>OZ010788.1:354903263-360532460 GCA_963932465.1 Maratus speciosus
TATATATATATGTGTGTGTGTGTGTATGTGTGTGTGTGTGTGTGTGTATTCAAAACCCGAAAGATGGTGCATACAGCAAGAATTAAAAATTAACTACAAAAAATCCAAGCTATTAACAGTTAAATATTAAACTTTAAATGTAAGTAGACAGCCTTTTTTCTCTTATGTATGTGGAAAGGGGAAAAACCTCCAGACACAACTATGAATTCTTGAAGGTTTCAAAACGCGATCTAGTCTTATATCTAAAAACAATGCTAAAACATACTAAAAAGTCTTAAACTAATATGTATATGCTGCAACTTAAAATAATTTTAAAACAAAATCCAAATAAACCTTCAATCGATACAATTTTTTAATGGCAACTAAAACAAAATAAATTAATTTTTTATATCAAATCTGAATGCAAGACATATCTACGCTTCAAAGCATACCTCTGAGAAAAGAAATAAGATAATTAAAAAAACCTCAAGTATCACTTCAGAGAAATCAAATCACTTGTTAGTAACTAAAAAAAAACAAAAAAAAAACGATTATCATTCAGTAATCCAAATTTAGGTCACTGTGGATCAAGCAAATTTTATCTAAAAAAAGGGCTCTAACGATTTTGATTGAATTTTGTATTAGATCGTTTTCGATCTTGAGAAGACCACCGGCTGTGTCACATGTTCAAAAAAATTAGGTTAGTGGGTCGCTGAGGGTCAAGCTAATTTTATCTAAAAAACGGCACTAACGATTGTGACTAAATTTTGTCTTCTATCGTTTTCGGGCTCAAGAAGAGCTCGAAAATTTGGTCGCATGTTCAAGAACATGCCATTAGTGGGCCATTTTGGATCACAATGCGTCCGGGTTAAGCTAATTGTATCTAAAACACGTCTCAAACAATTTTGACAAAATTTTGTATTATGCCGTTTCTGGGTACAAGACCATTGATCTAGGTCACATGTTTGAGAAATTTCGATTAGTCGGTCCGTTTCATGTCATTACGGGTCAAGCAAATTTTATCTTGAAAACGGCTCTAACGATTTTGATTAAAGTTTGTATTCTTATCGTTTTCGGGATCGGGAAGACCACGCGGCTGTATCACAAATTAGAGACAATTAGATTAGAAGGTCATTTTGGAATCAGTGCGAGTCAAGCTAATTTTATCTATAAAGCGGCTTAAATAGTTTTGACTAAATTCTGTGTCTTACCGTTTTTGATTACCAGACCATTGAGCTAAGTCACATGTTAGAACAGATTTGATTAGTGCGTCATTTTGGGGCACTACGGGTCAGGGTCACGAAACCGTGAAGTTGTCAAAAGACTGGCAACATTTGACCGAAAAATCGACTTTCAAGATTGCGAATGCCAAAACACATATTCGGCGCCAAATGCAAGAATGTCGCCAAATTTGGCTATTTTCGTCTAACAAATAAGCATTCAGAATGTGAACGAATTTTTTAGAAATTCTTAATAGGACTCGAGATACATTATTAAACCAATCAGAGTTGAGCTAAAAATGTAATTTGGATTGATGTCCTTTCGTTGTAAATCTGTAAATAGTGTAAAATTTAGAAGCATGTACTAGGTGATTTTCATATTGATTGTTTTTGTAAGTAATACTGTTATAATATAACAGGCTTTATACCAATAATACAGAGATAATATTCTATCTAGTTGAACATAAGGCTAATTTAGCCCGAGCTATGCTCGGTCATCCTCAGTTGTATATATTAATCTAAGTCTTTATATTATGTTTCTGCATTGCTTTTGAATGTAAGACTAACTCGCTTTTCGAAAGAAGCAATAAATTATAATGCTGGGAAGGGTTGCAGTTATTTCTGCTTTTCATCGCAATGACGAGAAAAAAAAGCAGTCTATTTAACTGTGTAGCTCAATATTTAACTGCTAATAATCAGGAGGTTTTGTAGAGAAGTGTTTAATTCTTGACAAATACACCTTCCTCTGAGATTTGAGATTTGAAAATTTCCTGTTTTGATGTAAAAATTTGTTGAAATTGTTGTGTGCACATTTGCGCCTATGATGCAATAATTTTCATTAATTATAATTGAAATTTATATATATATATATATGTGTGTCTGTGTGTGTGTGTACGAGGTAATGAGTTTCAAAATTTGCCTTATAGAAAATTTAAAATAATCGTGTTTTTTCTATAGATTTATATTAAAAACCTGCACACACACACACACAAAACACACACACACACACAAAAAAAAAAAAAAAAATCTGCAAAAAATCTCGTTTTATCTTGTATTTCTGCCTTTATAAAATCTTGGTTTACAATGAAAACCAATGGATGCAGTAAGAAGTTCATCGAGATTTCCGAAAATTTGATATTCTGGATAAGGCGAGAATTAAAATTCACGCCCTCTGAAAAATAAATAAATATATAAAATATTTATCAGTGGCAGTGGGATTCGGCTGAAAAAGCCAAAATGTATTGTTTGGTATTGTTTGGTATTATAAAGTTTTTTTTTTTTTTTAAACTACGCGACCATTAAAGCAATTATTTTTATTTCTATCTGTCTCATTCTCTAAACACCTAAATTTGAAACTTGTTGCAGCTAACGTTTATAATATATATTTTTTATTACTTGAATTTGATTTTACATTTTTATACATTTTTTTTAAATATTAAACAATAGATATCAAGGTAATTTCTTTTATAGCTCTTATATGAATATTTTTCTTTCTTTCTGTTTTAATTTTTACGCAAATGAATGACAAACTTTTCTTTCTTACACACACATCTATATTCTTGATAATAATCATAAAATGTAATGAAAATTGTAGATCAGCTCAATTACTTTAATTGATAATTACATGCGAAATTTTTACTTTAAATAATTTAGCAATTCAGTGTTAAATTTTATTTAATTATAAAGCATTTAAATAATAATAATAATAAAATAAAAATCCTATAACTTCTCTTCCTACTAAAATATGTCATTATTAAATGAATTATCGACAAAAATACTACACAAATCATTTTGCCAGATTTGGGCTCAAAAATGCGTCCTGTACAAAAATTCAGAGCTTTAAACCGCTACATTAGCCCGCTACGCTAGCAGGAACTTGTTTTACTGCCTTGTAAATTGAAGAAGTTCAAAAAACAGTTGACGCATGCGCAATTGTCTCGAATTTAGGTTTAGATCTTGCAGAAATTGTTTTGCGTTTTAATTTTTATTATATGTTTTTTTTTTTTTTTTTTTTTTTTTTTTTTTTTTTTTTTTTTTCAAAGAAGTAGCTACAACTTAAAATGCTAGTTTCTCAATCTTCGCGTGTAACAATTGGCACTTTATAAGACGGACGAAGACTGATCACCAGCCAAAACTTTTAGCCCCAAATCACTGTGTTTATCGTCGGTGTATAATATGACCAAAACAATACGACACCCCCAAAATATATTCTTAATATCGACGCAACAAATTTCTGAATTGTCAATAACGCTGAAAGAGCCAAATAATAATAACTTTCTGAAAAAAAAGAAAATCTTTTGTACTGTATGATCGAATAAAATGCAAATCCACAGAAAACAACTTCTACCTGTAATGCAATAGTTCAACTGAGCGAGTATCTCTGCGCATGTGCAGCGTGTCACTCCAAAGGCAGACTTGTACTTATATACTACGCATACGCATGCGCAGCAGTAGAATTTTAATTTGACATTACAGCTAATTAATAAAGTATTTGAACAAATGACTGTACGTTAAGAAATCTGTGGCCAAATATCTTTCATTTAAAAAACGAATGGTGCAATTTGATGCAGTAGTTTTTTCTCACGGATGGTCGAAGGAAAATGCTTAGTGTTTTAAATATATAGATTTGGGATAGTAGTTTATTAATTTATTAATTTATCTTCAAACATCAATGTTGAATAATTTTTACAATTATAATATTTTATTTCTTTTGTTTTTGTTTATTTATAATTTTTGTTTAAATTTAGAAATATATGTTTTATCAAATAACTTTTAACGATTAACTATTGAATATGTTCAAATGTAAAAAAGGTTCTAACGGTCTTAATCTCGTTAAGCAGTATAATATATTATCGCTTGACGTGTAAGTTTTTTAAGGTTCCTTTAATGTGTTTTGGAGAAAAAAAAAATAATTTATTTTAATAAGGTTTATAAACACAATTTATTAGTTCTTTCAATCTACTTTATTCTTATTTTACATTGTTTTATATTTCCTGGTTTACAGTCGTTTGGGTACATAAAGAGTCAATTTTTGAGCTTATAGCTTGACTATCTACAAAAATGGACTGTTTTTTGCTTATATTTATAAAACATGTGCCCCTGAAGAAATGAATTACAATGTAAGCTTTCTTCTATATCCATTCACTTGTTCCTGCATTTGTATTTTTATAAGGCATTTCATTACTACATAAAACTAGTACTTTGTGTCTTTTGCTTATAAATGGTGATTACACAATTTTTGGTCAATTTCATATGTTTAAATAGGTTTAATTGTAAAGCAAGCTTATATATATATATATATATATATATATAGAGAGAGAGAGAGAGAGAGAGAGAGAGAGAGAGAGAGAGAGAGGGGGGGGGGGGTAGACATGGCTAGATCTTAATTTTAATAATCTGTCATTACTATCTTAAATATAAATATATATTCTGGCTATGAATAAATATAAAACTAATCACAAATCATTTACGAAAGCAAACATTCTTTAGTGTTTCTCTTACTTTCACTCATATTAAAGGATCATTATGAAAAATGTTATGTTTATGTGTTATATTTTCTGGACATTCCTGTAATGCATGGATCATATTTCCCATACATTTGCTTCTGACGCTTCTATCAATCTTTATTACAACTCTTTGGAAACAGATATTTGTTTATTTTCTACTTTCAATAATAAAGAACGAATGATAGTTTCTCGGACATCAGTTTTAGTTCAATAATAACCCGCTATCATACTTAGGCGATTTTTTTTTTTATTTAATCAAGATTTTTAAGTAGGCTTATCTGTTATTGAGAATATTACTATATAAGAATAATTCAATAAAGCACATCTTTTAGTGACACGTGGACACTTTTCCGTAAAAAATTATTTTTATGTCGATATCTATTCTAATATTAGAATAGATATGATCCTCAAATGGGTTAAACATATATTACACATGTAATTCCAAACTAAATTAGATTAAATAACGTTTATCATGTAGCATTATATTTCTCATAATTTACATTATAAAACGGAATTGTAAAATTTATACGTCTTTATTTTTTTATAAAAACGTGGGATATGTTAAATAAGCACAGTGGTTTAAGATAACTTGGAACTAAATCAAAGACATGAAAAATCTTGAAATAAAAGTAATTCTTCAGAGCTATAGGAAATCAGAGTTATACCAAATTCTAAATTTCTTTCAGTATTTAAATTCCATATTTCTTAAGCTCGTTGTGATATAGGTTTTTATTTTATGAGATTACCTATCATTAGATGCATACTTTTTAAAAACCTAACCTCATATAAATATGATATATTTATTTGTGTGATATAGAATATATTTTAGCATATGTTACTGCCTATAACAATAACAAAACGTCTCTTTCCTCATTATATGACGATTCTCTCAAGCCCATTCAGTATTCAATGTGAAAAAGCAATTTAACAATATAACAAACTGTTACGACACAAGGGAGAATTAGGAAAGAATGGACTCGTGATTTTTATTTAAACAAATGTAACAAAATAAATTAACCTTTTAAATAACTAATGAATTTCTGAATGAACATTTCAAAGGAACTAAAAAAAGGATCTAACAGTCTAGCCTTACTCATTATAAAACCCGCTACTACAAAAATCTAAAGTTCAATAAACAAGTCGGCTCAGGTTAAACTGTTAAAATTAATTTAATTAAGCTCGAAAGCATTATCAATATCATGTTGATATTAACTATGGAAACGTAAAACAGCTTTTCTTGTGAAATCTGCGGTTTTTCAATAGATTTTCTTCGATATACTAATATTCCATATTTTATGTAATCTTAAAACAAGTTCACTTTGTCAAAATGACTGAGAATCTCTGAAAAATCTCAGTATAAGGCGAAGCCCGAAAATTATACTTCAGTAGCCACTGTGGCCAGAAATGTGTATAAAAGCCGAAAATATAGTGAGTCAATAATTAAAAGTCTTATTTTATTTTCCACAAAATAAACACGTACAGTCGTGGGAAAAAAAGTAAACACCTCCTACTAACTTTTCAACAAATTATCTTAGAAGAAAGTTGCTGCTACCGAATGATTGGAAATAAAGTCTACTTTTAAATGATGTATATAAAATTTGCTTATGGGGGCATCTACATATTAAAAAAAAACACAAATTTTATTATTTTTTTTTTTTAATGACAGTACCCAATTTTAACAAGATATTTCAAATCTTCGGTTCAAACTATGCCTCAGCACCAAATTTCAAGTCATTTGAATGATAAGTTTTTGAATTATAACCATTCAAAATTTAGTGCTTCTAATGTTAAATTACATTTTCATATTTTCCTTAATATCTCCTGAAATTATACTCCTAATGTGCTAATTTTTTTGTGTAGCAATAATACTAAAACACTCAAACATATATACGTTGAATTTGCAATTTTTATAATTTTATGATATTCATTATTAATTATGAAATTAATATTCGAAAAACATATGACTTGCAACCTACAATTTTTTTGACAGATTTAGATTCATCAAGTCCTGCTTTATGGAAATCCAAAATTTCACATTTTTCTTCCAAGTAGTTTTCAAAGTATGCTTGAAAAACTATAATAGAAGTAGGATTATATACTTTATTGCCACTAATGACCGGCAATTTTCAATTTCAGAGATTTTGTCGAATATTTAGAAATATACTTGTCAGATTCTTCTGGAATTTCAAGATTAAAAAGAAAAGATATGACCTCATATTTAGCAATGTCGATTTGATAAGGGGTACAATTAGGGGGCCAATAAAAAAGAAAAAAAATAATACCTCAGACCACCCTGTGAAATAAAATGCACGAAATGATCTATCGCTACCGAATATAAATAAACAGACATTGTGAAATATGTGTATTCTTTTGTGTAAGAATAGCACGTATATTAATAGAGATATAGAGATTTATTTAAAAAAAATTTAAAAAAATCTTGTATGTTTTTTGCTCATACAGGGTTTTCAACCAAATTTAACGCCGATTTCTGAAATATTGACAAAATATAGTAGAAACAATATAGTGAAACTGGAATATATTAAATATTTTAGGGAATATGAGCATATTCCCTTGTATGAAATCATTTTTATCTGTGAATGCGCGAACGATAACAAGGATCATTTTACACTGTTAAAAATTTTTCTGTGAAATTACAGAGAATCTACGGGTAATCCATTATCTTAAGTCTTGTGTAAAATTACAGAGATTAGAAAAACAGAGATTCTGTTAAATAACAGAAAAGTTATTTGGTAAATTTACAGAAGACTCTGTAAATTAACATCGTTAAAAATACACAAGACTCTGTAAATCAATTTATTTTTTTAATTAAAATAATTTAATTTAGTTTTTGAAATCGGTGAGTTTTAGAACTTCGAAGTATCAGAATTTTTCGAGCAAATTTGAACTGCTGTACCATTTAATATTTTACACAACTTGCTTCTGGCCGGCCTGGGGTTTGAACCCTAGAGCCTCTGGGCAGGAGAAAAACATCTTACTGACTGCGCCGTAGGAGCTGTTGCTGCTGTGTATAAAGGATGCCCTTTATAATAAAGCGGGGAAAAATCTATTGTACTTGTGCCTTTCAAATATTTCGCTTCAAATATATTCGTTAGAAAATTTCTTAAATATTTTTTTTTAAATTTAGTTTGGACCGATACATAATATCTATTAAATTTTTAAATCAAATTTAATTTTTTAATCCTTTATTTACGGAATTATTTATCAAGAAATTGCTTCTTCTCAATAATTATCGTCTTTAATATCTGAAGATATACGGGAATTTTTAAATAATAATAATGCGAAATTAGGTGTATTTTTCATTAAAACTGGTTAAATATATCGATAATTATCGGTAACTAACTTTTTTGTAAAATATTTACCAAAATAATCAGATTAATTAACGAAAAATACTTATATGGTTATATCACAATTCTTATAAAAGCAATGCATTTAAATGTATTATGATTCTAACTAAATAAATGAAAAAAAATTGAAACTAAGTTTTCTTCTTTATTAATTTTAATAAAATTGCAAAATAATTTTAAAAGTGTGTATTTGAATTACAAGTTTTAACAAAGCTGAAAATATTTTTAAATAAAAACATGGAAATCCCTACAGGAAATTGGATACAAGATAAGGGAAATGTCTGTAAAACGATGACCGAGAAACTCAATCGAATGCACTTAACCAAGAACTAGTGTAAATTTACAGAGAGACTTGACCGAGAAACTCAATCGAATGCATTTAACCGAGAACTGGTGTGAACTTACAAACAGTCTTGACCGAGAAACTCAATTGAATGCATTTAACCGAGAACTGGTGTAAATTTACGGAGAGTCTTGACCGAGAAACTCAATCGAATGCATTTAACCAAGAACTAGTGTAAATTTACAGAGAGTCTCGATTTTTTTTGTGTGTGTGTTTTTACAGAAATTTTTAACAGTGTACATAATTTAATAGTGAAGTCTATGGAGCAACTTATTTAAAAAAATCTAGTTAATATCGTAAAAATTCAGAAAGATATCGGCGTTAGAGTAAACAAATTTTTAGTAGTTCTCTAAAAGCAGCTGGATGATAACGGATTTTACACAAATTTGTCATTTTTCATTTTTTTTTTTTCATGTTTTATTGATCCTTCAGTTCTTCTCTGATAACCACCAGAACGAGTCTATACCATGATCAAAAGAAGTATCAAAATCGAACCTTTTTTTTCCAAATCTACCCATTGATAGTTACTAAATACTAACTTTTGTTCTGAAAGTCAGTTAATAAAAAACAATTTGTGTAAAATCCCTTATCATTCAGATGCTTTTAGAGAACAACTAAAAATTTGATCACTCTAACGCCGATATCTTTCTGAATTTTTACGATATTTAACTATATTTTTTTATATAGAGTTGACTATTGCTCCATAGAGTTGACTATTAAATTATGTAAAATGATCCTTGTTATCGTTCGAGCATGCGCAGAGGAAAGTTATTTCATACAACTGCTCATATTTCCTAAAATCTTTAATATATTTATATTCCAATTGCATTATATTGTTTGTAATATATTTTGTCATTTTTTCTGAAATCGGCGTTAAACTTGGTTGAAAACGCCTGCATGTTATAAGCAAAAAACTTGCAAGAATTTTTTTTTTAAATAAATCGTTATATTTATCTTAATATACGTGCTATTCTTACACAAATGAATACAGATATTGCACAATGTCTGTTTATTTATATTCGGTAGCGATAGATCATTTCGTGCATTTTATATTACAAGGTATCCAGGGGATCCCAATTATTAATTTTTTTCTTTGATTTTTTGTTCGCCCTCTAATTGACCCCCTTATCAAATCGACATTGCTAAATATGAGGTCATACCTGTTCTTTTTAATCCTGAAATTCCAGAAGAATCTGGCAAGTATATTTCTAAATATTCGACAAAATGTCTAAAATTGAAAATTGCCGATCGTTAATGGCAATATAGTGTATAGTATAGTAGAATAGCTACGATTCTATGATATAAATATCTAGATATTTTGAAATTTCTTATGATTTCCCCTAATCTAGCAATCTTCAATGACTGCTTGAGTGACACTTAAGATGCCTTGATCAAGAAGGTGGCTCTCTCGGTCAACAATCGAGTACCGGACTTCAATTTGGACACAGCCCCTAAAATATGCTTGTTTTAAAATAATTAATTTCTCGGAAACTTGTCGTACGAATTGCATAAAAGTTTGTTACTTGGCTAATTGAAGAGTGTAGAGTTCATTTATGCTGTCAGAATTGTGTACTGCTATTGAAAAAAAAAATATGGGTCATTGTAATATGTAGAGGGCCCCTAAGCAAATTTAATATACATCATTTAAAAGTAGACTTTATCACCCATCGTGTGGTACCAGTAAATTTCTTCTACGATATTTTGTTGAAAAGTTAGTAGGGGTATTTACTTTTTTTTTCCACGACACTACCCAGCTAAAAATGAACTGTAGTTTTTTTTACAGAAATGAGGTATTTTTCAAGTTTTTCTACGGTCAACTGTAGTTTTTTTTGTAGTGCAATATCAACAGTAAAAACACTTCAGTTATTTTCCGGTTATTGACAAGTATTTTTTCAACCCAAAATTTAAAAAAATAGTAAGACTTTATGTCTACAGTAAAACGGCAGTGAATTTCAAGTGATTTTATAGCAATTAATTCACAAAAATTTTCGGTGATGTATCTGCAGTCTGACTGCAGTTTCTGGAGAACTTTACAGGTCTTAATTTTGTAAGTATGATTATTATAATAGTAACTACAGTATAACAGCAGTTACTGTAAGATTCTTTTGCAAGACACAATGCTGTATGATTGTGTGATATTTCCCGAATTTTCTAAGTGTTTAAAATTGTTTAAATTTTGTGAGAGTTGCATGTTATGAAACACACTTTTTAAATACTAATGATAATTAATACTCTTTCCAAGACTTTTAAGGACTTAATTGAAAGTCACATTCCTACCTAACGCAAAATTTTTAGTTCCTCTTTCATTTTAAGCTAAGATAAAAAAAATTAAATTTCACTATGATTTTCAAAATCAGAGAAAAAAAATTAGTTAAATTTCAAAATCGAGGGAGGGGCAGTGGCATCAACCCACCTGTGCCCCTGCCCACTACGGAAAATTCTTATGTTTTTTTTTAACTTACTCTAAACGAATAAATTTTGCTATTTTTTTTTTTTTCAAAATCGGAGAAAAATATTTTAATTAAATTTCAAAAGCCAGGGGGGGGGGAATGAGAAATTTCTTCATTTTTTTTATTGTAAGTTACTCGAAAAGTATACATTTTACTATGTTTTTGAAATAGAAGAAAAGGAAATTTTAATTAATTAACTTTTGAAATCCAGGGAGGGGCAATAGGTTTCTCCTACCCCCTACCCTATCCCTAACTGAAAATTCTTAATTCATCTTTTATTCTAAGATAATTAAAAAAATTCAGTATGTTTTTCAAAAGCGAAGAAAATAGTTAACATTTAAATTCAAGGGAGGGGAAATCGCTCAGCTATGCCCCTTCCCCTAACAGGAAATTCTTAGTTTCTTTATTTTTAGTTAGTCGAAAAGAATAAATTTTACTACTTTTCAAAAGTGGAAAAAAAATAAATTTTTATTAGTTACATTTTAAAATCCAGGGAGGGGAGGGCAATGAACCTCTCAACCCACCCCCCCCCCTCCCTCCCTCTTAATGTAAAATTTCTCATTTTTCTATTCTAAGTTACTCGAAAAGTATAAACTTTACTATGTTTTTGAAAACAAAAGAAAAAGAATATTTAATTAATTAAATTTTTAAATTTAGGGAGGGGCAATAGCTCTCTTCTAACTTCGTTCCCCTAAGAGAAAATTCTTAGTTATTCTTTTATTTTAAGATAAGAGAAAAGATCAAATTTCACTATGTTTTTCAAAAATCAGAGAAACAAATAGTTACAATTTAAAATCGAGGGAGGGGCAATGACTCACATATGCCCCCTTCCCCTAACAGAAAGTTCTTAGTTCCTTTATTTTAAGTTATTCGAAAAGAATAAATTTTACTATGTTTTTGTAAATTGGAGAAAAAAATTGCTAATTAAATTTCAAAATCCAGGGAGGGCAATGAGTCTCACCCCCCCCCCCACACACACACACACACACCACCACCACCACCACCCCTTAACTGAAAATTTCTTATTTATTTTCATTTTAAGTTACTCAAAATATTTACATAATGTTTTTGAAAACAGAAGAAAAGAAATTCTTATTAATTAAATTTTAAAATCAAGGGAGGGGCAATAGGTCTCCCTTGCTCACTGCCCCACTATCTTCATAACTAGTTTTTAGTTCCTCTTTTATTTTAAATTACTCGAAAAAAATTTACTATGTTTTTCAAAATCGAAGAAAAAGGAAATTTAATTAGATAAATTTCAAAATCGAGAGGGACAGTGGCCCATCCATTCTTTTATATGTCGCCCATGATTAGAAATTAGAAACACAGGTGGGTTTACTCATTGCATATTGCATAAATTGTCTTTCTTCCATATCGGACATACATATAACTTCCAGTTTTCCACTTTTACCTCATAAAAACAAAGAAGAACAACAAAAGAATAGTATAATTTTCTTCCTTTATTTTATTTAAATTTCTCATTTGGACATATGATTTATTTTTCAACCCCTTACAGCTGAATGTCTAACCCCATGGTTTCGTTGCAACTGCAGGAGAAGCATTAAAGAAACACCTCAACTCACGGAAACGCCGGGCCGGCTTGTTTATGAAAATCGGCGTTTTTTTGGTCGCTAAACGTGGCGGAGGTAGGTGACTTGCTGTGCCTGGCTCCGTGCGAGTAGTAGTGACATCCCCGTAGTGCGTTTTCATCCACGTGTCGTAATTTTGTTTTCATCTCTTCTTGTTGGGGCTAGTCGGTGGTAATTTTTATTTTGTGTGGTGTATTTCTTGTGTTTATCAGTAGTCGTCTTGTATTTTGGTGTTCTGAGATATCCTTCTCCTGCTGATATCGGCGGAGATTGGATTGTTTGCATAAATTATGCCGTCTGTATTTAACGTTTCCGATGCTAGCGAATCTGATTCTGAAACCTTCATCCAGGACATAATTAGTACGTCTCAGCAAATTTTTTATTCTTTTAATAATGGTGTTTCTCATGTATGTATATTTATTGAACCGCAAAGCGGTCAATTTCCTCGCAATAAACCTCAATTGTTAAAAAAAGATATTGACGATAAAGTGGGATCAAACGCCCCATTAAATATTCGCTTCACCAGAATTGGTAAGCTCGCTGTTGAAACTTCGGATAGTGCTTGTGCCCAAAGAGTGGCGGACATCTCATGTCTACTTGGTGTTCCGGTGAATACATATATACAGCAGGAAACCATTACATCAAGATTTGTGGTTCATAACGTTGACAAAAGCATCCAGCTGGCGGAGTTGGGGAGAGAAATTCAAGATGAGAATGGACTTAAAGTTAAAGAACTAAGACGCTTTACAAAAAAAGAGAACTCTAATATTTCTCCGTTGGAAACCGTCCTTGTTACTATTTATGGTACTATCATTCCTAACAGGATAAAGATGTTTTATATGAGTGAGAGGGTTCGCCCTTTCTATGACAGACCCCGCCAATGTTTAAATTGTTGGCAATTTAACCACGCTACTGGTAAATGTAAAAATGGAATAGTTTGCAGGAAATGTGGGGAAAACCACGCGGCTGCCACATGTAACAGTATGGACTTTAAGTGTGCCAACTGCCAGGGTGCGCATATTGCGTCAGATCCACAATGCCCGGCCCGCTCCAAGGAGATGGACTTTTTGAGATTTAAGTCTGACAACCACCTGTCAATTACTGAAGCGCGTAGAAGATATGCTAAAAACGAGAAACCAAAAAGATATGCTGAAGCTGCTAAACCTCCTGAACTCGCCGCCAATCCTCTGTATGTTACCAAAGAAGATCTGGAGCAAACGCTTGAACTCTTCTTCCAGCGTACCCAGGAGTGCTTCCTTGTAGCCATGCGACAGCAGGCGCAAATTTTCTTGCAGGCAGTGGAGGGGGTGGTAAACTCCCTTTCGTCGGTACGTGCAGAAGCTCCTCAGTCTACTAGTACTCCAAAAGAAAATGTGCAATCTCCTGATGATCATAATTCAAAGTAAAAAAAAATAAAGCTGGCGAACTTGGTTCCGCCCATTAATATGCCTACCGAACAGACTCTATATAGCCCTAACAATTCAGCCTGTGCTCCGAATTTATTCTCTGCCTCACCTTTAGACTTTTCTGGTATACAGTCCTCAAGTAACCCTGATAGCGCTTCTGTTCCTCCGGCACCGGAAATCGAGACTGTGCCTCCCGACAGTAGGATGCATGAAGGTTAGTGCGTTTTCTTCTGATTCTTCAGTTTGTTCAGTTTTTCCCCTTGTTTTTTTATTGTGCCTTTGCTGTTTTTTGTTGTTGTTGTTGCTTCCCCCTCCCAGTGCGTTTGTTTGCTATGCTGTTTCTGGGGTTGCTATTTTTGTATATATATATATATATATTTTTTTTTTTTTCTCTGCATTCTTATCTTTATGGCTCGTTCATCTGGTTCATTCTCGGTGATCCAGTGGAATGCTCGGGGGATTAGAAACAAATCCCGTTGGCTGCGTTGCACCCCCTTCTCGTTGGCCGACATCTTTGTTTTTCAGGAATCCTTTCTTAACGGGGAGGATTCGTTTGCTCTTCCTGGTAAGGTGGTTTACCGGTGTGACAGACCCGGCAGGGGTGGTGGTCTTATCACCGCTGTCAGTCGTAATCTCACGTCTGCTCAGATTTTTCTGAACCTTCCCACTCCTCAGGATGTGGAGGCCCTGGGGGTCAATGTCTATCTAAACCGTCACTGGGTGACTTTTGTTAACGTCTATGCTCCCGAGGGTAGGGTTAGTGAAGCCTGGCTCCAATGTTTGTTAAAGTCTTTAAAATATCCTTTTTTCATTCTTGGTGATTTCAATCAGAAGCACCACGCTTGGGGCGGGTCCTGCAACTCCCAGGCGCTGAAGATACTTTCCGGTGGCTGATTAACAACAATGTCTGCATCTTGAACACCACTCAACATACCCACGTCTCTTATTCCGGTTCGCAGTCACTTATTGATCTCTCTTTTTCTAGTCCGGATCTTTTTCGGCGTACTGATTCCTTCGTCCATCCTGATCCCTTTGATTCGGATCACCGGCCCATTATCCATACGATTAATCGCTGCACGTCTTCCTCGGTTCATACTTCCATTGATTGGAATGCGGTGGTGCCCTGCTTCAACCAAGTTCTTGAGGGTCGCACCATCGATTCTTTTGACGACCTCCAGAATAGCTTTCGGGCTGTGACTTCTAGGAACTCTTTCAGTTATAGAGTGGAGCATCGTGATAATCCTCCTTGGTGGGACTCCCACTGTTCTTGGCTGCTTGGACAGAAACGTAAGTTCCTGAGACTTGCGAAAACCTTTTTGTCCAGGGACTTCTGGAAAACTTATAAAAGGTTTGCCGCCAAACTTAAGAGTTACATGAAGCGCCAGGCTCGCAACTATTGGGATGACATTTGTTGCTCGGTGGACTCTGGGTCCATGTATCGTATCATCAAGGCCATTGGTAATAGGAGCACTGCGAAATCCAATCTCCTTCTGACGGTTGAAGATGGGGACATCATGGATAGGATGGAACAAGCTAATACCTTTGCGGATCTGTTTGGCAATGCCGATGAGCTCGATGGTATCCCATATGATCTTAGCACCACCGAGGATCGGTGGAATAAGTTAATCACGTTAGAAGAGCTTCAAATCGCGATACAACAACTAAGTAATACTACCCCAGGGGAAGACGGGATTCCTGCTAAGGTGTATAAAGCTCTTTCTGCTACGAACAAAGTGAGTTTCCTCCGGCTTCTCAATGAAAGCTTTGCTTCCGGGATTGTCCCAGATACCTGGAGATCTGCTATGATATTGCCGATCTGGAAACCTGGCAAGCTGAAGACAGCCCCAAGCAGCTATCGCCCCATTGCCCTCACTGCCGTGGGATGCAAAATTATGGAAAAGATTCTGCTTAAGAGAATTCTGGACTGGGTTATACCCAATCAGATCTTCCAGGATAGGCACTTTGGTTTTCTTCCTAACTGTGATTGTACAAAAGCCCTTAAACTGTTCCATTCCGACATCAGCCAAGCCAGGAAAGACAAAAAATTCATTATTGCTCTCAAATTTGATATTCATGCTGCCTATGACTCCATTTGGCGTGATGGCCTCATCTATAAAATGGTTAGCATTGGTATTGCCGGCAGGACTGCGCTCTGGATCTCTAAGTGGATTAACTGTAGACGGATCAAGGTTAAGTGGAGGGGTGTCTTCTCCCGCCCAGTGAGGTCTTCTCGTGGGGTCCCTCAGGGTAGTGTCCTATCGCCCATCCTATTTATGATCTTCCTTTGGGACATGTTTGATGCAGTCGACTCCGGGGTCCAAATGGTCATTTATGCTGATGATATTCTACTGTATGTTTCGGATGCTCTGTTTGAAACGGCCTTCTCCAAGCTGCAAGATATTCTTAATAGGATTTATTTGTGGTGCTGCCACTGGAAACTCGAGCTCCGTCCTGACAAGTGCGCTGCTATTGCTTTTTCACGTCACAGTATCCACCCCCCTCTCAACCTTACGCTTCATGGCTCAGATATCCCATGGCATTCTTCTGTGAAAATTCTGGGTGTCATTTTCACTTACAACCTCTCCTTTAACGAGCACATTGAGTATATCCGCAGGAAATGTACCAAACGTTTGAATCTGCTGAGAGCAGTTGCCAGCCCTCATTGGGGGGTGAAAACTACAAATTTGATTCCTTTGGTGAATTCCATCATCCGCGGGGTGCTCGATTATGCTTGCCCGGTCTATGGCACTGCTGCCCATTCATCTCTGAAGAAAGTGGATGTTCTGTACAATGCCGCCTTGCGTTTTGCAACCGGTCTGCCGAGGTGGACGCCCATTTTCAAGTTGTATAAAGAAGCCAATCAAGTTCCTCTCAGATTTCGGCGTACCTATTTGACCGATTCCTTTTATATCCGTTGTACCGCAGCTGCCAATTTCAACAGGCCTTCCCTGCACATTTTTCCTGATAATTTTTCTTGGTCCACGGATTCCACTCTGGTGATGCCGTCAATGTTAATTACCTCTTCTTGGCCTGCGGGTATTATAAATGATTATTGTGATATCATTACTGACCAACTCTCATTCCAAACAAAGCATCTCCCTCCTACTACTATCAGTCACTGTTTTAATCTTTACATGCATGACATCCAACAACGTGGTAGCTACAGCATCATTGCGACAGATGCATCGAAGAATGACTTCAAGACCTCCATTGCTGCAATCAATATTACTGAGAATTCTTCTAGGGCCCATTTAGTTAACCATCTGAATTCTGTCTTTACGGCTGAGGTCCTAGCCATACAGCTTGCCTTTCAAAGCTTCCTTCTTCATAATAGAAAGTACATTGTGATAACGGGCAGCAAGTCTACTCTGGAAGCCCTTAAGCATGTTAATTATAAGTCTCCTACCGTTATCCTGCATCTTTTTCAAACACTGGTTCATGTCCGGAAGAACATTGCGAATCTCACCCTAATTTGGGTCCCGGGCTATGCTGGTATTGCACCAAATGAGAGGGCTGATAGACTAGCCAACAGTGGTCCCTTTGCTGTTAATACTTACAGTGGTATTGCTCCAGAAGATCTGAAAAGGCACTTAAGGGATCGCCTCGATGCAAGCTTCAAGCTCTGGTGGGACAGCAGCAAATATGCTGTAGACTCGCCGTTTTTGGGACCGAGCATCTATCGGTGGACGAGGAACAGAAGAGAGGACATTTTCATTGCTCGCTTTCGGACGCAAACTGCTATAACAGACAAACGGCTGCACACCTTCAAGCAGAACAATTCTCCCATTTGCTCTTTATGTCTCACGGATGTTGGGACGGAGTTCCATTATATTTTCAGCTGTCGGGTTTTTGATGCGGAGAGGTCTATCCTTCAAGATGCGATGTCTGCAGCTGGCTTTTCTCTTGATGAATAGGTTGATCTCTGGGACTGTCTGAATTCTAACTATCGCTGTTTTCGCCTTTTCCTTAGACTCTTCCTCGGGAGCGGACGGTTTTAATTGTCTCATCTTGTGTAGCAGGTTGTATACATTTTTTTTTTTTTTTTGATGGTTGGTGTGTTTCCTGCTGAGGGTTAGGTAAGTGACTTTCTAGTTTTGGTTCTGTTTTACTTGGTACTGTAGTTTTACTCCGTGGGTTTCTGGGTGTGGTTTCCCTTTCTGTTGTTATTGCTGGCGCTGGTGATCGTTGTCTCTGTGTTAGATGTTTTTCTCCTGCTTGTATGGTGTCTGTTGTTGTGTTCCTAGTATCTGTTTCTGCCTTGGTTTCTGTGATCATTTGAGGTCATGCCGGCACTAGCTGTAGCACCTACCTCAAAGCCAAATCAAATCAAATCAAAATCGGCGCGGAGTACCACGTTGATTTGCTGAAAGAAGATCATTTATTTTGCAGTTTGGCGAAAAATATCACCACTGTTTATTGAAATAAAGTGGCTGTATGGGTATTTTTACATTCTCAATCGAAAGAAATTAATTTCAGATCCACACGATTGAGTTAATTTGAATAAAGTGATAACGATTTATAAACCGTCGCAATTTTTGTACAATCATCGTTAGTATTTCAAATCCAGATGAGATTGTACTATTAACGGTTAATGCATGCGAAAAAAAAAAAATTAGGTCCATTTCATATTAACAGGATTAATTAAATTCAAATGTCATCCAAAACATTCGATAAAATTTTGTTTCTGACAATCCAGATAGTTCGATTTTACTTGATTTAGTGCACTTATCTATTTATAGTAATTAACAATGTTTTATTTCAGATTTACACTTGCTTCAATCAGTATGTTCTTTTAGATTAGGAGTTTCAGAATTTTTAAATATCTTAACCGAGATCTTACACAGATACTTATCTGTGCTTTGTATTAAAGTATGTTTTGATGTTCAGTTACACAAAAAATCAATAAAGAACTTCAAATTATAACTTGATGCCTGTCTAGGATACCTACAATAAGTGCATAACATTTCACAGGTAAGTAACTTATTTTCTTTTTAGGAATGAAACAGTTTTATGTAATACAAAGCGGTTTGACACATTGTGTTAATAACATAACATAGAGTTAATAATAATTTTTATTTAATGAGTACGTACTCACTAATTATGTAAAATATTAAATTTTTTAAATGAAGCAATCTTTTTTTACTGTCATATGAATTGTGTTACTGTAAAAAGAAAATTTACACTTCTGAATGGTAATAGGGCCAAATTAGTTTTTTTCGTCAATTATGACACTTCTCAGAATCAAATAATAAAGGCAATATTTTGCAATATTATATTTATATTCTACCCACTGTTAAAATTTAGTTTTTTCTTGATACTGATTTGTGAAACTCGTGGGATTTTTATCATATGGTCGATGAATGAATTTAGACTTTCAGAGCACTTTTTCAGATTTTCCCTGCAAGCGATCGAAGAATTATTTTTTTTTCCACATGACAGAGTTTTAATATGCGTTTAAATTTTTTAAATGATTTTTTCATTTATTAAGAAGGATATTGAATGAGCTTAGTACACCGTCATGTTAAAATACACACAAGCTAATGTTAAACCACTGAAAATATCCTTAATTATTTTAAATGTTTTTTTTTTTGCATAGGAGGACATTGAATGAGCTTAGTACACTGTCATGTTACAATACTCACAAGCTAATGTTAAACAAATGACAATATCCTTAAATTTACGTTAACACTTTGGCTGCCACCCATTTTTCAAAATCTGTTCACAGGCATCGAATGCGTGACTTAGAGATCTGCAAGGGCAGACCCATGGCCCCACAGTTGATTTCAGGGGGTGGTCCGGGGGGGGGGGCATTCCTTCCAAAGCAATGAGAGCCACCCCCTGAAATGAACTCTGGGGCGTGCAGATCTCTAAGTCACGCATTCGGTGCCTGGGAACAGATTTTGAAAAATGGGCGGCAGCCAAAGTGTTAAGGTGAATTTTTGATCAAAATCCGCAACTAAAGGATTTCTCTTTTTTGTCCAACAATCAACTGGCAAATTTCACAAATTTTTCTGATGACTTAATGACTATTTTCAGTTTTTTTTCATGCAACTGATTGACAAAATTTGCAATATTATATTTCTACCCACTGGTAAAATTTAGTTTTTTCTTGATACTGATTTGTGTGAGCTTAGTACACCGTCATGTTACAATACACGCAAGCTAATGTTAAACCACTGAAAATATCCTTAATTATTTTAAATGTTTTTTTTTTTGTTTTTTTGCATAGGAGGACATTGAATGAGCTTAGTACACTGTCATGTTACAATACTCACAAGCTAATGTTAAACAAATGACAATATCCTTAAATTTACGTTAACACTTTGGCTGCCGCCCATTTTTCAAAATCTGTTCACAGGCATCGAATGCGTGACTTAGAGATCTGCACGGGCAGACCCGTGGCCCCAGAGTTGATTTCAGGGGGTGGGGGAACATTCCTTCCAGAGCAATGAGAGCTCCCCCCCCCGGGCCACCCCCTGAAATCAACTCTGGGGCCACGGGTCTGCCCGTGCAGATCTCTAAGTCACGCATTCGGTGCCTGGGAACAGATTTTGAAAAATGGGCGGCAGCCAAAGTGTTAAGGTAAATTTTTGATCAAAATCCCCAACTAAAGGATTTCTCTTTTTTGTCCAACAATCAACTGGCAAATTTCACAAATTTTTCTGATGACTTAATGACTATTTTCAGTTTTTTTTCATGCAACTGATTGACAAATTTTGCAATATTATATTTCTACCACTGGTAAAATTTAGTTTTTTCTTGATACTGATTTGTGTGAGCTTAGTACACCGTCATGTTACAATACACACAAGCTAATGTTAAACCACTGAAAATATCCTTAATTATTTTAAATGTTTTTTTTTTTTGCATAGGAGGACATTGAATGAGCTTAGTACACTGTCATGTTACAATACTCACAAGCTAATGTTAAACAAATGACAATATCCTTAAATTTACGTTAACACTTTGGCTGCCGCCCATTTTTCAAAATCTGTTCCCAGGCACCGAATGCGTGACTTAAGAGATCTGCATGGGCAGACTTGTGGCCCCAGAGTTGATTTCAGGGGGTGGTCCGGGGGGGGACATTCCTTCCAAAGCAATGAGAGCCACCCCCTGAAATCAACTCTGCGGCCACGGGACTGCCCGTGCAGATCTCTAACTCACGCATTCGGTGCCTGGGAACAGATTTTGAAAAATGGGCGGCAGCCAAAGTGTTAAGGTAAATTTTTGATCAAAATCCCCGACTAAAGAATTTCTCTTTTTTGTACAACAATCAAGTGGCAAATTTCACCAAATTTTCTGACGACTTAATGACTATTTTCAGTTTTTTTTCATGCAACTGATTGACAAATTTTGCAATATTATATTTCTACCCACTGGTAAAATTTAGTTTTTTCTTGATACTGATTTGTGAAACTCGTGGGATTTTTATCATATGGTCGATGAATGAATTTCGACTTTCAGACCACTTTTTCAGATTTTCCCTGCAAGCGACAAGGTACAAGTGTGCTGTTTTTTAAACATTTCTGTCCAGTGGCCCTTTTTATCTAGAATCAACACTAGGATAGTCAGGATTCTAGAAAAAAGGACTGCTGTGTGCGAATTTTTAAAAAAGCGCACTCGCAGAACAGAAGTGTAAAAATCTAGGCGCCAGCATGCAGTTTCTCACCACTAAATTTTATTAGTTCTCTTCACTTAAATTCTTACAAAAAATTTAGGTGAAATATTCGACAAAAAATAACAAATAAAATTTAGTGGTGAGAGACTGCCCATTGGCAACTAAATTTTTTTCTTGCATTCGTGTACCTTGTTCACAAAAAATAATTTGAATTGGTTTTCTTAGACTCCTTTTTTATTAGTGGTGTGCCGAGTACTCGGTACTCGGCCACTGACTACTCGACAGAGTACCGAATACCGAGTAGTTGTGTAATAAGGAAAACTTACTTTTATTTGTATGTGTGAAACTAAATTTTAATCTTGAATTATTTTATGAGGGGTTTTTGCTTAACTTTTTTTTATATTTTGTACACATATTGTTAAATACTGAGTAAATAGTTTTATGAATTATTACATATATTATACATTGATATTCGAATAACTTTTTACTGATCAGTTTGAAATTCTTACAACTACTCGGTATTGGCCGAGTACTCGGCCAAAATTTTGCCGAGTACCGAGTACTTGGCAAATTGGCCGAGTATGCCGAATACTCAGTATTTACCGAGTACTCAGTACAGCTCTATTTTTTATCAATAAAATTTTGCAATGTTTTCCTGTGACAGATTGAATTTTGTGATTTTTCCCTCATTTAATGTTATTATGCATTCCTTTTTTTAAATATTAATATTCAATAACTATTTTTCAATTATCAGTTAATGTGACTTATTTAGCAGTTTTTCAGCTGCAATCGGTCGACAAATTTCACATTTTTTCCTGCCACCAACTGAAGAATCTTGTGAGTTTTGTCTCGATTGATGAATTTCATGATTGATTTCTGCAACAGGTTGACAAGTTTCACAATATTTTAAAGCAGCCGACTGAAGAATTGTTCTGTTTTTTTTTTTTTTTTTTTTTTCAATAATGGTTGTTGGTTGTGTTTATGATGGACAGTTACCAGCACGAGGGATATAGGCCCTAACGGCGGAGAGTGCCCTCCGTGGGTGGTCTTTCTAAGGGAACTTAACCCGTATTTATGCTTGGAAAACCAAGGTCCGAAGAAAACTCTAAAAGATTAGGCCGACGGGCGCTATTGGGATCGAACACAGCACCTCCCGTCCTACCAGCTTCGAGAGCAGAACCTCTCGGCCACTGGTGGGGCTTTTCAATAATGGACTGGGGAATTTCATAAATCTTTTCATTGAGTGAGTAATGATTTTTGCAATTTTTTTCACGCTACCAATTCTCGAGTTTTGCAATATTTTATTTCTACTGATCGGGGAAATGTGCGGGAGCTTCCTTGCGATCGATTTGCAAAACTCGTGCGATTTTTTTCATATTGTCGATGGATGAATTTCGAAGATTTTCACCACGACCGATCGAAGAATTTCATTATTTCTCTTACTTTTTGAACTTTTTTAATATTTTCATCCTTTTAGATTGGATTTTTTTACAGAGCCCTCCGATAAATGTCATTTATAATATATAAAAATTTCATAGAGAAGTGAGGGTGTATTCCAGGTGGTGCAACCCCCACTTTTCAAAATTTTGCCGACATCCCTCATGTAACTTGTTAGAAAGGCCCCATCACCACTTATTTATGTTATGCACATCCGGCTTTCCTCACCCGCTTTGCCCCCCCCCCCTCCAAGGGGGAACTTTTCTAAATTTTGCCAACATGCCTTGTAACATATTGTTGGAAAGGCCTGTGAGCACTTATTCATGTTGTGCACATCCGGTTTCCCCCCCCCATAGGGGGCACTTTTCTAAATTTTGCAGTCACCCATCATGTGACATATTGTAGGAAAGGCCTAATACCACTTATTCATGTTATGCACATCTGGTTTCTCCCCCCCACTTTGCTCCCCCCTGAGGGGGCACTTTTCTAAATTTTGCTGACACCCCTCGTGTGACCCATCGCTGGTAAGGCCAATGACTACTTATTAAGTTATGCACATTTGGCTTTCCTCCCCACACTTTGCCCCCTCCAAGGGGGGCACTTTTCTAAATTTTGCAGTCACCCATCATGTGACATATTGTTGGAAAGGCCTAATGCCACTTATTCATGTTATGCACATCCAGCTTCCCTCCCCCACTTGCCCCCCTCAAGGGGGGCACTTTTCTAAATTTTGCAGTCACCCATTATGTGACATATTGTTGAAAGGTCTAATACCGCTTATTCATGTTATGCACATCCGGCTTCCCTCACCCCACTTTGCCCCCCCCAAGGGGGGCACATTTCTAAATTTTAAAGTCACCCATCATGTGACATATTGTTGGAAGGGCCTAATACCACTTATTCATGTTATGCACATCTGGCTTCCCTCACCTGACTTTGCCCCACCCAAGGGGGGCACTTTTCTAAAGTTTGCAGTCACCCATTATGTGACATATTGTTGGAAAGGCGTAATACCACTTATTCATGTTATGCACATCCGTCTTCCCCCCCCCCCCAACGGGGCACTTTTTCTAAATTTTGGAGTCACCCATCATGTGGCATTTTGTTGGAAAGGCCTAATACGACTTATTTATGTTATGCACATCCGGCAGTTCTCCTCATATTTTCTAATAAATTTTTAAAAGGCTACAGTCAAACTGCAAAAAAAATGTAGTTGGGAGACTGCGGTGATTTGGCACAAATCCCTGCAGTTCTTTTGAAGTCGACATAACTATAAATTTACTGCGGTGAGTGTGTAGTTATCAACTACACATTTACTGCGGTTAATTTATAGTTATGTCGACTTCAAAAACACTGCAGGGATTTGTGCCAAATCACCGCAGTCTTCCAACTACATTTTTTTTAAAGTTTCACTGCAGTTCATTTTTAGCTGGGTACATGGACGCATTTTCCATACTGCTTTATATAGTTTAAAGCTTTCTTGGAAATAAACGGTCAAGTGCGAGTATTACTCGCGCACAGAGGGTTCCGTACAATAATATATGAATTGGTAAGCGTATTAATATAAAAAACACGTTGCTAAAAGAATACTAAGACTTTGTAAAAACTATACAACGTAGGGTTGCGTATAGCTGTATAATATGCAGGGTGCAAAGGAAAGTCCCTTTAACCTGAAAATACTTGGGAATGGAGTGAGCTACAGCTATACAAGTGAGGTAACGGTACAGTAAAGCGACTACGCCTGAACTAATCAAAGGACAGCAGAACCCCTAGTGGCGAAATTTGGAAGATAGCTATTGCAAATCGAAAACGAAAAGAGGTACAGCAGATTTTCCAATTAGAAAGTTTTAGAGCATCAATTAATTATTACAAAAAGACATTTGGTTCACACGGATAAGATAAATCGTCGCCTGCATACACAAAAATGTCCGAAATCGATGAGCGACGATTCTACGTTGCCTATGCACATTCCGTAAATGTAGCAGTGCACAATTGCTGATTGTGACGTTGTACTGTGCTATAATGCCTGTAAATATTTAATTTCCAATGCATTTAAAACTTTAGAATGACCCTTTCAGGGTCAGAAGAATTCTGTTCGTAAACCGCTGTAATAATTGACTGACACCAGAATATTAAAACGAATTTCTTAGAAAACAAAACCCCGCTAATTTGCTCTTTCATTACAAAAGCAAAATTTTATTAACATATTCTTGGTGCCATTTGTCAGTTTTGGAATTAAAATTATGTGGCTAGACCGTCTAGCCCCCGCACTTGAAAGGGTTAAATCTTTGTTATTCTATTGAAGAGGCTTGCAATAGACGTTCCATGCTGAGAAATGTGCATGCAGAATTACTCTCACGAATACAAACGTGTATCGGGAGCAATGGTGAACATTTCGAACATACTGAATATTAACTTTTTATCACAGTGAGACGATTTGTCTTTTTTTTTGTGTGTGATGTTATCAAAATGTATTGAGATAAGTACGTATTTATAGCATAAATTGTGCGTATTTCTTCATGCTACTGACTATATTCCATTCAAACGTTTACACAAAATGGAGTGCATCGATTTCGGATATTTTTGTGTAAACAAGTGAAGATTTATCTTATCCATGTAAACCAAATGTCGTATTCTATTAATTAATTGATGCTCTAAAGCTTTCTAACTGGAAATTTTGCTCTATCTCTTTTCGTTTTCGATTTGTAGTGGCTATCTTCAAATTTTCACCACTAGGGGGGGGGGGTGAGGGGCGCTGCTGTCGTTTTCATTAAATCGGGAGTAATCGCTTTACTATACCGTTACCTCACTTGCATAGCTGTAGCTCTCTCCGCTCACAAGTATTTTCAGGTTAAAGGAACTTTCCTTTGCAGCATGTATACTAGAAAAGTATAAATATCATGAAAGTATGAATACCATGAAAGTTCAAAGATATATGGAACAAAAAAAAAGAAATATAGCTATTCTGTATATTTGTTATTCCGTATAGATTTTTAGTTAATCTTTAAAGACGTAGTGCGTGTATTTGAGAGAGCCTCTCAATGGAAACTAGTCACGAATCCCATAGTATTTATGTGGTTCATTCTCATTAAATTAGTCTGTTTTTCACAATTTGACGTTTATTGCTTTTATATTGCTACTGGGCATTGCATTACATAAATATATGCTTAAAATTTGTTATCTAGGCTTTAAAAGCCGCTGGAGCATACAGTACGCCGCTCCAGTCATTATGTATGTCCAAACCGTCCGTGGTTTTAAGGGTTAATATATCGGCTAATTAAGCACGATTTTTTCCGAAATTCATGATTAACAATGATTTTATACGTCTGCTACGATAGGTACCTCCAGCTCTGCTCAACACTTTTGCTGAAGCCCGTAAATCGAAATTTGATTAAAAATGCGATTTTCTCTAAAACTATGTGACCTAGGGTAATCGCTATAATTTTCCTGCAAGGCTTAAATTAATGTCTACTACCTCTATTTCTTTCATAATTTTAGTTTCAATAGATTCGGAATTAGATGGGGGGGGGAAGACATATTTTTGCATTACATTTTCCACCATAACTTTGAAAATATAATACCTAAAATTAAATGAAATATATTTTTGATTTCAGCGTTACGAAAGCTTTCACACGATATAGAAAAGAAATATTTTTTTCAAGTAATTTAATTACCCCGTCTAAATTTTTCCTAAATATATTTATGAATATTTATTAATCTGTAAATATGTGGGTCAATAGTATCTATTACTTCTCCCAATTTGAACTTTCCACGTTGCATAGTTTACGAGCAAAAGGGTTGTGACAGACAGACAGACACAGTAGTGATCTTATAATGGTTCTGTTTTTACTTTTTAAGTACGGAACCCTAAAAATGACCGTTCTGTAAGTGAAAGAAGAGTTAGAAGGCTTGTGTAAAGTCATCATTGCTTTTCAAGCGTTGTATGCCGCAAGCCTCAAAACGTAGGAAGCAAATTTAAATGTTTTGACTCATGATCAGGACTATATGGCAGATGATCAAGGAGCTCCCAATCAATAGTTGTCAAAAAAGGTCTTTTGCGTTATCCTCTCCGTATGTGGTATCGCATACAACAACATATCGCCAGATATCAGAAGGCCAAACTACCTACTCTGAAAAGCCTTCTTTCTTTCCGACACTACCCCGCAGGATTGGACTAGGGATGGCGGATGTTTCAACTTAATAGATGAAGTTTTCAATTCGGGCATAAATTGTATTACCTACATTTATATCTCGTCAATATCCGAAAGATAATCTCATTTCTATTACTATGAGTATGAATCAGTTCCTCAAGGCTGGATGTTATGAGTCGTTTAAAGTGACGCGTTCTCCGTTGTCGCTGCACCATCGGGGTGAAAATTTCAGGTATTAAAGAGGGTCGTGGAAAATACTTAACGCTTGTCCATGGGAGATCCCAAATGATTAAAAGACGTAATCGGCAATGATACGCCTTTTAACTTTAAACATGCCATCCACAGGGCCGAACTGGATTTTTTGTCTGCAATGGACTACGCGTCCGTACACATCTTGGTGTGTCCAGTACTGGAGGCACAATCTAAGCATCATTTACTTGAACATCACATCTGGCCCATAGACATCTGTGAAACGATTATGGGATAACGTATCTCCATATTACGAGTGCACTTCATTTCTCCACCATTTCATAACCACTGTCAATTCCTCCTTCGACAACAAATTCAAAACTTACCTTCTCCACCATTTCATAACCACTGTCAATTCCTCCTTCGACAACAAATTCAAAACTTACCTTCTCCCCATTAAAAAGAGGAGTGGCTATTAAATAACAAGGCTAAAACTTTAAAATATTTTATTTTAAATTTATACATATTTAGTTATTATCTCTTTAAATATAAACCCCTTCTTTATTCCTACAACCATGCTTATTTTCCATTGTTTGAAACAGTGCTGGAAGTCTTCTTCTGTGAGATCTTTCATGACGCTTGCCGCTTTTCCTTTAGCAGTTCCAACGGTCTGAAACCTTCTTCCTTTTCATTCACATTTGACCTTGGTGAACATATTCAAAAGATGTCACATCAGGCGTATAAGGCGGATAGTCCAACTTTGGGATGTTATACTTGGCTAGAAGCATTTTGACAGACAATTCAGTGTGAGCCGATACGCTGTCCTAATGAAGCACTCATAACTTCTTCTGCCACAAATGGGTCTTTTTTTCGTATTTTTTAACGGTGTTGAGCACTGTGTTAACGGTTTGGGCCTGAAGGTACTAAAGTTGACTAATTGTTTGATCTTCAGGAACCCAGTGAAGGTAGACAATTCTATGTATATCGAAAGTTTTCTCCGTTTTTCACGTGGGAGGAGGATCCGACAAACATCATCTTCAATGTATTCTCATCCATCTTGGAAATTCTTAAACCACTCAAAGACCCACGATAGGGATAAATAGTCAATGCTATTAGCATATCAGAGTTTCAGTAGCTGATTTTCCAAATTTAAAAATTAATTTCATATTAATCCGTTGCATCTTTTAAAACACTCATCACTTTTCCGGCAAAACACTAAGACAGGGTCCGGAACAGATGAAGGACAGACTAATTAGAATGCAGCCAATTTACAGCCGGTAATCGATAAGCGAGATTTTTCGCTACACAACTATCGGTCGGAATTTGACGCTTGCGCAGTTCTTCTGTAAAAGAATTAGTCTCGTTCTTAAACAGCCACACCTCGTATACCGGTGCTATATTTGACAGGCAGGTGTGCGAGTTTTTCGAAAGTTAAGTGTGTTTAACTTATTTTTAATCCTCCTGCCAATACCTTGTCCCGAGCTACGAGCAAAAATCGTTTGCATCCACACATTGCCGGTTTTCCAGCTCTTTTAGTCAGTCACTTCGCATTCTATGAAGTCTTCGTGTACGGCTGAATGCGGGGAGTTTTTCTTCTGTTACTGATTATTTCCAGCATCTTGCTTTATGCAAATTTTTCGGCAAATGTGTGGTATGACGTAACGGTTTAGCTGAATGTATATATTGTGTGGGCTCTGTTTTTTTTTTTTTTTTTTTTTTTTTTTTTTTTTTTTTTTTTTTATTAAGGATTATGTAAGTTTAAGCCGTTTAAGAGCATGTCTATCTCAGTTACTTTGTTTTTAAATATTTAATGTCTTAAGTTTTTCGACATCGAAGTAATGATGTCTGTTTTTGTGATTTTAAATAAAACTATAAAAAGTTCGATGTGTCTTCAGTATATAATCATCTGGTAATGACTGTCTACACTGAGTTTACTCTGCTCTGGTTTGAATTTAAGTTGTTTAAGCTCGATGAATTAACACTGGTTAGGGGCCAGAGCAGTAATTATACCAGCTGTAATATCGAATAAGTTTTATATTCCGGCTGAGTGCTGTGGCTCCTGTTCCTGTTTTATACGAGTGGTTCCTGCTGCTGACGACGTCATTATAGTTAACGTCTTTACGGACTATTTCTGGATAACAACTTAACAAAAAGGAATTTTTCTCCTACTTATGAACTGGATTAGAATAAGAGTTTCGCTTCTACAGATAGTATGTAGGACTTTTAAGGACTGGATTTTTGATCTTTAAGTGCATAAGATTTGCCATATCAGAGTGAACGTAATAAGTAAGAATTTTTGTAACTTTTTACTTTCTTGATAGTTTTCTTGATGTATTGTATATATATATATATATATATATATATTTCTCTCAGTAATTAATATTGTTTATATATTTAGATATATTATAATGGATGAGATTGAATTTTTGACTACAGACAACTACGCAACATGGTCCGCGGACATGAAAGTCCTCCTTATGGACCGTGGTTGCTAGGGGTTTATTGATGGTACAGAAAAACAACCTGATGATAGTGTAAAATATAAGGAAAAGCGTGACTATAATTTACGCCGTGATAGGGCATTTAGTTCTATATATTTAAATGTATCTCCTGGTCTTAGACCACTACTCGCAGAAACGACTGATGCTAAGAAAGCATGGGATATCCATATTGGAGCTCCATGATAACTATCGCCCTAAAACTAGAGCTGCAGTAATCTTCCTCCTGGATAAATTTTTCGCTGCCAGGTATGAAGAGGGGGAAGGGATTGGTTTGTTTGCAGCTAGATTACGTACAATTTTAAACAATTGTAGAAACACGGTCATCCATTAGAGGATCTTTATCAGGCTTTCCAGCTTATTCGTTTTTTCCCTGATTAATTTTCTAGTATTGTTCTTAATATTTATCGTTATACTGACACTGATTTTAAATTTGATCCCATATTGAAAGGACTACTTTTAGAGGAAAGCCGCTTGCAACAATGCAATCTAGATAAAACAAATGCTGCATTTAAATCTAAATTAGAAAAACCTAAAGGCAAAAATATAAAACAGTATAGTAGAAGTAGCAGTAAGGATAGATCTACTCTCTTGAAACGCGATGCTGTATGTAGCAAGTGCAAAATGAGGGGTCACATTGCATCAAATTGCACTTTAAAACCCAGTAAAGAGATAAAGAGAAGGGGGGGGGGGGCATTTGCCCAAATAGTAGTTTTGATACAGATATACTTGAAGGTAATCAAATCTCTCAAAGGACAGGTGTGGCTTTTTGATACTGCTGCATCCACACATTTTTGTAATGATCGAGGTCTTTTCTCCACATACAAAACAGTTAGGAGGACTGACATGTCTGTTGCTATAAGGGACATTAAATGTACAGTTTTAGGTATCGGAACAGTAGAGATGTTTTTTATGATAAGGGAAAGCGCCAAAATTTGGAACTTAAAAATGTCATGTACACGCCTAAACTTAGACGTAATTTAATGTCACGTTCAGCCCTTGACAGCATGGGAATGTCTTTTTCATGTAAAAATGGTCATTTGACTTTATTATCGAAAAACGGAAGAAAAATCTTTACGGCTATTAAAACAAACGTTTTTTTCATTTGCAAACCAACATATCCCAACGTAAAAAATAAGAGAGCTTATTCAGCACAGACTCAAAAGTTTGGTTGTGATCTAAACAAACGGCATCGAATATACTGTCATATTAATACAAAGTACTTTTTAAACACGAGTAAGAAGGATGCAGTTCATGGTTTGCCAAATTTCAAGGAGTTTGCCAAATTTCAAAAGACATGCCAACTTGTGAAGATTGTAAGATCGCTAAGTCCCGAAGGGTTCAAGCCAATAGGCAAAACACGCTCTATTGCTCCCCTCAAATTGATTCATTCTGATGTATGTGGGCCCCTTCCGGTCAAATCAAACGGAGGAGCTAGATATTTTGTGAGCTTTATTGACGACTATTCTAAAAAAGTAGTTGTTTACCCACTTAAACAAAAAGGTGAAGGTTTTGAATGCTTCAAACGGTTCCAAAAAAGGGCGGAAAGATTTCTAAATCGCAAGATCATAAATCTTTGGTCTGACCATGGCGGCGAATATGAAAATATGGCTTTCAGTAAATACCTTGAAGATCAAGGAATACATCATGAATTCAGTAACGAGTACCTTCCCGAGCAAAATGGGACTGTGGAAAATTTCAATTGTGTGGCCTTAAACGCTATAAAAGCCCTCTTACATGAGAGCAAGTCAAGAGAAAGTTTTTGGGCAGAAGCATTACTAACTTTTGTTTATACGTGGAACCGGGTCTGCCACGGTAATCAAACAAAAACTCCATTCGAATTGTATGGAGGGAGAAAACCATCGGTAAAACTCCTGAAACCAGTCGGCAGTACTGTTTACGTGTGAAAACATAAGCAGCTGAGAAATAAATTTTCAATGAGAGCCCAGAAAGGTATAATGGTCGGATACGCATTTTTCACTAAAGGTTACCGCGTATGGTTACACCAGGAATGTAAAACGATAGAAACTATAAACGTTACTTTTCCGAAAGAAGAGCGTAGAGGAATCATATTGTTTCCAAAGCGAAATACTTACAGCTCATCTGATGAATTTGAATCGGACTCTGATGAAGAAACTAATGACGAGTGTAAACTCGAAAAAGATCCAAAGGAAGAAACGGAGCCAGAAGATATGAGCAGCGTTCCAGCTCACAGCTCGTTTCCTAATCAAGAAAATGTCCAAAACGATTCTATACCTGATACGTCTAAAAAGTTCAATTTACGCCTGGAGCTTCTAAACCCCAATGGGAACGACTAGCTGTAAGACGAAAAGAAGAACTAAGACATGACATTTACTATCGTATAGTTGAAACTAAAACTAGGATAAAATCATGGGCAGAAGCCAAAGCTTATTTTGAGAAACACAATGCAGTAATACCCCGACTTACGTCACCCCCAGGGATGAGAGTGCTAAGACCCAAATGGCCGATAACTACCACTAAATTTTAATAGTACTTCAAGCATTATTTGCTGACAGAATTTCTGAGATTTAATAAAGCAAAGAATGCTATTAAAATTTAGTGGTAATAATCGGTCATTTGGGTCGGAACGCTCCCATGCCTGGGGGTGACGTAAGTCGGGGTATTACTGTATACATTTTAAAAGAACAGATTTTGATTTTCGTATTTCTAATACTTATTCAGGTCGAGTTAAAATACCTAGTGACGAAGAGTATGACAATGAAACAATTGAACATAATTTTGTAGATATTAAAATACCTTCAAATTATAATGAAGCTTATAATTACCCCCAGAAAAGAGAGTGGTATAAATCTATGGACGACGAGATACGAACTATGAAAGAATGAAAAGTCTGGACTTTAGTCCCTAAACCTGACAAAACTACAATTGTTAATAACCGCTGGGTTTATACTGTAAAACGTAACGAGGATGATAAAATTGTCAGATACCAGGCAAGCTTAGTTGCTCAAGGTTTTCGTCAGAAAAAAGTGATAAATTACGATGAAGTGTTTAGCCCAGTTGTAAATTTATCAATCATTAGACTTTTCTTTGCCGTTTTAGTTTTTTTATGCGGCTGGTCACATTGTCAGCTTGACATTAAAGCAGCATATTTATATGCTAAACTAAATAATGAAATTTACATGTATCAACCTTAAGAATTTATTGATAAAGACTATCCTAATCATGTATACAAATTAAATAAAGCTATCTATGGTTTAAAGCAATCTGGAAGGGAATGGTTCAGTTTTGATAGAATTAAGACTTAAGCGCTTAACCTGGTGTAACTGTGTAAATGTCTTTAATGAAAATTTGGTTCTTCTACTTTATGTAGATGATATTGTTCTGTTTGGAAAAACCCCTCAAGATATAAAATAGGCAATAGACAAGCTACGAAATAAATTTGATCTTAAAATCCTTGGGAAAACTAAGACTTTTAGGAGTGACATTTGAGGGGGAAAATGAAACTTTATGTATACATCAATCTGAATATATTTCAGAAGTATATGAAAGGTTTAGCAAGTTTAATATTCCAATAACATCACTACCAATCGCAAAAGGAATTGTTTTATCTAAAACGGATTCGCCAACTACCCAAACCGAAATTCAAGAAATGAGTAAAATCCCGTACCGTAGTTTAATCGGATGTCTTGCGTACATAGCAAGTCGCACACGTCCTGATATTCACTTTGAAGTTAATATATTTTCTCAGTTTCAAGAAAACCCTGGAATGGTTCACTGGAATTACTTATTAAAGTAATTGGGTTATGTTAAATCTACGCAACACTATAAACTTAACCTTTCAAGTATAAAAAGTTTAAAACTTTCATGTTACAGTGATGCAGATTTCGCATCAAATCGGGGTGACCGTGTTTCGATGGGGGTGGGGGGGGGTGGGGATTATTCTATTTTTTGATGAGGCTCCTGTTATCTGGAGCACGTTTAAACAAAAATGCGTATCACTTTCTACAATGGAGTCGGAATACATAACTTTAACGTAAGCTGCTAAAGATTTACAGTGGGTAATACGTATTACCCAGGAATGTATAAATTTAAACATATTTCCAAACGAAGTCAATTTTTCAGCTCAGCTCGTGTGCGATAACCAAGCTGCTATAGATTTTTCACATTCACCCATTGAAAATAAGAGTACAAAACACATTAGTGTTAGATATCATTTTCTGAGAAATTTAATTTATTAGAAAATATTCACCCTCAAATATGTAAGATCAAAGGAAAACTTTGCTGATATCCTAACTAAACCTCTCCCCAAAGAAGTGTTAAAGACATTTGTACCGAAATGTTTTTCAGTTTAAATAAGTACAAAAGCATTATGAATTCTTATATTCATATATTAAAAGTTTAGAATACATGGTTTATATGTATTTGCTAATGTGAACTGTATTTTAATGTACTTTTTGTATAGCAAATTTAATCTAATATTTTTAAACTTGGTTATTGTATAAATGTAGTTAACGAGTTGTATAAAGGTATTTTCGTTGTGATCACAATTTTTTATTTATTTTTACTTTTCCGATAAGTGCACTTATCACCCTCCCCCCCCCCCCACCCCTTTATATTTAATTTTTTGGTTAACAAATATTTTACATGTTGTATCGCAATGCATCCAAAAGGATGATATTAGGTTTAAATGGTTAACTGATCTTTTTTTTTTTTTTTTTTAAATATTTGAAATGTATTAAAGTTATGTGTAGGGGACACCGGGAAAATGCCGCCACCCCACCTAGTTTAAAAACTAAGGGCAGTTTCAGATAGTGAATGTACCTGCACTATAGCGGCCAACAATATAAACAGTGCCTAAAGTGAGAGTGACTTTGCTGTACGTCTTTTGTTTGTTCTAGTGAAAAATGTAGTTTTCATCTAGTTGCTTATTATTTTGGAGCTTAAAATGAGTACAGATAAGCACCTTTTATTGTAACATTAGGTATTTAAGATAATATTACCCGTAATCTACATGCATTCGCCGAAATTTTGATGCAATGTGTTGTATAATTTCGGTTCTTCTTTCGGCTTTGCTTGGGGATTTCCGCTATATTGACCTCTCGGGGTAATGCCGCCGCCATGCAAATTGGATGAGAAATGGCCTCATTTCAATGTAGTGGAGCTGATTCAGCAGATTGACTTGTGCAATATGAAGTAAATTGTAAGCTTAACCATTATTCTGCTCAATTACATTGCTTTCTAACTATTTTCAGTAGGTTGTGTGTTTCCTAGTATCCATTTGATGCATGTACTAGTTCATTAAAGAGTGGCGGCATTACCCCAGTACAGTGGCGGAATTACCCCAGTGTCCTGGGTAATCCCGCCACTGTGCAGAGGTTTAAAAAATATTTTTTTATGTATGCTCACTTTACAGTTATGATTACAGTTAAATTTATACAGATACTAAATATCATGATTGAACTTTAGAATTTTTACTATTAAAAAATAAAGATTTTTTTCGAGGTGAAAAATTTTAAATTCCCTTAAGGTGTTGCCATTCCCCTGGTCTCCCCTACATATATTAATGTTCGGAATTGTGTTTATATTTGAATGTTTTTGAAAAGTACAGGTAACGCAATGTTTTAAAACCTTTTCCTTCTATTAGTGTACATGAAAAATGTTTATATGCTGAAATAAATTTTTGTATTAAACTGAAAAATTAGATTTTCAGCTTTGTCAAATATGTATTAAGTGAAAGGTTACCTTGTTGACGATAGTGTATGTTGAAGTTAGATATTTTTTACTGTTGCAATTGTAATTATTTATAATGCATCTGATTCTTTAAACTCTTTTGTATGTATGAAAGTTAAATTTTATACAGGAGTATGAAGTTACATCTCCTTTGAAAATCTAAAGATTTGGAGTTTAAAGGTTAGTTTACTGTTATTCTAAACTATGTATGCTCGTAACAACGGGATGGGGGCAATGACAGGCAGGTATGCGAGTTTTTCGCAAGTTAAGTGTGTTTAACTTATTTTTAATCCTCACCCAATACCTTGTCCCGAGCTACGAGCAAAAATCGTTTGCATCCACACATTGCCGGTTTTCCAGCTCTTTTAATCAGTCACTTCGCATTTTACGAAGTCTTCGTGTACGGCTGAATGCGGGGAGTTTTTCTTCTGTTACTGATTATTTCAATGACTGTCTACACTGCGTTTACTCTGCCCTGGCTTGAATTTAAGTTGTTTAAGCTCGATGATAATTCAATATTTAGAGTCTCATCTTCTCTTTGTATAAGCACTGCGATAGTGGCACCTGCTGGCTAGAGTCCACACGACAAGATATGCTGTTTGGATAATCTAACCGCAGTATAGTTTCTTCTAATGCTTTTAATAATTTACTTCTAATAAAATTGAGTGACAAAAATGACAGTGAATCATTTTTGAACTTCTCCTTGTATTTCAACTGAACCACTTTTCATTTATAGCGAACAAGGACTTCTCGCTGGTCAAGCTTTTTTTTTAAATAATTAAAAATATATCTAGATATGCTTGAATGTGTGAACAACTTTATCACACTGCGTAATTTGCTAAGAAGCATCAGTACACAACAGAAGGCAATTGACAGTTTCGAGAGTCTAGAATCTTTTAATCAAGCACAGAATATTTGTTTCAAAAACTGGACATTCGATTCAAAGAAAACATGATGCACTAGCTAAGCACAGCTGAATATATCCATGAGTGAAAAATAACATCTTTAATGTACAGTTTAATTCTATAGTTTAAAAGTACTACTACAATTGGGTGAATGTGCTGAAAATTTTCAATGAATTTTTTCCCCTTCAGTTCATAGATTAAGTTCCTAGTTTTTTAATGCAATCACTATTTATGCAATCGCACTATTTCTGTAATTAAATAAAGCGAACATTTTTATAAGAATTTACTGGTATTCAAAAAATCGGGAGGTTGGAATGTATGTATTTAGTATATCTATGTCTCTGTCAAAATGGTTGTAGTAACATTGCTGATAGTTAATATAAAACACAAATATAGTTTTCGTTTATATTTCTATAGTATCGGCTTAATTTACACGAAGATTTTTAACAATAACAAAGCGAGATGGAAAAAACTTAACAATGTTTCTTTTTTTCTGAGATACATGAGTGATTATATTCTAACTAAATGCTATATAAGCGATATTTGTTTTGTGTTTTATTAGAAATGACAAAAGACTAAAATTAAAAAAAATATCAGTATGTAATATATTTATTAATAACAAGTTGTTTTTATAAAGTTTAATCATTAAATACCTTCCTTTTCTGTTGTTGAATATTTTTTCCCCCTTAAATACGGTATTTACCATTACTCAATAATCGGCCGCCACAGAAATCTTCAGAAAATTCATTTCACTTTCTTTTTTACCATTTATATAAATAGAAGTACAAAACATGTAAAAAGAATTTATATATATATATTACTTAAGAAAATCCAAAAATTTGTTTCTAAATTCACTTCAGTGTTTAATACATACTTTTAAAATCAGCTTCCAGATTGGAATTCAAAATATGTAAATGCAAACTAGACCCACTTAACGAGCTTACTTCCACATTATGATCTAAGATCTCTTTTAAAAAGTATTAATATTAACATTTTAAAAAATTCGTAACTGGAAGTTATTTCGCTACTCCAAGAAACATGCTTTTTCATAACAAAAAAGTATCTTAATAACAGTATTTTAACGCACGTTTTTTACATAGCTTTTGGACACTTAATTTTTATCACATATAACATTCTTGAATCATTTCGACAATTAGAAGTTTGAATAAAAATGAAATCTGCTAAATATTTTCTCACTAAGCGAATACGCATATAGGTGTTACTCATGTTTTTACAGCTAAATACCAGTATTTTTGCAAGAAAATTATACGCAGGCATCGAAAAGATGATATTTATAACCAATAAAATTTTCAAAAATTTTGGAAGATACGAAATATATATTTTTTAAGTGAAATCTTTAACTACCTCTACGTTATGTTAAACATCTTTTTAGCGTTTTTACGGTAAAATATGTGTATTTTAATTTGACATTTATGGTAGTTACCGGGCTAAAAGTGCAATTACCCCTCCCCCCCCCCCTCCAACTCCACATTATTTCCCCGGAGCTATAGAAATTTCTCACTGAGAAAAATGCTTGAATTCAACACTAATTTTAGACATATGTAAGTTTTTTTCACGTTACGATGAATGCCTGGCGATCAGCTAGTAACATGTAATATTTAATGTATAAGGTACCATATAGGAATTCATTTGTAAAAAATAAGCTTCACATTTTTGGAAAAAATGGACAATTAAAATATATATCCGAGAAAATTCGAAAAAAACCCTGTGCGAAGATCAAGTAAACTTTATTGATCAGAGTACAAAATATAGTATAAAGAGCAAAACGATTTAAATTTGAATGCGTTCATGAACGGCTCAATATCCAGCGAACTTGGAAGATCATAGAAATACGCGAAAGTTTTCCTTCGTTAAAAGGTAACAAAAAAATTATGTTAGCTTAAGCTACATTAAGACTTTTTTCGTCTAGCCGAAAACAAATTTGCAGACTTGCGATATGCGATATACGATTTGCAGATATGCGATACATGCTCTTAGTCATCGCGAGCAAGAACACGAACATACTGAAAAATATATTTATTTTATTTATATACAGGGTAGTTCAGAACTATATGTAAAAATATAAAGGCAGGTAGAAGGGACCTAAATAAGCTGATTTCGTATAGGAATGCGGGTGCAGAAATCCAGAGTTGAGGCAGTAGAGGGTGCTGTGAAGATAGGTGGATGAAAGTGCTTCGCTGACTCTAATTGTCATTCCACGTTCGGATTTTGAGTAATGTGCGTCTATACACCAATGCGGAGCTTGCCGACATGCATTTCATTTATGGAACTGCACAAGGAAATGGAGCGGTTGCTAAAATATATACATGGAACTATTCCAGGGTAGGACTCTGCGGGATCTCCAAACGTTTGAGCGTCTTTATCGGGAGTTATGTACGAGGGGATCATTTTATGCTTCGAGGCGTGATACGGACACTGAAAGATATCGCAGAATTCATGCAGTGGAAGATGCCGTATTACGCAGTGTATAGGATATTCCTTCGACAATCTCGAGAGCTGTTGGATGTGCGTTGGGTTTGAGCCATTTCCTTGCGCAGTCCCATACATGAAATACATGTCAGAAAGCTCAGCGATGGTGTAACGATGCAGGTTGCTTGAAATCTGTGCGGAAAATGACGATTCAATTCAACGAAGAGCTTTCATACGCCTTACAGGATCGCCTGCAAGTGGGATGAAGCGATAATAACAGGTAAAAATAGTATTAAATTTATTAAGAGTATTTTTACGATTTTTTATTTTTTTGTGAATTATACAGTGTGTCTTTCATTAATAACTAATTATTAAGCTGTTAGTTTTTGAGGTAAATGGACGTAGAGTTTCCGAAACTGTTCTTCATTATATGTAATTCTTTTTATATCAAATTAGTTTTTAATTTATAGCGTGTCGAATTTTAAATCCTATACAATCTGATGTAAAAATTTAAACCCTAAAGAAATCCTGAAAATTGTATTCAAGACACTTTCTTCATAGAGTAAAACATGACCTTTGACCAATTCCATTTTACTATGGCAAAAACATATCGAGTTATGTTGCATTGTACGTCGTGAGATTTGATATTTTCTGGTACAACAAGCGCAGAGAAACGTGTTTTAATACTAGAGAAATCTAAAAAATTGTAATATTGAAATGCGGTAAATTGTGAATTGTAGAAGATCATAGATGTATAATTTTTCAGTATTTCATATGCCAGAGCGTGGAGAAGGTTTTTTTATATATGTAAGTTACAGTACGCGGACACTATATAAGAATTTAAATTGTGTCACATTAAAATATAAAAATGTTACGAAAATGAATTTTACATGATAAAGAACAACAGTTAAAACGTTTTTGTAATTGAACTATATCTCTAAATTATCAGTTTGGATATGTGCTATTGGTCAACAACGAGAAGGAATGCATTTTAGCTTTCTAAAATAGATGAAACGTTTTTATGAATGGTTGTGTCTGTTCCTGCTCTAACTCGCGTAAATCTATTCGGATTGTCATGTCATTGATATACGTTATTGAGTTTCACCATGTCACGCTCGATATTTAAAATAAAGAGTCTACAATTTAGTGTTAAATATTTTAAATATATTGAAATTTATATGCATTATTAAGGTGCACCAGAAGATGGTTACTATAGAATATGTTATATGTATCACTTACAGTAACTCAAAAGTATTCCGTTATATTATAATCTATGAAGAAAAATCGTTTGTGGCGTATTTTAATAATGTTACCTACTCTGTTACAAATATAATGAAATTTATGTGAATTTCTGAGGTGCACTAATACATGTTTTCTATACAATGTGGGATTTAAAGCATGTATCATTCATTTACACAGTCAAAGAAAGGAGTTCGATTTTATAATGTCCTACGCGGAAAATCATTCCCAGTACGTTTAAATTATATTGAACTATTTCAAACATAATGGAAATGATATATATTACTGAAGTTTGTCACAAGAATCTTGCGAAAGAATATGATTTGCAGTGCATTTATCGTTCATTTACAGGGGCACATGAACGATTTCAAACAAAGTGTACGAAGTATTGTTCGTTAGGGATGATTGCTGAATGTATGTTTTCAGTTACATTACAGGTTTTTAAGTTTAACTAAATTTTTGCATACTATTCGGAATGTATAAATTCTATAGACCATATACAGAGCTAAAAAAAGAGTTCATAACTGATACAGAACTGAACTAAATAATTTGAATGTTTATTCTGTTGGTGGAAATTGCTGAAGGTGTATTTCAACTGAGTTAAACCTTTTCTTTCTAAATTAAATTTCAGAATACTACGTAGAATCTGTACACATCTATTAATCATATACAGAGTTTCACTGAATAACTGGAGTAATTTTACGGCTATAGGCAGTAATTGTTCAAATCTGGTTTTCAAATGTGTAATACGTTTCTAAGATGTTTACACAGATACCACTTTACCTTATTAAACGGCGAAGTTTTGTTAACGTATTCTGAACTTGTTGGAGAGTGTTTCACAATCTATGCTTGACACGTGAATTTTATTTGTTGTTATAATATAAATTCATTTATTTCATTCACCTATATATGATAAAAATAATAACTGTGCGATTCGTTTTGACGATTTGAATTGCGTAATTGAATTATCTCGAATTATCATAGTAAAAAAGTTCAACTTTATTGAACTCTAAATGTTTAAAAAAATTAAAAATTGTTATTTACTTTCCAAATTTTATCAAATAAATTACTGTTTTAAAGAATACAATACCACATTACAACCAGCCATGCGCGAATTTGTAACATGACATTAAAACTTTGTGTAAACTTAATTCTTACATTTTTCGAAAATCAATCCAAAAATTATACTTTAGAATATATATTTTATTTACAACAAACCGATATTTTCATCATACACTTTAGATTTAAAACATCATTCTGAAACACCAAAATTAACTTAACGGTTCAAGAATTTCCAACTTTTCATCTATAACATGTCTCCTGATTTTTATTCGGCACACAACTGCTTGCGTCAAATGAACTTCCCTAAAAAATAATTATGCACTGAAAATGCAACAAATATCCTTCTGGTTTAAAACAGCTGGTCTTTCGAAAAAAATATTTTAAAGAAAGAGAACAAAGTAAATAATCAGGAGTAGGTTGAAAGAATATAAATGAGAATTTGTTTCAGGAAAAGGAATTTTTCTGTGTTGATTTAAAAAGTGAACTTTCAGAAAGAGTTAAAAGAGGCTTTGTTACTGTTATCTGACAAAATAATACTTTTTATAGATGTCAGCTGTGACTGTGCAGATATTTCACAGCTATTATGCCAAATGCACAAAAATTAAGCGGTTTTGGTTTCAAGTTTAAGCTTGTCCTTTTTTTATATAGCTAAAGAAGTACAATTATAGTGCGGTTCTTTAGAATATGTTTTACAGGGTTCATACGAATACCGTTATTTTCAAGGTCAAATCAGTATTTTTTTATAGAAAAATAAATCTAGTTTAAACGCTCAAAATTTCGTCTTATTTCGGGATGTACACTGATGTTCAAAATTAAGGACCAATCACAAAATGCTAATTTTCAAGTACGTGTGTCGAATATTTCGCAACTCTCAGCTGGACTGAATAGGCGCCAGTGATCCCATGATCTGACTAAACAATTAATATTAAAAAACATTTTTCTCTTGTTCTTTTAGTTTAGTTTTGAAGTAGTAATGATAAAAGTTGAACGCAGCAGATAGACTGCGTATATGTTTTTTTTTTTTTTTTGTCTTGGTCTTCTAATAGAAGAAATGATGTTGTGATTTTAAAAAGGAAATTTATTTTCGAATATGAAATCATGCTATTTTCTTGGCTTCTTTATAGAAGAAAATAATTGCTGAAAAATATAAAATATTATCTTGGATTCCCAGCGAGGAATTTATATATATTTAAGAAGTATTATTCAAATGTTTTCGTTGTAAATAATGTATATATTTAAAAGTGTAAAATATAATTAGCAAAGTTTTTAATCGTCCTGTGCTTATTTATATTCAACAACACCTGCGCCACTTTCAGTAGTGAAATATGCTTCCTGACTTTAAAATGATATAAATTCAAAATCTTGAACATTGCTCTCCCAACTTTGATTTAAATTACAATAACCTGAAACTCGTGAATATCATGAAGATTATTCATTAGCAAAAAAAAATAGGAAAATCCATACATCTCATTGTGAGTCTCAAATTTTCACTATATGTGACTCCACTGAGACGTCACTGTGACTACTGCTTTGTCACGAGTCACCATGAGACTTTACTATTGTGACTCTCATGTTCACTCTTTTCACTCTTTTACCATTGTGACTCTCATGTGACTGTCAACTGTAGACTCAATTTCAAAGTCATCGTGAACGCTGCTGTGTGATAAGTTATCAAATAATGTCACATTAAAGTCACATGATGACTTTCAGGAGACAGAGAGACGACTTTGAAGTCACCACTGTGCTTTTTTATGAAAAGTCACCATCTGTCTATAATGTGATATTATTTGGTGACTTATCATACTGCAACGTTCATGATGACTTTGAAATTGAGTCTTAAAATGACAGTTACATGAGAGTCACAATGTAACTACATTGTAAAGTCACCTGGTGACTCCTCACAAAGCAACAGTTACATTGACGTCTCTGTGGAGCCACATATAGTGATGATTTGAGACTCATAATGAGACGTGTGGAATTTCCTATTTTTTTGTTTCACCGTAGTGACTGTGACACTTGTGAACCTGTGTGACACGTATGAGATGCTATATGGACCAGCTGTGCTGTAGGGATAATAATTATTTGAATAATATTATTTTCTTTTGAATATTTGCTTACTTAAAAATTAGCATTTTGTGACTGGTCCTTAACCAGTGTATTTTCTGTACGAAAATACTGGTACTGAAAAATTTCTTAGTCTGGAAGACCCGTACGAACACCTGTTTTAGCTCCAATTTATAACATTTGATGACAAAGCTACTTAGAGCGAATACAAAAGTTTGTAAGAAAATAAGTTATTAATGAGTTATTAAATTATTTACTTATTTTATAACTAAGATAAAATTTGAAGAGGATAATCAAAGTCTAAAACATAAATAACAGGAATTTATTAAATGTTAATGAATTCCGATTAACTGCTTTCAATACATACACAAAATTAAATATCCATTCAATAGTCTTTATTAAATAAACAAAATATTTTACCTGGCATAATATCATTACAATAAATAAATAAATCATCAGGCACAATATAATGGGCTTGCAGGAAAGCATGACAAAAATTATGTGTTATTTATTCCGTTTACGTTAGAATTTATTAAAATATTTAAGTTATAAAATAAATAAAACACTAACATTTAGCATGTTTACTGTATTTTGAAAAAAAAAAATAACGAAAAATTAGGTCAAGTTCTATAAAACATAACGAAATGCATGGTAATGTAAATCATTAAACGTAAATATCAATTATGGAAAAAAAAGCATAGTTTCCAAAAGATATTTGATAAAAAAGAAATATCAAGTGATTTTCTAGCATTGCGTTTATAACCATTATCCAATTTGCATTATTCTGTATAATTAAAAATATCCATAAAAATTTAATTTTTTATCTTTTACTTCTTTTATATGTCAAAATCAATTTAGTTTTTTTTCTTTGATATTAAAATATTAGTTTGAATTTATTTATCGAATATAAAGATATATATTATCAATTTCGACATTTTATAGAATACAAACAAAATATGTTTTGCAAATAATTTCCTATCAAAATTAGAAGAATTTATTTAATTATAAAAAGTATTCAGATCTTGAATAACTGATTCTCTGCAGGTAGAATTTATTTCGAATTATAATTTTATTTGTAAGTATTAATAATCTAAAGTATCTAAAATATATAAATGTATCTACTAATATCTAAAATATATAATATCTAAAGTTGAACAATATCTCAATCTTAACTATATATTATAACTTTTTCATGAAATAGTGTGTTAATATAATTATAGTATTTAACAAAATATTATGAGCGTAATATTAAGATATGATACTGTGAACTCAAACTTCTAACAAAAAATGAATAAATAATTTTGAAAACCATTTATTATCAATTTAACGTTCAAAAGATTCTTAACATTTAGAACGTATTATAATTTTGACTTAAATTTTTGTAGTGTAACTTTTATTGTGTCCAAAATTTCAGCAGGTTATTAAAATCAATGCTTTAATGAAATTGATTAAAATCATTCATTTTAATAGCATTTCTGTTAATGTTAAACGCATATGCTTTTAATATATTTAACTTTCATTATTTTCTAGAATCATGAAGTATTTTCATAATTTATACATCTAGCAATAATTTCTTAATATGCAAAAACTCTCTATAAATATCTGTTATATATTTATCTGTAATATATTTATTATAAATCTGAGATCTCGAGATGAGATATCTCACTTATTAGAATCAATAGTAACATTTCTCTCATTAACCTTCGATAATATAAATATGCTGCATTCCATGCGCTACAAAAGTTAAAATATATGTTTGAGGTAGGACTCATGCCATTATGATCGCTCAACATTAAAGGAATTTCGATAACGTAAAATCTGTAAAGACAATTTTCAAAGCAATTCAGCTCTAATTTAGAACTCAACGTGTACATTCTTGTCGTTTTAGGTATTGCGTATTTTATTATTAAATATTTAGTGTAATCTCTTGAGAATACTTAAGAAAAATCCTCTTTTTTATTTAAGTTTGGTAAAATATAACTTCCAATCTATAAATACGCACATTTGAGCCGCAATTATCCATATTAATGTAACATATATAAGATAAGAAAAATATAAAAATCTAAAAGTAAAAATCTGAAATCTTTGCCCAAAATTATCCCCATGTTTATGTACCAAAACAAAGTACAATTGCATATATCACTCCCGCAAATAATGTCGCACGACTCCAAAAAAATATTTAAGTATTATTGCACTTGTAGCAATCACATCTCACATGATCAGTATAAAGCGAGTTACTAACTTAGAGTAGCTGGCTTGGCCTTTTGCCAGACGCTAGGGTTCTCGCCTCCTGATCATGGGATCCGTGGTTCGTATCCCATCGGCGCCACTCTCTCCAAACACTAATACGTCTGAATTAGCTGCGTTTTACTACGAGAAAATTCTTATTGTTATGCGGGAAAGAAAATAAAGTATAAAAATAAAAACAAATATAAGTGTATAAATAACTAAGGAAAATCTGTGCTGGGGTGAGAAGTAGAGGAAATTTACGTGAAATTATTTATTATTTAGAATTTGTTTTAAATCAGTATACGGACGTGTATCTGGGAATAATCCTAATACCACTGTATGTATCTCCCATTCAATTAAGTGGCACGACTCCAAAAAATTATTTTGTGTATTATTGCACTAACAGGTCTGATCTAGATGTGTCTTACTACCAGAAAATTATTTTAGTTATGCGGGAAAGAAAATAAAGTCTAAAAAACAAATGTAATTTTCAAAATAAATAAATAAAATATGTGCTGAGATGAGAAGTAGAGGACGTTTAAGTAAAATTACTTATTATCTAGAATGTGTTTTAAGATTAGAAAAACATATAAACCTAAAAGTAAAAATCTGAAATCTTGAACCATAATTATTCCCATGTTTACGTACCAAAACAAAATACAATTGTATATATCACCCCTTCAAAAAAAGTCGCACGACTCAAAAAGTTATTTGCGTATTTTTGCTCTAATAGGTCTCACTTAGCTGCGCCTTTCTACAAGAAAATTCTTATTGTTATGCGGGAAAGAAAATAAAGTACAAAAAACGAATATAAGTTAATAATAACTAAGGAAAATCTGTGCTGGGGTGAGACGTAGAGAAAATTAACGTGAAATTACTTATTGTCTGGAATTTGTTTTAAATCTGCATGCAGACATGTATCTGGGAATAATCCTAATAAAACTGTACATATATATATCCCCCGCAATTAAAGTAGCACGACTAAAAAAAAAAAAAAAATATTTTGTATATTATTGCACTAACAGGTCTGAATTAGATGCATCTTATTACAAGAAAATTCCTGAAATTTTCAAAATAAATCGAGAAAATCTGTGCTGAGGTGAGAAGAAGTTTAGTTGAATGTGAAAATAATTCTTATCAAGAATTTGTTTTAAATCGGCATACAAGCGTGCATCTGTGAATAGTCCTAAAACAACTGTATAACTCTCCCTTGCAAATAAAGTGACACGGATCCAAAAAAATGCATTTTGCGTATTATTACACTTATAGGTCTGAAATAGGCGCAGACACAAGAAAAGAGTCATAAATGTAGTTATCCGGGAAACTCGAAATTAGGCTGTGTGACATTTTAACTCGATCAAACGGAGGCGGTGGGGGGGGGGGGGGGGTTGAAGAAATAAGAGTAGGTGTACAAATTTACTTAATACTCCCTATTTCTTCTACGTCTTGATTTTTAATAAAATATTTCTTGATTTTTCTTCATTTTGCTTTTATGTACACTTTTACAGTTGCTTGCATAAGTAAGTGCTGTAGTTTCATGCTGCAGTTAAAAAAAAAAACGAATATCTTTTTTTGCCTCTCCTGTGAAATTTAGTATTTTTGATTTATGTTTCCCATCTTGCATGTCAGTAATATCGTCTTTTCTTTCTTTTTTTTCTTTTTCCTTTATTACTGTTTTTAATCAACTTTCCGTAAAACTTTGAATACTATACCTTTACTTTGTAAGAGTAACTCTGTATGAAAAATCAAAGATTTATTGCTTGCATGTTATTCAATAAAATCAAAACACTGTACTAAAACTACTGTCGTGAAGGAATTTTCGCCTTTCTATTAATATAAACGTTAAAACATAAGTATAACTAGGACTTCCCTCAGAGGGATTAGTCTGAGCGATGTCAGTGAGAACATAGATTTAATAATAACTCGTGACAAGAATAGAAAATGAGATGCTATCTTTAATTGACAATATGTAGCCCGTCTGAAAACTATTCAACCTTTGAATGAAAAAATTGCATAAGTTTCCTGACAGTTTTGGTACGCTTATTCATTTCAAGGTAGGCCCCTTGCGCCTCCACACATTTAGCCCGCAGTTCTTTCCACTGCAGAAAATACTTCTGGCAGGCTCTTTTTGGAATGATGTTCAACTCCGCCGTCGCATTCTACATATCTCATCTCTACTCTCAAAAAATGGCACCTTCAATTTCGGAAGCAACCAGAAGTAGAAAGGAGTTACGTCTGAAGAGTATGGAATGAGGCGAACACTGGTATTCCACATTTTGCCAAGAATGTCGAATCATGTGCGATGAATGAGCTGGAGAATTAATGAATCTTACAATTATTTCGCTTTCAGGATCACCAAGCTTTGACAAAATTTGATGCAGTACCTTTTTTCAACCCGTTCAGTCATCTTGAGAGAAATCAAAATCTGACGCACACGTATAAAAGAACCTCACTCAGTGGAAGCAGGCAACGATTGGCTCACTCGAATTCGTGGAAAAAACTGAAGCATGCGCATTAAGCTGTCTCTTTCCAATGTACACAGTGCTCCGCCTTCGAAACACTATTGCGCGCGGAAAAAATAAATGTCTGATACTTATCAAACAGACCTGCCACAAATTCAGATGATGAAAATGAGGAAATTGAATGATAGAATTACAATGTACTCTAATGATATAACATACACTGTATACACTATATATATAAGATACACTGTTTTAAAATAACGGCAAAGCAAACCTACAAGACAGCCGTGCATGGATATAAAATTTCAAGTGCGCAACGGATAAAAAAAAATAGGGAAAATAAAACACTAAAATATCTGATATCCTAATTTTTATTTTTTGAAATGATGTCAAAAACATAAACAGGCGTTCCGCTTCAATTTAACTACCTCTAAATGACAAAAAAATGATGTTTGAAGAGAATGAAGACTTTTTTATGGTGTGTGGCCCACTCGATTATTTAATACTCTTGAATATCTGTTTTCTTGTATGCAATGAGTTTGGCGATAAGAGTTTAGGGAATTGTCTCTTAAAAGAGTAATATATCAAAGTTCCGAACACATCAACAGAGGCATGAAATGCGTCATTTGCGTGTATTACAGATATACTCGATCGGATTTAAATCATGAGTGCATGCGGGTCACTACATACGTTGTATCGTTTTGTTTTCAAACATATTCTCGACAAGGTGAGCTGTATTACGTGTTAGCATCATTAAATGAAACAAATCGGCATTGACTGCAGCGTAATTTATGATTTAGTCTGCATAATCTTTGAGCTGTGAAAATGTCATTTCGAGTAATTTATAAATCTGCACGCATTTTTCCAACAAATCATGCAATCTAAAATACGTGAATATTAACCCGATTAAAAGAAATTACGCGAATAAGTTACTATATAAAAAAACATATTGGCAAGTACTTTCGTGCAAACTATTCACTGTTTCATACCGACATTTATTCAATGTTTACACAACTTATTCAATGCTGGATAAGTAGCTGCCCGTTTTGTTGGATTTAAGTTGCATGTTTTTTTTTTTTTTTTTTTTTTTGGGGGGGGGTATAGTTTTATTAAGTATTTAAAGTTTCTATACATAACAATGCAAATGAATCGTAATTTAGAACGGTTTTCGTTCATTTAATCTTTTTAAATTTTGTATTTTTTAGAAGCCATTCTTAGCCATTTTACTATTTACATCTTAAAAGTATCCCGTTCAAAATTTTCAACCCGATAAAATGTTTCAAGATCAGCAGTGGAAAAATCGAAAATTTTTCGTTCCTGCATCATTTTACATCGTGATATTTTTTGAAATTGTTCTATTGGGAATATCTCCGCCTTAAAAGCAACATTCGTGCAAATTTTAATCTTTATATTCCTAATAATGCCATGTACTTCGTTATTTAGATCACCTTTTGAACATTGTCCGCTTTATTTAGTCGTCTTAATTTCGATTTTTTTTTAGAATTCGTTCTAATGCGTGCATTGCAGTTTGAACTCTTTCTATAACGAGCATTTCGATCTTATAAGTTATTATCATGCCAAATTTTAAGTTTCTAGACCAAACAGTATCACATAAATTGCTGATTAGATCTTTTTTTATGGTGCACCCTTTTATTATTTTTTTTTAACTGACCATCATTTACGACTTAAAAGTAATAGTCATATGAAATTTCAAAACTCCTTTCTCTAACAATTCCTAATAAATCGTGATTTAGAAACTTTCTAGAACGTTTTACGTTTATTTCTAACTTTAAGATTTCTAAGCTGGTAGAAAACATTCGTAACGAGTATTTATATCTTAAAAGTAACCACCGCACAAAATTTCAAAATTTTAGTCCAAACAGTATATCAGAATTCGCAATTTTAGAACTTTTCTGCTCCTGCAACCATGTAGGTTGTTGTACTGACATAAAATACAGTCTTTGTTAGAGCAGAGATTGTCACCAGCATTTTCAAACCATTATTTTTAAATCAGCTAGGCAGTTTCAGAGATTGCATTCCACAAACGCACACACGTTACTACTTTATAATATTAGCATACACGTAGATAAAGGTGCCGTTTAACTTTTATTGTATAAAAACATAAATAGTTTATTTAATACGTGTTAGCGTTAGCAAATGTATTTATTAAAATACATTTATAAAACATTTTAATACTTCTTCAGTTTTATTTTCATTGACGTTTGTATCATTTGGCAATTATTTGATTTATTTTGTTTATTTGATGCATAGGTGCATTTTCTCCAATTCAAAGAAATTTAAATGACAACTAACCGCCCTTGGCGACCAGTTTAGTATCCCTTAAAAATTATGTTTGGGAAAGCATGCTAAGTATTGTATCATATTAGTTTTATTCATAATTTAATTTACTTGGACTCCTTTAAATATAATTAATATAATCCCTTAAGCTAATATTAGTTTTTGTTGCATTAAAATATCTCAACTGGTTGCTTTTCGGTAAGCAAGTAAACCCTATTGATTTACAATGGAAGTCTATGGGAATTTGGCGAAATATTAGAGATATCGCCACGTTGGCGACAAACTTGGTGGCATTTGGTGACAGAACAGGGTCTCCCTATGGTAACTCTCCTGATATGTATGGAGATGCATTGAATCTGTTCAACAGCAATGAGGTGCATTTCATCAAGGCATTCGGGCGTTGCCATTAAACAATTAACAAATAGTCGCGATTTCTGTGCCACGTACGATAGCGTAATATATATGGGGCATTCTCACAATATTTTGACATTTGAGAAAAAAAATCTGGCCAAATTAATCTTGTTAAAATAACATTTTAATCTAATAGACGAATGCTATAATGATTCAAAATAAAGAAAAAATGGTCAGCACCGAAAAAAATTTTATTTAACTGAGATTTAAGTTAAACTTGCGAGTTTAATTTTCTTTACCATTTTACCACTATAACTTTTTTATTTTCTTCTAATTTTTTTACTTATAATGAATTTACATAAGACCCACAGGACATTGAAATAAGAAATAATGACAATGTAGTATTTTTAGTGCAAAATTTTGGTTTAACAGTGTCTTAAAGAAGTGTTAAAGAAGGGAAGGTAATGTAAAAAAGGGGGATGGTATAGGAAAAAAGTGACAAAATGGGTAAAAAAGGAACAAAATGGCGGAAAAATGGGGGGAAAAGGAACAAAATGGGGGAAAAAAGGGACGGTAAGGATGGAACAGCAAGGAAACTTACCACCTATTTTAGGCAGATCATGATAAGAATAAGTACTAACGAAAATGTTCATTGATTTTTAGAAACAGTTATTTACATTGAATTAAATTAAAAAAATAATTAATATACCTCGAAAATTGCAGGATTAAACCTTGCGGACGGTAAGACTACCAATAAAGTCACGGTGCTTGAATTTGATATTTAAATGCTTATTTATATTCTGCAGTAGATTTCCTGTAAAAGAATTTTAGATATTCTTTCTCTAGCATACTTCTGTATGAGCAAAAACTTGAAAAAAATTCCGTCGCTGCATTTGAAGTGATTTTCTGTATCATTTTAGAAGAGGGATGGTAAAAAATCTAAAACCCAGGGACAGAGTGCAAAAAATAATATCAACTCTAAAAATGTGTGCAGGTTAATTTTTAGCTACATATTTATGTAAAAAAATAGTTCCAGTTTCAGAAAAAAATTACATCGAATTATTTTTATGGAAACAATTTTATCCAGACAGCTCCAAACTTCCAAATCAGCATCAGGGACACGGGACGGTAGATGAGTTTTCCATGTGTTTGGACCCCCAACATCGTCCAAAACTTATTTATCTCGTTAATATTGTTGTGCAATTATGCATTGAGATGTTCCCAAGGATATGAAATTAAAAAAAAACACAAAGTGTATTAAATAAAAAATTATTATTCAGGGACCTGAAAGTTAAAATATTGTGAGAATGTCCCATATATATATTAAACAAAAACATATTTTGCAGAACAAATTAAAAAAGAACACAATTTATTTCCTACATTGTTTAAGCCCGATAAGGACAGATATTAAGATGTTTCATTCAGTTAGCTCTACGTTTAATGTTACATTTTTGTAACAAATAAGTTAAACCAATTGAACGTTAAAAAATAAAAATAAAATTCAAACATTATGATACTTTAAACACCCCAAAAACTTGGGTTCCGTTCAAGTGAAAGCAAAATAATTCTTAGACTTTTTTTTTAAGTTTGTATTTTAGATGTATTTTATGATTTTATGTACAATCATCATAAACATAATACAAAATCTGCAATACAATTATTTACAACTAATAAATGGGAAAAGTCTAATATTTATTTTGCTTTCACTTGAACGGAACCTAAGTTTTTGGGGTGTTTAAAGTATCATATTGTTTGAATTTTATTTTTATTTTTTAATGTTCAATTGGTTTAACTTAATTGTTACAAAAATGTAACATTAAACGTAGAGTTAACTGAATGAAACATCTTAATATCTGTCCTTCTCGGGCTTAAACAATGTAGGAAATAAATTGTGTTCTTTTTTAATTTGTTCTGCAAATTATGTTTTTGTTTAATATGTCAAGTTTTTTAATAACTACTGCATTCAGACAAAGTCTCAGATGAATTCATTAAAAAATTAACGTAATGTACCACCATTAAGGTTTGATTATCGCATCACAATTTGAGGTGTAATTTACCAATGATTATTCCAAAATGGTTCATGAAAGCAATAATACAGGTTGTCGTTGTTTGGACAAAAACTTCCAATATGAGAATAAAAAATCGAAATTTACTTAAGTTTAGTTATCCCCATTTTCTAATTGGGAACGCTATGAATGCAAAAATAGTGTTATATCTTTAATGCTAATATTTAACAACAGTATAGCTGTTATACAGAAAGACATAAAAAAACGCCAGTTTTACCCTTTTTCCTCGCAGGGAACGATGTAAACATAAAAGGGAATTGTTACCTAAGTTAAACTTCGGGTATTTATTTTGCAGCAACTCCAGTCGTTTCTGTCTGTGCCAGGCAAAAAAATGACAAACGACCAAGAGGGAAAATTTAAGATAAAAAACATAAGACATAACGTTAAAAGTCCCCATCTTTTTAAAATTTACAAATAATGGATCCCATCAGTGGTGACGTCAAAGGCAACTCAATTCAGCGTACCAACCATAAATTGTATCCAAATAAAACACAGAGTTCAGAAACAGATAGGGAGGAAACGTGATGGTTTGGCATAAAGCTAAAAATGTAACCTTGAAATCAATTAAAACCTTTCACAATTCGGCCCAAACAATTGCGGGTAAAATTGAAAACCTCTCCCATTCCAAATAATTCAACCCTGGTTCCACTTGCTCGTCTTGTTTGGGCCGAATGATCTGAGCGATATCTGGTTTCATATTGCAAGCCGTTTTGACACATAGTGCATCTCTTATACACTCTTAACTTTCTGGTTTTGTTTGTATCCAATTTGCGGTTCATACACGGAGTTAAGTTGCCTGTAACGTCACACTGATGGAGGTAATTATTTTTTATTTCTTGTTGATATAAAAAGAAATTGCCTATGAACAATGCATATATTACACAGCGAAAATGTCCTTGTGCAACGCTGACGTCATAGTGACGATGTAACCGGCAAAATAAAGTTCATTATTTGAAAATTTATTAATTTCTAAACGTCGGAAAAATTCAATTTTTACACCGTCTTAAAACAATACAAACAGTTCAGAATTGGTTTCCAGCTAATATATTTTAACGAAATTAAAACTTCATCTATAAATAAATAAAAGAAAACACAAAAAATCCCAAAGTTAACACCTTTTTAATCCAACTACGCGCTCATCTGTATGTAACTTATAGTCACGCTTAAGAATCAGCATCCTAAAATTTATTTAAATTTTTTGACGTCATATTCACCGACTTACTGTATTTACTCATATTAATGTCTCTTGTGTAAATTTTATTTCCACTATGACGCCATATTCATCTTATTTTTAATTCTAAAAAAAAATTATATTAATTCCCTTTTTTTCACGTGGAAATATTTTAACTGAAAATTCATTGCTGGAAACAAAAATTTATCACGGCTTTTGAATTTTTTACAACAATAAGAAATAATGTTAAATTTTATGGGAAAATGTCCATTGATTCTCAATGAAAATAGCGAAATTTGTAATTATTAAGAAAAATATTTCGATAATTTAAATAAAACATAGCCTGTGCTACTTTCTGGGTTATAATCCACCCATATGCAAAGGCATTTTATCATCCGTTTTCTGTCTGATACCAGACAAATGTTTTACATTTTAAATTTATAATATTATTAAAATTAACAAAGAATAAAAAATGAGTGGCATCAGGGACAAAAAGGTGGGAACAAAAAATCAAAAAGTTATCTCCATAGGCTTTTCTATGTTAAATTAACATTGAGAAGTGACACTGGAAATAAATAAGTATTGGGCTGCCGCGCATGTATATATATATAGATATAGTATATAGATAGATTTCATTTATCAACACTATGCTAAAAAAAGATCATGCATGATTGTTGCTGTCTGACTGTGGAGCATGTGTGCTTTCCCACCTACCGAACTGATCATGATTTTAGCAAATTCAGATTTTTATGATTCTATTTAGAACAATTCCTACTTATTTGAATTTTTCCTAAGAATTATTCTCTAAAAATTTCTGACATTTTAAAGTTGTCATAAAGTTTTTTTTTTTTTTTTTTTTTTTTTTTGGTACTACTTAGTTATGACATTGACAGAATTCGCCAATTATATAAATCGCCAAACCACTCGCCAAATTATACAAGTTAACATACTTTTTCATTTTAAATAACGAAAGAACAAATAAATTAGTAAAATATTAATAAAAATACAAATAAAACGTCGAAATAGAAATCACTTGATGACGTAAGCTCGTGTAACTTGCTTAAAATCAGGTGAAAGTGACACTTATTATCAACCATTATTGGAGTTTAATCTTATAGTTTAGCGAAAGATTTTTGGCCGACGGGATAACCAAGTAGTACCGTTTTTTTAAGTATGCTACTATTAAGTTATTTGCTATCAAGATTTGACGGGTTCCATCTAGTTTCATTTAAAATACAAAAAAAAAAAAAAAAAAAATGAAGAAGAAATGATGCCATAATCAAAACGTTTTATTCTATCATCAAAGAACTGTTGCTAATTTGCACGCGAAATATAAAAGACGCTATTGGTGATTAAAAAATTACGTTACAGAGATTATAACAAAATATCAAATACTAAGATATTTTTGGGATTTTACTTTTAAATAGAAAAAAAAAATTCCATATTTATTTTCCTGTTTAAATAGGTTTTATTACACTGTAATTAACATTACAGTGCATATTTTCTTTGCTCCATATGCTGTAATCCGTTTTTCTACGAAAAAATCAAACCAGTTAAATGACGTAAACTAAATTTCGTATGTAAATAAATTGTGCTTTTTTATCAGTTTTTTCATATAATTTTTAAACGGTTCTGAACTTATGTTTGATAGTAGGTACATTCAGTAGGTTACCCTCATAGGTACCTTCTGGTGCAATCAGAAACGAAATCCGAGAAATATTTTTTTGAGTTATGCATGACGAAAGGTTTTTATTAGGCATTCTTTTAGTAGGCAATGGCGTTAATATCCATCGTAGCTGTATGTGGCCGGAAAGTAATATTGCGCCATTCGCTTCGCTCAGATAATTACGTAAAAGGTGCTAAAACGTATTAAGATATTAGTTAATGTTACACTGAGATCTATCGAACGCACACGCGTTCAATTTCAAAGGGGAAAGATGCCTGAGTGGAATAGAAACAAAAGTAAAACAAAAATAAAAGACTATACATGGTCAAGGGACGTTCAGTCCGCTGCTCTAAACGAGTGTCAGTAATCCATGGTCTCTTTAATAATCCGTGAATCCACTGAGCTTCTAGTCAGAAGTGATACTGTTTGTAACGACGACCTTTCTTATAATATTCCCGCGATATGGTTAAAATTTCTCGGTATTTCAAGAGCTCCTGAAAATATGAACCTCTTCTAGAGCAGTGAACTGAAACTTCGCTTGCGCATGCGTAGTTTTTTTTTTTTTTTTTTTTTTTACGTTTTTATTTCTATTCCAGTCACTCATCTCTCCACTTTGAAAATGAACGCGTGTGCATTCGAAATATCTCAGGGTTATATTAACTAAAATCTTTATATGGTTTTAGCATGTTTTAAGTAATTATATGTATGTTTTAACGTTTATATTCGTATTATTAAGTGTCTGACGATTCAATAATCATACATTACTTAGTTTAATTTTTTATTTACTTGAAACAAACTTGAACAAATTATCTATAATACAGCGGAAAAATAAATGTTTCCCTTTTTTAAAAAAATGTTTCTAATTTCAAGCATGCAATATTTCGAGATTAAATAAAATATTCAAGAGTTCATAAAGATTGTTCAGAAAAAAATGCAGTAGAAAAAAGCAAGGGATTTTGATTAAGCATAACACAAATCTCATAAATGAAATTTCTACTTTTGAAAAAAATATACTTTGTTTTCCTTTTTCGATAATAAATGTTTAAACGAGGGCTTTCGTTTATTCGTCAAATAAATTTACCGTAATGGACATTTCGTTAAGAATTTGATTTCGTGATACTTGGCCATTATAAATGGACATAAATAAGTTTTTCTCGTGTAAATTTATATTTGTAGAAGAATAATGTCGTTAAGAATTATAACAATGATTGATGATCCTAAATAAATACACTTCAGAGACGCAAATATATTTTCCTATATTTTTGTGTAATACATGCGATAAAATCTTTATAAAATTAATTAAATGTTAATAAAATGTACACTCTATTCAATGTAAGTTTAAATATTAATATTTTGCTATTAAATTCATTAATATGAAGTTAATTTGATAAATGTAAGTGATTTAAAGATCTTAAAGAATGTGATATACTGTTTTTCGTAAAATGAAAGATTTTGAGAAAAATGAAAATAAATAGGAACTGTATTTTTCTAGTACGTTGGAACCTTTGTATTGTAACAACTTAAAATGCTAATGAATTCAACAGAAACTTTATCAATTTTTTTACATTTACATATTTGAAGAAAATGGATCATTTTAATGATGATTTTCTATATTTCTGTGATTTATGTCCTACACATCCGGGTTGAATTTTTCGTAAATATAATTAAATTATCAGAGAGTGATATTAAAGTGCACAGTATCTCACGTTCAATTTAGTAAATCCATAATACATTGCTTTGATAGAGAAACAAAATACGCGTCATTTTATTACTTTTTACCCTCTCTGTAAAGTGTCCGGAACTGGTGTAAAATTTGTACATGAAGTATATAACCAACATTAACAAAATAATACATATACTTCGATTAATGTCAAATTATTAAATATACTTTTATATCAGAAACGCATAAACAAAATCAAATTATCAGGTATTATTTACGGTGTAAACGTTTCTATAATTGGTACATTAATTTATGTTCTACCATGTATGCCGCATTCATTATCTGAGTGGAAATTGCTCAGGGCATCACAATAATTGGCATAAAATAGAATTCTTAGTTTGAAAAAAAGATCTTCAATATTTTTCTGAAGGTGATATAAAATATTTATTAATATAGAAATGTGGCCTGAAAAATTACTATGTAGTAAACTATATCTAAGCTAATCACATATCTCTAAAACTAATAAAATTTATATAAAAAACCCTGAAGATTTTGTAAATTTATAGAATGCAGAAACAAATCAAGTCTTTTCTAAAAAAATAAACACATTGTCCAGAGTATACAGTATAATAATGTATATGTGGATGTAGCTTGCGCTTTTCAAAACATCCTGACTACACCCTGAAAGCAGTAAGAGAGTGCAGCTAATTCCCATGAGAACTAACAGAGCTTGCAATTTCTAAAAGACAATAAACCTGATGAGTTAGTGATTTTGAATCTGCAGCCTGAGAGCGAAGGTTCAATTTATCTTCAGAGTTCGGTTGCGGGCTGACTTGGGAAGACGTCCATAGTCAGAGTCCGAGAAAGCGCCGAAGTATTGAATGCCGGTAGATTGCCGCAAAAAGCCCCTCTTATCTCCTTAAAACCTGTATATAGTTTGTATGTCCTGTAATTATAATTCATGTCTTACTCCAGACATTAACATCGTGTTATTTCTACACCATCGAGTCATCAATTAGAAGTATTATCACCAAAGTTCAACTGCAGTCAATTCCACATGGGGGTCTAAGCCGATTCAAACCCAGACATTTTTCTAGCCCTAGACGTCAGTGAAATTCTGCTAGTGAAATATAAAAGATCTACGAAGATTCTATTAGAAGTTTCCGATAAACAGGAGAGAAAAGAAGAAACGTCACGAATACCACTGACACACGTTTCTGTTATCGAGTTACCCGTGTTTCTGTGAGTGCGAAAGGAAACGGTGATTTTTTTTTCTCTCCCCAATGGATATAGTTGATTCATTCGGCGTTTTCTTTTAAAGGATACCACAACGGAAGTAAGCCTTTAATTATTTTTTCATTAAACATGTTTTTACAAGAGATACGTCCTGTCTTGGCCCAAATTAATTTGGCAAGAGCCGAACGAATTAAGCTGTTACATACCCTTATATTCGGTTCTGATGAAAATAGAAATAATCGGAAAAATTTCAGGGATTCAAATTTAAAATTGATGATAGAGATTTTGACGACAAAATAACAGGCACAGCTAAAAACTTCTCCTTAGCCAAACACATTTCAATGGCAAATTTATTATGTCTAGACATTGGTGGTAATGAAGCTGATGTCTCCCGACGTATTATTGAAGCACTGGTAGATCTAGAAAAATTTCAGTCCTCCATATCACCACAGTCCGATTCAGAAATTGAAATTCCCGAAGACAAGGATTCTCGCAAAACTTTGCAATCCAATTCATTATCAAACTTTTCTGGTACTTCTTTGCAACACACCGCTGCGATTTCTCCGCCTTCTGCACCGCGTCAATCGATTTCCTTTACCAATTTCGAAAATTTAATTGCACCTTTTTCTGGCAAGCAAAGTATTCTACAATGGTTAGAAAGAATTTAAGGTTTCGCCACAGCATTTCAAATTAATGAGTTACAAAAACTTTTTTTCATCGAAAGAGCTCTCAAATGTACCGCATTATTATTCGTCCGCAGTGAGCCAGAATTAACATCGTACGCAACGTTAAAACAAGCTTTAATACAAGAATTCACGCATATTTCCTCTTCCGCCTAAATACATGAAATGCTAGCTTCACGTACTTGTAAACCCAACGAAAAAGTGAGTGAATATTTTCTAATAATGAAAGAAATTGCCCAACGAGCGAAAATAGACGACGCATCACTCATGCATTATGTTATCATCGGTATTAGAGATACACCTAATAATAAAGCAATTCATTTTGGCTGTCAAACTCTCAACGAATTTAAAAGTAAACTTCAAATTTATCAGCAAATTTGCGATCAAAGTCCCCACCATCGCCAGTCACATCCGCGGCCTACACACGTTAGTAATACATCCCTACACACCGACAAATCGCAGAAAATGATTTGTTTTTCTTGTAGACAAGCCGGACACCTTGCAAAAGATTGTGTACATAAAAACGAAGGAATTAAATGTTTCACGTGCAATAAATAAAAGTTATGACAGCGCTCAGCCGCCGTAAAGTTTCAAAATCAGACACCTCTCCTTCTGCAATTCGAGTAGTGGAATTCGATAAACCGCGTCAAAACATGACAAAATTAGTGAAAATTACAGATTTAGCGATAGATGGGTTGAAGAATACCGGTTCGCACATTGCGTGTGTAAGAAAATATTTGTACCGCTTTCTCGGTTCCCCCACCCTAAACGAAGCAAGCTTATAAATCGCAGGATTCGGTAACGGCAATGTCGCACCAATCGGGCCGTTCAGCACAACCATATATATCGATGACAATGCGTATACCACCACAGCTTATGTCATAGACTTTTCTCTTATGAACAATCCTCTCATCATCGGAAGAGATATAATTTCCCAGGGAATACTCACGTGTGATCAGAACGGCATCTCACTCCAAAAACCACCTCCTGACAAAATCTCTGTCAACTGTATAACCGTTTGTGCAGGTGTAAACAATGTAGACTTAGACCATAGACAAGAGAATGTCGTGTTAAAGAATATAGTTCCGAGTATCCCAGTACTTGGTGATGATGTGCCTTCTCAGATCCTACCATCTAATAATTGCCCTCGTGATTACACACCTGTGCAAAAAACGTTCGCTGCTCCAAATTTCTTAGTGCCTGTATTGTGCTTCTTACACGTCATCGCATACCTGTGTTACTGATATAGAAACTGTCGCCTATGTTCTTGAAGCATATTTCTTACTGTGTATAACGGAATATTTTTACATCTCACGAATGCCAGCTTTTCCTAATACTAGGAAGGAGAAAGCACGCCAACGAAAGAAAAGAAACAAACTCCGTTTACGCACAATATAGTTTCGAAAAAGAAAGAGAAGAAAAGTGTTTTTTTAAGTGTGCTTCTTTTTGTGTTGTTTTTTCACCGTGCTCTCCTGTTGATTCAAATAAGCATTCGCGATGCGAAAGTGTGTTTTTTTTTTGTTTCGCCGTAGTAAGTATTAATTTTCTGTGTGTGATGTCCAACAGCTAATTATTCTAAGTGTGTTTCTCCTATATCAGTGTGCATATTTTTTTTTATCTCACGAAAGGTCCACTTATTTATGGACACCTTCTCAATACTGCATGTTCAGTAGGTGTATTTTTTTTTTTATTTATCTGGATTCCACGAGTCACACCCATCTCAAGACTGTATTTTCTTATCAGTGATTGATCGTTATCAACGTAGAGAATTGAATCCTTCTTTTTTTTGTTCATCTTTATTTTTTTATATATTTTTTTTTCCAGAGTGGCAAGAACTTATATTTTAACAGATGACTGTATTACAGAACTTTACTGCTAATTAAAAACATAGAGACATTTTTTTAAATAAACAACCTACAACTAACGAAATTCAGATGGAATAATTTTTTTATTATTATTATTATTCCATGTGTTTGTGAAATATGCAAGGATTTTCGAAGATATGTTTTTTCTTTTTTTTCTCTTACATTACTTCAAGAGACTATTTATTTTAACATCTTTTCGTTTAATGGTTAAACTTCAATGATATGAACATGTCTTATTATTATGCATCTGTATTTGTATATATTTAGTAAATTTTTGATATATTTTGAAATGTTTGATTCAAATAATTGTTTAACATATTAGTATGTACCCCGCTTCCCCTACACTTTTCTCTCTTTCGCTGTATAATACCTGACTGCTGTACTACTCAAGACGAATTTTTTTTTCTTTTCTTATGCTCTTAAGACGAATAAATCTGTGATATAACTATTTTTAAAGACGTGAAGTTCTAAGGCAGATCTTCTTAAAGGCATGGCATACACGATGTTTTTTAACTTTAATTTTTTTTCTTTCTTCGAAGACTTTTTTTTTTCTTCTTCACGTAGTGTAGTGCAGTTCAGCCTATGCATTGTAATTGAAAAGTCTAAATTTATTTTTATTTATTTATTTATTTTTTTGTTAGTTCTCTACATTTTGGCTTCTAAATATTTTTTTAATATTTTTTGTTCTTTAACTTTGAAAATTTCGGAAAAGTTTTTCTGAAGTTTCGTTTTTCTAGATAAGTTGTAGTTTGTCCTTTTGTTGCTGTTTTTGGTCTTACGTGTGCAGGGGCGCACACGTGTCAAGATGCCCGAGTGTGGATGCGGCTTGCGCTTCTCAAAACATCCTCACCACATCCTGACCGCAGTAAGAGGGTGCAGCTAATTCCCATGAGAACTAACAGACCTTGCAATTTCTAAAAGACAATAAACTTGATGAGTTAGTGATTTTGAATCTCCAGCCTGAGAGCGAAGTTTCGATTTAACTTCAGAGTTCGGTTGCGGGCTGACTTGGGAAGACGTCCATAGTCAGAGTCCGAGAAAGCGCCGAAGTATTGAATGCCGGTAGATTGCCGCAAAAAGCCTCTCTTATCCCCTTAAAACCTGTATATAGTTTGTATGTCCTGTAATTATAATTCATGTCTTACTCCAGACATTAACATCGTGTTATTTCTACACCATCCAGTCATCAATTAGAAGTATTTATCACCAAAGGTCAACTGCAGTCAATTCCACACACACACACACACACACACACACACACACACACATATATATATATATATATATATATATATATATATATATATTTTTAATTTGTCGAATAAAATAGTCATTATATTATCAGAATGAATGATTATCAGTAACACACAAAACTATATGGTTTTAAATAAAGAGTAACTGAAGAATAAAATATCACATTCAAACAACATTGTACTCGATATGTATAATATTTCGTTTCGAGAATCAACAATAAAACATGCAAATGTGTGTGTATTTTATGTAATGTTTTTACGCAGCATTTATTTCTGTCTCTTCAAACTTAAAATAAGATAACTAAAATAATTAATGGATAAACAATAATACTATGTAATAGGAAATGAAATTTACAAGAAATCTACATTTGGAAACAAAATTTACTGATATTTCATAATATAAAATGCTATTCTTAAATTATGCAGTATTATATATTCTGCGTGAGATATCATTTTAAATTTTTTCTTATCCTATCAAAAGATGACAAAAATAATGAATTTTTCTATATTAATTGAAGAGCTGAGTGGATGAAAATGTTATGCTACATTTTCTAAAATAAAATTTTATCTTTTGGGTGAAAGCGTTATGAGATATCCTATCACATGGTGAAGATAAAATACTAAGATTCTAGTAAGTCTTGAAGATTTAAGACATTATTCATTAATATTTAATATTTTAATATTTAATAATGTCAATAATATTAATAATTTTAATATTTGAGAATTAAATATGAATAAGTTATTCTGAGAGAGTTTAGTACCATATCTGCTAATATTTTAAACACATGGTATCAAACAGAAAATAAATCATTAAAATTTACAGCAAAAACTTTCACTTCAAATTTCTTCAAATGTAATTTTTGTTACTTAACATGTTCTTCCACTTAGCTCTTCAATTGTTATCACTCAAACACCGCTTCTAACAGCAAATAAAGAAACTTATGTCTTGCCATGTCGTAAAGCGCTTAGAGATTCATTATTCTGTTCTTTTTAACACTTCTGGGCAAAATCTAATCCTAGCGAAAACAGAACTATAAAATTAAACTAAAAAAAGTACAGTACTACTTTTAATATAAACTTTTTTTATAAAATTTATTTAAAAAGTGCTAAAATATATATAAAAAGGTCTTTATAGTATAAAAACCGTCAAAGATGTTAAAAAACCCCAAGCGCTTTCAACGGCACTATAAAAGCCGTCATCAGGAGAAAAAGTAAGAGGACTGATTTTGGGGCGTTTGGGATTATTTAACATTTTTTTAATATCTTTGAGGGATTTTATTCTTTAAAGAACTTTTCATGTATATTATAGCACCTTTTAAATAAATTTTATCAAATTATAGTTTATTTGTTAATCAAAGTGAACATGATATTCAATAATTATAGTAATTGCAATAGTGATTATAATAAAATGAGCGAGTCCTATACACACAGCTAGCCTCATTTTGAACGCTTCATATTGATTCTTTTGTGTACGTGTGCGTAAACCAGCATTCATACTGAATCCTCCACTCCACTGAAACAAATGCAGTTTCGTTTCTGAAAAACGCATTTTTTTTTTTTTTTTAACAGTAGTCGAAATTATAATTTTAACGCTACTTGCGAGGCGAAAGACAAAGTATGGAATTTCTTTTTTAAATTACACATCCGCTCAGCATTCTATTTATAAGACTGCTCACACCATTTCTGCGAAAATTGAAAATGACACAAAAAACCTTAACTTTTGAAGCTGTAAACTTATTTAAAAAGTGTTTTTTTAGATTCAAACATTAAAATAACTTAAACATTAAAGAGATAGAATGAAAAGTGGGATGGTAACCTTAAATATTCTTCTGGGACCTCCTAAGCGTATTAGAAATCTTTTCATTTCCAAAAATAATATTAGGCGCAAAAATGTTAATTTAATACTTTGTATTTTACTTATTTTATCACTTCGCGTGCTATCTAATTTTTTAGCCCCACAAATAGAATGTATATACCTCTTTATAATTCTCACAATTAAAAAGTGACACATTCATTAGAGTAAAGAATATGTTCATGTATTCTTAAACATGGTAAATTTTCTTCAGCTGGAGTATCGTGTCATAATATATACTAATTTGTGAGATTTTGTGTCCGGAATACCGAATTTGGACTAGTTTTTTTAATCTATCACAATAGAATTTTTTTGCATAAATATTTAAACTATTATGTGCATTTTTAGCAAAAATAACACTGAAAATACTTAGAATGGAAACACACGCAGGATAATGATAAACATTGTATTTCTAATGCAAATTTTAAAAATTAGAATATTGTGAAATAATTCTTTGATTGAAAGGTATAATAATGTGAGATATTTCAATCGTAAAATTTTATTTGTCACTAACTAAATAGAAAATGTATAAAATAAACATAATAATATTCATGCATGAATTAAAAGATACATTTCAAGAGGACTGCATTTCAGTAATATGTTACGAATTCATCATTAAATACATAAGCTGTAAAATTTTATAAAAGAAAATGCCATATTAGTTTAGATGTTCACGTTTTCCAAATCCCTAAAGATTATTATTTTGACAAAGTTTAACTAATTTAACATTATGTAATTAAAAGCATATATTTAAGTAAATCTCTCTTTTATAGTTTCCTATATTCATGAGAGGCTAAGATTGAACAATTTTTAACTAATATTTAGGGTAAGACCAGTAGATCACGTATGAATTTTTTATATTTTTCTTGTGAAATTTACAGTTTAATCTCTCCAAAAAAATTTTTGAATGAACCTAATTTCCGTATCTCTAGTCACCAAGTTTCTCATATCGTTCTTTCCTAATAGTTTTTTAAAGAAAAAAATATTTTTAAGAATTTAAAATGTGTCCCACTTTACCTAGTATCTGGGATGCAATCGGATACTACTTGGGGCTTAGATAACCATGTATAGGAAAAAGTAAATTACAATTAATACAAAAACATTTAAATGTTAAAGTATTTTATTAGAAATATCTAATACATTTTTCCAATGCTTAAAACAAAACAATTCATTGACTTTGTATAGATAAAAACATTTTTAAGAATTTTTGTACAAACCATGCAAAATATGCAAAACTTTATCTATCATCATTTTGCTTCGATATTTAATTTTAAATGCAAGCTATTTAGAATTTATTAAACAGCATGTATATAACATAATTTTATGAATAATTTTCTTTTCGACATCCTGATGATTATAGTTACAAAAAATTTAAAAAAAAACACGCACTTAACCTAGATATTTAGGCTTTATGTTGTATAAATGATATATTTTTTAAAAGGAAAAGAAAAAACATAAAAGAAAAACACCTCCTTGCGTAGAACAGAAAAGCATTTTTTTAATATTTCACAACAAAATATACTAGAAAATTTAATTGCCGAAACGTCAGTGAAGGCTTACTGTGGAGGCACGAAAAGTTTTGGTTTCTGTTAGTCTGTCTGTCTGTTAGTCTGTCTGTCTGTTCCGCGATAACTGCCGTAAAAAGCATCCGATTATCTTAAAATGAAGGATGCATGTTGGTGATGTTTCGAGGGTATAAAGAAATCCACATACCCAGATACGCGTGAAACAAACAACCCTTCTTGGCAGTCGGGTAAAAACTGGCCGCTTTCTCCAATTAGGCTGGGTAAAGGGATCAACGCAGTTAAATGAACATTTCACACTTATTAAGGTTATATATTTATTTAATACTAGCTAAAGTAACACACATTAAGAATAGGTATTATGTTTTGTAACATTTTAGGTTATAAATCGTTCAAGATATAAAATAAACTGTAACGGGTATCAATATGACAAATGGAGGAATACAAGTGTCCCACGCGGACATGCAGATTTCGAATGTGAAGTGTAAGCCTTTCTCTGCCGAAGTTATTGTCCCGACATTTTTCCTTCCATTCAAATAAAATACCTTTCACTAGTATTTTATTACTAACAATGAATTAAAAAATCGTTTGCGGCTAAGTCTATTTTGCCCGATCCCTATGTGGCCACTTTGTATGGAAAGACGCCGCGTTTTTAAACCCACATCATTTGAAAAGTTATTTCATATAGATCAGACATCGTATGAACAAAGCATTATAACACTGTATATTATTTACATATAATCAACGAATTGTACCACTTTCCTAAAATTAAAAATGCTAAAAAATTACAAAATGAGTTCAAAAGTAGAAAAAGTAGCTTTCGGCTTCAAAATTGCAGACAATACTAACAGCATCTGTGACGACTGCTTCAACGAGTTTCTGCTTGGCGGTGGCAGTATATAGTGGAAAAATCTCAAATGGGCACTTTGCCATCTTTCGCCACTTTAGTCGTCCTTCCCCTAGGTATTAAAATGCATTGAAATATTCCTAGAATATCCGGACAAATATTTTTTTAAATGTTATTTAATTGTATTTTTAAATATTTTTTTCTTGGATATTTAGAAATAAAATGTGTATGCCATTTCATAAAAAAAAAATGTTAAAGTTTATTTATTACGACAAATAAGGTTATTGGATTACGTTTGGACACAGTGCTATTAATCACTAATCACCAATCACTAATCACCCACTCGTGGACAGCCAACATTTCGGTATAGGAGCTGATTAGTCCACGAGACGAAAACACATACCTATTACCCCGCGGAGACCCCAGTACTCGCAAACGAGTCCGGAAGTTCCAGCTGGCTGGAAGACCCTGCTGAATGAAAATTACATGATTATTACAGGTAACTCACAATGGGTTGCACTATTGAGCAAACTCGGGAAATTTTGCAATTATAGTTGATGATGAATAGTTAAAATTATGTTATAAAATAAAGTTAATATAGGTACATAATTACAACTAATTATTTAGTAATTTAACATTTAAAATGTGAGTATTTACACTTAAAATTTAAGATGGGAGAATTATTTAAGGTATACAATAAATAGTAGGATAATATGACAGAGCTTGATTAAAATGACAAAACAATCAAAATGACTATTAAACAGTATGATAAAATGTAATGAAATAAAGTAAAATATTTAAACTAAGTGACTTGAAGTAAAACGTTCATCGTACAGATGAGCATTAAAAATCTTTTTTTATAAATGAAAAATGTTTGTTTAAAATATTATAGTTGGCTCTTAACTTGGCATAATTTGTTGGATCAAATAGGGTCCTTTTAAAGTTGAAACGTACAGTTTTGTTTCTTTTAAAGTCAAAGGTATGTGTCATTAATGAACTTTTTGAGAAAAGATAATAGATCGGGGTCTCCTATCCCCTTGCCACATGGGCAGGATGGAGAGTCTCGTTTCCCTATTTTATTAACAAAGGCGGGAAAACTGCCGTGTCCACCAACATAATATGGAATAATATGACTTTTGCAGATAAAATCAGAATCTACTTTATGCAAGATTTTATATGTAAATCGGCCTTTTTCAGATGAAGTCCAATAATGTTGCTAATCTGACAACATTTTATCTTTGAGTACCTTTTTGATCACAGAGACTGGAAAAAATAAACGGATGATTGGTGACGTGGTGGATGTTGTTGTTGATTTTGCTAAGGTGTCGGCTCTTTCATTACCTCTGGTTCCGGCGTGTGCTTTGATCCATTTGATGTAGACTGTTTTATGTGGATAACGTAGTAATTTAACATATATCTGATGAATAAGTTGATTACGGAGGAAGGCTAGATAAAGGGTATCTTTTGCTGAGTGGCTGTTCGTTAATAGAAGTACTGAAGAGTAAGATGATGTTAGAAACCAGTCTATTGCTTGGCATATAGCGTATAGTTCTGCTTGGTAGTTCGAGTTTAAATTATGTAGTCGAAAAGAGTTTTCAAAGATAAAAGAGGTATCTTTTTCAACCATGAACGCTGCAGCAGTGACTGAGTCTGTGACGGAGTGCGTGGGCACGTTAAACTTTGAAATTAAATAATAGTTTTTGAGAGTCACACATCGGCCAATATCACAAGATACGAAAATTTCAGCCCGCACAGTAAAATTTCTGTCTAATGTTATATTATGCAATTTTATTTTTTACATTCTAATAAAAAATATTGTTAGAAGTATTTTCAAGTGATATTATATTCATAATAACACAAAAATAAAGCAATTAAAATACCTAAAATTTCATATTGTCATTTTCCTGAGACACTGTGATGTGTGCAAAGTAGAAGGCTTTCTGATACCATGTACAATTATCTTTTTCCAGTTTTTTAATTTCTAATTAATAATTATACCCTATATAACACATATATATGGAAGGTGACAAGTTCTGTATTTTACAATTAATTTTCCATAATTAAAATATGAGTGTCATATGATTTCCATAATTAAAATACGATTGAAAATGAATGTAACTGTCCTGGCCTGCTCATTTTAGTTCTTTATGAGGTATATAGATGGCGCTGCAAAGATATTCTTCTTTTCTTGACATAGTTCAAATCAACAGTAGAAAATAATTGCTACCAGCAAGATCTTTTAGATATTTCTGTGAAAATAATGTGTTTAAGGGCTTTGTAAAAATTGAGTGGATTTTTATTATGTCATTTCCCTGTCTCTATAAATTACAAATAAAACTGAACATTACGCTGAATTTGAGGCACTATAGAGGAAACAGTTTCCTTTAAACAAAATTAAAATGATAGATCTAAAAATAAAAAAACAAGAATGTTAAAAATGTTTTAGAATGAAATTGTCATTGTCTTGGCGGTCATTATCCTAGCATAGATATGCCAAGAAAATGACATATAATTATAATTATATAAAAAGGAACTTACGCTCTTCAAAATTTAACAATTTTACATATAAATTCCTTTATTCAGCTGTTCAACCAACATTTTTAAGAAAATCAGAAGCTTTGGAACGATTTAAATTTTCAAAATTTTTGTTTTCAAAATCTCACATTTTGTGATATTTACCCACATAGGCTTGATCCATAGTCACAATTGATGTAAGGAAGCACCCTATAGAGTTAAGACCTCGAACTACAGAAACTTCAACCTACCACTCTAAAGCGAATGCTGCGTTCCCGAGGCGGTCATTGCTTATCGCTCCTCAGCGAAATCAGTTGAACGCAATGTGTGCATGTGCAATCAAATGTTTATCTAGTCGTTATTTCTTGTAGTTCCAGAAGAGGAAAATTAGGTTTCTTTGTTTTTACTTATTCCTGGATTTAAGCCTTTTTTGTAAGTACATGGGACTAAATGGTGATTTGTGACTAAAATTACGATGGAAAATATATTTATTGTATTTATTTTCGCATTTTTCCTTAAATAGATACATTTGTCTACTACAAATCTCACATCTACATAGATAGCAGAGGGCAATTCTATCAAATACTTTTTCGTATTTTTTTTTCCTCACAATGCGTTTTTACAAACTTTCCATCATAGTTAATAACTGATTAGGATAGTTAATAACTGACCTATTTAATCGACAATCGCCTGTCTCCCAGCCTCTCCGAGATCCAATTTCGTAAATATACTTTGATTACCACATGAATACCATATTGAATTCTGCTTACTATTATTGTGGAACATAGACGTGTAGCATTTATCGATCGTTTGAAGGAAAATATAAAATATTTTTTTAACTACTTGGAAAAATGGTTATTGTTCTCTGTCAGGGTAGGAAATCAAAAACATATCTGAGGCGTTTTATTGGTTGAATCCGCATTTTATTAGTTTTCTGATTGGTCTATACAGTAACTTGTATTTCACTTTACTTTCAACGTAGATGGATACTTCTGTTGCCACTATAACAAACAAATAATAAAAACTACAAAAAAATTAATAACTCAGAAAAATATTGAGATACAGCTTTCAAACAAATTGCATTTAAAAGTACATTTTTTTCTCTATACGGCGGTGTAAAAAGTAATATTGTGGGACGTTTAGAAGCTTAAGAATGAAATTTCATTTAAAATGGGTCGTCAGATTTCTTGGACGATGGAAAAGCCTTTTCCCGAAAAGCCAATGAAATTCTTGGATAATACGTAAGCTTCAGGTGGATAATACGTAAGTTTCAGGAAATCTGACGAGTAGCAGGCAATTTTTGTCGTTTGATATTTTTACGTGTAATAACACTATTAATGTTTAATTCATGGCGTACGTAATGTATGATCAACTCAGTGCGATTTTTTATGTCTTAAATTTTAGTCCTTGAAAAAATCACTTTCCAAATGGTCTTTGTAATTTGTTAAATTGCTTTATAATCATTTTGGAAAAATGGTTATTTTTCTCTGTCAGAGTAGGAAATCAAAAACATATCTGAGGCGCTTTGTTTATAATTATCTTATATCGGAGAAAATGGTTTGTAATGTATTTCTATGTTTTTTTACCACTTCAAGTAATAAAATTATATGCATTACTGAGGTTCACGACAACGTTCTATTGGCTACGGGTATCATGGAGCTGTGGTGGAACACACTGTCATTAAAAGCGTTGACTTAGGAATTGCCGGATTTGCTTTCATAAGTATTTAATATTGCGATTAGTATATCAGGAATCTAAGAGAGGTAGTATAATGTTTGGGGCTTTACTGCCTGATATTAAAGTGAAAGATAACATAATGAGTTCTTGGAACAATGCTATCTCTTATTGTTTGACTTTATCTGCAATAATTCCAACGTGTCCACTGCTAAAGAAGAAAGGTACAAACTACTGAAGTTACTCCACAGCTGGCACATTTTAGATCTTTAACCAAAAAATTATTTTGTGTGAAAAAATGTATAAAGTTGTAATTATAGTTTATTAATTGAACTATTTAAAATTTCAATAAACTTTTAGCGAAATTATTAATCGATGATTTTGTCAAAGATATTTTATTGTCTCAATTCATTTCGATCTGGGATGTCCGATACTGCACTATAAAATAATACTGATTTTTAAATCAGTTTTTGCCTTATTTAATTTTATTTTTACGATTTTAAAGGGATAAATATTATTTTCTGAATGATATGAAATAAATTGGCTAATATTTTTTATGTTTATTTAATTTTTAAGTAAACTATTAAATACATTTCTGACAGAATAATAGTAACAATCAATAACTTAATCGAATACAAGACGAAATTTACTTTGGTTTGCGTCTCTACATCTGAAAAAAAAAAGAATTCTCACTGGTGTTTAAACAATCTAATTTTTTTTACAATAATAAATAGTTAAAAGGCTTTATATAAGATCTAACTTAACATTTTTTAAATGGTTTTCTGTTTACTAAGGAATTTACTTTTAAAAATTGTCTATAACCAAAATGGTCTCCCTCTGTGTACATTGAAAGTAACGTTTAAATAAAGTACTATAAGTAACCGTACATGCCAAATCAGCATTAGGTAGTTTTGTAGACATAATGAAAATTTTTTAGATATAATTATCCTCTCCTGCTCTCTGATTGAGACATAACTGCGGGGTTATAAAAATAAATTTTATTCTAATATATACTTGGCAAAATATTTAAAAGTCTCATAAACTATTATATGTTAAACTTGAAACGTAATTGTTTAAATATCTTTAATATCTCAATGTGTAAGTATCTGAATGTATTCGATATTCACAACGCCACGTAGCGTAAGGGTTCCCAGCAATAATATTGCAAACGTTCGTGCACTTTCATGGTGTGGTAGGCCAGCGCAAGAAATAAAACGGAGGCCCATCAGAATTTTATCTTATGATTTCTAACAGCAAAGTTGACTGAAGCTGTCCAGCAGTGGTTCTGCAGTTGTAGACCATCAGCCAACACATCTCCATCACTGCCAGTGAGAAATTTCCTCTTTGTTGGGTTAATGCCAGTTCAATTTCACAGTTGTTACTTTTTTTATGTGTGTGTGGGGGGGGGGGGGGGGTTGGGGAGGTGCAAAGTTGCATATATTTACATTTCAATTTAATTTTTCATTTTTATAATGCTGCTTGTATAAATAATTATTACATCGATGATCGAGTTTCACCCGAAACATGTGTAAAATGCTACTTGTGAGATTGTTTGCTCAAAGCCAATTTTATATTGCTATTTATAACTCGCATACAGTTATAACAATGTTGTTATTAGTATAACTTTTGTTTGACGCCAATCTTGCCTGTGTATTCAAATGCGGACTATTGTTAATTTTTCTTGTACAAAGAGTGGTCGAAGATAATTGTTCCAATTCGCTTACCATGTACCGATTACAATATTGATACTTTTATTTTACAGCGGGTGATAAATTGCCAACAAAATTTCCCAAATCATATTAGTATTACATTTATTTCGTTAAAAATATAATCCTTTCATTAATTTGATTTAAAGTACATCATTTTAACTAATTTCATGTTATTTTCGAAATATTATTTAACCGTGGCATTTTTAGCCCCCGGTATGTTATTCCTTTCTCCCAGCTATTAAAATGTCATCTCTAAAAAATAATGTTCCGTTGTATAAGCCAGCCGTAAAACAAAGCAGATGTATCATTGTACGGTTAAATACTCGGTACTACTTTGTTATCCCGTCGATCAATTTCGCCAAATTATACAAATTAACATAATTTTTATTTTAAATAACGAAAGAACTAATAAGTTAGTATAACAGTAATAAAAATACAAATAAAACTTCGAAATAAAAGTCAGTTGATGACATAAACGCGTGTTAAACAGCAGGAAACCAACGTTTAAAAATGCAAAAATAATACGTGAAAAGCAGCAAACAGCTGTTTCGAATCTGCCAGCGAGATTCTTCTTCAGTGCAAGATACAGCAGCAAAATTTTAAACGTTGGTTTCCTGATTTTTAATATTCCTGCACAAAGGTTAATTGCTATTTTAAGAAACACGTGTAACTTACTTGAAGTTAAGTGAATGCGACATTTACGATCAACCATTATTGGCATTTAATCTTATAGTTTGGAAGTAGATTTTTGGTCGACGGGATAACTAAATAGTACCAAATTTTACCCATTTTAGCCATAATGTTACATTAATCCAGACAGCAATATCAGTCACCACATTTGCCGAGTAAATGAATTATTTATGACAAACTGAATTTAAATTTTCCGTTGTTAGAAGGAGCTATCTCTTAAATCAGGAATATTTGACATTCAGGAGAAATATGAACAATTAAAGTGTTAACAGATGTAGTATGAAGAACTTTCTGAAAATCGAAATCATAAAAGAATGGAGAAACTGAAAAATCGAAACATATTTACTGCAAAATAAAATAATGTTAACTCAAAATAAGGTTTCTATAAAGTTTCAATGGTTACAGAAATTGTCACAAACCACTAAAAAGTCACGACAGAAAAAGGTCCTGTACTTTTAGAACTTCATGATTGTGTAGCTTTTCCTTTCTTCACTGAAATACCAGGTGTCTATCGCAGCTGTAGGGTCAAAATCTGTCAGGGTGGACCCATTAATAGAAATTCTGAGTAAATAATCCAGTGTCTCAGTCTGCAGAGAGATTCTGTATGCAGTCTTGAGTCTGTTGTGACAGCTGAAACCTCTTGCAAGAAGTTATGCTCACTCGTAGAGCAGCACAAATTGATAGAATTTGGAGCAAATTGGGAAATCTTGCTGAGTACTTTTAACTGTAAAACTTCTACAGCATATATTTCAGTATTAGTGAAGAGAACATAAACTTGAATTCCACCGACCCTGCCTATACAATATCCACTTTTTGATTTATGAGACTTGGGTTCAAATACATGAAGAGATTTTTTATTTCTTCTAATACAAAGTCAAGAATTTTTTTCTTTGGGAGGCCAACCCAAAGTGTCGAAAACATGGAGAGATGTTAGCACATTCTGTTGACATAGGTTGCAGTCTTTCTGTGATGTATATCTTTCATGTTTAATTAATCTCCCTCTTAAGGTCTGAAACTCTCGCAACATTTTTAATATTTGCCTGTACAACCTTGATTATCCCTGATATGGATAGTTCGTCCAAAAACTCCTGTTCGTTTGGTGCAACACTAGATTCCATATCTGTGAGTACTGATATGCAATGGTCAATTTTTATTTCCAGATGAAATAATAATTTCCTTGTTTTTTAATGTCACACTTAAAGGGTTCAATTTCCTTTAGAAATCCAAGAGGAAGTACAGAACTTAAATTTATAATCCTCCAATCTTTTCAGCAAACCCTTAGCCTTACCACTATCATTGTCTTCTACGTTGTCCCCCTGTTCAAGGTGACATGTAAAAGATCTTTCACAGCACTTTCTTTGATGTATAATCATCTGATAGTATGAATATCACCCAGTTTAATAATTTTTTATCCTAGAATTCATTAAACATAACCACTGAATCATATGTTTTCAGACATTCAACTTCACCACATGCATCCAAAACAGCCAAGTGCAAGTGCTGTGCAAGGCAGTGAATGCTTATCAATTTAGCACAAATAGATTTCTTTTTCATAGCCAGTCCTGATTTGTATCCAGCCATATTTGGAGTACTATCAGTATCTAAGCTTACAAGATAACACCTGTTTCTATATTCATTTGGACCTATATTCTTATCTATAAAATCAGTTATGTCTGTGAAAATTACTGGATGAAGTAGAATTTAGCAGCTCTATTGCTCCTAAAATGTCCTCTTTCATATAACTTTTGCATCCACGTATGGAACATAAACATTTGCATGTTCAACATCTGATCTATCTGTGGTACCATCAACCAGAATGCTGATATATGAACACTTTTTAAATCTTCCCAATAAATCTAACTACATAGTTTCAGCAATAAAATGATAAAATACCTGCGTTGTTTTTTATTTCCATTCACTTTGTTAAAATATCCACATTTCTCAGCTAAACACAAAATATATACAAAATCCGCATGTCGCTGTATTGAGGCACGATACTCTGAGCGTACATAGTTTTATTTAAAATACAACATTTTAAAAGACAAAACTTACTCGTCAACTTTAAATATTTGCTCGCCATTAGCGAGCTGGCGAGCGGAATTTTCGCGCCCTGTTTTATATAAAATAAAAGCATATGTTTTAAGTCTTAAAACTTAAATATGTTTTGTACTATCTCTCTCTCTCTCTCTCTCTCTCTCTCTATATATATATATATATATATATATATATATATATATATATATATATATATATATATATATATTCATCGGGGGCAGACTAAATTCTGAAAAAGCAGACCTCCCGCTTTCTAGTTTTTTTTTTTTTTTTTTTTTTTTTTTTAATCTTTGTGCAGTTTTGGCCTCAAAAAGTGAGATTTGTTGCAAAAAGATATAAACAGCTATGGAAACAAACCTGATGAACGTTTATACTTATTTTTACAAGTAAATATGGCACAGATGTCATATACGCACCGAGGTACCCAATTGGCGCCAAAATGGTGTTATTTTGCCTGACATCGTACCCATATATAATGTTATTTCAAATTGTTTTGTTCTAGAATTATATCATTTATTGATTATTATTTCTCTTTAAAAATAATAGAAAATTTTTTTATCACTTTATTTTGTTTTCATATTGAATATAAAAAAAAAAACACGCTATTATAGCATGCTATATGTAACTGGCATTCGAAAACGATGTTTTCGCCTAATTGGCATAAAAAATCACGCCAAATCCAACGCGTATATAGCATCTGTGCCGTAAATATAAACATTTTATTTATATATAATAATATCATTGTTTTTTATATACAATTTACTTTTGTTTGTATATAAAAATAGATAAGGGACTTTTATACACACAATAAAAAATTGTATAAATCTTTAAAATATTGCCTGAGTATATGAAACAATGAATAGGTTGTCAGAAAATATGCATTTAAAGCTTACTTGTCTCGCCAAACCCATTTTCTCTACCTCGTAAAACCCCTTATACTGGAAAAGTACGATAAAAAAAGAAATTAATATAAATGGAAATTGTTTCTTTTGAAAATTATGCGCTCATTAAAATTTAAAAAAAATTAGAAAATATATATGATTTTTAAATGCACTAAATAGTATTAAAAGTCTTTAGACAAAAATCTTAAATGTATATAGTTTAAATTAAATTTGATGAGTTCAATTATGGACAGACTTTTAAACACAATTAATACAATAAACCAAATTCGAGTAAAAAAATAACCAGATCCAGGACTCTAACCTGCGTCCCAGCGTTCCGTGCTATTGCTCTAACCACTAAATACCTGGCCGACGTCCTAGCATCTGTGGACCCAGGTTCAAGTCCTGGCCATGGCTCATTTTACGCGCTAGTTGTGCTTATTGTATTAATTGTGTTTAAAAGTCTGTCTTAATAATTGTGAATCTTTAATAATAGAAAATGGAATTCATACATTAATTTATGTGCTTTTGTATTTGTTATAACTGTTGTAAAAGACGTGTTTTAGTAATCTTTACCTTTTCTCCGAGAATGACCGTTAAATGCATCTACGTTTCCCTTGTTTTTATATGTGAATTCTCGGGTGTAAAAAATGCTAAGTGGCTTTTTGAATTTTGATTATGCGGTTTTTAATTAAAATTAAGTATGTATCCTTTCGTATCCATGAAATATTTTTTCACTTTTTCATATAAGTACAAGGAATATTTATTACTCAATAGATGTCATCATAATCAAAGACAAATTTTATGTAGGTGCAAAGTAGGTATTTTTTATATTAAATTTCAGCAAGTCAAATGAAATAATATCTATCAGAAAAACTGAATGTATAAATTAATTAAAGTTCCAGGCTTAAGACATTAACTGTTTTAAATGAAGTAAAAACTAGCCTACAGTGTCCAATCCTGTTTGGATACCCCAAGGCCTTGACATAACCCAGGGCCTTGAGGTTCTATATACCTCATATCTCCCAGTCAGGTGATCAAAGTAACTCGAGACTCTAATGCTCGTATTCACCATCTACCTCGACCTAGAAAACACCGGTCGAACGCTCAAATGAAATTCACGATGACATTTGATTTGATATTATCAAGGAGACGTCCAATCAGGATTAAAGGTGCATACCGTTTGAGCGATCAACCGATGTTATCGTCATAACTCGGGGTCGAAGTAATTGGTGAATACGAGCGTAACTGTTTAGTTTTCAAGAAAGATATTTCCTCATTTTATCGACAACGAAAGAAAAAAAAGGTTGAGTGAATCTTTCCCTGAAGGAAGTCGAACTCGCGAACTGTAGCTCTTTTAAATAAAGTTTTGACAACAATTTTGGCCGTTATTTCCATTAGAAAACTTGAATATTGGATATCTCAAAAATTGCATTTTTATTGGTTATCTTGTTTTACATCCGATACATTTATTGGAAAGAAACATTACCTAATATTATGTTGTTAATTTTTTCTTTTTATTCATTAGTTATTATACACTTTTATAAACACAACATATGCTATGTGAAAATGTAATTACAAAAAATATGTATAACATATTTCTTACCATAATATTAAAATATTTACTGAAACACACTATAATACATGTTTTCGAAATTATTTTTAATATAACTTTCATAAAGATAACCTTATTTTTTATTGAAAAATCATATTGATGTTCCGAAGTAAAAATAAAAATTTCTAGAAGTAAAATCGTGTATAAAACTTCCGGGATTAGAGATTATTTTCCGCCGTAGTACACATTCTTAAGTTAGAAGCTTGGCGCCAGTTAGATAAAAGAAGATTGCATTCGACATGACTATGACATTTTAATCCAAAATGTTTAAGGATTTATCACTTTGCTGAAAATTCTAATAAACATTTCGTTATGGAAGTCATAATTTTCGAAAACTTTAAAAAGTAGTTTTCACATAGTAGAAAAATATCCAATAAAATATTAATTACATTTTTTAAATAAATAGAAAAATATATAAATCAACATAGAAAACTAGGGATATTTAATCATAAGGAAGATTTCAACTACCGCATTTTTTTTTTCAATTTAAACTATTTTTCTTTTAATAAGTACAAAATAGGAGCATATTATTTCTCTTTTCTACTTTTTAAAGTTGTTTTACAATATATTTTTGGTACCTGTAATAACCTGGGACCTGGTGTAAATAGTAATTTTGATGTCAATTTCAATTTCTGCTATTTAGCGATTGTGAGCAACAACGCTTGTTGTACAAATAATAATAAATATTAATTTTCTTTATAATTAACTTTATTTAATTATCTAAATTATAAAGTAGTTCATCAGACCTTCGTATAGTTATTAGCATGTGGCTTTATCCTTTTTTATTTTAACGACAATTGCTTGATAACCTATACCATTAATTAATAGAATATTTTATATAAATATTTTTAATAAGGACTATAATGCTATATTTCACTTGAATCTGAATGCAAAAATATGTATTGAAACTTGATTTTAATTATCACAGTTGTTCAGCAGAACTGTTTCATAATTTGGAAAACGTTTTTTTTAAAATACAGCAACGTAAATCTTAAATACATATTCTTTATACATAATAAACAAATAGAATAGCTTTTGGTTAAGATATTCATTTAATCTACGTGGGGGGGGGGGGGGGAGTTAAAGCTACAACGTCCAATCACCAGGTGCTGTTTAAAAAGAGAAGCGTTATAAATTATGCTCGACTTCCCTTGCTATGATAATGTTAATTAAGTTGTAAAAATATGAATCTGAGCTTTTAAAAGTTTGGGAATCATTAACTTTTCAGAATGACTAGATCTAATAAATTTGATTTGTAGCTAACGTATTATTTACAAATTAAACTAACCAATGCCAAACAGATATAAATTACTTTACATTAAATACAATTTCCGGAGAAAATATATTTTGGGTGATTTAATTAACCAAATTTCCCAGACGTGGAGAAGTTAGATTCATTTGAGACATGTGAAATATTTTTATACCAATCATGTAGAAACTTTTCAAAACTCTGACAATGTATATAAACAACATACCAACTAAGCTATTTATATCTGGAAGATATATTATTGTATGTCAAACATAAATTAAGAGTATTTTTGAGCAGTTGTAGGTCAAACATGCTTAGTCTTCTCTATACTCACATATAGAATAGATATTTCAAAAGTTCGGGGTTAAGTTAAATTGAAGTAAAAAAAGAAAAATCTAAGGCTCGGAGAGAGTTGCACTTTGTACATTAATATTCACTGTAATGCGGATATGATATGGCATAAAAAATATAATTAAAAGTCTTACGTCGACATGCATTCACATCCAAATTAATTCAGAGTATTGGCAGCATAGAACGCTGCTGCCAGTAAAACAGAAAAGTGTTATTATTTTTTTTTATCATGCTTTTTTGGAAACATGATTTCATTCAAGTGCTCAATGTGACCACAATCGGATTCCAATATCGAGTGCAATCGAGGAATAACACCTGCTTTAGTTACCACTTATATAATTTCCGGTCTTTTGTTTTTCATAGCTAGTAAAAATTTGGAATTTTCGCTGTAAAAACATGCTGATTGCAAGCTTTTACAACCAGAAATCGCACGATATGTTTTCTCGTTATCTTAATTTAGCAGTAAACAAGCTATATGCATATTGCCCTCAAATTTTAAAACTAGCAGAAATATCTTCAACTGTAGAGATTTTTAAATAATTATTTTTTTCGTGTCAGACATATATATAGGGTGGAGTAGCCATATTTGGACCGCCATTTTAAATGGGCCGTTCCAATTCTGCCGTTAATTACAGATTTTGGAATCATTTACACTTGAAATCCTACTCATCTGAATGACATCATTTATGTTTAGAAGAAGCACCCGCTTTCCACGCTCTGTTTTCAAACAATTTTAAAAAATCAAAAGTTAGCTGTTTTTGTCCAATTTTTTCCTACCAAACGTAAGAGAATACTTTAAAACTAAGGCAAGCTGTTATGTTTCATATACTAAATTCATGTGTTAATTGCTCATATATTTCACGCGGATTTGTTTCCTTTCGTTGTTGTTCTTAGTCTTGAGATTATCTGTTTTAAAAAATGCCGCATTTGTCTTAATTGAACCAATTTGAGTTACTTAAATTGGACCAGATGTACTATCATAAATTTGAAAAGTAAGTAATGAATTTCGAGGGCTGTACGCTTTAGACACAATTTTATTTTATTTTTTATAATGGTTTTACGATCTCTATGCAAGTTCTAGAATATTTTAATTTAATTGTTTTTTGTTTATCTGCACCAATTTCTTTATACAGTTTAGGCCTATATAAACACAAAAAATATATTTACATGTTTATGCAATAAATTTTATTTGCAGTTTCTTCTAATTTGTATTTACTTGTGTATATTTTCACTAAATTCTTTATTCTTACGGAATACTTCATTTACAGTGTTGTTCTTCCAGAAGGATATTTGCGGTTACGTGGAGGAGGGTGGAGATTGACCCGCAAAAAAACTGCAGCTATATCCAACCCCCCTCCTCCAAAAAACCAAAAAGTTGTTTAAAATGTTATCTCCCTTTCGAAAATCAGCTCAGAGTACAGAGGAAGCCAAAAAACAGCTGTTTGAACATCTTTGTCATATAAGGTAAATCTAGAAATGAAAAAACAAACAAACAAAAAGACAAACATGAAGCTCAAAGCACAAAAGCAATGGAGCATCAAGTTTTAAAAATAGGCTTAATTAAATTGGAAAGTAAATGATGGAAGGGAAGAACTACAGACATAGGTAAAAGAAACTTCTGTTGCAAATAAAATGTTTAATGATTCAGAATCTAAAATGAAAAATCAAAACAGTGATGAGTCTTTTTGCCTAATTTTTAAGAAATATAAAATAGCAGAAACGACTCAGTGTTCAGATTGCCAAATATGGTTCAATATTGTGTGCGCTGGAATAAAAAATAAATGAAAGAAATTTGCGTATAAGCCTCGCATCACATCTTACAGGATGTTCGAGTAACTGGCAATGAGTTCCATAATATCTATTCTTAATTACTTATAATTTTGATTTAGATTTTGATCACATTTTGATTTAAAACAATTACTCTTACTTTCTAACATTTGATTTCATTATATTTCATTTCTGTTTTTTTTTTTGTCTGATTGTTTCATTAACCGCAAACTTTGCTTTTAATAAAATTAGTTGTATTCCCCACTCATTAAAGCAGTCTAATATTCTTTGGTCCAATTTATGAGACCAGGTGTCCAACTTAGGTGACCAGTCGCTGAATTTCAACCACTTTTATTTTTTTTTTTCAAATTAAAATAAAACTTAAGATTTCCGGAAAAAAATTGTTTTAAAGATATATTTAGTTAATAGATGAATAGATTGACCATATATAGTGATATTTTACAGATACTCTAGAAATGAACTGAGTTACATCTGAAAATATGTGAATTGGTCCTAATTCGGCTCCTTTCCCCTATATATTGTCAGTTTTATTTCGTATAATCCATATATTAAAATGTTTTGGATTGTCAATACTTTGATATTTCCTTGTGAGTTATGTATGCCAATTAGCTTTACTTTAATATATGTTTTAGTATAACGATTAACGTACATTATTACATGCCATCTTCATTTAGAATTTTGGTTAATATTGTTAAAAGAACTTGTAAGATAAATTTTAATACAAAATGTATTTTACATATATAGTCCTTTGATAGTGAAATTAGATCAAGCTATGTTTCTATTTTTATAGCACTATCTTACCTGAGGTCGTTTCATATATCTAGGATACAACTGTAGGGTGTTGGTAATCTTTCTAATGCCTTATCGTTTTGCAATATATTTAGCCCGTTTTTTTTTTTTTTTTTTTTTTTTTTTTTTTTTTTTTTTTTTTTCATTTTCATCATTTAATTATCTTAATGTGTCCAAAATTTTCGTCTGACTTTTTATTAAAGTTATTACATTCCTGTCTACTATAATTATGTCTGATATTCATATTTTCCATACTTTGATGTTTCGTTTGTAAACCAGCAACATTTGCTTTGTTCGCGTCAGTGTTACAGCTCCAGACATCAGCCCAAGCAAAACTCTACGTGTTTTGTAAATTTGGATTTTTATTTAATCGGATAATTTGTCATTAAATAAGCCAAAGGTTACTTTTCTGAAATACTGGTAGCGATTGTAATGTTAACATACTAGTTCCTCACTATGCTCTATCCCCACTATGATGCACCGCGCCTCAAGAGAAATGTCAATAGACTATTAATTAATAATGAACTATTATGAAGCCTGTGCTGAAAATTATTGTAATAAGGGCGCTTTCTATATTATAAAAGACAAACTTGTCAGTACATAACGCTGATGTCATTTTGACGTTGGTAACAGCAGACGATTAAATTTAGCTTTTACTGCAATTTTTTAAACTTCTAAACATCGTGCATTTTCAATTTTTACAACGTCGAATAGCGAAAATAATGTACTTACAAATGCAATTTATTTGAAAACGTTGTATAACAAATTACTAATTTTTTATGATTTATTAAATGATTTTCAAGCATCAATATTTTGCATCTATCTTTATCGCATGAAGGCATTTATGAAAGATAAATCTGCATAAATTTAAGTTATTATAAATATTTCAGCATTTGGTTCCAGCTCATATTACTCAAAAACTATACAAAATTTATTAAACAAAATTTATTCTAATTATTAAACACTTATTAGATTAATCTTGGCCCGGACTTTATTCAACCACTTAGAAATTTTCAACTGTTATTAGATACTTGTTTTTATTATATTCAATTTATTTTCATGTGATCATTAGATGAACAAATATTGTTCGCGGGCGCATTGAACCCATCATGGTCACCGTAATGAAAAACAAAAAAAAATCATTTTCACTTCTCAAACCGTCGCCATTTATCATACTACGGAAAGGTTTTGCTATAAATTTAGTATTTTATATAAAAACCAGCAGGTTTGCCCGCTACGTTAGCCAGTTTCATCAAACGAAATATATCAGTAAATTTGACATTGTGTCTTAAAAGAATATAGATACTCACTTTCAATGTGCTTCAGCTATGATAAAACCAGTATGTACAGTCGTGGAAAAAAAAAAGTAAACACCCCCTTCTAACTCCTCAACAAATTATCGTAGAAGAAAGTTACTGGTACCGAACGATTGGAAATAAAGTCTACTTTTAAATGATGTATATAAAATTTGCTTAGGGGGCCATCTACATATTAAAACGAATCACAACTTTGTTTTTTTTTAATAGCAATACACAATTCTGACAGCATAAATGAACTCTACACCCTTCAATTAGCCTAAAAACAAATTTTTATGCAATTCGTACCACAAGTTTCCGAGAAATTAATTATTTAAAACGAGCGTATTTTAAGGGCTGTATTTAAATTGAAGTTCGGTAATCGACTGTTAACCGAGAGAGCCCCCTTCTTGATCAAAGCACCTTATGCACCACTCAGGCAGTCAATGGAGCCTGTTGGATAACAGGACAGCAGAAGAAATTTCAAAATGTCTACTCACTACTATCACAGACGGCCCCTTAAACCATCATTTTGCCGTTTTTTAAGCATAATTTTAAAACTAATTGAATGAAAAATGTGAAATTTTGGATCTTCATAAAGCAGGACTTAATAAATCTAAATCCATCAAAAAATTGTAGGTTGCAATTCATATTTTTTTCGAATATTAATTTCATAATTCATAATTCATATCATAAAATTATAAAAATTGCAAATTCAGCGTACTTATGTTTAGGTACATTATTATTATTGCTACACAAAAAATTAGCACATTAGGAGCATAATTTCAGGAGATGTAAATAATATGAACATGTAATTTAACATTAGAAGCACTAAATTTCGAATGTTTATAATTCAAAAACTTATCATTCAAATGACTTGAATTTTGGAGTCTAGGCATAGTTTGAACCGGAGATTTGAAATATCTCGTTAAAATTAGGTATTGCCATTGAAACAAATGAGGTTTGGGTTCGTTTTAATATATAGATAGCCCCCTATGCAAATTTTATATACATGATTTAAAAGTAGACTTTATTTCCAATCGTTCGGTACCAGTAACTTCCGTCTATGATAATTTGTTGAAGTGTTAGTAGGGGGTGTTTACTTTTTTTTTTTCCACGACTGTACGTCACTGTGTTATTAATTTTCGTAATGTGTCATACAAAATTCGAGGTGCTAAGAAACAACACTCTAAATAGATCATTTAAAGTGGGATTTTGTAAAGAATAATATACAATATTCTAAAACCATCCTTGAAAAATATCTAACTAATAATACAAGTCTGATCAAAATCTGTCACATAGAACTTTTTATAAAGGCTAATCTCGAATTATCTGGCTAACTTGATTGTAGAAATTGTAATAATTCTTAACTAATCAAGGTAGAACAATGTTCAACATACAAAAATCATTCTTGAAAAGTAATTTAACAAACAATGCAAGTTCCATCGAAATAAATCCAGCAGAAACGTTTTAAAAAGGCTAAATTATAATACTTTGTCTCATCTGATTTTAGAACTTCCCTCCATAATTCTACAACTGAGCAACCTAGAAGAGTACGATATATGCAAAAACCTCTCCTGAAAATTATCTAACTAACAGTGTCGGTTTCATGGAAATACTAGGTTGAGCAAAAAGTTCTGGGAAATTTGTGAAAGTTGCGTTGTTATGCGCAAATTAACAAGAAAAGCAACAAGGACTATTCTTCAAAGTAGAGACCATCATAGTCCACGAGTTCCTGCCCTCGTTCTGCCAGATTCCGGATTTGCTGGAAGTACCATGGCGGCTCCTTGGAATCGAAAAACTCTTGGCATGCTTCTTCAACTTCATTAAAGGATTCAATTCGACGGCCCTTGAAAAAGTGCTGCATCGAATGAAAGAGGCCATAATCGGATGGAGCCACATCTGGACTGTACCACTAGTACTCCTATATACGATACAAATTCTGGTAACTAATAGATTAAAAATTTCCCAGAACTTTTCGCTCAACCTAATACATTTATCAGAAGATTTTTAAAAAGGACTCTTTCTTAATCCAATTCTACTGATTCTAGGACTTTCACCCAAAATTAACTAACTAATCAACGTAGAAAAATATGTAACATACTAAACTCTTTTCACAAAAAATTATCTGACTAATGGTTCAAGTCGATAAAATCCATTCAACTGAAGTCAAGTATAAGGCCGGAACGAAATTTTCATTTTCATTTTGTATATATATATAGTAATCTATTTAATTCAAAATTTGCACTTAAAATATTGCTCCAACTAACGAGTACAATAAAAATACATTATTTAGAAATATAAATAAACACACACACACGCACACACAATTATACACACACACACATATATATATATATATATATATATATTACTTGCACCACTTTTCCTTTAAAAATAAATGCCAAAGAAAATAACTTTAGATAAACACATTTACAGATACAAGTTTTGCATTTTTTTTTTTTAACAAAAAATATTGTCTTCATATCATTAAAGGAATCTATCTATGAGTTTAATAATACAATTTAAGTGAAAGCTGCTGCTTTTGACGTTCTAAGTATTTCTTGATTACAGTCTGTCGTAAACAGGATAATTAAGAATTGATAATATGATATTCAATTCCCTCTCTTTATTCAAAATTTATTTCCTCATTATATTAATTAAAGAAGCAAAAGATGCAAATCAGCACCAGCATGCTGATATATAAATAGTTGCGAAATAAAAGGTTTCCTCTTTTGTCATAATAATTTACTTTTCGATGTAAACAATTTTTAATTAATTTTCTGTTAGTATATGAAAACGTGATTTTTGAAAACCCCATATAAATGAAAATATGCAAAATATAAAATTTTGAGTGTGAATAGTCTAAATGTATGTATGCAGAACGTGAAAGATTATTTCATTTCTCAATAACTTTTAACTATTTCAAATGTCAATGAATAACATCGTTTGTTTTTTGTCCTTTTTATTTTTTATCTAATTAACTAGTTAGACATATTTATTGAATTAAGTGTTAATTTTTATTTCATAAAAAGGGCAAAGATTTTCTACACATATCCAAATTTGTTATTATTACTTATTTATTCCGTTAATAATGTTCTTCTTGTAATTTTATATGGAATTGCATCATATACACTTTGAAAATGTTTACTCAAAAGAATTGGCTTGTTAATTTTTTTTGTGCAAAAAATAACGAATACAAAGATAATATAAAAAAAAATGGCAAAGGCAGATGCTATGCGCTAAAACATAATTTGTCAGATAATAAGTACCTTTAAATTATTTTATGACCACAGACGATAATTTGTGGCAAAAATTGTAATTCATCTATCGCAAAATTATAATAAAATAATAATAATAATAATAATAATAATAATAATAATAAAAGGAGCATGCAGTTGACACGGCAGCATGTTTATAATTTGGTCTTGTTATCATTTTGGTTATTTATCATCTCGTCTATGGTTTTTAATGATTTCATAGTGGCACTAAATTAATAAGAATGGCAACAACGTCTCCAATCAGCATATGAAAAATAATTTCTACACAGAGAAAAAAATATGGTTGTGGCATGAAGAATCTAAATTGTGGCTCTAGAAAAAGTAGTCTCATGTCATTGCTATAAATTCAAGTTCCCTTTGCTAGAGAGTGCTAGAGTCTCCTATTAGAATTCAAGAGCGTTTTCCTATATTCTCGTGGTCAAACTTATTTAAAAATGTCTGCAAATAGATACGAACACAAGAGGTTAGTTTTAGTAACTACAATTCTAGTTTATGAAACCATTCCAGAAATCAAGCGATAATTTCTTGCAACTGAAATTATTAATTATCTATCCATACACTAGAAAACAAGAGACTAGAAATTCTAGATCGTTTCGACTATTCAGCTTAGTTGTTCACCTTATTCGCATAACTCGAAAATCTATATTTTTAGTTTAGGGATTCGGAAAATGACTACCTATTCATTCTAAGTTAAGGCAGTATTTTTTTTCTCAGTGTATCTCGAGTTACTGTAATGGTTTCCTGAAAGTAGTAGGGGATCTAGGGGATGTATGGGACAAGGGATGGATGGGACATTCTCTATATTTCAGGCAATAAAAATGTATTTTAAATTGCTTCCTTACCCCATATACCTCTACCACAGTGTGCTTCAGAACTAAAAGTAGGACCACATTGCTGTTTTCATTTTCCTTCAAAGTTGCATTTTCTGAAATCTCTGCTTAAAAGTAAGTTTTTTTTTTACATTTGAAGATGTAAAATATCTTATACAATATAAAAAATTAAGCTATGTGGTAGTTATTTATTTTAAGGTTCAATATCAATAATTAAAATGAATGAATAGTAACCATTGTGACAAAATAATTTTTGAGGTAAAATGGCTGAGAAGGTATATTATGCATCATGGGGATGATTGGGACATATCAAATGGGGATGAATGGGACATTCTCACTCCTCCCTAGAGATGTTGAAAATTTTATTTATTAATTAAATAGTATTATATAGGATGATAAATCAATAATTTACGTCAATTAATAGTATTACATAGTATTATATGAGTTGTTATTGTTTAAAATTTCTGAGTGTTACTTATTGTATTGTATTGTATTATTACTGGATTATCAAAAAATTGGTACTAAAACTTAATCAAAATACATAAAATTGATAAAAATGGTATATGTGTATTGATCAAATGGGGGGGGGGGGGTTATATTGAATTTTGAAATGTTGCACAAATGAATCCCCACCCCTAACATATTGGGTCAATCGGAAAGTCGGGTCGTGTTGGGAAAATCAATTCGTACCGGAAAATTCAATCATTTAATTATTAGACATTGATTCCGACATCTAATGTCTAATAATTATCGGGCAGAGTTTTCCGGTACGAATTGATTTTCCCAACACGACATGACTTTCCGATCGACACAATAATTTCCGTTATGCATGTTTCTACGATACATTTAATTAATATTAATTAATAAGTTATGATTGAAAATTATTAGCTATGCTATATTTAAAAGACATTTTGTACTTTCATTTCAAATCTAAAATGCCTTATAAGTGGAATAAAAGAACAGGTTGATAGCCGAAGTCCGCATTAAAAGTTAAAACTGCAATAAAAGAAGTTATTGAAAAAAAAAACATATCGATTCGTGCTGTAAAATCATATATTACAAATATAATTTTCATATAAGGTTATAATTATAAATTTTAATTTGGTAAAATTGAATACAAGGAGGAAAATCTTTGCGTCCCATTCATCCCTATTAGTGTCCCATTCATCCCTGCTTTGGGGATGATTGGGACAGGGAGGAACGTTTTTTTTTATTTCATAATATTATTATGAATAAATCATAATCTAGAATAAATATTGTTCATATATGTTGGCAAATACCTAATGTATGAAATGTGATATATAATTATGATAGTAACTTAAATAAAAAAATATAAAAAAATATTTTTGTGAAAATGTCCCATTCATCCCCCACCTCCCCTACTTGTCGAAATGTTCTGCATCATGAAGAACATACAGGAAGTCCTTAATCAGCTGTAATTCCAGAAAATCCGTCAACCGCGCGAATTATTTTAATCATTGATTATCGTTGTTTCTCACAAGTAAAACAGAAGGAACCAAACATTGGTCTCCTAGCTATATATAAAATTATTCATTAAGCATTGCATAAGGCAAAAATGTTTGTCGTTGGGTTCCTCATAAGTTAAAATCACACCAAAAAAGTGAGACTGTGAGATAGAGTAAAGAAACCACTAACGTTACTTAATGGTGGTGGATACTACATTATTTCTAAAATCATAATAGTAAATAAAACGCTCTGACATTCCGATGTATCAATAATGCATGAATATCATTAAAAAAAATTTCTGAAAAGACAATAAGAGAAAAAGGTAATGTATGTTTTTTTTTCTTCAAAAGTACAGTGCTGATGAAAGCCTGAAGCTAGAGCAGTGATTCCGAACGGCGCACAGTGGGACGTTTTGAATATCTAGATGGACAAATCTATTTCGTTGAAGTTGAATTAGTTTTTGCTGCGTTTTTTTAATGCATAACTAATACAATACTCAAACAGTGATAAATATTTGATTATTTAACAACAACGTCTAAAAATAAATATTCAGGGTGCCCACTAAAGTCCGTTCCCACCCTCTGAATTGCCGAACGACTGCATCTATATCCGTAAACGTGGTGTCCAGGTATAGCAAAGAGGCTATGTATATAGCAAAGAGGCTATGAGACCGCTTACAGCGCCACCTGAAGCAAAATGGCGGAATTAACGTTCCTATCGCCAAAACGGTTCGAAATATGGCATAAAAGTGAATGACAATTTTGTAGAGCATCATCGATTTAGTTCGAAAGGACACCTTGTGAACATAAATGCTAAATGAATCTCGTTCTGAGCATGAATCTCGTTTTCGAGATAACTATAGTTCGACTATAAGTATAGTTAACTATAGTTCTATATAGTTCGACTAACTCAGCTGTTTTTCACCAGGTGATGCTGGCTGTCATCTGATAGAGCATATCCACTTTACTATAACTGCACACCACTTTTATGAGTATAACTGCAACCGTTCGCAATTAAGAGCGCGGGAAGTACTTTAGTGGGCACCCTGTATAATGCATTACAAATAATGCCTTAAACATACTTATTTTACAATTAAGTAAAAAACAGTTTAATGCACTCATGTAAGTTAACATTCATTTCTTTTTTGTATTTGGTCTGCTCAGAATTTTCTCCAGAAATTTGTGTAGTCATCCTGAAAAATAAAAAAAATTAAATAAAATCATATTAAATAATAAATTTATGTTTTGTGGTACTCTGTAAAATATATAAATGCTACCAAAATTATTCTCGGTCGAAAAAATGCTGTTGTGTGAAAAACTAAACTATATAAATTTTATTCAATTTGAAATAAAATTTCTGCATATAGATGGTAATGCATTCGAATTTTTTATGTGTCCCTGAAACAGAAATACAACTACTACGCATTGTTTTCAGTTTAAAAAATGCTATTGTGTATCTCAATAACCTATTGTAATTTTGTAGAAATTTAAATAAAATTTCTGCTTTTTAGCAACAATCTTTCCGCGATTTTTTGTGTGGCCCTGTAAAAAAATGCATAACTTCTACGTTCGTCAAATTATAATTTAATAGAATTGTCATCGGAAAAACAGCTGTAGGCGAAGTTTCAGCTAAATCAGATAATTGAAAGTGGTTTAAAATTGTCTTGCAAGATTTGAACTAATATTTTACATGCCCTGTAAAAAAGCGTAACTGCTACGTTCCATAAATTATAATAATATCGCACTGTCATCAAAATTAGATATCCTGAGCAAAGTTTCAGCTCAATCAGGTTATTGAAATTGGTTTAAAATTAACTTGCAAACTTTAATCTATATTTTTGCGAAGCCCTGTAGAAACAGTATTCTAAACAAACTTCTACGTTCTTTAAATCATAATAACATTTGTACTGTCATTCAAATTACACATGTGTTCATTGTTTCGATTCAATAGGATAATTAAAAGTGATTTAAATTTGACTTGCAAGATTTGAACTAAACATACATACATGCACTGGAAATTAATATGATGCTTGTTTATTAATAAATACTTACTAATCTACAGCTATCTGCAGGAGTTTGTTTAATTTTTCAATACTTTAGGAATGGCACTTTGATTCAGTAAAATGCTTTTTGCTGAATAATGCTGAATAATTTGTTAAAAGTCAAGATGAAATTTGTAAACAAATTTCAGTTGAATTTCAGTCTTTGAAATAAGCGGTAAAACGGGTTTAATATCACTTATTTTCAAACAAAAATGGGTTAAATCTGACATCGACAAAGCTGTGACATTAGATCAGCAAACTCGTGCTTTCAAATAAAACAGAATAGTCACGACGTACTCTCAAACTTAGAGGAAGCTAGTAGTACTTCTAAAACTCCCTCAAACCATCTGCGCAAATGGCTGCTTTACGGTCCCAATTAATAGACACATCTGATTTTTTACGCCAAAACTAGTACCGATCTCGAAAATAAAGATATTCAGCTTCCAGCACACACAGTTTTGTCAAATTCCGAGATAATTGGAAAAATAGATTTTGTCCACCTAGATCATAAAAATGTCCCACTGTACGGCGGAGCAGACACCACCAGTGGGCAATTTGAATTTGTAGAAGTGAAATTCCAAATTTTCTACTCACCCATTCGCTTCTAGGTTTTTTTTTTATTTTTTTTTCCTGAAAAGCAATGTTGTTGGCTGAAAAGGAAACAAAATTTTAGAATAAAATAGAAAAAAATTAGTTTCTTTTATAAACAATATACAAAAATTACTTTAAAACATCAAAGTACTAAATAATTTCTCTAACTGATAAAAATAAATTTTACAAAGCCAAAAATACCTTTATTTATTTACATTTCGACATGTTCCATTACATCTGAATGCAACATTCTCAAAAAAAAAAATATTTTCGCAAGGAAATTCAAAATGAAAAACTAGTAAACGAAAACAAAATTTACACGAACACAAGCGTAATAAAATTAACTGCAATATTAAAAATGGAAATTTGTGAACCTGAATTATTTTATGTTATTGTTTCATTATTCTTATAGCATTTCTTTCCAAATTTTAGGAAACTCCATGGATGTTGAATCATTGAGTGAATGATTAATAACCTTTGAACTGTTAGTTCAGTTAAAAAGGGAATTAAAGAGATTTTTCTTAGTATAGTGATTGCAGCTTATTATAATTTTTATACATTCTCTACCCCATTTTCAGAGCAAAATTATAGAAAAATGTCTATTCAGCATATTAAATAAAGCCCTCATTAAAACTGTAATTTGAAAATAGTGAATATATATATATATATATATATATATATATACAGGGTGTCTCAAAAGGTCGTTTACAAACTTAATATGCAAGTCTGTCATATCATGATAAACAAGATTTACATAGGAACTTGTGTTCGGAAATGGAAACTGCGACCGCTAGAGGGCGGTGAGCGCAGGCTTACGGAAGAGTGGGAAGCGAAATCGTTTCAGGCGATGAAGTTGCAGGAGAAGGATGAATCGGTTAATAACGCAGAATTGGCCGATATGCATTACGTAAAAGGCGCCGTGGATGGAAATGCACGAGCCGCGGTACGGGTGTACCTTGAAGGCTTCGCAAGCAGATGTCAGCCAAGTCATGTTTTGTTTGGACAATCGCATCGAAGATTGCGTGAAGCAGAAACTTTCCAAGTACGTAGCCATATCGGTCAAGAACGCACTACACGCACAACTGTCGTAGAGGAAACCGTGCTACGGGAATTTGACAGGAACACGCAAACAACTCTCCGAGCAAGCGAACACGTCTTGGTTGTACATCGTTTAAGCATTATGCGCATACTGCAAGAAGACGCGCAACACCCCTACCACTTACAAAGAGTACAGACATTGTGTGTTGACAATTATCCCCTACGCGCTGCATTAGAACGCTGGTATTTGCAACAACGGGTCGCACAGCCAGATTTTCCATCGTAGATTTTGTTTTACACAATCCAATTCGTTTTACGAATCCTGTTTTACACAGGTCGGTGTCCTGAACCTGCACAAAATGCACATATGGGAGTATGAAAACCCAAGGTCTACACGTGTCCACGCACGTCAACAACGTTTCGCCGCAAACGTTTAGGCTGGTATTATCGGTGACAAGTTCATTGGGCCTTACTTACTAACTCAGCGCCTAGAAGGGAATACCCATTGCATTTTCTTAGAAAGATTCTTGACGGATATGATGGGTGACATTCCAGCAGCTACGTGCCGAAACATTTGGTTTCAGCATGATGGAACACCTGATCATTTTAGCTACACTGTGCGAGAACACCTTGATAGGACATATCCTAATCACTGGATTGGCAGAGGCGGACAAGTCACATGGCCACCACCATCAACCTACCTGACTTCCCTTGATTTCTATCTGCGTGAACACGTGAAGTCCATGGTGTACGAGACGCCCGTAACATCGGACACGGATCTCGTCGCCAGGATCGTGGAAGCGGCGGCACGTGTCCGTGACACACCTCCCCATTTTGAACAGGACCGTGAATCCATTCGTTGACGTTGTGAAGAGAGCATTGCGGCGAATGGAAGAAATTTTGAACACCTTGTGTAAATTAAATTCTTTAATAAAAGTCATAATAATACGTCTTTTGCTATCCTTTATTTCTTCCCCTCCACACCTCCTCTCATCGTCCTCTAGCGGTCGCAGTTTGCATTTTCGAACACAAGTTCCTATCTAAATCTTGCTCCTTATGACATGACAGACCAGCATGTTAAGTTTGTAAACGACCTTTTGAGACGCCCTGTAGATATATACATATATATATATATATAATAACAACAGTGATATGATCATGTTAAAATGAAGTTTAATATAGACCATAAAAGATGACAAACATGCAGCATAAAATGGAATTTCTTATATTAAGGTATCAAATAACTACAAAAGTAGAAATCATATGATAGCACCCTAAGTTTTTGCGCAATTTCAGCAATAAACAAAGCGCAAAAAATTTTTTAAATTGTTTTCTAAGGTTGCACTACATTTAGCTAACAGACGTTATGTATTTATAAAATATATAAAATATACCTTATAAAAGAATATGCGTTTCAAAAAGAATTCTTGCAATTATAAATGAAAAATATAGGAACTTTTGATGCATGTTATTAAAAGTAGAGTCACTGTGATTGATAAAACATTCTTTAAACACCTCAATAATGAATTTAAGAATAAATCCTATAATAGTTATCAACATATATCAGGAAGTACTAGATGTGTCACTGTGCGAAGTCTGATCCGTTAATCTGAAAAAAGTTTAAATAAGTTTGACTAAGTCTGCGTTCTACTTAGCGTATTCTACAAAAACGTATTCTACAAACATCCTCAAATACTTCAGTCGCAACCGGCAGATATCTGTCAACTTCTCTTTATTCAGAGCTCCATTATTTAAACAGCCAACCAAATCAAAATGACGTTTCAATTAATTTTAAAAAGTTTATCAAGAATTTAATTTAGAATTGTACTTTAAGAAATTAATTAAAAACATAGATATATTTTATTATTGGTCATTAGGTTTGTTCCATTCTCCTAGAAAAAGGACATCTATACAACTTGTAAATTAATGCTATTTATGTCAAACCCATGTTAAATTAGAATTATTATTTTTCAGAAATATGTGATTAGTTTCTTGATAATAAAACAATGCTATTTTCAAAACATTCATTTGAAAACATCCTAAAATGATGGTTTTCACACAACATAATAAAAATATTCATAAGCATCTATAATAAAATCTTTAAATTTTCATTAAGATTCTGAATATTTAAATTATTTTCCCTGAATACGTCTTCTATCATTGTTTCTTTAGTTTGACGTCAGTAAATTCTCAGGAGAATTTATCTCATATTTTCTTTCTTCGGGTTATAAATAGAAGCAAGAAAGCTATCAAAAGATAAACCGGTATGATAGAAGTATTTCAAGCTTTTTCATTTCGAGCAAATTAAAGTAAACATTTGAGAATTCTGCTCTATACTCGCTGAAAAAGAAAACTTTTTTAAAAATTTTTATATAAACTGATAGAAAAACTGTATGTTTGAAATGATATTTGGAATTTGAATATTTTAAATAGTGTACTGGAAAAAAAAATAAATCAAATTTTTTGGATTACTAAAAATATTCCAAAACAAATGTTTGGCGAAGGAAGGGTTTTATGTTTTAGGTAGCTTTCATTACAAAAAGCTACCTATTGCAGCCGTTCGGAGGAAAGCGATTTCAAAAAATTTTGGTATATTTTCATCGATCATGACCCCCAGACCCCGAAACCACCCTCCGTTCAAAAGTTGATATATATATATATATATATATATATATATATATATATATATATATATCCATATATATATATATATATCTGACTTTTGTCATACCGTAACTCTCGAATTTATGAACCGATTTGGATGTAATTTGGTATGTACATAGTACATACCAATGTCTCGACCGAGTTCGTTGGCCAGCTTCATGCGCCATTTTGTTTCAAAATGGCGGCCATTTAAAGTTTTCTTAAAAATTTTAAATTTGAAATGTGGTACCAAAGAATTGAAAATGGAAAAATATTTTTTTCTTATGTGTTTGACCTTTATACAAAGATTCCGGAGCAGTTTTTGTTTCGTCTATATCTTAAAAAATGGCTGAGTTATAGCATTTTGAATTTCTAGCGTGGCTGACATTTTGAAACGTCCTGAATTTTGTCACGCGATAAAAGGCGTATTTATGAACCGATTTGGATGTAACTTCGTTTGTACATAGTACAGACCAATGTCTCGACCGAGTTCGTTGGCCAGCTTCATCCGCCATCTTGTTTAAAAATGGCAGCCATTTAAATTTTTAAGAAAAATTTAAATTTGAAATGTGGTACCAAAAAATTGAAAATCGAAAAAATATTTTTTTTATGTATTTGACCTTGATACAAAGATTCGGGAGCAGTTTTTGTTTCGTCTATATCTCAAAAAATGGCTGAGTTATAGCATTTTGAATTTCTAGCGTGGCTGACATTTTGAAACGTCCTGATATTTGTCACGTGATAACAGGTGTATTTATGAACCGATTTGGATGTACTTTGGTGTGTACATAGTACATACAAATATCTCGACCGAGTTCGTTGGCCAGCTTCATCCGCCATCTTGTTTCAAAATGGCGGCCATTTAAAAATTTTTTTTAAATTTTAAATTTAAAATGAGATACCAAAATATTAGAAAATGAAAAAGATTTTTTTTGTATGTGTTTGACCTTAATACAAAGATCCCGGAACAGTTTTTGTTTCGTCTATATTTAAAAAAATGGCTGAGTTATAGCGTTTTTAGCTAGCTTTCTTTACAAAAAAGCTACCTATTGCAGCCGTTCGGAGGAAAGCGATTTCAAAAAATTTTGGTATATTTTCATCGATCATGACCCCCAGACCCCGAAACCACCCTCCGTTCAAAATTGATATATATATATATATATATATATATATCTGACCTATGTCACACTGTAACTCCCGTAATTATGAACCGATTTCGATGTAATTCGGTGTGTACATAGTACATACCAATGTCTCGACCGAGTTCGTTGGCCAGCTTCATCCGCCGTTTTGTTTCAAAATGGCGGTCATTTAAAATTTTTTTAAAAAAGTAAAACTTGAAATGTGGTACCAAAAAATTGAAAATGGAAAAATATTTTTTTCTTATGTATTTGACCTTTATACAAAGATTTCGGAGCAGTTTTTGTTTCGTCTATATCTTAAAAAATGGCTGAGTTATAGCATTTTGAATTTCTAGCGTGGCTGACATTTTGAAACGTCCTGAAGTTTGTCACGCGATAAAAGGCGTATTTATGAACCGATTTGGATGTAATTCGGTGTGTACATAGTACATACCAATCTCTCGACCGAGTTCGTTGGCCAGCTTCATCCGCCATTTTGTTTCAAAATGGCGGCCATTTAAACTTTTTTTAAAAATTTAAAATTTGAAATGTGGTACCAAAAAATTGAAAATGGAAAGATATTTTTTCTTATGTATTTGACCTTTATACAAAGATTTCGGAGCAGTTTTTGTTTCGTCTATATCTTAAAAAATGGCTGAGTTATAGCATTTTGAATTTCTAGCGTGGCTGACATTTTGAAACGTCCTGAATTTTGTCACGCGATAAAAGACGTATTTATGAACCGATTTGGATGTAACTTCGTTTATACATAGTACATACCAATTTCTCGACCGCGTTCGTTGGCCAGCTTCACCCGCCATCTTGTTTAAAAATGGCGGCCATTTAAATTTTTAAGAAAAATTTAAATTTGAAATGTGGTACCAAAAATTGAAAATTGAAAAAATATTTTCTTCTTATGTGTTTGACCTTGATAAAAAGATTCGGGAGCAGTTTTTGTTACGTCTATATCTTAAGAAATGGCTGAGTTATAGCATTTTGAATTTCTAGCGTGGCTGAGATTTTGAAACGTCCTGATTTTTCTCACGTAATAACAGGCGTATTTATGAACCGACTTGGATGTACCTTGGTGTGTATATAGTACATACAAATATCTCGACCGAGTTCGTTGGCCAGCTTCATCCGCCATCTTGTTTCAAAATGGCGGCCATTTAAAAAAATTAAAAAATAAAAAAATTTAAATGAGATACCAAAAAATTGGAAAATGAAAAAGATTTTTTTTGTATGTGTTTGACCTTAATACAAAGATTCCGGAACAGTTTTTCTTTCGTCTATATCTAAAAAAAAAATGGCTGAGTAATAGCATTTTGAATTTCTCTTGTGGCTGACATTTTAAAACGACCTGATTTTTCTCACGCGATAGCAGGCGTATTTATGAACCTATTTGGATGTAACTTGGTCTGTACATAGTACATACCAATGTCTCGACCGAGTTCGTTGGATAGCTTCATTCGCCAACTTGTTTCAAAAGGGTTGCCATTTAAAAAAAATTAAATTTAAAATTCAAAATGAGGTATTAAAAAATTGGAAAATTAAAAAGATTTTTTTTATGTGTTTGGCCTTGATACAATGATTCCGGAGCAGTTTTTGTTTCTGAAAATTTGTTCTTTTGTTGATATCTTAAAAAATGGTTGATTTATAGCACTTTGAATTTCTAGCATGGTTAACATTTTGAAACGATCTTGTATTTGTCACGCGATAACACACGTATTCGCCTATTTCGATGTAAGAAGGCATGTGGATAGTATACATCAACACCTCGACCAAGTTCGCTGGCCAGATTCATCAGCCATCTTGTTTCAAAATGGCGGCCATTAAATTAAAAAATATATATTTATTTAAAGTGAGGTGCAAAAAAATTAGAAATTGAAAAAGGTTTCTTTCTTAAGTATTTGATCTTGATATAAGGATTCAGGAGCATTTGTTGTTTGTCTTTACCTTAAAAAATGACTCAGATATAGCAGTTTCAATTTCTATTGTGGGTGACATTTTGAAAAATCTGATTTTTTGTCTGCGACAGCACTCCTATATATTAACCGATTCCGATGTGAGTGAGCATGTGCACAGCAATTACTAAGGTCTCGACCAAGTTCACTGCTTAGCCTCATCCATCATGTTGTCTTAAAATGACAGGCACTTTAAGAAATTGCCGAATTTGTCAGCCAAATATAAGTTACTTTAAAGAAAAGCAGCTTGGATAAAGCTGACTAATTTCGCGAAATTCTGATTCATTATATTGATAAAAATTAGTATTGAATCTCCTATATTCGGTTTCCACTAAATTGAGCTTCGTGTGTTTGCATGATATAAATTGGCTTTTTTTAAATAAGGATTATGAAAGCTACCTCTTCCTCCCGGCACTGGCCGGAAGGACTTTTATTTCTATTGTGGCTGACATTTTAAAACGACCTGATTTTTGTCACGCGATAACAAGCGTATTTATGAACCGATTTGGATGTTATTTGGTCTGTACATAGTACATACCAATGTCTCGACCGAGTTCGTTGGCCAGCTTCATTCGCCATCTTCTTTCAAAAGGGTTGCCATTTAAAAAAAATTAAATTTAAAATTTAAAATGAGGTATTAAAAAATTGGAAAATGAAAAAGATTTTTTTATGTGTTTGGCCTTGATACAAAGATTCCGGAGTAGATTTTGTTTCTGAAAATTTGTTGTTTTGTTTATATCTTAAAAAATGGTTGAATTATAGCACTTTGAATTTCTAGTATGGCTAACGTTTTGAAACGATCTTGTATTTGTCACGCGATAACACACGTATTCGCCTATTTCCATGTGAGAAAGCATTTGGATAGTATACATCAACATCTCAGCCAAATATAAGTTACTTTAAATAAAAGCAGCTTGGATAAAGCTGACTAAAATCTGACTAAAAGCTGACTTCGTGAAATTCTCATTCATAATGATTTAGTATTGATAAAAATTAGTATTGAATCTCCTATATTCGGTTTCCACTAAATTGAGCTTCGTGTGTTTGAATAATATAAGTTGGCTTTTAGGTAGCTTTCTTTACAAAAAAGCTACCTATTGCAGCCGTTCGGAGGAAAGCGATTTCAAATAATTTTGGTATATTTTCATCGATCATGACCCCCAGACCCCGAAACCACCCTCCGTTCAAAATTGATATATATATATATATATATATATATATATATATATATATATATATCTGACCTATGTCACACTGTAACTCCCGTAATTATGAACCGATTTCGATGTAATTCGGTGTGTACATAGTACATACCAATCTCTCGACCGAGTTCGTTGGCCAGCTTCATCCGCCGTTTTGTTTCAAAATGGCGGCCATTTAAAATTTTTTAAAAAAATTAAAACTTGAAATGTGGTACCAAAAAATTAAAAATGGAAAAATATTTTTTTCTTATGTATTTGACCTTTATACAAAGATTCCGGAGCAGTTTTTGTTTCGTCTATATCTTAAAAAATGGCTGAGTTATAGCATTTTGAATTTCTAGCGTGGCTGACATTTTGAAACGTCCTGAATTTTGTCACGCGATAAAAGGCTTATTTATGAACCGATTTGGATGTAATTCGGTGTGTACATAGTACATACCAATCTCTCGACCGAGTTCGTTGGCCAGCTTCATCCGCCATTTTGTTTCAAAATGGCGGCCATTTAAAAATTTTTTAAAAATTTAAAATTTGAAATGTGGTACCAAAAAATTAAAAATGGAAAAATATCTTTTTCTTATGTATTTCACCTTTATACAAAGATTTCGGAGCAGTTTTTGTTTCGTCTATATCTTAAAAAATGGCTGAGTTATAGCATTTTGAATTTCTAGCGTGGCTGACATTTTGAAACGTCCTGATTTTTCTCACGTAATAACAGGCGTATTTATGAACCGACTTGGATGTACCTTGGTGTGTACATAGTACATACAAATATCTCGACCGAGTTCGGTGGCCGGCTTCATCCGCCATCTTGTTTCAAAATGGCGGCCATTTAAAAAAATTAAAAAATTAAAAAATTTAAATGAGATACCAAGAAATTGGAAAGTGAAAAAGATTTTTTTTGTATGTGTTTGACCTTAATACAAAGATTCCGGAACAGTTTTTCTTTCGTCTATATCTAAAAAAAATGGCTGAGTAATAGCATTTTGAATTTCTCTTGTGGCTGACATTTTAAAAAGACCTGATTTTTGCCACGCGATAACAGGCGTAATTATGAACCTATTTGGATGTAACTTGGTCTGTACATAGTACATACCAATGTCTCGACCGAGTTCGTTGGCCAGCTTCATTCGCCATCTTGTTTCAAAAGGGTTGCCATTTAAAAAAAATTAAATTTAAAATTCAAAATGAGGTATTAAACAATTGGAAAATGAAAAAGATTTTTTTATGTGTTTGGCCTTGATACAAAGATTCCGGAGCAGTTTTTGTTTCTAAAAATTTGTTCTTTTGTTTATATCTTAAGAAATGGTTGATTTATAGCACTTTGAATTTCTAGCATGGCTAACATTTTGAAACGATCTTGTATTTGTCACGCGATAACACACGTATTCGCCTATTTCGATGTAAGAAGGCATATGAATAGTATACATCAACACGTCGGCCAAGTTCGCTGGCCAGATTCATCAGCCATTTTGTTTCAAAATAGCGACCATTAAATTAAAAAATATATATATATTTAAAGTGAGGTGCAAAAAAATTAGAAATTGAAAAAGGTTTCTTTCTTAAGTATTTGACCTTGATATAAGGATTCAGGAGCATTTTTTGTTTGTCTTTACCTTAAAAAATGGCTCAGATATAGCAGTTTCAATTTCTATTGTGGGTGACATTTTGAAAAATCTGATTTTTTGCATGCGACAGCACTCCTATATATTAACCGATTCCGATGTGAGTGAGCATGTGCACAGCAATTACTAAGGTCTCGACCAAGTTCACTGCTTAGCCTCATCCACCATGTTGTCTTAACCCTCCGTCTACCAGACGGGTCCACTGGACCCGACAGGTACATACAAAATATTCATTCAAACCAGAAATTTCTTTAAAATAAACTAAGTATATAAACCAGACAAAAATAAGGTAAATAAATAAGTTAAATAGTTTTAAATAAAAATTCTGGTGTAGAACGTTTTATTAAAACTTGAATAAAATTCCCGGTAGATCTAGGGTTAAAATGACAGGCACTTTAAGAAATTGCCGAATTTGGCAGCCAAATATATGTTACTTTAAAGAAAAGCAGCTTGGATAAAGCTGACTAATTTCGCGAAATTCTCATTCATTATATTGATAAAAATTAGTATTGAATCTCCTATATTCGGTTTCCACTAAATTGAGCTTCGTGTGTTTGAATGATATAATTTGGCTTTTTTTTTAAATAAGGATTATGAAAGCTACCTCTTCCTCCCGGCACTGGCCGGAAGGACTTTTTTAAAATAAGGTATTTGAAAGCTACCTCTTCCTCCCGGCACTGGCCGGAAGGACTTTTTTTAAATGAAAAAATGATTATAAATAGAGTACTGAAAAAAATTATTAGTAATTGTTTTTAATTACTGAAAAATTATCCAACACACATTTTTGCGGCGTACGAAGCGTTTTATGTTTTTTTTTTTTTTTTTTTTTTTTTTTTTTTATGTAAAATTCATTGCCATTGACTTCATTTATTAAAATGAAAATTTCAAAAGTTTTTACTTTTATTTAAATTTTCAGATTGTTTGACTGCATTATGCGTAAACGATGGTTTGCGGACACATAACACTTAGGTATCTACAAATTAAAGGAGAAGTAAAAATTATCCACCATTAAAACCTACAAGCACAAATTCTTTATATACTAAAGTTACATCTTAATATTTTCTTTACCTTTCATATTTTATAACATTTTTAAAAAACAAATAACATGTAATTTTACAGTTAAGCAAAATAGTCAAAATGCTAAAATACAGTGATACCCAACATATAATAAAATAATGTGCCACTGAAAATTGTGCTACTTTATTTATTAATTTACTTCGTAATAAATAAAAGTAAACAAAAATGAAAAATCTTCAACTTAAATGTATGTTTAAGATGGCTTGAGATGGTAGATAAAACTTAATTATCTTTTCTAAATGTGATTTTAAATTACAAACAATTGAGTATTTGAATTCAATATATATATTTTTTTTTTCTGCTGAGAAAAATACTTCATGAAAACTTTCTATCTGTATTTTAAATTTTTGTTGTGACATTTCGTATGTTTTTCTTTTTATTTATTCAGTCTAACAAAATCCTATTGTACATAAATATATACATATGTGTGTCCATTTATGATATTCATAGAGTCGCACACTGATTCTATACAACGAGTCCTGCGATACCAAGTATTGTTATATCCCTCATAAATAACGCCTCTCGGCAATGCCGGCATCGACAAAGATTATCAAATGTTTAAAATGATTATGAATATGGGCAATATCCCTGTTACAAAACCGATAAAAAAATATCCGAATATATTCTTTATATGTGAAATATACATATCACACAGTGTACTACAAATTAATAGTACTGGAAAGCGAACGTGAAGAGAAAACGGGCGTTTTTTTCCATTGGAAATTTCTCCAAATGTGAAAAAGTATGTTTCAGAAAATTCTCAAAGGAATAAAGAGAGTTTTCATAAACCTCTAAATGATTCATTTCTCCACTGCAAATGATATTTAGATTAGAACAGTTACTTTACACGCTCCACACTATCAAAAGTTTATAACTTATCAACTGAAGTGCGAAATTGATATTCACAGAGCATTTTAAAATACAATAGTTCAAAAAATTATAAAATTCTACTAGTATCGTACACTAAAAGCACTTTTTGCAGTGTTTTAGAAATAAACCTAACAGTTCGGTATGCAACAAAAAAAATGTATCAATCTCTTCTTTCGAAACAACTAGTGGAATTAGCTAAAAATGCATTACTGCAGGTTTTTTGTGGTGAATCGTGAGTTGTCAGGTCCTGAATTTTAACTAGATCTAATAGTGTTAGTTACTTTTGATTTGAGATTCAGAAGAACATGAACTATTTCTCAAATATCGGTCTTTTTATTTTTCCAACATTTGTAACAAAGGAGTGTCGATTTAAGCCTAAATGCAATGAAAGTATTTACACAATGCTATTTTAGATAGATTTTGTATGAAATACTACCTATTACATTCTCCCCTAGGTTGGAATTTCGGAAAATTTTTTGCAGACCTACCCCGATCAAGACACCTAGAACCCATAACCACCCTCAGTAAAAAACTTTATATATATATCCTATCTATCTATCTATCCTTTCTATCTATCCATCTATCTATCTATATATGAATATATCACTTTATTCTGGACACGATAATTTCCACAATTTTGCACAAATTTCTTCCAAACTTATACATAAAATCAAGGTGCATAAAATCTCGGGCAAGTTGGTTAATGGGCAAAATCGGACCAAGGGGATGAAAATAAGGAGGGATTTTGTGAAAACCGAAAAAACAACATAACTTCTTAATTTTTGTACATATAATCAGTTTAAAGTTTTATTACTTCAAAAGATAGAGCCAAAAATTTGTGTATAACAGATTTTTGATCAAATTAAAAATGGGCTCAAGGGGCGCAAAAAATAGGGATTTTGGGAGAAAAAAATTCATAACTGGGTCAATTCTAAAGACATCAAATCCAATAAATTTTATTATAAATTTCCTTATTATTATCTACAACTTTTATATTAACAAGTTTTTGATAGGACCAATTCGTACCGTAAAAAAAAAATAAAAACGAAAACGAAAAGGTGGGGGGGGGGGGGTTGAAGAAGAAAAAATTCATTACTCTGTCAATTTACAAGATATAAAATTCCCATGAATTTAGCATATATTTTCTTAATATTGTCTACAAAATTTATATAGACAAGTTTTTGATAGGACCAATTCTTACAGCAAAAACAAATTGAAAATACATAGCGGTTGAAGAAAAAAATCATCTTATTAAGGGTGTATTCAAATCAAAACTACTTATTTTTTGACTCATTTTTAAATTCATTTTTGCTCTCAAACGCATCCAATTGGTAGATTCTCTTATTCAGAAACTATATAATGTACCGCAATGATCTATTTTTTGATAGAGGCAGAATATATTTCAAAAAATGATGTCAAAGCGGGCATTTTGAACAGAAATTTCCCGAAGCGGTTGTAAAATATGGTCCTACTGAGAAAATAATTGTTCATAAATCAAGTTTTAATTAACTGAACGAATAATAAAAACACAGGTCTTTTATACATCTCTTCAAAAATCACGTAAGCAAGTTTAATATTTTTCCTATTAAAAATGAATCTGAAAATGTGCCAGAAAATGTCGAGTTGTTGAGCATGGAAAAATATTTTTTTGAATACCTCCTTAACATGATTTTAATAAAACCAGCTATTATATAAAAATGAAAAAAAAACTCGTCAAAAGCAGCCAGATAAAATTGTTAAAGTGGATAAATCTCTAATCATGATTTAGTTTTTGTTGGTGAAATTAGTATACTTAACTTTGAAATCTACCATCGCCTGTAGGCCGGGCCGGCAGAATTTTTTATAATTCTAAACACTTACGTAAAAATACTCTGTATGCATCCATTGAGTATGTGTTTATGTATTAGTCCAAGGACGTCATAAAGCTTTACTTAATCTAGACCAAATTCATTTCCATAAATTTCGTATGCCAATTTCATTCGACACTGAATGACAATTTAAAATACACACGTTCTCATAAAAAAATATAGATAAAAAAATTCTATAAAGGAACACGATTGCCGCAGATGCAACCTCGAAATGAACTATCTCATTTTCTTTTTTTTTCAAAATGGACATGGCCTAATATGGTTGTGAACTCCCTCATATATATTTGTGGAGCAATCGATATAAATTCTAGTTGTATTTGACGGGAAGACAATAACAAAAATGTCTTTCATGCTTTCATAACTAGTAAGTCAAATTTCAGTAATCAAAATTCCAAGCATTCATGTGTGTAAATTTGTCGCGAATGTGTGAAATATCTACTTGACAAAGACAGCAAAAATCTAAAATAAGAAAGTTAAGATTTTTGTGAAAAATTGTTTTAAAAACTACAAATAATTTTTTTTCAATAACATCTTTTGTCAATAATAATCACATATTGAGCAAGCTTAGATAAAACAAAGTACGTTTTTATAAAAACAATTATTAAATGAAAATCAATACATATATATATGGATTATTTAGAAATTCAAACCGATTAAAAATTTAATTAATTAATTATTTCTCAGACACAATCAGATGAGGTAATAATGTCTTTTGATGTTAATGCTTTTAAATCGACTGTAAATAAATGTAAGAAATCTTTTAGGAATATGTTTTCACATGTTAATGAACATTACAACAAGTGCACTTGATTGTTTTTTAAATAGAGATGACTAAAAATAATTAAATCATCAATTATATGCTGCTTTGATATTTTTATTGTTAATACCGAAATTGAATATTAAATGGATGTCTTTTAATGCATAAACATTTTTAAATGTAAAGAAATAATCTTTTTTTTTTTTTTTTTTTTTTTTTTTTTTTTACTCCTAAGTTTAATTGTCTGAGCGAAGCAGCTACGATGGATATTAAAGCCATGTCCTACTAAAAAAAAAGCCCCAATAAAAACCTTTCGTCAAGCATAACAAAAAATATTTGTTGGATTACGTTTCTGATTGCACCAGAAGGTACCTATGAGAGTCGCCTACTGAATGCACCTACTATGAAAAAAAAAGTTCCAAACCGTTTAAAAATTATGTAAAAAAAAAAAAAAAAAACTGATAAAAAAGCACAATTTATCTGCATACGTCGAGAAATTTGGTGTGCGTCACTTTCACCGGTAGATGTTTTTGTAGACAACTGGTTTGAACACATGGAGCAAACAAAAAAATAAACGCACGCAGTAATAATGAAGTGCCATAAAACAAATTTAAATTTAATCAAACAGGAAAAGAAATCTGTTTGTTTTTTTCCATTTAAAAGAAAAAAGGCATAAAAACTTTGATTTTAGATTTTGCGATAATCTCTCAATAACATTTTTTAATCGCCAAAAGCATACTTTATATTTCGCATGTGAAAATTAGAAACAATTATATGATGTTTAATAAAATAATTTGCTTTATAGCATCATTTCTTCTTATTTTTTTTTATTTTTTAGGGTTTCGTCCATCTGACAAAACCCTATTCGTCTTGCTCCTCTGTCTGTCTGTCCGTCTGTCACAGAGCCCGTTCTCAGAAACTATACATATTGGAGACTTGAAATTTTGCATACTTATAGCTGAAAACCACATATAATACCAAAAATCATAAAATTTTGAAAAAGTCGTACATTTAACCCTTTGGGCTCCACATGTGTATTTTAAACAATTCTTTCCAATTTATCCCTAATTAGGTTGGAGGCGTGAAATTTTGCATACTTATAGCTGAACACCTCACATCAAATGACAAACCATAAAATTTTTAAAAATTCGTTTATTTATCCCTTTGGGCTCCCACATGTGTATTTTAAACAATTCTTTGTAAGTGAGCCCTAATTAGCTTGGAGGCGTGAAATTTTGCATACTTATAGCTGAACACCTCACATCAAATGACAAACTATAAAATTTTTAAAAATTCGTTTATTTATCCCTTTGGGCTCCCACATGTGTATTTTAAACAATTCTTTGTAAGTGAGCCCTAATTAGCTTGGAGGCGTGAAATTTTGCATACTTATAGCTGAACACCTCACATCAAATGACAAACTATAAAATTTTGAAAAAGTCGTACATTTATCCCTTTGGGTTCCCACAAGTGTACTTTAAATAATTCTTTCTAAATGATTTCCTAATTAGGTTGGAGGCGTGAAATTTGGCATATTTATACCTAATCACCTCACATCAAACTAGAAATTATAAAATTTTGAAAAAGTCGTACATTTAACCCTTTGGGCCCCCACGTGTGTATTTTAAACAATTCTTTCTAAGTGAGTCCCTAATTACGTTGGAGGCGTGAAATTTGGTATACTTATAGCTGAACACCTCACATCAAATGACAAACCATAAAATTTTGAAATAGCCGTACATTTAACCCTTTGGGCTCCCACATGTGTATTTTAAACAATTCTTTCTAACTGAGCCCTAATTAGGTTGGAGACGTGAAATTTTGCATACTTATAGCTGAACACCACACATCATACGACAAATCATAAAATTTTCAAAAAATCGTTCATTTAACCCTTTGGGCTCCCACATGCGTATTTTAAGCTATTCTTTCTAACTGAGCCCCTTATTAAATTGGAGATTTGAAATTTTCATGCTTATAGGAGAACACCTAAGGCCAGGCGATAAATCATAAAATCTTGAAAAAGTCTTACGTTTAACCCTTTGAGCTACCACATATGTATTTTTTGCAATTCTTTCTAAGAGAGAGCCTAATTAAGTTGGAGACATGAATTTTTGCGTACGTATAGCTGAATACCTCAAACCATACAGCAATTCATAAAATTTTTATAAAGTCTTGTATTATTTACTCCTCCGGGCTCTAACTTGTGTATTTTAAACAATTTTTGTAACCTCCGCTTTTTTCACCCGGGGAGCACTTTTCAAACCTTTGCCGACACCACTTTGACCATTCTATCATATTATAAATCATAGCTTTACATATTTTAATTCCATTTTTTACCGCCAGGGGCGCCTACTTATCTCGGCGGCTATCGGCCGAATCCTCTCTACTAATATATCTACGGATAGTATATAAAACGGAGTTTCGTTCGGATAGATGTTTGTTTAGAATAGAGTGCGCCCCTGGTTGCGAAATGTGAAACTAACAGATTTTTCAAAAGGATAAAGCGTTTTGAAAGGAATATTAAACGAAACCCTCTGTGCGATCTGTGATCACCCTTATCCACTTGTTTTTTACATGCTTTTTTTTTAACTTATAATTAAATTTTCTGTGGCACTCAAATCTTGTAATTCATTTTTCACCCACTTCCTGTTGGCATAGAGTTTTGAAATTTGAAATATATATCCATTCCTGAGGGCAATACATGAATTGGACATTGATTTTTTAAAATTCGATCCCTAAGGGGACAATTTTAGGGATGGTGAATTAATGGTTACGTTTGATTTTCAATAGAGAAATCAGCATTAGCTTCAACAATGAATATTTTTTGAAAAGTACTAATGACAGGGTTACCACGATATCGCCAGACTTTGGCCGACGTGGCAAAATATCGCTAAATTTGGTAACAAGAAAGTTTTTATATATGAAGCCAACTTGGAGATAACTGGCTAATTTGGCAAAATTCCCATTTAAATCCTTTTATCTTCCATAATAGAACTTACTGAATTAAATTTAAACTCCGTGCATTTAAGGTTTTTTTCAAGACTTTTCTACTATTTAGTGCATTTAAAAACATATATATTTTCTAAATTTTTGTGAATTTTAATGAAAGTATGATAAAAAAAATTCCATTTATATTAATTTTTTTTTTAGTCTGTATAAAGGAAATTGGTACTTTTCCTGTATAAGGGCCTTTGTGAGGTAGAGAAAATGGGTTTGGCGAGTCAAGTAAGATTTTTATGCGTGTTTTCGTGCAACTTATTCATTGTTGCATATTCTCAAGCAATTTTTTAAAGATTTATAAAATTTATTTTGTGTAAACAAACTACTTAACTATTTTTATACTACAGACACTAACAGAGCGAAGTGCCGTTTTATATTTGATATGAATTTTTTTTCTGATTCATTTTTTTAGGCATTTTATCAAAAGGTCACATTCCCAATTGTCATTAGTAGATTTTTTATATATTAACTTATTCTGGTGAAATTTCATAATCGGATTCATATTGGCGTATTTTAGCTTGCATGATTTGCTGAAAATATATTTATGGATTTGTAAATTTCTTCAAATGACACTTTGACAGCTTAAAGGTTATGCAGACGATATATTTAGATCTTGTGTCATACTTTATGCTGCAATCATTGCAAATATCTTTTATTTAATACGTGCTAAATACAGCTCAACTTGCGCAAACTATATTTGAAAACAAAACAATACAGCGTATGTATTGGACAGCATACACTCATCATTTAAATCCAATCGAGCATATCTAAAACACACTCTATCGAAGTATTGCATGCCACTGTTGATGTGTTGGGTACTTTGATACTAACAGATTTTGAAGAGAGAATTCCTTAATTCTTATCGACAACCTCATTGTATCCGTGGAAAACAGATAATGTACAATATTAACTATTCCGGGGGAGCACACACCATACAAAGTGTAGTCCATTCTTTTCAAACTTCATATATTTGTCATTTAAAGTTACTCAAATTGTTGCGAAGCGTCTGATTACGCTCTTGACATCATTATATTCAATTATAATGCCGATATAAGATAATTTAGAGTTTCATTTTCTATTTTACTTTTAATATATTGCGTACTTTCAGTTTTATATCCATGCATGGCTGTCTTGCATGGTTTGCTTTCCCATTTTTTTAAACAGTGTATACGAATTTATATATAAGATTTTGTAATTCTACGACTCATTTATTTTCCTCATCTTAATTTATCGCAGTATATGGACAATTAAAGATAACATCTCACTTTCTTTGCTTCCACATGTTATTATTAAATCTATGTTATCAGCAATATCCCTCAGAGGGAAATCCTAGTTAATATGGTGAAAAATTAATATATATATAAAACAAGTGTATTTTTTTGTTTTTTAGAGTTCCGTAATTAAAAAGTAAAAACGGAACCATTATAAAACCACTCCTTTATCTGTCTGTCCATCTGTTACATCCGTTTTACTCGTAAACTATGGAACGTGGAAAGCTCAAATTGGGTGAAGTAATAAAGATAATTGACCCACATATTTACAGATTATTTAAAATGCACAAATACACTTAGGGAAAATGTAGAGGGGAGAATTATGTTACTTGAAAAAAAAATCTTTTCTTTGTATATCGAGTTAAAGCGTTCGTAACGCTGAACTCAAAAATACATTTCTTTTAATTTCACGTATTATATTTTCAGAGATATAGTCGAAAATGTAGAACAAAAATATGTTTATCCGCTTCTATTTCCGAATTTACTGACACTAAAATTATGAAAAAATTAGAGATAGTATGCATTACTTTAATCCTTGCATGAAAATTATAGCAATTACCCTAGATCCCATAGTTTTTGAGCAAATCGCATTTTTCCGTTACACACAAATTTCGATTTTCGTGTATTCAGCAAAGGTGTTGAGGAGCTCTAGAGGTACCTATCGTAGCAGAGATATGAAAGCATTGTTGATAATGATTTTCGAAAACAATCGTCTTTAATTATCCGAGATATTAACCCTTAAATACACGGGCGGTTTTGACATACATAATGACAGGGGCGGCGTCTTCTATGCACCGTCGGCTTTTAAAGTCTAAATAACAACTTTAAATGATATATTAGTGTAATCTATGCCCAGTAGCAGTATAAAAAAATAAACTTAAAATTATTAAAAACGGACTAATTTAATTAGAATTAATTACATAAATACTATGGGATTCGCAACTAGTTTGTGTTGAGTGAATCTCTCACTGCGCCTCCCGTGTATATAAAAGTTAATTAACAACCTATCTGGAAAAAAGTCGACCGGACTAAGGCGGCGTTGCATGTTTGCAACCTCTTCTCGAAACGCGCTTAGCACCAAATTTAAACTTTGAAAAAGTGTTTTGTTTTAGCTACACTGTAAAATGACGGATTATTACTACGCTGCATTTAATTTTCATGAAATGCTGAATGAAGTTTAAATATGACTACATTTATTGTAAGACTTTATTTTATTTTATTGTGTACTTATAAGATTTTAAAAAAATATTATACACAATAGCAATATTTGTTATAATTTAGGTTTCATATCTATTTGAATTTTATGGTATGACTATTCATAGTTTTCTAGTATATTCATCTATACCCAACCTTTCGTTGTATAGTTTATTTACAAAGTCTTATTATTTTTTTAGCAACTATTTTTTTTAATAATACAATTAATAATTCATGCATTTATTGTACGGAACACTCTGAGCGCGAGTAATACTCGAGTAATACTTAAATAGAGATAGATGACTGCGAAAAATACAAGTTTAATTCATCAAACATAGAGTCTTTTGATGCTTTTAATATGAATTCGATATTGAATTTTAAATGGAGTATCTATGTTTTGCAATGCAATAAAAAGACAAATGTTTCTTAATCTAGAAAAATGGAAAACAAACATTGAATAAAAATATAAAATACCATCTTTTGATTTTTTACCGTTCTGAAAAGCGTCCTTTATCTTTAAAAACCCCATAAACCAATATAATATCAGTGTTTCAATGCGTAATTATAAAACAAAATGTTCCTTTTGCTGACGCTGATTTTTGGAAACGTTTTCGATTATTAATAAGATTTCTCAACCTGGAATATCCGTTTCTTGAAAGCTATTTGCTCTCAAGTAAGCATTTTCATAATCAGCAAGCATGTTTTAAAGACAACATGATAAATTAACAGCATAAACATTATGATTAAAATTAATATTAATTTGTTACTCTTTCATCTATAAATTCAATTACATAAGTAGCTTAATACATTTATTGGAGAACAGATAGTATCCTAAAATCAATAAACCGGTTTTTAAAAAAAATTAATCCACTATAAAAACTACGAGGAAACGTTTACGAAACTTGCAGTAAATGAAATAATTTACTTTTAGAAGGGCTCTTTTAACTTTATTTTTTTAAGTTTCTAAAGATAAACAACTTTTTTCGGTATCATGGATAAGTCGTTAAAGGTTATTGCGCATTTACTTTCGTGATTATATTATAGTTTCGTAAATTAAGAAACATTTGTCTCTTGTTACAGTGTGGCTCTCAAAAGTTAAAAGGATGCTGTAAATGTATACAGGAAATGACAGTTTCTTAATTTAGTAAATATATGAACTCAAAACAAGAATTATTTGTATGTACCAAGTATAGGGGGGCTAAAGGTAGGCAATTATCCCTGTCTTATCCTATATCGATAAACTGGCCAATTTCAAGGCTCCAAACTAAGAATGATTTTCTTTGATTTACCAGTTAGGTTTTACAAAGATCGCTTTAAATGAGAGAACGATCTTTTAAAAATGGGACGAATGATAGTGAATTTTGCTCTTGTTCATAAGCTTGGTCATATGCTTGTTTATATGCTGTTCATAAGTGTTCTCGTAAGCTTGTTAATAATTTTCCCTTGGATTTTCGAGTGGTTTTGCAGCAAATAGCATGTATGCAGAAATATACGAAAATCATGTAATTATTTTTGGAGCAATTTTCCTTTAAGCTTTTGAGGATGGTTATCGTCCAGGTGTCATTCTTTCTTAAAAAATCAACTTTAAAATCTATCGACTGCTTTTCTTCCATAGAATTTTAATCATACCACCCCAAAGCATAGATTAACTATAGCTGTTGGATAATCACTGAAAGGGTCATGTCACGCCAATTATGAAAATTATACTTGTGAATTTACCAAGATTCAGCTTATGCTATAATCCAAAGAATTAAATTGTCCATTCTTTGTCATTAATTTTTTACATTAATATTCAAATCTAATAAATACTTTATAACTGTTTTAAAAAACTGTGAACGCTTTTAAAATTCCAAGAATTTTCAACCTGTTTAGTATGATAAATACCTATTAGGTGAAAAATAATAGCAAACATTAAATTTAACTATTTTACCAAAATTTTCACGGTATTCCAATATATAGAACTTAAAATAGTTTTCATTAAACAGTCTTTACTAACATTAACTTTTCATTAATTGCATTTTTTATAGATGCAATGTTTTTTATTCCCAATTCTATGCATTATAATATAAATTTGTAAGTGGAAAAAACTAGTCTCTAAAATATAAAAATAAAATCATAAGAGATAATGTAACTGTTTTTATTTATTCAATAAATCCCTAATAAACGTCTCAATAAAAATAATGTGAAAAAAATACGCCAAATTCATAAGTATATGAACTACAAAACTTTGTCTAATAAATCGTATTAATGTTTTACTCCTTTTACACTGTTCAATTTTTATATTGTACTTGAATAGAAATTAAAACAAAAACAGCGTTATTAATTGAGTGTGATTACATCTGCCAAATAAGATTTTTATTTATTTTCGAAATAACAACCATAAAAGAGGAAGCATTATATTTACAGTACTTTAAATCGTAAATGAATATCATAATTAATAAATGTGAATAGTTTTGTTAAAGAAATATATTTCCATGCTATTATTTTTTGATAAACTAGTTTTGTGAGTTTCCGAATTTGATAAACTTTTTTTTTTAAGTTAAAGACAATTAAGTTCGTGTTTGATAAAATTGCTTAACTCATTTATTTTTTATTGATGATTCCTTTTCCAATGATTAATATATATTATTTACTGCTTTAAAGATTGTTAATAATTTTATGTCAACATTTTACATTTTTTGTAATTATTTAAATGACTAAAACTTAAAAATAACCAAAAACGCGAGAGTTTTATCAATATGTTTTATGGAGTTTACTGACCCAAAATCGGTTCACTGGCATGATGCGGCAATGCAGATACATGCATAAAATGGTATCGTGTAATAGATATGTCTTACCTATAGTTATATATTATCACAGAGTTTATTTGTCAAAAACTGAGCGTTAAAACACATTTAACCCTCCATTACTCGCACGGGCTATTTTGAGCACCCCACGAGTAAAAACATGCGCCCAAGTACGGAAGTACTCACACTCCAGGTCAAATAAATTTAGTAGCTGCACTGCAAACTTCTAGATGCCTTGCCTTCTGACAACAGATGTCCATTCTACAGTTTTATCCGAAGAAGTGAGGACGTGAAAAGTATCAACTGGGGTACCCAAAACAACACTCCGTGAGTAATCACAGATTTTTTCTTTTTTATTATTTATTAAAAAAAAAAAAAAAAAAAGATATGTTACATTACAGAGTTATTTTATTTTTAGCATATAAATAATTAAATTTAAGATTTTTTTTGAGTCATTTACATTGATATTTTGCCTTTTTTCTAGAAAATGTCGAAATATCCATGTGAAATGGAGAAGCAGAGTTTGCGAAACCTTTGGCTTCTCTTTGATCACATTCTAAAGACGATGAGGCAGCATGTACAATTGATAATTTTTCGGATGATGACGAACACTTTGAGGATTTCTGATAAGAACTTGGAATTAGAACAAGAAGCAGATGAAATATTGGAACAAGAATCTGATGACGAACAACAATCGCCCCACCAGTGGCCGAGAGGTTCTGCTCTCGAAGCTGGTAGACGGGAGGTGCTGGTTTCAAACCCAATCGCGCCCGTCGGCCTAATCGTTTCGGAGTTTTCGTGGTTTTCTTCGAAACTTCGAATTTCCAAGCGTAAGTACGGGTAAATACGGGTTAGGTTCCCTTAGAAAGACCGCACGAAGGGCACACCCCCCCCCCTTAGGGCCTATATCCCTCGTGTTGATAATTGACCGTCATAAACACAACCAACCAACCAACCAACCGTACGACAATCTGTTTTAATGAAAAGCATTATCAAATCATTATACGTAAACAAATGTGTAAACTGAATATGTGTTAGAATATAGTCAAAAAAATGTCATAAGACATCCTTTTTAATAATTAAAAATCTTACGATACTCATCAGCGTACATGTAAATAAAAACTATATTAAAAATACATTACAAATTATTCCCAACGTTTCGTGCTCTTTCTAACGAGCCATCTTCAGGGGAGAGAGTCCTTGACCTCCTCGGAGCGAAGTCTCCAACTGCACCTTCACGGCATCACATCATTTTTACAGTACAAGCAATGTAAGTAATAAATACAAATCTTTTTCATATAATTTTAACTATAATATAGTAGTATATGTAAACTTTTTAAATATAATTTTATGTTTTATGTATTTCTGAATTGGATTTATTTAGAATAAGCTAAAGAAAACTACTTTAATTCCGAGTAAATTACAAAATTATTAAAAAGCATTATAACTTAAAAATAGTGACAAATTTTTCGGGTGTTTACAACACCCCTGCGAGTGATTGCATGACAAAAACAGCGTAATTGATGGAGGATTAAAAATGATTATCCATATTTGAAAATAAATGAATGAATGAGTAAAATATCATATTCAGTCTTATGCAAATAATTTTTAACAATAAATTTAAATTGAAAGCATTATAAAGATGCATTTTTATTAAACAAATACCACTGAATTCAATTTTTTATCCATTTGAAGTAAGTATAAGTAAAAAGTTATTTCAAATGAAAATGAAAACAGGAAGCTATTTTAATTAATTGAATATTGCTTTTAAAAAGTTCAAAAATGAAAGATAAAGAATAAAATTACTCCAAAAGTATTTCAAAGATCTTTGCAAGTTCCCCCCTATTCACAAACACTGTAAGAAAGAAAAAAAATAGAAATATTGTATCATTATAGCACGAATTCTGACAATATGGGTGAAGCATATTTTGCTGTAAATTAATAGTATTTCTACATCTAATTGTACTGCTTTTATTGCAATTAACCTTAATGTAATTCTATTTTTTCTTAGATTTTACAGTAAGTTTCTAAATTTTCCAGTATGTTTTGCTGTTTCATTTTACACCACTTCTAAAAACATAACTCTAAAATAAAAATAGCAAATAAAGCCTTTGTGCAACAATATTAAAAAGCAGAAAAACCAACGTTTAAAAGGCACAAATAATTTTCATATATTATTTGTGCCTTTTAAACGTTGGTTTTTGTGCTTTTTAACTCTAAAATGTTTAGAACTTTTTTTGTGGTAGTTATATGTTTGTTTCCCCCTTTCCCGTACATTGCTTATATTTATTTTGAATTTTTATGGTGATTTTTAGACATATTTAAAATATTAAATTCATTAAGTACTATCTTTCTGTTTACATATATAATTTTTAATAACATATTGATTATTTTATACAATCAATTCTATTATACATATGTAAGTAAAAAATTTAGCACCATAAAACAAAACAAGAATTAAAATAAAAAAATACCCCAAAAGAAAAAATTAGAAATTTTCACACTATTCTAACTGATTGTAAACAATTTTTGATATTTCAATTTCAAATACACAGTGCTATAAACACCAGATGCTATCATCACCTATAGATGCGAATTGTTCTAAAAATAACATACACAAATTTCAAAATAAATGCACGTAAAAAGTAAAAAACTATGGAGTCTTCATATCACAGCCCGAAAATCATCTAATAAGATTGTTAATGAAAAGTTACTGATCTACTATAGTACACTAAATAAATAAAAGTATTTAAATAAACAGAGAAAGTTAACCAAAACTGTTAAAGAATATAATACTTATACTATTTAGATACAAAGTATTATATCAAAATACAAAAAGATAAACTGTAATTTTAAGAAATATATAAAAAGGAAATAAATCATATCTAAAAAATGGATATCTTTGTTTTCTTTTTCTTTTAATTTGCTATGAGTCTGTAGCGATCTCATTTTGTATGATCAGTATAAAGCGAGTTACTAGCTTAGAGTAACTTGCTTGGCCTTTTTTTCGACGCTAACGTTCTCGCCTCCTGATCATGAAATCACTGGTTCAAATACCGCCGGCGGCGCCAATCCATTCACTCCTCATTGGTGACCGGGACAAACACGCAACAACAACCTTCAGCAACAATCATCTCATCTCATAACCAATAGATGGCAGCACTAAAAAAATCGTCCCCTGCATCCAAAGCCTGTGAAACGTTCTCAGCACAAAGCCTGTGAAACGCTCACAGCACAAAGCCTGTCATCTCGCGCATCACACAATATTGCGACATCTTCATTGATGAGTTCATATTGCTCGTCAGACGTCAGCAATACGTCTTTCTCACTGGGGATGGAAAGCTTAGCGATCCTATCTCACATAATCAGTAAAAAGCGATTTGCTAGCTTAGAGTAACTGGCTTGGTCTTTTGCTCGACGCTAACATTCTTGCCTCCTGATCATGAGATCTTTGGTTCAAATCCCACCGGCGCCAATCCACTCACTCCTCAAGTCCTATGCGAGTCCTATGAGAAAATACTAAATAAAGTACTTAAAAATGAAATAACTGTTAAACTCATCTTTTGTTACAATTGAAAATAAAACATTTATATCACATTTCAATAAATTTTCCAATAAATTAAAAAAATAAATGAGTTTCAATAAATTTTATACAACGTTTGAAGTTAATATTTCTATATACGTGGGTAAAAGCGGAATTTGTATCTTACATTTTATAAGAAAGCTGTATATGTAACGGTTATTAATTCAATGATACAAGTAAGCAAAAAAATAAACTTACTTTTAATTTAAAAAAATATATATATATCCCGTATCTATGTTCCAGTATGTACATCCATTAGAAATTGCAATAATTAACAGATATCAAGAACGACTCTAGAATACAACGTTTCTAACTGTAATAATATCCTGTTTTGGAGGTATTTCACACACGCACATGCACGTATCTTATTTAGAATATGCCCCGAATGCTTCTGTTGATCTTTAAAATGCAGCGACCGCTGTAAATCGGTTCTGAAATTACAAAAATGCTGTTTCTCAATGCGAGTGATGCGATTCACAGGAAAATCACATTAATTTCTCTACCTATCTATCTTTATTCTTTTACACTGTACACTAAATTCTATAAAATATATAATATCTTTAAAGGGCGGTGGTATGTTTATGAAACCACTTAATTTTAATTCCCAAACGCTACAATGGCGCCATAATAGTAGTAAAATATTTTCCATTTAATACGTATGTGATATATAGACTCGTTCTTATTTACATTTTTTTCTTTTTTTTGAAAAACCGGTGCCAATCATTTATTTGAACCCTTTAGCATTGATGCTTTGCCCCTGAAAGGGTTAAAAAAGGACAAAATTTGAAATATTGTCAGATACTGACAAAAATTCCATGAGCAAAAACCTCGTTTAAATATTTAAAATCACAGTTTCATTATATTGTTTTTAAAAATTAATACCAAAATATTTTATTTATATATATTTTTTTTATTTGCAGCATAAAGGTCCATTTCATATTGAAAAATCTCTTTGAATCCCTGTGGGACAGAATAAATTAATTGAACTTTAAAATATTATCAGTATTAAATTAATACTGAGAAAAACATACTCAGAATTCTGTTTAATATTTCTGGAATATTAATTCGAAGAATGTAGTTTAAAACACATCTCTTTATTTATATCTTCTAAAAGTACAGACACAAATAAATATCTTGTCGCTTGAACCTAAAAAAAAGAATAAGACTTTGGCTGTGCCATCCATGAAGGATCAGTGTCCAACTCTGTTTACTTAACTCTGTGCCCGAGGTGCTATGCAGCATGAGTTTCGGCCAGGTGATCAACCTAACGCGATACCCTCGGTGTTTAGTTCCCAAGGCAGCTTGGTACTCATTTTATTGACCACATTTATTGATCATTTTATTGAAAGGTTGAGTGAATCTTGCCCTGCTGGGAGCAGAACTCGCAACCTGTAGCGTGGCAGACAGGCGTGCTGACCACTACGCTACTGTGATTCTCGTGATGTCTCGTGAACAATTTTCAATTAAAATTGTGATGCGTTATTGAGTTAAGAATGCTAAATTAATCAATCATAGAAATCTCCAGTTCCATCTACAGGTACTTTCATTAATATCTTGTATATGATAGGGAAAAAAGATTTAACACGTTAACGCCTAGGGTCATATAAATAGATCAGTTTCATAATATAGTCCTAATATACTAATCAGTTATTGAGACCTATTGCTTCTTTAGTGCACATGCGTATATCAGAGCATTCCTTCTCTCTCTTCCATTCCACTGGCTACCGGTATTGTCAAGTTTTCTCGTCGTGAGATGAAACCTAAATATTTTTCAACCACAAACTCTTCCTGTTTGCTAATAATAAAGAAAAAGTCTACTTATTCTTTTCTTAAAACGCACACATAAATAACGCCTGCATTCAACACTTAAAGGTATATCCAATAATTATAGATACACGCATACAATAAATACAATAAACCCAACTGGTTAATTTTTCACTCCAGTTGAGTTTATTGTATTTATTGTATGTATGTCCGTATAATATTTTTATAAATCTTTATTCTTTTCTGTATAAGTAAAACCTTAGTGAACTAAATTTATGGTCAATTTTTCTATTTTTTCAAAAAGAATGTCATGTTGTTGTGCTCCCCTTTTCAAAACATGTTCCTTTTGAGATGTGTGTTTTAGATATTTAATTACTTCGAAAAATGCATACCTATGAAATTAAAATAGAATGAATGGTAAAAATTTCAAATTTTATAAAATTTATATTGTAATGTTATGCATAAGTAATTTATTCTAATTTTATTCTAATCATATCATTTTAGTTAATATGGTACTGAAGGTACATTTGTAAAATAGTTTGCCAAATTAGTAACGCGGACACATCACTGGAATAGAGATTTGCGTCCTAATGTTTTTCTATTCGGGGCCGTTCCACATTAAATCAGACAATAAAATATGTAACCCACCACCACAGATTTTAATGAAACTGAGTGTGTTTGTTCTTACTATTAAGATATGATCACCAGTAACTTTTTTTCTGTTCCTTGGTGAAATAGTTTCTGATAAAAAAATTGTCAAAATTTTGAAAAACTGCCGTCAGTTGGCATTCTTGATTGTTCGGTTTTTAAATGTAGCATGTCATAAATATAATCACATTTCAATATGTATTCTACAAATCATATTCAAATAATTTATGCATAATATATAGGGTACGCAGTTTATGAAAAAAAAGTACTGTTACGATTATAATATTTTAAGTGTGTCTAAAAAAATGTTTAAACTTTGAAGTCGTGAATTTTTTATGAAAAATAACGCATTAACAAAAAAAAAAAAAAAAGCATTACCAACAAAAGGTGGTATTTTTATTAAATTTATTTTTTGTGGGAGATATACTTAAATGTGTTCTTTAGCTGATTCTGAAATGAAAATAGTGGGATTTTGGGTGTTTTAGTAGTATTTTCTATTTTAAAATATTTTGAGGCGCATTTCAAATCAAATCAAGCAGAGTCATTCCATGTCAGTTCCCCCGCCATTTAAATCACTTTTATAAATTTCAATGAAACGGGTGGCCGAGAGGTTCTGCTCTCGAAGCTGGTAGACGGGAGGTGCTGGGTTCGATCCCAATCGCGCCCGTCGGCCTAATCGTTCGGAGTTTTCGTGGTTTTCTTCGAGCCGTGGATCTTCCATGCGTTAATACGGATTAGGTTCCCTTAGAAAGACCCCCACGGAGGGCACTCCCCCCGGGCCTATATCCCTCGTGTAGATAATTGGCCGTCAAAAATCAACCCAACCCAACCCAATGAAACGGAGTATGTTTATAGCTCATTTTAAGACGTAATCACCTTTAATTTTCTTCATCCTAAGCAAAATATTTTTTAAGATACAAAAATATCAAAATTTTGAATTTTTTTTTTAAATTTTTTTAATGGCAGTTCTATATTCAAAGACTGCATTACAAAAAAAGTCATTTCAATATAAAATCACTAAATAAATTTCAAATCATGTATATGTGACAAATAATGAAGGCAGATGATTATTTTTTTTTGTTTTTTGTCATGTTTAAACACTAAGAGTGTCTTTAATCTTGTGAATTTTTAAAATGAACAATTTTGTGAAAAATAATGTGTTAATCAAAAATTTATTATTAACTGAAGGCAGGGTGTTATTATTTTTTTATTGTACTTAGAAATATCTTTTAAATGGTTATAAAATAAAAATAGTGAAAATATGAGAAAAAATTATCAAAGTTTTAGAAAAATGCCACGAGTTACCATTAATGGTTGTTCAATTTTCAAAGGCATCATTTTGTATATAAAATCATATTTCAATAACTATTAAAAAATCTTCTTCAAATAATTTAGACGAGGTAAATAAATTATGTAGATTATGAAAAAGATATTGCTGTAATGTTAAAAAATATTTTAATGTGTCTAAAAAATTGTATAATCTTTGAAATCAAAAATATTTTACAAAAAATAATGAAATTATTAAAAAAGCTTTATCAATCAAAGGCGGAATTTCTATAATTAATTTTTAAATTTTAAGTTGTACATAATACTACGTTATAACTGGATATGAAATAAAAATAGTGATATTTTGGTTGGTTTTAATAGTATCTAAATCATATTTAAAATTATCAATATTTGCAGATGTAAAATTTATCCAATGTATCATCCCTATTTTTATTTATACATTTATTTTATTTTTCAAATTATCGTTTATGTTCGTTTCTTAAGGAAAAAAATAATCAATATTGTTTTTTAGTAAAACCTCTAGGGCGAACACCAATTATCTCTTTCCAAAAAAAAGAGAAAAATCACTTGCTCCTCACCGCCCAATATAAATTTTCAAAATGACACTCCTAATCTTTAACACTAGAAAGACGGCGAGCGGTCATTTTGACCGCTACCAAAAGAATAGATCGCTTTTCGAACCAGAATTTTTTTTATAAACCTAGTTTAAAAGGTAAAAAGGAAAAAATTTAGTTAAATAAATAAATTAATTATTTAAAATAAAAATTCTGGTACGAAATATTTTTTATAAAATTTGAGCAAAATTCCCCGTCTTTCTAGTGTTAAACTCATATTTGGAATGATTAATTGGAATGATAATTAAGCTGCTAATATTGAAAAAATACCAAATTTCACTCATTTGAAGAAAATTCTGACATATTGTGCTGTAAAAATATGAAAGAAATACATAATCCATTATATTTATACCTTCAAATAAATATACCTAAAAAACTATTTTGAAACTAAATGAGATGCATTTTTTTAATTTTATTCAGTTGATAATGGTATTTAATTTGATTTATTTCATCACAATATTGCTGAAAGATTGCTTTTCAACATATATATATGTTTGTGTGTGTGTATATATATATCTCTGTTCCCAAACAAATTGTTTAAAAATTATTCATTTATGTTCAATAAAGCATATAAAATGTTTATACACTCATAGAGAATACATATGGTAAATTTTATGATATATGTCAATAAGAACTAAAAGTAAAGAACTTATCTAACAGTATGTAAGAAAAATTTAACATCTGGTGTAATGACAACAAAATTTTACGATAGTTTTACTGAATTTGGATGAGCGTACATGTTTATATTTTATTGAAATACAGGGGAAATTTTCACAAAGACATTCCTATCTCAACAACATCTGAGTATTTCGCATTCACACTACAGCTGATTTTTTTCTTTTTGATCTTTCGTGTTTGATGGCAGATTGTCATGAATTAATTAATTTTGTTAGAAGTGTCATTGCAGTCAGCATATTAGGTTCACTATATATATTTCTTTTTTATAATTTGTTTTGATTGACTCGATGAACAACAACGTTTAAAGCGACCATTTCATGTATTTTCAATTAAAAGCTGATTTATAAATTCATTATGTTGTTTAGTAATTGTTATCGTCTTAAGATAATAAGTTGGTATTAAGATTTTTAAATGTAGTTTATTTTTTATTTGAACAACTGAAACTATTTTTCAATAAGAGTGGGCTGTTGATATTAAGTCCTCTGCTGAGCAGTGTAGTATTGGTAAAGTGACTGGAACTATGTGTCATAAAACTAGCTGTACACGAGAGGTCAAAATAAGTACAAAAGAATCCATTGCAATTACTGGAAAACAGACTTTCCCTCTAAGAGGCGTTTTTTTTTTTTAATTTTAGGGGTTAAAATTGGTATTTTGCTGGAACTTATGAAAGGAAAGCTATGTCCTATGTCATACGTTCGTGTGACAATCACTTTATTGAGGGGGTGGTAATTTCAAAAGATGAAGAACAGTAAAAATAAGTAAAATTTGTGCATCCATAAGATCCTGCGATAATATTTACTGATCCCCAGAAAAGAAAGAAGATGCACTGCATATATCTTTACCTCATTTGATTTCTTGTGTTAGCCATGACCTAAATATAGAAAAAAAGGAAAAATGTATTAGTTTAATGTGAAGAAAATACTTTCTGTCCATAAACAATTTAACTTGACATGTTTAGAAAGGGAATTTTTATACATTTATTATTTTTACTGTAACAAAGAGTAAGTCTTTTGAATGTTATTTAATTTAATTTTTATTACATCAAATAATATTTGTTGTTTTATTATTGTATATATTATATTTAACCAAGAGTAGTATTACACTATATCTTAAACATTATAGTACATCTTAGCATGAAAAATCTTCAATATTTATGATTAAAAATTCACATTTTATGAAAATTTTGTTAAAATTGCTCATATTTTCACTATTTTTATTTTATGACCATTTAAAAGATATTTTTATGTACAGTTAAAAAATGTAATAAAATTCTGATTCGGTTAATAATAAATTTTTGATTAACACATTATTTTTCACAAAATTCTTGATTTTAAAAATTCACAAGATTAAAGACACTCTTCGTATTTAAATACGACAAAAAACAAAAGAAAATAATCTGCCCACATTATTTTTAACATATACATTATTTGAAACTCATTTAGTGCTTTTATATTGAAATGACTTTTTTTAATGCAGTCTTTGAATATAGCAGTGTCATTAAAAAAAGTTAAAAATTTTTCAAAATTTTGATATTTTTTTATCGTAAAAAATACTTAACTTAGGGTCAAGAAAATTAAAGGTGATTACGTCCTAAAATAAGCTATAAACATACCCAGTTTCATTGAAATTTGTGACAGTGAATTAAATGGCTTAGGGAAACTGACATGGGTTGACCCTGCTTGAATTGATTTGAAATGCTCATCAAAATATTTTAAAATAGGAAATACTACTAAATATACCCAAGATCTCCCTATTTTTATTTCAGAATCAGGTAAAGGATACCATTAAGTATATTGCCCACAAAAAGTAAATTTAATAAAAATACCGCCTTTTGTTGATAATGCCTTTTCTTTGATGCGTTATTTTTCATTAAAAAATCACGACATCAAAGTTTAAATATTTTTTTAGACACACTTAAATTGTTGCAAGCGTAACAGTATTTTTTCATTAACTGCGTACCCTATATATTATGCATAAATTATTTGAAGATGATTTGTAGAGTAGATATTGAAATATGATTATATTTATGACATGCTACATTTGAAAACCCAGCAGTCAAGAATGCCAAATAACGGTAGTTTTTAAAAATTTTGAAATTTTTGAAGTGAAAACTTCTTTCGGCGCGTTGAGCTTTTTTTGAGATGGAGAAAAACCACTGATTTGGAGACACTGTTACGTAACCGACATACTAGCATTTTGGCACATAGACACTAGCGCGCCAAGCGGTGAATGACAGGAACTTTTCCCTCTTCAGCTCAATCCGCAAAAGAAGAACGAAGCTAAAACTCACTTTTTCTCCCGGCGTTCACACAGGAACACACACACACACATTATCAGTTTTCGAAAACTTCTTTAGGCGCGTTGAGCTTTTTTTGAGATGGAGAAAAACCACTGATTTGGAGACATTGTTACGTAACCGACATGCTAGCATTTTGGCACATAGACACTAGCGCGCCAAGCGTAATATAATTGTGGTATTGTATTCATTAATAAAAATACTTTTGGATAGTATTGAATTGGAGTATGGATTTCAATATTTGGATAGCATTGAATTGTAATGGTTGCCGTTTATATTACACCGGATAAATCTTTAAATGCAATACGAGAATTTTTCTACGAAAATTTGTTTATTTATATGTACATGTATAAATTAATATAATAATATATATTACAAATTATTAATGTTTATTTATATGTAATTTATAGTTAAATTATATTAGTATGAAAATTGTAATATAACTTGGTAGTAATAGTTTATAGTAATGAATAAAAAAACGCTACATTTAAAAGTATTTCCTGCACAATAAAACATTTCCTGACGATTAAAAAAACACACACGTAATTGTTGAAGTTTTCACTTCTATTGGCACTCCCGGAGTGCCACTGTTTTTTTTTTTCCTCAGAAACTATTTTACCAAGGAGTAAAAAAATTACTGGTGATCATATCTTAATAATAGGAACAAACACTCGCAGTTTCATGAAAATCTGATGGTGGGTTATATGCCTGCCTGAACTGACATGGAAAGGCTCATGCATGATTGTATTATAGTTGTAAGAATAACAGTACACACACATACATTTATATATATCGTCCTATAAGTCCATTCACAATTTACAAAATTTAAGTATAATTAGTGTCCTTCCATTTACCTTATTCCTGTTAAATTAATAATAATAGATGTTTTCTTGACAAGATTTTCCAATAAATTTCAATTATGGAGCTATTTCTTAAATTTAACAGTTTTTGCTTTTAAAAAGAAGGCTTATAATCAGTGTTTTAAATAGCTGAGCTCAATTAATTATACTTTAAAAATATTTTTTTATTATTCATCATTAATATTTTTGAAAGCATTTATTATATTTTGTTTAGATTCAATAAACTACCTGTGTTTTTATTTATTTTCAATAACACTTAGATTTTAATTTGTAACAAGATATATGATTCCCATTCACATTGCTAAACATAACACAATCAATTTTAAAAATACAAATTTTTTGTGACTATGTTCCAAGAAAAGACAATTTTTCTAATTGAACAATTTTGCTTATAGGGGTTATATAAAAATTTAAAAAACAGAACTATTTGGATAATCGACAAAAGATAAAATATTTAAAGTTCATTTCAACCTTTTTAAATTACCTTGTGTATGGGGTAGACTGGGGAGTGTTGACCATAAGGGAGGATTGACCCACCTTTCAGTTTTCATATTTAAAATACATTTAGAGATTTGTCAATAAATGGAATCCAATGATACTGAAATGCTCGAACAATAGTTTCTATTTCATGAAGATAATTGCAACAGGTGTGGTAAAACCAGAACAGTTTTCAGCTTGAAAAGTACATTTTTTAGAAAAAAAAACGATAAAATATATTATAAAAATTTAAGTAAGTAGGTTTTAAGTAATTTAAGAATATCGAGCTTTCATTCTAGGTATAAAGATTGTACAGTAAATAGGTAAACATAACCATGTGTTACACTTTAAAAAGTGGCTATGCGGAGAGGCTTGATCCAAACAATGTAGAGAGTGTTGAACAGATGGAAAAAGATCCTTAATTAAAAGTTTTGGGAAATCTTTTTCATTACAAATTGTACATAATGAAGGTTTAATGATTATATATTCAAAATAATGTAAATTTATTCTGTAAAGCTAGAGTAATAGAAAGGTAAATGTTTAAAACTGATTAAATGAAGATGGGGAAAATGCTACATAAAAAATTGAAATATAAATTGGAAAATTGATAGGAACTTTTATTTCATTTAAATAATACCCATAGTAGGTAAACAGAAAGCAGGGAAAAGACTAAAAAGTATGAATGCACCAGCTTTAAGAACTGTTGGGTATTCATTCCTCTGCAAAAGAACATAACATTGATCAAAACAATTTAGGAATGTATGTAGACAAGTTTCACCAAGATGAATACAATGCGATGGAGCCAAACTATGTGGCGACTAGTGTTACCAGGTGTAGTTCAACAAAAAGTGGAGGCTTAAAACTGAATTCTTCTGGGCCTTGAATTATGTCTAAACAGGTTTGTTTTACAAATTACATTTTCTAAAATATCTTATAATAATTATTAGTATTAATAATTATTGTCTAAAACTTTTTTAAAACTGATTTTATGTCCTTTAAGAATATTTCAATATAACATAAAGTGGATCAAGCTTCCCATATATAGAAAACCTTGATCCGTTATTTTCTCATTATAAAATCAATCATTTTTCAAGTTTTTGTATATTGCACTTATGACTCAATTTTATTTTGATAACTCATTGTATAACGAATAAAATTACATGTAAAACTTTAATCTAGGTTCAATATTGAAAAAGTAAAATATCATTTTCTAAACAAATGAATCAACCCTCCTCAGTCTCCCCTATATATATTAAGCTCAGACAAAAATCCATTTTTTTTTTTTTATATAAAAATCCTTTTCGTTTCTATTCTTCCAAAACCATATGTACGTATGAAATAAAACTTATACGCTTTTAAATAACGATTTTGTTAAGACATATATTTATTCCATAATATCGGAAATAGACAGGAAGTCAAAAATGAAATTCAATATATGGAAAGGTTAGAAAGGTGTTTATAAAAATGAAAAATCTTTCTTTTTCAACGTAACGTTTCTCCGTTATGTTTTTATTTTTCAGAAATTCATTCGACTGTTTACTCGAAATCAATATTCTCCTTTTAGGAAATGACAAGATAAAAAAAAAGAAAACAATAAAAATTTTGACATGTAATATTTTCTTTGCCATGTATCAAGAATATGGTATGTTCTTTTTAAAATGAGACTGAAAAATAAAATGTAGTTTATTGTGATTTTTTTTTCTTTTCGAGAAAAAAGGCAACTGTATAAAATAAAAGAAAGAGAAACAATCAAATGTAAATGGCTGTTTCTTAAATATATGCTAATTAATAAAATGAGTGTTGTGCATGGCTATAATGTTTGCATTTTAACTAAAACGCATATTTATAGAATACTGAGTACACTGTAAAAAAATCTGCAATTCTACAGATCTAAAGTTAAAGAAATCTGTATGCTTTCTAAAATTTTATAAGAACACTGTACAAAAAAAGATGTGAATCTACAGAACTAGTTTTGTAAACTAATTTAAATTAGTTATACTGCAGTCATTATTAAAGAAATTGGTCTTGTGGTTTTGTGCGTTTCGTTGTCATTTTCTAAGGTGGGATACACTGTGAAAAAAAATCTGTGAAGTTACTAAAGTTTTTCAAGGAAACTGGGATTCCTAGAACTTTAGAACATTTTATGTAACGGCAACGACAAAAATTCCTGTAACAACGTCTGTTACAGGAATTTTTCTTGTTGCCATTATTTAAAAAGTACTAGGAATCCCATTTTCCTAGAAAAACTTTAGTAACTTTACAGATTTTTTTTTACAGTATATTGGTAAATATTTGGAATAAGCAGATAAGCAAGTATTGGGCAGCAGATAAGTAGATAATCCATTGCACTCCTCTCTGACGTTTCAATTCAAGCCTGTGAATTACACCATTAGATACATCTGTGTTCACTACAGTGCGTTATACCCGAAAATAATAAGGTTGCCAAAATAATCTAATCAAGCACTTGTTACGTATTCGTAAGTGCGATTAGATGTATCAAGACTACATCTACTTTCAGGTGCAACATGTCTGTGACGAGGCTGGTCTCTGAATCCGATATTAAACCCGAATCTTGCATAACACTTGATGCAATAGCATATCACATACACTATTTCTTTTACCGACATGTTATCCAGTTTTAAACACATTTGAGCACTCCTTGTGGACACCTCAAGAGATGCTGTGTAAGACCTGTGTTTTGTGCCCACCTTGTTTTCCCCTATCTCTACCTCCATCATATCTTATATTTCATTTTCCCTCTTATTATTCAGTGAACAGCTTAAAGCATAAACAAGAGACGCCTGTTTTGCAAATCGAATAGTATCCTGTTCCTTTTGCATTTGATTTTTCTAGAAGACTTTTATTTCTGGTACACCAACACAACATTTTTCTTTCCATTCTTTGTCAATGAGGAACACCTGTTCTTTTGCTGGAACTTTGCTTTCTTTTGGACAGTTACACTCCTTAAAAATCGCGCATTTACTGGCAGATATGTCAAACAATTTTTTCCTTCCATTTTAAAGTTTTCAATATCTTCGAGAGTAGTCTTGCTTTTTCCAATACGTTTCATATTTTTTCATGACTGGTTGATATTTTCCATATTATGCGTGTATAATATCACAAACAGGTTTATTTAAAACTGAAGGATTGGAAGTATTGACGTATAAATCTTCCATCTTCAAACCAACAGTTTGTGAAATAACTGAAAAAGATGGTTCTTTGTTCGCAACAGTTTCGCAACCAATACGCCATCTCTCCTGAGCGCAACATCCTATGATGTCTTCATGCGTTGGAAGCATGCGTAAAAAATCCCTCGAAGTTCCAAAAATAGGGAATTGCAACATTTGTCGGCTTGAGAACTTCGTCTGTGATGATTTTGGCATTTCAAATATTTACCAATATCACACATTAGAAAATGATGATGAAATGCACAAAACCACAAGATAAATTTCTTAAACAAAATACTGCAGTACAAGCAACTATAGAGACCACAAACTCGTAAAAAGTAGACTGCTTTAACCGAGTTCAAATCGGTTGCTACTCGCAGATGATTGTGGCACCTCACTACGGCGCTTAGCCAGACGAAAATGGTCAGGTGATTTACTGGTCGCCCAGATTTGTTCCCTGGCATGAAAATAGGGGCCTTCCACTTTTTTGGCAGAGTGCCAAATCCAGTCTGTCTGGATTGTTAATTCTGAAAGTAGTAAACCGTTATGCAGAAAAGTACCAATGTGCATCAAGATTTCCAAAATTCGATGCCGATGAGACGGCAGAAGCTATTAATCTATAAATCTAAAAAAACTTTTTGGTTGTTGTTGTTCAAACATAGTACCTTTTAAGCACTACCCCAAACCGATCAACGAAATCTGTGATCATTTATTAGTTTTTGGATTTTAATCATTTGTAGTCAAATTTTCGGAATTGTTGGCCCACTGATGCAAAAGAAGATACCAACTTACTGTTTTAAGATTCCGCAAGCTTTTTATTGAAGGGAATTTACAAATTTTCCGCACTACCGCAAAAAGATTTGAGAAATTTCGATTTTTTCGATACGCCCTAGTATACAGGGTGTATCTTAAAAAGAGGGAAAAACTTTACGGGGTGATAGAACACAGCTATACGAGCAAATTTGGTCACAGAATGTATGGTCGGAACGCAAGTAGTGAGAAGTTAAAAGTTGGTTTTCTACTGTCGCAGTTAATGAATTAACCTAGGAATGAGAGGAGATATTTCAGGAAACATTTTATTAACAAGTATGTAAATAATGTATATGCTCAAAGAAATTGCACAAAAGATCTTACGCCAGCTGTCCTGCGCGCTTCACACCTGCGTGATAAGGACTAACGCACATTTGCGGAGACATCAGGTATTTCCCGAATATCGCCGGCAACAACGGCAATCGTGGCAACTAGATCCATATCGGTTTCAATGGGGAACTCGTAGATTAGGTTTCTCATATAGCCCCACAGGAAAAAGTTCAAACACGAGAGGTCCAGCGATCTTGGTGACCAAACTATGGGACCACCTCCATCAATCCATTCCCCTAGGATAGTGGAAAACTACCTTTTAACTTCTCACCGCTTAAGTTCCGATCATGCAATCTATGACGACATTTGCGCGTATAGCTGCTTTCTATCACGCCGTAAAGTTTTGCCCACTTTTTCAGATACACCCTGCATACAGTGTAATTCACAAAGATCGAAACAATAGGCTATTTCGTTAAATAATGCTTTTAGACAACTACTTCCAATTGCAAAGTTTAAAAAAAAAAGCGCAAAATGTGATGACATAAGTTGCAACTCCATTGGTGGTCTATTTCAAAAAATACGAAATAAAACTTTTATACAGCCCCCTTAGAGTAAAATTTCCAATTAGGTATTTTTTCTGATCCATTCCTGAATTAAACACAAAATGTTTCATCTCCATATCTACAAATCTGACAGAAATATTAAAATCTAAAATTGGTGACGCAGCACCAGTGGCCGAGAGGTTCTGCTCTCGAAGCTGGTAGACGGGAGGTGCTGGGCTCGATCCCAATCGCGCCCGTCGGCCTAATCGTTCGGAGTTTTCGTGGTTTTCTTCGAACCTTTGTTCTCCAAGCGTTAATACTGGTTAGGTTCCCTTAGAAAGACCTCCACGGAAGGCACTCCCCCCCCTTAGGGCCCATATCCACGTGCAGATAATTGGCCGACATAAATACAACCAACCAACCAACTAAAATTGGTGACTTGCACCACTTAAACATACCTCTGAGTGACGACTTATTGACAAAATTTCAATGCAAGGTAGGGATTATCCACAAATTGTATGTTATTAAAAGTTGATTTAAGATAGTGCCTTTCCTTTGAACATAAAATAGCAGCGTGTGGATTTTACGTTAATCTTACTTTTAAAATATGCTGCAGGTTTGCATTAGAGATCAGCACTAGCTGAAATATAAAGGCCCAGGCCGACCCATAGGAAAAAAGTTTTGACGCGGCCTGGAAAAAAGTAAAATATCATCTCGAGACCGAACAAGCCTGAAAGAATTTCTACTAAACATATTTTTCTTACGTCGAATATTATTAAAAATTCTTTCTTATGCGCAGTTCTGACCAAAAATGTTATTTTGGCCTTTATTTTGTATATTTAAATTCTTCATTTTTAAAGAAGTGACCTAGGCTGTGATATTATTTTATTTCTTGAATATCTATTTGTATGTAAATGTTTCACCTATCATTAATATCATTAGTCCATATTCCATATATAAGAGACTTCGAAAAATGCTATACTTTAAAATCTTCTAAGATGGAATCACATAGGAAAGTAAAAAAAGCGTTATGGATAATATCCCTTCTTAGCAGTTGTAACTGTGTATTTTTTCAGCTATTATTACATTAATTTGGTATGTATCAACACATTTTTTCCGTTTAAGACAAGATTTCGTCATAGGCAGATTTTTTTCACGGATTATACTGTATCTTAATTTTATTACCTAGAAATCTACTATCGTTTAAAAAATTAATTTTAAAGTTGTAAAATAATGGCGATTTAAAAATATATGCATTTTCTCCCAAAATGTTTGGTCTGAGAGAAATTTTATGATTTTTGCACGGGACAGGTCACTCAGAGATAATAATTTTAATACAGTTTCGGTCGAGACCGGGACTGAAAACCCCGTGCAGACCTAGGAAGAGGGAATCCAGTCCTAGGTCGGTATGGAAAAATTACGTTAGGCCAGTCCCTCCCGCTTCGAACCTTCAGAAAGGACTAAGGCCCGGGTTAAAGGCCGAAAAGAATGAAGACACGTCTCGGTCCAATGCGGCGCGAGTGTCTTGAAATAAAATAAACACGAGACCGGCCCATGGGCCAGGACAGAAAAAAGAAGTCAAACTTTCATATGAGCCAGGCCGGCAGATTACATCGTTTTTTGAACGACTTCCCCGGGACGAAATAAAATCTAAATTGTGAGGGCTTAAGTTATGAAAAAACTCGAAATCGGTATTTTAGAAGAAGCTCTGTTTTAAATCAACTGACGGACATTGAAACAGTACAGAAAGAAGATGAAGAGATCAAAAGTTAAACTGAATGAGAAGTTTAAACTACTGGAAGGGATTACTTATTCACCTGCTTTTTTTAAAAGGCACTTAAACATTTTAATGGGAGCGAACTTTGTTTAAAACTGTAAATTAATTTTTCTGCATGATGTTTTGTTTTTCACCATTTCGCATGTTGTTGGGTAATAGAAACCTTAAACTATTAAAACAGAAACTTTAAAATATATAATTAGGTACTTTAAAATATTTAATTACTTAATCATTATTAATTATTCAAAATTCAGTTTCCGTTAAATTTTACTTTAAAACAATTTAATTTATTCTACAAAAAAGATCGTTAATAAATATCAATAATAAAATAATAAATCTTAATTTTAATAATTTCTGCCAAAATAAATATTTTCATAATAATTTTCCAATATTAAATTCAAATTTTTGAACATAACGATCTTTCATTTAAATCTTTTATCTTTCTGTGTGGCAACACCTTAACTTGCGCGCCCAACGGAATTTTGATGTGGAGGTAGCGTCCTTCTTGGAGGTAGCGTGTCTCGCTCTCTCTAACGGCAGAAACCATGTGAGGAAGTCGCTACTTTTGTCCTTCGGGACGCTTCGGCCGTTACAACGGCGCGATGTCTGCTATTACGTTTTAGCTAATCTTGTTTTAAAAAAATCAGTAGTAATTGAAAGTAAAATGAGATTATATTTATGAAACCAAACAAATATCTTAGTGCAATCGTTTTATCCTACTCAGATGGATCTATGGAGTGAGTAAAGAGTTCGAGTATGATTGTATTAAATCATCCATATATAGCTCTGAAGACCGTTATGATTCTTCCACAAATTTATGGGCTATTGTCTCATCTCATATTTGCTTTCATATACGAATACTCGTCATAGAATGTTTCATGTTTTAAAGTGGTGATGCTGTTATTCATACTTCGATCGTGCAATATTTATATAGGTAAGATGATGGCTTTTTATACATTACCTCAAGAATCAAATGTGAGTAGAGTCTTATCAAAACAATAACAAGGACATTCTTGATGAAAATACTTAATATCTGCTTCGGCTAATTAAGAGACCTTTATATGAACATTCCCTCCCTCTCCCCCTTCACTGAATTTGAAACATGATATGCAAATATAATAAAATTACTTGTTATTTATATCTATTTGTTTGTTTCCTTTTATGTTTATTTTGTATAGTATTTATAGTTTAATGTGCCAAAGGATCAATAAAATTAAACAAATAAATATTAAATATTTCGATTGATAAAACAATCATCAAAAAATTATATTGGCACTTCTGCATTTATGAGTTAAGATAGGGGTTTTCAGATGAATAATGCAACTGTTTTAAGTTCAGGTGAGTACTTCTGCTTTAATTATTATTTATTATTCATCATGTATTTTTCCTTTTATGCAATGTACTTTATATTATTTACCACTTAAATCACGAGCCTCTTTTCTATTAAAATCAATTTAAATTAAATAAGTCTATCTTTAAAAACCACTATACTCTATTTCTTTTATTTTATTTTCTTAACACATGTTTAAATTATTGTAAGTCAAGAATTGTTCAAGAAAAATGGTACAAACTTCGAACATGTCTTTGTGATTATTTTACCTTAATTTAATTTCGTCAAATTTGAAAAAAAAACATTTACTTTGAAATTATGACATTAAAAGATAAGTTACATAATATTTTTCAATTAATATTTTTAACAGATTTAAAATTAATATTTAAAAAAATCCCGAAACAAAATTAAATTTGTATTTTCCTCTTTAATTAAATAAAAAAAATTTAATTCGATAAATAATATTTGAAGTTATAACGGTATTAAATTACCCCACTTTTATATAAAATAATAATCATTTTTAATTTTTTTTTTTTTAACTTTATGACATACTTTAGGTTGTGATTTTCTTTTGCATATTATATATTTAACAATCTCAAACAAAAAAAATCGAAATTCTAACTCAATAAATATATTTTTCATATGTTTCCTGTACTCATTAAAATAGTATCCTAAATTACACTCATTTCAATTTGTGTCTATTCCCTTAAAAGCTGACGAATTATTTAAATGGGCATATCTCGTTGAATTTTGCTGATATAAAGTTGCAATATTTTTGTGTTTAATTCAGGAATGGATAAGGAATTTTCTTTTCCAATTGAAAATTTTACCCTACAGGAGCCGTATAAAAATTTAATATTTGCATTTTTTCAAATACACTCAACATGAGGTTGCAACTTATGTCATCATATTTTGAACTTTTTTTTTTATGAAAATTTGCAATTGAAAGTATGGGTATAGCGGCAATATTTAAGGAAATAATCTATTGTTTCGCTCCCTATGAGTCGCATCATATACAAAAACTAAATAAAAAAATCTATACTAATAAAAGAATAAATCGCTCTGTGTGTCTGTGTGCGATGGCTAGGAAAATCTACGGCACGTACGAGGTTCAAAAATTTTTTGAGAATAGACTAAAGTCTCTCCTGATATACCTGGCTCACAGAAGTTTAATATTTTAATTATTAGCTGATTAATTAATTAATATTCGGACATCACTCATCAAAAGTACTCCTTTTTGCACTCAGATTACTTTCGGTCGGTTGGTTCATAAAGCATCGCTCATCAAATATACGTTTCTTTCTTTCCGCTTGCTTTCGGTTGGTTGGTTGTATAAAGCTTTCGCAGAAATAATAAAGTAATCCGAGATACAATTAAATAAACCAATTTGAGTGCTTAATGTTTCAAGAGTGACTGTTTTTTCAACTAAACATTAAATTTTATCATGAAGGTGAAACACGTGCTTTGAAAACATATTTAATAATAATGAACTTTAAGAGAATGGATTAGTTTTAAATGACGTCACAACCTAGCAATCAATCTGACAACCTGGCAGGCTTTATGTTTGCCACACTGTTTTCTGCCTTTTCTCTACTTTGATTGGTTAAGCGATAATATCTGCTAAAAAATCGGCGATTTTGGTTGGTTTACGAAAATTGGAGGTGCCTGTTTGATGCTGATTTATTTAGATAGCAATAAATGTGTTTTTTAAACGTTAAATAAAATATTAGAATACTCCTTACTGGCTCTTTTACCACTAGAAATTAGAAATTGGCAACAATAAGTCTTTGTATTCCAATGCTTTCTGCTGCTGTAGCGAGTAGCAACAGTTGTAATAGAATTTAAATTCTCATTTTTTATATTGATAATGATTTTTTTTCAGAAGTGTTTTTTTTTAAGACTTTTTTAATTGCTCTTTTTTATGTTTTAAATACAGAAAAAAATTTCCGAATTTATCGCCCGCCTGCTATACTCTGCCGCAGGCAGTGGGAACCCATGTCGGATGTTCGTGCAGAACATTTTGCACCCTTAATTTATGAGTAGTGGTTAATTTCGATTAGTAATTTTCCGCAAATTTCTTAAATTTTTATATCCTTGCCCTACCCCTCGGCTAATATATCTTCAAATAGGTTTAATAACGGAGTTTCGTTCGGATGTAGGTTTGTTAAGAACAAAGTGCGCCCCCTGGAGGCGGAAAGCATATTAAATATAAAAATGTCAAAAGTTTGTTACCACTATTTCCGAATAGTAATTAAAACATTTTCTTGCTTAAGACCGCCACCCCGTCGAGTAACATATCTACTGATAGGTTGTTTAATGGAGTTACGTTCTGATACAGTTTTGTTAAAAATACAGTGCGCTCCCTGGTGGTGGAAAGTCGAACTAAGAGGTCGCGATTTCATTTAAAGTAGGAAATCTGACAAAACAATCTGCTTGAAACTTTAAGATAGTTTATAACACATAAGAAAAGTTTATAAAAACTGGCGCCTGAAATTTCGGGCAGGTGGGGGGGGGGAGGGGAGGGGCGAAATATTTTTTTTTTTACCTTTGCGTTTCATACTGTTTCAGGTGCGGTTTTTTGACGAAGTCCTCGGGAGTGCTTCTTACGGAGTGCTTCTTAGTACATATAAATGTGACAAAAATTAAGTTACACTATTTCCGAATAGGGTCATTCTATGCAAAATGAGCAAATCAGCTGGGGCAGACATGTCAGAGATTTTAATGAAAATCAGTATATAAGTAGATCATATCTATTTATAAGTAAATTTAAAATAATAGATTTCAGGATTGTTTATTTAAGTATTAAAGTTTTTATTAAAAGTGGATGCAAAATCGAGGTTTTGTCTAAACGCTTAAAATTTCAATTTCGATTATTAGCCTTAGGAATGGAAAGACTATATTAAAAATTATGTATAATTATGAATGAATAATAAGTAACAGATTGGCATAAGTTAGTAATTGTATTTTTATTCCGTAAAGAGAAAAAAAAATTATTTTTCAAAAGTTTTGAGAGAAAAATGAAATATTTCTATTAATCGATCAAGCATGAAGGACAGATCTTAGAAGGTTAATTTTTTATTTACGTTATAGCTAAAAGTGTATATTTTAAATATCAAAAATTTCATTATTGTCTTTTTATTCCATAACGAAAAAAAAATAAATAGTAAAAAATGTTGAGGGTAAAATGCAATATTTCTATCACTTCTTTCAAAGTGAAGGGGAAGCTTTTAAAATCTTTTAAATGATTTGATATTATAGATGAAAGTGTATATTTTAATTATAGAAACTTTTATTTCTGCTTTCAATTTATTTTTACCTCAAGAATATATTTAATTAAAGTAGAAAAAAATGAGTCAGTTTAGAGAAAAAATATATACTAATCCTAAATCCAGATACAAAAATAGATGGCAGCACTCATCTTTTTCACCTTGAAATCGTGCAATATTTTAAGAAATGAGCGCAAATCAAAGATGAATAGCTCATGGAATGTAACAGATATTACCTTTTTGAACCCATTTTTGCTAGGTTAGGAATGAAAAGGCAATCTTGAAATTTTTTTAGCAAAGCATGGACTTATTGATCTTTATGTCTGTGCAATATTGTTAATGTCGGACAGTACCTTTATTTATATTTTTGCTCATACATAAGAGGGAAAATTATGATTTTGTAATTTTCTTTAAAGTTTCTAAGTTTTTTTGAAGACGAAGGAAATAAACGGCAACTTTCAAACTTGGGGAATTTAATCTTCATATGTAATACTACATCAGACATCAATTTCACAGATGTTTTTAACTTCCTTTGATTTTTATTACGATTCGAATTTTATCATAATTTACAAATTTTCATTTTTTACAACGAATTAAAAATTAATCATGTTGTTACCAGATTACTATTACTCAAAGGAAGATCATTTTTCAGAGGTTACAATATTGGTAAAAAAATTCATTTTTGTTAAATAGTTTTCAAAATACAGAACAAACTTGCATCTTTGGACGATTGTACACATGTAATTCTTTATCACAAGTTTTTTAAATGTCAAAAACTGCTAAAATAATTTATTTTTTGTGAAGATATTTTGCATAGCTCTATTTAATTATGAATTGAACCTGTGTATCAAATTTTATTAAAATCGGTTACTATGTGGCCACGACTTTTATAAAAATTTTGCTCATTTTACGTGGAATGACCCAACAGTAATTTCAACAAATATCTTAAATTCTTGCTGAACACCGTCACCTCCTCGAGTAACATATCTACTGGTAGGTTGTGTAAAGGAGCTTTTGTTAAGAATAGAGTGCGCTCCCTCGTGGTGGAATGTGGAACTAATATAACGCGATTTCATTTAAAGTAGGAAATCTGACAAAACGATCTGCTTTAAACTTTAAGATGGTTTATAAAACATAAGAAAAAGTGTAAAAAAGAATGGTGCGTGAAATTCCGGGGAGGGGCTCTATATTTCTTTTTAAAAAATTAGCATTTCTGACTTTTTATGTGCCTTTTTGAGGGAATCGTGTGATATATGCTACTTATTAAGAGTTGCAGATATTATGTGTGCTTTGAAAAACACCTACTTTTATTTTGGAGAGTAGATAAAAAACATAGGGTAAAATTTTAATGGGAGTTCAAATTTAAATCAAAAATTTAAAAATACAGCATTTATAGATTTTAAACTTTAGCAACTCGGTCTATATTTGTACACTAATTAAGAGTATGCAAATTAAAAAAAATGATTCTGAACTTTTAGTTCGAACTTGAAAAAAATCGACTTTTAAAAAGAAAAAGATACGCTTTTTTAAATAGAGAATGAACGCGAATTTGTTAAAATTTGGAAAACGAACTAAATGATTGACTTGAAATTTTCACGTAAGTTATAACAACCCTTTGACCACGTTTTCGTAGAGTAATATTTGTTTACAACACATTGCGCTCTCTGTCGGTGGAACGATGAACTACCCACTATTTTCGAATAGTAATTTAAGCAAATTTCTTAATTTGTTATTTTAGTCAACGTCCTTATTATAACACAATGTTTATCGAAGCATCTAAATAGACCAGATTTGCATCTCCTGTAAAAATTTTGAAACGTTCGGACGAGTAGAAATATTTTTTACAAAATAAAATGTCTTAAAATGTCCACGAAATAAGTAAAAACTTGAGTGTTTTGTCGCAGTTCCGTTCGCTTTCGGTACGCATCGACTCCAAAAATCAGCTTACGCAAAATAACACGTATCTTCAATTTAATATTTTTCTTGCGATTTTTTATATTTAAAAATATAAATTCATACAAAAGGAATTAGAGGTACAAAATCATACAAATTTGAGGTTCATTCATCACGGGCCCGGGCAACGACGGGTGGGTCTGCTAGTAAATAAAGAGAGGGAAACGGAAAATCTTCAATAGAAACTTTCTTTTAGAAAAAATTTGCTCTTTCAAAATATTATTGTTAATTATACAGTTAAAAATGTGCAGCAAACTGTCCAGTCATTCAACTGTTTTTATTGAAAACGGTTATATAACTGTAATTTGACTTTATTCTGACTATAATTAGGTCAATAATATTGTCAAATACCGTTTTAATACCGTTGTCAAAAACCATTATCTTTTAAAATGTTCGATGACTGGACAGTTTGCTACATATTTTTAACAGTGTATGTAGTTATTATTAAATATAACAATTATTACTAAGCTTATTAAATTTATTGGATTTTGTAAAACAAATGTTAAATATACCAATTGTATGATGTACGCACGCTGGAACCTGCAAATATGCAGATAAAGATTTAGAAAAAAATCTCTAGGATCGTCGGTATGATCCCGTAAGCGATTCTTTCACAATAAAGTCTACTTATTGGAAAAGTTGTTAACTTATTGCTAAACAGAATGTGCGTAGCAATCGATGAACAGTATTCGAGTGGATTACGCACTTTCAAATTACACTACTTTCAAAAATAAGCAAATTTTGGAGCCAGTTTTGATGATTCTAGGATACTGTGAAATAGCAGAATAAAAAACAAAAGCCATGATAATTTTTCAAGTTATAAACTAAAATTAAAGTGAATTCAAAATTTTTAATATCATTACAAAGCACCTTTAAGAGTAATCAGCAATAAACAGGAATATATTCTTTATCAGTAGATAAAACGAATTATAAATATTCTTCGTGTTATTTTCAAAGGTGATAATAGTACTATAATGTATCTGACTAATGAACTTAAATTTCGTTAACATTGAAAAAGAATGTTTTAAAGATTATTTCAAACAATTACCACCCGAAGACGGCAATATACCAAATGCCATTACCATCCGTGTGAAGTAAGTTATTTCTTCTTTATTAAGTTTCCGTCTGCGCCCAATGCAGTTTTGATATGAAGAGTTAATTTGTTTCATTCAAACATTTTATTAAATATATGTTATATAAAAATTAAATTATTCTAATTTTCCGGCATATTAATTATTTCCCCATTTCTTAATAATCTCTATTATTTATTTCTAGTTAAATTCATATAAACTTAAAACGTCTATCTTAATAATTATCTTATTCGAAATCTTAATCTAAAACTTTTAATCTCTTCATCATTTTTTTTCAGCTACCAAAACTATAATATTCTGATAGAAGCTACTTTTATTTTTCGAATGTTTTTAAAAGCCATTTAACTATTTCTTATTTTATTCCAAGAATCAACTCCCCGCGTATTCCCGGCGTCGGAGATTTTATGTCGAAATTACCCCGTGGGCAGATAAGAAACTAATTCTTTCTTACGCTTCTAGATCTACATTGGTTGAGTAACCGAGCGCAATTCATTCTGTGGCTCGTTTCTGAATCTGATTGGTTCGTCATGAAGTTTACATTCCGATCTGTCTTCCTACGCTAACAAAACCGCCGCGTATGAGGTCAGAAGGAGAACTCTGTGTTGTTCAACTGTTTTAAACTATGTTACAAGGTATCTTATTTTCAAGTAGAACGTGCAAATTTGTTCATTAAGATTTTTTTTTTTTAGCGTGAAGTAGTGATTCCTGCTCTAGCCTGAAAGCTCTACGAAAACGCTCGTAATGTGGGTGTTGTTCATGTTTGTATGTGTGGCTAAATACATTTTTTAAGGTGATATTGGCCTCTGTTTCAATGGGGAAACCACCGTATTTCTTAATCTTTTTTTTTCCTTACTACTCATATGACCTGACCATCGGAACAGAATTTGACTGCTTAACGAATCTCTGGTATTTTAATTGGACTTAGTCAATCTCACTACTACCAAAAAATCCATATAGTTGATTAAATTTGTCAACAGCAAAGTACTCAGCCTGTCAACAGCTGCCAATATCCTACAATTTTGAGGCCCCACCAGTGGCCGAGAGGTTCTGCTCTCGAAACTGGTAGACGGGAGGTGCTGGGTTCGATCCCAATCGCGCCCGTCGGCCTAATCGTTCGGAGTTTTCGTGGTTTTCTTCGAACCTTGGTTCTCCAAGCGTCAATACGGGTTAGGTTCCCTTAGAAAGACCTCCACGGAAGGCACTCCCCCCGTTAGGGCCTATATCCCACGTGCAGATAATTGGCCGACATAAATACAACCAACCAACCAACCTACAATTTTGATGCCTCCAGCAGCAATGTTTCACTTATGTGTTACGAATTTTATGCAATCTAACCGAAGCCTGACTAGAATTTAATAATAGTCCATCAAGATGTAATATATGTATATACAGGTTAGTTATATACAAAAACATGCACATATTTGCATACACGGGAAAATAAATGAGTACAAAAAAACCTGTATAAAATATGACTAAAGATGAAAGACAACATAATGCTTTACTGCGAAAGTTGCCTTTCTTTTTCCTTTGTAAAAAAAAAAAAAAAAAAAAAAAAAAAATCTTTTATACAGCCTGCGTCTTGAGAATTTACTGTCTCTTTCTTTTATACCATATTTTAAATACGTGTTTCTTTAAACTTTAAATCTTGCTGCGTCAAAAGGAAATTTTTAATAAATTGATTAGTGTGAAAAAGAATATCCTTTGAAAATTATATCTGATATGTCTTAAATTTTGAATTCATCAACAAAGTAACTTGTTTACATCTTGATTAGATTTGCTCCTAACTGTAAACATACCACTATTGTAGTTTGAAGAAACAGAAACTTTCAGAAATATTTTTTTAAATATATGTTTGAAGGTTATAATCAGCATTTTTATTTCCATGTTATTAAAGAAACCGAAAAAGTTAAATTTATACTTTTTCTAAATAGACTTACTAAGAGACATAGAACAATCTTAGTAGACTATAAACCCACTTATGATGATAAAAAAGTAAGATGAATGTAATCTATACTAATAAAAGTAAATTTCGCTCTGTTTGCGAGTCCGCGGTGGCTAGCAAAATTTACCGCATGTACAAGGCTGAAAATTTCAGTGAGGGTAATTCAAGGCCTCTCCTTTGTGTACCGGAGGCTCATATATATATATTTATTTTTTTTTATTTTTTTTTTTTTATATAATTGAGTTATTAAAAAAAACTCATCAAATACGCATTCTTATTTCTGAAAGTCGGAAGCAAGTTACAGTCCGATGTAATCTTTTTTATCTAAAATAAAATACCTGCTTCATTTGAATTTGTAGACGGTGGAATTATCTAATTTTCATTTATTTCAGAAAATGATGAAAATATTTTCGAAGTATTAATTTGAAAATTATGTATTCATAGGTAGAGAAATTTTCTGTATCCGAATATTTAATTTTGAAAAAAAGAGGGTAAGTATTTTTCTTGATTTTTGTTAAAACTGACAAGACAATTTAAAAATAATCTAGACAGGAACCAGCATTTTCATTCAAAATTGAACTAAAAATAGGTCTTCTTCCAGTCGATTCGGAAAATTAAATGAAATAATTGCGAACTAATGCGAAAAATAAATAAGGTAAGATGATGATTTGAAAATCGTTAAACATATCTATATAAAACTGAGAAGTGAGAGCGACAGAGGAATGGACGAAGGTTTTTGACAATGCATCAAATTAATAAAGAAAACTGAATACCTGTGACCAGTAAATTAATAATAACTTACCCCCTTTTAATTTGATCTTCTTCGCTTCTGTGGCCCCTTCTCAAATTTATTTTATCTCCCTTTTCTACATTTAAGTTAATACCCTGCCTCCATGGGGCTCTGGTTATCATTGGACAGCCCTTTGACCCCTCTTTCATATTATGCGCCTTCCGTCCCCCTTATCCGCAATTTGCACCCCTGGGGGTTACTTTACTAACTTTTCCCGACCCCCTCATGTATATATGAATTGACAGTCCTTTGAGCAATCTTTAATATTATGAACTTCAAGTTCCCTTTACCCCGAATTTGCTCTCAGGACACACTTTCCTAACTTTTTTCCAACCCCCTCGTATGAAATACCATGAGACTCCACTTTGACCACTGTTTCATATTATGCATTTCCCGTCCACCAATTTACCCTTTAGGGGTCACTATTCTAAACATTCTGGCTTCCACTTGTGATATATAATTGTTCATTTCTAATACATCATTGATATATCATTTCCCTGATATAACATTTCAAAAATCTTTCATATTATGCACTCCGTCCCCCATAGCCCCGATTTGACCGAAAGAGTTTATCTCTCTTATCTTAGTTCCCACCCCCTCGATTAATATATCTACGAAAAGAATGAATAACGGAGTTTCGTTCGTATATGGCTTTGTTTAGAACAGAGTACGCATCCTCGCGGAGGAAATTAGAACTACAAGAGAGTGTGCAACGCACCTGTTGTACAGTGACGCGGGCCGCGGGGACCCGAGTCAGGGAGCCGCGTCAATCACATAGAATACAATTAGGTTACCGTTAGATTTCAATTAAGTTGAGGATAGTGTTAAATTACAGTTACGTTAAGGTTAGGTTACGTTTTGGTTATAGTTACGTTACGATTTGTTAGTTTATGGATAAGTTACAGTTTGCGGTTTGATTGTGCCTTTGGCGGTGAAAGGTGGAACTAAACGCTTTTGAAGCGTGTGCCCAACACGCCAACTATGTGCTACCGGTGGCTAAAATTTAATTAAATAAAAATTTGAAGTTATCAAAGTGTTAAATAGTATTACTTGAAAATGAAACGCTTAGCTAATGTATGTTGACTTGTCTCACTCATTTAATTTTATTCTTCTATGTTAACTCTCCGATTTCTAGAATGTGGATTGCCATAATTTGGAAAGAAAACCTCTATCTAAGCATGCGCGATGTATGCATGTGAGGACTTTCATTTAAAAATGCACTCTTGACTCTTCGATAGCTTTGCAGATGTAGCACTTTCTATGAGAAATTATTTTTTGCTTCAAAATTTTTGATCCAAAATATTTTCATGCAAACTTCACTGCCATATGACAGTTACATTATTTTTTATTGATAGTTAATATGTGTCAAGGACATTCCGCCCGCAATATACACTGCTCAAAACAATTAGGGGAGCACATGGTTTAAACGAAATTACGCAAATATTCACACCAATAAGTAACGTAAAATAAAACATCCATAATTTAAAGTGCTGAAAAAACCATTAAAGAAAACTTCACACGTAAATTAAAGTTTATAACGTCAAAAACTGGAAAAAGGTGATAAGTGCAGAAATCGGTATTTTGCAAAAACGTCTGTTTCACTGCCTCAGTTGTAAAATTCAATTGCTCAGCTTGTATTTTGAGAAAGGGTGGTTTGGAAATGTCACAACAACATGTTTTACCGCAATCTATGGCTTGGCGTGATATCGGGACAGTTGAATTTGGGGAAACACAACGAAGTGTAGTGGACGCTGTTGAAGTTGCAAGAAGTGTGCATGAAAGGCTGTGGAATCGATTCCAAGATCCATGGAACGGTAGTCATCGACAAGTGCAAGGTCCAACATGTGCTAACACAGAAACTTATGGCCGATATATCCTGTTAACAGCCCGTCGAGACGGAACGGACAATGCTACTTAGCTGCAAACACAGTTGTTCTTGGCCGAAGGACGAAGGGTGTCCAGCCAGACAGTCCGAAATAGGCTTCACCAGGGTGGTCTCTATGTACGTAAGCTAATGGACTGTATTCCGTTGATCTCAAGCCACTGTGCGGCCCAAAGAAGGTGGGGAACTGAACATCGAGTTTGGAGGCAACGTTGTTGGAGTGAAAATCTGTTTACAGACAAGTCCCAATTCAGTCTAGATGTGACATCTGATGTGTTTTGGCATGGAGAGAAAGAGGCACTCAAAATAATACCACATTCGTTCGTGAAAGATTACATTACAGATGAGGTGGATTGATGCTCTTGGCTGGAATCAGCACAGGTGGACGTACGGGCCTGTATATCATTCGGAATGACACGTTGACGATCCGGAGTAATACAGACGGGATATCGAGACCTCATGCCGTATTTTATGTTGCAGTAATTAGTGATTTCTTTTTTCCATGCATGATAATGCCGGACTTTATACAGTTCATCTTGTGGAAAACATGCTTGAAGCTAAAACAATACAGCGTATGGAATGACCAGCATGCTCTCCTGACCTAAATCCGATCGAGCATGTTTGGGACATACTTATACGACGCATTTCTGCGAGACAGATGCCTCCTTTTACTGTCCGGGACATGGAGATTGCAATTCTTGAGCAGTGAAACAGTATTCCCTAATTATTATCGATAACCTCATCGCATCCATGGAAAACCGGTGTGCAGCAGTCTTAGCTGTTCGAGGAGACCACACCTCATATTAAACATCTTTCATCTTTTCTAAACAATACTTTTTTTATGATTTACATGAAACTAAATTGTTGCCCTAAACCATATTTTCATGTTATTTTCATCTTTTCAAAAAATAAAAGCTCCCTTATCATTTTTTTTGCGTTTTTTTATGTATTGTGTATTGCTACACATGTACTATCCATTTATTGCCCATACATTGCTGTTTTGCACTGTTCTCTTCACTTTTTTGCTTGCGCCTCTAACTTTTTTGAGCAGTGTATATTCTAACAGGATAATGTCTCAATCTATGAATCATTATATTAAAAATCAAAATGGTAGAATCACTGCAAAAATGGCCTGTACAGATCCATGGCTGAAATTCAGTATAAAAAACGTGGAACATATTAATAAGATATATTTACGCAAACGGAAGTGTTGAGGAAATAAAGCATAATTAAAATCTTCTATCAATATATCTTTAAAAAAAATCCTAAAGATACTCTTAAAAGATTTTCTGTGTCTCTGACAGGTAAAAGGATAAAATCTGTTAAAAATAAGGGTAATGTTTAAATCGATAGCTTTATTTTTACTGAATCCTACACTGAAATATCTTTTTTTCGAGATGTCTTTCTGTGCAAATAATGCAATTAAAAGTATATAAAAATAAAATTATGTATATATTTTTTTACTTTACGCAATGAAAATTTTCAACGTGTTTCTTTGTGGACACAGAATAATTTTTCGGTAAAACAGTGACTATAAACTAATATGTTGTCTCTCATAATTTCGAATATAATTATGTTATTTACATGCAAACTAAAAAAAAACATATTTCATAAGTTATTGTCGAAAACAGTGTAAGACAATATTCCCTAAAGATAGACTAATATTTATTTATGTATTCATCAATTAAGACTAAATGTTTCATTATGTATACTTTAATTAAGTTATACATGAAATTACTTTAGAAAGAAAACAATTTTTTTTCTAAAAATTGTCATATTATGTAAAATTCTAAAATTCTTCAAGAAACAATTAAAAAATAACTATTCCACGGATGTATTAATTAAAGTTCAATAAATGTAAAAATTCGTTTTTAAGAAAAGAAAATTGAGCTTAGTATTAATATTTATTCTGAATTTTCATAGAGGTTGTAAATTTTTTCCAGGCTATTCTGCATTTTTAAAATTACAATAATTATAATATAATTGAAATATTCTTTTAAATTATAAGAGTTTTTTTTTAAACATATGAATTGATCACTTTCTTTTTCTAGTTCTTTAATTGTCTCTTAAAGTTTTGTCCCTTCAATTGATTTTTCTGATGTTAAATAAAATGTCCTATATTTCAATATACCAGGCTATTTACATGGCATGTCCAAAATGTAGGAAATTGCTATAATTTATACTAAACGTAAAGTAAAGTATGAAAAGTAAACAACATGAATTATGAAATTTAGCTTTTCCTCTAGAACGTATGAAAATATTTATTTATGCATGTCTATACGTTAAAAAATTCCACATTCTTGCTAATCGAGAAATTGCCATTTTTCAACTTCAGAAAAAGACATCCTAATGTGTAATTATCAAACGATATGTTTGGTCGTGTGACAAATCTTTAAAATATCGTTTTGTATGTAGAGAAAAAAATTAGCTCAACCGGGCTAGTAACGAGAAATTCACAGATTCTGTCGTATATATACCTAATTTTCAGTTTTAACGTTACGACTTCATCGTCTATTGGTGTATAGTTCTAAGATGAAAGTTAATCACATGCTTGTATTATATATTATAGTTCTAAGTCTCTCTTTTTTTTCATTTTACATAATTTATTAATAACAGTTCACAAGTGTATCGATAATTAATATTCATGACTATGATGAATCATGTAAATGCAATGTAAGAGCTCATGAATCAGAAAATGGAGATTACTCTTATATTAATATTTTTAAATAAAATCAGATGTTATTGTGAAAAAAATGTAAAACGAATTTCGACGTTTAAAAATAATTATGCAAACTACAATGGTATGGTAAAAGGATAAATTTAACACATTCGAAATTATATTCATTATAACACATTCCATAATAATTTTTATTGTTAACGACTCCGGTTTGTCGATCCGGTGGTCTGCCCGCCTATATGCTCATCTATTCTATATATCAGTTTGTCTATCCCTCCGAAATTTTTTACTATTATTCAAAATGCCACAAAAGTAGTATTTGTTTTTTAGGTTTTCCATCGCACACTCAGAAATATTTTCTTCAATTCGTGGAAATTTTACTGGCAGCACAGCTGCCAGAATTTTTCCGTTAATTGACGAATATCAGTTATTTTTTTCTCCATTACAGGAGGTAAAATATCCACTAAAAGACCAAAGTCTGGAAAAAATAAATTTGCCGACGTTGAATCGAACCAGTTATCTCAGCGTTACGGAACGTGTACGCTAGCAACTGCGCTACAGTTGGACAGAAGCGATGTGATTTGAAGTAATAGATACTTGACTACAAGATACTTGAGATACTACAAGATACTTGACTACAGCAAGTATCTTGTAGTCAATCATTTTATGTGTTTCAATTTAATTATATTTTAAACAGTGTAACATACTAATAACACGCTGCAAACGCATTTTACCAACGTAGTCCATTAAGAAACGGAATACTTATGTAAGGAAAAATCGTTTTAAGTGCATTTTAATTATGTCACATCATAAAAATGCACTGAAACGATTTTTCCCATTAACCATAACATAACAAAATACTTTTGACATTTCCTGTTTACGAAATATAAATGCTATTTAGTTAATTTTAAATAGCGGTCGTGAAATAGTGAATTTCAGTAGCATATACAAATTACTGGGCAATCCGAGTATAATTCTGAGAGATAGTCGTTGGACATACGCACAGACAAACCGAAGTCATAAACACTTTTCAACTATGTTGAAATGTGTTCAAAATGTATCCATATAAGCAACACAGGATTTCTACACTGTAGCCGTCCAAACCTTTCGTACTCTGTAAGAACATTGCCTCAAAATTAATTGTATTTATGTATGTAGGTGTCTTCTTATAGGTTAACAATAATTAAAATATTCTGCAATTAAAAATTTCTGCTATTAATATATTCATTAGAGGTAAACGTATTCTACTTTTTTTTTGTAGAAAAACCCTTTATAAAAGTATAACACATAGCGTACATACAGTTTATTTTTGATTTTACTTGGTGCATTCATATTTAGATTTAACTTCTTTTCAGTCGATTAAAAAAACTAACTCAGTAAAGGATAGGTGTGCAAATTTCACTGATTAAATATTAGAATTTAAATTGAGAGAAAGCGTAAATATTATTTCTTTTCGAACACATGATCTCTTGAATGTTTCTTTTAAATAATACAGCTAAATAAATTAACAAAATAAAAGATAATTTTTAAAAGTGTGCACAGTGCTAATGATAGGTTCGAAGTAGCAGGAGTCGTTCGGTAGCTTCAATGCCCCGAGCCTTTCCTTCCCGGATTTCGGTGTCTTTAATTTGTGTAATTTTCCTTTTAAAAGTGTCCGGTTTCAATTTTTGATTTTTTTTTTCAACCTGACTTTCGCTAGAGTGTCTTTTACTCGGGACGTGGCCAGGGACCTAAGAACGTAGCTTCCGCAAAAGATTTGGAATAAGTGGAAGAATAAAGGGCTGCGAACGAATAGGGGCCGCTCGCCGCGGCGGTTTAAATTATTAATTGGATTTCACTTTACTTGACACTAATTAACAGACCATTCCCTTGAAACTAGTTATCTATTATCAAGAACAATTTCATATGGGATAAGACATAAGATAAGATTAATTAGTCGATTAACAAGAATAATTTGATTATTTCGTCATTTCAACTTTTACTCAATAATTTCTAGATATATTCAACTTTTAATTAGTATGATTACTTGCATTTTTAGTTAACAAGTTTCTGATTTCAGAGATTGCCTTAGTCAAAAAACACAACTTCAGATTATAGAGAATTAGAGAAACACGTAATTAAAGGAGGAAATGTTTATTAGAATAAAACAAAACAGAAAATTTATTACTCCAAAACGAAAAAGTAAGTATAATTGTCATACAATTCTCCCTCATTAGATTTCTATAATGTCTAAATAAACTAAACTTTTAATATAATTACAGACTACATAACCAAATTATCCGAAATAAAGAACGAAAAATATTCCAAGTACAATTGATATTGCAAGAGCTACTTATCATGTAAGGACTTCGAAATATTTAAATAATTGAAATTGCTATTTTTGTTCATAAAATATATTATTAACAAACATTTTTACTTTTTTTAGACACTAGGGGTATCTGTCCTCTACGAGCTATGCGCGCCAATCCCAATCCAGACTCCGCAGGCTTTAAAATGAGATTGATTTGCTCTGTTTTGAAAAGATTATAGACGATTGACTTAATATACCAGTGGTGATCTTCTGTAATCGAGTTTCCGTTAATTTCCATATGACTTTGAATTCTTTCTGTCCTTCCGGGGACAATTTACCTTTTGAACAATTTTGATTATTTTTAAAAATATAGTTCAAATAATGAACTTATTATATTTCAATATTCAACTGAAAGTACATTTTTTAAAAAATATTGCGTATTTAATACTGCATAATTTTTTTAAAAAGTTTAAAGAATTTCGAATTTTTTTGTAACTGTTTGAGCGGTTTGCCCGTATTTTTCTGTTTCCCCAAAACAACATAAATCTGTTGTATACAAATATATTTTTAACATAATTGTATTTTTAAATGTATATCAAATAAAGGGACATGAAATGCATCTTAGAAACAAACAGGGAAAGAAAATTTAAATTAGGATTATTTTTATAAGCATTTTTATGAAAATGCAAGAAAGCCCTCAGACGCTCGAAGGGTTAAAATCCTTACTACTTTATTAAATATTGATATTATTGCTCAATTTTTTAAAGATTTTCAAATGTGTACAAAATCTTGTGTACTATGTACAAAAGACTACACTGTAAAAAAAAAATTGAAAATTACTAAAGTTTTTCTAGGAAACTGGGATTCCTAGAACTTTTTATGTAACAGCAACAACAAAAATTCCTGTAACAGCGTCTGTTACAGGAATTTTTCTTGTTGCCGTTACATAAAAAGTTCTAGGAATCTCAGTTTCCTAGAAAAACTTTAGTAACTTTATAGATTTTTTTTCAGTGTACGAATGGATTTTTAGATACATCTAATATACATTTTAAATATTTTTTTTACTGATGTATATAACGTAAAACGATGAAATCTAACACATCTTCATGTTCTTTTATTTTTTTTAAATAACAAAAACCCTGAAGGCTAATACCATGCGCAGATTTATCACATATATAATAAAGAACGTGTTTAAAAAGTTCTAATCTCTATTTCAAATACAAGAAAGGTCTTAGCATTTTTAAAACGTGAAAATGAAGAAAATGTGAACATGGAGAAAAAGCCATTTAAAGTTTTAATTTGAGTGGGAAATTGTTCTATGTGAATTAACAAAATTTACAATATCTCGCGATATAATTGCCGTATGGGTAAAAATGTCAAAATATTCACAATTGAAAAGACTTTCATTTAATATTCTAAAAAAAAAAAAAATCAATGTTTTGCCCAGTTTTGAAGTAAACTGTCCCCTTAAATCAGAATCAACTGCTGTCGCGACATATAACAACTTCATTCATTAAATAAGATCAATTAAACATTCGAAGATCGACTTATATAAAGTTGCTAATTAAACAATATCGCTGCCGCGTGAAATTTGAAACCGAAGCTAAAAGAATAATGTTTTAAATAAGAAATTTTAAAAGTATCGTTTTAAATATGAGAAAATTTTCACAAAAATGTTGCTTTCTCTTTTTAATATTCAGGTTTAAATACATTTTTTAATTGAAAGGAAATATTAGTATTTACGCTGGTTTAAAATTTGGCGACAATAGGTAAAAGAAATGACTTTTTCCAAACATTAAATAAAACCCTGGTGTAAATATATCTTTCATTTGGTAAGTGTTTGGCAATGTTGGGTGTTTTAAATTTGACATAGTAGGATTTAATGATTTTAACACGAAATACTTTAATTATTATTTAAAGTTTTCTTTCTCATTTTAATATTCACGTATAAATAATTTTTTTTTATTGCGCTGTTTTAAAAGAACGAATTTTCGAATGATCATTAACAACATTTGAAAAAATTTTGAATTTGAGTTTTAGATCTTCAAATAGCGGTTTAGGATGTTGTTCTTAGTTTATAGTATTAAGTGTCACCCTGTATATCACACCGCTTAGGGAGGTAAAACATGTTGATCGCCATTTTATACTTTATTGTAGTGATATATGCACAAACGTGTTCTAGAATCTGTAATTTTTAATATCTATGTGATAAGTAAATTACTTTAATAGTTTTTACTTTTTGGTTAAATATTTTTAAATTTATTGCAACAGTAAAAATAAAACTAATTTTATACGGTAGATTTTCTTTAACTTGTATATATTTAATGCTTTTTTATCAAGTAATTCTCGTGCATTCTAACTTTAGTGTACATAGCTGGAACTATTTATATACAAACTGTTGATTCTGCATTGCATATTTTGTTTCACTAATTAATAAAATGAGCAATTTAATCGGGGAAACATAGAATGAACGGAACTGAAAGTATCACTTCTTAATTAAATTGTTTGCATTCCAGGTAATAAAGTGATGCTTAATCATCAAGTGGAACTGCATTCATTAACGTTTTATCCTGTTGGAAATTATTTTACCAAGATCAATAATGCATCTCGTTAATAATTTAAGTCATATTATGATGAGAATAAAAAATAATTCCATGTAAATAGTCATTATGCTGCATTTTTTATTTGTTGTGGTGATAATAATTAGTAAAATTTCTTTAACTGTAAAGTATCACAGTAATTGACTATTTATTAAAAGAAATCCCGCACAGATTATATACTTTTTAAAGTTGCGATTAAATAATACATTTAAACACAGATATAAAATTCTTGTTCAAAAAGTGAATTACAATTCTTTCCCAATAGATGGCAGTATTTCAAAACAAGAGTAAATCTTGCTCAGATGATAATTGAGAGCCACAGATTATAAAGGGTAGGAATTTCATTCGAATATTGGCAATCGTTGCTACGTAGTAAGAACAAAAAACGGAGAGTCAACTGGAAACTTATTCCGAAGTTGAAGTACGCGGAACAGTACGTTTTTTGGGGTAAAATGTTTAACAAGTAAGGAGATTCATCATAAGCAATGGCATTGTCTTCTTGCATGACAATGGATGACCTCGCAAGGCACGCTGAACACGGTGTTTGCTTAACAATTTCGTATGGAAGGTCTTTCAGCATCCACCGTACAGTCGCAATCTGGTACCATGCGACATTCGCGGGTTCGGCAAGCTCAAAGAAAATTTAGGTGGTAAAATTTTTCGACGATGACCATGTTCTTGTTCATACCGCTGTTCTATGCTGGCTGAGGAGAAATGAGCGATTTCCTATCTACATAGCATCTAACGATTAGTGCAACGTTCCTTCAAATGTCTGTGAGATTGAGAGATTGTGAAAAGAAATATGTGGTGTATGTTTGTAATATTCTATTGTAGCGCACGTAAAAAATAATTATGTTTTGGCCTACTTTGTTCGAGTTTAACCAGCTTTTTAAACGTCCCCAGTAGCATGATAAGATACCTTTTATTTCCCATACATTTACTTCCATAAATGATCCGATTTCCTCTCAGCTATCTTATGACATTCCTCTTTGTAATTATTTATTTAAATATTATAAAAAAAAGCAAAAATAAAGAATATTTAATAAAAAAAATACGATTTAAGCATTAATGGATGGTTGGCGGGCGAGACTATTACACTCACATATGCAGTGAAACCTCTCTAAAGGGACCACCCATTAGACCATAAAAAATCGGTCTTTCAGAGAGGTGGTCTCTGGTGATGGGTAAAGCAAAGTTTCATGAAATACATACTACAAAGAAAATTATTATTGAATTAGTTTATTATATTTCATGTCTCTACAGCTTTAAAGTAGGAATTAATTGTAGTTTACTTTGATTTTAACATTTTCTCATTAACAATTTTTGTTTCTAAATCTTTGATCTCTTTAAACAAATTATTTCATTTTCTAAGGAACTGATTATGATCCCCGATATCCTCAGTGGATTTTTATATGGGTACATTGCTTAGTTTACAAATATTGAAGTAACTGATAACTGTGTCTTTACGTTATCTCATGCACATTTTATCCATCAAATAGCATCAAGTATATTGGTGGATTTCACAATGTCGAACACATTTTGGGCCTCATCTATTAGTGAAATGAGCTTTCATAAAACGAAAATCTGTATTCGAGCTTGAAACAATGAATAATTTTTGATCTAACGGGTGAATTTTGGATGCTGCGTTTGGAGGGAGAGGTTGAACACTTTTTAGCTGTACATCATAGAAGTGACATGGAGCATTATCCAAAATAAGGATAATGCTTCTATCCTCTTTGGTTCAAGTCACTTAACCAATTTTCAAAACTGATGAATGCTATCCACGCCTTTCTGTCAGATTTCCAAATCAGTCCTATTTTTGTCACATCAACATTTTCTAAAGCAATAAGTCTTTTGACCCTTCCATATTATGATTGGTCTCTTCCTCTCCAGCGGATTCTTAGAAAGGGCCACAGTAAGTCGCTGTTTCGCCTCTTTACCTCATTTTGCTTCACCTGTTTTCTCCATAAGATTTTTAGTAAGCAAGGTACGAAGAATATCCAGTCTCATCCAGATTATAAATCTGGATCTAAATATCCTGCATGAATCAATGGAAGGCTAGATTTCCACTCCACTAACACCTCTTCATATTTACATGTTATATATAATGTTCATTTTCGGCATTTCTATAAAATATACGTGCAAATATGGGAAATTTTTTACAGTAGCACCTATAATTAGTAAATTATAAGTTTGAGCCTGTTCAAAGTTACCCTGAAAATGTGGTAAAATGTTAGTGCCTTCTTATTTTACATTTTATTAACTATTAATAAATAAATAATCACAAAATATTATCACATTTACAACATTTAGATAATAATATGTCTAATAAATGAGTAAGTATATTTTTATTTACTATGAAAATTTAATTGGATTACAACAACTTCAAAACAGCATTCAAAATTACCTAGAAAAGAGTACTTCACAAAAATAGTTAGATGATGCATTTAATTGCGTATAATGTTGCTAATTTATTTTCTAAAATAAAGAGTAGAAATCCCAGTTTAGAACTTTGCCAACAGAACACAGTTCTGGAGCATATTTAATCTTTTGGAGTGAAAAATATTGAAAATTAGGAGGTGGTGCAAAGTTACACCCCAAGGTTCAAAGTTACCCTGAATGACTTTAGAATAACGGCTTTCATCGCTTTTTAAGTTTAGACTACTTTAATACCAACTAGGATAGATCATGGCGTTGCCATCTAGCTTCAAATTTTAAAACTCCTTATACCACAACTAACGTAGCTGACCAAAGGAAAATAACGTTTTCTGCCATATTTCCAATTAATGAAGAGTTGTCTTACACTCATGTCCAAAATTAAGGTCACAAACATGAAATCTGTGAAAACTGATGAACTATTCACTGTTTTGCCACGAAATTTGGCACAGAGGTATATTGCATTGGGATTAAGAATATAACAACATAACAACATGGAAAAGATTTTAATTGTGAATTAAGATACAGGGTATATGAAAAAGTGTTAAATCATGAATCAGAGATAAAGCATTTCTCTCTGGAAAAATCTGTCTAATAAGGAATGTGACCACAGACCAGTGCTATACAAGCCTCACAACAAGCTCTCTGACTGTTTACGAGAGTGTCAATAAATCTTTGTGGCAACAAAGCCCATTCTTCCAAAAGCGCGGCTTTTAACTCCTGGCTAGTCTTGGGAGGTGTGTTACGCTGTGAAATGGGTCTTCCTATAGCATCCCAAACATGTTCAAGATGATTGGGATCCGGCGACCTCGAGGGTCAATTCATATGGCGAATATCTTCTTCTTCAAGAAAATCATGAACAATGTGAGCTCTGTGTGGCTTCGCATTATCCTCCATAAACATGGAGATCGGGCTTACATCACCCGGAACAACTTCACATAGGCTTCAAGGACCTCCTCCCTAACTACCGGTATCCAGTTGTGTGTATCCCTTTGACTGCTTCCAACAGAAGAACCCGGTTGTTGTGGAGCCAAAGATATCAGTCTTGGACACAACAAGAATGGGGCCATGTTCTTTCCAGTGATGAATCGAGATTCACCACGCAGAGTGATTCTCGCCGAATCTTCATCTGGAGAAAACGTGGAGCTCGCAATCATCCCTCCTACGTAAAAGAAATCGAATGATTTGTAGGCAAAGGAATCCTTGCCTGGTAATACGAAGCCACACAGAGCTCACATTGTTGAGGATTTTCTTGACGAAGAGGATAATCGTCGTATGAATTGGCCCTCGAGGTCTCCGGAGCTCAATCCTATTGAACATGTTTGGGATGGTCCAGCAAGAGCCATTGCACTGGGTAACACCCCTCCCAGGACCCGCCAGGAGTTAAAAGCCGCGCTTTTGGAAGATTGTGCTTTGTTGGCACAAAGACTTATTGACATCCTCATAAACAGTATGAGAGCTCGTTGTGAGGCTTGTATAGTAGTGCACGGTGGTCACACTTCATATTAGACAGACTTTTACCGAGATAAAGGCTTTATCTCTGATTCATGGTTTAACACTTTTTCATATACCCTGTATCTTAATTCACAATTAAAACCTTTTCCATATTGTTATGTTGCTATATTATTTCTCCCATTGTAACATACCTCTGTGCCAAATTTCGTGGCAACTAAGCGAATAGTTCATCAGTTTTCATAGATTTTATGTTTGTGACCTTAATTTTGGACATGAGTGTGCTTTGATTACATATCGCTTAATGCACAACATTTTCAGCCTTAAGGGACTGTTAGTGATGTATTTAAATTAATTACAATCATCACTTACTTTTTTTAAAACACCATTAATTTTCAAAATCTTAACTTTGCCCTTAAGAGGAACAATAAAAATGATGGCAACAAAAAATATTAAGTTAGAAGAAATTGTACATGCGTTTTGTTCTCTGTAAAAATATTTTTATAAAAGAATTCAATGTAAAAGACTTAAACCGTCGCGCACTTAATTAAAATAAAGCCGAATTCATTTCATCGAAAAGCGCTAAAAAAGCGTAGCCTTGTTTAGTTACGTGTTTTAGCACAAAACCTGCCAAAATAACTATTGAATCAAATACTTTCTGCCCTGGCTAGATAGCCCATTGTGGATAGTTTTGGTTCAGGGATTGCACGAAGTTTCAGACTTTTGAATATACAGTCGTGGGAAAAAAAGTAAACACCCCTATTAACTCTTCAACAAATTATCGCAGAAGAATGTTACTGCTACCGAACGATTGGAAATAAAGTCTACTTTTAAATGATGAATATAAAATATGCTTAGGCGGCATCTACATATTAAAACGAACCATAACTTTGTTTTTTTTTTTTCAATAGCAGTATACGATTCTGACAGCATAATTGAACTTTACACCCTTCACTTAGCCTAAAAACAAATTTTTATGCAATTCATATGATACGTTTCCGAGAAATTAATTATTTTAAAACGAGCGTATTTTAAGGGCTGTATCCAAATTGAAGTTCAGTGCGCGATTGTTAACCAAGGGAGCCCTCTTCTTGATCAAGGCACCTTCAGCGCCACTCACGCAGTCAAGAAGCCTGCTAGATTACAGGACAGCATAAGAAATTTCTAAATATCTAGTCACTTCTACCATAGACGGCCCCTTAAACCATCATTTTGCCATTTTTTAAGCATAATTTGAAAACAACTTGGAAGAGAAATGTGAACTTTTAGATTTCCATAAAGCAGGACTTAATAAATGTAAATCCATCAAAAAATTCGTATGTTGCAATTCATAATTTTTTCGAATATTAATTTCGTAATTCATAATTTATATCTTAACAATATAAAAAAATGCAAATTCAGCGTATTTATGTTTGGGTATATTAGTATTATTGCTACACAAAAAATTAGCACATTAGGAGCATTATTTCAGGAGATATAAATAAAAATATGAAAATGTAATTTAACATTAAAAGCACTAAATATTGAATTTTTATAATTCAAAAACTTATCATTGAAATGACTTAAAATTTGGTGTCTGGCCATAGTTTGAACCAAAGATTTGAAATATCTCGTTAAAATTGGGTATTGCCACTCAAAAAAATGAAGTTTGGATTCGTTTTAATATGCAGATGCCCCCCCCCCTAAGCAAATTTTATATGCATCATTTAAAAGTACACTTTATTTCCAATTGTTCGGTACCAATAACTTTCGTCTACGATAATTTGTTGAGGAGTTAGTAGGGGTGTTTACTTTTTTCTTTCCACGACTATACGTTGCAACATAGATAAACATACAAGATAGGATGTTTCCATAAAGCGTAATGTTAATGCTACTACGATGGCACCGCCTGTAGTTACAATGGAGAAGAAACGTCTCATCCATGGAATATTTTTGTTGTTGAGTGCCTACCTTATAGTTATCTTCTTCTTCTAATGTTCCATGTTTACAATTTCAACAGAGACTTACACGGATGTTTTATTCAAATTATTCGTTCATACAGAGTAAACGATATAAGTGCAACGAAAAACAAGCTAAAATGTTCGTGTTGAATGTTACATATCAAGTAAATAAGGTATAATTGGATTTAAAGCTACATAAAGCAATTTTATAATAAAAATATACGAAATATTGCACTCTCCAAGTCGCAGAAAATTTCATACATATTCTCATTTGGTAGGAAAAGTTTTATAGCCGATGTTTTATTAATTTATGAAGTTTAATATATTAGAAGAATCGCTAGAATAATCTCTTAAAATCTACGCATTTTCACTTTAGCACAGAGAATATAAAAAAGATTGTTTTTATTAACACATTCCGGACACTTGCTCCGTAATTTGTTGTTTACCGCCGCGGCAAGTGGCCTCTCTCCGTCAGCGATTCTTTAAGGTTTCCTCGTTCATTCCGACTCTTTTGCGAAAGCCAGGTGCATAGGTCCCCAGCCACGTCCCGAATATAAGAGACGTATTATTAGTCGAGCTTATTATTAGTCTGATTATTAGCTTATTATCATTTCTTGCAACGGTCGTTTTTAATTTAAATAACGTACAATAAGTTCAATAATATTTACAATATTAAATTATAAGAAATAATAATAAAATTACTGATGAGAAAAAAATCCTCTTTACAAATTTCTAGAATTATATAAATCTAAAAGTTAAAAAAAATAGAAAGAGACTGATAAAAATTTGATAATATTCTATTTGATATGAATAAATTAATACAATACCCGCATTAGATTTTTCACAATTCAGTCTCACAAAGTTACATGTTTACGTTTTCAACAGAACCTTCTAGAGTTTTTCTTTTATATTATTATTTTTAAGTAACTGAACGATACAAGTACGATAAAAAAAATAAGATAAATACATCTACTAAATACAATAACGCCAGCCTGCGCCTCGTGGAGGAAAGAATAGGCATGCAAAATATAGAACGTTAATATATTTCATTAACATGTGAAAATTTCGGAGGTTTGTTAGTCCTTCCCATTGTCATTAGTGATTATACAGTAAAAAGAAAGAATAGAGAAAAAGTGTCGTGGCTGGAGATGACGCCAAAAATTTAACCCTTAATGTTCAGCCCGAACACAATCACGTGCTTTCGCCAAAAAAGGAGAAAACTTCTAGTAATACAATTTTTAATTCATAATACAATAAAATGCTACTTGAGAATGCTTAAATTTAATCAGATCATTTTCATTTATAGAAAAAAAAGGCGCGGGAGGTTTCAAAGAATTCGGTCCTTGTTCCTTGTGCGTATTTTGTTTGGGCCGAATGAGGACATTTAAAATTGAGCGATAACGCGCATCACATTACAAACCGTTTTTACGGCATACTGCATCTCCATCTATTTCTTTCATCCATGATTATTGACGCTAGTACAGTTGCCATTAAAGATTTTGCTGTAAGTGTCCATCTTGTATGTTTATCTATGCATTGCAGCGCCTTCGAGAGATTGCTTTCATACATTATGAGAAAATGAGTATGACTTCTTTCTATTGTGTGCTTCGCTTAAAGATTCAATGCAAAGAAAGTAGCTTTACTACTAATAGTAGCAGTCAATCATTAATGTTTAACTCAAAGTATCGCTTTGAAAAGTTGTTTTTATATTAACTCAATTTTAAGAATTTTTTTTTTTAAATCCTAAAATTCGATAGGTTAAATTTAAAAAATATATATATCAAAAAGTAATTTTTTATCACTCAGATTAATCCAATATGTAAATGTTTATTTCAATAATATAGATGGTGTTTGAATTTTTTAACGATTTTGACTTTATATATGACTTAAAATTAAATAAGAAACATAAAACCTGTATGGCATCAATTCAGCATAGGATTTAAATATCGTCTGCATTATTGCAAAATATTCTTTTCTTTGAAATTTCATTGGAAAATAAACAATGGGGCGTTATCAATGTGTGAGAAATACTGTTATTAGATTAATTATAAAAGATGTGCAAAGTATGGTTTTAATAGCATATAAAAAAATCGTATAATTAATCAACAAATGTTAAAGGAACGTCAAAGTTTGCATGTGACTGCAAAAAAGGTAAAAAAATTAATTTTTGATGAAATGAGATTTTCATTACAAATTGAGTATTGTTAAAAAACGGTTTTCGAAATACAGTACAAATTTTTAAGTACAGAAAAAGGTATGAAAAGTAGCACATTGGGATCGCGAAATGTGTTTGCTGTTCTCCGGTAGCCACTATGCAGAACTAAAGAAGTGCAATTATAAAGGGGTTGGTGAATGAAAAAATTTCAGCTACATAAAGGATTTTGCTGTTCGGAATTTTCCGTTATGGATGTTTCAATGTAATTCTTTTAAGTATATAAGATTTTTTAAACGATTGAAACTAAAGCAATAATGGTTCACAGTAGTAAATAAAGTTTAAAAACTCTCAACTGTAAAACAAAATAAAATGTTATTTGTTATAAGTATTTAGATGCATTTACCGTACTTAAACATTTCTCTAAATAGTCTTTAATCACACTTACAGAAAATTTTTTAATTGTATTGTAAGGCATTTTTATAAATTACAATAATGAATTTCTCTTTTCTTCATAATGTCTTTCAATGTATTTTAGTAGTTATTACATATTCAATTTAGGTAGATTTCGTAGGAAATGCTACCTATTACATTCTACCCTATGTTGAAGTTTCAGAAAAAAAACTTTACAGATCTACGCCGATTACGACCTCTGAAAAACTTTATCTGTGTCTCTCTCTCTCTCTCTCTATATATATATATATATATATATATATATATGACGTTTTGACGGCAAGTAGTTTGTATTGTCGAAAAAAAAATGAGGGTTTCCATTCCTACACAACACAGGTAGCAGCCGATTGGTTTTAAAATACTAAAGAAAAATGAAGAATTAACATAAGGCAGTCGCTTGGAACATTATTCACTTTATTTCCACACTCTCGATTAAATCTAGGGAAGATGCTCTCTCCTTCCATGGTAAAAAGAATAAAGTCTATTCTTCCTGTCACAATTAGTTTAAAATCACTCCATCTCTTGACTGCGTTCTAGTCTTTAATCCGTTAATATCTAACATCTATCACCCATTACGATACCGTTGCTTCCTCATTCTACTCACATAATAAACAGTATTCATCCAACATTTTACTACCTCCATCGAGCAATCACATTGAATATCCAGTTTGCTACGACTGCAATCCACCACGTTCACCTCTACATGCTAAAAACTAAAAAACTTCTAAACTCACAGCTCCTCTACTATATGCTATATCCTTTATGCCCTCTCTCTGGTTCCCGCCATTCGTATTTATACTCTGCTGAAAAGATTGTTCTAGAAAATTCTTATATCCTCGAACCAGGTATCTAAAGCATAAACAAATGTTAAAATCTGTAGTCGAGATTATGCAAAAATAACCCCCTTTTCCCTCTTCAGACGATAAAAGAAATGAATTTATGTCTGCGAAGTTTTAATCTTTGAAATATTTTAATTACACCTGGATATTTTAAATAAAAGAATAAATTGAAATAAGTAGGTTTTTTCTTTAAGACAGAATAATATTTTAGCAGTTAAATAAAGATTTAAGGGGAATATGATATACCGGGATTTAATAGCGGAATTTAATAGGAATTTAAATAATAAAAGTTTTATTAAAGAAATATAAATAATCGAGCCATTTTTAGATTTACGCAATTTGGAATAAATATGAATTAAGATCTTAGAGATTAATAGACTAGGGTTTTAATTTAATAAGCCGGTATAATATACGGAATATTACTGAAAAAAGAAAATTTACACAAAATACTTTAAACTTGGCGCAAAAATTTAAATTTTGTAATATTATCCCCCCTCCCCAAAGACTTTGTATGAAATTTGTGGTTAATTAACTACAATTTCAGACAACAGATTTGTAATAAATTTGGAAGTTGATTTTTGAATATTGAAAATTTTAGAGACGTCAGCGAAGAGATGAAAAAGTAAAATTTAGCAATGCAAGAGAAAGAAAAAATACTAAGAGCATTTAAATTTAGCTGAGAGCATTTCCCCTGTAAAAGAATACAAATAATGGTTACAACATCACTTACCATTTGTAAGTGCATAGAAAAATATAAACACAATAATAAATAAAGAATAAGTATAAATACAATAAGAAATAAATAATAAGAAATAATAAAACTATAGTAATAAATAACAACAAATTCTTTTATCTTATGGAAATTTAGTGTATTTCCATTTCTCTTATCACAAACATATTTCCAATCAAGTAATGTTTAACACTTTATTTACTTCAAGTAGAATTTTAAGTCCCATTGGCTTAATCAGTTCGTAGGTCATAAAAGTCCTTTAGCAAAAATAGTGATACAGTCCTTAAGTAAAAAGTTCAGCTGCAATAAATATTTTTTACTAAATTTGTTTGACTACTCTGCCTGTTAAACTCTTTACATTATGTTTAAATACTATTTGTCATCACAATAGTAGTTTTATTTTAATAAACAAATTTCTAGGAGTTATTCAACTACCTTTTAACGTTTGTTTATCAACTACTTTTTTGAGCTCCTTTTCCCATTTTAATTGGGACTCACCATCTTTTAAAACTTCTCACTTGTTTTAGTAAATATCATAACTTTTCACTTATAAGTTATGTTCTCTTTTTCTTTAATAAATAATGAATCTTTCAATAAATAATATAATACTTTCAATTCATAATCATAATAATAAATTCTCAAAAGTATACTTGAATAATAGCAATAATAATACTTAATAACAATATTATATTCTAAGAAAATATCACAGATTGTTTACTTATTGACACGGAAAATAATGGTTGAGTATAAAAATAATACATAGCAATTAAATTATTTTCTTATTTTTTATTTGTATAAGAAAGTATTTTTGCCAGTCGAAACATTAAAAAAAAAATAATAATAATTATTCCAAAGTCCAAATAAATTTAACTCTAAATATTTAGAAAGTGGACTCTCAACCAGTATTTCTTTACAATAATTTATCTCTCTGATACTCTTATGAATAGACGTGCATTTGATAAACTTAGAATGGTAAAATAAAGAAAATAAATAGGAATAAAAGATAATTTGTTTATATACTTAATTTTCCCTTGCTACACAATCACTACAAAATCTCATCACAATTATCAATTTTCTATGTTTATATTATTATAATAATATTATCAATTCTTACTATTTTTGTAAACAATTGGTAAAAAATGGAATAAAATAAATATAGTTTATTTTGATATAAACTTGATATAGAATTAAAAATATTTATTTTTATTTTTCAACATCAATCTGAAAACTCCCAAAATCAAATACACATCCTATGCCTGCATAGAGTGTCTACCTAATCCCAAAAACTTCCAAACACTAGTAATATCCCCGTGACGCCCCAAAGTCATACTTGGTAATGTTGAAAACTATGTAATAAAGACATTTAAAGAATTAAATTTAATCTATGATTTTTACTTTAGTTTGAGTTTGTGATGGCAATTGTGGTGGTGATGTTTGTTGTGGTTTTGTTTGTTTTATGGGTTGCTCATGAAACATTCTGAAATCATTTGGTGAAAAATAGGGTCTTAATTTAGAAACGTGTACAATAACTGAATTTAGTCCTGTCTCATAATTAAATTTATCTATTTCATAAGTTACTTCAGAAAGTTTATTTATAATTTTATATGGTCCTGAGAAAGTAGGTTCTAATTTTCGAGTGTTAGGATACTTAAATTCTTCATAAATTACAGAATCTTGTATTTTTAATGGGGATTCAACAAAATTTTTATCATATAGTCTTTTACTTTTAAGATGAAATTCACGAGTTCGCGCTTTTGCAATTTTGAGTGCTTTACTGACAGTAGGATAGTAGTTTTGTTTTAAAGGAGATTCATAGGGTAATTGACCATAAAATAAGTAGGCAGGTGGGAATTTAGTTATGGAATGCGGGGTATTATTGTATTCTTGAATGACTTGGTCTAATAATCTTGTCCAAGGTATTTTAGAAGAAGTGGAATTGACTTTACATTTAAGCCTGGTAACTATTGTCTGATTAACGCGCTCTACCTTCCCATCGGTCTGTGGATGGTGTGATGATGTAAAACGTTGTTGAACATGATGTTTTCTGAGGAATTTTTTGAATCTTGGAGACCTAAAAACTTTGTGTCTATCACTCAGTATTTTTTGAGGTGTTTGAACATTAAAAATTTGCTTTAAACAGTTTGTATATGCTTCTGTAGTAACATTTTTAGAAGGAAAAGCCCAAACAAATCTAGTTGCGTGATCTATTATTATGTGTAAGAATTTTTTTGTTGAGTTGTAATAGTTAAATCCACCCACAGTATCAATAGAAAGGCATTCAAAAGGTTGATCTGTGGCTGGCATAGCTTGTAACAAGCCAAATCTTTTTTGTTTTGGTTTTTTATTTTTTTGACAGGTGTCGCAATGTTTAACAAATTGTGTTATGTCTATAGTCATATTAGGCCAATAATAGTTAGGGGATATTAAGTTAAGCATTTTTTGGATTCCTAAATGTCCAAAATTATCATGAGCAATATGAAGTAATTTTTTCCTTAATGACATTGGTACAACTATTTTTTTTAATCCCTTTCTCTGAATTATAATAATCCCATTTTCTTTTTTATATTTCTTATCACAGACATTATCCTTGTTTTGCATCTCTATGATTTCTTTTCTGTCCAACAATAAACTTACATGTTGATTGAAGTAAGCAACAGGATTTCGAGACAACATGTCTGCTTCGACATTTGTTGAACCCCTCTCATACTTAATCTCGTAATCAAACATGCTAAGTTTAAGTGACCACCTAAAAAGTCTCCCTCTTAAGTTCTTAACGCTTTTCAACCATACTAGAGATGCGTGATCGGTATGGATTGTAAATTTGACTCCATGGAAATAGTGATAAAATTTATCAAGAGTATCTATAATTGCTAAACACTCTAGCTCGGTTATAAAATAATTTTGCTCATAACTCTTCAAAATTCTAGAATGGTAAGCAATAAGATGCAAGAAATTATCTTTATCAGGTTGTTTTAGAACTGCACCCACCGCTACCTGAGAGGCGTCTACAAACATGTGGAGGGGCAATTTTGGGTCATAAATTTTGAGGATTGGTTTTGCAATTAAGGCATTTTTTTAGTTTTTCAAAAGAGTCCTGACATTCTGAGTTCCATTCCCATATTGTGTTTTTTCTAAGTAATTTATTGAGTGGGTATCTAATTTCAGCATATTTGTCTATGAATTTATGGTATACATTAATAGAACCTAAAAATCGTTGTAATTCTTTAACATTAGAGGGGGGTATTAATTTTTGAATGGTCTCAATATTCGCATTAGCTGGAGTTAAAGTTCCATTGGTGACTTCGTAGCCTAAGAAATTAATTTTATTTTGGCTTAATTTACATTTAGAAAGTTTAAGTTTAATATTTTCTAATTTACAGATTTCAAAGATTTGAGTTAAGTGTTTTAAGTGTTCTTCTAGAGAGGAGGAGAATATTATAATATCATCAAAATAGTGGCACGCGAAATCTATTTTATATTTGTTAAGGATCCTTCTAATAGTTCTATTGAATATTGGGGGACCTGTTTTTATACCGAACGGAAGAACTAGCCATTCAAAGAGGCCAAAGTTGCTAGCAAAAGCTAATTTTTCGGTATCAGCTGGATGTATTGGTATGTGCCAGTAGCCAGAGGCTAAGTCTAAAGTTGAAAAGTACTGAGCACTACTCAATTTATCTAAAATTTCATCGATACGGGGCAAGGGTTCTGCATCATTCTTAATTATTGAATTTAATTTCCTATAGTCTATACATAATCGGGTCTTTTTGCCTTCTTCTTTTTTCATAGCTAAAGTGATAGGGGCAGAATATGGGCTATTGCTTTCTTTTATGAGTCCAGCCGCTAATAAAGATTGGATTTGACTTTTTATTTCTTTTTCTTCTAAGGGGGAAGTTCTGTAGGGCCTCAAAGATACAGGTAGGTCAGATTTTAGAAGAACGCGTTGTGGCTCAATATTAATCCTACCCACATCATATTTATGTTTTGCAAAAATATCCCTATAATTTTGAACTATCTCCCTTAAATCATCATTTTGAATTAAATTTAAATCCCCAATTAAATCTGAATCAGAATTATTAACGTCGCGAAAATTTTGAGACGTTATGAACTGTCCATAATCAGGTTGCACATTATAATCATTTCTATCATTCTCAAAAAAGTCTTGAGTAGTCATATAATTTTCACAACTAGATGGTAATTTGATATCATTCTTACATAAATTCAAAGTTTCAATACTATCATTAGTTGTCATTACACTATCATCATTATATAAATTCAAATTCTCATCACAATCAATTGTTACCAAATCATTCTCTTGTTGCACTTTATTCATATCTACAGTATGAAAATGAAGAGATTTCTCATTATGTATGGATATACTCTTATTTATAATTTTCCTTCCTTGTTTTACAGTACAATTTCTACAATCTATAGTTAAGTTAAATTTAGAACATTCCCTTAAACCCAAAATAGCATACTCCAAATTAGTACTACACACTAAAAAGTTAACACATTTGGTAATTTTACCCACTTTTAGAGAAATTTTACATTTTTGATTTATTTTTAACACCCCTTTTGCCTGACCAATAATAACTGTAGGTATAGTTTCAATTTTAGCATTTAGTTCTTTAACAAATTTGAGGGGTAATATTGCCGTAGTGGATCCAGTGTCCACTATACATGGTAAATTATAACTATTGGTACATCCATACACAATTAGTTGTCAAATATTAGGAATAGTAGGAAGTGAATTACTAGGAAGAGTATCAGAGCATGTTGCATCATTTCTAAATAAACACTCTTGTTCCCAATGATATGCATTATTTACACCTTTATTTGTACATATTCTACATGGTCTAGAAGGATATGGTTTCTGAAAGTAATTATTTTGAAAAATTCTAGACCCCTGATTTTGATACTGTCTTTGTGGAATCCAATTCCTAGGTGCATTATTGGGCCTATTTGGCTGAAAATTAGGTCTACTTGGTTGAGTCCAAGGCCTAGGTGGTTGAAATTGTTGAAAATTTTGTCTAACTGGTTGTTGATTTACTGTTTGGTTTGAAATTTGAGGAGTGGAAACTTCAACAAATTGCTTAACAAGCCGGTACCATTCAGTGGTACTATTTGGAGGGTTTACATAAATATTATTTCTATACTCTGGTTTTAATCCATCTGTCAACCCTTGTATTAGAAGAGTCTCACAAAGATGGAGTTTCCTCCCAATTCCTACTTTTTGTGAAAATAATTTTCTAAATTATCTAATTTATCTAATTTTAGAGTTGAGAAATCAGACAAATTTGGAACATTTAGTTCAATGAATTTTTCTATCAAGATTTTTGAAATCTGTTCATAACTAGTAAAATTAGCACAGTCATTGATATAGACTTTTAGTGCTTCACCCTTTAAATACTGTGGAATAGATTTAAATTTCCACTCTAAATCTTTATTTTCCCTAGTACTCATATCATCATAATAATTTAACCAAGCCTGGATTTCCATTCCAGTACTAGGATCAAAATTGACTAACTTTGGTTCAGCCATTATATCAGTATTCATTAAAATAAAAGAAGCACTTCTATTCTCTTTAATACAACCTGACATTAACAACATTTAAACTAATAGAGTTCTATTTTTCATAATAGATTAAGTACTCTTTCAGACTTTAATAATAAATAAATAAATAATTCTCATGACTTCATAATAAACTTTACAATAAATAAATAAATAAATACTCTTCACGAAATAATAAATAAACCTCATAAATGAATAATAAATAAATCTCATAAATAAATAATTCTCATACTTAATAATAAATAAATCTCAATAAATAACAAACAATAACAAAAATAATAATATAAGAGGTGTAAAAATATTTTGAAAAGAATTCACTCCAGTCATCTTGTCTCACAATCACCAGCACTATACATTGCTATTCACATTAGCGATGTAAATTTTTAACTTTCCGGCACTGATCTTTAGTAACTATCATAAGCTATCGTGTACCAGTACCACTACACATTTGTAATTTTGGAGACACACGCGTTTTTATTGCCGTCACTTCTAAATCCTGTCGGACTTTTCTTTTCTCTATGACGTTTTGACGGCAAGTAGTTTGTATTGTCGAAAAAAAAAATGAGGGTTTCCATTCCTACACAACACAGGTAGCAGCCGATTGGTTTTAAAATACTAAAGAAAAATGAAGAATTAACATAAGGCAGTCGCTTGGAACATTATTCACTTTATTTCCACACTCTCGATTAAATCTAGGGAAGATGCTCTCTCCTTCCATGGTAAAAAGAATAAAGTCTATTCTTCCTGTCACAATTAGTTTAAAATCACTCCATCTCTTGACTGCGTTCTAGTCTTTAATCCGTTAATATCTAACATCTATCACCCATTACGATACCGTTGCTTCCTCATTCTACTCACATAATAAACAGTATTCATCCAACATTTTACTACCTCCATCGAGCAATCACATTGAATATCCAGTTTGCTACGACTGCAATCCACCACATTCACCTCTACATGCTAAAAACTAAAAAACTTCTAAACTCACAGCTCCTCTACTATATGCTATATCCTTTATGCCCTCTCTCTGGTTCCCGCCATTCGTATTTATACTCTGCTGAAAAGATTGTTCTAGAAAATTCTTATATCCTCGCACCAGCTATCTAAAGCATAAACAAATGTTAAAATCTGTAGTCGAGATTATGCAAAAATAACCCCCTTTTCCCTCTTCAGACGATAAAAGAAATGAATTTATGTCTGCGAAGTTTTAATCTTTGAAATATTTTAATTACACCTGGATATTTTAAATAAAAGAATAAATTGAAATAAGTAGGTTTTTTCTTTAAGACAGAATAATATTTTAGCAGTTAAATAAAGATTTAAGGGGAATATGATATACCGGGATTTAATAGCGGAATTTAATAGGAATTTAAATAATAAAAGTTTTATTAAAGAAATATAAATAATCGAGCCATTTTTAGATTTACGCAATTTGGAATAAATATGAATTAAGATCTTAGAGATTAATAGACTAGGGTTTTAATTTAATAAGCCGGTATAATATACGGAATATTACTGAAAAAGGAAAATTTACACAAAATACTTTAAACTTGGCGCAAAAATTTAAATTTTGTAATATATATATATCAATATATCACTTTTTTATAGACACGATAACTTCTATAATTCTGCACCAATCTCTTCCAAACTGAGACATAAAATCAAGGAGCAAGAAAATCGCGGTCAAGTTCGTTAACCCTTTATGTACTGAATTATGAATCCGTGAAAATTTTATCTTCTAAAGCATTTTTCGTGAATTGTTAAAACTACATTAGAAGATTTACATAATCATTTAATAAATTTTAGAAGGATTTTAGAAGAATTGAAGGATTTAGGAGGATTAATTATAAATGAATTTATAGGAATTTTGTTCAATATTTATAATACCACTCAAACTTTTATTTTAAATATTTTCTTAGTATTTTGCAGAATTACGAAATGTACAAATATAATGTTCTTACAATACAAATATAGATATATTTCCGAATTGAACCCCCCCCCCCCTTCCCAACGCCAAGAAAAAAGATGCAGAGGCAAAATAAATCATCCTTTTAAAAACATTTGTGTTTTGTGTAAACAATAATGCTTTTGGATCAAGATATAAGCAATGTATCTATAACTCATTCCAAGCTGTATTACTAGTAATCGATGTATTAAATCAATTTTATAAGAAATTATTTTAATGGTACTTATATGTAACATCAGTAGATAAAGGGTTAATGGGCAAAATCCGACCAAGGAGGTGAAATAGTGGGGGGGGGGTATATGAAAACCGAACAAAACCCATAACTTCTTAATTATAATACATATCAAATCAGCTTAAAATAATTATTTACTTCTAGGAAAAGGACCTAAAATTTATGTGTCCCACATTTTTTATGAAAATTAAAATGGGTTTAAGGGACGAAAAAATATAGAATTGTAGGGAGAAAAAATTAATAACTTCACCAATTCTCAAGATATCAAATTCGCTTAAATTTATTATTAATCTTCTTAATACTTTCTACAAGTCTTACACTATCAAGTGTTTTATAAAACCAACAGTTACCGAAAAAAAGTGTGTGTGTGTGTGTGTGGGGGGGGGGGGGTGTTGAAGAAGAAAAAAAAAATCATAACTTCGTTAATTGACAAGATATCTTATCGGCTTAAATTTATTATACATCTTCTTAATATTGTTTACAACTTCTATACTGACATATTTTTGATAGGACCAACTCTTACAGCAATTATAAATTAAACAAGAATAGAGGCTAAAGAAAAAATTATCGTATTAAGGTTGTACTCAAATCCAAACTGCTTATATTCTGACTCATTTTTAAATTAATTTTTACTCTCAATCGCATCCTCTAATCCGGCACGCTCGATAATCCAGCACTACTTTGAAAAATAATAGTATTTCTTGTTTAATCACACATGGCGTTTATCATAATCTGGTGGAACTGGGGTGAGAAAAAAACATTTCTGTGGATAATTTGCGAAACTGTTGGAAAGAAAAATACATTTTTATCACTAGATTTAAATACTTTTTCCATTTCAGAAAAGATTGCTCAACTTGAAACGGAAATTGATATCAGTCATCAAATAATAAATGTGGATCATTAGATTCAAATGTTTGTTTTATTCTTGAGAAAAATAAACAAAATAGTTTTGATCAATTTTCGAAGTACATACAAATTTATATCGAACAAAACATACCAAACATATGCACGCGAGAGTGATAGACATCGTGACGGACATAGTATATCGGCATGTGTGTCGGGTCACCACCTGTTATTCCACATCATACGAACTTCCTAAAAAAAGAAGAGAGAAGACACTACAAAACAACCTGATATTCGATATTTGTTTAAGACGGCTTTTACCTGTAGGCCTACTATATAGACCTACAGTGCACGTTTTCATTTTATAGTTATGTACATACCGGGTGTCCCAAAAAGGACTGACTGATTTTAAAATTCAATAACTTCCAAACGGTGACAGATATTAAAAAAATTCTTGCAGGAGGGTTATGCATAAAGTCAAAAGTTTTATTACAGTGATTTTTGATTTTAGTTCGAATTACAAACAATAGATGGCGCTGTAAGCAATAGTCGCTAAATACAGGCTCGATTTTTGGTCCTTTCTGTTGTTCCATGCAGAAAAAGGAGATGGAAATGTATTATCTGGGCCACGAAGTACCAAAAATCGAGCCTGAATTTAGCCTCTATTGGTTTCAGCGCCATCTATTGTTTGTAATTCGAACTAAAATCGAAAATCACTGTAATAAAACTTTTGACTTTATCCATAACCCTCCTGCAAGAATTTTTTTAATATCTGTCACCGTTTGGAAGTTATGGAATTTTAAAATCAGTCAGTCCTTTTTGGGACACCCGGTATGTTCATGTTGTACTTTACATTATTGAGTATTTTTTTTTTTGTTGTTCCATTCAAGCTGTTTAAAGAATAAAAAACATGTTTTACTGCCATTTTTTGCTTAATTCTAACTTCAACACGTTTTCCCCGACATTCATCCTGTAATGCGGAAAATTTCGTAATCCGGCATGCTTCAGGTCCCGTACGTACCGGAATAGAGGATGTTTACTGTACATATTATTTGCTATATTGGTCGACTTTTTGATAAAAGCAGAATATATTTTTAAAAAATGCTGTCAAAGTGGGCATTTTGAACCAAATTTCCCGAAGCGATAGTGCTGGAAACGAACAAAAATTGTCGTACTGAGAAAATAAATGCTTGTAAATATAGTTTTGTAACAAATATTTAAATAACGATACACTAGATGGCAGCACACGACAGTTTAGCGGGCTGCCAAATAGGTTTTCCCATAATGCATTGCGGATTAGTTTTTGCGCAGACAGATTTTTTTTAGACGCAGAATGTAGAGGTGTTCGAAGTACAAGCTGCTTGCTTGATTTTTTCCCCCGGAGTTTTTTATGAGAGGCGGGAAATGATAAAATGTTTTGCAATCAGCAGACTTCTTCTGAGTTTTGGCGATGTAAATATGTACAGTATTCCTGTAAATAATAATATGTCTTATAGTACAGAGATTCATTAAACCTTACTTTGTACTAAAGCATAGAGTGGCGTTTCTTTTCTGAAGTGATGAGTCGATTGATAAAAGATTGTAGCGTCTACTTATGGAAAGTAAGCTGGCTACAGTTTTAATTAATTGAAAGAGAAATAGAAAACAGGTCGCTTGTAAATCTCTTCAAAAAATCACGTCAGTAAGTCTATTGTTTTTATTTTTTAAATTGAGTCCGAGAAATGTTCGAGTTGTTGAGAGTGAAACAATATTTTTTTTAATACCGGCTTAACATGATTCTGATAAAATCAGCTCTTACAGAAATTGCAATTAAAAACTTGGCAAAAGTGGCCAGATAAAATTGTTAAACTGGGTATACCTTTTATCTTGATTTCATATATGTTGGTGAAATTAGTACTTAACTTTGAAATCTGCCTCCGCCTGTAGGCCGAGCTGGAAGGAATGTTTATACATCTAGTATTACATGAAAATATCTAAAATTTCTAGAGAAACTACTATGTTTTCAATTTTCTAATATTTAAAAATTTTACTAAACATGAATCTTTTAAAATTGTTTCTGATTTGTATTATAATGCCTGTTTTCATAAGCTTTATTAATGAGATTCCTTTCTCTTTTTTTTTATCAAGACATGATTACTTTAATGCTTTGAAATTTTAAAAGAATACATTTATGCTCGATTTCTGTGGGATACAAATAGAAACAAGTCAGATATCAAGGGATTCGACGAAATGATAGAAATAACTCGAGCTTTTCTATTTTTCAGTAAATTAAGGTAGATATTTGAAATATTCATTGAACTATACATTTGAATTCTACACCGATACTTTATATAAAACAACAGCGATTTTTTAAATTATTCTTAACTGTTATGCAAAACATTATTTATTTATTTATTCTTTTTAACTCAAATAAATTTGAAATTATTAGGTCCAGCAAAAAGTTCTGGGAAATTTTTTATCTAATAGTTACCAGAATTTGTATCGTATATGTTAGTACTAGTACTATAATAGGAGTTCAGGAATTCGATTATGGCCTCTTTCGACAACACTTTTGCAACACTTTTTCAAGGGCCTTTGATTTAAATCCTTTAATGAAGTTGAAGAAGCATGTCAAAAGTTTTTTGATTCGATGGAGCCGCCATGGTACTTCCAGCAAACCCGGAATATGGCAGAACGATGGCATAAAGTCGTGGACTATGATGGTCTCTTCTTTGAGAATAGTCCTTGTTGCTTTTGTTGTTAATTTGCGCATAACAACGCAACTTTCACAAATTTCCCAGAATTTTTTGCTCAACCTAGTAGTATTTTAATTCGAGATGCAAATATTTCTTTTTAATTATTTCTAAGATATAAAGGCTGCTCAAAAAGGGCTAAAACGTTCTGTAGTTATCAACATTTCGCAAATTCGTGAGGTATGTAAAAAAAAAGATAGGGAATGAGATGACGCCAAAAATCTCTTAATTTTCCGAAAATTGCACTTAAAAAAATTATTTGTCCCACTTATACAAAACTGGTAATTTGAGTTTAGTATTTTTTCCTGTACAACAATACTATCAGAAGAACTACATACACGTAACTTTAAAATTCAATATATTATGCCTAATCAAAAATTTACAACTGTGTTGGGGATTATATAGAAAGCCTACTAATTTCCTATCCACTCCCATTAACTTTAGAGCTGCAACATATGTCATAAACATGGTGTTTAAGTATTGTAAAGTGGCTATGAGCTAAGGGATGGTGCCAATTACAGCACCACCTAGCGGCAAAAAGCAGAATAAGCGTTCCTACCTAGAAAACTATTCGAAAACCTAGAAAATACTGACAAAGTTTTAAGGTGTCCTTGATTTAACATAAAATAATGTCTTATATATAAAAATAACTGCACTAGAATATAAGGAGAGTAAACATTTTATATACTATCACCAGATTGAACGCTCCACAAATTACAACCAAGTGTGACAATATATCAAGATGTACATTGTCAAATAAAATTCTAACCCATATAAGCATGTTACAATCAAAATTCAAACGTTTTTGCGATTTCCAATACACGCTTTAACGTACAAATACGTACAAACATGACACAAAAAATCACATATAGCTGTTTCGAGGATTCCTTGATCACCTTCCTCAGTGCGAAAAAAAATATATATATATCAAAAGGGGTTCCAAGAACCACTAGGTTATAGCCTCGTCTATTGGCTAATGAACTGATTGAAAAAGACAAAAGCAAGAGTTTATATATTAAAAAGAAATGGCGTAATTGACAGGAAAACATTGAAAACAAGGAGTCACTGAGCAAAATCCATCCACACTAGCGAGAGAAAAGGAGTGATAGTCATATCATTCACTAAGGAAGAAGTGTGTTTATGAATATAATATACTTCGTAAAGGTCTAGATCCAAAACCGAATTATATTTATGAATAATTTTAGCATCAGGATAATTAAACTGATGGCTGGAATTCCAACATTGTTTAGCTATTGTACATTTGTCGCATTCCAGCTTTCTAGCATAATTCTGGTGTTCTTTCAGTCTAATTTTAAGAGCACGCTTCGTCTGCCCAATGTCAGACAGACCGCACTCACAAAAAATTCTATAAATGGCACATGTATTATGGTCGTCAGTTGGATCTTTCAGATTGGAGAAATAAACTTTATTGTTTGGAGAGAAAACAACTTTGAAAGTAAACACATTTTTTTTTTTTTTTTTTTTTCACTGAGGAGGTAGATCAAGGAATCATCGAAACTGTTGTATGTGATATTTTTTGTGTCATGTTTGTATGTCTTTTGTGAGTTAAAGAGTTGTTAAAAGTTTTGGCTTATGTATAAGCATGTTATAGTTTATTTTAATAAGGATATATAGTTTATTTTAATAAGTTAAATATTTGCTCAACGTAAAATGTATCTATCATCTCATGCATAATGCATGTGTTTCAGAATGTTTAAAGAGCACGTATGTTATGTCTCGATCTTGGAGTTTTTGTTGATTACAATCCTCACCGTTCTTTTTACTGTGCTATATATCCTGCTCTGTCCTTTTTATGAATCATTGTACATGTATTGCCAATTCCTATACGGATTTCCGATGACACTGAGGATTTATGTAGAAAAAAATTGTTAGAATAAATAATGCCAATTGTACAGAATTGATATGTAAAATACGTAAAAAATAACCCGACATAACAGCCTTGGTAGATAAAGGTATCCAAGTAAGACAAAGTAGTTTCTGTTATTAATATTTGATATAGAAAAAATGATCACCCCCTCATTAACTCTTTCGCAAATCCGCGTATAAAATCTTGATTAGCATTAACTATTTAGTAATATTGAGTACGAATTATTTCCATACTTAATTTCTGTCTTAGGGACCATCTACATATAAAAATTGTACCAAAACTTTTAATAGTAACTCCTTATTTTGAATATCATATTTGGATTTTTCGAAACATTTTGCTTATATCAAATGGCAAGTTATTGAGTTAATCAGTTTAGAAATTATCCAGGCTTAATGTTTTGAATTCCTACTGTTAAATTTATAATTAATCATTGCAGAACAGATTGAAAATCAGATAGTTTTTTTTAACATAATTGAAAAACTACATCATAGAATGACGGTAAATTTTGGATTCACATAACGTCAATTTCTAGAAATCGAGCTACTAGAAAAAAACTTCAAGAATTTTTTTATAGGTTGTTACTCATAGCTCGTTCAAAAATAGATTAATTGATAAATAAATTTTAAATAATTTTTAGGAAAAGTATGTATTATAAACTAGGACTTATTTAAACATAAGTCTGTTTTTAGAATCTTCAAATATGCAAATCCAAAATAAAAGATGTTTCTCGCAAAAAGTTTTTGACTTTTCCAATTGTATTTTTAATTTTATTTTACTGTGTATGATTTTATACATAAAGAAATAATTGCATATTTGCATAATCGTTATAATTTCATTAATTCATTGTTTAAATATATTTGTAAAATCTATACATAAAAATTATGGTTTACTTGAATAATAATAAAAAAAAATTATCAGCATTAAAAATTATATACCCTTTCCAATTACTCCTTAAAATATGTTCAAATTATCTTTTCTGAATTAATTTTTGCCATTGTTTTATTCCTTCTATGTCTTTCAAACTTAAAATTGAACTGTTTGAAATTCTTTCTTCTGTGAAGATAAAAATTCCATAATGTAAAAAGATATGATAGAAGTATTTTAAGTTTTTTCTGCCTAAGTTAAGATAAGCAATTGAAATTTCCGCGACATTACTTTTATTTAATACATAATTGTATGTCTTTATTTTTTTAAGCGCAATAAACACCATATGTTGCAAATATATGAAAAATGATGAATGTTTAATTCACTGTATTTTTCTCTAGCTGAAATGGACATGTAATTATTATTTAAAGCTACATATAAATGTTTGGTGTTAATTATTTTAGGAATTTTAAAAGAGATAAACTGTTGTAAGTACCATTAGATGATAATTATGTTTCATAATTAACGTATAAAAATTAAAGGAGGGATACTTATTTTTCTTTAATATAAATTATAGGATATTTTCCTTTATAATGACAAATCAAAAGAATAATTTACTATAACGCATTATAACTAAAAATCTACATCGATTTATTAATAAATTGGGAAAATACCAAACTTTCGATTCATTAATGTTTTGTATTGTATTTTATCCTCAACTTATCTTTAAAATGTTTAAACAAAAGCTTGTCTGAAAATAAAGATTAAAACAAACAAAAATAGGGTACTTTTCGGTTAGCCGGGCGCCAGTGATATATATACATATAAATGTACATGCATATATGTATACATACACATCTATATATATACACACACATATATACAGGATTCTCGCTGGCTTTTGATCAACATTAGCGATTCGGCGAATAAGAAATAAAAAACAGTAGCCAAATGAAAAGAAATCTTAGCAAAATAGATTCGACCTAAAACACTGAAGAAGGTATTTTTAGCCCTTATTGTATCCCCTTTTATTCCAAATGTTCTGAAATAACCTATTGTTTTGTAATTGATTATAAAATAGAAATTTCGTCTATCCATTACAGAAACTATTAAAAATAAGTACAGTCGTGGGAAAAAAAAGAGTAAACACCCCCTACTAACTCCTCAACAAATTATTGTACAAGAAAGTTACTGGTACCGAACGATTGGAAATAAAGTCTACTTTTAAATGATGTATATAAAATTTGCTTAGGGGGCCATCTACATATTAAAACGAATCCAAATTTCATTTTTTCAACGACAATACCCAATTTTAACGAGATATTTCATTTCAAATCTTCTGTTCAAACTATGCTCATACACCGAATTTCAAGTCATTTGAATGATAAGTTTTTGAATTATAAACATTCAAAATTTAGTGCTTCTAATGTTAAATTACATTTTAATATTTTTATTTATATCTCCAGAAATTATGCTCCTAATGGGCTAATTTTTTGTGTAGCACTAATACTAATATACCCAAACATAAATGCGCTGAATTTGCAATTTTTATAACTTTATGATATGAATTATGATTTATGAAATTAATACTCGAAAAAATTATGAATTGCAACCTACAATTTTTTTGATGGATTTAGATTTATTAAGTCCTTGCTTTATGAAAATCCAAAATTTCAGATTTTCCTTCCAAGTAGTTTTCAAATTATGCTTAAAAAACGACAAAATGATGGTTTAAGGGGCCGACTATAATAGGAGAGTCTAGATATTTTGAAATTTCTTCTGCTGTCGTCTAATCAAGCAGGCTTCATTGACTTCTTAAGGGGTCTTGATCAAGATGAACAATCGAATTCCGAACTTCAATTTGGATATAGCCCTTAAAATACGCTCGTTTTAAAATAATTAATTTCTCAGAAACTTAGGATACGAAATGCGTTAAAATTAGTTTTTCGGCTAATTGAAGGGTGTAGAGCTCATTTATGCTATTAGAATTGTGTACTGCTATTGAAAAAAACAAAGTTACGGTTCATTTTAATATGTAGATGGCCCCTTAAGCAAACTTTATCTATATAATTTAAAAGAGGACTTTATATCCAATCGTTCGGTACCAGTAACTTTCTTCTACGATAATTTGTTGAGAAGTTAATAGAGGGTGTTTAATTTTTTTTCCACGACTGTACATTTTAAATGGCTCCTAAATGTATAAATGTCTTTTATCAGTCAAAATTAAAATTAAAATCAGCTATCTTTGATTTACCATTGTGAAAATATACACTAAAAATTACTGTGAGATTTCGACTCTTAACCAATCGAAAAAATTTGTCCGGCCAATGATACTTTGCATACAACTAATAAGTAGTATGTTAAATGGCTAATTTCAATGCCGCATTCCAACAAAACTTTTCTCTATTTGTGCTTGATGCGAGTAATTTTGTTTGTGTTTTTACTAGCACGACGCGTTCGTACTCAAAATTAACTGACAATAGAGAAATAGCTATAGCATAATCCTTTCTGTCTTTGGCTGTTGCTAAACTGAATTGACTGAATCAGTATATAAATATAGCAGTGTAAATGGCACGGTACGATTAGATATGAAAAGCGAAATCAGTCATTCAGTAACGCGGATTAGAATCTCGACTTTATTGGCACATACATAGTACAAACACACACAAAAAGAGCAGAAATAGAGCACTCGTAATTTGGCGAGTCTGATTGTTCTGTTACACAGAAAATGGATAATTTTGTCGCGATTTGGCGCAATGGCGGCAGCGAGACCATTATATATATATATATATATATATATATATATATATACAGTGTGTCTACGTATAACCTGACCGAACATTATTTTCGAAACCGTTGGTCCTAGATGCATACTTCCAATTACAAAAATGGTCAAAATTAGGTGCAGGGTTAAGATAAAAAAAGTTTGAAGCGAAAATATAATTTAGTGAAGAATTACAGAATCTAAATTTTTATACGGTCCCCCAGTCCTATAAGTTATATTTAGTAAAATTTCCCTGTTACATTGGCAAGTAAGGAAAAAAAGTCCCGTTATTCTACGATTAAAATTGACCGAGTAATAGCTGTTTAAAGTTTGAGCACATTTTTTGCTGCATATTAGGGGTCATTCACAAATTTAGTAGAAATATGACTTCGTCAGATATATTAAGGAAATGGTTGAGAGTAAAATTAGCATTGTAATATAAATTTTAAATCTTTAATCATTCTGACATATTACTGCAAAATGTACAATTTGTACTGAACATTATCAGAGGATAAAAATAACAGATTTTTTGTTAAATAAAGGATGAAAAACAACAGCCTCAATTCTTTACAAAATGATACATATTTTTAAATGCTGTTAGATTACACTGTCTTTCAAATTTTGGGTTGTGACATGTTTTTTAGCTTTTGAAAATTGATTCTTATGTATTTTTTTAGCACTGAATCCGAAAATGACCTTCATTTTCAACCATCACGTCAGGAATTTTCTCAAATTTCAAAGTTAAGAAGCTAAAAGTTAAAATTGATCCTCGCCTCCAAACCTGATAGGAACTCCGAGCTGTTTAGCTGTAAGAAAACCAGTATAAGCCAAAAAATCTAATAAATTATTGAATTAAATAAAATTAAACTGAATAAAAAAGTTTTACATCAATTTTATATCATCATATTTTTCACTATTTTTTAACCTTGAAATTTACGATTTGCGAAAAATCTTGACATGATGGTTAAAAATGAAGGTAATTTTTTGGATTCAGCGTTAAAAAATACATAAAATGTAATTATAAAAGTTAAAAAAACACAATCATCGCAGTTTTAATTTATCTAATCTAAAACTCTTTCTTAAACTTCTTGAAGGTAATCTATTCGAATTTTTTGTGTTATCTTCTAATATAAGCATGTATAAGATGGTAAGAGTCCAAAATTATAATGATATTGTATTGTGATCGGATTTAAGTCAGTATGTAAAATTTAACTTCGATCGGCTATTTGAAAGTAAGTTAAAGTTCGATTGCAAATTTTAAACTGGAAAGACGATCATTGCAAGCTAAGTAAAATATTATGAAAATAACATAATTTTAGTTAAAAGAAATCGTAGCCTCAAAACCTTACAACATAAAACATGTTAAAATACAATTATTTTAACTAATCTGTAACTTAACTGATAAAAGTTAATTGTAATATTTGTACCATTTCTTTCAAAGCACAGATACCATGAAACAGGTTTAAGTACTTTATACACGACCCCTGAAAGCATGGTCGAAATCATCTGTTTTGATATGCAAAAAAGTGGTAAAAGTCATGCATTTCAAAGTTTCATAACTCGGTCAATTTTAATGTTAGATGAATGGGACTTTATTTGTCTTACTTGTTAGTGTCACAGTAAATTTTTAGTAAATATCACTTATAGGACCGGGGGACCGCATAAAAATTTAAATTTCGTAATTTTTTAATAAATGTTTTTCTTGACTCAAATCGCTTTAAAAATTCTTTACCTTATTTAAACCATTATTGTAATTGGAAGTATGCATCTAGGACCAATGGTTGCAAATATAATGGTCGGTCAGGTTATACGTGAACCCAGTGTATATGTATATATAACACTGGCGCCCGGCTAAACAAAAAGTACCAAAAATAGCGTCAAAATAACAAATGTTGCTTTATTTCACTGTTCATTTCAATTTTTTAAAAAAAATCACACAGTGTAATACAATTTTTTCCTGAAAGTACACAAAGAGAATTGTTTATGAAATAGTTAGAAGTACAAAAATTGAAAGAAAACCATGTAATGAGCAAATAGATTGTGCACTGGCCTCCAAAAGTTAAGGTACAGGGACTGGATGCTTTCGATTGCACACGTTTTGTCGAATGTCTACCATGATTATTGGCGAATTGTTCTTGAACTTCTGGGATGTAAAGAACGTGTTTGATTTCATATTTCTCGGTGAATATCTAGTCGGGAGGACAATTAGGGGGCTAATAATAAATTTAATAGTAAAATAATATTTGCGATCACCTATGTAACGAAAAATGCTGGGAATGGTTTATCACTGTGGTAAATAACTATTTGGATCCTGTTCAACGTTTGTATGCATTTGTGTAACAATTGCACTCATATTCGTGAAGATGTTAACGTTTTTGGGAAAAATTCAAAAGTTTTTTGTTTATAGCATACAGAGTTTTCAACCAAATTTAACACAACTTTCCAAAAACCTGACAAAGATCTGTAGCAATAGTGTACTGCAATTAAAACATGAATATATTGAATATTTGATGAGATATGGGTATTTGTATGAAATAAGTTTTAACTGCGCATGCGTGAATGATCCTAATTTTTTTATTGTATAATTTGTTAGTCAGATATTTAGGGCAACTTATATAATACGTGCAGTCAAATATCGCGAAAATTCACAAAGATAGGGTCGATATAGTGAGTTGCTTCTTAAAAATAGCTTTATTATAAGGGATTTTCCACTACTTTTCTACCAGCTCACTATATCTTTCTAAGAAGTCACTATATCTTTCTAAGGGTCTTTTCATAGAAGTTTCCCCAAAATACTGTCTACCAAATTATGAAATTTTGAAATTATGAACTTCCGCGCATGCGCAGTTATAAAATATCTCATAAAAATGCCCATATCTCATCAAATTTTCAATATATTCATGTTCTAATTGCAGTATAGTGTTGCTACTATTCTTTGGCAAGTTTTCGGAAAGTTGTGTTAAATTTGGCTGAAAACTCTGTATGCTATAAGCAAAAAACTTTTGAATTTTTTACAGACACAATAACATCTTCACGAATATGACTGCTATGCTTACACAAATTCACACAAACGTTGAACAAGACACAAATAGTCATTTAACACAATGACAAACCATTTCCAACATTTTCTGTTACATAGGTGATCGCAAATATCATTTTATTATTAAATTTATTTTTAGCCCCCTAATTGTTCTCCCGGTTAAATCTTCACCAAGGAATATGAAATCAAACATGTTCTTTTCATCCTAGAAGTTCAAGAACGATTCGCCAATAATTTTTGTAGATATTCGATAAAACGAGTGCAATCGAAAGCATCCAGTCTCTGTACCGAAACTTTTCGAGGCCAGTGTAATAACTAAAAAATAAGCTGAAGATAAACAATTTTTTTTTTCAGAACAAGGATAACATAAACCAGATTGAAGCTTCAAGTGGGTTTAGTTTTTGACGATAATAAATATCAAACGTTATTTTTAACGCTAGTCATTGGTTGCCACTAGACACAATAATAAGGGAAAACCGACACTATATGCAGTAGAACAGATAAAATCTATCAAATTAATATTTCATTCGATTCAATTTTAGTCTAAAGTCGTTCGTGTTAAATGATAAAATATTTTTGTACTTTCTAACTTCCAAAAACCTGGAAATTATATCTTTTATTACACAGACAACAAAATACTAGCCCGAATATAAAATTTAAACTTAAGGAGAAATTTGAAAGAAAACTGATGTCTTACTTATTCCTTTCTGACAAGGGGATTTTCAATCTTGTTTTAATACTACTTGGTTGGCAATGATTGAAAAAGTTCCGTTCATGATTTTAAAAAATCATTCTGACCGAAATTATGTTTTTGCAGGATGAATCATGGCCTAATTTTGATAAGAAAGATTAAGCAGTATTTCAATTCGCAAAAGTAGCTCTCGTATTTTAAGAAAAAAATACAAAAAAAGTCTCACTGTCGGCCAATCTAAGATTTATTCATTTTTTTGTTGTAACATTCAATGAAAATGTCAATTAAATTAAAGCAACAGATGGTAACGACTTGAAAGACTAATGGCCAAATATAACAAAAACTCAAACATAAAAGTGACCAAAGATTTTCTCATCAATGGCAGCAAATTGATGCCATTGGTGCCATCTTTCAAATACTACTTTGACAGTAGTCAAAGTAGAATTTGAAAGATATCATTCATATTTTGCGTAACAATTAAGTATATAAATATTAAAAAATACATTACATTTACATTAAATTATTATATGCAAATGTTAAAAAACACCCAAGTTTAATGTTTTGTTGTTTTTTAAAATTGTGTTCAAATTTTTATACAGATTTTTTTTTTGTAACTAGTTAGATTTTTTTCGTTACATTTGATATTGATTATAAGAATCACAATGAATGAAATCTACCAGGAGGTTTAAACTAACATTCTGCAGCTTGAGTAAACATGCTGAAACAAAATGTTTCACTTAGCACAATATCTAGGTAATCATTATTTATAATATGAAGGAACATAGGTTCACTGTATATACATTTTAATAGCACAACCTTAAAATTATTTGGTGGAAAAACAAAGAAACTACCGATAATAATTTCTATCATGTATATTTAGACATAATTGAAAATCTATAATCATGAAATAATAGAGAAACTACATGAATTGCTCAGGCAGTTGATGTGATATCACTATTACTTTACACATAGTTAGAAATATCACAATGCTGACAATAGCATAACTTCCATAATTATCCCCACAATGACATTTAAATGACTGTACTTGGGTGACAATTATCTACAGTTGCATTTAAGACTATTTAGTCATTTACAGTGCGTTCCCAAATGAGCAACATAGATAGATTTATTTTTGCATCACGTGGTGACATTTAATTCAAAAGAACTGTGATTATGATACTTGAAAAGCACCCTTTAAGCGTCCTAACCGGGGTTTTCCGTCAGGTAATCTTTGAAATCAAGGGCTGATTTAATAGAAAACTGATATTAATGTTAATTTTTGCAGTGAATAAGATTATTAAATATGTAAGGTAATTATAAACAAATCCCCATACAAATAGTTTTCACCGATATTATTTTATGATTCATTAAACATAAAGAAAGAAATAGGCCGGGCGCTTACAGGTTAAGTAACTATCCCATTTATGCGATGAAACATGCAATAAGCTAACTTTAAAAAAATGTAGGCGTTTTTTACAAATTTCTTGATTGCATTTTAATATTTTGTGAAGTTTATTTTTAACTAGATTATCTGAAACCAATGTATACTATTGTAGTTTTTTTTTTCTTTGTAATTTTATACTGAGGTCATATTTAATTTTGGAATTTAATTGAATAGTTGAATTTAAAAATGAAAGATTTCTAAGAAATACGCTACAAGCAAAATCCAAAATGTACCAAACTATCATGTTAGACATCGACTTCATAGATTCAATCCAAAAAAAGTAACTTAATAATAATGAAATGCAAACGAACAATTTCTAATGAACACCTCCATTGATTTAACATTAACTTGTGACTGATGCCGCATGACTAGTGATCTGAATCATAACCATACATTGGCCTCTTTCTGCCCGCAGCCCTTTATTCTATTATTATTCCGACTCTTTTGCGGAAGCCAGGGTGAAAAAGAAATCAAACATTGAAACCGGGCAAATTTAAAAGGTAAATTACACAAATTAAAGACACCGAAAAGCGGGAAGGTCGGGTTCGGGACCCAGAAGCTACCGAATGAACCCTGCTGCGTCGAGCTTATTATTAGTCTCGGTCGGCGGTTGGGGGTGGGAGGGTCAACCGCCTCGGCGAGCAGCCTCTTTCCGTCCGCAACCCTTTATTCTACTCTTATCCCGACTCTTTTGAGGAAGTCAGGTTGAAAAAAAAAATCAAAAATTGAAGCAAATAAATTGAAAAGGGAAATTACACAAATTAAAGACACCGAAAAGCGGGAAGTGAGGGCTTGGGGCCCTGAAGATACCAAACGACCTCTACTGCGTCGAACGGCCACTTTCCGCCCACAGCCCTTTATTCTACTCTTATTCTGACTCTTTTGCGGAAGCCGGGTTGAAAAAAAATCAAATATTGAAACCGGACAAATTTAAATGGGAAATTACACAAATTAAAGACACCGAAAAGCGGGAAGGGAGGGGCTCGAGGCCCTGAAGCTACCGAGCGACCCCTGCTGCGTCAAGCTTATTATTAGTCTCCACGGCGAACGGCATCTTTCCGTCCGAAGCCCTTTATTCTACTCTTATTGCAACTCTTTTGCGGATGCCAGGTTGAAAAAAAAATCAACCATTGAAACCGCACAAATTTAAAAGGGAAACTACACAAATTAAAGACAGCGAAAAGCGGGAAGAGAGGGCTCGAGGGCGTGAAGCTACCGAATGACCCTTGCTCGAGCTTATTAGTCGCTGTCGGCGGTTGGTGGTGGGAGTGTCAAATGCCTCGGCGAGCGGCCTCTTTCCGTCCACAGCCCTTTATTTTACTCTTATTCCGACTTTTTGTGGAAGACAGGTTGAAAAAAAAAATCAAAAATTGAAACCGGACATATTTAAAAGGGAAATTAGACAAATTAAAGACACCGAAAAGCAGGAAGGGATACCTTGGGCCCTGAAGCTACCGAACGACCCCTGCTCCGTCGAGCTTATTATAAGTCTCCGCGGCGAGCGGCCTCATTCCGTCCGCTGCCCTTTATTCTACTCTTATTCCGATTCTTTTGCGGAAGCCAGGTTGAAAAAAATTGAACCAACAATTGAAACAGGAAAAATTTAAAAGGGAAATTACACAAATTAAAGACACCGAAATGCGGGAAGGTAGGGCTCGGGTCCCCGAAGCTACCGAACGACCCCTGCTGCGTCTAAAATAAATTTAGATAGCAATAAAACAAAGAATTTGGTTCGAAATAAATTATTTGAAAAATTATAGTGTACACTGTAAAAAAAAATCTGTGAAGTTACTAAAGTTTTTCTAGGAAACTTGGATTCCTAGAACTTTTCATGTAACGGCAACAACAAAATTTCATGTAACAGACACACTTTTGCGCCGAAAATCAAAAAATCTGTAAGGTTACTAAGAATTTTTTTGGAAACTGGGATTCCGAGAACTTTTCATGTAACTGCAGCCAGGGTTACAAATAAAAGTTTAGTAAGATTACTGAAATTTTAGCAGATTCATTTGTAAGGTTACAGATTTTTGTAGCTTTACAAAAACTAGTTTTGTAGATTTGCAGCTTTTTTCGTACCGTTACAGGTGAAAGTTTAGTAAGCATGTAACTTTACATCTGTAGAACTACAGATTTTTTTTTACAGTGTACTACTCTCAAAAACAATTGCATCTGTACATGTAGAATATAATATTACTGAGAACTGTAAAATTACCTACCAAAAAATATCGCTCTTTTAAAAGAAAACTTTTTAAATTTAGATCCCATATAATGTTCATTTATATGTTCATTATATCATTTTATTCTATTAAACATCACCTATTAAACAAAGGATAAATATCAAATTTTCGATTTAAAGATGTACGTTTTTGATAAATCAGTACTCTATAACATTCTTTAAAAATATAAAATTTTAAACGAACAACCTAATATAATTTTTTAATATTTGCATCAGTTTCATTGACTAACATACTATGTGCATATTACACGGGATGAAACCTAAACATTTGTATATTTCTCCATTTATAAATTCTGATTTTAGACATGTCTTAATTTCTATTATTTAGAGTTTGCTATCGTGATAGTATCACTCTGTGAAAGTAAATGTGTCAAACGCCAGAAAATTTTAATTTTCAATTTCCAAGGTGTAGCATAATTTTCGAACGCATTTATACATATATTAAAGGTGATGATAAACTATTAGGAAATTTCAAATTTCTAACACAAGTTTAATTATAATGATAAGTGAAAAAAAATAATAATAATAAATTTTGAATTAAAACATGAATGAAGGAAGTAATGTTATGTTTGAAAGAATATTTTCATTAGCATTCATTTTATAAAAATCGTTTTTAAAAAAACTAATGTGAAATACATTTTTGACTGATCAAAAGTTTTGTACTTCGTTAGGAATCTACGAACTCTAAGCTAAATAATTTATAAACAGTGCACGATAACAAAAAAAAAAAAAAAAAAAAAAAAAGAAAGAAAATTAATCACCAAATGCGCTAATTATTCCGCATGAATTCTCTTTTAAACTTTTAGGAGAAAAATATTGGTAAATTTCATTAATGAAATCAATATGCTAATCAATTTTCAAGAGGAAATTTGTATTGCAAAAGAATCAGAATACTTATTATCCCTTTCCTGCACGTTCTATGTGATTTGATCGAAATGAAAAAACTATGTAGTACTAATTTGTTTAATTTATCTTTTATAATTTCTCCTAGTTGAACCTGAATCACCAGAGCGGCATAAATTAAGCTTCGTTAAGTGAAATTATTATTTTTAACCAGTAATTTTGTAGTAATATTAAATACGTTTGTTAAGAAATAAATGTATGCTATTTGTAATTTCCTTGTATGATTGATTTCATTCAATAATAAGTTCGTATTTTTGCTTCTGTTAAATGAAAAAGTTAAATATCAGCTGGCATTTTCTCGATAACGATATGTTAAGTAATAGATATATTATATATGTATAATTTGTTTTCTACCCAAAAATATTTCAATACATTTTTATTAATATTTATCTTTAAAAGGTCTACAATGTAAAATATGTAATTGAAACCCACGATAAAACTTCAAATTATTTCATTTGTATATATTTCTTAACAAAAGAAAAATAAAAACTCCTCATTCTCGAAAGATTTAAAAGTTTTAAATATTTCAAAAGGTATATTTTAACAAAAGAAATCAAGAAAAAATGTATAATTCTATAACGAACTGTTCAAAAATAACGTTAAACAGAATAGTGTTTCGTTATAATTCAACTTTTATAGATTTCATCCTAAACATCATTAGCACGTCATTACAGATTATGGTGTGTATTTAAATACACGATACAAATTGTGCTGTAATAACTCATTCTTTAGTCGTTCAAGGTGTTATAGCGAGGGTGCATATGCATACTAGAGCTATTCTTTAGAAGCGAGAATTATCAAACCTGCTTTCGTATAATCTCCATAATCATCTCCATCCTTTCATCAATGACTGGTGAAGTTCAAAGTATGATGCGTGAATTTTCAGAATATCTATTTTTATGATCAACCTGCATTAGTAATTTTTATTCATTTGTACAGGGTCCCAACAAGATTGAAATGAACTTTTATTTTTTATCTGTTTGAGATGCACATTTTATGTAAATAACAGAAGTGTTTAAAATAAGGTACAAGGATGCAAGCGCTGAGCCACAAATGACCGATTTGTACAACTAAATTTTAAGTTTTTTTTTATTCCTGAAGGTATGAATTAAATTGTGTCTATGAATTATCCTGCTAATAATTTCAAGAATTTAAATTTTTTAAAATTTTATACAATCCCTGTATGCTGTACGTTATACTTTCAGAAAAATTCTCCATGCTTTTACATCTTCAAAAGTAACAATTCTATTCTTCTACTCTATTCTTCTACTACTAAAACAAAACTAGGTAGTTATGATACGTTAAAATATGTGGAGTTTTGGAAGCTTTCGGAAATAAAAAAATATCTGTCAGTTTTTTGTGTCAGAAAATTTCCCAATTTCATAAAATTTAAAGTATCATAAATTGTTAAGTTTTGGTCATAGACGAATGTAATATTTACTGTTGTAACTATCAAACAATAAAACATTTTTTCAAAATTTAACCTCTAAAATACATGAACAATATAAAAATTTTAAATGTTTTACTTTTTGAACATTATTAGGATGACTGTTTCCTCGACATAATCTGAATTCATATCTTATTCTGAACACATTTGAAATTTTTATTAGCAGCGTATTTGAACTAGGTTACAAATTAAAGAATTTTTCATTCTTTCTGATATATAAATTGAGAAATTAAGAATTTACTTTTTAACTTTTTCTAGTATATTTTTATATTAAAAGTTGAAATATCAGACTGATATCTTGTGTAGTAAAATTTATTTAAATTACGTATATTTATGTTTTCTTTTATTATGTCTAACACTGTCAAAAGTTGTTTTAAAACTGCAAAAATATTTATTTTCCTTATCACTTTTTGTTGTGCTACTTGAGATGTTTCTTACTAATGTTATTGAGTCTGCTCTTTATGTAAAACTAATATGTTACATTCAAAAATGACAATCCATATAAAAATATGATAAAAGATTTGATATGTAAGATTTTATTTCCATTTCTATCGTAGCATTTTGAATACAATTGAAAAATAAACCCAGCTTAGGTCTCTATAGTTTATATATGCATTAACTTTGTGTCATAAAAATTGAAATTTTTATTTCTTAAATAAAAATGCTTTCCGCTAAGGGGTTTCTACGTATAAAAATAATGTATTTGTTTATATGACAAGCTATATTATAAGTAAACATCGTAATCTTTATATGTGAATGAAGTTTTAATGCATTCTAATAAATTCTTCACATTAAGATTATTTGTCGTGTTGTTATATTTAAATATATATATATATATAACTAAACAAAAAATACTTGAAAGTAGGCGTAATCGTACGAAAATCATGCATTGTTTAGAACTTTTAATAATATATATGTGTATTTTGTATATATTTACAAGATAAAAAATTAAAGAATTCTATATAATTCTTGGAAATATTTCGGTAGAAAATTTCTCACGCCTTGCATCCAATAATATTTCAAATTTTAATTGCTTAGTAGGCGTATTAAAGGCGTAGTAAGGAATATTTTGCGAAGAACCCAAGTTTGTAGTCGGCAGGAACTTTGAAAGTTTATTTTTAAATAATCTTGCATATTTTTTTTCTAATCAAAGTTGTAAAGAAATTGATGCACCCGATTATTCTGAATCGGCATGTTTAATCGATAAGTTTACTGTAAATAACTTAATATAATACTTAAAATACGTTTTTTCCTGTTTCATACTATTAAATTGTTGCAACTTGTTATATAAATTCATGTATCTGTACAACCGTAGACGTTTTGCTGAATAAAATATGTACTCCTGTCTTAAACCCCATTCAAAAAATTATCCTATTATAAATCGATATACGCTTCTTTCAATCCTTATTAGCATTTGTTACATTTCAATATCTGCATATTCTTTTTTTTAATTCATGCATCAATGAATCAAAACTATATTAATGTGCGCAAAAATATTTCATTTGAATTTTACTAATATAAGCAGAAAAATAAACATGATTGACCTAATGTTAAAATCATGTATTTACAGACGGTCTCTGATTTCGCCAAGATTCTGCAGTATTATTTTCATAGAAAAGTGAGCTAATTCAAGATTTTTTATTTTCTATAACTGTGTGGCATTTGCAGATATTCAAACAAACCTTTTGGATAGGAATGAAGATGCAACAGAAAGCATTTTTGGAATTGGATATTTTTTACATAGGACGGCGTATAAAAAATAAAATTTGAATTTCGCAGAAAAAGGCCCCTTCCCCTATGGGGATTAAACTATTCTCTTTGGATTAACTACCTTCCTACAAGCGTTTCTATAATTTATATTACTTATTATAGTAAATAAAATTCTTTATTTACATTATTGTTATTTTTATAGATACAAACAATGTAACCACACTTTTCTGGACACCCAATATATATATTTTACATACTTTCAGAAATTGTTCTTGTAAATCACCAATTCCTAACAGATCACTGATTAAAAAATAAAAAGAATAATCCTTCCTATGAACCTATATTAAATGTTAAAAAACAAGAAGAACATCCTTCTCAGCTCGAATACACGGATCAATTTCAGAAAAGCGAGTGATTAAAGTTTCATTACAAATTGGCAGACCTTGTATTTCTGATATATAGAATCATATTCAGAATAAATTCACAGCTTAAAGATTTTTTTTTAACTAATGAAAGTTTGAGACGCATCAATCTTATTGAACAGCAATTAATCAACTGTAAATTTTTAACGTCTGTGACATGTGAAAACGGAAGATATAAGTATTGAATTTCTTTATGTTTAAGAGTTAGAAAAAATTTAGTATGAAAATAATATTAATCAATTTCTTATTTGTACTTGTAATGTTCTTTTTCAAACTTGAATTGTTTTATAATGTATAATAAAAAATTACTATGCAGAAGAATTATGCATAAATAATAAATTAAATTACACATTTCAAACTCTAAATTAATAAAAATAAAAAATATTTTGATTATTGTCGATACCTTGCATAAATCTTATTTGGAGATATCTTATAATACCCATTATCTAATGTAGAATTAATGAAATAAACAAAAATAAATGACATACGGTATGATTTTCAAACAGTTTCAATCGACACATGTGTGTGTACATTTCAGCACTAAAGTCTGGACATATTTATGTATTTATAAAATGAATGTTTATGTATGCTTTTATAGGAATCTGTATTGTTCACTTCGTAATATAGTACAAAGGAAGAGGTGAATGGACAGTATTTTTTCACGTTTATATTAGCAGAATGCAACAATCATGTTTGCTTATATCTTTTACAGTAAGTTTAAAGAATAAGAACCGGAAGTACATTATTTGTTTTCAGATTAAAATCTATAGGGTACTTTTCGATTAACACAGAATCTTAAAATGTGGCAGGAATTGAGGTCTTATAGAAAACGTAAAGAAAAAAGTCCGAAAATCATTAAGTTATATATCTATGTCAATTTATTATGTATCAAAATCACGAATTTCCATAATAGGAAACAGAGCTAAGCAGATTTGTAATTCCTATTATCTGCAGCTTAATTACAATTTAATTGTATGTAATTTATTGTAGTTATACATATTCAAGGACAAAAATTTCGTCAAAAAAATGTGATGGGTTCTGGTTTCGGCAACAGTGCTGCAAGAATTTTTTTACGGCATGTAATTATAACTAGAATTAATTACATAGAATTAAATTGCGATTACAATGCAAGTAATTGCAATTACAAATTTGTCGGAAATAATGATCATATATAAAATAATAATATTATAAATTAATTGTTTTCGGGTTTTTTCTTTACGTGTGCTTTAAGACCGACTTGCTGTGGCAAATTTCAAGATTCTAGGTTAAACTGAAGTTCCCTATCGGTTTGGAGAGAAATACTTGTAGAGTTATTCCGGTTGAATAGAACCTCCAAATTTGACACAGAGGAAGGTCCTATAGCACATGTAAAGAAAAAGAATCCTAAAATCATTAATTTATAAGTCTGTGTCGATTTATTACGACAATTGATCACTAACTCATGAATATTCATAATGGGTAGTAACGCCAAACTAACGCATTGTAATGGAATATATTGTAATAGTAATATAACTGAACGGTACGGTACCCTCGCGGTACAGGTCCTACTCGCGCTTGTCGTGATATTTTCTGTACCATTATACGAAGTTACAACGGAAAGTTTGAAAGCCAATTGTGAATTAGTGTGTGAACAGTAGCTGTTTACTTAGTCATATTCTTCTTCTTCATTCGATATCTCAGGTTGTATGGTTCCGAACCTCAAATAACTTGAACCATCCGTGTTGATATATTTTCGGCCAACATCATCCTTTGTGACTTAGTGTGTGAACAGTAGCTGTTTACTTACTCAAATTCTTCTTCTTCATTCGATATCTCAGGTTGTATGGTTCCGAACCTCACATAACTTGAACCATTCGTGTTGATATCTTTTCGGCCAACATCATCCTCATTTAAATTATGGTTCTCTCCACCAGGGTTGCTGAAATTTCCTTTTTTCTGCTGTATAATTTACTCTTCTTCATTATTATATATTTCAGATTTTATGGGTTCGATCATCATACAACTTGGAGAATTCGTCTTGGCTCCTCCCTCACACACACCATTTTAGTTCTTTTCTCTCCGACAAAGTGTGCTACAATTTCCTGTATTTGCTTTTCTATCTTCAGATTTCAGTGAAATAAGCTTCCCTTGAGCTTTCTGCTTTCCTCTGTTCTTCTTGAAACCTAAAACAAAATCTCCAATGTTACAGGAGCTGACGTGAAACTGCCAATTCAAAATAGTCATATTACAGTCAAAGTAATCTAACAGTAAACAAATCTTAATTTTTTTTATGGCAGTTCTTCATAAAATCGGATCTGATTTCGCTGAGGAATAACAATTTATTTACTAGAGACATCGATAGAAATTTGATAGTATCGATATAATCGAGATGGTAAAAGTATCGATTAGATCGGTAAAAAATATCGACATCGCTCATCATTAGTTATAACCGTTTTTCCGCTGCATGAAATTTATTAAAGTCTATGTAGACTCTAATGAAATAATATAGTGTAATACAACTAAACTTATTTACATGGCGGCAAAATGATGTAGATACATTAACATCTATCGATGGTAATTACTAAAAAGGCATTTATAGTGCTTTTTGTGTGTTTTTCTTTTAAGTTTTCAGCTACATTAAGTTTTAGTACGATATGTAGCATGTATTAAAGTTTATAGAGTATATAAAAAATTGCACAAAACGATTCGAAATAGATTTATCGTCTATGGACAGTAATTATTGAAAAAAATGTTTTTAACTATCTCATGCATTTTCTAATTTGTTTATTTATATCATTTCACTTTATGAGATGGAGTAGTTCCGTAACGATATTCTAGTCGAAAACATTTTCTGATCTAAGCATGACGCGTGATCTTATCTATAAATAATTTTGAGTACTAATATTGTTTAATCAAATAAAAGAAAACATCTCACTTCTAGCACAGGATTTTTTTTGTTGTTGTTTTAGGCAAATCTAATGAGCCCTGTTAATAATTAAGTTATTTGAATATCCATACAATAAGTACGCATGCAATTTTGACAACTACTTATATATTTAAATATATTTTTAAGAAACATCCGGAGACAGAAAAATAGAATATTTTATACTTATTTTTATCGCAGTTTTGAAGTATAATATATCTGCATTTTAAGTAAAGCTTTTATGATGATGGAAGTGAAAAACAATTTTTCATAGTAACACTTTGGGAAATTTAAATAGACGTAAGCAACATGATAAGATATACAATTCTGCATTTATTTTTGCTTAAATTGACTATTTTTACAAATTATAGAGTGCTATGATGGTAGCTTTTAAATATGCTAGTAAATGTAAAAATAAATGACATACATATAAATATCTTTAATTAAACATTTAAAAGGGTAAAAAAAAAATGTGCTAAGAAATGGCCTTGTATAAAATAGCTATTATATATTTTTAAGAATTTTTTTTTTTTTTACTGTACCACAAAACTATTAAAATAAAAAATAAAAAATGCATGAATATCACATAAAATAGGTTAGAAGAATGAATTATTATTACTAAATATCTTTCTACAATTTTGCTTTTATGTAGATCGCGAAGCAAAAATAATTGTTAAAACGCCCGAGTGACTTTCTACATAATTTTTGTATAAAAAATATTACTTTGCACATTCCATGCTTTATTTTCAAAATATGTCTTTAAAATAATTATTATAACTTCATTACCTGTTAACTTGAAGAATGGTTTCATTAAATCATGCAGTTTTCCTAAAATACTATATAAAATAAAGATTATCTAAATGAAAGAAAAATTCAATCTATAAAAAAAGTTACAAAAAATGAACGTAAATTTAAAATATCCTTTCCTTTTGTGTTTCCCAACTTTTATATTTTCTCGAACTATATTTGAAAGAAATAGATTCCACTGTGGGAACAAAATCAATACATAACTAGATTTCAGAAAATGACAAAGCATTGAACGAGGCACAATGAAAGACGGATGACGTATAATATTTTATTTGCCATATGTCACTGTTAAGGAATGTTGTGATTTAAAGTAACATCGAAAAAAAAAAAAAGAGGCAAGCTTAAATTTCCCCTTCTTTTTAAGGTATAGTATAATACAGCTCTTGTAATAAACTAATAATTTTGTTGGTAATTTTTCATTTAAAATATTCTTCTAAATATTATATTAAAATTTAATAAATATTTTCATGTATTCATAATTAAAAAGAAAAACTCGACATTTAATTCCTTTTTATTTTTGCACAGTTTTTACAGGGTTTGTAGAGGTCCCGTTATTTTCCAGGCAAATTATCAGTATTTTTTTTTTAATACATATATAGTAAAATAAACCTAGTTCAAACGCGCGAAATTTCGCCTTATTTAAGCAGAGATTTTCTATAAAAAATACTGGTACCTATTAATTTACTAGTCTGAAAATTCCAGCATCCGTTCGAACTCTGTTTTATTAGAAAATTTAATGTGGTTTTTACATTTTCACACGATTATAACCTGTTTCTTAGAATAATTGAGTCAAGATCCGATTTATAAGAAATTTTAGTCTTTTTACTTCTATTTATTTTGTACGTATGTTTATAATTATTTAGTACATATGTTTGCATTTAACTAGTACATATTTTTATGTTTAATTACTTGTATTTGTTTATGTGTTTGTGTGTATTTGTTTACATCTTACATGATATGCACTAGGCGTTGCCCGGAATTACTTAAATAAACCTAAATTTACCTTATATAATATACAAGTGAATCTAGTGGAGGTATCCCCTCTGCCTTTATCAGCGTAAGGGGAGACAGTTTATATGTCAGATAGTGTAACGGAGTACTATGTTAATACTTAAACAAGGATCACTATAACAAAAATCCTAAGTTAATACCCGACATCGTAAAAATAACATTATGGTTAAAACGCTAAGTAGTTAAAAACATTAAATAAAAAAAAAACTTGCTAAAAAAAGTTTCCTAAAACAGTCTTAGGAAAAAAAAACACTTAAACTTTCTGCTTGTGACGAATTTTTTCGACAATAAAACCCACGATATGCTGTTGTCAATCCCGAAAAAGAAAAAAAAATGCATTTTAAGTAGTAGCCGGAATTTTATGTTGCTTATGTCACAGTCGGGCGAGCTTGGGCTCTGCATCTGCCAAAAATTCTTTCGGTCACGAGTGTGCTCGTGTTTCAAATTTTCGAGCTCAGTTAGGCATCAGCTCTAAAAAGGAAACCGCGAACTCATCTTATAAACACACATGTTGAAGCGTTACAGATGTTGTGACAGAACTGTTTTAAAAGTTCCCATAGATATACCGATCTTAAAAAGGAAGTATTCATAACAACATTGATTTTTAGCTCCCGGTTTACTATTTCTTTCCCCCAGCTTATTTTGTCTCCAATAAATAACGTTACCTTGTATACGCCAGCCGTTAAACAAAAGCCGATGTTTCATTGTGCGAATAAATACTCTACAGCATTTTTTTAAACTTCTAAGCATCGCACATTTTCAATGTTTATACCGTCGTATTCGGGAAAAAAGTACTTTTTAATGCGATTTGTTTGAAAACTGCATCTCCATTTGTTTTTGAAATATTAATTTTTTTGTAGTTTTTAGCGACATTTATTTTATTTTGGCAACTCAAGTACTCCATTTCTGTAGAAAGTAAAGAAAAAATTGTTGAAAAATAGCAATTATATATTTTTGTTGCCATTTTCTCATAAAATTTGAAAAAAAACAAATAATTAAAATACTTACTATTTTGAGAAAAATATAAATGAAGGTTTTATGATAAAACGTGGAGCTATTATAAACTATATTTAATTAAACTATATAATTAAACTATATATCTATATTAATTCAAATGACGTCATTTTACATAAAATAAAAGCGTGTGCTTTAAGTCTTAAAATTGAAATATGTTTTGCAGTAGAGTCCCTATTATCCGAGTCCCGCTTAGCCGAGTTATTTTCTTCTGGTGGGCTGGTGGCTTCTATTATTATGAAACAGCCGTTATAAATGAAGCGTTAGGTGTAGTTAGGTCTTCACCTAACGCTTCATTTATAATGGCTGTTTGATAATAATAGAAACCACCAGTCCACCAGAAGAAAATAAAGCAATGGAAATGCGGGGGCGACACTAAATTCTGAAAAAGCAGAATTCCTGTTCTCTAGTTAGTTTATTATTTTTTCGAAAATGAGACTGCTTTTATTAACTGAGAAATATGAAAATTCCTTATTCTTTTTTTTTTTTTTTTTTGGTTCAAGAAAGTGATTTAAAAATACACAAATTAATGGACAAGGCGTGTTGCAAAGAAACAAAAACGTCAAATAAAAAGTACAAATTGGCCTCATCTCTCTTTTATTTAACAGAACTGTCTCATTTCATTTTAATCCGCCACATTTTTCTAATGAACACTAAGGATTCATGAAAAATGTAAATAGTTGTGACACTTTAATATATGTTAGAAAATAAATGACTGATTTAACATTTTTATAGATTTTGTTGATACAAATTAAAAAAATCTACTTAATTATGAACTATAACCAAAACATTTTACAATCTCCCCAATACAAATAAAAAAAATTAAAAATCATGAAAACATATTAATAATGGAAGTGTCATTTTTATCGATATGTAGATTTTTCCATTCATTCAAACGAATTAGAAATATTTTTAACCATGGGTAACGCCGTGGGAGTTTATGGGGGGCAGATACCCCCCCCCCCCCAATGTATGTAAATTTGATCTTTGAGTTGTGAAATTCTAGATTTTTGGATATTTCCTTTTTTAGAAATAACAGCAAAAATGTTACGAAATTTTTATTGTTTTGGTGATTACGTTTCAGAGTGCTGTAACAGTAAACATATTAAATTATCAAAAGAAATACAAAAAGAAATTATTCACACTCAATCTATCATTGTATTTTTCAGTTCTGCAAAAATATTATATATCTACCATATCTGAATTTCTCTACTCCTGTTCATCAACAGCTGACTCTAATCCACCAAATTTATTTCCTTCCTGTCCCTTTCTCAAAAACTTCACCCTACCTCCTCTTCTCCTAAAAGAGAATCCAGCTATTTTAATCCAAAATGATTGCAGCTTCTTTAGAAAATTGGAGGTCACTTAGAGCACAACAGAAAAGATCGTAGACATTTGTTTTGAAACACAGCTGGGAAAGAAGATTTGATAATAGAGCAATAATTATTTTTGATCATTACTGTAACGAAACAATCACTGCAAGGAATAAAAATACAAGGTTTAATATCAAGAGATTTTAAATTTAATTTAGAAACAATTTCAAGAAACCATTCAAACTACTGTCGTGGAGCTTGTTTTAGACAAAATCAACATCTTTTAAGCTTACATTTTCGTTCACTTTTTTTTATCATAGCCTTGCGAATGATCCATAAAAACAGATTTATTTTACTTACCATTCAGGAAAGCTACTTTTACATCCAATGCAAATGCAAATAGGTCTTCATATACAATCATAACAAATACTAATTATGAAGCTGGCATACTTATAACAAGAGAAAAATTTCAGTATAGTCTAGTACGTTTTTTCAAAAATCCACGAGATAGCATGCGTGCTTTATATCGTCCACCTTTTTACTTACTTCTGTCTTTACAAGAAGAAAGTATTGGATTCGTGAAAATTTTCGACTTCAAGTTTTCGACGGATTTACACGTTTTAGGGATCAGATCCCGAAAAACATATTTTTACAAGATGTCTGTCAGTGAGTCTGTGACTCTGTCTGTATGTATGTATGTGACACAAATTTTGTAGACGCTCTATCTCAAGAACTAATGCACGGAATTTAATAAAAAATTATATTCAGGAAGTCTTTAATATAAATTGGTGCTGATAAATTTTTAGTATAAAACGGCCAACAGTTGTCGCTGCTATGCTGCATTTTTCGCAATTTCTGAAATAGCTCTATCTCAAGAACTAATGCACGAATTTTCATCAAACTTCAGATTGAGTTGAGTTAGTCCTTGATATGAATTAGTGCTTACAACGTTTTGGTGTAAATCGCCAAACAGATGGAGTTGCTATGCTGCCTTTTGCAGGATTTACACGATTTCCGCAATAGCTCTATCTCAAAAACCAATGCACGGATTTTCATCAAGCTTCAGATTCCGTTAGTCCTTGATATGAAGTAGTGCTAATTACGTGTTGGTGTAAATTGCACAACAGGTGACTCTGATTTTCTGCATTTTTCATGATTCCCGCAATAGCTGTATCTCAATATTAATGCACGAATTTTCATCTAACTTCAGATACCGTTAGACATTGGGACAAGTTGTTACTGATTATGTTTTGGTGTTAATCGCCCAATAGGTGGCGCTGCTATGCTGGAATTTTCACGATTTTCGCAAAAGCTATATCTCAAAAACAAATTCACGATTTTTCTCCAAACTGCAGATTCAGTCAGACGTTTGCAAAAGTTGTTGCTGATTAGGTTTTGGTATAAATCACCCAATAGGTTGCGCTTCTAGGCTGCATTTTGCTGGATTTAAACCATTTCAGCGATAGTCATATCTCAAGAACACACATAATTTCATCTCTTTAGAATCCTCATGAGGGGCATATTTCTATTAAATTTTGACAGTGTCATAGCGAATTTTGAAGTATCAACATGTATGAAATAGAAGAAAGTTTTGGGATTGGTACATTCGAGTAGTTTAAACATAACAAAAAATAGCAAGAAATATCTCTCTTGTCAGGCGGTAGTTTTTCTACATCCCTGACCTCGTCGAATTTCATGCTTTCTATCTCTGCATCCATAGATCCCTAAAAATGTATGAAACTGAAACGGAAGTAATAACAATTCAGTGTAATGCTGTGATTATAATATTCTAATACGTCTTTTTCTGTGCAAGTACAGTTATATAAGCATTTTTCTGTAGTTGCAGAGATAAGCTATCTTCTAAAAGAAAAAGATTAATACAGGTCTAGAACAAATGCTGGGATATCAAATGTATTTAACTAGCTAGGACAGTTTTTGGAGCAATATTTCATATATTTTTTGTACAGTGTATTTATTTGAATTCAAATAATTACATATATAATTAAAATAAAACATTAGATTCTTCACTATTGGTTAAATCCACTTTCAGAAATATAATTATTTGTGAACTATTTAAAAGTATAAGTCACATAAAATATTAACCAGAAGTAATGAGAATGAATTAGAATAATTTTTAGATATGTTTTCAGTTAAGAGTGCTGTAAACCTGATAAGAAAACAAAGAATGTATATCATAGATAACAATTCCACAGGGATTTCTCTGTCGATGGTGTAATTGGATTGTATCAATTAAAAATGTTGGCACGCCCTAATTAGTACTAACTTCATTCATAACTTTCAACTGAATAGTTTAATGTCATATTATTTTAATAAATCAATGTCACAAACTTAAGGTCTCTTGAAGCCTTTCTAAATATACACATTTGTGCACACTCGCACGCAACAATCAGGATTTTAAAACGTCCAGAAAACAAAGCTAAACTAGTATTTTGTGGCCATAACAAAACTTTCTTCTATATAAATCACGTCAATTAAATCATTTAAATAATACAAGAAATTACATCAATTCAACACCAATTCATATCAAAGTATATCTGAATTTGAAATTTGATGTAAATTCGTACATTAGTTCTTGAGATAGAGCTTTAGCATAAATTCTGAAAAATGTAGCAAAGCAGCGCCATCTGTTAAGCGATTTACGCCAAAACATAAACAACGCTAACTGATATCAAGGTATATCTGAAGTTTGATGAAAATCCACGCATTAGTTCTTGAGATAGGGGTACTGCAGAAATCACAAAAAAATGCAGCCTAACAGCGCCACCTGTTAGGCGATTTACACCAAAAACTAATCAGCACCAATTTATATCACGGACTAATTGAATATAAATTTTTATTAAATTCCGTTCATTAGTTCTTGAGATAGAGCGCCCACAAAATTTGTGTCACATACAGACAGACATTTTGTAAAAACATGTTTTTCGGGTTCTCTGACTTCTAAAACGTGTAAATCCGTCAAAAACCGGAATTCGAAAATGTTCATGAATCCAATACTTTCTTCGTGTAAAGATATAATAAAGTAAAAATGCTATAAAAGTGATATAATACCTTTATTTAGATTAACGCTCGTTTCATCACCCATCGGCGTCATTTTCAAAACCATTCATGATAGAAATATTTTTGCAAACAAATTTTAAAAACAATAACTTGGTAAATAAGGGCACGTGACTTTGTGCATAAGGAAAATCCACGCAAACTTAAAATAAAATGAAATTGGATATTTGTGAGCGTGGATTAATTTTTACTATTGTTTCTAAAACAGCATAGCATCTCTTTACGAATTTTAGGTAACGCAAGGAACGTTGAATCATTGCAAATATTCTCGTTGCGTAAAAATATCTCTATTGATTCTCGGATGATGGATGGTAGATAAAATATTGAAGGATAAATTATTCTGATACTTTTAATACACAGTTATTCTAATTGGCAAATAAATCATATTTAATTAATTTACATTATTAATTTACATCAAATAATACTTATTTAAAATCATCCTAATTTTCAATCAGCCTTAATGAATTATTTATAAAAGTGAATTCTGAAGCTCAAAATAATATTTAAAAAATTGAAGATTGAAATAATCATTCTCTAGATTATGTAATATTCCACGTAAAAGAAAAAAATAGCCTGTTGAGCAGTTTTTGATTAACTTCAGTACGTTTGTTTCAATTGCAGCCCGTTTAAGAATTAAAAAATGAGTTTTTATATCACTTTTTTCTTCTGCTTGGCACTTTTCAAAGTCGTTAATCATTTTCAATAGCAATTTGTCATAAAATAATCTTTCACTTCTTTGATTCCTTTAATAGTGATAACAACGACTTTTTTGTGATAAATATTTAACATATAGTATATCCAGCATAAAAAAGAAAAAAAATATTTTTCAGTTTAAATCTGTATATTTCTGAAACATGAAGTATATGAAATATTGTTGAAAATATCTAAATAAAATATATCAATTTTACGAAAAAGAAAAAAATAATAATTTCATTTTTCTTAACAATTTCAGAGAAAAATTGTAATAAAAGGACATACTGCGAAAATTAAATATCATCACCATATATAAAATTATATAGTTAAGTGCATTTTTAAAGCACAGAATTATTTTATCTTCTCCAATTATCAGGGAAATATGTAGACGGGGATACGGCTGCACAAACCATCACGTTATTAAGCTGACTGCTGAAATTCCAGGATTAGTTAAAACTCGATTCGCAAATTAAAATGAAACTGGTCTGCCAAGTCATATCATGGTGGTAAACACCTTCAACCCAATGTTAGTGATTAACCGGTAGATTTACCATTGCGTTTTGCGGCTCCCAGTCCTCCATGTTTCCATACCTTTCTGAGCAGGAAAACACAATGATAAACACACAGATCCACCCTTAACATCGGGTCTGCAGGTGGTATCAACCAAGATATGACTTGGCAAACCAGTTCGTGCATTTTAATATACTAATCGACTTCTGCCTAATCGTGAAAGGATCAGGGTCCATAAGCCGCGTTTTTGGTCCATGAAATAGACTAAAATTCAGTTATGTTATACTGACTTAATTATTTCAATTTTTAATTGTAGAAGGTATATATTGTACGATTTTAACAATATTTTTTTTATTCTGTTCAGATTTATATGACTTACACAAGCTCAAAGTTCGTATAATTCGTAGTTTTGATTAAAAAAAAAAAAAAAAAAAAAAAAAAAAAAAAAAAAAAAACGAAATTTCTGCTATTTTTACCTATATTTACTCTCTATTTTAGGTAGATTTCGTATGAAATACGTATTGTTTCTGACAAATTTTTGCAGTTCTACACCGATCATGACCCCAAGAACCCAAAACCACCCTCAGTAAAAATCTTTATACATCTATCTATCTATCTATCTGTCTATCTATATATATCACTTTTTTCTGGACACGATAACTTTCGTAATTCTGCACCAATCTCTTCCAAACTGATACATAAAATCAATGGGCATAAAATCTCAGTAAAGTTCGTTAATGGGCAAAATCGGACCAAGGGGATGGAAATAGGGAGGGGTTTTGTGAAAACAGAAAACCCCCCATAACTTCTTAATTTTTGTACATATCAAATCAGTTTAAAGTTTTTATTACTTCTAAAAATAGGGCCAAAATTTTATGTATCACAGATTTTTCACAAATTTAAAAATGGGCTCAAGGGGCGCAAAAAATAGGGTTTTTGGGAGAAAAAAATTCATAACCTCGTCAATTCCCAAAATATCAATTCCAATTAATTTTATTATAAATCTCCTTAATATTATCTACAACTTTTATATTCACAAGTTTTTGATAGGACCAATTCGTACCGCAAAAAAAAAAAAAAAAAAAAAAAAAAAAAAAAAAAAAAAATTAAAAACGAAAACAAAAAGAGGGTTTGAAGAAGTAAAAAATCCATAACTCCGTCAATTCAAAAGATATAAAATCCCCATGAATTTATCACATATCTTTTTAATATTGTCTACAACATCTATATAGACAAGTTTTGGATAGGACCAATTCTTACAGCAAAAACAAATTAAAAATGTATAGCGGTTGAAGAAAAAAATCATCTAAGTAAGGGTGTATTCAAATCCAAACTGCTTATTTTCTGACTCATTTTACAATTCATTTTTGCTCTCAAAGGCTTCCAATTGGTACGTTTTCTTACTCAGAAACTATATAATGTACCGTAATAGTCGATGTTTTGATAGAGGCAGAATATATTTAAAAAAATGCTGTTAAAGTGGGCATTTTGAACCGAATTTCCCGAAGCGGATTGTGTTAGAAAAATCATTGCATTAAGGATGCACTCAAATACAAACTGCTTATTTTCTGACTCATTTTTTTAATTCATTTTTGCTCTCAAACGCATTTAAATGGTAGATTCGCTTATTCAGAAACTATATAATGTACCGCAATGATCGATTTTTTGATAGAGGCAGAATATATTTCAAAAAATGATCTCAAAGTGGGCATTTTGAACGGAATTTCCCGAAGCAATTGTGTTATCACTTTCTTCTGGACACGATAACTTCCGCAATTCTGCACAAATCTCTTCCAAATTGATACATAAAATCAAGGGACATAAAATCTCGGTCAAGTTCGTTAATGGGCAAAAGCGGACAAAGGGGATGGAAATAGGGAGGGGTTTTGTGAAAACCGAAAAAAAAACCCATAACTTCTTAATTTTTGTACATATCAAATCAGTTTAAAGTTTTTATTACTTCTAAAAATAGCGCCAAAAATTCATGCATCACAGATTTTTGATAAAATTTAAAATAGGCTCAAGGGGCGCAAAAAATAGGGTTTTTGGGAGAAAAAATTCCTTACTTCGTCAATTCTCAAGATATCAAATCGAATTAATTTTACTATACATCTCCTTAATATTATCTACAACTTTTATATTCACAAGTTCTTGATAGGACCAATTCGTACCGCCAAAAAAATTAAAAACGAAAACAAAAAAGGGGGGGTTGAAGAAGGAAAATTTTCACAACTCCGTCAATTCACAAGATATAAAATCTCCATGAATTTATCATATATCTTCTTAATATTGTCTTCAACATTTATATAGACAAGTTTTTGATAGGGACAATTCTTACAGCAAAAACAAATTAAAAATACATAGCGGTTGAAGAAAAAAAATCATCTTATTAAGGGTGCATTCAAATCCAAATTGTCTATTTTCTTACTCATTTTTAAATTCATTTTTGCTCTCAAACGCATCCAATTGCTAGATTCTCTTATTCAGAAACTATATAATGTACATTAATGATCGATTTTTTGATAAGAGGCAGAATATATTTTAAAAAAATGATGTCAAAGTGGGCATTTTGAACAGCATTTCCCGAAGCGATTGTGTTAGAAATGAAAAATATTGCCCTAATGAGAAAATAATTGTTTATTAATCAAGTTTTAATTAATTGAAAGAAAAATAAAAACACAGGTTGCTTATAAATCTTTTAAAAAATCACGTCAGCATGTTTCATATTTTTATTATTTTCTTATTAAAAATGAATCTGAAAATTTGCCAGAAAATTTCGAGTTGTTGAGCATGGAAAAAAGTATTTTTTTTAATACCGCATTAACATGATTCTGATAAAACCAGATATTATATAAAAAGGAAATAAAAACTCGTCAAAAGCAGACAGACAAAACTGTTAAAGTGGATTTATATCTAATAATGATTTAGTTTTTGTTGGTGAAATTAGAATACTTAACTTCGAAATCTACGTCTGCCTGTAGGCCGGGCCGGCAGGGATTTTTTAATATTTTATTATGAGCGTAGCCATGTAACACTTTTATTTTAGCATATTTTCCATATTTTGATGTGTTTTATAATATACTAGAAAGATAGCCCGTCAAAAATGACGGAAAATTTAATATATAGATCTGTTATATACATGACATCTGGAAGAATATGAGTTTTTCTTGCTTGTTCCGCAGTGATAGATGAAAATAACACATTTTTAAAAAGAAACACATTTATGAAAAACTATGTATAATGAATACATAAAAAATGCAATTTAAGTGTAACTTAACATTTGGTCGGAAAACTTCAGGATATACGACGTTTTATGTAAAAACGTTTTTATTATTTAAAAGCTGACCTTGCTTTTCAGTATCTTCGACATATATTTTTAAATGTCCTTCCTCTTTGCATCTGGAAATAATTACATATATTTGTCCATGAGAAAGAAACAGTTCTTTTAAATACAGTCCGACTGTATAAAATGTTTATCCTTCTAACTTATTTATCATATTTGTAAATGACAGTATAAATGAAAATTTTATTCATATCAATTAATTTCATTCATTACTCATTCATTTCAAATGAAAAATACTATAAATTACTGAAAAAAGGTATTTCTTTGTTAAAAAACATATTCTGTATTACATCTCTACTTAATTATTAATTTTCCAATCAAAGAAGAAAACAAACCTAACAAAAAAAAAAAACAAACCGTTGCCTCTTTGAGTTGCCATTATTATCTGCATGAGAAAAAAATAAACACTATAAAAACCATAGAGGTAATTAAGTGTTGGATGAATGCCAACATCGGTTCCCTTTTCTCATGTAGACTTTTTCATGGTGCTGCGACAGGCGGTGACGTCATTAACATTGTATTAAAAGAGAGGAGAAATAGTAACTCAATGAGCGAAATTATGCGAACGATTCTAAAATGTGAATGACTCACCATAACAGCTCTGTGCTTGTTTACATTAGGAAAATTAAACACGGTTTCTGAAATGGTTTAACGATAGCGCAACACATTAAACTTTTCTAATAGAAAAATATGCTGAACATATGCTGTTTTTATTAGAAAAATACGCTGAACAGACGTGATTCAAGATAGAAGAAATAAATGTAAAACAAATTTGAAACACATACTTTCATTAATATTCACAAAAATGTATTTTTTTAATGCTCTGAAAAGTGAGAAATTTTTGGGATTGAAATGAAATTGTTTTATTTTCTCATGTCCAAGGAAAAAAAAAATGAAAGCTTGGGCGCCAATTCAATTTAACTTTTGTTTAAGTTTTTTGGCACAGATGTCATATTCGCCCCATATTAGCGCGATTTTTTTCCGACGCCAATGTCATATACGCAATGTATACTTAACCGGCGCCAAAGTGTCGTTATTTTACTTGATATGGTAACCCGGATGTTGTTGTTTATGCTGTTGACGTTTTCGCCAAATCGGCGTCGGAAAAAAATCGCGCCAATATGGGGCGAATATGACATCTGTACCAGTTTTTTTTATGATATTATATTATGTACGCTACCTATGTATATATAAGTATATACAGTTGGCGCCCGCGCTTTCTTTTTTTCACCTTGATCATGGGAAAATAAAACAATTTATTTTCAAGCGCAAATATTATTAGCCACTTTTTAGTGGATTTAAATATATATATATATATATATTTGGTACTGCTTAGTTATCCCGTCGACCAATTTCGACAAATTATATAAATCTCCAAACCACTCGCCAAATTATACACATTAACATAATTTTTTATTTTAAATAACGAAGAACAAATAAATTAGTAAAACATTAGTAAAAATACAAATAAAACGTCGAATTAATGGTTTTACTGGCCATTATTGGCATTTAATCTTACAATTAATTAATCAATGGCAACCATTATTGGCAATTAATCTTACAATTTTGCGACAGTAATTTGGTCGACGGGATAACTAAGAAGTACCATATATTTTTTATACATTTTTGAAGAATTTTAATAAAAGCATGTCTTTCAAAAAAATAAATAAATAAATAAAAATTTAGAAAAATACATATATTTTGTTTTTAATATTGGCGCAGATGTCATATTCGCCCCATATTGGCGCGATTTTTTTTCCCGACGCCGAAAGCATCAACAGCATAAACAACAACATCCCGGTTACCATATCAGGCAAAATAACGACATTTTGACGCCGGTTAAGTATACATTGCATATATGACATTGGCGTCGGAAAAAAATCGCGCCAATATGGGGCGAATATGACATCTGTGCCTTAATATTTTAGTCAAACAACTCTTTTTTAGTCTTATTTTACATTTATTTTAGGCACAGATGTCATATACGCCCCACATTGGCGCGATTTTTTTCCGACGCCAGTTTGGCGAAAACCTCGTTACCATATCATCTATATCCGAGTAACCATATCAAACAAAATAACGACGCTTTGGCGCCAGTTAAGTACCCGTTGCGTATATGATATTGGCGCCAGAAAAAAATTGCGTCAATATGGGGGCGTATATGACATCTGTGCCTTATAGTATTCTTATTTTTTTTTGTACAAACTATAGCTTAGATAGTGCAAAATAATAGACATTTTGGTACTTTTCCACTATAGGGGTCTTGGCGATTTTTTAAAAAGCTTGTTGTAATTCGGGCATCAGAAAGTGAGATTTGTGATCAAATCATATAAACAGCTATGAAAATCAAATAAACAAACTTTTAAGTTTATTTATATAGTTTATAAATATTTTACTTATATCTATATTATTGTTGTTTTTTATATACAATTTGCGGCACAGATGTCATATTCGCCCCATATTGGCGCGATTTTTTTCGGTTGCCAATTTGGCGAAAACATCAACAGCATAAACAACATAATCCCGGTTACCACATCAAGTAAAATAACGACACTTTGGCGCAAGTTAGTACCCGTTGCCAATATGATACTGGCGACAGAAAAAATTGCGCCAATATGGGGCGAATATGACATCTGTTCCCAATTTGCTTCTGTTTGTATACAAAAATAGTTAATACAGTTGCTTCTGTGTATTAAATAAATTGTGTAAATATTGAAAGATTACTTGTGTAGTATATGAAACAGTGAATAAGTTGCTAGTAAATATGTTGCCAAATTTTATTTTCTGGTACTTTTCCGTTATACAGACACCATTGCCGCCAAGCATAATAGTTGGCGCAAAATGAAAATCATGTGAATTGAAACATTTGAAAAATGAAAGAAAAAACATGAAGATAAAGTGAGCATTTAAAAAATAGGTACTTCTTAGTTATCCCGTCGACCAAGTTACTGTCGCCAAATTGTAAGAATAATTGCCAATAATGGTTGCCATTAATTAATTAATTGTAAGATTAAATGCCAATAATGGCCAGTAAAACCATTAATTCGACGTTTTATTTGTATTTTTATTAATGTTTTACTAATTTATTTGTTCTTTCGTTATTTAAAATAAAAAATTATGTCAATGTGTATAATTTGGCGAGTGTTTTGGCGATTTATATAATTTGGCGAAATTGGTCGACGGGATAACTAAGAAGTTCCAAAAAATATAACACTTGAAAATTACAGACTTTTACGAACTATTTTATTAAATCACAAATACCGGGTGTCCCAAAAAGGACTGACTGATTTTAAAATTCAATAACTTATAAACGGTGACAGATATTTAAAAAATTCTTGCAGGAGGGTTATGCATAAGGTCAAAATTTTTTTACAGTGATTTTCGATTTTAGTTCGAATTACAAACAATAGATGGCGCTGCGATCAATAGACGCTGAATTCAGACTCGATTTTTGATACTTCGGGGCCCGGATAATACATTTCCATCTCCTTTTTCAGCATGGAACAAGAGAAAGGACCAGAAATCGAGCCTGTATTTAGCGTCTATCGATCGCAGCGCCATCTATTGTTTGTAATTCTAACTAAAATCGAAAATCACTGTAAAAAAACTTTTGACCTTATGCATAACCCTCCTGCAAGAATTTTTTAAATATCTGTCACCGTTTGCAAGTTATTGAATTTTAAAATCAGTCAGTCCTTTTTGGGACACCCGGTATATACTTAAAATAAGTTAACAAATAACTGTTATAGAATAGAGTAATAAATTAAAACTCATACTTAATGGAACAGATGTCATATATTCCCGCAGCCGCCATCTTGGATTTTTTCTTGGCGTGAAAACCCCTTTTCCGCCAAGTTGTAAATGTCGCCACGCAGCGATTTATGCGTTTGATAGGATTAACGAAAATAAAATGTAAAACATCGCCAAGAAATCTCAAAATATTCAAGATGGCGGCCGCGGGAATATACAGCATCTGGCACATATGTCATATCATATTGGCGCAATTGTTTTCTGACGCCAATGTCATATACGCACAGGTACTTAACTTGCGCCTAAGTGTCGTTATTTTGCTTGATATGGTAACCCGGATATAGATGATATGGTAAAAAGGTTTTCGCCAAAATGGCGTCGGTAAAAAGTCGCGCCAATAAGAGGCGTATATGACATCTGTGTCCAGCATCTAAGCCTTATTTTCCATTACCGCCATTAAAGTTTCAGCTGTACGATCGGGAATAGGAGTAAGAAAAAATCCCCGTGTTTCGCGACATAAAACAGCTAACACCCACTGAGGAGGAAGAAAACGTCCTACGTTGCTTTTTTTTTCTGGTAAAAAGACTTGCATCTACTTCTATAATTTTATTAGGCCCATCGATTTTTCTATTTGGCTTTGAACACAAAGCATTTTCACAAACTTCTCTCAAAGAACTATTCCAGTCAGCTGTTGTGTTGTGATTCATATCAAGTTGCAGCCCACAAAACTCAATCGATGTCAACTCTTGGCACCATAAATATATAAACTTTAAAGCATTAAGAAAAGACAACCGCGATCCTTCAAACCATGTTTTCTGTCGTATTCCTACGCTTTCTCGGCATGATCGTAAGCTACATCTCCATTTCGGATTTTCAAACCATGTTTTCTGTCGTATTCTTACGCTTTCTCGGCATGATCGTAAGCTACATCTCCATTTCGGATTTCCAGAACTCATCCGTAATTCCATTTCATGGTTTTTTGAACACAACATTTTATCATGCAGAATTCCAAATTCCTGAAACAGTTTTATCGAAATTTTCTCATCATCTGGTAATTGCCAAATGGTAAAATCTATCTCAGCGTCAGCAGTAAAAGTAAATTATAACTTCATAAAGAAAAATATTTTCAATTCGAATAGTAAATCAAATACCTTTTAAGGTTAAAAAATAACAATTCAAGCGATTCACGTTTCATAAATAGCATATCACAATGTTCCGCATGGTTTACTATAAAAATTCTTTTCACGATCAGGGTTGAAATAATTGGCGCATTAGCATACATTTTGGAATAGTGTCCGTATAACGGAAAAGTACTCATTTTCTCTATCCCGCCAAGGTCCTATACTGGAAAAGTACCTAAAGCTCATTAAAATCGGGTAGTTAGGAGCTCGGACAGTACAGCGCCGTCTATTGGCGGAAATGTTATTAGTAGCATCGGGATGAAGATGTAAAGACGTACATTTTCGTATATTACACTTTTAACCTTCTGACCGCCGCGAACTGATATATCCGTTCACTAAGCTGTAGATTTCACTGCAATAGAAGCATTATTTAAATTTATATAATACAGATATAATCCAGTTTTAAAAAAATTGAGTTATGATAAATTATCTCAAAGGAGATATGCCTATACGTAATAAAAATTTTTATATCATGTTCGAAAAAACAGCCTTTATTAGCTTTTTTAAAAAAATACAGCGACAAAAACTTTACAATTTTGCACTTTTGCTCGGCGGTCAGGGGGTTAAATTCTCATCCATAGATTCTGAAAAAAAAAATCCCCTTAAAAGTACGGAGTTAAAATTATACTGCGGTGACCTCGATTATGAAAGATTAATGGTTTTAAATGGGAATTTCGCCAAAAAAGCCAGCTATCGCCAAGTTGGCTTCGTATATGACAACTTATATCTGTCGCCAAATTTGGCGACATTTTTTCAAATTTGGCGATATTTTGCCAAGTTGGTCAACCTTTGGCGCTACTGTGGTAACCCCGCATTAGTATTTTTCAACAATTACTCATTACGTCATTACAATGAGGCGGTTCTACCGGAATCGTGAGGGACACACAGAGACTTGGATTTTATATAAATAGATGCCAAGAAAAAGTGTTGCACGATTGCGCTCATATAAATAATTGAGGTAAAAATAGCAGAAATTTTGTATTTTACATCAGCACTGGGGCATTATCACAATCTTTTGACTTACGGGAGTAAAAATCTGGTGAAATTAAACTTGCTAGAATAACATTTTAATCTTATAGACGAATGCCTTAATGATTCAAATTAAGAAAAAATGGTCAGCAGTGAAATTTTTTTTATTTAACTGAGGTTTATGTTAAACTTGCGAGTTTAATTTTCCTTACCATTTTACCCCTATAACTTTGTATTTTCTTCCAAATTTTTACTTATAATGAATTTGTATCGTACCCACAGGACATTCAATTAAAAAAATAATTACAATGTAGTATTTTTAGTACAAAATTTTGGTATAACATTGTCTTAAAGGGATGTTAAAGAAGGGACGGAAGGAAAAAAAAGAGGATGGTGTAAGAAAAACGGACGTAATGAAAAAAAAGGATGAAAAGGATGGGATGGTAACACGGGGGGTCCCACGTCCCGGTCCTAGGCTCTCACAAGCCCATTTGTCCCTGCTCGGAACTACCAGAGAGACAAGTCCCGCGACGCGTTCCAGTTATTCCTGAAAGAAGATGAATTGATCGAATACGATAATCCTCGCCACCCAGCTAGAAGAGCGAAATGTTCCCTTATCTTTGTTCCCAACCCGGTACGCCCCGATAGTCCGCAGAAACCGAACACCTATGAAGGAGTCGGGCCCACAAACCTACACGAGGATTCCCGATCCGGAGTTACTTTACAGAGTGCCCACAAGATCAAATACCATTATCCAGCAAAGACATATATGCGAGCTCCGGAGGTCCGGAGAAAATCCCTCTTGACGCCAAAGACGACGCCTCGCTTGGACGATCATGAAAGAGCCTCTAGCGGAGCCCGAGGAGACAAGGTAACTCCTAGTGTGACGACATAGACATCACCTCGGTGGGCGTTTTTCGCCCAATCTCTCTGCTCAACCTGAGGAACCCCTCGCCGCTCGATGCTGGGAGTCAAAAGAGACCAGACTAGGTACCGTTAGCAACCCCAGGTGGGCACGGAAAGCTCCACCAAGACGTGATAGACCCCGCCTTGCTAGGCAGTCGGAGGGTCCGGAGTCCCGCCGTTCCCCCACAACTCGACTCCACCCGAGGGTGGAGAATCCCCGGGAGACCGGCATAAGCCCGGCCCCCACTACCTTACCAGACGGGCGTCGAAGGTATCCAAGCACGAACTCTCCTGACCCCGTGCAATGAACAACAGCTACCTGTTATTTGCGTTCGAAGGTTAGTTTAAGACACCGCTAGATCATCACGGCAAACTCCAGTAGCGCATAGACAGGCAGGATCTGGGTCGGACCAAGAGTTCCCCAAAGGTACGAAGCGCCGCGCGTTCGTCGGCGAGCCTCCGGCTTGGTTCCCTGCGGAGATAGTGTTCAATGGAGGACCTGCCGGCCGAACCTCTCCGAGGGTTTGCGGCACGACATCGGGCAAGCAGAGCCATACTGGCCTCCCTCTGCGACCGCTCCATGGTCGACGACGGCACTACCAAACCGTACCCACCTTAGGGTTAGCTCCCAACTGCTCCAGCTATGGACATATCGGCTGGATGAGCCTCCTGAAGAACATTTCTCATCAGGCGCTGTCCGAATTTCTCACCCTTCGGTTGCCCCGAGAGACCCTGCATGGCGATCCCGCGAGCCCCGTCGTCATCAGTGAGTCACCGAGACACCGCTCTACGAAGTCCGCTCTCTCTCCTTAGGCTCCCTCTCAGTCGATTGGTGGATGGGGTCCTATGGGACGGCGGATAGGACGGTAAGGAAAATCACCACGATTTTTAGGCAAATCATGTTAAGACTAATTGATAGCCACAATTTTCACTGATTTTTAGAAACAGTTATTTACATTGGATTAAATTTAAAAAAAATTAATTTACCTCGAAAAGTGCAGGAGTGAACCTTAGGGAACGTAAGACTACCAATAAAGCCTGTATGCTTGAAATTGATAAACAACAAAATAAATTAATAAACAACAAAAATTATTAACATAGTCATCTTGCCCCGGTCTCCCCTACCTATTTCAATGCATTTACTAGGTCACGCAAAATATTAGAGTACATAATTGTCTATGAGGAAAACTTTTGCAGCTCATCTTAATTGAGTTGCACTGTTTCAAAAATGATGAAATTGATATACATTACTGATGATTACTACAAGACGCTGGTCGACGAACATAATTTGCACATCATTTATCGTTCATTTACAGACGTATAAAAGTTTTCGGATACAATGCTGTATTCTCAACTTATTGTCTATTAGGGATGAATGGTGGAAGTGCGTTGCCAGTCATGATGTGAGTTTATAAATTTAACTAAATTTTTACATGCTACATGGTATGCATAAATAAAGTTGATATATATTATACACAGTGCAACACAAAAGAATTCGTAAGCATTACTGTTTTAAAGTTTTTGATTTGATATAATTTAATATAATCTTTTGATTCATTCTGGAGTTCATTTCATGTATATCCGAAACTTACTAATTTTAGAGTTTCAGGAAATTTAATTAGAAATGCACTGCAAAGAAAATCAGATGGAATGTGATTCGTATATATTTATTGTACAAGAAAGTAGTTGGCAATTACTTTACAAATATAACAGAAAAAAGAAAAAAAAAACATTATAAAAGGTAAGGTTACACGGGCTCACATTTTCTTTTCGGACCCCTTTTCAAAAATGTTTTTACAAAAAAAAAAAAAAAAAAAAAAAAAAGGCGTAAAACAAATATTTAATCTAAAACATGTGGTTAAACAAATATATATTTTAATACATTAATTACTGTAAATAACATGATAATAAAGGTTTTAATAAAATCTTTTATTCAACTAGTTAATAAAATAATTCTTTGTTAAATTTGTGCAACTGAAATACTTTATTTTAAAATTTGTTCACTTTTATGTTTGCTTGTTCTAATAATAATTAATTTTTAATAAACATACATCACCAAAATTTCTCTTACTAATTTTATAAACATGTTTCTTTTATGTATGATGTTCAAATTTTAAGCAATTTTGAAAATTTTCTGCATTTTAGCTACAAATGTTAATAAAATCACTTTTATAGTACGTTAATCCTTTACTCTACTGACGGTACTTATAAGTACCATTAAAGTAGTTTGTTATAAAATTCATTTAATACACGTTATTAATAATCGACTGGTACTAGTCACATTTTTATACAATGATATTCAGCAGAATTAGATCGAAATGTGATTTTTATTCCAGACTGTACGGATAAAAATAGTATTTCCAACCTTCATTTAACGCCTTATACTCACGGTACTTATAAGTACCATTAAAATAACTTGTTATAAAATTCATTTAATACATCGATTACTTGTAATACAGTTTAGAATGAGTTATAGATACATTATTTTATCTTGTTCCAAAAGCATTATTGGTTACACAAAACACAAATATTTTTAAAAGGATGATTTCTTTTGCCTTTAAATCTTTTCAGCTTTCTAGGCGTTGAGGGGGGGGGGGGGATTTTCAATTCAGAAATATGTCTATATTGCTGTTGTAAGAACATTACATTTGTTAAAAACCAGAAGCATTTGGTAAATTTTCGATATTAAGCAGTCATGATATTCATAAGTACCTGATGCTATTAAGCCATGTGGTCAACATAAAGCACACCAGTCTTCATTAAAACTAGAAACAAATTTTAAACTAACGCCAACACATTGAAATTATACGAAAAACATTTTGCATATTCAAATTCTCAACATTTTAGAACTTGATTTTTAAAAGAGCGTTGAAACCTTAAGCTTATTATCTATAGATAGATGCATACGTTCTTTAAGTCTTTATGAACTGAATTATGAATTCATGAAAATTTTATCTTCTAAAGCATTTTTCGTGAATTGTTTAAACTAAATTAGAAGATTTACGTAATCATTTAATGAATTTTAGAAAGATTTTAGAAAGATTGAAGGATTTAGAAGGATTAATTAAATTTGAATTTATATGGATTCTGTGCATTATTTATAACCCGACTGAAATCTTTATTTTAAAGATTTTTCTTAGTATTTTGTAGAATTAGTAAATGTCAAATATAATATTATTATAATAGAAATATAGAAATATTTCAAAAAATTGAATCCTCCCGCCCCCAACGCCAAGAAAGCTGAAAAGATGCAAAAGCAAAAGAAATCATCATTTAAAAAGTATTTTTGTTTTGTGTAACGAATAATGGTTTTGGAACAAGATAAAATAATGTATCTATAACTCATTCTAAACTGTAGTACATGTAATCGATGTATTAAATGAATTTTATAACAAGTTATTTTAATGGTACTTAATTGTGCCGAGAGTATCGTTAAACGAAGGGTGCAGATTCTATTTTTATCGGTATAGTCTGGAATAAAACTCACCTTCCGTTCTAAATCTGCTGAATATCATTGTATAAAAATGTGACTAGTATCAGTCGATTATTAATAATGTGTACTTCATAATGTTATACTTAATTTTTTTAGATAGTCGTTTCTATATAATTTGTATGCAAATTGGAAATTTTGGACACCAACAAATAATTTCGACATGATATTAGGATTTTGCAGTAAACAAAACCACACTGTAAAAAAAATACGTAAAGTTACTAAATTTTCTCTAGGAATCCCGTATTCCTGGAATTTTTTATGTAACGGCAAAAACAAAAATGCATTTAACAAATACACTTTTGCACCGTAAATCAAAAAATCTGTAAGGTTACTAAGAATTATTTAGGAAACTGAAAATCTTAAAACTATTTATATAACTGCAACCCGGGTTACAGATAAAATTTTAGTGATTTTGCTGAAATTTTAGTAGATTCTTTTAAAAAGCTACAGATTTCTGTAGCTAGCTCTGATAAAATTTGCAGATTTCTCTAACTTTACATCTGTTGAGTTACAGATTTTTTACAGCGCATCGGCTACCAAACGAAAAGTCATTCAGAAAAGTAGATAACGAATTATGCAGGCTTAAAATTTTAAACTTCTAACATTAAAATTATAATCGTTTCAAAAGAGATTGTTTAGTTTTTGAAACATAACTTAAAAACCACTTCGCAGCATGATCTATAATTTAAAATGTCAATTTTTGAAGCTTTTAGAAGTTGATTTACATTGATTAGGCATTCGCAGTAAACAGAATAACTTACTTAAAACATTTTAATGACACAGACACCAATAAAAATATTTACAAAGCTGGAATGTAACTTAGAGCTTATAACGATTATCTCGTTATATATGTTTACATTCCATTTCCCCCACCCCTCCCCAGACAGTTTCAATTAAAATTCTGTTTAATAACTTATTTATTTTGTGCACTATAGTCAAACAGTGCAACCCCTAAATTAAATTCAACATTTAAAAACTAAATCGATTGTATTAACAGCCCTTCACATTTAAATTAAATTATTCTAGTTACTCATCTCTTTAATAAAATAAAATCAGTGATTCACTCTTCCATTTTCACTTTCTGATTCTTTCACACATACGATTTAACCTTGTACAAAATTCGTTACGGCTGACTGTTAGTTTCAAAAGCATTTTAACTTCGGTCATTTCCTTATTTGGGTATGAATATAACTCATCAGTTAAAATCACTCTACATGCAATCTATTTATTAGAATTATCTTCGCTTCACACCCTTTTGTCCAGATGTATGGCATTTCTTCATTTTTGTGGTAAAGCGGTTCATCTTTGATCTAACAATTGCTCTAGAAAAATACATTCTCATGCTCTTTAGCCTAACGAATTCGATCTGTTACTATGCCCTTTCCAGATAACAATTTTTATTTTTTGTAACCGCAGCTATATCAATGTACAGATTAGTCTGCGTCTATCATGACTCAAGAATGCTTGCAGCCCACAATCTGCCCCCCCCCCTACACAATTAATAGGGTAGAAGCCTACCGTATGTTTTTGGCGAACATACCAGCCAATGTTTCTCTTTGCCTCTTGTGCATGGCGCAAAAATACTTTTAGATTGGCGATATTGTGGTCCGCCAAGCAAGAAAGTTGTAACTGTATATTCAACACTTTCCTGCTCTATCTCTAGCCTCGTGATGACGTCTTAAAAGAGGCTCCTTATTGCTTTCCCCCTGTACCTCTCCCTTGGACATTCATCATGAAAATAAAATAAGTCTTCGTTTACCCGAATTGGAGTTTTTTTTTTATAGGACCTGGTGTCTAATTTTCGCTACTTTTGTTAACGCACAACGGCCACCTCTTTTCTAGCAAAAAGTCTTCATATAAATTGGTCGCCTGACCAGTTTTTTTTTTCCATTAACAAAAAAAAAAAATGTAAGGGAGAGGTACTTGCTTCCAATATTATTTTTCTGCTTAGATTTTTGGAGCGATGAATTCCTCCCAGCTGTTGCACCGCTCCGTTGCTGTGAGCGTCGAGTATCTCGCCCCCGTCACCTAAAAGGAAACAACGACACGCTGATTTTCTTCGCTTCCCCAGAGGTACTGCTTATCTTCGCTTATCGGCTGCTTGGATTTCATCATGGAGTGAACTTTTCGTCCTGGTCAACTACCCCTTGCCGAAGAAACATCTTTCTCTCCTTTCCATTTCTACTTTCCCCCTTTGCCAACCTCTGGAGTTTTAGAATCAACTGCACGTTCCCCGTCGCCGAAGAAATCTGCCTGCCTTACATCCTCCCGTCGCCGAAGAAATCTGCCGGCGATCCAACCTGTCTCTCGGACCATTCCCCCGGCCCATCATCGCATCATACTTGTGAAAGTTTTGTGTTAAAGAAAGTTTTCGTGTGAAAGAGTCTACTAAAATTAGAAATCAACTGCAAATGTTTCCTTATAATAGCAATATTGGTGATGTCACAACTTCGACAAGTTCCGCGTTGAGAAACCTTTCGTGTGTGAAATACGATACAAATTTTGTGTGAATTCATCACTTCAGTGAAACACTGATTACAAAGCAAAAAAAAAAAAAAAAAAAAAAAAAAAAAAAAAAAACCCTGAAAATGCATGTGTTCGTCGAAAAGAACGTCCGAGCGAGTCAGCGAGTGAATCATGACTCTCGCTCTCATTTCTATTTACACAGCCAGCCTCCTCAATATTCTGAAAAGTGTCTTTTGTTACCTTTTTACCATACGACACCACTGTTTGTGAAAGAAATGCTTCAGAGTGTTTTTTTTCGTGATCACTCTTGATTAAAATATCCACCCCAATTTGTCCTGCGATCTGCTCAAGTGTGCTATGTGTGTTGTAGGTCAACTTCTCTGATGCTACAGTCAGAATGTGCAAAATATTTGTTTGTGAAAATGCTAGTGTGCACGAGTGTTGATTCATTCTAATAAAAGGAGTCAATCAAAAAAAATCATTCAAATCACTCCTGAAGTTGTGCTCCATAAATTCACCGTTGTATACAAATAGAAAAAATCGTCGAGAGTCACATAGATATGCACTAATAAAAAACAAAAGTTCACAATCCAAAAAAAAAATTGAAGTGCATTAGTAAAAAAAAAAAGAAAATAAAAAGTTTCAATAGTGCTAGATTTACTTAAAATAGCACATTTTTAGAGTACGAAAGCATATTTTCATTCCTCCCATTTAATTGCTTTCCTTTCGACTAATTTTCTTTTCAGTCAATTCTGGAAACGTTGTTTTAAAATTTTTAAAGTTGTTTCATTCCATTTTTATGCTTTCATACTCCATAAGTACTCACAAGTACGTGATAATTGATTTTATTAATATTATTGTGTTTTTGTACAGGATACGAAAACACAGTGATATTGCTATTTTTTTTATATTTTGTGTTGTCTATTGTAATATTTATATATATAATATAATTAGTTTTTTTTCCCATTGCATTGAATGTTCCAATATTCTTAGTTATTATGAAATACATTCACCTCTACTTAACTCTTAATGCATATTAAAATATGTTAATTTTTTTTTCTCTCAAAAAGAGTTAACGAGGATTATACTTCGTCCCACATATATTTTTTTATCTACGAAGGTTAAAATAATTTTTTTTTTCTAGTTCGCCTTTCGGCTTGAAAATATTTTAATTTGAGAGATTTTTAATTTTTGTCCTTTTAGAGAAACAAGGACAGATAGCAATTTTTTTTTCTCTGTTAAAAAGGATAAAATAAGTTTTTATTTCAGTTGCTTGCTCCTACCAGTTTTATTTTGAAAGACTTGCATGTTTCATCCATTTAAAAAAAATAAATAAAATAGGAGCTATTGCGAAATATTTTTCTGTTTCTCTTTCTTTTGCTTAAAATAAGCAACGGTATTATTTTTACTTTGAGAAACACAATTTTGTCCCTGGATAAGTTTTTTTTTCTTTTTCTCTCTATTTTTTCTATAAAAGGTTTTTTAAAAAAAAAGACCTTTTGTTTATTTTTAAGTTGTGTATTAGTTATTTTTTTAATGTGATTATTATACTATTTTATTTCATTATTTTATTTCATTTACATTTTTATCTGTTATATGTGTGTTATATTTAGATATGTATGCAGAATTTCAGTAACAATTTTTGATTAGAGAATTTGTGTTAGGTAAACCGTTGACCATGTCCGCTAAGCAAGTTCAAATCAACATTAACCAATTTGATGGAGATCCGGATTTGCTTAAATTCTTTTTTAACCGAATTAGGTCGGTCGCTGAAATTAACAATTACAGCCCTCAGACTACCATTGCTGTACTTGTAGGGAAGTTAATTGGTCCCGCTCAAAAATTTTATGCTCAGAATCCGGAAATTCAAAAAGTTAATGATCTAGATACGCTTGAAAAAGAATTTGCCGCATTTTTCTCACCCCCGAGCAAGTGCGTGGCTGGTGTTGAACTTTCGAGCTTATCTCTTTTGCCAGCGGAGTCAATTAAAAATTTGGCACATCGATTAAACGTGTTAGCCGCAACTGTCTATTCAGATATTAAAGACGAAAATGCCCGTAACGCGATTAAACTTATGAAATTTATGGAAGCTGTGCCAGCTAACATACGAATAAAGTTACAAGAAGAAGGCGTAAATGAATATCGTGCTGCTGTTGAAAGAGCACAGACGTTATACGAAATTCTGCATAACGAAAAGATTCTACATTCCTTACCCTCTGTCAGTAAATCTCAAAATAACATTGAAGAACAATTGAAAGAACTCTCGGAAAAAATTAATGCGTTAACACTTGCACCGCCTGGACCCAAAACTGAAACTAAAAAAAATGATATGCAAGGTAGCCCAAAGTACAACTCAAATGCAATGCGCTATAAAAAAAATTTCAAAACTCGCAATTTCCCAAAACGTTTTTCCCCTCACAAATTTCCACAAAGAAAAGTTGTGACATGTCACTCTGTTCTGTTTCCGCAATGGCCACCAGGCCCATCAGTGTTTTAAATGGAAAAGAGTTAATACACAGAGAAGGGAAAATTTTAACAGACGCAACAGTTACCAGGTTCAGGAAAACTAGAACAGAGACACAATTTTTATGCTGATGATTTTGTGTCTCAAACATGTGACTTAACATCAGCAACATTTCCTATTGACCCTACATTACCAAAGATCTCTAAAGAAAGGTTAGTTAATTCTACCGGGTCACAAACTTAAGATCACATTAAAATCGCAAGAAATATTACAACTCAAACAGAAAATGAAGGCGATAACAATGTTCACATCATTTGTAGTGTTAATACGCATTCTCCATCACTCCCTCTTGTAAAGGCCACTATTGCAAACCATAAAATCACCCTATTGGCTGACTCTAGAAATAGCATTTCGTTACTTTCACAAAATTTATTTAATGAACTTAAACCTGTATTAAAATACAAGAGACTATCAACAGCCATAAATATTAAAACCGTCAATTCGGATGTTTCTTTTTCTTCATGTATTAGAGCATCCATTAAGTTAGAAAAAAAATCCTTCTCGCACCACTTTTATATAGTGGATATTCCTGAATCCTCCAGTTTTGAAGGCATTCTTGGTTTTGATTTCATTAGTAAATTTAACATTATCATTGATACTTTCAATAAATGCATTCACATTAACAACAACTTGACTATTCCACTAGAAACATCACACACTAAGTCCAAAGTCAGTGAAAGTAGTCAATGTAACACCTTATGTGATGTAATGACAAATAAAAAAGTTTTCTTAACCCGTAAAATCATTCTAGAACCCCAAGAGCAAACATGGTGCTCAGTTTACACAAACAATAATATCAAACATGACATAAACTATCTATTTGAATATTTGGCAAATAAAAAAGAAGTAATAGGTCATGACGCCATTATTCAAATGGATAAGAAATCTAAACGCAAAAAGAAGCCTGTACAATTAAATCATTTCTTTTCTATTTCACTTAAAAATAATTCTGACACTACCATTCATCTCCCTAAACACACAAAAATTGGACATTTATCTGAGGTTGAGGAAATTCTGGACTACCCCTCTGATAATTTGGACAAGCATCATAACTCAGAACAACACTTCCTAAATTTTATCCAGGCATCTAATGAAACATTAAAAAAGAGGAAAGAGGATTTGTCAGCTACCGATATCGATCTTACACATTTAAGTTCTAATGAAGCAAATACAATGACTAAACTGTTACTTAATTATTACCCTGCCTTTTCAAAATCATTAAATACACTTGGTCATACTGATAAGATTGTACCTGATTTGAAATTTATTAATGACTACCCTATGAAAACTCTTCCATTCCCCCTTCCTCAATCTTTGCAAAAAGGTACTTTAGAACAAATTAAAGATCTGCTTGATGCCAAAATTATTGAACGCCACTGTTCAGAATGGGCTTGCCCATGCTTTTAGTCAAAAAGAAACCAGACGGAACTGGTAAACAAAAATTTCGTCTCGCCATAGATCTTCGAATGGTAAATACTGTAATTCAAGGATCATCTTACCCTCTACCTAAAATTCAAACCATCATTTCAAATCTTTCTCAGTATCGATATTTTTCTTCTCTTGACTTTCATCAGGCATATCATCAAATTGATTTGCCAGCAAAATTCCAAAATCAGTTGACATTTACTACTATGTTTGGTTCTTTTAGATACAAGAGATTAGTGTTCGGATTAAAAAACAGCGCTTCTATTTTCCAAGCTTTAATGGACTCTTTGCTTGATGAATTACAATTAGATGGTGTATATACATATCAGGATGATTTCATTGTAGGTGCAAACTCTTTTGATGAAATGTGTAGTAAATTTTAAAAAATTCTCTCTATCTTAACCAAATATAACTTTACCCTGTCTCCTAACAAGTGTACTTTTCGTAAAACTAGTATTGACTATTTAGGATTTCATGTAGAAAATCAGTCTGTTTCCCCAATTCAGTCAAATATCATAAAAATAACATCTTTTCCCACACCTACAACTAAAAGACAGCTAAAAAGACACATTGGTGTTATTACATTTTATAAGAGTCTAATTCCATCCTTTTCTGAGTTAGTACAGCCACTGATAAACCTAACTACTCCAAAAGTTAAATTTAAATGGACAGTTAAACATCAAGAAATCATGGACACAATACAGAAAATTTTCTTTAATTCTCCCATGGTTAGATTACCTGATTGAACAAGACATTTTATTTAAATACAGATGCGTCCAATGTTGCTATTTCTGGTGTTTTATTACAAGAGCATGATCAACAACTTTTACCAGTAGCATATTTTTCTAAATCTCTTAAGCCATCACAAAAAAATACCCTGCACTTAAATTAGAACTCATGGCAATTTATAAATCTGTTACCGCTTTCAAATATTATTTATATAACAGGCAATTTGTAATTCTTTCTGACAGTAAAAAAAAAAAAAAGAAATCAAAAACGTGTTTTTATAATTTGGAATTCAGAATTATTACGGTATGAGATAGAAGGTTTTGAAATTAATATTAGAAAGACACATTCAGCCTGCATGTTAGCTTTCCAAGAATATGAAATGTTTAAACGTAAGTTCATGGGTTCGAACATGAGCGAGCTCCTGAACTCATCCATGACCCTCAACCATTACCTATTATTGACTATGATACACCAGACAGTAATAATTCATGTTCTAGTGCCACTAAGAAATATGTAAACTATCTTGTATCTGGTAAACAAACAAATCCAGATCCTTTATTGGAAATTTCAAATGAAACCTTCTGCACTGAACAAAAAAATGACACCACCTTGTCCACTGTTTACAAGGATATTCTAAAGAAGGGACCTTCTCAAAAATATCCTAATTACTTCATACACCCTGATTCGAAAGTTTTAATGTTAAAAAAAGAAAACAATCTTAATAACACTTTTTCATATCACATTGTTGTTCCTAACTCTCTTAAAAGCAAAGTTTTAACAATCTCTCATTTATCTCACTTTGGTTTTAATAAAACCTATGAGTTCCTATCATCAAGATACTTTTGGAAAGACATGTATGTTGACACCTTAAACTTTGTAGCTTCATGTGTCAAATGTCTTCAATGTAAACATCATCAAACCCCTCCTGCACCCTTACAACCCACCTACACGCCCAGATATCCTGGTCATACTATTAGTACAGATCTCGTTGGACCTTTTTCTAATGGTAAACATATTTTAACTATTACAGATCACTTTTCAAGACATGTTGAACTTTTTACACTTAATGATACATCTGCAGCTAAAGTCGTTAAATGTGTATTCTCTTACATAACCACCTTTGGGAGACCTTCTGTTGTCTTATTAGACTTAGGACCCCAATATACATCTCAAATATACAACATTTTTAATGATACTCTAGGTGTTAAGGTACTTCATAGCTCTGTTTCGAGGCCACAAAACAATGCTCTTTCGGAGAGAATAAATAAATCTATCAAATACTCTGTTAATATACTTTTGCAAGAAGGTCACTCATTTGAAAATGCAATATTTATACACAAGTCGCTCTATAATGGTTCAAAACATTCAACTACATTATTCACTCCTAATCTTCTGCACTTTGGACGTGAACTTTCATTAATTTTTGACCCTTTTGATCAGAATAGCAATCAACCTTTTCTAGATAAACATACTGAAATACATAAACTACTTGAAGATTTACACAAAATATATGACAAGGCTTACATTAACATTAAAACAGCACAGGATAAAAGATATAAACATTACGGTCAAAAAAGCTAAATTAAGAACCATTTGTCTCAAAGATATTGTGTACTTAAAATCTGTTGATAAATTCAAACCTAAATACACTGGACCATACATTGTAACTTTCAAACATTCACCTGTGTCATTCTCGATCAAGAGGTTATATGCTGCTGATAATACAGCATTTCGTGTACACATTGATAGGTTACTTCTTGCACCACCTCGATATGGACATGTATTCGATGCTACAAGTCACTTAAACAATCACAACTTCCCTAATGCTTATCAACCACATACATATAATTTAAGAAACAGAAAATAATATACTTTTGTGTACATTTCTTTCTTATGGCATGTATTGTGAAGCTAAGTGTACAACCAGAGGCGTAGGTTGTATGTATGTTGCTTGCAACAGATCTTTAACAACATTATGGCTGGCCCATGACTGTTTCTTCGAAGATCTCTTGTGAACAATATTTTGAATCACGTTACACTCTTTTCATTTTACTGTACACTTTTATGTTATTTACATACACTTAACTATTATTTACAGTTTAACATTTATTTTACATTCCATTCTTTTACGATTACATTTCAGTTAAAAGTGATGACTAACACATTTAATAATTGCGGTTATTTAAAAAAAAAATTTTTTTCACAGGTAATTTGATAACATTTTCTGTAAGGCAACCAGTTAGTTACCTTCTAATATATGACTTGTGCATTATTTAACCTGATTATGACTTTTTCATTTTTTTATGTCTCTCTTCACTCTAGGATTGTCTACCCCTTTTTGATTTGATATATATGTGACATATATCTATTTTTTTTTAATTCTCCCTTTCGAATGTTTTGTTCCCGTTCAAAATTATTGCTTTTAGGGTACAAAACTTCATTGTGTTGAGAGACAACCCCTTGGAATTGGTTTTCCAATTCACAAAAGTCAATTTTTGCTTGTAAACCGACGGGTGCTCCTTTAGAGGACCGCTAGCGTCTTCGGAGGAGCAGGGACTCATATAAGCGGGCGCTGTATGAGTCTCAAAACTCCCTCCTCATATAAGGCTGAAGCCCTAAGCCGACGCCATAATACTTGTGGTCTACACAAGATTCAGGGTGACACCTTTTTCATGGGCTTGCTTCAGGCACCTCTTTTTTTTGTCATCCTATGCTGCATGCATAAACATTACATTTTTTAAATCATATCCAATTTCTTTTAAATCATACTACATTTGATTATTAGTTTACAATTACACATTTCACTTATTATTATTTATTCTTTACTTCTAGTGTTGCATTTGTGTTTATACATATATATTTTTATTGTTAGTACTTGTATTTTTCATAAAATGATCCTAGTCAGGATCAATATTTTGATGATGTGCAGCCAATGGTCTAGTTACATGCTGCTTAAACATTTGCTGTCAGAGTCGACTCAGTTTAAAAAAATATATACCATGGTATGCAATTTTGAAGAAACTTTTACTGAAGGTGGAGATCCATAAACTTAAGTTAAAAAATATTAATTCATAAAATCTCTTAGGACTGTTGAACTATTGATGAAAGAGATTTTTTTGTTTTCATGACAGCAACCTGTTTAAAAAAAAAAACTTTTATGTTTTGAAAATATATTTATATGTTTAACTATTTTTCTTGCTGTTTTGCCCATGCACACGGGTCAACAAAAGTTGTTTTTTTTTGTTTTTTTTTGCGGTGTCCCAGGTGATATATATAACGATTATCTCGTTATATATGTTTACATTCCATTCCCCCCCCCCACCCAGACAGTTTCAATTAAAATTCTGTTTAATAACTTATTTATTTTGTGCACTATAGTCAAACAGTGCAACCCCTAAATTAAATTCAACATTTAAAAACTAAATCGATTGTATTAACAGCCCTTCACATTTAAATTAAATTATTCTAGTTACTCATCTCTTTAATAAAATAAAATCAGTGATTCACTCTCCATTTTCACTTTCTGATTCTTTCACACATACGATTTAATCTTGTACAAAATTCGTTACGGCTGACTGTTAGTTTAAAAAGCGTTTTAACTTCGGTCATTTCCTTATTTGGGCATGAATATAACTCATCAGTTAAAATCACTCTACATGCAATCTATTTATTAGAATTATCTTCGCTTCACACCCTTTTGTCCAGATGTATGGCATTTCTGCATTTTTGTGGTAAAGCGGTTCATCTTTGATCTAACATCTGCTCTAGAAAAATACATTCTCATGCTCTTTAGCCTAACGAATTCGATCTGTTACTATGCCCTTTCCAGATAACAATTTTTATTTTTTTGTAACCGCAGCTATATCAATGTACAGATTGGTCTGCGTCTATCATGACTCAAGAATGCTTGCAGCCCACAATCTGCCCCCCCCCCCCTACACAATTAATAGGGTAGAAGCCTACCGTATGTTTTTGGCGAACATACCAGCCAATGTTTCTCTTTGCCTCTTGTGCATGGCGCAAAAATGCTTTTAGATTGGCGATATTGTGGTCCGCCAAGCAAGAAAGTTGTAACTGCATATTCAACACTTTCCTGCTCTATCTCTAGCCTCGTGATGACGTCTTAAAGGAGGCTCCTTATTGCTTTCCCCTTGTACCTCTTCCTTGGACTTTCATCATGAAAATAAAATAAGTCTTCGTTTACCCGAATTGGAGTTTTTTTTATAGGACCTGGTGTCTAATTTTCGCTACTTTTGTCAACGCACAACGGCCATCTCTTTTCTAGCAAAAAGTCTTCATAGAGCTGACATGTCTATTCAACTTACTCTACCTCGAAAAGCAGTGTACTAGTAGTGACATCATTAATGGACTTCTCACGATATGTGAGAAAGCTGAAAATGAATTTCGTAATCCCAGAATTCTTGCTTACAACGCGTGTTTTTTGAAGCAAAATTTATTCCCCTCATTAATTATAAGATGAAAACTTTCTATAAAACGAATTTTTTTTTTTTTATATATTTTAAACAAATGAATGAAATATCTAATAAAAAATTATCAAGTTCAAAAAATGTATTTTGCACTAAAACAAAATTCTCATTTATTAAAATATTTATTTTATTTTAATAATTAGATTTGAATCATCATTCTCACAATCTGTTGACTTTTAAGTCCCTGAATAACAATTTTTATTTTAGTACATATTCTAGTGTTTTTTTTTTTTTTTTTTTCATATACTGGAGAAAATTCCATTGCATGATTGCATAAAAATATTCACGAGATAAATAAGTTTTGGACGATGTTGGGGGTCCAAATACCGGGAAAATTCCTATACCGTCCTGTGTCCCTTAAGCTGATTTTTAAGTTTTGGAGCTGTCTGTATAAAATTGTTTCAATAAAAGTAGTTCGATGTAATTTTTTTTCCGAAACTGGGAGAATTGTTTTATATAAATATGAGTAAAAAATTAATCTGCACCCATTTTTACTTTTGATATTATTTTTTGAACTCTGTCCCTGGGTTTTAGATTCCTTCCCATTCCTCCTGCTAAATGGTCAGGAATTGCTAAATAGCCTACAGGAAATCACTTCAGATGCAGCCACAGTTTTTTTTTCAAGTTTTTTCTCATGCAGAAGTATGCTAGAGAAAGAATGTCTAAAATTCTTTGACAGGAAATTTATTGCGGAATTTAAATCAGCATTTAAATATCAATTTCAAGCATCGTGGCTTTATTGGTTGTCTTAAGGTAAGTCCCAAAGGTTTATTCCTGCACTTTTCGAGGTATATATATATATATATATATATTTAATCCAATGTAAATAAATGTTTCTAAAAATCAATGAATATTGTGGCTATTAGTTAGTCTTAACATGATTTGTCTAAATATAGTGGTAGTCCATCCTTACCATTCTTAAATACTACATTGTTATTATTTCTTATTTGAATGTCCTGTGGGTACTATGGAAATTCATTGTAAGTAAAAATATAGAAGGAAATAGAAAGTTATAGTAATAATATGGTAAGGAAAATTAAACTAACAAATTTGACATAAACCTCAGTTGAATAAAAAAAAAATCACATCTTATATTTTTTTTCTTTATTTTGAATCATTAAGGTATTCGTCTATCAGATTAAAATGTTATTTTAGGGAGTTTAATTTCACCAGATTTTTATTCACGAAAGTCAAAAGATAGTGAGAATGCCCCATATATTCCCATTAATCAAAATCTGTCAAATTCTTCTAACTTTTGAAAAAGATAAAATTATTCTATTTATTCAATTTATTCAATTTAAAATAATTTAAATGTCATTAATTAAAAAATATAAAATAATTTAAATGTCATTAATTCAAAAAATATAAAATAATTTAAATGTCATTAAAATATAAGTTTTTTCATGAATTGAAAATAATGTACTATTTTATGATTTGGATCACGTACTATTCATATTCACAAAATAACCATGATTTTTTAATACTAGAATGGTTAATGAACATGATATACCTGTAGAGTACTAGGATATTGATAACTATATTGTATATGAATACTTATTCCATACAATTAAACTTTGATATAAACAAAAGGACTACGTCTGAATTCATTCATAGTTATAAAAACTTTTCAAAATAACAGACATTACATTACATTACAAGATAAAAACACTAAAAACAATATAAAAGGACGTTTCGGATTCATTCTGAATCCCTCATCAGCTAATTGCTAACGTAAAAGTCATACTAGGTTTTAAAGTTCAACAAATAGAAAAACATTACATCAAGTTGCCAAAAAATTATAGTCAAAACAAAACTGAATATTCTATTGGTAGAGTTGCAGCCTCGTTAATTGCTTTGTCAGCAGTTTTCGTGTACCAAGCTTCCAAAAACATGCGACTTGCATAAATGCTGCAGCTTATATGACCACGCCATGAAAACTGATCATTTTCCGAGTTTTGAGAATGCTTACATAATTAGATCAGGCTGCAGCATTTATGTAATGTATGTGCATTTTTATAACTCGAAATGCTAAAGCTTTTTTAGATATAGACGAAACAAAAACTGTTCCGGAATCTTTGTATTAAGGTTAAACACATAAGTAAAATCTTTTCCATTTTGCAATTTTTTGGTACCTTATTTTAAATTTTAAATTTTTTAATTTTTTTAAATGGCCGCCATTTTGAAACAAGACGGCGGATGAAGCTGGCCAACAAACTCGGACGAGACATTGGTATGTACTATGTACACACGAAGGTACATCCATATCGGTTTATAAATAAGCGTGTTATCGCGTGACAAAAATCAGGACGTTTCAAATTGTCAGCCGCGCTAGAAATTCAAAGAGCTATAACTCAATTATTTTTTAAGATATAGACAAAACAAAAACTGCTCCGGAATCTTTGTATAAAGGTCAAATACATAAGATAAAAATATTTTCCATTTTCAAATTTTTGGTACCACATTTCAAATTAAATTTTTTTTTTAAAATTTTTAAATGGCGCCATTTTGAAACAAAATGGCGGATGGACCTGGGCCACGAACTCGGTCGAGACATTGGTATGTACTATATATACAGGGTGATTCTGAATTCATCATCAATATTTGGTGGGCAGGTAGGGAATAGGAAAAGAACACTATTTCACAAAGGAAAGCATAGGCACAAACGAACGCATGACGGTGTAGAGGGCGCTTTGTGTCCGCATCTCCCATGAACGCGCATAGCTGTCTGCCGTGTGCAGCCAGTCGTCATTCGACAAGGTGACTTCGCTGAAGTAACATGAACCGGTATACGTTTCAAGAACTTGCAGATATGCATCTAACTTACGGTGCCGCAGGAGAAAGCTGTCTTAGAGCTAGGCAAATGTATGCAGAGCGCTACCCCAACCGGCGCGTGCCACAGCATCAAATGTTTTCACGTGTTCATCGACAACTGTGCGAAACTGGATCATTTGCTGGTATTAATGTTGATCGAGGCAGCCGCCGATCAACACGGACAGTTTCAGTCGAGGAAGATGTCCTACAGTCTATCGAAGAACAGCCAAGTTCTAGCACACGAGGTATTGCTCGCCAGTTTGGAGTTTCACAATCAACAGTGTGGAGGATACTAAACGAGGAACGTTTACATCCTTTTCATTTGCAAAGAGTGCAGTTACTGGAAGCAGAGGACTATCCCAAGCGTGTTACTTTTTGTCAGTGGTTCATGCAGAGAACAGCCGTTGATCCCAGTTTCCCAACATATGTTCTTTTCACAGATGAAGCGTCCTTCACTCGTGAAGGTGTCTTCAACACACACAATTCGCATGTGTGGGCTAATCAGAATCCACATGGTACGAGAGTTAGAGCTGCGCAACAACGCTTTGCCGTCAATGTGTGGACTGGGATCGTCGGCGACTGTTTGCTGGGACCGTATTTACTACCACCCCGTTTAGATTGCGCAAACTACCTCATATTTCTTCAGACTGTGTTACCGGGTCTTATGAACGAGGTTCCTGCTGTTATTCTCCGGCGAATGTGGTTCCAGCATGACGGCGCTCCAGCACATTTCGCAAATGATGTGCGTTGTTACCTGACCAGAAAATTTGGAGCTCAATGGATTGTTCGCGGTGGACCGGTTTGTTGGCCACCACGGTCACCGGATTTATCTCCAATAGACTTCTTTGTATGGGGTGCCATGAAAAACATGGTGTACGAGACCCCTGTTGCCAGTGCTATGGACCTTGTAGCACGCATATCGGTTGCCGACGCAAACATCCGGGAAACGCCAGGCATATTCCAGAAAGTACGGTTGTCCATGCAACGTCGTTGTGAGGCATGTACTCTAGCAAATGGTCAGAATTTCGAGCACCTCTTGTAAGTCTGTACAAAAGATGCACAAATAAATGTTTTTTTCTCTTACCACTTTCTTGTTATGTTTTCTTTCCATCATTTAACCGGATTCATATAGCCCTACTACATGACGTCTGCGTCCATACTTCCTATGTGAAATAGTGTTCTTTTCCTATTCCCTACCTGCCCACCAAATATTGATGACGAATTCAGAATCACCCTGTATATATATATATATATATATATATGATCTTTGTCACACAGTAACTCTCGCATTTATGAACCGATTTGGATGAAACTCGGTGTGTAGATAGTACATACCAATGTCTCGACCGAGTTTGTTGGCCAGCTTCATCCGGCGTATTGTTTCAAAATGGCGGCCATTTAAAAAATTTCTTTTAATTTAAAATTTGAAATGTGGTACCAAAAAATTAAAAATTAAAAAATATTTTTTTCTTGTGTCTTTTTTTCTTGTGACCTTGATACAAAGATTACGGAGCAGATTTTGTTTTGTCTATATCTTAAAAAAGGGCTGAGTTATAGCACTTTCAATTTCTAGCGTGGCTGACATTTTGAAACGACCTGATATTTGTCATGCGATAACAGGCGTATTTATGAACCGATTTAGATGAAACTCGGTGTGTACATAGTACATACAGAAGTCTCGACCGAGTTCGTTGGCCAGCTTCATCCGCCATCTTGTTTCAAAATGGCGGCCATTTAAATTTAAAAAAAAAATTAAAATTTGAAATGTGATACCAAAAAATTGAAATTTGAAAAATATTATTTTCTTATGTGTTTGACCTTGATAAAAAGATTCCGGAGTAGTTTTTGTTTTGTGTATATCTTAAAAAAGGGCTGAGTTATAGAATTTTGAATTTCTATTGTGGCTGTCATTTTGAAACGGCCTGATATTTGTCACTCGATAACAGTCCTATTCATGAACCGATATGGATATACTTTGGTGTGTACAAAGTACATACCAATGTCTCGACCGAGTTCGTTGGCCACCTTCATCCGCCATCTTGTTTCAAAATGGCGGCCATTTAAAAAAATTTAAAAATTTAAAATGAGGTATCAAAAAATTGAAAAAGATTTTTCCTTTATGTGTTTGACCTTAATATACAGATTCCGGAACAGTTTATGTTTCGTCTATATCTAAAAAATGGCTGAGTTATAGCATTTTTAATTTCTATTGTAGCTGACATTTTGAAACGATCTGATTTTTGTCAGGCGATTACAGGCATATTTATGAACCGATTTCGATGTAACTTGGTGTGTAGATAGTGTATACTAATGTCTCGACCGAGTTCGTAGGCAGGATTAATTTTGATTTAAAAGGGAACATTTAAAAAAAAGTATTTAAAATTTAAATTGAGCTATGGAAAAATTTGAAAATGAAAAAGGTTTTTTTTATGTGTTTGACCTTGATACAAAGATTTCAGGGCAGTTTTTTTTCGTCTACATTTTAAAAAAAGGTTGAGTTATAGCACTTTCAAATTTCTAGCATGGCTGACATTTTGAAACGATCTGATATTTTTCACGCGATAACACACGTATTTATTAACCTATTTGGATGTAAGAAGGCATTTGGATAGTATATAGCAATGTCTCGACTAAGTTCACTGGTTAGCTTCATCCGCCATCTTGAATCAAAGTGGCGGCCATTAAATAAATAAATAAATATATATTTATGAACTTTGTCACACAGTAACTCTCGTGTTTTTGAACCGATTTGGATGTAACTTCGTGTATAGATACTGCATACCAATGCCTTGACCGAGTTCGTTGGCCAGCTTCATCCGCCATCTTGTTACAAAATGGCGGCCATTTAATTTTTTTAACTTAAAATTTGAATTGTGGTACCAAAAAAAATTAAAAATTGAAAAATATTTTTTTCTTATGTGTTTGACCTTGATACAAAGATTCCGGAGCATTTTTTGTTTCGTCTGTATCTTAAAAATGGCGGAGTTATTGCACTTTGAATTTCTAGCTTGGCTGACATTTTGAAACGACCTGATATTTGTCACGCGATAACAGGCGTATTTATGAATCGATTTGGATTAAACTCGATGTGTACATACTACATACCAATGTCTCGACCGAGATTGTTGGCCAGCTTAATCCGCCATATTGTTTCAAAATGGCGGCCATTTAAATTAAAAAAAAAATTTAAAATTTGAAATGTGGTACAAAATTTTTGAAAATTGAAAAATATTATTTTCTTATGTGTTTGACTTTGATACAAAGGTTCCGCAGCAGTTTTCGTTTCGTCTATATCTTAAAAAATGGCTGAGTTATAACATTTTGAATTTCTAGCGTGACTGACATTTAAAACGACCTGATTTTTGTCACGTGATAACAGACGTATTTATGAACCGATTTGGATGTACCTTGGTGTATACATAATACGTACCAATTTCTCGACCGAATTCGTTCATTAGCTTCATTCGCCATCTTGTTTCAAAAGGGATGCCATAAAAGAAAATTTTAAATTTTAAATTTAAAATGAGTTATCAAAAAATTGAAAAATGAAAAAGATTTTTTTTATGTGTTTAACCTTGATACAAAGATTCCGGAGCAGTTTTTGTTTCGTATATATCTTAAAAATGGTTGAATAGCACTTTGTATTTCTAGCATGGCTGACATTTTGAAACGATCTGATATTTGTCACGTGATAACACGCGTATTTATTAAGCTATTTTGATGTAAGAAGGCATGTGGATAATATACCGTAATGTGTCGACCAAGTTCGCTGGTCCAGCTTCATCAGCCATTTTGTTTCAAAAATGGAGGCCATTAAATTAAATAAAAAATTATATTTAAAGTGAGGTGCAAAAAACTTAGAAATTGAAAAAGGTTTCTTCCTTAAGTATTTGACCATAATATAAGGATTCCGGAGAATTTTTTGTATTGTCTTTATCTTAAAAAATTCCTTCCGGCCTGTACCGGGAGGAAGAGGTAGCTTTCATATTCCTTATTTTAAAAAAGCCAACTTATATCATTCAAACACACGAAGCTCAATTTAGTGGAAACCGAATATAGGAAATTCAATACTAATTTTCATGAATATAACGAGTGAGAATTTCGCGAAATTAGTCAGCTTTCTCCGAGCTGCTTTTCTTTAAAGTAACTTATATTTGGCTGCCAAATTCGGCGATTTCTTAAAGTGCCTGCCATTTTAAGACAACATGGCGGATGAGGCTAACCAGTGAACTTGGTCGAGACTTTAGTACTTGCTGTGCACATGATCACTCACATCGGAATTGCATGATATATACGAGTGCTGTTGCATGCAAAAAATCAGATTTTTCAAAATGTCACCCACAATAGAAATTGAAACTGCTATATCGGAGCCATTTTTTAAGGTAAAGACAAAAAAAAATGCTCCTGAATCCTTATATCAAGGTCAAATACTTAAGAAAGAAATCATTTTCAATTTCTAATTTTTTTTGCACCTCACTTTAAATATATATATATATATTTTAATTTAATGGCCGCCATTTTGAAACAAGATGGCTGATGAATCTGGCCAGCGAACTTGGTCGAGGTATTGATGTATACTATCCACATGCCTTCTTATATCGAAATAGGCGAATACGTGTGTTATCGCGTGACAAATACAAGATTGTTTCAAAATGTTAACCATGCGAGAAATTCAAAGTGTTATAATTCAACCATTTTTGGAGATATAAACAAAAGAACAAATTTTCAGAAACAAAAACTGCTCCGGAATCTTTGTATCAAGGCCAAATACATAAAAAAATCTTTTTCATTTTCCAATTTTTTAATACCTCATTTTAAATTTAAATTAATTTTTTTAAATGGCAACATTTTTGAAGCAAGTTGGCGAATGAAGCTGGCCACCGAACTCGGTCTAGACATTGGTATGTACTATGTACAGACCAAGTTACATCCAAATCGGTTCATAAATACGCCTGTTACCGCGTGACAAAAATCAGGTCGTTTTAAAATGTCAGCCACAATAGAAATTCAAAATCTTATTACTCAGCCATTTTTTTAGATATAGACGAAACAAAAACTGTTCCAGAATCTTTGTATTAAGGTCAAACACATACGATCACAATCTTTTTCATTTTCTAATTTTTTCGTATCTCATTTTAATTTTTTTGTTTTTTAAATTATTTTAAATGGCCGCCATTTTGAAACAAAATGGCGGATGAAGCTGACCAACGAACTCGGTCGAGATATTTCTATGTACTAAGTACACACCAAGGTACATCCAAATAGTTCATAAATACGCCTGTTATTACGTGACAAAAATCAGGACGTTTCAAAATGTCAGCCACGCTAGAAATTCAAAATGCTATAACTCAGCCACTTCTTAAGATATAGACGAAACAAAAACTACTCCGAAATCTTTGTATAAAGGTCAAATACATAAGAAAAAATATTTTTCCATTTTCAATTTTTTGGTATTACATTTCAAATTTTAAATTTTTTAAAAATATTTAAATGGCCGCCATTTTGAAACAAAATGGCGGATGAAGCTGACCAACGAACTCGGTCGAGACATTGGTATGTACTATGAACACACCGAATTACATTGAAATCGGTTTATAAATACGCTTTTTATCGCGTGACAAATTTCAGGACGTTTCAAAATGTCAGCCACGCTAGAATTTCAAAATGCTATAACTCAGCCACTTTTTAAGATATAGACGAAACAAAAACTGCTCCGAAATCTTTGTATAAAGGTCAAATACATAAGAAAGAAATATTTTTCCATTTTCAATTTTTTGGTACTACATTTCAAATTTTAAATTTTTTAAAAATATTTAAATATCCGCCATTTTGACGTAACTCCCGTAATTATGAAACGATTTCGATGTAATTCGGTGTGTACATAGTACATACCAATGTATCGACCGAGTTCGTTGGCCAGCTTCATCCGCCGTTTTGTTTCAAAATGGCGGCCATTTAAAATCTTTAAAAACATTTAAAACTCTAAATGTGGTACCAAAAAATTAAAAATGGAAAAATATTTTTTTCTTATGTATTTGACCTTTATACAAAGATTCCGGAGCAGTTTTTGTTTCGTCTATATCTTAAAAAATGGCTGAGTTATAGCATTTTGAATTTCTAGCGTGGCTGACATTTCGAAACGTCCTGAATTTTGTCACGCGATAAAAGGCGTATTTATGAACCGATTTGGATGCAATTCGGTGTGTACATAGTACATACCAATCTCTCGAAAGAGTTCGTTGGCCAGCTTCATCCGCCATTTTGTTTCAAAATGGCGGCCATTTTTTTTTTAATTTAAAATTTGAAATGTGGTACCAAAGAATTGAAAATGGAAAAATATTTTTTTCTTATGTATTTGACCTTTATACAAAGATTCCGGGGCAGTTTTTGTTTCGTCTATATCTTAAAAAATGGCTGAGTTATAGCATTTTGAATTTCGAGCGTGGCTGACATTTTGAAACGTCCTGAATTTTGTCACGCGATAAAAGGCGTATTTATGAACCGATTTGGATGTAACTTCGTTTGTACATAGTACATAACAATGTCTCGACCGAGTTCGTTGGCCACCTTCATCCGCCATCTTGTTTAAAAATGGCAGTCATTTAAATTTTTAAGAAAAATTTAAATTTGAAATGTGGTACCAAAAAATATAAAATTGAGAAAATATTTTTTTTATGTATTTGACCTTGATACAAAGATTCGGGAGCAGTTTTTGTTTCGTCTATATCTGAAAAATTGGCAGAGTAATAGCATTTTGAATTTCTAGCGCGGCTGACATTTTGAAACGTCCTGATATTTGTCACGTGATAACAGGCGTATTTATGAACCGATTTGGATGTACTTTGGTGTGTACATAGTACATACAAATATCTCGACCGAATTCGTTGGCCAGCTTCATCCGCCATCTTGTTTCAAAATGGCGGCCATTTAAAAAATTAAAAAATAAAAAAATTTAAATGAGATATAAAAAAATTGGAAAATGAAAAAGATTTTTTTTGTATGTGTTTGACCTTAATACAAAGATTCCGGAACAGTTTTTCTTTCGTCTATATCTAAACAAAATGGCTGAGTAATAGCATTTTGAATTTTCTTGTGGCTGACATTTTAAAACGACCTGATTTTTGTCACGCGATAACAGGCGTATTTATGAACCTATTTGGATGTAACTTGGTCTGTACATAGTACATACCAATGTCTCGACCGAGTTCGTTGGCCAGCTTCATTCGCCATCTTGTTTCAAAAGGGTTGCCATTTAAAAAAATTTAAATTTAAAATTCAAAATGAGGTATTAAAAAATTGGAATATGAAAAAGATTTTTTTTATGTGTTTGGCCTTGATACAAAGATTCCGGAGCAGTTTTTGTTTCTTAAAATTTGTTCTTTTGTTGATATCTTAAAAAATGGATGATTTATAGCACTTTGAATTTCTAGCATGGCTAACATTTTGAAACGATCTTGTATTTGTCACGCGATAACACACGTATTCACCTATTTCGATGTAAGAAGGCATGTGGATAGTATACATCAACACCTCGACCAAGTTCGCTGGCCAGATTCATCAGCCATTTTGTTTCAAAATGGCGGCCATTAAATTAAAAAATATATATATATTTAAAGTGAGGTGCAAAAAAATTAGAAATTGAAAAAGGTTTCTTTCTTAAGTATTTGATCTTGATATAAGGATTCAGGAGCATTTTTTGTTTGTCTTTACCTTAAAAAATAGCTCAGACATAGCAGTTTCAATTTCTATTGTGGGTGACATTTTGAAAAATCTGATTTTTTGCATGCGACAGCACTCCTATATATTAACCGATTCCGATGTGAGTGAGCATGTGCACAGCAATTACTAAGGTCTTGACCAAGTTCACTGCTTAGCCTCATCCACCATGTTGTCTTAAAATGACAGGCACTTTAAGAAATTGCCGAATTTGGCAGCCAAATATAAGTTACTTTAAAGAAAAGCAGCTTGGATAAAGCTGACTAATTTCGCAAAATTCTCATTCATTATATTGATAAAAATTAGTATTGAATCTCCTATATTCGGTTTCCACTAAATTGAGCTTCGTGTGTTTGCATGATATAAGTTGACTTTTTTTAAATAAGGATTATGAAAGCTACCCCTTCCTCCCGGCACTGGCCGGAAGGACTTTTTGTAATGAAAGCTACCTAAAATGGCTCAGATATAGCAGTTTCAATTTCTAATGTTGATGACATTTTGAAAAATCTGATTTTTTGCCTGCGACAGCATTTGTATATATCAACCGATTCCAATGTGAGTGAGCATGTGCACAGAATTACTAAGGTCTCGACCAAGTTCACTGGTTAGACTCATCCACCATGTTGCCTTAAAATGGCAGGAACTTCAATATATCGCCGAATTTGGCAACCAAATAGAAGTTACTTTAAACAAAAGCAGCTTAGATAAAGCTGACTAATTTCGCGAAATTCTCATTCATAATGATTTAGTATTGATAAAAATTAGTATTGAATCTCCTATAATCGGTTTCCACTAAATTGAGCTTCGTGTGTTTGAATAATATAAGCTTGCTTTTTAAAAACAAGGAATATGAAAGCTACCTCTTCCTCCCGGCACTGGCCGGAAGGACTTTTTGTAATTAATGCTACCTAAAATAATTCTACCATATTTTAAAATACTATCTTATGAAATTAAAATTAAATATTTATGTAATTTCTCATCTATAATAATAATTAAAAATTTATTTTTACTATTGATTATGATTTATGAAAATTATAGAATTTTCTCAAGTTTTTTAGACTTATACTGAATTAAACTGAGATATGTTTTTAAACTACGAAGTAATTATTTTGTTTTGTTTTGTTTTGTACACGTCATAATTTTTGAACTCCTTGCGTGATTTCATAATGTAATTTCTTGAAACACTGGACTGCATTAAATTAAAAATATATGCATGAATTAAAATATCTCATAATGAATAAAGTTTAATGAATTTTGCTGAATTGTAGATCGTATTTTAAGGGAATGCGCGAATGCATCCGAAAGAGATACATTACTAGAATTAAACAATTATTGCGATGTAGATAATGGTAGCGAGCGAAATTTATCGCATTTACTTATTGGTAGGAATAATTTTAATTAAGGAAGTTATGCAAATACGATGAAAATGTTATTTATGTAAGTGGAAAGAACATTCATGCAATATTTATGATCAATCTGTGAAATTCTTAGAGTGAAGCAGTGTTTCAAAATAGTTTATGTAATCGCAATTTGAAAAATACTTCATTGTTACTTATTTTACTTCTATATTGTGCCTTATAAAATGTTTAAAGATAATATCTAATACTTCTTATATACTTGTGATGCCTAAACTTAGCATCAGAAAAGATATATGTTTTATTACCTAACATTTACATTTAAATATTAAAAACTTTCTGTGAATTTTATACTTGTCTATACTAATATTAGAAAGAAATTAAGTTTGTGTGTTTGTTTATTTATAGGGGGAAATATATGGAACTATCGAACCGATAAAGAGAGTAATGGTGGAAAAATAATGGTGAAAATCCCTATTCTAACATAGACTATATTTTATGTCGATACCGCCAACCCTAAGGGGGTGTAGGAGCAAAAAACTTTCTAAATATGCAATTTTTTTGTTACTTAATGGCCTAGATATTTGAATTCCCATATGGTAGTTACTTATACGATATAAATGCACTCTATGAACAGTTTCTAAAAAAATCGAAATTTAAAAGTGGCGAAAACGTTCTAAAAATGTTCAAAATTACGATTTATTTGCAATCTCAAGGAAATACAAAACCAATTTCTAAAGTAATTGTAGAAAATTGATGGTGACGGTACCTGTTATAAAGCAGGCTATATATTGTATGTCGATACCGCCACACCTAAGGAGGTGTGCAAGAGCAAAAAGCATTCTAAAAATGCGATTTTTGTGTTCCTTAAGCGCCAAGAAATTTGAATTTTCTTATGGTTGTTACTTATACGATATAAACGCAATCTATGAGCAGTTTCTTAAAAAATCGAAATTTAAAAGAAGTGAAAATGCGCGAAAAGCGTTCTAAAAACTTTCGAAATTGCGATTTCTATGCAAGATCAGGAAATACCAAAGATATTTAAAAAATAATGACAGCAAGTTGATGGTGATAGTCCGTGTTCCAACATAGGCTAAATTTTATGTCGATGTCGCCAACACTAAAGGGTGCAGGACTAAAAAGCTTTCTAAATTCCGATTTTTGTTATACTGAAAGGGTTATAAGTTTGAAATTTGGAGTGACAGTTACTTATAAAATGTAAATGCTCTCTAAGAACAGTTTCCACCTCTTTTAAATTTCGATTTTTTAGAAATGCGCAAAAAGCGTTCTAAAAAGTTCTAAATTACGATTTGTATGCAGTCTCAGGAAATTCGAAACCGATTTCAAAAGTAATAGTTGCAGATTGATTATGTCAGTCATTGCTGCAATATACGCTAGATTTTATGTCGGTACCACTAACACTTGGGGATTGCAGAAGTATAAAAAAAAGTTATAAATTAAAATTTTTATACAACTCTGAAAGATAGAAAGATTAAATTTGGTGTGGTAGATACTTATAAGATATAAATGCCCAATAAAAACAGTTTCTAAAAGTTTCCGAATTTAAAAGGGTGAAATGAGCGAAAAGCGTTCTAAAAATTTTGTAAATGGTGATTTTTATGAAGTCTCAGTAAAAATCAAAACGATTTCAATAGTAATGGTTGCAAACTGATAGTAACAATCCCTGCTCCAACATAGGCAACGTTTTATGCGGTACCACTACCATCAGGGGTGTTACATAAGTAAAAAAAGTTCAAAATTGCGATTTTTGAGATACTGAAAGTTATAGAAACTTTAAATTTGGATTGATCGTTATTTTTAAGATATAAATGCTCTCTAAAAACAGTCCGAAATATATCAAAATTTAAAGGTGTGAAAAGTGTTCTAAAAATGTTCTAAATTGCGATTTTTATGCAATTGGCAAAGATATAAAATTCGCATTTGGCGTGGTAGCTATTTATAAGATATAAATACTCTTTAAAAACAGTTTATAAAAAATTCCAAATTTGAAAGTTGTGTAATGAGCGAAAAGCAGTCTAAAAACTTTCTAAATTACGACGCATATGGAACCTCAGGAAATGCGAAACCGATTTCAAAAGTAATCGTGGCAGATTGATATTGCCAGTCTCTGCTCCAACATATCTATATTTTGTATAGGTGGCATTACCAAAAGAGAGGTGCAGGAGCGAAAAACATTCTAAAATAGCAATTTTTGTGATGTTGAAGGGCCATAAACTTAAAAATTCGTATGCTAGTTAGTTATATGATGTACATACAGTCTAGGAACATAAAAAATTGAAATTTAAAACGGTGAAATAAGTGAAAAGCGTTCTAGGAGTATTGTAAATTACGAGTTCTATTGAATTCTTAAAGATAGAAAATTAAAATTTGGCATGATAGATACATATAAGACGTATATGCTCTCTATAAACAGTTTCTAAAATATACGAAATTTAAAGTGTTAAAATGAGCGAAATGAATTCATTGAATTCTTAAAGATAGAAAATTAAAATTTGGCATGATAGATACATATAAGATGTATATGATCTCTAAGAACAGTTTCTAAAATATACGAAATTTAAAGTGTTAAAATGAGCGAAATGAATTCATTGAATTCTTAAAGATAGAAAATTAAAATTTGGCATGATAGATACATATAAGACGTATATGCTCTCTAAAAACAGTTTCTAAAATATACGAAATTTAAAGTGTTAAAATGAGCGAAATGAATTCATTGAATTCTTAAAGATAGAAAATTAAAATTTGGCATGATAGATACATATAAGATGTATATGATCTCTAAGAACAGTTTCTAAAATATACGAAATTTAAAGTATTAAAATGAGCGAAAATCCTTTTTTAAAACCGTCTAAATTAGGATTTGTCTAGAATCACATGAAAGAAAAAACCGATTTCAAAATTTATATAGACAAATTCACGTGGCAGTCCCTGTTTCAACACTTTCTATATTTTATGTTGGTGACACTACCACCAGAGAGATATCAGACCGTTAGACTATAAGCTTGGAATATGACATGATGGTTACTTTTAAGATGTAAATGAGTGCTAAGAATATTTTCTGACAATTCAAAACCTCAAATAAAAACTGAAACGAGTATAAAAGTTTCAAAATGCATTCTAAATTATAATTTATTTAGAATTAGTTTAAGTTATTCGTATTAATTTAATTCTGATTTTCACGTAATGCGGTGTAATGATGAATTTTAGTGAAATTGTGGAATAATTAGTAATTTTTAATTATCCCTAACAACGTAATTTTTCTGATAAAAATAGGTGCATAAATACTTTTTTTTGCATATTTCAACTATTACGCGTGCATAGCCGCGGGTTCTGATAGTTATTAATAGAAAAAAGACTGAAATTTGACTTGACTGTAGCTTGCTCATATATTTTTGAAAAAGTGTGATTAACACTTTAATAATAGTAAAGTTTAATGATAACAATTTTTCAAAAGTTGTGCGAATATACATTTACTCTGCACTGCATGGATTTTCTTTTGAAAGTAAATTTTCACATGTTGATATTTAGGGTTAGATTCTAGAAATTTTATAAAGTTATCCTTTGCCCTTTTTAGTAGCACACATCTTTGATTATTTAAAATGAGTATTCTTATTTAAATAGGTATCCAGGAGCTGAATTTATTTATAATAGACTAAATTTTAATTATTCATATATGCACTACTGCACAGTGTTGTGTTAAAACCACGTTTCGGATTCTTTATATATATATTACATTTTAAGACGTTTTTATCAATTGTAAACTAAAGAAACTTTAATATATCTAACATATTTTATATTTTCTCCAGTATAAAAAGAATGTTTAATTTTTTAAAATTATTATTATTATTTAGTAATTCTCAAAATAATTTAATCGTTGTTGTATCGAAATGCGTTAAGGAGAAAGCTGTGTTGAGTGGCTGTAGAGCTTTAATGGTATAAATGACTTAGAAACCCCCTAAATATTCTTATGTATGGATTTTTTGAGGTATGTATCTTCTGTTGGGGAGTATGACGTTGATGTAAATCCTACATAGGCGGTAAATCAGACGTCAAAATGTCATATAAAACGAATTCGGTTTTTTTAATGGATATCCTTGATAACCCATTAACCACATAAGTTAGATGAAGCATAATTATAAAATTTATATCCATTATATTTCTGTCGACATATCTATTTACAAATATGTATTGAAAAGTCTTATAAAATATTTTAATCCAAGATCCACATTCACCAGATTTTAATAAGGAACGTTTTTTTCTCCTCCATCGTGTTGCCGTCTGATATCATATTGACGATTTTGTAACATCATGTTAAATATGCAGTAAATGAATTTTTACTTATTTTTATTTAATTTCAACATGCTAGGGGGGCTCCGCCTCCCTGCTTGCTACGCTTGCCAACCCACCCGCGTAATCATTTCGCGTTTCCATTCTGAACTTTTGCTTTTGCGCCATTTTCTTTTTGTGCCTTGATTCTATTTAACATGAAATTGCTGCTGTGACAGACAGACGGACAGACAGACATCGTAGTGAGACGAATATGGTTCCGTACCGGAGTAACAAAACCCTAAAAAGCAGAAATTTGTGAAAAAATTAAAAGAGTATTTGAAACAGGTCTCCCTCCCTCCTTCCCTTCCTGTCAAAAATCTTGCATATTTACATTTTTCAATCGCGTGATAGAACACTTCAAAAAATATATCGGCTGTTATATATTAATACTGCTGTTTTTTAATCATTCAAGAAAGGGTTAAAACTTCATTAATTTTGAAAAATTAAAAGAATATTTTTATTTTCAATCGCATGATGGAACATATTCTCTCAAGAATTTTTTTTTTAATTTCCCGTTTAACTAATTCGTCATGTGGCGAGTGGTTAAATTTAAATGAACAAAGAAAGCAATAAAAATATGTTGAATTTCACATTTATTTTCCAGTTTTCTCCTTTAGCCTCTCCCCCCCCCCCCCCCCCACCCATCAAATTTTTTTTAAAAACATTTAAATTGCGCTTATGTTGGGAATTTTCAGCTTCTTCTTCTGATGCTATTTGTTTTTTTCTCCGATGATTAGAACTTCTTCAAAAATTTAAAAAATCGTTTAAAATTCGAATTTTTGCGCCATTTTGTTCTTTTGTCGTGCTAACTGCTGTGACAGACAGACATCGTAGTGAGACGAAATAGATACGGAATCCTAAAAAGCAAAAATTTGAGAGAAAAAAAAAAGTAAAAGTGAATCTTAAACAGGTCTCCCCCCGCGCCAACTGTCAAAAATCTTGCATATTTATATTTTTCAATCGCGTGACAGAACATTTGGAAAAATATATCGACTGTTACATATTAATGCTGCTGTTTTCTAATCTTTCAAGAAATTGTTAAAACTTCATTAAGTTACAAAAATTAAAACAGAATTTCTATTTTCAATCGCAGGATAGAGCATATTCTTTCAAGATTTTTTTTAAATTTTCCGTTTGACTAATTCGTCATGTGGCGAGTGGTTAAATTGAAATGAACAAAGAAAGTAATAAAAACACACATACCTTTGAAACTATATAAAATACAATAAAAAATATTTATATATGAATAAAGAAAATGGATTCTGAAAAAAAAAAAAAACGAAATGGTCAAACAAAGCGAAGAGGCTTTCATCAGTTCAAGCCAGTTCACAGCCAAAACCGAAACCTTAATCAGAAAGGAAAGTTTAGTTGCACTCTTTCTGAATGATGCAGCGCAATAAATTATGTAGTTGGGGAATCTCAGCTTATAATATCAAACATAAATGAAAATTAATAATATATTACGTATCTATACGAAGTAAAAAATATAATTTAATATTTAAAAGAATTAAATCTCTAAATGAAATTAATTTAATCTCTAAATGAATCATTAAAATGAACGACTCTAAAAAAGGGCCTTTAAATTGGAGAAAAAGATTTTCAAAATTTTTGTGGCACCGTCTTTAGTTTATTTACATCATGAATACGTCCGGTAGGTTTAAGGTATGAACAAAACATAGATGTTATAATATTATTCTGTTGAATAAGATTTTTTATAGTATGATATTTTAATGATTTTTGCTATCTAATTAGACCAATTTTCACGTTTATATTAAAAAGTTTAGGCCGCTCATGATTAAGCATTCAAAATGGATGCCGATGTAGTAGTGTACCGGTAAGATCTACGCAAGTTTTCATTGGTCCATTTCCAAATTGTTTGGCCTACTTCCAAATTAATATATTTTTTGCATATATAAGGATATTTATGTAAAAAATGCGATCAACTTAAAACAGTAATAACAATTTAAAAAGTAATTCATATTAACCGATAACATATCAGACGCTAAAATGTAAACTAATCTTATTTTATTTTTCGTTTTTATATTCATAGAAATGTAATTTTGCCAAGCTGGTTGATTAGCTGTTTATCGTTATCATTGATTTTTATTTCATTTATGCTGAGCGTCCCAAAATTCGGGCTTTGTTATTTTTCGGAAAACTGCAATACTCCGATCATTATGTACATATGTATGTATATGATTCAAAAACTCATATTAAACTGTCAGTAGGATTTTAATGTGTTTATTTAGCGTTCGTGAGTTCCGGAAGTTAAGCGACCGCTAATTCAGATGGTGGCTGATGGGTTTCATGCGACGGTCATGCCACGAGCCATGGGATTGATTTGACTTAAATAACATTCGAAAATTTCACACCATAAAGTTAAGATTAAATAGGAGTTGGAAAGGAAATTAAAAACATATAAATAAATTAGATATATCAAAGATAATAAACTTTAATTTCAAATTCATTTACGACGTATAATATACCATTGTATTTCCCCCCTTCTATTATTAGCGTTATGCGACTGCTTTACAGCACAATAAACTACTAATAGGAAACATTTGAGCACTATATATAGCATGGAAAGAACATGTGTGATCTACAAGTGTAAAAAAAAGTTATACATTGTGATTCATAAATATCGAAATAATAGGCTATTTCCTTAAATATTGCCCCTAGACCCATATTTCGAATTGCAAAGTTTCATAAAAAAGGTGCAAAATTTAATGACATAAGTTGCAACTCCATGGAGGGTCTATTTGAAAAAAATACAAAAATTAAATTTTTATAAGGCACCCTTAGTGTAAAAATTTCTCTCAGGAAAACGTTCCTTATCCATTCCTGAATTAAACACAAAAAGTTGCATCTTCATATCTGAAAAACTCGCAGAGTTATGGCCACTTAAGTAATTCATCAGTTTTAAAGGACTAGACACAAATTAAAATGCGTGCAATCCAAAAAACAATGTTACTTTAAGAGTTCTAGGAAACATGTACAAAATATATTTCTTGAGCTGGAACTTTAATTTTTTTTTCTTTGTGATGGTTAACCATATGATTTGCAAACAAAGTCACATCTTAATATTCCTCATAAACTTTTTAAAAAATTTAAATGTTTAGTATTTTTTTAAGCAGATTTAATTTAAAATCTTTATAACTAGAAACATTATTCACCGGATTTCAATTTCTTTTTTTCATTTAATTAAAGAGTTCGTTTAGAAAGTAAATTTATTTTCGTTTCAGAAATTTTTTAAACATTAATTTTAAAAATATTAAAAATATTTATCTAAAAAATTATGTAGCTTATTTTTAAAAAAATCATATTTTAAAAAATAATTTTTTTTTTCAAATTTGCCGAAACAAAATTAATGTAAAATAATCAAAAAAGACATGTTCCAAGTTTGCACTTTTTTTATTTACGATTCTTCACTTATATTAATTTAAAGACGAGAAATGGTAAAAAGAAAAAAAATACATCATGCAGAAAAACGCATTTAAAATTTTAAGCATTGATTGGCTCCTAATAAAATGTTTAAATGCTTTTTAAAAAGTTGCACGTGAAAAAGTTACTTTTTTTCAGTAGCTTAAACTTCCGATTCAGTTTAACTGTCGCCGTTTCCATCTCATTTTTGTTCCATTTATACGTCCACAAATAAATGTTAAATGTGTAATCTGAAACAATGCTTTTTCTAACATGCCGATTAAGAATTTTTCATAATTTTAGCCCTCACAAATTCAGGCTTTTTATCGACCCGGCGAGATAAATAAAAAAATCTGTATTCCGGGGCCGGGGCGGCCCAGATCCGGGATAGGCTACTTTTTTCTGAAGACTCGGCCAGGCCGGGCCTAACGTATTTTTTCATACCGAACTGGGTGTTGATGTGATTTATGACGACCAATTATCTACATGAGGGATATGGGCCCGAAGGGCGCGATTTGGTTCGAACCCAGCACCTTCCGTCTACCAGTTTTGAGAGCAGAACCTCTCAGCCACTAGTTATAACAAACCGGTAATGGTTTCCAGATTCCTCGGGCACTCCCCTGGGCGAAATTTTCAGTCCCGGTCTCGAGACAACCCATATTTAAATCATTATCTCTGACTGACCTAATCCATGCAAAACTAACTAAAATTTGTCTCAGCCCAAAAACTTTTACAACAAATGCATATATTTTTAAATGGCCATTATTTTACAATAAAACTTTAAAATTTATATTTCTAAAGGATAGTAGATTTTAAGGCAAAAAAAAAAAAAAATAATAAAAAAATAAAATACAGTAAAACTAGTGAAAAAAAATCTGCCTATGATGGAATCCTTTCTTAAACGGAAAAATCTGTTGATCCATGAAAAATGAATATAATAATACCTGAGAAAAAAATAGACTACATTTAGAGCTCCTAAGAAGGGAACTTGTCTATAACGCTTTTTTTTTCTTTCCGATGTGATTCCATCTTAAAAGATTTTACTTTATAGCATTTTTCATTGTCTCCAACACATGGAATATGGATTAACGATATTAAAGAGGAAGTGAATCATTTACATATAAATAGAGATTCATTAATAAAACAAATAAGCATAGCTTTTGGCGTTTCTTTAAAAATAATAATTATAAACATGAAAAAGAAAATATATAATAAGTATTTTTGGTCAGAACTCCTCCATACAAAACAACTTTTAACCATATCGATTTAAAAAACTATGTAGAAATTCAGTCAAGTTGGGTCAGGCTACGATTTGAACTTTTTTCCTACGGGTTGGTTCGGGACCGTACCAAGATATTTCGACCCGTGCAGGCTTCTGGTGCAGACCATCAGCATACTTTGAAAACAGGTTTAACGTAAAATCTATACGCTGGCTCTTTTATGTCCAAAGGAGAGGCACTGTCTTATTACCACTGTTACTTTTAATAATGTACAATTTGTGGATGATCCCTATCTTGCATTCGAAATGATTCAAAAACTCGTCGCTCATAGGCATGGAATCCATGCCTCTAATCCTGGATAAATGTTGTAAGTCACGAATTTTGGATTTTTATATCTCTGCGAATTGTGAAGATATCGATATGAATTTTTTGTGTTTAATTCAGGAATGGATAAGGAAAATTTTCCAAACTGGGAATTTTACTCTACAGGGGCCGTATATAAAATTTAATTTTTATATTTTCTCATATAGACCCCCCACCCCCATGGAGTTGAAACTTATCTCATCAAATGTTGCAGCCTTTTTTATGAAACTTTGCACTTGGAAGTATGTGCCTAGGGGCAATATTTAAGGAGATAGCCTATTGTTTCGATATTTAACAATTACCCTGTATAACAACTTTTATAATACAAAAATAACAGATTAGACATAGCAGTTTCTAATATGGAAGGGAACTTACATTCCATTAAAGAAAAATACAAATGATTGCTATAACATCAGTTTTAAATAAACATATTACACCATTTCTGATGTTAACTTCCCTTTATCTATACACATACAAAATGCATAGCGGTAAATGGGTGTATTATTTGAAAGTTTTTGAAAAAGCTTTTGACATAGTTCATTCACATTTTGTTAAAAGATGTTGTTCGATAAATATTTGCTATTAAATAAAAATTATAATGAAATAAAGTGAATAATCTGAATGATTGAAGTAAGGCAGTTTTATTTTTTATAAGTGTTTGAGGTTTATTTAGCTGTAAGGGATCGACTATATCTTAAGACTGTTTTCGGCACTTTATTTTATGTCTTGAATCTGGGTAGTCAGAATATGTATACAGTTTATGCACTTTAAAAAAAATCTTCATGGGGTTATAAAGAAAACGTATTATGTGTTTAATCCTAAATTAAGAAAAATTTAATTTAAATTCTTCAGGGAAAAGTAAAGGAAACATTCAAATAGTATGTGGAATAAATTGCTGGAATAAAAAAATGTATAATAATTTTCATAATTAAAAATGTGTTTTAAATCAAAAATCAGCATAGAATATATTCAACTGAATGCAAGTGCAAAGTTTGTTACATAAAATAAACGTCAAAGACTTTTTGGTAAGATATATATTAAAGTTTATTACACCATTGTCTCAAAGTGAAAGTCGTTTCTTTTTGACATCGGTTTGTCAGTCCGTCTGTCTGAGCTCTAACTCTCATAAATATACTCGGATTTCCCTTATTTTTTTACGTTATTGATGGTTACTATAGCATGATCTTTATTGCAAATGAAGTGTGTAGCATTTTTAGTTCATTTGCAGGGATGGTCAAATTATTTTTGTTACATTACGGCCTATGGGAAAAATCGTTCCAAGTTCATTTTAATGATGTCAGACAACTTCAAACAAAATGAAATTGATAAGCATTTATGCTGCATACTGAATCATGCATTCTGAAGAATATGGGATGCACAGCATTTACTATTCATTTATTGGGTCTCACAAAAGAATTCCGTTACATAATAGTCTACAGGAAAAAAAGTTTCCAGCGTATTTTAGTTCTGTTACACTATTTCAAATATAATAAAACTGACATACATTACTGAGGCTTATTACAAGATACTTGATGTATAATATGATGTACAATCGTGGAAAAAAAAGTAAACACCCCCTACTAACTCGGCAACAAATTATCGTAGAAGAAAGTTACTGGTACCGAACGATTTTAAATAAAGTCTACTTTTAAATGATGTATATAAAATTTGCTTAGGGGGCCATCTACATATTAAAACGAACCATAACTTCATTCTTTTCAATGGCAATGCCCAATTCTGACAGCATAAATGAACTCTACACCCTTCAAATAGCCTAAAAACAAATTGTTATGCAATTCGTACCATAAGTTTCCGAGAAATTAATTATTTTAAAACGAGCGTATTTTAAGGGCTGTATCCAAATTGGGTTCTCGATTGCTAACCGAGAGAGCCGCCTTCTTGATCAAGGCACCTTAAGCAGTCAATGAAGTCTGTTAGATAATAAGGCAGCAGAAGAAATTTCAAAATATCTACTCTCACTTCAATCATAGACGGCCCCTTAAACCATCATTTTGCCGTTTTTTAAGCATAATTTGAAAACTACTTGGAAGAAAAATGTGAAATTTGGGATTTTCATAAAGCAGGACTTAATAAATCTAAATCCATCAAAAAAATTGTAGGTTGCAATTCATAATTTTTTCGAATATTAATTTTATAATTCATAATTCATATCATAAAATTATAAAAATTGCAAATTCAGCGTATTTATGTTTGGGCACATTAGTTTTATTTCTAAACAAAAAATTAGCACATTAGGAGCATAATTTCAGAAGATATAAATAAAAATATGAAAATGTAATTTAACATTAGAAGCACTAAATTTTGAATGTTTATAATTCAAAAACTTATCATTCAAATGACTTCAAATTTGGTGTATAGGCATATTTTGAACCGACAATTTGAAATATCTCGTTAAAATTGGGTATTGCCATTGAAAAAAATGAGGTTTGGGTTCATTTTAATATGTAGATGACCCCCTAAGCAAATTTTATATACGTCATTTAAAAGTAGACTTTATTTCAAATAGTTCGGTACCAGTAACTTCCGTCTACGATAATTTGTTGAAGAGTTAGTAGGGGGTGTTTACTTTATTTTTTTTCCACGGCTGTACATAGCATTTATCGTTCATATACACTCACACACAAAAAATACGGATAGAGTACTGTATCTGAAGTACACTGTCTATTAGCTATAAGGAAATGCGATTTCAATTATTGTATGCGCATTTAAGTTTAACTAAATTTTTGCTTAGTATGGGGTGTGTATAATTGCTATAGATCATTATAACAGGGTGAATCTGAATGGGTTAAACGGAGTTTTTAATTGATTTATGTAATTTCAAGTTGAATTACATTTAATATAGTAAGAAATATTTGTATAATATAAATAAAATCATACACAGAGTCACGCAAAGAACTGGATAGATGTCCTTATAAGGATGATAATGTTAGGAAGTCTGATTTCAGTTGTTTTAAATATGTTTTAGCTTCAATTAAATTTTATCTTAATATGTTCCGCTTATAAAAATCTGTTGGTAGTATACAGCGCTATACAAATAATTCAAATATGTTTCCGTATACTGATAGAAACTGCTGAAGATGAATTTTCAACTTATTATGCATTTTCTTCTCAACTAAATTTTAACATATTATGTAGAATATGTTCAAACTAAACATTGAATACAGAGCTGTACAAATTAATTGGATAACTTCTCGGCTATGGGCGGTAATTCATGAAATCTGCTTTTCAGATGTGTTAAGAGTTTTCTAAAATATTTCCTTGGATTTCCTTTTTAACTTATTTCACAGCCAAATGTTGGTAAAGAGTTCAGGAAGTTTCGGAATGTGCTTCATTATCTATGATTGAGGGATGACTTTTGTTATGCAAAGGTTCTTTTATGACGAAATAATCCACATACAATTATAAAGAAATTTATACGAATTAAGAGAGAATTATCTTTGATACGAATTATCTTTGATTTTTGTATTAATTAGAAAAGAAATTATAACCATTGTTTGATTATATCTTCTTTTTAATTATTGTACAGTATTTCGCGAGTTAGTAAAATTAAAATTATTAATATTTAATACTTAATTTAATAGAAGTGTTAAATTATTCTGGTTATAGTAAAATTAGGTTCAGTATTCGATTTTAAAAATCTTGTAAATTAAAAACTTAATTTTAATTTTTTGGTGTTTTTCTTTTTAAATTTTAATTTCCTGGCCTTGTCAACTTGTTTCTTTTACATATATTTTATTAAATATGTTTCATTTTAGAATATCATTAATATCTCACGTCTCATGTGAGTTTCTCCAGGATAAACAATGTAGTATATTCTATATGTGTTTTTAAAAGGATAATTTTACAAATTGTTATCGCTTAAAATTTCCGAATAAGATTAACACTACCAATATTTTCTTTACCTCGATTATAAAAGTAGTTAATAGAAAAAAATTACAATGGCAATTTTTTTTTTCAAATATTCCTTTTAGAGAAATTTAGATGAATATACAAATAAATTATAAAAAGCTATTTTTTTCCTTTTATACCTTCTATATAAATAAAAACTATATATATATATATATATATATATATATATATATATATATATATATATATATATATATATAGTTTTTGTTTATATAGAAGGTATAAAAGGAAAAAATATTTTTTTTCTTTTACATATATAAGGCAATCTCACAAAATTTTAACTTTCAGGAATAAAAATCTTGTGAAATTACAGTGGCGGTCAAAAGTTCCCGGCCAGTTAGTTTTTTTGATTTGTTTGACAGAACGTTTTAGCGAAGAAGAAGTTCAATTGCTCCAAAAGTTAGGAATAAGCAAATTATCTCTGACCACGTGATTATTTTGATTGGTTAATTAAGATACTTGATGCAAAGGGGAGGAATTCAAAATTCGCGCGTACAAAAGTTTCCGGCCATTCGTCGTTCATTAGTTTTTGCTATCGCTAAAGTGTTTTTTTGGCCATGTTTGTTAATTAATCAAGGTGAATTATGTATTTGAAATTCAAAAATGAAAAGTTTAACAAATTATTGTTCCTAAATGAGCGATTTGTTTGTCGCTAAAGGGACAATCCGCTCGTGAGATTGCGGCAAAGTTGTCGATCGGAAAATTTGCTGTAAAAGATATTTTTAAAAAATATAAAGATGGTCATGGCCTTCGGAACTTGCCACGGTCCGGGGGACCCCGGAAAAAGACTTTTCTGGTGGACAGAATTATCAGAAAAAAGCAGTTGATTACCCGTGTAAAAATGCCGCTGCAAGTCCACTCCATTTATGGTGTTAGGAGCGATTTATGGTGTTATGGTTATTGCTGAAACAAGTCTATCTACAGTGTCAAGACGCTTATGTGATGTAGAACTTTATGGAACAGTCGGTGTTAAAAACCCTTCCATAAGTAAAAACATTCAGAGGGCCCGACTGGCGTTTGCCAAGGAATACAAAGACTGGGCAAGTGAAAACTGGAAAAAAGTACTATTTTCAGATGTATCGACATTCAATCTTTTTGTGAGTGATAAAAAACATTACAACCGACGACCTAAAAACAAAAGATAAGGTGCGAGATATATTATCCCTACAATGAAGCACGGCGGAGGACACGTTATGCTGTGGGGAGCATTTTCTGGAAAATGCGCCTGTCTGTTATTTGAAATCCGCGGCAAGATGAATAGTGCAATGCATAAGGATATCTTGCAAGATCATTTGCTGCCTTATTGGGGGAAAAATTGTGGTCTCAACTATTTGTTTCATCATGATAGCGACCAAAAGCATACATACAAGCTCGTCAAGCAGTGGCTTTCGCACAAAAAACTTCGCTTTTGAAATGGACAGCCCAATCATACGACCTGAATATAATAGAAAATCTTTGAAACTAACTTAAAAACGTGTGTGGAATTATAAATATTCAATTTAGGAGCATTTTTACAAAAATTGCAAGAACCGTGGACAAAACTTAACATTGATGATCTACAACTGTTCATTGAATCGATGCCGCGTTGCTGCGTCGCAGTACTTATTGCTAAATGTATGAATACAACATACTAATTGTAAATGTTGTTGATCACTGTTATTTTCTTTTATAACACCATTTTTTTCCAAACTTGCCAAGGTGGCCGGAAACTTTTGAGAACATGCGTTTTCTTTTGCAATTAATTTTGTCAATTAAATTTATTAATATATAATTTTTATTCCATAAATAAGTTCTTAACTGTTACGTCAATAAAGTGTATAAGTATCACTTTGAGATTCCTCTTCATATAGGTATACTTACAAATTAACCAAAAAATTTATGCTGGCCGGAAACTTTTGACCGCCACTGTAAACTTAATAAAATAACATTTTAAACATATAGGCGAATGCCTTATTATACAAAATAAAGAGAAAATGGTCAGCTTCGACGATTTTTTTATTTAACTAAGGATTAAGTTCAACATGCTAGTTTAATTTACTTACCGTTTTACCTCTCTAACTTTTTATTTTCTTGTAAATTTTTACTTATAATGAATTTGCATAGTACCCACAGAACATTCAAATAAGAAATAATAACAATGTAGTATTCTTAGTGCAAAATTTTGGTATAACGTTGTCTTAAAAGTGTGTTAAGAAGAGACGGTAAGGGAAAAATAAGGGAAGGTAAGGAAAATTACCACCTATTTTTAAGCAAAACATATTAAGACTAAGTGATAGACACAATGTTCATTAAATTTTTAGCAACAGTTATTTACATTGGATTAAGTAAGGAAAAAATAATAATTTACCTCGAAAAGTGCAGGTATAAACCTTGCGGACGCTAAGACTAACAATAAAGCCATGACGCTTGAAATTGATATTTAAATTCCGGTTTAAATTCTTCAGTAAATTTCCTGTCAAAGAATTTTAGCCATTCTTTCTGTAGTATACCTCTGCATAAAAAAAAAAACTTGAAAAAAAAAATCTGTGGCTGCATATGATGGGATTTTCTGTTAAATTTTAGCAATAGGGACGATAAGGAATCTAAAATCCAGGGTATAGAAAAAATAACAATCGTAAAAATATGTACAGGTTAATTTTTTGCTACATATTTATATAAAACAATAGTCCCAGTTTCGGAAAAAAAAATTACTTCGAATTATATTGAAACAACTTTATACAGACAGCTCCAAATAGAACAATCAGCATCAGTGGCGTTGGATGGTAAGGAATTTCGTGGTATATTTGGATCCCCAACATCCTTTAAAACTTATTTATCTCGTTAAACAGTCATAGAATGGGATTTTTTCCAGTATAAGACATTAAAAAAAAGCCAAGAATATGTACTAAAATAAAAGTTATTATTCAGGGACTTAAAAGTCAAAATTATGTAAGAATATCCTTCATATAGGACCTAATTTATAAAATTTCATTGAAACAGCCTACAAACATAAATATTCTCTAAAGGGAAGCTTATGTTTATTCACGTAGTAATAAAATCAGTGTCTTCTTTTGTCTGTTTACCTAAGATAAGCCGTGCATAAATTATGTTTTATGAAAAGTAAACTTTATTTGAAAGAATTTTTCTTATGAATATGTTCATTAAAATCTTATGCTTTACAATATTATGACACTGCTAAATTTTAATTTCGTTCATGTTTAACTTCAATTTGAATATATATATTATTTAAAAAATCTTTATCGTATTACAAAGTTTTATCTTTAAATATCTATTGCATCATTCAGATGAATTTTAAAAATACTATAAATAAGACGCTGTGAAAAAAAAACCCGTAGTACGTATACGAATATTGTTTTTTTAGTGCGAATGACAATTTAATTAGTTATTTAGCATTTCTATACGTAAAGAATATTCGTATATCCATATTCGGTATTTAATGACTTATTTTTAATATCACTTTTAAAAAGCCATTTCAAGCCTGTATTGGAGAAAAAGGTAGCTTCACTATTCCTTGTTTTTAGAAATTCAGCTAAACTGAAACATACAAAGTTAAAAGTCGTGGGACCAGATTATTGAAGATTCAATCCCGTTTTCGTCAATACTGAATTTGAAAGAGCATTTCGCCAAATTAGTCAGCCGTATTGAAGTTTACTTCATGTATGGAACTTTAATTTTCATCACCAAATTTGATAATATTTGCCAAGGTTGGCAAGGATTTGACGCTTGCTTATGTAACTAAGTAGTTTTAAGCGTATGAAAGCAGCAGCCATGGTTGCAAGAATTAAAGAAAATTTGCGGGAAACCTCGTTTTCTAAAGCTCTTAAATGAAACTTGATCACGAAAAAATCAGCCATCTTAGAATTTTAAATTGCTATATCTCAGCCATTTTGTAGAATTAAAAGAAAACATTCTCCAAAATCCTTGCATTAAAGCCAAATATTTACAGGTGAAAAAGACTTTGGATTTCAAATGTTTTTTTGTACACCATTTTGAATTATAATCATTAAGTGGCTACCTTTTATAAACAATTTAGGGGATGAAACTGACAAACAAGCCCGGTAGAGACTTTAGTAAGTCCTTTGCATGCGCAGTCACGTCGATATTGGTTGATAAATACGAGTGCTATCGGATGACAAAAAATTGTTTGTTTCAAAAATGTCATCTACCTCAGAATTTCAAACTGCTATATCTTATTTATTTTTTAATATAGAGGAAAAACAAAAACTCTCCGGAACCCTTTTCTCATAGCTAAACTCTTTAAAATAAACAAAATCTTCTTCGTTTTTAAAAATCCTTTTTTATTTTTATGTGGTAGCCGTTGTGAAACAAGATTGAGCATGATGCTGCCCAGTGAACTCGACTGAAGCATTTAAATCTCCTGAATACATGCTCAGCAACAACGAAATCGGTTCTTAAATCTATATTATTAAAATCCGTGCGCGTATCTTTGTAACGACGACAAAAACTCGGAAACCAAAGGGCGCAGATCTACGAAATTTGGCACACGAGTTGCTGGTAGGGGGCCCATGAAAGATTACGGCAAAAAATTCGTAAATTTTTAAATAGATTTTTTTTATGTTTTTGACGAATTTTTGCTTTTTAGGGTTTCGTTCATCTGACGAAACCCTATTCGTCTCAGTCCTTTGTCTGTCTGTCCGTCTGTCTGTCTGTCTGTCCGTCACAGATCTCGTTCTCAGAAACTATACATGATAGAGACTTGAAATTTTGGGTACTTATAGCTGAACACCTCACATCAAACAACAAATCATAAAATTTTGAAAAAGTTACTAATTAACTGAATTACGGGCTAATTAACTTCTAAAATCAACCAATCCACCTTTTTAACGCAGGTTCAAACGGACCTTCTCGAAATCATCCGTGTTTCTCCTAAGGGTTGGCAGTAAAATCAGCCGATGCCGGGTTACCACGGAGGAAATTAAGCCGAAAAATGAAGTGGACATTTTAAAGCGAAATCGCATATCAGAAAATATTGGTCCGAGAAACTTGTAAATGGAATAGACAGACACGGAAAAAAATCTACTTTCATTTGGTATAAAGTTCACATTTCTGCGATGCGTATAAGTTAAAATATGCACTAAAAATCGATCGATAAAAATTTAATTTCTTTAATTGGAAAGACAAGGAAAAAAGATTTCAATTCGGCGGGAAAGCAGGTAGACATGACGACGCTGCGGTTTTCCATAATAGAATATTTTAATACGAAATTTTAACATTTCAAATATTAAATTTTTTGATTAAATTTTTTGGCATCCCGATGTCAAATTTCGCTGTTTTCATTGATACCCATATCTAAGTCCTATCTTAATTACAAGCTGAAATATTAATTATTATTTAATTAATCGGTTTATTGCTATCAAATGCGTCGATTAAAATGGAGACATGTGCTTTTTTAACCACGAATTAACATAACTAGGAAATCTAATAATTTGCGTGGGGTTTTTGAACAGCGCTATGAGATAAGTATAACTCATTCATCATCAGAAAGTTTACAAGTATTCATACCACTATTTTCGAATAGTAATTTCAGGAAATATCTTGAATTATTGGTTAAGACCGCCACTCGATCTGTTTGAAACTTTAAGATAGTTTATAACGCATAAGAAAAAGTGTAAAAATGAATGGAGTGTGATACTTCGAGGATGGGGGGTGGGGGTGGGGGGGTAGGAGCTAGAATTATTTTTAAAATCTTAGCGTTTGTTACCGCAGCAAATGTTTTAAATTCTTGTTTAAGACCGCCACCATCCCGACCCATGTATCTACGGAAAGATTGCGTAAAGGAGTTTCGTTCAGATATGCTTTTGTTAAGAATAGAGTACATTCCCTGGTGGTGGAATGTGGAACTAACATAACGCGATTTTGTTAAAATTAGGAAATCTAACAAGTCGATTTGTTTGAAAGTTTAAGATATTTTATAACACATAAGATAAAGTGTAAAAAAGAATGACAAGTGAAATTCCGGGGAGGGGTTTGGGGGCGCTAGATTTCTATATAAAAAATAACGTTTCTGACCGCTTTAGGTGCCTTTTTTGAGGGAGTCCTGAGATATATGCTACTTATTTAATATAAAATTGTCTAAAGTTTAGTTACCACTATTTCCGAATAGTAATTTCAGCAAATATCTTAAGGGGTCTTGTACCTTTTAAACGCGTCGAAAATTAACGAAAAACTTCAAACTTTGAATTAGTCTATCTTCAAAACCTTTTTATGTATAAACATGAAATTTTGGGTATTGATTAAACAAATTGTGCTTTCTAATATACTACCAACAGAAATTTATTAACCCTTTACAGAATTTGTACAATGTTGAAATCAAAATAGCTCTTTTTTTTACCCAATAAGTCATTGCGCGCATGATATCTTGAGAAGTTATGTATGGATTGTCATGAAATTTGGTAAATGTACTAAACAAATATGTGTGTTTAAAATGATCTACTTTTAAGTATTTACAATGGTAATATTTTTAGTTATGACTGTTTTTATTCATTAAAAATACAAAATTTTTATTTTTTTTTACGAAAATATTTTTTTATATAGTTAATGAAATAATTTTAGCCTAAGAGTAGATCATTTTAAACACACATATATGTATAGTATCTTTACCGAATTTCATGCCAATCCATACATACTTTCTCAAGATATGATGCGCGCAATGACTTATGGGGTAAAAAAAGAGCTATTTTGATTTCAATAATACACAAATTCTGTAAAGGGTTAATAAATTTCTGATGGTAGCATATTACAAAGCATAATCTGTTTTATCAATATCCAAAATTTCATCTTTATACATAAAAAGGCTTTGAAGATAGACTAATTCAAACTTTGAAGTTTTTCTTTAATTTTCGACGCGATTAAAAGGTACAAGACCCCTTAATTTCTTATTCAGACCGCCACCACCTCGAGTAACATATTTACTTATAGGTTGTTTAACGGAGTTTTCTTCCGATACAGTTTTGTTAAGAATAGGGTGCACTCCCTGGTATTGGAATGTGGAACTAACATAACGCAATTTTGTTAAAATTAGGAAATATAACAAGGTAAACTGTTTGAAATTTTAAGATAGTTTATAACACATAAGAAAATGTTTATAAAAATGGCGTGTGAAATTTCGGGCTGGGGAGGGGGCGCTAATTTCACTAATTGATTTATTTCTATTATATACTTGTTTTACAAGGCAGTCACGTGATGTTTCATTGAAGCATACTTCTGAACGGTGTCCGATTTTTAAAAATACAGCATAAATGTTACTTATGCCAGATAAAAATGTCAGAAGAATTGATACCACTATTTTCGAATAGTAATTTCAGCAAATAGAATAAATTCTTTGTTAAGACAGCCACCCCCTCGACTAGCATATCTCCTGTTAAGTTGTTTAACGGAGTTACGTTCAGATACAGTTTTGTTAAGAATAGAGTGCGCGCCCTCGTGGTGGAATGTAGAACTAACAGACCGCGATTTCATTTAAAACAGGAAATCTAAAAAGGCGATCTGTTTCAAACTTTAACATAGTTTATAACACATAAAAAAGTGTTTATAAAAAATGGCGCGGGAAATTTCGGGCAGGTGGGGAGAGGGGGAGGGGCAAAATATTTCTTTTTTGTTTCATACCGTTTCAGGTGCGTTTTTTGACGGAGTCCTCAGATACATGCTACTTATTAAATATAAATTTGTCAAAAGTTAAATTACCAATATTTCCGAATAGTAATTTCAACAATTATCTTAAATTCTTGCTGAAGACTTGTACCTCCTCGAGTAACATATCTACTAATTGGTTTTGTAAAGGGATTTCGTTCAGATACACTTTTGTTAAGAATACAATGCGCTCTCTGGTGGTGGAATGTGGAACTATTCGACCGCGATTTCATTTAAAGTAGGAAATCTAACAATGCGATCTGTTTTAAAATTTAAGATACTTTATAACACATGATAATGAAGTATAAAGAAGAATGGCGTGTCGCATTTCGAGGGGGGGGGTGAGGGAGGGGCGCCAGCAAAATTTGGAAATATAACTGGACGATCTGTTTGAAACTTCAATATAGCTTATAAATCATAACAAAAATTTTAAACATCAGGCCGCGTCAAAAATCATGGTGACCATTACCCCCTTTCGCCCACCCATCCCCAAAGGGGACACTTTTCTAAATTTGGCAGATACCCGTCATGTGATATATCGTAGCATTTCGGGGGGCGGGGGCGTGGCACGAACAAAATTAGGAAATATAACAAGGCGAATCTGTTTGAAGCTTTTTTACGATAGTTTAGGAAGGGTTTGCCAAAATTTATTAGATGTTCCACGGCGATAAATGTACTGGACGTTTTGTGAAAGGAATATTAAATGAAACCCTTTGCGATCTATGATCACACTTACCCACTTGTTTATGTTCAATCCGTAATCGCGCGAGTTCTAACCAGTTACAGATGTTTACTAAAATGTGAGATGTACAGATTACGTACGCCACGCTGCAATAGTAAGAAGATGTAGCGGGTATTACGATAATTCTTTTACCTCGCATGCAAATAATTAGAGATTATTTAATTGCGCTTAATTATTACTTTTTTTAAATAAAGAAATCATCAACAAAACTTTTAATTTTATTTATTCCCTTATTCAGAAGATGTAGTTTTATCGCCTGCTGCCTTAGCAACATTAGTAATTTAAATTTCGTTAAAAAAAATGCACAGTAGTAGAAAAATATTTTTCGAGATATGCATATTACGTACGATATGCTGAAATAGTAAGAAGATATAGCGGATATTACTATAATTCTTTTAATTCGCATGGAAATAATTAGAGATTATTTAATTGCGATTAATTATTAAATTAAAAAAAAATAAATAAAACACTTTATGGCAAGTATCAACAAAACTTTTTATTTCATTTATTCCCTTATTCCAAAGATGTAGTTTTATCGTCTGCTGCCATAGCAACATTATGAATTAAATTTCATTTAAAACAAAAAACACAGTAGTAGAATTTTTTTTCTAAGTCGAATAGTTAGTGAACAACTCAACACTTTAACAGGAGAATTCTTATTTCTTATTTAGATATTTTAAAGTTGTTTGTTGTCATTGCGTTTTTATGCTATTTTTCGTTTCATATTCGATTATTATTTTTTAAATATTTGATCATAACATTGGAAATTGAAATTTTCAAAATAAGATGCCCAAGCGTAAACAGTCAATTATTGGCAATTCCTCACGAAAACAGAGGGCTATAAGGCAGCGTGAAAGGCGAGCTAATGAGACAGAGGAAGAAACAGCTGTAAGAAGATTCGCCGTGGTAGAAAGAGACAGGGAAAGACGACTGTCACAAACGGAGGAAAAAGTTGTTTAAGAAGATATGAAGCTGCACTGCGAGCTCAATAAAGACGTCACGATGAGGGTACACAACAACTGACTGTGAGGGAAAATCGTTGAATAATAAATAATACAAATAATGTCGAAAGATGCGGGTTACACCAAACGGTTGAAGAACAACAATGTGGACATCTGGATAATGCTTGCACCAAGTGAAGTGCATTTTTTTTTCAATGCAGGGAAGAATACAAGAGGAATTTCACTCACTATTGTCACAACGGCAAAGCAATTTTGGAACCTCTTCAACCTTATTCAGATCAGATGAGATAGCATATAGATGGCAGTGATAGATCGTCAGCTCACTTTAAGGAACACATAAGGTCATAACAGTGCGTTGTCTTTTGCCTCTATGGGTGCTCAAGTTACACCGCCCCCAAGTGAGGGCCCATATTATTTTAGAATCCATGGACAAATTTATCATAATACTTCTCATCTTCATCCATCTGAAGTAGGTCAGGGAAAATATGCTCACCTGTATGTATTGGATTCTGATATAGCATTGCAGCAACTATGAACAGTAGAGAAAATTTAAAATGTAAAGAAGATATCATGAGCAAGCTTGACGATGTTATCAGGCGAGTTAACTCTTATGCACATGCTTTTAAAATGTTTCATGAAATGGAAGAACGAGACATCGCAGAGCAAGGACCTGGAGCAGCTGAAAGCGTGTGTATGTATATAGGGGAGAGTAGCCGAATTTGGACCCCATCACATATTTTCAGGTGTAACTCACTTAATTTTTGAAATATCTGCAAAACATCATTACATGGGGTCAATCTATTCATCTACTAACTAAATAAATCTTTAAATCAATTTCTTTTTGAAAATCTAAAATTTTATTTTCATTTGAAAAAATTGTCAAAAATGGTCCAAATTCAGTAACTGGTTGCCTAAGTTGGACCCCCAGTCTTCTAAATTGGACCACATAATATCAGGTTGTTTTAATGACTATGGAATATAACTAATTTTATCAAAAGCAAAGATTGCAATTAATGGGTCAAACAAAGGTCTAACAAAGTAACAGCAATGAAATATAATGCAATCAAATATCTGAAAATAAGTGTAATTGTTTTAAATCAAAATGTATTCAAAATATAAATCAAAGTTATCAGTAAATAAGAATAGAAATTATGGAACTAATTGCCAGTTACTTGAATATCATGTAAGGAGTGATGCAAAGGTTACACATGAATTTCGTTTATTAATTTTTTTCCCCAGCGCACACAGCAGGGAACCGTATTGGGCAATCTGAACACTGAATCATTTCTGCCATTTGATTTTTCTTACAAATTAGGCAAAACCAATCACCACTGTCTAGATTTCTTTTTAGATTCTGAATTATTAAAATTTTTTTAGTCACACGTTTTCTTTACATTATGTTTGTTGTTCTTCCCTTCCATCATTTTCTTGCTAATTGCATTACGCCTATTTTTTAAAACATGATGTTCCATTTTTTTGTGATGTGATAGCTTCCTTTTTGTCGTTTTTTTTTTCATTTCAAGGTTTACTTTATATGGCGAAGATATTAACAAAACTGTTTTTTGGCTCACTTCTGTACTTTGATTTAACTGCATTTAGCAAGGGAGATAACATTTCTAATGATTTTTTGACTTTTGGGGAGAATTTGTAGCTTCGGCCTTCTTGCAGGTTAATTTCTTCACAACTTACTCCCTCCTTTTTCTTTCCTATATCTTTAACAGCTTTTGCTATCACGGGTGTTTTTCTTCCAGACAGTTTTTCTGTGTCTTTCTCAACATTTTAAACATTACATTAAATAAGTGTTTAAAAAATATCCTCTATTGAAAAATATTCTACGATTAGTCAAACGCAAACATTATATATTCAAACAGTGCTGAATTCAGCACCTCCCCCCGGAGCCTTGAAATAACTGCTCCCCCGGAAGATTTGAGATTTTATGCGTTTTAATTCCAAAAAAGTGTGATTCCACCCTCCAAAACTGTAAAAAGTCTGACTTCGCAAATATCCTCCAGGAGAATAATGTTTGAAACAACTCCATAAACCAAATATGCCCTAGGAATAAGGAATTCAAAGAAAATACATACAAATACATACAAGATAAAAGGAATTGCAAACAAAATTTATTGCATAAACAAAATTTATAAAATTGCATAAGCAAAATTTATTGCATAAATTTATTGCATAAAAATATTTTATGTTGATATAGGCCTAAACTGTACAAAAAATTTAATCCAGATATTTAAAAAAAACTTGCATGGAGATAGTAATCCATTATAAAATATTAAAATATTAATAAAAAAAGTGCACAAAGCGTACCGTCCTCGAAATTTATTACTTACTTTTCAAATTTATGATCGCATATCTCGTCCAATTTAAGCAACTTAAATTGGCCCAATTACGGCAACTGCGCCATTTTTAAAAACAGATAATCTCAAGACTAAGAACAAAAACGAAATGAAACAAATTCGCGTGAAAAATATGCGCAACAAACAGAAGAATTCATATATGTACATGAAACATGACAACTTACCTTAGTTTTAAAGTATTCACATACGTTTAGTGGGAAAAAATTACATCAAAACAGCTAACTTTAGGTTTTTTGAAACTGTCTGAAAACAGCAAATGGGAGGCGGTTGCTTCTTATAATTATGAGTGATGTCATTCTGTTGAGTAGTATTTCAGCGGTAGATGAAGTATCTTCCTGTAATTAACGTCAGAATGGAAATGGTCCAATTAAAGAGGCGGTGCAAATATGGCTACTATCCCCTATGCTATAAAAAATTATCAGCGGACCAGCATCGTGGCAGATACAATGCGCCAATGTCAAATGAGATAGCCATGGTTTTCCATAGTTCGGATGGTGCACCTCCTACCAATAGGGATATCTGCATATATCCGAATGAAAATCAGCTGTATAGACTAAACACCCTGAATCCTAATTGTGACCCCATGACTTATGTTTTATTTTTCCCACATGGCGAAAAGGTTTGGAGTGTGGACGCAGGATGTTCTCAACTTCAATTTTACAGTCACAGATTATCAGTGATAAGGATTGTTTTCAATCCCATACTTTATGGTGGAAAACTCTTGCAGCAGTATTGCGTCGATGCTTATGTCAAAGTTGAAGGAAACCGTTTGAATTACATACGCTATAACCAGAAGACTTTAAGAGTAGTATCTTACTTAGAATTAGCAGCTCACCTTAATGCTCTAGCAGAATAATCTGGTTTGAAACCGGGTGTAACGATTACTTTGCCATCTATATTCATAGGAAGTTCCAGAGCCATGCAGCAAAATTATCAAGATGCGATGGCCTTAGTTAGAGAATTTGGTAAGCCTGATCTTTTTATCACCCTAACGTGCAATCTAAATTTGCGAGAAATCAAAGAGAACCTTTTCCCAGGACAAAAGCGTCATGATCGTCCAGATTTAGTGGCACGCGCGTTCGATATGAAGAAGAAAGCAATGTTGAACGATCTTAAAAAGAACGGCATTGGGACGCACAGTCACAGACATACATGTTATTGAATTCCAAAAGAGAGGATTGCCTGCCATTCACCTTTTACTCATTTTAACTGATGATGATAAGATAAGAGATCCAGCTACTATTGACATCATCGTCTGTGATGAATTACCTGATCCCACAAATGAAAATGGATTGTACGAAATTGTCAAGGCTACGATGATTCACGGACCATGAGGCGTCATAAATCCAAACTCACCTTGCATAGAAGGTGGTGTTTGCTCAAAGGGTTATCCAAAGCTGTTCAGAAATGAAACGTCTGAGAATGTTGATGGTTACCCAATGTACAGACGGCGTGATGATGGTAATCACATAATGATAAAGTGAAATGTTGTAGACAACCGTTGGGTTGTTCCTTACAACCCATACCTCACTAAGAAATATAATGCCCATGTTAATGTCGAAATATGCAGCTCTGTTAAACTCATTAAGTACATTTTTAAGTATGACTACAAGGGTCATGATTGTGCGAAAGATGTTTTTGAAAATAACGGTGAGGGATCTGTTGTATGGGATGAAGTGAAGAGTTATTTAAATGCACGATATGTTTCGGCACCAGACGGAATGTGGCGACTGCTTGAAAAGCCCATGCAGGACAAGTTATTATTAGATTACCGGTGCATCTACAAGACATGCAATCTGTGTATTTTAGGGAAGCAGAAGAACGTGAAGCTTTTGAAAGAGCAAGAAATAAAGACACCATGCTCACTGCTTGGTTTCTACTTAACAGGTCAGATCCTTCAGCAAACATCTATCTCTATAATGAAATTCCAAAGCACTTTGCATGGAAAGGCAAAGGCGTGTTAGATTAGGTGACTACATAGTATCAAGGATGTATTCTGTAAGCCCAAAGGATATTGAGCAACTCCATCTCCGTCTGCTGCTTTGTCATGTTCCCGGTGCCAAATCTTTCGAGGAGTTAAGGACATATGAGATTACTGTCTATGAATCATTCAAGGGTGCATGCTGTGCTAGAAATTTATTAGAAGATGATGATGAATGGCGACATTGTTTAACAGAAGCATGTGGTTTTTTAATGCCGCCCAAACTGAGGCAACTTTTTTCGTTCTTATGTGTCTTTGGCAATCCAATTTCACCGATTCATGGGAACAGTTTATGTCAGAACTCGCAGAAGATTTTGCTCGCCATCTTCCGCTACAGGAGAGTAGAAGTAGAGCCCTTCAAGACATAGCCAATCATCTACGCATACATAATATGACACTTCAGGGCCTTGAATTGCCTGAACCCTCAAACCTGGAGAACACTGTGAAATGCGATGTCTATGATTTACAAGAAGAAACAGCAGAGGGTCAACGACTGTTAAACATGCTAAATCCGCAACAACGTATAATTTTTGAGGCTGTCATTGAAAGTATTCTAAATTATTATGCTACTGTCGCTAAGGTTTTCTGTGTCCAATACTTTTGCGTGATCAGGAACAACATTCCTATTCAATACTTTGCAGCATTACGTTAGAGGAATGGAACATACGGCTATTCCCATTGCATGGACAGTCATCGCATCTACACTTTTACAAGGTGGAAGAACTGCACATTATCAATTTAAATTATCTGTCCCCATATTGGATAACTCAGCTTCAAAAATTCGGCAAAATACATCTGAAGGAAGATTACTGAAAAGGGCTAAGCTCATTACATGGGATGAATGTACCATGACACGTATTCATGCTTTGAATGCTGCTGATAGACTTAGGCGAGATTTGGTTGGCAAAGATGTCCCATTTCGGGGCAAAGTGTTTATTCTTGGAGGTGACTGGAGGCAGATTTTACCAGTCATTTACATGCAAACAAAACACTCATTTTTGAAAGTCGTATCAAGAATTCTTTTCTGTGGCAAACCTTTCGACAGTTCAGTCTGGTTACAAATATGCGAACGGAGCCGGAGGAGCCTGATTTCGTGGAATGGCTCATTCGCTTGGGGGATGGTCGATTGACTAATGATTATGAACTCGGAGAAGATACTATTGAAATACCTCCAGAATGTTTAGTGCAGTATTCTATAGTGGATGATATTTTTGGTTCGTCTGAAATTGATCTTGATCATCTTTCGGAAAGAGCCATTTTGTGTCCCAAAAATGAGGATTCTTTGAGATTGAATGAGAAGATATTACAAAAAGTACCTGGCGAAGTCAAGTCTTATTTTAGTGCTGATACAATAATTTGTGATGATGAAGAAGAAAAAAACAATTTGCAGTTGGATTTCACCAATAGTTTAACACCTTCTGGAATGCCACCATATCAGTTAAATCTTAAATTTGGCGTTATTGTTATGTTTCTTGGGAACATGAATCCGTCCAGTGGTCTCTGAAATGGAACACGTTTATTTGTCAAAAGGTTGTCGCAAATTGTTATAGATGCAGAAGTTTTGACAGGACATGGGAGAGGCAACCGTGTTTTCATACCGAGGATCCTACTTACTTCGTCGGAAACAAGTTTACCTTTCCAGTTACACCTCCGTCAATTTCCACTTAGGTTCATTTTGCTGTGACTATCAATAAATCTCAGGGTCAAAGTTTGAAAAAGGTTGGAATCTATTTGTCCCATCCATTTTTCTCATATGGTATGTTGTATATAGCCTTTTCAAGAGCTACTTCTGGAGGATGTGTAAGTGTTTAGGTTAAAAACGGATCAAAATAAGGAAAACTTTTGTCACAGTCTGATAAGGTATTTACACAAAACATTGTCTACCGTGAAGTTTTATCTTAAGCCGCAACTATTTTGCTTTATTGTAAAAAACAAACAAACAAAAACGAGTCTACTGCACTTTACCTCACGGATGTTGTGGAAAATAATGAAAAGATTTTTTTTTTTCAATTTTTTTTTGCAATGACGATGTACATTTCATTCTTTTTTATAAATTTTTGTTTAGTTGTGTAGATATTGACTTCATAACGGATTTCCTAAACTTTAATTTGGTTGTGAAAATACTCACTAAAAAACGAGTCTACCGCAACTTACTTCATCGGAGACGTGGAAAATAGTGCAAAGATTTTTCATTTTAAAATAATTTTTTTCCATTATTTTTGCAGTGACGATGTAAATTTTATTTTTTCTTACAAATTTTTGTTTGGTTGTGTAAATTTTGACTTTATAACAGATTTTTATATTCCCAAACCTTAATTCGGTTGTAAATGCTTACTTTTATTTATTTTTTATTACATAACTGATTTTTTATGTACATACTACTTATTTCGTATTGGTTGTGTAATTACTGATTTTTAATAGACATAACAGATTTTTACATTCATAAACTTTAATTTGGTTGTACTGTTTTTTATTTTTAATTTTGGTTTTAGAATTAAATTCATGAACTCCCGTGCGTAGAACGGGTTAAACAGCTAGTACTAGTACTACAGAATGATAGAAATCATATATATATATATATATATATATATATATATATATATATATGTATATATATATATATATATATATATATACTAGGGGGCTCTGCCCCCTGCAAGCTACGCTCACCAACCCCCGTTCAGACACTGCAGAATCTAAAAGCACTCTAATCTGATCGGTTTTAAAAAGATTAGAGAAGATTGAATTATACTGAAAAAACCTGTAGCGATCTCCCTGTAAACGGGTTTCCATTCAATTCCCTTTGATTGCAAAAAATTAAGGTTGAATCAGTTGCTGTTAAGGCATCCAATGGTTGTTTTCGTGTTTGGTTAAAGAAGATCAGTTAAACATTTGAAAGGAAGCTAAAATAAAATGAATTAAGTAAACAGAGTCTTTGTCTCTCGGTATTTTTTAACAATGTTATAAAACGATTGACATAATACAATTTACTACAATTACTAAAATTTGCTGCTTTAACCCCTTCAAGGGCGGTGGTTCATTTTGGACCACTTAATTTTAATTCTTAAATGCCACATTAGCACCAGAATATTGGGATGAAAGTTTCCCTTTTATTAAGTAAGTGAACGAAAGCATTTTTGTATATCGAAATTTGTTTGTAATTCTGGTGCCATTCACTGATTTCAAGATTTTATGAATAGAAGTGCCTTGTCTGGAAAGGGTTAAACGCATATTAATGTATTTATTATTTTAAAGTTTGCTTTTCCTTTTAATATTCATGTTTAAATGCAATTTTCAAGACATAATTTTCAATATTTTCCTGCTTTTAACACGTACTCAATTACGTATCCATTTGGAGATTTTATCGTAAATATAACTGAAAGCCAGTGAAGAACACGATTTGCTTGTCTTAAAAGTTAAAAATCCACTCCTTTACTAAAATTCAGCAACTTCAACTCCAAAAAGTTAAAAGTAATTTTTACTACGTAAAATTAAAACGTTGCTTTGAAGTGGAAATTAAATCTCATGATTTGTTGCATTGCCACATACGCACCGGGTTTGGCGTGATTTTTTTACGACAATTTGGAGAAAACCTCGTTTTCAAATACCTGTTACATATGTATTTTTAAGTTATTTTCTGTTATTTTTAAGATGAAATAACAATAAATAAAAAAAATTAATTAATAACTATAGAACAAAACAATTTATAACATTTTTTGTAAATAAAATGGAAATAAATTCAAATAAACATTTATTAATAAATAAGCAACAATAGCCGGGTTACCATGTCAGGTAAAATAATGCCATTTTGGCGCCAATTAGGTACCCGGTTGCGTATATGACATCTGTGCCTAATATCTTTCTTTTCGTTTCGTTTTAAAAAAAGAATGAAGTAAAAGCCCTTTCTTTTAAAGGTTTCAATTTTAAATGAAAGTTTTGTATTAAATAAAATGATAATGAAATACAAATTTAATTATGAATAAAAGTAACATGATGCATTTCTTAGCATACATTTAAGGGAGGCCAAACTCGTCGCCAAATTAATTTAAAATAACCTTTTCTAAAATAAAAAAATATATATATATGTTATGATTAAAATTTGAGTTGCCATCATTAGAAAAAAGTATTTAAAATTAGAAAAAAAAATATATTTCGAAAACTAATTCGAATTTTAAAATTCTAATACCAGTTTTGAGATCTATGGATCAATACGAATTTTTGGTGTTAATTTCATCGCAAAGTATTCCATATTTTAGGAAAAACGTAATCAGTTGTTTAATCAGTCGATTCATACTTTCGTTTCATAAATTCGTTTCATATTTCCGTTTCATTAGGATTTTATAGATACAAGTTGGAACCCGTCGAAATTCGACGAATTGAAATGTTTAGAATGGAATTGTTAGATCGAATTTATAATAAACCTACAAAAATAATTACAATAAAAAATCATCTTGCATTGGTTGTCTAACTCTTAAAACAAATAATGTTTTTAACCTAAAATTACCAAAATATTGATTCCACAAACTTCAACTGCTTAAATTATTGAAAAATTAAACTGTATTAAAATATGTAATCAAGATGAGTAATTATGTTGAAGTTATCGATTGAGGCTCTTATGTTTGTTTTTACCGGATGAAAAATCAGTAAAAAGGATTTCGCTTTGTCACATCATAAAATTTTCTCCCATAAAATCTAAACTGTACGTTACTTTCACATTCTCAAAATTTATACGCACCACTGAAAATCCCAATTAAAAAGTATTTTAACTCGCAATTACATTATTAATGAATGCATTTCCAAACTTAAAGTCACGTTTGTCCGATACAACTTTTCATATGAACATTCGCACTAGCTTTAAGTTCTAATCTCAGTACCCGCGAAAATTTACCATTCAGAAATTTGCCTTTAGTTGCCATAGTATTGGCCATTTAGAATTGGTCAAATATTTAGTTTTATCAAAGAAAATGATCGTTTTGTTTAAAATATGACATCATTTTTACTCACTGAATAATTTTGCTTAGCGTCTCAAACTCAGTTTCAGCGCAGCGTAAAAATATTGAAATATCTTCTTCAATCTTTTGATTTATGAAAAAGAATACGTGTTTTTTTTAATGGCTGACGTCATTTTCTTTTCAAAAATTAGAAAAAAGTTACTTTTATTTGTAATGTGAAAATGGCATCAATAAGAATATAATCAATAAAAATAAATAAACCATGACTATTTTCTAATAAAACTTTGTAAAAAATCACCATAAAATTAAAACAAAACACAGGACGCGTTTCGAGCTAAACAATAAAATACATACAATACAATACAATAAACACAATACAATACAATACAATAAACACAATATTTTATACAATAAAAACAATAAAATAACAACACGTGTCCCAAGGGACACGTGTATGCTTAGCTGATGACGAGCTGTTATGTTTTTAGCTCGAAACGCGTCCTGTGTTTTGTTTTAATTTTATGGTGATTTTTTACAAAGTTTTATTATTTTTATTGCTTCATATCGCCAGTTTTCGGTGCTGTTTCGCCATGACTATTTTCTCTTTACTTTTAATAGAAATGGAATACTTCAGTTGCCATAATTATAAAATTGGTACTAAAAACTATAACAAAAAAATTAATATCATAAAAATAAATTGAGATAGAGCTTTCAAACAAATTGCATTTAAAAGTACATTTTTTCCCCTATACGACGGTGTAAAAATTGAAACTATGCGATGCTAAGAAGTTTAAAATTTTGCAGAGCGAAAATTACAAAACTGAAATTTCATTTCAAATTTCAAAGTGTTGCCATTCGCAGAATGACGTATGCGTTACGCACAGATATGTTTGTCCTTTATAATATAGATAGGGTAGATAACTTTAATAATAATAGTTTTCTTTTGGATGGCTGAAATAGGTAGCAATTTACTTTTTATAATGGAAATTGCCTGAAAATATACTGGCAACCAATTCCCAGTGCTATATAGATTTTTTTCAATGCAATTATATGGTTGTAGTTCAAAAAGACTTAATAAGTGGAGTAATTTTAATATTTCCAATTTTTGCTCAACAAGAAAAAGTGGTATATATAAAAATATCACGTACGTTTGATAAAAAAATAACAACAAGTGAGGTTATTGAAATATTATTGATTACTCTAAATTCTTTTGTTTATTATGTATATAAAATGTAGCAATCTATCACAAATCTTATATATATGTCATGCTGGTCTCAATGTTGTTCTAGTAATAAATTAATTACTTCTACAGCTGTCTGAACAAAATAACCAAATATATTAAATGAGGCACATTATCCTTATCAACATTCTGTTTTCTCTCTTAACAATATCACAATTTAGTATGGCTTTAAAGTACGATGACGTTGAAAATAATCATGAAATTATGTCTCTGTGACCCATATTTAGCATATAAATTTTTAAGGACTTTATAAGCGTTAACGTTAACTAGAAATAGACATTATTCTTTTATAAAATGGTATAATTAATTACCTACAGATTCTAAAAACTAGTATATTTGGCCATCACAAAATGTTCTTCTATACAGGGTGTCCTGTCCCCTCTCAACGGTGTCCAATGGCTAATTCCTAAACCAATAGTCATAGACATATAGTTTCAACTACAAAAATGTTTTAAATGAGGTAAAAAATGTATTTAACAGTCGTTTTAACAACAAAAAAGACATTTCTTAAAAAATTGCGAAATTTAATTTTTTACTAGTATCCCCTGGTCTTATAAGTGATACTTATTAAATATTTTCTATTACACTAACAAGTAAGACAAAAAAGTCCTATTCACCTAACACTAAAATTAACCGAGTTATGTAACTTGGAATTGTATGACTTACAGCAATTTTCTGCATATGAACACAGATGAGTTAGGTCATTCTTCGAGGAATCGTACACAAATTTCTTAAAACAGTTAGAAGAATTTATTTCGCGTGCATGTTCACTTTAACTGAAAGTATAAACATTGCACAAGTATTACGATAGTGTTAATTTTTTATTAAGGTTTAGATTAGTTAAAAAAATTGAAGAGCTGAGTGGATGAACATGTTATGCTGCATTTTCTAAAAACAAATTTATGTTTTGTGTGAAACCGCTATGAGGTATCCTGTCACATGGTGAAGCTAAAATACTAAGATTCTATTTAGTCTTAGAGATTTAAGACATTATTCATTAATATTTAATATTTTAATATTTAATAATGTCAGTATTATTAAATTTTTTTAATATTTGAAAATTAAATATCAATAAGTTTTTCTGAGAGAGGGGTTGGGGATACTATGGTCTCTACCAGGGTGTGTGGGGGGGGGTTGGTCTCTACCATACCTGTTAATATTTTAAACACATGGTATCAAACAGAAAATAAATCATTAAAATTTACAGCAAAAACTTCCACTTCAAATTTCTTGAAATTTAATTTTTGTTACTTAACATGTTCTTCCACTTAGCTCTTCAATTGTAATTTAACATATGTTTTACTTTTTAAGGAAATGAGTCTCTTTTTATGATTTCTTTTGACAAAAATGTGTAATTTTTTTCACTGATATTTTTCGTACAAATTGTATATTTTGCTTTAATATTTCAGAATGAAAACAGACTTCAAATTTATATTTTATGTTAATTTTACTCTCAACTTTTTCTTAAATATATATGACGCTTATTTATGTTTCTAGTAAATTTGTGAAGGACCCCTATTTTGCAGCAAAAAATAATGCTTCAACTTTAAACAACTATTGCTCGGTCAGTTTTCATCATAGATGAATGGGACTTTTTTTGTCTTACTTCTTAATGTAATAGGACATTGTTGCTAAATATAACTTTTAGACCATGTAAAAAATTAAATTTGCGTTTTTTTTAAGAAGTGATTTTATTGACCCAATTAGCTTTTAAAATACTTCTTTACCTCATTTTAAACATTTTTAGTCATTAGGCATCGTTGAGAGTAGACACTCTGTGTAAATTAAATCATACCAAATTTAAATGACAATCTATTCGTTCTTGAGACACAGCTATTTGGAAATCGTAAAAAGAGAGTATAATAGGTACACATGTTGGGCGGTATGCACTAAAACATAAAAACAAAATCTATTTATGTCAAGATCTGACAGAATATGAAGTTTATTGAAATTACGCACATTAGTTCTAAGGTACAGTTATCTCGGAAATCGAAATGAACAAGGCATAGATTCAGCAATTGTTGAGCGATTTATAAACAAACCCAGTCAGCATCTATTTATTTCAAGATCTAACTAATTCAGTATAAAGTTTATTGATATTCCATGCATTAGTTCTTGAGATGTAGCTTACGCAGAAATAGTAAAAATACAGCTTAGAAACATAACCTGTCGGGAGAGTTTCACCAAAACATAATTTAGATTGGTTAAAAAATTATATTTTAACATATGTTTTATTTTTAATGAAATGAGGATCTTTTCACGACTTCTTTTGACAAAAAATGCGCAATTTGTTCACTATATTTTTAATACAGAAAATATAAGTGCATAATAAGGGTAAAATATAAGCGTATATATATATAAGTTATACCTTAGAACTGATGTACGTAATTTCAATAAACTTTATATTCTGGACATTAATAGATTTTTTTTTTATGTTTGAGTATATATCACCCAACATGTGTTGCTACTATACTCTGTTTTTCACGATTTCCAAATAGCTATATCATTGCCAATTTATGTCATTGTCAAACTGAATTTGAAACTTTACTAAATTGAGTACATTAGTTCTTGAGATAGAGCGTCCGCAACATTTGTGTCACATACAGAAATATTCGCGGAAAGACGTTTTCTAAAAACAGTCTAATCGTGGTCAAGACCATCTAAAACGATTAGATACTTCGAAAATCGGAAGTCTACATTTTCCACGAATTCACTAATTTCTTCTTGTAAAATTGGAAGAAAGTAATAAATTGTCAAACACATTACCCCTTCCCTTATGTATGCAATATCAAGGTGGGGTCTACGGAATTTCTCATGAGCTTCTACACTATTTAGGAGAAGACAATTTCTATTTAAATCTTAAAGTGCAGAACTTGTAATTATTCCGTTAATTCAGAGAAGAGAATTTATAATATTTTTCCGTGTTAATATCAGGCGGAAAATTTTGTTTAAATTTGTGGTAGAAGTGTATGCACGCTTGTAAAATTATACTATTTTTACTTCTTACTTGTCTGTTATAATACTTTAAAAGAAGGAGTGATTAAAAATATCTAGTAAATTTTAGTTAATAAAGCAATTCTCATTCGAATTAAATAATAGTTTGGGAAATAAAAAATATTACATGTGCAATATTATATATGAAATCGCTATAGTAGATCATGATTTTTTTATGTTTCATTTAGAGAAATTCATTCATGAAATATCCTTTTTGAATATAATAAATAATTTATAAATTCCAATAAAGAGTAATTCAAAATTCATTTTTTGTAAATTCAAATTCAACAAGCACTTTTACTTTTAAAATAAAATTTCTAAATACGTCTTTAAAATATTTCTTTTAAAGCTTCAAATCGATATGCTTTTCAAAAGATTCAATAAGTCAAAAATTTAATGTTACAATGTTTGGTGTTTTATTAAATATAAAACCCCAGCATTTCAAATTTTATATAATCATTTTTCACTGTCAGTTGGAAAGCAATATCATCTGATTTATTAAACTTTCTGGCAAGATCTGTCTTATTAAAAGAGTTATTTTATTTGAAAAATGCAATATATGAAATAATACCAAGAAACCATTCTATTTGTTTTTCATGAGAGTTTTTAGTTCAAGTGAAAATTGTATTCTATTGTAGCTATATTGTAACAACGTTGTAATAAATGCAATATTCAAATCCATACGTTCGGTATTTATTTATACACAATATGAAGAATTTAACAAATCGAAAGATTTAGTGATACTTTTTTAACTCACAAATTTTCTATGGTAATCTACAGAACGCAATTTAAAATACAGTGGCCACTGCTGACGTTAGTAAGTTTCAAAATATGATATATATTGAAAAAAGATACTATCTGTAATTGATTAACACATATAAGGAAAGTAGGGGAATTTGGACCTCTTAACAATATTTTCAGGTGTAACTCACTTCATTTTTGGAATATCTGCAAAGTATCACTACACAGGTTCAGCTATTTATCTACTAACTAAATAAATCTTTAGAACAATTTCTCTTTGAAAATCTTAAATTTTATTTTAATTTGAAAAATTTATCAAAAGTGGTCCAAATTCAGAGACTGGTTGTCTAAGTTGGCCCCACAGTCTCCTAAATTGGACCAATTAATATTACGTGTTTTAATGAGGAGGGAATATAACTAATTTTATTACAAGCAAAGTTTGCGATTAATGAAACATTGGAACAAAATAACAGCAATGGAATATAAGGAAATGAATATCTGAATGTAATAGTAATTCTTTTAAATCAAATTGTATTCAAAGTATAAATCAAAGTTATAAGTAAAAAAGAATTGAAAGGATGGAACTAATTGCCAGTTACTAGAATATCATGTAACAAGTGAATGAATTTCTTTCGTTCATTTTTTTTTATCTCAGCGCACACAACTTGGAACCATATGTGACAATCCGAACACTGAATCATTCTACTCTTTTATTTTTCTTACAAATGAGGCAAAACCAATCATCACTATCTTGATTTTCCTTTTTAGATTCTGAATCATTAGACATTTTTTTGCAACAGAAGTTTTCTATACCTTATGCCTGTAGTACTTTTCTTCCACTATTTTCTTTCCAATTGAATTAAATGTATTTTTTAAAACTTTATGTTCCAATTGCTTTTGTGCTTTGAGAGCTTCCTTTTTTACTTTTCTCTTTTTTTTTTTCATTTCAAGGTTTACATTATATGGCAAAGATGTTAACACAGCTCTTTTTGGCTCCCTCTTTACTTTGATTTAAATGATTTTGGCAAGAGAGATAACATCCCCAATGATTCTTTGGCTTTTTGTGGGGATTTTGTAGCTGCAGCCTTCTTCGGGGTCAACTTCTTCAGAACTTTTATGATCGTATATTTGGTTCAACTTGAGCAATTCAAATTGGTCCAATTAAAGGAACTGCGCCTTTAAAAAAAAAACAAAAAAAAACAGATAATTTAGGACTAAGAACAAATGCGAAAGCAAACAAATCTGCGTAAAAAATATGCGCAGCAAACAGAAGAATTTAGATATGTAAATGAAAACGTAATAACGTACATTAGTTTTAAAGTATTGTCTTACGTTTAGTAGGAAAAATTTAGATCTAATCAGCTAACGTTAGCTTATTAAAAATTGTCTGAAAACAGCACGTGGAAGGCGGGTTCTTCTTCTAACCACAAATAACATTATTCTGATGAGTAAAATTTCAGCGGTAGTTGGCGTCTCTTTCTGTAATTAACGGCAGAATTCCAGCGGTCCATTTAAATCAGCGGTCCAATTATGGTTATCTACACCCCCCCCCCCTATATATTTTTTACTTTCTTCTATCTTTACACGAAGAAAGTATTGGATTCATGAAAATTTTCGAATTCCGGTTTTCACTGGATTTAGATCTTTAGGGGTCAGAGAACCCAAAAACATGTTTTTACAAAATGTCTGTCTCTGAATCTGTGAGTCTATCTGCCTATGTTTGACACAAATTTTGTGGACGCTCTATCTCAAGAATTAATGCACGGAATCCTTCTATATATAAAAAAAAGTTTTGATTTGGAAATGGACCAATGAACATCTGCGTAGATATTCCGGGTTGATCCGCATCCAATTTGAATGCTTAAGCATGGCCTTTCATCGTTAATATTAAGAAAACTGTTGCATACAAAAATATGAAAATCGGTGGTATTATAGAAAAATGTTTGATAAACACGCTGATGCAGACAGTTTTCAAATCGAAGAATTATTTTAAGAGATATTTAATGCTAAAGTTGGACAAAGTCGTTCCATTAAAAAAATTTTATTTGAGCAAAAACTATGCATGAGAATTTAATCATTTTTAGATCATTTTATACGTTATAAGTTCCCAATGCGCAGATTGTATTTATTTTTCTTATTTGACGCATTTTTTGAGGTTTTATTTCTATTTTTAATTCAAATTTTCAGCATTTCGAGAGATGTTTTTTACAAATTTTAGAAAATGTCATTAATTTAAACTGCTGCCAATTGTATAAACAGCGAAACAAATTATCATATCAAATATTTCTTCAAATTAAAAATTTATTTACACGTGAGTATTACAAACAGAAAAAAAACTTTAAAATGAGAATTAAATGATTACATGTTAAAAGCAGGGAAATTACGTCATAAGAACCATATTTACACTTGAATTTTACGTCATATTTAAAATGTCCCAAAAATATGGTAAAACAATTTAAATTGAAAAATATATTTGCGCGAGATATTTTGAGATAATCTTTTCAACTATTATCGTGAATTCGAAGACAGCGTAAATAATATTTCCTTCTAACAACAAAAGTATTTTTACGTGAATATTATTAAGAGAAATAAAGGTTTGGTGTAAATTACGTCAGATTTGAAACGATACATTTAAAATGAATTATTTAAAAGATCTTATAGCGCTGCTAAAAAATACCGGGAGACAATGACACTGTTTACTTAATTCATTTTACATTAGCTTATTTTCAAATAACTAATGTGTTTAATTAAATACGAAAACAGCCATTGTATCTCTTAACAGCAACAGATTTGGTCTTTAAAATCCCCAATCCAAGAAAAACGAATGGAAACCCGTTTACAGAGAGATCGCTACTGTTTTTTTTTTTTTTTTTTTTAATTCAATATTTTTAAAGCCGATCAAATTCGTGCAATTAGTGTGCTTTTTGGATTTTGGTGTGCCTGAACGGGGGTTGGCGAGCGTAGCTCGTAGGGGGCAGAGCCCCCTAGTTTAATAAAAAATTATATTTAGTTAGTCCCTGATATACATTGGGGCTGAATAGTTTTTGGTGTAAACCGCTCATCAGGTGGCGCTGCTATGCAGCATTTTTCACGATTTCTACAATATCTCAATCTCAGAACTAATGCACGGATTTTCATCAAACTTTATATTCAGTTAGTCCTTGGCAGGAATTGATGTTTTATACATTTTGGTGTAAATAGTTCAACAGGTGGCGCTGCTATGCGCATTTTTTGTGATTTCCGCAATAGATATATCTCAAAAACTAATTATTGGATTTTCGACAAACTTACAGTTATACCTCGATATGAAGACGTGAATTTCAAAACTCCCCTTATCCAAAATTTAAAAAATCGAGTTTTCTCTACCAATTTATTCTATTAGTAAACCTGCACAGAAAAAACACTATAATCTGAAAAAAAATATCCTTTATTTTTGGGTTCTTAAAATATTGGTTTGGTTTCAAAACTCGCCTTATCCACTAGGGAGCTGGCAACAAAACTAGCTTTATCCCTGCGCATGCGTAAGACCAAAGGACGACTAGCTTATCAGCTACTATCACAGTAATTTTCCTTCATTTCTCTGCGACCAATTGCTATTTTCGTTTAAAGTTTTTACCTGTTCTATTCATACAAACTAATTAAATAAGTTTTACAGCATGTGTTATGTATAATGGACAGTGAATAAACTCTTGCATTTTGTGGGGGAAGGGGGAAGAAGAGAAAAATAAATACGAACACGTGGGATAGTAAAGAATACACGCAAAAGAAGTTTAAAATGTAAGTTCAAAATGGAGAATCGCTTTCTATATTTCTTACTGTCAGAAGGTGTTAAAAGATTTAATTTTTATTCTCAGGCATAAACCTAAGGCATTTCCGGTCCTCTCAACACACTCAGAAATGAATACTCAGATTTCACGAAATTTTGTTTGTTTTTGACGAAGCCGTTTCGTGGGAAATTCTCCGAGCGAATATTTTATCAAATTGATGAAATTACTTTCTTCACTTGCTTAACAATATAAATTTCGTGAAAAGAGGGCTGGTGGTGCCATCTATCGAGCACTTTGGAAGGTCCTGTATTTATTGACAGGGGGAAGAAATAATTCACTTCTCGTTTTCCTCGGGGTGATTCGAATCCCCGGGCATTGGCGTGGGAGACCGTTGCTCTTCCGACCTCGCTATTGGGGACTTGTATAGATGTGCTTTTAGATTGATGTAATAAATTCTGCTGCATATTTATATTTTTATAAGGTAGATTGTAATTTTATCGGTGCTGCTACAATTTCTGAAAGTTTTAAGTAAGGCTAATTTATTATTATGGCTTTCTAATGGTAAAGGAATAATTATAATATTGCTTGATTAAATAATTTATTAACGAAATTTCCATTGCTCAATGAATGATTAGAATATGGACTGGTTAATTTGTTGCTCACAAATAACGAATTGTGAAGTGCATATTGCGTAAGATTTTATCACTTTGAGAAGGTGGATAAGATTTTAACACTTTACTGTTTATAAAGGAGGGGCGAGGTATCAATTATGTTTATTTTTAATTTGATTGAAAACAGAATATACTTCTTAAATAAATTTAAAAAAAGATATCATGGAAGTTTGAAATTTTATTGACCAAGTTTTCTTTTTGAATGGTTTTGAAGAACACAGGAAATTTATTCTTTTCGAATTAAAACATAACGAACAACAACATATAAATAAATAAATAAATAAAATAATAAGCATTCCTATATATTTTAACAGCTAAAAAAAATAATTAATGAAGACAATAACTACCTATATTTCAGTATTTTCTGAAAAGCACTAAAAAATGCTGTTTTAAAATAAATTATTTCAGGACTAACATAAACAAGCAAATATCTGCTTGATAAAATCGCAAGATTTGAGGAGGTACAGCAACTGTTTCCTTAAAATACATTGAGTCTGACCGTGAATGAGGCAAAACTTTCGTCAAATATTTGAGAGTTTACGTTTCGTTAAAAGTCACGTGATATTGATAGGAAATGATCGTCAAAAACGACGAAATACAGCTCAAAGATTGCTGAATCGTCAAAAGTGACAGTTTTATTTCTGAGAGTGAAAGTGCACTCACCAGAAAGAGAACCTCGAGTATTCAACTGTCTCAATGCAAGATGTATGACGTTTCCACCAAGCTTTTTTTTTCAAGCAAAGACAAAATTGCATAAGATAACTTTATTTTGAAGTTCACATCTCAAACATCTCCTTCAAGAAACCATCCAGGTTTATTTTCTTCCATGAAATATCCAGAAAAGTAAAATTTTCACCTTGAAAGTTTTTTTTTGAATGCATCTCAGTGCGCTTTTAAAGGCATTACGATAAGGTACTATATAAAGACTAAGAACCATGGTCATCTTCAAATTTGTGGATGTGTATTTCAAAGATTCTTCGAATATAAAAATTCAGAGTGTAAAAGTTGTGCTAGAGGCATCTAAAAACTGAACTTTCTTTTTAAAAAGAAGGGGGAGGGAGTCCCCGTGAAGCAAGAGAAACTTAAGGATGTCCACGGATTGTTAAAAAAAACATTTTGATGAAAACTGATCAGAAATGGAGGTGCTTACTTTCTATAAAAATGTTATTTCTAAGGAACCAGAACAGAAGGAGATGGTGTATATATATAATATTATATGTTATATAGATTATATTATATTACATTCTTTTAAAAAAAGTTATTTTATTTATAAGCTAGTTATGATAATTTTTATTTGATTATTGATAAGTTTGCTTTTTTTTTAATAATAAAACGTAATACTAAATTTTAATCATACATATTTCTCTCCTAAGGTTTATTTTTAACCCAAAATATTATCATCCGATGACCAAAAATAGAAACTATTAATTTCGTTCAGCAAGTATGATAGACGATTGGCAACAAAACTCTTCTTATCCATATGTTGGCAACAAAACTCTTCTTATCCGAAACTTTTCCCAATTAATTAATTAAATGAATTAAAGTAGATTTTCCAACTTAACCAAATGATATAACGGAGCAACTAGCTATAAGTATGCAAAAAATTGGAGGTATTCGATGTACGGGGTCGCAGTTATAGTTTTTTCGCGATTTCCCAAAATTAGATTTTTTGGATAAGGCGAGTTTTGAAACTCACTTCCTCATATATATTATTATGTTTATGTTTTGGTGCAAATCGTTCAACAGGTGACGCTGCTATGCTAAAATTTTCAGAATTTCCACTATAGCTCTCTGTCAATAACTAATGCACGAATTCTCATTAAGCTTCAGATTCAGCTATACCTTGATATCAATTAGTGCTGTTTATGTTTTAATGCAAATCGCTCAGTAGGTGGCGCTGCTATGCTACATTTTTCAGAATTTTTGCTATAGCTGTATCTCAAGAACTAATGCACGAATTTTCATCAAACTTCAAATTCAGATGCACTTTGATATGGATTGGTGCTAAATTGATGTAATTTCTTGTATTTTTATAATGATTTAATTGACGTGATTTATATAGAAGAAAGTTTTGTGATGGCCACAAAATACTAGTTTAATTATGTGTGATTTGTGGTTCTTTTTTATTGATTAAAGCAGCAGTGGGATATTAAGACAAACAATGTTAAATTCAGACCGTGTTCTTCCTACAGCGTTTTTGGAGATCCTTTGAGAGGATGAGGTTACACGTCTAGATAATTCATAAACACAAAATACCAAATCTTCCGTGAAGGAAATATGCTTTCTTCTCATATCTGAATTCATCCTATCCTATCAGGCAAGGCTTATTTGAAAATATTCCAACCTTATTGTTCTTTGACTACCATGACTTCGTGGTTCATGAATATTTTCAGAAAAAGATAAACATTAAATTAGAAGTCTGCATGCGTCATAATTTCCAAGCCCTGGAACAACCCGACGTGTTACAAAAAAGAAAAGTTCAGCTCGGGTCCGGGCTAGCCGTTCTATAATATTTTGGCTGTTCATGGCCCGGTCTGTGCTAAACTCAGTGAAAACAGGTCAATCCCGGGCAGTGCAATAATAAATGAAATCCGACTCGACTCAATTTCCGCAGAAAATACCTATTTTTCTTAACATACAGTCAAAAAAATTCTAGAACACTGCATACATATTTATGGAAAAAATTAACAATGTAGATTACTTTATGTTCTCAAGTCATACAATGCAGAAAAGCATCAATACCTGCCCACCATATAAACCCAGTATCTATAAAGAAAATGTTACCCTGATCCTGGCACGGGCTAGCCGCAGCTTGGGGGTGATAATTAAGATCTGGTTCAGACGTGTTTCAATGTCGGTCCCTACATTGGACGTGTTATATTTCTGTAATGATGTTAACAATCTAGCCTCAGTCACGTTCGTTAAAAATTGTTCATATTTTAATAGCTTAGTTTAATCATTTTAAATTTTTATATAGGGCGGAATTTCTTTATAAGCTCGGCGAGGTCCTTTTTTTTTTTTTTTTTTTTTTTTTTTTTTTTACATTTGCCGACCCAGCCCATCAAAAAATTGTCTTTAATCCGCCGGCCAGTTGGAAATATTTCATTAATGGTCCTTGTGCCAAGCCCGGGACGTGCAGACTTCGACATTAAATTACAGAGTTAAGCTGTATGAAGGTATAGGAGGTCCGGTGGCGTACGTTTCAAAATGAAATTTGTATGAGAGAAATCAGCTAATTAGTCGAGTATAAAAGTTAAATCCCACAGACGTGTAAGAGTGTTTAAGTTACATAAATGTTGTAGTACTACAGTATGATACATAAACAGAAACTATGGGCGTCATTTGAAATAGATTTGTGGTAAAACTGAATCAATCTCTCCGTGCTGGTAGCAATACGAATTTCCCCAATAAGCACATTTAATAAAATCATGCATGTTACTAATGTCGCAATCATGAACAATATTATCAGAGCACTATTGAATTGCAGCGAGTATTAGTTATTATTAATTTAAGTAAATAAATTGTGTGTAATATATGACTGTATAATTGAATAATATTATCATTATTATAATCATGTTCGTTTATGGGTCATTCTCTGAAAAGTGACTGTTAAAAAAAAAAAAAAATTGCGGGCAAATAAAATTGCCTCATTAAATCTCAAAATTTATCCTGCAAGCAACCTTATTGCTATATTTATCAAAAATAATATGAACCATACTGTACCTGATAGATCTTTTGAGATTTTAATTTCAAAGCACTTCCAATCCTAAATTGTTCAAATAAATAATTGACACCGGAAATTAAGAACAAATTATATTTATAAATAAAAAAATTCTGTATTTCACGTACATGTTAAATAGAAAAAAATTATAAAAAGTCTGATGCCATTGTGATGCTTGGGAATTAAAATTAAATGATTTCATAAACATACCATCACCTTTGAAAGTGTTAAAACAGAAAAGAAATTATAACTAGAAGTCATACTGTCATAAATAATATATTGTTTTATTACTTGTGCATTTTATTGCATTATATTTTCTTATTTTACTGTTTAGTACATATATAAATGGATTTAGATCATTCCCTCAGATATTAAAATTATGAGGGAATGATTGTGAGGGAATGGTGAAATACTTCTGAAAACCATTTTATACAAAAATGATTAGTCTAATGTGTATTTTGAGTTACTAAATATCTTTTGAAACACATTTCTAATAATATAGCATCATTAAAAATAATTTCGTTAGCTTTTATTAAATTTATAATAGATGAGGGAATGACGGGTAATAAAAATACTTGCTTTGATCTAGTACTTCAAAGCCATGTGCTAGTTATTCAGGAATGTTTTTGAGCAAAGAAAAAGACGGCTACTTCAGTTTATTCATGTACAAACTGTCCTAGACCTATACAATGCATGTGCTGCTTTCTATTAAGTAAATAGGGACAAATTTATAGTTATGTGTGGGAATCACGATAAATACTAGGGACATCATTAAAAAGTGTCCTGATTATTTTATTATATAAAATATAAATGTAATTAAATGCCTAAATATTTATTGAAGTATGTTTAACAGATTGAGAAAAAAAATAATTATAAACATACGTGCTGCAATGTCAAAGAAAGCATTTTCTTTCCTACATGTGTGACTAGGGACATAGTGAGGGAATGATATTTGCATTAAAAAATACATTTAATTTATCTTATTTCAGTTTCAATAAGCAAATAATTACAGTGTATATGTATAACTGATTAATATTGATATTTTAAATTAATTTTTCTTTTTGTAATTTTAAAAATATGTCTTCAAGACCTCTGGGACATAAAATTGCCACATTTCAGAGAATGACTCTTATATACTCAAAGCCAATATATACATATAACTATTGGGTCGTTCGGAAAGTCGTGTCCGTTTTAGAAAATCAATTCGTACCGGAAAATTCTATCATTTAAATATTAGACATCGATTCCGATGTCTAATAATTACCGGGCAGAATTTTCCGGTTCGAATTGATTTTCCCAAAAGGACAGGAATTTCCGAACGACCCAATAGACAACGATCAAGGATGGCTTTACAGTCAGGTCTGAAATGAAGCATATTAAAGACCATCTCACCTATAACTGTACAACACAATCAATAATTACCTAATCCTTACACTTTAATCATTTCTTTAAGAAATATGTAAGTTTGAAATTTTATACTTGTCTTCAAGATATATGACACTGTTTATTCCTTGTGCTTGTTTCATTTTTGTTTGTCAAGAGACAATATTATTACACCCAGTAAATATCAGACTTGTTCTAATTGGCTTCGTTTTATAACATCAAACCTCAATAAATGATTCAAAGTCAATTGCTTTTGGATATTCATATTGTACTTTATAAAAACTCATGTTTTTTCTGAAAAAGTTTTTAAAATGAATGAAATGCAATATGTTTTGCGCATTAAATGTTACATGCCATAAATTCTTTGATAATTGCATTTTTCTTCGAACCGCAAAAACTGTGTTAAAATGTCTACTCTATATTTTAGGGGTAAAATGTGAAATAAACATTTAAAGATTGATACTTGTAATATGATGTTTTTATTGCGGTAATTACTTTAGTGAAATACAGAAGAGAAAAAATTTCATGTCTGTGTGTATATGGAAACGGTTCAATATCGCCTTATTGTTTCGTAAAAAAAGACAGCTTTTCAGCAGTTGCCGACACATCTACAATACAATATTTTGAAATGTTTCTTTATTAGAATAGAAGAAGTTCACAAACAATCTAAAACTATGTCTAATTCAATATTATATATTCTGACAGGCTCTATAATTAAAGATAATTTTTCGTATATATCATATTTTGCTGATAAAAAAACTATATACTAATAGTAGTAAACTGTTGTGTCTGTTTTTTATATATAAGTTTATTTATATCCCTGGTAGTACAAAATTATGGGGCCAGGTGGGTTTATATGATTTCGTGAGGGCTCTGTTTTTGTCCACATGTGCCTATAAAGATGTGTTGTCTGGGTCACTGACTCGTAGAAAAAAACTCTGATAATATTGGGTCATTCGGAAAGTTGTGTCCGTTTGGGAAAATCAATTCGTACCAAAAGATTCTGCCCGGTAATTATTAGACATTAGACATCGAAATCTATGTCTAATAATTAAATGATAGAATTTTCCGGTACGATTTGATTTTTCCAAACGGACACGACACTCCAAACGACCCAATATATTTCAACTTTTAGGAAAACGTAAATACTCCTCATGCATTCTTTAAAAATAATCATAAAATAAATATTTTTGTCACCGTCGATTAAGATAAACATCTCCTTTTTATTGAATTTTAATTTTACCTTTTCTTCCAAACGAACTTTTTTTAAAAATCAAGACAATATAAAATACGTACATAAGCGGAAAAAGAATTAAGATAATGAAGAAAACATCTCATTTTTGCGAAAACCACCTGTAAAATGTCTTGAAGTTCTATAACATCTAAGCAGAAAGCTGATTAGCCCATCTACATCCAGAGTTAAAAAAAGAAGCACCTGCCTTTATTCGCAGACCATTTACGATAAATCACACCAAACAAGTGATTAAACTCAGAATAATATCTTCCTTTAGAATATGAATTCATTCTTTTAAATAAAAGGCGTCAAATGTTTTTAAATAGAGGAATACGGGAGTGAGAGATATTCCACTAATTTTTAAGAAAACTAATTCTCGTCTTAGTTAATCGCAGTTTTTTTTTTTTTTTTAAAGAATCTATAATTACATAAGGTGGAGATTTTTGCTAGGGAAAAGTGACTGGATGCTCCCCCTGCCGTTACTCCGCCAAAGCGAATAAGTATGCCTCATGAGGTACGAAGCTAAATCAACATGCATATAGCGTTATTGATAATGAACGCATATGAAAATTTTGAGTATAATCAGTTCAACGGATGCAAATCAAAATATTATACAGATAGATAGATAGACAACCAACCAAGTTCAACAAAAGCATGTAAAAATTAGTTAAGTTACATTTTACCTCCTTCTATCTCTCTCTTAGAGTAAAATAATTTGATACATGCTTTCCAAATTAAAAAAGTTTTAAAAAGAAATAAAAGTGAGTTGTGATTTCCCTTCCGATTTGAGCAGGTTTTATCTTAAAGAGACTATATGCTTTTAGAGCTAATTCCGATCATTACCTTTCCTGATATATATATATATATATATATATATATATATAGATTTTTTTTTTTTTTTTTTTTTTTTTTTTTTTTTTTTTTTTTTTGCAGATACTGAGAAAAATATATTCTATAAAAGAATCATGGAAAAGAAAACCTTAGGCAAGTACCACAAAAAATTTGTAAATTTTTCCTTGATACAAAGAGAATTTAATTTATATTTAAAATTTTTGTATATATTTTATACCATAAAATGCGTTATCTTTTTCATTTCTGTAAAAGATATTTATTTAATTTTCGGAAATTTTTGAATCTTGAAGATGTGGAAACCTCTGACACATTTTCTTTTATAATTTTATAATGATTTTAAAAATAATATATAAAGTATACCATTTCGAAATGATTTTATCCGAAGAACTCAAATATGGTGTCAAAAGTATGTGTTAGCTTTTGATAAATAAAAGTTAAAATATTTTTCAACATGTAAACGACCCTAATTGCAAAGACTGCATCCTAAATGGTCTGTTTCTTAACACAAAATTTCATGAGAAATATTTTCCTGATATACTTCTGAAACATTTGCAATAGAAATCACTTTCAAGGTTTGTTTGTAAAAAATAAAAATAAGAAATCTAAAATAAAGATTTTTGTCTGAAAAAAAAAATATATAAAAAAACGGGCAGTTTGGAGGACTTGCATTTATCTTCCGAAAAATGACATGATTCTCAGACGAATGGTACTTATTGCATCTCTTTTCGATAATTTAGTAATGAAATAGTATAAAGTTTCCTTTATTTAATTATGAATCATATTATTATTATTATTATTATTTGATGAAAGTTCCATTTCCTTCTGTACAATAACTTGCGACAAAGTTAATACAGATTACATCTTTTTGATTCAGCCCGATATATAAGATTATGTTTTAAGATTAATAAAAATAGAAGACTTTGATTTTGAAAACAAAGTGCAGGGGTAGCTTTAAAAACTAATATAATAAAAGCCCAAAGCGATCAATTAAAATCTTTTAAAACAATGTTTGCAAAGAAAACTGCTTTGGGTAAAAGGAATGAAAACATCTTTCGGTTCGGATACATAGTTGAAATTTCATAGACAAATAAAATATAAAAATAACATCGTCTTATAACTAATGTATTATTGAACATGATTTATAGAATGTATAAATTAACAGTCTAATTATTTTTTATTATGTGTATATAATGCTTTTTTTAAATGCTCTTAATAGAAAAAATACGTTATTGCACTTTTATAATAACAATAATTATTGTAATAAAATAAAATTCTAATGTATTTAAATCATTTAATCTGAACTCTAAAACATAACATTACATTTAAAAAAAATTAATTTTAATTTTAATAATCTAGTTTACTTAGATTTAAAAATTTTACCTTCTAATTTTTTACTATAGTTTTATGAATTTATTTATTCTTCTATTTTGTTTATTTTATAAGAAGAAGTAATGGAGTAAGAATTAAACAGATATCATAGACTAGATATCATCTAGACTAGATGTCACCTAGACAGATATCACCTTTACAGATATCATAGACTATGTTGTGTGAGAGTGCGATAAAATAGGAATTTATACAGTAATTCAACGAAGAAAATTAAATTTTTAACCAATAATTGTTTAAAACTTAATTACTGAAAATAACAATTTTTTTATTCATTATGCTTTAAATGGATTTTCTTTGTAGCGCTATTTAACATAAAAAATCTATATTTTTTTCATAGCAATTTATATTTGTCAGAAATTTTCACGTTATTTATATCGAATAGAAATAGGAGAGAGTAGGACACAGTGAGACATGGTACGCAGTGAGACATCAGCCGTTGTGACATATTGTAGTAACTTTTTCTCCAACCTGGCACACACACATAACGACCTCATCTTATGTAACACGTCGAAGTAGTTTCGGAACTTCAGTTACCCGTCCGAGAAAATAGTAAATACTTATCTATTTTACAGTAGTTAAAGTTAAATAAACGTCTATTTTAGAGTTTATTTCCTTCAATATGACATATATTTACTTAACCGAACCTAGCTATATCTAGTAATAGACTATTTCGACAAAACGACATAAACTTTTTAAAGCGATGAAATTGATGTAACAGATGTGGCATCCATTTTGTTACAACGTAACGAATGTACACAGGGAGATACTCAGTTGTAGTACACAGTGAGACATGTCTCATTGTGTACCTACTATGTGGTTCTGATGTTAAAAAAGTTATTTATTAATAAAAGAAGGTTTTTCTCTCTTTCTCTCTTTCTGTGTGTGTGCGTGGGCTAGCGATGGCTAGGGAAGTCTACTTAACGTAATAGGCTGAAAATTTGCATGAAGGTAGCCTAAGGTCTGCCATTGTCCACCCGATGCTCATATTTTTAATATTTTGAAAATCTAGAAATATTAATTAGAAATCATAAACTGCAGAAAATTATTGATAGAGTGTAAAAACGTATGATTTATGAAAATATATGCATTGTCTCACTGTGTACCACTTGTGGTAGACAGTGAGACAATTTCCGATACTCTGTTATGCTGCTTCTGCTCTTTTATAAATAACTTTTTAAAAACAATTAATACATTAATGTGCAGCGTATTTGTGTAGCTTAAAGATGTGGCAATTTTTGTTTTCAAAACAATAAAAATCGACGTCATTCTTTAAGTAATAATAATTTCCGTCTCACTGTGTACTACCTTTCCCTACACTGTTAAAATCTTTGCAGCATTCTGGCAGGTCATTCGACCGTTTTTTTTTTTTTTTAAACGGTTTCATAACCATAATTTAACTGTATTCTGACCATAAAATGGCCAATAATATGGTCAGAATGCTGTTAAAATTACGGTTGTGTAACCGTTTTCGGAAAAAACGGTCAAATGACATGCCAGAATGCTGCAAATTTTTAACAGTGTATAGCCAAAAACCAGAATTCATTTATTTTTTAAAGTACTTTTTCTTCTTACGTTTAGCTTTCCATTACAAGTATTGTAATTTATTGCAGGTAAATTAAAAGCAAAATAGAAATGAGGGTTTTGAAGCAGTATTAGACATATGAAATAGCCGAAATCCACTGTTACAAATTTGAAACGAACTGCCTAGTCATTTGACCGTTTTATAGTTTACGAATAAATAACCGTAGATTAACTGTATTCTGATTATAAAATGTGCAATAATATTGTCAAAACAGCGTTAAATTACGATTACATAGCTGTTTTTTATAAAAACGGTCAAATGACTGGGAGTTTGTCGCAAATATTGTTGTACAGTGCCAAGAATAATTTTGCATCGCGAAATATAAGCTTTTCGGATTCTTTCAATTCCCGAGTAAAAATTGTCATGTTGAATAAATATATTTTACATATAAACATGATATATTAACAGGCTTAACATTGACATTAAAATTAATTTTATTTTGGTTGTCTTGCATCTATAAGCAAAATTACGCAGCAGAAAATGTGTTTCTAAAAATTAATATATATACATAAAAACCTTTACATATACGTAAAAGCCGATATTCCGTTTTGAAAAAACTGATAAATATGCTATAAAAAAGACTCAGAAATATGTTCGAAAATCAGTGAAAGCAAAAGAATTTTTATTTTTATAATTTTTTTCTCCAAATTTCCAAAATACATTAGTTTTTAGGTTTTCCAAAGATAAAGAACGGTTTTTAGAATTATGAGTAACTCGAAAGAGGTATTGTATATTTTTATTCGTGTTTATATTATATGTTGGTATGTCTGTTTTTTTTACAGTGCACAAAGCAAACGGTATATAAAGTGGCAGACAAAAAAAATGCATTAACTGTGAAGAAATGGAAAAGTGTGCGAAAAACGCCTTTTATGTTTATGTTTTATGTAAAGATGATATTGTTACATTAAAATAAACCTCTGTAGTATTAATTTCCATAAACATTAGTTTCCTGAAGTACACAAAAATGCTGGATAATTTCTGAAAGGGAATAATGCACTATTTTATCAAAATTGGAAGATAATAATAAATTTTATATAACTGAGTCATATTATATGCATGTTGATGTGGTTATACTTAAAATGATCACTTTAATATTTGTTAGATTCAGCGCGAGCAGCTATGACAGCCTTGCTACGGTCTGGCATTGAAGAATTCAACTCCTGGATTTAATCATATCTCATTTTATTTTTCCAAATCCTAATTCCTTTAGTTCAATCTTTGTAGATTGATTCTTTCTAGCAATTTTGGCGCACATTACAAGTCAAAAAATTTAAATGAGATTAAGATTAGGTCTATTATCAGGCACGGGTCCATAGGTTTAATATCAGATTTTTTAAGATAGAATTGCACCTAAAAGGGGGATATATGTGGAAAATTACTTTATTAATTTGTGTTATGTTGTGGAGATAAAAACTTGCAAATGACACAATAAAATATTTTTTAATAAATTATATTCTATTTATTAATTTCGTTGTAGAGTACCAATTTCCTGGGTCAGAATACTAAGTCTTATTAAAAATGAATTTTTCTGCATTTTAAAATTATATTGAATAATATGCTTTAAACATTCATCTAAGATGACAGTAAAAAATGATGTTCAGTAATAATTTTAGTCATGCCATTTCTTTGCTGGATATGCTTTTACAGACCATTTGGCTCAAGAGGAATTTCACAGTCACCAAAATGCAATCTCGATTAAATGTTTCACTTTTTCTTTTCCTAACATACCTGTTGCTGTCCTATCCGTAGAGGTTAATTTAGATTCTTCCGAAACAATTACTGAGTCTTACTCAGCTCTTATTCGCGAAACGTGTTTTTGACCCAAGGAAGTTGCTTCTGCATAGAATTTTTGTAAGTAAAGGCTTCTTGTGGGTGTGCATGCAGACCACATTACGTTAGCTGTTATTGGATAGTTCGTGCCCTCTTATATTAACAACACTGGCTTTTTAAAAATAAACTTTTAAATCAAGAGTACTTGCATGACAATTACAGAGACACATCTGGTTCAGATACAGATTTTTAAGTATTGTAGATACCCTCTTTCGGCCTGATTAGACTATTCTCTCGACATTACAGCTTCAAACTTCATTTTAATCCCTCGAGCAAAAATATACTGATGGCATCCTACTATTTCGGTCATCACACTTGTGGAAAACTCTTCTGTACTTAACGCAACTGCCATGCTTTTTTCCAGAGTGTCAATTGAAAGTACGGAACCATGCTTCAAAAAATCACGATAAATGGCCCAAGTCTCATTTTGGCTCATTATTTATTAAAACTAGTTTATGAAAGCAGTTGCTTCGCAATTGTTGTATTTTCTAATAGAGGTGTGCAATGAGGCTATACGTTGCTTTGAAGCACCGAAATTAATTTTAGGCAAAACAAAGTACGTTACAATTGCAAAAAGTGTATTTTTCTAGGTGATGCAATTTTTTTGTCCGCCACTGAATAATGGATAGCTACATAATGGCTACAGAAAATAAATGGAGTTTTCTGAAGTGAAAATTTATTTAAAGTAAAAAAAAAAAATGTTTATTAACGAAATTCATTTTCTAGTCTATTAAAAATTGTTCTCAGTTCATAGTCTGGTTGAAATTTTATAACGAAAAAAAATATTGAGAAAACACGTTGAAAAAATAGCACTTACATTACTGAATAACTTTCAATATTTTTTGTGAATAATTATCTTTATAGAAACTGATGCCATTGATTTTTATTTCCTTGATTTTGTTTCTAACACTGATATTTAGATAAATTCAATTACAGATTATTTCAGAAGTGCATTTTAAAAATTCGAAATAACTACATACACGCATTCAAAAGTAATTTATTGAAGCAATACTCCAATGCTCTAATGGAAATAAAAATTCTAAATGATTAGAAGGGCACAGTAAATTCGCTTTTTTCTCTTTCTTCTAGATTTATTTCTTGTTCCTTTTTTGGCGCATTTCTAAAACTTCATTACTCTACATAACATATGAAATAATAGATGAATAATATATGAACATACATTTGCGAAATAACATACGAAAGATGTTAAAAATAAGTTTGTTTAATAAATACAAAGTTCTGAAAAACAATAATTTTTTTTAATTGTTTTATTTCTGTTAAATGATTTTTGTTTTACAGGCCTGGTTCCAAATTTGAAGTACAAGGTATTGTCTATCTCGTAAGATTCGTTTCACATGTATATTTTAAAATAAATAATTAACTTAGGAAGCTTTAATATTTTATACTATTATTTTTCATTTATAAATTCATACAAATTATATTTATTTCTTAATTCAATTAAATATTACATAAACAAAAAATATATATAAAAACGTTTACAAGTCCATGTAATAACGGTTCATCTCTCGTCAGTTTTTTTTATAGTCTGGTTTCTGAACATTCTACAAATATAGAACTTCCTTTAATGTTGATTTCTATAAACCTGGAAACTGATCACTAAAATATTTGAAGCATTCTCTTTCTTTTGCTAACGCCATGGCATTTTGTTTCATTCATATGACCAAACTTTACATGAAGCGGTGAAAGCAATGTTATTGTTTCCAATTAGACCTTCAATGTTTTTAACTGCACTATCAAATGTTTTTTTGATGGCCCATTCATTTCTAACATTTTTTTTCTATCTAAGTTGTCTCAATCTCAAAAAATCAGTCTCTGCACCTTTTGTGTTGACCAAGAAATAAAAAAATCACCGTCCGATCACCGCAAACTGTTTATTTGTAGTCTGAAAACAAAGTTGATTGAGAATCAAGATTTTCATAGCATACTTTTAATCATAATGAATGTCCCACGGAACAAAGGCATACTTATTTACATCACGCAATAACAGTGTTTTCAGGTTTATTTTTAATGAATCAATGAAATTCTCCATTTCCATCACCCTCCAAAATAGTTGAAAAATATTTATGAATTCGATTTTTTTCTCCATCTGTCTCTCTTTCCGCAATCCAACTCCTGTAAATATACTTGGAGTGGCTTGTAATTTATATATGTTATTGTAGTTTATTATGGCATGTTTGATATCGAAAGTGTAGTTTTCAGCATTTATAGTTCGTTTACAGGGGCACTCAAAAGAAATCATATAAAGAAACATATTAAAATTATTATACATCACTTATGTGCACAGCAAAATGCCTACAATAGAATATGAGATGTATAGAATTTATCATTCATTTACACGGAAACACAAAATAATTAGATATCAGTGCTGCCTATAAACGATAATTGTTGGACGCGAGGTCGAAATTTCGGTATGGATTTAATTTTTTTTTTTTTTTTTTTTTTTTTTTTTTTTACATATTCCTTTGTGTATTCTTTGGGTATTCAATGGATCATATAACAGGGCTGCACAAAATAATCGAGTACATATTCTTTCATTGGCGGAAATTTCTTAAAGGGGAATTTTCAGCTGTGCTATAGCGTTTCCAATCTGATCTAAATTTCTGCATGGTATGGAGTTTATATAGAAATCTGTGGATAATATACAGAACTGCACAAAAGATTTTCGATACTTTTCTGACTATGTGTTTTCAAATGTGTTATCCGTTTTACAAATTGTTTTCTTAGACATAATCTTTCACTTTTTTACACGGTATTTTGTAACTTTGTTGACGAAAGCGTTTAATAATCGAAGCTTGACGCATGATTTCTGTATCTTATTCGTGTTTGTAGAGGATTTAAAAAAAAACTTGCTTTAGGTCCTTGCATATTTATCAAGTTTACTTTATTTGTGAGAAAACGGAATACATTTTTTTCAGTTAAAATTAATAGATTGGAAATTACTTTTCTCTTGCTTTAAAAATTGGAGGAAAAAATAAAGTTTAATAGCCACGATATCAACCAGTGAATATAAGTAAAAGTGTCGTTAACAGTTCTGTATTTTTAGCACTTCGTTTTCATTTAAGTATATATATTTTCTTCTAAAAATGAATTTTTTCGTTAAATTTTGAAAGGCAAAGAACAAAACGTCTAGCTCAATGTCTTATGCAAATCATTTAGTAGTGCTTGGTTATTCGTCTTTAACTAGTCGGATGTACCAATCCTAAAACTTTCTTCTTTCTCATACATGTTAATATTTCAAAACGTTGTTGCACATGTTAATACTTTAGTGTTATTACTTCAATATTACTGGAAATTTGACTTTCATCTTAAGGAAACCGTGGACCTTTATTTAACCCTTAAATGCCGGGAGTTGCTTTTCGGCAACATACCCAATTTAGTCTTCTAAAATAAATTAGAATAATATTGAAGCTATAATGCCTAATGTTGCCAATAAAATACATTCTGAAAATATTATTAAATCGATTTTCAACATAGATGGCAACACTTGTGCTGTTTAAGAATAAAGATAGATTTATTTTATCTATTGTTGCTACTTGTTCTTTTTGTTTTGTTTGGAAGCTTGAGTAATACCCCATTTTGTTCTGCAGTGAGCAAGTAAAATTTATTTCTCATTATAGTTCATAAAATTCCTGTGTGTTTAATATTATAGAATTTTATCAACGAAAATTATTTTTTCAATTAAAGATCTGTATTGCCGATTAGTAAAAAACTATTTTTTAGCCATAAACCATACTTAAAACAAACTATGATTTTTTTTAAGTATTTTTCCCATGATTTATTTAAAAAAGGAAAGCCGAAAAATATTATTACAATGGTTTTTGAAAAATCAGGCATTTAAGGGTTAAGAAAAAAACCGACCCAAAAATCGAAAATTATTTTTGTGCATATTATTATTTTCCAGTTTGTTCTAAGTGATTTGCGAAAACCGCATACAGATGCGATTATTTTTCGCAAAGTTACAAATGTTTGAATTTTGTACATAAAAAAATTTTCGGCTCTTTAATATAATTTAAATATGTTTTCTCAAATCTGATTTTTCAACATTTTCGAATTTTTCAAATACTGCATGCGTCCTAAGTTTTGATAAAAATTCTTGAAATTGATAGGGAAGAATCCTGATATAGTTTACAAAGAAACTGTGCATGGATTTTATTAGACTTCATTAAGATAATTAAATTTGATTTTTAACTTATTAAAATGTAAAATTTTGATGAAAATCGATTTAGAATTCAGAAATAAATCTCTAAACAATTAATTATTCAAAGGATTGAAAAACCGATATACAGATTTGTTTGTAAGAAAGTTTTAAGTGATTAAAATTCAAAATCGAGGATAGATCTCAAAAATTAAGACGCATGGAGCATTTCAAATTTTTTTATAAATTTATTTTTTTTAATCGCAAAAAGAGTGAAAATATCTTTAAAGTGTTCAATATACTTATGTTGGAATATATATTTCCACAAAATGTCATATCTATTAAGAAAAAAAAAAATAACGTCCACCGTAAGTTTCTGCTATATTTTACTAATCGGAGTAAAAACGGGTAAATCCCTATCATAATATTTAATAAAATTAATATTTTTCGTTATTGTGTTGTACATCAGTTGGCTGAGAATCGCCGGGTTAGTTACATGCGAATTGCGGTCGCTGCAGGAACAGCCGATGTTCAATAGAACTATGAAAAGTCGAGAAAAATCGCTATTACGGCACCGGAATATTTCCAAATTCAAGTAGGACGGGATAGTTATAGCCAAAGAGCTACACAAAAAATTTAGTTCAATTCAATGCATAACTTTATATACTATTCGATGGTAAAACAATGAAAATTGCAGAAAAAATCGTTATTACTGCGACACCTTCCGGTGGAATATTTCCCAATTCAATGAGTACCTGCTGGCCATAGCCAAAAACATATACAAAAATTTGGCTCAATTCTATGCAAAACTTCATACATTTTTCGATGATACAAAGAGGACAGATGGACATACGGACGTACGGACAGACATTTTATATAAACATGTTTTTCAGCGTCTCCGACCGCTAAAACATGTAAATCCGTCGAAAATTGAAAGTCAAAAAAGTTTCGATTGATTTCTTTAGAGAAACAAAAGCAAAAATACAATTCGTTGCATTTGAAACACACGCTGTATCAAAAATCTAAAGCAACTATTTAAAGGAACTATTAATCCTATCTTCTGTATCTCGCTTCTTTAAATAATATATTCATTGAATTAAAATTAAATGTGTGTTAATACATGCACTTTGTTTAACAGTGATATGTCTTAATAAAATTCTTATTTATAATAATGAAAAAAAAATAAAACAATGCTAAAACTCCTGATCAAAGTTACACATTCTGGCAAGTTTCACCTGATAACTTCATTTGCTTTTTTTCAGAAAAAAAGCATGTGGTACTGATATGCAGTATTCAATTTTGAATTTACTTCTAACTTATTTTTTTTTACATATGAATTATTCAAATTTCATTTTACGCGGTGTTGCATTATTATACTACGATTCCCAACTTTTCGAAATATCTGTGGCTTAATCAAGCAAAACAAATTAGACTCTAAAATAAGCAAAAATGTACAGTGACATTTAAAAATTCTTCGGTCACCTTAAATGCAAGGTACTCATAAAATCTCTACGATGAGGTGACAAGAGATTGTAATAAATATACGAGACACAGGTCACAGGTCATGGGGGAGGAGCTGGCATAAAAATCTTGTGGAAATTATGCCTGCATTATAATCATGTCTCTAGCTATAAACACTCACGTGATAATCACACATCCAATAAAGAAAATAAGGGTATTTTTCCATTGGTTGAAAGATACAAAGTACAAGTTACTCTGTCTTTTCAGAAAAAAAGATTATTTTTTCACTCACACTGATTCTCACTCTAGTGAATGAAGAGGAAGCTCCCCCAGAATATATAGCATCCTCTGATGATGCAACATTTTAGCGATGATGTATTTATACTTGAAGGAAGATTACTTCCAAAACAAAAGTTTTAACTCTTCAAGTTTTTGAACCATGATATTTGGCCCATCACACTAAACTAACTTAAAAAGTCCTTCCGGCCAGTGACGGGAGGAAGAGGTAGCTTTCATAATCCTTATTTTAAAAAAGCCTACTTATATCATGCAAACACACGAAGCTCAATTTAGTGGAAACCGAATATAGGAGATTCAATACTAATTTTTATCAATATAATGAATGAGAATTCGCGAAATTAGTCAGCTTTATCCAAGCTGCTTTTCTTTAAAGTAACTTATATTTGGCTGCCAAATTCGGCAATTTCTTAAAATGCCTGTCATTTTAAGACAACATGGTGGATGAAGCTAAGCAGTGAACTTGGTCGAGACCTTAGTAATTGCTGTGCACATGCTCACTCACATCGGAATCGGTTAATATATAGGAGTGCTGTCGCATGCAAAAAATCAGATTTTTCAAAATGTCACCCACAATAGAAATTGAAACTGCTATATCTGAGCCATTTTTTAACTTAAAGACAAACAAAAAATGCTCCTGAATCTTATATCAAGATCAAATACTTAAGAAAGAAACCTTTCTCAATTTCTAATTTTTTTGCACCTCACTTTAAATATATATATATTTTTTAATTTAATGGCCGCCATTTTAAAACAAGATGGCTGATGAATCTGGCCAGCGAACTTGGTCGAGGTGTTGATGTATACTATCCACATGCCTTCTTACATCGAAATAGGCGAATACGTGTGTTATCGCGTCACAAATACAAGATCGTTTCAAAATGTTAGCCATGCTAGAAATTCAAAGTGCTATAAATCAACCATTTTTTAAGATATCAACAAAAGAACAAATTTTCAGAAACAAAAACTGCTCCGGAATCTTTCTATCAAGGCCAAACACATAAAAAAAAATCTTTTTCATTTTCCAATTTTTTAATACCTTATTTTGAATTTTAAATTTAATTTTTTTTAAATGGCAACCCTTTTGAAACAAGATGGCGAATGAAGCTGGCCAACGAACTCGGTCGAGACATTGGTATGTACTATGTACAGACCAAGTTACATCCAAATAGGTTCATAAATACGCCTGTTATCGCGTGACAAAAATCAGGTCGTTTCAAAATGTCAGCCACAAGAGAAATTCAAAATGCTATTACTCAGCCATTTTTTTTTAGATATAGACGAAAGAAAAACTGTTCAGGAATCTTTGTATTAAGGTCAAACACATACAAAAAAAAATCTTTTTCATTTTCCAATTTTTTGGTATCTCATTTAAATTTTTTTATTTTTTAATTTTTTTAAATGGCCGCCATTTTGAAACAAGATGGCGGATGAAGCTGGCCAACGAACACGGTCGAGATATTTGTATGTACTATGTACACACCAAGGTACATCCAAGTCGGTTCATAAATACGCCTGTTATTACGTGAGAAAAATCAGGACGTTTCAAAATGTCAGCCACGCTAGAAATTCAAAATGCTATAACTCAGCCATTTCTTAAGATATAAACGAAACAAAAACTGCTCCCGAATCTTTTTATCAAGGTCAAACACATAAGAAGAAAATATTTTTTCAATTTTCAATTTTTGGTACCACATTTCAAATTTAAATTTTTCTTAAAAATTTAAATGGCCGCCATTTTTAAACAAAATGGCGGGTGAAGCTGGCCAACGAACCCGGTCGAGACATTGGTATGTACTATGTATAAACGAAGTTACATCCAAATCGGTTCATAAATACGCCTTTTATCGCGTGACAAAATTCAGGACGTTTCAAAATGTCAGCCACGCTAGAAATTCAAAATGCTATAACTCAGCCATTTTTTAAGATATAGACGAAACAAAAACTGCTCCGAAATCTTTGTATAAAGGTCAAATACATAAAAAAAAAATATTTTTCCATATTTAATTTTTTGCTACCACATTTCAAGTTTTAATTTTTTTTTTTTAATTTTAAATGGCCGCCATTTTGAAACAAAACGGCGGATGAAGCTGGCCAACGAACTCGGTCGAGACATTGGTATGTACTATGTACACACCGAATTACATCGAAATCGGTTCATAATTACGGGAGTTACAGTGTGACATATGTCAGATATATATATATATATATATATATAGGTAGCATTCTTTACAAAAAAGCTACCTATTGCAGCCGTTCGGAGGAAAGCGATTTCAAAAAATTTTGGTATATTTTCATCGATCATGACCCCCAGACCCCGAAACCACCCTCCGTTCAAAATTGATATATATATATATATATATATATATATATATATATATATATATATATATATATATATATAAGCTCAGAAAAAATCAAAAGTAAAACTAAAAGTAAAATATAAAAATAAAAATAAAATCCATGCGATAAGCGCTACAGCTGCATATAACCACACAGATTATATATAGCACATTATGTTTTAAATGCGTTTGTCGGACCCAGAATCCTGCACCATAAATAAACTAAGTATAACCATAAAACATCCAAGAAATTTAAACAGATATAACCTGAACAAGAAAAAAAACAACAAAAGGCTGTGGCCTCTTCAGCGGTGGGCATTTTAGAAAGCACAGCAATGTTTCAGATTAATTACAATTTACAACAAACTATTATTCAGTAGTGGCAGTGGGTTTCGGCCAGAGTGTCGCAAAGCATAAATCAAATGCATAAAAACAATTGAAAGCATATAGCGAACACTCCCCCACCGGACCCGACGCCACAATAAACAGTGCATCTCGAAGATACAACTGATTCAGAACGTATGTGTAATGTATACTGTATGTTCTTGTTCAGGTTATATCTGTTTAAATTTCTTGGATGTTTTATGGTTATACTTAGTTTATTTATGGTGCAGGATTCTGGGTCCGACAAACGCATTTAAAACATAATGTGCTATATATAATCTGTGTGGTTATATGCAGCTGTAGCGCTTATCGCATGGATTTTATTTTTATTTTTATATTTTACTTTTAGTTTTACTTTTGATTTTTCTGAGCTTATATTTGGCATTTCGATTATAAAGCAGCTATAGCGCTATTTCGAGTTGCATTTGTTATTGTGTTTGGTTCGGAGCTGGTTTTCTTGTATCCATAATTGTTATCTTACCTTACATTTTGCAACGAGTATACTCGCTCGAAAAAATTATTTAAAAATATTTTTCATCAATTTGCATTAATTATGGGATTAAACAAGTGTACAGATAAAAGATGAAAAACTTGCCCGAATGGGGATTTGTCTGAAAACATTTATGCCAAAAGTACAATTAATTTGAATTATATTTTTTGAAAAATTACTCACATTATATATTTGTTAACATGCTTGGTTTGAAATCAGAAATATGTGGGTGAGACTTCTGATGTACTACATAAGCGAATCAATAATCATAGATCATTGTCTGAAAGAAATGTGGCTGGTTCATCTTTCGAAATAAAGCATTTCCATTTTCATGGTTTTAAAAATGTCAGAATACAAATTTTAGAGCAGGTTTTTGATCACGCTTTTAGATTGCGTAGTGAAAGTTTTTATATTTTGCGTACAAAATCATTATATCCACATGGGTTGAATACTAAAATTTGCTATCATACAGAGGGTTCAATATGTATTTATAATCTCTTTTCATCAGTTTACAAACCTTCATTTTCTTACAATAGAGGGAAAAGGGGGAATCACTCAAATAAAGCACTGTTTGTCAAATATAAAAATATAAATCCAGCCATAGTATTGCATGACTTATACAATCTTTTTAATAAAAATTACAATATTAAAGAAATTAAAACTATTTTATTCAGTCTAAAATTTAAACTTTTACGAAGATTGCAGCAGAAGATTAAAGAGTTTACTAGTGATAACACACAGTTTAAGGATTTATTAACGGACTTTTTATTATATAAAATAGGTAAATATCAAGAGTTTAAAACTGATAAAATATACTTCGTTTGTACATTTCAGCAAAAGAGTTTTGATAACTTATATCTAAATAAAATTGTTACCAGACACAATGAAATTTTTCCAGTTAAAAATGTGTCTATTATTTCAACTTACAAATATACAAATACCTTGGGTAATAAATTATTTAATTATAGAGAAGTTGCACAGGATTTGGACTCCTACTTGAATTTGTCTTGAGAATGTGGGAATTTTCAGAAATCATCCTTTTACGATAAAAATGCAAAGCATATAGTTACAGGTGACCTTGGTTTTATATCCAACGATGAATTGAAACAATTAATGAAATACGGTACTAAATTTAGATTAAACAAGAAGATTAATTTAAAAAAATCTTTCAATCTATTCAAATCTGAATTACATATGTTTATACTCAATTTAAGTTACAAATTCAATAAACCTATCCCCCTTTTCAATGAATGGAAATTTAAAATATTGGATGATTTTAAATCATTTCAAATAAAATATATGAATGATTCTTCTAATTACACTTACCATAGAATAAATGCAAATTTAGAGAAGGAAATATCGAAATTAAAAAATACCTTTGTTTTTTGTTCAGTCGATAAAGCATCTAACAATTTTGCAGTTATTTGAAAAAGCTATTATGCTAATATGATATTTACTGAGCTTAACAATAATGTCACCTACAGTTTGTTTAAATCTACTATTCAGACACTGATTAAGAAACATCTGGCCTTTTCAAAAAAGGTTAATATTCCTCTGCCTAAAGTAAAAAATTTGTCATTTCCTTTTCTTTTCGTAACACCTAAATTTCATAAGATACCAATTAAGTACAGATTTATTTGTAGTAATGTAAACAGCATTGGAAACGGATTTAATCGCAAATTTGAGGAAATGTTAAAAAAGATTTTAAATATACTAAAATTTAAGTATAAAGATAGTAATATGTATTGGATTATTTTGAACAGTTATGAGATCAGGAATGAACTAATTAAAGATGATATACAAAGTGTCCAGACATATGATTTTGAGAATCTTTTCACAAACATTCCTATTGCAGGGTTAAATGATGTCCTTTTAAAGGTTGTCGATTTAATTATAGCTGACACAGATTTAGATTTTAATTTATTTAAATTATTATGCAATTTTTGTTTATATAACAACTATGTTTATACAGGTTCAAATATATATTTACAGAATAATGGAATAGGAATGGGAACAAGTTATTCTTCAACGGCAGCTAACTTATTTTTATTTTATTATGAATTTCAATTTTGTAGTGTCAATAAAGATGTTAATTTTCTGGCTTTTAGATATATCGATGATTTGATAATTTTGAACTGTGATCGCGATTTTTTGGGGATATCATGTAACATTTATCCTGATATGCTGGTTTTGAAAAAAACAAATGAAAATAATAGTGCTGCTGATTATCTTGATTTGAAAATAAACATTTCAAACGGTATACACATATCAATTTATAATAAACGGGATAACTTTAATTTTGAAGTTAACCATTTAGTTAATTGGAGTTCAAATATCCATAAACGCGTTTACGTCAATATCATAATAGGTCAGATTTTTCGCTACTATAAACTCTGTTCGAATAAAAATTTATTTTTTAAAGAACTTTTTAATTTAACCAGCATTTTGTATTATAAAAACAATATACCTTTGAATTTCATTAATAAATATACTAGTTTTACAGACAGTCTTCATTTTTGAGGAGTTGCTATGCGATTGACAGTTAATGATTTGTATAACCTAAAGCCTTTTTTGGACGGTTTTACAAGGATGTCTGCAATTGTGTGGCAACAGACATGGAACGTTTATGGACAGATTATGGATCACTGGAATTTAGTTATTGTTTTTTGTGGCTGTGTTGCTCGGATTTGGGTAAAATAATTTTATTGTTTCAGTATACATTACACATACGTTCTGAATCAGTTGTATCTTCGAGATGCACTGTTTATTGTGGCGTCGGGTCCGGTGGGGGAGTGTTCGCTATATGCTTTCAATTGTTTTTATGCATTTGATTTATGCTTTGCGACACTCTGGCCGAAACCCACTGCCACTACTGAATAATAGTTTGTTGTAAATTGTAATTAATCTGAAACATTGCTGTGCTTTCTAAAATGCCCACCGCTGAAGAGGCCACAGCCTTTTGTTGTTTTTTTCTTGTTCAGGTTATATCTGTTTAAATTTCTTGGATGTTTTATGGTTATACTTAGTTTATTTATGGTGCAGGATTCTGGGTCCGACAAACGCATTTAAAACATAATGTGCTATATATATATATATATATATATATCTGACCTATGTCACACTGTAACTCCCGTAATTATGAACCGATTTCGATGTAATTCGGTGTGTACATAGTACATACCAATATCTCGACCGAGTTTGTTGGCCAGCTTCATCCGCCGTTTTGTTTCAAAATGGCGGCCATTTAAAATTTTTTTAAAAATATAAAACTTGAAATGTCGTACCAAAAAAATTAAAAATGGAAAAATATTTTTTTTTTATGTATTTGACCTTTATACAAAGATTCCGGAGCAGTTTTTGTTTCGTCTATATCTTAAAAAATGGCTGAGTTATAGCATTTTGAATTTCTAGCGTGGCTGACATTTTGAAACGTCCTGAATTTTGTCACGCGATAAAAGGCGTATTTATGAACCGATTTGGATGTAATTCGGTGTGTACATAGTACATACCAATCTCTCGACCGAGTTCGTTGGCCAGCTTCATCCGCCATTTTGTTTCAAAATGGCGGCCATTTAAAAAATTTTTAAAAATTTAAAATTTGAAATGTGGTACCAAAAAATTGAAAATGGAAAAATATTTTTTTCGTATGTATTTGACCTTTATACAAAGATTTCGGAACAGTTTTTGTTTCGTCTATATCTTAAAAAATGGCTGAGTTATAGCATTTTGAATTTCTAGCGTGGCTGACATTTTGAAACGTCCTGAATTTTGTCACGCGATAAAAGGCGTATTTATGAACCGATTTGGATGTAACTTCGTTTATACATAGTATATACCAATGTCTCGACCGGGTTCGTTGGCCAGCTTCACCCGCCATTTTGTTTAAAAATGGCGGCCATTTAAATTTTTAAGAAAAATTTAAATTTGAAATGTGGTACCAAAAATTGAAAATTGAAAAAATATTTTCTTCTTATGTGTTTGACCTTGATAAAAAGATTCGGGAGCAGTTTTTATTTCGTCTATATCTTAAGAAATGGCTGAATTATAGCATTTTGAATTTCTAGCGTGGTTGACATTTTGAAACGTCCTGATTTTTCTCACGTAATAACAGGCGTATTTATGAACCGACTTGGATGTACCTTGGTGTGTACATAGTACATACAAATATCTCGACCGAGTTCGTTGGCCAGCTTCATCCGCCATCTTGTTTAAAAATGGTGGCCATTTAAAAAAAATAAAAAAATAAAAAAATTTAAATGAGATACCAAAAAATTGGAAAATCAAAAAGATTTTTTTTGTATGTGTTTGATCTTAATACAAAGATTCCGGAACAGATTTTCTTTCGTCTATATCTAAAAAAAAATGGCTGAGTAATAGCATTTTGAATTTCTCTTGTGGCTGACATTTTAAAACGACCTGATTTTTGTCACGCGATAACAGGCGTATTTGTGAACCTATTTGGATGCAACTTGGTCTGTACATAGTACATACCAATGTCTCGACCGAGTTCGTTGGCCAGCTTCATTCGCCATTTTGTTTCAAAAGAGTTGCCATTTAAAAAAATTAAATTTAAAATTCAAAATGAGGTATTAAAAAATTGGAAAATGAAAAAGATTTTTTTTATGTGTTTGGCCTTGATACAAAGATTCCGGAGCAGTTTTTGTTTCTGAAAATTTGTTCTTTTGTTGATATCTTAAAAATGGTTGATTTATAGCACTTTGAATTTCTAGCATTGCTAACATTTTGAAACGATCTTGTATTTGTCACGCGATAACACACGTATTCGCCTATTTCGATGTAAGAAGGCATGTGGATAGTATACATCAACACCTCGACCAAGTTCGCTGGCCAGATTCATCAGCCATCTTGTTTCAAAATGGCGGCCATTAAATTAAAAAATATATATATATTTAAAGTGAGGTGCAAAAAAATTAGAAATTGAAAAAGGTTTCTTTCTTAAGTATTTGATCTTGATATAAGGATTCAGGAGCATTTTTTGTTTGTCTTTACCTTAAAAAATGGCTCAGATATAGCAGTTTCAAATTCTATTGTGGGTGACATTTTGAAAAATCTGATTTTTTGCATGCGACAGCACTCCTATATATTAACCGATTCCGATGTGAGTGAGCATGTGCACAGCAATTACTAAGGTCTCGACCAAGTTCACTGCTTAGCCTCATCCACCATGTTGTCTTAAAATGACAGGCACTTTAAGAAATTGCCGAATTTGGCAGCCAAATATAAGTTACTTTAAAGAAAAGCAGCTTGGATAAAGCTGACTAATTTCGCGAAATTCTCATTCATTATATTGATAAAAATTAGTATTGAATCTCCTATATTCGGTTTCCACTAAATTGAGCTTCGTGTGTTTGCATGATATAAGTTGGTTTTTTTTTAAATAAGGATTATGAAAGCTACCTCTTCCTCCCGGCACTGGCCGGAAGGACTTTTTTGTAAAGAAAGCTACCTAAAATGCTATAACTCACCCATTTCTTAAGATATAGACGAAACAAAAACTGCTCCCGAATCTTTTTATCAAGGTCAAATACATAAGAAGAAAATATTTTTTTTAATTTTCAATTTTTGGTACCACATTTCAAATTTAAATTTTTCTTAAAAATTTAAATGGCCGCCATTTTTAAACAAGATGGCTGGTGAAGCTGGCCAACGAACCCGGTCGAGACATTGGTATGTACCATGTATAAACGAAGTTACATCCAAATCGGTTCATAAATACGCCTTTTATCGCGTGACAAAATTCAGGACGTTTCAAAATGTCAGCCACGCTAGAAATTCAAAATGCTATAACTCAGCTATTTTTTAAGATATAGACGAAACAAAAACTGCTCCGAAATCTTTGTATAAAGGTCAAATACATAAGGAAATAATATTTTTCCATTTTTAATTTTTTGGTACCACATTTCAAATTTAAAATTAAAAAAAAAAAATTTAAATGGCCGCCATTTTGAAACAAAATGGCGGATGAAGCTGGCCAACGAACTCGGTCGAGAGATTGGTATGTACTATATACACACCGAATTACATCCAAATCGGTTCATAAATACGCCTTTTATCGCGTGACAAAATTCAGGACGTTTCAAAATGTCAGCCACGCTAGAAATTCAAAATGCTATAACTCAGCCATTTTTTAAGATATAGACGAAACAAAAACTGCTCCGGAATCTTTGTATAAAGGTCAAATACATAAGAAAAAAATATTTTTCCATTTTTAATTTTTTGGTACCACATTTCAAGTTTTAAATTTTTTTAAAAATTTTAAATGGCCGCCATTTTGAAACAAAACGGCGGATGAAGCTGGCCAACGAACTCGGTCGAGACATTGGTATGTACTATGTACACACCGAATTACATCGAAATCGGTTCATAATTACGGGAGTTAGTGACATAGGTCATATATATATATATATATATATATATATATCAATTTTGAACGGAGGGTGGTTTCGGGGTCTGGGGGTCATGGTCGATGAAAATATACCAAAATTTTTTGAAATCGCTTTCCTCCGAACGGCTGCAATAGGTAGCTTTTTTGTAAAGAAAGCTACCTAAAATCATGGACTAAACTTATTTCAAAAACACTCCTTTTAACAGATAGGTATGCAGTTGGGCAACCCAGAAGATGTCAATGAAGGATCCAAACTTTGATGTTTACCAGGTATAGATAAAAACATTATTTTTAACAATTCTATTAAACGCCTAACAGGATTGAAATTTTATGGAACTAAGAAAAACAGTGAAAATTGCATCTCTCTAACCATCATTTATTCAAGAGTTACGTATACAAATATAATTCCTCTTAATTTAATTGTAAATCTCTTTAAATATTAATTCAACCTGATGTAGTCAGGATTTCTTTTAACTTTCGAAAATTGTATAATATGTAAATACACTATATGGCGAAAGGTGACCGGTCACTTGCGATTTTATACGTTCTGTTAAATATCTAGAAAAATACAAGAGGAATTAACCTGAAACTGCAGGTGTGTAAATAGTATAGTATAGGCCATATATTTCCGCGAAGATTTTTTCCCGAAACCGCATAGGGGACCGTCAACAAATTGAAAAAAAAACGAATATCTTTTGGATAACCCTGTAAAAACTAATGTAGCAAAAGCGTTCACACTCGAGATTATTAATAAGTGGCTTATTGTAATATACTGTGTTCATTTTTATGAGGATAGCATGTATACTCGTAGAGAAATTAAGGTTTTTATAAAAACAGTCCCAAATTTCGCCAAGTTGTTTGCTTATAATTTCCAGAGTTCTTAACATAAAAAAAGTTCTTTTCAGAAAATATGACAAACAACGTTGTACATAGTACCTTGCAATTAGAATTAAAAAAATAATAAAAATTGTGTGAAAATTGAGCAGGTTTACTAAAATATGTTTCACTGCACATGCGCAAATGCAATCAAAATATAATGTGCATAATGTGTTAGCTAAATGCATAGAACAACTTTTGTAAAAGTCTCAAAAACATAGTTTGAAAAGTCTGATAATAATCGTTTATAGAATAAGCTCAAAATCCGTTGTTCCCAAAATGAAGCAAAAATATGAGGAGTTGTATCCATATATCCATTGATTAGTGCCAATATAGCATACACAATATTACACGTACTACTGTATTTGGATACAGTCCCTCATTTTTTTGCTTCCTTTTGGGAATAACGGATTTTGAGCTTATTCTATGAACGATTATTATCAGACTTTTCAAACTATGTTTTTGAGAATTTCACAAAAGTTGCTCAATACATTTAGCTAACACATTATGCAAATTATATTTTGATTACATTCGAGCATGCGTAGTGAATCATTATTTAGTAAACCTGCTCATTTTTCATACAATTTTTATTATTTTTTCATTCTGATTGCAGGGTATTGTGTACGATGTTGTTTGTCATATTTTCTAAATAGAAATTTTTTTTATATTAAGAACTCTGCAAATTATAAGCAAAAAACTTTGCGAAATTTGGGACTGTTTTTATAAAAACCTTAATTTCTCTACGAGTATACATGCTATCCTCATAAAAATGAACACAGTATATTACAGTAAGCCACTTATTAATAATATCGAGTTTGAACGCTTTTGCTACATTAGTGTTTACAGGGTTATCCAAAAGATATTCATTATTTTCAATTTGTTGACGGTCCCCTATGGGATTTCGGAAAAAAAAAATTTCGCGGAAATATGTGACTTATACTATACTGTTTACAAACCTGCAGTTTCAGGTTAATTCCTCACGTATTTTTCTGGATATATTAAAATGTTTAAAATTGCAAGTGACCGGTCACTTTGGCTATATAGTGTACATGTAAATAAACTTTCACTTTGTATCAAATTTGGCTTTTCTCATTTTATACTTTACATCTAATTAATTATTTTATTTTAGAAATTGGTGATTTTTTCACAGGGTAGGTTATAAATTATGGCCGAAATATAAATTAAACCGTAACTCTTCCAGGTCACCTATGATCCCTGTATGATTTATAAGATTCTTGTACTTCGAAATCACACAGAGCAGTTAAATTTAACTTATGCAATTTTAATTAATACAATAATAACTTAATTTTAAGGGGTCTCAGGACTCTTTAAATCGGAAAAATCGAAAAAAAGAGACCATTTTCAACATATAATATCTTAAAATGCAATTGATTTTAAGACAAAATTTTATAATTGGATGAAAGATATAAGTATGTTCTTTCATTTCATGTATTTGAAAAATTACAAGATGCAGAATTAGAATTTACAGTGGGCTCCAAAACGTCACACATTTGACGAGCGGAAAATCGGCATAACAGATTATGCGCACGATTACAAAATAAATTTTGCAAGTAGCAGGAAAATTTTGGGTCCTACTTATGCTTCATATTGTAATAATTACTCTGAACCTAAATAAATTTGTATTTAAAGCATTTTTCTATTTTTAATACAAAGTTGTATTTAGTTAGTGCAAAATTAAGAAATTTTCAACAGTATAATATCACCTATAAAGAATATATTTCAGAACAATAAGAAGGAAATTTTAGGTTCAGTTTATACAGACTAACATGAAACATATGTTTTGAAAATTTCATTAAAAAAAAATCAGAAGTTTTTGAGATATCGTGCGCGTTATGCCCAAAAACGTCATTTGGAGAAAATTGACTTCAAAATTTCTGAAACGCCGCTTCAGCTATTGAGCGTGTATAATTCTATAAGCTATAACTTCTGTTCTAATAGGAATTTCAAGGAAACATGTATACTAAAATGTTCAGAATAGATAGTAGTTTAATATCTAAAGAAAATAAAATTTCGAAAATTTTAAAGCTTTAGGAGTCCTGAGACCCCAAATTGCACTACAAGAATCCAGAATCATGGTACTATTTACTATACGAACGCTCGTGGCCTATATGCCTAATAAATTCCCAATTTCCTAATTTTCTCTCTATGCTGTAATTAACATTTTTCTCTATCAATAAATATTATCATAATTTAATCAGTGTGCATGAAGCGTTCCAGCACGTTGTATGAGCGAATGAAATGAAATATTTCTTCTTTAAAAATATTGCAATTAATGTTCATGTAACAGGTGAATTCGAAACACATCATAAGCCATTTATTTAGATGCATCTTATTTATTTATTTATTTTATTTTATTTTACTTTATTGCAACCATCTAGTAGCATTTAAAGGTAAAAAATTAAATTAAATTCTATAATTTAAATTTCCTTTTTAGGAGAAAATTTCATTTTTATTTGTAATGTTTGCTTCTGAAATGCATAATTCTGAAGTTAAAAATTAGCTCTGAAAGAAATATCAAAACTCATTATTATGAAGTATACAGGTATGTTATTTACTTTTATTTTCATTCTCATTCATATTAATAAAGTGTTTTCTTTTTCTCCACAATAGATTTTTAATCTAACATTTGATGATAATAGATATAAAAAATAAATGTTGAATGGTTTTATAAATGGTGAAAAAGATGAAATTTCCAGTGGGCATCCAAAGTAATTACTATTCAACCTATATGATATATGTTTTATTATAAAAATGACCGTATCCGATAAATATGATGAATTTTTCAACACATTTCTAAAGCGATAATATCCCTTTATTTCCTATAATTAAAATCAGAATAAATAAAAGTTCTTACTTTTGGGATCTCTGTGTGATGTACGGCGGACCTAATTTGTTCTCATTTTCATAATCAAAATAAAGGTTCTCACAGAACTACCACATTACTCTGGGGTACTGATAGCGCAAAAAGCATTTATATTTAAAAGAGATTATTCTCATCGTATAATCACTATAACTATTACTGCAAAAATTAGAAAACAAAAAAAGTTAGTCAGCCAATTAGAGTTCGTATTAGAGACCTGAATCCGGTCGGATTACTCGCATCAGTCCTGATCCGTGGTTTGAGTCGGGTCTGGTTGGCACTAAATTTTTCGTTGCGGGCGGGAAGAATTCGGGTCAGATTGACTTCTACATTTTTCTTGTGGGTCGAGTTGACTTTCAACATTTCAGGTTCGGGTCGGATTCGAATTGTATTTCGACTCTTGCTAGTCGGGTTTTGGTTGACACGATTTTTCAAAATAATGTCCAAGATATTTTTTCAGGATAAGAATATATATTCAATAAGACCTCTCTAATGGATACTCCTGAAAAGTGAACATCTCTATTTAGCGAATGCTTTTGCAATTCCTACATTGTAAAAAAAAAAAAAAAAAAAAAAAAAAAAATCTGTATTCCTGCAGATGTAAATTTACATGCTTACTAAACTTTCATTTGTAACTGTACAAAAAAAGCTGTAAATCTGCAAAACTAGTTTTTGTAAAGCTACAGAAATCTGTAGCTTTACAAAAGAATCTGCTAAAATTACAGTAATGTTACTAAAATTTTATCTGTAACCCTGGTTGCAGTTGCATGAAAAGTTCTACGCATCCCAGTTTCCTAAAAAATTCTTAGTAACCTTACAGATTTTTTGATTTTCGGTGCAAAACCGTAACTGTTACATGAATTTTTGTTGTTGCCGTTACATAAAAAGTTCTAGGAATCCCAGTTTCATAGAAAAACTTTAGCAACTTTACAGACTTTTTTTTTTTTTTTAACAGTGTATCATTTATATAACCGTACTCTTAGACCTGCGAATAGTGGGCATCTCCCAATCTACTCACACATAACATGTGTACATAAAGTATCACAAATATGATGCATGCTATTTTGTGTGTATGAAAACGAAATGTTTGTAATATTTTCAAGTTCCGAAAGAAGAAAAAAAAATTTCTTAAAGGAAGGATAATATCTATTAACATATTTCTTATATACATTTTATTTTTCATGCAGTAAATCGAATACATATTCATTCTTATTCAAATACGTATGCATTTTTATCAGAAATATAGCTCTTCTCAAACTTTTTTTGAAACTCCGAACAACCCGCAAGAAGGTTCTAGGATGACCCGTAAGAAGAAAATATGAGTCACCCCGACCAGAGAAAGCGGATTAGGGGCAACTTGACCGGACGCAAGACTGTATTCAGCGACCCTGCGGTCTCCAATATTCAGAGATTTTGAAGAATATAGATTTGTATATTTCCTATATAAAACATGAAATTTGTATTAGAGATATAATTGTAGATTTCTTTTAATAATTGTATTAAACTATGATTTACTTTCTTTTCCTTTCGGGTTCGAGGCGAGTTACGGGTCAAAATATTTCATGTTCAGATCGGACGCAGGTTGAAATATGTCTAGTTCATGCCGGGTTGTGGTTCTATGTGGTTTTTTTTGTTGGGGCCGGGTCGGACTGCGGATCGACTACAAATGGTATTTTTTGGTTTGGTTTGGGTACAATCTGCCGGACGCAGACATAAGAGTTGATAAAAAGGAAAGATTTTCGATTAAATGTAGAGGTACAATGTCTGCGGTTGTATGAAATGTTCGAATTAAATGTTCTTTTTTCACAAAATAAATAAAAGTGATGTCGGGACGACCGAGTATGGCATCAGAATTTGGTTATTAAAAGTTTATTAAACACAAAATTATATTTACAAGTATTTACACTGGCCTAAAAATATATACACATAGACTACCATTTATAAATAACAATACTCCACCAAAACTACCTATATCACTCCTCAAAACCGAACCAATATTATCTCGGATGCTTTCCGCATCCTACGTATACGACGAACACCAACACAACTGCCGGTCTCCCCTCTTCATTTCGATTCACTTACCGTTGTGAGACGGTCTCTTCACTTCGCTTACATTAGAAGATAAAAAGAAGGTTGTTGCATGACACCCCCCCCCCCCCCCCGATAAGACTGTTGCTACGCAGAGCGAAGCAAAGATCTGACATATGGCCACCATACTACAATACAGCATAAGGAATATATAATAAACAATTCAAAACAGATGTACAGATGCCTTGTTAATAGTTATAGTGATAAAACATATATATAATAAAACAATTCACAACAGATGTATAGAAGCCTTGTTATAATAGTTATAGTAATATTTAATGTAGATATATATAATAATAAAAAATACTAAATTAAACACAGAAATATTTCACAACAGACGAAAAGATGCTTGATATAATACTGGATACAAAAAAAAAAAAAAAAAAACATAAAAAGAAAGTGTCACTTAAATAACATTTATACAGTTAACTGACTAGTCTCGATAGACCATCTGCATTTTTTCACTGCGCACCTGGGCAATGTGAAATAATTATGTTATATCTTTGTAAAGATAATGCCCATCTTTGTAATTTTGCAGACTGAGGTGCAGATTTCTGTAAATATACCAAGAGATTATGGTCCGTGATTAACTCAATTTCAGCACCAAACACATAGACTTCAAATTTCTTTATTGACCATACCACAGCATACGCTTCACGCTCGATGATTGACCAATTTTGTTGCGCCTTAGTGAACTTTTGGCTAGCAAAACTAATCGGGTGCAATTTTTTTTTAACATCTCTCTGTGATAAACAAGCACCTACTCCATAAGAACTGGCATCACACTGAATAGTATAAGGCTTTTTAGGATCTGGTGTATAAAGCTTAGGGGCTTCACATAACAAGCGTTTCAAAGTTTGAAAAGCTTTTTCTTCAACATCAGACCATGGAATGATCTCAGGAATTTTCTTTTTCGTTAAGTCGGTTAAAGACTTAGCGATTTCAGCGTAATTGTTTATGTAATCACGATAATAATTAAATAAACCCAATGCACTTTTAAGAGATGTTTTGGTTTTAGGTGATTCTATAGTTTCAATGGCACGTAACTTTTCTGGGTCTGGTTGATGTCTACCCCCTCCTATGAGATGACCTAAATATTTAATTTGAGTTTTTGCGAAAGAACATTTTTTGACATTTACGGTGAACTTCATTTCAGTTAATTTAGACAGAACAGCGTCCAGATGTTTAAGATGCGTATCCCAGTCACATGAAAAAATAGCAATATCTTTGCAATATTTACGGTGTTCACCCAGAGCATCGTTGATTGATTTCTGAAACGTAACAGCTGCGTTGCGCATCCGAACGGCATAACTTTCCATCGGTACGAAGCACGATGAGTTTTAAAGGAAGTGAGATCTCGACTCTGTTCTTCAAGAGGAATTTCCCAATACTCTTTTAATACATCTAAACAGGTAATTATGTTAGCACTTCTAATTTCATTGATTAATTCAGTTGCGTTCTCCATAGGATAATCAAAAGGCTTTGTCACTGCATTCAATAGACGAAAATCTATACATAAACGCATGCTACCATCCTTTTTAGCAACACATACGACAGGATAAGCTATTTCAGCCTCACTTTTTTTTATAAGTCCTAAATGCTCTAACTCTTCTATTTGTTTATCAACTTTACTTTTTAGTGATTCTGGAAATTTATAAATATATGGTTTCTTCCTTTCCGCACCGGGTAATAAACGAGTTTTATGTGCTCCGACATTTGCAACTTGAATTTTACCAGAAAATAATGGTGCATGTTTTTCTAGAAGTTTACTTAATTCTAATCGTTTCTTATCCTCCAGATGACTAAGGTCTACTTCAATGTTAGTTTCGTTCAAAGTATTAGGTTTATTTGGTGTGGGTGAATTTCACCAAATTCAACATCATCCTCAAAAATAACTCCAACAGTTTGTGCTCTTACATTAAATTTTCTTATTTTGTTCGCATGAACGTGTCTTAAACTACCATCGGGTAATTTCACTTTATACGAATGAGGGTTTATCCTTTCAACTATTTCACCGGGTCCTGTCCATCTAGCATGCAATTTATTAGTAGAATCTGGTATGAGCAAATATACTAAATCACCTTTCTGAAATTCTTTCATTCTACTTCGACGATTGAAATAGCGGGCATAATTTTCTTGTTTTTTTGATGCGGTTAGTGATGCAAGATCGGCGGCTCTTTCCAAATTTATTTTTAATTCTTGCAAATAATCTATTCCTGAGCTGCTAAGATTCAGTGGTAAGGGTATTTCACCCGACCACGAAGACTTTAATACTGCCAAGGGACCTCTAGCTTCCCGACCATACATGAGCTTAAACGGTGACACGCCAGTTGTACAATTTGGTACCTCACGATAGGCAAAAAGTAAAAAAGGAATATGTTTATCCCAATTAATAGGATCTGTACGAATTACATGATGTAACATTTGCTTAAATACCCTATTAAATTTTTCAATCGCACCATTTGAGGCTGGATATGAGGTAGTTGAGAAGCGGGGTGATGTCCCTAACCGGTTCTCAAATTCTTCAGTAAATTCAGATCTAAAATTAGTGGCCTGGTCCGAACATATAACTTCAGGAATTCATGTACGCATAAAAATATCTAGCAAAGCATCACATGCTGCTTTCGCGGATAGATTCTTGAGTGGAACAACTTCCGGCCATCTAGTATTTTGATCAATTAATGTCAGACAATATTTATGTTTCCTACCTGAAGGCGGCACAATTTTACCTATAACGTCAATGTTTACAGTATGAAAAGGATATGGTGGACGAACAACAGGTGTTATGGGAATTTTATCAGTTTGTTTCTCGGGACTCTTTAATTGACAGTTCTTACAGGTTTTACATTAATTTTGTACATCTTTTGAAATATTCGGCCAATAAAATGATAACTTAATCCTTTCTTTAGTTTTCCGCATTCCCAAATGATTCCCAAAAATTGAATCATGCGCTAATTGCAAAACTTTATTTCTATAACTCTCTGATAATACGAGCTGATAAATTCTATCTCCACAAATACTCTCCTTATGAAACAATAAATCATCCCGTATCAAAAAATTATTTTTTCCTAAACGAGCATCCTTGAAAGAATTATTTAAAGTTGGACATTCTTTTTGTGCGATACGAAACTTATTATACTCTGACAGTTCATTCTGATCATTTTGTAATTTATCCTTCGAAATAAAGCAAACATCACAATTTGAATTCAGATTCCCCTCCACGGCTGAGCTATTTTTAGATTGACGTTGCACCTGCGATGAACTATTGCGCAAGTTTTCATTTTGAAGCAAATCCATTAAAGAATTATGTGCATCGGGAGTGATTAAACAAGGAACGAAATTTTCAGTCAACGCAAAGAGTGTATTTAAGCATACATAAATTCCGCTGTCTGATTTATAATATGCAGGGATCGTCGCCCAATTTGCACGTATTTTTTCTTTAAAGGCCGATTCTAAAACTATACTTCCTTTAGTTTCGATTTTCAAATCGGGAATTAATGAGGTATTTAAAATATTGATCTGTGTACCTGAATCTTCAATAGCTTCAATTTGCTTTCTTTCAATATAAAGAATGATTTTTTTTAAAGGATAAAAACTAATTTCATTCAATTGATCGTTAGTTTGTAAATGTATGGAATTAACATTAGTGGCTACTGCATTATCTTTCGAGTACGATTTATTTGTATCTCCCTGCGATTTAGACTTTTTCTGACCCCGCTCATCATTTTGTTTATTTGATTTATCATATGTATTTCTCCGGTTTGGGCAAAATCTAGCTAGGTGAAAAGATGAATTGCAAATATAACAATCACGTGATTTTGAGAAATATTTGTTCTCAGATGCAATTTGGTTTTTCCTTAGTTGTGGCGGAACATATTTAGCGTTTTCGTGATTTATTTCACGATAAGTAGGTCGTTTCTCAAATTTTATTTCATCAAAAGATCTGCCTTTTGCAGTAAAATAAACATCACAATCTCTTGATAACTGATCAGGCAAAAGCCAACTTTCTCCCTGTTTAACTGCAATATGAGTTGAAAGCTCGCTATCCAATGTTTCGAAAATTTTATCAGATATTATTAAGTTAATAAGTGAATCAAAATCTTTAACATTACGAATTTTACAATAATGTAGAAAACAGGATCTTAATCGCGAAGCAAACTGTTGATGTGTTTCACCAGGTAATCTTTTAGCGTTTCTAAAATTTTGTAAACAAGAAAATGGGGACGGATCATATTCTTTCAAAACTAATGATTTAATTTTATCATAATCTTTCAAATCTTCATCATTGATATATACAAGAACATTTCCTGCCCTCTTGCCTATTAATTTCAATAAGATTTCAGATTTATATTCCTTAGGAACATTTTTATAATTAAACGCACTTTCTAAAGAATCAATGAATAGATTCCATGTTTCGTTTTTCTTAGGCACTGAAATAGCCAAAACTTCAACTGCTTTTATCAGTTTATCTAAAGATATGGATGTGCCTTCTCTTTCTCCTTCATTACGGGACACATTCTCATTTACCACTTGTTGTTGTAAACGCCATTTATTCGTTTCTTCTACATTTTTCCTCTCCGTAACTGTGGTTGCCAAAAAATCAGTTACGAATTCTTTATCGTTTGCATACTCTTTAGAGTTTAATAATAAATCTTTCAGTTCAATTTTTAAACCTGGATCGGCTTCTTCGCCGATGTCTTGTAGAACAATAAGCAAATCTGCTTTGGTTACGTTCTTAAACATTTTTTAAAACAGAATTATAACACAATTAAAAGCAAAATAAACAATAAACATCTCACCTCTATTTAGTAATCCCACCTTGAGATCAAATGCACATTTTTATTTAACTTGTAGAAAAATCTCTGGTTGTCGGACGAGAGAGCGTGCTGTGATGTCGGGACGACCGAGTGGCATCAGAATTTGGTTATTAAAAGTTTATTAAACACAAAATTATATTTACAAGTATTTACACTGGCCTAAAAATATATACACATAGACTAACATTTATAAATAACAATATTCCACCAAAACTACCTATATCACTCCTCAAAACCGAACCAATATTATCTCGGATGCTTTCCGCATCCTACATATACGACGAGCACCAACACAACTGCCGATCTCCCCTCTTCACTTCGATTCACTTACCGTTGGGAGACGGTCTCTTTACATCGCTTACATTAGAAGATAAAAAGAAGGTTGGTTGCATGACAACAAATAAATGAGAATATTGTTATTTATTTAGAGTCATATACTTAGAAGTACATTTTTAACATAATTTAAATTATCGAAAACACCGCTTATAACTTGATGAGAATAAGAATACTAAAAAGCGACATTTACAACAATACATAAAAGGGGGCTGATAAAAAGCATGAATTTTTGCAGTACGTATTTTCCTGTGATTTAGTAATTGATAAATTATGGAAAGGGTGGAATTTAGTCACTTTTAGGTAAATTGAAAAATTGGATTATCAGTAATTCAAAAAACATTTAATTGTTAAAATTACATATTAAAGATAATTCCAAAAAGCACTATTTAAAAACATAAGACAAAAGATTTAAAAAACTGAATTCTATGTAGTTACAGTTATAATTTAAAGAGACAACGGGCATTTGAGGGTGATTGGGAGCAAAGTTATCTTTATGTAATAAAAATATTTCACAGAAAATATTTTAGAATGTAAGTACTGACAATAAATTTTCCCCTTAATATTCTTAAGAGTTAAATCTTTCGAAACATCTTGAAACGTTACTTAATATTAACGTGAAAAAAAAAAAGAAAATGCGATTTGAAAGTTAAACTAGTATGTTATGGCCATCACAAAACTTTCTTCTATATAAATCACGTCAATTAAATCATTTAAGTAGTACAAGAAATTTCATCAATTTAATACCAATTCACATCAATGTATATCTGAATTTGAAGTTTGATGAAAATTCATGCATTAGTTCTTGAGATATAGCTATAGCGGAAATACTGAAAAATGTAGCATAGCAGTGCCACCTGTTGAGCGATTTACACCAAAACATAAACTGCACTAATTGATATCAAGGTATACCTGAATTTGAAGGTTTTGGAAAATCCAAGCATTAGTTCTTAAGATAGAGCTATGCAAAAAATGCAGCATAGAAGCGCCAGCTGTTGAGCGATTCGCACAAAAATGTATAAAACGTCAATTCATGCCAAGGACTAACTGAATTTGAAGCTTGATGAAAATCCGTGCATTAGTTCTGGAGATTGAGCTATTGTGGAAATCGTAAAAAAATGTTGCATAGCACGACATTTGTTGTTGATTTACACCAAAAACTAATCAACGCCAATTTATATCAGGGACTAACTGAATATAAATTTTTATTAAATTCCGTGCATTAGTTCTTGAGATAGAGCGCCCACAAAATTTGTGTCAGACAGACTCACAGACAGACATTTTGTAAAAACGTATTTTTCGGAATCTCTGACCCCTAAAACGTGTAAATCCGTCGAAAACTTTTGCGAATGCAATACTTTCTTTTTGTACAGATAGAAGAAAGTAAAAATACTTAGTACAATGAATAATAATAATTTTTAAAAAATGCGACGTATACACCTTAGATCTCCAGGCTTAATAATTAGAAATGTAGTCGATATCTAGTGTGTTTTTCTATATACTGAGTTGTTTTCTCGTACGTGAAGTGTCAAACACTGAATACAGACAAAAAATAATAATTTTTTGGAACGGCAAACGTGACTTTAAAATATTGACTTCATCTAAATGGGGATGTCTCTGGCCCCTGAACGCTGAACTTAAATGCGACTTCGCCATGTATAGAATTATTTAGTCAGAGATGAAGTGTCCAACACTTAATACAGAAGAAAAAATATTTTTTTGAAACGGCACACGTGGCTTTAAAAAATTGACTTCATTTGAATGGGGATGTCTCTTACCCCTGAATACTGAACTTAAATGCAATTTCGTATGTACACAATTGTTTTCTCAGGGATGAAGTGTCAAACAATAAAGAACAAAAAAGGATTTTTTGGAACGACATAAGTGACTTCAAAAAATGGACTTTATCTGAACGGGGATGTATCTGACCCCTGAACACTGAACTAAATGCGACTTCTCCATTTACACAGTTGTTCATTTACAGAATTTCGACTTAAGAAAATCAAAATAGACTATTAATTTCTATTTTTACCAGTGCTATAAATATTGTGTTCATATGTTTTTTGTTGAAGCATCCTATAAAGAAATAGCATATCTGCAAAAGAAGGGAAGTAAAAATTCGTATAGTTTATAGAAAAGATAATATATCTGGAAAACTACAAATGTACAATATATTTTTTATTTAATATCTTAATTAAAATAAGTATTATTAGTTACACTTCTTATTTTAATTTTTCAAACTGTCTATTATGATATAGGTTTATTTAAAATAAACATAGTAAACATATATTATACTTTATACGTTATCAAAAATTTTCTGTGTATGTATAAATAATAAGCACATTTGTAAGTACAATAGAACCCCTTTTATACGAAACTATTTTAACCGAAACTCCCGGTTAACTGAAATCATTTTTAAAGCTTTTTTTTTAAACTATCATATTGCTTGTGTGCAAGAGGTCCTTTCTGAACTACGAGTACATATAAATATTTTCAATCCTTTTTCATAGAATTCTTTTGAATTTAACCTGTGTTCCTGTAAGCTGCGGAGGGGTGGAACGACGAAAACGAACAAATTAGCAATTCTGAAGCAAATAAGCTTTTGAATGTTTTGCAAAAGGTTTGGGAGGGCTGGAGCAGCTGAAAGACTCTGACACTGGTGAACTAATATTATTAAAAAACTCCTTGATAGAACTTCAAAGCAAAGGCAATCGAAACTACGACAATCAAAACATTTTTCAAACTCTTGTGATATATCTAATAGAAAGGTACTTAATTTCAAAATTAAAATCAGGTAATTTATTCTTGTTCCTATTTTGCTATTGCTTTATTTTTATTAAGCACTTGTTACCATAATAAGAAATATTACATATATTTCTCCTTAATCGTAATGGAAGGATCCTCGATTTTCTGAAAATTTCGATTTTCCGAAAGATGGTTGGTCCCAATTACTTCCGATAACCGAGGTTCTACTGTATACTTTTACACATAATCTTCAAAATACGTTATCATTTAATACGTTAAATAAAAATAAATTTATTTCAGTATATCTGTTTAAGTATAAAGATGCTTAAAAATACGACATGTTTAATAATTTGAAATATATTTTATAATTTTTCTAAGACAAATATATTTACAAAAATGTAATTAAAAAACATATCTTTAAAAGCTAGTGTGAGTTCTAACATATTATCGACCGATCACGGGTATACTTGTGCTTTTATAGGTTTCAACAATTATGATTTTTGTTGCCAACTTTTTTTTATAATAAATACTTCTTTTAAATTTGAATAAGTTCTTGTTGACCGGTCACGAATACACACCGATTTGATTTAGCGTAATCTTTTAAGTTTTTTGTTTCCACTTTTTTTTAAAAATATTTTTTAAAAAGTTCGTATAAGTTTTTCAAGCATTGTTGATTGATCACGAATATACTCGTGTTTTTTTATGTCAACTTTTACGATTTTTCTTTGTCACCTTTTTTATTAAATATTTCTTTTAAAGTTTGTAAGAATTTTTAACACATTGTTGACTGGCCAAGCGTACACTCGCGTTTGATCAAATATCGTACAGACTATTGTACTAACTGTCAACTGTTAAAATTTTTTGTTACTATCTTTTTTTATAATAACAACCTTCCTATTTAATACCAGAAATAGGGTGAAGATTATTATTAACAAATAGTTGCTAAGAAAATAGCTTAATTAAAAAGAACATTTTAATTAAAATAGACGGTCAAAAAAGTAACGGGAATTAACACAGATTTGATTTGTTTTTAATTCTGAGAAAAGATTGCTGTTTTTGATTTCTGAAATGTGAATAACTCCAAAATAATTCAGATAATATATTTTTGTTATCCTAAATAATGGTAATAACTATTTTAAATCATTAGTAGCGTTATAATAATTAAACTTGACTTTTTAAGCACCTAAGATAGATAATCATTTAAATTTCAGAAGTTCGTCAATAGATGGCACAACATGCTCAGGTTTAAAGCATTATATTTTCAGTTATTCACTCAGAATGGAACAGAAAACTTTTGGAATATTATATATTTTTATGAAATAGATCCGGAAAAACATATTCACCTACACATAATTTTTTTAATTGAAGTAAATAACGTTTAAAATGGAATAAGATTCAGGAAATGAGCATTTTCCCGATTTCTTGTTAGTACTACTAAAAACTTTACACTTCTTCTAAAAAACATAACACAAAAGATGAATTTGTCACAAAAACATCTAATGAATTTCTGATTTAACGGAGTCAAAAAAATTTAATTTCATTTAAAATATTTTTCCCCATTTCATTTAAAAATCGAACAATATTTTAATATTTTTTTTCTGTCTTTAATATTGTCTTTCTAATATTGTCTTTTAAAAAATGTTCGTATTTTTTGAAAAAAAAAATGCATTTATAAAAATATTTATTTTAATTTAGTGATTCTTTAAAATATTATAAAATTGCTATATAAGTATTTAAAATTACACAAATATAGCCATAAAAGTTAAAACGTAAATCGTAGGGCCGAACTTTACAATAGTAAATTACAGTGTATCATTTTATGTTTGATCATGAAATTTTCCGTTTGAGAAAGATTTCGATTTCACAGGTTTCTTTCTTTTATCTCAAATCTAAAATAATAATTATATAATAAACGAATTCAATAACTTTTACGAAAAAAAAAATCCATACATCTTTTAGTATTATATGCTAAATCGTAAAATAAAACAATTAATTTAAAGTAAAAATATTTATTTGTTGAGTATTAAATTCCTTTTCTAATAATGGGCTCGATGCCAAGGCGGTTGTCGGAGAAATTGAAGACCCCCCCCCCCACCCGGCCCTTAACCCGCTGGTCAATTTCTTAAACTTTTTCAAATTAGCTTTTTATGTTTTCAATTGTCATCTTCCGTGATCGGGCAATAACTAATATGCCCAGGTCGATGTTGAAAAGAAAGGGACCTCCAATTGTCGCGATCATTACCGCGATTACAGCAAGGAATCGCGGTCCCTTTCCTTAAAGACTGCAGGAAAGGAGTGCAAACCTGATCGCAAAAGATCCCACTGGAGAAAAAAAATACAAATGTTAACACAGAGTGGGTGTTTTTTTTTTTTGTTTTTTTCCCAATAATGAACGTTTAAGTCCGATTAAATTTACTACAGAATTTTGAGAAATTATAACTTGTGCAATTTGTTTTTCACACAACGAATGCTAATGCGTGATGTAAAACCAGTGCAAATTCCATTCTCCTTTGTTTACCACATATGCTCCATTCATTTCTAAACTACAGAGTTTTTCTTCATCCTATATTTCATCTGTGCATTTTGGAGAGAATTAGAGTGCACAATAGTAAGAAATCGGACTAATTTTAAGCGATTGTAAGCTATTTACAAATCTTTTTAAAATGTTATCATAGATATAATTAGTTCAATTAAAAGTGTAAACTAATTTTTTAATTTTATAAATATTTTACATTTAGAAAAGTCTATCCCAAACAATATTAGTACAGTTATCTCGTTAATTCTTAACAAAAAATATATTTTAAAATACCCATAGGATATAATATTCACAAAACAAACAAATAGTTTACGATCTGCTTCGAAAACTAAAAGTATCGATAGAAAATAAAAAACAAATTGTGAAAAATTAAATCATTTCCTGATTTTTCCGTTAGAAATTATTATTTATGATTTATTGAGCTCATACGTAGTTTAATTCGTTTGTGTGGGTTTATTTTCTTCAATAGAAAAATGCATTCATGTTCCTTTAAAAATATTTCTCTTTCAAATTTTTGTTTTAAATTCTGATGCAAATCCGATGTAGAAGTTATGTCAATTATACTTGACAAGAATGTTAGAACTCTTAAATACCATTTTTGAACATTTAATATTAGACAATATTCGACAAACAAGAAGAGTAAATTTCACCTAATTTTAAAAATACACACAAAATTACGTCTGGATTACTTAATAATTAACACAATTTACATAACTACAGACATACGCATATTAAATTTTTTTTAAAACAATTAAAATATAATTAAAATTTTTATATAAATGTTTCGGCTATTTTCATAGACCTCATCAGTAAACGAGAAGAGTCACAAAACAGCAAGAGCCACAGCAAACAAAAAACAGTTAAAATCACGGTTTAAGTAGGATAGAATACGCAGCAAGAACCTGGGTTGCTTTGTTAATGGACGATTCAGCTAAGACAGTCACCCAGCCCTGAAAGAAGATACGACTAAAATATACGGGGCATTTGGCTACCACAATTCGTGTATTCTCAAAATCGGGGACATGATCTCAACTCAAGTGTATGATCAACCAATCTTGAATTCGGAGTATCTTTATTAAAAGAATTCTTATGTTCCTTGAGTCTAGTACTCAGAGAGCGTCCAGTCTCACCAATGTAAATCGAGCTGCAACCTACGACACCATTCAGGTCAAACTTCGAATAAACTTCTTGTTTAAAACTACTGAAAAAATTACCAATTCGATTTAAAGGAACGTGAGCTGTCCTAATATTAACATCCTTGAGTAACATCCTCTGCTCATTAACATCATCTGCTCCAAAAATCATTTTCACATCGTCTAAATATTCGATTATCGGATATAAAACAAACAACAAAACGAATTTTTATTTTGGGCGGTGTGGGGGAGAGGAGCATTTTTGTGGTTGCTTGGCGATAATTTTGAACGACAATAATACACGATCGTCACAATTAAAAATATTGTCTTCATAATACTCATAAATATGTCATAGAACATTGAAGATACTGGACCCTCATTCGAACTCTTTATGCCGTATCCATTGATACTAAAATCGTTTGGTGATTTATTATCTCTATCTTCTTTTCAGTGATATCTATAAAACTATCAGACCTTGAATCTCCATTGGCGAGTTTACTCACATTGGATACGTAAAAAAAATGCCATTTTGAATCATCACCCCCGCATCCTTAGTCTTCTTAAAGGAACCGTGTACATTTATTTCAGCTAAAATCGACACAAAAATGGAAATTTCCTTTTGTGTGTATTATTATTCCCCAATTTGTATTACATCATTCGTGGAAAACCGCATGCAGATGCTTTGATTTTTCGCAAAGTTACAAGCCTTTTAAAATTTCGTTTTAAAATTTTAAATTTTGTGGAAAATCTTAAAATTATAATAAGAGTGGAAATTTCCTTTAAGGTGTCCTATATACTTATGATGAAATCTATATTTGCACAAAATTTCAATTTTCTACTTGTATGATGAAAAAAAATCACATGCTACAACCATGGAAGTATTAATAAAGAGGAACTGACAAATCCATAAAGTAGTGAAGCTTCAACTTCAACCACTTTCGCTGGGTATGACTACCGTAGGGGCAAACCTCCACCAGTAAATTTAAATAGAAAGTTTTTCCTTTTATAAACGCCTTATTAATTCAAAATTTTAGCCATAAATAATGGCAAAAACAGATATTTATTTTTACTGGTGGGAGTTTACTTAGGCAGTAGTTAGGCCCTGCGTTTGAGCCATATTGTGACAACCTAGACAATTACCTCTCAGTGTCAGTGAAAAAGATTATAATACGTGAGCCATCTGTCACCAGTAAAACCAAATAGAAAATTTAACCGTATTTATGAGAGAAATTTTGCATGAAATAGCGGCTTAAATAAGGCAAAATTTTCTATTCAGAATTTACTGGTGGAAGTTTGCTCCGGCGGTGATCAGAAGCTATTGATCCGATGTAAAAAATCAGTCGCCATCTTGCGACAACCTCCTAAGTTACTTCACTCACAACTCGTAGTTAATACGCTATATGTCTCCCCTCTTTACTCATAACTCCATTGCTACACCCAAAGAAACCTCGGTGATAATATCGTTGTCTTTGCTTTCTTTTCCAATTCTACACACTTGCCCGTGTTGTAGTTTTCTGCATAGAAGTCACCCTCCATTTTCATTGAGTCTATTACCATACGAAACTTCCTTGTAGAGTCAATTTTACGTTAATACTACCATTGTGTATCTCGATGTATGTAATATAAAATTTCATAACATCGCATCATCTGATACACCTCTTTGAAAAATTATTCTTGTGCAATGTTAAACAATAGATAATTTTTAATATGTAAAATTGAAAAAAGGTGTGAAAAGTTTAAAGTTCTGTTTTATATGTGAATTTATTTAGAAATTGTACTTTTTGTCGCATGACAGAAGGTGATAAAAATTTTCACAAATACGGATGAAATTTTTATATTGAATGCATAACATAAGCATTAAAAAAAGTAAAAGGATGAAAATAAACACTAAGCACAGAATTTTCATTTTAGTTTTTCAGAAAATTTTATCACAAATGAAAGTATTTCCCTTTATATTTCATGTATTCCCATTTTTTCAGAAATATGTTGAACATATGGTACGTTTCTTATTTTGAAACATATGGAATCAAATTTACAATATTTTGCTTTTCGTTGAATTGTAAATAAAATCTTTTTAAAATAATATTATAGAAAAACTAGGGTGCTCTGCCCCCTGCAAGCTACAGTCACTTGCATAAAATAAATGCTTATGCATAGAAATTAATAATTATGAAAAAAAATTCCTAAAGCATTACTATTCGAACTACCTCAAGGTGAGGCATATCTTTAATGAGTACTTTAGTTAATTTTAAAAATACATGTGAGAAATTTTTTTTATCAGTTTCTTCTCAGCTGTGTGCAAATTGATCATGGAAAAACTCGTCAAAATCATTGAAATAACAATCACATTGATTTTCTTCTAGCCAATTCTCGAATAAGCGTAATGAAAATAACAACATTTAACACGTTCACGCCGGCGCGGTGGGTCACACTCGAATGTCTCAGAGTTGTAAAGTCCCCGGGTTTTTTTTCACACCACTATTATTTTAGAGAAAATGTTGTTCCTTTAAATCGCCCAATTGTTCTAATTAAATAAAAGAACATTTTCTGTATTAAAATACTGGTATCCAAAAAGCCGGAGACTGCAGATCTGAGACAGTCGAGTGTGACCCACCGCGCCGGTGTGAACGTGTTAAATCCCACTGATGACGGTCTTGTGATGACTGAAAACGTTCTGGGTTTTTCTAATGTATTTTAAATGTTTTTAAATTATATGCATGCACATGAAAGTAATTCTTGTGCATTTATTTGTTCATTTTATATGAGTATTAATTATAAATTTTACCTTTTCTGTAGAAAAATGAAGATATATACATAGTATTAATTAATGTTCAAATATGTAGTTTTTTTATCTTAAAAATATTTAGAAAAACTTCTTTTTCTTTGATTTTTCTTTGAAAAATATGATTAACATGAAACCATCTCAAAATAGTTAAAACACAGTCCGAAACAATTAACGCTTTACCTTTACTTGCAGAAAATCACTAACGGAAATTTTCTTATACTTATAGATCACAAAATTTGCAAATTTTTAGACCTATTCATGACATTCGTTGGCTAATTATCTCATGACTGATTGAATTTCATGATTTTTTTTTCGCGATCATCAGACGAAATTTACGATTTTTTCCGCGATCGATTCACGGAATTCACGATTTTTTTCTGCAAGCGTTATACGAAATGGATTTTTTTCGCGCGAGCACTTGCCGAAAATCACAATATTTTTCCGCAACCAACTGATGAAATTCGATATTTGTTTTCGCGATTTTTTTTGACAAAATTCACGATTCCTTATCACTATCATTTATTGAAATTCGTGATTTTGTTTCTGCCACTGACTAATAATGTTTGTGATTTTTTTTGCGCGAGAGTTAGACAAAATTTTGGATCTTATTACGCGATCGTTTGACAAATTTCTCCTCGATTTTACTGCGCGATTGTTCGACTAAATTTTCGTGATTTTTTTGCGCAATCTTTTGACGAAATTCGCGATTTTTTGCGCAATCCTTTTACGAAATTCGCGATTTTCTTCGCAATCCTTTTACGAAATTTAAGATTTCTGTTTGTGCAATCATTTGACAAATTCTGTATTTCTTTTCGCGATCTCTGATGAAATTAGCGCTATTTTCCACGGTCGTTTGAAGAAATTAGCGATTTTTAAACGACCATTTTGGAGACTTTTTTTTTCAAATTTTCCAAGATTCGTGATTTTGTTCTGCGACCCATTGACGAATTGATTTTGCGGATTTTGAAAGAAAGAAAAATCGCGGACTTTCACGAAAATTTAAAAAAAAATTGTGGAATAATCACATGCTTGTGAAAGACGTTATGGAGACAAAATCACCTAGAGCAATTTTTATTGTGCGGAATTTTCTTTCTGTGTGATTTGTGCAGTTCTGCAAGTTGTGGAATTTTCCACGTTCCCTGTTCCTCAAAGAAAAATTTTCCTTCTTCTTCGTCAAGAAACTCGTGAAATGGCACCCTTGTAAGTAAAATTTTGAAAGGGACTAGAAAAAAGCTCCATTTAAACAGGTCTCTGTATAGCAAGTATAATTAGCAAATACTTAGCAAGTATAACTGTATGAAGCTTTTTCAACGAAATTTGATTTTTTCCCCTTCTAGAAAGAAATTTGTTATAAACAGGTTTCTTTTTCACAAGTTTTACTCTAATACATCTCTTTTCAGAGCTATACTATAGGGCGGATGGTTTAACAGTCAGTGAGGATACTTGTAAAAATGAAACCTGTCTATACTAGAATCCTGTCTAAAAAGAAAAAAGAAAACCATGTCCAATATATTAAAATTTTACTTTCTAAGACGGAAACCTGTTTAAAACGAAATATTTCATTGGTTCTGAGTTTCCGTATTCGAAGTTTTTACTGTTATTGTAAGCATAAGTCAGTAAACGTTTCTCATACGGGGGGGTAGACCCCCTGAATCCTACCCTTAGCTATATAGAATCCCTCAAAAAATGTTTGTCCCCCCCCCCCCCCCAAGAAAGTTCTGAAATGGCGCCGCTGGGGCGAATCAGTTGCTGTTAAGACATCCAATGGTTATTTTCGTTTTTGATTAAAGAGGATCAGTTAAACATTTGAAAAGTAGCTAAAAAAATGAATTAAGTATACAGAGTCTTTGTGTCCCGGCATTTTAAAATAATCTCGATAACAATAGCCTAAGTCCTGTGACTATCATCAACAGTTTCGGGCGGGCCACTTCGCTTTTTATACTCTAGGTGCCATTTTGGTACTTTAATGTTAGCCACGCACAGGTGATAATTCGCCAAATATTATTTTATCGCCATCATTTCATCTATATTATAATAGTTCAAGTCATCAACTGTCATAAATAAATACGGTCTGATCCATTCGCCTTTCATATGAAACTTTGGCACAGATGTCATATACGATATTGGCGCCATTTTTTCCGACGCCAATTTGGGGAACGCATCAACAGCATAAACAACAACATCCGGCTTACCATATCAAGCAAAACAACAATACTTTGGCGCCAGTTAAGTACCCGTTGCGTATATGACATTGGCGTCAGAAAAAAAATCGCGCCAATATGGGTCCGTATATAACATCTGTGCCAAAAGTTTTCCATTTTGATTGAAAAATCAAATTTTTTTTCGAATAATACTGTCATGGTCGCAAAGAATTCTTGGTACTGTTACGCTAGCCGGGTACAAATCTCGCCAATAGCTTTTTTTTCAACTCGCGAGTTAGCATTTTTTATTTTTTCGAGTGGTAAATTAAAACATTGATTGAAAGATGAAATTAAATGTCATGGTTTCTTGCATTATTGCGAAGAGTTCCATATTGTGTGCTGGTTGGCGCGATTGGCGAATGAATCCAAAATGGCGCCAAAAAGCCATTTTAGCGTCTTATAAAATTTTTCAGGATGTCGGAAAAACATGGTCTTTAAATATTTGTAAACATATATATATTTAATAAATGTTATAAATGTCACATGTTAAAAAAAGTACGAAGTTTATACAGACAGTTTTATATATATTACGTATAGAGATATACCTTATACATATCTAGTATATATACACCTATAAATAAATATTATGTACTTAAATTTTATGTATTTATTATATTTATTATACATGTCAAATTAAAACAAAAGTTATATATTTTTTCGAAAAATATAGGCTAAATGCAAAAACAAAATACGCAAAAAACATATGAATAAAGTCCATTCAGAAAAAAGCAACCCGAAAGGCTGAAGATCGCAACCACATCGATTCATTTAATGCAAAAAAAGCTCGCCAAAAAAACCAGCACACAATATGAAACTCTTCCCGCATTATTTAACATTTGGCCAGATGTCACATACGCACCGCAGGTTTGGCGTGATTTTATTTTTCTTTTTTATGAAAATTTGGCGAAAACCTCGTTTTCGAATACCAGTTACATATGCATTTTGCGTATTACTTAGTTATCCCGTCGACCAAAAATCTATCGCCAAACTATAAGATTAAATGTCAATAATGGTTGATCGTAAATGTCACATTCACTTGACTTTAAGTAAGTTACACATGTTTACGTCATCAAGTGATTTTTATTTCGACGTTTTATTTGTATATTTATTAATGTTATACTAAATTATTTGTTCTTTCGTTATTTAAAATAAAAATTATGTCAATTTGTATAATTTGTCGAAATTGGTCCACGGAATAACTAAGTAGTACCGTATCATAATATTAAAATATTTATTTGCTTAAAAGACGTTATAAGAACACATTAAAAGTAAATTAAAAATCTATATTACAAATATATTTTATCTATATTTACAAAATATAGATTATAAATTTAATTTTAATGTGTTTTTATAACTTCTTTGAAGCAAATAAATATTTCAATATTATGATATGATTAGTAATGGACGTAATCTTGATTTACTACTCGCACTTATTTACGTAAGTAGTACCGTATTTTTTAATTATTTTCTATTATTTTCAAAAGGAAATAACAAAAAAAATAATTAATAACTATAGAACAAAATAATTTATATAATTTTAAAAAATTAATAAAAGTAAATAAACATTTATTATTAAATAAACAACAATAGCCGGGTTACCATGTCAATCAAAATAATGCCATTTTGGCGTCAGACTCTTTCGATTTGGCGAAAGATTGCTCAAGTAAATTGAATTATAAATAATTATACATTTCTTGGCATTTATTTAACGGGGGCCAAACTGGTCGCCAAATTAATTTAAAATAACCTTTTTTGAAATCTGAAAAAAAAAAATATCTTCTGATTAAAATTTGAGTTGCCATCATTAGAAAAATGTACTTAAAATTAGAAAAAAAATAATGTTTCGAAAACTAATTCGAATTTAAAAATTCTAATACCAGTTTTGAGATCTGCAGATCAATACTGATTTTTGGTGTTAATTTCATCGCAAAGTATTCCTTATTTTAGGAGAAATAGCCGTGGAACTGAATCAGTCGTTTCAAAGAATCGTTTCATAAATTCGTTTCATTAGGATTTTATATATATAAAGTAGATTGCTATTACGGGGTTATTCTTTGTCGTAAAATTCACGTGATTTTTTGCAATTTGTTTTTAGTTACACTGAAAAAAGATATCCCCTTCGGACAATTTGCATTTTATTTATTGATGTTTCAATTATACATAAAAAAAATGAATAATAATGCCTGTTCTACGAAAAGTACTTGAAGGTTCGCGCCGTACACATTAAATCGGGTGACCGTTTAACCGGTCACAAACATCCGCCAAAAAACATTGTTTTATATTATTAAAGGGCATTAAATTTTCTGGAGTTTATACCATTCATTTAGATTAAATGGTTCTCTTTTGACAAGAAATTGGTCATTTGAAGAAAACAAGTTCATTTTTTTTTTGCCTTTTTCTTATATTTTACGGCAAGAAAAAGGAATTAATGAATGAAAAAAATACTTTTCGCTGGTATAAGCTCAAGAAAAAGCGATTAACTTAAAAAAAAATGAAGAAAATAAGTCTAACGTTTCTCGAGAAAAATGGTCGACCAGTTTGTAAAACATGGTTTGGAGAAAAACAGGTTTAAAATTTTACAGTAACGTTACATTCAATGAGCAAAAATAATTGTAAGGAGTTGGAATATTTAAAACCCAATTATTTAAACGATCTACACACTTGAAAGATGCAAATAATGCAAAATAATAATAATAATAATCAAAAATTTCACACAAAGAAGTAGAAACTCACAAAGTTTTGTGTATTAGTATAATTTTTCAATATTCTGAGAACTAAGAGCAACTTAATTTTTCCTGCAAAAATATTTAAAAAATTATTATTAGTCTTGTGAATAATTAATGTATGATTTTTTTTAGGGTAAAGCACCTATTATTCAAACGTAAACATGATTGAACTTAGTATAATTTAAACAAAATAGATTTTATAAAAATTTGTATTGAAAAAGATCTGTATCTATTTTTGTTATGTGTTATATATTCATTTTTACTTTGTTAAATATTAATATATATCGATTTTTTTTTGGTACCGTGAACCGGGGTGACTTTGTGTGATTCTTGACCTCTTGTTGTCCTTAAAGATCCAAAAATTATTGAAAATTTATTTTGAACAATTTCTAGTTCAATTTTTCTTTTGCACAATATGAATTGTAAATTTTAAAAGTCACATTAACTATATTTAAAGAATAGTTTTTAATTATTTTTCTTTTAAGTGGGACAATGTCACCTTCACTTGGGACGACTTTGTTTCATAATTAAAGAGTAAGATTTAAAATTTCTGTAAGACAGTGTAAATCCACTATTATTATAGAGTATTAAAACATAATAAAAAACTGCGTCACTACTTCATCAAAAAAAAAAAATAAAAAAAAAACTTAAGTTTTGTAAGAAAATAAATAGAAAAACTATATTTTACTTTAAAATGACCATTATGCAAGATATGTAAAAACAATTAAAATATAAGACATGGTAAGATTAATGTTCTGCAAGATAACAAAATTATTTTAGATATATTCACTTATACCAGGCAATAAGAAATATATTTATTTTAGAAGAAATACGTATTCGAGGGTTACTTTTTAACGATATTTTAGCTTTTTCTTCCAAGTAGTAATTGGAATTGAATATTTTTCAAAGGTTTTTCTTTGGCTTAATGCATGTCGTAACACAAATCTACCACTTTATGTGCGGCGGCGTTTCTATAATTACAACTAACTACAGGGATTTATATGCACGGGGCTATATTTCACCAGCACCTGTACAAAAATAATAATAAATTATATTTGTACACACTTATATTTGCAGTAAATATTTGCGTTTATGGTTTATATTTTCAGAAAATAAGAAATAATAAATGAACTAATAATAAATAATAAACAAAATTTTTGGTGACTTTGTCCAAGGCAAAATCAACATAAAATGTAAAGAAAAAAATGTACTTTTCCAGTATAGGGGTTTTGCCGAATTTAAAAAAATGTTTGATGCAATTCGGGCTTCAAAAAGTGATATTTTTTGCCAAATGATATAAATAGCTATGAAAACACACCACCAAATAAACTAGCTATTAAATAATCAAAAATAGATAAATAGCTTTTTTATAAAAACATGTATAATAATCACTTATAAACAAATTAAGTTAAAATAATGCTATAAAAAGTGATAGAATATCTTTATTAAGACTTACGATCGTTTCATCGCACAATCGGCGACATTTTCAAAATCAATCATAATAGAAAATATTTTCACATTACTTAAAAACAATAATATAGTAAACAATGTCACGAGACATGAAGCATAATGAAAATATTGCAACCATAAAATAAAATAAAAATTAATTTAATAAATAAAATAAAATTAATAAAATAAATTTTTATTTTATTTTATGGTTGCAATATTTTCATTATGCTTCATGTCTCGTGACATTGTTTACTATATTATTGTTTTTAAGTAATGTGAAAATATTTTCTATTATGATTGATTTTGAAAATGTCGCCGATTGTGCGATGAAACGATCGTAAGTCTTAATAAAGATATTCTATCACTTTTTATAGCATTATTTTAACTTAATTAGCTTTTTTATATTAAATAAAATGTATCTCTCTATTCTAAAAAAAAGTAACTCCCGCTGTCACCGCCGCCGCCGCCGCCGCCGCCGCCGCCGCCGGTTTTGAATTTTTTGTGACCGGAGGTCTTTCTTCGTTAATATGAAGAAAAATAATGCATACAAAAATATGAAAATTGGTAGTATTATACAGAAATGTTTGATAAACACGCTGATGTAGACAGTTTTCAAATCGAAGAATTATTTTAAGAGATATTTAATGCTAAAGTTGGACAAAATCGTTCCATTTAAAAAGTTTTATAGGAGCAAAAACTATACATCGGAATTTAATACTTTTTAGATCATTTTATACGTTATAATTTCCCGGTGTGCAGAAATAATTTATTTTTTTAATTTGACTCATTTTTCGAGGTTTCATTTCTATTTTAAATTCAAATTTTCAGCATTTCGAGAGATATTTTTTTACTTATTTCAGAAAATTGTACTAATTTAACCTGTTGCCAAACTGTATAAACAACGGAAACAATAATGTTTGCTTCAAATTAAAAATTTATTTACGCGTGACTATTATAAACAGAAAAGAAAAACTTTCAAATTAGAATTAAATAATTACGTATAAAAAGCAGGAACTTATTGAAAATTACTTCATCTATAATTACACGTGAATTTTAACAGAGAAAGGATATTGTAAAGTAATAAATTCATTAGCATGCGTTAGAAGTCTTTAATAGGAGAAATTACATCACATTTACGTCACATTACACTTATTACGTAAAATGAACAAAAAATAATATTGCAAAATAGCAGTTTAAATTTAAAAATAGCGCGAGACATTTACTTGATATTTTGAGATGAACTTTTCAACTATTTTTTTTTTTTTTTTTTTTTTTTTTTTGACAGCGCAAATAATATTTCATTTCTAATAAAAGCATTTTCACGTGAATATTAAAAAGGGAAAGAAAAGTTTGGTGAAAATTACGTCAGATTAAAAACGATATATTTAAAATGTTTTATTTAAAAGGACTTTCTTTTCGCTTTGTTAAAAAATACCGGGAGACAAAGACTCTGTTTACTTAATTCATTTTATATTAGATGATTTTGAAACGCCATTCTATCTTTTAACAGCAGCTGATTTTTCCGTAAAATTCCCCAATCAAGGAGAAATGAATAGAAACCCGTTTATAGGGCGATCGCCTTTGTTTTTTTAATTATAATTCAATCTTCCAAAAAAATTTAATTAAAGCCGATCAAATTAGCGTGCTTTTAGAGACTGCAGTGTCTGAACGGGGGGTTGGCGAGCGTAGCTCGTAGGGGGCCGAGCCCCCTAGTAAATATAAAAAAAAAGCTTGTACTGTACATATGAAACAGTGAATAGGTTGCCAGAAAATATGTTCATAAATTTCCTTCTGTCGCCGAGGCCATATTCGCTATTTCTCCAAGGTCAGTACACAGGAAAAGTACCGAAAAATATACCACTTTATAGCATTAAGTATGTTAACATTCCCAATCGAAAGCTAAGGAAAATTATACACGGAGAAGTAAACGAAACAACAATGGAAGGGATGCTAGACTGAATTTGTAAAATGCTGAATTAAATAATTTATATTTAATCTATTACTACAATCTATAAGAATTCATCATTAATAATTAGATTTACTATAAATATATATATATTTATTTATATATTTATATATTACACTCTTTGTCGTTATCCGCAGGGTGGGACAAAGTCACGCCCGTTGGCGGTACTTTTAAATTTCATAAAATATATATTTGCATGGATAATCTGTTTATTACAATAACCTGAACTCATTTGGATAATCTGTAACTCAAATTATTTAGCTGTATGATGTTTGTACCTAAATTTATAAAGCAGTTATTTTCAGTAGTTTCACGCACTTAAAATTACTTTCGAAAACATTTAATGTATTTACATCTAGAAATATTGAATATGGTATATTTTGTGTGTGATCTTTTATAATTTTTACTTTTTATTTATAATTATCATAATATTACTGTTTTATTATTCATCTTAATCAAAAGTTGAATTTAATAAATAGATGCAAGAATACGCAATTATCGATGCATGAATAAAATTTCTAATAAAACTTACCACTACTCCCTCATTTTATTACATCTGTGCGTGAATGCACTCAAGAAAAATAGTGTTTTTAAAGTCTCAGTCAATAATTTTATTAGACTAATTTTTTGACACAAATATTCAATTTGGTAAATAAACCATAAACAGTTGTAAATTTTCAAGTGGGTGAAAAAATTCCGGGTCAGGATTCAAACCAGAGATGTCTTAGCTGCAGCCGCCAATACTTTACAAAATTGAACCATCCCGAACGAATCTGAAGAACTAATTCACCCAACTAACATTTAACGATCGCAGCATTTGGTCTGACCAACAGAATAAATCAAAGATTATTTTTTTGGAATTGCAGTAAACGTTACATGCGTAATTATATTAGATTAACTTTTTAACACAATTATGCAACTGGTAAATGAATCATAACAGTTGTAAATTTCCAAGTGGGTGAAAAAATGTCCTAGACTTTTTTCTTCCATTTGGAAATTTACAACTCTTAATAATTTTATTCTGTAATTAAAAAAAAAGAAACATTACTTTTTTTATTTAACTTAATTGGAATTTACGTTAATAATTTGTTACAAAATATCACTTAATTATTTGTAGATTCCATGATACATAGTGAATAAAGTAATTGTTTACGTAGTGTTTTTAACATATAGAGTTTAAAATATTTATATTTAATGTATATTTTTATCTATACATCACAATTTTCTTCCAAGTAACAACTAACCGTTCGTCATAAGAAATTGTTCAAACCCTAGCAATTTAAAGGTATATATAAATATTATACAGACATACAAACAATAAATACAATAAACCCAACTGGAGTGAAAAATTAGCCAGAGTCAGGAATCGAACCCGGGACCACAGTATACAAGACTGCTGCTCTAACCACTGAGCTACTCCGGCCTATGCCTGCGTGTGCAATTTCTCACTAATAAACCATGTTGGGGAAGTCACCAGCCATCTATACGACAGCCTTGGATGACCGGACAACGATGAATAGATTTTACTATTCATCGTTATTTAGTAACTAGCTATTTAGTTTAACAATACTGTTTGTTTGTATTTATTTTTATTTCGTTTTTTTTTTTTTTTTTTACTTGCTTTTGATATTGTAAATGAATTATAGAAATCTGGAGTATATTGCGCAGTATCCCAACATAGAAAATAATGTTTCAGAGAATGAATAGATTTTTATACATTAGTTATTCTGTCACATTATGTCAGTTCTCCAACTAAGATTCTATTTTTTTTATATATACGTAATTTTTGGATAGCAGGATATACTTTATCTTTGTTAAAAACAATCTTAAGGAAACATTCAAGGAAGTAACCTAAGCATAAGTAAAAAATATATGCTGCTTGCTTATCTGATTATGATAAAACGCAGAATAAAAATTATGCCTCTATCCATCAAAAAGATAAAACGGAATTATAATTCTGTGTTTCCAAAGAAGATAACATTTTATAGCTAAAGAATTTTTTTCAATCTGATTTATATAATATTTTTTTGTTTTATCAAGATAATATTATCAGGGAAGGTTTCTTTAAGTGAAATTGGGATGTTTTGATATTGCTACTTTTAGCGGAAAAATAAATATATATCAGTTTAAGATATGTTTGTTAGATATTTAATAGTTCTTATATTGAGTGGTATTATTCAGTATTTCACTAACTGAAGATTTGTTGTATAATTAAATACAGTTCACGATTATTTATTTTTAGATTGAAGGCTATCAAAGCATGGGAACTAATGTATCCGACAGGTTTTTTATGCACGTACATATGCATGTACGTAACGCGGTAACTCTTGATAGAAATATTCCATTAGCTTCAAATTTTGTAAATAGTTTCATTCTGATAAATCGTTTCCCTGGTTAGTTTTGGGGATTCATTATTTAAGTATTAAAGGGTGGGAACGGGGGGTTATTCTCTACAACTTAATTTAGATTAATGGGTTTTTCATGCAGAATTATCAGATTTGCTTCAAATTTGGTATACCGGTATATTCTGATAAGACGCTTCTCTTATTGCATTTAGAAGTTCTTTTTATCAAGTGTAAAGGGGGGAACGGGGGCTAATCCCCCTACTTAATTTAGATAAATGCGTTTTTCAGGCAGAATTATCCGATTTGCTTCAAATTTTGTACGCAAGTTTATTCTGATAAGAGCGTCACTGATTAGATTAGGGAGTTCATTGGTTAAGTATAAAGGGGGAATGAGGGACTAATCTCCCTTAATTTAGATAAATGGGTTTTTCATGCAGAATTTTCGGATTTGCTTCAAATTTGGTGTATCGGTATACTCTGATAAGCCGCTTCCCTGATTATTTACGGTTTTGCTCAAAAGGAGAGATTTCTCTTTTATAAATAATATGTATATATAAATAAAAGTATAATATACAATTAGTGTGAATAGTCTCTGAGCTCCGTGTCATCAGTTTAACTGGGCACTTTTCTTTTTATTTATATCTATTTTCACCTTTAAGGAAAATTGGCGTTAAAATGTTCTTTTTTCTTTTTTTTCACAGGTTATAATTTTTAAATTAGTAGAAGAGACTTTGGGAAGTAAGTATTTTTTACGTCTTAGCTTCGATTGACTGTGATATAAGAAGCTTATTATAAACTTGTGTTAAATATATTAATAAGATTTTTTCTTCCACATTACCATTGTGTAAACAGTGTATTAGTGAAAAGCTCTTTCAATCTAAACAAATGATGTTTTCATGTGATGTTTTGAAGGAAATAAAATAAGTAAATTTTGCAGGAAGCTACTGCATGTTAACGCTTTCAAATAACGGTAAAATTTTGATTTTAAAATCTGCTACATGTTTTATTTTTAATTAAGGGATTGAATAGAAACATTTTGCTGCTTTTAAATTAAAATCTTATATAGTACTTGTCAAACAAATTTCAGTAAAATTATCAATAGCACTGCAGTTTTTCTACTTTAGAGAAGTACAGAAAATTGTACATATTTACAAAGCCATGAAGTAACGTACTAAATTGAAGTGATACTAATTGAAATTGATGGCTAATAAAGTCGAACACACTTATTGATATAACCATATTGACGGATAGAATAAATCAATATAATGGGAATTGAGTTATTTGAGATCACATGTTAACTTTTCACCAGTAAATCAATATAATGAAATTATTAAGTCTTCAATAAGGATCAATAATACACTATTTTGAAAAGCAAAACTGTTGAATTAAAAAATAACTCCATTTTTTACATTAAATTTACAAAACACAAAAAATACAATCCCGAGTTGTTGATTATTACACTTTTGATGCGAAATCATAATTGCTTTAAATTATCTCCTTTTTTATTTAAAATCTATTTTTTATTGAACAATTTATTTTAAACTTTATTAAATACCATGCTTACCTTTATAAATAGTTATAAAAAATTATTAAGCTTTTTATATCGTTAAACAATCCATGCAAATTCTAATCTTTAGTTACCACGAGATATCAATTAAATAACTCAAATAAAAATAAAAGAAATGTGCTGGCTACATAAATATATCTGCTACTCTTTTATATACAATAGGTTGCAATCGTTTGAACCATATAAAGGTTAAGTGGTAGCCTCTCGTCTTTTTTTTAAGTTGATCCATGCGTTTTTCGTCAGGTTAACAAAGTTTTTAATACGTATTGCTGGCAAACTTTCAGGGTTGCTAGATTATAAAATTTATCCTTATAAATTCCGAAGATCCTTTATGTTAGTAAATAAAGGATGTCTCTGATTTACTTACTCTCGCCAAATTAAGTATGCCAATAAGTCAAAAGAAGAATTTGTGGTGTATAGGTTTCACCATTCCTTCTTTGGACGCTCTATCAATAAACATGTAGAGTTGATCATAATGTATAATTATCCTGAGTACCATATCCTCAAGCAGCTTTCAGGCATAAACTTATTTGTTTTATGTACTTGTTCTTAATAATGTGAACCAGTACAATTAAAGTGTTTTCATGTATTAATTCTATAAGTTTCATGTCAAATGTGCCCTTTTTTCTTATCTGGATTTCTGAAATACCGGAATATTTAAAAATAAACCAATTATTCAATCATGTCTCAGTGAACTCCATTAAAGCATTGTGCAACAATGAAATTGCACTATGTAACATTGAAACAGTGTAATTTTGTATGAAATTGAGCCACTGAAGGCCGCATTAATGATTCAAAACAAAATAAAATGTATTATATCAGCATTAGCATTTTAAATATCACTGTATTTAATATTTATACGTATTTTGATATTGTTAAACATGCATATTATTGACGCTGGTTATTTTTGGATCGGGGAATTCAAAACGAAAGATATTTTAAAGTGGCCTTTATATGAATCTGTGTTTTAATTAAGGCCAGAAATTTTTAAATACATGGTTTAATTTTAATTAAGAGATATTTTCTAGTAAATATGCCAAAATAGAACAAAGGAAAGAAGGTATTTTTAAATTGCACATTTTAACTGTTGAAAAGAAAATATGTAAGTATAAAAATGTCAAAATAATCTCATTATTATTTTATGGAGAAATTTAAATGAAATTTTTCAAGTATGGAACTGAATAGGATACTTGTGTCCATTCGAATAAGTTCTGTATATTCTTCATCTTTGAACAAAGACAGATACCTAAGACTCGATCCTTTTGGCAAATGAGGTAATACCATATTATGGACTTTTGATTTTCACAAAACTCACTTTCAGATATAAACAGAATACCGAATTTTTCAGTATACAATCTAAACTATCGATAAATTATCTTTTACATCAATCAAAGTTTGTAAAATTCCATCCGTATTTTAGAGTTCATTTCATATGCAATTTTACTTACTACTTTTAACCACAAAGTGCCGAAAGATTGAGTCGTCCACAAATAACGGCAAATCTGGTATCGGTTATGGTTTAAATTATACACACCTTTCAAGGACACGTAAACTATAATGTATGTGCTGCCATATGTGTGCACTGTAAAAAAAACGACATTTTTACAGTACAAAGTACTGTTCATCTCGTGTACAAACTCGATCCCAGTGAATGTGCTGTATCTTTCTTTGGTTTCCTGACTATATTAACATGAAAAATACAGTAGTTGCGTAAAATTAACAGCACAATGTGCTGGCAATTTGGACGCCAGCAGTTTGTGCTGAAAAAAATGCGTCCAAATTGCCAGCAAATTGTGCTGTTAATTTTACGCAACTACTGTATTTTCCATGTTAATATAGCCAGGAAATCAAAGAAAGATACAGCACATTCACTGTGATCGAGTTTGTTTTGGCAAATCTACAGTGGTTTTTAGCTCACAGGCTATCAAAGCCTGAGAGCTAATGTGCCCGCCCGTTCTGTATGTATGTATGTATGTATGTATGTATGTATGTACGTACGTACGTATGTACGTAACGCGATAACTCTTGATAGAAACATCCGATTTGCTTCAAAATTTTTTCCTAGGTTCATTGTGATAAGGCGCTTCCCTGATTAGTTTTGTGAGTTCATTGGTTAAGGATAAAGGGGGAAAAACGGGGTTAGTCCCCCCCCCTTAATTCAGAAAAATGGGTTTTTCATGCAGAATCATTCGATTTGCTCCGAATTTGGTATACCGGTTTATTATGTTAAGGAACATCCATGATTAGTTTTGGGGGTTCATTGGTTAAGGATAAAGGGGGAAAAACGGGGTTAGTCCGACCCCCCTTAATTCAGAAAAATGGTTTTTTCATGCAGAATCATTCGATTTGCTCTGAATTTGGTATACCGGTTTATTATGTTAAGGAACATCCCTGATTAATTTTGGGGGTTCATTGGTTAAGGATAAAGGGGGAAAAGGGGGGTTAGTCCACCCCCTTAATTCAGATAAATGGGTTTTTCATGCAGAATCATTCGATTTGCTCCGAATTTGGTATACCGGTTTATTATGTTAAGGAACTTCCTTGATTAGTTTTGGGAGTTCATTGGTTAAGGATAAATGTGGAAAAACGGGGTTAGTCCACACCCCTTAATTCAGATAAATGTGTTTTTCATGCAGAATGATTCGATTTGCTCCGAATTTTGTATATCGGTTTATTATGTTAAGGAACTTCCCTGATTAGTTTTGGGGATTCATTGGTTAAGGGTAAAGGGGGAAAAGGGAGGTTAGCCCGCCCCTCTTAATTTAGATAAATGGGTTTTTCATGCAGAATGTTTCGATTTGCTCCGAAGTTGGTATACCGGTTTATTATGTTAAGGAGCTTCCCTGATTTGTTTTGGCGATTCATTGGTTAAGGATAAAGGGGGGCTAGTCCACCCCCTTAATTTAGATAAATGTTTTTTTTTTTTTTGCAAGATTATTCGATTTGCTCCAAATTTGGTATACCGGTTTATTATGATAAGGAACTTCCCTGATTAGATTTGGAGGTTCACTTGTTAAGTATAAAGGGGGTAAAGGGGGGTTAGTCCACCCCCTTAATTCAGATAAATTGGGTTTTTCATGCAGAATGATTCGATTTGCTCCGAATTTGGTATACCGGTTTATTATGTTAAGGAACTTCCCTGATTAGTTTTGGGGGTTCATCAGTTAAGAATAAAGGGGGGAAAGGGGGCTAGTCCACCCCTTTTAATTCAGATAAATGGGTTTTTCATGCAGAATGATTCGATTTGCTCCGAAGTTGGTACACCGGTTTATTATGTTAAGGAACTTCTTTGATTAGTTTTGGGGGTTTATTGGTTAAAGATAAAGGGGGAAGGGGGGGCTAGGCCACCCCCCTTAATTTATATAAACGGGTTTTCATGCAGAATTATTCGCTTTGCTCCAAATTTGGTATACCGGTTTATTATGTTAAGGAGCTTCCCTGATTCGTTTTGGCGATTCATTGGTTAAAGATAAAGGGGGGCTAGTCCACCCCCTTAATTTAGATAAATGTTTTTTTTTTTGCAGGATTATTCGATTTGCTCCAAATTTGGTATACCGGTTTATTATAAGGGGCTTCCCTGATGAGATTTGGAGGTTCACTGGTTAAGTATAAAGGGGGAAACGGGGGCTAATTCCCCTTCACTTATTTTTTTGAGGGGCATTATTCTTTAAAATAAGTGTATAATATACAATTAGTGTAAATAGCCTGTGAGCTCAATGCCATCAGTTTAGCTGGGCACTTTTCTTTTTTATTTTACAGTGTGGTCGCGCCCGTCGTCGTCAAGAAGTATATTTATGACTTTATTAAGAAGATGGCCTTATGTACAATTAATATTAGAAAAAGTTATGAGTTATATCTTTTGACTTTTTTTAAACAGAAATTGATTTCTAGGGCTTCAAACACCTGAATTCAAAATTACAGATCATTCTGCCAAGAGGTTTTGTAGTTACGGTTAAAAAACTCGAAAATTGCAAATATGACATTAACATTGGGTGTTTACATTGGGAATTTTAAAGTTTATTACAATTCCAGCGTAAAGACGAACTTCTAAGCTTATATTTTTAACATAAACCGCCAAAAACTATAATTTTGATCAACAGTGTATTTTCATTTTTCTCTGCGACAATTTTGATGTATGAGATGCTCTCTTTATTTTTACTACGTTATATATACATATCACAAAGTTAACTTTAATTTATAAATAAATAGAAAAGTGTTATACTGTACAATTTTAACCACAACATAATTACAGTTATTGTTTTTTATAATTCATGTGCATTTGTTTCCTTTATTACATGCCTCAAAAATTGTGGACCAAACGCAGCCAGTTCAGATTTTCATTTACGATTTATAGTCAGCGTACCCAATTAATTAAAAATCAAGTAATTTTATATCGTAAGCAATACATTATCCATACCTCTCTATCAGAAAAGCTACAAAGTTTATATTTATCGAGTTACTTGAAGCTAACCTTGAAATTACAATTACTGCGTTACGTGGAGAAGCAAGTCGATATCTGCTATTAGCTCTTAACTCCATCTTTCTTCATGTCCAAATCTGCATTACTTAATTTTAACGCAGGCAGATATCTCATATAGTATATTTGAATAAGATCTTTTGAATAAGATTTGCAAATAATAATGTATAATAAATTATACGTTTGAAATCTGTTTAATCTTACATAATCAAAGATTATGCTTAATGGTTTTGAAACAGAAGAGAAAATGTTCACATATTCTTAAATTGACTGAGATGAGAAAAATAAGCAAATTTGGCATTCACAATCAGATAAATATTCTTACACCGAGTACACTTTAAAAAAATGTATTATATTTTTAAAGATTCATCACCGAAAGAAGAGTGTTTGACATAGTGTGAAAACATTACTTTAAAAGTGTCATTTTAGTTCAATCGAATGCAAACATTACTTGTTGAGATGCTTAATTAACTGCGATCTGCATAACTATATCACTTAGGTTTTATCTTTTAAAAAAGCCTGCATGTAAATAAATATTGCATGCAAAAAGTGCATAAAATAAATAGATGAAACGTAACTATTACGTTTATTATTTCATGTGAATTCTACACCCCAGTTTTGGCATAAATTTATGACTGATTTAATATCTCATTACTAATTCTAGATTTTTCGTCAAAGCATATGAGTTCTGATTAATGCTACACATATGATATCTTTCGTTATCTTTCAAAGCAAAATTTATTTTAAAGCAAATATATATATATATATATATGAAATGTGTAAAAAATTATGCATTATTCCTACAACATTTAACTTATCCATTAAACTTCTGAAAATCTTCCTGCTTTAAACATTAATAACACCAGGACGTGAAATCCGTTAAATTATCGAAAAAGCTAATTATCCACTTATATGGCAGTGTGTGGACCTTTCAAAATTTGATTAATGACGTTAGTTGAATATCTGTGGAAACAGCATTTACGAAATTATTATCGACGCTGAATTGAATAAACATTTAGATTGAGTTTATTAAAACGATTTGCTTGTTCGTCATTTTATGGTGACAGCTCACCTTTTGAATTATGCAAACTTTGGGAATTTATTGGATGTCGAAATAATTTCGATAAGCGATAAGTTTAACAGATTTAGTAACATGTTAATTAAATTTACGTGTTTCGGTTTCATTTAAAGTTATAAAATGTATTTATTGTTTAATTGCATTCACATCTTAAAATCGAGATACACATTATCAGGTTCATTCACAATTTTAATTCAAAATTTTATTCTAAATTAACTGTTGTTTTGATAAATATTCATTTATTTAAAAATGTATTCGTTTAAAAAGATATAAACCTTAATGTCATAAAATCGTATTTCATTATTGTAAATATTATGTTTAAATTTGAAACAATTCACAAAAAATATTGAAAACATTATGCTAATGTTTGAAAGATACGCAAAAGTTGTAAGCCTGGAAAGCATTTTGAAATAGTTATTGTCGGCACTTTGCTGCGCGCTGAATACTTGTAATTCTAAATGAAGAATATAAAAATTTGACTTTCGCGATTAATTTATAATACTCATTCAACACCGAGTTCAACACACTGCATTTAATATTCTAACTAAAAAAAATTTTTAGTATAATAAAACACACATACAACAATATATATTGCAACACACATACACACATAAATAACGCCCGCATTCGACAGTTAAAGGTTGAGTTTTTTACAGGGCTTCTATTATCAATATGTAAATCAGAAATTATTTCTCTATTAAATTCACCTCCATGTTTTAGGGGGTCACGGGAGTCTTGAAATTAAAATAAAAGGATAAAGAAAAAGACCATTTTCAACATTTATTCTTACAATGTATTTGATATTAAGACACAATTTTAATTGGGATGAAAGATATAAGTATGTTCTTCAAGATGCAGAATTAGCATTTACAGGGTGCTCCAAACTGTCAGACATCTGACGAGCAGAAAATCGGCATAAGAGATAACGCGCAGGATTACAAAATAAATTTTGCAACTAGAAGGAAAATTTTAGTTCCTACTTATACTTGAGATTGTAATAATTACTCTGAATTTAAATAAATTTGTATTTAAAGCATTTTTATATTTTTAATACCAAGTTGTATTTAACTAATGCTGTATAATCACCTAAAAAATATTTTTTTGAACAATAAAAAGAAAATTTTAGGTTCAGTTTATACAGGCTAACGTGAAACATATGTTTTAAAAATTTCATGAAAAAATATTTAGAAGTTTTTTGAGAGATCGTGCGCGTTATGCCCAAAAATATTATTTGGAGAAAAATAACTTCAAAGTTTCGGAAACGCCGCTTCAGCTATTGAGCAGGTATAATTCTAAAATCCAGAACTCCTGTTCTAATGGGAATTCCAAGGAAACAATTATATCAAAATGTTCAGAAAAGATAGGAGTTTAACATCTAAAAAATTAAAAATTTCGAAAATGTTAAAGCTTTAAGAGTTCTGAGACCCCTTAAAAAAGTCTTAGACAATGATCTAATTTTCCTTAATTATATATATATATATATATATATATATATATATTAAACAAAACTCACGTCACGTGTTCAAACTAAGAACAATAATAAAATAATATGCATTTTTAGGGTTTCGTACTTAAAAAGTAAAAACGGAAACATTATAAGATCACTCCTGTTCGTGTCTGTCTGTCACAGCCATTTTACTCGTTAACTATGGAACGTGGAAAATTCAAATTGGAAGAAGTAATAAAGACTATTGACCCACATATTTACAGATTATTAAACATTCACAAATACATTTAGGAAAAAATGTAGAGGGCCTAATTAAGTTACTGGAAAATAAAAATATTTTATTTGTACATCGTGTGGGGTATCGTATGACAGCTTTCATAACGGTGAACTCCAATATACAATTCTGTTAATTTTAGGTGCTATATTTTCAGAGATATCGTCGAAAATGTAGTGCAAAAATATGCCCCCCCCCCCCAATCTATTTCTGAATCTACTGAAACTAAAATTCTGAAAAAATTAGAGGTAGTGGACGCTAATTTAAACCTTGCAGGAAAATTATAGCGATTACCCTAGTTCACATAGTTGTTGAGATAAGCGCATTTTTTCGTTGCACAAGTATTTCGATTTGAAGGCATTCAACAAACGTGTTGACGACCGCTTGAGGAACCTATCGTAGCAGAAGTATAAAAGCATTGTTTATAATGATTTTCGAAAAACTAAATCGTCGGTAATTAGGTTGATCCCTCGATACGCTATTTCTTTCGGCCAGCAATTAAAGTATCGTCGTAGAAAAATAACGTTCCGTTATATAAGCCAGACGTAAACAAAGCAGATATATCATTGTACGGTAAAATACTCTACTGTAATTTTTTTAATTTCTATAAAGAAAAATCTCAATAAAATATTTTTTTTTCGCGTTTGAGCTACGTATAACAAACTGTTGAGTAGCGTAGAGAATATATTTTGCACCTTAAATGGGTGCGCAGTTTAAAAAACTGTAAAAAGATAATTTCAAAGTTTCACGATTCTTAAGTGCCTGTTGTATTCGCTAATATCACAAGTAATAAATTCCAGTAAGTAATTTGTAGCAAGATTCGGGTGAATAGTTCGTTGTTTAGAGGAAAAACGTGACATCATTTCAGGTACTGCAAGCAGAATCTAATGATAAACCAAATGCTTTTATAAAGAGAATATTGAATTTAAGCGTGTCCAGAAAACCATTAAATAAAATGACATAACATGCCATGATAAAATAAATGACATCAAAGGTAATAGTCATCCAGGGCTTCACAAATGCAGTCGCAAGTTTTACACTGGCGGAAAAAATAATTTATTTGGTAGATTTTCTTTGTTGTTTGTTTGAGAATAACTATTGTTTTTTATGTACAAACACTAAACTAATAAAAGATTCGAGACTACATTTTTTCTCTCCTTCATCCCTACTAGATAGCAGCAAGGTGTGATATCCTTCTTCATCTGTACTTTTAATCGAAGAGAAAAATTTAAAAGGTATTTTCAATCCCATCAAACTAAACGCCATTCTTTTCCGATGTAGCCAGCAAGCATGTTATGTTATTTTAATGTGGATGAATATGTGTCAATCATTCAATGAAATAGTAAAAAACAGCATTAATCCAGTCAATACGGCACCTAAATTTGGATACAACGCGAAAAAATTACACGTATTGAAGAAAATAATTTTTGTAGTACCCAACCTAAATTGGTTTATTTGACCATCGCAGTTATTTATTAATATTAAGGATATTTGCACGATATTCATACCTGGACTCTTTTCGGGAAAATTTAGTTCTCTGGAAATCAATAAAATTATATCTATGTAGCAGATCTGATGTGTTTAAGTTATAAGAAAAATATTCCACAAAGAATAGCATCCCTTAATATAACTATGTCGCTACATGCAAAAATAGAGTGGAATGAATGGCAATTCTATTGCTCATGAAAATGGAATCAGAGTTTGGAGCATCAATCAGTAATTGGGTTTTTATTCAATTTATAGTGCAGTGGGCCGTACGAGTTTTCTTACGTCAACACCATCCGATTGACAGATTCATTATCTGCACCATCTAATCTATCATATGTTCCAATCCAGTCAACACTAAAATTTGTTTCAAATATGTTAACCTGTCATCCAGTCTAGGAATTACAACACAACAATCGATATGATTATATTTTTGTTTCCATTATCGGAGTGCTTTTTTCATAACTAACTGTTTTTTCCCTTTGGCGATTGAAAGCAATGACCAACTCAACTCTATTGCTTAACAAACAAGCACTTAGACTTCGAAAGTCTTTTCAGCGTAAAACATATTTTGATAAAGCTGGTGGGTCTAACGGTGTGAAATAATACTTAATAAATAGTATATAAGATTTAAAGGCTTTTTTTAGAAACGTTTATGGTTCATCATGTTTTAATTTTCTGTTTAAATATTATAAATGTTCTATTTTTTCAAAATGTGAAGTATATTTGATTAGAAATATAACGCTCTATGTTGATTTTTCGATTTCATGAACCCCTTGACAGTCATGTTAGAAATGACCTATTGTTAATTAAAAAATTCCCCCAATACGTTTTATTGAAATGATTAAACTGAAATTTTGCACGAAAAGAACGAAAAGAATTTTGCACGAAAGATTAAATCCGTATCGATGAACGCAAAAAATATCAATTAAATTATATCTAAATAATAAAATGGAAAGCCTTGGATGAATCCCACAGGATAATGGTATGGCTCGGTCCTTGTACCGACTTTATATTGGCCGGTGAGCGTCCAATTTAAACATTCAATGTAAACAGAATACGCGAAGGAATTGAATTTCACGTATCTGTAGCGATTCAGATTATTCCGAAAAAACGCATTCTTGCAAGCACTAGGAATAACTGAACTCGAAAACTTAAGGACATTTTCGGCACCGAATGGCTGTTGGTCTTTGAAGCTGTATTTCAGCTTAAAGATGTCGTAATCCTTCACACTTATACGAATGCAATTCATTTGACGACGAACCAATGGGTTATTTAAACCACTGCTCACAATGTTCACACATGGAGGACACCAAGCGAGTAATTCTAAGTGTACTGTTGCGTGTGAGTCTCGTACTGCAGTCGTCCGCTCGAGATCTCCTGTTCCTGGCTGTTCCTATTGGCCCGTATCTGAGGGTCCAATTGAGAATGATGACAGCGAGGACAACTTTTTGCCTAGCCCGAAGCGAACCAAATAGCTTGGAGATGTTCGCCCAGTGCTTGCACGTAAATATACGAGTTATTTTACAAAGCCTGCTTCTTTTTCTAGAAAAAAATATGTAAATACTTAAATTTCCTGTACATAGTAATCTGATATTGTAATATTTATATATATCTTAGTGACATTTATTTTAAATAAATGCGTGCAGTAGCACTTTTAAAACTTAAAATTTGTTTGTTTCTTATTTAATTAACAAAATTTTTAATTTTCAGATACTTTTTAGTTAAAAAACTTGTGTTTTTCATGCGTAGATGGACTTTGATCATCCGCCATCTTGGATTTTATATCCCCTACGGACGACCAACGTGTTAGATGGCCGCCATCTTGGATTGCATAATCCCTGGACGTCCGCCATTTTGAACGGCCGCCATCTTGGACGTCTAGAGAATCTGATAAGCGGATTGGACCCCTTCTTCCAACTAAGGTTAATATTCCCTTAGTTGAAAGACGTCCAACGTCCAAGTGACCTTTGTATCGTCCAGATTCTGACGTCACGGCTGCGTATCCCGTCCAATTTTCAGCCTGCTGATCACGTGACCACTGACTGGACTTCTGTTTTTTTTCAGATTTATTCGTGACGTAGGCTTCTGCTATTACGTAATGTACGCGGGAGGTCTGCGGGATAGTCTTGCACTGTGATTAAATTGATCTGGCACTTGTAATTAGCTGAGTGTGCGTGTTTCGAGTGTTTCTGGAATGTAGTTCTGCTTAGTCAGGCGCAATCGAACCTGTGCTGATAGTATGTTTGAGTCGCTTGCATAAAAACTGCTGAGCGCCTGCGTAATGTTAGACTGAGTTTTTAATCGCACTTTAGATAACTAACTGGTATATATAGAGAGCGTATACGCTTATAAAATCAGTTTGCCTGCTAGCGATGTCCAAGTGTAAGCACTGGGTTTTTTACATCTTTTGATCTCTCTATCGAGCCTGCGTTTGATACTAATGTACAGGAGTATCTTGTGTATGGTAGAGAGACTTGCCCTGATACGGGTCGCGAACATCTCCAAGGCTTTGTTTGTTTTAAGAATAGAAGGAACCTCTGCACAGTTAAGCGCTGGATTCCTGGTGCTCATTTTGAAAAAGCTAAAGGAACTGTGGCAGAGGCTTCGTCTTATTGTAAAAAAGATGGTGATTTCACCGAATTTGGCTCTATACCAGCAGATACGCGAAAAGTTAATGCGTTTAGAGACGTACTTGATAAGGCTGAGCGCGGTGAGATCACCAGTATTAAGGCCGATTATCCGGGGCTCTATATCCGCTACAAGACGTGTTTACACTCTTGTCAGCTTTTTGACAACGACCTGCTTCCAAATTCCTGTGGAGTCTGGATTTGCGGTCCGCCCCGGATCGGTAAGGATTACGCTGTGAGGCATTTTAGTCCTTTGTTTATTAAAAGTTTGAACAAATGGTGGGATGGATACGTCAACCAAGACTACGTTTTGATAGCTGACGTAGACACTTCCCACTGTGTCTGGCTTGCCAGTTTTTTGAAAATTTGGGCTGATATGTACCCCTTCGGCGCGGAAATTAAAGGGGGTACTATTCTTACAAGGCCCAAGCGCATTATAGTAACTTCTAATTTTCAAATGCAAGAATGCTTCACAGGCATTACGTTAAATGCACTTCAGGCTAGGTTTAATATATACGATTTCTTCGGTCCTGAACCGACATATACAGAGAGACTCACACCCCAGCCAAACAACACTGTACTAGACATGTTGATAAAGCATGAAGGTCTAAATCTGAATGAGAGTGCCACGCACACAACGAAGAGGTGGAGGAGGGTGTGGTGGTGGAGCAGAAAGAGAGTACAGAACACCAAGCGAGTAATTCTAAGTATAATGTTGCGTGTGAGTCTCTTACTGCAGTCGACCGCTCGAGATCTCCTGTTCCTGGCTCTTCCCATTGGCCCGTATCTGAGGGTCCATGTCAGAATGATGACAGCGAGGACGACTTTTTGCCTAGCCCGAAGCGAACCAAATAGCTTGGAGATGTTCGCCCAGTGCTTGCACGTAAATATACCAGTTATTTTACAAAGCCTGCTTTCAAAGCCTATCATTTCTTTGAAAGTGCAGGGAAGCTTTTTAAATCTTTTAAATTATTTAATATTATAGATAAAAGTGTATATTTTAAATATAGAAAATTTATTCTTGCTTTCAGTTTATTTTTACCCAAGAATATATTTAATTAAAGTAGAAAAAAATGATTCAGTTTGAACAAAAAATTACATATTAATCCTAAATCCAGATACAAAAAATAGATGGCAGCACCTCAATATTTTCACCTTGAAATCGTGCAATATTTTAAGAAACGAGCGCGAATTCAAAGGATGTAATGTATGGAATGTAACAGATATTACCTTTTTCAAGCAATTTTTGCTATGTTAGGAATCAAAAGGAGATCTTGAATTTTTTTGAACAGATCATGGATTTACTGATCTTTATGTCTGTGCAATATTGTTAATTTCGGACCTTTCCTTTATTTATATTTTTACTCATACATTTTGTACATAAAATTATGATTTTGTAATTTTTTTTTAAGTTTCTAAGTTGTTGTTGTTGTTGTTGTTGTTGTTGTTTTTGAAGAAAAAGGAAATAAATGGCAACTTTAAAACTTGGGGAATTTGATCTTCATATGTAATACTACATCAGACATAAATTTAACAGATGTTTTTGAATTCCTTTGATTTTTATAACGTTTATAATTTTCTCAAAATTCACAAATTTTCAATTTTTACAACCATTTAAAGATTAATCATGGTGTTACCAGATTATTATTACTCAATAAATAGGAAGATAATTTTTCAGAGTTTACAATATTTCAAAAAAATTCATTTCTATTAAATAGTTTTTAAGATACAGAACTTCAAACTTGCAACTTTGCACGATTGCACACATGTCATTCTTTATCACAAGTTTTTTTAAATATCCAAAACTGCTAAAATAATTTATTTTTTGTGAAGATATTTTGCATAGCTCTATTTTAATATGAATTTTAACCTGTGTATAAAATTTTATTAACATCTTTGGTCCCTGTGTCCCCAAACGGGGACCTCTGTTCTTTTCCTTATAAAAACTAAAATGTCCGATTTTTTTACATCTTCGCACGACTTCTTAATAGCTGAATGTTTTTTGCGTTTAAAACAAACGAATAAATCGCAGCATCTAAGTTGATTTCCACATTAAATAAATGTTATTTTCATCTGAGTTTGCAAATTGCCTAAAAATGCCCAAAAGACGGTATAACCAAGAAATTGAGAAATTTTCATAAGTATATAACTTAAATCTTTTTCAATAATTTTTTTAAGGATTTATAGATTATTTACTTGTGTAAAGCTCTTAAATTTGTGATTGTTTTAATTTAGGTTAATGGTTATTAAATTGATGTTTTAAGGGGGTTTGTAGTTTTAGATCCACATTTTTGAATTTAAATTATTAAACGCTTAAAGGATCATTTTCAGAAAAGATACTTTTTCTGTCATTTACGATGTCATATTGTTTGGAAAAAAACCAATGAAGAAGCATTTGTATTATTAGTTTAGCTTCGGAACTGAAGAGGTTATAATAGGTTGCCACGACTTTTTTTTAAATTTTTAATCATTTTACTTGGAATGACCCAGATAGATTATAACCCAGAAATGAACATAGACTGTGTTGTATTTATTTTATTCAAATATTTTTCTTAATAATTCGAAATTTCATTAGTCCGAAATTAGACCGAATCAATTAAAAATTTCCCTATAAAAATTAACTATCTTTATTTTTTTGTTGTCAAAATATGAAAACCCAGAATAATAATTTTCCCCCAATAAAATATTTTCAATTGAAAGATTTTCACGTGAAAAAGGAAAAGGAATAAAAAAAAAAAAAATAAGAATTAAAACCTATATATGAATGCGACAACTTATTTAAAGTAAAACGGAAATATTCAAGCTTTACTAATAATACAAAGTGCATGAATTTTGAATAAGTACAGAAAGAAGGCGAATATGACGTCATATACAGAAAATAAAATGGATATGTTTTATCTTGAAATAATATGGGATTGAGTTACTGTATCAAGTCTTATTATTTAAAGACAATTGTTATCAATACTTGACGGTTTATTGCCTGCGTACGGTTAAAATAAAGATCTAATTTTTAATTTAATATTGAAATAAGTTAAAAAAGAAAGTTTAAAAAGAAAATGGATAGTAAATGCCAATAATATGTACCACAAAATTATTCATTTCGAAATATCATGATCAGCGAAAATTAGTTCTTTCATTCTTAAATATAAAATATTAACTCGACTTCCTGGAAAAAAAAAAAAAAAAAAAAAATCTATTTTTGACGAATGTTAATTCTAAAAGCCGTTCAGTTCAGAAAATCTGAATAAAAGCTATTTTATTTTTTTAAAGAACATGGCATTTCCAGCCATAAAACCTAAAGAATTAATACGATTGCGTCAAAGTAATATAATTTTCCTACTGCCAATATCGGAATTAAGGATGCGGAGCTCGATGTATATTGAAGATATGTTTGTAAATCGTGGTTCGGCAACTGGATTTTAATTCCACTTTTCTTGTAACTTTAAAAGAGTAAAAATATGTTATAATTTTTAAAAATAGTTTTTTTTTTCTTCAAATTGTAATAGATTTTTGTAAAGTCTTATATGATGCAGTGCATACATATACGAATTTCACAAAAAATACCACCTAAAATACAGTTTTGTAGTAGAATTCTCCCAGCATTATTTTTTTTTCGATATACGAAGAGAGGTTCGTCGATATTCGCTGTTTTACTTGGTCCTTCTGTTTCCACTGGTTGCAGTTTCATTTTCTCGATTGTTTATAGTATCTGCCACAATACCCCCCCTTTTTTACTGCGTTATGGCAAGGACTCTGTACAAGTACCGTATTGTCTGCTATAAAATGTTTTAAAGTGTGGGTGAATTATAAGTGTTTTAAATTTTCTATCTTGACTGTTAATTCTCGCTATGATTAGTTATTAGAATTACTGAAATCGAAATTGAGTTTTCGATTACACAAATAAGACAAGTTGTAATAATGAAAACAAAAATATTAATTTTTAGCTTTTTCAATGAACAGACAGTGCCTGATGTACGGCAGGGCATACAGGCACGGGCCGAGGGCCCCTGGAAACCAGGGACCTCCAAATGCTGCCGAGAGTTTTCAATTATTGTCCAAAATCTGATGTAGATTTAACATGTGGTGGAACGTTACATTTCATTTTACATTCCATTGTGTTAGTACTGCATTTTTATTAAAATGGTATATTTTTTCTGAAACATGCATTTTTAATTACTGTATTATAGTGAAGTATTTTCTTTTATCTTTATCATTTAAAAAATATATTGTATTTTTAATTCTTATTTAACCCTGTTCCTGTTCTCTTCAGATTATTCGGGGATTGATGAGCATAGCTTGTAGGTGGCAGAGCCCCCTAGTATTTTAAATAATTATTGACTGATACTCCAGAAACTATATTATTAGTTGTAGCATATTTTATTATTCCAGATATATGGAATTGCATAGAAAGAGATAATCAGCACCCTACAATTTATTATAAAATATCTGTTATTTGAATTACATAATTATGAAATAATTATTTATAAGTATAATTATCAAATTTAAAAGTTTAATGGATATTTTAAAGTAATTATTCAAGTTAATAGTGGTAAGTGCAGTTTTTAATATTACCACCGGTATGTTATTTCTTTCTCCCAGCTTTTTTTGTGTCGTCTTCAAAAAATAATGTTACGCTGTATCAGTTAGCCGTAAAACAAAGCAGATGTGACATTGTACGATTAAATACTCTATTGCAATTTTTTTAACTTCTAAGCATCGCACATTTTCAATTTTTATACCATCGTACTGGAAAAAAAGTATTTTTAAATAAAATTAGTTTGAAAACTGCATCTCCATTTATTTTTGAAATATTAATTTTTTATAGTTTTTAGAGCCATTTACTTAAAATTGGCAACAGAAGTATTCCATTTCTGCAGAAAATAAAGGAAAAATAGTTCTAAAATAGTAATTATATATTTTTGTTGCCATTTTCCCATAACAACCGAAAGAAAATGTAATTAAAATAGATGCTATTTTGAAAAAACATTTAAACGAATGAATTCTGTTAAAACATGGAGCTATTATAAACTAAATTTAATTTTAAGTATCTATATTAATTCTACAAACACATGAAGGCATATGAATCATTAGATAGCCGATTTTTTATTTTATTTTATTTATTTATTTATTTATTTTTTGTCGAGTTTCTTGAATGACGATATCTCTTTTTTTGGATTTCTGTATTATTCAGCGATAGTGATGTCATATGCGTACATTACTGTAGATGTTGTTTAATACTGGATCGCAAATGAGGAATTCTTCAGCGGATGCGGATGACGTCATTTTATATAAAATAAAATCGCGTGTTTTAAGTCTTAAAACAGAATTACAGTTGCAGTCCCGATTACCCGAGACCCGCTTAACCAAGTTGCCGCTTTAACCGAGTTATTTTCTGATGGACTGATGGCTTCTATTATTATGAAACAGCCATTATAAATGAAGTGTTAGGTGAAGACGAAAGAGCAGTCGTAAAGGATTAATAGAAAGCTATACGTTCGATGGACTCGGATAATCGAGACTTTACTGTATCTATATTTATATACTTTTTTTTTCTTTATCGTGGGCGTCACTAAAATCTGAAAAAGCAGAAATCATATCCTCTTGTTATTGTTATTTTTTTTTTATTATTAAAGCCCCTTGTAAGAATCGGTGTAAGATGGCTCCCGTGAATATCCGTGCTCAGCCGCCCCCCCCCCCCTATTTTAAAATCGGTACCCTGAGTCCCTGTTTGTTCAGTGACGTATAAAGTATGTGTATATATATATTGGGAGTATCCTTATATTAGGGATACATAATTTAAGAAGGTAAAATCTCTAAAAAGATGTTTTGCAAGATGTTGATTTGTTTTTTTTTTATTTCAAAATCATGAATTATGCATAACCAGTTGAATTATGTTGTGTTGATCGATATTTTAACGAAATCACTAAAAAGCCTAATCCATATTTCAAAATTCGCAATTTACGAAGAAAACTTCAAAATTATGAAGGAAAATATAAAGTGGCAAATGTCTTTAGCTTTTGGAATAAGAAAAAATATTTAACTCCTCATATAAATAACAGCATTTAAACCAACCAGATATAAAATCTAGGAAAACAAATTATTTTATTACAAATTTCCAGAAGTTTCCGAAAAGGAAAAAAATAATGAAAATGAAAAATAATTATAATAGAATTATGAAAATCTCCAAACATAAACTTTTTATAGACAGCAAGAACGATTTAGCTTCAGTAAGAAATAATTTCCCGTGTTTTTTTTTTATTTTATTTTTTTCTCAGTAATTTTTTTATATGATTTTACTCTGCCGAAGAGGCTTCTTTATTACACGCGAAGTCATATGCATGCTAATTCCATGAACCGCACGACATTTAATCATCAACGCATAAAGTATATATATATATATATATATATATATATATATGTTTAGTACAGTTCATGAAAGAAACTTCATAACATATGATTTTTTTTTTTATATAATTGCATTTTATAAATGAAACATTTTATTAATTTAGCATAATGTACATTAAAATATTCTTTATATATTCCTTATGTTATTTTATATATTTCAATTTACTTTTTCTAAGTTAATTAATATAAATAATTGAGATTGACAAACAAAATAAAAGGATTTCTGATTTTTTTCTAATTCTGAGAAATATATTTAAAGAATAAACATATAAAACGGAGGTCTTCGGTTGAAGTAAAATTTTCTAATGTACTGATTTTTTAAAAGTTCATGTTTTTAAGTGTTTAAGTAAATTTTAATTTACACAAAAATGGATATCTATCAATCTATCGATTTTGTCTGTATTTGTAATAATTTATTGTAGTTTTTTTTAAAATTACATTTAAGCATTTTCTATAAATGTTGGTCACCGTTTACACTTTTTAATATATAAGATATGACTGTATTCATATTTTTAAAATGCTGCATAATTTGAAAAACATATGCAGTGTAAAATTTTAGTTTCAAATCACAAAATACAACAATTTTATTTAACTAAAAAGTCTTATAAGGCTAAAAACTAACTTGTAATTTATTTTGTGAAAATAACGGAATAGTAAATAATTCTGCTGGATAACAACAGATGGCGTAAGCAACTACAGCACACGTGAACTGGTTAGATTATGTGAGTGATCAGAATTCCACCAATGTTCAAACATATACCTTGATAAAGTTAACAGAAAATATTCAATACACATGTTGACATTTGTTCTTGAATAATCTGTTTTCTTCGTTTAATTCATATCTTTAAAAGGTTTTAAAGGTTTACAGGTGAATCCGTTATTTTGGGGCTGTGCAAATATAACGTTATCAACTTTGTGGTAATTTTGGACCCCCTCCCCCCTTACGATATCATACGTTATCATCCCTCGACCCCCCCCCCCCCCCGATAATGATATCGTTATCAATGTATAGTAATTCTTTAGATTTTGTGAATTTTTTTTTTCTTTTGTTTGGAGTGATATACAAATATGGTTACATATATTTTTCGCATACTTTATTGATTCAAAGGAATTGAAGTCAATAAAATATCAGCTTATAGTATATCAAATAACACTTAAAAGAAATAGTTACTATTTAAAAGTATTTAATAGCTTTTTGTTACATAATGCATTCAACAGTAATAATGTCTTTTTGCACTTGCTCCCTCAAAGGGGATAAGCAGAACTTCTTATAAACAAAACAGGTGGTCTTTGTCTTTTATTTATTAGTAAACACAAGTATCATTTCAAACATACTTCGTATATGGCTTGTCGAACAGCTGATTATATATGCATACATGAATGACAGAAGAATAGCAATTCCATACGTTGGGGTGTTCCACATTTTAGAATTGGATGGTTTGATAATCATTTAATGACTTTAATAATAACTTTGTATTTTCATAAAAATAGATAACATACTAAAACTAGATAGCATATTATTTTGATGTAAAGACGAAGTTACAAATAAAAATGGATCAAAAATGATAACGATATCAAAAGACAACCCCCTCCCCCCCCCCCCCCCCCCCCCCGAGATATCTTACGATATCATGTGCCAGACCCCCTCCCCCCTCTAAAATGATAACGTTATATATGCATAGCCCCTTTAATGATATTTCAATCAAATTCCAATGAAAATTATTCTGCTCTTGTATCACCAATTAATGTTAACGATGATCTATAAATAAATTTTAAATCATTTTAATGTTGCAATGAATATTAGTAACTAAAAAAAAAGAAACTGCATAAATGATAATTTTGAAACATGATGTGTTTTCTGAACGGCTATTAATACATCCTGTTATTAGCATATCTATCTCATATCAGGTATTATTAGTATTCATAATTTTTTTCTATTATAAAATATAAGCAGAAACGTTAAAATGGGTTATATAACCTTATATATTAAATTAGTTATATAGAATGTGTTTAATTGATAGAAAGACTTGGGGTGTCACAAAAGGTTTAAAAGAAAGAAAGAAAAATTCCTATTTGACATTTTTGAAAAGTCAAGCGTAAAATATTTATTTTCTATGTTAAAAATACGAACTTGATGGAATTATCTTGATATATGCCTCTGTGTTTTTATTTATTCAACTAAGGGCTCTGCCTCTAAGAGTTACACTCGCCAACAACCGTTCAGACACCGCAGAATCTATAAACACGATAATTTCATTATCCTTAAAAATATTACTGTAGATTGAATTATAATTAAAAAACCAGTAGCGATCTCTTTGCAAACGGGTTTCCATTCATTTCCCTTTGATTGGGGGAATTTTAAGGCTGAATCAGCTGCTGTTAAGAGATCCAATAGTTGTTTTTGTCTTTGATTAAATAAGATCAGTTACACATTTGAAAATAAGCTAATGCAAAATGAATTACGTAAACAGTGTGTCTCCGGATAATTTTTAACAACGCTATAAGAAAGTTGTTTTAAATAAGATATTTTAAATGTATCGTTTTAAATCTGACGAAATTTTCCCTAAGGATTTCTTTCTCATTTTAATATTCACGAGAAAATACTTTTGTTGTTAGAAAGGAAGTAGTATTTGCGCTGTCTTAGAACCACAGCAATAGTTTAAAATATCATCTCAAACTATGAAATATATGTCTCATGTAGATGTATTTTTAAATTTGAACTTTTTGACAATATTATTATTCGGCCATTTTAAATATTATGTAATTTTCTCCATTTATAACGTTTAAGACGAATTTATTAATTAAAATTTTTTTTCTCTTTTAAAATTCGAGTGTAATTATAGTTTTTATGACGTAATTTTCAATATTTTCCTGCTTTTAATGCATAATCATTTAATTCTAATTTGTAAGTATTTTTTTTCTGTTTATAATAGTCACGTGTAAATAAATTTTTAATTTAAAAAAAAATATTATTCTTTGCGCTGTTTTTTTTTTTTTTACAATTGGTAACATTTTAAAATAATAACCTTTCCTAAAATATGCAAAATATAGGTCTCGAAATGCTGAAAATTTTAATTTAAAATAGAAATAAACCCTAAAAAAATTAATCAAATTAAAAAATAAATTTAGTCTGCATACCGGGAACTTCTAATGTATAAAATGATCTACAAATGCTTAAATTCCTATGCATAGTTTTTGCTCCTATAAGGCTTTAGGAGCCTCCTTTAAATATCTCTTTAAATGATTATTCGATTTAAGAACTGTCTGCATAAGCGTTTTTTTTCAAACATCTCTCTATAATACTACATATTTTCATATATTTTGTATGCAGTAGTTTTCTTAATATTAAGGTTATATTGACCCCCTCCACCCCACCCCCCCCCCCAAAAAAAAAATCATTTATTGCGGTGGTGACAGCGTTAGTTTTTTTTTTTTTTTTTTTTTTTTTTTTTTTTTTCCCTTTAGAATAGAGAGGCTGCTTTTTTCTTCAGAGCTCACTTTATAAATAAGTTATCAATTTTATGAATTTTTAAAATGTTTTACTTTTTCAAAATATTATAAATCTGCTATTTGTTCTTTAAGAGTTTCTGACACTTTATTAATCATTGTATAACTTTTAACCAATTATTTATTTTATGCGCTAATAAATTGCTTTCAGAAAAAAATAAAATAAATACATGTTAATGTAATTAGTAGCGTGGGAAGAGAAAACAGCACCCGGCCAAAATTTCATTTTGACGCCTCTCGTTACATACATAACGTTACGTTAAATACGCCAGCCGTAAAACTAAGCAGATGTATCATTGTATGCTTAAGTATTGATAATCTCTACTCAACTTCTAAGTACCGCACATTTTACATTTTTAAAGCTTCGTATAGGGAAAAAAGTATTTTTAACTGCAATTGTTTGAAAACTGCATCCATATTTATTTTTGTAGTTTTTAATGCTATTTCTGTAATGGTGGCAACTGAAGTACTCCATTTCTGTAAAAAGTAAAGGGAAAATATGTAGAAAATAGTGCATTACTATACCTTTTTGTTGCCGTATTCACATAACAACTGAACAAAATTGTAATTAAAATACGTACTATGCCAAGAATATCGTCTGCTAAAAATGTAAGAATATGTTGGCGCCGATAGTTCAAAAATCAAGTAAATCACAAATCAATTTCACAAAAAAAGGGTGGTAGAGCCATTAGTGGTTAAATAGTTTATTAATAAAATGAATTAATATATTTAAATCAGATATCACGAGCAATTAATTATTAAACTTTCCAATTAATGAAACATTTCTTCATATCACAAATTCTCCGTTAAAAACAGAGCCAAGTGGTCACATGCTCCATTTCTGGTTGCAGAGGCAAGACTAACCTATGATTTCAGCATTACAATTTCTCTGTATTTAACAGAGCCAAGTTACATTATGTTCTCTTGTTGGTTGCAGAGTAAAGACTGACTTTTTCCTAAAAGATCATATTATACAAGAAAAACATCAAAATAAAAATTACAATATGCTGGTTATAAATCTTCTTCAGTTACATTAATAATAATATCATAAACCACATTAAATTAGCTATAAATTATTATAAATAGCTATAATATTCATTTAGATAACATCAAGTAATTATAAAACGAATAAATCTATTTAAATCATACCAAACTAAATATAAGGTTAGTTTGGGTAACTGGACCCACGAGGTAACTGGGCCATAGGCTATTTTATAAAAAACTGTTGGTGTTTTTTAAGTTTTAGCTTTTGTGAACCCCTTAATCTCTACTTCCTAAAACAACGTGTATCAATTCAATCATAACTCTCACTTTGCTGTGATAGGTTGTCAAAAATTTATGTTTCTTTTTTAAAAAACAACGTCAATATGGTTGAACTTCCTCGGCTTTTTATTAAAATACTGTAAGTACTTTAATCAAACAATCTTTTTTTTTTAAAAAGATTAGACATATAACTACATTAATATTATTAGGTATCTATACATATTTACTTCTTATTTCAAATGCAAGCCTGGTGTCCCAGTTACCCCATAAATTTTTCAAGAATGGGGTAACTGGGACATGTATCCGGGGTAACTGGACCGTGCTAGATCCAGTTGCCCCAATAATTATAAATAATTTTTTTGCGTTTCTCTTACTACGGGAAGTAAATTCCTCCATTGTTTTTTGCTCACAATAAAGAAAATGATAGAATACCTTATTAAAATTACGTAATGAAATTTTAGAAAAGCATATTGAGTGGTATCAAACCAAATTTCTTGACCCCTTGACAGGCGGTGATGCCGTTATGCCATCACTTCATTTTAATTCCTAATTTCCACATTGACACCTGGATTTTATAATGAAAATTTCACCTTTATTAAGTACGCGAAAATATACTTTTACTTGTTTTCAGATAGATTCTCTTGTAAATATTGGTGTCAGTAAATTATTTCAACATTTTACGAATGCAAGTACCTTGCCCCTGAAATTGAGATAGCCAGACCTTGAAATTGTACTATAACCAGGGGTCGCATTCTATAGGGAAACTTTTATCGTTACTACCACTATTTTGAAAATAATATCTTCATCGCACCTTTCTTTAAGGGTTCTGGTAGGACCAATAAAATTTTCCCTATATGATGCGATCCCTGTATAAAGATAAAGTACTTACGTAGCCGTTTGTTCATAGATTTACCTTGCTATTTTTTTCCTTAAAATACCCATGCGACTTTTATACTTATTATCTATACTAAAGTACATAAGTACTTACTTAAGTTTTATGTTTTTGGTATAAATAAATCTATTTCTTTTAGTGCTTTTTTTAGACATATTGACAGCAAAGGTTTCCCTTACAACGCTGTTTATTGACATATAATTTACATGGTCTGCCTGGTTTAAAATTTTTTAAGTTGTTTACACTTTTTCAAACAGGACCCTATATCCGATATGAAAACATATAAACGCGTGTGGAACATAGACCTCCCTGGTCCAGTTACCCCATTTTTTGGGGCAACTGGACCCATGAGGAAAGAAAGATGAAGTATGCATATTTTTATATTTTTAAATATTAAAATGTAATTTTGAGCATTTCTGCCTGATAGAGGGAACCTAACTGAACACATTTACAGAAGTTCAGACTTTAATTCAAATGAACATTAGCTTTTTGAAACTGAATTGTCAGAAGTTCCAGAGTCACATTGTAAAATCATGGCCCAGTTACCCCAATTAACCTTAACTCATAAAGTTACATCAAGAAATCACAAAGTCATTAAATTACTAATAAATCATCCTCAAGAATTCAAAATTATTATAAAAGCTAATAAATCTATATTAAATGACCTTGAAATCATAATATTACTCATAAATACTGATCAAGAGCCAGGATTAGAAACAAATTAGATTTTTTGTCAGAAGAAATGAATAAGTTTTATAATTATATTTCATAATATAAACGATAAACAGACTTAAATTATGAACAATAAATTTGATTTCTTCTTCAAGGGCATTCACGCTGAAACAGAATATATGTGTGACTTATTTCCTCATATAAAGTGTCGCCGTATGCATAGTTTTCTATAAATGTTGTTTAAGACTGGATGTAAATGTGGAATTCTTCAGTGGATGCAAATGACGTCATTTTATATAAAATAAAAACGCGTATTTTCAGTTTAAGGGGGTCCGGGACACAAAAATCTTCAAATTTTCATTTTTTTTATTGAATTAAAAATTTCTCTGTCGTTTTCTGCTTAAAATGATGTTTAAATCATGTTTCTATCTTAATTAGAACAGGAAATATTAATTTTTTCGTTTTGGTTTGTTTTCAAAATCTGCCTTTCAAGTTATGGTTGCCAAGGAAACGAGTTCTTGTGAAATTGCGTTTTTCTTCATGATAGGTTTTTTTAACTATTTCTCATATTTAAATTCTTATAACTCGAAAACCGTTAAAGATACAGGGTTGAAACTCGGGGCATATCTTTTTCAATTATTTTACTTTACTTTTGAGACAGCATATTTGAAAAATATATTTACTTTTGAAAATCTGATTTTTTTTTTTTAAAGTTGCACCACTTTTTTGTAATTTTTTTTAATTAATATTTTTTTAAATGCTGGCTCTAAATTAAAAAATATATATTTCTGTTTATTTAAATGATAAACAATTTAAATTCTATAAATAATATTTCGAGTTGTAACGATTTTAAGTTATACCACTTTTTCCATAAATTTTAAATTTAAAAATTTTTTTAAAAAGCTATGAGAAGTTTCAACATTTGATTTTGTTTACAAATGATATGGTTAAACATCGCAAAAAAATTCAAAATTTTAACTCAATAAATAAAAAAATTTTGAAAATGTGTCCCGGACCCCCTTAAAAAGTGTAATATGTTTTGTTCTGTCTATATTTATGTAATAAAAAAAAGGTTGGTAGTATAAATTTAACTACCCCTCAATTTTCGCGACCTTGGCGTCCGCCTCCCCCCCCCCCTCATTTTTTGTATGGGCTTGAAGCTAATTTTGTTGTATTAGCACAATTTTTTAACTGCAGTTTCTGGTTGAAAGATATGGAACAAAAAGTACGTGCTTAAAACAACAATAATTATTTTATTCCGCATTTTATTCCCTTAATTTTTTTCATCTGAAGGTCTATTTTAAAATTTGAATAAAATTTGTTCGACAGAGACTTCTGTTACCTTCACCTGACATATTTTATCATTTTAGAGAAATTTGGGGTGGCAGTTACTTTATGCCTCATGTGAGTGTATTAACCTCTTCTCTAATCTCATGGATTTAAATTACACCTCCTTTGTGCGAAAGTGTATAATGTTTTGGACTTCTAGATTAAGTGGGTTTTCACATAAATGATTAAATAGGCCACTTACGTTGAACGATTCTGAAATGTAAACGTCAAAATAAATGACACGGTACGTTCCGTTAGATTAGACTTAGATGGCTCTGGTGGATTATAATACTAATAACGCTATACGATGTATTTGGACAAATCAGATTTAAAATAATTTGCAGTGACATAATAACGGGATACATCTTCAGTGAAAGTGAAATTAAATTTCCACCGTACAATTGACAATTTTATAATATTATAAAAATTATCCTGCAAATATAGATGAATAGAAATTTTTATAAATTGCATAATCTTTATTATTTAAAATGATTAACAACTAAGTATGAATAAATCTACTTTTCCATGTGACGCAATTTCAAAGTGTGCAGACATTTTTATTTTATTTGTTTTTCGCAGTATTCATACCCTAAAGTATTTTTAGAAATTAATGAAATCTTGAAATATTTATAATGTATAAACCATGTGCATTTACATAAACATATATACATGCATATGCAGCTAGAAATCTATATGCAAACTAAAAAAAGATGAAAACATAAATTCAAATAAGTAATACATACAAACTACAATGGCGAATAAATGATAAAAAGTCAGTGAGCCAAAAATTTCAACATGGTATAAAATATTCTGTATGAGCTGTACATATAGAACATAATCGACATTTTGGTCATTTTGGTCCCCTCCCCTTTAAGATATCATAAGCTATCATTCCTCGATCCACCCTCCCCTTTAGCATTGCGTATTTTTTTTTTTTTTAAATTTCTACAAAATTTTTACATTTTTTATATGCGTTTTCAGTGACATACAGATATGGCTCTGCATTTATTATTCAGGTAATTTACTGATTTAAATCAAGAGAAGAAGTTAGTAAAATATTACTGATATACATCAAATAAAATTTCTATCAATAAACATCTAAAAGCGATAGTTACCATTAAAAAGAATTTAACAATACTTTTTTGTTACATATTGTATTCAACAGTAATGTAAAAAGTATGGGAAAGTAAATTTCACAGGATATCTTCTCATATCTGAACTAACTCAATGATGGGGGCGTATTCTATCGAATATAGTGTTTCAACTATTTCCATTTTATCTATCTATTCTGGTTCATTATTACTTTGGGAAAGCATCAATTCATTTATTCTGTATATATTAATGAATTATCCTTCAAAGATTTTATTAGTCTATGTTAAATGTTATACTTTTACAAACTTGCCACAATTTTTCAAGTATAAAGCACGACAAGTATCATTTGAAACACACTCCATATCTTGTTAATCCAACAGCAACAGCGGATTATATGCACATACGGCAGAACAATAGAAACGTCGAACCTTCTGGAATTTTATATTTTGGAATGAAATGATTTTAATATCTTTTAAAGGATTTAACTATGATTTATATTTTCAGTAAAAAATATATCAGACTATTTTGCTGTAAAGAAAAAATTACAAAAAAAAAAAAAAAAAAAAAAAAAGGTTTGTTCAAAAATGATAACGATATAAAGAGACAAAATCATCTCATCCAGAGATGTTTTACAATATCAAGTGACACTCCCCGCCCCGGTAAATCATAAGAGTATATAATGCACAGCTCCTATGGCCGTGAAAATTGGCATGAATATAAATCGATTATTGAGTAGTTATTGGATGTTAACAAAGGCAAAACAATATCTTTGAAATTTATTAGAAATATGGAAATGTTAAAATAAGCAGTACAAGTATTTTAAATTTCTACTTAAAAAAAATCAGGATTTAGCATAATATTTAAACTAACTATGTGAGATATACTTCCAACCGCAGATTTCATTTATAATAGAAACAACTCAAAATGTAAATTTGAAAAGTTCAGGTTTTTCTAACGTATTAAGAAAATGCTATTTTATTTTTGTATTAGTTTTTACTACGAGAATAACAATAATAATTCGTACATGAGACGATGTTATTAATTGTCATTAAAATAGCAATAAATGAAAGAATTTTATAAAAATAATCACATTTTATAAAAATATATATATATGTGAGACGATAATATGAATTTCTACGTTCCAAATTTACAAATGTAAAAGCTTTGAAAACCTTATTAGAAAAAAAAGATGGAATAATTTAGAATTATGGAAATATATAATAATATTATTATTATTATTAACATTATAATAATGTAATAAAAATATTTACTAAATCTAATCATTAAAAATATTACTATAATACAAAAATATTTCAGTATACACGAATTCGAAAAGTTCACATAAATTTTTATTATTTTTTAACCTACTTTTCTGAAGATTTTATTTAGAAGACTATTTTCTAATAACATACTTAAATTAATATCACTAATATAATTAAATAAATATATTTCATTATTTATTTATTTTTCTGTTTGAATTTTAAAAGAGAAATAAAGATTTTTCACAACTATACATCCTTCGTGTTTTTCCTATGCATGCACGTTCAAATCAATTAATACTACACTGGTGTACAAAAAAGTATTTTCATATTCGGTCAATTATCTCCAGAACTACTAGACAGATTTTAATGAAATTTGGTATAAACATAGGTTGATATAATGCAAATAAAACAGCCACTCAACAGTAATAATACGCATGCATGATCATGCGTAGGACTTGTCAACATCAGAAGGTATATAACAGAACTTATAATATTGCACCAAAAAAAATAATAATAGGGTCTATGGTCAGCTCTTATATTTATACAGCTCTCACAACGTGAATTCAGACTGAAAATCAGGCAGTTTCTGAGTCCCTGTTGAAGTTAGTCTTATGACTCCAGCAACGGTGTTTTCAGACCCTGGTTGGTTCTGAGAGCTAGAAAGCTGGTTCCAATTGTCCTCTTCAGAACAGCTCAAACATACTCTATCGGATTGAATATTTCCAACTGAGCGAAAAAATTCCCAGGCTGGGAATCGAACCCAGATTGTTATTACCAATAAGGTTTTTCTGAGCGAAATATGCTGGCTGGTTGTCGGCCCATTTAGCTTAAACGGAAAAGCATTGGCCTTGTAAGCCAAGGATCTGGGTTCGATTCCCAGCCTGGGCATTTTTTCGCTCAGTTGGAAATATTCAATTCGTATGATAACTTTACCAATCAGTTTGATTGTGTTAAAATATTAGTTAGATACTCTATCGGGTTTAGGTCTGGAAATCTGGCAGGCAAAATCAATCAAGCGAATATCTTAATCCAGAAATTCATCAACGAGGTATACTCTGATACTTTCTGAGCGCACGTTGTAGTCCATTAAAATGAAAAGACTAACATAGGGTAGAAATATATCATCTCTACACCTCACACTAGTCATAGAGCGTTTTCCAAAAACAAGGAGGGATGTGGTTCCATCTCACATGATGCCTGCGCAGACCATCAAACCTCCGCTGCCATAGTGGTGTCTTTCTTAGAAGTTAGAAGGTGGGTAGGGGATCCCTGCTTTTCTTCAGATGACAGTACGTAGAGAATAGTGATTGAACCTGAACCGAGACTCATCATTGTATAGGATGGTTTCCCCATTGATACCTGGTCCAAAGTTGATGATCTCTTGACCATTTTAAACGGGTTCTCTTTTGAGCAGAACGGAGCGGGACGCAGGCAGCAGGTCTCATTGGAAAGAGCCCTCGGTCATGTAGCCTTCTGCAAACAGTAATCCTTGAAACTCGGCTACCTGTGGCCACATAAAGGTCACGACAGAGCTGCGAAGCTATTGCACTTCTGTTCCCCCTACGCTGCAATGCACAAATAACGATATTCATTGGCGTTCGTCGCACGGTGTGTTATTTACAGATTCTACCTGACCAAAATTATTTTTGCATCAATATAGTCGCATTGCCATGAAATTGAAATTTTTTATTCATATTCCCTACTGAATATTAGGTATTGCAAAATGGAGCGTGTAGCAATCATAATTTCGTTACAGGGACATTCAAAATTATTTCATTACATTACGGCCTATGGGGAAATACGTTTGCGGTGGTTTTTAATGATGTTTCATAATTTCAACACTTTGAAATTTATATACATAACTATGAAGTGCACTATAAGATGATTGCTATTGAATATGGTATGGATAGTATTTATCGATCATGTACAGGGAGATTAAAAAGAATTATGTTACATTACGGTCTATGGAGAAAAATTGTTTGTGGTGTATTTTGTTCATGTTATACTATTTCAAAAGTATTTAAATTGATATATATAGCTCCGAAATGCTCTATAAGATGCTTACTATTGAATATGATGTGCCATTCATCTTTCATATACAGGGGCACACAAAATAAATCAGTTATATTTTTATCTGTATGAACAATAGTTGATGGAAATGCATTTTCAGTTGTGGAACACTTTTTTAAATTACAAAAATTGCATTCTATTTAGTGTGTTTGAATTTTATAAATTATATACAGGGCTGCACAAAACATCTGAAGTACATTTCCGTTTATAGACGGAAATTGCTATAGAGGACTTTTCAAAAGTGCTGTACGTTCACTAACTGTTCTAAATTTTAGGACATTGTGAATTCTATGATAAATCTATAGTTCATATGCAGGATTGTACAACATTTTCAGCTGTTTTTTCGACATTGGTTGAAATTGTGTTTTCAAACGTGTTATATGTTTTACAAATTATTACTTAGACATCTTTTGTCACGATATTAAGCTATGACGTTTTATTATAGTAGTCCGGATGCGTTGAAAAATGTTTCATAATCTGATTGATTATTCGTTTTATGTCCTTCTTGATAATCTTAATGATACTTTCTTAACGGTATGGGAGCTAAAGTGATAAAACTATTTTTGTATTATTGTAATAAATTCTAAAATTTCTTTTTCTAAAATTTAAGATGCCAGGCAAATATTTGACAACTTTAATGGAAATTGCTGTGTTGTACATTATGTTGTATATTTATATTTATCTCTTCACAGAGGAAACTTATGCAAAGGATGGGAATCATAAGATATCATGTGAAAATGCCTACATTATGTTTTGCATTGTATCAAATCTGAATTTGGAAAATTTGTCTGGATCAATTTTGTAACAACTCGAAATTTGCAGCCAAGTAATATATTTTACATCATTTTGCCCTCAGATATCTATATCCCAACAAAAAGTTTTCGGTAAAAAAAAAAGCGCCAAGTTCTCCTTAATGTTTCGGCCAGAAAAAGTAGTGATATCTGAAGTTCGCACAAGTTAAAAGCCAAACATCCCAAATCTTTCATTGAAAATGGCTTCCTGCGAATTGGCCGTTAATGCCTTCTACAGCATTTCAAAATTAATGATTGGAAATTACGCATTTATGAACTATTTAAATATTAAAAGTAATATTAGAATGGAAAGAGACAAATTCAAATAAAGACATTATAAGTAAAAGATTTCTGGTAACTACCATTCAGTTTCAACAAACAATAGTTTTGATTACAGATCATTTAGCCCACTTGTGGTTTAATTGCCATTTTGTACTGTCTAAAGCTAAAGTCATTAACGTAAAACCCAATAAATAAAACAAAATTTACTTACTTCAAATCTCATAATATGTTGCATTATATTTTATTGTATAATATTGAAATCTTGTGTATTGACGAAAGAGATTTTTTTCGTTTGAACATTTATTATAGTTTGTTTGCATACATTAAGAGATATTCGATTTATAAACTGTTAAAAGCTGATACTAATTATGTTTTAGCAATTAGGGATATTATCTCCTGAATACCTGAATACAAGTATTTTGTTATTTTTAACTTCTAAGCATTTAAATAGACTAAAGTTGTTTAAATACTGTTTTCAAATGTGTATTTTATTTCTGTACTCTGCGCCCCAAAATGCCTAAAATAATCAAAAAATGTAGTTGGCATGTAGCTCATTTGTACATATTTTAAAATTTAAAAAACTCTCTCGAAGGCATTAACGGCCAAGTCGCAGGAAGCTATTTTCAATGAAAGATTTGGGATGTTTGGCTTTTAACTTGTGCGAACTTCAGATATCACTACTTTTTCTGGCCGAAACATTAAGGAGAACTTGGCGCTTTTTTTTTTTACCGAAAACTTTTTGTTGGGATATCACTAGTTTTTGTATGTTTTTTCAAGTTTGTTATTCTAAACTATATTAATATGAAAAAACTTAAATTTCGGTACTTTTATGTTAGCCGGGAGCAAATGTCCCCATTAGCCTTTTGTTTTTTCGCCAATAGCAGTTTTCATTTTTCACATGTGTAAATTAGAAACAATGCTTTGATTTTCAAATAAAATATTATGGTTTATGTTATTATTTCTTATTTATTTATTTATTTATTTATTTCTATGTTAAATATTCTATTAAATAAAATGAGGGAAATGCGTCTATTTTAAATGAGATGACTGAAAAGTATATATCTTTAAATGAAGTGAATGCAATATGAACAATGGAGTTGGGAACAGTATTTGCCGATTTGGCACTTGCGCCCGGCTAACATAAAAATACCTAAGCTTATTTTATTGAGCTTTACAAATTTATATTTTATTTCTTTTTATATTAAAGTAATAGCCGCCTCTAGCAAGCAGTATTTAACGTATTAATTCCATGTTAAACGTTGCATCATGTTACTGTTACTCATAATTTAATTTACTTGCCCATTCTTTCGCCAAGTCGGAAGCTTTTGATAGAGAAATCAAGAACTCTTTACGATCATGGAAGCAAATCATATATTTTGTGTTGTTATGTATTTCATCTTTCGTGACAAATATCTCTTAACTCAATTATGCATGTTTCCTTAGCAGTTACGATTCGTTCTCTAATGCGGGAATTTTTAATCCTATTAAGTAATCTTTTCTAATTGGGCTCACTGCCAATTGTATTTTCACTGATACGAGTGGGTACAAGTGAAATGGTTCTTATGAAATCCTTTGACAATATCTGCATTTGCATTAAACCATATTGATGCTGATATCTTTCTGTTTCACGTTAACCTTTTCAATAGCCTCGATTACGGAAGAATAGAAGGTCTACAGACTCACTGCCATGATCCATTTGAAAATCTATCATTCTTCTCATGTTATCGTGTTGAAGAATTAGTCAATGTGCCATGGTTTTAAGATTTTAGTTAATTTTATTCGAAACCTGAAAACTAAAATGCGATGAACAGGATTGTAGAAGATTCATTTTAACGTACATATCGATTAACAGGTTACATATTATAGAATTATAATAATCATAAAGAGAACTGGCAGTAAATTCTCTTTATATAATACAGAAGTATTAGCGGTGGAAAGATTAACAACATAGTCACAGTAAGTATAATAACAGTACAATATAATAACAATAGCAGAGGTTTTGGGCAGTGACGAAATTATTAGCACTTTGGAAATATTAATACGTTATATCATTTACCTATTCAGATGATATGCGGAAAAATAAAAATAGATAGCTTGCATTAATAATTAACTCATTGAAAAATAGCCACTAGCGTCAAATATTCGCCAAGCTTGGCGACATTTAGCAAAGTTTCCCCAAATTTGGTAATATATCATGTCAATTCTCAAATTTGGCGACAAAAAATGTTTTGTTTATTCTGACGTCATAATGATGCATATGTATTATGTATTATACACATACCTATAATATGTATTACGTGTTATATGCATATGTATAATATGTATGATACATATGCATAAGTTCATTAACATCACTAAAACGCACTTAAAGGAATAGTGTTCCATAAATAGTAGGGATAATTGCCAGATTGACCAGAGTGCTATTGAGATTAGAATTCCGACATTTATAATAGACCGGAAGGCGTCTGCACACACCATCACCTCATCGAGTTTACAGCTGAAATTTTAGGATTAGTTAAAACTAGATTAGCATATTTAAATGCAACTAGTCTGTTAAGCCATATCTTGGTAGAAACCACCTGAAGACCTAATTTTAGTGGTTAACTGATAGGTTTACTATAACATTTTCCTGCATACAAAAGTTTGGAAACATGGAGGAATGGGTGCAGGAAAACACAATGGAAAATCCACCAATTAACCCGTAAAATCGGGTGTGTAGGTAGTTTCCACAAAGATATGACTTGGCAGACCAGTTACATTTCAATACGCTAATCGATATTTAACTAAACCTAAACTTTCAGCCGTCAACTCGATGAGGTGATGATCTGTGCAGACGCCTCCCGGTCTTTAATAAAATTTGTTTTAAGGAAGTAAAAGATAGAAAGATGGACAGATAAACTGAAAGATTTGCCTTATTAAGATTTTTGTAAAAGCATATAAAAATTCATTCAGCTCGAAATCATGCAACACCTTTATAACTCAGGCTAATTTTCGGTAATCGGGTTTTGGCGACCAACGTATCTTATCTATAACTATATTCTTTCTTTTACAGATTTAAAATTAACAATAAATTAACATTAAGTAGGCTAATAATACAATATAAGGTACTTCTTAGTTATCCCGTCGACCAATTTCGCCAAATTATATAAATCGCCAAATTATACACATTGACATAATTTTTTATTTTAAATAACGAAAGAACAAATAAATTAGTAAAACAATAATAAAAATACAAATAAAACATCGAATTAATGGTTTTATTGGCCATTATTGGCATTTAATCTTACTATAAATTAATTAATGGCAACCATTATTGGCAATTAATCTTACAATTTGGCGACAGTAATTTGGTCGACGGGATAACTAAGAAGTACCAAATCTTTACTTAATCGAGGTCAGCTACCGGGAGAACTTGGCATTTTTTTTAAATCTTGGCGCAATTCGGACTTCAGAAACTGAGATATGTTGCCAAATGATATAAACAACTATGAAAACAAACCTGATGAACTTTTATGCTATTAATACATGTATTTATATACATATAAACATTTTATTTATACATGTATTATATATTATTTTTTAGATACAAATTATTTATGTTGGTATATAAAAATAAATAAACGGGTTCCTTACATTAAATAAATTTTATACATATGGAAAAAAATGCTTGTGTATATGACACAGTAAATAGGTTGCCAGAAAATACGTTATTATCAAATTTCTTTTCTCGTCAAGGATATTTTCTGTATTTCGCCAAGGATATTTTCTGTATTTCGCCAAGGCTACTATATCGGAAACGTACAAAATTGCGGTTATATATTTTTTAATGCTTTATTGTTTTAATATCGTAAATATATCATAACCTATACTGATTAAATTTTTTAGGTATATTCATTTTTTCTATTTAACAAACATCTTTGGAAAAGCATATATATATAATGCTTGAAATCACGTGACCCCCTTCAAAACTCTGTAATCGAGTATTGGCGACCAACATCGGCGCAAATGAATGTGAAGGAACTGTTTACGGCCAAATGAACACCCCCTGTTTGAAGGGTTTAGAGGCGGAAATTCTGTGTTTTCAGATTTTTCTGGTTAATTGTGCTACAAACCCGACTTAATTGTGAAATTTCATGATTCTACGACTTTTAGAAGTACCTTAGTTATTTGATGATGCGAAGTGAGTCAGTGACAAAAAAGAGCTTTTTTGGAATTTAATATTTCGAAAACTACTAAATATAGAAACATGAAATCGTGGAACATTAGTTCAGTTTGACCATACGAACATGTGTATAAAAGAAAAATTTCTATATCTCTCCCTAAAACAACGTTATGCGGGGGTGAAAAGTATGCCGAAATGGTTCAGGAAAAGGTAGCTTACGGCTTGTGCGAACTTGGCGGACGCACTGCCGTGCTCCCAGGTACAACTTGCAATTTTTGTCCAAATTTGGTCATAAATTTAGACATTTCACTTTTGCAAAACTTCATGTGCTCTTTATTGTCATTTTCCTCTATAAACAAAATATTTTCAACCAAATTCACATTTTCGTTAAATTTTAAATCTTGTTGCCGCTGCATAATGGTGCAAAATTTTATTTATGTGACTACCTTAAATTCTGCTATATTTGATAAAAAGAAAATGGTACTTGAACTAAAATTTCATTTTTTTTATTTAGACTTAATAAGCTAAAAACAATTCTAAAAACTGGGAGGACACCTACGAGCAGACAAATTAAATTGGAATGAAGATGTATAATCGAAAATATTAAATCGTATCAAAAATTGAGCTTAATCGTGCTTTATCATATAACTTTTTCTATATTAAAACTGAAAAATCGTAAAAAAAATACAGTTTTTTGCGACATTAAATATGAAATAACAGCTGATATCTGCAAACTTTATGCACATAAATCCGATAAAATAGGCCAATATTTCGTTAGGAAACGTCCATAATCGAGCAGCATATTTTATTCCGCTTCAAGTAACAGATTAAAGAACTATACTCAAATTGATTGATTCATTCCCAACTAAGAAGCACCAACTTTGCGCTAGTCTATGGACCATACAATTATATTTCAATCAAAACTAATAGCGGGGTACAAAGTCCTAACTATTGAGCTATAACAGGCAAGAAAAAATTACGCTAGAATAAACTTTTAATAATCGGCTTTTGACGAGCTGGAATCGGTAAATCACCCACCGTGGTTCGTGGCTCTTGGCCGACCTTGCCCTCTTTGGTTCCAGTGCTATTAAACATAGGTTCATTGGAAGTTTCCATTAGTTGGTTTCCATCGTTTACATTAGTTGGAAGCGAATCTGGGCGATACGTTGAAGTCAGTAAGAATCTGCATTTGACACTGCCCTGTTTCCTGTCATCCCACGATTTGCCACCTCATTCCATCATCCAAACGTTGTTGGTTACTCATTTTACTATTTCATTTTGAATTTCATCGAATGTTGCAAAAAACAAAAACAAAAAAAACCTCCAAGATATTTGGCGAGGAGTGCACAAAACGAAAAAAATTGTCACGCTCAATTTTAAATCAGAACCACTCCGCCCATGCACACGTGTACTCTTAGGTATTCGATACTAAAAACTTGCATCTTTATTTTGAAGCATTAGTGTTACTTTTTGTTCAGTACTTTTCATGAAATTTGACAAAATATGCAAATTTCTTTAATGTTGTACTCCCGTGTAGTAAGATTATTATTATAAAATATAGCGTATGATGTTGTAGCATTTAGATGTTGTTGAAGAAATCTGATTTCAAATGAAGAATAAAAATATTTATATTCTTCTTTTATCTATTTTATCAATCTCACTTGCGCTTAAATATTATTTCTCGTTATTCAAACGACATTTATTAAATGAATTTAAAAGATAATCAAATAATCAATTTGAAGAGTACATTTATATATTTTGGGTTAATCAGATTTGACTTTAGTTCTGTATTTAATAAATTGCTTCCTCTTTATTGAAATAGATTTTTCTCTCCAGTTGTTATTTCATTTCACAACATTTTACAGTTGCAGTTCAATGCAAACAATGTAATGCACATGCATAAATTAATTTATCTGTGTTACGGGATAAAACAACAGATTTAAATACAATTATTTTCACTCCAAAAATATGTATAGAATATCTTTATAAGAAAGACAACTAAAAAAATATCATGAAAATGTTGGAAATTATGAGATGCATTTAAGAAATTTGAGAATTTGAAAGATAAAAGAAATAAATTCTCACATATGTTTTTAAGAACACATTTCTTTCTCGCGAAATCTCTAGAGATAAAAAAACTCTAAGGTACTCCTGGGCTTTAAAATTAATTCGAATTCCATATCCAGCTGGTGCGTTTTAGAAATAAATTTTTCAATATTGCAGAATTTGAAGTTGAAAAGTCAAATGTAACATACTGCTACGAAAAGTTTGCCCATTCCGCCAGAATGTTGAGAAATAAGAATAAATCTGATAAAAGAATGTTTTTAGATTTAACAAGAAAATGTTCAACATAACTGGAAACAACTTGACTCTGAGATATGATATAGGGATTTTAGAACAAAAGCTCTGATGTAATTTCACTGTAAAAAGAGGGATATTGCGTTTTATTAGATGAATACTATATGTTTTTCTTTAGGTATGAGAAAAGTTTAAAAAGAAATTTTTGAATTTTATTTTGAAATAATATATGGAATCAAATAAGAGGGTAAAGGATGCTAAACATTTATTGCAAATGTTTACGCATGTTTGATGAGTTTTATCTTAAACTTTTTCTTTTCAAAAATATTTCTTTTAAATATATTAAAATATAAGAAAACGTGCTGTCCAAGTTTAAAATAAATAATTCAAATAGTTTATGTGAAAAAACAATCAATTGAATATTTGTTAGTAAAACATATATTTATGAAACATATGCATCGATATTAATTGCTAATTCGATTAGACGGCAGAATTGTTCTCATCTGATAAAAATTATCGCAAGTAAAAACATGATTATTTTACTCATCATTTTTACATGGTTATTCACATGGAAATTTGTTTTTTCAACTCCCAATGGGAGTATGCCGCTGACGGCGATTATATGAAATGTCATACTTAATAATAAAATATGTTAAATAAATGTGTGGCGATTATTCAACTCTCAATAATGTAAATTTCTGCAAATTAGACAAACTCCTTACATTCGCTAACCTTGGAGGGAGTCAAGGTATCAAAGTATGGATTTGTGAAATGTGAATATATGACATATATTATAATTTGCTATCAAACAATCGTACAGCAAATCATAGTGTCATATATCATTAAAATAAGTAACTAATATAAAATAAAACGTTTTTATGATTTTATGCATTACATATCAACATTTAGTTTGAAATTTCAGTTTCTAAGTTACTATGTTTAAATATTGAAATTTAGTTTCCTGATATATTTATCTTATGACCTGCATATGAATACTTAATTGTTGAAATTTAATTTTACTTGATTAAGAGGTGTAAAATCAAATGAGTGAAAAATTGTTCAATCCTGTTTTCATTTCAGGGTCATTTACAATACGTGCCAATGTGCTACATGGAAGATATAGATATTTGCATTTTTCCCTCTCATCTGTTGGCAAGGCTGCACCTGCAGCGCATGATGGGATATTTTCATGAGCCTAGGGCAACACAAAATGAAAGAAAACCAAGTCTCGATGAAATTAAATGGTGTGTGTATGAGGGGGAGGGAAGGGGTACAATTTAAAAATGTTGGTCGAACTTTAAGAGGAGGTAGTGCACACTACAACAGACGAATTTCATATTGGAAACTAGAGTCACAATATTTTTATTTAGTGACAAAAAAAGGGTGTGACATTTGATTAAGATTCTGAAGTTTAGTCCATGATTCTGATGTTGTTTATTGAAATCCTATACATTTCCATCGCTTTTCATGATATCATTAGAGTTGACACAAAGCAAAATAATCCTGTTGAAAATGCTTTGAGATATCTTTCTTTGAATTAAAGTTATGACATGAAGTTTTGTTCAGATTGTAGTAAGACACTCTGTATTTTTGAGGGGAAAAATGGATTACTAGTTTACTATACGAAAATTGGGGGAATTAGTTCTTCAGATTCGTCCGGGAGGGCGCTGTTGTAGAGCATTTGCGGCTGCAGCTATGACATCCCTTGTTCGCATCCTGACCTGGACATTTTTCACTAACTTGGAAATTTTACAACTGTTACGATGTATTTACCAATTTAATAATTGTGTTAAAAAATTTATATAATATACGAAAACTATTTATTTGCCTTGCATTAACACCATTAAGAGTTTATAGAATCTTGTTTTTTAATTAGTTTGTATATTAATTAACGAATTTGATTTCCATCTATTTCTTAAGAATATGAAATCGTTTTGGTAATATGAATTATTTTTGAATAACATATAAACAACATTTTTGGCCAATAAATAAAAACAATGAATCTTAATTTTCTTTCTTTATTTAAATACTAATAACATGCTTCTATGTTCACTAGAAGAATCTATTGGTTTCTATAAATATTTCAACTATAGTTTTAATGAAATTTGCGAATGAAATACGGTTTGAGTATTTTTTAACCACTAACTCTTTGTTTTCTAGAGTTTGTCAGTGTATTACATAAATTTCTGGTACTTTAAATCAAGAGCTAATGCACGGAACACAATCAAACTTAACTTGGATTGCTGGATATTGATAAAAAAGTTACTGATAAAATTTTATTTACATCACAAATGATAATGCTACTATGCCATTTGTTTTACTGTGTGACAGCGATATTTCAGTATGTATGGCACTGCACATAAAATAGCATATAAGAGTCTTTGGTACATCTTTGTCATAGCTGGGCCTACAATTACGATTATATTACGCTAAGTTGCAGTAAATTTCGCCAAGCTCGTGAAGCGCGAACGTAGGGTGTATGTATTATAGATATATTAAAATAAATACCATTGCATTGAATAATATAATTTTTTTTGTTAGTAAGAATATGATACAATGTTTCATATCAAATTCATGCCAATCTTTTTACATCAATTTATAACAATGCTGTTAAAATATAGCAAATTTTATACTTTTAATACTTTTCTCATGTATCATGAATCTACTGTGGGATTTTCACACAAATATAGCTGTGTCTTGCACCATTTTATGGACATAAATTCCTCTCCCCAACAGTACATAAATCTTATGTCAGTAACGAAAGCCATTTTCGAACCACTAAAACAATTTACCACGCGGAGGACTTTTTACGTTTCATCTCAATATGGTGACATACAGTTTTATATCGTGGCCATTTTTGCATAGTTTTCTGTGAGGTAAAATCCCTCGCTTTTCAAATAAGAACGAAAAATCATGCGTCAAGTATAGATTATGAAACATTTTCGAACACTTCAAGAATACTTTAACAAAACTTCACCTTTTAATAAGGTAAAAAAGCATGTATAAGTAAACAATTTGGAAAATGCATAAAGTATTCGAAAATCAGACAGACAAACCGAATTCATAAAAATTTTGAATTATGTTGAAAAGTGTTACATTTGAGATTGTATCATCTTAGTACTAAGTCTAAATGGTTCAATTGTGGTTTTGAACGATCAAACGGGGGCTCTGTTCTGGTATAACGTTTGTTTCTAATATCGAATATCACTTTATTTTCAGTGGAAATGCAGCAAATTTTATATTTTAGACTGTTGATATGAATATATATTTTAGATCGATTTTGTCTTTATACAGTGAAAGATTATCCTGTTATTTTTTACTCAAAAATAGAACAATGCAACTTCGGGTTAAATTCTATGATATACATTATATTTCATACTCATAATTTCTATTGCGTAACAATACTAAATAAATTAATATATTGAAAAAACAAAGAAATATTTTGAAATGACAACACCATACAATATTTTTTCATTATAAGAGATTGATTATTTATTGCCTGTATTGTCTTTTTCGAATTTCTGAATTACCTGTCCTCAACAGTACTATCAAAATAGAATGTAGTTTTGTATAGTAAATTTATCTGTCGAAATTCTTTTATAAACTTATGTATTCTAACAATGAATATTTGCTAAATAATATATGGAGTGCTCCGAACCAGATTTGATAAAATCTATTTTTTCGCTCATCTAGTTAAAGGTAAATTTTTCCCTAATATACAATAATTTTTTGTTGTACTAAATAGGATCCCCTGTGACTTAATATATATTGCAAATATATCTATGTCAGTGAACTGTTCACTAAAATGTATGTTTGAATTATTATCTGCTAGAGAATTCAAACCGGGGGCCGTTTCAGTTGTCATATGTCTCTCTCTATGCATAAAGAAATACTATTCTGCAATAAATATTTCATTAAAACGTAAATATTAATTATGTTAATAATTTAATATTGGTTGTGTTTAGATAAGATGCAGTATCTAACAGGAAATAATCTTGAAAACGCCATGAAATGCTACAGACAATCCATGGAATATTCTAATAACGCATTGGAATTGGAATTTGGAGAAAATAATTGAAAACCTCATGTTTATTTTTAAAGTATAAGATTTTAAATCAAACGTGAGATCTTTAAAAACACATTTTCCGAAATATATATTCATGTATAATTTTATACATAATTTTTAATTCGGGTTTGCTACAGATATAATCCAGTTTTAAAAGATTAAGTAATAATTTATACTTTCAATGATTATATTCCTATACGCCATTATTTTTTTATATCATGTTAAAAAAGTTTTCGTGATTTAGCATTTAAAAAAATTAAAGGAGAAAACAACATTACAATTTTGCCCTTTTGCTCGGCGGCAGGAGCATAGTCCATCGCTCTAGTCCAGTGTTTCTCAACCTGTGTGCCGCGGCACAACAGTGTGCCACGAGAGATTGACAAACGTGCCGCATGTGTTTTTGAAAAATAGTTAAAATTGTATAGTGTTGTATTAACGATACATTTTTATTTATCATGTGCTTAACACTTAAAAGTTACTTTCATTCGCTTGCGGTTGACAAATATGAATGGTTAATGAACCCATATGTAATTTGCAAGATACCAAATTTGACATCAGAAAAAGAACCGCTCATTCATATTACAAACGATAGGTTTTATCGTTCATTCTTTTCGAGAAATAATTAAGAGAGTTTTGGTTTTCTGTCAAAAATGTGTACGCTGTAATGCGCTTGAAAGCTATTGAAATTCTGTCTTTTGAATCATCTTCATGGTTCTGTGCATTTCGATTTTCAGCATTGACAGAAATAAAGTTCAAAAAGCAAGAAAGACTTGTAAAAGTTGGGGATGAAATGCGAACTATGTCTGTCCAATTTGGAACTTCATTTTGTTCAAGGAAACAGGTTCAACCCTCTCATTGAATAATTCTGTAAATAAATATGTATTGTATATAATCATACAACTTTTAATTTTTTTAGGTGCGTTCGTAATTATATAAATACGTAGCACCTATAGTCGTCGTTCAGTCCGTCTGTCCGTCTGTCCGTCCGTCCGTCTGTCCGCATGTAACAGAGCAAAAACTACCCAACCGAATGGTCTGAAATTTCGAATATATGATTGTTGCAAAATGTTGTCGAGCCATTTCAAATTTTATGAAAATCGGATGTATAGTTTAATTACAGGGACAGTCAAAAGTTTTTCTTTACATTACGGCCAATGGGAAAAATTATTGCAAGTGCATTTTAATGATATTACAGCCTTCCGAATGATCTGAAATTTTAAAGATATAACTGTTGCAAAATTTTGTCGAGCCCTTTCAAATTTTAGGAAAATCGGATGTATAGTTTAATTACAGGGACAGTCAAAAGTTTTTCCTTACATTACGGCCAATGGGAAAAATTATTGCAAGTGCATTTTAATGATATTAGAGCCTTCCGAATGATCTGAAATTTTAAAGATATAACTGTTGCAAAATTTTGTGGAGCCCTTTCAAATTTTAGGAAAATCGGATGTATAGTTTAATTACACGGACAGTCAAAAGTTTTTCTTTACATTACGGCCAATGGGAAACATTATTGCAAGTGCATTTTAATGATATTAGAGCCTTCCGAATGATCTGAAATTTTAAAGATATAACTGTTGCAAAATTTTGTCGAGCCCTTTCAAATTTTAGGAAAATCGGATGCATAGTTTAATTACAGGGACAGTCAAAAGTTTTTCTTTACATTACGGCCAATGGGAAAAATTATTGCAAGTGCATTTTAATGATATTACAGCCTTCCGAATGGTCTGAAATTTTAAAGATATAATTGTTGCAAAATTTTGTTGAGCTATTTCAAATTTTAGGAAAATCGGATGTATAGTTTAATTACAGGGACAGTCAAAAGTGTTCCGTTACATTACGGGGAATGGGAAAAAAAATATTGGAAGTGCATTTTAATGATGTATCAGACTATGCGCTTTATTAAGTGCAAAAAATTATACATTCAGTACAATATGGGGTGCAAAAAATAATTATAAAACTAGTTATAGTACGAACGCACCTCATTTGCCACGTTTGACGAGCAATTTCCAACTTGTTTATATTTAGGTGTGCCATAAATAATTCTAGATATTTTTAGCGTGCCGTCAACCAAAAAAGGTTGAGAAATACTGCTCTAGTCCAATGGTTTATCGGCTTGATCTACTTTGATTTTAAATGCCACATCCTTCTATATATAAAAAAAAGTTTTGATCTGGAAATGGACCAATGAACATCTGCGTAGATATTCCGGGTTGATCCGCATCCAATTTGAATGCTTAAGCATGGCCTTTCATCGTTAATATTAAGAAAACTGTTGCAAACAAAAATATGAAAATCGGTGGTATTATAGAAAAATGTTTGATAAACACGCTGATGCAGACAGTTTTCAAATCGAAGAATTATTTTAAGAGATATTTAATGCTAAAGTTGGACAAAGACGTTCCATTAAAAAAGTTTTATTTGAGCAAAAACTATGCATGAGAATTTAATCATTTTTAGATCATTTTATACGTTATAAGTTCCCAATGCGCAGATTGCATTTATTTTTCTTATTTGACGCATTTTTTGAGGTTTTATCTCTATTTTTAATTCAAATTTTCAGCATTTCGAGAGATGTTTTTTACAAATTTTATAAAATGTCATTAATTTAAACTGTTGCCAATTGTATAAACAGCAAAACAAATTATCATATCAAATATTTCTTCAAATTAAAAATTTATTTACACGTGACTATTACAAACAGAAAAAAAAACTTTAAAATCAGAATTAAATGGTTACATGTTAAAAGCAGGAAAATTACGTCATAAGAACCATATTTACACTTGAATTTTGCGTCATATTTAAAATGCCCAAAAAATATGGCAAAACAATTTAAATTGAAAAATATATTTGCACAAGATATTTTGAGATAATCTTTTCAACTATTATCGTGAATTCGAAGACAGCGCAAATAATATTTCCTTCTAACAACAAAAGTATTTTTACGTGAATATTAATAAGAGAAATAAAAGTTTGGTGTAAATTACGTCAGATTTGAAACGATACATTTAAAATGAATTATTTAAAAGAACTATCTTATAGCGCTGCTAAAAAATACCGGGAGACAATGACACTGTTTACTTAATTCATTTTACATTAGCTTATTTTCAAATAACTAATGTGTTTAATTAAATACGAAAACAGCCATTGTATCTCTTAACAGCAACAGATTTGGTCTTAAAAATCCCCAATCCAAGAAAAACGAATGGAAACCCGTTTATAGAGAGATCGCTACTGTTTTTTTTTTTTTTTTTTTTTAATTCAATATTTTTAAAGCCGATCAAATGAGCCGATCAAATGCTGATCAATGATCCGCAATTAGCGTGCTTTTTGGATTTTGGTGTCCCTGAACGGGGGTTGGCGAGCGTAGCTCGTAGGGGGCAGAGCCCCCTAGTAGAATAAAATATAAACCATCTACATGTTCAAGAAATTTGTTAGATTAGACTGCACTGGTTAAAAGCGCCTGTTATTGTATAAAACAAACTCTTCGTGTAATAATGATTATGTTTGTTACGAAAAATACTATTATGCAACACAAAATCTTACTTCATACCTGTAATCGTTTAACTTGATTTATATAAAACTGTTTTTGAAAACAAGTCTTTTGTCATCATGAAAAATAACTGATAATTGTTTGACCTACCTGTGTGCTGAATATCCAGCTCCATAAATAGTGATATTCCAAAGCTTACGAAGTCATAATTTATAACTGTACTAAGTAAGTTATTATATTAAAACTAGAAAGGTAGTCCGTCAAAAATGACGGAAATTTAGATATAAAGATATATACAACTCATGTGCAAGAATATGAGTTTTCTCGTTTGTTCCGCAGTGATAGATGAAAATAACGCATTTTAAGAACGAAACACATTTATGAAAAACTGTGTACAGTAGAAGACCAGTAATCTACACAGTTTGGTTCCAAGTGTTATGCAGATTTGAGGCTCTTTGCGGTCATGCATATTCAAGCTTTGTTTACATTTTTTTAAATTCATATATTGGACAATTTAGATTGTTAAGCCTTAAACATAAATAAATTACACACTTGAAGTAAGGTAAAAACTATTAAATTATCGTATACGATTTCATGAAACGGTATTATATGGTATTACATGTTTGTGCTTCACGATCTTGGTTACGACTTTGGCGAAATTGGCTGCAACTTGTCATAATTCTAATAGTGTAGGTCTCTATAACAAAAAAGTAACCGTTTTTAGTAAAATTTCTGATATAAAGTAGTTTCCAAAAACTTGTGTAAAATTGCAGGTCGTTCTCTCATGTTATGCCAGTCCTAGGAATAATATTTCTCACACTGAAGAGTTTCCATGTATATGTGGAATTTAGAAAAGCTTCTCCAAAAGAAAGGTCCTGAAATGACATTGTAAGTCCTCTAACTTCAAAGTTTAATCGGGCCCTGATGTTGTTTACTGAAATCTAATAAATACAGTTATTTTGAATATTACAACAGAATTAAACAGCTAAACTTATTTAACTCGCTGTTACTTCCCGATGTTATTTTTTAGTATTAAGAAAGAAAATTATTTAAATTTTTCAAATCATGCATATTTGTAATTTTTTCCCGTCTTTAATAACTAAATAATGAAAAAATATGCTTTGGTTCTGAGCTCATAAACATGACAATAAAATAATGTAATTAAGAGACATTGCAAAATTAAATCTTTGTGATTTCAAACCATAAACAAATGATACCGCCACCATTTTTAATCGAAATTAAAAACAATGCTTTGATCTCGAAATAAAAAGTTTTAGTTTGTATAATTGGTTATTTCTGTTAATTATTTATTTAGGTACTTTTCCATTATAGCGCATTTTTAAAAAAAGCTTGGCGTAATTCGAGCATCAGAAAGGGAGATATGTTGCCAAAATATATAAACAACTATAAGAACAAATCTAATGAACTTTTATTTTTGTTTATATATGCACTTATATACATAAAATAATCGTTTCTAAATATATATAATATTTTTTTATATACAAATTAAGGCGCAGATTTCAGATATGAACCGGGATACCTAACTGGTGCTAAAATGGTGTTTATTTGCCTGCTATGGTAACCCGGCTATTGTTTTTTATTTATTAATAAATTGTTTATTTACTTTTATTTTCTGTTTTTAAATTATATAAGCTGTTTTGTTCTATAGTTATTATTCAAACTTTTATTTATTTATAGTTATTTCCTTTTTAAAATGATAGCAAATAATTTAAAAATATATAAATAACTGGTATTCGAAAGCAAGATTTCTGCCGAATTGGCGTCAGAGAAAAATCACGCCAACCCCGATGCGTATATGACATCTGTGCAAAAATTACTTCTGTTTCTTTATAAAAATGGGTAAATTGCTTTTTTACATTAAATAAATTGTATAAATATGCAAAAAAATTGCTTGTGAGTATGAAGCAGTAAATAGGTTGTCAGAAAATACGTTGGCAAACTTCTTTCTCGCCAAGAAACTTTTCTCCGAAGTATTGTACATAATCAATGATTGCTAGAAATACATTTTTAATTATGATATGCGCTTTTATGTTTCATTACATTTATGCATACTATACCGTGTGTATAAATGCTACAGTTCATATGCAGGGCTACACAAAAGAATTCGTAAGGGCTACTGAGTATGAGAATAAATTGCTTAAAGGTGGTTCTTAAAGGAGTTATGAAGTTTTTCGCTGAACTGCATTTAGTTTACTAAGAAATGTTTGTAGAATATAGATAAAATGATATACAGGGTCACGCAAAGAATTGGATACATCATAACCGTCTATGGATGATAATATCTGGAAATGTGATTTCAGTAGCTTTAAGAGTAGTTTAAATTAAATTTTGGCTAAATAGTGGCATGTAATAACGATACTATTGGCTATGGACGGTAGCTGCTGAAATCAATTTTTAAAAATTTTTATGCGTTTTCTAAAATGTTTACCTAGTTATCTTATTTACCTTATTTCCCTAAATAACGAAGTTTTGTTAAAGCATTCAGGATGTGTTGGAAAGTGTTTCATATTCTATGCTTAACGCATGATTTTCCTTTCTTCTTTAGTCTTATTTTGCATTTATTTTGTTCTTAATTTTTTAGTCTTATGCTGCTTTATAGAAACTTTGACACAGTTGTCATATATATATACCCCCTATTGGAGCGATTTTTTTCCGACGCCAATTTGGCGAAAACATCAACAGCATAAACAACAACATCCGGGTTACCATATCAAGCAAAATAAGCGACAGTTAAGTACCCGTTGTGTATATGGCATTGGCGTCAGAAAAAAATCGCGCCGACATGGGGCGTATATGACACCTGTGCCGAAACTTTAATATTTAAACTCTTCGTTCCACTCACCTTGCATATAGTATAAACTATAACACAGATAGCGCAAAATAATAGACAGTTTGATACTTTTCCACTGTAGGGGCTTTGGTGTGTTTTTAAAAATGCTTGGTGTAATTTGGGCATCAGAAAGTGAGATTTGGGTACTTTTCCGTTATACGGATACCATTGTCGCCAAGCGTAATAGTTGGCACAAAATGAAAATCACGTGAATTGAGGCATTTTAAAAATAAAAGAAAAAAACATTGTCGATACTAAAGTGAGCATTTAAAAAATATAACATTTGAAAATTCCAGACTTTTACGAACTATTTCATTAAATCACAAATATATACTTAAAATAATTGAACAAATGACTGTTATAAAATAAAGCAATAAGATAAAACTCATATTAAACTGATGGCATAAAATTACAAATATCTTTTACCATTTTGAAATAATTGGCGCATTAGCATACATTTTGGCATGGTGTCCGTATAACAGAAAAATATTGAGATTTGTTGTCAAATCACATAAACAGCTATTAAAACAAACTTGATGAGCGTTTTTTTTTTTATATATATGTTTATTTTATATGTATATTATTCATGTTTTTATGTACAAATTATATCTGTTTCTATATAAAATTAGAGAAACGGCTTTTTTATGTTAAATAAATCGTATAAATATTGAAAAAAAAATGCGTGTGCATAAAAAATGAAACAGTGGATAGGTTTCCGCAAAATATGTTGTCAAATTTCCTTTTTCGCCAAGGCACCTATTCTGGAAAAGTACTTAAAGCACATTAAAATCGCGCAGTTAGGAGCTCATACAGTACAGCGTCGTCTATTGGCGGTTATTTTATTAGTAGTATCGGGAGGAAGATGTAAAGATGTACTTTAAATTCTCACCCATGGATTTTGAGAAAATATCTTAAAAGAGCGGAGTTTAAATTAAATTTTGGTGACCTCCTTTATGAAAGATTAATGGTTTTAAATGGGAGTTTCGCCAAATCAGCAGCTATCGCCAAGTTGGCCAACATTTGGCGCTACTGTGGTAACCCTGCATTAGTATTTTTCAACAATTACTCATTTCAATGAGGTGGTCCTACCGGAATCGTGAGGGACACACAGAGACTTGGATTTTATATAAATAGATAGATAACAGAAAACCATCTTGTGATGACAACACCATACCAATTATTTTTTCATTATAAGTGATTGATTATTCATTGATTTTATTGTCTTTTCGAATTTCAGAATTACTTATTCTCAATAATAACATCAAATTAGAATTTAGATCCGAATCAGATTTAATAAAATCTATTTTTTCGCTCATCTAGTTACACATGAATTTTTCCCGCATTGTCCTTAATATATTTTTAAAAATAAATAGGGTTACCTGTGACTTTTAATGAAATTTGATGAATCGCATTGGCTTTATATTTCAATATATTTCTAGATCAGTAAACTGTTCACGAAAAGTTTTGTTTGCGTCAAAATATTGTACAGAATTTAACTCGAGAGCCATTCAGTTGTCATCTCTCTCTCTCTCTCTGTATATATATATATATATATATATATATATATGGAACGCTTTTCAATTGTAGGGTAAAACATGTCGAAAATAAGCAGTGAAAATACACCCGTCATATTTCACCAACCCGAGAAATAATGTTTTCTGATATAATTCGTGGTCAGCGTGGAAGGTCAGGTCTCTAAACCCTTGGGTGTTTTCCCGTAGATAATAAAAGAAGACGTGTTATTCATCAGATAGTTTATTAGATGATGTATAGAAGATCACAATTCCACCAGTCATTCAGTACCCATATTCGGGTGGTGTCACGTTTTAAAAATAGACTTAAATGTGTTAAACGATTAGAAGCAGCATTGCAAATTGATGAAAACAGATCTCCCCGTGGCATGAATTATTTAAGCAAGCCAAAAAACGTAAAAATCTTATCTCCCAAGTCAGTATAAGCTGTATAAATATTAACCCGTAACTGGAGACATGAATTTCCTTACGCGATCAGAGACATAGATTTAAAAAGACTCCAATGTGATTTTTCTTTTTTGTCTTTTGTAAACAGCATTGGAATTTATTTTATAAACGCAATATATTCTGGAAATCATATAATGATAAAAGAACTATTTGACGGTACTAAGGAGATGATTTTATTCAAGGAGAAAAACCACGTGATAATCAGAGCCAAACAACAGCGCGGAGTCATTTTGACTCCCGTCTCCAGTTACGGGTTAAAAGAGCAAGGAAATGTACACTGATTTGTTCTACGCTCGATCCAATCAAAAGTAAGTTATAGGGGACGAGAGGAGAGGTCGCGGTAAGCGATAGGGAAACAATGAAAGAGGCGGGGAAGAACTTGACGTAGAGACAGAACTCTTTACTTAAAGCGGAACTTTAAAAGGGGAGAAAACTAGAAGTGTCAAGTGTCAGATGCTCGGAATAACTCATGGGATATCGAATAATATTTTAATAAAAGATAAAATGTATTAATAAACATTCGAAGAAATAAGAATTTAATGTCTCAAAATATGAAAGAATAAAATAAATTAGTGGGTCTTTTACAAAGAAGTGCAGCTATTAACAGATTAAGGTATTTAAAATAAGAAATAAAGCAATGCGTTGAATTAAAGGTGTTGCTTCAAAATATAAAGGATATTTAAGGTATTATTAAAAGACAGTAAGAAAATGTAGATTTTTATGAATTCGGAATAAACTAACTAAGGTAAAAAGGCGAATTTTTTTTATTATTTCATATCTCCCCACCCAAAAAGATGGATGAACTGATAGGTCTTATGACTTGCAAGTTCAAAGAAGAGAAATGTTACACGTATTAAGATTACAATTTTGTCACCTTGATGTCTACTGAATAAACTTTCTAAAATTTTATAAATGCTAAATTAATTTTAAATTTAGAAGTTATAACGCTTGGGGATTTGTTAATTGAAGTACAATCACAAGATATCAATCTTATTTACAATTTACAAAAATAGTTTTAGTAATATGAATAATAGAATAAGAAAAGTTAATATAAAATTTGAGAGTAATCATTTAACAAAGTTTTATCATACTTACAGAATGAATGCTTCGCTGGTTCAAAATGCATTCTTTAAATCATTCGTCTAAAAGTTCTTTCAGTTCTCTTATAATAAACAACAGTTCAAGCATAATAAAGTTTCATTACATACCTCACTAATAAGAAGGAATTGACTGAGCATCTTACGATATTAGTTTGCTAGTGGAATTACTTTGTAAAATGTCCTAAAAAGGGACTATCAAAGTTAATGTTTAGACTTTACTCCCCATCTGGAATTTTATTTATTTTTTATTCAATAACAAACATACGACTTGTGTGCTTGACATGAGAGCCCGCTTATAAGTCTGAGACAAAATAACACAAGGAAATATTACAACACAAGAGAAATACACCCTGGAAGTTCCACACAAAGTGTGTGTGCAATGGAACAAGCGGGAATCGAAACCACAAACTCTTACGCACAAGCGATTAGCTAACTGGTGCTTTGACCATTCAGCCGCAGAGCCCCCCCATCTGGAATAATTTATTCTTACACTAGCAACTCAATTTCTCCAATCTACTTTCACTCTCAGTTTTTAATAAATAAAGTTAATATATCACAATAATAAATAATATCCCAACAAAAAGTTTTCGGTAAAAAAAAAAAAGCGCCAAGTTCTCCTTAATGTTTCGGCCAGAAAAAGTAGTGATATCTGAAGTTCGCACAAGTTAAAAGCCAAACATCCCAAATCTTTCATTGAAAATGGCTTCCTGCGACTTGGCCGTTAATGCCTTCTACAGCATTTCAAAATTAATGATTGGAAATTACGCATTTATGAATTATTTAAATATTAAAAGTAATATTAGAATGCAAAGAGGCAAATTCACATAAAGACATTATAAGTGATAGATTTCTGATGACTAACATTCAGTTTCAACAAACATTAGTTTTGATTACAGATCATTTAGTCCACTTGTGGTTTAATTGCTATTTTGTACGGTCTAAATTTAAAGTCATTAACGTAAAACCCAAGAAATAAAACAAAATTTACTTACTTCAAATCTCACAATATGTTACATTATATTTTATTGTATAATATTGAAATGTTGTGTATTGACTTAAGAGATTTTTTTCGTTTGAACATTTATTATAGTTTGTTTGCATACATTATGAGGTATTCGATTTATAAACTGTTAAAAGATGATACTAATTATGTTTTAGCAATTAGGGATATTATTTCCTGAATACAAGTATTTTGTTATTTTTAACTTCTAAGCATTTAAATGGACTGAAGTTGTTTAAATGCTTTTTTCAAATGTGTATTTTTTTCTGTACTCTGTGCCACAAAATGCCTATAATAATCAGAAAATGTAGTTGGTATGTAGCTCATTTGTACATATTTTAAAATTTGAAAAACTCTCTCGAAGGCATTAACGGCCAAGTCGCAGGAAGCCATTTTCAATGAAAGATTTGGGATGTTTGGCTTTTAACTTGTGCGAACTTCAGATATCACTACTTTTTCTGGCCGAAACATTAAGGAGAACTTGGCGCTTTTTTTTTTTTTACCGAAAACTTTTTGTTGGGATATCACTACTTTTTGTAAGTTTTTTCAAGTTTGTTATTCTAAACTATATTAATATGAAAAAACTTAAATTTCGGTACTTTTATGTTGCCCGGGAGCAAATCTCCTCATAAGTCCTTTGTTTTTTCGCCAGTAGCAGTTTTCATTTTTTACATGTGTAAATTAGAAACAATGCTTTGATTTTAAAATAAAATATTTTGGTTTATGTTATTATTTCTTATTTATTTATTTAGTTATTTCTATGTTAAATATTCTATTAAATAAAATGAGGGAAATGCATCTATTTTAAATGAGATGACTGAAAAGTATATATCTTTAAATGAAATGAATGCAATATGCACAATGGGGAGTTGGGAACAGTATTTGGCGATTTGCCACTTTCACCCGGCTAATATAAAAATACCTAAATTTATTTTATTCAGCTTTACAAATTTATAGTTTATTTCCTTTTATATTAAAGTACTAGCCGCCTCTAGAAAGCAGTATTTGCCGTATTAATTCCATGTTAAACGTTGCATCATGTTACTGTTATTCATAATTTAATTTACTTGCCCATTCTTTCGCCAAGTCGGAAGCTTTTGATAGAGAAATCAAAAACTCTTTACGATCATGAAAGCACATCATATATTTTTTGTTGTTATGTATTCCATCTTTCGTGACAAATATCTCTTAACTCACTTATGCATGTTTCCTTAGCAGTTACGATTCGTTCTCTAATGCGGAAATTTTTAATCCTATTAAGTAATCTTTTCTAATTGGGCTCACTGTCAATTGTTGTATTTTAACTGATACGATTGGGTACAGGTGAAATGGTTCTTATGAAATCCTTTGACAATATCTGCATTTACATTAAACCATATTGATGCTAATATCTTTTTGTTTCACGTTAACCTTTTCAATAGACTCGATTAAGGAAGAATAGAAGGTCTACCAGCTCACTGCCATAATCCATTTGAAAATCTATCATTCTTCTCATCTGATCGTGTTAAAGAATTAGTCAGTGTGCCATGGTTTTAAGATTTTAGCTAATTTTATTCGAAACCTGAAAATTAAAATGCGAGGAACCGGATTATAGAAGATTCATTCTAACGTACATATCGATTAACAGGTTACATATTATAGAATTATTATAATCATAAGGAGAACTGGCAGTTTCGGTGCTTTAATAGTTTCCGTAAATTCTCTTTATATAATACAGAAGTTTTAGCGGTGTAAAGATTAAACAACATAGTCACAGTAAGTATAATAACAGTACAATATAATAACAATAGCAGACGTTTTGGGCAATGACGAAACTATTAGCACTTTGGAAATATTAGTACGTTATATCATTTAACTATTCAGATTATATGCGGAAAAACAAAAATAGATGGCTCGCAATAATAATTAACTCATTGAAAAATAGCCACTAGCGTCAAATATTCGCCAAGCTTGGCGACATTCAGCAAAGTTTCGCCAAATTTGGTAATATATCATGTCAATTCTCAAATTTGGCGACAAAAAATGTTTTGTTTATTCTGACGTCATAATGATGCATATGTATTATGTATTATGCACATACCTATAATATGTATGATGCAAATGTATTACGTATTATATGCATATGTATAATATGTATGATGCATATACATAAGTTCATTAACATTACTAAAACGCAATTAAAGGGATAGTGTTCTATAAATAGTAGGATAGTTGCCAGATTGACCAGAGTGCTATTGAGATTAGAATTCCGACGTTTATAATAGACAGGGAAGCGTCTGCACACACCATCACCTCATCGAGTTTACATCTGAAATTTTAGGATTAGTTAAAACTAGATTAGCATATTTCAGTGCAACTGGTCTGTTAAGTCATATCTTGGTAGAAACCACCTGAAGACCTAATTTTAGTGCTTAACTGATAGGTTTACTATTGTATTTTCCTGCATCCAAAAGTTTGGAAACATAGGGGAATGGATGCAAGAAAACACAATGGAAAATCCACCAATTAACCCGTAAAATCGGGTCTGTGGGTGGTTTCCACAAAGATATGACTTGGCAGACCAGTTACATTTCAATACGCTAATCGATATTTAACTAATCCTAAAATTTCAGCCGTCATCTCGATGAGGTGATGAATTGTGCAGACGCCTCCCGGTCATTAATAAAATTTGTTTTAAGGAAGTAAAAGATAGAAAGATGGACAGATAAACTGAAACATTTGCCTTATTAAGATTTTTGTAAAAGCATATAAAAATTCATTCAGCTTGAACTCATGTAACACCTTTATAACTCAGGCTAATTTTCTGTAATCTGGTTTTGGCGACCAACATATCTTATCTATAACTATAATCTTTCATTTACAGATTTAAAATTAACAATAAGTTAACAGTAAGTAGGCTAATAATACAATATAATAACAGCAGCGGACTTCGGACGCCGCATCTGTCGCATATCGTTAAAGACAGTTATTAGTTACACATTTCATTTAATTAAAAGGAGATTTTTAAAAACTTTCATATGGAATTAGGATATTTTTGCACTATAGGGACCTTGGCATTTTTTTTTAAATCGTGGCGCAATTCGGACTTCAGAAACTGAGATATGCTGCCAAATGATATAAACAACTATGAAAACAAACCTGATGAACTTTTATGTTATTTATATTATGTATTTATATACATATAAACATTTTATTTATACATGTATAAAATATTATTTTTTATATACAAATTATTTATGTTGGTATATAAAAATAAATAAACGGGTTCCTTACATTAAATAAATTGTATACATATGGAAAAAATTGCTTGTGTATATGACTAAGTAAATAGGTTGCCAGAAAATGCGTTATCAAATTTCTTTTCTCGTCAAGGCTATTTTCTGTATTTCGCCAAGGCTACTATATCGGAAACATACCGAATTGCGGTTATATTTTGTTAAATGTTTTATTGTTTTAATATCGTAAATATATCATAACCTATACTGATTAAAATTTTTAGGTATATTCATTTTTTTCTATTTAACAAACATCTATGGAAAAGCATATATATAAAGTTTTATTCTGCTTGAAATTACGTGACCCCTTCAAAACTCTGTAATCGAGTATTGGCGACCAACATTGGCGCAATTGAATGTGAAGGAACTGTTTACGGCCAAATGAACACCCCCTGTTTGAAGGGTTTAGAGGCGGAAATTCTGTGTTTTAAGATTTTTCTGGTTAATTGTGCTACAAACCCGACTTACTTGTGAAATTTCATGATTCTACGACTTTTAGAAGTACCTTAGTTATTTGATGATGCGAAGTGAGTCAGTGACAAAAAAGCGCTTTTTCGGAATTTAATATTTCGAAAACTACTAAATATAGAAACATGAAATCGTGAAATCTTAGTTCAGTTTGACCATACGAACATGTGTATAAAAGAAAAAATTCTACATCTCTCCCTAAAACGACGTTATGAGGGGGTGAAAAGTATGCCGAAATGGTTCAGGAAAAGGTAGCTTACGGCTTGTGCGAACTTGGCGGACGCACTGCCGTGCTCCCAGATTAACAATAAAATTAATAATATCAAATTTAACAATAATGATAGCAATAAAAATTAAAACAATAATGCCTATTTGTTTATGCCTTTTTATTGTATAACGTGTCATACATCCTTATATCATCTCTTTGTTGTCTTAAATGCCATCATATATTATAAATTATTGTCTCTGTATGGTATTACTTACCATGTAGCAATAATATCATTTCTAAAAATTCTGAAAATCTAGGAACATAAACACTAATGAATTTCTCAGTGAGAAGCTCAGATTTTTTTTTCAAAATTAGAAATTCCAGACAGTGATTTATATAAACGTTCAAGGCTTCTCCTTTTAAATATTTATAAATTTTATTTAATTTCCAAACTTTATCTTTTTTCTCGGTAGTGCAAGATTTCTCAAAATGGGCTAACCAAGCTTGTATGTCCATACCTGACTCTGGGTCAAAAGGAACAATAATAATTTCACTCATTGTGCTACTAGATCTTTGAACATTTTTAGATAGCAATAACATAAAGGAGGGATAATATATGAATTCAATTGTATAAACATAATAAACATATATAACATATACCTTAAATTAAATAACAAATGTAACTATTTCTTTCTATAATAAATAATAAAAACAATTATAAAATAATCCATCTCCAACAAATAATAATAATAACAACAACACTGTAAATAATAAGAAACGTACTTAATCTTGCAACAGTAACAAAATAATATAATAATATTAACTTACAGAGAGGAAAGCCCCAGGTATGCTGACGGACGACGATCTAAATTTTATTTTAAAAATAACAAAGATTGATTTATTTGAAGCTCATAGTTCCACTTACTGTCGTATTAGGTAGACATCATTAGGTGAATGTCGTCGCGATGCGCTCTAATGTGCCACGAGGGAGCTCTCTTGGATGGGAGACGAAACACAGTTGAAAGAATTTCGAAGCGAAATTCTATTCTGCAGAAATGTACTGGCTTCTCTTACTTCATTCTAAATTTTTTTCCGGCATTGAACGTTATTCGGATTTAAAGGTATAAAGATCCTGTCGACTAATTGAAGCGTTTTCAATTGTAGAGTAGCACATGTCGAAAACAAGTAGTGAAAATACACCAACCCGAGAATAAAATGTTTCCAGTCCTAATTCGTGGTCACCATGGAAGGTCAGGTCGTAAATCCGTTGATGTTTTCCCGTAGATAATAAAAAAAACACGTATTCTTCGTCAAATAATTTATTAGATGACGTATAGAAGGTCACAATTCCACCAGTGATTCAGTCACCATATTCGGGTCGTGTCACGTTTTAAAAATAGATTTAATGGTGTTAAACGATTGGAAGCAACATTGCTAATTGAGGAAAAGCAGCTGTCCTGGTGATATGGATTTTTTAAGCAAGACAAAAAACGTAAAAAAAATATCTCTCAAGCCTATATAAATTTTAAAAGATCGCGGAAAGGTACGCTGATTTGTTCTACGCTCGAGTCAACCCAAATTAAGTTTGAGGGGAAGACAGGAGAGGGCGCACTAAGTGATAGGATGGAAACAATGAAAGATGCGCGGAAGAGCTTGGCATAGAGACGAAACTCTTTACTTAAAGCGAAAATTTAAAAGGGGAAAAACTAGAAGCGCCAAACACTCGTAATGACTCATGGGATATCGAATAATATATATAATATATATAATAATAATATAAAAAATAAAATGGTAGTAATAAACATTCGAAAGAAATAAGATTATAATGTCTCAAAATATGAAAGATAAAATACATTAGTGTGTTTTCTACCAAAAAAATACGGCTATTAGCATATTAAGGTTTTAAGAATGTGCGTGTATGTAAATTGTTAATGGACTGTAACGAGTTCAGATATAAATGCGAAGATAGTCAAATGATACGAATAGTCTCTAATAACAAAACAGTTCTTTTTATATACATATGTACAGGAACTTTAATCAGGACTGACACCGTAGTCAGTGTCATTGCGATGTTGATTTGTGGACAATACCACTCGAATTAAAGACATGATGTGTATAATTCTTTTATACCAATACTATAATAGACGTTATTGCTAACAATAATGACCGGATGGTTATTTTAGCTAACAAAATAGCTCACTAAATGCGGTTTTATTCCATAAGAACTTTCGACGTGCGAACAACAACAACAAATGATAAAGACTGTCGTTGCCATACGGCAAACACAAATGTCAGGTGGAATGCGCAAGGAGGTGCGCTCAAAACAATGTCAAGGCAAGCCGTAACAAAGAATAAGAAATAAAGGAATGCTCTGAATTAAAGGCATTGAATTAAAATATAAAGGATATGTAAGATATTAGACAGGTGAAAAGGGTAGATATTATAAGAAGTTGGAATAAATTAACTAAAGTAAAAAGGCGATTTTTTTTATTATTACACACACACACATATATATATATATATATATATATATATATATATATATATATATATATATATATATATGTGAAAATAAGTGCCATTATCTACTAAATATTTTATTAATACATAAATATTAATTATGTCAACAACTTAACATTGATTGTGTTGCGAATATGGTCCATTAGCTAATAGAGAATGATATGGAATGCTGTAGACAGAAATTGAAATATTGTACTACAGCATTTGGATTATAATTCTGAAAAAAATATCTGGAAACCTCATGCTTATTTTTATAGTATAAAATTTTATTATCGTGAGTTCTTTAAAACACATTTTTCAAAATATATATACCTGTATATATTTATATATTTTTTTTTTATTCTGGTTGTGGTACCATTGTTCTAGATATTGTTCTAGTCCAATGTTTTATGAGCTTTAGCTACTTTGATTGTAAATGCCACACAGAATAAAATATAAGGCATCTACATGTTCAAGAATTTTTTTAGATTAGACTGCACTGTATAAAAGTGCCTGGTAAGATATAAAACAAATTATTCATATAATAAAGATTATGTTTGTCAAATATATATATAGATACCACGTGTCCCAAAAATGACTGAGGGATTTTAAAATTCAATAACTTGCAAACGGTGACAGATATTTAAAAAATTCTTGCAAGAGGGTTATGCATGATGTCAGGAGTTTTTTTACTGTGTTTCTTAATTTTAGTTTGAATTTCAAACAATAGATGACACTGACAGCGATTGACGCTCAGTCGAGGCCTAAACTGACGTCACTCCGCATTGATGCGAAGGAAGGAGATTAAGGCTATGGAGTGGCTCTCATTCGCCAGCCCAATCTTGCTCTTAGGACCCGATTCTGAATTCATTCGATATGATTTCAACGAAGTGCGTTGTTGCCATGGAAACAACAAATTCTTCGATACAGCGTTAAGAACTGGGCATGAATTTAAGAAGTAGTATTTCAATTTGCAAGTGATTTTACATTGATAAAGTTTTATTTTCCCGAATTAAATTACTTTTTATGGTCTGATTGAAAGAATGTTTTATGCATCGTATTTTAAAACTAGGTGAAGAGATTTAGAATTTTTTGTTGTTGTTAAAAATTTCATAACTTTTATTACATTCTAATAAATTTTAGATCTTTTAAGGAAGTTCATCAGTAGTTTTTTATGAATGTTGGATAATAATCGTGAAAATGGTTAATAGTATATTTTTGTTCAAAATAACTACTTAAAAACAAATATTAAAATTTTCCTTGTTTAACCCTTTTGAATAGGGGTATTATATCGTTGCATTAAAATAAAAAAAATAAAATGAATGCTAGTTAATTAAAAATTTTGTTTGACAGTTTGATATTAAAATATTGTAGTACATGCAGCTTCTGTTTGATAAAATAAAACTAGTAAATATTTTTTATCTACATCTATTTAAATTGTAAAAATGTGTTAAAAGAATTCTTGGAGGTAGAATTTTTACGGTTTGGCAACTCTTTCTACACACAAATGCTAATATGCATATATTTTTTAATAATAAAGATATCAATGATATCTAATGTGATAAACTAAGTTCAAATTAAACTTGACAAGAGTATAAAACTTAGTCGTACTTAAATTATTAAAGGCCACAAACACATTTTTATTGAAATTTTTATCTTTATATAAATTAAGACCGTATTTCTAATAGCACTTTTTGTTGGAATGAAATTGTAATTTTAAAACATTTTTGTTTATATATATATATATATATATTAAAAAATCAGGAATCGTAATAATCAGGGCTTGGCAAATGCGGTTGCTACTTGCAACCAATATTTTTTACTCGACGACCAGTATTAGGTAGATTTCGTAAGAAATACTACCTATTGCAGTCGTTACCATGGTGCGACTTTTGAAAAATTCCTTCATAACTTTTCATTACATGACCCCAGGAACCCAAAACCACCCCCACCTAAAAAGTTTATATATATATATATATATATATATATATATATGTATGTATGTATGTACTAAATTTTGTCCGCACGATAAAAGTCGCAATTATGCACGGAACGTCTTCAAACTCGCCAACAACTTTAAGATGGCTAATTTCTCGGCGGGGATTGAAAATGAGCAAAATCGGTCCAAGGGAATGGGAATGGGGAAGGTTTAAAATTTGAATACCGTCTTGACATGATTCTGATAAAACCAGCTTTTACACAACAATGACAGGAAAAAATAAATATTTTTCGTTATAGCTGTTACCAACAATTAAAAAAAAGCAATAAAATTCTCACCACAACAATTGCTTTTCTAATGCAATGTTTTCACGTGAAAAAATTAAATTAGATAAACAGTTTGAGGAATTGAAAACAAATTGAATATTAGGTCATAAGTTTTCTCGAGCAAGATTTCTGCATGAAAATTCAAAATGAAATAAATAGTTTGACGAATAAAAAAAAACAACAAAATATTGCGTCATATTGAAAATATAATGGACCACAGCAGGTGAATATGTAACGTCATTGAGTTTGAAGAAACGTATTAAAACATGATAAAAACCCGAGTGTGGAAATATTAACATAATTTAACACTTTGAGGTTTTCTGAATTTGATTTAGCCATTTTTAAACCTATTCCATATACATGCGTGTGTGTATATTAGAATTTTCACAAAATGTTTAGCTCCTTAGAGCTCATTCTTAGCAAAGGAACTGGGTTTATCTTTAATCCTGATTTAAGTTTTGTTGGTGAATTTAGTACTTAATTTCGAAATCTACCTCCGCCTGTAGGCCCGAGCCGGCAGGGATTTTTTTTAATCTGGCGGTTTTTATAGTGTAAACGGCATTTTCCACATCATGGACAGAAAACGACATTCTTTGCTGCTCTAGCCAGCTAGCATGTCATGTCATGTGATTAGAATGTGGGAAGAGGGTGGGTCATTCTTACGGGTTGTTTACCGATGTTTTTTGCAAGAGGGTTCTGTTTACAGTTTTTCAGGGAAAGTTGGTAGTAGTCGCCCAGGGGGGGGGGGGGGGGGGGGTGAGAGATAATTTTGAATATTAGAATAATAATTTTATTTAATGAAGAATATTCTGTAATTATACGTGTTTAGTGTTTGAATTATCATCCATAGTAAATTGAAAAAAAAAATCCACTGAAAATCAGAAGGACATTTTTGGAGGATGGAGGTACTTATCCTTACCAATTTTATTGTTGTATTAAGTCAATCCTTAGATTACTGTATTAAATCAATCCTTAGATTGTTGTATTAAATCAATACTTTGATTGTTGTATCGAATCAATACTTTGATTGTTGTATCAACCCGTAAGAACAACCCACCCTCTACCCACACTCTAATCACATGACATGACATGTTGGCTGGCTACAGCAGCAGAGGATGTCGTTTTCTGTTTATGATATGGAAAATGCCGTTTACACATTTTCTTTCGTTAACACTACAAAAACCGCCAGATTAAAAATCTTGGTTGCCGAATAAAAACTATTGGTTGCATGTGGCGATTGCTTTTGCCAAGCCCTGATTATCACGATTCATGAATTTAAAAAATATATATATATAAACTAAAGCGCTTTAAAATTACAATTGCATTCCAACAAATGTGCTATTAGAAATACGGTCTTAATTTATATCAAGATAAAAATTTCAATAAAACCTTGTTTGCGGCCTTCAATAATTTAATTACTACTTAGATTTAGACACTTGTCAAATTTAATTTGAACTTAGTTTATCATATTATATACCATTGAAATCTTTATTATTAAAAATATATGCATATTACAACTTGTGTGTAGAAAGATTTGCCAAAGCGTAAAAACTGTAACTCCAAGAATTATTTTAACACATTTTTACAATATAAAACGGATGTAGATAAAAAATATTTACTAGTTTTATTTTATCACACATCAGGATGAAGCTGTATGTAGTACAATATTTTAAATATCAAACTGTAAATTTTTTTTTAAATTAACTAGCATTTATTTTATTTTTTTTATTTTAATGTAACGATATAATACTCTATTTAAATGGGTTAAACAAGGTAACTTCTAATATTTATTTTTAAATAGTTATTTTGAACAACAATATACTATTAACCATTTTCACGATTATTATTCAACATTCATAAAAACCTACTGACGAACTTCCTTAAGGGGTCTCATGATTCTTAAGGCTTCAAATTTTCGAAATTTTAATATTTTTAGATGTTAAACTACTATTTTTTCTGAACATTTTGATATAATTATATCCTTGAAATTCCGATTAGAATGGGTGTTATGGTTTTTAGGTAGATTTCGTACGAAATGCCACCTATTTCATTCTCCCCTATGTTGGAATTTCTGAAAAGTTTTTGAAAATCTACACTGATCATGACCCCTAGAATCCAAAACCACCCCCAGTAAAAAACTTTATCTATTTATCTATCTATCTATCTATCTATCTATCTATCTATCTATCTCTCTATATATATCACTTTCTTCTGGACACGATAACTTGCACAATTCTGCACAAATCACTTCCAAACTGATATATGAAATCAAGAGGCATAGAATATCGGTTAAGTTTCTTAATGGGCAAAATCGGACCAAGGGGATGGGAGTGACACTGGGCTTTAGACTTTAAAGTGTTAATAAACGATAATTTTCTGAAAAAAAGGAGAAAAAAAAGACATTCGGTTATTATCTATTTCTTTCTAATATCTTTCAAATGAAACTTTTAATCGAAAATAACGTTATCCAATAAATGAAATAAGAAAAACATGAGTTTTCCTTTGTAAAAATAAGGCAAAATGTTACGTTTTAAATTATATAATTGAATACAGGGTAAATATCTATGTAAAAAAAGATTATTTTTTTAATCAATATATTTGTACTTACTACTGCAAATTAATAGCTTAAGCTCCTCTATGCGTTACATTTTAAAAACATTGTTTAAAGTACAGTTATACTGTCAAAAATAATTTACTTAAAAATGAGAACTTCCATGCACTCGTATTTTTTTAAGTACAATTGTTTCAAAAATAAGTACATTGTTAAAAATAATCTTCTTAAAAATGAGCATTTCTATGTACTCATATTTTTTAAGTACAATTGCTTCAAAAAGGAACATTAATCTACTTAAAAATGAAAATTTCTTTGTACTCAATTTTTTTAAGTACAATTAATTCAGAAACGAGTACATGATATTTTGAAGTTGTGCATACTTATACTTGATTTATAAATGTATGCAGAAATGAATACATATATTTTGTATTTTAAAGTCTTAATATTCATGTTTAAATCCTATGTGATCAAAAATATGAGTTTTCTGATAAACCCTTTTCGTATACCGAATTGACAGTAGGAATTTCCAAGCTTTTATTTAAAGATAAGTCTATCTTTGTGATAATTTTTAATTTATAATACACACTTTTCAAATTTATTTACAATTTCATTAGAAATGTTAAAGAAGAAAATTTAGTTTAAAAATTGTTTTATTAGAAATTAGAATATTTAAGAAAGGGGAAATTCATCTCTGCTGTTAACGATCCTCCGTCGCTGATTCATAAAAGGTGTCATTTGGAAGATGTTGGTAACTGCCCTTATAGCGCAGTCAGTACAATACTGATTTCCCACCTAGAAGACTCTGGTTCAAATCACGGAGCGGCTCATACGCGGAATTAAAATAGTAAATTCGTTGTTCTTTACTCCAAAAATTGTAGTTCTTCGCAATTAAAAATGGTGATTTGTCGGTTCTTGTCTCGGTGATTTGTCTTTTTTTTTCTTATAGCGTATGTGTGTTTCTATACATACTTATTTTCGAGTCCCTGTATGTACTAAAAAAAATGAGTACATGCGTTTCTCAAATTTAAGAGTTAAGTACTCGGAGGTATTATAAGATCGGAAAGTACTCAAAAATGAGTACATTTTGCTTATTTTTAAGTATCCAGTTTTAACAGTGTATATATATTAAAATTTTATTTTTTATATGTAAAAAAAAAAAAACTAAAAAAAAACCTCGTAATTTTTTTTAAAGTGACTACAGCAAACTTCCTCATAAAATGCTCTAATCCTTGAGCAAGTAACTTAAATTTATTAACTTACAAGAATTCAATTTGAACTAATGAAATAACTACTTAAGAAAAACAAATGTTTAATTAAAATTTTGAAATCTGTAGTTTTAATGGGCTTATTCTCTATTTAAATAACGAATAAAATGCTTCCAATCATTCAAGGTAACATTCATTTAATCGCAATTTGTGCAAATAAAGTTTGTTTTCACCAATTTCATTTCTTAATTAACTTCCTCGAGTTATTAAATTCTTGTTTACATAGTTTGGCGATCAAAGATTAACTTTAAAAGTATTTGCTTTTAGTCAATAGAATTTAAATGAGTTATTGGTCCTCAAGTAGCTAATAATTACATTTTCACAAAATTCTATGTATACAAATGTAGCAAATTAAGTAAAATTCTAACCCACTTTTGAAGAAAGAAAATAACTATTTTTGCAATACAAAACAAGTGGGATTTTTTTTACCTCAAACGCGGCAAATGTGGTGCATACTATAACTGGTTTCAGAAATATTGAGATCTTGATGCAAAGCTGCTGCACTTTTATGCAAAAAATGCATGAATATACAATTTAATATTTATTATTTATTATGTATATTAAATTCAGTAATACGGAAATAATATGATCCATATTAAATAGGACGCAATCACCATGGTAACCCATGGTTATATGCGGACGGACCAAACGACGACTGTAGGTATTACGTATTTATATAATTTCGAACGCACCTATAAATGGGATAAATTTGTCTAACTTTTTTTAAATATGGCTAATATACAAAACAAGGACGATCCATCGATTCTTTCGACAGTCCGTGATGGAAAAACTATTGTATCAATTTACCTCATTTTAGACTTCTAAAATAAAATATTTTAGTTTATAAATGTACTAAATATAGTTTTTCTGACCATAAATACTATTAATTAGCGGTAATTCGTCGTTAAAATATGTTTTTGGCGCATGCGTAGTGCTGTGTTAAAAAAATGGCTGTTAGTGCGTGCTCTTAAGCGTATGCACAATATATCCAGATTCTTCTTTCAACTAAGCCGATGAACCAAACGATTTTAATTTTTTTGGAGACTTTTTAAGAAATGTTTTGTGAAAGGTGTTTATTATTATTATTATTATTTTAATATTATTACTACCATTATTATTATTATTTTTAACGGAATTAAGAATTAAATCCGTAAAAGAAGAATGAACTTAAATTTACACGATGTGTAAAACTACTTAAAAGATGACAATATTTAAAAGATGTTAAATTATTTTAATACCTTAGTACTTTCAACTATAAAAAACATAGTCTTCGTCAGAGGAATATAAGAAATACTATTGTTATTAACGTCTAATTTTCAAAATCCACATAGATGATGTCGAAAGGAGTGAAAGTGGAAGTCAACTACGGTATTAAAGTAATTTAACATATTTTAAATATTGTCATCTTTTAAGTAGTTTTACGCATAGTGTAAATTTAAGTTTAACTTTTAAAGATGAATTAAGCATTTCTATTTATTTATTTACTTAAGAAGAATGAAATTATCAATTTCGTGCTGTGTCATATTGTAATTATCAAGAAAAAGATAAGCATTTTGAAATCAGATTAGAAACTGCTGCCCCAATTGTCAATCAATAGTACTTTTATATGAATTTTGTCTTGGATCTACCTTACAAAGCAGTAGTTAGTGACGATAAAGGTTTTTTTTTAAATTTAGCATACAAGCTGTTAAATTCCTACGGGTTCAAACGAGTTACATTCAAAATATGTTACAAAATATTAATAAAATAGTAGGACATTATCATGCTTGTGAATAAAATTTACTAAGCAGTTATGACGACAAAAGATAAACTCATGTTTAACATTTAAAGTACATCAGCAGAGTTTTAAAAGATGAGAGCATATTTTCCTTTTCGTGAGTATAAACTATAAATCAGTTAAGGCAAAAATGAACTGATGATTATCACTTAACCCTTAAATGCCTGAGTTTTCAAAAATCATTTAAAAAATACTTTTCGGCTTTCTTTTTAAAAATAAATCATGGGAAAAATACTTAAAAAATCTTTTTTTTTAAGTACGGTTTACGGTAAAAAACTGTTTGTTACTAATCGGTAATGCTGGTGTTTAATTGAAAAAATAATTTTCCTTGATAAAATTCTATAATATTAAACACACAAGAATTTTGAAAAATATGATAAGAAATAAATTTCACTTGTTCACTGCAGAACAAAGTAGGGTATTTCGCAAGCTTCCAAACAAAACAAAATGAACATGTATCAACAATTGAAAAAATAAATCTATCTTTATTCATAAACAGCACAAGTGTTGCCATCTAAATGCTGAAAATCGATTTAATAATATTTTAGAATGTATTTTATTGGCAACATTTGCCTAAATTGGGTATGTTGCCTAAAGGCAACACCCGGCATTTAAGAATTAATGTATCCAACTAGGTTTGTGTAACTAATTAAAATGATCCCAGAAATAATTTTATTGTTTTTCTTAACTGTATCAGTAGCTCCAAAAAGCATTTTTTGTTTTCTTTTTAGGAAAATTGGATGTGTAGTTTTGTCTGTTTTTATTTCAGCTATCAAAAAGAAAGTGTTCACTTTAGCAAACCGAAGTTGTTGTTTATGGACTTTGAGAAATACAAAATTTTTTTATATGGCAACTAATGCAAGTACAACATAAAAATATGCACAATTTTAGAAATATAAAGAGGATATATATAATACATTTCTAGAAAAAAAAACTTTAAATGTGTTTCCTGAAAAACTTTCATTTCATGAATAAGCCGTTACAAAATATGCTCTAACATAAACTATTACCGTTATATTTATATGTAATCAATCGCGTACAGTTGATGTGATGCTGTTAGTGCTCTGAACTAACGGTTAAAATATCACAGAATATCCTGAAATTTTACAGCTATTTTTAGAAATTAACATACAAAAACTGTATGAAAAATCTCAGCAGTTACCATTTAGATGCTATATCTATGGAAGATTTTATTTAATGGCTTAAATTCTGGTTCATTACATTCTTAGTAAATAAAATACAATATTTATTTGAAAGATACAACAGACACTCATCATCTTTATTGTCAGCACGTTTTAAGTATGAAATATTATATTATTTTTCCTTACACTTAAACAAAACCTGCATCAATGTAATTTACTTAACAAAGAAATTGTTTTATCTATTCATATATTTATTTATTTAATTGAGACAAAATGTCTTGGACTCATTTTCGTTTTGTTTGCAAAATTAAGCGTCAGGCGTACTAACATATCTTAAAATATATTAAAAGAGATTAATAAAATAATAACATCTTTACATCTTTTCAAGATTTTGAATATTTGAAATAAACATAACAAAATTTTACTAGAAATTTTAACATGTACTGATTCTACATATATTTATTTATTAGACCCCGGAATGCTATTTCTTTCTCCCAGCTTATTTTGTCTCCAATAAATAACGCTACCTTGTGTACACTAGCCGTAAAGCAAAAGCCGATGTTTCATTTTGCGATTAATTACTCTACAGCATTTTTTAAAACTTCTAAGCATCGCACATTTTCAATGTTTATACCGTCGTATTGGGGGGAAAAGTACTTTTTAATGCAATTTGTTTGAAAACTGCATCTTCATTTGTTTTTGAAATATTAATTTTATGTAGTTTTTAGCGACATTTGTTTCATTTTGGTAACTCAAGTTCTCCATTTCTGTAGAAAATACAGAAAACAATGTGGAAAAATAACAATTACATCTTTTTGTTGCCATTTTCTCATAAAAATTGAAAAAAAAAATTAATTAAAATACGTGCTATTTTGAGAAAAATATAAATGAAGGATTTATGATAGAACACACCTTCTCCAGAAATTCTACAGAAATCCGTAGAATTTTTGAAGATTTAGCTTTACCATAAAAATATCTGCAGAATTTAAAAAGATATTCTTAAAAATATCTGCAGAAATGGGCCAAATACCTACAGATTTTCTACATATTTGTAGGCCAATTACCTACAGATTTTCTACAGATTTTTTTTTAGTGGGGATGGAACTATTAAAAACTATATTTAATTTTAAGTATCAATATTAATGCAAATGACGTCATTTTACATAAAATAAAAGCGTGTGCTTTAAGTCATAAAATTAAAATATGTTTTGCAGTAGAGTCCCGATTATTTGAGTCCCGCTTAACCGAGTTATTTCCTTCTGGTGGACTGGTGGTTTCTATTATTATGAAACAGCCATTATAAATGAAGCGTTAGGCGAAGATGAAATAGCAGCCGTAAAAAGTTAGAACTCTGATTTTCTGATCAGAATGAAAAAAAAATGGCCATAATTTTTTTTGAAAAAAAAATTGTAAAAAAAAATGGCCATAATTTTTTTTTTGGAAAAAAAAAAAAAAAAAAATGGCCATTTTTTTCCCCATTCTGATCAGAAAATCAGAGTTCTAACTCTTTACGGCTGCTGTTTCATCTTCGCCTAACGCTTCATTTATAAGGGCTGTTTCATAATAATAGAAACCACCAGTCCACCAGAAGATAATGAAGTAATGGAAATGCCGGGGGCGACACTAAATTCTGAAAAAGTAGAATTCCTGTTCTCTAGTTGTATAGAATAATATTTCCCCGTACAAGAACATTTTTCCACCATCTTATTCTCTAAGCAAATTATCCTCTGTCTCCTATTAAATAAATGATATAGCCGTGTTATTGATATTTTAGTTTGTCAAAAACATTTATAAACTAAAGCATTATATATTCGAAATATTTAAGGTCGCCTACAGAAAAAAATACCATTGCGCTCGAATAATACGAGCCTGGTTAATTAAAAGTATTGGATAAATAGAATCTTTTAAAATTCATTGGAAGCAACAACCATTTTCCAAGTTATTAACCACTTATAAGGAGTACGGCAATACCTGAATATCGTGTATAACGAAATATTTTATGAAAACCTCGCTACAGAAAAGTTTGTTTGGAAGTTTAGTACCATGCTGAAGAGAATGTTTCTTAACTAATGATAAAAGCATGGTTATTGAAGTATTTGAAACAAAAAATCAAAATGAAGTTGGATGAAGTGACAACGAAGAATATTGTAGATTAGACGATGTGTAATGTCCACAATAAAAAGTTGAAAGAAACGTCCAATGCGTTTCAAAAAAGTTTCCAAAAAGAGCCCTAACACATTCTAAATAACTGCAACAACAGCACAAAAAATCTCCTATGTTATACATTCTAAGAAAAATTTCATAGTGTGATTATTTTAAAGATACATAATTTTTATAACTGATGATATTTTTGAAAATGATATTTAATTTTAAAAGTACAGGCATGTACACACAGTCGTGGAAAAAAGAGTAAACACCCCTTACTAACTCTGCAAAAAAATATCGTAGAAGAAACTTACTGATACCACACAATTGGTAATAAAGTCGACTTTTAAATGATGCATATAAAATTTGCTTAGGGGGCCATCTACATATTAAAACGAACTATAACTTTGTTTTTGTTTTTTCAATAGCAGTACACAATTCTGACTAGCATAAATAAACACAACACCCTTCAGTTAGCCTAGAAATTTTTTCTATGCAATTCGTATGATAAGTTTCCGATAAATTAATCATTTTAAAACGATCATATTTTAGGGGCTGTATCCAAATCGAAGTTCGGAGCTCGATTGTTGACCGAGAGAGCCCCGTTCTTGATCAAGGCACATTAAGATACACTAAAGCAGTTAATGAAAACTGTTCGATTACAGGATAGCATACGAAATTTCAAAATGTCTACTCACTTCTATCACACACAACCCCTTAAACCATCATTCTGTCATTTTTTAAGCATAATTTGAAAACTACACTGCTCAAAACAATTAAAGGATATTTGAAGTTTTATATAAAATAAAGATATAAACGAATTTTTTTTTTGCCGAAAATAGATGAAGAGAATCACAAATGCAAATTTTTCTGGTTTTCAAACTGCGGAGTATGCAAATTTTGAGTTCGACGTCAAAAACGTCGCTTCAGCGGCAGCGAATGAAATTTGACTTTCAACTGGATAAAAAAGAATGAAGACAAGGATGATCGGCATTCAGTGATTGATTTGTTTCAAAGAGTACGATGTCTCAGCGAAGTCATTTGACAGATTCAGAAGCTTTGAGAATTGTTGGTAGGTTAGAAGGGGGCCAAACTCAAGCCGTAGTAGCGCAAGCCATTGGAGTGTCAAAAAGTGTCATTTCCAGGATCTGGAACCGTTTTTTGGAGACTGGATGTGCAGGCCGAAAACCAGGGCAAGGTCGTAGACGGGCAACCACGCCCAATGAAGATCGGTATTTAGCGTTAACAGCTCGGAGACACCGAACCATGAACGCTACTCTTCTCCAACAACACCTTCGCTCGGCTACAGGCAACACGATTTCAACTCAGACTGTCCGAAACCGGCTCCATGCTGTAGGTCTGTATGCTCGCCGACCGATGGTATGTGTTAGATTAACATCAAGGCATCGTCGCGACCGCAGGGAGTGGGCAACCGAGCATGTCAACTGGAGGAGAAATGAATGGAGCAATATTCTGTTTTCTGACGAGTCCCGTTTTTCTGTGCATCCGGATAATAGGCGAATTTTCATCTGGAGGGACCGTGGCAGTAGGAATAATCCTGCGTTCGTGCACGAAAGTGTCGGATTTGGCGGTGGAGGAGTGTTGGTGTATGGTGGCATCTCCATTGACGGGCGCACTGACCTCTACATCATTCGAGATGAAGCTCTGACTGGTCGCCGATATAGGGATGAGATCCTCAGACCTATTGTAGTCCCTTACGCTGCAGCAATCGGAGATAACTTCATTTTAATGGACGATAACTGCAGGCCACATCGTGCAAACCTGGTGGAGGATTTCCTTTTCGAGGAAGGAATCGTTCGAATGGAATGGCTAGCGTGTTCTCCAGACATGAATCCAATCGAGCACGTTTGGGACGCTCTAGGAAGACGAGTTTCTGGCCGCCAACAACCCCCACAAACTCTCCAAGAACTGGAAAGGGCTCTTCTGGAAGAGTGGGTCAGAATACCCCAACTCGTCATTAATAGCCTCATTGAGTCCATGCCTCAAAGGTGTTCAACGTTGCTGGCCGCCCGTGGAAACCATACCCCCTACTGAAAATGATTTTCTTTGAAGAAAACACCTTTTCTTATTCTTTTTTTTCTCATATGCACAAATTGTGTTTTTTTCCTTTAGTACACAAATGCGCAATAAAATGCATTTTTTTCTGCCAAACATGTGTAATTTATTCTCATATAACCTACTATGTCTGTCGACCATGTATCAATCAGCTAAACAGTTTACCAGATACAAAATCCACCTAAAACTGCAATATCCTTTAATTGTTTTGAGCAGTGTATTTGGAAGAAAAATGTGAAATTTTGGATTTCCATTAAGCAGGACATAATAAATCTAAATCTATCAAAAAATTGTAGGTTGCAATTCATAATTTTTTCGAATATTAATTTCATAATTCATATCATAAAATTATAAAAATTGAAAAATCAACGTATTTATGTTTAAGTATTTTAGTATTATTGCTACACAAAAAATTAGTACATTAGGAGTATAATTTCAGGAGATATTAATAAAAATATGGAAATGCAATGTAACATTAGAAGCACTAAATTTTGAATGTTTATAATTCAAAAACTTATTATTCAATTGACTTGAAATTTGGTTTCTACGCCTAGTTTGAAACGAAGATTTGAAATATCTTGTTAAAATTGGGTATTGACATTGAAAAAAATAAAGTTTGAATTCGTTTTAATATGTAGATGGCCCCCTAGGCAAATTTGATATACATCATTTAAAAGTAGACTTTATTTCCAATCGTTCGGTACCAGTAATATTCTTCTACGATAATTTGTTGTGGAGTTGGTAGGGGTATTTACTTTTTTTTCATGAATGTACGTTTTAATGTTAATCATGTAATCTCTACGAAATTTGATATACATAAATTACTGATTCATTTTAAAAGAAATCAATTTATTCCCAGTTAACAGGGAAAGAGTGATGAATACAGTTTTTGCGATTAATTAATATAATTATTAAAAAGGTGCAGCATAAAACATAAATAAGAAAACCAAATTAAAATTCTTTGATAATTATGGAAATCAAATAATTACTTTTGTTATTATTCACTATTCTAAAAACTGCATCTACAATTAGCATCTCTTTAAATAAGACACGCCTGGAGTATTAATAAAGTTTCTAATGCTGTAAGTAATAAATTAACATGAAGTCTACTAACACGAATAATTTTTAGTCACCTTTCAGCTACCTTATAAATGCTTCCCGTTATATTGTATAATAAATGTTTAGCTATATATTGAAAAAGAGATAATTGCATCTAGACCTAGCATGAACATTTGCAAAATATAATAAAAAATTTGACGATTTACCTACAATTAAGAAACAGATTTCTTTCATCTTCATAAATCTCTGAAACCGATGTATTTCAAAGCTTAAAAGAAGTATTTTTGAAACAAAAATTTATTTTGCTACCATAATTTTCAGAAACGTTTCCGTACTTTTAACAGTCATCATTTTTAATGTCAGCTTCTCTGTAACAGTCTTCTCAAAGGGTATCAGCTCAAAATAATGGATTTTCAGATGCTATCAATTCTCAAAACAACATTTTCAGCTTATTAACAGATTTTATGCACGCAAAAATAACAAAATAATCTTCAATTTACGCTAATAATGTAGCATGTTTGAATGTGTTTCTTGAATATGGACAAGTTTACTGGAGAATTGCTATTTGAAAAAACGATATTTCGTGTGAAAGCTAAAAACAAACTGTAAAAACTCCTTTAAAACGTTTCAGTTAAGTTCAAATGTAATATATAGCATTAAAATGAAGTAAAGAATTCGATTATAATAACATAATAAAAAGAAAAGTGCCCAGTTAAACTGATGGCATTGAGCTCACAGACTATTCACACTAATTGTATATTATACTCTTATTTCAAAGAATAATTCCCCTCAAAAAATAAATGAAGGGGGATTAGCCTCCGTTTTCCTCCCCCCCCCCTTTTACCCTTAACAATGAACCTCCAAATATATTCAGGGCACTCCTTAACATAATAAACAGGTATACCAAAATTTGAAGCAAATCAGATACTACTGCATGAAAAAATATTTTCGCTAAATTAAGGGGTGTGTGTCTGGTCCCCCTTTCACCTCTTTATACTTAACTAATGAACTTTCAAATCTAATTAGAAAAGCTCCTTATCAGAATGAACATAAAAAAAATAAAACAAATTGGATAATTCGGCATGAAAATCCATTTATCTAAATTAAGGGGAGGTGACTGGCCCCCCTTTCTCACTTTTACACTTAATAAACCTCCAAATCTAATGAAGGAAGTGCCATATCGGAATAAACCGTTATATCAAATTTGAAGCAAATAGAATAATTTTGCATGAAAAAACCATTTATCTAAATTAAAGGGGGTCTAGCCTCCCCTTTCGCACCTTTATATTAAAACAATGAACCCTCAAATCTAATCAAGGCAGCTTCTTAACATAATAAACCGGTATACCAAATTTGAAGCAAATCGAATAATTCTGCATAAAAAAAATTTATCTAATTTAAGGGGGGTCTAGCCCCCTTTCCTCCCTTTATACTTAACCAATAAACCGCCAAAACTAATCAGGGAAGCGCCTCATCAGAGTGAACGTAAAAAAAAAAATTGAAACAAATCGGATGTTTCTATCAAGAATTATCGTGTTACGTACATACGTACGTACAACATACATACATACAGAAACGGCGGACACATTAGCTCTCAGGCTTTGATAGCCTATGAGCTAAAAAAGGGGTATGGCATAATAAATGACTGCAAAAGGGTGTCACGCATCCAAAATACGCACCTGGCTATACATAATAAAGGTATACACAGGAAATTGTCTCTAGTCTTTGCGGATATAAGAGAATTTTGTACGCAAAAATACCGCAGATCGATAATCACTTGATTGATTTTTTTTTTTTTTCGTTTTCCAAGATTTTTGTTGATGTTGTTTTTTAAGAAGATATACGGGGTGATTTTTAATTAACCCACAACTATAAATAGGAATAACTTCTCAGAGCCCCACTAAATGGCAGTACGAAAGCGTACAGTGAGAGAAGGCATAAAAGGAAATTGTTTACTGTCAGTTAAATGCAATTTTTAAAATGTCTCCCAAAGCGTCATATTCTTTTAAAGATCGTATTTTTATTGTTAAAAAATGCTATTTATGTGGTGAAAATGCAACACTATTTCTGCGGAAGTAGTCTTCAACATTCAGAACCGACTTAAGCGATCTATAGAAATGGTGAGAGATCTGATAAGAAAATTTTAGATGTTTGAGGAAATGCTGAGACTGTCGTTTTTTACCTAAATTCGTAATCTGGGTATGAAGGGCCATGCTTGGCCCCTGCGCTTAGTGATTTGACACTATTAACAGTGATCTTGGAACCTGAGTTATCGCCTATTAGTACCCAAACCTTTATCCTTGTGCATTGCATTGGTCACATTATTCACCAGATATCGTCGATACCATGTCAAACTATCCAATGTGAAAATAGCCACTTTCCAGGAGAGCAAAAAAAACTGTTTTAATTGTGGATTCAAATTCAGCGCCAAGCAGTAGTAAACAATTATTATATTTTTGAGGTGTTGTTTTATATCCTATTTAAGCATGCTATTGACATAAATCATTTGAATAATTTTACTCGCCAAAAAAATAACATTGGATGGTTTGATATGGTATGCTTATTTGTACTTTTTCAGCTTCATTGAACTTTTTCGGTTTCAAACTATCCAATATGCCACATTGGATAGTTTGACTTGTAATTTTTTTGCGATTTTCCCAAATTCGCCATTTCATAGTAGCAAATGTGTCGTATTCAATAGTTTAATTTGTAAAAATTTTGGCATTTACATATTCAATATAAAATTCTTAAGATTTTTCTTTAACAATTTTAATAACGAAATACAGTAAATTAATAAAGATAAAAGCTGATTTTTAAACATTCTGTTAATTTTATAAAACATAAAAAAAAAAAAAAAATCTCAAATAATGCGGTGGGGGAAAAAAAGCACTTCATACCCAAAATTATAAAGAGTAATTTTCGCGCTAATAATTATAAGAAACTCATGGGCCGCTTTCTGCCACTATTTTCGAATAGAAATCTTTGATTTATTTAATCTCCTGTTAACTCTTTCCGGTTTGTGGTTTAGTTTAATTATGTTAAAATATTTCAAACATGATGAAATTTATATACATTATTGAGGTGCACAGCAGCATGCCTATTTTAGAATATGACGTGTACAACAGATATCGTTCATTTACAGCGACACACAAAACATTTCGGTTAAAGTGCAGTCTATTAGCAATAATTGCTGGAAATGAGTTTTACATTTTGGTATGCATTTTAAAACTATGTGCATACTACGTGGTATGTACAAATTCTATAGATTGTATACAGAACTACCTAAAATAATTAGCATTAATTAGTATGATTCTGAACTGCTTAAACGTAGTTTTTAATTATGTTATTTCAAAGCTGAATTATTATTAGTATATGACAGTGTTGGGTACGCTCACAAAAAAAACGAACTAATTCAAACTCAAACTCAATTTCTTAAAAATGAGTCAAGTTCACGTTCAAATTCAAAAATTTTCAAACGAACTCGTTCAACTCAAACTCATCTATGAAAGTGAGCGAAGTTCACTAAAAACTCGTTTTTAAAAAAATTTATATATTAGATCTTTATCGTCCAAATTTACAAAATTTTGTGAACTAATCTTTTGGTTATTCGATATAAGGGTCTTCATGGGCCCGGCCCAATTTTCCTTCCCGACAAAATAGGGCGGGGCTGGATTTATTTTCTGGCCCAACTCGGGGCTGGACTGCATTCTTCTTGAGGTCTGAACAGGCATAAATTTTCAGCCCCCAGTTCCAACTCATCTCATATGAAGATCATTGAACCGCCACGGCTCAGGCCTATTCAGTAAAAATATCAGTAAAATTTGTCCCAGCCCTATTTTTTTTTTTTTTTTTTTTTTTTTTTTTTTTTTTTTTTTTATTGTTGATTTCTTTTCACAATTGCATTACAACATAATTTACTTTCCTTTAATTTCGGCTTCGGGTCGGGTTGCTGGTCGCCGAAAATTATTTTATTGCGTTCAGGCCGGGTTGCGGGATGGCTTCAAACGGAATTTTCGGCTTCGAGTCTAGCAGCACTCGACCTGCGCAGGGCTCTATTTCCGATGATCTGAAAAAAAAGTAAATTTTACTCGTCATAAGTGGCGCAAAAAAATTTAACACCAAGAAAACCAAGAATGAGATATTTGCGCCTTGAACACCCCGTGGAAGACAAATTTTAATTATGTTGTTTTTCTTTTTACGTTTAACTGTTTAAAATGTATCTTAAACAGGCACTTCAGGAGGGCAAGTACAGTTCTGAGCGGCAACCCGACCCGAACCCGAAAATTACATTTGCAGTCACTGCACATCCGCACCTGATCAAGCACGAAATACTTCAACTTGCAACCTGAACCGAACCCGAAATGAAAAGGAAGTAAATCTTGTTTTTCATTAAAAATAATCTGTAATTACACGTTTAATAATAATTTTATCTTTTATATAAACAGATGCACATATCTATATTCTTTAATACTCAAAAATCTATGAATAAGCAAACACCTCAGGATCGTTGAATAGAGTCCTGCATCGGATCGGGTTGTACTTTTTTTTTTTTTCGGGACGGGGTTACTCTAATTTTCTTTCTGTGGGTTGGGTTCCCTCTAGAATAATTCTTATAGGAGAGATTTAAGTTTTTTGCTAATCGGGTTGTTGTGATTTCCTCTAAAAGTTTAGAAGAATTATTTTCCAGTTGAAATTACAGATGTGTTTCGATATGAATGGGTATATATTCAATTACTGCTTGAGAAATAAAATGTATATAAGAAATGCAATCATAGATTCTTCTCTCGTAACATGGAAAGTATTATAATTCGTTTTTTACGCACACAAAACACATATATAGTGTTTGTGATAGTTTATGCACACGTTTATATATTACATGTGTATAGATTGTAAGATGTCCAGTATTCAGCGGTAAAAGCGTACAATACAAATATATAAATTGTGCTAAAAGTTGAAAAGTGTTTGCTAAATAGAGATGTACGAGACTTTTCGTATGGCCGAAATTTCCAGGCCCGGGCACGGCCCATACAAAAATCAGTGAAAACAGGCCCGACCTGTGGAAAAATCAATTAAATCATGCCCGATCCTCAATTTCTACAAATAATTCAGACTTTTCTAAACATAGTATTAAGATTCTTTTAAAGAATAGTACTGCATACATATTAATGGGATAATTTTACAGTATATTTTAAAATTACTATGTGTTTGCAATACATAAAATACACAATAGCAACATTAGCATTCTTAGGGTCTTAGACGTTTCAACATTCAAACAAGGATTCATTAAAAAATTAATGTAGTTTAGAAAATAAAAGGAGGGTTAAAAACATAACATTTGAAGCTGTATAGTAAAAGAAAATTTGTGAAACTATTTCTCTGCGATTTATTAAGGCTTTTCTGAAATCCAAAGGAGCTACTTTCTGGTACATTTCTGAATTCATTTCTTTTCAGAAACGCATAAGATTGGCAGGTGTTCTTATTCAGAATCTATGTAATCGAATAACGTTATCCATTTTTTGATAAAGGCAATATACTTTGAGAAAATATACTGTCAAAGTTAAATGTTTCAACCGAATTTCTGGAAGCGATAGCACGGGAAAGGAGAAAAATAAGCAGTCACGTGACAATAATATCTTATATCTCGATAAGTAATTTATTTATCAAAAATGGAAAACACTTTTCGATTCCAAATCCCTTCAATAGGCAGGCCTGTCAATTTTATGTCTTTACAGTTAAAAATGAGCCCTAAATTTGTGTCAGAAAATTTCTCATTGTTGAGCAGTGAATTTGAGAACCACCTTAAGGTATATTTCCAAAGATTCCGTTAACAGGAGTTCATTATCGCTATTAATAACATATTGCCTTCCCTACACATCCTCAGAACAATAAAGTCTAGTTCTAGCCCTGCACGACTATGCAGAAAAAAAAAATGCAAACTTGATTTTGGCCCGGCACGAGTCTGCTGAAAAAAATGAAACTCGGGCTCTGACACCATGTAACAGTCCGATGCTGATCTCTACGCTGGACATGTTACATTTCTGTATTCATGTTGTCAAACCAGCATCGGCTCGTGACGCACATTTATACTTATTCTCGCGAAAATCACATTAATTGAAACTGCTTCATATGTTATCGGCTTCGATTAAAAAAAAATTATAGCGGGCCGGTAGACCCGCTTAATTATTTTTATCGACCCAGCCCTGTCCGGTAGGTCCGTTCAATTTTTTCGCCGGACCGGCCCGTCTATTTTGTTTCTCGGGCCCGGCTGGATACCGGCCTGAGGCCAAGCCCGGGCACGTGCAGACCTCTAGCAGAGCCTTCTTATCATTATACAGGCCACAAACAGTGTTGCTAAATCTGACAGATTTTTTATTCAGAAATTTTGAGTTCAAACCGTAAAATTTTTAATACTAATTTTCGTTCATTTTATTCACGAAATATTTATACTTATAATAATCAAAAATAACTATTCAAACTTTCTGGGAAGAAATTAGAATTTCTTAATAGTTTCTATAAATGGCGCATAAATGCATCAGCAGCCCGTATAGATATTTATTTTTACGTCGATATGTTTAAAATTTTGCCTTGTGGGAGTTCTGTCAAATATAAAATTATTATTACAGTGTCTTTTTCATGTTTATATTCTTCGCTAAAAAAAAAAAAAAAAAAAAAAAAAAAAAAGGCTATATAGTCTAAGTACATTCGCATCCGTTTCAAAATACTGGTTCTTCCATATTCCTTTCAATATATCCTATTGTAAACTATATTGATTTTTTAATGAATTTCTATTTGTATGTAAATATCTGAATTATTATTAATATCAATATTCCATTTACACGGCTTGGAGACTTAAACATCTGAAAAATTATATGCAGGAAAACCTAAGATTGAATCACATACAAAAGAAAAAAATCGTTATAGTTAAGTTCCTTTTTTAGCAGGTCCGTCGTCTCTTGCAAATGTATTATGTTTTTTTCAAACGGATTATTACATCCATTATTACATTTTGCGTTGATCAAGAAATTTTTCCTTTTAATTTCAGTTCATTTTTTTTTTTTTTTTAATATACAATTTAATTCGTAATTTAAGTTATACTAAGAAAATTTTAGGACTGCGAAACTGGCTTCAGAAAAAGACCCATTCTTACAAATCCATTGATCAATAGATACACAAGCTCCCCAACCCCCCCCCCCCCCAAAAAAAAAAAAAAAAAAAAAAAAATTACTTGATTAAAGGCTAATTTAGGTTATAGACAGGGGTGCGGAGTCAGAGGGGGTAAATGAGCCACTTCGACTCCGACTCCGGGAATTTTAACAGATACGACTCCGACTCCACGACTCCGACTCTGCAGCCTTGGTTATAGATCATTGTGTATTATGAGAAACAATAAGCATTTAAATGGGGTCATTAATATCGAATCTAACGAAGGGTAACAATATTACTTAACAGTACAAAAGGAGTATATTCTTTATAGTTTTATGGAAATAATTATCCATCCCGACTTACAGAAAGCCAATTTGATATGTTTAAAGTAAAGACTTAAAAAAAAAAAAAAAAAATCTAATTTTTTTGTGTTGAACCAAATTCCCTAAATTGAAAAAAAATAATAATTTTTTAAAAGCAGATTGACAAGGGTGATGATTTCCTATTTTATACAAAATATGTATAAACTACCGTATTTTATGGATTAAACGCCGCACCCGTCGTAAGCGCCGTACTCCTCAAAATGGGTGAGTAAGCATTAAATTTTCGTAATCGCCGCACCCGTCGTAAACGCCGCACCTGTGGGAACGCTACTTTTATCGACAGTATGTCTCATTGACTTAATTTTAATCAAAGTGTTCTGCACAGTGTAAGGTGTCTCATTTTTAATAACTTAAGATTCTAAAATTTTATTTAAATATTTAAATCAGGTTTTAAATATTTTTATGTAATTTTTAAATTAAGGAGACGTCAATTGGAATTAAATTCATCCAGAGCGCAGGACACGGTCCTCTCTCCTTAGGCGCTCCACATTTTTATAATTGGTCGACGCAACTTAGCACTCTTTTTATGACGCTTTTTACGTCTTATTCATTTTAGTCCTTTTTTAGTTTCTATTCAAAGACCTCAAATTCTGAGTAGAAGAGTTGTAAAATTTCTTTGTACACCTGTATGATTTGATATCATCATTGGAAATTCACAATTTTCATTATCGGCAAAGTCAGAAAGTTTCGCGTTGTTGAACAGGGGACTTAAGAATAGTCTTAAGGAATTTTTACTTTATCCCAATTTTACGCTCACGAGAAAAAAAAAAAAAAAAAAATCGTAAACGCCGCACTTGACAAAAAAATTAACTTTCAAACTCGTAAACGCCGCCATAAAATACGGTACTGGTACCTTCAGTTAAATTGTGCTATTAGTAACTTAGATTCCTCAAATTCCATGTTTTACTACGAGCATCTAAGTGTTTCTAATAATAACAGAGTATATCAACCTTTTACAATTTATAAAGATTTTTTAAAAAATCAATTTTAATGCGTAGTTTTATTTCTGTTATTTAATTTTTTAAAAATGTATATTTAAACTAAAATTTGACAGAATATTCATTTCCAAATCACTATTCGTTACATTCTATTAAGGACCTAATAAAATTGGGTTAAAAATAATACTCAGATTACATTAGTCAAGTTCCGAAATAACAATATCTTCTTTTTAAAAAAAAATCCTATAAATATTATAATTTAATCATATTCAGTTATATTAAGTATGTAAAACGATATAAAAAAAAAAGTGCCTCATATATGATATTTTTAAATATTATTAATCAAACTTCAAAAGGAAATAATTTCGAAATTATATTCTAAAATTATATATTATATATTATTTCATATTCATATTCTCATTCATATTATTTGATTAAAGCTAAGAATAGGCATAGAAATAGAAAGTTTTTACAATTGTTCTGTGATAACACATAGTAATAATTATGTAGTCTGTGGAGCTATCGACAGCATGTGTTGACAATACCCCACAGACATTATATTGCTAAGTAAAAAAAAAAAAAAAAAAAAAAAAAAAAAAAAAAAAATTAACCGAATTAATAAAAATTCCCTTTTTTATCAAAAGACTTGTTTACAGAAGAACATGAGAAATTTTTTCCCACACGCAAATTCATGGAACTGACCGCTAGCCATTTAGCCTAGGGCCTCCTAGATAATAGCCTCGTTTGGCCGCCTATGGTGAATATGAAAACGGTCACTGATAAGAAAGTACAAAAGCAAGCCCTACTTTATACAAAACCTACAAAACATTTTACGAGACGGTGACTAATGTAAGTGAAAGTCATCCCCCCATTTGCAACTTTTCTTTCGTTTATAAAAGGCATTCAAAGAATACGCAGATTTTCGCTAAAGTAAGGAAAAGATTGTAACAAAAATAAGAATTACAATGTGCAAAATTTTTCTTTTCAATTTATTGAATCAGTGTTTTTAATAGATTTTTTTTTTTACATTTTATCTAATTTTTTTTTTTTTTTTGCTTAATTGTAGCTTAATTTAGTTCTATTTTGTTAAATTTCTCAAGGATATTTGAAACAGACAGCAATAAATTATAGAAAACAGTGTTAGATCTAACTTTTGTTGTAGCCAAAAATTTTAAGAACTTTATATATTAAAAAAAATCATTCTTTTTCTATAGAAGATGTAAGTGAAAAAAATAATACAGTATAGCTTAAATTTATAATAAAAATGCTCCTGCTAATAAGTGTGCATGCATTATATACAGTAATAAAACTTCACAATCCCTATCTTTAAACATATACACACACACACACATATATATACACATATTTAATATATATAATATATACACATACATATATATATATATATATACAGAGAGAGAAAGAAATGAAAACAATAAATAAAAAAAATAACTTTCTATGCTTTCCAACGCGAAACTCTTTGATATATCCATGGACGCATTTTTAAACATAAAAATACGAAATTTGCAGGCATGATTTTAGACGTGATTTGAAATTCAATAGCATTTTCAAATTTTCGATAAATATATTACATTTTGGGTTATAATGAACTACCCACCAGACGGAAAGGGAGGGGGTGATATACGTAATTAATTTAGCTGGGAGCTATGACAAATTGATGGATATAAATAGGAAGTGGGGTTCAGTGTGAAACTAGCCTTTTTTGCACCCGGGGCAAACATAGATTTTAGCCTTCTCCCCCCGCCTCCGCAAAGTAAAAATTATAAAGAGAATTTTAATAAATGTCTAATAGCCGACTTGTTTTAAAATTTAAAATATGTAAAAAAAAAAAAAAAAGTACGTTATGCTGAGTTACGTAATCAACTTTGTCAAATATTGATACATTAAAACCTTGAAAACGAAATCCAAAGGAACCGAAAAAAATTCCGCTTTATACAGTTTTCGATCTTAGCAGGTATAATTGTTGGTATTTTTTTCTCTTTGGAACATGTATTTTTTTCATTTAAAACACGGTTCCGTTATAGACAGATTTCATTTTCACAGATTTTACGGTAGTTGTAGTTAGTACAAATGAGGCGTTTAAAGTCACAGTAATATGAATTACATTGTCTTAAAAGACTACATTAGTCACGTGAAGAAACCAAACACGCAAGCTAATGTTAAATCTATGGGAGTGTTCTTTTCAAATTTCTCTCTTCCTTTTTAATATGTTTAAATGATTTTTTTTTGTTTGGCATAGCTGAAATTGATCCCTAATCGGATTCGTGTTTACTTTTTCGATTTTGGTCACAGTTTTTTTTTTTTTTTTTTTTTTTTTTTTTTTTTTTAATATATAAAGTTACTTTCACTTTCGGAACCAGTTACTTTCACTTTTGGAACCAGTTCCGAAAGTGAAAGTAAACTCATAAAAAAAGAAAAAAAATTTCAACCAAAACCGAAAACATACAAACTAACAACGTTAAAGATCAACTTCGGATATCCTAAGAAAAAAAAATCATTTAAAAATATTAAAATGCAAGCGAGAAATTTGAAAAGAACGCTCCCATAGATTTAACATTAGCAAGCGAGTTTCTTCGCGCGACTGGTGTAGGTTCTTAAGAACTCAAAACCAAGCTTCATTTGGTACCCATCCCCCTCTAGTTTCGGCCCTCTGGTGGGGATTCGGAAAATTCGTTATATAGGAAATAAAGACTTTCATGGGCGATTGCTGGGAGCATTTCGGCACGGATTTCATTATTTTAAAAAAGAGAAGGGCGCATTTTGCCTATTTTAAAAAGGAGAGAGCACTGCACCCTTCAAAAATGGCCTAGAGCAAACACTATCTATATTCTTCAATGTTGAAATATAGTAAAATCCCTGAACAGCAGACACTTTGGGATCGTTGAATAGCGTCTTGCATCGGATCGGGTTGTACCTTCTTTTTCGGGACGGGGCTACTCTAATTTCCTCACTCTAGAACTCACTCTAGAACAATTCTTATGGCACATACGCATTCTACTACATTTCTTTCTATTTATCCCACTGTAAACTATATTGATTTTTTAATGGATCTCTATTTGTATGTAAATATCTTAATTATTATTAATACCATTAATCCATTTACACGGCTTGAAAACTTAAAAGTCTGAAAAATTCTATATCGAAAAACCTAAGACGGAATCACGTAGGAGAGAAAAAAAATCCTTATAGTTAAGTTCATTTTTTACCAGGTCTGTCGTCTCTTGCAAATGTATTATTTATTTTCAAACGGATTATATATCCAATTTGAAGATCCAGATCCACCGATCAAGAATTTTTTCCGTTTAAAACAGGATATCGTCAGACACAGATTCTTATAACAGGTTTTACAGTACTGTATCCCCACCTCTAGAAATATATATGTATTACTATTCTTGAAGGAGAATGTTAATTGTAGAATAATGGTAATCTAAAAATATATGTATTTTTGGAAAAAATTGTTGACCCAAGGTAGGTTAAGTTCCTTAAACAGATTTTTGCGCGAGTCAGACTGGGACGGGGTAATAATTTTCATACAATCAGGGACGACTGGGCCAGAAAATTTCTGTCGGTGTAGACTTCTAGGAAGAATAAAGCACAGGCCCAGAAATAAGTCCGGTTCGGCCCGGCCCGAGGTTCCGGAGAAAGCAAGGCCCGGGCACGACTCAGAAAAACGGATCAGACTCGACCCATCCCGAGTCCGTTCAGGCCTCTAAATGACATATAAACGGGAAAAACGTGTTCTTAATGGCTGGAAAATTTAAAATATAAGTTACGAAAAAAAATGAGTTTGAGTTGTAAATTTCGTTCAAACTCACGGATTTTTTGAGCTTTCGTTCAGTTCACGTTCGTTTATCAAAAAGTGAGTCAAGTTCAACTCAAAGTTCACAGAAATTGAACTAAGTTCGTGAACTTTCGTTCAATGAACGCGCTCATACCCAACACTGGTATATGAGATGTTTGTGGAACATAAGTAAAATCATATATAGGGCCAAAATCATATACAGGATCAAAAAATTAGAAACATGGGCAATTATGGATGATAATTTCTGAAAGTATCATTTTAGTAGTTTTAAGCGTCTTTTAGCTTGCATTAAATTTTTAGCTTATTATGTTGCACGTATAAAAATCTGTAGGTAATATAGGATTGCACAAAATAATTCAGTTATTCTCGCCTATTGGTAGAAATTACTGAATGTGAATTTTCAACCTATTATACATTTTAACACTTTCCAACAAGGTTAAAAAGTGTTTATGAATTCGGTTTGTCTGTCCATGCTCTATCTCACGTAAATATACTTGGATTTTCAGGCAATTGAAAAATGTTGATGGTGCTTACAATGGCATGTTCGGTACTGCATATGAGGCGTGTAACATTGCTAGTTCATTTACAGGGGCACTCAAAAGATTTCCATTACATTATGGTATATTAGGGAAAAATCGTTTGGGGAGTATTTTAATAACATTACGCTATTTCAAATGTATTACAACTGATATAAATAACTGAATTTCATTACAAGAAGTTTACGACAGAATAGGGAATACATTCATAGCATTTGTTGTTCATTTACAGGGACACACAAAAGAAATGGGTTAAAGTACTGTCTGTGAGCAATAATTGCTGTAAGCGCGTTCTTGAATTTTGGTATGCGCTTTTAAATTAAACTATTTTTTGCATGATGTATAAAAATTCTGTATCTTGTATACAGGGTTGCACAAAAGAATTCACTAAAAAACAATTACCGAAATTACACAGAAAAAGTGCTCGTAACAGTTGTAACAGTGTGAAGCCCTGTAAATGATCTATAGATTTTTATACAATCTAGATAGTATACGACAATTTAGTTTAATTAGAAACCGCGTTACGCAATTTTCACATTCAACCTTTAGTAATTTCCGGAAATATACTCGACCTTATTGTATGGCCCTGTATATTATCTACAGATTCTTATATATGCTACGTAATACAGTAAAGTTTAATTCAGGCAAAAAATTGTTATAAACACACTTCCAGAAATTACCAGTCATAACCGACAATGTTTTCAGTTCTTTGCGTAGCCCTGCATATTAGGAATATCTACTAACATATTTTAGTATAGTAAAAAGAAATAAAAGACTGAAATTGCACAAATCAATTAAAAATCTCCTTTAAGAAATTCACGTCCATACAAAGTAATGCTTACAAATTCTTTTGTATAGCACTGTATATGATCCATACAATTTATACGCAGCATGTAATATTTAAATAGCTAAAAACTCAAACTGTAATTGAAAACGCACTCCAAACAACTATCGTTCATAGACAGCAGTGTAGGAGAGTTTTTTTGTGTGTCCCTGTAAATTAACGATACTTATCACACATATCATATTCTAAAGTAAGCAATTTGTAATGTAAATCAATAACGAATGTCGATTGCACTTGGTTTGGAATATCTTAACATTACTAACCTATGCTTCAACCATTTTTTTTTACTATAAACTATTATACAACAAAATTCTTTTGTATGAACCTGTAAATAATAATAAATGACTTGCAGACCATATTCTTCATAGAACATGTTTTAATACACTTGATAAATCCATATTAATTTCATTATGTTTCAAATATCGTAACACCATTAAAAGACACCGCTCTTTTTCCCTATTGAGTGTAATGTAACGGGGTAATCTTTTAAGTGACCCTATAAACGAACTAAAATTTCTCACATTCCATTAACAATAGAAAACATATGCTATAGTAAACGTCAAAAACATATGTCAATTGCGTTCAATTTCAATACATAAATAAAACAGTTTTTGTCTTTCTGATAAAACGACTATTTTCATATTGAATACTTTGGCATGGTACGGATGCTTAGAAAAAGAAAAATATCCAAACATTTGCGCCAAAGGAGCAAATATGCCATATTGGATAGTTTGACATTGCAAATTATAGAAAAAAGTACATATTGGATACTTTGAAACTGTTATTATCTAAGTTTCTAAGCAAGCTAGAGACGTGACGATTTTGCTTAGTACGTATGAACCACAATACAATAAAGTGGCACAAAATTAGAAAAATGCATTTTTACACATTGGATAATTTGACATGGTAGCGACGATATGAATCAAGTGATTTCTAACTTTGGGGTCATATGAAAGATTTGGTTTACAAGAAGAAGCCAGCAGACCTTATTAGCCTCAAAGTTCCACAACTGACACATTTTCAAGCATAAAAAATAAACTCTCGATTTTGTTTCTGACAGCTTTGTGACTAAGTTGTGCTATTGTGTCACCGCTGACGGTTCTCACTTTGAAAACCTTATCCATTAAATTCCTTTTTCACATTCTTTACAACGAAAAAAATGTTTATAGTGCTATCTGCAACAATGCAAGAATTATTTCGGTTAAAAGTTGTAGGTTAATTAAAAATCATTCTGTACATATACACAACATTTTGCAGGATGCCTTACAGTTTTGAATAACCAACGCCAATGTTCAGATAAGATTGCAATAAATCTAAGACTTTCTGTATAATGTCAATAATTGTTGCATATGTGTTTCATGTAAGATTCCTCAATGAAAAAGTGAAGCAATTTCTGACAGAAAGGATCATGAACACATGAACTTTTCTATGGAAAACAACTGATAGGGATGTAGCATTTCTTCGAGAACTACAAACACGAACTCAGTGATTGTTTTTACAGATTTAGCAGTAACTGAACTACAAACTGATGTTTTGTAAGTGATTTAAAAAATGCATCACAGGTGATTTCGTAAAATATATATATATATATATATATATATATATTTAAATTTTAGTTACTAAGAAGGAATTGGTATTTCGGAAAAACAAAACGATCAAAATTTAGCTAAAAACCACAATAATAATAAAATATTGCAATTGCTTCAGTAGTTCTCAATAAAAAGGTACGTTGGTTTCATTTATTTTCCTTAGGATTTGAAAATTGTATTTGCCCCTTAGAAAACAGAAATATTTTTCAATAAATCAAAAACAATTGTGCAGTGAAAAAATAATTTTATTAGATAACAACTTTGATAAAACTTTTTATTTTATAAAAAAAAATAAATCTTAAGATATTGATATTATGCATTCAGCTGTCTAAAAATAAAATGAGGATTCATTTCTTACCTAATTGTAAAATAATTAAAGTATAATATATATCTAATAGCTATTTTTAGAAAATAAATAGTTTGTTTCTGTGAAATTTAAAGACGAAAAGTCAAATGTATGAAACTGCAGAGAAAAACTTTGCCCGTTTCTGTGAAAACTTCAGAAATAAGAATAAATCTTGAAGAAGAATGTTTTCAAATCTAACAAGAGTATTTCCAACATAACTTGAAAGCACTTGTTTTGTGATATTATATAAAGAATTCAGACAGAAATCTCCGAAGTAATAGACTTTCAAAGAAGTATATTATATGCATGCAGCATTCTTTCTTTAAGATTTTGAAATAATCCATAATACATCTTGTGTAAAAAAGTAAATTAGTATAGTTATCAAATTAAAAATTATTGTGCTCAAAATACATTGCGCACACACACCAAACAAAATTGTTATTAAAAATTTAAATTAAAAAATTAATAACAATGGATATCGTTAAAAAAATAAATCGTTAATGATATGAAAATGCAGCGAACAATTTTATTACAAAATACAAATTTATTGAAATAGATCAAAATTTTTTCGAATTTTAATAAAAAAGTTAAAATTCTTAACAACGATTTTACGCACAAATAACGTACTGACATGACAAAAAAAACCATACGATCGTTTCGAGGATTCCTGGATCCTCTTTCTCAGTGAGAGAGTGAGAGAAAAAAAAAGAGAATTAAAATGGGTTCGAAGAACCCCTCGGTTATAGCCCCGAGTACTGGATTATGGCCTGGTTTACTGGCTTACTGGCTTATGGCCTTTTCAATCAGTTCATAAGCCAGTAATATAACCGAGGGGTTCTTCGAACCCATTTTAATTCTCTTTTTTTTTCTGTCTCTCACTGAGGAAAGGGGTCCAAGAAGCCTCGAAACTATCGTATGGAATTTTTTGAAGTGAGATTTTATTGGGAAATATATGTTTATTCAATAGTCATATCGGATGATTAAGATGAAGAATGAATGGTACTGTAATGTGCGTAATTCAATTCCATTTTCATTTACGTGAACTTTCTTGAGAAATAATTGAATATTTCCGTACTGTTGTATGTTTTATATGGAAAACCCTCCAGCTTAAATAAAAGCACAAGTTTTTAAAATATATAATAAAAGTTAAGTTTTTGATGATGATATCGTTATTTTTTTGTTAGAATAAAACTTATGATAAACAGTATTGAAACTATCTAATTTATAAAAGATGCACTGTAAAAAATCTGTTTCAAACTGCTCTGTCATTCGACCATTCTAAACATAACTGTTACGTGATAATGTTATGAAACTTGTCCAACCATAATATTGGTCATATTATGGTCTGAATAAAGTTTATTTGCAATTATGTAACCGTTTTCTGTAAAAATGGTCGTATGACTGAATAATTCTCTATTCTAAATGGTTATTTTGCAACTGATGTGCACTTTTTTGTGAAAATATCTAGTCTGAATGGAAGTTTAACATCTGTGAAACAGCATTAATTTATTAATGCTGTTTCATAACTGCTGTTTCATTAATTTATTAATGTTGTTTCCTGCTAATAGATTGACTTATAAGTTTAACATCTATACGCCCCGCTATGAAAGTTTAACATCTTGTATATTAAATTATATAAGTGAAAAAATACAGGTTTGCGTTATAATTTTAAAACGTTTTAGAATTCCAAACTTTTATAAAAAAGTTACGTTTCATTATGGAGCGAATATAGCATTTATTTCGATAGTAGGTAATTTTATTTATGCAATAATTACATGTGTATCAAAAAATCATTCATGCGGCTCTGTTTTATGATAGTTATCAACTATGAAGCTAGAAATATCACATATTTTAGCGTATTACACTCATAAAAATATGAGACTACATATTTCGAAGTTTAGGTATAATCACCGTATTAAGCGCATTTTACGCAGAAATATACGATACAAGCATTTATATGTCACTTAAACTTAACGAAAATATATATATAGTTCATTTCATAAAAGTAAACTCATAACAAAAGGATTGTTCAGACATTTGTGTACAAACTAGTTAAGATTACAAGCTTTAAACCTTTCACAAACTTTGCTCTTCCACAATTACCTGATCCATTTGAAATGTATTTGCTTTTATTGCATACAGAATACAAGGTACAATTAAATACAATTACGTAATTGAAAAACAAACATCAAGACATGTAATTATATTATGATAAAAGAATGAGTTTTAAAAGTAAATAAATATAATACATCTTAGAGAAGGATCACTGCACTTTTTTTTGTTTTAAACGTAGTAATTAGATAATAGTAAAGCAATTGTTCTAGGGAATATTTTCTTTTTCATACCGAGTTTTATGTTGAAGCCTAAACAAAGAAAATACAACTTCTAAAAGACAAAATAAATATAAAATACAGGTGTATATATAGCGTTGAAGTATTCTGTTGTGTCATCTCTTAATGTTGTCTATAAAATGTATAATGTTGCACATGCATATAATGCTTTCTGGATAACAAAAATTTAAATGTATCTATATTCTATAAGGGTGTAATTGTATGTATATTGGTATTTTATGTTTAATAATAAATCTCAATTCACAATAAAAAATATTGTACTCAATTTTGTGTATAGAAAAAGTATTTTAGTAATTATAGATCTTATTAGATGAAATAAATATTTACAACGCTAGATATTTACCTTTTTTAAATTTTAACTATAAAATATTTAATGAAATAAGCGTGATGAATTCATTTCTAAGTAAACCAGATAATAACCGTAACGAATTGCTAGATCAATGAAATTATTAATTTCTAAAATGTGATTTTGATCTTAGATTTCTCTCAGTTTTATAAAAAAGAGGATAGAGTAATTTTAAAGAACTGCATTGCAACCTACATTAAAATTAAAATAACATCTGTAAATTTCCAAGTGGATGAAGGAGTCCGTGAAAGGATTCGAATCAGAGATGTATTGGCTGAAGCCGCCAATGTTCTAACAGCTGAGCCATTCTAGACGCACCTGGAGAATCAATTCAGAAAACTAACTTTTAACGGTCATAGCATCTGGTCTGATATCTGAATAGGCTCAAAAGAATAAATTGGAGATTACTTTTGGAACTGCATTAAACGCTGCATGCGTAATTGTATTAGATTACATTTTAACCTAATTATTCAAATGGTAAATAAATCATAGCAGCTGCAGATTTCCAAAAGTGCGTGAAAAAGGTCCGGGCCTGCATTCGAACCAGGGATGTTTCGGCTGAAGCCGCCAATGCTCTAGCAACTGAGCATCCTGGACGAATCTGGAGGATCAATTCACAAAACTAACCTTTAACGATCATAGCATCTGGTCTGATATCTGAACAGGCTCAAAAGAATAAATCGCAGGTTATGCGTAATTGTATTAGATTAAATTTTAACGCAATTATTCAAATGGTAAATAAATCATAGCAGCTGTAAATTTCCAAAAGTGGGTGAAAAAAGCCCGGGCCAGGTTCGAACTAGGGATGTCTTGGCTGAAGCCGCCAATGCTCTAACAACTGAGCCATCCTGGATGAATCTGGAGGTCCAATTCCCAAAACCAACCTTTAACGATCATAGCATCTGGTTTGATATCTGTATAGACTCAAAAGAATAAATCGGGGGTTATTTTTGGAACTGCAGTAAACACTGCATGTGTAATTGTATTAGATTAAATTTTAATGCAATTATTCAAATGGTAAATAAGTCATAGCAGCTGTAGATTTTCAAAAGTGTTTGAAAAAAGTCCGGTCCAGTATTGGAACCAGAAATGTCTTGGCTGAAGCCCCCGATTCTCTACCAACTAAACCATCCCGGACGAATCTGGAGGATTAATTCATCCAACTAACCTTTAACGATCACAGTATCAATTCAATAAAAAAAATTAATCTATTGTCTATTAAGAAATGTAAATGTTACCATACTCATAGCCGCTATCCTTTTTACAGAATTTTAGTAATGTATATTAAAGATGATTTAACCCCTTAACTTTCGTGCCAGAGTGCCTCTCGGGTAAAAAGTGTTTGCTATCTTCGATATTAAAAGCTTTTGGATACATCTTAATTTTAACTGTAATATTTGGTTTGGTAAATGGCCAAGAAAATTTGGTAAATTTCCATTTGGTAAATGGAAAAAAAAAGTGGTGCCCTGTCTTGATTTTTAATTCCTTATGTCCAAAAAAAAAGTAGAAACAGTTTAAGGGTTAAAGAACAAAATAAAATAGAAAATCACAAATATATATACTGATAGGATGTATTAAGGTTTCGAAAAAAAAATTTGCAATTAACAACAATAGTCATACAAAAAATGTTTTCTTTTTTCCCAGTCAATTACCTTCATATCTATAGTTTCATGTCTGAATTACAACTTGATTTAACGCCTTTTTCAGCACTAAATTGAATGCTCTAACTATTCAAATTCCGTATGCATTTGATTAAAAATTTTCGATTAAAATTTGTAATTATAAATCTTGTTTCCAAATTGAATTTCCTTCTAGGCTTTTCATTCAATTTAATTTATTTAAATTAAGTGTAAACATTCATTATCATTTTTTGCAGTCACTGGAATACTGTAAATGGAGGGCCTTCGGGTATTCAATTCTCCCTATTTTCGGTTGCATCAAAGATCCTTGTGAATATTTGAAATGTAAATCTGTTGCATTATGGGTCGTCAGACTTAAAGGCATAAACTACTAAATGAAAATGTTACAAAATGATGATACAATTTCAAACTTTGCCAGCAGCATTCCAATTACGTTTATTTACTAATTTCGTAACTATGCATTAATGATAATAAAATGCCCCAGAACGATTGACAAAAAAGTTTATGAATAGAGCAAATATGAGTGTAATACCGATCTATTATATTAATATCGTACATAAGAAAAATAGTTTCACTTGCAATAGTTCCCTATTGTAATTTCTATTAAATTTATACACTGTTAAAGAAAGCCTAGGTAATATTTGTTAATTGCGAAAAAATGTCTCAATGACAGATTTAATGATTGTATTCTCATGTTTGCCACGTGCGAGTATTTTTATTTTAAAGTGGTATCACTATATAAAAAAAAATATTATAATGCATTTCTATCGAAGTTGACAAGAAAAATAGTTTCGAAAAGCGATTCGAACCCTTTGAAATAGAATAAAAAATCTCGCTCGTACTGAACCTTGTATATCATTTACTAAGAATTTTACTTACTACACTGGTGTTCAAAATTAAGGACCAATCACAAAATGCTAATTTTTCAAGTAAGCGAATACTGAAAATAAAATAATATAATTCGAATAATTACTATATCTAAAGCACAGCTAGTCCATATAACATCTCATTCATGTCACACATGCTCACGAGTGTCACAGTCACTACGGTGAAGTAAAAAAAAAAAAAAAGGAAATTCCATTCATCTCATTATGAGTCTCAAATAATCACTATATGTGACTCCACTGAGACGTCACTGTGACTGCTGCGATTACAATGTAGTTACATGTGACTCTCATGTGACTGACATCTGTAGAGTCAATTTCAATGTCATCGTGAACGCTGCATTGTGATAAGCTACCAAATAATGTCACATTGAAATCACATGATGACTTTCAGGTGAAAGAGAGACTACTGTGGAGTGAACATTGTGCTGTTTTGTGAAAACTCCCCATGTGACTATTATGTGATATTATTTGGTGACTTATCATAATGCAACGTTCATGATGACTTTGAAATTGAGTCTAAAAATGGCAGTCACATGAGAGTCACAATTTAACTACATTGTAAAGTCACCTGGTGACTCGTCACAAAACAGCCGTCACATTGACGTCTCAGTGGAGTCACATATAGTGATCATTTGAGACTAGTAATGAGACGTGTGGAATTTCCTATTTTTTGTTTTACCGTAGTGACTGCGACACTTGTGACTATGTGTGACATGAATGAGATGCTATATGGGCTAGCTGTGCTGTAAGGATAGTAATTATTTGAATTGTATTATTTCCTTTTGAGTATTCGCGTACTTAAAAATTAGCCTTTTGTGACTGGTCCTTAATTTTGGACACGTTAATTAATTACAGTATAAGCCAAAAAATCGATACTTCCAAAGATTATCCAAAATATTCCAAAGATACCCATCAGATTATCACTAATATTTCTTCGTATATTTTATGAATTTTAATTTATAAACATAGCAGCTAATACAATGTAACTGGCAATGTAACATAAAATCACTTTTTAGATCGCTGCTTGTATTTCTATTATATTAAAAGAATATTTTTTGATATGCTTATCTCAGATTTCTGTGATTAAACAGTGAAAGATTAACTTTCAGAATTACAGGTAACAATAATAAAAATATACATATACATGTAGGTCTGTATGAAAATACGAGTATATTCATAACAAGTCATCTATGTGTTAAATTTCAGGAAATTCTCAGAGATTATAACCCGACAGTTTATTTCGCTGACATGCTGCATTATTATTATATAATATTACATAAACTGCAGGTGATACGTTTTAGATATACCTTTTAAAGACAGGAGGGTTTTTGTAAATAAATACTTATGAAAATAATGCATTTTAGAACACAAATTTTATCAACCATAAGGTCGTACTCCATGTAATGCCTTGGTACAGTCGATATACTTAATTTTTTTTGTGTAGTTTTTGTGTTCAGATACTCTTTTATTTAAGGCATACTTAGATTGGACGATATATGATAATTCACAAATATAAAAATGAATGTTACAAACTTTAGATTTATGTATTAAAGGGATTATTTATTGAGTCGAAGGAAAGTGAAATTTATTAGTGGGTTAAAAAAAACATCAACTTTGAAAAATATTCAAACTTTAGCAAAATTAAACGTCAAATTTTCTTGAAAAGGGAGGACAATATTTTTACCAGGAAAATTGCTTTTAACCCTCTATGTACTGAATTATGAATTCATGAAAATTGTATCTTATAACCATTTTTTTGTGAATTGTTTAAAGTACATTAGAAGATTTACGCAATCATTTAATAAATTTTAGAAGGATTTTAGAATGATTGAAAGATTTAGAAGGATTAATTAAATTTGAATTTATAGGGATTTTGTGCAATATTTATAACCCCACTCAAATCTTTTATTTTAAATAATTTTTCTTAGTATATCGTAGAATTAGTAAATGTACAATTTAATGTTCTTGCAATAGAAATATAGAAATATTTCAGAATTGAAAATCACCCCCGACGCCAAGAAAGCTGAAAGAATGAAAAGGGAAAAGAAATCATAATTTAAAAAAATATTTTTGTTTTGTGTAGCCAATAATGCTTTTAGAACAAGAGAAAGTAATGTATCTATAACTCATTCTAAACTATATTACAACTAATCGATGTATTAAATGAATTTTATAACAAGTTATTTTAACAGTACTTATAAGTACCGTCAGTAGATAAAGTGTTAATGGTTATAATAGGTGGATGGCAGAAGTCCTGTGAAACGTATTCACAGGAATGACAATAACAGAAGGGTTGAAAGTTATCTTTACCTCTACGGGTTTCAAATAATATTATTCTCAAGAAAGAGAATAAACATTAGAAAAAAATTTAGTTGCATGGTGCTCATACGTATAAAATTCTGGTGCAGTAGCACCGTGATAATTCAACTTAAATGGGACTGAACCTACATCGGATAATAGAAATTTCCGGTCAATCAAGAATTAATCAATAATAATCTACTTTAAATTGTAATATCGTCATAGAACTGCTATTATATTTAAACTGCTAAATAAATATCTATATTCAAATTATATATGAAAATAAATTTATTTTAAATAAAAAAAGTTACATTGATTTAAATGGAACCTTCATCTGGCGTAAATTGGCATCCTTTGTCAGCTCTGTCACGAAGATTTCTTAAAAACGTTACTTCTAAAACATGTTCGTGGAAGGATGACAAACGGTTTTTTGTTTCTTGCGCTTACTTACAATCAGAGGGTGGAATAAAATTCGAATGTTGTGGCACTCGGTCGTTCGGCCTTCCAAATTTCGAAATGGGGACTGTTTTTGTTAAGAACAGTGACGTGTACACGGGGGGGGGGGAGGAGGGAAGATTAAACTTATACAGGGATCGGAGCTTGCGGGAGCTGAAGCTAATTTCAAAGTAATTTTTAAAAAATGGAATCAAAATATTTATCTGTACTCGTAGTTTGTAAAGGAAGGAACGATACACAAGGTATGTGACAGTTAAAAAAAGAAAAAACTGAAAAAAAGATCAGAAAACCGAATTCGGTTTATGGAGAATTTCGGTTAAATGAGGGTCAGATAATCGAGGTCCTACTGTGTTTTGTGTTTATCAGGATTATTTGACAAAGCGTTATGAGGCGTTAACCGAGGAAAATTTTCTACAAAAGGAAATTTCAAAATGTGTTCTGAACACCACTTATCAAGGGGGTCAAGAAATTTAATCTTACTGTCGAGTTCAGTTTCAGCCGTTAATTACATAGAATTATCATTGTATTTTTTTGTATTTGAAACAAAACAATGGTTAATAGGATTATCAATTAAAATAAAACTTTCATCAACATATTTCACCTATTTTTGAGTGAAAATTAAAATTACCAAGTTGAAAACGGGTGGAAATTTTGCAAGTAAGTCGCAAAGCATTTATCTGAAAGTGGAATGATATAAACACAATTCAGGGTAAATGGAAGCACAGTGAGTTTATAAGGTTAAGTCTGACTGGAGAACCAAAATATTAAGAACATTTTGGCAACATGGATGAAAACAAATACCACAACAAAGGGGGCGAAAAGCACTTACTTTGATCAGATTTTGATTTGGAACAGCAAGATAACAATAATGCAAGTGAGAGATAAACATATATAACATTAGATGCGGATAACGAAGTTCAGAATGAAACAAACAAGAAGGAAAAATGTGAGCTATACTCTGAATCTCTTAATTCGGCAATTCCGATTATCAACAGATTTCGGAAATTGAAAATGTTTCGAAAGTGTGTAATGGTATGAATTGAGTATGAGACAAAGAAAATAAATGCTGCTTCCTCTAAACACTTTCAGATACCTACTCTCGGACAAAATGTTAGAATAAAAGTAACCGTATTGAACGAGTGACAATAAATCCAAAATCAATAAAAACCGTCATACATGTTCAAGACTATACTTTTTATGTACTTGGCACAAATGTGTGTAAATTAAAAACATACCAATACATGAAAGTTAAAATTCTAGTGCTATATTCATCTTGAGTTAAATAATTAAAATACATATAAAAGCGCAAATAATTGTACAACAATTAATTTCAGGTGCATAAATATAATATAAAGATATTTAAAATAAAAATTAAAATATCTTAAAATGCATTAGAAAAACCTAGAACATTTCTGACCATTACAAGGCCATCATCAGTAGGATTTAAATGTTGTTATTATTTTCTTTGCGCTTATTCAAGACTTGTCCAGAAGAAAACATTGCAATTTAAATGTTGTACGCAGAGGAGATGCCAGATAAAGTTATTCAAATTTTCAACAAAACGAGCTTTCATCTATTATGCAGCAAATATATCCACACTCCATGGATATTCATGATATACATGATTTCGTGACAGAATTAAAGAATATGAAGATGATCTCAGATTAAATAGGCCCCATATTGCATTATCAAGATTAGCTCAAACTCAATCTATAAAAGTAGATTTTTATTAATCAAAAATTATCTTTCGTGACAATAATTACCAGGAAGCCATCATTAGAGAATCAATTGAAATAATTTCTAATAAATATACAGCTTGTACCGATGTACTATCATACGATATCTATGGAGTATGGAGATATTTGCTACATAATAGATGAAAGCTTATTTTGTTGAAAATTTGAATAACTTTATCTGGCATCTCATATACGTACAACATTTAAATATGGATGTTTTCTTCTAGACAATTCTCAAATAAGCGCAAAGAAAATAGTAATAGCATTTAAATCCTACTGTAGACCTTGTAATGGTTGAAAATGTTCTAGGTTTTTCTGATGTATTTTAAGATATTTTTAATTTGTATTTTAAATATCTTTATATTATATTTATGCACCAAAAAGTAATTTTTGTACAATTATTTGTGCTTTTATATGTGTTTTAATTAAAAGCGTACCACGCCCTAAACCGGTTTACCGCATGATGCAAAAAAATATTTGGAGTATCAAAGAAGTCGGAACATAAGAGACAAGTATAAAGAAAGACCTTTTAGTATGGAATACCATCTTTAATTTTTCAGTCAACATAAAAAAAAATTGAGATACATTAAATGTTAGTAAAATACAAACTTTAAGTATTTCTTAACACACAATGAGTTTATAGTAGAATGAAAAAGTACATATCAATATTTATATTTGAAAACAAATTACGCTTTTTGCATAATATGGCATAATATGAAGTAGTTGTGTAATGTGGAATTACGGTTTAAAAGAGCATTAAAATTGCAAGAAAAACAATGATGTAAATAAATAATCAGGAATATGTAATGAGTAAAAAGAAGTACATAATCTACAAATAATCAGATTCACTGAAAATTTGTTTTACATTCTACAAAAAATCTCAAATGAAGTCTGTAGTTTCGGCGTCACCACAGTCTACAAGAAACCACAATCGCACACATCAGGCATTTTATGCACACCTCCCTTCTTCCATCAACTGAATGTTTTCCACTGCAAAACAAGCATACTGCATCCTCGAAGTCTTGTGTACGAGCTGTTTGTAAAGCACATCTCAGATGATACGTTGGTCGGAGTGGAATGATTGTTCATCTTCATCAGACTCGTTTTGAACAGTTTTGAACAGAGTGTATTCCATATTACCCGACAAGCCATCTTGAAAAAAAATATCTTAAGTTAGCATAGAGGTAAACTGACTAGGACAGCATCAAATATTACTGTAAAACTTAAACCTTAACTTGGTTAAAATAACTGACAAAGAGGCCTTCATAAATCTTACCTGCTAAAAACTGCAACAATTGAGAATAAGATTTGAATTCACCGCGTCACTATAACAATAGGTATCCAAACAGAAATCTCAATGGTGATCATAGACGTATTAGGTATCCTTTTGACCGTTTTACTCTTGGCTGTCCCATATTGAAGTATTCCCTATTAGCCGACTATTCCATAATACACGTACTTCCTCTAAGGTTCCTCCTAAGATTTCTTCAGCGAGTTGAAAATGTCTTTGAAAATGCAACTATTGAAAAAGTGCACAACTACGATGTGTTTGTGTAAAATTATCTATATACGGGATTCTATAAAACAAGATACATAGTATTTCTGTACTCTACGACAGTTTCATTCCTTTTCAAATCGCTATATATTCAAAATATTAAGAGGTAATGATATGAGTGATGTATGAAAATAACTGCAAACTCACTATGTATTGTGTGCACTCAGTTGGCAAAACCAGTTTAGTATCTTTCAGTATCTCCCAAATTTGAGGTTTAGCAAGAAAAGAATTTTTGTGTGTTAGAATATGTCAGATGTTAGTCTGTATTAGCAGTACAAAGCCGCACGCCGATCGGTCCATTCAAGTTCGTCGATACCTGAACTATGAACTTTTGCATCTCTGGATCGGATGTGTTGGTGAGGATGACCTTGCTTTGTTCCCTGTCCGTTCCCCTGGTGACCAGATTTAACGCTTGTGAAATTTTCGTTAAAGCACATTAAAGAACTTTTTTTATGTGCTCGCACTATCAAAAACATAAGAATTTCTCAGGGATCGGTTCAATTCTGTACGCTAGGATGACGCTAAATATTGTGCGGTATCAAATGAACTTTATTGTATAACCCAGGAATTGCCCACAGAACATTCGTAAGATGTTCAGAAAACTTTGTGATTCCGTAGTTACTTTCACATTCACTCATACCTGTATGGATAATACTTTTGAATATATAGCCTTTTGTAAATTAATGAATCTTTTATAGTAATCCCGTACTTAGTAATTTAAAACCTCGTAACAATAAACCGTACTGCAGCAAGTGAATTAATTCTGATTTAATACTGCATGCAGTAAAGTATAAAACAGAAATGTTATCAGCACATATATAAATAAAATGCAATGGTATATGAAGTAAAATTTAATGTTACCCTAGGCTGCGTTTGAATTTGACATGAAAATGCAATTCACTAATTTAGAGAAGAAAATATTGAGTGCAATCTGAAATAAAGATGTTAATTTTTCAACTGATTTAGTAGTTAACTAATAAATAAATGCTTGAATCAATATACTACTTGATATAAAAAAATATAATGACATAAAATATCTCAACCACGCTTTTACCGAACTTTGTGCAAGCACATGAATTATTTCGGACTTTTACAAAAAGGAGTTCGTAAATCCTAGCATTCATCATAACTATTTGGTAAAAGACCGAAATGGAAGAGTTTAGAAGTATATGCACTATACAGCCATTAATCACCACACACTTTCAATTTCCCGACATTTTGTCTACTATTAAACATATTCTTGTCGGATTGTTCTGGAACTTCAGGATTATAAAGAATATGTCTGACCTCATATTTATCAAAGTGGATTTGATAAGGGGGACAATTAGGGGGCAAAAAAAATCAAAGAAAAATAATAATATTTGAGATCACCCTATGCACGAAATGCACGAAATGTTTTATCACCGTAGAATACCGATTTGTGGATGCCATACAACATATTTACTGATTTGTGTAAGAATAGCACGTATATTAATGGAGATATAGCGATTTTATTTAAAGTTCAAAAAATTATTACATGATTTTATCTTATATCATAAAGTATTTCTAACCAAATTAAACGCGCCAGTTTTAGAAATAATTGAAAATTGTAGTAGAAAAAATGTAATACAATTGGAATATAAATATATTAGATATTTTATGGAATATGGACAGTTGTATGAAATAATTTTTATCTTCGCATGCGCAAACGGTAATAAAGATTTCTTTACATAATTTAATGGCCAGCTCTATTGAGTAACTCATAAAACACATCCAGTGAAATATCGTGAAACATCAGAAAGATATCAGAGATAGAGTGAGGTGATTTTTAGTTGCTCTCTAAAAACTGCTGAATGATAAGGAATTTTCCACAAATTGCCAATTTTAGTTAATTTTAGTTTTAGTTTCCGTGTTTTATTGATGCTTTTGTTCTTCTTGGATAAACACCAAAACGAGTATATTCCATGATAAAAAGAAGTATAAAAATCGAAGCACTTGTTCCAAACCTACTCATTGATATTCATTAAATATTAACTTTTTTCTGAATGTCAGTTAATAAGAGATGGCAATTTATGGAAAGTCCCTCATCATTCAGCTGCTTTCAGAGAGCAACTAGAAATCATCTCACCCTATCGAAGATATCCTTCTGAATTTTTACGATATTTGACGGGATTTTTTTAAATGATTTTTTTGCTGCATAGAGTTGACTATTAAATTATGTAAGAAAATCTCTGTTATCGTTCGCGCATGCGAAAATAAAAATTATTTTATACAGCTACTCATACTTCATAAAATATTTAAAATATTTATATTCCAAATACACTATATTATTTCTACTACATTTTGCCAATTTCTCTGAAAATGGCGTTAAATTACGTTGAAAACCTTGCATAATATAAGCTGAACACATGGAAGAATTTTTTGAACTTTTCAAACAAATTGCTATATCTCCATGAATATACTTTCTATTCTTACAAAAATCTGTAAACAATTTGAACAGTATCCATAAAATTGTAATTCGCAGCATCTTAATGTACAGGGTGATCCCAACTATTATTATTTTTCTTTGATTTTTTGTTGGCCCCCTAATTGTCCTCCTTATCAAATCGACGTTGATAAATTTGAGGCCAAACATATTCTTTATAATCCTGAAATTCCGGATTAATCCAACAAGTATACAGTGATCTCTCACTTATACGCGAAAAAAGGGGACAACGAAATTTTCGCGCACAAGTAAAATTCGCGCAGAAGTGAAAAACCATAAAATAAACTTAAACGCGAAAAGATAACATAACTAATACTAATAGTGCACTACTAATACACTAATAAATACATACGGAATCAATTTCTATTTATATATTGTAATTTAATAAGAATATAAAAATTCAAAGTTGTTACATACGTACTAAACTTTTGTTAAAATACATTTTATTTACAAAGAAGTCTTCAATAAAGGTTTGTTTTTGCTTTCGGGAACTGCCGATGAGAGTCTTTTCAAGTTCATCTAGGTGCAAAAAAGTTCTTTCGCTTCCGGAATTAAATTGAAAAAAAATCCCGCAGAGTTTCTAATGCTTCATATGCTGTTGTGTGGGTTGGAGGAACTTTTGCTGTATCCCTTTCATCGTCTTCCACATCTTCGTCTTTGTTCTTGCCAATTTCCGCTGCAATATCGCTGATATCCCGCATCTCAGTTGTAATTAAGGTTTCGTCGACATCCACAAATTCGGAGAAAGTACACGAAGCCAGTCCGCCAGATACAACATTCCAATCATCTTCACTTACATCGGCCTTGCTTTGTGTTTCTTTATCGTCTTCGCATTCCTTTTCTTCTGGGAGCAGAAATCCTGCCTTCTTAAAGCAGTTTTAGTACAGATGTCAGTAATGTTTGTCCATGACGAGCACACCATGTGAATAGCATCAAAGACAGTGATCTGCTTCAAATCATCTTTCACCGAACGTTTCATTTCTATAGCAGCAAGAAGACGCCGGATTAAAGTTCTTCTGTACTGTACTTTAACGCAACGAATGATGCTCAGGTCCATAGGTTGAAGTTTGCTTGTGCAATTGGCTTGAAAAAAACTCAACTTTTGTATAGTTGAGTGGCGGAAGATCTTTTGGGTGTGCTGGGCATTGATCCATAAATAGGTTCACTTTTCGTTTCTCGTTTTCCATTTTACTGTCAAATTTGTGCAGAAAATCCAGAAAAATGCCCGAAGCCATACATGACGTTTTATTAATAGCATAATCACATGGAAGTTTCTTGACATTTTTTAAACATCGGGGATTCTTTGATTTCCCAATGATCAGTGGAGGCAGTTTATCCGAACCATCGGCATTACAGCACAGCAACACAGTTAACCTTTCTATACTTTTTTTTTCCACCATGGCATGGTTCTCCTATAAAACCAAAGTTTGGTGGGGCGTTAATTGATAGAAAAGTCCAGTTTCGTCGCAATTGTAAATGTTTTTCGGTTCGTATTCTTTAAATAAATCAGGCAAGACTTTTTTCCATTGTTCAACAGATTCACTTCCACTTTCACCAGAAAAGACACGAGTTCACAATCCATGTCTAATCTTAAATTTCTCAACCCATCCGTGTGGCGCAGAAAAGTTTTCCATGTCATAACTCTTCGATAATTCCAAAGCTTTCTCTCTTAGAAGTTCAACGTTTACAGGAATGTTGGATGCACGAGTTTCTTTAAACCAGAGAACTAAAACTTTCTCGAATTCTTCGTTCTTTCCGCTTTGAATTCGACTCCTTTTCTTGGCCTTTATTCCACATTATAGATAAGCTGCATTTATAGCTTCCCAGCTTTTAAAAATTCCTCTTAAAGTTGATTCTGGAATACGGAAATGATCAGCTAACGCTGTTTTTGATTTAAAGCATTTTTCATGAAATTTTTTTATGATATCCATTTTCAAAGAAAGCGACAAGTTCGTACGTTTTGCCATTTTTTATGCACTGTACAGTACGTAAGCGAATGGCGTAGTAACTCAAATCTAAAGCTGGTTACGCGAGAAGGGCTTTTCGCCCACACCGATTGGCTGTGACTTTTAGTGACGTCAACGTTTTCGTATGTAACCCGTTCTCCCCTCTCGATGCCAATCACAAGCGAAAAAGAATGCGTTCTTGGAAGAATCCGAACTGGATTAAGGGCGTGTGAATGCATTCCAAAAGACAGAACAGAAAGGGTACATTCGTGGCGATTTTACTAAAACTTGAATTTTTTTTTCGCGCATAAGTGAAAGGTGCCGTTTAGGTTTCGCGTATAAATGAATAAGTGTTAGCATTGTTTTCCTATTTCGCTGGCTGGGCCCGCGGGAAAAACGCGTATAACAGAGGTCGCGTATAAGTGAGAGATCACTGACATCATTTGACAAAATGTCTAAAATTGAAAATGCCCGGTTATTAATGGATATAGAGTGTATATATATATATACATATATACAGGGAGTTTCAGTTAAACGTTTCAGAACTTCTAAGAGGGGTAGGGTACATCCTGACAACTCGAAATCATATAGCAATGTGGGGTCGGAAATGTTTTCCTGAAGCGGTGTTGTACACAGACGGACCATAAAGAAAAGAGACCGTAAATGAGAAATCATTTTAATAATACATGAAAAGAAGCAAAAGGTACATGGATTAAAGTAAGTGTTCGAAGTTGCTTCCACGGGCTACAATGCACGCCTCACATCTCCGACGCATGGACATCCGAACATTCTGGAATACTCTAGGCGAATTTCGAATTTCTCCGGCAGCTACTGCGATTCTTGCAACCAGTTCCTCAGCATTGTCAACAGGGTGTCATAAACTAGCGATTTCATATGACCCTAGATATAAAAATCAAGACATGATAGGTCGGGTGACCGAGCAGGCCAATGAACGGGACCACCACGTCCGATCCACTGTTGACCAAATGTGACATCCATGTAGTTACGAACACCTCCGCTATAATGTGCACGGGCTCCATCGTATTGGAACCACATTGTCTGTTGCGTCGATGCAGAAATCTGTTCATCTCTCAAAACTTGTGGCAATACTTGCTGCAGAAAGAGCAAGTAGTTATCTCCGATTAGATGGCACGGTAACAGGTAATGTCCGATGAGGTGATCTCCCATAATACCGACCCATACATTGACCGAAAATCGAATCTGTGCTGCACGACGTAGTATTGCATGCGGGTTCTCGACCGCCCAGACACGGTCGTTATGCGAGTTGAAAATTCCTTCCCTTGTGAAGGATGCCTCATCGGAAAACAACACTTCAGCATGAAAAGTGGGATTTGTAGCATATTTTCCAAGGTACCACTGTGCGAAAGCAATACGAGGTGCATAATCCTCCGGTTTCTGTGCCTGGACACGCTGCACGTGAAACGGATGCATGTCTTGTTCTCGGAGAATCCTCCAGACGCTGCAAGGGGTAACCCCGACTACGTTTGCTAGACTTCGTGTACTCGTTCTTGGATTCCTCTGTACATGCTGCAGCACATTCTGTTCGACGGCTGGAGCCCGTGCTTTTCTTACCCTGACCCTGTCAACTCTCTCAAATGAACCTGTCTCAGCTAATCTCTGCTGCAGTCTTGCAAATAAATTATGACTGGGAATACGCCTCGTGGGATATCGTTCCGCGTACAAACGCTGTGCGGCTGGCCCACTACAATTTGCAGCCCCGTACACCAAATGCATATCGGCTAATTCTGCGTTCGTGTAGTCATCCATCCTACTAACTTGGCGTTCTTGTGCGAAATGAAGATTCCCTGCACAAAAGCTCGGAACTTTCGCACAACTCCATCTACCGCGTCAGGAAAGCATTTCAGACTGCCTATTGGTATATGATTTTGGTTCATCAGGATGTACCCTATCCCTCTTAGAAGTTCTGAAACGTTTAATGGAAACACCCTGTATATACATTATATTGGGTCATTTTAAAATGTAACACTTGGTTAGATATATTTAATTTGAATTAATAACAATACTGACTCGAACAACAAACTAGTCGTTGGGGGCCACCGTAATACTTATCCATCATGAATATGCATAATAAAAAATATGAAAATAAAACAATTGTGTAAAATTTAATTAAATGCATTGCAATTCTAAAATAAAATTTAAACGTATATTTAAATATTTTTCACAAAACAGGACCCTGATTGTATTACAATGGAGGTCTATAGGAATTTAGCGAAATACCAAAGATAGCGTCAAGTTGATGTCACTTTTGGCAAAAAAAAAATTTATCGCCAGATTTGGCGATAAAATTTACGGCATTTAGCGATAGTTTTTTGGTCGATGGGATAACCGAGTAGTACCGAATTGCGTAAAAGAAACATCTTTATAACACCAAAAATGATAATGATATTAACTAACAGTTTACTGCGTCGGAGTAAGTGTCTTATTTCGAATTAAAATACATTTTTGAATTGAAATTTGAATGAAATACAGGGTCACGAAAAATCGAAGAGTGTGAAAAATAGGATTACAAATATCTCTGCAACTGATTATCTGATCGACTTTATCCTTTATGCAAAATTTATGTTTTTTTATTGTCTTTTATATCCACTCCTTAAAATAAACAATTTCGAAAATTTTTATATACCTTTTATCAGAACGAATATTTCAAGAGTCCGAAAAAAATGGTGCCGTATAATAGAGGTCACTGATATTCAATGGGCTGCTTTCCATTATTACATATTAAGTACACACCAAATTTCAAGTCTCTATCTCACTTTGTTCGGGAGATAGAGCTTTTACAGAAACACAGACACAAACACACACACACACACACACACAGACAGACGGACGGCAAAATTTGTTTTCTAAAAATATGTTTTTCGGAATCTCCAGTGTCTGAAACGTGTAAATCAGTCAAAAAAAAATTCGATTTTTAAAACTATTACAAGGCTTAACTATACTACGTATGATGGGTATGTAATAGACCAAAGAAAGTATAAACTTTATTTCAAGAAACTTAATAAAACCATTTTTAACTATTAAACAGTAACATCAGTGAATTATATTTAAAACAATAATAATGTTGTATAAGACATTCTAGCAAAGAAATTAAAATTAATTTTCAAGGCTTTAACCCTTATGTCAATGACCGGGTACCCGGGTACCTGTTTGCTCTTTTCATCCCATTTTCAGGGTGTTAATATCAAAAGAAAATAAAATGAATTAAGTTCACCATTATTTGTAGTATTCACTGTCCATTAGTATAATTACTTTAAAATTTGGAATTTTATTTATTACTTTTTCGAGGCATTAAACATTTTTATACCTGTCATCAATGACCAGGGTACCCGGGTACCCATGCTAATTTTCTGTGGAAAAATACGGAAATTGATAGATTATTTAGATTTAGATTAATAAAACTTGAATTTAATTTGAAAAAAGGGTTAGACATATTTTTTTAGGTAAAAATATTTCATTTACGTGAAATTTTGTGGACAAGCTGTACAATACCAAAAGGTGCTGGAATATACATAACATATTAGTTTTCCACATTGTTTATATGATTTTCTGGTTTTTCTGCGTCGTTTTTGAGGCTCTAACAAGCGCATTTGACACGAACTGTTTTTATCCTTCTTGTTTCATCAAGCCTCAAGCTTTTTGAACTGAGTTCTGAACGTGTGGCAGCTTCAAATACAATCAAAGATTTTTTCGGTTTACTTTCAATTCCCGATTTGGTCGAAAAATGATATCCTGCGCATTTCGCAATTGATCTTAAATTGCTGGAACCCTCAAGATCTCATCTAATTCCCGCAATAACAGGCGACGATTGTCTGTTTTATTTATAACCATATCATTATATGCAGTAGGTATAATGTAAGTAGCAAGTACTGCTATAGTCACAATAAAGAAAAATAATGCAAGTGCCCATGTGGTTGTACACCTATGTGTTGTATATTGCCCCAATAATTTATCCATTACATCCACTCCATATTTCAGTTTAATAATAAAACTGAATCATTTCGAGTTTATCTTTCGGTCCTGTGATGGTTTTATCATGATGCATAGTAGATATTAGAATGACAGCTTTGTTTCTTTTTTGAACAAATACTTATGTCATCATGAAATCCAAATTCTGTGGATAAAACGTACGCGATTTACATAGCCTTATTTGTTGGAAAATATAATGTTTGTTTCTTTCAAAGTGTCAACTTTTGTGAGATTCTATTATAATAAATGCTTGGCCAAAGAAAAAAAAGTTGTCTACGAGTTGGTTATGATTTGTCCAGAATGCTTGAACAGAGAGGCGAAGTCTTTCCCAGCTCTTTCATCTTGGTTTATTTCATGGTCTGTACGTGTTTTTCGGGTGCATAGTTGGCCGTTAAAAGGTTAATAAGTATTTTCATGACATACCCACCATATTTTGATCCCATATTTAGGCGGTTAAGACTGAATATATTGGGTGAATATTTTTCTTCCTCAAAGAGGACATAACTGCCCATTAAACGTTTACTCTTTCGTTGGTATGTATTTTTTCAATAGGTTAGGATTTAACATAGTCCATAAATCACGAATTGCTGCAGCTTTAACATTTTGAAGACTCGTGTGTTCTGGTTGCCAAAACGAATAAATCTAAGAATATTCCAGAATAAGGTCTACACTCATACTTGATCGATAAAACGGACATAAGTTTTCCACATCTCTAATGTGTGATCTTTGTTTGAATTGTAAACACCTGAAGTACAGAAGAATCCGCTAATCCGAAATTCCCGTTAATCCGAACCGCTTTTATTTAACGTATAAATGTCAGGAAAAACGTGTAGAAGTTAGAATTAAACAAAAAATGGTAGTAAAGAATGTCTTTTTTTAGGGTTTCGTTCATCTGACGAAACCCTATTCGTCTCGCTCCCCTGTCTGTCTGTCTGTCTGTCTGTCTGTCCGTCTGTCTGTCCGTCACAGAGCCCGTTCTCAGAAATTATACATGTTGGAGACATGAAATTTTGGGTACTTATAGCTGAACACCTCACATCATACGACAAATCATAAAATTTTGAAAAAGTCGTACATTTAACCCTTTGGGCTCCGCATGTGTATTTTAAACAATTCGTTCTAAGTGAGCTCCTAATTATGTTGTAGACATGAAATTTTGGGTACTTATAGCTGAGCACCTCACATCACACGACAAATGATAAAATTTTGAAAAAGTCGTACATTTAACCCTTTGAGCTCCCGTATGTGTATTTTAAACAATTCTTTCTAAGTGAGCTCCTAATTAATTTGAAGGCGTGAAATTTTGCATACTTATAGCTGAACACCTCACATCAAATAACAAATCATAAAATTTTGAAAATGTCGTACGTTTAAACCTTTGGGGTCCCACATGTGTATTTTAAACAATTCTTTCTAAGTGAGCCCCTAATTAGGTTGGAGGCGTGAAATTTTGCATACTTATAGCTGAACACCTCACATCAAACGATAAATCATAAAATTTTAAAAATGTCGTAAGTTTAACCCTTTGGGGTCCCACATGTGCATTTTAAACAATTCTTTCTAAGTGAGCCCCGAATTATGTTCGAGACATGACATTTTGGGAACTTGTAGCTGAACACCTCACATCATACGACAAATGATAAAATTTTGAAAAATTCGTACATTTAACCCTTTGGGCTCCCGCATGTGTATTTTAAACAATTATTTCTAAGTGAGCTCCTAATTAGTTGTGAGGCGTGAAATTTTGCATACTTATAGCTGAATACCTCACATCAAACGGCAAATCATAAAATTTTGAAAATGTCGTACGTTTAACCCTTTGGGGTCCCACGTGTATTTTAAACAATTCTTTCTAAGTGAGCCCCTAATTAGGTTGAAGGCGTGAAATTTTGCATAATTATAGCTGAACACCTCACATCCAACGGCAAATCATAAAATTTTGAAAAAGTCGTGCATTTAACCTTTTGGGGTTCCACACGTGTATTTTAAACAATTCTTTCTAAGTGAGCCCCTAATTTTGTTGGAGACATGAAATTTTGGGTACTTATAGCTGAACACCTCACATCCTACGACAAATGATAAAATTTTGGAAAAGTCGTACATTTAACCCTTTAGGGTCCCGCATGTGTATTTTAAACAATTCTTTCTAACTGAGCTCCCAATTAGTTTGGAGACGTGCAATTTTGCATACTTATAGCTGAACACCTCACATCAAACGACAAATCATAAAATTTTGAAAATGTCGTACATTTAACCCTTTGTGCTCCCACATGTGCATTTTAAACAATTCTTTCTAAGTGAGCCCCTATTTAGGTTGGAGGCGTGAAATTTTGCATACTTATAGCTCAACACCTCTGATCTCACGTCAAATAATAAATTTTGAAAAAGTTTTATGTTTAACCCTTTCAACTCCAGCTTGTGTATTTTAAGCCATTCTTTCTAACTGAGCCCCTAATTAAATTGGAGATTTGGAATTTTGCATACTTATTGCACAACACCTAAGGCCAGGCGACAAATCATAAAATCTTAAAAAAGTCTTACGTTTAACCCTTTGAGCTACCACATATGTATTTGAAGCAATTCTTTCTAAGAGATAATTCTTTCCTAATTAATTTGGTGACATAAAATTTTGCATATGTATAGCTGAATGCCTCAGACCGCACGGCAAATCATAAAATTTTCAAAAAGTCTTTTATTATTTACCCCTCTGGGCTCTAACTTGTGTATTTTAAGCAATTTTTCTAACCTCCGCCCTTTTAACCCGGGGAGAAATTTTCCAACTTTTGCCGACACCCCTTTGACCATTCTTTCATATTATGCACCATAGCCTTATATATTTTAGTTCCATTTTTTTGCGCCAGGTGCGCCTACTTATCTCGGGTGCTATGGGCCCAATCCCCTCGATTAATATATCTACGGATAGTATGTAAAATGGATTTTCGTTCGGATACAGGTTTGTTTAGAATCAAGTGCGCCCCCTGGTTGTGAAATGTGGAACTAACAGATATTTCAAAAGGATAAAGTGTTTTGAAAGGAATATTAAACGAAACCCTCTGTGCGATCTGTGATCACACTTGCCCACTTGTTTCTTTAAACAGCTCGAATAGAATTACCAAAATGCTCAATATTGTAAAAGTACAACAAAGGTACACATATATAAAAGGAAAACGTGCACTGCAGGCCTACTGGCAGAACCCCATCTGAAAACAAATCTCGAATAGCAGTTTGTTTACCAGTACTATAAAATTATTTTCTAAAATGCAAAAGGTATTTAATTCGAATGATAAAAAATTATTTTTCCTTTCAACAGTTTGATTTCGCAAATTATCTACAGAAATTTTTTTCATCTCCCCCTCGTCGACGTGGTAACTGAGCTATTTGCAGATTCGCGTTTTTAAACCGTTTGTAACTGGTTGTTACGTAATTCCTCATCCTGAAGTTCCATTGTATTATTATAAAAATCAGGAGATATTAAACAAGGAAAAATGTTTTTTTTTTTTTTCCGAAAGTCGTGCCGAATTATCCAGCGTGCCGGACATTAGAATGCCGGATTAGAGGATGTTTACTGTACTACTGAGTACTTATAACTTACTTTTTTTTTAGCCTGCATCTTTTTCCTTTCTATTTCCATTGAAATTCCGGATCATCTGAATTTTCTGTAATCCGAACAGGTACCGGTCAAAATTATTACGGATCAGCGGAATTCTACTGTGATTAATATTTATAAAAATGCATCAAATAGCTCTTCTCTAAAGACAAACAGTTACACTGTATGAAATAGGGGTGTTTTATGGCTCGAATATGTTAAAATCGCAGAAGGTACCCGGCGACCCCGGTCATTGGACACAAGGGCAAATTTTGGTCATTGACATAAGGGTTAAAAACATATAAATGTAATTTTTTGTTACTAGGTATTCTTCACTAAAAAATTTATTCATTTAAAATTGGGTATTTTTTCGATATTTCTATACAGAAAAACACGCAGACATAGTCGACAAAAAAAAAAAAAAATAATATAAACTATTTTAGAGTTACATGTCAATTAAAATTTACAAAATAAAATTTATCAGCATCATTTTAAAGACATGTGTGAGATTATATAGATCACTGTTCAACAAATTTGAAATTTTGCTTTGTCACAAAACAGAAATTACTTACTTTTTATGCGTTTTTTTGCGCTAATTCCAAATCTAGTTTTAGATTTATTCCAGCACGTTTTTTTTTTTTTTTTTTTTTTTTAAGATATTTGCATGTTTTGATTTATGCAAATTAAGTAAATTGTATGCAATTATACCATAATTTAATGTATAACTCAATATCAGACTGGCTTTTATGTTTCATGTTATGATTACTGTCTAGTTAACTTCACAAAAACGTTGTTTCTGAGATTATGCTGATATGTGACCGTGAAATATTGTACTTAATTTGCAATTTGTTCAAATTTTCCTAATAATGTTTCTTGATATTCAAATATTTCTGCCACACGAGTACGCTGATATGTTTTTTAACCAGTTTTTTGAGCTTATTTCCAATCTGGTGTCTGTTTTATTTTATGACGCTAAATTATTGAAAGATTTTTTTTTGGTCAAAAAAGGCCAGGAATCGCTTTTTCTTTCGCTAAATCGCTAATTTACTTTGTTATGGACTTCAAGTAGTTAGGATAGATTCAATAAAAAGTTGCAAAATAAATGCAGACAATAAACAGTGCAATATGCACCTTGATTAATAATAAAAATTCATAAAGATACAAATAAATGTAAATACATTGCTTAAAGGTGCGTAAAACATAATAAAACCATTTGAAAACACATTAAATTTTGATTTAAAACCAAAACGTTTTCATCCGAAATTTTCTCGACCTTCATCAATGAAAAACTAATAGTTGTTGTCTCTTTGCGTCTTCTAGCTTTGTCCGCAACAGAAAAATTCTACTTTAGGGGTGCTATGGAAGATAAGGTGGAATGGAAACGGTTATTCAAAAGAAGAAGAAAAAAAAGTACAGATTTATCAATCATTTATTAATTCTTTCCAGACAGCGTGGATATCATACGAAAATTGACCCAATCCGAGCCATGAATATATATTACGTACTTGAAGAAAGATAATAAAGTTTTTATGTACTTAGGTATGACTCTCAGAAAATTTCGAGACAGAATAAAAGAACACAAAGCAGAGATTAAATAGACACCACACTGCGTTAGCAAGATTAGCACAAACTGAACCTATAAAAGTAGATTTCAATAGAACCAAAATTATCTTCCGTACAAGTTATCACCAAGAAGCTATCATACGAGAATCTATAGAAATAACATCTAATAAAAAATAGTCTGTAACGATATATTATTATATGATATCCACGCAGTTAGTAAAGATTAACACATGATTGATAAACCTGTACTTGTTTTTGTTTTTTTTAAATTTTGAATAACCTTTTCCATCCCACCTTATATTTCATACCACCCTTGAAGTAGAATGGTCTTTTCCTGGCAAAGTGAGAAGACGCAAACACACAACAACTATTAGTTTTTAACTGTTGAAGGCGAGTAAATTTCGGGTGAAATCGTTTTGGTTTTTAAAAGTACTTTAATGTGTTTTTAAATGCTTTTATTATGTTTTACGCACCTTTAAGCAATGTATTTACATTTATTTGTATCTTTATGAAATTTAGTTAGGGTAAATTCTACTACTTTTTTAAAATTTTGTTTCGATAATGTAATTTATTGTTTATGTCAATAGCAGAAATCGGACACTGTTCACCCACTTGACAATGTGGTATACACCCCCAGAAAGCATCTTATATCAAAATTGTGTTGATGCCGTGCAAATGTAGACATTCATTTTACTTAAAATCTGGACATGATATAAAAAACAGCTTGCAGATTTGAAATAAGCATAAAAATCTAGCCTAGAAAAATATTACGTCAATTCTGTGGCAACTATTTTAAAGTTGTTAGTACGGTAAACAGTACACTATTAAAAAATATGCAAATTAGGCTTAACAACTGACAGATAAATTTTAAGAATATGCAAATCGTGACATTCACCTATTATATTTATTATATATGTTATAAGTAGTCCAATAGTCATTACCTTGAAAAGATAATTTAATGCGACATATATTGTATCTAAAATGTGCTTATAAAATAGCACAAAAGAGCTTAAATTTGCAAAAACTTTAATATGCAAATTTCTCAAAAACTGGACCACCTAGAGAAAAACAGAAAGCATATTCGGAATCAGCTCAAAAACTGATCTAGAATCAACTAATTGCAGTTCTGGGACAAAACCATTGTTGTACAGTAATAATTACATGTTATCTTATAAGAACTCATGTAACATCCTAGTTTTATATGTATATAATAGCATAGTCCCATTAACTGGTAATGCAATAAAATAATTTTTAATATAGAAGTTATTTGAAAAAAATGCATTCTAGTAGATTATGATTTTAATATTTTTGTACTCTTTGTTAAAATGTAGGCAATTTAATATTACAGCTAGGGTATTAACAAACATTTAAAAAAAAAAAAAAAAAAAAAAAAAAAAAAAAAAAAAAAAAAAAAAAAAAAACGCGGCAAAACATGAAAGCAATATCCTTTATTAAAATAGCATTATAAGAAATATCTTATAAAATGTTTCAGTTATGAAATTATAATTCAAATTTTAAATGAAACCAGTGTATATAATTATTATTTAAACAACTATCTATAGTCTCACATCCCATGAAAATGTAGACAAACCCTACTTAATTTGAGAAAATAATGTATGATATAAATTTCGTTTAAATTAATATAAAATAAAATATATTTTAAAAATTTTCTAAGGAATTCCAAGTAACGTAGAAAAATATAATTCTTTGAAGTTAATGATTCAATCTTATATAAAAGAGACGGAACTTTTACATTCTTTACTGAATTCAAATATAGAACCATTATTTGGAACTTCTTAAAGAGAAGGGAAAAATGCGTAAAATCAAAACTCTGAGGGAAATGTTTGACAATGATGAATGCATCCATTTTTCTTTCAGAATTTTCCTATATTTCAAACTATAGAAGTTTTTCAGTATATTGTTAAAGTTTGTTTAAAAGAAGAATACCTGTTTTCAGGCATACCATGTGGCTTTTCGATAGAAGATAATCATAGAGTTCGAAAAAGATTTTGGTTGGAACTGGATGATAAATGAACTTATATACATAAAAAAGTATGAACGTAAGACAATTATATTTAAACTGTTTTTCTGTATAAATTAGTGTTTGCCTAATATAAGAATACTTGATTAAAAAAGTGTCATAAGGCATTTGTAAGGAACGGTTTCAAATTCAGAAACATAGAAAGCGCTAAGACTTTGTATATTTATTACTTTCATATGATTATCTGTTGACTATACTCAACCAGTTTTATATAGAAGGGCAAATCTAGCGTAGACTTTAGGGAATTTTTTTAACAAGGTACTCTCCTGGCCATTGCACTTTGTCACTTTAATATGTTTATCAATTGTCTGCACCATACCCAAAGAAGCATCTCAATCTTTCTTTTTGATCACGTAACTTCCCCTTTTTTGATATATTAGTCATAAAGTTAGTTCTTAAAATATTGTATTTAAATAGTGTTAAATGAGAGCCTCACAACCATAGCAGATCAAGCCCATTTTGAAAAAAAAAAGAGAGAGTCCATTTAGAAGGTGCATAAAATCTGTTTTATTCACTCCCACAGAGAACCAGGCCTGTAAACGGATGCCATATATGAGAAAGTATGTGAAAACAGGATTGGTTCTCTGTGGGAGTAGATAAAGCAGATTTTATGCACATTCTAAATGGACTATCTCTTTTTTTTCAAAAGGGACTTGGCCTAATTTGGTTGTGAGCCCCTCAATTATTCTAGCATTATTTATATATTACTATTTTGAAAGTACGAAATTCGACAGAGAAAAATGAAAACTTGGCTAATGGTTGGTTGATTGATATTGTGTAGATTAAAAATTATATAAAATAAAAATAATATATATATATATATATGGTAGGGGGGTACACAGTGAGACAGCAGCCATTTTGACATATAGATATAACTTTTTCTCCTAGCTGGAACACACACTGAACCACCTCATCTTATGCAACACGTGGATGTAGTTTCGGCACTTCGGTTAATCGTCCAACAAAATAGTAAGTAATTATTTATTTTACAGGGGTTACAGTTACATAAACGTCCATTTTAGAGTTTATTTCTTTCATTATGGCATATATTTACTTAACCAAACCTAGCTATATCTAATGATAAACTATGTCGACAAAACGACACAAGTATTCAAAGCTATGAAATTGATGATGAACAGATATGGCATACGAAAACACACAGTGAGACACACAGTTGTGGTACACAGTGAGACGTGCCTCTTTGTGTATCTACTATGCGGTTCTGACGTAAGAAATGTTATTTATTAATAAAAGAAGGTTTTTTTTTCTCTATTTATCTGTGTGTGTGTGGAGGGGGGGGGGGCGTGCGATGGCTAGTGAAATCTACTAAACGTAAGAGGCTGAAAATTTGCATGAAGGTAGCTCAATGTCTGCTATTGTACGCCCGACGCTCATATTTTTTTAATTTTTTAATCCAGAAATATTAATTAGAAGTCATAAACTGCAGAAAATTATTGATAGAGTATAAAAATGTATTATTTATTAAAATATATACATTGTCTCACTGTGTACCACTTGTGGTACACAGTGACACAATTTTCAATACTCCGTTATGCTGCTTCTGTGCTTTTATAAATAACTTTTTAAAAACCATTTATACATTAATGTGTAGCGTATTTGTGTAGCTTAAAGATGTAGCAAAATTTTTTTCGAAAGAATAAAAATCGTTGCCATTCGTTAAGTAATAATAATTTTCGTCTCACTGTGTACTACCCTCCCCTATACCATAACACTTTATACCATATAACTTTTCCATAAACAGTAGCAGTCTTATAATTGCAGGGCTGAGAGAATTGTGATCTGGGTTTAGCTAAACTTCCATACCGTAGTTACAGTGTACGCAAGACCTATTACCGTCAATATGTATATTTATTGTCTTAAAGTGCTGAGTTATTTTTCCAGTAATGGTTTTAGTCAGATCCTTATATGCATGAATTTAACATATCTAGCAGTATGTTTGACGTTAGAGAATATTGAATAAAATAAACCTTCTTGGGATTTTCTTAGTTTATTAGACAGACACAAAATAAATCTTGACAAATAGAAACACTTCACAAACAATCAAAAACACAGTCCTGGTTTCAGAGTCAAAACTCACTAATTAAATTAATTTTATGATTAATAAACTTTCGAAATACGTTCATCACATGAAAGCTTTATATTACATTATAATATACCCCTGCGGACTCTGGGCGAAGTTAAAATAAAACGTAATATAAAAACAATATATGAAATAAGAGCACCTTCTGTGTACCTGACACTTTCAGAAACCAAAAGTCAACTAACAATGATGTCCACAGTCTGACATAAAATCAAAGAATGCACAGTGCTGCCACCTATTAACAGACAGAACAACTAAAATCATTAATTTGATTCCTAGTGAAATCAGTTGCACTGAAGTAATAAAAAATACTTAAATAATAAATTTCCCTGTCTTTAAAACATGAAAAAGAAGGCAGAAAAAATGTATAGAATATTATTTAAAATGAAATTAATACTCGATGATTCTGTGAAATACTTCACTTAATAATAACATCACTGAGCCGTTTTCTATAAAATAATTGGTCACAAATATCTATGCAAAGTTATTGAGATGACCAAAGTATTCTTAAAAAAAAAATATGGTACAGCCTGATAAATACTCACAGGCAATAAAATATAGAAATTGCATTTGCATTTTTATCAGGTTAGCTATCTGCCCTTGTTTCTTTAGATAGTCTGTCCGCTGCACATTTTAATGCATACCCATGTGAACTGGTCACTGCAGAATGTTGATCTTCTCCAATTGTTTATTTTTCCTAGTTAATTTTCAGATGAAATTTCAGACGACGTTATATGTTGCAAACTTTTTTTGCTAACTAGTATCATTTAGCAAAACTAAATTCAGGCCGATCTTTGTGAGTGGTTTCACTAGCTGATTCATCAGTATATAAGAATTAGCCTGTACGATATTTTTTCTAAGAATACTTTGGTCATCTCAAAAACTTTGTTTAGATATTTGTGACCAATTGTTTTATAGAAAACGGTTAAGTAATTTTATTATTAAGCGAAGTATTTCACAGAAACATCGAGTATTAATTTCATTTTAAATAATATTGTATACATTTTTTCTGCCTTCTGCTTTCATGTTTTAAAAACAGGAAAATTTATTCTTTAAGTTTTTTTTTTTTTAAATCCCATCTTTTAATATAAACATAATGTGTGAGGATTAGTTTGCACATGATTTTGAATATTCAACCTAATCTTCTGGTTGTTATGTAAATGTTTTCGACGCACTGCCTGTGGATATCTTACATTTGTACCTCAAAATTCAATCAATTGTCGACAAAGAAGAAAAAGTGTCTCCATTATTACAAAAGTGTTAATGCAAAATTTCACTTTCAGAAAATTCTATTATGATCCTCATGTTTAACTGTGAAATTATATCGACTATTTAAAAAAAAAAGTTGAAATCTATATATCTATGTTGCGGCCAAAGCACTAAATTGGCCAGTTCGCGAAGTGGTCAACGCCTTTTTAAATTGATTGGCCGAATTTGGGAATTCGCAGCCAGTTCGCGAAATGGCTAGCTGCTTCTGGGTAGATCGCAAAATGGCTAGCTGCTTCTGGGTAGATCGCGAAATGGCTTGAAGCCGTCGGCCAGATGGCGAAATGGCTACAGACTGTCAGCCAGTTTGCGAATTGGTTAGGGGCGTGTGGCTAAAGTTAAAATAAAACTCATGAGCTGATTTTGATGGTCTATATAGTTTCTAATTAATCAATCATTGTATTAAAAAAAATAAAGCTATTCATTTGCAAATGAGCGCGCACAAGATATTTATATATATTTAAATAAGTGTTTTTAACGAAATTTTTTCAAAATGTATTTGGGGTACTTCCATTTTTTCAAAAAAATGATCACATTTTATTGATTGTTTTTAGAATTAAAAAAAAATATATTTGAAAAACAATGTGTTTAAGATCCTCAACGGTCAAGTTGCCTTAAAAGTAAATTAGTATCAATTAGAAAAGTAAACACGTTTAGTCTGTTAACGATGTATGAGATTGAAGAACACAGAACACTGATATAATAAGTGCAAAAGCTAATACATTAGAATGATTATGCGACGCTAAAATAACTAATGTAAATAGCAGAATAAACAAATTTATCATATTCGTAGTTCAAGTCTTTTTAAGAAATCATTCTTTAGTAGAAAAAGGGAGAGTGAAAAGCTGCAAGGGCAATGCATATGATCTAAATTTATGGTGAATGTGCTTTATTTATGTTAAATTTTCATATTCTTATTAAAACCATTTATACATGAAGAAAACACTGAATAGATTTGCGTGTCAATATTGGTTCCCACAGAACGAAATTAAGGAAAAGACAAGATATCCGATGAGATTTAACATCAATAATTTTATTTCTTCTTTTGAATGGAGACTATAAACATGTAATAAATTAAACTGAATATTTTTATGAGAGACTCGCATAAAAAACATTTTTTAATTATGCAAGAACAAAAAGGAATACAAAAGTATAACAATATATATTAAAATTTCAACAACACATATTAAAAAATCCATGCTGGCTGGCCTACAGCCGGAGGTAGATTTCAAAGTTAAGTGCTAATTTCATCAACAAAAACTAAATCAAGATTAGAGATAAACCCACTTTAACAATTTTATCTGGCCACTTTTAGAGCTGGTTTTAACAGAATCATATTAAGGCATTATTAAAAAATATATATATTTTCCACGCTCAACAACTCGAAATTTTCTGACACAAATTCAGACTCATTTTTAAAAGTAAAAACATGAAACTTGCTGACATGATTTTTTGAAGCGATTTATAAGCGACATGTGATTTTATTTTTAGTTCAATTAATTAGAACTTGATTTACAAACAATTATTTTCTCAGTACGACCATTTTTTTCGTTTCCAGCATTATCGCTTCAGGAAATTTGGTTCATAATGCCCAGTTTGATAGCATTTTTAAAAATATATTCTGCCTTTATCAAAAAATCGACCAATACAGCACATTATTTAGTTTCTGAGTAAGAAAACATGCCAATTGGATGTGTTTGAGAACAAAAAGGAATTTAAAAAATGAGTCAGAAAGAAAGCCGTTTTGATTTAAGTAGGGAAGACTAGGGACGATTGACCATACGGGAGCTTGACCCACCAATCAATTTTCATATTTTCTATTAATTTATCAAAGTTTTATCAATAGGTGTCAACCAAAGCTACTGGAATGCTCAAACAACTCTCTTCGTTTCATAGAGATAATCGAAATAGGTGTGGAAAAAATCAATTGTGAGACATTTTCAACCTAAATGTTGTGTTTTTAAAAATATTTTGTAAGCTTTTTTCACATAAAATATATCTCTCTATTCTAAAAAAAAGTAACTACCGCTGTCACCGCCATCGGTTTTGAATTTTTTGTGACCGGAGGTCTTTCTTCGTTAATATTAAGAAAAATAATGCATACAAAAATATGAAAATCGGTAGTATTATACAGAAATGTTTGATAAACACGCTGATGCAGAGAGTTTTCAAATCGAAGAATTATTTTAAGAGATATTTAATGCTAAAGTTGGCAAAGTCGTTCCACTAAAAAGTTTTATAGGAGCAAAAACTATTCATGGGAATTTAATCATTTTTAGATCATTTTATACGTTTTAAGTTCCCGGTGTGCAGACTGTTTTTCTTTTTTTAATTGGACTCATTTATTGAGGTTTTACTTCTATTTTAAATTCAAATTTTCAATGTTTCTAGACATATTTTTTACACATTTTAGAAAGTGATATTAATTTAAACTGTTGCCAACTGTATAAACAGCGCAAACAATAATGTTTGCTTCAAATAAAAAAAAAAAATATTTATACGTGTAAATAAATTAAAGATTTATTTACATGTGACTATTATAAACAGAAAACATCTTTTGGAATTAGAATTAAATAATTATGTACAAAAAGCAGGAACTTATTAAAAATTACGTCATAAAAACTATATACGTGAATTTTAAAAGAGGAAGGATATTGTAAAATAATAAATTCATTAACATGCGTTAGAAGTCTTAAATAGGAGAAATTACGTCATATTTACGTCACATTACAGTTCTTACATAAAATGAACACAAAATAATATTGCAAAATGTTTAAATTTAGAAATTGCGCTAGTCATTTATTTGATAATTTGAGAGGATCTTTTCAACTATTTTTGTTAGGAAAGCGCAAATAATATTTCATTTCTATCAAAAGTATTTTCATGTGAATATTTAAAGGAGAAAGAATAGCTTGGTCAAAATTACGTCAGATTAAAAACGATTAATTTAAAATGTCTCATTTAAAATAACTTTCTTTTCGCTTTGTTAAAAAATACCAGGAGACAAAGACTCTGTTTACTTAATTCCTTTTATGTTAGCTTATTTTGAAATGTTTAACTGATTTTACTTAATGAAAGACGAAAACAGCGATTGTATCTTTGGTACTACTTAGTTATCCCGTTGACCAAAAATCTATCATTCGCCAAACTATAAGATTAAATGTCATTAATGGTTGATCGTAAATGTCCCATTAACTTGACTTTAAGCAAGTTACACGTGTCTACGTCATCAAGTTATTTTTATTTCGACGTTTTATTTGTATTTTTATTAATGTTGTACTAATTTATTTGTTCTTTCGTTATTTAAAATGAAAATTATGTCAATTTGTATAATTTGGCGAGTGGTTTGGCGATTTATATAATTTGGCGAAATTGGTCGACGGGATAATCAAGTAGTACCGCGGCGGATTTGGCGTTAAAATTCCCCAATCAAAGAGAAATGAATAGAAATCCGTTTATAGGGAGATCGCCACTGCTTTTTAAATTATAATTCAATCTTTCGAAATCTTTTTAAAGTCGATCAAATTAGCGGGCATTTAGAGTCTGCGGTGTCTGGACGGGGGTTGACGAGCGTAGCTCGTAGGGGGCAGAGCCCCCTAGTTATAGAAAATTAAATAAGTAGGTTTAAAGTAATGCAGAAATATCAAGCTTTTATTCCAGGCATAAAGACTGTACAGTAAGTTAGGCTTAATATAACAATGTGATATTCTTTAGAAAAGGTCTATGTAAGGAGGCTTGACCCCGTCAATATGAGGGAGGGTTGACCAGATGTTCAAAGCCCTTTAATTAAGTGGTTTTGGAAATATTTTTATTATACACTGTGCATAGTGAAAGGTTAATCGTATATACATAAAAGAATGTAAATTTATTCTGTAAAGCTTCAGCAAAATGGTGTGATGGAAAAGAAAATGTTTAAAACTGACTATAGAAATATGTGAAAAATTGCTAGAAAATGGAAAAGTTGATAGGAACGTTTTTCCAGTTAAATATTGCTTACAATAAATAAATAGAAAAAGTGGGAAAGACTATAAAAGACTAGAAAGGATGAAAGCAGCAGTCTTAACCCTTTGAGGGGCAGTGCTATGTTTATGAAACCACTTAATTTTAATTCCGAAGCATCACAATGGCACCAGAATTTTTCTAAAATCTTTTCATCTAATATGTATGTGAAATATAACCTTTTTCTTATTTCCAAATAAATTTGTTCGTGAATTCCGGTGCCAGTCATTTATTTCAACATTTTAGTACTGAAAGTACTTTGCCTTTTAAAGGTTTAAATCATGCTAATGCTACGTTTTAATCCATTAATGCCGGTTGGTACGAAAATCTGCCATTTAAGTAATACGAAAATTTTAAATGTGAAAACGAGTATTTTAATAAGGAAATTTTCATATTATTTAATTTCAAACTTTGAGAGAACAAATAAGTTAAAATTACAACATGGGAAAACTGGTGTCAACTGGTACCTAGGTATTAAAAATGTGCAAAAGAAACTCGTCATTAATGGGTTGAGTACTCATACGGTTGCGAAAGAAAATAGCATCGATCGAAAAACTTTAGGAAGGCGTGTAGAAAAATTTCACTAGGGTGAATACAGTGAGGTGAAGCCAAACTATTTGACAACTAGAGTTGTCAGATCGAGTGTCACTAAAAATACAGCAAGGAGATAAAAAAGCTTGAGAGTGGCTCCTAAATCCGGACATAATAACATGAAACATTATGAAAACGGAACCTGTCTCTAAGAAAATACTGCATTAAATATTAAAATTTCATTTTCCCTGCTGTACAATTACACCTGCTCAGACAAAATCCTGTTCAAAACAAAATTTTTCTCCTCTGATTTGCGATTGCGTCTTAACAGGTTTGTTTAAGCTTCATATTTTAAAAAATATTTTTTATAATAGTTAAAGCATGTAGAATAAAATAATTTTGCTTTTTTTAACCTTCCGTCTACCAGACGGGTCCATTGGACCCGACATGTACATTCAAAATATTTATTCAAACCAGAAATTTCTTCAAAACAAACTAAATGTATAAATCAGACAATAATAAGTTAAATAAACAAATTAAATAGTTTTAAGTAAAAATTCTGGTGTAGAATGTTTGTATAAAACTTGAGTAAAATTTCCGGTAGTTCTAGGGTTAAACTGATTTTATTTCTCTTCACAAATAGTGCAATATAAAACAAAGTGGGTCAAGCCTTTCATATAGTGGGACAACTCTGCCATATGTGGGGAGCCTTGACCCATTATTTTTTCATGCTTAAAATCAATAATTTTCCAAATTTCTTATATGTTAGACTTATGTAGCAATTTTATTTTGATAGCTGATTGTATAAGGAATAAAGTGATATATAAAACTTTATTCTACATTCAATAAAAAAAAAAAAAAAAAAAAAAAAAAAAAAAAAAAAAAAGCAATTTAACAAATTACAACGACCATTTGGAAAATGATTATTTCAAAGACTAAAATTTAAGACATAAAAAATCGCACAGAGATGATCATACATTACGTACGCCATGAATTAAGCATTAATAGTATTATTACACGTAAAAATTCCAAGCGACAAAAATCGCCTGCGACTCGTATTTGGTGTGAAATATTTATATGTATTCATTCCTGTCCTATTTATCTTTTTTTTTATTTTTAATTGGCTTATTCTATTTTTCTTTTGCACGTGAAAATCTTACAAATTAAAATTAACTCTTTGGCAGAAATTGTTATTTATTTTCTTTAATTTTCATTAGTTATTATCCACCTGAAACTTACATATTATCCAAGCATTTCATTGGCTATTCGGGAAAAGGCTTTTCCATCGTCAGATTTCCAAGAAGTCTGACAATGAAATTTCATTCTTAAACTTCTAAACATCCGACAATATTACTTTTTACACCGTCGGATAGAAAAAAAAATGTATTTTTAAATGCAATTTGTTTGAAAGCTGTATCTCAATTAGTTTCTCAGTTATTAATTTTTTTGTAGTTTTTATTACTGTTTTGTCATAGTGGCAACAGAAGGTACCCATCTCTGTTGAAAGTAAAGGGAAATACAGATTACTGTATAGACCAATCAGAAAACGAATAAATAGCGGTTTAAACCAATAAAGACCTTCAGATATGCTTTTGATTTCATACCCTGACGAGAACAATAACCATTTTTCCAAACGGTTAAAAATAAAAAATCATTTTGTAAAAAGTGGGTCAACCCTCCCTAGTCTCATCTATACGATAATTTTTTCTTCAATCCCTATTTTTCTTTAATTTGTTTTTGCTATAAGAGTTAATCCTATCAAAAACTTGTCAATATGAAAGTTGTTGAAAATATTATGAAGATGTATAAGAGATTTAAGCAGATTGGATGTCTTGTGAATTGAAGAAGTTATGATATTTTTCTTCTTCAAACAACACCCCCATTTTTCGGTAAGAGTTGGTCCTATAAAAAACTTGTCAATATAAAACTTGTAGATATTATTGCGTAGATTTATAATAAGTTTAAGTTAATTTGATATCTTAAGAATTGACGAAGTTATGAATTTGTTTCTCCCTAAAATCCTATTTTTTTCGCCCCTAGAGTCCATTTTTAATTTTATCAAAAATATGTGAGAACTAAATTTTTGGACCTATTCCCAGTAGTAATAATAACTTTACACCGATTTATTATGTATTATAACTAAGACGTTATTTATTTTTTTTGGTTTTAAGAAAACCTCTCCTGATTTTGTCCATTAACGAACTTGACCGAGATTTTCTACCCCTTGATTTTATGTATCAGTTTGGAAGAGACTTGTGCCGAATAGTAGAAGTTATCGTGTCCATAAAAAAGTGATTTATATACACACAAATAACACACATATATATATATATATACATATAGATAGATAGATAGATAAATATAGATATATCGATATATCGATATATAGATACACTGATAAAGTTTTGATCTGGGGTTGGTTTTGGCTTCTAGGGCTCATGGTCGGCGTAGATCTGCAAATTTCTTTTAGAAATTCCAACATAGGAGAGATTGCAATAGGTAGTATTTTTTACGAAATTAACCTAAAATGATAACTTGAAGCAGTTTATTATTTTTTTCGTTTGGGGGGTGGGGGGAATAGGCTCTGCCTTCTAGACCCCTGTTTAAAATAATTGCTAAACACATGAACGCAAACGAACAAAATAATTAAAAATTATCTTTACTAGGATAGATGAGGATGGGGAGTCAGAGGGGCTCTAAGTAGGTGATGAAAGTTTACAAAGTTTACACAAACATTGCATTTTGGATAAAGGATATTTTCTTGTACGAAACATAAAAGTATGAATTTTACGAAATGAAAAGTATGAATTTTTGAAACGAAACTATGTATTTTTTAATCTAGGCATTTCTTTTCAATACGAGTTGGCCTCAACAATTTCCGTACCCACCAGTAGGTTCGAAAAACATACTTATTTGCTCTGTTTAAAAAACAATTACATGATTAAGTAATAATAAACTTTGTTCTCACGATATGTGGTAATTTTCTGTAATCAGATTGTCATTCAGATCTCTTTGACTGTGTGATTTTTCGATGTACATGGCCAAATCTACAACTACCGTGACAGCTAGAAACTGAGCTCTGAATTAAATAAGATAAATCACATATCTATAAATCAGATTGTGTAAAAGAGTTAAATAAAAAATGTCTCCGCCACCCCGAAATTTTTAACGTCTAGAAGAAAAGTTTTGTTTTAGACGTTGTAAGCAAATGGTTTTATATATACTGTTTGGAAAATGAGGTAATTTTTACTATTTAATGCTTTTCGAAATTTATAATTTAATCAATTTAAAGCTTCCTTTCTTTTTAAAATCCACATTTAAATATATTTTTCAATTACAAAGTATTTGAATTGTGCTTTTAAAAATCTGACAACATGAGATAAAAACGACTATTGAAAATTATAAATTAAATTTCTATTAAGATAATAAAAAAAAAGGAGAAAAACCCTAAAAGGTTAGGCAAATTTAATTAACAATTGGATACTCCACGACACTATCTAATGAATTATAATGCTTTCAAAAGATGGTCAAATTGCTAAAAATTTTTTTTAATTCGATAAAACTTAATTAACTGAACTATCTTCATTGCGGTGAGAATGTAGAATGTCATGTTAGAATCCACCATTAAATAAACTTTAAAAAACGTTTCGATTTATAACTGACTGCTGCAGTGCGTTTATCATACATCTACCCTATATATATATAAAATCCTAATGAAACGAATTTATGAAACGATTCTTTGAAACGACTGATTAACGACTTATTCAGTTTCACGGCTATTTCTCCTAAAATATGAATACTTTGCGATGAAATTAACACCAAAAATCCGTATTGATCTGCAGATCTCAAAACTGGTATTAGAATTTTTGAATTTGAATTTAGTTTTCGAAATATTGTTTTTTTCTAATTTTAAGTACATTTTTCTAATGATGGCAACTCAAATTTTAATCAGAACAGATATTTTTTTCAGATTTCAGAAAAGGTTATTTTAAATTAATTTGGCGACCAGTTTGGCCTCCCTTAAATATATGCTAAGAAATGTATCGTGCTACTTTTATTTGTAATTCAATTTTCTTGGACAATCTTTCGTCAAATCAAAAGATTCTGATTGGTGCCAAAATGGCATTATTTTGATTGACATGGTAACTCGGCTATTGTTGTTTATTTAATAATAAATGTTTATTTACTTTTATTTCTTTTTAAAAATTATATAAATTATTTTGTTCTATAGTTAATTATTATTATTTTTTTGTTATTTCCTTTTGAAAATAATAGAAAATAATTAAAAAATACGGTACTACTTACGTAAATAAGTGCGAGTAGTAAATCAAAATTACTTCCATTACTAATCATATTATAATATTAAAATATTTATTTGCTTAAAAGACGTTATAAAAACACACTAAAATTAAATTAAAAATCTATATTTTGTAAATATAGATGAAATATATTTGTAATATAGATTTTTAATTTACTTTTAATTTGTTTTTATAACGTCTTTTAAGCAAATATATATTTTAATATTATGATATGGTACTACTTAGTTATTCCATCGACCAATTTCGCCAAGTTATATAAATCGCCAAATCATACAAATTGACATAATTTTTATTTTAAATAACGAAAGAACAAATAAATTAGTATAACATTAATAAATATACAAATAAAACGTCGAAATAAAAATCACTTGATGAGTAAACATGTGTAACTTACTTAAAGTCAAGTGAATGTGACATTTACGATCAACCATTATTGACATTTAAATCTTATAGTTTGGCGATATATTTTTGGTCGACGGGATAACCAAGTAATACACAAAATGCATAAGTAACTGGTATTCGAAAACGAGGTTTTCGCCACATTTTCGTAAAAAAGAAAAAAAAATCACGCCAAACCTGATGTCACGTATGTGACATCTGGTCAAATGTTAAATAATGCGGGAAGAGTTCCATACTGTGTGCTGGTTTTTTTGGCGAGCTTTTTTTGGCATTAAATGAATCGATGTGGTTGCGATCTTCAGCCTTTGGGGTAGCTTTTTTCTGGGATGAACTTTATTCATATGTTTTTGCGTATATATATTTTTTTTTTGCATTTAGCCTATGTTTTTCGGAAAAACATATAACTTTTGGGTACTTCATAGTTATCCCGTCGACCAAATTACTGTCGCCAAATTGTAAGATTAAATGCCAATAATGGTTGTCATTAATTAATTCATTGTAAGATTAAATGCCAATAATGGCCAATAATGGCCAATAAAATGATTAATTCGACGTTTGATTTGTATTTTTATTAATGTTTTACTAATTTATTTGTTCTTTCGTTATTTTAAATACAAATTATGTCAATGTGTATAATTTGGTGAGTGGTTTGACGATTTATATAATTTGGCGAAATTGGTCGACGGGATAACTAAGAAGTACTAACTTTTGTTTTAGTTTGACATGTATAATAAATGTAATAAATACATAAAATTTAAGTACATAATATTTATTTATAGGTGTATATATACTATGTATGTATAAGGTATATCTCTATACGTAATATATATAAAACTGTCTGTATAAACATAGTACTTTTTTCAACATGTGGCATATATAACATTTATTAAATATATATATATATATATATGTTTACAAATATTTAAAGACCATGTTTTTCCGACATCCTGAAAAATTTTATAAGACGCTAAAATGGTTTTTTGGCGCCATTTTGGATTAATTCGCCAATCGCGCCAACCAGCACACAATATGAAACTCGTCCCAATAATGCAACAAACCATGACATTTAATTTCAACTTCAAACAATGTTTTAATTTACCACTTGAAAAAATAAAAAAAAAATGCTAACTGGCAATTTGAAAAAAAAGCTATTGGCGAGATTTGCACCCGGCTAACGTAACAGTGCCAATAATTCTTTGCGACCATGAGAACTTATATGTAGTTTTATTCGAAAAAAATTTTGATTTTTTAATCAAAATGGAAAACTTTTGGCACAGATGTTGTATAAGGACCCATATTGGCGCGATTTTTTTTCTGACGCCAATGTCATATACGCAGCGGGTACTTAACTGGCGCCAATGTATTATTATTTTGCTTGATATGATAAGCCGGATGTTGTTGTTTATGCTGTTGATGCGTTCCCTAAATTGGCGTCCGAAAAAAATCGCGCCAATATTGTATATGATATCAGTGCCAAAGTTTCATATGAAAGGCGAAGGGATCAGACCGTATTTGTTTATGACAGTTGATGACTTGAACTATTATAATATAGATGAAATGATGGCGATAAAATAATATTTGGTGACTTATCACCTGTGTATAACTAACATTAAAGTACCAAAATGGCACCTAGAGTATAAAAAGCGAAGACGTCCGCCTGGAACTGTTGATGATAGTCACATGACTTAGGCTATTTTTTATAGAGATTATTTTAAAATACCGGGAGACAAAGACTCTTATACTTAATTTATTTTAGCTTCTTTTCAAATGTTTAACCGATCCTCTTTAATGAAAAACGAAAACACCCATTGAATGTCTTAACAGCAACTGATTCGTTCTTAAATTTTTGCAATCAAAGGGAATTGAATGGAAACCCGTTTACAGGGAGATATGCACAGCTTTTTTCAGTATAATTCAATCTTCTCTAATATTGGTAAAACCCATTAGCGTGTTTTTAGATTCTGTGGTGTCTGAACGGGGGTTGGCGAGCGTAGCTTGCAGGGCGCCGAGCCCCCTAGTTTATCTATAAAACAATCAATTTTCTTCTTTTTATATTCAATCGTTTTAGGATAAACCGAGAAAGAAAAGGGTTAAAACAAATTCAATTACGGCGGCGTCAGAATTGATTACGTTTTTTAGACTAGAAAGAAGTTATAAAATAATTACACACTATGACCTAATATTCATATAAAATAATGAAAAACATAAATTCTTCTCTAAACTTTCATCTAAAAATTCATCTTCCACCTTTGTTGTACACGTCCGTCAGTGGTACCTACTTGACAGACTTGGATCACTGCTTCGAATATTCGTCAGGGATATCCGGTCACCTGGGAATCGGCTGGCCAAAACCCGAAATACACAATTCTTCGGATTTTAAACAGTATCCTTGGCCAATTCGCGAACTGCTCAAGCTTTGCGGCTTTGGCCACAATATATATATTACTAGTGAAACATAATAGGAGGGGGTATTATTGTATACGTTTACAAATGTGTATGTAATCCGTATATGCTATATATTTTATTTATTTAATATTCTATTATAATTTCCATATAGTGTTGTGAATATTTCATTAAAAATAATTTTTAATCGTTCTCACTTCGTTTTGAATAAATGTGAAATTTTAAAATTTGCACGAAAAGCAATAAATAAAGAATTAAAAAGTAAATAAATGCTATTTTTGTAATCAACATTTTCATGTTATACATTGTTTTGCCTTTGCTTTTGTTTTTTGAATTTATTTATTTTTTTTTTTTTTTACGAATTTGTTTGTTTTTTCTTTTACATCCAATATTGCGTTTAAAATTATTACAATTGAAGCACAATTAAAAATGTTAATTAGTAGATACCTTGATTCAAAACATCTGGCATATATTTATTAACCCTATACACGAAGTAATATAAAGTGTATCTTTCTCTGAAATAGAATGAATTTCTAATGCATTGTAATTTTTTTATTACATAATCACCTCATGAAAGATGCTAAGTATTACTAAAAATAATTACAAACTAATTTAACTAACTACATTACGGGCAAAGCATACACAAACCAAAAACACACAGAAAGACATGAAAGCAAGTAAGAATAATTACATTATAAAAAATAAAGCTGAAATTCCCATTAGAAATTTAAGATATAATTAGTAGAGTGTTTATTTGTGTTAAATATTTACAGTGTAGTTTCTGCGCAATGCAAAGGATCACACTATTTTATTATTATTGCATTTCATTACACAAAATTCATTTAACTCGTGGAATGTTCCAACTTCTCTTCACTCACGAAAAAGATAAAAGAAAACCATGCGTCATGCTTATAATATTATACATAAGGAACTTTCACGAGCTACCAGAATGTTATGTTGAAATTATATTTTTTATATGACAATATGAGTACATAGAATAAAAAAATATGAATAAATAAATTAGAAAATGGAATTTTAGATAGAAATCTTTTTTCAATCATTACTGTACACATAGGTGTTCCAATTCGTTTCTGCATCCCTGCATATATTCTATAGATTTTTATGTATACCATATTAATTTAGCTAGAAAATTGATGACACAATTGAATACGGTTTTCTGTTTCATTTACCGCAAACATTAATGAACCCAAATCAGTTTGTGTATGAATTTTCTTATATTATAGTTATACCATATAGTACGATAGAATTTAGTACAGCTGAAAACCGAGTAACACACAAAAATTAAGTTTATAAAATCCTGTACATAGATGGTTTTAAATCGTTTAATCTACCTAATATTAAAATTTATTTAATTTATATGCGCCACATAAGATACTAATATTTAGTTCAGCTTGAAAATGAACATTATTTATTTATCGATTCTAGACGGTGATATGTCTGGTTTAATTTTTGGCACTGTATAAAAAAATAATAATATCCGTTATATGTGCCCTTTTCAATAGAGAATATATGACCGCGCACCTCAATAGTGCAAACCAACGTAATTTTATTTTAACAAATCATCATAAAACCGCACTTGAACTAATTACAAAGATGTACTCAAAAGTTTAGTGCGTTTCTATTAATGAATAATAAATGCTTCGAATACCATTTCTAAAGAAAACATGCTTTTACTGAACATTACTGATGTATTTTTGCAATGATGAAAGTAGTATAACATGATTAAAATGTAGTTAAAGCTGTTAGTATTCGTTTACCGTCATATGCAATTTTTCTGTATTTCCATACACGAAATAATAAATGCTATACTAACCATTTTAGATATGTATCATGTTGTAGGGGGTCGAAATATCAATCGTCAATTCCGCGGCAATCGAGGATATTTATGAAACTTAGAGTATATAACTAGAGATACGCAGATAGAGTAATTAATAAATACTCTTCCCCTATGATGAAATACGTAAAATAATGTTTTCATTAAGCAATTATTGGAACAATATATTTTTTTCTGAGTAAAGAAATGTATTTTCGCGGTAAATAAGTACTGCATGCTATCATTTGAAATGTTCATCTTTTTACTTTAAAAATAGTTTATACGGAAATATCTTCCTTTCTACCTTGCTCGTTGTAATACGACTTCAGAGAAAAGCCCTAACATTTAGAAATTAACACGATAAGAACACAATATATATCGGTCAGTTACGCCGTACATAATATGGAATGCAGTCTCAAATGAGATATCTAGATAAGAGCAGTTGGTGTTTGTTTATAACAATTTCCATAGTACCTATATATTTTATCCAAAATAATGTACATATGTGGTTAAAAGTTCACTACTTACGTTTTGAACAAAAATCTGTATTTGCCTTAACCCATTAACCGCCAAAATTATAAGATTGAAAATAGCAACTTTTCAGCTGAACGTTGCTTGCCACCAGAAACTCTGAAAAATAATTTTCGCTTTATATAATCTTAAAATTATATGTCTTTAGGTAAGGAAAGTTTTTTTATTCAAAAATAGTGGTGGGTATGTAACTAACCTAAATATGTGCCTTTATTTTGACCGTTGCGTGAACGCAACATCAGCGGGTAATGGGTTGAGGTGAAGGTAAGTTATTTTCACTCAGAGAAACGTGTCCAATTATATTTTCCTATACCAAAGTACCCCTTCCTATATCTTGTATAATTTATTTATTTATTTATTTTTGTTGTTGTTGTGCATTTGACCTTTCGTCGAAGTTTGTTTGTATAATTTCAGGACTTCTTATACAGTACAGTCCAATAAATACCCTGGTATGAAAGAAAACATCTTATTGATTCTAGAATTGTCCATAGCTTCGTTTTTCTAAAACTTGCATTTTGATCTTATTTATTATGGCAATATTCTTTTACGTCTACTATAGAGCATATTGTAACATATTTTAATATATTTCTATTCTATTTTAGTTTAGTTATTTTTTAATTGTCAAACACGAAGTCTATATTTAACCAAACTTTTATAAATAAAAAAAATATGTTAAACAATTCCGATGTACATTACTATCCTTTTTTAATAAGTATCATTGAAATCCCTCTTTTTTTCATTCAAAAAAATTGTTGCAATTTTTAACAGTTTCCAACATACTTGAAAAGTGTTTATTATTTATGTTTGTCTGTCGGTTTGCCGGCTTGCAGCCTGCCATCTATGTTCTCTAACTCTCATAAATATACTCTACTTGTTAAGGAATTGGTACATGTTATTGATTATTACTATGGCATGTTCACTAATGAAAATGAAGCGTTCAGAATTTCTAGTTTGTTTAGGGTAACTAAAAAGCACTCTGTTATACAGAGTGTCCATAAAGTCTCTTTCCAAATACAGGCGTTTATTAAATAAAATACTGAACAAATACAAACTTGAAAATTATTTTATTTTAAGATGCAATTATTAACGTTTTTTTACAGCAATCAATGGATCTCTATATAGGTATCATTAATTGCGTGAAGCACACCAAGGCAATACTCGATTTCTGGCCATGTCCTCTGCAACAACATGTTATCAACAGGGTTGCAAAAAAGCCGGCTAAAATTAAAACAAGTAAGAAAAATCATGCGTACAGCATACATTATGAAACACTTTCCAACACTCCCTGAAAGCTTTAACGAAACTTCGTTACTTCGGGAAATAAGGTAAATAAGATAACTAAGAAAACATTTAAAAATCTGATTTCACAAGTTACCGCCCATAGACAAATATGTATTCCAATTCTAATGAACAGCCCTGTATTCCATCTGTATGTTGATATATATACTATATAATGGGAAAATTTATTTTAGCAAGAAAATGCATAACAGGTTGAAATTCATCTTTCAGCAACTTATACTAATAGATGGAAACATACTTGAATACTTTTGAACAGCCCTGTATTTTACCTAGTAACTTTATTACATGCCACTATTTAGCTAAAATTTAATTCAAATTAAAACACGCTTAAAATTACTAAAATTACATTTCCAGAAATTATCACCTATAGACGGCCATGTTGCCAACTCTTTGCGTGGCCCTGTATATCATTTTATCTATATTCTACAGATATTTCTTAGCACACTAAATTCAGTTCAGCGAAAAATGCATAACTCCTTTAAAAACCCACCTTTAAGCAATTTATGCTCATACTCAGTAACCTTTACGAATTCAGTTCTGTACCTCTCTATATGAACTGTAGCACTTATACCCACTTTATAGGATGCATAAATATAGTGAAAAGTAGGTAAGTGTGATCACAGATCGCACAGAGGGTTTCGTTTAATATTCCTTTCAAAACACTTTATCTTTTGAAAAATCTGTTAGTTCCACATTTCGCAATCAGAGGCGCACTCTATTCTAAACAAACCTCTATCCGAATGAAACTCCGTTTTATATACTATCCGTAGATATGTTTGTCGAGGGGATTGGGACGATAGCACCCGAAATATGTAGGCGCACCTGGCGGTAAAAAGTTGAACTAAAATATGTAAGGCTATGGTGCATAGTATGAAAGAATGGTCAAAGGGGTGTTGGGAAAAGTTGGAAAAGTGCTCACTGGGTGAAAAGGGCGGAGGTTAGAAAAATTGCTTAAAATACACTAGTTACAGCCCCGAGGAGTAAATAATATAAGACTTTTTGAAAATTTTATGATTTGCCGTGTGGTCTAAGGTATGCAGCTATACGTATGCAAAAGTTCATGTCTCCAACTTAATTAGGGGCTCTCTTAGAAAGAATTGCTTAACCCTAGAACGCTCCTCATTCTGTACCTACGAATTAGTCCCTCGGGTCTAAAAATATCCATGCAAGTTCCGTGCTTAAATTCGGCAGTCTAGAAGTAATAATTTTATTATTTTAATAACAATTGACGAATACTAAAACAAAAAATAAATTATGACAGTACAAAGATGAAATAAAAGTAAAAAATACTTACACAATCTTGTTTACCGGTACATCTAAAAAGCACAAATGGATCTTTCAAATATTTAAATGTAATTATCCCGTATAACAGTTATGGCAAACTGTATTCAAATGCTTTTTGCATGTAAAGCAGTGGCATGTTACACACTTAAATGTACATTTATTGTCCGTTTTTTCGCTTAGGTGTCACCTTCCTCGCTTCTTAGCAATTTCCAATTCAGCTGAAGTACTACCAATTTCTTTGCGGATTCGCTCAACACTTTGAACAATCTGTCTTGCTCCTTGCACTCTTGGAAGATTTTCCCTGGTCTCCATATGCTTTTTTTCAAGTTTTTCACCCAAGTTTTGCAAAAAAATTCTTCGTCTATAAGGACAGTCTTTCTTCCATGATTTATTTATTTTGCAATAAACTACAAAAGCGTTATATGCAGATATGTCTAAAATATTACAAAATACAACAAATGGCCAACGGTTTGTCTTCCTTTTTGTAGTGTAAGTAGCTACCATTTTCTCCAGCGTATCAACTGCTCCCTTAGTTTTATTATAATCAATGATGATCTCTGGTTTCTTTGAATACTTTGTTCAATTTTCTCATTCTTATGCAATATGCTTTGAAGAACAACACATTTTTTTTTGGGGGGGGGGATGTAAGACACAAGCGTTGTATCTTTAGTAAACGCAAATGTTGAACTGTATCTTTCTTTTCTTTTGTTTCTAAAATTTCTACAGGAATAGATGATTTATTTTTTCTTATTGTACCAATCATTGTTATGTTTCTTTTTAGCAACATTTGACCTACATCATAAGATGTAAAGAAATTGTCACAAGTTATATTATGTCCTCGTAAACCGTATGAAATGTCCAAAACTACTCTCAATCCTTGGTTTCTTTCGGGTGCATTTCCTGGTTGTTTTCCTAAATATGGCTGGATATTCCATACATAGCAAGTGTCATTATCGCACAAAATCCATAATTTTATACCATATTTAGCAGGTTTGCATGACATGTACTGCCTAAAAGGACACTTACCTCTAAAAGCAATAAGTTGTTCGTCCACCGTTACATATACTTCTGGATTGAAAAGATTGGGTAAAATTTCCCATTTATCCCATAATTTTCTAATTGCGGCAAATTTGTCATTTGATCTTTTTCGTTGTAGAGTTTCCCGGTAATCAAATAGTATTACTCTTGATATTATTTTTAATTTCTTTAGAGACATTGTAGCTCTAAACAAATGTCTTCCCTTGAATTCATCCTATAGACTTGTTGTTGATTCATTGCTTGATTTGTACACACCTACAAGCACTAAAAGGCCTATGTATGCATCCAAATGTACGATATTTAGGTCAGTCCAATTTTCTCCATATACACGTTTTCCCTCAAAATTCGTATAATTTATGATCATGGTTTTCAAAGTATGGGGAAAAAGCAGTTCAAAAATGCTATATTCGTCTTCTATTCGTGCTGTTGAAAATCGAGTTGGCCAGTAGTTAGTTACAAAATATTACTGCTTTCTAATCGACCAGCACTTGGATATGGCTTTGCATGCCACATTATTTTTTCATCTCTGGACTTCATTATCTCAGGTACTTTATGAATAGTGTCTATTTCTTCATCTGATGAAGAATAATTATCAATAGATATATGATCCTCTTCTTCCGATACAGCTTCCTCCACATCAGACAAGTTTTCATCATCTGTATAGCCTTCCATGAAAGCGAAAAAAAACTTTCATATAATATATATATTTCATAATAAAAAATGCAGTAACGTTCTCCTAAAATAAATATTCTAACTGATTCTAAAAGGTGAACTTTTTACTTCTAGCTGAGAGAAAAACAACAAACAAAATGAATTTCCGCTATGATTTGTCTGGTTCCAGATGTCTCATAACTTCATTCCCTCCCCGATAATTCTACCCCTTTTTTGCAGCTGTATAGCAGAAATAAAACAATATTGGCGTTTTCAAAAAACTATATGAATGTATTTGTATGCTTGGACAAAAAAGACCCTAAGGACAGATTAAGGTGTTTTTTTGTTGTGTTAAAACTAAAAGTCGCATTAATTTAAAATTTTAGTATGTGTTAGTTAAAAATAAATCAGGAAAAGTCATTGTATTTCAGAAAATTCTTATGAGTAGTTTTTGAGTAACACGAGCTTAAACATGAGTATGGGTCTAAAAAGACCCGAGGAGCTTTCTAGGGTTAAAATATATCTGTGGTAGCTCAAAGGGTTAAACGTAAGACTTTTTCTAAATTTTATGATTTGTCGCCTGGCGTCAGGTGTTCTGCTATAGGAGTGCAAAATTTCAAATCTCAAATTTTATTAGGGGCTCAGTTAGAAAGAACTGCTTAAAATACGCATGTGGGAGCCCAAAGGGTTAAATGTACGATTTTTTTCAAAATTTTATGATTTGTCGTATGATATGTGGTGTTCAACTATAACTATGGAAAATTTCACGCCTACAACCTAAATAGGGGCTCACTTAGAAAGAATTGTTTAAAATACACATGTGGGAGCCCAAAGTGTTAAATGTACTATTTTTTTCAAAATTTTATGATTTGTCATTTGATGTGAGGTGTTCAGCTATAAGTATGCAAAATTTCACGCCTCCAACCTAATTAAGGTCACTTAGAAAGAATTTTTTAAAATACGCATGTGGGAGTTTAAAGGATTAAATGTACGACTTTTTCAAAATTTTATGATTTGTCGTTTGATGTAAGGTATTCAGCTATAAGTATGTAAAATTTCACGCCTCCAACCTAATTAGGGACTCACTTAGAAAGAATTGTTTAAAATACACATGTGGGAGCCCAAAGGGTTAAATGTACGATTTTCTTTCAAAATTTTATGATTTGTCGTTTAATGTGATGTGTTCAGCTATAAGTATGCCAAATTTCAAGGCTCCAACCTAATTAGGTGCTCACTTAGAAAGAATTGTTTAAAATACACATGTGGGAGCCCAAAGGGTTAAATGTACGACTTTTGCAAAATTTTATGATTTATCGTATGATGTGTGGTGTTCACCTATAAGTATGCAAAATTTCAAGTCTCCAACATGTATAGTTTCTGAGAACGGGCTTTGTGACAGACGTATAGACGGACAGACAGAGAGACAGACAGAGGAGCGAGACGAATAGGGTTTTGTCAGATGAGCGAAATCCTACAATAGCGCATATCATAATTAAAAATGCATTTCGAGAAATTATTACTAATAAACAGTAATTCGGATACAATATAGTATCTGAAATCTTTTCAAGTATACCGCAAACAATTTCCCCTATACCATTATGAACGGAATTCTTTTGTGTGGCCCTGTAAACGAACAATAACTATGCTTTGCACCGCATATTCAACAGAATGCATATTTCAGTGGGCTTCATAAATGAATATCAATTTTACTATGTTTGAAAGAGTGTAACACAATTAAAAATCATTTGAAAAGATTTTTTCCCATTGGCCGTAATGTAACGGAAAACTTTTGACTGTCCCTGTAAATGAACTAAACATGTTACAAACTTCATTTGAAATAGGGAACGTGCTATGGTAGAGGTCACTAACATCCAAAAATTTCAGAACGACCCGAGCGTATTTACGAGAGTTAGAGCGTGGACAGACGGCCAGACGGCCAGACGGACAGACAAACCGAGGTCATAAACACTTTTCAACTTTGTTGGAAAGTGTTAAAAAGACATGCCGGCGGCTTTTATTGGTTTTAACTGATTTTTTTTGGCCGAAATTCGCCGTTTTTGGCCATAATTTGCTTTTATACAATGATGCATTGTACTTATAAACTACACATTTTAAAGTGTTTCTAATTATTTTTAATGACATTTAATTGATTTAGAGCTTAATAAGTAACCCAATTTCTCAATAATGAAGATATTAATACTGGAATAAAACTTAGATTGTTTTGCTAGTGATTTGTATTCCGAATTGCAAATATGTCAGCTAAATTTTAAAAGGGCCATACTAACTGCTTTATCTGGTTTACACTGATCTTTAACCCGCCCCCCCCCTCTCCCCCAATTTTTAAGTCAATGGTTATTTAGTTACCTGTTTTATTACTTAATTAATTTTAAGAGCTATTAATATACAAGCCTTATTTTATTTGTGGTAAACATTTAAAATTATAGGTACATAGTCATATAATAAAAATACCATTTCTCAATACTAAAAACATTATGAATAGCATATGCATGAATATGCTTAGACACAAGCTTTCAAAAATTTTATTTAGAGATTTTTTATTATTTTTTCTTGTTTTTAAATGCTCTTTTTTTATACACTTATGCACCAAACTCTCCTCAAATATTAATATCGTTTCTAATTTCTCTTTGAACATTTATAACTTTATCGCTCCATATGGAGATGGACACATATTAATGTTTCCATTTTGATGCGCTACATTTTGGCATTGTTTAATTAAACATAATCTTTAAAATGTGTATTATATGTGGAGTTATATAGTATGTAATTTCAAATCACCAGTTTGGAGTCTAACTTATATTTTTTTCAATATTTATAATTATTTTTTCAGACGTAATTGCCTTCTAGAAGTTATAAAAACTTATTCATATGACAAAATTTAATAGATATTTATCATTTTTTTAGTAGAAAATATTTATAAGTGTATTAAAAATTAATTGATTCAAGTATAAAACGAATTGGCTGCAAACAAACTTTAAAAAATAAATCCCGGCTTTTTTCAATCCGGCTTTTTTTGGCCTGGCTAAAAGCCGGCAACTTTGGTTATCAATGGTGCCGATGGCTTCTATGATGCTTTGCTTCAGTGATATCCCGTATCTTTTCTTGGTATACACGATTTTTAACATACCCCATAGAAAGAGCTCCAGAGGCGTGATATCAGGTGAACAAGGTGACCAGGTATTTTGGCCATCGCGTCCAATCTACCGACCTAGAAATGTTGCATAAAGGACATTACGAAAGTCGCGAGCCCAATGTGGCGGTTCTCAATCTTGCTGGAAAAATACGTTTGGTTAAAGATTATATCCAACTGTGGTATATGGAAATTTTGTATCTACAAATCAAGAAACACACTGGGTTTTTTCTTAAGGCGTAGCCAATTTATATCTTGGGCCTCGGTTCTTCAAAATGTTATCTGAAAAAGTCCTTCCGGCCTGTGCCGGGAGGAAGAGGTAGCTCTGATATTCCTTATTTTAAAAAAGCCAACTTATATTATTCAAACACACGAAGCTCAATTTAGTGGAAACCAAATATCGGAGATTCAATACTAATTTTTATCAATATAATGAATGAGAATTTCGCGAAATTAGTCAGCTTTATCCAAGCTGCTTTTCTTTAAAGTAACTTAAATTTGGCTGCCAAATTAGGCGATTTCTTAAAGTGCCTGCCATTTTAAGACAACATGATGGATGAGGCTAACCAGTGAACTTGGTCGAGAACTTAGTAATTGCTGTGCACATGCTCACTCACATCGGAATCGATTGATATATACGAGTGCTGTCGCAGGCAAAAAAACAGATTTTTCAAAATGTCACTCACATTAGAAATTGAAACTGCTATATCTGAGCCATTTTCTAAGATAAAGACAAACAAAAAATGCTCCTGAATCCTTATGTCAAGGTCAAATACTTAAGAAAGAAATCTTTTACAATTTCTAATTTTTTTGCAACTCACTTTAAATATATATATTTTTTAATTTAATGGCCGCCATTTTGAAACAAGATGGCTGATGAATCTGGCCAGCGAACTTGGTGGAGATAAAGATGTATACTATCCACATAACTTCTTACATCGAAATTGGCGAATACGTGTGTTATTGCGTGACAAATACAAGATCGTTTCAAAATGTTAGCCATGCTAGAAATTCAAAGTGCTATAATTCAACCATTTTTTAAGATATAAACAAAAGAACAAATTTTCAGAAACAAAAACTGCTCCGGAATCTTTGTATCAAGGCCAAACACATAAAAAAAATCTTTTTCATTTTCCAATTTTTTAATACCTTATTTTAAATTTTAAATTTATTTTTTTTAAATGGCAACCCTTTTAAAACAAAATGGCGAATGAAGTTGGCCAACGAACTCGGTCGAGACATTGGTATGTACTATGTACAGACCAAGTTACATCCAAATCGGTTCATAAATACGCCTGTTATCGCGTGACAAAAATCAGGTCGTTTTAAAATGTCAGCCACAATAGAAATTCAAAATGCTATAACTCAGCCATTTTTTTAGATATAGACGAAACAAAAACTGCTCCGGAATCTTTGTATAAAGGTCAAATACATAAGAAAAAATATTTTTCCATTTCCAATTTTTTGGTACCACATTCAAATTTAAAATTTTTTTAAAATTTTTAGATGGCCGCCATTTTGAAACAAAATGGCGAATGAAACTGGCCAACGAACTCGGTCGAGACATTGGTATGTATTATGTACACAGCGAATTACATCGAAATCGGTTCATAAATACGCCTTTTATCGCGTGAAAAAATTCAGAACGCTTCAAAATGTCAGCCACGCTAGAAATTCAAAATGCTATATCTCAGCCATTTTTTAAGATATAGACGAAACAAAAACTGCACCATAATCTTTATATAAAAGTCAAATACATAAGAAAAAAATATTGTTCCATTTTCAATTTTTTGTTACCACATTTCGAGATCTAAATTTTTAAAAAAAATTTAAATGACCGCCATTTTGAAACAAAACGACGGATGAAGCTGGCCAACGAACTCGGTTGAGACATTGGTATGTACTATGTACACACCGAATGTCATCGAAATCGGTTCATAAATACGAGAGTTACAGTGTGACAAACGTCAGATATATATATATATATCAATTTTGAACGGAGGGTGGTTTCTATGTCTGGGGGTCATGATCGATGAAAATATACCAAAATTTTTTGAAATCGCTTTCCTCCGAACGGCTGCAATAGGTAGCTTTTTGTATTGAAAGCTACCTAATACAGGATGCAAATGTTAATAAAAACTTTAATAGTAACCTGAGTATCTATAAATTTCACTTCCATATCTTATCAATTTTTTATGAATTTTTGAAGTTGGAAAGATGTTTTTCAAGTATTATTGTCTATGAAGAAAACCGTCAAGGTGTATTTTAATGATTACACTATTAGAAAGGAAAGAAAATTGATATGAAATTCTCGGATGCACTAAAACATGTTTCCTCTTTGATATGTAGTGAAAAGTATTTATCATTGAATTATATGGGTCACACAAAAGAATTCGGTTACTTTTCCGGCAGTGATCGGTTATTGATTGAACCTGGTTATCAAATGAGTCATGCCTTTCCTAATTTTTTACTACTTTATCTTTTTATCTTCTTTGCCTTACTAAATAGTGCAGTTTTGTTAAAGTATTCTGAAAAGGACAGAATTTCATAATTTAAACTGGATGCATGATTTTTCTTTCTTATTTTTATCTTTATTAAAAAGATGATAAATAACCTTAAAATTTCTCTTTTCACATAAATGTACACATTTTGCTTAAAAAGTGTCATTTTGAAAAGTTTCGTATTCTGAACAAATTTGCATAATATTTTGATACATGCACATATACATTTTTGCAACAAAGAGTTTTTGAGCTAAAGAAAAATTCTTTCGTGTCACTTGTACAGTTTCAATAGTATACAAGACTGTCGACAAAAATTCTATGTAACAGTACTTTATATGTTTACCCATTAAAAATCTTTTTTCGTCAATGACTCTTAATGGAGCCGTCTTATTTAAATGAATAATTCTACAGGCTTTCATAATAATGATTTTTCTTATAGTGTATCATTAAACATTTTTCAAATAAATGAAATTGTCCCATAAATATTTTACATACAAAACTATCAATGAGAATCTATTTTTTAAAACTACTACAATATATAGTTTTCAAGGTATCTCTTTTTGAGTTTGTCAGAAAAGTTTACAATGAATATTTTGTGTATGGAATTCTTTTCATCAAAAGTGTAATTGTCAAAACTATAATATAATGTGCTTAGCCAATATAATATCTATGCGAAAGTGAGATAAATAAAAATTATTTACAAAGTATTGTAATATTTATACGTATCAACATATATAAAGTACAAAAGAAAGAATGAAAAATATTTATTAGAATCGATCACAAAAAGAAAATATGTAAATATATATACAATAAAGCTATATAGTAAAGGGGGCCTGTAATCAACATAAAACAAACGAAAGAAAATAAATTTCTGTATGGTTGATAAAGATTATTAAATATATAGATAATTTACAATATTCTACCTATGTGTTCAATGTTGTAAAAGAGTTACTGTATTGTAAAATATTTAAAAAAAACGCCATATTAGAAAGCATTATGATTTAAAGAATTCAATTCACTTTTTTTTTTTTTTTTTTTTTTTTTTTTTTGTGCAACTGAAATGGTACAAATTTATGCCATAGATCTGAATGAGTTTATACTTTTTCATTTTATTTCAGAATAACTTTCAGTTAATTATCGAATTTATTAGAAAAATACCATTCAATTAAATTACGTTAAAGCAAATGTCTATAAAATTGAAACAAATTTCGATTAAAGATGAAACTTTTATATTAATAAATCTAATTAATTAATTAATTTTATAATTAATGAAATTAAGAGCTATTATTTTTATTATGAGACTTGTTTTGTTAAAATACGTTTTTACTTTGCGATTTTAATACTAATTTTTAGTATTTAGGGAATTTTTCATATAAATTTTGTAAATTATATTTTTTAATATTTTTTATTGTTGAGTGATTAAGCAATGAATTAATATGATTTGCACCGTTATTTCGGTTTCTGAACTCATAAGTATTACATTAAAATAACGTGATTGATCGAAATACCAGAAAATACTTCGTAAATACACAGAGTTAACAAACGACTTCGCCACAATTTTCCACACATTAATGTCGCGAGAATATTGTACAGTACGAATAGCTTTAAAGAGTGTACATCCAGATTTTGAAAGCGACGTTTCATGAAGTTAAAGAAAATTATTATTATTATTATTATTTTACATATACAGTTGCACATAATCATTATTAATAAAAGAAAAGTTTGATTCTGTGTATAGATATAAGAGCGGATCAGTCCACGCCACAATGCTTGAGACCAAGCGGGCTCATTATTTACAAAACAGGATATTTTATTTATTCACGTACAGGAAAAATGAAAACAACTTTTTAAAAATAAACATTACCTCCTTCAATATAAAGTTATTTTAATTATATTTTGATTAGAATGAAGGGCAAACACAAACGGAAATTATGTTTCTCTATTCTACTAATATAATGTTATTTAAAAGAAATTTTGTGTTTTTTTAGATTTATTTCTGGCATTGCCAACGATAATTTGTCGATAATGGCGCCAATCGCTAGAGGACAGAAGAATGAATTTGAGAATATTTATCTATTTCTAATCGACCAAAACTAGCTTGAGGTTTGCTAATATTTTAGTCTTCTGTTATTTACATCTATTTCTCATCTTAAACTCTGCTCATGTTGAGCATACACTCTGAACATTTACAAAATCACTTTCATTCGTAAGTAGATAAAATTTCCATATTATTCCCTATAGAAAGCTATCGAGTTCCGATTCTCTCTTTTCTATAAAGGCATCAGAACGAGGCATTACTTAAAAAAAACTTTTTAAACAATATGTATTTTTTTCTATTGCATATTTTTGGTATCGGTCTCGGGCTCTGCTTAAATAAAATGTTTCGGATTCTAATTTAACAAACTTTTTGGGGCTCAAATATAAAATATTGGTGCTCGTTCGTGCCTGAGCTACGAAAATAGAGCCCAAACACACCTCTAGTGTCTATGTGCGATGTCTAAGAAAATCTAAAACACACAGAAAATGTCGACTAGGATAGTTCAAGGCAGGTCCTAAAACAGCTAAGGCTCACATTTTTCCTTATTTACCGAGATATTAAATAAAAACCATAATGAATGATACAAAATGGTGCGAAATCTCACAGCCCTGCGGTCAGAACACTGTTCTAAAAAATCCGATGCAGGAAGATGTGATCACTAAAAAAAATGCACTTTTTCCCAGTTTTTTGTGGCTCCCATCCATTCAGCTGTTTGAAAAGCGAAGAAAAAATCGAAACATCATTTATCAGCGCTTTTCCTCTCCATTACACAGCGCGCATCTGCTAAACTATGAAAAATACGCTAAAAATAAATCTGCACGATTTTTTCTACGTACTTCTATCTTTCTAAATGTGCAATCAGTTTCTAAAATTACTAATATTAACTCATGCAGAGAAATTTTTTCGCGCGCCGTGTCGAGGTTTTCGGGTCTTTTATTCTAAGTTCAAAAGTCCGTATCCGCCTACCTAACAGTAATACCTACAGTAATAAAGATAGAAGTTTGTGTGTGTGTCGATTGTGTTTTGAAGAGGCCGCTGCTTGCAGTGCTGAGCTACAAAATTTGGTAATAAGTTACCTCTCTGTATGTAGTTATGCACCTGGAAGCCCGATTTTGGATTTTTGATAACATACCTTAAATTTAATGCTTTATGCAATTTTCAGCTTTTTCTCACGTTTATCGGCGATTTTTTTACATTAGTAAAATGAATGGAGCCCGATTTCAGCCTAATCTAGAACATTTTATCCTCAGTAATAATACAACGATTTTTCAATTCCTCATAAATTTTTTATGCGATTTTTAGATTTTATTCAAGTTTCGCGACGATAGTTCCTCATTAGTAAACATATTTCGGTTTCAAACTTATAGTCTAATACAGCAAATTTTGTCCTCCTCAATTTTAAATATTTAGCGATTTTTACAGGAATTTTTATCGATTTTTAGCAAATTTTTATATTTTGCGACGAATTTTAAACAATTTAAAAAGAATTTCGGCAACAATTCTTTAGCTTACTATAGACATGTTCTCTGCGATTTTTGACGTTTTATCGATTTTAATGCCATTTTTATCGATTTTTCATATTTCGTGTCTTTTTTTCAGATTTGTGAAAGAATTCTTAGCAGAATATTTTAGTTCACTATTGTAATTTTTGTCCGCTTTTCAATAAAGCTTATTCGAAATTCCTTTTGATATTTGATTTTTTCGCGTTTCATGGCGATTTTTCATAATTAATAAAAGGAATTCGGTTTCAGACATTCAGCGTAATGCAGTAAATGTTGTCCTATGTCATTTTAAAAAATAAATTTTAGCGATTTTTTACGCGACTTTTATTTTTCACTCTTGTTATTCGCTGTGATTTTCAATTTGTAAAAGAAATCTGGTTTCTATCTCCCAGCCTAGTATGGTAATTTTTTTTCGATAAACTTTATTCGGAATTTGTGCAGTGATTTTTTTTAGGACGGAGCATTATAATTTTATGATTCTTCACTGTTTAATATATTTCCTGCTAAAGATTTTTTTGCCGACAACTTTATAGGTAACTATTTGTCATATCCCAATCCAACAATAGTTGAGATCTGCGTTAATAGATGGCAGCACTACACAATCTGTTTGTAAGGTATCGCATGTTACCAGAGTATTCCACGCAGTTGTAAGATATGATTTGTTCTGAGTGCTGCTATTAGCAGCTGCTGTAAATACTGTAAATGAAAACTATAAGTAATCTTATAGTTATGCATTCTTCCTTAGTTAAGAGTAATTAGTTAAGAGTTATAATAAGAGTGTGGTGATATAAAAGTGGCGACGAATGGGATTTAACCCAAATTGAAATGTTGTGAGAAAAAAAAAAATTCGAAAGAGAAAAAAGAAAAAGTGGCACGGAAAATGGCCGATAAAGAAATAATTTCTCTGGGACGCTTAGAAGATTATAATGCGAATGTTCCTTGGACTACTTACGTCGAGAAAATTGATTTTTATTTCTCAGCGAATAGCATAAAAAATGATGATATGAAGAAGAATATTTTACTAAGTTCTGTTGGAACAACAACGTTTGCTATTTTACGAGATATTATTGTTCCGAATACGCTGAAAGAAATCAGTTATGAGGATCTTTTAAAGAAAGCTAAAGATCATTTTTCACCACGCCCTAGTGAAATTGTGGAACGATTTAAATTCCAGAAACGACGAAGGAAGCAAAGAGAGAATATATCCGATTTCATAAGAGAGTTACGTCGTTTATCCGAACATTGCAACTTCGGAAATACGCTTAATGACCGCCTCCGTGATCAGTTGGCATTTGGGATCCAAGATGAGAAGATACAGCAAAAATTACTGGATTCTAGAGACTTAACGTTCCAAACAACGATAGCAATAGCTGAGCCATTTGAGATAGCTGAGGCTGGAGTGAAATCCCTACACATTGGAGATAGTACGACTGTCAATCAAGTGCGTGTTTCGAAAGGAGAGAAAACGAAAGTGGGGAAGTTCGCTCATACACCTAAGCCTAAAGAAGATAAATTCGCACCTGAGAAACCGTGTTACAGATGTTCTAAAAATCATAATCCCTAGTTTTGCCTTTTTAAATCTGCAGAATGCCATTTCTGCCATCGATTGGGGCATTTAAAAATTTGTTATCGTAATAGAAAATTTGGAATGAAAAGTGAGAAACCTTTTAAGAACAGAAAAATTAAAACTGTTCAGGAAGAATATTGTTTAAATTTTATGGACGACAACTCCAATAAGGTGTCATGGATAAAATCGGTTAAAATAAATGGTGTAAATATACAATTTGAAATTGATAGTGATGCGGCTCATACTATCGTAAGTAAAAGTGTTGCTAACAAATTGTTCTCAGGTAACCTGCCTTTAATTGAATCTAATATTAAGCTGCAAACTTATACTAAATACTCTTTAACTGTTTTGGGGGGAATTAAAAGTAAATGCTGTTGTTAATGATTATTGTATTCCAGATTTAAGAATGTTAGTTATTAAAGAGGGGGGTTCCGAGTCTAATCGGAAAAACTTGGTTAAAAGCATCAAAATTATTTTGGCCTAATGTAAATATGATTAAGAGCATTTCGAAAGATGATTTAATTAGACATTTTCCTAATGTTTTTGCTGACAGGATCGAGACAATCAATTCCCCCCCCTCCCCCCGTGTCACTTAAATTGAAAAAAGATGCAAAACCAGTTTTTCTTAAGTCTCGACATGTTCCTTTTGTTTTAAAAATAACTACTGATGTAGAATTTGAACGATTAACTAATGAGGGTATTTTAAAACCTGTTGATCATTCAGAATGGGCTAGTCCTATAGTAATTGTTCCTAAGCCTAATGGTTCTGTTAGAATATGTGGTGATTATAGAGCAACAGTTAATGCTAATACTGAAAATGATAATTAATTTCTTCCTAGAATGGAAGAATTATTTTCTAAATTATCAGGTGGAAAATTCTTTACTGTTTTTGATTTAAAAGATGCTTATTTACAACAACCTCTAGATAACGAAAGTAGCAAAATTTTGACTATAAATACACATAAAGGCTTATTTAATGTGTTACAATTAGAATTTGGTGTAAAATATGCTCCGGGTATGGTCCAAAGAAAAATTGAACATATTTAAAAAAAATTGAATATGTTGGTGTATTTTTAGATGATGTTATCATTAGTGCTAGTAATAAATTAGAACATTCTGAAAGAGTTGAAAGTGTTCTGAAATGATTTTCTGAGAATGGTATAAGATTAAATAAGGAAAAATTAAAATTTGTGGTTTGGGAAGTTTCATATTTAGGACATAAAATATCCCAGGAAGGAATTAGACCTATTATAGAAAAAGTTAATGCTATTTTGAATGCTCCTATTCCAAATAATGTGTCAAAATTGCGTTCATTTTTAGGCTTAATTTCTTATTATAGAAACTTCCTGCCTAATATTTCAGATGTTTTAGAACCTTTACATAGATTATTAGATAATAATGTAAACTGGACATGGTCAGAAAAGCATGAATAAGCGTTTCAAAAAGTGAAACAATTATTATGTACATCTCCTGTGTTAGAATTATACGATGTTAACAAAGATATAGTGTTAAACTGTGATGCTTCTGATTTAATTAGATTATTTGATCTGTTAAAAAGGTACCTGATACATTATCACCTAGAATGCTGAGATGGTCGTGAATGTTATCTGGGTATGATTATACAATTGAGTATCGCGTGGGTAAAAATAATAAAAATTCTGACGCATTAAGTAGATTACCTCTCCAAGAAACTGCAAATATAGTAAGTAATCCTGAGGAAATAATGTTCGTTTCATATAATGATAATCGGCCTGTTACTTCTAAAACTATTGCAAAGTGGACAACTGAAAATCCTGTAACCAGTCAAATTTTAGAGTGGGTGTTACATGGGTGGCCGCGAAAGGTTAAACAAGAAGGATATCAACCATATTTTCGTAGAATTGAGGAAATTTCCTGTCTAGAAAATTGTCTATTGTCAGGACATAGAGTGATCGTACCAGAGGAAGTCCGTGAATATATATTAAAATTACTGCATTCTGTTCATCAAGGTATATCGAGCATGAAGGCGAAAGCTAGGGGGGTAGTTTGGTGGCCAAATATGGATAAAGAAATTGAACAAATGGTAAATTCTTGTAATAGATGTCACATGTTTGCGAGGGATTGTCCCAAAATGAAACCCTTGAAATGGAAATCTGAACCGCCCTGGGAAAGTTTCCATATAGATCATGCCGGTCCTTTTAAAGGTAAAATGTTTTTAATAGTAGTCGATTCTTATACTAAACGGTTGGAGGTACAATTAGTACCCAGGTCTGATAGTAAAACGACAATTAAGGTATTAAGTGGAATTTTTGCTACATTTGGATTACCTGTTGAATTGGTCAGTGATAAGGGTGCCGCGTTCACAAGAGATGAATTTGAGGAATTTCTTAAAAATAATGGAATTAAGCATACGCCTGTTCCACCTTATCATCAATCTCCGAACGGACAAGCGGAAAGATATGTGCGAAGTGTGAAAAATTGTCTTAAAAAGCTAGATAAAAGTGACATGACATTGTCAATTTCACGATTTTTGTTAGAAAATCATTCCACTCCTCATTCGGTGACTGGTTTACCAGTCACTGAAAATATGGGACATAGTGGTAAAAATTACAGTAATTATGATAGGTATGAAAGGGTTAAGCAAAATCGTTTTTCTGGAATTAATGGGAAAATTAAAGAACAGCTTAATAATGATGATACTATAGAACCAAGCCAATCTCAGCCTATAACGGTTTTCCCGTTATATATTCATCATTCCTCCTCTCCCCTCAAAAATCAACTTTTAACCTTACTGGTTCATTATAAATTGTCATTATTCTCCCCCCCCCCCTCTTCAAATAAAATATTTAGTTTAAATGTGACATTTTATAGTTAATTTCATATGGCTTTAGTCATTCTCTTCCCCTCCCTTTCACACCACTGTAAGTTTCACTTTTACTTTTTAAGGTTCTTTTTAAATGCAGACATCATTTATCTCGGTTCCTTTTTCTCTCTTTCAAGTTCGCACAGATAGAAAAAGATCTTAACCGCAGCGTTTTCCGCCGAAATAAAATAAAAGAATAAAATACAAGTGAATGTCTTTTTCGCTTCGCAGCCGACGATATGTAATGCATAGTTTCTCAGCCTCTGGGCTTGCATTAGTATTCAATTCTCACCCTTGTACATTGTCGGATACCAACCATATGCCCCTTGCTGACTAATTTGCAGCTGTCGTTAAATCTGTAACGTGCATGTAAAATCACGTGTTTGCTCTTTCTTTAAGCCACTCTCACTTACCGCTGGAATGTTATTTATAGTAACCCTAATGAGCCCATCATGGCATAGTTTTTAATTGAATGTAAAACTTCTGGATTGTTTTGTCTACCCAATTTGTTTTTCGCCAAACATCTTACATATGGTTATCTAGTGTTCGCCAATCTGTATGTAATAGTAACAAAATCTAACTCACTCTTGCTCCTGACCGAGAGCCATGTAAACCAAAAATCAAGCCCCGCTGTGGGCGTCTGCCAATTCGGCAATTCTAGAATCTCTCCCCGTTCCGCTATACTGTTCACGGCTCTTCATTAAAGGTGTTTCATAATAAAGATGTAAGTCCTCTAAACTTTTGTGTTGGAGTTTTTTTCTCTTACTCATATTGTGAACCAGGGTATACGAATTCATTGCCACATAAATATGGCGCCGTTGCCCAGTTTTTCTCCAACGATAATAAAATAAAAAAAAAATACGGGGAGAAGTTTCATTCCGTTTTCAGCCTTGTACCAGCGACGCGAAAGGATGTCCATAATATTTTTCCCACGGGAGTTCCGGCTGCCTCTTCCGACTCAGTTTTCGTACTGTGTAGTTTTAAAATGAATAGAACAGAAATTTGTCTTTATTCAACTGAATTAAACAGAGAAAAAGGAACAGTACCTCTGATTTCTTGATGCAGACTCCAGTTGCGTTCGAAATGTGTCATTCAAGAATTATATTTCAAAACAGGCGAACTTGAAATGGATGAATTAAAATAAAAGAAATTGTTGATTTTACATGGATGAGGATAGAGCATACTTAACGAATAAAGATTTCACATAAAGAATTACGAATAACTTGTCCTTTCACATTTTAATCGAATCGAATTTGACTTTCACATCTTAGATTTTAGAAACACAACACTGGAATGTTCTATTACAGGTCCGCACATGACCATCAAAATACAGAATAAAATTTATCTAATAAAAGAAAATAAAACAAGATTAATATGCATATAATACAGAAAAAGGATAATAGGAATTTTAAAATTAAAAAAGAGTTAAAATAATAAGAATAAAAATTGAATAAAGTCTTCTATTTTTAAAGCAGAAAAAACCAGTCATTTTCAATTCTCGTAGTGCTGCCATCTATATTCAATTTATCATAATAAAGTCCTTTTTTACAATTGAACATCCTCCGCCCCCGGCAGGAGAGGGGACACCTTTGAAATGGGACGCTTGATATCACCGTCAGCTGTTTTTATCAAAACAACTCGTACAAGATTGTCCGGTCCAGGAAAAGTCTTTAAAATGCGGCCCAATTTCCATCTCATGGGCTGAAATCGATCATGAACAATCACCAACTCTCCTTCTCGTAAATTAGCTCGTGGAGTAGTCCATTTTGGACGCTGTTGGAGATGTTGAAGATATTCACGCGACCATCTACACCAAAATTGATTCTTTGCTTTTTCTATCAAGCGCCACCGAGCCTTTAATGTTAGAATTCTGGGATTTGAAGATTCTGGAATATCAAGGAGGGGTGCTCCTATTAAAAAATGACCTGGAGTTAATGCACGTGGATCTGATGGATCCGAAGACATAGGAGTTAAGGGTCTTGAATTTAGATAACTTTCAATCTGACAAAGCAAAGTAGTTAATTCTTCAAAATTCAATACACTAGCTTTACATGCTCTTAGAATGTGATTTTTAGTAAGCTTTACAGCTGCCTCCCATAGCCCACCAAAGTGTGGTGCATATGGAGGGATGAAATGCCAATTGATTTTCTGGCTCGAAAGAAATCCTTGAACTTCATTTTCTTTCAAATATTGAAATAGCTGCTTTAACTGATTAGCCAGACCTGTGAAGTTTTTACCATTGTCTGAATATACATCGGACGGCAGACCTCTACGCGCGATAAATCGCTTCAAGGCTGCTAGCAGGGCTTGCACAGACAAGTCTGATACCAACTCAAGGTGTACCGCCTTAGTGCACATACAGACGAATACTGCTATATATGATTTAATTTTGATCTTACTTTTTGGCAAATTTGGTTTAGTTAGACAGGGTCCTGCAAAATCTAGACCCACCTTGGAAAATGGACGGATTGGGGTGATTCTGTCAACGGGAAGGTCTCCCATCATTTGTTGACAAGCTTGAGATTTAAGGCGTTTGCAAAGCACACATTTGTGGAGCTCTTGTCGTACAGTAGAACGACCATTCACAAACCAGTACTGTTGACGTAATATAGAAAGTACTAGCTGTGTACCAGCATGTAGATGTTGTTCATGGACATGATTTATCAATAAATTAGTAATAATATGATTTTTCGGAAGTAGCATAGGATACTTTCTATCAAAACTTAATGTCCGATGTTGTGATAAACGACCACCAACTCGAATAATATCACTAGAATCTAAAAACACATTTAATGATAATAATTTACTATTGCTTGGTAAGGGTTTTCTTTCTTTTAATAATTTAAGTTCTGTACCGAATTCCGAACTTTGTACTAATTTCACAATGCATTGAATAGAATCGGAGATTTCTTGTGCACTCAGATTTCCAGATTTTTTTGTAGCACTATGCCTAGCATTATAAATGAATCTAAGACACCACGCTGTGACTCTTGATAACTTAGAGAATTTGGAGAACTTAAGAATAAAGTCTGGAAGTGCAGTTACTTGAGTTACATTGCTGACAGATTGAATTACTGAATTTAACTCAGATATCGGAGGATTGTACAAAGGTATTGGGATTGGTTCATTTGATAGCAGCCATGGAGGCCCATGCCACCGTAGCGAATGATGAAGAAGCTTTCGTGGTGAAATACCTCTAGAAGCTGAATCTGCAGGATTTAGAATACCTGGGATATGATTCCACTCACATGAAGGCATTAACGATTGGATTTGACAGACTCGATTTAGAACAAATTGATTTCCCTTTAAAGGAGGTGATTTTAACCAGCTGAGAACAATCTGTGAATCTGACCACAGATAAATATTGTCAAAGTTTATTGGCAAAGTATCGATAATGACTGAGCATAACTTGGCTAATAAAAGAGCAGAACAAAGTTCAATACGTGGCAGTGTTTGAGGTTTTATAGGATTTACTTTAGTTTTAGCTGCAATCAAATTTACAAATACTTCGTCAGGAGTAACAACACGTAAATAAGTAACAGCAGCATAAGCTTTACCTGAGCCATCACAAAAACCATGTAACTGAATTTGGACATCATTTTGATTATAAGAATTAATATATCTGGGTATTTCAATTGACTTTAGCAAATGAATTTCTGATAAAAACTCATTCCAAACCTGTAGTATGGAGTCTGGGATTTCTTCATCCCACGAAATCTTATCTTTCCAAAGATCTTGCAGCATGATTTTTAATCTTATTGTAGTAGGAGCTAGGAAACCCAAGGGGTCAAATATTGTAGCCACTACTGATAACAAATCTCTTTTTGTTTTTACTTCTTTAAAATCATTGAAACGAATTTGTAAAACATCTTTGGAAGAATCCCAAAGTAGTCCGAGGACTTTAACGGTATCATCTTCCTGAATTACCTTTTGCGATGAAGCCTTCATTTCATCTGGTAAATGAGCAATTACTTCTGGATCATTACAAGTCCACTTACGTAGATTAAAACCCCCGCTTTTCATAACTTCGATTAACTCAGTTACTAATTTTTGGGCATTTTCCTTTGAATCCGAACCGGAAAGTAAATCATCAACGTACGTACTTTTCCGAATTATCTGAGAGGCTTCTCTATGATTTTGCTCATTGTCATTTGCCAATTGGTGTAATGTCCTAATGGCCAAAAATGGAGCGCAAGAAGTTCCGTACGTAACGGTCAACAGCCTGTATGTTTTAATAATTTCATCTGAATTGAATCTCCAAAGAATGCGTTGATAATCTACATGATTTTGATTGACGAGAATTTGCCTAAACATTTTCTCGATGTCAGAACTAAAGGCGATTGGATGCATTCTGAACCTTAACAGTAGAGGAAATATTTCTGGTTGCAATTTTGGACCTATCTCTAGATAATCATTCAAGGAGCGACCTTCTGAACCAACCGCAGATGCGTCAAATACAACTCTAAGCCGAGTTGTAGAACTATCTTCTTTTAACACCCCGTGATGTGGAAGATAAAAATGATCAGGATTTGAAATTTCTGAATCTGGAACAAGTTCCATGTGCCCTAAGTCGATATACTCGCGCATGAAGGATAAATACTGCTCTTTAAGCAAGGGGTTTTCTTGAAGTTTTTTCTCCAAGAAGTAGAAACGTTTTAAGGCTTGAGATTTAGAGTTTCCGAGAACAGGTTTAGATTTAAAGGGTAGATTTACAATATATCTTCCAGATTCTGAACGTGAAACTGTTTTCGCATAGTTGTCTTCAACTAGAGAAATTGGATCAGAAGTAGGAACCGATTCAAGTTCCCAAAATTTTTGTAGTTGAGAACTTATCTGTGTAGTGGCATGGCAACTAATAAATGAATTTTGATTTGATTCATTTGAATAAATGATCCCCGAAAGAATCCAACCCAGTCTGGAATTAACAGCACTCGGTGATCCTTTAGGTCCCAGAATTGATTCCCCTATTATGATGTTAGCAAATAAATCTGCGCCTATAAGTATATCAATAGGACTGGACAAATGAAAATTAGGATCCGCAAGGTTCAATCCTTCAATGTGTGGCCAATATTTAGTTGTAATCAAAAAATTTGGTAAATTGGTTGTAATCTGATTAACAACTAATGCATCTAAGTGAAAAGTTTCATTATTGAAATGTGGAGAGAATGTCAAGGAAACTTCCTGAAGAGCCGTTTCTGCGACTAAATTATTTATTCCTGATATTCTATGATTCGTAGGCCTAGATGGAAGATCTAATTTTCTACAACAAGCTTTTGACAGTAAACTTTTTTGAGAAGCACTATCTATCATCGCTCTGCAAGGAATAAATTTTCCTGATTTAGATTTAACTTTTATAATGGCAGTAGCCAACAATGCTTGAGAATTTTCATTAATAGACTGAGAACTTAAACAGTTAGATTCATTAGAATTAACAACAGCATTTGGTGTTGTAACACGATCTTGTTGCCTGAAAGAATTCTGTGATGCAGGGATAGACTGATCACGATGAAGGAGTGTATGGTGTTTAGAATTGCAATGCCTACAAGTAGTCGTAATACGACAATCGACTACGAAATGATTTGATCTTAAACAGTTAGTGCAAAGCCTTTTTGATTTTATCAAATTCCAACGTTGATCAAGAGATAATTTTGAAAATTCCGGGCATTTATGAAGTGGGTGCGATTCTTTACACTGTGAACATAAAATATTTGTAGTTTTATTTACATTATCCATTACAACTGCATTGGCGACAGACTTTTTTGAAAAATGTTGAGACTTACTTTCAAATTTTAAATTAGATTTGGATTCACCTTTAAAAATTTCAGAGTTACAATTTTGCAAACTACGAGCCTGTTTTTCGAGAAATGTCATCAACATATCATAAGTTGGAAATGAATCATTATTTAAGGATAATTCCCATTGCTTTTTTAAGGATTCATCAAATTTATTTTGTACTATATACACTAAAATCAAATCAACAAATTCATTAAATTCGAATTTCAAAGATTTTAAGTTACGAATCACTTCATTGCATGTATCCAATAGCTCCAAAATAGTTTTCTGCGTGGGCGATTTCAATGGTTTGGCATTAACAAATTTAGACAGCAATGAATATGCCAAATTCCTACGATTATCATATCTATTAATTAAAGTTTCCCAAGCTTCTTTATAATTTTCACCAGAAATTGAAAAACCTGAAATTAATTTTGACGGATAATTCCTAACACTAGCTATAAGATACGAAAATTTTAACTGATCTGAAAGAGATTTATTATTATGAATTGAAGTCAAAAATATCTCTTTGAAGCTAATCCATTGAGTGACATCTCCATAAAAAATGGGTAATTCGAACTTAGGAAGCTTTAAAGCGTTATTACTAAATTCTATATTTGAGCTATTATTAGCTGCACTTTGATTTTCTTGTGATTTTACGCCTTGATTTTCTAAAAATTGCTCAATTTTGACTAAATCGTCAACAACAATATCTTTAGCTTCAGTAAAGGACTCGTATAACGAATTTACACTTTCTTCAGCTACGCCAAAATAAGATTTTTTTAAATCATTTTCTAAACTTATCAATTCAGCCTTTAACTTTTCAATTAATTTTAATGTTTTATTTTCAATTGCGTCAGTAACTTGAGCGCTAAATCTCTTTATTTCTTTAACAGTAAAAAGAAATTTTGATTCTGCAGCAGTTTCTGCTTTTGTTTTCATTATAACAAATTAAATAAATACGATTATCACTAGTTATCTCCTAGGCTTCCGACGGACCAGAGAATTTTTTATGTGTAGTTTTAAAATGAATAGAATAGAAATTTGTCTTTATTCAACTGAATTAAACAGAGAAAAAGGAACAGTACCTCTGATTTCTTGATGCAGACTCCAGTTGCGTTCGAAATGTGTCATTCAAGAATTATATTTCAAAACAGGCGAACTTGAAATGGTTGAATTAAAATAAAAGAAATTGTTGATTTTACATGGATGAGGATAGAGCATACTTAACGAATAAAGATTTCACATAAAGAATTACGAATAACTTGTCCTTTCACATTTTAATCGAATCGAATTTGACTTTCACATCTTAGATTTTAGAAACACAACACTGGAATGTTCTATTACAGGTCCGCACATGACCATCAAAATACAGAATAAAATTTATCTAATAAAAGAAAATAAAACAAGATTAATATGCATATAATACAGAAAAAGGATAATAGGAATTTTAAAATTAAAAAAGAGTTAAAATAATAAGAATAAAAATTGAATAAAGTCTTCTATTTTTAAAGCAGAAAAAACCAGTCATTTTCAATTCTCGTAGTGCTGCCATCTATATTCAATTTATCATAATAAAGTCCTTTTTTACAATTGAACACGTACGCCGATGTAAACTTCAGGGGATTTCTCTTGCCTACTCTCGCCACCCCAATGGATTTGGAGAGTGCCTCATTCTTCCGGACTTTACACGGGCCTAACGAGAAGCAAGCCTGTGCCGTTCGGGCAATCGAACTCCTTGCGCATCTCCTTCGGATGTGACTTTCGCCGTCTTTGATGACTTCCCCTGATCCAATTCCTTTTCGTCATCCAAAACGTAGCTCTACTCTTCCATTCCGTGTGACCGCTTAGTGTAAAATTGTGTTTCCGATAACGCCCTGTTCTATTTGTGAAATAATTTTTTTGTGCGACCATCCCTCAAAAGGAATTATCTGAGCCACCAGCACTCGTAAAAAAAAATTGCGTTGTGGTGTGTGTACATTTAAAAATTAACATCCCGGTGCTCTTCTATACCTTGGGGTCGCCGATTCACCCTGTTCCAGCTGTTTGTGAAATTAGGTGTCGGTGTGTTCATCTGCTCCACCGGTGTTTTTTTTTACGCTGTGTTCAACTTCAAAGATGCAAGACCAATGTTTGTGAAAATCGTTTCATTAAAAAAAATAAAGGCTGTGCAGTGATCACACAAATTACAAAAAGATAATCCTACCCCACAAGTTCATCTCTGTGTGTGTTATTCAGTCATAAAAAAAAAAAAAAAATCTGCATTAGAAATGAGATTTGTGATGCAATCATCAAACGATATTTGTGCCAGCAAACTTTAAAGTGAAATACCCAAACAAATTTTTTTTTCTTCCCAGTGTTCACTCGGTTTGTGTTTTATATGCTACAGTGCACCGATCGTATTCTTTTAAAAAATATTATCGAGTGAAGTTGTGCTATTTAAAGTAAATCATAACAACTCTGCATCTACATCATTATTGATGAGATTACTTTCAAAAATATGTCTTCAAAAATTTATTAGGTGCTCTTGCAAAAAACATGCAATAGCAATTAGTCATAACAGAATAATGGAAGTATGAAAACAGAACGTTAATTATATCTACTGCTTTTCAAAATTTACCCGCTTCAGTTTGTTACTGAAATCATTTTAATTTTAAAAAAAGAGAAGGCGTTGTTTTTTTTTCATTTCGCTCTGTTTTCATGCTCAAAATCAATGCTCTCTACAAAAAGTGACATACTTGATCGAATTATTTAAAATACGTGTGTCACTATACTTTTCTACAAAAAGGAAACACAGTTTGCATTTAAGTATGAACAGGGAATGCCTTTATATTAGATTAATAACTGTAAATTGTTTTTGTTTTGTTTTATTGTCTTTCTTTTAAATTTCAGTAAATTACCAGTTTCCTTTCATGTTATTTTTGTTCCCTATCCATACTTGTACTTTCATAACAATTGCAGTGTCATAAATTTATTTTGTGTGTTGTCAGCTTGATCGGAGAAATTACTTCTAAGCTAATTTTAAAATATAATTATTAGTGATAGCATTCTTAGCTCATTTTTTTTCTCCTTCCAGGCTGTTTTTGTTTCTATAATAATAATAATAATAATAATAATAATAAGTGCATATGCTAGTTGAAATGATATTTTTATTATACTTTTATTAATATTTCATTTATTATAATTTTGTGTTTAAATTATGGCAGTATTCTCATTTTTTTTCCATGAAATTGCATATGCATGCTATGTTTTGCTCTTTTTTTTCTTAAGGTATTTTTCTTTATGCATTTAAAAATCTATAATTTACCCCTTTAACCCCACTGGCATATTTTGAAGGTATACTTATTTTATCCGATAGGCAACAAAAAATTCTGTGCTCCAAGTTTTGCAGTATTTGATATTTTTATATAAATATGTGCATATTACGCTCACAACGTTTGCACATTTGCACTTATGTGTGATATTTGCACACTTACTCTCAGAATGTGTTGCTCGACTCTGACCTTGTTTTTTTTTGTATTCTAAACCAGAATTACAATTTAGTTAGTTTTTTTTAATTTTATTGAATTTTGGACACTTTAATCCAACTGGAGGTAGACAGAAATTTGACTTACAGAAATCTTGTGATTGATACACTCATATTTTTTACACCTCCCCCCCCCCCTTCAATTTTCCTTTTGAGTGTAATTTATTTATGCAACTTATTGTGTTTTATTTTATGTGCATGCATTTCATTTCTGATAACTAAAGTTTTTGCATACTTACACCTTTTTGAAATACTCGCATTATTTATTTTGCATTATTTGTGTTGCTCTCTCCAAAAAAAAAAAAAAAAAAAAAAAAAAAAAAAAAAAAAAAGAATTCCTCCTTTTTTCCCATTTTGGCTGTTCAAAAAAAGTATACAACAGAAATTAAATAAACACGAGATAAAAAAAAAAAAGGTTTTGGATATAACAGACACTTCACCAGTTTATTTTTAAAATATGGCAGCAAATGATGAAAATTCTATTAGTGATTTAAATCACCCCATTTCTGTATCTCCATGGGTAGATTATTTCGAAGAGATATTATTAAGATATTCAGATTCCATTAATATGGAAGCCACATCAATTCAAAATTCACTTAAGACCGAAAATGCTGCATTCTTGTCTGAAAATATTATGGATTTCCTTCAGATCATTAAATTCAATTTTCATGTGCTTAAACTAAACTTTAATGCTCTAAGAGATGATTATTCCAAAGTACAACAGAATAAAGATAATTTATTTCTTGTAAATCAGAAACTTGAAGAGAGATTACATGAAATCACAGCCCAACAGAATAGTAAGGCGAAGCGTACTAAATGTAGTAAGACTATGGGTGATCAGGTGGTACATGTCAACAACAAACTCCCTCCATCTGCCCTAGATAAATCTACACAAACTGTCCCCTCTTATTTAAAAATACATACATAATTACGTCTGTATTACTTAATAATTAAACACAATTTGCATAACTACAGACATACACACCCAAGTTCCTGCTGATTATTTTATCCTACTTAGACCGTGATTTTAACCGTTTTTTCGTTTACTGTGGCTCTTGCTGTTTTGTGACTCTGTTCGTTTACTGATGAGGGCTATGAAAATAGCCGAAACGTTTATAAATATTTTTAACTATATTTTAATTGTTTTAAATAAAAATTTTAATGTGTGTATGTCTGTAGTTATGCAAATTGTGTCCCCTCTTATATGTGTAAAGAAGAAAGTTACCACAACTGGAAAATGATAAAAAAGACACATATCTTAGTCCCGACTTGCACACTCAGGGTAAGCACAATGAAAAATTTACAGATATTAGCGATTCCTCTCTAAAGTCCTTATCCCCTGCTAAACTTAATGTACCTAAGCATATTCGTGTCATTATTTGTAACCTCCCTGAAAATTTAAATATTCCTGATATCTTGTTTGGTATTTCAGATTTAATCCATATACCTGAACCTGATTTTCACTTTGTTAAAAAGTACAAACTCCGACATATCAAGTCCTTTAATTGGTTCTTGGAGCTTGCACCACAGGATGCTAGGCAATTATTAATGCATAGAGAAATTATGATACAATCAAAACCGTACCCTGTTAAACCATATATAAATGTTAGACGTTGTTTCAAGTGTCAAGTATACAATGATCATCTTGCAATTTCGTGTTATAATGACATCAGATGCTCTGTGTGTGCATTAGGTACAGTTGCGAGTAATAAAAATGATGTTACGACAAATAAATCTGTGAAAGACAAGCTGACTGAAACCAATGACGAGGACTGTAAGAAAAGTGCTCCAGTTCGAAGAAGTCATAGAATAAGATTGCATGTAGTTCGTTTGAACTATGAGGGGAGGGGTATCATATCCCAATCCAACAATAGTTGAGATCTGAGTTAATAGATGGCAGCACTACACAATCTCTTTGTAAGGTATCGCATGTTACCAGAGTATTTCACGCAGTTGTAAGATATGATTTGTTCTGGGAGCTGCGTTTAGCAGCTGCTGTAAATAATGTAAATAAAAACTATAAGTAATCTTATAGTTATGCCTTCTTTCTTAGTTAAGAGTAATTAGTTAAGAGTTATAATAAGAGTGTGGCGATATAAAACTATTGTTGTAGGTAATTTACAGGTTCTATATCTTTACATTCTAAGTAAAGCTTTTAACACAAGTAGAAAACGTCTTATACAATTTATTTTATATTGATATTGATTATTGTGCCCATCATTCAATTATCAGATTCTAATACAGAAGCATCTGAATCTCAATATTTTTAAACATAACATTTAAAAGTAAACCGTTTTCTCCATAGATGATTTCCATTACGAATGATAAAATGAAAAGAATTTTATGAAAATTATAATATTTCAAAAACTTATTATTTCAGAAAACTTATGCATAGACGGAAGGCAGTCTATCCATTGTCCTATTTTTTCTTCAGTTGTGAAATACGATTTAAAAAATTCTCCTCATATTTTTTCTTATCACTTCAATTTAAATGATTCTTTATATTGGAGACATTTCAAAAACATGCACCTAAATTTTAGTAACTCCAGGATAAATCTAAAATCTCATTGTATCTATCAAGAAAAAAAAAATATTTTAAATTTCATAGAGTTAATTGTTGTAAAATAAGGTCGATATATGTATCATTTGAACATTCTAATGCCATACAGTCTTCTAGACATTTAATGTTCTTGACACATAACCAACGTGTCACGTAAATTAAAGTTTTTTGTGGATAGGAGGAAAAAAATATTACTGGTATCGGAAATTTTGTCAGGAAGCAAGAAAAAGGCATCATCCAAACAAGCTTGCTTCTGATTTGTTGTGAGCAGGTTTTAATTTGTAGTAACATTTGTAAACATAAAATTCTTGCTCATTTTCGAAACATAGTTCGACCTGAATGCGTTATGTCAAACTTAGTTAATTACAATATTAAGAATATATACAGGGTTAGCGAAATTAAACTTCCGCTACTCAAAGGGCCCTGGAGGCCGTTCTACTAGTCCGAAGAGAAAAATATTTTGACAACAGATACTTCGGAGGATGCGCTCGAGATTTCCGAAATAAAAAAAAATAGTTTAAAAAATTGCCACTAGATGGCGCTACTAGTTAGCGTGAGAAGAGAGGAAAATCTGAGATCCCAAAACACTGAAAGACCAGTGGTCTTACACAAAAGGAACACAATAAGGGCAATAAGTAAGCACAGAATTTCCATGGGCAGGAATCATCAACCGCCATTCTCGCGAGAATTTTGCGAGTGTCCGGATGTTGTCGTTGCAATTGCTGAATCGCTTGAATCTTATACGGGTAACAGATCAGAATTCTAAGCACTGTCGGACACTGGAGTAGGGCATATCAAGGGTACGTGAAATCGTCTGTACGCTGACAGTTCCATGAGGCGAATGAGTGCTTGCTTCCACGACCGCTATAGCAACATCCTCTACGACGGCGGTGGTATACTTTTACTTCCATTTCCCGGCAAATCGCCTAACTGTCCTGTTCGCTCGAATTTCATCATCATGGCTTTAAGAGCATGCTCCGATATCAGTCCACGTCGTTGTTTCTTGAGAAGGCGAAACTCTCTCACAACTGCCTCTGCATTCTCACTGTTACGGTAGTACAGTTTGACTAGCATTGCTCTCTCCGGCAACGTCGGCATTTTGAAATGCTCCTATGATTGGGGCCCGAACTTCTTTCTTTTATCGTGCGTGGCATTTGCATGTGTTGCTGCAATGTGGTGCCCCGCTGCGACACCTGGTAGCGATTTTTTAAACTATTTTTTTTTATTTCGGAAATCTCGAGCGCATCCTTCGAAGTGTCTGTTTTAGAAATATTTTTCTTTTCGAAGTAGTAGAACGGCCTACAGGGCCCTTTGAGTAGCGGAAGTTTAATTTCGCTAACCCTGTACATAATAGTTGTGATAGAAATATTTAAATAACAATAATACTTTCATTAAAGAAATACCAGAAAGGAGTGTGATGTAATACGTAATACATATATCCCTTACTAATCTAAATATTGTATAGCATATAAACTTAATATGGATTATGCGTTTACGTGGATCGTAAAGATTTTCGCATTATATCCATATAACATATAGGTCTCAAATTTACCTATGATTAAATATGGAGAAACTAAACATGCTTCAGCTGGTAATGCATATTTACGCACAAACTGGCTTCATAATATTGCAGATCATTGGAATTCCATCTGTGTAACTATTCGTTAAGCTGCAGGAAACAGTTGTTTGAGAACCATGAAATTATTATACATTGCATTGAATTTTGCAAATGATTAATATTAAAAGCAAATTTTTTTATATATATAAAAAATAAATAAAAGTGTTCCCTGAATGAATTGTAGAAATGTAAAAACCATACTTAAATAAATTGTATAATAAGATTGAAAGTTCAGACATTTTTGAATACCTACTAATTATTTTATTTAATAAATTAAAATAATTATTATTTTTATATTGGTGTTCATTTCATTCTTTTCAAAATATTAGTAATAGTTTATTTTATAATTGCCAGGGAAAGCAACACTGTGCGATGTATAGAACGTCGGACAAAATCGTTGCAATTGAAAACACTAAAAGTTTATATTATTTAATATATTTCTTAGATTCCCAACCAACTGTACTAAAAACTGTACACGCATAAATTTAAAATATAGCACATAAATACAGAATACATTAACTTAAAGAATATAGTTTATTAGGTTTAAGGTGATTTAAGATTTCTTCCTGAAAGGGCAGTGGATATTGTCGGGGGGAGGGGGGGGCACTTTACTCTCTCGGAGAGTTAAGCGAAATATGGGTAACAAATATTCTAAAACGTCAATCTTCTTAAATCTCGTTATCTTGTAAAATTTTACTACTCAAGCACTATCTCATTACGCTGATCAGACAAAATTCGATTTTGTATTACATATTAAAAAGTACCCTAAAAAAAAATGGAAACGCTATATCTTACGAAGAAAATAAAATCTTAACCGCTTCCGTGAAATGTATAAAACTTGGAGGGGCGTTTGAGAGACTCCTGTTCGAAGACCCTGCTTACCACATTCTAATTACAACCCTATAAAACTGTCTCAAATGGAGTGCAGTTGCTTTTCTTTTCGCTTCAGCATTAGTTTTCATTCAAATTTCGTAGCAAACAGTTTTTAAAAGACTTTAGATCACTAAAAATTCTAACAGATATAATATTATGGAAAGTAAAATTATAACTAAGTCTATATTATACCTAAGGATATACCTAAGAGAATAGATAGTTATTCCACGGTATAAGATTTTTTTCCCGCGGTTTCTTAAAACCGAATACTTTGCGTTCATTTTATAATTGAAACAGAACTATATCAAGTCAAAATATAGACTGATTGTCCAGGCTGATATCAAATGCTTTTGTCATTCTCATGTCCTTAAAATTAGTTCAAAATACCAGTTTAAATGGCATTTTTGTAAAGATCCGCTGTTTGAAATTTCAGCATCGGAATAAAAATACTTTTGTATGCATTGACGGATAAGCAAATTCGTGAATGTACCAGAAAATAGCCAAATTGGGTTCTAGAATAATCTCGATAAGCACAATCTCAAATATAAATGTATTATTCTCTAGCTAATGTTGTAAAACGATGCTAACAATAAAAATAATATTCTGTAAACATATTTATAAATGAAGTGAAAAAAATATTTCAAAATCGCTAAGTATATAATTGTAGTTGGTTTTAGAAATGGCTTAATATTAGTTGATGCTACCATGAAATTATTTATTTATTCACACTACAGTAGTATAAATGTATTAATTCATATAACGTAAATGTAATTTGACATAAATATATAAAAATCTTTAAAATAAATCTATCAAAACATGTCATAATAAATTTTATTTTGCCTTGTAAACGGAAACGAATTTTCAAGTATAAGCAAATTTAGGTACACATTTCCCCTGTTATGTTTTTTAACAAATATAAATATCAAATTCAAAATTGAACCTCTGTGCGTTTTTTGTGAAAAATGAAAATAAAATGCACAATTCAGTGTATAAGAGAAGTATTTTTTTTCAAGAATGAGCAAATTGGGAAATCAAATTTAATGTAATGTTTTAGAATTTGCTAAATATCTAATCCAAATTTTAGCTTCGTTCGGCCTGTGCACACAAAGAAATAAAATGTGAATAAAAAATAAACTTAAAAAAAAAATTCTGGTCATATAAAATACCTCTATAATAAATTCATGGAACTTAAATGTAAGATTGAACAGATATATATATATATATATATGCAATATATATATATATATATATATATACATATATGCATTTTTAAATGTAAATAATGATTTGCTGTAGAAACGTTTACGTTCACCATTCAAAGAGCCATTTTCATTGTTTTATTATCCCTAAGAAATATAAATTTTATAAATAGAAAACACAATAATAATTACGTGTTTTCTATTTTTAAGAAAGTTTATCGCAGGTACACTGAAGTGATTGGCAGGAGACAACATTCTATTTAGCAGCAGTATCTGAGGATGTCCTTTCCTTGATCCCAATGTTTGTCTCTCAGCTCTTTTCCACGTCTTTGTTTACACCTGCAAGCAAAAATATGCATTAGATACGCACTTCAGGCGACATTACTTTAAAAGAAAGGAAAATGTAAAGTGCACTTGAAGGACTTTACTACTTCCGCGTCAATGTGAAAATACTTTCTTCTCTACAAAGGAAAACAAGTGAAAATACTTACTTCTTTACAAAGGCAAACAATTCAAGAATCAAAGTGCATGAATTATGTATAGTTTTGAATTGTGTATAATTTAAGTGTGGTTACGGTATTATTATGTAAATTTTACTCATGTGGTATTTAACGGAAAACTTTCATTTATTTGTTAGTTGTCAGGATGTTAAAAATATATGAAGATAATGTTTCTAGATAATTTTGAGAGATTTTAAAGTATTCTTTTAATAATCATTACGAATCTCTAAATGATTAAGAAAAATGAACTTTACTTGAGAAGACAGTTTAACACATATGTCTTAAAAATATATAACTATTATTCTATTTAAAATCATTTAAATTTTGAAAATTATGACACCAATGTTTAACACTTTTAAATATAATTGAAAAGTGTTTCTGAATTCAGTTTTTCTTTCTGCCGTCTGCCTGCAATCCTTCTGCCATCTGTCTGTCATCTGCCCGTAATCAAACTTACGTAAAAATCCCCGGACTGTCGTATAACTCATGTATATGATTGAAATGTACTATGGCAGACTCTCTATTGAAAATGTTATGAGCAACATTTACAATTCGTATACAGGGACACTAAAAAACAGTTTATACAGTGATCTATGGGGAACATCGTTTGCGGTGCATTTTAAATATACTACACTAGTCCAAACATAATGTTATTGATATGTATTTCTGAGGTGTAATAAATATCAAATCTGAAGAATATCAAGTACTGAGTATCTAAGACTGTTTTACAGGGTCACATAAAATAATTCAGTTGCACAGTAGTCCGCGTTTAAAAAATGTTTTTGGCGTATTTTAATGATGTTAGGCAATTTCAAACACAATGGAATTTATTTACCTTATTAAAATGTATTACAATATGCTTATTTTAAAATATGACGTACATAGCTGCTATCCTTAATTCACAGAGACTCAAAAAAGTTTTCGTTTACAGAACTGAGATATTAATCTTAAAATGCGTTTTAAGTTGTTATGTGGTTTTTTAAGTTTATGCAAGGTTATTTTTGTATGGTACTTGATGTGCATAAATTTTACAGATTGTTAATAAGTATGTATATCTTAAGGGTGTTTTTAATAGAGATATGCACTTTCGCCTGAACTGTATTTAGTATTGATGCTTGAAGATTGAAGAATATAAACAAAATCTTATACTGAGTTACGTAAAAATAAAAACTGAACGAGTTACAGTCTATGATTGATAATTTCTGGGAGCACGTTTTCAGTTTTGTTATGTGTTTTTACGAAATTAAATTTTAGTATGTAGATACTTTACGCATCGGTTATTATTCAAGTGCATTTCGTATATTTGTTGAAATTACTGAAAGTGAATTTTCGATTGTGTCATGCGTTTTGTAAGTAAGTTAAAGTTTAGCATTCTATGTAGTATATATACAGATCTATAAATCCTTTACAGGGATTCACTATCCATGTATGGACGGTAATTGCTGAAGTTAAGCTGATTTAAATTGTGTTCTGCATTTTCAACGTTGTTTAATTAAACATATTATTTCCGCATTTTTAAGAGGTGATCTTCCGGTACAGTGCTGTGGAAGTTTTCGAAAGTGGTTCATAACATATCCTTGGCACATGATTTTCCTATTTTGTTGACTTTGGAATCATTTGCTTTCAAAACACCAAACAAGCAATGAATTATTTTGCATACGTTTTTTCAAAATCAAAATATTTAAACGTTTATCACTCGAAATATAAGTTATGATAATTCGGTAAGAATACTTTTATAGATTACTTACAAATGTAATAATTATCTGTAAAATGAAAGATGTTCTCAGAATAGACATCGCATTCGTAAATAATAAAAAAATAATTTTTGTTTTTTTTATGTGTTGAAGGTGAGTTGCTTTCTTATAATATTTATTGTATTAAAATCCTCAAATTAAATTGTTTAATTGATTATTTGGTAAATTCATTAGAACTTTCGTTGATTTTCTTCCATGAAGGTTAAACTTATCGAATACTACATTTTATATTAGTGTTGGAGCACTGAAAAAATTCAAGCTCGAAACTGGAATCGAACCTTGTACATCTTAAATCATGACCATGACCTAAAGACATTAGCGCTGTAAAATGTATCTGGTGTACTATTAAAAGTATATTTCGAAACTTGTGGAATCCACATAACTTTTAATTTCGATAAACCAAACTCCTGAAATACATATAATAATAATTAATTCACTCATTTTATAAACAAAAATAAAAGAGAATAAAATGTTAACACATAATTGCTTTGATTTGCATCTAACTCCAGTTGATCTACTCTTTTCTGCAACGTAATAAAAACGTGTCAAGTACTACTTGATGCACGATTATTCTAATTGTTATAATTTCAGCACTGCCATTCTCTACTTGCATTTTCTTCAAATTTTAGTCAAAATAATAATAGTGAAAATAACAATAATGATTGTGATGATGATCATGATGATGACAATGGTGTTGTCATTTCTATAACTGGGAAACATTCTCTAATATTTTCTATGGGCGTACTTAAAATTGCATATAAATGGCACCGTCACTTTTGATCAAGACTCAGAAATATATTCTGTAGAGAAGTGCAGATTTGGAAACTGAAACCGTTTTATGAATTGTTACCTAGAAATGAAGATTGACCTCTGATATGCAAATGACGCGCTATGTAAATATATTTTTTTAAATAAAGTACATTTATAACATGCGAAATTATTTTAAAAAACAATAATATTTAGAAAAATATTTTATTTCATATTAAGCTTACATGAACATGTGATGTGTACAATAAAACAAGTTGAAAAATATCGTTAATAACATTATTTGAATGTATTCTTTGTTCTTCTTTATTAAATTGAATAACGATTGGAGTAAAATAAGGTTCATCAGAGGAATTAGTAAATGATCTTGCTGAAGTACCTGCGGTTTGTTTGATACATTTATTGAGGATTTTGATAATTTTTTTGTATTTGAATTTTATGTGTAAAGAAGTACTTCCATTTAAATACTTTTTTAAGTTACAAAAATTAAGGACTAAATTTGCGTAATATTAAACTTAATTTTTAATGAAGGAATTAAAAGAGAACAAAATAAAATAGAATATCATATATTTTAATTACCAAATTGTCGCAGAAAAAAACAAAAATAGCCATTAGCCTAAGAATTAAATCTTTTGTAGGTTTTTTATTAGATATTTTTAAAATGAGCATAGGGTATGTTTCCATATTTAAATAATAAAAAAAAAACATTTTTTATAATAATACTGAAATATTACTCCATCTTTCGATTTTAAAATACATTTTAACTTCAGATATCAAACGAGAGTTCATTCGGCCCAGACCTTTAAGAGGTATGCAAATATGAATTTTAACTATTTAATATTTAATGTATTTCCATTATTTTCATTCATATCTTAATAACTATTTATTCTTGTTGATTTATTCTGTAAAATTAGGATTAATGATTCCTATCTAATTATTTAACTTTTATATGTTAAAATATAGAAGTATGGGAAAAAAGAATTATAAGATTATATTAGAAAAAAATTGAATAGTGACGTATGAGTCCTTTTAAACAAACCAATTTCTCGAATCTTTTAATATTCATATACAAAACTACAGCTATATCCGGTATTTAATTTTTGGGTTATACTTAAAACTCACCAGCGCAGCAGTTTGTGATACTATATAATTAATGGAAAAAAGAAGAACTTATAATAAATGGAACTCTAGTCTTAATTATTTGTTAGAACATTTACAAGATTTGTTTTAAGTTTTTGTTTAAGATAAATAATACTTTCCATTTAAAAGTTTTGCTAAAAATTGTAAAACTAAATCTTAACCTAAAAGTAACGATATTCCCTTCTTAGACAACCTACCAAATTAGCCCAGTTTTAAACATTAAATATATATCTGGAGCTAATCGAAGTTACTTGATGCTAACTTACATCTAATCTAATTCGAGTAAAAGGATGGTATTTCGCTGCCGAAATAATGTGTTATCATGGAAAAGTTTCAAAGTTTCTTCAAAGTTTGTTACTATTTCAATAAAAATAAGCCTAAGCTACATATCCTAAGTTTATTTTCAAACATAATCTGAATGAAAACATAATTCTAATAGAATTCCTGTTTTTTTTATTTTTCTCAGATGCAATTTTACGAATAAATTGCATGTTATCTTGTAATATTTAATTAGTTACAAAGAGACTTTCTATTCCTATTTCGCAATAATTTCGAAAAACTCCCAAGTGGTGGATTTGATTAAAATTGTGTAATAATCTGTCTTAAGTAAAAAATATTTAGCATAATCAATATGTCTTTTTAATAAGCATTATAAAAGTACAAGAATTTGAATTACGCACAAAAAATTCCTTATGTTAAGTTAACAGTGGGACTAAAATTCTTAATTTACACTTTTAGCAGTTAAAATTCCTTTTAACACCTTAATGAATAAATGAGGAAAATATTTTTTTTTTTCTATTAAGAGTATGCAAAATGTTAAATAAGAAATTGAAAGCATTTTTAATGTTCTTGTTTCTAATGTACACAGAAGCAGATGTGTAAATATAATAATATAATAACTGTAAATATATTATAACTGTAATAAAAACTGTAGTAATAATATTTCGTAGTAATAATAGGTGCAAATAATTAAATGGAAAAAATAAAATAAAATCCGCTATAAAAATAAATCTTCTGTATTAAATTATCGTTAAGGTAATTTATTTTCCTTTTTTGCATGGAAAAATTATATTTAAACTTTATAAAACTTTGCAAATCATATGAAAAGCAGAATTTTCAAGAAGTAGCTGATAACGTGCGCTTTGAAAAATGCAACTACAGTGAGCCGAAAAAAAAAAACTTACAAAAAAAAATGTTTAGCAAGGTAAAATAATCTGAAAAATGCGAGAACCATCTCAGTAACATCTCACATTTTAAAACCATGTAAACTTCTGAATGTATTTTTAAATGCTCATAAAAACAATAATATCGCTATTTGTAAAATCCAATTCAATGTAATTTTGAACAAATTTAATATATTTTTTTCCATATTATTAAATACAAAAGAAAATGAAGAAATTGCATTAATTCATTTTATAAGAAAAAATGGAAAAATAGGACTTTTATAATTATTGAATAATTGTTTGATCGATAGTGTTAAAAATCAAAAACTGATCGCCTATTAAACAATAATTTGAAAAAGAAGCGTGGGATTTAGGAATTGAAAGAGTGATGGATGTAGTTCATGATAGTGGAAGGGAAAAAAATATATATGGGCTATAAAAATAAATCTCCAGTATTAGAGTATTGTTAAGATAATTAATTTATTTTCATTATTTTCCGTATATGTAAAATATCATATTTAAACTTTAGTTTAAAAAAAGGTTCTAACATGCAATATAAAATAAAACTTTTTCTTTTTTTTTTAATGTTTAGAAAAAAGGATGAAATGAACAATCACGGATAAAAAAATAAAGAAAGAAAACTTCACACACTGTATTGATGACATCAGAAAGCATTAATGACTTGTTTTGAAAGAATATCTTATTTAGCTCTTTAATTATTTGAGAAAAATTGGTTTTAACTTCCTAAACAAAACTTTTATCCGCATTTATTCATAAGGTTTTGGAACGAAAAACAAAGGTTTTTTAAACATAATAATAATCTTTAAAGGCTATTTTTTTTTCAGATGTTTTAAAATTTTTTCATTAATAGTGGTTCATTTTATTGTATATTACATTTATAAAAATTCCTGACACAAAAGGAAGTTTGCAAAGAAAAGGAATATTCTAAAGCAAAATTCTATTTGCTTGCTTTATTTTTAAGAAAGCGTTTTACTTCAAAACACTTTGCAATTAAATTCCCCCATTTTTATCCATTTCATTTCTTTTTTTATTCACTCTGTAAAAGTTTCGAATAAAGAAATTTATCATCTAAATTTTAATGTTAATGCTGTTAATTTATCATGTTTGATTGAAAAACAAGTTTGTTGAACATGAAAATATTTAAATGAGAATAACATGCATCCGAAAATCCTATATTACTGTTTGAGAAAATTGATTAATATACTATACAGACTACTCGAAAACGACTCCGAAAACCAGTGGCAGCAAAAAGAAACATTGTTTTTATAAATGCTTCTATTAATCTCGAAACAAATGTTGGTTTCCGAAATTGCTAAAGATAAAAAACTCTTTTCGGGATATTGGATAACTCGGAGGATGTTATTGTATATTTTCATTTGTGGTTATATTATATTTTCCTAGACTAAGAAACATTTCCCTTTTTTACAGTGTAATACATGGTTAAAAAATCAGTTCAGATATAGTATAGATGAGTGTGCATGAAAAATGCATGTTATTTGATACATATTATTTAACAGATTTTTTTTTGTTTTTGTTTAGGATATGATGTGTTTCATAAACACTGATTTGGAGAAGTAAAGAAAAATAACACTGCACAACAAATTTATACTATTGCTCAGCTACTGAACTGAAATTCATTGTTTCGAATTCCATTGTTTGCCCTGATTCTGAATCTAATTTTAGATTTTCTCCAGCGGGTCTACTTTTTGAGATATTTGCATATTTGGATGTATGCAACTTTTGTAATGTTTATACAATTATATGGAAATTTATGGCATAAAGAAATATTAAACTGGTGTTTTTTATGTTATGATTAATATCCAGTTTTCTTTACAGCAATGTTGTGTTAGAGATTATAATGACATGCGTCAGTGACATATTGTGCCTAACTTGTATCTTTTTCATGTTTTTTTAATAACGTTTCTTGGCGTCCAAATATTTCTGCCACATGAGTACGCTAAAATGCTTCTAAACTAACTTTTTGCGCTGATTTCAAATCTGGTGTCCTTTTTCTTCTATCACGTCAAGTTTTTGACAATGAGGTGCACACCCCTAAAATGCATTTTATATCAAACTTGTGCCAACACGATACAAAAGTAGAAAATCATTTTACTCAAAAATTAGCCGTGATATAGGGAAACGGATTGCAAATGGATTCTAATATCACAGATAAAGCCTCTTTATCTATAACAGCAATATTTCGTTCTATTTGTTTAATGTACTAGAAGCAAAAGCTATAGGATTCTCTTTACCCTCAACAATAGGACTTAAAACACAATTAATACCATATTCAGAAGCATTACAATTTAAAATTAAATCTTTGTCAACACTGTACAACTCTAAAACAGGAGATGTACGTAAACGTTGTTTAGTTGCCTGAAATACTTTTTCTTACTCTGTAAATATTCTAAATCACCTGAAATATTAGTCAGGAAGTTTGTATAGAATTTAAGCCTAAAAAAGAATGCAATTGCGACACATTATTAGGAATTCAAGATACTATAAACTTTCTTCTGAAATAAGTTTAATTCCTTCCTGTGATATTTTATGTCATAAATAGCTAACTTCCGAAACCATAAATTTAAATTTTCCCCTTATTTAATAATATACCATTTTCAGAAAATCGTTTCAGAATACATTCAACTCTTTTGTAATGTTCTGACTCATTTTTAGTACTTATAATTACATAATTTAAAAATACATTAACCATACTCAATATTTTTTAAAGAATATTTTCAATTTTTCTCCGAAAACATTCCAGGAGTACACTTTAGTCCAAAAGCTAATCTGAAAACATTAAATAATTCTTTATGAGCATTAAAAGTAAAAATTTTACTACTTTCATTATCTACAGGTTGTTGCAAATAAGCAACAACAAGAAAGTAAGTTAAATCAAAAACAGTAAAGAACATTCTAGCTAATTTAGCAAATAATTCCTCCATTCAAGGAAGATGATAATTAGCAATTTCAGTGTTAGGATTAACTGTTGCTCTTTAATCTCCTCAAATCCTATCAGTATCATACGGTTTTGGAACAATTACAGTAGGTGTAACCAATTAAAAGTAAACAACTCTTTTCAAAATATGCTCCTTTGTCAAACTTTCCAGTTCTAAATCAGTTGCTTTTCTTAAAGCAAAAGAAACAAGTCGAGACTTTAGGAAAACCAGTTTTGCATGTTTTTTACAATTAATTATCACAGGAGAATATTTGATTGTACCGATCCCGTCAGCAAATACATTAGGAAAATTTCTAAATATCTTTTGTAAGAAAAACTAAATGTTGTTTTATTATAAACTAAAATTTGTTAGAAAATACCCTTTCTAAATACGTTTATTTGTATTTACATCAGGCCAAAATAATTTTGATCCTTTCAACCAAATTTTACTAATTAGACACTGATCTTCCTCTTTAATAAATAAGATTTTAGAATAAGATGTACAATTGTTATCAATAAAAATATTTACTTTTAACTCTCCTATTAATGTTGAAGATTCTTTTGTATACGTTTGAAATTTTACATTATATTTAACAAAAGGAAACGTACATGATAACAATATCTGATCAATATTTTCACTTACAATAAAGGGTGTCCATGAAAGTATCTCCCACTTTCAATGTATTATTATAATATTTTAATTTAGACTATCTACAAAAAATCATTCATAAAATTGAAGGTATACTAGCCTAGTTTCCCTTACAAATTTTTAATATGCGCACCTTTTGTTAATTATAAGCTCACATTCAACCTTAAGTCCAATTTTCCCGACAAGTATGTACAGTCGTGGAAAAAAAGGTAAACACCCCCTACTAACTCAGCAACAATTTATCGTAGAAGAAAGTTACTGGTACCGAACGATTGGAATTAAAGTCTACTTTTAAATGATGTATATAAAATTTTCTTAGGGAGACATCTACATATTAAAACGAACTATAACTTCATTTTTTTCAATGGCAATACCCAATTCTGACAGCATAAATGAACTCTACATCCTTTAATTAGCCTAAAAACAAATTTTTATGCAATTCGTACCATAAGTTTCTGAGAAATTAATTATTTTAAAACGAACGTATTTTAAGGGCTGTATACAAATTGAAGTTGGGTACTTGATTGCTAACCGAGAGAACCTCCTTCTTGACCAAGGCACCTTAAGCAGTCAATGAAGCCGGTTAAATAACAAGGCAGCAGAAGAAATTTCAAAATATCTACTCACTTCTATCACAGACGGCCCCTTAAACCATCATTTTGCCGTTTTTTAAGCATAATTTGAAAACTATTTGGAAGAAAAATGTGAAATTTTGGATTTTCATAAAGCAGGACTTAATAAATCTAAATCCATCAAAAAAATTGTAGATTGCAATTCATATTTTTTTTTTTCGAATATTAATTTCATAATTTATAATTCATATCATAAAAATTGCAAATTCAGCGTATTTATGTGTGGGCACATTTTGGTTTTATTGCTACACAAAAAATTAGCACATTAGGAGCATAATTTCAGGAGATATAAATAAAAATATGAAAATGTAATTTAACATTAGAAGCACTAAATTTTGAATGCTTACAATTCAAAAACTTATATTCAAATGACTTGAAATTTGGTTTCTAGTCATAGTTTGAACCGAAGATTTGAAATATCTCGTTAAAATTGGGTATTGCCATTGAAAAAAATGCGTTTTGGGTTCGTTTTAATATGTAGATGAACCCCAAGCAAATTTTATATACATCATTTAAAAGTAGACTTTATTTCAAATCGTTCGGTACCAGTAACTTCCGTCTACGATAATTTGTTGAAGAGTTAGTAGGGGGTGTTTACTTTTTTTTCCACGACTGTACATATTGTAAACGGTATGAGCGCATCTGGAAGGTGTTCTTAAAATCTTTCATACTGTCCTCTTTGGCAACTGATTTTAAAATGTTCTTTCCGAACAGATTTCTTGGGGCTACTCAGGTAGGATGCTCCGACAAGAGCAACATCGTGTGCAGACACTTTTAATCGTTCCGCGCTTTACGATGTACAAACACAACCGGACATTTCGAATTGCTTATACCATCGGCGGATGTTTTTGCCTCATGGGGCATCACGATTAAACTTTAAACGAAACGCAAGTTGAACTCAAATTCCAAATTCACACTTAGAAAATTGAAAATACAAAACGCTCTACGCTCAGGAGTCGCCATTTTGGGTATGTGGCACTGCTAGCGAGTGAATAACAAAGCAGTTCTCCCGCATGAGCTTATCTGAAATTGTTTGAGTTACCCTTAATTTGTGACTTTGAACCAACAGCCTACAACGTTTACAGTTGATACTATTAAAGTTATAACTGGGACATTCTTTTACGGACACACTGTAGTATGAGCATCGACAGTGTCGATATCGAATGTAATATTAACACAATTTATTTTAACAGACTTTTCCAAAAACACATCATTGGATGCGTCGTTCATGAAATTTAAAGAATATTCTTCCTAAACAGTTGTAATGTTACTCTTCTTTTTCTGCTTTTCTTTATTAATAAACTTCGAATTCCGACAACAGACATTTAGGTGCTAAACAATTATGACAAAAATGTGGCATTCAGAATTCCTAAATGGACAAAATATAGGGTGATTATTTTTAGAACACCTCTGGCAAGGTTTCTTTTTAATCTCGTTCCCTTTCCCAGGCGCGAATTTTTTTGTCAAAAACTGTTATAAGTTTTCGTAAAAACTCAAACAATTTTACTTCACCCTTTCTTATCATATAAATAAAAAACATACATTTATTTTACTTAATAGGTGTCACAAATAAAAATCAAAATATGTTGACATGTTTCGGTTCAATAATAAAAACCGTATTCATAACATACACATAATCAATAGAAATGAATGACACTGGGAAACAAAAAATAATCCGAAAAACATAAAAATGCAAACACTGCGCCCTCTATGATCTCAAATAGCCTACGCTACCGCGGCTCCCTCTACCAGACTCACGTTTTAAGTATTTATTAAGGAATTCCAACCATAAAATTGGAATATCAAAAGAAAAAGAATCATTACACACAGTATCCCTCCTAGAATATATCTCAATAGATTCACGGATGATTGACTTGCGGTATAAACTCGAAACGTACACTAATCTACTATCCCTGAAACAAATATTAACCCCCCTCTTTAAAAACAGCCTTGATAACGCAGTCTTATGCCTACCAAATTTTATATCAGATTCATGCTCTCTCCTCCTTATCCCAAACTTCCTACCTGTCATACCAATATAATAATTAATATACCCCCCTTCATTCACATATGGGATTTCATACACCCCTGCGAGATCATCCTGTGCAACCGGATCAAAAGGTCTGTACAGAAGATGTTTCAATTTAGGAGGTGGTTAGCAACTAATTCTAACTTAAACTTCATTCATTTACATTTAAGTCTCTTAAAATTACTCTTTATATATGGAAACGATAACCTTTTAAATCTACTAACCTCCCCCCTCTCGCACGCCTTACCAACCAAAGTACAACTAACCTGTGAATGACCTTTACACTTATAATTTTTAATCAAATTATTAATTTTCTCGCTTTTGTAACCATTTACTTTAGCAATATTGAAAATATAATTCAACTCCACGTCCAAAAAATCCTCTGAACAAATATTAAACGCACTATTAACCATGAACCTGAACGTTGAGAATTTATACCCAAAAGGTGAATACGCTGAATTTGGAATAATATGCTGACTACTAATATCCTTCGTATAAACTTTTCTTTTTAAAACAGACCCCTCTCTCATATGGCACACGTCTAAAAATGAAAGAGCACGATCATTTTCTAATTCAAAGGTAAACTGAATATTCTCATCTAGCTTGTTAACTTCATCAACAAAATCAATAAAAGAATCACCCCCTCCCCTCCCAAATTAAAAACACATCATCAACATTCTTCTTCCAAAATTTAGGAATACTATACGAAACTATACGAAACTATACGAACTATACGAAAATATTCTCTTCAAAAGGTCTCATTTTAAACTCTGCTAAAAAACCTATATAGGAAATCCCATAGGGGCACCTATGTTTTGCTTATAAATTTTACCGTCAAAAATAAAATAGTTACTTTGTACAATTAACTGCAATCCATCTTTCAGAGTACATTTTATGCTATCATTATACATTTCTGCATTGTCAATTTTCTTATTAATTTTACGACAAACTTCAAAAATGTCTATTGATGGAAAAAGTGATTTAACATCCATACTCGCTAATAAACAGTATGAGGAATCTCAAGTGTCCTAATGCTTTCAACAAATCCTGCAGTGGAGTCCACAACATAATCTGATGGCGGCAGTAACTCCTTCAAAATGAGCGCGAACGCTTTTTCCAAATAATAAGTCGGTGCTTGGCACCTCGTAACGATGAGGCGTAGTGGATACCCCTCCTTATGATCTTTTAATCTACCAATCATAGGGGAGACCGGGGGAATGGCGACACCTTAAGGGAATTTAAATTTTTTCACCTCGAAAAAATGTTTATTTTTTAATAGTAAAAATTCTAAAGCTGAATCATGATCTTTAGTATCTGTATAAATTTAACTGTAATCATAACTGTAAAGTAAGCATACATAAAAAAAAATATTTTTTAAACCTCTGCACAGTGGCGGGATTACCCAGGAGACACTGGGGTAATTCCGCCACTGTACTGGGGTAATGCCGCCACTCTTTAATGACCTAGTACATGCATCAAATGGATACTAGGAAACACACAACCTACTGAAAATAGTTAGAAAGCAGCGTAATTGAGCAGAATAATGGTTAAGCTTACGATTTACTTCATATTGCAAAAGTCACTCTGCTGAATCGGCTCCGCTACATTGAAATGAGGCCATTTCTCATCCGATTTGCATGGCAGCGGCATTACCCCGAGAGGACAATATGGCGGAAATCTCCAAGCAAAGCCGAAAGAAGAACCGAACTTATTCAACACATTGCATCAAAATGTCGGCGAATGCATGTAGATTACGGGTCATATTACCTTAAATACCTAATGTTACAATAAAAGGTGCTTATCTCTACTCATTTTAAGCTCCAAAATAATAAGAAACTAGATGAAAACTACATTTTTCACTAGAACAAACGAACGACGTACAGCAAAGTCACTCTCACTTTAGGCACTGTTTATATTGTTGGCCGCTATAGTGTAGGCACATTCACTATCTCAAACTGCCCTTAGTTGTGGGGTGGCGGCATAACCCGGGTTGGCGGCATTCCCCCGGTCTCCCCTACGTGGAATCACACCCTGTTTATTAATAAACAATCTTTCTTTAACATTATCTGGCCAACTGCCTTTTTCGATAACCTCCTTCACACTTTTCTGGATTTTATTTAAAGGAGATTTTTCAACTAATGTTCATACTCATAATGTAACTAATTGTTCATACCAACTGATAAGTCCAACAGGATTACTGTTTTTGATCGAAATGAACATAAAGATAAAATGCAAAAAGCTATTAGTGAAATGGATTGTTCATTAGTTGAAAAATCTCCTTTGAATAAATTCCACAAAAGTGTGAAAGAGGTTATCGAAAAAGGCAGTTGGCCAGATAATGTTAAAGCTAGATTGTTTATTAATAAACAGGGTGTGATTCCACGTATGATTGGTAGATTAAAAGATCATAAGGAGGTGTTTCCACTACGCCCCATCGTTACGAGGTGCCAAGCACCGACTTATTATTCGGAAAAAGCGTTCGTTTTCATTTTGAAGGAGTTACTGCCGCCATCAGATTATGTTGTGGACTCCACTGCAGGATTTGTTGAAAGCATTAGGATACTTGGGATTCCTCATGACTGTTTATTAGCGAGTATGGATGTTAAATCACTTTTTTCATCAATAGACATTTTTGAAGTTTGTCGTGAAATTAATAAGAAAATTGACAATGCAGAAATGTATAATGATAGCATAAAATGTACTCTGAGAGTTGGATTGCAGTTAATTGTACAAAGTAGGGGAGACCGGGGGAATGGCGCCACTCGGGGTTATGACGCCTTCCGCCTAGTTTAAAAACTAACGGCAGTTTGAGCTAGTGAAAGCGCCTGCACTATAGCGGCCAACAATAGAAACAGTGCCTAGAGTGAGAGTTGTTTTGTGTACGTCGTTCGTTTGTTCTAGTGAAAAATGTAGTTTTCATCAAGTTGCTTCTTATTTTGGAGCTTCAAATGAGTAGAGGTAAGTACCTTTTATTGTAACATTAGGTACTTAAGATAATATTACCCGTAATCTACATGCATTCGCCGACATTTTGATGAAATTTGTTGAACAAATTCGGTTTTTCTTTTAGCTTTGCTGGGGGATTTCCGCTATAGTGTCCTCTCGGGGTAATGCCGCCACCATGGAAAAGAGCGACTTTTTCAATTTGAGTTAAATTGTAAGCTTAGCACATTAATAAATCTAGTTTAAGGAACATTGTAATTATTCATTATTTTGCTAAATTATTGCATTCTAAATATTTTTAGTATGTTTTGTGTCTCTTAGTATCCATTTTATGTATTTACTAGGTCACTAAAGAGTGGCGTCATTACCCCGATACAGTGGCGGAATTACCGAAGTGTCCTGGGTAATCCCGCCACCGTACAGAGGTTGAAAAAGAATTTTTTTTATGTGTGCTTACTTTATAGTTATGATTACGGTTAAATTTATACAGATACTAAAGATAATGATTCAGCTTCGGAATTTTTACTATTAAAAAATAAACATTTTTTAGAGGTGAAAAAAATTAAATTCCCTTAAGCTGTCGCCATTCCCCCGGTCTCCCCTAACTATTTTTTTTTGACGGTAAAATTTATAAGCAAAACATGGGTGCCCCTATGGGATCTCCTATATCGGGTTTTTTAGCAGAGTTTAAAATGAGTCCTTTTGAAGAGAATATTTTCGTAAAGTTTGAGAAAGTAACCAAATTTTGGAAGAGGTATGTTGATGATGGGTTTTTAATTTGGGAGGGGGGGGGGGGTGTTGAGTCTTTTATTGATTTTGTTGAAGAAGTTAACAAACAAGATGAGAATATTCAGTTTACCTTTGAATTAGAAAATGATCGTGCTCTTTCATTTTTAGACGTGTGCCTTATGAGACAGGGTGCCTTATGAGACTTCCTTTTATTTTAAAAAGAAAAGTTTATACGAAGGATATTAGTAGTCAGCATATTATTCCAAATTCAGCGTATTCACCTTTTGGGTATAAATTCTCAACGTTCAGGTTCATGGTTAATCGTGCGTTTAATATTTGTTCAGAGGATTTTTTGGACGTGGAGTTGAATTATATTTTCAATATTGCTAAAGTAAATGGTTACAAAAGCGAGAAAATTAATAATTTGATTAAAAATTATAAGTGTAAAGGTCATTCACAGGTTAGTTGTACTTTGGTTGGTAAGGCGTGCGAGAGGGGGGAGGTTAGTAGATTTAAAAGGTTATCGTTTCCATATATAAAGAGTAATTTTAAGAGACTTAAATGTAAATGAATGAAGTTTAAGTTAGAATTAGTTGCTAACCACCTCCTAAATTGAAACATCTTCTGTACAGACCTTTTGATCCGGTTGCACAGGATGATCTCGCAGGGGTGTATGAAATCCCATATGTGAATGAAGGGGGGTATATTAATTATTATATTGGTATGACAGGTAGGAAGTTTGGGATAAGGAGGAGAGAGCATGAATCTGATATAAAATTTGGTAGGCATAAGACTGCGTTATCAAGGCTGTTTTTAAAGAGGGGGGTTAATATTTGTTTCAGGGATAGTAGATTAGTGTACGTTTCGAGTTTATACCGCAAGTCAATCATCCGTGAATCTATTGAGATATATTCTAGGAGGGATACTGTGTGTAATGATTCTTTTTCTTTTGATATTCCAATTTTATGGTTGGAATTCCTTAATAAATACTTAAAACGTGAGTCTGGTAGAGGGAGCCGCGGTAGCGTAGGCTATTTGAGATCATAGAGGGCGCAGTGTTTGCATTTTTATGTTTTTCGGATTATTTTTTGTTTCCCAGTGTCATTCATTTCTATTGATTATGTGTATGTTATGAATACGGTTTTTACTATTGAACCGAAACATGTCAACATATTTTTATTTGTGACACGTATTAAGTAAAATAAATGTATGTTTTTTATTTATGCGATTTTTGTTTCTTTCGGTTTCGATGCATATGCATATACGCACTATTTTGTGTTCCTCCATTTTCATGGAGGGAACTTTATTCACTATCGTTCCTTCACATATATGTAGCAACAACGTTGTTTCCTGCATGAAACGTTTGCCACATGAAACCTGGCAGACTTTAGTTCTCTCCTTACATTAAAGACAAGTGACCGGGCGAGTTTCAAGAATATGGCAATCTCTCAATCGAAGTGTTCTTCAACCAATGAGCCAATGACAGCATGCCTTACATCCCTTAGTCTAGGTTCTGACGTGTTTATAGGTAACAGATAAATATTTGTTACTATGATATACAAGGTGACATTTCACCTATAACGTGTGTTCTCAAATACCTGACGCATCCTGTACTTCAACGGATAAGAAACTTTAAAAATCGTGTTATACAGAGCACAGCGAAACAACGGATTCGAACAAATCGATACTGAGGTTGCCAAAAAATGATACTGATAAAATACTTTCAAACCTGCATTATAAATTGTGGTAACGAAGATCCTTATTTGTATCCTCTTGTATGGAATTTAACCATTTAATTTTATTAATATTTTATTAAAAAATTCCAAAATATTTAAATACAAAATCAATTTAATCTACTAAAGTATGTTGATTATATTTATATAAAAAAATATGTGTCGTTAAGAAAGAATTTTTAAGTATTTCTCACTGCACATTAAAATTAAATTTGAAGTAATAAAAGTTATTGAAGTAATAAAAGTTTTATGTCATGTTTCTGGCATGTAGCTTCTCTTTAAAAGAATAATAATAATAATAGTATAACATTTCAGTGTGTTTAAAAACAAAAAAGAAATTTATGTAAAAACATTTCTTTTAATATAACGTGATACAGATATTATTAATTCGTAGCGTTTATTCCGCCTTTGTAAGAATGCATAATGACATTATATTTCACTTAATTAAACTGTTACTTAATTTACTTGTATCATTACTTAACATCATAATTAAGTCCAGGAATGTTTTCAACTCATTACATGTCATTATGTAATCTCTAATATTCAGCAAAATAGTTAATGCATGCATAAATAACGATAACAACATAAAAAGAGAGAGAGAGAGAGATAAAATTAGCTTACTTGTTTTACATTTAGTATTTAAATCATTTATTATTTTCTCTGTTGACTGGGAATGTATTTGATAAAGATTCCAAATATAGTGTTTACAAAATTTAAATCGAACACAAACTAATTAATGCTGTATGACATGTTTTGCATGTTTAAATGAAACCAGACCTTTATTGTAATACCAACTTTCAGTAAAGTAAATTATTTTACTTCATATCCATAAAAATCATGAAATTATAAATACACATCAAAATTTACACACGAATTTAAAAAGTCCTTTGAAAAAATGAAATGTTATTTTTTAATTCCATTTCTTTGAAGAAAGAAAATAATCTAATGCAAAATTCTTTAGTTACATATTTCTTAGAACATATAGAAGCTGATTAGAACATATATTTTTTGCAATTTTTATTATCTTTCGTTATAGTTACGTTAGATAGCAATTATATATTTTAACAATAGTATAATTTTTTTAAACATGCCGCATAAAACTTTATAATATTTGAGTATATTGATAATCGTGTTTTATGTTGTTAAAATACTGCCAATTATAAAAACAAATAACCCAATATTAACTATTTAAATAAAACATTATTCACTTGTAATATCAACATTTTGAGATATATTTAGGTAGATTTCATAAGAAATATTGCTTATTGCCATCGTTGCCATGGTGCGACTTTTGAAAAATTTCTTCATAATTTTTTATTGTATGACTCCAGGAACCCAAATTACCCCCACCTAAAAAGATTATATATATATGTATGTATTTAATAAATTTTGTCCGCACGAAAAAAGTCGCAGTTGTGGACGGATCGTCTTCAAACTCACCAAAAACATTGAGATGGCTAATATCTCGGCTGGGATTGCAAATGGGCAAAATCGGCCCAAGGGGATGGAAATTTGGAGCGTAAAAATAGGGTTTTAGGGATAAAAAAAATTCAAAGCTGCATCAATTCTGAAGATATCAAATCCAATTAAGTTTATTATAAATCTTCTTCATTTATTTTGACAAGTTTTTGATAGGACCAATACTTACCAAAAAATAAAAATAAATAAATAAAAATGAAAACTTAAAGGATGGATTGAAGAAAAAAAATCATAAATTCGTTAATTCATAAGATATCAAATCTAATTAAATTTATTATAAATCATCTTAATATTATCTACAACTTTTATACTGACAATTTTTTGAAGGACCAACTCTTACCGCAAACAAAATAATCAAGAAAGAAAAATCATGCGTACGGCATAGATTATGAAACACTTTCCAACACTCCCTGAAAGCTTTAACAAAACTTATTTAGGAAATAAGATAACTGTGTAAACATTTAAAAAATTGATTTCTGCAGTTAACGTTGCAGTTAAACGTTATTTAGGGAAATAAGGTAAATAGGATTTGCTTCCATAGGCAAATGTGCATTCCAGTTCTTTTGAAAGCCCTGCATTTGATCTGTATGTTGATATATATACTATATAATGGGAAAATTTAGTACAGCAAGAAAACGCATAACAGGTTGAAATTTCTATTTCAGCAATTTATACTAATAGATGGAAACATATTTCAATACTTTTGTAAAGCCCTATAGTTTACCTAGTACCTTTATCACGCCACTATTTAGCTAAAATTTAATTCAAACTGAAACACTCTTAAAAGTACTGAAATAACATTTCCAGAAATTATCACCCATAGACAGCATGAATTCAATTCTTTACGTGCCCCTATATATCATTTTATTAGTATTCTACGATAATTTCTTAATAAACTTAATACAGCTCAACGTAAAAATGTATAACTCATTTAAAAACTACCTTTAATCTATTTGTGCTCATACCCAGTAACCCTTACAAATACTTTTGTATAGCCCTGTATATGATTTATAGAATTTATACACACCATATTGTTTGCATAAATATGGGGAAATACAAAAGCACTTATCGTAATGCAAAATTCATTTCCAGCAATCACCGCTAATGTACAGTACGTCTGATACAATATAGTATCTGAAATATTTTGTGTGTCCCTGTAAATGCTATGCACTTCGTATTATACATGAAATAACTTATAGTAAATCTCGGCGATATGTATTAATTTCATTATATATAAAATAGTTTAACATATTTAAAATGCGCCTCAAATAATTCCCGCCCCCCGCTATATCATTATGTAACGGAATTATTTTGTGTGGACCTCCTGTAAATGAATAACAACTATAATTTGCACCGCATATTATACAGAATGCATATTTTAGTGCACTTCATAAATGCATATAAATTTATTTATGTTTGGATGCGAGTAACATCATTAAAAATCATTTGAAACGATTTTTTACCATTGACCGTAATGTAACGGAATACTTTTAACTGTCCATTTAGATGAACTAAACATGCTACAAACTTCGTTAGAAATAGGTATCGTACTAGGGTAGAGGTCACTAACATACAAAAATTTCAGAACGATCCGAGTATATTTAGAGCGCGTACAGACGGCCAGACGGCCAGACAAACCGGAGTCATAAACACTTTTCAACTTTGTTGGAAAGTGTTAAAAACGTTTTAGATTTGCGATAGATCAGGAGAACAAGCAGGTCAAGGAAGCAATTCAATCTAATGGGTAAAGAACTCTTGAACATTGCGTGCCACGTGTGGTCGCGCATTATCCTGTTGGAATATGGCTGATGGCAAGCGCTGAATGTATGTGAGGACCACGGGCTCCAACACCTCAGAGATGTAGCGCTGGTTGTTCAGTGTACCGGCAATGCGTACTAGAGGGGTGCGGCAGTGAAATTCAATACCACCCCAAACCATCATACTGGGTGCAGGACCAGTGTAGAGATGCATAACGCAACAGTTCAGCAGCCTCTCACCAGGGTGCCTCCAAACTCGAATTCGACCATCATGATGTTTCAGGCAGAAGCGGAATTCGTCAGTAAACACAATGTCGTTCCATTCCGTTGTCCATGTCCGCTGTTCCTCGCACCATTCGCGGCGCAAACGCCTGTAGTTTCCAGTCAGAGATAAAAGAAGCAATAGACGCCTTGCAGACATTCCACTCTGCTGCAAACGGCGTCGAATGGTACGAGCGGACACAGAATGATGCATAGCAGAATCAATCTGTTGTTCTATGGTTCGTGATGTGGCTGCGAGATCCATCACTGCCATGCACACAATCCGCCTGTCATCACGGACAGTGGTGCAACGAGTTGGGTGCAATTGGCCCCGTCCGTCGGTCCGTCGTTTCTTCCTGCATTCAGCGATTACAGATACGCATCACAGTTGCTTGGTTTCTTCCAATAAGTTGATCGATATCTCTGAAGGATAATCCGCAATCCCTGTGGGCTACTATTCTTCCTAGGTCGAATTCAGGAACTTGGTCAAAAGAGGCTGGATGTCTTCCACGAGGTATAGGTAAACAGCTTACGCAAAAAATGCACGAAAAAAATAATTACCGTATTTCAAATCGCCAATCTGTTCTCCTCTTATATAGTGCTTGCGGGTGGCGCTACGGTCGCCCGTGATGTGCGTCTGCGTTGCAATGCTAATGATTTACATATTTCATCGCCGCAAACGCATGATGTAAATTTCACGTGAGTTACATGCTTCCTTCAGGGTTTTGCATTTTGTGTGGCCAGTTGTGTAGATTTACATTATTTACTGACGTAACCCTTAGTGTCTATTTTTTCACCTTCTAAAAGTATTCCTGTTTTATCAGCTGCTAGAATGCAATGTTATACAATTTGTTTACGAACGTTTCAAGATGATATCCGTTATAAGAAAACTACTGAACACGGAAATATTGATGCTCTTTCACGTCTGAATTTCTTCAAATTAATCAAATCTCTATTTTGCCTTTAACTTCTAAATATATTGCTTCAGCTACAAAATCCGATCCCCTTTTAAGTCAAATTTTTCATCACCTCATTTCTAGTTCTGAAATTATTAAAAATTTACTTTTGGCGGTAAACAAGAAGAATTTACTCATCACATAGTTGAATTTTAAAAAGATGTGGAGTAGTTATCACAGACATTCATAGAAAGTAAATATTAAATGAATTACAATTTGGTCTTTTTGGTACAGTACAAATGGGGCCTTCAACTCATAGTTTTATATCATGGACAGGAATAAACCACGATATTGAAGATAATGAACAAAATTGCACTATTCGTGTAAATTTGAAACATAATCCCCCTAAAGCAGATACACATCACTGGGAATGGCCTACAGCTCAATGGCAAGGAATTCATATTGATTATTTGGTCCTGGTAAGGGGGAAAGGCTTCTCTTAGTGGTTGAAGCCCATACCAAAAGACCATACTTTTTTATTATTACTAGTACAACCACAAAAAATACAATTACTTGTCTTGCTTCACTTTTTGTCAGATACGGCTATCCTATATCGTTAGTATCAGATAATGATAAACAATTTACATCTGCTAGAATTTGAGACATCCTTGAAACATCATGGTGTAAGAGTTCAGTAGTCCATACCATCCAGCTACAAATGGACAGACTGACATAGGCAAACTCTCAAACGTGGATTAAAAGCCTTAGATTCAGAATCTGGTATTTTACAACTTGAAATTAAATAACTTCATTTTTCAACGTAGAAAGAGGCCTCATATCCCAAAGGGGGTGGGTCCTGCATCTTTATTTCTAAAACGCCTTATAAGAACAAAAATAGATTTGATAGTCATAAGCTTTACAAATTTTGTTCATGATAAACAAAATGAGAAAAGTCCAAAGTTGAAATAAAAGAATTTCAAGTTAATCAGAAAGTGGCTGTAAGAAATTATACACCAGAAGCCAAGTGAATAATTGATCGAATTATAGCAAGATAAAGAAAATTACATTATGGAATTCAAGTTGGTTCGAATATTTGGAAATTTCATGTTGATCAAATGACTATTGTAGGTTCAGAGATTACTTTATTTAATGATCCAAATTTCTGAAGAAAGTCATACAGGGAATTTGAGAAGTGAAAATGGAATGATGAAACAAGATGATTCTCCACCAATACAACATAGTATCACAGATCCGAAACCAACTGACACTTTTGACCAAAATACTCCAAGTCCTAAACCAGTTAACACTTCCACAACCTCCTGTTTCCAATAGTTCCATTCTTAATGCTGCTGAATTGAAAAATCTAATTATTCTTCTTTACAGGAGCAGAAGTTCTTCCAGAATCAGAAGAGCTCCTACCTGTTTTAAAAATTAAAGGTGGGAATTTAGTATATTTTAGTTTGAATACTACTCACTAGATGACAGTATCACAAATGTTTGAAAAGCCTGTCATGTAAGCGAATTACTTTTCTGATACAAATGGAACAGTGTCTAGAATGTGTCGATTGTAAGTGCAAAAGGTGCTCGTTGTTAATATGATAATTAAATAATAATTATATATATCTCAAGGCTATCTCCTCTTTTAATATTTTGATATTTATACATTAATTAGTTAAAAATACTACAGTTGGAAATTCAGATCAACACAGAAAAAGTTATAAAAATTTGATATGAGTTTTTATATGTAAAATCCAAAAATAAACCTTAATGCTACATTTACGAAACATTTATTACTAAATATTTTCACATAGGGTGGAAATAAATTATTTGCGCACAAACAATCATCATAATTGTATATAATTTTGCAGATGAACGTGAGAATGCATAATCAAACTAAGTTCAGTGATGTTTCGTGATTTGAAATGAAAAATGAGTTTCGGAAGCTCAGGCGTACGGAAAGTAGCATATTAAAGAAAACAACTTGCACTGAAACCTAGCAGGAAAAATTCAAGTGATTGTGATGGCCATGAAAAAAAAAACTTCACAAAAGAATTAAATTACACCCCTAACCACAGTCATCTCAAAAACTTAAGATATAAATGACTAAATCAGTCATCGAACTGGCACATTATAATTAATTTTTCCCGAATTATTCAGTTATAAAAATTTCGATCTTATTTGGGTCCACTCTACGATTGATAATATTATTTTGCATTGTTTTTCCTTGTATAAAATATTCATTGCAATATATTAAAATATAAAACTGCATACATCATCAAAATCTAAAATAAAAACAGTCTTTAAGCATTTATTCCGATACATATTTTCTTTACGAAACAATGCTTGTATTAATTTAAATAATCCCCGTTTACCACCAGAAAAGCGAAAACTTTGCATTATTTAATTTTATGAAGAAAATTCAAAAAGAGTTCATTCTGATTTTTTATATAGATGAAACTTTATTGTTAAAAAACAAAAACATTCTAATCTAACGTTTTCTTCGAAAATTAAGGGAAAGTAGAATGGAAATTTGGAAATCTAAAATTTAAATTTTACTTTCAAAATTTTAAAAGAATACGAAAGTTCATTTTAATGTTGAAACAACAACGAAAATAAAGACCCATTTTAAAGTTTTGTTTGTGATTTAATTTAGCAATTTGAAAAATTGTATTTTTAGTAAAAACACAGAAGCTTTATTTTCGTTTCATTGGATTTTTGGCATTTATTGCTTGAGAAATAAAATCAAACGTCTGGTAATAAAAAAAAAAAAAACAAGTTGTTTAAACTTTAAATTGTAGATTTATATTTAACATCTAGTGGGAACTATGTGTTTTGTTAACAGCTGTCAATCTTATGCTAAGCATCAATTATGCTAAGCATCAACCAGTTTTGGCAATGTTGCTACAAGAGGGATGCCATCATTGCGAGATTTAAAGTTATATGACCCGAATAATCCTATTAAGACAAAAAAGGAAACTTAGTATAAAAACACCTTCTAGACCATGCTGGTCTCAAACCCTCGAAACAGGAATATACAAATGAAGAAACACATAATCAAAAAGGATGATCGTAATACTTAAAAAACTGCATCACTCTTTTGAATGCGATTGACCATTCACAAGGCTAAATATGATAGCCGATTAACAATCATTTTTTTGTGATCTATGTTTCTGGCACTGATAATGCGTAAAAACCATTTTGAACTATGACTCATTAAATATTATTGCATGAGTTGTTTTCATTTCTCTTTGTAAAGAAAAGATTGTGAAAGAAGTTAATTTGTACAGTGCTTCACTTAACATAATGATGTTAAATTTTGATTAGCTCACTGGTGTGAATAATATTTGCGTTACAAAATTATCCATCGTTGTAGAAGTTACTTTATGAACGATTGCCTCCATAAATTAAAACATTTTTCGGTGACTGAAGAACGAATCTTTTATGTTTATTTCGGTGGGAAGATATAGTGTGCTCTCAATATAATTTCACTGAAGTTAACTCATAACATATACATATTTGAATGTAACTCATCTGTCAAACATTTCTTTTTAACTAGCTTTCTAAAATGTAACATATATGCAGTTTTCTCCGAAAAAAAAATTTGATTAAACATTGCCGTCTGGCTTAGGAAAAGCGAAGTGGTCAATCTGTATTTGTTTATCACTTTCATATGACTTAGGCTTTTCATATATAGATTGTACTAATAATGGGAAAGGGGGATTGAACTATTGAAGAAAGAAATGCCTCACATCCGCAGAAGTGAATGTGTAGCTACTCAAAAGTGTGACGTTATTATTAGTCATGTTATGTTAAAAGAACAAAATTAAATCTGAAATATATCTCCCTTTAAAATGTTGGTTCATTAGTTTATTGACTCGTTAGTTACTTTAAGTGTTTTTTTTTAATTTTTAATTCAACGACTACCTATTAACTTCTACCATTATTCTTCTGCATTAAAATAGTTTTTCATTAAAATGAAATTGGTTAAATTAGTATGTGACATATTATGGTCTAATCATGAATCGAATAAAATACCAATACTGATACTCCAGAAGAAAACGCAAAACGAAATGGGGGATGAAAAGAATCTAGATTAAATCCCGGCAGTTGTTACTTCCCCAAAAATGATACAATATTTTAACAATAACGCTAGAGATAAAGAGAAATACATAGAAATAAGACAAAAATATAACAGCAGGTTTGGATTTTTTAAATGCCGGTTGAAAAGATAGCTACAGAAGAAAACACTTAAAAAGAAAGCGATAGTCAAATTTTTGAATAGTTGATTATTTTTTATGAAATGACGTAATGCAGCCATCTATGCATTAATATACATTTTATTTATTATATATAGTTATATAAGACTGTAATGTAAATCATAATTTCCGGAAACAATAAATAACTTCAAATTCCTAATGGCTCACTAAGGTACCCACTACTGATATATCAGAAATTAAATATGTCCACTATGAATGTATAGAGAACAATAAACTTTTTTCATTATTTTTCTCAAGGTTGTGACATTGTGACATTTTGAATGTTTATTCTATCACAAAAAGGTTAGGACTAATCTAAAAATGTATACATCATGCATAATTAAATGCATAATAAATTGATTTTTACTGATAAACTAAAATTCCCTTACTTTGTATACAGAAAATAGCATAATTCAGAAACTTTAATTTATAGTGTCAAAACAATTCCTTTCACATTTTTCACCAGCAAACTCTTATGTCTATAGATATAAAGTATTATAAATATTTGACGGGGCTTGCAAATGTTTTAGTTGATTAAAATTTGTTTAAGATTATACTTTAAGAAAATTTACAAGAATGCAAAAAATAATTAAAACGATAAACTAAAAAGCAATGTTAAACGATCGATTAAAAAATAATGTTCAACAAAATCTATATTTGTTATTAAAGTTTGATTTTGATAAAAATTGTTTTTAAACAAAAAATATATTGTTATTAAAGTTTGCATTTAATTAAAAATTAATGTTAAACATAAATTATATTTGTTAACAAAGTTTGCATTTTTTTTTAATTTCTTTAAATAAGTATATTTTAACTTATTTTCCATACATAATATGATTAAAGAATTTTAGTTAAAAATTTACTCTTGATTTTAAAATCATCTCAAATTACTCTTAACTAAAATATTCAGAAAAAAATATTAAAAATTCTTCTTTATATATATATATGTATATAGATAGATAAGAACGAACAAAAAAAAAATTACACTATCATTTCAAAGTGTACCAGGTAAAGAAAAAAAATCACCATGAAGCTGTCTCAGTGACTGTTACATAATATTTACATACCATATTAATTAATTTGACATTTAATCAAATTTCCCCTATTTTTGTACGTTACTTACGGAACAGCTAACCAGGCTCGGACTGGCCCGCCGGCCCATCGGCCCGAGGGCCGGTGCGCCCTCGCCCAGGGAAAACGTCGCGCCCCTAACTACCTAAGCCGCTCCAATATATTTTCACTTGTTGTACACATACATTCTGATTAGTGTACTAAATTTCGAGAATTCGTTTAGGGATAATCATCAATTAATTGATAGCACAAGAGAGGTATTTCTTTATTATCACAAATAAAAATGTATCGTAGCAATTTCAGGACGGAAACCCAAAACGGACATCTTTGCATGCGATTGAAAGAGAAAATATGCACCCAATGAGGGCTTTAGTAGCCATTGCGCCCTGGACGAAATTTTTTTAATCGCTTCTTTAAATGATATCTTTTAGATTTTAACCAGTATTTTGCAAATGTTCAGCCCTTTTCTTTGAGTACTCTGCGCCCCCTTTCCTTATAGCCGCCTCTGAATGCACATATAATCGTGCTTTTTGAAAGCAACTTGACAGAAAAAAAAGAGAGACTATCAGAAGGCAAAAAACTTTTTGTATGGATTTTGTTTTTGATTGGAAAACGTGATCTTTCTTTTCGGGGAATACAAAGTTGATGATACTTTTGGATTGCAATCCTACAAGCTGTGGGATCTCGCGGACAGCGGTTTCTGATTCGCAAAATCTGCCATCATTTTCGGATCATCATCTCGCGCATAGTTTAGGTGAAAATACATAAAATATATATATATATATATATATATATATATGCGTCGAAATGAAAACCTCCTCCTTTTTTTGAAGTCGGTTATACAATACTGGCTATGTATCCTACATGATTACAACGTACGGAAACTTAAATATTTCCCTTGATCTCTAACAATGATAAAAGTTTTGCAAATCATGGGAACAGTGTGCTGAGAACAGTAAACTTACTAAATTGTTTTAGCGATTTTAGACTAACAAAGAAATTTTTTAGGGTGTACTTTTTCTGTAGAAACCTTTTCACAACGTGTTATGAATTCATCTCTTTATGGACGCATAATAGTAATTTTTTAAGAATAAAAAATACCAATTATTTTCACAAGCAAGTATTATTTTCACATTCAAATACTCTTATCCTTCAGCAATCCAATGCCCTATAATACCTGGTACTTTTATAAAAGAACAAAAGAAGCCTCAGATTTAGTTTTCAAAATTTCTATTTCCAAACGGAAAGTACATTTTTGTTCTAAACATAAATATTTTTTAAACGAAGTTTGCATACTCAATGTTTCTTTTGTGTGTTGAAGGAGATATCTGCAGATACAACATTTAAAAATGTTACTTGGTTAATAATATTAATATTAATAAAAAATAATTTCTCTCAGATTGTAACAGAAATTGAATTTATGACATTTTAAACTGGCTTGATAACTAATTCGCATTACTTTAAAGAAATATATTAAAAAAATAGGTTGAAGCCCTTAGCAGCACCGCAGCAACTCTATTTGGCGATTGGTGAAAAAATCGTGTTAGCTTTTCTAAGGATCCTTAGTGCATCAATGGTGAGAGTGGGAAAAAAATGTGGTTTACAACTTACAAATTCTGCTAAAAATAATCGTAAAAATATATGTAGGTACCAATCGACTGAAAATAATATCTACTAGTTATTATTATGTATAAATTATGTTTGCGAAGTCGTATACTTATTAAGGATTGTACCAACTTTTAATCTTCAAGCAATAACACCCATTTTTGACACCTATTTGAGTTTCTTGAATCGAGACAGCCCGAAAAAAGGCATAGTTTATATACATTATCTTAAATCTTGATAGGGTTAGAAGGGTTTGAATTTGAGGTTGTTAAAGATAAATCAATTTCAGAAACTTAATTTTTAACTTCATAAAAACTATATGATTGATTTTTTATTAATTCATTAGTGATATAGTGAATAGACCCAAACTTGACTTTTTTTCGATTCAAAAACTTTTCTTAATTAGAAAATTAACAAAGTCATATTATATATATATATATATATTATGAGCAAACCACAATTGTTAAAAGCATTGGTGCGTACAGCTCATTTAAATAATTAGTTTTCGAGATATAGAGAATTTTTTCCTTTCCATAATTTAAGGGGGCCGTATTCCGTTATCAAAGGAGCAAAAAAAAAAAAAAAAAAAAAAAAAAAATGTAGATATTTACCAGAAATATTTTGTAGAATTTTGTTTAATGTAAAGTAAGTTATAAAAACATGTATAAAAATCACTTATAAACAGATTAAGTAAAATAATGCTATAAAAAGTGATAAAATATCTTTATTAAGACTGACGATCGACGATCGTCAATCTTAATAAAGATATTTTATCACTTTTTATAGCATTATTTTACTTAATCTGTAAAGTAAGTTTTTTTTAATTCTACTGGGGACTAATTGAGAGTTTTTGGTACTGTTTCTTATAAGATCTTCAATTTATTTTCCGAAATTTAAGGATAAATCCCTAACACATTTTGTTTTATAACCGTATTAAGATTTAAGAAAAGCATATAAGCTATATCTCTTTCCTGGCTAGCAAGGAACTCAAACAGGGTGCCAAAAGTGGATATTACCATTTGAAAAATGAACGTTCGTGTATTTTTTAATATGTAGACAGCCTCCAAAGCAAAATTTATGAAAATAATTTAATAGTAAATATTATTCCTAATCAATTGGAATGCTATGTTTTTTTATACAGTGATTTTCAGGAAAATTGGTAGGGGCGATCATTTTTTTTTTCTGCAAGGTGTCTATCGATAGAAGAAATTAAGAAAGCTCTAGTCTTGATATCAGTAATCTACTACTGTGTTCAACTTGCTGGAGCTTTTAGATGTTATATAATGTGTTTTAAAAAATTGCGTAGTATTGTGTACGATTGATGGAACTTTAAACACGCACGGAGAATATAACGAAGTCTTTTATCTAGAGTTAAAGATATAATTTAAGACATTATCATTTATTTGGTGCTATGCGAGTGTGTTAATCCTTGTCAAGCCAGATACAACACAAACAAGTAAAATTGACTTGAGTTCGTTAAAATGTTTGCGCCCTCTGAAAATCCAAGGTCTGCGCCCTTTACACTGACCCAGTCCGACCCTGCAGCTAACTGAATTTTCTTGGGTTTGCATAGCAAAAATATATAAAATATGCGTTCTTTAAGTTCTGAACACTTTGTTTTCGGTATTGGTGGTACATAAACAATGTCTTTGACAATGTCAGAACGTAAAGAATGCATTTGTGCAGAATTCAGAACCCTTGACAGAGTGATGCTACTTATAGATTGGACGTATGCCATGTAACAAGAGAGTTGCACATGAAACATTTGTAACTGAAAGAACTTGGTATATTTCACTTTAAATTCATATTTCACTTATTGTAATATGTGCAGTAGTTTCGAAAATATGATTTTTTCAAATCTGGTCCATCATTTCTAATAGTCCTGTTTATAATTAGGATAATATTAAAATAAAATGATTTGAATTCCTATTAAACAAGACCCCCCAGGGGGATACCTTCTTTAGGTATTCACGGGCTTCGCAACCCCGGGTTCCTGAGCGATCTTTCTCTTTTCTTTTTCCTCTTATTTCTCTTGCCTTTCTTTCCTCTTTGTTTCACTCTCATTGTGGTTTCCTCTTAGGAGGTGAGGGCAATTCTGCATGAGCCGATTTCATCCTGTATATTGACTCATGGAAAATTGTAAACCACCCACGTGTTTGCCGTGCGTAGCGACCCGTGTCCCTGGAAAGGGGGATCCTGGCAGTTGAGGGTAACCAACAAACTGCTTTGGCCTCTGCTTCAGGTAGACGGGAGGTGCATATTGGTCCCGTATGCATCAATCGGCTGGTCAGCTGACTTGTCACTGGCTGGGGATCAAGTGAGCGAGTACTTACTAGCCATCTCGTTAAGGGTGGAGGCTGGCATAGGAGTGTCTTGTGACCGTATGGGCCCTGGTTAGAACTGGTGCACGAATGTGCATCCCCTTGTTGGGCTCGGTAGTGGGTGGTGCGACCGGGGTCTGAACTATTTTTTTCTCAAATATGGATGGAAATACTAAAGTTCCTTCTACTTCTCTCCCATGTGGAGAGCAACAAGATGTACAGTCTTTATTTACTCGTTTTTTTTGTTATTAAACGCACTGATAGTCTCTCTGATAGCTCTTTCAAAAAAACTTCACCATTTCTTATAGCAAAAACTTTCCATTCTGTCTTGGGGGATGGTCATACTCTAAAAAACTTACAATCTGGTGATTTACTGGTTGAGGTTTCTTCAGCCAGGCAGTCTGAACTTTTGTCAAATCCCAATAATATAAGTACTTTTTCTGTTTCTGTTAAAGCACATCATACTCTGAATACTTGCCGTGGTGTAATATCTGAACCAGATCTTTCATTTTCTACAAAAGAAGAACTTCTATCTAATTTAAGCTATCAAAATATAATAGATGTTCGTCGTATCACTATCCGTAGAAATGGGAAAATTCTTCCTACAAAACACATTATTCTCACATTCAATAGCCATATTTTACCTACTAGAATTAAAGCCGGTTATCTAAACTGTCCAGTCAGGCCTTATATACCTAATCCTCTCCGCTGTTTTAAATGCCAACGTTATGGCCATACTAATACAACCTGTCGTAGCAATGTTACCTGTGCACGTTGTGCAGAGGTCGGGCATGATGGTAAAACTTGTGAAAAACCCGAACGCTCTGCAAACTGTAAGGTTGATCACACATCATATTCTCGCTCTTGTCCTAATTGGATCCATGAAAAGGAAATTCTTGCTGTTAAAATAACCCAAAAAATCTCCTACCCTGAAGCTCGTAAACTTGTTGAAATCAGGAACCCATCTGTTGGAGCATCATACTCCAGTATACTCAAACAACAATCAAAATCCGTAAGGCACATAAGTACCCAGACCGACTGTTCTGTTCCACCAAATAATTCAAGTATTATACAATCAACTAGCACTTCAACTAAAGAAACCCGCGACGTGTCTCTTGGTAGTAAATGCTATGGTACCCCATTATTGGAATGTTGGCTACCATCCTCAGAACCAGTTACAATAGAATATCAACTTACTCAGTCACAGAAATCTCCAGTTGGATCCAAAAAGTCATCTAATCATCAGACTGAAACTAAGGCTGCTTCATCTCAAATACCATTACAGAAACCAAATTCTCTCCGAACATCATCAGTTCAATCAAAAATATCAACCGAACATAAGACTAAACAAACGCCAGCTCCAGATAAAAGCAAATTGGTGAAACCAATTCGACCAACTCAGAAAGCAAATGAAAAAACTTGTGCGCAAAAAGAAAGGAAGAAACCCCCAACTCAAGTCTCTTCACAGTGGAAAACTGTGAAGAGAAAAGACAAGAAATCATGCTTGAACCCAGCAATCACAAATGTAAAGGACACCAAACAGTTACTGAACTATGCAGAAGAGGCTATGGACTCTTACAGTTATGACTCTGATGACGATGAAAATGTTGTTTTCGAAAAATTTAATCCTACATGATTTTTTATTGACTTTTTTAAATTTCGAATTATAACTTTGTTTTTAGGCAGTATTATTATAAGATGTTATGCTTTGTTTTTTGGATTAATTTTAACTTTTCATAAACTTAGAGCTTTTAGAGATTTTTAATTTAAATATTTGCTTTGTCTTTTAATTACATTTTGGATTTTTAAACTTTGTGTATTGTCACTTTCATTGTACATTTTTTTTATTACATGTATCATCAATTTTCTTTCTTCAGTTTACTTTGTTTATAACATATATATCTCATACAGTCTTTTAATGTAACTTTTAAATTGTAACCATGTTTTACACCTTTCTCTTTTTCTTGGCGCTGCATGTCCCTGAAGGGACCTTGTGCCATAAAACTCCAATCAACCAATCAACCAACCTATTAAACAAGAAATTAGTACAATTTTATGTTTTTCAGGAGAAAGAAAGAACTCTTGCATTTATAGACAAGGTGCCGACTAAAATCTTCTATTATGCAGAGAATGGCGACAGGACTAAAGTGGTGGTGCGCTGCACAATGAGACCTTATGCAGCGTGATACAGTGTCAAACTGCTAAATTGGCAATTGCCTCTCATAGACGATACAAGATACTGGAAAATATCAATTCGAATGGCGACAGGACTAAAATGGTGGTGCGCTGCACAATGAGACCTTATGCAGCGTGATACAGTGTCAAACAGCTAAATTGGCAATCGCCTCTCATAGACGGTACAAGATACTGGAAAATATCAATTCGAATGGCGACAGGACTAAAGTGGTGGTGCGCTGCACAATGAGACCTTATGCAGCGTGATACAGTGTCAAACTGCTAAATTGGCAATCGCCTCTCATAGACGGTACAAGATACTGGAAAATATCAATTCCAGTGTTCTAGAGTAGTCTCGATTAGCATAAAATGATGTCTTACGTGTAAACATAATTTAAATTGAAAGGCCTGAAATGTAACATTTTTCTCTCCAATCATCAGCTTAAATATACCACAAATCGCATGTATATGGCAGATGAACATTCACTAATAAAACTAAGAAAGGTTTATTTTAATAACAAACAAGTTCAGTATGTCAAATCACCGACACCATTTTTTCTAATATTCTTTAGCCTATATCAAACCACATGTATTCCGTACCTGGATTAAAACTACCAAAATTCCTGTCTCAAAAATGGTACAAGATACTGGAAAATGTCAATTACAAATTTATAGAGTAGCCTCGATTTAGCATGAATACGTTTTAGCACGTCTTACATATAAAAATAAATTAAATTAGAACACCTCAAATGTAATTTATTTCTATCCAATCATCAGTATATGTTTTTCATGAATTACGTGTATAAAACAGATGAACATTTAGTAATAAAACTATGCAAAATACATTTTATTTTAAGAGGTCTCTGGGCTCTTAAAAAAGAAAAGAAAAGAAAAAGACTATTTTCAACACTTAATATCTTAAAATGTATATTATTTTGAAAAAACAATTTTTATTTTGATGGAAGATATAAATATTGTCTGTAATTTCACGTATTTACAAAATTGTAAGATGTAGAATTAGAATTTATAGGGAGCCCCACAGATATTTGACGAGCAGAAAATTGATATAAAGGCTTACGTGCAGGATTACAAAATAAATTTTGTAAATACAATGAAAATTTTGGTGCCTACGTATACTTCAGTTTATGATAATTACCTTGAACCTAAGTAAATTTGTATTTAAGCATATTTATAGTTTTAATACAAAGTTATATTTCGCTAATGCAAAATTTTGAATTTTTGAAAAGTATACTCACATAAAAAATATTTTTTTGAACAATAGAAAGGAAATTTAGTTTCTGTTTATACAAGCTAACATGAAACATGTTTTAAAAATTTCATGAAAATATATTCAGAAGTGTTTGAGAAAAACGTACCTGTTCTGGTACGAGAAACTTAAATTTTAAAGGGATATTTAAAAAAAAAAAAAAATCCGATTCCTCATAAATGACCCTCAGAACATAGCATAATAAATTCTTTGAGAAAGATTATTTTCTGCACTTTAAAAATTTATAATTCTATAACAATATAATAAATATGCCCTTTTACAATTTTATTGGCGTAAATGAAACAATAAAAATACATCCTGAATTTGTGAGTAATACATACTTAAATTTTAATGGAAGATAAAAAACTAAATTTTTCAGATTCCTCATAAATGTTTCTCAGAACATAGCAAAATAAATTGTTTGAGAAAGAGTATTTTCTGTACTTTAAAAATTTATAATTCTATAACAGTATCATAAATTATGCCGTTTTACAATTTTATTGGAGAAAATGAAACAAGAAAAACGCATCCTTCAAAGTGGTACACATTTCGGGAACACTATATATTGCTAGAAATCCATTCTTTATTTAATCAAAGACATCTACGATTAACAAAAGCAAATATTCATTAAGAATTAGTTTTGAATAGTACTCTTAACAACTGGCGCGGCAGTTATGAGTAATAAAACAGTGTGAATGGCATACAGACTGCAATGGCTGTTTTCCAATAAAATAAAAAACTAATTTTTTTTCTTCAACGTAAATCCCCTTTCCTTTGAAGATGTTATATCATCCTCAGTGACGATAGAAAAAAAAATACTCATTCTACCACTTTTCATGGAATTTTGGAGAAAAATTTAAAAAGTATAAATTAATAGAGATTTGTTTATTGAAGCGAGCTGAATAATCACGGGATTTCTGTGAAAATTGCAAAATTTCTGCTTCTGTTTGGTACTATTTACCGATTAGAAAATGCATTTTCCTTTCTTTTCTGTATGAAATTAAGATTTACTAGTATTTAAAACTTTGGATTAGACATGGCTCAAATTAAAATAAACGTTGAACGTAGGGAAGCTACACGTGTTTGAGTTGCTCTGCTTTTTCAATCAGCGATACTACTCCAGTGAGTGCATGCGAGATAGTATAAGAATTTATATGAACAAAATCAACGCATAAACGCATGTTAAAAATAATAAGATGCTGTAGATAACTCTCATGATTTTTTTTACGATATTTTACATTATTCATTTATAATCATGGTGCAACTCTACGCTTAAATTACAATAAATACATAATTAAATAAACTTTTTATTAATATAATCATCCATTTTCAAATATTGACATTCAGAGACTGATTCATTAACTTTGAATCCACTGACAAGCATGTTTTTCTAAGGCCGTACAGGAAAACCTGTTAATTATTTTGCTTGGCCTATTTCAGGTAGGGTCCCCTTTTGTATGTCGAGTTTTTACTACACGTGTCCCGATCGTTCAGCCTTAATTCAGTTCCTATCGTACCAATCCATGTCCTTCGTTATCTGGCTGAATGTAATACTATAAAATTCAAATTACTGACACGAAATTCAAATTTTGTAACAGTTGTTCTAAGCTAAAATGGCCCCTTCATAACTTATTGACCTCCGTCGTTTCTTATGCGAATAATTAAATATAATGAATAGTAAAACAAGCAAAATCGCTTATTGCTTTCATTAAGAACTTACATTGAATATTTTATTAATCACATTATTATCTATTATTATAGTACATATTTTTTGTTCAGTAAAAAACTTAACAAACTTTTCTTTCAATAACTAGAGTTTTATATAATGTTGAAAAATGTACTTTAATTGTAGATCTTTTATATCTATTTTGTTAGCTCTCTAATTTTCTTAAATGCACTTAGGTTGCCTCAAAATTAACAAAAGTCATGTAGTCACCCATGGCATATATTCTGTCCATACGCGTATAACAGTTGTTCTATGCTAAAATTGACCACTAGTAAAGATACCTAAATTTCATTTTCATCGTACTTTATGATATAAAAAAATATAATTTATAATAAAACAATAAAACATCTTATTTGCAATATGCATAAGGATTCATAAACAATTTGGACGATATATTTTCAAAAAAAAGTTATGACGTTATTCTACTTTATTCATAAAAAAATTCGTATGAGGTATTGGAATGAACTAAAATATATTCTCCAAAATCGATGTGCGTAGCATTTCATACATTTGCTTACATAAACAGAAAAAATCATTTAATACATTACAGAATATTGTCCGTAAGTATTTTATGTGCATTTCAATAATGTTGAATTATTTATGTGAGATAATGCATTTTAATAATATGGCATGCTAACGACAAAAAAGTCGAGAAATAAGTAAATATTTTATAATGTCACACAGAAGAAATTTGATAAGCCGTCCGATGACCACCGTCTTTGGCTGGTAGTTTTATGAAGAGTGTATTCAATTGTGTCATATTTTTTACGTGAAATGAATTTCAGTTTAATCAGCGACATTAATCTATTCTATTATATATATAAAATCCAAACTGAAATTTCGTTCCGAACATCTCTATTTCGAGTTCTACTGCATGGATTTTGACGGAATTTATACTGTTAGATAGGTATCATTTCAAGGAAGGTTTTAAGCTACAACACATTGTTCTACGTAGATCACTTATAGAATTATGACGGAAAGTTCTGTTATTTTGGACGATAAGGTTACGATTTTATTTCTTGGCGAAGTTTATTGTTGTTGAAAAAATTGAAACGGCTAATTACACCTAGAAAAATAAAAGACAAAAAACTGATACTAATTTTATTTAAAATCTTTAAAAGAGAAAAAAAGAAATCCATTTTAATGAGTGATAATATTAAAATACGAAAATATTTAATTTAAAAATGAAAGATAATGTTCGTAATACTTACAAAATTACTCAGTTGAAATATTGCAATTGAAATAATATTTGGCGATTTATCTTTTGCATCAGGTTAAGAAAAATGCATCTGAAAAATTGATAAAATGATATCAAGGAATTTCCCCATAAGCGCATGCTCAGAATTATTTGAAAAAAATTATAGAATGTTCTTTTCATAAATATTATATCCATAAAAAAATCGGCAGAACCTCTATTTAGCATTCCTAAAAAATGAATGAAATTTTCATTTTTTGCGATTTAGCGCTGGAAAGCGACACGATGAAAATTATGATACTATGATAAATATTCTTTAAGAAAAACTTTTTCAACTCTCGATACGAAGTTAGTTTAAGTAAGTTTAATTTAAATAAATACATATTTATAACTGCAGTTTTGTCATATACATTTATATATGTAATAATGAAATTTAACCATCGTATGTATGCCGTTTACAACGGAATTTAAATGGAATAAAAGTGTTTGAAACTCAAAATTAATGTCCGATTCTGAGCATTGGCAATTTGACTTCGATATTATTAGTGTCAGAGACAACAAGAGAGTTTTATTGCCATGGAAACAACAACTTAATATCGAAATGTTTAATGATAGCATTCTTAATTAAAATACCCTTAAAACTTATCCAGACGGTGACACCGTATAAAATTAAATAGCTCAATAGAAATAACACGCAATTTGCATATATTATATAAGCTTACAGCAAAAATAGTAAACTAATCAACAGTTTAAGTTTAAATTCATTGATCATTAGGCATTTAATTACTTATTTAACAAGGAATTTATAAATGCATTTCAATCTCTTGCATTTGGCGAGGAAACGTATTGGTTCGCCAAAGAGCATGGAGCGTTCGTTTTTTCGCGCCAAATACTCGAAAAAATATTTTTTTACAGATTTTCTACTGGGATTCTACCGCAATATGTTTACCGATCTTTTTTACATACATTATTAGCATTTCCTTTTTCAAAATATTTTGAGTATGCGTTTTAAGGAGACCTTCCCTGTGAGTAACAATTATTATTATTATTATTATTTATCTCTTACAGAAAAAACTAGCAGATGTAATTATAAAAATGACGATATATTATAAAAGTAGAGTCAAATATTTAAATTTTAATGCAAACGTTTGCCCCCCCCCCCCCCCACACACACATATTATAAATAATTTTATTTCAGATATTTAAAATATTTTTCGCGTACTTTAGTACGGAAACATGCTATTCTGTTTTTCCCCAAACTTATGAACTTTTATAACCTCGAACTCAGATCACCGAATATTGCCCACTCTTTTATTTTATTTTATTTTATTTTATTTTACATATATCGCCAATTTTCCTTTTAAAAAGTCTACTGTTTCAAATGTTAAGTACTAAAGATTATTCTTAAAAAAATGTATGCGATTTTGCGTTATTAATACCACAAAAGAAAATATTTTACAATAAAAATTGCTTACTGAAATAATCTGAATTTCGATTATCTTTTTAATTCGTCATCCCTTTTTCAGTTTTTTTTTAAGGTTTTTGATATTGGATTAATCTTCCGTAATCAGGTTACCGCTAATTAGTGTATTTACTGAACTATTTGGATGTTTCTTTTATATTTGAAAAAGTCTCTGGACAGTGATCGCGATTGCAGAAGATTACATGAAATTTGTACTTAGCGATTAGTAAATTTATGGTTTTTCATTATGAAGCAAACGGAGAACAGAAGATTTAGTATTATATATTTTTTATTTGCAGTTATTTTACTGCCACTAAAAATAAAAACTTGGAAAAAATTTTGAAATTGCAATGGAACAATATTTGTTGATTTATCATTTTAGCCCACATAAGAATATACCTGAAATGCAGATAAAATTGAAAATAGAAATCATTATAAAACAAGTTCTTCTGACGCACAATCCCATTCGCTAAACTGAGGAAAAAATTAACGATTTTAGGTTTATTTAGGCAGCAGACTGAAGAATAATGTAATTTTGAAAATAAAAAGTGTATTTTATTCTCTTTACTACCCCAAATACAAAAGAATTTTCAAATGTAACTTAAATATATATATATATATAAAGATATATATATATATATATAAGGATATATATATATACATATAAACACATAAACATATAAATACGTAAAACAAAAAATATAATATATTTTCCAAATCACTGAACTATATTTGATTAATAGTGTTTGAAAATGGACAGCAATGCTGCGATAAGGCAACCATTTGAAAAGAAATGTGGGATTAGGTAATTGAAAATTGTGATGAATGTCCTTCTTAATAGTACTTAAAAATCCAATAAATATAGGTAAAAAATAAATCTTTGGTATTTGAACTGATTTATTATTAGTTCAGTTTCTTGCAAATTACAAATATGCATTTTTACGCTTTAAAATATTTTAAAAATAGGCAATAACAATAATAAAGTAACTAAAAAATTATTTTTAAAAACATGCTTTTTAAAATAATAGTTGTTTATATTTATCTTAGAAGGTCATGTAAAAAGTTACTAGTCTAATTATATATGTAAAAAAATAATCAGAATACCCTTCGAAATAATCATTTTGCGCAGCAATCCACTATCCCTAATAAGTCTGCATTCTTATTGTCAAGTAATTGTGTTTCTGTACTGTTGAATTTACAACGGATTTTTCGAAAAAAATTGTTTCAAAATAAGGAAAAAGAATATTTTTTTATTTTTTTCCACCAAACTTATAAAAGTAAAATTTAATTGCAAGTTTCTGCTGCAAATCTCGATTAAGATTATGTGGGATAAAATACAGTGTGATTCAAAATAAATATAGCGAATACAAACGGATAGAACTGCTTAATCGAAAAGAACTTTTCGATAAGAATTGCACAGAATGTAAAAGGAAGTTAAATAGTTTGTTTACATACTTTATAAATGCTCTATGTGACTCCCCTTGGTCACACGGAGGGCATCTAAACATCCTTTTTGTTTAAATGTCCGATGCAATCTGCGTACGTTGCTAGTATTTTGGAGCATTCTATGTGTTATATCTTCACAATTGTTGTGTTGTCATCGCAGTGCAGACAAGTAAGGGGGCTCAGGGCTTGAAAACATTTCAAGAAATCGATTTTTTATGATCTATTTTGATTATTCAATGAAATCAGGACACAGTGCAAAAAACTGCATGAAATTATTTGCATTTTAACGGAGTTATAAGCATTTATGTAACAATCATTTTCAAAGCCGCACCCATTTAATTGGAAGGAAGTGTTTTTTTTTTTTAATTGAAATTTGATACAAGTAGAATTCCGGAAAAACCAACATATGAAGAAACAAAAGGTAACAGAATTATAGATGTAAGTATCCTTAAAAAAAAATAAATAAATAAAAATAAAATAGTGATATGTCTGTTGTAAAACATGTGTCTGTCGTCATTCAGCAATTAATTTACCGAAGTATTCGTTTTATAATTTCAACTTTAAGTCGCCTTTTCTTAAAACTATTTGTTGAATGGCTTAATTTTTTTGCATGCATATAGCATCATTATCTATAGAATGAATTAATATATTTTAGATAGTTTAATATTTTGAGTATTTTTAAGGAAAAAAAAATGTATTTTTTACGGTTTTTAAATTTTCAAATTTGAAAGATTTTTTTAATAAGGTTTCCTTAGAGTGGCAGTTATATCCGTAATTCATTCTACAGAATAAAGTTTTCTGATCATTTTACAGCGAAAATTTGGTTCTTTTGCCAATTCAACGTTAAGATATCTTACGGATGGTGATATACACTTAATGTTTTTTTCAAAAATTGCGTTATATATATTTTGATATATTTTCTGTTTTACTATATTGAAGTACTTCATTTTATAATTTTATAAGACTATAAACATACCTTAAAAATATCGGAAAGTTTAAATTAGCTACATTGAATACTTCTGTTTTTATATGGTCTCGAAACGAAAGCTCTGTTTACATGTTTTTTGGTATCGATCAAGCCGTGAGCTCCCTTAAATAGCTATAGTTATTTGTAATCCCTATATTTATTTTTATTCTCCCTGCATATCCCACTGCCCCTCAATGAGGCATCAAGATTTAAAGTCAGTTTGACTGAAATAGTAATCCGTCTACTGAGATACTTCGGAGATAGTGCGAAAGAATTGTGATACGATCTTGTATACAAAGACTATTTCATTTATTTTTTTACCTTCTTGCTACTTCTAAACTACACTGCTAAAAACAATTAAATGACATTGAGGTTTTGGATGGAACTTGCTGCTGGGGAACTGTTTAGATGATTGAAGCGTGATCGACAGACGTGGTAGGCTATATGTGAAAAAAATATAACATATTTGGCACAAAATTGCATTGTATTGAGCATTTGGGTACAAAAGGAAAAAAAATCACAATTTGATCATATCAGTAAAAAAGAATAAAAAAGGTGTTTCCTTCAAAGAAAATCGTGTTAGTAGGGGGTATGATTACTCCGGGTGAACAACAACGTTCAATAGCTTTGAGGTATGAAGTAAATGAGCTATTAATGAGGAGCTGGAAAATTCAGCCCCACTCCTCCTGAAGGACTCTTTCCATTTGGTGGTAGGCAGCCATAATTTCGTTCGCTTAAAATGACCCGAACATGCTCCATTGGGTTCATGTCCGGAGAACACGCTGGTTATTCCAGTTGTATGATCCCTCCCTCGAAAAGGAAATCATCCACCAAAAGAGTCCGATGTGGCCTGCAATTGTCGTCAATTTACATGAAGTCATGTCCAATTATTGCAGAGTAAGAGACTACAATGGGTCTCAGGATCTCGTCCCTATATCGCTGACCGGTCAGAGTTCCATTTCTAATGTTGTGGAGTACAGTACACTCATCAACATGTATGCCAGCATAGACCACCACTCTCCCACGGCCAAATCTGACACTTCCTTGCAAGAACGCAGGTTTTGTTTTAATGTCACGTTCCCTACAGATGAAAATATTCCTATTATCAGGATGGACAGAAAAACAGAACTCGTCAGAGAAAAGAATATTCTTCTATTAATTTCTCTTCCAGTCCGCATGCTCTGTTGCCCACTTCTTGAGAGCGCCACGGTGGGTGCCTTGCTGTTAGTAAGTAAGTAAGTAAGTAAGCACCCACCCTGGGAACCCACTTTTGGCTTATGGTTAGGTGTAACTACCATGCCCAGGGCAGGGAAAAGTTTTACTACCTGCGAAACTCCTTGAATGAATTTTTTTTTTTTTTTTTTTTTTTTTTTTTTTTTTTTTTTTACAGTTTAGGAGAAATAACAATGTTAGATATATGACAATTATTGACAGTGTTTGCAATAAATATTTACAGATGACCCCTATAATTACATTTGAGAGAAATATTCATTATTATAACATATAACTATGCATAGTTTTTAGAATTTGATATTAAACTTTTTTTTTAACACAATTAACACATTCCATTGTCTGCGAGCATTAAGACCTACAGCTTGGACAAGGTTTCGTACAGTTTGAGTCGAAACTGTGTGCCAGTACCCGAGCGAAATTGTTGTTGAAGAAGAGTGGTTTTATATATCTGTGTCTCCAAAACGTTAGTGTTAAACATCAATATTCATTGGCCTTGTTGCACGTCTGAGACCTTGCCCTGCTTTTCGGCCTACATTTATAGTCTCCAAAAACGGTTCCCGATCCTGGAAATCATACATTGTGAAACTCCAGTGGCTTCGGTTACTTCGGCTTGTGTCCCCCGTCCTCTAACCGACCAACAACTCTCCAAGCTTCTGATTCGGTTAAATGACTTTGTTTAGACATTGCACTCATAATAATATAGAATTTACTGAACGACGACCACTGTTTTACGTTTTGTCTAAAGCCAAATTTTATTTGCTGCTGCTAAAGCATCGTTTTTGAAGTCAAACTCAAAATATACATTTTTCGAAGTTTGAAAATGAGAGTAATTTGCATATGTGACTCTGTTCTTCAAGTTTCTGCAAAATAAATTCCGTTTGTACCGTTATTTTATATAATACTTACAATATCCTTTTATTGTTTTGAGCAGTATATCACTAAAAAAGTTCTTAGGAAATCTTTTTTTTTTTAACATGAAATTTATTTTGACATATTTACATACAGCATTTTAGCATTTATTTTGGTTCCTTTAAAGACCATATTTCTAAAATAAACTAGTTGGATGTGCCAATCCCAAAGCTTTCTTCTATCTTATACATCTTAATATTTCAAGAAAAAGTTACACATGTTAATACTTCAACATTATTAGTTCAATATTATACCAACTTTGATTTTCATCTTAAATTTCTGGTTCAGTCAATTAAACGGACTAAAAACGAGTTAACCTATAGCATGATATTTGTTAAAATTAATTGATTTTCCTTATTCTGTTCTTATCAGCTGTTTGCTAACAGCCGGCCTAGCAGAAAGCGAGTTCCTGCCGCTGCACGAACCGCCGATGGACAATAGAACTACAAAAAATCAAGAAAAGTATACAAAAATTGCTATCACAGAGCCCCTTTACCGCGCAATATTTCCAAATTCAAGGAGGACCTGTTGGCCAAAGCCAAAAACATGCACAAAAAATTTGGCTTAATTGTATGCATAATTGTATTCACTTTTCGATGGTACAATAAAGAAAACGGCACAAATATCGCTATTACAGCTCCTCCCTTCCGGCAGATTTTTTTAATTTTGGAATTTTTTCAAATTCAGGGAGACTTGCCTGCCATAGCAGAAACATACACAAAAAAATGGTTCAATTCAATGCATAGCTTCATACACTTTTCGATGGTACAATAATGAAAACGGCACAGAGATTGCAATTAATACGCCCCCTTTTAGCGGAATTTTTTCATGTTCAGGAAGGACTTGCTTGCCATAGCCAGAAACATACACAAAAAATTTGGTTCAATTATATGCATAACTTCATACACTTTTCGATGGTACAATAAGGAAAATGGTAAAGATATCGCAATTATAGCACCCCTTACCGGCTTAATTTTTCCAAATTCAGGGAGGAACTTCATGCCATGACCAAAAACAAACAAAAAATTTGGTTCAATTCTATGGATAACTTCATACACTTTTCGATGGTACAATATTCAAAATGGCACAAAAATCGCTTTTACAGCGTCCCCTTCCAGCGAATTTTTTCCAAATTAAGGAAGGACCTGCTTTCCATAGCCAAGCATTTAAAATAAAAATTTGGTTTAATTCTATGCATAATTTCATACACTTTTTGATGGTACAATATTCAAAATCGCACATAAATCGCTATTACAGCGCCCCCTACCGGCGATTTTTTTCCAAGTTCAGGGAAGACCTGCTTGCCATAGCCAAAAACTTAAAATAAAAATTTGGTCAATTCTATGCATAACTTCATAAACTTGTTGGTGGTACAATGGCGACAGACAGACGGACAGACGGACAGACAGACATTTTCTATAAACATATCTGACCCATAAAACGTGTAAATTCGTCAAAAACCGGTAGTCGAAAAAAATTTCGATTACAATAGTTTCTTCTATTGAAGATAGAAGAAAGTAAAAATGGAAAAATCATCTGAAGTATACACGTACTTCCCCTCCCACCCACACATGACACTCCAATATTTTTCGTAATTTTTTATTATTTTGTTCTTCAAGTATAACATATATTGGTACTCTATTTTGTCCGTTATTTAATTTGCAAGAAATGTTTGACTAATTCGTTCTATACATGATAAAAATTTTGTTTCTTAATTATAGCATAAATTCCATATTCTTTTAGAATATGTTTTAATACTTGGGCTATTCTACTTTGCAGTAATTTCATTATAAATCTTACTAAATCAACAAAAGTTATAAATCTTCACAATACATATCGAGATTATTTAAAACGTCAAAGATCTTCAATTAATTACTTTAACAATTTTTTTCAAAATAAAATCTCATACTTCGCAATCATGGAACTAGAAAGCTTTCGCTTCTTACTTGCATCTCTCTTCGGTACTTGATTTTAATTTTCAATTTGTTTAATATGTTGTTTTTCAAACTTTTCTAAATTATTATAGTTTTTTAACAGTTTTGTAGCTATTTTATTCATAGAAATATCTAAAAAGAGTCAACCTTACCGACAATTTCATGACAATCTCCCATAATGGGTAATACTTGTTTTCCTTACTGTTTGTAAATGCGTACATAATTTTTCAAATGAATAAAGAGGGTAACCTTTGTAAAAAATAAAATTACAATTTCATTAAAATATCCATTCAGTGTGAGAAAAATGTATATTCCAACCATTCTAATACTTGTCAACACTCGATAAGCTGTGTCGGGAATCTAACCTTCAATCTTTTTATAAGAAAGCGTTCATCATAAAAACAAATTTCTTTAAAATACGAAAATTGTACAGGCAATCGAGACGCAAGTACTATTTATGTATTTTAACGGGAATTTTTTTCCTTAAATTCCAGAAAATTTCCAGAAAATGTTTCGTTTTTTCGAAAAACATTTTCTGTTTTTTCATATTTTCGTATTAACAAAATTTTGTATCAAACACAAAAAAAGTAAATTTTCAACAAAAAACTTACACCTTTATGAATTTCAAATTTTACGGACACGTTCTTAATGGTCAGAATATCTCTATTTAATTCAAGTAAAAGTAATGAAACAAAACTTACTCCGGCGGGGTTTGAACTAGGCAATTGTCCTCTTCCAGCTTAGCGCTCTTAACCATTATGCCACCGGAACACGAGTTATGTTTTCAAATATCGTTTCTTATTTTAGATGCCTTTTATGAAGTGAGAGCAAGTTGTTAAACAAGGAACGTATTTTCGTAGGGGTAATATTTTTCAGTTGAGCGTACAATTCTGAACGTTTCCATAATTTTGAATATTTAGCTCTTTAATTTCATGTGTTATAGTAAAAAAATTTACTCTTTAAAATATAACATGAAATTATGTATTGTAAGAAATAACTGTTTCTTTTTGAAAGGTTTTAAAAATATTATTGTAATATATTTTATTTATTTATTTATTTATTCATTTATTTTTGCAAGAATACCAACATATTTTTTCAAACATGAAAATTTTCAAATTATTTGTGTGATCAACTGCAAACTCAAATAAAGGAAATTTAAAGAAACTAAAGGAAACGTAAACGTCAATTTTATAATAATGTCATTATTATATTTAAGATATGTTTTAAGTTTATCTGCGAATCTGTTAAAGTGAATAGATTAAAAAATATTAGAATTTAAAATAGATATTTCATTTCAAAACATCCCATGCAGACTTTTTAAATAACAATAATAATAATAGCTTGCTATAAATAATCAAACACTGTTTTAAAATCATAATGAAAAATAAACTGTAACATTTATCAATAGTCTCAAACTTAAAATGAATTAATAAAATTTAAATTTTTTTAAATATCGTAAAAAATGAATTATTTAAAAGCTTTTTTATTTCTATAACCCTTTAAGACACTACCCGCACGATCGTGCGGGTTAGACATTCATTTAAATTATTGTTTCTGAGTCGTATGTAATAAAAACTCGAATCGAACGATCGTTCTGGTTTGCAGATGGAGTAAAGTATCATTTTTTATCAACAGGTAGCGGTTGCAGTCCATGTTTTACTTTCTACAGGCATGACTATATTTGTTTAGAAATACATAGCGTCTTAAAGGGTTAAAGGAAGAAAGAAAATACTATAGCGAGATGTCTAAATATACGTATATAGATGGCGCCATAAGTTTTATCACTTTTACTTGAAAACAAAGGTAAAATGAACACTGTTTTAGTCATTGGGAAATCATTGGTTATATTTTCAATGTAGAGCCACATTTAGGCAATATTAAGGTTTCATTGAAAATAATATCACTCTAAGACAAGTACATACAACAATTAATTATTTCGATTTCCAAACATAACAATTATTTCTGAACATCATTTATGGAATTTGGAATGTTTTGAAAACAATACACAAATATTCCGTAAAGCTTAAGGTAAACTTACTGGATTTATGCGGATTTATAATTTCATAATGTCAATTACGGAAACTATACTGTTTTCTTGGAAAACCGAAACTATTCGGTAACATTTTAGGGAAAAGATTGTGTATATTCACGGATTTTTTTGCAGTGTATATAAATGACAATAGTACAATTTCGTTGAAAAATTTATTGGTACAAAAATAGATGTGTCTGGTTGAAAAAAGGAACAAATAGACACGTGGCTATCCGCAGTTTTATAAAATTCAAGTAAGTTTAAAACTGAGTTAATTAAAATAATATAGTATAAGGTAATTACATTTCATGTGTAATAAATTTATTGAACATAAAAAGCACCTCAAGAAATTGTTTCTTATTTTCATATTTAGTGGTAATCCGTTATTCTTATCTACGTTAGAGTATTGCACACTGGAATATAACCCGAGCGAAATCCAAAAATTTAATTTAAAGTCAATCCAAATCCCGAGGCGGACATACATCAATCAAAAGATCCTCCAACGACAAACTAAAATAAAATGAATTTATATTTTAATGCAATAACAAAATTTCCGTGCAATGTTTTATCTATTGATAGTGATAAATAAACAGAAGTTGGAGAATATGTAACACTTATACCCATAATAACTTAACTCCATATTTGGTCAAACTGAAAAGTTGTAAAAAAAATTACTATATTTTTTTAATAATCTATAATCTATCACAACAGAGCTTGAAAAGAAAAAAAAATATGTTCAACATGTTCAAAAAAGTTAACATAATTAGGATGCAAGTTTTTCTATTGAATAGTTGTTAGAATAACTGTTTATTATTGTTTCTTAAACTGAATTTGTAACGGAAAACCTACTTTCTGATTAAATAACTTTCAAACACAATACATATGTCTGAATAAAAATGCCGCCTGAAATAGCTGTAATATAATCAAAGAAAGAGTGGCACTTTTGAGAACACAGATGGGATAAGAATGTTTTGTTCGAGTTTGGAAATTGTTTGCTTACTGATATGACCCTATTTCATTTGAGTTAATAACAGCTTATTAAAAAATGTAATTTTTTAAATTAGGTTATTTTCAAAAGCATTCGCGGGGAGAAAGTGTGGCCTGATACTGATAGTTGATACTGATAATTAGTGTTGAAGATTTATGATAAGCGTTTTTGATTAAGGCTTATTTAATCACTGATCACCAGAAGTATTCCAGCTAAAATTATTAGAACTTTTGAGGAAATCCGGGTACTATAGTACATAATAATGGATGATACACTAGAACACGTATATAAAATCTAACAGTATTCTCTTCTGTTAAATATGATAAAATATTTAGATCTTTCCGACTATGATTAGTACCTAAATTTTTCAGATTATTCTAATATTAATATAAAACTATAATATTTACTTATTCATATTTTCGTACAATTTTCTTTGATATGATTTTTTTCATTTACTATATTTATTATTTCTATTGAGATTCTCTATATTTAAAATTGCATGTTTTCTCTTTTGTCTTTTCTTGTTACTTTAATTGCAAGATATACACACATTATTAATTTTAATCATCCTGCTTAACCGTGTAAGTTGTTTTATTTATTGAATATCTAACATCATACAATTTTAAATGTGCTTTAAAAAATGAAAATGAAATTTAATTATGAAGACATTTCAAAAATTTTACGAAAGGAATATTTTCATTTCTTAAAAGTAATTTTATTGTACCAGTTCTTTTGCTTGATTTTCTATTTATACTAAGGGACTCTGACACTTAAGATAATGGCAAAAAAAAAAAAATAGAAATACCTATTTGTATATAATTTTTGTAATTGTGTGATTGAAACATAAGTGCCGATAACAAGTTATGTTATATTTTGTAAGCACTTATATACATATAAAGGCAGAGAAGACTTGATAAATTTGTGAAGATAAGTCATGAAAAATTTAAAGAAAAAATATGAATGTCGGCCGACAGCTACTCTTTAAAAGAGATAAATGTTTCTCTATCAGCAAAACTTCACAACAGTAAAATATGACCTCTTCCGAGTCATTGATTGTTCCATACTATAATTATCTTATCTTGCGAAACTTTAAAAACCATTAGATATCTGAAATTTAAAGTAGTATTTCTAAACGATAAGATTCTTTTGCTGACAATTTCGAAAAATTTCGAAAAGCTCTGGTTAGTTTTTACTGTTCATTTAATAGTTTTTGTTTTCCCTATGAAATATCTCTTTTTCGGATTCTATCAATTCTCAGTAACCATTTTAATGTTTAACAAACATGCTCAGTAGATAAACATTCAAATATAATAGCATTAACATTAGCATTAAAAATAATATTATTATGTTACTCTCATGTATAAATTCAATTACGCAGCTGAAAATGTTTCATTGAGAATTTATTGTCCATCCTAAAAGAATATTTTAAAATTAAAATTATTTTATTACTTCATAATAAATGTTGAATACAGATACACAGTCTTGAATCTATAATTCGTATTTTTGTATTTAAAATATAAAATATGGCAAGCTTTTATGGATATTTTTACGTAATATGGGCAATAACTAATTAAAGTGTCATAGTGTAAGTGATTTTGTGAAAAAAAGGATGAATCTTATTGCTAGTGACAACTTTTTTGCAGTAGATTAAAATAAGAAGGTAAATCAATTATATATTTTTTTAAAAATGATATACAAAGTACAAAACTATGTAGTTGCTTTCAAGAGATTGATAAACACTGGATTAGGCGTTAAAAAAAATAAAGGAACTTATTTTAGATTTTTAAATGTGTTTCCTCAGACATTATTCGTAGCAGGATCATGGAAATTTTTCAATTTGTATGATGCAAGTGTCATAGTTAAAGAAACGCCAATAAGTGAATAAATGTTGTCATCTGGCATGATAGGACTCAACTAAAATATTTTCTTTTAATTATTTTTGGCTTCTAATTTGGCTTCAGTTTCACAACTGTCGAAAAATTCGTCTATCACTTGGCGGCTTGAGAACTAAATTTCTTCTGTGTTACGCTAATGTTATTGTTGCATATAAGTTATGCATATCTTTCAAGAGAGAAACTAAAATCCTCGTGCGTTTGAAAGCTTCCAGGACCAAAGTAATTATGATATATATAGTACAAATATCAAATTTCAGACTTTGATTAAATTTTACAACACTAAATAGTTATACATACATTTTTAACGGTGTGTAAAATGAAGAATGTTTCTCATCATTAATAATTTCAATATATTTACTTTTTACAGACATACACATTAATAAAAAAAATAAATGTGAAGTTTAACATAACATAGAATAAAACATAAGAATATAACTTATTTAAACTTATTTACGCTTTAGGCTACCAAGAGGCACTAATAACAAAATTTTTTTTTTTAAATGTTGAATCTATCCCCCCAATTGTTAACTTGAGTACGACTTCATACATGAAATATAAAAAAAATAAGTTTTATTTTAAATAATTTACTTTATTTCCCTCTATGATTTTATATCAAGGTAAAGAAAAATCGAGGCGAATCTGCCACAGCTTATTTTACTGTTCAGTAAATTTGTCATATCATAGAATTAAAAAAAATTAAATTAACAGCTATGCAATATTTAAATCCAGAGGTAGTGTCAAAGTAAGTAACTTATGATTCGATTTTTTTTTTTTTTTATCGAACCATAAATTTGATTATGTCTGACGTTTCTTTTGAAGATTTATTTAAATTTTAAAGTTTTATTTTTGTAAATAGTAAAAGTATGTAAAAAGGTGGATGGGTAAAAACATAAACATTACTTAATCTTTGTATTTTTAAAATTTATTTTTTATTTCTAAAGAATAAAATATTGAAATAGAATTTTTTTTCAATTAAGGTTTTCCACGGATTTACGTGTTTTAGGGCCAGACATCCCAAAAAACATATTTATACAAAACGTCTGTCTGTCCGTGTGTCAGTGAGCCCTCTTTGTATAATCGAAAAGTGTATGAAGTTAAGCATAGACATTAACCAAATTTTTTGTGTATGTTTTTGGCTATAGCCAGCAGATTTTTCTTGAATCTGGAAATATTCTGAAGGAATAGGGCGCCGTACTACCGATTTATGTGCCCTTTTCATTATTGTATCATCGAAAAGTGTATGAATTTTATGAGGACCAAATGAATTGAACTAAAATGTTGTGTATGTTTTTGTCAGTGACCAGCAAGTCATCCTTGAATTTCGAAATTCTCCACCGTAAAGGGACGCTGTAATAGCGATTTTTGCGTAATTTTCTTTATCATACCATCGAAAAGTGTAAGAAGTTATGCATAGAATCGAACCAAATTTCTAGTGTATGCTTTTGGCTACGGCCAGCTGGTCCTCCTTAAATTTGGAAATACTTCACCGGAAAGAGGCGTTGTAATAGCTATTTTTGTGCCATTGTCATTATTGTACTGTCGAAAATTGTATTAAGTAGCATTGAATGAAAATTTGTGTGTATGCTTTTGCCTAAGGTCAGCAGGTCCTCTTTGAATTTAGAAATATTGAACAGGAAGGGGGGCGCTGTAATAGTGAGTTTTAAGCAATGTTCATTACTGTACCATCGAAAAGTGTATGAACCAAATTTCATGTGTATGTTTTGGATAATGCGAGCAGGTTGCACTTGAATTTGGTTGGAATTCCTAAATTGGAAATTGCTGGTACAAGGATTTTTCATAGTACTATTGTACATCGTCTGTTCATGCAGCGACGAGGCATTGGCATCCATCTAAACCGGCGACTCTCATACTGCTGATTTACAATAGAATAACGAAAAATATTGAATTTATTAGATATTATGATTGAGATTAACTCTTTTTTACTCATTTTAGTAAAATAAAGCAAAAACGTAAGATGAAAATAAACGTTGGTGTCACATTTGAGAAATAACACTGAAGTATTAGCATGTGTAATAACTTTTTGAAATATTAACATGCATGAGGCAGAAGAAGGTTTGGGGATTGGCACATTCAATGAGTAAATATTGTCTCTAGATAGCAAAATTTTCAAAGGTATATACTTATACACTGTGTATAACAATATTTTACATTTTAGTACATAAATAGGTTGTGACATAAAAACAAGACCTTGCTAAATAAATAAAAAATTAAAATGAAATATAACAATTTATTACTTATCCAAAGATCTTATGAGACATACCCTATCTTTTTGTTTTCGTTAAAAAGAAAAGTGCCTATTATCAAGTGCAAGTGAAATTTTCCAAAATATTTTCCTGTAATATTAGACATTATTTTCTCAAAAGTACAGTTTCTTGTTCATAACTTTTTATTTAATGACCATCAACAACTTAACCAAAACATAGTAAATATAATGCAACGCAAATACTTTAAAAGAAAATATGTATATATGAATTATTTTTGCGAATATAGACCATGCTTGAAAATGTACATAAAATCATACTTCCTTAGTGTTGCGGTAGATCGATAATTTATCTGAAAGTGCAATAAAATTTCGTTCTGTTATTCTTATTAATAGTAGTGAATTTGAAAAAAAAAATGAATTATCAATAAAATTTAGAGAAGATATGAAATATTTTGCAGCTTTATGTATTTCATAACGTAATAAAAGTATATGAATGTCTAAAAAAATATGTTCTTTCTATTTCTTTAGGCATGTGGCTTGAACGTACTTGATATAGAACGATAAATAACAATAAGATCTGTTACCTATTATTTGAATTTTTAATGTAAGACATTCTATGAGAATAAAAAAATGATAAATTTTAAACTTCCTCTATTTCTTTCGAAATATCCCATATTTAAAGTTAAATGTTTTGAATATAATCTAAAATGATTAATGACAAATTTTTATGGCGGGATTTTACGTTATAGCTAAATTCAGGAATCCGAGTGAAAAACTCGGTCAAAAGCAAGGATAAGAAATCTTTAATTTTCGAAAGTTGCTTACATTTATATAGAACTAAATCTTTAATTTATAGCAGTTTTCCATTTATGTGGTGTAATAAAAATAAATCGGTCACCACATACTGAGACCATGTGGAAAATTTGTTAATGTGTATTAAGCAAAAATCGAACAAGGGTCTGCAATTCGTCTGTTTTAAATGTGTTTTTTTTTCATTTTTAAAATCATACCAATTATTAAAAATATAAACGGAAATCAAGTACTGATGAAGTGGAAATCATGAAGCAGAAATAAAATGTTATTTTTTCCAATTATTGGAAATTCTTTTAGTCATATCTTATTGCTTAATCTTACTCTTTAGAAAATGTGTCTTGGATGAGAATTCGGAGGTGTGGCTATTAAATAACTGGACTGATGCACAGTGGTCCCAAATTGCGATGGTATTGCCAAAAATAATTCCTTGCTTTCTTTGTGGTTGTATATGATTAATTTTTGATTTTCAAATGTTCTAGATGAGAATAGATAATGGGCACCGATTATAAATGTCTCAATGCAAATGCACCTGTTTACTTGTATTCTTTTTTTTTTTTTGAATTGTACCCCATTGTATAGGATTAACAAATCATTTTACACACACCCCATTCTGCCTCTAGGTTAATGAAAAAGGCAGGCTGCCGCAATGCCTTTCAAATTACATCGCTGGAATCATGTGAGGCTCTTATCGCACACCTGTATTTATGTATTAGAACATGTGACTTATGTGATTTAGTATCATGTGATATTAGAACGAAAAAAAAAAAGAGACGCGTGTAACACACCTCGGTAGCCTGTATATTTCGTTAGCATCTATTTTGCCTACATTGACGTCACATGCAGATTATCTGTCTAATACATTTTATGCGACGGCTTAAAGCCGAATGATTCCATACAAACATATGGTTCGTTATAGGTTTTCTATTTTGTAATGGAGATTGCTCCAGGAAAAGCACAACGAAAGCTAGGAAAAGCCTTGTTGCAATGACTTGCTGCGAACCTGAAGTAATGACATTCTATCACATTGTCCTAAATAGTAAGTTAAAATGTGTCAATGTCATGCTACTAAATGTGATAAGATATGGGTTATTTTCCAAAAAGTGTAACATTCCTGTCACAAAAGATTTTCAGTATTTGACATGAACATTTTTTAATTAATTTACGTTTTCTATTGAAAGTGAATTAGAATAATTCTGTTATGTGCATACGTTTTTCATAATCACTTTATATTTTTTGTTTCTTAGTATACAGTATGTGAGATCTCATCTCCCTGTCATGTCACATACACAATGTTACTAACGAAAACGTTCGATTACTTATTTTATTCAAAACAAAATAGTTAAATAATTATTAATCTATCTACTACTATCTCAAAAGCAAACTAACTTAGCACAGTTAAGTACTTTCTATGTATTTTTGTTTGTTTTCTGAGTACAGAAATGGGTGTCTCACAGTAAATTCTCGCCTCCATGAACCAAAAATTAAGTTGCACTTTCATGTTAAAAAATGGCAAAATTATCATCAGATTTTTTTTCCCACGATTCTTACGTTAGCTAATATGTTTGTTGTTGTTAAATTATATGTCAAAAAATTTTTTATAATCTGGTATTAGATTCTGTTCTAAAAAAGCAACCTTGGTTGTAGGAGATTCTTCACATCCGTGAACTGAAAATACCAGGTGTCTAAAACAACACTAAGATTGTTGCTTATAAATTGTTTATGTAATTATATAAACAGATGTTGATTTAAAGAACAAAAACATTTTTTCTCAAAAAAAAAATGCCGGTTAATATTTAGAGCATGTTCCTCACCTCCGGAGTATCATCTCCGTGAATCTCTTAATTTTTAAAATGCATATTTCAGAGAAAAATGCTTAACAAGAATTTACAATGACTGTAAATCAAAAAAGATCGTTTCAAAATTTAAGAGAAGAATTGAATAGCATATGAATGATTGGTGATGAAAAGAAGCTCCAGATGGGAGATCAAGTTATTGTGTTTTTTTTTTATTCATTCCAAATAAATTTATTATGCATTCTTATATAGAATTGCTGTTTAGTTATATATCCAATAAAATAAATAGTTTTTTATGCTTTGTCTTACTGCAGAAACATAACTGTAGCATAAAGTTCACCTCCGTGAAAAATGTTAATAAAAAACTTGTATTTCTGAAAAAAATAAATATAATGTATCTGTGTCATTGCTGATTTTTAGTTGCAGCAAGTGATAAGTTTCTAAAAATGATACCATTTATTTTCAAAAAAAAAAAAAAAAAAATACGGGAAAAAATTGTTTGAAAATGTACACGTTTGGGAGAATAACGCATATATGTTAATATTATATATATTATTGATTTCATTCTTTACATGTTGAAGTAGACAAAGAACGATATTTAGTCATTTTATAACATTTGTAATTTACTGGTCAAATCTTATTTTTAATCGAGGATGTTTTTTTCAACATTTGCCTCATCCAAAATTTCACAAATCGTGTTTCCACTATCAGTCTTTTCTATGGTTAAACCAACATCGAAGAAACATTGCAATCTGAAAAAAAAAAAAAAAAAAAAAACTGGTTTCATCCTGTATTTATTTCTGCTATTGTAAAATCTTGGTTTAGATTGAAACCCAATGGACAAAGTTTGAAGTCTTTCGCGATTTCCCAAAATTTTATTTTCTGGATAAATCGAGTTTTGAAGCTCGCGCCCTCAATTCTTCTCTGCCCATTTAGAAATGTTGTTGACATTTACTTGTGTTTTACTATGTTTAGTGTTCTGTATGAAAAAGCAAAACAAATTCTCGTCGTAGTGAATTTATTCAGTACAATTTAAGGGGGCACGGGACCTTTAAACTTTCAAAAATTCAGTTTTGGGTTTTTGTTTTATTCTGTTTTTTTTTTTTTTTTTTTTTTTTTTTTTTTTTTTTTACTTCTGAACAAAAAAACAAAAAAAAAACTCCATTAAAAAATCTTCATTATTTCTTGAGTTATTGTCATGTATAGACGGTGAGTGTAATTGAAGATCCGTTAGATCCAAATATACTTTTCTTTTTAGCCTACATGGTAAAACAACAACAATAAAAAAACACATATTTAGGTTATTTAATTTTTTGCACTTGGGAATCTTCAAATTTGATTTAAATTTTTTTAATTTTTTAATATTTTGTGCAAAAAATAAAATGTAAACAAAACTTTTCGTTTCTAGTTTGGTTTCAATTTAGACGTAAGCGTGTTATGGTTTTATTTTGTTCAAAAATTGTTTTCTATATGCACAATTAAGAGTTTTCTGATGCGCACAACACTTAACGATATTAATTCCCGCGGTAGTGAGATGATTTTTTTATTTTTTTATTTAAAATTTAAATATTAATTTTTTTTATACAAAATTTATTTTTCTTGATAATACAGATTGGAATATGTATTTTGGCAGAAATGGAAAAAAAAAATTAATTACATATTATTTCTGTTCTGGTATTTTGAAAAAGTCGATTAATTTATTCGTTTCGACAAACGCAAAGGTCCCTCTTAACATGACCTTTTAACCTCTTCAGACCCCAGTGTTTATTTTCATATATTTTTTTTTTTTTGAAGTGAAAACTTCTTTAGGCGCATTGAACTTTTTTTGAGATGGGGAAAAACCACTGATTTCGAGACACTGTAACGTAACGACATGCTAGCATTTTGACACATAGACACTAGCGCGCCAAGCGGTGAATGACAGGAACTTTTCCCTCTTCAGCTCAATCCGCAAAAGAAGAAGGAAGCTAAAACTCACTTTTTTTCCCGGCGTATTGCTAAAACAAATTATTATTTTGTTTTTCGTCAGTTAAAATGAATTATACCGTATTCCTGACCTACCTATTTCGTGTAACTAAAAACCGATAACGCTGTATTTTATCGTGTTGATGGTCTGGTCAATAACCAACAGTATTGGCGGGAATTTCGATTACGGAAGATAAAATACGGGGCACAGATATCAGATACGCACTTGGGTACCTAATTGACAGCAAAATGGCGTTACTTTATTTTACAAGGTAACCCGGCTACTGTTGCTTATTTATTAATAAATTGTTCATTTACTTTTATTTTATTTTTTTAAATTGTACAATTGTTTTATTCTATAGTTATTAATGAAATTAACGTTTATTTATTGTTGTTTACTTTTTAAAACAATAGAAAATAATTTAAAAATATATATTGTAACTGGAATTGGAAAACGGGCTTTCGCCAAATTGACGTTAAAAAATCGCGCCAAACCTGGTTCGTATATCACATCTCTGCCAAATTCTCGGTTTTTTGATTTTTCGACATTTTATCCAAATTTTCCGGATTTTAAAAATTTTCCCTTTCATTGTATCCGAAACACTACCTTCATACCAAATTTCAAGATTCTAGGGATACAGGACGTACCTCTGAGTTTTGATGATTGGTGAATCAGTGTCGAAAAGGCGAAAGTTTAAGTTCATATATCTTCTGAAATAAAAAAGATAGAAACGTGAAATTTCAGCATTTAGTTCCATTTCCACATTACTTTAGATTTACGAAGTTTCAAGTTTCTGGGAATCACCAACAATTGGGGTTCAAAAGTACCCTGAGTTGCTTCCAGAAAAAGATGCTTACGGTTGTGCTTTCAAGTCATAGCAGGGGCACTGCCGTCTCCCCAGATGCTTTCATTAGTGCTGCTACACAATTCAACGCATAAAACATTTCCTGACGATTAAAAAAACACACACGTAATTGTTGAAGTTTTCACTTCTATTGGCACTCCCGGAGTGCCACTGTTTTTTTTTTTTTTTTTTTTTTTTTTTTTTTTTTTTTTTACTTTAGTTATGAATTTATATTTGCAAAGTGAAAAAAGAAAAAATATATATATAATTTATTTTTGTACATAAAATTTGATATATCATATATGACACATGGGAGTCAATAAGTACATTTTTTGACAATTTGCTAGGATATTTTCTTTTGTTTTGCTTGGACAAATTAATGAAAAATGTTAAATAATTATGCAATTAATTAATTTTTATTTTTAATAGACTCTCCATATGATATTTTAATGTATTAAAAATATTTACTTTTCGTTTTTGTATATTTCCCTCATTTTTACTGCAAGTCATTTTCAAATCTCATTTTATGGCCGAAAAAAGTACTATAAGAAACAAATTGATATTTTGCTTTTGTTTGGCTACCTTTTAAGATTTCATTCACGTCATTTTTATTTTTTTAATCATTATTTATATACAGGAAAAAAATTGTAAAGATGTGTATCCTATAGGATACTCCAGGTCCGAAGACAATTAGAAACAACAAAGATTGAAATGCAGAATATGTCACCTTGCCCATGGGCACTCAAACAAAATCCTTAAGCTGTTTCTTAACTACACTCTCGAGATTTCTTGATTTTCTAAAAAGACATTTTATCTTTTGTTCTCTCATAAATGTATTATTTATTTCAAACAGCCTCTGGTGCTATAATTTTCGATAAAAATATAAAGTTGTTTCCTATATGGGTCATTCTAGAAAAACATTAAATTTTCCGTACATCAGAGTTCATTTTTGGCAAAACATTTTTTAAGTGTTTTTTTTTCAGATTTACATAATATATTTAAAATTAAACATTAAAAATATATATTTCATGAAAATTTATGATATATTAAATTTTTATTTATCTCTTTTTCTAAGAACGGAGATATACAGGTATGTCTAAACTACTTGTTACTCCTATTTTTTTCTATAAACGTATTTTTGTGAATATAAAAAAATATACTATTCATACAATAACGTACGTTTTCTCTCTGAATTTTTTTTATAGCTAAATATTTTTTTTAATTTGAAATGAGTAAATTTTCTTTTCGTAAATTATGTTGATGTTACTTTTACAAGCCTTTTGTTGTATCATCCTGTACAAAAAATTACAATTGTTTCCGAAATATAGACACTTTGTAACATAATAAAAATATTTACAGGCAGGAGGTATCACCTTTAACTCAACATTTATTATCAGTTATAACTCAACAATTTCGTATTGAAAAAAATTTCAAAGTTTACCTTTGTGAAAAATGTATCTTTCGAGGCTTCCACGATTTTTATTTTGCATAATTTACGAAATTAATTTTATTAATAACAATCTGAAACTGTTGAAATGATAAATAAAACTTTGTTCTGAAAAATTAGTCGTATATTGACAATTTTATGAATAACTAGGGGGCGCTGCCCCCTACGAGCTACGCTCGTCAACCCCCGTTCAGACACCGCAGACTCTAAAAGCACGCTAATTTGATCGGCTTAAAAAATATTTCGGAAGATTGAATTATAAGTTTAAAAACAGTGGCGATCTCCCTATAAACGGGTTTCTATTCATTTCTCTTTGATTGGGGAATTTTAAAGCCAAATCAGCGGCTGTTAAATGATACAATGGCTGTTTCCGTCTTTGATTAAATAAAATCAGTTGACATTTCAAAATAAGCTAATATAAAATGAATTAAATAAACAGAGTCTTTGCCTCCCGGTATTTTTTAGCAAAGCGAAAAGAAAGTTTTTTTTTTTTTTTTTAATGACACTTTAAATGTATCGTTTTTAATCTGACGTAATTTTCACTAAACTTTTCTTTCTCCTTTTACTATTCACGTGAAAATGATTTTGTTAGAAATGAAATATTATTTGCGCTATCATAATAAAAATAGTTGAAAATATCATCTTAAAATATTACATAAATGTCTCGCGCAATTTTTAAATTTAAACAGTTTTGCAATATTATTTTTTGTTCATTTTACGTAATGTGTAAGGTGACGTAAATGTGACGTAATTTCTCCTATTTAAGACTTCTAACGCATGTTAATGAATTTATTATTTTACAACATTCTTTCACTTTTAAAATTCACGTGTAATATGGTTTTTATGATCATTTTCAGTGAGTTCCTGCTTTTTATATTTTCTTGTTTATAATAGTCACGTGTAAAATAAATTTTTAATTTGAAGCAAACATTATTGCTTGCGCTGTTTATACTGTTGGCAACAGATTAAATTAGTACAATTTTCTAAAATAAGTAAAAAAATATTTCTCGAAATGCTGAAAATGTGAATTTAAAATAGAAACAAAACCTCAAAAAATGAGTCAAATTAATAAACTGAGTGCAGTCTGCACACCGGAAAATTCTGACGCATAAAATGATCTAAAAATTATTAAATTCCGATGTACAGTTTTTGCTCCTATAAAACTTTTTTAATGGAACGATTTTGTCCAACTTTAGCATTAAATATCTCTTTAAATAGTTCTTCGATTTGAAAACTGTCTGCATCAGCGTGTTTATCAAACATTTCTCTATAATTTCACCGATTTTCATATTTTTGTATGCAATATTTTGCTTAATATTAACGAAGAAAGACCTCCGGTCACAAAAAATTCAAAACCGGCGGCGGCGGCGGCGGCGGTGACAGCGGTAGTTACTTTTTTTTAGAATAGAGAGATTTATATTAACTGATGATTTGGAAGATATTAGCCATACATAAAATTCTCTTCAAATTCCACCGTAAAAGTAACATTGAATTATGTGTGTGTTGCAGATGTGCAACACGGTTATACAAAGAGTTACATTTCTGATGTTAACCGTATATGTGCAAATTGTCGTTTTTGATTAATTTTGAAATGTTTTTATTGAACTAGAAATAATCGTCAGCTTTATGTATTCTGCGTTGTTGGTTTAACAGACTAGCATCTTTTATTTAGTAAAATTAAATTTTTAATTTGTATATGTAACTTTTAAAGCTAGTTTTCTAAAAATTCATATCCTAGACTAAATAAACATGCTCTTATGAAAAAAAAACCTTTACGTATTTATATCCTCCTTCGTTATATGCTCAGTTATAATATTCTTAAATAAATTACTCCCTAAATAAGAATATAAATTTAGCGCTACATAATAAAAAGACTCAAATAACATCTAATTAAATTATGAAACGAACTATGGTTATTAGAATAAAATTCGTCTGTCAAAGTTATTTATAGTGTACGGAAAACTGTGTGTGTTTATAGAACTAGTAAATTAACACGAGATGTAAATAACATTATATTGAAACGAACACATTGACATCTTCTTGTAGGTACAGAAATGCGGTTTGTGAATGTTTAACAAGAGCCAGTCTTTGTGGACGCCCGGTTGCGAAATTAAAATATTGCAGCTACAGAAGAATTGCTGCGTGCGTGATTGTTGACAGTTCAACTCCAACTAACTTCTTCCAATGTAGATGCACTTCAAACCAGGAAGTGTCCTTGAAAGTGTTATTGATATTAATAAACAAAGTTATTTCAATAAGAAAATGATAAATAATGTCTTTGAGTAAATATTTAAACATGAGATATGACTTTCCTAAATATCAGCAATTATTTAGAAGAAATGTATATTACACAAATAGTTCATAGCAATAAAGATGATTTATTAGTAGAAAAGTATCTTGATAAATATTAAATCATAAGTTATTATAAACAACTGAGAAAATCTCTACGTAGAAAATATGACTTATATGAATTATAGTTTCAAAATTGCTATAATTTCTAAAGAAATGTATTTCACAACAATTATGAAGTGGTTGGATTGTTTATGTTAAGTAGATATTTGTGTCTGCACAGGACATGATCTGTTATTTATTATTGATAAATGCTTTTAGATTAGCATCAAATAAGGTTTCTCTTAAGGGGTCTCAGGACTCTTAAAATTGGAAAAAATGAAAAAAAAAGACCATTTTCAACATTTAATATCTTAAAATGTATTTGGTTTTAAGACACAATTTTAATTGGAATAAAATATATAAGTATGTTCTTTCATTTCATTTTATTTAAAAAATTATAAGAAGCAGAATTAGCATTTACAGGGGCTCCAAACTGTTAGACATTTGATGAGCAAAAAATCGGCATAACAGCTTACGCGCACGATTACAAAATAAGTATTGCAACTAGAATGGAAATTTTGGTGCCTACTTATAATTCAGATTGTAATAATTACCCTGAACCTAAATAAATTTGTATTTAAAGCTTTTTTATATTTTTTATACAAAGTTGTATTTAGCTAATGCAAAATTAAGAAATTTTCCACAGTATAATCACCTAAAAAAATATTGTTTTGAACAATAAAAAGGAAATTTTAGGTTCAGTTTATACAGACTAACATGAAACATATGTTTTGAAAACTTCATGAAAAAATATTCATAAGTTTTTGAGATATCGTGCGCGTTATGCCCAAAAACGACATTTGGAGAAAAATGGCTTCAAAATTTCTGAAACGACGCTTCAGCTATTGAACGTGCATCAATGTAAAAGCCATAACTTTAGTTCTAACAAGAATTTTAAGGAAACAATTATATCAAAATGTTCAGAAAAGATAGGAGGTTAACATCTAAAAAAATTAAAATTTCGAAAATTTTAAAGCTTTAAGAGTCCTGAGACTCCTTAAATCATAATAATTGCGAAACAAGTATATGTTCACTGAACATATAGAAATAAATATAGAAATTTTTGCGGTCAAAAGTAAAGTTTACCGTTCGTTGATTAACCCATATACATCACGACAAAAATATGAAATGTATTATATACAAATGTATGCACGTAAGAATTAAAAACATTTTTTATAGAATCCCATAAAACTTTTTTTAGAAAATGTATTACAAAATCTTATAGAATTATGGCCCCTTTTCCTATAAGTTAGTATAACTAAAAGCTATAAAAATGTCTGTAGAAGTTCAATAGAAATGTCTGTATTCGATATACAGATATTTAAAAATATCTGAATAAAAATATTTGAATTTCGTAGAGCTGTTTCCAGGCGGTCATCCTCCCAAGTACTAACCATGCTCTACGTTGTTTATACTTTGGTGATCGATTTTGAAAGTAAACTGCCAGCATAGTACGCTCGTTGGCAATTTCTGTCATCTTATTGTAGTATTTTAACTTCCGTTCTTTTGTGATTTTCGTTCCTAATCATTAAACTCGTATAGAATGTACGCCGACTCTCAAACTGTGTGAATTAGAAAAGCAAAACTATTTGTAACTTAGATAACCAGATATAAGAATTGAAAAAAAGTCCCTTAAAATTAAGAATTTATTTATTTATTCATTTTGTTGGTGGTGTTTAAAAAAATTAAAGAATCATAGCCAAACTAATTACCACCATTTAAATAAGTAGTCCGTCAGATATATTATTACATAAACATTTGAATCACAATCCATTAGAATTGAATTTAATTATAATCATGATAAATCTATGGAGTACTATTTTATTAAACTAATATATTACAGAATTAATTTTTATTATGTATTGTTGTAAATAAAGTAGTATACATAAATTTTAAAACAGCAATATATATATATAACATATATATATACATATTAAAATAAACAAATTCCATAGAATCATTAGACTATAGAAATTCTATAAGGTTTATGCACTGTATAGAAATGTTATTCCATAAAACCACACTATTACAGAAATTCTATGAATTCTATGGAAACATATTCTTTAGAAAAAGTATTTTATTAACTCTTTAAAACTCCATAGAAATAGTATTCTATAGAAAGGCTGTTCTATAGAAAAAATTCATTTGGAAAAGTATTCAATAGAACTCTTTGAAACTCTACGGAAATAGTATTCTATAAAATGGCTATTCTATAGCACTTATAAAGGATTCTATAGAGTTCTATACAGCTCTATGAACTACTTTCGTAAGGGAAGGGTATAAGTTTTTCAACCTGATCATTATTAATCTTAATATACATATCTCACTTTTTAATATCTTTACGCCGATTTCCAAATATCTGTACTTAATGGAAATTATCGTTAATGAATAATAGTTGAAAAATAAACAAGTCTTTATAGTCGTTGAGCCAGAAGCCAAAATTAGGTCTTTTGGTTTATTCTCTAAGGACTTGATGATATATAATTTTTTGGATTCACAATGGAGCAAGGTGTTCATTTATGATGATACTATGCAATTTGTGGCAGCTTTAGACGCCATATTAAAATGATGTGCACCATCTTATCACACACTAGCAAACCCCGCGGCTTTGCTCGCGTAATATTTGAAATATGCCAAGTGATATTTATATGTCTAATTTTTTTTAAAAGGTACTAACTAAATTTTTACTTATTACTTTTAAGAATAATTAAAAAATTACTATTTAAAACACAGTTTGATTAAACATCATTATTACACTGCATTAGGCAGAAATGAGACTTAAGTTAATAAAACTAAATAAATGATAATTTAGAAAATATTTTGAAACCTTTATGCTCATTTAATACGCTCATTTCTGTATTCATTTGAAGTTTTGAATTTTTTAGAAACCATCTTCTTACATCTTAAAATTAACCATCATGTCAAATTCCAAGTCCTACCATCTCTCTCAAGGGAAAGGGCTATATTGAATTAGGAAATATCACCATTAATTTGCCAAAATTAATTTTTAAATCGGTTTGTTATTTTTAATATTCCACAGAAACGTAATTTAGAAAGCTTTTAAAGGCCTTTGATAGAACGTTTGTTGTTCCTGTAAACCCCAGGTGGTAGAATCATCGGCCTGTGTAGGATCAGAGACTGTTACCATGGATTCACAATTATTACTTTTATAATCGATTTATATTCCCTGAAATTGCATACATATCGTAATTTAGGACTTTTTTAGAATGCTTTTAACACCTCCCCTTCGCTTCACCCCTTTTTAATTCGAATTTATTTTCGACAGTCCTTCGAGGGCGTTTATATTTTATAAGTAACTACCATGCCATATTTAAAGTCTCTAGCCTTTTCAGTATCACAGAAACCGCAATTTAGAAAGTTTTTAGCTCCTACAACCCTCTGGTGGTAGTGGCACATATATAAGATATAGCTTATGTCTGAACAGGTTCTAACACCAACAATTTGTCATCATTATTTTTTTAATCGGTTTAGTATTTGATAAGATTGCATAAAAATTGTAATTTATAACGCTTTTCGCTTACTTCACCTTTTTAAATTTGGAATTTTCTTTCGACTGTTCTTAGAAAGCAGTTGCATCTTGTAAGTATACCATGCCATATTTTGAAGTGTTAGACCCCTCAGTTGTACAAAAAACGCAAATTAGAACATGTTTTGCTTTTGCAACCCTCAGATAGTAGTGACAGCAACATAAAATATAACCTATTTTATACAAGGGACTATCACCATTGATTTGCAACCATTACATTTGAAATAGCTTTGGTATTTCCTGAGATTGAGTATAAATCCCAATTTAGAACGTTTTTAGAACGCTTTTCGCGCATTTTCACCCCTTTTTTAATTTCTAATTTTTTCGAAACTGTTCTTAAAGATCATTTATATCTAATAAATATGTACCTTGCCTAATTTTAAGTTGCTAGCCCGTACCGATCACAAAAATTGAAATTTAGAACACTTTTTAGCTCCTACAACGTCTAGGTAACAGTGATACCGACATAAAATAGCGTCTATGTTAGAGCAGAGTCTGTCAGCATCAATTTCCTACCATTTATTTTGAAATCAGTTTGATTCTTCCTGAGATATCGCTGATAAATCGGCATTTAGAACGTTTTTAGAACGCTTTTCGCGCATTTTGCTCCTGCATCTCCTCTGGGGTAATGAAAACAGATATAAAATATAGCCTAACTTAGAGCGAGATCTGTGAGCATAATTTTTACACCATTATATTTGAAATCGGTTCAGTACTTCCTAAGATTGCATAGAAATCGCAATTTAGAACGTTTTTTACAACGCTTTTTGCGCATTTTGACTCCCTTTAAAATTTCGATTTTTTTAGGAAATGCCCTTAGAGATTCTTGATATCTTATAACTAACTACTATTCCAAATTTCACGATTCTAGGCCCTTCCGTAACGCAAAAAACGCAATTTAGAACGTTTTTCGCCTGCAGGATAGTGTCACCGACATAAAACATAGCCTATGTTGGAGCAAGGGTTGTCACCGTCATTTTGATACCATTATTTTTTAAATCGGTTTGGTATTTCCTGAGATTGTGTAGAAACCACCATTTAGAACGTTTTTTAGAACGCTTTTCGCGCATTTTCACCCCTTTTAAATTTCGAATCGTTTAAGAACTGTTCTTAGAAATCCTTTATACCTAATAAGTAGCTAATATTTCAAATTTCATATTTCTAGGCCCTTCAGTAATGCATGAATCGCATTTTTAGAACGTTTTTTGATCCTGTATCCCCTTTGGGGTGTAGTGGCACCGACATAAAGCATAGCCTATCTTGGAGCAAACGTTCTCACCATCATTTGGACACCAATATTTTTTAAATCGGTTTGGTATTTCCTGAGATTGTGTAGAAACTACCATTTAGAACGTTTTTTAGAACGCTTTTTGTGCATTTTCACCCCTTTTAAATTTCGAATCGTTTAAGAACTGTTCTTGGACATCATTTATATCTTATAAGTAACTAATATTCAAAATTTCATATTTCTAGGCCCTTCACTAACGCTAAAATCGCATTTTTAGAACGTTTTTTGCTCCTACACCCCCTTTGGGGTAGTGGCACCGACATAAGATATAGCCTATGTTCTAAGTTGGACTAACACCATCATTTTGATACCATTACTTTTGGAATCGGTTCGGTAGTTCCAGAGCTTACCTCCTACAAATAAACAATTTTTTCCTCTTTATAATAGGAAGTATAGATAGATACGTATGATTAGTTTTGCCATAATCACATAATTAACACATAATTAAAGAGATTTTAATGAAAACATGGAAAGAACAAATACTGTTGAACATAAAACGTTACAAAAATTATATGTTTAGCAAGATTTTATTTTAACATGATGTTCATCATTATACTTAACTTTATGTGTATTAACATTTTCAGTTGAATAAACAGTACAAAAGACCTTTGTGAGGAAAGAAAACCGAAATCTTGTTTTGCATTTTAATGCATGCCTAGTATTTTCATGTGGATAAGGCACATATATTCAAGAAATATTTAATACTGGTGAAAATATTGTACTCAGTCTCCTACGAATTAATAAATAACAGAAATCTTAGTCCTCATCATTGTTATCATAATCGGTTGACATTCTTGTGTCCACATCACTTCTATCGTCGCAGTTGGAATAGTTTTGTATTTTGCATATGCTTGTACATGTACATCTGATGTTATTAAACACACACACACATGACGGCATGAAACATGTTCTTGAACAAGAACATGATATCAGTTCGGAAACAGCTTTAGCAGCAGGAGAACTGCTATTCCACTGACCTCTTGATAACCTTTTCCTCACTGTCTGTTTCAGAAATCTAAGCACGTTTATCTCAGAATGGAAGATCAGGATCAGCCTTTAAGCACTTCTTCCAAACAAGACAATGGTAATTAGTTCTCATTACCTGTAGGTAGAGTGTTCAGTGTTCTGAATCACAATTTTCTAAGATTTTCTCATTCATCATTTCATCATTCATTTTCTCACTCATCATTTCATCCAAAAGCACTTACCGTATCGTAATCTGACAGTGAATGCATTCCAGGTAACGCATTACATACCTCTTTACCTAGAAGTCCATGCATCGCACCCAAGTTGTAGTGATTTACCCTGTCATTGGATCCACAATTTATAAATATTAATCCATTGTAGTTTTCCAAATCTTTTTTTTTAAAGAAAATAGTGTGATAACTTCCCCATTAGTATCTATAGAGATAAACATAATGTTTCGAAATCCAGACGTTAAACCATGGTATGCGTAAAATAAAAGTTGCGAATCAATTTCTTGGAAGCACGTTAATTTAGTGGCTTCTTCAACTAGTTATCTAACATCAACTAGTTATCTAGTAACTTCAACTAGTTTATAACATTTTTTTCAGCAGGTAACGTATATCATTCGTGTATTCAACTGTTTGATATAAAGCTCATTTTACCATTCTTGTGAAATGAAATGTATAAATTATTGTTCTCACCAAATAGAAACTGCTTTTCTTTTCGTACTGGGTGTCAAGGAGTTATACTTTCATAGCATCGCCAGCAGCTCATTTTTTTTGTTCATCTCTTTTCATTGACACTTACCTGTAGGTATTAAATGCAACATCAATTCTTTCAGAGGATGCATATTCTTGTATTATTTTATAAAACATATTCTGAGCTAGTTGTCCAAATGTTTGTAGCTCCCATGGTAGCTTTTGAACAAACCACATTCTGTCAGTCATATTAACAACACTATCATTTGGTATTCTCTCAGCAGTCGCAGTCTTTTTTTCATAACATCCGTCAGTTTGATTTTGCAGTTTTTCGCATTGAACCATCAGGTGTTGCTAAGGACCATGGAAGGTGCCCTAGGTGGTAGGAAAAAACAGTTCTCATATCTAAATTTCTTCGTTTAGCAATGATTGTCATCTGAGCAAACATATTTCTTTCTGCCTTGACAACAAACTCTGATTTTTTAAACATTACATTCTGTTTCTTTTCCAAGTCAGTAAAGGACTTAGCTTCTTTTTCTTTGGATGTTTTTAAAACTCTTCTGGTTAACCGATATTCTCTCTTGAAAGTTTGCTAAGCTTCTTCACCCACCTCATGAGCTTTGACCATGTCTTCGACAATTTCTAGATTTGGAATTCCTCCAGTTGATTTTATTACCACGTCTAGATTTATCCATTCATTGATAATCATATTCTGTAAATTTGAAATATCACATGCATCTTTCTGTATCCTGCTCAAAGAGAGATCTGGATAATTTTGGTTCTTTCACGAATCATGTGAAGAAATGCTGCCCTCATATCAGAAATATCTCTCAACTGCGGCAGGTCTTTGACTGAACTTCGTTGTACCTTTTGACCCCCAGCGTGTCTTTACTTATTGTCTCTCCAATCGCCTTATGAATTTAATAGCATGCAAAACAAAGAAAAGCTTTCCGATCACCCTGTTTATTGGAACCATATTTCAATATGCCGTCCATTAGCTACCCTGTTTTTGAAAATATCATAGATCATCATTATATATCAATTATTCTGATGTTGTGCTGAATCCAAAAATGTATGGTTTAAGAAGTCCGCTGACAGGAAACCACACGAACCCCTGGCTCAACGACGGTGGCCATTTCCAATATGGCGCCCATTAGCTACCCTGGTTTTGAAAGTATCGTGGATAAATGTCATGCTGATGTTGTGGTGAATCCAAAAATATATGGTTTACAAAGTCCGCTGACATCAAACCACATGTGCTCAAGGCTCAACGACTATTAAAGCATTAGCGAACATCATTCCTGGTAGAATGGCATCATATAAAATTATGCCTTACAAACATTTCTTTTTAATTCTATAAAAAACTTATAGAAAAAGTATTATCGAATCCTATAGAATTGTGGCCCGTTTTTGTATAAGCAAGTTTCACCAAAAGCATTGACATATGTGTAGAAGTTCAATAGAAATGTCTATAGAATTTCCATAAAAAAAGTTATAATCGAAAAACCCTGAAAAAATCGGATTTTTTCCGGATTTTCCATTGTATTGGATATAGGGTTAAGCTTTTTTGAAAAAAAAATATTGCACTTAATTAAATTAGAGAAGACATCCTACATTTTGAATATATAATGTTTTTTTCTAAGATGAATAGTTTTGGCAATACGAGTAAAAAATGTTTTCAAAATACATTCAAATTCCATAATCGGATGTCGGAAACTCTTAATGTGATGTTTTTGTGTCCTTGAAATACCTGAAATACTTCTAATCCTTGAAATACTTGGCGCCACGCACATGATATTACTAGAATCCCTTCGCTTCTCTCCCCCTTCCCCTTTAGGGCGTTTTTGGTTCGTGTTGAAATTGAAAGCTCAGCTCTCAGTTTGTTTTTAGACGCCTCGTCGGTCGGTTATGCATTTGCCTTAATGTATGTGCAGTGTACAATTAATTACAAATTATGTTTTTGAAACGATTCTGTGAGACGTGAAGTGATATTCATGAATGGCATAGAAGCGTTTTATCTGAGACATGGAGTTAAAGGGCAGAACTAAAGTAACAGAAGTATAATCAAACCGTGCTGAGTTCTTCAGATGTGCAAGTAAAAAAAGGAAAATATGCGAAAAGGAATTATTCAATGAATAAGCAGTGTCTAAGTATCCTTAAAAATGCCGCAAAAAGTACACAGACGAGCAAAATATTGCTGCAAATTGATTAGGATTTCCGAAAACGTAGAAAACCAACCGTTCAGCAGTACAACAGTTTTCGTTTCAAAGTCATTGCTTTTTGTTTGGTGAAGAAATCCCAAAGTACTTTAAAGAAAAAGAAATTTATAAAGCAGTAACAAAATGAAATATATTTTATATTGGCAGTACTTTTAAAAGTTGAACAACTTTCTGAAAATCGTGATGATGACCTGGGACTTGCCATAATCTATGGACTAGATCATGTGACTGGAATGGTGACTGCTGATAGACAGTATCATTTGACATGTATGAAAAAGCTCTATAAGCTCGTAAAACCCACAGAGACGCAGAAAAGTATATTTGCCTTTGACATAGATACAGCCATGCAAAAAAATTATTTTAGATTGAGAGAAATGAAGAACAATACCAATTTTCTCTTGAAGAATTAACAGACCAGATTAAAGCAGGTGAATACTGTCCTTCAGTGAAAACAGTTAAATCACACCTTCTAAACAAGTATGAAGAAGATATCTTTATAGTAACCACTGAAAACAAGGTACCTGTTCTTTGCTTCAAGAACACATGTAATCAAATTTTGAGTGACGTTTGATATCAACAACGATGCTCATTTCCCCAGGAAGACCGATGGTGTATTGTTCAGGTTACGTTGAAGATAGTGTCTGAAGATATACGGTATCATATTTAAAAATCTACTCACCAGATGAGTTTTGAATGAGAATGAGTCTCACATAACAGAAACCATAAGGAGTTTCATAGAAACACCATTTTTAAGAAAAAGAAAAGAAGACCTTAATAAATGCTAGAACAGGAATACTGCACTAGCTCACAGAATTATTACTGCAGTAAGACTAAGAATTCTTCTAAGACCATTGCAAATATAGTACCTCTTACTCCAACAGAAAATCCAGCTCGATGCCCATGTCTAAGAGTTTACCACCAGTACAAGTATGGCTGGGTAACTTTAAAAAAGCTAAGGAATGGTGCTGCAATAAATCCAAGAGAAACACCACGCTAATAACAACAGTCAAACCTCACGCACCAGAAGCTGTTCTGCGGAAAAAAAATCCTGCAAATGCAAAACAATCTGAGGTGGAATGTCTGGAATGCAGGTTTCTTTTGTTCTGTCCTTTGTTTCAACTGCAATGGCCACTGTCACAATCTCCGGTGTAGGCGACTAGTAAATAGAGGTTTACAAGCCAGTTCTCTAGGATATTTTAAGCCAAATGGAGGCACAACCTGAGCAATCAAGATAACGATGATGTTCTTCGAAAGAACGAAAGTTACCAAAACGATATTAATGGGAGAACAACTCTGCATTTCTCTTTTTGTCCTGTTAACAATCTTCCACATATGTTATTAATATATTAAACTTATAATAGGTTTACTTGTATAGCGATAGTCATGTATTTTTTATAATCAGATTCGTAGAAAAATAAAAAATAGTGCTCTCATTTGTTTGGAGTGTTTGTGTTTTATGTATTTCTTAATTATCGGATTTCAGTTTATTTTGTTAATAAATATATAAAATATTTAAAACTTGGTAAGCAAATTTTAAATACAATTAACAAAAAGCTTGAAATTGATGATTGAAATGGATACATTGTGATTGTATGGCGTTTTCGTTCTCCTCCGATGATGGAATTTGCATACATTGCTAACATTCTTTTTGCTCGTATTACGAAAGTATTCATCTTAGAAAAAAACATTGTGCATGCGAAATGTAGGAAATTTTATCTAGTTTAATTTGTGAAATAATTATAGAAAAATAACCTTTTAGTGAATACAACGGAAAAACCAAAAACAACCCGATTTTTTCATGTTTTTTGCTTATAACTTCTTAAGCCGACCAGATACGAAGTGGCACAATTTAAAATCGTGTTCAGCACCCGAAAAAACATAAAGTAAGAAATAGAAAAAAAAATCTCTAAAACTTACCAGGCAAAATTCTAGGTTGATTGGGCTTCAAAATCTTTATAAAATTCCATATAGAATTCTGCGACCTTTAATAAGGCTGAATATAAGGCCATATTAAATGAAATATGTTATTATCATCTTACAAATGCATGTGATGCATTCAGAATCATTTTTAATTACAAAGAGCTTATCATAATAATTGAATGTTGTTTTATAAATGTATTTTTGTTATCTTCAAAAATGATTACAATTTTAAGAAGAAAATTTTACGTATCTCAACATTTAATTTCTGGTGTTATTTACCAGGCAATTTCATTGACAATTTCCAGCTTACAGGCTATCAAAGCCTAAAAGATGATGTGCCCGCAAGCTCTGTATATATGTATGTACGTATGGCGATAACTCTTGATAGAAATACCCGATTTGCTTCTAAAAAGTTTTCTGGGATCATTCTGATAAAGCGCTTCCCTAATTAGTTTTGGAGTTTCATTGGTTAAGTATAAATGCCCTCCCCATTCCACCCCCTTAATTAGATAAATGTTTTTTTCATGCAGAATTATACGATTTGCTTCAATTTACAATACCGGTTTATTTTGATACGACACTTCCCTGATTAAAGGAGGAAAAATGGGGAGGAAATCTCATCCCATTAATTTAACTAAATGGGTTTTTCATGCAGAATTATCTGATTTGCTTCAAATTTAGTATACAGGTTTATTTTGTTAAGCGCTTTTCTGATTAGATTTGCAGGTGCATTGGTTAAGTATAAAACGGAGAAAACGGGAGGGGGAGGTAGGCTAATTCCCCTTAATTTATATTTCGAGGGGCATCATTCCTTGAAATAAGAGTTTATGCAATTAGTGTGAATAACGTGTGAGCTCAACGCCAGCAGTTTAACTGGACACTTTTCTTTTAATTTTAAAGAGATAGGTGATAAGAAATATTTTGTAAGATTGAGAAGAACGTATTCTTTAACGTATAAGAATTGTGTGAATTGTGTGAAGGATGTAATTGAAAAAAAGAGGTTTTTAAAAAAAGAAATAACAGGAAAAAAAAGAAAAATGTGTGTGGGATAGGTCAACTTCAGAAGAAAACAATCTGTACTTTTCTGGTATAGATGCATTGGCGAAATAGCAAAAATGACCCTGGCGAGAGAAGGTAATTTACCAAAATATTTTCTAGCAAAGTATTTATTGTTTCATATAAAAAGTTTTTTTCTTCAATTTATATACTCTTATGTAATATAAAGATTACCTTTATCAATTTTTTATAGAAACCGATATAAATTTTACATAAGAAAACAATAATAATAATATATATAAATAAAATGTTTATGTATATTCATAAATACATATATAAACATGCATAAAAAGCGAGGTTTGTGTTCATAGCTGTTTATATTATTTGGTAAGTGATTTCATTTCCTAAACCTTGAATTGCGCCAACCTCTCTTAAACAGCGCCAAGGACTCTGTTTGTCAAGTATATTGCCGTGTCTTACATACGAAATTAGAGAAGAGGTTAATTTCTTAGATCGTAAATAATGCGTAATATTTATTTATTGTTTCAGATATTGTTATTTTTAATTAAATAAAAATATGGTACATTTTGCAAAGGTGATAAAATATTCAAATTTTAAACTTTGTAATAAACAAAATCTAAATGACAATATAATGAAAAATCTACAGCTTGTTCGTAAAAGACAATTTTATTTTATGCTTATAAATTGATATAAGCAGCTGATCCGCTGATCATTATTTAAAGAAATATTTTTGCAGATTAAATAAAACAAAATAAAGCTACTATTCTCTTCTTTCATACCTAAAAATGCCGTATATAATACTATATTATAAAGGACAAACTTCTATGCGTGAAACGCTGACCTCATTTTGCGAATGGCAACATTAGACTATCAAATTTCTGTTTAGCAGTTTTCGTTATTGCATCTTTAAAAATTTCTAGACATTTAAAATTTTTATACCGTCATATAGGAAAAGAAATAGAATATTCCCAAAGCGATGTTAGAATTTTAAAATTTGAATTAGTTTGCGAGATATTATTTTTTTGTAGTTTTTAACAACATTTCTTTAATGATGGATAGTAAACTGCTCAGTGTTTTTGAAGAAAAGGGAAAATGATAGGGATTATTAGGTTTCTTTGTTTGACATCATTTTCAAATTGAACTTAACTTTGAATAGATAGTGAAACTAATATTGCGATTAAATCGTATTTTTCTAGAAACTTTCAAGAAATACAAACATACTTTCGTATATTCAAGCTTTAGGAATCAGTTTGATTTAGAAAGCAAACAATTTTCTGTCAATCGGAACATAGAGATAAAAATGGTAGTGGTGTAAAAAGAAAAAAAATCATCATAGCTTTTGTAAATTAATTAGAAAAACATAGTTTTAAGTAGTAAACTTTGTATAAGATCACCCAAATGACGTCATTTCTACCAGCTCCAAATCCAAAGCCGAATAGTGGAAGAACGAAAATCTTTAGGCAAATAAAGTAATAGAACATGCGCTTTTTTATTGTGAAATCGTTTCACTTACATTGTAAAGATAATTTATTATTTGAAATATTGTATTTAATAAAATCAATACTACAACTGTTTTCTAAATTTACATTAAAGCTAAATTTCATTTTCCACAAAAGAATGGAATTATCCCATGCAATTTAAAAGCAATAAAACGGGTTGCTACGCAACTAGCATTAACAGAATTAGAAATATTTATTTTGTAAAACATTTTTTTTTTACTTTGTAACCGCTTATTGACCGTTTTATACATAACAAAATAAATTGATAACATAATGTCTTCATAAATTATTTAACGAATGTAATAAATGATTACATGCATCGTGATTTTTCAGAGTTAAATTTGACATTCCTCTTAAAACGGGGTGACACATTTTCCTCTCAAATTATTTCATGAATTATTAGCCACTAATCGATACGAACATTTTAGGAACTGTGAAACAGTGTATGATTTCTATGAAGTTTGAATTAAGGGAAGGGTTTATTCCGTGAGCAATATTTTAAATGTAAAACATGATTTAATAGGAAAATTCCGCTTTCAAAAACTGATCTTTGTTTATACAAGGTGCCTCAAAATTATGACTAAAAACACTTAGGAGAAAACACTTCTTTTCAAGCACAAATCAGAAGTAACTTTCTGCTTGTAAAGATAAACCTATTTATTACACTGTATGGAATAAATAACTGATGATTTTTTTTTATTGGATATAATTTTGTCCATATGAATGCTTATAATGATTACATTTGTAAGAAAGATATTAAGAAATTGTACTTTATTTCATACACACATTTGACGAAGGACATCAAAATAAAAATGTATTATTTGATTGGTTGGACTGGACATGTTGTCTTAAAATAAATTCATATAAAAAATTGTCACACCTTCAGGGAAAACACTTCGAATAGAAAAGTTATACTAATTTTTAATTATATGTAAAAAAGTTTTAGATAATAATATTATTATATTTACTGAATGCTTAAAATTAAACTTTTAATGCGTCGTAAATAAGATCCTTTTAAAATTCAATTTAATTTATTCATAATAACTGTGATCATTGTTAAAAAATTTTCAAAATAAAAAAACATCTTCAAAGCCATAATTGCTTCCGTAATTGCTTGTTGATTTGTGCTTGATCGGTTTAATATATTATTCTAAATGTTGGAACTATTAAAAGCTGGAGTATCTATCTATATTATAAAGAACAAACATATCTGTGCGTAACGCATGCGTCATTTTGCGAATGGCAACACTTTGAAATTTAAAAATAAAATTTTGGTTTTGCAATTTTCTCTACTGCAAATTTTTAAACTTCTAAACATAGCACATTTTAAATTTTTACACCGTCGTATAAGGAAAAAAATGCTCTTTTAAATGCAATTTGTTTGAAAGTTGCATCTCAATTTATTTTTGAGATATTAATTTTTTTTGTAGTTTTTAATACCATTTTTCTAATTGTGGCAACAAATGTACCCCATTGCTATTGAAAGTAAACGGAAAACAGTAGAAAATAGGCGATTAATGTATCTTTTTGTTGCCATTTTCTCATTAAACCAGAAAAAACAGTTGAAATTAAAATACGGGTTATGTCAAGAATATTGTCTGTTATTCCGTGATAATGACATCATATGGATACTTTTCTATAGACGAATTTTAGGACTGGATTGCTTTAGCGGATGCAAATGACGTCATTTTATAAAAAAGCGCGTATTTTAATTCTTAAAACTGAATTATATTTTGTAGAAGCGCGTCATTTTCACATCCCAGCTGCTTTGAAATTCTTCACATGTGAAAATGTTTCACTTTTGAAAATAATGTAATCGAAATCACACGCAGATAAAACCCAATGTTTTACAAAAATTTAGAGTGTCTTTATAAAAGAGAAGCGACATAAATAAGAGAAGCAAATAATAGCGATTTGTATTGGAGAAGTTGATGATTCTGGCCTGGATGGATTTGCTTCGTCCAGTTAGACAAGCCAACAAATAATTCGAGGTTTAAAATAATATCATGTTCTTGAAGTTTTTGTCCAAAATTCTCTCGAATAATAAAATTTTAATGCTATTCTTTAGGACATTCTAGTATAATTTTATGAAAATAAAATAATTTGCTGAATTTAATTTTTCATAATTTTATATAATCTATATATTTAAAACACAAGTGTGTTTTTTAGTCATCTGCCCTGATCTTTTTGCTAAACTAATTTTACTGAAAGCTGTCCATTTGTAGATGTGGTCGCACTATCTGTTTTTTTTTAAACATCCCCACTTTTATATTTTAATTTTAAAAGCATTTTATGAAATTTCTTCAAAATGGTGAAAATTAGATAAATTCATTATTGCAGACAAGAGAGAAATAATGAGGTATTTTTTATCTTTATTCATGCCATTTTCTGATAAAAATTCAAAATTGTTGATAAAAATTGTTGTATTGGGTTTAGTGGCGCAAAATCCCATTAAGAGCATAATATTATATTAGGGTATAATAACGGAAAATGACATACTGCTTTTGAAAACACGCATTTTTTCCTCATAAATTTTCTATATTGTTTTTCTTCTGCATGTGTACTGATACTAAGTTTCAGACACTAGACGAAATGCTTATTTAAGTGAAATTGAAGCCATATTTAAAAGCAAACGATCATTTTCTTAGATAAAACTAAATATTTTAACACAAATGCGTTTAAAAAACATAAATTACGGAAATTTTTACTCTCCGGAATTGAGATTAGAATCTCAAGTAAAGAGTGCGTCTGTTCACATAAAAGATGTTGCTGGCAATGGTGACTTCAGGTTTTGAGTTAAAATGATTTTGAAATGATCAAACAAAATAATTTTTTTTTAATGATGAATATGAATATGAGAAGTGCGTATGCAAATTTTGAGAAGCTGAAAAGAGGGGGTTGTTGCTTTTCATTCCGGAATAACAAGCATAAGGGCCTCAATTGATAACCAAATCCTAATAAATGATCTTTGTTATATTTTACTTATTAAGTATCTATATTATAAAGAACAAACGTATCTGTGCGTAACGTTGACGTCATTTTGCGAATGGCAGCACTTCACGATCAAATTTCGGTCTTTGAAATTTTCGCGACTGCAATTTTTTAATCTTCTGACAATTGTACATTTTCAATTTTCGTCGCATAGGGAAAAAATTTACTTCCAAATGCAATTTGTTTAAAAACTGTATCTTAATTGACTGATGTATTATGTTTTCTAAAATAATTTTTAAGCATGATTTTTTTAAGTTTATCTTATCACGTGCTGGCTTGAATACATGATAATAATAAACATTTTGTACATAAAGCAACATTGTTCAGCATTTGTTTCTGACTATTTTTGCATAACGGAATTAATACTTCCTTTATAATCAAATAAAAGAATAATATTAAAAAAACACAAATCTAACATATTCATAATCATACAATTTAAATTTTTATACCACCAAATAAGATTTTTTTTTTCAAATGGAATTTGTTTGCAAAGTTCATCTCAGTTTACTGATTGTCTATGGTTTTAAAAACAATTTTAAAGCATGAAAAGTTTTTTAATTTAACTATATCGCGCGGAGCTTGATTACGAAAAATTAATCTGTTTGCCATTAAAACAAAATAAAGAGTTCATCATTTTCTTACGCTAATATCTATTTAAAAAAAAAAAAACTTCCCTATGAATAAAAAAATAAAATAATATAAATAAAACACAAATTTAACTGACATGTATAAGCTCTGAAATTATCAGAATATAAAAGAATGCAGTAAGTAACAAAATCTTGGACAAATAACTCTTAGCATACGGCTAATAAGAAAATATTGCTTTTGATAAACTTCAAAAATTTATTTTATTGTATAATTCGTATTTCTCAAATGAAAAATTCTTCTTTTAATGTAAGTGGGCAATCCGAAAAATGTATTGCATATGAAATAATTATTAGTTTTCAATTAAAAAATATGTTTTCACCCATATTCTGTTACCGGGGAAGCCCGGGTACGATCCTCTAGTTATATATTATAGAGTAATGGGAAAAAAGGAACACTCCAAGCTATTTTATCGCCATAGTTTTGTAGAGAGAAGAAAACGTCATTATTTAATTGAAAATTATGTCATTCTTTCCACAGGTAAATTAAATGTTAAAATCTTTGTCTTGCATGTTCTGAAATTGTCCAATTTAATTTTTAAGAGACTCAGTAGGGGAGATCGGGGCTAGTTGGCTACAGGGGTAAGTAGGCGCAGTCCTCATAAATAGCCTGTTTGTGGATAGATTGCGCAACCAGTCACAACGTTCCTTTTTTCTTGCTTTTTACAATCCTCACTGTAGTTTTGCAGCGTTACCTACGTGCAGTGGACATTTATTACGATTTTTCTGTTTTTTGCACTCATAAGTAATTTTTTGTCCCTTCATTCTTTTTCTAATTTCAAATACTTATCTTAATAATTGCGACTTAACTTGTGCAGTTCTTCTTAGTGTATTATTCACTGTACCTGCCCTATATGTGATTTACTTGGATTATTTACATTTAGAAGGTAACGTCTCCCTTTTTGTGAAGAAATTTATTATGGGGCTAGTAGGCGCATTGAACACGGGTTAAGTTGGCTCGGCGTCTGGTGTGTGCTGGTAGGTTGAAATACAACAAACACAGTGAAAAGTGGATGTAATGCAAGATTTTGGGTACATGGGGCTTGCCCAAACGGACACACTCGATTTTTTATTTGCGACAACTGTAACTCTGATTATGATATCGAGTAAGATCGAAGTTACTCAGTGTTAATGTTTTATTCATTATTTTTATATTTACATTGTAAGGCGATAACGCCTTTGTTTAAACTTACCGATAATAATGGAATTGATTTCTCTGAACTGAGTGCCTTATTTGAGTTTCCTTTAATTTTTTATAAAGCGTGTGTCAACTTAGCCCATAGGTATAAGCAACTTGCCCCGTGACGGGTTTTTGACCAACCCCCGTAGGTTGGAGCACAATTTTCCTTTCACTTTAGGCTTCAGCTAAACATAAACTACAAGAGTTACAAACTCAAAACCCGGGTATTTATAGCCCAATGTCTGTCCTTTAAAAGTGTAGTTAAAGTTTTTTTAAAAATAACTTATACAATAAATTAAAAAAAATCAATAACTAAAAACTGCGCCTACTAGCTCCGGTCTCCCTACCTGTCATTTAAAAAAAAATAACAAAAAAGTCGAATTTCAGATTTTTATTTTAAAATGTGCCTTAGTTTTCTTAAATATTTCTGTCCAAATTTTGAAAAGATTCGATAAGTAATAAAGGAGATATACCTATTTTTCCTAAGCTTTCCAGCTCAACGTCCCTGTAAATGAAATGTTTAAACTCATTTTTCTTAGTTCGCTATTTTTTATATTTTCATTTTAATCGAAATGCTAAGGCTCCTACAGTAATTAAGCAAATTGTCTGAGTTTTTTTTTAATGTTTCTTTAAACTCTGTGTGCGATAACTAAGTATTGGATTTTTTATATGTTTGTAAAAAAAAAAAAAAAAAAACTGAAAAACATGATATTTTCTTACGATTTTCCCATATACATTCACAATTTTTTTTTGTCTGCTAATCTAATAGAGTAATCAAAAATCCGATACTAAGATTTATAGTTAAAAGTGCTCTGAATAAAGAATAAAAAAATCTTTTTCAAATATGAAAAATGAAACAAGAAATACATTTAAAATTGTTTACATTTAAAAAAAAATCCATTTTTTAAAAAGTTACTGCTATATTAAAAATTTAACACTTTTTATGATCTATAATGGCTATGCTTTACACAAACATGAACCTAAAATATAATATAAGTTATAGTTACAAAACAATTTTTTTTTGTTGCCGCGAGTCCCTTTAAATGGTAATATTCACCTAAATAGAATTCCTGGGATAACCATATATAATTAACAATTCTGTCTGTTGTTCTAACTTTAAATATCAGCAAAAAATATTATATGCCAAGAAAATTAATTACTAAAAATTCATTTGCATTACGAAAATAAGTTTTTGAGTTCTTCAGTATGAGTCACTTTTTGAGATGAAGGAGAATATATTTTTTTAACATTTTTTCCAATTTATCCGAACAAAAAATATTTTTTTTTATGAATGAAACCAATATGCTTTTATTAACAAAAGTGATGTATGTGATGTATGAGATCATTCAAACATTAGACTACCTAATGAAAAAACAGAGTTTGAGATTATTAGAAAAAAATTAAGAACATTTTTTAAATTAGAATAAAATCTGACAATTAAGCTATCGGATAAATTATTAACAGATTTTTTATAGACTTCTAATTACTTATGATTATTTCCATAATTGAAATTTAATTTATTACCAATAAAAATTGATACTTAAAATCGAAATATATTCTACTGTTAAGATTAAAACTTACATAATTAAAGCTGCCTTAAGACTTTTTAAAACACTGTATTTATAGATTAATAGACAAATTTAAATCTATATTTTCTTATAATGATAATAAATAGTGTAAAAATCAATTTATTAAAATATATACCATAGTATATTGATCCACCTACGAAATATATCATGCATAACATACGTGCAAGAAGATGGTTGCACTTAATTGGAAAAATAAAATTGAAAAGATAAAAGGATTGATAAGTAATTAAGTAAACGTGCAATAAAAAATGCATTAAAAACAATAGATTTATGCATAAAAAAATCCGAGATGTCCAATTTTTCCAATATCTAAAATCCATTTTTATCCTTCTTTAAACCACCTGTTTATTGTTTAATTTTCATACTGGTTTACCACAAATATTCGAATGGTATATTTTTACTGTTATGTTTTTCACGTTATTTTGTTATATCTTTGTCGGTTAGAAAGTATCACATATGATGCTTCCGAACCGTGGAGGTTGAAAACTAAACTATTTCATATTTTTACATTTTTACTTTCTTTCTATATAGCTGAATGTTTTTGGCTTTAGATGAAAACCAGTGGTGCTTATTGCCTTATAAATGGAGTGTTATTTTCATCTGAGCTTGGAAAATGCGTCCCAGATAGTGTGTCCAAGAAACTAAGAAGTTTTCATAATTATTTAATTTAAACTATCTACAAAAAAAGACTATTTTCAGATCATTTACTTAATTAAATAACTTAAATTGTTAGTGCATGAATTTAGGTTCTTGACAATTAAATTGATATTCTAAGGGTGCTAGTAATTTTAGATCCGTATTTGGGAATCTAAATTACCAGCCTCCTAAAGCATCAATTTGAGAAAAAGGGTTTCTTCTGCCATCTATGTTGTCTTTCATTCCCCAAAAGCAATAAATATGTATTCGTTGCTTTATTTTACCTTCAGGACTGAAGAGGATATATATATGGGGAATTCTCAATATCTTTTGACTTTTCAGAAATAAAAATCTGATGAAATTATGCTTACTAAAATAACTTTTTAAACTTATAGACGAATGCCTTAATGATTCAAAATAAAGAAAAAATGGTCAGCAGCGAAATATGTATATTTAACTGAGATTTAAATTAAACATGCGAGTTTAATTTTACTTACCATTTTACAATTATACCTTTTTATTTTCATTTAAATTTTTACTTATAATGAATTTGCATAGTACGCACAGGATATTCAAATAAGAAATAATAACAATGTAGTATTTTTAGTACAAAATATTGGTATAACATTTTCTTAAAGGGGTGTTAAGGAAGGGACGGTAAGGGGAAAAAGTGGATGGTATAGGAAAAAAAGGAACTGTAAGGGGAAAAAAAAGGGATGGTAAGGATGGGACGGTAAGGAAAATTACCACCCTTCTTTAGGCAAATCATGTTAAGACTAAGTGATATTCACAATGTTCATTGATTTTCAGAAACAGTTATTTACACTGTATTAAATTTAAAAAAAAATAATTTACCTCGAAAAGTTCAGGAATAAACCTTGGAGACGGTAAGACTACCAATAAAGCCACGATGCTTGAAATTGATATTTAAGTGCTGATTTAAATTCTGCAATAAATTTCCTGTCAAATAACTTTAGCCATTCTTTCTCTTGCAGTCTTCTGTATGAGAAAATAGTTGAAAAAACTTCTGTGGCTGCACCTGAAGGGATTTTCTATATAAGTTTAGCAAGGGGGGTGGTAAGGTAAGGAATCTAAAAGCCAGGGACAGAGTGAAAAAAATAATAACAACCCTAAAAATGTGTGTAGGTTAATTTTTTGCTACATATTTATATAAACAATAGTTCCAGTTTCGAAAAATTTACACAGAATTACTTTTATTGAAACAATTTTATACAGACAGCTCCAAACTTAAAAATCAGCATCAGGGACACGGGACGGTATAGGAATTTCGTGGCATATTTGGGCCCCCAACATCGTCCAAAACGTATTTATCTCCTAATATTGTTATGCAATCATGTAATGAGATGTTTTCCAGCATACGAAATAAAAAAAAAAAAACAAGAATATGTACTAAAATAAAAATTATCATTCAAAGTCAGAAAAATATAGAAAAGTCAAAAGATTGTGAGAATGCCTAATATTTGTGTACATAAAAAAAAAAACATCAAATGAAACCTACCGATGCCAACGTCTTTCGAAGATCAGTATAAAATTGTACATAAGTATCGGGTTTTACGAAAGAAAAACTTTGTAAATAAATAACTTTTTACTCTATTGAGTAATAAATGAATACTATTATAATATTTTAGAAGTACTGCAGAATTACGAACACTTTTACTGCGTTCTGACGATACTATTTCCATAATCAATATCGGGAATGATCTCTACGACTTTTATTTTATTAATATATTTTGGAAATGCTTTAATTTGTATTGGTATTATGTTTTTATTTACACAAATTCTAAAGAAGTTTTAAAATCCACATACAAATAAAGGGATAAAAAAAAAGTCTTTCGGAGGAGAAAACGCCTTGTAAACCAGATTGTGCATAATATTTTGAATTATTATTTTTTTTAAATCTGAAGCCTTTCATTCTAAACACATATAAGGTTATGTTATTTTATGAAAAACTGCATAATCAACTCTTCGTACCTATGGTTTTCTGAGATAAAATACTTTTTATAAACCTGTCCTTTTGAGACTAATACAGAAAATGTGACATTTTAAAACTAAGTTTACGATCCTTCTAAAGTAAAGTACCGAAATGCAATTTTTTCCGAGTTAAATTTCAAATATTGACTTCATTACTGTCTGTTTGACTGACCGGGGATGGAAAATCATGCATCATGCATAGATTATGTAACACGTTTCAAGACTATCAGAATATGGTTCAGAAATTTCATCATTATGAAATGAGATAATTAACAATTTAAAAGACATATGACGCAATGAAAATTTATCCTCAGTAATTGCTATCCATAGTTCATATTGCAAGAAAATACTTTCGTGAAGCACAGTGCGCAATATATCGAATCTCTAAACACGATTTAATGAGCTAGCAGCACGTGACAATCCATAAGTATTGTTTCTGCTATCTACTTAAAAAGATCTTTCGACTCGTGAAATTTCAAAAAAGATCACATATAATGATTTGGATAAGTCTTAAGGGAAATGGTAATAACGAATTTAGCGAAATTATGAAAAATAAGTTATTGAGCCATCATCGAGAGGAAAAACCGAACTAGGATAAAAATGTCACGTAATGAGGATATCAATGAAAACAAATTACATTTTCGGATGAAACAGAATTAAGCTATATTAAATATACTGTCCTAATGACCATAAAACTAAATAGATTTCAATCTTACTTTGTCTAAGTATGGCAAAAAAAATCAGGTTTTTCCAAGAATCTTATTTTTTCGAGATGGCGGGTTTCACAACTAGACGACACATTTGTAAAAGCACCATCATTGCCATGATACAATTTCTGTAGAGGATAATTCATTTCTCTGTATACAGTGTGCTGTCGAACTGACATTACGACAAATGTTAATGATGCATTTTTTATATGCCGGTATTTCTATAACATCTGTCCATTTCGTTCATATGACCGCCACATAGAAACACGCACAAAACTCAAACTATTTGTATAAAACGCATGATAGCCTGTTTTTCGAGTTTATTGAAATAATCGTTAAGATACATTCATTGTAGTTAAAGCTGTAAATAAAAATTCAGGAGTGAATCTGTGTTTTTAACTGAATAAATGAATTATGGACATATTTTCTTATAAAGAAATTGTTTGTTGTATTTCTCTCCTCTCAGACAGTACATAATTTTTATAGACATACTGTAGAAAATAAAACATTTTTAGTATTGGATTCGTGACAAATTTTGAATTCCGGTTTTAGAGGGATTTATACTTTTGAGAAGGTCCTGAACACGATTGACTGCGTTTAGAGAATGTCTCTGTATGATAAAAATTCCCTGACCGCCTCTCAAGAACTAACGCATGGAATTTCATAAAAAAATAGATTCAGTAACACGTTGACATAAGTGGTTGTTGATTAGGTTTTGGTGTAAATCACCGAGCACGTGGCGCTGATTAATTTTTTTTAATTTCCGCAAAAACTCTATCTCAAGAACTCCTGCACAGATTTTCACCAAATTTCAGATTCATTTATACGTCGTCTTAAGTTGTTGCGCATTACGTTTTGATATAAATCATTCACAAGATTGCGCTGTTATGCTGCACTTTTGAGGATTTACATGATCATAGTGATAGTCATATCTCAAGAACTAATCGTCGGATATTCATCAAACTTCAGATTCAGTTACACTTTGGCATAAGTTGTTGTTGATTAGCTTTCGGGGTAATTCATCCAGCAGGTGGCACTGCTGTGCTCTTTTTGCGGGATTTCCGCAATAGCTCTATCTCAAGAACTAATGCAGGGATTTTCAGCAAATTTCAGATTCAGTTACACGTTGACGTAACCATAAATTTATTTTTATACGTGATGCATAAAACAAAAACATTCTTAAATGTGCAGAAAATGTCTTTACATATCTTAAATATTTTGACTTGTTACATTGAATAAATATTTGATTCAAGTATGTCATTTATTCGTTCCTTTCTTTTGTTTTTGTTTATGATTTCATTTCTTATTAAATTCAATTTTATATTTTATTTTCTCTTTATACATTCCATTTTCAATGTGAAGTGAAGACGTTTAAATAAATACCCTCTAAAAGTTTAAGAGAATTCTTTTTACATTATTTAATTATTTAGTTTTCTAATATTTCAATTTCTTAAACACTCAATATGTATTTTTCTTAATTCACTAATGTAATTCTAGCTTGTTTCTTTTTTAAATTAACAAATACTATCTCCTAAAAACAAGAAAAAATAAATATTAATTTCATTCTTAATACTTTTCATTCTTTCAAATAACTACTTCAGGTTTGTTTACTTTTTCATTCTATGAATGAGAAGCCTTTCAGAAAAATGACTTGTAATCGAATAAACGCAATAAAATTAACGCTAAAAGCTTTTACATGCCACATTAAAACTTTTTTGTGTAATAAGTTTTTTCAAAAACTTTTGATGCAAATTTGTTTTAAAAACAACATTGTTAAACTTAAATTCTTTACAAACTATTAATTGATTTGAATTTGAATTTTATCGAGTATTTTTATATTTTGCAGTGAATGGTACAAATTAATTTATCTGGTAAAAATACGTATGAAATTTAATAATACATACCAAATATTTATTAATTCAAAATTTGAATTACAAAAGCAATTTTTATGAATATTTGGAAATGCAGATAAATTATTTATAGATAGTTATTTAACGGGCCATAATAACAAATATTTTCGCTTGTAGAATAGAATAGTAGTGAATCATCCAGAATCATGAAACTTCTGTTGCTTATTAATTATTTTGACGCGTGAATCTTAAGACAAAATACATACATTAAACGAAACTTAGTAAGCTTAAATCACTTAAGGGGATCCGGGACACATTTTAAAATAATTTTTATTTATTAAGTTAAAATTCTGAATTTTTGTGTGATGGTTAACCTTGTCATTTGTAAACAGAATCACATGATAAAACTTCTCATAATTAAAAAAAATGTAATTTAAAATTTATTAAAAACGTTGGCGTAATTTAAAATCATTACAACTCGAAATATTATTTATAGAATTTCAACTTTTTTTCATTTAAATAAACAGAAATATATAAGTTTTAATTTTGATTCAGCATTTTTAAAATTTTTAATTTAAAAAAAAATTAAAAATATTTAACGAAAAAAATTTAAAAAAAGTTGTACAAATTAAAAAAAAAAATCATATTTTCAAAAGTAAATGTTTTTTTTTCAAATATGCTAAATCAAAATTTATGTACAACAATTGAAAAAGATATGTTCCAAGTTTGAACCCTTTATCTTTAACGTTTCTCGAGTTATAAGAATTTAAATACGAGAAATGGTGAAAAAACCTATCATGAAGAAAAACGCATTTTCACAACAAGTAGTTTCTATGACAGTCATTTCTTTAAAGCTAGATTTTGAAAACAAAACAAAACGGAAAAATTAATATTTTTTGTTCTAATTCAGATAGAAACATGATTTAAATGTCATTTTAAGCAGACAAATACACAGAAAATTTTAATGAAATATAATGTTTTTACAAAATTTGAAGATTTTTGTGTCCCGGACCCACTTAACAATATTTACAAGAATTGATAAATTCCACACAGTTTGATGATTTACCCCTTAGAACACAGCAATTCCATCTCTCAAAATTACGCTCATACAGAGACAGTTCCTGGGAAGGCTGTCAGTGCTCATGTTCCAAATCTGTGTATTCGACACATCGTACATTGCTCGCTACCTTCATACCTAAAAAATCCCACCTGCGAATGATATATCCAAAAAAATCTGAAAAAGGAAACTGATATACGTAAAATAATTACCTAAAAACATTTACAAAAATACACATACCAAATTACGAGTTTAATGAGAATATGTTTTTCGTGGAACATAGCAATTTGTGTTTAACAACAGATTTTCTGTGAAAATGTGAAACATATTTTCACTTGGAACATGCCTCTGTGTAACAACGCTATCTAATAACAAATCTTTAACAAAATGAAAACGTTGGATCACGTGCTTATATTTATTTGTTAACCTACTGGAATTCTGCTTGGCCCTTTGAGTTTAAAATTTCTGCATCATTTATTAAGTGTTTATATTTTAACTCGAATAATAAAGTTACAGTCCGAATACTATTTGTTCAAATCTTAGAAAAAAGAAAATAACCCAGCTTCACAATTATAAAATTTAAAGCATTTTTGCATATTGCATTTCTATGAAACCAACGAATCACTTTATAAAATCATTCAACAAGAAAATGTTTTACTATTTTTAGCAAATTTTCTACTACAGACAGATCTAGTATTCAGAAAATGAATTCGTTGTAAAAAAAATTCCGTTTGAACCTTTAATGTACCTAATAACTTTTTATACAAAAATAACATATTTCCTTTCGTCATGATAAAATTGAGACAAATAAGATGTCACAAAATATGTGGCAATATGTGTTCAATCAGCTAAATATAAAGGTTTACAAATTAATTCATAATGCATATTTATGTCCATCAATTTATTTTTTAGGAGGAATATTCTCTATTCATCCTTAACAATTGCTGTTTTTACAGATGTATCATTTCCTAAATTATATCCAGCCAATAATTATATTCAATTTGTTAAAATCTAATATTATTAACGGATTTTTCCAATTTCCACGCCTATAAATTTATTCCATGTTATACACAATCCAAATAAACTTTTATTTTAAGAAACATTTTCGTGATACATTGCTTGGATATAACAAAAAATAGCTTAGTCTGCTACATACATACACAATATAAAATGGTTATCACACTCATTTGACAATACGCAATTATCAGATGCCAACTGGATTAATCAAATATTTTTAGAAAGCGGTTTTACTATATTCACATACCTGTTTCTGACGGATTGTGTAAAAAATAAATTTTCTTTCTGAGATTGCAAATTTTATTAATTTCTTTAAACTTTTCATAACAAGGTGTGACATTCATGTATAATGTTTTTTTTCCTTCAAATCACTATGTAAATATGGAGTTATTACATAAAAATAGTTATCAAATTAAATTTAGATTCATGTGTAATTAATAAATTAAAATAAATCTATGATATTTACAGCTGATGAATATTCCTTTGTATATCGTATTTCGGACTTAATTAAATCCAACTAATTCTAGTCTCGCCTAGTCTCGATGTACTGCATTTTATTATTTCACCTTCTTTTAGAGCATAAATTCATTTAACTTTTATCAATTTTCTGCTTTAAGATATCTCTACAATTTCCAAAATCTTAAGTTTGCTTAATGAATTTTGGATTGCTGCTTCCACAATTCAACGAATTAACAAAATTTTTCCTGTAAGTAATAGCTCGAAACATAATCAGAAAAAATCACTGCAACTATTTCATTTCAGTTTTTCAGATAGTCTAATTTAAAACATATTTTCATTTGTAGGAGTCGTTTTAGTTATTTGTTTCAAATTCTTTTTATCCTTCGTCAATGCCATCAAGTTTAAAAGGCGATTCGTTCACATTTTTCTTTGCTGTCGAATCCTCATTTTTATCATTGCACATATGCATCATTGACATTATGCATCACTGTCTAGCAGCCAAACGTTGTCTCCTACTTCAGATTTACCACGTGCAGCTGTAAACTCGGATCTGCTTTATTTAATAGCGTGGTGCGTTTTTCTTCTGTTTTTATTCCTACTACATTTGCCATTTCTTGAAGTTTCATTCCTGTAAAAATAGTCTTTGGATACTCAATTTTTCCGTCACAAATATAGGAAAGTCTTACGTTTGGAGTTTTGTTTTGTTTTTTTTAGGAAAAGCAATTCAGCGATGGTTGGAGAACAAGCTGTGGTTGACGATTTTTCCTGTTGGAGCATCTCTAAGAATTGTTTCTGAAATTAATACAAAAAGATCGAGTGACTGGCAATTTTTCTTCTTAGTCGGTCTTTTTCAGACAGACCTGGTACTTTATTATAATGATATATTACAAGTTGCAACTTTGGTGAAGGAATTCAATGTGGTTCGAAAAAGCTACCGCGAACCATAGGGTACCTTTTCCCACTTTAAATTGTAGGTAATAATTCTGTAAGTATTAATAAAATATTTTTTCTTCGACAAATTGTTAATTATGTCTGTAATGTATAATAAATAAATCAGAAAAAGATAAAATTGTTGAAATAAAAATAAAGAACTGTAATACTGGGGCAAAGTTTCCTCATTTTAAAGTGTGTGTATTCTATAATGTTGTTCTTAAATGGGTTAATTTTGCTAAATGGGCAATGTATCGTCAGCTTTATAACCCAGAAAGGGTTTGTTCACCTTAAAGTGTGATAAAAAGTAATCCGTCTTTAACGCCCACCCTTTCAGTAATTTCAAATGAAAATTATTTTTGTTTTTGTTTTAATTAATAGAATGTAGAAAGAAGTGGAAACTACGTCGAGTATTTAGAACTGGAACAGCAGAAAGCACAAAATAATTTTTATTCAAAAATATGCTAATAAATTTTACTTCAATTTACATTATAATGTAAATTATTATGATTATGACACCTCTATCAATGATAGTGAAATTGTATTACAGTAAAAATGGAGTTCATAAAATATTCTATAAGTCAACCCATTCCTTGTAATCCATTAACTCATCCTAATTCATTGGCTCTATAGTTGATGAATAGCTTTTTGTCTGAAGAAAGCTATTTTTTCGTTACAAAATCATTGAGTATATTGTTGAACTTTCTGTTTGATATAACAAATGGTGTTTCACAAACTCTAGTCATCTGCTCTTGTCCATATTTTGACGAACATATACCAGGAGCCATCCTGTGTATTGCTGGCATAAACGCCATAGTTTATTTAAAAGTGCTGCATCCAAATTCTTATCGCGTTGTATACTTAATATTTCTTTAACATGAAAAGTTCCCTTTTAATCCTCGAAGAGCGTATAAATTTAATTGATGATTTGATAGTTTTTACCTAATGCTTAGCGTTTTGTTGATATACCCCTTACTTTGGCAATATACACTATATGGCCAAAGGTGACCGGTCACTTGCAATTTTTGACGTCTTGTTAAATATCTAGAAAAATACATGAGTAATTAACGTGAAACTGCACGAGTGTAAACAGTATAGTATAGGTCATATATTTCCGCGAAGATTGTTTTCCCGAAACCCTATGGGGGACCGTCAAAAAATTGAAAAAGAACGAATATCTTTTGGATAACCCTGTAAAACTAATCGAGCAAAACGTTTAAACTAGAGATTATTAATAAGTGGCTTATTGTAATATACTGTATTCATTTTTATGAGGATAGCATGTATACTCGTAGAGAAATTAAAGTTTTTTTAAAAACAATCCCAAATTTCGCCAAATTTTTTGCTTATAATTTGCAGAGTTTTTAATATAAAAATAGTTCTTTTCACAAAATATGACGAACAACATTGTACACAATAAGAAGTCAGAACACAGTCAGACTTAAAAAGTAATAAAAATTGGATGACAAATGAGCAGGTTTACTACAAAATGTTTCACTGCGCATGCGCGAATGCGATCAAAATATAATGTGCGTAATGTGTTAGTTATATGTATAGAGCAACTTTTGTAAAAGTCTCAAAAAACATAGTTTGAAATGTCTGATAATAATCGTTTATAGAATAAGCTCAAAATCCGTTGTTCCCAAAAGCAAAAAGATGAGGGGTTTTATCCAAGTATAGTACTACGTGCAATATTGAGTATGCTAAATTAGCACTAATCAATGAATATATAGATACAATCCCTCATGTTTTTGCTTCATTTTGGGAACAAAGGATTTTGAGCTTATTCTATAAACGGTTATTATCAGACTTTTCGAACTTTTCAGACTTTTACAAAAGTTGCTCTATACATTTAGCTAACACATTATGCACATTATATTTTCGGTGCATTCGCGCACGCGCAGTGAGACATTTTTTAGTAAACTTGCTTATTTTTCATCCAATTTTTATATTTTTTTAATTCTGACTGCAGAGTATTGTGTACAATGTTGTTCGGCTTATTTTCTGAAAAGAACTTTTTTTTTTATTAAGACCTCTGCAAATAATAAGCAAAAAAATTGGCGAAATTTGGGATTGTTTTTATAAAAACCTTAATTTCTCTGCGAGTATACATGGTATCCTCATAAAAATGAACACAGTATATTACAATAAGCCACTTACTAATAATCTCGAGTTTAAAGGGTTTTGCTGCATTAGTTTTTACAGGGTTGTCCAAAAGATATTCGTTCTTTTTCAATTTTTTGATGGTCCCCTATGGGGTTTTGGGAAAATATCTTCGCGGAAATATATGACCTATACTATACTGTTTACAAACTTGCAGTTTCAGGTTAATTCCTCATGCATTTTTCTAGATATTTAACAAAACGTCAAAAATCGCAAGTGACCGGTCACATTTGGCCATCTATTTATATAAAATCCAAGTCTCTGTGTGTCCCTCACTATTCCGGTAGGACCGCCTCATTGAAATGAGTAATTGTTGAAAAATATTAAAGCAGGGTTACCACAGTAGCGCCAAATGTTAGCCAACTTGGCGATAGCTGGATAATTTGGCGAAGTTCCCATTTAAAACCATTAATCTTTCATAAATTTAATTTAAACTCCACTCTTTTAAGATATTTTTTCGAAATCGATGGGTGAGAATTTAAAGTACATCTTTACATCTTCCTTCCGATGCTACTAATAAAATAACCGCCAATAGACAACGGTGTACTGTGTGAGCTCCTAACTGCGCGATTTTAATGTGCTTTAGGTACTTTTCCAGTATAGGTAGGTGCCTTGGCGAAAAAGGAAATTTGGTAACATATTTTCCGGAAACCTATTCACTGTTTCATTTTATATACACACGCATTTTTTTCGATATTTATACGATTTATTTAACATAAAAAAGCCGTTTCTCTAATTTTATACAGAAACAGATGTAATTTGTACATAAAAACATCAATAATATACATATAAAACAAACAAAAACGCTCATCAAATTTGTTTTCATAGCTGTTTATATGATTTGACAACAAATCACGATATTTTTCCGTTATACGGACACCATGCCAAAAGGTATGCTAATGCGCCAATTATTTCAAAATGCTAAAAGATATTTGTAATTTTATGCCAGCAGTTTAATATGAGTTTTATTTTATTGCTTTATTTTATAGCAGATATTTATTCACTTATTTTAAGTATATATTTGAGATTTGATGAAATAGTTCGTAAAAGTCTGGAATTTTCAAATGTTATATTTTTTAAATGCTCACTTTAGTATCGACAATGGTTTTTCTTTTATTTTTCAAATGCTTCAATTCACGATTTTGCGCCAACTATTATGCTTGGCGACAATGGTGTCCGCATAACGCAAAAGTACCCAAATCTCACTTTCTGATGCCCAAATTACACCAAGCTTTTTAAAAAAATGCCAAAGCCCCTACAGTGGAAAAGTACCAAACTGTCTATTATTTTGCGCTATCCGTGTTATAGTTTGTACTATATATGCAAGAGGAGTGGAGCGAAGAGTTTAAACATTAAATATTAAAGTTTCGGCACAGATGTCATATACGCCCCATATTGGCGCGATTTTTTTCTGACACCAATGTCATATACACAACGAGTACTTAACTGGCGCCAAAGTGTCGTAATTTTGCTTGATATGGTAATCCGTATGTTGATGTTTATGCTGTTGACGTTTTCGCCAAATTTGCGTCGGAAAAAAATTGCGCCAATGTATGATAACGTATATGACAACTGTGCCAAAGTTTCTATAAAGCAGTATAAGACTAAAAAATTAAGAATAAAATAAATGCAAAATAAGACTAAAGAAGAAAGAAAAATCATGCGTTAAGCATAGAATATGAAACACTTTCCAACACATCCTGAATGCTTTAAGAAAACTTCGTTATTTAGGGAAATAAGGTAAATAAGATAACGTTACTTCTTAGATATCCCGTCGACCAATTTCGCCAAATTATATAAATCGCCAAATCAATAGTAAAACATTAACAAAAATACAAATAAAACGTCGAATTAATGGTTTTGGAACAGATGTCATATTCGCCCCATATTGGCGCGATTTTTTTCTGTCGCCAATATCATATAGGGAACAGGTACTTAATTTGCGCCAAAGTGTCGTTATTTTGCTTGATGTGGTAACCCGGATTATGTTGTTTATGCTGTTGATGTTTTCGCCAAATTGGCAACAAAAAAAAAACGCGCCAATATGGGGCGAATATGACATCTGTACCATGGTTTTATTGGCCATTATTGGCATTTAATCTTACAATTAATTAATTAATGGCAACCATTATTGGCAATTAATCTTACAATTTGGCGACAGTAATTTGGTCGACGGGATAACTAAGAAGTACCAAGATAACTAAGTAAACATTTTAGAAAACGCATAAAAAAATTTAAAAATTGATTTCAGCAGTTACCGTCCATAGTCAATAGTACCATTATTACATGCCACTATTTAGCTAAAATTTAATTTAAACTACTCTTAAAACTACTGAAATCACATTTCCAGATATTATCATCCATAGACGGTTATGTATCCAATTCTTTGCGTGACCATGTATATCATTTTATCTATATTCTACAAACATTTCTTAGGAAACTAAATGCAGTTCAGCGTAAAAATGCATAACTCCTTTAAAAACCACCTTTAAGCAATTTACTCTCATACTCAGTAACCCTTACGAATTCTTTTGTGTAGCCCTGCATATGAACTGTAGCATTTATACACACAGTATAGTATGCATAAATGTAGTGAAACATAAAAGCGCATATCATAATTAAAAATGCATTTCTAGCAATCATTGCTTATGTACAGTACTTCGGAGAAAAGTTTCTTGCCGAGAAAGAAGTTTGCCAATATATTTTCTTGCAACCTATTTACTGCTTCATACTCACAAGCAATTTTTTCCATATGTATACAATTTGGCACAGATGCCATATATGCCCCATATTGGCGCGATTTTTTTCCGACGCCAATTTGGCGAAAACATCAACAGCATAAACAACATTCGGGTTTCCATTACAAGCAATATAACGACACTTTGGCGCCAGTTAAGTACCCGGTGCATATATGACATCGGCGTAAAAAAAAAAAAAATCGCGCCAATATGGGCGTATATGACATCTGTGCCGACAATTTAATATAAAAAAAGCTATTTACCCATTTTTATAAAGAAACAGAAGTAATTTTTGCACAGATATCATATACGCATGGGGGTTGGCGTGATTTTTCTATGACGCCAATTTGGCGGAAATCTCGCTTTCGAATATCTGTTACTTATATATTTTTCAATTATTTGCTATCATTTTGAAAAGGAAATAACTATAAATAAATAAAAGTTTGAATAATAACTATAGAACAAAGCAGTTTATATAATTAAAAAACAGAAAATAAAAGTAAATAAACAATTTATTAATAAATAAAAAACAATAGCCGGGTTACCATAGCAGGCAAAATAACACCATTTTGGAGCCAGTTAGGTATCCCGGTTCATATCTGAAATCTGTGCCGTAATTTGTGTATAAAAAAAAATATATATATATTTAGGGTACAGATGTCATATTCGCCCCATATTGGCGCGATTTTTTTCTGTCGCCAATATCCTATAGGCAACGGGTACTTAACTTGCGCTAAAGGGCTTGATGTGGTAACCCGGATTATGTTGTTTATGCTGTTGATGTTTTCGCCAAATTGGCAACCGAAAAAAATCGCGCCAATATGGGGCGAATATGATATCTGTTCCATATTTAGAAACGATTTTTTTATGTATATAAGTGCATATATAACCAAAGATAAAAGTTCATTAGATTTGTTTTCATAGCTGTTTATATATTTTCGCAACATATCTCACTTTCTGATGCCCGAATCGCGCCAAGCTTTTTTTAAAAATGCGCTATAATGGAAAAGTACTTAAATAAATAATTAACAGAAATAACAAATTATACAAACTAAAACTGTTTGTTTCGAGATCAAAGCATTGTTTTTAATTTTGATTAAAAATACATATATCCTTTTTGGATAACTTCAATTGAAATTAGGTTCACAGCTTAATATCTCATTCCATAAACCTAAACAAACACAAGTGATTCATTCATCGTGAAACGTCAGAAATATTAAATCATTGAGGTAATCATTCACAAAGTAAGTTCTCCAACAATCAATGGGTAATATTCTAATGACGTCATAGTAGGTAAAATGGTGGCGGTATCGTTTGTTTATGGTTTGTAATCACAAAGATTTAATTTTGCAATGTCTCTTAGTTACATTATTTTACTGTCATATTTATGAGCTCAGAACAAAAGACTATTTTTTCATTATTTAGTTATTAAAGACGGAAAAAAATCATAAATGCATGATTTGAAAATTTTAAATAATTTTCTTTCTTAATACTAAAAAAATAACATCGGGAAGTAACAGCGGGTTTAAGTTAAATAAGTTTAACTGTTTAATTCTGTTGTAATATTCAAAATAACTGTATTTATTAGATTTCAGTACTCAACATCAGGGCCCGATTAAACTTTGAAGTTAGAGGAATTACAATGTCATTTCAGGACCTTTCTTTTGGAGAAGCTTTTCTAAATTCCATAAATACATGGAAAATCTTCAGTGTTAGAAATATTATTCCTAGGACTGACATAACACGAGAACGGCCTGCAATTTTACACAAGTGTTTGAAAGCTACTTTATATCAGAAATTTTACTAAAAACTGGTTACTTTTTTGTTATAGCGGCCCACACTATTAGGATTATGACAAGTTGCAGCCAATTTCGCCAACGTCGTAACCAAGATCGTGAAGCACACACATATAATACCATATAATACCATTTCATGAAATCGTATACGATAATTTAATAGTTTTTAACCTTACTTCAAGTGTGTTATTTATTTATTTTTAAGGCTCAACAATCTAAATTGCCCAATATATAAATTTAAAAAAATGTAAACAAAGATTGAATAGACATGACCGCAAAAAGCCTCAAATCTGCATAACACTTGGAACCAAACTGTGCAGATTAGACGTCTTCTACTGTACACAGTTTTTCATAAATGTGTTTCATTCTTAAAATGTGTTATTTTTATCTATCACTGCGGAACAAGCGAGAAAACTCATATTCTTGCACATGAGTTGTATATATCTTTATATCTAAATTTCCGTCATTTTTGACGGGCTACCTTTCTAGTATAGTATATTCCTTGACTCATTAACCTTGTTTAATTTTCAATTTTTTTTATTTATCCCTAACATAAATTTTTCATTTCGTAATTACAGTTTCGCTTCATCGGTAAAAGTTAATTAAAATTTTCTCTAGTGTATTTTCCCATTCTCTAGAAATGCAATTTTAAGCGTTGTTTTTTTCAAGGGGGATTTTGTTATGTAAGTTACGAAGACAAAGATTTTTTATCCCATGAGACAGGATCGTTGTCACTTAATACTTTGACTTTTACTTCCAATATCACCGGGTAAATATTTTTTTAGTTCAGAGCAGCTTTTATTTTACAACTGAAAATGAAATGTATTTTTCAGTTATTTCAGGAATGTTTAAATAACCGCTTTTTTCTTGTTGTTGTTGTTGTTATTATTAGTTGAATTTTAGTTAAAAACTCAGTTGAAAATATAATAATCACAACCGCAAAATGTTTTGCCCTATTTTATTTCCTTTTTGGGTAATTTATATCGTGGACCTTAAGTCAAAATACGTATATTAAACGGGCAAAAAAAAAAAAATACTTGATAAATACACAATAATATCTACATTTCACACAGAGCTTAATTTAAGACTTAGTATACAGTAATTTCAGCGCTCAAAGTTATGCTCGTATATTGACTATTCTAGCAGAAGCGGGAAAGTGGTAAAATCCAAAATTTGGGCGTGTGCAAGCATATAAAATTGATAGCTAGTTCCATATACAACAGAACGTATTATGGACATAACAAAATTTAAGAGAACTTTATAAGTTATAATGTTCAAAATTCGAAGTATTTTTTTTTTTAAATATAGCAATTCTGAATTCAATACAACTCTGATTATGCAATTTGCATGTGTTTGAAAAACCATCATCCTTAATGTAATAGCTTCAAGATAATTAAAGAGTAAGAAACATTCGAAAACACAGAAATTTGCTGATTTACTAGCTGACCCGCCCGGCGTTGCCCGGGTCCGTGGTAATATTTATAAAGTAACCTTTAATTTATATGATTTTATGTGTAACCCGATTTTGTCTGAAATACGTACCCACTCACAGTGTGAAAATGGGGGAGAAGCAGTTTCAAATTGTTGAGATGTTATGCAAATTTTATTCATAAATTTTTGTAAAATTGTATGCCATAGTCATGAACAAATTAAAATTTTAAAACACCCTTTACTGATGAAAAATTAGTTAAGAGGAGAGGAGTGAGTGCTTAGTAATGTACAGGCCAAAAGCTTTAAAACGACCTCTGTCAGAAAACAACATATAAAGGATACCCATCGTAGAAAACGCTACAGTTGTAAGGACAATTATCGTCGCCCGCCTTCCAAACTCGAAATTCAACTCAACCCACCTTCTTTAAAATTTTAAAATGTTATCAAGTATCTCATTCACGTAAGTTAATTTCAATTGTATTCGTTCTTCGTGTTAATGGCAATTTACATATGCATAGTCGCCCAAGTATGGAATGTGTTTCTTGAACTTTTTATAAAGTAACTATCTATGAAGTATTACTGAATGTTTTCATTTCAAATGAAACTCTGCATTCTTGGGCGACTAAAAACTCATGACTTCGATAAGAAATGAAAACATTCAGTAAAGTGTAAAAAATATGTTTTCATTTTGATTTGTTATGAAACTCATAATATATGGGGAAGTGGAAAAAAAAGATAAACAAAAGAAAAACCCAAATAATTTCATTCATTTCCCTGAAAAGAAATATTTATTTTTTTCCTATTCTTGGACGATGACAACATACATCTCTTAATCGCCCAAGAACGGAAATTATTTATTGAATGTTTCCATTTCATAGAAAGTAAAGTTTTCATCTTACACTTTGCTATAAAATATACAGTTCTATTTTTGCTAAGAAATGAAAACATTCAGCGAAGTGTAACATGAATGTTTTCCTCAAAACAATTTAAGTATGAGTTTTAAAAAAAATATCCATTTCCTCACATATTGAGTTTCATAAGTAAAACATTAAGTAAATATTGATGATTTACAGAACTGTTTCTTCCTATGAAGTGAATAACATCGCCCAAAAACCCACAACAGAAAAATAATTACAAAGAATACAAAGTAATAGTCTTTAAAATAATTCCTTTGAAGAAATTTGCATTTTATTCGTAATCCTACGACGAAATTTACGTTTTTACGTGATCTTTTACAGAATTCCCGTTTTTTCCCTACATGTCTTAATCGCCCAAGAACGGAAATTATTTATTGAATTGTTTTCATTTGATAGAAAATAAAGTTAAAGGAAACATTTGATTCTTGGGCGACTAAAAATATTCTTAAATGAAACAAAGTTCAATAACAAATTTTAATGAAAACGTACGTCTTACACTTTACTATAAAATGTACAGTTCTATGTTTGGTAAGAAATGAAAACATTCAGCGAAGCGTAAGATGTATGTTTTCATCAAAATAATTTCAGTAAGAGGTTAAAAAAAAATCACTGTTTTCTAACATATTGAGTTTCACTATAATAATAAATGAAGCAACTGTAAAACTAATGTAAAGCTTTTCTAATTATTGCTATATTTAAATTTAGAAATTAATAGAAAAGTGCACTTAATCATGTAAAACAAAATTAAAACTTGGTAACTTCTTAGCAAAACAAAAACAAAATTTTATCCAGTATTGATAATTACAATTAAATTAAGTAAAAAAAAAAAAAAAAAAAAAAAAAAAAAAAAAAAAAAAAAAAAAATATATATATATATATATATATACATTTGAATCAAGGGGGTATTGAAAGAAAAAAAAATTCTGAAATTCACAGATTTTCTGAAAGATTACAGCAGAGGGGGAACAATTTAAGGTTTTATGAGGTAAAAAAAAAAAAAAAAAAATCCCCGTTTTTTTCACATATTGAGTTTTATAAGTAAAACATTAAGTAAATAATGATGATTTGCGCAGCTATTTCTTCCTATGAAGTGAATAACATCGCCCAAAAAACCCCAACCAAAAAATAATTACAAAGAATACTAAGTAACAGTCTTTAAATAATTGTTTTTTCCTATTCTTGGGCGATGACAACATACATCTCTTAATCACCCGAGAACGGAAATTATTTACTGAATGTTTCCATTTCATAGAAAGTACAGATTTCATCTTACACTTTACTATAAAATGTACAGTTCTATTTTTGCTAAGAAATGAAAACATTCAGTGAAGCATTGATTCAGCAAATTTGAAAAAAAAATAATTACTTTAAGATCCCAGAAAACAAAATTCAAGAAACATATACTATTTCATTCTTGGGCGACTACGCTTATGTAAATAGTTATGAAGACGAAGAACGAATACAATTTAAAGTAACTTACGTGAATTGTATTAGATCATTTCTTAAAAAGCAATATAAAAAACATTATAAATTAATGTCAATAAGATTAAATCTTATAGCAACAAAAAAATAATAAAGCAAGAGAAATAAACAGTGCAATTTCACGCTAGGAAATGCAGACGCTGTATCTCATATTTACCACCTGCTCTCATTGGCTGGCTTCTTCATTGCCGCGGATTGGCTTAGAGCTGTAAATAGCCTCTAACCCATAACGTTTTATTGCCGGTTATTGGCTTAGAGCTGTAAATAGCCTCTAACCCATAACGTTTTAATTTTTTAAAAAATATATCAATTTAAATTTAAAAATCCGGCGCTGAAGTGCACTTTCCGGTAATAGAATCTACACATGACAAAAGTTTCAGAGGCCTAGGTGTTATAATTTCGGCGCTTTCCTCGGTCAGGCAGGCAGGCAGACAGACATCTCTTATTTTATATATAGGGGAGCTAGGGGATGAATGGGACAAGGGATGGGTGGGACATTCTCAATATTTCAGGCAATAAACATTTATTTTAAATTGTTTCCTATCCCTATATAAGGCTCTACTACAGTGTGCTACAGAGCTAAAAGTAGGACCACATTGAGTTTTCATTTTCCTTCAAAGTTGCATTTTCTGAAATCTCAACTTAAAAGTAAGTTTTTTTTACATTTGAAGATGTGAAATATCTTATACAATATAAAAAATTAAGCTATGTTGTAGTTATTTATTTTAAGATTCAATATCGATAATTATAATGAATGAATAGTAACCATTGTGGCAAAATAATTTTTGAGGCAAAATGGCTGAGAACGGAATATATGCATCATGGGGATGATTGGGGCATTTCAAATGGGGATGAATGGGACATTCTTATTCATCCCTAGAGATGTTGAAAATTTTATTTATTAACTAAATAGTATTATATAGGTTGATAAATTAATAATTTACGTTAATTAATAGTATTAAATAGTATTATATGAGTTGTTATTATTTAAAATTTCTGAGTGTTATTTATTCTATTGTAATAATTATTAATGGATTATAAAAAAATTGGTACTAAAACTTAATCAAAATAGATAAAATTGTTAAAAATAGTATATGTTTATTAATCAATTGGGGGAAATTATATTGAATTTTGAAATGTTGCACAAATAAATCCCCACCCCTAACATATTGGGTCGATCGGAAGGTCGTGTCGTATTGGGAAAGTCAATTTGTACCGGAAAATTCTATCATTTAATTACTAGACACATTTATTTTGATATCTAATGTCTAATAATTACCGGCAGAATTTTCCAGTTCGAATTGATTTTCCCAACACGACACGACTTTCCGATCGACCCAATAATTTCCGTTCTGCATGTTTCTAAGATACATTTAATTAATATTAATTAATAAGTTATGATTGGAAATTATTAGCTATGCCATATTTAAAAGACATTTTGCCCTTTCATTTCAAATCTAAAATGCCTCATAACTGGGGAAAAAGACCATATTGATAGCCGAAGTCTGCATTAAAAGTTAAAACTGCAATAAAAGAAGTTATTGAAAAAAAAAACTTATCAATTTGTGCTGTAAAATCATATATTACAAATATAATTACATATAAGATTATAATTATAAATTTTAATTAGATAAAATTGAATACAGGGACGAAGAACTTTGTGTAACATCCATCCCTATTAGTGTCCCATTCATCCCTGCTGTGGGGATGATTGGGACAGGGAGGAACGTTTTTTTGATTTCATAATATTTTTCTGAATAAATCATAATCTAGAATAAATATTGTTCACCTATGTTGTCAAATACCTAATGTATGAAATGTGATATATAATATTGATAATAACTTAAATAAAAAAATATAAAAAAATATTTTTGTGAAAATGTCCCATTCATCCCCCATCTCCCCTATAGATGAGAAGAAAAATATATTTTGAAATGTATATTATGTAGAATTTAGAATAATTTATATTTATTATAAAAATGATCAATAATACAGGGTGAGAATAAATGAATGACCGGATTTTGAAAATTTATATTTTTAGAACTGTTGCACATATTATAATAGGTGATATACACTATTTGGCCAATGATGACCGGTCAGTTGCGATTTTAGATGTTTTGTTAAATATCTAGAAAAATACCGGAGGAATAATCCTGAAACTTCAGGTGTGTAAACAACATGCTAGACGTCATATATTGCCGTGAAGATTTTTTCACGAAAATCCATAGGGGAGCGTAAACAAATTTGAAGAAAAACGAATATATTTTGGATTACCCTGTAAAAACTAATGTCGCAAAAGAGTTGAAACTGTAGAACATTATTAAGAGGGTCCTTGTAATAAAACTGTGTTAATTTTTATGGGGATATCATGCATACTGGTGGAGAAATAGAGGTTTTTATAAAAACAATCCAAAATTTTACCAAGTTTTTTTGCTTTTAATTTGCCGAGTTCTTAATATAAAAGAATGTTCTTTTTAGGAAACATGACAAATGACATTGTACAAAATACCCAGTAATTAAAATTAAAAAATAATTACTATTGAACAAAGAATGAGCAGGTTCACTAAATAATATTCCACTACGCATGCGTGAAAGCAATCAAATATAATGTGCATGATTTATTAGCTAAATGTATACAGCAGCTTTTGTGAAAGCCGCAAAAATATAGCTTGGAAATTCTGAAAGTGATCGTCGGATAGATTACACGAGATGGAATTTTCGATTTTGAGGGCTTTGGGAAAACCTTTCGAAATTTAGTATGGTTCGTAAATTAACATAGTTTGGTTCTAAAAAGTGTATCAATCAAACGTTTGGCAGCACTTGAATTAATTTCGTGGGATGTAAAACTGTTTCAAATGATATGTGAATTTTCTTTACCATCCATTCGGTATAACCTGATACGATATAAGAGGATAGATAGATGTAAGTGCACTATTTAAATGAACAAGAGCGGGATATTACACAAAGTTTAGTCTATTATTAATAATGCATTTTCTATAATTTCTATAATTAAGTGTTCATTCTTTAAAAATGAGCTTCAAAATTATACAAAAGCTATCTTTAATATGGAAGAAAACAAACACAGACCAACTTTCATCTGTATTTTAAAAAATATATAACTCTTGTAGAATTTTATACTTTTACTTGAAACTCTTGTTTCTAAGGAAAAGATTTTCAATTAAATATATTATTTAGAAATAAAAAGTAGTCAAAACTCTGAATATGGATAGAAACGAGCAGCATTACAAAAATTTTTGTTCTTTGAATAGTTAAAAAATGTATTTTCATTCAAAGTACTTAAATATATAAAATAAAACTCTACCTATATGTTTTTAGAACATCACGTAAGGATCAAGGTGAAACAACAATTTTATGGGAAGTTTAATAAGGGTATTTTTTTAGAGAATAAATGGACTTAAAACTTTGAATAATGATAGAAGCGAGCAGCATTCTAAAGATTGTTTATCTTTAAATACTTAAAAAAGGATTTTTTATTCAAAGTATTTAAATATTTAAAATAAAATCTATGTGTTATATTTTTAAACACTCTACAGTTATCAACATTAAACACAATTTTTCGGCATTTTAGCTATGCCGATGCATGTAATGGTTTTGCGTGCTGTGTTACATAATATAAACCATTTTTTTATTGAACCCTCCGAGCGGTTTCGGCGTATTTTTCCGTTCACCAAAAACAACTTTAATATGTTGTAGACAAAATTATTTTAAACAGAATTGTATTTCAAGATATGCCTCAAATAAAGGGGCATGAAGTGTATATTAGAAACAAACAAGGATAGAAAATTTTAATTAAAAATATTTTTACATGTATTTTTACAGAAATACAGGAAAGCCCTTAAGACGCTTGCAGGGTGAAAGCTCGAACAGATTTTTTTTTCTTTACATTTAATATTTTTTTTAGAATTCCCTTAAATAATATAAAAAATCATGTTTATATGAAAAATGGCTTTTATGCATTCAAATAAATATTTGGAATTTATTAACCACTTCAACGTTTGACCCGAGATAAGTCGGAGGTAAAAGCCCTGTTTCCCTATACCTGCTGCCGGTGAAGTGATTAAAAGCTATACTTTCATATTGAACTCGTGCCATGAGATAAGTAAAGATGGAGTTAACCAATAAATCAAGAATTCGCCTAATACATCGACGTTTACATCAGTCTATTTTGTTCTGATTATTTCAGTGGTTTAAGCACGTAGATCGATTATATGCCTTAAATTTGCTTTTTATTTTATTTTTTTACGTATTTATTAATGAGGTTTTAAGTTCGTTATGGAATATAATTTGAACACAAATGCCGAGAAATTTATATTATTTTAAGAGTAAACAGATTTATTTTCATAATCGCCTGCATGCGGTAGATAGATATATATATTTAATCCCGCTCGAAAATTATTTACCATAAAAAATGTGTAAATAAACCATAAAAATGTGTAAATTATGATACAGTTTTTAAAAAATGTGATACAGTTTTCAAACAAATTGCATTTGAATGTATATTTTCCCCCTATTTGACAATGTAAAAATTTAAAAAGTATTATGTTTAGAAGTAAAAAAAAAAAATGCAGTAAAAACTAAATTTAATAGTCTGCCGTTGTCATCTTCATACCGACGTCAGCGTTACGCACTGGCACGTTTGTCGTTTACAATAAAGATATACATATATTTCAAATGAAAATCAAATTTCAAATTAATTGCTTAAATAAAGCGCAAAGGCTAACTTAGTGAAAAAGATTCCATGCCGGGACCGGAACCCGGGCCATCAGTACAGGGCCCTGACGTTCTACCGACTAAACCCCATGGAACGAAACCCAGCCTGGAACTTCTCACTATTATAGGTTGGCAAGGCTAAAAACGCAGCACAAGATGGAATAATGGAATCTTTATCACTAGGTTGGCCTTTTCACCTTTTAATCAATTAATTTGAAATTTGTGTTTTATTTCAAATATTGTATGCAAGGTGAATGTTTCTCTCTAAAAAAATTTCCAAATATAAATACAGATATAGATATATTCATATTATTTATACATATATACTTATCAATTTATATTTTCTATGTGAGATGATATACTCTACGTATTTACATTTTAAATAATTTATACATGTCACCGAATAAAAACAAAGAAATTGAAATACATTAACTTTAAAAAAAAAAGATTCGCCTTGTTAGAAAATGTGGTTAATAATTAAATAAGGAAAACAAAAATCATGAAAAACATCATTGAACGAAAGCAAAACTTTATTAGAGCGTGACTATTAATCTGTATTAATATTTTAAACAAAATGTCAATCGATCACACCTACATCATAGTGATGCAATGCAAATCTTTAAAGTTAATATAAAATCAAAACCCAACTGCTGATCTAAAACATTTTGAAACATAAATTTTTCTATATCGCTAAATTCTAAGTTCAAATGTCAGAAGTAATATACTACGGGAAAACTTTTCACATTTATTTGAAAAGTTAGAAAATAGAGGCGAGTTTAGAAGAGAAATATTTTTAAATTTTACAGTAAAATACTCCAAAAAGTTGTAAGGATTTTCAATTGTAGATGGTATAAAGATTTGAAAAGAAAGAATTTATTTCATTAAAGTAATGAGTTACATGTGTAAAACTTCTTCCGCATGTCGTAGAAAAAAAAATATTTTTCGAAGGTTTAAGTAATTAAATATGTTTCGTACAATGTGTACGTATTTAATTATCTGTAACCACAACAAGAAAAAAAAAACAATTCTACTAAAAGCAATACATGACGCAATACCGTAAAAATATGATTCTTCAGGCTAAATAAACAATGAAATTTAAAAAATCAAAACCCCGACTGCGTAAAAAGCGAACTAAGTAATTATTTCTCATCAATGTGAAACTATTTTTTTTTCCAATTTCTACTATTAGCTCACACTCTCGCTATATATATCTTGTTCAAATTTTCAATTGTTAATAAAATACTTAATATTCATCCAATCAAGCTCAAATAAATATTTTTAAAATTGTAGTGGATGCCACTTGATGTTAATCCAGTTTTTTTCAAATATTAATTCATTAATTAAATTTAATTAATTAATTTTCAATAATCGAGAGATCCCTCTTCTTGATCAAGGTATTTAAGACCTAGAGAGCCCTCTTCTTGATCAAGGCATTTTAAGTGCCACTCAAGGGGAAAGATGAATGGGAGAAAATAAAAATCCTCTTATTGACCTAAGTAGGAATTGACTTAAAATATATATTTTTTTATATTACTTGTTTATATTACTTACCTATTTTTTTTTATTTACTTGTATTGATGACTTTTAAGTTGTGTTTAATTGTTAGTTCCTATCTATAAACACTTTTTGATGAGGTCTATAGATGCCTATGACGTTTAGAGTTGCAGTAAGGCTAGAGATCCTAACTACACAACTTCCACGTTGTATAATATTTTAACGGAGCTTCTGACTGTACAGTAGTCAATGAAAAATCGCCTTCATTTTTAAAGACCTATCCAATGATATGCCACTTAATAGGATTCGTAATTTTTTTTCGTCTCTGCCGCCATTTTGAAATTATAAAAACAAAACCTAGCCTATAACCATCGGACCGTTAAGACAAATTGATAGAGACCTCATTCATTAAAATTCATCCAGCCGCTGGGATGTTTCTAGGGTATAAAGAAATCCACATACACAGATACGCGTGAAACACACAACCCTTCTTTTCAGTCGGGTAATAAAAAAAAAATAATCGGAATAAACTTTTCGCAATATTACCTCCTTTCAAAGAAAATATATTTAAATTCCAAAATTCACTTTAAATAAATTAAATTAAAATTTATTAATTAAAATTAAAGTTATGACCACAGAAAGTTTGTTGAACGCAAATGAATTTAAATCATGTAATCAAGATTATTCCATTTTTATTTCTTTAACATTCGATTTATAAAACCTTTTGCAGCCCGTAGCTATTAGAAGTAATGTTAATGCAAAATTTGGAGTCTCGAGTGCATTTTTTTACATTTTTAAATCCTTTTTACAGCTTTAACCTATTAAAGACGGGATTATTTTTTCATTGAAATGGAAATATTGCATTAGACGCTACAATTTCACATTAAAATTTTTTGTCTTTAAAAATTTCAGAAAGAGAATATTTTTTTTTTTTAATCACAGAGAATCTGTCATTAAATAAAGTTATTATTTCTCTATAGAATCACAATATGTTAACAACGAATGTACAAATGTATTGGTAACTGTACTCTGTCGATATCGTAGCTATAGAACATAATAGGTTAAAGTTTATTTGTTTTGTATATCCATAGATCTTTAGCATCTGGTGCTTAGAAGGGACATTCACGTCTAATATCTACTTTCTAAGTAATGAAATATTACCAGTATTATATGTGCATTTTACAGTACAGAGTGCAGTATAAGTAACGCTTTTTAACACTTTTCAACATAGTTGAAATATGTTTGAGAATTCAGTTTGTCTGGCTGTGTTTTTAATCTCATAATTATACACGAAATGCTATATAATTGATATATATTATTAAGGTTTATTATAGAATATTAGGTATTCAAAATGAAGTGTTTAGCATTTATAATTCGCTTACATGGCACTCAAAAGAATTTTGTTACATTATCGTCTATGGGGAAAATCATTTATAATATATTTTAATGAAGATACACAATTTTAAACGTAGTAAAATTGCTATACATCACTGAGATACATTTACTGAAAGTATGATGTGCATAGGATTTATCGTTCATTTACAGGGAACATGCAATTTTCCAGTCACAATACTGTATATAAGCAATAATTCTTCGATGTGCTTTTCAGTTGTTGCGTGCACTTCTAAATGTAATTAATTTTATGCATATTATTTGGTGTGTATAAATAGAAATGGCATGTATAAATTCTATAGATCATATATAAGGCCACACATAAAAATCGAGAACGATCTTCTCTGCAAATTGAGGAAGGTAAATTTCCAAATAAGTTAAACGTTTCCTAACTGAACTAAAGTTTACGATAAGATGTAGTATATATATATATATATATATATATATAATATTTGTTTCAAAATTGTTTACAAATATGTTAGAGGTATTCCAATGGGGGAAGTTGTAGTTCGATTTTAGCCGATATCTACTTATATATGTACGAGGAACAAATTGATATAAATGAGGATATGAGGTGCTTTCGTTACATTGGTGACGTTTTAATAGTCAGATGCAATGATGTGAAAAAAGAAAAATTTGATTGCTATCCTAAAGGTTTAAATTTGAAACTGGAGTCAAAAAGTAAAAACATGGTCAATTATTTAGACATTAATATCGAGATAAAAAATGGTGAGATAAAAACAGATATATATGATAAACGAAAAAGCTTTAAATTTGAAACTATAAAAATCTTAAATTTTGGATCAAATGTGCATATCTCAATATATAGAAATATTTTTATTAGCTGGTTAAACCGTATAGATAGATTGACATCAAATACTGGGGAAAAATTTGAAGAACTTTACAAATGGTATATTCTGGCATTGCACCATGGCTATCCTGAGAGATTTTTGAAGAGTCTGCTGCGAGATTTCGTAAAGTGTAAGACTTATCGCAGAGATTTAGAGGTAATGTGGATGCGAAGAGAGGAGTAACTGTGGCTTTGACTGTTCAGGGTTTGCGTGCACGATTGTTTGAGGTTTCACGTTCAGTTGTTGGTTTTCGATGGGTCTAGGCAGCTCATTCGATTCGTTAGTTTTATCTTTTTGGTCTTGACAGGTTGTTGGGGGAGCGTTGTGCACATAAAAACTGGTTTTAACCTCGCAGTTGCATGTCGCAAGTGCATGCCGCCTGTCTCCATGGATTCAAATTCTTCTGGTTTTAGTTTGAATGTTTTTAAAGTTTGCCGTTTTAAAAGTATGTTGTTTTTGAAGTTAGTTGTTTTTAGTTATTTTGTTGTTGTCATTTGGTTTAGTTTATTTATTGTTGGATCAGTTCCGTAGTTCCGAATTTTAGGTTTGGTTTTTGGATAAATATATATATATATATATATATATATATATATATACGAATCTGTATGACATATACAGGGCTTCACAAAAGAATTCTGACATTTTCCCAACTAAAAATGGTAATTGCTGAAATTGGGCTTCCATGTGTGTTATGTGTTTTAAAAAATGTCTTTTTTATATCATCTTTCACCTAATTAAACGGCCAAACTTTGTTGCAGTATTCCGAACATGCTGCAAAGTGTTTTATAACATTTTCCTGACGCATGACTTATTTTCTCTTTTTTTGTTTGTAATTGGCTATACGTCGATAGCTTTGTATACCATACGGACATTTATGGAAAGTTATAACTGAAGAATTGTCGTCTCTGTTTTCCATAGTTCTGTATGTACAATGACACATTCGCTCCTAAATATTTATTTACTCCCGTCGCATCCGATTAATTATATCCTGTTGGAAACGATTAATTACATTTTTCAATTTTTGCTCAAAAAGAAAAAAAAAAGTTTACCATGTGTATAATTTTGGTTGCTTTCAAAATAGTGATTTTTAAATTTAATTTTCTGCAATGATTTAAGATATCCCACAATGGCAAGAAAAAGAACAAAAATAGCCATTATATTTTATTTGGTATTTATTATTGTCTCAAGATTTTGAGGAAGAGAAAACAATGTAACATTAGTAGTATTTTACCATCATGCGAAGTAACTAATCAGTCGTTTACAGTTTGACATTTATCGAAAGTAAATGCCAAAAAATTACAGGTCACCCTGTATTTAATCTTCGGTATGACTGTTACTTTCTAATCTTCATTTTTAGTAACTGCCACTTTTGTAAACATTTATAAAATATATTATCGTATAAAAGGAAACAAAGTTTTTGCATATATGATTTTGTATATTTTCCGCGAATAACAAAAACAGTAAAACGTATCAATATTTCAGCCTCGTGAAAAGAATCATATAATAAGTAACTCGTTTGTAGGCTGTCATTTATGTAAATTAAAAGCAAAAAGTTACACTAATTATTTTTGAATTAATCATTAAGAATCTGTACGTTCTGTTATAATTTTGAAACACTTTATCAGAAAGCGCATTTTTGTTTAATCTGTGTTGTAAATACTAAGCATGATTTTATATCTTGTATGATTTTATATCTTTGGAAATTCTTTTAAATGAACCTAATTTCGGAGGCTCCATTGCCTTCCGCGGCGTCTAATGTGTTCCCATCAAACTTCTTTCGGAACGAACCTGTAATTTAGATCCCCACTACATATGGCAGCATTTACTGGAAGTGCACGCACGTGCCGGAGACAATGGAAAACCAAGTTGAGTGAGCCAAAACCTCGTAGGAATCAAGCTCACATAAACCAAAAAAAAAAAAAAAAAAAAAAAAAAAAAAAGAATGCGCCATTAATGTTAGAAAATGTTGGTAACTAAAGTCTAAGAAGAAATTTCATAATACAGAAAGTAGCTGAATTAGAATCTAAGTTGAAGGAAGCAAATTTCATTGAAATTGGGCCCTTAAACCCGAAGTAATAACCCGCCACCGAGCGGTAGAAGAAGCCTCCTCACCTTGTAAATTTCATGAATCACTGTTAGCATTAACACAATATTTAAGAAACGGATGAAACCCTTATCAAAAGTAACCTTTAATGTAACGCGATTTTTAATTTACGGCTGTAGTGAGTAGACGTAAGTTAATGCTGAAAAAGGAGATTAATGTTCGCAAAAGGTGGTAGCTGAGGTATAAAGAAAGACCGGGCCCTGGGGGCCAGGGTCTTAACTGGAATGTAGTTGGGTATAAGAAAATTTTTTAGGGGTTTTAAAGTAGCTGGAAGACGCTAAAACTATGTTAAAGAAAATTGCAATAGAATGGGATAGTTTATAAAGAAGCTGCAAAAAAGGCCCAATGAAGACGATTAATATTCGAAATTGGTGGTAGCTGAAGTCTGCAATTTTTTTTTTTTTTTTTGTCTTTCATGTAGTAGTTGGAGAACCTAAGAAGTTGTTAGGAAAAAAAAGTTCGTAAATCGGACCATTTTTAAGGGAGCTATAACAATGGTCCCAAAAGGGCCCAACTGTTAGTTGAGAGCAGGGCCCAACTGTTAGTTGAGAGCAGGGCCCTAACATGAAAACATGTTTAAATGTTTTAGTACTTAGCGTTTTAGATCTGAAATTAGTCAAAATTAATCATCGGGTAAGAAATAATCATTAGAATAATATTTTAAAGAAATGCGCAAAAATCGGGTAAATGCTTAAAGAGAGGCCCTAGAGCTCCAATAAAAATATGAGAATTATGCAATGTGAAGGTGAGAAAATTAGGGAATGAAAAATGCATAGCACACAAAAAGTTCAAAGGGCCCCGGATCGGGCCCTACAGGACCCTAAGGTGCCCCAGGATTTTAACTGGAATATAGAAACTGGAGAATAACTAAATGGAAAAATGGTTCCAAAAATGAAGATCGAATTAAGAAAGGCAATTTATTATTAATTTGTGGTGCAAAAGCTTCAAGGGGCCTTGTACCGGGACCCAAGGGGGAAGGGATTTAAGTGGCATATAGTTTGGTATAAATACACTCTTTAGTAGTTTTTAATGTAATCTGAGGACGCTAGAACTATGGTAAAGAAAATTGCAAGTAATTCGGATCATTTTAAAAGAACATGCACCAAGGGCCCTAAGAAGATGATTTATATTCAAAATTGGTGGTAGTTGAAGCCTGAAATATATATATATATATTGTCGTTCATGTAATAGCTGGAGAACCTAAGATGTTGTTAGAAAAAAAGCCAGTGAATCGGACTATTTTTAAGGGAGTTATAATAGGGGACCCAAAAGAGGCGAACTAACAGTTGAGAAAAGGCCATAACATGAAAACATGTTACAACGTTTTAGTACTTAACGTTTTAGATCTTCGATTAGTTGAGATTAAGCATAGGGTACGAATTAATCATTAGAATGTAATTTGAAAGAAATGTGCAAAAAATTGGGGAAAGGCTTAAAAAAGGGCCCTAGGGCCCTAACAAAAATATGTGATTGTTGGTCTAAGGAGAAGAGTTTAAGACTCGACTTTAAAATTACGCATTGCGGAGGTCAGATAATTAGGGTGTGAAAAACGCATGGCACACAAAAATTTAAGGGACCCTGGGCCGAGCCCTACAGGACCCTAGACGCGCCATGGTCTTAACTGGAATGTAGATACGGTAGTATAACTAAATGGAGAATGTATCCCAAAAATGAGGATCGGATATAAAGGAAGTAATTTATTAACAATTTAGTGCCCTAAAAGTTCAAGGGGCCCTGTACCGGTCCCCTTGCAAGGGTTCCAGGGTCTTAACTGAAATGTAGAAATGGAATAGAAATTGAAAGGAGAATTCACCCCAAAAATGAAGATGATCGGATACAAAAGAGGTATGTTATTAAGAATTTAGTGTACTAAAACTTCAAAGGTCCTGTACTGGGCCCCTAGACAGGTTGCCAGGGTCATAACGGAAATGCAGAAATGGGCCACAAACTGAAAGGATAACTCAATCCAAAAACGACGAAGATCGGATAGAAAAGAGGCATGTTGTTAACAATATTCTACACTAAAACTTCAAGGGTACCTGTACCGGGCCCCTTGCAAGAGTGCCAGGGTCTTAAGTGAAATGTTGAAATGGGGTAGAAACTGAAAGGAGAATTCACCCGTAAAACGAAGAAGATCGGATAGAAAAGAGGCATGTTATTAACAATTTGCTGCACTAAAACTTCAAGGGGCCCTGTACCGGGCCCCTTGCAAGGGTGCCAGGGTCTTAACTGAAATGTAGAACTGGGGCAGAAACTGAAAGAAGAATTCACCCTAAAAACGAAGAAGATCGGATAGAAAAGAAGCATGTTATTAACAATTTAGTGCACTAAATCTTTAAGGGCCCTGTACCGGGCCCCTTGCAAAGGTTCCAGGGTCTTAACTGAAATATAGAAATGTTTCAGAAAATCAAAAGGAGAATTCACCCCAAAAACGAAGAAGATCGGATAGAAAAGATGTATGTTATTAACAATTTAGTGCACTGAAACTTCAAGGGGCCCTGTACTGGGCCCCTTGCAAGGGTGACAGGGTCTTAAGTGAAATGTACAAATAGGGCAGAAACTAAAAGGATAATTCACCCCAAAAACGAAGAAGATGGGATAGAAAAGAGGCATGTTATAAACGTTTCTTGCATACAAACTGAAACGGGCCCAGGGGCCCCGGCCCTTACAAAATTAAAAGTACGAGCTTCAGGTGTATCAGGACCTGTCTTGGACTAATCACATCTGAATTTTCAGACTTCTACGTGCGCTAATTTTCGCTAGCCATCGCACACAGACAGACAGACAGACACACACACACAGAGCAATTTATTCTTTTATTAGTACTAGGGGATCGTACCCGGGCTTCCCGGGTTAAAGAATATAGGTGAAAACATTTTTTTATTGAAAATTAATAATTTTTTATATGCAATAAATTTTTTAGATTGACCACTTACATTAAAAAAGCATTTTTCATGTGGAAAATAGGAATTACACAATCAAATACATTTTTGTAATTTGTCAAAAGCGATATTTTCTTATTAGCCGCATGCAAAGAGTTGTTTGCCAAGATTTTACTACTTATGGCATCCTTTTATATTCTGATCATTTGAGAGCTTATACATGTCTGGTAAATTTGTGTTTTATTTATATTATTTTATTTTATTATTCATAGGGAAGTTTTTTTTAATGGAAATTAGCCGTAAGAAAATGAACTCTTTATTTATTTTTAAAGGGCAAACGGATTAATCTTTCGTAATCGAGCTCCGATATACATAAATTAAAAAATATTTCATGCTTTAAAATTGTTTTTAAAACCATAGACAATCAGAAAACTGAGATGAACTTTGCAAACAAATTCCATTTGAAAAAAAAAATCCTATTTGGTGATCTAAAAATTTAAATTGTACGATTACAAATATGTTAGATTTGCGTTTTTTCAATATTATTCTTTTATTTGTTTATAAAAGAAGTAAAAATTTCGTTAATTTGTCTTTCACAAATATGTTAGTTTGGTGGTTTTTTTTAATATTATTCTTTTATTTGCTTATAAAAGAAGTATTAATTTCATTATGCAAAAACAGTCAGAAACAAATGCTGAAAAAAGTTTGTTGCTTTATGTGCAAAATGTTTATTATTTTGTGTATTGAAACCGGCACGTGATAAGATAAACTTAAAAAAAAAATCATGCTTAAAAATTATTTTAGAAAATATAATACATCAGTCAATGAATAGAGTTTTTAAACAAATTGCATTTGCAAGTACATTTATTTCCCTATGCGACAAAAATTGAAAATGTACGATGGTCAGAAGATTGAAAAATTGCAGTAGCGAAATTTCAAGACCGAAATTTGATCGTGAAGTATTGCCATTCGCAAAATGACGTCAGCGTTACGCACAGATAAGTTTGTTCTTTATAATATAGATCCATCCTAGAAGCAAATCCATCCAGGTGAGAATCATCAATTTCTGTAATATAAATCGCTATTATTTGCATGTCACCTCTCTTTTATAAAGACACTCTAAATTTTTGTAAAACATTGCGTTTTATCAGTGTGTGATTTCGATTACATTATTCTCAAAAGTGAAGCATTTTCACCTGTGAAGAATTTCACAGCAGCTGGGCTGCGAAAATGACGCACTTCTACAAAACATAATTCAGGTTTAAGAATTAAAATACACGCTTTTTTATAAAATGACGTCATTTGCATCCGCTAAAGCAATCTACTTTTACAACCCAATCTTAAACTTCGTCTATAGAAAAGTGTGCATATGACGTCATTACCACGGAATAACAGGCAATATTCTTGACATAGCCCATATTTTATTTTCAACTATTTTTTCAGGTTTTATGAGAAAATGGCAACAAAGATATTGTATCTCCTATTTTCGACTATTTTCCGTTTACTTTCAATGACTTTCCATAGAAATGAGGTACTTTTGTTGCCACGATAAGAAAAATGGTATTAAAAACTGCAAAAAAATTAATATCTCAAAAATTAATTGAGTTACAACTTTCAAACAAATTGCATTTAAAAGAGCATTTTTTTCCTTATACGACGGTGTAAAAATTTAAAATGTGCGATGTTTAGAAGTTTAAAAATTTGCAGTAGAGAAAATTGCAAAACCAAAATTTCCTTTCAAATTTCAAAGTGTTGCCGTTCGCAAAATGACGTATGCGTTACGCGCAGATATGTTTGTCCTTTATAATATAGATAGTTTTAGTGCACTAAAAGTTCAAGGGGCCCTGTACCGGGCCCCTTGCAATGGTGCCAGGGTCTTAACTGAAATGTAGAAATGGGGTAGAAAATGAAAGGAGAATTCACCCCTTAAATGAAGAAGATCGGATACAAAAGAGGCATGTTATTAACAATTTAGTGCACTAAAACTTCAAAGGTCCTATACCGGGCCGCTTGCAAGATTGCCAGGGTCTTAACTGAAATGTAGAAATGGGGCAGAAACTGAAAGTAGAATTCACACCAAAAACGAAGAAGATCGGATAGAAAAGAGGCATGTTATTAACAGTTTAGTGCACTAAAACTTCAAGGGGCCGTGTACTGGGCCCCTTGACATGGTGCCAAGATCTTAACTGAAATGTAGAAATGGGCCACAAACTGAAAGGAGAATTCACTCCAAAAACGACGAAGATCGGATAGAAAAGAGGCATGTTATTAACAATTGTGTGCACTGAAACTTCAAATGTCCTATACCGGGCCCCTTGCAAGGTTGCCAGGGTCTTAACTGAAATGTAGAAATGGAGCAGAAACTGAAAGTAGAATTCACCCCAAAAACGAAGAAGATCGGATAGAAAAGAGGCATTTTATTAACATTTTAGTTCACTTAAACTTCAAGGGGCCGTGATGGGCCACAAACTGAAAGTAGAATTCACCCCAAAAACGACGAAGATCGGATAGAAAAGAGGCATGTTATTAACAATTTAGTGAACTAAAACTTCAAGGGGCACTGTACCGACCCCTTGCAAGAGTGCCAGGGTCTTAACTAAAATGTTGAAATGGGATAGAAACTGAAAGGAGAAATCACCCCCAAAACGAAGAAGATCGAATAGAAAAGAGGCATGTTATTAACATTTTACTGCAATAAAACTTCAAGGGGCCCTGTACCAGGCCCCTTGCAAGGGTGCCAGGGTCTTAACTGAAATGTTAAAATGGGGTAGAAACTATAAAGGAGAATTCACCCCAAAAACGAAGAAGATCGGATAGAAAAGAGGTATGTTATTAACAATTTAGTGCACTGAAACTTCAAGGGGCCCTGTACTGATCCCCTTGCAAGGATGCCAGCGTCTTAAGTGAAATGTAGAAATGGGGCAGAGACTGAAAGGATAATTCACACCAAAAACGAAGAAGATCGGATTGAAAAGAGGCATTTTATTAACGTTTTAGTGCATAAAAACTGAAAGGACCCAGGTTCCCCTGCCCTTAAAAAATTAAAAATCCGAGCCTCAGGTGTATCAGGACCTGTCTTGGACCAATCACATCTGAATTTTGAGACTTCTACGTGCGGTAGTTTTCGCTAGCCATCGCACACAGACAGACACACTCACACACACAGCGATTTATTCTTTTATTAGTACTAGGGGAACGTACCCGGGCTTCCCGGGTTAAAAAATATAGGTGAAAATATTTTTTATTATTGAAAACTAACAATTTTTTTATACGCAATAAATTTTTTAGATTGGCCACTTACATTAAAAAAGCATTTTTCATATGGAAAATACGAATTACACAATCAAATACATTTTTGAAATTTATCAAAACCGATATTTTCTTATTAGCCGCATGCTAAGAGTTATTTGCCAAGATTTTACTACTTATGGCATCCTTTTATATTCTGATAATTTCAGAGCTTATACATGCCTGGTAAATTTATGTTTTATTTATGTTATTTTATTTATTTATTCATAGGGATGTTTTTTTTTAATGGTAATTAGCCGTAAGAAAATGATGAACTCTTTATTTTGTTTTATGGGCAAACGGATTAATCTTTCGTAATCGAGCTCCGCGCGATATAGATAAATTAAAAAATATTTCATGCTTTAAAATTGTTTTTAAAACAATAGACAATCAGTAAACTGAGATGAACGTTGCAAACAAATTCCATTTTTTAAAAAAATCCTATTTGGTGATCTAAAAATTTAAATTGTACGATTAAAAATATGTTAGATTTGTGTTTTTTCAATATGATTCTTTTATTTGTTTATAAAAGAAGTATTAATTTTGTTAATTTGTCTTTCACAAATATGTTAGTTTGGTGGTTTTTTTAATATTATTCTTTTATTTGCTTATAAAGGAAGTATTAATTTCATTATGCAAAAATAGACAGAAACAAATGCTGAAAAATGTTTGTTGCTTTCTGTGCAAAATGTTTATTATTTTATGTATTGATACCGGCACGTGATAAGATAAACTTTTAAAAAAAATCATGATTAAAAATTATTTTAGAAAATATAATACATCAGTCAATGAATACAGTTTTTAAACAAATTGCATTTGAAAGTACATTTATTTTCCTATGCGACAAAAATTGAAAGTGTATGATGGTCAGATGATTTAAGACATGCAGTAGCGAAAATTTCAAGACCAAAATTTGATCGTGAAGTATTGCCATTCGCAAAATGACGACAGCGTTACGCACAGATACGTTTGTTCTTTATAATATAGATACATAATCAATAAAATAATAACGATCAGTTATTTGGATGTGGTTATCAATTGAGGCTCTTATGCTTGGATTTCCGGAATGAAAACAGCAATTTTCACCTTCTCAAAATTTGTATACGCACTTCTCATATCCATATTCATCAATTTTTTACAAATTGTATTTTGTTTGATCATTTAAAAATCATTTTAACTCAAAAGTTGAAGTCACGATTGTCAGCAACATATTTTATGTGAACAGACGCACTCTTTATTTGAGATTCTAATCTCAATTTTGGAGAGTAAAAATTTCCATAATTTATGGTTTTTAGACGCATTTGTGTTAAAAGTTTTATCTAAGAAAATGATCGTTTTCTTTTAAAGATGACTTCATTTTCACTTAAATAAGCATTTCGCCGAGTGTCTGAAACTTAGTATTAGTACACATGCAGAAGGAAAATCACTATAGAAAATTTATGAGGAAAAATGCGTGTTTTCAAAAGCAGTATGTCATTTTCCGTTATTATGCCCCTAATATAATATTCTGCTCTTAATGGGATTTTCCGCCACCGAACCCTATACAACAATTTTCATCAACAATTTTGAATTTTTATCAGAAAATACCATGAATAAAGTTTAAAATACATCATTATTTCTCTCTTGTCTGCAGCAATGAAATCTATCTAATTTTCATCATTTTGAATAAATTTTATAAAATGCTTTTAAAATTAAAATATAAAAGTGGGGATGTTTTAAAAAAAACAGATAGTGCGACCACATCTACAAAGGAAGAGCTTTAAGTTTAAAAAATATATATATTAGTAAAATTGGTTCAGCAGAAAGATCAGGGCAGATGATTAAAAAACACAATTGTGTTTTAAATATATAGATTATATAAATTAAGAAAAATTAAATTAAGCAAATTATGTTATTTTGATAAAATTATAGTAGAATGTCCAAAAGAATAGCATTAAAATTTTATTATTCGAGAGAATTTTTGACAAAAACTTCAGGAACACGTTATTATTTTTAAAAACGAATTATTTGTTTGCTTGTCTAACTCTTCGAAGCAAATCCATCCAGGCGAGAATCATCAATTTCTGTAATATAAATCTCTATAATTTGCATGTCACCTCTCTTTTATAAAGACACTCTACATTTTTGTACATTGCGTTTATCAGTGTGTGCTTTCGATTACATTATTTTCAAATGTGAAGCATTTTCATCTGTGAAGAGTTTCAAAGCAGCTGGGCTGTGAAAATGACGCACTTCTACAAAACATAATTCAGGTTTAAGAATTTAATACACGCTTTTTATATAAAATGACGTCATTTGCATCCGCTAAAGCAATCTACTTTTACAACCCCGGCTTATATTTCGTCTATAGAAAAGTGTGCACATGACGTCATTATCACGGAATAACTGACAATATTCTTGACATAGTCCATACTTTATATTCAACTAATTTTTAATGTTTTATGAGAAATGGCAATAAAAAGATACAGCATCTCCTATTTTCAACTATTTTCCGTTTACTTTCAATAACTTTCAATAGAAATGAGGTACTTTTGTTGCCACGATAAGAAAAATGGTATTAAAAACTGCAAAAAAATTAATATCTCAAAAATTAATTGAGATACAGCTTTGAAACAAATTGCATTTAAAAGAGCATTTTTTCCCTTATACGACGGTGTAAAAATTTAAAATGTGCGATGTTTAGAAGTTTAAAAATTTGCAGTAGAGAAAATTGCAAAACCAAAATTTCATTTCAAATTTCAAAGTGTTGCCATTCGAAAAATGACGTATGCGTTACGCGCAGATATGTTTGTTCCTTTATAATATAGATAGATATCGAAAGATAAAATTATTTTCAATTTGTTAATGTAGTACCCAAATTCTAGAGCAACATTAAAGAACCTAAAGCACTAGTAGTGAGAAATAAGCTCTGTGAATGAACCTAATTATGATTAATACAACTGAAAATTAGATATGTGATCTAAACACATGCAAATTCTGTTTTATGTACTATATATTAAGTATATTATTTATATCATTTCACATTTATAAGATGCCTTAACGTTATTGTACACTGTTTTTACCTAAAATGTCGCTCATTTTTTTTTTCTATATTTTTTAATCAGGGCATTAATTTTTTTTTAAGTATAGAACTTCCATTAGTACAGATTAAAGAGGTTATCAGGATATACTGGTTTGAAAATTGTCGATATTATCATAGTTTAAAGGTGCATATTTATGCCAAAATTTGCACGTCAAGCAGCTCACTATACATTGATTTGACCATTGAGAAAATTTTATTTTATTTATTTTGCACAATGTTCTTCATCGTATTATATTTTAAAACACAAAGTGTAAGATTTTTTATTGGCAATTGAATAATAAAAGAAAACACACAGAACAGAATATGTCACACAGTTGCTTATTTGCAATTTAAAATAAAAATAAAAAATATATATATAATGATTATATTTTTCTTAAAAAATCTTTTACTTAAAACATTTTTACCCGACTGAAAAGAAGGGTTATGTGTTTCACGAGTATCTGTGTATGTGGATTTATTTATACCCTCGAAACATCCCAACGGTTGGATGGATTTTAATGAATGAGGTCTCTATCGATTCGTCTTAATGGCCCGATGGTTATAGGCTAGGTTTTATTCTTATAAATTCAAAATGGCGGCTGGACGAAAAAAATTTACGCACCCTATTGAGTGGCATATCATTGGATAGGTCATTCAAAATGAAGACGATGTTTCATTGACTATTTTACAGTCAGATGCTCCGTTAAAAAACTATACAACCTGGAACTTGTGTATGTAGAATATCTAGCTTTACTGTAACTCTAACCATCTTAGACATCTATAGACCTCATCAAAGCAGTGTTTATAGATAGGAACTAACAATTAAACACAACTTAAAAGTCATCAATACAAGTAAATAAAAAAAATATAAGTAAGTAATATAAATAAGTAATATAAAAAAAAAATAAGTCAATAAGAGAAATTTTTTTTCTCCCATTCTTCTTTCCTTTTGAGTGGCGCTTAAAATGCCTTGATCAAGAAGAGGGCTATCTCGAATATTGAAAATTAATTAATTTAATTAAATTAATGAATTAATATTTGAAAAAAAAAACTGGATTAACATCAAGTGTCATCCACTACAAGTTAAAAAAAATATTTGAGCTTGATTGGATGAATAATAAGTATTTTATTAACGATTGAAAATTCGAACAAGATATATATAGTGAGAGTGCGAGCTAATAGTAGGAATTGAAAAAAATAGTTTCACATTGATGAGAAATAATTAATTAGCTCACTTTTTACGCAGTCGGGTTTTTTGATTTTTTAAATTTAATTGTTTATTAGATCAATTAATTAATGATTTTATTTTAAATCACGGTGCTTTTTAAATGATTAATTTTGACAATTTAAAAAAAAAAAAAAAAAAAAAAAAAAAAAAAAAAAAAAAAAAAAAAAAATTGAAAACTGCAATAAAGAAATAACGTTTAATTTTAATATAAAATAAAGAAAAATATAAAATTTTATTGAAAATATAAAAAGTTCTAAGTATGTACAACGTATTGTTAAAGTATTGTGATTTTCAACAGGCTTAATAAATTGTTGTGTAATATTCTTAATAATTAATTTTACTATTAAGAACGAAAAAATGTTTAGAACAGTGCGAAAAAAAATCATTCCTTTTCATATCGTTGGAATATTGTGTTATTTCAGTTAACTTAGTATCTACTGGTTCGTCGATATGATCATTGGATTTTTTTTTAAATATTCACGCATGGTATGTCTCAGTTTTTGTAACCTAAATGATTTTTTTTTTTTAAATGCAAAACAGTTTTTCAAAAAACTTAATATATTATATGTACAGTCACCCAAAAAAGTATTGGGACACTTGGCAAGTATCAAACATTAAGCTATTTATAAAAAAACAAAAACAAAAAAAAAAACAGTGGCACTCCGGGAGTGCCAATAGAAGTGAAAACTTCAACAATTACGTGTGTGTTTTTTTAATCGTCAGGAAATGTTTTATGCGTTGAATTGTGTAGCAGCACTAATGAAAGCATCTGGGGACACGGCAGTGCCCCTGCCAAGTCTTGAAAGCACAGCCGTAAGCATCTTTTTCTGGAAGCAACTCAGGGTACTTTTGTCCCCCCCAATATCTTTATGTTGGTGATTCCCAGAAACTTGAAACTTCGTAAATCTAAAGTAATGTGGAAATGGAACTAAATGCTGAAATTTCACGTTTCTATCTTTTTTTATTTCAGAAGATATATGAACTTAAACTTTCGCCTTTTCGACACTGATTCACCGATCATCAAAACTCAGAGGTACGTCCTGTATCCCTAGAATCTTGAAATTTGGTATGAAGGTAGTGTTTGGGATACAATGAAAGGGAAAATTTAAAAAATCCGGAAAATTTGGATAAAAAGTCGAAAAATCAAAAAACCGAAAATTTGGCACAGATGTGATATACGAACCAGGTTTGGCACGATTTTTTAACGTCAATTTGGCGAAAGCCGGTTTTCCAATACCAGTTACAATATATATTTTTAATTTATTTTCTATTGTTTTAAAAAGTAAACAACAATAAATAAACGGTAATTTCATTAATAACTATAGAACAAAACAATTGTATAATTAAAAAAAATAAAATAAAAGTAAATGAACAATTTATTAATAAATAAGCAACAGTAGCCGGGTTACCTTGTAAAATAAAGTAACGCCATTTTGCTGTCAATTAGGTACCCAAGTGCGTATCTGTCTTCCGTGCCCCGTATTTTATCTTCCATAATCGAAATTCCCGCCAATACTGTTGGTCATTGACCAGACCATCAACACGATAAAATACAGCGTTATCGGTTTTTAGTTACACGAAATAGGTAGGTCACGAATACGGTATAATTAATTTTAACTGACGAAAAACAAAATAATAATTTGTTTTTGCAATACGCCGGGAGAAAAAGTTAGTTTCAGCTTCCTTCTTCTTTTGCGGATTGAACTGCCGAGGGAAAAGTTCCTGTCATTCAACGCTTGGCGCGCTAGTGTCTATGTGTCAAAATGCTAGCATGTCGGTTACGTTACAGTGTCTCGAAATCAGTGGTTTTTCCCCATCGCAAAAAAAGCTCAACGCGCCTAAAGAAGTTTTCACTTCAAAAATATTAATAACATTAAGGGGCAGTGGAGTTTAAAATCCTTAAAAATATTTTTTATATTTTTGTAAATTTCAACTTAAATATTATTCAAGGATAGATTATATACATTAGGACATGCATTTATCATATTTTCGAAAATAAGTATTTTTTTCAAACATTCTGAATCAATATTAAAGTACAACAATTGAAAAAGGTATCTTCCAAGTTTGAACCCGTTATCTTTAATGGTTCTCGAGTTATAAGAATTTAAATACGAGAAATGGTGAAAAAGCTTATAATGAAGAAAAACGCATTTTTACAATAAGTCATTTCCATGACAGCCATTGCTTAAAAGCTAGATCTTGAAAACCAACCAAAACGAAAAAAAAAATTATATTTTTTGTTCTAATTCAGATAGAAACATGATTTAAATGTCATTTTAAGCAGAAATAAAACAAAAATTTTTAATGAAATAATATATTTTTGCAAAATTTGAAGATTTTTGTGTCACTGACCCCCTTAATCCCAGAACTAGCGCCGAAAAAGTGACCTCGGAAACTAAAAAAAGATTAAGAAAATCGGCCAATATTGAAATTAACATAAATATTTTGAGAAAACATAAGTTTCATGCCAGAGTACTTAGGAAAAAGCCCGACAACAGCAAAGCAAACTGACGTGCTAGACTGACATCGCTAAAACTTATGTGAAGCAGCCAACAGAATTTTGGAAAAATGTTCTTTTAGCGGATGAAAGCAAATATAGCATTTTCGAAGCGGATGGCAAGCAAAAAGTTTGGCTTGCAGTGCAGAAATTTGTGACATACTGTAAAATACGGAGGCGTCAGCCAAATGGTTTGTAGTTGTATGGCAAGTTCTGGTGTAGGAGACTTAGAGCTTAATAATGGTACAATGGACAAACATGCCTACCTTGATATTCTTAAACAGAATTTAACGCAAAGTGCAAATAACATAACATAAGATTGGACATAAGATTCCACTAATGTGGAACAATTTAGCGATTCCGGTTAAAGGTTAACTGACGCCAAAGTATAGTTATTTTGCTTGATATGGTAATCCGGATGTTGTTGTTTATGGTGGTGATGTTTTCGCTAAAATGGCGTCGGAAAAAAACCGCGCCAATATGGGGCGTATATGACATCTGTGCCGAAATAAATTAGTATAGCATTGGGCACAGATGTCATGTACGCCTCATATTGGCGCGATTTTTTTCTGATGCCAATGTCATATATGCAACGGGTACTTAACTGGCGCCAAAGTGTCGTTATTTTGCTTGATATGGTAATCCGGACGTTGTTGTTTATGCTGTTGATGCTTTCGCCAAATTGCCGTCGGAAAAAATTCACGACATTTATGACATCTGTGCGTAACATTGATAAAAATAAAAATAAAACGTCAAAATAAAAATCCCTTGGTAGCGTAAACACGTGTAACTTCCTTACTGTCAAGTGAATGTGACATTTACGATCAACCATTATCGGCATTTAATCTTATATTCTGGCGATAGATTTTTGGTCGATGGGATAACCAAGTAGTACCGTTTTAATTTACCACTCGAAAAATAAAAAAAAATGCTAACTGGCGAGTTAAAAAAAGCTATTGGCGAGATTTTCACCCGGCTAACATAAAAGTATCAAAAATTCTTTGTGATCATGGCATCTTTTATGTAATTTTATTCGAAAAAATAACTTTGATACTTTAATCAAAATGGAAACCTTTCTTAGGAAAAGCGAAGTGTTGTAATTGTTTATGGCAGTTACATGACTTGGACTATTGTAATATAAGTGAAATCATGGCGATAGAATAATATTTGGCGACTTATCGCCTGTGTCTGGCTAACATTAAAGTACCAAAATGACCGCCTGGAATATAAAAAGCGAAGGAATCCGCCCAGAATTGTTGATAAAAGTCACATGACTTAGGATATTATTATAGAGATTGTTTTCAATTCTAAAAACAGCGCAAAAATAATATTTCCTAACGATTAAAAATTTATTTACACATGACTATTAAAAACAGAAAAAACCCCCTTTAAAATTACTATTAAATGAGGACGTGTTACAAGCAGAAAAATATCGAAAATTATGTCTTGAAAATTGTATTTACACGTGAATATTAAAAGAGAAAGGAAACTTTAAAATAATAAATACATTAATATGCGTTTAATTCGTTCAGGGGCAAGGTACTTCTATTCGTAAAATGTTGAAATCCGTAAATGGCACCAGAATTTACAAACAAATTTCGAAATACGAAAATGCTTTTGTTCACTTAATAATAAAAGGAAAATTTTCATTCCAATATTCTGGTGCATTTAAGAATTAAAATTAAGTGGACCACAAATGAACTACCGCCCTTGAAGGGGTTAAAGCGGTAAATTGTAGTAATTGTAGTAAATTGTATTATGTCAATCGTTTTATAACGCTGTTAAAAAATACCGGGAAGCAAAGACTCTGTTTACTTAATTCATTTTATTTTAGCTTCCTTTCAAATGTTTAACTGGTCTTCTTTAATCAAACACGAAAACAACCGTTGGATGTCTTAATAGCAAATGATTCGGCCTTAAATTTTTGCAATCAAAGGGCATTGAATAGAAACCCGTTTACAGGGAGATCGCTATAGGTTTTTTCAATTATAATTCAGTCTTCTCTAATCTTTTTAAAACCGATCAAATTAGCGTGCTTTTAGATTCTGCGGTGTCTGAATGGGGGGTTGGCGAGCGTAGCTTGCAGGGGGCAGAGCCCCCTAGTCAGTTATATAAAAAATAAAATTTTATGCAATTGTATCATGTCTCTTTACTTTTTTGAGCGACTGTATATTATGAAAAATCCGATATTCAGTTTCTTCTTTTAGTGAAACAACAAAAACACATCCTATTACAACTTACGCAATAATTTAATTTTTTTTTAATAGATGAGAAATCCTGTTAGTAAGAAAAATATTTCGATAAAAGCAATTTTATGCATCACCCTGTTCTATGCCTATGCATTCCATTTTGTTTAAACTTAATTATATTATTTTAAAAATTCAAGTAATATGTACCATGCTTGTATTTTGTCTAAAACGAAGATGTTTTATGCGAAAAGAGGGAGATCAATGGGAAACTGACGTCAGTATTAAAAGAAATATTTTTCCTTGTTTCACCTACAATTTAAAAACAACGGATATTTGCGATGCGAAAGGATTTTAATTTTTTTTTTTTACTCAAAGACCCTTTCGAAGGAATTTTATAACATTTTGTACATTTTTATTTTTTCACTGTTGCTTACATTGCATTTTAATTTTTCTTTAAGTACAAAAAAGATTAAACACGTATAAAACTTCCATACTATGTGTTATATGTTGAATTTTTAGTAAAAAATATACTTCCTAAATGAATTAATCTTTTTTAGGTAAATTGTTTATTCTAAGCATTTTGTAGAATTTCCCTTTTACACTGGATAAATTAAAAAAAAATAGCAGAATAGCATATGTGCAAAATTTTCTTAGAAGGATAAACTACAAAATTAAAAGTATTATTAGATAAATTTAAATTAGTAAATTAAACATTCTATCTAAATTGGGACATATTAAACCAACGATAATGAAACCCGAATATGTATACAAATTTTGCCATGGCTGATAATACTATAATAAGAATCAAAATTACAGAATTATTAATGATTAAGTTTGGAAATTAGCAATTATTGCAACTGAAATAAATGATGTTTTCGTAAATATATGCTGTTTTTTATAAGCTTAATAAGCAAAAGGAATGTACGGCCTGAAATCGTGGAGCTTGCTTCAACCGGAATTCGAAACAAATAATTCAGAATTTCAAAACAGTGTTCACACATATTTCTTCTATCTGACAATCCTGGCTATCCCAAGGAATGGAAGCTGGATCCTTACAAAATTAAGTCAATGAATCATGGCTTTATAAACTGCACTCAAGGGATTTGATTTTAAAGATGTAGCTTCAGAGAAGTGTTTTTAAAAGTTTTCCATAGATCGAATTGCATATGTCATCTGATGCCTCTATACTGGTATTATAGGAACACAAATTTATTTCTGAACTATACAAACTATTATTAACAACGTTATAATGATCATTCATTATATAAAAATGGATATGAAATCACGCAAACATTATTTAGTGGGATTCATAATTTTCTGTACATAAAATTGTTAGCAACAAATAAATGTATGAGATTAAGAAATTTTTAGTTTAGAAGCTTAAAATTAATCTGAGAATTTTCACACAAGATTAACCTGCATCCGACATAGATTATTCTATACTTTCTAACAATACCAGAATATTGTTTAAAAACTTAAATATTTATACAATGCAATGAGATATCGGAATACGCAATACACTAAAAAATCGGATTACACAGTAAAAATGCATTTTATCCAATTGTTGTCCGTATGCGGTATTGTTTACGAAATCATTCCATCTCCGTATACGATCTGTGAAATTTATAAATACAACGTAACATACTACAATCGAGTTATGTTTTAAAATGCAGCAGCAGCTTAAAACGCTCATAACTAGTTCTGTGACAAAATTGTTTTGTGTGTCCCAGTAAATGAACGTTAATAATTACGTACTTTATAATATATGGAAAGTTTTTGTTTTCTACCTCATTGTTGCAGATGAATTTCAAATCTGATATATCTTCATATCTTTAAAATGCACCAGAAGGTATGTTTCCACTTGGATAATAATTATTTTGTGCATCCCGGTAAACAAGCTATAAATTCTACTATCTGTTATACTCTAAATAAAGTGTGTTGTAGTGCTCTTCGGTGATTTAAATTAATTTCATTACGTTTTAACACTAGAATTACAGAGTTTCTTGTATACCGAGAGCAACCGGGGTGAATCATAGTTGACCCATGGTCTTCAAAAACGTTATTCTTGATTTGTATGACAAATAAGGCAAGCAATAGAATCTGAGGATGGATAATGCAAGTTAGCTACTGCACTATTACATAATATGAAATTTGGAGAATAGATACCATAGAAGAAAATTTTAATTTGTAATTTCAGATAGCTACTTTGAGATTTTAAAGGTTCTCTCAAAGAATATACGTATAAGTAGCAATCGCCAAAAACATTAACGAAATTGTACACATTTTAGAAAAATTCTATAACAATGTATATAAATGTGAATATCAAAGGGAAATCAACTTACGTAATTCATGACAAAACTCAAGAGAACCTGGAGATATAATCCCAGTGATGACAGATGAAATTTTACAAGCCAATAAATTTATGAAAAAAGTAAATGCCCTGGCGAAGATGGAATTACAATTGACCTTAGCAAAGAAGCAAGAGAAGAATTTTCAAAAATGCTATCCTTACTGTTTTCCAAATGTCTCGAGAAGTGAGATGAAACAGAAGATTGGAATAATGCTGTGATGGTGCTACTTTACAAGAAAGGGGAGAAATAAAACATTAAAAAGTCCGATCAGCTTAGTATCAGTGATTTATAAAATGTTCACCAAAGTTTTAATGACAAGACTTGAATCAGCTCTGGACTCAGCTCAACTTAGAGAACAATCAGGATTCCGAAGTAAATTCAGCACAATGTATCATATCCAAACGGCAAGGGAACTGATAGAAAAACATAAGAATATAATTTACCTCTTTGCGATGTCCTTATTGCTTAAGAAAAAGCATTTGATTCGTTGCACGCATCAGCAGTAGTAGAATCTTTGGAAGACATTGGTATGCACAAACCTTACATCAATATCATAAAGAAGATTTACATGAAAGTAACATTAATCATCAGTTTCGACAAAGGAAAAGTGATATCAATCTTGGAAAAGGGGTAAGACAAGGAGACACCATTTCGCCTAAGCTTTTTAGTCTTCGAAAATATTTTATAGAAGCTGGATTGGGAAAACAAAGGAATTATAATAAATGGGGAGTATTCTCCGATTCGCTGAAGATATTTTAATTTTCAGTAACAGCCTTAAAGATTTGGAAAATATGTTAAAAGTTTTGGCAGAAGCTAGCATTAATATTGGATTAAAAATAAATTTGGAAAAGCCTAAGGTGATGTTCAATTCCTTTGCCTCAAAAAAGAAAATCGTCTCCAAAAACACTGAGATTAAAGAAGTGCAAAGTTATGTATACGTTGGGCAGGAAATATCATCGGATAATAGTATCAGGAATAAAATCAATCGAAGATTAACAAATGGATGAAGTGCTTTTGGGAAGGACAATATTATTCTGAAGAGTAACATGTCTCTTTGTTTGAAAAGAAATGTGTTTAACCAATGTGATTTGTCCGTACTATCTTATGGAGCAGATACATGTATGCTAACAAAACGAAAGGTACACAGATTTCAAACAACACAGCGAAGTATGGAAAGATGTATGCTAGGTATAACTAGACGAGACAGAAAGAGAATAACCTGGATAAGAAATAGGTGAAAGTTTTTGACATCATTGAAAAAATTAAATTACTAAAATGAAAATGGCCTGCGCAAATTGCAAGAAGATAAATAATAGATCGAGCACAAACACCCTACAGTGGTATCCCAGAGACGTAAAATGACCAAGAAGACGACCTCAAGTATGATGGAGGTATGAAATCAGAAAAGTGGCCGGTGTTAATTGGATGACGAAAGCACTAGACAAGAAACATTGGAAATATCTGGGGGAGGCCTACGTCCAGCAGTGGATAGAAAACGGTTGAGGATAATGATCTCTCTCTCTCTCTCTCTCTCTCTCTCTCTCTCTATATATATATATATATATATATAAATTATCAATTTAAATTGCGTAATAATATTCCTACAGATTAATAAGATATTAAAACAATATAAATTTAAATTCATATAGCTTCGGGATTTTCTTTTAATTGAATTTTTCTATTTTCCATCCAATCAATTCACACAAAATGCTATGTTCTATGTTTCTTTTATTTATATTTTATTTTCATTTTTTTTTTGCTGCGCATAATACACACGCAAATAAAATACAGTCTCCACACATGGTATTAATTTTATTGTCTTATAATTGTTTTATCTGGCTACATTTTCATTTGTTTGAATTTTCTTGAGTGGTCCGCGACGGATAACTTCAGCTACTTTCGGAATATATTTCGCTCTGAAGTCCTCTGCTAATTTTATAATATAGACTCTTTATAATATAGAGCCTGTAGAATGTTTAAAAAATTCACAAGTATTTATAACAGCTAGATCTTGAGCCAAGATTTTTAATATGTCATCGTCGAGAAGATATTGAATATTGCGGTTCTATCTTCCATAGCTCACTGTCACTTGAACTGGATTCGGACGATGATATTGTATGGGCATTTTCACCAATCATTGTTTCGTCATTTATGCCAAAATTGTCACTATTTTCAGATGTACGATCGTCGCTAGAATCCCATTCTGAAAGTTCTCTGAGCAATTTTAAAATTTCTACATTCGAAAGACCTCCGTCGCGACGCTATCACTATAATTGTGAGAAACTGTAATAGCACTAACACACTTTTTTCCCGCGCCACTTGCAAGAGGCAAATTTTTTTTACTTAAGATTTTTTACTTAAATTCTCAGTTATAACAGAAATAAATATATTCTACAACATACCAAAAATAGCGGGGAAAGAAATGCTCACACATTTGCCTTGCAGGTGCATGAGAGATGTGTAATCATGCGCCATCCATCTCCCCTTTTGGGAAAGCAAGAGCGACACATCTCCTTACATTATTATTTTGTTAGTTAACACTAAGGTTTTGAAAGCCTTGTTGAAATAAAAGAAAAAACCGTTAGTTTGTTCGGGTCAGCGATAACCCAGCACGGTAATTCTGCGTATATATACCTACAGATGAAAAAATGTCTGATTTCAACTAAATTCGGGTTAAAGCATTAGACTGACTATTTAGAAAATTAAAAAAGTTTCAAAGCTTTATTTTGAAAAACAAAAGTGTTACAAGCGAAAGCTCACGTCTTGGGTCACAGATGACCTTTCTCGTTAATTCTAGCGTTAAACAGTGTAACGTCATTAAAATACACAGCAAACGATTTTATCTTCATGGACCATAATATAACGGAATTCGTTTGAGTTTAAAAGAAATATATCATGTAAATGAACTATAAACACTACGCACTCCATTTTCAATACAGTACATATTACAATAAACCTCAATAACACGCAATAATTGCAGGACAATCAGAGTATATTTATAAGACTTAGAGTGCGCCAGATGACTAGAAAGCGAGACTGAGAGATTGATTGCTAAATAAACTCACAAACAGTTTTGAATTGAATTAGAAATTATTAAAAACGCTGTACAGTATTTTCCGGTGTTGATTGTTACATTCGGGGAATTAAAGGATATACCCTACTTATTCTACAGTAAATCCTCGTATAAAAATGTGACTGGTACCAGTCGATTAATAATGTCGACTAATTAATCCTATAAGTACATTTTCATAAGGAGTATAGACATATAGAAATTGTAACAAACTAAAACTTTGAGCACGAAAATCTACTTTTGTCATAATATTTAGATTTTTTGTAATACTTCACTTTCAAATAGCAAATAGAAAGACATCCGGTCAAAGATGTTAAATTTATTTTTAATCGTTGAAAAACCGATTACAATATGGATAGTTTTCTAAACATAACTGAAAAATGCTTCCGCGGAAGGATGTGTAATTTTTCATTCGCATATTTGAAGGTGATAAATGCTAATAAATATTTGAATGTACTAATGTTAAATTTATTTTTAATCGTTGTAAAACCGATTAAAATACTGATAGTTTTCTAAGCATAACTAAAACACACTTCCGCGGAATGATCTGTAATTTTTCTGTTTCATATTTGAAATGTACTAGAATTAAATATATTTAAAAATTCCTAGTTTGTAATCGATATTTCTCACTATTAAGTACAAATTCCTATGTATTTTGAAATTCACATTCGAAAAATATATGAATTATAACTAATGATTTTTCAACTGAAATCGATTTTTAGAAATTTCAAATATGTGAATTTGAACTTATAGTACATTCCGCGAATTAGTATTTGGTTATTTTTTATATTACTATTCACCTTGCAATCTCTTTAACAACAATTAAAATTAATTTTACATTAAGGGCTTCAAATTTTGAACTTTCAAATTTCTAAACTACTTGAATGAAAGACTTCTTGTTTGACTTGCGAAGACAGAAGAATTGAAATATGATGCCAAAATTAGGTTTTATAATTCAAGAATTTTAGCATTGAAAATGTATTAAAAAATATACATATTTATCATTATAATAAAAATGAAAGTGTGGCATTAATTAGTAGAAGTACAGATCGACGGATTTATACCAGTCATATTTTTATACAATAAATTGTGGCATAATATGTGGATGGTAGAACACACTGATTTATGTTTTTCCCGTTTCTTTTTAAGTATGATACTACTGTTTCAGGCAGGGGTGAGTGTATCGTATGTTAAAAACATAATCATTCTATGAACTAAGTGGCGTTGTTATTTAAGAGTTTAGAGGTATTCTAACTCTCAGAAATGTGTTACACCAAGTAAAATAATTATTTGGTTTGTAATAATACTTAAGTCATTCTATGAACTAAGGGGCGTTGTTATTTAAATGTTTAGATGTATAATGACTCTCAGAAATGAGTATTACACCAAGTAAAATAATTATTTGGTTTGTAATAATCTTTAAAGAAATATATTAGTACCACCATTTGGCTGAAATCTTTTCAGTAAAAAAAGGGATTTAAAAAGTGAGTCTTTTCTATTTCTAGGTGCAGATGGAGATTTCTAGTTATAGAATTTTTCAATTTTCAAATCATAAATTTATTTTATAGAATAAAGCGATAGAAAAGAAACAAAATAATAAAAAATAAGGATATGGCACACAAAATATCCCAGGCTGAAAAATAGAAAACATAGTATGGCATGTTAGGTATTTTTCTAAAAAATGAAAAAAAAAACCCTCCAAAAAAGCAGACACAAATTAAAAGAAAACGTAAAGGATTGATTTTAAGTTATTGCTGTGTCTGTTTAGTTTAGTAAAAGTAATCAAATTAAAAGCCTTTAGTATTTGGCGTTACATCAAGTAAATGACAGTTCTACGGACTTTTACATAATAGCTAAGATTGACTAAATGTGAGATTCCAACTAATGTATTACTGTAAATAATAGAATATTTTTTAGTAACTAATACCCATATACGGAATGAGTCAAAATGCTAGTCCTCATTACAAACGAATAAAGCTTCGTTTTAAACAAATATAAATGAATAAACAATTTAAACTCAATAGAGAAAGGAAGCTCATTTTTTTTTTTTTTTTGGAATACTTAGTAACTGTTGTATGTAAAACCCTTCACCTTTTGGTCATATGATAAAAAATAGGAATAAACTGTTTTCTGAAAGCATAAGAAATTAAAATGTACAGTTGTTTTCTTCATGTCTGACATGACTGTTACATGCAATGGTGCAGAAGTTAATGTGTTACAGAGTGTCTCATGCCACAATTTTATACAGATGGTTGGCACCAGCAATTAAGAGTTTCTTCACAATGCCTTCTTTAAAACGGGTGAGGCTTGTGAGTGCTCGAGCCATTAGGTAGCCCTCCCCACCAGGCTGACACTGCCTTCTTTAAAATGTACTTTTTAGAAATTAGTTCGTGAGGCCATTGTACAGTTATAAAATAGGCAAATAAAACTTTGAATTTCAATCCCTCTTGTATTTAAAATGATACTTCATGTCGCTGTTTACAACGAAATTATTGTCCTTTGTAAGAAGATTAATTATTTTGATTCACCCTGTAAATACGTTAATATATAGGGGATAGAGGGGCACAGTGGATCAGCGCTACTATATATATTAATTCTTTAAAGATTCTCTTCTTGGCTAATTAATTATAGCACTGGATTCTTTTTTCAGAAAGTTCAAAGCACATAGGTATCTCGGAGTGAACTACCATTTTATCATGACTGGTTGTTTTGAGCTTCTAAAAGTAAAATATATATATATCATCACATTTTTCTTTATTTAGTCATTAAATGTTGTAGATAAGTAAGAAAAACAGTTATTTCGAAAGGTAAGATGCTTGTTTTTACTTAATTTTGAAGTTAATATGCCTGAAGGAAAGCTTTAAATTATATTTTTATGAGTATATTTTGATAATTGTTTTCTGTTTGTTTTGTATGTATTCAGAATATTACTTGCAAATTTGCATTACGTTATTTTGGAGGTAAAAAAAATAAAGAGCAATTAGATTAACGAAAAATAGATTTATATTTTATTTCTAATAATCCCTAATAACAGACTGTGATCCGTTTCCATGGCACACTGGTGCACTTTATGATTGTATAAAAATAAATTTTTTTCAAAAATGTATCGGAACCTACGTTCTGAAAACATTCTGAGGATTGAAAAAGGTTTAAGAAATATTTAAGAATATTTTCAGGCAGATTTAACTCTCAGTTAAAGAAAAAAAAATGTAAACTCAAAACTAGCTAACTGTTCCCTAGTCTCCGCTATGTATTAAACATATTCAACGTTAAAAAAAATCTTTGATTAAAAATATGAAACTAAACTATTTAATTACTAAGTTGGAATCATTATCGTTTAAATCTAAATATTAGTTCTTTAGGAAACCTTTTAATAAATAACTCAATCCTGTAATTTCAATTTTATTATCTGAAGTTCGCAAAAGGGAAGATACGGCAGAGGAAACTTTTAAAGAAGTAAAACTACACAGCGTGTCATTAAAATAAGTTGTTTACAATCGATACTTAGGTTTTGAGATAAGATACTTTAAAGTAAACAATTCCTTTCCATCTACAGTTCACATAATTTGAAGGGTGTAATTTGTAACAAAGCGAAACATTTACTAAAATTAGTATCGCTGAAGGTGAACTGTTTGGTAGGTATTAATTTATTTAACAAGAATCTACCTTTTTGTTGGACAGGTTAATTTGATTAAATATACACCTATGTATGTCATATTCAGGGAGTTTAAAAAATCACCAGATTTTTAATACGTATATTATGAAAATTATTAAACATAGACGGTTAAGTTTAATTTTATATTACATGACTAATCATAAAGTTTTTACAATTACCAAATTAAAAGTGCTCAATATTTCCACCTTTAGATGAACGGCATATCGTATACATTAGTCAAATTCGGCCTAATCTTCTAAAAGTATGTCTGCACCCACTGATTCCACGGCTGCTGTTTTGCATATCTTCAGTTTTGCTAATGTAACTGGAAGGGGAAGGGGAGGCACATAAACGTAGTCTTTTATATACCCCCCCCACCCCCCCCCCACACACACAAACACACAGAAAGAAATTTCACAATGCTAGGTCCGGCGATCTAGGGGACCAGTGATATTTAACTGAATCGTCAGTTCCGGTAAAGCCAATTCATCTTTGACGAATGCGATTGTTCGATGATTATATTTGAAGTACCATGCATATTACAACGAGAAAGTAATTTTGAGTATTCGGTCAATCTTAAATATGATTGGGAAGGTTTTAGCGAAACACATCTAGCTGGTTCTCGAATTTGTGAAAATTTACTTTTACAAGTTTCAAACTCAGCTGGGCTTTGGGGAGAAAAATAAATTCCACGTATGTTATTTCGAGTTTCGTAGATTGAATATTGCACGTCCAAATGTTTATAAGCGCGTTATATGCATATCATGGATGTCCTTCTAGGCAAAGACTATTGTTTTTGGTAGATCATTTCAAACTATTTTTGCATTACTAATGACCATACCTCACTAAAAAATTCAATAAGTATCTCTATAGTGATAATTGTTTGTATTGCGACATGTCCCTTGCTCCTTCCTTTTGTCTTGAAAGTATTGTCTTCAACATTAAAATGCTACTATAATTGAATAAAAGGTGTGTCAAAACATAAGAATAATAAGAAATTCTTTCAAAGAGGAGAAAAAATTAGGTATGTATCGGGTGTCCTAAAATGGTTCGAATGATTTTAAAAATCAATAACATACTGATGGGGATAACAATTAAAATAAATCTTTTAGGGTGGTTATGTAAGATGTAAGAAGCTTTTATACTGATATACCCGATTTTGATTCTAAATACCAGCGATAGATAGTGCTGCAAGCAAGAGGCACTCACCCAATCGAGAATAAACTAAAATCGCCCTTGATTGATGTGAATGAAGGAAGGTTAAACAAATTATGTGGGCTTTATTCGCCAATACAAACTTGTTCTTGGGCCCTGATTCTGAACTGAATCACATGTTTGACCTCTTTTGTTCGTATCAAGGCTGGGTGATTTCATTTTTGGCCTCGATTAAGCATTACGGTGCTTACATCGCCAGCTATCTCTGCCATCTGGAATTAAAACTAAGAATCGCTGTAAAACTACTCCTGACATCCTCCATATCCCTACTGCAAGAACTTAACAGCTATCTCTATTTAGATGTTATTGGAGTTTTAAATCCATCAGCCCGTTTGAGGATACCCGGTAGTTAATTTTATTTTCTTCATTATATTAAGATATCACGAAGCTTCACCCAAACTCATAAAAATGAAGCATTTAACGTTATAAGAGCAATTATAATAATTAAACAATAATAGTTCTACCGAATAATCTTGTAAGTAAATATTAATGATACATTCAGTATTTTGTAATACTTGATCTTTTTTATGATTTTCGTCTTCGGGAATAAATGTGAAGACTTGATAACGAAACGCCAGCTGACGTTCACAATGGAGACACTAAAATCTTTTAGGTTTTATCTTTTTGTCTGTCGGTCTGTGTGTAAATATCGTAATAACTTCTGTAAAAGAACGTCCAATTAACTTCTTATGTAATAGATATGTTGGTGAAGTATCCATCTGTATAGGATTTGGTTAAATGAAGTTTGATTGTTCGCAAAATATCGAAATTGTCTTTTACGTCATAAGGTTTTTCGAATGGAATTCAGACGCTTTTCAAACTTTACCCCTCATTGAAAAATATATGTGGATATTTGATTCAAATATAAAATTATGGGTGCTAAAATTTTTTCATGTGCAAGTAACAAGATACAAATAGCAGGTAAGTAAGTATTGCTATTTCTATCTTAGGAAAATGTAAAATTACTGTCATAACTTATGTTTAGGGAAATCGCAGTGTAAAATGGAATCTAATATATACTACAGTCATGATATAACACAATCATTAGGAAATTGCGATTGTAAAAGTAATGAGGTTCCGCCATCATTACTTAAAAAATAAGATTTTCAATCTGAAAAAATATATACAAGAATAAGCCATTTATCTTAAGAGTCATTCCATATAATAATCACCCAGGCTGTGATTAAATGGTAAACAGATTCATGTGATTTTTTTTTCTCAGTTAGATAACAATTAGAAAGTAATAAATACAGAATGTGGATGCCGTGGGACCATTAGTTTTCATTTGGTGGGGGGGGGGGGGGTCAAAGGTCAGAGCGCCGCTTGAAAAATTCAAATTTTATGTTTTGCATAGTATTTTTCATAGCATGCATTGAAGTTATCCCACAAAACATATTGCACGGTTGTATTATGTATGGTTGGCCCTTTGCTATTCAAGAATAAAAATTATGGGATATGTGTAATGTGGTGAGCTAGGAGGCTTCAAAAATTGATTTTTTTCCGAAATTTCGCTATAGTTTTGACACATGTAGCTCTTTGCAATGAAATCATCTCACGATTTTTAACTGCTGTATGCTTCCCTATGGTGAAATGAAATACAGAAAATTCGGCCCCACCATGGGCAGACTTTAATGCATTCCAAAATTGTATGCCAAATTTCCAAAAAAAACATATTTTTGCCTATTTTAGGTGAGGTATATTAGACATGCATTAAAGTCAGAAGCTTCTACAATAATAATAGAAATGTAGAATAATTATTCACCTTTCAAAATCACCAAACAGAATCATGGGCACTAAAGCAGTTTTCATTGGGTAATGGAAATTGCATTGTAATATAATTAGGAAGTACGCTATCACGACCATAGCCTTCAATCATTGCCAAGAATAAAAATACTTACAATTATTTCTGAAATGCATATATTTTTTATTCTAACATGAATTTCTACATGCATAACAATAAATATCTTTAATATGTTTTTGTTATAGGCAGTGAAGATGTTTTAATGAAGTATAAAGAAGCATGTAAACCAGATTATTATAAGGTACTTCAGTCTTGCTGCATACTGTCTGTTTGAAAGTAAAACTGTTCTTAAAAGTTATTTTAAACATGGATAAATATTTCTTATGCAAGTTATCAAATAAATGTGCTTGTGGGCCATATGCTGCTACAAAATCAAGTAGATTATTTCCAGTTTCTAAACTCAGCAGGCTTAAAGATTTGAGATGGTAATGAAAAAAAATGTACTTCCAGGAAATATTTCTGAAAAAGATCTAGTAGTACTACCCTAAGTAGAACTACCCTAGAAGTAGAACTACCCTAAATCTTGAGGATATGATTTGTGCAAATCACAGATACAAATTTTGAACATTTTGGACACCACCTCGCTATTGCGAACATCCTAATCATAAAATCAAGGGTAAGAAAGGGCATGGATTTGAGACCTTGTACATTTTTGAAATATGAAGCCCTGTGCTTAGAATTTGGTTCGTTCGCAATTGGGGGGGGGGGGGGGTATTATGCAGGATGTTGGCAATACCGAGCTGGTGCCAAAAATGTTCCAAATTCGTATTTGTGCTTTGCACAAATCATATCCTCAAGTTCTAGGGTAGTTCCACTTCGATTTTCTATGAGATCTCTTTCAGAAATATTTTCTGGAGGTACATTTTTTTTCCAGTAGCATGCCAAATCGTTTGGCCTAATAAGTTCAGAAACTGGAAATAATCCACTTGATCTTATAGCAGCGCACAAATACGTGCAAACACGACACAAAAAATCCCATACGATCGTTTCGAGGATTCCCGGATTCCCAGTGAGGGAAAAAAAAACGAGAATTAAAATGGGTTCGAAGAACCCCTCGGTTATAGCCCCGAGTACTGGCTTATGGAATGATTGAAAAGGAGGAAACAACAGTTGATATATCCTAAAGAAATGACATAATGAACCAGAACTAACTGAAAAAAGGAGTCAGTGCGCAGGATCCCTCCATACGGGGGATCCGGGAATCCTCGAAACGATGCTATGGGATTTTATGTTTCGTGTTTGTACGTATTTGTGCGTTAAATCGTTGTTAAAGATTTTAACTTTTGTATTAAAATTCGCACAAAGTGTTTGATTCATGCTTATATCATCATCTAGTTTACATGTTCCTTTTCACTTCACTAAAGTATCTTCACTGCCTGTAACAAAAACATATTAAAAATATTTATTGTTATACATGCGGAAATTCATGTTAGAATAAAAAATATATGCATTTCAGAAATAATTGTAAGCGTTTTTATTCTTGGCAATAATTGAAGGCTATGGTCGTGATAGCGTATTTCCTAATTATATTACAATGCAATTTCCATTACCCAAGGAAAGCTGCTTTAGTGCCCATGATTCTGTTTGGTGATTTTGAAAGCTGAATAGTTATTCTACATTTCTATTATTATTGTAGAAGCTTCTGACTTTAATGCATGTCTAATATACCTCACTTAAAATAGGCAAAAGTATGTTTTTTTGAAAATTTGGCATAAAATTTTGGAATGCATTAAAGTCTGCCTATGATGGGGCCTAATTTTCTGTATTTCATTTCACCATAGGGAAGCCTACAGCAGTTAAAAATGATGAGATGATTTCAATGGAAGGAGCTACATGTGTCAAAACTATAGTGAAGTTTCGAAAAAAACTCAATTTTCGAAGCCTCCTAGCTCACCACATTACACATATCTCATAATTTTTATTGTTGAATAGCAAAGGGCCAACCTTACATAATACAACCATGCAATTTGTTTTGTGGGATAACTTCAATGCATATTATGAGAAGTACTATGCAAAACATAAAAATTCAATTTTTCAAGCGACACTCTGACATTTGGCCCCCTACCAAATGAAAACCAATGGTACTACGGCCTTAATATTCTGGATTTATTTCTTTCTAATGGTCATCTCTCTGAGAAAAAAAATCACATGAATCGGTTTACCATTTAATCACAGACCCCCAATTCTGGGTGATTCTTATATGGAATGACTCTTAATATCATCGCATAAAACTGTGTTGAATGTGACCTTACTAAAATATTCTGAGACTTCGGGGAATCGTATGTTCTTATAAACAGATATGTAGCTTTAAAAAAAGCTTGTTGTAATCAGTATTTTGTAATACGTGATGTTTTTTATGATTTTCGTCTTTTGGAATAAACATGAAGACTTGATAACGAAACTTCTGCTGACGTTAACTATGGAGATACTAAAATATTTTAGGTTTTATCTCTCTGTCTATCTGTCAATGTGTATACCTCGCGATAACTGTCCAAAAAACTTCCATTTAGCTTGTTATTTGATGGATATATTGGTGATGTATCCAGATTTAGCTGTATAGGTTTTGGTTAAATTTAGATTGTCTATTTTCATTTCCTTTTAAACTTTACCAGTTCATTGAAAAAAAAACTCATGTGTGTCGATAATTGATTCAAATATAAAATTATGGGAGCAAAGTTTTTTCAATTGTGGTCTTAAATTATTCTGATATTATGGATTTTTTTCAATTGTGGTATTAAAATAGTTGTATAGTTTAAATTTTTTTCAATACATTTGGCAGAATTCTTAAGTTAGGTGTATAACATTTGAGGGATATTTATACATATGTTGAAAAAACAACACATTTTGATTTTTCACTTTACACGTTTGCAAATATACTTATACCATTTTTTCTTTATTAGTTACCGAACAACTGTACATATAAAAAATTCATAGCATATAAAAAATCATTTAAATAATTTCGATTACCAATAATTAATAACATAATCTGTACCACCAAACCACTTTTTATATATAGCAGAGGACGTGATTATAGTTTATTACCCAATAACTTTACAAGTCTCCAAAAATGCCTATTATTAAGTGATATTAGTATTTTTTTCGCTATCGAAATAGAATAAATTGCATTTAAATAATATTTTATTTTTAACTATTACAGAATTGCGAAAAAAGTGCCTTTCCAAACAAAACTTGTAAAAATAACTGATTTCTAAATTGAATATAAGTATAATAAATTCAATTTACTCATAAGTAAATACTTTTCTTATGCAAGATTTATTAAATTTTTGCATTAGATGCAGATGTTTAGTGGTTAGCAAGTAATTAAGCATAGTTATTTGTATCTTAGGAAAACTTAAAATTACTGTCCTAACTTACGTTTAACCTAGTAAAATTGCAGTGGAAATTAGAATCCAAGATATACTACAATTATGTTATAACACAATCATTAGGGAATTGCGAATGAGGTTCCGCCATCCCTTCCTGAAACAACTGTGCTTTTCAATATAAAAAAAAATAGAAGAATAAGTCGTTTATCAAAATATTATCGCATAAATCTGTGTTGAATAAGACCTTTCTAAAATATCCAGAGATTTCAAGGAATCGTATATTTTTAAACAGATACATATAACTTAAAAAACAGCGGATTTTCTGATATTAGATATGTAAAGGGAAATACTTAAAAGAAGTTACAGAGTTAAAGTCATGTCCCTAATCTTCCGATTTGCTATATTTTATTATATTTAGTCAAAAACCTTTTTTTATTTAATTTTCTAAAAATAATAAATTTATTTTTGCACAATTTGTTAAGAAATGATATGTATGAGATATGAAGGTGTAATGCAACAAAACAAATTACCAAAAATTTTATAATAAATCATTCACATGTTTAAATATTTTTTGTTACTTTTATTCTTTAACGTTTTATAATTTTTAAAAGTCTAAATATTCATCTTAGATTTGTCTTAAAATATATAAATTTAAATAACTCTTTCTTCATTGAATTAAAATAAAGTTTAATTTATTTTTTTTATTATTTATTACGGATTAATACGAAAAAAATAAGAATAATATTTATTATTGAACTTTTATTAATATTACAGTGCTGTATTATCCTTTCAGGATATATCCTTTGTATCAGTACTTAACAAACTGTGTAAAAATAAACTTATAACTTCTTAAAAATTAAACAATTTCGAAATTGCTCGTCAAAAGTGGCAAATGAAGTACGTTCGTACTATAACTAGTTTTATATTTTTTTTTTTTTTTGCACCGCATATTGTACCGAATGTATATTTTAGTGTACTGCATAAGTGCAGATAAATTTCATTCTTTTCGAAAGGCTGTAACATCATTAAAATGCACATGAAAAAATATTTGCCCATTTTCCGTAATGTAACGAAAAAGTTTTGAGTGTCCCTGTAATTAAACCATACATCCGATTTTCATAAAATTTGAAATGACTCGACAAAATTATTCAAAATTATATATTTGAAATTTCAGACAATTAGAAAGGCTGTAACATCATTAAAAAGAACTTTCAATACATTTTTCCCATTAGTCATAATGTAACGGAAAAATTTTGACTGTCCCTGTAATTAAACTATGTGACCGATTTTCATACAATTTGAAATGACTCGACAAAATTTGGCAACAATTATATAATAAGTACAGAACTTGTGTGAAAATATAAATTATCTGAAAACAACGTTTTAACACACAATAAAACAAGCAGATTTCATCATACGTATACGTTTCGTGAGTACTAGGACTCACATCCTCGGTGTAAAAACTTTAAAAACAATATCCCACCAACTGCATGTATGGTGAAAAAAAACCCAAATGTCAAAACATACTACCAAAGAAAAAAAAAATTGGTATTATGTTTTGACATTTGGGTTTTTTTTCACCGTACATGCAGTTGGGGGGGGGGGGGGGGTATTGTTTTTAAAGTTTTTACACTGAGGATGTGAGTCCTAGTACTCACGAAACGTATACGTATGATCAAATCTGCTTGTTTTATTGTGTGTTTAAACGTTGTTTTCAGATAATTTAACAATTATATATTTAAATTTTGAGATCATTCGGTTGGGTTGTTTTTGCTCTGTTATATACGGACAGATGAACAGGCGGACAAACGAACAGAATATTAGACAGACGGTATGAACGGCGACTATAGTTGCTACGTATTTATATAATTACGAACGCATCTAATGAAAAGAGAAATGGAGTTTAACTAAATATAATAAATATTCATGTTTATCACAGAAAATATAAATTTGCCCAGAAAACAAAAATTATAAATTTCGTCATGTTTTATAAAATAAACGTGTTTGTTTTATTTACTTCTAAGTTTATTTAGTAGCAAAAATGATTGTTTTTTTTATTATAACTGCTTTCAAACCATTAAATAATTATTTTTGTTAGTTTACAATGAAACTTTTGATAGCTTAAAAAAAAAAAAAATGAAGAAGATAAAATTATATATATATTAAGAAATTATTTTCTTTGCAGACATTTCCTTCTAATATTATGTCAAAGCGTTCATTTATTTTTAGCAGCATACAATTTTAATGCTGAAGATAGAATTTTCAAATGGAAATAAAGAGATTGCACTAGAAAGATACAACTTCAATGTTTAATCGCCATCTTTATATTTCCACCGATTATCACACTATAATGCCATCAATATTTAAAGTAGTGACATCTATAATGAAATTTGGTAGTTTAAAATGATATTCCTTGAATTGAGTAGTATGAAAGCGTATTCATAATTCCAGACTGTCTCTATAACGCGCATATAAACATTTCCACCAGACATGTTCTCGCTAAGTGCGTTGGGATTTTAAGGATTGCAAATTCGATACCCATATTTGCTTTCTCTCACACTTGAATACGCTCTTTTCTACAGATATCTTTTTAAACACTTGCTTGCAACATTTATTCATACTTTTTTTTTTTTTAATGTGAGCTTAACAAACTTTATCTTGTTGTTTTAGATGTAGTAATAATCATTCTATTAGTTTTAAAGCGCTTCAGATATTTAATCATGACAGTAGCTTCCTAAACTCTCAAAAACAATTTACTTAAAAATGAGAACTTCCATGTACTCGTATTTTTTTAAGTACAATTATTTCAAAAAGAAGTACATTGTTAAAAATAATGTACTTAAAAATGAGCATTGCTATGTACTCATATTTTTTAAGTACAATTTCTTCAAAACGGAGCATTAATCTACTTAAAAATGAAAATTTCTTTGTACTCGATTTTTTAAAGTACAATTAATTCAGAAACGAGTACATGATATTTTGAAGTTGTGTATCTTATACTTGATTTATAAATGTATGCAGAAATGAATACATATATTTTGTATTTTAAAGTCTTAATATTCATGTATAAATCCTATGTGCTCAAAAATATGAATTTTCTGATAAACCCTTTTCTTATACCGAATTGACAGTAGGGATTTCCAAGCTTTTATTTAAAGATATGTCTATCTTTGTTATAATTTTTTATTTATAATACACACTTTTCAAATTTATTTACAATTTCATTAGAAATGTTAAAGAAGAAAATTTAGTTTAAAAATTGTTTTATTAGAAATTAGAATATTTAAGAAAGAGAAAATTCATCTCTGCTGTTAGTGATCTTCCGTCGCTGATGCATAAAAAGTGTCATTTGGTAACAGCTGGTAACTGTTCTTATAGCACAGTCGGTACAATACTGATCTCTCACCTAGAAGACTCGGGTTCAAATCACAGGGCGGCTCGTACACAAAATTTCAAGAATTAAAATAGTAAATTCGTTGATCTTTACTCCAAAAATTATATTTCTTCGTAATTCAAAATTAATAATAATTAAAAATGGTGATTTGTCGGTTCTCTGTAATTTCGCTTTCTTTTTCTTATAGTGTATGTGTGTTTCTATACATACTTATTTTCGAGTCCCTGTATGGGCTCAAAAAAATGAGTACATGCGTTTTTCAAATTTAAGAGTTAAGTACTCGGAGCTATTTTAAGATCGGGAAGTGCTCAATAATTAGTACAATTTATTTATTTTTAAGAATAGTGTTTTAACAGTGTAGATTTCTCTAGTTGTTACCTTAATCAAAACTCATTTTTTCAATGTTTATATTCTCCTCTTTACAAGATACATTTACAAGGTACTCTTAGGCAGTTTTGGTGCGTGTAGCACCTGGTATCGTGACCTGGTGCATTTTGTAACCCTATACATACACTGGTCATAAATATTAAAGGATAGTGAGAAAAAATATGCTAACTAAGTTAATGTTGTAACCAATGCTCAATGCCGCAATTATTTACGTTAATTAAATACTATTGAACTCAAAATTGTACTTTCGCGTATACGTTAGCGTCGGAAATATGCAAATTAGATGACTGACAATGTGATGCTCAATAAACGTATGTTGGAATTCTCGTCTGTAGTGTTGTTTAAAGTGAATGTGGTGTCTGAGTGTGATCAGTATTCATTAGTTATGGCTCAAAGGCATCATTTAACTTAAGTTCAAAAGTGGTGAATAATTGGTATAATCGAGGAAGTTCAAAAACAAATGGGGGTCAAGCAAGATTTTAATACCCTCAAATTGTTATATTAAGAGCTTCGATAGACAGCCTGGTCAAGGAAGACCAAGAGCAACAACTGTATCCGAAAACCGTTTTTGCCATTGTGGCTCAAAGAAACCGCAAAGCGACTACAAGAGATTTGATTTCAGACCTTCAGACTGTCACAAGAACTCGAATTAGCCGTTCTACTGCTCCACGAAAGCTTAAAGAGGATGGACTGTATGCGAGAAAACCAAAAGTTTGTGTCACACTCACTCCAGATTCCAAAGGGACCCGTTTAAACTGTTGCTGTCGTCATGTTCAATGAAGGCCAGAAGATTGGGCTCGAACGGGATGTTTCACGGACAAGGGAAGGGCAAGTTGCGTCTTCCTTCATCTCTCCAGATCAAAACATGTCTAGAGTAAGTGTTCATACTGTGTCTGGACTCGTCAGTAAACAAAACTTGAGCCCAGTCTTCTTGCTTTCATTGAACATGACGAGGGGGAACAGTTTAAACAGGCCCTTTGGGAAGTTGGAGTGAGTGGGACACAAACTTTTGGTTTTCTCATATACAGTCCATCTTCATTAAGCCTTCGTTCAGCGGTAGGACGGCTAATTCGAGATCTTGTGGCAGTTTGGAGGTCTGAAACCAAAACTCTTGTAGTCGCTTCGTGGTTTCTTCGATCCACAATGACAAAAAACGGTCTTCGGATCCAGTTGTTGCTCTTGGTCTCCCTTGACCAGGCTGTCTATAACCAGATCCAATGCTTAAAAAGCGGCTCGAAGCTCTTGATGTGACAGTTTGAGGGTTATTCAAATCTTGGGCGACCTCCATTTGTTTTTGACCTTCCTCGATTCTACCAATTATTCGCCACCTTTGACCTTAACTTAAATTTTGCCTTTCAGCCATAACTAATGAATAATGATCACACTAAGACACCACATTCAGTTTAAACAACACTACAGACCAGAATTCCAACCTACGTTCATTGCGCACCACTTCATCAATCATCTAATTTGCATATTTCCGACGCTAACGTTAAAATGCACCAGGTCTCGATGCCAGGTGCGACACGCACCAAAACTGCCTAAGAGTACCTTGTAAATGTACCTTGTAAGGAGGAGAATATAAACGCTGACGTACGCGCGGAAGTGCAATCTTGAGTTCAATAGTATTTAATTAACATAAATAATTGCAGCATTAGGCATTGGTTGCAACTTTTTTTTTAGTGAGCATACTTTTAATTATTTATTAGTGGATTTTTGTTTGTTTATTTCATACTAAAAGTGAGTTAAGTCTTCAAATATGGCGCTATAATTTTTTTGCCCCTTTTATACCTTGAATATATGTACTGAACGTATTAGAATTAAATCAGACAGCGATTTGTTTGATAATTGATTAAAACACAAGCATTAGGGGTTTTTTTTACTATGCAGACGATAAATGTGTAAATAGTAAATGTATTTTTATTAAAAGCTTTCATGATAATAAAAAAAATATTTTTCTAATGAAATATGATACAAATAAACTATTTTATTTTTAATTCGGATGGAATAAAGTTTCGAATGTTTTAAGTGAAATTTTGTTGTAATAAATACTGTGTCTAAAAAAATTATAACGTAAATTAATATTTTTATACAATTTAGAAAATTTACTGCGCTTTATTAGGTCTGACAAGACAAGTTTTAGTGAAGTTCAAACTTTGCTCACAAGGAAGGTCTCCTTACAGGGCATACTCAGAATATGTTGTAAAAAGTGCTAGTGAAACTACTCATGTATGTAATAAGGGATCAGTAAAATTTAACGGCGTAATTTCAGTAAGAAGTCTGTAAAAAATAAAATACTTTCGAATATTTGGCGCGAAAATACGAAAGTAACACGCGATTTAGCGAGCAGGATTTTTCCTCGCCAAAAGAAAACGATTTTAATACATCTGAAAATTGTTTATTGTTTTCTAGAATGCGCGGTTTTTAATTCATTTAAACTTAATCAATAAAAGAGGTTATTATATATTTTTTATAATACATATATATGTTCCTTGTTGATGTAGTTATTTAATTTTATCACTGTAAAAATATTTTCTATGCTTTGCAAGTTACAAATATCTATTTTAAGTTATAGTCAGCTGACATTTGATTGCCATAATACATTTCCTTATCGAAGACGAAGTCGTTTCCATAGCAACAAAATCAAATGGACAGTGTTCTATCTGCCTCATTTTTGAGCTTAAAATAATTTAAATCAATTTAAATTTTGTTTTAAATCGTAAAATATGATATTTAAATTTTATTATAAATACATATAAATATATATGACAAACTATTGGTAAAACAAGCTAAAAATGTCAAAACAAATTAAAATGTCAAAATGCTCAAACAAATTAAAAATGACAAAACTAAAGTTATTTAAGTTAAACGTATGTAGACAAATTCAACATAAAAAGTTTTTTTCCTACATAAAAGCGTATTTTTTTTTCCATCGCCAACCGGTGATAAATCTCCAAATAAACGAAAATTTCGTTATTTTTTTACGGACGTTGTATCGGGTTCCGCCAAAATATATATATATATATATAAACGTATATATCCATATGAGAAGAGCATTCTGTAATTTTTTCAGATTTTTCTGAGTATGCCCGTATGGAGACCTTCCTTGTCAGACACGAGAAGCACATATGGCATTCGGCTAGGTTTGCCGGAAAACTCTCCTTTTGAAAAGAAAGTCAAATTCGTCCCCGCCAAAAATGTGAATATAATGTTGTAATATTTCAAAATCAAATTCGTAGTTTCTTGAAGAAATTTTTAAAGTTTTTTTTTCATTATTTTATACTTATTATTAACTTATATTATATACGTATTTATATTTTAAATGCTTTAAAAAAACTTCTATGTTAATAGTCAGATAAGTAGTTTCGAAAATTTCATTTTCAGAAAGTTATGCTGCTGTAAAATAAAAAAAAATATGATTTTCACAGAAAAAATTTATCGATTTTCAAATTTCGTAATATAGGGCTTTAAAAAGCAACAGGAGTCAACGCTAGGTGCGAGCGGCTTCAAATGTGTTTCCCGTGTTAATATAAAATATGCAAACATATCTAGTGTCATTTTAAAATTTGACAATAAAATTGAATTTATGGCATTACTTTATGGGTAGATTTCTTACTTTTTCCTACTTATGATCTTATTTATAATGACCACACTAAATGCTGTGTGCTAGTATATAAAGCGAAAATTTAAGATATTTTCAAATCTGATGAAAGTCGACAGTTTCCTCTTCCTGCTAGTCTAAAGTCTTTAATTATTACAGATTTTGGATGAGTTTTGGTTTGATTTACTGTATCCAAATGTGTTGTAATATTTATTAACCCTAACAATCTTGACATCTATCTCTTTTGCATCTTTGAAATGCTTATTTTCCATAGTGCTTTAAAAATTAATTTATAATCACTTCAATGTTGCTTCGTTGTTCTTACTCAAAATATTCATCATTATTGCCTTCATTTTAAAAACACTACAAGCTATCACGTTATTCTTTTAATTTTTCCTTTACTGCCTTTAAATGTTAACCATTTTTTCCTTTTCTTTTATATTTCTCGTTTTTCTATTAAGAATTGTTTTTCGCTATTTGCTACATCATATCTATTAATATCCCCTCTCAATACCTACATTTTTTACATGTCGAAAAAATCAGTTGTTTTGGGGGGATTTTTTCAATATTTTTATAGTAATTACTAGATCTAGTTTATTTTAAATTTTCTTATTCATACTTTATAACGTTGAATAAAGTCTGAAACAAATTATAATTGTAACCCAGATGAAATTCCATAGATATCATAATTTTAATGTAATTTCTCTTTACAATAAAATTTTGTAAACATTTATAACATAATTATAACTACTTAAAAGGTGACTCAAACATATAAAAAAATATTATTTAATGCAACCTTAAGATCTTTCGAATACACACGCGTTCATTTACAACGGGAAAAAAATGACTGATTGGATAGAAATACATTTTAAAAACAAAAATAGTACGCATGCGCAAGCGGAGTTCAGTCCATTTCTCTGCAGAGGGGTGAAAAGATCAGTTCATATTATCAGTAGGCGCGAAGAACTATTACCGCTCTTCGCTCATAAGAGCGGTAAGAGCAAATTATACCACTCTTACCTGATAAATATATATAATATTCATTTTAGTGTAAATGTTATTCTTAGTTTCTGAAAAATATCATCATATGCAAAAATGTTCTAAGATTAAATATATATACTGTGATGTGGAATCACATATATTTTTCTTAAATTATTCCTTTCTCTAAATTTCAGTTAAAACTAATCTTTAATTACTTATTCATTTTATCCTAACCTTTATTTCAGTTCCCATTGTAACTTTCCTTCAAAAGAAAAGAAAGAAAAGAAATTTAACAGATGCCTTTACCACTAAATCGGCTCTCGCATTCATAAAATTCATTTAGATGATTATTCACGCTGACTAGATAAAAAAAAGAATAAAGATCGACTTTGCTTTCGACCAGTAGAAATAACTCTTTGATCTTCGCTTAATTTTTGAGTATGATTTCCTTGTTAAATCATAAACATTTCCAGTAAATGCGGTCTGTATTGTCTTTAACGCTATGTTCTCAAAACTTTCCTCTTAACGTACAAATTGGCGTTCGAATTCTTTTTGGCTTATTTTTTAGGACTGCTATGCTGGTGGCCCTGCCACACAATTCAAAATTCTCCTCATTGTCCAAAGGTAACAGATAATTTTTCTCATATGACATCATTCATTTTTCATGTGCTCTTTTCGCCAATTGTTTGATGCCAATGTGTATATTGCAGAATAATGGGGAATTGCTCCCTTGCACTTCATGAACTCAGTCATGTGAAAAAAATCGTCTTTAGAAATTCTATCAGGCACCATCCCTATCCATTTCTGTATGAAAATGCTTTAATTTTATATAGTTACTCCAAATAAACAGATTTCGTAAAAAAACCATTTAAATGCATTATTTCTACACTGATCACAGCCTACAGCTATTTATAGACTCCAGCGAATGCAAAGAAACTGAACCTGGTAATAATTTACGATCTCCAAATATTTTAAAGTGCGGATCTCTACTACAAAATATTTGTGCCTATACAGGGCATTCGCAAAATTTTTCCGGAACTTTGTGGGATGGTGCCTGCCTGTTTACTAGACTGCCTGCCTGTTTATTAGACTGCCTGCCTGTTTATTAGACTGCCTGCCTGTTTATTAGCCTGCCTGTCTGTTTTTATTAGCCTACCTGATGTTTATTTGTTTGCCTATTACGGATGTGAATTTCTAGACGTCTTTTCTACCGGTATTTTTGAAATGTCTATTGCCTCGATAGATGACTACCTATTATTTATGGGGATCGTGGTCTGTTAAGTAACTTCCCATTTACCTGACTGCTGTATGAAGTGCCCGTGTTTCCTGTGAATTTATGCTGCCGGACTTTTTCTAATGGATTTCATTATTTTAATAATTGTGGAGTTAGATCCCAGTGGCGAGTGTCATTTATGACTGTTTCAGCTGATTCTTTGGATCAAGATTTTTTTTTCACGATGTTCGCCGTAATCTTTCCCGCTTGTTACAGCCTCTCCTTCCAATATAGGCTTAGGAAGCTGCGGTAGCCTATATGTGACTCCTATAGTTCGCCTCCGGGTTACTCTGTTCACCGACTTTGGATGAATCAGTGCTTTTTTATGCAGAAATATACTGAGTCAATTCTCTACTTATGATTCTAAAGTGCTGCAGATTTCCATGTTTGACGTCGTATTGTTTTCACACTGATTTTATTTTGTTTTTACTTCCACTTGTGGGTGCTGATATTGCCTTTCTGCAAAAAAAAGTGCATTAACCTATTTTGTGTTTTGAATTCAAATTCGATATTCAACGTTCATTTTCATTATAATACTGTTAACTATTGAATGAAAGCAGTTAAAAGTGTCATAAAAAAGGTACAATATAATAATGAATATCAAATATTGATACAGTTACATCGATTATAAAAATGGAAGAGCATAAAAGAAAATATGCATATATATAAACAATTACAGCTTATCATGTGAGTATGAGAAAAATATTATATGCATTTTATATTTTTATAATTATTAATGCTCAATTTCTATTTTGACTACATGACATTTTTATAAAATGTAGTATTTAAAATAATACATTAATTTTTAACAATTGTCGTTGATTATGCATTTTTATTTTCTCATGCTCATATTTTGTTTGCATGAATAATAACAGCTGTAAATACTTTTAGATTTCTTTGAAATTTATCACAGTTTTACAAATGCTATTTAAGAACTAAGATGCCAAACGATAGCATGATAAAATTACATTTTTCAGATATCCAAAATACTTATTTACTGTTCACTTTTGGCTCGAATAAGTATCACAAAGATCAAGACAATCTATTTTTAAAAATTTAGAATAAGTATTGTAGAATAAGTACTAATTTAGAATAAGTGTTTTATGGATCCCATTCTTTTGGATTTTTTTTTATGTTTTTTTTTCTTCTTCTTAAAAAAAAAAAGTTTTTATCATTTCTCTCATTTTATTTAATGATTATATATTTTGTTTATTTTTTTAGTGCAGTTCCTTTTGAAGTATTATAAATTGACTGTTATATATATATATATTTATTTATCTTATATTTTATATTATGACTTTCATTTTAAAAAAAAATAGGTAAGTTAATGGTCCATCTAAAATATTTTTGTTTCCAAGTAAATAATAAAACAGGATGCTGCCAGTTTGAAACTATTTTTTTTTTTGGACAGGAAGTCTTATTTAAAAAAACAATATATAGAGAGATAAAGATGAATACTGGTAATGAATAAAGATTTCATTTATTATTGACATTATTTTCATTTTGAGGTATATAAAATTTTACCAGTTGAATCGAATCTCTATTTATATAAATAATTCTCAGTTTAAAGGTAAGTTATGTTTTAAGGTGTTTGTACAGTACTATTAAGGAAGTATTTTTATCTCTGCTTAAAAGTAGCCATGATTTTACTTGAATAATTAAATCTATCTAGATAATCAATATGATTAAAGTAGTGTGCACATTGATTATATCTATTCAAGTGAAACTATTTTTCACAGTGCATTATACTATAGCGAGAATATGAAACAATTTTTCTTGTCCTTTTATTATAGACACAAAAAGAATGAAGATTTTTTTAAAAGATATAATATTTAAAAGTTTTGCATGCATGATTATTTTCCGCCAGTAACTATAGCCTTATAAGAACTTTCATTTTAGGTTATTTAGGTAAACGAAAATCTTTTGATAATTTTCTTGATGCATTATAGTATTTCTTATGCATTTGATACAGAAGATAAACAATATGATTTGAGAAAAAAATTGGGTCAATTGAATTGACTATTTTCCCCCTTTTAATTTAATTTTAAAACCCTTTTTATGCATATAATTGCAATGTTTGTTGTTCCTATATGCAGTCACTAAAAATTATTCCGTTACAGAGAGTGCAGTTTTCCGATATTTAAATAACTATTTAGAAGTTTTTTTTTTTTTTTTTTTTTTTTTTTTTTTTTTTTTTTTACATGCATTATCATGGTTTTTAACTGTGGAGTATAATACTTATTAGTTTATGGCTATATCTTTAACATTTAAAATTTTTAATATTCACTTCAAAAAAAATCTAAAATTTGACTACTATTTATTATATTGCATTTAGATAGGTTCATATTTTTGGAATTATCAGATAGAGTACTTATGTATTTGTTTTTGTATTTTATAATTCATGATATATGATGGGTAAGAAAAAGCCACACAAATTGACACAAGACCCCTCTGCTGTATTTAATTTTCAGTTAAAACCTAATGCACAACAGGTAATTTTTTCAAAAACTAACATTGATTCTGAAACAACTGGTTTGGATTCTAATCCTTTTAAGATTTCATGTTTAAGTAGTTTAAGTGAAACTATTAACATATATTCTAAAACTATTGTTACAGATGTTCAGGCATTAATTGACCCTATTTTAAATGAGGCTAATCCTGAACTCGTTCAGAAGTTTAATTCTTATCAAAAAGAAATTGAATTTAAATTTAATATTTTAAATGATTTGATGGGTAGTGTTCAATCAGAGTGGAATGTTTTACAAAAAGGTAATGACGATTTACAAAGAGTAAATAAGCTTTTATTTGAAAAGGTAAGGACACTTACCTCGTCCAAACAGTCCACGCATAATGACATAGCTGTTCAATGCGACATTGATGGACCTAACTTGGATGAACCACTTAAGATAATTAAAGTTAAAGATAAGAAATTTAATTCTAATGTTAAAGACTCGTCATCCAAAATTTTAGATAATGCTAAAACTCAAACAGACACAGATTCTGGTTCAACTATTTCTGACTTCTCAAAAAATAAAAATGTTAATTTTATTTCAGTACCTGATTACATTTTAAAGTTTTGTGACAACAAAACTCCAGATAGGGATTTTTCTGACTGCACAAAAATAACTTTATTGGGTATTGATGATAATATAGGTGTGCCAGATATTATGATGTCTATAAATGAAATGATTGGCAACACCATTCCTTCCATTCACTTTGGAAGAAAACATAAATTAAGACAAGGTTTAAAATACAATTGGACTATTAGTGTTACATCATGGATTGTTAATTCCTTAATTCAACATGGTAAATTAAATATTAATTCTATTGATTACACTGTCAGGCCATTTATTAATATAAAACGTTGCTTCCATTGTCAACGGCTAGGTCATCTGGCAAAAGTTTGTGTATATGATTTGGCATGTGCTAATTGCGGTGAATCTCACACTTCAGTTAATTGTAAAAATATTTCAAGATGTATTAACTGCATCGCACATAACCGTACTTATAAGAAGTCTTTAGACATAAATCACCCTGCTTTTTCTCCTTTTTGTGATACATTTAGATTTTATTTTAAGCAAAAACAGTTTTTTTTTCAACGTACAACATAACTTATACATACATCCTCCTTTCAGGCATGCTAGTGCAAGGTTAATTCTTATTCATTCATTTACACATTTTGTTACTTAACTTTATGCGATACATGGCTTTCTTCGCTCCCTTCGACCGTGAATGTTTACATTGTTCGCATGCGTTTATTCATAAAATAAACGTAAACGATTAATAAGGGTTTTTTTTCTCATACATTTTTCTTACACAAATATATTTGTTTTCTTAGGATATACAAATTTTGAAACATTGTTATTTAAAGATTGATTAATGTCAATTATTTCATGGTCTGTGTTCTTCGTGCAATACACTTGTCTCGGATTTTCTTTCATTCAACTGTTTCAGGTCGACAGGAATAGATGAATGATTCCAAATTTCACATTTTTGATTTACTGTTAGTTTTCTTCTGGTGGTTAAGCCCTAATTGCCAGTAAGACTTCAGCGGTGGATCGCAAATGTTTTTCCTTTATTTTCTGTCTACTTTTCTTGGTTTGCTTTCTGATGTACATATTTTTTTTTTAAAAATCACATATTATACTTAGTTACCTTTTTATTATTTTAGATTACATTTTCATTCTTACTTTACATTGCGGTCACCATGATTTCAAAAAATATTACGTCTTTTTGGTCATAGCTTGGTGTAGATATTCTGTTTCTTTGTAGGTCTTTCTGATCATCAATTGCACTTTCTTTTTTACACGCAGTGTTTATGCGAATGTTCATTGGTTTACCAATATTACAACGTTGAGTTTTCTTACAAAGGTTTTTCTCTTTTACTGTACTTCTGGATTTTCGCAAATGACCCTCACTCACAAAAACTTCGCTTGGCATGCAGCAAGTACAAAATTTTGTTTTTTACAAAAGGTTTCTGCAATGGTCTCTACATCGTTTTACAGCGGTTTTTCTTACAAAGGTATATTTTTGCAGCATGCTATTCAGATGAAGTTACTTACAAACATATTAATTACATGTGCAGTTGTTTGGTTAGTGGTCCTCAGTGCAGTTTTTGGAATATTTTATGTCATTTGTTTAGAATACATTGGTCGTTTCTTTTAAATTTTCATTAGTTATGAATGATTCAATACAGCTCAAGTTGCTTCCTTCCCACTTGCACTAGTGTTAACAATTATTCCATGTTTTCCTGTTTACACATGCAAATTTCATTACATTTTGGCATAATTCAGATAGATATATACACTTTTCTGCATAACATATGTTGATGTTTATGTATGATTTACATTTGCTTCTTCAAATTTCTTTACTTTCAATTGGGTACGCATGATATACAGTAGTACTTCACGCCGCATACGCGACCATTAATAGTTTGTTTTTCAGTCAATGTATACTTATACACATACTATCTGTATTGTCATTATACCTAAGGAGCTTACTGCTTCTTTATTTAAAATTCTATCAAAGTGCAATTTTTTTATTACATCTGCCAAAATTCACACATTTTTTTTCACCTTTAACGCAATATTCGTTCTCTTATAATTTGTACAAGGTATTTACACGTTTGCTCATGGCACTTTCAAAAAAGCTTACACTCCAGTCAATTTTATACACATCGGTAAACGGTACACGCCAGTCAAGACGATAAAGAAAAAATTGCATACCTATCAATGTTTTCACACTACTTTTCAGTGAAGGTATATTGTCAATTTTTATAAGCAAAGACACTGTTATACTCCTGCTTAAAGGTCTTTTATTGGTGTTTATACCAACCGTGCATTCTATTGAGATTATTTATCGGTTTACATATTACTTTTTCTTTTTTTCACACATGTCTAGCATCTTTTACACTTTCTACGTAAATGTTCAGTGTCTTCCATTTATCAGTAACTGTTTTCAGTAAAGGTATTTTATGGGTGATACCGAATAATATTTTATGTGGATTTTTTTTCTTAGTTTACATAACAATACCATTCTGATAGTCAATATAATTCAATGTCTTCTCTAAATTGTAAATTTCATTTTCAAAATTTTAATGTTTCAGGTCTTAAAAAAATACATTTTAATAAATATACACACAACAACACAGTTGTCACGTGAATTAAATGGCTTATGGCAGTGTTTCAGCTAATTTTTTTTTCATATCCTGATTATATAGCATTTCTTGGACTGTTACCTTATGTACACGTTTGTTTAAAATCAATGTTGCGAGACAAAAAAAAAACCAGGAAGATATAAATTAAAAAAATATATATGCTTTTACTCATTAATATGGACATTATTTCAGAATCCTTCGTTATTTGTATTATGTTTTTGTTTATCTGTGTTTAATATTATGTGTTTCGTTGCATTATATTACTCGAGTATTTTATTATAATTATAGTATTGGTCAATACACATATTTAATGTTTATTATGAGAAATATTTTTGAATTTATTGCCAGTTGGCAACTGACCTGTGGACTTAGGCCTAATGTTTGTTTTATTTGTATGTGCACATTTTTGATACAGGTCATCGTCTGAATATGGCGAATTGAAAAGTGATCACAAATTTTATTGATGTTTCTGCAGCTGTTTCTAAATAGAAACAATATATAATGTCATCTGTATTTGACAAAATTTATGGTACCAATATATTTATATCATGATATACTTTTATTTTAGGATGGTTGCCTACTTAGAGAGAAGTTCAATTGCTGTTGCTTTAATTTGAACATATCTGATTTCGTTTGCATGACTACCCTATACATAATGTACTCCTAAGAGCATATGAAAATTGATTTCACACCCTTTATGTACATTCTTTTCGTTGATTGAAGGGGAGATATATGTGATGTGGAATCACATATATTTTTCTTAAATTATTCCTTTCTCTAAATTTCAGTTAAAACTAATCTTTAATTACTTATTCATTTTATCCTAACCTTTATTTCAGTTCCCATTGTAACTTTCCTCCAAAAGAAAAGAAAGAAAAGAAATTTAACAGATGCCTTTACCACTAAATCGGCTCTCGCATTCATAAAATTCATTTAGATGATTATTCACGCTGACTAGATAAAAAAAAGAATAAAGATCGACTTTGCTTTCGACCAGTAGAAATAACTCTTTGATCTCTGCTTAATTTTTGAGTATGACTTCCTTGTTAAATCATAAACATTTCCAGTAAATGCGGTCTGTATTGTCTTTAACGCTATGTTCTCAAAACTTTCCTCTTAACGTACAAATTGGCGTTCGAATTCTTTTTGGCTTATTTTTTAGGACTGCTATGCTGGTGGCCTTGCCACACAATTCAAAATTCTCCTCATTGTCCAAAGGTAACAGATAATTTTTCTCATATGACATCATTCATTTTTCATGTGCTCTTTTCGCCAATTGTTTGATGCCAATGTGTATATTACAGAATAATGGGGAATTGCTCCCTTGCACTTCATGAACTCAGTCATGTGAAAAAAATCGTCTTTAGAAATTCTATCAGGCACCATCCCTATCCATTTCTGTATGAAAATGCTTTAATTTTATATAGTTACTCCAAATAAACAGATTTCGTAAAAAAAACATTTAAATGCATTATTTCTACACTGATCACAGCCTACAGCTATTTATAGACTCCAGCGAATGCAAAGAAACTGAACCTGGTAATAATTTACGATCTCCAAATATTTTAAAGTGCGGATCTCTACTACATATACTACTTAGCATGAAGTGTTATGAATGGAGATTTAGAACCTTGAAAGGTTATATTTTATCATAAATTATCGCGAACATCACTTAACATTATTTAATTTTGAACTTGTTTGGTGAAGCATTAAGTATCTTACGCTTCTACAAACTGCTTTTTGGAATTATTATATTCCTTATTAAAAAAAAAAAAAATATTTTGAAGTTGTCTTAGAAAGAAAAAGATGAAGTAGAATATTTCTGTTAAAATGAGAAGATAAAATTCATTTGTCAATTTAATTAGTAACAATTTATAAAGGAAATTTCATTTACTTAATTTTTATAAAAAATATTTTTTGCTAAGAAAGAAAGTATTTCAACGAAACGTAATGATGTAATTAAAAAAAATTCTTTTTGAAAGAATGGAAACATTGTTGTAACTGTAAATATTTTATCACTATAATAAGTTCATATATTTGGGATTATAACTTAAGATTCCAAAGTGTTATTGAAAAATGATTTTACGGGTTACTTCTGAAACGGTTACCTCTGTATGGTACCTCTGTTTTTTTTTCATTATTAGCAATGATTTTGAATGAATAAAATATTTTTCTCTTCAAAATTATCAGAAACATTAACAAGTACAGGTGTTTTTAGTAGGAAATATTAATGAATGGAAATAAAATCAAATGTTATGCTTATATTTTTAAGTCATTACTATTGATACAAAACCGTTGTTAAGAAGTTTTTATTTTCTGGTAAGGGAATAAGAGATAAGTAAATTAAAACCGTGGGGCTCGCTTATGAAATATACTTTATGCAGCGATTATTTATGAGACTGATTTCTTATGAGACAAATTGAGCAATTAAGAAAGCACTAACATCATATTTAGTTCCGGAAAACACCGATAATTCGTAAAATTTAAATTATCAAAAGCCGATAACTGTTGTTATGAAAGAATGAGTTTTAATGTCCTTTGTAATGGGTTCTAATGTCCTTCACATTTTCTTAAATTTAAGTTGTTGCAAAGAGATGCCATATAAAAATTAAATTCTGCATTAACATATGTATTCCGCACATTGAGAAACAAATATAACGTATAAATGCCAATCTTCATTTCTCTAATGCTTGCAATTAAAGGATCTTTCTATCGTTATGTGTTTAAAAGAGATAATCCATGTAACCTTTACTTCGATATATTTAAGTAATATTGTATTCACTAGATATAGAATATAAATATAGAATACATGCTTATTCTTCAGTATTTTAAGTTATTTCTCCATAGAGTTATTTAACAATTTATAGAGTTAAAAGAGATAAATCGATGTAACCTTGATTTCTACATGGTGCTTTAAATGGTATGCATTAAATCCCGACTATAGATATAGAATATATGCATGTTCTTTAGTTTATAAAATCTGGGTATTTAACAGCTTATTGGTTTAAATGATATAATCAAAGTAACCGTTATTTGATCATAATGATCTCTATTGTAATCACTATGTCCATTATATATCTTTACAATAGAACTATATTACTTAGTATTTAAAGTTCCTTCTTCATTGAGGTATTATCAGTTATTACATCATCTAAAATTGTATCTGTTTTATAAGAAACAATATATCTGTCTGTACAAGACATATTTGATCTAGAAGTCCAATATTTATTCACTATAATGATGTCAAGAAGGTTATTTAATTCAGTACCTTCTATATATTTTGTGAAAGACTTTGGAAATCCTCAATCGTTCTCATTGGTTTTGGCAGAATTTTATAGTAAAAACTAATATTTGCTTTAATTAATATAATATTAAAATTATGTTATGAATACACTGAAGCATTAATTGAAAACGGATTGTACGTTAAAGCACACGGACTTTTTTTTACTTTTCAAATATTAAAAATATTATATAGCAAACAATCGAAATGTAATATTTCTGGATATAAAATATTTTATAAATTAGTTAATAGATTTTTATAAGCTAAAATTAATTTATATAAATCATTAGCTTGTCAAAATGAATGTTACAATAAAAGAATCGACGAAATTTATAACTGCAATTCTAAAAGTCGTACAAGTATAAAAGCAGCAAAACTGCACAAACAGATTTATAAGATTTTTCAGGATTTTGTACAGTTCAAACATTCATGAGGGGAAGAAAATCTATTTTTTATATGAACTTTAAAACTCCCTATACGGAGAACTGTATTTATTACTTTCATTGAAATTTTTATGTCTCAGTTACCTTCGAATAGAATTTCACATTGCTCTATCTTTAATAACACGCAGAATATCCAGTAAAGTGTTTTGAATATTGATAAATTTATTTTCAAAATTATGTGAAATTGCGGCTAAAATTGTTTACAAATATAACAATAAGTTGTTAATGACAGCAACGTATACTCATAAGAAAATCCGTAAACATTTCATTTGCGTGCTATATTTAGAGTGTATGAAATAGTACAAAAGTAATTCAAAACTTTATTCCCCATAAATATGACGATTTCATACTTCTATTGATCATGTGACAATTAATAGGAGTTTAAAAAAATCTTCGTGGTTTTCAGCAACGGGAATTTCAATGGTGTGTTAAAAATAAAACTTTCTGTTTAGGAATTTTTAATAATAACATTATTAATTATTAATTAAAATTATAAAACTTATTTATACAAAATGAACGTGCTCGTTATGATTGGGGTTGTACATTGAATTTCTTATATTATTGTTCTAGTTATGCCTGTAAACAGATTTTAATTGTTAACATCGATTGTTTTTGCAATAATTTATATTATAATAACTTATATTTCAAAATTTATGTCAATTTTTATTTATCTATTTTATTTATTTTATACACTCATTGCCATAAAAATTTGCGCACCAAGAAAAAGACGTCCAAATGAAACGAAATTTTACACGTGTAAGTACGACTATGATATAAGAAAGTGATTAGAAAACCAAAGAAAAGGGATCATTTATTGCAGAAAAAAGTGCAAATGTACGGAAATTTTAGTACTCTGTTGGACCTCCTCTAGCGCGAATGCACGATGCGATACGAGCGGAAATTGAGGCATACAAGTTCCGTATGATGTCCTGAGACATCTCGTTCCACAGTTGCTGTAAACACACCTCGAGTTCAACCAAACTCGTAGGGTGTCCAACTTGCCGTCCCAAATGATCCCAGATATACTCGATTGGTGACAAATCTGGGGATCGAGCAGGGCAGGGAAGGTTGGTAATGTGGCGGAGGCAGGCTTGTGATATCCTTGCTGTGTCTGGCCGAGCATTGTCTTGCTGAAAAATGGCTCCTGGGAGCCCTGCCATGAATGGCAACACATGTGGCTGAAGGATGTCCTGGACGTACCGCTGGGCTGTCATTGTGCCACGGATCAATATTAGGGGTGACCGTGTATCGTAAGCAATGGCACCACATACCATCACACCAGCTGTTAGAGCGGTGTGTCGCTGTAAAGCGAAGGCAGGATTGAGGCGTTCACCACGGGGCCTCCACACACGAACAAGTTTGTCATCGCTGCTCAAATTGAATCTAGACTCGTCACTGAAGACGACCTGGTTCCATTCCGTTGCAGTCCAATCCCGTCGTGCGCGACAAAACCTCCAAACGGAGGCGTCGGTGGTTGGGTGTCATTGGCAGCACACGTAATAGGCGCCACGATACCAGATGTCCTTCAGCCAAGCGCCTTGCGATGATTCGGGAAGACACAAGGGTCCATAGTGAAGGTGCTGCCTGCGTCTGGATAGCGGCCAATGAGGCAGTTGGCTCTACGCTTGCGTTTCGTATGATGTGACGGTCTTCTCGACAACTGGCCTGTCGAGGGCGTCCCGGGTCTGGCCGCCGTGTAAATGACATCTCTTCAGTCCACTGGTCTAAGCACCTCCTCACAGTATAATCCGAACGGCCTACTTGACGAGCTACTCACCGAGCTGATCACCCAGCTTCCATCATCCCGATGATTATTTCCCTCTCGAACTCTGACAGCTGCTCATATTGTCTTCGATGGCTACGTAACGGCATGTCTACCTCAGCGTTTCCTTTGAAAAAGAAAAGGTACACTCAGACAAGTTCTGCTTACCAGTTTTATACTCCAAGGAGGACGAAGTTCAACACCCTCTAGTGGTATTACGCGATGCGCAATCACGCTGCATTTCTAATCATTTGCATATCTGCCTGATATGTACCTTCATGCCAAGTTTCGTTACGATCCCACAATTATTTCTTGGTGCGCAAATTTTTATGGCAATGAGTGTATATCCTCTTAAGATAAAATTAAGATTGTCGTATTGAGAATTCTTAAAAGCTAGTTAACACCTTCAATATTTATATAAATTCTTATGAGAATATCAACAACATACAGTTTAAAAAACGAATTAAAGCGATCGTTTGTGATTTTTTTTGCATTATTTACTTTTGAAAGTATAACAATCGTTATTTTTTTATTACTTTTGGCGTATACTTTTGGCATTGTTTTAGTTTTCCAAATCATATATACTTGGAAGCGGTTCATAATTGGCCCTTAAGGATCAAAGTGACCCTAAATAAATATAATGATGTACTCTTTATGAAACTATTGAGCAAATTTGAAATGAAAAATATTCACAATATTGAACAATAAATGAGATTTGTTATTTAAAAACGTATTCAGAACTCTGTTGATTTTTTAATTCCACTTTGAATAGTTTTGCAGAATTTAAAATGCAGTTACTCCAATGCATTACATTGGTAAAATGAAGGGAAATTCAGGCATTAGGAAACGTTAATTCTTGAGTCTCCCTCAAACCGCAATATAATAAATATAAATTTAAATTCCTTTTTTGGAAAAACATGCTTTCATTAAAATTCACAAAAATATATAAAATATATATGTTTTTTTAAATGCACCAAAAAGTAGAAAAGTTTTTAAAAAAGCCCTTAAATCCACGCAGTTTAAATTAAATTGCGGTGCCACAATTGCTGTTATGGAAGATTAATGTATTTAAATGAGAATTTTGGCAAATTAGTCAGCTATCGGCAAGTTGGCTTCATATATGGAAACTTATTTGTGTTGCCAAATTTTGAGATATTTTGACAAGTTGGCCTATATTTGGCGTTATTTCATCAAGTTGGCTAAAACTGGTTGCTATTGTGGTAACCCTGTCATTAGTACTTTTCAACAATTACTGACTACTGAAGCTGATGCCGATTTCTCCATAGGAAGGCAAACGTAACCATTAAGTAGATTTTCCTCCCGATGCTCCACTTAGGTATCGAAATTTAAAAAATCAATGCCCAATTCATGTATTGCCTTCAGGAATACATAGATATAATATTCCATATTGAAAGCTCTAAGTCAACAGGAATTGGGTGAAAAATGTGTCACAAGATTTGACTGCCATACACAAACATAATTGTAAGTTAGAAGAAAGAATGTAAAAACGATTCTTATTTCCCCATAGGAATAACTTAATCTGAATAAATTTAAAACGCTCTCTATAAATTATAGTCCCTGGTTCCACAATTTTTTTGTATACATAGATTTTTAAGATGAAATATTTGTTAACAAATAAATACGAGTAAAATGTTACAGCACACGATATTGCATAACATAATGTACAACTTGAAATACAAAATTCATGTAACTATACAGCGTAGTAAAAAGCCATTGATTTTTTTGTACAAATTTGTAGCTGAAAATATCAAATTGTCTATACAGAGGTATCTGAGTACTCTATGCACTACTGACTGAGACCAATAGTAGATACCCAAGCGCTGAAGTCCGGATTATAGCGGTGACCTTCTGGGAACGTATGAGAAAAATATCAATTACTAGAGAACAGGAATTCTGCTTTTTCAGAATTTAGTGCCGCCCCCGGCATTTCCATTACTCCATTTTCTTCGGATAGACTGATGGCTTTTATTATTACGAAACAGCCATTATAAATGAAGTGTTAGGTGAAGATGAAAGAGCAGCCGTAAAAAGTTAGAACTCTGATTTTCTGGTCAGAATGGGGAATTTTTTTTTACGGCTGCTCTTTCATCTTCACCTAACACTTCATATATAATGGCTGTTTCATAATAATAGAAGCCACCAGTCCATAAGAAGAAAATAAGTCGGTTAAGCGGAACTCTACTGCAGTACAAAACATATTTCAACTTTAAGACTTAAAGCACACGTTTTATTTTATGTAAAATTACGTCATTCGCATCCGCTTAAGAATTCCACATTACGATCTACTCTTAAACATCTACAGTAAACCATGCATAGCACATCACTATCGCGAAATAATGCACAAATGCAGCAAAAAGATTCCGTCATTCAAGAAAATCGAAAGATAAGGCTATCTAATGATTCATAAATACTTATAATTAAATATATTATATAATAGTTCCATTGTTTTAACAGAAATCATTCGTTTATATTTTTTTCAAAACAGCACGTATTTTAATTACATTTACTTTCGGTTGTTACGAGAAAATGGCAACAAAAATATATAATTACTATTTTAAAACAATTTTTCCTTTACTTTCTACAGAAATGAAGTACTTCCGTTGCCAATATTAAGCAAATGGCTTCAAAAACTAACAAAAAAAATTAATATTTCAAAAGTAAATGGAGATACAATTTTCAAACAACATGCATTTAAAAGAGCTTTTTTTTTTTTTTTTTTTTTTTTTTTTTTTTCTTTGAATACGACGGTATAAAAATTGAAAATGTGCGATGCTTAGAAGTTAAAAAAATTGCTAAAGAATATTTAATCATAATGCTTTGTTTAATGGCTAGCCTCTGTAAGGTAACGTTATTTTTTAGACACAAAATAAGCTGGGAGAAAGAAATACCATACCGTACCGGAGGATAAAAAATATGTGTTTAATATAGTTGATTTAGTTGGAAATAATATTCAATATGCATGGATAGTCTGAAGAGGACGCAAAAGTTTGTCCGCTTGCTGTCGATCAAATCAAAAGCAGCTGATTTAGGACTTGGAGTATTTGGGAATTTCATATGAATGTCAGTGTATGAAAATCTGCGATATTAGGATGCATTGGTTGAGAATCACCTTATTTAATAATTGTATATTAACATCTGTAACATCCTGCATGATATCGTTCGGAATTTATATCTTTAGCTAAAGAATTCTTTGATCCTACGTTAGTTATTTGATCAAAATATATTTTCCAAATATTTGAACCATTTTGAATTTGATACTGGAACATGCTGTCTTGTAATAATGCGATCAGTTTTCCACTTGGTTTCTGGTGTGTAATTTCTTACAGGCACTTTCCGGTTAATTTTAAATTATTTTACTTTAGCATAGATATTTCTTACATTTCGTTATTCATGCTAAAATATTGTAACACTTAGTACTGTCAAATTTATTTTTATTCTTGCACGACGCTTTAGAAATGGTCATGCCGTACTCTTGCCGTTGTAATATGAGGCATCTTTCTGTACTGCAAAAAGAAGTTGTTTAATTAACTCTGAAGCTAACGCTTTAAATTCTCGTTTGAGAATTCACACATATCTCTAAGTCTGATCATTTGCACCTGGGTGGTATGTAACACTCAACATATGTTTTACACTTTGATTATTTAAGAATGTTTTAAATTCTACAGATATAATTTTAGGAACATATCCTTAAACGACAGATGTAGGATACCCGTATCTGGCAAAAAATGAAGAAAGATAAGTAACGTATTTTCTGTAGTTTTATTAGGAACAATAAAAACCTCTGGCCATTTGATCTGATCTTTAACCACAAGGAAAGAAATTTTGCCCATAACAGGACCAAACTAATCAGTATGAACTCTCTGCCGTGGAGCTGTAGGCTATTCTTAATGATGTGTATCTGTCGAAGGAAAAGTGTTTTTCAAATTTACCCAAATAGGGCAGTTTTCTGCAAGATCTTCCACATCTTGGTAAAAAAATCATATGAGGTAGCACTAGTATGATGAACATGTTAGACATGCATTTACATAACATAAACACTGGACGTAAACACAATTGATCATCTTGCGAAGTTTTTTACAACCATATCAAAATTGCAATTGTTTTAGATAGGTGGTGTAGGGATACTTATGGTGCTGTCTTCTAAAGCTTCTAAACCTAAACAAAAACACTACGGTAACAATAGCGAGTAAAATGGTATTTGATCGAGTAACATGTGGGAATATCCACAGAACTTCGTCTTCAAAGATTTTAAGCACAAGAACTTTCAGAGGTGTTTGCTTGCATCACACAATGTATACACATTTTCATGCAAAGGTAGCTTTAGATAGATCTAAAGGAAATTAGTTAATGATATAAATACGTTAAAAAGTATAACCCACAGACGCACGTACAATATTTCCCCATTGAATTCCGTTATCTGACGCTGACTTCTTTATTTCGTTTGTTTATTTCTAAATTTTTGTACATATTACTTTAATATATTTTTTTATTAACCAAATATCCAGCTTTGTAATCACCGTAGAGTATTTTGGCTTACAAATACATCATGAATTTGATAACATTTTTAACTTTCCCCATCCGATTCATCTTACAAATAGCTAAACAATCAAATCTAAAATCAACCTTTATATTTGAAAATCGTCCCATAAACCAACTGTAATAAATGGTTCTATATTAGTTGCTACTTCTGTTTTTAAAACGTTACTTTTGTAGCGTTTATTATAAAAGTTTTTTTAAAAACACTAAATAAAGGGTTAATCCAGTAGAGCTGATAAAATTAATTTAGCGATTTTCAACAAAATATTTGAAATAAGTGAAACATTTGATAGATATTTGAATAAGTGAAATGCACTCAGAGTATTCACTCTGAGTGCATTTCACTTAGTGAAAAACACGACTAAAAGGCGAGAGTTATAATCATTCTTAAGAAAACAGCTATGTCGATGTTCTCTAATAGCAATGAAAATACTAAGAGCATTAGCACTTGTAGTACGTAAAATTACACTGAATAGCTGGAATTCCGTAGATTCAAAAATTCATTTTATTCGAAGTACTGAAATAAACTTCGTACTAAAAGAGAGCTTCTTGCCAAAAGAACGCTTCTTTTCAAGGTTGATTTTTGACGGCCGATTATCTACACTAGGGATATAGTTCCAGGAGGGAGTACCCTTCGTGGAAGTCTTTCTAAGGAAACCTAATCCGTATTTACGCTTGGAAATCCATGGCTCGAAGAAAACGACGAAAACTCCGAACGATTAGGCCGACGGGCGCGATTGGGATCGAACCCAGCACCTCCCGTCTACCAGCATCAAGAGCAGAACCTCTCAGACACTGGTGGGGCTCGCTTCTTATCAAAGCGTGCTTTTTAACCCTTTAAGACCGAGAGAATTTTTGTAGAAATTGAAAGTTTGGGTGATTTCCCCTTATCTATAGGACCGTAGTTCACTGAAAAAAAACATATTAAAAAAATACCCGATGTCAGGTCATGCAAAGGGAGGACCCGCATAATTGTGCGGGTTCGGTCTTAAAGCAGCCGTTTTTGGGTTAAATCTACACAATTGTTTAGTTTAGGATTATGTGTGCAAATATCTAAAGATAAAAGTTTAAGCAAAACAAGTTGTTTATTGAGATAATTTTCATCAACCACAATGAAACTGTTTGAAACAATTTTTTTTTTGGACAGACCACTACAATTTCATTTTCTGAGACGTGCTCAATGCTCACATCCCTCTTAAGAGCCGTCGACAAATGGTATGCCCTTTACTCCGTTTGGATTGTGCCTGATCCTTCAAATTTCTTTTTTTTTTACTATTTCCAGCAGCGGTATTTTGTCGAAATACCGATCGAAGTACATAAAACTAGGTGTGAACCAAAGTAAGGACTACAGCAGGTCCTAATCCTAGATCCTTGTGGAACATGTCTGTACTTTTCCACTGGTATACTACAAAATTTAAAACTATCCCAGGTGATACTGTTACAACAGAGTGTGGTTTGTTTTTTATATACTGCTTTACTGAAGCACGTCCTAAAAAAGGAATCGTGTGCGGAAAATTTTCTCTGATCTCCAGGTAAATTGCAGCAGACACTACGGAATCTGTCGAGCATTTGCTAAACTTTCCGTAATTTATTATTTATTCCTGGTCATTTACTTGCTTTGCCGAGAAAATGGAATGAATTTATCCAACTTAAAAATCTATTTCTTGATATGCATATAACTTACATAAAACTTATAAATCATATATGACATGTATAACTCAGAGCAGAAACATACAGTTCGTTACATATGTGCATATTATATATCTAATACTATCAATTTTAAATTGAAATCATGAATAGTACAAATCTATTAATTTAAAATTAATCTACTTTAAAACTGTAATTAATAAAAAAAAGTTGCTAAAAACATAAGTTAAAAAAAATCACTTAAAAATAAAAAAATTATGTATTAGGAATTCTACCCATTTTGGACATGGTACATGCCGGACCCGCACAATTGTGCGGGTCATTTGTTTTTCAACATTTGTAAAGCCTAATTAAACTTATGAAAGACAAAATTAATTATAATCATGAATAAAGTATACGAAAAAAAAAATTAAATATAAGCAAACACTAAAAATCATATTTAAAAGAAATTATAAGAGTACATACTTTTTGTCTATTGCTGTCAGATGATATAGTCTGTTTAAAAGCAGAAAATCTAACCCTGTATTGTAGTTGGTGCCCCCTAGTTGTGTCTTATCAAAACATCTGAAGCCAATTAACTCATATAAATGTGCAGATTCGGTTTTAAATCTCACAAAAACAGGAAATAGTCATTATCTTTTACTTTAGTATCACCCACACAATTGTGCGGGTCAGGGCTTAAAGGGTTAACAAAGCATGCTTCTTAACAAAGCAAGCTTCGTACCAAAAGCACGAAATACTTCATAATATGATAATTATTTTTTTTAATTTAGCACTGCTACGGAAAATAACTATTTAACATTACACTGTTAAACATTTGCAGCAAATTGTCCAGTCATTCAACTGTTTTGAATGAGAACACTTACATAATCGTACTTTGACTCTATTTTGACCATATTATGCTGAACAATATGGTTAGAAATACTGTACAATATGTTTAAGTAATCGTTACCTTAAGAAACGGTTGAATAACTAAACAGTTTGCTACAGATTTGTAATAGTGTGTATTTAAAAATATATGTATTTTACAAAATTTTTGTGACATTAGGATATTGGATGATACTTTTTGTTGTAAATTTCCTTCTAGATTTATAAATATATCTACACTATAGACTATATATTTATTTTTATCACTTTATAGTTACATTGATATTACGATAGTTAAAACTTCAATAAAATGTTCAAATATATGTAAGAAATCTTATATTTGTAAAAATGCACGCATTTCAAAATTTTCATAAACCTTTATTGTCACTAAAAGGATGGAGTCATGACGGAGTCTAGTTAAACACATTTTAAAATGCATCCACTCCATTAAAGAAGTAAAAATATTCGACATTGTATCGCATTCAAGTTAAGATTTTAATAATTAATTATGATTATATCTTTGATTGGAAAATAAAAAAAAGATATATTACACACTGAAGCATTTAATATGAAACATTCTTCCGCTTCTTAGGCTATAACTTCTCCTTTTAATTTAATTAGTAATGGATTAGTCTTAATACATATTAAAAATAAAAATCCTTCACCTTGCTCTCCATTTTCATCATGTGAGGACTTCAAAGAAAAATTTTCATTTATATCGCATTAAAAAATGCTTTTCAAAGTTTCAGCAATTTTCTAATAAAAATAAGAAATTAGTTATTAAACATTTATTAGTTTCTTGAAAATTAAAGCATCTTTAATATTCCACTAATTGGATAGTACAGTATTTGGATAGAATGTACTTTATTTTCTCATTATTCTTGAAACAGTTCAGTAAATGTATCAAGGAAAATTTTATTTACATATTTATTTATCACAAGACCATATTCGGCATATATTTATTGATTTATTTTAAAGAATTTGTCGATTGTTAGTTTTAATTAGCATATGTTGTGAAATACGTCGATGAATAAGTTAATTCTTGTAAAATATAATAAGATAGCCGTTACCTGCTTCTAACAAGCATGGTGATTATGCTTTCGGGATTATAAAATTTGTGCAGAAATAAAAGAATATTTAAACAAGAACTTGCAACTTAGGACATTTAATTAACTATAAAAAATATTTTAATACCTCATCTTCAGAGCAATTTTTTTTTCAAAAAGTAATGTATAAAAAATATAATTTGGTTAGAATTAAATAGCTGCAGTTTGGAGCCAGTCTGTCCGGAGAATATTTTTTTTTTTTTTTTTGCTTTTTTTCTATGTTTTCATTATTTTATTAAAAAGGATATTTTATGTAGTGATCTCAAAATATTTTCATAATATATTTAAAAATACTCTTTACTTTATTGATTGAAAGTTTAGAATAGTTCAATTTATGAAGAATTGTTTTAGTAATGATACAAGAAGGATTTCAACAATGAAGCCTTACATCAATAGTTTAACAATGCAGCGAGGGAGTGTCAGTACATCATGATGCTATATATTTTTCATATAAATTTTAATCTTTTAAGCGGGCTATTTTGTTAAAAATATGCTTCATAGACAAATAAAATATTCATCTAAACATCTGTAGTTTAAAAGATACATTTTGGAATTTAAAATATATTTTTAAAATCTTATTGTAGTGTTACACTTACTTACACTGACAAAAATACTGATTAAACCAATTAAGCGCCATTGTCCCATTTTGGGAACATTGCATTAGGATTTGTTTCTAATATGAGTATTTTATATATTGTCAAAAAGTTTATCTTATTTGTATTTTGAATATATGATATGACTTCTGTAATTTTTTTTAAAAGGTTCTTTTGTATTTTCTATTTCTTAAAACTTGCTTAAAAATATGAAATTTAGGTTTTTAACCACTTTCGCAAGAAATTAAAAAAAAAAATAACTTACAAATAAAAATTATATTTTTTATTTAAAATATGTTTATAACTATCTATTGTCTAATACTACATAAATCCGTAGTTAACAAGTATAATAGATTTATCACAATTCATGAAAGAAGGAGTTACTCCCGTAACGTGAGCATTGGCGCTTTCGTTAGTTTTCAAGGCCAGATGGAACACCCCAAATTAGGAAGACCTAATACGGTGCTTTTATTATGCCAAAAACCGTCTGTATAGAAGCTTTGTAAATGCTTTTCTTTCATTCCTAGCAAACGTTTCGTGGAAGTGTTGCTCGTAAAATCTGTTTCTTACTTTATTAGATATATTTGCCGAAAGATATATTTTTAGCAGGCATATTCATATCATATATTTCGGTTATAAGGAAAAGATGCCTGTGAAAATTTTAACTGTGTCTCAAGCTTTGGATTATTTTGAACAATTAGATTCAGATGATTATTCGTGTGATCCGGAATTCGTTTGTTTGCCATTTGATCCCGGAATAGTTTCACATGTTGAAGATGTAATAGAAAACAATTTATCCGCACTGTAAAAAAACCACTATAAATTTGCCAGAACAAACTCGATCACAGTGAATGTGCTGTATCTTTCTTTGGTTTCCTGACTATATTAACATGGAAAATACAGTAGTTGCGTAAAAATAACAGCACAATTTGCTGGCAATTTGGGCGCATTTTTTTACAGCACAAACTGCTGGCGTTCAAATTGCCAGCACATTGTGCTGTTAATTTTACGCAACTACTGTATTTTCCATGTTAATATAGTCAGGAAACCAAAGAAAAATACAGCACATTCACTGTGATCGAGTTTGTGCGCGAGATGAACAGTACTTTGTACTGTAAAAATGTCGTTTTTTTACAGTGCGCCGATTTATTATGTGATATATCTGGAGAAGTTGAGCTTTCCATAAATTTCAAATCAAAAGTTAACGAAGAAGTATGTTATTTACTGATTAAAAAAAGAAAAATAAATAAACGCAGACATGATAATATAGATCAAAGTTCAGACGAATCGTCAAATTGGGATGAAGACTAGACAAAGTAGAAAGAAAAAATGTTAAGCAAAATATTTCGGAAAAGGAAACTCGAGCTAATCGTAATTATTATCAGAAAGAAATGTGGGCTGGAATGAAACTGGACAAAACGCTCAGATACATCGCCTATAGCAAAGGAACCGATTTCCACATTTGAAGAAAACTATCCAGAAATAGCACAGCAGTCTCCTTATGAAATATTTCGAATGCTTATTGATGACGAAATTATTAACTTCATTATGACAGAAACTAAACGTTATGCTTGTCAAAAGAATGATTTAGGATTTTCTTTGACAGAAAAAGAACTTCGAATGTTTTTGAGAATAACATTATTTTCTGGATATCATTCTCTGCCTCAAGAAAACATGTACTGGAGCAAATCAGATTTTTACAATATACCTTTTGTTAACAAATTGATGAGCTGAAAAAAAATTCGTAACATAAAAAAATATATATTCATCTCTGTAACAATGAAGCGATTGACAAAAGAGACAAGCTGACTAAATTACGACAATTTATTGATACATTTTGTAAAAAACTTCAACAATTTGAAGTAATTTCTGAAAATTTATGTGTGGACAAAGAAATGATTCCTTAAGAGGATATCATCTGCGAAGATGTACATGCGTTCAAAACCAAAAAAATTTGGATACAAAATGTAGTTTCTTGTTTCATCAGGAGACTATCCTTATAATCAACAAGTGTATGTTGGTAAAGAACAAAATTCAACTAATACGTTACCATTGGGATTAAGAGGTGTACTAGATCTAACTGCATTCATCCCAAATCCTCCAAAGCATGAACTTTATAATGATGATTTTTTACATCTTTATCATTATTATGAGAAATAAGGGATTAGGCATTTTCGGACCACTGGAAAAATTCGAGAAATCAGGTTACAAAATTGTCATTTAATAGAATCCTAAGATTTGAAGAAAAAGGCAGAGGAACATTTGATTATTACTATGGAATCAATTAGCATTGTGAAATGGAAAGACAATCAGGTTCTTTGTCTGCCTTCAAATTTTGAGCCTATAGAACCATTTTTTTTCTTTTTTTTACTTGAAAAGTGGTAGGAAATTGAAAAACCGAAAAGTTTTATATCCTTGTTTGTTTTTTTCTATCAGAGTCACCGTTACAAAGCAGCAGTCCTCATTAATTAATAAACACTTGAGATGGAATCATTAATTCTCTTCCTTATTTAAAACTTCCTTACAATCAGATTAAATTTATATTAATGTAATTTGTTGTTTAATGTTTGTATAATATAACTGTGCGTATCGTTTAACGAAAAAGGTATCAATCCACCACCCGAAGAAGAAAGAAAACTCTACACAATGTAGGGGAGAGTAGCCTAATTTGGACCACTTCACTTATTTTCAGGTGTAACTCACTTATTTTTTGGAATATCTGCAAAAAATAATTACATAGGGTCAATATATTGATCTATTAACTAAATAAATATTTAGATCAATTTCTTTTTGAAAATCTGAAATTTTATTTTAATTTGAAAAATTTGTCAAAAGTGGTCCAAATTCAGCAACTGGTCGCCTAAGTTTGACCCCCAGTCTCCTAAATTGGACCAAATAATATCAGGTTGTTTTAATGACTAGGGAATATTACTAATTTTATTAAAAGTAAAGTTTGCGATTAATGAAACAATAAAACAAAATAACAGCAATGAAATATAATGAAATCAAATATCTAAAAATAAGAGTAATTGTTTTAAATCAAAATGTATAAGTTATCAGTAATTAAGAATAGAAATTATGGAACTAATTGTCAGTTACTTGAATATCATGTAAGGAGTGATGCAAAGCTTATACATGAATTTTGTTTATTGTTTTTTATTTTCCAGCGCACACAACATGGAACCGTATATGGCAATCTGAACACTGAGTCATTTTTGCTATTTTATTTTTCTTACAAATTAGGCAAAACCAATCATCACTATCTAGATTTTTCTATTTAGATTCTGAATTATCAGACTTTTTTTTGCAACTGAAGTTTTCTTTACATTATTTTTGTAGTTCTTCTCTTCCATCATTTTCTTGCTAATTGCATAACGCCTATTTTTCAAAACTCGATGTTCCAATTTTTTTTGTGCTGTGAAAGCTTCCTTTTTATCTTTTTTTCATTCCAAGGTTTAGTTTATGCATGCGATGATGTTAACACAACTGTTTTTTAGCTCCCTCTGTACTTTGATTTAACTGAATTTAGCAAGGGAAATAACACTTCAAATGTTTTTTTTTTTTGCTTTTGGGGAGGATTTGTATCTGCAGCCTAGTTGCAGGTCAATTTCTTCACAACTTACTGTCTGCTTTTTGTTTCCCATATCTTCAACAGCTTTTGCTGTCACGGGTGTTTTTCTTCCAGACAGTTTGTCTATGTCTTTTTCAACATTTTCAACAAGGTTTGAGGTCTTATGCGTTTTAATGCCAAAAAAGCATAATTCCACCCTCCAGAACAGTAAAAAGTCTTCCATCACAAATATCCTGCAGGAGGAAAATGTTTGAATTCAACTCTGTAAATCAAATATGCCGTAGGAATAAAGAATTGAAAGAAAATAAATACAGTTACATACAAGATAAAAGACATTGGAAAGAAAATTTATTGCATAGACGTGTAAAAATATTTTTATGTTTATATAGGCCCAAACTGTATAAAAAATTAATCCAAATATAAAAAAAAATGCATGGCGATAGTATTCCATTATAAAAAAATGAAAAAAATAGTGTACAAAGCGTACCGCCCTCGAAATTCATTACTTACTTTTCAAATTTATGATCGCATATCTGGTCCAATTTAAGCAACTGAAATTGGTCCAATTACGGCAACTGCGCCATTTTTTAAAAACAGTTAATTTCAAGACTGAGAACAAAAACAAAATCAAACAAATCCGCGTGAAAAATATGCGCAATAAATAGACGAATTCATATATGTATATGAAAACATAACAATTTACCTTAGTTTTAAAATATTCACTTACGTTTAGTAGGAAAAAATTAGATCAAAACAGCTAACTTTAGGTTTTTAAAAATTGTCTGAAAACAGATCATGGTAGGCAGTTGCTTCTTCTAATCTTGAGTGACGTCATTCTGATGAGTAGGATTTCAGTGGTAGATGGAGTCTCTTCCTGTAATTAACGGCAGAATGGCAACGGTCCAATTAAAGCGGTGGTCGAAATATGGCTACTATCCCCTATATTAATTTTGAACGCAAACCTATTACTCCTTTTTTTATATTTAACATAAACAATCGTACATTTTACAATTTCAAGAATATGTGCAGGGTTTTTAAATGTTTCAATATAAATAACAGTAAAAGGTTTGACATTTGTATAAAAGTACCGAATATTAAATACGCGAAATTTTTCGAGTTTCCAAATAAAATGGTAGACCGGGCACATTTACGCGGATTTTTTTCAATGAATTTTCTAATTTTTATGTTTCACATAGGAAATTTTAGACATTGTGTTTTTATAAAGCGGTTAAATCAAAATTTGTGTATTCAGTTGTTGCCCTATTTGTGTTATTAACTGTAAAAAATTATTTCTTTAGGTCCAAGTCTCTTGCGTAAACTTGCCCCGGGAGCGGGGTAAGTTTACGCATCAAGTGGGCACGTTTACGCATATTATAAGTGATAGCAATGAGTAAGTGAAATAAATATTTAATCAAATTGAAAAGTGTTATTTAGGGTGACTGAGCCAGTAACTGAACAAATAAGGTCGGTGCTACAGGGTTTTTATTATATTTCATTACTTTTAAATTTTAGAAGTAAACTAACATCATTTCTACAACCCTTAATGAATGTCCTATAATGGACAATAATTAAATTCTGCTGAAATTAAATAACAACAAAATTATAAATAAATAGATTTTTTAATTGCCATTCCCCCAGTAGTTGATCAGGCGAATCCAGTTTTTGATCAATTTCATTCCAGTAGTTGATCACTGGTCATTTTGATCTTTTTTTCAATGTAAGTAGAAAAAATTAAACAATTTGATAATAGTAAACATTTTACTGAGACGATTAAAAGTAAAAATTACAATAACTTATACGCAATATTGAAACTAAATCAGGTGCAGAGAAAATATTTCTTGTTCTACAGATTTCTGTGCTTTCTATGTGGAAATAACTTGATGCCACCTATAAAAAAGGACTACTTCCATAGGCGCCCACATACCTCCGTGGAAGCCACCGTCGCTCCTTCTTTTTCCATTTCCAATATTTTCCAAAATGACAGCGCGCTCATCAATATACTTTTGCGCCGTCTGCCAAGTATGAGCAGTTTTCTCATCTGTTTTCTCATCTTTCTCATCCACTCACACACTCTCACCGGACGAAACTTTGGCACTGGACTCAAAGCTGTGTAAGTTGCTCTGTCGTTTTTTCCACTAGTCGGAATTTTAGATAGACCTATATCTTGTCTTTGATGTAGATGTTGTTCCTTCCTCTCTTTCCTTTTCTGAATCATTTCTTTCTTTCGAGTTTCTTTATCTTCTTTTTCCTTTTCCTTTTTTTCGAAAGACTTTGCCCACTGTTTTTACGTTGTCGCATAAAGCAACATCTCTTTTCTGTTTTTTTCTTCTCTGGCGAGTCGTGAGGCCGTAGAATATTGTCTGCAAAAGCTGGACTGACATTTATTACTTTATCTAGACCTAAGTTTTTTGACGCTCAAGAGTCGCATAATTTGGAGGTGGTACCTTGAAGGACCTCCTGTTGCATCATCATAATCAAACGTTGGAGGATCATCAGATTGTAGAGCAATATAAGCAGTTGGTGTTAGGAGACTATCAACTGGCGATTCAGGTTCGCTCTCTGGTGTCGCAATGTTCATTTGAGTTTGTTCAAGACATTTGCTCCGCATTTGTCTCCAGAAATGGAAAAATTCAAGAGTCTCAACATCACTCTCCCATTTGTTTCATTCCACGCTTCTGAATTTCTGAGCTCTGCCTTTTTGAATAGGGATTCAATGTTCAAAAGCGTCTGGACTTTGAAGTTTTTCGCTACTCATATTGAAACATGTTCATGTTGATTGGTCATGTTGATCATGACCAACTTTCACGTGGGTTTGTAGACGGAAAATCTCGTTTCTTACTGCTGATGCACCTTAGTCTACTGCATTTTGATTAAACGGAAACAGACAACATTTCCGGAAGCCATTTTTAATGACTTTCGGAGTTGCTGCTTCTCGAAATATACTTCCAATCAAAGGTCCAAATACTGATTTTGTGACCACTTTGTTTGCAGATTTAGTTTTCCAATCGTAAACGGTTTCCCGCCAGCACACTTTGAGAGGCTAAAGAGCGAAATGAAAGATCTGATTCTCTGAGGATAAATTTGCCACTTCAAGAGTTAAGTGGCTCTTGTGGCCATCCACCAAGAGTAATATGGGTAGTTTGATATTTTGCTTTCTCAACCAAGGTAAAAATACATTTGCGAGATATTCAAAGTAGATGCTCTCACACATACAACCTTCGTTGGTCTACCTATTTCCCAGTCGTCTGGAACATTTTGCGCAATTTCATGTGATATTTTCTGCAATGGATAAATGATAATCCCAGGAATAACCTCTCTGGCTGCATTGAAAGTAGCCATCACGGTTATAGCTTCTTTTTCAGTACCTGTTTTTATTTCATATAAAATGTTGAATGAAATGGGTCCTAAAACTTTTCCCATTTTTAAACAGGTTTGAGAAGCGCTTTCGTCACCATTAACAATTTTCCTAGAATCAAGAAGAATGTCAAGGCAGCCTTCAGTTTCAGGATATTTGTGAAGTTCTTGGAACCATTCGCGGATGCTGGGCTCTGACACTTCTGCTCTTGCAGTATTGATAGCATCTGCATACTTCTCAGCTATCGAACTGTTTCTTCGCAAGAATCCTTTAAACCATGTTTTTCCCGGAGTTGAGTTTGTAAAAGTGTTTGGCCTTTCATCGGCTTCAATGATGTTTTTTATGGTTTCAAATAAAGTCCTCCTCTTAATCGGGAACTCGTTTTTGGCATAAGATTTATCCAGTCAACAAGGAGCTGTTCCTCTTCTTTGCTTAAAACTGATGAATGTCACACCCGTCTTACATCTGGCGTTTACCCTTTAACCTAAAACAAAAAAGCCTTTTAAGGAAACATAGGTTGAACATTTCGAAAAGGGCTATTGATTCGAAGTTATGGAAACACCCTTTTCTCTTACGTCTTCAACGGCTGCTCGTAGATCATCTTCTGAGTACTGGAAGAATTTCTTTTTCAGCGGCATAATGAATTCTGAAAATAAGCAATCTGGTGGTTCACGGGTTCGATGAAATGTTGATTAAAAAAACTCCAACATATGTACAATCACTTTTTATTCATTTTCAATACGAAGGCAGACATCTCATAAAAAGGAGCCTCAGATATGAAGCTATGAAGCAGCACAGATTAAATATATATCTCTATGTGTAGAAGCATATCCGTTCATGACAAACTGCTACGCAACGTCACAAAAGGAAAAAAGAACAGCGGTCCTTTAGCGGACCTTCCAGCAGGGTGGTCGAGAGCAAACTCTCATTAATACGTACTGAAATCACATGCCTTGGCATATTGTATTATCGCCAACTAATCAAGTTTTTTGACGCCGATATTACAGAAAAAAGGATTGGCGGCAGGTTTAGCAGACAAATAACGTAGCAGCCCCGACTTTCAGCGCATCCACAGGATGTGAAGCAACCCTACATGTTTCAAGACTAAGTGCGACATAAAGTCTCGTTTTTGTTTACTTTAACAACAGATTTCAGTTAAACGTGATTGAGTAATCTTTAATAAATGTATGTGTATGTAGAAAGCTTAATGATAAATGAAAATATAATTTAAAACTGCAATTCCAATAGATACATTTTTTTCTTTATTTCATTTTTTTATCCGTCATGTTCTAATTGGAAATGAGAGGGGTTTATTTATAGCGCAGATAAAATACGTTAAAGAAAATGAACCGTTAAAAGAAAGTGCAGATGTACGGAGTTAAATGTGTTCGTGATTGCTTTTAAATAAAAACCATTAGGAATGAAAAAATAAATAAATATGCGAGAATGAGAATTTTGAATAAGTAGAAAAAAATATGAAACCATAAATCTTTATATGTGTTGAGAAAAGTTCCTCGTGAAATGGAAGAAAGGAAAAAAAAATAAATGAATGTAGAACTATGAATTGTTTTAGGATAAAAGGAATTGCTATAGTGAATTTACCTGTTCAAGGTAGATTTCGAAAAACGGGGGATGAAACTGATATGTTGCAGATAAAATCTGCCACAAATGGCTACGCATGTTGTTACCCAGTAGTTGACATACTGATGAATAACTAGAGTTCTCGAAACCAGTAACTGATCACAGCTGATCAATTTCTGGATTTTGCTTATTTAATAATACCATTAAATAATATCAGTCAAATTTCAACCTCTAAAAAAAAATCAATCGAAAATCTAAAAATTAGTATTTAAAATATCATCCTTGGGCTACGATTGACAACAATTCTTATGAAAATATTAGTTGAAATAAGCAGTAAGGAAGGGGATTATTTTAACTTAGCGTTATTGTCTCCAACTAATGAAAAACTAAATTTTTATACTTTTCTAATACAAAAATTTGATAATATGGCTTCTCTTACAGAAGACAGCTGAAAACTGTGTGGCAACAGGTGCATTAACATTCAAACAAAAATATTATATCTAGTGCTACTTGTAAAACTCATTTCTGCCGGAAATGGCGCAATATTTCTAAAATTTGATCAATTACTGGAGGGGTATCAACTACTGGAGTATTCACCCTATAACTTGAAACACTGTTTAAAAATTTTTTAAAGAGAATTAATTAAAGAAGATTTTATAGGCTAAACTAAAAACATAGGGCTTATTGCTAATTAAAAACAGAAATTATTTAGTCATCTTTATCATCACTGTTACAGTTTTTACAAACAAAAAATAAAATATTTCGTTTTTGTACACTTGTCATGGGACCACATTTTGCATCTAAGACATTGAATCCAGTCTTGACCTTTTTTGGGTTGGTTGTATGATCTCAAACAATAAATACATACACAGTTTTCATCTTCGTCATCAGATTCGTTCACTATTTTCTTCACTCCAAAGTGTACAAACTTTTTGCCTTTTGCAGTTTTTGGTTTCATACTTTTTCCTTTGCTGTCTTCTTGTTCTGCTTCCATAGAAACTAGTAAATTTTTACGTAATCTCTTCATTTTGAACGTGTGTAAAGGTTCCCCGATGTCAATGCGTAAACGTGCTCTGCCGCCATGTTTGGTTTTATTTTTAACTTGCAACGAAAATTAATAACATTTCTGTTCAAAAATACAGTTCTCAAAACAGGATAAAATTCTGCTAATGTTAATATATTTGTTTATCTTTAACTAAGTATTATTAGTTCACAACGTTTCAATAAATTCAACAAAAAATTTAACCACCTTGACAGAAAGAGATTATCCTTTCCCCATGCTAGACCGAAGCTCGACTGATGCTTAAAAACCTGTGAGAATACCCACTAGGGGGCAGCATCAATCTATCATGACTGGAGGCGCGCCAGTTATAACTCGTTTCGGAAAAAGTGCACTGCGTAAACGTACCTCGTGCGTAAACTTGCCCCGGTCTACCTTACTTAAAACGAACTTTATTAGTTTTTCTTTCTCTGTTAGTTTATGCAGAATCGGTTCGGACTTTTACAAAATATAAGAACAAGACAAGCCACAATTTCATCCAAAAAATTAAATGGAGAAAAATGAAAGCCAAGCATTCATGTCATTCCAACAAATATGTGTTGATGTGGGATAATGTTGTGCAATGAGGAGTGACAATTTCACAAACTTATCCCTATCTACAGGTAGACATTGAAATATCGTAATTTGAACACAAGTATAAAACAAACAAAAAAAATCTATTTTTGTTTTCAAATATCGGTTCTTTCTAAAATAACAGAATAGCATATCATAAGTATGTTTCATAGAGTAGAACTGAAGTTTTTCTGAGTGAAATCTGGAAGAAAAATAAAATAGGCAGCAGCAAGAAATTATTCAGTAAATAAATAAATACAATCAAAATAGCGTTCAAAATGTTTAAGGTTTGATATTTGTAAATATCACCGTATGCTATAGCTTGAAACCATGGCAAAAATATATTTTATTTGAATTAAGTGATTTTATTAAAAATTCTATTAATGTATGAATGTAAATATCTGTACAAATGTGTAAAAAAATGACACAGTGAACAAATATTTCAAAACTGAAAATTTATATTCTTTGCACTACACATTGTGTCATTTATACAAATAAAAATATGTATATATCTAAACAATGAAACATGTACAGTACAATCATAATAAGCGACGTTTTCTAACAGTAAAAATAAAATAATTTATTTAATATTCATATTATAATTATTTGAAGTTCAGGGTCTGCAATATGAAACAAATGGATACGGAGTCCCTCATAAGCACATATACATATGCATATTTAAAGATAGATTTACATATATATGGATAATATATACAGTGTTGCCATAATTTTCCTGGCTCAAACCAGGACAATTTTCTGTGTCCTTTTACTATTTGGATTATATATTTTAAGCAATTTCTATCAATAAATTTTTATAATATCTATGCATTAAATACGAATTAATAAAAAATAATCATCCTATATAAATATCGGAATGCACGTGTATGGGATTTTTAAATATATGGATATTTTTTATGAATATTAATTTACAATCAAAAACGAAGTCTTACATTTGGACTTCATAGAGAAAAAAAAATTCGTATTTTGAAATATTTTGGTATTAATGAACTTGGAAAACAAAAAAAGTTTATTTACTTTTAAAATAGAAATTTCTTTAACTGAGCGATCGCTTAAGGTAGTGTTGAAAATTAAAAAAATTGCATAGGTCTCCTTAGAGTGAGTAATTTATGTAAAATACAGCTTATTGAATCCTTTGTGATTGATTTTTAATATAACTGTTTTTCTCTAAACAGAAGTTTTTGAATGTAATTTTAAAATATCTAATAAATATTTTTAGATCGATGCGAATTGTTGAATTGAAAATGGGTAATGGAAAAAAAGAGTTATGTTGTTTAATGGATTATTAAGATGATACTTGGGACAGTATAATATAAATAGAGAAAACAACTTTAGTAGCGCCAGATCTTAAAATTTAAAGTTGAAACTTACTAGTTTCGGTAGCTTTTACAGTCCTCTATGCAAACAAATGACGGAAATTTGCTCAAATACACCGTAGAAAAGCAGATTAAAATATCGTTAAATGTGAATTCGCTATTTCTGTATTATCAGATTGCAAGAAATATATGATAAAAACCTCTTTTTCTTAATTTCTTTCAGCATTTTTCACATTTTCGGTTTCATTCCCTATGCTATTTTCCTACTGGTTGTTACCCGTAACCTCTTGTTTTCCTATTGGTCAATAAAACTTTCACTTGAATCCGATTCTCCCCTATATAGTTGAGGAACTTTCCGACATTCTTTGCATTGAAGATGGTATGCTAAGTACTATGGAAACTACTATGTTTTTAAATTTAAATTTCTGGCAATAATAAGTTGTTTTTTCTATTAATGCATTATTCAGCGTTGATTTCTTTTTTCTTTTTTTAAACATTATAAATAAAAAACAACATTCTTTTAAAAATTTTTTAAACCTGCCATAGAATAAATGAAAATGAGCTATTTTAAAATTTTAGAATTTAGAATTAAAATTGAATCAGAATATCCTTTGAGATTCAACTAAAAAATATCTTGTATTATTATTTTAAAGATTTTTCATTCAGAACAAAAGTAAAATAACAAATATCACAGTTAAAATCAGTTTTAAACTTATTGCAATTTTGATGTGATTTTCAAGGTAATTTAAACAGTTAACATCTAAAGAAATTTTAAAGAAATTGCTTTACAAAAGTAAAACTCCATTATTTGTATTTTCCCAAACATCTTTTCATCTTTACTTTATTGGCTTCTTTCTCTGAGTGTTTACATGCTTTATAATTAAATAAAACATCTTTAAAGGCCGAAGAAAAAAATACTAAAGTTAAACATAAAAAAAGTTTCAAATAATCAATGCATAAATTTCATCAGATTTTACTTTTTTCATGCAGAACTTAAAATACTCCGTATTTTTTAATTGGATATTTTGACTGAAATTTAAAAAAATAAAATAAATGTTTTCTGTTGTCACACTCTTTATCACTACTGAAATTCTTTGATGCAATTTACGATTTATTTTTTCAGACAAATATATAAATAGAACAGAAATATATTTTCTTATGTAGAACATTTAAATATGTATATATATTTCTTTCTTACAATTAGTTGCACAATTTTATTTTGCAATTATGTTTTTACTCATAAAGGAACGCAAGATATTTATTAAACAAAATAACCTTTTTACTGCTGTGCCACAACTTTTTAAAAAGTTCGTGAAAATAGAAGTATATGATCGTTTATAACCATTTTATTTCTATTGGAATCAGTTAAGTGGTACTAAACAAGATTATTATAACATATTAAATGTCACTAGTATATTAGCCAATTCGTTTGCCAAACATTATTACATCCTAAATTTTCACGGGAGATACGAAGTGTAATGTAAAAGTGATAGAAGTAAAACGATGGTAATGTTAAAGCTTTAAAATTAGATATTAATAGACAATAATAGTTGTAAAAATGTGTTTTTTGTTGTTAAAATATTTCTGGCAGTTTTAAAATAATTGTTTGAAGTTATAAAATACCGGGACAGAGCGAAAAAATTCCGATAGCATATATGGAACACTCAAAATAAGTATTCTTATAGAATAGCTGTTCGTATTAAAGTGAATTTTTCAAAGATAGCTTATTAATTCCAAAAATAACAACTCTCCAAACCCATTTTGTTTTACAATTTTTAGGCTTTTTTGAGCATTAGAGAATAATTGTTACTCTTTTTCTAAACAATAACACATGCATAGGAGAAGAAAAACAAATATATTGGTTCTAGATTTATAAAGAAACAATTCTTTATAAATCAACAGACTTGAGGCCTGAACCCCAGCTCTACAAGTCAATGTTTATTAATCTCACTAATATTTGGCCCTTCTTGACAGCGAATCAGATTTCAAAATTATTTAAACAGATGTTACATCATTTTAAACCATTAATGCCCGAATTATTTTCGTTGTTAAAATTTAGATTTTGGGTTTCGCACCATTTTAAAAGAACAGTAATTTTTATCTCATTTTATACACGAATTTGTCTCGTGAAAGAAAGTATATATTTAACTTCATATTTACTGGCGTGAAAACCCCTTTCTTGCCACTAAGTCTAGCGATATAAAAACATACCACTGGGCGTTAATGGGTTATATCTGTTGATTAGTGCCGAGATAGCGTACACAATATTGCACATACTACTATATTTGGATGCAAACCCTCATATTGCTTCCTTTTGTGAACAGCGGATTTCGAACTTATTCTATTGCCGACAATTTTCCAAATTTTCATGGTATGTTTTTGATACTTTCACAAAAATTGCTCTATACACTTTGCTAATACATTATGCACATTATAATTTGATTGCATTCGCACATGCGCAGTGAAGCATGTTTTAGTATACCTGCTCATTTTAAATCCAATTTTTATTATTTTTAAATTCCGATTGCAGGGTATTGTGTGCAATGTTGTTTTTCATATTTTCTAAGAATATTTTTTGTATATTAAGAACTCTGCAAATTATAAGAAAAAAACTTGGCAACGTTTGGGATTGTTTTTTTTTTAAATTTTAATTTCTCTACTGGTACACATGCTATCCTCATAAAAATGAACACAGTTTATTACAATAAACCTCTTAATCAAGTTTTACCGTTGAACGCTTTTGCTACATTTGTTTTTACAGGGTTATCCAAAATATTTTCGCTCTTTCTTAATATGTTGACGGACCCCTATCGGGTTTCGGAAAAAACTTTTCATGAAAATATATAACTTACACTATTCTGTTTACACACCTGCAGTTTCAGGATGATTTCTCATGTTTTTTTCTAGATATTTAACAAAATGTCGGAAATCGCAAGTGACCAATCATCATTGGCCATAGAGTGCATATATATATATATATATATATATATATATATATATATATATATATATATATATATATATACACTGCTCAAAAGAATTAGAGGAGCAAGCGAAAAAGGGAAGAGAACAAGCGAGACAGTTATGCACGGGCATAAAATTAAGAGTAACATGTGGATCAATGCGCAATACAGATAAAAAACGCAAAAAAAAAATTGCAAGAGAGCTTTAATTCTTTGAAACTATGGGTAGAATGTGAAAAGATGGTTTAGGGTAACAATTTTCTTATATGTAAATGCCAAAAAAAATACTGTTTAGGAATGATGCAAGGCATTAATATGACGTGTGGTCCCTTCCGATAGATAAAACTGTCGTATACCTGTTTTCTATGGATTCGATGACATTATTAATAAGTTTTCGGGGAGTGCTGTACCATTCTTTAAAAATTGAAATTTCCAAGTCCCGGACAATAAAAGCAGGCCCCAGTCTCACTGGAATGTGTCGTCCGAGTGCGTATGACACCAGATTCAGGTTATGAGAGCATATTGGCTATTCCATATGCTGTATTGTTTTAACTTTCAGCAAGTTCTCCACAAGACCAGCTGTATGTAATCTGGCATTATCATGCATGGAAAAAAAAGAAATCACCAAATGCTGCAACAGAAAATACGACATGAGGTCTCAGTATCTAGTCTGTATAACGTCGAACCGTCAAAGTGCCATTCCGAATGATATGCAGACCCGTACGTCCACCTATGCTGATTCCAGCCAATAGCATCAACCCACCTCGTCTGTAATATGATCTTTCACGAACGAATGTAGGATTATTTTGTGTGCCTCTTTCTCTCCACGCCAAAACACATCAGATGTCACATCCAGACTGAATCGGGACTCGTCTGTAAACAGAATTTGACTCCAAGAACCTTGTCTCCAAACTCGATGTTTAGTTTCCCACGTTCTTTGGGCCGCACAGTGGCTTGAAGTCAACAGAATGCAGACCATCGGCTTACGTGTATAGAGACCAGCCTGATGAAGCCTACTTCGGGCTGTTTGGCTGGACACCGTTCGTCCTGTGGCCAAGAGCAACTGTGATTGCAGCTGAGTAGCATTGCCCGTTCCGTCTCGACGAGCTGTTAACAGGATATATCAGTCATCAGTTTCTGTGTTAGAACAATTTCGACCTTGCACTTCTCGGTATCTACCTTTACATGTGTCTTGGAATCAATTCTAAAGCCTTGCATTGACACTTCTTGCGACACCAACAGCGTCCGCTACACTTTGTTGTGTTTCCCCAGGTTCGACTGTCCAGATAACACGCAAAGCCATCGATTCCAGTAAATCACATTGTTGTGACCTTTTAAAGTCACCTTTTCTCAAAACGCAAAGTGAGCTATCGCATTTTACAATTGAAACCGTAAAACAGACGTTTCTGAAAAATCCCTATTGCCGCACTCATCTCCTTTTACCAGTTGTTTGCGTCATAAACTTTAATTTGCATCTGAAATTTTCTTTATCTGTTTACTACTACGCTTTAAATTATGGATATTTTAATTTACGTTAATTATAGATGTAAATATTTACGTAATTTTGTTAAAACCATGTGCTCCCCTAATTGTTTTGTGTAGTGCATATATAACCGTTATATAATTACAATTCATCATCTATTTCCAGTTACTAAAATTAAATTAATAAATTCAGCTTTCATACATAGCACTGACATTATACAAAATAAAGATGGAACCATTAATTTGGGATACAAAATCAAGCACAATACCACTAATTCACTAGCACATTGCGTAAGATTAATCCATATAAAACATATGAAAAACCACCAAATTTTGATACAATAACCTATTAAAGACAAAAGATACAAATAACCAGCGAAACATTGTTGAACCATTTAAAAAACGTAAAGTAAACAAATAATAGATCAATTTGATGGATGTAGCAGAAGTTTATATAGCATTTCACTTCTTCAGGGGTACATGAAATACAAATATAAGCAAACCCATAGTCGATTTCTCCAACAGAATCTAGCAATATGCTAAAAATTGAATTCCATTATGTACCCCACCGACTATACAACAAAAAGTATAAATTTACCATGCCATATAAATTGAATTAAATAAACCATTAATCAATGCAGGATCCGTAATAATGAACAATATGAAAAAATATTTGTAACATTGAAATTTAAGACATACCCAGCAATAGAATTGTTATAAAATACTAACAGTGATAAACAGAAAAATTGTCAAAAATTGCCTACATTTATTTATTTTAAAAAATTGTTTTTGAATTCCTTTAAAAAATGACTTGCAATTATTTGAATCATAAAAAAAAATTTAAATCCCTCCTTAATACAATTATTCATTATTAACTTAATCATAGAAAGAAAAATATACTTCATAAGTCAATTCACCTTTTTTTCTAATTATACATTAATTTCAAAAGCAATAGTTAAGTTTCTTATTTATTTAAAAATCAAATTATTAAGAAAGTTTTAAAATTTTTTCACAAGTTATAAAATTGTAAAAAAATCTACCCATCTTTTTAGCACTAAAATTTAAAAGAAAGATTCAGAAATCTGCCAATTCTAAAAAAAAAATCGCTAAATTAATATTTGTATGTTATTTTAAGATTAAAAAATACTGATAAGCAAAAGAATCAATATTGCTACATAATCATTAAAAGTATATTCCACATTAAACCATCAAATGACATAAAATGAATACTTAATCTAATTAAAAGTGATTAATTACCAATTTATTGTTTTATTAGTATTAGTTTTCCAATGTTAAAAATATATATTTCTTAAATCAACACATTTAATTAGAATATAATTCCTAAAAAGGAAATTCTATTAACAGAAAAACCTCTAAAATTCATTTATTTTATTAAATACGTTCTTAATACATTCTTAAATTCATAACAAAGATTCAGAAATTTCCTCATCTAAAAATTATCTACCAAAAGAAAATCCATATATATAAATTATAATATCTTTATTTTATTTAAAAATTAAAAAATATTGATAAGTAACAAATTAATATTGCAGCATAATCATTAAATATATGTTCTACTTTAAATCATCAAACGGCATAAAATTAATTATTATTCTAATGAAAAGTTATTAATTACTAACTTATTATATACTAGAATACATTTTTCCGTATTATAAATATAAATTTTATAAAATAACGCAACGCATGTAATTACATTATAATACCTAATAAGAAAATTTTATTAACTGAACAAAACCTGTAAATATAATTTAATTTTATAAATACTTAATAATTCTTAAATTCTTAAGAAAAAAACAAATCTTTTACTTTAACGAATTCCCTAAGATATTTATTTCATTTATATAAATATTAAATTGTTTTATAAATGTACGAGCATAAGATGATAAAAAAATATGAAAAAAACACTTGACCCATCTACCATTTACTTACAACGACAAAACATCACTTATAAATATGATTTCCCCTTATAACAACATAGATTCCTCCCCTCAACAAGGCTCAGTGACCAAGTATAAAGCACTAATTTTTTATTCACTACTTACCTTCTATGCTTGGGTGTGTAACATTGAACAAAGCCTCTTCCAGTGCCAAAATATGTTATTTTGAAATATTAACAAATACGCATGCTTAGAGGGCGCAATCAAAACGGATTTTTTTTTTTTTTTTTTTTTTTTTTTTTTTTTTTTTTACCAATTTATGCTGGTGTCGGGCTGCGACCGGAATTCGTATGATTAGCTATCGGCGTACTTTAGGCATAGTGTTCTGCCGATATCGGACAGGCTGTGTGTCTCATGAATCGGGCCACATTCACGCGGCGTATCAAAAAAGTTACGGAACCGGTAGCGGCCACTGGTATTTTGCCAATACCGCAATGTGGCAAGCGGATGTCGGCCGATTGCTTACCGATAGCTCTGTGTTTGCTGGAATATTAATTGTTGCTATATCAAAAACATACTTTCTAAATTTCGTTTTAGTGTTTTCAAAATTTTCTTTCAAGTTTTCTGGGTTTTTTTCTGTAAATTAAAACCACTTTCGATTCACTGAAAGAAAAAAAAAATCATTTACTCAACGTACACTGAAAAAAAAATCATCTCTACACTGTAAAAGAAGATGTAAATCTACAAAACTAGTTTTTATGAAGTTTCAGATATCTGTATGCTTGCTAAATTTTTATCGGTAACCGGGATAATTACATAGGGGTTCGTACGGGTCCTTGAATTTTTAAACTAAAATATTCTTCGTTATCAGTATTTTCTTATAGGAAATCTTAAATAACACGAACTTTCACGCGTTTAAACTACATTTATTTTTCTGTAAAAAAAAATACTCATATTTTGCCTTAAAAATAACGATACCCGTACGAACCCTGTTACATGAATTTTTTGTTACAGTTACATAAAACATTCGAGGTATCGCCAATTTCTGGAAAATTCTCAGTAAGCTCATTAGACATTTTTTACAGTATAAACGTGAATGTGTTACATGAAGTTTTTTTTGTTACAGTTGCATAAAAAGTTCTAGGCATCCCAGTTTCCTAGAAAATTCTTAGTAACCTTATAATTTTTTTACAATGTACCTTAGCAATTCTGGTCGTTTATTTATTTTTTTTTAAATGTTAACATTTACTATTTAAAAAATATTTCTCGAAGGTCGATTCGCATTAGTTTTCATCTTTTGTGTTTTTTTCTCCAGTTTTAAAATTCCATTTCTTTTTCCTGACAAAAATATAAAAACGAAAAAAAAAAAAAGAAAGAAAAAAAACACACTTATTTCCGCTAATTGTTTCGTTCTAAGGATATGTTCGGTTTTATAAAATATTAATATTTACCATTTCACAAAAATTATTTTTTGAAAGTTATTTCACGAATCCTCCATTCATTTTTTTTCTCTTTTGAAGATATTTGCTTCTGTTTTAATTATGCTTTAGATATCAGTATGATTAATGAACTCTATAGTTCGAACCTATTTGATGTTTTAATATTCACGTCAATGTACTAATGAAACATTGATCATATAATCCTTACACTGCTTTTTAAGAGAAAACATTTCGAGTCTTGCCTACAAATTACAGGAAACCCTTTTTACCCATAGAATATTCCATCCATGTGAATCTGCGAAAGATCTGCATTTCTGTTTATGTAATTCGATTGATATTGTAAAGCATTGTGCGTTATAGTTTAGAACTGGCTTTTCTAACATGAATAATGTTATATCTAGTACACTGTAAGACGTCAACAGCTTTCAGTTCCTCTTTCTCTCTCACACACATATATTATATATCATTATTCATATCTTCATGCATTACATTCTGTGAATAAAACCAAAAATTAAGTGAATCAAGTATATTGTTAGTGTACATTGTTATTGTACATTGTTATTATTTCAAAAAAAATTATAGAAAAAGTTGTCTCCATCTTAATAGCTGAAATATATCTATTACTCTACAGCATAAATCAATTTTATTTTTATTAATATAAATACTGCTGAAATTTTCAATAAATTCTTTAGTGCTGCCTCTTAGTTAAGATCTACAAAAGAAAGTATCTGCATATTACAAAAGCAATGCTCAACATGTAGAAACAAATCATGTAGAAATAAAATATGATGAGGGTCGTTGAAGAAGATTCTTATCATTACGCATGGATAACCAAATAAAATAATTCTCTGAAACATCTTTTCGTTATTTATGTTTGCAATAACAATTCGAGATAAGAAACATTTTGTTTCTTCATACTGAATTCCAGAATTAATGAGGTTGCTCTAACCTAATAAGTCCAAGAGATTTTTTTGTCTGAAATAATAATGCAAAAGTATTTTACAGTACAAAGTAGGCATTCCTTAAACTACGATTATTAAATATTTCCAAAAAATTACTGTAAATTGTAAGAATTTCTTTTTTTAAAGTATGTATTGTAGTTTATGACATTACCTCGATTTATATCTATCTAAAATATATTCTTAAAGAGAAATACTTTGATTTGATTCCCAGTGCAACATAATTGTAGAGACATTTTAATATTTTAATTTTTTCAAATTGAATAATTAATGTTATTGAAACATAATGCCTGAAGACAATTTGATTGAATTCTCCCAATAACATTTTTCACACTGCATACCTCGTATTGTTTTAGTTGAGTAAAATTTGATCTGTCGAATAATTCTGTTGTTAATTTCTTTTTTGTTTTTTTTTAATCCATGCTATAGAACAATTCCAAGTCACCACTTATTAATGTTGGTTGGAAATATTTTGAAAATATTTTAATTTGCTAAGAAGAAGAACTGTTTTTGCTATATAGTTTATTTTCTATTTCATCTTTGGATTATTAGAAAATCGTGCTTTTGTGTTTATTTCTTATATAAAATAGAAAGGTTTGTTTAAATAATGCAGTGAATTTGTATATTGTGCATTAGCACAATTTTGTGTATCTTTTAGACACACGTTTTCAATTTATCTATTTTTTAGCTCACAGGCTATCAAAGCCTGAGGCCTAATGTGCCCGCAGGTTCTATATGTATGTAAGTATGTATGTACGCAACTGGAAAACTCTTGATAGAAATAATCCGATTTGCTTCAAATTTTGGATATAAGTTCATTCTGATAAGGCACTACACTGAATAGTTTTTGGTGGTTCAATGGTTAAGTATAAAGGGTGGAACGGGGGATAATCCTCCTTAATTTAGATAAATGGTTTTTCATGAAGAATTATTCGATTTGCTTCTAATTGGGTGTACTTTCCTGGTTAGATTTGGAGCTTCATTGGTTAAGTATAAAAGGGGGAAACGGGGGCTACCCCCTTATTTTTGATAAATGAGTTTTTCATTCAGAATTATCCGATTTGTTTCAAATATGGTATACCGGTTTATACTGATAAGGCGCTTCCTGTTTAGATTTGGAGGTTCATTGGTTAAGTATAAAGGGTGGAAATTGAATTCTATTCTCACCCTTAATTTAGCTATTTTTGTCGATTTCTTTATTTTTGGAGTGGCATTACACTTTGAAATAAGAGTGTAATATACAGTTAGTGTGAATAGCCTGTGAGCATGCAATCAGTTTAAATGTGCACTTTCCTTTTATAATAATTTACCTGGTTAGTAATAATTAAAACGATAGAATTCATTTATTTAAATACTGAATTTTTCATTTTGAATAAATGTTTGTAGCTGAGCTAGTGTTTGTTAGTAACTGAATAATTACAATACATATATAAATATTAATTAGAAATATTTCTTTTTATGTTATCTATGCACATGATTATAGTCAAATAAATTTTTCGTATGTCTTATGTAATTATATCTTTGTATCCTCGTTCATATATTTAATGTTTTAAATATGTTACTACTTTTGAATAAAATATTTCTCTCTACAAAAATTTTAAATAATACGTTTCAGTATTCAAAGTTTTCTATTGTTGCGCATTATATATTAGTAATTTAAGAAAATATGACGTATGAGTTATACATTTCTCTTAAGTGATAGTATACAAAATTAAAATGTATTTTAATTTAAAATATTCGCACATAAAAATCGAGTTAATTGTAAATTAAAAAAACATAGAACATTTCCATTTCATTCATTAACTCTACTTATCAACTTTTTTCACTTAAGCTAAGCACTAGCTTTTTTTTTTAAATTTTAAGTTAATGAAAAATGCGCGAAATTACTAGTATTTATATTAATATTCTTTGATAAAATTTGTTGATGTATATTTTTCCAACATAAGAAATTGAAACTTATATAGATCTACTGTTTCTACATAAAATTTAATTCTTATATTTTTAAGAGAAATTCTATATTAAAAACTTTAACAGCCGACATGAAAAAGTCACATAAATATTTCCAGAATCCGAGTCCATTTATACATGTAACGCACTAAAAATGTTTCAATAATTTATCATATTCCTACTTGTTTTTATTCCTGAAATACATTATTTTTTACAAAAAATGGCGATTATATAATGTATAATTAAGATACGTACACATCCCAGAATTTTCACCTGGGACATCACAGCCATTTCAGATGAAAAAGTTTTCTATTTATTATTAAAATCGTAGAAGTTGTAATTTTTTCTTTAGACTAATTAAGAAAAAATATTATATTCAAAAATTGTTGTAAATCATTACACACCCTGCAAAAAAATTATTACAATGTAAAATAAAATTAGAATAAGATAAGTAGTAAAGAAAAAGTATATATTACGGAAATGATACAGGGCGTCCGGTCTCAAATATGTCCAATGGCTAATTCCTAAACCGTTAGTCATAGACATATAGTTCCAATTACAAAAAATGTTTAAAATCAGGCAAAGAAGTATTTTAAAAACGATTTGGGGCAATAAAAACATTTCTTAAAAAAATACGAAATTTAAATTTTTATACGGTCCCCCGTAATATAAGTTATAGTTAATCAAATTTTCCTTTTACACTGACAAGTAGTACAAAAAAAGTCACGTTATTCTACGATTAAAATTGACCGGTAATAGCTGTTTAAAGTTGGAGCATATTTTTTACTGCAGATTGGGGGTGATTTACAAATTTAGTCCAAATATAATTTCATCAGATATATTAAAAAATTGTTGAGAGTAAAATTAATATTGCAATATAAATTTGAAATCTTTAATCATTCTGACATATTAATGTAAAATATACAATTTGTAATAAACATTTACAAAGACAGAAAAAAAAAAATTTTATTAAATAAAAAGATGCTAAATTAACAGCCTCAATTCTTTACAAAATGAAACGTATTTTAAAAATATTATTAGATTACACTAGCCTGCAAAAGTTGGGTTTGTCATGTTTTTTAGCTTTTGATAATTGATTCTTATGTATTCTGTACCGCTGAATGTGAAATTGACCTTCATTTTTAACCATCACATCAGCATTGTTCACGAATTTTAAAGTTAAAAAATCCCTGCCGGCCCGAGGTAGATTTCGAAGTTAAGTATACTAATTTCACCAACGAAAACTAAATCAGGATTAGAGATAAATCCACTTTAACAGTTTTATCTGTCTGCTTTTGACGAGTTTTTATTTCCTTTTTATAAAATAGCTCTGTTTTATCAGAATCATGTTAAGGCGATATTAAAAAAAAAAAAAAAAAAAAAAAAAATTCCATACTCAACAACTTGAAATTTTCTGGCAAATATTCAGATTCATTTTTAATAATAATAATAAAAAAAAAATATGAAACATGCTGACGTGATTTTTGAAAAGATTTATAAGCGACCTGTGTTTTTCTTTTTCTTTTAATTAATTAAAACTTGATTAATAAACAATTATTTTCTCAGTATGGCAATATTTTTCATTTCTAATACAATCGCTTCGGGAAATTCAGTTCAAAATGCCCAATTTGACATCATTTTTTGAAATATATTCTGCCTCTATCAAAAAAATCGATCATTACTGTACACTAGGACTTCCCTCAGAGCGATTAGTCTGAGCGATATTACTGAGAACATAGATTTAATAATAACATGTGGAAGTAAAGAAAATGAGATGTTATCTTTAATTGTCCATATACTGCGAAAAATTGAAAATAAACGAATTGTAGAATTACAAAATCTTATATATAAATTCGTATACACTGTTTAAAAAAAATGGGAAATCAAACCATTCAAGACAGCCATGCATGGATGTAAAATTGAAAGTACGCAATATATTAAAAGTAAAATAGAAAATGAAACACTAATTTACTTATATCGGAATTTTAACTGTATAAAATGATGTCAAGACCATAATCAGACGCCAATTTGATTAACTTTAAATCACAAATATATGATGTTTAAAAAGAATGAACTATACTTTATATGGTGTGTGCTCCCCCGGAATAGTTAATATTGTACAATATCTGTTTTCCACGGATGCAATGAGGTTGTCGATAACATTTAAGGAATTCTCTTCTCAAAATCTAATATAATATCAAAGTACCGAATACATCAAAAGTGGCATGCAATGCTTCGTTAGAGTGTGTTTTAGATATGCTCGATCGGATTTAAATGATGAGTGTATGCTGGCCACTACATACGCTGTATTGTTTTGTTTTCAAACGTATTCTGCACAAGTTGAGCTGTATTTAGCATGTATTAAATAAAAGAAATCGGCAATGATTACAACATAAAGTATGACACAAGATCTGAATATATCGTCTGCATAACTTTTGAGCTGTCAAAGTGTCATTTGAAGTAATTTACAAATCCATACATATTTATTCAGCAAATCATGCAAGCTAAGATGCGCCAATATGAACCCGATTACAAAATTTCACCAGAATAAGTTAATATATAAAAAATCTACTAATGATAATTGAGAATATGACCTTATGATAAAATGTCTAGAAAAATGAATCGGATAAAAAATTCATATCACATTTAAAACGGCACTTCCCTCTGTTAGTGGCCTTGGCGAGAGAGAGAAAAGCCTAGAGAAGGAACACTTTAACAAGTACTTTCGGGCAACCTATTCACTGTTTCATACAGGTCTTTATTTAATATTTACACAATTTATTTAATTCTAGGTGGGTATCTATCAGTTTTTTTGCATTTAAATCGCATGTTTTGCGGAGGAAATGCAGCATTATGAAATATTTAAAGTTGCTGTACCTAATAATTCCAAATTAATGGTAATTGAGATCGCTTTCCGTTAATTTCATCTTTTTTAAATTTTAAATTTTTCAGAAACCATTCATAGAGACAATTGTATATTTTAAAACTAACCCGAAGGAAAATTTCAAGATTTTGGGCTCAGCAGTAACAGAGAAATAGAAAATTTTTGAAAGTTTTTTGTTTCTGCACTGTTTTATATAGCGACATTTTTAGAAATTGTTCTATTGCGAGAATTTACGTCATGATAAATACAGCCATGTCAATTTTCATGTTTATATTCCTAACAGTTCCATGTTCTTCGTTACATCTTTAGATCTTTTTCCGCTTTGTTTAGTCTTTCTATTTTTTAGAATTCGTTCTACAACGAGCATTTACATCTTATTAATTACTACCATGGCAAAGTTCTAGTTTCTAACCCCAACAGTATCCCAAAAATTTCAGTATTCCAAATAAATCATAGTTTAGAACATTTCTAGAAATTTTTACGTTTATCCGTCAAATTGAACCTTTTAGAAAGCATTCATTACGAGTATTTACATCTTAAAAGTAACTACCGCACCAAATTTAAAGTTTCTAACCCAATCAATATCGCATAAATATCAATTTTAGAACTTTTTTGCTCCTGCAGCGATGTAGGTTCTTGCACTGACATAAAATAGTCTTTTTTTCGGAGCAGAGATGGCCACCAATATTTTTTTAAGTTGGCTATGTAGTTTCAGAGATAACACCTCACAAACGTACAAGCATTAATAATATTATATACTTTATAATATTATAACGCTTTATAATATTAGCATTAGATGTACAGATACAAAAGCCATTTATCTGTTACAAACTAAAGTACCGGCGTTGCCCTGAATTTGAAGGATGTTTGTTCTGAAAAATCAATTTCAAAATTTAACATACAACACAAAACAAACATTAAAAAAAGCAGTCGAAATGTAATATTTCCCTAATCGGGTTTTTATCATGCTTCAATACATTTTTCACACTCATATGACGTTATACTATATCCACCATGCCCTTTATATTTCCAAAATGACGTAATATTTTCCTCTTTCACGTGGAAACCTTGAAATAGAAAAGTTATGAAGTTATGTTCACTTTCATTTAAATTCGTCAAACCATTTATTTCATTTTCATATTTCACGTGAATATCTTGCAATAGAAAAGTTATGACGTAATATTCACCTTTTTTTTAAATTCGGCAAACTATTTATTTCATTTTCATTTTCACGTGGAAATCTTGCAGTAGAAAATTAATTGTTGTAGTAATAATTTTATTGTGTTTTTTAATTGTTGGCAACTGCTATAACGAAAAATGTTTAAATTTGATAAGAAATTGCTGTTAAATTGGTGGTTTTTTATTAATTAAAAATTAACTATAAGTTATTTCGATTCCGGATTACTTTAGTTGTCTCGGCCATGTTTTAATACACATGTACGTATCACTTCACAATTTTGGCTTCCAAATTGTGGATTTTTTATAGAATTACAAACAGACAGATAGACAAGTTTTCATTTTTATATATCTCTCTATTTTATAAAAAGTAACTAACGCTGTCACCGCCGCCGGTTTTGAATTTTTTGTGACCGGAGGTCTTTCTTTGTTAATATTAAGAAAACTATTGCATACAAATATATGAAAATCGGTGTTATTATAGCGAAATGTTTGATCAACACACTAATGCATACAGTTTTCAAATCGAAGAATTATTTTAAGAGATATTTAATGCTAAAGTTGGACAAAATCGTTCAATTAAAAAATATTTATAAGAGCAAAAGCTATACATGGGAATTTAATCATTTTTAGATCATTTTATTCAATAGAAGATCCCGGTCTGCAGATTTCATTAATTTTTTTTTAATTTGACTCATTTTTTGAGGTTTTATTTCTATTTTAAATTCATATATTCAGCCTTTTGACAGATATTTTTTACATATTTTAGAAAATGATATTAATTTAAACTGTTGCCAACTGTATAAACAGCGCAAACAATAATGTTTGCTTCAAATAAAAAAATTATTTACACGTTACTATTATAAACAGAAAAAAACCTTCAAATTAGAATTAAATAATTAGGTATAAAAAGCAGGCACTTATTGGAAATTACGCCATAAAAATTATATTTACATGTGAATTTTAAAAGAGAAAGGATATTGTAAAATAAATTCATTAACATGCGTTAGAAATCTGAAATGGAACAAATTACGTCACATTACACTTATTATGCAAAATCAACAAAAAATAGCATTGCAAAACAGTTTAAATTTAAAAATTGCGCGAGACAAAATATTAGAGGTTAAATATTAGATTTTTTCAAAATTTTATTATTTGTCGTTTGATGTGAGGTGTTCAGCTATAAGTATGTAAAATGTCATGTCTCCAACTTAATTAGGGGCTGAGTTAGAAAAATTGCTTAAAATACACAAGTTAGAGCCCAGAGCGTTAAATAATAGACTTTTTCAAAATTTTATTATTTGTCGTTTGATGTGCGGTGTTCAGCTATAAGTATGCAAAATGTCATGTCTCCAACTTAATTAGGGGCTGAGTTAGAAAAATTGCTTAAAATACACAAGTTAGAGCCCAGAGGGTTAAATAATAGACTTTTTCAAAATTTTATAATTTGTCGTTTGATGTGAGGTGTTCAGCTATAAGTATGCAAAATGTCATGTCTCCAACTTAATTAGGGGCTGAGTTAGAAAAATTGCTTAAAATACAGAAGTTAGAGACCGGGGGGTTAAATATGACTTTTTCAAAATTTTATGATTTATCGTGTTATTGCAAGTGTTCAGCTATAAGTATGCAAACTTTCATGTCTCCAACTTAATTAGGGGCTGAGTTAGAAAAATTGCTTTAAATACACAAGTTAGAGCCCAAAGGGTTAAATATTAAGCCTTTTTCAAAATTTTATTATTTGTCGTTTGATGTGAGATGTTCAGCTATAAGTATGCAAAATTTCATGTCTCCAACTTAATTAAATTAGGGGCTGAGTTAGAAAAATTGCTTAAAATACACAAGTTAGAGCCCAGAGGGTTAAATATTAGACTTTTTCAAAATTTTACTATTTGCCGTTTGATGTGTGGTGTTCAGCTATAAGTATGCAAATTTTCAAGTCTCCGACATATATAGTTTCTAAGAACGGGCTCTGTGACAGACGGACAAACAGACAGACAAAGGAGCGAGACAGGTAGGGTTTCTTTAGATGAACGAAACTCTAAAAACATGCTGCGGATGACTGTAACAACATCCTAAAATTACATTACCATCAGCGATCTACCAATCCCGAATTTAGTTTATATTCGTTTCATATATTGTTATTCTTTTGTGTAGCCCTGTAAAATAATTATCAATATTATATACAGTAAAACCTCTGAATAGCGGACACCCCGAGAATGCAGAATTTGTCCTCTATTTAGAGGTGACCGCTACTGAGAGTCAAACATGTACAGTTATTTAAGAGTTGGTAATCGAAAAAATGTCCGCTAAATAGAGGTATCCGCTAATCGGGTGTGTCCGCTATGGAGGTTTTACCAGTAAAACTTCTGAATAGCGAACACCTCGGGAGGGCAGAATTTGTCCTCTATTTGGAGGTGTCCGCTACTGAGAGTAAAAAATGTACAGTTATTTAAGGGTTGGTAATAAAAAAAAATGCCCGCTAAATAGAGGTATCCACTAATTGGGTGTGTCCGTTATGGAGGTTTTACTGCATAATAATATCACCCTTTACAAGAAAATTGCATGCTGTATGATAGACAGATAGACATCCAGAGAAAGATAACCTCCCGGATCAATAAACACTCATGTCTTTTGTTTTAATCGTCCACAATTGTATGTCATACAACATGCCAGATTTTATACAACAGGCTAAAAACGGTCACCGTGGTACGGAATACTGTATTATTATTTGTTTGCTCACCAAAACTGGTTGCCACGGGTTGTTGCAAGGTTTGTGATCACGTGGTTGAAACTGATCTATTCAATATTACTGCGTGCGTATTTTTTTTTATTTGCTTCATGTGTTCAAACCAGTTGTCTACGAAAACATCAACCGGTGAAAGTGACGCACACCAAATTTCTGTGACGTATGCAGATAAATTGTGCTTTTTTAAGAGTTTTTTCTACATAATTTTTAAACGGTTTGGAACTTATTTTTCATAGTAGGTGCATTCAGTAGGCGACCCTCCTAGGTACCTTATGGTGCAATCAGAAACGAAATCCGACAAATATTTTTTGAGTTATGCTTGACGAAAGGTTTTTATTAGGCTTTTTTTTTAGTAGGACATGGCGTTAATATCCATCGTAGTAGTAAAGTGTCCGGACAGTAATATTTCGCTGAGTATTAGCCTTCGCTTCGCTCAGACAATTATATAGTTTCTGAATAAGAGAATCTAGCAATTGGATGCGTTTGAGAGCAAAAAGGAATTTAAAAATGAGTAAGAAAATAGACAATTTGGATTTGAATGCACCCTTAATAAGACGATTTTTTTCTTAAACCGCTATGTATTTTTAATTTGTTTTCGCTGTAAGAATTGGCCCTATCAAAAACTTGTCTATATAAATGTTGAAGACAATATTAAGAAGATATATGATAAATTCATGGGGATTTTATATCTTTTGAATTGACGGAGTTATGGATTTTTTACTTCTTCAAACCCCCTTTTTGTTTTCGTTTTTAATTTATTTTTTGCGGTACGAATTGGTCCTATCAAAAACTTGTGAGTATAAAAGTTGTAGATAATATTAAGGAAATTTATAATGAAATTAATTGGAATTGATATCTTGATAATTGACGAAGTTATGAATTTTTTTCTCCCAAAAACCCTATTTTTGCGCCCCTTGAGCCCATTTTTAACTTTATCAAAAATCTGTGATACATAAAATTTTGTCCCTATTTTTAGAAGTAATAAAAACTTTAAACTGATTTGATATGTACAAAATTAAGAAGTTATGGGGGGTTTTCGGTTTTCACAAAACCCCTCCCTATTCCCATCTCCTTGGTCCGATTTTGCCCATTAACGAACTTGACCGAGATTTTATGCCCTTTGATTTTATGTATCAGTTTGGAAGAGATTGGTGCAGAATTACGACAGTTATCGTGTCCCGAAGAAAGTTATATATACATATATATATATATATATATATATAGATAGATAGATAGATAGATAGATAGATAGATAAAGTTTTTTACTGCGGGTGGTTTTGGGTTTTAGGGGTCATGATCGGTGTAGATCTGCAAAAAGTTTTCAGAAATTCTAACCTAGGAACGATCCCAATAGGTAGTATTTCATACGAAATCTACCTAAAAGTTTAAAGTTAAAATTGTATCTCCTCCCTCACCTTATCCTACCACTCAGCTATTTAGCTGTAAGAATCCCAGGATAAGCAAAAATATTGAATAAATTATTGAATAAAATAAAATAAAGTAAAACAAAAAAGTTTTACATATGTTTTATAGTATAAGATTTTCGCTAGATTTTAACTTACCCTTTTACTATTTGCAAAAAAATTCTAATGTGATGGTTAAAAATGAAGGTCATTTTCAGATTCAGTGGTAAAAAGTACGTTAAAATCAATTATCAAAAGTTAAAAAACGCAACCATCTCCTCTACTTTATAGTTTCCGATTTTTGTTATTCGTTAAATTTGACAATTTATGGTTTGCGAAATATCCTGACATAATGGTTAAAAATTAATGTAATTTTCGAATTCTGTGCTAAAAAATACATAAAATTAAAAAAAAAAAAAAAAAAAAAAAAAAAAAAAAAAGCAATCGCAGTCTTGTATTATCTAATCTAAAACTTTTCTTAAACTTCTTCGCGGTAATCTATCCGAATTTTTTTGTGTTATCCTGTAAAATAACTATAAATGGTAACCACCAAAAACCATAATAATATTAGATTGTTATTTGATTTGCGCTAGTATGTAAAATGTAATCTCGATCGGATAAAAGTGAGTTAAAATTGGAGTACAAATTTTGAACTGGAAAACATACATACGATCGTTGAAGTAACATAAAAACTTATAAAAATAACATAATTTTTGTTAAAAGAAATCATAAAAGAAACATCTCAAATCCTGGCAAAATAAAACATATGTTATTTTAGCCAATCTGAAATTTAATAAATGTTAACTTATGTAATGTATGTAACAATGTAATAGTTGTACGATTTTTTTTCAAAGCGCAGATACACATGAAATAAGATCTTCGAATACTTTAAGCACGTGTTATGTGACCCCTCAATGCCAAGCCGAACATATTTGTTTTCAGAGCAGAAAAGTGGCATAAGTCATGCATTTTTAAAGTTTCATAACTCACTCAATTTTAGTGTTATATGAATGGGACATTTTTTAGTACTTCTAAGTATAATAGGAAAGTTTTACTAAATACAACTTATAGGGCCAAGGGCCCGTATAAAAATTTAAATTTCGTATTTTTTAAAGAAATGCTTTTTTGATCCAAATCGTTTAAAAAATATTTCTTTACATGATTTAAAACATTTTTGTAATTGGAACTATTTGTCTATGACTAACGATTTAGGAATTAGCCATTGGACACCGTTGAGACGGGACGCCATGTATATTACCGAAAATTATGTATCACAGTAATATACCGATTCCCTAGTTAAAAATTATTTTGGAAATTGGATTTTAGTTTACCAGATTAAGTACAAGTTACAAAAATTATAAATTAAATAAATTTATAGCAATTTACAAGTTTTTTGGTGCATGAAATTTACTCACAGGAGAATAAGTCTTACCGCTTCATAAATTGAAGTTCTGTACAATACTAGTGATAAACATTTTTTTTTTTCTATTTTGTAATATAAATAAAAACTTTTCTAAACTAGAAATTTTAAATTTACTATAACACTTCAAGATATGTAAAACATGTAATTGATTTTAAAAAGAACATATTTAAAGTTTAACGGCTAAATAAACAACGAATTTCTCGCTCTCCGACGATTCTTCATACTCTTAATAATGACTTTCTCTTTTCCTGAAATTACATTTTTAACACATTAATTGAAAGATGTTTAAACTATAACTTTTTCTTCCTTTTTAAGCAATTGTAACATTAAAACAAAATAATGCCCACCCTAAGAAAAAGTATTATTTAACGTATATAAATTAAGCAATATATATTCAAGAAGAAATAAAATTATGCAAAAATTCTTTAGTATTAATGATACACCATTAATTTAAAAGATATACTACTTAAAATGCTTTTTTAACTAAATGTGTATAATTAAAACTTATGATAAAATTTATTGTTATTCCAAAAACAAGTTATTTTTCAGGCTGGATATTTGACACAACTTATAATTTTTTACAACTTAATGTATGTTATTAAAGTTTATCGTAAAAAATACTAATGTTCAAAATTATTGTACAAACAGGTACACTGTTCAAAACAATTAAATTATATTTAGGCTAGGACGGATGTATATGTCAGACGGAAATCTTTTTGCACGCTTTTTTACCTACGTATTATCCTTTCACAATGCTTGCGGCATTGTGTAGGGACAATACGTAAGTAAAAAAGCGTGCAAAAAGACGTCCGTCTGACATTAGACTTAGGTTGTGAATGGATCTTGGTGTTGGGGAATTCTTTATATTACTGATACATGATCGACAGACGTAGTAGGCTATATGAAGAAAAAAATAATGTTTGGCAGAAAAAAATTCATTATGTTGGGCATTTGGGTACAAAAGGGGGAAAAAAACACAATTTGTACACATGAGAAAAAAAAAAGAAAAAAAAAGATGTTTCTTTCATAGAAAATGGTTTTTAGTAGGGAGTATGGTTTCCCTGGACGGCCAGTAATGTTGAACATCTTTGAGGCATGGAGTCAGGAGCTGGTGCATTCTGTCCCACTCCTTCAGATCTCTTTCCAGTACTTGGAGAGTTAGTGGGGTGTGGTAGGCGGACAACAACTTGTCTGCCAATAACGTCCCAAGCATGCTCTATTGAGTTGAAGTTCGGAGAATACGCTGGCTATCCATTCGTATGATTCCTTACTTATGAAAGCCAAATTTCATTCGCTACCACTAAAGCGTCGTTTTTAACATCAAACACAAAATTTGCATATTTCAAAGTTTAAAAGTGAAAGAAATTTTCATTTGTGGCTCTCTTCTTCCATTTCCTGCAAAACAAAATTCGCTTATAACGTTATTTGATATAAGACTTACAGTATCCTTTAATCGTTTTAAACAGTGTAGTTAGTTTAATGGTATCGAAACCTCACTGATATTTTATTGATATTTAGTTTTTATGCAGAATATTACTCACATTTCTTTGAATCAAAGTAATGTTAAAATGTATTCTTTATTTTGTACAAAAAAATTATTTTCGGGTTAAAAAATGGTCGAAAATCGAAACAAATATGCTGAAAACCCTAAAATATTTTATTCAGAGTAAGTGTGTTTTTGAACGGGGAAAAGATACTGTATTGTTTCATACACTTGATCTCGAAAAAAAAATTCATTTCACAAAAGCAATGTTTAAAAAAAGTTCGTTATGCATATTAAAGAGGCATTGCATAAAATATGAGAGATAAATCATCAAATATAGAAATATACTAGACAGCAAAATTTTTCTCTTTAAGGGAATGACTTCTATCAGATAATATGCTCTGAATTTATATTACACCGTAAGCAGATTATGAAACATTTACCTGAAGCTAGTTCGTTGAATTGTATGTGGTGGAAATAATAAGAGCGTATTTTTAATATTTTTGTTCGATGAAATTGTTAACGTCAAAATTTTATTGCACATAGGAGACACCAAAAAATCACAACATCACCTAGGGCATCACCAAACTAAATAAAACAACAAGCTACAAAACATGTTTTGAATCATTCTTTAAATGCTGATTTTACACGTTACAACTTTCTTTCAGTAAATCCAATGTATTGTAATAAACATTTTATCGTAATAAGCATAATATATAAAAATACCTAAAAAGTATTGTTAAGACAGAATTTAATCCTTCTCGGGAAACATCAAATAAGTTCAGTATACGAATGCTCTAAACAGCGTTACAAAGTAAAACTGGAAATACGGTAATTCTCTTTCATGTTGGTTTGTTCAAATTATATCTCTGTTAGAAGGAATTCAATAGAGACTTTGAGTTACTTCACCGCTCAGGGTTCAGTGAATTAATTTCACTAAAAGGCTTCGTCAATTGCTTTAAAATATAATAGGTTACTTTTTTAAAATCATTACACTCTTTATTTTTTCCTTAATTCATTTAACACGTTCATGCCGGCCCTGTGGGTCACACTCGACTGTCTCGGAGTTGTCAAGCCTACGGGCTTCTGCACACTACTATTATTTTAGAGAAAATGTTGTTCCTTTAAATCGCGCAATTGTTCTAATTAAATAAAACAACATTTTCTGTATTAAAATACTGGTATCCAAAAAGCCGGAGACTTGGCATCTCTGAGACAGTCGAGTGTGACCCACCGCGCCGGCGTGAACGTGTTAATACATTTAAGTGCTTAAAATATTTCATTGTTGCAGCCTCACAGCTAGTTGATACATTTTAGTAGCCGTGGTTTTGTGATCATTAACTCCATTTTTGTTGTAACTCGTACACAGTTATAACCAGGGTTCGCAAATATCATGAGAATTTCGCGATGACATGGTGCACCACCATGCATAAAAATTGTGCATTTATGAACGGCAATGTGTAATTCTAACTTCTCCTTCAACAAATCCACCTATTGTTTGCCATTCATAGTCGTTCCTGGAGGTAGGAAGAACAATGCAGCCGTTCCGTTCACTGACATTCCACCCCAAATCATGACACTTGGGGAGTGTTTAACAGTTTGTAAAGTGTAACGTTCATCGAATCGCTTTCCATTAGGTCTACGGACATAGTACTTGCGTGTAGAGAACTAATCTATGACAGATTCGTCCGAAAAAAACCCGTTGCCACTGACGAATTGTGCATTTGGCATGTTTCTTGGCAAAGTCCAAGCGCTTAGCTGTCATGGACGCTATTAACTTGGGGTTTTTTTCGCAGGTTCATGGGATTTTAAATGAAAGTCGTCGAACAAACGCCGACTTACTGCTCTACGACTGACATCCGCACCTTTTGCTAGCAGTACTGGCCGTATCTTGCTTGCAGAACTCATTGGAGAACGACCTGCTATTCTCCTAATGAAGTGTTCATCCCTAGGTGTGGTTTTACGAGCTCGACCACACCTTTTGGCATCAACATAAGTCCCTGTTTCTTTAAATTCATTCTTACTACGTCTTACTAGTTCACTAATTAATCGTTCAAAATATCCTTCATTGTGAAGAATAACAATTTGTACACGCTGAGCTTCAGAAACTGACGATTTTTGACCTATTTTCATAGGTTGTCAAAACTTGTAAAACAAGCAACAATTGCATCTGCGACGTTTATTACTCAAAGAACAAACGAAAAGGGAATACAGTATTCTACTGCCAGACGGAATGACACCATCTAATGCAATCGATTTGATTTATGACGTTATCGGTGGTTTCAATTGTAAAAACACTAGTTTCTGCACGGTGGTCCTAAACTTTTGGCCACGACTGTAGAGTGAGCTCTTTCTAGAAGCAGCTGAATGATAAGGAATTTTCCACAAATTGTCACTTTTTAGTAATTGACTTTCAGAAAAAAGTTAGTATTTAATGAAAATTAATGAGTACATTTAGAACAAATGCAAATTATCTCATGCAACTAGTCATATTTCATAAAATATTTAAAATTTATATTCCAATTGCGCTATATTGTTTCTGCTACACTTTGCTAATTTTTTTGAAACTGGCGTTAAATTTGAGTGAAAAACCTTGCATGATATCAGCTAAAAACATGCAAGATTTTTTTGAACTTTAAAAGAAATCGCTATATTTTCATGAATATACGTACTATTTTTACACAAATCAGTAAGCATGTTATACAGCATCTACAAATTTGTATTCTGCAGCGATGGAGCATTTCGTGCATTTTTACTTTCAGGGTTTTCCCAAATATTAATATTTTTCTTTGATTTTTTGTTGCCCCCCACTCCCTAAATAATTGACATTATTATCAAATCGACTTTGATAAATATGAGGTCAAACTTATTCTTTATAATCCTGAAATTCCAGAAGAATTCAATAAATATATTATAAAATATTCTACAAAATATCTAAAATTGAAAGTGTCCGGTGATTAATGGCTATCCATTGATATGTATCTCCGAACCCTGGTTTTAACCATGAAGAATGTATGGCGATTTTATCATCTGCCCCAGGCTAATGAAAATTTCATTAACGTAAATTTATTAATTTTCAATTAAATACTAAAATATTAAGATGTTATATTGTCGATGAAACTCATGTTGTACATATTTTTTATAATTTTAGCATATACGGAATTGAGTGAAAAACTGTTACAAACAAAATTCCATCTTATTCCATTTTACAAAATTCCATCGTAAAACACGTTAAACAAAAGAGCATAAAAATAGATTACATGAAAGATTTTGAATATACTAAAAAGGAAAATATTTCATTTCATTTCAGGATTTTTTTATGATTTTGCTGCCAGTTTTTATGGAACTTCTGTTTCACTATGAGATCGACTTTTTCAACAATAACTTCATCTGCATTGATATTTTTTTCATGAACTGTTGTCACGAATTTATATCGTTAAGACATACTTTGGACATAGCATGTCAAAAGTAGCACCGAAGTAGCACTTTCCATACATAGTGCAATTTTCAATACTTAAGCATAATAATTTTGACTTCCAAATCAGCTATTTTTTAACAGTTTCCATTGAAATCACTAATGTTATTACTATTTAATCAGTCAAATTTTTCAACCCATTAAGACAGTGGGTCTCAACCTATGGGTCGCGACACACTAGTGGATCACGGTGGCTGTTTTTGTACGTCACAGAGCACAATCGAAGTTTGCCACAAAAATATACTTTTCATTTCATCTGTTTAAAAAATGTAACAAATGAAATATTTTACAATTTCAAAAATCATGATAATAAATATATTTTAGAAGCTATTTTCCTAAAATTGACGAGGGTAGCTTGTGGATTAGAAATCCTGTTCAAGTAAGAACATTTGAAAAGCCCAAAACTCTCGACACCTGAAGAAGTCTCGTTAATTCAGCTGTCTTGGGATTCTTCTTCGAAGACAATTTTCAAGGACAAATCCATTATTTTCTTCATTATTACTCCATTTACACAAATTGGGATTACCAGTTCTTGTTTTTTGTTGAAAGTGCATCCTTTCTACGAAACATAGCTTTTTCGTTGGATAGGATAGCTTATAGAAGTCATACAACAATTTCCACACTAATATTAGATACACCCTCATATTAAGTGGGTCACGAAAAAAAATTACTTAACCCTTAATCGGAAACATTAAAATCCCGTGCACAAACGGAAACGTGCCGTCTGTCAGACTGCTAAATTAAAAAAATTGCTATAAAATTTTAAAAGGAAAATAACTCTTAATAATTTACCAAATAGTGAACTTACACACTTAATATTTAATAGTAATGCATTAACAGGACCAATTTTTTAAAATGACAGCATAAAAATATGTTTTGAATGTCGGAGACAGAAAATATATTGAAATTACACTTTATTCTTTAAAATATAAAATTTTCATCATAATAATTAAATAAATGCTAATATTTTTATATATTTCGATACGATATGAATTAGAAAAAAATATTACGCAGTAAAATTAACAAAACATTTAATAGTAAATATTGCAGCATGTTCTAAATATCTGCATTTTTTATGCATTTTTGACAATGTTGAGTCACTTTCGTTTTCAGAATTTATATATTCATCATCTGAAATACTTTGAATATCGCTTATGTCACTTACTACTTCATCAAACAATCTCAAAGCACTTTCTTCAGTCTTTTTTATCACTGTAGCGTACCCCCTTTGACGGCTTCTCCATATCAATACCCCAGAGCAAAAAATTACATAAACGGAAACATGCCGTCGTAGAGACTGCGTTGAAAATAAAATAATTTTTCTTTCAATAACTAAAAATGCGCAGGTGTTGCAAATGGGTGGGGGAGGCAGAGGACCAGTAGCGTAAGGATTAGATTGTGTGATAAGATTGGGGACGCGCTCATTTTTGTGTAAAGGTTAGATATGTAGACGCACGCGTCTCACACACGGCACGTTTCCGGTTAAGGGTAAAAGGTGGGTCACGTATTAATAACGATTCATTTTTTAATGCAACATAAAGAAGGCTTGATATAATGAACCTCTAAGTTAGACGCGCTTCAATGCAAGGACATTTAAATAAGTTATCTAGATTTTATTTAAATTTATACGACACGGGACGCCTAAAGAATTAATACATTTTGAAAAGTAAGTAAAACTCTAGATAAAGTACAGGGTGTCCAGCGAATAAGACTCTGATTTCAAAATTAAATATCTCAAAAACAAAGATCAATAGAATTATGCGGTAAACGGATTGTTTATTAGCTAAGCTGTAAAAATCGTATACCGGAGTTTGAAAAATTAGTTGCAAAAACCGCTAACAGATGGCACTGTAATCGCAATAATTGTAAACTCTGTGTTTTGAAGTCCATAGCACTAGCGTCTGATTCCTAGATGGCTTCCTAAGGAAGAATGAAAATTGGGAAAGACCACTTTTTCGTTGGGGTGATGTGCAGAAGTGGAGACATCTGGTCGCAGAATTATTGCATTAGCTTCAATTTTAGAGAATTTCAATTTGTAGAATTTTCAATAAAACGTTTAACAATCATTATATAAGAACTTATTAAAATATTTTATTTGGGAAATGTGCAGAAGCGGAGCCATGTGTTGACAGAATTGAGATTTGTTTCAAATTTTGTTATAAGCTACTTCGGTCCGGATACCAGTATCTGTGTCGTATGTCTTTTCTCTCCTTATTGGTAAATCGTAGAATTGAATCCAAGTAGAGGGTGATTTGAAAAAAATGGAAATATTTACTTTTTAATATTTATTTAAACTGCGAAAAAAGTTTGAATGAAAAAATCCAAAGTTTCTGGTTTTAAAATTTAATTAAGTTAAAAGAAACCCCCTTTTCAAAAATCATTGAGCCTTTATAATAATGATTCATAAATCATTTTTTTTAATTGTAGAGAATAGTTTGAATGAAAAAATACGAAGTTTCTATTTTTTTAAACTTAATTAAGTTAAAAAAATAATTTTAATTTAAAAAACTCGTTTTCATTTTTTATATCATTGAGCACAGAAATATGATGCAGATTCTAGCGATAGGATCTGAAGTGTTGGAAAGGAATACAGCATCCAAAATACTTTTGCTTTGACGTTGATTATATGACTTATCATCAATTCCTTTTTAAAAAAGAAACAATTTAATGCATAATTTCTTTCTCTAAAACTTTCTTTACAATGAAAAGAAATATATGTGTTGTGCTAAAACCAAAGTGTTATGCCGTGATTAGAAAATAAATTAAAAGTGCAAAATTACTTTTTTATTTATAATAATTCAGGTATAAACAATAATATCAATATATTATGCCGTGATTTAAAAATATAAAAAATAAATAAAAAGTACAAAATTATTTTTCTAAATATATGCATTTTGATTTAAATAATTATATGGTATTAAAAATTGAATTAAATAAAATATTTTAATAAGTTCTTATATAATGATTTCTAAACATTTTATTGAAAATTCTATTAATTGAAATTTTCTAAAATTAAAGCTTATGCAATAATTCTGTGAGCAGATGTCTCCACTTCTTCACATCACCCCAATGAAAAAGTGTACTTTCCTAATATTCGTTCTTCCGTAGGGAGCCATCTAGGAATGAGATACTAGCGCTCTGGACTTGGAAGCAGTGTTTACAAGTATCGCGATTACAGCAGCATCTGATAACGGTTTTTGCAACTAAATTTAGAAACTTCTGTATAACACTTTTACAGCTTAAATAATAAACAAACCGTTTACCGCATAATTCTATTGATCTTTGTTTTTGAGATATTTAATTTTGAAATCAGAGTCTTATTCGCTGGACACCCTGTATATTAGATAATGTAATAAAGTTGTTACGAATTCGCACCTGCGTGCGTGGAGAAAAATCTAAAAATAGCGGAGCTATCACGTGAATCGGTACGTGTGGCGAAAGAGCCCGTGAATAAACTGACAGACTGATGCTAGAATTATTTTTCATAAGTACAACTTTGAATTGTGCTCGGTCGGGGAAAAATATTTCCTCGGAATAGATGTTGTGTAAAAAAATATATTAATATGCGGGATTTAATGTCGTGAAGTTGTGCTCTAAAAGTAAAACATGAAAAGACCTTCAAGATTAATTATTTAAAAAGAATCCCCTATGGATACTACGAAATATGCTTTTTTTTTCCTCGAAATAATTTTATTACTACGAATGATATTTACCCACCGTTTTGAAAGTGAATATATTTTATGGTGCCGAAACCCGGGAGTTTAGATATTTTTGATTTTAAATTAGTGAGTTCTCCATAGGATTATAGGATTATCATGGAGTACTAATGTTTAGATTATTATCGTCTTCGAAAAAAATTGGATCAAAAGTCAATGTCTCATCCGTCTTCACGTCGCGGATAAAAAAGGTACTGTACCCATTTTGTTCTATGCATGAAAATAATGGATCTTGACAAGTTAAAAAGCAAAAGAAAGGTCATGAAGTCCTCAGTAACGAAATTTATAACAACAATTGAAACTTATATAGAAAGTGTTGACTTTAATATAAAAGTAACTTCGATCAACTTACAGAATATTTAATTAATATTAATGATAAACATAGCGAATTAAAAGTAGTTAACAATCAGATTCAAGAATTAATAGATGATGAAACAGTTTTCGATAACAATATACAAAGGTCCATTGAATATGGTGACGTTATAAATGAAACCACATTTAAAATTTAATTGAATTTGAAGAAATTTAAAACTGATTCTGATCATCCTGATACTAGCTCTGTTCCTTATGTTAGTGCTAGACTGGCACCAATAAATTTGCAAAAAATAACTATACCAGTCTTTAAGGGGGATCCAAATACGTTTTTAGATTTCATGAATAGTTTTAGAAACACAATCGATTCGAACGAGAATTTTACCAAAATTGACAAATTCAATTACTTAAAATCATTTTTGTCAGATGAAGCGCTCAGATCAATTTCCGGTTTAACCTTAAACGAAACAAATTACCAGCTGCCTTTAGACTTACTGCAGAATCGATACGGTAAACCAGAAATTTTGGGTATTTATTGATACCAATAATCTTAAAACAGTTACCCCATACTTTAGTTGTAGAATTTCAGAGAAAGAAGAATGCGGAAAAAGCTTGTGATGTCAATGAATTGATGGATTTCATAAAGTTTGAAATAGAGTCTCGCAAAGCAGCTAATACAGTGTCAGGGGTTTCCTTAAAAAATCAGGAAGTAACACGATGGGAAAAAAAGAATTCTAGAATAAAATCCAATGTTCCCACTTAAGTCCTGCTTAACACTGTAGTAAAAAATGTTTGCGTATTTTGTAACGCGAATCATTTAAGCTTAAAATGTAACGAAATTAACGATGAACAGAAAAGGTATAAGTTGAAAAAGGATGGAAGATGTTATCCTTGCTTCTTGAAACGCACTTAATATCCTTGTGTAAGGTAAAACTACCTCCTTGTGAATTGTGTGAAAGTTACCAGCATAATTAGTTATTTAGCCTTACTAAAAATCGGCAAAAGCGCATCCCGATGAAGACTCCGTGAAAAAAGAAGCTTCTAAAAATGATGAAAGTCAAGCCGTGTTCTCGTATGAAATTAAAACTAATAATTCACCCGAAAAGTATGCAACATTGTTGCAAACCGCCTGTGTACAACTGCAGGGAGCAGGAAATAAAATAAACACTAGAATTTTATAGGATTCTGCATCCTCTAGAACATTCATTACAAAACGTTTAGCCTCAGTGTTGAAATTAAAACCTGTTGCTAAGGAAACACTTTTGGTTTGTATATTTGCGAATCGCGACGCCATAGAAAAGGGGTTTAATGTGGTAAGTTTAACTAATATTAGTTGTCATCATCTTTATGAAAAATAATTGTAAAAGAGCAGCTTTCTGAAATTATTAGCGGTACTAAGATAATGACATCTGCAGATTATCAGTTAATAGATAATAGATATCAGTTAATAGATAAACTACGATTAGATAAATATGAATTGGCTGACGCATTTTTTCATTCGAAACCTGTCCAGATATTTCTAGGGGCTGAGTATTTATTCTGTACTATATTAGGATCTGTCGAAAAAAATTAGTCATCAATTATTTATGCAGACAACAATATTTGATAAAACCCTTGTCGGTTGAGTTAACAGTAATAATTCACACCCAACTTCATGTTTAAATGTAATTTGTTTCCCACCAGAAAATGATCTTAGAAATTTATGGCACATCGAGTCCTTTTAAATCGATTCTAATGATCAAAAGCACGAAGAGACTTATGAGGACATTAATCTATTCCAGAAAGAAATCGTTTTTAAAAATGTTAGATATATGACACCCTTGTTATGATGTAATGAATTAGATAAACAAAATTTGTTTAATAATTACGATGTTACAAAAAGGCGTTTCGCGGGTTTGGAGAAAAGATTAAAGAGTGAAAATTTTTTGTTCTTGAAATATAATAAAATTATGAAAGAACAATTAAGTGAGGGATTTATTGAAAAATTTAATGATAATTGCTCTATATAATATGTAATGCCTCATACTGCGGTGAATTCATTGGTTAGATGTATATGACTTACGGCACATTTTAACTGAACAACCCATTAACAGAATGCTTTCAATAACCTTAGGGAATGCAAAAATAAAAATTAATAAAAATTATTTAACATTCAATAATAAAATCTAGTTCCCATTTTTAATTTAAGGGTAATAACTTATTATATTTATATAATCTCTGTTGAAAATCGAATCAATGAACAGTTAAAAAACTCGCCATTTCCATTTCTAACTGTTGTATTTAAGTTAAAAATTATGATTGGATACTTTCCAATACGTTTATTTCCTGATTAATTTCAAGTTTATTAAAATAAATTGCCCACACAAATATTGCGATGTTTTTTTTATAATTTTTTTTTAATTTTTTTTCAGTAAAATATAATCAGACAGTTCAGACAGGCCAAGTTCTTCTACTACAAAAATCAGGATAGTTTTTGACGTGAGCAGCCGAAAAAATGGGGAAAAAAGTATAAATCAATGTCTTTTTTCGGGGGAAAATTTAAATCCTAATCTCATAGATGTGCTATTGAATTTTAGGCAGTTTAAAATTGATTTCACAGGGCACGTTAAACCATAAGTACCTTTCTACAAATACAAGTCTCAGAGAATGATAGAAATTGTTTATGTTTTTTGAATTTCGATGACTGCGACATAAATAAACGCAGCGTTTTATATCATTTTAACCGTCAGTGTTTTGGCGCGACTAGCTCCCCCTATGTTTTAGCCTCTACAATTAAAAAACATTGGTAATTATAAGGAAACGGAACCCACCGCTTATGAAATGATTAATAAATATTTATACGTGGATGACTTAATTTATGGAGCATCCACGGTTGCAGAAGCCATGAAACTAACAACTGCTTCAGTTTGCATATTAGCATCTTTGATGCTAATATGCAATTGCGGAAGTTCGTTACTAATTCACCAGAATTAAAGGAATCGCGGAATGGTAACCCGGTTATAGAAATTAATGAAAATCGTGCAGAATCTAAAGTATTGTGGCAAACTGGAATATTGAAGAGGATTTTCTGGCCATAGATTTGGCATCTTTAGTGTCAATTGGTAACAGCTTTGAATTCACCAAAAGCCATGTTCTCCAAACTGCCGCCAAAATATCTGATCCTATTGGATTTATGTCACCATTTTTTATTAGAATTAAGATCTTTTTACAAGAATTATGTCAGAGTGGGTTAGACTGGGACGATGAATTTAACGAAGAATTTAAAAATACAGATCATGGTATCAGGTAATAGAATTGCTAGAACAATTAAAAATACCCAGGTATTATTATCACTCGGGTGAAGGGCAAGACAATGTGCAATTCACATATTTTCTGACGCTTCCTTAAAATCCTATAGAGCGGTAGCCTACTTCCGGTTTAAATCATCCGAAGATGCTTTTAAGACATGCTTTGTTATGTCTAAGGCTCGAGTGGTCCCCGTTGAAGAAAATAACACTACCAAGACTCGAGCTTTTAGGTGCTTTAATAGCTGCTAGGATAGCTAATCACCTTGCATTTATTTTTACTAATCTAGACAAAATAGTACTGTAAACATATTCCACTATAGTATTACATTGGATCCAAGGAGCTGCGTGCAAATGGAGCCTTTTGTTGCCAATAGGGTAACAGAAATTCAGGGGATGTGCGATCCCATTTCTTGGAGGCATGTAATTAGTAGGGATAATCCTACAGATATGCTTACTAGGAGGCTATCAGCAAAAGAATTATTGAACTCTAATTAGTGGTGGTACGGCACTGAATGGCTTAATAAAACTGAAAATTTTTGGCCTAAGGACGATAAGTTAGAAACAAAATCAGTCAACCTTGAAATTGAAATTGAAGCTAGAAGTAAAATTATTAATAATGCAATAATTGTCAAGTAGAATTTAATTGATTTACACAAATTTAGTACCGAGAAAACTATTACGTGTAACTGGCTATACTATACTCTTTATCAAATTGCTAAAGAAAAAACGCGAGAGAAATTGTAATCTTACGTCAGAGGAAATCCGAAAAGCAGAAATATCTTGGATAAAAAATTTTCAAAATGAAATTTTCGCAAAAGAAATTTTAAACATTCAAAAACACTTCCTAGAGAATCAAAATTACTTTCCTTGAACCCTTACCTCGATTCAGAAGGAGTTTTGCGAATCTCTGGACGACTCGGTAAGACTAATTTATTGATGGATGAAAAACATCCTAAAATTCTTCCGCCGAAATCAAAATTTGCAGAACTAATAATTTGTAATGCTCATTTTAGAGCTTTTTACTCTGCTGTTGCCCATAAACTCTTGTGCAAATTCGAGAAACATTCGGGCTACTAAAGCCTAGACAAACCGTGAGAGGTGTGCTTAAAAATTGTATTATATGCAACAGGTTTTCTTCAACTCCAGGAGACCAAGCGGTAGCTCCATTGCCTGCTGATCAGGTAGAACAGACCAATCCATTCATTGTGATAGGGTGTGATTTTGCAGGACCTTTGTACGTAAAAGAGAGTAGTAACAAACAATACATCTTGCTGATTACGTGTGCTGTAATAAGAAATGTACACCTAGAACTTGTAGATAGTTTAGCAACTGAAACATTTTTACTAGGCTTTCGAAGATTCATTTCAGGACGAGGAATACCATCTATTGTATATTCTGACAATGCTCAAACATTCAAACGAGCCGAAAAGGACTTAAGAAACCTTTGGTCCATTATAACTCTTCCAGATATACAAGAACTTTTTTCTTCCCATTGCACTAAGTTGAAGTTCATAATCGAACAATCAGCATGGGGGGGGGGATTTTATGAGAGAATTGTAAGGACAATAAAAACTGTATTAAGAAAAACCCTAGGCAAATCATCGCTAACTGTTGATGAACTAAATAGTGTTTTAATTGAAATTGAAGGCATGGTCAATCCTTGACCTTTAACATATGCTTCGCCAGAAGGTCCAGACCCCTACCATTAACACCTGCTCATTTCCTAATTGGGAGAAGAATATCTTCTTTGCCTCCAGCTTGTCTTCACCTTGACTCGAATATCTCTTCCAGGAAAGATTTAATTACATCTTATAACTATCGTGAAAAATTAATGCGCTTGTTTTGGTCTAGATGGAAAGGGGAATACTTGTTAAATTTGAGGTCAGCTCATTTAAGTTTGAACATAACCAATTTTCCCCAATTTAAATTAAATGACAATCAGAGATGATAAATTACCCAGAAATTTCTGAAGTCTAGAAAAAAATATTGAATTATTCCCTGGAAGAAACGGCAAGGTGAGGGCCTGTAAGGTGAAAACTGAGAAATCTATTCTCAGACATTCAGTACAACTTTTGTGTCATATGGAACTGAGAACTGATTGATTTTGATAATTCATATACTAATCTTGTTTTTTTTTTCATTTTAGATGAAGTTTAATTGTAAAGTGTTTAGTCTTTGAAGTATGTATAACATTTCATGTTTTATATTTGTATTTGTATTAATTTGTTATATTTTAATTATTTGTGATGAACACCCATATGTTCATGGGTTGGCAGTGTTACGAATTCGCACATACGTGCATGGCGAAAAATCTAAAAATAGCCGAGTAATCACGTGACTCGGTACTTGTGACGAAAGAGCCCGCGAATAAACTGTCAGACTGATGCTAGAATTATTTTTCATAAGTAACAACCTTGAATTGTGCTTGGTCGGAGAAATTTTTTTCTTCTTCGGAATAGATGTATTGTAAAAATATATATTAATATGTGCGATTTAATGTTGTGAAGTGGTGCTGTAAAAATAAAACATGAAAAGGCCTCCAAGATTAATTATTTAAAAAAAAATCACCTATGGATACTACGAAATATGTTTTTTTTTTCTCGAAATAATTTTTTTAATAAGAATGATATTTATCGACCGTTTTGAAAGTGAATATATTTTAAAAGTAATGAGCAAAAGTTGTTAATATTCTTGAGATTTTAATCGATTCTTTATATAAACTTGAATAAATAGCATTTAACAAATATGAAGAAAATCAGACCAATACATCATTTTAAATTGTCATGTCAGTTTTTAAGGGTAACATGCGAAAATATTCTTGATGACCTTCTGCTGCACATTGGAAGTGTTTATTTTAGTTTGTGCAATTCCTTTTAATTTAATCAATTTTGGTATTTCAAGAGACTTTTTTATCTTTACCATATATTTAAGCAGCACTTAAAAAACTGTTTATAAATGTTAATAAATGTTACTGTTCATTATTGTAACAAACTGGAGGGCCTTTACATCTTAAAATGCAGTTTTAAACTTGAAATTTGTTACATACACAAAGAACATTACAAAGACGTAGATAAGAAATATATGATAAAATTTTAAAACATTTAAATAAATCATAAAGACATCAGTTAAACTGATAACATTGAGCTCACAGGCTATTCACACTAATTGTTTGTTATACTCTTATTTCAAAGAACAATGTCCCACGAAAAATAAATTATAGGGGATTAACCTCCTCCCCTCTGTTTTCGATCTGTATACGTAACCAACGAGCCTCCAAATCTCTTTAAGGAAGTGCCTTATCAGAATAAACCGGTATACCAAATTTGAAGCAAATCGGATAGAAACCATTTATCTAAATTAAGGGGGGCCTTAGCCCCCCGCCCTTTATACTTAACCAATGTACTCCGAAAACTATTCAGGGAAGTGACTTATCAGAATGAACCTAGAAAAAATAATGAAGCAAATCGCATATTTCTATCAAGAGTTATCGCGTTTCGTACATACCTCCGTACACACGTACATACGTGCATACAGCACCTGTAATCACAGTAGCTCTCAGTCTTTGATAGCCTGTGTGTTAAAAACTATAAAACTTAAAAAGCTGAAAATCTTAAAACCATAAATTGTAGGACTGTTGCGTCTTAGCAATGATCTAGAGTTACCCTGAAAATAGCTGCAATATAGCTGAAACTTCTTGGTTTTAAGATCTTTAGCTCTTTAAACTTTATAGTTTTTTTAAATGTTTTAAAAGTTTCATTTTATATGTCTTATGTACGTCTTTATACAAACTTCTTTTTGTCAGTATCAAAGTTCAAGATTCAAACTAAAGTTCATTATTGGTTTCATATTTTTTATATTTTACTTGCTAAAGACTGCTGTTATTATTATTATTTGTAAAGCCAGACTGTCCTTGTTTGTAAAGAAATTGAATGAAATTACTTAACACTATATAGATCTTTTTACAAATTAAGTAAAACAATATTTTGCAAAAAAAAAAAAAAAAAAAAAAAAAAGACGTAATTTCAAAGTAATTTAAAAAATCTTACGTACTTTGTAAAGATTTTAACACAAAAATAATTTTATGCAAAGGATTTTTTTTGCACATGCTATCCATATTACTTTGACTTTAAAAGACAAAATTAGATCTTATACAATTACACTCCTAAAATCAATTAAATTAAATAAAAGCGAAAGCTTTACCAAAAGTTTATAAAATTTAATTCAGCATATCCTGTATGTAGTTAATTTCAATTTTATAGATTTCATGATAATTAGTTAAAATAAATGAAGTACTTTTCAATAAATTATTTTTCATTCTTAAATTAATCTTTATATAGCTTTTAACTGAATCCACATCGGAAAGATATTTGGTTTGTAGATGATATGCTAAGTACGGTGAGCCAATTAAGATATTGAACAAATCAATTTCTAACACAAATTTCATTAGTTAAAAGTGAACTCTTTAGGTAAACGTTTCGCGCATAAATTTAATTACTTTTTTATTGCTTTGTGTGGACACTAGTTAAATTGAATGGAGTTCTTATTCATCAAGTTATTTTTACTTATTTAATTTAAATTATTATAAACTTTAACCAAACCAATTTTGGAAAACAATTTTTGTTTGAAAGCGAATTAAGTAATGATGGAATGTAGTTTAAAATTAAAATAACTGTTCATTTGCTTTATAGTTATTATTTTATATGTTTTCCTTTTTTACTTTTTTTTTCTACTTACTTTCCCGAAAGTTTCAGGAAAATATTAAATTATATTATTTGTTTACAATGTTTTCGTTTTTCAAATTAGGTTCTTTTTTGTCTTAGATTTATTATTTTGAAGAACTTTTTTTCATTTTGTTTTAACAAAACATAACTCTATAACACAATTTTCTTTTCACAGACTGCCAGTTTTTTTCTTAATTTAAAACATATGCATGGGTTCCATGGTTTCTTGTAGTGCAAGTCACAAAGCTGATAACTGCAATACTTGTTGGTCACCGTTATTTTCAAACAGTTTGCGTGGCCTTATTCAATTAATGAGATACCTCTGATAAAATAAGTCGCATTTTTCCGTTGTAAAATACTGGTAGCCAAACATCGTGGCATATGACTTACACTAAAAGTACTCATGGAAGTAGCCATATGTATTTTTATTCCTTTTATAGAACTGATGACATAACATGGAATAATGAAAATGTATCGCCTTTTGCGAAATCGTTTAAAATTATCAACATTAATAGAAATTTTAAAAATAACAACTAGAGATGTTTTAAAGAAAACAACAAATACATGAAACTACAAACCATTTTGGCAATAATTATTTTCACATTATATAATAATGATTCTAAATTTATTACATTACTTTAAAAAAAATAATTTCATATATTAAAAAAAAATAAATTCCTTTTTGAGTTTGAAATTACTAAATATACTTTCCTACATTTATTCAAGTTTACTAATAGTAAATCTGTATCTATTTTCCAACAGTTGAAATTCATTTACTTCATTCAGATTTCCGTAGAACAATTTCATAATAGTATTCATTTTCAAAAATTTTATTTACCTTATTAAAGAAGATTTCTAATGTTTCAATTCGCTTTGTGCACCTGCTCTGTGAATTGAGATCAAAGTAATTAATATAACTGGTTTATGTGCATACATGTTTTACGCATGAATGGTTTATGTTCATAAATGCATTTTTTAAAATAAAAAAACATTGTGTTTTCTTTTTATATCAGCTCCTAGTGCGAAATATTGATTTTCATTTACTTTGGTAAATTTTGTTTAAACTTGTAGTGACAAAACTAACGCATTCCCTTTTTCGTAAAATCATATCCAGTCTGCTATTTTTTTTAGTGAAATTGCTGATTGCGAACAAGTTTTTAAAATAGCATACTTTTTATGTAATTGTAAGTGGTTCAGTTTATTATAATTATATTATGTAATTTCCAATAAATAAGGTGAATATTACTATTTATACGAAATGCTGGAAATAAAGCTATCTGATTTCTTTTAAAGTAGCAGTCTTTCAATACTAGTCTATAAAAAAAATACATTTTTTTACATACAAACCGATTCAGCAATATATTGTAATGCTTTGTGCATATTTCTTTTATTCAATTGCGAATAATTGAAATCTTATAGCGGCTCCCAAGAAAATCCCCTCATTGAGTTACAAGAGAGGAAATATACGGATGTAAAATCGTAATTTTGTTTCAAGAGACCATTTATTTCGTCTTAAAGTTCTTTCTGAAATTATAGACCCCATAACATGGAAGAAATCTTAATTACTCGACAACATAGTGACGTTTAAGTGGTAATAACTTTGCTTGATATTATCGTGAAACTCTTTAAAATTCAGTTGAGACTCGAACTCCATATATACCAATTTTAAAAAGCCGAGAAAGTAATTCAATTGGCATGGTCTGAGACAGAAGACTGGACAAGACTATCTCTTTGGCTGCGCGCAGGATTAGCCGAGGAAAGAAATTTCCATGTGTCGAATCCCGACATCCTCATGTTCATCTCTTTAAATTATGCACTTATGGTCTGTAAATCTGCAATAAACATACGTCGATGTTTAAACTACCCGATAATTTTATTTCTGAAGTTAAGTGTGGTATTATATCCCGAGTCCTTTCGACTTTGAGACTCTTGTTTTTTTGTTGAGGTAGTCATTCTCATATAATCTTTGTAGATTTAGTTTTTATGAGTGACAATATAAATTTCCATTTTAAAATAATGCCATACAAAATAGATTTACCCTAAATATCATGCTATTTCGTTCAGCTTTTCGCTTGTTTTTTAATATTATCTAAGATATAGTATATTTTTCTGTTACAATTACTAAAGAAATTCGTAAAAAATTCCCTGATCGAGTTAGCCGTTGCCGTTTTAATGTAATTTAAAAAAGAAAAATGACCGGACAGGAGCGTGGCCGCCTTTACCGCTAAGTAGCAGCAGTGTAAGCTTATCAAGTTACGCTATTTTTTACAGAAAAAACTTTTTTCTAATAAAATTGAACACAGTTTGTGTTTTATGGACAAGACGAAAAAAATTAACAGCTTCATTGAAATCGCGATTTCAAGACTTTTCCGGAATTAGACTTTTACGCATATTGTTGTATACCTGCATTTTTTTTAATTTCTTTTATGATACACTTCGTAATTTTGTTGTTTTAAGTGATCAAAATAAGGTTTTTTTTGTTGTTGTTTTACGACTGGACCTATTTTTACCATTTAGAGAAAACTGTGCACTTGCCTAATTTTTTTAGGTCTGTATTAAAAAAATAAAAAAATGTTTATGTAACAAAAAAAAAAAAAAACCCTCAATTGTCTAAGTTTCAACCGTATCGAATATTTGATTAGTTCAGAGCTAAAAGATATGTGTTATGTCTATTTTTATAATATTCGCATTAAAATAAACTATATAAATAGATTATATTTCATTGAAGGTGCTGTGATTAAACTGGCACTTGATAACATAACAAAATATTATTTCCAGAAATATTACGATGTATTCTTTGGAATTTTCAAATATATTTTATTGTTATGTTGATAAATAAATAAATATCGAATACAAGTAAAATTTATCTGTATAGTCGCGTATTGAGGGATTTAGGTAAAATTGGGCAGAAAAAGAGAACACCTATACCTTTTAATTACTAAATTGTCTAAGAAAAAGAAAACAGAGCCGTTTTACAGAAGAATGTGCCTTCTTTAAGTTTATGTTTAAATTTACGTTAAGAGGTCGTCTTCATACAAATATTGCATTAAACTATGAAATATTCTATGCGAAGATGAAATTGCGACATCATTTTTCCGGCATTTCCCACCTTAGGATATTAAACGGAAGATTGTTTATGAAGTAGTTTATGAATATACCAATTTAATGATTTAAATAGTCATAATGAGGAGATGGTTGACGTGTGGGTGAGCTCTTCGCTTTCAAGTGGGGACCGTAAACCAACGTCGCGGCCGGTGTATTGTGATTGTGTGCTTTCCTGTTGTAATTTACGCAGTGGTTTGATCCCGCTGGTGTATTTTATATATTATATTTGTGTCTTCAACTGGGGTAAGCGTATTTAGTTATATTTTTGTATTGAACTTAGTGCTGTTATTGGGGTTTTTCCCCGGTTTTGTTTGTGTTGTGTAGTGTAGCAGGTCTATCTACGGTTATGAATAACACTATTCTAAAAGTGGTTCCTGACTCGAGGCCAGAAATTATTAATGCGGTAATAAATGATGTTGCCATGTCGAGCTCTGAAATGCAGAATTTTACCTTAAATAATGTTTCTGAGTCAAGTTCCGGAAATGAGGGTGCGAATATGGATATGACTGAAGCGGAGGGTGGCGGTGCTCAATTTGTTGAAAATAATCCTTTATTCGCTCGTTCCTCTGCTTCTGTAGAAGAATTGTTGATAAAGGCAGCTGATAATGGAGGCAGGAACTTCAACATCTTTTTAACTAGCACAGAGTCAGCTGCAATCCCTAGACGTAACCCTCGGGATGTTCAAATTGAAATGCGGTCAAAAGTTCAGAATTCTAAAAAAAATGATAATGTGAAATTCACTCTAGCTGGATGCATGATTTTTTCCTACCAAGGACGTTTCGTGTGCCAGAAATATATGTAAAATATCTTCAGTTCTTGGTGTTCAGGTTTCTTCCAGAGTGTTATGAGAAAATATTTCCAACAGATTCTTACTGTTCAATATTCCAGTCGATATTCCGCTAGCAGGTATTGCTCGGAAGATAGAGGAGTCAAACAGTATACACATCTTAGAAGTGCGTCGTTTTATGAAGAAGGACAGCAAAAATGAACCGTCCCCGGTGCTTTTTACAACTTTGGGTACTTCCCTCCCGCCTGAAATTAAAACATGGTTTTCCGTCCAGCGCTTACGGCAATTTATTGATCGTCCACGGCAATGCTCAAAATGCTTCAAGTTTAACCATAATACAACTCGTTGCAAATCAGAACAACTGTGTGCTTCCAGTGGTACTCACCATTATGGTCCTTGCTCACCCCTCTTTCTTGTGCCAAATGCGGTGCGGAGCACAGATCGGATTTCAATCAGTGTCCGGTTCGACTTAAAGAAATCGAGCTTTTACGATTCAAATGCCAGAACCTTTTGTCTTTCATAGATGCTCGCCGACAATTCTCGCCTAAATCCGAAGTTAAGTCTTATGCTAAAATAGCTAGTGTCCAGAAAACAGAGGTGGACGAGTTTCTAAAAATCATTGAAGTTCGTACCAGCGCCATGCTGAAAATTATAGTTGATCATTTTACCAAACAATCAGAGAAAGTGATTGAAGCTATCACGGATTTGAGCAACTTGCTCGTAAATTGTATGGCGAAGTGGAACGATTTTTCACCTGAGAGACGAAAAAAACATAATCATGGCAGTGGCTCTCCGATGAGGTAGCATTTGCCTTATGGACTGTTTTCTTTTATTGGTTTGTTGCTGGCGATTGCGAGTAGCAACTTGCGGGAAAAAAATTATGCCTTTGATGGGTTTATTGTGTACTTTTCTGTTAGTCATTGCTAGGGGCAGTCGCCTTATTTGGTTTTGGTGTTCGTACTATATTGTACAGCTGTTTTTCTTTTTGTGGCCTTATGGGTATTAAAATTGTACAATGGAATTGCCGTAGTATCTTGAATAAAGACCCCTAGCTCAAGTATCCTCTGTTCGCCTCTGCGGATATTTTGGTTCTCCAAGAGATTCTTATCTTCAGACAAGTCCCTGGTCATCCCGGGTAAAGTTGTGTATTGTTTGGATAGGGTGGATCGCCCGGTGGTGGTCTTGCCATTGCGGTGAACTCCGCGTGGTCATCTCAGCAGCTGAACTTCGCAAACTATAATTGGTCCAATGAAGTGATGGGTATTCAGGTTTTCTTGAACTCGGGCCAACTCAGTATTGTTAATATTTACTCCCCGTCGGGTCTGGTGGTGTCTGATCTTGATGAAATCTGTCGCTCTTTGTCTGGTAGTTCTTTTATTTTGGGCGACTTTAATCTTCACCATTCGATGTGGGGTTCCACGGTGTCGTCCCGGGCCAGTGAGCATTTTGTTGAAAGGATCTCGGACAGTTCATTTTGTTTAATGAATACTACTGAGCACACGCACATGGCTCCTAATGGTTCCTAATAGATTTGTCGATCTGTTCTCCGGACCTTTATGCTTGCTTCACGCTGTCTGTGGATGAGGATTTGTATGATAGTGATCATTTCCCGATTGCTATCTCGGTTGGCCTTCAGTCGCCGCCTCTTCTTAGTTCCACTCTTGATAACTAATCGCTGATCTTCCGGGAAGACAATAACAACCTGCACTCTCTTTCTGATATTGACTATATTGCCTTCCAGTCGATGGTCCATAGTGCTATGTCTAAGTTCAGCTTTGTTCGTTCTGGTCTGTCGAAGTGCCTCCCGGTCTGGTGGACTACTAGGTGCAGTAACCTCAGCAAGCAGAAGAAGTTTTTGTTGAAGAAGGCCCGTCTACTGGTCTCAAGCGATTACTGGATTAAGTACAAGAGGACCTCGGCTAATCTTCGGCAGGTTGTCAGAGATTCTAAGCGGCGGTTCGGGGATAAGATGTGCACTGATGCAAGGGACCCTCGTCTCCTGTATAAAGTCTTTCAAAAAATTAAGAATGACTCGAGTAACCCCGCAAGCTCCCATTTTCCCCTACAGGGTGCTGACTCGTTTGGTGCAGATGCGGTGTCTATGGCAGAAATCTTGGCCGACCACTGCGGATTGTGTTCATGAGCCAATCCCTCTCACATACGGGGAAGAAGGCAGCTCCTCTCTCAACGGCCTTTTCACGTTATCAGAATTGAAAGATGCCATCCATCGCACAAAACCACCACTCCTGGAGAAGATAAGATTAGTGCCGCGCTTTTTAAAGGCTTAGATGACCTCGCTCTTGAACGTTTGCTGCAGCTCTTTAACGAAAGTTCGACCTCCGGTGACATTCCGTCGACTTGGACTTCTGCTGTGATTCTGCTGATACTTAAACCTAGGAAACCGAAAACATATGCCTCCTCGTATAGCCCTATAGCCTTGACTTCGGTCATGTGCAAAATCTGCGAGAGGATGATCTCAAAGCGGATTACTCGCCTCCTCCTTGAAAATAAGATCCTTCATAGTAGACATCTGGGTTTCCAACCATTTAGTGATAGCCATACGGCGCTGACGATGCTGCATCTCGGTATCCAACAGGCTAGGAGGGAGAAGAAGTATATCTTGGGGGTTGCTCTTGACCTTCAGGCAGCATACGATTCGGTCTATACTGACGGATTAATTTTCAAGTGTGCTCAAATCGGCATAACTGGCCGGATGCTTCGCTGGCTCCACCGCTTTTTATCCGGCAGATCCATTAAAGTAGCTTGGAGAGGTGTTACTTCGTCTACCCGGATCATTCGTAGAGGGTAGCTCAAGGGGCGGTGTTAAGCCCTACTCTGTTCACAATCTTTATGGCCGACTTTTTTGAAGTTTTGGAGGGCCTCGGCATTAAATTTTTAATCTATGCAGATGACATCTTTGTTTACTGCGATTGTGCTTCTCTGGAGTCCTGCTGGGCTAAATTGCAAGAAGCCTTAAGGCTGATCATGCAGTGGTGTAACTACTGGAAGTTGTCTATAAGACCGGATAAGTGTCAGGCTATCAACCTATCGAGAAGATTAGGGGATTGCGAGTCTCATTTCAGTGTCAATGGAGGAATCATCGAGTGGTGCTAAGAAATTAAGTTTCTTGGGTTCTATGTGGCTCAACGGGGTGGCTTCCGTAAACATGCTGAATACCTCAGGAAGAAACTGTTCTCCAGAATAAACATTTTAAAGTCTTTGGCTCAGAAAAGGTATAGTGCAAGATCATTCCACCTGCTCAGATTGGTTTTTGCATCCATTCGTAGTATCATGGAGTACGGCGCTGCTATCCTTAATTTCTGTCCTTCCTTTTTCCAAAAACTGGAGGTTCTACAGACGAGCGCCCTTGGGGTGGCGTTGGGCCTGCCAAAGTTGAACCCTAACCTGGTATTAAGAAAACACGCTTATGCTTTCCCTATTATCTACAGGATTGGTATTTTGGCATTTGGGATTATGGGTCAAGCACCTGGCTTTGGGTAGTTGGTCTCCTCTGTGCGAGGCACGGGATGCGAGTCTGGCATCGATCACTGCTAATATCTCTTGTGTTTCTGATACTTTTAATGAGTTGAATAGCTGTCCACATCACCTTCTGTGCTTTCAAATCTCTCTGCCTATGAATGTGAATGCGGTTCATATTGTTACTTTGGGCCTTTCTTTTCAGAGTAAGAATCTGGCTGCTCACACGTTGGCTCCCTTGTTTTCGGAATTTATCGAGAATTTCTCTGTCTCTTGGGAAATCATCGCCACGGATGCATATAAGACAACTTCGATCACTGGGATTGCAGGCTGTTCGGATATTGGTCATTTTGGGTACCGGGTTTCCCAGGGGAATTCGATTTTCACTGCGGAGGCTCTTGCTATTGGCTTGGCTATCGATGAGTTAGTGTCTTTGTCTCGTCCGGTTTTGATTCTCTCAGATAGCTTGTCAGTTCTCTCTGCTCTTCAGTCGATCTCTCTTAGGTCTCCTAAGGTCATCATCTGGCTGCATAATAAAATCATTAGGGTTTCGTCTCTCTCCCCTTCTATTCACCTGTACTGGGTTCCAGGTCACCGGGGGATCCCCTTAAATAAAAAGGCTGACTATCTTGCAAGGAGTGTAAGGGATTCTGACATTTTGATTGATTGGATCGCTCCGGAGGATTTAATTTATGCCTATAAGATGAAGGTCAAGCTGCGTTTTGGTCAGCTGTATGAGTCATTCGGGGACATTCCTAATGTTAAGCGTACTCATGGTTGGGCCGGCAATAGGAGGGATGATGTTTTGATTACTCGGCTCCTCTGTAGAGTGTTTTAACTCCTGCGATGTTAGCTCGTTTCAAGCTTCTTACTGACGGTAGCTGCCGTACGTGTGGTGTGTCTGACTCCTTGGAGCACATTTTATTTCTTTGTCTTAGGTATCGGTCTCAGCGCAGCCGATGTTGGGATAATGCTGTATTGAATAGCGAGTGCTTTAAGTCTTTTGTGTGCTTTATAAAAAAAAAATTGTGCTTGTCATGGGTTCCGTGCTTCTACTCTAAACTTTCTTCATAGTATTGATCGGTTCTAGTCATGGAATAAGGAATAGTAGATAGCATATTAGTATCCTATATTTATGGTTCTAGTGGTATGCTGTACTGCTTTCTCTTGATTCATGTGCTTATTCTCTTCACTGCATGCTTATTCTCTTCACAGATATAGGTTTAGTCTGTGATTGGATTATTGGATCATTCGGGATAACAGCCTTGTTGCTATAGGTACCAAAGCTCACCCAACTCAAACTCAAACTCATACCAATTTAAAGTTTTGAACTCGCAATTATCCTGGCCGAATGAGCACCATTTTGGATGCGCATATTTATAGCTTCTATCTATCGATTTACGTTAGTCTTTGTAAACGTATGTTTTTAGAAAAGTAATTTCATACTGTATGAATTTTGAAATTAATATTCTATACAAATGTAAGCTGTAAAGCACATATTTTTTAAACATACATTTACTTCTAGAAGCTTCAAATATACGAATCCAAAGCCTAACCTCATTCTACTAAGTACTTTTTGTGTTATACTTAAAAATATACTGGCAGGTAGTATTGCAATTATTAAAGTGAATTTAATGTCAAGAATTAAAAATATTAAAACGAATTTCAGGAATTCAAACTTTTATACCGGCAGATATCTTAAAAAACTTTACGGAATGACTTATCGTTTGATATCTTAAAGAAAAACTGAATGAAAAAAAAAAAGATTATGTCTCGTTTGCATTCAAAAATGAAGGATACCGTATAGTTTCTGTTGAAGACATCATCGTAAACTATTTTTTAAATATACATTTAAATAAAACATATATTCTAATCGAATGACTGTTTTCTTCTCTTTCTAAGACAATTTAGTGATTAATATGTTTGGGATAGTCTCTACCTTTCTTTTTTTACCAATTTTATATGTTTTACATATAACATAGCATTACAACTAGAAAACATAAAAAAAATTCTCCATAACGGAATCCTGAATGCAGCAATCATTGGAAATTCTCAATTTTGGTACATTCCGACTACAGAAGAATGCAAAGCATCGGAAATTACGAAAATATATATTAATCAAGTAAAAGACATGAAAGAGAGAATCCTTTAAATGTCCTATAAGACTTAGGGTGACTTCTAGCCCATTCCCAGCTTTTATTTCTTATTCATGATATGTTTATAAAAGTGAAACAGTCTGTTTTAAAATGACTTAATCACTTTTGGATTTCTTTCTGTTCTTTATAATTTCCGATTATAACATTCCATGGCTTAAATTTATAAAAAAAATACTGCCATATTCTAAATGTTCCGATTTGATAGCTTTCGAAAATAATGTAACAAACCGTAGTCACATTAAATGCATAACTGGGCACAATTTGCACGTTTTGATAAAAATGCCATAAAATGACATTATTACATTAAAATGTATAATTCAGTTTGAAGTCGTATGTATTTGCAGTAAAATTCCTTTTAAATTTTCCATGTGTATGTTCCTTATAAAAAAGTGTATTAAATAAAAACACTGAGACGACATTAACTTCTATCAATTTTTATAAATTTACTTTTTATAAGTATATCTATAAATATATCTAATAAGTAGAATTAAAGTAGATTAAATAAAAAACATTGAGAATTCATTTCTATCTATCAATTTTTTTAAATTATTTTTGATAAGTATATTTTGAGTATAACATTATATAGCTAAAATGTTATTTGAACAACATTCAATTTAACATTTTACTTTATTTTTCATTTATTTATGTTTCATTCAGAAAATAAGTTTTAACAGTGGTTGATTAGTCAGAAAATCCCTTTCAATATCAACACATTCCTTCAGAAGTACTTTGCTTACTATGGCTTATTTAAATGCTCTATTTAACTATATTTCTATTTGTTAAAAAAAAGTTAAATAAATTCCAACTACGTTTAAGCATTTTTCTATTTAAATTTGTTAAAGCATTTGGAATCTTCTGTCAATGTCATTAAAAACATTACTAATATCTTCAAAAGTATACAATGAAACTATACATTTCCATTTCTATGAGGTGAAAAAGTATATTTCACATACATTCCATCTATTTTACAATTTTTCAGTGGCCTCAGATTTACAAAGATTACCAGAAGCTAATATATTAGTCGTAAGTAAAAAATACTTGAGAATTACCTATAATAAAATTGGTTACAGAAATAACGATTAATTTATTTTTTAAACCTATTAGTTAATGTCCCATAAATTTCCACTTGTAGAAAGCAATTTAATTTGAATGCAGTATATAAAGAGCGTTTCAGCAAGAATAAAAAAACTTCCACTGTTATTTTCATTTGATTGTGCATTTGTAAGTAATTAAAAACCTTTTTTAAAGAAAAATATCAAAAAGGACACGGAAATAGTAGAAAAATAAAGAAAATAAATTATCCGAAATGCACACAAAAAATTATTTACTTTATTAATATTTCTCCCTTGACGTAGTTATGCATCTATTCGGAAAATGTCTTTTGTTTTATATATTCCATTTCTAAACTATATAAAACAAAACATATCATTACATCGTATATAACCAAACATTGATTATCTGATCAATATACATGTTCTCTATTTACGCATGCATTATTAACTCAAAAGTCAATTATTCTGTTTTGACGCCTGCTACCTGCCTTTTTTATGTAATTGAAATTATGCTATTTATATGATCTACAATGGACGAAACAGAATTAGGAAATGCACCTTAATAACACAAATCTGGCTTTAAGGGCACGTGTGATATCTCGATGGCTAAAATAATGCAATTTCAATGCAAATTTTAATTGTATGTATTTTCTTTTAACCCTCTTTTTAACGGTTCATCTTTTCTTTTAATGGTCGCATTAAATTACGGACTAAAAATACAAACAGTTTTTTTGGCACCATTTTTTGGAAAATGAAATATTCACCTTATTTGATAAGAGGTAAAATGATATCATAATAAAGCCAATTACACTATTTTATAAAACTGGTGGGAATTAAACAATCTTAATAAAAGACACAGTCCGTGAATATGACGGGAACGACAATTAAGGGGTTAAGAAACATTTAATCTTAAGACGCTGACCTTTTTAAGAGTGCATATTTAGCATATATGCTATATATATATATGACATGAAAAATAAGAATTTTTTACAGTTTTGTAATGTATACTCAGCTTTCATTTATTGATTGTTATAGTGCGTCTGTTTGATAAACTTTAATCAAAAATTGCAAAACCTACCACTTTAATATTTTTAATGTCATTAGAATCATGTCATTTAATATCAACAGTAAACAGTTTATATATTGTTTAAAAAGAAACAACGTTTTAGAAAAAAATAGTAAAATATTTTGAAAATCATAAACAAATACGCAAGATATTGTTTCATAATATCAATGTACTAAAATCTAATTTTCCCCTATAATTAAATGACATGTATTTTTATGATCACATAAAATTTCAGAGTGATAAGATTTGTAGTTTTTGAGTAAAGTTTATCAAACGAACACAGAAAGAAAACCAATTAATCAAAAATAAGTAGAATTAAGAAACTGTACTTAATAATCAATGTAAGTAATAATTATATTCCTGTTATATATGTAATTTAAGGAATAAAAGCTTACAGATTTGTCTTTTAATGAAATAACTACTATTAAAATTTACATTAAAATTTAGCAATCGTTTGGTTACAAGTGTCTTTAAATATTTAAAATCGTTCTTTTTTCCTCAAGAGGTTTAAATTTTACGTGTAAAAGTACTATTTGAAATTTTTCAGTTTTCTTTTTATAAATAAGAGATCATTTTTAACTACCAAAAACAACGACGAATGCAAATATTTTAAAGATATTATATTTGTACTAATTATGAAGGGTTATAAATTAAGATTTAGAATATAAATGAAAGGTTACGTTTAACAATTAATTATCTAGATCACTAACAATATTTAACTTATAAAGAAGAGTTTGCTAAAGCATTAATTAGCTCGAGCTTCACAAACTTACTTAAAATTCTTTCGGTATATCTTTATTTAAAGCTTTACTTATTATCTTGAAAAGAAAGAGAAAGCAAAACAAAAAGCAGTTTAAAAATGCATGGTTTAAATCGACGTAAAACAGCATAAAAATATGTTTAACCAATCGTGCAATTTAAAATAGAAAAGGAAATTTGTATATTATGTTAGGTATTAAAAACTGAAAAAAAAAGAATTTTTCCAAACAGTTTGATAAATTTAGTTTTAGATCATGCAAAATTTATCGTATTTTATTTGTAATTTTATCATGCAAAGTGAAACACTAACAACTAGATACATCGGATAAAAAGTAAAACATTTAAAATTAATATTGTAAAATACTTTTTACTTTTATTATTGTCAATTTTTTTCCAATATTATTCAGAGTTTTAGTCACAATATTAATTTTAAATCTCTAAATATATCTGCCATATTCTAAATGTTCCGATTTGATAGTTTTCGAAAATAATGTAACAAACCGTAGTCACATTAAATGCATAACTTGGCACAATTTGCGCGTTTTGATAAAAATGCCATAAAATGACTTTATTACATTAAAATGTATAATTCAGTTTGAAGTGGTATGTATTTGCAGTAAAATTCCTTTTAATTTTTCCATGTGTATGTTCCTTATAAAAAAGTGTATTAAATAAAAACACTGAGACTACATTAACTTCTATCAATTTTTATAAATTTACTTTTTATAAGTATATCTATAAATATATCTAATAAGTATAATTAAAGTGGATTAAATAAAAAACATTGAGAATTCATTTCTTTCTATCAATTTTTTAAAATTATTTTTGATAAGTATATTTTGAGTATAACTATATATAGCTAAAATGTTATTTGAACAACATTCGGTTTCACATTTTACTTTATTTTTCATTTATTTATATTTCATTCAGAAAATAAGTTTTAACAGTGGTTGATTAGTCAGAAAATCCGTTTCAATATCAACACATTCCTTCAGAAGTACTTTGCTTACTATGGCTTATTTAAATGCTCTATTTAACTATATTTCTATTTGTTAAAAAAAAGTTAAATAAATTCCAACTACGTTTAAGCATTTTTCTATTTAAATTTTTTAAAGCATTTGGAACCTTCTGTGAATGTCATTAAAAACATTACTAATATCTTCAAAAGTATACAATGAAATACAACACATTTTCAAAAGTATACAACACATTTCCATTTCTATAAGGTGAAAAAGTATATTTCACATACATTCCATCTATTTTACAATTTTTCAGTGGCCTCAGATTTAGAAAGATTACCAGAAGCTAATATATTAGTCGTAAGTAAAAAATACTTGAGAATTACCTATAACAAAATTGGTTACAGAAATAACGATTAATTTATTTTTTAAACCTATTAGTTACTGTCCCGTAAATTTCCACTTGTAGAAAGCAATTTAATTTGAATGCAGTATATAAAGAGCGTTTCAGCAAGAATAAAAAAACTTCCACTGTTATTTTCATTTGATTGTGCATTTGTAAGTAATTAAAAACCTTTTTTAAAGAAAAATACCAATAAGGACACGGAAATAGCAGAAAAATAAAGAAAATGAATTATCCGAAATGCACACAAAAAATGATTTACTTTATTAATATTTCTCCCTTGACGTAGTTATGCATCTATTCGGAAAATCTCTTTTGTTTTATATATTCCATTTCTAAACAATGTAAGACAAAACATATCATTACATCGTATATAACCAAACATTGATTATCTGATCAATATACAAGTTCTCTGTTTACGCATGCATTATTAACTCAAAAGTCAATTATTCTGTTTTGACGCCTGCTACCTGCCTTTTTTTATGTAATTGAAATTATGCTATTTATATGATCTATAATGGACGAAACAGAATTAGGAAATGCACCTTAATAACACAAATCTGGCTTTAAGGGGACGTGCGATATATCGATGGCTAAAATAATGCAATTTCAACGCAAATTTTAATTGTATGTATTTTCTTTAACCCTCTTTTTAACGGTTCTTCTTTTCTTTTAATGGTCGCATTAAATTACGGACTAAAAATACAAACTGTTTTTTTGGCACCATTTTTTGGAAAATTAAATATTCACCTTATTTAATGAGAGGTAAAATGATATCATAATAAAGCCAATTACACTATTTTATAAAACTGATGGGAATTAAACAATCTTAATAAAAGACACAGTCCGTGAATATGACGGGAACGACAATTAAGGGGTTAAGAAACATTTAATCTTAAGACGCTGACCTTTTTAAGAGTGCATATTTAGCATATATGCTATATATATATATGACATGAAAAATAAGAATTTTTTACAGTTTTGTAATGTATACTCAGCTTTCATTTATTGATTGTTATAGTGCGTCTGTTTGATAAACTTTAATCAAAAATTGCAAAACCTACCACTTTAATATTTTTAATGTCATTAGAATCATGCCATTTAATATCAACAGTAAACAGTTTATATATTGTTTAAAAAGAAACAACGTTTTAGAAAAAAATAGTAAAATATTTTGAAAATCATAAACATATACGCAATATATTGTTTCATAATATCAATGTACTAAAATCTAATTTTCCCCTATAATTAAATGACATGTATTTTTATGATCACATAAAATTTCAGAGTGATAAGATTTGTAGTTTTTGAGTTAAGTTTATCAAACGAACACAGAAAGAAAACCAATTAATCAAAAATAAGTAGAATTAAGAAACTGTACTTAATCAATGTAAGTAATAATTATATTCCTGTTATATATGTAATTTAAGGAATAAAAGCTTACAGATTTGTCTTTTAATGAAATAACTACTATTAAAATTTACATTAAAATTTAGCAATCGTTTGGTTACAAGTGTCTTTAAATATTTAAAATCGTTCTTTTTTCCTCAAGAGGTTTAAATTTTACGTGTAAAAGTACTATTTGAAATTTTTCACTTTTCTTTTTATAAATAAGAGATCATTTTTAACTACCAAAAACAACGACGAATGCAAATATTTTAAAGATATTATATTTGTACTAATTATGAAGGGTTATAAATTAAGATTTAGAATATAAATGAAAGGTTACGTTTAACAATTAATTATCTAGATCACTAACAATATTTAACTTATAAAGAAGAGTTTGCTAAAGCATTAATTAGCTCGAGCTTCACAAACTTACTTAAAATTCTTTCGGTATATCTTTATTTAAAGCTTTACTTATTATCTTGAAAAGAAAGAGAAAGCAAAACAAAAAGCAGTTTAAAAATGCATGGTTTAAATCGAGTAAAACAGCATAAAAATATGTTTAACCAATCGTGCAATTTAAAATAGAAAAGGAAATTTGTATATTATGTTAGGTATTAAAAACTGAAAAAAAAAGAATTTTTCCAAACAGTTTGATAAATTTAGTTTTAGATCATGCAAAATTTATCGTATTTTATTTGTAATTTTATCATGCAAAGTGAAACACTAACAACTAGATACATCGGATAAAAAGTAAAACATTTAAAATTAATATTGTAAAATACTTTTGACTTTTATTATTGTCAATTTTTTTCCAATATTATTCAGAGTTTTAGTCACAATATTAATTTTAAATCTCTAAATATATCTGCCATATTCTAAATGTTCCGATTTGATAGTTTTCGAAAATAATGTAACAAACCGTAGTCACATTAAATGCATAACTGGGCACAATTTGCGCGTTTTGATAAAAATGCCATAAAATGACTTTATTACATTAAAATGTATAATTCAGTTTGAAGTGGTATGTATTTGCAGTAAAATTCCTTTTAATTTTTCCATGTGTATGTTCCTTATAAAAAAGTGTATTAAATAAAAACACTGAGACTACATTAACTTCTATCAATTTTTATAAATTTACTTTTTATAAGTATATCTATAAATATATCTAATAAGTATAATTAAAGTAGATTAAATAAAAAACATTGAGAATTCATTTCTTTCTATCAATTTTTTAAAATTATTTTTGATAAGTATATTTTGAGTATAACTATATATAGCTAAAATGTTATTTGAACAACATTCGGTTTCACATTTTACTTTATTTTTCATTTATTTATATTTCATTCAGAAAATAAGTTTTAACAGTGGTTGATTAGTCAGAAAATCCGTTTCAATATCAACACATTCCTTCAGAAGTACTTTGCTTACTATGGCTTATTTAAATGCTCTATTTAACTATATTTCTATTTGTTAAAAAAAAGTTAAATAAATTCCAACTACGTTTAAGCATTTTTCTATTTAAATTTTTTAAAGCATTTGGAACCTTCTGTGAATGTCATTAAAAACATTACTAATATCTTCAAAAGTATACAATGAAATACAACACATTTTCAAAAGTATACAACACATTTCCATTTCTATAAGGTGAAAAAGTATATTTCACATACATTCCATCTATTTTACAATTTTTCAGTGGCCTCAGATTTAGAAAGATTACCAGAAGCTAATATATTAGTCGTAAGTAAAAAATACTTGAGAATTACCTATAACAAAATTGGTTACAGAAATAACGATTAATTTATTTTTTAAACCTATTAGTTACTGTCCCGTAAATTTCCACTTGTAGAAAGCAATTTAATTTGAATGCAGTATATAAAGAGCGTTTCAGCAAGAATAAAAAAACTTCCACTGTTATTTTCATTTGATTGTGCATTTGTAAGTAATTAAAAACCTTTTTTAAAGAAAAATATCAATAAGGACACGGAAATAGCAGAAAAATAAAGAAAATGAATTATCCGAAATGCACACAAAAAATGATTTACTTTATTAATATTTCTCCCTTGACGTAGTTATGCATCTATTCGGAAAATCTCTTTTGTTTTATATATTCCATTTCTAAACAATGTAAGACAAAACATATCATTACATCGTATATAACCAAACATTGATTATCTGATCAATATACAAGTTCTCTGTTTACGCATGCATTATTAACTCAAAAGTCAATTATTCTGTTTTGACGCCTGCTACCTGCCTTTTTTTATGTAATTGAAATTATGCTATTTATATGATCTATAATGGACGAAACAGAATTAGGAAATGCACCTTAATAACACAAATCTGGCTTTAAGGGGACGTGCGATATATCGATGGCTAAAATAATGCAATTTCAACGCAAATTTTAATTGTATGTATTTTCTTTAACCCTCTTTTTAACGGTTCTTCTTTTCTTTTAATGGTCGCATTAAATTACGGACTAAAAATACAAACTGTTTTTTTGGCACCATTTTTTGGAAAATTAAATATTCACCTTATTTAATGAGAGGTAAAATGATATCATAATAAAGCCAATTACACTATTTTATAAAACTGATGGGAATTAAACAATCTTAATAAAAGACACAGTCCGTGAATATGACGGGAACGACAATTAAGGGGTTAAGAAACATTTAATCTTAAGACGCTGACCTTTTTAAGAGTGCATATTTAGCATATATGCTATATATATATATGACATGAAAAATAAGAATTTTTTACAGTTTTGTAATGTATACTCAGCTTTCATTTATTGATTGTTATAGTGCGTCTGTTTGATAAACTTTAATCAAAAATTGCAAAACCTACCACTTTAATATTTTTAATGTCATTAGAATCATGCCATTTAATATCAACAGTAAACAGTTTATATATTGTTTAAAAAGAAACAACGTTTTAGAAAAAAATAGTAAAATATTTTGAAAATCATAAACATATACGCAATATATTGTTTCATAATATCAATGTACTAAAATCTAATTTTCCCCTATAATTAAATGACATGTATTTTTATGATCACATAAAATTTCAGAGTGATAAGATTTGTAGTTTTTGAGTAAAGTTTATCAAACGAACACAGAAAGAAAACCAATTAATCAAAAATAAGTAGAATTAAGAAACTGTACTTAATAATCAATGTAAGTAATAATTATATTCCTGTTATATATGTAATTTAAGGAATAAAAGCTTACAGATTTGTCTTTTAATGAAATAACTACTATTAAAATTTACATTAAAATTTAGCAATCGTTTGGTTACAAGTGTCTTTAAATATTTAAAATCGTTCTTTTTTCCTCAAGAGGTTTAAATTTTACGTGTAAAAGTACTATTTGAAATTTTGAAATTTTCTTTTTATAAATAAGAGATCATTTTTAACTACCAAAAACAACGACGAATGCAAATATTTTAAAGATATTATATTTGTACTAATTATGAAGGGTTATAAATTAAGATTTAGAATATACATGAAAGGTTACGTTTAACAATTAATTATCTAGATCACTAACAATATTTAACTTATAAAGAAGAGTTTGCTAAAGCATTAATTTGCTCGAGCTTCACAAACTTACTTAAAATTCTTTCGGTATATCTTTATTTAAAGCTTTACTTATTATCTTGAAAAGAAAGAGAAAGCAAAACAAAAAGCAGTTTAAAAATGCATGGTTTAAATCGACGTAAAACAGCATAAAAATATGTTTAACCAATCGTGCAATTTAAAAAAAAAAAGGAAATTTGTATATTATGTTAGGTATTAAAAACTGAAAAAAAAAGAATTTTTCCAAACAGTTTCATAAATTTAGTTTTAGATCATGCAAAATTTATCGTATTTTATTTGTAATTTTATCATGCAAAGTGAAACACTAACAACTAGATACATCGGATAAAAAGTAAAACATTTAAAATTAATATTGTAAAATACTTTTGACTTTTATTATTGTCAATTTTTTTCCAATATTATTCAGAATTTTAGTCACAATATTAATTTTAAATCTCTAAATATATCTGCCATATTCTAAATGTTCCGATTTGATAGCTTTCGAAAATAATGTAACAAACCGTAGTCACATTAAATGCATAACTGGGCACAATTTGCGCGTTTTGATAAAAATGCCATAAAATGAATTTATTACATTAAAATGTATATTTCAGTTTGAAGTCGTATGTATTTGCAGTAAAATTCCTTTTAATTTTTCCATGTGTATGTTCCTTATAAAAAAGTGTATTAAATAAAAACACTGAGACTACATTAACTTCTATCAATTTTTATAAATTTACTTTTTATAAGTATATCTATAAATATATCTAATAAGTATAATTAAAGTAGATTAAATAAAAAACATTGAGAATTTATTTCTTTCTATCAATTTTTTAAAATTATTTTTGATAAGTATATTTTGAGTATAACTATATATAGCTAAAATGTTATTTGAACAACATTCGGTTTCACATTTTACTTTATTTTTCATTTATTTATATTTCATTCAGAAAATAAGTTTTAACAGTGGTTGATTAGTCAGAAAATCCGTTTCAATATCAACACATTCCTTCAGAAGTACTTTGCTTACTATGGCTTATTTAAATGCTCTATTTAACTATATTTCTATTTGTTAAAAAAAAGTTAAATAAATTCCAACTACGTTTAAGCATTTTTCTATTTAATTTTTTTAAAGCATTTGGAACCTTCTGTGAATGTCATTAAAAACATTACTAATATCTTCAAAAGTATACAATGAAATACAACACATTTTCAAAAGTATACAACACATTTCCATTTCTATAAGGTGAAAAAGTATATTTCACATACATTCCATCTATTTTACAATTTTTCAGTGGCCTCAGATTTAGAAAGATTACCAGAAGCTAATATATTAGTCGTAAGTAAAAAATACTTGAGAATTACCTATAACAAAATTGCTTACAGAAATAACGATTAATTTATTTTTTAAACCTATTAGTTACTGTCCCGTAAATTTCCACTTGTAGAAAGCAATTTAATTTGAATGCAGTATATAAAGAGCGTTTCAGCAAGAATAAAAAAACTTCCACTGTTATTTTCATTTGATTGTGCATTTGTAAGTAATTAAAAACCTTTTTTAAAGAAAAATATCAATAAGGACACGGAAATAGCAGAAAAATAAAGAAAATGAATTATCCGAAATGCACACAAAAAATGATTTACTTTATTAATATTTCTCCCTTGACGTAGTTATGCATCTATTCGGAAAATCTCTTTTGTTTTATATATTCCATTTCTAAACAATGTAAGACAAAACATATCATTACATCGTATATAACCAAACATTGATTATCTGATCAATATACAAGTTCTCTGTTTACGCATGCATTATTAACTCAAAAGTCAATTATTCTGTTTTGACGCCTGCTACCTGCCTTTTTTTATGTAATTGAAATTATGCTATTTATATGATCTATAATGGACGAAACAGAATTAGGAAATGCACCTTAATAACACAAATCTGGCTTTAAGGGGACGTGCGATATATCGATGGCTAAAATAATGCAATTTCAACGCAAATTTTAATTGTATGTATTTTCTTTAACCCTCTTTTTAACGGTTCTTCTTTTCTTTTAATGGTCGTATTAAATTACGGACTAAAAATACAAACTGTTTTTTTGGCAAAATTTTTTGGAAAATGAAATATTCACCTTATTTAATGAGAGGTAAAATGATATCATAATAAAGCCAATTACACTATTTTATAAAACTGATGGGAATTAAACAATCTTAATAAAAGACACAGTCCGTGAATATGACGGGAACGACAATTAAGGGGTTAAGAAACATTTAATCTTAAGACGCTGACCTTTTTAAGAGTGCATATTTAGCATATATGCTATATATATATATGACATGAAAAATAAGAATTTTTTACAGTTTTGTAATGTATACTCAGCTTTCATTTATTGATTGTTATAGTGCGTCTGTTTGATAAACTTTAATCAAAAATTGCAAAACCTACCACTTTAATATTTTTAATGTCATTAGAATCATGCCATTTAATATCAACAGTAAACAGTTTATATATTGTTTAAAAAGAAACAACGTTTTAGAAAAAAATAGTAAAATATTTTGAAAATCATAAACATATACGCAATATATTGTTTCATAATATCAATGTACTAAAATCTAATTTTCCCCTATAATTAAATGACATGTATTTTTATGATCACATAAAATTTCAGAGTGATAAGATTTGTAGTTTTTGAGTAAAGTTTATCAAACGAACACAGAAAGAAAACCAATTAATCAAAAATAAGTAGAATTAAGAAACTGTACTTAATAATCAATGTAAGTAATAATTATATTCCTGTTATATATGTAATTTAAGGAATAAAAGCTTACAGATTTGTCTTTTAATGAAATAACTACTATTAAAATTTACATTAAAATTTAGCAATCGTTTGGTTACAAGTGTCTTTAAATATTTAAAATCGTTCTTTTTTCCTCAAGAGGTTTAAATTTTACGTGTAAAAGTACTATTTGAAATTTTGAAATTTTCTTTTTATAAATAAGAGATCATTTTTCACTACCAAAAACAACGACGAATGCAAATATTTTAAAGATATTATATTTGTACTAATTATGAAGGGTTATAAATTAAGATTTAGAATATACATGAAAGGTTACGTTTAACAATTAATTATCTACATCACTAACAATATTTAACTTATAAAGAAGAGTTTGCTAAAGCATTAATTAGCTCGAGCTTCACAAACTTACTTAAAATTCTTTCGGTATATCTTTATTTAAAGCTTTACTTATTATCTTGAAAAGAAAGAGAAAGCAAAACAAAAAGCGGTTTAAAAATGCATGGTTTAAATCGACGTAAAACAGCATAAAAATATGTTTAACCAATCGTGCAATTTAAAATAGAAAAGGAAATTTTTATATTATATTAGGTATTAAAAACTGAAAAAAAAAGAATTTTTCCAAACAGTTTGATAAATTTAGTTTTAGATCATGCAAAATTTATCGTATTTTATTTGTAATTTTATCATGCAAAGTGAAACACTAACAACTAGATACATCGGATAAAAAGTAAAACATTTAAAATTAATATTGTGAAATACTTTTGACTTTTATTATTGTCAATTTTTTTCCAATATTATTCAGAATTTTAGTCACAATATTAATTTTAAATCTCTAAATATATCTGCCATATTCTAAATGTTCCGATTTGATAGCTTTCGAAAATAATGTAACAAACCGTAGTCACATTAAATGCATAACTGGGCACAATTTGCGCGTTTTGATAAAAATGCCATAAAATGACTTTATTACATTAAAATGTATAATTCAGTTTGAAGTTGTATGTATTTGCAGTAAAATTCCTTTTAATTTTTCCATGTGTATGTTCCTTATAAAAAAGTGTATTAAATAAAAACACTGAGACTACATTAACTTCTATCAATTTTTATAAATTTACTTTTTATAAGTATATCTATAAATATATCTAATAAGTATAATTAAAGTAGATTAAATAAAAAACATTGAGAATTCATTTCTTTCTATCAATTTTTTAAAATTATTTTTGATAAGTATATTTTGAGTATAACTATATATAGCTAAAATGTTATTTGAACAACATTCAGTTTCACATTTTACTTTATTTTTCATTTATTTATATTTCATTCAGAAAATAAGTTTTAACAGTGGTTGATTAGTCAGAAAATCCCTTTCAATATCAACGCATTCCTTCAGAAGTACTTTGCTTAGTATGGCTTATTTAAATGCTCTATTTAACTATATTTCTATTTGTTAAAAAAAAGTTAAATAAATTCCAACTACGTTTAAGCATTTTTCTATTTAATTTTTTTAAAGCATTTGGAACCTTCTGTGAATGTCATTAAAAACATTACTAATATCTTCAAAAGTATACAATGAAATACAACACATTTTCAAAAGTATACAACACATTTCCATTTCTATAAGGTGAAAAAGTATATTTCACATACATTCCATCTATTTTACAATTTTTCAGTGGCCTCAGATTTAGAAAGATTACCAGAAGCTAATATATTAGTCGTAAGTAAAAAATACTTGAGAATTACCTATAACAAAATTGCTTACAGAAATAACGATTAATTTATTTTTTAAACCTATTAGTTACTGTCCCGTAAATTTCCACTTGTAGAAAGCAATTTAATTTGAATGCAGTATATAAAGAGCGTTTCAGCAAGAATAAAAAAACTTCCACTGTTATTTTCATTTGATTGTGCATTTGTAAGTAATTAAAAACCTTTTTTAAAGAAAAATATCAATAAGGACACGGAAATAGCAGAAAAATAAAGAAAATGAATTATCCGAAATGCACACAAAAAATGATTTACTTTATTAATATTTCTCCCTTGACGTAGTTATGCATCTATTCGGAAAATCTCTTTTGTTTTATATATTCCATTTCTAAACAATGTAAGACAAAACATATCATTACATCGTATATAACCAAACATTGATTATCTGATCAATATACAAGTTCTCTGTTTACGCATGCATTATTAACTCAAAAGTCAATTATTCTGTTTTGACGCCTGCTACCTGCCTTTTTTTATGTAATTGAAATTATGCTATTTATATGATCTATAATGGACGAAACAGAATTAGGAAATGCACCTTAATAACACAAATCTGGCTTTAAGGGGACGTGCGATATATCGATGGCTAAAATAATGCAATTTCAACGCAAATTTTAATTGTATGTATTTTCTTTAACCCTCTTTTTAACGGTTCTTCTTTTCTTTTAATGGTCGCATTAAATTACGGACTAAAAATACAAACTGTTTTTTTGGCAAAATTTTTTGGAAAATGAAATATTCACCTTATTTAATGAGAGGTAAAATGATATCATAATAAAGCCAATTACACTATTTTATAAAACTGATGGGAATTAAACAATCTTAATAAAAGACACAGTCCGTGAATATGACGGGAACGACAATTAAGGGGTTAAGAAACATTTAATCTTAAGACGCTGACCTTTTTAAGAGTGCATATTTAGCATATATGCTATATATATATATGACATGAAAAATAAGAATTTTTTACAGTTTTGTAATGTATACTCAGCTTTCATTTATTGATTGTTATAGTGCGTCTGTTTGATAAACTTTAATCAAAAATTGCAAAACCTACCACTTTAATATTTTTAATGTCATTAGAATCATGCCATTTAATATCAACAGTAAACAGTTTATATATTGTTTAAAAAGAAACAACGTTTTAGAAAAAAATAGTAAAATATTTTGAAAATCATAAACATATACGCAATATATTGTTTCATAATATCAATGTACTAAAATCTAATTTTCCCCTATAATTAAATGACATGTATTTTTATGATCACATAAAATTTCAGAGTGATAAGATTTGTAGTTTTTGAGTAAAGTTTATCAAACGAACACAGAAAGAAAACCAATTAATCAAAAATAAGTAGAATTAAGAAACTGTACTTAATAATCAATGTAAGTAATAATTATATTCCTGTTATATATGTAATTTAAGGAATAAAAGCTTACAGATTTGTCTTTTAATGAAATAACTACTATTAAAATTTACATTAAAATTTAGCAATCGTTTGGTTACAAGTGTCTTTAAATATTTAAAATCGTTCTTTTTTCCTCAAGAGGTTTAAATTTTACGTGTAAAAGTACTATTTGAAATTTTGAAATTTTCTTTTTATAAATAAGAGATCATTTTTCACTACCAAAAACAACGACGAATGCAAATATTTTAAAGATATTATATTTGTACTAATTATGAAGGGTTATAAATTAAGATTTAGAATATACATGAAAGGTTACGTTTAACAATTAATTATCTACATCACTAACAATATTTAACTTATAAAGAAGAGTTTGCTAAAGCATTAATTAGCTCGAGCTTCACAAACTTACTTAAAATTCTTTCGGTATATCTTTATTTAAAGCTTTACTTATTATCTTGAAAAGAAAGAGAAAGCAAAACAAAAAGCGGTTTAAAAATGCATGGTTTAAATCGACGTAAAACAGCATAAAAATATGTTTAACCAATCGTGCAATTTAAAATAGAAAAGGAAATTTTTATATTATATTAGGTATTAAAAACTGAAAAAAAAAGAATTTTTCCAAACAGTTTGATAAATTTAGTTTTAGATCATGCAAAATTTATCGTATTTTATTTGTAATTTTATCATGCAAAGTGAAACACTAACAACTAGATACATCGGATAAAAATTAAAACATTTAAAATTAATATTGTGAAATACTTTTGACTTTTATTATTGTCAATTTTTTTCCAATATTATTCAGAATTTTAGTCACAATATTAATTTTAAATCTCTAAATATATCTGCCATATTCTAAATGTTCCGATTTGATAGCTTTCGAAAATAATGTAACAAACCGTAGTCACATTAAATGCATAACTGGGCACAATTTGCGCGTTTTGATAAAAATGCCATAAAATGACTTTATTACATTAAAATGTATAATTCAGTTTGAAGTTGTATGTATTTGCAGTAAAATTCCTTTTAATTTTTCCATGTGTATGTTCCTTATAAAAAAGTGTATTAAATAAAAACACTGAGACTACATTAACTTCTATCAATTTTTATAAATTTACTTTTTATAAGTATATCTATAAATATATCTAATAAGTATAATTAAAGTAGATTAAATAAAAAACATTGAGAATTCATTTCTTTCTATCAATTTTTTAAAATTATTTTTGATAAGTATATTTTGAGTATAACTATATATAGCTAAAATGTTATTTGAACAACATTCAGTTTCACATTTTACTTTATTTTTCATTTATTTATATTTCATTCAGAAAATAAGTTTTAACAGTGGTTGATTAGTCAGAAAATCCCTTTCAATATCAACGCATTCCTTCAGAAGTACTTTGCTTAGTATGGCTTATTTAAATGCTCTATTTAACTATATTTCTATTTGTTAAAAAAAAGTTAAATAAATTCCAACTACGTTTAAGCATTTTTCTATTTAAATTTTTTAAAGCATTTGGAACCTTCTGTGAATGTCATTAAAAACATTACTAATATCTTCAAAAGTATACAATGAAATACAACACATTTTCAAAAGTATACAACACATTTCCATTTCTATAAGGTGAAAAAGTATATTTCACATACATTCCATCTATTTTACAATTTTTCAGTGGCCTCAGATTTAGAAAGATTACCAGAAGCTAATATATTAGTCGTAAGTAAAAAATACTTGAGAATTACCTATAACAAAATTGGTTACAGAAATAACGATTAATTTGTTTTTTAAACCTATTAGTTACTGTCCCGTAAATTTCCACTTGTAGAAAGCAATTTAATTTGAATGCAGTATATAAAGAGCGTTTCAGCAAGAATAAAAAAACTTCCACTGTTATTTTCATTTGATTGTGCATTTGTAAGTAATTAAAAACCTTTTTTAAAGAAAAATATCAATAAGGACACGGAAATAGCAGAAAAATAAAGAAAATGAATTATCCGAAATGCACACAAAAAATGATTTACTTTATTAATATTTCTCCCTTGACGTAGTTATGCATCTATTCGGAAAATCTCTTTTGTTTTATATATTCCATTTCTAAACAATGTAAGACAAAACATATCATTACATCGTATATAACCAAACATTGATTATCTGATCAATATACAAGTTCTCTGTTTACGCATGCATTATTAACTCAAAAGTCAATTATTCTGTTTTGACGCCTGCTACCTGCCTTTTTTTATGTAACTGAAATTATGCTACTTATATGATCTATAATGGACGAAACAGAATTAGGAAATGCACCTTAATAACACAAATCTGGCTTTAAGGGGACGTGCGATATATCGATGGCTAAAATAATGCAATTTCAACACAAATTTTAATTGTATGTATTTTCTTTAACCCTCTTTTTAACGGTTCTTCTTTTCTTTTAATGGTCGCATTAAATTACGGATTTAAAATTCAAACTGTTTTTTTGGCACCATTTTTTGGAAAATGAAATATTCACCTTATTTAATGAGAGGTAAAATGATATCATAATAAAGCCAATTACACTATTTTATAAAACTGATGGGAATTAAACAATCTTAATAAAAGACACAGCCCGTGAATATGACGGGAGCGACAATTAAGGGGTTAAGAAACATTTAATCTTAAGACGCTTACCTTTTTAAGAGGGCATATTTAGCATATATGCTATATATATCACATGAAAAATAAGATTTTTTTACAGTTTTGTAATGTATGCTCAGTTTTCATTTATTGATTGTTATAGTGCGTCTGTTTAATAAACTTTAATCAAAAATTGCAAAACCTACCACTTTAATATTTTTAATGTCATTAGAAACATGCCATTTAATATCAACAGTAAACAGTTTATATATTGTTTAAAAAGAAACAACGTTTTAGAAAAAAATAGTAAAATATTTTGAAAATCATAAACAAATACGCAATATATTGTTTCATAATATCAATGTACTAAAATCTAATTTTTCCCTATAATTAACCTTCCGTCTACCAGACGGGTCCATTGGACCCGACAGCAATATTTAATGTAAATTTTTCTCATGAAAAATAGCATTCAAAGTTTCGCGATTACATGACTTTTCCTGCAATTGTCTCCTCTATGTATATGCAATTGCGATTAAAATTTTGTTCGAAATTTTTTACCTATTTTTAATTTGTTTCATTGTTTACCACGCGGGTCCATTGGACCCAACATTAAAACAAACGTAATATACTGTTGCTTTCTTTTTCTAGGGTTGCCATAAATCATGAGGAGGAACAGGGTTACCATAATTGGCTGTTTATCGCCCATTTGGCGATGGATTTTTAGCGCCAATCTCGCCAAATTTGGCGACTTTATAATGAAGTTTTGAGAACATTCTAGACTGATCTAGTAAACTTCGTGCTCTATATATAAGAGGTTACTTCTGGTTCAGAGAGTCATTTATCAACAGACACAGTTAGTGAGCGAATGGTGTCTATTGATGTTTTTGAGTCTTTTCATTGAAAATAGGACTTGATATTTGAAGACAAGTAATAAGTGTAGTTTGTACGTGCTTTGTTATTTTACAAATATTCATCATTTTCTTATTTCCTAACTTATTTTTTGTTAAAAACTGAATTGAAGATGAACAGAAAAAAAGTATTGACTCAAGAGGAAATTCAAAAAATTATGGAAAATCCGGACGATATAGAATTCGACACCGATGATGAAAATCTGTCGTCTGATGAAGGTGAAGTAGATTATGTTGAAATACATAATGAAATTTCTGATTCCTACTCAGAATCTGATAATGATTCCAATGAAGTAAATGTAGCAACCACAAGTACTTCAAATTCTACTTTTGTTTCCAAAAATAATTCACAGATCTGGTATAAGAATGAAGTTGCCAGACCACAAGGAAGACGTACTGAAATCAATATTTTACGTGAAAAATCTGGACCTTCAAGATTTGCAAATCGTGAAGTGGATTCCATATCATCCTCATTTCTTATCTATTTCCGAAAAAGACTTTTGGAAATTATAGTAAAATGGACAAACGCGGAAGGCAATAGAGTATTCGATAAAGATTGGAAACCTATAGATATTATAGAACTTAAAAAATTCATCGGACTTTTACTACTTATTGGAGTATATAAATCGAAAAATGAAACAGTAAGCGAACTTTGGAGCATAAAAAATGGAAGACAAATATTTCGGAACATTATGAGTCGCAATAGATTCACAAGTATATTACGTGTCACAAGATTTGATGATGCTGCTGAGAGGCGTAAAAGAAGATCAACTGATAAATTAGAGCCAATAAGAGAATGCTTTGAATTGTGGAATAGCTATTTACAAGACCCTTATATTCCTAATTGGTCTATGACTGTCGATGAGCAATTAGTTTCTTTTCGTGGAAAATGTCCTTTCCGTCAGTATATGCCATCTAAACCTGGAAAGTATGGATTGAAGTTCTGGGTTATTTGTGACAGCGTAACATCGTATGCTTGGAAACTGGAACTATATACAGGCAAAAATGAAGTAAGAGAATCTCATCAGGGAGAAAATGTAGTTAAAAGATTGACGAAGGAAATTGAAAATTCTGGTCGTAATATTACATGTGATAACTTTTTTACGTCATATGCATTAGCAACACATCATACTTCAAAAAAATTATCTCTTATTGGAACAATTCGAAAAAATAAACCTCAATTACCCGCTGTGTTCACAAATCCCAAACATCGTTCTGTATATTCTACTTTATTTGGGTTTCAAGAGAAGGCGACCATCATCTCTTACTGTCCCAGAAAAGGTAGAATTGTTACTTTGCTAAGCACGATGCATAACACTTATGATATTGACAACAGCTTAGAAAAAAAGCCACAAATAATCCTAGATTATAATAAAACCAAAGGCGGAGTAGATACGATGGACAAAATGGTAAGAGCATATAGTGTGAAACGCATGACACGTCGGTGGCCTTTGATTGTATTTTATAATATGATCGATATAAGTGCGATGAATGCATACATAATATGGTTGTCACTGAATGCTGAATGTGATCCGAAAATGAAAAAAAGGCGGAATTTCATTATTCAACTTGCAGAAGAATTAGTAGGTGAAGGAGGTATCGCCGTCTCAACATCTACTTCAGAACAACTTTACGCAAATTGTTTTGAACCGCCACGAAAAAAATCAAGATGTCATATTTGTCCCTCTAAAAAAGATCGAAAAACACGAACATTATGCAAGAAGTGTATGAAAAATGTTTGCGGAGAACATTCCGTCGTTATTTGTACTTCATGTACAGAATAATTTTATTATGATGAAAAACGTTTTGTAGTCATTATAATATACTATATATATTACTTTCTTACTGTATGTGTTACTTTCTTACTCTATTACTATATATATCACTTTTATATATTGTATAAGGTGCATTAATAACAAATATATTCATTGTAGATAAATGGGTGTTTTGTATATTTTGAAATCCTATATATTTTACATATGGGTCCAATGGACCCGAATGGTAGTTCTTGCATATACTTTTTTTTGGTAGTCTGAAGGTTAAATGGCATGTTTTTTATGATCACATAAAATTTCAAAGTGATAAGATTTGTAGTTTTTGAGTAAACTTTATCAAACAAACATAGAAAGAAAACCAATTAATCAAAAATAAGTAGAATTAAGAAACTGTACTTAATAATCAAAGTAATAATTATATTCCTGTTATACAGGGTGTCCGGTCTCAACGGTGTCCAATGTCTAATTCCTAAACCGTTAGTCATAGACATATAGTTCAAATTGCAAAAATGTTTTAAATGAGTTAAAGAAGTATTTTTAAAGCGATTTCGGTCAAGAAAAACATTTATTAAAAAATTACGAAATTTAAATTTTTATACGGTCCCCAGGTCCTATAAGTGATATTTAGTAAAAGTATCCTATTGCACTGACAAGTAAGACAAAAAAAGTCCCATTCCTCTGCGATTAAAACTGACCGAGTAATAGATGTTTAAAGTTGGAGTATCTTTTTTGCTGCAAAATAGGGGTCAGTCACAAATTTACTAGAAATAAAAATAATCGTCAGATATAAATTTAACATTAAACATTGAGAGTAAATTAACATTACAAATATATTTTGAGATTTTTGTTCATTCTGACATATTAAAACAAAATATACAACTTGTACTAAAAATATAAGTAAAAAAAAAAATAACAGAAATTTTGTTAAATGATTATAAAAGCAACAGTCACAACTCTTTAGAAAATGATACATAGTTAGATTACCTAATCTAAAACTTAATTAATAAAAATTAAGGTTATCTTAAAACGTTCTCGAAGTGACGTCCCTTCGGCTACAATGCAGAAATGTACATGTGAAATAAATTCTTCTTGTACTTCTTTCAACATTGTAGGTGTTACAGATCTGGACTCATAGCAATACGATTCCACAAATCTGCTCAACTAGTGGATTCTCCTTCATATACCTTATTTTTCAGAAAACCCATAAGAAAAAAAATCTAAAAGATTCAAATCCGGCATACCTGGGAGGCCACTTAATACGACCTCCATATCCGATAATATTATTTCCAAAACTACTGCTTTGATTTTGGTCTCTAAAATATTTTTTTCAAACAAGTTTTTATAAAGAACTAAAAAGTTTGGAAAACAGCATAATATCATCAAATTGTATAATAAACATTCCCTGCTCATACATCGTAATGTATCTGACTTCTTTTGTGCGGCACTGTATAAAAAATATAAACGCAACGCACTTTCATTTGGAAAAATTACATTATGAATCTCTATGCCTTACATAAATGTTACTGATTTTTATTTTAAAATTGTTGTTTGTAGGCAATAATGTATACAAAATTTTTGGAGTGGTCCTGTAAAATAAATACAAATGGTGCGTACCTAAAATCATATTAATATTACATTGTCATTGGATTTACATAATTATGCAAAATTTAAAATCTTGATCGGATATTTGGAAGAGAGTTAAAATTGGAATACAAATTTTGAATTAGGAAGACATACATACGAACGTCGTAAGTTAAAAGCTTATCAAAGTAATACAACTTTATTTAAATAAAATCATCAAAAGAAACATACTCATTTCCTTACCAATAAAACAAAACAAAAAAACATGTCAAATTTCAATTGAGGACATCAGTTTCGAAACTCGCCTTATCCGAAATTTAAAAAATCGTGTTTCTCTATTAATCTATTCTATTGGTATAACTGTAGCAATCAAACACTACAATCTCCAAATTTTCAATGAATACCAATGGGCGCATTTAAAGGTTTTATGCGATATCCCAAAATTTCATTTTCTCGATAAGGCGAGTTTTGAAACTCACTTCTTCAATTATTTTAACCAATCTGAAAGTTAATTATTAAAAATTAACACTACCGTAATATTTATAGGGGGCAGCACCTTCAGTTAAATCGCTTTAAACATACTTCTTTACATTATTTAAAACCTTTTTGTAATTGGAACTATATGTCTTTGACAAACGGTTTAGGAATTAGCCATTGAACATCGTTTGGAGTGGACACCCTTTATAATACTTTAAGCACTTCGTGTACGACCCCTGAAAGCTTGGTCCTATTCATCAGTTTTCGGTTACAGAAAAGTGGTTTAAGTCATAAAATTGAAAATGTCATAACTCGGTCAATTTTAATGTTAGATGAATGGGGCTTTTTTTGCCGTACTTGTTAGAGAAATAGGAAAAGTTTACTAAATACCACTTATAGGACCGGGGGACCGTATAAAAATTTTAATTTCGTAATTTTTAAATAAATGCTTTTTTTTACCTAAATCGCTTTAAAAATACTTCTTTGCCTCATTTAAAACATTTTTCTAATTGGAACTATATGTCTATGATTAACGGTTTAGGAATTAGCCATTGGACACCGTTGAGACCGGACATCCTGTATATGTAATTTAAGGAATAAAAGCTTACAGATTTGTCTTTTAATGAAATAACTACTATTAAAATTTACATTAAAATTTAGCAATCGTTTGGTTACAAGTGTCCTTAAATATTTCCTCAAGAAGTTTAAATTTTACGTGTAAAAGTACTATTTGAAAATTTTCAGTTTTCTTTTTATAAATAAGAGATCATTTTTAACTACCAAAAACAACGACGAATGCAAATATTTTAAAGATATTATATTTGTACTAATTATGAAGGGTTATAAATTAAGATTTAGAATATACATGAAAGGTTACGTTTAACAATTAATTATCTAGATCACTAACAATATTTAACTTATAAAGAAGAGTTTGCTAAAGCATTAATTAGCTCGAGCTTCACAAACTTACTTAAAATTCTTTCGGTATATCTTTATTTAAAGCTTTACTTATTATCTTGGAAAAGAAAGAGAAAGCAAAACAAAAAGCGGTTTAAAAATGCATGGTTTAAATCGACGTAAAACAGCAAAAAAATCTGTTTAACCAACTGTGCAATTTAAAATAGAAAGGGAAATTTGTATATTATGTTAGGTATAAAAACTGAAAAAAAAGAATTTTTCCAAACAGTTTGATAAATTTAGTTTTAGATCATGCAAAATTTATCGTATTTTATTTGTAATTTTATCATGCAAAGTGAAACACTAACAACTAGATACATCGGATAAAAAGTAAAACATTTAAAATTAATATTGTGAAATATTTTTAACTGTTATTATTGTCATTTTTTTCCCAATATTATTCAGAATATTAGTGATTACTTTAAATGATAGTCAAAGTAGATTTAAATATTTTAATTTATATATTTAAAATAATTTTGAATTTCAAGATATTTTTTGATTAAGAAACAGAGAACATTTAATACGTTGACGCATCGTAACGTAAAGCATGAAACTCAAGAAAGAATATTTTTTGTAACACACAGACTGAAAAACAGTTTAAAACTGAACGCGAATCCTGCCAAGATGTTTAATTTATCCTACATATAAAGTGTATGCGCAATTTCATATGGTAGTGCCCGTCAAATGAATGAACATTATACTTAATTTTTATTTACTGATGTTAAATTGTATATTACTAAAATAAAAAATATATACCCAAAATTTTCTTCTACTTACTCTCTTCTTCCCAACTCCATATTTCTTGTTTTTTTTTTTCTTTGAGGAGGGGGACTACACTTAGTTTCAATGAATATAGAATTTGGATATCTCAATTATATTATGATACTTCAAATTTGCATTTTCACTAACTATCCGAAATGCACATTAAGGCTTTGGATCGATTTTTTTATTTTTTTATTGAAAAGATAAGATATTAGTATTAGTTGTATTAAAATAAATATTAAGATAACTTTTAAATGTATGTTTTACAGACATAACAAACATTCAATAAAACCTAATCAACAGTTAAACTTATTTTTTTTAATTAAAAAAATATTTATATGTGACTATATAGATCGATACATTTTCAAGGATCTAACTATAGGTGTCTTTGAAATATCACTTTTGCTGTTTTTATCATATACTAGCTGTTACCCGTGACGTCGTTCACGTAACATAAAAAGAAGAAATTAATTAATTAAGCAAAGCATTTCGATTTCGATAATTAAGAAAAATTAATAAACCAATTCTGTATCGCATTTTATAGGAGACAATCTCTCTCTATATATATTACGCTATCGTACGTGGCACATAAAGCGCAACAATTTGTTAATTGTTTAATGGCAACTCATCTCATTGGTGATTGAATAGCATTTAATGCATCCCGATACCTGTAAGGGTGGGGGAGGGGGGTTACCATAGACACCCTGTTCTGTTGCCAAATACCACCAAGTTTGTCGCTAAAAGTTACGCAACTTGGCGATATCTAATATTTCGCCAAATTCCCATAGGCTTCCATTGTAAACCACTAGGGTTTACTTGCTTACAGAAAATCAACAAATTGAGATATTTTAATGCAACAAAAACTAATATTAGCTTAAGGGATTATATTTATTATATTTAACTCTCTCGCTGCGTTTTTTTTTTTTTTTTTAGCAAAATAGGTTCAAAAATTGCGCATTTTTTAATTACAGGTTTCAAATCTATATATAGCTTAGAAGCTTAGAGTTTAAATATGTACACATGTTTTGTAAAAGAATTCGGAATCTTAGATGGGATAGGATATTAAAAATTAGGCGAAATCAGGGCTGTCACTGGAGACTACTTTTGTAGTCTCGTACCACTATTGTGAAAAAATCAATTTTGTAGTATAGTTTTCTTGTAGATATTGTTAAAGTGTATATGGAATTTTTGAATTTAAAAAGTGGTCCCAGTTGAATTAAACAATAGTCGCCAGTGGAAAAAATGAATCCCCGAGGAAACCTGGGATTGCGCAAATTTCGCTACTTTTACGTTGCCCGTGGAAATCTCGGGTTCCGCAGCGAGAGGATTAAGTGAGTCCAAGTAAATTAAATTATGAATAAAAGTAACATGATGCAATGCTTAACATGATTTCCCAAACATAAATTTTAAGGAAGGTCAAACTGGTCGCCAAGGGCGGCTAGTATGAGTGATTTAAGGTATTTCTTTATTATAGGATCATTGACATAACTCAGGTTTATACGCTGAACCAGGATGTCTGTTTATATCATGAACTAATAAGAAAATGTCACAGATGTCATATACGCACCGGGGTACCTAATTGTTGCCAAAATAGATTATTTTGCTTGACATGGTAACCCGGCTATTGTTGTTTATTTATTAATAAATTGTTTATTTACTTTAATTTTCTTTTAAAATTATATAAATTAATGAAACCTTTTTTTTATTTATTGTTATTTCCTTTTTTTAAGTAATAGAACATAATTTAAAAATATACATGTAACTGGTATTCGAAAACGATGTATTCGCTAAATTGGCGTCAAAAACAGATCTCGCCAAACCACGTGCGCATCTGTGGCAAGAAAATTATCAGATGATACTTTTTTATATGTTTTACAATCATACTTGGCATCAAAGGTGGCGAAGAAATGATCATCTCTAGAATATTATTAAGTCTTTACCACACAAAAAACAAACCTGTTTACAACAATGTATTTATTTTTGCACCAAATTTCTTTCTCTAAAAAAGCAAATTGACTACGAACACGATTACAGAACGTAACCTTTCTATTTACTTATTTTTTTTTTACTTTTTAAGAATGAAAATACATATTTCCTCCTAATCATTGCGTCATTTTCGACATTGATAATTTTACTGTGCATATTATTGACATTTGCTATCCATTTACTCTTCAAAAGTTTTTATTTTTTATTTTTATATGTTAAATTTAAATTTAAATCTTTATGTTATCCGTGCGCAGACGATAAACCGTAAGCACTGATAACAATTTTCTTTAAATAATAAGAATTAATACAATAGCACAATCTCTCTCATTTAATTTCAACATCAAAGCGTATTCGTTTTATTTTCCATATATGAAGACTCATTTGCCTTCATTCCGCACTCACTCAAAATTCATGCACCATGTATTATTAAAAATACTTGAAAATTTCCGCTTTAATCATTCAATTGGAAATTAAATTATTATTCTGAGTTTTTATTTTTTGGCAACGAAAAGGGAAGATGGTTTAATTTTATCGAAAAAATGTCAATTCATTGTATATGAAAATTAATGAAATTTTGAATTATTAAGCAAAATATTTGAATAAAATAAATTAAACATAGCCTATGTTCATTTCCGAGTTGTAATCCATCTATATCCAAAAAAAGCAAAGCATTAATTCATCCGTTTAGGCGCAGACTTCATTCAAACTTTCGGACACACAATGACATTTATAATATTATAAAGATAACAGCATTAATTATAATCAAAGATTGAACAGGATGGATGACAATAATTCCATTTTCCAAGCCGAACTCTTTGAAATTTTTAAAGCCTTAGAGTGGATTTCTCAACAAAAACTAAATCTTTTAATTCCAGTTTTTAGCGATAGTATTTCTAGCCTGCAGACTATCTATGCATTTGGTTCAACAATTTCTCATGTTAATGAGATTAAATTACTTCTCAAAAATCTTCTCTCGAGGACCCATTTAGGCCGTGTTTCAGCCCATAAAGGTATCCTAGGAAATGAATCGGCAGATCTGTTTGCAAAGAAACAACTGCGACATCATCAATTAATTTTTCACTCCCAGTATCCCACTCACACATGAAAAGACATCGCAGCGTTCATTTTATGAAACAACGGCAGGATCACTGAAGCTATTTAGATAGAGGTAGATGTACCTATTATCTGATCCCAGTGATTTCTTATTAAGTTCTCCTGCACTGTAAAAAAAAAAAAAAAAAAAAAAAAAAAGGAGATTCTACTGGCAATCTAGACGCTAATACTATTTCCGTATTTTTACGGAAATTTTCCCCTATAAATTACAGAAAAATTTCCGTAAAAATAAGGAAATAGTGGCCGTCTAGATTGCCAGTAGAATCTCCGTTTTTTTTTTTTTTTTTTTTTTTCAGTGATACTTACTCCCTTCACTACGGTTTTCCTTACCGGTCATGGTCCCTTTCGAGCATACCTCTTCAAGTTCAAGAATGCTTTTTCTCTTCTTTGTGCGCTCCTGGATGTAGCTGTTGCCTTTTATTACTTCTGTAATTGTCCTTTAACAACCCGCTGCCATATTCGCCATTTTCCAGTTTTCCCAGGTGGTTGGCTAGCCATTATTTTATCGCGTCTGGCTTTGCCCTGAAAGCTTAGAAACATTCACAATTTTCTATGTGAACTTTCAATTTTAGTTCACCACTGAGGCTGGGGTCACTTTCCTTCTTATTCAGTGTTTAATGTCGGGTCTCAATTTTGTATTATATAATCGTTATTATTTATTGTCTTTTTATTGTCACTTTGCAAATTTTATTTGCATTTATTTGCATATTTGTATACACCACTCTCGCTCTCTGTTGCACTTATCGGTGGGCTCAGATTTGGCAGAATTTCGTAATTTTTTAAGACCTCGATAAAGGGGAGCGGGAGGGACATCTATATTCCACAGATTTTGGGCAGTCTCTTTCCTGCTGTAAAATTATAAGAGAGCAATTCAATGTGAATGTTTATACTTCGTAGCCTGACAACTCAGACATAAAAAAATATAGACAAGAGAGGCAAGAAGAAATGTGGCTAGTACTTGTAGCGTGACTAAACTCATGTTTTTCTGCTACACCATTTTACTCTGCTTTTACAGTGACATCACCTCTGGATTGTCAAGAAGAGGGGATGCCACTATGAAAGCATTTGAATTGTTGAATAAAAAAAGAAGAAAAGAAAAAAAAATAACATTATTTCATTATTTTACCATGCACAATTAATATAGATTTTGTTTTTCAATACTATGGATTAAGGTGCATCCACATTTCAAAATCATAAAACCTGATAAACATAACGAGTAAAATAAAAAAAAATAAATAAAGATTACAAATTTATCTTAAAATAAAAATGCAAAAGATTTAAAAATCAGAAAAATATTTCTGATATTATACTCGAACTTTAAGGAAGAGTTCGAGTAATCAAAAATTTGAAAACCGAAATTTTGTTCATTTATTTTATTATAATAGATATGTTTTAAAACAAATAAATCTCAGTTACAAACTTTAAGATATTTTGCAACGGGATTGTAGAATATCATAAAATAAGAAATAATACTGATTTTAAATATATATAAAACGTTCGCATCCCATTTCTTTAAAATTTTCTAATATATCTATAACATGAAAATTTATTTTTTTATCATGTTTGTCGAGTGCTCATTTTCCGAAAATTTCTTCGTTCGAGAATATAAAACCAGTGTCTGAAGCTAAACTTAAACATTTAAATCGTCATAGAAAGATTATTGTGATTTGGTGTGTAGGGCAGTAAGTTTTTTTAAATCTTACCCTGTTCGAAAGCATAGTGGACAGTAGAGTAAAATCGTACAGTTGGAGGAAATAGAATCTCATTTTTGACTAGATTTGAAGAGCCCTCTAGTGAGTATATATAAATACTTACCTATAGCCAAGATGACAAAGTGGCAGTTAAGGTATTTCCATACTGGGATTTGTGTAGTTTCCTCGTTGGAATTATTTTTTCAATGTTTAGTAGTCTTAAAGTTTCTTAAATATGTATAAAGTTACTCAAACCTTTTATATTACTAAGTGTAGTATATTTACCAAGGATGTAGTTATCATAACTAAAATATGCCATAATTTACATGTGCATTTTTAACGGATAGTTTTAAATGTCCATTATCATGGGGTAAGATTGAATATTCTACGTGGAACAAAATCGGATGTTAGAAAACAATGGTTGGAGAATTGTATAAACAGTGCCTGAATGCAAGACACTCAAATCTGAAAGTGATGAGTGATTATGTGTATTTTAAGAGGTTAACTTCTATCCCACAGTTTCAAAAATTGTAATGTAGAACCTTATAATTTTGTCTTGAAATATTAGCTAATTAGACTTTAAATTAAGATATTATTAGTTGAATTCCATAAGTAAGGATTTAAAATAAAATATTTTGTTTCTTTTTGAAGAATGTCTAATATCATTCATTTAGTGTAAGATTAACATATCACAAAGATTTTACACGACCATTCTAGAAAAAAATATTTATTCATATAAATGAAATGGTCGTATCATATATTTATAATTACTATACACGGATACATCAAGAGCATTTATGCAAAGACTTTAATTAAATATTGTAGGAAATTTTATCTACTGGAAGCAACTGACAGTAAAGTATGTGGTTTGACCCTATTTTCCTCCGTAGTTGTATGGAAATTGAAACTGGTGTGAATTTAATTATTAAATTTGAATACAGTCACTGTTGCTGTAACTTTTATAACTTGAACAAAAGCTTATGTTTTGTTAAAATTTAAATAATAAGAATATTCTAAATTTTATATGTATTAAACATTGAATATTTTGTACGTAATATCTATTTAACTATTTCTTTTTAATCTAGTAAATATATCTGTGAATCTGAATTATCCGCTTCTCCTTATACCTTCGTAAAAATAAGAGACATAAAGGATTTTGATAACAACAGAAAAAAATGTCATAATAATATATATATTAATCTATAAAGATTATGATAAAATAAATCTGATTTTATTTATTTGGTCTTTAAACTTATTCGTCAAATGTTTATTGCAAGACTACAATTTTCATAATTTGAAAAATTATAGCGTCTCTACACAGTAATCTCCATTTCATTACAGCAATATAAGTTGATTGGTATTATTTACTTTTATGCGATGAATGAAAAGGGCTTTAATTCCCTATCGTTTTACTCAACCATTTTTTTTTCTCATTTTCAAAACTTTAATTTAAAACAAAAAAGGATAATATAGTTTACATAAAAGTTAACTTTATGAAAGTTGACAGAATTTAAGACTATAATTAGGCACGTTTCTTGTAAATATCTTTAAAAATTTATCATTATATACAAAAATAAAGTCTAATTATTTTTAAAAACTAAAGCAATAAAACGTGTTTCAGCAGTGCAGTAACTCTTTTATTTATTAAAGATAAACACTACATGAAGTAAGCAGAATCCGTTATTTGTTGAATTATCCGAATTTATTTCCCTTGTTAAAGTGCCTTTTAAAAAGTTTTGTGAAGTTTTCTGATTAATGAGTAATTAGACAGACATACTAAATTTTAATGTACTATACTATTAAAATCAAGTTAATTTCAGACGAAATTGATTTAATTATTTTTTCTTCCATAAACAAATATTATAAGAAAAAGCATAATTTTTTCATATACAAATATTTCTCCAATCTTAAAGATATTTAAAAACTTTTTTTAATCACATCTCTGATAATTTTGATGAAATCCACTTTTTTTGGTTTAAACATTTGTCAGAACGAAAATACAAGAAATGCGTTATAGTGATAACAATTTTGAAACGCTATAAAGGGAAAACTTCTAGCAAAGAAAAAAAAATTATAAAAATGTAGTAAACACAATAATAAACTTAAAAATAATTTGTAACTTACGAATTAGTTAAACTATATATATATATATATATATATACATACAGGGTGGCTACTAAATACTGTTAGAAATATTCAGTCATTTTATTTTACAAATATAAAATAGAAAATGATAACTACACTAATATGATGAACATCAAAGATGAAAGTTTACAGGGGAAAAAATTTACTGGAATTGACCGCAATCTTTATCGATTACCATAGATAATCTCTTATGCCTTGTCAGACTGCGGCCCGAATCATTTTAAGAGGTAATCGGTACCATTCAAGAATTATGGAAGCTTTGTAAGAGTCCAAACTTCTGTGCTTGTTGCTGTTTACTTTAGCCTCTAAAATCCCCCCCAAACGCAAAACTCTAAAGGATTTAGATCCGGTGAAGAAGGTGGCCAATCTTCTTGTATGAGAAAGTTTGGATAATTAACAGGGAGCCAAGCCCGTGTTGATTTAGCTTGGTGAGAAGGTGTAGACTCTTGCTGAAATGCCCAATTCTGTTTGGGATACAACCTTTCAGCTTGTGGAATAAATGTGTAGCCAATGTATCCTTTTTGTAATATTCGCATTGATTTTTATCCCTTTATCGATGAACTTCAAAGGCAATTTTCCTTTGTTTGACACTGCAGCACAAACCATAACAGAATTCTTTTCTGAAAGCGTTTAACAGTTCGAAAAGTTTCAGGTATATCCTCGAGGCTTGCTGAATATATATCATTTTTAGCATTATAACACTGTTCAGTGCAAAATAGCTTCCCATCAGAGAATTTTATTCTGTCAACACTTTTCCTACCGTGCCGCTTCATTAATTTCTTCCTCCTTAGTAATGTTTTTATTCTTTGTGCAGCAGTCAAACCTTGAAATTTTCTTTTGCGACAAGAGACATAACCCAGATCTTCATTTATAATAACTTGCATTGTTCTGCGACTCACGCTCTCTTCTGCAGCCATTTTATTTACAGAACGCTGTGGATTTCTTCACACCTTTTCACGTATCCTTTTGATGCGCTCTATTGTGCGAACTGAGCGTGGACTTCCAAGCCTAGTTCGATCTTTACATAGCTATTAGTATCCAATAATCAATTTATAGTTCTATATATAAATGTTCCATTAAAATCAATGCATTTTAATTGCTTAAATTTTTCACCAGCGGAAAATCTGCGATCAAAGATCTTTTTAATCATCATTCTTTTGACTTCCATCTTTAAAATAATTTTAAATATTTGCTTTATAACAAAATTCGTCTGCACTAATAGAAGATTGCCAAACGTTAAAATAGAGAAATAAATTGTTTTGCCAAACGATTAAAATTAATTCGTATTTTTTGGAGTGTAACAGTATTTAGTAGCCACCCTGTATATATATAATGATTACTCTATAAATACTATTTTTTATTATGGATTTTGCCAACCCTTGTGTACATATAGACAATGTCTATAATAGTTGCGACTTAACTTCCTTTTTGATGTTGATATAAGGAAATTCAGAAAAAGAGGTAAAAAATGCATCAAACTGTTGCGTGTGGGTTGGAGTGATATGTATTTCTTCTGAGATTTTCTGGTTTTTCGAATGTAACTGTACTTACTTTATTTTATAAATTATCATTTTTTTTGTAAAATATTACACAAATATAAATAATTCATTCAAATTAAAAAAATTATATTTTTAGTAGAATGAAAAAATAAAAATATACGAAATAAATGATTAAAATTGAAGCACATTGTAAATTTTACCGTCTTATGTATAACTATATGTGAATCATAAAAAAATACTATTAGACAGTTTATAGTTATATTTATATTTTAGCTAAAGCAATTTTTATAAAATACTCATTTTATTTTCCCTGATTGAGTGAAATTTTAAAGAGAAACAATATCTTTAAAAATGATTAGCGGTGAACTATTTAAATCTGTATTTAACAGATAAATGTATTGACTGAGGCAAACATATTCAACTTTCGTTAAAATATTCGTCATTACAAAGCAAGCATGCAAAGCTCCCGTCCCGGCGGCTGTTAGTGCACATGACAAGCATCTTTGCAGAGACAATGTACACTATGACGCAAAAGTTTAGACAATGACTTCATTCAGCTTTAAAATGTAGAATTATGACGTCAGAATTACAAAAACCTGTAAATATATTCAAAAACTGATTTAAAATGCTATGTACAAAAGACAGTCGTTTTATTTGCTATAATACTAATTTTTTTCATAAAAATTCAAATGTGCTTGTCGCAAAAGTTTAGACACTATTCTAAATTTCTTTGAATATTCGCTGGCATATGCAAATTTAGAATCGATGATGTCACAAATTTGGAGTACTTAAGTTCTGCAAACGATTGCGCTTCATAGTAGACATGCCGAGACCTAAAGAAATTCAAGTGAATGAGGTTTCAAGGATTTGGCAGTTGAAAGGTGAAGGGAAGAGCGTTTCTGAAATTTCTGCTATTATTAATAGGTCAAAAAAATCTATTTATCGAGTTTTATCGAGTGGTTCCGAATATAAAGCAAAATGTCGGTCTGGGAGGCCACGTGTGACAAATGTACGAGAGGATCGCCTGATACAAAGACTAGCGAGTACTCAACAAATGAGCGTACGTGGAGTTCAAAGCTCATCGGGACTCTCTGTATCAAAGGATACGATTCGTAGACGAATTTTGGAAAAAGGAACAATCGTTTATAGCAAAATGCAGAAGAAACCAGCTCTGAAACCACATCATAAGTTACAAAGACTTATGTGGGCTCGAAAGCATATGTCATATGGAGAGAAATGGCAGTCAGTCATATTTAGCGATGAAAAAAAGTGGAATCTGGATGGTCCAGATGGTTGGTTATCGTATTGGCATGACTTGCGGAAGGAACCTCGACGTTTTTTTAGTCGCAGACAAGGAGGGGGCTCGGTGATGGTTTGGGCAGCCTTTTGCTATAATGGACAAGTATCTCTGACCTTCACCAGTGGTCGTCAAACTTCACAGCATTATACACAGACATTAGAAGAAAACCTACTGCCATTTGCTGAGCTTCTAGGGGGTCCTCAGTGGGAATTTCAGCAAGACAGTGCTTCAATTCACACTGCAAAACATTCAAAATCTTGGTTTAATTCCCATAATATAAGAGTTCTCGACTGGCCAGCATGTAGCCCAGATCTTAACCCTATAGAAAACCTTTGGAGCATCATGTGTCGCAAAGTTTATAGCAACGCTAGATAATACTCTTCTGAAAAGGAACTTAAGACATCTATTGAGAATGCATGGTACGATATCGATCCACAAACTATGCAAGATTTAGTTTCTTCCATGCAATCTCGTGTATATGACGTAATACATAAGCATGGATGCGCAACCAGGTTTTAAAAATTGTTTATTTCGATTTTATTTAATTTGTGTCTAAACTTTTGAGACAGCAGTTTATTTTTGTTACCATTTAATTTATTGCAATATGCACAATTCCACTTTTCTTTGTTATAAATATTGTTTATATGTACAGCACATTAATTTCAAGCAGTGATTTGAAAATTGAATAAATATTTTTCAAAGTATGTAAGAATTTCTTCATTGTCTAAACTTTTGCGTCATAGTGTAATACAATAAGTCGTAACTATATTTCCGAAACATAAACTTTAAAAACAAAAATCAACATTTACATTCTTTTATTGGATCATTATGCGTACAACACTTTTTCTGCATGGCTATTGTGGTGACGAACTGACATCTCCATACAGGGTCACGCGATAATGTAATGGTTAGTACAAAGACAGAAACTATTATCCCGTTCCGCGTTGTGAAAGGAACATATGGGATAATATTAATTAATAAAATGAAGGTAGAGAAATTTTGGAATAGCTAAAAATGTCAGTAACACAGGAGCGACATGTTTAACGCTACACATTGTAATTAGGGCTAATATATTTGAAGAAAAAACCTCTTGAAATAGTCTTAATTTTAAATTTTAAATATTCATACAATCAATCATAATCTAAAAAAAAGGAAAGACTCAAAGAAAAGACATAAGTACATATATACACTCAACATTTATTTACAAACACAAATAATATTCATGTTTCAAAAAGTTGTTCTATTTGTTCAGTATTATTTTCAAATCACTCTCAATCTCTTTAAATTTCATAATATATCATAATGTGCAATATTCATGTAAATTTTGGTTTTCACTTATCATTCCTAGTTGAAGTTCTCACAGCAGAGATAGAAAATGGGCTTCTTGGCCAAGACATTAATAAACTCCAACACTAATATTTTCATATTATTATGATTATTTTCATTCTGAATAATGTTAATTATCTATATATGCTTTAAAATTTTGTCTATCAAATTCCAGCCAATGAAATTGCTAAATATACACATTATAAAGCACAAAATAAATTAATGGCCAAATATTAAATGTAACTAATTTTTTTCCCTCACCAAATACTTAGTCATAAAAGGTTTGAGGTTCCTCCTGGCTTTCACTGACAGTCCGTATAATATTTGTAGTCCAATAGCACATAAAAGTTTTAAATTGTCTCTTTGGGTTTTCCCGTTTAATATGTCACAATGATAGCTGGATCGTTTCTTGTTCTGAAGTCAGTGGGTTTTTTCAGTTTAGTGTCAATCACAGCCACAATAGTTAATCACAGCCACTTATGGTCATTAGAGATGTTCTTTCACTCTTAGATGCTGGTCGATACTCATAAGTGCACTTTCATCTTTCAGAACTATCTTCCGAATCTCCATCAAATTTTCTGACAATCTGTGGATTTCTTCGACGGTCATTCTGCACTTCAGAATTTTCCGATATCTTCATCGGTTCAGGGTGATGAAATTACAACAAGTTTGGTCTCCTGGAAGCAGTACAGGGAAGGGTTGCGTAAACTTCTTGACTTCGGTGGGCTAACATATTTATGCGAAATTTCAAGGCTAAAAATCTGAGCGTCCTTCCGTAGAGAGTGTAAAAAGTGAATTGATTGTCCTTTTTTAAAAAAAAAACTCTTCCTCAATAATGAAAGATGTGGTAGGATTTATTTTTTTAGACAATGTGATTTTTCCCATTCGTCACTTAGTTCACTTCTTCTTATTGGTCCTCTTGGCTAGCCACTTCGTTCTTATTGGTCCTCTTGGTCTCTTGAATCTCGTTCGTTTTATTTTGCCCCCCTGTGGGCGTCTTTATTGCGTTCCTTTCGCATAGCTAATTTTCGTTCTGGCTTCAGGGGTTATGACGTCGCGTGGGAGCGTGGGATCACTACCGCACACGCTGAAAACCAATAAATATACCCCTGTCAGTCATTAATTTCATGCTACGAGCCTCGTAAATGTTTGTCACTGATGCTATTATTCGCTTGTATCGATATGGCGTCCATGTGCACTTTATTGTGCTTAATTGCATTATTTTGTCCGAAGTATTTGTGAGTTTTTATCCTCTGTTTACGTACATATAAAATATTATAAAAAAATTAATTATTGATCATATTACAGAATACATTATATATTCGTAAACTATATATTTTTACAAACGAAATGATAGCAATAAACATATATTTATTTGTTAATATACCAATTATAAATTATGAATTTTAATATCTAAATGTTATTAAGATTTTCCGCAAATTAATTTCGTTTATTTATTTCGTAAAGGAATATTTAGCAAAATACAATTAATTATTTTTTTAAACTAATACTATGTTGTGCTGTTTTGTGTAATTATTTTGAAATTAATTTAATTAAAATTAGGTAACAAGCAATGTCGTATAGTTTTCTCTGCGACAGTTATTTGTGCAAAATGCTTGAAATACTTAGATTTAAAAATCACAGACAAGATAAGATAATTGCTAATGTGTAAAATCATGCTACAGCTTTCCTTGTAACTTAGCTAATTTGGGAAAGTAGTTGAAAAATGTAATTTTAACAAAATTTTCTATATGTAACGTAAACAAATCACATTTTATTGTATTCCCAGCGTATCGAAAATGTACAGAGACATTTTAAACCTATATAGCAGTGTATGAAAAAATCCCTGCAAGTTCGGCCTTCAGGCGGGGGTAGATTCCGAAGTTAAGTACTAATTAAATTAACAAAACTAAATCAAGATTATAGGTAAACGCAGTTTAACATTTTTATCTGGCAGCTTTTGGCGAGTTTTTAATTTCATTTTTCTGTAAGAGCTGGTTTTATCCAAATCATGTTAATACGATAATTTTTTCTTCAATCCCTATTTTTATTTGCTTTGTTTTTGCTTGGTCCTATCAAAATAGTTGGTCTCATCAAAAACTTGTCAGTATAAAAGTTTTAGATAATATTATGAAATTTTATAATAAATTTAAGTGGATTTGATACCTTGTGAATTGACAAAGTTATGATTTCTTTTTCTCCCTAAAGCCTTTTTCGCCTCTTCTTCCCATTTTTTAATTTTATGAAAAATACGTGATACATAAATTTTTTGCCCGTTTCCAAAAAGTAATAATAACTTCTGATTTGATATGTATTATAATTAAGAAGTTAATGGGATTTTATTTTTTATTTTTTACAAAACACCTCCCTATTTCCACACTTTTGGTCCAATTTTGCCCATTAACGAACTTGACTGAGATTTTCTACCCCTTGATCTTATATATAAGTCTGGAAGAGTTTTGCGCAGGATTATGGAAGCTAAGCTATCGTGTCCATAAAAAAGCGATATATATATATATATATATGAAGTTTTGAACTGGGTGTGGTTATGGGTTCTAGGTGTCATGATCGGTGTAGATCTGCAAAAAGTTTTCAGAAATTCCAACATAAGGGAGAATGTAATTGGTAGTATATCTTACGAAATCTACCTAAAAATGTTTGATTGATTTCAAATCATTGGAAGAAGGCTTTATTTGTTTTCTTCAATTTTTCCAACAAACATAGTATACAAAGCACGTGCAAATTCAAATATTGGTATTCAGTGGGGTTGAGACTAGAATTAAAATTTCAATACCTTTATTTTACACCTTTAGATTTTTGAATTTCACAAGTATTCGTCATGCAGGTTTGGAAATATTTGAAAAGTAATACGTGAACTTGCATGTATGTTTGGAAGGAAGGTCTTATCGTTGCATACAGTTATTCAAATGTATGAAAGGAAATATTTCTCCCATCAGATGAAAAATTATCATCATTCATCAAGTGACAAGTGTCAGACTTTGCATTAGTGGCACGTGTCAGCCTTTGCATTTTACATGCTTGTAATTGTTTTCTTTTTGTGGAATTTAAAAAAAAAACTTGAAAATACAGACAGGTTGATATCCTGAAGAATTTAATTTTAAGGAAGAATGCTTGCAACAGACAGCTGTTACGGTTAAAAGCGGGTAATATCGGATAGCGGGATGTACCGAAGAAGTACATTTTCAAGCTTTGGCCTCTGGTAGCAGCACATGTCACGCGACTATCGTGTTTATAAAGCTAGGAGGTATACTCTCGCGTCATATTTGACCGAGCGTTCCGTGCGTTTGCAAGTTTTAGCATGTTATTTATTTTTCGCGAATTTTCCAGTACAAGAAGTTAACTTTGGAGCTACGTAGCTTGTATGAAGGCAAGTGCCGCAATGTTTTTAATGTTTTGTTGGATGTATGGGTAACTATACTTTATGCTGTAAGCCATAATGTCTACCCCTGGAAATACTCATGGTATAGGTAGTCAAAAGTTATGTTCTTGAGGTTTTATCTGTTTTATTGTTGAATGGAGAAAATCCGTCGTAAGTCGTAGGCAAATCAGATGAAGGAAACTACATGAGAAATGCGGTTTTCTGAAAGGACAATAAGGTAAGCTAGTGTATATATATATTGTGTGCTAGTGTATATATATATATAAGTAGCTATATATTGTGTACCGGGTAATTTAAAACCTCTTGTCTCAAATCACACAAATGAGTCTTTAACATAGTAATAGATGATAAAATAGCTAAAAAGCAATTAGGAAACGTCTCAGTGGTGGGCGTAATTAGTCCTGTGACTTCTCATAAGAAAAATAATCGAAACATATTTTAGAGGAGATTTCACGCCTTGAAAGCACTTCAAATACGAAGCTTGTTGTGGAGAAAAAAAAAGTAAACCATAACCACATCACCGTTAAAAAGTCAACTTGAGAAGAACAAAAGAACGAGAGAGAACAAATTTGAGAAACAGAGAGATACGTGATGGAAGAAAATCGAATTAAAGGGATATAAAAGGGAATTTCAGGAAAACTTAAATTCGAACAAGAAATTAAAATGGAAAGCACAAAAGTAAAGTACACAAAAATGTAGTAACAATAAGTTGATTCTAATACCAACAATGACGTTTTTTCAATCACAACACCATGACCGATATAACCCTCCAGAAATCAGTAAGGTTAATATCTAAGGTTTATAAAAAGTTAAAGAAAATCCAATAAAAATGATTGTACAGGAAATGATACATTTGACGTATGCAGATACCATGCTAAAGTTTTCATTACGGTAGTAAATATTCAAATTATTATTTTTTTTAATTTGAAAAAGCTTAAGCCTCCCACACCGCCTACAATTACCAGAAGCAAATTGTTTTATGATAAAAAATTATTTTAGTATTTTCCTTGCACGGTTCTCCTTATTTCATCGCAAATATCTACTGCAATGGAAGTAAAAGTGAAATGATTTTTTAACTGACACTCTGTGCTATACAAAAACATATCAATTAAAAATATATATATTATAATAATTCATTATTAAAAAGGAATATTATTAAAGTGACGTTATAACAAGAGCTTTTAGATATTAATAAATATATTTATAATTTTAATTTGTATTTTTAATCACATTCAAGGTTGCAGTATTCTCTCGGTTTAAACTTCAACTGTGTTTTTCCAAACTTGAATATTATTTATCCAGTTGAAAAGCATCCTCATCGTTATTATGAATTTTAATATGTTATAATTTTATTAAAGATTTACTCTTTTCAAAAAATTATAATAGTAGAAAATGCCGCTCACATTAAATTCCTTTTGAAACCTTACTTATCATAGTTATCCTTTTCTTTCACAGCAAGAAAAGAAATCAATGCGCGTACGCTAATCGGAATTTCTAGGAGGTCCGTCCCACTATTTCAGATAAGTAAATTTCTATTCAATACTTCAGTTGCTGTATTCCTAGTCTACACAATTAATCTTAGATATTGTATTTATTTATTTATTTATTTCTGCAAAACATTACGAAAAATTCTAAATTATCATAAAGCTGTACCAGAAAAACGTGGTTAACAAATATCCAATTTGTACTAAATATGGCAACCTGTTTCCTGTAGGCTATTCACTCGTATAACTAGTTCCAATATTAGCCAAATGTGTGAACCTCGTAGCCGATGTTTATATCTAGACGTGAGTTTCAAAATTCACCTTATCCAAAATTTAAAAAAATGGATTTTTTATATAGATTTATTCCATTGATGAATCTGCATCTAAAACACTACAAAAAACTCCAAAAAACTAGTTTTATTGTGTATTTCTGGCATTGTAAATCCTTGGTTTACAATGAAAACCAATGGCCGCAATTAGAGGTTTTACCCGATTTCACGAAATTTGATTCTCTGGATAAGGCGAGTTTTGAAACATATTTCCTGATATGTTCTATAACAAAGTGGTGTAAGCGGCTTGGCTGCTCTAGTGTTTTAAGATTTTCTGAATACCATAATAAAATTAAGGGTTCATTTCCCTTCAAAAGTCTTTCGGAAAGCATCTCTCATATAAAAATAGAGCGTAGTTCGGTATCTCATAAAATGTAGCTTACTCTCATTCTAGATACACTGTAAACTGAAATGTCTGAAATTCAGACATTTAAGTGTCTGAAACGCAGTGTTCAATTTTCAGACGTTTTAAAATGTCTTAAAATTTTCAGACACTTCTTGCGTCTGAATTTCAGACACTTAAGTGTCTGAAACACGAGTGTTCAATTTTAAGACGTTTTAATGTGTCTTAAATTTTTCAGACACTTCTTACGTCTGAATTTCAGACATTTCAAATGTCTTAATTGCGGCCATCTTTGAGCCGTTTTTTTTTTTTTAGCCAATATGAAGCCATCTTTGACCATTTTCTTTCTAAACCATATACGCAGTCATGTTTGACCACATTGAATCATTTTTAATAAATGGGAATAATTTGTTACCATACAGCAGAGCTGATTGCAGCGTGGGAAAACTGAGATGCTTCTCTGCCCCCTGATTTTAGGGCACCCCAAATTGGGTATAAAATTTTCATAAAGCTGATATTTTAAATCAGTTTTGACCTTATGAGTATTGTAATCAGTATTTTGTAGTTTTAGAATAGGATAATATATATATATATATATATATATATATATTCACCTAAATATGTATTTATGTGTTACCATATATGCCCTACGGCATCAAAAATGTTTATTACTTTTAGTGAGAACTTCAAATTGCTTCTAGTCCAAAGACCTAGTATTCATTCACCCCCTCCCCCCATTGCCTTCATATACTGTTACAAAAAAAAAAAAAAAAATAAGCCTATTCGATGCCGCCAAATACATATTTGGATAAATATATCATTTTCTTTAGCCTAATCATGTTCTAAAAGTGCAAAATATTTATTAAAATAAGTGTAAGATCAAAACGAATTTAAAATATCAGCTTTATGGAAATTTCGTACCAAATTTAGGGGCCCGTAAAGCTAAAGGCCCATAGAAACAGCCTAGTTTGCCTATGCTGCAATCAGCTCTGCTTTATGGTAACAAATTACTCCCAAATATAAAAAATGATTCACTCCTTCAGAAAGAATCCCATCCCTGCTATGTTGTGCAATTTTTTCCCATTTAAATAAGATATTCCCAGTAAATTAGTTTAAGCATTTTTATTTCTGTGTTAAATAAAATCTAACACTGGATTCCCCCAAATTTACAGTATATGAGTATTATATTGTAATATTTATTAATCAATATTTATTATTAACCAATATTATGAATTTCTAGAGTAGAATAAGGTTAAAAACAAAATATATTTTTCTTAATACAGTAAAACCTCTCAATAGCGGGCACCTCGGAACCGTGGAATTTGTCCGACGTTCGGAGGTGTCTGCTTTTCTGAGGTATAAGTGTATAAAAATTTTGCATATTTTCAATAAAAAAATGTATTTCCTAAATAGTTGTGTCCTTTACTTAGGATTGTCCGTTATGGAGATTTTACTGCAAAGCCTTCATACGACCAGTTGTCTTTAGCGAACACTCACCTTTATCAATATACAGTAAAACCTCCCTAAAGCGACCACTTCCGTTCCAATAAAAATTGGTCGCTCCGAAAGGTGGTCTCTTAATGGAGGTCATGTTAAAATCTAGAATTTAATTGTTGAAAAAATGTAACAATTAATGTTACTAAAACTATTTTTTTCAAATTAAGAAAACATATGAAAATTTAAGTATCAAAACAAAAGTTAATTACATAAGTTAATTACTGCAGAGTTTAAAAAATGAATACATTGATGTTTGCTTTGCTTTTATGGTTTATCTACTATAAATTTTATTCCCAAGTCCTTTCGAAATTCAATAAATAAATGCATTTTTTTTTTTTTTTTTTTTGTGTGTGTGTGTGTGTGTGTGTGGAACGAATTTTGACGATTTCATTACTTTATCTATTCCTTTGAGAGTTTCCTGACAGAATAGGGCAGGGGAATTTATGGACCGTCATCCTTAATGTATCATCAGAGTTAAATTCATTGCCTAAAATGGAACAAAGGGGTTTAAACACTTAAAAGTTACCGGAATAAATAAAAATTCTAAACTTAGTTTAGAAGTTTGATAAATAATGCGCTCTCCGGAATTATTATTCTAATAAAACCTTTTTCAAGCGACCCGGAAAAAACGGAATTTGTTTCATTTTCTTCAAAGAAATGGTCCCTTATGGAGGGAGTTCAACTGGGGTGGTCTCTGAATAGAGGTAAAATTAGTATTGAGCCTATGGGAATAAATTTCGTACCATGAAAAAATGGTCGTTCAGGGGGTGGTCGCTTAATGGAGGTGGTCGCACAATGAGGTTTCACTGTATATATATTTACCTCATAAAAGCTAACACAATCGAATAGCAGACAGATTCAGCGTTCTGAAGGTGCCCGCGATTAAGTGTTTTTACTGTATTTAAAATTTTTTGTACTTAACTTTTAATCTTATTCTACTTTTTAGTTCAAAATACTGATTATAACCAATATACAATGTCGAAACCCATTTAACGTATAAGCTTTAAAAAAATTGCATATCGAATTTGGGGCAACAAAAATCGTAGGTGGTGGGGGGCGGGGGGGGATATGTCAAAGTTTACCCTTGCTTTAATCAAGTCCTTCTAGAAAAATTCCAACTCTGCATTGTGATTCAGTAAATATAGAATAATTCAGCTTTAAGTACAAAATCTAGTTATGCTTAAGTACATATAGTATAAAATTCTATCTTTTTACTGATATTCATTTTAAATTTCAGATTTCTTTTTTACTAAAAATAATCAAAAAATCAATATTATAATTGATTTCAAATGAAATATAGCTGTATATATTTACCGTATTTTTACAATTATGTTAACAGCACATAATTACATGAATTTAAGAATTTACAAATAATCATTATGACTAATACAGAGATAACGCGAGAACATTTTCTTAATCGTTAAATATGAAGATTTATTGAAGACGCCAACAAAATTTTCTCCGCTTTACGTCTACAGATTTCAGACGATTTCTGATGAGTCTTCAAATTGTGGTGTGAATCACCGGGCTTGAAAATGAAAACATCTGAAGTTGACTACTTTCAGTATAGGAAGTAGAATATTTCTAAAATGCTCGGAAACAACAAAAGTATATAGCAGAAGGAAAAAACAGATTTCATGACCGGATTTGAGTTTTATCAGGCAAAACAGTTTAATCTAATAAATGAAGACAAGTAATTCGCTGTATGTATGGGGGAATTAATGATATGAGGGGTAAATGGAAGGATTTTCGAACTATATACTTTTAAATAACTTAAAATTTATCACGGTGTATAAAATCTGAGACGCAAGAAAACGTCATCAGACATGAAAAGCATACATAATAAATAAAAATTAAATAAGGATGTTTACTATAAAGAGTCGGGAATTTCAGTACATATCACATATTAAACCTATGGGAAATGTAAAACCGATGTGAACGTTACAAATGCTGTTGCATTAAATGCTTATAAAAATATTGTATACATAAATAAAACCCATATAAAAGGTACTCCTGTGTAATTATTACTCTAAGAAAACGCTGTTAAGATAGCCTTGATGGTAATTAAGAAATTATGAGCCGATCAACAGGTGCTGTCACTGCTATTTTTAAAGTAATGGCGTGCGAGTAGACAGAAAAAGAAGGCTTAGGATGGTGTATCTCAATAGATTCAGTAACAACTAATACACCATGCAGACTTGCCAAAACTTATTTTAAGGATAACATCGGATGTAAAATAATACTGAAACATGATTGCAGATGATTTGAATAGTAGAAATTTAAATATTAGCAAGATAAAATTTCAACATGGAAATCCCATAGGCAAAATGCTTTAAACAAATTTTGGCATAACTCAGGAACTAATAAAGCTATAGACTCGTGTGAGGTCTCTATTTAAAGAGAAAACATTCGCAGAGAGTTTTGAATGCATAGTGAAGGGTCCACTTACCTGAAAAAGGTGTGATTATTCCAAAATCACATTGACTTTGATATTTAAAAAAGAATTTCCCTTTGCACATCCGGCTAGCTCTGTTAAAAGAACGGAATATTTCCATCCTAAAAACATAGCCCGCCAGACAACAGTTCTCTTTACCTGCTTTGACGAGACGAAGAACACTATATTATTGTTATTGCTTGACACCTTTCATTAATATGGAATATCACTATGTCGATACGGATTAAATCCTGGAACTTCACATTCCGCAAAAACAGAATCAAGTCAAAATAAATTATTAGTTAAAATGTACGCGTAGATAAAACAAACGCTCAGTTTGAATTGCAAACGAACATCCAATTCGAACGAAAGGCATCTAAAACGCATGCGCAACTGGTGGTTAATGCGGAACGGAGTTACAAAGTGTCTTAAAAGTAGACACTTGCAGATTTTTTAGACACCTTTTTCAGTTCGTTTACACCATGATCATAGTAAGACACTTATATGTTTTAAATTAAGACATCTATCATGACTGAATTTTCAGATTCAGATACTTAAGTGTCTGAAAGACCTTTTCAGTCACATATGTGTCTTAATTTAAGAGGCCTCTATTTGCAGTGTACTTATGCACACACAAAATTTCTGTTAATTTAATGGATTCCTCAGGAATAATTGTCTTAATAGTCTCGAAAACGTGACCTAATGCAAGCTTAAAGGGTGACAGACAAGGTGCTAAAAAAGTGAAGTTCTGTCTAAGAAGGGGCGTGACATTTACAATTAATAATATTTTACTGTATATTTTTTTCTGGTGAAATTTCCAGGAACAATAGATCAAACCTACAGTAACAATAAATATAAACAATCTTTAAACTATTGAATTATCATGCAAAATAAATTATCGTTTCAAACAATAAATCAGCACATACGATGATATTCATCAAGTGAAGTTAAGTAAACTTATACTTTGAGAATCAGTGCTGGAATCATAAGAAACAAAAAAGTATGGATTAACATGCATATCCCAATGGATGACGTGTGCTTCACTACAAAATCCTTCTCAGGACATATCGAAACTACCAGTCTTTCACCATACTTTACACTTATAAATATCATTTTAACAACCGTGATTTTACACAGATCTTTTTTTTTTCTTGTTTGTATAATGTTAAAAAATTTAAATTTTCTTTTATGAAAGTCTGACACATAAAAATAAAATATGTAGAATGCAATACCTATATATTTTCAATTAAGTACAAATAAGAAGTACTAGTATAATATATTTATAATCTATTCGGTGTTTTTTGAGGAATTGTTCTATTTTGCTATTTATGAAAATCTTTAAACTTGAAAAGTCCTAATTTTTGATTTTTTTTTTCACAACCAATGAAAACATATACTTCTAAAACAAAGGATATTTGTTTACATTTTGAAATTATTAATTTTTAAATATTGGTATCCCCTGCTTACAATAGGAAACATTAAAAGAATCTTAAAATGATGTAATCTATGTTTCCAGAAAAAAAAAGTCCTTCCGGCCAGTGCCGGGAGTAAGAGGTAGCTTTCATATTCCTTATTTTAAAAAAGCTAACTTATATTATTCAAACACACGAAGCTCAATTTAGTGGAAACCGAATATAGGAGATTCAATACTAATTTTTATCAATACTAAATCATTATGAATGAGAATTTCGCGAAATTAGTCAGCTTTATCCAAGTTGCTTTTATTTAAAGTAACTTATATTTGGCTGCCAAATTCGGCGATTTCTTAAAGTGCCTGCCATTTTAAGACAACATGGTGGATGAGGCTAACGAGTGAAATTGGTCGAGACCTTAGTAATTGCTGTGCACATGCTCACTCACATCGGAATCGATTGATAAATATGAGTGCTGTCGCAGGCAAAAAATCATATTTTTCAAAATGTCACCCACATTAGATATTGAAATTGCTATATCTGAGCCATTTTTTAAGATAAAGACAAACAAAAAATGCTTCTGAATCCTTATATCAAGGTCAAATACTTAATAAATAAACCTTTTTCAATTTCTAATTTTTTTGGACCTCACTTTAAGTATAATTTTTTTTATTTAATGGCCGCCATTTTGAAACAAGATGGCTGATGAAGCTGGCCAGCGAACTTGGTCGAGATATTGATGTATACTATCCACATGCCTTCTTACATCGAAATAGGCGAATACTTGTGTTATCGCGTGACAAATACAAGATCGTTTCAAAGTGTTAGCCATGCTTGAAATTCAAAGTCTATAATTTAACCATATTTTTAAGATATAAGCAAAAGAACAAATTTTCAGAAACAAAAACTCCTCCAGAATCTTTGTATCAAGGCCAAACACATAAAAATAGTCTTTTTCATTTTCCAATTTTTTAATACCTCATTTTAAATTTTAAATTTAATTTTTTTTAAATGGCAAACTTTTTGAGACAAGATGGCGAATGAAGCTGGCCAACGAACTCGGTCGAGACATTCGTATGTACTATCTACAGACCAAGTTACATCCAAATCGGTTCATAAATACGCCTGTTATCGAGTGACAAAAATCAGGTCGTTTTAAAATGTCAGCCACAATAGAAATTCAAAATGCTATAAACTCAGCCATTTTTTTAGATATAGACAAAACAAAAACTGTCCCGGAATGTTTGTATTAAGGTAAAACACATACAAAAAAATCTTTTTCATTTTCCAAATTTTTGGTATCTCATTTTAAATTTAAAATTTTTTTTTTAATTTTTTAAATGGCCGCCATTTTGAAACAAGATGGCGGATGAAGCTGGCCAACGAACTCGGTCGAGATATTTGTATGTACTATGTACACACGAAGGTACATCCAAATCGGTTCATAAATACGCCCGTTATCACGTGACAAATATCAGGACGTTTCAAAATGTCAGCCACGCTAGAAATTCAAAATGCTATAACTCAGCCATTTTCTAAGATATAGACGAAACAAAAACTGCTCCCGAATCTTTTTATCAAGGTCAAACACATAAGAAAAAAATATTTTTTCAATTTTCAATTTTTTGGTACCACATTCCAAATTTAAATTTTTCGTAAAAATTTAAATGGCCGCCATTTTTAAACAAGATGGCGGATGAAGCTGGCCAACGAACTCGGTCGAGACATTAGTATGTACTATGTATAAACGAAGTTACATCCAAATCGGTTCATAAATACGCCTTTTATCGCGTGACAAATTTCAGGACGTTTCAAAATGTCAGCCACGCTAGAAATTCAAAATGCTATAACTCAGCCATTTTTTAAGATATAGACGAAACAAAAACTGTTCCGGAATCTTTGTATAAAGGTTAAATACATAAGAAAAAAATATTTTTCCATTTTCAAATTTTGGTACCACATTTCAAATTTTAATTTTTTTTTAAATTTTTAAATGATCGCCATTTTGAAACAAAATGGCGGATGAAGCTGGCCAACGAACTCGGCCGAGACATCGGTATGTACTATGTACACACCGAAATACATCCAAATCGGCTCATAAATACGAGAGTTACAGTGTGACAAAGGTCATATATATATATATATATATATACATATATATATACATATTGATATATATATATATATATATATATATATGTCAATTTTGAACGGAGGGTGGTTTTCGGGGTCTGGGGTGTCATGATCGATGAAAATATACCAAAATTTTTTGAAATCGCTTTCCTCCGAACGACTGCAATAGGTAGCTTTTTGTAATGAAAGCTACCTAAAATAAACCTCATGTGCTCAATCATTGCTGTTCTAATAGCGAATTTTATAAGTAAGTTTACTAGGAAAACCGTATGGTATGGGTTTTTTCTCGTTTAAAAATACACCATTTATGCTGCGTATATCACTGTATGTCCTCAACTATATTTCTGTTGAGAAATTTGAAGAAACACACAACAATGTTTAAAGGTATTTAGACAAATTTTAAAAACTCACAAGTCATAAAGAACGGATTACAATTCATTATAATTTTGTTCAAATTTAAAACGATTACCCTAATTTATTCTTGAATCTGAAAAAGAGGATTTAAGCTCTTTGTATTCAAGTGTATTTCTTGGAGGAAATTTTCTAATTGTGAAGTTAATTAGATATGTTTTCAAAGACAATTATATTTCTAGTTGAAATTTTCTTCCAGATTTAAAGAAAGCATTATTTCCAAAATCTCCAATGAACTGTTTTAGCGATGTTCTATATTATTATTTCTCAAACTTTCTGTAACTTCATTAAGGATATTTTAAAACGATTTTAATGTTGCTAAAGTATTGATCCATGAAATTATTTTGTAGATATTTATTTTTACTAGATTATTTTTATAAATTCATATATTGCTCTCTTTGCCGTAGTTTTAGCCAGTTCAACTTGTAATTCTGGATGGAAAGTTTTATCTTTGCTTTTTTATGTTTTTTGGAGTGCTTAAACGAATTTCAGCTTTCCATCATCATAACGTGTATTCTTAAAAAATTTATATGAAAAATAGCTTTAAATATTATTTTTACCCACGCTTTTTTCATCATACTTCGTAATTTTTTTTAAGACGTTATTACACCAAATTAAAATATAAAGATTTTCTTTCATTTGTTTCTATACATTCAATTTTTTTTTCGAAAAAAAGACAGGTGTGCGAGTAAAAAGAATTTCGGAGCCGTATTGTATTTACTGCATTGAAGAGTAACAAATCCAATCCAATCACTTTTTTATCATTTTAATCAGAAATGTGAAGTTCTTATCATCATTTAAAGTTATATGCTTTGTTAATTTTAACACAATTATTCTAATTGGTAATTTCTTGAGCTCCATTACCTGAGATTTATTCTGTTGAGCTGAACCAGGTTTCAGACCAGATGCTATAATCATTAAGGTTAGATGGGTGAAAAAGTTCCACCAGATTCGTCGAGGTTAGCTCAGATGGTAGAGCACTGGCGACTTCACCCAGAAGATCCCTGGTTCGAATCCTGGTCCGGACTTTTTTCGCCCAGTTGGGCATTTACATCTAATAAAATTATATGATTTACAAGATTATTATTATAGATTCATACATTGCTCTATTTGCCGTAGTTTTAGACCTTTCAAATTGTAATTCTGGATAGAAGTTTTTATCGTTGCTTTTTTATGTTTTTCGGAGTGCTTAAAGATGTTCAGCTTTCCGTCGTCATAAGTGATTGAAATGCTTTGGTTGAGGTCTCACTTTGGTAAATTTATCATTGCTGAGTTCAGCTTATGGGTGAAATTATAATATGCCTGATTCCATTTTTAGATTGCTTCATACACCATTCTTCTGCTATATTCTCATGTAGCAGGCATTGTTATATTTAGTGGTTTACACTATATCACCATTAATAACCAAACACTTTCAATTTTAGACGTTTTGTCGAATGGTTAAAGATATAAATTTGTCGGATTCTTTTTGGAACTGCAGGATCATGAATAATATGTTTGACTTCATATTTATCAATGGCAGTTTGATCAGAAGGACAATTAGGGGGGGGGGGCAACAAAATATTAAAGAAAAAAAATAATATTTGTGATCACCCTGTAATATAAAATACACGAAATGCTCATACATATATTCTACAGTATATGTATTCATTTGTGGGAGAATAGCACGTAGTATATTCATGGAGGTATATCAATTTCTTTTTAGTGTTAAAAAAATTATTGCATGTTTTCTGTTTATATTATGCAGGTGTGTTACCAAATTTAACACCAGTTTCAGGAAATTTGACAAAATGTATTGGAAATACAATAGTGCATTTGGAATGGAAATACATTAACTATTTTATGAAATATGAGCAATTGTGTGAAACATTTTTTATATGCGCATGCGCGCACGATAATTTTTTTTAATGATTTGATAGTGAATTTTATGGAGCAACCCATAAAGAAGAGCCAATCAAATATAATGAAAATTCAGAACGATATTGGCGTGTAACATTTATTTATTTATTATATATACCACTCCGCCCTCTGTCGCGCGTATTGGTAAGCTCAGTATCGGCTGAAATTTGTAATTTTTTTTTCTAAGACCTCAATAAAGGGGACCGGGAAGGACAATCTATGCTCTACAGACTCACTTCCTATTCTGAGCAGTCTCTCTGGGGCAGTAAAAGTAAAAAGAACGATATTGGAGATAGAGTGAGCGCATTTTTAGTTTTCTTTAAAAACAACTATTTGATAAGGGGTTTTCCATAAATTGCTGTTTTTTATTTTTCAGTTCCGTAATTTTAATTTTTTATTGATGCTTTAGTTTTTCTTGGAAAACCACCAGAATGAGCCTATTCCAAGAAAAAGAAAGAAGTATCAGAATCTAAGCATTTCTTCTAAATATACCCATTACATTCATTAAATACAAACTCATTTGCTGAAAGCCAGTTAATAAAAAAATACAATTTTTTTGAAAATCCCTTATCATTCATCAGCTTTTAGAGAGCAACTGAAAATCAGCTCACTATATTGTCAATTTCATTCTGAATTTTTATGACATTTGGCTGGCTTTTTTATATCAGTTGCCCCATATATTTGACCATTAAATCATTAAAAAAAAATTCTCGTTCGCGCACGCACAAATAAAAGAATATTTCATGTAACTGCTCATATTTCTTTAAAAAGTGTGATATATTTACATTCCAATTCCACTCTATTAACCCTACTACATTTTGTCAAATTTTCTGAAACTTGTGTTAAATTTGATAGAAAACGCTGCATGATATAAACAAAAAAGATGCAAGAATTTTCCAACTTCGAAAAAAAATTGATATATCTCCATGAATATACGTGCTATTCTTACAAAAATGAATACATATATTATACTGTAGCCACATATTCGTAAACTATAGCGATAGATCTTTTCGTGCTTTTTATTTTACAAGGCAACCACAAATATCATTATTTTGCTTTGAAATTTTGTTGACCCTCTAAATGTCCTGATCAAATCGCCATTGTTAAATATGAAGTCAAGAATATTCTACATAAACCTAAAGTTTCAGAAAAATCCGACAATTATATCTTTAAATATTCGACAAAATATCTAAAATTGAAAGTGTATGATGATTAATGGCTATATAGAATAATTAGAGGTGGAGCAACATCTCTGAAAGCCAGTTTGATGTAAAAGCTGTAAGTAAGGTTGTTCAAGGAAATGATGTTTTCACTCAAGTCTCATACAAGGATACAAAAAATAGCAGTTCGGCATTAATGACAGTCTAGGCATCAGCATCAGCATTTTTGAATACCTGTACCACATTTTGGAAATCTGCTTTATTTTTCAATAAAAAAAAAAAAAAAAAAAAAAAAAAAAAAAAAAAAAAAAAGATTTTGCGGTATAGAGCATAAATAGTATCACAACCCCTCATAGCGAGAAGAAACGAGATGGTTTAAGCTTTTGTTTTGTAGAGTGTTAGTGAATTAAAATTTCTGGTTAATTTTCTCTTGCTTCTTGTCGAGTTAACATTTTGCTCATTATAAGAAATAAACATTGTTAAATGTGCAATGGCAACTTATGATCATCAAGAGGTTTACATATTTACCAATGCCTATCACGTAGTCATAGTTAGGCAATACATTGATACAGTATTTAATAGTTAGGTAATATATTGATATACAGTATTTATATTGGTTGTTTCGGCACCATACTTTGCCTATTTGGTAACCAGTGTTGCAGCATGAAATTTAGACATAACCAAGAAAAGTAAACGGTGTATGTTCCTTTCGCCCGCAAGAAAGTTTTATCTGAGAAATAGTTGGTAGATTAGTTTAAAATAATCTTATTAGATACCAATTTCCCAGATCGGCATTACTGAAAATTGAAAGAAAGGTAAAATAAGTATAATCTTATTACAATTTTCTGATGACCAGCAGTCACTCAATTCTTTCATAATTACAATAAAGACTATCGCGTTTATCTGCATAAACTGTAATGTCCATTTACAAAACACTAACATCTTTATCAACGATTACGTAAAAAAAGGTAGCTCGATGGCTTTATCGTCTCAGATGTATTTACTCAATTGCATTCAACTGATGAAGAAGAATTAACAGTCGATAAGCCTTATGAAGAAGAGTAATTTCAATTGTCAATACCATTAATGCAAGCTAAGTTCAGTATTTAAGGTTATAACTTCCCTTCTTCTTTTATTATTTTTTGTGATTAATAATTTTTGAAGAATTTCATTTAACTTTTTAAAGAATAAACTGATGTCCTGATTTTTTTTAGTGCGCATGTCTTGAATATATTTCTTTGTTGTCTTATTTAATTGGATTTTCAAAATAGGTTTTTCAAACGGTAACGTGAACAAAAATCAGGTAAATGTAACTTTATATGGCATTAAGAGCATTAAAGTCATGATAGAAATAGATAGATAGTGACTGGATAATTTTATGTCCCTTTCATTCCAGAATTTCACTACGTTGCCGAAATCTGTGTTACTAGTTATCCAAACTTTTAATTCTAGAAATATGTTGTTTTATGAAAAATGTAAAAATAAAATGTCTAGTTTAATTATATGTAATATTTTTTTCAAAGCAATTTTACCCATTTACAAAATATCAGAAGTTAAATCTTGTACAAATTGATTATCTTATGAATTTCCGCTTAAAATATTTTAAGCACTCATGTTATTTGTTCGCAAATCTGATATTCGTGTTCAGCAAACAAAATATCGAAAAGAAAACAGCAACAAAAAAAACTTTAAAATTTTCCATACAGGAGACATTTTCCTGTCATTTGACGAGACTATCGGGCATACATAATCTAAAAAAATGTCCCTGTTAAATGAGAATCTGTATAAAGAACCTGACATGATTTTTAAACGAATTTCCAAGAAAAATATCGCAACAGATAACATTACTATTTTAATTAATCATCTATTTTCATTAAAATACATACAAATTATTTATAAAATTATCTATCAATGAATGAGCATTAAAGCTAAATTCAAATAGAAATAAATTTATGTCAAAATGGAAAAAGTAGGATTTATGGGCTGAGTGGATTTATAGATTTGTTTACAGAGAAGATGCCGTATTTAGTTAAAATGAACATTTGTAGAAGTTTCTCACTAGAAAAGAGCTTTTAATTCATTTAACGTAATTTAGATGTATTAAGCTTTTTTTCTTATCTAAGAACTTCAGAATAATTAAAAAAATCATTCTACTTTTTAAAAGTATGTTAAGATATAATTACATAAATTTACGTAACTTTCAAGCATTTTAGGCAGATTTTTGATAAGATATTATAATATATTTCTTTGTCTAAATTAAATAATGTTTAAAAAGTCAATAATTTAAAGCAAATATATACATAATATGTGGCGTCCTAATATATTTTCATAAACATATTATTCCATATATGTATTTCTTAATAATATTTAGTATTAGACGAAAATGCTTCTACTGCCACAGGCAAAGTATACTATGTTTATTCTGAAACATTTTTTTATTTAAAGGAAGCTTATTTTCCAAATAATGCATTAATACTATTTTTTTTTCACTTACTTATTTTTGTCATGAAAACTTAAGTAAATGTGCGACAGTTTTCAATTTCACCGTTTTTCAGATGAAAAGAAACTTTTAGTATCCACATTTTTTTAAACGTTCTACTTATTAGATTATGTATGTTAGTGTCTGGTTTTCTCTAATTGAGACGTTTTTTCTCAAATCGCATAACTCCAGATTTATTTTATAATCATAGAACTTGGATTTATATTCCAATCAAAATTTTTGCATTAAAAATTATTTTAACAAGTTTCTTAAATTGCAATATACATATATTTATATAATTTAATTAATTTATATTAATTTATAATTAATTTATATTAATTTATAATTAATTTATATTAATTTATAACTAATTTATATAGGGGAGGGTAGTACACTGTGAGACGAAAAATATTATTATTTCACCTATGGTGACTATTTTTATTCTTTTGAAAAAAAAATTGCTACATCTTAAAGCAACACAAATACGCTACACATTAATGTATAAATGGTTTTTAAAAAGTTATTTATAAAAGCATAGAATCATGATAACGGACTATCGGAATTTCTCTCAAGTGGTACAGAGTGAGACAATGTATATATTTTCATGAACCATACATTTTTACACTCTATCCACAACTTTTTTCGGTGTAATAATGTCTCAATTACTGCCTGATATCGTGTTTATCACCTGGAGTTCAATCTGATATCTGGGAGTCGAGTAGTTTTGATAGAGAAATAGTAAAAGTGCAAAGAAAATTTCATTAGTTACAGGTACACATATTATTAACAATTCAACCACATTTGAGCTTAACACGTATGGTGGATGATTACAATTAAACTATAGTTATCTCTCTTAAATAAAGGCTCAAGAGTATAATAAAACACTCATACTACAACATACGTATATTAAAACACACATACACACATAAATAACGCCTGCATTCAACAGTTAAAGGTATATATAAATATTATACAGACATACAAACAATAAATACAATAAACCCAACTGGAGTGAAAAATTAGCCAGAACCAGGAATCGAACCCGGGACCACAGTATACAAGACTGCTGCTCTAACCACTGAGCTACTTCGGCCGATGCCTGAGTCTGCAATTTCTCACTAATAAACCATGTTGGGGAAGTCACCAGCCATCTATACGACAGCCTTGGATGACCGGACAAGGATGAATAGATTTTACTATTACATCGATCTACGATAATTATAATAAAACACTCATACTACAACATATATTAAAACACACATACACACATAAATAATTTATGTGTGTATATAATTTATTTATGTGTGTATGTGTGTTCTAATATATGTTGTAGTATGAGTGTTTTATTATAATTATCGTAGATCGATGTAATAGTAAAATCTATTAATCGTTGACCGGTCATCCATGGCTGTCGTATAGATGGCTTATGACTTCCCCAACGTGGTTTATTAGTGAGAAATTGCAGACTCAGGCATCGGCCGGAGTAGCTCAGTGGTTAGAGCAGCAGTCTTGTATACTGTGGTCCCGGGTTCGATTCCTGGCTCTGGCTAATTTTTCACTCCAGTTGGATTTATTGTATTTATTGTTTGTATGTCTATATAATATTTATATATACCTTTAGCTCAAGAGTATGCCTGATAATGGGAGTGTGTAGCTCAATGTACATCCAAATTTCCGAAGGAAAACGGAAACCGGTGGTATCGTGATAGTTGCTTTGTTATCATAAATTATAGTTATTGCAGATGCAAAGAAGTGTCTGATTCATCAACAGATACAATATCTGGAACATAATGTACGAAGCTTGCCGCGTTCACACTCTTCGACGATAAATCACTTTAAAATCACCGTCTTCATTCTTACAGGTTAAGATTTTCCCTACTTAGATCATACTATTTAAAGATTGCACAAGAGCATAATCACGAACCGCAGGCTCCCGTTCCAGTTCCTGAAATATAAATGATTCATCGTCGTCAGAAGAATCGTCTAGAACAAACTGTGTAAACAGTGAGACACGTCCCACTGTGTACCACAACTGTGTGTCTCACTGTGTACTTTCGTTACGTTGTAGCAAAATGGATTTCATATCTGTTTCTTCATCAGTCTCATTGCTTTTAATGTTTGTGTCGACATAGCCTATCATTAGATATAGCTAGGATTGGTTAAGTGAATATATCCCATCATGAAGGAAATAATCACTAGAATGTACGTTTACGTAACTTTAACCCCAGTAAAATAAAGGATTACTTATTATTTTGTTGGACGAGTAACCGAAGTGCCGAAATTACATCCACGTGTTTCATAAGATGGGGTGATTATGTGTGAGTGCCTGCTAGGAGAAAAAGTTATGCTGCTGTCTAAACGGCTGTTGTCTCACTGCGTACACTTCCCTATACAATTTTCTTTGAAAATCAACATTCAGTATTCAGAAATCAATAACAAGTGGCCAATAACAAGTATTAAAGTTAATATTTAAAGAGATTAATGTGTCGCAAATATCTTTATAACGCTTATTGGTTTTAGTTTTGGGTTTTAAATTACAAAATTAATTCGTGCAACATAACAGTTAGAAGCAATGTAGTGTCATATAACGGTTATATCTTAATCTAAAACAAGGGAGAGTAGGAAGTTATTCGTTGTCAGCACATAAATCCCCCACAAGAAAAAATCTTACCCTTTCAGTTTTTTTATTGAACTTTAAAAACGTCAAGCCTATTGCAAGATCGATGAAAATATACCAAAATTTTTTGAAATCGCTCTCCTCCGAACGGCTGCAATAAGTAGCTTTTTTTAATGAAAGCTACCTAACAAGGATGAGTAGGAAGAAATTTATTGAGAGCATATAACTACCCTACAAGAAGAAAAAGCATACCTTTCATTTTTTTTAATTGAACTTTAAAAACGTCCGGCCTGTTTTAGGACACACTGTATCACTATTTCTTCTTTAACAGAACAATCTTCAGAAGAACATTTATTTCGTAAGAATAAAACCAGAAAGTGAATAATATGCCCATTAAATTTACTATTGAAGAGAACATCTTTTTATCAAATATACTTTAAGAACTTATCCCCATACATTCGCATTATATCACTCATTTGCTTGGAAAATAAATTGCCGGATTTCTTCAAATTAAATGAAATGATTGAATATATATATGGCGATGTATGTATAGCTGACAGTTTATGATAGACATAAAACACTTTTTTGGTAAGTTTATTTATGTATCTACATATTTCAAATCAGGATAAGGAGATAATATTTCTTGGATATGATAAAGTGAGAAAGAAATGTCGCATTTCATGTAAAAAATATTTTTGGGAGGATTCACTGAACACATTTGAATTTTAAAGTGTAAAAGAAGTCCCAAAACTGATTTATTTTACTCAAAGAATGTTTGAGGAAAAATGGTGCGCTTTCATATTATTAGTCTATGACTAATTCCTTAAAATTAAATATAATGGAAAGAAATTGCTTTTAAAATATTACTAAGTATGTTTGGAAATATATGGAATGGATATAAATTAAGTTCAATTTACAATTTACAGTGCAAGTAGTCTGTAATTGGAAGAATGCGCAAACACGACCTAGCAGTTAGAATAATAGGAAAATTACTGGACACACTTGGTACTGAATTGCATTTATGTAAATAAAAATCAAAACACTGACCGCAGTAAACGATGGGTTTTTGAATAAATAGAACGTGCAAATAGGTGAAATTAAGAAAATAATTTGTGAACTGTTTAATGTATAAATCATGAGTGGTTCAATATTATAAAATGTACATGACAGTTTATCGACGGATTAAACAGACTGTTTAATGAGCAATTGACTGCAGGATAATTTTTTTATTTCTAGTGACATAGAAGAGAAAAGTCGTTTCACAACAGTAAACTTTTCTTGCTGGCCAGAGATTTCATTTTCATTATCAGTAACCACACTCTCAAAAGAGTTCGTGAACTCAATGAAATTTTCCTTTTATTATATTTCGTTAAACATGAAAATATGCTTCACTTTGCTACTTTTCCACCGGATGCAGAAAATTCCCCAATCCAACATGGAAATTACCCGAAATCCTTCTAGCTAAAGCTGTATTATTTCTGATTACAAGAGTGTTCTGGGAACATTTACGCTTAGTTCTTTTACGTATCAGAAACGAATTTTCTCGCATGTTCAATTTCTACACAAAAGACTTAAAATTCGCAATTTTGAACTGAATACTCAAAAGAACTAAATTACTTTAACTACCATGAAAATGGTTTGGTGAAGGGCACCTTGCTGCCAGTACATTTTACGTTTTTTGACGAAATTGCTTTGCAGATATATATATATCACCAAAGGTGGTATTGTTCTTCAAATGGGTATACAAATTATAATTTCTTGTTAAGATGAATGCCTTAAAATGTGCGAAAATTATGTTGAAACAAGGTCCAAAGTATTCATTCTTGGATCTGCAAGAAAGTACATTGTGCAAATAAATTTAATTATATATTTTTTAATTGACTATTATGGCTTATTATCTCAGTGCTCCATGTTTAATTTTTTTATTCCAAAGACTATCATAATCGGAAACAGATTTAGGTTATTTTTTAATTTTTACCCGAAAAGATAGTTGTGGGTAGAAGCTTAGTAATCTTGAATCGTGTGATTTGCATTATTGAAATAAAATCAAATTAAAAAAAATATCGAAGTTACCATTGAGAAAATGTAATCTTGACCATATTATCAAGCTTTCTCAATGGTCAGATTAGACATAAATTACGGTTAAGGAAATATTTTCTATAAAAATCTTTGTTTGCATTGGCAGTTTGCTGTATATTCTTAAGACTGTACGTGAAATATTTATAAAGCAAGTTTAATATATTTTTCATATCAATATACAGAGCACATATGAATATACATATATATATATATGTATATATTATTTTACTTACTCCTTAATACACTACTCAAAACAATTAAAGGATATTTGAAGTTTTATATAAAATAAAGATATAAACGAAATTTTTTTTGCCGAAAATAGAAGAAGAGAATCACAAATGCAAATTTTTCTGGTTTTCAAACTGTGGAGTATGCAAATTTTGAGTTCGACGTCAAAAACGTCGCTTCAGCGGCAGCGAATGAAATTTGACTTTCAACTGGATAAAAGAGAATGAAGACAAGGATGATCGGCATTCAGTGATTGCTTTGTTTCGATGAGTACGATGTCTCAGCGAAGTCATTTGACAGATTCAGAAGCTTTGAGAATTGTTGGTAGGTTAGAAGGGGGCCAAACTCAAGCCGAAGTAGCGCAAGCCATTGGAGTGTCACAAAGTGTCATTTCCAAGATCTGGAACCGTTTTTTCGAGAGTGGATGTGCAGGCCGAAGACCAGGGCAAGGTCGTAGACGGGCAACAACGCCCAATGAAGATCGGTATTTAGCGTTAACAGCTCGGAGACACCGAACCATGAACGCTACTCTTCTCCAACAACACCTTCGCTCGGCTACAGGCACCACGATTTCAACTCAGGCTGTCCGAAACCGGCTCCATGCTGTAGGTCTGTATGCTCGCCGACCGATGGTATGTGTTAGATTAACATCAAGGCATCGTCGCGACCGCAGGGAGTGGGCAACCGAGCATGTCAACTGGAGGAGAAATGAATGGAGCAATATTCTGTTTTCTGACGAGTCCCGTTTTTCTGTGCATCCGGATAATAGGCGTATTTTCATCTGGAGGGACCGTGGCAGTAGGAATAATCCTGCGTTCGTGCACGAAAGTGTCAGATTTGGCGGTGGAGGAGTGTTGGTGTATGGTGGCATCTCCATTGACGGGCGCACTGACCTCTACATCATTCGAGATGGAGCTCTGACTGGTCGCCGATATAGGGATGAGATCCACAGACCTATTGTAGTCCCTTACGCTGCAGCAATTGGAGATAACTTCATTTTAATGGACGATAACGGCAGGCCACATCGTGCAAACCTGGTGGAGGATTTCCTTTTCGAGGAAGGAATCGTTCGAATGGAATGGCCAGCGTGTTCTCCAGACATGAATCCAATCGAGCACGTTTGGGACGCTCTAGGAAGACGAGTTTCTGGCCGCCAACAACCCCCACAAACTCTCCAAGAACTGGAAAGAGCTCTTCTGGAAGAGTGGGGCAGAATACCCCAACTCGTCATTAATAGCCTCATCGAGTCCATGCCTCAAAGGTGTTCAACGTTGCTGGCCGCCCGTGGAAACCATACCCCTTACTGAAAATGATTTTCTTTGAAGAAAACACCTTTTATTATTCTTTTTTTCTCATATGCACAAATTGTGTTTTTTTCCTTTAGTACACAAATACGCAATAAAATGCATTTTTTTCTGCCAAACATGTGTAATTTATTCTCATATAACCTACTATGTCTGTCGACCATGTATCAATCATCTAAACAGTTTACCAGATACAAAATCTACCTAAAACTGCAATATCCTTTAATTGTTTTGAGCAGTGTATTACTAAAATATTATTCTATCATCTAAAGATGTATTTTATGTCACTTTAAGACAGCTAATGTCACTGAAAGGAACAAAATATGAGAAATAAATGCAGTAAGCTGCTGCAAAAATGTCAGGATTGAAATATTTTATTCTGAATCACTTGACACAAAAAAGGAAAATAATGAAGAAAATATTATCTTGACAGAAGTTTTCGGTAACATTAAGAAAAATAAATAAAGGATTCGTTCCGAATCCAAAACAAGATGTTAAACTATCATTGACATTCGCATCATTGCAATCTTTTCGCTTTCAAATCAAAGAAAAAAATGTGTCGTAAGAAAATAACATTTACTCTGTTTGCTTTATAAGCTTATATTTATTGGCGATTGAATTTTTATATTTTGCATATCATTTTAAAGCTTTCTTTCTTCTTAAAATTTTTAATAAGCCAAAAAAAAAAAAAAAAAAAAAAAAAAAAAAAAAAAAACACAATTAAAAAGAAGAATCAAAACTGAAGGAGCGTGTTCGTCGATAGAGTTATTAAGGTTTTTAAATATATTTGATGATTAGTTATAATGACTAATGAAGAGCATTTTGCAATCGCGATTCAACTAAAAATAAATATACATTTTAGGTTTATGAAAAAATTCATTGCGTTTACTTTTTTATCTGAGGAAAAAAAAAAAAAAAAACATACAAAAATGAATCAGCAAAACTTCTTCTTCCACAGTGTGACAATGATGCAATAGAAATTCTTCTGATGATCAAAGTGCTTTTATCATAAATGCCATAGTATAAAAATATATATTATTTTTTTTTAAATTGTATTCTATTAATAACCACATCTATAAATAAACTAAATATTTTTTTTTCTAAATCCAAGTTATCACTTTATTAATATTGATAATCATATTTTTGTGATCATTTTGCTTTCATTCCAAATAGAAAAAATAATAAAAAGCATTGTGAAATCCACAGTTAATGACACCTAAACATTAACTGACACTTCAGAAAAAATCTAAATCAAATAAGTATTTGCTTGTAAAATTCTGCAAATTAATGTCATCTAGTAGTAAACACTTATTTTTGTTATGGAGACAATTTATTCACCACTATAGGAAAACAACACATTTAGTAAGAATGTAACTTTTGAGAACACAAAAAAGTACCATTTTGAGTCACCCATCTTATTTCTAAAATTAAGGTAGTGCTTTTTTTATCTGCTTGTAATGCAACCATCATAACCTTTAACCGTCTGTGAGATGGTTGCGTCTACATATCTACCCTTTACACAAAAATGAACGCGTCCCCAATCTTATCACACAATTTAATCCTTACGCTACTGGTCCTCTGCCTCCCTCACCCATTTGCAACACCTGCGCATTTTTAGCTATTGAAAGAAAAATTATTTTATTTTCAACGCAGTCTGTGAGACGGTATGTTTCCGTTTATGTAATTTTTTGCTCTGGGGTATTTATATGGAGGAGCCGTCAAAGCGGGTACGCTACAGTGATAAAATAGACTGAAGAAACTATTTTGAGATTGTTTGATGAAGTAGTAAGTGACATAAGCGATGTTAAAAGTTGTTATGTAATAACATCCTTTCCAATTAAAATTAATTTAAAAAGCTATTTTTAAATATTTAAATTAAATAAAAAAACTTCTTTACTTTTAAAATTTAAATTCTACCTTTAAATATTCATTAATTTTCGTTAAGTTCGTTTTTCAGTTAAATTTCACTTTAAAACAATTTTAATTTAATCGCCATAAAAGATCGTCAAAAATTATCAATAATAAAATAATAAATCTTAAAATTAATACTTTCTACCTTAATAGAATATTTTTATAATAATTTTCAAATCTAAAATTCATCATTTAAAGTCATTTTATTCAAATACTTGTATTACTCTGTGTGCCATCGTTTATTAAATCAGCCAATCAATATCTTTCCCGCCTAATGCCGTTCGTTCGTAGCGTGGCTTCACTCTCTTGAGCTTTGGACGGTATCGCACCAAGAAGGGTGCGATGTTGCTCCGTAAAAATTATTCCTTTTCCGTTGGAAAAATTATTTCCTTCGATATACAACTTTCATAAAGTGTCATCTCAAAAAAGTAATTTAAATAAAGTAATACTGTGAAATTCAGTGGCGACAAGTTTTACGGATAGTTGTCAATACCTTTAGAGGAGTGCTTCAAATGTCATTTCCGATCATCTTTGCGAAGTAAATTGCACAACAATTGAAATTATGGCATTTTGGAAATAAAGACATCCACAGATCGTAATCACATTTATTGAGAACGGTCTCTAGATTTAAATATGAGTATCTTTTAAGTGATTGGAAATTTCATTTCAATCAACCATCTTTAGTGTGTGCATTTGCATCTTCGTAAAATAAATTTGAGTGTACACCATGATTTGGAGAATCAAATCTACAGTATGTTGAAAAATTTCCTTCCTCTTTTTACCTATGTTTGACATCACAATGGTGAGTTGTTTGACTTATTACATCCTCAATGAACTCTATTTGATTTCAAAAAACTGACAATTCAAGTAGCTAGAAAGGATAACTTGAGGCATGAACTAGTTTCTAAAAGAATCATGAATATTGTTTGAAGCAGAGCTAACTGCTCATTCTGATACTTCACAACAAAGATATGATATCCTGTGATTAATAATATAAAGCTTGTTAATGAATTTCAATATCTAGGTTTATAAAAAGTCAATATTTGAAATAAATGTAATAATTTAATTTTAATAATATTTGTAAGGTGAGTGCACTCCCCCCCCCACCCTTTTCCATTTAAGTTCATTATCATTTTAATAAAAGTATTTTGTTTCAATAAAGGTATATGTGTTATTTATGTGTGTGATAATTTTATTACTATGTGCCAATTTGATTTATTGTAATGAAATATTACAAAGATAATTAGGGATAAACATTTAAAGGTATAAATTTAATACTTGGCACAATTTAAAATATGTTTAACATATGCAATTTTCAGGCAAGAAATATTTTCTTAGTTCAGATGAGTCTAAGGTTTAATATTATTCATATTTTGCCATGAAGTTACCAAGTTATATTTATTTACATCTCTCACATGCAATGTTTATCCTATCCACTAACGATCTTTTGGCCATAATTAATAGTAAACTTTCTCCTTTTCTAATTCATATTAAAAATCACATATATTATTTATAACTCCTAATTTTAATTAATTTAAATTCATTTTCTCTCTTCCTTTTATTTTTTTAATTTCTTTTTTTCTACCTAACAAAAGTATTTCAGATGATGAATATATAAATTCTGAACACGAAAGTGACTCAACATTGTCAAAAATGCATAAAAAATGCAGATATTTAGAACATGCTGCAATATTTACTATTAAATGTTTGTTAACTTTACTCCTTAATACTTTTTTTTCTAATTCATATCATACCGAAATATATAAAAATATTAGCATTTATTTAATTATTATGATGAAAATTTTATATTTTGAACAATAATGTGTAATTTCAAATTATTTTCTGTCTCCGACATTCAAAACTTATTTTTATGCTATCATATTAAAAAATTGATCCTGTTAATGCATTACTATTAAACATTAAGTGTTTAAGTTCACTATTTGGTAAATTATTAAGCGTTATTTTCCTTTTAAAATTGTATAGCATTTTTTTTTAAATTTAGCAGTCCCACAGACGGCACGTTTCCGTTTGTGCACGGGATTTTAATGTTCAGAAGCTTTGAGAATTGTTGGTAGGTTAGAAGGGGGCCAAACTCAAGCCGAAGTAGCGCAAGCCATTGGAGTGTCACAAAGTGTCATTTCCAAGATCTGGAACCGTTTTTTCGAGAGTGGATGTGCAGGCCGAAGACCAGGGCAAGGTCGTAGACGGGCAACAACGCCCAATGAAGATCGGTATTTAGCGTTAACAGCTCGGAGACACCGAACCATGAACGCTACTCTTCTCCAACAACACCTTCGCTCGGCTACAGGCACCACGATTTCAACTCAGGCTGTCCGAAACCGGCTCCATGCTGTAGGTCTGTATGCTCGCCGACCGATGGTATGTGTTAGATTAACATCAAGGCATCGTCGCGACCGCAGGGAGTGGGCAACCGAGCATGTCAACTGGAGGAGAAATGAATGGAGCAATATTCTGTTTTCTGACGAGTCCCGTTTTTCTGTGCATCCGGCTAATAGGCGTATTTTCATCTGGAGGGACCGTGGCAGTAGGAATAATCCTGCGTTCGTGCACGAAAGTGTCAGATTTGGCGGTGGAGGAGTGTTGGTGTATGGTGGCATCTCCATTGACGGGCGCACTGACCTCTACATCATTCGAGATGGAGCTCTGACTGGTCGCCGATATAGGGATGAGATCCACAGACCTATTGTAGTCCCTTACGCTGCAGCAATTGGAGATAACTTCATTTTAATGGACGATAACGGCAGGCCACATCGTGCAAACCTGGTGGAGGATTTCCTTTTCGAGGAAGGAATCGTTCGAATGGAATGGCCAGCGTGTTCTCCAGACATGAATCCAATCGAGCACGTTTGGGACGCTCTAGGAAGACGAGTTTCTGGCCGCCAACAACCCCCACAAACTCTCCAAGAACTGGAAAGAGCTCTTCTGGAAGAGTGGGGCAGAATACCCCAACTCGTCATTAATAGCCTCATCGAGTCCATGCCTCAAAGGTGTTCAACGTTGCTGGCCGCCCGTGGAAACCATACCCCTTACTGAAAATGATTTTCTTTGAAGAAAACACCTTTTATTATTCTTTTTTTCTCATATGCACAAATTGTGTTTTTTTCCTTTAGTACACAAATACGCAATAAAATGCATTTTTTTCTGCCAAACATGTGTAATTTATTCTCATATAACCTACTATGTCTGTCGACCATGTATCAATCATCTAAACAGTTTACCAGATACAAAATCTACCTAAAACTGCAATATCCTTTAATTGTTTTGAGCAGTGTATTACTAAAATATTATTCTATCATCTAAAGATGTATTTTATGTCACTTTAAGACAGCTAATGTCACTGAAAGGAACAAAATATGAGAAATAAATGCAGTAAGCTGCTGCAAAAATGTCAGGATTGAAATATTTTATTCTGAATCACTTGACACAAAATGAAAATAATGAAGAAAATATTATCTTGACAGAAGTTTTCGGTAACATTAAGAAAAATAAATAAAGGATTCGTTCCGAATCCAAAACAAGATGTTAAACTATCATTGACATTCGCATCATTGCAATCTTTTCGCTTTCAAATCAAAGAAAAAAATGTGTCGTAAGAAAATAACATTTACTCTGTTTGCTTTATAAGCTTATATTTATTGGCGATTGAATTTTTATATTTTGCATATCATTTTAAAGCTTTCTTTCTTCTTAAAATTTTTAATAAGCCAAAAAAAAAAAAAAAAAAAAAACACACAATTAAAAAGAAGAATCAAAACTGAAGGAGCGTGTTCGTCGATAGAGTTATTAAGGTTTTTAAATATATTTGATGATTAGTTATAATGACTAATGAAGAGCATTTTGCAATCGCGATTCAACTAAAAATAAATATACATTTTAGGTTTATGAAAAAATTCATTGCGTTTACTTTTTTATCTGAGGAAAAAAAAAAAAAAAAAACATACAAAAATGAATCAGCAAAACTTCTTCTTCCACAGTGTGACAATGATGCAATAGAAATTCTTCTGATGATCAAAGTGCTTTTATCATAAATGCCATAGTATAAAAATATATATTATTTTTTTTTTAAATTGTATTCTATTAATAACCACATCTATAAATAAACTAAATATTTTTTTTTCTAAATCCAAGTTATCACTTTATTAATATTGATAATCATATTTTTGTGATCATTTTGCTTTCATTCCAAATAGAAAAAATAATAAAAAGCATTGTGAAATCCACAGTTAATGACACCTAAACATTAACTGACACTTCAGAAAAAATCTAAATCAAATAAGTATTTGCTTGTAAAATTCTGCAAATTAATGTCATCTAGTAGTAAACACTTATTTTTGTTATGGAGACAATTTATTCACCACTATAGGAAAACAACACATTTAGTAAGAATGTAACTTTTGAGAACACAAAAAAGTACCATTTTGAGTCACCCATCTTATTTCTAAAATTAAGGTAGTGCTTTTTTTATCTGCTTGTAATGCAACCATCATAACCTTTAACCGTCTGTGAGATGGTTGCGTCTACATATCTACCCTTTACACAAAAATGAACGCGTCCCCAATCTTATCACACAATTTAATCCTTACGCTACTGGTCCTCTGCCTCCCTCATCCATTTGCAACACCTGCGCATTTTTAGCTATTGAAAGAAAAATTATTTTATTTTCAACGCAGTCTGTGAGACGGTATGTTTCCGTTTATGTAATTTTTTGCTCTGGGGTATTTATATGGAGGAGCCGTCAAAGCGGGTACGCTACAGTGATAAAATAGACTGAAGAAACTATTTTGAGATTGTTTGATGAAGTAGTAAGTGACATAAGCGATGTTAAAAGTTGTTATGTAATAACATCCTTTCCAATTAAAATTAATTTAAAAAGCTATTTTTAAATATTTAAATTAAATAAAAAAACTTCTTTACTTTTAAAATTTAAATTCTACCTTTAAATATTCATTAATTTTCGTTAAGTTCGTTTTTCAGTTAAATTTCACTTTAAAACAATTTTAATTTAATCGCCATAAAAGATCGTCAAAAATTATCAATAATAAAATAATAAATCTTAAAATTAATACTTTCTACCTTAATAGAATATTTTTATAATAATTTTCAAATCTAAAATTCATCATTTAAAGTCATTTTATTCAAATACTTGTATTACTCTGTGTGCCATCGTTTATTAAATCAGCCAATCAATATCTTTCCCGCCTAATGCCGTTCGTTCGTAGCGTGGCTTCACTCTCTTGAGCTTTGGACGGTATCGCACCAAGAAGGGTGCGATGTTGCTCCGTAAAAATTATTCCTTTTCCGTTGGAAAAATTATTTCCTTCGATATACAACTTTCATAAAGTGTCATCTCAAAAAAGTAATTTAAATAAAGTAATACTGTGAAATTCAGTGGCGACAAGTTTTACGGATAGTTGTCAATACCTTTAGAGGAGTGCTTCAAATGTCATTTCCGATCATCTTTGCGAAGTAAATTGCACAACAATTGAAATTATGGCATTTTGGAAATAAAGACATCCACAGATCGTAATCACATTTATTGAGAACGGTCTCTAGATTTAAATATGAGTATCTTTTAAGTGATTGGAAATTTCATTTCAATCAACCATCTTTAGTGTGTGCATTTGCATCTTCGTAAAATAAATTTGAGTGTACACCATGATTTGGAGAATCAAATCTACAGTATGTTGAAAAATTTCCTTCCTCTTTTTACCTATGTTTGACATCACAATGGTGAGTTGTTTGACTTATTACACCCTCAATGAACTCTATTTGATTTCAAAAAACTGACAATTCAAGTAGCTAGAAAGGATAACTTGAGGCATGAACTAGTTTCTAAAAGAATCATGAATATTGTTTGAAGCAGAGCTAACTGCTCATTCTGATACTTCACAACAAAGATATGATATCCTGTGATTAATAATATAAAGCTTGTTAATGAATTTCAATATCTAGGTTTATAAAAAGTCAATATTTGAAATAAATGTAATAATTTAATTTTAATAATATTTGTAAGGTGAGTGCACTCCCCCCCCCACCCTTTTCCATTTAAGTTCATTATCATTTTAATAAAAGTATTTTGTTTCAATAAAGGTATATGTGTTATTTATGTGTGTGATAATTTTATTACTATGTGCCAATTTGATTTATTGTAATGAAATATTACAAAGATAATTAGGGATAAACATTTAAAGGTATAAATTTAATACTTGGCACAATTTAAAATATGTTTAACATATGCAATTTTCAGGCAAGAAATATTTTCTTAGTTCAGATGAGTCTAAGGTTTAATATTATTCATATTTTGCCATGAAGTTACCAAGTTATATTTATTTACATCTCTCACATGCAATGTTTATCCTATCCACTAACGATCTTTTGGCCATAATTAATAGTAAACTTTCTCCTTTTCTAATTCATATTAAAAATCACATATATTATTTATAACTCCTAATTTTAATTAATTTAAATTCATTTTCTCTCTTCCTTTTATTTTTTTAATTTCTTTTTTTCTACCTAACAAAAGTATTTCAGATGATGAATATATAAATTCTGAACACGAAAGTGACTCAACATTGTCAAAAATGCATAAAAAATGCAGATATTTAGAACATGCTGCAATATTTACTATTAAATGTTTGTTAACTTTACTCCTTAATACTTTTCTTTCTAATTCATATCATACCGAAATATATAAAAATATTAGCATTTATTTAATTATTATGATGAAAATTTTATATTTTGAACAATAATGTGTAATTTCAAATTATTTTCTGTCTCCGACATTCAAAACTTATTTTTATGCTATCATATTAAAAAATTGATCCTGTTAATGCATTACTATTAAACATTAAGTGTTTAAGTTCACTATTTGGTAAATTATTAAGCGTTATTTTCCTTTTAAAATTGTATAGCATTTTTTTTTTAATTTAGCAGTCCCACAGACGGCACGTTTCCGTTTGTGCACGGGATTTTAATGTTTCCGGTTAAGGTCTAAACCTTTTCTTAGTTACACTTGTAGAAATTTGTTAAATGATGCATTAGAGCCATGATTTCTAGATTATATTTACTTAATTTAGCTTAATGGGGATGGGTTCCAGTTATTGGTTCTCATAAACCCATTTCACCAATTTCCAACAAATGTGTTAACTATTGGTAACATTAATGAAAGCAAAAATGTACTATCTGAAGGGCTTAAAAGACATAATAAAAAATTACATTTATCTTGTAGTCAACACCATTAAATTGTTCTACCAGGGCATGACACCATTTGTCAGTTACAGGTTCATGAATGTCAGTTATTGGATATCTGCGTTATCGATAAAACATGAAAAAAGGGACACGTTTAACTCTAGTATGATATCATATATAAATGCTTTTAAGTATATTATTTGCAGAATAAAGATTAAAGTATTCTTAAAGCATTAATTTCTTAAAATATAATTTTTTTTTTTTTTTTTTTTTTTTTTTGCAAGTGAGGTGACAGACACTGATACACTTTGTGCCAGATATTGTTTTTTTTTTTCTAAATAGCGTCTGTGTCAGTTACCGTAGTTACACATGATATTTATGAAAAAATTAATTTTTAATAATAGAGAGTATAATTTTGGGAATTTTGTGAACAGTAATATTTTAATATATCTCTACTATCATTTCAAAAGAAAAAATAACTATAAAATAAATATAAAATTTTGTAATAGTGATTTGAACAAGAAAGTATCCTTAAGATCTCAGTTACTGGGGTATTCACCCTATATAACCTTGTAATAAAAATATTCGATGTTTTCCAATTGAAAAGAGCTACAATCGTGTTATTATTCAAAACGTTATCAATATTATTTGAAAATTCAACAATTGTTCCTAGATTTTTTGCATTACATTTCGATTTCGATATGTTTTCTAGAAATAAAGTCAGGAGAGTTAAAAAAAAAGTTAATGATAAAATTCATTACACGTAATTATGACTGTTCTTAATATACAGGGGTTGGACAAAATAATGTGAACATCCATTTCGAAATGTGTCGTAATTAGACCGTCCAATACCGCTTTGCTACGTGTCGCTACTAAACTTCAATAGTAACACACAATTTTGACATTAATTGTTTGTTTCTTTCGATAACGTTTACTTTCGAATACCAAACGAGAATATATTCCGTCAAGTAGTTTAGAAATTATAAGCTTCTAATGTTAAATTTGTTTTTAAGCGTTGTAAAACAAGTTGCTATGTCTTAACACGTTCACGCCGGTGCGGTGGGTCACACTCTAGTTGTCAAGTCTCCGGCTTTTTGCACACCACTGTTATTTTAAAGAAAATGTTGTTCTTTTAAATCGCCCAATTGTTCTAATTAAATAAAATAACATTTTCTGTATTAAAATACTGGTATCCAAAAAGCCGGAGACTTGGCAGCTCTGAGACATGTGCTCTGTGACCCATCGCGCCGGCATGAACGTGTTAAGCATAATTCAAAAACGACTTGACGAATATGGCTCTAATTTTGTATTCATATGTGTGACAATTCTAGAAAATAATTTCTGGTTATAAATTTAAAGGGTATAATTCCTATTTGTTTGAAAAGTAAATAATTAAAATAAACATTTTAATATTGTGCTTTGGATAAAAAACAATCTATATTATAAAGGACAAACATATCTTTGCGTAACGCATACGTCATTTTGCGAATGGCAACACTTTGAAATTTGAAATAAAATTTTGGTTTTCTAATTTTCTCTACTGCAAATTTTTATACTTCTAAACATCGCACATTTTAAATTTTTACACCGCCATATAACGAAAAAAATGCTCTTTTAAATGCAATTTGTTTGAAAGCTGCATCTCATTTTAATTTTAAGATATTAATGTTTTTGTAGTTTTTATTACTTTTTTTGTAATCGTGGCAGCTGAAGCACTCCATTTCTGTTGAAACTAAAGAAAAAAAATGAAAATAGTAGATTCTTGTATCTTTTAGTTGTCATTTTCTCATAAAAACCGAAAACAATTTGAAATTAAAATACGTGCTATGTCAATAATATCGTCTGTTATAAAACCCAGTGAGTTTTGGCTTTATTTCGTTGTTATTTATCAGTTAAATGATTTTGCCGTGCCGGCTCCATTGCGAAATATTAATAAACAATTTGCACGTAAAAAAAGTTCAGAATTTCTCTCCCGCTAATTTTCTACAAAGAAATTAAAGCTTCATCAATAAATAAATAAAAGAATAATATATAAAAAAGCACGAATTTAACATATATGTAGTCGAACAATTTAAATTTTTAGAGCCGAATTGGGACAAATATGTGCTTTTAAATGTAATTTGTATGAAACAGAGTTGCTAGGCAACTGTTAAAGTAAAAGAGAAAAAATAATCTATAGATTGAAAACACAAGATATCTTTTTTAGACATCTTCTTTGAACTTTCTACTGTACCAATTTTGCTAATAATTCTTTTTTAAATGGAATCTGTTCATTTGTAGATGTCCTCGCACTAGCTATTTTCTAAATATTTTCACTTTTATATTTTTAATTTAATTTGAAAAGATTTTTTGAAATTTCATCAAAATGGTAGCAATCGTATTATTTCCACTGTTGCAGAAAAAAAGAAATATTGGGGTTTATTTATTCTTATTGATATCATTTACTCATTACAATTAAAAGTAACTATTTTAAATCTGAACAGAAAATGACGTCACTATTTAAAAAACATTTTCGCTAATAAAGCTAATGTTACAATATATTTTCATTCGGCTGATACCGAATTTGAGACACTTGGCGTAATGCTTCAGTAAGTGCCATATTTAAAAGAAAACAATCCTTTTCTTTGATAAAACTATATATTTTTACACGAATACATCTAAAAGACATCAGTTTCTGGAATTTGTACTTCGCGGTACTGAAATTAGACCCTCAAGCCAAAAGAATACATTTTCACATGCAAAGTTTTAGCTGACAAACGGATCTTCAAGTTTGAAAATCTATCTAAAGGGAAAATATGCCCATGAGTACGGCTGACGTCATTTTGAGAATGGCAACGCTTGACGATTAAATGTCGGATTTGTAATGTTTGCTACTGCAATTTTTCGAATTTCTAACCATCGCGCATCTTCAATTTTTACACCCGTTATATAGGGAAAAAATCTACTTTTAAATGCAATTTTCTTGAAAACTTTATCTTAATTGATTTATTTATTATGTCTTTTTAAATAATTTTCAAGAATAATGTTTTTTAATCTATATCCATTGCGTACAGGCTCATTTAAGGAATAAGCCATTTGCACTTAAAATAATATAAATAATTCAGCATTTGTCCCTGGATAATTTTTTATAGCGAAATTAAAACTTCATCAATCTATTATATTCAAAAGTAACTGTCCATTTATATTTCACAGCTGTTCCTCCTAGAATATGGAATGTTGGGCGTTGGGCGATCAAATTAACGCCAGTTAACCGCATGGGTCCGAGGATGTTAAACGTGGTTTCTAGAATTTTTAAATTTGTTTAGTTTTCGAGATATAAATTTTTACGTTATTTTTGATGACATTTCTGTAATGATGGAAACTAAAATTGCTCCATTTTTGTGGATAAAAGAGAGAAAAGGGAAAATGACAAGGATTATTAGGTATCATTGTTTGAAATCATTTTAAAATTAAAATTAACGTATATTTGAATAAATAGTGAAAAAATGATTGTAGTTTTCAAGAAAATTTCGCGAAATACGAACTCACACATATTCAAGCTTCCGGAATCCGTTTACTTTAGAAACACAAATTCGACTCTCGACTGGAACATTGAGATAAATTCTGTTGACGTCAAAAGAAAAAAAACACCGTACGTTATTTTCATTTAATTTAAAGTCGTAAAGTAGATTTTCAACCATTGCCTTAAGATGGCTAATAAAACTTTTCCGAAGCGGACATTAAAAATGCGAAAAAGCGAGAAAAAAAAAGAGAAAAGTTTTAGCGAGAAAAAAAAATCCTTAAATATTTATTTTGATTCATAAATATAAAATGCTTCTGAATAAATTCGTCCAAACAAATTCATTTTTGTATAAGTTGACCCAAATTACATCATTTCTACGATCTCCGAAATTCAAAGAAATATCTTGGAAGAGCAAAAAGCTCTAGGCAAATAAAGTTATAGAATATGTGCATTTTTATTGGGAAAGTTTTGACTTAAATTGTAAAAATAACTTATTATTTGAAATATCGTATTTTAATAAAATTAATATTGCAATGACTTTCTAAATTTACAATAAAGTTAAGATTTCATTTTTCGCAAAAAGATCGATTGTCTCATGCAATTCAAAAGCAACACAACGGGTTGCTACGCAACTAGTATTAATAACGATCTAATGTTAAATTTATTTTTAATCGTTTTAATCCACATTGCGTTCCATGTAACTTTTTAAACGCAACTCAAAAAACACTTGGAAAATGTGTAAGTAAATATGGATTCACATATTTGACGCTTCTAGTAAATAATTTATGGTTATAAATTTATAGGCGTATATTCCTATTTGTTCCAAATGTAATTAATAAAAAAAATATTTTAAAATATTCTTTATTTAAAAAAATAAATATACCTCTGACATGAAATATATCATATTGATGGATATCAAACTATAAATTAAAAACAAAAAGCAATTTCTAGAAGCTTGAAATATGCCAATCACACTTTTATCTAATTATATCAATTAGTTTTTGACACTTATACATATAAAGTATCTTCTTTGCAATCCTTTTACGACGATCAAAATTAAATTCAACATTAGGAATTTTAAAATTTGAGCTACATAAAGAGAATTTACCTTTTATCCGCCTGGAATATAGGTGAACTTCAAGATTATTTTTTAAAGTTAATAATTTTATTTTAAAGAATAATGCAACACAAAAACTGAATTTACTCAATTATTATTTATAAATTTCAAAATAAAAAATATTTTTCTTGTACAATAAATACTAAAATTACTGGAGGTATTGTTTGTTGCACATGGGTATGATGTGCGATAATCACCATGCTCCGTATAGTGCAATGCACAGCTTTGTAAAGTCATTGAAACAGAGGAGTTTTAAGAAAGCATATTGAATTTCGGGTGATTGAATTTTAGTGAATTGGAACGAAATTTGGAAAACTTTAGTTGTATGAAGAAACTGTAACTTTTGGTCTTTTCCTCTAACTTCATCGTGGCTTAAAAGTGGTCATTGTTATTTATTTTTATCTATGCAAAATTCGTGGCCCTACATAATAAATAATATTTAGTTTTCAAAATAAAAAAGATTGAATGGTTGTCCCTTTAAACGCTTTTTTTACACGATCGTTTCAAGGAAAACGTGTTTAAGGATTTACTTTAGAGAGGGAGAATAAAACTTTCTACTGAATTGTTATATTTTGCCATTTATAGTCAATTTTGTCAATTCCTAAAATTAAACCTACGAATAAATGAATTGCGCACACGTGCAGCTGTATTCCATCCGGTCTCGCATACCTGAGCGCAGACTGCCTGCGCGCCACTTTCAAGTGACCATAGATTTTAAACTATTTCGAATTTCCCCTAAGTGTTATAGGGGTTTATTCCACACAATATAGAGATTTCGGAAATATTTATTTTTCATGAACGGTAACTTCATCTTAACAGAATGATTTGCCCTTTTGTATCCTATAAGAAAATATATTGAAGAATCTTAATATGATGTCAAAAATAGGTGTTAATATTGCAAATGTTTTAGTTTGGTACTATTTGTACATGTAGACAGCTACTTAAGCATATTTTATGTCTAGCATTAATTCGTAGATATTATTATTAATATACTGACGCCAGGCATATTTTTATACGATGATTCGCGGCATAGTCAGTAGAGGGTTACACACTGTTTATTCCACACTGTACCTTTCATTTAAAATTTTTAACAAATGCAAAATATCGTTATTTTTTAATTTTTATTTAAGCAAATAATTTTATTTCAAATTTTAATTTAACTATTAATCTAAAACAAAACTTATATTTGTATTGAAATACGTACATATTTATTCAAAATGCTTTATATATAAAATGTACTACGTTTTATATATAAAGCATTTAGATTACTAGTATAGGTACTCAATGTATACTAGGTATTCATTTGTATCAATGTATACTAGGTATACAAAATGTATAGTAGGTATACATTTAGATTACTAGTATAGGTACTCAAATTAAAATCAAGTTAAGTACATTTTTAATTATATGTTCTTATGAAGTAAAAATGTTTATTTTTGTATAATTTTTATGTAATTTTTTAAATAGATTATTGAAACTACTTAAGATCATAACTGAATATAAGAAAATCAATTGTACCTCTTTCTGAAGCACTCAATATAGAAGATCTTTAAATTTTTCTTATCACTTTAAATTTTAAAATTAAGTTTGTTTTATTTAGTATAGATCTCAATATCAAGAAAGTAAATTTAATTTTGTTGCTTTCCTAATTTCGTCGTATGGAAATTTCAAATACATATTTCAATTTATGATATAAAATCCTATTATTAAAGTTTTAAAAAGTTCATATAAAAATTAAATCGCTAATAAAAATTTATAGCCTATATATGAAACCATCTTATAACAGTTCCACTAATTAGATATAAAAGCTTTAGGAAATATTGTAAATTTAATTTACGTTATTCCTGTAAAAAATTTTGTAAATCTGAAATAAAAAGTTTTATTTGCTTATTCATTTATTGTTTGATTATTCTGGTTTTATTTAATCAGTTTTTCAGTCTTAGTTTTAATTAATAGATGGTTTGTGATAGTCGAGTTCTACATGATATAGTTTACATTTTAAGTATAACCATTACTTATGTACACATGAGTACATTATCACGCTTTTCAGAAAAATCGGTCGGAAATAGTCTTTGTACTCATACATACATGTGATAAAAAGAACCTAAATCAGATAACTGATAAATTACTGAAACAGAAAGCTTATAAATTGTGTGAGTATTCAAAAGAACAGTGTATAAGAATTTCGTGAAAATGACAGCTACTTAACTACTCTTACAAAAGATAATTTTATTCTTCCTCTTAACAGGAAAATATTTTGAAGTATACTAGTATGTAAAATATAAGATTGTAGTGCTTAATTAGCATACACAAAAAGTACCAATCATCTTTTAAAATAATTATTCGGAATAAATAGATGTTAACACGATATACTTTATTGCAATCTTTTCAATATAATCTTACATATCATAGATTAAAATCGATATCTTGCCATCCACGAATATTTCATCATTCGATCATCTTTAAGTCTCGTTTTTCTAAAGACATACTATAATTTCACACAACCGACATGCATTTGATTATTTAATATTTATTTTAAAAAAATACTTAGACGAGTGTTTCTGTACTGCTCTATTTAGCTTTCGTGTAAACACTGTAATTATTAAAATTTATGAAGTAATAAAAATGCTAGAACTCCGAATATTTTTACTGATAAAAATATGTTGGAAGAATTTATAATGATAGAACACTTAATACAGCATAATTTCTATATATCTATTAAATTTCTTCCAAAATATTTAGTGAAGAAACCATAAGAAGGTATCATTGCCATAATATATAAATAATGTTAATAATTCATTACTGTTTACACTATAATTTGCAGCTGTTCAGATTCTCTTGGAGGAGAAAAGGAACAAGAATCTACAAAATATGACAAATTGTATTAAAATGCATATGAGACATGAGGGTATCTATAAATCTAAGTAAAACTAAACATACGTGTTGGTAAAAGAAAATGAAAATTTAACGGTGACAGTTCTAAATATATTGTTTGAATATTTTTGAAGAGGATGGGGACTTTAGTTATAAATAAAAAATCATCTTTTAGATTGTACACTGTTAAAAATTTTGCAGCATTCTGGCAGGTCATTCGACCGTTTTTGAAAAAACGGTTTCATAACCATAATTTAACTATATTCTGACCATAAAATGGCCAATAATATGGTCAGAATAGTGTTAAAATTACGGTTGTGTAACTGTTTTCGGAAAAAATGGTCAAATGACCTGCCAGAATGCTGAAAATTTTTAACAGTGTAGAGCTATTTACCGTCAAATGTAATTTTTGTGGAAACCTTAATCTCTAAAATCTAAAATGTACACATCTGCAATATCATCCTGAACAATTCTTTTCGGATTAGTCGAAGAGTAGATTCCTTGGTTTTTTTCGGGGGGGGAGGGGGTCTACATACATTAGATTTAATGCAAATTAAACAGATGACCTAATTTCTTCAAAGTTTACTATTTTAGATTAAAGTATATTTCCAAGGAAATTTAAGAGTCTGCAATGTTAAAAAAATTATTGTAATTATACTTTAAAAATCTTGTATTCGCTGCAAATAGGCCTTGTGCTCAAATAAAGATTGAACCCAAACCCTATAATGAATGCACTCGAAAAAATTATGTGTGCTTCTAAATAAACCTTCATAGTTTTATACCTCATTAACCACTTCAATGTATGCCCCGAGATAAGTCGGGGGTAAAGTCACTGTTTCCCTAAACGCGTCGCCGGTGAAGATGTTTGAACAAATCCAAGAAAATCCCACGATAAAAAAATTCTACCAATCAAGTTGAAATTGGTTCATTATGTCGGATGTAATCGTTATGACATATTTTGCATGTTTTGCTTTTTTGTGTCCCTGTAAACGAATCATAAGGGCTACATACACGATTAATGAACTCATGAATGATACTGGCAAGATAGATACATGGTAAATCAGATAAGTTTCGGATTTGTTAGGTATTTCAGACGTTATCGTGGTGATAATTTTTCATGTTTTTATTTTGTTTTTGTGTGTATTCGTAAAAAAAAATATAAAAGATGCATTGATTATTAACAACACATCTAAGATACAAGCAGGATCAACAGATTGTCTGATTAAATGTTTTAGTATTTTGGACGTTTTGATTGTGATAAAATTTGCATGTTTTTGTTTTTTGTGTCCCTGTAAGCGAACTATGTTAGCTAGCTATATTTACTTAATGCATTCATCCAATATGCTTACATTATCATTACACTGTCTTTGTTAGGTTCGAATTCGTTTAGTTTTCGTTTCGTTATCATGAAGAAAAAATTTGCATATATATATATATATATATATATATATATATATATTTTGCTTTCAAGTGACCCTGAAAAAAAATTAATTAAAGAAATCCCAATTACGCTAGAAGTGATTCAACTGTAAACGAACAATAAGACCTATATACTTTCTTAACTAACTCATCGACGATACTTGAAAGATCAATACTCTACCAAATTAGCAACAAATTTATTCAGCATTACGGGCGTTATTATGATTACAAGATTGTAATGTCATATAGATATGTATATGTACTCTTATAAACGAAGTGATTACAAATGTTTAAATACTAAAGAAATTAGCCTAAAAACATTTTTTTGTACTAAAAAGACGCACGAAATCTTCTCCTGACAAATATAAGAACTACTTCTGCAATGGAAATGCGTGCTGTAAGATCATCGAAAATAAATTGAAGGCTACACAAAACACCAAATAAAAAAAATATGATTAATATTAAAACACAACTTCCTTAAAAATATTCAAAAAGAATAAACTAATCTGATTTCGACTCGTGAGAAGAATAAATCAGTAAAGAGTGTCGAGATTTGATATACATTTTCATTTCTTAACTTCAGAATTATCAACAATCATTATTGAAATATTATTTTTTATACATATAATGTAAATAGATTTTTGATTTCGATATATGTTATTTGACAGTCAAATATTCAGAGAAATTTATATTTTATATGTAGGACTTACAGAGGTATAAATATATTTTCTTTATATCTATATATAAAAATCGTGAAGAGAAAACTGGAGACAATTTATAAAAATTTACGTTTTTTCATTAATGTTTAACTACTTTTAAAACTTAATGCGTAAATTGAATAGTATTTATATAATATTTTTATATGGTATTATTAAAATTTCCATATTATAAATGGAAAAAAAATAAAGTAAAATAACTTAAATGGATTTCAATTATAAATATTTTTCTAACTGTAACAAAAAGAGAGATAAGAATATAATTGTTAGTTTGAAGATGTCTCAGTGTCGACAATATTACTCCAGGTTATTCTTAAAATGCTTTTCTTCCGTATTTTTCATATCATTTTTAGAACAGTAGCATGAAAAAATACGCAACCTTGCTTACTATTGAAGTAATTTTGAGAGGTCTGTATTGCTGAAAATTTAAACCATTCTCATATAAACCACTTTATAATGGAACATCATGATTTTGGAATATTTTTTTAGCCCTATTTTTCTATTTTGCTTTGTTCATATATTTCATATATATATTTTTTTAATCTGGTCTTTTCCGATGGCTAGCATTTCGATGTCTAAGGCGTTGAACAGTAGAAACGCTTGCATTATTATTTCTAAATGAATCAACAGGGATTTTTTTTGTTGCATTTGTAAATCTTAGATTACGTCCTAAAATCATAACTTATGTTTCATCAAAATTTGCTGCCTTAATAGGCTTTTAATTTTATTTTTATAAGGAATATTTTTCAGATTAGAAAGTATTCGACTATGCACCACACTTTGAAGGATTTTCAGTTATACAGGGTGTTAAAAATTTCGACCGACAAATTCAGAGGAGTGATAGTAGCCATCAAGATGATGAAAAATTACCATAGAACATGGGGTCGCAAACCACGTGATTTATCAAAAATACAGGGTGTTTAATTCTAACTCAATTTTAAATGACGGTAGTAACTTAAAAAAAAGTATGTTATAATAAAACAATAAATGACATTGTCACTTTTGTTGTAAAAGTACAACACCAAACAAAAGTAGTAGAAATTGGCATTAAATGCACCAGTATGCACTTGACGCCACACATTTTGGAATGTGATTATCAGTTTATACGGTATCATCGACTGCTTAAGCAACATGTTTTTCCAGATCTTTTCTTCGTGTTATCACATTTCACACAAACAAAATGCATATTGAGCATTTTCACAATCTTTTGTACAATTTTTGTGTGTTTTTTTATTTCATATACTGGGGAACATCCCATTGAATGATTGCATAACAATATTAACGAGTTAAATAAGTTTTGGACGATGTTGGGGGTCCAAATACCAGGAAAACTCCTATACCGTCCCGTGTCCCTGATGCTGATTTTTAAGTTTGGAGCTGTCTGTATAAAATTGTTTCAAGAAAACTAATTCGATGTAATTTTTTTCCGAAACTGGAACAATTGTTTTATATAAATATGTAGCAAACTATTAACCTGCACACATTTTTACCCTGTCCCTGGGTTTTTCATCCTTACCGTCCCTCTTGCTAAACTTATACAGAAAATCACTTCAGATGCAGCCACAGAATTTTTTTAAGTTTTTTCTCATGCAGAAGTACGCTAGAAAAAGAATGTCTAAAATTCTTTGACAGGAAATTTACTGCAGAATTTAAATCAGCATTTAAATATCAATTTCAAGATTGTGGCTTTATTGGTAGTCTTACCGTCCTCAATATTTATTCCTGCACTTTTCGAGGTAAATTAAAAAAAAAAAAAAAAATTAATCCAATGTTAACAACTGTTTCTAAAAATCAATGAACATTGTGGCTATCAATTAGTCTTAATATGATTTGCGTAGTATAGGCGGTAATTTTCTTTACCGTTCCATCCTTACCGTCCCTTTTTTCCTATACCATCTCCTTTTTTAACCTTACCGTCCCTTCTTTAATACCCCTTTAAGACAATATTATACCAAAATTTTATACTAAAAATGTCACATTGTTATTATTTCTTATTTGAATGTCATGTGGGTACTATGCAAATTCATTATAAGTAAAAATTTCGAAGAAAATAAAAAGTTTTAGTGGTAAAATGGTAAGGAAAATTAAACTCGCAAAGTTTAATTTTCCATAACATAAGTTTAACATAAACTTCAGTTTAAAAAAAACATTTTTCGCTGCTGACCATTTTTTCTTTATTTTGAACCATTAAGGTATTCGTCTATCAGATTAAAATGTAAATTTGAGCAAGTTTAATTTCGCCAGATTTTTATTCCCAAAAGTCAAAAGATTGTGTGAATGCACAACATCGTTAAATTTTCATTGCAATGTTTTTTTTTATTTCTCGAAATTATTCAAGTCAAACAAAGTTCGGTTAGGATGAAACATGCTGAAAGTTTAGTTGTGGTAACTGGACCCACGAGGTAACTGGGCCATAGGCTATTTTATAAAAAAAACTGTTGACGTTTTTTAAGTTTTCGCTTTTGTGAACAATGCACCTTAATCTCTACTTCCTAAAACAACGTTTGTCGACTCAATCATAACTCTCACTTTGCTGTGATAGGTTGCCAAAAATTTAGGTTTCTTTTTTTAAAAACAACGTCAGTATGGTTGAATTTCTTCGGCATTTTATTAAAATACTGTAAGTATTTTTATTAAAGAATCTTTTTTTTTAAGATTAGGCATATAATTACATTGATATTATGAAGTATCTATACATATTTACTTCATGTTTCAAATGTAAGCCCGGTGTCCCAGTTACCCCATAAATTTTTCAAGAATGGGGTAACTGGGACATGTATCCAGGTTAACTGGACCATACTGTATTCAGTTACCCCAATAGTTATAAATAATATTTTTGATCTTCTGTTACTACGGGAAATAAATTTCTCCATTGTTATGTAATTATGTGATCCCGTTATGGCATCACATAATTACATAACCTACTATCACCCTCCTCTGAATTTGTTGGTCGAATTTTGGAACACCCTGTACTTACGTATTTTATGATAACGGACCTGTTTTTTTTTCTATTTTATGATAACGTGTTTATGGGTGGATGTAAAATAAATGTGTGTGTTTGATTTTGTATATCTATGTATAAAATATTATCCATAAATTAATTTATACTTTACAAACGGAGCATAATTTTATCCTAACATTTACATGCATCGTAACGTATATATAGAAGAAAATTTGTGATGCATGATTTCAGGTTAGAAAGAACTAGATAATTTGTCACCCTTAAGTAAAATAAACCAAATTCTTCTATAATCGAGATAAATTTTAACTATCGGTTTGCTTAAGGGAATATTGAGATTTCAAAAACTCTGAATAGATCTATGTAGAGAGAAACCTTACAAACATGCTAAGCACTGTTTATTGAAGTTGCATTTGTGTTATAGATTTTCAATAAATCTTTTTTTTCAACATGGCGTTTTTATGTGCGATCTTGAAATACCTTCTAATTACTACAAAGTACAACGCTTTACTTCTTTTTAAACTTTCTAATGAATAATAGAATTTTAAAAAATCAGTTACTTTATGTAGCTCTAATGAGTAATACCTTTCTTAAACTGAATATCTAGAAAGCTAAAATCGATAGATTTCGTAATATTGTACAACACCTACACTAGAGGAAATTAAATATGACATTTTGGATGCTTTACATTTAAAAATAAAATTTTCAAAAAGAAAATTTAGTTTTTAGTTTTTATTTATTAAAATATATTTTCTATAGTATTTAAAGAAGTAATAAAGAGAATAGAAGTGTACATTCTTAAAATCTTTTAGAGAAAACTTAATTTTGTATTTAAACGGCATTTATACCGTCTTGCTTGATAAATCTGAAAACAGATCAATCTGTATACATAAAAGTCAATGTTTTTCGTAAGTTTCTAATACAAATATACAAATATATCATTTTTGACAATCTGTAAAAAACTTAATGTACGTATGTTTTAGGACTCAACAAAAATTACTGATTACTTTAAAATATCTTAGAGCTGTTTTTACCCCTTTTGTCAACAATCTACCGTAGTATATCTTTACACGAAAAACAGGTTTTTTAAATTTTTTATTGCATTTCTTTCATCCCTGCCTTCCCAAAGTCTTTTAGAGAGAACATAAATTTGAATTTAAAAGGCGTTTATAGTGTCTTGGATGTTATACCTGAAGAAAAAAACCAATCTCTTTGAAAGTCAAAGTTTTCCGTACGTTCCTAATCCAAATATACCATTTTCGACCACATGTAAGAAAATTAATATACATGTGTTCTAGGACCCATAAAAAAATACTGCATATTTTAAAATTGCTTAGATCTCATTTTATGCTTTTTTCAACAATCTGTCGTAATATATCTTTATACAATTTTTTTTTAATTTTTGTATTGTATGTTTTTCCTTTCTGTTGTTATACACACCTTGAAAAGAATCTGCACAGTTTTTGCATCCATAATTGTTGAACCATTGAGTGACTAATGCGCGTTTTTCATACATAAACTTATAAAGCTTTTCACAAGTGCGTAGTACATTTATTAAAATCTATTTTAAATTAAAACATCCACTAGAGTATATAATTCAATTTCAAGAGAAAGAAAAGAAAAGAAATATAAAAAAGCCGGAAGAAAATAATAAAAAAAAGTAATAATACACTCCTTAACTTTACGTAACTTTTGAATGAAAACAACATTTAATCCACATTCGAATTACGATACACACTAACTTGAAAAGACAGACAAAATGACGACATTTCATATATTCATTATAGTTTTAATATTTATAAATGAAAATATGAGTTTTTATTTTAAAAGGATTTTAAGATCAATAAAGACATTTTGCTCTTTTGAAATCAATTCCCATTATATATAAAGTAAAGACATTATTTTCAAGCAACATGAAAAAGTATTTCCTAAAATAGACTTCAGTGGCCACCGTTTTCGTACAATGACGTAGCATTCTTTTTTCAAGCTCAATGGGCCCGGGCCCACATCGGCATTTGCTAAATTCAACTCCCCCTTTAGTAACATTTAAGTGTATTCCCTCTTTAGTGACATTTAAATGTATGTATTTGTAAATATAAACTTTAGTTACCAGAATTTTCGAATAATAACGTCGCATTCCTTTCTCGGTTTTATGAGCCCCATTTTATACGGAATTGATTTTTTGAACTCAGAATATGATTCTCTTGAGAAATTTCTGCACGTGTTCAGTACGCTTTCTATACGGTCCGATAGAATGCGAATACGCACGCAGGAAGTTCGCTCGGAAAGAGGTTTGTTTGGAGCACACTGCGTACCGTGCCAAGTGTACAAGCAGGGGACCGTTCAAGAAGTTCATTTTAAAAGATACACATTTGGATCGAGGTTTTTAATGGTTAGTGATACATACGTAGTGTATACAACCAGAAATACACTTTGAGAGATTCTTCTATTTGGAAATTTTAATATTAATAACATTTTAATCAGTCGTGTTTTGTTCGGAAAAAAACGACAGACAGGGGCACCACCGCATCAGTCAGTCAATAGTAAAAAAGATTTGTTAATTTGAACTGTTTTATCAATTAAAATGTAGTTATACCTGTTTTTAACGTAATTAAATATTTCGCATTAGCAAATTCCATGTCAGTTTTAAATTGAACTTGCAAAGATTTTATGTTACACATGCATATAGGCACTTTAAAATGTTACTAGATACTACCGTCAAACATGACTATAAAGAATTTATAAGTTTCACCTAGAAAATGTTCATAACTCATATAAAATAACTGACTTATTTCGCAAATATTTGTTAGCAATAGTTAAGAGAAATAACATTCTCTTCGTGAATATCGGGTTTGGGGACAGGTTGCTTATTAACTCTTTTTAGATTGACACAGACGACAGAACATTTTAATAGAATTCAGTTTTCAGATCCAAAAAAGAGCAATTCCAAATGTTATTTTTCTAAAAAAAAAAAATAAAAATAAATAAATAAATAAAATAAAAAAAATAAAAAAATAAATAAAGTAAAAAAACTTTTGAACTTAAAATGTTGTTATGGTTCTATAATATAAACATTTAACTGCATTTACTGGCACAACAGTTTTTATATAAATATTTTACCTTTTATTAAGGAAAATAATTGCACACTTATCTTAGTATCATATACATGCTTTATAGATCTACTGAAATAAACAAAATATACGGAACATTGCTGGTCATTTCAATTTATTTAAATGCCATAACTTTTAATTTAAAATTTTCAGCACATAATCATTAATTAAAATTCATATTGGGCATAATAAATTTTTCTTAATTTATATCGGAGATAGTAAATTTTACTTAATGATAATAAACAAACAAAAAGAAAAGTCTCTAACTTTTCATTCTGCAATAAAATACAATTTACATTATTAAACTTATTTATCAAAACACCAATAATACCAGAGAACATATTATGCCAGAAGGAGGGTACGGACTCACCCTACCTTTAGAGAACCAGAATCTCTGTTTCTTGAGTTTTTGACCATTCGGCAATCTCGACTTTGCTCAAGTATCCTCTTAAATGAACAGCATTTAAAATCGCTTTCACGCTTCATGTAGCGACATGTTAACACCTTAAAAATCTGATTGCTGATGCTTAGATCAGTCGATGTCGGTCTCGAACTTTCGGCTTTGCTTTATTAATATATAGATTTAAGGTAGTAAACAGAGGTGCACGATGTTACCCTGCAAATGATTAAAAATATAGTTTAAATCATTATGAAATCCGATAAAATTTTCTGTTGTGGTATATACTTAGATACAATAGCATATGTCTATAGGCTTATACAAACATTTACGCTGTAAATATGCACACGGGAAATTGCCCCCAAATTTGCTCAAAAATAACTCTCTAAAATCATAGGAAATATGACACCTTGTGGCTATTTTTTATTGTGGTCTGCTATTCACCAAAAGTTCAAATCCCACATAATGAGAGTCCGCTTTAACACTCTAAGGTTCATTTTATTATTTCTACTACCATATGTTCAGCTTTATTTTTTAGCCCGAAGTTTCATAAATAATGTATATTTCAATTCATTATAGCAATAATTCCACCTTCTGGTAATAATAGTTATGAATTTTGAATCCAGATGGAGCACTAAATAGGAAAAAAATAGTTTGAAGCAACATGTCTAATAAACCGGACAAAATGACATTTACAGTGGTCAGTTTTTTCTCAATTTTTCAAATATTTTCAATAAGCTAAAAACATATGACAAACATATGAAATAAAACTAATGCGTTTGATATATATGTATAAAATAGTTACTTCTATTATCTGCGCAAAAAGATCAATATCTGTTTTTTTTAATGATAAAATGAGTAATTAAAATCAAGGTAGCAGATCTGCTACCACGGGCATTAGTGATCATGAGTCCATGGTAGCATTTTTGCTACCATATTATTTTCAAAGATAATTTTTACTTCTTAGTCTTAGCTTTGTACTTAAGATACTTTTTTTGCTTTTAATCCACATGCTCAGGATATTAAATAAATCCAAAATAAATTACTTTAAATTTATAATTTCCATATACAATATAAAATGAAATTATTTTTGTTTTTACATTTTTGAACAAAATATTGAAATTCACTTTTAATACATAAATAGAAAAAATTATAAAGTAAATCGGTAATTAATATTTTGCTATATTTCTAAGTGCAAGTGTAAGCATAAATTCTAAGTTTAAAAAATCTTATCATAAAACGTTTTTTATTGAGCCGTATCACTCAAGTATATTATATTTATTATATTTGTACTAAGTGGTATGTATTACAATAGTTGATGCCGCGCAGATCGACTGCGCTGTAGTTTGCTATATTTTTAATTGCTATATTGCTATATTTCCTATGTTTATTGTGCGTTTTGAATTTTTGGCAAACAAAATAGTAAATCTTATAGGAAATGGCTGTTATCTTGTTCCATGTTTACTAATTAAAAATGAACTATAATTTACTTTGAATACGTATTGCTTTTTTTGTCTCTTAAATATTTTAATACGTCTTAATGTAAAATTTCACAATTGTAGCTTCTTAATAGTGTATATTTTTCGTAAGATAAACACAGTTACAAAATGTTATTTTTATATGTATTAGACGAACAAAACATTCGTTGCTACTGTAAAAAAATAACCGTTTTTCCCCCACGACAATCAACTACGTCAGTGCTATATACAGTGTTGATCAATAGTTTCCGGCCAGCATAAAATTTTTCAATAATTTGTAAGTATACCCATATGAAAAGGAATCCCAAAGTGGAACTTATACATTTTATTGGCATAATTGTTGGGAACTTATTTATGGAATAACAAATGAATATCAATAAATTTAATGGACAAAACTAATTGCAACGGAAAACGCATGTTCTCAAAAGTTTTCGTCCATCTAGGCAAGTTTGGGGAAAATAGTGTTATAATAGAAAATAACTGTGATCAACAACTTTTACAATTAGTGTTTTGTCGTCATACCTTTAGCAATAAGTTCTGCGGCGCAGCACCGTGGCATCGATTCAATGAGTGGTTAAAGATCGCCTATGGTAAGTTTTACACTCTTCTTACAATTTTTGGAAAAATTCTGCTGAATTGTAATATTTATAATTCCGTACACGTTTGTCAAGTTCATTCCTGAGATTTCCTATTGGATTAAGATCAGGTAATTTGGTTGGACATTTCAAAATCTGAATTTTTGTCTACAAAGCCACAGCTTGACGAGCTTGCATGTATGATTTGGGTCCTTATCACGCTGAAACAAATAGTTGTGACCAAAAGCTTTAATCCAATAAGGCAGTAAATGATCTTTCAAGATATCCTTATACATGGAATCATTCATCTTGTCGCGGATTTCAACTAACGGACCAACACCTTTTCCAGAAAATGCTCCTCACAGCATAACGTGTCCTCCGCCATGCTTAATTGTAGGAATAACATATCTCGAATCATATCTTTTGTTTTTAGGTCATCGAACCTAGTGTCTCCATCGCTACCAAAAAGAGTGGATTTCGGTTCATTGGAAAATAGTACATTTTTCCAGTTTTCACTTGACCAGACTTTTTGTACCTTTGGAAATGCCAGTCTTGCCCGTTAATTTATTTTATTTATGAAAGGTTTGTTAATTACGACTATTCTATAAAGTCCTACGTAACATAAGCGTCTTGGCACGGTAGACTTACTTATTTCAGCAATATTTTCACTCCGTAAATCGCGGGATATTGCCGCGGCATTTTTATGCGGGTCCTCAACTTCTTTTCTCCTGATAATTCTGTCGACAGGAATAGTCATTTTACGTGATCTCCCGGACCATCGCAAGTCCTGGAAGTCATGGTCATCCTTACATTAAAAAAATATATATCATTCTCAGTAGATTTTCCGATCGATAACTTTGCCGCAATCTCTCGAGAGGATTGGCCTTTTAGAGACGAACAAATCATTCGTTTACAAACAATAATTGATGAACTTTTCTTTTTTGAATTTATACTACGTTATTCACGTTGATTAATAAAAAAAAGGTCGAGAAAATATTTTACCGATAACAAAAACTAAGGAATGTCGAATGGCCGGAAACTTTTGCACACGCAAATTTCGAATTCCTCCCCTTTGCATCAAGTGTCTTCAGTATCCAATCAAAATGATCACGTGGCCAAAGGTAATTTGTTTGTTCCTAACTTTTGGAATAATTGTGCTTCTTCTTCACTGAAACGTTCTGGCAAACAAATCAAAGAAAGTAACTGGCCTGAAACTTTTGACAGCCACTGTTATAATTGTACACAAAATAAAAAATTAAAATGAGGTTTTATTATTACTATTATTGTGAAAAATTGAATAAATGATAGAAAAAATAAAATTATATGAACAAATTGAATATATATATATATGTGTGTATTATAAACAAAGAAATTGTTTTGGGTCATACCACATGCAAAAATACAAAAATAGAATTATTTTCACAAAATAAATGACTTTCGAAATACAGTAAAATCCTTCATATTTCATCCTAATATGTCCATGGTAGCATATATGATACCATACTGAAATATTCAAACCCTTTAAATTTAATAAATTCTCCATTTTAGTCATTTATTTACTTTATTTGACCCATAACAGCATAAATAAGGCAATCCCCCCATAGCATTTCTTGTAGTGGGAATTAGAGGGACAAGTAAGAACGGTTTGAGGTCATGTAATTTCACAAACTTCTTTTGACACATTATAATGACCAATGATGATTTTTTTGATTGGGAACATTCTGTAAATTACTAGATTATAATTTTGCTTATATTGTTTTTACATTCGTCTTTTAGCCTTTATAGATTTACATATAGCCCCATTCAGCACATATTTGCTGACACTGCTTACATTAATTCCAACATCTTGGAGTGAAACAATGTTATATTAGTTTACAAAAATCTATCTGGGATATTACATAAATAATAATTTCTAGAACTTTTTCCTTATAAGTCTATATCGTACGCGATATTTTCAAAAGTTAACAAAAATATAATGAAACATACTTTTTTTTAAATTTTACTTGTCTTAATTTCCTCTCTGAACTTGATGCTATATCACATAGTGTGATATGGTTATTTATAGTTTATTTAGACTTTGTAAATATAACTAAGTGATGATATAACTCAATTTCATTATTTTTTTCCCATATAATTATTTACTAGTAATGAAAATGGATCAGATGCTCGTACTTATAGGGAGCAGTAAATATTCTATAAACTACTGTTATTATAAAAAATACGGTGTTTTTCTAAATAAATATCGGGGTTTTAACGTTTGGTGAAACTTATGACATAAAATTTAAAATTATAATTAATGCATAAAATGAAAGAGCAACTCAAACAATTTTACCTACGAGCTTACAGGTGTTCAACGCGAGCACCTATCGTAACACGGCACACATCAAGTCAATAACTCAGTTCTTCCCAAACGTTGATTAGCAAAGAAGTTCTGTTCAGTCGCTCACATGATCTGACGCCATGTGATTTCTACCTGTGGGGATTCATAAAGGATCGTGTGTGTGCCGTTGCATCTGTTGCAGCAATGACCCCAAAAACACTAATAAGGGTTTGAGAAGAACTGAACTATCGACTTTATGTGTGACGTGTGACGAAAGCTGCTCACACTGAAAACTCGTAAGCTTGTAGGTAAAACTGTTTGAGTTGCTCTTTCATTTTATGTATGAATTACAATTTTAAGTTTTATGTAAGAAATACTACCAAGCATTACAATCCCGATATTGATTTAGCAACATCCCGTATTATAATAAATATATTTTAAATCCCTATAAAATGGGTGATATACCAAATACGTTTTCTTTGATCTGGCTGAAGACAATTTATTTTCATTACATTATTAATGCTTCTGAAACCATAAATAAAAATAAGCGCAATATAAGAAAGCATAGAGCGTAAGTAAACAAAATATTTTATAAAGCACATAAAATAAATAAAATCATGCTTATTAAAGCACGAAATAGCTCAGAGATATTCTTGGGATGAATCTAAAAATGTCTCCTTTTTTAATAGTCAAGTTTTGTAAAGCTGAAAAAAACCGTTTTATGACAGTTTGTATTTATCTAAATATATTTTCTGAAGTTTTAAAATAATTGCTTGAGGTCATAAAATAAAATGACAGAGAAAAACGTTTCTTAAGTTTAAAGGAGTTTAAAGGAGCACTCAGATGAAAATACTTTAAGGAATATCTCTCGCATTAAAATGAAATCTTAATATAAGAGAAATTCTTTCTAAAAAGTGCAAATTTTGAAAAAAAAATTCTACAGCACGTAAATTAATTTAAACAGTAAATAAATATTGCTTTTCTTTTTATTTTATACAAATCAATGAAAAACATATTATGAGCAAAAGGTATCTGAGATTTTATATTGAATGCAATGTTTAGGAAACTGAATAAAATGCTATGTAAACTGAAATTGCACATTTTTAAAAACAATAATTGATTTGTAACTACAGAATAATATTTCCCGATCTATATAAAACAGAGAATATGTGCAATAAGTTCTACAATTTGTGTAACTTATATTAAACAGCAGAGAATTATTGTTTTTTGGTTTATGTTAAAGATATCAGTAATAATATTTGGTGTGAAAAAGGTTTTTGGTATTTTATGTTTAGTGCAATAATTAGGAAACCGGAGAAATTTTTATGTAAATTGAAATTATACACCACTAAAAGCTATAATTTATCTTTATCTATATAATATAATTTCACAATCTCTATAAAAAGTATGCCCAATTAGAATTATAATTTATGTAAATTACTTTAAACAGTTGTGAATTATTGATTTATGTTATACAAAATATTCTTACACATATGATAAGCGCAAGACAGTTGGTATTTTATGCTGAATGGGGTGATTAGGAAACAGGTAAAATGATATATAAATTTAAATTATACATCCCTAAAAACAATAATGGAACAACTACGACCTGCATTTCACGACCTATACTGTAAAAAAAAAAAAAAAAAAAAAAAAAAAAAAAAAAAAAAAAAAAAAAAAAAAAACGATATTTTTACAGTACAAAGTACTCTCGCGCACAAACACGATCACATTGAGTGCTGTTAATTTTACGCAACTATTGTATTTTCCATGTTAATATAGTCAGGAAGCCAAAGAAAGATACAGCACATTCACTGTGATCAAGTTTGCTCTGGCAAATCTACAGTGTGTTTTTTTTTACAGTGTATAAAAAAATAAAATATCGCCAATTAAATCTATAGTTCTTGTAAATTAATTTACGCAGGTGATTATTGTCGATTTTTTATTTTTCATTATGTAAAAAAAATAGGAGACATTTAGTGAGGAAAGGTAGTTGGCATTTTATGCAATAAATTTACAGATAAAATTTTAGTTCAACGAAGTAAAATATGTAATTTGAAATTATGCACCCATAAAATGTATAACCGATGTTACGATAAGATCTCTTTATCTCTCTCTATATATAAAAAAATCTGCAATTAGATCTATAGTTTATGTACATTACGTTAAGCCGCAGATAATTATTATTTTGTTTGTTTTATATTATACTAGTGGTCTTCGCCCTCTACGCTGCTCGATGTCTTCAAATGAACTTTGAATAAAAGGAAATAATAAATAGCTGGATTTGATCTTGTGTTTGAACGCTATATGGACTTTCACCTGCAATGTGATTCCGCTTCGCAGATAACGACACGAACACCATTCCGCTATTATATATTTTAATATATCAGACAAAGTTTGGGCTGTTAAGGACAAATCCTTTTAAATAATCATTTACAGTAGCATTTCAAAAAAATAACAATATGTAATATATTAAAACCATCTCTGAAAAATTATCTATCAAACCGTGGAAGTTGGATTTTTTTCATTCTTTCTAAGAACACTTCAGAACAGTGGGCTACTTTTTTAAAATTCAGATTTCTTGATTGGCACCACTTTTCTGAAGTGGTAAAATCCCCATTGTTTTCGCCTTAATTAATATGTTTTTAAATAAGTCGAATTAATATGTTAATAAATAAGGCGAATTTTACTATTTCCAAAAAGTGGTGCCAATCAAGAAATCAGAATTTTAAAAAGTAGTCCACTGGTAACACTGGTGCACAACTTTAAGTTCCTTTTTCTCTAAACTTCGATTTTTCAGGTTTGTGTTCCTTTTTTTCAATATCTATTAAACTTAAGAAATCAGATTTTTCTAAATACTTATGTTATAGTGCATACTTTATCACAGGGATTTAATGATTTGTTGAGAATTATTTATTTTCTGCAGTGAAATCTTACCAAAAATGCTAATTTAAAAATGTCTTTCAATAAATATTTAATAATTAATTTTCAGTTGCACTTAGAAAGAAAATGGTTTGATAAAATACTTAAAGCATATTATTCAAATTACTCTAAAAAAACCCAGGGGTCTATCTTTCGCTATTTCTGAGAAAAAGGTAGATAAAGTTGGTGTATTTTAACAGGGCAAAGGTAGAGCTTCCCGGTCCTCTTAAAGTTGTTTTATGTCAAGTAGGCCTAAACACGTTATTTTTATTGTTTTTGTTTTATCATATGTTGCATTGTATTTTATTTTTATTTATCTATTATTATCTTTTATTTTTGAATAATATAATCGCAAATAAAAAGAAAAAAATGTTCATAAAATTGTTTTATGTATGATTGTCCCTTTCAGTGTCCCTTTCATCCCTTCAATGGGGTTAAAAGGGACATTTCTTCAAATTTATAAAAATGCGTCCAGATTTTAAATTGCTGTACTTGAGGATAAGAAGTTTTACTAGTATTAAAGCAAAGGTTCTAGATGAGAACTAGGCGCAAAATGAGAATGTTATATTTTAATGTCATTTTATAAGTTTATAAAGACAAAATGTCTCTTTCATCACCCATATCCCTATACATTATAAATATGTTAGAATTTCTTATTCTATTTGCCAATATATATATGTAGTGAGTAGGACACAATATATCGTTTTTTAAACTATTTTGTTACAAAGAGATATGCAGAAATTGCCAAAAATTCTATTTATAGTCAACCCAAATCCCGAGAGGAGTCCGACCTAAACCTAAAAGGCTTAGTTAATATTTTTAAATAGTTGTAGAAAAATAGTTAAAAAATTTATCTGGAACGTTATATTTGTATTTTATGTAGGAATGTGTATTTATATAAACATTAATGTTCAAATATATATTTTTTTCCCATTAAAAAGCATTATAGCTTCTTTGGAAAATCGGGCTTACCAAATCCCACCTACAAGAGTAAAATCCCAACCCGAACAGAAAACGAATTTAAGAAAAAAAAAACCTGAATACGACAAAAAAATAAAAAAATAAAAAACGAGCGTCAACCCAACCAGTATACGACCAGTAGAAAAAAAAATATGAATCCGAATCGACAAGTATCTCTGGTTGGATATAAATTTAGAAAAATGGGTTACACAAACCGATGCAAATCTATAATATTGATCAACGTTTGAATAAAACAATGTAGGATAATAAGAGATCAAAGTTGGAAAATAGTCTTGAAGAAATGAGGTGCTAAATAGCAAAAATGAATTTAAAAATCTCGCAAATATTCTTATATCTGGTTAGTATTTGAAACCACAGAGTAAAGAGAAATAATAGAGCTCCAGTATACCGTCAGAACTGTTTGGAAGATGACACCAGTTATCGCTCAAATTTAAATTCCCTCAGTAGGTCCCAACACGATAATCACATGGAACAACTTGTGAATTTCCTTGGACTGGAAGAGGTTTTCAAAGCGAGCCGCTCACAGACTCAGTGAAGCCGCAAGTATTTGGATTGAATTTTGACTGGTTTTAACCATTTAACTATGAAAAGAGAAGAGTAGACATATCAGTCGTCCACCGTGGAAACTTTGATGCCTAAAAATGAGTTCTTTCCCCCCTCTTCTGCTTCCGACATATTTGACTTTAACCTATAGCAGTTCAATCAACACTCTACAGTGCAAGGCTCTGCTAAAAACGGCGGACGCGCGAAGGGGATTTGTACGGTATCAAGTGACGTCATTTCTGACTACTCCATCTTTCGGAAGCTCCTTTGTTTTAACCTGTTTCAAGGTTCCATTTTTAACATCACACTAAATTAAAACACTTCATCTCCATCTATCTCTTACTTCCGTGGTTTTGTGCTATAAGACCTTTCAAATGAGAGCGATCAGAGTGTTTGTCTTGAGTCAATAGATGTTCTTGATAAAAGTAAATTTTGATCATAAGTCTTATCGGATTTCTCTCTATCATTAAAATAAAATATTTTTTTAATTACGAGAACACGAAATTATACCTTTCAGAGTCTTTTCATATTTAAAGTTTTATTTCAATGCATGTAATATGAAATAGTATAGAAATTTGCGCAAAAATGCTTTTTTGGGCAGAAGATATTTTCTCCAGATATTTTTCATGGAGTATTTTAACTTTGAATCACTATGGAGAATGCAAAGCTTGTTATATGATGTAGATAGCCATTGAAAATGTAATATAAAGTGTAAAATATTTCTTTATTTTATTTATAAACAAGTATAAGCACATTAATTTACGGGAGAGATTCACAGTTACGTGTTGTTTGCTGTCAAGCATTTAATAAGGTATGGCTGGAATCATTAATCAATTTTCTGCTGAAAGAATGCGTAAATATTTTAACCCTTAAGTGTTGCCTTTCGGCAACATACCCAATTTAGGCTTATAAATGCTATTAGAATAAAATTGAAGCTATAATGCCTAATGTTGCCAATAAAATACATTATGAAAATATTATTAAATCGATTTTCAGCATTTAGATGCAACATTTGCGCTGTTTAAGAATAAAGATATATTTATTTTTTCAATTGTTGATACATGTCCTTTTTGTTTTGTTTGGAAGCTTGCGAAATACCCTATTTTGTTCTGCAGTGAGCAAGTAAAATTTATTTCTTATCATAGTTCTCAAAATTCTTGTGTGTTTATTATTATAGAATTTTATCAAGGAAAATTATTTTTTCCATTAAACACCAGCATTGCCGATTATTAATAAACAGTTTTTTAGCCGTAAACCATAGTTAAAACAAAATATGATTTTTCTAAGCATTTTTACCATGATTTATTTAATAAAAGAAAGCCGAAAAACATTTTTAAAATGATTTTTGAAAACTCAGGCATTTAAGGGTTAAACATAATAACGTGATTTTCATGGATTGCAACTAGTGATTTAATCATTTGTTACTCAGGATTCCATGATATATATTTAACATTCTGTTATTAGAATATTAGAATAGAGAATCATATATATATACACTGGTATGCAAAAGTTAAGCAACAAGCGTAAAATGCTAATTTTTAAACATGTGAGTACGCAAATGTAAATGATATAAACATGAGGTGTAGCAAATAGGTATTATATCTACAACACACCTAGTTGAAGTGACATCTCTTTCATGTCACACATGGCCACAAGTGTCACAGTCGCCATGGAGAAAAAAAATTTGGGATCTTTCATTCGTCTCAGTATTACGCTAAAATGATCGTTATATGGTGACTCCACTAAGAAGTCACTGTGACTGTTGTCTCGTGATGAGTCACCAGGTGACAATACTACGAGGTCATCTTGTGATTCTCATGTGACTGTCATTTAAAGTCTCAGTTTTGAAGTCATCTTGAGCACTGCGTTGTGCTAAGTCTCCAAATAGTGGCATAAGGAACTCACATGGTGACTTTCAGGTGCCGAGATTCTAATATGAAGCCACCATTGCACTCCTTTGTGAAAAGTCACCATATGATTTCATTTTCCATCACTTGGGAACTCCTCACAAAACAGCTATCGTGAAGATTCCACAATGGAGTCTCCACATGACGTACACATGGGGATCACAAGGTGACTTCATTGTAAAGTCATCTGGTGACTCGTCACAAATCAGCAGTCATGGTGACTTCTCGGTGGAGTGATCAAAAGAGATTAAGAATGAGACGAATGAAAGATATCACATTTCAGTTCATTGTAGTGACTGTGAGACTTGTGAATTTTTGTGAGGTCATGGAGACTATTTATAGACCGTCTGTGCTGTTAGGATAACACCTATGTTTCACACTTGCTGTTTATAGAATTTTCTTTTTAGTACTCACGTGTTGAGAAATTAACATCTTGTGTTCGTTGCTTAAGTTTTGCACACTAGTGTATATTGAAATAGCTGTATTTTCATTTCGATATAAGTGTCAATTAATTAGTGGCTTACTAATTGTATATCATTTAGCACTAAGCAATATTTTTATCACTCATAGTTGTAGTCTGGTCTCGGCAGGTTTTGGGGGGGGGGTTAAATTTGTAATACCGGTATAACCTAGCATGCATGTCGTTAGCCATGCAGCCTGCCTTCGGTTATTTTAAGTGTTACGGTTTTCTTGTTTGTTCTGCTTTACCAGTTTGTTACAGATTTTTTGTTCGAACTGTTTTGGGTTTGATGTCTATTTTTGATTGAATGTTCTGAATCTCAGTTGATTTGGTGAGCTTAGAAGTTTTGAATTTTGATGTTGCGAGAGTTATATATATATATATATATATGTGTGTGTGTGTGTGTGTGTGTGTGTATGTTATAGTATTGTACAGTCGTGGAAAAAAATAAACACCCCCTACTAACTCCTCAACAAATTATCGTAGACGAAAATTACTGGTACCGAACGATTGGAAATAAAGTCTACTTTTAAATGACGTATATAAAATTTGTTTGGAGGGCCATCATATTAAAACGAACCCAAATTTCATTTTTTTCAATGGATACGTAACTTTCATGAGATATTTCAAATCTTTGGTTCAAACTATGCCCAGACACCGAATTTCAAGTCATTTGAATGATAAGTTTTTGAATTATAAACATTCAAAATTTAGTGCTTCTAATATTAAATTACATTTTCATATTTTTATTTATAACTTCTGAAATTATGATCCTAATGTTCCCCTTTTTTGTGTAGCAATAATACTAATATACCCAAACATAAATACGTTAAATTTGCAATTTTTATAATTTTCTGATATGAATTATGAAATGAATATTAAAAAAAAATTATGAATTGCAACCTACAATTTTTTTGATAGAATCAGATTTATTAAGTTCTGCTTTATGGAAACTCAAAATTTCACATTTTTCTACCAAGTTGTTTTCAAATTATGCTTAAAAAACTGCAAAATGATGTTTTAAGGGGCCGTCTGTGATAGAAGTGACTAAATATTTTGAATTTTCTGACGCTATCCTGTAATCTAACAGGCTTAATTGACTGCTTAATGTGCCTTGATCATGTAGGGAGCTTTCTCGGTCAACAATCGAATACCGAACTTTAATTTGGATACAGCCCTTAAAATACGCTCGTTTTAAAATAATTAATTTCTCGGAAACTTATGGTACGAATTGCGTAAAAATTTGTTTTTAGTCTAATTGATGGGTACAGAGTTCATTTATGCTGTCAGAATTGTGTACTGCTATTGAAGTTTTGGTTCGTTTTAATATTTAGATGGCCCCCTAAGCAAATTTTATATACATCATTTAAAAGTAGACTTTATTTCCAATCGTTCGGTACCAGTAGCTTTCTTCTACGATAATTTGTTGAGGAGTTAGTAGGGGATGTTTACTTTTTTTTTCCCCCACGACTGTACATTCATTTATATGACACATAAATTAATGAATCATCCATATCACCAATTTATTTAACTACTGTTTTATGCTTAATTCAATGATAGTTATTTTTATTATTTAATAAATCATTTATTTATTTTTTCTTATATTTTCTTATATATTTGTTAACATAGTTTTAATTAGCATTTATATATCTCTAGCCAGTAAAGGCTTTAAAGCTTAATCCAAAAATAGTTATAAATATTGATTAATATACTTATTTTAATTATATATTTGCTTTATTCTTTAACATTGTGGTTTACTAAGAATAATATGAGAGATGGCAGTACTTTATTGTTTCGTTGTATAACAGTGTGAAATTCATTTTTAAATGTCCCAAAGAGGGCAGCGGGCATCATATATTGAGGTTTATACCTGCCTATAACAAACTTCATTACTCCTTTTTCCATATTTATTTCAAAAAAATTTTTGGCAACCTGTGCAAGTAATCTCTTGATTTTTTTTTTGGCTGAGTCATTTAAATTAAGATTGGACTCAAATTGGTAATATGTTTTCCTTTTTTAATCCATTTTAACACACATTTATTTTTAACGTTTTTGTTTTCTAACATTTTAATTTCTGGTTTTTTGTGTGTGGTAATCGTAAACTTGCATTCTTTAGCTTTTTTTGACTAATGCAAAGAAGAAACCACACACACTTTGTTTGTAGTAATCAAGGTAATTAGCACGTGATGAATCTGCCTTGGTCCCACAAGTTTAAATTTTTCCTACGTTTACTATGTTTTCAAATCCATATGAGAAATGTTAAGGGAATCTGTTTTATAGACTTACATGGTGGTTTATATAGCATTTTTAATTTGAATAAATTCCTTTATTATTTTAAATTTCACAATCTTTATAGGTAATTTGTAATGGTTTATAATAGTTATATATATATATATATATAATTTATATAATTTAAATTTATATAATTTATGATTTATATAATATATGATTTATATAATATAAAAGTTTTACATAATTTAAATATATATACAATTTATCTCAGTAAATTTCATAAGAAATTATTTGTTATCTTTTTATTTTCATGTTCCACGATGTAGTTACGAAAAAAATGTTATTTAATAATTTTTTTTAAGGAAACGAAGCTAAGGAGCTATTGAAGTTATTAAAGATTTTTATGTTTTTTCTTGTGATAGTTAAATACCAATTTACAATAACAAATCCTTACTGCACCTTATATTCATGTATTCTTCCTTCAATGATTTTCTTAAAGCATAAATTTTAACAGCTTTTAAATGTTCTTTTTATGGTTAAAAATATGTCCTATTGTGCCCAGACATGGGGAACAGTCGGACACATTTTTAAATGTATGGATAAATGTAACTTAAAATAACGATAAGAATTTAAAGGACAAATTATTTCATTAGAAATCTATACCTACACTTTGCAATAGAATAAATAGCAGAGAATTCAGTAATTGAATAAAGTTAATAAATAATCCGATGGAAAAGAATTTTTGTGCAAAGTGATATTATATACATAAATATGTTTTAGAATTTACTTGGATATTTAATTATAATTAAAATTAATTGTTATACATATGTGTTTCAAATACATATATACAAATACATATGTGTACATATACATATATATATGTATATGTGATTTATGATATGTGGATACACATATGTGTTTCAAAACAGATGTAAATAAGGTAATTTTATAATACATATATATATTTAGGAGAACGCCAGTAGCATAATTTTCAGCACGTCTGTTTGCCACGCTACAGGTAGAGAGTTCGACTCCCGGTTGGGCAGCGTTCATTCAACATTCCATCGCTTTGGGGTAGATAAAAAAAGTACCTAGCTTGCTTGGAAACTAACACTGAGGGTCTCACGTAAGGGTTACCTGATCGAGAACTATGCAGTATAGCACATCGGTGACCAGTATCAATAAAAGTGGTATAGACACTGCATGCCCTCAACCTTAATGGATCTTAAAGCCGCATGTTTAGTTTTCATATTTAAAGAGAAATGAAAGAAATAACATTATAAATAAAATTTTCTCAATTTATTATGTATTTCAGTTTTATACTAGCCATATAATTGAAATTCCGTAAAGAAAAAAACCTATTTGATATTTTTCGTTTACTAAAAATGTAACAAAAAAAAGACAAAAAGTACTAGAAATCCCCTTAACCGCAATTTTAATTTTAAAAGAATAAAAATTAAGTCTTTGTAATTATTTCTTTTTTTTTTTTAATGAAGGTTTCACCAAATCAGTAAAATTGCTGCCCACTCTACCCCTTTTTGGGTGGTTCAATGAACCCACATATAGTCGTAGAATAAAAAGATGTTCTAAAATATTGTATTAAAGCCGAATTTTTCATCTATTTGTCATTAGATGAGTGTCTTCTTAAAACTTTCATCGCTTGTTCCTCTACACTTTTGATGTCTATTAGAAATCTAAAAGTTTAAAAAGCCAAAATATTTTCAGTTAACAACAACAAACCTCTTTTAAAATAAATTAATTCTGCTTTGATCATATGATTTATGCCTGGAAATATTTAATACAACACCGTCATTTATGAACATACACATGAAGTCAGGAAAACATAAGGAAATTATATTTTGAATTGGTGTCCCTTTGAACAGTTGCATTTACTATGCCCTATCATCGCCAACTTATTTATTTATAGATAAACCATTTTATAAAAGGGAAATTGTTGACAGTAACAATAGTGAAAATATTTTGTTAAAAATCAGATTCCATTTATGTCCGTGATCCTCAATATCTACTAATAATTGAATTTACTAATATTCTTCCTATTTTTTGTTACGTCGTTTTGTGTAACAAATCGTGATCACTTAAATTGAATGCGTTATTATATTTGGTCAATGAAATAGTATAAAAACTAAAATTAAATGAGCATGAAAATGTACATTTTGATATGTACTAACAAGCTCCCAACATATAAACTAGTTAAATCGCTCACCAATAGCTAATCTAATCTTTTAAATTAATTTTATGTTTACAATGTTTTTCATTATGCATCATGTCGCGTGACATTGTTTACTATGTTTATTGTTTTTAAATTATGTGAAAATATTTTCTATCGTTGAATGATTTTGAAAATGTTGCCGTTTGTGCAACGAAACGATCATCAATCTTAATAAAGATTTTCTATCACTTTTTATAGCATTTTTTAACTTTATCTAGTTAAATCAGTTTTATAAATTGATAAATGAAGGCATAAACTATTGGTGTGTTGGAGTATGAAATTTATTTTTTTTATAATTTGATACCAGGTTCTTGAAATATTAATCTACTAACGACATCGAGCACAAAACTTGTATAAGGGTATAAGAAATTTAGATTAACACGTTGATATATGTATAATGCTTGTATTACAATTGATTAAGGGTTTGAAAATGTAATAAAAAGCTATTATGAATACTGCAGAGCAAACACTGCATCCATGCAATCGTATAACGAGTCTGAATTGCTTCAAGCTTATAGTTATTGGATTAGCAACTTGGCAAAGGCGTATTTCGAAAAATGACAAACCTCTTATTCAATGCCCCCCCCTCCCCCCACACACATACACACACAAGCTCAGCTGACTCATGCAATTTTTTCTTATGGGGTAAAATGAAAGAACTTGTGTTCGTACCCGCGAAATTAATTAAACATAATATCCAGGAAGAATCACACACGCACTCACTACCATTGAACGTGAGATATTAGAGTAAGTATGGCAAGAACTCGATTTTATAACTGAAATATGTCGCCTCACCAAGAATTCACTTACCATGCAAAAAGCTAAACATAAAGTATTTATTTAAATGGTTGCATAGAACTTTCTGTTTTTATTCGTAATAGTTTTTAAAAGTAGCATTTTCCAACCCCTTCTGGGAATTACGATAAACCTTGTACTTTGTTTGATTCTGTTTTAGTAAAAATCGTGGGAGAAATAACATTTTATTTACATATGCAAAGTAAACGATTACAGCATAATAAACCGTAAATTTCTTGCTCGCATGGAATTATGAAAATCTTAACCAATGATTTTTTTCCTCTTGACACTATACTTTTTAAACATGATTTTTATTATTAACTCAAAGTAATTAGTTCCCTAGTTTTCGGAGAAGTACCCGTTCTTTCATATCCGCAAATTTGTTAACCATGGAAGGAAAAATAAAAAAATATATATTATAAAGTATTCATTAATTGGTTAGTATATATACAAGAATGGGCAAATATCGAGAGGAAATTCTTGTTAACTATTTAAAATCTTTACTGACAAAATACCGCTACATAAAGGGAAACTGAGTTAATTTAACTGTATATTATTATATTTTTTCTGTAAAATTAACTCATGTTCAAAGTTTTTTCAAAAAGTAAAAAAGAAAGTAATGTAAATCAAGAAGTACTCGTCTGCCTCAAAATGTTTCAGAAATGAAAATACTTAAAAAATATATTGTTTTCTAGATGAAATTAATATTATAACTTTTATTTAATAATTTTATCCATTTTGAACTTGATAACGTCAGTGTAGGTTTACTATTCTTTATATATATTGTTATATACAAATAATTTAAAAATTAAATAATTATGTTTTTTCTGGACATAATTTTCAAAATTTTGAAACTTTACAATATTGTTCGGGAGGGTCTACTTATGAACATACCAAAAATCGTGATGGATAGCGGACGAGTGGGAATTGGGAGAAGTAAAAGAAGGTGCATTTTTTAGGTTTTTGTTCATACCTCGTAATAACCTAAGAAAAAAAGTCGATCACCACTATCCATCAGGGCATTTGTTATGTTTATTAGTAGATACTATGGAACATTATTGCAAAGCTTCATAACTTTGGGAATTATGACCCAAAATGGCCAAAATCTGTCTAATGTGACTAGACTAAAACGTATTAAAAATTGATTTGAAATAAATATTGTCACTTAAATCTTATTTCTTAAATATGATTCAAATAGACAGTAATATAGATCTGTGTTGCTGCATGTTTCCTTGAAAGAAAAAATAATTATATTCAACAATAAGTGACATAAAATTGCTTTTAGTATAGTCGCAAATATTTTTTTCTGTAAACATATGTTACGTGGATAGCTTACTTAATCAATCATACCATACATAATAATATACTTTTGCTAAGGATTCTAAGTAAAGCTTTCATATCAAGTTTGCAAAGTCGAAAATTTTGAGAATAGAAAATACCTATGGAAATTTACTTTTTATTTCCAAATTTCATATTGAAAAGACTTTTCGGGATGTTTGAATTTTCTATCATCCAGCTGCAGCTAATAAAATGGAAATACTGAAACTTTTTGTAAAAAAAAAAAAAAAAAAAAAAAAATCAATAAAGTGTTTTTTAAAATCCTAAATGAACTATTGCAAAATAAAAAGTGCAGAAATCTGATGTTTATGAAATTTGTTATGGATAGTGAATATTGGCACTTATGAAAGATTCTCATGTTGCTCACAGTCTATATATAATCAATGAATCTTAAATTAGAATTATTTTCCCAGATGGAGTAAAGCACTTTTCAGTAAAACATGAAGGTAATCTGAGAATAAAATAGTAATTTAAAAATAAGTAACTTTAAATGAATAACGTTATTCAGATTTTGATATGAATAAAATTTTCAGCATCAAAAAGATCTTCACAACTCAATTATACCGAATGGTAGTAAAATACTTACAAGTTCATCGGAATACCAATATGATTTTAACAGTCCTTTTTTCGTGCATTTTAATTTAAAATTGAGCAATTAAAAATAATAATTTTGCTTACATGTACAAAGTTGTCACAAGAATTTATGGTGTTAAGAATAATATAAATAATAACGAAAAAATCATTAATCGCGCATAGGTAATGAAAAATTTTCCAACATTACGACAATATTTATGCGGAATACTCAGTTTCATCTGCTTCAATTTGTTGTCAAGGTTTATTTTAAAAAAATTATGTTTAATGTATTTTGAGTCAATGATATTTATTTTCTTTAACTTCTACGAGAAACACTAGTGACTTCATCTCAGAGAACAATAAGTACTTTTGTTAACCCTTTGACACTCTTGGAAAATGGCAAAAATATATTGTATCTCTTACAGGTAGCAGAGGACTGATTTCTGTAAATTTTTCGAAATATTATTTGTTGTGTTATTTGGTGGCAAAAGCGAATAAATGGCTAAATGGATGCCACGTTTGCATGAATTCGGCTTACATATTTCCTAACACATTTTATATATTGTTCATAATACTACTAAAACGAATATTTGTGCAAATATTGTGCGTATGGAAGTGCATAGATGCTATTTTTAGAATTTAGTATCAAAAATAGATTTTCGTTCAATCACAAACATATCACATACCTGGAAATCGTTTAAAACATTATTTGCTCATATGTTTTTGAGTAATCGAATATTTTTGTGTTGTTATGTATATGAAGAATACTTTATTTACATTCCACAATACGTTAAATTTTATTAGAGATAGAAAATATCTATCTTCCAATTACAGCAATTTTCGCTAACATAAAATAGTGAATGCATTTTTTTGTATGAGTCTGTAAAAAAAGTACATCGATATTTTATATCTCAAGAAGTAGATAAATTCTTGATATCATATACGATGTTTAGAACTTGAATAAAGATTGGGTAATATGACTTTTAATTTTACATTGTAATATCACTACGTAATAATTTTTTCATATTTTTCTGAAAAGAAGTTATTCATTAACAGTGTCTGGTGTACTTGTACTGTAAGAAATATTTTAAAATAATTCCGCACATGGAAACATAGCGCATTTTTTCTAATTAACTTCAGATTTAAATGTTCCAAAAATTGTCATTAGTGCGTATTAATTTATTCATCTTTGTTCATAGTTATAAAAGAACAAGTCATATCGTTTTGCAATCACAGAAATTTATTTCTCACTTTCTTTTATCAAAAATACACTCATTGCCATAAAAATTTGCGCACCAAGAAAGGGACGTCCAAATGAAACGAAATTTTACACGTATAAGTACTATTGTGATATAAGTAAGTGATTAGAAAATCAAAGAACAAGGATCATTTATTGCAGAAAAAAGTACAAATGAACGGAAATTTTAGTACTCTGTTGGACCTCCTCTAGCGCGAATGCACGATGCGATACGAGCGGGCATTGAGGCATACAAGTTCCGTATGATGTCCTGATACATCTCGTTCCACAGTTGCTGTAAGCACGTCTCGAGTTCAACCAAACTTGTAGGGTGTCCAACTTGCCGTCCCAAATGATCCCAGATATGCTCGATTGGTGACAAATCTGGGGATCGAGCAGGCCAGGGAAGGGTGGTAATGTGGCGGAGGCAGGCTTGTGACATCCTTGCTGTGTGTGGCCGAGCATTGTCTTGCTGAAAAATGGCTCCTGGGAGCCCTTCCAGAAATGGCAACACATGTGGCTGAAGGATGTCCTGTACGTACCGCTGGGTTGTCATTGTGCCACGGATCAACATTAGAGGTGACCGTGTATTGTAAGCAATGGCACCCCATACCATCACACCAGCTGTAAGAGCGGTGTGTCGCTGTAAAGCGAAAGCAGGATTGAGGCGTTCACCACGGGGCCTCCACACACGAACAAGATTGTCATCGCTGCTCAAATTGAATCTAGACTCGTCGCTGAAGACGACATGGTTCCATTCCGTTGCAGTCCAATCCCGTCGTGCGCGTCACTACTCCAAACGGAGGCGTCGGTGGGTGAGTGTCATTGGCAACACACGTAATGGGCGCCGCGATACCAGATGTCCTTCAGCCAAGCGCCTTGCGATGGTTCGGGAAGACACAGGGGTCCGTAGTGAAGGTGCTGCCTGTGTCTGGATAGCGGCCAATGTGGCAGTTGGCTCTACGCGTGCGTTTCGTATGATGTGACGGTCTTCTCGACGACTGGCCTGTCGAGGGCGTCCCGAGCCTGGTCGCCGTGCAAATGACATCTCTTCAGTCCACTGGTCCAAACACCTTCTCACAGTAAAATCAGAACGGCCTACTTGACGAACTACTCGCCGAGCTGATCACCCAGCTTCCATCATCCCGATGATTCTTCCCCTCTCGAACTCTAACAGCTGCTCATATTGTCTTCGATGGCTACGTAACGGCATGTCTACCTCAGCGTTTCCTTTGCAAAAGAAAAAGTACACTCAGACAAGTTCTGCTTACCAGTTTTATACTCCAAGCAGGACGAAGTTCAACGCCCTCTAGTGGTATTACGCAATGCGCAATCACGCTGCATTTCTAATCATTTGCATATCTGCCTGATATTTACCTTCATGCCAAGTTTCGTTACGATTCCACAATTATTTATTGGTGCGCAAATTTTTATGGCAATGAGTGTAGAAGGAAGTATTGTTATTAGATTTTTTTTTACTCCGGATTTCGAAGATTTGTACGTTTCAGACGCCAGAATTATCGAGAAGCACGTTTTTACAAAATGTCTGTTAGTCTGCGTGTCGTGTGTGTGTGTCCTCTTTGTATCAGTGAAAAGTGTATTAAGTTATGCATAAAATTGAGCAAAACTGGCATGTTTCTGGCTATGATCAGCTGGTCTTAGTTGAAATTGAGGACCACCTCCGGAAGGCGCAACTGTGATAGCAATTTTTGTGCCATTTTCCTAATTGTATCTCGCGGAAGTTTACAAAAAGTATGCACGGAACTGAACCTTAAGAACCGGTTTGAAATTTGGGATATTGCCACAGAAGGGGGCGCTGTGATAGCTATTTTTGTTGCGAGTTTTCTTTTTTATCACGCAAATTATATGAAATTATGTATAGAATTAAGAAACCTGATATATACGTTTTTCTATATTGTCGACAGGTTTCTGTTAAGAACAGTGACATTCCCCGCGGAGTGACGAACTGTTATAGCAATTTTTTGGGGGGGAATTTCACGATTTTTTTTCCAGTTTAAAGGAAATTTAAATAATTTTCAACGAAACTTTATAAGTTATATATAATGTAATAAATAGGTCATGGTTTGTATGAAATTTTAGAGGCAATCAACTTTAATGTGGCGCTGTGATAGCGAATTTTGTTTGATTTTCGTGGACGGGCGCAAGAGCAGTTGAAAGAAAAATCAGACTGAATTACCTAAATGTCAAATCTAGTTTTAGTATGCATATTTGGAATAAGAAATTTTTTTCACTTTATATATATATATATATATATAATACCAAAAACCACACACTACACATCCAATCCCGAAACTACTGAACTACAGAGAAAATTAACAAAATAACCATGGAAAAAACTTACTAACTAAATCATGAACGAAAAGAAAACAACCAATGGAGACAGATTGCAAGGCTAAAGACTTGCATGCTGGGTTTTACCGGCAATTACTCATGAAACTTCCCCCATATCTGTCAAGACCATACTGGCCAAAGAAAACTTTTAAACTGGCCATCCAAAGCAGTAACCGAATTCGAAAAGAACACTTTAAAACTGTCCATCCAAAGCAGCAACCCAATTCAAAAAGAACTACGCATCCAGACAGAGCCCCTTATAAAGCCTACGATTATTTGGCGATGTTTTTAATCGTCAAAAGTAAAGCGTCGCAGTAATCTTTATCCTTGACGAAATTGTTTACCAAACTATTTAACAAACCAATAGGAGAATTCTGATCCATTGCATCTTGATAGAGATTTATAATGTCATTTATTATACTATTATGATTAGAATTTAACTTTACTATCCTTATTAAACTATTGATAATGATATTTCTGAAAATGGAAATATGTACATTGGAATTAAAATTTAATATCTTAATAGTTTCAAAGTTGTAATCCTTTCTCTTATCATAAATGCTAGTCCATAAACCACCCCTCTCAATGTCGATAGTTAGATCCAAATAATTTACATGCTTTTCGTCATATGAAGTTTTTTTTTAATATCAAACCTTGGGGATAGTAGTCTAAATTTAAATCGCTATTGGAATCGTTAATCCTTACTAAAAATACATCATCAATATATCTGAAACTTAAAAAATCCTTATCCGTTGTCTCTTTAACCTCGTATAAAAATAAATAAATATCTGCAAGTACATATATATATATACATAAGTATATATATATATATATATATATATATATATATATATATATATATATATATATATATATATATATATTACACGTTGATTAGACTTCATTACGTCATACCCTCTTCATGGTTTTAACACAAGCTTAGAAATATTTATTTGTTTAAGATCACTACAGCAAAGTGTGGCAGAATTAATGAAGAAAGAGTGTTAAACGATTTTAATATTCTTTTTAAGTGAATGTTTATATATTTAATTGATTGGAATTACTTTGATTTGGATATTGATCTTGTAGTTAATCTCCATTACTTCTTTTAAATTCTTTCACAGTGAAATGTATCTACTTCAGAACATCATTCACTAATGTAATTAGTTCTTCCTTTTTACTAATAAAAGTGGTTGAAATTGTTTTATTCTTTGAATAAATAGCTCTTTCAATAAAACTCAATTTACTTTTAAAACAATAAAACCACAGGGAATACCCTCAAATTAACTTTAGAATAAAGCATGTAAGACAAAATCTTTTAAATATAAATGATTTGTTTGTAGATGCTATACACAAAATTTAAAGTTTTAAAGAAAAATAAGGACTTAAACAATTGAACTTCTAACATAAATATTATTTGTTTAAAAGGAACTATTTAATTTAACGAAATTACACTTTCGTTAAGTGAACTATTTAATTAGTTAACCGTACATACATTTTGCATAAGCATACAGCAATAATACGCATTCGCAGCATAAATATTTTCAATTTTCATTATCTTTATTGGTGCTGTAGTTATATAGTATTTTTTCAATATGTTATTTTTCTGTTTTGAGTTAGTATTGCTATAGCCTTTAACATAATCAATAATGAAAATATTATCTGTATCTGAAACTTAATGGAGAAATAAAACAACGTACTACTGAAATTAAATATCTTATTTTCTTTAAATTTTTATTAAAATGTTTTCTGTTTGTTGATATAGATACGTAAAAATATTTTTATTTTATTTTGAATGTTTTTTTTTTCCAAATTTTTGCAGTTTTCATCACTATTTAGTTTTAATTAAATCAAGTTAAATTTAGCTATGATTGAATTCAATTACGACTATAAAAATATACCCTAAAGAAATTAGATTAAAAGAACTTGAATAATAAAAAAAGAGTAAAACATGGTCAAAACCTAATAACTGTTTACACTTCTCAGTAGTAGAAAATTTTTGCGTAATGCCAATTACCATGGATCAATCACGAGCATGGACACTTTTTTATTCTGTTGGTTTTATGCCATTTAAAAAAGTTGTATCAAAATTCAGCAATTAAAAATTTGAAAATATTAAATTTAAGTCATGTGAAAATTTCCAGAACAATTTCCAAAATTATATGTATGTTTATTCAATTGGTAGTCATTTTTTCCCTAATTATCAATAAAGAAATCCAAACATAAATATTTAATTCAACGTTAAAAAATATTTTAAAGTAACTTAAAAATAAAAGGTCAAAAACGCAAAGATTTCCACTGAAGTGTAAAATATTACTCCCTATTTGTCAGTTTTAGCAAGCTGTATCTATTGTCAAAAGTCAAGGAACATTACAATGTCCAATGGCTTTAGTTTAAAAAAAGTTAAGGTACGCTCATTTACATAAAAGTATATTTGCAAATAACAAAATAATTTATTGTATTAAAATCTGACTATTTGCTGTCTGTTTATATTTCACAAATACATTTCTAAAAGTATGGAACAACGTGCACTGAAGTAAACACTACTTATTTGTTTGGATCCACAGAAGTCATAATTACTCTCAGAATTTTACAATTTGGATTAGTTTCGAAATATTAGATTTTTGTAATTTTTTTGTTTTTTCGAATGCAAATAACATCATTTAATAGACAATAAACATCCCCTGTTATTTTTAATCTGAAATATACCTGTATAACTGCTTTATTTGCATTCTTTCAGCTCCGTAATTTTTCATAGGAAGAAATGCTTATGACAAATGATGCCACACATGAAAATAACAACATCGATTATCTTATTTTATTATTTTATTGAAATCGCAAAATAAAAAGATGCATCATTTCACTAAAATGTATAGTGCCTTTATAAGAGTGGTGACATTTAATATGAGAAAACATTTTGAGATCGGAAGTTCTGATAAAAACTAATATTATTAACCAATATTACAGCACTTGTGACTGGACAAGTTAGATGTTTTCGCAAGATAAAAAAGAAAAGAACCATTAACTTGGCGATAATTCCAGCTTCATTAAATTCGAGGTAATAGAAACCTTACTAAATTTTAAATAAAAATCTTGTTGATGAATCATATTATATGGACATATATAGATTTAATTGCATCAAAATAATGTAATTTTCAAAATATAATTTTCTTAATTTGCAAATAACCTACATTTAAAATATAGCTCCTAATTTAACCTATTTAATTATTTTAAAATATAAACACAAAAGAAGAAAGGTATCCAAAGCATGTGAATTGTTCAATACATCAGATCATTATACAGGAAGTAAAATATTTAAATTGTTTTATTTTACTACCTGCTACAACCTGTTTACATTATTATTTGCTAATTCATATTTGATAATATGTTATTCATCTCAGAAAATTTCCATAATATTCAACAAAATGCTTCCAAATGGTGTCCTAAATATTTCACATATTTTTAACATTTTGTATATACCGAACAATTATACGTATTTCAAATCAGGATAAAATCAGTCAGGGATTGAGACTGGAGTCAGATGAGACATTTTTATAAAAAAGACTGCATCTAAAGTTCAAAATGAAGCTCTGGGATTTACCTTTTTAAATTATATGTATTATCTTTAATAATTTTTATATGTGTACTAGTTTTGTTTTAAAATATTAAAATTCATACTTTTGATAATTTGAAAATGTTTGGATACTAAGCACGTTTAAAAAATATCTCGGAGCAAAGGAATTTTGAAAAGGATTTCAGCAAATCTGTAGTGTCCTATAATATTGTTTTTAGGATTTAAAGCAAACTCTATTTTATATCTAGAATAAAATATACGTGTATTGTACTTTCAAAAATATATATTGAACAGATATGTTTGATTTTAAGTTCCATCCATTTAAGTAAAACTTCGTTTAAAAGGAAAATATAAACATTTAAAGAATTTTAAAGACAACTTTTTATTCCACCTAGAACTATTTATAAACTGTGAAGATTGATTATAAACTCCGAAAAATGCATCTTTCATTATAAATATTTGTTATGTTTTATTTAAAATAGTTTTAAAAAGCATAGTATAAGGTTAGTTGGGGTAACTGGACCCACTAGGTAACTGGGCCATAGATTATTTTATAAAAAAACTGTTGATGTTTTTCAAATTTTAGCTATTGTGAACAATGCACATTAATCTCTACTTCCTAAAACAACGTGTGTCAACTCAATCATAACTCTGACTTTGCTGTGATAGTTTGTCCAAAATTTACGTTTCTTTTTTTAAAAACAACGTCAATATGGTTGAACTTCCTCTTCTTTTTATTAAAATACTGTAAGTACTTTTATTAAACAATCTTTTTTTTTTTGAAGATTAGACATATAACTACATTAATATTATTAGTTATCTATACATATTTACTTCATGTTTAAATGTAAGCCCGGTGTCCCAGTTATCCCATAAATTTTTCAAGAATGGGGTAACTGGGACATGTATCCGGGTAACTGGACCATGCTGGATCCAGTTACCCTAATAGTTATAAATAGTTTTTTTGAGTTTCTCTTACTACTAGAAATAAATTTCTCCATTGTTTTTTGCTCACAATAAAGAAAATTATAGAATACCTTAATAAAATTACGTAATAAAATGAAAAAAAGCATATTGGGTGGTATCAAACCAAATTTCTTGACACCTCGATAGGCGGTGATGCCGTTATGGCATCACATAATTTTAATCCCTAGTTACCATACTGCCACCGCAATTTTATAATAAAAATTTCACCTTTATTAAGTACGCGAAAATGTACTTTTACATGTTTACAAATAGATTCTCTTGTAAATACTGGTGTCATTAAATTATTTTAACATTTTACGAATGCAAGTACCTTGTCCCTGTAAGCCAGATAGCCAAACCTTGAAATTGTACGATAACATGGGTCGCATTCTATAGGGAAACTTTTATTCTTCCTACCACTATTTTGAAAATAATATCTTCATTGCACCTTTCTTTAGAACATGATAAATAAAATTATCATTAAGGTAACTCATTAAGGGTTCTGGTAGGAAAAATAAAATTTTCCCTATAAAATGCAACTTCTAGATACAGATAAAGTACTTAATTACTTACGTAGCCGTTTGTTCATAGATTTACCTTGCTATTTTTTTCCTTAGTTGTTTACACTTTTTTAAACAGGACCTGATATCCCATATGAAACAAAATAAACGCATCTGGATAATAGACCCTCCTGGTCCAGTTACCCCATTTTTATGGGGCAACTGGACGCATGAGGAAAGAAAGATGAAATATGCATATTTTTATATTTTTAAATATTAAAATGTAATTTTGAGAATTTCTGTGTGATAGAGGGAACCTAACTGAACACATTTACAGAAGTTCAGACTTTAATTCAAATGAACATTAGCTTTTTGAAGCTGAATTGTCAGAAGCTCCAGAGTCACATTGTAAAATCATGGCCCAGTGGCCCCATCTAACCTTATTAGGAAATGTAAAACTAGACATGCAACTTTGTAGCCATTCCTGTGTATGAAAAATTTTAATTAATAGTTATATAAACCCATTAATAATTAAATAAAATGAACATGAAATACATATTTTATGTTATATAATATATGTTTGTTTTATTTGAAAATAAAAATTATTCTTGTAACATTTTCAAAGTTATATTTTTTTAAATAAATTATCTTTTATTACTTATACAATAATTTAAATGTATAAAAATATTTATACTAATAATTCAAATATTTTCATTAATAAAAATAAAAAACAGAAAGGGACTTCCGTGAACATTTAAAATGTTTCATGTGTTACAGAATACCGCTGAACATTTACAGTTTTTTTATAAAAGATTCAATTACTTTATCTTTTTTGTTTTTAAGTTTTTGTGTTAAACAAGATTAATCATATTTTTTGCAATGCATTATCAGTGATGGAACAGTGGCGCAGCAGTTGAACGATTGTCACCACTAAATTTTTATAGTATTCTTCGACTTCAAAAATATCCGAAATTCAGTCCTGAAGTTAGATGATAGATACTAATAAAATTTTGCGGCACCAACTGCGTTTGTACGCTTTACTCTGTTAAAAATATCCCTGTAAAATTACGGGCAGAGGTTATTAGCAGAGATTCAAGTCATACACCTTTAAAAAAATCCATGCCTATCATTTTGTGCCAACGTGTAGACCCTTACGGAGGAAAATGTATGGGGTCGTACCGTTTGCTAACAGATGGGCTAGAACTGCAAAAAATATGTGGATTGTCCTTAATAATAATAATAAAAAAAATCCATGCATATCATTTTGTGCAGACCGTAATTTTAAGGGCAAAGATACAATGCACTTCAAAACACAGTAACACTTTACTTACTATTCTAAGTCTGTAGCACGTAGCACATTAAATAATCATCACAGAATCGCGTTTTTGTAGGGCTAAAAATATGTCACTGTCACAGTTAAGGACATTATTTTTCGAAACACGACTAAAATGAAGGGTTACACCCTAGCGGAGGAAAATGTATGTGGTCGTACCGTATTTGTTTAGTAGATCAGATGGTTTTTCACTAGACAAGGCTGTTGCCCGTGAAAATTGAGGAGAAAACGGCCGTAAGGTTACAGTTTTTTCTGAGAGTGTACGTTTAGTGGAAAGAACCATCGAGGTAATATTTCGATGCATTGTTATTAAAATTTGAGGCCAAAGAGGTTTTTTTTAATTGTAAGTAACACTTTTGAGCAATACTTAAAAATTTTAACTTACTTAATACATATTTAATACTTATTTAATACTTAAATCTGTTTAATATTTCAGTACAACTAGTTTTTAACTCTGACAACGTTAGTATAGCATTTGAAGAAGTGTCAAACGTTTCTAACGAAAGTAATAAAAAAAGTTTAATATTAATTCAGTAATTACAAAACATAAAACTTGCATTCTGTCCTTATTATCAGTTAAAGTAAAAATTATCATGCATAATCATTAAAGAAAGTATAATTTTAAATTACCTGTAATTAAAGGATTTTAAGGATCATGTGCCATCTCACTGCAATACAGTCTTAATTGAAGACTTTTAAATAATGAAATTCTTGATACTCAAGATCTCTAAAAAAATTACCGGACTCCGTCTCCTGCTACAGTTTTTAAAATCCTACAACCAAAAATTGTATTATACTGCTACTCTGAGTAAGTAGACCATTAATTATTTTTTAATTTTATCTCATAAAATAATTAATTATCATGTCTACAATCTTCCGCTCTAAATATTGCATTAGTTACATTTAGAACTAAATATATCATCATAAGTAGCATAGAAGTTAACATCAAGGCGTAATCAATATTAAATTACCTATTTACGTGCGCCTTATTAACTCAAATCATAGTAATTCTGTCTTGCCGACTATTCTCAGACCGTTTGTAATTCATTCAGTTCATATAATTAGAGCTAGATAATTTATACTAAGTGGAACTCATTGAGGAAATGTATTTTACATATATCAATATTAATATTATGTAATTTTCTAACAGTAAGAAAAAAGTTTCTGCTTATCTTTAAAAGTATCAACATCTAACAATAATAAACAGCAAAATATAGTTACATTCTTATGTAAACAACATTTTTATTATTGATAAGACTTTATCTAAGTATTGAAATTCATTTTATCCAGTAATAAATGTTTCTAAAAAGTATTCATTAAACTGATATCTAATACGTGCAGCAGTAAAGAAAATGTTATATTTTATATATTTCTCTCTACATAATATATTAATTATTCTTAGTCTAGTTCTAACCATGTTCCTTTCCATTATAATAGTTCTGGTGCAGTTTATATTGAACTCTAAATATTTTAATATATAAATATTATTTTTAAAATGGAGTGATGCAACAAAACATTTAAATAAAAAGTGTTTCGTTCAAAAACTTTCAAATATTACCTTATAGAGCGTAAGTTGTTTTTTCCTAACGTTGTTACATAGGTTATTGCCTGATGAGTACACAAGAACGCGGTGGGTGCATTGTTAAACAAATATTCTTAATTATTATTATCTAATTGATTATTGTTATTTCAGTGAATTAATTTTAATTAATTAAATATGAATAGAGATAAAATGTATGATCCTTTAATCCTGTACAGGGTGCAGCACGTATTGAGAACACTCATTATAGGTAAAAAACCAAACTGTACATCATAGTTAAAAATCCTTTTCTGGTACAGATAAACGTGTCAGAACGTAGACTAACAGCGGAAATAAGGAGACATGCTGTAATTGTTTCATTGACTTAAGAAAACTCCGATTTAGAGATTGCCGCATTCTTGGAAGGCGCCCGGTCATTGATTTTTAAAGTTAAGAGTGAACTGAAGACTACCAGGCATGATGTGACATCCGTTTCATGCAGAAAACGACAATGACATTGTCAGCCCTATACCATTAACAAAACGCCATAATTCGTCAGTGGTCTTTATGGAAATCCTATGTAAATGAGGGCATTTCCGAGGGGCCTGCATGTTGATAAGGCAACCATATGATGTATGAATCATGAGGACCTTCGTTGGAAGTCGTATGTGATGAGGAGAGGTCAATTAGATTTCTAGAGAACCAGTGATAACCACCTGATCAGAGACAAGTACCTCCTGAACAAACTGAAACATGAAAAGAAGCCAGGAATGCTGTTGTTTCTCTCCGGTGAGGTAAATTTTGCCCAAGTTTAGAAAATGAACATAAAAAAAAATCTCTAGCTGTGTAAAAGCCTAGACAGTTATCCCAGGTCAAAATTCATGCTAGTAACAGCAACAAAAATAGGCTATTTATTGATATGTGTTGCTTTGTCTGCTAGATTTTCATGCTATTATATGCTTTATAATGCTGGCCAGCATCAAATGCTATATAGCTAGCTTACACAGCACGGCAAGCACGACAAGCTATGTACAAGTATTCTGTGCTTATTTGCTGTTTAAGCTTCTTCCAAAGCATGGTGAGGTAGGTACTTTAACGTCTTATTACGTGCTTTTTTAAGCTTGCCCGCATAATATGCTATGCAGCCAGCTCAGGGAGAAATAGCATGATAAGCTATGTACAAGCATTTTATGCTTGTTTGCTGTTTAAGCTTTTTCACAAGCATGGAGAGGTAGGTACATTAAACACTTCACCGGCGACAGGTATGGGGAAACAGTACTTTTATCCCCGACTTATCTCGGGGAAGCCGGTGAAGTGGTTCGTGCTATTATATGCTTTCTTATGCTTGGAACCATAATAATCTATGCAGCCAGCTTAGAGAGAAAAAGCTTGACAAGCTATTGACAAGCATGTTATGCTTATTTGCCGTTTAAGCTTCTTCCAAAGCATGGAGAGGTACGTACCTTAACGTATTATAATATTATTTCTTATACTTACCCGCATATTATGCTTTGCAGCCAGTTCATTGAGAAACAGAATGACAAGCTATGTACAAGCATGTTACGCTTATTTGCTGTTTAAGCTTCTTTCAAAGCATGGAGAGGTAGGTATCTTAACGTGCTATTATATGCTTTTTTATGCTTGCCCGCATAATATGGTGAAATAACATAACAAACTATGTACAAGCATTTTATGTGCTTATTTGCTGTTTAAGCTTCTGTCAAGGCATGGAGAGGTAGATGCATTTACATTCTTTTTTATGCTTGCCAGCATAATATGCTATGCAACCAGCTTTGATAGAAAACAGGATGACGTACTATGCGTAAATAAGATGTGCTAATTTGCTACACAAGTCTCTCCCCATTAATGATGAGGTAAGTACTTAAAAAAAAAGTATTGTGTGCTTATTAATGCTTGCATCATCAAATGTTTATTTATTTATTTATTTATTTATTTATTTAGTTACTCGAAAAGTATAAATTTGACTATGTTTTTGAAAATAGAAGAAAAAGAAATTTTAATTATAAATTATTTTTTTCAAATCCGGGGATAGAGTGTAACTCTTTTTCACCTCCCCCCCCCCCACACACATACACACAACTCAAAATTCTTACTTTCTCTTTTATTTTAAGCTAAGATAAAAGATTAAATTTCAATTTGTTTTTCAAAATCGGAGAATCATATTAGTTAAATTTCAAATTCAAGTTATTCTTAATGGATCACCTAACCCATCTTCCCTTAACGGAATATTCAGGAGTTCACGTTCTGGAGGTTTCACTGTACATTGCAATTTTGCAAGATGTAAAATAAAATTTCTATTTTTTTAATTAACTTCTATGGTGGTGGGATAAGTTCTGTGAGGAATTTAACTTCTATGAGAGTCTTCTAGGGGAGCACTCCCCGCCACCTATAAAGTATTTTTTTTCTTCTGTTTTTTAGAATTTAAATATTTTAACTTACTCGAAAAAAATGCAGTATGTCTTTTAAAATAGAGAAAAGGAAAATTTTGTTTATTAAAATCTAAAAACCGGGATGGCACTCTCCTGAATTCAATACTGTCTTAAACCACCCATTTGAGATTAGTTTTTAACATCTAAACATCAAAAGAAACAGAACTAAAAATTAATTTCCAAAGAAGGATATAGAAGAATACCCCCCCCCCCCCCTCTTCCGACGGAAAATTTTAAACTGATGTTCCTCTTACTGTTAAACTATTTGAAGTTACCTGTAAATAATAAATCTTCTGCATTTTCAAAAACGGGAGAAAAATAAAATTTTCTTTATTAAATTTCAAAAGCTGGGAGGAGGGGGGAGGGCTGTGTGAATGAGCCACCTGAATTAAATACTCCCCCTTTAACACATTTGAGATAATTTTTTTGACACATTAAATTAAAAAAATTACTCAAATAACTTTCATGGTAGACTTAAAGGGAAAAAGCCAAAATTATAGCTGCAATTTCTCTTTATATTTTATTCTTTTAAGTTTCTCGATAAGATTAAATTTACTGTGTTTATAAAAATCAGAGAAAAAATATTAGTTTGTGAAGTTTCAAAATCCAAGGATGGTAAATTTCCTTTTCGAACCACTGCAACGTAAATTCAACACTGCCTTCGTCCACCCGTTTTAAATAAAATCTTAACACATAAATCTAAAAAAAAAATAAAATTAATTTCTATAAAGGATTTATTGGGAAAAAGCGCCCCACACCCAACGTTTTAGATAAAATTTGAACACATAAATATTAAAAAAAACTGAAAATTAATTTGCATGAAGAATTTTTTGGAAAAAGCGCGTTTAAAAAATGATTTTAATTATACAAAAAAAAAAAAAAAAAAAAAAAAAAAAAAAAATACGTGCTTCTCAAAAAGAGAATTTAGTCAGTTAAATTTCAATTTATTTTTCTGCAAAAAATAATTATGATTATATTTAAACCATTCATTAGGCAAAGGAAATTCGACAAATGAATTATAATTATCAAGCCATATTCTAATTATTAAAATAGAAAAAACTCTAATAATAAATTCTGTACCTTGGAACAAAAAGGGCCAATGTCCAAAATTGAGAAATTTGAGTTAAATGTACGAATGAATTCAGGATGCGATATAAAGTAATTGTTAAAAGGGCCAAAGTCCTCTTAATATTAGATCATTGAAAACAAAATATTTCGCGAGGCCAATGTTACTTACTGTTAATGTAATGTTGGGTTTCCTGCCATTTGAGAAAAAATGGACATTGGTCCTTTTTGTTCCAAGGTACAGAATTAACCTTATTAATTGAAACTTGGATGATAACAGCATCGTTAAATTCATCATCTATCTTATAAATACATCAACATACAGCAGAATCAGCTCTTCACCCATTATCCGCATTTAAAATCGTTTAGAAACAAGACTCCACTATCGAAGTAAGTAGATTATTCTGTTCCCAAACCGGAGGTATTGAGTTGTGTCCTGCTCAGAGCAAAAAGAAAATCCGACATAAGTTTCCGTTTCTAAAAAATGGTACTTCACAAATTCTCCAAAGGCGGCACCTGCGTTATTTTTTTTTCTAACTGGGACAACAGCAAAAAATAAAAGCAAGTGATGCTAGAAAAGCAATGCTAGAATGGTAAAAATTAAAAGCAAGTGATGCTAGAAATGTAATATCAGCATAGCAAAAATTAAAATCAATTCATGGTAGAAATGTGGTGTTGTAATGGTAACAAAAAAAGTATCTGTTTCTTGTGAATTACGGCTAGAGCAGCAGAAATTACAAGCAAGTGGTGGTCTTCTTTGCTGCTAGGTCAGCAACATATTCAAGCAGCACAAGCTGGAATATGTATGCTGGCCAAGCAGAAAAGTGTTCGAATACACACCATGACTTGCTGGTAATTATGGTGGAACCAACAAATGTGTTATGGTAGTTTATGCTATTTTACTTTGCTGGTATACAGCATTTAATGCTTGTCTACCAAACAAATACCATCATGAATTTCGACCTGGTATGCAAAGAAAATTTTCAGCCGCACTGATGATTCTGGGGTTCGTGAGCAGCGAAAACGCACTGATGCCTACTCATTTATTTCTGCAAGGTGCCAGATTCAATGCAATTGCTTATACTGAGGTGTTAAAACTCTGGATTACTTTTGAAGCAACTGTGAGTCAGTAGATTTTTCAACTAGACTCTGCACCATTCCATACAGCCTATACAACCCAATAATGGTTGGCCCAAAACTTTCATGACAATGTCATCCTTACTTTGTTGCCCTGCAGCTTTTCTAATATTAACATGATTGGCTATTACGTAAGGAACATGATGAGAGGGACTCCTATAGTTATCCACCCAACATTATTTAGGCTATCAGGGCGGTCGTTGTGTATGCAATTGCAAGCAATCCCAATACCCATCTAATTATTGTCTGCAGTCAGTTATGACAGCCTGAAGAAGTAGTTATTGCGACTGGCGTTGGTTTCAATGAATGATGCCATTCATTATGTATGTGGTCACCTGTAAAGAAAGTTAAAATGCAAAAAAATGCTCTATCTCCAGGTTCACTTTCAGACTGTTTGAAAGCAGGTGTTAATATGTTCTCAAATACCTGCCTCATCCTGTAGTTAAAAACGAATGCAAAATGTACATAAACGTGGATTTTATAACATTCGATTATTATAAACTCAAAAAAAATTCAGATTTATTGTAGATTAAATGCAACGGTGAGAAGTATATGATTTTGCATTTAAAAATTATCACATCGGGCTGAAGACAATATTCCAGATTCAACTGGTTTGCAACATCTCCCATAGTTTTAGGACTATTGTTATAACTTTTTTATTATTATTTAAAGATATCTTTGATTAAAAGTAATATGTAAAACTTAAAAATTAGCAATAGTATTCCTTCAGCTAAATCCTAACATGGGGTTCATAAAATCTTCCAAAGCAATTCATTGAAACATGAAACTATGAGATAAAGTACCAATAATTGAGGCTTTTATTCAACGAGTTGTGGATTCTTCGAATGCAAAAAAAAATTAATAGGGCATACATGTAAAAGGTTACTGTTCTCAACAAATGGAAATTCTTTATTAAATTTGATTTCAATACAGATTTGGGTGAAAAAGACAATAAAATTTGCTTGTCAGTATGCAATCCTTATTTTTCTCTTTTGGTGTTAAATTACTTCTCGGAATTTTAATTTGGAATATTTAAGAAGTATTAAAATAAAAGAAAAGTGATAATATTCAAAATATGTTTAAAAAAAACGTTCAGTTCATTTTAGCAAATTTAGAAAAATAATAAAGCAAAAATGAGGAGCAAACATTCAAACTGTGTTTTCTCACAAAAAAAGAGTTATTGTTAGTTTTATGAACTCTGTGTTAAATTGCACAGAAATAACCGGTTGTTTTAACAACAACAAACAATTTCCGTTTATAAACCAATTTTAAAACTTGGAGTTTCAATCAAAGAGTGTTTCCTCCAAAGCCTGTATTTAGTCAAATAGTGATTTCTCCAGTCTGCCAATCACAGTTGTCACTTAATGTGTACTTTCGAAATCTACCATACAAATCACAATCGAAACGGATTATTTTAGAGAATAATAAGAGAACTGTTAAGGTTAAAGGCTTCCAGAATTATATATTTCAAGATCTAAGTGAAGAATATGGTGTAAATCTTCTTAAAAAGGGAGTTACTGTTGCCCGTGTTTAAAGGGTTGTTTTAGAATCTCTTCCTCTTAGCCACGCCATATTAGTTGTAAAGAAAAAAGATGTTGGCAAACTTTTGAAGGTAATGTACCGTAAACAGTAGCAAAATCAACCTGGTGATGTTTTCAAATGGTACAACCACATTATCCATTATTTACCAGCCTATAATGAAGAAGAGGGGGAAGTGTGTAACTGTCTAGACGAAGATATTGGTTTTAACATTTGAAGCGGATTTTTGGCAAACGAGTATTTATTTAGTACATATTTAATGAATACTACTAGGTACCATAATCTGTCCTTTTATTTTATCAATAATCAACTGAAGTTCAGTATTTGCTCAAATAAAATAATGCTTTTGTATTAATTGTGAGTTAGAACTTATTTCATTCAAAAAGCGTTTATTCCACTTGTCAAACAACCAAAACATGTTTCCTCCTCTGAATTCGGGCAAAACGTGATTTCTCCAAATATTAAGGGGTCTTGTACCTTTTAAACGCGTCGAACATTAACGAAAAACTTCAAAGTTTGAATTAGTCTATCTTCAAAGCCTTTTATGTATAAACATGACATTTTGGATATTGATTAAACAGACTGTGCTTTGTAGTATGCTACCATTAAAAATTTATTAACCCTTTACAGAATTTGTGCATTGTTGAAATCAAAATAGCTCTTTTTTTACCCCATAAGTCATTGCGCGCATGATATCATGAGAAAGTATGTATGGATTGGCATGAAATTTGGTAAAGATACTAAACATATATGTGTGTTTAAAATGATCTACTCTTAGGCTAAAATTATTTCATTAACTATATAAAAAAAATATTTTCGTAAAAAAAATAAAATTTTTGTATTTTTAATGAATAAAAATATTCATAACTAAAAATATTACCATTGCAAATACTTAAAAGTAGATCATTTTAAACACACATATTTGTTTAGAGTATTTACCAAATTTCATGACAATCCATACATACCTTCTCAAGATATCATGCGCGCAATGACTTATGGGGTAAAAAAAGAGCTATTTTGATTTCAACAATACACAAATTCTGTAAAGGGTTAATAAATTTCTGTTGGTAGTATATTAGAAAGCATAATCTGTTTAATCAACATCCAAAATTTCATGTTTATACATAAAAAGGTTTTAAAGATAGACTAATTCAAACTTTGAAGATTTTCGTTAATTTTTGATGCGTTTAAAAGGTACAAGACCCCTTAAATGCATTTTATTAATTTGTTTTAAGTTTAATATTTCATGTATGCTTCCAACTCTTTCTAATAATAAGTAATAAAAATACACGATAAAAATTAGAATTAAATACAAGTTATTTTCTAATTTATCAGTTTTTTGTGTTTTTTAAAAATTTGTATCTAAAGGAGAAAAGATGGTTTGAATATTTGCTCCACAAATGTGCCAGTTAGTTGGGCATTACAATTAATTGCTTTTTTTTTCTTTACTTTTTAATGATAGTTCTTTTGTTCTGTTTTCCCGTAATTATATTTGTATTTTCACGTATTTGGTATGTATTATAGTGGTTTGCAATACAGTATTAGTTACTGAATATACAGTGAATAGCATTTATAGTTCGCTTACCGATAAAGACAAAAATATTCGATTAAATGATGTTTTATGAAGCTAAAACATTTAAAAAGTATTTTTAAATCGTTACGCTACTTCAAACACACTAAAACTGATATAAGTTACTGAGATGCATAACAAAATCTTTTCTATAGAATGAAGTGAGTGCTTATGTTTACTTTGAGAGTCTCGCGTTAGCGATTCACTGAAAACATTTTTATGAAACGTATCATGATTAAGATTTAATTTTCTATATTTTAGTATAACATAAAAGCCACTGCTACTTGTATATAACTATTACATGCAGCAGACAACTACATGTATTGCTTTTGTAATGTGCGTTGCGTTTTGGTTAAGGCGATTCAAATAATTTATTTTCCCGATAATCTTTGTTGATGGGGAATGGCTTCTATATTACTGATGTAACAGAATATGAAACTCACCTTATTAAGCAATTTCCCATATTTGATGCTTTGACTATTTGCAAAAGATATTTTTCTTAATTTTACAATTAATTGACAATTTTCTCCATTACTAAGCAAAATCGATTTAACAGTAGTCGGAAATGTGGAAAAGATTCAACAAACTACAATTTAATGAAAAATGGGCAGTCCCTGCTATTCAATTTTGAAAATATCTGTAATCTCTGGAAAGGATATCTATCCTTTGAAATTGTGAGCTATCTAAATCCGTTCAGTGTTTGGAAATATTTTTAATAAGTAACAGCTAAAACTGCCAAATTTTAATGCAGTTTCAACTACGAATCCCTTTTTTATATAGTTCTTTTGTTATGACATGCTCATCGCTCAAAAGTTTTTCAGTTTATATAGTACATAAAAACCTTGTGAATATTTATGCATTATCTATACCTGTATGATTCTCTGACACGATGATAAATCATTTCATTTATAAATACCTTCTTTTTTTATTGCAGACAGAAAATTGTTCTGAGTTATTGTTCATGTTAGAACAGCAAAAAGAAAATCGATTGCTTGAAATATTTTGAACACATATGACATTTATTTTTTTTCCAGATGTAACAAAGAGATTTTTTTATTTTTCGTAAATATTTATTATTTATGTTTCGTACGAGAATTTCTTAAAATTTCGGATTGGTCTTTGTATTTCATTTTTTTTTCTGCCCCCTAAAGCTATCAATGTTTCTTGGATAATATATATATATATATAAATATTCTTTAAAAAACTTTTTTTTATTTACTTTTACAGCTCATATACTCTATTTTTTTCCCATAATTTAAGCTTTTGAACTTATCAAAGTCTATGAATCGAATATAATTAAAATATTTATACAGAGTGCAGATTATTTAGAATTAAAATCTTTTACATGAAACTTCCAATTATACTGTAGTTGAAATAACTGAATTTTATAAAATTACAATTTTTGTTTTAAACATGCATATTCGTATTCGTATTATGCAACTTGTCTATTGATTGAGAAAAAAAATAGGAATGTAAACAGATTGCCAATTCTTAAAAATCATATTATTACACAAAAAAAAAGTTACACCAATTACATACCAAACGTAATATATATATCTATAAATATATCATTTCATCAAATTCGCATGAGATAATGACATACATAAAAATATATTAACAAAATCCTTAGATGCTGTTGTAATACACGCATTAAGTTTCTTCACTTGTGCTAGAAATTACCTTAAGGGCAACAAATCTCGAAGACATAATTTATAACTATGATTACTTTTTTTCATTAATTTCTTTTTATACAAGTAAGTACTTAAGTTATTTGAGTCTGGCAATACAAAAATAAAATCTTTGGGTCAGGTAACTTTTTAAGAAATTGAATTTACCTTGAACCTTCGTTGTTAACCCCTTTTGGACTAGCGTATTTTACAAAAATTTTAATATTTAATCACCGATTTTTTGAAACACAAATTTTTGCCTAACTAAATCGGGAGAATGCTCGTATTAAATAAGGCGAAATTTACAGTAAAAATTTACTGGTGAAAATAATTCCCGATTCTGAGCAGCTTACGCGCACGAATACCGGTCGCTCGTCCCCAAGGTGTTAAATAATGGAAATTTTCTAAAATTATTCTTACGGTGTCGTGTTGAAGATAAGAGGATAAAGATGAATCTTGGGTTTGTGTAGAAGGAATTTTGAATAGTACAACTTAAGGAAAGCTGGCGTCACTTTTGGATAAATTACTCTGGGGAAGCAAGAAACACCTGCCCGACTTTATGACTCCTATAATACAATACACATGAGTTTCGTCGTATTAGACGATAACAAAATTAAGCAAAAATTTCGCTGTAGAGCCAATAGAAATTCAGACTATTATTTTTTTGTTTAGTAAGTAACAGATAGTACAGAAAATTTAATAGAATTGTGTATACTGCAGACGGCAAGAGTTTGGGGGTGATTTTGACAAGAGGAAGGGATGTGAGTTTTGGAAGAAAAATAATAAAGAGAAATCTGCCAAAAAACAGAAGATTCTTTCCCTTAACTTTAAAAATTATAAATAGGCAAAACCAAGAAGTACTTGGAAGAAATATCGATTTCTACAAAATTATCTTATTCTTACTAAAGTTTTTCTAAATGTAACTTATCAAATACAGGAACCGTATAAAATCTTTAATTTTATAAATTTTAGAAAAATATAAATATTGTGACTTAAATGGATTTCATATAAAGACAAAACGTTTGAAATATCTCTGTCATTTTAACCTTATTTCTAAAACTATCGGTATTAGAATATAGCAGGAGATCAAACGTTCTTCTATTGCTCAACATTCTTGGTCTTCTCAACATAGGTTCGATTTTTCCTCAGCCATCATTATCCAAAAATGTTCTTCTAACCTTGATCTTGATTTTTGGGAAGCTTACCACATCATTAAAAATTCTCACTCTTTAGTCAATGACTTATCTAATACTCCTGATTTTCCAAGTATTTGGAAAGCATTAATTTAATTTCCCCCTTTTTGGTTTATTTTTCTCTCCTTCTCCGGTATATTTCGCTACTTCTTTACCCAGTCGTTTCCACTGCTTCTCTCTCATTGGTTGTTTCTGGCGTCTTCGATACCCGCATAGGGTATATAAGCCAGCGCGTCTCTATTTATCATTTTGCTCAGCCTTGATTTTTCTAGCACGCTGTTCCTTTTTCCCTATCTTGCACTGAAGAAGAGTCTCGCTGTAGATTCGAAACAGCTGTTTGCTGCTTTTCACGCACAATTTGTGCATTTTAAACGTTGGTTTACTGCTTTTTATTACTGCCATAGCAATCTAGAATCATTACCTATCATGGGATATAATTGAATTAATTACGTATGATAGGATTTAATAGAAGGAAGAAAAGTTTTATTAACATCTTTTCAGTTATGATTGAATTTTCATAAAATTTGAAATGACTAAAAAAATTCTGTAACGATCATACACCAATATTAGTTTTCAAACCATTCGGTTGGGTAGTTTTTGTGCTGTAATATGCGGAAAGGCGGACGGACTAGGCGACGAATATAGAAGCTACGTATTTATATATTTACGAATGCACCTAAAAAATGTATTTCAAAATGCTATTATTTAGTCTGTTCCAAAAAGATTGAAATGTGCTTTAACTATTGAAAATCAGTAGACAATGTAAATTACAAAAGTATTCAAAATAATGAAGAAAATAAAGTTGTGTTATAAAAGTACATTTGTTATTATTATTTTTTTTTTAACTAGGGGGCTCTGCTCCCTACGAGCTACGCTCGTCAACCACGTTCAGACACCGCAGACTCTAACGGCACGATAATTTAATCGGCTTTAAAAAGATTTCGGAAGATTGAATTATAATTTGAATCTGAGAATTATAATCTGATGTAATTTTCACCAAACTTTTCTTTTTCTTTTTAATATTCACGTAAAAATACTTTTGTTAGAAATGAAATATTATGATCATCTTAAAATATCAACTAAATGTCTCGAGCAATTTTTAAATTTAAACTGTTTTGCAATATTATTTTTTGTTCATTATATATAATGTGTAATGTGACGTAAATGTGACGTAAATTCTCCTGCTTAAGACTTCTAACGCATGTTTATTAATTTATTATTTTACAATATTCTGTCTCTTTTAAAACTCACGTGTAATTATAATTTTTATGACGTAATTTTCAATGCGTTCCTGCTTTTTATATTTTCTGTTTATAATAGTCACGTGTAAAATAAATTTTTAATTTGAAGTGAACATTATTGTTTGCGCTGTTTATACAACTGGCAACAGTTTAAATTAATAACATTTTCTAAAATTTCCAAAAAAAATATCTCTCGAAATGCTGAAAATTTTAAATTAAAATTGAAATAAAACCTCAAAAATGAGTCAAATAAGAAAAATAAATACAATCTGCACACCGGGAACTTATAATGTATAAAATGATCTAAAAATGATTAAATTCTGATGTATAGTTTTTGCTCCAATAAAACTTTTTTAATGGAACGATTTTGTCCAACTTTAGCATTAAATATCTCTTAAAATAATTCTTCGATTTGAAAACTGTCTGCATCAGCGTGTTTATCAAACATTTCCCTATAATACCACTGATTTTCATATTTTTGCATGCAACGGTTTTTTTAATATTAACGATGAAAAGCCATGCTTAAGCATTCAAATTGGATGTGGATCTACCCGGAATATCTACGCAGATTTTCATTGGTCCATTTCCAAATCAAAACTTTTTTTTATATATAGAAGGATACGCTTATTGTTTATGCTGAAACCCTAATTTTGTGAAATCTCATTCCAATATTTGAAGTTTCGGTTGATCCATAGCTTGAAATGCTTTTAACTGAATCCACCGTGTTATGTCTACAGCACTACAAGTTGGTTGAACTCAGCAGGAACTTTTGAACAGTATACAATTTAAATTTCAAAAGTAATATCATTCAAAACTATGAAACATCTTTATTTTATTATTCTTTTTATGGAACTATCGTACTAATACCTATTTAAAATTTTTTCACTTTTTTTAAAAATATTTTTGACACCAAACGCGTATCTTAGTACGAAAAGAATACTACACATATTTATAAACGTTATGCTCATTTGTTGATTCGTATAGTTCTCTGCGATTGAACATTTATCGATCAGCTATTTATGTGTAGTACATGTACATACCCTTTAATTTGACAATGTGCACGCCTATATATTTATATACCAGCTAATCTGCCCGGCCTTGCCCGGTTCCGTAAAAAACAGCATGAATTGCGAAAAAGCTGTGGTAATCACAATAAAAAAACGAGAAAAATTTAAAAATCGCTGCACGAATTTTGGATAAACTTCATCGTATTGAGAAACAAAATTACTGTATTGGGTTAGAAAATTGAAACTGTATTCCTTCTACTAATGTTGGAAAATCGTAGCAAATAGCGAAAACATGCTAAAAATCACACGAAAAATGAGAAAATCGCTGTACGAAATCCGAATAAATTTTATTGAAAATAGGGCAGAAAAAAATAGCAGCAGATTTCGAAGAAACGTGAAAATCGCCTAAAACTTAAAAAATCACGAAAGTCAAAATTTACTATATTTGGATTCTAATCTAATTCTTTTAATGAATGTCAAGATGTGAAGCGCGGAAAAACATTAATAATCGCAATAAAAAGCGCTTAGCAAAAGCGGTAGCAGAAATCGCACATGAGAAAGTTTATTACATTAGGCTAAAAGTTTGAAACGGAATTAAAATACTGTAATCTGAAATCTCTCAAGAATGACAAAAAATCGACGTTGGACTTAAAAAATCTCGGAAAAACGCTAAAAATCGAAAATCGTTGATGGCAAACTTTATATGTTAGGCAAAATGTTTGAAACAAAATTTATTTTCAACACAGCAATCAACAAATAATCTCCGCGGGACTTGAAATAACTCTAAAAATCGCATTTAAAAATGCATGAAGAATCGCTTAGAATTTAAAACTACAAGGGAATAAAATTTACTTTGATGGAGTAAAATAGTGTAGCCTGAATTCTTACATAAATGACAAAAAATCGACGAAAAGCGCAAAGAATGTCAGAAAATCGCTAAACATCTCATTTAAAATCGCTAAATTAAAAATTCGTAAATGGCAAAATTTACTATATTAGGTTGAAAGTTTGAAACCAAATTCCTTTTCCGAAGGTAAAAAAATCACCGCACTGTAAAAAAAAATGGTAACTTTCCATGTAAAATCCAGGAATGTTTCGCCTTTTATCAGGTTTTCAGAATAATTTAGCTCTTTCCTGTGAAATTCTGGTTTTCTTATCTGAAACGTTCCTGAACAAAAGTTGGAAACAGCAAAACGCTGCGGCCGCCATTTATTATTTTTTTTTTCCTATAATCCGTTGCTCGCGCGCGAGTGTCGAAAACGAATTCCTCAAATGAATGTAAAAAAATCAATATGGAATGCAAATAAATCAATAGACGACATAATCCTTTACGTCTCTATTGTCAAGATAATTCAGATGAAAATACAATACCTCTGTGACATCACTAAGAGATTATCTCTCGTACTTGTCTGTGAAATCTTTAACGAGCAGACTGTGTAAAAAAAAATACACCTATTATTTGGATCTGCATTAACCAGGGGACAATCAAATATGATTCTCACCTATTTTGATTAATTTAAAGTATGTTTTAGAGTTCTTATCTCTAATTATTCTTGTGAAAGGATTTCTTCAAATGGGCCTTAGATTTTCAGAAATTAGATGCCGAGTTTTAGCATACGTTTCAAATACCCATTAGTTTGCAGCTCTCAACGTGTCTTTCGTGCTGTGGACGCAGAAAGCTTGCACGCCACCCGTACGGCCCGGGTTCGATGCTACCTCTTGACTTTTTTTTTCTTTTTTAATTAATTTTATATTTTAACACTTTATTACAATTTGATTTAAATTTGACATATATTTGACACTTTGAATTGCTGCAAATTTGAATTTTTTTTTTTTTTCAGAAAAAATATACAATTACGTTTAGGTTTTTTTTTCATGAAAATTTATATGTATTTTATCTAACTTGTAAACTAGCATAATCACTGACGAAAATCCAAAATATTTTATGTCTAGATTTTTTTTCTAATTATTATTTACATTTATATATTTTTAAATTTTAAGCAAAGTTCAGAAACAATATATCACATATATATTTACTTTATTGAATTTTAACTGAAAATTTATTTTTTCGTGTAAATTATAAATAATAATTTTGATGTCAATTTCAAAATATTTTTTCATTCTAACAAATAATGATAATAAAGCGAAAATTGTCAACTGGAAATGTAAAAATCGTCTGCGGATCCCGCATGCTGTGAAATGTCCGTAATGTCATAATGAAGGGAACGAACATCCAGAGTGAATTATGTCAGCCAAGTATCGGTCCGGATAGCCTAACAGGTAAGGCATTGGCACGGCACGACAAGTATCCAGGTTCGATCCCTCGTCTGGACATTTTTCGCTCTTGTGCTACTCCAGCCTTGAATATGTCAGTAATGTTTTGCTGTCAACAGAAATATTCCTGGTATTTCGCAGGAAACTTACTGGCATTTCTGTAGAAAGTTTTTAACATATACAGTAAAGTACCAGTCATTTTCAAGAAATGTTTCTTGGAAATAATGGGCAACTCAGCTGCCCATTTTTTCCCAGGAACGTTGCGGAATTTTTTTTACAGTGCGTGTGACTCGAGAAACCTATAAATGTCGCCAAGAAAAATGCACTAAATATCTCTAAATATTAAATTATCGCAAGAGTCAAAAATTATTCTAATGGGGTAAAACATTTTAATTCGAAATCTTTCATGAATGACAAAAATTGACTTGAAACTTAAAAAATAACTAAAAATCACAAAAAAAAAAAAAAAGTCGCATTGAAAATAGCGCTAAATATCGCATTAAAAATCGCTGAAATTCAAAATCCTTAGGTGTTAAAATTTACTATATTTGGCTAAAAGTTTGAAACCAGATTCCTTTTCCAAATGTCAAAAAATCGCCGTGGCACTCAAAAAATCGCTAAAAACTGAATTGAAAAATGGATTAAAAATCCCTAAATATAAAAGTATCGCAGGTGCAAAAATTTACTCTAATTGGGTGAAAAATCGGGTAAATCGGGTAATCGGGTAATCGTAATTTTTTCATGAATGGCCAAAATACGATGCGGATAATAAAAATATATCGAAAAATCGCTAAAAATCGCATTAAAAATAGCTAAAATAAAAAAATTTCTATATGGTGAAATTTACTATATTAAGCTAAAAATCCTAAACCAAATTCCTTTTTCGAATGTAAAAAAATAACTGTGTAGATCGAAAAAATATTAAAAATCGCATTTTTCAATGCATTAAAAATTTCATTGAAAAAGGCATCAAAAATGGCATTGAAAAATGTATTAAAAATCGCTAAAATCAAAATTTAATCTAATGAGTAAAACATTTCAATAGTAAAACTTTTGTGAATGGTAAAAAAAAAAAAGGCGCGGCAAGTAAAAAATCTTAAAAAATCGCTAAACATTGCATTGACAATCGTATTAAAATCGAATTAAAAATTGCTAATGGAGTAAAAATGTAAATTTTAAATTGAAAAATTTATTATATTACGCTAAAAGTTTGGAACCAAATTTTATTTCGGAATAAAAAAAAAAAAAAATCGAATTAGAACTCGAAGCAACGATGAAAATCGCATTAAAAAATGCATGAAAAATCGCTAAATATTAAAAAATCACAGGGGTTAAAATTTACTCTAATGGGATAACACATTGTAATCGGAAATATTTTCAGAATGACAAAAAATCGACGTTGAATGAAAAAAAAATCGAAAAATCGCTTTAAAAATCACTTAAATGCAAAAATCGTAGCATACAAAATTTAGTACATTATGCTGAAAGTTTGAAACAATATTCCTTTTATCAATATAAACAAGTAATATAAAAATGTTCTTTTTAAAGTCAATTCCTAGTTAGGTCATCAAACAAAAATTTAATATAATCCCTTCAGCTAATATTAGTTTTTGTTGCTTTAAAATATCTCAATTTGTTGATTTTCTATAAGCAAGTAGGTTTAAAATGGAAGTCTATGGGAATTTGGCGAAATATTAGAGATATCGCCAAGTTGGCCTTTTTTTTGGCGACAGAACAGGGTCTCCCCTATGATAACCCCCCTTATAGATATGAAGATGCATTAAATGCTTCAATAACCAATGGCCGCCATTTTGTCTCCCATGTAAAACTAAAATTTATTAATTAAAATTTAATTAATGAATTAATATTTGAAAAAACTGCATTAACATCAATTGTCATTCAGTACAAGTTTAAAAAAAATATTTCAACTTGATAGGATGAATAATAAGTATTTTATTAACGATTGAAAATTTGAACAAGATATATAAATAAATAAATAAATAAATAAATATAGGGAGAGTGCGAACTAATAGTAGGAATTGAAAAATAGTCACAAATTGCGAAAAAACACTAAAAATCTCATTAAAAAAATCACTAAAATTCTAAAATCTCTGCGCGATTTCGGAATAAACTTTATTGAAAAGAGATTACAATTTACTATATTGGGTTAAAAGAATGAATCAGTATTTTTTTCACTTACGTGGAAAAATCTACTCCAAACATAAAAAAACACATACAAATATCTAATAAAAAAAAAAAAAAAAAAAAAAAAAAAAATCAAAAATCGGGTTTGAGGTGCAAAACTACAGACATAGAGGTACCATCTGCCTGAATATCTTAGCTCTACGTGCAACGGTCTCTTCAGAACATCGTCGACAAGCACAGAAACTCCTTTCTTTATTATTATGGATTATAAGATATACGAATATTTATATAAGTGTATTACGCTTTAGTGAACATTTCTCTTTTTAACACTTTCCAACAAAGTTGAAAAGTTAAAATAGCAATTAAAGCCTTTGTGTAGGAATATTAAAAAGCAGTAAACCAACGTTTAAAATGAACAAATAATGCGTGAAAAGCAGCAAACAGCTATTTCGAATCTACAGCGAGATTTTTCTTCAGTGCAAGATAGGGAAAAAGGAAAAGCGTGCTAGAAAATGCAAGGCTGAGCATTTTGCTCACCGTAGCCTTACATATTTTAGTTCCTCTGTTTACCGCCAGGGGCGCCTACTTATCTAGGGTGCTATTGGCCCAATTCCCTCGACTAATATATCTACGGATAGTATATAAATCGGAGTTTCGTTCGGATAGAGGTTTGTTTAGAATAGAGTGCGCCCCTGGTTGCGAAATGTGGAACTAGCAGATTTTTCAAAAGGATAAAGTGTTTTGAAAGGAATATTAAACGAAACCCTCTGTGCGATCTGTGATCACACTTACCTACTTGTTCACTATATTTATGCATACTATAAAGTGCGTATAAATGCTATAGTTCATATTCAGAGCTACAGAAATGAATTCGTAACGGTTACTGAGTATAAACATAAATTGCTTAAAGGTGGGTTTTAAAGGAGTTATGTATTTTTACGCTGAACTGAATTTAGTGTACTAAGAAATATTTGTAGAATATAGATAATGATATACAGGGCCACACAAAGAGTTGGATGCGTGGACGTCTATGGGTGATAATTTCTGGAAATGTAATTTCAGTAGTTTTAAGCGTGTTTTAGTTTGAATTAAATTTTAGCTAAATAGTGGCATGTAATAAAGGTACTAGGTAAACTACAGGGCTGTACAAAAGTATTAAGGTATGTTTCCATCTATTAGTATAAATTGCTGAAAGATGAATTTCAACCTGTTATGCATTTTCTTGCTAAACTAAATTTTCCCATTATATAGTATATACACTATGACGCAAAAGTTTAGACAATGAAGAAATTCTTACATACTTTGAAAAATATTTATTCAATTTTCAAATCACTGCTTGAAATTAATGTGCTGTACATATAAACAATATTTATAACAAAGAAAAGTGGAATTGTGCATATTGCAATAAATTAAATGGTTACAAAGATAAACTGCTGTCTCAAAAGTTTAGACACAAATTAAATAAAATCGAAATAAACAATTTTTAAAACCTGGTTGCGCATCCATGCTTATGTATTACGTCATATACACGAGATTGCATGGAAGAAACTAAATCTTGCATAGTTTGTGGATCGATATCGTACCATGCATTCTCAATAGATGTCTTAAGTTCCTTTTCAGAAGAGTATTGTCTAGCGTTGCTATAAACTTTGCGACACATGATGCTCCAAAGGTTTTCTATAGGGTTAAGATCTGGGCTACATGCTGGCCAGTCGAGAACTCTTATATTATGGGAAATAAACCAAGATTTTGAATGTTTTGCAGTGTGAATTGAAGCATTGTCTTGCTGAAATTCCCATTGAGGACCCCTAGAAGCTCAGCAAATGACAGTAGGTTTTCTTCTAATGTCTGTGTATAATGCTGTGAAGTTTGACGACCACTGGAGAAGGTCAGAGATACTTGTCCATTACAGCAAAAGGCTGCCCAAACCATCACCGAGCCCCCTCCTTGTCTGCGACTAAAAAAACGTCGAGGTTCCTTCCGCAAGTCATGCCAATACGATAAACAACCATCTGGACCATCCAGATTCCACTTTTTTTCATCGCTAAATATGACTGACTGCCATTTCTCTCCATATGACATATGCTTTTGAGCCCACATAAGTCTTTGTAACTTATGATGTGGTTTCAGAGCTGGTTTCTTCTGCATTTTGCTATAAACGATTGTTCCTTTTTCCAAAATTCGTCTACGAATCGTATCCTTTGATACAGAGAGTCCCGATGAGCTTTGAACTCCACGTACGCTCATTTGTTGAGTACTCGCTAGTCTTTGTATCAGGCGATCCTCTCGTACATTTGTCACACGTGGCCTCCCAGACCGACATTTTGCTTTATATTCGGAACCACTCGATAAAACTCGATAAATAGATTTTTTTGACCTATTAATAATAGCAGAAATTTCAGAAACGCTCTTCCCTTCACCTTTCAACTGCCAAATCCTTGAAACCTCATTCACTTGAATTTCTTTAGCTCTCGGCATGTCGACTATGAAGCGCAATCGTTTGCAGAACTTAAGTACTCCAAATTTGTGACATCATCGATTCTAAATTTGCATATGCCAGCGAATATTCAAAGAAATTTAGAATAGTGTCTAAACTTTTGCGACAAGCACATTTGAATTTTTATGAAAAAAATTAGTATTATAGCAAATAAAACGACTGTGTTTTGTACATAGCATTTTAAATCAGTTTTTGAATATATTTACAGGTTTTTGTAATTCTGACGTCATAATTCTACATTTTAAAGCTGAATGACGTCATTGTCTAAACTTTTGCGTCATAGTGTATATCAACCTACAGATCGAATACAGGGCTGTTCAAAAGAATTTGAATACATATTTGGCTATGGACAGTAAATGCTGAAATCAGATTTTTAAAAGTTTACTTAGTTATCTTATTTGCCTTATTTCCCTAAGTAACGAAGTTTCGTTAAAGCTTTCAGGGAGTGTTGGAAAGTGTTTCATAATCTATGCTGTACGCATGATTTTCCTTACTTGTTTATATTATATTATTGATGTTAATTTCTTTCTTGGTAGTGATCCAATAACTATTTTACTATAGATAATAACATAATGAAGCGTTTTTATGATATTTGTGCCGTAGCTGAATATATTTACAACCATTTGTTCATTTTTGTAAAAGTACTTTTTAATCTGCATAAAAAGTCCTAAATTTTATTGTTTCTACGTGGTTTCTTAAATTGTGTTCCTCAATGTTTTTAGACCCTTGTAGGAAATCCTGTAGATTTTAATATGTCTGACAATCTTAAATTTTCAGTTAAAAGGGGAAAAAATGAAATAAGAAATTTCTGTCTGATTTTTTATACATTTTATATAATCCAGCTATGTTTTCATAGATATAGATATTTAACACGAATTTCAGTAACATGAAGTAAGTACGATTTTTTAATGATATTCGATTATTGTTATTTTATGACTCGATTAATACTGATATATTTAGGGAATTTTGTAAATTCAATTGATTAAAATAAATCATTAATTAACTATCATTCTAACTTAAACTTTAAATGTATAAGCACCAAAATGAAAAGTTTTCCTCTATAGAGATTTAATTTTAATTTAAAATTTTAATGTATGTTTATACCTGTTATACCTTCTCAGTAATCGAAATATAATGTTTTAACGAAAGTTTCCCGCCACAGCTAGTACGGTCTTCGCAAACAGTTCGCGGTGACGTATTTGCTCATATTTTGGCAAACGTTTTTTGGCATTTGAGAGAAAGGAACTTGTTTTGTAACAATGTGTTCTGAAATTTGTAAAAGATATTGTTATCATTCAGTACAAGGTGTCTGAAATGGAACTATCGCGCTACCAGATTAGCATCATCATTTACTTACAGTTCTGTTGCAAAAACTCGGCTATAGAAAGTCACCGAATAATGTGTACAGCTTTAGGTACTACTGTTGTATCGGGTTGCAACAACTACCATGGTAGATTGCTCCTTGAGGCTTGGTTCACTGAATTGCGGTCGCAGGCTTTGAATGATGCTCGTTCTGTCCCCAGTGAATATTTTTTGTTTTTAAAATAACTAACTGTAACTGTTCTTGATTTGTTCTGACGTTTGAAATGCAATGGATATTTTTGTACTTATGATGCCTTGCGTGTAGCTTGGCGAAATGTTTATATATTGTATTTTTAATTGTTTTTAAATATATTCTTTATAAATTTTATTTTTTAACTGTGCTCAAGTCTGTCTTAGTTTATTTTATTTGGTGTTTTAATGTACTGTAAATTTCCAGCAGAGTTAAACAAAACTTTGCTGTGTAACACGGTACTACGATACCTAAATAAGCATTTTAGGAAATGTATAATGCATTTGAAAACCAGATTTCAACAATCACCGCCCATAGCTGGACAGGTTCTCCAATTATTTTGCATAGCTCTGTATATGGTCTGTAGATATTTACAGATTCTACGTAGTATACTAAAATTTATTACCCGAATGAAAAGAAGGGCTATGTGTTTCAGGCGTATCTGTTTATGTGGATTTTTTTGTACCCTCGAAACATACCAACGGCTAGATGGATTTTAATTAATGGGGTCTCTATCAATTTGTGTCAACGGCCCGATGGTTATAGACTAGGTTTTGTTTTTATAAATTAAAAAAAGCGGCCGTAAAATACAAAATGGCGGTAGAGACGAAAAAAAATTACACACCCTATTGAGTGGCATGTCATTGGATAGGTCTTTCAAAATGAAGACTATATTTCATTGACTATTTTACAGTCAGAAGCTCCGTTAAAATATTATAGAACCTGGGAGTTGTGTATGTAAGATCTCTAGCTTTGCTGCAACTCTAATCATCATAGACATATATAGACCTCATCAAAACAATGTTTATAGATAGGAACTAACAATTAAACACAATTTAAAAGCCATCAATACAAGTAAATAAAAAAAAAAATAAGTAAGTAATATATAAGCAAGTAATATAAAAAAAAATATTTTAAGTCAATTCCTACTTAAGTTAATAAGAGAATTTTTTTTTCTCCCATTCTTCTTTCCATCTGAATGGCGCTTAAAATGCCTTTATCAAGAAGAGGGCTCTCTCGGTCTTAAAATACCTTGATCAAAAAGAGGGCTCTCTCGATTACTGAAAATTAATTAATTTAATCATAGCAAACGCGGTAGCGTTAAGCTATAATATGATTAAGAAATAGAAAATGCAAACGACTTTCTTAAATTTCTGGCGAACCAGTTGACATACGACAATGCTTTTTCTTTTGAAAGATAGAACTCGACGAGACGAATAAACTGATAGCATTAAAAAAATTACTGTAGCTTTCAGTAGTTTTTTATTTAACCTTAAACGAAAAAATGGAGACACAAAATTCAACAAAGTGTAGCTAACGTTCCAGTGGGTGGATTAACTTCGTTTTTGTTTTATTTTGATCCGCCTGTTCAAACTTAGAATAGATTTTTTTTTCATATTTGTATGTTTGACGGTCGCTGAGAAAATCGAATTTGTCTTTTATAATGTCTCCATAAAATTATAGCAATCTCTCCTTTTCATTTTTTAATTTTCTAATTCAATAATTTCTTTCGTGTTGCCACTCCCTAAAAAGTAGTACAATAATTAAAAAAAAGATAACGCGTGTATTTTTGTTTTCATAAGTCAATAAAAATTAAAATTCAAGTGATAGATTTTTGTATTTTTGAAACCGACCTCAGTCTAAGCAGATAATGCATAATTTTCATAAATATATAGATAAACTTTCTTGATTAATATTTTGAACTGGAGTAATAGACACAATGGAGCACAAACGAGTTGATAGAAAAAAAACAAAAAACAAAAAAAAAAAACAGGGTAAATCCCAAGCTTCTGTACAGGAGCTAAATGTAAGTTTTTTTTTAATTATCATAACATCCTGACTTACACAAGCGATAGGTATGCAGTAATATAAATACTTCACATACTAAGCATACCTTAAAAAATAGCATTCCATCTATTTTAAATAAGGAACAGATGTCATATACGCACCAGAGTACATAACTGGCGCGATAATGGCGTTAATTTGCCTGATACGGTAACTGAGCTATTGTTGTTTAGTTATTATTTTTTTATTTACTTTTATTTTATTTTTTAAAATTACATAATTTTTTTTGTTCTATAGTTATTAATTAAACTTTTCATTATTTATTGTTATTTCCTTTTTTAAATAATAGAAAGTAATTTAAAAATATATATGTAACTGCTATTTGGAAACGAGGTTTTCGTCAAATTGGCGTCAGAAAGAAACCCGCGCCAAACCCGTTGTGTATATGAGATCTGTGCCTTAAATAATTAGGGTTTCGTTTAACTTTAGGTACTTTTGCTTGAGATATTGTCGAAAATGTACAGCAAAAATATACGGTACTACTTGATTATCCCGTCGACCAATGTCGCCAAACTATTCGCCAAATAATACAAACTGACATAATTTTTATTTTAAGTAACGGAAGAATAAATAAATTAGTAAAACATTAATAAAACTAATAAAAACTTGGGCACAGATGTCATATACGCTCCATATTGGCGCGATTTTTTCCGACGCCAATTTGGCGAACACCTCGTTAATATATCATCTATATCCGGGTTACAACGCAAATTTGGCGAAAGCCTCGTTTTAGAATACCAGTTACATATATATTTTTAAAAAAGGATTAACAATAAATTAAAAAAAGTTTAATTAATAACAATAGAACAAAACAATTTATATAATTTTAAAAAAGAAAATAAAAGTAAATAAACAATTTATCAATGAATAAACAACAACATCCGGGTTACCATATCAAGCAAAATAACAAAACTTTGGCGCCAGTTAAGTACCCCGGTGCGTATATGACATTGGCGTCAGTAAAAAATCGCGTCAACGTGATGCGTATATGACACCTGGGTACAGATGTCATATTCGCCCCATATTGGCGCGATTATTTTCTGTCGCCAATATCATATAGGCAACGGGTACTTAACTTGCGCTAAAGGGCTTGTTGTGGTAACCCGGATTATGTTGTTTATGCTGTTGATGTTTTCGCCAAATTGGCAACCGAAAAAAATCGCGCCAATATGGGGCGAATATGACATCTGTTCCGACATCTGTGGCGGTTCAAGTACACTTCGGAATGTTACTTTGAAATCGGAGAGTTTCATTGCCAAGATGCTTAATGATCATCGCCATTGAATATATAAATAATGCTATATTTGCAAACTTATAGGTCAAAATGTAAGTGGAACCTCGGTTCACGACCGCCTCTGTTTATGACCAGTTCGGTTTATGTCCAACTTAGGTGATCAAAATTTGACTCGGTTAGCGTGCAATATCTCGGTTCACGACCATGGCTGCCGAATAGTTCAGTTTGCAACCCTCACATAACTCTTGTTATTAGTCAAGTTTGGAGTAAGGTGTGTATATCAGATCCTTTGTGTACCCTTATTACTGTAAAAAAATGAACTTTTTGTTTTACTTTTACCCAGGTTTGCGCTAATTTTAGCTCTCATTATGGCTTCTAAGAATGAAAAAGTTTTTAGTGATAGCAGTAGTAAAAAGCTTAAGCGAATTACTGTTCAATAAAAGAAATTGTAGCAAAACATGAGACGATGTTAGTATAACCGGTATAGCTAAACAATACGATGTGGCCTAAACCTTCGATTTCCACGATAATATATATATATATATATATATATATATATATTACGCTACCGTATGTGTCACAGAAATCGCGATTATTTGTTAATTGTTTAAAGGCAACGCTCGAATGAAACGCATCTCATTGGTTATAGAACAGCATTTAATGCATTTCCATACCTATAAGAGGGGGGGGTGTTGTTATCATAGGCGGGACTCTGCTCTGTCGCCAAATACCGCCAAGTTTGTCATCAACTTGGCGATATATCGCCAAATTCCTATAGACTTCCATTGTAAACCAATAGGGTTTACTTGTTTAGACAGAATCAACAAATTGAGATATTTTAATGCAACAAAAACTAATATCAGATTAAGGAATTATATTAATTATATTTAAGGGAGCCCAAGTAAATTAAATTATGAATAAAAATAACATGAATTTGATTAAAAAACCTTGAACCTCTTAAAACAGTGTGCATTACATGGTTAAATAGTGCATTATTGTGCGAAATAAGAAAAAAATATTGAGAATATTTAAAAGCTACTCAGGTTGATTTATATTCAATATATAATTATCAAAAAATTTAAATGACTAGTATTAAAAAATGCTCTGACGAGCACCAAAAAAGGCTAATATGTTTTTAAGTATGAAAAAGGATTTGACAAGTGCTTCCAACTGAGCATGAAAAAGGACAAAGGGTCCCTTCTTGGCTGCAGCTCACTGTCAATGCCAACTTTGAAAAAATCATATTAGCGCCTTTTTCATATAAAAAAAATCAGACACAGTTAAGATAAAAATGTGTAGTATAAGGAGCATCCCACACTAAGGCGACACATAAGACATGTCGCTTGAATTTGCCGGAAAAACTGGTTTAAAACAGGTTTGAAACAACTTAGTTCTTTGTTTCGACCGGTTTTTGCGCTACATGTTTCTGCTACATGTCGCTTGTCGCCTTAGTGTGGGATGCCCCTAAAGACCCAGCCAGCAAAGACGCAGCCTGATTAAACATGAATGTAAGGTGACAGTACCAAAAACCTTAGTTCCTGCAGCGTATCACACTCATGCAGGACCACCAAGCACGCCCGCGGTGCAGAACTGTACAGAAAACTGATTTGTAGTGCAGTGCAGACTGTTGCAGCAGGAACAATTCCACATGTGCACGCATAACAGTATAATGCATTCATTGATTGTTGAAATTATATGCAAATGGCTGTGGCTGTACAATGTATTATGCAGTACAGCAATACATGTAAGTTATAAACGAACATTATACGCATACACCTTTAATACGGAAGTACAAAAGCACAGATTGAGTGTGCGCTGAGGTTCAAAAATCAAAAGCATAATAGGAATGAACAGTGTAGTACAATTTATAGAGAAATAATGGTACACAGTGCACTGTACAAAGTTGCATTGCAGACGCATGCGCAGTACAGCAGTCCAACAGTGCAGTTAACATGTAAAGCACGACGGAAAGTTTTACTAAAGTACCGCGAATTTATTTTATATGGATAAAGCGCAAATATGATTTTTTCAAAGTTGGCATTGACAGTGAGCTGCAGCCAAGAAGGGACCCTTTGTCCTTTTTCATGCTCAGTTGGAAGCACTTGTCAAATCCTTTTTCATACTTAAAAACATATTAGCCTTTTTTGGTGCTCGTCAGAGCATTTTTTAATACTAGTTTAATTAATGAATTAATATTTGAGAAAAACTGGATTAGCATCAAGTGTCATTCACTACAAGTTAAAAAAAATTATTTGAGCTTTATTGGGTGAATAATAAGTATTTTATTAAAGATTGAGAATTTGAACAAGATATATATAGCGAGAGTGTGAGCTAATAGTAGGAATTGAAAAGAAAAATAGTTTCACATTGTGTGAAATAATTAAATAGCTCGCTTTTTACGCAGTCGGTTTTTTTGATTTTTAAAATTTAATTTTTACTTATTACTCGACTGCCAAGAAGGGTTATGTATTTCACGCGTATCTGGGTATGTGGATTTCTTTATACCCTCGAAATATGTCAACGGCTGGATGGATTTTTATGAATTAGGTCTCTATCGATTCGTCGTAACCGTCCAATGGTTATAGGGTAGCTGTTGTTTTCTTAAATTCAAAATGGCGGCCGTAAAATACAAAATGGCGATTGAGACGAAAAAATATTACGTACCATATTGAGTGGCATATCATTGGATAGATCTTTCAAAATGAAGACGATGTTTCATTGACTATTTTACCACCGCCCCCTGAATACTAGGTCTGAGCGCTCACACAAAAATGACACAAAAATGGAGGCTGCCGAAGGCGGATTTTTTTAGCGTAGGTACGGTCCCTTAAATGTAGACACCAGTATTTTATAAAAGAATTCTCTACCTTCTTTATTCTCAGAAAAATGAAGCGGAAAAAACTTCAAAAAATTATTGGTAGGAATATTTAAGGGACCGTACACACGCTGAAAAAAATCCGCCTTCGGCAGCCGCCATTTTTGGTCCAGCGCTCAGGCCTAGTATTCAGGGGGCGGTGATTTTACAGTCAGAAGCTCCGTTTAAATATTACACAACCTGGAAGTTGTGTAGCTATGATCTCTAGCTTTTCTGAAACTCTAACCATCATAGACATCGATAAGCCTCATCAAAACAGTGTTTATAGATAAGAACTAACAATTAAACACAAGTTAAAAGTTATCAATACAAGTAAATGAAAAAAAAATAGTTAATTAATATAAAAAATAGTTCCACATTGATTAGAAATAATTAGGTCGCTTTTTACGCAGTCGGGTTTTTTTATTTTTTAAATTTAATTCATGTTATTTTAGTAAGAAAATTTATAACACAGTTGAAAGTTTACTTTTCCCAGTTCCTACCAATAGACGGATACGTACTTGAATTCTTTGGTAAAACCTTGCATATAACATACAGAATTTTATGCACGCTACATAGTAAGCTGAAATTAGAATTCAGCCAGTATCATGCTTAAACATACTGAAATCATACTTCCAGAAATTACTGTCCATAGGCAGTTCATTCAGATCTTTACACAGCCCTGTTAACGATTTTATTTATATGCTACAAAAATGTTTGGTATACTAAATGTAGTTGATACTGAAAATAAATAACTAGGGTGGACTACCCAGTAATTGACCATATAGTGGAAGTTTCGACGCATTTCTTTTTTCTGTGCTAAATTTAAGGAGATGTTTCTTGAAACTCTTTTCAAAAGCAACAATCACTTATAGGGATCAATAATAAATTTTAAAAAAATTGCCTAATTTTTGCAATTTTATTTTATTTAATATAATAGTTGTAAAGTGACTTAATAGTTGTAAAGAGTCTTATCAGTAGCTGACCACTTAATTTTAGAAAATGACCATCACTGTGTCAGTAATTAACCACTCTTAAGTTGAACTGATAAACCTTCAAAAAATTAATTGCATGAAAAATGGGAAAATTTGCCAAGTTTTATTTTACAGAAACAGAATGTCTAGCCTCCTGGATACCCTGGAAAAATCAGAAAATTTTCCTTTTCGAGGAAAACTCAGAGGAATTTGAAATTTCTGAGAATTTTCTTAGAAAAGAATTTCAATCATAAAGTCAGGGATTTTTAAATTGCAGTACCAAAAGATCTAGCTCTGTTCTTTATAAGGACTGTTTGAACCTTTTATACAATTTTTGCCTGCCCTCTTTTTACTCTTTCCTTAGCAACTTTTAAGGTTTTTTGTATGTAACATCACACAATCTCGATATCTGAAAAATTGTTACCACCTGGCTAACCAAAAAGTACCTATTGTTTTTATTGGCATGGAAAACCTAGAAAAGTAAAAACAAAAAATCATCACTAATCTTGGTTAGTCACTCTGTATGGAAAATATAAATGCACATTCTACATATATGAGCACATCATGATCCGCTTTTAAAAAACTATTCAAAAGATTTTTTTGCAAAAAAAAAAAAAAAAAAAAAAAAATTCTGAACTTAAAACTGTTCCTGAGCAGTCCTATTTCTGCTACAGTGTTTGCATACATTTCTGAAGCACTTGCCAGCATTCTGTACATAATTTTTGATCTTCTGTCGGATTTTTTAACTATTCTAAACTTTTATCTGATTTAATGCCAGAAGTGCATTTATTAAATAGAGTAAAATATGCAAAAAAAATTACTGTTAGTAATACTTTATTCTGAACACCTTATGCTTTACATAAATGGGATGCTTATTGTGCAAAGGAATTAAAACTAATCATGATTTAAAATTAATTAAATTTGAACTATATATATTTCTACAGTTTAAAAAAGTGTATTGAACAAATCATTCATTATTAAAAGTAATATTTTTATTTTTGTCCCTCAAAACTTACTGTAATGTTAATGTAAATTCTGTATTGTTATTATGTTTTATCATTATGTAATTGTATTTAATTAGATTTTAACTTTGTCATGGATAAAATTAACATTAAACACTTTATAAAACAATTTTAACAACATACTTCCACAACATTTGTAATAGAAATCTACTACGAACTATTTTTGGAGGTGACGTGGTAAAACACTTTTATAAGATTTCTTGAGTGGCAAACCCTACTGATATTTAGAGCTTCACTATACTAATTTTGTTATCTTACCATTTTAATTGCACTTTTCTTGCATTATTATATAAATGTGCTGTGACCCTCTTAACGTAACAGATGTATGTGTTTGCTTGGTCAGTAATTTACCAGGCATATTCAGTTATTAACCACCCTGGTCAACTTTTGAAAAACTTATTTTTTTAATAAAAAAATGGTGAATATTGGTCTTAATAAAAATCTATGTATTTTCTTTAAGTTTCCAAAGGACTGGATGCAAACAAGCAAAAAGTCAGTAGTTGACCATATTAAATGCATAATGATTAACTTAAGGGGGTCCAGAGCTCAAAATTCTATTTTTTTTATATTTATAGAGATTTTGTTATGAATTTTTCTTCTGAGATATATTTTAATTTAGTAATAATATTGAATGTAAGAAAAATCTGAAAAAAATATTAATTAAGATTTTAAACATAATTAAATTTTTATATAACTCTGGAAGTACCTACTCTATTTACAAGATTTTTACACTTGTGTGTACAGAAAATGTGTAATTTTAATTTGTCCTCAGGATTTCTTAAAATATTGATTATGAATTAAAAAAAATTAAGTAAGAAAATGAAGTTTTTTGTTATGAGTGAGTTGTGCATTAACCCCTTGGGGACAAGCGATCGGTATTCGTGCCACGTAAAGTGCTCAGAATCGGGGATTATTCTCACCAGTAAATTTTTATTGTAAATTTTGCCTTATTTAATCCGAGCATTTTGCCGATTCAATTAAACAAAAATTTCTGTTTTAAAAAACCGGTGATTAAAGATTAAAAATTCTGTAAAAGACGCTCGTCCCAAAGTTGTTAATTAGCACATTTTCACAATTATCACTCAAAATTTAAAATTCTGAAGATAATTTGTTGAAAATATAGCATAAAATCTCTTTTGAAAATTTTATACATATATCTTGCCAGGAACTTTAGATATACCCTTTTAAAGTTGACAAATCGTGAAAAAAATCATTCTGGGATAATTTTCGGGGACGAGGGACCTTAATTTTTTTTTTTTTAAGTTTCACTTTAGACATTATTAAAGTGTACATTATATGCATTATGGCATGCATTTATCGCAAAAAAATAATATTTGTGGGGGGAAAAAATTACGCGTTATCTCACGCGTTATTTTCAAAATGCCCCTTGCGCGTTCCATATCAATGAAAATCCCCACTATTATTCTGTTATAAAAGTTTGGTTTATATATATAAGTAACACTGTTCATCGAATTTTATATATCATGGAAGACAATAGTGACGCAGCCTTAAGCCTAAAATCGTATTTTATCGTATCGTAGAATTCGTAGATGGCGAAACTCATATATACAGCTAACTCGACTTAAAAAAAACGCGAAAAGCCGCCTTTCAATAACTCAGCAAATATAGCTCTTATTATTCTGATTTTTTTTAGAACAGTCTTATATCTGCAGTCTAATCCTATTCTGAAATTTTTAGATTTCTACGTGCAGTAAATTTTGAGAACTAAATACCCATTTTTAAAGCAAAAGCAATGGTATAAATTTCTAATGTCGAATTCTAGGAAACGGTCCGGGCGATTTTCTTTAAATTGTTATATTGTGTGAGTGCAGGAGTTCTACCCGTTTTGAAGATATGCAAATGTCAAGTGGAGTATGGACGTTACAGCTGATATTTCGAGGACCGGAAAGTAGCCAATATCGCGTATAGCAGTAGAGTATGCATAGGCATAACGTTTGTAAGAAGAATTCATGCCGAACGAGAAACAACACGGCAAGCAAGAAAGTCCACATCAGACATTTTTTACTGTGAGAATATGATAAAGCCATTACAGCAGCCGCAGCTTGACGCATCATTTGTCAAGTGTACGCCGAGGGTGCCATGGACGCTAGCACCTGTTGCCGTTGGTTTAGGAAATTCCGGGACGGACACAGACCTGTAAAAATCAAATCCCGTTCTGGACACTCATTAATGGCTTCTGACTAGGATCTCGATACAGCCATAACAAATTCCCCACATCCACAGTCGAAAAATTTGCGGAAACGTTCTCGGAATACAGAACAATAGTAGAAAGACTGATGCATACACTTGACTTCATTACCAAGCTCGATCAGTGGGTACCACACCAGCTTACAGTAAGGCAGCGTGAAGAGAGGATCAGCACCTGTGTTTCTTTGATTTCTTGTTACAGTAAATGCCATTTTTGAACCAAATTGTAACGGATGATGAGAAGTGGATACTGTACCGTAATGTGAAGCATCAAAGGATTGTGTGCCGATGATGCAGAACGTATTCCATCGACCTAAACATCCCGAAAATGTTATGCTCAGTGTATGGTGGAATGCTAAGGGAATAATTGACTAGGAGGTCCTCACACCGAACCAAACGATCAATGCAGACCTCTACTGCCAACAATTGAACAGACTGTGAGCAAAACCCATGTCTAAGCGGGCAGCACTCATCAATCGCAGAGGGGTTCACTTTCATCACGATAAAGCCAGGCCTTATGTTGCTTTAAGGACTCGTCAAAAATGCCTGGGTCTTGGATGGAAAGTTTTACCTCACGAAGCGTATAGCCCCGAGCTTGCACCTTCAATTTATCTCTTTTTTTATCGATTCACAACACCTTTGCTCTCCGAATCTTCTATGATGTGGAGACTGAAAAAACGGCGTTACAACAGCATTTTGATCCTAAAGCAGAGCAGTGTTATCGGCGTGGGATTCACTTAATGCCAGACAGATGGTAAGATGTCATACATAATGATGGTGCTTGCGTGAATCCCTAGGTGCTTAACTTTTTTTGTTCTTTGCATTTCTGTTTTCACTAAAAAACGGGTAGAACTTTTGCACTCACTCAATATAATATGAATCTGATTAAGATGAAGTGAATAACACTTTCCTTTTTTCTGGGAAAACTCGTATTATTATTTGACATTTTCGTTTCCCGTTAATGTCTAAAACGAAACCAGTCAACCATTCAGAAGTCAATCATCTCTCTGGTACTTTCTTGTCTGTGATTAGTGAGTAGGTTTGACGTCACATAGTACGTGGGAGCAGTCGCTGCACGCAAAATGAATTCATTTCAACTACTTGCTTTTACACTGAACGATACGATGACATTTTTGTCGTCATCGATTACACGATATCGGCCGCCGGTAATTTTTTTCGTGGAACACTCTCTGTCAAACCTCCCTGTCAAATCGCTCCGATAATATTTTCGCTCTCAGTGCAGTGTATTGATTTTTAATTCAACAAGTCAACGTGGTTGTGTTGTTTTTTTTCGTATATACTGTGTAATTTGCTTAAATAATGGCTTTAAAATGGGTATGAGTGTATATTGTGTTCATTAGTAGAAACAAAGCCCTATTGTTTGGATAATGATTCGTGTAAGATGTTGGAAAGAAATATTCATCAAGATGACCAACATGATGTCATGGATAAAAACGTCTGTGGGGGAAAAAAAGAAAGGTAAATAAATAATTTTTAAAACTCATTATTAAAATATTATTAAAAAAGTACGTAAGTGCTGTACGTTAGTTAGCTATGTTTACTTGTTTTCAAACCAACGCTATTGCTAAAATTTCGTAAACAAACTATTATTTAATTAATCAATATAGTTTAGCAAGTGCTTGTAAATTCTAAAACTCTAAAAATCTTATTAAGAATATATTGTGTGCTGATTATCAATGCTTTGTTATGAATTAATTAACAATATCAAGTTTTAAGTGCTGTAAAAATTGTGCTTTTATTTTTCATAACTAAGTGTGTTAATTTTTGGGTTAAAATTGCTTGAGAGATATTTTTAAAAAAATGCATATATTACTTTCCCCATACATGTTTGTCACTATTATTTTCATTTTGAAACTGCGCCTAGTTTAGTTAAGTTTAAAGGAAAGGAAATCCAGGATTTAAACAATTTTTTAAATAAAGTGCAATTATTGGGAATTGTGAATGAGCTAGTATTTATTAAGAAATTACAGCAGTATTTTCATAATTTAAAAGAAAGTAATGAAATAAGTTTGTCCTTTTGTAAAACCCATTCATTAAATCCATTTTTTTCCTCCTCTCTCTACATATATATATATATAAATTAAATTTACCTGGCAGTTGATAACATTTGTCTGATTTTTATAGAAATGCATAACAGATGCTACACTATAGAGCAAAAATATTTTTGTCCATTTTTGCATGCTCGGTTTTTGTGGTACTTTTTTATGGGGGCTTTGGCATAACCCATTCTTCAGAAATTTTGCTGTTGTTAAGTATAAATTTACTATAAAAGTAACCTAAGAAAAAATTTCTATTTTTATATAGCGCATTTTTCCCTCTATGTTACACATTTTGTATTATATTATATGGCTTATATTATATGGCTTATGTTACATAGATTTTTTCATAAGGAATAAAGAATATACTAGTAATTTGGAGTTTCAAAATGTAAATTAAGATTTGCTAGCCAGTGCTTTTGAAAAATTTGTTTTTCTCGTTAAATTCAATCTCACTGTACATTTGCTATCGTGGTGAGACCACCTGTTTCCTATAAAAAGGAATGTATAAGGTTGTTTTGAATTGAACACTAGAACAAGCGAAACACTAAGCGACATTGAATTTGGCAAGACAATAAATTGCTACCACTTGCAATATTAATTTGTTTTTGTTCAATATTTTTGATAACGTGTATTCTGGTGTGTTCGAAGAATTTTTATTTTCTCGTATCATTTCATTGGGTTTCTTGAAATTGTTTTGTGGAGAGCTTATTGAGTGCTGGTGTTTTTGTTAATTGAGAAGGGCGACACGTGTGACAATTTGTTTCTATTAAATGCTTTTATATATATTTGCAATTTACCTAAGTTTATTTAACGATTTTTTTTTGGGGGGGGGAGGGGGGGGGAAATAAATGCATTAGTGACCGTGACTTGAAAGATTTCAGAGATTGCAAAGCGAGCATGTTGCATTCAGTGCTTTTTTTCCATGTACGTACAGTGTTTATACAACATGCTTTAGTGAGTGCGGCATTAACGAATTTTGTGCGTTTTCAGAATTGCTGCAACCTGTGATGTTTTGTTTTCATGTGCACACAGTGCTCATACATGCATTGGTCACAACGTCTTTAATGAGTTTCATTTTAGAGGTTGAGAGTTTTAGGGATTTTTTTCTGATATAAACGCTATTTTTTTAATGTATTTGTTTCTCAATGTTGTCACAGGATTTTTTGGGTTTCGGAGGCATTGGTTATTTCCAACTTTTGGGAATCCGCATAGTGCAACTGCATCCATGAATTTTTGTTGTTGTTTGTTTTCATGTGCGTGCAGTCAGGGTCGTGCGAAGGGCTTTAACAAATTTTGTGCATTTTAGAGATCGTCGTACAAGTTTGCTGCATCCAGTAATTTCACGTGTGCACAGCACTCATATATACTATGCATTAACGACTGCAGCTTGAACATGTTCCATGCACCCTATTATTTCATTAATAATTTTGAAAATCAATGTTTATATTATAAAAGGATATTCGGGACGTCTAAAATGGTTATAAAAATCTTAATATTTTGATAATTTTAGTTTACAAGCACTTATTAAACTTGATTAATTAAATAATTCGTTTACCAGATTTTAGCAATAGCATTGGTGTGAAAAGAAGGGACTTATATTTTTTAATAATAGTTTAATAATGAGTTTCCTAAAATATTTATTTACCTGTTTTTTTTTTAATCATTTGGAAAAATGGTTATTGTCCTCGTCAGGGAAGGAAATCAAAAGCATATCTGAAGCTTTTTATTGGTTTAATCCACATTTTATTCGTTTTCTGATTGGTCTATACAGTAATCTGTATTTACCTTTACTTTCAACAGAGATGTATACTTCTGTTACCACTATGACCAAAAAGTTATAAAAACTACAAAAGAAATTAATAACACAGAAACAAATTGAGTTAGAGCTTTCAAACAAATTACATTTAAAAGTACATTTTTTTTCTCTATACGACGGTGTAAAAAGTAATATTTTTGGATGTTTAGAAGTTTAAGAATGAAATTTCATTTAAAATAGGTCGTCAGATTTCTTGGAAATCTGACGATGGAAAAGCCTTTTCCCGAACAGCCAATGAAATGCTTGGATAATACGTAAGTTTCAGGTGGATAATACGTAAGTTTTAAGAAATCTGACGGATCGCAATCAATTTTTGTCGCTTGCAATTTTTACATGTAATAACACTATTAATGTTTAATTCATCGAGTGCATAATGTATGATCAACTCCGTGCGATTTTTTATGTCTTGAATTTTAGTCTTCGAAAAAAATCATTTTCCAAATGGTCGGTGTAATTTGTTAAATTGCTTTTTTTTTTTTTTTTTTTTTTTTTTAGTTTTTTGTTTTTTCTTCCACAGAAGTTTTAGCTTCATAGTCTAGAAATTTCAATATTTCTTTCCATCATCTTTTACGAATCACTTTGTTTTTATAATTAATGCCTCTTTTATCCAAAAACACAGCGCCTTATTTCTACTAATGAACGCAAAACACTCACACGAAACTTTAAAGCCATTATTTAAATAAGTTATGCAACATACCCAAGAAAATGAAACACATAAATTTAACACTAGAAATTAAAAAATTTTCAAATAAAGTAATATAAAATTACTAACACGCTAACAAATAAACATTTTAAAATGCTAACTACTAATAAGCGATAACTAATTTAATTTTATAGATTTGCCATTTCCAAACTGTTATTGTTTAAATGAAGAAAGCATCAGAAATATGAATAATAATAATAAATAAATTTAAAATACTCAACACATATTTTTTCCACCATATTTTTTTTTTTTAAATTATGAGTAACAGTTATATATATATACTTTTAGATACTCACCATTTATTTCTGTTCGTTTAAACTATATATATATTACATAAAGTGATATTCTGGAGCAGCGGTTACCAATTTGGGGTACACGTACTTCTGGGCGAACATGGTGGGCCTGCTGGGGTTGCATGAAAATAATATTGGTAATATGGCAGAAATCACAAAAATGGTTGGAAAATGTCAATGTAATTATGTGGTTCATGGTCATCCATTTATTATATGGTTGTCATAAGAAGATTACTAATGAAAAAAAGCATGTTTACATTATCAAGTTGAGCGGAGGGGGAAAATAAGACGTGTTTATAAGAAATGGGGGTACTACGGAATGAAAAGCCTAAGAAAGGGGCAAGGTTAGTTGGGGCAACTGGGACATGATTTTACAATGTGATTCTGGAGCTTCTGACAATTCAGCTTAAAAAAACTAATGTTCATTTGAATTAAAGTCTGAACTTCTGTAGATGTGTTCAGTTAGGTTCCCTCTATCAGACAGAAATGCTCAAAATTACATTTTAATATTTAAAAATATAAAAATATGCATATTTCATCTTTCTTTCCAGATTGGGTCCAGTTGCCCCACAAAATGGGGTAATTGGACCAGAGTGTCTATGTTCCACACGCGTTGGTTTTTTTTTTTTTCATATGGTATATCAGGTCCTGTTAAAAAAAGTCTAAACAACTTAAAAAAAAATTAAACCAGGCAGATCATGTAAATTATATGTCAATAAACAGCGTTGTAAGGGAAACCTTTGCTGCCACTGTGTCTAAAAAACGTAGTAAAAGTGAAAATATTAGATTTATTTATACCAAAAACATAAAACTTAAGGACGTACTTATGTGCTTTAGTATAAATAATAAGTATAAAAGTCACATGGGTATTTTAAGGGAAGAAAATAGCAAGGTCAATCTATGAACAAACGGCTATGTAAGTACTTAAGTACTTTATCCAGGGGTCGCATTATATAGGGAAAATTTTATTGTTCCTACCAGAACCCCTACAGAAAGGTGCGATGAAGATATTATTTTCAAAATAGTGGTAGGAACGATAAAAGTTTCCCTATAGAATGTGACCCCTGTGTACAGTACAATTTCAAGGTCTGGCTATCTCGCTTTCAGGGGCAAGGTACTTGTATTCGTAAAATGTTGAAATAATTTAATGGCACCAATATTTACAAGAGAATCTATCTGAAAACAAGTAAAAGTATATTTTCGCGTATTTAATAAAGGTAAAATTTTCATTATAAAATTCAGGTGCCAATGTGGCAATTAGGAATTAAAATTAAGTGATTCCATAACGACATCAGCGCCTCTCAAGGGGCCAAGAAATTTGGTTTGATACCACTCAATATGTTTTTTTTTTAATTTCTTTACATAATTTTATTAAGGTATTTTATCATTTTCTTTATTGTGAGAAAAAACAATGGAGAAATTAACTTCCCGTAGTAAGAGAAACACAAAAAAATTATTTATAACTATTGTGGTAACTGGATCCAGCATGGTCCAGTTACCCCGGATACATGTCCCAGTTACCCCATTCTTGAAAAATTTATTGGGTAACTGGGACACCGGGTTTACATTTGAAACATGAAGTAAATGTGTATACATACCTAATAATATTAATGTGCTTATAAGTCTAATCTTTAAAAAAAATGATTGTTTAATAAAAGTACTTACAGTATTTTAATAATCAGCCGAGGAAGTTCAACCATATAAACGTTGTTTTAAAAAAAAGAAACGTAAATTTTTGACAACATATCACAGCAAATTAAGAGTTATGATTGAGTTGATGCACGTTGTTTTAGGAAGTAGAGATTAAGAGGCATTGTTCACAAAAGCTAAAACTTAAAAAACACCAACAGTTTTTTATAAAATAGCCTGTGGCCCAGTTATTTCGCGGTTCCAGTTACCCCAACTAAACTTATGTGAAAGAATGAACCCTTTGAGTGCGAAGAAGCGCGATCGCGCTCCTCAATACACTGGCCGAAAATGCCAAGAACGCGATCGGCTCCTGCCTCACACATGAACTAATACAATCTCTATTCCATACTTGTCTATTCTTGTTTGTTTTTTTTATTCCTCATGTGTATTTATTAGAAATCTAAAAAATACAGTCTCTATTTCATACTTGTCGATTCTTGTTTTTTTTTTAAATTCCTCACGTGTATTTATAAAAAATCTAAAATATACAGTCGCTATTTCATACTTGTCGATTCTTGTTCATTGTCACTTATGTTGAAATTATAATATTTATTGGAATTATAACATTTATTTTTTATTTTTGAAATACTTTTCGTAAATAAAATGTTCCGAATTTAACTAAGATATATATATATGTGTTTTTAAATTTCTACTTTCATCTAGCAGCGTGGCACTTTTAGCTAATTCTCTAAAAATCATGTTGGCACTCAAAGGGTTAAGATTGAGAATAGCTGTTCTAGATAGCTCAGAAAATGCCACGTTGCTTCTAATAATTATTCTTATGATTGTGTTTTTAAAAAGACCCGATTTAGAATTTTCGAAAACTGACAAATGACACTATGTATTCCAAAAGTTCATTTTTCCCTTACGTACTTTCTGAAAACATTAAAAGATGACATCACAACTTCTACAGATCCATGTCTCCAGTGTTTTGACTCCTGCAGTTTCACAGTAGTAATCTTTGTAAATATTTATCACAATTTTTTTTGTCATTAGATATAGCAGTACTATGGTTAGAATATATATAGTAGATACTATATATTCCAAATATACTATATTCCAAATATACTCTAGTAGATATAGTACCTATTTCAGAAATAGTAGCACCCAAAATACAGAAAACTTGGCAGCTGTGTTTTATTTTTAAAAAATCTAAAGATATTTAATAAAACGTGTCAAAATATAATACATTTCAATATTTTATAAAAAGTTATGAAAAGCCTGAGATTTCAATAAAATTTATTCGTGTTCACCAAATAATAAACACTAAAAATCACTTTGTAAGCGTCTACAAATGTCTACGGAAAAAAAAAAAAACCTTTTACATACTAAGGCAGTCAATGTGTGAAACGAATATAATAGTTTGCTGTAGTGAACTATGGTTCAATACAAAAATCTTGTATTTTCCATTCTTTTCTTTTCTTTTTTTTCTTTCAGTTTCGGGAAAACTTTAATTCAAAGTTTGTATGTAGCTATCATCATAAAAGCAGGAAAGTAATTCCTATTACATTCCGAAGAGCAATTATCTCCCATCACTCTGTATGCGGAAAGTAAGGGGGGATTGATATAAATAATAAAGAAATAAGTTCAGTGTTATATGTAGCTGATTTTTAAAAAGCTCTAAATTCATTAAAAAAATCATGGCTACAAATACTTAATAAACCTGTTTCAGTGTATTTTAATAAATCTCTAACCCCTATTTCTGGATAATAATACCTGCAGTAATTATGCTGTGCATTCTTTTACTGAAAACGTAGCCAAAAATAATTTTAATTTTCATCAATTTTGTTTATGATGCTAATTAGAAATCTACATGATGTTGCTTAAAGTGTGTTTCCAGAATTATTTCAAAAAATACTGTCGGTGTTGGCATTTTGAACAAAATAACCAGGCGAAAGGAGAAAAACCTGTTGTCATATCACCAAAATTGCTTATAACTCGATAAATTATTTATAAAAAAAAAATGGAAAACTCATTTTGATTCAAATCGCTTAAATTATCAGGCCTGCCAAATTTGTGCTTTTACGTTTAAAAATGTATCGGAAAGTTTCATGATTTTTGAGCAGTGAACTTTAAAAAGGATCTTCTATGAAAAAATGAAATAAATTCTTTTCAAAATGGAAGTATTGAAAATATGTGAAACACGGCAAGTTTGGTTACGGTTGATTTTTTAAACAGGGTTGGGGTCTGAATTTATTTTTAAAAATCTAAAATTGTCTGATCATTTTGTTATAAAAGGATGTATGTCATCCACCATCAGTTTTTTCAACTGATAAAACATGTTCCTCACATACCTGACGCTTTCTTATAAAGATATGTTAAAACTTTTCTCATGAAAAATAGTTTTCGCTACTCAACAATGTGAAACTTTGACACATTTATGGACTCATTTTTAACAGGAAGCACTGCCTGCAGTTAAAAATACCATTGCAGTCCTGACCATCAAAGTGATTTGGAATTGAATGTTTTTTTCATTTTTTTATATATAAAGGAATTACTTATTGAGTTATAAAAGTGATGTTCCATGCTGTAATGCACACTTCACACTTGCGGCAAGGGTCTGAGTCAAATTTGCGAAGACAGCAGGTATTTCACGAAAATCGCCGGCAACAACGGCAATCCTGGCGATTAGATTAGTATCGGTTTAAATGAGGCACTCGTAGATTAGGCTTTTCATATAGCTCACAGAAAAAAGTCCAAACACGAGAGATCCGGCGATCTTGATCGCAAAGCTATGGGGCTACTTCGACCAATCCATCGCCCTGAAACAGTGGAAAACTACCTTTTAACTTCTCACAGCCTTCGTTCAGACCATACATTCTATGACGAAATTTGCTCGTATAGCTGCGTTCTATACCCCCGAAAAAATTCGCCCAGTTTTTCAGATACACCCTGTGTATTAATTTACGAGTAGCAACTTTTATCAGTGGTTAGCGTGAGATTTCCTAGTTTTTTTTTCTTTTTTTTACGTAATACGTGAAAACATGCTAATGTTATTTCTATGGCAAGACTTAAAAAATAAAACACTCAATGAATAACAAGCAATCGACAATTTTTTTCTTAGATTTTAGTTGTGTAAGTATGCTATTCCTAAAACATTTAATTTATAATTGTTATATTAAAAACTTATTGAATTTTTTTTTCATGTGATTCTTATGAGATATTTCATTGAAAATTTATTGAATTTCTTGTCATCTTTAATGAAAACATAAATAAAAAGTAGACTTTCTGTTTACACTTTCTAAATCACAGAGGTATTCTTTGATTGATGGTGTCGGAAATCTGACAGCAATTGTGTGCTGAAATCCTTTTCAACAGATCCGAAGGGATTTAAGAGCGGAAAAGGTGATAGATAGATAACCCTTAATAAAATAGTGTAATATTGAAACATTGTTCCACAAAGTACGGTAAGATCATTAAATTTTATTAACTATGACATGATCATTAAAATTTATTTCTTGAGCTTCGAGATGTTTCATTTTTGAACAAAAATTACTTTCATGCCTTGGAGAATTTAATTTAATTTCAAATCCTGTAGTTGTAAGTCAAAGCTAGTGTACTCAAATGACACTTAAAAAGCCACTGTAGGCAAGATTATTCTTTTCAAAATGATTTCTGTAGTATAACCTATATAATAAAATCCGTTTAATGAAATATTTATGCCTTTTTAGAATTGTGCGTTAGATTAGAATAATGTACAAATATTAATTGCTGCAGTAGCTGTCAAACCGCTATTAAAACATTTTTCACATATGCAATGAAATTTTGTTTGCATTTAAATCATTACGTAATAAATTAAAACCATTAAAGAATGACATTTAATGTGTGTGTTTCGTAGATTAGAACAAATATTTGAGTAATTTAAATAATATTATAATAAAAATTCCATGTAATTTTTCGTTCATTCATCATTTCATGTCATTTATTTTTATCTTTTAAAAATAATATCGATATACGTTTGCCACATTTACTAGTCTTCAGAAAATATCAATATACGATAGACATTTGAAAGCGAAGCAGCAGTATTCCCTTGTTGAAAAGTTTCATATCCTTTTTACAATCTTTTGATACAATGTACCAATTGGAAAATATGCAAGTTCTTAGTATCAATTTTAAAGAATTTAGCTGTACGATATTATATCAATATGTTAACTATAGTTCTGCTAAAGAAATGTTATTTATTGCAATCCTTTTATATAAAGTTCGGTAAAATTGATAATAAAATGCTACTTATTATAATTGTTACATCGCTTCGTATCTATTTTTTGTATAATCTATATTATCAAGGACAGACGTGGCTGTGTGCAACGTTAGCGTCATTTTGAAGGCGACAAAAGAAAAAGATTAAATTTCACTATTACTGCAATTTTTTCATCTTCTAAATATCCCACATTTAAAATTGTAACACCGTCCAATGGGAAAATGTAAATATACACAATGAAAAATACATCATTTACTACTTTTACACATTAATATTTTCAATAATATTTCCTTGGTCTTGGATAACTTCAAATAATCGTGCTTCAGTTGAATCAATTAGTTTTAGAAAAGGCACAAAATGCATAGCAGATCATTTTAAATTAACACTTTTGGCTTTAAAAGATTTATATTGTCTTCATTTTTTGTAGAAATGCCGATTAAGATAGCTATAATATTCTTAATTGGCTTTAAGACTGTACTTAAAGCTGCCAAATCTACAACGTTTACCTTTCATGCTGAAAGCCACAGTTTCGTACTGAGTTGTTGATCGAAGCATTGTCGTCCTGCAATCAATGTTAATAATTCAAAATAGATTTCACTGTAGTGTATGTTTCTACTTTGTTTCCATGTAGAAAATACAGAAGGTTAGCCGTTAAATCCGATCGTTCCCCACACCATCACAGATTCACGCCTTGGCGTCTACTGAAGAATGAACATGGCTACTTTCTAAGATAATACCATTAACAATTTCAGCCATCAGGGAGATGCAGGAGCCATACCATAAACCCGAGGGGATACTTCCGTCATGGCAATCACGCATATCGGATCCGAATGTGTCTCGAAAAAAAAAATACTCTGTGCGCAGTTTTGGTGGTGTCACAGAGATAACTTCAATAACTGTCGTTTTCCAAGATTCCTTTTCAAACGGATATCGGAGACGACCAATCACAGAGACGTTAGTTAATGGCCACTCTCACAGAACTCCTTGCTTTTTATCCTCTTTGAAAAAAGAAAAATAGTTTTTGATATTACTTTCGGCGTTTATTGATTTTTTTTTTTAATTCTGTTCACTATTTTGCATTCTGCAATTTTCGACATTTTAAATAAATTTTTGCTGATATACTGCTTTGGAAAACCGGTTAGTAGTTTTAAACAATCCAAGTATTTGTTAACTTTTGCGTAATGTAACTAAATTTTTCAGACTTTGGTTTTTTAACAGAAATGAAATAAGGCGAAATTTTTAAAGAAATAATACTGATGCAACAATTCTAATATTGCTACTATATTTCACGTTAATTACATTTTTGTTATTTATTGTGAAATTATTCCAAATATTTCGCTTTGCAATTTCATTGCCAATTTTAGTGTGCGCCTTAACTTTCGGCACAATTTGTAATGCAAAATAATTACTTTTCATCAGATCATTTTCAAAATTAAAGATTAGTTTACAAAAGCAAACCGATACTGATAAAAAAATAAAAATGCATCAAATTTTATAGAAACAATAGCACATAATAGCACATAAATTTTATAGAAAAACTTACATTCAGATTTTATTCACAATACTTATGATTTCTCTGAAAATAATAAATGTAAAGATTCATTTAAAAAAAAAAAAAAGTTATATCTCAAATTTAACTTATAACATTTTGCAAAATTTAACAATATTTTTAATGCTCACTTAAACATCCTTTTAATTCAGTGAAGTGTACTTTAAAGAAAATTAATTTCATCTTTCATTTTTTTTTTTTTTTTTTTTGTAGTTTTTCTCACAATCGATACAGAAAACGGTATTTTTAAATTCACGCAAAAACATATCTAAGAAATCTATTAACGTTAAAATAACAATAAATTCATTTTACAAACCAAGCAACTTTTTTTTATTTTATTTTTTGTTCAATTATTTTTTCATGAGATATTTAATGAGGAAAAATATTTATTAAATTAGATTTTTTATTATTCCATTGTTATAATTTTAAAAATTAATTTTTTTGTTTTCTTGTGTTTTTATATAAATGTAAAAAAAAAAAATTCCATAGTTATTTGAGTTTTCATTAAATTCTAGATTAACAATTCGTAATTTTATGCAGCAGTTAATCTGATTATACAATTATTAATGAGAATTAATTATGAAGGAGAAATAATTAGAATTAACTGATTAACAAAATAATCGAAAATGTGCATTTAGTAACCGCAATAAATTTCAGCACTAAATGTTAACATTAAACAAATATCTTTAAAACTGTAATTCATTTTTTTTAATTGAATTTTGTTTGTGATGATATGTTTTAATATTAGAAAAACTGAAATATATAAACTTTATTACAAGATAATTCTATATAATCAAGGTCTCACAAAATACCTCATTTGGCGAATAAATGAGCGATTAGACTCGACAAGTTGGGATTGCTCAATTTTTGCTTTTCTATTTTGTGTGTGTGTGTCAGTTATTCGCGTTACCGAACAATTGATGTCACCCTAATCTCGCCGTACCATTTACATTACTCTGTTTTTAGAGATACTAACTCAACACCAATTCAATTTAGAATCAGCCAAAGTAATAATAATGCAAACGGCGTTGGGAGTGGAGAATGTGTATGAGAAAAATCAAAAAACATTTTTAATGAAAATTATGCAGTTTCTGATAGTAAAAAATAACGTAGAGTATTAGAAAATGTAAAGCAAGATTACATAAAATATCTTTTACAAAATTTAAATGAAGATGTTTATTGTCTTCTGTCTACAAAATATCCCGTTAGGATCGGAAAAGGACAGTTTTCAAAACTATGATATAAAAGAAATTTAATCAATTTTTAACCTTATACATTTGAATGATACAGATAATTCCTTATCTGAAGTTGTATCGTAATGGAAATTATTTAAACGTTTCTTGAATTGTCGTTGCTGAACCGTGAATTTAGGAGATATCATAAATATCATTCGAAAAAACGATCTGCAGCAACTTTATCCTATAACATGTAACGTTCTACACTTTGATGCAATATTGCCACTACATTCAGTGGACTGTGAAAGAGGCTACAGTGGAATGAACGCGAAAAAAACTACATTGAGAAAACGTATGTATATAAGAAATGTCAGTAATGGCATTTCAATATGTGATTAACGGGACCAATAAGCAACAGTGCAATTTTGAAACTGCGTTTGAAGTATGGGCTTCAATGAAAAGACGAATGATTCTAGAAAAAAAATATTTTTTAATACGAGCTTTATTTTCTTGTTTATATTTAAATCTTCAGAATTATTTGAATGTAATATCTTGAAATTCTTCATTAATTTGGGTTGGAAATTTTATTTCATAACATTTTAATGAGTTAAATGGAGTTTGGATATTTTTGTTCTTGATTGAACAAGACCTTTAGAATGATTGTATTTTTAATAGATTTTGTATCGGGTAGCTGAATTGAGGTAAATAACTGATCAAAAACTTCGTTTGTTTTAGAACATATTAAAAAATCATTCTACAATAAGGAGTTGAAGATCGATTTTTCAGTGATTCACGACCAATCTATTTTGCTAATATATATATTTTTTCATTTGGCTTTTTTTTCCGACTAGACAAATTGCTAACGTTAGTCAAAAGTCATCAAGAACACTGTATATAATTATTTTTTCTGAGATCAAATAATTGCAAAAAAATTCTGACACACAATTGCATATATTATTGGATGAATTAAGTTAATATAATGGCCAGTGACTTTTGAACTAAAGAAACAAATTAACGTGAAAAATAATTAATTCTAAACCAAATTCAAGTAAATAAATGTTCATTTTAAAACTTTTGCAGATGCTAATTTTTTGATTTGATATTTTGAACAAACGTACAAATGATTTATACAGCGTTTAATTAAATAAGCTGATTTAAAAGAAGGGTTTATTATGTACAGTAATACCGCACGCATGTCAAACACGTGGCTGGCGTTCCAGACTTGGCCCTCAAGCAAATTATCTGTGGTCCTCCAAGACTTTTGGAATTTCCGTATGTTTGATTCATTAATGCTTGTTGAAAAAAGCTGTGCACAAAATCGCACTAATTATTGCTTAGTCTGAGATATTTTAAAATTCAAAATATCTACCACTATTTCAGAATGCTGATCTCCGATTTATTTAATGACATTCATTCCGTGATTAAAGAAAGAAGAATTATTATTGCAAAAGTTAGTAACTAATTTTAGAAAGAAAGTCCACAATATGGTAAAATTGCCCTTGCATTAGAGATTGTATACATTGGAAAATGTAGTATATGTACATGGTCATATCTAACCCATTTTAAAATTTCATCTCAAAGAGAATGTGGATGCAAAAATAACCAATCGGAATATTACAAAGAACAGATTTATAAATTTTATAGTAATTTATTTTTAAATTTTCGTGTGTTTTATGTTAAAAATAATACTTTGTTTAACTGTTATCTTCGTTCTAAATGAGACCATTTACGAATTCGAAAAATTTTGTTCCATTCTTCCCTCACGTGACTATGAAGAATATGCTTGAAAAATGAATCTAAAGTATAACGAACTTACTTTTAAGGAATAGTATATTTTTAAGATTTAAGTTTAAATACAAATCCTGATTTGGAATTATTTGTTACTACATATTCTACAATATTTACAGCTACAAGATTAAAAATATTTGTATCGTAAAACATTCCTTTCTTTGAAATAAAAGTAAATAATAAATTCTATTTTTTGTTTATTTTAACATTTATTTCAAAGTAATTATCGCAAAACTTGTTCAATATTACAAAGAAGATTTGAAATTATTAAATTAAATTTTTGACGCTGTTTGTGTACACAAAGGCAAGAGACCCAAACATGCCTTTTTTTAGTGTCCCCCTTTTTTTTTGCGTATAGTTAATTTACTTTACGGCTTTTCGCGTTAACTACACTGTTAAAAATTTTGCAGCATTCTGGCAGGTCATTCGACCGTTTTTTGAAAAAACGGTTTCATAACCATAATTTAACTATATTCTGACCATAAAATGACCAATAATATGGTCAGAATAGTGTTAAAATTACGGTTGTGTAACCATAAAAAACGGTCAAATGACCTGCCAGAATGATGCAAATTTTTAACAGTGTATGCTGCTGTTACAGTAACTACTTTAGCGATTATTAAACTAAAAATATATGAATATTTGGAAATATTTCGTTTCTTTTGTTTCCAAACGTAAAAATTGTCAATATCCATTTTGTAATATAGATAAATAAAAAGAACTCATATAATAAAAAACTATTCTAAATTATACAAGTAAGTGATGTACTAATTAGTGTATATCCTAATTTACTTTATAAAAACTGTGTTTATAAAGAGACATACCTTCTGCAATAAATAATTAAATAAACAAATAAAATTATGTTTCTAAAAGTTACAGAAACAGGTAATTTGATTAATGTTTATTAATTAAATTTACATTTACTATAATTATACCCTTTGAGATTGTAAACATACATATATTTACTTCATTTTCACAATTCTCAATACAAACGACTATTTTATCATTCCTTTGAATTGACACTTCAGCTTTGGTCCGAATATAACTTTTTAATATTCGAATTTTAGAAATATCTAATAAATGTGCTGGACTGGGTTTGAGAACCGTGTAAATATTTACAAGCGTCTTATAAAGATTCAATAAAAAGGCTAATATAACTATTCTGAAGAAAATACAATTTCTTTTCATATCTACAGTAGACACAATTACCTAAAAATCCATAAAAAGCCGATTGTTAGTTCATATTTCTAGAACTCAAATGACTGAGAATTGGTTTTACACTTCAATATTGGATACGGACCTTCAAATGTTTAATTTTTTAGCTATCTTAACCTTCTCACTGCAGTGAACTCACATCCGTTCACTAAGCTGCAGGTTTCACTGCAATAGAAACATTATTCAAATTAATATAATTTTACAGATATAATTCAGTTTTAAGAAATTAAATTATGATTAATACTCTCAAGGCTTATATGCCTATACGTAATAAAAAAATTATATCATGTGGGAAAAAACATCCTTTTTAGGTGCGTTCGTAATTATATAAATACGTAGCACCTATAGTCGTCGTTCAGTCCGTCCGTCTGTCCGTCCGTCTGTCCGTCTGTCCGTCCGTCTGTCCGTCTGTCCGTCTGTCCGTCTGTCCGCATGTAACAGAGCAAAAACTACTCAACCGAATAGTCTGAAATTTCAAATATGTAATTGTTGCAAAATTTTGTCGAGCCATTTCAAATTTTATGAAAATCGGATGTATAGTTTAATTACAGGGACAGTCAAAAGTTTTCCTTTACATTACGGCCAATGGGGAAAATTATTGCAAGTGGATTTTAATGATATTAGAGCCTTCCGAATGATCTGAAATTTTAAAGATATAATTGTAGCAAAATTTTGTCGAGCCATTTCAAATTTTAGGAAATTCGGACGTATAGTTTAATTACAGGGACAGTCAAAAGTTTTTCTTTACATTACGGCCAATGGGAAAAATTATTGCAAGTGGATTTTAATGGTATTAGAGCCTTCCGAATGATCTGAAATTTTAAAGATATAATTGTTACAAAATTTTGTCGAGCCGTTTCAAATTTTAGGAAAATCGGATGTATAGTTTAATTACAGGGACAGTCAAAAGTTTTCCGTTACATTACGGCCAATGGGAAAAATTATTGCAAGTGCATTTTAATGATATTACAGCCTTCCGAATGGTCTGAAATTTTAAAGATATAATTGTTTCAAAATTTTGTTGAGCTATTTCAAATTTTAGGAAAATCGGATGTATAGTTTAATTACAGGGACAGTCAAAAGTGTTCCGAAAAAATTATTGGAAGTGCATTTTAATGATGTATCAGACTATGCACATTATGAAGTGCAAAATATTATACATTCAGTACAATATGGGGTGCAAAAAATAATTTTGAAACTAGTTATAGTACGAACGCACCTCATTTGCCACGTTTGACGAGCAATGTCCAACTTGTTATCATTTAAAAAGAATACAGAGAAAATAACTTTACAATTTTGTCCTTTTGCTCGGCGGTCAGGGGGTTAAGCTAAGATTTGCTATCCTTCTCTTTGTTGTTATTTGTTATAATATTTTGATATTATATTATCGTAGTTTAACTAGGGGGATCTGCCCCCTGCAAACTACGCTCGCCAACTCCCGTTTAGACACCTCAGAATCTAAAAAGACGCTAATCTGATGGGTTTTACCAATATTAGAGAAGATTGAATTATACTGAAAAAAGCTGTGCAGATCTCCCTGTAAACGGGTTTTCATTCAATTCCCTTTGATTGCAAAAATTTAAGGGCTAATCAGTTGCTGTTAAGGCATCCAATGGTTGTTTTCGTTTTTGAAAAAAGAGGATCAGTTAAACATTTGAAAAGTAGCTAAAATAAAATGAATCAAGTTTACAGAATCTTTGTCTCCCGGTATTTTAAAACAATCTCTATAGCAATAGCCTAAGTCATGTGACTATCATCAAAAATTCCGGGCGGACCACTTCGCTTTTTATATTCTAGGTGCTATTTTGGTACTTTAGTGTTACCCAGGCACAGGTGGTAAGTTGCCAAAGATTATTCTATCGCCATCATTTCACTATATTATAATAGTTCAAGTCATCAACTGGCATAAACAAATACGGTGTGATCCCCGCGCCTTTGATATGAAACTTTGGCTCATATGTCATATGGCGCGATTTTTTTTCGACGCCTTTGGGGAAAGCATCAACAGCATAAACAACAACATCCGGCTTACCATATCAAGCAAAATAACGATACTTTGGCGCCAGTTTTACCCGTTGTGTATATGACATTGGCGTCAAAAACAAATCCCGCCAATATGTGGCCGCATATGACATCTGTGCCGAAAGTTTTCCATTTTATTAAAAAATCAAAAAAAATCTTTCGAATAAAAGAACATAAAAGTTGCCATGGTCGCATAGAATTATTCGTACTGTTGCGCTAGCCGGGTGTAAATCTCGCCAATAGCTTTTTTCCAACTCGCCAGTAAGCATTTTTTTAATTTTTCGAGTGGTAAATTAAAACATTGAAGTTGAAATTAAATGTCATGGTTTGTTGCCTTATTTAATATTTGGCCAGGTGACATAAACGCACCGCAGGTTTGGCGTGATTTTTTTTTTTACGAAAATTTGGCGAAAACCCCGTTTTCGAATACCAGTTACATATATATTTTTGGTACTACTTAGTTATCTCGTCGGCCAAAAATATATCGCCAAACTATAAGATTAAATACCAATAATGGTTGATCGTAAATGTCACATTCACTTGACTTTAAGCAAGTTACACGTGTTTACGTCATCAAGTAATTTTTATTTCGACGATTTATTTGTATTTTTATTAATGTTATACTAATTTATTTGTTCTTTCGTTATTTAAAATAAAAATTATGTCAATTTGTATAATTTGGCGATGGTCTGGAGATTTATATAATTTGACGAAATTGGTCGACAGAATAACTAAGCAGAAACGTATTTTTTAATTATTTTCTATTATTTTCAAAAGAAAATAACAAAAAAAATAATTAATAACTATAGAACAAAATAATTTATATAACTTTAAAAAATAAATAAAAAGTAAATAAAAATTTATTATTAAATAAACGACAATAGCCGGGTTATCATGTCAATCAAAATAATCCCATTTTGGCGCCAATTAGGTACCTCGGTGCGTATATGACATCTGTGCCTAATATTTTACTTTTCGTTTTGTTTTTTAAAAAAAGAAAGAAGTGAAAGCCATCAATTTTAAATGTTTCAGTTTTAAATGAAAGATTTTTTATTTTAAATAAAATCAATGAAAGGATTATATTTTAAATGAAATTAATGAAATATAATAAAATGCTACAAGAAAAATGTTTGGCGATTTATCACAGGCCTCCCGCTAACATAAAAATACCGAGTTCTTGATTTCTCTATCAGAATCTTTCGATTTGGCGAAAGATTGTTCAAGTAAATTGAATTATGAATAAAAGTAACATGATACACATTTCTTAGCATACATTTAAGGAAAGTCAAACTGGTCGCCAAATTAGTTTAAAATATTCTTTCTGAAATATGAAAAACAAATATCTGCTGTGATTAAAATTTGAGTTGCCATCATTAGAAAAAAGTATTTAAAATTAGAAAAAAAAATTAATATTTCTAAAACTAATTGGAGTTTAAAAATTCTAATACCAGTTTTGAATTCTGCGGATCAATACGGATATTTCGTGTTAATTTTATCGCAAGGTATTCCATATTTTAGGACAAATCACCGTGAAACATAATCAGTTGTTTAATCAGTCGTTTAAAAGATCGTTTCAAATATTCGTTTCATTTCAGCCGTTTCATATATCCGTTTCATAAATTCGTTTTATTAGGATTTTATATATATTGGTGTTTATTTCTGTTACAGCTTTTTAATTTATCTTTGAGTACATATATACATATATATATATATATATATGAAGAGCTGTAAAATTTAAAACATACATAATTTTAATTTAGGAGTAGGCATTTCAAAATATGTAATGCATACTTGGAGGAATGTTAGTTCGAAAAATGTACTGATGCTTCATTAGGAGGACCTAGTCTATACATTGGATTTGAGAAGAAACATTGAATGGATGCTTTGTTAATTGTACTTTTAAAATTGTATTCTAAGATTTGAAACTTTCCACCTGTATCTGCCTGCGAAATTCTTTCTTTAGATGTGTCCATCATGAGTTTGTTTTTAATACACATTTTCACTAATAAAATGACATCTAAAATGGTAGAAAAATTTGAGTAAGTAAACATTTTCCCATCATTATAACTTGATTAATTTTAAAGGTACAGATATGCAGATTTTGTATCAGTCTTGATGCAGGAAAAATAAAAATTTTCTAATTGACTAAATTTGTCTACTATAGTGGGAAAAATTAAAATGTGGTTGGTTGGTTGGTTGTATTTATGACGGCCAATTATCTGCACGCGGGATATAGGGCCAGGGGAGATTGCCCTTCGTGGGGATCTTTCTAAGGGGACCTAACCCGTATTAACGCTTGGAAATCCAAGGTTCGAAGAAAACCACGAAAACTCCGAACAATTTGGCCGACGGGCGCGATTGGGATCGAACCCAGCACCTCCCGTCTACCAACTTCGAGAGCAGAACCTCTCAGCCACTGGTGGGGCCAATTAAAATGTGTACCATTTGAGTATCAATGACTAAATTAATTCATTACCATAATCTTATCATCTAACTTATTTTGAAACTTTTACCTTTAATATTGCCAGCTTATTTCTTACAAGTTCTATATTTATGCACTTTTCAACATTTGTGAGACACATTGTAGATTACTGTAATATTAAATATTGACAATTATTTTTTTATTCATCAATCGCATATATCCGCGTATATTTTAAAGCAAAAACATGTCAGGATGTAAACCGAATGTTATGCGGTGGCAACACCAGAACAATTAATTTCGCTTTTGCTTCATATTTTTATTTCTAAACATAAATATTGCATAACGAAATTGAAACTAGAACACCAAATAAATAAATAAAATAATATGACAAATTTAAAAGACATGCATGAAGACACATCGAATAAAGCGCTTTAACCACTAAAACTATCAGCGTGAAAAAAAAACTAATGCAAATAGCGTATTTCTTCAAATATTAATTCCTGGCATGGTGCTGAAATTCAAGCATCGTTTTTAATAAATTTCGAAAAATTATATAAATACATAATTGATATTTTTTTATATAAGAAGTTCGAGTATTATTGAATATTATTTGAATTTTGATTTGTAAGTGAAGATAAAAAAATTGAGTTACATTAAAAGTTAGTAAAGTATAAATCTTGAGAAGAGTTAAATCGTCTTTCATGCGTTTAAAGTGCAAGCAAACAAATACACATCAATATTAAGATTTCAAAACAGAATTTAAATTTTCTTCTTATATGAACCAGTCCGGTAAAGTGGATCAGTTTTATCAGGAATATTAAAATCGCAAGAAAAGTCATGATTTACAAGAATAACTAAAATTATTTAATGAGTAAATACTAGCATATGGTCTACAAATCATCAGATTCTTTCTAAAACTATTTAAAATTTTACAAAAATCACAAACGTAGTGTGCTGTTTCCCCAAAGGATCACACATGGGCCCACATCGCACACATCTGGCATTTTATACATTCACCTCCTCTTCCACCTCCTGAATATTTTCTATTGCAAAACAAGCACCTGCATCTTCATCATCTGGTGTACAATCTGGTAAAAATTCATCTTAGATGAGGAGCGGTATGATTTTTCTCTTCAATAGATTCGTCTTGAAACAGTTATGTAGCTGATATTCGATATTAATCGACACGCGATCCTAAAAAAAATAAGATATTTCCTTGTCAACAAGTTATCATGGAGGCAAACAGACTAATATAGAAATAAATATAAATGTTCCGCTTAATACTGAACTTGGTTAACATCTTCGACGAAGAGGTCTTATAATCAATATGCATTTTATAAAACTTCAAAAAACTGCAACAATTAAGAATAAGATTTGATTTCAAAAAGTAACTCAAACAACAGGTATCCGAATGGATGAAATCGTTTGGCAGTTTTACGCTTGTCTGCTATACCGTACGAGCCAGATATTGAAGTACCCCATATTGCCCAACTATTCCATAATATCCGAATTTGCTCAATCTTAAATGCAAACAATCTATTAACAAAAGGGGTTTGAACCTATGTTCTGTATTCACGAAGTCCAGGTTCGATCCGATTCCCTTTATGAATGACAAGGACGGATTAAAAAAAATTGTTTTAATCTGACACAATAACATAAAGGAAACACTGTGTAATCGGTAGGTTCCGGCTATCTTTTTAGTCGAACGAGTGATAAAAAATAGAAATCAATAATTTTGTAAATATGTATCCTTCTGAGTTTATCCTGACATTTGGATTTGTTGTTTCATTAATAAGAAAAGGCTAATACAGATGTTCGAAATATTAAATATGAAAATTTTCTTTAATATTTTAACGTGTAACGATTTTCGGTACTTGTTAGTTATCCCGTCGACCAAATTACTGTAGCCAAATTGTAAGATTAAATTCCAATAATGGTTGATAGTAAATGTTACTTTCACTTGACAACACGTGTTTACGTCATCAAGTGATTTTTATTTCGACGTTTTATTTGTATTTTTATTAATGTTATACTAATTTATTTGTTCTTTCGTTATTTAAAATATAAATTATGTCAATTTGTATAATTTGGCGAGTGGTTTGGCGATTTATATAATTTGACGAAATTGGTCGACGGGATAACTAACAAGTACTGGATTTTCTTACAGTTGGATATGTTTTTTACTCTAATGGCTTTTATAAGATGAAAGAGAAGAGTACATTAATGACGTACATACTAAGGATCGAAAATATTCAACTATTTTTGATAAATTTATTGTGGATTTTGAATAGAAATAGTAATCTATGCTGAATCTAAAATATGTTATCCAAATTTAAACGGTACGAACCTTGCTTATATTTTCCTGATGAATCGTATTTTACGGCCTAATTGTTCTGATTATCCAATAGTGTAATCTCTAGATGTCTGTTGCTGAACTTCTAATTGCATTGCTGCAGAAAATAAAAAACTTAAAAAAAAAATAAATCTCGTCCTTTATTCTGATGTATGAGCCACAAACATCTCAGCATATTTTACCTCTGCTATCGGAAATTGGAAAATATTCAAAAAATGCTTTCAAAGTAATAAGTTAAAGTTACTATCCAAGATATAAAATTATAAAAGAAAGATATATATTTCATTTCCTTTGAAGCTGCATATAAGATAGCTTCTGATGCTTCTATATATTTATTATCCTGAATTAAGCACTAGGTAAATCTACTTTGGCGAATGCGAGTACCAAAATGTATGCATAAACTTTATGCATAATATGAATAGATTAATTAGAGAAATGTTTCTTCATCTGTCTGATAAATTAAACTTTGTAACAAAATTTCTCCGGTATTGCACAATGAAACAATTTTAATACAAACTGATTCAGTGGTCTACTTAAGAAAGTTCTGTACGAATAATTATATGATTCTTAACTGAAATGATGCTTTATAGAAAAAAATATATTATTTGAAATTTTTCGTTAAAGGTTTTATTATTTTTATAATAAACTTTTCAATTTTTTTGTCTTTATATTATTTCCAGGCATTTAAAAAAATAGCGTAGTATGTATAATAATATGTGGTAAAGTATGTGTAATTGTATTTATGTATAAAACTCAATTTCTTATATATTTAACAATTAAATTTTATAAACAGAAAACAATAACTAATGAATTATATAAATGCATATCATGCAACTGAATGTATATAGTCCAAATGTATTTGTCCAACGTTTCAGTAGGTGAGGGCGCATCTTATTCAGTGACAATATTGAAGGACGCCATTATTCCCATATCGTTGGTACCATGTCAAACTACCAATATGAAAATGTCATATCGGATAGATTGACTTGGTACCGACGATATCTGAAAACATAGAACAATATTACCTCACTATAGTAGAGGGAGGATTACCAGTTTGGCCTCATTCTTTATACTGAAATTCCGAATTCATGCCGGAAATTCCGACACAAGAATATTTTACTTCAAGTAACTCTAAAATGCCTTTCATTAGATAAAGTAAAAGCCCTGATATAGAATACCATTTACATTTTTATTTCGAAGTCGACAGAAAAAATTGATATAAATTACAATTTAAAGAACAAAATTCGACTATTTCTTAACACATTTTTATTGCGTTTAAAGCGGAAGAAAAAAAAAGTAACAATATTTGGCTTCTCAAAAAAAACTTACATTATGTGGGTAATGACCACCAACCGGTTAATAGGTAATAGTGTTATAAGAAATATTGAAATAGCCAGAAAAACCACGATTTAAAAGAATAACCAAACTTATTTAATAATTAAAAATTAGTGCATCATCTATAAATCATCAAACTCTTTGAAAAATTCTTTTAACTTTTAGACTACTTTACAACAGTTGAGTACCTCATATTCACATTACCCGATACACCATCCTAAAAAATGTAACCCTTAAATGCCTGATTTTTCAAAAATCATTGTAATAATGTTTTTCGGCTTTCATTTTTAAAATAAATCATGGGAAAAATGCTTAAAAAAATCTATTTTGTTTAAAGTCTGATCACGTTTAAAAAACAGTTTGTTACTAATCGGCAATACTGGTCTTTAATTGACAAAATAATTTTCCTTGATAAAATTCTATAATATTAAACATACAAGAATTTTAGGAACTATAATAAGAAATAAATTTTACTTGCTCACTGCAGAACAAAATAAGGTATTTCGCAAGCTTTCAAACAAAACAAAAAGTACGAGTAGCAACAATTGAAAAAATAAATCTATCTTTATTCTTAAACAGCACAAGTGTTGCCATCTAGATGTTAAAAATCGATTTAATAATATTTTCAGAATGTATTTTATTGGCAACATTAGGAATTGTAGCTTCAATATTATTCTAATAGTATTTTAGAGCTTAAATTGGGTATGTTTCCGAAAAGCAACACCCAGCATTTAAGGGTTAACTATTTACTCGTTAGCAAGTTAGCATAAAAGAAATCTGACTAACGCAGCCGAAATATAACTGTTCAACTTTATTCTGAACTTGGTTAACATCACTGACAATGAGATTTTCTAATTAATACGAATTTTATAAAATTTACCTACAAAAGATGAGAATAAGATTTTTATTCACCTATTTTATCTTCATGATCCCAACTAAATGTATATATATGTATCATGCTTTTATAAAACATTTAAAATTTAAAAATATTACTTAATACGGTTTTTAAAATTTGTATTTGTAACAATTAAACCTGATACGAGATCTAATTGTTTACGAAAATCTTTCCAATACGATTTAATTGTAATTTAACAGCATTTAAAAATATGTGATGTACAAATATTTATTGAAACATAAAGTCTATTTAGTGATTTATTTAAAGAAAATCATTTCATGAACATTTTTGGAAGGTAAAACGGTATTGAAGTATTAATGGAACTAATTACAAGCATTTATATATTTGTATATATATATATATATATATATATATATATATAAATCATTTTGACGACTATTGACAAATAAAAATTTCCAAATGAAAAAGATATTTTTATTGAAACATTTATATTAAAGTCATATATACGGTAGTTTTCGATAAGAAAACAAATATTTTCCTCCATTTTTTCGAATTCTGTTTTAGAGCAAAAATTTGTGATCACTACCTTTTTCATCTTTCGCGGGCAGATTTCGATGCCAAGAATGTGAACAACTTTTAGAATATTTAGCATATTTTATGTTTCGAATTTCGCTTTTACAAGCATTTTTAAATTTATTTTCGGTATAAACAGATATTCAAAACATGCATAAAGTTTTATTACTTTTTTTTCGTTTTACATTTTCAGGAAAGAATGTACGACTAAAATAGAAACATTTAAAAAAAATTCAAATATAAACAGTTTATTTTAGTGACATTTTGGATTTTCATTTTATTCCTTATTTACACTCAATAAAAATATAAAGCAGAACGTAAAGTATGTACTCCGGAAAGTTCCTGAAAAGTACAGATGGGGAAAATTCAAACTTTGAACGTATGTTGTAGCATTCTAATAAAATAGAAGTATCTGGAATGAACATACATTAATAAATATATTTATAGAAATAAAGCTTATTTTTCGAGGAGTGTATCATAGGTAGAACAGAAATGCCTAAAATCAAAGGTGATTTTGTTTCAAGAATTAATTTATTTCAAGATATTGTTATGACGTTTATTAAAATGAAAACTTTTAAATTTAAGTGTCACAATATACACTTTATATACAATATACACTTTATAGACAATATACACATTATACACAATATACACGTACATATTATGTATCTTAATTTCGGATAGTGATAGATTATACAATTACATTAGTATAAAATATTGGATTGAGGTATAATGTATTTCATTATATTTCCATTTTTATTCAACAAAAGCCTTACACCGAAATATTCAATAATATAATCTGCATTGTTATTTATAACTTTTGCTCATTGTTCAATAACTTTTTTGTACGCCTCTGTGATAGGAATCTTCTGGTTTTGACTAACGAATTTGTCTTACCAAGCTCTCAATAGTAGGCGAGGTAGGGGAGGTATGATACACTTTTTTTACTAATTTTTTACAACCCTTAGAAAGCTATTTTTAAACAAATTTTCACGTTTTCTTATAAAGTGACCTTTTATTCACTTATTAAAAATATTGTGAATTTGAAAAATAGTCATTCAAAAAAGATATCCCAAGTATTTTGAATGGTTACTACTGTATCAAATCTTCCCAATACTGGGGAGGATTGATACACTAGCAGGGGAGGTTTGATACATTGTTATGTAAATTGAAAAAAAAAAAAGTGCAGAGAATCCAATTTATGCGTCATACAATTTTAGGTAGCTTTCTTTACAAAAAAGCTACCTATTGCAGCCGTTCGGAGGAAAGCGATTTCAAAAAATTTTGGTATATTTTCATCGATCATGACCCCCAGACCCCGAAACCACCCTCCGTTCAAAATTGATATATATATATATATATATATATATATATATATCTGACCTATGTCACACTGTAACTCCCGTAATTATGAACCGATTTCGATGTAATTCGGTGTGTACATAGTACATACCAATGTCTCGACCGAGTTCGTTGGCCAGCTTCATCCGCCGTTTTGTTTCAAAATGGCGGCCATTTAAAATTTTTAAAAAAATTTAAAACTTGAAATGTGGTACCAAAAAATTAAAAATGGAAAAATGTTTTTTTCTTATGTATTTGATCTTTATACAAAGATTCCGGAGCAGTTTTTGTTTCGTCTATATCTTAAAAAATGGCTGAGTTATAGCATTTTGAATTTCTAGCGTGGCTGACATTTTGAAACGTCCTGAAATTTGTCACGCGATAAAAGGCGTATTTATGAACCGATTTGGATGTAATTCGGTGTGTACATAGTACATACCAATCTCTCGACCGAGTTCGTTGGCCAGCTTCATCCGCCATTTTGTTTCAAAATGGCGGCCATTTAAAATTTTTTTAAAAACTTAAAATTTGAAATGTGGTACCAAAAAATTGAAAATTGAAAATATTTTTTTCTTATGTATTTGACCTTTATACAAAGATCCCGGAGCAGTTTTTGTTTCGTCTATATCTTAAAAAATGGCTGAGTTATAGCATTTTGAATTTCTAGCGTGGCTGACATTTTGAAACGTCCGGAAATTTGTCACGCGATAAAAGGCGTATTTATGAACCGATTTGAATGTAATTCGGTGTGTGCATAGTACATACCAATCTCTCGACCGAGTTCGTTGGCCAGCTTCATCCGCCATTTTGTTTCAAACTGGCGGCCATTTAAAATTTTTTTAAAAATTTAAAATTTGAAATGTGGTACCAAAAAATTGAAAATGGAAAAATATTTTTTTCTTATGTATTTGACCTTTATACAAAGATTTCAGAGCAGTTTTTGTTTCGTCTATATCTTAAAAAATGGCTGAGTTATAGCATTTTGAATTTCTAGTGTGGCTGACATTTTGAAACGTCCTGAATTTTGTCACACGATAAAAGGCGTATTTATGAACCGATTTGGATGTAACTTCGTTTATACATAGTACATACCAATGTCTCGACCGGGTTCGTTGGCCAGCTTCATCCGCCATCTTGTTTAAAAATGGCGGCCATTTAAATTTTGAAGAAAAATTTAAATTTGAAATGTGGTACCAAAAATTGAAAATTGAAAAAATATTTTCTTCTTATGTGTTTGACCTTGATAAAAAGATTCGGGAGCAGTTTTTGTTTCGTCTATATCTTAAGAAATGGCTGAGTTATAGCATTTTGAATTTCTAGCGTGGCTGACATTTTGAAACGTCCTGATTTTTCTCACGTAATAACAGGCGTATTTATGAACCGACTTTGATGTACCTTGGTGTGTACATAGTACATACAAATATCTCGACCGAGTTCGTTGGCCAGCTTCATCCGCCATCTTGTTTCAAAATGGCGACCATTTAAAAAAATTAAAAAATAAAAAAATTTAAATGAGATACCAAAAAATTGGAAAATGAAAAAGATTTTTTTGTATGTGTTTGACCTTAATACAAAGATTCCGGAACAGTTTTTCTTTCGTCTATATCTAAAAAAAATTGCTGAGTAATAGCATTTTGAATTTCTCTTGTGGCTGACATTTTAAAACCACCTGATTTTTGTCACGCGATAACAGGCGTATTTATGAACCTATTTGGATGTAACTTGGTCTGTACATAGTACATACCAATGTCTCGACCGAGTTCGTTGGCCAGCTTCATTCGCCATCTTGTTTCAAAAGGGTTGCCATTTAAAAAAAATTAAATTTAAAATTCAAAATGAGGTATTAAAAAATTGGAAAATGAAAAAGATTTTTTTTATGTGTTTGGCCTTGATACAAAGATTCCGGAGCAGTTTTTGTTTCTGAAAATTTGTTCTTTTGTTGATATCTTAAAAAATGGTTGATTTATAGCAGTTTGAATTTCTAGCATGGCTAACATTTTGAAACGATCTTGTATTTGTCACGCGATAACACACGTATTCGCCTACTTCGATGTAAGAAGGCCTGTGGATAGTATACATCAACACCTCGACCAAGTTCGCTGGCCAGATTCATCAGCCATCTTGTTTCAAAATGGCGGCCATTAAATTAAAATATATATATATATTTAAAGTGAGGTGCAAAAAAATTAGAAATTGAAAAAGGTTTCTTTCTTAAGTATTTGATCTTGATATAAGGATTCAGGAGCATTTTTTGTTTGTCTTTACCTTAAAAAATGGCTCAGATATAGCAGTTTCCATTTCTATTGTGGGTGACATTTTGAAAAATCTGATTTTTTTGCATGCGACAGCACTCCCATATATTAACCGATTCCGATGTGAGTGAGCATGTGCACAGCAATTACTAAGGTCTCGACCAAGTTCACTGCTTAGCCTCATCCACCATGTTGTCTTAAAATGACAGGCACTTTAAGAAATTGCCGAATTTGGCAGCCAAATATAAGTTACTTTAAAGAAAAGCAGCTTGGATAAAGCTGACTAATTTCGCGAAATTCTCATTCATTATATTGATAAAAATTAGTATTGAATCTCCTATATTCGGTTTCCACTAAATTGAGCTTCGTGTGTTTGCATGATATAAGTTGGCTTTTTTAAAATAAGGATTATGAAAGCTACCTCTTCCTCCCGGCACTGGCCGGAAGGACTTTTTTATGATAAATCTTGAAATACTTTAAGTAAAATTTAAAACGAAATGACCTTGAACTATTTTTATTTCACAAATGTTTTTTACAAAAATATTTAAACTATTGATATTATTTAAAAAATCATATTAACACACTTTTTAGAAAATAAATAATGAAAAAACCCCTAGAGATCTAGCTGCAAGGAAAAATGAAGTGAACAATGCCTATTTGCAAACAATTTAACATAAATTTAGCACATTTCAGATTCCTCCAAGGATTTTCGATGCTAAAGTGTTCAATAAATGAATGGCACCGGAATTTACCAACAAATTTAATTAGAAATAAGAAAAGGGATGTATTTCACTTTCATAGTAAATGGAAAATATTTTGCCAAAATGCTGATGTCAATGTGGCGTTTGGGAATTAAAATTAAATGGTTTCATAAACATACCACCACCCCTGAAAAGGTTAAAAAAAAACTAATAACTCTATTATTTTGATAAGTAAAATCGGATTTGCCCTTCGTCAATTATAGAAACATTTTCCTTTTCAGGCCATTTAAATTTTTTTTCCTTCTACATGATGAGCAAAGCAAACTAACCATCTATCACCGCACTGCTTTTCTATGTAAACTACATAATGTCTATGAATAGTCTCTTTGTTCTTCCTTAATAATTTCTTTAGATCTGGCTGTAAAACAATAATGAATGTTATAGTCCTATATTAGTTTAAAAGTTTAAAAAAAAAAAAAAAAAAACTATTCAATTTCAAATATACAAGTGTATCATTTCTCCCCAGCACTAATGTATCATTTATCCCTATCATGCCTTATTGGATTTTCAATCACTTTGTATAAATGCAATTGCAAAATGCAAATCTGCTTTCTAGTAAATCTCACCCTCACAATGTGCTTTACAAATAAAAAATAATTACAAGATATTATCTTCGCTGCATTAGGAGTTATGAAAGAAAATCAGTATTTAAAAAAAATTACATTGACATTAAAAAAATCTTCAAAATTAAAAGGAAAAAAAAAAACGTTGTCAGTTCTTCACTGCTAAGTCCAGCTAATGATGACCTTTGCATCTGTTACAATGGCTGTAAATGCCATTTGTTGAGAAAAATTGTTAATGTATCAACCCTACCTATGTATCAAACCTCCCCTACCTCCCCTACTGGGTGAACCAAAAGTCTTGTCCTGAATATAAATATTAATTGTGTTCAAAATATTATAATTATATGTTTCTTTGGATACATTGTAAGTACTGTTATAATTTTTTTTATGAGACCACGTACCTCAGTAAATTTCAATGTGTTCCTCCTTGGTAGCTCGGAGAATGCTAATCGGTAGTGTAGTTCCCGCCAAGTGTTCATTAACATGTATTCTGTTACAGAACGCACAGCATATATATCCTAGTCTTCAGTTCTTCGAATTCAGCAATTTGTGTGGCAAAGACTCTGTCCATGATGTAGCCCTAAAAGAAAACATCCAGAGGCGTAATATCTGGAGAGCGTGGAGGCCAGGGTGTTGGTACACCCATTCCAATATACTGATCCGGAAATGTTTCGTATCTATTGCACAAAAAACTACTAAAACTGACCTATTCAATGATACACCAATTACATTATTACATAAACGGTTAATTTGTAATGAATTAGTATAATCACGGGAAGACTTTTGGTTCACCCTGTATGTTTTTATTAAGCTATACACATCGTAAATCCTTTCAAAGTAAACGAAACAGATTAAATTCTGGCGGATCCAGAGTATAGAAAAATCAAGCTTTGTAAAAAACGCTCAGTTTTTGACAAGTTGACATTCCAGTATAATAATCTAAATATACACAAAAATCAGTAAAATCAAAAATCAAAAATAAAAAGGCAATTACATGTAGAAAAAAAGCTCATCTTTCATTGGACGATCAACCGCGTGAATTGTTCGAAATAGATCGAAACGGATGAAAATTTGTCAAACCAATGTCTGGAGAGTACAGGGATTGCAAAAAGCAAACAGTGTCAAAGATGCACAAAAATCAATAAAAAAAAAAAAAAAAGTCACCTGAAGAGCAAAAAAGTCTCATTCAAATAATATAAAAAGCATTTCATTTAAGAGTGCATTTTTAAATTAAAAAGAAAAACGCTTGTGAATTTCTCTCCAGCCCAAAAATGTATGATTAAGATTTAGTGGAAACGAAAATTATTCAAATTATTTCTTATCTATTCGTTGTAAAAAATTAAATATTTTGATTTCTTAAAGAAATGTATTAAAATTCCGCTTTAGTTATGTGAATGGTCTCACAACATTTTTAAAATTAAATTGTTTACATGTTTAGAAATTTCTAAGATCAGTTTTCGGAATGAATATCTTCGTAACGCATAAAAGAACCTAAAAAAGGTTTAACAGCTAAAAAATAATATGTCGATGTTTAATGATTAATTATGATGCTATTTGAAATGGTACATTTCAACTGTACTGTTAAACATAATGCAACAGGAATAACAAAATTACATTCAATGATATTGAAATATCAAATATATATTTTTTTTTTCACTATTATAAGTTCAATGCAATGGTTGTTTTATAATTTGTTGAACGTTTCATCTGCTATCATTTACTCCAGTTTTTGAGATTTGTCTGGCAACTTCAGAAGTACTATCAAATTAAAAAAAATTAATAAGTAAAACAGAAATAAATTATAAACAAATAATTTATTTGAAACTTAGAAAACGCGCAATGTGCTAAACAAATAAGTTACTTCAACAGCAAATAAATATCCTAAATAATAAAATAAAAACTGCTTTAACTGTTCTTCAAATGTATACACTTTATTTAAAACAACAACAACAACAACAAAACATGTGGGATGCATTGTGGGGCAAATTTTTGTTTCAGTTTTAATTTTAGGTTATATTTAGGTGACTACAGTATATATTCCATTGAAGAGAAAAATAATGCGAGGAATTTTTAATTATAATCAAAGAAATCCATCAAGATTCATTTATTCTTATTGATTTAATGCTGAAAATCGCAGCAGCTGACATTCGAAAACTTTGTTTTTAATTTAGGTTATTAATTTGCTTGAAATGACATTTCCTGATAAATCGATGAAACTGTAGTACATTTTAACTGACCGTTTTTTAAGAGAAAAGTAACGCGAGGAATTTTTAATTATAATCAAACAATTTCATTAAGATTCATTAATTCTTGTCGATTAAATGCTGAAAATCGCAACAGCTAACATCCGAAAACTTTGTTTTTCATTTAGGTTATTAATTTGCATGAAATGACATTTCCTAATACAGCGAGCGGCGACGACAGTCGACTACGTTTTCGAGTTACGGGATGAAATCATGATGTAGGACAAGCTTATTAGTAGATTAAGGAATGACTAGTCTCCCTCGACATTTCTTGGTACGATATGAGCAGCAGTGAACTCCAACTCGTTATTTTGGCGTCGTGATTACGTCATGGAGTGATGGGATGAAACCGGTCTCAAATTAGATGCAAAATAAAGTATTTTAAGAATGCATTGGTGTGCCTGCGCATACCCTGGTATAAACCTCCGGCAGACTTAAATTTATAACAAAAAAATACCTCATAATATACAATTGAAATCCTATAAACATATTTTACATTAAATTGCCATATATAGTACTTCTAATCGACTTTCAGGATGAATTAATGGTTTAGGAAAAGTTTATAAACAGTATGTGAGAAAATGACTGATTCGACATAACTTGGTACAAAGCGAGTAGGCGGGGCTTATTCTTAATTTAGGTGATATAATCATGTCATCGAGTAACAGTTAACACGTTAAAGGCACATATCAGTACAATAAGAATATTTCAGACTGTCTCGTCATATTTTGATACGAGACGAGCAGAGCGGGCGCGCCAATCCTTAATTTTGGCGGATAATAACGTCATCAAATAACGGCTTCAAATTTTGATACATTAAACGCACATATCAATACAATGAGAATATTTCAATCTGCCTCTTCATATCTTGGTACGAGACTAGAAGATCGGGGAGCGGGTGCCAATTCTTAATTATAGCGGTATAATTACGTCATCGAGTTACAGCTTGAAAATTTGGCACATTAAAGGTACATATCAGTACAATAAGAATACTTCGGTGTGTCTCGTCATATCTTGGTTCGAGACGAGCAGAGCAGGGATCCAATTCCTAATTTTGGCGGTTTTAACACGTAATCGAGTTACGACATAAAATCCTGGTAAAGGACAAGATTATTAAGGGTAGGTTAAGGAAACACTGGTCTGTGTCGATATTTCTTGATATGATAAGAGCAGCATCGGGGATTATCTCGTCATTCTGGCGTCACTATCACATCATCGAGTTACGGGAAGAAACTGATGCCAAATTAAAAGCGAAATAAAGTATTTTAAGAGTATTTTGGTCGGCTTGTTCATATCCTGGTAGAAATCCCTGACGGAATAAAATTTATAACAAAAAAAGACGTCATAATGTACAATCTAAACCACCAAGATATGACAAAGCAGACTGAAATATTCTTATTGTACTGATATGCACCTTTAATGTGCCAAAATTTCAAGCTGTTACTCGATGACTTGATTATACCGCCAAGATTAAGAATTGGCTCCCTGCTCTGCTTATCTCCTACCAAGATATGACGAGGCAGGCTGAAATATTCGTATTATACTAATCGGTATCTTTAACTCGCCAAAATTTCAAACCGTAACTCGATGATGTTATAATACTGTCAAAATAAGCAATTGGCCCCGTTCTTTTCGCATTGTACCAAATTATACCATATCAGTCATTTTCTCGAATACTGCTAATAAGCATTTCCTAAACCATTCATTTATCTTGAAAGTCGATGGCGAAGTAATATATATGGCAATGTAATGCAAAATATTATGTTTATAGGGATTAAATTGTACATTATGACGTCTTTTATTAGTATAAATTTTAGTCTGAAAGGGGGTTCTACCAAAATAGGCGCATTCACCGAAATATTCTTAAAATACTTTATTTTATCTTTAATTTGGCACCGGTTTCACACCGTATCTCGAGGTCGTGATAGTGACGCCGACATGACGAGTTGGCGCCGCTGCTGTTCATATCTTACAAAGAAATGTCGAGGCAAACCAGTCATTTCTTAATATTTACTCTTAATAATCTTGTCCTACATCGGGATTTCATGTTGCAACTCGATGATGAGAGTGTACCGCCAAATTAAGAATTGGCGTCCTGTTCTGCTCTTCTCGTAACAAGATATGACGAGGCAGACTGGCATATTCTTATTGTACTGATATGTGCCTTTCATGTGCCAAACTTTCAAGCTGTTACACAATGACTTGATTATATCGCCACAATTAAGAATTGGTGGCCCGCTCTGCTTATCTCCTACCAAGATATGACGAGGTAGACTGAAATATTCGTATTGTACTAATCGGTATCTTTAATGTGCCAAAATTTCAAGCCATTGCCATATTGCAATGTAATGTAAAATATGTTTATAGGGTTTCAGATGTAGATTATGACGTATTTCTTGTTATAAATTTTAGTCTGCCGGAGGTTTATACCAGGATATGCGCAGACAGACCAAAATATTCTTAAAATACTTTATTTAACTTTTAATTTGGCATCGCTTTCATTCCGTTACTCGATGACTTGATAGTGACGCCAAAATGACTAGATGGCGCACGTTGCAGCTCATATCCTACCAAGAAATTTCAAGGCAGACCAGTCATTCCTTAAAGTACTCCTAATAATCTTATCCTACATCATGATTTAATTCTGCAAGTCGATGACGTAGTCATTTGTGTCGCCGCCGCCCGGTCTATAATAAATCAATGATGCGATAATACATTTTAACTGACCGTTTTTTAATAGGATAGCTAAATTTCTACATTTCGCAATTAGTGACTCTGTAAGTCATTTCTTTATTTTGTGGATAGCCACTTATGTAAGTATAGGCAAAAGTTGATTAACTAAGTTGGGTCACTGTACGGCTGGATGATATTAGAAATTTAATATCGCGATATATCAACGAGTTAATCCCAATATTGGTGATATATCGCTATAACTATCTTAAACTGTGTAAGAATAGAAATAATGCTAATTTCGAAATAAATGGTAAAGTAGCAGCAATTTTAGTACCAACAGATGTAGAAAGCAACGAATCAATGTTTTATACCGATATATGTTCACACAGCATCATTAAAATATGTAGGGGAAGTTGGCCTAAAATGATCCTAGTGGGCAAAACGATCCACATAGGTTTTCTCCCAGACAGGTCGCGCTATCTACAGTGTAACACATAAACTAGTTGTGTCACGTGAAGAAGAAGCAATGGCGGTATTCAAACGATCGCAGTATAACGCGTCTGAATAGAAATCTTTGAAAAAGTGGGTTTTATAATATTACTATAAGATAAGCACTAACTTTCATATTGATTTACATATATAGTTTTTCATGTAGAGAAATATGACTTGGTTTACTTAATAGAGTACGTTTTTAGATGTGAATTGCACATGCTAAGTTTGTTATGTTTCTAGACGTCATCTAGTTATATGACCTAAAATGGGCATTCATGTTGCCGGGTAAAATGATCCACTATGTGGATCGTTTTACTACCATTTTATTGGCTGAAGAAAATCCGATACCGCTTCCTAGTCATCGTGGGAGCCAAATGTGTGACTGCCCCAAACCTTTCTCTTTGAGTCCACAGGTTATCCTAGTGTCTCCAAAGAAAACGGAACCAAGCACTTCGAGAAAAAGGAAATCGATGAAAAGTGTCATTTTAACGAGCAGTCCTTATAAGAATCAACTGTGCTTGAAAGCGAAAAATAGAGAACAGAAAGAGAAGATAAAAGAGGCTGCAGCTAATAAAATCCAATTAAAATATTCTAAATCTAAAATCGAAATAGCCAGAACAAGCAAAGAAAAGAGCATGAAGTCAAAGCAATGACGTATTCCCATCAATGTTGCCACTGGGCTCCTTTTTTTAAATTTAGATTTCTTGATTGGCACCACTTTTTTGAAACGGTAAAATTGCTCTTGTTTTCGCCTTAACACTAGAACGCCCGGAAATTTTACCCAAGTTTCATAAAAACATTTAACACCAGAATTTTTATTTAAAATTATTTGACTCATTTATTTAACGTAAGTCTGCTTAGTTTAAATTTAACTTATTTCATGAAAGAATTGCTGGTTATAGTTGATATTTAATCATATGGTCGGAGTCGAATCGACTCCATCCGGGCGTTCTAGTGTTAATTAATATGTCATTAAATACGGCGAATTTTACTATTTCAAAAAAGTGGTGCCAATCAAGAAATCTGAATTTAAAGAAAGTAGCCCACTGGCAAAACTGGATATGTTGTTATGGGAATCAGAAGAAAAGAGTGTCTAAAAAACGATAGTGAAACAGTTTCAGAAGATGAACAAAAGTGTATTTATTGCGATGAACTGTTTGCCTCCTCTGCAGAAGGTGAAGGTTCGATCCAGTGTTACAAGCGTCGTAAGTGGGCGCAAAATGCATGCGCAGGGATAGATGAGAATGAGGATTATGTGTATCTTTGCGATATGTGCTTAAATATTTCTAGATTTTGGATGGGGGTGGGGAAATAGGCGATACTTTTCGATCATAAATTTCAAATATTCCATTTCATTGTTTTTTCGCAATTAATTGTGGCACTTTTTTATTTTAAAATTTACATTAAATCAGTTATGTATGCTATTTGATTGTAAAGCTTATTTTATTTCATTATGTATTGTCATAATTACTTTTATATCCTTTATTTTGCCGATAAAAAACAATTTACAATAATTTTTAAATGAAGGATCATTTTACCCTTGGGTGAGGGTAAAATGATCCTTTGGACACATTGTGAAAAATCTATTTTTTTCATTACTGAATGTGTGTTTAAAATATTATTAAAGTATGTTTCTGATGCAAAATACAGTGTAAAACATATTGGCATAGGACCAAAGATTCATTTAAACAGTTATGTTATTTTACACAAGTTTTCCCCTTAAGGGGATCATTTTAGGCCAACTTCCCCTATATATATCTATGCAAAATAGAAATAGTTTATAAATGAAACCAATGTTTGATATATGTTTGCAGTTATACCATTTATTGCATAGTATTTTTCTTTAAAAATATTATGTTTCCTTTTCTTCGTATTTCATGGATTATTTTTATTAATAACATTTTCACTATTTAATTACTTCACGTATAACTGAGAATCTCTCTATTCTAAAAAAAAGTAACTACCGCTGTCACCGCCGCCGCCGCCGCCGCCGCCGCCGGTTTTGAATTTTTTGTGACTGGAGGTCTTTCTTCATTAATATTAAGAAAAATAATGCATACAAAAATATGAAAATCGGTGGTTTTATACAGAAATGTTTGATAAACACGCTGAAGTAGACAGTTTTCAAATCGAAGAATTATTTTAAGAGATATTTAATGCTAAAGTTGGACAAAATCGTTCCACTAAAAAAGTTTTATAGCAGCAAAAACTATACATAGCAGTGTAATCATTTTTAGATCATTTTATGCGTTAGAATTTGCCGGAGTGCAGATTGCATTAATTTTTTTATTTTGACTCATTTTTGGGGGTTTTATTTCTATTTTAAATTCAAATTTTCAGCATGTCTAGAGATATTTTTTACAGATTTTAGAAAGTGATATTAATTTAAACTGTTGCCAACTGTATAAACAGCGGAAGCAATAATGTTTGCTTCAAAAAAAAAATATTTATTATAAATAAATTAAAAATTTATTTACACGCGACTATTATAAACAGAAAAAAAAACATTTGGAATTAGAATTAAATAATTATGTACAAAAAGCAGGAACTTATTAAAAATTACGTCATAAAAACTATAATTACGCGTGAATTTTAAGAGAGAAAGGAATTTGTAAAATAATAAATTTATTAACATGCGTTAGAAGTCTTAAATAGGAGAAATTACGTCATATTTACGTCACATTACAGTTATTACATAAAATGAACACAAAATAATATTGCAAAAAGGTTTAAATTTAAAAATTGCGCTAGACATTTATTTGATATTTTGAGAGGACACTTTTCAACTATTTTTGTTAGGAAAGCGCAAATAATATTTCATTTCTAACTTTTTCACGTGATTTTCACGTATTTTCACGTGAATATTTAAAAGAGAAAGAATAGCTTGGTAAAAATTGCGTCAGATTAAAACGATTAATTTAAAATGTCTCATTTAAAAGAACTTTCTTTTCGCTTTGTTAAAAAATACCAGGAGACAAAGACTCTGTTTACTTAATTCCTTTTATATTAGCTTATTTTGAAATGATGCGTTAATACGGATTAGGTTCCCTTAGAAAGACCTCCACGGAAGGCACTCCCCCTAGGGCCTATATCCCTCGTGTAGATAATTGGCCGTCAACAATCAACCCAACCCTTATTTTGAAATGTTGTTACGCGTGTCTACATCATCAAGTTATTTTTATTTCGACGTTTTATTTGTATTTTTATTAATGTTGTACTAATTTATTTGTTCTTTCGTTATTTAAAATAAAAATTATGTCAATTTGTATAATTTGGCGAGTGGTTTGGCGATTTATATAATTTGGCGAGATTGGTCGACGGGATAATCAAGTAGTACCGCACCGGATTTGGCGTTAAAATTCCCCTATCAAAGAGAAATGAATAGAAATTCGAATATAGGGAGATCGCCACTGTTTTTTTAAATTATAATTAAATCTTTCGAAATCTTTTTTAAAGCCGATCAAATTAGCGTGCATTTAGAGTCTGCGGTGTCTAGACGGGGGTTGGCGAGCGTAGCTCGTAAGGGGCCGAGCCCCCTAGTATTATAAAAAACAAATTAAATTAAAATATTCTTCAATTTAGGACAGTGACGATTTTAATATAATTCAAGTAAGTAAAAGCAGGGGAAAAACTAAAATTAATTTAATGCTACGTCATGCTAATATACTTGCAATTCAGTAGGTTTCAGTGAATGATAGATACAGCAGACATGCTGTTTTTTAATTTTTCTCTAAGGAATGAATGCAGTCTTAGTCAAAAAAATTCACTGTATTTATATCTTCCTAACTATTTACTACAAATAAACAACATCAAAACCTTTTTTTTTTAATATGAATAATCAAATCACATTTCGGATTAGTTTTATACTAATTGAAATTTAGTTTTTTGATAAATATTTCTTTGAAGCTAAAATATCAAGACAGAATCTCTCTATTCTAAAAAAAGTAACTTACGCTGTCCCCGCCGCCGGTTTTGAATTTTTTGTGACCGGAGGTCTTTTTCCGTTAATATTAAGAAAAATATTGCATACAAAAATATCAAAATTGGCGGTGTTATAGAGAAATGTTTGATAAATACGCTGATGCAGACAGTTTTCAAATTGAAGAATTATTTTAAGAGATATTTAATGCCAAAGTTGGACAAAGTCATTCCATTAAAAAAGTTTTATAGGAGCAAAAACTATATATCGGAATTTAATAATTTTTAGATCATTTTATACGTTAGAACTTCACGGTGTGCAGAATGCATTTATTTTTTTTAATTTGACTAATTTTTTGAGCTTTTATTTCTATTTTAAATTCAAATTTTCAGCATTTCGAGAGATATGTTTTACTTATTTTAGAAAATTGTACTAATTTAACCTGTTGCCAACTGTATAAACAGCGCAAACAATAATGTTTACTTCAAATTAAAAATTTATTTACACGTGACTATTATAAACAGAAAAAAAAACTTTCACATTAGAATTAAATAATTACGTATAAAAAGCAGGAAATTATTGAAAATTACTTCATAAAAACTATATTTACACGGGACTTTTAACAAGGAAAGGATATTGTAAAATAATAAATTCATTAACATGAAGTTTTAAATAGGAGAAATTACGTCACATTACACTTATTAAGTAAAATGAACAAAAAATAATATTGCAAAACAGTTTAAATTTAAAAATTGCGCGACACATTTATTTGATATTTCGAGACGAACTTTTTAACTATTTTTGTTGGGACAGCGCAGATAATATTTCATTTCTAAGAAAAATATTTTCACGTGAATATTAAAAAGAGAAATAAAAGTTTAGTGAAAATTGCGTGAGATTAAAAACGATACATTTATAATGTCTTTCATTTATTTATTTATTTATTGAACAACAAACATACGACTTGTGTGCTTGACAAGAGAACCCGCTTAAAATGTCTTATTTAAAAGAACTTTCTTTTCGCTTTGTTAAAAAATACCGGGAGACAAAGACTCTGTTTACTTAATTCATTTGATATTAGCTTATTTTGAAACGTTTAATTGGTTTTATTTAATCAAAGAAGAAAACAGCCATAGTATCTTTTAACAACAGTTGATTTTTCCTTTAAATTCCCCAATCAAAGAGAAATGAATAGAAACCCGTTTATAGGGAGATCGCCACTGTTTTTTTAATTATAATTCAATCTTTCAAAATCTTTTTACAGCCGTTCAGATTAGCGTGCTTTTAGAAACTGCGGTGTCTGAACGGGATTCTAGAAAATTTCGCTCTAACGAAAATACAAAAAATGACGCAGAAGAAAGAATATCAATACATAATATGAATAAGCATTGTATTCAGTATCATAGTAGACGTTACAGATTGGGAAGCTCTTTTTAAAAGCAACGAATCATCACAGTGAACGAGTGATTCGACCATGAATTTTCCCCAACTTGACGAGAAACAATAAGTGGATAAGTGTGATCACAGATCATGCAGTGCGTTTCGTTTAATATTACTTTCAAAATTCACTTTATTCTTTAATTAATAAAGCCAAATTAATAATTTATAATTATTAAATCCTTAAAAACCGCACGCAAAATCGTTAAAAACACTACGGCCTTAAAAAAAAATGCGCCCCCCCCCCCCCGCCCAAAATTTCTCGTGCCATTCTTTTTAAAAACTTTTTATTATGTGTTATAAAATATCTTAAAGTTTCAAACAGATCGCCGAGTTAGATTTCCTAATTTAAATAAATTCACGTTCTTTTAGTTCCACATTCCATCAGCATAGCGCGCACTCTATTCTTAACAAAACTGTATCTGAACGAAACCCCGTTATAAAACCTATTCGTAGATATATTAATCGACAGGGTGACGGTCTTAAACAACAATTTAAAATATTTTATGAAATTAGTAGTCGAAAATAGTAGTGTAACAAAATGACTGCCTTCCCTTATTTTTTTATCATATAGATGGCGCTGTTACCACTGTCGGCAAAATATCCTGAGATATTTTGCCAAACATGAAGTGAAGTGAATGTATGTAATTATGATTGTTCGGGTTTAAGTAGAGTTTCGGCGTATGTTCGAAATGTATCTCATCTAGAGATGTTTTTTTATGGAAATATGTATGTTTCAAAGTTGTTTTGCGCTTTTCGCGATTCTGTATATAGTTTGTGTGTCATCCCTTATTAAAAATTTGTTTGTTTAAGTGTCGAATGAATTTACCCTAACCCACATCGACAAGGTAGTATTAACACGTATGAAATTTTTATATTGAACAACTAGCCTTTATCTCAGGACTCCGCACATAAAACGGTAAAAAACGCTAAGGTTTTTAAAAAAATTTAAGGGCCTTCCACCCTCCCATCACCAAAATTTCTCACTCCACTATTTTTAAAACTTTTTATTGTATGTTATCAACTATCTTAAAGTTTCAATCAGATCGCCTTGTTAGATGTCCTAAATTAAATAAAATGGCAGTGTGTTAGTTCCACATTCTACCACCAGGGAGCGCACTCTACTCTTAACAAAAGTGTATCTGAGCGAAACTTCTTTCTACAATTATCCGTAGCTACAGTAGTCGAGGGAGTGGCGGTCTTAACACGTTGCATGCCAAGTCTATTTTGTCTCTCTTTCCGTTAAGGCCACGAAATAAGACTCCTGTTCCTCCTGTCCCCCTTTTGACCAGTGGCACGGACATAAGATATAGCCTATGTTCTAAGTTGGACTAACACCATCATTTTCACACCATAACTTTTGGAATCTGGGGTTCGGTACTTCCAGAACTTACCTCCTACAAATATACAAATTTTACCTCCCTATAATACAACAAAAATTACATTTTTTTAGAAGACTACATTTGATATTAAGGTTCAAGATGATCAAAATATTATAGTATGTAGAGATTTTGAAGTAGTTGCTGAGGATTATTTATACTATATGTAGTGAGTTGCTGATTTCCATTCAAAGATAAAGTAATTTTAGTATTTCGTTACGGTTGTCTGTATGCTTTTTTCTTTATGATGGTGTATATAGCCTTTATAGTTACTTACACTGCCGCACAAGATAATACGAATATTCGAAACGAATATAGGTTAATTTCGGCGTTTGTAGAACGCTGACGGTAATGTAAAATTAGTATAATGTTTCAGTCACCTATAACATATTTATTCTTCACAATTTATGTGTGGCTCTTATCGTTATTCTACAAGGGCCGTGCAAAATAATACGAATATATGGATCTTTTTATGAAATAGATATATGTAAACCGCGAGGTTTGGAGAAAGCGGATGGTTATATATTTTTAGTATGTTGTTACAGTAACCTACAGAATGTTTTCCCTTAAAGCAGGCGTATGGAGCATTTATAGGTATAGTTCAGTGCTCCACAAAAGAGTTAGATCACACTAGCATATGTGGTCTGTATCTACTAAAAACACATTTTAGTAGCATTATGTTATTTGAAATTCTACAAAATTTGTATATGTTGCTAAGATTTACTGAGGCATGCAAAGCATTGAAAATATGGCATGTAGCATTTATATTTATTTCACAGGTCAATAAGAAATAATACAGATGCATTATACTTTATTGCCATTTATTGTTGGAAGAGCTATTTTCTTTGACGCTTATTTAATTTATGATGCACGTATATCTCCATGTGTATAACTGTGTCTTCAACTAACATTTTGGTTTTAAGTTCACTTAGCACGAGCTATTTTCGCACAAATCTTCAGCAAAATCTTCCGCCATTGTCAAATACATTTATAAATAAAATTTGTCTAATTAGTCTTTTTTTTTCTGGTAGATCTTCTGGTGGGAAATTGTAAAACTAAAATTTTAAATTTGATTTTTTTATGTTTTCTGAAATAGCAACAATAATACAAGTTAAAATTTGATATGGTATTTTAAATTCAACTTCTTTTTACACCACTAACGCTCCGCAGCAAGGACTATACAGCAAAAATCTGTCTAAAATCTGTCTATACAGTAAAATCTGTCTGCGGACACGGTGTAAGCCGGAAATCTATTTACAATGGAAAGACTTTCAGGTCCCGGCGAATCCATACAAAATAGCATTAATACGTGTTCCATAAGTCGGAACCTGCGTAAATCGGAAACAAAGTTTTTTAAAGACCCGCCAAAAACCAATTTTTACATAAGATGGAAAAAAGAATATTTTAAAACTGAAAAGCATTCGGTACATGGAACTTTAAAACTGATAGCTCGATCATTTACACATAAATAAATACATATAAAATACAAATATAAATAAAAACACATTTTTAAGCATTCATTTGTTTACAAAGAGGGAATATTAATAATGAAATTTTGCATTTTGCTTGCTATAATAATATATTATAGTAATAATTATATATTAATAAATAGAATTATATAAATTATATATTATATAATAATTATATATTGTATAATATATGATTATATATAATCATATACTATATAATATCATATAATTGTATAATATATCACGATTTCGATGAAGTACCCATGGACTTTGCATTAAAGTGAACAATGTATGTTTTTTTTTTAATTCGAACAAAAATTAAACCATCCTTTGACATTTATATGATTGCAAAATATTTTTACTGTATACTAATACTAATACCAAAAAAAAAAAAAAAAAAAAAAAAAAATGTATATTTTTAATGATTCGTTAAAATTACATTATTTTTATTTTGTATTAAAATAGTTTTAATCAAATTAAAAACTTTAAAAATATAAATTGCATGTTCAGCGCAAGATAAATTATCGTGAAATTAAAGAAACGGATTTTTATGTTCGTCTAGTGGACGTGTTTTTTGACTTCTTTCTTTTCGACCTCATAGTTTTATCATGAAGGCTATCTATCACTTTTCCCATTCTTAAATCCCATGCGGCATTTTGAAAAGAGTACTTTATCACACAATTGCTGTTCGATTTGAAACTGCATCAATCATAGAATACCTCTGCGATTTAGAATGTGTAATCTCTTGTCTATTTTGTTTTTATTTATAATTTTTTATTAAAATAGTAAAAAACAAGTTGTGTATTTTAAAATATAAAGCATATGTATAGTTTTAAAATTATTTTAAAAATTAAACTTTAAGAGAAGGAAAGTTGCATGGAGTAGTGCAGTTGAGTTTTTCTTCCAACTGGGTGAAAAATGTAAGACGAGGACTTGAACGTGCATACCTTGGAATGCCTGTGAAAACACTTCACCATTTCCGCTATCCGAACGGTACCTGGCTGACATAATTAACTCTTATTTGTTGGACACGACTGCTCACTGGTAGGTATTTCACTCTGTTGCAACGAACCTCATCTGTGCTACTCCGACTGTGCAATTCCATTGCAACAGACTAACAGTCGTAGAGGAAAAAATGACTTTACCTTATTTAAAAAACAAGTAATATAAAAAAAAGTTAAGTCAGTTCGTTCCTGCTTAGGTCATCAAAGAAAAATTTAATATAATCCCTTCAGCTAATATTAGTTTTTGCTGCATTAAAATATCTCAATTTGTTGATTTTCTATAAGCAAGAAAATTCTATTGGTTTACAATGGAAGTCTATGAAAATTTGGCGATATATCGCCAAGTTGTCAATAAACTTGGCGGTATTTGGCGACAGAACAGGGTCCTCCCTATGGTAATCCTCCTTATAGGTATGGAGATGAATTAAATGCTGTTCAATAAACAATGGCCGCTATTTTTTCTCCCATATAAAACTAAAATTAATTAATTTATTTTAATTAATGAATTAATATTTGAAAAAACTGTACTAACATCAAGTGTCATCCACTACAAGTTTTAAAAAATGTATTGGAACTTGAGTGGATGAATAATAAGTATTTTATTAACGATTGAAAATTTTAACAAAATATATATAGGGAGAGTGTGAACTAATAGTAGGAATTGAATACTAATCAGGTAATTAAAGGATGGCTGCAATTAATATAATGATATTATAAGATAAATAAATATAGTTATTATGAATAAAATATTTATTGCGAATAATTATGATTAAAAAAGTGGTATTGTAACAGACAAACTGGAATTACCATGCTTTTCGGACACCTTAATGTTTATCTATATTATTTATAAAATAACATACAATTTATTAAAACAAAAATGCATTTTCATTCAGAGGCAGCTGAGAAACATTCGACTTCGACAACATTTGAGTGTTTCCACAATATAGCTATAAAAAAAATATGTAATCTTACCTGTAACAAACCGACATCCAATTTTGGTGGGAAATTTTGGTGGGAAGTTACAAATTCGGATTCAGCGACCCAAAAAACATCTAGAAAGCCGATTTCCAGTACTACCATTAATTTTGCTAGGTAAAATTCTCTATTGCCTGGACTAAAATTGAAGTTCGATATCCGATTGTTGACCGAGAGAGCTCCCTTCTTGATCAAGGCACCTTAAGCAGTGAATTAAGTCTGTTAGATTACAGGATAGTGTAAGAAATTTCAAAATATTTAGTCACTTCTATCATAGACGCTCCTTAAAACCTGATTTTGCCGTTTTTTAAGCATAATTTGAAAGCTACTTGGTAGAAAAATGTGAAATTTTGGATTCCATAAAGCAGGACTTAATAAATCTGAATCCATCAAAAAAATTGTAGGTTGCAATTCATAATTTTTTTAATATTAATTTCATAATTCATAATTAACACCATAAAATCATAAAAAATGCAAATTCAACTTATTTATGTTTGGGTATATTAGTATTATTGCTACACAAAAAATTAGAAGATTAGGATCAAAATTTCTGAAGTTATAAATAAAAATATGAAAATGTAATTTAACATTAGAAGCACTAAATTTTGAATGTTTATAATTCAAAAACTTATCATTCAAATGACTTGAAATTTGGTGTCTGGGCATGGTTTGAACCAAAGGTTTGAAATATCGCATTAAAATTGGGATTATTTGCCATTGAAAAAACTGAAGTTTGGATTCGTTTTAATATTTAGATGGCCCCCTAAACAAATTTTATATACGTCATTTAAAAGTAAACTTTATTTCCAATCGTTCGGTACCAGTAACTTTCGTCTACGATAATTTGTTGAGGAGTTAGTAGGGGGTGTTTCCTTTTTTTTCCACGACTTTACATATGCATATATAAACATAGTATTCAGGAAAATCTTTCTCATCTTCCTAAATTTTAACAACCGGAACAATAGAGCCACAAATAATATGTCTTTGTTTTCATTGCAAATTACATATTATAAACTAGGGGGTTGTGATACCTACGTTCTTCGTGCTTCAACCTCGGATAGTCATCAGACTTGCGGTTTGGAAATTTGTTCCTAATTCATCCATTGGTAAAAACACAAGCGATTTTTTTAATTGTGTTTGGGTGGACAGACAGATTCACATATAAACTCCATAAACTATGCGCTTGTATGTTTTACATAACAAATTAGTTGGTCACTCTATATGAGCAATGAATAGCTATATTCTATTCATTGCCGTAGCTGCATTATAAAATGAGTTTAAATACAAAGTAATCACTATAAGTATCTTCACAGAGTAAAACATAAAAAATAAACTTTCACTTCAATGACTTCTATTCGTTTTGTTAGTTTCTTCGGTGATTGAAAAAAATAAATTAAAGTTTTGTAAAATTACGATATGATGTATAAACTACTGGAATAAAAAATTGTAAAAATCTTCATTGTTCATCATCAGTGCAGTGTGATTATTATTTATTATAGTGCTTCAACTGTATCAGTCATTTGGGGACATATATAAAATATAAATAAGCATTCAAAAAAGTTCTTGCAGATATTTGCTTATATATTTTATCAATTTTTACAACACTGTATTCAATTGTTTGTTGAAAATTTCTGCTTAGTTAAATGATTTTGATTTTTCATTTAATTTTTTGTTTAATGGTAAAATTTAACTTAAGTCTATTTTAAAACAATGATGTTTTGTAAACAATAGAGAAACATATCTCTTTGCAGAACCATAATTTTACAGTTATTTGTCAACACCTAAAACGTGAAATATTATTGAAAACTTGGAAATATCTTGTAAAAACTGAAGAGAATTCAACTATAATTAAAAACTATTTGACTCATGATCTGGGAATTTATAAAATATTTAATTTGTAATAATATACATGATATATGAATGAATGATAATTCTATCATGCATCTCATAATATTTACTGTACTGCTATTGCCCAGAAATAAAGTTATTCTCTAATGCGGAACAATGATGAAGATATAAATGTTTATAAAACACATTAAGGCCATGAAAAACAAGACATTTTTTGGCTGAGAAAAATACTGTAAAAAAATATATAAGTTACAGAAGTTATTTTTTAAAGTTCAAATATCTAAGAATGCTTTTTCAGTATTTTTCTTTTAGCACTGACAATAGAGCTTCAAAGGTAGCCCCCGATCGATGAATACCATGTGACTAAAACGCGTTGATTTTAAAAATACCTAATTTTGTTTTATTTTTGACTTTGGAAATTTTTGCTCTTAAGTTTATTATATGCATGTACCTTTTCCATTTTTTACATTGATTTAGGAATTTTTGCGGCAATATCATTTATCATCTTACCAGTAAAAGCTTCTGTAAATTTATGTCACACACGTGGCAGAATAAATAGTTGTTTTTGAAATTGGAACTCAACCAAGAACTAAATTAAAAAATGGTAGTCGCTTATAAAGAACCTTATTATGTATTCACCTTTTCCAAATATATATTCCAAATATATACTTTCAATTTAGAATTTAATAAAGCAATGTTTTATGCTGTCTCACACGTGACGCCACGTATGCGACAACTATGCTAATAAAATAATATTTTGCTCTGTGTGTCTGTCTATATGTCTGCGATGGCAAGCAGAATCTACGGCACAGGCTAAATATTTTTGCGGAGATAGTCCAAAACCTCTCCTAATGCACTTGAAACCCAAAATTTAAGAATTCTAATAAATCGTCTAGTTATTAAATAAAATGTTACCCACTCTCCTCAAAAGTACGTTTTATTCCCTCCGCTTAGTTTTGGTTGGTTGGTTCCTAAAGCTTCGCTCATCAAAAATATTTTTCTTTCTTTCTGCTTGCTTTCAGTTTGTTGGTTGTGTAAAGCTGTTGCAGAAAAAATTAAATAATCCGGGGAAGAATTTAAGAAAGCAATTTGTGAGATTTATGATTCAAGAGTGTCTTTTTTTTTCAACTAAACATTAAATTTTAGTACGAAGGTGAAACACATACATTTTGAAATTTATTTAATAATAATGAAAATTTAAAAGAATAGATCACTTTCAAATGACGTCACACCCTAGCAACCAACATAACAATCTGGTGGGCATTTTGTTTGCCCATCAGTTTTCGGGTTTTTATCTGCTTTGATTTGTAGAACGGTAATATTTGCTAAAAAATCGGAGATTTTGGTTAGTTAGTGGAAAATTGAAAGCACGTGGCTGAAACATCTATTTAGATAACAAGAAATATAGTCCTTAAAATTTAAATAAAAGATGAGAACACGCCTTACTGGCTTTTATCAACTAGAAATTAGAAATTGGCAACAGTAAGTCCTTGCACTCCAATCTTTGATGTAGCTTTAGAGAGTAGCGACATTTTAAATAGAAGTGAAATTCTCATTTTCGATACTTTTAATTATATTTTGAATTATTTGAGAAGTGGTTTTTTTTTAATTTTTAAAGACATTTTTAAATGCTTTTTTTATTGCTCTTTTATTTTTTAAGTGCAGAAAAAATGTTTCGAATTTATCGCACGCCTGCTGTACCGGGCCGCTGGCAGTGGGGACCTTTGTCGTTTGTTCGTACAGAACTTAATGTTAATACATTAGTAGTGATTTTTTCCGAAAAGTTATTTCAGCAAATTTCTTAAATTCTTATTTCTGTCTTCCACCACCTCAACTGATATATCTAGGGGTAGGCTGAATAACAGAGTTTCATTTGGATATAGCTCTGTTTAGAACAGAGTGTGCCTCCTGGAGGTGGAAAGTGGAACTAACATATTCTACAAAGCGTGATCAGCAACCCTGCCATACGGTGCCAGAGGTACAAACGAACCCTGTCGGAGGTCCTTATAGATCATATTTGGCACTTAACTGAGTGGTGATTACCATTATTTCTAAATAGTAATTTCAGAAAATATCTTAAATTCTCCAACCCGTCGATTATTATATCTTCGGATAGGTTGAATATCGGAGTTTTGTTCGGATATAAGTTTCTTTACAAATGATTGCGCATGTAGGAAAGTGAAAGTAAAAGATTTGCTATATGCCGGCGTCAGTGATCGTGCTAGATGTTCGTATAAAACATATTGCGCCTCTTGGTGGTGGAAAGTGGAACTAAAGTATTTTGAAGTGCGTGGCACGGTTGGCATAGTTAGGTTATGCTTAAGTTTATGTTACATTTTTGTTAGGGTTAGGTTGCATTAAGGTTACGGTTACATTGCAGCTAGATTATTGTTAGGTTACGGTTAGGTTATGGTTAGTTTATGGTTAAGTTACAGTTAGGTTACGGTTATGTTATGGACTTATTACGGTTAGGTTACTGTTAGGTTACAGTAGGCTATAGTTAACCTAAAGCTAGGTTGCAATCAGTTTACAGTTACGTAAGGGTTAGGTATCATTTAAGTTAAGTTTAAGTTACGGTTAAGTTACAGTTTCGTTTTAGTCATGTTGCGGTTAGGTTATAATTACTTTACGGTTACATTACAATTACGTTACCGTTAGGTATTTCGGCCCAGCATATTAGCTAAGGATCGAGTATCGATTTGATTCACGTAGTGTCGGATTTAAGGGTGATATAATTAGTTTGAAAATTAAAATAATTCACTCGAGATTTCGATTTGAAATATACAAATATTTACGCGACTTAAGAGTGATTTGTACAGTTAAATATGGCAATTTTATCACGGAAACTACGCAGTCTTCGGAAACATATTCCTATTCCCCGTTTTTCGTTGCAGTAATTTTGAGCTTTTTTTATTGCTGAATATCAGTTTTTTAATAACTTATTTTTCACACAGTCAGCGGGCACGTATTTAAGACAAAAATTGAGTTAGAGATAAAATCGTACAAATTACATGTTCATTTAAGAATATTATTGCGGGCCAAAGCAACGCTGAACTGGTTAGCTAGTTTCAAATAAAAATAATTCAAAATAATTAATATGAGTATTATTAATTAATATTTCTATAGAATTTTCTTTTGTTTAATAAACAGGTGTATTTACTTTCTGACAAATGTTGAAATGTAAATCTATTTACAATTCCTAGTGATTCAAATAATCTTGCTTTGTGAAAAACATGGGAAAATATGAATGGAAAAACTGAACTGTATACCAAAAAGTTCGCAAACTAAGAATGAATATTGAATAATAGTTGAAAATATGACAACAATGAGGAATTATTTAAAATGTTAAAATAACAAAATTTATGAAATTTGAAAAGGATAAGAAAAAAAACATATAAGAATTTTGCAAATTGAGTTTGGAATGTTATTTTCTTCCAGAATCAAAATGAAGTACAATGTACTGTGAAGTACAAATTCCTCTTCTTTCACTGCTTCAACTTTGTTTGACTGGTAACTATCAGACTTATCCCACATGTTTAACAACCACAATACAGAAAAATGCTAATTTTGATTTTATCGAATTTCTTTAACAGGAAAAATTTCACTTAGACAAAAAGCATTCACAGAATGAAATTATATGGAGTGAAAAAACATCCTCTATGATTAAACATAAATCCATGGCAAAACTGCTTTTCAGATAAAAGTATGGAGGGAAATCATTCTCATGGAAAAGGCATAGATGGTGGGGTGGGTAGTAACATAAAAACACTTGTGTATCAAAAGATGATGAGCAAGAGCAAAATGCACACAGTTTAATTTGTAAACGATTTTTCTGACTTAGCTGGCGCATGAAAATATTCTACTTTCGAAAATTGAAGAAAGAGTACATAACGAAAATCCTTGGGAAAGTGTAACTAAAATCAAATGAATATCAAGATTCCATATCATTGAGCACGAGGAAAGAACACAACCACAGTCACAAACCACTGTGTCGCAACCACTGCCTAACGAAAGAAAAAATAATAATCAAACAATTCAGCAGTCTTAATTTCCAGTGAAGATCTAAAATTAGGAAAATGGATTATTTTGAATTATGGGGGCAAGCATTATCCAGAAAAATAGAATAAAAATACATTTTTTGAAAATACCACAGAAGAGCAAACAGGAACGAAAAAATCATGCTTCATGCATAGATTATGGAATCCTTTCCAGCACTTTCCGAATAATGCAACAAAACTGCACCGTTTAACGAGTTAAAATATTATGTCTAATTCAACCATATGGGAACGCATAACAAATTTGAAAGCCCAATTTCAGCTGTTTCCCTCTACAATCGGAAATTTATCCGAATTCTTCGATGAGCTCTGTACATAGTGTATTTGTCGTAGGCTAATTGAGAAATCCGGCTCTTTGCAAACAGCCTAGGCTCTTTGCAAAGAGTTGATCCACTCAGATGAAAATTTTCCTTCAGCAATTCCCCCAAATAAGGAGAATGGCACGTGAATTCTTTTGTGCAGCCCAGTATATGCGGTATAGAATTTATATATAACGTGTAACATGCAGAAAATTAGTTACATTTAAAAGTACATACCGAATTTTAAAACTATCTTCAAGCTGTAATTACTCAGAGGTAGTAGTGTAACCGATTTCTTTTGTGTGTCCCTGTAAATGAAAGACATATACTATGAATGAACTAGTCTATCATAATCATCTTGTAGTGAAGTTCAGTGATTTATATCAGTTTCAATACAATTTGAAATAAATAGCATATTCTCGTTAAAATGCTCTGCAAACGATTTCCCCTCTATACCATAATGTAGTGGAATTATTTTGAGTGCCCCTGTAAATGATCTATTAATCCCAATTACTTCATATATGATACCAAAGAAGTATTAGTGACCCTAAATAACAATTATCAATTGCATGAAAATCGGAGTATATTTACTGGAGTTAGAGCATGGACAGACGGACAGACAAATTGAATGCATAAACACTTTTCGACTTTGTTGGAAAGTGTTAAAAATCGGAGATTATTTCAACTGGGCCAAAAATTGAGATGAAATTTTATACAAAAAGGAAGAAATAGTAAAAGCAATTTCTGCGGAACTTTTTGATAATAAAAGTAAAGGCTCCTATGAACATGAAAACTACGCATTTGAACTCTGCGTTGAAACTTCTAAAACAAAACAATAAAACTTGTCTTGTCATTCATACTTTGCTTTTATTAACATTTTGGAAAAATGGTTATTGTCCTCGGTCAGAGTAGGAAATCAAAAACATATCCAAAGCGTTTTATTGGTTGAATCCGCATTTTATTCCTTTTCTGATTGGTCTATATAGTAATCTGTATTTTCCCTTTACTTTCAACAGAGATGGATACTTCTGTTGCCACTATGACAAAAAAGTAATAAAAACTACAAAAAAATTAATAACTGAGAAACAAATTCAGATACAACTTTCAAACAAATTGCATTTAAAAAAGTACACTTTTTTTTCTCTATACGACGGTGTAAAAAGTAATATTTTTGGATGTTTAGAAGTTTAAAAATGAAATTTCATTTAAAATTGGTCCAGGAATATTAATGTTTAATCCATGGCGTACGTAATGTATGACCAGCTCCGTAGAAGTTAAAAAATTTACAGTACCTAAAAATGTAATCCATGGCTTACGCAATGTATGGTCAACTCCGTGCGATTTTTTATATCTTAAATTTTAGTTTTGAAAAAATGATTTTCCAAATGGTCGTTGTAATTTGTTAAATTGCAATTTTTTTTATTATTATTTTGTTGAAATTGTTTTTTTAATACAATTTCTACTCATGAAATTTTTTTTTTTAAATGTCCATTATTTGCATTTTATACGTGTTCCTTATATTAATGTAGACCTTTTTTACATGAATGTTAAATCAAGTTTTTCGACTAATAATCAATTGAATTCTTTTTTTTTTCTTAAAATTAGGATATTGCACATTGTTACACACGTGACAATAATGCCCTGCACAAAATTATTATTTGTACTAAATTCTACCTTTAAAAACAAATAAAACAATAAATAGTTAGTATGGAGCCTGAACATTTTGTAAAAAATGTACCGCTGTATAAACATAGCAGATTCAGTAGATTACTTGTTAGAAGCAAAGTATTTGAAAAGTCGTGTCCAATAATCTGTCCTGCACATGACACCTCTAATTCATGATTATTTTTTACATGAATATTTTTTTTCTAATATTACATAAGTGGAGTATTTTCATTGAGGCAGCAAATAAAAAATAAAAATGCAATTTAACAAATTGCAACGACCATTTGGAAAATGATTTTTTCAAAGACTAAAATTTAAGACATAAAAAATAGCACGGAGTTGATCATACATTACGTACGCCATGAATTAAACATTAATAGTGTTATTACATGTAAAAGTTGCAAGCGACAGAAATCGCCTGCGACTCGTACACATTATCCACCTGAAAATTAAATATTATCCAAGCATTTCATTGGCTGTTCGGGAAAAGGCTTTTCCATCGTCAGATTTCCAAGAAATCTGACGGCCATTTTTAAATGAAATTTATTTCTTAAACTTCTAAACATCCCACAATATTACTTTTTATATCATCGTATAGAGAAAAAATGTACTTTTAAATGCAATTTGTTTGAAAGCTGTATCTCAATTTGTTTCTGAGTTATTAATTTTTTTGTAGTTTTTATTACTTTTTTGTCATAGTGGCAACAGTCTGTTGTCCTTCTCTGTTGAAAGTAAAGGGAAATACATATTACTGTATAGACCAATGAGAAAACGAATAAATTTCAGATTAAACCAATAAAAACATTCTGATATGCTTTTGATTTCCTACACTGACGAGGACAATAACCATTTTTCCAAATGGTTAAAAATAAATAAACGTTAAATGAGTTTCATAGCTGCAAAAATGTAGATGAAAATTAAGTCTAATTGCCTCACACGTAACGGTGGAATCGCCCATTACATTTAACTCCGTCGTTTCCTTCGTAATTCCATAGCCATCCAATTTTATTTCATATTTTAACTGATTGAAAAATTTTACTTGTCTAAATCTATATATTTAAAAGTCCAGGATGTTTTTTTCCGTACTTAAAAGATAAAAACGGAACCATAATAAGATCACTCTTGTGTCTCTCTGTCTGTCACAGCAATTTTCATTTTAAACTATGGAACGTGGAAAGTTCAAATTGGGGGATGTAATAAAGAACTATTGACCCACATATTTACAGATAAATATATAGAACATATTTACATTTACAAATATTTTTTCGGAAAAAAAGTAGAGGGGGCTAATTAAGTTACTTGAAAAAAAATATTTTCATTGTATATCGTGTGGGGTATCGCGTGAAAGCTTTCGTAACACTGAACACAAAAATACATTTAATTTAATTTAAGGTATTATAATTCCAAAGATATAATCGAAAATGTAGTGTAAAAGTCTGTCCCCCATCTATTTCCGAATCTACTGAAACTAAAATTGCGAAAAATTTAAAGATAGTAGAGACTAGTTTTAACCTCGCAGGAAAATTACTGCGATTACCCTAGGTAATATAGTTTTTGAGAAAAGCGCATTTTTCCGTTACACAAAAATTTTGACTTGCGGGCATTCAGCAAAGGCGTGAGGAGCGCTGGAGGTACCTACAGTATCAGAAGTGTAAAAGCATTTTTGATTGAGATTTTTGAAAAAGATCGTCGGTAAATAGCCGAGATATTAACCCTTAAATACACGGACGGTTTGGACATACATAATGACAAGGGCGGCTTACTATACATACAATCGGCTTTTAAAGCCTAGATAACAACTTTTAATGATATATTTGTGCAGTACAATGTCCAATGGCAGTATAAAAGCAATAAACGTCAAATTGTTAAAAACAGACTAATTTAATAAGAATTAATCCGATAAATACTACGAGATTTGTGAATAGTTTTCATTGAGTAGATCTCTCAATACACTTCCCGTGTCTTTAAAATTTAAATAAAAACCTATCTGGAAAAACGCGGAACGGACCACAGCGGCGTTGCTACTTTGCGACCTCTTTTCAAAGCAGCCTTAGCAAAATCCCAAGTTTAAACTTTGAACAAGGGTTTTGTTTTAGCTACATTGTAAAAACAAAATATTATTACGACGTTGAATTTAGTTTTATGGAATGCCAAATGAAGTTTAACTATACAATACTTTTATTCTCAGTGCCGAATTAAATTACGTAAAATAAAGCATAAGATTTAAATAAAAGTTATACAGAATAGCAATATTTGATATTATTTAGGCTTCATATCTCTCTGAACTGTTACGGTATACCCATTCATGCTTTTCCAGTGTATATACAGCTATACCAAACCTACGATGTATAGTTTTTTACAAAGTCTTATTTTTCTTTTAGTAACGATTTATTAAATTATACTATTAATAATTCATATATTTATTGTACGGAACCCACTGAGCGCGAGTAATACACGCATTTGACCGTTTATTTAGTCATCAACCCTGAGCTCAGTGCTATACATACAGGGTGTTTCACAAGGTACGCAGCATCTGATATGTACAAATTCGGATAGAACACGTCAATATGACTATTTTGAATGGTAATATGTGGGGTCCCCGAATATAGCGTGATAGTATAAGTAAGGTGTGAAGCTTGTCATATGAAAAACATAAGACATGAGAAAAAACAACAAGAAATCATGCTATATTCGGGGGCCCCACATGTTACCATTCAAAATACTCATATCAATGTGCTCTATCCGAATCTGTACAAATCAGACGCTGCGTACCCTGTTGGACACCCAGAGTGTGTGGGTTATTTTTTTAAATGAAAGCTGTTAATTTGTAGGGAATTTGTAAGTTTTTGTTAATTGTTAATTTGCCCGAACTAGATATTTTTTAATTAATTTCCAGTTATATATATATATATATATATATATAAACTTCTTATGATATTTTTTCAAAACGGTGGTAATCAGGTTAGGCTTTTCTGTCTATAATATAAATTTATTTTGCTTTATCATATTCCACCAATAAGAAGCGTGATTTCACCAGTGAATGTGTCATCGTATTTTAAAGAAAAAAAATAATGGTTTTCATAAAATTTAACCATAATAAAATAATTGCGTGTAGGTATGTATTAACCACGGAAAAACAAATTATTTATCGAGAAATAATATTAGATAATCTATTTAAATAAAATAACAGAAAATAGTATACGATAAAAAGTAATAACTATAGCGAAATGTTTCAGATGACGAAAACGAAGTCATTCAAAAAGAAGATAAATTCTCTCACTGGATATAATATATGGTTTTATATTTGTCTCAGCATTCCTGCATCTAAAGATCTAAATAGACTGAACTGCTGCTATTTATTTAAAGGTTCTTGGCATGCACAAATGAAAATATTCCTAAAAATTCCGTAATTTCTATTCAATTATAATCTATATATTTAAATGTCAAGTCTGTTTTCTTAGTCATCTAGCATGAGCTTTCGACTGAACAGATAGTGATTTATTTTTTATGAAAGTTTCAATTGGGGGGGGGGGGGTGTCTTTCTACCTGCTGAGGCCTCCGGGACCGTCTGGTGTCTGGGGGTTTCGCGGGAAGGTAGATATGGGTTTTTTCCCCTCGTGGACATTTACCTCCTATACCGCAAGGTTGGCTGTCCACTAGTGGGTGATTTCTGTTTCTGTTTCTGTAGAAAGAAAGGTTATTACTATGCTGAATTTAGTTTTACGAAATGCCAAATGAAGTTTAAATATGCAGTGCTTTTATTGTCAGTATCGAATTAAGTTCATTATAATCAGATTAAGATAATATTAATCTAGTTGGATGTGTCATTCCCAAAACTTTCTTCTAATACAGCGGTTAGGCGATTTATACCAAATTCTAATCAGGGAAAACTTACGTGATCTTCTAATTGAGTTTGAAGTTTGACGAAAATCCTTGCATTATTTTTTGAGACAGAGATATTGCGAAAATAGTGAAAAGTACTGCATAGCAGTGGCACCTCTTGGGCAATTTACACCAAAAATTCATCAGGATCAATTTATATCAGAGACTAACGAAATCTAAAGTTTGATGGAAATGCATGCATTAGTTCTTGAGCTACAGTTATTGCAGAAATCGTGAAAATTGCAACATAGTAACGCCACCTGTTGGGCGATTTAGACAAAAAACTAAACAGCACTAATTTATACCAGTTCTAACTGAATATGAAGGTTGGTGAAAATTCGTGCATTAATTCCTGAGATAGCGCTATTGAGATAATCCTGAATAATGCAGCATAACAGCTCCACCTACTGGGCGATTTACACCAAAAGGCTATCTGCATCGAATTATATCAAGGACTAACTGAATCTGAAGTTTTCTAAAAATCCTTGCTTTAGTTCTTGAGATATAGCTAGCACACAGCCTTGCTTTAGTTCTTGAGATATTTCACTGGCACTCAGATTAAAATTGTGTAAATCATGAACAATGCAGCATAGCAGCGCCAGCTGCTGGGCGATTTACACCAAAAAGTAATCAGCTCCAATTTTTATGAGGGACTAACTGAATCTAAAGATTTATTAAATTCCATTCAATAGTTCTTAAGGTAGAGCGCCCACAAAATTTGTGTCACACACAGACAGTTAGACTCACAGACAGACATTTTGTAAAAACATGTTTTTCATTATCCCTGTCCCCTAAAACGTATAAATCCGTCGAAAACCGGAATTCAAAAATTTTCACAAATCCAATATTTTCTTTTTGTAAAGATAGAAGAAAGTAAAAATGCGTTATACAGAATAGCTGTATTTCATATTATTTAGGTTCCATATCTCTTTGAACTTTCATGGTATACTCATTTACTTTTTTCTAGTATACACTGTTATACCCAACTCTACTTTGCATAGTTTTTTACAAAGTTTTAGTATTCATTTTGTAACGGTTTTTTAAATAATACAATTACTAATTCATATATTTACTGTACGGAACCTTCTGTGCGCGAGTAATTCTCGCACTTGGCCGTTTATTATATTTTAATTTGAAAAGTCTGAATGAAATTTCTTCACATTGGTGGCAGGCGGGTTAGTTCCACTCACTTATTAAAATAACGCATTTTTACTCATAACGCTTTTACATTTATATATTTTTTTTCATTCCGCTGACACTCAGATTGAGACATCTCAGAAGGCTTCAGTGGATGAAAATGATGTCATAGTTAAAATGAAATGAGAATTTTCTTTGATAAAGCTAAATATTTTACTGAGAGTGCGTCTAAAAATAAATTTCTGGATTCCGCTGGTACTCAGATTCAAATTTCAAGTAAAGAGCGAAAATCTTTACAAGCAATATTGTAACTGGCAAACTTAACATCAAGTTTGGAAATATATTTATTAAATGTTGATTCATTATTGTAATTATTATTTTTTTTTACATAAATTTAGTCAAACGGTTTTTATAAACATTTTCGGTTTCGCCTCTTATTTAGTTAAAATCTATTAATAGCCCAGTGGTATTGGAGCAAAAAAAGGCCCAATTCGGAAATAATTAAGGGAAAGCTAGAAATTGTTTTAATCCCTTCAGTTTATGTCTAGAATGAATATGCTACGTTTCCCCCCTCGTACTAGGTGAGCGTTAGGAATTATACATAGATTTATAGTCAAAAAAATAGTTTCTTTTAAATACCATAACACTATCTCGAAATCACTAACTTTTTCAAAAATATCGTCAATACAAATGTTGTAGAGCTTAAAATTCTGAATGAAATGAGTACCTACACTTAATACTTTTGTTGAATATTAAGGTCAAAATTCTACTTTAAAGTTTTAACACCGTGGTCAGAGTGTTGAACTCAGAAATAATTAGAGGAAAACTGTAAATCGTTTTAATCCCTTCAGATTAGGTCTAAAATTAATATTCTATGTTTTTCCCCTCGTACTAAGTGAGCGATAGGAAATATGTACACATTTAAATTCGAAGAAGACGTTTTACTTTAACATTTTTTAAAAATTGCGACTTTAATTTTGATCAAAAATATTAATATTTGTATTCACTTTATTTAGAATTTTAAGCTCTACAATTTTTTGATAGACTTAGCTGTTTAGCGATATTCTTAGGTAACTTGGTCTCTCCGGACTTCAAGCTATTGATTAGCTATTAAAGCAATATTTTGAAATTAGAATTGCAACCTTAATTTTGAACAAAAATACTAATGTCGGTGCTCATTTTATTCCGAACTTTAAGCTCTACAACATTTGCATTGACAATATTTTTGATAGAATTAGCTATTCTGAGATATTGTTAAAAAAATTAAGGAAAAACATGTTTTTCGAATGTAAATATTTACATATTTCCTAACGCTCACTTAGTACGAGGGGGGGGGGACATAGAATATTCATTTTAGACCAAATCGGAAGAGATTAACATGATTTCCCGTTTTCCCCTAATTATTTCGGGGTTCAACCTGTGACCACGGGGCTAAAACTTTATTGAATATTAAGATCACAATTCTACTTTGAAAGTATTAAGTGTAGGTACTTAATTTATTCAGAAATTTAAGCTCTACAGCATTTCTATTGACAATGATTTTGAGAGAGTTAATGATTTCGAGATAGTGTTATAGTATTTTTTATAAAAAAGTGTTTTTTTACTATAAATCTATACATAATTCGTAACGCTCATCTAGTACGAGGAGGAAAACGTAGCATGTTCATTATAGACCTAAACTGAAGGGATTAAAACAATTTCCAACTTTTCCTTAATTATTTCCGAATTCAACTCCCTAACCACTGGGCTATAAAATTAATATAAAATTTAAAGTATAAACTACTTAACGATTCTTAATGACCCAATGTTAATCAGGAAACATTCATATATACATTGTGTTAGCACCAAGCGGTATTAGTAATTTCATAATTTCTTGAAGTGTGATTTATCATTTGAATAGATATATCATTTAAAATTTTAAAAAAGTGTTGTATTTTTAGAAAAGTATTACATAATATTCACTTTGACTAACCTACATATATGTATATCATCCCCAATAAATTTATTTATGCAATAATTCAAATAATGCGTCTTTCTATTTTGAAGACTGTTTAAAACTTAAAATATTTTATTGCTATAGATAAAGTATAATTATTGTCCGTACATTTAAAATTTTCATCATTATATCAAATATCATTATCAAATCAAATTCATTTCAAATCATATCAAATCATCAAATATCATTTAAAATTTTAAAAAAGTGTTGTATTTTTAGAAAAGTATTACATAATATTCACTTTGACTAACCTACATATATGTATATCATCCCCAATAAATTTATTTATGCAATAATTCAAATAATGCGTCTTTCTATTTTGAAGACTGTTTAAAACTTAAAATATTTTATTGCTATAGATAAAGTATAATTATTGTCCGTACATTTTAGCCAAACAAGTCGGCAATAACAGGGATAATACTATTGACTGAGAAAATATTTTGACTTCATATTTGTAGATTATCAGAAAATCTTTAAAATTTTTCTCGGTATAAAGTCACAATCTTCTTCCTATTTTCAGCTGATTTGAAAGCTTTGTAAACAGACGAATATACTTTATTTGCTATTTCGCATGATATATAAGGAGTAAGATAAAATACTCTGTTGAAAGAAACCCATTATTCTTTGTTTAATTGAACGTCTGGAAGTTCTTTTTTACGACTTCAGATAAATCCAGGTCCATTTGAAAGTTTTATTTTGGAGTGAAATATCTCCTGTTTAAATAAAATCTATAAAGTTTAGTTTTGTTTATCCAGCATAATACATACCTACTTTCTCATTTTAGTATTTCGAAGTATTTCTTTCCACCAATTTATTAAAATACTGGATTTTTACTTATGTATACCCTCAATCGTTCTCAAAAATGGGCAATGAACTATATAGTAATGGCAATAGGAAATTTTACCTAGCAAAATTAAAGCTAGTACTGGAAATCGGCTTTCTAGATGTTTTTTGGGTCGCTGAATCCGAATTTGTAACTTCCCACCTGTGTAGTTTTAAAATGAATAGAATAGAAATTTGTCTTTATTTGAACAGAAATTAATCATAAATGAAAAACAGTACCTTTGATTTCTTGATTCAGACTCCACTGGCGTTCAAACCTTTGTCATCACGAAGTATTTATTCCGATCGGGTGAACTTGAAATGGATGAATTAAAATAAAATAAATTGTTGAATTTATATGGATGAGGATAAAGCATACTTAACGAATAAAGATTTCACATAAAGAATTACGAATAACTTGTCTTTTCATACTTTAATCGAATCGAATTTGACTTTCACACATTAGGTTTTAGAATCACAACATTGGAATGTTCTATTACAGGTCCGCACATGACCATCAAAATACAGAATAAAATTTATCTAATAAAAGAAAATAAAACAAGATTAATATGCATATAATACAGGAAAAGGATAATAGGAATTTTAAAATTAAAAAAAGAGTTAAAATAATAAGAATAAAAATTTAATAAAGTCTTCTATTTTTAAGGCAGAGAAAACCAGTCATTTTTAATTCTCGTAGTGCTGCCATCTATATCTATCTTTCAGTATTAAAGTCTCTGCTCATAAGAAATCATACATCCTCCGCCCCCGGCAGGAGAGGGGACACCTTTGAAATGGGACGCTTGATGTCACCGTCAGCTGTTTTAATCAAAACAACTCGTACAAGATTGTCCGGTCCAGGAAAAGTCTTTAGAATGCGGCCCAACTTCCATCTCATGGGCTGAAATCGATCATGAACAATCACCAAGTCTCTTTCTCGTAGATTAGCTCGTGGAGTAGTCCATTTTGGACGCTGTTGGAGATGTTGAAGATATTCACGTGACCATCTACACCAAAATTGATTCTTTGCCTTTTCTATCAAGCTCCACCGAGCATTTAATGTTAGAATTCTGGGATTTGAAGATTCTGGAATATCAAGGAGGGGTGCTCCTATTAAAAAATGCTCTGGAGTTAATGCACGTGGATCTGATGGATCCGAAGACATAGGGGTTAAGGGTCTTGAATTTATGCAACTTTCAATTTGACATAGCAAAGTAGTTAATTCTTCAAAATTCAATACACTAGCTTTACATGCTCTTAGAATGTGATTTTTAGTAAGCTTTACAGCTGCCTCCCATAGCCCACCAAAGTGTGGTGGATATGGAGGGATGAAATGCCAATTGATTTTCTGGGTCGAAAGAAATCCTTGAACTTCATTTTCTTTCAAATATTGAAATAGCTGCTTTAACTGATTAGCCAGACCTGTGAAGTTTTTACCGTTATCTGAATATACATCGGACGGCAGACCTCTACGCGCGATAAATCGCTTCAAGGCTGCTAGCAGGGCTTGCACAGACAAGTCTGATACCAACTCAAGGTGTACCGCCTTAGTGCACATACAGACGAATACTGCTATATAAGATTTAATTTTGATCTTACTTCTTGGCAAATTTGGTTTAGTTAGACAGGGTCCTGCAAAATCTAGACCCACCTTGGAAAATGGACGGATTGGGGTGATTCTGTCAACGGGAAGGTCTCCCATCATTTGTTGACAAGCTTGAGATTTAAGGCGTTTGCAAAGCACACATTTGTGGAGCTCTTGTCGTACAGTAGAACGACCATTCACAAACCAGTACTGTTGGCGTAATATAGAAAGTACTAGCTGTGTACCAGCATGTAGATGTTGTTCATGGACATGATTTATCAATAACTTAGTAATAATATGATTTTTCGGAAGTAGCATAGGATACTTTCTATCAAAACTTAATGTCTGATGTTGTGACAAACGACCACCAACTCGAATTATATCACTCGAATCTAAAAACACATTTCACGATAATAATTTACTATTGCTCGGTAAGGGTTTTCTTTCTTTTAATAATTTAAGTTCTGTACCGAATTCTGAACTTTGTACTAATTTCACAATGCATTGAATAGAATCAGAGAATTCTTGTGCACTCAGATTTCCAGATTTTTTATAGCACTATGCCTAGCATTATAAATGAATCTAAGACACCACGCTGTGACTCTTGATAACTTAGAGAATTTGGAGAACTTAAGAATAAAGTCTGGAAGGGCAGTTACTTGAGTTACGTTACTGACAGATTGAATTACTGGATTTAACTCCGATATCGGAGGCAGAGTTTCCCCCAGACAGTTTCAGGAGGGCGCAGCACCCTGCCTGCCCTTGGGTTTACAAAATAGCACCCCCTTGCCCCTCATTTAAAAAATTAGCTTCCTTGTTGCCCCCCACCTGAAAAAAGTGCCTTTACTCCTTTGTTTATTAAGAAAATTACTTGCATAGTAAAAATTAACTCATTGCTGTCTTTAAAATAGTGTTATGTCTATTAAATATTAAAAAGTAGTTTTAAAAATCAAACGAATGCCTTTAAAAATTTCAAGAAATGTCCTTAAAAATCCCTTTGGAATCCAAAAGTGCCCTTTTCCCACAAGCAGCACCCTGCCCTTTTTTAAACCTGGGGGAAACTCTGTCGGAGGATTATACAAAGGTATTGGGATTGGTTCATTTGATAGCAGCCATGGAGGCCCATGCCACCATAGCGAATGATGACGAAGCTTTCGTGGAGAAATACCTCTAGAAGCTGAATCTGCAGGATTTAGAATACCTGGGATATAATTCCACTCACACGAAGGCATTAACGATTGGATTTGACAGACTCGATTTAGAACAAATTGATTTCCTTTTAAAGGAGGTGATTTTAACCAGCTGAGAACGATTTGGGAATCTGACCACAGATAAATATTATCAAAGTTTATTGGCAAAGTATCGATAATGGCTGAGCATAACTTGGCTAATAAAAGAGCTGAACAAAGCTCAATACGTGGCACTGTTTGAGGCTTTATAGGATTTACTTTAGTTTTAGCTGCAATCAAATTTACAAATACTTCGTCAGGAGTAACAACACGTAAATAAGTAACAGCAGCATAAGCTTTACCTGAGCCATCACAAAAACCATGTAACTGAATTTGGACATCATTTTGATTATAAGAATTAATATATCTGGATATTTCAATTGATTTTAATAAATGAATTTCTGATAGGAACTCAATCCAAACCTGTAGTACGGAGTCTGGGATTTCTTCATCCCACGAAATCTTATCTTTCCAAAGATCTTGCAGCATGATTTTTAATCTTATTGTAGTAGGAGCTAGGAAACCCAAGGGGTCAAATATTGTAGCCACTACTGATAACAAATCTCCTTTTGTTTTTACTTCTTTAAAATCATTGAAACGAATTTGTAAAACATCTTTGGAAGAATCCCAAAGTAGTCCGAGGACTTTAACGGTATCATCTTCCTGAATTACATTTGCGATGTTTCATCTGGTAAATGAGCAATTACTTCTGGATCATTACAAGTCCACTTACGTAGATTAAAACCTCCGCTTTTCATAACTTCGATTAACTCAGTTACCAATTTTGGGGCATTTTCCTTTGAATCCGAACCGGAAAGTAGATCATCTACGTAAGTTCTTTTCCGTATTGTCTGAGAGGCTTCTTTACGATTTTGCTCATTGTCATTTGCTAATTGGTGTAATGTCCTAGTGGCCAAAAATGGAGCGCAATAAGTTCCGTACGTAACGGTCAACAGCCTGTATGTTTTAATAATTTCATCTGAATTGAATCTCCAAAGAATGCGTTGATAATCTACATGATTTTGATTGACGAGAATTTGCCTAAACATTTTCTCGATGTCAGAACTAAAGGCGATTGGATGCATTCTGAACCTTAACAGTAGAGGAAAGATTTCTGGTTGCAATTTTGGACCTATCTCTAGATAATCATTCAAGGAGCGGCCTTCTGAACCAACAGCAGATGCATCAAATACAACTCTTAGCCGAGTTGTAGAACTATCTTCTTTTAACACCCCGTGATGTGGAAGATAAAAATGATCAGGATTTGAAATTTCTGAATCTGGAACAAGTTCCATGTGCCCTAAGTCGATATACTCGCGCATGAAGGATAAATACTGCTCTTTAAGCAAGGGGTTTTCTTGAAGTTTTTTCTCCAAGAAGTAGAAACGTTTTAAGGCTTGAGATTTAGAGTTTCCGAGAACAGGTTTAGATTTAAAGGGTAGATTTACAATACATCTTCCAGATTCTGAACGTGAAACTGTTTTCGCGTAGTTATCTTCAACTAGAGAAATTGGATCAGAAGTAGGAACCGATTCAAGTTCCCAAAATTTTTGTAGTTGAGAACTTATCTGTGCAGTGGCATGGCAACTAATAAATGAATTTTGATTTGATTCATTTGAATAAATGATCCCCGAAAGAATCCAACCCAGTCTGGAATTAACAGCACTCGGTGATCCTTTAGGTCCCAGAATTGATTCCCCTATTATGATGTTAGCAAATAAATCTGCGCCTATAAGTATATCAATAGGACTGGACAAATGAAAATTAGGATCCGCAAGGTTCAAGCCTTCAATGTGTGGCCAATATTTAGTGGTAATCAAAAAATTTGGTAAATTGGTTGTAATCTGATTAACAACTAATGCATCTAAGTGAAAAGTTTCATTATTGAAATGTGGAGAGAATGTCAAGGAAACTACCTGAAGAGCCGTTTCTGCGACTAAATTATTTATTCCTGAGATTCTATGATTTGTAGGCCTAGATGGAAGATCTAATTTTCTACAGCAAGCTTTTGACAGTAAACTTTTTTGAGAAGCACTATCTATCATAGCTCTGCAAGGTATGAATTTTCCTGATTTAGATTTAACCTTTATAATGGCAGTAGCCAAGAATGTTTGAGAATTTTCATTGATAGATTGAGAACTTAAACAGTTAGATTCATTAGAATTAACAACAGCATTTGGTGTTGTAACACGATCTTGCTGCCTGAACATATTCTGTGATGCAGGGCTAGTTTGATCACGATGAAGGAGTGTATGGTGTTTATAATTACAATGCTTGCAAGTAATACTAATAAGACAGTTAGACACAAAATGATTTGATCGTAAACAGTTAGTGCACAGCTTTTTTGATTTTATCAAATTCCAACGTTGATCAAGAGATAATTTTGAAAATTCTGAGCATTTATGAAGTGGGTGCGATTCTTTACACTGTGCACATGACAGATTTGCAGTTTTATTTACATTATCCATTACAACTGCATTAGCGACAGACTTTTTTGAAAAATGTTGAGACTTACTTTCAAATTTTAAATTAGATTTGGATTCACCTTTAAAAAATTCACTATTACAGTTCTGCAAACTACGAGCCTGTTTTTCGAGAAATGTCATCAACATTTCATAAGTTGGAAATGAATCATTATTTAAGGATAATTCCCATTGCTTTTTTAAGGATTCATCAAATTTATTTTGTACTATATACACTAAAATCAAATCAACAAATTCATTAAATTCAAATTTCAAAGATTTTAAGTTTCGAATTACTTCATTACACGTATCCAAAAGCTCTAAAATAGTTTTCTGCGTGGGCGATTTCAATGGTTTGGCATTAACAAATTTAGACAGCAATGAATATGCCAAATTCCTACGATTATCATATCTATTAACTAGAGTTTCCCAAGCTTCTTTATAATTTTCACCAGAAATTGAAAAACCGGAAATTAATTTTGAAGGATAATTCCTAGCACTAGCTATAAGATACGAAAATTTTAACTGATCTGAAAGAGATTCATTCTTATGAATTGAAGTCAAAAATATCTCTTTGAAGCTAATCCACTGAGTGACATCTCCATAAAAAATGGGTAACTCGAATTTAGGAAGCTTTAGAACGTTATTACTAAATCCTATATTTGAGCTATTATTAGCTGCACTTTGATTTTCTTGTGATTTTACGCCTTGATTTTCTAAAAATTGCTCAATTTTCACTAAATCATCAACAACAATATCTTTAGCTTCAGTAAAGGACTCGTATAACGAATTTACACTTTCTTCAGCTACGCCAAAATAAGATTTTTTTAAATCATTCTCTAAATTTATCAATTCAGCCTTTAGCTTTTCAATTAATTTTAATTTTTTATTTTCAATTGCCTCAGTAACCTGAGCGCTAAATCTCTTTATTTCTTTAACAGTAAAAATAAATTTTGATTCTGCAGCAGTTTCAGCTTTGGTTTTCGTCATGATATATTAATATCATATATTAAATATATATAAGAATATCACTAATTTGACTCCAAGCTGCGATGGACCAAACCTTTTTTTTATGTGTAGTTTTAAAATGAATAGAATAGAAATTTGTCTTTATTTGAACAGAAATTAATCATAAATGAAAAACAGTACCTTTGAATTCTTGATTCAGACTCCACTGGCGTTCAAACCTTTGTCATCACGAAGTATTTATTCTGAGCGGGTGAACTTGAAATGGATGAATTAAAATAAAAGAAATTGTTGAATTTACATGGATGAGGATAAAGCATACTTAACGAATAAAGATTTCACATAAATAATTACGAATAACTTGTCTTTTCATACTTTAATCGAATCGAATTTGACTTTCACACATTAGATTTTAGAATCACAACATTGGAATGTTCTATTACAGGTCCGCACATGACCATCAAAATACAGAATAAAATTTATCTAATAAAAGAAAATAAAACAAGATTAATATGCATATAATACAGAAAAAGGATAATAGGAATTTTAAAATTAAAAAAAGAGTTAAAATAATAAGAATAAAAATTGAATAAAGTCTTCTATTTTTAAGGCAGAGAAAACCAGTCATTTTCAATTCTCGTAGTGCTGCCATCTATATCTATCTTTCAGTATTAAAGTCTCTGCTCATAAGAAATCATACACCACCAAACTTTCCCCCGGCAACCTCCCCAAATTTTGGTAAAAAGCACCCCAATAAAGGTTTTTATTAAAAAATTCATTTTTTTTATTGCTTTAGAGAAAACGTATCTAGAAATTCAGAAAGTAGACAAAATGTCCAACAAATTAGATATATGACATTATGACTTAGGATGAAGGGGAAGGGTGGATCTGCCTCGAAACATGCGCGCGGTGCTGCGTAAACTAAGTTGCGGAATTCCATTTAACCACTCACACGTTTACATTCGCCCTCCCATCTCCCCTCCGAACTTTCTCTATAAGGTTTACTTTAAGATTTTTGGGTTGCTGAATCCGAATTTTTATCTTTCCCCCCAAAATCCCCCCCCGACCCCCCCCCCAAATTGTTGTTTTTAACTTAAATTTCTTATTATTTTAGGGGAAAAGCATTACAAAATTCAGAAACTAGACAAAATTTGCAACAAATAGGATATATGACATTATGAATTAGGATGAACGGGGAGGGTGAGGGCTGCCTCTGAACATGCACTGCGGCGCTACGTGCACTAAATTATGAAGTCCAGGCAATAGGGGATTTTATCTGGCAAAATTAATACTAGTTCTGAATTTTGACTGACTTTATGTTTTTTGGGTCGCTGAATCCGAATTTGTAACTTCCCATCAAAATTTCACCCGGCAACCCTCCAAAAATTGATTTTTTGAAAAAATTTGGTTTTTGAGAAAAGCGCGCGGGGAATGTTCCGACGCAGCCCCCTCTCTCCCCGTTTATCCTACGTCATAATGTCATATATCCTATTTGTTGCAATTTTTGTCTATTTTCTGAATTTTGTAATGTTTTTCCCTTAAAACAATAAGAAATTTAAGTTAAAAACAACTATTTGGGGGGGGGGGGTCGGATGGGAAAATTCTGGTTGTAAGTTAAAAATTCGGATTCAGTGACCCAAAAACTTAAAGTAAACCTTATAGAGAAAGTTCGGAGGGAAGATGGGAGGGCTAATGTAAACGTGTGAGTGGTTAAGTGGAATTGCGCAACTTAGTCCACGCAGCACTGCGGCGCATGTTCCGAGGCAGATTCCACCTTCCCCTTCATCCTAAGTCATAATATCATATATCTAATTTGTTGCAAATTCTGTCTACTTTCTAAATTTCTAGATACTTTTCCCCTAAAACATTAAAAAAATGGAATGGTTTAATAAAAACCTTTTATGAGGGGCTTTTTACTAAAATTTGAGGGGTGTTGCCGGGGGAAATTTTGGTGGGAAGTTACAAATTCGGATTCAGCGACCCAAAAAACATCTAGAAAGCCGATGTCTAGTACTACCATTAATTTTGCTGGGTAGAGTCCCTATACGGCCTCTATTGCCTGGACTAATAATAAATCATTGAAATATTTTCATCTGTGTTACTTCAGAAAAATGACCTTCCAAGCAAATAAATGAACGTATATGTACTTAACATACTATACACAGAGAATACAAGTGATTATAGAGTTTTCGTATGGGCATTTATTTTAATTCAAGGTTTAGTATTAAAAAATTAAATCCAAAAATATTATTCACAACAACAGTACCATATTTACGTTAAAACATCTTACACTGTATAGAAAAATACGGTTGCTTATCTGTCTTATGAGTTGTATTAAATTCTATATTATTAGAGTTTGTTTAACAAAAATTTTGGACTTGACATGGAACAGGTAACGACTGTAAACCACTTACTATCAGCCAAATTTTCAATATTGGATTTATATATAACATCAATATTTTCACCCATTTCAGAATCCATTTTTTAATACTTTTTTGAGAGAACGCAGTCTCTCATATTCATAATAATTTTAGTCATAGAAATCTAGACTTTTGCCAATCAGTAATTAAAATAAAATCAAAAGTAAATGTGTAAGGACTGAGGTTTAAGTAACGAATTACAAACTTCAATTTAAAAAGAAAACATTTTTTTCTTAATCTAAGAAAAATACTATCACCACGTACGAAAATACACAATAACCTCTCCCAAATTGCACAAGATTCTGGAAAATGCCCATTCCCCTTAGAAATATCATAAACTAGTATCTTTTCTAGACTTCATTCCTTATTTATTAAATAAAATTTTCTTTTGCCATTACTTATTTTCGGCAACGTTTCTGAGATTTTCTTGTAGTGATTTAATTAGCTTTCTCAACACGGATTATAGGTTATCTTGAATGCTATCAATTCACAAGTAAACATTTTCAAGTTCAATAAACATGTTTTGCAGACAAACATAATAATGTAACGCCATTTACATTAACAATAAAGTTAATTTTGCTTTCTTCTCTTTTCTGTATAAATTCAATTACGAGACAGAATCTGTTTAAATGTGTCTTGATTGTATCCAAAACACAGGTACTTCGACTTCGGAATACTGATTAAACCACTATTTAAAAACTACTCGGAAACATTCACAAAATCATTGGCCGTAAAATAAACTTTACTTTAATAAATGTTGCTTTACCTCTCAAAAATATATTGGTTCCTGGTGTTTATGAAGATAAAACATGATTTTCGGAATCATGTGTAACTCGGAACGTTTTACTGCATGTTTTTTTTTTTTTTTTTCCTGGATATACTATATTTTCGTATGTTAAAAAAAGTGTACGTACGAAACTTTTTACAGTGTACGTACTCAAAAATATATACACAGTGGGTTGGTGAAGAAATTGACGTAAATATTTAATAATGGTTGAAAGATACATAAAAAAAATATTTATGGTAATCGGAAATAGGCATGGACGGAGTGGAATATTATCAGCTGCTTAAAAGTTCATCTAGTATACCAAAGTGCTGCCCTCTAAAAGGATTGAATTGTTTTTCGATTACATTGAACAACGGTGAAATTTTCTTCTTAAATGAATGTTTACAATTTTGTATATAATTAATCTACTGAATATTTATGAACAACAATTAAAAACTTTCATTGGATCCTGTCTTCGAAATGCGAATGTGCAAGTTAAGATTTTTTCAAAAAATATAATATTTTTAATTAATATGGGACAAAAATAGAAATTGTAACGTATATATTTTTGATTAACAGAAATCAATTTCTGTAAGCGTCAGATATGCGAATCCAACAATGAAGGTGATTCCTTCAATAGATTTAAAGTTAATCTAAAATTAAAAACTAATCGCGTTGCAGTTTGTTTAAAACAACTATATTGGTCCATTTGCATCATTAGCGTATTTATGCGTCAATTCAGGCATTTCTTTTTATTCAGATATTCCGAATTTTCACTAGAAATGCTGAATGAAAATTTTTGCTTTATTTAAAGACGAAAATTGTAAGATTATATAAAGTAAAATTTCTTCTATCGGAAGTTCGAGTGCGTATTCGAAATTTGTGAAAAAAAATTCTGAAATGCACATTAATGATGCAAGGGACTTGATAGGGAAATTAAAATTGGAACTTTCAAAAGTTTTGCATGATTCCTATGGTACTACGCCGAATGGTTTACCGTTTTGAATTTGAAGGCAAAATTTAGCTAAATATACAAATAAGTTCTCAAAATTTGGTGGTAATATTGAAACTTGCAACGCTTGTCACAATTTTAATATGGATAATTTCATTACATATGATATCTTCTTACTTTTATTTTGTTTACATGAATTTAAAAAAAGACATAATTGTCTATTAAAAGTATATTTTTATTTTTACTGCGATATTTTTGCGATTAAAAAATATGGTGTGATTTCTCTATTTTTCTCTTTTTGACGATACTACTTCTATCTCAAATCTATATTTCAGAAAAGACTAAAATATGTATAATAATTTTAAATATATCATCATTAGGATCAACGTTAATGATTTTGTTTAATTCACTTACATTTACTATTCTTGATAAATTTATTTACTAAGAAGTCTAATATAAAGCATGAAATATACGCAATATATTGAGTTATACTGGTATTACGCCTTACATGTAAGCGTACAAATTAAAAATAAATAAACGTAGCTAACTGATCTCTTTATGTTTATATTTGTATATTCATATGAAGCATACCGAATGACAAGAATTAACTATTATTATATCAGAAGCATGAACTACATTCATATTTGTTGCACAGTGTTACAGATTCGATTAGCGTGGAAATCATCCGTAATAGAGATAACAGTCATTATAATTTAAAGGTGATTGGATGATATTACCGCATCTATTTTTAAACCGCTGGTAACCGTAAAGGTCGAGCAACATTAATTTAATAAGAAAATTTTATAGTGTGTAGTCTCATACAGTAAAGAGGGGATTGTTCATTTTATAAATATTTGGAGACGATTCCTTTAACAAATTTTGAACAGGCTCACGTTTTTAGATTAAAACATCTGAGCCAAAAAGTATTTTTTTAACACAAATGTAAAAGTTGGTTTCTTTTCTTCTCCACCTTTTTTTTTTTTTTTTTTTTTTTTTTTTTTTTTTTGCTTGCATTACGCCAGAGTTTTTTATTAGAATGTGTAGGCGGATAAATTCTGATTTCCTAAAATTTCATCTGCATACGTTAAATAAAATTCTGATTAGCTGAAATATACAGGGTGACTAGCTGAAATATACAGGGTGACAGGGTGAAAATATACAGGGTGACTTAAGGAGTCACCCTGTATATTTAATTATTATATTTACGTATTAGTAATCCTACGATAAATTTTGATTTAAAACATTGTGTTTTTTGATACGCAATTAAAACTTGAAAATTTATCATTTGTTCATTTGTAATAATCATACTATAATTGATTATATTATTAATTTTATTAAGGGGAACATTTTTGTATATTCACGAGAACACCTGCTTGCAGAGTGAGCTACTGATACCTATACAAATGCACTATGTAAAAGATAAACACTTCTAAATTAAAGGACTAAATAATTAAAAAAAAAAAAAAAAAAAAAAAAAAAAACTAAACAAATTCTTTTTTATAATCTATTCTTTTATAATGCCATATTAATCATAATCTTCATTTGTTCTACTAATTTATTTTCATGAACAGACATTGAGAAAATTTCACACCTACAGACATCTGGAATATATAAAATCAATTTAAAAAACAATGAAGGAAAAGATATATAGGAATCACAAAAAGAAAGCTAGAAGACAGGATTAAAGAACATCAACGAGATATACGACTTAATAAATCATCTACGGCCATAGCAAGACTGAATAATAAATTCCTCATCACAAAAGATTTTTAAAATGTCAAGAAATTAGCAAAATACAATAGTTTAAATTACACATTAATAAGAGAAGCCATTGAAATAATCTCATCAAAATCAGAAACCTGCAATGATCATCTGCACGCAGTTATAGACAATAGATGGCGACACATTCTAAAAATAGGGATAAATAATAGGGAAAATTTGGAAAGCAAGGATTAGCGAGAAAGTGAGACGAAAAACATGAATAACTGAAGATGCCTCGGTAAGAAAGAGGTGAAAATATTTTTTAAACCATCTTGCATGTTTGTGTTAAAGTATATATACGTTTTAAACTTTTGACATGTACGTACACTATTTTATGGGTGTATGTTAAACTGTATCTTAATGTGTTTTAATGCCTGAAAATAAATTGGTAGAACAAATGAAGATTATAAACTAATTCATTTATGTTGTTCGTTGATAATTTTCCAAGCAATATATACTACAACTTTAATTTTTTTGAGGGAAATCTGTTTACAATAAAAAATATAATCCAAATATAGGAGAGACTGAGAGATTTCAGTGAATGGAGTACAATGGTATGAATTTTTCTGGTCGGAGTCGGTAGGTGTTTGTGGGACCGATGAAAAGGGAAGGTTTGTAAATCTGGTTTTACATATACAAGACAGGTTGCAAATTTCACATTTACTTTATTTTTTTCATTAGAATTTTCGTTGATTTATCCTAAAGAGTGATAAGTTAAATTGCCCATATTTCGTCCCTCCAGCCACATTTAGGCCTTAAATGTTGTAATAATCAGTGAAAACCTACCAAATTTGGATTTTACATCGACCAAATACCTACACACATAGAAAAATAAGCAATTATCGTACAAAAAAGTTTTAACAATGCGGAAAATTGTTTCTTGAAAAGTATCTAAATAATTTAAAAGAAAAAAAAATGGTCCCAATTTCGTCCCCCAAAAAATCCATAACGCCGAGTCTTAATTTATAACTAAATCAAAATTTATTTCAAAATGAGTAAGTAATTTATTTTATATTAAAGTAAGGCACAAAGAAATGTACTAATTAACAGTGGTAGAATAACATACCGAAACATTAGCCATCCAAACATCAGAAAAAAGCTGAAAAATTGTCATGAAAAAGCATTCCTAATTTCGTCCCCGGGACGAAAATAAGAACTGCAAGGGGAAAGAAATTGGGACCACGCTACTTCCCAATATGGCAAAGTATCAGTTCACGTAAGATGAACCGAGCGTCCTAAAACTCACTGTATGCTACTGTCAGCATCTTACCTACTTAAAACACATGCAATGAATAAGAAATAAACACTTACAATACAGTAAATAACGTTCTAAAAACGACGTAATAAGAACTCAGGTCATCTAAAAATAGAAAATTTTGTGTCTTTAATTTATGTATGCGTCTTGGCGAACGAAACTTTCAATACTGACCCCTTTTACATTCCGTCCCCTGTGCCTTGCTTCATAAGTGGCGCCGCTTTCACAGAAGAAGAGAAGTTAAGGGAGTAGAAATATGGACACTTTACCGTATAGAGTATTTTTCCGATTTTTAAATTTCGTCTGAAATTTTGAGGCAGTTCTAAATGAAATTCCAAATTCAATTTTTTAACCAAACAGGATCTTGATATCTTTTTTACTGCTTATTTGAAATTAGAAGAGCCATTATTAAATCTTTAAAAATAAAAAGAATCTTTTTTCGACCAAAATGGGAACTTCCTTTTTTTTTTTTTTTTTTTACAATTTAAATTTCAAATCTTACATTTTATATTTCTCAGTGGAGAAAATATTTATGAAACCAAAATCAAAAATTAAAATTATGTGGTAGTTATCTGCAGAATTTTTAAAGAAAGTGATTGCAATCATATTTATCAGGCAAAGGTATTCAAAAATGAAGTGGTTATTACGGCGACAAATAAATATCAGGAGAAGTCGCCAGACAAACAATTATTTGTTCCCACGTACATATCTATAAATTGGGTTCCCGATGGACACACACGTGTTTGATTGTAAGTCCTGCTAAGATTATCTATTTTATTACTCTTTTATATATATATGTTTTATGTTGCAGGCAAAACGTTTATAATTTGCAAAGTTCACTGGAGAAAATTGGTGCAATTTGGATGGGTTTTTTTTGTTTATTTCTTCAGAAATGTTAATTTCCCCGCCTTCTCTAATGGTAGAATTATCTGGGATTGAAAATGTATAAACAAACTGTAATAAAGTGTTGCCCACAGCATGTTTCCAAGAGAGTGGTGTCCTAATGCTCATGAAGCCAGTATTTTATGTAATATTCTCCACATTATCTAATAGCAGAATTATCTGTGATTTAGAATGGCGAAATAAACCGTAAGAAATTAGTGGTGTCGAGAGCATTTAAAGCCCAGATTTATGCGTGACACCGGGAAACACCGATAATTCCAAAACGTGTTCTTTAATTTTGAAAATCTCCAAAACAAATATATTTATTTAAATAAGTATTTATAAATTTAAGTTTATTTTGGTGTCACTTATTTTCGGAGACTTGTACACTATGACGCAAAAGTTTAGACAATGACGTCATTCAGCTTTAAAATGTAGAATTATGACGAGAAGAATTACAAAAACCTGTAAATATATTCAAAAACTGATTTAAAATGCTATGTACAAAAGACAGTCGTTTTATTTGCTATAATACTAATTTTTTTCATAAAAATTCAAATGTGCTTGTCGCAAAAGTTTAGACACTATTCTAAATTTCTTTGAATATTCGCTGGCATATGCAAATTTAGAATCGATGATGTCACAAATTTGGAGTACTTAAGTTCTGCAAACGATTGCGCTTCATAGTCGACATGCCGAGAGCTAAAGAAATTCAAGTGAATGAGGTTTCAAGGATTTGGCAGTTGAAAGGTGAAGGGAAGAGCGTTTCTGAAATTTCTGCTATTATTAATAGGTCAAAAAAATCTATTTATCGAGTTTTATCGAGTGGTTCCGAATATAAAGCAAAATGTTGGTCTGGGAGGCCACGTGTGACAAATGTACGAGAGGATCGCCTGATACAAAGACTAGCGAGTACTCAACAAATGAGCGTACGTGGAGTTCAAAGCTCATCGGGACTCTCTGTATCAAAGGATACGATTCGTAGACGAATTTTGGAAAAAGGAACAATCGTTTATAGCAAAATGCAGAAGAAACCAGCTCTGAAACCATATCATAAGTTACAAAGACTTATGTGGGCTCGAAAGCATATGTCATATGGAGAGAAATGGCAGTCAGTCATATTTAGCGATGAAAAAAAGTGGAATCTGGATGGTCCAGATGGTTGTTTATCGTATTGGCATGACTTGCGGAAGGAACCTCGACGTTTTTTTAGTCGCAGACAAGGAGGGGGCTCGGTGATGGTTTGGGCAGCCTTTTGCTATAATGGACAAGTATCTCTGACCTTCACCAGTGGTCGTCAAACTTCACAGCTTTATACACAGACATTAGAAGAAAACCTACTGCCATTTGCTGAGCTTCTAGGGGGTCCTCAGTGGGAATTTCAGCAAGACCATGCTTCAATTCACACTGCAAAACATTCAAAATCTTGGTTTAATTCCCATAATATAAGAGTTCTCGACTGGCCAGCATGTAGCCCAGATCTTAACCCTATAGAAAACCTTTGGAGCATCATGTGTCGCAAAGTTTATAGCAACGCTAGACAATACTCTTCTGAAAAGGAACTTAAGACATCTATTGAGAATGCATGGTACGATATCGATCCACAAACTATGCAAGATTTAGTTTCTTCCATGCAATCTCGTGTATATGACGTAATACATAAGCATGGATGGGCAACCAGGTTTTAAAAATTGTTTATTTCGATTTTATTTAATTTGTGTCTAAACTTTTGAGACAGCAGTTTATTTTTGTTACCATTTAATTTATTGCAATATGCACAATTCCACGTTTCTTTGTTATAAATATTGTTTATATGTACAGCACATTAATTTCAAGCAGTGATTTGAAAATTGAATAAATATTTTTCAAAGTATGTAAGAATTTCTTCATTGTCTAAACTTTTGCGTCATAGTGTACAAGTAATACATATTGTGTAAGTTGAATGGTTTTTTTTCAAGCCAAAACATAGCTTTAATTTAAGCTGTCAAGTCTCAAATAAACATATCAAGAAAACATATTTTATGAACATAATCTTATAAACACATCTCAAATAAACATAAACAAGAAAAGTGAATAAAATAAACTTAAAAAAATAGTAACCGACTTCAAAAAACACACTAAAAATAATTAAATAATCCTTTAAAATTCTCTAATGACAAAATGATATCCAATAACCATACATCGGTTATCATGTGCAGAGATAAGAACGTTAAATTTAATATATAAAATTTACTACACTCCAAACATGAATTTTCGAGAGAATACTTTTTTACAAGAGATGAATTAAAATATTTATGATTTAATTTATGAATATGCACATATAAAAAGTAATCAGTTACTTTTTGAAGCTGGTGCCAAACTACATTAAGTATAGTAAGAATTGTGAATATATTATACCTAGTACCATGAATAAAGTGATGATGGAAAATATAATACAAAGTCTGAAGAAATGATTTATTTCTTCAGCAAATTAGTTTTTAATCATTATCCACTGGAATGGTTTAGCACCATATTCAAAAAGTAATTGATTACTTTTTAGATGTGCATATTCGTAAATTAAATCATAAATATTTTAATTCATCTCTTGTAAAAAACATTTTCTCGAAAATTCATGCTTGGAGGATAGTAAATTTTATATATTTATTAATTTTATCTATATATTATTATATATTTATGATTTTTATTTATATGATTACTATATGATCTTTTATGATGTCCGATGTGTGGTTATTGGATATCATTTTGTCATTAGAGAATTTTTAAGAATTATTTATTTCTTTTTAGTGTGTTTTTTGAAGTCGGCTACTAATTTCTTTTGAAAAGTTTATTTTATTTCCTACTTTTTAGTTATTCATACAGTAGTACATAATTATCCTAATTTCAATCTCTGCTGAATAAATAAATAATTTGTAACAGCAATTGAAATTTACAAAACTTATTTAATAAAGAAATAGTTTTTAATAAAATCTTTGTATTTTCATTAGAAACTAGCAGGAATGACCGGCTAAGCTTGGTCAAAATTAGCTTTCTGTTTATCTCGATATATTATTCCCATTGAATCATTCTTGCTGTTTTAGATGCAATTAGCTTGACCCTGAGACATAGTAACACAAAATGACTCACTAATCGATCTTTTTCGAACATGCGACATAACACAATGCTCTTCTGGAGGCTGAAAACGATGGAATATAAAATTTAGTGAAAATCGTTAGTCGTTTTCTAGATAAAATAAGCTTTACCCACGTTGATTCAAAAACCCGCTAACCGAAATTTATTGAACATGTGAGCTATTTTAATGGTCTTTTTCTACTGTGAAACGGTATAACAAAGAAAAATGTCAAAATTGTTTGAACCTTTTTGAAATGCTATTAGCTTGACCCCGACCCATTATCACCAAAATGATACACTAATAGAATTTCCTTGAGCATGCGACCCAGCCCAATGGTTTTATTTTTTCCAGAAAAGTGTAGTACAAAGTTTTGTCAAAATCTTTTCAGCCATTTTTTAGATACTGTTAGCTTGATCCTGATCCATTAGGACTCAACATGACCTATTTATTGAATTTTCTTGAACATGCGACACTGCCCAATGGTCTTATCATGCCCGGAAACGGTATTATACAAATTTTTGTCAAAATGTTTAGAAGCGCTTTTTAAATACAATTAGCTTAACCCTGACCCATTTTGACCCACTAATCGAATTTTCTTGAACATGCTACTTAGCCCAATGGTTTTCATCAGGCCGAAAACGATAGCATACAAAATTTAGTCAAAATCTTTTAAGCCGTTTTTAAATACAATTAGCTGGACCCTGACCCATTGTGACCCAAAATGACCCACTAATAGAATTTTCTCGAATATGTGACTTAGCCCATAGGTCACCTCATGATTCAAAACGGCCGTATATCAAAACATTTTGTAAAAATGTCTTGAGCCGTTTTTTAGATATAATTAGCTTGACCCTGACCCATAATGACCCATAATGACTCACTAATCGAATTTTCTCGAACACGTGACCAATCTCAATGGTCTTTTCGTGCCCGAAAATGGTTAAATATAAAATTTAGTCAAAATCGATTGAGCCGTTCTCTATATATAATTAGCTTGACCCTGACCCATTATGACCCAAAATGACACACTAATCTTATCTTCTCAAACACAAGCTCCATCCGAATGGTCTTTTCGTGCTCAAAAATGGTTAGATACAAAATTTTGTCAAAATCGATTGAGCCGTTCTCTAGATATAATTATCTTGACACTGACCCATTATGATCGAAAATGACCCACTAAACGAATTTTCTCGAACACGAGAATCATCTCAATGGTCTTTTAGTGGCCGAAAACGGTAGGGTGCAAAATTTAATCAAAATCCTTTGAGCGGTTTTCAAGATAAAATTTACATACACACACACACACAATTTTTGCTCGCATTATAGTGTAAGATATTGATTTTATTAGAATTTAATAGATATGATAGAGTTGTTTAAAAAATAGATTGTATTCACAACATTCTACATTTAGAGTCGTAAAATATCGGTTTATTTCCAGATTTATTCCCCTTATTTTAAAGAAAAGACCCGCTTTATCCATAAAAAAATCCGGTTTATTCCAGGCCTTAGATCGGGTTTTTGCAGTATTTGCAACTGCGTTTACATTCAAGAACAATTCTTTAGTAGAACTCCGTTATCAAGAAGCAAAATTCAGATAATCTTTATATTGACTCTTCACGGATGTTACATGTGGTTGAGAATTCTTCATTATTCCTTTGTAATAATATCCATCAATAGAGGATATTCCATCTCCGTCTTGATTACGTGATTATGGTAAAAACTTCTAGCGTAAAGAAAGGAAGGTTCGGTAGACGTGTAATGTAAATCCTCTCTAGCCAATGAAACAGTTTATGAGGCAAAGCAGTAGTATCTTCCCGTCTTATCAGTTAGAAGTTCCATGGGTAAATTACCGGTATCACGTGACTTTTTTCAGCCTCGAACACATTTTTGGAATATCCTCCATTGTTTCCTCAGATAATATATCTCTATATGAGAGTGGTGACATTCTTTGCTCGAACTATGTTTATATAGACGCTTTTGTCCAAACTATAGCAAAATGGAGGATATTCCAAATCTGGGTTCGAGGCTGAAAAAAGTCACGTGATACCGGTAATTTACACAAGGAACTTCTAACTGATAAGAATGAATGATACTACTGCTTTGCCTCATGACCTATTTCATTTGCTAGCGGGGATTTATATTACACGTCTACGGAGCCTTCCCTTCTTTACGCTAGAAGTTTTTACCTTGATCACGTGATCAAAACGTCAATGGAATATCCTCCATTAAGCATGTACTACTTTTGAATTTGACTATACTCGCTTCTGTGGTCAAGTTTTTACTGGTTAAGTTCGATTATACGATTTGCCGATAATTTAACAAGCATTAGCTTGACAATAATGGCAAGCTCGTCAAGATGCTTAGCAAGTAACTTTTGTCCAAAAACTATTAACAAATCAATTTTTTTATCCCGTATATTGTCTCTCTCATATCGAGGCTCCCTATGCTCAGGCAGTAACGGAATCGTTAATGAGCGACAGTGATTGGATGTTGAGTCCGAATCTGATAACTGAAAACCGTGCTTTTACACATATCTATGCATATACAGACAAAAAGAGGCATTTTTATATGTACTGACATTGGTGGTACTTTATAATGTACTGACAAATGGAGACACTTTGCTGGGCTCTGGTGTATAAGGTCACTTTGCAGTTGCACTGTCAGCTTCACCCACTTCCAATGTCGGTTAGTAATGCTGTCATCTTCAGGTTTTCTGGATGCAGTATCTTGTCCAGACAACACCTCTCACTTCGGAAAGTTACCGCATCCAGCAAAACCTTAAGGTTTATATCTATACCTATGGATACAGTGCCTAGAAGATACAGTGTGGAAAACGACTACAAAATAGTGCTAAAAAATTGAATCCCATAAATGTGCAACGATGCTGAATAACAAGATGTCGATCGTAGCGCCATCGTAGTGATTTAAAAACGATAGTCATTCTAAAAGAGACTCTTTAACCTATTTCACGTCATTCCTTAACTAAATTAGCTTATAACAAACCAAAATATCTTACATTTATAGTTACCGATATTTAACATTCTATAATTTTTGAAAACACAGTGTTTATATTGAAAAGAGTTACGAGATGGCGCTCGTATCAGCATATTGCCACTGAGCATTGTTGGATATTTATGGGATACAAGTTTTTAGCACTTTTTAAAGCATTACAGGTATAGCCGTTTTCCACACTGTATCTTCTAGGCGCTATAATATGGACATCGAATGTGGGTGTCAAAAAGTTCACAATCCATCAGTAAAGTGCCCTTACACATCAGAGTGGGGTAAAAGTGCTTTCATATATCAAAGCACAGCAAAATTACTATATATATCAGTGCACAGTAAAATGCTTTTCTCGTGTAGTCAAAAGTACCCCCCCCCCCCCGACTTCAGTCAAAAAAACAAAAAGAAAGATTTAAGCAAAATCGCTCCATGAATTAATAAATACACTGCAGCAATTTAATTCCCATAAAGACAGCAATAATAACGGCATCGTAAATGAGCGGCGATGATTGTATGTAGAATATGAATCTGATAACCAATATCTGGCTGCCTATATGTGAGAGTGACAACATTCGATGCCCAGACTGTGCTTTGACGTACGATTTTGTCCAAACTACAGAAATCCTAGTCATTTTCTATTGCAGAACTTGGTGACACACTGTTAAAAATATCGTGTAAAATTACCTCTGTTTCAAAAGGCTGACCAATTTCTGACCAATGAGTACGCTCCATATGCAGCGTTTATGCAGTGTTCTCATTCGTCAGAAAATAGGTAGCCTTTAAAAACAGAGGTAATTTTTCACGATATTTTTAAGAGTGCAGTCTCCTGATAGAGAAAGATTATACAAGTGAGAGTTGTTAACAAGCTTAACGATAATGTCTGGCTCACCAAGATGCTTGGTGATTCGCTTTTGTCCAGAATCGTCTCAACTAATCAAATATTATACGCCGTGTTATAGCGCCTAGAATGTATAGTATAGTGTGGAAATTGGCTATCCCTGTAATACTTAAAAAAGTGCTAAAATATGCCTTAAATGTGCAACGATGCTGCTGCAATATACATATCGTCCTCCATATATGCATAACTGTCCTCCATGTTTTCATATCTTTGTTTGTAGGACAAACAGAATGATAAACCTACGAGTCAACCACTGGTAGTATTAATTTTTGGCTTATGCACATTTTCACTTCCGGTAGACATGGATCATTAGATACCCCTACTTCTACTATAGCGCCCAGAATATATAGTGCGGAAATCGGCAATCCCTGTACATAGATTAACATACAAGATGGGACATTTCCATAGAGCGTAATGGTAATGCGATTGCAATCGTAGCGCTTTTACTGACAATGGGGAAGAAACTCCCCATTCTTGTAAAATTTTTATCTTTTAACATCCACCTTATTGTGATCTTTCTTTTTTTAATATTTCATGTTTACGTTTTCAATAGAACATGAACACAGTATAGATTTTCTATTTTATATATCTAACATCTATTTTATGTTCATCACGTATACATGTTTTTTTTTTTTTTAACATGATGAGAGAACGATATAAGTGCAACGAGAAACAGGACAAAAATTTTGACTTGAATGCTATATATGAAGTAAATATGATATAATTGGATTTAAAAATACATAAAGTAATATTATAATGTAAAAATATACGAAGTATTGCGCTCTACAAATCCCAGAAATTTCATAAATATTCCCATTCTGTAGGAAAAGTTTTATAGCCGATGTTTTATTTATTTATGAAGTTGAACGTATTAAACAAACGTTACAGTAATATTTTAAAATTCACGCATTTTCACTTTCTTACAGATAAAATAAAAATATTGTTATTAATGTAAATAACATACAATCAATTCAATAATATTTATAATATTAACATATAAGAAATAATAATAACATTACAGATGGGGCAAAATTCACTTCGAAAAATTTTTAGAATTATATAAATCTAACATTTAAAAATAAATAGAGGTACTGACATTACACTCAATAAAGTGTAATTCGATATGAATAAATTGACACAATACCTGAATTTGATTTTTTATAATTTAATCTTATAAACTTGCATATTTACGTTATTAACAGAATTTTCTTGGGTTTTCTTTTATATTATTAGTCTAATTATCATTTTGTAAGTTAAAGGTGACCACTAGAAGTACGGTAAAAAAGGCAGCTAAATAAATAAAGCAAGCATGAATAGAATATCGTCTGACACCTGCTTCGTTTTAGTAAAGAATAGATAGTCAAAGTATAGAAGGTAAACATATTTCATCAACATAGGTAAATTTCGGACATTTGTTAATTCTTCCCCCTTGTTATAGCGCCTAGAATATTTAATGTGGAAATCGGCTATCCCTGTAATAATTAATAAAAAAGAAAAGTGCCCAGCTAAAGTGATGGCATTGAGCTCACAGGCTATTCGCACTAATTGTATATTATACTCTTATTTTAAAGAATAATGCCTCTCAAAAAAATAAGTGAAGGGCGATTAGCCCCTTTCCCCCTTTATACTTAACCAATGAACCTCCAAATCTAATAAGGGGAGCTCCTTAACATAATAAACCGGTATACCAAATTGGAGCAAATAGAATGATTCTGTATGAAATACTCATTTATCTAAATTAAGGGGGGTTGACTAGCCCCCCTTTTCCCCCTTTATCCTTGACCAATGAACCCCAAAACTAATCATGGAAGCTCCTTAACATAATAAACCGGCATACCAAATTTGGAGCAAATCGAATAATCCTGCGTGAAAAACCTATTTATCTAAATTAAGGAGGGGTGGACTAGCCCCCTTTTCCCCCTTTATCCTTAACCAATGAACCCCCAAAACTAATCAGGGAAGTTTCTTAACATAATAAACCGGTATACCAAATTCTGAAATCGAATAATTCTGCATGAAAAATCCATTTATCTGAATTAAAGGGGGTGGGCTAACCCCCCTTTTCCCCCTTTATCCTTAACCAATAAACCCTCAAAACTAATCAAGGTAGCTCCTTAACATAATAAACCAGTATACCAAATTCGGAGCAAATCGAATAATTCTGCATGAAAAATCAATTTATCTGAATTAAAGGGGGTGGACTAACCCCCCTTTTCCCCCTTTATCCTTAACCAATAAACCCTCAAAAGTAATCAAGGTAGCTCCTTAACATAATAAACCAGTATACCAAATTCGGAGCAAATCGAATAATTCTGCATGAAAAACCCATTTATCTAAATTAAGGGGGGTGGACTAGCCCCCCTTTTCCCCCTTTATCCTTAACCAATGAACCCCCAAAACTAATCAGGGAAGTTCCTTAACATAATAAATCGGTATACCAAATTCGGCGCAAATCGAATAATTCTGCATGAAAAACCCATTTATCTAAATTAAGGGAGGACTAACCCCCTTTTCCCCCTTTATCCTTAACCAATGAACCCCCAAAACTATTCAGGGAAGTTCCTTAACATAATAAACTGGTATACCAACTTCAGAGCAAATCGAATAATTCTGCATGAAAAACCCATTTATATGAATTAAGGGGGTGGACTGGCCCCCCTTTTCCTCCTTTATCCTTCACCAATGAACCCACAAAACTAATCAGGGAAGCGCTTTATCAGAACGAAACTAGAAAAAAAATTTGAAGCAAATAGGATGTTTCTATCAAGAGTTATCGCGTTACGTACGTACATACGTACGTACATAAAGAACCGGCGGGCACATAAGCTAACAGAAAGCGCTAAAATATTGTATCCCTTAAATGTGAAATGATACTGCTGCAATATGCAGATCGCAGCGAAATCTGCGGGATATTTTCTACAACTGCAAGAAATTGCTAGTCTAAGCAATGTAATACTAGTAATACGAAAATCCCGGAGATGTCGCTCCGATCGACACTTGAAATTTTAGCAGTATCGTCGTACATTTAATGGATACAAATTTTTAGCACTGTTTGCATAGCATATTTCCACACTAGGTCTTCTAGGCGCTGTACCCTTGTCGGTAGTGACGCTAGTATTGTTGCCATTACAGATTTTGCCGTAAATGTCCCATCTTGGTCTTTAATCTATGTCCCTGTAATACTTAAAAAAGTGCTAAAATATTGTATCCCTTAAATTTGCAACGATGCTGCTGAAATATAAAGATCGCAGCGACATCTGCAGGATATTTTCTACTACTGCAGGATATTGCTAGTCTATACAATGTAATACGCAAATCCCGCAGATGTCGCTGCGATCGACACTTGGGATTTTAGCAGTATCGTCGCCCATTTAAGGGATACAATTTTTTAGCATTGTTTGGATAGCATATTTCTACACTAGGTATTCTAGACGCTGAACTTCTACTCTCCCTTAAAATAAAGGTTTTTTTTTTCTTGTGCTTGATAACATAGGTTTTTGTGCTGTCGGTTCTTGGACTAACGGTACAGCGCCTAGAATATATAGTGTGGAAATCAGCTATCCAAGTAACACCTAAAAAAGTGCTAAAATATTGCATCCCTGAAATGTCAAACGATGCTGAAATCCAAAGAGTCGATTGCAGCGACGTCTACAGGATATTTTCTAATACTCATAGAGGATTTAGCCTAGAATCTGTAATAATACGATGTTCGCAATGAAATTTGAAAATATACCTCAGATGTCGCTGCGATCGGCTCTTTGGATTTCAGGTTGTGAAGAAACTGGAATGGGACCACACGGGTGTCTTACACATTCAAACAAAAAAATAATTATCAAAATCGGTTAATATTTACTAAAGTTATACGTGAACAGAAAATACATACATGTCGAATTGATAACCTCCTCTTTTTTATGTCGGTTAAAAAATAACAGCATTAGCATTAATATGAAAATTAATATCACATTATTATTCTCGCAGGTAAAACTTTACTTACGCAGTAAAATATGTTGAATTGAGAAATGGTCGCATTCGAAAAACCTATATTAAGGGTTAAAAAAAAACTAATTAATATATTATACAAATTATTCTGTAATGTTTCCGAAAACCAGTGGCAGCGAGAGATACTATGTCTTTTATAAATCATACTTTAAACCTCAAAACTACATAAATTTCTGCGGTTTCTAAAAATAAAGAAAAGTTTTCGTAATCGTGGTTAACTACGAAGTGTCGTATTATATTTTTGTACATTTATAAACATTTGTCAATTTTTGACAGTGTAAAAAATGTATTTTAAAATGTATTTTAAAACAAACGTAGATATTTCTGGTTGAATTGTAAACACTTTAAGCAAACTGTAATTTATTCTATATACAAATATTTCCTTAAAGCTTTACATATTGTATAATACATATTGTATGCATATGCATTGTTCTTGTATTCAGATAGTCAGAGGAAAATCATTTACTAACTAGTGAGCATTATGGAATATTGTATTAATTTTCCGGACAACTAAATACAAACTGTAATATATTGAAATGCAGTAGGTGAAAGATACGCACTAATCTCAGTTACTGTAGATTAATCTAATAGGCAAAACGTATTGCGAGGAAGGATTTTCATACGGGTATGAGAAAAGGTTAACTGCATTATATCCTCAACAAATTTAGTCGATGGCGTAATAAGTATGTGTATGAAAATTCTTTACATCGTTTCTTTACAAGTGTGTAAAACGTTATCATAAAATTATATGTTTTATATTTTATTACGATTTACATGGCTTAAAATGTGTTTTTCTTCGCAAATTAATTCCATGAATTTATATTTTGAATGATTGCCTATTTGCACTGTAGAAGTTGCTACTAAATCCTACTATTTAACATTCCCATGCTATTTACGGCGGAATTGAATGCCTTTCCAAAAGAAGCCTTCTAGAAGTGTTTTCGGCAGTAGAAGGAACGGTGGACTGATTGTATAAAGGGGCAAGGAGCCTAATTTGTAGTGGATTAGGGTGTCATTCTCGCCAGGTAACTTATATTTTTTTTTTCGTCCAAAGGTCGCATACTTTTCCGACAGGCCACACATATATAATAATTTAAATGATGGAATACGCCTGAGAAATAGTAAATATGAATTTTTGATTTACGGGATTTTTTTATTCACATTTCTAACTATGCATAAAACCAAAAGAGGGAATACGAATTCAGCCAGGAATCGAACATGGGTCTTTGGTTCAGCAGAACAGCGGTCTGTCAACAAAGCTACCTGGAACTGCACACCTAGCTTGTCCCCTCTGTTGGTGTTACGCTTGTTAGCAACGTGAATAAAAAATTTAGATTTACTATTTCTCGGACTTATTTCATCTTTTAAATTATTATATTCATATTCATCGATGCTGAATTAATGTAAACTCATGTTTGTCACAGGGTTGTAGTTCATGAAAGTATCCCATCGTCTGCTGCGGTTGCAGTCTTACCAACATATGCCAGTGGAGGTTTCCAGGCCAGGTGTGTCGTTCCAAGTGGATTATTTGAAACATCGTTGGTCCGCTGAACTAAAGTTTGATGTTCAAACGGTGGCATGAATACTTTTCAACCACGTTGGTTTTATGCTTTGTTAACAAAGTTAATAAAAAATTACGTAATAAAAAATTCAGATTTACTATTACTCGGGCTTATTTCATCTTTTAAATTATTATATAAATATTCATCGATATTGGATTAGTGTCAACTCATGTTTGTCACAGGGTGATGAAATTATCACAGGGGTTCATGAAATTATCGCATCGTCTGCTGCAGTTGTAGTCTTACCAACATTATGTGAGTGGATGTTTCCAGGCTAGGTGTGTTGTTCCAAGTGGCTTAGTTGAAAGATCGTTGGTCCGCTGAACCAGAGTTTGATGTTCGAATGGTGGCATGGATACTTCTCCCCTATGTTGGTCTTATGCTTTGTTAACAAAGTGAATAAAAAAATTGGGTAATTAAAAATTCAGATTTACTATTTCTCGAGCATATTTCATCGTTTCAATTATTATATATATATTCATTGATGCTCTATTAATTTCGACTCATGTTTGTCAGTGTTGTAGTTCATGAAATTATCCCATCTTGTGCTGTGATTGTAGTCTTACCTACAAACATGGCTGAAGGGTTCCAATCAAGGTGTATCGTTACAGGTGACTTAGTTGGCAGAGCATTTGTGCTCTAAACCCAAGTCTCAGGTTCGAAGCCTGGGCAGGATACTTTTGCACTAGGTTGGTTTTACGCCTTTTTAGCAAGAGGAACAAAAAATTCATGTAATTAAAAATTCAGATTTACTATTGAAAATAGAACTAAATATCTCTATAATTTATAGTTTATCTACAAAGACACTCAAAGAATTTGGATAAATTATGGTCTATGGGTGATAATTCTTTTAAGATGTTACAGTACATTATATGTCAAAAAAGATATACATTGTTGACATGCACTACACAGTAAAAAATATTGGTCAGACTTTGCACCAAAAATGGTGGAAACTAAGTTGCCATCAAAAAAGAAGTGTAAAGAAACGCAAAGAAACTTTAAATAAATATTACCTACAGACTTTAATATACTCGATTTTTTGTCAGATACTGTAAACGATCAATTATTGCTATCCACTTCATTTTCTATAGCAATCTTTTGTACATTGTAAAAAAGGGGGAGTATTATTACACTTAATTTAGGTTTGTGAAATGCCAAATTAAGTTTAAATATGCAATGATTTTGATGTCAGCACCCTTTTAAGTGTTGTCATAGATTGAAAATGGTGTAATTTTACACTTTAATACAAATTATGTAAGGCATACACCAGTTCTGGTGTGCTCGAAATCCTCTCTGTGTTATGATAAATAAACGGTCCTTTTATACTTTCAAACTTCTGCAAATGAACAAACACATGGTAAAGACGTAAACATAAGGTAAGCAAAGTGATTATTCTTAATAGTTTAAGAGATGACTAAATTGTGTTTATTATATGCTTTTTAAATAAGGTCATGCTTTCGAACGACACCATACTGAAAATCTACAACTAATTGCCAGATTGTTCAATTTAACGCGAGGTAATAAATTTCTGTCATTTTTTATGCAGCTTTGTTTATTTGTTAGCTGCTATAGTTTAAGCACTTTATGTAGCGTATTAAACTGATTTTATCGATCCAAATGTGAATACTTTTCTTGAAATTACTAACACTTTATATTGACTTAAGAATTTTGATGAATTAAAACTATACTAATTTACTCGGATGTTTTTTATCTTTAGTTTACTTCATATTCATTTTGTTAACACTTTCGCTATTTGCGTCTTTAATCAAGTACCTATATTTTAGAAATTTGTTTAAGATGTTTAATTTAATTGAAAATAATTTTGCGAATTTTATCTGCACTTTTATATATTTTCCTATCGAAAGCACAAATATTTAGAAAACAACCAATATACGAGAGAATGTTTTAAAAGGAAAATAAATCTTGAAATTGTTTAATAAAAAAGAATGCTCTCATGCGGGCAAGAGTTATTAAAATTATATAATTTTGATGTAATTCAATATCAGATGCGACTTATATTCGGTATTTTGTTACGAAAACTAGAAAATTTGATTTAAACTTACCACGACAGTTATAAGCAATTATAATTTTGTTATAGAATTATTTTAAGACTTATGTTTGTTCTCTGACAAAATATTTTAATCAAGAATTCTTTATCAGATGGTTTTTAGCTCTTTGGGAGCATTATTAACATGTGTCAAACCTTCATAATTTTTTATTCCATTTTTTAAATGTTGGTATTGAAAGGGTTAAATAATTAGACTGTAATATTCCTATTGTGTTTATTAAATTGGTAAAGCATAATTAAAATGATCATGGGCGCCTATTCATTATATTTTGTGGGACAGCTCAGTTCTTGCAAAGGGGAGGGAGAAGTAGATGTTAAATAAGTAATTTCCTTTCAAATACGCCAAAAAAGCTTAATTTTAGTTCTAAAAATGTATAAAATATTTTAATATACTAAAATGTAGGGGCACTCTAGGTTTGTTTGCACCCTGTTCCTCTGATATAACACCCATAAAAATGATATCTTTAGATACGTAAATATAGAAAAATTCGTAGTTTACTAACTAAAATGTTTAAAATATATAGTCGTTGAGCCAGAAGCCAAAATTAGTGATTTTGGTTTCATCTCTGAGGACTTGATGATATATACTTTTTTGGATTCACAATGGTCCAACGAGTTTATTTTATGATGATACTATGAAATTTGTGGTAGCTTATAGACGCCATATTGAAAAAATGAGCGCCACTATCGCACATAGATACATATGATTTTTTTGCCAGTATCACATAATTAAATGGATTTCAACGAAAAAATGGAAAGAACAAATATTGTTAAGCATAAAACGTTATACAAATTATATATTTATTAATATTTTATTTTAATATGATGCTTAACTTTACATTTAACTTTACGTTTATTAACATTTTCGATGGGATAAACATCTTTTTTTTTCATTTTAATGCATATTATTTTCATGTGGTAAGACACAGCAACTCAAGAAAAAAACCAATGCTGGTGAAACTATTGTACTTAGTCTGTTAAGAATTAACCCCTTCGGGACCACGGGTGCATATATGCACCTTCGGAAACGTGTTTCCATCGCTTGCTTTTGATACCACTAAAAAAGAAAAGTAAAATTTTCCTTATTTATTTAAGAATTTTCTTAATGGCATAAGCTAAATTTAATTGTTTGACAAAAAGTGGTGTCTTCCGAATAAAATTCATGTAAAAGCATCATCATCGGTTGACATTCCTGTGTCCAAATAGCTTCTATCGTCATAGAACAGTTCTACATTTTGCATATGCTTGTATATCTGAGGTTATTAAAAAGACACGCATATGATGGTGATACACATGTTCTTGAACAAGAACATGCCATCAGTTCCAAAATAGCTTCAGGAGCAGGAGGACTGCCATTCCACTGGACCTTTAGATACCCTTTTCCTTCACTATCTGTTCCAAAAATCCAACCATATTTATCTGGGGATGGAAGATCAGGATCAGCCTGTAGGCACTTCATCCAAACAAGACCGTGGTAATTAGCTCGCATTACCTATAAATAGAGTGTATTACTACATGGCAGAAGGCGATGCGACTGCACAGACTCCTTTTTTACAGAAAAAAAATATATAGAATATAGCACAATTCATTGATGTCTGAGTATTTGTGCTTTCCATAATAGAGATGACAAACTTACGACTCAAGCTGTTTATTTGTTTCCTCTGCTATATCAGCGTCAGTATCAAGCAGCTTAAGCGCATTTCGAAATTCAGTGTTCTGAATCATCATTTTCCCTTGCAAAAGCACTTACTGTATCGCACCAGACAGGGAATGCATTTTAGGTAATGCATTTTAGGTAATGCATTACATATCGCTTTACCTAGAAGTCCATGCATCTCACTCAAGTTGTAGTACTTTACTTTGACTGTCATTGGATCCACATTTTACAAATATTAACCCTTTCTAGTTTTTAAAATCGTTTTCTAAAAAAAAAATAATAATAAATAAACAGTGTGATAACTGCTACATCAGTATCTATAGAGATAATAATAATATTTCTAAATCCAGATGCTAAAGCATGGTGTGAGCGAAATAAAAGTCGCGTATAACCTCTTCTTAGAAGCAGGTCAATTTAGTGTATTCTTCAACAAGTTATATCGTGAATTTATAGCATTTTTCTCCGTAGATAACGTACATCATTCGTATATTCAACTATTTCAGATACTCCTTACAGATGTTCCTTTTCCCATTCTTGAGAAATGAAATGTATATGTTCTTTCTTGTTCTCCTCATCAGATAGAAACTGCTTCCATTTTCGTACTGGGTGTCCAGGAGTATTATAACTTTTATCGCATTACCAACAGTTCATATTTTTTGTTCATTTCGTTTTATTGACACCTGCCTGTATGTAACAAATACAACATCTATTCTTTGAGAGGATGTAGAATCTTTTATTATTTCAGAAAACAGATTATTTGCTAGTTGTCCAAATGATTGTAGCTCCTGCGGTAGCTTTGAACAAAACACATTCCATCATTGATATTAACATTACCACCATTTGCATTCTTTCAGCAGTCGCAATTTTGTCATAACATCCATCAGCTTGATTTTTCAGTTTTTCGCATTAAACCATCAAGAGTTGCTAAAGACTATGGAAGAGGCCCTATGTGGTTCAAAAAGACAGTTCTCATATCAAAATTTCTTCGCTCTGCAATGATTGTCATCTGACCAAACATATTTCTTTCTGCCTAGGCAACAAACTCTGATTTATTAAATTTTACACTCTGTTTCTTCTTAAAGTCGGAAAATGTCTTTAGCTTCTTTATTTTTAGATGTCTGGAAAACCCGCCTGGCTTTGAGTCTTCAGACAGATATTCTCTTTTGAAAGTTTGGTAAGCTTCTTCACCCATCTCATGAGCTTTGACCATGTCTTCTACAATTTCTAGATTTGCCATTGCTCCAGTTGATTCTGTTATCGTGTCTAGATTTATCCATTCATTGGTAATCATGTTCTGTAAATATGAGATATCACGCTCGTCTTTCTGGATCCTGCTCAAAGACAGATTTGGATGTAGAACTAATTTTGGTTCTTTCACGAATCATGTAAAGAAATGCTTCCCTGATATCAAAAGTATCTCTCGACTGTGACAGATCTTTGACTGTAGCTTTTGACCCCTGCATTTCTTGACTTATTGTCTCTTCAATCGCCTAATTAATAGCATACAAAACCAAGAAAATCTTTCAATCACCCTGTTTATAGGCGGCCATTTTCCAATATGGCGTCCATTAGCTACTCTGTTTTTGAATGTATCACGGATAAATGTCATTCTGATGTTGAGGTGAATTCAAAAATGTGTGGTTTACCAAGTCCGCTGGCATGAAACCACACGAGCCCCTGGCTCAACGACGGCAGCCATTTTCCAATATGGCGTCCATAAGCTACCCTGGTTTTGAATGAATCATGGATAAATGACATGACATTGTTGTGGTGAATTAAAAAATGTATAGTTTACAAAGTCCGCTGACATGAAACCACTCGAACCCCTGACTCAATGACGGTGGCCATTTTTCAATATGGCGCCCATAAGCTACCCTGGTTTCAAAAGTATCATGGAAAAATGAGGTGCTGTTGTTGTGGTGAATCCAAAAATATATAGTTTACCAAGTCCGCTAACATGAAACCACACGAGCCCCTGGCTCAACGACTAATATGGTATAATAAATTATTTCAGTTATGTAAAAGTTTACCAACCTCACTGCGTAAAACTATAGATTTTAAATCATGTCTGTATTAGACTTTAAGAGTAATGTTTTAAATTATTTTTCGTTTTGGTGTTAAAATAAATGAAATCAGTAGTGGTGTGACTTTACACTAAAAATAATGGCAACTAAATTGCCACCAAAAGTTGTGTTTCATTACACCAAATTACTGAAGGTGTTTCTTTACACTTTGGTGGCAACATAGTTTCTATTTTTTTTTTGGTGTAAAGTTTCACCAATATTTTTTACAGTGTAGTGCATGTCAACAAAGTATATCATTTTTTAACATATAATGTAGTGTAACATCTTAAAAGAATTATCACACATAGGCCATAATTTATCCACATTCTTTGAGTGTCTTTGTAGATAAACTATAAATTACGGAGACAATATTGTAATTAAAATATGTATGAATGACGGAGAAGCGTGAAAACCATTCCATTAAAAAAATGTTGTACATAATAGTTACTACATGGCTGTAACTACCGGCGCGGCGTGCAGTGCCTGGATAAATTCTCTTTCCATTAAGAAACATCATAAAGTAAGCGCGTAATAGAATTTAGAATTTTAGAGGGGAAAAATTTAAATTATTTAAATTAGTAGAAAAAATGATATATATTTTTGCATGAAGGGTTTTATATAAAGATGAAAAAACTGTACAATAAGCACTGTTAAAACTTTGCAACATTCTGTCCAGTAGTTCAACCGTTTTTTGAAAAAAAACTATTTCATAACCACAATATAGCTAAATTCTGACCATAAAATGGCCAATAATATGGTCAGAATAGTATTAAATTACGATTGTGTAACAGTTTTCGATAAAAACGGTCAAATGACTGGACAGAATCCTGCAAATTTTTAACAGTGAATATTTTTTGTTTTCTAGGATTTTATGTGTTCAAATGTGTTATCACTCTATCATGTGCCTGTTGAAGCCACATATATGCACCACAAATTTTGTATAAAATATTACGCGTTTTATATAAACTTCTCACTGATTACATTTACTTCTGTGTGGTGTTGCGAAATGTCAAGTCAACGTAAGCAAATATGCTTTTTGTTGTAATATAATAGCTATTAATGTTTGTTATAGACATTACGTATCTCATTATTGTCTCCAACATGGACATTTTAAGAAGCAGGGCGCAATTTATAATCTATAATCCTAACTTTAACGTGGAAATATATCTCAATGTGTCCCTTAGACATTTTCGGAAAATTACCGTGACCGTTTACTCTCGGCTTAAAATGCGCCTATCAAGTTTTGTCTCTGTTTAACACAGTGTTCCCAGATTAGGGACTTTTTTAATTCAGGTTATTTGACTGTCACCACGTTTTAAAAATAGTATAAATAGCGTTCTTTTTCGAATATTTCTATTTCAAAAAAGCTTTGACAATCACAATCTGTGGACAAAAATGTCCCCAATCTGGCAACACTGGTCTATTCTGTTATGCGCTTATTCTGTTTTGTATCGGTGTAAAATTCACACATCCTGTTTCCTTTTGGTGAAAAACGCGCTTTGTTAATTTTGTTTAGGATAAAATGCATCTTTGAAATTTTCCAGCGGAGTAAAATATGCCTTTTCAGGCTTCGGTGTGATTGAATTTCTCACTGAGAAATTCAACGCAAAGATCTCTGCAACTGCCATATTTCTTGATGTTGCAAAGTCTGGCATGAGGGCCTCATTTATGAACTAATTCAGCTCGGATTTCATCCCAGACTTATACACTTAATATACTCGTACCCTTGCGACCGCATTTTTCGCGTCCACATAAACAATATTCTTTCTATTATTCTTTTCATCCTAGCGGGCATCCTTCAGGGGAGCGTGTTGGGCTCAATATTGTTTAAAATCTTCTTTAATGACATCCCATTCTCTACACACATATCTCGCTCTTTATACGGACGACACTTGCATTTTCTCTTCAACTGTCCACCGTACGCTCTTTACAGGTACCTGCAGACTCACATCGACGATTTCATGAACTGGTGTATGTTATGCCGCGTCCTAATAAATGAAAATAAAACCTCAGTAGTATACTTCTCTCGCAGACTAACATATCCTAACAGAATAATAATCAATAACACTGCTATCCCATGGTCATACGATGCAAAATATCTTGGGTTATCCTTGACCGCCGTTTAACTTAGGGCAAGCATATTCTTTCTATGAGACGGAAAGTCGCTGGAGCTTTCAACTCACTTAAACCTCTTTTTATAACAAAACCCTTTAATATCATAATAAACTAATACTTTATAGCTCATGTATCCTCTCAATAATTACTTATGCTTGTCCAGTCTGGAGCTTCACATGCAAGATTTTAATGGATAACGTAAGCAGTCCTTATAACAGACACCTACGCACAGTACGAAATGCTTCTCGTTACTTGCGTAATACAAGAGTTCGCAAGGTTCTCAAAACCACAACCTTGCATAAGCGCATCAACGATTTAGCTCAGAATTTCTACAGCAAAATTTATGATCTTCCCAATGAAAGATGTTGCTGAGCTACCGGATTACGACGCCTTCGAGCCCCACCACCGTAAACGGCCCAGGTTCTCCATGATTATGGACACAGAGTAATCTCTGGGTACACCACTCTAAGAGTACTATATGTCTATTTTCCTATACTTAAAACCTTTTTATATCGTCATAAAAAATCATATCTTCTCTATATTGAATATATACGGGAAAAAATGCATGACCCTGATTAGTGCCTTTTTTGTTATTGTGGCTTTTGCTACCTTTCAGCTTTTCTTTTCAGTATTTTCTGCCCAAGCTTGACGAGATGTAACTCTGAACAGAGCTGCCATTTTTCTCTTTTTAATCGTTCACCTTTTTTATAGTAGTTTTTAACTACAGTTAGATCATTTATCATAAATATTTAAGATCTTTATTAATTTTTTACTCATCTTAAGTCTTAACTTAATTTTTAAATTTATTACTATTTTATAGTTAATTAATTTTTTCAATTCCTACTATTAGCTCACACTCTCCCTATATTTATTTATAGATTTATATATTTATCTTGTTCAAATTTTCAATCGTTAATAAAATACTCATTATTCATCCTATCAAGTTGAAATAATTTTTTTTTAAACTTGTACTGGATGACAATTGACGTTAATACAGTTTTTTCAAATATTAATTAATTAATTTTAGTTTTGCATGGGAAACAAAATGGCGGCCATTGGTTATTGAAGGTCAATGAAAGTATTTTCAATAAGGGGTTACCATAGGGGGGACCCTGTTCTGTCGCCAAATACTGCCAAGTTTGTCGCTAACTTGGCGGTATATCGCCAAATTTGGCGAACAAAATAAGTCGCCAAAAGTGACGCCAACTTGGCGATATTTATAATATTTCGCCAAATTCCCATAGAGTCCCATTGTAAACCTACTTGCTTATAGAAAATCAACAAATTGAGACATTTTAATGCAACAAAAACTAATATTAGCTTAAGGGATTATATTAAATTTTTCTTTGATGACCTAAGTAGGAATTGACTTTAAAAACAAAATTTTTATATTACTTGTTTTTCATTTAATTTCTTTATTCTTTCTTTTAAGTAGTTCTAAATTACAGATAAACTTAACCCAATGACTCACAAAACATAAGATATTTCATTTCCTAGACAGGATGTGAAGCTGATATCAGCTAGGAAACACCTCAATGCTACTCACCTGTTCAGCACCTGTCAAATAATTAACGGGCAGAACTTTCCGGTACGAATTGATTTTCCAAACACGACTCGAATTTTCGATCGACCCAGTACAAGCTTCGATGATTGAAACATCCTACTAAGAAGAAAGTTATTATCGACGAAATCGCTATATGGACAGGAAATGGTTTCAGACAGTTCTCTTCGAAAATAAACGAATTCAAGACAACTTTTCGCAACCAACTTCATCTACATTGACTACCTATTAAACCCTTGAATTAAATACTTCGTTTGTGAATATTCAAACTATAATATCTAAGAATTTCTGAGGGGCGTTAAACAATTCACGCTTTGGAGCTAAAAAAATTGCATTTGGAAATATGTGATAGTTTACGTTTCACAGTGAATAACATTTCATAAATGCTCTATATCCAAGAGAACATCAGGCCCCACCAGTGGCTGAGAGGTTCTGCTCTCGAAGCTGGTAGACGGGAGGTGCTGGGTTCGAACCCAATCGTGCCCGTCGGCCTAACCGTTTCGGAGTTTTCGTGGTTTTCTTCGAAACCTTGGATTTTCCATGCGTAAATACGGATTAGGTTCCCTTAGAACCCCCCCCCCCCCCACGGAGGGCACTCCCCCTAGAGCCTATATCCCCCGAGTAGATAATCGGCCGTCAAAAATCAACCCAACCCAACCCAAGAGAACATCAATAATACTGTTCCGGATAAATTTCTAAACAAATACTTAATCAGTGTATGCTCTGATTCAACTGTCCACTTCTAAACTGAAACGGACTAATCTATTGTTGATATTAGAAGTCTTTAGATGTATCTCGTCGTAGCTTAATAGACTTTTATGTTCTTTTTCTCATTAAATGCATGATTTGTACAGTAATTGATGTTGATTATTCGCAATGAAAAAGCACTGAAGCACGTAGTTAATATTATATTAAATCTGAAATGAATATTTGGATTAATTCAATTAGAATAGAACATTTTTCGTGATTTTAAATAATAAAAACTAGGAAAGAAAGATGTGTGATATGCATCGAAATTTGTTGAATAAACTGTTAGAAGAAATAGGACTATATTTAGCTAGTACTGACCATTCTTTAGAATATTTTGAAGATTTAGTTGATAAAATAAATGTTAAATGTAAGACTATTAAGGATCTGGATAATAATAATTTAATCCTAATAAATGCGAAAAATGTAGGAAATGAAATCCTGAATATTGATTAAATAAGTAAATTAAACTTTAAATTTAAAAGTTTGAAATCTAATGAAAATATTACTAATAGTAACAATATTGATCCAGTGCGGACATTTCATGCTGCTGCCGAACTGGAAAATTGCTAAAGCTGCAAATAACTCGATTTAATGGGCAACAGGATATAATTTTAGAATTTTGGAACCAGTTTGAATTGGCAATAGATAAAAACCGAAGTCTAACAGAGATCGAAAATTTACATATTTAATAAGTTTAGTTTCAGGAGCCGTTGCAAACACAAATAGTGGTTTTCGTTTGACTGAAAAGAATTATGCGGCAGTCGTATTGTTTTTGAAAAAAAGAGATGGTAGACATTACCTGCTCGTACATGCTCACTTAAGTAATTTATTAAATACGAAATGTTTGAAGAGTTCTTCTGACACTGATGGTTTAGGAAATTTGTACGATAAATGTCTAGTGAGAATTCGAAATTTAAAGTCGTTAGGTGTAAAACCCGATGCATACAGTGGGTTAATTTGTCCAATTGTACTGGAGTTAATACCCACATATTTGACATTAGCGTTTAATAGAAATCTGAAGGACGGTGTAATGTGGAATATAGATAAACTTATGAGTTTTCTTAAAAATGAAGTCGAAATTGGAGAAAGGGTATTACCTATCCATTATTTAAATGCTAAGAAATCATTTTTTAATGATAATAAAATTGAATGTAGACCAAACTTTACAGATAAATAATTGAAATGTAAGTCGAGATATCAATATAATACGAACGGAAATAAGCAAAATAGTGCGACAGCTACTGAATTAATGTCTTCTGTAAATAAGAATTCGTGTTTATTCTGTAATAGTGTTGATCATAATAGTGAAATATGCAATTCTTTAACGATAGATCAGAAAAAAAGAGATATTTAAAAAGCAGGGGAGATGCTTTTTATGCTTATAGTGTAAACACAGAATTGAAGACTGTGAAAAAAATAAAATATGCGATATTTGTGTTAAAAAAAATAATAGGGCTATTTGTTTTAAATTTGAAAATGATTCAAATATAAATGTTGATAAAAGTACCTTATCTGTTTATCATTGTGATAACAATTCCACTAGTAATGTACAGAATGAAAACACGCATTAAAACACATTTCTTCAGACTAGTTCTGTTATAATAAAAGATCCCGAAAATGATAAAAATGAACCAGTTCGTGCCTCATTGGATAATGGTAGCATAAGAACATTCATAATTCGCGGCATTTCACAAAAGATAAAATTGCATATTATTAGAAAAGATACTTTATCCGTTTATCCTTTTCGAGCCGAAAAGTCAACTGAGAAAGCATATAATATAGTAAAAGTAAAATTTGAAAATTGAGAACAACCCTTTTTACATATTGAAAACCTACCCAAACATCTAGACAATTTATGGAATAAATGGTTTGAGGAATTAAACAACTGAATTGTATTAATATACCCAGATGTTATTTGGCTGCTATTGCCCCTGATGAAGTTGATTATTTTGAGTTGCATAGTTTTTCAGACGCTTCAAAGAAGGCATATGGTACGGTAGTGTACCTTAGAGCAGTGTTACAGAATAAGAACATCGTTGCAAGTTTTGTGGGAGCAAATAGTTGAGTCGCTTCTTTAATGACTGCCTCTATACCTCGGCTTGAACTTTTAGGAAACCTTTTGCCTGCTTGACTTTTCAATAAAATTGCTAAAGAATTAGCTTTTCCTGCAATTTGCTACTTTTGGACTGACTCTACTATTAATTTCTTTTGGATTAGCATAGAATTAGAAAGATTTAAAATGTTTGTCAAAAACCGGATAAAGGGAATCAGAAATCCTAGAGATCTGTTAAGTTGGTTTCACTCCCCTGGAAAAGATAATCTCACTGATCTAGTTACTACACTGATAAAAGTATGTAGCGTTTGCTGCATAGTCACTCCACTGCTTTTATATAAAACGATTACTTTGCTATACTATGGAGCATCCTCATTGGTCAAAATACAGACATTCTATAAAAGCGGTGGAGTGATTATGCAGCTAAAGCTGCAGATATTTAACGTGTAGAGGTTTCAATGTTTCAGAGTGGAAAAATAGACATCTTTGGTGGGAAGGTCCCCGGTGGTTAAAGCAAGACAGATCTCTTTGGTCAAAATTGGATTATACATTCGATAAATTAGATATTTCTGAAGTTAATATCAGTTAGAACTAAAGTAAAACACTGTTGTAAAAACAACTATAGTAAATAAATATCTGTTAAACATTGATTTGATTAATCGATATTCTTCATTTATCAAATTAACAAGAATTACTGCATGGTGTCTAAGATTTCCGAAAAACTCTAAACGGAAATCAGGAATTAGAAAATACGATTATTTAGAAACTTCAGAGTTACAGAATGAGACCAAGAAGCTAATAAAGTTTGTTCAAAATTCCGCATTTCAAACTAAAATTCGATGTTTAAAGGAGAAACGTCCTCACCCAAACAACAGTTAGATCTTGAACTTAAGGTATTTATAGATGCAGAATCACTCCAGACTTAAGTGTCGGTGGAAGAATGAAATTTTCTAATTTATCAGAATAGCAGAAACGCCAAATACTTTTACGAATGTGTCACTATTTCACTGATATAATAAAAAATTCTTACATTCAGGTACTCAGACAACACCATCTTTATTAAGACAATTTTATTGGTCACAATCTGGTCAAAGTCAAGTAAGGAAAATTATAAATAGTTGAGTGACTTCTCTTCGAAGAAAACACTAAACTCTTAAATAACTGGGGGGAGGGTGACTTGCCCCGTGATAGAATTGTACCATCTAGACCGTTTGAAAAAACTGGCGATTCTATTATAACAAAACCTAACTTAAAAGAACCAAAGATAACACTAAAATCATACATTGCTATATATATTTTTTTTTTTACCAAAGCCGGTTTCAGACAAGACCACAGAAGCATTTTAGCCTGTTTGAGAAGATTTCTCGATCGACGATCTAAACCCATTGTCATATGGATTGATAATGTCACAAATTTTAAATGTACTTGTGCTTTTAGGTAGATTTCGTATGAAATACTACCTATTGGGATCGTTCCTATGTAGGAATTTCTGAAAAAGTTTTGCAGATCTACACCGATCATGACCCCTAGAACCCAAAACCACCCTCAGTTAAAAACTTTATCTATCTATCTATCTATATAACTTTCTTCTGGACACGATAACTTCCAGAAATCTGAACAAATGTCTTCCAAACTGATACATAAAATCAAGGGACATAAAATCTCGGTCAAGTTCGTTAATGGGCACTATCGGACGAAGGGGATGGAAATAGGGAGGGATTTTGTGAAAACCAAACACCCCCTTCCCCCATAACTTCTTAATTTTTGTACATATCAAATCATGTTTCAAGTTTTTATTATTTCTCAAAATAGGGCCAAAAATTTTTTTATCACAGATTTTTAAAAAAAATTAAAAATGGGCTCAAGGGGCGCAAAATAGGGTTTTTAGGAGAAAAATTCCTAACTTCGTCAATTCTCAAGATATCAAATCCAATTAATTTTATTATACATCGCCTTAATATTATCTACAACTTTTATATTCACAAGATTTTGATAGGACCAATTCGTACCGCAACAAAAAAATTAAAAACGAAAACAAAAAAGGGGTGTTGAAGAAGAAAAATTTCCGTAAACCCGTCAATTCACAAGATATAAAATCTCCATGAATTTATCATATATCTTCTTAATATTGTCTTCAACATTTATATAGACAAGTTTTTGATAGGACCGATTCTTACAGGAAAAACAAATTAAAAATACATAGCAGTTGAAGAAAAAAAAAATCATCTTATTAAGGGTGTATTCAAATCCAAACTGCTTAATTTCTTACTCATTTTAAAATTCATTTTTGCTCTCAAACGCATACAGTTGGTAAATTCTCTTATTCAGAAACTATATAATTCACAGTAATGATCGATTTTTTGAAAGAGGCAGAATATATTTCAAAAAATGATGTCAAAGTGGGCATTTTGAACAGAATTTCCCGAAGCGATTGTGTTAGAAACGAAAAATATTGCCCTACTGAGAAAATAATTGTTTATTAATCAAGTTTAATTAATTGAAAGAAAAATAAAAACACAGATCGCTTATAAATCTTTTCAAAAATTACGTCAGCAAGTTTCATATTTTTTTAATTAAAAATGAATCTGAAAATGCGCCAGAAAATTTCGAGCTGTTGAGCAGGGAAAATAATTTTTTTTAATACCGCCTTAACATGATTCTGATAAGACCAGCTATTATATAAAAATGAAATAAAAACTCGTCAAAAGCAGACAGATAAATATGTTAAAGTGAATTTATATCTAATCATGATTTAGTTTTTGTTGGTGAAATTAGTATACTTAATTTCGAAATCTATCTCTACCTGTAGGCCGGGCCGGCTGAGATTTTTTGAAATCCATCTTTCAAATTTGTGCTTCGGAAGGAATTCAGCGATTTAATGCTGAAGAAGGAATAGAATGGAATTTTATACCCTCTGCATCTCCACATTTTGGAGGGTTGTGGGTATCAAATATAGAAGCAATGTATTGAATCCTCTTGAAGATAACTAAATCCTCTATCTTAAATTTTGAAGAAGTGGCAACACTTGTGACGCAAATGAATGCACAGTGCAGTGTGCAGTTATGAATTCACGTCCGTTGAATCCTCTTGTCTGCGGATGTTAATGATCTATAACAACTGAATCTGATCAATTCCTTATTTTATGTCCTTTTTTGAATGTATCTGAAAATAATACTTTTTAGATTCTTTACATTTTTCTTTTAGATGGACACTAGTTCAAGATTAAAAATGCAGTTTTGTCAACACTGGAGCCGAGAATATTTAAATAAGCTGCAATCTCACAGTATATAGAAAAAGTCGTCGCAATACCTCCAAGTTGGTCAGCTTATGTTATTGAAGGAAGAAAATGACAAGTTTATACACTGGAGACTTACCAGAATTATTAAAACTTACAAAGGTAATGATGGGCATTTCCATGTAATCGATTTTAAGACCTCTAAAGGAATATTACACAGAAATATTACTAGAATAGTACCTTTGGCCTCTTATGATGATGTTGGAATGCCGTCCAACCCCGGTCGGGATGTTCCGGATAATTCTCTAAACAGCTACTGAACCAGCTTATTCTCTTTTTCAACTGTCTACTTCTGAACTGAAACGAACTAATCTATAGTTGATGTTAGGATTCTTTATATGTGTCACGGCGAATGGAGCTTAATAGTTTTTTATGTTCGTTTTGTCATTAAATGTATGTTTTGTGCCGTAATTGATGGTGATTATTCGTCATGAAAAAGCACTGAACCACGCAGTTGATATTTCATTAAATTAGAAATGACTATTTAGAATAATTCGTTTAGAATAGAACAAATAATAATACTCGTATTCAGCAAACTACCGCGGTTAAGAGCAGAATCATCAGTCTAAAATATAAAGGATATTCATAATTAATATAACTGCATATCAACCGCAATCATCTTCCTCCAGGTTAAAATTAATATTATTTGAGTGTTTCAACGAGGTTTCGCATATAACCAGCATTCGACGACGGTAAAATTCGAGGACGCTCGTTAGTCCTGCTGCGATAAGTATGCCGGGATATCTGTTCAGTTGCTTCTTTGATTTTGAAGTTGTTTTTAACAAGCACTAGATCATGACGCCTCACTTTATACAAATCTTTTGAAACGTTTGTGGACATGACTAAAAAATGCAGCTATTTTTAAGGAATTTTTTTAAAAAAATGATTACGTTGAAAGAAATTTGAGTATGTATGAAAGATCTTTGATACCAAATGACAAAATGTGCACGAACTAATTTAAAGCACTGGACATGATTTATAGTATTTCTCTTTGGAACATCGTTTCACGCATTCAGACGGTTTTTAACCCGAGAATGCTCACGCATATCCAGGATATGAACGATTAACACTTTGCCACCAATAAATTCAAACAAAAATCGTCATTTTATTTAATCGTTGACATCGCTCACAAAAATAATTTGACGATTACTTTTCGAAAATTAGTGGTGAGAAATGTAATAACCGTGCCCAGCCTGGGTATGACATACCCTGCGCGAGCAATCTCGGATTAACGAGGTTCATTAAATTGTCTTTGGTGACTTTAAAAGTAACGAATAAGAAGTGAACCTTTTTTTACAGCTGCGACGATTGTGTTTTGACTACCCATTTTTGTGTAATGTATGCAATCTTAATTATTACACCAGCATTTTAATGACAAATGCGTGTAATGGATAAACATGAATGCAGGTAATTTTTCAATCTTAAACACTAGAATAAGATTTGTTTTATCTCTCCCCATTCTCCTGAAAAAAGAGATAATTGCCCTTTTTTTTTAAGAAGGTAGTCTCATTTCTTAATAAAGCATAAATACAATAAAAATGTGCATTTCTATATGACTAATGATTTTTGCTGCGTGTTTTGTTAAAAATTATAAAGTGAGAACCGACTAACACCCCTTTTTCTCTGATATTCAGGATCATCTTTGTTTTGTGTTTGAAATTTTGAATTCTTTTCATTTTCATAGAAAACGTAATTTAAAATATTTTTTAATGTAAGGTTAGTTCAAATATTTTAAGTGGTATAAACTTTTCCAATTTAATGGTGAATCTGTGACTATTTATTGATCACTGTTCATAGAACAGTTTAAATTCCTTGTGTAGTCAAATAGGCAATACAGTGCCAAAATCCATGAAATATTTGGTTATTTTTTTTTTAACGAGAGTGATGTAGAGATTCCGCAGATTATTTTTAATAAACTAATTATACCACACGAAAAAAACATTATTTTTTCATATAATTTTCAGTATTCGCTTATGAATATCTTCCTTGTCAGAAAAAAAAATATCATGTACTTGCGTACGCTGTTTTTTTACTTGCCAGCATCAAATTTTTGTTAGACAAGAATTAAAAATTTCTCGAATACCATGTACATAAACTATATACCACATATTCAAAATAATTGAACATAAAGTAATTAAAGAAATAAATAATTGTTTAAAAGATTAGCTTATACATTGATGGTTCGGCTAGTTTTTAATAAATATTGTATATGAAAATAATCGAACAACCTCGTAATTGTGAAAAAAATGAAGCAAATATATATAATTTTTTCACATAATACAAAAGGACATATTTCATTCCTTATTTATAAGATTTAGTAATAAAAATGAGGAAAACAAAACTGTTATTTGTTTTTCTAAAATAAGTTAATTTTTAAAATGTAAAAAAATACTTTCGACAGCAAATTTTAATGGCATTCATGCTATTATTAAGATTTAGATGTTGATATATTGCTTTCAAATGTATCACGTTTATAAATAAGAAATATGTAATCTTTTGACTTTTCATTACGATAATATTAAAGATAAATTTCAAAATTATTCTGAAAGCGCATAATCAAAATTCATAATCAAATATATTATATGTCTTTTTTTCTTATATTTATCCAAGAAGATACATTTGCAATCTATAAAAAAATCTTTTCATTTCTTTTTATTAAGAAATTTTTTAAAAAAAAATTATCATTTTTATTAATAACTCATTAGATGCATTAACTGTATTACTGAAGAATAAATGAGAAGACTAAGTTAAATTTGATTCTGGAGTTTGCTTTTAGATAAAAAAAAAAATATATGATCTTGTTTCTAACGAATAATTTTCTTGGTAAACACAAATAACTGGTATAATGACGCTATACTGTGAAATAAACAACGGTGTCAAATTACTTGGGAATGTAGTACCGAACCATCTATATGAATCCAGTCTTTCGCTTTTGGGAACATTTTATATATATATATTTTTTCATAAATGAGTGATGATACCATCCAATACATTATTGATTTTTCTATATGAAATATTTTATTATATACATTTTCGTCATTGATTGCTTGGTAAAAAAAAATAGTTATTTTATTAATAATTGTTATGGTATCCGATGTTTAATTGAAAAATTATAATAATGATATACTAATGATATAATAATGATATATGATATTGGTACATATAATATTACTTAGGATGAACAATTTAAATAAATAAAGTTTAAATTATAAGGAAATATAGTGCATGATATTAAATAATATTTAATGGTAATATATTTAAACAATATCAATCACTCCATATTAGCTTAAGTAAATAGTATGATACTGTTTTAAGGTAACTATAAATTTATTATAATGTATGTGTATTAAAATTTATGAAGGCACTTGTTTCAATTTATTTTGTATAATGGTGTATTTTGCATAAGTATTACTGATGCTTTGCTTAGAATAAATGCATATCAACGTTTGAATTTATAGAATATTTTAGCTTTTTGTGTAATTTAAATAAAATGAGTAAGATCTTGAGTCATTTATCATGAAATGTATTATGATTTGGAAGATTAGTTATTATATAAGAATCGAGATTGAAATATATGATATCGATTTACACGTTCTTCATTCTTAAAACTTATATAATATTTTTTAATCTATTTTTCTTTAAGATGAGATTTTCAAGACTATTAAAGAAATTTTTTTATTCGATAATTAACTGAAGCTTACTTCTAATAAGAGAAATTTTACCTAGCTTGATACACAGAAAAGAGCAATTTCATCCCTTATCTCACGTAAAACAACATTTCACGTCGCGCAAAATTGTAACAGTTATGTCCTCGTACTTAAATTTTATTTCCATTATACGATTCCCTTTCAGATACTGACTTTAGAAAATTCACACCACTTTGGAAAATTGCCGCTTTTATGGCGCTCGAGATGTACGAAAAAAAATCAGAGGTTAAATATTACTTTTTCCATATCAACCATAAGCAATTCATTTTGCAGAATCTCTAAATTTGTCCTTAAAATACTAGAATATTTAGAGTTTTTCTTTTTTTTTTAAATATCCAACCATTGTTGTTCAGTAGTAGTAAATTTGGATTACAAATATGCCTTTAAATTGTAAACTTTAAAAAAAAAAACTGCGAAAAATTCCATTAAATCTAAATTCAAAGTTTTATTTTATTGCTCTAAATTTGTCCTTAAAATACAAGAATATTTATTGTTTTTTTAATAACCAGCTATATTTGTTGAGTAGTAGTAAATTTGGGTTACAAATATGCTTTGAAATGTTAAGCTTTAAAAAAAACTGCGTAAAATTACATTACGTGTAAATTCAAGTTTTTATTTTATTGCTCTAAATTTGTCATTAAAATACTAGAATATTTATAGTTTTTTTCAATAGCCAGCGATATTTTTGAGTAGTAGTAAATTTGGGTTACACATATTCTTTTAAAATGTAAACTTAAAAAAAAAAAACTGCGAAAAATTACATTGCGTCTACATACAAATTTTTATTTTATTGTATTCAAAGAGACAAAGTAAAAACACGTTATTCTAACACTAAAGAGCTATGTTCATTATTTTTTTATGAAATAAGCAAATATTGAATTTGGCCAACTTTATAATAAAGAGGAAGATCTCACACTCGATTTCGAAGGGAATAACATACATTTTGAAAAGAGAATAAAGTCTTATAGCTTTAGTTTGTACTGAAATCAATCTTACCTTGCAACATTCTAACACACGCACGAAGATTGCATATGATATCCTAAATTCATGATATTTTCAGTTATTCGCAAATAACCTTACTAACAACTAAGAAAACGAATAGCACTTTCTATTTAAATGCAGTATGTCAATAATGGGTTCGTAGGAGATTTCTGACAGCGTGGTAAATATCGTCGTAAAGAACAACTTTGATTACAATATAGGATACATGGAATTGACAAAAAAGGACCATGCTATTCGATTCCTTGGGGGACCTAGTGGTCACATATTTTATGTTTTCTCTAAATCCAATATTATCACTTTTTGACAAATTCTATACTAAACAAGTGAGTGAGTGTGAAGGAAGATATCTTAAAGAGTTTCGTTTAATATTTCTTGTAAAACATTTCATGCCTTACAAATAAGAAAAAAAGATGGCAGCACCATTAAATTAAATTTTAAAAGGATTACAAACTTCTTTAAATCAAATTAAGAATATAGAAAAAATGCTTTTCAGACAACTGTAACAGAATATTTATGTTTATCTGAAAAGCATATTTAATTATATGATTTAATTTTAGCTAAATAAAAGAAACTATTAAAATCACCACAACATACGAATGTTCTTTTAAATAAATCCATCTGACAAAGAAATGTAGTTTGCGGAAAAAATTTCAAATTTCAAATTTCGGCTTAAATAAAGCCTGCAAAATTGAATCTATTAGGTAATAAATCTATTCCTAGGAAAAAATGTGACACTCCGACGCCGAGATTCGAACCAGGAACATTTCGAATGCCATGCAAATATGCAATCACAGAGCCATCTAGCCTCCGCGAAAAAATCCGAAATTAATGATCTGCTTTAAAATCTAAATTGCAAAATTAATTGAATTTCATTAATAATGTTCATTTTAATTAAAATAATATAATATAAATTTTTTATTTTTTTATGGTTTTTTGTGTGTATTTAGAAAAAATTATGAAAATTTTCAATTCTCTATTTTATTCAGTTTCCGAGACGGAACTCTGTTACAGACATAGAGTCAGATGTGTGAGACGAATAGATTTTCGTCAGATGAATGAAACCATAAAAACTATAACTTACAATTGATTTGTAACAAAATTATACTAGTGAGTTCAGTGTTATATATGTCATACAGTGAACGCACGTTAGTTCGTATTTCGAAGGAGGATATTTTTTTCTTTGCCCTGTTTAAACGATACAAACTTTTGAATGGTGTCAACCATTCCGTTCAATAAATTGAATTCAGTTCTTCACAGAAATTAAACGCGTTACCTTCTTAATGCTAAAATAAGCAATTTCATCTTTAGTTTAAGAATTTAATTTAAAAAGGACTAACTGACAATTTAATAATACTGAAGAATGAATTACTGAGGAGAAACAGAATATGCAAATAAATTATTGTACTTAAATAATTTTATTTAACTAAAGTGATTAATCTTATCAGCTGTGTAAATACAAACACACAAAACCGTAATTTCCCTCTACTCTTAAAAAAGTAGTTGAAGGAAAAAAACATTTACGCATTCTTTATATAAATTTTATATCATTTGTGTATGCCTCATATAGGAGAAGTTACCAATCGGCACACATCGCATTCATTTTAGGAAGATGTACAAAGGAAGATGTTCATTCAAATGTACATTGTACATTTGAATGAAAACACATAGACTACACCCACTCTCCGAAAATTGCTACAAAATAAAACAGTTTGACAAGAAATATTTATATCATTTTGGAAAGAGTGTTTTATATTTAACGACACGAATGATATTAGGTTATTGTTGTTATTTTCTTACTATAAACAGACATAGTATTTTATATATATAGCTTATTATGACATCATATCCATTAAAAGTAATTGCATGTATTCTCACAATTTGCTACTGACTACTTGATGATAAATCTCGAAACACTACAGAAAAATGCTATTAGTGTAACCAGTCGCTCGATATACATTTTTTACATTAAGTGGCTCAAAGTATTATGAACACTACTCACTGAAAGTTGTTTCCTTAAGATCGGTTTAAAGATCCATCTAGTTGGGCATACAAATATCGCTTACGTTCATTCTGAGTTGTATTGTGCTACAATGTGTTGTGTAATCTTTTCTGTTGTTACAAGCAATGTGTGTCAGCCGCCTGGCACCTCTATAGCTAAAAAGACATTCTCGCCCACAATTCCAATTATCGCTAGAAATTGTTTGGCTTTGATGATATTTTTTAATACGTCAGATATTCTTGTACGAAAACGTCAAAGACAGTTTTGATCTGTGATATACTGTAATCGGCCCTTCTGTTTCAGCAACAGCTATAACTCATTCAAAGTCTCTTCTTTTCCCTATGAATATGTAAACTGTAAAGTTTACTGTTGCTTCTGACCAAGAGCAAACTTTATTTTTGAAAATCCAGTTATTTACATCATCACAAATCGTGCTAGCTGCCTGGATGCGTGAAAGGTTTTGTGAGGATCGGTCATAATTATTTGGCCTCTCACAAGGGGAGGGCCAACCTTGTTAATCACAGATTTTGATTATTTTAATATATGTTGTAGGGTAGACACCCCGTAGTGTCAGGTTCAACGGATTTTATCCAATGCCTCTTAGTTCTTGAAAAACCGGGGATCTAATATTAGTACATAACTTAAATACTTACTTCGCAACCAAAGTGATAGGTTAGTCGTAGCTCAGTTGGCATGGCGTTTGCCGGCTGATCCGAGGACCCGGGTTCGATACCTGAATGCGCTACATTTGTTTTTCTCATTTTTTGTTTTATAAATATAGTTGTAATTATAATTTAATAATTTCAATTTAAAATTTTAACATCATATATTAATTATAATGCTAACAAACTTAAATTTATCATTTCTTATTTGTAAACTATTATTTCTCATCCATTAAAGAGGTTTAAAAAGAAATTGGATCTATTATTTACTGATAAAAATTCCAAAATCGTGACAAATTCTGTTGTGGTGCCATCTAGTTATGATAAAAAAAAGGAATATTCAAATAAAATAAAAATAAAAGCAGAAAGAAGATAAAGGGGAAAGCAAAATAATTGAAAGCGCAAGCATACTTATTACAAATTTAAAAATCTTTAATATGCAAAAAGTCGGTTGTAATTTAATTCTGATGCTAATTTTTAATATAATTATGCTTGTTACTTTAAAAACAGAATAATAGTATTATCGCATTGACTTCCTTTGTTAAAGCAATGCGTAAATGATGTTTCTTTAAAATCACGAATTGACACAATTGCTTAATATCATTGCATCGATAAAGAATATATGAAATACATTTTAAAAATGATTTAAAAAAAAATACAACAGTTTTATGATGTTTTATTATAACTATTTAGTTAAAAGTAAAAAATTAAATAGGTTAAATTTATAATTGATATACAATATTAAAAATTTTAATTGAAAATGAGATTATTAAGTTATACTAACAAGTAAATTTATAAAACAAAAAATAAGAAAAACAAATGTAGCGCATTCAGGTATCAAACCCGGTCCTGCGAATCAGCCGGTAAACACCATACCAACTGAGCTACGACTAACCTATCACTGTTTTTGCAAAGTAAGTATTTAAGTTGTGTACTAATATTAGACCCCCCGGTTTCTCAAGAACCAAGGAGCATTGGATAAAATCCATTGAACCTGATACTAAGCGTCCTCTACCCTACAACATATATTAAAATAATCAAAATCTGTGATTAACATGGTTGGCCCTCTCCTTGCCAGTGTAAATGTTATCGAAGTTACACTAATAATGACATTATTTCTTTTTTTATTTTGAGATAAAGGAATTAATATGTTTAAATGGCAGTGAAACATTCTCCACTGCGTTTGAAATGTTAAAAAAATACATTATAAAAGTTACATTGGAAATTTATATATGAAAATTATTTTTGGGTTAGAAATCTAATCGAAATTTTAAAAGAATAATTTAGAGACAGAATCTTTCCATTTAGTAAATTTGGCAGAATTATTTACAGGATTTAATCATTTAAATTCTTCTTAGCACATTTTAAAATTAATTAAGTGTATTTATTTAGTAATTTTATCGTTCTTTTCTGCTTAAAATAACTTGTTTTTATTGAAAAAATAATTTTATCGTTCGATTTATTGTGTCCAACATCGCTCTTTCTGGAACTAAAAATATTTTGCGTCCTCCACGGGACATACATAAAAGGAAAATTAATTTTATAAAATGTTATTTTAATTTTTGAAAAGATTCTTCGTCTGCTTTCGTGAATGAAGGAAAATAATGATACTTTAATGAATTTTTCAGTGGCAGGTGAAAAACTAGTGCATTTTTATGCTTAAAATATTGCGTCAATTTAAAAGAAGATTTTATAAATATATTGTAGCATTTGTATCTAAACAAGGTGATATTTTTAGATTCGAATAACTGTGTACTACGAAATCACAGATATATTAAACATAAATGAAAATTTGAGCTACCAAGAAATAATATGAATTACATATCATTTTGTAAATAGTACTACATTTTATTGTATGAAATATTTAGAAATGTGTCATTAAAATAAAAAATGTATTGATAAATGTACAGAGGATTGTTTTTAGATGCTTAAACGTTTTCAATTATCTCAACTGTCATGAATTAAAATAATTTATTTATTAAATACTAGGGGGCTCTGCCTCCTACGAGCTACGCTCGCCAACCCCCGTTCAGACACCCCAGATTCTAAAAGCATGCTAATTTCACCGGCCTTAAAAAGATTGAATTATCTCTCTATTCTAAAAAAAAATGTAACTACCGCTGTCACCGCCGCCGCCGCCGCCGCCGCCGGTTTTGAATTTTTTGTGACCGGAGGTCTTTCTTCGTTCATATTAAGAAAAATAATGCATACAAAAATATAAAAATCGGTATTATACAGAAATGTTTGATAAACACGCTGATGCAAACAGTTTTCAAATCGAAGAATTATTTTAAGAGATATTTAATGCTAAGTTGGACAAAATCGTTCCATTAAAAAACTTTTATAGGAGCAAAAACTATGCATCGGATTTTAATCATTTTTAGATCATTTTATACGTTATAATTTTCTGGTGTGCAGAATGCAATTATTTTTTTAATTTGACTCATTTTTGAGCTTTTATTTCTATTTTAAATTCAAATTTACAGCATTTCGAGAGATATTTTTTATCTATTTTAGAAAATTGTACTAATTTAACCTGTTGCCAACTGTATAAACAGCGCAAACAATAATGTTTGCTTCAAATTAAAAAAATTATTTACACGTGACCATTATAAACAGAAAAAAAAAACTTTCAAATTCGAATTAAATAATTACGTATAAAAATCAGGAACATTGAAAATTACTTCATAAAAACTATATTTGCACGTGAATTTTAACAGAGAAAGGATATTGTAAAATAATAAATTCATTAACATGCGTTAGAAGTCTTAAATAGGAGAAATTACGTCACATTTACGTCACATTACACTTATTACGTAAAATGAAAAAAAAATTAATATTGCAAAACTGTTTAAAAATTGCGCGAGACATTTCTTTGATATTTCGAGATGATCTTTTCAACTGTTTTTATTGGGGCAGCGCAAATAATATTTCATTTCTAACAAAAGTATTTTCACGTGAATATTAAGAAAAGAAATAAAAGTTTGATGAAAATTGCGTGAGATTAAAAACGATACATTTAAAATGTCTTTCATTTATTTATTTATTTATTGGACAACACACATACGACTTGTGTGCTTGATCTGAGAGCCCGCTTAAAATGTCTTAAAATTCAATCTTTCAAAATCTTCTTAAAGCCGATAAAATTAGCGTGCTTTTAGAAACTGCGGTGTCAGAACGGGGTTTGGCGAGCGTAGCTCGTAGGGGGCCAAGGACCCTAGTAATTAAAAAAAAAAAAAACAGTGACGGTCACCCTGTAAACGGGTTTTCATTTATTTTTCTTTGATTGGAGATTTTTAAGACGAAATTAGCCGCTGCTAAGAGGTACAATGGCTGTTTTCGTCTTTGATTAAAAATAAGAAAGAAAAATTATGCGTACGGCATAGATTCAGAAACACTTTCCAACACTCCCTTAAAGCTTTAATAAAACTTCGTTATTTAGGGAAATACGGTAAATAAGATAACTAACTAAACATAAAAAAACGGATTTGAGCAGTTACCATCCATAGCCAAATATTTATTACAATTCTTCCAAACAACGCTGTATTTGATCTGTAGGCTGATATATATACTATATAATAGAAAATTTAGTTTAGCAAGAAAACGCATAACAGTTTGAAATTTCTCTTTCATCAATTTATACTAATAGATGGAAACATACTTGAATACTTTTGTTCAGCCCTGTGGTTTACCTAGAACCTTTATTACACGCCACTATTTAGCTACACTTTAATTCAAACTGAATCACTCTTAAAACTACTGAAATCGCATTTCCAGAATTTATCATCTATAGGCGGACACGTATCCAATTCTTTGCGTGGCCCTGTATATCATTTTATCTCTATTCTACAAACATTTCATAGAAAACTACATGCAGTTCAGCATAACACATTTTAAACCCACCTTTCAGCAATTTATGGTCATACTCAGTAGCCTTTACGAATTCTTTTGCGTGGCCCTGTATATCAACTGTAACATTTACACACACCATATAGTATGCATAAATATAGTGAAACTTAAACGCGCATATCATAATTAAAAATGCATTCCCTGCCATCGCCGCTAATATACAGTACTTTTGATAGAAAATACTTGTCTGAAATGTTTTGTATGTTCCTATAAATACTATGCACTTCGTATTATACATGAAATAACTTAAGTAAGCCTCGCCGACGCATATCAATTTTATTATATATGAATTTGTATAATTAAAATACGCCGCAAACAATTTCCCCCTATACCATTTGTAATTGAATTCTTTTGTGTAGCCCTGTAAATGAATAGTAACTATTCGTTGCTCCGCATATGCTACAGAATATTCTGCATATTTTAATGCACTTCGTAAATGCATATATTTTTTATTATGTTTGAAAGGGTGTAACATCTTTAAAATTCATTTGAAATGATTTTTTCCCATTGGCCGTAATGGAACGGAATACTTTTGACTGTCCCTGTAAATGAACTAAACATGCTACAAACTTCATTTGAAATAGGGTTCGTGCTAGACTAAGCGTCAATAACCAAAAATTTCAGTGCGATCCGAATATATTTACGAGAGTTAGAGTGCGAACAGACAAACCGAAATCAATAACACTTTTCAACTTTGTTGGAAAGTGTTAAAATTAGTTAAAAATTTGAAAGTAAGCTAATATAAAATGAATTAAGTACACAGAGTCTTTGTCTCTTGGTAATTTTTAACACCGCTATGAGAAAGTTCTTTTAAATGCATCGTTTTAAATCTGACGTAATTTTCACCAAAGTTTCCTTTCTCTTTTTAATATTCACATGAAAATTCTTTTGTTGTTAGGAAGGAAATATTATTTGTGCTGTCTTAGAATTCACGATAATAGATCAGTTTCAACCACGTGATCAGAAACCTGGTAACACCCGTGGCAACCATTTTTGGTGGGCAAACAAATAACAATGCTCCGTACTCCTATTCTACTTCGGTCGCAAGACGAACCACTTTGTGTTTGTTTAGTGAAATTTTCTTTCTCTATCTTTTGCCATCTAATTTAGTGCAAGTTTTTAAACTTAACGAAATAAAATGTCTTCAAAATATTATGCAAAATTGGGCATAGGTGTCATATACGCACCATATTGGCGCGATTTTTTTCTGACACCAATGTCATATACGCAACGGTACTTAACTGGCGCCAAAGTGTCGATATTTTGCTTGATATGGTACCCGGATACTGTTGTTTATGCTTTTGATGTTTTCGCTTCATTGGCGTCAACTAAAGCTAAGGAACGGCATGCTTCCAAAATTAGTGTTATTTCCGGTGTAGATCCATACAGTTTGAAAAAAAATTATTTGAAGAAATATGTAGCGGATTTGGCACATATCTCATATACGCCACATATTGGCACGATTTTTTTCTGACGCCAATGTCATATACGCACCGGGTACTTAATTGACGCCAAAGTGTCGTTATTTTGCTTGATATGTAACCTGGATATAGATGATATAGTAACGAGGTTTTCGCCAAATTGGCATCGGAAAAAATCGCGCAATATGAGGCGTATATGACATCTGTGCCGCGGAGTTACCCGACGCTAGTTATTTTGACATCGTAAACTATTTAGGCACAGATGTCATATTCGCCCCATATTGGAGCGATTTTTTTCTGTCGCCAATATCATATAGGCAACGGGTACTTAACTTGCGCCAAAGTGTCGTTATTTTGCTTGATGTGGTAACCCGGATTATGTTGTTTATGCTGTTGATATTTTTGCCAAATTGGCAACCGAAAAAAATCGCGCCAATATGGGGCGAATATGACATCTGTACCAATATTTAGTTTATGGGCAAAGTTTTTATACTGAGAAAGACTTCAGGTGTTATAAAAGCCTTGAATCTTATAAACAATTTGGCTGCAACTGGCTAAGAGAAGTGCATTCTTTGAAAATCGGAGATTTTCATCTTGTTATTGGAAAAGTAAGCTTACATTTTAATCATAAAATTAATTCACACAATATTGCGGTGACCCATCTCTGTCGCCTTTCTTCACACGACTTTTTTCTCATAATATTATCTTTCTTTCGAATGCCTGGTAATCTATAATAGGATTTATTATGTTCTCTGCTCGAACGATTACGGCACATTTTTACACAACAAGTCGCTAGCATGGTGATGCGAATAAATGTGATAATTTACGTGATAACACCTGCAATAAGATATCACAATAATGTAAATAATCGCTCACAGAAACTTAGAAATGTAGGCTCAGATTTATAAAGTGAAATGCTTCACAACAAAAGCAACAGCAATGTGGTTCACGACGACTGATGTGAATGTACGAGTCAAAGAAAACTACCAATGTTATTTGTTTGCCCCCCAAGTTTTTCGCGAGAGGTCATGTGGTTAGAGCCGTGACGTCAGTTAAAACTGATCTATAGTTGAAAAGATTATCTGAAAATATGAAATAAACGTCTCGTGCAAATATATTTTTTAATTTAAAGTGTTTGGCCAACTTTTATTTATTTGGCCTTTTTAAATATGACGTAATTTCCTTCATTTGTGACTTTCAACGCATAATAATGAATTTAGTATTTAAAAATTTTATTTCCCTTTTAAAATTCACGTGTAACTGTAGTTTTTATGATATAATTTTCAATATTTTCTTGATTTTTAACACGTAATCACTTAATTCTAATTTGAAAGTTTTTTCTGTTTATAATAGCCACGTGTAAATAAATTTTTTATTTGAAGTAAATATTATTCTTTGCGCTTTTTTCTAAATTCGCAACTGTTTAAAATAATTGCCCTTTTCTAAAATGTGTAAAAAATATTTCTCGAAATGCTGAAAATTTGAATTTAAAATGGAAATAAATCCTCAAAAAGTGAGTCAAATTAAAAAGAAAATTGTAGTCTCATCGGGAACTTCCAATGTATAAAATGATCTAAAAATGTTTAAATTCCTATGTATAGTTTTTCTCCTGCAAAACTTTTTTGATGGAACGATTTTGACCATCTTTAGCATTAAATATCTCTTAAAATAATTATTCGATTTAAAAACTGTTTGCATCAGCGTGTTTATCAAACATGCCTCTATAATACCACCGATTTTCATATTTTTGTATGAAACAGTTTTCTTAATATTAACGAAGAAAGACCCCGGTCATAAAAAAATATTGATGCCGATCTAGTAGGAGTATACCCGGATGATCTACGCAGATTTTCATTGATCCATTTCCAAATCAAAACTTTTTCTTTTTTTATACTAGGGGGCTCTGCCCCCTACAAGCTACGCTCGCCAACCCCCGTTCAGGCTCACCAAAATCCAAAAAGCACGCTAATTTGATCGGCTTTAAAAATGTTGAATTAAAATTAAAAAAAAAAAAAACAGTAGCGATCTCTCTGTAAACGGGTTTCCATTCAGTTTTCTTGTATTGGGGATTTTTAAGACCAAATCTGCTGCTGTTAAGACATACAATGGTGGTTTTCGTATTTAATTAAAAAAATAGTTAAACATTTGAAAATAAGCTTATGTAAAAGGAATTAAGTAAATAGCGTCATTGTCTCCCGGTATTTTTTAACAGCGCTATAAGATAGTTCTTTTAAATAATTCATTTTAAATGTATCGTTTTAAATCTGACGTAATTTACACCAAAGTTTTATTTCTCTTATTAATATTCACGTGAAAATACTTTTGTTGTTAGAAGGAAATATTATTTGCGTGGTCTTCGAATTCACGATAATAGTTGAAAAGATTATCTCAAAATATCTCGCTCAAATATATTTTTCAATTTAAATTGTTTTGCTATATTTTTTGCCATTTTAAATATGACGTAATTTCCTCAAATTACAAGTTTTAACGCATAATAATGATTTTTTTTTTATTTTAAGATTTTGTTTCTCTTTTAAAATTCAAGTGCAAATATGGTTCGTCGCAGATGTCATATACGCCCCATATTGGCGCAAATTTTTTCTGACGCCAATTTCATATACGCAACGGGTACTTAACTGGTGCTAAAGTGTTGTTATTTTGCTTGATATCGTAACCCGGATGGGTACAGATGTCATATTCACCCCATATTGGCGCGATTTTTTTCGGTTTCCAATTTGGCGAAAACATCAACAGCATAAACAACATAATCCGGGTCACCACATCAAGCAAAACAACGACACTTTGGCGCGGAAAAAAATTGCGCCAAAATGCGCGTATATGACATCTGTGCCTATGTTTCTTATGACGTAATTTTCCTGCTTTTAACATGAAACCATTTAATTCTAATTTTAAAGTTTTTTTTCTGTTTGTAATAGTCACATGTAAATAAATTTTTAATTTGAAGTAAACATTATAGTTTGCGCTGTTTATGCAACTGGCAACAGTTTAAATTAATAACATTTTCTAAAATCTGTAAAAAATATCTCTCGAAATGCTGAAAATTTGAATTTAAAATTGAAATAAAACATCAAAAAATGAGTCAAGTAAGAAAACTAAATGCAATCTGCACATCGGGAACTTATAACGTATAAAATGATCTAAAAATGATTAAATTCTCATGTATAGTTTTTGCTCCAATAAAACTTTTTTAATGGAACGATTTTGTCCAACTTTAGCATTAAATATCTCTTAAAATAATTCTTCGATTTGAAAACTGTCTGCATCAGCGTATTTATCAAACATTTTTCTATAATATCACCTATTTTCATATTTTTGTATGCAACAGTTTTTTTAATATTAACGATGAAAGGCCATGCTTAAGCATTCAAATTGAATGTGATCTACCCGGAATATCTACGCAGATGTTCATTGGTCCATTTCCAAATCAAAACTTTTTTTTATATATAGAAGGATATAATCAGTTTTTGTATATTTGAAAAAAAAAACTACAAGGTATCCAAAATGTGCTAAAAAGTAAAATAACACAAAATCCTTATTGCTAGTTCAAATGTGCTGACATCCTTATAGAAACTGAGAAACTCTGTGAATACATAGAAAATGTTTTTAAACGTCCAAGCATGTTGTCTTCACAAAAGAAATATATACAAATTGAGATGAGTCGCCAAACTGGTCAATAATCCTCGAAGGATGATATGACATTAAAATGTGTCGATTAGGCATCCCATTCGGTGATTGAAATTTATTAATAAATAATATTTTATTATCATATATTAAAATAAAAGTATCTGATAACCTAACGTCATGATATTACGCCACAGCTTTGAATATATGGGAATAATTCAGAAAATAAGAGAAAAGGAATATTGAGAGGATGTAAATTTAAAGCTATACACATTTTTAACCAAAAGTTCTTAATTTTGTCAAGAATCACAGACTGCATCCACCACATTGACAATGCAAATCAATTTTCAAAATTTAGTAAGATAATATTTAAAATCCATCATATTAGATTTAAATATTATTGAACATATATAATTTGCTATTAACCGATGCAGTTCTAAGATAGGGTGAATTTGACCCCTTCTGGACATTTTGAAGCTTTTCTTTTCGTTTAGAATATGCATGCTAAATTATTTTCTGGGAATTAACCAATGAAGGTCTCTTTCATAATTTTTGTCTACTTAGTAATTTTCGCACAGTTAAATTGTTTTGTTTATTTATAGATATTGCGAATGGGGGCAAGATTAACCCCATCATAGGCAGTTAGGGAAAAATGAAAGCTTTCTATCGTTAATCACATTTCAAGAGAAAGAAAGAGAATTTTTGTCATCCTGCCAAATTTAGTTCATTAGATGGCTCTGTGCGTACAGCGTTATCATACAAGCAAATGTAGGCGCCTCTCTCATTTCGTTATTGTTCAGGTGCGTGTAAATTTTGCTATTCAACGAAATGTATCATCGCGTCGTATGAACATTATAATTGCCTATGTGTTCCTAAATTACCTATAGTGTCACACCTTTTTTAAATCTTAAGCATTTAAGTAGAATTTTCATCTTAGTACTGCCAGTGTTAAACAATCTAAAATTTGCATAAGTGCTTTTTTATGATTTTATTATAATTACGATATAGTATAGTAATGGAAATTCATAAAAAGATGAGACATTTACAAAAATTGGTACAAAAAAGTTTCGCGAACCCTGGTCGCCAAGCTTCCAATCAGCAACATTCTAGAGAACGTCTTTTCCTTCAGAAATGCTTATAGTCAAAATGCCCACATTCAACAGTTGTAATCTATTCCAGCTGCTACGATTTCCAGCTGCTACGATGATGATTTGTGCAATTACCGTAAAACGTTTAATTGAACACATGTTTATATGATGAAATATTACTGGGGTAAGTTACAGGTGGAAGAGTTTGGATCGCATGAATGACATAATTGGATGGCCAATACATAGAGTACAGTACACCTCCATACAGTGTTGCCAGATTGATGACATTTTTGTCCCCAGATTGTTGATTGTCACCGCTTTTTTTTAAATAGAAATATTCGGCTTATTTAAAAATAGAACAGTGGAACAATGGAACAATGGGATCTGATTGATGGACTGCCCATTTGTATGGCAACTTTACATCCAGTTGAGATGTGATCGTGTTGCAAGGGCATTAGGGAGCCTTAAAAAATTATGTTTAGACGTGACTGGTACCCGCGATAAGAAAATAACTATAAAACGTTAAGAAAAAAATAACTTAAGAATAAGCACTTAAAGTACTCAAAGTTTAACAATGATTAAAAATTCTGAAAAATAAGGCAAATTAAACTATTTTTAAAAAGTGGTGACAGTCAATAATCTGAGTTGAAAAATTCCCCAAACTGGCAACACTGCCTCAACATAGAGTTGTTGATTCATTTTCCTGGATAAAGGACAATTTTCCTTTAAGCGTCCTAACTGTGTTGTTCCGTCACATAACCTTTGAATTCAAGTGCTGATTTAACATAAAATTGATATTAATCTTATTTTTGTGCAGTATATAAGATAAGTACATATGCAAAGTAATCCTAAAAAAAATCCTCAGTCAAATAATTTTCGTAGCTATTATTTTATGATCCATTAAGCATACATAAAAAATTCTTCAGTGTGCTTAAAGGGTTGGACGTATAACATCTTTAAACCTAAAAGATTCTTTCGATTAGTTCATGCAATTGCTATCATGTAACTCTGAACTCCACCCATGTGCTTTTTCTTATACACTTTATGATTCAACTCACAGAAGGACCTAAAAATATCATTACAGTTGCATTTGAGCTTATCAAAAGAATACACGTTGTAGCATGCCATTGTCAATTTCCACCCCCGAATCTAAATGTTGTTTTCTGCAGACAACTTTTTTAAAAATATGTTCTATTAATTCCACTTATTTCGTGAGTTTCGCACATTTCCGAAAGCGCCTATCAACAAAAAGAGCAAACATATGCTCCAGCAAAACAAATGTTGATCCTTTAAACAAAATTTAAACATATATTTAACTTTTGTAATTAGACACAAACAAACAAAAAAAATCAATAACTTGGCATATAATCATGAAATCAATTAAAAAATGTATATTAGATTGGTATGTAAACATTAAATCAATTTGAAAAATAAACATATCTTGTAATGTATTTTTTAAATCCATGCCATTAAAATATACATTTCAAAATGTGTTTTTTATTTTCTTTATATGTTAATGAACACTTTGGATGTTCTGAAGATTTGTTTGAGACCATTATATATAATTATTGTTTTGAATTTTTTGTTTCGTTTTACCGATTTAAAACACAATTCAGAAGGTGTAATTTATTTCATGTTTTTTTTTAAACACTGGCGTACTTTTAAAATGACACGATCTATAATAACATGTTCTCAGAGCAAATTTGGAGGAACTTCAAAGCTACAAAGTAAATTTTGCTATTTTATTTCATGTTCATTTTTACTATTTGTGAATGTTAAGTAATGGAAGCAATAACTGTTTGCTCATTATAATAAAAACATATTAGAAATGAAACGTGTCTGATTTCAGTCGAAAAGAAACTTCAAGTAATGAAGATGTGGAAAAAATAACTACAATATGAACATATTACATAAAAGTTTTCCACTTCGTTTTTTAAATCCTGATAACAGTAATTGAGAAGAAAACGCTTTCTTGTTATGCATTTTTTTTTTTAAGTCAAATGTTTTTATTTTTATAATTTTAGCTACAAAATTTGCATTATACAAATTTTAACAATTTTTGTTTCTTATTAAAGATATGTTTGCCATAAAGTCTATATTTTATTATTGTTGAGCTGTGAAATTTCTTCTGTAATGGAATATTATTTAGAAACATATTTAAAGAATGTTTTTGCAAAGGCAAAACTTTTGAATCTGTTTTGAGACAAATATGCTTGTTTTTAAATTTACTGTCACATTTCTTGAGATTCACTTCTAAATGAAATATAATACACAGATTTATTTTTCATGCTATTTATTTCTTTGTTGATTAGTTTATAAGTTTTATGAAAGCTACCAAAAACTATTTTTTTAAGTATATTCTTTGTTTCTATTAATATGGATGGCTAGAAATTTTTGGAAACTTGGGTTTCCCGTTTAAACAAAATTAATTGTGATAAACATTAACTGCATAGATATTAAAAAGTTTGAAAATAAAAATGAAACTTTCTTTACGAATGTGTCCAGCGATGGACATTGTAAGTGACTTGTTCTTGCAATGATTAAGATAAAATTCCAAAAATTTTCTGAAAATATACAATGACAAAAATTTTCTATAATAAAATAAAAACAACATCTACCACACTTGACGATAGCTGGATTGATAATAATCAACGTGATAGTAAAACTTTCTCGCACAGGTACTTCTATTTTGTTTAGTTCTGTTGTTAATAACATCACCCAGATGTAACTAAAGGCTGTTGTTTGTGAGTAATGTACTCTTAAAAATGCGTAAGCATTTAAAATAGGTACAAATATCTAATTGTAAATGTCACCGTTTAATCGCACATTAAATGATAATGTTTGCATTCGTCATTTACGCACTACCTATAAATCTACGATTTGCGAATATTTTTTTACATTCTGCACCCGCTTGGAAAATATCTTTAATGAAAGAAGGTATTACCACTCAAACGAAAATCTAGCAAAAAGTAGTCTATTTCAAGATAAAAGATAGTTAGAAACAAAAGAATCGTACATAAAATAAATGTATTTTACTATGTATTTGACATTACAGTTTATGACACTTTTTTTCACGTCATAAAATTGCAACTGCAATTTTATGCGATGAGGGTATACCCTGGCATTTCGACATATATATGAGTTGAGAAATATCTCAATCAACCTGTATATCTGCAAAGATTCATTCTAATTGGACAATGATCAACAATTTTGCACTTTGCCTGAAATTTATCAGGCATATTATAAAGAACCTATGCATCTTTAGCATAATTGGAAAATGACCACTTGTTTCTCAGCCCCTCTGTACTAGGCATATTGCAGTGAACTTGCGCAGTTCTAGGCTAATTAAAAAACAGCCGTTTTGGCTTCGCGGACAAATGGTTATTTATTTATTAACCTAGAACTCGAGAAGTAAACATCCTGCCTTTATCTAGACTTACTACAATAAATCAAAAGTTGTGAATTTTTATGCGTAAATTTACTATAATAAATATTAGCAGGAAGTTAAAATATGAAAAACATATGTTTAAAGAAAATGTCTTATGGACCGATTTGTAATATGAGCCTGGATGTCTAAGATTAGTAAATATTTATTTGTATTTTAGGGCATATTTTGTGGAAACAATTTTTTCAGAAATGTAAGTATAGAATGAAGATGCGGCAAATGTGTTTTCCTAGCATTACAAAAAAATATTGATAACTGAATGAAATTAATTTTAAAAATGTAAAAGAAAAGTGTTGCTTTCATACAATCTGCATAAGAAGAAGATTTTTAATGTTTCCCAGTATTTCGTAGAGAAAAATAGTTTCTGAATTAAAATAATTGTAAAATAATTTATTAATAAATTAAATATAAAATAAATCTATGTAATGAAATGTGTAATGTGTTAATAGAAAATGCAGATTGTGCAAATTTTAATGTTTTCTGATCTTCACGTAGAAAAAAAGGATTGCGGACTATAAATAAGAATGAAAATATATAAGAAAACTGATTTATTTGCACATATGATTGAATTCCTCTTGAATAAATGAATTTAGTAACTACTTTATTTTACTTTATGTCTATAGCGCATTATAACGAAAAACAAAACATGCAGCGAGTTTGAATACCTGAGATTAAAGAAAATATTATTTTTTTATTTTAAGTGGTTTTTTACCCTCCCCGCGCTAATGAAAATTGCTATGAGACATGTTTCTAGTATTTCAATTTCCTCATTAAATTTTTTTGTAGCACGCTTTCTATAAATTTGATACCTCTGGCTTTCCTAAGACTGGAGTTCATTTTCCTGCATTTGAGTGATATGCAAAATGTAATTTCCGAAATGATAAAACAAATATTATTATGCAGTTTAAGCAATCAGTCGTAATTTTTGAACTTAGCCTAAAGCGTTTTAGGTTTAACCTGAAAAATACTAAGCTCATTGGAAAATTATAGATAATAATCCAGTTAGTCAAGCACCTTGAAATAGCTAGAAATTGTCTTTAATTTAGCCTGATTTTAATTAGCATATTATATACGCCTTTTCATACAATAAATTAATAATGAAATTTTGTTATATTTCCATTCTAAAGGTTATGTAATCCAGATAATTAAACTGGATGCAAATAATTCCAATCACATAAACGGACACATATGCCAAATTAAAAACATAAAAGAAGAAATATAACAAAATACATCTAAGCTGAAAACATTAAAATTACGCTTCATCTGTGCTTTTATAAACAAGTGGGGGGAATCGAGACGTTTCAAAATATAGCATTAATATTTTTTAGAAAAACTATACATATTCATCTTAATTATTATGCGAGTGAGTAAAAAATTTACTAACAATCCAGTTATCTTATACATATTTTATTATTTTTCTTATTCAATAATATATCATCTGTATAATCTGTATCATCTGAAAAATGTAACATTTTGACAAATCTTCATTTACTTTAATATTTTGACAAATCTTCATTTACTTTTTGTACATTTTCAAGTAAGCGGGGAATATTTATTATCTAATAAATTTAAAAAAATGCTTATTGATCCTAAATATTATCCCTACATGCAAATGAAATTTGCCAATAAAGAAGTTTTTTAAATATATTTTTAATACAAATTTTCATTAATAATCATATATAGTCTGCGTTATGCTGAGGAAAAAAAAAGTAAAACAGTTATTGATACATCCGTGCTGCGTGCTTGGTCAAAATATGTCACAAAAATTTCCAAGCGCAAAGTGATTTGATGCTGTAATGTTAAAAAGAGTAAATGCCAAAAATGTACCAAAATAATTTTTTTTACAACTTCTGCAGATTTTCGTACAATTTCTGCAATGGGTGTTTGCAAAAATATATCCTTTAAACATATTAAAGTGTTTATTAATGATAGACACCAACACGATTAAATCAAAGCTAAGTATAAGACAGATAAAAAGTTTATGTTCCTGCTGCTATTTTTATTATTAAAACAATGTATAAACATACCTATTCACTTTCACATGATTTATTTTTGTTATCAGTAATTAAAATTTTTTATTGCCTTATTTAATCGCAGAAAATCTGTGATTAATTAAGACGAAAAATTCTAATGAAACTTGATAGTACGATGAAAGCGCGAAAGTTACAAGCTATGCATTACATAATTATAAATATTACAATAAACGTGGATGAAATAAGCCAGTTTTCTAATGAGCCTAAAATTATCTAGCTCATAGTAATATGAGTAGACATTTTCAAGCTACTTTATTTTTCAATTCACCTGAAACTGCTTAAGCTCTTTTGAATAATTCTGATATATATTAAGCTGATTGGTCAATAGGAGATGATTATTAAATTAGCCCTGCATTGCTCAATTGGCCTACGACATGTATAATATTACTGGGTTGTCGTGAACTTTCTACACATATGCAATAATTTGAAATCAATAATTTTTTGCTTTGCCAAAAAGGGAAATATGCCTTGATTCATAGTATCAACGACGCATGACTGTTAAAAATAAAACTTGTAAAATTAAGGCAGAGGCCGGCAACAGAAATTCCAGTCATATACCGTAAAAAAATCCCTGCCCATCATTTTGTGCAGCCCGTAAATTTACGCACCTTAAAACACAATAACACTTTACTTACTGTACCGTTACCCATAGCACGTTAGATAATCATCACAGAATCGCTTTTTTTGCTAGTTACAAAAATATGTTACGTGTGAGGTTAAGTGACATTATTTTTCGAAACACGACTAACATGAAGGGTTACACCCTAGCGGAGGAAAATCTATGGGGTCGTACCTTATTTTTGCTAACACATGGGCTGGAACTGTAAGAATATGTGGAATGCTCTGAATTATCAAAGTATTTAAGGGATAAAGCCGCTTATTTAATGGATCAGATGGTTTTTCATCAAATAAGGCTGCTGCCGGTGAAAATTGAAGGGCAAATGCTCATAAATTTACATTTTTCTCTGAGAGTGATGTTCTACATTGTTTATAATAAAGTTTTCAAAAAGCAAAGAACATGTAGGGAAGGTGGGGCAAAATCGGGTACCATAAGTGTTTATTGTCCTCAAATGTAATCAAATGGCAAAACAGACTCTGAACACCGTTTTTAATATTAAATGAATCTTTCGCTATATTAAAACATACCCTTTTCAGTAAAAAAAGTAATTGATTATATAAAAAATAGCTTTTTTCAGACATATGCGAAAATTCGGTCTTACCCCACTGGTTGGGTAAAACCGGGTATCCAATTAAAATTCCCGGAGAACTCATTTTCTTTAAAAAAAATCTTGTTTAGTACAGTAGAAAAATACATTTTTGTTATATTTAACAAAACGAAATTGCACATGTGTTTTTCCATGTGTCAAAAATAAATCTGTAGCAAATTATCTACATTGTATATGCCTACTTATTTTACGCTGGAAGTCTTCGAGGTATTTTAACTGCAAAATCACAAACAAATTTATTATCACATTCTTCTTCATACTACATGCTTTGTGTGCCCATCCGTGGCATTTCACATATTGTATCCAACATTCTTTGGATTTAGAATTGGAGTAAAGCTCATTGCAAAACATTCAGGTTTCATTATCTTCTTCATCTTCTGAGGATGCCTCATCAATCTTTTTTGTTTTCTTATCTTGTTGATTCTTATTTTCTTTTCAAGAATCTTCCTTTCTTGCTTTTTAGACAGTTTGGATTCATTCTCCTTAATATATGTTGCGAGCTCTAATTTATAAGGCGGAGTATTTAAAATTAGTTTCCCCTTCTTTTGCCAGCACTTTTCTCAATCTTAAAGCTTTCCTGGGGAGCAGTAATAACATTTAAATTGAAATTGGAAGATTACTGGCTATACAGTATCAGATCTCGATAGAAGACTTTGGATGTCGTCAACTGCTGGATGTATGATTTCGACATTTTTAGGTGTGGAATGATGAGCTTCTTTATCCTGTGATATTTCAAAAATACTTATTGCTGGAGCTATGACAACCTATGGCTGCGTAGACTTAAGTGTTTTATCAGTGACTTTCATGGATTTCTCTGTCATTTCCGACGGAGCAAATACATTCAGGAAAAACATCGTTGTTCTAAGGGAAAATCCCTGATTTCTCAAACCGTATGATTGGAGTATTTGTAACTACTGCTCTAAAAATTGCAACTTTGAATAATTTTCTAATTTAGTACATTTTTACAGATCGCCCAGTATTGAAAGTAACCTCTTACTCACCTCTTGTTTGTAGTATAAGTTTAGAGGTGCCATGAATGACGCATCAAAGGGTTATCAGAGCTTAACAGCATTAAATTGCCATTTAAAACACCATACTAAAGTATTAACTATCCTAAAACGTCATTCCATGAGTGTAAGACAAAACCGGGTATACCCGGTTTTGACCCACTCTTAAGTACCCGGTTTCACCCCAATGTGACACAGATTTTTAAACATGACGTCATTACTCTCAGTCCTACAGTGAAAAACCAGTAAAATTGTTACAATATTAGCAGAAAAGCAAAGAATTAAATATAGTACTTACCAATATTTAATATACTGGAAAACAATTAATATATGCTTAAAACCTAGAAACAAATAAAATATTTTTTAAGAGAAATTCACACACAATCCTTCACACAAAAAATAACCGCGCACGGCAGTGCTTCTTTCAGCTACTAATGCCGTAATGACTTTCGATAAGCAATTCCTAGTGTTGGCTGACGGACAAAAGTTCAAATTAAGGAGGATCAGTGCTACCCGGTTTTACCCGCCTACCCAGTTTTGTACAACTCTCCCCTACATAAAATGCTTGAAATACTTCAATTTAATTAATATTAAATAAATACGAGTGTACTGAAGATAATTTAACAATAAGTTTATAATACAAAACATTTTCAACTAATGCAATTTACTTATTTATATAACTGAAATGCAAATTTTATATTATATTTAAGAGTCTTCAATTTTTAGTTTTCACAAAAACTGCATCACTGCTTCTTTCAGTGATGCAAAATGTTTACCTAAATGTGGTGGTAAAATGTCTCATTGTTACCTTATGTGCTGTATATCATCGTTTTATCTAAAAATAAAATTTGATATATAATTCTAAATTGTTAATTTAAGTAATTTAAAATAATTATTACGGATTTGTAACAGGAACCTACTTATTTTAATTTTAAAATGTCAGGTTCCCGGCAATGAATTTACATTTTAAATCTAGGGTGTCTAAGTAACAAGGTTAGAAAATTTTATATGTGAATTAACATACTACAACAGACATTTAGTTTTCAATTTTTAGTTTTCACAAAAGCTGCATCACTGCTTCTTTCAGAGATGCAAAATGTTTACCTAAATGTGGTGGTAAAATGTCTCACTGTAACCTTATGTGCTGTATATCATCGTTTTATCTAAAAATAAACATTGATATATAATTCTAAATTGTTAATTTAAGTAATTTAAATATTAATTACGGATTTATAACAGGAACCTACTTATTTAAATTTTAAAATGTCAGGTTTCCGGCAATGAATTAACATTTTAAATCTAGGGTGTCTAAGTAACAAGGTTAGAAAATTTTATATGTGAATTAACATACTACAACAGACATTTAGTTTTCAATTTTTAGTTTTCACAAAAACTGCATCACTGCTTCTTTCAACGATGCAAAATGTTTACCTAAATGTGGTGGTAAAATGTCTCATTGTTACCTTATGTGCTGTATATCATCGTTTTATCTAAAAATAAACATTGATATATAATTCTAAATTGTTAATTTAAGTAATTTAAAATATTATTTACGGATTTATAACAGGAACCTACTTATTTAAATTTTAAATATCCGTTTCCCGGCAATTAATTTACATTTTAAATCTAGGGTGTCTAAGTAATAAGGTTAGAAAATTTTATATGTGAATGAACATACTACAACAGACATTTAGATTCATAAAAGCAAGATTATGCTCCATCTTCCAGCACAAAATATAAGGTACGCCAGTCGAATCAGAACAGAATCATAATTTTTTTCCGAACCTTACAAAAATATTTTACCGAACTGTCGAACATACTTACCTAGCTATTGGTGAAATTTATTGATATCCTGAAACTAGGTGGAAGTGATCAGCGTTCGCGTTCCGCCTTCAAAACACGTTAAGGTGTCTAAGGAGTCTTACTTTTCATTGATGGTGCAATTTAGCAACGTGTCGCATTTAATTTTATTTCACATTCCGTATAGAACAGAAATACATAATTTTTTTGCAACTGACAGCTTAATATCTGTTCTGTGTAGCATAATAATTTTAATGTTCTATAAATATTATTTTACACTTTTTAAAATGTTTAATTTTGAGGGAAGTTTTAAAATTGTTTTTTGACTTGCATTCATTGCGCGCAGCATTTCTCAAGAACTAATGAAGCAATTTGTATAAAACTTGAAACATTTATTTACTTTGATACAAGGAATAACTTATACCTCAAATTTATTAATGTAATTGTATTGAATATTTAAAATTAGCATTTTTTCAACTAAAAATGATTTTTTTTTTCAAAATTTTATAAGTTAAATGTATATATTTAAAGAAAATAAAATTTTTATTAAATTGAAGTATACCTTCCAAGTACATTAGTTTAACATCATTATCAATATTATTTGAGGCTCTAGAACCAATAGTTTCGCTACAATCTTGCGCGCAGTAGATGCAAGTAAAAATGCAATTTTAATTTTTTTTATAATAAACATTTAAAAAATAGTGAAATATCAGTTGTATAATATTGAAGTAATTATACTACATAGAACAGATAGTTAGCAATCAATGGTAAATATTTTATGCATTTGTGTTTTATAGGGAATCAGAAATAAAATTAATTGTGACATGATGCTAAAAAGCACCTTCAGTGAAAAAATAAGAGTCCTGAGACCCCTTAAACCAAACGAATACATTGAAAATACGTACGAACTTCACTGAAACACTTAAGTTGGTACTTTTCTAGATATCATTGCGTTTTAAATATAAAATAATAAGTCGTTTGACTTACTTTTTTAAAGCTCTGATAAATATGCGCGTTTGGATTGGTATAAGACACTGAATTGTATTGTCTCGACAAAATATAGTATACTTTTTTTTCAGCAAATGTTGCAATGATGTATTGTACATTTATACTGCCCCATCTAATAAAACTTTGAAACTACGTTTTCATATATCTTGGTTAATTTGGGGAACATTTACCAATTTATTTTAGATTACAGCGTCTTCTTAATCTTCTGCTATTATGACTTGATCGTTTGAGAATAAAATGTGATGAATGCATATGCTATCATTATCAAGCTCATTTTATCACATTAATTCGTTTACTCTTTAAGGCGTATATCAATATATATCTTAAATATAGACAATGCTAAACTGGAACATAAAATCCCTCAATCAGTGCTGAAAAGTTCGGAAAATTTATATCCCATTTTAACTCTACAACTGTTTCTGTTTTAAATTTCTTTAATAACATTTATCATATTTTTATTTACATTAGCTGAATTAGGTAATTTCCAAATTTTTGGTACAATGTCAAAAGTTTTTTATTCCATTTTGAGATTCTGAAATATAACTTTTGTTGTATGTCCCTTTACTCTCTTCTTTTCCATAATCTGTCTTGTGTAAAAGCGCGATCAGTGCAAAGTCGACCTGCTGAAACGTCACTTTTCTCTTCAATTCTTTCATATATTTCTTATAGTTTACTTTCAAATATTTTCATGACTGTAGTTGTAACACATATTTCCTTGTAGCTGCTTCGATTTTTTTCTAATAATTTTTAAAATATTGATACTAAATATCCTTCCATTTTTTTCTTGTGATGATTTTCCATCTGCTAAGATCATGCTGACAATGGTCCTTTACGCTGAAAAAATAGTTAGGCCGTTGCAGCTTCCTTCATCCTGGAGGAAGGATCTCTTCGTCTGGACACCCATACTTAATACGCCCGGCTTAAGTGATCTTGTCAGAAGTATATGCTTTCGCCACGTTCAAGGTTAATTCTGTGGCAAAGACACCATTCCAAAAAATATACAATTTTTATCTATAAATTTTAACTGATGTGTATGCGCTGTAAATGTTTTATAAATAACAATGTATAAAAATGGAGGTGTAATAATTTTTTAATAATTTATTCTACATGTGAAGCATTCTATAATTTGTTATTTTGCTGGATCTATGCTATAATTTTAGCATTACCTTTAACAACTTCTTTTCAGATACTTTTTAGGGTTCTTTACTTCAAGAAGCAAAAATGGAGTCATTATAAGATCACCCCTGTGTATGCCGGTCTGTCGGTCACATCCATTTTACTCGTAAACTATGGAATGTGGAAAGTTCAAATTGGGGAAGTAATAAAGGCTATTGACCCACATATTTACAGATTACTAAAAATTCACAAATATATTTAGGGAAAATGTAGAACGGGTAATTATGTATCATGATAAGCAAAATCTATTCTTTGTATATCGTGTGGGCTATCGTGTGAAAGTTTTCGTAACGCTGAACTCACAAATGTATTTCTTTTAATTTTAGGTACAATATATTCAGAGATATCGTCGAAAAAGCAGTGCAAAAATATGTTCCCTTCCCTTTATTTCCGAATCTGCTGAAACTAAAATTATGAAAAAATCAGAGGTAGTAGATGTTAATTTAAACCTTGCAGGAAAAATATAGCGATTGCCCTAGGTCATTTAGTTTATTGAGAGAAGGACATTTTTCTCTTACACACAAATTTCGACTTTCGGGCATTTATCAAATATTTTGAGGAGCACTGGGGGTACCTATCGTAGCTGAAATATAAAAGCATTGTTGATAACGATTTTCGAATACACGACTTAAATACACTGACGGTTTGGGCATACATAATGACGGGGGCGGCATACTCTATGAACCATCGACTTCTAATCCGTGATAACAACTTTTAATGATATATTTGTCTAATGCAATTCAAGTAGCAATATAAAAGCAATTTCCGTCAAATTTTTAGAAACAATTAATTTAATTATAACTAATCACATAAATACTATGGAATTCGCGATTAGTTTTCATTGAGTGGATCTCTCAATACGCCTCCCATGTCTTTAAAAGTTAATTAAAAATCTGTCTGGGTTAACGCAGCACGGACGAAGGCGACACGTAAATTTGCGATCTTCTTCTGAAGCGCGTTTAGCACAAAGCCAAATTTCGACGAAAATATTTGGGGGTAAGATGCCCGTTTTTATCCAATAGAGTAAATGCCGGTTATTTTCCGTTGAAGTGAAATGCCTGGCTGTTTCTTCATTGTTTAAATTAAGCTTGGCTATTAACTAACTTGCCAACGATTTTAATCAGATAATTTTAATCAGTGAATAAATCGTCATTTTAATCAACTGATTAAAAGAATTATTGATTAAAATCATAAATTTTCTAAATGTTTAATCTGACATAAAGAAATATTAAAATCTAAGATGATTATAATTTCAAAGGTTTATATATTTATTTTGCCTTATAAATAAATTTTTTTGACCTTATAAATCATTTTTTAATAATTATTCATTTATATCATTGTTAAAGTTTCAATGTTAAACGCAGGTATAAATAACGTTTATTAATTGTAAATATCTGTAGTATATAATATAGTTTAGATAACTAGGCGTTTCTACCTCCTATGTGCTACGCTCATCAAATTCCATCCAGACGACACCACAGACTCAAAAAGCACACTAATTCGGCCTGCTTTGAAAAGATTACGGAAGATTAAATCGTAATTAAACGACTAGAGGCGATCTCCTGTAATCACGTTTCCATTCATTTCTCTTTGGCTGAGGAATTTAGTGCCCGAATCAATTGCTGTCGACACAGCTAACTGCTATTTTCGTGGTTGATTGAATAAGATCAACCCAACAATTTAAAATTAGCTTATATAACATGGCTAAGCAAACAATTTTAAAAACACGCTATAAATTTGTTTTAAATTAGACATTTTAAATGTATCATTTAAATATGACGTACTTTTCAACAAAGTTTTGTTTCGCAGTTTAACATTCACATATAATTAATTTTAAAGGCCTATAAAAGTCAAACTGAAATGTTTTAACAATAGCAACTGCGAATTTCCAGTTTTCTAAAATGAAATTAGATAACTAGAACTCAAAAGGTAGAAAAAGAGAATGTATAATAGACGATAAGATGGATGATGAATAAATTCCCTACCAAGATTCAGAGGGTTAGGATATTTTAAAAGTGAATGAAAATGAGTGTTAAGAGTGTCTAGCGGAGTGAAATAAAACCTCTAAAAAATGTGATTGGATCAAGTTCATTCAGTGAAACTATTAGTTATATAAAAGTTGTTCAAAGTTCCTAAACAAATGTGCAGTTTGTGTCTCATCTGAGATATTTCTGAAAAGACCAAAGTGATATATGAAAAACATCAACAAAAAAGCAGGGTTCTAAAGCACCGTATTTAAACTTGTGATACTTTTTAAAAATTGCCATACTTAAGAGCCATAATTTTTTTAAATGTTAAGTAGAACATAACCTTTTTTTTAATAATATTGGTTTGTTCATTTATTAAATTACCAACGTTTGTTACATTCATATTTTCATTTACTAATATTAAATAAATTAAAAACTTTAGTGTGTCTAAAATATTAAAGTTACTTTTATTCGTTCCATTATGTTTTATACTACTTCACAAAATTATTTTTTACATTGAAGCTCCAGAAAGCCTCTTACACCTAGATAGTTGGCCATCTTACCCATCCCTTGGGGTAAGATGCCGAAATACATGTGTTTACAAGAACAAAATTTTCAATGCTTACTATAACATCTGTAAAATGAAATAAGTTTTTAAACCATACATAAGAGTCCAAACTTTAACAAGAAATCAATGAATAAAAAAGAAAACAATAGGCAATTTTTAAAACAATTAAGTCAAAACTACGGCATTCTCACCCAATCTACCCTATATTCATTTTTCATGTATGAAATATTCTGTTTCGAAGATTGTAAAATTAAATGCTTAAACTAGACTGATTAACTTACATACCTAAATCTGAAACAAACAGTGTAAACAGGGCTGAAAATTCAAAAAGTCCTTCCGGCCAGTGCCGGGAGGAAGATGTAGCTTTCATAATCCTTATTTAAAAAAAGCCAACTTACACCATGCAAACACACGAAGCTCAATTTAGTGGAAACCGAATATAGGAGATTCAATACTAATTTTTATCAATATAATGAATGAGAATTTCGCGAAATTAGTCAGCTTTATCCAAGCTGCTTTTCTTTAAAGTAACTTATATTTGGCTGCCAAATTCGGCAATTTCTTAAAGTGCCTGACATTTTAAGACAACATGGTGGATGAGGCTAAGCGGCGAACTTGGTCGAGACCTTAGTAATTGCTGTGCACATGCTCACTCACATCAGAATAGGTTAATATATAGGAGTGCTGTCGCATGCAAAAAATCAGATTTTTCAAAATGTCACCCACAATAGAAATTGAAACTGCTATATCTCAGCCATTTTTTAAGGTAAAGACAAACAAAAAATGCTCCTGAATCCTTATATCAAGATCAAATACTTAAGAAAGAAACCTTTTTCAATTTCTAATTTTTTTGCACCTCACTTTAAATATATATATATTTTTTTTAATTTAATGACCGCCATTTTGAAACAAGATGGCTGATGAATCTGGCCAGCGAACTTGGTCGAGGTGTTGATGTATACTATCCACATGCCTTCTTACATCGAAATAGGCGAATATGTGTGTTATCGCGTGACAAATACAAGATCGTTTCAAAATGTTAGCCATGCTAGAAATTCAAATGCTATAATTCAACCATTTTTTAAGTTATAAACAAAATAACAAATTTTCAGAAACAAAAACTGCTCCGGAATCTTTATACCAAGGGCAAACACAAAGAAAAATCTTTTTCATTTTCCAATTTTTTAATACCTAATTTTAAATTTTAAATTTAATTTTTAAAAAATGGAAACCCTTTTGAAACAAGATGGCGAATGAAGCTGGCCAACGAACTCGGTCGAGACATTGGTATGTACTATGTATAGACCAAGTTACATCCAAATAGGTTCATAAATACGCCTGTTATCGCGTGACAAAAATCAGGTCGTTTTAAAATGTCAGCCACAAGAGAAATTCAAAATGCTATTATTCCGCCATTTTTTTTTAGATATAGACGAAAGAAAAACTGTTCCGGAATCTTTGTATTAAGGTCAAACACATACAAACAAAATCTTTTTCATTTTCCAATTTTTTGGTATCTCATTTAAATTTTTTTATTTTTTAATTTTTTTAAATGGCCGCCATTTTGAAACAAGATGGCGGATGAAGCTGGCCAACGAACTCAGTCGAGATATTTGTATGTACTATGTACACACCAAGGTACATCCAAGTCGGTTCATAAATACGCCTGTTATTACGTGAGAAAAATCAGGACGTTTCAAAATGTCAGCCACGCTAGAAATTCAAAATGCTATAACTCAGCCATTTCTTAAGATATAGACGAAACAAAAACTGCTCCCGAATCTTTTTATCAAGGTCACACACATAAGAAGAAAATATTTTTCCAATTTTCAATTTTTGGTACCACATTTCAAATTTAAATTTTTCTTAAAAATTTAAATGGCCGCCATTTTTAAACAAGATGGCGGGTGAAGCTGGCCAACGAACTCGGTCGAGACATTGGTATGTACTATGTATAAACGAAGTTACATCCAAATCGGTTCATAAATACGCCTTTTATCGCCTGACAAAATTCAGGACGTTTCAAAATGTCAGCCACGCTAGAAATTCAAAATGCTATAACTCAGCCATTTTTTAAGATATAGACGAAACAAAAACTGCTCCGAAATCTTTGTATAAAGGTCAAATACATAAGAAAAAAATATTTTTCCATTTTCAATTTTTTGGTACCACATTTCAAATTTTAAATTAAAAAAAAAATTTAAATGGCCGCCATTTTTAAACAAAATGGCGGATGAAACTGGCCAACGAACTCGGTCGAGAGATTGGTATGTACTATGTACACACTGAATTACATCCAAGTCGGTTCATAAATACTCCTTTTATCGCGTGACAAAATTCAGGACGTTTCAAAATGTCAGGCACGCTAAAAATTCAAAATGCTATAACTCAGCCATTTCTTAAGATATAGACGAAACAAAAACTGCTCCGGAATCTTTGTATAAAGGTCAAATACAAAAGAAAAAAATATTTTTCCATTTTTAATTTTTTGGTACCACATTTCAAGTTTTAAAATGTTTTAAAAATTTTAAATGGCCGCCATTTTGAAACAAAACGGCGGATGAAGCTGGCCAACGAACTCGGTCGAGACATTGGTATGTACTATGTACATACCGAATTACATGGAAATCGGTTCATAATTACGGGAGTGACAGTGTGACATAGGTCAGATATATATATATATATATATATATATATATATATATCAATTTTGAACGGAGGGTGGTTTCGGGGTCTGGGGGTCATTTTCGATGAAAATATACCAAAATTTTTGGAAATCGCTTTCTCCGAACGGCTGCAATAGGTAGCTTTTTTGTAAATAAATCTACCTAAAACTTGTTTTTACATACTTTTTGATTTTAAATAGAAACTGTTTGTAAAAACTGAAATATTCTGTAAAGTATACTGTCAGTTACAATCATTCAGCCGACGAGTTTTCTTACATATTGTACATTATTATTTTTTATAGTGTATTACAGTGAAACGCAGAAGAAGTAAAATCTGCATTGTAAGTAGGACATTTGATTTAAGAATTATGCTATAAGTGATATCCACACCGGAAATTAAAGTAGCGTAATACCATATATAAATATATAAAACAGAATATATATTTTGATAATGTAGAGTGTATATATGTATTGTATTTTTAATTCTATATCAAAGATTTTTGGTCACTAGGTATTTATGTTACATTTACATCAGATGAACAAGAAATGTTTTTATAAAGAATTTATTGAAATAACAATCAAATAATGTTATTTAAATCATATTTTTGACAGATTATGTTTATACACTAATTTCTTATAGCATAGACAGTACGTAAACTTTTCTAAATAATATGAATTCTAAATAACTTTATATACAATGTAGAATTTTAACGAATATGCATAATTTTATATCTAGCACCTAAATGTAATACATGTATAAATGCTTATTTTGAGCATTTTTCAATTTCCTTAAATAATAGTTATAACAGTTTATTTTATCATTTATTCTGAACAAAACAAGAAAATTTAATAGAATGTAGCGGAAAATCACTGATATGAAAAACTGTTCGCGAATAACTAAGACTAATAATTTATAATTGTTGTATTTACCATCACTGAGTAAAATAATGGGATGTTCAATTTGAATTGAAATTTAACAGACAGAGCGTTTGAAATCATACTCATGTTTTAAAAACTGGTGTTTTTGAAATTGAAAAATAACGAGAATTGACATATAGAATACAAATTACATACAAATAGCATATAGAAGATATTTTCATACATTTAAATGCATCAATCCACATAAAAATAAAAACTGTCTTTCAAAAATATAAAAAATGAATATTTTTTTTTATTTTGAATGTGTTATATTTTTCTTTAATAGACAAAATATACATAGAATAATTGTAGAATAACGAAATGTTAAATAAATCAAAAAATTCATCCAATATTACATAAATAATAAAAATATTTTTAATGTACACAGTATAATATATATTGTGATATAATAACAAAGTTATTTTAAAAACAGCAGAAATAAAAATAAAGATAAATTACGCATTTATAGCGCAGCGTTTATATAAATTTTATTTCAGCGGCTACAAAATCACATTAATACAAAAATATTACCATTTATTAATTTGAAGTACATGTGTTAACAAATGAGATATGTGAAAATATTACGTAATTTAAGGTAATATATATTTTCAACATATGATAATATCCTGGTAGTTAATTTTTTTTTATAAAATATGTATGTATACATTTAATAAAATATTATAGTAAGTTTTCAATTCTTATTATACCCAATATTCACATTTTACATCATAAATATCATAAAGTTGTCGAACGAAAGTGCTTCACTCATTAAATTCGTAATTCTGGAACTAAAATATTTAGCAATAAAGAGGATTGTAATAATAAAAAATAAATTCAATTTTAAAATGCATTTTCAATCCAAATTCTATTTTATAAAGCAGGATGTATCTTTTTAAAAATTTTGTTAATATGTATATATGACAAATGTTAATATGAAGGAAAAAAGGCAGAATATTCAAAATCTAGAAAATTGTGTCTTTAAATCCATTTAATAATTTTTTGAAAGTCTATAAACGGCGGTAATTGGTTTATTTAATAAAAATAGAAAGGTAGAAAACTGAGTAAACTACCCACACACACATAAAAATAAATAAAATAATTATATTGCTATTAAAGAAAATAATTAATTGCTTTTACTTTAACCTAGTCTTAACGCAAAGTTTTTTATACAAAGGTTTCTCAAGCATTACAAAAAATCACATATTGCAAACATATTTAAATAAATATAATGTTTAAGTTGTAAATGAAAAGATTCTCAATATAAATAAACCATCCATAATAATGATACACACTTAATGTTCATTAAACAAAATAATCTGTAAATTACAAGAAAATTGAATAATTTTTTTCAAAACTTGATTAAAATAAACATTTGTAATTTCAATGGTACTTTTTCAAGGTATTCCTTTGTCCATTTTTAAACGATAATTTCGAAAATATTTATACGGACAAAATTTCTCTGAGTCGATTTTTTTCCAAAAATACAATAAAACAACTCATTGTAATATTAATGACATACCATAAAAATTTCACTTTTAAAAATAAAAATATATTTAACATGTTTCGATAATTCATAATTGTGAACTATTATTGGGGTACACTTATTGTTTTTCAAATTTAAAAGTCACAAAATACTAAAATTTGGCGAATGCAATTCTTAACAATTTATAATAATATTACATTTGCGCAAATATTCAGTTTTGAAATATCCATAGTAAGATACAAAACAATGTATTATAGTTTACTAAATCTAATCAACATATATTTATTTGTAAAGCATAACGTGTACATTCTATTTCGAATAAATAGCAATGAACCTGAAAAAGCATTTCTAGGTAAACAAAATATTTCAAAGTTTTACTTTATTTAACACAATATTTATAAAACACTGATATTTTGTAATTTTACTGACACTTCAGATTAAACTAAAAAAAACATTTATTCCCTTTTCTTTTCCATAAGAAACATATCTTCTTTTTTCCCAGACGTAGAGATATTGGCTTCATTTTTACAAAAAGAACAAATATTAGGTACAAAAGTAGCGATATTGCGGTCTCAAAGGGCTTAATATCTATCACTTTATTCATCTATAAGATACGAACTTGACATTAAAGTTACATTTGGTATCATGAAATCATTTGATACAGTACGAACATTTATGCTACAGGAACATGACCTATAAACAAATATTATATGAAGCGTAGCAATAAACAATAAAAATTATTTTGATGAAAATCACGTTGTTTACATAAATAATTTACGTTTATACTTGAATTTGTGTTTGACTTTTCAGATTATGTTCATATGTCGTTGTATTCCACCCTCCATTCGTCTCCACTATCAACGATGCCCAATGGCTAATTCCTAAATTGTTAATCATAGACATATAGTTTCAGATACAAAAAGGTTTGAAATAAGGTAAAAACGATTAGCAATTTTGGTTAATAAAAATATTTATTAAAACTATATTAAATGAAAAAAAAATTATACGGCCCCCCAGTTCTATAATTTATATTTAGTAAAATGTTTTTATTACATTGACAAGGTCCCTTTATTCTACTATTAAAATTGACATAGTAATAGCTTTTTAAACTTGAAACATATTGTTTACTGTGAAATAGGAGGTCATTAACAAATTTAGTAAGAATATAAATAGTTGTCAGATGTATTAAAAAAATAGTTGAGAGTAAAATTAAAATTTGCAATATAAATTTGAAAGCTATAATCTTTCTGACATATTAATACAAAACATACAACTTGTACTAAAATATAACATGAAAAAAATAAGAGAACTTTGTTAAGTAAAATGATGAAAAGCAGAAACTTCAATTCTTTACAAAAGATACATATTTTAAAATGCTATTAGATTTATCTAATTGAAAATCTTTTCTTAAACTTTTGGCGGTAATCTATCCGAATTTGTTTGTTTATCCTATAAAATAATAATAAAGGATGAGCACCGAAAATCATAATAATATTACATATCATCGGATTTAAGTCAGTATATAAAATTTAATCTCAATCGGATATTTGAAAATGAGTTAAAGTCCGAGTAAAAATTTTGAACTAGAAACGCATATATACTATCGTTGCAATCTAAATAAAAGCTTATAACGTAACATAATTTTTGTTAAAAGAAATCCGGAAAGCAACAGCCTCAAATAATGACAGAATAAAACATATATTAAAATACAACTATTTTAAACAATCTGAAACGTAATTAATTAAAGTTAACTCAATACTAATGCTTGTACGATTTCTTTCAAAGCGCAGACACACGCGAAATAAGTCCTTTTTTATACATCGAGCACTTTGTGTAATACCGCTCGAAGCATGGCCAAACTCATCTTTGTTCAGATGCAGAAAAGTGGTATAAGTGATGCATTTCATATTTTCATAACTCGGTCAATTTTAGAGTTAGATGAACAAGAAATTTTTTGGCTTTCTTTTTAGGGTTACAGTAAATGTTTATTAAACTTCATTTATAACACCGGAGGACCATATAAAAATTTAAATGTCGTAACTTTTAATGAAATATATTTATTGATCCCAGCGAATTTTAAAATTTATTTTTTACCTCATTCAAAATATTTTTGTAAGTGGAACTATATATCTATGATTAACTGCTTAAGAATTAGCTATTGGAGAACGCTGAGAGTGGATACCCGGTATAATGCAAAACTGCTGGTGAAATATATGTAAAAATAATAGTTTTCTTCATCTATTTGTCTAACAAATATATTTTTTTAATGAATATCAAATGACGAAATTTCTCTAACGATTGTAAAATATTTTTTTTCATTTCGCGTTTTTCGGATGAATTTTAATAAGTAACTGCATTGGGCTTGTTAATTGAAATTTTTGAATAAACATGTGCAAAAGTAGTAATTTTATATATTCGTCGAAGAAAATTATTTGAAAATGAATATTAAGATAAAATGTCGAAATACCTTTAATGACAATACAAGAATGGTTATTTTTTTAATTCGTTATTATTACGATTTTCAAAACAAGAAAAACCAATTTTTTAATACAATATATACAATAAGACACGGTTAGCAAATACAACAAAACATAATTATCTATATATAATAAGGTATTAAAACATAATAGAGTATAATATAATAAAACATAATTAATATGCAATTAATATATATAGTAACTAAATTTATAAACTACTTGCGTAAATACAAGCAAGTATATCGAAAAGCTTAAGTATTTGAAATTTAAAAAAAATGGATCAGTTCTTATTTTTATTTTGTTTTATTATTATTATTATTATTTTAAAGTAAAAATTAAAATATGCCTGTATATATGATGTTTTCTTAATTTAAATTAAATAAAACACATATTAAAAAATATTTTCTTGTTTGTGAGAAACATAATTAAATGTGGTGAATACAACATATATAATATTAATAATAATAATTCTTGAAGTTCATTGCAGTTATTTTTTTCTATTTCCTTAGAAAATAATATAATAAACTTATGAATAACTGTATATAATGACAAATATACATTCGATACTCACGCGATAAATTGTCAATAATTTTTGTATTTCCTTCCTCTTCAAATCTAACATTAAATTAGACCACGAAAGTCATTTAAAATAGCTGTAAAACTTTTCAAACATATATCAGTGTATACATACTTACAATATGGCTACGTTTATTTAAAAGATCTAGATATCATTTCGACTAATTTAGGAAATTTTAAATTAATATAAATAGGTTCAGTGTGTCTTAATGGCGACGCCAGGTCTGAGGAAGTTAAAGTTAGTTCAAATTAATTTTAAAAATTCTGTTTCTGTGTTTATGATTTCACATAGATTTTACCAGATATATGAGTGAAATGCTGATAGTGGTTATTGTTTCGAAGAAATACTATGAGCCAAGGTAACTTCTGTACCGTGTGCAGTGAAAATTGCTAAGGAAATTACAGACTTGAATAATATTCTCTTACATACAGTTTACATTGCAGTTCCAAATCATTAACATTCCACACTGTGCATCGGCCAGACGTTATTGGTGTACTAACTGTGTATTCCTTCGACTTGCTTTCTATCAGCATCCAACACTTTTATCGGAACAAACCTTAAATTATAAACTTTTAAACATAGTTTTTCAAACGTTTTTAGATACACGTAATGTAAGGAGATACAAAGTCATTACCAATTTATCGCACAGCCTATAAAGTGTTTCCCTAAATCCAATTATCGCTGTACTTGCAACTGTGTGGTTTCTATTAATTTTGAAATAATAATTACATAATTTTGATATATTTCATAAAAATAAGAATTTGTATTGTTTAGCTTTAGTTTCATACGTTGCACGCTGTAATGCTGTAATGTCAATTTTACTTTCCACACAACAATTTCTGGAATGATTTTCTAAAATCTGTATTGAAAACTGTGTAAATAACTGGATTTAAGGCTGAATTAATATATCCCAACCAAGTTATGAAATTGATCACATTACCTGATAGACCACAAGCTTCATTGCTACAGAATGGTATTGTTACATACATTATGAAGAATGGCAACCAGCATAGTACAAAAACTCCCATAACGATTCCAAGCACTTGAGCCGCTCTTCGTTCCTTTTGTAAGCATATTTTCTCTTTTTGTTCCATGTAACTTCTAACAGTTACAGTTGGTACCTTATGCTTAGTATCATTATTCAATGCTTCAGACTCTTTTGCAACAGACTCTTGTGGAGTTGACGATTTCTCTTCCATTTCAATTGAAGATGAGTTGCAATTAAGACTAGACACATCTGTTTTAAGTTCTCGACTTGATACATCTGATGATACAGTTTTTAAAGGAGTTGCTGAGGATTTTATTGCAAGTGGGGAAGCGTCCTTTTTCATTATATTTGCTGCAGCCTTAGCCTTTACTCTTATTCTATTCCTTGCAGTTTGAAATATTCTTATGTAAACAACAGTCATTATTATTAAAGGTATGTAAAACGAGCCGCTCGCTGAGTATATGACATAACCTTTATCTTCGGTAAGTTTGCATGGGGTATCATCAGTAAATTCTTCTGGCCAGTCATTCCACCCCAAAATTGGAGGAACAGAAATAAGTGTACTAATCACCCAAACACTTAATATCATACAAAGTACACGATTTAATGTGCGTTTTTGAGCATAATTTATTGGATCATGAATTGCCCAATACCTATCAAGAGCTATTGCACAAAGATTGAGTATCGAGGCCGTGCAGCACAAGACATCACATGTCAGCCATAATTCACAAACATGTAAGCCGAATATCCATTTTCCTAGAATAGAGTAGGCAACATTGAAAGGCATAACGAAAGTAGAGACGGCAATGTCAGCAGCTGCAAGTGACACTAAAAAAATATTTTGAACATTTCTCAACGGTTTATAAGTGAAAACCGAGAGAATAACGAGTATATTTCCAAATATTGTACCTATCATTATAAATCCCAATGCGACAGCTGTGGCAATTGCTTGAGGAAGTGAAACCGTTACATTTAATTCAACATCTGTACTTATCGACTCATTTCTGTCTAATAAAAGTAAATTCATGGAATCCGACATGTTTGTTGAATTGTAGAAGTCTAAGTTACTAGTATTTGAGAAAAACTGCAGGAAGTATTTTTTATTGTTCTGAATGTTACTAAAATTGCTGTCAATGTCTTTTTGATCTAGCTCTGACTGCCACATGGGTACTTTTATTCATCATAAATACAGGTCCACTAACTTTTTTTACAATAGAAATCAAACATGTTACAATCCTAAATAAGTAGCAGCACAACATTCCGTCATTCATCCATGATAAAGCATGATGCTAAATGTTCCCATCTGTCTGTTCCGTCATTAAACCTGGAGTAAAGAAAAAAAAACATTAGACACTTAAATCATTTCAATAAGATTTTTTTTAATTTATCAGTTACATATATTTTAAAATTCTGATCGCATGTAGTATTACTGAAATAAAATCTATTGTTTCTTTTGTGAATGTTATTTACATTATAAAAACATTAATATTATAATATATTAGGGACAGTACGTCGAACAAATAGCAGTAAATAATTTGAATTTTAGTGTCAAATAAAGAGTAACATTTTCAATAAATTTTAGTATACATTCAATGAGTTTAGGATAATTCCTCAAAAGGTATGTTTGAAAATTAATTCATATCCTAAATGTTCAGCTAAATATTTTCTTGTACAAATGTATCACAAAATCTACGAGGTAAAAGAAAGTTTTATTTAAAAAGTTTTTCTTTCGGTGCAAAATTGTGTAGCCATACAAAAAAAGGAAAAAAAATACAACAGAGTAAACTTTTAAAAGTTTAATATATGTGTAAGTTTTGAACATATTTTTGGTACTTTACAAACATAAAATTTGTTAATGTTGAATTTAAAAATGATTTATTTTGCCAAACGATTTAAATATTCATTTGAAAAGTATTTTAGAATATATCAGCAATCTATACTAATAAAAAAGACGATGTTTGTGTGACTGTCTGCGATGGCTGGGATCCTCTACCGCTCATAGATGTGTGAAAATTTAGATAAAAATATCCCAAGGCAGCTCTTGATGCATCTGAGTCTGAAATTTTCTATGTTGTGTTAATTAATGTGATATATACATCAGCCGAACCATTCAAAATATGACATACAAAAAATTATTAATAAATTTGGTAATTTTTACTTTCAAACGCCACAAAACTCATTAAAATATACCAAGTTTAAACCTTTCAAAAATATTTTTGAACTAAGTTAGTTGTTTGTTTTTTTTAAACTTTTTTTCAAAGATTACATCTGACTCAAATTTAGAAATGCGAGATAACTAAAAACATATTTTTCGTTTTTCTTCTCTACGACTACGTAGTTACTTTTTTTAAAAATACGAATTCTGATATGAAAGAAAAATGCGATTGAAAGTCACTTCGCGCGTCCCAGGGACAATCTTATTTATCCACTAAATGTATTTAAAATCCGTTATAATAAAAGCTGTTTTTTTACGCTTTCTTTGTATACACAATTTACATCACGTATGGAAATCTCATAATATTCGGAAGATGAGAATGAAGTATTAAAAAAAAAATAAAATCTGCAAAAGTTTCTACGATCTTGATTACGCACATGTCCTTGCTTATGTTCTTACAAAAGTTATACGCAGGCTTCAGAAACAATATACTTAATACTCGTAAACATTTCAGAGGACGGACGATAGCAACGACTTTTGTTAGTATTGAATGTCTCGACGCAAAAGTAATTAAAGGTGAGAAGAAAAAAACAGCTTTTTTGTAAGTAAATATAAATATATTTTCACAAATATTATACACAGGTTTCTAAACCATTATATTTAAAACTAATAATAACTCGAATGGATGTGGACAATAAGAACTATTTTTTTTTTATTATTATTGAATGATCGATGTAAAAAGAGTCTTCTTACAGGGGTCATTAAATCTAAATAGAAATATTTTTCAGAACATTTTTAATCCATGATATTTATGACTCATAAAAATGTAAAAGAATTTGAAAAATACTAACTATTTGTTTAATATTAAATGACTCGATGAGAAACATAAATTCCACACAATTTAAATCTTCTAATCAGCTGTATTTTTGTCAAAATACGGCAACCCATTTACAAAGCGCACATTTATTAAAGCGGTTTCAGTTTAAAAAATATATAAAAAATTGCACAGTTTCTATATAAGGCCCGTTTAAGCAGATTTTCTACAAATTTGACGAAAAATTCTTATCAATTTAAAGTTTATTTAAGGGGTCTCAGGACTCTTAAAATTGGAAAAGATGAAAAAAAGAGACCATTTTCAACATTTAATATCTTAAAATGTATTTGATTTTAAGACACAATTTTAATTGGAATAAAATATATAAGTATGTTCTTTTATATCGTGTATTTAAAAAAATATAAGATGCAGAATTAGCATTTATAGGGGGCTCCAAACTGTTAGACATTTTTCGTGCAAAAAATCGGCATAACAGCTTTCGCGCACGATTACAAAATAAGTGTTGCAACTAGAATGAAAATTTTCGTACCTACTTATACTTCAAATTGTAATAATTACCCTGAACCTAATTAAATTTGTATATAAAGCTTTTTTATATTTTTTTTATATACAAAGTTGTATTTAGCTAATACAAAATTAAGAAATTTTCAACAGTATAATCACCTAAAAAAAATATTATTTTGAACAATAAAAAGGAAATTTTAGGTTCAGTTTATACAGACTAACGTGAAACATATGTTTTGAAAATTTCATGAAAAAATATTCATAAGTTTTTGAGATATCGTGCGCGTTATGCCCAAAAACGTCATTTGAAGAAAAATGGCTTCAAAGTTTCCGAAACGACGCTTCAGCTATTGAACGTGTATAAATGTAAAAGCCATAACTTCAGTTCTAATAGGAATTTCAAGGAAAAAATTATATCAAAATGTTCAGAAAAGATAGGAGTTTAACAACTAAAAAAAATAAAATTTCGAAACTTTTAAAGCTTTAAGAGTCCTGAGGCCCCTTAAGATTATTATAACATCTACGAGCAATGCTTTCGGGTCCGGTATTAGTTTAATAAAGACAATCGGTAATGGAAATTTCTAAAATATTGGATATGTCATACACATGACGGGTGATTGTTTTTTTATTATCAAATGTATCAAGAAGAAAATGTAAAGACAGTGGACAAGATGTATTAAAAAACGAATACATTATTTTGATTAAATTTAATGCGAAAGTCAGAGCAAATTCGAGTAGTATATTGAATATTGTGTTTGTATAATGCACGTGTTAAAACATATTTATTTATTTTAAAAATCACTATCTACGTAATTTCTGTGTGCAGCTAGTCACTTTAATATTTTAGGAACACAATTAATTTAAGGTAAAAAGGTAAAAAAAATAAATAAATGATAGCCATTCTTATGCTTCCTTTAAATACATTCTATTTCTATATCGAATAAATATTGCATTATAACAAAGCTTATGTAAAAAAATATATATTCTTGAAAGCTTAATACGACAACTCTTTTATTAAATAAATATTAATACAAATAATTATAAATCCTATTTATGTATAAGAAGTTAAACCATTTTTTTTCTTTGCAATGAAATAAATCGCACTAAATTTGTGCATTTGAGTTTTTCGTAATGAAATCTAGATTACATAACATTTAATAATGCACTTTACATATAACTTTACGTTTCATTAACAGCTTTCGAGTATTGAATTTGCAAAAATGAAGAGTGACTGATCCCATTAACAAAGTATATTTTTAACTAAATTAATAACCATACTAAGAAAATAATAATATTTCAACTTGATTAAGATTAAATAAAATATTAATTAGCGAAACTAAAAATTCATAACAAATATACATCCTCTAACGGATAAATGTTATATGTTAACCACATGTAACAAGTAGAAAAAATGCCGGTATAACAATTTATAAAATAATTGCTTTTAAAATCTTGTTAGTCAATATACTTTTTATACGCTGTCTCACAAACAAATACATGAAGATACATTTAACAGAGTTTAATCTCTTATCCCTTTAATATTAATTTCCAATGAAATAAATGCACTAAATCTGGTTATTTTGAGTTTTTCGTAATGAAATCTAGATGACATAGCATTTAATAATGCACTTTACACATTACGTTTCATTAACAGCTTTCAAGCATTAAATTTAGCAGAATTGAAGAGATACTGATCAAACAAAGTGTATTTTTAACTAAATTAATAACTACACTATACAAATACAAATATTTTAACTTTTTAAGCTTAAAATAAACATTAATTAGCGAAACTTTCTCCCGAAAGAATTCATAACACTTTAAAATCTTCCAATCGATCAGTGATATAAATTAATCACATGTAATAAGTCGGAAAAAAATGTCGCGACAGCAATTTATAAAGTAATTGCTTTTAAATTCTTGCTAGGCAATATACTTTTTAAACGCTGTCTCAGGAACGAATGCATGAAGATGCATTTAATAGAGATAAATAATGATTTCGAACATTTTGATAATTATCGCAGAAATAATTCATAAATCAATATTTCGGTTTGCAATTTTAAAAGTAAAACTTAAAACAAAATCTAATATAATCTTGAACAGAATAAAAGACTGCAGATACAAAATGTGTATTTTCGGAGATACTCTTATTTTAGTGAAAAAAAATCCATTCTACGATTACAGAAGAAGAAAAAAAAACTCATATGCACTTATTTAGATTTTATTATAGCATTATGCTTTTCTGCTTTGTTTAAAAAAATTGTAATTTCGCGAATGAATTTTTGATTTCCAAAATGATCTATTTTTTTCAAAATATTTGAAGGCTACTATGATTATACATTTCATTCCTTAAATAATTGTTGCTTGTCATTTTTTTTATTTTAGGTAATACATTTTGTTAAATTATGTGTCAAATGCACTACACTGTAAAATAATAATAATAATAATATTATTAATAAGTTTTGACATTTTTGTGAGTTACTAAATATTTGAAAAGAGTTTACCTTCAGAAATCTCATAAACCAATATATTTCCGAAGTTTAAACAAATCTTTCTAAAAAAATATTTATTTTGCGGCTTGTAATTTTCAAAATGTTTAGTAGTAGATTTTACTGAGTAATAATCAGTTTTCAACACTCGTGTAAAATTTCCATGTCCTATAAACACGATATATTACAAGCATTGACATAAACAATATAAGTAATAAGATTAACATTTATACAAACATTAATTTATTACTCCTACCTAGATAAATGCTATTACACAGCTGCAGATGTTTACTTAAAAATGATAGCAATTCAAAAACCAATATTCTGGATACAGAAACATCATTACATTTTGAAAACTGCTCGGAAACGTTTGCCAAAAATTACGAGCAGCGAACGAAAGTTTTGTTTTAGAAGTGCGTCTTTAAATCTAGGAAATCTATTAGTTTCAGAGGTTTCTAAAGATAAAAGAATACATTTCGGTTTCTCGAGTATCTCTGAAGAGGTTATATTATGTTTTCTTAAATTTTAAAAGAGATAAAATCAAGATTAGATATTTTTTTAAGTGTATGCAAGATATATATATATTGCTAGTTTATGAGAAACAGCATTCTTCATGGCTGCATATAACAGTTTATTTTATTTTATTTTAAACCTTTGTTACAGTAAATAATGAAAGGACAATTTATTATTGTTTGATTTAAAGAATATGAAATATATACGCATACAGGACTCTCCAATCGATGTTCTTTTCCATTTCCGACAGAGATCATCAAGACGAACATTTTCATTTGAGACATCAGGAAAGAATGAGTATGGCATTTATTTTATTTAAATTAAGCAGTTGCAAATTAACATGAAAATAATCATATTATAAATAATGTACAGCAACGAAAAGCTATTTTTATGATGTAATTATGTCATGCAACGATAATAATTTTGTATTAATTTTTAAAGTTTCTATATCTAAAATATATAAATAATTTTTATTAAAAAATAATTATTAAGTAATCGTTTCGTTTTACATTATAAATCCATTGTTGTTAAACTTTACTAGATATTTTTAGTTTTATGGAAAAAAGATATCATGATAAATGCTATTTTCCTCGTGTGAAAAACCGAGTTTAAGTTCTAAAATATTTAGACACCTTTTTTTATCATTATCTGTAGACGGTTTTATCTCTTGTGAGTTCTATTTAAATGAAGGAGGCGAAGAATTATTTTTTAATAGTTAAAATATTTTATGCAAGCGCTACAAATATGAGTATACTTATATAAATATGTATTTAATAATATATGTGATGTATAGCGTTCCGTAACATTTGCTAATTATCACTTATAGTCGGAGTAGCTCAGCGTTTTCCCCATTAAAATGTAATTAAATTTATTCACGTCATTATCTGTGTCAATTAAGTCCAGGATATTAATTATGCATTAAACCGCATGATTAATTACCAGCGATCTACAGGAAATATTTAATGCTTGTATAAACTAAGTTGCAAACATTTTTTTTTTATTAATATGAATGTAGATCTAAAATGATTTTGGACATACGATTAAATATATACTTGCTTTTCTTTAACCGTTAAATGCATGTTTTTTTCTTTTTTTTTCGAAAAATTATATATGATTCTAATAAAGTCTTAATACACAGGAAAAAAAAAATCAGAGATATATTTTTCGTATAATACATTATTTTTTTTTTCTTATGTTGCGAATCTTTTGCGTTTCTTATGCGACATAAGAAAAAATTTATGTCATAACTAAAATAGTTTAAAATTAGCAATTATTTTAATAAGTGTGGATCTAGATACACCATTTTAAGTAAACGTTTATTAGCCCCCGCTATGCTATTTCTTTCTCCCAGCTAATAAAGTGTCATCTCCAAAAAATAGCGTTCCGTTGTATAAGCCAGCCGTAAAACAAAGCAGAGGTATCATTGTACGGCATAAACTCTACTGCAATTTTTAAACGTCTAAGAATCGCAAATTCGCATTGGGGGAAATAAGTACTTTTAAATGCAATTTGTTTGAAAACTGAACCTCCATTTATTTGTAAGATATTATTTTTTTTTGTAGTTTTTAACGCCATCTGTTTAATTTTGGCAACTCAAGTACTCCATTTCTGTAGAAAGTAAAAAAAAAAAAAAAAAGGTAGTTTGAAAATAGCAATTATATCTTTTTGTTGCCATTTTCCCTTAACTGCTGAAAAAAATGTAATTAAAATATGTGCTATTTTGAAAAATTATAAATGAATGATTCCTGATAAAACATGGAGCTTTTATAAACTGAACTTAATTTTAAGTATTTAAATTAATAGTCCAAACAAGTGAAGGCATATGAATCATGAGATATATGCGATTTTTTTTTTCGAGTTTCTTAAATGACGAAAGGAATTCTTCAGCGGATGCGCATGATGTCATTTTATATAAAATAAAATTGTGTGTTTTAAATTTAGAAATTGAAATATCTATATTGTAATCATATATATTTTTTCTTCATCGGAGGCGACACTAAATTCTGAAGAAGCTGAATTTCTGCTATCTAGTTGTGCAAACCTGAACTCTAATTACGAATCAAACTATTCAAAACATAAGCGAATTCTGAATATCTGATGTTTTTTATTACTTCCCACCAAATTGACCAAATTTTTTTCCTACTGCAATCTGTTGGGAGAAATGTTGAAAGATCCTTCTGAAAACATAATGTAGCTGCAATGAATCATAGATTAATTAAAGTAAATTCCACCAGATGTCATAAGAACAAAACAAATTTTACAGGTCGCAAATATGCTAATGCGATGCGTTTAAAGTCAAAACTGTAATAATAAATGAAAATGAAAAATTCTCAAAAAAACCCTTAAAAAGAGATCTATTATCTAATAAAAACGCAGAACATTGTAAATTGTAATGTTAAACAAGAAAATGAATTAAAAAAATTAAAAATCCAATGTATGCCAACATCCCTATTACGGTCATGAACCAAATGTGACCAGTATATGGGAATACAGTGACACAAATCTTTAACCAACGTTCCCTCATAGGAGGGATTATTGTATACAGATTGATTACACATTTTTATTAGTATTTTACGCGTTAGTTAATTTGTTGTTAAATGATACACATTATTATTAAATATGGTAGCAATCAGGCAGTCTGGATTTTTTAAAAGGACCATCTAGCAACACAGAACATTACTCCTAAAGTTGCCATCACGCTACGGGTAAAATTTGTTACTGTACCGTCACAATAATAAGGATAGGACAAATTTTGCGACAATGTACACGCGACTCAATAATAGGTCATAAGTATGTGCCGATAGAGTTGATGACGTCAGAACGACATCATTGTGCAGTCATCTAACAGTCATAAATTTGCTGTTAAAGGTTTCGGCTAATAATTCCGATGATACAAAACAGAATGTAGGAAGAGATATATTATTGATAATTGTAATATATATACAGGGTGCAATATGTTACCTATCGCCGACCTTTATTTTCTCAACCGTTAGCCGTAGACACATAGTTCCAATTACAAAAACGTTTCAAATGAGCTAAATATTCATGTTGTGGCATTATTTAAAGTAAAAAATCAATTTTATAAAAATTACGAAATCTAGCTTTTTATACGGCCCCCCCAGTCCCTATAGTTATATTTAGTAAAAGTTTACATATATCATAACAGATATAACACAAAAAGTTTGACATCTGTACAGCAAAAATTGGCACAGTAATAAAATTTCAGAGTTTGAGATTTTTGCACATGATTTTGTCTTTCATTGAGGGATCAGTGAAAAGATGAATTAAAGTAATTCGAGATCAAATTCAGGGTGCAATGTCTTTTTTACAGCGAAACCACCTTTAGCCGGTATCACCAAATCGGGGGATCACCAAAGAGGGTTATTTCATCTAAAAATTTGAACTAACTTTTATGGGTCGAACAATATTCAAACGTCAAAGTAGGTAGAATCCACAACCGGAAAAAGAACATACTCATTAAGGACTAGATAAATGGCAATGGAATTGCACCCGATTTTGATCTCGAATTACTTTAATTCATCTTTTAATTGATCCCCCAATGAAAGACAAAATAATGTGCAAAAATCTCAAACTTTGAAATTTAATAACTGTGTCAATTTTTGTAGTACTGATGTTAAAATTTTTGTGTTATATATGTTATGATATGTGTAAACTTTCACTAAATATAATTTTAGGGACTGGGGGACCGTATAAAAAGTTCGATTTCGTAATTTTTATAAAATGATTTTTTACTTTAAATAATGCTACAACATGAATATTTACCTCATTTGAAACGTTTTTGTAATTGGAACAATATGTCTACGATCAACTGTTGAGAAATTAAAGGTCGGCGATAGATAACATATTGCACCCTGTATATATGTGTGTTTTTTTAAAAGCTAATTAAAATCCAGAACATCAAAGGAAATGTTTCTTACATAATGTTTAATTTCTCAGAAAAAGTGTTCATATACATAATGTTTAATTTCTCAGAAAAAGTGTTCATACCTTTATGTTACGCATTTTTCCTTCTGTCTTGCATATGGCTGAGCATCATGTGTAATTTACTGAAATCTTCGTAATTTATATCTGAAATATAAAAACAATTAGAATTAATGCAGTTATTATCGGTATTATAGTTACATGTCCATATTAACACCATCCTTCCTTTATTCATACATAAGATGTTAATTTTTCAAAGTTCAATCTTTCATTATACAGAAATAATAATCGTCGTGAGTTTTTGAATAAAATATGTGACAGTAAAAAATTTAGGTCTCATGTGATGAACACTAAAATAACAACCGCTTTTCATAGTAATGAAATTGGCATTTTCAATCATTTTCTAATCAGTACATTGTTTTATTTATATCCAGTACTAATTCATTAAAAATTTAAAAATGTAAATTAAAAAAAAAGTACATTACATAACCTTACTGTATTACATGAAAAACTTTTCTTTGAGTCTTTAATATTTTGATTGCAACACTTAAATAAAAACGTACTGAAATTATTCCAATAGTTCTTTATACAATAAGAAATTGTAAGTATTTTCAGCCATAAAAATTTAGAATATGTTTAATGTCGCTTGAGTTATAATCCGTCAAACTTTTGTTGCTAATACGAATTAGTTCAAAAGATTAATAGCAGACCGCAGTTGAAGATGTAATAATACTATTCTATCATACAGTTTGAAACATCCACTAAAAATAAAACGTAATGTAGCATTTTTTTAATTTTCTTTTTGTTTTCATTCAACAATTATGTTCTTCTTTCCTAAGTTCAGTAGTATATTTTTATTTTTTAGAGATTTTTAATCAAATCTTATGAAATTCTACCCAGTCGATTTTACTCAGGCTAAAAAATGGATATTACATGTAAATTTACTATGTTCTTTAGCTAAACAATGTAAAAGTTATATAACACTTTTTTGGCCATAAAATGTTCGCATTTTTTATTTCCGCATCTCCTATTGTAACTCCTGCGAACGAAGATTAGTCAATTTCAACAAGTTTTGTAAGTTGTTGCTTTAAAAATTTTAATGAAAAGGCTGCTGACTGAAGAAAATTAAAATAATTTACACTAGTTCGAACAGAGTGAATAGGCCGCAAAAAAATTAAGAATAGAAAATTATAAAGAAAAAACAAAAGTGAACTAACTTGAATTCATTAAAAATATCAAGTAAAGGGAAGAAGCAGAAAGAGCTAAGTAAAATAAAGAATTCTGAAAAAGGACAAACCAAATTATGACCTGTAAGAAGTAAAGAAGATATAAATTATAAGATTGTTTCTAAATCTATATAGGATAAATTTAAGATGCAGACGATTGCACAAGAAAAGAAATTATTACCGATATTAGACGAAACTGAAAATGAAGTATAGTTATACAAAAAAGAAGAAAAATGATTTGAATGATAAATTGCTGTTTAGGATCATTTTTTGTGTATAGTAGTGATGAATAATGATCAACAGATTTTATCGCAAATGCCTCATGGTTATAAATTTATCCAGTTGTCTACCACGCACCAATATAAAAAAAAAAAACATAAAAAAAAGAACTCTTTTAGCTGATATTAAACTTCGATTCACATAAATGTATGCGTATTCACTATAAATGCGTTTGTCTGATAAAAGAAGTAGATGAAGACGAAGGAGAGATAATAAGTCAATATTAAATAATAAAACTTTGTATAAAGTACCATAAAAATGTGAAAACACAATGTACGGGTTTTGAGATGGAACGCGTCATGTGTGTTTTTATATTTTTATGGTGATTGACACAACGTTTTATTAATTAATTGTGTGTTTATCGCCAATTTTTCGGCGCTTCTTCATCGATAAACCAAGGTTTGAGGGCTTCTAACGATCGATATAATGATGGATTTTGTGTATAAAGATAAAACCTTTGCTTAGTATGGATAAGGTTGTTGTCTTGTGCTTCCTGGAAAGCCCATTAAAACTCAGGGGAACTATTTATAACTTTTCTGGCTATATAATATTGATAAACAATGAATTAACTCAGTCAGTCAGTATCGTAGACTACATTTTTTAGCCCCGGTACGGTATGCTATTTCTTTCTCCCAGCTTATTTTGTGTCCATAAAATAACGTTAGCTTACAGTTGCTAGCAATGAACAAAGTAGATGTATCATTGTACAATTAAATGCTCTATAGCATTTTTTTAAATTTCTAAACATCGCACATTTTCAGTTTTTATACCATCGTATTGAGAAAAAAAGTACTTTTTAATGCAATTTGTTTGAAAACTGCATCTCTATTTGTTTTTGAAATATTAATTTTTTTGTAGTTTTTAGCGACATTTGTTTCATTTTGGCAACTCAAGTACGCCATTTCTGTAGAAAGTATAAAGAAAAAATTGCTGAAAAATAGCAATTATATTTTTTTGTTGCCATTTTCTCATAAAATAGCAAAAAAAAATTTTAATTAAAAAAAATTAAATAAAAAAATAATTAAAACACGTGCTACTTTGAGAAAAATATAAATGAAGGATTTATGATAAAACAGGGAGCTATTATAAACTATATTTAATCTTTATCTAATCTAATTAAAGTCTTTATATTAATACAAATGACGTCATTTTACATAAAATAAAAGCGTGTGCTTTAAGTCTTAAAACTGAAATATGTTTGCAGTTGAGTCCCGATTATCCGAGTCACGCTTAACCGAGTTATTTTCTTCTGATGGGCTGGTGGCTTCTATTATTATGAAACAGCCATAAATGAAGCGTTAGGTGAAGATGAAAGAGCTGCCGTAAAAAGTTAGAACTCTGATTTTCTGGTCAGAATGGAAAAAAAATGGCCATATTTTTTTTTAACGTTTCATTTATAATGGCTGTTTCATAATAATAGAAGCCACCAGTCCACCAGAAGAAAATGAAGTAATGGAAATGCCGGGGCGACACTAAATTCTGAAAAGGCAGAATTCCTGTTCTCTAGTTTATTTATTTCTTTTTTTAATATTGGGTATTATATTATTGCAAATTTGTTTTTACAAACTCATAAATATATAGACTTAGTGTTGGAGATAATTTTCTCCTTAGTATTTTATGTTAAATTATCCTTTAATAAATTGTGGAGGGAGATTTTTGCTGCAGATTTTTAGGCAGTATTCTGGTGTACGGATAAAGGGTGCCCCAATAATCAGGCCAAATGGACAGGGAGCCAGTTGCACAGGCCACCAGCTCACCGAGTCGGCTGCTTCAATTCTAGGATTAGGCAGAAATGGATTAAATTGTTAAAATGCAGCTGATCTTCTAAGTAATTTCTTGGTGAATACTAACTGTAAACCCGATTTCAGCTGTTGACTTGCAGGTTTACCCTTGTGTTTTCCTGCTACCAGTTCTCAACGTTTTCACACCTTTAGGTGCAGGAAAACACGACGATTAACCGATAGATCAACCATTAAAATCGGGTCTGAAAGTGGTTTCCCACACGATATGATTTTGTAGACCAGTTGCATTTTAATATGCTAATCGAGTTCTGTCTAGTCATATAATTTCAGCCACCAACTCGATGAGGTGATAGTGTGTGCAGCCTTCTGACAGTCTAAAATGAAACGTAATTTTTTTTATAATACACCTAAAACATAAGATCTGTACTAACTTCGTTAAAAACCTTTGATTTTCTTACTGCTTAGAAACATTTAAAAATAATGGTGTTTTAGTTTAGCCCCATAGCAGTCTCATTTTACCCGCATTCTGTGGGATTAATATGAAACAGTGTTTTTTTTTTCATTTATTTTATGACTTGCAATGTTTTTTATTACTAAACAGATCAAACAAAACAAATTAAAATCAGATCGAAAGTGACTAGGAAAATTTAGAATTTTGTTTCATAATACAAACAGTATTTTTTTTTTTATCAGCTCGATTTATAAGATGTGATTGTTTAAGCTTTGTAAGTTATACATCTAATATATATTTCTATGTTACATATTTATGTAATTTCATATGGAATGTTTTATTCTATTACTAAATTTAGGGTATATATTTAAATAGAAAAATTGATATTTTTACCTTTCCGAACAAATTGCACATGTCTTCAAAGTATTTCTACATAACCAGGCAATTTTTATTTTGCGATGAATTTCAAATCTAAAACATAATAGAAAAAAATTATTATTGTTCATATTTTTATCACAAATATATAAACGCTTGTTATTAAATCATTGTTAAGGTTCATTAACTATTGTATTGTTCAACTCGATAATCGTACATAAATATACCATGTCCAATTAACATATGAGCAGAATAATATGAATAAAGTAGCAGATGATCCCACTACCAGAGAGTACCACCTATTAGCTATATAATATAATCCAAAATCATTCGCAGTCGCTACTCTTCGAATGCTACAAATTATGTTTAATTAAATTTATATAATTACTTAATAAGATTTATTAAAGAAATTTAATTAAAATGGCTTCAACTGTGCTAAAAGCTTAACTTGTTACTTCAATTTATATAATTACTTAATAAGATTTATTAAAGACATTTAATTAAAATGGCTTCAACTGTGCTAAAATTAAAAAAAAAAATATTTTACTAAATCTAAAAGTAACAATGTCTTTTCTTAGAAGAACATTTTTTTTTCGAACACAAATGAAAAGAGTTTATGACTTCAATTTGTCTCACTGTGTGTTTGCCACGCGTTTGCCTGTTTATGCTCTAACAGTCGTAAAAATGTTCTTATCATCATGTAATTGATAGATGTTAATAAAGGATATGATCGCATGCTTTCTATTGAAAATTTATAGCATTTATAGTTTGTTTAGAAAGACACTCAACATTAAATCGGCACTTTATGATCAACGTGAAAAAAATCATTTGTGGTGTATTCTGACGACGTTACACTATTTCTAACATAATTTATTTGATATGCATGACTGAGGTGGTATACATTCAGATTTTTACAGACTATAGAGTAACTAGAATTAATAGTTTGTTAACTAAAACTTTTAGCTAATAGATATTTTCAGTACTTCAAGTCTTTTATACATACATTATACATACAGAAATCATCTTCTCACTTTAATTATAACGTATCACATGGCTTTTAAATTAGCGTTTCTTATAAAATCTGTAGTTAAATAGTAATATCTTTGGGATTATTCACTCTATGCTATGTAACAACACTCATCATTGTCAAATAGCTATTTCCTAAATATTTACAATTTATTTTAGAGGTTTAGTTCGAAATGATGAAGTGTTTGAAATGTTGTTTTCATCATAATAAAAATAATTTAAAACAAATCAGTTGTTATCGTAAAGGTTATCAAATTTCAATTTTTACATGGTTTTTGATTCTTAAATAAAATTTATTCAAAAAAGTTATTTAAAAAATCTTTCTCCATGCTCTAACAGGAAAAAAAATAACGGTTATGTTATTGTATTTTCAAATTTACCATGGAGCACAGAGAAAGTTCATCTAAATATAGGACACGGCGATTTAAAAGAACAGGAGCCACATACAAATTAAATTTCTCCATTTTTCTGCAGAAATTGAACATGAATGTCTTTTAGTATGATTAATAACAACATCTAAATCATTTTTCCAAAAGAACCTACACCTCTAAAGATAAAGATAAAGAATTATCTATAGTAGAGCGATAAAAGTAGATACCATATATAGTGTTAAAAATTTAACGGTGATTAACTAACAAAGGTATAATGGGAAACAAAAAAAAAAATCAGCTATAACTATTTCGTTTATGCAGATCAACACAAATTCCATACAGGAATTTTTATATTTAGGTAGAAACTTAAAATCACTTACGCCTCATAAGAAGCGGAGAATATAACATATTTATCTCCTTTTTTAAAATATTTCAATTCATTAAAAAATATTGGTCAAAAAGTACTCATATCTATATGTCTTTCATGTCATTTTTTTTCTTTAAAAATTCAAAAGTTACAATTGGAAAGGCCATTGGACTTGGCCATTTAAGAAAATAAATGGTCTAGTACGAATATTACTCGCACTTTGAGGGTTCCGTGCAATAAGTTCGTGAATTATTAACTGTATTATTTAAAAAAAAAGATGCTAAAAGAATAAAAAGATGTTGTAAAAAAACATAAAACGTAGGGATGGGTATAGATGTATATACTAGAAAAGTATGAATGTGTATACCATAAAAGTTCAAAGAGATATGAAGCCTAAATAATATCAAATATTCTTATATTGTATAACTTTCTTTAATCTTATCCTAATCTGTTTCTGACGAATTTAATTCGGTACTGACAATAAAAGTAGTGCATATTTAAACTTCATTTGGTATTTCTTAAAACTAAATTCAGCGTAGGTAATAACCTTTTCTTTTTACAGTGTATCTAAAACAAAACCCTTGTTCAAAGTTTAAACTTGGCATTGTGCTAGGTGCGTTTTAAAAAGAGGTTGCAAACTAGCAATGCCGCCTTGGTCAGTGCCGCGTTTTTCCAGATAGGTTTTTAATTAACTTTTAAAGACACGGGAGACATATTGAGAGATCCACCCAATGCAAACTACTCGTGAATCCCATAGTATTTATGTGAAGAATTCTAAGTAAATTAGTCTATTTTTAGCAATTTGACGTTTATTGCTTTTATACTGCTATTGTACATTGCACAAGTGTATCATTAAAAATTGTTATATACGCTTTAAAAGCCAATGGTACATAGAGTACGCCACCCCTGTCATTATGTATATCCAAACCATCCGTATCTTTGAGGTTTTATATCTCGGCTAATTACCGACGATCTTTCCAAAAATCATTATTAACAATGCTTTTATACTTTTGCTACGAAAGGTACCATCAGCGCTCCTCAACATTTTTGCTGAATGCCTGCAAATCGAAATTTGTGTTTAACGGATAAATACTCTTTTCTCAAAAACTGTTTGACTTAGGCTAATCAGTATAATTTTCCTTCAATATTTACGTTAACGTCTACTATCTCTAATTTTTTCATAATTTTAGTTTGTGTAGATTCGGAAATAGACAGGGGGGGAGGATATATTTTTGACCTACGTTTTCATCAATATCTCTGCAACTATAATTCCTAAAATTAAAAGAAATCTATTTTTGAGTTCAGTAGCACGAAAGCTTTTACACGATACCCCCACACGATACACAAAGAAAAGATTTTTTTCAAGTATCTTAAATAGCCCCTATACATTTTTCCTAAATGTATTTGTGAATGTCTAATAATCTGTAAATATGTGGGTCAATAGTCTTTATTACTTCCCTCAATTTGAATTTGCCATGCTTCATAGTTTACGAGTAAAATGGCTGTGACAGACTGACAGACAGACAGAGGAGTGATCTTATAATGGTTCCGATTTTACTTTTCAAGTACAGAACCCTAAAAATGGATAAATGTTTCAAATAGTTTTCACAATCTAAATTCTGAAGAATATATGCAAATTTAATTAAATAAAATATAAGTAATTATGAATATAGTATGTTGCACAAAAAAAGAACTATCATTGTCATTTGAAACCAGTGAGATAAGATATATCACCAGCTGGTTGTTTAGTTTAGAGACTGGCGTTTCACGCTCAAAGGATCTTACATCAACGACGGATTTAATATGCACTAGAATTTAATACACCATTACCATATGGAGTAATATCTCGCTGCGCCAAGCTTAATGCCCGCAATCTTTCACTCCATCACGAGTCTGATGCTCCGCTTAACGAGCTATTCGAGTACCGTATGCATATTTTTATAAGTATTGACGTCATTTTATATTTTTCCGCAAGGAAAATTATAAATGTCATTATTTTATTAAGAGTTTCTTAAATCCTTTGACATCAACTGAGGAGGTGAGTTTCAAAATTTGCCTGAAACTTACAAAAATCGAGTTTTCTCTATTAATCTATTTTGGTGAAAATGGATCGAAACAATACTACAATCTGCAAAAAAACTAGTTTTATTGTGAATTTATGGTATTGTGAAATTGTGCTTTACAATGAAAACCAATGGACGCAGTCCGATGTTTTTTGCGATTTCCCAAAATTTGATTTTCTGGATAAGGCAAGTTTTTAAACTCACGTCCTTAATTATTCTAGAATTTATCAAACTTGCTTCTAAATAAGACAGAATTTTTAAATTTGCTATTTGTTTTACTATAATTATTGCATGTGACAACGAAATACATTTTTAAGATTGAGTAATACATCATATACAGAAGGTTGTGAATTGTGAATTATCATGTACACAAAATGTATACAATACACTCCAAATATGTTTAATGAAATCATAGACATAATCTTTTTTCATATTTAAAACCCCCTTAGACAGAATAATTTGTTTCTCTACTTTTATTATTTATTTTAGCAACTGTACGCCCTAACGTATTAAAAAACTCCGTTCATAGATTATTAGATTTTTTCTTTATCTCAATACCTTCCTAATTTCGTAATCAAAAAGGGAAGTATTATATTTCTTTTGTGTAGTCTTAGATAATTATTTCTAAATGTTTCCGCGCAATTTGTGTTTCTAATTTTGTACGCTTCAATGACCAAATTTAATCTGACTGCAATCTACTGTAAAGAAAACAAATATATCATATTTTGCTTTACAAAATACTTTTTTTCAGAAAATTTGTTTTATCTAGACTAATTTCCAGTTCGCTATATTTTACTTCTCTACATTCCTCAATCTCGATGTCTTTTATTTTGTCTAAATATTGGTTGATATGTGCAAAGAGTACAAAAAATTTAGTCGTATTTAGAAATTTGCTTTTGTAAATAAAAATGAAATAAGCAAAGAATTCATTCAATGTAATCACCATTAGCTGATATTCCCTTTTACGAATGCTCGAGTAACTTATGAATTATATAGCAAAAATGTTTATTCTTTAGTCGGTATGCATATATCCATTGCTTTCCGCACCTCATCTTCACTCTCAAACTGATGCTTTTCTGAAGTGTTTTGAAACGAGATTAAAGTCAATAATAGCATGGTTTATTTTCTTGTGAGTATGTAAGATATTTTTTAATTTCACATTAGAAGGACTTTTTAAGGCCATTCTATGCCAAGGAAGGTATCCTTACCGGCCATTCTCACAATATTTTGAAAAAAATATCTATTAAACTACTTATATATGTAATAAAAGATCACTCAAATTTAGCGGCGGAAGTAAAGTAGAAAGTCTGTAAAAAATAAAATAATTTTGGTGTATTTGGCACGAAAAGACAAAAGCGTCATGCGATTTGGAGAACAGTGCTTTCCATCGCCAAAAGCAAACGATTTTAATGCATCTGAAAATTGCTTGTTAATTGATTTTTAGAATGCATGTAAATGGTATTTAATGAATATAAACTTAAACAATGAGAGAGTTTAATAAATATATTCTTTGTATTACATATTTATGCTGCTTGTTATTTAATTTTATTACTTAAGAAACAATTTCATATTTAAAAAATATTTTCAAATATTTAAGCGTATTCCAGAATAAAGGCAAGATGAAGAACGCTGAGGATATTCATTTCAATATCAAAGAAGTCCATAGCAACAAAATTGAATCGACAATGCTCAATTGAACTTAATTTTAAGATTTAACAATTTTAATTAATTTAAATTTTGTTTTAATTCATAAAATTTGCTAGTTAACTTTCATTATATATATATGACATAACTATAGTTAAATAAAACTAAATCTGACGAAACTAAAGTTATTTACATTAAATTTATTTAAACAAGTTCAATATGAAACATTTTTATCTTAACCACTTCACCGGCGATGGATATAGGGAAACAGTGCTCTTACCCCCGACTTATATCGGGGCAAGCGTTGAAATGGAACGAGTATTCGACATAAAAAAGTATTTTTTGAAATTTTATTCCATCGCCAACCGGTTATATATCGAAACATTCATCATTTTTTTACGGAAGCTCAATCGAGTTTCCGCCAATTTTTTTTTTTTTTTTTTTTTTTTTTATTTTATTTTTTTTTTTATTTTAATAAACATATCAATCCTCATGAGTAGAGCATTCTTAAGATTTTTCGGAGTATGCCCTTACGGAGACCTTCCTTGTTAGTATATTGGTTCTGTAATATCACTGGTTAACGCGTTGTGCCTCAATATAAGTTCTATATTCTTTGATTTTTTCTGAAAATAATTTAACAAAAGAATTAACGCTCACCTACAAAAATTACTCATGGTTGAGAAAGTAATATAATACACACACTTGATTTCACCAAATACTTTTATTTTTTATATCAATTACAAATATTAGATTCACTCTTAATATCTTGTGCGCGTCCTGCTTTTCTAGAATACGGCCATTTGTTTTAATATGTACAAGAATTAGCAACCTACAACTAAATTATTTATAACGCAATTTATTGACAATACCATAATAAATTTTTACACCTAAAAAAAAATAAATTTTAATTTTTCGAATTGTGAAATTAAGATATTAAAATTAAGCTTTGAATGCGTCATCAAATTATATAGATATAGAAATCCAATTTATTATTACTTCCTTATTATAACTATATATATATATTTACTAGGGGGCTCTGCCCCCTTCAACCTACGCCCGTCAACTCCCGTTCAGACACCGCAGAATCTAAAAACGCGCTAATCTCATGGGTTTTAAAAATATTAAAGTAGATTGTATTATACTGAAAAAAGCTGTGCAGATTTCCCTGTAAACCGATTTCCATTCAATTCCTTTGGATTGCAAAAATTTAAGGCCAAATCGGTTGCTGTTAAGACATCCAATGGTTGTTTTTGTTATTGATTAAAGAGGATCAGTTAAACATTTGAAAATAAGCTAAAATAAAATGAATTAATTATGCAGAGTCTTTGTCTCCCGGCATTTTAAAACAATATCTATAACAATAGCCTAAGTCATGTGTTTATCATCAACAGTTCTGGGCGGACCACTTCACTTTTTATACTCTAGGTGCCATTTTGGTACTTTAATGTTAGTCAGGCACAAGTGATAAGCCGCCAAATATTATTCTATCACCATCATTACATCTATATTATAATAGTTCAAGTGAGGAGTTGCCATAAACAAATACGGTCGTCCTTCGCCTTTCATATGAAAGTTTGGCATATATGTCATATACACGCGCGAATTTTTTTCCGACGCCAATTTGGGGAAAGCATCAACAGCATAAGCAACAACATCCGGCTTACCCTATAAAGCAAAATAATGATACTTTGGCGCCAGTTAAGTACCCGTTGTGTATATGACATTGGCGTCAGAAAAAAATCGCGCCAATATGGGGCCGTATATAACATCTGTGACGAAAATTTTCCATTTTGATTAAAAAATCAATTTTTTTTTCGAATATAACTACATAAAAGTTGCCATGGTCGCAAAGAATTCTTGGTACTGTTACGCTAGCTGGGTGCATATCTCGCCAATAGCTTTTTTTCAACTCCCCAGTTAGCTGTTTTTTTATTTTTCGAGTGGTAAATTGAAACATGGATTTGAAGTTGAAATTAAATGCCGTGGTTGGTTACATTATTTAATACTAGCAGGCTATGCCCGCTGCGCTGGTCAATATTTCCAAATGAACCTTAGATTAAACTAAAGGGTGAATTTGAACTTGTATTTTAAACAATATGGACCTTCAGCTGGACCATGCTCATTGCTGCAAATGATGCGAAAGCCATTGCGATATAATATTATCCTAAGCGTTGCACAAAATTTAGCTCTTAAGAAATAATTCTTTTAGTTGATTATTAACAGTGCCCTTTTGGTAGGGTAATGAGACCTTTATGACAACAGGAATTAATAGCTCTATAACTAATCAAAATATAATGAAATGTTATATACTAACACCATTCCTAAAAAGTCATGTAACAGTACCACTTGTATCAAAAAATTTCTGTAGATTTTCTAAAAAAAGGCTAAACTTTCATAATCAGGTTCACTTAATTTTTGAACTTTTTCTGTTGCTCTAGAACTAAGTAACGTTGAGCAATATGTATACAATAAAACCTTTCCAAAATTATTACGTAACTAATTGTGGTATATCCTATCAAAATATTATAAACAATCTGAATGAAATGCAAATTTCCGTTTTCAATAGATAGTAGATGATGATGATGCGATTTTGTGTAATAGAATTCATCGTAAAATTTTCGCTTCAAACTTAAACAATGCTTTCAACATTATAGCTAATACACCAATATGTGAAGTATCCGATTACGGAAGGTTAACTTGGATTCTCATGAGCAACTACCCAAAGAAAAGTGATCATGTGGCTTTTGTGATACTTTTATGTTACCCGAGCGCAAGTAATAAATCAATAGAGATTGGGGTGAATCGTAGAATATTCTACTTCTCTCCAACCTGGCGATAAATGCGCCAAAGTGGCAACCTTGGTATTTAGTATTAACTTGGTATTAAGTAGCAAACTTGGATGTTATAAAAACGCGCCAATTTGGCGATTTTTTGAAATCGCTCCAAAGAAGTAGAGAGTCTCCGGTCGCACCATAGATTGTTTTCATACCATATTCTTATTTTATTATTTTCATTTAAAATACAAACCTTTCACTCATTTCATTTAAAATGCATGCATTATACTAATTTTATTTAAAAAACTGAAAAGATAAACAATAACAGGTAATAATGCCATAACTAAAAACTAAGAATTTTACATACGCAAAATGTAACTACTGCTACTGGCATTTTTTAAAATGCTACTGGCGAGATAAGCGCACGGCAGTTATAAATGTACCCGTATTTTCCTCTTGTCGAGGAGCAAATTATAAATCGCCAAATAGTATTCCAATTGAAATTTCTTTCATTGAAAATAATTTCTAAATCGTTACAAACATTGCTTTCATATTTAAATATTTTCGTTGGTACTACTTAGTTATCCCGTGACCGATTTCGCCAAATTTTACAAATTGGGATAATTTTTATTTTAAATAACGAAAGAACAACTAAATTAGTATAACATTAATCCTTGTACATATAAAAAAAGTAACGATTTGGAAATGTACCAATAAAAATCTGCGTAGATTTTCCGGGTACATTCCTAGATCGGCATCCATATTTCTTGTGACTAGGGGCCTTTTTTCGTTAATATTTAGAAAACTGTTTCATACAAAAATATGAAAATTGGTGCTATTATAGAGAAATGTTTGATAAACACGCTGATGCACACAGTTTTAAATCCAATAGTAATTATTTTAAGAAATATTTAATGTTAAAGTTGGTCAAAATCGTTTCATTAAAAAAAAATTATTTGAGAAAAAAATATACATAGGAATTTAAACATTTTTACATCATCTAATACATAAGAAGTTTCCGGTGTGCAGACTACAGTTTTTTTTTTTTACATATTTTCCAAAAAAAAAAGGGGATTTTTTTTTAGTGAAGGGAAAGCAAGTCCCAGATCTGGAACTTGGCGTGTGAGTACAAGTACTTTCAGCCTATTTGCAAAAAAACTATGTCATGGTGACAGTTTTCCTTGCTAAAAAAATTTTCTCTTGTAAACCGAAAAATTTCGAAAAAAAAAATGAAACTTTATGCTGAAATTTCACCAATGTATGTCAAAATTAACAGCTTTTCTCTTTCCCTATTCTTTTTTGCCGCAGATCTTGTATAAAAATATTTTTTTTTCTTTATGTAAAAATGCTGAGGTTTCTTTTAGTTACTAAAATTACAACAAAAATTTACAACAAAACAATAGTTTGGCAGTATTGTTTTGACATGTTGCCCTGGCCATATCTCAGCTTGTAATAAAATCTCCATCCTGATATTTTTTGTGCATAACACTACTATAAAGTACTGTCAGAAACCAGAACTTCAGATTCTTATACCGTACCCCACCAGATATATCAAAACCTCAAAAGTGAGATTTTTAACTTTTTTTTTCTTTTTTTCGAAGAGAAAGCAAGTCCCAGATCTGGAACTTGGCGTGTGAGTACAAATACCTTCGGCCTATTTGTAAAAGACATTATGTCATGTTGACAGATTTTCTTGCTACTTCCCTCTTGTTGCTTCCCCCTTGCTAATTCCTTCCCTTCTTGCTGCTAATTTCCTCCTGTAAACGGACAAATTTTGGAGAAAAACTGAAGCTCTATGCTGAAATTTCACCAATAAGGATTTATTTTCGGAAACTACTCTATTACCAATCTTTTAGCGAATATTATTCTGTATAAATTGCTTTAAACCGCACATGAATTAGAGAAATAAACGATGAGATATTTACAATTCCGTAAACCTTCACGGGAGAAAATTGCTGCAGACGATGAAACAAAGTTGACCGCCATGCACAAAAAAATAATAATAAAATTAAAATAATAGTCATTTCGAACATACAAAATGTTAGAGTTGTTGTACAAAATATTTCAGATTTTTTAAAAATGGTCAAGCAACCAATAAATGATTTCCTGGAGCACTTGAAATGGATTGACCCATAATAAATTTATTGATGATGCAGCTTCTATATATTTGCGGGGAAATTCCCAATGCATTCACAACATGGCCTTTCACTGTGACCTGCTATTTCCGACCACAAATATGTGAGTTCACTGCTGACTGACATAGATAAATGTAGATTTCATCTCATATCACATTATTCTACAGATTCATTGCTTGCCAGAGAATAATATTCCACTAGTTTTCGACGTAATTTACACCTATTTAGAATAATATTACAATATTGGGACAGGATTAGAGCTTGTGAATCAAACCATAGTATATATATATATTACGAATAAAGAAGCAGAGGAATCTCCTACATATCATACAGAAATGTAGATCGCTAAACTAGTAATTTGAGATCAGCATTCACACTTATTTCACACCAGTGGATTAGAAGTAAAAGATATCAGACCTGGGCATAGATTGTTATTTTCAATTAAAAGTTAATCGAAGCTGAATTATCTGGATACTATAGCGAAATAATGGAGCACGGTGTGTAAATGGAGCATATGGTGCTGTTAAACAATTTCGGATGTTTAGTGTACATGCATGTAATGTACTATCAAGCGGTTTATGCTATATGTAAAGTCGAAATATCCCAGTGGTATATTTTTCCTTCTAGCTTAAAAGGAAGAGAATTTTTCTAGAGTTTTTGAAGTCTAGATGGAATTTTTTTTTTTCAATATAGTGAATTTTGTATGAAATTTATGAAGGCAAAGACAAGTGCCTTCATTGGTAGGATATAACAAAATAAATGCATGCAAGACATTGTTTTAAAATATATAATAGATTTATTAGAATAAACTATTTGAGGAAGCTAAAATTATTTTAATAATATAATATAAATTTACATAAATGGTTCATTACTTAAAAGATCTTAAATAATTAAAAATATGTTAAAAATGTGCCCTTTCTGTTAATACTTAGCGATCATCAGGATTTAAAATTTAAACAGTTTTTATGAACGCTATTTCTCCATATCTCACTCATACGATATGAACAAGTAGAGTTCATAACAACTGTTTAAATTTTAAATCCTGATAATGTCTAAGTGATAGTCAAAAGTACTCGATTTTTAACATGTTTCTGATTGTTTATTAATATTTTAAGTAATGAACTATTTATGTAATTTTATAGCTCTTAGAGTTTTAACGTTTCAACTTAAAAAAATTAAGTTTAACTTCTGTAAAATATAACAGACATCTCTAAGGAAAAATCTAAATAATGAACACCTTATTTTTACTTAATAATATTTCATAATATTTCATATTTATACTTATTATTTATTTTTCTAATTTTAATTAATTTATACATAATAAAACACTCATACTACAATATATATTAAAACACACATACACACATAAATAACGCCTGCATTCATGAGTTAAAGGTATATATAAATATTATACAGACATACAAACAATAAATACAATAAACCCAACTGGGGTGAAAAATTAGCCAGAGCCAGGAATCGAACCCGGGACCACAGTACACAAGACTGCTGCTCTAACCACAGAGCTACCCCGGCCGATACCTGAGTCTGCAATTTCTCACTAATAAACCACGTTGGGGAAGTCATAAGCCATCTATACGACAGCCATGGATGACCGGTCAACGATGAATAGATTTTACTATTACATCGATCTACGATAATTATAATAAAACACTCATACTACAATATATATTAAAACACACATACACACATAAATAACGCCTGCATTCATCAGTTAAAGGTATATATAAATATTATACAGACAAACAAACAATAAATACAATAAACCCAACTGGAGTGAAAAATTAGTCAGAGCCAAGAATCGAACCCGTGACCACAGTATACAAGACTGCTGCTCTAACCACTGAACTACTCCGGCCGATGCCTGAGTTTGTTTTTCACTCCAGTTGGGTTTATTGTATTTATTGTTTGTATGTCTGTATAATATTTATATATACCTTTAATTTATACATGTTTGGACAATTTAGAGCTTAAATCCCGGGGGGAGCTTGTTCTTGATAGCATAGGTATTTTTAATCTCCTAGATTAATATGAAATTTGACGCATCTTTACAAACTTTATGAAATCAACTATTATTTGAATCATTGTTGAGAAGAAAATATGAAAATGAAATGCTCCTATCTGTAAATATTGGATACTAGGAAACCTCGCGGAATTGCTCCCTTAATAGTTGAAATATGGTAAAAGATATTTGTATAATTTTTATTTTATAAAATTATAGTTTTAGAAATAATTCAATAATTACTAAATAAGCCACATTTTGGCTAAACTTCGTTAGTATATTCCATTAGGCTGAAATGAGACTTAAATTAAGAAGACGAACTAAAACTAATTCTAAATAAATCATAATTTAGAAAGTATTTTGAAGCTTTTATGCTTATTTCATACGCGCATTTAAGTATTCATTTGAAGTTTTGAATTTTTTAGAAACCATCTTCTTAGTACGGCTTCTTAAAATTAACCATCATGTGAAATTCCAGGCTCACTGTCTAAAGCTCTACCACCGCTCTAATGGTGGTGGCACCAACATAAATTGCCTATGTTGAAACAGGGACTTCACCATTAATTTGCCAACATTAATTTTGAAATCGATTTAGTATTTCGTAATATTCCACACAAAACGTAATTTAGAAAGTTTTTAAATGCTTTTTTAGAACGTTTGTTGTTCCTGCCAACCCAAGGTGCTTGTGACACCGGCATAAAATATAGCCTGTGTAGAATCAGCAACTATCATCATTGATTCGCAACCATTACTTTTAGAATTTGTTCAATATTTTTTTAGATTGTATAGAGATCGTAATTTGTACTTTTTAGACGCTTTTCCCTCCTTCCCTTCACTCCTTGTTTACATTTATATTTTATAAGTAACTACCATGTCATATTTAAACCCAAACAACACATACGTCCAGATTATATTCAATTTTCATCTACTATTTCCGAAATACGTCTATATATGTAATTTGGACGTATACAGCCAGCTAAAATACGTTCAGAATTTGTTGAATGTTTGACATAGACGTAACTACGAAATAACTACAAAATATGGACACCAGTTTAAGAACATAAATTGGATGAAAACGCAACTAATCCAATTTTCGTCAACTCCCAAACTAAACATTCACCTGTTTGTCCAATTTTCTGTTTTAATAACTTAAACTGGATGAAAACAGTAGTAATCTAATTTTCGTTAATTCCGGGACAAAAACCTGACCTCGTCATGTACGGACATAATCTGGACAAAAACTTAACCTATCAACCGCCATCTTAAAATGGCGGCATATACAGACTTAGGCCTCATTGACCGAAACTTGTATTATTTATTTTTGTTTGTTTTATTAATTTTTTATACAGCTTTCAACAAGTAAAGAATTTAATGCATTGTTTATTTTTACCAGAATATCACTTTGTGGAGTTACGCTCCGCATCAATCAATCAACGTGTGGAAGATTTGTTTATCTCATCGCGGAAAATTGACTTTGTTTTCTAGATTTATTGTGTTTGTGTGCATACTTTACATAAAACATTTCTGTCACGATTTTGTGTTTTGTTATTTATTTGATTTATCAATAGTTTTGACTTTAGTCTGGACTTTTTGGAGAGATCAGCGTTTGATTACGTAAATAAGAATACTTTGTTTACATGATTTTTCTCGGTCATAATGAAGTTTTATAAAACTAAAAAAACATTTTTTGGGTTGAAACGAATTTTACATTGATTTAGGGGCATATTTTAAAAAAAAAAATTCTTTGACAATTAATATATTATGTGTTGCAAGTACGCAATTTCTAAAAACTTCCCATTTGATAGCAACTTCTTTTTTTGACTGATTTAAATTTATGTAATATCGAGTTCTTACTGAGACAACAAACTTTTTATATTTTTAATTTTCTAGTGCTCTAATGAAAGATCATTACTCAAATGTTATTCATTCATTATCATATTGTAATGTGAACTTATTTACTTAATACTAATAATTTTAAAAGAAAGTCTGAATTATTTTGCTGAACAACATGAATTGTTATATTATTGTGTGCATGAAAAATGTATGAGGAATTTTTACTAGTATGTTCTAGATACAACTGAAGGTTCATTTCACAATTTTTAAAAAGGACAGGATGCATTTTGCCAATTTTAGAATAAGCAGGGTGCTGTGCCGTTAAATGATGTCATAAAAGAAACAGTACTACTAATGCTCGTATATATGTACCTTATATGTATCATTATATGCATATTATTTACTTCTTGGATGCCATTTATACATTTTATATCATATTTATATTATATAGGGCTGAAACTAGGGGAGTACAGAGAAGCAGAGGGGGTATGTGCCAGGGTTGCAAAAAAGGCGGCTAAAATTAAAAAAAGCCACGGCGGTGGCTTTTATTGGTTTTAACCGGCTTTTTTGGCCAAAATTGGCTTTTATACAGTGAAGCATTTTAATTATAAATGACACATTTTTATGTGTTTTTTAATTAGTTTTAAAGGCATTTAATTGAGGTAGAAATCAATATAACCCAATTTTTCAATATAATGAAGACATTAATATTGGAATAAAATGCCTTACCAATTGTTTTCTCTGGTTTACACTGACCTTAACACTGTTCCATTTTTTTAATTGTTCTCTTTATTTTATGCACACTTACATGTACTAAAATTTCCTCAAATGTTACATTCTTCCTAATTTTTCTTTCAACATTGTTCATTCTACGATTTTAATCTGTCCGTATGGACATATCTGGAATAAGTTATATAACAGCAGAAAAACGTTTTACTATATCATTTTTATAAGCTAGAATATCAATTGCTTATTACTGAGTGTTTGTTCTCAAGTATTAAGATAATTTCAGTTATTAAATACATATGTGCTATTTAGTTTTAATCAATTTTAAAAGTAAATATCAGTATGTAAGAATATATTTCTATTTTGATGTGTGATATTTTCTTATTCTTTCATATAATCTGTAAACTGTGTGGTATGTGTAGAACTATGATAAAGAATTCCAAACCAATACTTTGGAGTCTAATTTAATATATTCTTCTGAATATTTATAATTTTTTTTCTGACATAATGCCTTCATAGTTGCATTCTAGCAGTTATAAGGACTTATTTATTTGACAAAATTTAATAGAAATTTATATTTTTTTAGTAGAAAATATTTATAAATGTATTAAAAATAAATTAATCCAAATTTTATATGAATTATCTATAGACCACCTTTTTGAAAAATAAAAGCCGGCTTTTTTTGGCCTGGCTGAAAGCCGGCAACCCTGGTATGTGCTCCGGGTGCCAGAACGAAAGGCGAAGGGGGGGGGGGCACCAAATGAAGATTTTGTTTGTCGTTTCATACAAAAATGCAGGGACCTGTTTAGGAAGAAACTGGGTCCTTTAAAGGACCCTTCACAAAATTTTTATTTCAAAACAGGACCCTTCACAAAATTTTTCAAATCAAAACAGGACCCTTCACAAAACTTTTCACCTTAAAAAAGGACCCTTCACAAAATTCCTTGTCTTAAAAATAGGCCTTTTACAAAATTTTTAGCTGAAAACTAAAACTTTCACAAATTTAATCATTTAACAGTGAAATCTGGCCTGTCACTTTTACATATATAAAGAAAATATATGTATTTTACATGCCTATATCTTCTTAAAAACATATAACAAAGAACCTGAATATAATGATAATTTTTAATTCACAAAATTAGGACTAGATTTTTCACAAATGTAAAAAAAAACTGTTCACAATTTCACAAAAACAGGACCCTGAGAGAAAAGTCTGGACAGATCCCTGAAATGTATATATCCCCAAAGCAGAATACTTTGTAATGTTCTGCTGCAAACTTCGTCTGAACAAAAATGTTCTGTGGGAATTTAAAAAAAGAAAGTCGCAGGGATTTTTCTTAATACATGAAGAAGTGCAATGGCATATTTTATAGGAATGCAAAATACATTTTGTAAAACGCTGACATACTCAACCGAAAAAAACTATTGGCAAATTTTGTGATTTTACTGTGGTCAAATGATGAATTTCACTGTTTTTTCCAACAATCAATTGATTTTCGCAATATTTCAGAATTTTCCCTCTGTCAACTGGCGAATTTGACGTTTTTTTCTCGGACCCAATCATCAAATTTTGAGACTTTTTTTCCCACAACTGGTTGAAGAATTTCGAGATATTTTCTACAATTCACTGACAAATTTTGAGATTTTTAACTGCAACTGGTGGTTGAATTTTGCGATATTTTTCTTTGACCGTTTGGTAAAAATCGTATTTTTTTTCACATGACTGATCCATGAATTTCATGTTTTTTACCACCAACTGATTGGCAAATGTTTCAACTTTTTCTTGCTACAGATTGGAAACAATCATTGTTTTTTTTCATGACTGATCAAAGAATTTTGTGATTTTTCTGACAATTTTTTTTTTTTTACACATGATTCATTCGAATTTCATTATATTTTCTTTTTATCGATTTGCAATTTTTATCTCTTTTTCTTGCGACTGATTGAATCAACGAATTTCCGATTTGTTTAAAAGATCAACTAAAGGATTTTGCAATTTTTTAGTTGCGACCAATGGGCAATTTTTGCGATATTTACTTTCTACTTATTAGCAAACTTTGTCGGGTTTTTTGCGACCGATTGGCAAAAATTGTGAATTTTTCCATGACTGGTCGATGAATTTACAATTTTTGATGATTTTCACAGGCCGTTTTCGCGACAGATTGGGGAATTTTGAAAAATTTTCCTTGTACCGATAAGCAAATTTTGCAGCAGCTTCTTGCAACCAATTTTAGAAAATCATACATTTTCTCTGCTACTGATCAACGAATTTTGCAGCTTTTCTGACGAGACACTGATGAATTTCACAATAGTTTCTTTCTACCGATTAGCAATTTTTTCCGCTTTTTCTTGCAAACGATTGGTAAAAATCTCGTTTTTTTTTTTTTTTTTTCTGCAACTGATTGACTAATTTTGCATTCTACCCACGACAGATCAGTGAATCCCGCAATATTTTCTTTCAGTCGATTGGAAAACTTCGTCGCTTTATTGCGACTCATCGGCCAAATCTCGAAGGGGGGGGGGGGGGGGGTGCACGACTGATCAATGAATTTCCTATTTTTCCTGACAATCCGCTGACGATTTTTTTTTTTTTTTTTTTTATTTATTTATTTTTTTTTTTATACCTGTGACCAATTTTTAAATTTTGCAATATTTTTCTTGAACCAATAGGCAAATTTTTGTGGCTTTTTCTTGAGACCACTTAGAGAAAATCATGAATTTTTTCCGCTACTGATCTATGAATTTCGCAGTTTCTTCCGACGATCTACTGATGAATTTCACAATTTTTTAAACCGCGACAGATTTGCAAATTTCATGATTTTTTTTTTCTTGTATCATAGGCAAATTTTGAGGCTTTTTCTTGAGATCGATTAGAGAAAATCGTGGGGTTTTTTTCGCAGTTTTCTTCCTTGGTGCACTGACAAATTTCCAGGTTTTTATCTGTAACTGATTGGTGAAAATCGTGGATTTTTTTCCCGCAACTGTTTGCTGAATTTTGTGTTTTCCCACAACAGGCTGAAGAATTTCATGATTTGTTCTCCATGATAAACTGACAAATTGCACGAGTTTTTCATATGACCAGTTGTCATTTCACAATCTTTTTAAATGAAGAATTTGGCGATATATTTTTTTTCTTTTTTTTTTTCAGCCATTGAGTGCAAATTTCACAATTTTTCCTAAGACTGAATGGTGAATTTTCTTGAAAATGAGGATTTGAAATGTTTTGCGATGTACATTACATTTATTGGGAGTACAAATTAATTCGGTCCGTTTTCAATAGATGGCTCTGGCTGATTTGTTTACTGAATAATGATAGATGTTTTTGGCATTGTTAGAAACGTTTGACCTTTGTCAACCATATTCAGTCAACGAAGCTTCGAGTTTTATACAACAAAATTGGTTTTCTGAGCATTCAATATGTCGAGTTTTGTGCTAAATAAACAACATTTGCGGGAAGTTTTGATTTTCTTTTTTAATTGGAAGAAAAGTGCCGCTGAAGCGCATCGATCGCTTGTGGAAGTATATGGTGAATCTGCGTCATCTGATAAATCATGTAGAGAGTGGTTTCGACGCTTCAAAAATGGTGATTTTAGTGTCGAAGACAAGGAGCGCCCGGGCCAGCCGAAAAAGTTCGAAGACGCCGAATTGGAGGAATTGCTCGATCAAGATCCGTGCCAAACGCAACAAGAGCTTGCAGGATTGTCAGGAGTCACTCAGCAAGCAATTTCCGTGCGCTTAAAAAACATGGGAATGGTTCAAAAGCAAGGAAATTGGGTCCCATACGAGTTGAAACCGCGCGACGTTGAAAAGCGATTTTTTATCAGTGGACTGCTGCTCGAACGACAACAAAGGAAAGGTTTTTTGCATCGAGTTGTTACCGGAGACGAAAAGTGGATACACTACGATAACCCCAAGAAGAGAAAATACTATGCTCGGCCTGGTGAATCATTGCCATCGACGTCAACATCAACGCCAAAGTCGAATATTCATGGTCTGAAGGTAAAGGTTTTGGTTTGGTATGATCAGACTGGGATAGTGTACTATGAGCTGCTAAAACCTGGCGAAACAGTTACTGGCCAACGCTACCGACTGCAATTAATGCGTTTGAGCCGAGCAATGCTCGGCCCCATGTGGCAATTGTCGTTAAAAATTACTTGGAAACATTGAAATGGGAGGTCCTACCCCACCCGCCGTATTCGCCAGACATTGCTCCTTCTGATTATTGGTTGTTCCGACGGATGCATCACGATTTGGCTGGACACCGCTTCACTTCTTCCGAAGAAATTCAAGAATGGCTCGATTCATGGTTTGCGTCCAGAGAGGACTCATTTTTCAGAGATGGAATCCGAAAATTGCCAGAAAGGTGGACAAAGGTTGTGGCTGCCGATGGACAATACTTTGAATAACATGTTTTTTCATTTTGATAATAAATAAAATGTTTTTTTAACGAAAAAAAAATGGACCGAATTAATTTGTACTCCCAATATAAGCATATTCTGCTTTGATGGTATGTATATACATATATATGAAATACAAAGAAACTTGCAAGCTGATGTTAAACTTATGGAAGCATTGTTTTCAAATTTGTGAAAGTAACTTTATATATATATATATAAAAAATCTACAACCAAAATTGAAAAAGTAAACACTAGCCCGGTTAGAATTGAATCCTCAGCTATTCTAAGCAAGGCAAAAAATCATTTAAAACTATTAATATGCAAGTGAGAAATTTTAAAAAGAACGCTCCCAGAGGTTTAACATTAGCATTCCAAACTTCTACGTGTGACTAGTGTAGGCTCTAAATGCTCAAGCTAATGTTAATCCTATGGGAGCATTGTTTAGATACATCTTGCTAGCATTTTAATTATTATTAAATGATTTTTTTTTTTTTTGCATAGGTTACCTGCGGTAGATAATTTTTATTGTGCATGAAGAGGAGGGGTGAGGGAGGGGCGCCAAAATCCATGTTTGCTCTAGGCGAACCTAGGCAAAAAAAGCCTAGTTTCGGCCCTGATATTATCTGTCACATTTGACTATAACTGGGCCATATGTGTCACAAAATGTTATAGTTAAAAACATCTTAATGTTATTTTAATGTCATATTATGCTTTATAATGTCGCGATAAATCCTGGTTGATTGGTGATTCATTCTTGTAATAATGAATAATGTAATGGTGTAATAATGTAATTTTATGTTATGAAGCATTCAGGGTTCGTTGATATATATCATGATATATATCCGATTTTTTAAAATATCAAGATTTTTGATATTTTCGATATTTTCAAATTCTTTACATTTATTTTCAAAATATCAAGATGTTTGATAGTTTGTATATTGATATTTATTTTCAAAATATCACCGTGCAAGGTAATTTTGATATTTTTCACATTCAAACCAAGTGTAAATGAAATTTTCACCTGTTATTTCACCATTTGACAAATTTTGTGGGTTTTTTTATTTCCTTATGACCGATTGGTGAAATTCGCAGGTTTTTTCTAAAATTTTTGCAGAAGTTTGCAGATCTTTCTTGCGACTAATCCACAAATTTCATGATTTTCTTTTACATGAACAGTTGGTGAATTTCTGAATTTTTCCCTTTGACTTACTGGCAAAACTATCAAGGTTTTTTTTTTTATGCGATAAATCGATGGATGAGTATCTTGATTTTTTTTCATGCATCTGATATATTTCACGTTACTTCCCTGAAACCAAATAATTAAATTAATATTTCTTATAATCAATAGATATAAAATAATTAAAATGAGCCACTAGGTGCATAAAGGGCTGCCGACTCCTGCCAAATTGGCCTGGAGTCAACACTATTTTTACATTACTGAGTAGCTATGTTCTTTTATAGTACAATGCACATAAAACATTGGTTGTGGAAAGCACATTTATCAGGTGCTAATTTCTTTTGTGAACAAGACAATTGATCTATGCTTGATTCTCGATCAGAGAAGAAAACAAATTAATCTAATGTTGTTATTTTTTTATGTGTGTGTGTATGAGTTAAAGTAATCACAATATTTGCAAAATTCATGCATTTTAAAATTGCTTTAAAATAAGATTATACTGGATCCACTCATTTTTTTTCCTTCTTTTTCACCCAGTAGATACAAGCTTCTTGTCTTTGGAAAAACAACTGTTTTGTGGATACATATCATTATTGATTGAATAAAAGGTGACTCAGCAGGACTCAACTCTTTTCAAACAGGATTTAACTTTGAATAAGGTAAATTTTCAGTTAAAGTCCATAAATGCTGTTATTAAATAAATTTTCAATTTATATGTCTGTGGGTATTTGATTTTACAATTGTCAGCTTGCATAAAAAATGAATAATGTGGTACTTTTATGTTAGCCAGGTGCAAATTATGTTAACAGAATTTGTTTTTTCTTTGCCAGTAGCAACTTTTTTTTTCCACATAGTAAATATTAGAAACAACGATTAGCAATTGAAATAAAATGTTTTGGTTTGTGTTATTGTTTCTTATTAAACCTTTGTACTTCAACTGTAATGATGAGTGAAAAAAAAATCTTTTGTTTTATTTTATTTATTATTTACAACTCAGTTTAAATATTTTTTTTTATATCCCTAATCTCTTTTCTTATATTCTGTTACTATATAACACCATCTGTGTGTGAATGTGTCTATCTATCTACTATAAATTCTAATGTGATATTATGTTTAAATTTTTTGATTGAGATACTCAGGGCTTAATTTCTAACAAAAAAAGTACCGGAGCCCTAATATTCTGCAGTACTAAAACCGTAGCGTGCCCCCCCCCCCCTCCGCCGTTACTCCAATTCACATATTTATATTTCATACGTTATTTGCAAAATCTAAAGCACCTTTTTTTTCTTTAGTAAAATAAAAAATAAAAAACATCTTTATGCATATACTTAACTATCAACTGTTTTACTTTTTACTTTATTACTCCTTGCGAATAGAAATCTTTGCCTAATTTTAATGTTAATTAATCACAACATTCGGCAATTAAATAAGGTAATGATATGACATACCTAAATCTCCAAATATCACTAGAAAAGAAAAACACAATTTCTCTTTTGATCTGTTTTTTGATCAAAGTAGCATTAAAATAATTTGAAATAGAATACGCAATTTTTTAGGCGGAAAATTTCTTTTCTTTCTATACACGAATAAATAAAATTTTGAATGTAAGACAGACAGCTTCAGCCCGCCTAAGCCCCAGGGATGTAGTGGAGGGTATACGGTGGTACACGGCGTATACCTTCTGGATTTTTTTTAAGGAACGCCGTATACCCTCGGTTTTTCAAAAAAAAAAAAAAAAAAAACAGTATATGCACTCTAGGATATACCGTCTGCCTTGAGCGTATACCCTCTGCTTAGAGCACATACCTTCAGCGTTTTTTACAACTACACCACTGCTAAGCCCAAAGACTGGTATAAAAATTGAGCCCGTTTCATCTCCATCTCCTACGTGTGGGACACATTATGTCACATATAAGTGTTTTGATAGAAAAGAAAGTAAAAACTTGGAGATGGGAGGAAAAGGGAAGGATACTTTAGGCTACGTTTTTTCGGAAGCACTATTGCATTGGGCTCCGGAGCCCTGTATTTATGAGCTCCGGTGAATTCCGACCAATATTTAAATATGTACTAAAAACAGAGAAGTACCGGAGCTGAGCTCCGGTGGGCTCCGGCGCAAATTAAGCCCTGGAGATACTTAAAGAAAGAACTATTTAAATTAAAATTATTCAATTTTGTGGCGGGCAGCATTACCCGCTTACAGCACAGTGTATAATCTCAGTTTCGGAAAACATATATTTATAACTCATAAAAATTTCTGTTTGGAGAATAAACAGTATATTTTTTAAGGTTAAATTGAAATATATTGGAAGTTAGTAAAAAAAAAAAAAAAATTGCAAGCATTTCCATTTTTATATAATATTTTAATGCCAATATTTTATGTAGTCCTTGGATGCGTAAATTTAAAAACATAAAACAATTTTACATGCCTAGGGGTTGGGATTTCAGCAGGTGTAGCGTTCCTGAATTTTAAGGTTTAGCCCACAAACTAATAAAAATGTTGATATTAAAAATAATTGTTTAAAATTGTGAGAGTGAATAGTTAAATGTAATGCAATTATAGAAGTTCAGGGATGGCAAACCTTTTCACATTCGCATGCCAAAGGCTTCCAATAATATATTTTATGTAACTGTAATGTGCCAACGACGCCCCTCCCCCCTGCCTTATAAAAAAATAATCAATAAACAGTAATGAATCAAAATTACTTGTAATTAGGGATGGGACAAATAGTGATGTGACCAAATAACCGAATACTGAATATTCGGCAGCCTAATACCAAGTTTCTTTTCCAACAAAGAAAATAACTTTTGATTATATATACATACATAGTTTAAAATTTTAAAATGGAAAAAAGAATTAAAAACAAATTTATGTTCTATTAATAATCTGTTTAAATTTCTTTATTACTTGATTTAGGGTGAAACCCCCAGTAACTGACACATTAAAAATTATTCTTCAAATCACTATTACAAAATTTTAAATCCATTCTACCTTTTTTTTTTTTTTTTTTTTTGAATGGATGGTAGAAATACATTTAAAAATTACTGTTGACAAAATTTTGAAAAATTATATATTGTATTATTAAAAATAAATGTTTTTCATAAATATGGTGAATAACTTCAGTAACTGACATAACCCCATTTTGAAAAACCAATAACTGACACAAAATGAGCCAGTGTTTCACACTTTACTTGCAACGAAAAAAAAAAAAAGAAAAATTATGCTTTAAAAATACTTTAATATTTATTATAAAAACAAATTAATTAAACTTTATATATGATATCAATATCATACTACAGATGCGTCTCTCTTTTCATGTTTTAAATTATTAGTAATGCAAGTATTCAATAACTGACATTTATGCACCTGTAAACTGACAAATGTGTTAGGCTCTGATAGGACAACTTAAAATGTAATGGTGTTGATTACAAGATAAATTTATTATGTTTTTTTTTGTTTTGTTTTTTAAGCAGTTCAAAAAGATTTCAACTTTCTTTAATATTACCAATAATTAACTCCTCTGTCAGAGACTGGTGAAAAGAAGTTGATTCACTCACCAGCCTTCCCAGTTCAGAGGTGAAATGTTTCAATGCCGTTGTTGAATTGCCGTTCATAGTAGCATAAATAACCAGCAAACATGCAACACAATTTACTTTTGCATTCATAGAGACCACTACCAGTGGAAAATTGGATAACTAAATTTAAGTAAATTTGAATTTTTTGTTTTTATTATGGATTTTAGTTACATCACAAATTGTGATGCAATACCCTATATATCAAACCCTAATTATAACATCCTCTATTAATTTTGTAATAAGTTCCTCTGAATTGCAGTAGTTATAAAACTTGATATATTAAAAAAATCATAATTTGCAGAACAAAAAAAAAAAAAAAAAAAAAAAAAAGTTTATTTCATGCATTGTATAGTCCCAAGAAGGGATAGATATTAGAATTTTTCTTCTACTGCTTCTACAGTAAATGTTAAAGTTTTGCCACAAATATGTTTAAACCAATTGAACTTAAAGAAATAAAAATAAAATTCGAACAATATGATACTTAAACTAATCTAAAAACTTACATTCCATTCAAATGAAATGGAAATAAAGCTGAGACTTTTTTAAAGGTTTGCTTTTTCCATGTATCTTTGTAATTTAAGTTTTTAGGATAGTTTAAGTATCCTATTGTTCGAATTTTATTTTTTAAAATTCATTTGGTTTAAACATATTTTTTGCAAGACATTAACTGTAGAAGCAGCTGAAGAAAAATTATAATACAGGACTCCCTCAAATCTGCAACTGCCTAATAAAATCCGCACATCATCGCAGATGTAAACAATGAAAATTTCAGTTAAGCTGTAGAGGCAAAGTAACAGGATTTTTTAGTTTTATATAATTTCATATGTATTTTAATATGTAATTCTCGATAATATGATGAGACTAAACTCGTTGTTTTTCATGAAGGAAATAAAAATTTATTACTGAAAAAAAAAAAAAAGAAGGATATTGCTGATATCACTGCTAGTCAGCCTTTTAACCAAATATATATATGTATTAATTTTTTTTTTATAGTTATTAACACTGGCAAACCTGAAATAAAACTTCCTTACTTTTTGATTTTGATGTGAATTAATAGGGTTACCTTTATGAGGAAAGTGTCATTGAATGATTCAAGGAAAATGTATCTCATTTTTTATTGCATATTTAATTATACATTATTAATTATTTATTTGACCTTTACCTTTAATAATTTAATCATTTTTTTAATTATATTACTTTTTATCATTTTAGTTTATTACTTTACTTAATTATTTTAATATTTTGCTTTAATTCAAACATCCATTATACATTTGATTGCATTATTACATTCAAAGTATTGTCTAAAAAATGTTAACAAACCAGAAATCCACAAAATTCTGAAATCTGCACAACCTCTGGTCTCAAGCTGCGCGGATTTGAGCGAATCTACTGTATCTATCCCTTCTCGAGCATAAACAATGTGTAAAATAATTTTTTTTTTTTTTGTTCTGCAAATTATGTTTTTGTTTAAAGATATATATGACTGATATATGATATAAATATTTACTTATATGGCTCATATATGAGCATTTGGCTTATACATATTGTGCATGATGTTTGTATGATGTATATATAAGCTTGGTGATGATCTTTAGCAAGTTTGAAACTGCTACCTTGACATAATTGTAATTGAGGAGGCTGCTATAACAAGAAAGCACCAAATTTTATTTGATTTTTCTTTTTTTATCCTTACTTTATATAAATATAGATCTTTAAATACTCAAAATAAAGGACACAGTTGAACATTATAAAGTACTTGACTTTTATGTATTTTGTAAACATTGCATCAGTAGTTGTTTGTTTAAAAAATAATAATAAAAATTTGACAAATAAATTAAATTAAACACTGGCTAGTAATTTTTAAAAATACATAAATGTTTTTTTTTTTAATATCATTCAAAGCTGGCTGAAAAAACTTCATTTTATTATGAAATAATACAAGATGTCTGATGATGCTACCTGTAAGCAAAAATTAAAACTAAAATGAAATTATTTTTAATTTGCATCTAACGTTATGAATTATTGATATGTGCTATTAAATACAATCCATCTTTTCATTTTAATGAATTATTATTCTTTTTATTTATAGGCTTTGAAGCTGCTGTCTGTTAAATATAATGAAAATAAGTCTGAGAAGCATTAACATAGAACAGAGTTTTCCCCAAACAGTTTCCTCAGGATCATCCTGCCTACTTTATAGTAATGAAATATAGCATCCTTTTTGCCTTTCAATGAAAAATATATTTTATATATGAATTGTAAAAAGAAAATATTGTTGTCAACAAGAGCCAGATTGGAAAATAAATAAATAAAACTTCATTTTTGAAAGTATTTCTTGCATCTTTATTGTATATTCCTTTATAACAATGATAATATATGTACTCAGTTCACTAAAGATTTTGAATAATTTTAAACTAAAAGTTTGTACATAATTTTTAACCATATTTTATGCATGAAAATATTTGATAAATTTCATTTTTAATGCTTAAGCAAAGTTTAAATAAACTTTGATTTCAAAACATTACTTAAATACACTGAATGTATTGTTTTTGTTATTTTATAATATACTACAAATAATCAGGTTAATCTGAAATACATTTGATAATTTACATATTTAATTGTACAAAATGTAAATTCATTTATAAATGATTATTCAATATTTAATTGAATATATGATATTTAATTAAGAGCACAGATTAATTTTTTAAGACTTAGTTTGGTGATAACATAAATAAAAATCAGTATTTAAATGAATAAGTTTTGGTGATATACTAAATTTTGTACTAGTACTCGTATCTTTGCTTTACAATAATATATAGTGTATAACAATATGCAATAATATTTTAAATTTACCCCCCCCCCCTCTCCCAATGGCTTTTCAAAAGAATTTTCCTTTTAGTGAGTCTTGTAAACACTAACTCCCTAACACTATTTCACAAAGTTAGCTTAAACTGATTGATATAATTAAAAATATATTTTTTGAAAACTATTTATAATGTATATGAAACCATTTTACTGATATTGTATTCTGGCATGTAACACATACGTATACTGTTAGATTTAATTTTTGTATTTTTTTATTATAATCGCCATATGTTGTGCAGATTGTTGTTTGATTGTTTGCAAAAATTTTCATGAGATACATAGTGAAAAATAAGATGTAAATTATTTTAAAGTACAATACTATTATTTTTCATGTACTCTAATAGCAACATTTTTTAAATATAAATCACATGTTGATTAAATAAAAAGTCTTAGTTCTTATGATCATATTTTTTATAATTTATTTTTAAAAATGATGCATAATGTGCACCTATAAATTTTGATAATTTTTCTTCTATCAAAAGTTATTGTTACATACCAGAATATACAGTATGTATTTTTACATTAATCAGTGAAAAGTCAATTACTAAAATAAATGAAATGGAACTATTTTTTTTTTAATAATCCATGCATGAGTAATGGAAGGTTAAAAGGTTAATCTTGCAGTCCAGGGATATATATGTATTTTTTTTTTTTTACATAAGGAAGTAGGTCTGCATATGAAAAACAAAGTTTACGCTCGTATTACATTTTAAATTTCTTTAATGATATTTCAAAATATTGTTTGTTATTATTATTAAAAATGTAAAATAATTTTTTTGCACACCTGGCAACAAATGCAAACTTCAGTGTGTAAAATTTTATTCACAATATATAAAAGTTGTTAGGGAATATCGGATTTTCTTCCATGAATTAGCAGCATTTGAAAAACTCAAAATTTTCAATTGCTTTCATACATTCCATTCTTAAGGGTAACCATCCTTAAAAGGAAAATTATATTCCCTGTTAGAGCTATTTTTAATTCAAGCGAAAAAAAAAAGTGGAGTAGTTGAATTTACAAAGAATTTAAATGATTTAATTGGATATATGATATTTAATTAAGAGCACAGATTAATTTAAAGAAAAAAAAAATAAAAGAAAAAATCCATTGTTCACAAAATGTAAAACTTTGCAGTTGACGATATTGTATGCTAATGAATAATATAATAAAATTTCTAAATACAACGGCAAAATTCTACGAGTTCTAGCCATCACTAATTTGATTTTAAAATCTTCATCTGATTTAATTACAGATATATGTTATTAAGTAAAGCGAAGATTTCCATTAAAAATTAGTGCTAGCTAAAAATTGTAGCAGTTGACAGCTATGCAAATATAGGACCTTTTTAGAAGCATTATCATCACCAATGAAAATGTAAACGAAAACCAAGATATATATATATATATTTTTTCCAGGAGAAATAGTATATAAAATAAAAATGTGAAGAGTAAAAATAGCAGAAATGCATAGATTTCTAGAATCTAGAAATGCACAAAACATAAAAGCCAGTATGCTGGTAGGTATCTTACATTTTTCATTTCCTTATTATCCATAGAAAGTTTCTGATAATGAAAAATAAGATTGTAAACATTAAAATGTGTCATTTCCTTTTACTAAAATAAATGTTCTGAAATTAGTAAACTATTTTTATGGCATATATATATGCCATAAAAACTGTTTACTATATGAAACCGGTTTTTGTTCAAATTTAAATGCTTTCATTCGGCCCAAACAAAACAAGCACCTGGAACAGGGACCGAATTCATTAACATCACCTGTGCATTTTTTCTGTAAATGAAAGTGATCGGCTTATGTTTAAGCATTCTGAAGTAGCATTTCATTGTATTATGAATTAAAAACTGTATTACTAAAAATTTTCTTCTTTTTTCGTGAAAGAACGTAGTTGTGTTTGGGCCGAATGTAGCGGATTAAAGTATGGTATAGCCTCTGTTTTTCAAATCATGCTATAGCATATACTTTAGGAATTAATATATTTTCTTTAAAGATCTTAGAAAATTAAAAGTATCATAAAAAAAAGTTTATTAGCAATATGTATAAAATATATATGCTTTTACTGATTTATATGAATGAGTCCTGGTAAGGAATTAATTTAAAATATTTAAGTATTTAATATGATTTTGGGGGAAAAAATTCTAAGTAAATTTCTATCAAAATTATTTATATTAAAAACTTTTGTTATTTCAGTTTTTTAATATAACGTCATCCTTGCCTAGGGGAGATAACAAATTCGTCTCATTTTGGTCCAAACTACGTATTTTGGATCAATAAACACATTCAGATTAAAGCTAAAAGGGGTCTATATTTCGTCCAAATGTGGGTGGTATTTTCGGATGTAATATGGACAAATTTTGGACGCCTATATTACAGCCAAAATTTATGTGTATTTCGTCCGGATGGAGGTATTTTTTGGATGTAATATGGACAAATTTTGGCTCATCCGAATTTTGTTCATTTTATGTTCATTTTACGCTCATTTCATGGCCCAAAAGACGTACTTCTTACGTAAAGGGGGGTGACATTTGGACGTAATTTGACGAAATTTAGTTGAAGTCCGGAGGACTTTTAGACTTCAATTGGACACGTCCATTCATCCAAATTACGTACTTTAGGCGAAAATTGGACGAATCTGTGTTGTGTGGGAAGTACCTGGTCTCTTCCGTATCACATAAATCGCAATTTAGAAAGATTTTTTGCTCCAGAAAACCTGTGGTGATAGTGGCGCCGACATAAAATATAGCTTATTTTTGAGTAGGTTCTATCTCCACCAATATGCAACCATTATTTCTTAAATAGGTTTAGTATTTGATAAGAATCAATAAAAAACGTAATTTAGGACGCTTTTAGAACTCTTTATGCTCACTTCATCCTTTTAAATTTCTATTATTATAAAAGAAGTTCATAGAAAACATTTTCATCTTATAAGTAACCACCATGCCAAACTTCAATTTGATAGACCTTGCAGTATCACAAAAATCCCAATTTAGAACGTTTTCTGCTCCCCAGGTGGTAGTAACACAGATATGAAATAGAGCCTATGTTCGAGCAAGGGCTGTTACCATCAATTTCCATCCATTACTTTTTGAATTCGATTGGTAATTCCTGGGATTGCATAGAAATCGAAATTTAGAAAGTTTTTAGAGCGCTTTTCGCGTGTTTTCACTCCTTTCAAATTTTGCATATTTTAGGAAATGTCCTTAAGGTTCATTCATATCTTGTAAATAACTACCATGCCTAATTTCAAGTTATTATCCCCTGCAGTATAAAAAAAAATCGCAATTTAGAACTTTTGTTTTCTGCTTCTGTTACCCCCAGATGGTAGTAACACCGAAATGAAATAGACCCTATGTTAGACTGACGGCTGTCACTATCAATTTCCAACCATTACTTTTGAAATCGTCAGACACTTCCTGCGATTTCGCAGAAATCGACATTTGGAACTTTTTCAGAAAGCTTTTCGCGCTGTTTCACCCCTTTTAATTTTCGATTTTTTTTTTTTAAATGTTCACAGAGATCATATATATCTAATAAGTAATTATCCTGCCAAATTTCATGTATCTAGGCCCTCCAGTAACACAAAAATCACATTTTTAGAAAGTTTTTTGCTTTTCACCTCATTTAGTTTAGTGGCATCGACATATGATATAGCTTATGTTGGAACAGGGACTATCGCCATCATTTTGATACCAGTACATTTGAAATAGCTTCGGTAGTTCCAGAGATAATCCCTATAAATAAACAAACAAACAAGCTTAATGCTTCTTTATAATATTAGTATAGATAGATTTATCCATTACTCATTACATCCATCCACGTTAGATGTACCCATAACTTATGTCGCTTGAAATATATTACTTATAAGCTCATATATTTACAGTTTGTTCCATTGGAGCACATTAAGCAGACATTTCGAAGGATTAAAACATATTAACTCTTGGTAAACCTAAAGTCTTAAGTAAAATCATTTAAAATTTAATATTTTTTTATAAATGAAAGTTTGACAAAATGTGACAATATATCAAACAGTTTTGTAATAGTTTTCCAGAACATCCATATACTATTTTATGCACTGACACCCAAAGAAATGGAATGAATGTTGTATTTGTCTACTGCTGACGTGAAATGTGATCAAGGACTGATAAGAATAAGTGGAACTTTCTTTTAAAAGGAATACAATACACGCCCTTCAAAAGTAAGCCATTTCATATTAAAGAAATATTTAGTTAAAATATCATTCTTATCAACTGGATCACATATGACCGTCGCCGTTCATATGAAAACAATCGTGTTAAACTTTGAGAAGAATGCAAGATCAATTGACCAAAGTGAATATAGTTGTTCATTAGGCAAAGTAGAGGGATACAGATTTTTTAAATTTTCATTAGGGAAAATTTAGCTATACATCATGCGTGCACGTTTTGAAAACGCATTACATATATGGAAAATATAATAATTAGTTTTATTTGAAAAATTGTAAAATTGTAGCAACATACTTATGTTCTGTTTTAAGTTGTCAAAAAGTCCTTTTTTTAAAAGATTGAGGAGTGTGGTGAAACATATGTGTGATCAGATTATAATTGATTCGTTTTATTTTACAATCACAACAAGTTTAAATTTAAAATGATATTTTTTTGCATTAAGTCATAAAATTTTAAATGTCTTATGAGTAAGGAGTAATTATGATTGTAATGCAAAAACAATAACGGAAAATTTAAGTAAAATTTACGGGCCAGAATTTTATAATTTTACAGGAAGATCCCTTGATTACTTTTCGCCTAAGAAAATAACGAACAAAGTAGTAAAATCCATGAATGCGATTTCTGTGTATAGTAAAACGGGTATACGGGACACGATGAAATAGGGCAAGGTGTACAAGAGTACTAACAGCGACTATCTAATCAGAGTTTTTCATTTAGCTACTGTTGTAAACGATTTAGAGACATGATAATTTCCTGTTGAAAAAGAGTTGCATATTTTGAGAGACTATTTAATAAATTTAGAAGAAAAAAGTGATTATGGCCTTCTGGTTATAAAATTATATTTTTTGAAAACATTACTCAGCGAGTACACTTTTTTTTAATTCTTATGGATTAGGTTATTATTGGGCTACCTGTTACTAATTGATTTGCATTTACTTATCAATAGATGGAATTAATCATATTTCCAAGATGTTTAGAAACCAAAATGCAAGAATGTGCATTGCAAAAGACTACAAGAGTGCGCATATGCTTTTGGAAAAACTGCGACCGTTGGTAAAGCAGAATTTAAAGTAACGATTCTATAGCCTTTAAAAAATTACCCTCTAATATATGCTGACTTTTCAAAATTTTCATTAGAAGCGTCGCTGGAATATCACCAGAAACTAACGTTGTTGAACCTCATATGTTAGTTGATCGACAGAACACTGAAAATGAAGGGTAAAGAAAATTGCTTTCAGTAGAAAAAGATATTTTAGAATAGGTAGAGAAGTTATGTAAAGAAAAGATGCACTCTCAATATCAAATAAACTCAAATTCGGTTTCCCAAAGTTATTCGACATTATTAACTTCATCTTACGTCATATTAACAAAGTTGTCAACGTATCCAGAATCAACTGTGCTGTGATACTGGAATTTGAGGAGCAGAAAACCTAAAATTTTAAGAAGTTCCACACACAAAAAGCATCTTGAAGATGATGCCGTGGAAAAAGCCAGAAACCGTTATCAAAAAAGAGTAAAAATAACCAAACAATCTAAAAACTACACGAAAGAAAAACTGCTTCCAGGCTGCTCTGAAATCTATAGAGAATTAATTACAGAGGACAATTGGATAGAGTGCACAGACAGGTCGTTCTTACTACAAATATGACATTTTTAAGTGAAACGCTTCCTTTTTTATATTGCGCAATCTTTCACATTTGACTGAACACTCTTGCCCACAATGGTTGTACAAGGGTGCGCATTCAGGAGGAAAATCTTTCTTCAAATAATACCAAAAGCGTTTCTTATGAGTTTATGAATGCAATTTTTTTTTGTTTGACTTAATCTAATGTTATAAGTAAAGCATAACATCATCCCTTAAATATCTTTATTTATTGCGATTTAATGGAATAGCTAAAGCGCATATTCTTGCACTATCTTGTTATACCTGACATTGTCCATTAGCGTTAGGCTGTCAAGTTAGAATCCGTTCCTATCTCAAAAACGTTACGCGATAGGAGGAAAAAGTCAATGCCAAACTTGTAGATAACCCCAATTTTACAATCCAATTGTCGTATCTTGAATTACTTTATTAAAATCAACTAAATGTGACTTTTCCTATCCAATTACTGGCTTGAATACTCCATTAATTGCGTATAGAAAAGTGAAATTTTAGAGAAGATGCAAAATTAGTTTAAAAAACTAAGAAATGTAAGCAGAATCCAATCTATCTTAATAGGAAAATCAAGTTACGTATGCTCGATCTTTCTACTATCGAGAGACATGGCAAAGCATCATGATGCATTGCGGGTGATGAAGGACACTCTGAACATAGTTAACTTGACTTTTTTTATTAAAATAAACTGTAGCTTGCTTATGTGTATTAGTTCTGTTTTCAAAAATGCTATCGCTTCATAATACGACATTATTTCATGCAAATATTGGCGTATTTAAACTGGTGACTAGGTATAAAAAGTGCATTGATAAAATATATAATGCATATTATTTTATTTTATGAAATACATCATTTCATATTAAATTAACACTAGAAGCTCAAAGAACAGTCAATTTAACTGCTACCAAATAGGCATAATTCAATTTGAACGAGAATTTTCTATAAGAAAGAATTATTTGTAGTATATATCACACAAAAATAAGTTAAATACTGTAATCCCTTAACAATCGCGGATTTAACGTTTGGAAGTTTTAATTATTCGTGAAATAAAAATGCAGACCATTTCAACTTTCGCGAATGGTTATCTTGTTTATTAGCTAATTTTGTTTCATTAATACATTTTTTTTTTTTTTTTTTTTTTTTTTTTTAAACAAAGTAAACACTTTTTGTTTTTCCAATTCCACAAAATTATTTGACACTGGGCAGCTGCACAGAGCTGTATCGCTTAAGTTTTGGTAAGTTCAACTTTTTTATTGAGGCAAAATATAGATCACTAATTCCGTGAAACCTAAAACTGATGCTAAAACTAAATTTTCTAAAATTCAAAATTTTTATTGTAAGTGAAAATTGTTCTGCAAAAATTGCTGAAATTTTAAAACTTCAACAACAACTTGTTGACAAAGCAATAGAATGCGATCGTTAAAAGGTGAAGAGTTGCAAATTTAAAAGAAAAATCGTGACTGCAACTTTTCGTTATACGGAAATTCATAAACAAAAGATCTGTGAAAATTGTTCTGCAAAAATTGCATAGGAAATGTTGCTGACATTTTAAAACTTCAACAACAACTTGTTGAGGAAGCAATAGAATGCGATCGTTAAAAGGTGAAGAGTCGCAAATTTAAAAGAAAAATCGTGATTGCAACTTTTCATTATACGGAAATTCATAAATAAAAGATCTGTTCTTACAAACGATCGAATATAAATAAGTTTTTTCAGCCATCAACTAGCAAGTAAACTTTGTACAATATGCTTAAAACAATTTTAATTTATTTACAGCACATATATTTTAATGCTTAATAAATATGTTTTTACGTTTCAATTACTTTTTTTCCATCAAAACAAAATTTAAAAACCTAACCCCCCTTTTATGCAAGGTAAGATAATCTCAATATTAGCGATTTTGACATTCACGGAGGTTTTCGCGAACCTAACCCTCGCAAATGTTAAGGAATTAGTGCATTTAAGTTTTAAAGGTTTAAATTAAAATTCTGGTGTACGTTTTTTTTTTTAAATAAAACTTTAGTGAATTCCCCGACGCTTCTAGTGTTAAGGATGCTCTACAACTTTGAAATTGAAATTTTTGAAGCCAATTCTGCGATTTGTCTCTAGGAGGAGCTACCAGGCACTTCATCGTGTTGGTCATACTAGTTTTTATCTAACTTCACATTTGGGATTGTAATTAACTACGTTCATTAATTATATTTAGCGAAAGGCAGTTAAAGAAACACACTGCATTATACAGATGTACTTTTTAACTATTTCTATTTTTTTTGTTACAATGATAAATGCATTTCTAAGATTGTTTATTCTGTGCGGAGTTCAAACAATATACTAAAAGAAACGTACAAAGTGTTTCTTTTTCCAGTTAAAAAAAAGTTAGTATCTTACTTTTTATTTTTTTTTATTTATGCGTTGTTGTTAATTACTGTTCTTTCTTTCTGCTTCAGATCATTTTTTGTTGGGCTTATGAATTATCTTTATTTAACGACAAAATAATGTCTTTAAATTTTTTTGGAAAAGAATTGCATTGTTAAAGAACAGTTTTTTTTAAATATGATGGTTTAAAAACTTTTTTGAATTTTAATAAAATGTTTTTAACTTTTTCAAGAATTGTTCTTAATTGTATCCAAAAGATGCTCCCTAGCTTTATGTAATGCATTGTATTTGACGACTGTTAAAAGAAAAAAATTATCTAAAGACATAAAAAGTTTCTATTTTCAATTTAAAACTATATGAAATAATTTTATAAAATAATTACAATAATTAAAATTGCCTTTAATGTCCTCAGTCCTCGTGCTGCCTACAGGCGACACTAAAAAACACCCTTTAAATTATTTTAAATGATTCTGGAGTTTTTGAAATTACTTCTAGACCAATTTAATAAATGCATGTATATCATAAGCATCGATATATGAGCTGATACGCATTCGGAGATGCTTTATAGTAATTTTAAACTGATTTTTGTAGTCCCATATAACATATGTCTCAGGACTGTGGGACTAAATATGATATTTAAAAGAAAAGATAATCTCAGAAGATACTCATGCATATCACTAAAGAAATGATATCTTCGGTAAAAAGTTAATGGTAAATTGAATATTTTATTACCTACATAAAAATAACTTCGATTTGTTAATCAATAAAATTAAGAAAGAACACCTTATTTATTTTATGAAAATTCTAGGAGTATTTCTAGGATCTCAACTGCTTGGTTTCAATACGTTCTATTTCAGAAAACTTCGTATCTGTCTCAGGTCTACAATGTGCATTATGCCTCCAAAATAAAGAACATCTAAGTCATTTTAATGTCAAAATTTCCCTTAAAACCTGAAATAGCCATTTGAATGGAAATTATGTCTTCTATTATGTTTTTGTTTAGAAATAGGCTTAGAAGGCCGTGTATAAATTACAATTGTAACAGACTGTACAACTTCCTATAAGACCAAATAATTTTGGCATCATATTTGCATCCCTTGGTAAATTTTACTTAGTATAACAACGGTGATGTTATTTCATCAATTAGTTTATGTGATATGCACTGTTAAAATTTTGAACTTCCAGACATAAATTCATTATTAATATTTCGAAAGGAACTGTAATGTAGGTAGGTTTTTATGCATAGCATAGCTAATACACTACGCAGCAGAATGAGCTGATATTTTACATTGGTATATTTGAAGTTTTTAGAAATCGATTATCAAATTACTGAAATTATTAAAAATTTAAATATTACAATAAACATTTTTTCGAACGGTAATTTTGTAATTTACGTACATTTTTTATTAGTATAACAATAAATATATATTCTTTCTAAAAATCGAATTTTAATAGAAATCGGTTTCTACAGAATTCGAACGTGCGAATATAAAATATTACCTCATTCCAAATTGCAGTTTTTGAAGTGTGCTTAAACGTCGAGCGTTGAAATTTATTTTGGAACTATTATTAATGAATTTAAAATTAAGAGTTTAAAACTTTATGTATACAAAATTCCTAAACTTTTTACCGAATGTCTTTACTTTGATATACTACAATATAATTTACCGAAGCATTCAAATATTGAATATTTCAGTATATAGATGGCTCCTTAAACTTATTGCTTCTATGGTTTGTGAAAAGGAATAAAAAGTTGAACGATAGCTGTAACTTTAATTCGAAAAATCGCATGGAAAATCTCTTTGTGCCAAAGTGTTTTTATTTCATTCAATTATCCTTTCCCCATTTACACTAAATATAGCTTTTCGTTGCTGTGTTTTAAAAGAAATGATAAATGGGAGTTGAAATATATTTGAGAGCGTGTCAGTATTCAGACACGGAAACATATGGTCATTTTCGTCTTAGCTTGCTATGCTTACATATATGAATTACACATTAATTACTAAATGCTAGAAGGGAACAAAAATGCATCGTGTGGTATATGGGGTATAAGACCATGTGAATTTTATTGGCGACAAAAATATTATTTTGACAAATATTTAATTTTTATGTAATATTAGAAATAATTAGGCCTTTTTAAAATTTTGTATAGAAAATAAGTAATGAAAAAGAAATGATTGTTAGAGTTCTGTCTAACAAACGAAATTTCTTTTTAACATTTATTGGTCTTGTTTGAATAACTTACATTTTGTTAACGAATTTTTGAAAATTGATAAAATATTTCTTATTCACATATTCTAAATACAGCAAGTTATAGTTGTTGTTTGAATTTTCAGGTACATTGATCCTTTAAATGTTTTAATCCTTTTTCGTCTTACGCTGTTATATCGACGAGCAATATAAGAAACTCCCAAGAATGACATTTTGGTAGTTCTTAAGTTACAAAATTTTAGACGATTTATATATGGCCAATCATACAATCTTGGTGATGTATTTTTAATTTTAAAATGTTTTTGAGATGTTAGTTTTAAAATATATCGAAATTAGTTGTGTTCATGTTTTTGGAAATGTATTAATAGATTTTTATATCATTTGCAAAAAAAAAAAAAAAAAAAAAAAAAAAAAAGAAAAGGAAATTATAAAAGTCATAAAAAGGCTAAAATTAATTGATTTTCAGAAACCAGAAACTTAAATTGTGTACAGAGTTTCATTGATTAGAAAACGAATAAAAAACATAATTCACATTTCTTTTGTGTTTTTGTACACTGATTTAGCCTTCTGAATCCGTAACTAATACATTTCAAAATTTTAAAAGTTATTCACTGACAGTAAAGATTCCATTAATCTTAGTTTTTAATAAGGATTTTCACTTTCATTTTAAGACTTATATACTACTAATTACACAATATAAATTTTGCACTTGGAAAAGGCAATATACTCTTAATTTGAATTCATACATAAAGTTATTTTCTCTAAATAGACTGTATTACAGAGATTATTTTCAAACAAACTTTCCTAATTATGAGAAAATTTTTAGAGGAATTTCTCTCTAAAGGATAACCATTAAAAGGTTCTGACGCTTTAGTTGTAGATGTTTTCGACACTTTTATGAGAAATTCGAAACAATTGTTATAAACTGATGTCATGAATGTTTTAGACATACTTTTAAAATGCTGTTGAGGTAATTCAATTTATTATAAATTTTAAATATATAATTTTGAAAATTAATAATTAGAATGTAGTATATTTTGTTGAAAATAAGAGTAAAAATCAGCACATATTATTTTATGGCTAAGATAAATATATATACAGGGTGCGTCAGGAATTTGAGAAAAAATCAACGCCTGCATTCAAACAGGAATATACACTAGAGACAGACCATGTATTTAAAATTATAACGTTCTGTATTTGTGACCGCATACACACTGGATGACATCATTCATTCAAATTACTTCCAGCGGCAATAACCTCCTATACAGCCTGTCAAAAGTGACTGCAGGTAATAATCAGATGAACGAGTGTCTGGGCGAACTATAAGAATGTCGCAATCTCTAAATGCAAGTGTTCTTTAGCCAATGAGCCAATGACAGGATGTCCCTTCATTTTCCCAATTAGTACATGTCCTGACATGTTTTCATGTAACAGAAAAATATTTGTAACTATGATATACAGGGTGATATTTCATCTATAACATGTGTTCTCAAATACCTGATGCATCCTGTGTAATGTTTTTGGAAAATGTGCATGTATTATTATGTGTAAGTCAAGAATTCAATCTTCGAAATGAAATAAACCTATGCTTGTTGGATTTAATTTTAATTGGAAATCTATAAAATGCATGTTTATTAGTGGTTAAAATTACTACATTAAGGTAGCATAATAACTAAAGCATTTAAGTGTATAAGTTTGCATTCTCTTATTAAATAAAAATCATATTGCGTTGACCAACAACTATCTGGATTAATGTGTTCTCGATACAATATGGATATGCACAAATCATGATAATTTATGAAGAATAATTGATAAAAAGTTATGTAGGCATTAAATCGTCTCAAAATCCCTTTTTGTTTAATAAAAAAGTAGGTATTATGTATGTTATAATGAGATACTTTTATTACAGACAATTAAAATAATACTTGAAATCAGTGTTTTCAAACTTTTTAAACACGCGAAGCCATTTTTTAATGTTTTTCTTTGACGGAGCCCCTTAAGCCTTCCGTACCCTATGTTATAAGTAAAGGGTTTTTAGGTGCATTTTTACAGAGCACAGCAAAATAGAACGGATGGTAATCTAAACAATTTTGCATTGACCCAAAAATAAAGTTATTTTTGAAACGTTTACCGTAATATTCAATTTGTTTCGAATTATCATCAATACAAGTGTTATTGTGAAAATTTTACATACTTATACATTCTCCAAAACTCAAGAAATCGTAACATGTGCCTTATAATTAATTTTGCATTGTTAAGGTGGCTATCATTGTTTTGCACAAATGTCTGCATTCACGTGCAGTTACTAATAAATGCAAGCAAATGTTTAACTTTGCATTTAAAAAGCTCGTGTATTTAGTTTTGTTGAGTGCTTAAACCAAGAAGTGCACTTCAAAGACATATGACTTTAAGAATATTATGACTTTTATAAAATCACGCTTTTAAGTATAATTTAAATCGTTTCAGTTCTTTTTGGTATGCAGTAACCTTAATCTAAGATTGGAATTATAACAACTTCGTTGCACCTGTTCAACCAGAATAATGTTAGGTCTTATGCCCGAGTACATTCTAGTTGTCATGCTATGACATTCCAACATTTATGAACTGAAGCTGAATTAGTGAATGACACAACAGGCATTTTTCATAACATTTTGTACATCCGTAACGAAGAACTGCGTTATCTTGAAATGCTACCAGCTTGCATTCTTTTCAGGATTACAAGCTATCGTTTACCAAGATTGCTCCATCGGTCATTTCTATCTGACCTAGGTTAAACCGTTTCTAAAATACAGACGTGAATTGTGTACAAAAGTAAATACTACACCATATTTCCCGTGCTACAACTGTGCACTAATCACAAAGTATGACTCTCCACATAGCCATAGTTTGCAAAGAATTCAGCTGTGGTTTGACCTAGGTGGATTTTGACGTGTTCGAACGGTGGAATAAGTGCAGCAGCAACGGATATTAAAGGGATGTGATCATCAACAGAGACAACTGGAGTAACCTGAAATACATGGCATCTTTGAAACTGTACAACAATAGCTCCATCGACGGTTGTAGGCATATTTTGAATATTTATTATAAATATACGAATTGTAAACCACGGTGTCAACAAACAATTTTCTTCCTTTTCATGTCTCTTTCTTGTGTTTGGACCTAAACACGTCATTTTTTCCCATTACATTCTTGTACAATAAATGATTTTTGCAGAATGCTGTAACAACCCTTTAGATTGTACTATGAATTTAACTTAAATTAATGTAAATTAATGTATTTACATTGATTACATTTGAAATATATTTATGAAACATTCACGCTTACGTTAATTTAAATGAACAAGCGAAGCTCTTGTGCATCCACTTCTAATGTTGCTTTGTGTTAACTCTCTTAAGCTATACGACAAATCGCCATATGTGGTATGACTCGCGTAAAATATAAGTATTATCCCTAATCAAATCTATTCACAATAATTGTATATAATAATTGGAATATACTTCACGTTAAAAGATTAAATTAAAACCAGAGTGCATATTTGCATAGTTTTGAACGTGTGAGGTTTTAACTAAGCATAGTTTTGAAACTAAGTGGTTCTGCTCCACGTACCAATACAATGAACCAATATTTATTTATTGTCTTAAACAATCTTGTCTCCATTTATATCGCTGATAAGAAAGAAAAAGATAAAGTCTTACCAGGTATTTTAAATAAACCTAAGTTAGCCAAGATTTCCAATAAACGTTTTAGTTTTAAACGTAGAAATTCCACAGGAGAAAAAAAACTCGTTGTTTAGAAATTCTGATCGTTCCAGATATCATGGCTTGGTTCCGAAAATTGTACTTTTCGTTTATAATTTTTTTGCAAAATAACTCGTTCTGCTTAATTTTTTTTCATGCTTCATTCAGGCTACAAATATATTAATTAGGCCACCAGCCATTTAACCACTATATTGCATTTTCCTTTTGTTTATAAAATATGTTTCATGTACTCATGTGTAGCATTTGGATGGTAAAATGTATCTATTATAATGGTATTTCTTAGACTTATTATTATTTACTGAAAAACGATTAATTTTGAAATGCCTCCTTTTATTTATTACTAGCGAAATTGCCCGGCGTTGCCCGGGTACGTCAAAAAACAGCAGGAATTACGAAAAAGCTCTGAAAATCACAATAAGATATCGCGAAAAAATTTTAAATCGCTTCTCAAATTCTGAAAAGAGAAAAACTATATATATATTATGTTAGAAGATTGCAAGTTGATTACTTTCACTAATGGGGAAAAATAGTAGCAAATCGCTCTAATACACTAAAAATCACATACAAAATTCCCGAAAAATTCGAAAATTGATATACGAAATCCGAATAAACTTTATTGAAATGAGGGCAGAATGTACTTTAGGTCAAAAATGGAATCTCAAAAAATTGCAGCAGATCGCGAAGAAACGTAAAAAGCATTAAAAGCGCATTAAAAATTAAAAATCACAAAAAGTTCAAAAATCACGAAAGTCAAAATTTACTATAATTGGATAAAAGTTTCAAATCTAATTCCTTTGACCTGTGGGCTCTCTTAAAATTTATGTTTTGGAAATCATGCTAACCATTAGATCATGTTACTTTTATTCGTAATTAATTTACTTGGACTCTCTTAAATATAATTAATATAATCCCTTAACTTAATATTAATTTTTGTTGCATTAAAATATCTCAATTTGTTCATTTTCTGTAAGCAAGTAAACCCTATTGTTTTACAGTGGAAGTCTATGGGAATTTGGTGAAATATTAGAGATATCGCCAAGTTGGCGTCACTTTTGGCGACTCATTTTGGTCGCAAAATTGGGCGATATATCGCCAAGTTGGTGACAAACTTGGCGTTATTTGTTGACAGAACTGGATCCCTCCTACGGTAACCCCCCTTATAGGTATGGACATGCATTACATGCTGTTCAATAATCGCATAAAAAATTCGCTAAAAATTCCAAAATAGCTGCACGAATTCCGAATAAACTTTTATGAAAAGAGAACAAAATTTACTATATTGGGTTAAAAGAAAGAAACCGCACTCTTTTTCCTAATGTGGAAAAATCGAATTAATATAATCCCTTAAGTTAATATTAGTTTTTGGTCCCGGTTTGATTCCTGGTTCTGGCTAATTTTTCACTCCAGTTGGGTTTATTGTATTTATTGTTTGTATGTCTGTATAATGTTTGTATATACCTTTAACTATTGAATGCAGGCGTTATTTATGTGTAGTTGTGTGTTTTAATATATATTGTAGTATGAGTGTTTTATTTTAAATATTAGTTTTTGTTGCATTAAAATATCTCAATTTGTTGATTTTCTGTAAGCAAGTAATCCATATTGGTTTACAATGGAAGTCTATGGGAATTTGGCGAAATATTAGAGATATCACCAAGTTGGCGTCACTTTTGGCGACTCATTTCGGTCGCTAAATTTGGCGATATGCCGCCAATTTGGTGACAAACTTGGCGGCATTTGGCGACAGAGCTGTGTCCCTGTACAGTAACCTCCATATAGGCATGGAAATGCATTAAATGCTGTTCAATAATTGCATAAAAAATTTGCTAAAATTCAAAAATCGCTGCATGAATTCCGAATAAACTTTTTTGAAAAGGGAACAAAATTTACTATATTGGGTTAAAAGAAAGAAACCATATTCTTCTCACTTATATGGAAAAAATCGACTCGAAACTTAAAAAATTGCTAAAAATCGCATAAAAAATCGCATAAAAAATCTAATCAAAAAATCGAAAATCGGGCTTCAATGTGCAAAACTTCATATACAGACGTACCTTTTCCCCAAATTTTGTAGCTCTACGTGCAGCGGTCTCTTCAGAACACCGTCGACACACTCACTCACTCACTCACACACAAACTTCTTTCTTTATTATTATAGATTTTGACATTTTTAAGTGTGGTGCTTGAATTTCAAATTAGTCATATTTATTGTGTTATAAAACTGTTTTTAAGAATATTTATAATTTATTTTTTCCGTTTGAAATTTCATAAATATGCATCTTAACGGAACCAAAAAACCCCAATTATTTCTATAATACATTTCAATTTATAAAACGTAGATAATTGAGAAACTAATGATAATTTCTTAAATATTAAAGCGTATTACATTTATTCGCACCTTAAAAATCGGAAATTTATAATTACAATGTAATTCAAAAAATAAAAGCGTGTAAAGTATAAGCCGAATTTTTTTACGTACAATTATTTTAATTTATTTATATTCCAAGGAAGCCGTTCTTTTAATAATATTTTTAGTGTTGTTCGACTTTCCAATCACTTTAAAATCTGTCATAATTTTACATTGATAAAATTATCATTTTTTTCCATCGTGATTTTCCTTTGTCCAAATACTGCCAACATTCAAACTAATCATGGAATAGAAATTATTAAACCACAATGTCGTGTAGTTGCACAATATCCTTTATTAAAAAATTGCAGTATTAAAGATCATAATCATTAATTTACACCATAACAGAAAAAAGAAAATAAATATATTGTATTCATTGAAACACCTGATCAAAACATTTTTTCGTTTAACGTGCTATCATATCACATGTATTCATTTAAAAAGAAACCGAATATTAATAAGAAACTTCATTTTTATATATAAAATTCTCTCTCAAGAATTTTTTGAATTATAACAGAAAAAAAAATGTTTGCCAAATAAAAACCCTTTGTCATATTAAACAAGAAAGGCAAGGTAATAAATATTCATTAATTGCTTCAAGACAAGCGAAATTTCAATAAAGACGTGCATTGTATTTTTACTTCCAGAAAATTTCGCAATATGTTTATAAGTTTAAACAGAGGTTTTATTTTTTTACATTTATTGGTGATTTTTATCAAATATTTTACCTAAGTTTAGAATTTCTTTTAAATTAAAAAAGCGTGTCTGTTCATTTGAGTAAAGAATTTTTTAAATATCGTAATTATAGTAACGTGCTTTAAATGATTTATTTTTTTCATAGCTTTTTAAGACTATTAATTGTTTAATTACGAATAAAGTAAGTCATTAAAATTATTCTTTGTCTAACCACAAATACACATGATAAATTTATTGTAAAATTTTTATGTGCATTTGTACTTGCCGTTAATTAAAATTTTATTCTTTTGTTTCATTGAAAAGAAAAATGAAGTTTTTTTAATATCTTTATTTTCTTATTTTCTTCTTTAATATTTTCTAATTTCTTCTTTAAATCTTTATTTTCTTCTTTTTCTTCTTTTAATATCTTTATTTCATTCTTTTTCTTCTTTTAATATCTTTATTTTCTTAATATTCAATATCTTTTATAATATAAGCCAAAGATAAAGAAAGATGCTTGCATTAAAGTAAAACTTAAAAAACTTTTTGATTAAAACACCTTATTGTAGATAGCAAAACATTTAGCACACATTTTAATTAATATAGTAACATTTTGTTCGTATAATGACAAATACTTTTAAATAATTCCAAAAAAATGCTATTGCCTTATTCTGTAGTATTGTAGAATTTTGAATTTTATTTAATTAACAATTATTAGATTAAGGGTCATGTAAAACATGTTTTTTTTTTTCATATTAAAATATTTTTTTTATTATTTAAACGTGTATGCGTTTGCAAAGAATATTCAAAATTTAAACTAGAAATTAAAACCAGAAATATATAAATTCATATCCAATCGAATAAGTTTATGAAGTTTTTTTCTTTTAAAATTTGTATTTTATATTCCCCTTGAAAAATCAATTTAAAACGTTTTCAATATTATACGTAATTTTAAACTTTCAATTATATTCTTATGTTCGCAATGATATTCAGTTTTTAGGAAGACTTTTAAAAAAATTTCTTTGTTTTTGATGTTGTGTATTGTGCATGTGTGTACATTAGGGTGGGTCGATAAAAGCGAAAATTTTCAGATCAATTTCTAATAGCGCAGAAAAGTTGTCTTTTGTAATTAGAAGAATACAGCAAAAAATATTTTTGAAATCGCTTAATATCTTTAGGTTGCGCATTGCACTTGAATTTTTTTAAATATGACGGAAAGGGACAATTTTTGAAATTAATGATGAAAATTAAAATATATTCAGAGTTACTTCTAATAGTGCGTAAATGTCAGCTTTTGGTATTAGAAGAATAACACGAAAAATTATTTAAAATCGGTTAATATCTTTAGGTCGCCCATTGCACTTGTATTTTGGAAAATATGACCACAATTGACAATTTTTGAACTACAAGATGAAAATTTAAAAAAAATATCAGACCTACTTCTAATAGTGCATAAAAGTCACATTTTGTAATTAGAAGAATAATATAAAAACTTTTTAAAATCGATTAATATCTTTAAGTTGCTTCATCTCACTTGAAATTTGGAAAACATTGTAAAAATAGCACATTTCTGCGATACAGGAGACGGGTTCAAAATACATTGGTCATATAACTGCTACAGCTGAAACCGGTAGAGATAGCTTTAGAAGTGTTGTTTTATATCTATCTGAAAATAACATCTCCTTAGATGAAGTCGCTGTAGTTGGTTGTGACGGCACTTCAATCAATACGGGATAGAAAAATTGGGGCCATTCGAAATTTATAAATGACAATAGATAAACCCTTTCATTTGTTTATTTGACTTTTTCCTTTCATTGAATTACCTTTTAGGCACTATATGGCATAATATTGTTAATAATAGGGTCTTAATACCTTAACAATATGGTCAAGTAAACGTTATTTGCAAAAAAAAAAATGTTCTAATGATTAAACAGTTTGCTACCGATTTTTAAGAGTGTAAGCAAGTACCTGCTTGTGTAACACTATTTGTTGTCAAATTTCATTTAATCAATTGTAATATCCCAACAATGATTGTTAATAAATCGAATGACTTCAATCAAGATTTAAAATATATATCTTCTTGAAATATTCAATGCTGTGCGACACGCTTCTGTCCTGGGAATCTTGCTGTCCGTAATCGAGGGCTGATTTCTCACTATCGACGGCAAACAGAACTCTCAGACTGTATGTATCTATTGAAAACCCTATCAATGAATTGAAACAGCTTTGTACATCATATAGACATCTGCGTCTTTATTGTTTGACATTAAGAGGATTTATTCTGTTATTTTAGGAGAAATGCATCTGTTCAAGACTATAACAACATCGCGTCAATTATTAAAGATAATTGGAGGATATGATACACTCTGTTACTAAGCGTAACGGAGTCTTTGCCCATCCCAGCAACCTGTGATTGTCAATGATCACAGATGAAAGCGAACAGTCAGGGTATTGGGATTCAGACGGATTTGGAAATCTGTGACTGTCTGAGAAAGCTTTTGAATCACTGAGACAAGAAATGCTCTCTGAGCTTCTTTTGTGCAATATGGGAGGTGAAGTAACCTTGCAGATAGACAAGCCATTAAGTTATGAGTAATCATAAGAACTACAATTGAACTTAGTGTCACAAAACCTCGCACAGTTCTTACTTTTTCGGTTTGAATATTCTTGTAGGTCTGAATACATTTTTTAAAATTTTCATCATGTAATTTCAAAAATTGGTCATATTTTCCAAAATACAAGTGCAATGCGCGACCTAAAGACATTAACCGATTTTAAATATTTTTTGTGTTATTATTCGAATGCCAAAAGGTGACATTTATGCGCTATTAAAAGAAGGTCTGAATATTTTTTTTAATTTTCGTCATTAATTTCAAAAATCGTCACTTTTCGTCATATTTAAAAAAAAAAAATCGAGTGCAATGCGCGACCTAAAGATATTAACCGATTTAAAAAATATCTTTTGCATTATTCTTCTAATTACTAAAGGCAACTTTACTTTTCTGCGCTATTAGAAAATGATCTGAAAAATTTCGCTTTTTTCGACGCACCCTAGTGTACATATGTAGGGCAACTAACTCTAGGATAGATGGCCATAGTTTTTAAAGATTGAAATAAATATTCCTAGAATGCAAATACAAGAAATATTCATGCATATTTGAAATTCTTATACATATACGCATTATATTTTGGACAAAAAATAATTTAATTTCGAGACCAAAATGTGGGAAACAAAATATAAATTAAAATGGCAGATGGTCATCTCGCCTTCAAGCCGAGGAGAGGTAACCATCCAATAAAAGAAAGAAAAAAATGAAGTTAAAATAGCAAAAAATAAGACATTTCATCTAATTAATCATGTAAAACACATAGAAATTCGTAAAGATGCAATTATATCACGGAAAATTGGAGAATAAAATTTGAATAAACAAAATTTAAAGTACAATTTCAATCCTTCTCTTTTCATAAAATTTTGCCAAATTTTAGGCAATGATCTTGATGGTTTGTATACGTTTCACGAAACCACTTCTGGCACCTTATACATTATATGAAGTATTTTTTTTTGTTGTTGTATTACATTCTCCTCCACAACCAACACGGTGATCCTCACCCAATTCTATTCCCTCGGAATCTGTAGAATCTAATAATTTCCAATTTATTTCATCTTTTTCGCTACTGAAAGTGTCATTTTTTTTCTATCGCGTTTACCTTAGTTTATTTATCAACTTTATCTCTTTCTGGAATGAGCATTACCGAAGTTTTTCAATATTTTCTTAATCATTTTTAACTGGCTGGCTCGGATTTTTCCGTTTCTAAGAATCATATTAAAATGGCTGTAGACAAAAATATTTTAAACAGAATTTTATTTTGACCGTATATATATATAAAGAAGTGATATTAAAAATATTATAGCCTGAAACTGCGATTAATATATATATATATATATCCTGGAATTTACAAGCATTCTTATAAAAGTGCAGGAAAACCCTCGGACGGTGAAAGGGTTAAATAAAAAAAGTCCTTCCGGCCAGTGCCGGGAGGAAGAGGTAGCTTTCATAATCCTTATTTAAAAAAAGCCAAATTATATCATTCAAACACACGAAGCTCAATTTAGTGGAAACCGAATATAGGAGATTCAATACTAATTTTCATCAATATAATGAATGAGAATTTCGCGAAATTAGTCAGCTTTATCCAAGCTGCTTTTCTTTAAAGTAACATATATTTGGCTGCCAAATTCGGCAATTTCTTAAAGTGCCTGTCATTTTAAGACAACATGGTGGATGAGGCTAAGCAATGAACTTGGTCGAGACCTTAGTAATTGCTGTGCACATGCTCACTCACATCGGAATCGGTTAATATATAGGAGTGCGCATGCAAAAAATCAGATTTTTCAAAATGTCACCCACAATAGAAATTGAAACTGCTATATCTGAGCCATTTTTTAAGGTAAAGACAAACAAAAAATGCTCCTGAATCCTTATATCAAGGTCAAATGCTTAAGAAAGAAACCTTTTTCAATTTCTAATTTTTTTGCACCTCACTTTAAATAAATATATATTTTTTTAATTAAATGGTCGCCATTTTGAAACAAGATGGCTGATGAATCTGGCCAGCGAGCTTGGTCGAGGTGTTGATGTATACTATCCACATGCCTTCTTACATCGAAATAGGCGAATACGTGTGTTATCGCGCGACAAATACGAGATCGTTTCAAAATGTTAGCCATGCTAGAAATTCAAAGTGCTATAAATCAACCATTTTTTAAGATATAAACAAAAGAACAAATTTTCAGAAACAAAAACTGCTCCGGAATCTTTGTATCAAGGCCAAACACATAAAAAAATCTTTTTCATTTTCCAATTGTTTAATACCTCATTTTGAATTTCAAATTTAATTTTTTTTAAATGGCAACCCTTTTGAAACAAGATGGCGAATGAAGCTGGCCAACGAACTCGGTCGAGACATTGGTATGTACTATGTACAGACCAAGTTACATCCATATAGGTTCATAATTACGCCTGTTATCGCATGACAAAAATCAGGTCGTTTTAAAATGTCAGCCACAAGAGAAATTCAAAATGCTATTACTCAGCCATTTTTTTTTAGATATAGACAAAAGAAAAACTGTTCCGGAATCTTTGTATTAAGGTCAAACACATACAAAAAAAATCTTTTTCGCTTTCCAATTTTTTGGTATCTCATTTAAATTTTTTTATTTTTTAATTTTTTTTAAATGGCCGCCATTTTGAAACAAGATGGCGGATGAAGCCGGTCAACGAACTCTGTCGAGATATTTGTATGTACTATGTACACACCAAGGTACATCCAAGTCGGTTCATAAATACGCCTGTTATTACGTGAGAAAAATCAGGACCTTTCAAAATGTCAGCCACGCTAGAAATTCAAAATGCTATAACTCAGCCATTTCTTAAGATATAGACGAAACAAAAACTGCTCCCGAATCTTTTTATCAAGGTCAAACACATAAGAAGAAAATATTTTTTCAATTTTTAATTTTTTGGTACCACATTTCAAATTTAAAGTTTTTTTTTTAAATTTAAATGGCCACCATTTTTAAACAAGATGGCGGATGAAGCTGACCAACGAACCCGGTCGAGACATTGGTATGTACTGTGTATAAACGAAGTTACATCCAAATCGGTTCATAAATACGCCTTTTATCGCGTGACAAAATTCAGGACGTTTCAAAATGTCAGCCACGCTAGAAATTCAAAATGCTATAACTCAGCCATTTTTTAAGATATAGACGAAACAAAAACTGCTCCGGAATCTTTGTATAAAGGTCAAATACATAAGAAAAAATATTTTTCCATTTTCAATTTTTTGGTAGCACATTTCAAATTTTAAATTAAAAAAAAAATTTAAATGGCCGCCATTTTGAAACAAAATGGCGGATGAAGCTGGCCAACGAACTCGGTCGAGATATTGGTATGTACTATGTAAACACTGAATTACATCCAAATCGGTTCATAAATACGCCTTTTATCGCGTGACAAAATTCAGGACGTTTCAAAATGTCAGCCACGCTAGAAATTCAAAATGCTATAACTCAGCCATTTTTTAAGATACAGACGAAACAAAAACTGCTCCGGAATCTTTGTATAAAGGTCAAATACATAAGAAAAAAATAGTTTTCCATTTTTAATTTTTTGGTACCACATTTCAAGTTTTAAAATTTTTTTAAAATTTTAAATGGCCGCCATTTTGAAACAAAACGGCGGATGAAGCTGGCCAACGAACTCGGTCGAGAGATTGGTATGTACTATGTACACATTGAATTACATCCAAATCGGTTCATAAATACGCCTTTTATCGCGTGACAAAATTCAGGACGTTTCAAAATGTCAGTCACGCTAGAAATTCAAAATGCTATAACTCAGCCATTTTTTAAGATATAGACGAAACAAAAACTGCTCCGGAATCTTTGTATAAAGGTCAAATACATAAGAAAAAAATATTTTTCCATTTTTAATTTTTTGGTACCACATTTCAAGTTTTAAATTTTTTTAAAAATTTTAAATGGCCGCCATTTTGAAACAAAACGGCGGATGAAGCTGGCCAACGATCTCGGTCGAGAGATTGGTATGTACTATGTACACATTGAATTACATCCAAATCGGTTCATAAATACGCCTTTTATCGCGTGACAAAATTCAGGACGTTTCAAAATGTCAGTCACGCTAGAAATTCAAAATGCTATAACTCAGCCATTTTGTAAGATATAGACGAAACAAAAACTGCTTCGGAATCTTTGTATAAAGGTCAAATACATAAGAAAAAAATATTTTTCCATTTTTAATTTTTTGATACCACATTTCAAGTTTTAAAATTTTTTAAAAATTTTAAATGGCCGCCATTTTGAAACAAAATGGCCGATGAAGCTGGCCAACGAACTCGGTCGAGACATTGGTATGTACTATGTACACACCAAATTACATCGAAATCGGTTCATAATTACGGGAGTTACAGTGTGACATAGGTCAGATATATATATATATATATATATATATATATATCAATTTTGAACGGAGGGTGGTTTCGGGGTCTGGGGGTCATGATCGATGAAAATATACCAAAATTTTTTGAAATCGCTTTCCTCCGAACGGCTGCAATAGGTAGCTTTTTTGTAAAGAAAGCTACCTAATACATCGTTAGGTCCTTTTGTATTATTGCTACCGAAATGTATATATTAGTTAAAACATAAATAATTATATCAATTAATATAATTATAAACTTAATAATTATATAATTATTTAAAATATATATATTTAGTAAAAATCCTCAGTCCGTATAATTTTGAAATATTGATTATATGTGGCGATCTCTCCTCGATTTGATGGGCCATCTCTCCTAAAATCGATTGACAGATCAAACCCGATTCATAGCATCACTCCGCCCTTGTACATCTTTATTTTAGACTTAGAAGCAAAGATTGGATTATATATGTGCCTTAAAAGCCCTTATACTAAAAAAATGTAGTAGATGTTCTAAAACATTCAGATAACTAACTCAACAAAAATATCCAACTACTAAATTAAAAAAACAGTAAAATTACACTTTCTTTTTATAATTGAAAAACACAGCTGCACGTCGCAATGAATGAACACGTTGAACTATTTGTTACGAAAAACGATTTACTGCAATATATAGTATAGTTTTCGAAATATTTAGACTGGCCATCTATCCTAGAATTACCCTATATGCTCAACATTTTAAACAACCACTGAACCCATTTTATTGTAAATTTTTAAGCTCAATTTTATAAAATAAGGAATGTTTTAAATCGAATATATCAATACATCATACCGTGTATATATTATTTTAAAAGGACACGTCAAATACTTTAATGTATGGTTGTGTGCTCCATGATAAATAAGAACAAATGTGATATTGATAGTTTCTTTATAAATTAATTTATAGCGACACGCATCCAAAGGTTTAAAGATGAATCTGCTATTATCAAGCTAATGTTTGTAGATTTTTCTGACTTATCTAATACAACTTGCTCAAGAAAGTATTGCCAAATATCTTATGTGAGTCGATAGAGTTAAAAATCCAATTTAAGCATGAGTACTCAGCGTGTCTCACTACTCTCTTATTAATAAAGACACTTTTTTGGATAAAATGCTGATTAAATTGATTATAAATAGCAAGAAAGAGCTGTCAAAAACAATTTATTATGACAACCTCGTTGGTGTAAACGAACTGGCGTGCAATAATTAAAAAATAATGGTAATTCAAATAAAATTACTACTTTTCTACAATCGCAAGTTGTGCTTTAGGAAATTATTACTTGAAATGACTTTAAATTCTTAAGTAGATGATTATCGATCGATAAAAAAATCATCGATTATATTTCATATTTGTTTCGAAATTTAATTTAAAAATAAATGAAATTTAAAAATTATTTTCGAAAAACATGATTTATAACGTATAAACTTTTAACAGAAATCAATTTATAAAAGTTTAAATATGCGAATTCAGAGTTACAGCAAATTTTGATAAGTAGTTTTTGAGTCATAAAATCTATCATGAAAGTCTGTTTGAAACAGGTAAAATGGAATTACCATTAGCAGTATTAAACTTTAAAAATGCATAATTAGTAAAGTACTGGGCTGAATAAGTTTAGGTTAAGTATTCAAACATAAACATTGCAGAAAAAGTCAAACATGATGTCAAAGTTTGGTGTTGCTTTCAAAGATTTTAAACATTGGTGCAACAATATCTATATGTAGATAATAAGAACCCGTAAGATATTTTTGAATATAGCTATATTTGTACTTGATTCATAACAGTTACATTATATACGATTGTGGAAGAGTTAAATATAAGTACAGCAATATATTTGCGGAAAGGTTAATAGGCGATGATAAATTTTTCGAGGACTGTAACTTTAGGAACGTTCGCAAGAAATAGCGAATTGAAAAGTATATATCGCAGTTTTAACATATTAATTACTCAAATATGTTGAATAAACACATAAGGAAAATATTTTTAAAGACTGCAATTCAGAATCATTTAAAGAGATATGGATGCATTAAAACGCATATTTTTAATATATTTTTAATTATTATATCTTTACAGTATATCTTAAGAATATATTAAAAATATCTACATTCATGTTAAGGTAGAAATTAATATTTTCGTTATTTTTTACAAATTGAAGTGTATAGTGTCTCCTTAAGTTTACGATGAGAGTGTCATAAAAAGTACTTAACAATCTCTTAAAAATACCTTTTTAAATGGATTAATTTCTTCCATGAAATAAATCATTTGAATGTGACAATTATTTCCAATAATATCAGTCTTTAATAGAATAACTGAAAACAAGCTTCATAATGCTCCTCTACTACTGTTTTGTATAGAATTCAATGCGTAGTATAGCTTGATTCAATATTACTACTATATTATATTTTATTTGCTGCCACACATTCCAACTTCTACAACATTGTATGTGTAAAACTAACTACTGTCATCCCATGTTGTTACCTACTTTATAAACGTAGGGCATATCAGTGTTCCACTTTAATGAAATATACAGACCGATAAGAGAAATATATATGCAGGATAGAAAATAGGAGTACAAAGCCTTCTTGCAGTTGATACCGGTAGTGGTTAATACCGTTTCATGAGGAGGGTAGTTAGGGCAAACATATGTTATTTTAAATTACATCACCGACAAAAACAATAACTTTATTTAACGTTTCGAAAAAATTATTTCTATAAGAGAAATTTTAAGCAATAATAAATTTTATTCGACAACCGGAATAAGCAACAACTATTTTTTTAAAGTCAAAATATAATTTTTTTATTTCTTTAATATAATATAAAAAAAAAAAATATTGGGAAGAAATATCGAATAAGTTATTGAAAAGTGTTTTTCTTCTTTTTCAAGCATTTAAAATAATTAAATATTATATGTATATATAATGTTTAAGTGAAGTATATTTAAATACTTTGATACATCCGAAGAGTGAAGCTAACGTGGTTTCAGCAGAAATCATCATTTCAATATATAATTTTTGTTATATTTGTATTTTCTTTTTAAAAAATATAATTTAAAATTTTAAACTATTTTTTGTGACCAAACAACATCTGCTGTAAAAGCATAATCGGTATTTCGCTTGAATTAAAACAATTCTGGCTAAATTACTTTAATTAATATATTACACTTCATATATTTGTGTATATATATAGATGCATACTTTATTTCAAACGTCCAATGAGAATAGCACCCATATTTTGGATTAAAACTTTTATATTTAATATTTCAATGGCAGAATTTCTAATCGCCTTGTCCAAACTCAGAATTTTTATTATTTTATTATTTCTTTGTGATTAACTAAGTCAAATTATTATATGAAGATGTTGCAATAGACCTGCATGAACCCTGTATGTAAATCCTATCCTTTTTTCACTAAATATATTTTATTTATGTACTTAATAAATTTCATCTCAGTTTCGTGTAATTTTTAATATCATTCTACATTAAATAAGAAAATCTTTTTTCTAATTTTAAAATATTTAAAGAAGTTTGTGCACCAAATGTTTCTTCAAAAGTCGTCATTGTAATTAAAAATTTTAAACATTTATTAGTGCAGAAATGAAATTTTGTTTTAGCTGCCTTTAGGCTTGCTCAAATATTTTAAATCTGCTGTCTTCTGAAAAATGCTCTAATTTGTTTCAGACAAATAGTGAATATTTCATGTTCATGTTTACGTGCAATTTACATGTTTTACATAAAGTCTAAATAAATAATTAATTAAAATATGTCTTGGAACGTACATTCTCAAGCATAAAGAATTTTTAAGTACATTTTTAAATCAGGAATAAGCTATTATAAGAAAAGCTGAAAATGAAATATTAAATTAGAATAACTTTTCCAAGAAATAAATTGTGGAACAAGTTTTTAACTACTAAACGATTATAAAGTATTTGTAAGTACATTTTTTAATTATATATAAGCAATTATAAGAAAAGTTAAATGAAATTTCAGCTTGTACGATATATTTATCAATACGATTGAGTGATAAAGGGCATTTTATTTATAAAAAAATTATTATTCAAGTTGGGTTCGTAAGACTTGATAGTCTAAAGTAAGATCTTTGGGTGACACACGTATTTATTTTTAAAAATCGCAAAGATAAAGATGATTAATAAAGAATGTCTTTGCACTTTTATATTTTGAAGATATCTAAAATAAATTTTGTCAAAACTTTCGGAAATTTTAAAACAAAGTAAAAATGCTGGATATTTTTCGTAGAAATTTATTACTTAAATTTAAGTTCACTACACAGTTTAACATGCCTCGCTATTACGTACACGATAATTAAAAATGCCAGTAAATAGTTTGAGATACCACTATACTCATTTTTAAATATTCTATGCAAAATATTAAATGCAATTACAATGATTATTTCAAGTTATTTTAAAAACTGCCTGTTTAAGTTAAATTGTGGCTTATTGAAATTGCAGAGCTTATATGCTAGAGTATCAGACACAGAAGAAAAATTAACATCTGTTTTTATCAAAGATACAACTAGAAAGTATGGGCAATCAAACAAAACTTAAAAAATGACAAACCACTTTTAAACCAACCAGAGTAAAATATTCCCAAAATATTTTAAGTCATGGGTAAGCGCTAATTACTATAGCTTCAAACAGATTATCGAAACACTCATTCAATATCACCAAAATTACTTGAATGTATATCTTATATAAATGATTATCAAACATATGGAAAAAGCTTCACCGCTCTAAATCGTATACAAACACGCTGCCCAGAAATTCTTATTAGGCTTCTGCTAAACAAAATCTCTCCACAGACTGCCAGCGGTAGAGCAGCCAATAATGTACAATAAATCTAAATTCGGAGTTTCGAAAAACTATAATTTTAATAAAAATACTTGAATTGCAAAATAAATAAATAAATAGATTTTACAGCTTAATAATAAAAATATGAAACTTCAACTAATGGCGTCACTCGGGAGAAGAAAAATAATGCAGACAATGTTCTATGCACAAAAATTTATTATATTCCTACAGTTTGAAATTTACTCCTATCTTTTTTAGTTCTGGTACAGCGTGTAGAATACCTAGTGTGGAAATATGCTATCCAAACAAGGCTAAAAATTTGTATCCCTTAAATGTGCGATGACACTGCTAAAATATCAAATGTCGATCGCAGCGACATCTGCGAAATTTTCGTATTACATTGTATAGATGAGCAGTTATAGAAAATATCCTGCAGAAGTCGCTGCGATCTTCATATTTCAGCAGCATCGTTGCATATTTAAGGGATACAATATTTTAGCACTTTTTTAAAAGTATTATAGGGATAGCAAGTTCCACACTATATATTCTAGGCGGTATAGTTCTAGTCTTTGAGTTACTCTAAAATAAGTACATAAAACGAGTTTTCACAGAATAGATATAAGTTACATAAAATTAAATTCACAATTTAAAATGACTGGTTCCTTTATAAGAACGTCATGACTGAAAAATTCAGTAAATAATTAGATATACCACTAATTACGATATTGATCATTGCATACCTAAAACTAAATACAATTAAAATCATTAATGGAAGATGTCTTAACCCTTTCAGGGGCACGAAGTAATAATGCTTGAATTTCTGTTTAATTACATATATATTATAAAGTACATATGTACTCCATGCCTTATTTGACGAATAAAAAAATTTCTGATGGGGGGATTTTTTTGTGGGTGGTGGCTAGACGTTCTAGCCACCGCGCACTTAGGTAACTTTTTTTACTTGACATCAGAAAACCAATATTCACATATTTAAGGAATACAAATTATAATTTTGCTATTAAAATGTAGTTAGGAGGGCAAATTTTGATTTTGATTCATTATACAATATAAAATGCAATACTTACTAACTTTTTTTTTTTTTTAATAACAAATTAATTTACTCACAACTTATGCATACAATAATACAAAAAATTTTAAGATATTAAAACTGTTTAAAATTAGTTTGTAAACAATTTTTCATTAGTTATCATAAGAAAACATAAATTAACATATTTAAGGTATAAAAATTATAATTATGATATAAAAATATACTTATAATAATAAATTTTGGTATTGATCAATTATATAATATAAAATACAATAATTGCTTACCTTTTTCTTATAACGAAATAATCAACTGATAAATTATAGATAAAAGAATATAAGCATTTAAAAAATATTAAGTCTGTTTAAAATCAGTTTGTAAGCAGTTTAAAATCAAAGTTCAACATGTTTTATGAAAATATATCTACTTTGCATGATATTTTTGAAAACAAGTATCCCCTGTTGCTTGCATGCATAGTGGCACATTGCATTCTTTGCATAACCAACGCGATCGATGCACATCTTTTTTTGTGCTACAAAGAGCACATCTTCTATATAAGCCATTTTCCGTTTTGACAGGAATATGTTTTGCATATTCAGTTCGTTCATCTACAGGAATTTGTGGTTTGTGCTGTTTTACAGGAACAGATTTGGAACTTGAGGAACGTCTCTTTATGGGTTTTTTTGTACCGACTAATAAAAGTTCACGAATTATTTCACGCCTGAAACTTTTCATACTTTCAAAATCACTGTTTGTTTCAGGAAGAATATTGTAAATGATATACGAATTTACAACTGTTGCATCTAAGAAGTGGAAAAAAAGTCTATGCCACCATTTATGACTCTTCCTATCAATTTCGTATAAGCTTTTCAGGTGATCAAACCTATCAACAAATCCCATGTTTTTATTGTAATCAATAATAGCTTGAGGGCATGATACCAGATTTATTTGACCATCCCTTTCTTTTCTCTCAACATTTGTAATGTTTGTTGCATTTTCCAAAGAAGATAATATGCATACACCTCGTTTATCTTTCCATCTAAGACAAATTATACCGTCTTCACTTGACGCCCAGTCAAAATCTCCCCTTGACAAGTCCTTTTCCGCCTTTAAGTTTTTCGGCAAATTTATCCTTGTCATGTTCACTGTTCCACAGGCGAATATGTTTTTTGTTTCTAAAAATTTGAATAAATTATAACTAGTAAAGTAGTTATCCATAAATAGTTTATGGTTGTTACCATATATTGATTCACACAAAGTGCGAACAACTCTTTCTCCCAAATTCCTTTCTACAAGATTGCTAACCTTACCTGTGTAAACTTCAAACTGGCTAGCATATCCGCTTTCATTACAACGCATCCATACTTTATAGCCTCTCTTTATCGGCTTCTTAGGTAAATATTGTTTCAAAGAAGAACGTCCTTTGAATTTGACCATTGATTCGTCAATAGCTTGATTTTGAGAGGGCCTATATAATGAAAGAAACTTTTCTGATAAATGATTTAAAAATGGGCGTAGTATGTATAACTTATCATAATTATCAGTTCCTTTTTTTGGTTGCAATGGATTATCATTAATATGCAAATGGGACAAAATCCACCCGAAACGTTTTACTGACATTTGTTGCGATATATATTGATCATGCAAGTCGGGAGAGCTGGACCAATAATCTCTATAGCTTGGTAAACGTTTTATTCCCATGAGTAGATTTATTGCAATAAATCTTAAAAATTCATCAATATCTAATGCAGTGAAAGATTTTCCCAACTGTGTAGCATATAAATTTGATTGAAAGACTATATCTTCCAATAATTTCATGCTAATAAACATGAAAAATATTCCAAGTGGTGTTGGATTTTCAACATCTAGGATCTCAGTTGCAGGACCACTTTCTTCAATGAATTCTGGAACAGAGCGGCTTCTAAAATTTTTGCTCCAATTTACACCTCCTCTGGAACAACTAGGGCCTTTTAATTCATTGATTTGTTCATCTTCAGAACTGGAAGAAATTTCTTCTTGAGGTAAATTTTGAATATATTCTTCCTCACTATCACTGTTGTCAGACACAGCAGATTCATCATCTGAAGGTAATTCTTCAAATAGAGCAATAGCCTCATCTAACGATAAGCCTTTTCTAGGCATTATTGCTAATATATCAAATTATATCAATTTTAAGTATTTATAAAATGTATGAAATGAAAACAAGTAAATTAGAATGCTACAGAAATAAAATCTATCTCGAAAAAGCACGATATAAGAACGAGAGTAAAAGACAACCTCAGTCTGAGCTCTAAACAGAAAAACTGAACTGTTTTCTATAAAAGCCTCTTATCTCCTTGATTTTTCATTTTTTTATTTACATTCCACCATTCCCCTTTGTTTATATTCACCACCCTTCAATAACACAAATTCCGCCTCTCTGTTTATCGCAAAGAGAAAGAAACGCAATTCCGTTCCCCAGCAGAACAATAATTTTCCTAAGAGGGCGGTGGCTAGACGTTCTAGCCACCACAGAATTACTCTCAAAAATCAAACTAAAATTATTTATCCTAGATTGTGTGTTACTCTAATTCATTGAAAAGGTCAATAACAGTATATATACGCTACCATAGTTTTTTTTATACATAAAGCAATTAAGAATAAATAAACTTCGAAAATTTTTCTCTCGACATGATCATTTCAAATTTTTTTTTCATATTATGTTTAAAAGCTGGGTTAGTGCTGCCATCTCTGTTTTCATTTTATAAGTATTGGCTGACTTTTCGTATAGGTGGTTAATCAATCTAGCCACTGCACTCCTAGAGAAAAATTTCTAAAGTTGGTGGATAGACGTCCTAGCCACCGCCCCTGAAAGGGTTAAGCAAATTTCTTATTAAAGGTACAGTCGTGGAAAAAAAGTAAACACCCCCTACTAACTCCTCAACAAATTATCGTAGAAGAAAGTTACTGGTACCGAACGATTGGAAATACATAAGAAATTTCAAAATATTTAGTCACTTCTATCATAGAATGGCCCCTTAAACCATCATTTTGCCGTTTTTTAAGTATAATTTAAAAACTACTTGGAAGAAAAATGTGAAATTTTGGATTTCCATAAAGCAGGACTTAATAAATCTGAATCCATCAAAAAAATTGTAGGTTGCAATTCATAATTTTTTCGAATATTAATTTCATGCTTAGTAATTCATATCAGAAAATTATAAAAATTGCAAATTCAACGTATTTATGTTTGGGTATATTAGAATTATTTCTACTCAAAAAATGAGAACTTTAGGATCATAATTTCAGAAGTTATAAATAAAAATACGAAAATGTAATTTAACATTAGAAGCACTAAATTTTGAATGTTTATGATTCAAAAACTTATCATTCAAATGACTTGACATTTGGGGACTAGGCATAGTTTGAACCAAAGATTTGAAATATCTCGTTAAAATTGGGTATTGCTATAAGAAAAAAATGAAGTTTGGATTCGTTTTAATATGTTGATGGCCCCCTATAGCAAATTTTATATACGTCATTTAAAAGTAGACATTATTTCCAATCGTTCGGTACCAGTAACTTCCGTCTACAATACTTTGTTGAGGAGTTAGTAGGAGGTGTTTACTTTTTTTCCCACGACTGTACATTGTGGCTCATGCATTGTCTTAGATTTTTGTGCTTCAGAAACTATATAAATGATGCACTATTATGCGAATTACACAATGCAAAATTATATTTTACCTGAACATTTTTAAATTTAAATAAGGCTCATGTTTAAAATAAAAGATAATTTTAATTCGCTTTTGTCAAATAATTACATGTTTGTGAAGCTTACTTGTTTAAACTTGTTTCCCATTTGAAACTATTGTTGTCATATTTTATATATACATTATTTCGATATCTAATTTTAATGTAAATAGTTAATAAAGCTACTAGCTGACTGTTCTTGATTGAAATTTCTTTAAGATCTCTAAAGTACTAACTTAAAAAAAAAGAATTAATATTCTTCTATTGTTTTAAACATTACAGTATAAATTAAAATTTATATTAAAATACACCATTTTGCAGTGTCTTTCAGTTTTTTTTACGTATTCCGTGTAAATATGCACTGTATTGAAGCAATATTTCAAAATTATATCTAAATATTCTAGAAGATATATGTCTATATATATTTGTCTAAGTATAATATATTGCAGGCATTTTACAGAATTGTAAATTATCAATTTATTACTTTTAGACAGCTAGCACTCATTGTAAATATTTCAAATTGAAAGAAGTTGTTCCTGAATTTAACTGTATGTTTAATAAAAGAAAGTTTTAGCTTCGCATAAAACTGTTTTAAAATTGTTAATCTATTTCTATAATAACGTAATAATTTTAAGTAGTTCATAGGAAATAACTATAATTTATTTTAAGTATACCATCCAGACAATGTAAATTTTCAAAGTGACTTTTAAATGATTATTATTGTCTTCACCTTAATTTATGATCGGAATTGAAAATTGCCTGTTCATTTAATCTCGGGATCGCTGATGTGATAAAGTAAACGTAATATATCACAGGAATTGTTGTCCTCTTCAGACATTAATTATTTCCAGTAAATATATTTCAACTTTATTTGTATGTGTCTATAATTCTGAATTTTAAACTCTCGATTTGATATTAGGGTTATTTTTTTAACCCCTTCGGGACGGGAGCCTTTTACGAAATTTTTAATCTTTAGTCACCGTTTTTCAAAAACAGAAATTTGTGTTTTCTTGAATCGAGAAAATGCACTGATTAAATAAGGTAAATTTTACAGTAAAATTTTACTGGTGAGGAAAAACAAGGATTCTGAGCGCTTCATGCGGCACGTATACGTGCCGCTCGTCCCCAAGGGGTTAAAAAAGAAAAAGAAAAGTTAAAATAGAAAAAAGTAACACAAATCATGAAATTAATCATGAAAACAAATAGAAATTTTTAAAGATGCAATTATATCACGGAAAATTAGTGAATAAAATTTGAATAAACATAATTTGAAGTATAATTACAATACTTCACTTTTCATAAATGTTTACCACATTTTAGGAAAACATCTTGATAGTTTGTACACGATTCATGGAAACACTTGTGGCACCTTATCCATTGTATCCAGTCATCCTTTTTGGTTGTGGTATTATATTCTTTTTCGCAATCAACATGGTGATCCTCTTCCATACGTATTCCCTCGGACTCTGTAGAATCTAATAATTTCAAATATATTTCATCTTCTTCACTGCTGTAAATGTCGTGTTTTTGTTTTTTCTCGCATTTATTTTAGACTTTTTCACGGTTTTAAGTTTATTTATCAACTTTATCTGTTTCTGGGATGAACGTTTCCAAAGTTTTTCAGTATTTTATGAAATAAAAATACAACTTTAGAATCTATTATATGGTTGTTATTGAAATATTTTTATTTTTTTAAATTTAAATAATTATGCCAATTAATATAGTTATAAGAATAAAAATTACATAATTATTTTTAAAATAATTATATTTATTTAAAAACCTCACTCTGTATAATTTTGAAATATTGATTATAGGTGGTCATCTCTCCTAAAATTTATAGACAGATTTCCACCCAATTTAAAGCGATACTCCGCCATTGTACGTCTTTGTTTTAGACTCAAACGCATAAATTGGATTATATACGTGCCTTAAAAGTCCTTATAGTAAAAAGAAATGTAACATACGTACTGCAAAACGTTCAGATATATAAGTCAACAAAAATATCCAACAACTAAATTAAATAATATTAAAATTACACTTTTTCTTTTATAAATGAAAAACACAGCTGCACATCGAATTGAGTGAACACGTTTAACTAATTCTTACGAACAAAGTTTATACTGCAATCTATGATATAGTTTTTAAAATATTTAGACTGGCCATGTCTCCTCTATGGCCATCTATCCTAGAATTACCCTATAAGGGCCATCCCATTTGAAACTAATATAGATATGATATAGAAAAAAATAATATAATATGATAAAGAATGGCCCTTTAATAGGTTTAAAAATCTGCATATTTTAAACACTAGACCTTAGTAAGCCGCCCGTTTTTAATAATAAATAAATAATAAAAATAACAGATAAAAAAGATATGCACATTTTAAATTCTAGATCTAAGTAATGTGCACGTTTCAGGGCCACTTCATGAAAAACTGACAAAATGTCCTTCGCTTGACAATTACATAAATACCTATACTTATTGACTTATAAGTTGTTAAAATATAAACTATACATTAAAATTAACAAAACACCCTATAATTTCATATTAGCATATTTGTTTTAATTTGAGGATACAATGGCATTGTTAAAACAGCAGTAATATGTAGAAAAGCTGTTACACACGTGATATAGAATGGCCCTTTAATAGGTTTAAAAATCTCCATATTTTAAACCCTAGACCTTAGTAAGCCGCCCGTTTTTAATAATAAATAAATAATAATAATATAGATAAAAAAGTTATGCACATTTTAAATTATACATTTAAGTAATGTGCACGTTTCAGGGCCACTCCATGAAAAACTGGCAAAATGTCCTTCGCTCGACATTTACATAAATACCTATATCTATTGACTTATAAGTTGTTAAACCATAAACTATACATTAAACATAATATAAACTCTAGATTTTCATATTAGCCTTTGGTTTAATTTGAGTATATAATAACATTGTTAAAACATCAGAAATATGTAGAGAAGCTGTCCCACACGACACGTAAACATTATTTTTTTTTTAATTTAAGAGCACATTTCAGTTTTGAATTCAAATTGAAATTACTGAATTTCATCATGAAATAAAGTAATGGATTAATATACACAATATTTTTTATCGAAATATTATTACCAGTAATATTAAAAGTACACAATAACAAGGATTTTTTTGAAATATTTTATTTTTGTGTATGGTGTAAATATCGCAATATCGTATTTCCCTATGAAATTTCTAGATTTGATAAATTTATTAAAGTTTCGAGTCTTTAAAAGCCACATTAGGATTTTTATTATTATTATTATTATTTCGTAATATAAAACTTTATCAGAGTGAGAAACTACTTAATCAAATTCCTTTTATATTAAGCGTACCCTAACATAGCATTCTCGGAAAAACAAATACACCAAGATAGTCGTGTATCTGTAAGTTAACCGAGATCTTCACTGTAAATATTTTTACACATTATAATTCATGCTCACATAAATATGCATACAAAAATATTTTACAAAAGTATCTACACAGAATTAAATATTTATGGTCAGATATAAATAAAAATAAAAATATTAAATTCATCAGTAATCAAGCTAAAATATATGGTTATCCTAAATATCTGGTAAAATCAATAATCAATTCATTTAAATAATTTGGTATTTATATACAAAAAATATAAAGATTAGAGGAGGTTGGGTTCGTGGTTTCTATGGCTTATATAAGATTGTATATATGTGTTATATATATTATTATTAAAACAAATCTGTGGTCATTGCTAAGTGTTTTCTTTCACTAAAATATTTCTGATAATATTTCTTAATGTTATTAAATATATTCTTTATAAGAGGCTTCATTTAAATCAAAATGCGATTTACATATAAATATTAAATACAGCAAACTCTATCTAAGGCGGAATCTATCGGGACCTAGAAAATTTTCCGTAGTAGACAACATTCCGCCTTAGACAAATTTTCCTCTACGTCTATGGATTCACAAGGACTTGAAAAACTTTCCGAGTTAGACAGATTTCTATCTTACACCAGAGTCCGCCTTAGAAAGAGTTTACTGTATATACATTATTTATCAATATTTTTAGGAGAAATAATAAAAGTAAAATTATTAATCTTATAGTTTTTATTATTTTAATATTATGAGGAATGTAAACTATACATAACTTCATGATGATTAATTTTATTGCTTAGATAATATCAAGAAATGTTCATGAAATATATTACTAAATATATAAATAATACAATTTATTAATTATCACATTTTTTAAATATAATAAATATTTAAAATTTATTTAATAGCATTAATTAAAATTTCTAACATTAATTAAAATTATCAGTATGAAGTATGTTACATTATTTCAGTATAATATTTAATCTAATTATTTATTTTAAAGATACATTAAATATATTTTTGAATTATTTAATTCATATAATTGAAATACATTTAAAATTTATTTCAATATCATTTTAAACACAATGTCTTTTAATATTATTTCACATAGTTAATATACAACCTTAAAATAGCAATTAAAGCCTTTGTGCAAGAATATTAAAAAGCAGAAAACCAACGTTTAAAAATGCACAACTAATACGTGAAAAGCAGGCTCAGCCTTACTTTTTCTAGCTCGCTGTTCCTTTTCACCTATCTTTCACTGAAGAAGAATCGCGCTAGTAGATTCGAAACAGCTGTTTGCTCCATTTCACGTATTATTTGTTCTTTTTTTTAAACGTTGGTTTTCTGCTTTTTAATATACAATCAGTTACTTTCTGTTTCATTTTTAATCCTATAATTTATTTCAAATGCATATGGTATTATTTAGATATCTCTTAACATTTATTAAATGATTTATAACATGGAGTTGGTACATTTCAATAAATGAGATTTGAAAAATAAATTATTGAATTTATTCCCTTTTCGCTAATTATTCGCATAGGTTGTGATGTTTAATCATTTAATCTGTTTATACCTATTTCATGACTGTTCCAAAATAAATTTATTTTATTTATTTATTTCTGCACGTATTTGCAATTGTTTGAATTAACTGCAAACTATAATTTTGCTATGATTCCATGTGCTTCTCACAGACTTAAGATAGAATGATAGCTGTATGCATTATTGTTCATCATATTTGTATGGAATTGGTTGGTTATAATTTATGTCAATTTTCTATAAATATATTTTTTCATTATATTTCATGGAATTTAATACTTTTGTTTTGGTTAATGTTCCCGGTTTTGATTTACTTGAAAATCTGGTTTCACTGTTGATTGGACAATTTAAGAAATGGTTCTTAAATGCAATGCACCCTTTCCTCAATTAGAAATCAATTGTGTTTTCCTTATATTTGTGCGATATTGCAACCTGATGATAAATTCCACAATATAAGTGTTATTCATGTTCTTGCTATTCATGGCATTTATTCCTCTTTGCACTCAATTACGTACATTTTTCCTCTTACAGATGTAGCTCCTTCACTTTTTGAAACTAAATTTTTCCACTTTTATTTTATTAAACTATTTAATAATATTTATGATATTATAATATTAAACTATTTAGGTTTTTCAATATTTTGAGGTTTATTAGTCGGACCACTAAGCCGATTAGGTTTACTTTAATATAGTTTTTTAAATTATTAATGTTTTATATTTTTAAATGCTACCTACATTACGAATTTTGGTTAACATCATTATATGAATTTACAAGAATGCTGTAACCAGAAATCACTATAGTGTAGAGGACGAACGTGTCCGTGAGGAACACTGCCGTCATTTTGACGGTGGCAACAGCAGACGATTACATTTAACTTTTATTAACTTTTATTGCAATTTTTTTTTACTTCTAAATATTGCACAAACTTTACTCCATCGAATAGGAAAAAGAGTTAACTTTCACATGCAATTTGTTTGAAACACACACAATCACAATTTTTTTGGAAACTTTATCGCAATTTACTTATTTTTTATTGATTTTATAATAATTTTCCAACACGATTTTTTAAAAATCTATCTATGTCGCGTGCAGACGATTAGAAAAGATAAATACGTTTGCATTTAAATTAATATAATTTCCTCATCATTTGATTTCAGCTTATATTCTATATCCAAACTAAAACATTAAAACAATAAACAAACAAAAATATAAATAAAACTTAAATTTAAGATATGTAACCGAATTTCACGCTTAATTCACTGAAATTAACAGAACGTTGTTTGTAAATAGCGATCTTTGCAGATTTCTTCGGCCGTTAACTCCTCAGTGAGGACCATCTGAAAATATCGCTTTTAATACGCTTCAAAACTTTATTTGAACGCATTATTGCTATTTTTGATACGAATAAAATTTTTAGTATTGTTAGTTGACATTCTAAAAAATATATTAAACGTAAAAAATCTTTTAGAGTTATAAAGCTTTAAAAAAAAAAAAAAAAAAAAAAAAAAAAAAAAAAAAAAAAGTACAGATTATTTACTAAGTTTTTTCATTTATTTTTTATTAACTGCATTTCTTTTTATCGAACAACGTTTTTAAGGATATATAAGTATACTGTGTCAAAATCTGCTTACAGAACATTTCGAGAAATGCATCAATAATCGCTATGCCTTAATGTGAAGACACAAAAATGACGTTGTTATCAGAAATAATATATATGAGGATTTTCACCAATAATATATGACCCGGGAATCCCGGGATTATCCCTTTGTTTCTATAAAGACCTAGTACTTGTAACCCTGAACAACATTAAAAATTCGATGTAGTCTAAGCATATTTAGAAAAGTTTGAGTACAAACAGATATACAGAAGGACGAACTGAAGTCATAAATATTTTTTCCAATATGTTCCAGAGGATTACATAAAAAGTAGAACATCTTCCATTTAATGATGTCAGTGTTAATAGTTAAATTCAACATACATTTAGTTCGAAAACAGAAACCAAATACCTGCTTATTAAATTTGCACAACTCCTTTCAAGTATCCATATGTACATTTGATTGATGTATCACGAGTTATATTCGATTACAAATTACGCCTTTAACACATAATTGGTTAAGTTATTGAATCCTCTTATGGATTTTCCAAGCATCTTGCTGCCACTTAAGTATGTTATAAGAAGTGATTGAGGATATGTACTAATCGTAATTAGCTTAAATCTCTTTGATAGGCAAATGACTTGATTAAAACGTGTGCATGTAGTTTAGGAGTTATTAACGCTATTAAATATTCATTTCTGATTTACAAATAGAATTCCATTTAACCCGATTTTTTTCAAATTTGATATTAAAACAACTTACAAAATATAATGAAGCAAAGAAATTACCATTTAATATATATGATAAAGAAATTTAACTAGAGAATTTCTTCTAAAAAATGTCATAATATTAAAAAAAACGGAAATATTTCAATGAACGTTTAAAAAGTAATGAATATTATACTAAAAGAAAGTAATATTCATCTTTAGTTCATTATACGTGCTTAATTATTGTTATTCAAGTATGTAAAAACTGTTCTTTTGTCAAATATTTGAAATCTGCTTAAAAATTAAAATTAATTATAAAAGTATTCTAATGAAATATAGTAATATCTGCTGTACAGGATCTTTACAAGATGATTTCAATACAATTTGAACACAACAAAAAATAATTAAAAAAAGATATGTTGAATATATTGTGATGTGATCCATGTACAAACATAGACAGCAAAATCTTGAGAAGAAAATCTTTTCCAGAATTTTCTTTTCTGACTGTGTAAATCACATAAAATAATTCAAAACATAAGATTCGTACCGTATCATTCTAAAAAAATGCATCTAGTTTGTCTAGATTCCAAGAAAGATTCTTTTTTTAGAATCTTTAAAGTTTTTATGATTATTTTGTCATGAGAGCTATGTTTCTTATGATTTATTAATTTATATCGTATTACATTCGGTTTAACAAGTAAATAAGCTTACCAAGTTCATATTATAAGTATTTCATCCATTCGAACATCCAGGGAGCACTTAAATTTAAACGAAATAATAAATTATCAAAATTAATCAAAAACAAAAATCAGAATTATATTATCATATACCAGTAAAAAGTGAATGCTAACTTTGTAACTCATCCTCATTTTAGTATCAAATTAATTTGGATTTTTAATTATTTTATTAGAAACTACAAAACGTGATTTTGCGTCTATCCAATAACTATTATGAATACTCCAATAATTTCATGTAGCAAAGTGGAATCTTAAAGCAGATTTAAAATTGGTTAAAAAACTAAGAAAAATAAACAAATGATGGCGAAATAAACATTAAGACATTAGTGTTGTCGAGAGTAATTGGAGTCCTGATTTACGCAGTACTCCTTGCAACACAATTCTGAACATAGTTAACTTGATTTTCTTATTAAATAAATTGCATCTTGCTTTTGTGTGTTAGTTCTACTTTCAAAAATACATTCGCCTCAAAACTCGACATTATTTCATGCAATTATTGGCTTATTTAAGCTGGCATTCGGCATAAAAAATTTACATTTTGGTGCTTTAATATTTTTATTATTTTGTGCAATACATCATTTCATATTAAATTTAGGACAACTTTACAACTCTACAACTTTGATGTGCATTTTCGAACGTTTTTCGAGAAAAATTGTTCTCTCCGCTATATGTCTCTGAGGATCTATCAATTACATTATCGTGCTGGGTATAATCGGTTTAATACGACTAAAATCGCGTTTACTATTCTAACTAGCTACGTCCATTTATCATTTTACTCGAAAGGTAGTTAAAAAAAACATCCTGCATTGTACAGATGTACTTTTTAACTATTTCTAATTTTATTGTTACAATGAAAAATACATTACTAAGATTGTTTATTCTGCACTAAGGTAAAACAATATACTAAAAGAAAAGTACAAAATGTTTCATTTTCCACCAAAAAAAAAAAAAAAAAAAAAGTTAGTATCTTTCATTTTATTTTTTTTATTTATGCGTTGTTGTTAATTATTCTTCTTTCTTTGTGATTCAGACCATTTTTTCTTGTGCTTTATGAATTATCTTTATTTAACCACAAGATAATGTCTTTAAAGTTTTCTGGAAAAGATTTGCATTGTTAAAGAACAGTTTTTTTAAATATGATACAATTTAAAACCTTTTTTTCAATTTAATGAAACTTTATAACTTTTTTCAAGAATTGTTTTTGTCTGTATCAAAAAAAAATGCTACGTAGCGTTATGTATTGCATTATATTTTACGTCTGTTAAAAAAAGAAAATATTCTAATGACATAAAATGCTTCTTTTTAAGTTTAAAATTCTATGAAATAATTTGATATAAAATAATTACAATAATTGAATTTCCCTTTAACCTTCTCGGTCCCGTTGTCACCTGCAGGAATCACTAAAGAACAAAATTTAAATTAAGTAAATGATTCTGGAAATGTTGAAATTACTTCTAGACCTTTTTTTATAAATGTATGCATATCATAATCATCGATATATAGACTAATACATATTTGGAGATGCTTTATACTAATTTTAAACTGGTTTTTTTAGTCTCGCGTAATATTTTCCCCATGACTGCGGAGACTATATCTGATATTTAAAATAAAATATACGCTTCAATGATTCTCATTTATTCCATTCGTGGCATAAATATTCTTTTTTCCAATTATTGAATATTTATGTAATATTTAAAATCAGTAATATATATATATATATATATATATATATATAAAACATTATTTTCAAAATATGCATATTCATTATAATTAGGCTTTTTTAAAATTTTGTATAGAAAATAAGTAATGAAAAAGAAACATTTGTTACAGTTATGTCTAACAAACGAAATTTGTTTTTAACATTTATTGGTCTTTTTTTAATAACTTCTACCTCATTAACTAATTTTTGAAAATTTATAAAATATTTCATATTCACATTTTCAACATACAGCAAGTTATAGTTGTTGTTTGGATTTTCAGGTATATGGACCTTTTAAATCTTTTAATAATTTTTCTACTTACGCTGTTATATTCAAGAGCAACATACATGTTTTCCTTGAACTGCCAAGAATGAAATTTTGGTAGTTCTTAAATTATAAATGTGTAGAATATTACTTTATTGGCAATTCTACAATCTTGGTGATATATTTCTAATTTTAAAAATATTTTTGAGGTGTTAGTTTTAAAATATATCGAAATTAGTTTTGTTCATGTTTTTGGAAATGCATTAAAGGATTTTTTTTAAAACAATAGGGGGCTCGGCCCCCTACGAGCTACGCTCTTCAACCCCCGTTCGACACTGCAGTCTCTAAAAGCACGCTAATTTGATCGGTTTTAAAAAGATTTTGGAAGATTGAATTATAATTAAAAAAACAAAGGCGATCTACCTATAAACGGTTTTCTATTCATTTCTCTTTGATTGGGGAATTTTACGGAAAAATCAGCTGCTGTTAAAAGATACAATGACATTTCAAAATCATTTAATATAAAATGAATTAAGTAAACAGAGTCTTTGTCTCCCGGTATTTTTTAACAAAGCGAAAAGAAAGTCCTGTTAAATAAGACATTTTAAATATATCGTTTTTAACCTGACGTAATTTTCACCAAACTTTTCTTTCCCTTTTTAATATTCACGTGAAAATACTTTTATTAGAAATGAAATATTATTTGCGCTGTCTAAAAAAGAAAAGTTGAAAAGTTCATCTCAAAATATCAAGTAAATGTCTCAAGTAAATTTAAACTGTTTTGCAATATTATTTTTTGTTCATTTTACGTAATAAGTGTAATGTGGCGTAAATGTGATATAATTTCTCCTATTTAAGACTTCTAACGCATGTTAATGAATTTATAATTCACCATTTGGAAAAATGGTTATTGTTCTCGTCAGGATGGGAAATCAAAAGCATATCTGAAGGTTTTTATTGGTTTAATCCGCATTTTATTCGTTCATCGATTGGTCTATACAGTAATATGTATTTCCCTTTACTTTCAACAGAGATCTATTGCCACTATGACAAAAAAGTAATAAAAACTACAAAAAAACTAATAACTCAGAAACAAATTGAGGTACGGCTTTCAAACAAATTGCATTTAAAAGTATATTTTTTTCTCTATACGACGGTATAAAAAGTAATAGTGTGGAATGTTTAGAAGTTTAAGAATGGAATTTCATTTAAAATTTGGTCGTCAGATTTCTTGGAAAACTGACGATGGAAAACACTTTTCCCGAACAGCCAATGAAATGCTAGGATAATACATAAGTTTCAGGTGGATAATGCGTATGAGTCGCAGGCGATTTCCGTCGCTTGCAATTTTTACGTGTCATAACACTATTAATGTTTAATTCATGCCGTACGTAATGTAGGATAAACTCCGTGCTATTTTTTATGTCTTAAATTTTAGTCTTTGAAAAAATCATTTTCCAAATGATCGTTGTAATTTGTTAAATTGCATTTTTTTTTTTTTTTTTTTTTTTTTTTACAATATCCTTTCTGTGTTAAAATTCGCGTGTAATTATAGATGAAGTAATTTTCAATAAGTTCCCGCTTTTTATACGTAATTATTTAATTCTAATTTGAAAGTTTTTTTTTTTCTGTTTATAATAGTCACGTGTAAATAAATTTTTAATTTGAAGCAAACATTATTGTTTCCGTTGTTTATACAGTTGGCAACGGTTAAATTAGTACAATTTTCTGAAATAAGTAAAAAATATCTCTCGAAATGCTGAAAATTTGAATTTAAAATAGAAATGAAACCTCGATAAATGAGTCAAATTAAAAAAATAAATTAATTCTGCACAGCGAGAACTTATAACGTATAAAATGATCTAAAAATTATTAAATTCTGATGTATAGTTTTTTCTCCTATAAAACTTTTTTAGTGGAACGATTTTGTCCAACTTTAGCATTAAATATCTCTTAAAATATGTCTTCGATTTGAAAACTGTCTGCATCAGCGTATTTATCAAACATTTTTGTATAACACTACCGATTTTCATATTTTTGTATGCATTATTTTTCTTAATATTAACGAAGAAAGACCTCCGGTCACAAAAAATTCAAAATCGGCGGCGGCGACAGCGGTAGTTATTTTTTTTTAGAATAGAGAGATTTATTGGTCTCTTTTTTTAATAACTTACATCTCATTAACTAATTTTTGAAAATTAATAAAATATTTCGTATTCACATTTTCAACATACAGCAAGTTATAGTTGTTGTTTGGATTTTCAGGTATATGGACCTTTTAAATATTTTAATAATTTTTCTACTTACGCTGTTATATTCAAGAGCAACATACATGTTTTCCTTGAAGTACCAAGAATGAAATTTTGATAGTTGTTAAATTACAAATGTGTAGAGGATTTCCGTATTGGAAATTATACAATCTTGATGATATATTTATAATTAAAAACATATTTTTGAGATGTTTGTTTTAAAATATGTCGAAATTAGTTGTGTTCATGTTTTTGGACATGATTTATGATTAAATGATTTTTTCAGCATTTGCAAAAAAAAAAAAGGAAATTGTAAAAGTAGTAAGGCCAATGTTAATTGATTTTCAAAACCAGAAACTTAAATTTGCTACAGAGTTTTATTGATTAGAAAATGAATAAAAATCATAATTCACATTTTTTTTGTGTGTGTTTTTGTACACTGATTTAGCCTTCTGAATCCTTAACTAATATATTTTAAAATTTTTAAAGTAATTCACAGACAGAAAAGGTTTCATTAATCTTAATTTTTAATTGGGATATTTCACTTTTATTCTATAACTTATATCTGGTAATTACACAATATAAATTTTGTACTTGAAAAAGGAAATATACACTTAATTTGAATTCAGAAACAATGCTGTTCACTCTGAGTAGACTGCATTACTAAGGTTATATCCAAACAAAGGTTTCTCTGCTAATTATGGGAAAATTTTCAGAGCAATTTCTCACTGAATGTTTAAAACGTTTTGCTGCTTTCGTTGTAGATGTTTTCGACACTTATATGTGAAATACGAAGCAATTGTTATAAAGTGATCACATAAAAGTTTTAGATATTCTTTTAAAATGCTGTGGAGATAACTCAATTAATTATAATTTTAAATACATAAGGATGAAAATTAAAAATTAGAATCTATGTATATTTTGTTGCAAATAAGAGTAAAAGTCGTCACATAATATTTTACCGGTTAATATCAATACATGATTTTTCCCCCAAAATGTGTTTTTATTATTGTTGTAAATCAAGAGTATCATATTCGCAATGAAATAATCTTTTGATCGCAAGATTTAATTTTAATTGGAAATCTGTATTTTATATTATTGGTTAAAACAACTACATTAAAATAGCATAATTAGTACCTTAAAAAGTATAAGTTTATAACTTTTGACAAAAAAAAAAAAAAAAAAAAAAAAAAAAAAGAAAAAGAAAGAAACGTTGCGTTGAACAAGAGCTATCTAGAGTAAGTCTTCTCCATACAATATAGATTATGCACAAATCAGATAATGTATGAAGAATAATTAATAAAAAGTTGTGTGTGTATTAAAGATACTCAAAAATCCTTTTTGTTTATTAAAAAGGTTGGCCTTGTGTATGTAACAATAAGATACTTTTATTACAGACGATTAAAATAATACTCTAAATGTGTGTTTCCACCATCTTTTTAAACCCGCGGAGCACTTTGTAATTATTTTGTACTGATAATTGCATTTAATGGGACGAGGGACCTTAAAAATATTTTTTTTATTTTTTGTAAATTTTACTTTAAATATTACTCAAAGGTACCTTATAAGCATTATGGCATGCATTTATTACAAAAAAATTTTTTTAAATCTTATTTTGGAGAAAAAACTGGAATTTTGCGCGTCGTTTTAGAAATCTCCGAAATGCCCCATGCGCGTTCCATATCAATGAAAATCCCCAATATTTTTTATAAAAGTTTGGTTAATATATATAAATAAAACTATCCATCGAATTTTATATATTTGAATATAAAGATATAAAAAATGGAAAAATTTTGAAAATCTTCGAAAAAATTTCAAAATTTTAAACTTTTTCAATTCTTTTCTTTTTTTTCTGTAAATTCCACGTTAAATATTACTCAAGGGTACATTATATGCATTATGGCATGCATTTATCAAAAAAAAAAATTTAAAAAAAATTATTTTTGAGAAAAAAATGGCATTTTATGCGTCGTCGTAGAAATCTTCGAAATGCCCCCTGCGCATTCCATATCAAGGAAAATCCCCAATATTTTTTATAAGAGTTTGGTTTATATATACAAATAAAACTGTGCATCGAATTTTATATATTTGAATATAAAGGTAAAAAATTGAAAATTTTCGAAAAAATTTCAAAATTTCAAAATTTTTCAATTTTTTTTCCTTTTTTTGTAAATTTCACTTTAAATATTACTCAAGGGTACATTATATACATTATGGCATGCATTTATCACAAAAAAAATTAAAAAGATTTAATTTTGGGAAAAAAATGGCATTTTACGCGTCGTCGTAGAAATCTTCGAAATGCCCCCTGCGCATTCCATATCAATAAAAATCCCCAATATTTTTTTTATAAAAGTTTTGTTCATATATATAAATAAAACTGTGCATCGAATTATATATTTCCATATAAAGGTATGAAAAAAAATCAAAATTTTTTGAAATTATTTCGTAAAAATTTATTTTATTTTATGTGATTTTATTTATTTATTTTTTTTTTTACCTTTATATTCAAATATATAAAATTCGATGCACAGTTTTATTTATGTATTACGTAAATTTACACGTAATTTAAATAAAATTATACGCAATATTACTCTATTTTTTCCTTTTTTTTTATTTTTGTTATAAATGCATGCCATAATGCATATAATACACCCTTGAATAATATTTAAAGTGAAATTTACAAAAAAAAAATAAAGAATTGATTTTTAAGGTTTTCTATGGTCCCTCGTCCCCTTAAAAAGCTCCTGTATTTCGTTTTGGTAAGTGCGTAAGCCAAAAAGCGCATTTCATCGCACTCTTTAGGCTTATCATGGCTTTTATATATGCAGGCTTTTAAATATAATTGAAATCGTTTAACCTCTTTAGGGTATACAGTAGTCTTAATCCAAGATTTAAATTATAACAATATCAATGCATCTGTTCAACCAGAAAGCTTATGTCGGTTGTCATCCCAAACGTTAAGAACAGAAGCTGAATTAGTGAATGGTACAACTTGCATTGTTCATAACATTTTGTACATACGTAACGAAGAACTGGGTTATCTTGAAATGCTGCCAGCTCGCATTCTTTTCATGTTCCCAAGCTACTGTTTACCAAGATTGCTCCACAGGTCATTTTTGTCTCACCTAGGTTAGTTTTATTCTGAAATACAGGCGTGAATTATGTACAAACGCAAATACTTCTCCAACTTTCCTATTCTACAACTGTCCACTAATCACAAAGTATGCCTCTCGTTCGAGCCATAGTTGACAAAGAATTCAGATATGGATTGACCTAGGCGAATTTTATTGTGTGCGAACGGTGGAATAAGTACAGCAGCAACAGATATTCGAGCGACGTTATCCTCAATAGCGTCATCTGGAGTAGCCTGAAATACGTGGCATCTTTAAAACTGTATAACTATAGCTCCATCGACGGTTGTAAAATATTTATTTTTTTATTATAAATGTAGCACTTTTCAACGACGCTCTCAATAAACAATTTTCTTCCCTTTCATCTCTGTTTCTTGTGTTTCTACTCAAATGCGTCATTTTCGCCCGTGCATTTTTACACAATAAATGATGCTGCAGTTTGCTGTACCATCCATTAAAGACTGTACTGTGAATTGTACTGAAATTAATCTAAAATAACGTATTTTCATAAATTTCAGTTGAAATGTATTTTCATAAATTTCAGTTGAAATGTATTTTTGAGACATTCACGATTAATTTAATTTAAATGAGCAAGCGAAGCTTTTGTGCGTTCATTCCAAATGTTTCTTTGTGTTAATTATGTGAGACAAATCACCATAGGCAGCATGATTCGCTTAAAATATAAATATCAATACTAGGGTGGTCACAAGCAACATTGGAATTTTTTTTTAACATTTTCCTTTGGGGGACCCCTAAAAGTTGCCAATTAGTTAGAAAATGAGATTGGCAAAGTTTTAACTCAATTGAATAACATTAATACGTGCCTCTTAGAGGTTGAATTCTTGAAAATTTACAATTTTCGGCGAAAAATTGTAGTTTTTTCTTTCTTTGTGAAAACTATTTGTCTTCGAAACCTGATTCTTGTTTTATTTCATAGAAACTGTTGTTGCCTTGAAATTTTACCCTCATCAAAACTTATATATAATGAACATTTAGTATTTTTTAGGTCAGATTATGAACCATACCCTCAAACTCGGCAGTTTTGGAAAATGTGAAAAATGACAAATTAATAATTTTATTACTTTTGATAATTTTTTTGTATTATTTGCATTAATAGGCAAAAACGATTGAACAATTTTTGTAACATTTTGTAAAAATATTTCACGAATTATAATTAGTTATCTAGTTCTGTGTATAGAAAGAAAGAGACTTTCGATTTGTATTGCAGTTGAAGTGTATTTCAAACGAACCTATGAATTTCTATTTTTATTACAAGGCTGTTTTTTTACCTGCTATCATTATCTATTTTTTGATTTGTCGAAACATTCCGGAATCCCCCCCCCCCTTTCGGTATGATGGCAGAAATGTAAGTTTTTTTTTAATTGGCTATATGTCTCATCAACAATACGTTTCCAAGTATTGTCAAGTTTTACGTATTTTATTTTATAATATTCGCTAAGTGAAACTGAACGCCAGAGAAACTGCTATACTTAGAGTACGTCCACCAGTTGATCACAGACTTTAATTTTAAGCAAAAGTGCAATATAAATCCGCAAATAACTGTTTCGTAAACAAAGAACTGTGGATCATCAAAAACAGACTTAAAATTTCCGATTTAGATAGAACTGTTGATCTGTGTTTTCAGTGGGCTACTTTTTTTAAATTCAGATTGCTGGATTCGCACCACTTTTTTGAAATTGTAAAATTCGCCTTATTTAATGACATATTAATTAAGGAGAAAAAATGGGAATTTTACCATTTCAGAAAATTGGTGTCAATCAAGAAATCTAAATTTTAAAAAAGTAGCCCACTGGCAACACTGCTGTTGCTCACTGGGATGGAAAAACTGCTTCCTCATTTTTTGAATAAAGAAAATTTAGAGTAGATAGCAGATGAAGAACAGTTACTACGAGTTCCTCAGCTTGAAAATAGTATTGGAATAATTCAGGAGAAAACTGTATTTTCAGCAGCTGAAAACTGGGAGGAAGTTGAAAAAAATCCAGGCAATGTGTTTTGATATCACTGCAGTAAACACCGATCGCCTCAGAGGAACCTGTATTTTTCTATAGCAATTGCTAAAAAAACTTCTGTATTTACCATGTCGCCACCATAATTTAGGAATTATCTAAAAGCTGTACATGATTGTAAAGTGGGCACAATCACTGCTCCTCAGCCATATATTTAAAAATTAAAATTGACGGGTTGGTCTAAATTAAACTAGACAAAGTATAAAAATGCTATTGTAGATGAAATACTAGATATAAATAGTTAATTCAGGAGAAATTTCAAGTTTTCTTACAGAACCTTTAAAAAATTTACAGCCCAGGAATGATTGTAAAGAATTTATCCAACGTTGCTTAATTATTATAGGACGTCATCCTCCAAAGGACATTTTTTCAGAGCACTTGGTGCTTTTAATCATGTGAGTTGACTGGGATAGGCCATTTAATCTCTCAAAATGTATTGTTTCAGGGATCATCTTTCAATAAGAAATTTAGAAAAAGCAGGTATTAAAGACATTTTCTTATTTCCAGTCAGTATTTATTTAAAAGCATGCTTCAATACTCCTACTACCACTTTGGCCCCCAATACAAGACCTGCAATTAATAAAATCACTTTTGGGCTACAGAAAAATTGATAAATAGGTTGCAGACTAAGCACTTGTTAAAATTATAAACCGCCTTTGGTATCCTAACTCGGATCAAGTAGCATTTTCATTTTTAGGTGGTACTTTGGGGGGAAAAAGTCGCATAAGCATGGCTGTAAAATTAATGTCATTTGAAGAAGAAAATGATGATGATGATGATGATGATAGAAATGTAAAAGCAACAAAAGGTTTCGACGAAGTGGATTATGTATTGAACATAGAAGTCGTTGTTTTTGTTTCATCCGAAACTGTAATTTTTTTAAGAGATTTTATATTAATTAGCAATTTTTAAATACTGATTCCAATGTATGGTGTGAAAATAAACCTTATTTCAAAGCCAAAAAATAATGAATTGTTTTAAAATTGTCAATGACACAGCTGAAAGGGGAATAAAATTCACCCGAGATTTCAATTACTGTTTAACAAAAGACGAAAAATAAAAACAGTATATGCTAAAAGCTGTATCTGAAAGTAGATAAATTTCTCAAGATTCTTCAAAAGCCACCTTATCTAAGCCATTACCACCTTAACCCTTTCGGACCCAGTGGTCCCACGTCGGGACCACCTAATTTTAATTCCAAACGGCACCATGAATATTTATAAAAAAATTTGCTTTTAAAAGTAAAGTTTAAAGTAACGTGTTTTGAATTTCTAAAAAAGTCGTTTGTAAATTAAGGTGTTAGTCAATCATTTCATTATTTTACAATCAGAATTTTTCTGTGCCGGAAAGGGTTAACGTGACAATTGTGAGGGATAATATTTTTTTTTATTTATTATGCTTCCTTTCATTTAACACAACTTTAAAAATAAAATGCATTTGAGTATTATTTGTTCTCCTTTTTATACATTCTTTGTCCCTTTTTTTTAATTCTTCCAGTTTAAAATTTGATTTTTTCATATTCTAGGATTTTTTTTAAAACCCTTTATTATGTACAAAATGGAAAACAAAAGGAGAAAAGCAGATGAAATGGAATGTTACAATATTTTTTTGCATTTTCATAAAAAGTCAATTTTCAGGATTTGGGTGAAGTCTGGTCCTGAAAAATGCGCATATGTTTAAATCTATACATTTTTAGAAACAAATAGTATGTGTTTCTTTAAATAAAACTTTTTTTAATAAAATGAGACTTGCATTATCTTTCTAGGTTCAATTGTATTCATTTTATAAAGGGAAAACTGCATTTTTTGCGAAAAATCAAGTGTTTTTCAAACTTAAACCTCAATGACGCACGGGTTAACTTGATCCAAATGAGCTGAAACTTTACCAATCTCATTTTTTAGTCAATTGGAGGCTTTTTATTGCTTTTGTGTGTGTGTGGGGGGGGGGTCCCCTCAGAAAAACATCGAAAATTGATTTCTTGTGACCACAATAATTAACACACATCAAATTTATTCAGAATAACTATATATCATTGAAATTTCCTTCACGTTAAAACATTAAATTAAAATGCATGCATATTTACATAGTTCTGAACGTGTCAGGCTTTAACTAAGCACAGTTTTGAAAGTGAGTGGTTCTGCCCCATGTGCCAATACAATGAACCAATACTGACTTCAATGTTTTAAAACAATCTTGCTTTTTATATTTTTGATAAGATGGAAAAAGATATAGTCCTACCGCGTATTTTATATAAACCTTATTTCGCCAGGATTTCCAATATAACTTTTAATTTTAGATGTAGAAATTCCATAAGAGAAAAAAAAAACTTTTCCAAAGTAAAAGATAAAGCCAAGTGAAAAAAAAAAAAAATGAAAGTTGTGGCTAAAAAATGGTGCAATGTCAAATTTCCAAGCTTATATTATGGTACTTATTGAACATTTTCCATTAAAAATTTACCATATGTAAGTCGAATATCTTCGCACCTTTTAATTAAGCATGATGGGCTTAGCGGTCATCTTTCTATATTTTACACAAATTTCTAAGTGGACAAATCCGCAGTTAAAATCATCGGAAGTTCGAAATTGTTACCAAAGGAAACATTTTATGCTTTTCATTTATGGAAATGTGTGCCTAGAAATTTGTATTTTAACTCCTTAATGGTTGCATTAAATTACGGATTAAAAATTCAAATTATTTATGGGCTCCACCTTTCTGAAAAAAGAATAATCACCTTATTTAATGACATTTAAAATGATACCATAATAAAGCTAATTACACTATTTTATAAAACTGGTGGGAATCAAACAATCTGTATAAAAGACACAGCCCATGAATATCAGGTGAGCGAGAATTATGGGGTCAAGATAAAGGTGAAGTAATTTCAGAATCCATCTTATGATTCTTTTTATTTTCGTAGGGGTGTTATTAATTAGTTAAAGCAGTAAAAATCAATTTGTTTTTTTCAAAATAAAAGCCTTTCTTAATATATCTGTCTGTAGTTAAAACTAGAAGTTCGAAATGTGTAATAATGCAAACATATTATGAACTTGTGTGCTTAGAAATTTGTGCAAAATATGGAAAGATGGCTGCCAAGCCCATCATGCATAATTAAAAAAAATAATTTTTAGAAACATGTTATGATGTATTTAGTAAAGGAGAAAAGGCTTTCTATCATCGTATACGTAGGTACTCGACTATTTAATTTTAATTTAATTGGCAATTTTTTAATGAAAAATGTTAAATAAGTACCATAATATAAGGTATGAAATTTGATACCACACCATTTTTTAGCCACAACTTTTATCTTTATCTTTATCTTTTTCTTTCTTTTTAACTTTTGAAAAGTTGTTTTTTAGTAAATATCATTTCTTTTTTTAAACAGAATATATATAATTTAAATAATTCTATTCACTCAAATTAAAATGAGTCCTCGTATAGCCTTTGTAAGTAGGAAGCAAACACAATACCATACATTTTGTTTACTTGCCATTAATTTTTTAGAGTAATTAATAATTTAAAAGTAAGGAAAGACAATTTCTTTTATTAAAGTATCGGTCTTTCTCAATTTATATCTTCTTTAAAAATTTTATGAAGGATGAAAATTTAGTTAAAAACAGAGTCGAATTGTTTGTTCTGTAATAACTCTTTTTTTTTTTTTTTTTTTTTTTTTTTTTTTTTTGCTAGCGATTTTGCATTGTAAAATAAATTTATCTTTACAAATACTTGCGGCTAATCAGAGAATGAAACCCCGCAGACATCTAAACAATCAAAGATATGTTTAAAGGTATGTAAACTAGCAATTTTAGACATAATGAAGAAATATTTTTGATTTAAAAAAAAATCTAAAAATTGAAAGATATAAACTGTACATATAACTTTATCGAAATTTAGATTTTGTTATGGAGAAAAAAGAATAAGCATGTAATTTTACTCACGTCTGTCTATACATACCTATTTATATAAATGTGAGATATTAATTTCATATAAAAATTCCCTTAAAATGATCCTCTTTAATAGTCTATTATTAAAGCAGCATATACATTACAATTAATTTTTTTCCATTTAAAAATTGCCTGAAATCTAGAGTATTATCGTTTGTCAAATTTGTTTTATGCTTTTTTTAATACCCAGATTCCTTTTCTAAACTTTGACAAAAGATCACAGCCACAATAATGTTAACCAAATATTTATATCTTTAAGAACTTCTTTTTGCTCTTAGAATTCTGAATTAATCATTCAAAATATGTACCTACCTAAGTCATGTTGCGTAATGTTCATTAGCTTCGAGTTGCATAAACTTATACATCAATTGAATCTGTTAAATTACTTTTGTAAAATACCTGATGGGAGAAATTGTTATTTTCAGAACATTTGCCTATATATTAAACTTGAGTCATTTACAGATATTCATTGGTTTTCTATACGAATTAAAGAAGAAATCGTTGTTCCCATTGCAACGGTACCTTTAACTATTGCTTTCTCTAATACCCAGATACTCAAATTTAACCAACTGCGCTTAGAATCATGCTCATAACAGAGAACATTTATACGTAAGAGTGGTGACATACGCACAAGACGTGTGTTCATATTCAAATTTTTGTCCAAAGTACGGTAACTCAGTTTTCAGTAATAGACATGGAATATTTCGATTGAACTAACCAGAAAAGTTAAGAAACATTTGTTTCCTGATTCGATTTTATACAAAATCGTCTTAACCAACCAAAGTTAATGTCGGAATCAAGATAATTTTTTCTCTGTTAATGTAATTCGATTGACCTATGAGAAGCCTCCATCCTTGCAGGCTTTTCGAGGTTTACTTCAAACTGCAAAAAGTTCTCAAAAATGCAGGCTTCTGATTGATTATTCTCATCTTGCTAATAGTAAAAAATTTATCTTGATCCCGGCCTATTCAACGTCCCTTAGATATTTGAGAAAGCCTTGACACGCGTCACGAAAACGTCACTCAAACCAGGCAAAACAAAGAAGTAAAATAATTCATTGGCTAGTTCATATCCATGAGCTAATGAATGATTCTGCTTCTTTGCTTTGCCTGCTTTTGACATTGACATTGAAGTCCACCGTAGTGGAGAATGCTTTGGCGCCTATAGCAACTATGGCTGTTCGCCTCGAATGATCCTTATTATTATACACAAACACAAACCACAATTTTTGTTTCCTTTTTCCATTACATACAAGGACGAGGTAGTCACAAAGAAATTTACAACACCAGGGAAATACAACCGGGAGTTCCACAAAGAGTGTGCAACGGAGCCAGCGGGAGTCGAACTCGCAGATATCCTACGCTCTCAAGCAATTAGCGACATGGTGCCTTAATCACTCGGCCACGGAAGCCCCTTTGCCTGCTTTATGTGACATTTTCGCGACACCTGTCAAGACTTTCTCAAATATATAGGGCGCATTGGCCTATTTAACAACCATGAAGCTATGAAAGGAGAGGAGCAGACATGTCAATCCTCCCGTGTGAAAAACTAGATGAAAAAAACGAGTTTTCCCTCTCTTCTGCCCTTTTCTGTCTTGAATTTGACCGACAGCAGCCCATTTAGCAGTCTCCAGTTGAAAACGCAGCTATATATGGCGGACGCAGGAGGGGAGGGGGGTGTTAGCGCGACCAATGACATAATAGGCCACACTGTTAAAAATGTCGTGAAAAATTACCTCTGTTTATAAAGGCTATCTATTTTCTGACCAATGAGAAAGCTACATAAACACCTATGGATCTTCTCATTGGTCAGAAAATAGATAGCCTTTAAAAACAGAGGTAATTTTTCACGATATTTTTAACAGTGCAGTTCATGACGTTTTAAATGTCACACTGAGTTGGATGATCTTCACACGATGATTAGTACAAAGCGGTGCGCCCATCATTTTGTGTCCATTGCCATGTACAGATAATCAACTCTGTGTGACGTCATGACCTGGCCTTGTATGTCGTTGGTCACAAGGTAGGAACAGCATCAAATGACATCATTTATATCTACTCCGAGGGAAACGAAAAAGGCATGCTACGGCGGTGAATTATACGTGTCTCTTTCTTCTTTAAAAATACCGTGCAGATGTCGCTGCAAATGACTGTTTGGAATTCAAATTCGTTGTACGTTTAAGGGATTCAATATTTCAGCGCTTTTTAAGTACACTGTTAAAAATCTGAGCAATTTGCTGCATCATCACTCCACCGCTTTTATAGAATATCTCTATTCTGACCAATGAGAATGCTCAATGATACAGTGATGTAACCGTTTTCTGTAAAAGCGGTGGGTTGTCGATGCAGCAAATTGCTCCGATTTTTAACAGTGTATTACTCGGATAGTCGATTTCTGCATCATCTACTCTAGACAATAAGTGAGCTATAGTTTGTAGAAAATATAGTTTAAAAATCAGCTTATCAAATAGAGCTAAAAATTGTATCCCATAAATGTTGAACAATGCTGAAATACAAATTTCGATTGCAGTGACATATGGTAATTTCAGCGTCACTATTGCAAAAGAAATGAATCGAGAAAGCATTTCACCGAGTGAAGATATAGAAAATGTTACTGCAATCGATATTTGTCAATCATTATTGTTCAATATTTATGGAATTCAATATTTACCACTTTTTAAAGCATTACAGGAATAGCCGGTTTCCACACATTGACCAGATAGATTTTTCACCAGATAGATTTTTCACAGTTATCGCAACGAGATTGACTAATCAAAAGCCTGAATTTTTGCTAACTTTTCACTGTTTGCAAAAATGTATCGGAATCCCTGCCTATATTTCTAGACGCTATAACTACATCGCCTGGAATACCTAGTGTGGAAATATGCTATCCAAACAGTGCTAAAAATTTGTATCCCTTAAATGTGCGACGATACTGCTAAAATCCCAAGTGCCGATCGCAGCGACATCTGCGGGATCTCCGTATTACTAGTATTACATTGTATAGACTAGCAATTTCTTGCAGTTGTCGCTGCGATCTGCATACTGCAGCAGTATCATTGCACATTTAAGGGCTACAATATTTTAGCACTTTTTGAGTATTACACGGATAGCCGATTTCGACACGAGCCGTTAATTCCCAAATTGGCTCAGCCGAGCTCAGCAATCTGATTGGCTAAAACTGATATTTATATAGTAGAAAATTGTACTTATTTTCTTATGAAGTAGTGTAATGTAAAATAGAAAGCAATTATAATGACTTAAATTGATTTATTTTGTTAAATTTGATCAAAATCACAGTAAAATAATCTAAAATATTAATATTAACGAAAAATAGATTGCTAAGTTCAGCTGAGCCAATTTGGGAATTAACGGCTCGTGATTTCGACACTATATATTCTAGGCGCTATAACCATAGTTTTCTTCGATGAAATCAGTGCTAAAGGATAATATTAGATTTCTAAAATATTTTGGCGGATTTATCGCTGTTTGGCATAATTTGTAAATTTTAGAATTAATTAACAGTTTTTCGCTAATTAAGGATACAAATTTTATGGTTTTAAAACTGAATTTTATAAAAGCACGTAGATTGAGTAAATATATGTCCAAAAATACAATCCTTTCTATTTTCAGTGCAGTATTTAAGTATCTATGTTGTTTTAATATAAAGTCTTGAAGATTAAAAAAAAAAAAACGATCTTTTTCAGTATCTCGATGTTTAAAAAAAAATCTATATCTAAGTTTATAATTAATTTATGAAGATAAATTTGGTCTCAAATTGGAGAACTTCTTTATTAGGTTCTTGTAGTATTGGTTTTCTTTTTCTTCGATCATTGATACTTTTAACATGGAGAATATCACTCAATATCATAAGCAGTTACGGTGTCTTGCCGTTTATTCTTGGCGTTTGTTTGTTTTGCGGAATTAGCATTTTTTTATAGCTCGGCTTCGAAGAGTGACCGTCCTGCTTGATACTACAATTTTTTTATTTGCATTATTATTATTTACTAATAAACGGCGTGGTCAGTAAGCGGAGGCTGCTGTCACGCTAAGGGGTCGGGTTCTAGTCCCTGGGTAAGATATGGATGTAACTGTGATTGTGTTTTCAAAAGTAATATATATATATATGTAATGTAGAGAAATAAAAAATGTTATGTCTGGTTTGCGTTACAATTTCTGTGTATAAATATGGATCATTCGAGGCTATAGCCATTGTTGCTGTGGTCCTCAAAGCAGTCTCCGCTACGGTGGATGTCAAAATCAAATCAAATCAAAATTTTTTCAAAAAATTCTGAAAAACGGTAATTTTGTAATGCATCTTTTCATTTATTATTTTGAGATTTTTAAAAGTAATGTTTGATCTTTAAATTATTCATAATATAAAACAGTTTTTAACCCTTAAATTCCTGATTTTTCAAAAATCATTGTAATAATGTTTTTCGGCTTTCATTTTTTAAATAAATCATGGGAAAAATACTTAAAAAAATCATATTTTGTTTTAAGTATGGTTTACCACTAAAAAACAGTTTGTTACTAATCGGCAATACTGGTCTGTAATTGAAAAAATAAGTTTCCTTGATAATATTCTATAATATTAAACACACAAGGATTTTAGGAACTATAATAAGAAGTAAATTTTATTTGCTCACTGCAGAACAAAATAGGTTATTTCGCAAGCTTCCAAACGAAACAAAAAGAACATGTATCAATCGTCTTTTTTTCTTAAACAGCACAAGTGTTGACATCTACATGTTGAAAATCGATTTAATAATATTTTCAGAATGTATTTTATTGGCAACATTAGTCATTATAGCTCCAATATTATTCTAATAGTATTTTACAGCCTAAATTGGGTATGTTGCCGAAAAGCAACACCCGGCATTCAAGGGTTAAGAATATTGTTAATTTTAATTTTTCAGTTTGTAAAACATAGTGAAGTGACAAATTAATGATAACTCCTCAAATACTAAGACATATGAAATTGTACACTTTACATTAAGTCGTTTCTTAAAAATAGGAAATTTATAATTATAATGTAATCCAAAACTAAAGTCGTGTAAAGTATAACTAGACACTGTTTTACCTACAAACTATTTCAATTTATTTGTATTCAAAGGAAGATGTCATTTTAATAATATTTTTAATTTATTTCAAACAGCCAATAAATAATTTGCAATCTTTCATAGTTTTATATTGATAAAGTTATAATTTTTTTCATCGTAATTTTCCTTTGTCTACATACTGCCAAGATTCAAGCTCATCATGGTATAGAAATGAGTAAACTACAATATCGTGTAGTTGCATAATTTCATTTATAAAAAAAATACACTATTAAAGATCGAAATCATTATTTTATACCATAACAGAAAAAGGAAAATAAATAGGTTGTATTCATTGAAACACCTCATCAAAACATTTTTTCGTTTAACATGCTATCATATCATATTTATTTATTTAAAAAGAAATCGAATATTAATAAGAAACTTTATTTTTATACTTAAATTTGTATCTCTAGAATTTTTTTAATTATAATAAAAATAATTCACATATTCCAAATGAAACTCTTTGCCATATTAAACAAGAAAGGCAAGGTAATAAATATTCATTAATTGCTTCAAGATAAGCGACATTTCAATAAAGACTTGCATATTGCTTTTTACTTCCAAAAGATTTCGCAATATTTTTATTATTTTAAACGAGACATTTCGTTTTTTTACGTTTATTCGTGATTTATATCAAATATTTTACCAGTATTTAGAATTTCTTTTAAATTTAAAATGTGTGTTTATTTTTATTTGATCAGAGATTTTTTTTGTAATTGTGTAATTGTAGTAAGGAAATTTAAATTATTTATTTTTTGTTTTCAAAGTCTGTTTTTTTAAGTTTGTTAATAGTTTAATTGCAAAAAAAAAAAAAAAAAAAAAAAAAAAAAAAAAATTAAAATTAAAATTAAAATTATTCTTTATCTAACTACACATGATAAATTTATTGTAAAAGTTTTATGTTCCTTTGTACTTGCCGTTAATTAAAATTTTATTCCTTTGTTTCCTTGTAACAAAAATAAAGTTTTTTTATATCTTTATAATATAAGACAATGATAACAAAGATGCTTGCATTAAAATAAAACTTAGAAACTTTTTGATTAAAACCCTGTATTGTATATAAAAAAATAGCACATATTTTAGTTAATATAATAATATTTTGTTCATATAATGACAAATATTTTTAAATGCGATTACCTTATACTGTAGAATTTCAGAATTTGTATTTTATTTTATTTCCAATGATTAGATTAAGGGTGATGTAAAAGATAAGTATATAAAAGTTTACTTATTAAAAGTATTTTTTAAATTTTAAATTGTATGTGATTATAAAGAATATTCAAAATTTACACTCGAAATTCAAAGTCGAACTATATGAACTCTTAATATACAACAGAATACAGTAAAGTATTTTCTGTTAAATTTTTTATTTACCCTTGAAAATCATTGATGTTTTAAAAATGAGACATAAGTTTAAACTTTCTAGTATATTCTTAGGTTCTCAGTAATATTCATTTTTAAGAAGATAAAAAAGGCGACTTTGTTTTTCATGTTATATATAGTGTATTCCGTGAGTCTATGTGTATTTATATGCGCAACATTCCGCAAAATGACAAAACAACAACTACTGTAAAAGCATAAACAAATAATTTCTTTGCATTAAAAAAGTAATATCAAACCGACTTAATTAATATTTACAATTAATACACAGATATTAAGATTGTATTTCCAAGGAGCATGGAACTCATGTTTCAGAATAGAAATTTTATGTTTAATATTTACATGGCAGATTTTTTTCTTTATATTTCTTTAAACACAGAATTTGTCATATTTTACTGCGAAAAACTAAGTCAATATTATATAAAAATGTTTTGATTGAATTGTATGTACTCTGTAAGTAAATCCCATCTTTTTTCCGCTAATTTTATTTTATTGATGTACTTAATGAATTTCATCTAAGTTTTGTTATTAAATTTACTGATTTTATTTTAAATCTTTTAAACAACATTATTAAATTAACAGAAAAATTACATATTAAAAAAAATAAGAAACCTAGTTATTTTGAGTTTCATTTTAGGAGTAATATAAAATTTACATTAGTCCGGAGAGTAAACATGGGCGAAAAAGAAAATTAATCCAGCAGTTTTTAATAGCATTCTACATTAAATAAGAAAATCTATTTCCCAATTTTAAAATAATTATAATTCAGAATAGTAATTAAAATTCTTAAACTTTTATTCGGGAAGAAATGAAACTGTGTTTTAGATGCCTTTAGGCTCACTCAAATGTTTTAAAACTGTTGTTTTCTGAAAAATGCTTTATATTGTTTTGTACAAATACTGAATATTTCATGTTCGCGTTTACGTTGAATTTACATGTTTTACATAAAGTATAAATAAATAATTAATTAAAATGTCTTGGTACGTACATTCTCAAGTAGAAAGTATTTTTAAGTAAATTTTTGAATCAGAAATGAGCCATTATAAGAAAAGTTGAAAATGAAATATTAAATTGGAATAACTTTTCAAAGGAATAAATTGTGATACAAGTATTTAAATACTACACGATTATAACGTGTTTATTAGCACATTTTAAAATTAGATATAAGTAAAAATAGCAAATAAAGCCTTTGTGCAACAATATTAAAAAGCAGAAAAACCAACGTTTAAAATGCACAAATAATATATGAAAAGCAGCAAACAGCTGTTTCGAATCTACTAGCGAGATTCTTCTTCAGTGCAAAAGGAACAGCGTGCTAGAAAAAGCAAGGCTGAGCTCAGCCTTGCTTTTTCTAGCACGCTGTTCCTTTTGCACTGAAGAAGAATCTCGCTAGTAGATTCGAAACAGCTGTTTGCTGCTTTTCATATATTATTTGTGCATTTTAAACGTTGGTTTTTCTGCTTTTTAATAGATATAAGTAATTCTTAAGAAAAATCAAAATGGAATTTCTGTTTACATATCTTTACCAACGTGACTGAATGAAAAAAGTAATAATTGTATTTTATCTGCAATAGAAAATATTGTCATAAAATTGTGTGCCTGTAGATTTAGAATAGTCAGTTAGGGGTCACACCTATACATTTTACGAATATTCCCTAAGAACAAAAAAAAATCGCAAATATAAACATGATTAATAATGTATTTTACACTTTTATGTTTTGAATTTATCTAAAATATTTTTTGTCAAAACTTTTAGGTGTAATATAAATTACATTAGTCCGTAGAGGAATCATGTGCGAAAAAAATAATCAATCCTGCAATTTTTAATATCATTCTATATTAAATAAGAAAATGTATTTCCCAATTTAAAAATATTTGAAGAAGTTTATGTGTCAAATATATCTTCAAAAGTCAGAATCGTAATTAAAGTTCTTAAACATTTATTAGTGAAGAAATTAAATTATATTTTAGAGGTTTTCAGGATCACTCACATATTTTAAATCTGTTGTTTTCTGAAAAGTGCTTTATTTTGTTTCGTACAAATACTGAATATTTCATGTTCGTTATTACGTTGAATTTACATGTTTTACATAATGTCAAAATAAATATATAATTAAAATGTCTTGGTACGTGCTTTCTCAAGTATAAAGTATTTTTAAGTAAATTTACGTACATATTTAATACTTAAATTAAGTTACTACACAATTTAACTTGCCTGGCTAATACGTATGAGATAACTAAAAAAGTGTCAGTAAATAATTTGAAATATCACTATATTCAGATTTAACATTGTAGGCAAAATACCAAATGCAATTAAAATTGTTAATTGAAGTTATTGTAAGAACTGCTTATTAAAGATACATTGTGGCTAATTGAAATTGCATTGCCCTAGATGCGTGCGTATTGGAAAAAGGAAAAACATCAACACCTGATGAGATGAAATATGTAGCTAGAAAGAAGGGACGTTCAAACAGAACTTCAAAAATTGTAAAACACTTCTAAAGATCCACATTAAAATAGTTCCAAAAAATTCTAAGTTCCGATCAAGCGTGCTTGCTATTAACTAAAAAGAAAAAATCTGTTTACGAAAAAGGAGATTAAAAATGTATTATATCTTCCGTTAAAAATTAACCGAACTTTAAAACTTGAAAAATATTGATATTAAAAATCATATGTAAAGAACAGAAAAGATGTTACATGGATCCCAAGAACTTTCGATCGCAAACGCGATCCTTTTCAAGGGATAGTTTCACTAAAATGTCGCATTCACTGTGCTATTTATATACCAATCTGGGAAAAAGCATCAATCTATTATTCGTTTGGGTGTATTTGAAATTCGTGAGTTCCGATGCTGAAGTGTTAGATATTTTCAAAATATTAAATCAAATATGAGGTATGTCATAGGATAAAACATCATAACATACACTATTTACTTTACTCAAAATCCCCAATGATTCCCTAATTCTCAAAGTATAATAACCTGGTGTAGGTATAATAACTTTTGAATTTTCGAAATCAATTTTTATACATTGGTGTTTATTTACCCTTGAATGGGCCTTAGATGGTCGGTTAAACTTGATATCGCTCATGTGATTCCCCAATCATTCTTTAAATTTTCGAAAGGTCATAACTATGTAGCTTAACTCAGTTTGTTTTTCCGTTCAATATGGGATAGAATAGACCCCTGCAATTTCCTTGTTAGGTATGGGGTTGATTTTCCTCTAAATTAAAGCTTTTAGATTTGTTGGAGATTTGGGTATTAAATAAATATCGAATTTCCTTAGGGCGTACTTTAATCTTTCACATACTCTTGGTACGTAATCGACGCTAAAGATTTTAAATTCTCTAATGTTTATTCTTACCTTTTAATTTTTCTGCTTCCTAAATTAATTTATTTATGTGTTGATGGGAAAATCCGTTTTCTATTGCAATGAATTTAATTGTATTTATTTCATTTTGTAGATAATTTTCACTGCAAATATCAAAAGCTTGTTTTAGGTAAAATCTGTAAGCAGCAAGTTTTTTTTTTTTTTTTTTTTTTTTTTTTTTTAAGGGAGGTGCAATCATTAGAGATGGTGTTATTCGAACGCCCCTGCTTTTTGTATACTCTTTCTATTTTTCCCTGATCAACGTCTCTTATCAGTTCTGTATACAGATATGGTAAAACCCCCTCATTTTCTCTCTCTAAGGTGAATTTAATGTACGTGTCTATTTCATTAACTTTCAATAAAAATTCATTTAAGGTTTGTATGTCATGATCCCAAAATATAAGCACATCGTCTACATATCGGATTCATTGCGTTGGTTTTAATTAAAAATTTTCCATTATTTGATTTTCCATAGGTCTTAGCTTCAGTTTCGCCATTAAACCCGATTACCTTTGCTTCAAACAACTTATCAAAACAACTCAATCAATGTCCCCCTCTTTACTTATATTTATATCCATTACAAATAATTATGAAACATGTAGAAAAAATAGTCACGGCTGCCAATCATACAGCAACACGTTGATTTTAACACGGTGCCCACAACAAATCCTTATTAGATTTCTGCCAAAAAAAAAAAAAAAAAAAAAAAAAAAAATCTCCCCACAGACTGCTAGCGATAGAAGAATCAATAAGATACGCTCAATCGAAATTCGAAGTTTCGTAACGATATAATTTTAATAAAAATACCTGAATCACAAAGCAAATAAATTTAAATAGATTTAACAGCTTAATTAATAAAAAATAGGAAAGCTTCAACTATTGGCGTCGTTCGGGAAACCAACTGATAACAAGTTGTACTAAACATATAATGTACACTATGATCTATGCAGAAAAATTTATTAACATCCTACAGTTTGAAATTTACGCCTATCATTTGCTATTTTAGGCTTAGAGTTAATCAAAAATAATCACATAAAATAAATTTCACAGAATAGATATCAGTTCTATTAATTAAAGTTACAATTTAAAATGCCTTGTTTCTTGAAAAGAAAGTCGGGACTTAAAAAATACAATAAATATTAGAAAAAACAATAATTTCATTATTGATCATTGTATACATAAAACTAAGTGCAACTGAAATCAGTAATAGAAGTTCTCTAAAAACTATTTCTTTTTAAAAGTACATAGTGGCTCATTGAAATTGTATTTTCCTAGATGTTTGTGTTTCAGAATGTAGGTAAATGATGCACTATTCTGCAAAATTGTATTTCTTCTGCGCATTTTGAAATACTAATAAGGCTCATGTTTAAAATTAACGGTAATTTTAATTCTTTTTTTTTAATAATTGCATATTTTTGAAGCTTACTGATTTAAACTCGTTCCCCAAATGAAACTATTGTTAAGTGTCATATTATATATATAAATTATTTTCATATCCAATGCTAATTTAAATAGTTGTGGAGCAAACATGCAAACCATGCTTTCTCCTTCAGATACAAATTTTCAAAAAACACAAAAAACTGATAAATAAGAAAATAACTTGTATTTAATTCTCATTTTTATTGTGTATTTTTATTACTGTTTATTAGAAAGAATTGCAAGCATACCTAAGATATTAAACATAAAACAAATTAATAAAATGCATTTAATATTTGGAGAAATCACGTTTTGACCGAATTCAGAGGAGGAAACATGTTTTGATTATTTGACAAGTGGATAAAACGCTTTTTGAATGAAATAAGTTCTAACTCACAAATAATACAATAGCATTATTTTATTTGAATAAATACCGAATTTCAGTTGATTATTGTTAAAGTAAAATGACAGATTATGATACCTAGTATTATTCATTAAATATTTACTAAATAAATACTCGTTTGCCAGAAATCCACTTCAAATTTTAAAACCAATATCTTCATCTAGACAGTTTTACACATATCCCTCTTCTTTATTGCAGGCTTATCAATCATGGATAATGTGGTTGTATCATTTGAATATACCATCAGGTTGATTTTGCCACTGTTCACTATACATTACCTTCAAAAGTTTTTTAACATCTTTGTTCTTTTCAACTTGTATGGCGTGGCTAAGAGGAAGATATTCTATAACAACCCTTTGAACAAGGCGACAGTAACTGCCTTTTTAAGAAGATTTACATCATATTCTTCATTTAGATTTTGAAATCTATAATTCTGGAAGCCTTTAACTTTAACAGTTCTCTTATTTTTTTCTAAAACAATCCGTTTCAATTGTGATATGTATGGTTGGTTTCGAAAGTACACATTAAGTGACAACTGTGATTGGCAGACTGGATAAATCACTGCTTGATTGAATGCAGGCTTTGGAGGAAACACTCTTTGATTGAAACGTCAAGTTTTAAAATTGATTTATAATCGGAGAAAAAATTTTTTAGCTAAAAATACCATTTATTTCTGTGCAATTTAACACAGAGTTCATAAAAATAACAATAACTCATTTTTTATTTTTTTGTGAGAAAACACGGTTTGAATGTTTGCTCCACAGTTACAAAAGTTACTGTCTGACAGTTCTTAAGTTAATTTTTTTAAGATCTCTAAACCAACGTAAAATGATAAAAAAAAAACAATTAATATTCTTCTACTGTTCTAAACTATAACTTTCATAAAAATTTCAGTATAAATGAAAATTTATATAAAAATACATCCTTCAGTTTCTTACGTATCTCCATCGCTACATTACAGCTATATTTCTGAGCAGTGTTTAAATAGTCTAATATATATATGTCTATAGTTATATGTCTAAATAAAGTATATTGCAGGCACTTTACAAAATTTTAAGTTATCAATTTAATACTTCTAGACTATTAGAAGGAAGGCATTGTAAAATATTTCAAATTGAATGAAGAGTCATAAGTTTTTCCTGAATTTAACTCTATGTATAATAAAAGAAAATTTTAATTTCACAAAAAACTATTTTAAAATTGTTAGTTTATTTCTACAATGGCGTAATAAGTAAAAATAGTTTATAGGAAATAACTATAATTTATATTAAGTGAACCATGAAGACAATATAAACTTTCGAAGTGACTTTTAAATGTTTATTATTGTCTTCATCTTAGTTTATGACCGAAATTGAAAATTACCCGTTCATTTAATCACAAGTGTCTCTAATATGATAAAGTCAATGTAATATATAAGAGCAATTGTTGTCCTCCATATGCATTAATTATTTTCATGAAATATTTTTTATCTTTATTCGTACGAGTTTTTAATTCTGAATTTTAAAATCACGATTTGATATTATGGTCAGATTTATTTTTAAAAAAATCTTTTAAATTGCTTTCAATATATATATTTAGACACTTTTTTTTTATTTAATGGAACACCAGTTTTAAATGCAAATAAAAATTACCCAACTTCAGCATGAAATTAAGTCTTGGATTAATATGCACAATATTTTCTTTAGAAATAATTTTACCAGTTCCACAGTAAAAAAGGTTTTCTTAAAATGTTGTCTTTTGTGTAACATGTCTCTTGGTATTTCCGTATGAAATTAATAGATTCTCCAGAGCGAGAAAATATTAATTCAAATTCCGTTTATATTAGATGCTCCAAAACCTAGCATTCTCGGAAAACAAAGACACCACGATAGACGTGTATCTGTGAAATACCCGAAGTATTCACTGTTTTTCTGTAATATATATATATATATATATATATATGATATATATATATATATATATAAATATATAAATGCTGCAAACGACAATCTATATTATAAAGGGCAAACGTGCCCGTGCGTAACGCTGACGTCATTTTGAAAATGCCATAAGCGGACTATTTAGTTTAACTGTCATTAACTTTACTTTTATTGCGATAATTTACAATTCTAATTATTGCACATGTTCCATTCAATTGCACACCGTCTAATAAGAAAAAAAAATGTATTTTCAAATTCAATCTTTTTGAAAACTATACCACAATTTATTTGAAAAGTACATCGCAAATTAGTCATTTTTTATTGTGTTTATATTAATTTTCAAGGCTGATTTCATTTTCAAATCTATCTCTCTTGCGTGAAGACGATTACGAAAGATAAAAACGTTTATTAAAATTTATATAATTACTATATCATCATTTGATTCCAGCTTGTATTACATAACGAAATTAAAGCACTCATCAATCAATAAATAAACAACAAAATATAAATAAAACACAACTTTTTGACATGTAATCCAATTTCCTGCTTAATCCGGTGAAATGAATAGAATCCAAAAGGTTGTTTGTACCTTGCGATCTTTGGATCTTTCTGCCGTTGACGTGAGGCCGATATAAAAACATTGCTTTTATATGTTTCAAAATTTTATTTGAAGACATTACACATTATTTTTCATATAAATTTGACTTTTAAAGTTGTTAGGGGTATTCTAAAACACATATTATTAGGTTGAGCAAAAAGTTCTGGGAAATTTTTCATCTGATAGTTACTAGAATTTGTATCGTATATAGGATTATATCGTTATGAGAATGATGGAGCTGGTAACGGCAACAAACTTAGCCAGCAAATCTGGAATCTGGCAGAACGGTGGTAGAAAGTCGTGGGCTATGATGGTCCCTACTTTAAAGAATAGTCTTTGTTGCTTTTGTTGTTAATTTGCGCCTAACAACGCAGCATTCACAGATTTCCTAGAACTTTTTGCTCAACCTAGTATATGTAAAAATGTTTTAGACTTATCAATTTAAAAAGAAAAAAAAACCCTCTTACTTAAACGTACTTACTTAAATTTCTATGAGATATTTTATCTGAGAAAATCCTACAAACTCTTTCTGGAAAATACACTTTTTAAGCTGAAAATACTTCATGATTGATTTTTCCACAGGTGTTTCAATTATCTGCACCAAACAAAGAGTAATGTTTGAGCATTTCTGTAGCTTTGGTTGCCATCTATTGGCAAAACTCTGAAATTCTTTTGAATTTGAAAACTGAAGAGTGGGTCAAGACAACCCTATGGTCAACCCTCCGCAGTCTCCTCTATATGATGGATTTCCCCAATAATTAGTAATCCGGAAAGCCTATGTTTATCCACTTGTTTATATAAAGAACTACAGCTTGTAAGCCTGAACAACATTAAAAATTTGTTGCAATCTAAGCATATTTATGAACGTTTGAGAGCAAGCAGATATACAGAACGACGACCTGAAGTCATAAATGTTTTTACAAATAAGCTGCAGAGGATGAGAAAAAAGTAAAACATCTTCCATTTAATGTTGTTAAGGTTAATTGCCAAATTCACTGTACATTTAGCTCGCAAACAAAACACAAATACCATTTTATTAAATTTGCGAAACTTCTTTCAAATATACATATGTACATTTGATCGATGTATCGCTACTTGTATTCATTTACATATTACGCCTTTAATAAATAATTGTTTATCTTATTGAACCCTCGTATGGATTTTCCAAGCATCTTGCTGCCTCTTAAGTATGTGATAAGAAGTGATTGAGGATATCTACTAATCGTAATTAGCTTAACTCTGTTTGATAGGCAAATGAGCTGATTAAAACTGAATATGTTTATGTAGTTTAGGATTTATTAATGCTGTTAAATATTCATTTCTAATTTACAAATAGAATTCTATTTAACCCGCTTTGTTTCAAATTTGATATTAACACAAATTACAAAATATAATGAGGCAAACAAATTATCTTTTAATACATATGATAAAGAAATTTAACTAAAGAATTTCATAACATTAAAAAATCAGAAATATTTCAATGAACTTTTAAAAAGCAATGGATATTAATATAAAACAAAATAATATCTAACTTTATTACAATATATGTGTATAATTATTGCTATTCAAGTACGTAAAAAGTATTTATTTGTCAAATAATTGAAATATAGAATTTATCATAAATATTTTCAAATGAAATATATGGACATCTGGTGTAAAAGAGCTTTACATGAAGATTTATATATAATTTGAACACACCAAAAATAAATTTAAAAAATATATTAAATATATTGTGAAGTAATCCGTGTAAAAACTTAGTCATAAAATCCTAAACAGAAAATATCTTCCAGAATTTTCTTTTCCGACAGTGAAAATCACATAAAAAATTTCAAACTGTCCAGCCAGTAAGTAAGGTTACCAAGTTCACATTAAAAGAACTAATTGATATAAAAAAGTTTCGTAATTTCTTTGTTAAATATTTATTCTAATGGTACACAGTTGATTTAAATTCGAATTTATTTAATACGAACATTAAGTGGACCCTTAAAATTATACAAAATTATTATTAATCAATATTAATGGAATACCAAAAATCAGTATTATGATCTTTTCATATTGAAAATGCACGGTACATAAAGAGTGCGTGAGGTATTTGAGAACACACGTTATAGGTAAAATATCACTCTGTATATCATAGTTACAAATCTTTTTCTGTTACATGCAAACATGTTAGAACCTAGAAAAACTGAGGATATGAAGAGGCATGCTGTCATTGGCTCATTTTCTGAAGAACACTTCGATTTAGAGATTGACATATTCTTGAAACATGCCTTGTCATTCGTCTTTAATGAAAGAAGGGAACTGAAGGCTTTCAGACTTCATATGGCAAACATTTCATGCAGAAAAGACATTGCCAGCAATATGAAATCATCACGACACCAGAATTATTTAGTCAAGTCGATGAAGACGTCGATCAGGACCAGGTGACGTCAATCAGGTGAGCCACGGCTAGTGGTGTGACTAATGTTGTTTCATCCACGCTCTAGCAATAAAATGCAACCCATTGGTAAGGGTGTTTTTAAGGGTGTCCTTTGAAAGCCTTTTATAATCATGCTGTAAATAATTGGATGATTGCTCCAGGAAATGTTAGAAAGCCTGTTTCAATCTACAACATTGCTGAACTTGCGGGCATAGCATGTTCTAATGCCGTAGTTACAAACAATATTATGAAAGGTTTTAAGGTTACAGGGATTGTGACTTTCAATGATAATGTTTTCTCTGATGACGAATTTCTTGCAGCTACTGTAACAGACAGACCGATGCTGAATGAAACTGATTTTGATAAACCATCAGCGGGTGGCGCATCTCGAACTGACAATACCATTGCTCATGGAAGCAGTTTAAATTTATCGCCATTAACACGTGAAACTGTGAGACCTCATCCAGAAGTGCAAGCTAGGAAAATGTCAAATAGGGATCGGCATAAAGGGAAATCTCGTATCCTGACTGATACTCTTGAAAAGCTAATTATTGAAGCTGAAAAAACAAACAAAAGCAACACCCTAAACGCAAGAAACAATGATATTGAATAGAATGATTTTTTTTCATTGTTGTGTTGTCTAATTGGCTGGTCAGAGGTACAACAACCCATGGTCAAAGGTACAACTATATGTGTTGTACCTTTGACCACTATGTTATTATTTCTTAAAAATGAAATTAGACATAATAAATGGAATTCTAGAAACTTGAAAAAATTACATATGATAAACCAAATGATACAGATTATAATAAAACAAAGAAATTGAATTTAGCCTTAATAGTTAAGCTACGTAAATTAAAATATTGCAAAGTGGTCAAAGGAACAACACCTTCCTCTACAGCTATTGTCCGAAAGAACCAGAGATAACCATCTGACTAGAGACAAGCGCCTCCTGAACAATGTAAAGCAACAAGAGGAGCCAGGAATGTTCTTTTTTATTTCCAATGAGAAAAACTTAGCCCAGGTCAAGAAAGTGAATTGCAAAAAGATTAATGTATAAAATCTTGAAAAAATATAGTTCGAAAACATTTCGGCTTCACTGGTGTTTTTGGGGGGGATCATGAGAATAGAAGACGTTCATATACCTCCACATTTCATTCTTCAATGTGCCTCGGTCGCGTCGTTGCTTATACCGAAGTATTAAAGCACTTAAATACTTCTGTAACACGTGGGAGGCCGTACGTCTTTAAACAAGACTCTTCACAATCTCATACAGTCCATACAATCAAAAAATGGATGGCCAAAGCATTCAAGACGATGTTATCCTCAAATTATCGAACTCCATCTATCTAGATATGAATTGAATGATCTATTACGTATGTAGCGTAGTTGAGAGGGACTCCAATAGTCATCCACACAACAATGTTGCGAATATCGTGAAAACCCTTGTGAATTTAGTGGCAAATGTTCCCAACACTCTTCTGATCATTGCCTACAGCCATTTTGGACAGCCTGTACCGGCGTTTGTTGCGGCTGGCGATGGTTTCAATGTATGATATGATCCAGCGTGTATGTGGTCACCTGAACAGATAGTTAAAATAAATAAAATGCTCTATCTCTAGCGTGTATTCTTGTTTGAAAGAAGTCGTATATTTGTTCTCAAATACCTGACACACCCTTTAAAAACATATGGCCATCCTTTTCTCCCCACAAGATGCTCGAAAATTCGACTTACAATTGATTTTTATCGCTGTCTGTCATAGGATTTCAAAACGAGACAAAAAACACAAATGGGCACTGTTAGGTAACTTTTATAAACATATTTCTCTGTAAAACTGTTACTGGGTTTCAGTCAAACCGTTTCGTCGAACATTATCGATAATACTTCACGCGCAGATTTTGCCTGATTTGTATTCATTTGTTATTTCGAACAACAGCTAAATTTGTGAAGAATTTTAGGAAACAGTTCTTACTCAGAAAAAGAGAAAATCAATGTTAAACAACATTTCAACAATAAATTTCAATTTAATATTCCCAGTTACAAATAACAGATAAATTAGCCCTTAGAAATTTGCATGCAATGAGAAAGTAGAAAATGTATTACAAAGGAACTTTATATCAAAGAAATATCTCTTTTCCTGAAATAGGAATTAGAAAATAAGAAATTTTAAATATTCTCCAAAATTATAAAAGACGAGATTAAAGGCTAGTATCCAAAAAAATAAATCAATATAGTTAAAAAAAACTAATTTGAAGTTATCAAAAACATAAGAACGAGGGAATTTACGTGCATCCTATATATATTATCTAGCGCATAATATTTATACATTTATTACAGGTTGAAGAATATCTACATAATTTAATTTTATTCATTAAAATACATTCCATAAAATTTTCAGAAAAATCCACACAGTTAATTTATTTCACTTAGGCCGTCATCTAAAATGTATTTTTAATTATTAAAAATGTTAAGACATGACGTCAGTGCAAAATTTTAAAATTATACTAAGATAACAACATATTAAATATGTCTGTAATAAATATTTTTTTGCCAAAAATCTAATTTCCACAATTAGTGAAATTTAATGTTGAAATTGAAAACAATGTAACAGGATAACCATGGCAATCTACAAATAATTAAACTAATTATTTTTACATAATAAAAAACAGCATTTCTGGAAATCATTCGAGTTATGCGGATGAGAATAAAGTAATCGTTAAATATTTCAAGAAGCAGCTTTTAATTTTTAATGGTTTCATAAATTTTAACTAACTTTTAAGCTTAATATGCTGTAGGGCTAAACAAATAAGTAAAAGTTTCTTATTTTTAAATTAAAGTTACTGAACATTTTTGAGAAGCAGAAATTGAAAAGGTAATAACGAAGAATTTACCTAAATTTATTAGCTTCAGAATATTTTGTCGTTAGCATTAGAACATTTTTCTTATTTTTCGCTTATGTGGCCCTATGGTATATATATCTGCAAACATTAGAAAAAAAAACTGTTTAAACCTAGAAATTCACTGGTATTTAATGGGAAAAAATCTTGTTTTCGCAGCTGAAACAACATAAAATCAAACTCAAATCATCCGTTAAAATACTATTTTAAACAAAGCATATGTAATAACATTCAGGATAAAACAATAGTGATAGCAAGAGTAAAATATAAGGTAGTTAATATTGCGGATTTTTTTAAAACAACTTCAAATAATCTTTGACATAATAAAAACAGTATGGTTGACGCCGGCAACTGTTAGGTGGCACCCATTGCAAAAATTAAGAAGCTACTATTGCAGTAGTCCGGCAAGAAGCAATTCCGAAAAGTTTCGGTATATTTTCACCTTTCATCATCATCAGATCTCAAAGCCATTTTACATTTCTATCTCTCTATCTGTCTATCTATCTATCTATCTGTCTGTTTGCCTATCTACATATCTACTAAAAAACAACTTTTCAAAAGTAAAAAAAAAGCCAAGCAAAAAAAAAAAAGAAAAGAAAAAAGGGGAAAGTTGTGGCTAAAAAATAGTGTGATATCAAATTTCCAAGCTAATATTATGGTACTTATTTAACATTTTTTATTAAAAATTTACCATATGTAAGTCGAGTACCTAAGTATGCGTTGATAGAAAGCCTTTTCTCCTTTACTAAATACATCATAACGTGTTTCTGAAAATTAATTTTTTTTAATTATGCATGATGGGCTTGGCGGCCATCTTTCCATATTTTACCCAATTTTCTAAGCACACAAGTACACTGTTAAGATCGGAAATTCGAAATTGTTGCTAAAGCAAACATTTTTTGCTTTTAATTTATGGAAATGAGTGCCTAGAAATTTGTGTCTTAAAATAAAGTTGAAGTAACTTCAGGTTTTATCTTATGATTCTATTTTTTCGGAGGGGGTTAATTAATTAGTTAAAGCAGTAAAAATCAATTTGTTTTTTTTTCTTCAAAATAAAAGACTTTCTTAATTTATCTGTCTGTAGCCAAAACTAGAAGTTCAAAATTCTTAATAATGCAAACATATTACGAGCTTGTCTGCTTAGAAATTTGTGTAAAATATGGAAAGATGGCCGCCAAGCCCATCATGCATAATTAAAAAAAATTAATTTTCAGAAACACGTTATGATGTATTTAGTAAAGGAGAAAAGGCTTTCTATCAACGCATACTTAGGTACTCGACTTACATATGGTAAATTTTTAATAAAAAATGTTAAATAAGTACCATAATATTAGCTTGGAAATTTGATATCACACTATTTTTTAGCCCCAACTTTCCCCTTTTTTCTTTTCTTTTTTTTTTTTTTTTTTTTTGCTTGGCTTTTTTTTACTTTTGAAAAGTTGTTTTTTAGTAGATATCAGTTCTTTTTTTTAAACAGATTATATATAATTGAAATAATTCTACTCGCTAAAATTAGTCCTTGTATAGCCTTTATAAGTAGGGAACAAACACAATAGTATACACTTTGTTTACCTATCATTCATTTTTTAGAGTAATTAATAATTTAAAAGTAAGGAAAGTCAATTTCTTCTTTCAAAGTATCAGTCTTTCTCAATTTATATCGCCTTAAAATTTTCTATGAAGGATGAAAATTTAGTAAAAATCAAATAGAGTCAAAATAAAATATATATTTACAGTTAGTCTGTCAGTTAATTGTTTGTTCTAACTTTTTTTTGCTGACGGTTTTGCAAAATAAATTTATCTTTACAAATACCTACGGAAAATCCGAGAATGAAGCCCCGCAGGCATCTAAAGAATCGAAGATCTGTCTAAAGAAGTAAATCTAGCAATTCTAGACATGATGATGAAACATTTTTGATAAAAAAAATCTAAAATTTTAAAGATATAAACTGTACATATAACTTCATCTTCATTTAGATCGTGTTATAGAGAAGAAAGAATAAATATGTAATTTTACTCAAGTCTGTTTATCCATACCTATTTGCATAAATGTGAGAATATAATTTCGTATAAAAATTCCCGTAAATTGATTATATTTAATAGTCTATTATTAAAGCCGCATAAACATTAGAATAAAATTTTTTTGCAGTTGAAAATTGCCTGAAATCTATAGTCTTATCGTTCGTCAAATTTGTTATATGTTTTTTTTTTAATACCCAGACACCTTTTCTAAACTCTGACCAAAGATCACAGAAATACTGAAATTATCCAAATACTTATACCTTTCTATCGTATTTCTTTTTTTGAGTGGGGGGAGGGGTGAGGAAGGGCGCTTAAGAACTTCGTTTTGTTCTTAGAATTCTGAATTAATCATTGAAAAGATCTGCCTACGTAAGTCTTGTTGCAGAATTTTCATTAGGTAAGAGTTGCATCAACTTATACATCATGTGAATATATTAAATTACTTTTGTAAAATACTAGATGGGAGCCACTGATATTTTCAGAGCATTTGCCTACATTTTAAACTTAAATTATTTACAACTATTCATTAATTTTCTATACGAATTAAAGAAGTCGTTGTTTCCATGGCAACTGTGCCTTTCACTATTGCTTGTTTGTTTGTTTGTTTTATTGAACACATATATATCAGATCACGCGAGGATCACGGCGGGATTTGAACCCGCCCCCACCTACGTTCTCAAGCGATTAGCGGCGTGGTGTCTTATCCACTCAGCCACGGTGGGCCACTATTGCTTTATCTAATACCTAGATACTCAAATTTAACCAGCTGCGCTTAGAATCATGCTCATAACAGAGTACATTTATATGTAAGAGTGGTGACACATATGCACAAGTCGTGTACTCATATTCAAGTTTTTGTCCAAAGTACAGTAACTCAGTTTTCATTAATAGACGTGGAAGATTTCGATTAAACTAAACAAAAAAGTTTAAAAACATTGGCTTTCTGATTTGATTTTATTCAAAATCGTCTTAACCAACCAAAGTTAATGTCCGGGATCCAGAGTGTTTACTGCAAACATAAAAAAAGTTTTCTAAAATGCAGGCTTCTGATTGAGCAATCTCATCGCGCTAATAGCGTGAAATCTATCTTGATCCCGGTCTATTCAACGTCCTTTAAATATTCGAGAAAGCCTTGACAAGTCAGGAAAATATCACACAATGCAGGCAAAACAAAGAAGAAAAATCATTCATTGGCTCGTTCATATCCACGAGCCAATGAATGATTTTGTTCCTTTGCTTTGCCTGCTTTGTGTGATGTTTTCGTGACGCGTGTCAAGACTTTCTCAAATATTTAAGGGGCGTTTGTTTATTTCGCCACCATGAAGCTATGAAAGGAGAGGAGCAGACATGTCAATCTTCCCGTGTGAAAAACTACATAAAGAAAACGAGTTCTTTCCTCCTCTTCTGCCCTTTTCTCTCTTGATTTTGACCGATAGCAGCCCATTTAGCAGTCTCCATAGCAAGATGCAGCTATATATGGCGGACGCAAGGGGGAGGGTGTTAGCGTGACCAATGACATAATAGGCCAGTTTATGACGTTTAAAAGTCACACGGAGTTGGATCATCTTTACACGATGATTAGTACAAAGCGGTGCGCCGATTTTTTTTGTGTCCATTGCCGTGTACAGATAATCAACTCCACACTTAGGAACAGCTTCAAATGACGTCATCTACTTCGAGGCAAACGAAAAAGGACAGGCTACCGCGGCGCTACAGCGTCTAGAATATATAGTGTCGAAATCCAATCAGTCGATCACAGCGATATCTGCAGGATATTTCCCAAAACTCCAAGACAATTTGGTCTAGACGCTGTAACATTTTTTTAAAACGTTTTATTAACTTACATTTGACCTGTGTGCTTGGCGTCAAACCCGCTGTAATAATACGATGTTTACTTTGAAATTTGAAAATATATAGCAGATGTCGCTGCGATAATCTCCCTGGATTTCAGCGTCAGTGCACATTTAAGGGATACACTTTTTAGCGGTTCTTGGATAGCAAATTTCCACATTATGTATTCTAGACGCTGTAGCGGTGCATTACACGTCTCTTTCTTCTTTAAAATATATCCTGCAGATGTCGATGCAAATGACTGTTTGGAATTCGACATCGTTGTACATTTAAGGGATTCAATACTTTCGCGCTTTTTTAAGTATTGCTGGGATAGTCGATTTCTACAACATATAATCTAGTCGCTATAACGGAACTATAGTTTCTAGAAGATATAGTTTAAAAATCGGCTTATTAAAAAAGTGCTAAAAATTGTATCCCATAAATGTTGAACGAGGCTGAACGACGAATGTCGATTACAGCGACATATGGTAATTCCAACATAACTATTTCAAAAGAAAATGTTTCGCTCAGAGAAGATCTAGAAAATGTTGCTCCTATCGACATTTGTCATTCAGTATTTTTCAATATTTATGGGATTCAATTTTTAGCACTTTTTAAAGAATTACTGGAATAGCCGGTTTCCACACTGTGACCGTGATCTAGGTAGATTTTTCTGTGTTATCGTAACGAGATTGACCAATCAGAAGCCAGAATTTTTGCTAACTTTTCACTGTTTGCAAAATTGTACCTGGATACCGGCCTATATTTCTAGACGCTATAACTGAGCTCAGGAATAGTACAGAAAGCAAACTCTGTATTTTGATACATTAAGGCCGGGATCTAATTCGGAACAAGTGTGTCTCTATAACGAAGTAGCGACATACGGCCAATAAATGTTTATTGCTAAAAGTGATAAAAACAAATCGTTACAGTTCTTTACGAGCATGCCATTATCGCCAGGTTAATGCATGCTGAATTATTTCCATAGTCTAATAGAGATCGTCCATGCGCGTATCTTCTAATGGAGGATATTCCAAATATGGGTTCGAGGCTGAAAAAGTCACGTGGTACCGGTAATTTACCCAAAGAATTTCTAACTGATAGAAGGGAAACAGGAAACTAGACTGTTAAAAATATCGTGAAAAATTACCTCGGTTCTTACAGGTTCTCTATTTTCTGACCAATGAGAACGCTACATAAACGCCTATGAAGCGTTCTCATTGGTCAGAATACAGATAGCCTTTAAAAACAGAGGCAATTTTTCACGATATTTTTAACAGTGTACTACTGCTTTCTCCCATGAACTGTTTCCTTGGCTAGCTGGGATTTACATTACGTAGACGGAGCCTTCCCTTCTTTACGCTAGACGTTCATGCCTTGACCATGTGATCATAACGTAGATTGAATATCCTCTATTCAAGAAATCGGACTGCCGTACTTTCGACAAAAGCTTGAAATGAGCATGTCTCCTGTGCATATATCACCACTCTTATGTATAAAGGCTCTCTGTTATGGTGTTGTTTCTGATACAGCGCCTAGAATACCTAGTGTGGAAATATGCTATCCAAACAGTTCTAAAAATTTGTATCCCTTAAATGTGCGACGATACTGCTAAAATTTCAAGTGTCGATCGCAGCGACATCTGTGGGATTTTCGTATTACTATTATTACATTGTATATACTAGCAATTTCTTGCAGTTGTAGAAAATATCCTGCGGATGCCGCTGCGATCTGCATATTACAGCAGTATCATTGCACATTTAAGGGATACAATATTTTAGCGCTTTTTTAAGTATTACAGGGTTAGCCGATTTCAACACTATATATTCTAGGCGCTATAGTTTCTGAGCGCTGTTGGTTTAATTTCGATATTCGTGTTTTAGAGTGAGCAATAGAGAAAAGTACTAAAACTATTGAAACAACAACTTCTTTAATATTGAAATGTATAGCAAAGGAGTTCAGAATCAATGCCTTAAATAGTTTCGAATACGCACTGTTGTTATGACATCAATACCCTTCCTGGATGTGGAAATGCAAGATTGTGTTCAACATAATTGGCCGCAATCTAGATAGATTTTTCGCTGTTAGCGAAACGAGATTCATTAATCAGAAGCTTGCACTTTTGCGAACTTTTCGCTGTTTGCAGCAATGCAGGCTATTGATTGGTGAATCTCGTTTCGCTAACAGCGAAAAATCCATCTGGATCCCAGCCTAAATTTCTGTAAACATTGCACTTCATCCATGGCACTAAGAAAATGACTCAAAACTTTTATGACATAGGCCGGGATCCAGAAGCAGCAAAAATTCTCAAACATTCTGGCTTCTGATTGGTCAAACTCATTTCGCTAACAGCGAAAAATCTATCTGGATCTCGGCCATAGTTTTCTTCGATGAAATCAATGCAAAAGGATAATATAAAAAAATTTAAAAGACTTCTAAAATGATTTGGCGGGTTTATCGCTGTTTGGCATAATTTATAAACTTTAAAATTAATTAACAGTTTTTCGCTAATTAAGAATATAAAATTTGTGTTTTTAAAGCTGAATTTTACAAAAGCACGTAGATTGAGTAAATATCTGTCCAAAAATGCAATCCTTATTTTTTTATGTCCATTATTTAAGTCTCTACCTTGATTGAACCATAAATTGTGACGAAGAAAATAAATCGATCATTTTCAATATCTCGACGTTATTTTAAAAAATCTATATCTCTGTTTATAATTAATTTATGAGGATGCATTTGGTCTCAAATTGAAGATATTTTCCATTAGGTCATTCTGGTTTTGGCTTTATTTTTCTGCGATGATTGGTTCTTTTGATATGGGAAATTTTACGCTGGCATGTTTGGTTGATTTTACATGGAGAAGTTGCCATCAGTATAATAAGCAGTTACGGTGTCTTGCGTTTTATTCTTGGCGTTTGTTTGTTTGGCGAGGTTAGCATTTTTTTTCAGCTTGGCTTGGCAGAACGACCGTCCTGCTTGATATTATATATATTGATAAGATGTTATTTTCCATCTGTTAACAATTCCTTACTATGTCACTGTTGTCGATGATGTACTTTTAGGCAGCGTAATAATTTGGATAGTCACTACTAGAAAGGATTAAGTCATTGAAAAAGTTGAATAAGATAATTTATTACCCCCAAAACTAGAAATCTGTTTTTCCAGAAGAAATAAAAAAACGATCATTTTAACGAAGTCAATATATTCTTTTCGGTCACTTTCCAGAGAATTGGAAAGCACTCGCTTCTACTGTCATAATTTCTCATGACACGAAAAACTCAGACAAAATATATTTACAATAGAATATCTTGTGCGCCACGTAAAAAAGAAACTAAAACAATTTTACATTTATGTCTGAGAATTTTTTTAGTTAAATTCTTGACATTAGGTGTCATAAGATTTCTCTGATATGCGTAGGTTTTTTAAACAGACAAAAACTTGCAAAAATTTTGGGCTCAAAGCTCAGTAAGAATATTTTAACACAGGGTGCAGAACTATAAAATGCACTCTGCAGGAGAAGTTTTGTCCAATCGAATGCCTCGTTTTGAACAACTACCACAAACTTAACAATACTGAGTAATTCCATTTTCAATGAAATCATGGGAGAAAAATTCTAGTAGAAATTGCTTAGAGTATGAGAGCGAGATATAAAAAATTAAAAGGTTTGTATTTACTTGCTTCATTGTTATCCAAAATATATATTCCCGCATGCTATTTACTTCAGGTACTCAATGATTTTAGACGTAAAAAGCTAATGAAATTTTAGAATCGTTAAATGTAAATTAATTATTGAAAAATATTTATTGTCTATTTTATTGCTATTGTATGTAAGTTATCCGTTTAGAAGCTTTTGCTCTACATTAATGTCAATTCACGTTGAGCAGCAAAAATAAATAAAATTTGTTGTTTGCATGACCAATTTGTATCGAAAATAAAAGTATAGAACATACGGTGTATGTTACATCGTCTTAAATTTCGTGGAAATTATGTGCAATATTTATTTTCATAAAAGTATGTTCCTTTGAAAGAATGCCGTACTGATACTGGTAAATATTAGGCAGTTCTTTACACAGAATTCTGAAGAAACCTTTCTTTAAAATATTGCTTCGTTTGCTACTATTTTCAGAAACTTCGATTACGAATGTTTCAGACTAAAAAAAAACTCAAATTTTCTAGGAAATTATTATTAAACAATTGAATTATTTTCCTAGGAATAATGAGTGAGATATATTCAATATTTGCAAAAATTGATAGCGAGATTCTTTCTGAATATGTAAAACAAAATATATTAAAATTGTGTGTTGAGCTATTTAGTTAAGATAGTTGAATGGATTCTATTTATAACATTGAAAACATTAGATAGTTATTTTGGCTGACAAAGCCAATAAGAATAACAAAATCGATGATAATTAACGAATCTTCCTCTATCCTATTTCATTGCACTTTTCTGCCAGTTGCCAATACACAATACACTTATTTTAATAATTTCCTTCTTTTATGTTATTAAGATATATTTTTAAAAAATGTCAGAAATACGTTAAAATATATTTTTTACATTTGACTTTTTGTTACTTACCTATTAAAAAATCTATCCTTCACTTTAAACTACTCATTATAATACTCATTATATTACTCATTATAACTACTCGTTATAAAAATAACCTACTGGAGATTTATACGCAAAGGCATTATTACATACGTACCTGTGCAAAAGAATAATATACATATACTAATACAACGTTTATATTTTAGGCTTGAAAGTACTAAGAAATTTAAATAAAAATTTATAATTTAAAATTGTAACTTTTTTTTTTTCAATACTTTAGTCACTTTTTAAGTAAGATTGTGGAATTTTTAATGTTCACATTAAATATTTTATTTTATAACATTTACATATTATTCGAAATTAAAGCAATATAAATTATCAGAGAATTCTAAAATATAATACTGAAAACAGCTTGTAATCTATATTTAAAATATTAATTAATAAATATATTTAATAAATAATGAAATATATATAACAATTTAATATTCTTAATAAAGATTATTTTTTAAAAATTGAACACATGAGAAAATGCAATTGTATGCCTATGGGATTAAAGGCATATGTGTATGTCTGTGCGAGTAACATTCTATTGAAAACATATTTTTGGTACATGAATATCTTTCTAATTCGATATAAGTTTGTCTTATTATTAATTTAATACTGTACATAGTTTAGTGTTTTACCTAAATATACATATTTCACTTTGTTTAATAAACTCACGTCTACGTAAACTTGTTCAAGTAAAGATTAATATGTGTTTAAATATTTCCTAAATCATTAATTTATCAAAAGTTTCTCTATAAAACTAGTACAAATATGTCTAAAAATAATAGTAAAGGAAATTCCAGATTTCTGTGAGAACATATATTCATTGGTTACATAGGGTGTAATATATTTTAGCAAATTAAATTATCTTTGCGTTCAATTTAGTTTATGCAAGTGTTATTCGATAGAAGAAGCTGTTTTATTAATCAGCTACTGGTTAACGTTATCAGAGACTAACTTCGCCAAATAAATCAATTTATGTGAAAACATTTTCATTTGAAGCCACGTCCTTATATGTAAGGGAATGTTATGTTTTAAAAATGTAAAATTTTAATTTAGAATTATTTTAAACAATTACACATAGACATTCATATCTTTTTGATTAAATATTTGTTGCTAGTGTATATTTTGGAAGGTGGTTTAAGCTTTGCTTCCATCTGTATTGATTGATAAATATATAAGTTTCTAACCGGAGACATTTATTTTAGGGTATTAAAGTTTAAATTTTTATACATATACGTTATTTTACGAAAATAGTTTGCACAAGCGGATTCGAGTTAATACAGAAAGTTTGTAATTTTAATACATAATAAAGTTTCTAGTTAAGTCACATTTATTTAACGTTGGATGAAATTTTTTTTTTACAGAAAGTATATTTTCTTCATAAAACACAACATGAAGCTTAGTGCTAAAATCAATTTAATATGCTGACCATCAAATATTAATGCTGGCTTTAAATAAATGTTGCTAATGTAAAATTAAAAACTTACAAGTCTTAGAAAATAAGCGAAAACGCACAAATAGATCCATATCTAAACAATCTGGTACTTTTATACTGAATTTATGATATATATACAGATTAAATTGCTGATTTCAGTAAGCAGACAATTTCTGTATACATAAAATTAATTCCCGTAACTTAAACACTACCGTTTAAAGTGTACCATCTCTGGCAGCATTTTGTTGTTCAAATTGAAGTCTGCGAGTGATCCCAATACCCCAAATAAGCAACAAGTTAAAATTATGTCACATTAGAAAAAACCTGCTAAAGGAACATTTGTTTTTGATGCAATGAGTTCGAAAAGTCTGGAATTATTGTAGATAAGTGCAACTAATTTGATGTTTCATCTACTATTCATTTCATTTTAAAGAACTCTTTTTAGAATTCTTATTAAAGAGATAAAATGGTGAGTAAGAGATGGAGAAGTACTAAACTATTTTGGGTTACTTTAGGATAATGTATTCCCTTTGAAATTCTAAGTGTCAGACGTCGTAGGTCACAAACAGAATTACAGATAACTTGGAAGCTATTTGCTAGTACAAAAAAAGGGCATATTTTCAACGTATATTTCATGAGGCGGGACAGTTTCTAAGATGAGCTTTGTTTGTGCTTCTGTCTTACGATCTTATACCAGACTTCATTTTGAGGGACGAATAGTATAAGCAAAGATTATAACAAAAGAAACCTTTATTAATATGAACATGAATAGAACCGAATACTTGTATTACATGTTTATATTCTTTTGATTCATTATCAATTGTTTTATGTCGTGATGAGATCCTGCAGCCTGATTTTTTATTGCTAAAATGGGTACAAACGTAATACTTATAGACAATAACCTATTTGAAGTGACAGTAAAAGTATGCTATTTCTTCTGAAATACCTGGAACATGAAACACATGTGCATGTAGAATGTATGGTTTACTTATAACTAGAACTAAATTGGATCGATGGCGTAGCGCCAATTCAAGGAAAAAGTCATCGCGGCCACATTGGTTGCGACACCAATTCATCGCGGTGTGAATTTTCGGTGGCGTTAATTCACAGCGCAATAATGTTTTTAAATGCCATGAAAACAGTAGTAATGATAATTTAATACTATGATTTTTTATGAAAGTTTAATTAATTAGAACAACCCACTTTTTATTCAAATTATCAGAGACAATGTTTGTAATGTTTCGGTCACTAAAAAATTGGCTTTATGTTTATGGCAAAAGCTGTCAGATCATGAAAAGTGAACAATGTAAATTGATAAAAAAAAATGCAAATAGATTAATTTTGGCATGGATATGTGGAACCGAGAGCAAATATAGCCCAACTCTTCTCCCCTAATATTTTTCATTAAGATTAAGGCGGTTTTCTAAAAATTATTTTTCATAAAATATATAACGTAAACATTAAAAAGGTCCACAATCTAACTTAAAAGGCGACTAATGTAATGAAAAAAAATGTTACAAGTTTAAAATATACATTTCATTTAAAACTTTTTAGTACTTTCAGGCCTTCCAGGCTCATCACCAGAGAATATCTTAATAACTAAATGTTGTTTATTTATACAAATATGTCACTTTGTTTTGAAAATGAGAGACCCAATAATTACTAGAGTTGAAAGTAGAAGTATCAGTAGCAGTTTCCTGGATTGAATTTATTTAGAGGAAATGTATATCATTATTATTAATTGCAGTTCCATTTATTTTGTGATATCATTTTGTTTCTCATACGTCATTTTCCATGGGTAGATGAAAATATTTAACTTATGTACTTTAAATTTTATTACGTCACTTTGCTCAGGTTTTCAGGCTTTATTTTCAGGATATTGAACCACAAACTGGGGATATTGTACGAAAGGGCGTCCTTACATACTTGATTGCTTTTACATTGAATTTCTATTGATTCTCTTATAGTGGATGCGTAATAATTAGAATATTGGGAATATGATTTTTGTCTGATCAGAGTCTATTGCGATATTCTGATTGAAACTTAAACGTGAGAGATCTTGGGATTGACGACAAAATTTTATGTCTGCTTTATGTTCTTTTACTCTTCATTTGAGTTTTCCTTTGATCATTCCGATGGACTCCATTAGTCTATTGCTGTCAGTTCTAAAAGAATGGTATATACACCAAAAGATGAATTAGCTGGTTGACAAGTGTGAATGTCTTACAAGGAGAGGGCCAACCTTGTTAATCACAGATTTTGATTACTTTGGTATATGTGGTAGGGTAGAGACCCCTTACTTTCAGGTTCAACGGATTTTATCCAACGCTCATTAATTCTTGAGAAACCGGGGGGTCTAATAGTAGTACACAACTTAAATACTTACTTTGCAAGCTAACCGATTGGTCGTAGCTCAGTTGGTATGGCGTTTGCCGGCTGATCCGAGGGCCCGGGTTCAATAACTGTATGCGCTACATTTGTTTTTCTCATTTTTAGTTTTATAAATATACTTGTAAGTATAACTTAATAATCTTATTGTCAATTAAAATTTTTAATATTGTATATCAATTATAATTTTAACATATTTAATTTTTTACTTTTAACTAAATAGTTGTACTAAAACATGATAAAACTGTTAATTTTTTAAAAATCACTTTTAAAATGTATTTCATATATTCTTTATCGATGCAATGATATTGAGCAATTGTGTCAATTCGTGATTTTAAAGAAACTTTATTTACGCATTGCTTTAACAAAGGATGTCAATGCGATAACACTATTATTCTGTTTTTAAAGTAACAAGCATAATTATATTAAAAATTAGCATCAGAATTAAATTACAACTGTTTTTTTTTTTTTTTTGCATATTAAAGATTTTTAAATTTGTAATGCGTATGCTTGCACTTTCAGTTATTTTGCTTTCCCCTTTATCTTTTTTCCTGCTTTTATTTTATTTTATCTGACTATTCTTTTATTTTATCATAACTAGAGGGGGCCACAACAGGTTTTGTGACGATTTTGGAATTTTTATCATTCAATAATAGATCCAATTTCTTTTTAAACCTCTTTAATGGATGAGAAATAATAGTTTAAAAATAAAAAATGATAAATTTAAGTTTGTTAACATTATAATTAATGCATGATATTAAAATTTTTAATTGAAATTATTAAGTTATAATTACAAGTATATTTATAAAACAAAAAATGAGAAAAACAAATGTAGCGCGTCCGGGTACCGAACCCGGGCCCTCAAATCAGCCAGCCTACGCCGTACCAACTGAGCTACGACCAACCTATCACTTTGGTTGCAAAGTAAGTATTTAAGTTGTGTACTACTATTAGACCCCACGGTTTCTCAAGAACTAAGGAGCGTTGGGTAAAATCCGTTGAACCTGAGACTAAGGGTTCTCTACCCTACAACATATATTAAAATAATCAAAATCTGTGATTAACAACGTTGGCCCTCTCCTTGTTAGAAACAAAATGATGATTTATATAATAATTAATTACATCTAGTTTTAAAAATTAATTATAAAGAGATATTTGTGCTTTGGAAAGTAATGTTTTCTCTGAAGTAGTATGTGTATTCATTATTACGTTAATTTTATATAAATGAAAAAAATATTAATATATTTATCATTAAATTAAACAACTTGATCTCTCATATGCTTCGAAATCTTCGAAGTTTACTATATAGTCTGATGATTAGCTATATAATAACAGAATTTTATAAAAATTAAAAGAGATATTTGTATTACTCTTAAATAACTTACTGCTGGTTTTTGTGAATATATTTTCCACGGACAGATGTCCAAATTCAAAAAACATTTAGGAAACATTTTCTATGTTGTATTAAGCGGTAGATTAAATTTCCTTTAAAAGTTCCATGTCATAAATTTATAACTTTCAGGAATGTTTAATTATTTGATAACTTTGATTGTTAGTTATATTTAATATCTTAAAATAAATAATGTCAATGTATATAAAATTTATTAGCTGTATGTATCAATCTCTCTAAAATTTGACAGACAATGTAAAAAAAAAAAAATATATGAATGGTTTACAATATATAATACAGCACAGAATAATTTATAATTCTTGTCAAATTCAATGTTTGTACTTATTGGTATCGTTCCGTTTGAGATTAAAATTTTTTAGAATTGTCATCAACTATCATGTTTCAATTTAGAGTTGACCCAAAATCTAAATTAAAAATCTTTTAAAATGTCTTTAACATCAAAAGCACGTTATCTAATTGAAAGTGCTTTCTTACCATTTGTACACAAATTAGAAATATGTTACTGATTATATATTATGTAAAAGTAAAAAGCTGCTAAAATTTAAATAAAAAAATAGTTAGCATATTCACGAAGTCCCTTACACTGAGTTATTATTTAATAAGTTTGAAATTTTCCTTAAGCATAAATTTGTTATATATTAATATTTTTTAGAAATAATATTTTCATTTATTTATATTAACCGTCACAAAAGCATTGTTCAACAGTCATCAAACGTTGCATTATGATGTTGATTGAGTGGCATGCGGAAATTAATGCAGCCCATGTAAGAAAAGATAGGTACTATTCAGGTTTGCTAGAAGAGCAATATCGCTATATTTTTAGTTTATTTATGAATACATAACGATATCAAAAGTTTTCTTGTAAATTATTTTTCTATTTTTAGCCGATTTTAAGTAACATAAGATGTACAATTTATCTCTATTTGAAGCATCCAGTGATAATTTTAGAATGATTTGATTACTACTTGATCATTCTTTTATAGTTTGAATGGTTTCGTTATGATAGAGGTCTCATATAAATTTCCAAATGTAAAATATAAAATGTAATTCATGTAAAGTCCAAAAGCAACGTCATTATTTTCATGTCTGTTAATTCGGCTTTATAATAAATAAAATTTTCGAAAACTGCCCAATCTGCGCAAGATTTGAAAATATTATTAAAATACGCAAGACTGCGTTAGGCTTAAAATGCGATCATTGTATCTAGTATATATATTTTTTTTTTTTTTTGGAGAATCTTCCCAAATTTTGATGTATGGTTATCTGCTAGGCACAAAAATCAGCAATGTTCACTACTACGTTGTATTAAGTGAACGAAGATAACATTAAAACATGTAACATGAAAAGTAACCGTAAGACTTAAAAGATACAAAATATGCATAAAGTACGACTGGGAAAAAGTTGATGACATAAGCTCAAAAATAATATAACACAGAACAATAGACATAGCAACTCTGTTTTGGATCATATAATATTGATCCTTCATCAGGTGCAAAAACAGCTTTGAACAGTTTGAATGCAACAGCTTAAGGCCTATTAAAATGTTCTTGTTTGAAATAGTCTGTTTCATCAAATAAATTAAAATATGTCAATAGGCGTGCAATACATAAATAAAACAATTAATAGTAGAGGTTGTAGATTAAAAAAGAAACACTCGAGATTGCTTTTATTTAAAAGAAACACTTGAATTACATTACGAATGTCATAAAAAATTGCGCAGTTATAATATCAATGAAATTATCTGAGATAGAAGTATATCCAAGAGCTATTTATTTTCTAATATATATATATATTTAAATAATAATATGAAATATAAACATAAATTTGGAACTATATTCGAATGCTAAATATGAGATAATATATTTCTAACCATTAAACTTATTAAAAAAATACATTATTTTTCAAATATTGCTTATGAAATGCTCTTGTAATTTTCTTTAAATTAATTTGAATTTTTAACCAAGAAGAAAAATGAGAGCAAAGCTTAATTACTATCTTGTTGCGCTTTGTGCGTTTCTTTTATTTGGATTTATACACCCAAGAGGGTCAACTTTCATATCGATACTACTAAAAGAAGGTTTAGCTCTGTTTGTCTGTTTGCAATGGTTCGGAAAATCGACTGATCGTTGAAATCAGAACAGTTGTTTGTGGCTAGTCCAAGGCAGGCCCTTATGCACCTGAAGTTCACATTAATCATTATTTGATAATTAGCCAAGATATCAATTAAAACTTAGAGTGAATGCTTTCCCATTTTCCTTTAATCGGCCAGTGCGGCCGCTCATACTCAGTTCAGGGATTTCCGAAGGCTGGCAAGTGTAGAGGAGATCGAAAAGTGTGAGATCGCCTTTTTAAAGCCGTTTTTCTAAACACGCATCAGGTGCGATATTATGATTATGGGAAAACGAAAAGGATATTATTAAGTTTCGAATTGTTTATTTATGTTTTATGCGCCGTAAACTCTTCGAATATATTAAAACTTAAAAAATATTCAATAATGTGCGATAACTCGCTTTTCTTTTTCTCCCTTCCGCAAATTCTGTGTTGGGCGCAATTTAAGAGATATCGACGAACAACAACATTAAAAGTACTTCTAGAAACCGAGACCTTCTAATCTTCATTGATGCAATTATTTTTCAAAATATCTCAGGTTTAACCCTTTCGAAAAAATTCACGAATGCAGGACACGTCGCGCTTTCCGGGAACACATACTTTTTTAAACGAAAAGTAACTAAACGTTGGTAGTTGGACAGAATCTTTTTACACCTCCTTGGCACACCGGAATTACATTACCTATAAAATTTTCGAAGCGTTCAGACGTGTAGAGGTATTTAAAAAATAAAATAAAATCGGCGAAATTTTTAACCGTAACGCGAAAACGCGACTGTTTTGGGACGGATTTCTGCGGCTTTGGCTAATGTCTTCCAAAGTAAATATAAATATTTTTTCACGAGATTTTTACGCCGGCTTTAAAATTGTTATATAAACAAGAGTTGGTAATTTCAGTGAGTTTGGATGATAAGAATTATTTTTTATATTAAAGGACTCGACGCTACAAAAACAAACGACACAACAAACATGCGAGAAGATAATATATTTCTATTACAACTAACTATCAAATTTGTTTACGATTTTTTTACATTGCCTGCATAGCCATCGTATTAATAACCAATAAATTTTCAAATATGTCTGACTGTTAGAACTTTTTTTGATCTGTTTAAATGATCTGAAGTGAACCAAAAATAAAGCAATGTTCTTCTGAAACACTTTTACCTCAAAATATCCATATTTTTTGGAAATTGTTTTACCCAGTCTACGAAAACGTTATTTTTTAGCTCATTCAAATTTTAAAGAGTTTGGGCGACCAGGAATATTTTTTTTAAATAGCTAATGTTTACATTATATTTCCCTCGCTTTTTGCTATACTTATAAAATACGCAATGATTCCGGAAATCAAAATGCGCAAATAAACAAATAAAAAAAAATATTTAAAAAAATAGTAAAATACATGTGCTTTTATTTTTTAATTTCAATGGTGTATTTCATTAAACGCATTGACTATTAACCGTATTAAAAATTTATTTCTATAACTCACTTTTTCTAACGATTTTGCCCGTAGGATTAACATTACGCACTTTTGCTATTAAAAATTGCACAATTTTATTCAATTGCTCTGTAATATTAATGCTATATACTAATATTTTACCTAATGATCGGGTATAAAGTATGCCATTTAGACTAAAAATAATAAGCTTCAAAATAAAACAATTTACCACAGGAGATTTACACTTATATTGCTTATACGGCTATTTACACTTATAACGTAAACTTATTTTTGTCCTATTGCTCTAAAACACCTTAAACTAACCTCCTCGTTTTTTTAGAAAAAATTATGCTTAGAAACAATGATATTTAGGTGCAAAATAATTAAAAATGATTAAAAGTTAAAAAAATTCCCTGTTAATTTCAATCTGAAAAATAAAGTGAGAAGAATAATAATGCTTTTTACAACTGAATATCAATATTTTATCACGAAAATCATTAACAGGCTTCTAAAATATTACATTTTTAATTTATAAATTTTCCATAGAGTTTAGACAAGAACTTTTTTTTTTAAATATTAAATGACCCAATGTTAAAAAAAAAAAAAAAAAAAAAAAAAAAAAGTTAGAACAAAGCACTTTCTTTGCTGTCGTAAGCAGTGGGAACTACATTATTAGGTTAATTTGTAAGGACTGTTTTTTAAAAATATGTGTTAATTCAACACCTATTTTAAGTATATTTACGGTTATTAAATCGTCTCCGTGACGGCGTTTTGCCCTTTAAAAACAAAAAATCTGAATAGACCGGACCTTGCGTAGAACTCCCGATGTGAGTTGCTGAATGCAGTGGGGACGGACCCAACTCTAAGCTTAAGATAGAATTACATTTAAACATATATAAATTCATTCAACATTCACATTATTTATATACAAGGTTATTATCACGGGTCTGGACAATACCGGGTGGGTCAACCAGTTATTTAATAAAATCAAAATACTATTTTAAATGAAATTTAGATAGGATTTGCTTAAAAATATTTTCTTACTTGAATTTGATATGTTATTGCTTTTAAAGGAATATTCTATCGATTTCAGCTGATATGTTTAATTCAACAAACGTATTCCAAATGAATTGCTAGAATAATATTTTCATATTTTTACTTTGCGTACAAATGATAAATAAATATATATATATATTCTATAATATATAGAAATTCATTTGGAATACGTTTGTTGAATTAAACATATCAGCTGAAATCGATAGAATATTCCTTTAAAATGTCACAGAAGCGCAAAGATAAAATCCTACGAGAAATAAAAATCAGACATGTCAGTGATTTCTTCCCGTGAGAAAAATCCGTCTGACGAATTCCATGTAGTTACAATTTCGGAGATAACTTACAATATGGATGACATTAATAGAAAATCACTTTAAAAAAAGGCTGCTTTTTATTCCTACAGAAAAAGGATATGTGCATATTTGAAAACTGGTTGATTTAAACGTTCCAAGTGTTATCATATGCTTAAATGTGCTTAAAAAAGTTAAACAAAAAAGTTCTGTTAATAAAAGAATAATTTAGAAAAGGTTAATGCACATCAGCCAACATTTACGTTTTTATTTTTACCAGTAATTTAATAGAAAATTTTGCCCATTGTATAGCAGATTTATACTATTAAAAAAAGTAAAATATTCGATCAAATTTTACTAATAACAAAAAAAGCCCATGTTTGACTAATTCCTTGAAGAACGGTGTTTCATTTTTAGAACACTTAATTTCAATCCCCAACTTCCACATTGACACCAGAATTTTGGAATGACATTTTTTTTATTAAATACAATCTTGTACTTATATTAAAGACAATCTTTTATTTATTTTCAAATACATTTGTAATTCTGGTGTCATTCAATCATGTGAGCATTTTATCTATACAAGTTACTTGCCCTGATTGGGTTAATAGTGCTCGCACCACAGTATAGATTAAAGTATCCTGCACAATTGCAAAACTAGAGCTGATTACAAACTTAGATTTTCCAGATAACGATTTTTGTTTGTTTCTTTGCTTCTATTGGTAGGTATTGTTGGCTAGGTAGTACTTTCTTTTTCGCTTAGTATACACAGGCTTTTGAAGAAATACTTTCTCATAAATGTGTAGTTCGGATATAGCGCGTTTAAAATACACCATCAAACGTTATTATTATTATTTATGTTTATAAACCAAACAATTCTAAATTAATTCAATTTATTTTATGTTAACTATCTTTCTAAAATCTATATTAAAAAGTATTTAAGCATATTTTTGCATTGATAAAATTGGATTAGCTGGGAAAGTCTAGTCGTTTTTCGCGAAATGTTAAACAAATGAGAATAAAAGTAGGGGATATATATTTCAACATAAGTCCATGTAGTATGTTTGTTCTAATGTAAAGTCACATTTGAAAAAGTTTAAAAATAACGTTGGTGTTTACCTGAGGTATTCCAAGGGAAAAGTGTTATAGCGACTTTTTACATGGATCAACAAAGAATCGCGAATCGGTTCGAATAAAATAAAGCTAAGTAGTGTGATTTTTAGTGGTTATATTGAATGTAACACATCATTAGCTAGAAATCATTCACATCTTATACTGATTCAAGCGGCACGTCACTCCAGTGTTTCTTTTCAAAGTTTTCGATGATTATGTAGCATATTTTAAGTTTTTTAATGTTTAAATTATAGACATTGTAACGTATCTTCTGATATTTAAAAGAATAATTATAAATAAATCTTTTTAATTATATCAAATGCGAATAATAAATTTATCTCTGTGAAGATAGTACATTGTTACTTTGCCAGGCGTCTACAAGAGTTAATTAAGCAATTTCTTTTGCACCATATTGTCATTATAATACTTGCTTCTCTATCAGTAATGTTTTTAAATAGATCCATTTTATTTGGTTTCAACGTCGTATTTTAAACGGAATTGTTATCCATGCGGTTTTTCGAAATCAACGGAAATGTACATCATATAAAAATAAAATTTCCAGTATATTCAATATGCTAAATTTTCAGTGGATAATTTTGTATTTAGATTTACATTCTACTTTTTTTTATAAACCTTTATACACTCCAAATAAAACGTTTAAATCTGTGAATTTGTAGACAAAAATATAACTTTTTAAAAACTCAAAACCGCCTTTAAACTGTTTTTGCGGTTTACCCACTAATACCATACACTACACAAGAGTTTCTAGAAGTTTATTATCCCAATGTATATTTTTGAAAGAAAAATAAATTTAAAAACGACCACCTTTCTTAATTCATACGAACACTGTGAAATAGAAATATATTGCCAATGAACGCAAAATAAAATAAAACTTTTCATAGTTCTCCTGCTTTATTGTATTAAAAAAATGCTTGTTATAAAAAGTAAAAAGTCATACATACAGCTAAAACTTTAATCATAGAAAGTGTTTAAAACTTTCAAGAAAGTTTCAAAACAATTTTACGTACAACCAAAAGAACACCAAATAAAAATTTAGCAATTTAGCAATGAAAGAAAAGAAATTATTTTGCAAGTAAGAAAGTGTACATTAATTTCTTTAATGAAGCTTAGAGTGTCATATAGTGTACATTGGTAGACGAAAAACTGCTTGACAGAGAAGATAAACATGCCCATATTTTGATATGTGACCTCTCTTAAACGTTAATCTTTTGTATTTTTAAAATTCTAATTGCAAAAATATTTTAATATATCGTCTGTTCGAAAATAGTTTTAATTCGATTTTCTTGTTATGAGCTATATTTTCCTGAAACTTTTTTATCTGAAACGTTATATTTTACATTATGTTTTCTTAAAAAAATTCTGTGGATTACATACTTTATAGTATTCTGTTATGTAATACTTTCTGTTAATAATTCTGTTATGTATGTATAAATCCCATAATGGGGATCACCAGTTTCCGGTTTATTTGCAAAGTTTGCTTTAAGGCCTCTAGAACATAAGATCTTTGATACATTTAATTTGAGACCCGAATGTTGGTTAAGGTATGTTGATGATGTTTTCATCTTATGGAACTATAGTTTATCTGATTTAACTGATTTTCTTCAAGATATTAATAAATTAAGTAACTGTATAAAATTCACCCTTGAAATCGAAAAAAAAAAAATACTTCACTTCCATTTTTAGGTGTTCAGATTAATAGATGCAGCTCTGGATTAAACTTTTCAGTTTATAGAAAACCTATTAAAGGAAACACTCTTATCCCTTTTTCAGCAAACGTGCCTTTTCAATATAAAATCTCTGCATTTCAGTCATTCATTAAAAGAGCATTTATGATTTGCTCAAATGATCAATTAAATGAACAAATCGAGTTTATACAGAAAATAGCATTTGATCATGGTCTTTTAGCAAAATATATAGATAAGAAAATTCAGAAGTACAACGCTCCCCCTCCTTTATGTCAACGACAGAATAATAGTCAACTTATGGTCTACAGAAAATTTCATTACATTCCCACTATATTCGAAAAGCTAAAAAAGATCATACAAAATATAATATAAAGTTGGTCGCTATTCCACCTCCTTATCTCATTGATATAGTCAGTAATAAGATCAATAGGATCCTAATGGATCAAAAATCTGGTATACCGTATTTACTCGTGTATAACGCGCATTTTATTTTCAAAAATTTAGAGCAAAAATCACGGATGCGCGTTATACACGGAATAATTTTTTACTGCTGTATGTGATTACACGATTTTCATTACAAACTGGAAAAATATTACTTAATAGAAGTATTGCTGCATCTTTATTTCACTCCTTGCACTTTTTTATACTACAGCGCTAGTAACATTATTTAAATGCTAATTGGCAATTCTCATTGTCGCTACCGCTGTTATTCTCGTCTTCACTGGCACAGTCAGTATACTCGTAAATTACAGCGTCTTCAGTTCCATCCATCTCTGTGGACATTCCAGTCACTTGAAGCTCTTTATTATCATCTCGGCTGAGATGGATTTCGAAGCTTCACAAATCCTCTCACATACAGTTGAGAAAGAGGCACACTTCATTCTTTCAATTGGAGTGAAGTTGTGATCTGTTGATGTCATCCACAGATTGTAGGCATGTTGAAATGCAACCTTAAATGCTCGGGTGATGACAACTTTGGCAGCACTTTCGTCATCCCAGCTAGTATCACAACCAAATCACTTGAACGACGAATTTTCGCTTTTACTTCAGGTGTCGTGTGTCCACGGAAGATTTGCAGGACCAGCATCGATGGCGAACGTAAAGCTCCTAGCCGACGTTCCCACATAACGTTAATACAATCTTTCATGGTGCGCGTTATATACGAGATAAAAATATATTCTCAATTTTTTCTTGTAAATTACGGGGTATGCGTTATACACGCATGCGCGGTATAGACCATTAAATACGGTATGTGAAATCCCTATCTTTTTATCTAATAATGTTGAAAAAGTCTACATCGGAATGACAAAACGTAAGTTATCTGTAAGGATTATGGAGCATCGCAGAGACATTAAGCATCGTAAACAGAATGCAGCTCATTCTAGGTTCTACCTAGCCAATGAAGTCCTCCATATTAACTTTGCTGAAGCAAAAATTATAGTTCCTTTCAATAACCCCTGTTAAAGTAAAATTAGAGAATTAGTTGAAATCATTGCACGTGAAGATAAACCTTGTAACGATAATTTATCCTATAATATCCCAAAAAATCTGGCATAATATCATAAAGACATAATTCTGCATCTAATTACAATATTTCAGCTTAAACTTATATTATGTTGCCAAAGCTTGAATGAAAACTCATTTGAACGTGGTTTTGTGTCTCAGGTGTAGATGGTGTAACTCATGAATTCTTAAATCTACCGTTTTGATTCATTTGATCTCAGTTCATTAATAATTGTTTATTTTCACTAGATGGCAACACTACATTTTTGTATTCAAGTCATTGGCCATGTTTCGACTAATTGTCTCTTGCACAGGAAGCTTTCGTCTCTGAACTTTCAGCCTTTTTACCATCATATATTCTTAAGACGGCTGTAGAAACAGCTCGAAACGTAGAAATTAACTTTTAGCTTATTAAAGTTCGTGTTTTTGTGTACAATTAAGCAAGATTGTATCTTTATTTATTATATTTTATGGTGCATTTGTCCACTATGTGTTAATCATATACATTTGTAGTCAACGTATATTTCGACAAAACTTCATTTTATCTACAGAAAAATCAAATTACTTGTAACAGTTTTTATTTTAACATTTTAAACAGAAAATATATTTTATGAAAATGAAAAACATATAATTTTACAGTACTGAAAAAATTCAATTTTAAATTGCAAACAAGAATGTTCGCATCTCCTTATTACTAAACTTATATTTCACTCGAAGTTGACATGAGTTAAATATTGATTTCTATTTCTTTAGAAAAACTTTTCAAATTTTCTCTCAACTCTTTTCTTCTTCATGGCAAACAAATCATCATCCAATTCTTTGAAGATATCGATTTGGTCGGAGAAAAAAAGGATATATTTGGTAAAACAAACTGTCTTTCTTATTCCCATTGTTGGATATACACGTTTTACTCAAATCTGACTGTTTTAATTTTACTATACTATTAATAGAACGCTTAAAAATATATAAATATACATGAATATTAAGCATAAACCTTAAGCACGTATACACATACATACGAACTGAGAGCTGTATATGAAACAAAGAACGAAAAAACATGCGATAAAGGAAACAGATGCAAGTCAAAAGTATGTGTGGTTTCGTGAAGGAAGTACACGTTTTTTTTTTTTTTAATGCCATTAACACAACTTTAAAATCTCCAATCCAAACGACGTTCCATAGTCTTGTATTAACCAATTACCTTAACAGCCGATTGCGCCCCAAAATCTAACAAGGAGAGGGCCAACCTTGTTAATCACAGATTTTGATTACTTTGATATATGTTGTAGGGTAGAGACCCCTTACTGTCAGGTTCAACGAATTTTATCCAACACTCATTAATTCTTGAGAAACCGGGGGGGGGGGGGGTCTAATGGTAGTACACAACTTAAATACTTACTTTGCAAGCAAATCGGTAAGTTGGTCGTAGCTCAGTTGGTATGGCATTTGCCAGCTGATCCGAGGGCCCGGGTTCAATACCTGTATGCGCTACATTTGTTTTTCTCATTTTATTTTATAAATATACTTGTAAGTATAACTTAATAATCTTATTGTCAATTAAAATTTTTAATATTGTATATCAATTATAATTTTAACATATTTATTTTTTTACTTTTAACTAAATAGTTGTACTAAAACATGATAAAACTGTTATTTTTTTTTAAATCACTTTTAAAATGTATTTCATATATTCTTTATCGATGCAATGATATTGAGCAATTGTGTCAATTCGTGATTTTAAAGAAACTTTATTTACGCATTGCTTTAACAAAGGAAGTCAATGCAATAACACTATTATTCTGTAGTTAAAGTAACAAGCATAATTATATTAAAAATTAGCATCAGAATTAAATTACAACAGCTTTTCTGCATATTAAAGATTTTTAAATTTGTAATACGTATGCTTGCACGTTCAATTATTTTGCTTTCCCCTTTATCTTTTTCCTGTTTTTATTTTATTTTATCTGACTATTCTTTTCTTTTATCATAACTAGATGGGGCCACAACAGGTTTTGTGACGATTTTGGAATTTTTATCATTCAATAATAGATCCAATTTCTTTTTAAACCTCTTTAAAGGATGAGAAATAATAGTTTAAAAATAAAAAAAATGATAAATTAAAGTTTGTTATCATTATAATTAATGTATGATATTAGAATTTTTAATTGAAATTATTAAATTATAATTACAAGTATATTTATAAAACAAAAAATGAGAAAAACAAATGTAGCGCGTCCGGGTACCGAACCCGGGCCCGCAGATCAGCCAGCCAACGCCGTACCAACTGAGCTACTACCAACCTATCATTTTAGTTGCAAAGTAAGTATTTAAGTTGTGTACTACTATTAGACCCCCCCCCCGGTTTCTCAAGAACTAAGGAGCGTTGGGTAAAATCCATTGAACCTGAGACTAAGGGTTCTCTACCCTATAACATATATTAAAATAATCAAAATCTGTGATTAACAAGGTTGGCCCTCTCCTCGTAAGTGAACGAACAAATTCTTAACATTAACATGATTGTTCCTGGTCGACCGAAGGCTAATCAAATAGATTGTGAATAAAATTTGTTCCATTTATTAAAGTTTTCTTTATTAACAGTCATTTGAGGTAGTTGACGAACATGAGCATAAGTATCAAGATAAATGTTTGTATATAAACTCAAGTGCAATTCCATTGCATGAAAGGTTTTTTGGAAGGTAAAAATTTTAACGTAGATATAATGTTTTAGTATTCATTAAACGCATTGCGGATATTTTTAATCGAAACATATATGTATTGAATGTAAAATATTCATGCTAAATAACTTTGTCGTTTTTGTTGTAAAGACGATTAAAATGGCTTGAAGAAGTGGTTTTTTTATGTATGACTAGATCTACATCTACTGCCACTGCAGTTTCATCACTGTAGTAAAATGTTATTAAGATTACAGGAGTATTATCAAATGGAAAAGTAAATAATTGCGCGATTTTTTTACGTTAATGGAACAATAATCATTGCCAATTTTGATAGCCCTCTGATTTTATCTTCGAATGTATAAAAGAACCACGACGTCAATAAAAACGTTCTTATAGCACAAATGTAAACAAATAATAAGGTACATAGATGCCAATTAATCACCGCACATTTCTGTGACGGTATCAAAACCACTCGTTCTAAGTTTCCTACTTGCTATTAACTATACCCGGTGATCCGAAAAAGAAATTATAAGTGTTACCATTTAAACCAATAACGACAGAAAAATATTTTCAATTATAAAAGTAAAATTAAGCATAGTTTGTATATACGACACATGTTTTACAATGGACTGTATGTATATTAAATTGTGAATTTTTTATATGACTCGTATGTCTTTTAAAATATAGAGAAACATATTCCTCTGTATAGGATAGAGGTTATCATGGCACTCAGCGATTCTGAAATTTCCTAACTCTGCTATCACTATTACGAAACACTTAAATTTCTGATTTAATTCTATTGCAGATGTTAAAGGAATTTAACATAAAGATTTTTGTTTTAAAATATTGGTAGTAAATGTAAAATAACGGAGAAACGCTGCGAGCCCTGCATTATAAAATATCCTATTCATTTAGAATAAAAACATGCAAAGTTTTTGTGCTTTTAATTTTATGATTTTTCATAATTTTACGGCACAAAAATCAGAATAGTGCGTTTTTGGACTAGACGTATCATGACATCACACGAAAATATCAGTATGGTAGATAAATTATATTGCAGTTGTCTAGCTGTTTTATTGGACAAACCTTGTATGCTTTGAAATATAACAAAGTAGTAGCTTCCCCAAACTTCAAGCAATTTCTTGTATTACATAAATGTTTGAGATACTATTTTCTTTGAGGAAGTGGGGGGGGGGGAAATATCAAAGCGTTTGTTTAAATTAGTTTAGCAAGTTATTTGAATTAATATAATACTGCATTCTGATAAATAATTATTTATAATTATTTAATTATGCTGGATTATTAATGAAAGTGAAAATTTCGTGCTGATTATACTTCTCATCAAATTTTATCATCATGCATACATACATGCATACAAAATTTCGAATATATGGATGAGAATATTGATTTGATCATAATTGCAAGTCTACTGTTGATTTAAAAACAATTTGTAAACCAAATAATCTTTTAAACATTATTTATTTATACACATTTACATTATTTGTCTGACATAAAATTGTAAGAAACAACTATAGTGATAGGCGCATGATTTGTATTCGATTTTAGCTATATTCATATTTTCTCTTTTTCATTAACGCTATATCTATTTCTGCATGTAAGTCAATTTGATAATTGTAATTTGAATTTTTTTTCTTATAATTTTTACATTCCTTTCTAATATGTACCAATAATCCAATTTCTGCTGTGCTCTCTTTTTTGAAGTACATTTTTACACGTATCATAATACTAATTCGGTATTTTATGGTATAAAAAGTAATATAAGGATGTAAATCTTCTTTGACTCATCTACGTAAACATTTTATGTCATCACTAAAAAATAGGTAACTTATGTCTTACTATCATTGTTTAGCTATACAAGTGATTTGCATTTTAGACAAAATAATAGTTGCGTCTTCCTGCTATTTCTGTGTTTGAAATTTGTTTATTTGATCTTCTTATTCATTAGATATTTTTCTGTCACCTTCTACCAATACTTAAAACTATTTGGTATCACTTTACGTGTTTCAAATTTGCTGTCTTTGCTATTTTCGTTTTGCAACAAATAAGCCAAAATATAGATCAAAAAGATATAAATGCGTGCATTGATTAATAATTTACCATTTTTCACAACTAAACTGGCATTTAAAAGAACAATTAACACTTCTTGTTATTTCTGATAAATCTTATTACGCATTCAAGGTTACTTAAATAAGAAACAGAAGCTTTACTGCAGTCACAGAACACACTTACAAATGTATTCCTTTTAAGTCGAATTCCTAACGCTATTGATTGTTTCATTATCAAAATAAGTTGATACACGATCGGTTCTGTAGCAGTTGATGCTTTCAGGCATTTCAATGAAAGATAGAAAATCATATTATGTTGTGCTTTCAGTTAACTGTTAAAAGAATATATATAATGGATGAAATTTTACTAAGTAACATATTGGCGCATGTTATCAATTCCATTAAGCATAATATTATAACATTATTAAAATAAATAAAAATCAATATTCAAATTTCTAAATGATTTACATTAGAAATATTGTATGTGCGATAACAAGAAAGTTTGTAAAAGCATATTATATTTAAACAAATGTACTAATACTATGTGCTATTGAGATATTTCTTTTATGCATTTTATGTGGTGTCAAAGTGTTAGCTAAATATGAAGCAAATAATGAGCTTAGATAATATTTTTTTGCTCACGTAATTGTACGCTGCCAGTGAATAATACGCTCAGTGTTGCAGATATAACAATTTAGTGTTTTCAAGTCTCATCTTTTTTACAATCCCAATATTATGATTTTGAGAAAGCTATGACACATTTTATGCCATTTTTGTAATGAATGCATGAATGCAGGTAATGGTTTCAAACTCCTTAACAAATTGAAATTCGTCAATATTTTGGAATGTTTAATTTAATTTTTGTAATTATTTTATTTACATTCAATTTATTTCACACAGAAATAAAGCTCTGTTAATAAAAACTAGAAATTTGTGTAACTTTCTCGTTGCCTTTTTTACTTAAGTGAAGAAACATAGCAGAAATGAATTTAACCCTAGAACGCTCCTCGTTTCGTACCTACGAATTAGTCCCTCTGGTCTAAAAAGGCCCATGCATGTTTCGTGCTTAAATTCGGCAATCTACAAGTAATAAATTTATTATTTTAATAACAGTTGACGAATGCTAAAACAAAAAATAAATTATGACAGTACAAAGATGAAATAAAAGTAAAAAGTACTTACAAAATCTTGTTTACAGGTACATCCATAAAACACAAATGAATCTTTCAAATATTTAAATGTAATTATCCCGTATAACAGTTATAGCAAACTGTATTCAAATGCTTTTTGCATGTAAAGCTGTGGCATGTTGCACACTTAAATGTACATTTATAGTACGCCTTTTCGCATAGGTGACACCTTCCTCGCTTCTTAGCAATTTCCAATTCAGCTGAAGTACTATCAATTTCTTTGCGGATTAGCTTCGCACTTTGTACCACCTGTTTTGCACCTTGCCCTCTTGGAAGATTTTCTCTGGTCTCCATATGCTTTTTTACCAGTTTTTCACCCAAGTTTTCCAAAAAAATTCTTCGTCTATAAGGACAGTATTTCTTCCATGATTTATTTATTTTGCAATAAAGAACAAAAGCGTTATATGCAGATATGTCTTCCTTTTTGTAGTGTAAGTAGCTACCCTTTTGTCCAGCGTATCAACTGTTCCCATAGTTTTATTATAATCTCTGGTTTTCTTTGAATACTTTGCTCAATTTTTTCATTATTATGCAATGTGCTTTGAAGAACAACACATTTTTTTTTGGAATGTAAGACACAAGCGTTGTATCTTTAGTAAACGCGAATGTTGAAATGTATCTTTCTTTTACTTTTGCTTCTAAAATTTCTACAGGAATAGACGATTTATTTTTTCGTATTGTACCAAACATTGTTATATTTCTCTTTAGCAACATTGACCCAAATCATAAGATGTAAAGAAATTATCACAAGTTATATAATGTCCTCGTAAACCATATGACAAGTCCAAAACTACTCTCAATCCTTTGTTTCTTTCGGGTGCATTTCCTGGTTGTTTTCCTAAATAAGGCTGGATATTGCATACATAGCAAGTGTCATTATCGCACAAAATCTAGACTTTTATACCATATTTAGCAGGTTTGCTAGGCATGTATTGCCGAAAAGGACAATTACCTCTAAAAGCAATAAGTTGTTCGTCCACCGTTACATATACTTCTGGATTGAAAAGATTGGGTAAAATTTCTACATATTTATCCCATAGTTCTCAAATTGCGGCAAATTTGTCATTTGATCTACTTCATTGTCGAGTTTCCCGGTCATCAAATCGTATTACCCTTGATATTATTTTAAATTTCTTTAGAGACATTGTAGCTCTAAACAAATGTCTTCCCTTGAATTCATCCCATAGACTTGTTGTTGATTCGTTGCTTGATTTGTACACACCTGCGAGCACTAAAAGGCCTATGTATGCATCCAAATCTACGATATTTAGATCCTTCCAATTTTCTCCATATACACGTTTTCCCTCTTAATTCGTATAATTATGATCATGGTTTTCAAATTATGGGGAAAAAGCAGTTCAAAAGCGCTATATTCGTCTTCTATTCGTGCTGTTGAAAATCGAGTTAGGCCAGCGGTTAGTTTCAAAATATTACTGCTTTCTAATCGACCAGCACTTGGATACGGCTTTGCATGCCACGTTATTTTTTCATCTCTGGATTTCATTATCTCAGGTACTTTATGTATAGTATCTATTCCTTCATCTGATAAACAATAATTATCAATAGATATATGATCTTCTTCTTCAGAAACAGCTTCCTCCACATCAGACAAATTTTCATCATCTGTATAGCCTTCCATGAAAGCGAAATAAAACTTTCATATAACGAACAAAAAATGCACTAACGTTCTTCTCAAATAAATATTCGAACTGATTCTGAAAGGTTAAATTTTTACTTCTAGCTGAGAAAAAAAAAAACAACAAACAAAAGGAATTTCCGCTATGATTTGTCCAGTTCCAGATGTCCCATAACTTCATTCCCTCCCCGATAATTCTACCACTTTTTTTGCAGCTGTACAGCAGAAATAAAACAATATCGGCATTTTCCAAAAACTATGTGAATGTATTTGTATGCTTGGAACAAAAGATCCGAGGGAAAGATTAAGGTGTTTTTTTGTTGTGTTAAAACTAAAAGTCGCATTAATTTAAAATTTTAGTATGTGTTAGTTAAAAATAAATCAGGAAAAGTCATTGTATTTCAGAAAATTCTTATGAGTAGTTTTTGAGTAACACAAACTTAAACATGTGTATGGGTCTAAAAAGACCCGAGGAGCTTTCTAGGGTTAATAACAGAACAGTGAAAATGGCCGAATTACTGCCACTAACCATATTACATTCAAACAACTAATTTCTAACAAAAAAATAAAAAAAAACTTCGTGAGATCGTTGGGATTTTGTGGGAACCCTGTATTTGTATCCTAACCTATTTGTATCCTGAGTCCTGAACAGGCCGGCTTCTTCTACACTTAAACCTACAATTATATTTGAAATCAATCGTAAACCCAAAATGAAAGAAAATAAATCTATATATTATATTAAACAAATATTTAAAATCAGACGTTTAATAAAAAAACACATTAATGTGACATAATAATATCAATTGTACCGTAGACTTTTAGGCTGTATATAATCCCCTTGTGAGTACAAATTTCAATCGAAAACCAAAGCTGTTGTTTACAGATGTTCACCTTCAAAATTACGCATTTAAAATATTAAATCATCAGAATATATATTTCACAGTAGGACGATATATTCTGGTGGAATTCTATATATTTAGGGGTGATTTGTGCAATTTTATAAAACAGCATTTTAGAAAAAATTCAACTTTTAAAAAGAAAGTCAAATCTTTTAAAAAATAATTTTTATTTTCTGTAAAACTTTTTCTGGTGCAAAATTAAATTCTACTACGATTCTGTTTTTTTCTGCAAACAAAATGCGATAAATCTCGAAAATAAATATTACAATTAAAAGTAAGAAAGCGATAAAATGTATTCTGATCTTAAACTTTTAAATTTGAATTGCTCCACTCCTCTCAGGTTCATTTGCGATTTCGTGTAGACCAATAACTTCACGTTTCCTACTAAACTGCGACATCATTTTTCGAAAACCAACTTATCATGAAAAATAAACCGCTTGATTCTTTTAACATAAAAGGCAGCGAAGAACAATCTTTAAAAGAAACTATCTCTCTAACATTTAACTAGTAGTTTGAGTTGGTGAAACGCATATAATTACGGATCCTCTTAATGAACCTTGTACAATCGGTACTGTCAAAGATTTGCTTCCTGAGAATCATATATTCCATTTTCAAATAACACCATAACTCGAAAAATCAACGATATAATTGGTGTCATAAAATAATCACTTTATAACCACTTCAGAAGTACAGCATGTGCAATGAAAATCAATAAATATACAGGCGTCACTGGGTTAATTGTTTTGTTTGTATATTTTCAGAATATATATTTACAAAGCTATCGGAACGTTATTGTTTGAAGCCGAATTTAAACCAGCACATTACGGAAACCGAAGTGTTTTTGTATGAAATAAATCAAATCATTGAAGAAAAATCTCTTGCGTTCTTTGTAGATACACATTATCCTCTTGAAACCGTCTTCTGATCTTATGTTAATGTTGAATCAGTCATTAAAATAAGAAACTTTATAAAACACGAGCTCTTAAACTCAAACTTTTCAAACTTAAGCGTAAAGCTATTGGAAGCCAGAATCCGTTCTTCTTAGGACGTACTGGAGTAAGATGGAAAACTCTACTAAGAGCGTTTATAAGTTTGACAAAACTGATTGCGGAACTGATATTAGAAGAACCATAAAGCTCAACTTCTTGTGGTAAGATTATTTAACAAAATTTTACATAATGGCATCACAACAAGTTGATCGTTATGGTAAAACAATATATTATGGTATATATGTATGTAACAAAATGTTAAATAATGAAGACTGGATATATAAATTGCACATTTGGACGACATTTTTAGCAAAATGAATTAATTTTTTTTTTGTTGCAATGAAACACAGTCAAAATTTTCGATGCATTTGCCAAAATTATTTTTTTTAATATCAAATATGTATTGTTTGAGTTGTGAGGTTAAGTAGAACATCGATTACTTTCCTGTTTCTAAAAACGTATACCATGAACACCCAGGTTCAAAAGAAAATATAGAGAGATGGTCAAGGGAAGCTTCAAAAGAGTCGCTTGAATAATATTATTCAATAGCTCAAAGCAGGCTTTGGACTACTTATATGTGTACTGAATATATTCAGCGTTAACAGAAAACCAAGCAGATTCAACGAACCATATCTCACAGCAAGTAACGATAGTTTTTTCAAAACAAAGTCTATTACAGTTTCAAGGTCATTTGTCATATGAAGTCAAAACTATGGCCTGGAAAGCAAAATCAGTTTTGGTGACTCTTCTCAGTGACATATCTCTGTGAAGCGCGATTCTTCTCTGACGCTGACACCAAAACGAAGTTTTAGAGAGTATACAGAATCTAGTATACGCCTGCATTTATCAGCTATTGGTCCATAATTCTGAAAATTCTGTAAAACAAACCAATCATAGAATTTCATTATTATTATAAAATTTATTGTATGGCAATGTAAAATTTATTGTCAGGATTTCTTGAACTTAGTAGAACTTTGTAATATTGCAAACAATTGAGAATATCTTCTGTATTTGTGGTAATTAAAAATAAATTGAACATAACGGGAAAAGCTTTAAAATGTAATTATATTTTTAGTATAATGCACAATTGTTTATATTGTTGCCCATTTCCCCTTTCTGTGGCTCTGTAGCAGAGTCTAGTGCGGTAGACTTAAAAGGCTCCATCCTAGTAATTTATTCTAAAAGGGCTTCGTGAGTCAAAAAGGTTTGAAACCATTGCTCTAAACTAGAAATTTAACTAGGCATATTTAGTGAGGCTCTGCATCGCGCGGTTTTTTAATAGCGCCGAGATATTTTATATATGTACCGTGCATGGTTTTTATGTGCGCCGTACTATTTTTTGATGCGCCAGACTATTTTTAGCTGCGCCATGCCGTTTTTATCAACACTTTCCAACAAAGTGGAAAAGTGTTTATGACTTCGGTTTTTCTGTTCGTCTGTCCGCGCTCTAACTCTCGTAAATATATTCGGATCGTTTTGAAATTTTTGATTTTAGTGACCTCTACCATAGCATGATCCATATTTCAAATGAAGTTTGTAGCATGTTTAGTTCATTTACAGGGACAGTCAAACTTTTTCCGTTACTCTACGGCCAATAGGAAAAAATCGTTTCAAATGATTTTTAATAGTGTTATACTCTTTAAAACATAGTAAAATTGATATGCATTTATGAAGTCTACTAAAATGTGCATTTTCTAGTATATGCGGTGGAAAGAACAGTGATAAACAAGAAATATTTCTTTGGAAAATTTTAACAGATTTAAGTAACCATACCCTTGGGAAAGTTGAAGTTGGTTAACATTTCAGATATATCTGTGTTTAGATATATCCCATTATGCTATTTTATTGCCTTTTAAAATACTTTGTTTCTACTGTCTAATGACCCTGAAAGTTGAATTGATACACGTGTGCTATCTAATTTATGCTCATACATGTCTGTCTTGCACGCTGTTCTCTTCACTTTTTTGCTTGCTCCCCTAATTTTTTTGAGCAGTGTAAATTACGCATTTTTCATAAAAGTGCGAAAAAATGTGAATTTCGTCAATCAATAGTGGGAAAAAATCGTAAGTTTTTTTAAACGAATCCCTTTCTTTCTTTCTTTTTCTCATAAGTACGTTTGTGATTTTCTTAGTTTTAATTTATAATTATACTTTAATTGATTAAACATTAGGTTGGGTCGAAAAAATCAAAATATTTATAATCGAAATATTTATAATCGAAATGTAATAGCGCTGGAAAGTTGCCTTTTGTAAAAAAGAATAAATACCCAAAATATTACACCGATTGGTTAATATATTTTACCGCCGCAAGAGGGCCAAAGTTCGGAAAAATCGCAAAAATCATACTTTTTGCAATTTTTTTTTTTTTTTTTGGAAAATTATAAAACATACGAATCCAATTTCTAATAGAACGCAACAGCCACATCAATATATTAGTAATGTAACCGTAAATTCACAGTTTGGTAAAATAATTTCTTTTACCGCCGCATCAGGGTCAAAGATTCTAAACAATTTTAAAAATTTTAATTTTTCGTTTTTCCAATTTTCAGAGTTTTCATAAAGTTTTCAAGATTTTTTACATTTGTAATAGGCTGAAAAGGTATTTTCTGTTATTAATTTCAAGCATATTGTTAACCATGATCACTGTAATTCTCTTGTAAAAATCTACTCAGTGATAGGAACACCTGCAGTTGCGTCCAAGTAAAACAGGTTTCTCGCGGCTAGAGAGCCATATTTCTCTTGGTTCGTTTTTTGTAATATACTTCTTTTGCGCTATACTTTGATGTCCCTAAAGAAAGAAATCTCTGGCAGGTTTAAGAGGGGGCAAAGTTTCATCTTTGCGAAGTCTCTTTGATACTGGAACCAGGTTTCTATTATATTGGTCATTTAACCCCGTCGTCTGGCAAGGTGACTTCTATATGCAATGGTATTATAGATTTTTTGAAGAAAAATGAAATGTAAGCTGTAAAAATAATCGCGATAGGGTGTAGTGGAACTGTCCTTAACAGGGGTTGCAAAGGTGGTGTTATATGGTTACTTTAGAATAAGTTTAAAAAACCACTTTAGTGGCTTTCTTGTTCTCAGTTTTATGAGCTGCCGCTGAGACATATTTTCGAACATCTTGATAAGAAAAGACTGGCCCTCTGTCATATTGCGGCTCGATTGTCAATCTCTTGCGATTTGCAAATCATTAACAATTGCTAAGGTTAAGCCAATTTAATCTCATCACCTAGCTGTTGGTAAAGATGATTTGTCAACTGACCAGATGTATGTATATAAAACATTGCAAGCTCTTTCAACAAACATGTGTTCAATTGACCTCTTTTGGCGAGTACCTGGACCATTATTTCATGGAAGGTGGATCACTACAGCTAATCAAATTTTGAGGCTCTAAGTTGGAATAGTGAAACCCTCTTCTTAACTTGTCATACTGTCTGAGTGCATTCTGAAAGCATACTGCATCAGTTGGTTCACAATTAAAATGAATCCATCATGTTTTCCAAAATCTGTTCACTGTAGTTAGTGGCCTACGTTACTTGGCATATCAGCTACGGAAGATTATAGTTCCTGTAATTTCACAAAATGCTTATTTCGCAAACCATGAAAATAGCCTCATTAGAATGATAACACACGAAGGAGAGACCACCAGGACTCCAGTCACGAAGAAAATTGTCCAAGCACGAAGTTCTGTGGACTCGTATAGTACCTTCCGTCACTTCGTCATTCCAGATTTGAACTTTGAAGCTCAAAATTGTATGTCTTTAGTCGACTTACAAAACTGTAAACTAACGGAACCACCTGTTACAGTTTCTCTATTTACTGACAATCTAACAACTCTTGTGAGTTTAGAATGTTCGATTTAAGATATTAGGTATTATAACTTTCCTTGTCCCACTCAATCCGTAGAAAGATGCGTGAAATTAGTCATTGACGTTCTGATAAAGTTATCCTGCTGAGTAAGATTAAGATAAAGTATCTGCTGAAAAATATCTGCAGCATAACAAAGTACGATAATTGGACAATACGTACAAAAGTTAGGCGTGGATACCTGCGCAATCATCAAAGACAAGAAAACGGACAAACAGAGATACCATTTTTAGATTATAATGATATTAACACGTGTTCTTTCTGCAGAAAGAGATCTCCATCAAACAAAGTAAGAAAATTGTACCAAACGTACAAAAGTTATGTGTAGACACACAGAAAAAAAAGATACAAATGACTTGCACAATTTCCTTACTTGGAAGTCAGTTAAGATTCTTTTTTTATTTTATTTTTTTTCCGAAAATTTAAGAGCGAAAACAAAAAAGGGAAAAGAAACATTATTTTCAACGCGTTAAAATCAATGAAGTATTAAAATCCTATTTTACTGGCACTACACAACATGAAGAACTTTATTTCATTAACACATATTTATTTTCATATTTACTAGAAAATAAATTTCTGCACTTATATTTAAAAGAGATATAGCGAATATTAAATTGCTCTGAACCCGAATTATTCGATTAGCAATATAAGGTAAATAAATATTTTTATGTATTTAAGTATAGAACATCAAATGCATCTAAAGAAACGCTTGGAAATCCTTTCTTTTATTTGATACTTAAATTTTATCAATAAAAATCTGCATTTGTAGACTTTTTAAAATTTATTTATAAATGAAGAAGTTTCTCCTCGATTTTCAAAATAATTCGCTTGAGGCAATAAAAGGGATAAGAAAAAGACTGATGGAGCGAGTTAAGAGTACCATACAAAAGTTTAATCAATCTCTACTTCTTGAAATGTTTTATTTCAAATCAACGAATACTTCAAAAAACTGCAAAAAGCCTTTTTATTATGCAGTTAAATAAAATGTTGCGCTGTATTTTTTTTAAGAATATTTCAAAACTTTTATGTTTAACTTTTCCTCTCTTCCAATTCTTTGTTCTCGAAAATATAAACTGCTTGTTATCGTCGTTAAAGCTATAAATTATTGAAAACTTTGCATGACATTAGATATAACGATCGAAAACTTCAAATGTGCTAGGAAATGAAATAGAAGAGGTTTTTTTTTTTTTTTTTTTTTTTTTTTTTTTTTTTTTTTTTTTGTATTTTAAAATGTCAAAGGGTTTCTTTTTTTAGCTGCAATACTTCATGTAAGGACCACATTTGTAGGTATTTATATTAAAATCTTTTAAATTATATTACTCAGAATTTAAAATGCACAGTATATTGATAAATTTCTAATAGGAATCGTTTTTTTATCTAATTTTTTTTAACGGTCTCTAGAGGTCATTTAATTATCTAGTTATTTTAAAAAGCAACGTTATTCTAAGCCCTTAATTTAATTTACAATGCAGAAAACTAGAATTTTTCAGAAGTGTGACACATGCGATAAGCTTGTTATCGTCTGAAATGGCAGTCCCCAGAGTAAAGAATAGTTTAACAAGCTCTGTTGATGTATTTAATAAAAACAGATGAGCAGTTAATTGAATGGAGCTTCCGAACAATACATTGTATCACTAATGTATAGTAAAATTATAATTCTTATATATATTAGTTGCGTGCTTCCTAATATATATATTATACATTTATAATGCTATATTTATTTTTAATTCATTTTTGAGGGTACTTTTGGCAAAAAAAGTTTTGATGAATGAAAAGGAAATTATTAATATTTATAATTTTATTAAATTTTAAATTGATTTGTAAATATTTTTATATTATTTAAAAGTGAAAACACATCACAGGGTTAAATCTTTTAAAAGACTATTTAAATTAAATAAATTAAGTATGTGTATGTAAAAAAATATCTTCAGAAATATGGATATTTAGCTTTGCGCGGAATCGTGTGATTTTTTAAGTTCGCTATGCTATTTTTTAAATGTGTCGAGGTATTTTTTAAGTACGTCTTGCTATTTTTTTTTATTTCGCCATGCTATTTTTTAAGTGCTGCGTACTATTTTTGTAGATGATCCGTGCTTTTTTTTATTTGTGCCGTGCTATTCATTTAATTTCTTGACGATTTTCTGGGAGCCCCGCGCAGATTTTCCAAAAATGATCAATGTTTCTCATCTGAAATTTCCAAAAATTTAAACCACCAAGTTACCAAAAGAAAAAAAAAATCCCTCATCAGTGAAAATTCGGACATAAAAAATCCTTATTTTATTCTTAACATAAAATCGTCATAATTGATATTAACTGCGAGAAATTAATATAAACCACGACCATGTGATAATATTCGATAGCATAAGCGGAGGCTTCAAAAAACAGTGATTTCTGTCTTTTCACTGCCATAGTACTGTTTTGTTAACTAGGGGGCTCGGCCCCCTACGAGCTACGCTCGCCAACCCCCGCCCAGACACCGCAGGCTCTAAATGCACGCTAATTTGATCGGCTTTAAAAAGATTTCGAAAGATTGAATTATAATGTAAAAAGCAGTGGCGATCTCCCTATAAACGAATTTCTATTCATTTGTCTTTGATTGGGGAATTTTAACGCCAAATCCGCTGCGGTACTGCTTGATTATCTCGTCGACCAATTTCGCCAAATTATATAAATCGCCAAACCACTCGCCAAATTATACAAATTGACATAATTTTTTATTTTAAATAACAATAGAACAAACAAATTCGTACAACATTAATAAAAATACAAATAAAACGTCGAATAAAAATAACTTGACGTAGATACGTGTAACAACATTTCAAAATAAGCTGATATAAAAGGAATTAAGTAAACAGAGTCTTTGTCTCCTGGTATTTTTTAACAAAGCGAAAAGAAAGTTCTTTTAAATGAGACATTTTAAATTAATCGTTTTTAATCTAACGTAATTTTTACCAAGCTATTTTTTTCTCTTTTAAATATTCACGTGAAGATACTTTTGTTAGAAATGAAATATTATTTGCGCTTTCCTAACAAAAATAGTTGAAAAGATCCTCTCAAAATATTAAATAAATGTCTAGCGCAATTTCTAAATTTAAACTTTTTTGCAATATTATTTTGTGTTCATTTTATGTAATAACTATAATGTGACGTAAATATGACGTAATTTCTCCTACGACTTCTAACGCATGTTAATGAACTTATTATTTTACAATATCCTTTCTCTTTCAAAATTCAGGTGTGTACTTTTTATGACATAATTTTTAATAAATTCCTGCTTTTTATACGTAATTATTTAATTTTAATTTGAAAGTTTTTTTCCTGTTTATAATAGTCACGTGTAAATAAATTTTTAATTTGAAGCAAATATTATTGCTTGCGCTTTTTATGCAGTTGGCAACAGTTTAAATTAGTACAATTTTCTGAAATCTGTAAAAAATATCTCTAGAAATGCTGAAAATTTGAATTTAAAATAGAAATAAAACCTGAAAAAATGAGTCAAAATAAAAAAAATTAATGCAATCTGCACTCCGGCAAATTCTAACGCATAAAATGATCTAAAAATGATTACACTGCCATATATAGTTTTTGTTGCTATAAAACTTTTTTAGTGGAACGATTTTGTCCAACTTTAGCATTAAATAACTCTTAAAATAATTCTTCGATTTGAAAACTGTCTGCATCAGCATGTTTATCAAACATTTCTGTATAAAACCACTGATTTTCATATTTTTGTATGCATTATTTTTCTTAATATTAACGAAGAAAGACCTCCGGTCACAAAAAATTCAAAACCGGCGGCGGCGGTGACAGCGGTAGTTACTTTTTTTTTAGAATAGAGAGATAATAATACTCATGTGTCGAAATTGTCCACTACAAAGAACTACGAAAATTTATTTCGCTTATAACCACCACCATCTATAAGATTCCTTTATAAATAACTACTTTTTGTGCCCCCCTCTAGACAAATGAGTGTAACAATAAGGACAAACTGACATATGAAACGCTTCCCTTAATCATAAACGGTTATGAATTTGTTTCGGTTGTATACTTTTTTTTGTTCGAAAGTTTAACACCAATATTCTATTTTGTAACTAATTAAGGAACTGAAGCAGTGCTTGTACCTTACTGATAATTGTGCCTAATTTTTGGTATTTATATATTTATTCTCTTAGATATAAGTGCAGAATAAATTATGAAAAGTGAATTTTAAGGACCAGAAAAATCTTTTTGCACACTTTACCGTCTCAGCAGTATCATTTTATGATATTCCTTTCATATAAACAATGAAATGTCTCCATAAAAAGCAGGTAACTTCTATGGGCAGATTTCGTTGTAGCATGTTAGACGCTACAAGTATTAAAAATCTAAAATTAAAATTACAAGAAATTTTTACCGAATATATTAAATTCATAAAATTTGCCACAATAACTAAAAAATGTATTAATAAGCTTGGTAATACTAGCTATTAAGTAAAAGTTCGGTTAAATTATTAAAATTGAACCGGTTGTTAAATTTAACAGAAAACTTTTAACGTAATGTATTATCCAAATCCATAGCATAGCAACCAATATTAAACAGATAAAATTTCAAATCTCAGCTAACTGACAGATGTTGGATTATCATCATTAAAGAAACAATTAAAAATACAAAATTATTCTAACCTTTTTTCGAAAATTCCAGAGTTAACTCCCTTGAATAAATTTGGCAAAGATATTTGCAAATTTAACTGAAGTTACTAATAAATTAGAAAGTTTTATGAATAGCGATGGTAGTATTTATTATGTGTTTTATTGCAATAAGATTAGGAATCATCTGTTGCATTGTATCATTCGGGTAGATTATTTTCAATATATAAAAATCTCTCTTAACTCACTTCGTTTAAAAACATATTTTTCTTAATAGCAGCAGAGCAAATAACTTGGCAACTTAAAAAAAATGTAATAGGGTTACTTATAATATAATGTTATTTAAACATATATTTAAATGAAAGCTGTACATTTTTAATACAATTTGTTTTTCTTGTATATTCATTTGAATAATTTGTGAAAAATTGATTAAACGATATCGGACCGCACCGAAATAAATATTTTTGAAAAATTTTAAAACTTCGATTTTATAATTAATATGGTATAATTAAGCAGACAAAAGCAAAATTTTGGAAAATGTTTTTATTTTTTTAAGTAATTAGCTGTCCTATAAACAGGACAACGCTCCAAAGAATAGTAATTTAAAAAAAAATTCACTTACATTACAGAAAGATGCATTATGTATGGAATTTCGGCAAACAGTCAATGCAAAGACCAATGTTACATTTTTAGCAAACTGTTGTTGGTTTTCTCTTCTAATTCTTCAAGTCACATCTTCTTTGACATCTTTCTGGATTTTTCACAAAACGTTCTGATTATTTAGATGGAGAAGCTCTTTGTTATTCTGAATCATACCGCGTTGTCTGATGTATTTTCTTGGGATTGTGTCACCTAAATAACTAAGTGAGAGAGATCTTCAAAACTCTAAAAGACCCCATGCTTTATGAAGGCAAAACAGATTAGAAATTTTCCAAGCTGTGGCAAGTGCCGTTTCGAAGCAGTTCAAAAAGTTTCCAGTACCACTTTTTTCCTTGAATGGATGCAAAATGTATTTCAATGTGACCGTCGAAAAACTCCACTTCATTTTTGTATTTATTATGCGATGTAACACAAAATGGAATATCAATTTTCTTTCTACCACCTTTTACTCAGCGCATTACTTTACTTTTTACTTTCGTTTCCTCGAAATTTGTGAGGAATGAAACCACATAGTTATCATTGGAACGCACTGTAGCTATGTTGTCAACTATGTCAAAACAAGCGGTTTCAGAACCTCTTTCTGTTTTAGCAAACTGTTTTAAAGGTTTTAATGGTCATTTTATCATTCTATTATCTCGAATAGTTCCTGTAGCACATAAACATTTATTTTCCCTTTCAAACGAACAAATGAACCATATGAGGTGAAAAAGTTATCCATATATATTCTGTAAGGTTTTGGGTTTTTCACCACGAAAAGGAAATCTTTCACAACATGTTGAGAAAGATGCTCTGAACATTCTTCTGTAGCTCCATGGTAAGGAATAATATGAAAAGAATATCCATTGTAATATGCTAGCATTCACAGTTTGTATCCAAATTTCACTGGTTTATTTTTCATGTACATCTTGCATCCGCGCCTTCCAAAATATCTCACCATGCTTTCATCAATTGTTAGATTTTCCAAAAATAGGCCAAATTGCATCAAAGGAATATTGAGCTTGTCAATAAGCGGTCGAATTTTATAAAAAAGGTCTTGTTGATTAATTGCAAAATCGTGATTGAAATGAATATAGCTCTTTATGTCAATATTTCTAGAAATAGCGTTATTCACTAAAGTGGTGTCAGGCGTATTTTCCCAATACATTTTTTTTGCGTGATAAAATATTGTATTCGCTAAAGAGTATAACACACAAGAATTTCTCAAGTTCAGCTTCAGTTATGCTAAAGAATGACAGTCTTTTGTTTTGCATGCCGATTTGTTTAATAGTATGAGCTACCATATCATCAGCTATCATGTAAAGGAGTTCACCAGGAGTTTTTCCCGAAATCATATTTACTATATTTTCATGTTCTCGATGAAAAATAGTCTCTCTTGAAATTTCAAAATTTGGTTCATGGTTCATTTGGTTTGGTTCATTTGGTCACCTACTTTGGTTTTTTATTGGAAGGTGTAATTCTTCGCTGTCATTTACTAAAACTTCAATTGTTCCTGCGATACTTAGAATTTCACGTTTATGGCACATTACTAGCTGTTTTGAATCGTTGATCTCTTCTTCATCAGTAACGGAATCTGGATTAGGAGGAATAATAACCATTTTAGGTTCATCAATTTCATCATTACTTAAAGAATTCAAATATTCCAGTACTTCTTTGTCTGTTAAAAATTTACTTGCAATTTTGCAAATACACTTTTTCAAAAGTAAATTCAAAAGACAAAATAAAACTGAGACGAACACTGTAATTTTCACAACAGGGAATCATTTAGCATCTCCCATGTTTTCTCCCCTCCTTACAACTGCCCTATTTCACGAATGGAATGTTCCTGTTCTCTATTGACTCTAGAACAGACGGCCCACGAGCAAAAGAAACTGACTAGTTTGTTTCCAGATGTTTGGAGCAAAGGTGTTTCATCAAAAGATATAAAAGGAATGTGACTTTTGAATGAAATGCAAAGAAGGAGAGAAGGAAGGGATTGGACAGTTCTCCTATTTTTAGAACACCTAGTAAGGACATATAAAATACATGCATAAACTAATTTTATCTGCAAATATTTTATTTTACCCTAAAAGTACTGTTTTTGTAGTGTGAAACAATTTACTAATATTAATATTTTACACTCCTTCAAATTGAAGCTAAAAAAACTTTAGGGAAAATCACGGAATTATATAGAGTTAAGACTTAAATAACAGCAAAATTATGTATTACATTTCCTTATTATCGCCCGTAATGTCTTCATACACATTTCAAACATTTTGAAATGTTGTAATAAATTATTTTAAGCTGTTCAATAACGAGAACCAAAGAAGATCTCTACTTGTATATGAACGTTATTATTTAAGTCAAAATTAGACAGCTTTTAGAAAATTATTATAAACTGCCAAATCTTGTGGATAGGAGATAATAATAAAAATATTTAAGGATAATTTTTACGCTAAATGTGCACTGTCAAGGTGAGAAATATCAAGTTTTATATTTCCTTCCCGGCATTTCGCATGACTTTTTGACACTTTGCAAGTATTTGAAAAGTGTTTATGAATTATGTTTGTCTGTCTTTTATTGCTGTAACTCTCTTATATATACTCGGATTGGCATATAATCATATACTTTAGTGACATAATATTGCTATCTGAGTGTATAGAGATTCAATACATAAAGATTAAGTCACGTAATATTAATAATATGCTCAGAACACTTTATTTGCGCTAAATACTTTCAAATGAGGAACTTAAATAAATTTGTCACTATTTTTGTTAAAACTATAATGAATTAGTACCCAGCAAAGAAAGAAACAGTGGGTCATCAGCTGGAAAAAAAGATGGCAGCCAGCACTGCCATTAGCAGTAAAGTGCAATGGTGCCATTACTTAAACCAGTACAAAAGTGTCCGTGCGGACAGCAGCTGGCCCATCAGTGATGACCAACAGCAGGCCAGCATTGGTGTGACATCACATTACTTCAATCCGGAATTTTTCCTGCAGTGCTAGCACATATCCCGCGGCCAATCCTTTGCTGGGCCAGCACTTTCCCTTACAAAAATTCCTTATAGGACTCTATAAAAAAAATAAAGTGTTATAGAATTATGGCCCTTTCTTCTATAAACTAGTTTCACCAAGAGCTATAGAATTATCTGTAGAAGTGTCTATAATAGACATGTCTATAGAAATATTTGAACTTGCAGCGGTTTCCATGTGGTCACCCTGCCAAGTACTAACCGCGCTCGGTGCTGTTTGGTTTTCGTGATCGGACATGAACAAGTACTTTCAGCGTATTCTACGATCGCTCGTAGTTTTTAAGCTCTCATTACGCTTTTTTAAATTTTGTTTCTTTTGTGATTTACGTTCCCAATCATTAAACTGGTGTAGAAATTATTGTAATGTATAGAAATCCTATATATTTTATACACTTTTTTATTATTGATTCTCAACTGTGTAATTTATGAAAACCAAAATCCTTTGTAACTTAGTAAAACCAGATTTAAGGAGAAACAAAAAGTCCGTTCAAATAAAGAATTTATTTATTTATTCATTTACTTTGTTGGTGGCAGTGGTGCTATATTATTTACAGTTAAAAAAATAGCTTCGCAGCTTAAATTGTGCTAAGATATTCATTTCAGATTTGTGTTCAAATAGTCAATGTCTTCGATATCCGCAACGCCATCTATCGTAAGGGTTCTCAGCAATAATACTGCAAAAGTTCGTGCACTTCCATGGTGTGGTGGGCCAGCACATGAGATAAAACTGAAGCCCACCAGTATTTTATCTGATGATTTCCAACAGCAAAGTTTATTGAATCTGTCCAGCAGTGGTCATGTAGTGGTAGACCATTAGCCAGCACTCTTCCATCATTGCCAGCAGTTATCTTACTGCTGGCAGTAATTTCCTCTTTGCTGGGTATGAATTGAATCTTTCCAACTGAGCGAAAAAATAACCAAGCCGGGATTAGAGTAAAGAATGTTTTATTTAAATTGCCAATACTCTGTCTATTGAACTATATGGGGCGACGACCGGCTGGCATATTTCGTTCATATAACCATATTGGTGATAACATCTCTGCCATGTAGGCAACTCAACAGTATAAACCGCAGGTAATGGAAGATGCAGGTAATTCATTTCGTATATCTTTACTAATAAGTATGATTTTGTTAAAAAATATTAATAATCGCAAAATGAATTAAAGTTGAAATAAAGATTTTTTACACTTGGATTAATGTTACATGGGTCTGAAGAAACAAGCGCACGATAGATTAAATTAATAAAATAAAGTAATTTTTTTGTCTTTCAAATAACGCAAGTAAAATAGGGTAACTTGGAATAAGGTGTCATGTTGTGCAAGATACCGTATAACGTAGTTTTCATATGCGCAGAAGCGGTAAGAAAACGCCGCTAAGTTGTAAGGAATAGGGTTCCCTACTGATACCTTAGTTTCCGTTTGCGTTCTTTTTTCATAATTTTTAAGTGGTGCTTATTCATTGCTATTTCGTCTTAACACTTCTGGTAAATGTCCAAAATCTTTTACGTGAGTTCTATATTTGCCTATATAACTCTTAAGTTAAAAATCAGAGAAATAAATCTGATGTTTTTTGAGAGTACTTGTACCTGTCCTTTCTGAAAAGCGTAAATGGCGGCCGGTTCCCACTCCATCAAGTGGGGGCGCTGGTGTGTTCCCAATTCACTGGGATGAGTCGACGAAAAATTTTTGGGGTAAGATTCTGTTTGTATTTCCTGGGGTAAGATGCCGATTATTTTCCGTTGTGGTCTAATGACAGGTTGTTTCTTCGTTTCTTAAATTACTTTTGGCTATTAATTATCTTGTCAACTAATTTATATCAAATCGTGATTTTAATCAACTGGTTAAAAAAATTCATTTATTAAAATCATAATTTTTTTAAATGTTTAAAATGACATAAAGAAATGTTAAATTCTAAGGTCAACATAATTTGAAATGTTTCTATATGCATTCTGTCCTGGAAATAAACATTATTGGCCTTATTAATATCTGTTAATTAATAATTAATTATCTGTTTAATAATTAATTATTTTAATCATTGTAAAAAATTTTATGTTAAATGCAGGTATAAATAATTTTAATAAATGTAAATATCGGTTGTATATAATATACAGTTAGATAACTAGGGTTTCCGCCCCCTACGAGCTATGCTCGCCAACCTCCATCCGAGCACCCCTGACTCTAAAAACACGCTAATTTGATCTGCTTTGAAGAGATTGCGGAAGGTTAAATCGTAATTAAACGACTAGTGCCGATCACTTGTAATCAGGTTTTCATTCATTTCCCTTTGGCTGGAGGGTTTTAACGCCAAATGAATTACTGACGAATCAAGTAAACGACTATTTTCGTGATTCGTTAAATAAGACCAACTGAACAATTTAAAATTTGGATGTATAAAATGGCTAAGTAAACAATTTTCTGAAGGCGCTATAAGAAATTTATTTTAAATTAGACATTTTAAATATATCGTTTTAAATATGACATAATTTTCAACAAAAGTTTGTTTTTCGTTTTAATATTCGCATAAAAATAATTTTTAAAGCCTGTAAAAGCCAAACTAAATCGATATGACAATATCAACTGCGAATTTCCACGTTTCTCAATCCTTTCTATGAAGGAATTAGATAAGAAGAAGTCAAAGGATAGAAAGAGAGAATCTTCAACAGGTGATCATACGGATGATGATTAAATTCCCTAGCAAGATTTCGAAGATGAGGATTTTTTAAATGTGAAAGAGAATGAGTGTTCAGTGTCTAGCAGAGTGCAATAAAACCTCGGAAAATGTGATAGGATCAAGTGCATTCAGTGAAACCGTTGGTTATATAAAAGTTGCTTTAAGTTCCTAAACAAATGTGCAGTTTATGGCAGATCTGAGGTATTGCTGAAAAGAACAAAGGAACATATGGAAAACATCATAAAAAAAGCTGGACTCTAAAGTACTTAATTACAGTGACTTTACCGTATTTATACTTGTTATAATGTTTAAAATAGGCATACTTAAGAGCTATAATTATTTTAAATGTTAAGTAGAACATAACCTTTTTTTTAAATATTAGTTTGTTCTTTTATTAAATTGCTAACATTTATTGCATTCATATATGGGCGATTCTCAAAAGATGGGCACTGGACACACGTCATAACTTTAAGCCTTTCAAACATAACTTTATTTATCATTGACTTTATTTTTTTTTTTTTTACACTGAGTTTTTAATTCTATTCAGAGACAGAAAATGACATAATTTATTGTAAAAGCTTTGTATAAATATCTTAAGATTTTATTATTTTATGCTAAAGAGGCTAATTTCGGACATTAATAACGTTAACTGCTCCAATGTACCACCAAGAAAAATAATTTTAACTTTTTTCCAGGTGGTTCTAATGGTACACACCGAATGCATAAAGGAAACGGATGATTTTTTGAAAATTTCGTTAAGAGATGGCAGGCTGATTTGTTGCTTTTTTGAAGATAGAAGGACTTTTCTATAAAGATTTTTTTTTTGTATTTTGTTATGTCCGAAAGTAACGTACGCGACAAAGCATTTGATTTTATTTTTATTATACCTGGATAACAAAAAATTAATTATACATATATATATATATATATGTATACACATACAATTATAGGACGCATTTACTACATTCTTAGTCTTAAGAATTTTTTAAATACTAAGCGCAACGTCCAAAATCTGTAACGTACGTGCGAAAAAATGTCCAAAATTTGTAACGTACACAACTGCTAATTAAATGCTTTAATAATTAATTTTCCATAATAGTTGCTGTCTTTTAATGTCTGTGTATAATTTTGTAGATATACTATTAAAAATATTAATATATTATATTTATACTATTAAAGAAAAATTGGCCTTAAATTTTAAAATTTTAAAAATTACATATTGTTAACGTTTAATGATCCCACCTTTTGAGAATCTCCCATATTGTTATAATTTCCTAATATTAAGTAAGTTTACAGCTTTAGTGTGTCTAAAATATTAAAGTTACTTTTATTTGTCCCATTATGTTTTATACTGCTTCACGAAAATTATTGTTTACATTGAAACTCCAGTGGGCATCAAACCCCTAGACAGTTGGCCATCTTACACATACCTTGGGGTAAGATGCCGAAATGCAAGTGTTTACAAAAACAAAATTTTCTATGCTTTCTAGAATATCTGTAAAATTAAATAAGATTTGAATCATACATAAGAGTGCAAACTTTAACAAGAAATCAACTAATAACAAATAAAAACAACAGGCGATTTTTAAAACAATTTAGTCAACAAGTGGGTGAGTGTAATAACATATCTCACAGAGGGTTTGTTTAATAATCCTTTGTAAACAATTTATCCTTTTGCAAAATCTGTTAGTTCCACTTCGCAACCAGGAGACGCAATCTACTCTACACAAACCTTTATCCGAACGAAGCCCTTCTTTACAAATTAATAATAGAAATATTAGTCGAGGGAATCGGGCCCATAGCACCCAAGATAGGTCAGCGCCCCCTGGCGGTAAAAAGAGGAACTAAAATATGTAAGGATATGTGCATAATATAAAAGAGTGTTCAAAGGTGTGCCGGCAAAAGTTAGAAAAGTACCCACAGTGTGCAATGGGGGGAGGTTAGAAAAAATTCCTAAAATACACAAGTTAGAGCCCGGAGGGATTAATAATATAACTCTTTTTGAACATTTTATGATTTTTAATGTGATCGCAAGTGTTCTTAATAAGTAAAGTTCTTAATAAGTGAGTAAGTATGCAAAATTTCAAGTGTCCAATTTAATTAGGTGCTGAGTTAGAAAAACTGCTTAAATTACACAAGTTACACCTAGTAGGGATCAATAACATAAGACTTTTTGAAATTTTTATGATTTGTTGTGTGATCACAAGTGTTCTGCTACAAGTATGCAAAATTTCATGTCTTCAAATTAAATATGGGCTCAGTTACAATAAAAAGCTTAAAATACACAAGTTAGAGCTCAGAGAGGGTAAATATAATACTTTTTAACAATTTTATGATTTGTCGTTTGATGTGAGGTGCTCAACTATAAGTTTGCAAAATTTCAAGTCTTCAACTTAATTAGGGGCTCAGTTAGAACAAAAAGATTAAAATACGCAAGTTAGAGCCTAGACGGTTAAATATAAGACTTTTTAAAATTTTTATGATTTGTCGTTTGATGTGATATATTGAGCTATAAGTATGCAAAATTTCAAGCCTGCAACATATATAGTTTCTGAAAACGGGCTCTGTGACGGACAGACAGACATAGAAGTGAGACGAATAGAGTTTCGTCAGATCAACTAAACCCTAAAAATTCCGGCATCTTTGCCAAATCTACCCTATATATTTTTTCTAAACTACTTAATATCTACCTTAAATGTATAAAAATAAGGATATGATATTATTATTCGCTTTTGAAACTACTGTCAACCGCTTCAATTGCTTAATCTTTTTGTTTAAAGCTCATGAAAACGACTGTAAAATATTACTAAATTATTTTTTTTAATTAAAGTATTAGGTACTTTTTAAATTGTAAAAATATTCATCTTTTTCTAAAAAGCTTATAGTTTTGGAAGAAAACTGTTTGGGCTCTTTTTGTATGATCAAGTGGAATTTAATAAATAAGACATTTAGAAATTAAAAATATTTTACTTTAAAAAAGTAAAAAGTTTGAGGATTTTTTTTCTGGCGAACTAATCATTTTTTACTCCACCGTACATCATTTTAGTACTACTTAATAAACCTCTACTTAATAAAAACATTGCTTAATTGTGAAAATTCAATTACGAGAAATTTTACATGTAATCCACATAAGGTAAAGTCATTTTTATAGCGATTTAGTTTTCAATAACCTATTATAATTCTTCATGTCTATCATTTAAATATCCTTTCAAGTATTGGGTTGTAAAATAATTTTGTTCGGTGTTTCACCGGGTGATAGTTCATTGTGTTCCAGACTTTGCCCCACGCAACATGAACGTGCCATTAAAACGTTATGTTTCACGGGTCTGTCAGCATCTGTTTTGTTTCATAAACATTTGTATTCTAATGCAGCATAACTATAATAATCGACCCAAAAAACTTTCATTGTCGTCATAATTTGTTGTACTATTTCAAAAAAGGACAAACGAGCGGCAGAGGCTACACCGTATATGGGAATGATGCCGTAACAGAACACGTGGGACAAAAATGTTTTATACAATTCCATGCTGTAGATTTAAATTACGCGCCACGCTTCGGTAATCCAACGGACATTGAGTCGACCGATATCAAAACGATTGCTGATGCAAATTCATCCAGACTTGTTCTGGTTATTGCTAGAGAGTAACATATTCCCCATAAAACAGTAGAATACGGTTTGCGACAGCTGGGATACGTTTCCTGTCTCAATCATGGGTGCCTCAGAAATTAACAAAGCCGAGTTTGATCAATAGAATTTCCATTTGCGATTCACTACTGAAATGTCGAAAAGTGAAAAGAACGAGCCTTTTTTGTAGAGGATGATGACGATATATTACAAATAGATCGTCACGATAATTTAGTAATTAAAAGATCTTGGAGATAAAGCAACGAGTGGTTGCAAATAACTTTAAATGTCGGACAGCATCCCAGGATAACTATACTTTTTTATTGTTGGGAGTTCAAGTTTTTACATTTTTAAAAGTTGCTACCAGCTGACGGAATCATTAATTCACTTGCCAAATGCTCACAGTTAAATTAAGCAATTCTTTCCTTCAAAAATCGCAAGAATTTGTCAATCGTAAAAGTGTTATTTTCCACCCGACACCATTAACCAAGTGGCAGAAATTGTCTGGTCTTGACCGAGATCTTCACTGGACTTAGTGTAATCCTTTTACTAGTTTTTCCGGTCGTTTCAAAATTCTTTAAACTCGAAAATACTCACTGCTAAGAGAGCACTCAAAATGCACCTGAAGAAGGTTTTAGCCGATAAAAGAAAGACGTTCTATGTATGTTGCATTATGGCGTTGGTCAAACAATGGCCAAGCATCATAAATAGCAACGACTAATATATAATTGATTAAAATATATGTGGTGTATAGAGATAATTGTGTTTTGTTTCTGCTTGAAAAACAGACAAAGCTTATTTTCCAACGGAAATATATTTATGAGATAAAATATTGCAATATGATTAGTAAAAAGTGTCCACATGTCAGTATTTTAACTCTACACAATCCTTTTTACTCGGCTGCCAAGAAGAGTTGTTTCACGTGTATCTGAGTATGTGGATTACTTTATACCCTCGAAACATCCCAACGGCAGGTTGGATTTTAATGAATGAGGTCTCTATCAATTTGTATTAACCTTCCGATGGTTATAGGCTAGGTTTTGTTTTTATAAATTCAAAATGGCGGCCGTAAAATACAAAATGGCGATAGAGACAAAAAATATTACGCACATATTGAATGGCATATAATTGGATATGTCTTTCAAAATGAAAACGATGTTTCATTAACAGTTATTTTACAGTCAGAAGCTCCGTTTAAATATTACACAACCTGGAAGTTGTGTAGACAGGATCAATAGTTTTATTGCAACTCTAACCATCATAGACATCTATAGGCCTCAGCAAAACAGTGGTTATATACAGGAACTAACAATTAAACACAACTTAAAAGTCGTCAATACAAGTAAATAAAATATAGGTAAGTAATATAAAAAATGGTTTTACATTGATGAGAAATAATTAAGTAGTTCGTCTTTTCCGCAGTCGGGTTTTTTTATTTTTTAAATTTATTTCTAGCTGAGATGCAGATGTTACGTAAAAGCAATACCTGTGTAGGCTAATTCCATGAAAACTTATCATGTCTGTCATAAACTACGATTTTTGGCTATCATTACTTTAGAACGATAAAATTTGACTTATTTTATCGGAGATATCTCATCAATTTAACAACCTGAAGCAAAATTTTCGAAAATAACGGTGGCCAAGAAGCATTCAATTGATCTTAGAAATTACACCTTCAGCCGCTTTTGTTATTTCGAACTTCAGATATCACCCTGTTCCTCATTTTAACTTATGCAATCGTCTTCTGTCAAAACACTTTGTAAAAGTTTACAGTCGTCATATAAGATCTCAAATCATTTTTGTCTATTTCAATCCACTATTTGACTTTGTATTATTGAACAATCTTTGTGAAAACAGTTTGTGCAGTCTTAAATGTACTCTAAATGTATATTAGTGGTAGATAGATAATAGATACTGGTGGATAGCATAATGACGGGAAACAAACATGTTACTGTATAATTGGTACAAACAGCAAAAGTCAAGATTTTAATTCATTTATCTTTACATCAATGGTATTTACATATAATTTTGCTGCGCTTTGTATTTAATTCCAATCAAACTCTAAATATTTTTGCTCAACACACATCTAATGTATTAATGACCGTCTTGTGCATTCAAAGTACCTGTAATAAACTTAATGGAATTGAATAGCAGATGTTTAATTTATACATAAATTTATTATTTAAAATACTTCAGTTAAATAATATTTAATAACAGTTTTCTTGTTAAATCTAAAGACATATAAACTTCATTAAAGTTTATCGCTAAAAGTGTCTTCCGAAAGTTTGACGCAGACAGCAATATTTGTAAATTTAATAGCCACTTAAGAGGAAATTTTCGTACAATATATATTATTTATGATACACCATTTCAGAAGAGTACTTACATAAATAAGAGAAAATTTATGAAGGCATTCTTCCAGGTAATTATTAACTTATTAATAGTTTACGGTAATGGTTAATTTTAAATGCAGTTTTAAAACTTACAACGTAGTATATCTTTTAATGTATTGATTAGTATTGATCTAAATTTAATGCGAGTGCGTACGGACAGACGTACATTTATATATTGTTTGCACATTAAGTTATAGATATATTTGATTAAAATTTCTGAAAATCCATTGCTTATTTTATAATCATTGGTGTTAAAACTTTATTAATTTTTATGATAATTATGAACAGTTTGAAATAAAAAAAATACATTTAAAAATGCGCTTCTAAAACGCTAATGTGTACCAATATCTTAAACCATATCCTAAACATTTTATGTCCGATAATATAAAAAAATAATAATAGTTTGAGTAAGCTTCTATGCAGCAACTGCCGGTCAAAAGATTGAGCACGTCCTATATTTGAATTGCTAAATTGTCTTACAGAAAAACGAAAAAACAATTGAACGTGCAATGACATTTTCTCGAAATTTATATTTAAAAAATAATCAGAGAGATCATCTTCATATTAAAAATGAATGAACATAAATTTTATATCTTACGATAAAATGGATAAAATTTAGTCTGAGTGTAAACTTTAGTTTTCACCCAGAAACAAATCTAAACCTTCAAATTAGCCAAGCGATGTTTTGTTTCTGAGCTATTCAATGTAAATATTTCAAATAATTTCCATGTCTGTCTCAAAACTAAATATCAGTTTAAAAAAAGAAAACTAGCATTCTATCTTTTTTTCCGGATATTTTATTTAATTACGCATTTTACATATATTAAAATTAAAACTGCGTAAATGTAACACATTTGGAGTGGCTAATAATAAGAGAACTGAAAACAATTATCGTGAAAAAATATTTCGTACAGGAGATATGAATGAAAAATATTTAAAACTAGCAGAACTACCCGGCTTCGCCCGTGTCAATTACAAGGAGCCTTCCAGGTAAAATAAATTAAAACGAAGTAATACGGCAATCACAATAACTGAAACTTGTGCATTCCCATTCAAAAATCGTTAAAAAGGCAATCAGAAAACATGACGCAACTATAGTAAAATCCTTGAGCTTTAATAACAGAATGCGCGTTATCTTTGCCGGGTGTAGGAGAAAAATATGTGATTTTCCTCACAATACGAAAAAAAAAAAATTCCAACAATTCGCGCAGCATTTAGTGAATTCTCGTTTGTATGGTGCATATATAAAGTACAAACACAATGTCAGTGCCTATAAATTGTGACCCATAAATTGTAACCCATAAATTGTGCCTTTACTGCAATTTTTCTAACTTCTAAACATCACGAAATTTCATTTTTTACAATGTCGAATAGAAAAAAGTTCTTTCAAATGAAATTTATTTCAAAATTGTATCTCAATTTTCTGATTTTATTGGATTTTAAAGTAATTTTCAAGTATGGATAATTTTAAAGGTGCGTGCAACCCGATTACGAAAAATGAACCTGTTTACTCTTAATGCAATAGTATAAAGAAAAAAACATGTCTATGAGTAACGCTGGTATCATATTTTCGGTGGCAACAACCTAACACAACAATTAATTTCCCTTTTACTGCAATTTAACCTCTAAACCTCGCACATTCGATTGTTTCAACGTCTTATAGAAACAAAAGTACTTTCAGTAAGATTTGTTTGTAAGATAAGATTGTATCTCAATTTACAGATTTTTTTTTTTTTTATGGATTTTAAAGTAATTTTCAAACAAGCATATTTTTTAAATATGCTTACAACCTAATTACAAAATATTAACTCAATTGTTCAAAAACATTGTAAATAATTTAGAATTTTTTTTTTTTTTTTTTCGTGTAATATTCAATAACTGAATTGGAAAACGAAATAAAACGCCAAAAATAAAATAAAATAAAACACGAACTTAACAGATTATGGCTGTAATATACAATCGAAAAAATAAACAAAATATAGGAGCCATTTATTTACACTGAGTTGACTACACGTTGAAAAGATTTGACAGAATGTGATGTCATATCTAGCCTTTTTTTCTTGTTCATAAATTGTTTTCATGAAATTTGACTGTTTGTATCAAAATAGATATTTTAATAATAGTAAAAAAAAACATTCAAATTAAGGTGCAACGTCATTTTACTGCTCTTATAATTAAAGTTTTTATTTTATATATAAAAAATGTGCATTTTCTGTTTAGAATGACGTCAATTTCAAAAATGAAAAATATAATAATGCGTTATCCTTATTTTTTTCACATTATTGTGTCACTTTTAAGTGTGTGGGAACAGGAAAGAAACGATCTTATTAGAAAATTTAAAAAGATATATTTCTATATTGTTAAATTATGGAAGATGGCAGAAAAAAGGGATAAATAGTGTTCTGATGATATTTTAAAGTAGACAGCGATCTTTTCCACGTTTCAAACTTATGTACATCTAGCTTCGTGCAAATCGGTCTAAAATTGAAGATTTGTATAAAAGACATAAACACAGAGAACGGCTTTTATATATACTAGGGGATCGTACCCGGGCTTCCCGGGTTAAAAAATGTAGGTGAAATCATTTTTTTAAATTGAAAACTAATAATTTTTTTATATGCAATAAATTTTTTAGATTGACAACTTCCATTAAAAAAACCATTTCTGATATGGAAAATACGAATTATACAATCAAATAAATTTTTGAAATTTATCAAAAGCGATATTTTCTTATTAGCCGCATGCTAAGAGTTATTTGCCAAGATGTTGCTACTTATGGCATCCGTTTATATTCTGATAATTTCAGAGCTTATACATGTCTGGTAAATTTGTGTTTTATTTTTATTATTTTACTTATTTATTCATAGGGAAGTTTTTTTAATGGACATTAGCCGTAAGAAAATGATGAACTCTTTATTTTGTTTTAAGGGTAAACGGATTAATCTTTCGTAACCGAGCTCCGCGCGATATAGATAAATTTAAAAATATTTCATTCTTTAAAATTGTTTTTTAACCATAGACAATCAGTAAACTGAGATGGACTTTGCAAACAAATTCCATTAAAAAAAATCCTATTTCGGGATCTAAAAATTTAAATTGTACGATTACAAATATGTTAGATTTGTGTTTTTTTCAATATTATTCTTTTATTTGTTTATAAAGGAAGTATTAATTTCACTAATTTGTCTTTCACAAATATGTTAGATTGGTGGTTTTTTTAATATTATTCTTTTATATAAAGGAAGTATTAATTTCGTTATGCAAAAATAGTCAGAAACCAATACTGAAAAATGTCTGTTGCTTTATGTGCAAAAAGTTTATTATTATTATGTATTGAAACCGACACGTGATAAGATAAAGAAAATCATGCTTAAAAATTATTTTAGAAAATATAATACATCAGTCAGTGAACACAGTTTTTAAACAAATTGCATTTGAAAGTAATTTTTTCCCCTATGCGACGAAAATTGAAAATGTACGATGGTCAGAACATTAAAAAATTGCAGTAGCGAATATTTCAAGACCGAAATTTAATCGCGAAGTGTTGCCATTCTCAAAATGACGTCAGCGTTACGCACAGATACGTTTGTTCTTTATAATATAGATACTTAATCAGTAAAATATAATAAAGATCATTTATTAGGATGTAGTTATCAATTGAGGCTTTTATGCTTGGATTTCCGGAATGAAAACCGCAATTTTCACTTTCTCAAAATTTGCATCCGCACTTCTCATATCCATATTCATCATGTTTTTAAAAATTGTACTTTGTTTGACCATTTTTAAATCATTTTAACTCAAAACTTGAAGTCACGATTGTCAGCAACATCTTTTATGTGAACAGACGCACTCTTTACTTGAGATTCTAATCTCAATTCCGGAGATTAAAAATTTCCGTAATTTAAGTATTTTAGACGCATTTGTGTTAAAATGTTTAGTTTTATCTAAGAAAATCATCGTTTTCATTTAAATATGACTTCATTTTCACTTAAATAAGCATTTCGTCCAGTGTCTGAAACTTAGTATCAGTACACATGCAGAAGGAAAAACAATATAGAAAATTTATAACGAAAGATGCGTGTTTACAAAAGCAGTATGTTATTTTCCGTTATTATGCCCCTAATATAATATTCTGATCCTAATGGGATTTTGCGCCACTAAACCCTATACAACAATTTTTATCAGAAAATAGCATGAATAAAGTTAAAAATACCTCATTATTTCTCTCTTGTCTGCAATAATGAAAGCTATCTAATTTTCATCATTTTGAAGAAAATTCATTAAATGCTTTTAAAATTAAAATATAAAAGTGGAAATATTAAAAAAAAACAAAAAACAGATAGTGCGATCACATCTACAAAGGAAGAACTTTAAGTTATATATATATACATATCTATATTAGTAAAATTGGTTCAGCAGAAAGGTTAATGCAGATGACTAAAAAATACATTTGTGTTTTAAATATATAGATTACTAGGGGGCTCTGTCCCCTGCAAGCTACTCTCGCCAACCTCCGTTCAGACACTGTAGAATCTAAAAGCACGCTAATCTGATCGGTTTTAAAAAGATTAAAGAAGATTGAATTATACTGAAAAAACCTGTAGCTATCTCCCTGTAAACGGGTTTCCATTCAATTCCCTTTGATTGCAAACATTTAAGGTAGAATCAGTTGCTGTTAAGGCATCCAATGGTTGTTTTCCTGTTTGGTTAAAGAATATCAGTTAAACATTTGAAAAGAAGCTAAAATAAAATGAATTAAGTAAACACAGTCTTTGTCTCTCGGTATTTTTTAACAGCGTTATAAAACGATTGACATAATACAATTACGAAAATTAACTGCTTTAACCCTTTCTAGGGCGGTGGTTCATTTTTAGATCACTTAATTTTAATTGTCAAATGCCACATTAGCATCAGAATATTGGGATGAAAATTTCCCTTTTATTAAGTAAGTGAACAAAAGCATTTTTGTATTTCGAAATTTGTTTGTAAATTCTGGTGCCATTCACGGATTTCAAAATTTTACGAATAGAAGTGCCTTGTCCGTGAAAGTGTTAAACGCATATTAATGTATTTTTTATTTTAAAGTTTCCTTTCCATTTTAATATTCACTTGTAAATACAATTTTGAGAACAGAATTTTCAATATTTTCCTGCCTTTAACACGTACTCATTTAACAGTAATTTTTAAGTTTTTTTTCTTTTTTTAATAGCCACGTGAAAATAAATATTTAATCGTTAGGAAATATTATTCTTTGCGCTGTTTTTAAAATTGAAAACAATCTCTATAATAATAGCCTAAGTCATGTGACTATCATCAACAGCTCCAGGCGGATCCCTTCGCTTTTTATATTCCAGGCAGCCATTTTGGTACATTAATGTTAGCCAGCCACAGGTGTGATAAGTCGCCGAATATTATTCTATCCCCATTATTTCGTTTATATTATAATAGTCCAAGTCATGTAACTGCCATAAACAACAGGCTGATTCCTTCGCTTTTCATAAGAAAGGTTTCCATTTTGATTAAAGAATCAAATTTTTTTTTTCGAATAAAACTACATAAAAGTTGCCATGATCACAAAGAATTCCTGGTGCTTTTATGTTAGCAGGGTGAAAATCTCGCCAATAGCTTTTTTTTTTAAATCGCCAGTTAGATTTTTTTTTTGAGTGGTAAATTAAAACGGTGCTACTTGGTTATCCCATCGACCAAAAATCTGTCGCCAAAATATAAGATTAAATGCCAATAATGGTTGATCGTAAATGTCACATTCACTTGACTTTAAGGAAGTTACACATGTTCACGCCCTCAAGTGATATTTATTTCTACGTTTTATTTGTATTTTTATTAATGTTATACTAATTTATTTGTTCTTTCGTTATTTATAATAAAAAAAAATATATCAATTTGTATAATTTGTCTATTTATATATAATTTGGCGAAATTGGTGGACGAGTGAAGTAATAACATTAAAACGTTGCTTTGAAGTGGAAATTAAATCTCATGATTTGTTTCATTGCCACATACGCACCGGGTTTGGAGTAATTTTTTTCTTTACGACAATTTGGCGAAAACCTCGTTTTCAAATACATGTTACATATGTATTTTTAAATTATTTTCTGTTATTTTGAAATGTAATAACAATAAATAAAAAAATTAATTAATAACTATAGAAAAAAACAATTTATAACATTTTTTGTAAATAAAAAGAAAATAAATTCAAATAAACATTTATTAATAATATAGCAACAATAGCCGGGTTACCATGTCAGGCAAAATAACGCCATTTTGGCGCCAATTAGGTACCCCGTTGCGTATATGACATCTGTGTCTAATATTTTTCTTTTCAATTCGTTTAAAAAAAGAATGAAGTAAAAGCCATTTATTTTAAAGGTTTCAATTTTAAATGAAAGTTTTGTATTAAATAAAATGATAATGAAGTACAAATTTAATTCTGAATAAAAGTAACATGATGCATTTCTTAGCATACATTTAAGGGAGGCCAAACTCGTCGTCAAATTAATTTAAAATAAACTTTTCTAAAATATGAAAAGAAATATCTGTTATGATTTAAATTTGAGTTGCCATCATTAGAAAAAAAAATAATTAAAATTAGAAAAAAATTAATATTTCGAAAACTAATTCTAATTTTAAAATTCTAATACCAGTTTTGAGATCTGTGTATCAATACGGATTTTTGGTGTTAATTTCATCGCAAAGTATTCCATATTTTAGGAGAAATCGCCGTGAAACGTAATCTGTTGTTTAATCAGTCGTTTCATAGAATCGTTACATTATGTCATTAGGATTCTATATATATAGGGTAGATATAAAATTAGGAAAAATTAAATTAAGCAAATTGTGTTATTTTGATAAAATTATAGTAGAATGTCCTAAAGAATAGCAGTAAAATTTTATTATTCGAGATAATCTTTGACAGAAACTTCAGGAACACAATATTATTTTAAACCACGAATTATTTGTTTGCTTGTCTAAATCGGCGAAGCATATCCATCCAGGCGAGAGTCATCAATTTCTGTAATATAAATCGCTATTATTTGCATGCCACCTCTCTTTTATAAAGACACTCTAAATTTTTGTAAAACATTGCGTTTTATCAGTGTGTGATTTCAATTACATTATTTTCAAAAGTGAAGCATTTTCAAGAATTTGAAGAATTTCAAAGCTGCTCGGCTGTGAGAATGACGCACTTCTACAAACCATAATTCAGGTTTAAGAATTAAAATATACCCTTTTTTATAAAATGACGTCATTTGAATCCGCTAAATCAATTTATTTTTACAATTCAGTCTTAAACTTCGTCTATAGAAAAGTATGCATGGACGTCATTAATACGGAATAACAGACGCTATTCTTGACATAGCCCATATTTTAATTTCAACTTTTTTTCAGGTTTTATGAGAAAATGGCAACAAAAAGATACAGTATCTACTATTTTCGACTATTTTCCATTGACTTTCAATGACTTTAAATAGAAATGCGGTACTTTTGTTGCCACAATAAGAAAAATGGTATTAAAAACTACAAAAAAGTTAATATCTCCAAAATAAATTCAAATACAGCATTCAAACAAATTGCATTTAAAAGAACATTTTTTTCCTTATGCGACGGTGTAAAAATTTAAAATGTGCAATGTTTAGAAGTTTAAAAATTTGCAGTAGAGAAAATTGCAAAACCAAAATTTTATTCCAAATTTCAAAGTGTTGCCATTCGCAAAATGACGTATGCGTTACGCACAGATATGTTTGTCCTTTATAATATAGATAGATTAATTTATCATTAAGATGATATAAGTATAATACTTTTAACAATTTAACTTCTTGACGAATCAGCTTCCCATTTGATATACAGATATATTATAATATGTATTAGTAAATCTGCAGATCAGGAGCCTCAACGTCAGCTCTACAATTCATTGTGTTTAGCACCCTTTGAGTAATATTAATCTTTCTACAAAAAACGAAATTTAAAGTTTTGAAATTACATAAACATTTATAAAACGAAAAAATATTTCGAAGGTTTCTGACATTAGAAGCGTTAAATTAAGCCCCTTGTTATGTAATGGTATTCTGAAAATCTCATGAGCTACTTATTCTGGTAATTTTTAGATAATAAAGTAGATTTCTTCAGGGTGGCTCTGCCCCCCTGAACCCCTTCGTAGTGTAATTTAATTTACATTTGTAATTATCAATTAATTGTGTTAATGTCCTTTAGTAAATTCTACCAATAGACGGAAACGTACATTAATTATTTTCTACAGCCCTGTATATTACGTGAAGATTTTTACGCGTCGTCTATAACATTTAAATTTAATGCAGACAAAAAACCCTCTTAAAACTGCTCATATCACATTTCCGGGGATTAGTATGCATAGTGTGCACCATATATCCAGTTTCTGCGGAGTCCTGTATATGGTTCTATTTAAATTCTGCAAACATTTGTTAGTATACTAAATGTAATTGGGCTGGGAAATACATAACTCAAAAAAAAAAAAAAAACACTGAAGCAATTCGCGCTCATTTTCATTTATACTTACGAATTCATTTGTGTATCCCTGTACATGGTCTATACAATATTTAAGCACTACTTATTAAGCACAAATTTACTTAACGTTAAAACGCACACCATAATCGAAAATGCTCTTCAGCAATCATCCCTAATAGACCAGAACTGTATCCGAAAATTTTTATGTGACCCTATAAATGAACGATAATTACGATACAAATCATATTCAAGCTTCTTGTAGTCAACCACAGTAATGTAATTTAATTTCATAATGTTTGAATTAGTTCAACACAATTAACACACTGACGACAGGCAATTTAATTAAACCTGGGTTTAAAAACAGTAGAAGCTCCCCCCTCTTCTGAAAGTGTCTCGGAAATTGGTTTCTGAGATATGTTTTTCATGTTTATGCAGCAGTAAATATCTTTCAATGTACGGATGTAATATATAATGTCTTACAATCTATAAAAAATATGGACAACACAATATAAATGTCTTTTCTGTAAGGTAGAAGCCACTTCCTTAGCCAATGATGTATTCTGAATAAAAACGAGAATTCTCGTTTCCCGTCGCTAATGTGTTAAAATAAGCTGCGAAGAGTTTTTTTCCCCCGTAGACCACATTTTAATCGACCACTTTTGAGTGACCCTGAAAAAAACATATGCTTTGCACCCCATATACTACAAAAATGTTTCAAAAATACATATCAATTTTATTATTTTGTAACAGAGTAACATCATTAAAAAACGCCACAAAAGAATTTTCTTCAAAGATTGTAATATTATGAATACTTTTGAGTTCCCTGTACGCATGCTGTAAGTGCTACACATAACATATTTTATAGTAACCAGGTTCTAGTGCACCTTAATAAAGTATATAAATTTCATTACGTTTAAAATTCTGTAACATTATTAAAATACACCGCAGACGATTTTTCCCAAAGACTATAATGTAACGGAATAGTTTTGAGTGCCCCTGTAATTAAGCTATGAATGCTACACTCTTCATTTTTAATACCAAACATACTTTGGCAAACCTCAGTAACGTATATCAATTACATGTAATCCCGACTATATTTACGCGAGTTAGAGCACGTAGAGAAACACGGCAGGCGACAGATAGAAAAACTGAAGTCATAAATACTTTTCATCCATGTTGGAAAGTGTTAAAAAGGATTTACATGCCTTTAACTGTACTTTTTTTTCACTTATAGCATGGTTAAACATTAATTTAAACATCCTAATCCATGCGATAGCAATAACATATTAAAAGCCCCCCAAAATATGCATATCTGGAGATCTATAAATCTACTGGAAAATAATTCATTATCGTACCCACTGTTAATTGCATAAATTGCATCTATTTGGCGCGATAAAATAATTTTTGTGATAGCCTTTTAATAGTACCTGCAACAAAATTAACGTAATTTACTAACTTCATTCATATTTGACGCAATGATAGGCTACGAATAACAGTCGCTAGGCAACGAAGAAAAGGAAAAAAAAAAGAAATATGTATCATGTAAAACAAGAAAATTAATTTAAAAATTCTTTATATTATTGGAATAAATGTATAAATGTCCTCAAAACATTATACACGTAAATAAAAAAATCTGATAGATATATTGATAAAACTTCAATATAATAGGAATAATTTAAAACCCTTATTTGGAATTTTAGTATCCATAATTTGACATTTAAATCCATTAATCAAACGTGCCATTTTCTTTCAACAAATCGAAATTTGAAAATCGTCTGACTTGCCGTAGAAAAGCATTATAAAGAAAAAGAAAATCTTCCATATTTTCCGAACGAATGAACCAAATTTAACCAAAAACTATACAGCTACGTCCGGGTATCTCACGAATATGCCCAATTAATTTCATGCTGATCGGGTGCTTTTTGCGGCAATTATCGCGGAACAGACAGACAGACAGACGGACAGACAGACAGACAGACAAACGGAAATCAAAACTTTTCGTGTCTCCACAGTAAGCCTTCACTGACGTTTCGGCAATTAAAGAAAGAAAATCTTAAATCAAATTTTGGTTTTAGCATGGAAAAGTTAAAAACAAATCATTTAGTGTCTCAATGGGCAGGGAAATCTGGAAGTGTTTTTAACCTTTAATCTACTGACGGTACTTATAAGTACAATTAAAAGAACTTGTTATAAAATTCATATGATACACCGATTAGTTGCACATGATACACAGTTTAGTATGAATTATAGCTACATTACTTTATCTTGTTCCAAAAGCTTTATTGGTTACAGAAAACAAAAATATTTTTAAAAGGATGATTTCTTTCGCCTTTGCATCTTGTCAGCTTTCTTGGCGTTAGGGTGGGGTGAATTTTTCAATTCGGAATTATATCTATTGTAAGAACGTTATATTTGTACATTTAATAATTCTACAAAATATTAAGTAAAATATTTAAAATAAAAGATTTGAGTGGGGTTATAAATCTTGCAAAAAATGACTATAAATTCAAATGTAATTAAAACTTCTAAATCCTTCAATCCTTCTAAAATTTATTAAATGGTTATGTAAATCTTCTAATGCAATTTAAACAATTCATGAAAAAATGCTTTAGAAGATAAAATTTTCATGAATTCATAATTCATTACATAAAGGGTTAATATAAAGATTAAAAAAAAAAAGAAAATCGCGAATCAAATTGCTTTTTTCGTTTTCAAATACAACAATTCAGTGAACAAAGTTGCAATTTAGACTGCTCCTTTTCGCCTGTTTAACTGATTGCAAATTTAATTAAACATAAGGTTAATAGAAAACTGTTCAGAATAAATGAGAAGATCAAATATTATCATCAAATATAGATTTGTGTTTGAACAGTTTTTTTCCTAATACTTCTTTGACCGGTTAAAAATTTCGTAATTTTGTTAAACGTTTAACATTCTCCTTAGATACACGAAAATTGTAATTTATTAGTTAGAAATCGCTATAAAAAAGAAAAGGACAATATTGAAGTTGTAGAGGTAGTTAGCGCCGCAGAGAGTAAACAGTAACGAAACGTGTTTTTGCAGAACAGCATTTTCAAAGCAGCGGATTATCTAGTATTACCATTTGTAAATCAATCAATTTGATCATTTGAAAGTTAGCGGATTCACTTTTCTCAGGTGAAATATTCAGAAGTTTTTTCAAATGTTCATTTCATCTATCTGTGTAATTTTTATTGATAGCATTTTTGGTTTAACATTTACATTTTATTTTGAATACATGCAGTTTCACTAAAATTGCATATTTTTGAAAACGGGCAGGTATGTTACTAGCACTATGACTAATCACTAATCACTAATCACCCACTCGTGGACAGCCAACCTTTCGGAGACCCTTTGGAACCTTTTCAGGAGCTTATTAGTCCACGAGGGGAAAACACATATCTACTAACCCGCGGTGACTCCAGTATTCGCGAACGTGCTCGGAAGCTTCAGCTGGCTGGAAGACTCTGCTTAATGAAAATTACATGATTATTACAGGTAATTCACAATGGGTTGCACTTTTGAGTAAACCCGAGAAATTTTACAGTTATAGTTGATGATTAATAGTTAAAATTATGTTATAAACTAAAGTTAATATAGGTACTTAATTACATCTCATTATTTAGTAATTTAACATTTAAAATGTGAGTATTTACACTTAAAATTTAAGATAGGAGAATTATTTAAGGTAAACGATAAATAGTAGGATAATATGACAGAGCTTGATTAAAATAACAAAACAATATGACAAAATGTCATGAAATAAAGTAAAATATTTAAACTAAGTGACTTGAAGTAAAAAGTTTATCATACAGATGAGCGTTAAAAGTATTTTTTTATAAATGAAAAATGTTTGTTTAAAATATTAAAGTTGGCTCTTAACTTGGCATAATTTGTTGGATCACATAGGGTCCTTTTAAGGTTGAAGCGTACAGTTTTGTTTCTTTTAAAGACAAAGGTATGTGCCATTAATGAACATTTTGAGAATGGGTAATGGATCGGGTCTCCTATCCCCTTGCCATATGGGCAGGATGGAGAGTCTCGTTTCGCTATTCTATTAACAAAGGCGGGAAAACTGCCGTGTTCACTAACATAATATGGAATAATATGACTTTTGCAGATAAAATCAGAATCCACTTTATTCAAGATTTTATAAGTAAATCGGCTTTTTTCAGATGAAGTCCAATAATGTTGCCAGTTTGACAACATTTTATCCTTGAGTGCTTTTTTGATCACAGAGACTGTAAAAACTAAACGGATGATTGGTGACGTGGTCGATGTTGTTGTTGATTTTGCTAAGGTGTCGGCTCTTTCATTACCTCTGGTTCCGGCGTGTGCTTTAATCCATTTGATGTAGACTGTTTTATGTGGATAATCTAGTAATTTAACATATATATGATGAATAAGTTGATTACGGGGGAAGGCTGAATTAAGGGCATCTTTTGCTGAGTGGCTGTCCGTTAATAGAAGTAGTAAAGAGTAAGATGATGTTAAAAACCAGTCTATTGCTAGGCATATAGCGTATAGTTTTGCTTGGTAGATCGAGTTTAAATTATGTAGTCGAAAAGAGTTTTCAAAGATAAAAGAGGTGACTTTTTTAACTGTAAAGGCTGTAGCAGTACCTGAGCCTGTGACGGAGCCGTCTGTGTAAATTGTTAAATCATAATTTAGTTGATTATTGTCCGAAAAGGTATCTTCTAAAATTTGCAAGTTGTTTAATTTGTAATATTCTGGGAAACTGCAGGAAGGAAGCTTGGTCATTAAATTATCTATGGTTATTGAGGTATCTTGGATGATGTAATTTCTGCGTCATTTTAAAGTATTGTAGTAAGAGAGTTCTTTTGCCAGAATTATTTGAATAGGTAAGCAACACGTTAGGACACACAGAGCGTCAGTTGAGATACTGCGATAGACTTTGATAATGCCAGTGCCATTCTTTGTATCGATTTTACCTTCCGGATACCATGGCAGTTTGGACGAGGGAACCAAATTGCTGTTGTATATAAAAGTTGACGAAGGGTAACCGTATTATACCAAGTTTTCAAGATGGAGGGGCTAATTCCCTTATTTAAAAAATGCAATTTGCCAAAACCAGTGCAAAATTGTTGGGTTTTTGTTCGTAGATGGATAATATTATCTTTAAAATTGAGCTTTGAATCTAAGACGAGACCTAAATAAGTGAGATTCTTCTTTATTGATATGGTTTGCCACCCCAGTTTGAAAATTGGGTGGCGTTTTTCTAGTAAAAAGCGACCAAACATTATTGCTGTAGTCTTCCCTTGGGAGATTGTTAGGCCAAGTTGTTCACAAATATCTGAAAATTGTTTAATTCTGTTGTTGGCATCTGCTTCAAGTTGTGTACTGGTGTTACCATATGCAAGAACTGCAAAGTCATCAGCATAAACCGTAAAGTCGTCAGCCAGCAACTGGAGAAGTTTTATTAAGAAATCAGCATTCAAAAGCCACAGCAGGGGTCCGAGACATGACCCCTGCGGACATCCTCTGTAAGTTCGGAACCACGTTAAGATTGTTCCGTGGAGTAGGCCTTTGAATCTTTGAGAGATTTAATTTTTTAGCAAGTTTTTAAGATATCGAGGAAGTGGTGAGTTATCTATGATTTGGGAGATAGTAAACCAGTTGATGGTATCGAAGGCTGATTCGATATCAAAAGATATCAAAGAACAATATTTTTTACGTTGTAATAATTTGTCAATTTTTTAATAATGTTGTCTAGTGCATCTGTTGTGCTTCTCTTTTCGCGAAAATCGAATTGACTGGATGGAAAAAATTTCGCGATTTCAAATAAGTCATTGTTCTCAACTTTATGAGTCTCTCCAGAACTTTCCCTAACATAGGCAGTAAAGTGATGGGGTGGTAGGCTTTCAGTTGTTGAGGGTCCTTGTTCTTTTTTCTAAAGAAAATTACTAGGCCTTTTTTCCATGGAGTCGGAAAATGTTGTAATTCGAAACATTTAGTGTATAGATCAATAATTAAGGATAGGAATGTCTTGAGTAGATTTTTGATCAAGCGAGCAACAATATTATCGTATCCGGCGGCTTTGCCGTTGTTTTGTTGATGGATGCAGAATTTTAATTCTCTAAATGAAATTCTATTTTCTGCTGAGAAATTATTTTTTGGAGATTGCTCGTTAATAAATTCTTGGATATTATCTTGTTGAATTGGTTGATTCAGTTGAAAATGGTGAGACATTAATTGTTCTTCAATATTGTGAAATGTTTCTGTAGTATTTGAGGTTTCTATGATTGTTGAGATAAAATCTGTATTTTTAAGATATTTTTGTTTTATCAGTTTAAAAGCTGTACCATATGTCGATTGTGTAGTGGTACAGAAATTTCTCCATGCAGAGGATTTTGCCTCGTCAATTGCCAACTTACAATTTGCTAACTCCTTTTTGTAATCACTTCTAAATTGCTGGTTGTCTGGATTTCGGTTGTGTCTTTTATATTTTGCGTTCAATTTATTCCTTTGAATTCTTAATTTGTCATTATACCAATGCAGTTTTATATCACAGTTTAATTTTTTTTTCTTTTTTAATGACTTCCATAGTGAAATTGATGACCTGCTGCAGATCGTCCGTCCATTTGTCTAAGATTTTAGGGGATTCAATATCCTTTAATGCTGATTGTAGATTAGTCGAATAATTATTAAAAATATTGTTAAATTTTATGAATATCGTATCTTTAGTTTTAGGTAGCTTTCATTACAAAAAGCTACCTATTGCAGCCGTTCGGAGGAAAGCGATTTCAAAAAATTTTGGTATATTTTCATCGATCATGACCCCCAGACCCCGAAACCACCCTCCGTTCAAAATTGATATATATATATATATATATATATATATATATATATCCATATATATATATATATATATATATATATATATATATATCTGACATATGTCACACTGTAACTGTTGTATTTATGAACCGATTTGGATGTAATTCGGTGTGTACATAGTACATACTAATGTCTCGACCGAGTTCGTTGGCCAGCTTCATCCGCCATTTTGTTTCAAAATGGCGGGCATTTAAAAATTTTTAAATAAATTAAAATTTGAAATGGGGTACCAAAAAATTGAAAAGGGAAAAATATTTTTTTCTTATGTATTTGACCTTTATACAAAGACTCCGGAGCAGTTTTTGTTTCGTCTATATCTTAAAAAATGGCTGAGTTATAGCATTTTAAATTTCTAGCGTGGCTGATATTTTGAAACGTCCTGAACTTTGTCACGCGATAAAAGGCGTATTTATGAACCGATTTGGATGTAACTTCGTTTATACATAGTACATACCAATATCTCGACCGAGTTCGTTGGCCAGCTTCATCCGCCATCTTGTTTAAAAATGGCGGCCATTTAAATTTTTAAGAAAAATTTAAATTTGAAATGTGGTACCAAAAAATTCAAAATTGAAAAAATATTTTTTTCTTATGTGTTTGACCTTGATAAAAAGATTCGGAAGCAGTTTTTGTTTCGTGTATATCTTAAAAAATGGCTGAGTTATAGCATTTTGAATTTCTAGCGTGGCTGACTTTTTGAAACGTCCTGATATTTGTCACGTGATAACAGACGTATTTATGAACCGATTTGGGTGTACCTTGGTGTGCACATAGTACTTACAAATATCTCAACCGAGTTCGTTGGCCAGCTTCATCCGCCATCTTGTTTCAAAATGGCGGCCATTTAAAAAAATTTAAAAAATTTAAAATTTAAAATGAGATACCAAAAAATTGGAAAATGAAAAAGATTTTTTTCTTATGTGTTTGACCTTAATACAAAGATTCCGGAACAGGTTTTGTTTTGTCTATATCTAAAAAAATGGCTGAGTTATAGCATTTTGAATTTCTATTGTGACTGACATTTTAAAATGACCTAATTTTTTGTCACGCGATAACAGGCGTATTTATGAACCGATTTGGATGTAACTTGGTCTGTACATAGTACACACCAATGTCTCGACCGAGTTCGTTGGCCAGCTTCATTCGCCATCTTGTTTCAAAAGGGTTGCTATTTCTAAAAAAATGTAATTTAAAATTTAAAATGAGGTATTAAAAAATTGGAAAATGAAAAAGATTTTTTTTATGTGTTTGGCCTTGATACAAAGATTCTGGAGCAGTTTTTGTTTCTGAAAACTTGTTCTTTTGTTTATATCTTAAAAAATGGTTGAATTATAGCCCTTTGAATTTCTAGCATGGCTAACACTTTGAAACGATCTTGTATTTGTCATGCGATAACACACGTATTCGCCTATTTCGATGGAAGAAGGCATGTGGATAGTATACATCAATATCTCGACCAAGTTCGCTTGCCAGCTGCATCAGCCATCTTGTTTCAAAATGGCGGCCATTAAATAAAAAAATATATATATTTAAAGTGAGGTGCAAAAAAATTAGAAATTGAAAAAGGTTTCTTTCTTAAGTATTTTGACCTTGATATAAGGATTCAGGACCATTTTTTGTTTGTCTTTATCTTAAAAAATGGCTCAGATATAGCCGTTTCAATTTCTAATGTGGGTGACATTTTGAAAAATCTAATTTTTTGCCTGCGACAGCACTCGTATATATCAACCGATTCCGATGTGAGTGAGCATGTGCACAGCAATTAGTAAGGTCTCGACGAAGTTCACTGGTTAGCCTCATCCACCATGTTGTCTTAAATTGGCAGGCACTTTAAGAAATCGCCGAATTTGGCAGCCAAATATAAGTTACTTTAAATAAAAGCAGCTTGGATAAAGCTGACTAACTTTGCGAAATTCTCATTCATAATGATTTAGTATTGATAAAAATTAGTATTGAATCTTCTATATTCGGTTTCCACTAAATTGAGCTTCGTGTGTTTGAATAATATAAGTTGGCTTTTTTAAAATAAGGAATATGAAAGCTACCTCTTCCTCCCGGCACTGGCCGGAAGGACTTTTATATCTGTAATTTTGCTTCATTTGAGGAGAAATGTGAAATTGGTAGATAATATAAATATGGTCGCTGAGAGAGTTATGAGATTCATCTGTCTTCCAGAAGTTTATGAGTATTCTTGTATGTAAACCACAAAGAGTGAGGTCGGGAGTTCCTTTTCTTTTGTCTAGCTTGTAGGTATAATTTGTATTTGGGTCGTTAATTATGGAGAGTTCGTTCAATGTTGGATAGTCTAGCAGCAGGCCACCCATGCATTGTTTCTGGAGTATCCCCAGTCTCGGAGGTGAGCATTGAAATCCCCTCCAAGGAGAAGTTTGTAACTGTCTGTGGTTACATCAATCCAATCTTGAAGGTCTTTAGAAAGGTCTCCTGATAGTCTGGAGTACTGTGAACCGATCTTGATGTATGTGATATTCTCTTGTACTCGTATTTATTGTTAGATTGATGAAAACACTATTATCTAGTTGATGAGCTTGAAGATGATAAAATGTTGAATTGCATATTATTAGGGCTGCTGTTCGTTTTTTGGATTGATATATATACCAGCCTATTGGGAGTCAAGTGAGGTTACCTTTGGTTTTGTGACAGTTCTGAACGAGGGCTATATCTATTTTGGCTTTATTAATATAAGTCAAAAGAATTCATTGGCTGCTTTGCAGTTATTTAAGTTTATTTGGACAAACTTTATATCTGTAATTAATAGAGATTGTGATGAGTTAAGAAAAACTATTTCAGGATTAGAATTGGAGATAGAAGATGTAGTGTTTAGTCGGTTGAATGTGGAGCAGATACATTTGTGAAGGTTTTCTTCGATTGAAATCGAAGTTTAAATAATAGACATTTATTTGAATTCGCTCTGTGTGGGAAATCATGTTTTGTGTTCATGCAATTGATGCAGCATATTTTCTTAGGATCTTCTTTATTTGAGCAAGTTGTTGTTGTGTGATTATACGCACAAATAGCACAGACATTCGGCGATAATCCGCAACTTTACAGGAATTAAATCCAATCAGGATACGGCCTTGCTTCGTGAGATGACGGCGTAATTGATATCTACATCCAGGACCAAATGGTAAATTTGTGATTTTCTCGGTAAATTTTTTTATTTACCGCTACTGGGATTTCTCGATCATAATCTTTCAAGATATTCTCTGTGACTTCTTCTGGTTGAGTAAATAAAGGGATTCCAAGAACAATTATCTTCTTAAAATTTATAGTTTTGTACGTTAATTCAGTGATATCTTTAAGTCTTTCAATTCCTTCTATTATTCGGAGGGTTTTTTCAGTATTTTCTTCACTGTTGGATCTTATAATTAAGGTGTTTCGATCACGAGCTGTTTCACAGTAGATTTTAGGGAGGTACGGAATGTTCTTTGTCTCCGCATTACGAAGATTTCTAATTGTGTGGAGTGAAGTTTTTGTTGCCTGTGACTTCTTTAAAAGTATGGCGGATTCAGAGGTGATTTTTGGATTATTATAAACCGCACTGATTTTTCCTGAATACAGAGGTTTTCATGATAGTGAATGTTGTTGGCTGACCGTTGGGATGTTTTCTATTGGGCATTGAAACGAATTTTTTAAGAATTCTATTTTTGCTTCAATTGAATGTAATTTTTGGTTGATATCTTGAAGTATAGATTCGTCTGTCACCATTTCTCGTCTTGAAGGGATTGTGATCTCTCTTTGTGATCTTTTTGGGGGCTGTGAATATAATTTTTCTTCTAACTCTTTAATTAGTTGATTCTTTTCTTCTATTGTTAGGTGGAGATTAGAAATTTCTTCCTCTTTTAAGTTCAAAATTCCTGCTTTATCTTTGTTGGACAATTCATTGTATGATTTCAGAGAATCTATCCGAGTTAGTTATTGAATTCTATTTTCTTTTTGTTGTATATAAACTTCAAATTGTTGCTTTTTGTCTTGCAATTCTTGTTCCAGGTCGATTGCCTTGTTGTACCGCTCTTCCTTTTCGGTTGTTATTTGTTTTAGGTCTTGGGATTGCTGAGATGCGGTTCGTAGCTGGTTTTCAATGATTTGGAAGTTTTTCGAATTAATTGCCAATATTTGTTGACTTCTTTACTGGATCCTGATACATGTGATATTAGAAGATCATTGTGAATTTCGAGCAGTTCTGTTATTGAAAGTGTTTTCGCTACTTCATGGTTAAACTTAATTAAATTTTAATTTGTTGGGGTTGACTTTAGCATTTGTGAAGATTGAGTGGAGTTTTGTCGTGTACGCTTTAGAGTGGATTTATTTGACCACTTGGTCTCCTGATTTAACCCCTTCCTGCCTACTGTGACATATATGGCACATACTGAATTTACTCAAATTGTTTGATTCCCACAAGTTTTATAAAATAGTGAAATTAGCTATATTTTACTATCATTTTTACTGTCATTAAATAAGGTGGATATTTCTTTTTCATAAAAGTGGTGCCAATAAGCAATTTGAATTATTCAACCGTAATTTAATTCGGGAGTTAAGGGGTTAATAGTGGAAGTCTGTTCTGTGTCGAATTCGATCTCGGTTTTGAGGATTTTTTTAGTGAACTTTCAATTTCATACAAAGTTTCTGTTTTCGAAGAGTTATACACATACTTATCACTTTCTTCCATGTCCAGGCAGGTTATTAGAGCAAACTAGTGACTATATATCACTTTGAGTTCGTTAAGTACCCACAATAGAACAATTCAAAATATGTAAAATTTTATTATAACATAGAGTCATTCATTTTATATTATGTTAAATCTTATACCCCAAATAATAAACATATTTGATAGAGGAGAAGTTCCGATTACCGGCTAGGGTCCAAATACCGGCTACTAGGTGTTCTGAGAACTGAGCGCAGCGCAGCCTAGCCATGATAGGCAGAGTTTGTAACTTTAATTGAGAGAAGAAAGTTACGAAAAGTACGACGCTGAAGTCTGTCTCATTTACAAATAGTAAATGCAAAAGTGTCGAATCGACGTAATCTGGTACATCACAAGTTTTTCAGATGTGTGTTTCTCATTTTTTTTTTAAAGATACTGATTGTACATTGGCTTGAATTGCTGATTAAGTTATTTTCTAGACGTATTTAGCTCTCAATTTCCACGCACACATTATTGGTATTTTATTATATGAATGAGTAATAGCGGTTTTAAGTTAAACATAGCAGTGGTCCACATACCGTCTACCTAGAGGGGTCTAAATACCGGCTAGTCGGTATTTGGATCTCTCTCGGTTGCTCTGCTTGAAGGGGAAGAAAATAAATTAATTTAAATAGTTCCATATTTAATAAATTAATTTAAATGGTTCAGAAATAGTCCCAGTCCCATTTAGCAATATGAAAAAATCAACCGTGACCGTAATTCTTCAGGACTGACACTAGTTACCGGATCATTTCCCCAAAAAGTGCTGTTGGATACTCCAAAATTGCCTGCAATAAATGTGAAGAGAAATAAAAAAATGACGTAGTAAACCAGGCGAAAGAGACAGAAATTGGATTTTAACCCTCTCGCTGCACAACCCGAGATTTCCTGGGGCAACGTAAAAGTAGCAAAATTTGCGCAACCCAAGATTTCCTCTGGGATGCATTTTTTCCGTCTAACTAACCGCCTTGATTATTCCCGCCAGTTATTTTTTACTGTAAATTTTGCCTTATTTAATCGGAGAATTTTCCCGATTAAATTATACAAAAAGTTTTGTTTTGAAAAACCGGTGACAAAAGAATAAAATCTCTTTAAAACGCTCGTCGCGAAAGTGTTAAATATGGAATTTTTGAAGCTATTTTGATAAAACAATTACGCAGCGAGAGGGTTAAAAATGTGAAAAGGAAAACATCCAACAGAGGAAGATGATGCAATTTGTGTCTCCTGCGTGGGTGCTTTCTCTGTGGACAAGAATGGGGAAGGGGATTTTGGTTCAGTGTTAAGAATGCGATATGTGGGTTGATAGGAACTGCACCGACGCAGAGAGTGATATTATGATTGTGATTTTTTCAGATAAAATAATTCTCATTTCAATCAGCAAGCTTTTTTTTGTTTTACACGTTAAAAAACAAAACTAGAAACGTAATGGGAAGAAGATTGTGAGAGATAGCCGTAAAGAATTTTATGAATTTGACAAAAATACTTGTTTATTAAAAATTGCGTATTTTTTCTATGCATAAGAAATATTATTAATCAATAAAATTCATTAAAATAATATTCTTATTGCTTAATAATTCTCATTAGCTCTATTTGTTTGATCTTTTGAAAAAAAAAAACTTAGGTAGCCGGTATTTAGACCCCATTTTAAAAACTCAAAATTTGAAGACTTTCGGAATTTTCCTTTTTATAAACAGAAAATGCCTTTGAAATTAATTTTTTTTTTCTCTTAACAGGTGTACAACATGCCAAGGTACCCTGCTGTATTTGGACATTTTCCTCTATTTTAACGGATATTTCTGTATAATAGATTATTGTAAAAGTAAATGATAGATTGAGGTTTTACTAGCCCCCACTGTGTATCGTAGAAAGAAAGGAATATAGATAGGAAAATGTAAAAATCAACAGCCTTGACTATCGTAAATGACTTAGTGAAAAGAAGGTGATACTTTTGCTGAAGAACAATTTTGAATATTAAAATAAATAAAATAAAGAAAAACTAGTTACGTTGAGTTATCACATCCACTTATTAGCCTTCTACATTTTAAAGCTTTAAAGAAAATCAAATGTCAGGACGCCAGTTTTTAATTTATCAATTAAAGCAAAGGAAGCTTTCTTAGCTAATATGTGCGTAATAGTCCCGTGTAATATGAATTTTTGTGAACACTTCGTATTTCTTTGGAAGAAATTCCCCAAAATGACTTCAACATCAGAACGTTAAAGTGTTAGTATCCTTAAGCTGTTCTTAAATAATATATTTTAAAACCTTTTTTAACTATAGATTTAATTTTAACATTTAAATTAATTCAAATTTGCTGTTTCTCTGCAGTTCACATTTTTTCATGTTCGATACCTAATATTCTCTTCAAAAATATATGGTATGGTCTATTTTAATAACTTATTATTATTATTTATAAAACAGTTATAAAAATGTAAAAATATTTTCATAAATACAACAACTTGATTTGACTTTAATAACAGCGAAACGTTTTAGTACGGGAAGTAACTGAAACAGAAACTTTTCTTTAATAATCACTCTTAACTCAGCATTGAGTTGTCTTCGAGTTTTATTGTTAAATACTTTTCACCTCTAAAGTAAACTTTTTTTTCTCTTGCAATGGATTTCTGCGTAGAAACTTTTAAAGAAGTTTTAACAAGAGATAAGTTACATTTAAGATTTAAGGCCTTGAACCAAAAAAGTAATTAAAACACTACCCTGAAACATAAGCTCTTAAATGTTGGTTTGAAAAGACAGGGACACTGTATACAAACAAAATTTAAATCCTTATGTCAAAAGAATAATTCCTTTAAAACGTACTTAAATAAATAATTATTTAAATTACAGTTAAAAAATATCTAAACAAATAAATAATATTTTATGAAATAAAGCATGAGATATCAAAGGTTATTATTGGAAAGAATAAATTTTATAATTTAAGAACTTAATTATTGCTAAGTCATTTTGTTTACTCTTAAAAATCAAATTCACCGTAAGTGAAAGTATATTAAGGAAGATTATTATATAATAGTGTAGGTATATTACACTGTAGCATTGGAATATGTTACATTAGAAATCTATTTATGATAAAATCTATTATTTAAATAGCATTTTGCATAGATCAATAACGAAATGATTAGGTGGAGAGACTACGGTTAAAAGGAGTGCATATAAAATTTTATGCTTATAGCGTATTATCTGTAACGTATGCTCCATAATTCTTTTAAATATGAAAATAAAAAAATCATTTTTATATATGAAATTTGAATCTCTGAATAAAATAAAGTCATATTTCGAAAAAAGGTAACATACATTAAGTATGGTTCATAACAAAATTTTATCGATACAAACACAATTTCGTAGAATCTAAAAGTTTCCCTTTAAGAAAAATCAAAACAACAAATTTTAATAATGGAAAGTAAGTGAAATAGAAACTGCTCTTATAATCAATCTTAATGCAAGATTGAATTTCCTTGTTAAATACTTTTTATCTCTGGAGAGAATTTCTTTTGAAATGCATTTCCCCAAAAGAACATTTAAAAAAGTTTTAACAAGGTATAAGTGACATTTAAGTCTGAAAGGTTGAATCCAAAAAGCAATTGAAATCGCAACTCTTGAAACAGAGCTATTAAATACTTCGCCGAAATACCTGTGTTATATAGAGGGGGTAAAATTTAAAACATTATCAGAAAACTATTTTTCCTTAGAAGTTTGATTAAACAAACCTGAATCTTTAAATTCAAGTAAAACTTTATCAAAGTAAGTAAACGTATTTTAAGCAAAGTGAGTCAAGCGATTTTAAACAATATGAACCAAGCGATGTCAAATTTTGATGGAAGAAATAAATTTGGGAAACAAAGAATAATATATTTGTAAAAAACTTCTCCCATTAAAAAAAAATAATTCGACTGAAACCTACGTTATGTTTGTTATGGGATTTCAAAATCAATTGCAATATAAATTACATGATAAATTACCTTTAAAACTTTGTCTAGTGAAAACCTTATTACAAGTTTCACTACACCGTTGACATTTTCACATTATTAATACTTATATAAAAAGGCTCTTTAAATTGGTTTGTTTTTAATTTTTAGCTTTTAGCCCTTGCTTATGTTTATGACACATTTGTTATATTGAAAATAAACTATTGTTTGTATCAGAATTGTTAAACTTCGACGCGTTATTTCGTTATTTTTTTTTTATTTTATAGAATTTAGAATTTTTAATACGTATTTGACAGATTTTTTTCAATTTATTTGCTATTTATTTGTAAAGTAGTTTTTTGAAATTTTGATTATTCATTCTTTGTAAAAAATTAAATTTAATTTTAATATCCGAAATTATTTTGTCACAGTTTTCATCAGATGTGCAACTTTGCATACATTAAGGTCGAGCTCGAAAGATTTAGACTTTCTTTTAAGGGGTCTCGGGATTCTTAAAGCTTTAAAATTTTCGAAATTTTATTTTTTTAGATGTTAAATTCCTATATTTTCTGAATATTTTGATATAATTGTTTCCTTGAATTTCCCATTAGAACAGAAGTTACGGCTTTTAGAATTATACCCACTTAATCGCTGAAGCAGAGTTTCCGAAACTTTGAAGTCATTTTTTTTTTTTTTTTTTTTTGGTATAATGCACACGATATCTCAAACACTTCTTAATATTTTTTCAGGAAATTTTCAAAACATATTTTTGATGTTAGTCTGTATAAACTGAATCTAAAATTTCTTTTTTATTGTTTAAAAATATATATATTTTTAGGTGATTCTTACTGTTGAAATTTTCTAAATTTTTCATTATCTAAATACAACCATGCATTAAAAATATAAAAATGCTTTACATACAAATTTATTTAGGTTCAGGTTAATTATTTTAATCTTAAGTATCACTAGGCATCAAATGTTTTATTCTAATTGCAAAATTTATTTTGTAATCCCGCACGTAATCTGTTATGACGATTTTGTGCTCGTCAAATGTCTGACAGTTTGGAGTCCTCTGTAAATGCTAATTATGAATCTACTAATGAAAGAAAATACTTATATCTGTCATCACAATTAAAATTGCGTCTTAACATTAAATACCTTTTAAGATATTAAATGTTGAAAATGGTCCTTTTTTTCTTTTTTTTCCAATTTTAAGAGTGCTGAGACCCCTAACATAACGCGATTTCTGTAGTGCCTGGTGGAATTGTTACAATGTCGATCTTGCCTCTAAAACTGAAATTTGTTTCTAAAAAAAATCTGACAGTCGGACAATAATGGCAATGTGTGGATTTTAACGTCTATTTCTCGAAACGTGTGTTTTAAATGTTTGCCCTTGATATCTGCAAAGCTTCATTTCTCGGAAATTAGAATAAAAATTCCATTTAAACATAATTATATGAAAATAACTATTGTTCAGTCTATTATGAAAAACTAGACATTACATATAATGCCGAATTTTAAGGCTCTATGTTTACATTTTAAATGTTTATGGTCAGTAAATATTCATATTTATACAAAAGATTTTTCTACAGAAATTGAATGGGAATTCCATAATAAATCTTAATGCAAGATAGCGTTGTTAAAGACTATTTTATTTCTGGGGAGAAAAATTCTTTTGTACTATTTTTCTTTAACACACTATTTTGAAAAAGTTTACACAATAAGTTACATTTAAGTGTGGTACTTTGAAATAAAAAAAGACCATTGAAGTAACTATTCTTGAAACAAAAGCTAAAACTTAACAAGTCGGATATTATAACAAGTCAAACGTGGCAAATGAGGTGCGTTCGTACTATATGTAGTTTTATAATTATTCAGATTTTGGTGCAATACACTGCAAATAGGGGCGTCTTAAATTCAGACACATTTGTGACTGAAAAAGAAATTCAGACACTTAAGTGTCTGAATATGAAATTTCAGACATCATAAGTGTCTGAATTTAAGACCCTTAAGTGTCTTACTGTGATCATGGTATAAATGAACTGAGAAAAATGTCTGAATAATGATCATGTGTCTGAAATTAAGACATGTAGAAATTCAGACACTTATATGTCTGAATGTAATACAATTGTATCATATGTATGATGAAACGACGATTGTATATAAGGACCCCTGCGGCCAAAGGATATAAGTGAAAAAATTTAAATTTGGAATAAATTGAATTAAAAGATTAACATCAATAGTAAGTGACTGACTTAAAATATGAAGCTGTTGCTAATTTCATAGCGGTCTTTCAATTCTTATTTCAATAATTGTGGAAGGAAAGTGAAGTACAATATAATTTTTAAATTTTAAGTACAGATTAAAGAGGTTTAGTTTATAGAGCTTAAGTAGTTGACCTCCAGAATGCAACACATAATTAGGAAATCTCTTATATTTTGCGTTTTAGTTTAGCAAACAAGGCAGGGCACTTCAGGCACATCTGTCCAACGTTTCCCCTCCCTATATTTTTCTTCTGAGAGCAACCATAAAAGAAATAGCCTTATTTCCAGATAGCCTGTATACTGATCTCAGTTTTTTCAATTTTGTCACTTATAGCCTTTCGCTTCTGGTGTCCTCATATGCAATTGTATCGCAATATATCTGGCAGCACCGTCCGAAAACGTTTTCGAATGGATGAAATGCTTTGCCATCCACTAAATTTGGTATTAGTGTATAAAATAAGCAACTTAATTTGACCATGGGGACGTCTGCCAAAATTGTAAATGCCCGTTTACTAACTTTCGAACTAAATTATTTTTAGTGTAAAAGTACAAGCTAAAGAAACTTTTCCCAAAATATAAATTTCTCAAAAACTACTTCCACTCATAGGTATGCTCATGGCTCACTCATAGGCCGTTCCCTAAATACAAAGAGATATGATTGTTCTTAGAAAAAAATGTAGAAAGGGGAGAGGATGGACAGATGTGTCTGGAGTCCCCTACATAGTTCGCCTAACTAAAACGCAAAATATAAATATGAAATAAGCTAAACCAAGAATCTTTTGTGAGAACACCTTGTACAAGATAATTTTTATATAAAAGGAATATAAAAAAATTAAAAAGTAAGAAGTATTAAATATTAAATAGATATATAAAAATAAATTTCTAACAATATTTTTCAAAATGCAGAACATTTCTTTCCCTCTAGTAGAAGGTTTTGCCCTTGTGAACACCCCTTATCTAAGATAAATTTTAAATATATGAACGTCAAAAGGAAATATTTAAAAATTGATTTCTATTAGTGGTTTAGGAAGAGAGGGGGGGGGGGCGGTGCTCCTCTTACGAAAATTTCTTAGTTCTTTTTTCTCTTAGTGTTCAATTATGTAATCATTTCGAAGAATAAATGTTATTTTTTTAACTAGCGTTACGACGATTTTTTTAATTTATAATATGTTTTTTACCCTCTTACTGAAATAATAAAAACTGTAATAATTATATTCATATAATTTATAAGTGTAAACATTGCGAAAAACGCCAAATAAAGAAAATAAAATGCTTCTGATTTCTTCTTATACAACGTTCCACTTTTCCCGCTGATAAAAAAAATTTTAACAACTTATCATACTGTAACCCGTAGACTGACGTAATGAATAAAGCCATCTGTTTCCAATGGAAATGCTGACTCGCAGCTTTTTTTTTCTTTGAGAAGCGAATCTGTGTTGTGAGTCCGGAGTCCGTTGTCGTATTCAAATTTAAACGTTCTTCAACAGTTCGCGTCTTTGACCGGTCCGGATTTTTTACTGTGAAAAATGTTGTCATTATGTTATTACTGCGGCTGCGTTATTAGTGGAAGCGTTATATTTAGAAGTTTCTTGCATTCTGGATGGCTGGAGGGATCTTATGTGCTTCATATATGGATATAACGACTGAAATTACATCCGGATAACTCTACAAATAGTTCCTAACAGAGACAGTATTACTTTTCATTGCTTTTCGTCAAGAATATAGTTACTCATCTCGTTAAACAAGAAAACTAACCCCAGACCTACAAACTAGTCCCGCGGGCTCTGTTTTCAGAATGGAAAATTTCCATTATTTTAACAGGGCTAGCAGGATATAGGAAGGGGTTTTCTTCAAAAAAGAAGCAAGTTTTTGTCTCTCATTCACTATGACAGTTATTTTGAATCAAGTCATATCGATATCAGTAAGTGTTTTTGATATTTTGTTTATAGTACCACATAAAATGTTGCATGAAATATAACTTAGGTTTGAATTTGTTTGCGAAAAAAAAACAGCTAATTCTAGAAATATATATTTTTACATACTTGTAATTCTAGAACTGCAGGTTCAGAATTATATATTATATTTTTTGTGTGAGTGTAGGCTAATTTGATTATGTAAAAACATCAGTAATATTATGTAAAAAATTGGTTAACTTAGAATGTCTATAAAAATAAAACAAAAACGTAAAATTGTCGAAACTTTTGTTGAAGAAGAAATACTTTGTTTGGATTTAAAAGAAGTAAAAAAAAAAAAAAAGGTTGTTTTTTAAAAGGTTAATTTAGCGTTTTAATGAACATGTTGAATTCCTTGTAACGTTTTCTATCGCAGTTATAACCACATTTTATTTTAAACTTACTTTTAAATTAATTGTTTGTTCGCTATGAAGGATATGCAATTCACTCGAAGTTTAATATTTGATAAAAATTGGAAAATTAACAAACATCTATCGTGATTTATTTTTTATATAATTAGAGATGTATAATTTTCGAGGAAAACCTTTTTAGCCAAAAATCTGTTTTTGGCAAAATTGATTTGTGTTTTGAAATCCGATTTGTCAAAACTTTTTTGTGTCACCTTAAATATATATATATATAGATATATATTCTGCATGATATTATTTGGTTTCAAAGCAATTTTTAATTATATGGCACACCCGTATATTCTCTAAACTATACAGTTGAAAGGAAAAAAATACTGCAATTTTGTGATTATTATATGTAAAATCAGTTTTCGAAATTTTAATTTTTTTAATAGCACATTGTATAGAATATAAATTATTTACAGCTATAATTCCATTTCCTCAAAAAAAAAAAAAAAAAAAAAATCATTATTTACTTTGATTTTTTTGTTCAAAATTTTAAATTTTGGATTTGCAAAACATGTGAAATTGAAAACTAAGCTTATTTTATTTTAAGGCTGTTCTCAAATCCAAAAGGGCACTTTATGACGCAAGTTTTAATTTATTTTTGTTGGGAAATGAATGAAACTGGCTGGTGTTGTTGTTCAGAAACTATGTTATCAAACTGTTTTCTCCGTTTTTTTTTTTTTTTTTCAAACGCAACAGGTCTTTCAGAAAATAGTGTCCAAGTGGGCGTTTTGAATCGAATTTCTGCGTGAAAGAAGAATAACCACTCAAGAAAGGGCGAAAAACGTGTTTGTCATGTGATCAAAATCGCTTATAACTCAATAGGTAATTTATGGATCAAAAAATGGAAAACATAGTTCGATTCCATGCTCAGGCTTTCCAGTTTTATACCTTTCCGTTAAAAAATGAATTTGTAAATGTGTCAAAACGTTTTGTGCTTGTTGAGCAGAGCAGTTGAGAACAGCTTTAAGTTAAAAGGTTATTACAAGTTTAAAATGGAAATTAGAAAACAGCTAGGGTTTTGTATATTTCGATGCATAACTACATTTCGCACAAAAAATTGCGGTTTTCCTCAAAGTTCATTTATACAAACAAGGCCAAAAAAAATGTATATTTAGGCAAAATAGGTTTTGAAACTAGAAGTGACTTTTCCTGTATGTTATTATATATGTGTGTGTGTGTGAACATGAAAACAAATCATAGAAGCATTAAAATCAAGCTATCGTGAAATTCTGAATATTTTATAATTAAATTCTCAACTTTTCTTATGGTAAATAAACCCCTCTTAAAAAAAAAAAAAAAAAAAAAAAAAAAAAAAAAAAAAAATCGAATTTACTCTTTAAATGAAGAGTTTCATACTCAATTTTTTTAAATATTGGGTTCTCATATACTGCAAATTTTGGGGAATCTAGTATTAGATTTTATTTAACACGGAAATAAAAATGCAAAAAATGCTTAAACTGGGAATTGCACTGGGAATATGTTATTTAAATAGGAAAAAAATGAACTACAAAGCAGGGATGGAATTCTTTCTGAAGGAGTGAATTCTTTTTATAAATGGGAATAATTTGTTACCATAAAGCGGAGCTGATTACAGCATGGGCAAACTGGGCTGTTTCTATGGGCCTTTAGCTTTACGGGCCCCTAAATTCTGTATAAAATTTCCATAAAGCTGATATTTTAAGTTTGTTTTGATTTTATGCTTATTTTAATAAATATTTTGTACTTTTAGAACATGATTAGGTTAAAGAAAATGATATATTTATCCAAATATATATTTGACGGCATCGAATAGGCTTCATTTTTTTTTTTTTTTTTTTTTTTTTTTTGTAACAGTATACGAAGGCAGTTGGGGAAGGGGGCGAATGAATACTAGGTCTTCGGACTAGAATTAATCTGAAGTTCACTAAAAGTAATAAACATTTTTGATGCCGTAGGGCATATATATCACATAAATGCATATTTATATATATATACATATAATTATCCTATTCTAAAACTACAAAATACTGATTACAATCCTCATAAGGTCAAAACTGATTTAAAATATCAGCTTTATGAAAATTTTATATCCAATTTGGGGTACCCTAAAATCAGGGGGTAGAGAAGCACCCCATTTTTCCCACGCTGCAATCAGCTCTGCTTTATGGTAACAAAGTATTCCCATTTATAAAAAATGATTCAATGTGGTCAAACATGGTTGCGTATATGGCTTAGAAAGGAAAGTGGTCAAAGATGGCTTCATATTGGTCAAAAAAAAGGGGGAGGGTTCAAAGATGGCCGCAATTAAGACATTTGAAATTCAGACGTAAGAAGTGTCTGAAAAATTTAAGACATTTTAAAACGTCTTAAAATTGAACACTCTTGTTTCAGACACTTAAGTGTCTGAAATTCAGACACAAGAAGTGTCTGAAAATTTTAAGACATTTTAAAACGTCTGAAAATTGAACACTGCGTTTCAGACACTTAAATGTCTGAATTTCAGACATTTCAGTTTACAGTGTAGCTGTTCTATTCGTATGTAATAATTCATGAATACGCTATTTTTTACAATTAGGGTAATGCTAGGAATATGGCCAGCCTAAGAAATGGCTAGCCTAAATATTTCCAAAATTTCATCATAGAATCCAGAATAAACATTGTTCGTAAGAAATAGTTCAACGAGTTCATTCATTGCGACATGCAGCAGTGTTTTTCGATTATAAAAAGTAAGTGTAATTTTAATATTTATTTAATTTAGTGGTTGGTATTATTATGTTTTTTTTTTTTTTTTTTTTTTTTTTTTTTTTTTTTTTTTTGAGTTAGGTATCTGAATGTTGTGCAATACGTTCGTTACATTTTTTTACTATAAAACTACATACTTTTAAGGCAAGTATACAATCCAATCTTTGCTTTTAAGCCTTAAACAAAGACGTGCAATGGCGGAGTGCCGCTTTAAATTGGGTGACCATCTGTACTTTAATTTCAGGATAGATGGCCACATCCAATCGAGAAGAGATGACCACCTATAATCAATATTTAAAAATAATACGTAGAGAGGATTTTAACTAAATATTATAGCATTTAAAATAATTATATAACTTTTTTATTTATGACTATATTAATTGATATAAATGTTTAAATTTTAAACAATAAAGATATTTTAATAATAATAATATAATCGAGTCTAACGATGTATTTTTATTTCAGAAAATATTTAAAATATTGAAAACGCCGGGAACGTTTATTCTAAAAGCAGATAAAATTGATAAATGAACTTAAAACCCTACGAAAGTCTAGAATAAACGTGAGCAAAATAAAAACACAACACTTCCAGCGGAGAAGAAGATGAAATACATTTCAAATTATCAGATTCTACAGATTCCGAGAGAATAGAATTGGAACTGTGTTGGTTGTGGAGAAGAATACAATACCACGGTAAAATTTTACGAAAAGTCAAGGTTAAAATTTTACTTCAAATTTTGCTTATTCGAATTTTATATACTCATTTTACCGCGATATAATTGCTTCTTTACAAACTGCTATATGTTTTTCATGATTAACTATATGAAATGTTTTATTTTTTTCTCTATTTTAACTTATTGTTTTATTTATTGTATTGGATGGCCATCTCTCCTTGGCTTGAAGGTATAAAGATGTCAAAGCTTGATGTTTGAGAGAATAATTGCGTAAACAAAGGATTGAGTAGTTTGTAAAGCACATTTTACATAATTAAAAATAACGACTTAAAATAACTTCTGAAATATATAAATTGTATTTGTTTTGGTATTTCAAAAAAGATGTTATTAAAAATTTCAATACCACTGAGTTTTCAAAACCGGTAAAATCCAAGCGAGAATCCCATCGATCAATGCAACCCACCAGATTTTTCCATTTTTTTTTTTTAATTCTTAAACTCAAGAATGATTTTTTTATATAATTTCATATAATTTTATATAATTTCTGTAAATTAAAGTGGAAAAATTAAGAAAGAATATGTTAGAAATAATTTTAGTTATTAAAACACTTCACTATTTAATGTACAAAAGACAGTTTATCAGCACAGTTATTTTTTAAGTCTTTATTTTACCTTTAAATAATTGGAGTAAATTAAATTATAGTTAAATAAATACGACTTCGCTCTTTTATTCCTACAGGAAATGCAGTTACTAAATCAGTGATCCACGTTTTATATGAGAAAAGGAGAGTTGTATTTGCAGTTACAAATGTAGAATTTTTCTTACAGAAATTTACAATGTACAGTGATGTAAATATATAATTAAATCATTAACCATTTGTTTATTCTTTTTCATTGAAAAGAGGAGAGTCATATTTGCAGTTACAAATGTACAGGTTTTGCTAAAGAAATCTACAACGTAAAATATTCTAAACCTATAATTAAATCATTACCTTTTGTCTACTTTTTTTCGGCAAACTTTAACTTAGATGATATAGAAGTAAGATCTTTTCTTACGCTCTTTATGCAGTTATAAAAGCAATATCCATCAGCAACGGTAGCGCGTTCAGTATTTCAAAAATCAAACTTAGGTCTTTGAATATTTCTTATGCTATATACAGGGTGCAATATGTTATCGATTGCCGACCTTTAATTTCACAACCGTTGGTTGTAGGCCTATAGTTCCAATTACAAAAACGTTTCAAATGAGGTAAAGATTCATGTTGTAGCTTTATTTAAAGTAAAAAATCAATTTTATAAAAATTACGGAAGCTAACATTTTATAAGGCCCTATAGTTATATTTAGTAAACGTTCACACATATCATAAAAGATATAGTACAGAAAGTTTGACAACTGTACTGCAAAAACTGACACAGTTGTTAAATTTCAAAGTTTGAGATTTTTGCACATGATTTTCTCTTTCATTGAGGGATAAGTTAAAAGATGATTTAAAGTGATTCGAGATCAAAATCAGAATTTAATGTCCTTTTTACGGCGAAACCACCATTACCCGGTATCGCCAAATCGGGATATCACCAAAGAGGTTGTTTCATCTAAAAATTTGCGCTGACTTTTAGGGGTCGTATACAAAGCTAAGAATGGAACATTGAAATTAAAGAGTAAAATAAATATCAATTTAATATTGTGTCAGAAAATGGTCTACTATTCAAAATGAATACATCAAGCATCGGGATCTACTAGACATACTACTCAAAGTGGTCTACATTGGTGGAAATGAAAAATTTCATCTAAACTTTTGAGCTAACTTTTATGAGTCGAACAACATTCAAACATCAAAGTAGGTAGAATCGATAACCGGAAAATAAAACATACTCACTAAGGACTAGATAAATGGCAGCCGAATGCAAACCACCAGCCGAACAATTAAAGCATGAAAATTGGGATAATGCAAATTACAATAGTATCGCAGCGCCACACGCTCGGGATAAAATACGAGTCATCTACCAGTGGACATGCTACTCAGCGCTGAGATCGTGATGGTAATCTACGCATACATGCAATATTCCGAAATGATACTTATTTATGGTGAATGTCAAAAGTATGTCATAGAGGCTGCGAGTGTTTTTTCAGAACGTTTCCCTAAGGATCTACATCCAAGACATCAAACTATAACTGATGCATTGCACCGCTTTAGAGAGACCGGCTCTGTTTCACCACGACTCAGAACAAGTAGACGGCCAGGGTGTAATTTTCGAGTAACACCGGAGGAGGTGCTAGTATTCGCCATTTTAATTCCACAATTGAGCACGGCGGAAATAAGCGAGGCATGTGGTCAGCATGTCTGTTATTTGTTGCATGCACATGATGCGCATCCATACCATCTGACACTGGGTCAAGCATTGTCGCTGAGTGACCACGCAGAAAAATTTGATTATTGTAATTTCATGCTCAACACCTTAGAGGAAAATCCGTCGTCCCTTTGTGACATTCTGTGGACAGGTAAGTCAATGTTTACACTGGGTCAAAAATGTAAAATCGCACGATGTGCATTACCGGTCTCGGGAAAACCTCCACATCACCCGCACAGTACAACACGTGTTGTGCAATATATGGGAAACCCAGATTGTTGGACCCATCTTCTACAATGGGACCTTAACGTACGATCGTTATCTGCATCTGCTACAAAATGATCACAAAATGGTCACTGTACGTGACTGGTATGAAAAGCTGCCTCTCCGACGTACATGCTGGGTGTGGTTTCAACATGATGGGGCTCTCTCACCATAAAGCATCTAACGTCCGGGCGTATCTAGCTACTGAATTCGGTCAACAGATCCTGGTATATGGTGGTCCGGTAGAGTGACCACCGCGTTCGCCGGACTTGACTCCCATGGACGTCTACTTCTGAGGTTACATCAAGGCATAGGTCTATGTGACTGAGACCAATTCTCTGGTTTATCTTAAGCAGCGCATTATCCTTGATTGTCGAACAGTTTGCTCACCTGCTATGCTCTAACGTGTCCAAGACTCACTACTATCCCGCATTCAATTGTGCATTGCCACCAATGGAGAACACTTTAAACAGTATCGCTAGTAGATTCTGATGTTTGATGCATTCATTTTTCATAATCGATCATTTTCTGATATTGTAATATATTGATATTTATTTTCCTGTTTAATTTCAATATTTCATTCTTCGCTTTGTATACAACCCTTAAAATTCAGCTCAAATTTTTAGATTAAATAACCCTCTTTGGTAATACCCCGATTTGGCGATACCGGCTAAAGGTGGTTTCGCCGTAAAAAAGGTCATTGCATCCTGATTTTGATCTCGAATTACTTTAATTCATCTTTTAACTGATCCCTCAATGAAAGACAAAATCATGTGCAAAAATCTCAAACTTTAAAATTTAATAACTGTGTCAATTTTTGTAGTGCAGATGTTAACTTTTTGTGTTATATCTGTTATATGTGCAAACTTTTACTAAATATAGCTATAGGGACTGGGGGACCGTATAAAAATTTAGATTTCGTTATTTTTATAAAATTGATTTTTTTACTTTAAGTAAACATAATTTAAATATTTAAATTTACTTTCTTAATTTGCTCATTAGATATAAATTGTTACGAATAATATGGGCGACCTTGGCTATCTATATCATAAATTAAAAAACATTTCCTTGAGTTATACTGATATCATATTTACTTGCCATCAGCTGGCCAATAAAATTCTCTTTTACTACATTTAAAAAATAAAAATAATAAAGATTGAATAATTTTAATTGTTACACGGACGAGTTGGAAAACAAATGCAAATTATTTGAAAAGTTTATTTGAATATACTGAATGTTAAATTAATTTCAAAGCATGAATATTTTTATAACTGCATACAACAGTTACAACGCTTGCAACAAAGGCGTTTATATATGCATTATAACGCTTGCATTTAAAATAATATAAATAATTCCGGATTTGTTTGTTTACGTGGAAAAGTTTGTAACTAAGTTCCTAAACGAAGCTGAAATTTCATAAATGAATCAAAAAAACATTAGTTATAAAAGACAAATTTAACAAAATTGTAATTGGATTACGTGTATAAACATTGAAATCCCCAGAAACAGAAAGGTTGCTGTAACTAGTAATATGTTTAGTGATCGATCACTGGCATGCGGTCTATAGGAAGGTAACAAAAATTCTATTTTCTGATGTAGTTGTTTTGCAACGTAAGAAAATGTAATAAATGTAAACAAGATATTAGAGTTTTAAATTAAAATTGATTGTCATGTATATTCGGGACTGGACAAGACTGGATTTGCATGGTTTGAATAACACAAAAGCTAAACTGGCGAAATCTATTGAAAGGTCCTGCTCGTCTCCAACATTTTGAAACTTCATTTATAAAAAACAGAAAACGAAAAACATGCCTCAAGCATAGCATCATTCAGCGCATTCAGAATACAGTAACAGTATTTCACAGTTTAATAACATGAAAGTTGATAAATAAGTAAAAAATGGAAAAACAAACACGCTTAACACATTTAATAAAACAATTTCAGAAATTACGATCGCTAGTCGGAAAAATATTTATTTTGTGATACCATGTATGTTGTATATATATTACATGTATGCTAAAACTTAGGTCAGTTAGAAATCGCGTAACGCAGTTGAAAATTCCCGTTAAACAATTTACACCGATTAACAGAAAATAATGTTTATGTGCAATCATGTATTTAATCCATAGCATTTATATACAACAAGAAATATGCAATGAAATTAGTTAATCTTAAAAATGCATGCAGTGGAAAAAGAACTTCTAACTCATTATATAACTCCTAGACTATTATAACTCCTAGACAGTACAGTTTCCGATTAATTTGGTGTATCCCTATAAATGAACGACAAATGCTGTCTTCATCATATTCTACACGAAGTATCATGCAGTGCACATCATCAAAATATATAAAATTCATTATATTTAAAATAGTGTAGCATTATTAAATTACATTGCTAAAGATTCTTCCCTGAGTAGAACATAATTTACGACATTTATTAATGTAGAACATAATGTAACGGGATTCTTTTGATTGTTCCTGTTAACGAGTTATAAATGCTACACATGTCATTTTCAGTATAGAACATATTATAATAATTCTCAAACACATGTATCATATATCTCTCAAGACAGATGGCCAGACAAACCGAATCCATAAGCTCTTTTAAACTATGTTGAAAAGTGTTAAAATTGACAAACTGATGATAATCAAATCATAATAAGTTAAATTAAACAACTATATATATAAACTCGGGCGCCAGATGCTACCATCCAAAGAATCGACAATAGTCTTTTTACACTTTTTCCAGTCAAGAGTCTATTCATCCCCCTGACCTCCATCCCTAATTGCCTTTATATTACCGTCCATCCAGTTCTTTCGCGGCCTTCCCCGTTTCCTTTTTTTTTTTTTTTTAACAATTAAATGTTTTTTTAGCTAGTCTTTTTTCATTCATTCTTTGTAATACGACCATACCAGATGAATTGTTTTTTTTTTTAATATCATCTAATTTGGTTCCCCTTATTTTCCTCACTTCCTTCATTCTTTTATTTCTAATTCTTTCTATTCTTGATATACTGCATGATATTCTTAGGGCATCCATTTCTACTGCCGCTAATTTCTTTAAATCTGTCTCCATATTTTTTTTGCAAATTAAACAGCTGATTCTTGAAAAATATTTTTTTGTGAATTAGCTCTTAATATTTGCAACTCCTTAATTATTTGGCATGTTCATGGCATTAAACTGTATTGTTTAATACTTTATACACCAAATTATGAACAACCAAAAAAAATATTTAACCTCAATAAATATTTTTCGTAATGTCTCAAGATATAAAAGAACCTTTATATGATAATAAAAGAAGATTTAGATTTATTTCTTTTAATTAAAACGGACTGGATAAATCGGTAGTTAAAGGGTCTCATACTTTTTAAAATCTCCATCGCCAGTTAAAAATGATGTGGTTTCGACATCGTATAACTTTTTCAATACTAATTGAAATTAAATAAACTTTGTAATATATTTAAGCCTATTTAAGGCTTTGTAAAATAAAAAATAAAAACACTTATAATATAAAATAACAAAAGACACGATTCAGTTATTATTTCGAACATTTTTCACATGGTATGTCACAATATGTACGATAGTATAACTTAGAATAGATTTATCAACATAAAATTTATGTTTAAATGAACTTCAAACTATATTATATAGAATGAATTAATGATATATAAATTCTTAGACAGAAACTGTTTTACAAATTCAATTGAATTTGAAAAATCCAATAAAATGAAAAAATAATTCATTAATGATTACAAAATAATGAAAATATTTACTTATCTCAAAAATATTAACCCATTCTATAAAATATAGGTTAGGTCTCATTTTAACGTAAGTTTTATGTTTATACATCTATTTTAAGTTATCGTGCGGATTGTGACATAAGATGTGAAAAAAATTTGAAATAGTATCCGAACTGTATCTTTTATTTAGTATATTTATAACTGCTTATTTTTACATTTTAAAAAGCCTTAAATAGGATTTAAATATATTACAGAGATTTATGTAATTTCAATCAGTATTTAGAAAATTATGAGAACTTGAAATTACATGACTTTTCCACTGGCGATGGAAATTTTAAAATGTATGAGAAACCTTAATGTCTTTTTTTTTATATAAAATATTTAAAATAATAACTTTATTAAATGACAAAAAAATACATTAAAAATATTTCTAATAAAAAATTCGTGATTTTTTTTTTTTTAATAATGTAAATAAATGCATTGAGATCCGACCTCTAAATGGAAAGCTTTTGGCAGTTACAAATGTTTCACATAACATTTTTAAGGAGAGGAGAGGTAAAACTAAGTAACAAATGATTGAGAAAATAACTGCATTATAAAATATTTATTTTGGAAGTTTTGCTGTGCTTTGTAAATTTGATCGTGCAAAATGTTTACAGTGAAAGCAAATGCATCTTTACAAAGAGACGGATTAAACAAATTTTATATTTTATTTTCTCTAACACTACTCAAAAGTATCGTCGGAGCATAAAAGCTTAACGTAATAACCATTCCAGTGATACAAACTCAGAATGGAGTTTTCTGTTTTCTTTATATTGATGGATACCACCGAGGTTTTATGGAACACATACACCAGATTTGTATGCTTTACACCAGGGCCCGCTTATAAGTCATCATCAATATACAGGCACGAGATAGCACAAGGAAATTTACAACACCAGAGAATTACATCCAGGGGCTCCACAAAGATTGGGCAACGGAGACAGGGGATACGAACCCGCCTCCACATACGCTCTCAATCGATTATCGGCGTGGTGCCTTATCCACACAGCCACGGTGGGCCCCCACCACCAAGGTCTCTTCTGCCCTTCAAAATAGTCAACAAACAATTTAATTATCAAGTATGCGACAGATAGCGCCAATGACGCAGCGCCAAAAGACTCTTTGGAAACAGATATATCATTCAGTTGTTTATCTATCGCCGCACGTGTGAGTCACGCCCTTCTATGTCTGCGAAGAAAATGTGACATGCTTAACCTTTTATAATTATTTTTTTTTATAATTAAATGAATATTTTAATTAGAAAGTTTAGTATTAAATCTAACGACACGCACTGAAGTAATTATGTTATTTTCCGAATTAGTGATGGATTAAAACATGTTGTATATCCAAAACAGTAAAGCTAACTTCAAGCTACATCCATCACCCGATAGGACTGTCATACAAAACAAGGTTCAAGAGAACATTTAGAAGTGCTTTTGTTATTGTATGCTACGGGCCACATTTAACTACAATATGTACTTCATTTAGAATACTCCTCTCACTCGCTTAGAAAATTAGGATGTTTGAACGTGTAAGGTTAGTTGGGGTAACTGGGCCATAGGTTATTTTATAAAAAAAAACTGTTGATGGTTTTTAAGTTTTAGCTTTTGTGAACAATGCACCTTAATCTCTACTTCTTAAAACAACGTGTGTCAACTCAATCATAACTCTCACTTTGCTCTGATAGGTTGTCAAAAATTTACGCTTCTTTTTTTTAAAAAAACAACGTCAATATGGTTGAACTTCCTCGACTTTTTATTAAAATACTGTAAGTACTTTTATTAAACAATCTTTTTTTTTAAGATTAGGCATATAACTACATTAATATTATTAGGTATCTATACATATTTACTTCATGTTTAGAATGTAAGCCCGGTGTCCCATTTACCCCATAAATTTTTCAAGAATGGGGTAACTGGGACATGTATCCGGAGTAACTGGACCATGCTGGATCCAGTTACCCCAATAGTTATAAATAATTTTTTTTTGCGTTTCAAGAACTACGGGAGATAAATTTCTCCGTTGTTTTTTTGCTCACAATAAAGAAAATTATAGAATACCTTAGTAAAATTACGTAATAAAATTAAAAAAAAAGGATATTGGGTGATATCAAACCAAATTTCTTGACCCCGTGAGAGGCGATGATGCCGTTATGGCATCACTTCAATTTTATCCCTAATTTCCACATTGGCACCGGGATTTTATAATGAAAATTTCACTTTTATTAAGTATGCGAAAATATACTTTTACATATTTAGAAATAGATTCTCTTGTAAATACTGGTGTAATTAAATTATTTCAACATTTTACGAATGCACTGTAAACTGAAATGTCTGAAATTCAGACACTTAAGTGTCTGAAACGCAGTGTTCAATTTTCAGACGTTTTAAAATGTCTGAAAATTTTCAGACACTTCTTGCGTCTGAATTTCAGACACTTAAGTGTCTGAAACAGGAGTGCTCGTTTTTCAGACGTTTTAAAATGTCTTAAAATTTTTAGACACTTCTTACGTCTGAATTTCAGACATTTCAAATGTCTTAATTGCGGCCATCTTTGATCACTTATCTTTCTAAGCAATATACGCAACCATATTTGGCCACATTGAATCATTTTTTATAAAGGGGAATAATTTAATACCATAAAGTAGAGGTGATTGCAGCATGGGAAAACTGGGATGCTTCTCTACCCTCTGATTTTAGAGTTGCCCAAATAGGGTACGAAGTTTTCATAAAGTTGATATTTTAAATCAGTTTTGACCTTATGATGATTGTAATCAGTATTTTGTAGTTTTACAGTAGGATAATATCTATATATATATTCACCTAAATATGTGTTTATGTGATATCATATATGCCCTAAGGCATCAAAAATATTTATTGCTTTTAGTGAAAATTTCAAATTAATTATAGTACAAAGACCTAGTACTCATCTCCCCTCCCCACCCCCCACCGCCTTCATATTCTGTTACCAAAAAAAAAGAAAGAAAAAAAAGCCTATTCGATGCCATTAAATACATATTTGGATAAATATATCATTTTCTTTAAACTAATCATGTTCTAAAAGTAGAAAATATTTATTAAAATAAGTATAAGATCAAAACAAATTTAAAATATCAGCTTTATGGAAATTTCATACCAAATATGGGGACCCGTAAAGCTAAAAGTCCATAGGAACAGCCCAGTTTGTCCATGCTGCAATCAGCTCTGCTTTATGGTAACAAATTATTCCCATTTATAAAAAAAATGATTCATTCCTTTAGAAAGAATCCCATCCCTGCTTTGTTGTACAATTTTTTTTCCCGTTTAAATTAGATATTCCCAGTGAGTTAGTTTAAGCATTTTTTTGCATTTTTAATTTCTGTGTTAAATAAAATCTAACACTAGATTTCACAAAATTTGCTGTATATGGGATCCCAACATAAAAAAAAAACTTGAGTATGAAACTATTACTTTTTTTTTTATCTACCTTCGTTTTTATTATTATACTATATCTATCATTATCTGAAATACTGAAACATTTGTTAACCGCACATCGGCGGCTGAGACAGTAATTATAGTATTCTGGATGGACAGGTCTAATTGACACTTTTTAAACGATAAATAATATGATAAATTTAACTGGAAACAGAAATCCTTCATTATGAATATCCTTCATTTTTGCTCCCCACCGTGTTTGGAATCACACAAGCGGTGGCAGTTGCAAAAGCCATTTCTTATACAAATGATTGGTATATGATTAACTACATTAAGAAAGAAACCAAATTATAATCAATATAAGGTAAATATCTTGCACTATTCTGTTCATTTTCTTAGTAGAAAGTACAAATTTCTTTCTTTGCAGTGTGCTTTGAAATATTCTAACGTTTAAATAAAATAATTCAATAATAATAGTATTAATAATATATTAAAGTTTTCACTTTCTCAGAATGTTTTAAATTTGTCATACAAATACTAACATCTCAAAAAAAAACAGGCTGGTATTATGAACTCGTTTTTTCTAAGTGAGAAAAAAAAGAAAAAATAATGAATTTTTGAAAAATGTTCAAATATAATAAAATTTGCTAAGCAGTCTATGCATATATTGTGCAGCATTTTTAAACAGTCTAGAGTAAAAAGAAAAACAATGAAGAAAAAATCATAGAACCAATTAATTCCACTCTATATAGCGGATACCGGCGAATAGCGGACTAATTACGTGCTACCGAAGCGCCCGCTATTCAGAGGTTTTGCTATATATTCATTTATATGCGCTGCGCATTCTAAATAAATAAAAAGATTTTTTTGTGACAGTGTAGCAATGATGTTCTAAATAAATTCTAGGTCCAGCGGTTGACATTAATCAATAATATTCTGCAAATTTACTTTAAATCACATGAATCTAAATATCCATTCATGCAAACCAACCAATTAATTAGTACTTGACAAGTTACTCTATTTGTAGCATCACAATGTGCATTTATACATTTTTTTTTTCTTATCATATAAAGACAAAATTCAAATGCAGCAAAGATAACGTGCGTTGAAATCTTACATTATCAAACACATACATAAAAAATATACTTAATAGACTTAAAATCCTATTTAATATTTTTATTTATTATTAGTTTGTTTTTATTATTAATTTTCCCGATTCTTTTTTTTTTTTTTTTTACATCCAGATTAAAAAAAAAAAAAAAAAAAAAAAAATATTTGAGGTGAAATGAAACTTCTAAAAATATTTTTCCCTTTAAACATCGTAATAAAAATAACTTATTTAACAATAAATTAAAAGAATGGAATAATATGAAAAAATATATACAGTCGTGGAAAAAAAAAAAGTAAACACCCCCCACTAACTCCTCAACAAATTATCGTAAAAGAAAGTGACCGGTACCGAACGATTGGAAATAAAGTCTACTTTTAAATGATATAGATAAAATTTGCTTAGGGGGCCATCTACATATTAAAACGAACCATAACTTTGTTTTTTTCAATAGCAGTACACAATTCTGACATCATAAATGAACTCTACATCCTCCAATTAGCCTAAAAACAAATTTTTATGCAATTCGTACCATAAGTTTCCGAGAAATTAATTATTTTAAAACTAGCGTATTTTAAGGGCTGTATCCAAATTGAAGTTCGGAAATCGATTATTAACCGAGAGAGCCCCCATCTTGATCAAGGCACCTTAAAAGTCAATGAAGCCTGCTAGATTACAATACAGCAGAAGAAATTTCAAAATATCTAGTCACTTCTATTTTAGACGGCCCCTTAAACCATCATTTTGCCGTTTTTTAAGCATAATTTGAAAACTACTTGGAAGAAAAATGTGAAACTTTGGATTTACATAAAGCAGGACATAATAAATCTAAATCCATCAAAAAAATTGTAGGTTGCAATTCATATTTTTTTCGAATATTAATTTCATAATTCATATCATAAGATTATAAAAATTGCAAATTCAGCGTATTTATTTTTGGGTATATTAGTATTATTGCTACAAAAAAAAATTAGCGCATTAGGGTCATAATTTCGGGAGATATTAATAAAAATATGAAAATGTAATTTAACATTTGAAGCACTCAATTTTGAATGTTTATAATTCAAAGACTTATCATTCTAATGACTTGAAATTCGGTATCTAGGCATAATTTGAACCGAAGATTTGAAATATCTTGTAAAAATTGGATATTGTCATTGAAAAAAATGAAGTTTGGATTCGTTTTAATATGTAGATGGCCCCGTAAGCAAATTTTATATACATCATTTAAAAGTAGACTTTATTTCCAATCGCTCGGTACCAGTAACTTTCTTCTACGATAATTTGTTGAGAAGTTAGTAGGGGGTGTTTACTTTTTTTTTCCACGACTGTACATGGAGCAAACATAATCTTAAGAATAATCTGCAAAGCACATTCTTCACAAATTGTTAAGAATCAGCGAAGTTATAATTCACCAATTAGACTGTACTAAACCATTAGAAAAGTATCTTCCCCTGTCATGGGCCGAAAATGGGTCTTACTTATACCCAGATAATTTTTTTTCTCATATTTTTTTCATTTATCTGTATGATATTCAACTCGATTTTTTAAATAATTTTTAGCGCATATTGGATTACACAGATTTTATCATTTGCTTAATGTATTTTTTAAATATGGCTTCGTTTCAAAATTCAACACGGGAGAACCCGCACATATACCCAGGGTGTGTATGTATTTTACTTTGTTACCAATAAATACAAATAATAATCGTCACCTTATTTGGTCGCAGACAATTGTTACAAATTCTGAGATCAAATAAGTTGAAGATTACTTTTAAAACAAATAGTGGTGACAATTGTAAAAAGCATACACACTCTGTGTCTATCAAGCTCGGCATTAATCCTGTCGTGTTAAATATGTTATGTAACACAGTAAATACATAAGTAGTTTTTTACTTTTAAACAAGTTTTCATAAAGATTATTAAAAATAAATAAATAAAAAATGGTACAGTCGTTCAGTTGAATACTATAGAAGATTTATTTCATATTGGAAAACTGAAACTTATAAACTATTCTGTACAGTGTTGAATTCAGACACTTTTCTCCGAGAGGGATTACTGTGGCTTCGGGGGGGCAACATAGTGTTCCGGGGAAAATTGCACTTTTTGACTATTGAAAACAAAATATCAAATCTACCGGGGAGGACAACTCATTGCTACGGGGGGGGGGATGCTCCCCCCCCCTTCCGGAATCAACACTGATTCTGAATACATGAAAACTTTTATTCTTATGCTTATATTTCAATAATATATATTCTGTGAAAGAGTTAAATGATACTCTTGTCACTAAAATGAAAAATCATAAGTGCAATTATATTTCAATAATATATATTCTGTGAAAGAGTTAAATGATACTCTTGTCACTAAAATGAAAAATCATAAGTGCAATTATATCAATAATATAAAGTAAACTGAAATTGCAAAGAAAAATCTTATGCAATATCATTAGATTTTTTAAAATTTATATTGAGCAAATTTTCTTATTACATTAGATCAAGTAATTATCATAAGTTTTCACGTAGATGCTAATAATTCAAGAAATAATTAGATTATTTACTACATAGAGATTTTGTTTATAAAATAAAGGTCTAAAAAATGTTAATGTATTCATTAGTACTGAAAATTATATTCATTCATTAAAAATCATCACAAATGAACACACAAATCTTTTCGCACCAAAAATATTTATTGGATGAAAAAGGCAAAAATATGAAAAATTCAAATTAATGTAATAAAAATAATTTAAATAGTAAATAAATAATATTAAATATGCAAAGAATGTCCAATATTGTCCGAAAAAAAAGTTTTCTTAATTGCAAATTATCATTCACACAAATCACTATCACTTACCTTGGCTGGTAATATCCAAAAAATGTAATATTTATGATGAAAATGCTCTTTCACACTTTAAATGATTAAATACGCCATTGTATTCCTATTTTTTGGCGCTGTATTTTTATACATTTTATGAATTCTTTTATCCTTTGAATTATGAATGATAAATTATCAATAAAAATAGAGATGAAATACTTTTTCACAGGGAAACACAGAAATTTCAATGTCTTCACAATCGAAACGTTATTTAATAACCACGTTCTAGCACAAAAATCATTCCAATAAGACGAATTAATACCATTCTGAATATGCAGCATATTAGTTTTTGCAAATTGTAATAAACAAAGTTTCGCCTACCATCCATAAAAGGCAGACACGTGCACAATCAGTTGCTTTTAAGTACTAATATACCAATAGATATAGGTGCATGTCTTTTCCCTAAAGAAAGTAGATACTTGTCACCATTTCTTCTAAATTTATAACGCTCTGACTCAGCGACAACGATTTGCATGACGAATGACTATTTCAAGTGGAGATGGAGAGATCATTAAAAGTTCTTATCAGCGGGCAATGAAACATCTTGTAAATAAAACACAAACTTTTATACATCAAGCAAATTTACTTTACTACTGAATGAGGTACTGTAATCGACCTTCGCGCCGTTAAAAAATGTCCGTTGCTGGCCAAAGGAGTAGTAAACAAACGAGCTTTCTGATTGGCTGGCACGATATAATACTTTCACGATGCGTTTTAGAATCCGTTTTGTATTGAATTTTCATATTTAAATCTGATCTTTCAATAAAAGAAGAATTATTAAGTTATAATTCCAGCAAAATTTCCGACTTTTTCTTATCAAATTGTAAAATAGTTATGGACTTCATGTGCGCACGCAAGATTTTCATTAAAAGGCAGTGACGTCAGATATTCGGAAAAGGGCAGAGAGAATGATTGCCAGGAAGAAATTTTTTAGAGGCTTTAGTTAATTGTTGCCCAAAAAATTATAACATAAAACGATATCAGAAGGGGCGCAATATTATGTTGCCCCAGAAGTACAAAATCCATGTTATGCCAGTATTAAGGGAGGGGGGCCGGGGGTTATGCCTATTTGGTACCTACTTTAAGCATAATCGCCTGAAGAAGAGGTGCATTGAGGACCACTTATCCTCTCTAGATTTTGATAATTAATTAATTAATTTTTATTTAGATCTGATTGAAAAAAGAATTTATTCTTCCAGGTGACTATAGATTAATTAAGGGCTAGCAGAAAAATGATGTAAAGACTTTTCGTGGAGTCCCTCTTGTAAAAAACATTTTTAATTGTGTTTTCTTTTGAACGTTCGCGCAGTTAAAATTTATCTTAAACGAGGGGCTTGGGACAGCACAGTCTCCTGACAATAATAATAAAAAAGAATTCCGGTTCTTTATTTTTTAAAATATTGTTAGAAATTTATTTTTGAATACATAATATTTTTTGACTGCAACTTTTTATTTTGCTTTTTAACTTGATATATTTCGATATTACCTTGCACGATACAATCTGACAAAAAAAAGTTTTTAGGTTTAAAATTTGCTTTTAAAAAAATGCGGACTAGTTTGTGGGACATAGGCATATCTGTTTCAAAATCTAGCCTTTTCGTACATTTTTTTTTATTTTTGCCTGCGGACATGTTTTATAGCATTCCGAGATATATATCTTTAATATTTTCAAATATTTAGGCGGGGAGGCAGTCTATTTTTACCGTCCCCTATGTAGGCCAATGAGGGCAAACAATTTTTGAGAAAATTTGTACTTTGTGAAAAGTAATTCTTTAATTACTTAACTTAATGCACAAAAAATAACTTAGTTTCGAGACTTGGTAAGTAGACTTGTACAATTTTGAAACAGATATTTGATACGAAAGTTACTTCTTCTACAAATTAACATAATTTAGTGGATGGAAAACTATTTTAAATATCTTTAATCTAATTATAAAAAAAGTCTCTGGTAGTACTAGCATATGTAGTGATACAATTGTACCACCATCATCACGTATAAAATACAATTACATAAAATTCAGACATTTAAGTGTCTGAATTTCTAAATGTCTTAATTTCAGACATGTCACCAATATTCAGACATTTTTTTCAGTTCATTTATACCACGATCATAGTAAGACACTTAAGTGTCTTAAATTCAGACATGTATAATGTCTGAAATTTCTTATTCAGACACTTAAGTGTCTGAATTGCTTTTTCAGTCTGAATTTAAGACACCTATATTTGCAGTGTGCAAGTACCATGCCCCTGAAAGCGAGAGAGCCAAACCTTGAAATTGTACGATACACAGGGGTCGCATTCTATAGGGAAACTTTTATTGTTCCTAATAATATCTTCATAGCACCTTTTTCTAGGATATGTTAAATAAATCATAAAGGTAACTCATTAAGGGTTCTGGTAGGAACAATAAAATTGTCCCTGTATAATGCGACCCCTGGATACAGATAAAGTACTTAAGTACTTACGTAGCCGTTTGTTCATACATTTATCTTACTATTTTTTTCCTTAAAATACCCATGTGATTTTTATATTTATTACCTATACTAAAGTACATAAGTACTTACTTAATTTTCATGTTTTTGGTATAAATAAATCTAATATTTTTACTTTTAGTGATTTTTTAAGACACATAGACTCCAAAGGTTTCCTTTACAGCGCTCTTTAGTTGATATATAATTTACATAATCTGCCTGGTTTAAAATTTTTTAAGTTGTTTATACTTTTTCAAACAGGACCTGATATACCATATGAAAAAAAAAAAAAACCAACGCGTGTGGAACATAGACACTCTGGTCCAATTACCCCATTTTGTGGGGCAACTGGACCCAATCTGGAAAGAAAGATGAAATATGCATATTTTTATATTTTTAAATATTAAAATGTAATTTTGAGCATTTCTGACTGATAGAGGGAACTTAACTGAACACATTTACAGAAGTTCAGACGTTAATTCAAATGAACATTAGCTTTTCGAAGCTGAATTGCCAGAAGCTCAAGAGTCACGTTGTAAAATCTAGGCCCAGTTGCCCCAACTAACCTTACTTCAATACATCACATATTAATGAAATAACAATATGAATTTCTTTTAAGCCATTTAATTATACGAAAAATATTACTGCTCAATCTATTATGATAAATTTGTTTTTCCATGAGGCATAATTTTAAGGCTATCCTTTAACATTCAAAGTTGGTTCTGTATGTGTAAACTTTGCTATTATAATTAACCTTAATACAAGATTGAGTTTCCTTGTTTACGCCTTTTTATCACTGAAGATAATTACTTTTTCATATATATTTCTATAAAAGAAAAATCTTTGAAAAGCTTTAACAGTGCATAAGTGACATTTAAGTCTGAAAGTTTGAATAAAACAACAGTTGAAATCACCACTCTTGAATCTAAGCTATTAAGTACTACTTAGAAATGCCTGAGTTACAATGTGAGAGCAGAATTTAAAGCATTAGAACAATAGTAGTTCTCCCTCGAAGTTTGATTAAGGGAACACGAATACTTTAAATTAGAGTAAAACTTTATCAAAACAAGTAATCCACATTAAGTAAAATGAATCAAGCGATGTCAAAGCTTGACATTTGGAAGAATAAATTGGGGAAACAAAGAATTCTCTATTTGCTAAATTACTCTCTACCGGTTTTAAGAAAATGTTGAAACGGAAGTTGTATTTTTTATGCGACTTCAAATTGCTATATAAATTACATCGATAAATTAACTTGTAAAGTTTGTCCAGTGAAAGGTTTTTTCCAGAGGGAAATATACTTTTAAAGTTTTTATATATCTAATAGTTATATGAAAAACTTTTACAGTTTATCTATTATTTATTTGTTAAACGAGTAGAGTTAGCCTATGCTTATTAAAAAAAATGATAGCATGAAACAAAGATCACATTTGAATTAGAAATGTTCCAATTTGAAATGCTTGATTTTTTCTTGCTTTTTTTTTCTTTCTTTTTTTTTTTTTTTTCTTTTTTCGAATTATGTTACAGCATAAAATTTTTGGTACTTACATAAAAGATTTTTTTTTTTCGAATTTTTCAAGGTTTTTTTCTTGTTCACAATGTGTAATGAAAAAAATCATATTTTGGAATACTGTTAATTTGTTAGAAATTGCATAACATATGTAACCGAAATAACCTTAAAAAAATCCCTACCGACTCGGCCTACAGGCCAAGGTAGATTTCGAGGTTCAGAAATAACTTCACCAACAAAAACTAAATCAAGATTAGAGATAAACCTTGTTTAACAATTTTATGAGCCTATTTTTAATTTTATCAAAAATCTGCGGTACATAAATTTTTGGCCTTTTTCACAAAAGTAATAATAACGCTAAACTGATTTGTATGCAGTATTTCTTACGAAATCTACCTAACAATGACATAAACCTTAAAATTTTACGAAAATAACTATTGCTCCATCTAACATGATAAATTTGTCTTTACATGAAGTAGCATTTTACGGCTTTATTTAAATATTCTAAATTTGTTGTATAAGTCTATAAATTCTAATGTACTGTTTATTTTCAGTAATAATTTATTTTTTAAATATCATTGCACATTAACATGCTTCGCACATATATTACAGAAAAAATTATTGTTCTTTGTAAAAGTTTTGAATAGTTTAAATCTATAGTAAATCAATTTTTACTGTCAATTACCTAGAAATAAACAATTTTTATTATTTGGTGTAATATTACATGAATTTTTTTTTAAACATAGTGTTACCTATCTTTTATTTTTTCCAATCTTTATGAAACTCAAAAAATGCGAAGATTTGAGAAAACTTGATTCAGAAATAATTTAAAGAGAAATATATTCTGTTTAATTAAAGATTGATTTAAATAGTTTATTACTTAATTCTTAGTTTAGTAAGATAGTTAAAAATAAATCCTTCTATATATAAAAAAAAGTAATGCTTTGGAAATGAACCAATGAAAATCTGCGTAGATACTGCCAAACGCAGCTGATTGGTCAGTGCTCTCTGAAGCTATACCAAGAGAGCGGTCCCGGTTCTGTCGCCAAACATTGTCAAGTTTGTTGCTAACTTGGTGATATATCGCCAAATTTCGACCAAAATTAGTCGCCAAAAGTTAAGCCAACTTGGCGCTATTTCCATTATTTCGCCAAATTTCCATAGACTCCCATTGAAATCCAATAGGTTTACTTGCTTGCAGAAAATTAACAAATTGAGATATTTTAATGCAACAAAACTAATATTAGCTTATGAATACAGCTTAATTGATCCATTTACTTTATTTTTAAGCATAAACCCTCCTTATTTACAATATTCGTAATACTATATATATAATTTTTATTTAATTTGTAATTATTCAAATAAATTATAAATTTTACTTTTTTTTAATGATTTTATATTTAATAATTCTTTTTATTATGAATCTCTGTAAATTCTAATGATTACCTGCTTGGAGATAAGGAAATAAAATCGTCAGAAGTTGGGGAGAAGCGTGTTTATACCAGTACCACGTGGTATCTAAAAATTGAATGCGTAGAAAAGGAGGAATCGCGAAGCGATCCAGAATGGAATATAATGGAATATAATTCCGTTCGCGATACCGAACGGAATCGTGAAGCGTTTACGCGGGGGGTTGGTCAGCATAGCGAGCAGGGGGCGGAGCCCTCCTAGTAAAATAAAAATTACAATTATAACACGCATTTATTAAAAATTTCTAGTTCTGTTCTTTTATAATGCAGATGTTGTTGTTATTAATAGTCTGTACGATTTTTGAAGTTTCTCCGATCATTAGATATGAAATATGACACCAATGATATTGTTTCTGAAGCACTGTTTTCATTACTACTGGGTGTTCAACTCAATTCTACAAAAACATCTAATCGTTTTATTGTTTCACGCTGTTACAGGAAGTAATAAAGGTAAGTGATTTGCGTGATGGATTTTATTATTATTATTATTATTATTATTATTATTATTATTTAACAAAATATTTAGATCTATGTATTAAAAGCTTTTAAAATATTCCAAACTGAACTAATAATAGGTATACATGTTTTAAAAAAAAGTTACACTTAAAAGGCGTATAAATATCTTTATCCAAATAAACATATGTTATCACAAAAACGGTGAAATTCTCAAAATCTTTGTTGATACAAATATTTTCGTAAATGATTAAAAAAAAACAAGAAATTGGTTCATAAAATCACAAGACAACATATTGCGTTTTTTTATTTCAAATAAAAACAAATTACAAGTTAAAAGTTCTTTTAAATATTGGGTTTAAAAAAATACATTTTCCAAAATTTAATAATATTCTGTTATTATTATAATGCAAATTTAACAGTTTTTAACAACACGATACTTGAAATTAATAAATGGGAACGATAGCCAATGTTACCGTTCTTAACGTTAGTTAAAACACTGTATAATATATTAACTAAAAATAAAAACTCTTGTTATAAAACAATGTAAAGTGGTCATAATCACATATATAAAATGTACTTATCACACACGTTTTCATTTTTGCTTGTGAAAATAATTCGATTATACTCTTTTTGGTTAAAATTAATTAACCTTAAAAATTTATCTCTCTAAGATAAATATTTCAAATATATTTGATATATTCCTGTACATGATTGTAATTGATTTTTATATAAAACTATATGGAAATCTAAATGATATATTTAAGTCTATTCCTAAACAGTTTTTATAAAATAAATATAAGAAGTATTTTAAGGAATGAAAGTTTTTTCTTAAATAAACAAAAATAAAACTACCCTTTTGCATGTCAATAGATATGTAAAAAATGGAAATGCAAATATTTCTCTTAAAAAAATAAATGCTCTTATATTTATTAAATTTTCTAATGTTACTATTAGTGTTTGAAAAATTATATAACACATTAATACTGGCTTTTAAAAAACTGAAAACAGAACAGTAATAAACTTTTTTTTAGTGACAGGAACTTTCGAATTTAATACATACACAAACAAATTTGCAAATATTTTATCCGTATGAATTTTAAGTAAGTTAACTTGGATATTTTATTAGAGGTTGAATGAACTTAAAAAATTATAACTAACCGCAAAATATACATTTATTTAATTTGCCTTGAAAACTCCTCTTTTATGCTCAAAAGGTATACAAGTATTACGTCTTCAACATAATTTGAAATTTAAATTGGGCAAATCAAAAGAATTCTTTTCCATTTTCTTTTACATTAGAAGAAAATACTTCTATATATATATTTTTTGTTGTTGTTAGAGATTTGGTTTAAAATTTAAATATAAAAGCAATATTTATGTTCGAAGATTTCCGAACTGATGTTCACAGAGACTCTGACTTTTATGTATTTAAAACAAACTGTATTTACAGGAAAATATTTTCTAATTTTAGAAATATTTTTTTCCATAATCAGCAGATATCTTAATACTATTTTCGTGTCTTTCAAATTTCAGCACACACAGTCTTCTGCATTTTTTTTTTCTGCGAACAGATTGAAATTAAATTTTGGAGTGTGTTCATACCAGTTTAAATAAACATATTATATATACATTGTACCAGCCAAACCCAATTTTAGGCGAAACTAAATTGACCTAGGCAAAACTAGTTTATTCTAACGCACATCGGATAAACTTGTTTTTCCTAGGCAGAACTAGTTTATCCTAACGCCCATAGGATAAACTAGTTTTTCCTAGGCCAAACTAATTTGGCCTAACGCCCATAAGATAAACTAGTTTAGTCTGTCATTCATTGTTCTGAACTAGTTTATCCTAGTTCAATTCAATTTGGCGTGCTTTTATTAATCCCAAAGACCGCTCCGGCGCCAACCTTCTAGATTATCCTAGGTCAATTCAATTTGACGTACTTTATTTGATGCCAATGGCCAATCATTTTTGAGCACGCTCACAAAAAACTCAAACATATCTATGGAAGTGAGCGAAGTTAACTAAAATCTCGTTATTATTATATATATATTTTTAATAGAATAGAAGTTTAGCATCTAAATTTAGAAAATTTTGTGAGATAGTCTTTCGGTTATTCGGTGTAAGGTTTTTACGGGACGGCCCAATTTTCCTTCCCGACACTCGATCCGGACTTGGTTTGGGGATTACTTTTTTCTAGAGGTTCGGACCGAGATGGACAGGGACTCAATTATTTTCCGTCTTAAGTCGGGACTGGACTGCATTTTTTTTTAGCTCTGCACAGGCAGTAATTTTCAGTCCAATTTCCAACCCAGCTCATATGAAAATCATTTGGACAGGCAGGATCTCTGGTGTATTCAGTAAAAATATCAGTAACATTTAGTCCAACCAAATTTTTTCCTTAATGCGCGTATTTTTAAATCGCTAGTATTCCACAAATAAAATTTACATGTATAATATTTTTTTCAAACATTTTTAAAGATGAATAGTGCATTTTTATGTAATAAAATTAAAGAAAGGTAAAACCTGAGGAAAATAACCTGCCTATGACGGAATCCTGTGTTTAACAAAAAACAAAATATGTTGATCTATATAAAATGGGGATATTAGTACTTGTAAAAAGAGTATAAAGCATTTACAACAGATGATGAACCTTCTAACAAGGAATCCTGCCTATAACGGGTTTTTCTTCTTTCCTAATTAAATTCCGTCTTAGAAGATTTTATTGTATAGAATTTTAATTTTTTTTTAAATCTCCTAGCCATAGGATGTGAAATAACGATATTAATTATTCGATTGTAAACTATATTGATTTTTTAATGAATTTCTATTTCTATGTAAATATCAGAATAATTACTAATACCATTAATCTTTTTACACTGCTTGGAGACTTGAAAATCTGAAAAATTTTATGTAGGAAAACCTTTTAAGAGAAAATCACATAGGAGAGGAAAATACTTCATTATAGTTAAGTTCCTTTTATAGCAGGTCCCTCTTCTCTAGCAAATGGATATGTTTTTTTCAAACGGATTATCATATCCAATTTGCAACGATTAAAAAAAAATTCTGTTTAAAACAGGATTTCTTCATACACAGATTCTTTTAACAGGTTTTATAGTATTGTATCTCCATCCGTATAAGTGTATGTGTATTATTGTTTAAAAAGAATTTTAGTTGTGGATAATAGTAGCTTAAAAATATATATATTAAGCCAAACAAGGACCAGGATGTCGCCGGATTTTTGAAAATTCCAGATTTCTGAAAGAATATCAAATGTACTTCTGATATTCTTAATGGTCACTTATTCATAATTAATTCAAACCCAGGTGATACTTATGTGAGAAAAAAATAAAAACAAATTAAAATAGTTTTTTTTTCTCACATAAATATCACTTGGATTTGAATTATTTATGAATAAACGCACCATTAAGAATATCAGAAGTACATTTGTTATTCTTTCAGATATATGGAATTTTCAAAAATCCGGCAAAGTTCCGGTCCCGACAATGCGGAAGTTCGAGGATATACTCTAGATTATTAATCAATCCTTAAATTCTTACTCTCTTAAATTTTATGATAACCTCTGATCCCATCCTTTGGTCCTCCAGCACACAATTTGTCACATGGAACATATTTTGTAACTAACGACATCGGAGAAATGGGAAGAATAGGCGGTATCCCACTCCCCATCGAATAAAATATATTATACAGGGGTGACGGCAATACTACTTTGCACAATGCTGGCGCCGGAGCGGTAGTTGGGATCAATAAAATTACGTCAAAGTGCATTGGTCTAGGATAAACTACATCGGCCTAGTATAAACTAGAAGGTTGGCGCCGGGGCGGTCTTTGGGATCAATAAAATCATGCCAAATTGAATTGGACTAGGATAAACTAGTTCGGACCAATTAATAGCAGGGTAAACTAGTTTATCCTGTAAGTGTTAGGCCAAACTAGTTTGGCCTAGGCCAATCTAGTTTGGCCTAAAATCGGGTTTAGCCGGTAATATATATTTTTTTTAATTATGTATGTTTACAGATTAAAGAAAATATGTGCACTACATTTATAAAAACCATTTTACATGCCAACTTTTTTTAGATGTATTCTTCGATGATTTTTTAGACATATAGAATTGAAGTTCTGAGTAGAAGAAGATGTTATGTAACAAAAATTAGATTTCGAGAAAATTTAAATGAAAATATTTTGTTGCAATTTAAATATTTATTTAATTCATTCTTAGAAGCGTATGTTTGAATGTTAAAGGTGATACTGAACTCTACTAGAAAAGAATATTAATACTTAAATATTAACTATTAGAAATTACTTTCACAATTTAAATTATTAAATATAAAAATATAAATTATTAAACGATACAGTCTCATATATTTATTACTACGTAGAATTTTATTATTTTAGTTTCACTATATGATATAATACCTCATAACTCTTTCATACAAAAAATAAAACAATTTTTGAGAAAATGTAACATAACATGTTCTTCCAATAATCTCGTCGATTAAATATAGTACCTGGATAAAAATAATTTACAATGCTCTATTAGTAATTTATTTCTCTACATTTAAAAATTCCAATTTAACATATTATCAAACCTTTCATGTATGAAACATTACCGTTTTAACAATCTGAATAGCGATAATCCTTTCAATTTCAGCACGCTTCCCACGGACTGCGTTTGACGTAAATTAGTTTATCTTTCAACATTTACCATTTGCTCTCTAAAATATCTTCTAAATTTATAACTGTTTCAACGGTACTAAAATATTTTTAGATATATATTTTTCTCTACGAAATAGAATGTACTGAGTGTATAATATTCAGACAGGTGTATTGTATATAATTTATTTCTAATATTTTCAATAAAAAATATATGTGTTTACGTACTTACGTGTGGGTAGAAAACAATTCACATCTATAGCTGTAAAAAATTAATGTTTTTACAGATACGACGTATTTAGTTATTTTTAACATGTTCATTTTATATGCTGTTTGTTTTAAAAGTTCCGAGCTAATCATGATTTCGCGTTGTGCAAGCTATATACATTAGGGTGGCCGGAACAAACTTTTTTTTATTGTCGATGATGGTAGTGCAGAAAAGGTGCCACTGGTGCCACCTTTAAGTTCACATTAAAAATGAGATTTTTTGGACAATCCCTTGCCCGCAAATGGCTTGAAGTTTTGATAAAAGAGTGATTTTTGAAATTTTCTTGCAAAATTTTTTTGAATGTTAAATTGAATTTATTTTAGTTGAAATTACTTGGAAAGTCATGTTTAGTGTATCAAATGTTTAAATGAGCTCTGATTATGTATTATTTAATAATTATGTGTATTTTAAATTAGGCGTTTTTATAACCTTTTCGCGTATAATTGAGCAAAAGCTGTAAGTATTGTTTGATTCCTTCGTCGGTTTCTCTCTTCTATCTTTATTATATTCCTCGCTCTTCCTTCTTTTTTTCGATGAGTTCAGGGTCACATATTTGGGTGACGGACCACAACATCTCTTGACAGCAAATCTGGAAGGAGGTAGTGGAAATCTGGAGAAGGTGGAGTAGAAACCAATGAAAACGCAATCAGTCATCATCAGGACGAGGGAGGAAATAGTGGACGGGAGAAACTGTGAGAGGGGATGTTAATTATATCTCTGCTGTAAAATACACATATTGTCACAATATTCAAGTACTGGGAATTTTGAAGCAGGCAGTCCGATTGAATCAGAATTTGAACCAGAGTTTTCAAAAGCAGACTCTCCCAAACGCAAATCCCATTCTCCCACAGTGTTGGCAGCATTTAGAACTGGTATATCAGATAGGGAAATTGCGTTAAGAGCTTCATCCGTGCTTCAAGATTCCACCAAGATGCAGGAATTGTGACAGCATAGGGAAAAGATCTCGTTATCGATAAAGACAATGTCAGGAGGCTGAAAAAGGATCTTGGAAAGAAAATACAGGAGGAGGAATATCTTGGAGGAAGAAAAATTACAAGCATATTGTTTGATGGTAGAAAAGAAAAACGATCTTCATGCAAAAATAGGGGACAAGTGGCACCGTCGAAAGAAATACGAATATCATATGCTAATAATGGTATGCGAAAATGTACGCGTCGATTTCAATTAGCCTATTCCTGTTCATGGGCATCAGAAATTCAAAAGATTAAGGGTTTGAGTATTGCATTAGTCTAACTCCGATAGGGCTGGTCCCGTGGTTCCACCATCTAGTTTAAACAGCTGATGTCGGTGTCGGAGTGGAAGCTCGTACGTATGAAGAATACATATAAAATGTTGCAGTTCTCTTCGAGTTTTTTTCCAAAGCAGGTTTTATTTTCGCTTAGAAAATTATATAATGATTTTGCCATTTCTCCACAGTGACCGTAATGGGGTGTCTACAAACCCATATATTCCGAACCACGTTCAGACAACACGGTGATATGTGATTAGTCTTTCTCTCGGCGGTGCTGCATGTCACCATTTTTTTTCTATAAAATTCGTTTTATTTTTTCTGCCATCAAAAAATATGCTTGAAATTTTTTGTCCTCCAAGATCGATGACGAGATCCTTCTCCTCTGTTGTTACAATTACTGTATCTTGAAGCACAGATGAAGCTCTTAAGTCAATTTATTTATCTGATATACCAGTTCTAAATGCGACAAACGATGTGTTAGAAAGTGATATGCGTTTTGAAGCGTCTGCTTTTCAAGGCCTTGGTTCAAATTCTGATTCAGTCGAACTGCCTGCTTCAAAGTTCCCACTAGTTGATACTTCTGACAATATCTGTCTTTTAGAGCAGAAACATAATTATCATCCCATTTCGCAGTTTTTTCCATCTCGTAAAACCTCCTTCATCTTCATGATGACTGATTGCATTTTCTTTTATTTCTACTCCACCTTCTAATCTGCTGCCACATTTGCTGTCGAGACATTCTGTGGTCCGTCCCCCAAATATGTAACTCTGAACGCATAAAAAAAAGTAGAAAGAGCGAGGAAAATAAGAAAGACAAAAGAGAGAAACCGACGAACGAATCAACATTTGTTTACAACTTTTGTTCATTTATTCGTGCAAATCCACAAACATTGTCAAATTTAAAAAACACATAACTATTAATTAACAAATAATCAGAGCTAATTGAAACATTTGGTAAAATGAACATGGCTTTTCAAGTAAATTCAACTAAAATAAATTTAATTTAACATTTAAAATTTTTTGCTAAAAAGTTCAAAATCAGCCTTTTAGCAAAATTTCAAGCCATTTGCGGCAAATCAAGGAATTGTCTAAAAAATCTCAATTTTGTGTGTGAACTTAATGCCACCAGTGTCCCCTTTTCGATACCACCCATCATCGAAAATCGAAAAAAAGTTTTCTTCGGCCTACCCTAATATACATAGTACACCTTAACAGCAGTACTTACCTGCAACAGCGCCATTTACAGTCGAGATGATATTTCTTTATCGTCATACATAATTCAATTTGACTGTTAATATTAATTTGAAAGTTTCAAGACTCTGCGAAATTTAAATATCATTTATTACGTTTTATGTTTGCTGCTGTGTTTTATATAGATCCTTAATTTTTGAGTTTTTTTTTAATCACCCGGTATTTTATAAAAATGTAAAACTACAATCTCATTTAAAGGTATATATAAATATTATACAGACATACACACAATAAATACTATAAACCCAATTGAACTGAAAATTAGCCAGAGCCAGGAATCAAACCCGGGACCACAGTATACAAGACTGCTGCTCTAACCACTGAGCTACTCCGGCCGATACCTGAATATGCAATTTCTCACTAATAAACCAAGTTGGGGAAGTCACCAGCCATCTATACGACGTTTATTAGTGAAAAATTGCAAACTCAGGCATCGGCCGGAGTAGCTCAGTGGTTAGAGCAGCAGTCTTGTATACTGTGTTCCCGGGTTCGATTCCTGGCTCTGACTAATTTTTCACTCCAGTTGGGGTTATTGTGTTTATTGTGTATATGTCTGTATAATATTTATATATACCTTTAACTGTTGAATGCATGCGTTATTTATGTGTGTATGTGTGTTTTATTATATATTGTAGTATGTGTGTTTTATTATATATCGTAGTATGTGTGTTTTATTATACAATTTCATTGCTGCAAAGACATCGTACTTTATAAAAAGTCCTGCACTGTTAAAAAAGTTTCTGTGAAATTACAGAGAATCTACTGGTAATGCATTATTTTAAGTGTAATGTAAAATTATAAATATTAAAGTAACAGAGATTCTGGTTAATCGCAGAGAAATAATTCGGTAAATTTGCAGCAGCCTCAGAAAATTTATTCAATTTATTTATTTTTAATGATAATAATTTATACGAATTGAATATTTCCAACTGAGCGAAAAAATGCCCAGGCCGGGAATCGAGCCCAGATCCTTGGCTTACAATGCCAATGCTTTTCCGTTTAAGCTAACTGGGCCGACAACCAGCCAGCATGTTTCGCTCAGATAACCTTATAGGTAGGACATCTGGTCTGTCATGTAGACAGCTCAACAGAATAAACCGCAGGTAAAGGAACTCCATATAAACGATGGATACGTATAATCCATATAACGTATCCATCGTTTATATGGAGTTCCTTTACCTGCGGTTTATTCTGTTGAGCTGTCTACATGACAGACCAGATGTCCTACCTATAAGGTTATCTGAGCGAAACATGCTGGCTGGTTGTCGGCCAGTTAGCTTAAACGGAAAAGCATTGGCATTGTAAGCCAAGGATCTGGGCTCGATTCCCGGCCTGGGCATTTTTTCGCTCAGTTGGAAATATTCAATTCGTATGATAGCTTTACCAATCAGTTTGATTGTGTTAAAATAATAGATAATAATTTAATTTATTTTTAGAAATTTGTGCATTGTTGAACTCCGAAGAGTTGAATTTTTGAGTGAATTTAACCCTTTTTATACTGAATTATGAATTCATGAAACATTTTATCTTATAAAAAATTTTTCGTGAATTTTTGAAACTACATTAGAAGATTTACATAATCATTTCATAAATTTTAGAAGGATTTTAGAAGGATTGAAGGATTTAGAGGGATTAATTAAATTTGAATTTATAGGGATTTTATGCAATATCTATAACACCACTCAAATCTTTTATTTCAAACATTTTTCTTAGTATTTTGTAGAATTGGGAAATGTACAAATATAATGTTCTTAGAATAGAAATACAGAAACATTTCCGAATTGAAAAATCCCCCCCCCCCCAGCGCCAAGAAAGCTAAAAAAGATGCAAAGGTAAAATAAATCATCATTTTAAAAATATTTTTGTTTTGCGTAATAAATAATGCTTTTGGAACAAGAGAAAGTAATGTAGCTATGACACATTCTAAACTGTATTACAACTATTCGATTTATTAAATGAATTTTATAACAAGTTATTTTAGTAGTATTTATAAGTACCGTCAGTAGATATATAGATATAAATATTTATTTTACTGCCGTCTCTTTATTACTCGTAGTTGCACATAGGCTATAGCCTGCACAAGCTACCGGACCCGCTCCAGTGGGAAGTCTACGGAACCCGTTTCTACGCGGTGGGGTACGGTAGAAAGGCGGAGTCTCATCCCTCCTGCATCGTTGTGTTTGCTAGAATTTCGGCCCAAAATTAATTTACTGTGCAAACTGTCTATCTGTGGCGCCACACTTTTTGCGTCCCCCCTTCCAAAATCCATTTTCTTATGACAAGTCTGCACCAACAATTCGGCTTCAAAACTTCAGGTAAATCAGAAGTAGTTCAGGCAGTAGTGGCCCAGTTGGCGGAGCATCGAACCCGCAAGTGAAGGCACGGGATCGAGGCCTTCTGCTGGCTATAATCCGCCATGTACGCTAATGACGCCTGGTGCATATAAAATCCGTCGTGGGTGCAAAATCCTCCAAGCTACCTGTGAATTATACCTCTTTTGGTGCCTTGCCGGGTGAAGGTCCCGTTACCTGACCAATAATCCAAATTACGAGATCAAACTGAGTAGCAATGTGCAGGTTAGAAACAACAGGATATAAATGTTAAGCAACCGGCATAACGCCGCTCACAACTAAGCAATAGGCACTGCCGATACGATCTAGGCGCTTGTTAGGTTTATTGCCGCCACGCGGTGATTAGGTGGTCATCCGCCCGATACCAGGTAACAAACCCGTTCAGCTGGGGATTCCCGGCAGGTAGGGCCTGGTCTTCGGTTAGAAATAAAATGGTTAAACTGCTGTAGAAAATGCGTTATGTAAGTTTTACGATTATTTATTTCTAGCCCGGCCGCGAAATGTTTCCGTGTCCTCTGGGTTGGAGACGATCACCTTATAGGAGCTGTTGCTATTGTATGCAAAGGATGCGTTTTATGATTCAGTAGGGAAATATTCTTAATTTACTTTTAATATTACCAAGCTCAAGGCACGTGATGATTGAAACAATTACTATGTTATTTTCGATAAAAATTCCTGCTAACTCCGCAGACGGGAATTTTCCCTTTCTAAAGCATTCTAATTTTTAAACAAAATTCTCTTCTTTTATTATTGTAATAAATCTGTAAAATATTTTAAAAGTATATATTTAAAATTAACTCTTATAACAAAGATAAAAATAACTTAAAATAAAGACATGAAAATCGCTACAGAGTTACTACATGGAAATCCCTACATTTGTTATAAGAAAATGCAATGTTTCTAAAATGATGACCAAAAAACTCAATCAAATGCATTTAACCGAAAGTGGTGTAAATTTTCAGAAAGTCTCTCTTTATTTTTTATGTTTTTACAGAAATTTTTAACAGTGCGTATGATATTAGTTTACAATAACCCCTAATTTACAAAATAAAAGGATGTGTTTTATGATTCAGTAAGGAAATACTTTTAATTTACTTTAAATATAACCTAGATTCAGGCACGTGACGAATGAAACAACTGCAAAGTCACTGTCGATAAATATCCGTGCTAACTCCGCAGAGAGGAATATTCCCTTTCTAAAATATTCTAATTTTTAGACCAAATTCTCTTCATTTATGTTTGTAATAAAACTGTAAAAGAATTTTTAGAGTATGTATTTTAAATTAAAGATTATAACAAAGATACAAATAACTTTAAATAAAGACATGGAAATCCCTACTGAGAATTTGTTATAAGAAAATGGAAATGTCTCGAAAAGAATGACCAAGAAACTCAATTAAATGCATTTAACAGAAAATTTGTGTACATTTTCAGAAAGACTGTTTATTTTCTCTGAAACTTTTAACAATCTATAATATTCTAATTTTCAATTGCCCCTAATTTACAAAACAAAAGATATGAGAAATTATTACAAATTGGGAATGAAAAAAGAAGCGAAACAATTTTGAAGTCTTCTTTTCTCAATTAAAAATACTGTACTTAATATAAAATGATGAGACGAAAACTGCTTATAGAAGAAAGAGAATGTTATAGGTTGCAAATGCTATTAAGTTCCATTAAGGAAAAAATTAACAAGGAAAAATGTCGTTGAAATCTGTGATATGAAAGAAAAAGAAAAATGTTATTTTGCCTGGTACATTTTATTTTCTTTAATATATATCTTCTTTTACGTTGGCTTCTAAAGTTAACTATCTAAATTATGTTAAGTTTCTTTAAAATGTGAAAATTAAAGAGCAATAAGATATTAAAATGCGTCATACCTTTGACTAATATAATTCTGCACTTATATACTGCGTTAACTATAATCTAAGGTTTAGGCTCTTTTTTTTAGATAAAATGTCTTATTCCTATAAAACATATATTAAGACTTTTTTAAACATTTTATAATTATTTTTATTGTATTATTTCATATATTCGTTCATATACTTAAAAAATAATAAAATTTATTCTCACATGCTTTTCGAAATACAATACAAAAATTTGAAATAAACCTAAGGATTTTTAATTAAATTGATGACGTTATTTCTTAAAATAATTATGTATGTCTCTTTGTTGTTGTTTCGTAATTTAATTTATATGAATTTATGGTTCTATGCTAACACTAAATATCAAAATTTGTATGCGTAAAAGTTGTGTTAGAAAGCAAATCAAATCATGTAATACTTAAAATTGTGCGAATTGGTTATAATAAGGAATTCATAACCACGTATTTCGTTTCGAAAAATGTCAATATGAAATAAATTGAATTTTTGAAAATCCAGTGGAATTACGAATTCAATAACGCCATATTCGTACAGAACTTGTTCCTGGAGCTCCGTAAATATAAAATAAATGTGATATGTTACACAAACTTTTAAACTTTATATTGTTTTACAATGAGAGAGGGATCCAATCCGGCCTTCCCGGTATCAGAGACCATCGTTTTTAAAATGGAAAACTCCAATAAATATTTTACTTCGTGTATTTTCTTTATTGCACATTTACAACACCAAAAGGCATTTTTGTAGAAAAAATATCGATTGCGTGTTCAAATAAAGTTTTTCAAAATTATTTAACAGAATTACTTTATGATCCGCATTCCAGGAAATAGTAGCTGAAGAAATCACCCAATATGTCAGTACTCGCAGTAGACTTTTTGATTCTGATAATTTCCGTTAATTAAGCGCGTAATTCTATTACATGTCTTTTAAATTTTTGTTTTACTTGATTTATTTTATCTATCTATCTATCTATCTATCTATATATATATATATATAAACTCCTTTTTGGAAATGACTTTACAAACCATAATTAAATTTAAAAAATCAAAAAACCCGACTGCGTAAAAAACGAACTAATTAATTATTTCTCATGAATGTGAAGCTTTTTTTTTTCAATTCCTACTATTAGCTCACGCTCTCGCTATATATATCTTGTTCAAATTTTCAATCGTTAATGAAAAACTTGTTATTCATCCAATCAAGCTCAAATAAATTTTTTTAAACTGGTAGTGGATGACAGTTGATGTTAATCCAGTTATTTTTCAAATATTAACTCATTAATTAAATTAAATTAATTAATTTTCAATAATCGAGAAAGCCCTCCTCTGGATCAAGGCATTTTAAGCGCCACTCAAAAGGAAAGAAGAATGGGAGAAAAAAAAAATTTCTCTTATTGACCTAAGTAGGAATTGACTTAAAATATTTTTTTTTATATTACTTGTTTATATTACTTAACTATTTTTTTATTCACTTCTATTGATGACTTTTAAGTTGTGTTTAACTGTTAGTTCCGATCCATAAATACTGTTTTGATGAGGTCTATAGATGTCTATAATGGTTATACTTGCAGTAAAGCTAGAGATCTTACCTACACAACTTCCAGGTTGTATAATATTTTAACGGAGCTTCTAACTGTTAAATAGTCAATAAAGCATCGTCTTTATTTTGAAAGACCTATCCAATGATATGCCATTCTATAGGATACGTAATTTTTTTTTCGTCTCTACCGCCATTTTGTATTTTACATCTGTCATTTTGAATTTATAAAAACAAAACCTAGCCTATAACTATCGGCCGTTAAGACGAATTGATAGAGACCTCATTCATTAAAAACCATCCAGCCGTTAGGATGTTTCGAGGGTTTAAAGAAATACACATACACAGATACGCGTGAAACACATAACCCTTCTTTTCAGTTGGGTAAAAAACAGCAATAAGAAATATATTTGTTTTCAAACAAAAGAACATTCTGTGGACTATTCGACGGGGTGTTAAAATTAAAATTGTAGGATGTTTAGAAATTAAAAGAACTGCAATAAAAGCGAAAATTGCTGGCCAAATGCCAATGTCCATGTGAAATCAGTCTTAATTACGGACATGTTTTCGATTTATAATATCCTTCTATATATATATAAAAATTTGATTTGGAAATGGACCAATGAAAATCTGCGTAGATATTCCCGGCATATCGGTATCCAATTTGAATGCCGACAGCCTTTCTTCGTTAATATTAAAAAAACTGTTTCATACAAAACCACGAAAATCGGTAGTATTATAGAGAAATGTTTGATAAACACGCTGATGCAGACAGTTTTCAAATCGAAGAATTATTTTAAGAGATATTTAATGCCAAAGTTGGACAAAATCGTTCCATTACAAAAAGTATTATAGGAGCAAAAACTGTACATAGGAATTTAATCATTTTTCGATCATTTTATGCGTCAGAATTTCCCGGTGTGCAGACCACATTTAGTTTTTTTTTATTTTGAATCATTTTTTGAGGTTTTATTTCTATTTTAAATTCAAATTTTCAGCATTTCGAGAGATATTTTTTACAAAATTTCCAAATTGTATTAATTTAAACTGTTGCCAACTGTATAAACAGCGCAAACAATAATGTTTGCTTCAAATTAAAAATTTATTTTATACGTGGCTATTATAAACAGAAAGTATAAAAAGCAGGAACTCATTGAAAATTACGTCATAAAAACTATTGTTACACGTGAATTTTAAAAGAGAAAGAATATTGTAAAATAATAAATTCATTAACATGCGTTAGAAGTCTTAAATGGGAGAATTTACGTCACATTTACGTCACATTACACTTATTACATAAAAAGAAGAAAAAATAATTTTGCAAAACAGTTTACATTTAAAAATTGCACATTTATTTGATATTTTAAGTTGATCATAATATTTCATTTCTAACAAAAATATTTTTACGTGAAAAGAGAAAGAAAAGTTTGGTTAAAATTACGCCAGATTATAATTGTCAGATTCAAATTATAATTCAATCTTCCGAAGTCTTTTTAAAGCCGATCAAATTAGCGTGCTGTTAGAGTCTGCGCAGTCTGAACGGGGTTTGACGAGCGTAGCTAGTAGGGGGCAGAGCCCCCTAATAAATAAAATAATAAAAACTCATATTTAGGGAATGCTTTTTTTTGTCAAGATTACGCACATTTAATGCAATTTCAGTGATCTACTGTGAAAGTGTGCCACAAAAACTACGAATTCAATAATAATAATTATTATATAATGTGTTAAACTGAAGTATTCCATTTAAGTTAAAACATAATCTCGGACGAAAGAATATTTTTCTAAAATTTCGAAATGAAAATACACCATAGAATATAGATAATTTGGAATACTGACTTCTTTCACAAGAGAAATATTTATTGTCCAAGAAATTGGCACTATGTTAAAATTTGTTTTAACGAATATTTTTTTCAAATGATGGAACACTTGAGTCTTTATTTAATTCCCGCAATTAAGTCGGTACATAGTTATAAAGTTTTATCATTTCTGTTCATTCTTCATTCTTCAGTCGTTTGTCAATGGTCGTATTTTTAAAATTAGTAATGTTAAATCCGTTTGACCAATTGACATCTTAACGTATATTCTCCCATAAAACACCACTTTTTTCTAAATAATACTCTGATACGCCCGAAACATAGTGTAAAAAAAAACGTATACTCTCCCATAAAACACCACTTTTTTCTAAATAATACTCTGATACGCCCGAAACATAGTGTAAAAAATTCAAAGTCCTACAATTTCTAAAATAAAAAATAGTTAAAAATATAAACACAAAAAAATAATAAATAATATGCATTATTTTTTAACTAAAAAATCAACAATGTACGTATCTAAATTTACAGTTTTTCATTTCAATAGTTTTAAAATTATAAATACATTTTATGGGCCTTAGGTCATTTGTTACCTTCTACATCAATACAGTTAAAAGAAAAATTTCGAAAGACAAAAAAATGAAGCCCGAGGACTAATAATAAGATTTGAATAATTTTTTATTAAAATTAATGTTGTTGTAATAGTATTTTTAAAAGATAAATGTTTCAGCGTGTATTAGAAGCACATAGGATTTTCATAAGGGTTGTACATAGTCACGTTGTACATAGAAAACTGATGATATTATATGAATATTTTGAATACGTCCCATTAAATATATATGAGGACATGAGTTTCAGAACTCGCCTTATCCAGAAAATCAAATTCTGGGAAATTGCGAAAAACTTCTGAATGCGTCCATTGCTTTTCATTGCAAACTAAGATTTTTCAGAGCTAGAAATACACGATAAAATTAGTTTTTTGCTGATTGTAGTGTTTTTTCGATGCAGGTCCACCAATTGAATAGATTAATAGAGAAATATCGATTTTTAACATTTTGGATTAGGTGAGTTTTGAAACTGACATCCTCATATATATAAATACACACACACACACACATATATATATAGAGAGAGAGAATTTAGAATAAATAAATTCATTTATGTCTATAAATTTTATAAAAATGCCATTATTAAAAATATTTATTCAAAACATTTTCTTAACAATAATCATATTTTTGCCTTCAGTTAAAATTATTATTTTTATTTAAATACTTTAAAATAGTATATTTAATATAGTGCAACCAAAGTTTTTATTATTATTATTATTGACGTTTAATATTACGAGAGATAACAAAAATTTTAAGCGATTTTTAGAAAAGGTGAGTACAACATTTGGCAATATTTTTTATGCATCATAAAGTATTATTTTTAAATTAATATCACGATTTTTATCTTAAAAAAATCAAGTGACGATTAGTTAAACATATAACTCTTCGTTAATTATATTAGTTTTAAAGATCCAGTGTTTTACGATCTGGATGTTTGTCTGTCTCTAGCGGCAGTAATTTTTGTAAGACTCGGCCAATATCCACAAAATTTGGAGTGTAATTAATTTCGGTATTATTATTAAATAGTTTTCGTATTGTAAAATGTGTTTTTTTTATTTTAAAAAAGCTTAAAATGTTTTAACACGGTGTCTCCTACTACCACCGTAAAATTCTTTAGTTGCTGTAAAACTTGAATATTGTGTTTAAATAGAACACAACATTTCCCTACTTAAAAATGGGTTCCAAATTATATATATTTTAACTCAACAGATTGATTAAAATTTTTAATATTTATTATCTATCGTCTGAATAAAAAATTAACACTAACATAAAATTTGGAACTTCTGGGAAAGAAGATATAAAAAATTGTCTTTAACATGTACGTTGTTATAGCTGCATATCAAGAACGCAAGCAGAAATGTGTAATTCTCAGAACAAACAGATTATGGGTAATTTTTGTCATAAAATTGGGACATGTTTCGTTTTTAAAACAAAAAGTAGGTTAAACACAACCATCTTTTTAAAAGTATACCAATACATAAATATTCAGAAAATTAATGTAATATCATCAAGAAAAAATAATTATGCTTAAAAATACGAAATTCAATAGAATAGATGAAATTGGTTAGCATTTTTCATTTTATTAAAAATAAACATGTTAAATGCAATTAAATGTAATTCTCATAACGAAAAAAAAGGAAATAACATTTTTTATTTCTCTAAATCTATGCAGTAATAGCAAAATATTTGGAATCTGGAAATATATTTAATTTAAGTTCTTTATAAACATATTATTATTAATTTATGATTATGGGTTTAATAATTCGTAGATGATTGCATAATTTAACAGTTTATAAAAACGCCATATTCGTAATGTACAATACCTTATCTTAGTATAGTGGTAAACGATAATCTCATAATGTCATCATATTCAGAGTTCTACATACTCTGAATTTACGCATTTTTTTTTAATAACTTCATGTAATTTTCTAAATCTAGGCTTGTATTGAATTAATGTAACCTTTATTAAAATTGATTTGATTTTAATAAATACATGTTTACCAATTAATGTTGTTCCAGTACTATAATGTACAGTTGATAATAGAATTAATCATGACGCGCAAATATTTCATCTTATAAGAATTATTAACTGAGGATAATTTGAATTTTTGTAGCATGGTACATATAAATATGAAATGAGGGTAGCCTGGAGACAGACAAAAAATTTTTTAGAATTACTCTGGAATCGATGGCTATTTTTTTGTTTCTTGGCCCCATGCTTTGGGGTAATTTTCAGGCACTCAACGGGTAATTTCCCGTCAGCTATCTGAGTGGGTATTTAAAGAGCTTATCTGAACACCAACTACGGTAATTAAAAGACACCATTGTAATATGTTATGACGAAAAATGGAGTGTTTATTAAACCATTCTGAATACTGAAAAATTCATAAAATCTTAATTGTAACTGTCCCGAAATTCATTTATACCCCAGGCTACCCAAAAATTTTCATTTAAATAATAAAATTATTTTTTTTTCAGTTTTATGTTTACATAATTTCTGTTCGTTGATATTCTGATGCATCCATATTAGGCGCGGTGCCGTCTTTTATTTAATAATACACTAAAGACATATTTTTTTGTTAAATAAATTATGATACTTTAGTATTCATGCTTTGAAACATTCACGCAAAATGCTAGTTATTTTGCCGATGTACACGCTATGAGCATAATATATATTCTGTAGTGGCAAATTGTTTTATTCATGAGAATGCAAATTACTGTTTATAAAATTTTATTCAGGGAAGTATTTTATATCATTAATTGTGATGCGTTAATATGTATTTCTTATATGCATATCAAACGATCACAAATTCTGAACAATATAGAGAAAATATTGCAACAAGTGTTACCAGCTACGTATAAGAAAAATTATAAATATAATGTTATTGATAACAATTATAATAATATATAACTATATAGATTTTAAAGTGGATTATATTATATTATTTTATTTATTATACAAAAAAATGTGACGTAATTCATATAATACAAAATAAACCTAAAATGAAAGTTTTCGGATGATTATTCATGAACTAAGACGCAGCTAATACTTTTTTTTACGTTATAGAAACTTATAAAGACCAATATAAAGAACTTTTTTGATGAATAACAAAATCAAAACTTGTTTAAAGCAATGCTTAGAAATGCTAATTTATTTATATGCAGAAAGCATAGTGTACTTATTATTAACGTTTTGTTATGTGAAAAATGAACGCAGAAGAGCATATAATTATTATTAACGGTGAAAGAATTTGTTAGACAAAAAGTTACATTTACTGTAAAATATTTTCAAAGGTTTTCCGATAAATTATAAATAAATATGTCATGGAAATTTTTTCCGAAAATTGCGTTATTTAGAATATATATATATCGAATACAAATTTTATATTATCAAAAAGTATCTTTGAAACTTATAATATTGTTTCATAAAAACTTTATAAAAAATGTTTTATAAGTATCTAGAATACAATTAAATACAATGAACATGATAATTAATACAAACGATACATTTAATAATTACTGTAGAATATTTATATTAAAGACAAACGGCACTGAATGCAATTTATCTAAATCTTATATTTAATTACATGCATGGAACTGTTATTGGATTGCTTATTCTATGTAAGATAATAATAATTTTAAGATTTAATTTTAGAAAAACATAGTTATTTAAATGCTATCCTATTTAATTCGTTGACATACATAATAACGGCGGCTGTTGTTATGTATTTGTGAATCGAAAATTAATTTTAGAAATTTTAACAGTAGTTTTCGCTATATTTATATCTATTAAATTGCAAAAAAAATAATATGTAGAAATAATTTAACAATATCATCTGAAATATTCTTTATACAAAAGGAACCTGTATATTAAGCGATTTAAGGAAAACAAAATGTCATAGTTTATATAAATAATTCAGTATATTAGTTACATGCATATCAATATTAAATATAATTAAATTTAGTAACCAAAAACGGTAAAATAATCTGTAAAACAAAATTAGTTTACAAAGATTCCTCTAAAAGGAATAAAGAAATTAATTAGTAGTGTAATTTGTATAGTTACTTTGTTATAAATAATTGAATAATTTAGAGGAAAAATATTGTTTAAAAACTGAACAAAATATTATGATTTTCTGTGACGTAAAAAAAAAAAAAAAAAAACAAATATTGACTTTCAAATATTAAGTATGCATTGAAAAACGAAAATATAATAATAAAAATCCAGTATTCTCAAGGGAAAAAAGGGACATTATTTCAAAAATAAACAAAAATATTGTTTCTACTATACATTTGATTATAAGAACTACATAGAATTAAATTAATAATTTGTTATGAAATCAAGACAATATTATGAAAATTATTAATAAATGTAATAATGAGTAAATATTTCCAACTTACTTATCACTTACCTTTGCACTTATAAAAACTATCATATAATTATCTTTTTTCTTAATAAGATGCACATCTAACCAGAGTTGTTTATATGGGACCCCTCGAATACGCCGTGAAACGGACAGAAGTCATTTAAAGAATCTTTAAACTCTGCTCCCATTCTGTGCTCCTGATCTATTCGAAGCCTTTTCCTCATCTGCGGAATGGAATCTCCGTAAGCGGGCTTCCTAAAATCTTTCAGAATTTTGCGAGGGAGTGTTGATCCGGGTGCTCTCTTCGAAACCTCGATTCCAACTTCTCATTGGTTAAGTGAACTTGCGTAAGGGTAAGAGATCGGAGGTTTGTTTCGTTTTATTTTTCATTTATCATATTGCAAATCATGGACTACCACATGGGATTTTTCTTAAACGTCCGGCAAAGGAATTATTATTGTAGTATATTTTGTAGAGGAAAATCTTACAATGATATTCTAAAATATGAAAGAAATCACTGGTGAATTAGAAATATCAAGAAACTGCCTTTATTTTACTATAAATGTTCATTTTTAAAACGCTATAGAAGCTTTAGGTGTAAGTTTAAAAAATTCATTACAATTGTCGTATCTATTTATATTAAAAAAGACAAATATATCCGTGCGTAACGCTGACGTCATTTTGACTTTGGAAACTAAAGACAGTTAAATTTAGCTTTTACTGCAATTTTGTAAACTTCTAATCATCGCACATTTTCCATTTTTAAACCTTCGAATAGGGGACAAATGTTATTTCGAAGCAATTTTTTTAAAAACCGTATTGCAATTTTTTTGAAAACTCTATTGCAATTTATTAATTTTTAGTGGTTAAAAAAAGTTCAAGCATGATTTTTTAAAAAATCTATCGTGTGTAGGTGATTTCGAAAGATATATCCCTTTGTACTTAATATAATAAAATTTAATTATAGTTCAATATTTGATTTTGGATTAATTTTTTTTATTCAGTATGCGTATCGCTTGTATTAATTTATTAAATATGCACGCATTCTGTTAAACACAACATCTCTTTCATTACGGAAACTTCTTGTCTTTTTTCAGATTGCTACCGTAAATTAATATTTGAGAACATTACGATCTGACGATAAAAATTAACAAGTATATAAACTAAATACATAAAAACATTTTAACTGACTTTAAATTACTTGATTTTAAATAACTTGTAATTTCTATTATAGCTTTTTTTTATAAAAAACAGCGAAATGCTTTTGCCAAAACTTATATAGAGGTTTGTCAAAAGACAATCATTTTAATTTTCACATTATGGTAAGATTTCTTTAAGCAGGGGTCGCAGCATATAGGACAAATTTTATTGTTCTTACCAGTATCTTTTATCAACAATATTCAAGTCACATTTTAATACGATATCCGATAGGTATATATCATGAGGATTATTGATAAAGTTCTTTAAATTCATGTATGAAAATTCCCATCTTCATCTAAAAATAGCCCATTTTCAGTTACGGACTTTTGTCATTTAGCCTAATTAATAGCTTCATTGATTATTTTTTTTTCGTAAAAATTCAAACAATTGACCTTTGTTTTGCGGGACTTCACTTTTATTCTATTATGAACAAAAAATTGAAACGTGCATGTTCTTTGAACAATCCTTGTAATACATTTCAGTTTTATAGTTGAAATTGCCGCATACTTTTACGTATGACTTTTTCATCGATGTAAGTGTTGCGTTTTCTATTTTTAGGGTTGATAGGTATTTCTTACATTATTTACGTACGAAAAATATTTTTATTACTAATATATATATATATATATGCTTGTGTGTTACCTGCCAAAACCTATTTCAGGCCAAAATAGTTTATCCTATCGCATTTTGGATAAAATAGATTTTCCAAGGTCAAACTAGTTTGGCCTAACGCATATAGGGTAAAATAGTTTGACCTGCTATGCACTGGTCAGAACTAGTTTAGCTTAGTCCGATCTAGCTTATCCTAGGAAAATTCAATCAGTTGTACTGTTATTGATTCCAGTGGCCGCCCAGGCACCAACAACCCTGTATAATATATTTTATCCGATGAGGAGTGTGACACTGTCCCCTATCTTCAGATTTCGCCTTATCAGTAATTACAAAATGTGTTCCATATGGTAAATATCAGTTTTTGAAAACAATATGAGCTTTAAAAATATTTCGATATTTATATAGAATATATTTTATTAAAATAAGTTACGAAATGTGTTTCATATTGTTAATATTAATTTTGAAAAAACTATGAAGCATTATGAGCTTTAAAAATAGTTCATTTCTTATATAGATCATATTTTCTTAAAAATAATCACATTATGTTAATTTTTTGCGTTATGTTAAAAATTCACATTATATTATATTTTTACTCAAATAATAAATTTATTTTAAAAAATAAGTGCATTTTATTTTATTGCGATTAATCGTTAATAGCAAGCTTCAACTAAATGAATTTCAATTTATTTCATTTGTAATTACGTTGAACTGTAAATAATATAATTTAATTGTATAGAAAAGACTGGGGCGCCGTGGATCAGTTCTAACTTTTTTTTTCCCTTTAACGGAGAGACGACTCTGCCTGAAAATATTCTTGTATAATCCTTAAACCTTTTACATTCCTCAAAATTTTCTCAGACATAGTTTTAAACTAATTTTTCAAGATAAAAATTTTTTTTTTCATTCATAAAATAGACCAATGTATCCCAGAGGCGGAACACAGTGGACTGCTATTAAGTATTCTCTGAAATATAAATCAATTTTTCATCAATCTAATTCTTCTTTATTTCTTCTTTACCTAAAAAAAAAAAAAAAAAAAAAAAAAAAAATGCAAACTTGCAAGTAACATTTTGAAATGAAAAACATAAACACATACACACACAAAAAAAGTTGTATTTTCAAAATATTAACATATTAAGATACAGGAATGATTGCAAATAGGGTGACGTTTCCAATTCCGTAAAAGAAAGAAAAACAGCGCACATTAAAATTTACAAATGAAATTCAAAAATACTTATAAGTAAGAATGAGCCTAAACTTTTCATGATTTTTTTTTGTTCTGAGCAACATTATGATATAACTGACATCAATAACAGATTAATCGACAATTTCTTGAATAGTAAACTTATTTCTATTCAGTTTGCGTCTCATGAATATTACTTGAATAGAATCCTCATCAATTGGCCTACACTTACATTTTTTTAAAGGCAGTAAATACAAAAAAAAATTGTTTTTTACTATTTTAAATAAATAGTCATTTTTCTTCGTTTACATTATTTTACAGTTAATAAACTACATCAAAACAATATTTCTTTATAGAGAATGAGCAATTATTAAATATTATGAAAATTCTACATTACTGGAGTAGAGTGGATTGTGGACGACTGTGCCCTGAGATTGGGTGGTCCTCATGTCCACATAAATATTCATATTAATATTTTTTAATCATTCTTTTAAGGATATTGACTTTTAAATTAAATAAAAACAAGTATCTTTCAAACAAGTACCTTTTCAAAAAAATTTGAAAATTTTTCATTTTGACTATCTGTAACCTTTAATTACAAAAACAGAAAATTATGATGATAAAAAAAAATTACATTTAGAATCTTAAAATAACTAGTCAGGATAAAGTGGTCATTCTGAGCTAACCAAGTGCTCAAAAGCTACACTGAGTAAAATATATGATTCAGGCATATGGAATCTGAGCTGTGGCTCTAGAAAAAATATCTGTCATCCCTATAAACTCTAGTTCCCTCTGCTGGACTGTTATAGAGTCTCTTACTAGAATTCAAGAGCGTTTTCCTATATTACTGTGGCAAACTCATTTAAAAATCTCTTAGATGCGAACGCTAGTTTTGGTAATGATAATTCTAGTTTTTGGAACCATTCAAGAAAACGAGCGATAATTTCTCGCTACTGAAACTATTCATTATCGTTTCGTCACCTATAAAACAAGAGATTGGAAGTTCTAAATCATTTTACCTATTCAGATTAGCAGTTTACCCTATTCGAATAGCTCGGAAATTTATATTTCTAGTTTATGGACACAGAAAACGACTACTTAATCATTCTAGGTGAAGGCGATATTTTTTTTCGTAGTGTATAAATATAACCAATAAAGTGTTTCTGCCTGTTAAGTTAGAAGAATAGCTTAAAATAATTTAAAATATATAAATTATTAAGAGCAGTCCACTGTGACCCTAGGTCCAATGTGCCTCGGTCCTCTTAATTGTAATTAAATGAATCGCAGTTAAAATAATTGCAATTAAATTAAGTGGAAGTTGAAGAGCGCATTTAAATGAATTACGATACTATCCTAATGTCGTTACATATTTAACATCATCATTTTAGTTTTTATTCAATAGAAATTCCACCCACTAACCTTTCCCATGATACGAAATTGATTTTTTTTAGAATTTTAAAGCTCAATTAAAAAAAAAAAAACGCTATCTTTATTTTATTTTATTTTGTCCTCGTTGTTTTATATTTTACACTGATATACTAATATATAATTAATCAATCATCTAAATTCTTCTATAATCTCAAATTTACGATAACCTAAATGCAGTTTTAAATTTGTAACTCTCATTTTAAAATAAATTAATTAATTTAAAAAATGTACAATATTTTTTAATTTGATATTATAATAAATAAAAGATCTGTCTTTCTTTTCGTTATTTAAATTCCTTTTTCCATCCTCAGGACACGAATTTTAAAGTATAAAACCTTCTTAATTTTTGAAATTATTTAAATATTTGATGTTATTTTGGAGAAAAAAATTAATATTTAAATTTGCCTTGAAATGCTCACTGCCTGGCGACAACATTGATCTATGACGATTGGTGATTGAACTGACAGATCTTTCTGTCAAACGCCAACATGCCAGGAGCGTGCCCAAGATCAAAACGTGAGTTTTCCTGGAAAAAGCCGCCGGGACGGTCGTTTGAATCAATAGCACTGCGCCAAATTGAATTGGCCTAAGATAAACTAGATTGGCCTATTCTAAACTAGTTCAGACCAGTGAATAGCAGAGCCGACTTCCTAAGTGAGTTAGAATAAAATAGTTTGGCCTGAAATTGGGTTTGGCCGGTAACACACACACACACACACACACACACATATATATATATATATATGGAAATAGAGAAGTCTATCATAAACAGAGAGCCTTATAGTTTTTTCATAATATCGCATTTACAAGAGACGAAAACATCGTCTACAATTTCACAAATAAAAACCAGTGCATTATGATAACTGTCAAATAAAACCTCAATAAATAAAAAGAGAAAAAATCATTAATTTGCTTTTCTAATAAAGCATATACCGTCTATGTTTTACACTACTTTAAATATAAACTACATTTTCCGATTGCACATATTTTTATTCCATAAAATCACTGCGCAAATAAGGAGTTTATTCTAAATTCATATTTCTTATATTCCAAAAACGTCAATTAATATGTAAATGCTAAATGTTTATTAAGTATTTAATTTTTAAATATATTAACCTGGATATTTCCCTCTGGGAATATATCCATCATACCTAAACATATACATGATATTAGTAAAATCGATTAAGCCATCAATCATAGAGTCATCCTAAGATTAATCAATATTTATCCATGGCTGATAGCAATAGCGATTTTCGATGAAATAGGGACATACCAGTATTCCACATATAATGTGATCTAATACATAATAATATGTTTGGGTATTTGGCATAATTACGCGCTGTAGTATTAGTATTCGGCATAATTACGCGCTGTAGTATTAGTATTCGGCATAATTACGAACATTCATATTGTATATTATTAAATATAGTAGTCTTTAATGATTTTTTGTATAATTTTATAACATCTTTAATTTTTAAAACTCTGTCATTAAAAATAAAGAATATTAATGCGCAATATTGTGCTTAATATTAAGTTTGTTAAATAAAACGGTACTTTTCGGCTAGCTATGCGCCACTGTTATATATATATATATATATATATATATATATATACACATATATATATCTACACATACATGTACATATATATATATATATATATATATAATTATGTATGTATATGTATTTGTGTGTGTGTTACACATATATATGTGTGCTAACCGAAAAGTACCAATAAAACTTTTACTTTTATAATTTACTTTTTCATACTGTCAGTTTTACTAATTGTTAGCATTGGGAATTATTGGCACAATTTCACGTAATTACATTCAGATTTATTATTACTTATATCTTTAACAATTCACATATATTTATTCTATTGTTTTGAGATTAATAGAAATATCATTAATTATTAATGTAATTAATAACAAACAGGTTTTTACGATATCTATTGAATTGGCTTGCCGCCATTTAGCGAAAAAAAAAAATATTCAAAAACTAAAAGGGCAATGAGTTAAGCAATTAGATTACTTAGATAACTTTAACTCAAAATTAGGAAAAAGTAAAGAGTTGAGATGATCCTTTCCAAACATCACCCAATATCGGTCTAAAAACAGTCCTACTGTGTATGATTATGACGGTACGCTACACCTAACAAAAAGCATAATTACTTACACCAAAAGCAAAATTTATCTATTGGTTAATTTAACTAAACTGAGATTCTGTGCATCTCGAGAACTCTTATAAATCTCAAAAAACTAACTTTTTAGAGGAAACCTACACTTGCAGCATATATTCAGACAGAGTAAGACACTCCACCACTCAATGTGAAAACTTTTGATAGAATCTTTTATATTCCTACATGAAAAAAAAAATAGATATATTTATTGAGATGTTTAAATATGATTTTTTTTTATCTTATCATGTGTGACATGTTCTTGACATGATGTTTTCGACATGTACATTCTTGACATGTGTGACATCACACAATTCGCAACTAGGGAGTGCACTCTATTCTAAACAAATTTCTGCCCGATAAAACTCCGTTTTAAAACCTATTCGCACTTATGTTAGTCCAGGAAATTGGACCTATAAAACTTAAGATAGGAAAGCCCTCCTGGCCAAGTGGAAATAAAATATGAAAGGCTAGTGTGCATAAAATGAAAGAGTGGCAGAAGGGTCGTCAAATGATATATCAGATGAGGGGTTTGGGGAAAAAATTACCCCCCCCCCCCCTTCTCGAAGCCTTCAAGTGAAATTTGCTCGCTGTAGCTTAATTAGCGGCTAAGTTAGAAAAATGGCTTAAAAAACACAAGTTAGAGCCCAGAGGAGTCAATAATATGACTTTTTGAAAAATTTATCATTTGCCGTGTGATCACAAGTGTTCAGCTATAAGTATGCAAAATTTCATATCCCCAGCTTAATTAGGGCTCAGTTAGACATAATTGCTTATAATACAGAAGTTAAAATCCAAAGGGTTAATTATAAGACTTTTTCAAAAATTCATATTTTGTCTTGTGGTCTGACGCGTTCAGCTATAAGTATGCAAAATTTCATATCTCCAATTTAATTAGGAGCTCAGTTAGAAAGAATTGATTAAAAAACACAAGCCGGTGTCCAAAGGGTTAAATATAAAACTTTTTCGAAAAAAAAAAATATTTGTCGTGTGGTCTCAGATGTTCTGCTATAAGTATGCAAAATTTCATGACTTCAACTTAATTATGGGTCTCATTTAGAAAGAATTCCTTAAAATATATATATGAGAGCTCAAAGGGTTAAATGTAAGACTTTTTCAAGATTTTATAATTTATCGCCTGGCCTCAGGTGTTCTGCTATAAGTATGAAAATTTCAAATCTCAAATTTAAATATGGTCTCAGTTAGAATGAATTGCTTAAAATACACAAGCTGAAGTCCAAAGGGTTAAATATAAAATGTTTTTCGAAGTTTATTATTTGTCGTGTGATCTGAAGTGTTCAGCTATAAGTATGGCAAAATTTCATGTCTCCAACTTAATTATGGGGCTCATTTAAAAAGAATTTCTTAAAATATATATGTGGGAGCTCAAAGGGTTAAATGTAAGACTTTTTAAAGATTTTATGATCTGTCGCCTGGCCTCAGGTGTTCTGCTATAAGTATGCAAAATTTCAAATCTCCTATTTAATTATGGGCTCAGTTAGAAAGAATTGCTTAAAATACACAAGCTGGAGTCCAAAGGGTTAAATATAAAACTTTTTCGAAATTTATTATTTGGCGTGTGATCTGAGGCGTTCAGCTATAAGTATGCAAAATTTCAAGTCCCCAATTCACTTAGGGACTCTGTTAAAATGAATTGCTTAAAATACACAAGCTGGACTCCAAAGGGTTAAACATAAAACTTTTTCGAAATTTATTATTTGTCGTGTGATCTGAGGTGTTTAGCTATCAGAATACAAAATTGCATGCCTCCAATTTGATTAGGAATTCTGTTATAAAGGATTGCTGAAAATACACAAATTGGAACCCAAAGGGTTAAATATAACACTTTTTCAAAGTTTTATGATTTGTTGTGTGGGCTCATGTGTTTAACTATAACAATTCAAAATTCCATGTCCTAACTTAATTAGGGACTCTGTTAGAAAAAAATTGCTTAAAATACACAAGTTGGAACCCAAAGGGTTAAATATAAAACTTTTTTCAAAATTTTATGTTTTGTCTTGCTGTCTCAGGTATGCAGCTATAAGTATGAGGAATTTCATGGCCCCAACCTTATTAGGGGCTGACTTAGAAAGAATTGTTTGAAATACATATGTGGAAGCCTAAAGGGTTCAATTTCAGACTTTTTCAAAATTTTAGGATTTGTCGTTTAATGTGACGTGTTCAGCTATAAGTACCCAAAATTTCAAGTCTCCAACATGTATAGTTTCTGAGAACGGGCTCTGTGACGGACAGACAGACGGACAGACAGACAGACAGAAAAAGGAGTGAGACGAATAGGGTTTCGTCAGATGAACGAAACCCTAATAAAGAACAAATGGTTAGAGCGAAGATTTTTTTTTATTTAACTGAGGTTTAAGTTAAACTTGTGAGTTTAATTTTCCTTACCATTTTACCATTATAATTTTCTATTTCTTTCTAAATATTTACTTATAATGAATTTTCATAGTACCCACAGGACATTCAAATAAGAAATAATAACAATTTAGTATTTTTAGAACAAAATTTTGGGTGTTAAAGAAGGGACGGAAGGGAAAAAAGGGGGGTGGTACAGCAAAAAAGAGACGGTAATGAAAAAATGGGATGGTAAGGATGGGACGGTAAGGAAAATTACCACTATTTTAAGGCAAATCATGTTAAGACTAAGTCATATCTGCACACTTGTACGAATTTTTCTCACCACTAAAATTTAATAGCAAATTTTATCAATAAATAGTAACTAATAGTACCACTAAATAGTAAATTTTATCAAAAACTATCACCAAAATCTAACTTTTTCCAACGATGAAACAATACAAATATTTCTGTTAAATTTTAGTGGTAAATAAAATCCGTACAAGTTGGCAGCTATGCTAAGTGATAACCACAGTGTCTATTGATTTTTAGAAACAGTTATTTACATTGGACAATTTTTTTTTTTTAAAAAATTATTTCCCTCGAAAAGTCGGGGACGGTAAAACTACCAATAAAGCAACGATGCTTGAAATTGATATTTAAATGCTGATTTAAATTCTGCATTAAATTTCCCGTTAAAGAATTTTAGACATTCTTTCTCTAGCATACGTCTGCATGAGAAAAAACTGTGCCTTTCTGTGCCTTTGCCAAAGGGATTTCCTGAATAAGTTTAGCAAGAGTGATGGTAAGCAATCTAAAATTCAGGGACAGAGTTCAAAAAATAATATCAACCGTCAAAATGTGTGTAGGTTAATTTTTTGCAACATCTATACTAATATTATAAAAAGGTAAAAATTGTTTATTTGTAGGAGGTACACTGTGGAACTACCGAAATGATTCCAAAAGTAATAGTATCAAAATGATGGTTTTAGTCCAACTTAGAACAGAGGCTATATCTTATGTCCGTGCCACGGGCCAAAAGGGGGTGCAGGAGCAAAAAACGTTCTAATAATGCGATTTTTGTGTTACTGAAGGGTCTAGAAACATGAAAGTTGGCATGTTAGTTACTTATTAGATATAAAGGATCTCTAAGAACATGTCTTAAAAAATTCGAAATTTAAAAGGAGCGAAAACGCGTAAAAAGCGTTCTAAAAACGTTCTAAATGGCGACTTTTACGCAATCTCAAGAAATACCAAAACCGATTTCAAAATTAATGGTGCCAAAATGATGGTGACAACCCTTGCTCCAACATAGTGTACATTTTATGTCGGTGCCACTATCAATAAAGGGGGCGCAGCAGCAAATAAACGTTCGAAAATGCGATTTTTGTGTTGCTGAAGGGCCCGAATACATAGAATTTGGCATGTTAGTTAATTATTAGATATAAATTATTTCTAAGAACATTTCTTAAAAAATTCGAAATGTAAAAGGGGTGAAAATGCGAAAAAAGCGCTCTAAAAAACGTTCTAAATGGCGATTTTTACGCAGTCTCAAGAAGTACCAAAAAGATTTAAAAAATAATGGTGTCAAATTGATGGTGACAACCCTTGCTCCAACATAGGCTACATTTTATGTCGGTGCCATTACCCCCAAAGGGGGTGCACGAGCAAAAAAAAACGTTCGAAAATGCGATTTTTGCGTTACTGAAGGGCCTAGAAACATGAAATTTGGAATGGTAGTTACTTATAAGATATAAATTATCTCTAAGAACATGTCTTAAAAAATTCGAAAATTAAAAGGAGCGAAAATTCGCAAAAAGCTTTCTAAAAATCTTTCTAAATGGCGACTTTTACGTAATCTCAAGAAATACCAAACCGATTTCAAAAATAATGGCATCAAAATGATGGTGACAACCCTTGCTCCAACATAGGCTACATTTTATGTCGGTGCCATTACCCCCAAAGAGGGTGCAGGAGCAAAGCAACGTTCGAAAATGCGATTTTTGCGTTACTGAAGGGCCTAGAAACATGAAATTTGGAATGGTAGTTACTTATAAGATATAAATGATCTCTAAGAACATTTCTTAAAAAATTCAAAATTTAAAAGGGGTGAAAATTCGCGAAAAGAATTAAAAACCGTTCTAAATGGCGATTTCTACGTAATATCAGAAAGTACCCAACAGATTTCTAAAGTAGTGGTTGGAAATTGATGTTGACAACCCTTGCTCCAATATAGGATCTACTTCATGTCGGCGTCACTACCACCTTGCGGTTGCATTTTAAAAGAACATTCTAAATTGTGATTTTTGTGATACTGAAGATGCTAGCAACTGGAAATTTGGCATGGTAATTACTTATGAGATGTAAATGCTCTCTGAGAAGAGTTCCTTAAAAATTTAAAATTTATATGGGGTGGTAAAAAACGAAAGCGTTCTAAAAACATTCTAAATAGTGATTTGTACGCAATCTCAGGAAATATAAACCGATTTCAGAAGTAATGATTTCAGACAGTCCCTGCTCCAACATAGCCGATATTTTACTTTGTTGTCACTACCACCTGTGGGTTACAGGAGCAAAAAAAAATGCATTTTTTGTGTTACTGAGAGGGTCTAACATTTTAAATTTGGAATGATAATTACTTCGAAGATGCAAATGCTTTCTAAGAATTGTCGAAAGAAAATTCCAAATTTAAAAGGATAAAGTGAGCTAAAAACGTTCTATAAGCGTTCTAAATTGCGATTTTTATGCAATCGTATGAAATACAAAACCGATTTCAAACATAATGGTTGTAAATTGATGGTGATAGAACCTGCTCAAACATAAGGTATATTTTATGTCGGTGCCACAACCCCTAGAGTGTTGCAGGAACAAAAAACTTCCTAAATTACAATTTCTGCGGTACTGAAGAAGCTAGAAATTTTAAATATAGCACGGTAGTTACTTATAAAATATAAATGTTCTCTAAGAACTATCGAAAATAAATTCGAAATTAAAAAGGGATGAAGCGAAGGGAAGGGGCAAAAGCATTCTAAAAGAGTCCTAAATTACGATTTCTATGGAATCACAGGAAGTAATAAACCGATTACAGAAGTTATTGCTTGCGAATCAAGATTGATAATCCATGATCCTATACGAGCTATATTCTATGCCGGTGTCACTACCACCTAGTTGGCAGAAACAACAAGAAAGCCTTTAAAAACATCTAAGTTCCGTTTTCTATAGAATATTAGGAAATACCAACTGATTTCAAGGTTAACCTTGGCAAATTAATGGTGACAGTCTCTGTTCAACATTTTTCGAGACATTCTATTTCAATTCTGTTTCAGCATTTTATGTTGGTGCCACTAACACCAGAGAGGTGGAGACTGCGAACTTCGAACTGGAAACTTCGAATGAATACTGAAATGGGTGTATGAAATGAACATAAAAGTCTCAAAATACTTTCTAAATTATCGTTTATTTCGAATCAGTTTTACTTCTTCTTATTAATTAAAATCTCCTTTCTGTCTATTGCACTTTAATAATGAAGTTTAGTCAAACTGTGGCTTAATTTATAATTTTTGAATTATTCCAAAAAGTGTTCTTCTAATAAAAAATAGTCATGCAAATATCACTTGGCATATTTCAACTATTACGCGAACAAAGCCGCTGGGTTTGCTAGTATTTATATAAAACCATTGTCCCAATTTCGAAAAAAAAATTACATAGAATTACTTTTATTGAAACAATTTTATGCAGACAGCTCCAAACTTAAAAATCAGCATCAGACACACGGACAAATATGAGTTTTCCTGGTATTTGGACACACAACATCGTCCAAATCTTATTTATCTCGTGAATACTGTTATGCAATCTTGCAATGGGATGTTTTACAGTATGTGAAATAAAAAAAACCTACAAGAATATTTACTAAAATAAAAATTATTATTCAGAGTCATAAAAGTCAAACGGATTGCATAACAATATTAACGGATTTTATCTGGTTAATATTGTTATGCAATCTTGCAATGGGATGTTCTCCAGTATATGCAATAAAAAAAAAACACAAGAATGTTTACTAAAATAAAAATTATTATCCAGGGACATAAAAGAAAAAAGATTTTGAGAATGCCCCGTAAGCGCTGAAAAAAATCTCGCTCAGGGAAAAAGGCTTTGAAAGCAAAGGATGAGTACTTTTAAATTTTTTTAAAATTCTTATTCACTGTAAAACTACAATATATTGTTTATAATAAATATGGGGCCTAAGCGCTTAGTTTTCGAAACCAATTCAACCCTAAGAAAAGTATGAAGGGAATTATTTTTAATGTCTTTAGACGCCTCATTAAGCAATGCGGCAACATTACATTAAACCCTCTGCCTCCACCTTATTTTGTGACAAGCTTGAAAAAGATCATACAGTGACACGCACTGTAAAAAAAAATACTGCCAGTTTTCCGGTAGGAATCGAAAAAATAGTTGCCCTTATCGTACCGGAATAATTTCCGACCCAGCTCGGAATAAAATCCGTAAAAATAAGGAAATAGTCAGTAAAACGGTATTTTACGGATTTTATTCCGAGCTGGGTTGGAAATTATTCCAGTACCATAAGGGCACCTATTTTTCAGATTCCTACCGAAAAACTGGCATTATTTCTTTTACAGTGCGTATTATTCCATATTCAGATGAATATATTTTATGTTTTAAATCTTATGTCTTCTAAAAATACCCCATATTTATAAGTCTGTTGCGTTCACTAGTGCAAACATTTACGAATTCAAATTACACATCTAACTATAAAAAGGGCATCAAAAAAGATATTAATCTTGTTTGATGACTTTTATAAGCTCGTTACCGGGTGCAGCCTTCCCTTTGAAACAAGCATGACCATATCTATACTAATATTATAAAGAGGTAAAAATTGTTTATTTGTAGGAGGTATGCTCTGGAACTACCGAACCGATTGCAAAAATAATGGTATCAAAATGATGGTGTTAGTCCAACTTAGAACATAGGCTATATTTTATGTCGGTGCCACTACGCCAAAGGGGGTGCAGGAGCAAAAAACGTTCTAAAAATGTGATTTTTACGTTACTGAAGGACCTACAAATATGAAATTTGGAATATTAGTTACTTATAAGATATAAAGGATTTCTAAGAACAGTTCTTAAACAATTCGAAATTTAATAGGGGTGAAAATGCGCAAAAAGCGTTCTAAAAAACGTTCTAAATGGTAGTTTCTACACAATCTCAGGAAATACTTAACCGATTTAAAAAATATTGGTGTCAAAATGATGGTGATAACGCTTGCTCTAAGATAGGCTATGTTTTATGTCGGTGCCACTACCCCAAAGGGGGTGCAGGAGCAAAAAATGTTCTAAAAATGCAATTTATGTGTTACTGAAGGGCCTAGAAAAGTGAAATTTTAAATATTAGCTACTTATTAGATATAAAGGATTTCTAAGAACAGTTCTTAAACAAATCGAAATTTAATAGGGGTGAAAATGCACAAAAAGCGTTCTAAAAAACGTTCTAAATGGTGGTTTCTACACAATCTCAGGAAATACCAAACCGATTTAAAAAATAATGGTGTCAAAATGACGGTGACAACCCTTGCTCCAACATAGGCTATGTTTTATGTCGGTGCCACTACCCGAAATGGGGTGCAGGAGCAAAAAACTTTCTGAAAATGCGATTTTTGCGTTACTGAAAGGTCTACAAATATGAAATTTCAAATATTAACTACTTATTAGATATAAAGGATTTCTAAGGACATTTCCTAAAAAAAATTCGAAATTTAAAAGGAGGTCAAAATGCGCAAAAAGCGTTGTAAAAAACGTTCTAAATTGCGATTTCTATGCAATCTCAGGAAGTACTATACCGATTTCAAATATAATGGTGTAAAAATGATGGTGACAGATCTTGCTCCAAGATAGGCTACATTTTATATCTGTTTCCACTACCCCAGAGGAGATGCAGGAGCAAAATGCGCGAAAAGCGTTCTAAAAACGTTCTAAATGCCGAGTTGTCAGCAATATCTCAGGAAGAATCAAACTGATTTCAAACGTAATGGTAGGAAATTGATGCTTACAGCCTCTGCTCTAAAATAGACGCTATTTTATTTCGGTATCACTATCACCTAGACGTTTTAGGAGCAAAAAAGCGTTCTAAATTTAGATTTTTGTGATCGGTAGGGGCTAGCAACATAATATTAGGCAAGGTACACATTTATTAGATATAAATGATCTTTAAGAACAGTTTCGAAAAAATTGGAAATTTCAAAAGGGTAGAAAATGCGCGAAAAGCGTTCTACTTGTACGTCTAAATTGCGATTTCTACTCAATCTCAGGAAATACCAAAACTATTTCAAAAGTAATGGTTGCAAATCAATGATGACAGTCCCTGCTATAACATAGGTGATATTTTATGTTGCTGTCGCTACCATCTGAGAGTTGCAAAAGCAAAACATGTTCTAAATTGCGTTTTTTGCACAACTGCGGGGTCTAACACTTTGAAGTATGGCATAGTATTTACTTACAAGATGCAACTTTTTTCTAAGAACATTCGAAAGAAAATTCCAAATTTAAAAAGATGAAGTGAGCGAAAAGCATTATAAATTACAATTTTTAAGCAAACTTAAAAAATACCAAACCGATTAAAAAAATAATGATGACAAATTGTAGGTGATAGGACCTGCTGAAACATAAGCTATATATTATGCTCAAACATAATGTGTTTTATATGCTCAAACATAAGCTATATTTGTCTGTGCCACTACCACCAGAGGGTTGCAGGAGCTAAAAACTTTCTAAATTGCGATTTCTGTGATACTGAAAAGTCTAGAAACTTTAAATATGGAATGGTAGTTATTTATAAAATATAAATGAACTCGAGGACTGTCGAAAATAAATTCTAATTAAAAAGGGGTGAAGCGAAAGGGGGGGGGGGTTGTGCGAAAAGTATTCCAAAAAAGTCCTAAATTACGATTTCTATGCAATTTCAAGGAATATAAACCTATTATAAAAGTAATAGCTGCGAATCAATGGTAACATTCTCTGATCCTACACAGGCTATATTTTAAGCCGATGATTCTATCACATGGGGTTCACAGGAACAACAAACGTTCTAAAAAAGGTCTTTAAAAGTTTTCTAAAATATGTTTCTGTGGAATATTAGGAAATAACAAAACGATTTCAAAATTAATGTTGGCAAATTAATGGTGATATTTCCTATTTCAACATAGCCCTTTATGTTGAGAGAGGTGGTAGGACTTGCAATTTGACATGATGGTTAATTTTAAGATGTAAGATGATGGTTTCTAAAAAATTTAAAACTTCAAATGAATACTGAAATGAGCGTAATAATTGAGCATAAAAGTTTCAAAATATTTTCTAAATTATCATTTATTTAGTTTTATTTCGTTTTATTAATTTAAGTCTCATTTCTGCCTAATGCAGTGTAATATTGATTTTTAATCAAACTTTGTTTTAAATAGTAATTTTTGAATTATTCCTAAAAGTAATAAGTACCTTTTAATAATAAAAAAAAACCTTTTAATAAAATAAAATATTACCTTTTAATAAAATAAAAATTTAGTTAGCACATTTTAATAAAAATTAGACATATAAATATCACTTGGCATATTTCAAATATTACGCGAGCAAAGCCGCGAGGTTTGCTAGTATTGATATATAGCGAGAATGAAAGAGAGAGAGATAAATGTTTAAGGTGGGGGAAAACATTCATTATTTGCATTAAAGTTTACATCGCCCAGCAACACTGTAAAAGAAAAAAAATCGACCAATTTTCCTGTAGGAATCAGAAAAATAGTTGACCTTATCGTACCTGTTCTTAATAGTTGCCCTTATCGTCGGAAAAATTTCCGACCCAGCTCGGAATAAAATCCGTAAAAAAAAGGAAATAGTCAATAAAACGGTAATTTACGGATTTTATTCAGAGCTGGGTCGGAAATTTTTCCGGTACGATAAGGGCAACTATTTACCGATTCCTACAGGAAAACTGGTCGTATTTTTTTTTACAGTGAATAACATAGACGTAACAATAACATATATATATATAAAATCCCATCCGGCTCGGCCTACAGGCGGAGGTAGATTTCGATGCTAAGGACTAATTTCACCAACAAAAACTAAATCAAGATTAGAGATAAACCCAGCTTAAAAATTTTATCTGGCCGTTTTATGATGAATTTTTAATTTTATTTTTCTGTAAGAGCTCATTTTATCAGAACCATATTGAATCGGTATTAAAAAAAAATATTTTTCCCCACTCAACAACTCGAAATTTTCTGACACATTTTCAGACTCATTTTTAAAAGTAAAATCATGAAACTTGCTGACGTGATTTTTTAGAAGAGATTTATAAGCGACCTGTGTTTTTATTTTTAATTCAATTAATTAAACTTGATTTACAATTATTTTCTCAGTACGACCATTTGTTTTCGTTTCCAGCACTTTCACTTCCGGAAATTTGGTTCAAAATGCCTACATTGACAGCATTTTTTGAATTATATTCTGCCTCTATCAATCAATCGACCATAACAGTACATTACATACTTTTTCAATAAGCGAGTCTAACAATTGGATGCGTTTGACAGCAAAAATGAATTGAAAAATGAGTCAGAAAATAAGCAGTTTGTATTTGAAAACACCCTTAATACGATGATTTTTTTCTACTACCGCTATGACTTTTTAATTTTTTTTTTTTTTTTTTTTTTCTGTAAGAATTAGTCTTATTAAAAACTTGTCGATATAAATGTTGTAGATAATATTAAGAAGATATATAATAAATTCAAGTGGACATTATATCTTGTGAATTCGCGAAGTTATGGATTTTTTCTTCTTCAACCCCCCCCCCCCCCCCCCCACACACACACACCATTTTTGTTTTCTTTTCTAATTATTTTTGCGGTACGAATTGGTCCTATCAAAAACTTGTAAATATGAAAGTTTTAGACAATATTGAGAAGATTTATAATAAATTTAATCGGATTTGATATCTTGAGAATTGACGAAGTTATGAATTTTTTTCTCCCTAAAACCCTGTTTTTTTTGCGCCTCTTGAGCCCATTTTTAATTTTAGCAAAAATATATGATACATAAATTTTTGGCCCTATTTTTAGAAGTAATAAAATCTTTAAACTGATTTGATATGTACAAAAATTAAGAAGTTATGGGGGTTTTTTTATGTTTTAACAAAACCCCTTCCTATTCCCACTCCCTTTGTCCGATTTTGCCCATTAACAAACTTGACCGAGATTTTATGCCTCTTGATTTTATGTATCAGTTTGGAAGAGATTTATGCAGAATTACGGAATTTATCGTCACCAGAAGAAAGTGATTGATATACATACATATATATATATATATATATATATATATATATATATATATAACCATTAATTAAACATTACCGACCATCATCAAAAACCGCAATATTGTGAATGAATTGACAATAAAAATGGATGCCATATATATATATATAGAGAGAGAGAGATAGATAGATAGATAGATAGATAGATAGATAGATAGATAGATATACACTGGCCTCCAAAAGTTAAGGTATAGGGACTGGATGCTTTCGATTGCACACGTTTTGTCGAATATCTGCCAACATTATTGGCGAATTGTTCTTGAAGTTCTAGGATGTAAAGAACGTGTGTGATTTTATATTTATCGGGGAAGATTTATCGGGGGGTGCAATTAGGGGGCTAATAATAAATTTAATAATAACATAATATTTGCGATCACCTATCCAAACAAAGAAAGAAACAGTGGGCCATCAGCTGGAAAAAAGATGGCAGCCAGCACTGCCATCAGCGGTAAAGTGCAATGGTGCCATTACTTAAACCTGTACAAAAGTGTCCGTGCAGAATGCAGCAGGCCCATCAGGGATGGCCAAAAGCGGGCCAGCATTGGTATACCATCACATTATTTCAATCCGGCACTTTTCCTGCAGTGCTAGCACCTATCCCACTGCTATTCCTTTGCTGGCCCAGCACTTTCACTTACAAAAATTTCTTGTAGAATTCTATAAATATAAACAAAGTATTACGGCTCCTTTTCTATAAGCTAGTTTCACCAAGAGCTATAGAAATATCTGTAGGAGTGTCTATAGAAATATTTGAACTTGCAGCGGTTTCCATGTGGTCACCCTCCCAAGTGCTGACCGTGCTCGATGTTGTTTGCTTTTCGTGATCGGACATTAACAAGTACTTTCAGCTTATGCTATGACCGTTCGTAGTTTTCAAGCTCTCATTACACTATTTCAAGTTTGTTCTTTTGTGATTCACGTTCGCAATCATTAAACTAGTTTAGAAATTATTGTATTTTATAGAAATCCTATATATTTTATACGCTTTTTTTAATTATTGATTCTCAACTGTGTAAATTATGAAAACCGAAATCCTTTGAAACTTAGTAAAACCAGATTTAAGGGGAAAAAAGTGCTTAGAAATAATAATTTATTTATTTGTTCATTTACTTATTTATTTTGTTGGTGGCAATGTTGCTATATTATTTACATTTTCTAAAAAAATTAGCTTCACAGCTTAAATTGTGTTAAGATATTAATTTCACATTTGTATTCAAATACTCAATGTCTTTGATATTCGCAACGCCACCTAGCGTAAGGGTTCCCAGAAATAATACTGCAAATGTTCATGCAATTCCATGTAGTGGTGGGCCAGCGCATGAGATAAAACGGAAACCCACGAGAAGTTTATCTGATGATTTTCAACAGCAAAGTTGACTGAAGCTGTCCAGCAGTGGTCATGCAGTGGTAGACCATTAGCCACCACTTCTCCATCATTGTCAGCACCTATCTTGCTGCTGGCCAGCAATTTCCTCTTTGCTGGGATGTAACAGAAAAGGCTGGAAATGGTTTGTAACTGTGGTAAATGACTATTTGGGTCCTGTTCAACGTTTGTATGCATTTGTGTAAGCATAGCACTCATATTCGTGAATATGTTAACGTTTTTGTGAAAAATTCATAAGTCTTTTGTTTATAGCATACAGAGTTTTCAACCAAATTTAACACAACTTTACAAAAACCTGACAAAGAACAGTAGCAACAGTATACTGCAATTAAAATATGAATATACTGAATATTTGATGACATATGGGCATTTGTATGTAATAATTTTAACTGCGCATGCGTGGAAGATCCTAAAATTTTTATTATATAATTTGGTAGTTAACTATTAAGGGCAACTTATATAAAACGTCCAGTAAAATATCACGAAAATTCACAAAGATAGGGTCGATATAGTGAGTTGCTTCCTAAAAATAGCTTTATTATAAGGGATTTCCCACAACTTTTCAATTAGTTCACTATATCTTTCTAAGTTTTCACAACATTTGACTGGACTTTTTACAGAAGTTGCCCCAAAATACTGACTACCAAATTATGAAATACTAATTTTGAAATCTTCCGCGCATGCGCAGTTAAAAATTGTCTCATAAAAATGCCCATATCTCATCAAATATTCAATATATTCTTGTTTTAGTTGGAGTATACAGTTTCTACTATTCTTTGGCAAGTTTTCTGAAAGTTGTGTTAAATTTGGTTTAAAACTCTGTATGCTATAAACAAAAAACTTTTGATTTTTTCACAAAACCGTTAACATATTCACGAATATGAGTGCTATGCTTACACAAATGCGTACAAACTTTGAACAGGACCCAAATAGTCATATTCCACAGTGACAAACCATTTCCAGCCATTTTTCCAGTGCCAAACCATTTCCACTGTTACATAGATGATCGCAAATATTATTTTATTATTAAATTTATTATTAGCCCCCTAATTGTACCACTCGATAAATATTCACCGATAAATATAAAATCAAGCATGTTCTTTACATACTAGAAGGTCAAGAACAATTCGTCAATAATGTTGGTAGATATTCGACAAAATGTCTGCAATCGAAAGCATCCAATCCCTGTACCTTAACGTTTGGAGGTCAGTGTATATATATATATATATATATGTATAGATATATAAAGTTTTTTACTGATGGTGGTTTTGGGTTCTAAGGATCATGATCGGTGTAGATCTGCAAAAACTTTTCAGAAATTCCAACATAGGGGATAATGTAATAGATACTATTTCATAGGAAATCTACTTCAAATAGTAAAACGAAACACAAATAGTACGATTTTTAAACTTAAATTTTGAAAAAAGAATAAAACAAAAATACCGCTTAGCCCCCACTCTCCTTTGAAAAAACAAACTAGCTGTTTATTTTTTAGGAAGAAGATAATCTTAGATTCTTCATAATTTTATTAAGACTATCTGAACAATTAATACATGTAATAAATACATGTTTGAATAAAATTGATTTCAAACATTTTTCCCGCCGTTCAACAGTTGAAATGATCGACAAAATTACAGTCGTTTTCATTTCTGAATTGATAAAGTTTGTCAGTAATACTTATTGAGGTGTTTAAACATAAAAAATTCTAAAATGTATAGCACATATTTAATTATACTTTATTGCTAATGTAATGTATAATGAAAACATCTGTAATTTTGTTAAAATATTCAACAATTAAATAGTGGTGATATGTGTGTGTATGTCGGGTAGGGGGGGGGGAGAAATTAAGTTTATTCCTGTATGAATAAAATTATCGGACATTTTGAAAGCATTTATCAAGAAAAATACCAATTCAAAACAAACATATTTAATGAATATTTGTGGATATGTATGATCAATAAAAATTATTTTCCCAGAGTGAAAATCTTATCATTAAGGAAGAACAGCGCATAATTAAAAGCGTGTCACATTTTATATATAAGTAATTTTCTGTTTCAATTCAGCTTAAAGATAACGGAGGCTGCTGGGATAAAAAAAATGCAATAGTGTTCTTCATATGTAATTTTTCTTTATTTAGCACTTCTGTATTAGCCGGTTACTAAACTATTTCTACTAGACGCTATACTATTTCTGGAAAACCATATTGTAGCTAATTCTTGGCAGATCTGGCACTTACATTATACATACTTTAGAATTTTATCAATGAAAATGTTCTAAATTTCTTTAAAATTCTCATTTAAATTTTCATCGTAATAAATCAGATTGGATTTTCTATTCTCTACATAATATAGTTGAAGGAAACTCGAAGACGCTAACGGATTCTCCTAAAATATGATTGAGTCCGATAAAAGAGTTTATTCATTTTCTTTAAAAATATAAGCAGTATTAGTTTCCATTAACTACAAAGGTAAAAAACAAACATAATGGATCGCCTTTGTAAAAAGAAATGGTAGTTTTCATTAAAAAAAAAATATATTTACTATTATAATGGTAACAGGCAATTATTTTAACTTACATACAAGTCTAAATTTGGAAGGAATGCAATGTTTTAGATTGGACTCATTTAATTATTTTTTTAAAACCGAACTTAAAGTTTTTCTTTTTATCTAAATATGACGAACATCCTTTTAGAAGTAAGAAGGAAGTTACGCATATTTGGTGTTTCAAAGTAGGGCTACCTTTCAACGAAAAAAAAAATAGAATAGAAGAAAAAATAGAAAATATAATTAAAGCCTCAATGTAATTTCTAGATATTTCAAGAATTTACATAGAGGTTTTAATTATATTTTCTATTTTTTCGTCCATTCTATTTTCTTTTTTTTTTTCGCTGAAAGGTAGTTCTACTTTAAAACCAAATAAGCGTAACTGCCTCTGCCTTCTAAATGGATGTTCGTCATATTTGTCTTCACCAGAAGGTGCACATTCAATAAGTAGTCTCGGATCACTAGTCAGAAGAAAAGAAAATTGAATGTCTGAATTATTTACAGGCTGAAAAGATTTTTTCGCACTTTGATGTAGCCTGTTAAAATGTGAATTATTATTGCAAGCGTTCCCCAAAAATTTCAAGTCTTTTTTGAAATACTGACACGTAGTAAAATAACCATATTAACCTTTTTATTATTAAGTAATTCAATACTTACAGTAATTCATCTTTTACTGCCTGGTTCCATATTCTCTTTTTTTGCACATTTTAATAAATTAAACAAAAGCTGAAGTTTAGAATAAACGTAGTAATATAAAATATAATAAGGTATCCCAGTTAAATTTATACAGAAAATTTAAAAAATAAAAAGTTATGCATTAAAATAAAACATTAAGCTATCCAAATCTCAACCACAACTTAAAAAGATGAAACGATAATAGAATGTTCTAAGATCTGAAAATTAAAATAAGGTCGGTGTCCGGGTTATGGCTATGCTAAGGTGTAAAAATTTTTCATGCCGCCATGCTGAAAAAATCAAAACTTTTTTATTTGTTTAACATTCTCAGGATAATGGACATTAAAAAAATTTCACTCCCCGCAAATATTATTTTACTGGTAAAAAAAAAAAAAAAAAAAAAAAAAAAAAGGTCCACATGGTGGTCATTTTAGAAATATGTGAACACGGTATGTTCACCATTGTTCCATACTTCACAAACCCTGATTTTCATCAATTTCATAGTACTTTTGTGCTAAATTAAAAAAATTTGGTTTACAATGAATAAAAAGGATACTGAATAACAATTTTTATTATTCAAGCTGGATTTAAAACAGGAGTTTACATTAAAAATGAAGTTATTAGATACATAATACTGTACGCATAATACTGTAAGCTAAGTTACTTCGTGATACATTTTGAAGTTTTAATCATGACAGCCAGTCAGTTTTATAAGTAAACGAAAACTGACTATTTATAAATATTGACATATCCTTTTGCTACATAACGATGTATTACACCAATATTAATCTTTAATATTCACTGACAAATTTAGGTTTAAATATGCCACAAAGTTGTCCCATTGGGTTGATTTACTTTCTGACAGGTGTGCTTTTGCTTTGAGATGCAAGAGAAAGAATTCGAGAATTAGTTCTTCTCTGGAAATTATATTGTAAAGAATATAAATTGAGAAAATTATATTTAAATGCCGCTGATTTATCTCTTTGATCTACTCCCGCTTCGCTGCCTAGAATCGAATAGCGTTACGTAGTTTCTTAAAAGCAGCACATCTTTAATCGTAATGACGCTTTCATATTAATTCATATATATATATTATCTCATAAAATATAACAGACTCTCTTTAATTTGATATTTCGAATTTTACAATTAAAAATAGCATGTTGGATGTTTTTCTTTTTGAAAGGGGGAATCATAAAAAACAAAATAACTGAACTGCACAATATAATGACTATTAACTAATACAAAGAAAATGTTACAAGGCAAACGATGGAATCATAAAAAATGAGGAAACATCATACAAGAAATACCAATATGTTTTAAGTTTTAGAAAATAACAGTCTACACAATATACGAAAAAAAAGTTGAATTATTGTTTTTGTTTTCCAATCAAGCCAAAAATAGATAAAACTCCGAAATTGGTTTTACTAAAACCCCTAACCACTCACTGTTTTTTCCTAACTCCCGTGTTCTTATAGAGGAATGAATGGTTCCGGAATAAAAAGCTCTCTCTTCAGTCGATGAGGAAAAATACTGAAAATGTGCCGGATCCCGTCTGGAATGTATTCAAATCTTTGCCTAAGGAAAGTCTTTGAGAAGGATGGTCTCTCTCTTTGTTTTTACACTTCCGATGCATCAGGCCGGCGGGATATTCGACATTAGCGTCTTTAGTGACCCGACATGTTTGTTATTTGTCCCCTCTTCTTGTTCAACTCTTCCAAGAACACTTTCATTCGTGTTCTGTCGTCGATCTTAAGTTTTAAATAAGTACTGCTTTTGGAAGCCGTTCCAAAACCTTGTTACTATTTAGTGGATAGATTCCGATCGCCCGAAATTCCGACTTCAGATTGTTCTAAATATGAACTATATTAGAAGACGTAGAAATTCGTCTTTTAGTACGTTTATGCATCTACAACCATAGGTAATTTTTAGGGTTCCGTACTTAAAAAGTAAAAACGGAACCATTATAAGATCACTCTTGTGTCTGTCTGTCACAGCCACTTTACTTGTAAACTGTGGAACGTGCAAAGTTCAAATTCGGGGAAGTAATAAAGACTGTTGACCCACATATTTTCAGATTATTAAACATTTATAAATATATTTAGTAAAAATGTATAGGGGCAAATTCATTTGCTTGAAAAAAAAAATATTTTCTTTGTATATCGTGTGGGGTATCGTGTGAAAGCTTTCGTAACGCTGAATTCAAAAATACATTTCTTTTAATTTTAGGTATTACATTTTCAAACATATAGTCGAAAATGTAGCGCAAAAATATGTCCCCCTCCCATCTAATTCCGAATCTACTGAAGCTAAAATTATGAAAAAAAGTAGAGGGAGTAGACGTTAATTTAAACCTTGCAGGAAAATTATAGCGATTACCCTAGGTCACATAGTTTTTGAGAAAATCGCATTTTTCCGTTACACACAAATTTCGATTTACGGGCATTCAAAAAAACTGTTGAGCAGCGCTGGAGGTACCTATCGTAGCAGAAGTATAAAAGCAATGTTGATGATTTTCGAAAAAAATCGTCAGTAATTAGCCGAGATATAAACCCTTAAAGATATGGACGGTTTGGACACGCATAGTGACAGGGTCGACGTACGCTATGTACAATTGACTTTTAAAGCCTAGATAACAACTTTTAATGATATATGTGTGTAATGCAATGGCCAGTTACAGTATAAAAGCAATAAACGTCAAATTGTTCAAAACAGACTAATTCAAGGTGTCTCAGGACTCTTAAAGCTTCAAAAAATTTTTGATTTTATTTTTTTTAGATGTTAATCTTCCATCTTTTCCGAAAATTTTAATATAATTGTTTCCTTCAAATTCTCATTAGAACAGAATTTATGGCTTTTAGAATTATGCCCGCTCAATAGCTTAAGCGGCCTTTTCGAAAGTTTTAAATCATTTTTCTCCAATTGACTTTTTTTGGCATAACGCGCACGATATCTCAAAAACTTTTGAATATTTTTTCCTGAAATTTTCAAAACATACGTTTTATATTAATCTGTATAAACTGAACCTAAAATTTCCTTTTTATTGTTCAAAAAAATATTTTAAAAGTAATTATATTGTTCAAATTTTCAAAATTTTCTATTAGCTAAATACAACTTTGTATCAAAAATATAAAAATGCTTTAAATACAAATTTAATTAGGTTCAGGGTAATTATTATAATCTGAAGTATAAGTAGGCGCCAAAATTTTTATTCTAGTTACAATATTTATTTTCTAATCGTGCGCGTAAGCTGTTATACCAATATTCTACTTAGCAAATGTCTGACTGTTTGGAGCACCCTGTATATGCTAATTCTTCATCTTTTTAATTTTTTAAATACATAAAATGAAAGAACGTATTTATATCTTTCATCTCAATAAAAATTGTGTTTTAAAATCATATACATTTTAAGATATTAAATGTTGAATATGGTCTCTTTTTTTCATTTTTTCCAATTTTTGAGATCCCTGAGACCCATTAATTAGAATGAATCACATAAATACTATGGGATTCGCGACAATTTGCATTGAATGGCTCTTTCAATACGCCTCGAGTGACTTTAAAAGTTAATTAAAAACCTAACTGGAAAACGCGGCAAGGACAAAGGCGGCGTTGCAAATTTGTGACCTTCTTTCGAAGCACGCTTAGCACAATGCCAAATGTGAACTTTGAACGAATGTTTTGTTTTAGCTTCACTTTAGAAAGAAAGGTTATTACTATGATGAATTCAGTTTTATGAAATTACAAATGAAGTTTAAATATGCATTTCTTTTATTGTCAGTACCGAATTAAGTTCATTATAAAAAGATTAAAATAATATTAAACTAATCGGATGTGTCAATTCCAAAACTTTCTTCTATCTCATACATTTCAATACTTCCTGATAAATGCAGCACAGTAGCGCCACCGGTTAGGCAATTTATACCAAAATCTAATCAGGGACAATTTTGTGAACTTCTAATTGAATTTGAAGTTTGGTGAAAATTCGTGCATTAGTTTTTGAGACAGAACTATTACGGAAATCGTGAAAAGTTCTGAGTTACAGTGGCACCTCTTGTGCAATTTACACCAAAAACGTATTTGGATCAGTTCATATCAGGGGCTAACTGAATCTGAAGATTGATGAAAATTCATGCATTAGTTCTTAAGATACAGCTATTGCGGAAATCGGGGAAAATTGCAGCATAGTAGCGCTACCTGTTGGGCGATTTACACCAAAAAGTAATCAGCACCAATTTATATCAGGGACTAAATCAATCTAAATTTTTATTAAATTCCGTTCAATAGTTCTTAAGACAGAGCGTCCACAATATTTGTGTCACACACAGATAGACAGACTCTTAGTCAGACATTTTGTAAAAAACATGTTTTTCATTACCTCTGTACCCTAAAAAGTATACATCCGCCGAAAACCGGAATTCAAAAATTTTCACGTATCCAATACTTTCTTCTTGTAAAGATAGGAGAAAGTAAAAATTAGTTATACAGAATAGCTGTATTTGATATTTTTTAGGTTCCATATCTCTTTGAACTTTCATGGTATATCCATTTACATTTTTCTAGTATATAGTGTTATACTCAACTCAACTTTGCATAATTTTTTACAAAGTGTTTGTTTTCATTTAGCAACGGTTTTTTAAAAATACAATTATTAATTCATATATTTATTGTACGGAACCCTCTGTGCGCGAGCAATACTCGCACTTGACCGTTTATTTTCAACTTTAAAACACTCCTCTTCAGTGGAATTTTAAAGAACGGAAAAGGGCCACATCAAGAGGATGTAGGAGATGAGTCGAATTTGGAGGAAATGCGAGACTTAATGTTATTTTTCTCACAAAGACGTAGCAATTGTAGACCTATATGAGAGCTAAACTTATCACCAATGGTTTCCTTTCGACTATCTTGCATCGCCATAATTTTTTGCGTCTATCTTGACACTGAAAACAAAGAATATATCCTTAATTTTTAAACAGTGACCTTGTGTAGCTAATTTACGAGAGATTGTATGTGTCACAAAGTATCAAGTGCCTATATTTTGATTATGCAGCTATATGTCACAGAAATATCACTTGACAAGTGTTATATTACACCACATTCTAACTGAAACAACAACAGCTATGTATATTTACGTGTGTTAGGTCATTCTCATACTCTTTAGATCTCAGCACACAAAGTTTACGGTTTTCGAGACAACAACGAAGGAGCAGGTTGCAACCTTACATCGGCCAAAAGAAACAAGCGATGTGTTAGAGCGTCAGACAATAGTCGTTAGGCGATGTGGCACCGCGTAATAGGAGATGACACTGCTGTTTGATTTCTTGTCATCGCGGACGGAGCGGGAGATTTGGAATACGAATATTAAACCAGGTGTCACAAAGTAAACCCATCTTACGGTACATAAAAATGAAGTTGTTACAAATTTGAGATTACAATTTAACTGATGTGACTGGTAGGGTTACTTTGTGACACCTGGTCTAGTTTTTGTATTCTGAATTTCCCTCTCTGTTCGTGATGACAGGAAAGCAAATAGCAGTTCCATCTCCTAGTTTAAATGCAAACGCAAACAAAAATGTGAAATCATTGAAGAGACAAGTATATGTCAGAGGAAAGTTAAATAAAATAAGTTAACCTGTGTGACTTGTGTGACAATATCAGGAGCAGGTCTGCTCTCACAAAAATTGTTTGATTATAGACAAGTCGTAAAATATGCTCCAGCAACGACAGCACCAATCGAAAGGTAATTAAAAACTAAATAGTGTATCTTGGTTTTCAGGAAAAGGGCTCTTTTTAAAACATGCATAAAAAAGAGGAGACTTACCCGATAAAAACAAGAAGCTGTCCATGAAAAACACAAAACAGATAACTGGCATCATATCGCAAACAAGCAGGCTGGATGAAAAAATGATAACATGATATACTAGGCGGCCCTTTCGCTGCAGGCTAATATCATCAATCGGATTTTTTGGCACCCTACTCACAATAGAGAGAGGACTTATCAGGAACATAGCCATCAAAGGGACGGATACATTGCGTTGTCATGGAAATAATAATTATGTGGATAATAATAATTTTTGATTGGTTGAATGTGATGAAATATTGCTATCCATTTTGTTGTAATAAACATAATATGAAAAGGAAACATGATCGCTTAAACACCGAGCGATGTTATTTATTCTAAACATTTGAGGAGCGAAAGATACGAAATGACTCACTTCATCTAGTTTGAAGGAGCCTCGCGTAGTTCTCAGCACTCGAGAAAACAAGATTAGAACGAATCATCCGATTATGAAAAGTTTTCGAAAACTAAGCTTTCGATTCCTTAATCGGCAAATCAGTAAATCATTCGCAAATAAGGCGCAAATTTCGTTTTTTATCCTTAACAATTTCGCTTCTTCGTTACTTTCTGAATAACACTTACAGTGCGATCAGATGGACACATGGAATAAGTGTCATGTACAGTTTTTCAGAAGACTGTTCTTGAAAACACAGCTGATAAGACCAGCCAATTTGGAGGGAGCAGCGGCAAGTAAACTTCTAAATTATGTTGTGACATACTCACATCAGCTTATAAAGGAATTTTGTGGGCAAAAATTGCACAAAAATGCAGTATATTTTCGTGAATTTACCTGTAGTCACCTTTATCAATTGGGAAGAAGCTTCATCTGACATGTTTTGAATATGTTTTCCAAACTTTTTACAACTAGAATAGCAGTAAAGGTAGAGTGTTCAAAGAGACACAAGTAAACATTAAAATTTTAAACAAAACAATAACCAGTGGAACAAATAAATACTTCTATATTACAATCTTTAAGATTATTTGCTGATATATTTCTTCACTAATTTTTCATTAACTGTAAATTTTAACCCTTTAATCGACGCGCCAGATAATCCACTTGCAATTTGAACGTGCATGTATCGGGCGTGACAATAGGTGTTAATCAAAGAACGTGTTTTAAAGAAATGTGATTGCACTCTTACAAAAGCCTGTTCAAAAACCTTTTATATGATACCTCACTTATCGTTGTGGGTGTCAGGTATTAATAATTTAATTTTTTAACTATCACATAGTATTATTTGATCTTTGACAATTCATTGTTTTTCGCTGGTGTATGAAGCTTAACTTCGGAGTTTTTCCGTCAATTACCAATTTATTTTGATGCCGCACATAGATGCTTCCCCTTCCCACTTCTGGTGTTTCGCCTCTGTCTATAGCTTAGTTCCTGCATTTGGAGATGTTTTTAGCTTGGTGCTATGTACTTTATCCCTAGTAGTCTGTAGTATTTGTCGTCACGAAGAGTTTTTACTTTTCAAATGAAGTTTTAATTTAGGAACTGGGATACGATTTGATTTTACAAAAGAATGCTGTCCTTTATTTTTTTAAAAATAATTTTAAGGGTTTCTTCGTATAAGATTTGTTGCCTGTGTTACTTAATATAAATTGGTGAACATTAAAATTAATCAGAATTTGTCTGATGAAAACTGATATATGGCGACAGAGTAACCCATGCCTTGTTTAAATCAGTATTTTTTATTAAATTAACGGGTGATGATGTTCGTTGCGATAATATTCACATTTTAAAGAAAATATACGTCCCTTTCAAGTTAAAATACGTTAAAGATTAAAACACCTCCCATAATACACTGACTCTGTGAATAACTGATTGCTTCTAATTTGATGGTTAAATAAAGATGTTAGATATGAAATCGATTTCTTTTTTCTTCATGCTTTCTATTCACTTTCTTCCAGCTTCAAATACAAAAACTTTTTTAATTATTCTATTTTCTCTACATTTTTAGCACAAGAAACGGCAAGCATTAATTGCTTAGGTTCATTGATTATAAAAGTTACTTAGTCACCATATCGCAAAGTAAGATTTCTACGTCATCTTTAGATATTAAATTTCACCACAGTGGGTATTGTATGTTCATACAAAAGAGGATGCCAAGATACGAAATAATATGTATGACTGTAAACCGATTTTAATAAAATAATAACAATGTATCTTGGAATAATTTCTTACATAAGAAAATCACAAAGCATAAAATCAGTATTTATTTCTTATTGCATGCACCATTTTTAAAGGACAATCAGACTTTCAGATACTCCGGTCCAGAGAAATCTACATAATTCTCCACAGTTGATTGCATTAGTAAAATTAGTAAGTTTCAGATTAAGAAAATCCCCAAATTAGTAATTCCATATTTTTGGAACATGACTTAGTTACCTATTTTATGGAAATTATACATGAAAAACTTTCCAAGGATGGTTGCAATTGTACATTAAATTTTCCAAAGAAATCCATTTGAGGGTTTTTTTTTTTTCATAAGTTAAGTATGGTATTTTCATTTTAGATTGTGCAATTTTCTAATGTAAATATAAAACGAGAAGTACTAGATAACTGCAACACATATATATATATATATATATATAAATTCAATTTATAAATTTAAGTGAGTGCGCAGTAAATTCTTTTTAAATGCATAAAAAATGCAAATTCATTTTTTAATATGAAACTAAAAAAATAAAAAATATATTTAGTTTCGGTTAAATATCCGGAAGAAGGGAAAAAAATATTAGGCATTAAAAAAAATATTATGTGAAAGAAAAATAACAATGTTTGATAGTGAAAGGGAGAAAAATTTGTTAGCGTAGAAATATTTGTTACAAAAATGAATAATAACTATTACAAAATTTATTAAATATTTTGTATCTTGAATATTTTAGCATTATATCTCAATGTTACTCTATTGTTACTCACTGTTACGTGTACTCATAAAATTAAGAAGAAAAATTTCCTTAAAGGGCTTTTCTCCGCTCATTTTAAAAATATCAAATTATTTAAATTTAATTTGTTTCTGAAATGCAAAATTATACTGTATCTAAATCAAATTAATAGTGACTGCTTATAACATAGTTTCAATCTAAAAATAAAGTACGCGATACCTTTAACGCTATTATTAATTTCTATATTCAGATTTTCAAAGAAATGTTTCATTTTAGAAATACGTTAATGCGTTTAAACAAGTTAAAAATATTCGAAAATTAATATAATTTTTCATATTTTTTTAAAACTCCATTAAGTATACTTTTACTCACGAAATTAAATTCAATAGATAACAAAAGAAACTATGATTGTAACGTTCATTTTATACGGGTAGCTTAATTTCTATGTAAAAAATCAATTTGCTAAGCATATAAAATAAATAGATTCTTTCTGCAAATTTTTTTTTAGAATTTTTTTTCAGAAATATTTTGGTACTTTAATTAGTATAAATAAATATAATCGAAGCTTAATTAAATATAAATTTTTAATTAAAAAAGATTAAGCCCATATTTAAGTACGGATACCCTATATTCCATACAGAAATCCACCTTGCAATTAGAGAGAAATGAAACGTCTTACACTTAATTACCATTTTTTAAAAACTTTTTCAATGAATTTTGTGAGCGAAGAATTCATATAAATGTCTGCAATTAAGTTGAAGCTTGCGAAACTGAAATAGATGCTAGTAAAGAAAAACTTGTGTGGAAATCTAAATCACCAAAAATCACCGTTTAAACACACAATAAATACATTATTTAATGTGAATAAAACCAGACGTATACCTTTCGTGAGTTCACAACACTCACATCATCAATGTATAAAATCTATGTATAAAAACAGGTAACCCCCAACTACATGCAACCCAAATGTCAGGTGTGGACATTCCAACCCGGGTAGATTCATTCTGGGTAGATTTGTTGTGTCACGACACTTCAATTCCGCTTTGATTTCAATGGTTGCTGGAACTTGATGGTGTTTCTGTACTGTGTTACTGACATTTGGTTTTTCTCCTTGCATGTAGTTGGGGGGGGGGGGAGGATACTGTTTTTATACATAGATTTTATACACTGATGATGTGGTTCCTGTGAACTCAAGAAACGTATACGTCTGGTGTTATTCACATTAAATAATTTATTTATTGTGTATCTAAACGTTGATTTTTGGTGATTGAAATACAGGCTGTTTGGTTTGGTATTTTTTACGGGCAATTATTTTTGTAAGAGATATAAGAGCTGAAGAAAGGATTCCTTTGCCCCGTCGATGTATCTCTTATGGATACTAGTCTAAATTCATTCAGTGTTACACAGGCTGAAAGAAATTCCGAACAGTTAGGCCGACAACTACGGTTCGCTTTTTAACATTCGCATTTTTCGCATCATTTCGTGTTCACTAGCGTTGCGATCAGCCTCTGTGCACGTAGTGGTGCCGGGATTACTTGTATTCAAAGGACGCAGCATGTTACCTTTCTCATGTTTGGGTGCGTCTTATACACGGAAATATGTGACAAATATCTATTACGCTTTAAAAAAGTGTAGAACGTGTGAATGTATTTTGGTAAAAATACAGATAAAATGTTAATTACATACTAAAATACACTTATAATACAAAACTCCATAGCTTAAAGTCCAATGTTTCAACCAATGGCGAAATACAGTTGAAATTTAGCATTAACCAAGATACTGGGTCTATCTATATTATAAAGGACAAACATATCTGTGCGTAACGCATACGTCATTTTGCGAATGGCAACACTTTGAAATTTGAAATAAAATTTTGTTTTTGTAATTTTCTCTACTGCAAATTTTTATACTTCTAAACATCGCACATTTTAAATTTTTACACCGCTGTATAACGAAAAAAATTCTCTTTTAAATGCAATTTGTTTCAAAGCTGTATCTCATTTTAATTTTAAGATATTAATTTTTTTGTAGTTTTTATTACTTTTTTTGTAATCGTGGCAGCTGAAGTACTACATTTCTGTTGAAACTAAAGAGGGAAAAAATGAAAATAGTAGACTGCTGTATCTTTTGATGCCATTTTCTCATAAAATTCGAAAAAAATTGAAATTAAAATAGTGCTATGTCAAGAATATCGTCTGTTATAAAACCCAGTGAGTTTAGACTTTATTTCGTTGTTAATTATCAATTAAATGATTTTGCCGTGCCGGCTCCATTGCGAAATATTAATAAACAATTTGCACATAAAGAAAAGTTCAGAATTTCTCTCCCGCTAATTTTCTACAAAGAAATTAAAGCTTCATCAATAAATAAATAAAAGAATAATATATAAAAATGCACGAATTTAACATATATGTAGTCGAACAATTTAAATTTTTCGAGCCGAATTGGGAAAAATATGTGCTTTTAAATGTAATTTGTATGAAATAGAGTTGCTAGGCAACTGTTAAAGTAAAAGAGAAAAAAGAATCTATGTATTGAAAACACAAGATAGCTTTTTTAGACATCTTCCTTGAACTTTCTACTGTACCAATTTTGCTAATAATTCTCTTTTTAAATGAAAGCTGTTCATTTGTACATGTCCTCGCACTGGCTATTTTTCTAAATATTTTCACTTTTACATTTTTAATTTAATTTGAAAAGATTTTTTGAAATTTCATCAAAAAGGTAGCAATCATACTATTTCCACTGTTGCAAAAAAAAAAAGAAAAAAAAAAAAAAAAAAAAAAAAAAGAAATATTGGGGTTTATTTATCCTTATTGATACCATTTACTCATTACAATTAAAAATAACTTTATTTTAAGTCTGAACAGAAAATGACGTCACTATTTAAAAAACATTTTCGCTCATAAAGCTAATGTTACAATATATTTTCATTCGGCTGATACCGAATTTGATGTACTTGGCGTATTGCTTCTGTACGTGCCATATTTAAAAGAAAACAATCCTTTTCTTTGATAAAACTACATATTTTTACACGAATACATCTAAAAGACATCAGTTTCTGGAATTTGTACTTCGCGGTACTGGAATTAGACCCTCAAGCCAAAAGAATACATTTTCACATGCAAAGTTTTAGTTGACAAGCGGAAATTCACGTTTGAAAATCTATCTAAAGGAAAAATATGTCCGTGCGTACGGCTGGCGTTATTTTGAGAATGGCAACGCTTGACGATTAAATGTCAGATTTGCAATCTTTGCTACTGCAATTTTTTGAATTTCAAAACATCACGGATCTTCAATTTTTACGCCCGTTATATAGGGAAAAAAATTTACTTTCAAATGCAATTTTCTTGAAAATTTTATCTTAATTGATTTATTTATTATGTCTTTTTAAATAATTTTCAAGAATAATGTTTTTTAATCTATATCCACTGCGTACAGGCTCCATTACGGAATAAGCCATTTGCACTCAAAATAATATAAATAATTCAGTATATTTCCCTGACTAATTTTTTATAGCAAAATTAAAACTTCATGAATCTATTATATTAAAAAGTGACTGTCCATTTGTATTTCACAGCTGTTCATCCTAGAATATGGAATGTTGGGTGATCAAATTAACGCCAGTTATCCGCATGGGTCCGAGGATGTTAAACGTGGTCGTAGAATTTTAAAATTTGTTTAGTTTTCGAGATATAAATTTTTACGTTATTTTGATGACATTTCTGTAATGATGGAAACTAAAATTGCTCCATTTTTGTGGATAAAAGAGAGAAAAGGGAAAATTACAAGGATTATTAGGTATCATTGTTTGAAATCATTTTTTAAATGAAATTAACGTATATTTGAATAAATAGTGAAAAAATGATTGTAGTTTTCAAGAAAATTTCACGAAATACGAACTCACACATATTCAAGCTTCAGGAATCCGTTTATTTTAGAAACACATATCGACTCTCGACTGGAACATTGAGATAAATTCTGTTGACGTCAAAAGAAAAAAAAAACATCGTACGTTATTTTCATTTAATTTAAAGTCGTAAAGTAGATTTTTAACCATTGCCTTAAGATGGCTAATAAAACATTTCAGAAGCGGACATTAAAAATGTGAAATAGCGAGGAAAAAAAAGAGAAAAGTTTTAGCGAGAAAAAAAAACAATTCTTTAAATATTTATTTTAATTCACAAATATAAAATGCTTCTGAATAAATTCGTCCAAACAAATTCATTTTTGTATAAGTTGACCCAAATGACATCATATCTACGAACTCCGAAATTCGAAGCAAAATCTTGGAGGAGCGAAAAGCTCTAGGCAAATAAAGTTATGGAATAGGTGCATTTTTATTGGGAAAGTTTTGACTTAAATTGTAAATATAACTTATTATTTGAAATATTATATTTAATAAAATTAATATTGCAATGGCTTTCTAAATTTACAATAAAGTTAAGATTTCATTTTTCGCAAAAAGATCGATTGTCTCATGCAATTCAAAAGCAACACAACGGGTTGCTACGCAACTAGTTATATTAATGAACTGTTGCAACAATTTTATAGTGAAAGGTTAAACAATGATTAATGATATTTAAAAAAATTATGGTGAACGGTTAACCACGGTTAAGGTTTTTTTAATTACTTTTATGGTGAATGGTTGAACCATTATTTAGGATATTTTTAACAAATTTTATCGTGGGTGGTTGAACCAAAATTAAGGGATTTTTTTAACAATGATATGCTGAATGGTTAAACCATAATTCAGATATTTTCTAAAGCAATTTTGTTTTGAAATGTTGAACCACTATTCAGGTTTTTGTCTAAATTAATTTTATTAGGATGAGCTAAGCGTATCCTGTACTAGGCTACACAAATTACATTTTGTCGTACACTTTACAAAAAAACTATACAGTATGACTTGAAATTAAACATAAATATAAATTATGATTTGCACAATATATATATACTAGATTGTACCCGTCAAGATTTGACGGTAAATATCTTGAATGTTTCATTTAGAAAAATTCTTGAATTTTTAATGAATTGCTTTTAAGTTAATTATTGAAATTGTGACAAATTTCTATACTGCAGAAGTGATTCCTATTCCTTTAAAGTGGTAGAGGGTACAGTCAGCCAAACCTATTGAATGAAGTCACAGAATTTTAACTTTGTAATTTACAACCAATTATGCTTAAACTAAACTTTAACTAAAATGGTGGATAGAGCATTTATTTTTATTTACTAAGGTCTCATTTTTTCGAAAATTTCGAAATATTTTTTTTCGAAAAGAACATTTATTTTAATTTATTGATTGTGATTTTTTAACTACATGACCATAAAAAGCTGCCATGAACTTTATTTTTATCAGTCTCATTATCTAAGTCCAAATTTGAAACTTGGTGTAACATATAATTTTTATTATTTGAATTTTATTTTACATTTTTTAAATATTAAACAATGGATATCAAGGTAATTTTTTGAAATAGTTCTTATATAAATATCATTCTTCCTTTCCGTTTTCTTATTTTAAGGAAAAGAAAGGCAAACTTTTCTTTCTGACACACACACACATATATTCTTGATAATGGTCAGAAGATATTACAAAAATTGTAGATCAGCTCAATTTATTTAATTGATAATTACATTAAAAATATTTTAGCTTAAATATTTTAAATGTAAAATTATTATTATTTTAAATATTGTTCAGAGTTAAATTTTATTTAATTATAAAGCATTCAAATAATAATAATAATTAAAAAAATCATATAACTTCTCTTAATAAAATATGACATTATTGAAATAACGTATCGCGAAAAATATTACAGAAATCATTTTGCTGGGAATTGGGTTCGAACCTGCTATCCACTACAAAATATCGGCGCTTTAAACTGCTGCTTTAGACCGCTCAGCCACCGAGAACTCGCTTTCAATCTCTCAATCCCTCTAAATTGAACAGGGTTGATGCATGTGCAGATGTCCCGAAATGTATCTACTTAAAATTTTACCTTTGCGTTTTAATATATATGATGATTTTATAGTTTTTGAAGGTTTTAAAAAACTGAAGAAGGATAGATATTATACAACGTAGATTAAATAAGGCAGTTGTTCGACTTATAATACGGCATCGGAATGCTTAAGCCTAACATGGCTGATTTTAACGAAAGATTATCAAGATCCGGAAGCGTTATACACTTTGCGTCATTATCTATATTTACAGAATAACGCTGAGTTTCTTTTTAATTAATTTATTTTACATGTTTTTCCATTATGGACGCATTTTTGTAAATAAAAAATGAAACACGTATATTTTCAGAAGAAAAAATAAATTATGGAGTTACGATTTCTTTTATGAAATTTTTAAAATATCCTTTTTTATAAAACATATAACATATTTTTAATAAATTAAAATTTGTGAAAATTCAATTATTTACATTCAATTACAAAAGTATTTTTTAGTGTTAAAAGTTGAAATACACAATTTATTCTTAATATGTGAAATCATTTACGCAGAGGATACGTACGCATTTTAAAAGAATTATATTATGATTTTTTTTTTTTTTTTTTTTTTTTTTTTTTTTGTAATGTGGCAACAAAAGAATCGTAAACAAATAAAATTAATTGTTAAAATCGTTATATAAATATTTTGTAAAATTTCGCTTCGAAAATATTTTTATTTATACCAGTTTTATATCATAAATAAAAAAATTCTTAGTTATTTGGCTGAATTTAAATTTCGAAAATTAAAATGCTCCAAAACATAAAATAACATTTTTGCTTAATAAAGATGAAAGAATAATAAAATTTATATATATATTGTTACTTTCAAATATTTAACTTATTAAATAATGCTTCGTGAATCCAAACAAAGCATGGCTTTTGCTAGTAGGAAAAAGTTACAAAGTATTGAAACGGGATTCAGGCTATGTTTTATTTCTCACATTGCAGTTAAATGTCAAACCAGATTAAAGTTTTTAATTTATAATTTAATGGTGCAATAATGAACCAAGATTCAGATTATTTCTGCCCGCGTTATGTTGCTAAAGCGAAGCATTTTTTTTTTAATTAATATTAAACTGAAAAACATGAAATTATTATCATTATTATTTTTTTTATTATCATTATCGTTATTATTAAAAGTTTAATTATTGAATGTAGATCTTTGTCCTTGAAACATATTTAAAAACAAATAAATGTAAACATCTGGAACTAATTTAAATATACAAAATAACTGTATTTTATTCAACGATGCTAAAGATTAACATTTCCCTTTTTAAATTCTGATACATGTATATTTTTTCACGCATTTTAGTTAGTTACATATAATATAATCGCTTTAGGTTTATTTCATAAAGATACATAAAAATATAACTTTAAATTTAATATTCTTAGATTTAAATTTAAATTTGTGCCCTATTTTGTGATTTATTTCTTTTATTTTAAAATCCTGGAAATACTATATCTGGTTACTAAACTTTACATAAATGTATTTTCGTATGAATAATGTTAATGTTTTCACAGGAATCCAAATAAAAAAAAAGTGTCGAGAAAATTTTCTTTTACATATTGCATTTGTAGCAGCATTCCTTTATGATCTATAAATTACCTTGGAAGTAATTTTTTCCATTTTTTTTTTCTTTTTGTTGTTGGGAATTTTTTATATATATATTTCTATAAATGCTGAATTTTTCAAATTTTAAAATCCTGTCAAATTCTTACCTTTTTTTCCCAAAATAAAAATAAGCTTTATCAACAATCTAAGCAACCGTTTCAACTTTATTTTTCAAATTTATTTACTTTTAACCAGCGCAAAATTTTAATTTTTACACCGTCAAATAAGGAGAAAAATATAATGTCAAATGTAGTTCGTTTGAAAACTCTATTTCAGTTTATTGAGTTTTCATGGTTTTAAAAATAATTTCCAAGCATGATTTTTTTAAAATAAATAAATAATTACATATTATTTAAATGTATAATTAATGTATAATTTTAAAATGTATGATGTATGATTAGTGTAATTTATAATTAAATTTCATTAATATTAATAATTGTATAATACCAACATGTACTTTAAAAAGTTCAGAAATTATATAAACTTACCATTTATTTTTTCGAACGTAGACATTTTAAAATGAGATTATCAATCATACATGAAGGATACTCAACCCTTGTATATTTTGAATAAAATTTCCCTGTCAGGTAAAATAGAATTGCTCGAAACATCTGGTTAGTTTTTCCACCTGTTTTAGTAATGATATTTGTATGATATAAAACTGTTATTTTTGCTGACATAACATAATTTTATTTAAGTATGCAGAAATATAATAAACAAAATAAATAAAATTCAAACAGCAAAATCAGCGAAAATTATATATAGTATTACCACCACATCAATCTGATTCAATTCTGCAATAAAAAGCTTCAACGTTTGGAAAGCTGTCTTTGAAAAATCAATATATTGCCAATTGGTAAATCAAAAGCCGAGGAACAGACGTTTGATTCAGAATAGTGGAATTGTGTTGGAATGCATTTACAATTACTTAACTTAAAGAATGAAAAAAAGAAAGAAAAAAGTGGGTAAGTCTGATCACAGATTGCACCTAGAGTTTCGTTTAATATTCCTTTCAAAACACTTTATCCTTTTGCAAAATCTGTTAATTCTACATTTCGATGCCAGGGGGCACACTCTATTCTAAACAAGCCTCTATCCGAACGAAACTCCGTTTTACAACCTATCCGTAGATATATTAGTCCAGAGGATCGGATCCATAGCGCCCGATATAGTTAGGCATAAATGGTGGTATAAAGTAGAAATAAAATGTGTAAGGCTATGGTGCATAATGTGAAAGAGTGGCTAAAGGGATGTCGGCGAAAGTTAGAAAAGTGCACTCTGAGTAAAAAGGGTGGAGGTTAGAAAAATTGCCTAAAATGCACAAGTTAGAGACTGGATAGGTAAATATAAGACTTTAAAAAAAAATATGATTTGTCGTGTGATCGCAAGTGTTCAGCTATAAGTATTCAAAATTTCAAGTTTTACTCTTAATTAGGGTCTCAGATAAAAAAAAAAAGACGTTTAAAATACACAAGTTAGAGCCCAAACGGGTGAATATAAAACGTTTTCAAAATTTTATGGTTTGTTGTTTGATGTGATATGTTTAGCTATACATATCCAAAATTTCAAGTATCCAATATACATAGTTTCTGAGAAAGGGCTCTGTGACAGACGGACTGACAGAGGAGTGATACCAATATGGTTTCGTCAGATGAACGAAAGCCTAAAAAAGAAATAAAGATGAAACTAATCCCCAAAATATTAAGATTGTTGGGCCAGTGGGATCCGAAATTGCATATGGTTAGGTTTAACTGGTAGGAGTGCGATGCATTTTTAAATTTAAGATATCGCTTCAGAAAATATTTTAAACTTTATCTTTGCGCATATTCAACTCAAAGAATGTATTTTCAATTTTGGTTTACAAAGTAATTCTAAAATATACGCCAAATATTTCACGTGTTAAAGGCTGATGATCTATGTTTAATATTTCAACACTTAAAACAAAATTCAGTATATGTATTTCAGAAATATTTTGTCAACTAAAAAAGAAACATACATCCTTTAAGAAGAATACACAGAAAAAAGAATTTAAAAATAATAATTTCCTGGCAAGTTACTTAAAAATAAGAATGCAAATTTTTAAACTTAGCGAGGGGAATTTGAGATCTCACTAACACACACCCTTCTTAATGAAGTATTAGGAATGGTGTGGGAAATAAGTGTGCCGAAAGTCATCATTAGATACGCAACATCTACCCCCCCCCCCCCCCCCGACACATTTTATTTAATTTATAAAGTAAGGGATAAAACTATAAGGAAAATTTATTTAAAATTACTTATTGACAAATGTAGTAAATTTTAACAGTTTTATAAACGAAAATGAGTTTTATCATGATTTTTTTTTTCACGACATAATCATTGAAACTTTCTGCAACTAAAACATCTTATAGTGCAGAGAAGAAAAAATTTAAGAACACATTTAAACTTCAGTATCGAAGGAATAAAAAATAATATTTAAATTATTTCAATAAGATACAATCATAGTAAAACATTAAAATGTTCAGAATGAAAATTCACATTTTGTAGTAATTCTAAGATCATGTGCACTAGCGGAAGCATTTCGCCCCTGTTAAATTAGGTTTTACTCTTATGAATTTTTTTTTAGTCATTAAAATTCATTTCTATTGAAAGGTAACAGTTTAATAAATGTAAACGCATGTTTTATTTGAATATGACGTTAGTTTATCAATCGACCGATGATGACCACTTTTAGCAATTAAAACTCTGCAATTTCGTTACAGGGGAATTAAAAACCGATGTAAATTATGTCATTTCTATACAATCATAGTAAAATATAACCTTTTATATGAATGTAAATAAAAGTTTTTAGTCCATTGTCTTTTTAGAAAATTTTTAGAAAAATGTTAGAAAATATGTTTGTTTCACAGGTGAAAATATATTATTTTTCTTTTAAAAAATTAGTCTATATCCGTACTATTTTCTATTATTTCAGAGCTGGTGGATTAAAATTATCGGAAAATTGTGCAAAATTCAAGCATTTTTACGAAAATATCACTGTTTTATTAATTAATATTCAGGAATGAATTTGTGAATTTAAACATTATGCAATTTCGCTTTCAATATAATTCTACCTATTGACGTCTTAAGGACAATTTACTGAAATTTGAAATACTTTTTTTCTTACAATGAGAAAAAGGTAACAATAAAGATATAACCAATAAACATATAAAAACGCATTTATTTCCTTTTTTTTCTGCAGCATTTGGAGAAACAAAATTACAGCATTTTTAAATAAACTTCAAAAAAACATTTACATTAAAAATGAAATGCTACGTTTAGAATATTTAACCCATTTATGCCAAGCGTCTCATTTTTCGGAAGCTTCGAATTTGAATAAATTTGTATAGTTTTCTTCCTCTTTAAAACATAAAAAATTGTATGAAATAATCTATCTATATTATAAAGGACAAACATATCTGTGCGTAACGCATACGTCATTTTGCGAATGGCAACACTTTGAAATATGAAATGAAATTTTGGTTTTGCAATTTTCTTTACTGCAAAATTTTAAACTTCCAAACATCGCACATTTTAAATTTTTACACCGTCGTATAAGGAAAAAAATGTACTTTTTACTGCATTTTGCTTGAAAGCTGTATCTCAGTTTTATTTTGAGATATTAATTTTTTTGTAGTTTTTAATACATTTTTTGTAATTGTGGCAACTGAAGTACTCCATTTCTGTTGAAAGTCATTGAAGGTTGAAAGTAGAGGGAAAATAATGACGTTGAAAAGAAAATAATATATTACTGTACCTTTTGTTACCATTTTCTCATAAAAACTGAAAAAAAAAATTGAAATTATAATGCGTGCTATGTCAGCGATTTTTTAAGTTTCCAAATATCGCACATTTTTAATTTTTGCACCGCCAAATAGAAAAAAAAAATCTACTTTCAAATGCAATTTGTTTGAAAATTGTATCTTAATCGACTGCGTTATTACGGTTTTTAAAATAACTAGCCTCCCGTGGTGACCAGTTTGGTTTCCCTTAAATGTATGCTAGGCATTGTATCATGTTTACTTTTATTCATAACTTAATTTACTTGCTCAATCCTTCGCAAAATTGGAAGATTCTGATAGAGAAATAAAGAACTCGGTATTTTTATGTTAGTCGGGCACAGATGATAAATCGCCAAACATTTTAACCCGTCGCATTTTTAACCATTTGGAAATGGTTGTTGTTTTCGGTCGAGGAGGGGGCCAAATGATGCTCGCTTTTATTTTTTATTTTTTTACGAATTTCAACGATGTTCTTTAATTTTAGAAGAATTATTATTTGCATAGGTAATAGAAAGGCATAAAATCGTTAAAAATTGAAAAAGTTGCAAAATGAGCAGCGCAAATTATCAGATATGGAAAAATCCAAAGCCAAAGAGCCACCCCGAAATGAAAATCGTCTTGCAAAGCAAAAATCGGGGTTTTCAACTCACTATGTAGGCCATGAAAATCGAGGTCTTCAACTGATTATTTAGCCCATGAAATTCGATTACAGAATAAAAGACGAACGCGAAAAAAAAAACAATCTAATGTTTAATCGATTGATAGTAAAAGGCCATGTCTCGAGGGTCTCCAATCCACTAGCCACGGCGTTTTACAATCGGTCGATTCTAACCGGGAAAAATAGAGTTCAACGTAGGTAATTTGTCGCAATCTGTGGATAATTCGGTGGAACTGCTTTCGATTTGTAAACTGTTTTTCTTCTCGAAACGGGATGGATGAAGGTTTTGGTCGTCTGAAGTTTGATCTTTGCGATCTGTTGTTGAAGAGGATGCGACGGAAAAAAAAAAAAAAAATCCCTGACGGCTCGGGCCTACAGGCGGAGGTAGATTTCGAAGTACTAAATTCACCAACAAAACTTAAATCAAGATTAGAGATAGACCCAGTTCCTTCAATAAGAATGAGCTCCAGAGAGCTAAACATTTTGGGAAAATTCTAATATACACGAATACACACACGAATGTATATGGATTGGTTTAAAAAATAGCTAAAGGAAATTCAGAGAACCTCAAAGTGTTAAAATAAGTTAATATTTCCATTGTCGGATTTTCGTCATGTTTTAATAAGTTTCTTCAAACTCACATGACGTTACATATTCACCTGCTGAGGTCCGTTTTATTTCCAATATGATGCAATATATATATTTTTTTATTCGTCAAACTATTTCATTTTGTGTTTTCATGCGGAAATCTTGCTCTAGGAAACTTATGACGTAATATTCAATTTGTTTCAATTATTCAAGCTATTTATTTAATTTAATTTTTCACGTGAAACCTTGCAATAGAAAAGCATTTGTTGTGGTGAGAATTTTATTTCTTTTTTTTAATTGTTGGCAACTACTATAACGAAAAATATTTATTTTTTCCTGCCATTGTTGTGTAAGAGCTGGTTTTATCAGAATCATGTTAAGAGGGTATTCAAAATTTTGAACCCTCCCCATTTCCATTCCCTTGGGCCGATTTTTTCCATTTGCAATCCCCGCCAAGATATTAGTCATCTCAAAGTTGTTGGCGAATTTGAAAAAGATCCGTGCATAATTACGACTTTTATCGTGCGGACAAAATTTAGTACATACATACATACATATATATATATATATATATAAACTTTTTAGGTGGGGGTGGTTTTGGGTTCCTGGGGTCCTATAATGAAAAGTTATGAAGGAATTTTTCAAAAGTCGCACCATGGTAACGACTGCAATAGGTAGTATTTCTTACGAAATCTACCTAAAAATAGATGTAAGTCATTAAAAATCCCTGCCGGCTCGGGCCTACAGGCGGAGGTAGATTTCGAAGTTAAGTACTAAATTCACCAACAAAACTTAAATCAAGATTAGAGATAAGCCCAATTCCTTCACTAAGAATGAGCTTTAGGGAGCTAAACATTTTGTGAAAATTTGGTACTTGTTCGTTATCCCGTCGACCAATTTCGCCAAATTATATAAATCGCTAAACCACCCGCCAAATTATACAAATTGACATAATTTTTATTTAAAATAACGAAAGAACAAATAAATTAATATAACATTAATAAAAATACAAATAAAACTTCGGAACAAAAATCACCTGATGACGTAAACATGTGCTGTTAAGTGAATGTGACATTTACGATCAACCATTATTGGCTTTTAATCTTACAATTTAGCGACAGTAATTTGGTCGACGGGATAACTAACAAGTACCGAAAATTCTAATATACACGAATACACATACGCATGTATATGGTAAAGGTTTAAAAAATAGCTAAAACAAATTCAGAGAACCTCAAAGTGTTAAAATATGTTAATATTTCCATAGTCGGGTTTTTATCATGTTTTAATACGTTTCTTCAAACTCACATGACGTTACATATTCCCCTGCTGAGGTCAATTATATATTTCCAATATGACGCAATATATATATTTTTTAATTCGTTTAACTATTTATTTCATTTTGAGTTTTCATGCGGAAATCTTGCTCTAAAAAACTTATGACGTAATATTCAATTGTTTTCAATTCGTCAAACTGTTAATTTAATTTAATTTTTCGCGTGAAACCTTGCAATAGAAAAGCAATTGTTGTGGTGAGAATTTTATTGCTTTTTTTTATTGTTGGCAACTGCTATAACGAAAAATATTTATTTTTTCCTGTCATTGTTGTGCAAGAGTTGGTTTTATCAGAATCTTGTTAAGACGGTATTCAAAATTTTGAGCCTTCCCCATTTCCATTCCCTTGGGCCGATTTTGCCCATTTTCAATCCCCGCCGAGATATTAACCATATCAAAGTTGTTGGCGAGTTTGAAGAAGATCCGTGCATAATTGCGAATTTTATCGTGCGGACAAAATTTAGTGCATACATACATATATTAAACAAAAACCTAATTTGCAGATCAAATTAAAAAAACAAAATTTATTTCCTAAATTGTTTAAGCCCGAGAAGAGGGAGATATTAAGATATTTCATTCAATTCGTTCTACATTTAATGTTAAATTTTTGTAACCAATAAGTTAAACCAATTGAACATTAAAAAATAAAAAATGAAATTCATACAATATAATACTTAAAACACCTATATACTTAGATTCCGTTCAAATGAAATCGAAATAAATCTTAGACTTTTTTAAAGTTTTGTATTTTACATGTATCTTATCATATTATGTACAATCGTCATAAACATAATGCAAAATCTGCAGTACAAATATTTACAACTTAAGAAATCCCTGCTGGCTCGGGCCTACAGGCGGAGGTAGATTTCAAAGTTAAGTACTAAATTCTCCAACAAAACTTAAATCAAGATTAGAGATAAACCCAGTTTCTTCACAAAGAGTGAGCTGTAGGGAGCTAAACTTTTTGTGAAAATTATAATATACACGAATACACACACACATGTATATGGAATAGGTTTAAAAAATGGCTACAAAAAATTCAGAGAACCTTAAAGTGTTAAAATATGTTAATATTTCCATAGTCGGGTTTTTATCATGTTTTAATACGTTTCTTCAAACTCACATGGCGTTACATATTCACCTGCTGAGGTCCATTATATTTCCAATATGACGCAATATACATATTTTTTTTAATTCGTCAAACTATTTATTTTATTTTGAGTTTTCATGCTGAAATGTTGCTCTAGAAAACTTATGACGTAATATTCAATTTGTTTTCAATTTGTCAAACTATTTAATTTTACACGTGAAAATTTTGCATTAGAAAAGTAATTGTTGTGGTGAGAATTTTATTGTTTTTTTTTTTTTTAATTGTTGGCAACTGCTATAACGAAAAACTTTTATTTTTTTCCTGCCATTGTTGTGTAAGAGCTGGTTTTATCAGAATCATGTTAAGACAGTATTCAAAATTTTGAACCCTCCCCATTTCCACCCTCTTGGACCGATTTCGCCCATTTTCAATCCCCGCCGAGATATTAGCCATATCAAAGTTGTTGGCGAGTTTGAGGACAATCCGTGCATAATTGCGACTTTTATCGTGCGGACAAAATTTAGTACATACATACATACATACATATATATATATATATATATATATATATATATATATAAACTTTTTAGGTGGGGGTGGTTTTGGGTTCCTGGGGTCCTATAATGAAAAGTTATGAAGGAATTTTTCAAAAGTCGCATCATGGTAACGACTGCAATAGGTAGTATTTCTTACGAAATCTACCTAAAATCCAAATGGTCGTTGTAATCTATTAAATTACATTTTCTTTCCATATTTCATTAATTTAGATTAAAATATAATCCTTTCATTCATTTTAAAATGGATAACTTTAATTTAAAACTGAAACATTTCAAATCCATGAATTTCACTTTAAAAAAAATTCTTTATAAGAAGAAAAGAAAAGAATAAATACCATAGACCATTTAATTTCAACATCAAAGCATTATTTTAATTTACCCCTCGAAAAATAAAAAATGCTATTGGCGAGAATTGCGCCCAACTAGCATAAAAGAACAAACTTTTTGCGATCATAGCAACTTTAATGTAGTTTTGTTCGAAAAAAAAAATATTTAATGAAATAGGTTGCCAGAAAATACGTTGCCAAATTTCTTTTCTCGCCAAGGACCTTTTCTCTATTTCGCCAAGTAACTATACAGGAAAAATACCTTTATTTATTTATTTATTTATTGTATTTTAAATGAGCGGAATAAAAGACGGCACAGATGTCATATACGCACCACGTTGGCGTGATTTTTTTCTGACGCCAATGTTATATACGCACCGGGGTACTTAACTGGCGCTAAAGTGCCGTTATTTTGCTTGATATGGTAACCCGGATGTTGTTGTTTATGTTTATTTATTAATAAATTGTTTATTTACTTTTATTTTATTTTTTTAATTATATAAATTGTTTTGCTCTATATTTATTAATTAAACTTTTTTTTATTTATTGTTATCCCCTTTTTAAAAATATTACACAATAAACAATGAGATGCGTTTCATTCAGGTGTTGCCATTAAACAATTAACAAATAATCGCGATTTCTGTGCTACGTACGATAGCATAATATATATAGATTTTCAAGCATGAATTATTTTTAAACTTATCTATCACGTGTAGCTCGATTACAAAACATTAATCCGCTTGCCCTTAAAACAATGTAAAAAGTTCAGCATTTGTTTCCGTCTAATGTTCCATAACAAAATTAAAACTTCCTCTTTGGAAAAATAACTAAAATAATGTAAATAAGAAACAAATTTAACAGACATGTAATTGAACCGCGCGCATAAAGCACTGAAATGGTCAGAAACACTACCGTAAGTCGCAAAATCTTGGGCTATTAACTCTTGGCATGCGGTGACATGTGAAAGTATTGCTTTTAATAAATTTTAAAACTTTATTTGATTGCATAATTGATATTTTTCAGGTAAAAAATCTTTTTGATGTTAGTGGGCAATCTAAAATATGTATTACATGTGAAAAAATAATTACAAAAAAAAAAAAAAAGAATGGTTTTCACCTATACTGTAACCCGAGGAGCTTGGGTTTGATCCCCTAGTCTATGTTATAAAGGACAAACATATCTGTGCGTAACGCATACGTCATTTTGCAATTGGCAGCACTTTGAAATTTGAAATAAAATTTTGGTTTTGAAATTTTCTCTGCTGCAAATTTTTAAACTTCTAATCATCGCACATTCTAAATTTTTACACCTTCGTATGAGGAAAAAATGCTCTTTTAAATGCAATTTATTTGAAAGCTGTATCTCAATTTATTTTTGAGATATTCATTTTTTTTGTAGTTTTTAATATCATTTTTCGTATCGTGGCAACAAAAGTACCCCATTTCTATTGAAAGTCATTGAAAGTAAATGGAAAATAGTTGAAAATAGGAGATACTGCATCTTTTTGTTGCCATTTTCTAATAAAACCTGAAAAAAAAGTTGAAATTAAAATGTGGGCTATGTCAAGAGTATTGTCTGTTATTCCGTGATAATGACGTCATATGCATACTTTTCTATAGACGAAGATATAAGAGCTTCTTAAGAGCCTAAATTGATAAGCACTTCCTAATAACTGATCTTTATAATATTTTAATGATCAAGTATCTATCTATATTATAAAGAACAAACGTATCTGTGCGTAACGCTGACATCATTTTGCGAATGGCAACACTTCAAGATCAAATTTCGGTCTTGAAATTTTCGCTATTGCGACTTTTTAATCCTCTGACCATCGTACATTTTCAATTTTCAACGCATAGGGAAAAATTTAAGTTCAAATGCAATTTTTTTAAAAACTGTATCTTAATTGAATGATGCATATATTTTCTAAAATGATTTTTAAGCATGATTTTTTTTACGTTTATCTCATTACGTGCCGGATTCAATGCATAATAATAATAACTATTTTGTACATAAAGCATCAAACATTTTTCAGCATTTGTTTCTGACTATTTTTGCATAACGAAATTAATACTTCCTTTATAAACAAATAAAATAATAATATTAACAAAACCCACCAATCTAACATATTTGTGAAAGACAAATTAACGAAATTAATACTTCTTTTATAAACAACAACAACAACAACAACAAAAATCCCTGACGGCTCGGGCCTACAGGCGGAGGTAGATTTCGAAGTACTAAATTCACCAACAAAACTTAAATCAAGATTAGAGATAGACAGAGTTCCTTCAATAAGAATGAGCTCCAGAGAGCTAAACATTTTGGGAAAATTCTAATATACACGAATACACACACGGATGTATATGGAATAGGTTTAAAAAATAGCTAAAGCAAATTCAGAGAACCTCAAAGTGTTAAAATAAGTTAATATTTCCATTGTCGGATTTTCGTCATGTTTTAATACGTTTCTTCAAACTCACATGACGTTACATATTCACCTGCTGAGGTCCATTTTATTTCCAATATGATGCAATATATATATTTTTTTATTCATCAAACTATTTATTTCATTTTGTGTTTTCATGCGGAAATCTTGCTCTAGGAAACTTATGACGTAATATTCAATTTGTTTTCAATTCGTCAAACTATTTATTTTATTTAATTTTTCACGTGAAACCTTGCAATAGAAAAGCATTTGTTGTGGTGAGAATTTTATTTCTTTTTTTTTTAATTGTTGGCAACTGCTATAACGAAAAATATTTATTTTTTCCTGCCATTGTTGTGCAAGAGCTGGTTTTATCAGAATCATGTTAAGAGGGTATTCAAAATTTTGAACCCTCCCCATTTCCATTCCCTTGGGCCGATTTTTTCCATTTACAATCCCCGCCGAGATATTAGTCATCTCAAAGTTGTTGGCGAGTTTGAAGAAGATCCGTGCATAATTACGACTTTTAGCGTGCGGACAAAATTTAGTACATACATACATACATACATACATATATATATATATATATATAAACTTTTTAGGTGGGGGTGGTTTGGGGTTCCTGGGGTCGTATAATGAAAAGTTATGAAGGAATTTTTCAAAAGTCGCACCATGGTAACGACTGCAATAGGTAGTATTTCTTCCGAAATCTACCTAAAAGAATAATATTGTAAAAACACAAATCTAACATTTTTGTAATCGTACAATTTAAATTTTTAGATCACTGTATGTGAATGCTGTGTGTAACTTTAAGATTGAAGACAAATAGTTTTCTTTTTCACATTTTTATCACACAGCACACAAATGTTACAAACAATCACAAACACTGAAAAACATGTAGAATGATGAGGTGACTTTGGGGTAATAACCCGCTGTTAGAACAAGTGACGTTCATAAAACATCTTTTGGGGAATACTCCCGCTATAAGCAACAGAATAATTGGGGATAAGACCCGCTATAGCATAATGTGCCACAATGGCAGCTCGAGAACAACATACTATACTTGGGGATAACACCCGCTCGAATACACAATGTGCCGAAATGGCAGCTAAAGAACAACTATATACTTGGGGATAAGACCCGCTCGAATACACAACGTGCCGCAATGGCAGCTAAGCAACAACTGAACTGGGTCACATGACCGCAAAGCTACGGAGCTCGTTCGGCATGCGCACAAGGTCCGAACATGCCGCCCCGCGTTGCAATGTGCGTAGCACATTCAAAATATTAAAAATACACTATAAATACAAGAACTAAATAAAATACCAATACCACAAAATAATATTACAATACAAATACAATAATGATAAGTAGCAACAATAAGGACTATACAATACAATAAAATTAAATTCTTTGATACAAAATTTAAGCTATTTTCTAAAAATAGTTCTATATTGTTAAGAAAAGTTGAATGTAAAATAACATGTAAATCTTAGGTGCACCTTAAAATACATAAACAATGAGAAATAAGTATATACATTAGATTTCATTAAATTTCTGAAGAAATATTTTGTTACTAAGCTAACGAAAATCGCGATATAAACCTTATGAAAAATCCCCTTTCTTTGATTTTTATATTTAATCTCAAAAGGGCCGCAAAAATCGGCTCCTGTATGGTTAAACGTAAAATTTGGAGTTACTCTTTCCGATGGGAGGTCACCCATGATTTGTTTAGCAGTAACCGGGTTGTTCCTAAAACAGACAACGCAATCATGCACTACTTTTCGCGCTAAATTTTTTCCACTTACGGGCCAAAACCGCATTCGTACGTAATGGATTAAAGTTTGGGGACCAATATGAAAATACTTCCTGTGAAAATGCTCAAATATGAGTTTTGTGAGCTTATGGCCTTTCGGCAAAATGATTTGATGCTTCTTATCAAAGTTTAAATCTGAATTTTCCAACCTACCGCCAACTCTTAAGATATTATCTTGATCCAAAAAGGGGGATAAACATTTAATTTTACTGGAAGGGGGAACCCTTGATTCCCGTTTTAAACCCTTAATCTCTTCCTGAAATTCTGCATTTTGTACTAATCTAATTAGAGAAACTTCAGAATTTTTTATTTCTGGGGTTGTGAGGCTGCCTCTGTGCCGGTCTGCTAACTTACATTTGCAATTGTGAAAAAACCTATAAACATATGCCAGTATGCGAAGAATACTATAGTATTTACCACTTATGTTGAGAAAAAAATCTACTTCTTCAGGATTCCTGAAAAGAGAAAGAGAAATATTAGAATTGAAATCATTACAGTTATTTTTATATTTTGATTTAGTCTCTGGAATGTAATCTGTTTCTGGCACAGAAATAGTTTTTTGCTCAGTCACTAAGTCATCAGCTGCTAGGAATTTTGGTCCCCTAAACCACATTGGATTCTCTACAAGAGAATTAACACTCGCACCTCTGGTCAAGAGATCGGCAGGATTGTCCTTGCTAGAGCAGTGATACCAAGAGTTCGAATCTGAAAGTGCATTAATCTCTATGACACGGTTTGCCACAAACTGCTTCCATCGCTTTGATGATCCTTTGATCCAGAATAAGGTTATTTTGGAATCTGTCCAATAGTACACCTTCGATGTGATTTTTTGATCTAGGATGGGTTTTACTTTATTGGTCAGTCTTGCACTTAGTAAGGCTCCGAGAAGTTCTAGCCGAGGCAGAGTTATCTCCTTTATCGGTGCAACACGACTCTTTGAAGTCACGAGATTGACTTCCACACCACTCTCTCTTTTTATTCTCAGATAAATTGCAGATCCATACGCTATTTTACTAGCATCAGAAAAGGCGTGTATTTCTACAGCTATTACTTGATTCAAGCAACCAAGAATTTTCCTCGGAATTTTTAATTCTGCTAAATTTGGAAGTTCTTCGAGCCACTTTAACCATTTTTCGTGCACATTAGTTGGTAACTGTTCATCCCATGCTGTCTTCTTTAGCCATAGTTCTTGGAACAGGCATTTTATTCTAATGGTGAATGGCGTCAGCATGCCTAACGGATCGAAGATTTTACCAACTGCTTGCAATAGTAGACGTTTTGAGCTTTTTTGCGATGACAAGAATTCTATTAAACTTTTGACTTCGAATGTCAGACAATCTTCTTCTGTTTTCCAGGACATTCCTAATACCTTGCTTAGATTGCTTCCTAGGCTTATTGCAGCATGTTCTGCTTGAATATTTAAACCTTCCTTTTGCCAGCACTGCAGTAACGCTTCATCATTTGTTATCCATTTTCGAAGAATCATTCCTGCTTCAGACATTATTTTGTTAGCATTCAGGGAAACATCAAGAGCTTCTCGCAGCGTATCTTCGCCAGATATAAAATCGTCCACATAAATATATTTATCGAGTAGGTGAACAGTTCTTGGGTGTAGGTTCATAAACCGCTTGATGTGCTCCTTTATTGTAGCAGATAGGAGGAATGGAGAGGCATTGACTCCAAAAATAACACGTTTGAATCTGAAGACCTTGAAAGATTTTAAACCATCATCATACCACAGAAAACGGACAGAATCCCGATCTTTTTCAGCTAGTGAGATTTGAAGGAACGCCTTCTCGATATCAGAAGAAAAGGCAATTTCGTATAATCTGAAGTGGATTAAAATATCAAATAGAAGTGGATTTAAGTTGGTGCCGGGCCATAAACAATCATTAAGGGACAAATCATTGTTATCATGAGAGCTGGCATCGAAGACGATTCGGACCTTTGTAGTAAGTTTATCTTCTTTACAGACCGCATGATGGGGCAAATAATAAACTGCCCTGTCTAAAACAGGTTCATTTTCTTGCACCTGCTCTATAATTCCTTGCTTTAAATATTCCGTGATTATTTCAGAATATTGTCGAAAAAGCTCTGGGTTTCGATAAAATTTTCTTTTTAGACCTTCCAAACGCTGTTTCGCAACATTAAAATTATCATTTAAATCCTTCCAGTCTCTCTTCCAGGGTAACTGAACTTCATAACGATCGCCTACAAATTTGACAGTTTTATCGAATATTTGTTGTGCTTGATCAGTTTCCGATATTTTCGGATTATCATGTTTTATGCCTATAGACTCAAGCTCCCAAAATTGTTTTAAATTATCATTTATTTCATCGAAATCTCTAACGAAATTGCACATAGTAATATTGTTTGTTCGCGTGTTCTCCTCTAGCGCCCCAGTTGGGATCCATCCAAAAACAGTGTCTTGCAGAAAAAGTTTATCATTTATCTTAACTGAATTATGCTTTAAAATTCTATAAAATAATTCAGCGCCAAGCAATGCGTGAACTTTTCCCGGTTTGAAAAATGTGGGGTCTGCCAATTCCACAATATTCGGTAAATTAATGTCCGATACATTTAATTGCTTTGATGGAATTACATCCGTGATTTTGGGAACAATTAAGAAATCTATATTCTCCCTGAAAGAGCCATCTTCGTTTGTAATTACACTCGAAATTTTATGTTTTACATTATAAGTATAACCGTTTAATCCTGTAACGGATACATTAATTATCCCTTTTTTAAATTTCAGCATGTCAGCGCAATCCTTAGTTAAAATATTGACATTGCTAGCATTATCCAAAATGACTCTAAACCTTCGTTTATTTCCGAAATTATCTTCTATAAAAACAAAGCATGTACTCAATAAAATTGATTTTCTTTCTTTACTTATATTATTCAAGGTCTTTAATGATTCGTTATTTACCGAAATGTTCTTCGTTTCTCTATTTACCGCACCTGCAAGAGGGGAGGAAATTTGGGGGGAAGCCAATTCATTTTTGGATTTATTTTCTTTTTCTCGATGAAGCCATGAGCTGTGTCGCAATCCACAGGTATTACAGTTATATTTTGAAATGCAAGAATTTACGCAATGAGAATTATTCAAACAATTAATACACAGCTTATTTTTCTTCACAAAATCGTATCGTTCAGAAACATTCATTTTTAGAAACTGAGAACATTTGTTCAAATTATGAAAAGCCAATTTACACAGAATACAAGTTTTTCCATTCGATTTATCATTCGAATTTAGTATGAAATTTTTTTGTTTGTTCGAAAGAGGAATGTTTTTGTTTAAGGGTTTTGAAGCAGAGTATCTATTTACGCTTTCTAACGTAGAACTGCGGTTTTCCAAAAATGACATTAATTCATTAAATTGCGGGTATTCTGATTTTTTAATCGAATATTCAAATAATTTTCGAGATTCCTTATCTACCTTTTGCAATATAATATTGATAAGGATAGCATCAGACAGATTGTTTTGTTCATATTGTAATACTTTTAGGGCCCTCAAATTTTTATTTACACAATCAATAAAGGATCTCAATTCTTTAGAAGACTCGTAATGTATTTTTTCATAATTAATTATAGCTGATAAATGAGTGTCAATGAGCAAACGTTGATTTTCGAATCTTTCAGTAAGTGCTGTAAACAATGACTGAAAGGAATCGTCTGGGCTCTCTAGCTGCTTTGCTTCATTTTTTAGCGATGCTCGCAAATAAAACAGCTTCTGAGCGTCATTTAACTGAGCATTATTGATAATTAAATTTGTAAATTGTACTTTAAAGATTGACCACTCTTCATATTTACCATTGAATGTTGGTAGTGGGATTTCAGGTAACTTAACTTTAATATTATTCGAACTTATAGATTCAATACTATCAGCATGCACATTTATTTCAGAAACTTTAAGATTTTTAAGAAATAGGTTGAGACTTACCTCAAGTTTCTCGAGACGATCTTCGAGTTCATCTAACTCGTTTTCGATTTCTGGTAAGTCCTTAATCTCAGGGATATCATAATATTTATCCCGTATTTCCGATACTTTTGCTTGAAGCTCGGGTAATTTTCGAATCTTTATTTCGAGCTCAGTACTCGAGTAATTAATTTCGTCTGTATTATCTTTTACGAAATTTTCTAATTTCGTTATAGCACCTTTTAGAGCACCTTTTGTTCTATTTAATTTTTCCATAGCAGCTATTTCGCTGCGAAATCGACGGACCACTAGAATGTATGTGAATACTGTGTGTAACTTTAAGATTGAAGACAAATAGTTTTCTTTTTCACATTTTTATCACACAGCACACAAATGTTACAAACAATCACAAACACTGAAAAACATGTAGAATGATGAGGTGACTTTGGGGTAATAACCCGCTGTTAGAACAAGTGACGTTCATAAAACATCTTTTGGGGAATACTCCCGCTATAAGCAACAGAATAATTGGGGATAAGACCCGCTATAGCATAATGTGCCACAATGGCAGCTCGAGAACAACATACTATACTTGGGGATAACACCCGCTCGAATACACAATGTGCCGAAATGGCAGCTAAAGAACAACTATATACTTGGGGATAAGACCCGCTCGAATACACAACGTGCCGCAATGGCAGCTAAGCAACAACTGAACTGGGTCACATGACCGCAAAGCTACGGAGCTCGTTCGGCATGCGCACAAGGTCCGAACAATCACCAAATAGGATTTTTTTTTTTTTTTCAAATTGAATTTGCTTGCAATGTTCATCTCAGTTTACTGATTGTCTATGGTTTTAAAAACAATTTTAAAGAGTGAAATATTTTTTAATTTATCTATATCGCGCGGAGTTCGATTACGAAAGATTAATCCGTTTGCTCTTAAAACAAAATAAAGAGTTCATCATTTTCTAACGGATAATATCCATTAAAAAACTTCCCTATGAATAAATAAATATAATAATATAAATAAAACAAAAATTGGTACTTCTAAGTTATCCTGTCGACCAATTTCGCCAAATTATATAAATCGCCAAACCACTCGCCAAATTATACACATTGACATAATTTTTATTTTAAATAACGAAAGAATTAATAAATTACTAAAACATTAATAAAAATATAAATAAAACGTCGAATTAATGGTTTTATTGGCCATTATTGGCATTTAATCTTGCAATTAATTAATTAATTAATTAATGGCAACCATTATTGGCATTTAAGCTTACAATTTGGCGACAATAATTTGGTCGACGGGATAACTAAGAAGTACCCCAAAATATAATGTATAAGCTCTGAAATTATCAGAATATAAAAGGATGCCGTAAGTAGCAAAATCTTGCTCAAATAACTCTTAGCATGCGGCTAATAAGAAAATATCGCTTTCGATAAATTTCAAAAATTTATTTGATTGTATAATTCGTATTTTCTATATGAAAAATACTTTTTTTTTTTGTAAGTGGGAAATCTATAAAATTTATTGCATATAAAAAAATTATTAGTTTTCAATTAAAAAATATGTTTTGACCTATATTCTTTAACCCGGAAGCCCGGGTACGATCCACTAGGATATATAAAAGCCGTTCTCTGTATGTATGTCCGGTATACAAATCTTCAATTTTAGACCGATTTGCACGAAACTTCATGCACATACGTTTTAGAACATGGGAAAGATCACTGTCTACTTTAAAAAATCACCAGACCAATATTTGTCCCTTTTTTCTATCACCTTTCATAATTTAACATTATAGAAGTATCTCTTTTTAAATTTTCAAATTGAATAGTTGCTTTCCTATTGCCACACATCTATAAAACTGCTCAATAATTTAAAAAAAATGATAACTCGAGTACTTTGTTTTATAAGCCAATAAGAATTCGGATTGTCTCACTAAATTTTTGTTGTTTTTGAAATTGACGTCATTCAAAGAAGTAAATGCACATTTTTTATATATTTATGTAAAAACTTTAACTAAGCATGTTTTAAAATGACGTAGTACCTTACTTGAATGTTTCTGAAATTAAAAAATCTATTTTAATGAAGTCGTTTCAATATCAAGAAGTCAATTAAGGAAAAAGATAATAATAAAAAAAATCGTTTGCTAGATATGACGTCAATTTCGTCAATATAATTTCAAAGTGTTTTTAAAAACTGGCTGTTACAATTTATTTCCTATTTCTTTGTAATGATGTATCTTTAATTGTATCATTTAGATAAATGTTTTAATACCTGAAATGCAGTGATAACATGCTACGATTTATATCGAATAAGCTTATATAAAATACGATTTTCCTACGATTTTTATTAAATAGAAATTATAGCTACTATTTTTTACTTTTTTCTTTTTTAAACAAAATTTCATGACTGACATTACGATTGAACACGGCTGCGGATTTGAATTTTATGAATGGAAATATGAGTTTCTATTTAAAAATTGACGGCAATGAATCTTTATATACATGTGTTAAAGATGCCTGTTATACCGCCCTGTAAATAGTACATAAATATAAATCGTTTTTAATTTGAAACACGAATATATTTTTAACCCTTAATATATTTGTTAGATTTCTCAACAACTACAGGGAAACATATTTTTGTTATTTTCGTTTTAGCGATGAATTTCGTTTTAGCGATCAATTTCGTTTTAGCGATCACTTATTTATCTGAGTAGCACATTTCTCCCGCTGTGGACAATTTCTCCGAACCAGTCTTTAATTAAAGGAAATGTATGGGTGAATTTGATGTTCCATTTTAAAGCAATATGTATCTTTATCTCAAATGTCCTTCCGTATAGCTGAAAACAATACGATCATCAACTCTTGCTATTATATTTTCTAATGTGTAAGACAAAATTTCGGCTGTTTTGGGCCTAATTTTTTAGTTGATAATTTACAGTAGGATTTATTCTAAGAATGATAGGCGGATATACAATGTACTAAAACTATTCCTTAAAAATTATCTAACTTTTTTAAAAGGCTAATCATTTAGAATTGGTTTCACCTGATTATATAATATTTGAGCTAATCCTATACTAAAGCATGTACAACAAAGTGTTATATACTAAAACTATTCCAGAAATTTGGGTACAAAGTAACAGTGCAAATTTCATCAAAATCTGTCCAGTAGAACTTTTTAAAAAGGCTAATCTTTTATAATCGGGTTCACCTGACTACTGAACTTTCTTCCATAAGTTTCTAACAAAGCGACGTAAAACTAGATGCAGTATTTTAAAACCATCCGTGTAAAATTATCTAACAAATAATACAAGTTCCAATGAAATCCATTCGGAATTTTTAAAAAGACTAATCTTTCATAATCGGGTTCCACATGTTTATTGAATTTTCCCATATAATTCTATTACTAATCAGCGTATAACAGTGTTACGCACCAAAACCTTAACTGAAAAACTAATAGTGCAAGTTGACTTAAAATTATTTCCGAAGAACTCAAGTTATAAGCAGCCGGAATAAGATTCCCACACGAAAACAATCAAATACTGAAATTTGCCAATTTAGTTATGTAAAAGTACACGAAAACAAACAAATACTGAATTATTTACAACGTTTTTGAGCAATTAAGTTAATCTTTTGTAACTGGTTGTAGGCATATTTTAAAAGATTTAAGGTTGAAAATTACTTTAAAAAACATAAAAAATCTGTAAATTGAGATAAACTTTTTAAACAAATTACTGAAAGTGTTTTTTGTTTTCTGTTAGACGTTGAAATAATCGGATGTATGATGTTTAGAGATCAAATTGCAGTAAAAGCGTAATTTATGGTACGGTTAGGTTGATGCCACCAACAATGTAATGCTAGGCGTTACTCATTAGGGTGGGCCGAAAAAAACTTTTTTTTGATTTTCGATGATGGGTAGTGCGGAAAAGTGGCCACTAGTGGCACCAAGTTCACAGAAAAAATTTGAGATTTTTAGGACAATTCCTATATTTGCCGCTTTTGGCTTGAAGTTTTGCTAAAATGCTGATTTTTGAACTTTTTTAGTAAAAAATTTAAAATTGTTAAATTAAATTTATTTTGATTGCATTTACTTAAAAAGTCATATTTAATGTATCAAATGTTTAAATATGCTGTCATTATGCACTAATTTTGTGCTACGTGCTTTTAAAATGTACAGCTTTTAGCTTGTTTTGCGTTCGGTACCAACGCGAAACAACCCGGAACTCACCGCGAGGAGGTAGCTGTACTGCGAGCTCCAACCGCCCTCCTACCCACAGAATATTATATATTCAAAGTGCATACCTTTTTAGGTTACGAAGTCCTTCTTAGAAATGAATTTTGGCATCTTTTTCTGCGCTTGCAGTTTTGCTCTAATGAAGGCATCTCTTCCTTCACCCCCACATACCTTTGATGCAGCTTCTGTAACAATTTTAACGACTCTTTCCACAGCCTGGGAGTGACTTGGAAAGCAGATTAATGCTTTATCCAACATGTATCCTGAAATTATGTTTTCTTCAATTTCTTCTAATGAAAGAGTTTTTGTTATAGGAGGCTCGCTGATTTCCGTGGTTACCCAGTCGATGGAATCATAGTATTCCTTTGCTTTAAAGTTCAGCTTTGGAACCTGAAATTCTCGCATTATGTTGGTTTTTATCTTTTTTAAATTGCGGCATTTTTTTATTCTTTCCCATGCCATTCTTCTAATATCTATGCTATCATCGGTTGCCATTGCTATCAGTATATTCTCGGGATGGCCATAGTATCCATTTGTCTGTACGACTGAGTGGACTGTCTCTTTTAGCTCATCTGGTAGAAACGTCGAAAGTTTAATAATCTGCCACAGATGTCTAGGCCCGTCCGCGCAACCTGGCCTTTTCCTTACAAACAAACCACACTGGCGCATAAACTTTTATCACGTACTGCGCGAGATATTTAAGCGCTTCATCAGGATTTAAACTACTAATGTACAAGCGTAAAATTCTGCAGGCAGTTGTGATCCATCTCGATTGTACAATTGGTCCAGGTTTTCTGTTTTCCAGCCCTTGAGGACACTGTCCGCTTGAAACCGCTGCACAAATATCAAATAAATATTTTTGATCTGTACTCAGATCTTCAGTCTTTTCCATTTCTGATGTCCATGAAACAGCAATAGGTTCGAATGAAATGACACGTAGATTTTCGCATCCTGTTAGTCTAGAACCTATTGGGCCGGCAAAGGACTTAGGTCCCGTGGTTCACACCATCAAGTTTAGACAGTAGATGTCGGAGTGGAAGTTCGTTTGTATGAAGAATACATATAAAATGTGGCAGTTCTCTTCTTAATTTTTTTTCAAGACAGGCAATGATACCATTGCGTTTTCCTGCATTAACAGTGGTGCCCTCACACCCGAGCGCTATTAGTTCAGAAAAGTCTACTTTGTTCTGACATAGAAAATTATATAAAGATTGAGCTATTTCTTTTCCGTGACCGGAACGAGGTGTCAAGTGACCCAAATATTCCGAACCAGGTTCAGACAACACGGTGATATGTTCCTCGCCTTTCTCTCGACGGTGTCACTTGTTTCCTTTTTTTCTATCATGATCGTTTTATCCTTTCTACCATCAAAGAATATGCTTTTAATTTTTCTTCCTTCAAGAACTTCCTCCTCCTATATCTTCTTTCCAAGTTTATGTTTCTCTCTTCTGACCTTGTTTTTATCAATGACGAGATTCTTATCTTTTTCTGTCACAATTCCTGCATCTTGAAGCACGGATGAAGCTATTAACGCAACTTCCTTCTCTGATACACCAGTCCTAAATGCGGCAAACGCTGTGTGAGACAGGGATATGCGTTTAGGAGTGTCTGGCTTTGAAGGGCCTGGTTCAAATTCAGATTCAGTCTAGCTGGTTGCTTGAAAGCTCCCACTACTTGAATCTTCAGCAATATATCTGCACTCGTTGAAGGCTTTGTCGCAGAACCACTATTCCTCGTTGAAATTGTATTCCTTTTCATTTTCTGTGATATTTTCTTTGCAAGAGTTTTGCTTGTTTTTAAATCAATATTTCCGATAAACATTTTTCGAAAAGATCTTTGATTCTTCAAGAAGTTCACCTCTCGATGTGGGACTTTACGCCTGATGTCGCAGCTACAATTTTCCAAGTCTCTGCACTTACAAGCTGCAATGTCAAAGAGAGAGGTTTCCGCATTTCGTACGAAATCTTCGCGGATCGTCTTGCTTTTAACTCCCTTTTTATTACAGGATTTCTCCAATGATCTACACTTATTGTAATAGTTTTTAATCTTTCCGTTAATTGTTCGTGGGAAAACCACTGGTATGGAACCTTTTATCCAGATTTTGGAAACTTTTTCACCTACCATTTTAATAATATCATCCACTGGTTGAAGATAAATATCTCGATTTTCTTCTATATCGCTTCGCAACCAATAGTAGTGACGCATGATGTCAGCATAAGTTGGCAATTGCAAGTCTTTCAATTTGCACGGTGCCCCAAAAAGGTTACTTTTCACACTATCACGTGTCTTTACATGACCATTACCTTTCGCACTGGCCATTTCTAAACTCGTCGTAATAAAACGCACAAAACACAGTAATGGCTCGTTAAATGATCCAAAAAGCACTGTATCGCACGAGAAAAAGGTTTTACTTTTACACTGAACAAATGTCGCAGTGAAACTGAGCACTGAAAAATAATAAGCATTCCTTATCGCACTTTCTCCCCTCTTGTATTTCCTCCTTCACTCCCGCAAAATCGCTATGAGTCACTGCGTTCACCCCCTTCTCGATCTGTTTTTGAGGAATTCTGCTGCCCGTCACCGAAATATATGACCCTTAAAGCATCGAAAAAAAATAAGGAAAACCAAGGGACATAAACAAGACAAAAGAGAGAAACCGTTGAAACATTCAAACAATACATGCAACTTTTGCTCACTTATACGCGAAAAGGCTATAAAAATCGCCTAATTTAAAATACACATAGCAATTAAATAATACATTATCAGAGCTTATTTATACATTAGGCACTTTAAATATGCCTTTTCAAGTAAATGCGATTAAAATAAGTTTAATTTAATGTTTTTAAAATTTTTGCTAAAAAAATTCAAAAATCAGCATTTTAGCAAAAGTTCAAGCCAAAAGCGGCAAATATAGGAATTGTCCTAAAAATCTCAAATTTTTTGTGTGAACTTGGTGCCACTAGTGGCCACTTTTCCGCACTACCCATCATCGAAAATAAAAAAAAAGTTTTTTTCGGCCCACCCTATTCCTCATAGTCTCTTCTTCATAGTATTGCATTAATAGCAAACGGATATATCTTTCTTAATTTGCTTGCAGGAATGTTTTAAAAAAATCTCCGTGATTGGAAATTAATTTAAAATAGGTAAATAATCTGTAAATTGAGAAAAGCTTTCCAAACAAATATTACTGAAAGTACTTTTTGTATTCTATTAGAAGTTGGAACAATCAAATGTGCGATGTTTAAAGGTCAAATTGCAGTAAAAGTTAAATTCATGGTCGGGTTAGGCTGTTGCCACCAAAAATATAATGCTAGAGTTACTCATAGCAATGTCTTTTCTTTACAATATTGCATTAACAGCAAACAGGTATATCTTTCGTAATTGGGCTACATACAAATTAAAAAATATCCATTATTGAAAATTACTTTAAAATACATTCAAATGAGAAAACTGAGATACAATTTTCAAATAAATTTCATTTGAAAGAACTTTTTCCTGTTCGACAGTGTGAAAAACGAAATTGTATGATGTTCAGAAGTTAAGAAAAATTCCAATAAAGGCGCAATTTATGGGTTAATTGGCTTTTTAATGATTCGTGGACGGGAATGCACTAATCGCAGTTATTTCCGTATCACTGCCGTATTATTTCATTTTAATGTATTTTACCCGGGAGGACCCTTATTAATGACACGAGCGAAGCCGGATGGTTCTGCTAGTTACCTATAAATCTCTTTATCTGTTACCGAAAGATGACAGAATAAGACAATTATTTATATGCTTAAAAGGGGGGCTTTTTAAGGAGTTAACAGGTTTTTCCTTTTCCTAGTTGTCAAAATGTAAAATGTAAGTTTATTTGTATTTTTTCTACCAAGTATTTAAATAAATAAGTCATAATCTTAGCTTGTGGATATCTTTGAAGTACGTATTTTTTAATTTGTGAAAGTATATGTTCAAGCTTATTTTTTATACATTTTTGTAACGTACAAAATATAGGGCACTAGCCACGAATGGGTATATATTTTTATTAGCCATTTAGGAGACAGTTATTTATGTAATGTCCATTTCATGATGATTGTGAAACGAATAGTTTTTAAGCCTTATATACTATTATTCTTAGTATATTATTACTAATTGCCGAAACGTCAGTGAAGGCTTACTGTGGAGACACGAAAAGTTTTGGTTTCCGTTAGTCTGTCTGTCTGTTAGTCTGTCTGTCTGTTCCGCGATAACTGCCGCAAAAAGCATCCGATCGGCTTGAAATTCCCTGGGCATGTTGATGAGCTCCCCGGATTTAGCTGTATAGTTTTGGGTTAAATTTGGTTCATTCGTTCGGAATATACAGAACATTTTATTTTGTGATATAATGCTTTTCTATGGGAAGTCAGACGATTTTCAAATTTTCATTTGTTGAAAGAAATCGCTCATATGAATAATAGATTTAAATGGTAAATTTTGGATGCTGAAATTTTTAAATAAGAGTATTAAATTATTCTTATTAGTTTGCAATTTTGTCAAAACATTTGTCATAGCTTTTAAATTAGGTGTATAACTTATGATAGAATTTTATACATGTCTTCGAATAATATAAAACATTTTATTTTATGAATTTACTTATATTTCATTTTTTCTTTTAACCGTTGCGTAGCAACAGCATCTCATCTAAAAATATCATAAATGTGAAAGTATGTATGGTTTTTTGAAGTCAAATCAAAGCAAAAGGAATGAATTAATGAAAGCCTTTGTATAGATATTTGCATATAGATTTATTTAAACGCAGAAATGAAAATAGTATTTATATACTATATAGAATAATATTTTCATTTATTTATTCAACTATTTAATTATAAATGAAAAAGTTCGTTATTTTCATACAGAATAAACTGACATTATTATGTTAAATTTTATAAACTTTATTGTTGCCAAAAAAAAAAAAAAATGAATAACAATTTCTCCCAAAGAGTTAATTTTAATTTGTAAGATTTTCACGTGCAAAAGAAAAATGGAATAAGCAAATAAAAAATAAAAAAAAGGATATATAGGACAGGAATGAATACATATAAACATTTCACACCAAATACCACCTAAAATAGTTTTTGTAGCAGTATTTTCCCAGCACTACGAAGAAAGATTCCTCGATTTACACGATTTTACTTGGCCTTCCTTTTCTCATTCTTTGCGATTTCATTTTCGCAATTGCGTGCATTAATTGGCACAAAATTTTACATTTTTATGACTGAGATATATGTAAGGCCATACAAATAAGAAATTCCGTATTGTCTCCTATAAAATGTGATAAAGTGTTGGTTAATCATATATGTTTTTATTAAGAGGAGCAGAGCTGCCAAGCCTCCGGCGTTCTGGATACCAGTATTTTAATGCAGAAAATGTTACTTTATTTAATTGAAACATTTGCGCGATTTAAAAGAACATTTTCTCTAAGATAATAGTGATGTGCAAAAGCTTGAGACTTGGTATGTCTGGTGGGGAGTGAAATGTTTTACTTAATGCATTTATCTCTATTTTAATGCTACGTGAACAACGTCCGTGTAACAGCTTGTAGAGTGTAAAATAAATTAAATTATTAAAATAATCCTTATTACGAAAAATGAAACAGAAAGTCCGGCTAAGGGAAATGAAATGTTAGTTAACCTTTCGTAATTTGACCTGAACATAGGTTTGCGTCAAATTTCAACGGTATTTGTAACATCACGATTTTAAATTAAAGGTAGATACTATTAAAAGAAAATCACAAAAAATACTTAAAGGCGCCAAATCATGTTTATCTATTTAACGATGATGAATTATTAACTGTTAGGTTTAGAAGCCCCCCTACTTTAGGGTGATTTTAGTAAGTTAATGCTATCGAGTACATTTTTTGATATTTAGATTAGATCTTAGATATAAATATTGCAGAATGGTAATCAAAATTATTTTTTTATAAACAAAATTTATAAAGGTATTAGATTTCTAAATTAGATGTTTCAGTTTACATTTCCAGAAGTTCTTTATCCATTAGATACAGGTATTTGTGGTTAGCAGGCAAGTAAATACTGCTGTATGGATATTAGGATAACGTAAAATGCTTGACCGAATTATTGCTTATCCTTATAAATCGCAGTGTAAAAAGAACTCTAAGATATAGGGTAATCATTAACTCAATCAGTAGAAAATTACAAATGCAAAATAAATTACACAACGGGGGGTTCAGGGGGGCAGAGCCCCCCTGAAGAAATTTGCTTTATTATATAAAAATTACTAGAATAAGTAGCTCGTGAGAATTTCAGAATATCCTTACATAACAACGTGTTTAATTTAACGCTTTTAATGTCTGAAACCATCGAAATATTTTTTTTCCTTTTATAAATGTTTGTGTAATTTAAATAGTTTAAATTTTGTTTTTGTAGAAAGATTAATATTACGCAAAGTTTGATAAAAACAATGAGTTGCAGAGATGACGTTGAGGCTCTTGATCTGCAGATTTACTAGTTGCCGAAACGTCAGTGAAGGCTTACTGTGGAGACACGAAAAATTTTGGTTTCTGTTAGTCTGTCTGTCTGTTCCGCGATAACTGCCGTAAAAAGCATCCGATTATTTTAAAATTAAGGATGCATGTTGGTGAAATCCCCGGATTTAGCTGTATAGTTTTTGGTTAAATTTGGTTCATTCGTTCGGAATATATAGAACATTTTATTTTGCGACTTAATGCTTTCCTATAGCAATTCAGACGATTTTTCCATTTTTATTTGTTGAAAAGAAATGGCTCATATGATTGAAGGAACTAAATGCTAAATTAAGGATGATGAAATTTCCTAATTAGAACCATACATTATTCATATTAGTTTGAAATTTTGTGTATACATTTGTCAGAGTTTTTAAATTCGGTGTATAACTTTTATGGAAGATTTTATATATGTGTTTCAATAATATATAATATTTTTTTTACTATAAATTTTCTTTTTAAGCACATATTTAATTGTTTTTATTATGTTTTAACTGTTACCTAGCAGCGAACTACACCTAAAAATATCGTAAATGTGAAACTATGCGTAATTGTTTGAAGTTAAATCAAAGTCAAAAGGGACGAATTAATGCCTTTATGTCTTTACATATAGATGAAATTTACCACAGAAATAAAGAAAGACTATGTTCTATTTATTTTGTTCAAATATTTTTCTTTTAAATTAAAAAGTTCATTATTTTCATAAGGAATAAATCGACATTTTGCTATGAAATTTAACAATCATTCTTTTTTTTTTTTTTTTTTCCGTTCCCACGAAAATTCAATCCCGAAATAAAAATTTATCCTAAACAGTTAATTTTGATTTGAAAGATTTTTATGTGCGAGAGGAAAATGAAATAAAAAATAGACATGAATACGCCTTCATATTAGAAATAAAGTGAAAATACGAAAGGAAGGTGAATTTGATCTCATATATCAAAAATAAAACGAATACGCTTTGAGGTTGAAATAAAAGGGGCTTGTGTTATGACATTAATTATTATTATTAAAAAAAAATGTTACTAATATCTCATGGTTTATCGTCTGCACACAGAATTCTTAATCGAAAATTCCAATGAGAGAAAAAAAAAAAAAAAAAAAGAACTTTTGAAAAGCAAATATATCGTAAATATCAAAATTATGCACCGCAAAATTATCGCTGTCGAAAATGACGTCATTGTATCGGGAAATAAATATTTTCATCCTTAAAAACCAAGCTTTAACTAGATTGCCTGAAAAAATGTGTGTTGACGGGTGTTACTTCTTAATGCCGCCTCATTTCAGAAAATATGAATTAAAATTATTTTATTTTAAAGGAAATTACATTTTCATTCATAAAACGTAAACGTTTAATATAATTGCGTCAATGTAAATCATTTTCTGTGTTACCAGTATTGAAAAATAAGGCTCGGAAGTGTAAAAAGAAATCTAAGATTTGCGCTAACCATTAGCGCAATCGATAAAAAGTTACGTATGTAAATTAATAAGACCAGGGGCGGTTCAGGGGGGCTCCGCCCCCCTGAAGAAATCTACTTTGTTATTTAAAAAATATACCAGAATTAACAGCTCATGAAAATTTCGAAATATCCTCCCATAACGTTTTTAATTTAATGCTTCTAATGTCTGAAAACTTCGTATTTTTTTATTCTTATAAATAATTACATAATTTGGAAACTTTAAATTGCGGTTTGCAGGAAACTGAATATCACAAATGTGTGTCTAAAAACAAGGACTTGCAGAGCTGACGTTGAGGCTCCTGATCTGCAGATTTACTAGTAATTATAACTTTCTTAGTCTCTGTAAAGAAATGAATATATACTTTTTTAGCAATTCATAAAAATACTAATTATAGTATATAATATAAAATTTAAAAGTTTATTTTATATAAATTTAGGCAAAACATATAATTATGCAGATTAAATAATTAAAATATAACGCATATTCATATATTTAGTACCTTTACATTTTATCAAATAAATGAAAGAAAAAAAGAGTAATTTTCTTTATAATTTTTCCAGTTCATTTTGCAACATTTTAAAGGGATTTTACTGACAAATTTGAGAAAACAAAAATTCACGCACAAATGGGTTAAAGAAATAGGTATGGGGCTTATCTACAAAGGAACATCTTTCAGTAAAAAGAACTATTATTAAACGTAGTTCTCAAATGGCATATATATATATATATATATATATAAGAAAATAAATAAATAAATCATCTTGTGTTTCAAATATAACACAAGCCTTTTTATATTAAAAATATGAATTATGTAATCGAATTACGTTTTGAAGTTTATCAAAAATGATACTTTCGTACTAATACATGCTCTTAACAGCAAAGAAAAAAAAATCACCAAAGATTAGCAGCCTTTTATTTTACTGTTTATTTCAGTGTTTAAACCCGTAGTTCAATTACATGGATTAAATTTGTGTGCATCTATATTATTATATTGAGTTATTTATTTATTGTAAAGATTTAATATTGTTATGGAATATTAGCTTGAAACAAATGCTTAAATATGAATTTATGCTGAATTTATAAGTATTTAAGTGAAAATGGGTTAATGATCCGTAACCGGACTGTAATCTATATATATATATATATATAATTTTTTTTTCCTCATGATTGACATTGCTATAAAAATCCCTAAAATATTTGTAACTTTACATACAATTTTCAAACAAATTGGATAAAAAAAATACGTTTTTGTTCTATCCCAAGGCGTAAAAGATTTCATTTTGGATGATTGGATGTAAAAAAAAAAAAAAAAAAAAAAAAAAAAAAAAAAAAAAAAAAAATCAGTACAAGTGAAATGCATTGGTCTGTCATTGCTACTGCAGGTATGACATCAGCGTTAGTGACGGACAAGTATAATTTTGCTGTATAGTCTAGATGTGACAAGGACATCAATAAAGATAAAATAATACCAATAAAATACTATTCCAGTGATTTGATAATAAATATAATTATGAAAGTTTATTGGCTTATAAAAACTAAGCACGATTGTTTAAATATTTTTACAGAACTTGAACGAGCAAATTTGAAAATACGTTTTAAAATCCACGTGTCTGAATATTTTTCATTATTATTATTATTTATTTATTTATTTATTTATTTTTTCAGTAGTTTAAGTAATTAGATTGCATCATTATGAAGAAATTTGATTAGTAAATTAAAATTAAAAATAAAATATTACGATAGATATCACAAAAATGCAGCACAGCAGCGCCACCTGTTGAGCGATTTACACCAAAAGGTACAAAACATCAATTCATGTCAAGAACTAACTGAATCTGAAATTTGATGAAAATCCGTGCATTAGTTCTTGAGATACAGCTCTTGCAAAAATCGGGAAAATGCAGCACAGCAGCGCCACCTGTTGGGCTATTTACACCAAAAATTAAACAGCACTAATTTATATTAAGGACTAACGAAATCTGAAGTTTGATGAAAATTCGTGCATTTTTTCTTGAGTTAGAGCTATTGCGATAATCATGAATAATGCAGCATAGCAGCCCCACCTGTTGGGCGATTTTCACAAAAAAGTAATCAGCACCAAACTATATCCTGGACTAACTGAATCTGAAGTTTTATGAAAATCCGTGCAGTAATTCTTGAGATATAGCTATTGCAGAAATCGTGAAAAATGCCGCATAGCAGCGCCACCTTTTGGGCGATTTTCACCAAAAACTAATCAGGTCTAGTTTATATCAAGGTATAACTAAATAATAAGTTTTGTGAAATTCTGTGCATTAGTTCTTGAGATAGAGCGCCCACAAAATTTTTGTCACATACAGACTCACAGACAGAGTGACAGAGTGACAGAGTGACAGAGTGACGGAGTGACAGACAGACTCACAGACAGACATTTTCTAAAAACCATCAAATCGTGTTTTGGGCATTCTAAAACGTGTAAATCCGTCGAAAACCGGGAGTCGAAAATTTTCACGAATCCAATACTTTCTTCTTGTAAAGATAGAAGAAAGTAAAAATGCACCTACGATGCATTGAAACTAATCTTCCAAAAGCATATTTAAACTAGTATGTTGTGGCCATCACAAAACTTTCTTCTATATAAATCACGTCAATTAAATCATTTAAATAGTAAAATAAATTACATCAATTTATTCATATAAAAGTATACCTGAATTTGAAATTTGATGAAAATTCGTGCATTAGTTATTGAAATAGAGCTGTAGGAGAAATTTTGAAAAATGTAGCATAGCAGTGCCACCTGTTGAGTGATTTGCACCAAAACACAAACAGTACTAATTCATATACCGGAATCTGAAGTTGGATGAAAATCCGTGTATTAGTTCTGGAGCTAAAACTACTGTGGAAATCACAAAAATGCAGCACAGCAGCGCCACCTGTTGAGCGATTTACACCAAAAGGTACAAAACATCAATTCATGTCAAGAACTAACTGAATCTGAAATTTGATGAAAATCCGTGCATTAGTTCTGGACATTGAGCTATTGTGGAAGTCGAGAAAAACGCTGCATAGCAGCGCCACCTGTTGAGCGATTTACAGCAAAACATAAACAGCACTAATTCATATCCAGGTATACCTGAATCTGAAGTTTGTTGAAAATCCGAGCATAAGTTCTTGAGATAGAGCTATCGCGGAAATCACAAAAAATGCAGCATAGCAGCGCCACCTGTTGAGCGATTTACACCACAAGGTGCAAAACGTCAACTCATGTTAAGCACTAACAGAATCTGAAGTTTGATGAAAATCCGTGCATTATTTCTTGAGATAGAGCTATTACGAAAATCGTGTAAATGCTGCAAAATGCAGCATAGCAGCGCCATCTGTTGGGCGATTTGCACCAAAACGTAATCATCATCAATTCATATCAAGGACTAACTAAATCTGAAGTTTGATCAAAATCCGTGCATTAGTTCATGAGATAGAGCTAGTGCAGAAATCGCGGGAAATGCAGCATAGCAGCGCCACCTGTTGAGCGATTTACACCAAAAACTAATCAGCATCAATTTGTATTAGGGACTAACTTAATATAAATTTTTATTAAATTCCGTGCATTAGTTCTTGAGATAGAGCGCCCACAAAATTTGTGTCACATACACACAGACAGACAGACAGACTCACAGAGTCACAGACAGACATTTTGTAAAAACATGTTTATTGGAATCTCTGACCCCTAAAACGTGTAAATCCGTCGAAAACCGAAAGTCGAAAATTTTCATGAATCCAATACTTTCTTCTTGTAAAGATAGAAGAAAGTAAAAATTGAATTCCAATGTGTAATATATTTGATAAATGCTTATAATAAAATTATAGGGAATTTAAAGCAGCACAAATTTACGAAATTTGTAAAAATATACAAATTAACCCTTTCTTTAAACATTTTTGTATACATAACTTGTTCACAACATATGAGGAGTTTAAAATCAACTCTAATATAGTCCATAACATACTATCCAGTTACATTTGAAGGTAAACTTAATGAATTATCGTTCATTGCATTAAGAACAAGTTGGAAATTGCTCGTCAAACGTGGCAAATGAGGTGCGTTCGTACTATAACTAGTTTTATAATTATTTTTTGCACCCCATATTGTACTGAATGTATAATTTTTTGCACTTCATAAAGCGCATAGTCTGATACATCATTAAAATGCACTTCCAATATTTTTTTCCCATTCCCCGTAATGTAACGGAACACTTTTGACTGTCCCTGTAATTAAACTATACATCCGATTTTCCTAAAATTTGAAATAGCTCAACAAAATTTTGCAACAATTATATCTTTAAAATTTCAGACCATTCGGAAGGCTGTAATATCATTAAAATGCACTTGCAATAATTTTTCCCATTGGCCGTAATGTAAAGAAAAACTTTTGACTGTCCCTGTAATTAAACTATACATCCGATTTTTTTTAAATTTGAAAGGGCTCGACAAAATTTTGCAACAGTTATATCTTTAAAATTTCAGATCATTCGGAAGGCTCTCATATCATTAAAATGCACTTGCAATAATTTTTCCCATTGGCCGTAATGTAAAGAAAAACTTTTGACTGTCCCTGTAATTAAACTATACATCCGATTTTCCTAAAATTTGAAAGGGCTCTACAAAATTTTGCAACAGTTATATCTTTAAAATTTCAGATCATTCGGAAGGCTCTAATATCATTAAAATGCACTTGCAATAATTTTTCCCATTGGCCGTAATGTAAGGAAAAACTTTTGACTGTCCCTGTAATTAAACTATACATCCGATTTTCCTAAAATTTGAAAGGGCTCGACAAAATTTTGAAACAGTTATATCTTTAAAATTTCAGATCATTCGGAAGGCTGTAATATCATTAAAATGCACTTGCAATAATTTTTCCCATTGGCCGTAATGTAAAGAAAAACTTTTGACTGTCCCTGTAATTAAACTATACATCCGATTTTCATAAAATTTGAAATGGCTCGACAAAATTTTGCAACAATCATATATTTGAAATTTCAGACCATTCGGTTGGGTAGTTTTTGCTCTGTTACATGCGGACAGACGGACGGACGGACGGACAGACGGACAGACGGACGGACAGACGGACAGACGGACGGACAGACGGACGGACTGAACGACGACTATAGGTGCTACGTATTTATATAATTACGAACGCACCTAATAATACGTGAATTGCACCATATGTTACTCACATTTTCTCCTTAGGCGATTGTTTGTTATATCACTAAAGAAATTATACTCTATAGGACAAGAATTCACCTCAAAAGGGTTTACCGAAAAGATGGACATAATCAACTTCGAATCTGAACACCTCATATATTGGGCAAAACTACCACACATTGGTAACCCTATATTTCTTTCTCCAATAATAACTAGTCCAAGAGAACATATGAAATGGAATTTATTATGATTGAAGTTATAATTACTGCTTAACTTCTCACTTATACGCATTGCTAGTAAAATATTAAAATAGAAACTAGCATTACCTGATGTGTATTAGATGAAAAAGCTACGCGTACGCCAATCGCAACCATATAATAAAATATTTATTTATTCGTTTAACTGTATTTGTCATACAATCTTAAACACACGATTTCAAAAATTTATAAACGTTAAGAAATTTTATTTAAAATATTTTAGTTTGTTATTCTCAATTATATCTTGAGATTTATAAAAACCTGATTAATAATGTTGTATAAGTTAATATGTGATGAACATTATCTACTTGTTTCCATTTTCAACAAAATTAAAATAACGCTGAAAATAAAGTAAAAAGGAATTAGCATTTCTCAGTAATTTAGAAAAAAATATTTATTAAACCAACATATGACATGGTCACAAGAAAATATACACCAATCAAAATTTTATATTTTAAGTTTTAAAAGACCACAATCTGTTAAAGAAATTTTCAGGACCCGTTTGATGCTACCTTAGAAATCAAGGGATTTTTGGTGCTATCGATAGACCCCGTAAGGGAATTAATTAATTAAGTGTTAGAAATTTTATTTTCTGAGATTATATTATTCAACTAACCCCAATGATTTGTGCATTTGAAATAGCTACTTGCAAAAACTTTTTTACCCAAAATTTAATCTACTTTCCTTAATAACTTTGAAAAAAAAAAAAAAACTATTATAATTTTGATGAAAGTGTAATTGACAATCTGACGGTTCAGCCATGGGCTCCCTCCTGACATCTCCTCGCAGACATATATGTGCAATATTTTGAATTCTCCATTTTCAAAAAATTAACTTCCCTTTTTGGATTCACTATGTTGATGACACATTCACCTTAATTGGCACTTCTCTTCACAATATTGGTAATATTCTTAACATTATGAACTCTATTGATAGCAATATTCAACTCACTTATGAAACTGAAAATAATCGTTCACTCCCATTTTTGAATACCCTTGTCACTTGCACTGTAACCGGTTTCACTACATCCATCTATCGCAAAGGCTTCCCTGTTTCTCTGCCATGCTCGTTCTTGCCCAAAACTGGCCGCCTTTTATAACTTTATAAATCGTGCCATATATGTGTGCTCTGCTCCTCAGTCATTTAATAGCGAAATTGCATACATTAACAGAGGCTACAGTCCTTCTATAATTGATACTGCTTTATTTAAAATACAGCATCCTCGTTCCTCCAATTCTCCTCAATCTTCTACTCTTTCCAATATTAGCATTGTGTTACCCTTCTTTCCTAAATCAAGCTTTCCCATTGCTGAAATTCTTAGACAATATGACTTCAAAATAATTTTTGCCCCTACCAATAAACTCAACCTCTCCAAACTGAAAGACACCATTGAATTATCCAATTCATGGGGCATCTACCGTATTAATATCCAGTGTGGCCTTTCCTATATTAGACAAACCAAATGCTGCTTAAAATTTCGTATCAAAGAACATCAACAATATATTAAAAAACAAGAAATCAATAAATCCTCTATTGCAAAACATTGCTCGGAGATGAGTTATACTTTTGACTTCAATTCGGTTGAAGTAATCTTTAAACTTACTTCTATACACGAACTTAAACTTCCTTGAAGCATATCATATTTATAAAAAAATGAAAAAGATTGTTAATTGTGAATTCGCTACTCAGATTGTTGTAAATATTACATAAAGACTTCTTTCTCTTAAAATTTTTTAAAGTAATTTTCACTACTTCGATTCCATTTCCCATTTATTTTACTATTGGCTGTTCCTGCATTCTCTGTTTTCCTATTGGTCAATAAACCTTTAAATTGAATAGTCATTTCTCCTACATATGTGAGCATATTTCCGCCATCCTTAGCACTGAGGAAGGTATGCTATTTCTTACCGAAATCTGTATGCTTGAAATTTAAAATTTTTGGGTCTTTTAACGTTGTTATTTTAGACACTTCTATTATATTGCACCAAGATCCTTCTTGATAATTATTGATAATTATTTTTGTTGAAATAAATAAAAAAAGGCAGACATAAAGGTGTGGATCGAATTGAGTATATTTGATACAAGAACAATTACACAAACATACTGAAAGAAAACAGAAAATTTACAGGTATTTATAGATTTTGCAAGGCCCAAGTCGGGGAATTGGCGGCCATGAAAGAAAGCTACATTAAACAACCAATCACAATAAACATAGTTGTACAAAAAGAAATTAATAACAATTTAATGTAATGCCATGATTATTTTCAACACCCGCCCATAATCTAGCATTACATCAGAAAACAAAGAAATTTCTTGAAATCAATCATTAATAATAATATGACACAATTTAAACATTACTTGTACAAACAACAAAGAAATAATAGTTCATAAAATTTAACTTTAGGTAATGCCTTTGTAAATAAATCAGCAATTTGCATATTCGTAGGAACATATTCAATTTTGATGTTATTTTCTTTTATAATATTGCGAACAAATTTCAATTTGATATCAATGTGTTTCATTCTACCATAATTACTCTCATTACTGATACATTTTATACATGATTGATTATCCTCAAAAATTACTAAATCCTTAATGTTTACAATTTCACTAGCAATATTTTTAAACCATAACAAGTCTTGCAAACTTTTAGTTAAAGCAATGACTTCAGCTTCAGTTGATGATAAAGCAACTGATTTTTGTTTATTACAACACCACAGGACAGGCATGTTACAAAACATTAAAATATAACCTGTTACTGATTTGCGGTCATTTGTGTTAGCCCCCCAATCAGCATCAACATACATGGATAATTTAGGATCAGAATTTTGCTTTTTGTGCACAAGTTTTAAAGACAATGTTTCTTTTAAATATCTTAAGATTTTCTTGAGTGCTTTCCATGCAATTTCAGTAGGATTTTCTTGCAATTGACTTAAACAGTTAATAGCATACAAAATATCAGGTCGAGGAATATAAGCTAAATATAATAAACAACCTACAAGTTCACGATATGGGCCATTAAAAGGTTTACCATTTTTGAAATCAGATGGGGTGGACTTAGGAGAAATAGGAATGTCACCGGGTTTACAATCTAGCATATTAAACTTACTTAACAATTTAATTATGTAAGACTCTTGATCCATTATTAAACTATCAGAATTGAATTTCATTTGAATACCTAGAAATTCTGAAACACTTTCCGATTTTGACATGTGAAACTCGTTATGTAATAGGGAAATAACTACATTAGTTTCATTTACATCTGAACCTGCAATTAACATATCATCTACATATAAAGCAATAATTATTTTATGATCATTATTATACCGAATAAAAATACAAGGTTCATTATCACAAGATTTAAAATTTAACTTTGAAATAAATTCATGAAACCTTTCAAACCATTGTCGTGGGGCTTGTTTTAGACCATATAAACTTCTTTTAAGTTTACACTTTTGCCCACTTTTATCACCATAGCCTTGCGGCTGATCCATAAAAACAAGTTCATTTAACTTACCATTCAGGAACGCTGTTTTAACATCTAACACAAATGCATATAAGTCTTCATTTAAAATCAAAATAAGAACCAAACGTAAAGCTGGCATACTTATTACAGGGGAAAAGGTTTCACTATAATCTAGCCCTTCTTTTTGCATAAATCCACGAGCTACGAGTCTCGCCTTATGTCGACCATCTCTTTTGATGGTAAATACCCATTTGCAGGAAATAGGTCGTTTGTCAGGTGGTAATTTTTCAAGATCCCAGACATCGTTGATTTTCATACTTTCAATCTCCGCGTCCATAGCTTCTTTCCACAAGCGTTGTTCATCACTAGGGAGGGATTTGATATCATCAAACGTTAATGTTTCTTGTTGGCAAAGTAATGCTTCGTAAACTTCGGGATCTGGATACCGTACAGGTTGCTTTTTAAATCTTTCAGATTTTCTTGTTTTGTCTTCTTTCTCTTCAGGTTCATCTAATTCATCACTCGTATTTTCTAGAACATCTGGATCAATTTCATTATCGACTGGTTCTGAATTTTCTAGAATGTATTGTTTCGACTGAACATTTTCCTTTTTCTCTTCATCGAATTTCACATTTCTTGATACAGTTATGCGTTTCGTTTCAGGATCTAGTAATCTATATCCCATTGAAGAATAACCAATGAAGATCATTTGTTTAGACCTATCGTCAAGCTTCTTTCGATGAACGGAAGGAATTAACATGTAAGCACTGCATCCAAAAACACGTATGTGCTTGAAATCGGCTTCTTCTCCATATTTCAAGAAGTACGGAGTTTTGTTCTCAATAGTGCTGCTTGGCATTCGGTTTTTCAAGTAAGCTGCTGAAAGGATAGCTTGACCCCAAAAAGTCTTTGGTAAATTTGATTCAGCAATCAAAGCACGTCCTATATTTAGAAGAGACCTATTGCAGCGTTCAGCTACTCCATTCAAAGATTGCGTGTATGGAGGAGCGGGATCGATCACTATACCAAGATCTCTAGTAAAATTCACTAAATCATTAGAAAAATATTCCTTCCCGTTATCACATCTAATTTTCTTCACTGTAGGGTTGGATTTTAAGAACATTTTTAATTCTTTTGAGACTTCACTTTTATGTTTCAGTAAACGTACTTCAGTAAAACGAGAAAAATCATCGATAAGAGTCATAAAATAGCACTCGCCAGAAAAGGTTGTCGGAAAAATAGGTCCACAAATGTCACTATGAATCAAAGTCATTGACTTGGTTTCTCTTTTTCTTGGTCCTCTTCCCATTGGTGTTGCACTCTGTTTTGCCCGAGCACAAATATCACAAAAAGAATCAGGTACCGGAAGCTTCATATCTTTAAATACTTTGTCACTCGGATGACCAAGTCTGCGATGCCAGATATCACAATGATTTTTCTTTGAAGTAAGAACGGTTTCATAAACAGGGACAAAGTCACTTACGTATTGTCCATTCAAATCACGTTCACCGAAGTAAAAACGGTTTCTCCCTTTTTCGATAAATACTTTTTGATTCTTGAAAATAACTGTATAATTTGCACTTTCAATTTTCCTAACGGAAATGAGTTGCCCGTTTAAGTCTGGAACATAAAGGACATCCTTTAAAGTAATTTCCATTCCATTTGACAGTTTTCCATTAATATTTCCAATACCTTTGATTTCTAGATTCGTTGTTTTTGATGCGCATTTAATAGTTCCTGAAGAAGGTACTAAGGATGCGAAATAATTCTCATTAGAACACATATGGGAAGTTGCTCCGGAATCTACTATAAATTCATTCTTTTTAATGCTTCCAGCAACGAAAGAAACAGCTGAAGAGGCAAATTTTTCTTCATTTGAATTTTTAACAGCTTTACGGTTACGTTTTATGTGTCCGAATTTTCCACAAGAATGGCAAGTAATTTTCTTTCTACAATATTTCGCTGTATGCCCTTTAGAGTTGCAAATTTTACAAAAGAATTCTTTGCGAGTCGACACAAATGCAGTATTATCATGAGCAGCCTTAGTATATACTTTTTCTTTCTTTGAATCCAAAAGAAGTGCTTCAGCATCTAATAATCTTTGTGTCAAGAAATCTAATGTCAAAACAGAATTCGCTTGGTTTTCTAAAGCAATCTTAACATTTTCAAATTCCTGAGGCAATGACATCAAAATATAAACAATAGTATCCGTTTCATTAACTTCTGCCCCAGACAGCTTAAGATCCGAAATTAATTTATTTATTTCATCAATGTGATTTCTCATAGAAACTGTACGATCTTTCTTAATCGTTGCCAATCTCTTCCGAATTAAAATTTGATTCACTGCACGCTTTGTATCATAAGTGCGTTCTAATTTATTCCAAATTTTATGAGCTGTATTTTCATCTTGAAGTGATGCAAGAACATTATCACTTAATAATGATAATAATAAAGCGTAAGCCTTTTTTGCTTTCACGACATCGGCGGCATTGTCTAGAGCCGCTTCATTTTCCAGGAATTTTTCCAATTCTTTAGCAGCAAAAATTGCCGTTACTCTTCGTTTCCATACCGAAAAAACTTTTCCATCACCTTCAAAAAGAGGGATACCGTAAACATCTTTTGAAGAATCCATTATGCTCGATAAAATATATAAAAAGTAAGATAAAATCTTTTTCACTCAAAATCCCAGCAGAAATGAAAAACAGAAAGATAACGGCGTCAGTATGTCTCGCGGCTCATTTCAACACTTGCTAGAACCAACGCTCTGCTGTTGAAATAAATAAAAAAAGGCAGACATAAAGGTGTGGATCGAATTGAGTATATTTGATACAAGAACAATTACACAAACATACTGAAAGAAAACAGAAAATTTACAGGTATTTATAGATTTTGCAAGGCCCAAGTCGGGGAATTGGCGGCCTTGGAAGAAAGCTACATTAAACAACCAATCACAATAAACATAGTTGTACAAAAAGAAATTAATAACAATTTAATGTAATGCCATGATTATTTTCAACAATTTTAATTCTATTTTATAGCTCTCCCTTTAGTTTATATGACATGTGACATTACTGGCTGTCAGAAATGACAGTGCAATGTACCAAAAATTCTTCCAAGGATATAAAAAATAATAAATGCCCGAAAATATTTGCTTTAGAATGAAGAGTGAGTGTTGCAAAATTTTTGTCACAATCGAAATCAAAATAAAAACACTTGAAGTTTGAGAACTTGTTTTTCAATCAAAACGATTACTTACTATCTATGGGTGAAAATTGTTTTATACTTAAAAAATTACAGATGCATTTATTGGGTCGTCAATGACAACAATTGTTTCAAACAATTAAACATTTAAAATAATGTAACTATTTTTTTATTAACTATGTTATATTAAACAGTAGTTTTCGTGTTTTCAAATAATACGTTTGTAATATGTATAAACTATACATATGTAAAATTTTATGACTGGATTTAATTTTAAGAGGTAATTAAAAAAAAAAATAGCGTTTTTGAAAAAAAAAATTAAATTTTATTTGAAATTTTACTGTGCAGCCTACCCTTAAAATATATGGTATACATTTACAAAGCTTTTATTAACTGACATTACTCGCAACTAATTGGTACAGGTGTGTTTTATGAGATAATTTAGTATTAGTTGGTCACGTATATACATAGAACTGGTATAGGTATCTTTTACAGGATAAATTAGTTATAGGTAATATTCTTTTCTAGGACTGTGCATAAATGAATAATGAATATTTATAAGGTAAATATGCAAACAGAAATTATTGTTACTTTCTTTTTTCTTAAGAAGAAAGTATTGTAATTGAAATTTTTTCGGTTTCCGGTTTTCAAAGAATTTACATGTTTTGGGGGTCAGTGATGACGAAAAACATGTTTTACAAAATGTCTGTCTGTCCGTCTGTATGTCCGTGTGTCCCCTTTGTATCCCCCTTTCCTGCTCCCATTTTGTTTGAAAACATTTTAAGGCTATGGCCAGCATGTCCACCTTAATCTTGAAAATGAGTCAGAAGGGGGCGTTGTAATAGAGCTTTTTGCGCGATTTTCATTATTGTATCATCGGAATGTGCATGAAGTTATAAATAGAATTGAACCAAATTTCATGTGTATATTTTTGGCCATAACCAGCAGGTCCGAAGTGAATTAGTGAATTTGCTAACAATCCGCAAGAATGGGGTGCTAAAATAATGATTTTTCATAGTTCTATTGTACATCGACTGTTCAAACAGCGACTGTCAATTCACATCCAGCTAACCCGGCTATTCTCAAGAAGCTGATGTACAACAGAATAACGAAAAATATTGATTTTAATAAATATTATCATTGAGATTAACTCGTTTTTACTCCGATTAGTAAAACGAAGCAGAAACTTAAGATGGTAATCCAAGTTGATGCAAAATTGGAGCAATAACACTGATGTGTATTACTTCAATGTGTAACTTTTTGATACATTAACATGCATGAGAAAGAAGAAAGTTTTGGAATTGGCACATGGCGACTAGTTTTTTCATTTATTATTATTATTATTATTTGTATCCATTTCTAATATATTTTGACGCCAGTAGTATTCAACTTTATTGTTATTAAAAAAGGTTGATTTTTTTATTAAATCATTAAGAGTTTCCTCTTAACTACAAAAATTAATTATGTAGCATTTTTCACAATGAATACATAAATTTTATATTAAGACAATTGAAAAGGGCACCTACTTCGCGAGATGATAAAATAATAAATTTTACATGATGTTCTCTCTAGTGTATATAAAATAACTCACTGCTAATAACTACCGTAATCGTTTCTATTTAATATTGTATAAATTTATATACATTTTAAGTAAAACACATTAATCACTATTGACATTTTGAAGACAATATCCTTTAATTTAATAATTAGAAATTCTTATGAAGTTATGCCTACCCTTTCTCTTTCAAAAATTTGCAGAAAACTGGAAGCTAATGGATATATTAAAATGAAAGTTAATTGCATGACGATGTTAAGTATCAAAAGTTGTCTTAGAAAATAATGATGTTGTGAACTCCTAGTCCCGAATCTTTCAAACTAATTAATTTCAATAAAGATTAAATCATAATAAAATTTAAAATGACGTTACATTGTTAAGTAACATCAATTAAAATATCAACTTTCTGCATTAACTATATTTTTCGGCATTCAATGCAGAGTTTATGTGGCAAATAATTGAAATATCTTCTATTTATAGTGTTTAAATGTTAAGATATAACTTTATTTTAGTAATCAAACAGAAATTATTATGTAATTCATTGATAATAGGAAAAATTCATTATAACACATATTTTATATAGAATATTTGAATGTTAAGTTGTAACTTTATTTTAATAAGTACAAAGAAATTATCTTCTACAGCTTTGATAATAGAAAAACATACATTATAATACATGTTTTAAATAGAACATTTCAGTGTTTGGATGCAATTTTATTTTAATAAGCAAAAATAAATTATTTTCTAAATCTTTGATAATAGAAAAAAAAAAAAAATACATTACAATACATACTTAAAATGAAACATATAACAGCCACTCAACTTTCATTTTAGGGAGTAGACGCCATGAATATATTTTTAGTTTTAGAAATAAAATGTAAAACTCGCCAGCTATTTCAATATGTAAAAATGAATATTATCTAAATCAATAATAACATAACGAATATATAATAAAATATGTTAAGTACAATATGAAAGACCCACACAAAATCTCATTTCAAGCGGTAGATATCAAAAATAATTTTTATTTACAGAATTAGAATGCAAGAATAATTTTACATGGAAAATACACTTATTATCTAAATCTTTGATAATAAAAAAATTTAATTATAACATGAAAGAGTAACCGGCATAGCTGAATAGTAAGCTAATAAATATCTGTTGTACACGATAATTGAAGTTTTGTGAAATTGCGTAGATTTAATAGACGGTTTTGATCGATTATCTGAGCAAAATTATGCGATATGACACAGGTATTAGAAAGTCAGTTGTTGCATGAAAATAATTAAATTTCTGACTGTATTTTAGCAGATTAGTGTTTAAATGTGTATGCTTAACAAATGCAAAAAACACTTTTACGCATAGAAATAACCTTAGAATTTTTTAAACGTATGCTTATCATATATGTTATGATAATAAGTCAATACAAATCATGAGAAATGTGTTCAAATTCCAATTTCTTTGTAGGTGATTTCATACAATGTTTGAGATAGACTAGTAAAAGCAATACATATGACATTGTCATAAGAAAAGTACACGAATAAAGTATTTTCAATTCTTAACGGTTTAAAAATACGACAGTCTATTAAAGAAATTGAGTGTTGAAAATTTTCACTTTCGATATTTTAATACAGAGATTCCCAAATGATGATCCCGGACCCCTTAGGCTTCCAAATGAGCTTTCTAGAGACTCCACCGCACTTTAGGAGAGAAAGAAAATTTGAACGAAACCAACGAAATTTGGCCAGAAAAATACGTGTACAGGTTTGTTACAAAAATATTAGATTGATAACTATCTTCAATTACCAATCAAATGATAAACATTAATTTCTACTACCACTCTATTTTTGCTTTTTTCGCTCAGAAAATGCAACGAATGAGAGAAATAACATGTACAATTAATGTAAGAAAACTAGAAATTGCATTCTGACAAAAAATTGACAATCTGAAAGTCTCAACGTCGTTTAGTGTGATTCGTGTTAAAGTGTTACCAAAATTCCATGTTTCAAGCTCAACTGCATCATTATATCGAAAGAAATACTTCTGACTTCAAAAATATATCGCCTGATTTTTTTTTAACATGAAGGGAAATATATTGTATTTCTCAAAAGGAACTACGAAACCACTTGATAATTAACAAATAATGAAATCTGACAAGGCCCCGGTGAAACTTTCACAGAGGCTAAATAAGAAATAAAGGTTACTTCTACGAGTAATTAAATTTTTTTGTCCTATTTAATCACTGTGGTTAATTAAGATATAAATAACATTTTGAAATTATTGGTAGCAGTTTGTTTAGTTTCTTGCCCCACCATTTAAGTCGGCGCATATAGTGCTCGAAGCTTTCTACTTAATAATTGAACGAATAGCTTGGTGAACGAAGAGTTGGTGAAGTTCGTACGATTGCACATACACTTAACAAACCTTGCAAAATTGATATTGTCAAGAATTTGCCTTATGAAAAGTAATTAATTTATTGTCTAATTATCCCTTCTCAAATAATATATATTTTTTAATCAAAGAAATGACTTGCCAATAATATTTAATAAATAAATATTGAACATAACTTTAAGTGAACTACAAATGGTTATAGGTATATATAAATATTTTACAGACATACATATAATAAATACAATAAACCCAACTGGAGTGAAAAATTAGAGAGAGCCATGAATCGAACCCGGGACCACATTGTCACTGTGCAACATTGATCACTGTGGTTCCGGGTTCGATTCCTGGCTCTCTCTAATTTTTCACTCCAGTTGGGTTTATTGTATTTATTGTATGTGTGTCTGTAAAATATTTATATATACCTTTAACTGTTGAATGCAGGCGTTATTTATGTGTGTATGTGTGTTTAAATTTATATTGTAGTATGTGTGTTTATTATTACAAATGGTTATATTTGAACTACAAATGGTTATATCTACTGACGTCACTGGATTATCATTTTTTTAGTATTTTTTCGTCACATATATTAATATCCGTGCAGACTGGGACTTAATTTAGATTTTTGAAACGAGATACCCGGAACTAGACATGACCCCTTTATGATTTATTACAGTGTTTGAGAACGTTGATGTGACTTAATATTAAATGAATTAACAAAGCTGATCTTAAAGGGTCTCAGGACTCTTTTAATTAAAAAAAATGAAAAGAAAACAGGCCATTTTTAGCATTTAATATCTTGAAATGTATATGATTTTAAAACACAATTTTTAAGAAAACGAAAGATATAAGTATGTTCTTTAGTTTCATAAATTAAAAAAATTACAAATTGCAGAATTAATATTTTTAGGGCCTTCAAACTGTGAGACGTTTGTAAAGCAGAAAATTGGTATGACAGCTTACGCGAACGATTACAAATTACATTTTGCAACTAGAATGAAAATTATGGTGTCTAATTATACTTCCGATTCTAATAATTAACCTGAATCTAAATAAAGTTGTATTTAAAGCATTTTTATAATTTTAATTCAAAGTTGTATTAAGCTAATAGAAAATTTTTGAGAATTTCCACATTATAATCAAATTAAAAAAAAAATTTTTAACAATAAAAAAGAAATTTTAGGTTCAGTTTATGCAGACTAACATAAAACATCTATTTAGAAGTTTTCATGAAAAATATTGAGAAGTTTTTGAGATATCTTGCGCGTTATGCTCAAAAATGTGAAAGGACTTCAAAGTTTCAGAAAAGCCGCTGCATCTGTTGAGCGGGTACAGTTCAAAAAGCAATAAATTCTGTAATAATGGGAATTTCGAGAAATCAATTATATCAAAATGTTCACAAAAGATACGAGTTTGAAACAGAAAATAATTAAAATTTCGGAAATTTTTAAACTTTAAGAGTCCTGAGACCCTTTAAGGGAACTGTGGACGTTATTTTATTTTTAATTTTCATCATAGAAATATAAAAGTTTGTGCAGATATACATTTCATCATAAGTATACAATATACCTTAAAAGAAATTTCCAAGCTTATTATAATTTTAAGATTTAAAAAAGTTCAAATTTTAAAATGAATTTTTGAAGTGCTCCGGGCGTCATAATTTTTTATATGTGTTTTTTCTCTTCCATTCTAATCACTTAAACCTATATCACAAACCAATGTAAGCATCGATTTTTTAATTCCTTGTTTAGTTATTTTTTAAGAATTTTTTTCCTGAATTCCATATCGATTTTCATCTAAATTTTGCCTCTTAATACGTTAAAAATTAAATTTAATTATTTTGATGAAGTTGAATTTCAAAATCCATGCTTACTTTCTTTGTAAGCAATATCAGGATTATTCCTTATTAATTTCATGAATTGTCATCCAAAATTATGACGCGTGGAGCATTTCAAAAATCTAAAAACGTTGAAAAATCAGTTTTGTGAAACAGATTTAAAGTATTTTAAACGGCCGAGAAATTGATTGAATACAAAATTCAAACACTTGTAAATTTGTGAAAAGTTCGCATCTGCATCTACATGCGGATTTTCGCAAATGGCTCAGAACAAACTGGAGAATAATAATATGCACAAAAAAAGTTCTATTTTTGGTTCCATTTCTGCTCAAATAAAGATCCACGGTCACTTAAAGAAGTTTCACAAAGCTATCAGAATTATGTCTTTTTAAAATTACTTCATACAAATACACACTAACAGACAAAATATTTTTGTATGAATACATGGGAAAGCACATTTAAAAAGTATGCATTGATTATCTGAAAGCAATCATGGGTCGCAATGGTAGAGCGATTGCAAAAATCAAACAAATGGCAAAGAACTGTTGCAGCATCTGTTATGCTCCTTATAGATACACACTATTCCATAAAAAATGTCTTCTGAACTTACGAAGAGGTTTACTGGTGTTATTAAAATAATAAATCATATAAATTCACGAACTCTTAAAAGCTATTTGTTTCCATTTGCATGTGAAGATATTGGAAGCCAATATCTGCCCCTCCTCTTGCATGCTGAAGTAAGATGGTTATGTCGAGAAAGAGCGTTGTACATATTTGTTGAATCAGCATGCAAAGGTGATATTAAGAAGCACAACTCTCAACTGGCAAAGATTTTGAATACAAATTGTGTATTTGGCCGATATGTATATTAAACTGAAAGAAATGGATCTATCATTGCAATGAAAAACTGGTACAATTTTTGATTTATTTGCCAAAAGTTATTTAGTTTAATGTAAAATTTGCATTGGTTGGATTCTGAGATAACGTATGATATTTCTTACTTCCCTCTTCCTAAATGGAATACAAACACCATACAGCTTCAAATGAAAATACAGAGAAAAATTCTGGGAAATCCTAAAACTATGAAAGATTCGTTTAAATAAAAATTTTCAACAAGTGAGTAGAAGGCTTTGGACAATTTTAAATACGTACAAAGTGTGTTTCAACGTTAACAAAAACTATCCAGTTTAAACACAGCTAAACACGAGATCCTCGTTGATTTAACATCTCATAGCAAGTTCAGACTGAATTTACCATCAAACTGTCATTTGACGGGCGCCATGAAAATATTTCCATTCGAACAAGAAATTTCTTCATAATAAATAAAATTACTCAGAACCAAGTTAATTATGAAGATTAAATAATTTAAATAAAAATTCTGGTATGAAATATTTTTATGTAACTTGAGTAAAATTTGCGGTAAGTTTTGTTTTCAAATTCAAAGTTTATGACATTTCTTATGTCATTTGCAAAGTTGCCAAGTCTCCCGCTTTTTTGCACACCACTATTTTCTTAGAGAAAATGTTATTCTTTTAAATCTCCCAAATGTTCCAATTAAATAAAACAACATTTTCTGTATTAAAGTACTAGTATCCAAAAAGCCGGAGACTTGGCAGCTCTGCATTTGTCAGATAAATTAAAAACCTTATCTGAGAAAGCAAAATGAGTTTTTCTTCTTTTCTCAAAGAAATATGTCTGTGAAACACGATTTTTGTCTTTCGCAATCACCAAAACAAAATACAGAAGCCTTTTAAATTCTGAAATCAGACATTCGCCTGAAATTATCAGGAATCAAGTGAACCGAATTCAGATTAGTTCAAAGCAATCGCATCACAGATCTCACATTAAACGTTTATGCGTTACTCTTCGCCACGCTAACAATATAAAATTTGTTGTAAGGCGATTTCTTGAGTTTTGGTGGATTTGAAAGAATGTAAACTTTTGACATTATCATCTGTAAAGCTAAAAAAAACTTCTTAAAAATACCATAAAAATTATAATAAATGCGCAAGGCGTTTCGAAAGAACTAGTCTTTCTCCATCTAGCACATAGAACACGTCCTACTACTTTGAAAACAGATGCAGGACATCTTGCAAGACATCTTTGAATCTTGCTGCTATTTCCAAAGTAATAGGATGTGTTCTCTGCGCCTGATGAAGAAAGACTAGTTCTTTTGAAAGGCCTTGCGCATTTATTAAAATTTTTATGGCGTTTTTAAGAAGTTCTTTTTAGCTTATAATTTCATGCCAGTTTATTTAATTATTTAATATCATCTGCATTGATGTCAATTTAAAATAATTAGAGTATGACGGTAAAAGTTTCAAAATATAATTTTATTCTTGGGACAATGTACAATTGTTTACATTACTGTACGTTCCTTTTTTTAGAGCTCGGTAGCAATACACCTAAAAAAACATCTATATATTTAAAACACTAAGCATTTTCTTTCGACAGCCCGTGAGAAGAAACTATTGCATCAAATTACGCCACTCTTTTTTTAAATGAAAGATATTTGGCCACAGATTTGTTATCGTACCTTCGTTTGTTCAAGTTTGTTCAAATATTTTATTAATTAGCCGTGATTTTGAATTAAAATTCTACAGTTGCGCATGCGTAGTATATAAGTACAAGTCTGCCTTTGGAGTGACGCGCTGCAAATGCGCAAAGATGCTCGATCAGTTGAACTATTACGTCCCAGGTAGAAGCTGTTTCAAGTCCGTTTGCTATTCGATCTTACTGTAAACAAGCTTTCTTTCTTTCACAAAGTTAATATTATTTGACTCTTTCAGCATTATTAACAATTCAAAAATTTACTGTGTGAGCTAGATACGGTTTATTTCGGGAGTGCCATATTGTTTTGGTTATATTATACACAGAAGATAAACACAGTGATTTGAAGCTGAAAGTTATATCCGTTTTATGAATTGCCAATAGTTACACACGAAGATTGGGAAACTACGTGTTGAGTTGTAGCTACTTCTTTGAAAAAGTACGGTATCAAATATTAAAACACCAAATTTTTTCTGTAAGATCAAAACTCAAATTCGAGGCAATTACGTATGCGTCAACTGTTTTTCGAACCTCCTCAATTTAGAAGGGAAACAAATGAGTTCCAGCTCGCGTAGCTGGTTAATGCAACGGTTTAAAGCTCAAAATTTTTGTTGCGGGCGCAAGTTCGAACCCAAGCCTAGCAAAATTGTAATAATTTTGTCGATAATTCATTTAAGTAATGACATATTTTATTAAAAAGAGAAGATATAGGATTTTTATTTTATTATTATTATTATTAATGCTTCATAATTAAATAAAATTTAACACTCAATAATATTTTGAAAAAATAATGATTTTATATTTAAAATATTTAAGCTAAAATATTTTGCATGTTATTATCAATTAAATAAATTGAGCTGATCTACAATTTTCGTTATATTTTCTGACCATTATCAAGAATATATATATATGGTGTGTATCAGAAAAAAAAAAGTTTGTCATTCTTTCCCGTAAAAAATAAAAGGGAAAGAAAGAAAAATAATTGTATAAGAGCTATAAAAGAAATTACCTTGATATACAGGTTTAATGTTTAAAAAATGTATAAAAATGTAAAATAAAATTTAAATAATAAAAAATGTATATTATAAATCGTTAGCAGCATCAAGTTTCAAATTTAGGTTTTTAGCGAACGAGACAGATAAAAATTAAATTCATGGCAGCTTTTAATCGTCGTGTAGTTTAAAAAAGTAAATAAATAATATAATAGATATATAAGAATAACATATATCTATATATATAAAAGCCGTTCTCTGTGTGTATGTCCTTTATACAAATCCTCAATTTTTGACCGATTTGCACGAAACTTGCTGTACACACGCTTTAGAACGTGGAATAGATCGCTGTCTACTTTAAAAATTCATCAGACCATTATTTATCCCATTTTTCTACGACCTTTCATAATTTAACATTATAGAAATATCTCTTTTTAAATATTAAAATTCAAGTTTTTTTCCTGTTCCCACATAAAAAAAATCTCAATATTTAAAAAAAAAATTGATAACTCGAGTACTTTGTTTTATAAGTCAATAAAAATTCGGATTGTCTCACTATATTTTTGCTGTTTTTGAAATTGACGTCATTCAAATAAGAAATTGCACATTTTTCATATATTTATGTAAAATTTTTAACTAAACATGTTTTAAAATGACCTTAGTAGTACTTTAGTTGAATGTTGAAAAATCTATTTTAATAAAGTCGTTTCAATATCAAGAAATCAATTAAGGAAAAAGATAATAGTAAAAAAAAAATCGTTTGCTCGATATGACATCAATTTCGTCAGTATAATTTCAAACTGGTTCTAAAAACTGGATGCTATAATTTATTCCATATTTCTTTGTAATCTTTAATTATATCATTTAGATAAATGTTTTAATACCTAAAATGCAGTGATAACATTCTACGATTTGTATCGAATACGGTTATATAAAATACGATTTTTCTACGATTTATATTAAATAGAAATTATAGCTAGTATTTTTTAGGGTAAGCTTTTTTTCTTATTTAAACAAAATTTCATGACTGACAGACTTTTCTGTTAGATGTTGAAATAATGGGATGCATGATGTTTAGAGATCAAATTGCAGTAAAAACGTAATTTATGGTATGGTTAGGTTGTTGCCACCAACAATATGGTGCTAGGCGTTACTCATAGTCTTTTCTTCATAATATTGCATTAATAGCAAACGGATATATCTTTCTTAATTGGGTTACAGGTATATTTAAAAATATCTCCGTGATTGAAAATTAATTTAAAATGGATAAACAATCCGTTAATTGAGATAAGCTTTTCAAACAAATATTACTGAAAGTACTTTTTGATTCTATTAGATGTTGGAATAATCAAATGTGCAATGTTTAAAGGTCAAATTGCAGTAAAAGTTAAATTTATGGTTGGGTTAGGTTGTTGCCACCAACAATATGATGCTGGAGATACTCATAGTTCATCAATGTATTTACTTTATAATATTGAATTAAGAGCAAACAGGTATATCTTTCTTAATTGGGCTGCATGTAGGGATGAGATTTCCACGTTTTTGCAAACCGGTATATTCTTAAAGGAAATGTTGTTCTGTTAAATCAAGAAAGTGTTCCGATTAAATGAAATATCATTTTCTCTAACAAAATACTGGTGTGAAAAAACGTGGAAATCTTAACCCTGGCTGCATGCAAATCAAAAAATATCCATGATTGAAAATTGCTTAAAAATCCATTCCATGAAAAAAATGAGATACATTTTTCAAATAAATTTCATTTCACAGAAACTTTTTCGATTCGACAGTGTGAAAAACGAAATTGTATGATGGTCATACGTTAAAAAATTTTTAGTAAAAGCAAAATTTATGGGTTAGGTCATTGCCATCATTAGTATAATATCACAATTGGCATTGTGTTCGTAGGTGTTTTTTTTTTTTTGTTTGTTTTTTTTTATTTATTCTGAAGATGACTCAATGGAAGAGTCAAAACATGTACATTTTTAATATTTTTAATGTTTTTTTTTTTTTTAAATTATTGAAATGACGCTTTTTAAGCAAATAATTGTACTTTAATATATGTTATGACATTTGTTTGGAATATATATTATTATGGTATAGTTAATAGTAGACGCAATTAAGACTATTTTACTTATATTTCTCATCGGTCTTTTTAACGATTCGTGGACGGGAATGCACCAATCTCAGTTATTGTCATTGCCGTATTATTTCATTTTAATGTATTTTACCCGGGAGGACCCTTATTATTGACATGAGCGAAGCCGGGTAGATCTGCTAGTAAGAAAATATTGTTATTTTTTCAAAAAAAAAAAAAAAACTGGGGCCATAGTAAAGAAAAATAAATTCTCTACCCAGCATTTTTAGGTACTGATTAAAAGCGAGCATAGTTGGTTGTAAATTATAAACTTAAAATTCTTTTACTTCATTGAACAGGTTAAACTGACAGCACCATCTATCGCCTTAAAGAAATGGGAATCACTCATGCAATATAGAAATTCGTCATTCAATAACTAATTTAAAAGGAATTAATTAAAAAATCAAGAATTTTTCTGATGAAACGTTCAAGTTATTTACCGTCAAATATTGACGGGCACTATCTAGTTACCTTTTAACTTATGTAGGGGAGGATTAAGGGACTCCGTGATAGAAATTCATTCTAAAAAGGACTTCGCGGGTCAAATTGTTTGGGAACCACTGCCTTAATGGACAGTTTCAATCAAAAGTTTCAATTTTTTCTCCTTCTCAATGTAGTAAATCCGATAGTTGTTTAAACCTTAAGACATAATGACGCAAATATTCTCGATAAAATTTCTAATATGCCTACAAAGTAAGCAATCGAAGATTTTGATTGTTTGCTATTTGAACCACGAAATTAAAATCCTCGACATATGATCGACATTGTCTTACTAAAATTATACTTACAAACAAGCTAACATTTCATTGAAAACATGTAATGTTTTTTTTTTTACAATAAATATAAATAAGAATTACACGAGGTGAAATTCTAAATGTGACAAATAAATTTAAAAATCTGTCACAAGCCAAAAATATCGAGTTGAAAACAATACATTTTAAAGTCGCTTTTTTATCTTCTAAAAATTCTCAGCTAACGACAAATTGAACATTTAAAAACCTAATTACATTTGATAGCCCTATACATGGCCTGGGTAATCTAATCACATGCATTAGCTTTTTTGCATGTGTATAGTGTGCTAAATTATCATACAAAATCCATATATTGAGTTAACAATAAATTTATTTAAAATATTTTCCAACTGTTTAAAACCTTACTATTTTTACTTAAATTACAATTAAATTTTCTACTACATATATGTCTCTTTATATACTCCAAATGGGTAAAGTTTTGCCTAATTTATACAGATTTTATGGAAATGTTATAGAATATCAATATAAATTCTTCATTTGATCAGTGGCATTTAACATTTTTACAAGAGGGCGCATTTGAATGTTATTCTGTTGTTTTGTTTTTTTTTTTTGTTTTTTTTATGGATCCACCCACAGCAGGTTTATATGTGCATGCGATGGATATACACTGCATAGGTAACATATATTTCCAAATATAGATTTCCAGATACAGGTACAATTTAGAGATGTTTGACGTACTTGAAATGCTCAGGATTTGAGTGACATACAATATTGTCCAAGCTTGCCACATTTAGATAGTCTAATGTATATTTTATCATGCTTCAGCTGCAAAATTTTAATAGGGTTTTGAAGTAGGTTTTTACTTCCGTAATTTTGCACAAATCTCTTCCAAACTTATACATAAAATCAAGGGGCAGAAAATCTCGGCTAAATTTTTTAATGGGCAAAATCGGAAGAAGGTGGTGGAAAGGGGGGGGGGGTGAAAACAGAAAAATCACAATAACTCCATAATTATGACACATACTGAATCATTTTAAAATTATTATTACTTCTAAAAAAAGGGCGAAAAATTCACGTATGAGAGATTTTTTATATCATTAAAAATGACCTCAGCAGGCGTAAAAAATTGGGTTTTAAGAAGAAACTAATTCACAACTTCGTCAATTCACCTGAAATAAAATCCACTTAAATTTATTATAAATCTTCTTAATATTATCTACAACTTTTATATTGACGTTTTTTAAAGTAGAAAAGACCTCATAACTTCGTCAATTCGCAATACATCAAATCAGCTTAAACTTTGAATAAATCTTCTTAATATTATCTACAACTTTTATATTTACAAGTTTTTCGTAGGACCGACTCTTACAGCAATAAGAAATTTTAAAAAAAAAGGGGGGGGGGTTATAAAGATATCAAAAAGATTAAGATCATGATTTTGATAAGATAAACTCTGCTAATGGATTATATTACTGAAAATATTCAGAAGTAAGGTAAAAAAATAGGGGTTCAAGAAAAAATTTTCGTATTAATATGATTATGATAAAATCATCTCTTACAGAAAAATGAAGTTGCTGTGCCGGCAGGGATTTTTTCTGGTAAACACTAGCCTCTCCCGTAAAATGACGGGTCTATCTCGTCAGGAGTTGTTCATGAAAAATGGTAAAATAGCGAGTTAAGCCCTGCGGCTAACATTTTTAAAATATTTGCGCTACCACAGAATGTGTAAAAATTCCACTTAAAAACAAATTCCAGTCTAAATTAATAATCTAACTTTATTTAATGAAATGTATGAATTGAGGAATTAAACTCTGTTAGTTAAAACAAATGCTTTTTTATGGTTAAATATTTGAAGAAAGGTTTAAAGTAAAATCGCATTATGTTTTACAGAAAATCGGTTTAATCATATTTTTTAATTGAATATTTTTAGCTTTTGCATTAAAATTGACACAGAAGAGTAATAAATTATCAAATAATACAATATTTAAGGAATTGTTCGTGCAGGTAAATTGCAAAAAATATACTTTTAAAAATGTTTGTAGCTTTCTTTGTGCACATACTTTTATAGAAATAGAAACTCTATTAAAAATTTTTAACAGTTAAAACGGCTATATAAAGCAAAACCATTTCACATTTCTTTCAAAAAATATATAATATAATACATTTCTAAATATTAATATATTATTTAAAAATCCTTTTAATTCTTCTTTAATCATCAAACAGAAATATTTTTTATAAACTTTCTTAAAATAATGTAACATTGAAAACAAAAATTAAATTAGAAAATTTATAAGAGCTAACTAAAAAATTGTTCGTGAAAAACGTAAAAACTACTGGCAGCACAGTTGCCGGAGCACCGCTGGGATTTGATTTTTTTTTTTTTTTTAACCATTTCGAAAAAAGGTTATTGTCCTCGTCAGGGTAGGAAATCAAAAGCATATATGAAACATTTTATTGGTTTAATCCGCATTTTATTCGTGTTCAGATTGGTCTATACGTTAATCTGTATTTCCCTTTACTTTCAACAGAGATGAGATACTTCTGTTGCCACTATGACAAAAAAGTAATAAAAACTACAAAACAAAATTAATAACTCAGAAACAAATTGAGATACAGCTTTCAAACAAATTTCATTTCAAAGTACATTTTTTTCTCTATACGACGGTGTAAAAAGTAATATTGTGGGATGTTTAGAAGTTTAAGAATGAAATTTCATTTAAAATTTGTAATCAGAGTTCTTGGACAATGGATAAGCCTTTTCCCGAACAGCCAATGAAATGCTTGGATAATACGTAAGTTTCGAGTGGATAATACGTAAGTTTTAAGAAATCTGCAGGCGATTTTTGTCGCTTGCAATTTTTACATGTAATAACACTATTAATGTTTAATTCATGGCGCACATAATGTAGGATCAACTCCGTGCGATTTTTTATGTCTTAAGTTTTAGACTTCGAAAAAATCATTTTCCAAATGGTCGTTGTAATTTGTGAAATTGCTTTTTTATTTATTTATATATTTATTTATTTATTGTTATTTCACGAAATTTCCGTCTTTTGATTGGAGGAATTCAGGATATTTTGATATTAATTTCGCGAGTTTACGGTGATTTGAGGGAAAAAGGACATACATAAAATTCCGTTTCTGAAATGAAAAAGGTCTGGCTGCGCAGTTGCCGGAATACCCATGTAATTTGACAAAAATGCAGATTAAATTGGAGGATTTCACATAAGTTTTACGTTAGATCGAGAAAATATCGATATTTTGAGGTATGATGGGCAAATCTATGTGGAAATTTTCGTATTTTAAAGGAAAAAGAGCAACGGAAAAAATCTTCAATTAATGGATTAATTATAGAGTGTGTCCGGAGCGCTCAATCAAAATAAAATTTTAACTTGTATTTTTCTTATATATATACAGGGTGTTTCAGCACATCGAAGTTCAAAAAGAGATAGAGTACACATTGATGAAGGGAAATCACATCGCAATGCATGGTCGGATACGCTTTCTTCACGCGTTAGTGATGGCACTAACAAGAGAAAGAAAGGACACGAACAGTGTGAGAAAACATGTTTATTATTCTTAGTACCACAAAAATGCTCGGACAATGCTGGACAATACTGAGGAAATTGTTGCACGCATCGTGGAAGCTTCTGGGAATTCTAGGACATGCCGTGCATTTTCGAGTACACTCTAGATCATCCATGCGCCTGAGGCATATTCACAAAACTTACTCGGTTCTTATCTCGAGTTGTTCTGATTGGCTGGCTAAATTCAGACCATGCTGATTTTTAATGTCTTGGAAGTTGCGATCGACAGCATCAGAAATAGCGTACTTTTGAATAATTTAAAAATTATGTAAATATGTACATAAATAATTTACGCACTTTTATCAAATATATATATATATATATTCAATTTCTACAAACAAAATATGCGCATCATGCCTTTTTATGAATATTAGTATTTATTTATGCGAAAGCTTGTAAGAATTGTAAATTGGTATTTATTTATTTATTTTATTTTAATTTAAATTATTTTTGTTGTTGTTTATGCGTGAGCGCCTTTTTCGCTTTTTTATGCTTGAAAAAAAAAATCAATCCATGCATCTAACTCTCAAAATAGTTATTTGCGAAGTACATGGAATTCATTAAAACCGCAATTACTATAACGAATATTTTAGAAATAATCATTATATAAACTGCTAATATTGTTTAAAATTATTTTTTATAATTTAATTAAACTTTGAAAAATATTTTTTTTATTTAAATTATTTTTAATAACTTAATTAAATATTGAAAAATAAAAAAACATATTTTTTCGAACTTTCCTCTGATGGTATTCGAACTGGTGTTCCACAATATTTGAAGCAGACGACAGGCCACATATCCACCACGAACTCACTCTGAAATAGCTTAGAACAAATTTTTAATTATCTGACCACATCTTCCAATACTTTCAAAGTCTGTATGCTCTAGATATCTAAATCTGAGGAGTCAATCAGAACGATTAAAGATCTGAAAGGAGCAGGTAGGAGAGACCGGGGTTAATTGGCTACAGCGATAAGTATGCGCAGTCCTCATAAATCGCCTGTTTGTGGATAGATTGCGCAACCAGTCACAGAGTACATTTTACAATCCTCATTCTAGTTTTGCAGAGTAGTACTGCAGTGGACATTTATTACGATTTTTCTGTTTTGTGTACTCATAAGTAATTTTTTGTTGCTTCATTCTTTTTCGAATTTTTAATACTTATCTTAATAATTGCGATTTAACTTGTGCAGTTTTTCTTAGTGTATGATTAACTGTACCTACCCCATTTCTGATTTACTTGGATTATTTATGTTTAGAATATTACGTGTCCCTTTTGTGAAGAAATTTATTATGGGGCTAGTAGGCCCATTGAACACGGGGCAAGTTGGCTCGGTGTCTGGTGTGTGCTGGTAGCTTGAAAAACAGCAAACACCGAGAAAAGTGGTTACAATGCAGGATTTTGGGCACATGAGGCTTGCCCAAACCGAGACAGTCGAATTTTTATTTGTGACAACTGCAACTCTGATGATGATATCGAGTAGGATAGAAGTTACTCAATGTTAAAGTTTTAATTATTATTTTTATGTCTGCCTAATTTAGAATTTACATTGTACGGCGATAACGCCTTTGTTTAAACTTACTGGCAATAATGAAATTGATTTCTCTTAACTGCGTGTCTTATTTGAGTTTTATTTAAATTTTTATAAAGCGTGTGCCAACTTACCAAATAGGTATAGGCAACTTGCCCCTTGACGGGGTAGGTTGACGCACAATTTTCCTTTTAATTTAGGCTTCGGCTAAACATAAACTACAAAAGCTACAAACTCAAAACTCCAGGGTATTTATAGCTAAATGCCTGTTCTTTAAAAGTGCAGTTAAAGTTTGTTAAAAAACTTAAACAAAAATTAAAAAATAATAATAACTAAAAACTGCGCCTACTAGCCCCGGTCTCCCCTACTGTGAACATGCGCGTTGGAGATGTGAGGCCCACATCACGATCCAGACACGTAATTTCAAACACTTTTTTTGATAACGACAGTTGTCTCTATTTTTATTTTTATTCTTTTTTTTTTGCCGTATTAATAATAATAAATTGGTTTTCTCAGCCTGTTCATGTCATTCCTTTCTTGTTCTTTGTGTTGCCACTACTGCGACCGGAAAGCGTTTCGTCCATGCATTGCTATGTGATTTCTCATCATCTATGTGTACTCCAACTCATGTGAAACTATGTAACCGATGTGCTGAAACAACCTGTATTAAAGTAAATGGGTGAAAATCAATGACTAAAAGCGTATGTCAGTTTATGTAAAAAGGGAATTTTGTAATACATTATTTATGTATAATCCCGGATACAACCTACTCAAACTAAAGTTTGACAGAACTGTATAAGTTAACTAAACAACCTAGTTGTGTACAAGACGGATGAATTATAAATACCAGTAATAATATTAGATGCTGAAATCAAAATGTAAAAGTTGTTCTTAGTGCTAAAGGTAAACTGTAAAAAAAAAAAAAAAAAAAAAAAAAAAAAAAAATCGGTTGATTTTTACCGAGCAAATTGTCAGCCATGACGTTAGTAAAAAAACTCTTTAATAAAATAACCTATATTTATTACGAACTTTCAGCTTTTAGAAGGTTTTACGTGTAAAATAAATATTTTGATTGGTTTTTTAGTTGACATGTTTACTTTTTTATGTAAAATTAAAAAAATGATTTTTACAGTTTCGTTTAGTAGAATTCTAACTGAAAAAATTAACAGAACATGCAGTTTAAAAATAAAATTATAAATAACTGGTCAATTGCAAGTATTACTTGTGTACAGAGAGTTCCGTACACTAAATATATGAATTATAAGTCCTTACATTACACAAATATATCATTAAAAGTTGTTATCTACACTGTAAAAAAAAAAGGACCAGATTTCCTGTAGGAATCGGAAAAATAGTTGGCCTTATCGTACTGGAAAAATTTCTGACCCAGCTCGGAATAAAATCAGTAAAATCGGAATAAAATCCTTAAAATTGGAATAAAATCCGTAAAGTACCGTTTTAATGAATGTTTCCTTTTTTTATGGATTTTATTCCGAGCTGCGTCGGAAAATTTTCCGGTACGATAAGAGCAACGATTTTTCCGATTCCTACAGGAATACTGCTCGGATTTTTTTACAGTGCAGTTATTAAAAGCCGATAGTGCATAGAGTACGCCACCCGTGTCTTTATGTATGTCCAAACCGTCCGTTTCTTTAACGGATAATATCTCGGCTAATTACCGAATTTTTTTTTTCGAAAATCATCATAACCAATCTTTTTATTCTTCTGCGATGATAGGTACCCACAGCGCTCCTCAACTCATTTGTTGAATGTCCGCAAATCGAAATTTGTGTGTAACGGGAAAATACTATTTTCTCCATAAACTATGCAACTAGGCCAATCTCTATCGTTTTCCTGCAAGGTTTAAATTAACTTCTACTACGCCAATTTTTTCATAATTTTTGGTTCAGTAAAATAGAAAATAGGGGGGGGGGGGGAGTATTTTTGCATTACATTTTCGAGGATATCCCTGAATATATAAAACCTAAAACTGAAATAAATGTATTTTTAAGTTTACGTTACGAAAGTTTTCACACGATTCCCCATATGACATAAGGGGGAAAAAGATGTTTTTTTCAAGTAACTTAAACAGTCCCTCTACATTTTTCATAAATATATTCGTGAATAAACTTATTATGATACACTAGACAGACTGGTCTACATTAAAAAAAGAGAAACTAAATTAAAAATATACATAAAACATTTAATTAAAAACAAAAATATACAAAAATAGACGTTTCTCTGTTCAACGCACAGTATCATCACTGTAGACACCAGCAATAACAAAATATCGAACATGCCCTGTACATCGTCAAAGTCAAAGTTAAAGTTATTCTTTCATATTGTTAATAATTTATAAATAAGTAGGTCAAAATCCTTTATTACTTCAGCCAATTTTAACATTCCATGTTCCATAGTTTTCGAGCAAAATGGCTGTGCCACAGGGGTAACCTTATAACGGTTCCGTTTTTAGGTGCGTTCGTAATTATATAAATACATAGCACATATAGTCGTCGTTCAGTCCGTCTGTCCGCATATAACAGATCAAAAACTACCCAAATGGTCTGAAATTTTAAATATATAATTGTTGGAAAATTTTGTCGACTCATTTCAAATTTTGTAAAAATTGGATGTATAGTTTAATTACAGGGACAGTGAAAAAATTTCCGTTACATTACGGCCAATGGGAATAAATTAGTTCAAGTGCATTTTAATGATGTTACAGCCATTCGAACAGAATTAAATTGATATGCACTTATGAAGTGCACTAAAATATACATTCAGTACAATATGCAGTGTAAAAAGTATTTATAAAAATAGTACGAACGCACCTCATTTGCCACGTTCGAAGAGAAATTTCCAACTTGTTACTTTTGAGGTACGGATCCCTAAATAAAACAAAAATAATAAAATGCAATGAATTTGAATCAATACCGATGAATATCATTAGAGTACAAAATAAGGCCAGAGAATAAACAAATCAATTCCATTTAAAAGATTTAATTTATCCGAAATTTAATGATGACAACTAATTCAAATAATTATAAAACATTTTAAATCCATTCGTTACTTTATAAAATTTTAGACATTTTTCACCTTTCTTCGAAGTAATATTCCGGTTTCATCGCTTTTATTAATAGATTCTTCATTACTAAATATCTTCAAATGTGCGCTTCGAAGGATGTTTTAATTTTTTGTACCATTTAAATACAAGAATAAATAATAAAAACAATGTACTAATAAATTGAGAAATTTTCCTAATGTCCTAGATTAATATTTTTCAGAATTCAAGTTTTTGAAAAGTTTTCATAAAAATGAGAAATTTAACTAGTTTTTTAAATATATATATATTTATTTATTTAGCTATTAGCAAGAAAACAACTGACAAGGGAACCACTTTTGGTGCTGCTCGCACCTAGCATCAAGACCTGGTGCATTTTGTAGCGCTGTACATAAAAGTTAGAGAACCGATAAAATTTCTCTGTTAAAATCATATTTTAGATACTTTTTTATACTTTTAATTTTTTTATTATTATATTTTTATTTATTTATTTCTCTCCAAAAGTCAATTAAGTCGCCAAATATGGCACTACAATTTTTCCGCCCTCTTTATCCTCTGAGTAAATGGACATACAGTAAATTCTGCCTAAAACGGACCCAGTGAAAGCCGGAAATCTGTCTACCGCGGAAAGTTCTTAAAGTCCCGGAGAGCCCATAGAAAATTACATTAATTCATGCTGCATAAGGTGGAATCTGTCTAACGCGGAAACGGAAAGGATTTTAAGGTCCCACCGAAACTAAAATTTTGCATAAGGAGGAAAAAAGGATATTTTGAAAAAGGCATTTCGTTTATCAAACTTTAAAATTGTTAAGTCAAGTACTCAATGTCGAGGATGTTAGTTAAATTCCGTAACACTTTGAAAAAGTTAATTCAAAAGAACAGACACTTTTTAAATTTTAAATAATTCTTACTTATGTCATTTTTTCTAATACAAAATTGCATTTAAAAGTTATTTCTAGTAGAATGCATAGTTATGAAAATATATATTTTCTAAAGTTCAATATATTATACTTTATGGTTGTACTCAAATTCAAAATAAAAACATTCTGTCTCATTGTCGAAGATTATTATTATTATTATTGTGGTGACAGAGCACAGAGTTTGAACTCTGCACTGCAAAGCCTAGCACATTCTTAGATGAGGCTCGGGATGATGCACCCCGACCTCTGAGTCAACGAAAAACACTGCTGAACTGACACAAACTATTGTGAAAAGATAGAGTTGACTGTTGGTTGCTCATGAGAGCAGACGTGCTGAAACGTCGCTGTTGACCGAATACCGGGTCACGGACCTGAGTAAGGCGGAATATCGCCGGCCAGTTATAGTTACCATGTTTAATCTAAATGTAAATACCCCATCTGTAAATATTTCACCCACATAATCAAGAGCATTAAAGTTTGATTCCATCAAGAATTGGCCTGGACTTTACTTCTAGACACTGACCACAGTGTACACTTATTCATTAAAATAAACGTGCATTAAATTTCTACATTATTATTATTATTATTATTATTATTATTATTATTATTATTATTATTATTATTATTATTATTGTGTGTGTGTGTAAACTTCCAATTTGCAAGTATTGCAGCAGTACTAAGAAATTGAAAGCGTTTCTCATTTATCTATAAAGACAAAGAATCTTTCAGAATTTCAGTTTTCAATCGATTTTCGAGTCGGGAAAATCAATGAAAGATAGTCAAAGATCGAGTTTTTTTTTCTTTTTTTCTTTTTTTTTTTTTTTTTTTTTTTGGTGGAGGGGTGGAGCGTATTTTCATAAGCCGGAATATTGTCTACCACGGAAATGTTTCTCAGTCCCAACCGATTCCGCCTTAGACAGAGTTTACTGTACCTATATAATAGTACCTATTGCGATTTTTTTATAATTGATAGCATAAGAAACGAGAATTATGTTTTTTCCTTTTTTTTTTTTCAATGCAGACGATAAATATATAAATAGTAAATATATTTCTACAAAAGATTTCAAGATCATTGAAAACTATCTTTTAGTGAAATACAAAATAAGCAATTTTCTTTTGTAATCCAATGGAATAAAATTTCGAATGTTCAAAACGAAATGTTGCTGTATTAAATGGTCCTTTGTTAAAAATAATCATGAAGTAAATAAATATTTTTGCACAATCTAGAAAAATCACTGTGGCTAATTAGGTCGTACATTACAATTTCTTCTGAAGTCGAAGCAGTTCTCACGCAAGACAAACAGCTATGACATTTGGGATTGCCAGAAAGCTCTACTTTCGAAAAAAACCGCCAACTTTTTCCCCTCCAAAAATGTAAATATAATATTGCAGTTTTTCGAAATCAAATTCGTGGATTTTTGACGAAATTTTTAAACTTTTTTCAATATTTTATACTTATTATTAACTAATTTTTATTTTTAAATGCTTTCCTTTAAAAAACGTCAATGTTAATCGTCCGATAAGTCGTCTCGAAAATTGCATTTTCAGAAAGTTATGCTGCAGTAAAATCAACAATACTATTTTAACAGAAAAATGTTATCGATTCTCAAACTTCGCAATATAGGACTTTAAAATGCACCAGGTCTTAATACTAGATGCGATCAGCACGAAAAGTGGTTCCCTTGTGAGTGAAATTATAATTTTATCTCATTTTTAAAACAATTTACAGTTTTAAAAGGTTCCTTTTTAAAGTATAATTGCATCATTACGTTCCAAAAACAAAAGAAGTTGCATATATTTCTTTTATATTTCCCCAAAGTACAAAATAATAATCCATTTTCAATCGATGAAATGCTTAAATGAAAAGATTTCCAATCTAATTTTATAAAATGTTTGAAAAATAATAAAAAATAAAGGTTATGAAGAGTTAACTAAAAAGTTAAATCATTCTGAAACTGTGACACAGAATGTTTTGACATTGTTTGAAAAACTTTAATTACTTATCGATCAAACCAGCCGCTCAAAAAAAGATATGCCTTAGGCAACGAAAGCTTCTTTTTTATCTATGTGTCTGTTTTTAAAGGTGACTATTTTCAGAAATTTAACGTATTTCTACTTGTGACGGTTTTGGAAAGTATTTTTAAAATGACATATTTGCGAAATAAAACTACCAAATAAAGACAATTTTAAATTACATTTTAAGCATGAGAATAAAATAATACACAGAGATATCATAAATAATTACATAATGTGAGTCATATATATTTAACTTCGCAATACAAAACTAATCTGTGTTTTTTGTTAAACATAAGAAAAACACATGTTTATAAACGGACTACCCCAGTATAATACTTTATTTTTCTACTTTATTTTTATGAATTAACACTGAGAACTCACAATAACCTAGTCTGTTGGGTCATATTTAGGCTAATGTTAGACGGACATCTTTTTGCACGCTTTTTTCCTTACGTATTTTCTTTACACAATGCTAGCGGCATTGTGTAGGGATAATACGTAAGGAAAAAAGCGTGCAAAAAGAGATCCATCTGACATTAGCCTTATGCTTTTTAATATTGGCAATTTCTTTTATCGCCTGCGTTTGTTTATACGAGTTGATGGAAAGTTTTGTTGTGATATCGTGACGATGAATGGCATATTTTATGATATTTTAAATAAATAACAGTGCACTAAAGTATTTTTAATCTATGTTTATTGAGTATTAGTGAGTTCGATTTATGAGTAATCATGAGTTATAAATAATGATTATTGTTTAAGTAATTCGCAAGACCAAGTTTACATGTTATTCAAATTCCGTCATTTTTAAAGATGCGAAGCAACAATGTAATCGCAATGTGGGCACTAAATCCTCTAAAAAATATTACTCAAAATAGAAGGGATCATAAGATTGCTTCTATTTTGAGATTACTTTGTATTGATTTACATTCACAATGAACTTTCACTAAGTTCAAAACTTGATCTTCTGTTAAAAGCACTACACAATACAGTATTTCAATTCACTGTCCCATGAACTCCGTGTGTCAAGAAGCAACTTTAAAGCAGAATTCTGTATAACCACTCTGAACAATAGCGTTTAAACTTCTGAAATTAATCGAAACTTAAGGAAAAGCAGTCCACTGTATAAAATAACAATGAATTTGATTCTTTCAACTTCGTAATTACCCATCAGAATAATCATATGCCAAACCAACATTTAGATAAAATGTCTTCTTTCCTTTCTTAACTTTTAAAATAATCCACTTCTTTGCCAGATTTCATAAATACTTTGAAAATTAGAGTGCTGCTATAGGAAAGGAGGGATCTATCAAGGCTTAATTTCTAACAAAAAAAGTACCGAAGCCCTAATATTCTGTGATACTGGTACCAACACCTGCACCGGTCCTCCTCCCTTTGTCACCCCTATCTGCATATTTATATTTTGTACATTTTTTGCAAAATTTAAAGCATTTTTTTAGCAAAATATACGTTTTAAATATATCTGTCAGCTTACTTAGCTGTCAACTATTCCGTTTTTTAGCTATCATCATTCCGACTATTAACTGGTAATCCAAATTTTAATATAAATTGCGATTCATTGTTAATTCTGTGATTAAATTTGGTTAGGATTACGTTTTAGAAATAGAGTTAACACAAAATGGGATAGTTCACAGCTATGCATTTTTATGAAAAAATGAATGAAATCTACAGAAATTTATATTTATATGCTGAAGAATGGAACAATGTTTTTCAATTTCCTATAAAAGGTCCATATCTTAAACTTTAATCGATTCTTTTCGCATAACAATCTTTTGTGGTGAGTGCCTGGAAATCAGATTAAATTAACAATTTGATATCACTATCTGAAATATTCGATGCTTTTACAGAAAAGTGGAAATACTGCTCGATTGCTTTCTATCAGAATAACAATACTTGACAATTATATCTGCTTACAAATAAAAGTGACTTCGTAAATGTGCAGAGCCGAACCTTAACATGGGCAGCGTCCATTTGAACATGGGCAGCGTCCATGATACAAAATAAATAGAAAAATCACTTTCGTGATTTTTATACTCGTACGCGAAAGAAATTTTAAACAAAAAAAAGAACCTCAAACAAACAAAACTTCAAGCTGATGCTGGTTGGCTAAAAACAGAAAATATTCTTTTCGGGTTAGATATCTAAAATGAAAAAAAAAAAAACCATCCAATTCAAAATTATCCTACTGTCACAAAAGAAAATCGAGCTGAAAGCAAATTTATTGCTCAGTTTCTTGACTGGCTCCGTACCCAGACGATGCAGCCAAAAAATTTGAAAATATCACTAGAATAAAAAAACACGATTTCTGCTTTCCCTCTAATTTGATCAAAATAGCATTAAAATGATTTGAAATAGAATATAATGCGAAATTTTGAAGGAGAAATTTGTTTTTCTATACCCCAATAAACAAAATTTTGAATGTAAGACAGACTGAATTTGAGTCAGTCCAAACCCAAAAACTGATTTAAAATTGAATCCGTTTTATCATCATCTCCTACGTGTGCAACACATTACGTCATATATATAGTAAAGCGAGGAGAGTTCGCGCGGTAGGAGAGATTGCGCGGAAAGAGATACGACGGGAAGGACTAGAGTGCGCGCAGCGACTATAGGTAGTTGTACAGCAGCATTAGTGCAGTGTCTACATGAATGTGCATATTGATTGTTCCAAGCGTCTTGCATAAAGCAGTGCTATTTTGTTTTGTTTTTCCAAAGTAAGTGCTTGAATTTTCATAACTGTTCGTTAGAATTTTTATAGAACGTCAGTAATACAAAATATTTTGAACTTAAACGATTTCTTATAAACTACTAACCAGGACTAAGTATGCGAACAACAACAATTCATTTTAGAAGTGGTCATATTTAAATAAAAGGCCGCGCAATCTCTCCTACCAAGTTAGGAGAGTTTACGCATCTGCTACTTAGGAGAGATGACGCATTACCCCATAAGTTTAAGTGCTAGGAGAGATTACACAGCTTATTGATAAATTTGTATGAATTGCAAATTACGTGTGAAACGTATGAATGAATCAATTTTGAAATAATTTCATATAAACACATAATTATTAAAACTAAATTTGGCAGAAAATTAATTTGCAAAAATATACTTTTCCAGATAAAAATTTTATTAATAAATTAATAATACAGTTGTTATTAAATTAATTTTATGTCATTATTTTTGTTAATAAATTAATAATATATTTGTTAATAATTTAATTAAATATTTATATATATATTTTAATGTATGGAGAATTAATTTGCTAATAAATTAATTTTGTTAACTAAAATAAATTTTCTAATACAATGTTTTGCAAAAGCTTTCACCCATCCAAAGTAGTGTCATGCCATCGAAATCAAAAGGAAACAGAGTTCAACTAATGTTACTGATCCACAAAATATACATGAAAAAAGACAAGAAGGATGCCGCTACAAAAAAAAACTGCTGAAGATAAGGTGTTTCCACAAAAAGTGGGATAAAAAAACTAAAGGGAAAAAAAACGAAGGTCAGAGAGGATGAGTGCTCTGAATGTCTGGAACTGTACCAGGACACAACTTCGACAACTGACTGGATTCAATGTATTGCTTGTTGCAGGTTATTGCACGAAAGATGCACGATTTACCACAATAAGTGAACGACGACAACTTCGTTTAGCAAACAAAATACAATGAAACTGTGGATATGGAAATTAAGTAATTTTCAAGTTAAACATGTTATCAACTAGATTAATGTTACTTGGTAATCTTAGTAGGGCTTGCTTTTTCTGATATTTTTATCTTCTCAAATTAAAATTTTTAACTGTGGTTAAAATTCTTTCTTTTATTTATTATTTAAACATTTGGTTGAAATATTCACTCCTAATACAATAATATTTACTCACAAAAAACTTTCAACAATGTCGATTAAGTGTAAGTATTATTGTTACAATTTAATTGTAGTTATTATTAATAACAATCTCTTCTACCTATGTGCGCAATCTCTCCTACCCATATGAGCATTCTCTCCTACCCTGTAAGGAGAGATTGAGCAAAATAGTTTTCTTGGTTTTATTACTGCTGTACTATTAAATTACAGTATAACAACAAAATAACAATGGAAATGCATAAAAAACAAATGAAGTCAAAATTATTCATGCATAGTTTAGCAAAATATTAATATTTAGATTTTTTATTGTTATTCTTTTGAAATGTGCGCAGACTCTCCTCGCTTTACCTTAAGTGTTTTTATAAAAAAAATGAATGCAAAATCTTGGAGATGGGAAGGAAAAGAAAAGGTAATTTAGGCACAAATTTTAAGATTCTGGATTCAAAGTGAGTACAAAATCAATATATATATAACTAATGTAAGAGTACTTTGTTCGTACGTACCTCAAACTCCACAAACCATCCCCGCAGCTTCATGGGGGTTAATGTAAGGTAGCCCTTCATCCCCTTCCATGAAGAAGATTCCGATTTGGAACTGCAGGGGTTGGATTCCGTGATATGGGTGTCAACGCAACAATGGGATTCTTATGGGAATTCGGTAAAGCAGATGGGAATCGTGAGCCAAAGTGGCCAAAACTTGCCAGAACGTTCCAGAATGTTCTAGAATGTTCCGGAATTCCGTAGGAAGAGGGACCATTTCTGGAGGTTTATTCGGGAAAAGGTTTGTTTGAAATGCACAGCGTGGCACGATCAGTGTACACTGCTGAAGTCAGCGGGGAACAATCCCAGAGGTTCAATTACAGATTTTTTAAAAATATTTTTAATATGAATGGAGATTTTCATCACTCGTAGTTCGATTTGAAAAATTCACGTTCCCGATCAACGCAGTGTGTTAGCTTGTGTGTCATAAAAATTAAACTTTTTTTGGTAAAGATAAAAGCATAGAAAAGTAAGAAAAGGTAAAATTGTATTTACAAAATATTAAATACGCTTGTTTAATAAATATTTATGAATTGAAAATAGTGACAATTGTAATGGTAGAAAATTTACTGCAATGAGAAAAGAATATTAAGAGAAAAATATAATATGTTGGTACGTCCTTTATTAAGCCTATAAGAACCTATAAAAATTTTTAAACAATTAATTAATTTCAAAATATTTATTTTTAACCTTTTTCTTGTTATGAGCTTCCGAAATGGGATAATTCCAGTTATCGGTTAAATTTACCAATCTTCTTAAAGGATTTTATACAATTGATGATTATATATAAGAAAGAAATATACACTATATGGCTTTCAAAACTGTGATCAGTATAATATTGTGAAGAACAATCTTCTAAATTTGGAATATTAACAACAAAATGTACACCTGCATATAAAATTAAATTAATATACATATACATACAAAAATTGTACTTTGTCTTAAGGGAAAAAAACGAAATTATGGTTGTTAAAAGGAGAAGGGACCTTCGATCTAATTTTTTAATTGTAAATTCGGTAGCCAGCTATTTTGAGTAACTTCTGTAAAATGTCCAGACAAATATTGTGAAAAATTAGAAAGATATAGTGAATTGATTGAAAAGTTGTGGAAAAACCCTTATAATAAAGCTATTTTTACAAAGCAACTCACTATATCTCTCCTATCTTTGTGAAATTACTCGATATTTGACTGGACATTTTAGAAAAGTTGCCCTAAATAGCTGACTACCAAATTATTAAATAAAAATTTTGAAATCTTCCACGCATGCGCAGTTAAAAATTATTTCATACAATTGCCCATACCTCATCAAATATTCAATATATTCATGTTTTAATTGCAGTATACTCTTGCTACTTTTCTTTGTCAGGTTTTAGGAAAGTTTTGTTAAATTTGGTTGAAAACTCTGTATGCTATAAACAAAAAACGTTTGAATTTTTCACTAAAACATTAACATCTTCACGAATATTAGTGCTATGCTTACACAAATGCATATAAACGTTGAACAGGACTCAAATAGTCCTTTACCACAATGACAAACGATTTCCAGCCTTTTCTGTTACATAGGTAATCGCAAATATTATTTTATTATCAAATTTATTCTTAGCCTCCTAATTGTACGCCCCGATAAATCTTCACCGAGAAATATAAAATTAAACATGTTCTTTACATCCTAGAAGTTAAAGAACAATTCGCCAATAATGTTGGTAGATATTCTAGAAACCGTGTACAATCGAAAGCATCTAGTCCCTGTACTTTAACTTTTGGAGGCCAGTGTACAATTTGGTAAACATGAATATAGCCTCGAATCTTTTCAACACTAATCAATCATACGATAGCTCCTTTTAATTATTTGATTCTATCCGTTATCTTCTTAAAGAAATGCGTTCCTTTTTATTTCCAACTTTGGATTGTTGTGCAGTTGAGAATAGAAAAATATATTTATACTTTCATTATTGTAATTAAAATCCATCAGCGCGTAAAAAAGTAGAAAGACCGCTCCTCCGTGATGCAAAATCGCATTTATTTCTGTCTCTCAAATTCTTCTCTTCTTCGTGTCTTCATTTTTCACAGACTATAGTGGAAATTGCCTTTATATAGTCTTTTATATCTCAAGAATTAATGCACGTAATATTAAAAAAAAAAAATATTTTGTTAGAACTTACATAAGTTGGTAGAGATTAAGTGTCCGTGTAAATCATAAAACAAGTGGCACTGCTTTGCTGCAGTTTTTACGATTTTCACGAAAGATGTAACTAATGCACGTAATTTAATGAAACGTCATATAATACACTGGCCTCCAAAAGTTAAGGTACAAGGAGTGGAGCTTTCGATTGCGCACGTTTTGTCGAATATCTATCAACATTATTGGCGAATTGTTCTTGAACTTCTAGGATGTAAAGAACATGTTTGTTTTTATATTTCTCAGTGAAGATTTATCGGGGGATACAATTAGGGGGCTAATAATAAATTTAATAATAAAATAATATTTGCGATCACCTATGTAACAGAAAAGCCTGGAAATGGTTTGTCACTGTGGAAAATGACTATCTGGGTCCTGTTCAATGTTTGTATGCATTTCTGTAAGCATAGCACTCATATTCGTGAAGATGTTAACGTTTTTTTGAAAAATTCAAAAGTTTTTTGTTTATAGCATACAGAGTTTTCAACCAAATTTAACACAACTTTCCAAAAACCTGACAAAGAACAGTAGCAAGAGTATACTGCAATTAAAACATGAATATATTGAATATTTGATGAGATATAGGCATTTGTATGAAATATTTTTTAGCTGCGCATGCGTGGAAGATCCTAAAAGTTTTATTATATAATTTGTTAATCAGCTATGTATGGCAACTTATATAAAAGGTCCAGTCAAATATCGCGAAAATTCGCAAAGGTTGGTCTTTATAGTGAGTTGCTTCCTAAAAATAACTTTATTATAAGGGATTCTCCACAACTTTTCAATCAGTTCACTGTATATTTCTAAGTTTTCACAACTTTTGACAGGGCTTTTTGTAACAGTTGCCCGAAAATACTAAATACCAAATTATGAAATATAAATTTTGAAATCTTCCGCGTATGCGCACTTAAAAATTATCTCATAAAAATACCCATATCTCATCAAATATTCAATATATTCATGTTTTAATTGCAGTATACTGTTGCTAATATTCTTTGGCAAGTTTTCGGAAAGTTACGTTAAATTTGGTTGAAAACTCTGTATTCTATAAACAAAAAAGTTGGAATTTTTCTCAAAAACATTAATATCTTCACAAATATCGGTGTTATGCTTACACAAATGCGTACAAACGTTGAACAGGGCCAAAATAGTCATTTACCACAGTGACAAACAATTTCCAGCCTTTTCTGTTACGTAGGCGATCGAAAATATTATTTTATTATTAAATTTATTATTAGCTCGCTAATTGTACCCCCCGATAAATCTTCACCGAAAAATATAAAATCAAGCATGTTCTTTACATCCTAGAAGGTCAAGAACAATTCGACAATAATGTTAGCAGATATTCCACAATCGAAAGCATCCAGCCCCTGTACCTTAAGTTTTGGAGGCCAGTGTATTTATTACACATTCACATAAATAGATCGTTATTAGTGTTGGGTGTATACAACGCTACAGGTGTCGCTTTCATGCTGTTTGTGTTGGTAATTTTGATTGCAGATTTTTAAGAAGATGAATGTCAAGAATGAATGACGTGTTTGAAAGCTACAATGATTATATCTGTTTTTTAAATGAACACAATTCAATGAACCTGACCCTTTAGAATCCTCATGATCGGCATAGATTTCCATTAAATTTTGTTGCTGCGATAGCGAATTTCGAAGTGCTAACATGTATGAGATAGAAGAAAGATTTGTGATTTGCATGTCCGACAAGTTTAGATATTATTTGAAAAATCCACTTTGTTTTCCGTTCAATTTTGTAAAAGATTGCTGAAACAAAAAATGCTTTTTTTTTTAGAAAAAAGCAAATCAATTAAATGTAGAAATTAATTTGTAACCTTCAAATACAGTAAAGTGCCGATTGTCCGAACAGGTCGGGACCGATCCTAGTTCGGATAAGCAAAAGTTCGGACAAATGGGCAGACAATTTAAGGGGTGTTTCTGAGTATACTAAAATCTTCACACGTTACCTAAGCTTAGGAATGGCAGAGCCAGTTAGTGCTGGCATGTTTAAAAATTGTTTTTGTTTTTTGTCTTTTAAATTTTTTTTGTTTACATTTGTATCATATTTTTTTTCTCTTTTTATCATTTTGTAAATTCCAGAGATTGTAATTCAAGCAAAAAAGCTTTTGATTGTTGCTTGCTTCAAAGAAGACATTCTTTTCAATGCTGCCGTATCTCTAATTCTTCTTCAATAAATTAGTTGAATTGGATCAGTGTTTTTCTGGCGTTCGAGAAATTTCATAGCTGCTTCCAAACATTCAAAGACTTAGTTATGTGAGCTACCTGGGTTATTTTCAGAGCATTCGCTTTCATTTTCTTCAATTTATTTTTCTTCTTGAATCTCATCCACAATCTTATTATCTTTTAAAATCTGATATCCAGGGTCATATTACTTCACTATTTAACCAATCGTTAATTTAATTTTCTTCATAGCTTAGGATTATTCCGATCTTATATTGTTTTTACATTCCTCATTTCCTGATCCACTATCATTTTTTTCTTTATTTTAAATTTTATTCCAAGACAATGGGCGTTCGGTTAAAAAATTTTGCGAGAAATAGGCTGTTCGGATAACTGGAAGTTCGGTTAATTTTATATTTTTTGACAGGAATGGGCTGTTCGGATAATTGGAAGTTCAGTTAATTGGAGTTCCGGTAATCGGCGCTCTACTGTATTATAGAAAAATGCATGATTGCATATTTTTTTCAACCTAAAATCTGTAATTACACAATTATGGAGAATATGCGCATTTCTAGAAGCACAAAAATTTACATGACTCGATTTTTCTGAACTATTGAATGCTAAAAAAAAGACAAATCTCTAAATCCATTAAGTATAGATTTAAGTGAATCGGAACGAATAAGTTTGAATAATTTTACCATTGAAACTTTTCAGTAAATCTTTTATTGATGTAGTTGTTTTGAAAGAACCAAAGTCAAAAATAGAACTAATGAGAAACTTTGTATTTAAGTTTTCTATTGGAAATGATTAATGCCAGGCTTTTAGTTTAATGCTATGTAATTTATCTTTCGTTTCTATCTCATACATATAAAAAAAGAGTTTCCAATAGTACAGTATAATAGAATAAATATTATAAAATATATGAAGAAAAATAATAATATGACATAAAATGTTGCGAAGTATTAATAGCAATATAAAGATATAAAATTTCTCCGAAAGAAACTTTTGCTATCATTGCTCTGTTTTAGTTATAACTCTTATACCGCTGTTTAGTAGAAATTTTAACTACGAATGTAAACTCACTCAGTTACGGTTATGTGTTTAAATTTTAAAAAAAATATCTGGACCATCTGTGCAATATAAATAGCTTATATATTGCATTTATTGATTTTTTATAAATATGATGAAGATTTGCTTTTGTTTTGGCATGTTTTTATGTAAAATAAGATTGAAATTATATACAATTTCTCTTCTTTAATCAAGAACTATTCGTTTCTGAAATGTATTTAAACTGTATACACATAATAAAATGTATGTTATTCCTCAAAGCTGAATTTGTTCCACAGATTAGCAAATTTACCTTCCAAAAATCTTTTGAAACTTTATAACGACATCTTTCTAATATAAAATTACATAAATGATTCAATAGTTAAAAGATGTTTAAACAATTAAAAAGGTGTTAAAAATCGAGTACTTTCAGCTAATACAAAAGCATCATCAGGATTTTAAAATTTAAACAGTTCTTGTGAACGTGAACGCTAGGTGTCCATGACTTACTCACAAAAACTCCACTTGAAAACGTACATGCGGGTTCCATGGTCAATTCCACTAACATAGCGAAAAAAAAACAGAAAAAATGTGTGGATGAGGCGAAGGTTTGTTAACAAATTACTGCTCCCTGATCAAACCCAACCATATATTTCGGATATTGTAGAATAAAATGTCATTGCATGTTTTTTCACCCTGTTTATAATTTAAATAGATTCCCGGATTGTTAGTTCGTAATAATTCCTCAGAGGCTTATAATTATTGCATTATTGAAGTCGATTTTAATGTTCTGCTTTTGGTAGAGTCTGGAAAGAGCGGTAGCTGGTCTATTGAATCTCAGGTCACTTTTATGTTCTTTCATCCGATTATTTAACTTCCGAATCGTCATCTCGATACACTCGAGCTGTTGATCATTTTCAGATACAAATGAAATGATGTACACTGCGGAAATTTCATCTCGCGGAATGGGGACAATCTTTGAACTCTGTAAATCCTTCAATTTCGTCAAATTTATTTTGTATGGAAAAAGAACATGTCGCAGTTTTTCAAAAAGGCCAGGCATGTAATTCATCTAGTAGTATTTATTTTTTGTTAAGGTGTTCTTGAGGGAATGTTTGGGATTTTGCAAAGAATTAATTAAGCTATCAATATGGTAAAGCGGGAACGCATTCTCTGTGGTGATATTTTTTATAGTAATAAGTTCTGTCTATAAATAATCACTTGAACAGACCTTAAAAGCTCTTCTTAGATACAAATTATAAGCTGCAAGTTTGTAATTAAATGTGAATAGCTGTCGTACGAAATGGCATAATTTGATTTATTGCTTTTTGTGTATACTATGCGTTCTAAAATCGGATTAGACATTTTTGATTAATCTCACAATAACGTATTCGTAAAATAACTTAATTCGTGGTTTTCTCAATATCAATAGTAAACTTGATATATAAATCCATGTCATTGATATTCTGGAGAAACTTATAAAGTTCCTGTAATCTGTGATCTCATACGGTGAATAAGTCATCAACAAGACGACACCAAAAAGAAGGAATAAAATTTTTACTCATCAACATTAAGTCTTGTAAGGATTTCCTAGTTTAAACTCTGCGAAAAATTCGGAAATGGGGGAGCCCATTGGTGCTCCTTTTGTTTGTTTGTAAATTTTATTGCTGAATAAAAATATGTTATCTTTAGTGTTCAAATTTAGGGCAGACATAACTGTTGTTTTCATTTCATGATTCAGCGTTTCCTCATTATCGGTTATTTTCTGAATTGAATCCATAACTTCATTGACGTTAATAATTAGGAAGAGAGACATTATATCTAAACTTACTAAAATGTTTTCTTTACTGATTTTTAAATCTTTGATTCTCTCAACGGACTCACCAGTAGATGTTAAACTGTGCTCAGACGGTGGCAGAAGAAGGTTTAGAAAATAGAAAAATGTCTTTTCTAAAAAGTATGTTGGGCTCAAATTTTGAAACCATAGGTCTTAATGCGATGTCATTTTTGTAATCTTTTAATCGCCCTAATAGTCGTGGTGTTATGGAAGTGCTATCGGTCTAAAATTTCAATTTTATATGGATGGCCAAGATCCGTTTTAAATTAGAGTGCTTGTTTTTGATTTAATCTGATTGTTTGGATCCTCTTCTAGTTGTATGCAACCCATCTTAATTATACATGCCTGCATTTTTGCTATATACACTGAAACGTTCTTTATCGCTAATTTATTTGTCTTGTCGGTTTCTAAAATAATAATAACTGAATCAGTTATACTTTTTCTTACTTCAAAATTAATTTATTTAAAAATGCAAGTAAACGTAGTTAAAATTTGTTTAGTTTCATATTTATGGTTTTTCAGAGGATATCTGTAAAATTTTATCGTTATTTTAAATTATAAAAATCATTAATTTAGTATTCAAAAATGTGAAATGATATTAGCAATGTATTTTCTGTCATGCTAATAGCAATGCGAATTTAAGATTTAAAAAATTAAAGAAAAAAGTAAAGCTAATATACATTACACATTTTACTTTTATCTTATTATTTCATGTGTTATAATAACTATTACAAGAGCCACTAATAATTTACAATTTCATAATCTGTTATATTTAGAAAATCTTGCAATCCTACATCCTATGTTTGAAAAAATATTGACTAGTCATTGACTTTGGGGGACTCCTTTGCTTACACTTTACAGTAGACGAAAATTCAGGATGATACTCCCGAGATAATTACATAGCCGCAATGATTATATTATAGTATTTTTTCCAATAAAATATTTCTATAATATAAATTATATAAAATTATTGTAAAATCAAAATTTAAATAATATTTTTTTCTAACTAAATTCTTTAAATTTTGTAAAGATTTTTTTTAACTTATGCTATAGGGCATTTAATTATATATGTATACCACCTTTCACAAAGAAAAGACCTAACCGATCCCACATACTCAATTTACTATCAATATATATATGAATATTTTTTGCAATTTCGTTACTCCCCCATCCACAGTCCAACATATATCTACTTGCGCAATACACTTACCGAAACAAAAGAAGGATTACACAGGATGCAGTAGACGCAAAATCAGAGCATGCAATACATTGTTAACTATTGCATTTTCATTGTAAAAAAAATAATTTTATTTATTTGAAAAACAATTGGATGTAGTAATTTAAATACATTATTACCGTTCATGAATTCTCATTTGAATCTTATATATATATATATATATATTTTACAATATTGAAACATTTAACCGCAGGAAATTCAAAAAGCATATTAAAATGGAAATTTTCTCATTTGAATTCGTTATAAATATCTCTATACGCATAATATAAATATTCTCTTATCACTTCATATCACAAAATGTAAGGAGAAAACATCAAAAGATATTTTCAAATAAGGATTTATTTGTATTGAAATAAATTAGTTGCCTTTTTGAATATATAAAAGATATTGTACGAATAAATGCTTATTTATCACAATTTTCCAAAGTGCGCATAAAAATAGTTAAATCCATTATTTTCAAAATAGGCGTAATATCATTCGTTTCTGATCCCTACTGAATGCAGCTTAAAATACGCAAATGGAAATATTTCGTGCCTTCGTATTTTATATAATTTAATATTTTATTGGATTTTTAATATGTTTTGTATCAACGAAATATGTTATTACAAAAAAAGATTTGGTAAAATAAGCTATAATATTTTCTTAAATATATGCATTTTAGATCAGGAAAACTAAATGAACATTTAATATCAACCTTATTTGCATGAGACGACGTTATAGTATTAAAGTCAATCAAAGAAAAATTATTTTAATTAAACAAGTTTAAGAAAATTACGTAAGGAAAAAATTCACACTGACTCGATATGGGTCAATCCATTTCAAGTGGTCCAGCACTGGTTGATCGACTATTTTTAAAAAATCTGAAATTTTTTGTACAACAACCCTAGCATGATGGAAGTTCAAAATGACTATTATTTTAATTTTATTAATTTTTGTTTGTGCATGGAGGCCATCTTTGTTTCATTGTCTGCAGCAATTTTCTCACATGAAGGGTTTACGGAATTGTAAATAATACATCGTTTATTTCTCCAATTCAAGTGCGGATTAAAGCAATTTGTACAGAATACATTGGGCTAAAAATTTGGTAATAGAGTAGTTTCCGAAAATAAATCCTTATTGGTGAAATTTAAGCATAAAGTTTCAGTTTTTTTTCCAAAATTTGTCCATTTACAAGAGGAAATATTTCTAGCAAGGAAAGCTGTCAACATGACATATTTTTTTTTACAAATAGGCCGAAAGTACTTGTATTCACACGCGAAGTTCCAGATCTGGGACTTCAGTTCTCTTCGCTAAAAAAAAATTCCAAATTTTTCAAAATTTTCAAAAATCGCACTTTTTAGGCTTTGATATCTCTGGTGCGGCACGAGATAAAAATCTGAAATTCTGGTTTATGAGAGTATTGTATTGTAGTATTATGCACAAGAAATTTCAGGATGGAGATTTGACTACAAGCTGAGATATGACAAGTTGAACATGTCAAAACAATACAGCCAAACTATTGTTTTGTTGTCGTCACAGGTAAATATTTATCTCAGAGTGTCATTTAAATTAATTTTTTTAATATCTTTAAATAATAGTAACAGAAAATAAAGTTTTTTGCAAAGCTTAGCAATTAATTAAAAAAAATAATTATGCTTAAGACTTACATTTTGTAAGTAATTTTTGTTGTAATTTTAAGAACTAAAAGAAACCTCAGCACTTTTACATAAAGAAAAAAAATATTTTTATACAAGCTTGAAGAACAGAATAGGGAAAGAGTAAAGCCGTTAATGTTGGCACACTTTTTGAGACATGATCAAACGTGTCAAAACACATTCCTGCTTGTTGATTTAAAAACCACAATTTTAATGCTGCTTGCCAGCCCCTAAATCTAGTTCCTATCATAAGTATGTGCCTGTAAATGAAACATTATAAGATGTTACCATGCATCAGCCTCAAGTAATTTTCAGAAAGTAAAGATATCCGAAGCCCTTTTAAAATTTATACTGAAGATAAATGACATTTTTGCATAAGAAGTAAGGTAGGAATTATTAATGAAGTGAGACTTTCACATAGTGATTTCAAAGTTTATTTCTATGAGCCAGCAGGGACAAGATCTTCAATCAAGTTCTCAAGAGATGATTAGACTTGGTTCCTGCAAATAAATTTTTGAGAAAGATCAAAATTGTGGTTTTTAAACCAACAAGCAAGAATGTGTTTTGACACGTTTGGTCATGTCTCAACAAGTATGACAACATTAACAGCTCTTCTGTTTCCATATTCCGTTTTTGTCTCAGGTCTTGTATAAAAATATTTTTTTAATTAATTGCTAAGCTTTGCTTTTTGGCTTTATTTTCTGTTACTATTATTTAAAGATTATCAAAAACATAAATTTAAGTGACACTCTGAGATAAATACTTAGCTGTGACTACAACAAAACAATCGTTTGGCAATATTGTTTTGAGATGTTTCCCTTGCCATATCTCAGCTTGTAGTCAAATCTCCATCCTGAAATTAATTGTGCATAACACCACCATACAATACTCCGAGAAACCAGAATTTCTGATTTTTATCTCGTGCCCCACCAAAAGCTCAAAAGTGCGATTTTTGACATTTTTGAAAAATTTGGGATTTTTTTTAGCAAAGAGAAAGCAAGTCTTAGATCTGGAACTTGGCGTGTGAGTACAAGTACTTTCGGCCTATTTGTAAAACAAATTATGTCATGTTCACAGTTTTCCTTGCTAGAAAAATTTCCCTTTTTAAACGGACAAATTTTCGAAAAAAACTGAAACTTTATTATTAAATTTCGTCAATAAGGATTTATTTTCGGAAACTACTCTATTACTAAATTTTTAGCACAATGTATACTGTACAAATTGCTTTAATCCGCACTTGAATTAGAGAAATAAACGATGAATTATTTACAATTCCGTAAACCCTTCTTGTGAGAAAATTGCTGCAGACGTTGAAACAAAGATGGCCGCTATGCACAAACAAAAATTAATAAAATTAAAATAACGAGTTGGAACCCGTCGAAATTCGACGTACTAAAATGTTTGAAAGGAACTGTCAGATCGAATTTATAATAAACCTAGAAAAATAATTACTATAAAAAAATCATCTTACATTGGTTGTCCAACTCTTAAAACAAATAATATTTTTTACCTAAAATTACCAAAATATTATTTCTTCAAACTTCAACTGCTTAAATTATTGAAAAATTAAACTATATTAGTTTATGTAATCAGGATCAGTAATTATGATGAAGTTATCGATGGAGCTCTTATGTTTGTTTTTACGGGATGAAAAATCAGTAAAAAGGATTTCGCTTTGTCACATCATAAAATTTTCCCCCATAAAATCTAAACTGTACGTTATTTTCACATTCTCATAATTTACATACGCACCACTCAAATTCACAATTTGAAAGTATTTTAACGCGCAACAGATTATTAATGAATGTATTTTCCAAACTTAAAGTCACGACGTCCGATGCAACTTTTCATGTGAACATTCGCACAAACTTTAAGTTCTAATCTTAGTACCCGCGAAAAAAAAAAATTCAGAAATTTGCCTTTAGTTTCATAGTATTGGCCATTTATAGTATTGGTCAAATATATTTTTATCAAAAAAATTATCGTTTTGTGTTAAATATATCATTTTTACTCACTGAATCATTTTGCCGAGCGCCTCAAACTCATTTATCAGTGTAATCTAAAAATATTAAAATGTAGCTGATTTATAAAGAAGATTGCGTGTTTTTTTTTAATGTCTGACATCATTTTCTGTTCAAAAATTCTAAAAAAGTTACTTTTATTTGTAATGTGAAAATGGCATCAATAAGGATATAATGAATAAAAATAACAAACCGTGAATATTTTCCCTTTACTTTCAATATAAATGGAGTACTTCAGTTGCCACAATTACAAAATTTGTATTAAAAACTACAAAAAAATTAATATCTCAAAAACAAATTAAGATACAGATTTCAAACAAATTGCATTTAAAAGCACATTTTTTTCTCTGAACGAAGGTGTAAAAATTGAAAATGTACGATGTTTAGAAGTTTAAAAATTTACAGTAGAGAAAATTGCAAAACCGAAATTACATTTCAAATTTCAAAGTGCTGCCATTCGCAAAATGACGTATGCGTTACGCACAGATATGTTTGTCCTTTATAATATAGATAGCCATTTTGAACTTCCATCATGTTAGGGTTGTTGTACAAAAAATTTCAGATTTTTTAAAAATGGTCAAGCAACGAATAAATGATTTTCTGGACCACTTGTAATGGATTGACCCATAAAAATTTGGGATGATTACACAAATATGGCTACATTATTTTTTTCTACCATGTACATTTTTTTTCACAATCTGCGTCAATATGTGTTGCGTTCAACTATAAAACCTGTTGAATCCTACAGAGGCAAATAATTTTTTTTATAATTATTTAAATGTGACGTCTACATAGAATTACTTAAAATAGATTTAGGTTCATTCAATTTTCGTATTTATTTTTCATAATGTTTTCAAAAATTAATTTGAAAAATATACATTTTTTGAAAGTGATTTTCAAAAAACACATGAATTGTAACTTTTAAATTCATTATTCCTAAATTATTTCACTGAATGACTTCTAATTTTCCATTTGAAGGTAAAATTTACCAAAAAATCCGTATACGCTGTAAAAAAGTTTGTGTTTGTATTAAAAATGACAGAGTTTTGTGTAATTTCAGATGAGTCATTTTAGCCTGCTTTTTAAAAAACATAAATTTTGAGAAGACATAATTCCACATAAAATGCCAATTTTCAATTTTATGTGCAAGATATTGGCGAGTCAATTGTATGTTGTTCATATTTTTTCATATACTGACTATAACTACTGTGATTCACGATTACCAGTTAACTTTCCTGAGTGAAGTAGATTAGTAGATCGAGAAGAAATTTGCTTAGCGATATGTGTCCATATCTGTATAATGCTCTTAAAACGAACAGAAGAGCGTTTTTCATTTGATGCAAATGTGTAAAATATATAGTGTACATCTTTTTTCATACACTGAGTATAACTACTGTGATTCACGATGAGCAGTTAAATGTCCTGAGTGACGGAGATTAGTAGATCTAAAAGAAATTTGTTTAACGATATATGTCCATATCTCTATAATGCTCTTTAAACGAACAAAATATGCTTTATTCATTTGATGCAAATCAAACTGAATGATGACAAATTATGTACAGTAATATCCAACACAAACAAATATAGATTTCTGTCTTTTAACCCTTAACCGAAAACGTACGACTGTGAGATGTTTGCGTCTACATATCTAACTTTAATATTTTCTTTCTCCGACATTCCAAACTTATTTTTAAGCTGTTATATTAAAAAATAGGTCCAGTTAATGCATTACTATTAAACATTAAATATTTAAGTTCACTATTTGGTAAATTATTAAGTGTTCTGTTTGTGCACGGGATTTCCCCGTTTCCGGTTAAGAGTTAAGCCTATTCGAAGATCATTAGAAGCTGATACTGATCGAAATTTAAAAATATAGATTTTTATATTAAATTACATATTGTGGCTGTATAGATATATAATTTATTACACCACAAACATATTTTAATAAAATTCCTTACAAATTTGCGTTTTACAAGATTTATTTTTAAAAAGTTAGGCTATGATACAGGATGTCTGGGCTAAAAGTACCCAGATGTTATGCCTTATTTTTACGGAACTACACATTAGAATTGTTAAAAAAATGTTTAAATAAAAAGAACATACCACCGTTTTAATATCAATAGATTTCTATATGTGCATCTTTTGTAGAATGACAAACTTCTAAACAGTAATCCAGTTCTCTCCAAGTGTTTCGTAGCATATCAGGAGTTATTACACGAATTTCTTGAATTATATAGTTCTTCAAGCCATCCACATTTTTTTTTTGTTTATACACAACAGATTTAATGAATATCTAAGCAAAAAAGTCAAATGAAGTCAAAAACAGAGGCCTTGACGGCCAGTCAATTTGTCCCCGTCTTTCAATCCACCTTCCAGGAAATGTCACATTCAAAAACGAGGTAACATCTCTGTGATAGTATGGTGGAGTCCCAAAAAAACTCGGTGGCGTTTCCAATCCATAAAGCATCAGTCTATTATATTTTAATGGATAGTTCTATAATAATAAGCCATAACGTTTGGATATTTTTAGCTCAGACACCCTGTATTTCACCTAATGCCAGTATTAAAGAATATAATGAAGTCGCAATTCTGAGAAATAACTATTACGATTAAAATAAAATAAATGTACAAAAAAGTGTTAGGTTTTTTTTTTTCAATAGTACAGTTTTGTGTCATATACAGAATGTAATAACCAATTAAATTAAAAAAATTAAAAAAAACCCGATTGCGTAAAAAACGAACTAATTAATTATTTCTCATCAATATGAATCTATTTTTTTTTTTTTTTTACATTACATACCTATTTTTTTATTTACTTGTATTAATGACTTTTAAGTTGCGTTTAATTGTTAGTTCCTATTTATAAACACTGTTTTGATGAGGCCTATAGATGTCTATGATGGTTTGAGTTGCAGTAAAGCTAGAGATCCTACCTACACAACTTCCAGGTTTTGTAACACTTAAACGGAGCTTCTGACTGTAAAGTAATAAATGAAACATTGTCTTCATTTTGAAAGACCTGTTCAATGATATGCCACGCAATGGAATGCGTATTTTGTTTTCGTCTCTACCGCCATTTTGTATTTTGCGGCCACCATTTTGAATTTATAAAAACAAAACCTATGCTATAACCATCGGACGATTAAGACGAATTGATAGAGACGTCATTCATTAAAATCCATTCAGCCGTTGGGATGTTTCGAGGGTATAAAGAAATCCACATACCCAGATACGCGTGAAACACATAACCCTTATTTTCAGTCGGGTAAAAAAAATGAAGCCGAAAATTCATAATTTAATAAATAATTAATTGCCAGCATAGCCCGTTTAAAATCTCCTTAAATGTAATATACCAACTTCACTGTTGGCGCTTCTTTGACTTAAAACTGTAAAAACTGCAATCACTGTAACGGATTAACTCAAATATTACTAAAATTGATTTAAATATTACATTTAAAGGAAAGTAGTGTTAGAGGCCCAACTGCATTCGCCAAATGTATCAGAACGCAGAGTCGAATCTATAGAGTTCCTGTCCTTTGCAGGCGGAAAAACGGATGTTATATTTCTAAAGAACGGTAGTTGTAACAAATTCCCACCGAAGATCTTATTTCATTTCTAAAACAAACCATTGCCATTAGATCATTAAAAATTTTACAAAAAAAATCTATTTCCAATTTTTCCAACATATTTTGAGTGTATTATTAAAATTTAGGGGAGTAAGAGTGTGGAAATGATTTATAGAGGTCCGGCCCACCCGGATGTGAACCAACAAACATAGGTACCAAAGTTCGCTGAGTTATCTACTGCGCTGTAAAAAACCACAGAAATCAAAATATAACTAGTTAATTATTATTTCGATTTCGGATAAGTAAAATAATTCTTAATTGACTGTATCATTTTTCTAAAATCTGGAGTTCAGAAAGTTGTGGGCACGTGCCGTTCTAAGACCCTCACCGACGCTACGCCTATGGATAACGCTTTGTACTCAGAAAATTTCTATACACTGAAACTAACAATGTACAAATGTATCAAAATTCTTTTTTTTTTTAATTCTTCAACAGGTACATCTGTTGTTTTGAAGATGTAATGTTATTTAAAGTATTCTTACATCGTGAGACTATGAAGTGCCCGATTTCAACCAAAACTTTAAATATCTTTAAATTTACTATAAGGAACATTTATGAGCATCTTGATGACTAAGGTTCTTATTTTAGCTTACCAATTATTAAAAGGAAAGAAATATTGAATTTTAAAGTTATTTTTCAAAGAGTTTGTATAATTCTTTACAAAATACACTCATGTATTAAAGAAAACATTTTTTTAGAGATTTCGTTAAGTACATCATGTTTCAGTCAATTTGTAACGCATTACAAAAATTATTAACTCACAAGATACAAAAGGAAATCTTTGTTTCGCCATACACAATTTACCATTTATTCAAAAATGCATTAAAATATTTTAGGAAGTACAAAACTTATTTATGTAATTTTAATTATGAGAGTAAGAAAATGTTTCAAACTATTCTACTGGAAAATAATACTGGAATTAACGAAGCAGAGAAACAAATATTAAGCTACAACCATTAAATTCATTAACAAGTTCTATAAGGAGTATTTCTACGCTTCGAAATAATTTTTCATTTTCTCCAACAGAAATTATGGCTCATCATTTATCGTATATGAAATAATCTTAGCAAATTATTTCCTCATTTGTTTCTAGTATGTTAATTATTAATTAATTGGAAAAGATTAACATTTAATGTTTACAACAAAGCAAAATTTTCGCATTGTCAGAAAATTCAAATAAATAATTCATAAAAGAGATAACAAAACATTGTTACAAAATCTTTAAGAAAATGCAACTTTTTAGTCGAATTCAACTTGGTTACATTTATGACGATAAAGCACAATAAGCATAAAATTTTTATATATTTTTGTTTTTCAGTGTTATAAATTTCATAAAAAGTCTCATTTTCTTTTTACAAAAATTATGTTAAAAATTTAAATTAATGTGAATAAAAAATAACAATGTAATTATTAACTTGATGCAATTAAATGCGAAAAAATTTACATTTTATGTAATATATATATATATATATACAGAAACCAATAATGGAATAGTTACGCTATTTTTTGAGGCGTTCAGAGCCAGAGTGAATCAACTTCGCCATTTTCGAATTCGAGAAAACTGCTTTCAAAATTATACAAAATTTCTGCAAACTCTTTTAGGCTAGTATTAAAAGTGATTGATTAATTTCTGGCTTAAGACAGATTTTAAAACAATATCGATTTTAGTCCCAAATAATAGGAATTTTGAGAGAAAAATGTAGCTTGGTGTATTCTGTTTTTATTTATTTATGTATTTATTTATTTATGCATTTATTTATTTTTAACAATCGCTTATAAGAAAAACAACTATTAAATAAAACACATTTTTATTAAAAATCCTATATAAGTATTTTTTTAGTAAAATTCAGGTAATGCAAATACGAATTTTTTATAATTTAAACAAACAAATAAATAAATAAATAAATAAATAAAAATAAAAAAAATAGTGATAATCGTAAATATAATAATAATAATACATGTAAAACATTATTTTTTCAGGTTCTTCTTCATTTTCTTTTTCCTTTTAGCATATCATATTTTCTTCTTTGGACGATGTTTTTAACTTTTTTATCGAAATCGTGGTAATCCAAAATTGATAGATAGTCCTTATTTTTTTTTGCAGTTCGACAGCCTTGCAGGTGGGGTAGAGGCATTGGAAGTGTCCATGCCAATTAATTTAAATTTTAATCATGGTTTTCTAATTTTTGACAAACATGTAATTATGCGCATCCATGCTTGTAAATCATTACAAATGTGTACTCATTTTCTGAGACTGGATGTAAAATTTTCTGCTACTGCAGTTTATCTCACTAAATGTTTATCTTTCTATTTATAACATGTGATCTTGGTAATTCAGACATAGAAATGGAATCTAACGATGTCATCTGATCACTTCAAATCATTTATTTTTATCAGAAGCAAAGGTTATACATGGTTGCTGTCAGTCTTGTGTCACAAAAATTTGCTTGAAATGATTTTTTTTTTCAATAAAACGGAAATCACTTGCTGACTATTAATGAACAAGCAGATGATTGGTAAACAGAGTAGAACCGTGCAATATCATAATACTTCAAGGAAAGGGAGACCGAGGCGCGCCAGTTAGAGATCCCTATGCATTTTTCAACATTAGCCGCGGAACGATAGCTGTCTGTGGCTAAAATAAAATATAAAATCGATAAATTTGAGACATCAACCAGTGTGTCGGATACGGCTAGGTTGTTTAATACATCGGACAACCGTGACGACTTCAAGGTCAATATAGATCTATTTCAAAAAACGTCCGAGCCTGATTTTCCCATTTGAAATCCTATTACATAAGTGGTCCTACTATTCTATTGTAAAAAGAAAAATGAAAACCTGCCACTCCCAAAAATATTCAAATTTAAGCTAGAAATTCGAAAACGATCTGCCCATAGATTTTAGCATTAGCGAGATGGTGTTTTCAAATGAGTAAGAGTAAATGAGTGAAGACTCCCCTTAAGAAATAAAGTTTACATTTCAATCCAAATATATTTACGCAAGTTAGAGCATAGCCAAATGGCAACACACTCAAATAAAAACCCAATTCATAAACATTTTTCAACTATGTTGGAAACTGATTAAATTCTCTCATGGTGCACACTCCTCATCACAAAACGTACTTCATCCTTTTATGCATTAAAATACAAGTCAGTTTAAAAAAACAATTCTGTTTCATTTACAAGCAATTTCATTAAAATACTTATATCTACAAATTTCAAGATGCAAGTCGGTCATGACAAGCATTTTTGAATGTATGACCTTAGTAAAGAAAAGAATAATTTATCAAATGAGCTAAGACCTCCGATTCTGTTTCATTTTTTTTAATGAAAAACCAGTAAAATGCAAAGTAAGAAGCATGCCACGAAGATTAATTTACTCTATTTTCGGAAAAATAAAAACAAAACGTCACTTCATTAAATTAAAAATAAAATACAATAGATGTAGATTTAGATAATTTACCTCGCAAGTTCTTCTTCGTTCCATAAATCATGAAATACATTATCTAATTTGAATTTAAATTTCGAAAAGTCAATTTTTGAGATAAGGTTTAAATAGAGAAGTTGAAAAAAAAAAGTAATTAAATCCATGAAATGGCGAAATCAATAATGAATGACAAATCAATTTTAGTAAAAAATGAAAAGAAAAGAAAATATTCTGTTCCATAAAAATGTTTCCAATTTTTTAATAAAATTTGCTAAGGATTTTTTAAAAATTTATTTGAATAACTAAAAATGAATGTCCAAATTTTGTGAATATTTTATAATGCACAAAAAAAGTTGGTAATGTTTTTTTCGATCACTTGTATGTACTTGCAGTTTACAAAGGTATTCTGTATAAGTAACTTCATTTAGATATCAAATAAGAAATCATATGATAATGGCAATAAATACCAAACCGCTGGTATAATTTATTTTAAAGAATTAAAAATGCGTAGAACCCAAATAAATTTCAAAATATGTCAATTTGACATTATTGTATTTTTATACTTTTTCTTTATTAGTTTTCAAAAGGTTATTTATTTTTTTATTCCTGCCATAATTATAAGCTGTCAAATTACATTTAAGCTCATCGAGAATCCTAAACGTTCCGTTTTCAATGCCAAACTAATGCAGTCTCCTCCAATGTGATTTTATTGTTTACATAAAAACTACTCTTCCTATATGACTATCCATTTTTCATACAATATTTCGTATTTAAACTAGATTCCCCTGAAATGAGCTTTATTTCGGTAAAGGAAGTTTTTTACTTTCTCTTTTTGCGGTTTAAAATTTGTATTTTTATTTTGCATGGCACAAAATATTTTTAAATATTTTACGTTTAAACTTTTTTAAAAGCTCATATCAGCGCAACATCAAGAAATATTCATCTCATAAGAATATATCAACTTTGTATTTTTAGCAGATATTCAAAAAAAGTACATAGAAAGTGGCGTAATTAACATGAACAGTGTAGAACACACTCTTAAAAATAACGATGGGCAGACTTTGAAAGTCGGTAATCAAATGTTACTGAACTTCTTTGATAAGAAATGTTTTAATAATTGTTAAAGGTCAATTTTTGGGGTTTCGTTCTTAATTTCTTTGATAGGAAATGTTTTAATAATTGTGAAAGGGTCAATTTTGGTGATTTTGTTCTGATTTTTTTTTTATAGAAAATGTTTTAATAATTGTGAAAAGGTCAATTTTGGGGGTTTTGTTCATCTAACGAAACCCTATTCGTCTCACACTTCTGTCTGTCTGTCACAGAGTTACCTCTCATAAGCTGTATAAGTTAGAGACTTGAAATTTTACATATTTATAGTTGATGAATACGACAAATCACACGACAAAGAAAAAAAAATTGAAAAATGTCTTAATTAAAAGAGTTAATTTTATGACTTCAGATCATTTCTCCGATTTAGATTTTATAACAGAATTTTAATTTTAGTCTTTCTCGCGAAGGGTAAAACTATTGATAGGTGTACACAGACAGTACTGGATCACACCGTGTATCAGGAAGGGACCGCCACGGCTTCCAAGCTGCCGAGACAGTCATAATTCATATCCAAGCGGATCACTCCTCAAACGGTCGCTTCTTCTCTTAGAGCACACAACTAAGTTCGAGGCCCACCCAGTGGATGAATCAACACTTGGTTATGAGACAATCAGGGCAGGGACTCACCTCAGGCCTTCTTCAAAGTTTCCACAAGCATCTAGAAGACTGCGGATCCACATGTCTACATGGGTCAATAGTAATAGCTCTCCAGATGTTACAAACCGACATCTGGCCATTATGATAGCGACCTCAACAATTGGCACATTCAACTAACCTGCAACAATGGGCCAGCGTCCTAGATATTCAACTCAACGTATTCGTGAAGGTTAGGCGGCTCAATGGGAGTGCATTTGCATGCTGATCAAAAGGTTGCTGGTTTGAAGTAAAACCCCTGACGCGTCAGGGGTTTAAATTTTTTACCCGGAATAGATTTCATTATCTAAAAGTTTCAATTTCACAGAGTATTTGTAATTTGTTTTGACATTTTAAGAAAAAAGTTTTAAAAAAATTAAATTATATTGTAATTGAAAAAATTAATAAAACTGCAAAAAAATTAAATTCTGCTTAAACTTCCGCTAAATATATGAAATTTTGTAATTTGAAATTTCATTTAAACAATTTGTTTTGTTTTGAGAAAATTCGAAATTTTAAATTTTGCTTGAACGTCTACTAAATTCCTGAGAAATTTCCGAATTTTATTTTTTGAATAAACATTTTTTTATTTTTTAGAAATTTTTAATTTATTTAAACCTCTGCTAAATTTTTGAAATTTCGGAATTTCTTATTTTATTTAAATAATTTTATTTTTTTATTATTTCTAAATAGCTCTTATTTTTAAATATTAAGTTTCCTCTTTAAGTAATTAATTCTCGTTAATGACTAGTGCTGCTATCACATTTTAATATACTAGTCTTTTATTTTATCATTAAACTAGCAAACCCCGCGGCTTTGCTCGCGTCATATTTGAAACATGCCAAGTGATATTTATATGTCTAATTTTTATTAAAAGGTACTAACTAAATTTTTACTTATTACTTTTAAGAATAATTCAAAAATTACTATTTAAAACACAGTTTGATTAAACATCATTATTACACTGCATTAGGCAGAAATGAGACTTAAATTAATAAAACTAAATAAATGATAATTTAGAAAATATTTTGAAACCTTTATGCTCATTTAATACGCTCATTTCAGCATTCATTTGAAGTTTTGAATTTTTTAGAAACCACCTTCTTAAATCTTAAAATTAACTATCATGTCAAATTCCAAGTCCTACCACCGCTCTCAACATATAAAGGGCTATATTGAATTAGGAACTATCACCATTAATTTGCCAACATTAATTTTGAAATCGGTTTGTTATTTTTAATATTCCACAGAAACGTAATTTAGGAAGCTTTTAAAGGCCTTTTATAGAACGTTTGTTGATTCTGTAAACCACAGGTGGTAGAATCATCAGCCTGTGTAGGATCAGAGACTGTTACCATTGATTCGCAACTATTACTTTTATAATCGATTTATATTCCCATAAATTGCATAGATATCGTAATTTAGGACTTTTTTAGAATGCTTTTCACACCTCCCTTTCGCTTCAGCCCTTTCTAATTCGAATTTATTTTCGACAGTCCTTCGAGGGCATTTCTATTTTATAAGTAACTACCATGCCGTATTTAAAGTTTCTAGCCTTTTCAGTATCATAGAAATCTCAATTTAGAATGTTTTTAGTTCCTGCAACCCTCTGGTGGTAGTGGCACAAATATAAAATGTAGCTTATGTTTAAGCAGGTTCTAACACCAACAATTTGTCATCATTATTTTTTTAATCTGTTTAGTATTTGATAAGATTGCATAAAAATTGTAATTTATAACGCTTTTCGCTTACTTCATCTTTTTAAATTTGGAATTTTCTTTCGACTTAATCAATTTCTTTCGACTTTCGAAGCAGTTGCATCTTGTAAGTAAATACCATGCCATACTTCAAAGTGTTAGAACCCTCAGTTGTGAAAAAAACGCAAATTAGAACATGTTTTGCTTTTGCAAACCTCAGATGTTAGTGACAGCAACATAAAATATAACCTATGTTATAGCAGGGACTGTCACCATTGATTTGCAACCATTACTTTTGAAATAGCTTTAGTATTTCCTGAGATTGAGTATAAATCGCAATTTAGAACGTTTTTAGTACGCTTTTCGCGCATTTTCACCCCTTTTTAAATTTCTAATTTTTAAGAAACTGTTTTTAAAGATCATTTATATCTAATAAATATGTACCTTGCCTAATTTTAAGTTGCTAGCCCGTACCGATCACAAAAATCGAAATTTAGAACGCTTTTTTGCTCCTGCAACGTCTAGGTGATAGTGTCTAATAGTCTATCTTGGAGCAAGCGTTGTCACCATCATTTTGACACCAATAGTTTTTAAATCGGTTCGGTATTTCCTGGGATTATGTAGAAACTACCATTTAGAACGTTTTTTAGAACGCTTTTTGTGCATTTTCACCCCTTTTAAATTTCGAATTGTTTAAGAACTGTTCTTAGACATCATTTATATCTTATAAGTAACCAATATTCCAAATTTCATATTTCTAGGCCCTTCAGAAACGCAAAAATCGCGTTTTTAGAACGTTTTTTGCTCCTGCACCCCCTTTGGGGTAGTGGCACCGACATAAAATATAGCCTATGTTCTAAGTTGGACTAATACCATCATTTTGATACCATTACTTTTGGAATCGGTTCGGTAGTTCCAGAGCTTACCTCCTACAAATAAACAATTTTTACCTCTTTATAATAGGAGTATAGATAGATGAAGCCCTTTGTACTATTTTCGATCAGATTTACCCACTTGTTATTTTTCCTACAATCTACATTATAATCTATAATTATGTTTTCATACTTAGCAATCATTCCTAAATTCTAATGTTGAATTCTGTATACCTTTGTGTTATATGCTTTTGTAATATGTTCTCCTTTAAAAATATTTTAGAAGAAAAAATTGTACATGGTTTATTTATTATAAGATATTATTTAATATCTGAGAACGTGTGTCGTAATTTTTTTAAATATAAATCTTATTAGCTTGGATTTCTAGTACAGAAATTCGGAAATAATTTGAAAATAAAAATAACAGAATAAAAATATGCCAGAATAAATTTTCGACAATTTAATCAATAGAAAAGCTAAAAAAAATTAAATAGTGCTTTAGCGTGTTTGAATCACATATTATAGACCATTTTATGTTATTATAGCACTAGCTGACACGCCTAACATTGCAGTGGTCCATCAAAAAATAGCACGAAACGCAAAAAAACTCTAAATGTCACAATAAAAAATCGAGAAAATTTTAAAAATTACTGCATGAATTCCGAATAAACTCCATTAAAAAGAGAAAAAATAGTAGAAGATTGTAATCAAACTCCTTTATCTAACGTGGATAAATCGCTGCGAATCGCGAAAAACACTTAACACGTCAAAAATCGCGGAATACAAAAACTACTACATTCGAATAAAAACAAACAAATCACGCTTTCTTCTACGAATGTCAAAAAATCACTGAAAAACACGAAAAAACTCTTAAAAGCACATAAAATATTCACGTAAGTCTAAACAATTTTTGTACTAAATCCGATTAAATTTTATTGAAATGATGGCGGAATTTACTATATTAAGTTGAAAAATCGAATGGCACAAAATTGCCACGAATCTCATTAAAAATTGCAAAAAAGTTCAAGAATCACGAAAGACAAAATTTTCCATATTAGAATAACACTTTGAAATCTCACGCCTTTCACGAATGTCAAAAAATCGTCGCAGAACGCATAACAGCTAAAAATCACGTTAAAAAGTACTACAAAATCAAAAATCGCATAGGCGAAAATTTACTATGTATGATATCAAATCATATATATTAACCTTTTCCCTTATCATAATTTTATTCACCTGTCCTATCTTATAATAACTTAAAGAAACCCCCCTTTTCATTTATGTAATATGTTCTCTTATTTAATATAAGCGTAATTACATTTCAAGATACGATAAATTATCCCTTTTCATACATACATATTCCCTATTCTTATTTTCGTAATACATATATGACCCCATCCTAAATTAACCGTTAAAAGCCATATGCCATGATTTTAGTTTCGATTATGAACCAGATCTTTTCATGACCATATTTGGTATTCGATGAAAGCCGCTATCAGTTCTTAGTTCTGCTCGCTAATCAAAAATTTATAAACCTTTCCTTATTTGGTTTTTAAACCGCGGTCACAAAATTCCGATATCCCTTCATGAGCCCCTGCTATTGTCTTGACTTAAAATACGTCTACATACAGCTTGAATATAAAGTACGCGTTAATTATGTCAAAGTAGCACAGTTCATATAAAACAAACTTTTCAGAGAAGTATGCCAAATTGCAGTATTGTAACCATTGTGGCGAATATATTGGCGATAATTAACTTTGCTCATATGAATATGTTATTCACAGACTCTCGCTAGCTTCCTTCTTGTACAAGTCCCGTCTGAGGGCCTCCCATCTCCAACGGAGTTTCAATAAATTTTTATTTGCTTTAAAATGAACCTGGTAGTAGTTATTAACGGCCACTTGTTGTAATTTCATGTTTATTCCTTTTACTGCCATCGCAATATCTAAAAATCATAAGAATTATCATCACCCTATCCCAAAATTAAAACATTACTACATACCGGGTGTCCCAAAAAGGACTGACTGATTTTAAAATTCAATAACTTGCAAACGGTGACAGATATTAAAAAAATTCTTGCAGGAGGGTTATGCATAAGGTCAAAAGTTTTATTACAGTGATTTTCAATTTTAGTTCGATTTACAAACAATAGATGGCGCTGCAAGCAATAGTCGCTAAATTCAGGCTCGATTTTTGGTACTTCGTGGCCCGGATAATACATTTCCATCTCCTTTTTATTCATGGAACAAGATAAAGGACCAAAAATCGAGCCTGTATTTAGCGACTATTGCTTACAGCGCCATCTATTGTTTGTAAATCGAACTAAAATTGAAAATCACTGTAATAAAACTTTTGACCTTATGCATAACCCTCCTGCAAGAATTTTTTTAATATCTGTCACCGTTTGCAAGTTACTGAATTTTAAAATCAGTCAGTCCGTGCTAAAACCAGTCCGTTTTGGAGATGAGGAGGTCCCGATCTGAAAAGGCTGAAATATCTCGTCGCAACGCTGCTCGCCTGTCCCGAGTCGGAGTTCCATGGATGCCGCAACCCTGTTCGCCTACTAGAACTGATAAATGCTTCACCGCTAACGTGCTAATTTCGTTCCCAGCACCCGATGTCGGATACCCGATGATGCCACCCCACTCTCATCTCTGCAACCGGCCATGGATATTTCTTCTCGCTCCAAACGTCACAGGATTTAGTGCTCCGCGCTTCACAGTAAAAAAAAAAAAAAAAAAATACCCCCTTCATCTGCACAGGCGCCTAGGTATAGCGGTTAGCATTGTTCTGATTGGTTCTTCTGATTAACATATCGTGACCATACTGATTTTTAATGTCTAGAATGTTTGCTCGATTAAATATTAAATCATGCAACGCGCATGCGCTAGCGGTTTAAAGATAAAAAAAGTTTTTGTTTGTGTTGTTACTGCTTGATCGTGAATCTTGAAGATGTGAAAAAAGGTAAAGGCATTTCTTGTTAGCCGTGCATGCACGAAATAAAACTGTTTGTTATATTTATTTTTAAAGGAACAGATGTCATATTCGCCCCATATTGGCGGGATTTTTTTCTGTCGCCAATATCATATAGGCAACAGGTACTTAACTTGCGTCAAAGTGTCGTTATTTTGTTTGATGTGGTAACCCGGATTATGTTGTTTATGCTGTTGATGTTTTCGCCAAATTGGCAACCGAAAACAATCGCGCCAATATGGGGCGAATATGACATCTGTACCTTTTTAAATTATACAAGTTATGAATATGCTTGTAATAATTTACGAAAAAGCATTGTATGAAAAAGAACTTTTAAATAGGCATTGTATTAAGTATTAGACAGCATACTATCTCTCTATCACTAACGAAAAGTAAATGAAAAACATACCAATGTAATTACTTGATTAAAATAATTTAACAGTAAAATGCGTATAAGTTTAATGCATTATCGTAATCAGACGCCCCCCCCCCCCTCTTCGCTATCAATTTCTTCTTGAAACCCACCACACTTTGTAATTTCTTAAGTCAGGTAGTAAGACGAGCAATTTATATTACATTAAAAAAATTATTATACCTTGTAATCAAGGGTTATATGGCAGATGGACTTGCCCTCTATTTCTGTCTATTATCAAATGTCTTATTTGTTTATTATTAAAATGGCATAACTTTCCTTTTTTTGGAGGGGAGGGGGGGCAAGTATACTTTTAAGAAATTAAACTAATTTTGTTATCAATTTTGATGTAGTAATAGCTGATTAGGGACAGGATCCCTAGCCTCATGGCCTAAGAATTTCAAGCATATCCAATTGTCAAATAATAAATAGATTTCTCATTAACATGTTATTTTAAAAGCAGTGTGTAGGTAGGTACCTACTATTGAACAAAGCATTATGTTATCTAACTGAATGGGGGTATAGTTTAAACACATAACTTTCAGTTGTAGCTTTATTGCAATACTAAAATCTGTTTTGAAAGTAGGCGATATTATTTAAAATATTTTTTGTTTTGCGGAAATAGTATTTTACCATTATTGATTTTGAGAATGTTATCGATTTATGTATATGAAACTAGTATAAAAAGTCTTTGTAAGATCATTAGTGTAGTACTGTTATCATTTTTAGCATACATATTTTTGTTTTAATGATATAAGTGATTTTGCTTATAATAATTGTATCATTTATTATAAAACTTGTTCAAGTTTTATATGTTTAAATTTGAATTATTCTTACCTGTCATTATAGCACAAAACATTAATGTAACATGAAATTGTAAAAAAAAAAAAAAAAAAAAAATCTTTAGGAACAAGTTAAAAATACATGTAATGCAATGTGCTTGAGTGAGATTTTCTTAAAGCGAGGACTTGCATCTTTTTTACACCAAATGTTGTATTCGAGTACTTGAATTGCCAATTGTTGAATCTAAAATATCTTATCAATCTGATTTAAATTAATTTAATTTGTAAGATTAAATTTCAGTTTTTTTTTTTTTTTTTCAAATAAAATAACATGCTTACTGCAAACATCTTAATATTCTATAATTTTTGGCCATAGTCAGAGCCTTTTTTCTTTTTCCAAGAGAGATTTTAGCCTATAATGCGTTACTTTTAAGTATACACGAAAGGATCCTTCTCAGTTTTTTTTTTTTTTTTTGGGGGGGGGAGGATGTTCATGTTCTGGGGCTACTAATCTGGCTGCAGGCCATATAATTTTCTTTTATTAACTTCAATATAGATTTGAGATTCATCTGATGTAGATAAATGCATATTTATGATAACTTTTGAATAGATTATCTTATTTTTTTCCATTTGTACTCATTTTAGATTTCATTTTTATTAAAATACAATGTTTGTCTGCTTTCCTATTTTCTGTACACCTTAACTACCGTAAAATCGTACCTCACGAAATATAAATATGTCATTGACATGGAGTTCAGTAGTTTTTCTTTATTTGCTAGTACAGTAAGCACTGTTATATATCTTGAATTTCTTAATTAGATTTGAAAGGTAATAAAGAATAAATTTAAACTGGTTCTGAAATTTATATTAGTGTCTTCATGTGAAAAATATGCAACAAAAATCATAAAAGTATAAACACACAATGTCAGGTATCATAAAAAAAGACATTTTAAAATATTAAAATTCAAGAGAGAATTCTCAAAAAGGTTGCTCTTATATGTTTAACATTATTAGCATATGAGTGTTTTCGCGTGAGATTACACTAGTCATGCGAAGAAACTGGTAATGTTAAACCTATGGAAGCATTTTTTTTTTAATTTCTCACTTGCATTTAAATGTTTTTTTTTCTTTTTCTTAGAATAGCTAAGGTTGAATTTTAACCAGGTTAGTGCTTTCTTTTTTTATTTTGGTTGCAAATTTTTTTAAAAGTCACTTTTACTTTTGGTTAGTCTTTCATTTGGAATTTCTGGCTGCAAAACATTTTTATCCTAATTTCCTATATATATATATATATATATATATACCGTAATTTCCGGCCTATAATCCATGGATAATCTGCCAAAACAGGGAACATTTTTGCAATACGGATAATCGGCAGCCGCAGATTATTTTTTTTTTCACTTTTGAAAAAAAAAAAAACGGACAATTTTAGCATGTTCTTAGTTTGGTTTGGTATTTTTCAAATAGATGGCAGCACCATGCAATAGCTTAATCTGGCTGCTTATGTGCACTTGGTACTCTTGGTGGACGGTGCAGATTTTCTGCTAACTTTTTTCCGGTGAAAAGAACAATTGCATATGCGGATTATGTGCTGCCATGGATTATAAGCCAGAAATTACGGTATATACAGTTTTGTATCAAACAACAATCTTCATTTGGCGCTTTCTTCGCCTTTCATTCTGGCAACCGGGTCCCTCCCCAGTTATGGCACTGAATCTACCGTGTATCGATTCATGAGGAATTGTGTTCCATAAGAGCCGTAATATTGCCCTTATGTTATTGGATTAACACTTTTTTTTCCTACTTTCCAGATTTTTTTTTTTTTTTTTTTTTTGTGGATTATGGCTACTGGCGATACCACATAAAAAAAAAACGCGCCTGTGTGCCCTACCTCAAACATTCAAGACCGAGCCTTAATAAACATCATTGAATAGTTTACTGGTCTTGATGTAAGGTGGTGTGGAAAAGGGCACTTAGAATATTTTCTTTATTAATTTCAGTAGTAGGCACCTAAATACTACATATTATTTATTGTTTTGATTTTGTTCTATAAATTTGCACTTTGATAATTTTTATTTCTTGCTCTTCTGTAATTGTATCTAAAAAAAAGAAAAACTGGAAATATTCAGCTCAAAAAGTGGAGGATGTGTACCTCACAGACAAGAAGCTTTCATTACTATAGAGAGTTGTCACAGGAGGAAGGCGTGACAGAAAAATCTATTTCAACACATAATAATTGAAGATGATGAGAGACAGCAAGGAGCAAAGACAGTGTGTGCTTAACATTATTCCTACCAGTGTCAAATGACGCCTTATAAAAGATTTCAATTTACAGTTTTCCATTTGTAATTTTTAGATTGAAACAATTACAAATCATTTTTAATACATTGAAGACTTTTTTATGCTTATTACAGTAAAAAACTACAAGCAAAATAATCATGAATCCAAACTTTAAAAAGGTGTCACTTGACACTGGTAGAAATAGTGTGAAGCATCAATAAAGGCAATAACTCAGTGGGACAGTCTTGTGCACACTGCCATTTCAGCCGTGCATTAGATTGTACTTCTAAGAAAGTATTGCCTATGTAAGTAAAACTTTTTTTAATAATCTGTCAAGTGTGAGTATTACTTGTGCATGGAGGGTTCTGTAAGTATATTAATTGGCCTTGTTCAAAGTTTTAACTTGGCACTGTGCTAAGTGCACTTCGAAAGAAAGTTGCAATGCCGCCTTGGTCTGTTCTGCTTTTTTTTCAGATAGGTTGTTAATTAACCTTTAAAGACCCAAGTGGCATATTGAAAGTGCCACTCAATGCAAACTGGTCATGAATCCCAAAGTAATTACGTGATTAATTCTAATTAAATTAGGGTATTTTTCGGTTAGCCAGGCGCCAGTGTTATATATTAGTGATGCAACGAATAGTGGTTTGGCCGAATAACCGAATACCGAATATTCGGCCAAGTTGCAGCCGAATATTCGGCCGCCGAATAATGAACTTATTTTTGCCTAAAAACAAAATATGGTATGCACTATATGCACAATTCTTGTATATTTCACATTTAAAATGTATTGTTTTCTTTTAAAAAATTATTTATATACAAATTTTTAATTTTTTAAAGCATTATTTTACTCTGAAAAAATATTCAGCCATGTTCGGCCTAAAAATTGCCTCAATAAAATAATTCAGACCCCCCCCCCCCAAAAAAAAACATTCTTAGCAAAAGTTCCTCATCAGGTACTGTCTAGTTACATTTTAATAGATATTATATCTGTTGTTGTTACATTTTAAAATAATGACAAAATTTTAAAAGTACTAGGAAACATAAGTTTCAGCTTTCAGATGAAATAAAATAAAAAATAAGAAATCTTAATATCTTAAGAAAAACCACTGATAGAAAGGGTGAAAGGAATATCCTCTAAAATGGTGGAAAGAAATCACTGTAGGTAGACTTTATAAAGCTCACAATTAACAAAATTTTTACTTATCTTTATTATTATTATTATTATTTTCTTTTTTTTTTTTTTGCTGTCAGCAGTGAAGCCTCCTTAGAAAGTGCGCCTCAATGTGAAGAGTAAAAGAAATTAGTAATTTTCTTTCCCAGCCACTACTAGAAAGACAACAGCGTCTTTTGGGGTGGTGGGCGAAAAATTCGGAAGACTTTCTAATCGTTTCACAATTAGCCAAAAAGTACTTTTCTGCACCAGGAAGTACCATATATAGAGAGAGGTTATTTTTAGAAGCAGGTAACATCTACGAAAAAAAAAAAGACTATCATCTGAGAATGCTGATTATTATTATTTCTGCATCACAATCTACGTTTATTGAAAACATTTTAACTGTTTTTTAAGGCATTACAATGCTATTCTTGAAAAAAAATATCTAAAACGTAAATGCATACTAATTAAAAGAATTTAGTATTTACATTTCTTTCATTATTTAATAAGAAATAGTAACAGGCTTAAAAAAAAATCACTTGAATTATATTTTACTTTTAAGCGTATTTTACTTAAAAAAAAAAAAAAAAAAAAAAAAAAAAAAACTTAACTATTGCAACATATACGACTTAAATATCTTATACATATAATACATCTATATCTAATCAATCATATATTTATGTTCTTTATAGGTATAATTCAAAATATTATTGAAAGAAATATTTTTTTATGTAACAAGGGTTAAATGTTAAACTTCACATTATGATAAAAAAAAAAAAAAATGAATTAGCTTGTTACAGCTGTATTAAAACAATTTTGAATAGATTAATTTTAAATTTAACAGATTATGTTAGCTTATTACAGATACTTTTTGTACTTACTGATACAGCATAATTTTTTTTAACATGATTCCTAAATTAGCCTCTTATATAAAAATGGGTAGATAAAACCCATTCGGAGTATGAAAGTTAATGGAAAAAAAAAGTGTTAGTTAATTTCAAATAAAATTTTCATTATATATGATGAATATAAATTGTCAAATTAAAAAGTTATACTGTGTAAACATAAAAACATTTATTACAGTGTATTATTCGGCCAAGGCCGAATAATGGACTTGATATTCGGCCGAAGCCGAATATTCGGCAGACAGGCCGAATGGGCTGAATATTCGGCTTCTGCCGAATATTCGTTGCATCTCTATTATATATGTACATATATATATATATACACACACACACACACACATATATATTTGTATATGTATATATATATGTGTTTGCATATAGATATGTATACATAACACTGGTGCCCGGCTAACCAAAAAGTACATAAATTAGTTTGTTTTTAACAATTTGATGTTTATTTCTTGTATATTACTACTGGACATTGCATTACACGAATATATCATTTAAAAATGTTACCTAGGTTTTAAAAGCTGATGTCGCATAGAGTACGTCATCCGTGTCTTTATGTATGCCCAAACCATTTTTGTCTTAAAGCTAATGTCAGATGAATGTCTATTTGCACACTTTTTGTCTTAACATGTAACAGAAATGCCTTCGCTAACAGGTGTTTCTGTTACATGTTGAGACAAAAAGCGTGCAAATAGACGTTCGTCTGACATTAGCCTTAACCCCTTAAAGGTTAATATCTTGGCTAATTACTAGCAATTTTTTTGGAACTCATTATCAACAATCCTTTTATACTTCCATGATGATAAGTACCTCAAGTGCCCTCAACTTAGTGCCTAGCTGAACACCCACAAAGTGAAATTTGTGTGTAATGGAAAAATGAGATTTTCTCAAAAACTATGTGAGCTGAGGTAATTGCTACAGTTTTCCTGCTAGTTTAAATAAATTTCTACAACCACTAATTATTTCATAATTTTAGTTTCAGTAGATTCGAAAATTTGCCAATCTAAAAAAATCTCTGTAGAAAACACAATCGATACAGTCATCAATTACTTCCGAGAATCTACAAAATGTTCTCCAATCGATTATTAAAATCATTGTTTTTACATGCTTTTTTAGTAAATACATGGCAACTAAAAGGAGATGGAATAAAAAACAACAAACCGAAGGGAGGCTATAATTGAGCCGCAATAGTGGAAAAGTCATGTGACGGCGTCCTCTGGTTGCAAAAAGTTGAAAAGGCACAAGCAGATATAAAAAGGTAAGGGGGTTGAAGCATAAAAAAATAGAATTTTCCGGCAATTAGCAGCAAAATGGCCCAAGAAATAAGAATTAAAAGCACCAGTGATGGCAAAAACAGGAACTAAAATGATGGTAAATGGGATCAATATTTTTTATTGATTTTTCTACGCCATTTGAGATGAATTCCATAATTTTTTCACTATTAGAAGACCCCGTACTTGAATACATTAAACGTACCCTCCTGGAGGGGGGACAAGGGATGTGCATAATATGAATAAGTGGTCACAGGGTTTTTCAATGATACATCACATGGGGGTGTCGGCTAAACTTAGAAAAGTGCCAGCTTGTGTGGCCAAAGTGGAGGGGGAGGGGGCACAGGAGGTGTATAATATGAAATAGTGGCACAGAGCCTTCCAATGATATATCACGTGAGGAATGTTGGCAAAAGTTAGAAAAGTACCCCCCAGGGTTCCAACTATAGTGCAAAGAGGGAGGTGGGTGAATTTGGGGGCGTACGACTGGACCCATGGGGTGTGCAATTTTCAAACTTTTACCGAACCCCTTCTGTGACATATAATCGAATCTCTTTGGGGACTCTTTCATATTATGAACCCTCCCTCCAGAGTTGAATTTTGGGGGGAGCGAACAAATTTATAAAACTGTAACGATTTCTACAATAAATATCATTTTAGATGTGGTATTTTGACGGAGCCATCCGATGAATGTTATTTATTAAATATAAAAATTTAAATGTGGGGACTGCATGAATTCTGGGGAGAAAGGCCACGGGGAGGGGTGGGGGAGCAATTAAAAAAAAATTTTTTGATCATGTTATATATCATTGAAAAGCCATCGGACCACTCTTTCATATTACAAACCTTTCTTTCCCCTTCCCCAATTTGGCCCCCACAGGGGGAGGGGTACTTTTCAAACTTTTTTGAAACCGTGGCGTTTTTATAATTTTTTAATGGATTTTTTTACGGAACTCTCCAATAAATATTATTTATAATATATGAAATTTCAAAAAGGGGGAATTGTATTACAGGAGGCATGATAGTTAGCCACCTGGAGGAACATTTTCCTAACTTTTGCCGACACCCCTCATATGATATATCATTGGAAAGCCCTGTGACTGCTTATTCACATTAAGCACCTACTGTGCCCCTCCCTTCCTTTGCCATGGGAAGCATTTTTCTAAATTTTGCCGACACCCGTCCAGTCATTTGACATATAGCTAGAAAGACCTGTGGCCACTTAATCATGTTATGCTATTCCTGCACCCCTCCCCCCACAAGGAGGCACTTTTCTAAATTTAGCCAAGATCTCTCATGTGACATATATCATTGGAAAGGCCTGTGACCAATTACTGATGTTATGCACCTTTGGTGTCCCTCCCCCCACTTTGCCCCCTGAGGGTACTTTTCTAAATTTTGATATTGGTAGCCATGCTGCACTCTTTTTCCTATATTTTTATTGTATGTTTAATCCCATCATTTTTGATGCAGTTTGTAATTTTTATACTTTGTTTTTATATATGTAAATAAAATAAACAAATATATTGACAAGGTTCTAAGATAAAGAACCATAGACACACACTCTTATCTATAGGCTACTTTTAATTGTAAATTCCACACCCACATGTTTTAACATTTTCCATAGTAATCCATAATTTAAACTAAGCCTAAAAGCAGCATTTTTTTATACAAGAAATTTAACATAAAAGAAGGTAGTGGGGAGGAATGGAGCAAGTCCAATTACTTCTTTTTAATAAGAAGAATGTAAATTGTTAATACGCAAATATTTTTAGAAGATACTATATTAATTATAAAATGGGAAAAATGCGCTTTTCTCAAAAACTATGTGACAGGGTAATCATTATAATTTTCCTGAAAGGTTTAAGTTAACTTGTACTATCTCTAACTTTTTCCTAATTTTAGTTTGAGTAGTTTTGGAAATAGAACTGGGGGGGGGGGGGGAATATATTTTTGCACTACATTTTCGACGATATCTCTGCAACTATAATATCTAAAATTAAAAGAAATGTATTTTTTAGTTCAACGTTACGAAATCTTTCACACGATATACAAAGAAAAGATTTTTTTTTTCTTCAAGTAGCTTAATTAGCCCCTCTACAATTTTCCTAAATATATTTGTGAATGTTTAATAATCTGTAAATATGTGGGTCAATAGCTTTTATTACTTCCCCCGTTCCATAGTTTATGAGTAAAATGGCTGTGACAGACACACGAGTAATCTTATTGTTCTGTTTTTACTTTTTAAGTACAGAATCCTAAAATGGAGGAAAATTTTGAATTATTACGTGTACAAATAGTGAAAATTATGCAATATTTTAAAAAAAGATTTTCTTATGGACAATATTCATATAACAGTACAGTGGGAATCACATAGCATAAAGTAGCAGCTAGCATGTTTATATACTTTATCAATTGATGCAGCACTACAGGTAAATGCAGCCCTAAAATACATTACTTTATTTTGTACGAAAAATTTAGTATTCAACAGATGTAAATAATAGTGGTTATACAGGCATCCCTCGACTTACATAAATTCGCACTTACGTAAGAAATCTCGAAAATTACATTTATGAGCATACTAAGGTGCTTGATATGCATTTGCATACTTTTGATAACTGTTTTATAAATAAAATATGCAGATAAACACCACAACAATAATATAGCTTTATATACAGTAGAAGATCTTTACAATGCAATTCTCTATATAATGCACAACTTCTCTGATGTAAACAAAGAATTTTTCAATTAACCCTTTGCACTCCGTTGTCGCCGCTGCGGTGACATGGTAAGGTAAGTGAAAAACTCTGTTGTTGCCGCTGCAGCAACATCATCTTTCCTTGCAAAATTTGTTTTTGGCACCAGTAACAAAGGAAAATAAAATTTGCCTCATTTAATCAGAGCATTTTTAAAATTGTGTACTTGAAGGACACTTCTTTTAAAAAAATGGTGACAACCTAATAAAACATTTGTGTAATGACGCGGAGTTGCTGGTAGCCCATACTCAAAGTGCAAAGGGTTTAAAAGCACCTGAATTCCCACATTGTAAATAATTGCTACTTTCTAGAAAATTGCATTTGATACACCAATTCAACTTTATCTCCTTAAATTAGAACTTTTTAATGAAAAATATTGCTATTATTACACTAAACATTTTTGAAAATGAGTAATATAATGAATGATTTGGGTCCTGATATATCTGGACCATGTTTATAAAGTATAGTTAACAATGTGTGGAATGATCAATATTATGCAAAAATTTATAATCTGCACAACTTCAGATAACAAGGAATGCAGTATAAACTTACTCCACAGTACTTTTATATGTTTTAGACATATTTATAAGGGTAAATTTAATGATGTGTGAAATGTGATCCCTATAACGCAAAACTCTATATAACGTACAACCTTGCATTTTTAGGTTTGCGTTATAAAGATCTTCTACTGTGTTAGATATAATTATATTTTTATTGGGATTTACAATCAAATCTTTAACAAAACAAACCTGATTAAAATGAGCCCCCCCCCCCAAAAAAAAAAAAAAAAAACTGTTTAACCATTACAATTTTGTTAGCTGAATTCAAACCATAACAAAACCTTGGAGAAGAGAATGAGTGTATTTTTTCCTCCAGCTTCAGAGCTGTTCATTTGATGTAGATTCAAAATTGATATAAATTAATTCATCCATGTTAAATTGATAAATCGCATATTCCACAATACTTTTTATTTGAAAAGTGTTCTTTTAATTTGTTTTTATATTTTTTCATACTTTTATAGTTTATATCCAAGTAAATATTGTTGCATGCTACCTTATTTATAAAATACTGTGTAAATAATGTATATATTATATATATATAATAATTATTGCAGTTTCTGACCAAATTTTACCTAAGGAATTTACAAATTCAACTTACTTAAAATTTGACTTACGAAAACGTTTACGAAACACATTACTTACATAAGTCGGGGGATGCCTGTATAATAAATAACAGAAGCTTTAAATAATAGTTAAAGCAGTTTCTCAAAAAAAAAAAAAAAAAAAAAAAAAAAAACTTTGACTTATTTTTAAACCTCAAATCATGATGCTGTAGGCATGATTATTGAATAAAATTCATCAGTCAACAGTTCTTTTTAGATAAATTACATTTTGTGTTGTAAGTAATTGTAGTTTTATGACAGCAGTTTTTTCCCTCTCATTCAGACATTTTGTTCAAAATACCAAATTTGACATTTTCTCAAAGCTCTTCCACCTTTACTGGAAAACTGAAAAAGTTTGATTATAGTTTTTGGATAAGAGCCTAGTAGCAGAAAATTCTCCAAGTGTCTGCAACAGATAGGGGAAGACGGGGTACAATGAAACAAAATTTACTATTTTTTTCCCCTATCTACAATTTTGCATGCACAAAAATATAATTAATGCATACTTTTTTTAATCTTGTATTTTCCCCATCTAAATAAATTTTTATTAGGTTCTAAACAATATCTTTATGCTTGAAAAATAACAAAAATAAATGTCTTACAGTGTTTCATTGTACCCCGCATGCAGGGGTACAATGAAACGCTCCAAAAGATGGAAGCAATTTTCACTCAGTATAGTTTATTTTATGAACAATGAGATAAATACAAAAACAAAACTTGATTAATAAAATACAAAAAAGAAACTTGATAAAAATATTATAGTCCAAGATGAAAAATAAGAAAATTCTATTAATTTAAGAAATACCTTTCATTTTATATTAAATTGGCTCAAGTCAGTTTCAAAAATTAGCATTTCCACTTTTCTTTCAGTTGCTCCTGAAGGAATTGGGGGTGGTAGTTTTATCACAATGAGATTTCTTAAAAAATGTAAGTTTCTGAAGAACGCACAAATTTAAAACTAGGTTGGAGTCTTTATATCAAGTACTTCATATTTGACTTCATTTAAATGTATGATTTCTCCAACGGTATCTATATCCTTAAATTCCCATTTATATGGGTACTGCTTGTGCCATACCTGTTGTGTGTGGATATCTCATTCTTAGCACCTCGATGATCAGCTGGAGCTGGGAAAAAAAATCTGGATCATCGTAATCTTCATCAGAGTCTGTAGCAGGTAGAGTTTGTTTTGAAAACAATCCCTTCACAGCTTTTTCTATTTTTTAATTGCTTGACAACAGCACTTTTACTGGCCTGATTAGAACAAAACTCTTTTTTTTCTGTTTTCCTACTCTTACTTCTAATATATTCTATTTACTACTTTTATTACTGTAATGAAACTAGGGATGCACCGAATATTCGGTATTCCGCCATGTTACCGAATATCAAACTAATCGGTATGCCGAATATTCGGCCTGGCCAAATAGCAAACTATTTGGCATGCCAATATCGAAATATTCGGCTGAACCGAAAATTAAAAAAAAAAACTTTGAAAACGTAATTTTGAAAATCTTTACAACTTCTACATTTAAAAGTCAACTTATAAAGATATTCAGAATAATTAAAAACAGAATCATATTTAAATAAAAGAGAATGTTTTTACATTATTTATTTGCTGTTTATTAAGTATTATTTAAGAAAATTAACCAATCATGAGGATTTTCATAGGAATTAATTATGTACAAATGCAAGTTCCTGAACATTTTCCAGTAAAAAATTTGTTTTTTGCTAAGATTTTAAGAACAACGTTATCTCTAAAAATGATAGCCCACTCCAGAGACCGATCTAGGATGAATTAAAAAAATTTCCTTGCTTAATCAAAGGGAGTAGAACAGTTATTCTTGCTAAGTTGCCACCATATAAAATTTGAATCGATTGTATTTATTTACTTTTGTCTCTTCCTGACAAACAAATAATATATGATCCTATACAATTTTTTCACAATTTCTCATTGATTTTAAAATGTTTGTTTTAGAATTTAAGGAAATTTTATTCATTTGTTTTAATTCTCAGAATAAGCCATGAAATTTAAAATTTGACTAATTAAAATTTTTTTATAACTATCCTCTTCTTAAATAACTCAAAACAGATTTTTTTTCAGCATAAAGTTTACTTGAAAAAGCTCTTGTTTATTAGAATAAAAGTTTCTGTTTTAAATATTATGTAAAATTGTTTTAAAATGTAACATTTTAATGCCTTTAAATTTTGAAATATAAAAGTATTCGACCAAAATCACTATTCGGTGCATCCCTAAATAAAACATGTTTCATTGTACCCCATCTGCAAGTGTTCCATTGTACCCCACACTGAGGTTACTAAGTAAAAATTTATTTTCAAACTTCTAATATTTATTTTATTGTATTTCGGTTTTGGAGGTATGAAGACAACAACCCAAAGATTACAATGTATAGAAAAAATAATTATTACATATAACAACAAGGAACAAGAAACAAAATTACTTTTTGTAAAGAAAGTTACTTTCAATGGTGTAAAAGCAATAATCTTCTATTGCTGCTGTTGTAGAAGTGTGAATGTATCCAAATCACATTAGTAATTGGAACACATAGTTGTATAACATATACATAAACTTCAATGCTCTGTGACAAATTTGACTGATTTTACAAGTAATGTTTCATTGTGCCCCGTCTTCCCCTACTTCAGGGGTAGAAAGTATTCTGCCAATTAAAATACTTTACAATTGAAGCACTAATTACTCAAACAATCACTTACCTGCAATGTCTTTATTCATTTTTATTAATAATACTCTTAAGTTTTTGCGTTAAGTAATAAAGAGCTAAACATAATTAAAGCAAAATAAAGGTTCTATGGTAAAAGAATCTGGAAAAAAAAAAAAAAAGAAAATCTATGACGCCAGTCTTGAACTTTTTGCTACACCTTGGATAAGAGCACCTGCTAAATTCATTGTAATGTATAAACTGTAGTAATAAATAATGTGTAATAAAATGAATTAAAAGATGTATCAGAAAGAAAATTCATAAAGTTTGTGAACAATAAAGTGCAATATAGGGTTGCAAACAGTAATTTTTTTTTTTCAAGTATAAAAAACATTTAATTTAAAATTGATAGCTATCATTCACATTGTTATAGCAATTTCCTTTCAGTAATCAAATTTACTCGTCCATAAAATAAGCATAGGAAGCATAATAAATTTCTGTATGTAAAAGAGAGTAAAGATTCTCTTATCTCATTAGACTTTTACTATATAACGTTAAATTGGAATAAACTTCATTTTTCTCAAAGTTTTTATTATTTAAATAGAAATATAGTAGAGTACTGCTAATTTGCAAGTGCGTGTAATCCGTATTGTACATATGCATAAAAAAAGCACAATTCTTGTCAGGGGGGAGGGGAGAGAGAGAACTGACTATTGGTGAATCAAAAACAAAAAGTAGATATATATATATATATAACCACGTTACAAAACAACACAAATTTTATATATATTATTATTATTATTAGGTATTTTTCTATTGTTAAGTATTGTTTCTATTTTCTTTGCTTATGTGAAAATTAGAAACAATACTTTTATTATGTTTTACAAATTTCTCCGATACTACACCCACCTTACCTTATAATAAATAAAAATACTTTATAGTTAGAAAGACTGCAATCATTCCAGATTAAAACTTAAAATAGACTAATATTACAAAAAAGCAACAACTAAATAAAGCAAAGCAAAAATAAAAACAAATATATTTTATTAATTACAAACACATGAAATGTGCAAAATTTTTTTCACAAACTTATATTAGCTTCCAATATTATTAAAATTCGCATAAATAATAACAGTATCATCGTGGGTGAAAGTCAGAAACATTTTAGATTGCCAAGTTTGATAATAATTAGTTATAATACGCACGCTACAACAACAATCACTTGATACATGTATCGAGTTGTTAATATAGGACTTGTCTCACAGTAATAACTGAGAAAATGATCATTATGTTATAGCCCTTATATTTGCACATCTTCTGATTAAATTAAGAGCTATTCTGTACCTTTTCAAATTCAATTATTATTAGAGTCAACATCAAACTGTTTGGTAAAAGATTTTAATGCCAGCACATAAACGAGGTGACTTCTTTTAAAATAAAAGCTTTGTAACCCTCAAAAGATAAATTTTATTGTTGCGCAAATGCACTAGAATTTTGGATGAAGAAATTTCACAAAACTTTCTCAATTACGACCTGTTCATTTTTTTTTTCTATCATTACACATTTAGTTTAAGATTCTTATACTACACTTACATTACCACTGTTTAATAATTTCACAATTTCTTGGTAGGTACTAGTTAAATCATACTTAATGGCATAACATGTGTTATACACACCACTGTTGGTTAACAATAGTACTTGCGTACCTATTGCATCGCAATAGCATGGATATTATTATAATGGTTGGTTAATGTTTGTTTCATTTTTTTGCATGGCACCTGAAATATTATTATACGTTTTCTTTATCCTTACACACATATCTCTTGTTGCTTGTAAATTAGTTTTAAAATAATATATACAGTAATTAATACATACACATTTTTTTTTCTTTAAATGTACATGTTTGTACAGGTTTGAAATATACATTTGTGCATTACTAAAACCATCATAAGGATCAATAAATCTTTATAATTTTAGGTTTTCAACTGTAATGCACATTGCTGTCATAAAATTATATGAGTACAGCATCAGATATTTCATTTAGTAAATTAAGTAGTAAATACTTTGTTCACATACATTTACATTGGTAAGAGACTTTTTGTCATCAAAATTATGTCACTGGTACCTCTTTTGCATGTATAAATTCAATCTCTTATGTATATACATTTCTTTCTAGAATACAAACATTGCACTTTGACAATCTAAATTTTAGGCAAATTATTAAAGTTACTCAAAATCTTTAGAACTCTAATCTCACCGATTGTGACAACTATTTCTCATTGCTCACGACAATATTTTACGTTATGATATATACAGAATATATCAAACATTTTTTTAAGATTTTTACCTGTTCAATTACACCTTTGAAGTAGCGGTCGGCTTCAAATTATTGACCCAAAGGACATCTGCTTGATAATGATGAGAGACAATAAAATAAATACACTTGGCATCTGTGCAACAAACGCCAACTCATTTTCTAGAGCCCCTGTTTATATGTGTGGATATACAAGTTACTTTTTTTAAATCATTCATTGTGTTTGTTTATTTCATTTGCATATTTACATAAACTTATGTCTTGTATTCGTTATAATTATATATGCAAACAAAATATTTACTTTTTGTTTCTATGTACACTATGTTTCCGCGGAAAACTTTTCCTTACATTTTTGGTATACCAGTATCTAGAAACATGGTACCATTGTGGAATATGCTGAGCTTTGAAGAATCACGCCAGCAAAATATGTGCCTTTTAATAAAAAGTTCCGGAACACATAAAAAAAGAAGGCCATGTAAAATAACTCATAAACTTTTGAGACTTGTTTATATATATGGAGTATACTATGTTACTAAATGTATACTATAATGCTAAATGGAAGCAGTCCAATTAGAGAGTCACACAATATATTTAGCTAGATAACTTTTTTTCTTTTGTCTTTTATATTTGTTATCTTACTTCGTCATTATCGCCCTTCAATGTAATCTCTGAAAAGTGTGCTTAAATTTTGGCCTACAAAAACAGTTCAAGTTCCTGAACTTGCGGGGGAAATATATGATATCAAATCATATATATTAACCTTTTCTCTTATCATAATTTTATTCACCTGTCCTATCTTATAATAACTTAAAGAAACCCCCCTTTTCATTTATGTAATATGTTCTCTTATTTAATATAAGCGTAATTACATTTCAAGATACGATAAATTATCCCTTTTCATACATACATATTCCCTATTCTTATTTTCGTAATACATATATGACCCCATCCTAAATTAACCGTTAAAAGCCATATGCCATGATTTAAGTTTCGATTATGAAGCAGATCTTTTCATGACCATATTTGGTATTCGATGAAAGCCGCTATCAGTTCTTAGTTCTTCTCGCTAATCAAAAATTTATAAACTTTTCCTTATTTGGTTTTTAAACCGCGGTCACAAAATTCCGATATCCCTTCATGAGCCCCTGCTATTGTCTTGACTTAAAATACGTCTACATACAGCTTGAATATAAAGTACGCGTTAATTATGCCAAAATAGCACAGTTCATATAAAACAAACTTTTCAGAGAAGTATGCCAAATTGCAGTATTGTAACCATTGTGGCGAATATATTGGCGATAATTAACTTTGCTCATATGAATATGTTATTCACAGACTCTCGCTAGCTTCCTTCTTGTACAAGTCCCGTCTGAGGGCCTCCCATCTCCAACGGAGTTTCAATAAATTTTTATTTGCTTTAAAATGAACCTGGTAGTAGTTATTAACGGCCACTTGTTGTAATTTCATGTTTATTCCTTTTACTGCCATCGCAATATCTAAAAATCATAAGAATTATCATCACCCTATCCCAAAATTAAAACATTACTACACTATGTTATGCTAAAAATGTTTGAAACCGAATTCCTTTGCCGAATGTCAAAAAATCGCCGCTGAAACGAAAAAGAAGCTTAAAAAAACGCATTGAAAATCCCCATAAAAATCGCTAAAATTAAAAGAAAGTCCTTCCGGCCAGTGCCGGGAGGAAGAGGTAGCTTTCATAATCCTTATTTTAAAAAAGCCAACTTATATCATGCAAACACACGAAGCTCAATTTAGTGGAAACCGAATATAGGAGATTCAATACTAATTTTTATCAATATAATGAATGAGAATTTCGCGAAATTAGTCAGCTTTATCCAAGCTGCTTTTCTTTAAAGTAACTTATATTTGGCTGCCAAATTCGGCAATTTCTTAAAGTGCCTGTCATTTTAAGACAACATGGTGGATGAGGCTAAGCAGTGAACTTGGTCGAGACCTTAGTAATTGCTGTGCACATGCTCACTCACATCGGAATCGGTTAATATATGGGAGTGCTGTCGCATGCAAAAAAATCAGATTTTTCAAAATGTCACCCACAATAGAAATGGAAACTGCTATATCTGAGCCATTTTTTAAGGTAAAGACAAACAAAAAATGCTCCTGAATCCTTATATCAAGATCAAATACTTAAGAAAGAAACCTTTTTCAATTTCTAATTTTTTTGCACCTCACTTTAAATATATATATATATTTTAATTTAATGGCCGCCATTTTGAAACAAGATGGCTGATGAATCTGGCCAGCGAACTTGGTCGAGGTGTTGATGTATACTATCCACAGGCCTTCTTACATCGAAGTAGGCGAATACGTGTGTTATCGCGTGACAAATACAAGATCGTTTCAAAATGTTAGCCATGCTAGAAATTCAAACTGCTATAAATCAACCATTTTTTAAGATATCAACAAAAGAACAAATTTTCAGAAACAAAAACTGCTCCGGAATCTTTGTATCAAGGCCAAACACATAAAAAAAATCTTTTTCATTTTCCAATTTTTTAATACCTCATTTTGAATTTTAAATTTAATTTTTTTTAAATGGCAACCCTTTTGAAACAAGATGGCGAATGAAGCTGGCCAACGAACTCGGTCGAGACATTGGTATGTACTATGTACAGACCAAGTTACATCCAAATAGGTTCATAAATACGCCTGTTATCGCGTGACAAAAATCAGGTGGTTTTAAAATGTCAGCCACAAGAGAAATTCAAAATGCTATTACTCAGCAATTTTTTTTAGATATAGACGAAAGAAAAACTGTTCCGGAATCTTTGTATTAAGGTCAAACACATACAAAAAAATCTTTTTCATTTTCCAATTTTTTGGTATCTCATTTAAATTTTTTTATTTTTTAATTTTTTTAAATGGTCGCCATTTTGAAACAAGATGGCGGATGAAGCTGGCCAACGAACTCGGTCGAGATATTTGTATGTACTATGTACACACCAAGGTACATCAAAGTCGGTTCATAAATACGCCTGTTATTACGTGAGAAAAATCAGGACGTTTCAAAATGTCAGCCACGCTAGAAATTCAAAATGCTATAACTCAGCCATTTCTTAAGATATAGACGAAACAAAAACTGCTCCCGAATCTTTTTATCAAGGTCAAACACATAAGAAGAAAATATTTTTTCAATTTTCAATTTTTGGTACCACATTTCAAATTTAAATTTTTCTTCAAAATTTAAATGGCCGCCATTTTTAAACAAGATGGCGGATGAAGCTGGCCAACGAACCCGGTCGAGACATTGGTATGTACTATGTATAAACGAAGTTACATCCAAATCGGTTCATAAATACGCCTTTTATCGTGTGACAAAATTCAGGACGTTTCAAAATGTCAGCCACACTAGAAATTCAAAATGCTATAACTCAGCCATTTTTTAAGATATAGACGAAACAAAAACTGCTCTGAAATCTTTGTATAAAGGTCAAATACATAAGAAAAAAATATTTTTCCATTTTCAATTTTTTGGTACCACATTTCAAATTTTAAATTTTTAAAAAAATTTTAAATGGCCGCCAGTTTGAAACAAAATGGCGGATGAAGCTGGCCAACGAACTCGGTCGAGAGATTGGTATGTACTATGCACACACCGAATTACATTCAAATCGGTTCATAAATACGCCTTTTATCGCGTGACAAATTTCCGGACGTTTCAAAATGTCAGCCACGCTAGAAATTCAAAATGCTATAACTCAGCCATTTTTTAAGATATAGACGAAACAAAAACTGCTCCGGGATCTTTGTATAAAGGTCAAATACATAAGAAAAAAATATTTTCAATTTTCAATTTTTTGGTACCACATTTCAAATTTTAAGTTTTTAAAAAAATTTTAAATGGCCGCCATTTTGAAACAAAATGGCGGATGAAGCTGGCCAACGAACTCGGTCGAGAGATTGGTATGTACTATGTACACACCGAATTACATCCAAATCGGTTCATAAATACGCCTTTTATCGCGTGACAAATTTCAGGACGTTTCAAAATGTCAGCCACGCTAGAAATTCAAAATGCTATAACTCAGCCATTTTTTAAGATATAGACGAAACAAAAACTGCTCCGGAATCTTTGTATAAAGATCAAATACATAAGAAAAAAACATTTTTCCATTTTTAATTTTTTGGTACCACATTTCAAGTTTTAAATTTTTTTAAAAATTTTAAATGGCCGCCATTTTGAAACAAAACGGCGGATGAAGCTGGCCAACGAACTCGGTCGAGACATTGGTATGTACTATGTACACACCGAATTACATCGAAATCGGTTCATAATTACGGGAGTTACAGTGTGACATAGGTCAGATATATATATATATATATATATATATATATATATCAATTTTGAACGGAGGGTGGTTTCGGGGTCTGGGGGTCATGATCGATGAAAATATACCAAAATTTTTTGAAATCGCTTTCCTCCGAACGGCTGCAATAGGTAGCTTTTTTGTAAAGAAAGCTACCTAAAAATTGCGGATGAGGAAATTTATTATAACAGGCTAAAAGTTTCACACCAAACTGATAATAGGCGAAAAGTTTAAAACAGAATTCCTTTTACAGATGTAAAAAAAAGCCGCGAAATCCCAAAAATCCCATTAAAAAGTCTTTCCGGCCAGTGCCGGGAGGAAGAAGTAGCTTTCATATTCCTTATTTTAAAAAAGCCAACTTATATTATTCAAACACACGAAGCTCAATTAAGTGGAAACCGAATGTAGGAGATTCAATACTAATTTTTATCAATACTAAATCATTATGAATGAGAATTTCGCAAAATTAGTCAGCTTTATCCAAGCTGCTGTTATTTAAGTAACTTATATTTCGCTGCCAAATTCGGCGATTTCTTAAAGTGCCTGCTATTTTAAGACAACATGGTGGATGAGGCTAACCAGTGAACTTGGTCGAGACCTTAGTAATTGCTGTGCACATGCTCACTCACACCCGAATCGGTTGATACATACGAGTGCTGTCGCATGCAAAAAATCAGATTTTTCAAAATGTCACCCACGTTAGAAATTGAAACTGCTATATCTGAGCCATTTTTTAAGATAAAGACAAACAAAAAATGCTCCTGAATCCTTATATCAAGGTCAAATACTTAAGAAAGAAACCTTTTTCAATTTATAATTTTTTTTCACCTCACTTTAAATATATATATATTTTTATTTAATGGCCGCCATTTTGAAACAAGATGGCTGATGAAGCTGGCCCGCGAACTTGGTCGAGATATTGATGTATACTATCCACATCCTTTCTTCCATCGAAATAGGCGAATACGTGTGGTATCGCGGGACAAATGCAAGATCGTTTCAAAGTGTTATCCATGATAGAAATTCAAAGTGCTATAATTCAACCACTTTTTAAGATATAAACAAAAGAACAAATTTTCAGAAATAAAAACTGCTCCAGAATCTTTGTATCAAGGCCAAACACATAAAAAAAATCTTTTTCATTTTCCAATTTTTTAATACCTCATTTTAAATTTTAAATTACATTTTTTTTAAAAAATGGCAATCCTTTTGAAACAAGGTGGCGAATGAAGCTGGCCAACAAACTCGGTCGAAACATTGGTATGGACTATGTACAGACTAAGTTACATTCAAATCGGTTCATAAATACGCCTGTTATCGCGTGACAAAAATCAGGGCGTTTCAAAATGTCAGCCACACTAGAAATTCAAAATGCTATAACTCAGCCATTTTTTAAGATATAGACGAAACAAAAACTGCTCCCGAATCTTTTTATCGAGGTCAAACACATAAGAAAAAAATATTTTTTCATTTTTCAATTTTTTGGTACCACATTTCAAATTTAAATTTTTCTTAAAATTTTAAATGGCCGCCATTTTTAAACAAAATGGCGGATGAAGCTGGCCAACGAACTCGGTCGAGACATTGGTCTGTACTATGTATAAACGAAGTTACATCCAAATCGGTTCATAAATACGCCTTTTATCGCATGACAAAATTCAGTACGTTTCAAAATGTCAGCTTCGCTAGAAATTCAAAATGCTATAACTGAGCCATTTTTTAAGATATAGACGAAACAAAAACTGCTACGGAGTCTTTGTATAAAAGTCAAACACATAAGAAAAAAATATTTTTCCATTTTCAATTTTTTGGTACCACATTTTAAATTTTAAGCTTTTTGAAAATTTTTAAATGGCCGCCATTTTGAAACAAAATGGCGGATGAAGCTGGCCAACGAACTCGGTTGAGACATTGCTATGTACTATGTACACACCGAATTACATCCAAATCGGTTCATAAATACGAGAGTTACAGTGTGACATAGGTCAGATATATATATATATATATATATTGATATATATATATATATTAATTTTGAACGGAGGGTAGTTTCGGGGTCTGGGGGTCATGATCGATGAAAATATACCAAATTTTTTTGAAATCGCTTTCCTCCGAACGGCTGCAATAGGTAGCTTTTTGTAAAGAAAGCTACCTAAAATCGATAATTATTCATGAATCACAGAGGAGAAAATTTACTAGAATGTGGTGAAACATTATAACCCAAATTCTTTCATAAATGATAAAACATCGACACGGAAGGCAAAAACCTCTGAAAATCACAAAAATTGCTTTGGTTATCGCATTAAAAATCTTTAAAATTCAAAACCTGTAGAAGACTACATTTGGTCAAATGTTTGAAACTGATTTACGTTTCCAGTGTCAAGAAAACGGAGGGAACTCTGAAAAATTGCTGAAAATCACATTAAAAATCGCTAAAATTAAAATATTGCGGAGGATAAAATTTACTAAGCTTAAAAGTTTGAAAACAAATTCCTTTTCCGAATGTGAAAAAAAGTCACAGGATTAGAAAATCACTAAAAATAGTAATCGAAGTAGCATTGAAAATCAGGCCATAAATCGTATGATAAATTGGTAAATATTACAAAATTGCTGGTGTCAAAATTTACTACAATGGGGTAAAGCATTGCATTGAGAAATATTTTATCACTGACAAAAAATAGAAGCAAAGGTTGAAGAATCTCTAAAAATTACTAAACATCACATTTAATATCACATTTAAAAAATCTCTAAAATTCAAAAATCGTAGAGGATAATATTTATTAAGTTGGACCGTAAGTTTGAAAGTAATAAAAAAAATACGAAACCGGGCTTCGAGATGCATAACTACATACATAGGGGTATCTTCTTTCCAACATTTGTTGGTTTGCCTGCAGTAGTATCTTCGGAACACAGAACAGAGACACACACAAACGTCTTTCCTTATTATTATATATGTTATTAAAGCCAAAATTACATTCTATTGTATCTTGTCATAGTGTTATACAGGGTGCAAAGGAAGATTCCCTTTAACCTGAAAATACTTGCGAACGATTAGAACTACAGCTATGCAAGTGGGGTAACGGTATAGTAAAGCGACTATGCCCGATTTAATGTAAACTACAGCAGAGCCCCTAGTGACGAAATTTGAAAGATAGCCATTGCAAATCGAAAACGAAAAGAGGTAGAGCAAAATTTCTAATTAGAAAGTTTCAGAGCATCAGTTAATTAGTACGAAACGATCCTTGATTTACATAGATAAGATAAATCTTCCCCTATATAACCAAAAATGTCCGAAATCGATGCACTCCATTTTCTGCAAACGTTTGAACGGAATAGGCAGAAGTATGAAGAAATACGCTCAATTTATGGTATAAATACGTATTTATTTCAACACATTTTGATAACATCACACAAAAAAAACAAAAAAGACAAACTGTCTCACAGTGATAAAAAGTTAATATTCAGTTTGTTCGAAAAGTTCGCCATTGCTCACGATACACGTTTATAGTCGTGAGAGTAATTCTGCATGCACATTTCTCAGCATTGAACGTCTATTGCATGCCTTTTCAATACGTCGACATAGATTTAACCTTTTCAAGGACGGTGGCTAGACGGTCTAGCCACCTAATTTTAATTCGAAAAGTGACAAATAGCGCCAAGAATATTTTAATGAATTTTGCTTTTGTAATGAAAATGCAAATTAGTGGGTTTTTATTTTCTAAGAAATTCGTTTGAATATTCTGGTATTAGTCAGTTATTTCATCAGTTTACGAACAGCATTCTTCTGTCCCTGAAAGGGTTAATCTAAATTTTAAATGCACTGAAAATTAAATTTTTGCACCACAGTACAGCATCACATTCTACAATTGTGCACTGCTACATTTCCGGAATGTGAATATGCAAAGTAAAATTGTCGCTCATCAATTTTGGACATTTTTGGGTATACAAGCGACGATTTATCTTATCCGTGTGAACCAAATGTCGTTTCGTACTAAATAATTGATGATCTAAAACTTTCTAATTGGAAATTTTGCTCTATCTCTTTTCGTTTTCGATTCGCAATGGCCATCTTCCAAATTTCGCCACTAGGGGCGCTGCTGTCGTTTGCATTCGGTCGGTCGTAGTCACTTTAATATGTTGTTACCTCACTTGCATTGCTGTAGCTCTTTCCGTTCGCAAGTATTTTCAGATTAAAGGGACTTTGCACCCTGTATACAGGGTGTTTCAAAAATGACCGGTATATTTCAAATATTAATAAAAACTAAACGTTTAGCGATAGAGATACACCGTTTGTTGCAATATGCTTGGGACAGCAGTAAATTTTCAGGCCGACAAACTTTTAAAATTATTTACAATGTCCAAGAACAGATGGCGCTGCAGGCGATTTGAAAGATATAGAAGAAAACGCAGTCTGTGAGCTCGCCATTCTGTAAGTCGTCTTTCTGCTGTAAGCGTGTGCTATTCACAGATTGTAAGTTTGCTGTGAAAAAATAGTTTATTCCTTAGAACAGAGGATTTTTCTGCTGTTGGAATTCCACCGCGTAGAACACAGTGTTATTACAACAAGTCGAAGTTTTCAACGGAAGTTTAATGTAACCAAAGGACCGAAAAGCGATACAATAAAGGATCTGTTTGAAAAATTTCAACGAACTGGGAGCGTGAAGGATGAACGTGCTGGAAAGATAGGCCGACCGCGTACGGCAACCACAGAGAGCATTGCTCAGCTTGTGCAGCAGGTGATCCAACAGCGGCCTCGGGTTTCCATTAGCCGTGTTGCAGCTGCAGTCCAAATAAAACCAACGCCCACGTATCGTCTCATGCGCCAGAGTTTACACCTCTATTCAAACAAAATTCAAACTTGGCAACCTCTCAGCGCTGCTTCCATTGATACACGAGAGACATTCGCCAACGATATGGTGCAAAGGATTGATGACGGCGATATCCATGTGGGCAGCATTTGGTTTAATGACGAAGCTTATTTTTACATGAACGGCTTCGTCAATAAACAGAACGGCCGCGTATGAGGAACCGAAAACCCCGATGTTGCAGTCCCATTGTCCCTGTATCCTCCAAAAGTATTGATTTGGGCCGCCATTTCTTCCAAAAGACTCATTGGCCCATTTTTCAGATCAAAAATGATTACTGTACCACACTAACTGGGCATTCTTTGTGAATTTACGGCAGTACAAAATGCCTTAAAGGACACTGCGAACACCTCGTGTTTTATGCAAGATGGTGGCCGGCCACATCGCACTTCCGACGTCTTTAATTTCCTGAATGAACATTTCGATGATCGTGTGATTGTTTTGGGCTATCCCACACATATAGGAAGCGGCGTGGATTGGCTTCCCTATTCTCCAGACATGAACCCCTGTGACTTCAATCTGTGGGGACACTTGAAAGACCAGGTGTACCGCCACAATTGAGAAACAATTGAACAACTGAAGCAGTACATCTCTTCTGCATGTGAAGCCATCCTGCCTGACACGTTTACAAAGGTTTCTGGTAATTTCCTTCAGAGACTATGCCATAATATTGCTGCGCATGGTGGATATGTGAAAAAAATCGTGGTTTAGATTTTTCCAGACTGCAGCGCCATCTGTTGTTGAAAATTGTAACTAATTTTGAATGTGTGTTTGCTTTAAAATTTACTGTTGTCCCAAGCATATTGCATTAAACGGTGTATTTCATCGCTGCCCGTTTAGTTTTTATTGATTTTTTCAAATATACCGGTCATTTTTGAAACACCCTGTATACATGTTAAATTACAAGCCGTATATATAATACAAACAAAACGATTTTTTACTTTCAGTGAATCATATCGAATGACGGAGAAAACAAAATTTTGTCGGAATCCCATATGAAATTCTATCATGAAAAAGCTATAACGTAACCTCCTTTTTCTTGTCGTTCATACTGCTTTATTTTAAACGCCCTCCTTAAATGCCTTAAAAATTCAAAAACTTTGTTCAACTATCAAGTTTTTTTAGGGTTCCGTACTTAAAAAATAAAAACAGAACCATTATAAGATCACTCCTGTGTCTGTCCGTCCGTCTGTCTGTCACAGCAATTTTACTGGTAAACTATGTTTTACTTATAAGTTCAAATTCGGGGAATTAATAAAGACCATTGACCCACATATTTTCAGATTAATAAGCATTCATAAATATATTTAGTAAAAAAGTAGAGGGGCTAATTATGCTACTTGAAAAAGAAATCTTTTCCTTGTATATCATGTGTGGTATCCTGTGAAAGCTTTTGTAACGCTGAACTCAAAAATATATTCCTCTTAATTTTAGGTATTATATTTCAAAGATATTGTTGAAAATGTAGCGCAAAAATATGTCCCCCCCATCTAATTCCGAATTTACTGAAACTAAAATTATGAAAAAATTAGAGGTAGTAGACGTTAATATAAACCTTGCCGGAAAATTATAGCGATTACGCTAGGTCACATAGTTTTTGAGTAATTAGCATTTTTCTGTTATGCCCAAATTTCGATTTACGGGCATTCAGAAAAATTGTTGAGCATCGCTGAATATACCTATCGTTGCAGAAGAATAAAAGCATTGTTGATAATGATTTTCGAAAAAAATCATCGGTAATTAGCCGAGATATTAACCCTTAAATGTACGGTCAGTTTGAACATACACAAGGACAGGGGCGACGTACTGTATGCCTAGTTAACAACTTTTAATGATATATATGTGTAATGTAATGTCCAGTAACATTTTCAAAGCAATAAACGTCAAATTGTTAAAAACATACTAATTTAAGGGCTCTCAGGACTCTAAAAAGTGTAAAAAATGAAAAAAAAATACCATTTTCAGCAATTAATGTCTTAAAATGTATCTCATTTTAAAACACAGTTTTAATTGGGATGAAAGATATAAGTATGTTCTTTCGTTTCATGTATTTAAAAAATTGCAAGATACAGAATTAGTCATTATAGGGGCCTCGAAACTGTTAGACATTTGTCGAACAAAAAATTGGCATAACAGTTTACGCGCAGGATTACAAAATAAATATTGCAACTAGAATGAAAATTTTGGTGCTTACTTATACTTCAGATTGTAATAATTTCCGTGAACTTATTCTTATTTAAAGCATTTGTATATTTTTAATGCAATGTCAAATTTAGCTAAAGCAAAATTTTGAAAATTTCAACAGTAAAATCACCAAAAAAATATTTTTTGAACAATAAAAAGGAAATTTTAAGTTCAGTTTATACAGACTAACATGAAATATATGTTTTAAAATTTTCATGAGAAAATATTCAGAAGTTTTTGAGGTATCCTGCGCGTTATGCCCAAAAAACGCCATTTGGAAAATAGTGACTTTAAAGTTTCAGAAACGCCCTTTCAGCTATTGAGCGGGTATAATTTTAAAAGCCAAAACTCATGTTCTAATGGGAATTTCAGGGAAACAATTATAACAAAATATTCAGAAAAGATAGGAGTTTAACATCTAAAAAAATTAAAATTTCCTAAATTTTGAAGATTTAAGAGTCCTGCGACCACTTAATCCTTTCCGGCACTGAGTAATTCTATTTATAAACTTATGAAATAATGAACTGACACCAGAATTTATAAACGGATTTATTAAAAAATGCGAACTTGCTTATTTTCAAGTACATGATAAAAGGAAAATTTTAATTAAATATTCTTGGTGTCGTTTGCCTGTTTTGGAATTAAAATTAGGTGTCCGTTTTTTAAGGGTATCGCCCTCAAAAGCTTTAATTAGAATGAAACGCATAAATACTGTGGGATTCGCGATAGTTTGCATTGATTGTATCTCTCAATACGCCTCGAGTGATTTTAAAATTTAATTAAACACCTATCTGGAAAAACGCGGCACTGGCCAATGCGGCGTTGCAGATTTGAGACTTCAATTCGAAGCGTGCTTAGCACTATGCCAAATTTAAACTTTGAACAAAGGTTTTGTTTTAGCTACACTATAGAAATAAAGGTTATTAATACGCTGAATTTAGTTTCATGAAATGCATAATGAAGTTTAACTATGCACTGCTTTTATTGTCAGTATCGAATTAAGTTCATCATAAACAGATTAGGATAATATTAAAAAAAGAGTTATACGAATAGCTATATTTTATATTATTTAGGTTCCATATCTCTTTGAACTTTCATGGTATACTCATTTACACTTTTTTAATATATACAGTTATACCCAACCCTACGTTGTATACACTATATGGCCAAAGGTGAAGGGTCACTTGTGATTTTTGACGTTTTGTTAAATATCTAGAAAAATACATGAGGAATTAACCTGAAGTTGCAGGTGTGTAAACAGTATTGTATAGGTCACATATTTCCTCGAAGATTTTTTCGCGAAACCCCATAGGAGACCGTCAACAAATTGAAAAATAACGAATATCTTTTGGATAACCCTGTAAAAAATAACGTAACAAAAGCGTTCAGACTCGAGATTATTAATAAGTGGCTTATTGTAATATACTGTGTTCATTTTTATGAAGATAGCATGCATACTCGTAGTGACATTAAGATTTTTATAAAAACAGTCCCAAATTTGGCCAAGTTTTTTGCATATAATTTGCAGAGTTCTTAATATAAAAAAAGTTTTTTTTCAGAAAATATGACAAACAACATTGTACACAACGCTTCGCAATAATAACAAGTTGGAAATTGCTCGTCAAAAGTGGCAAATGGGGTGCGTTCGTACTATAACTAGTTTTATAATTATTTTTTGCACCCCATATTGTACTGAATGTATATTTTTTTGCTCTTCATAAGTGCATAGTCTGTAACATCATTAAAATGCACTTACAATAATTTTTTCCCCATTCCCCGTAATATAACGGAAAACTTTTGACTGTCCCTGTAATTAAACTATACATTCGATTTTCATAAAATTTGAAATGGCTCGACAAAATTTTGCAGCAATTATATATTTAAAATTTCAGACCATTCGGAAGGCTGTAAAATCATTAAAATGCATTTGCAATAATTTTTTCCCATTGGCCATAATGTAACGGAAAACTTTTGGGTGTCCCTGTAATTAAACTATACATCCGATTTTCATAAAATTGGAAATGGCTCAACAAAATTTTGCAGGAATTATATATTAAAAATTTCAGATCATTCGGAAGGCTGTAAAATCATTAAAATGCATTTGCAATAATTTTTTCCCATTCGCCGTAATGTAACGGAAAACTTTTGGGTGACCCTGTAATTAAACTATACATCCGATTTTCATAAAATTGGAAATGGCTCGACAAAATTTTGCAGCAATTATATATTAAAAATTTCAGACCATTCGGAAGTCTGTAACATCATTAAAATTCACTTGCAATAATTTTTCCCATTGGCCGTAATGTAAAGAAAAACTTTTGACTGTCCCTGTAATTAAACTATACATCCAATTTTCATAAAATTGGAAATGGCTCGACAAAATTTTGCAACAATTATATATTAAAATTTTCAGATCATTCTGTCGGGTAGTTTTTGCTCTGTTATATGCGGACGGACGGACAGACGGACAGACAGACGGACTGAACGACGACTATAGGTGCTACGTATTTATATAATTACGAACGCACCTAAAAATTGGGTGAATAATGAGCAGGTTTACTAACAAATGTTTCACTGCGCATGTGTGAATGCAATCAAAATATAATGTGCATAATGTTTTAGCTAAATGTATAGAGCAACTTTTGTAAAAGTCTGAAAAACATAGTTTGAAAAGTCTGATAATAATCGTTTATGGAATAAGCTCAAAATTCGTTGTTCCCAAAATGAAGCAAAAACATAAGGGGTTGTATCCATATATCGATTGCTTAGTGTCAATTTAGCATACACAATATTGCATGTAATACTGTATTTGGATACAATCCCTCATCTTTTTTGCTTCATTTTGAGAACAACGGATTTTGAGCTTATTCTATAAACGATTATTATCAGACTTTTCACACTATGTTTTTGAGACTTTTACAAAAGTTGCTCTATACATTTAGCTAATACATTATGCACATTATATTTTGATTGCATCCGCGCATGCGCAGTGAAACATTGTTTAGTAAACCTGCTCATTTTTCATCCAATTATTATTATTTTTTTATTTTGATAGCAGAGTATTGTGAACAATATTGTTCGTCATATTTTCTGAAAAGAACTTCTTTTTATATTAAGAACTCTGCAAATTATAAGCAAAAAACTTGTCGAAATTTGTGACTATTTTTATAAAAACCTTAATTTCTGTACGAGTATACATGCTATGCTCATAAAAAAGAACACAGTATATTACAATAAGCCACTTATTAGTAATCTCGAGTTTAAACGCTTTTACTCCATTAGTTTTTACAGGGTTATCCAAAAGATATTCGTTTTTTTCAATTTTTTGACGGTCCCCTATGAGGTTTCGGGAAAAAAATCTTCGCGGAAATATATGACCTATTTTATTACATATTAATATTGACCTACTGTTTACACACATGCAATTTCAGGTTAATTCCTCATGTATTTTTCTAGATATTTAACTAAACGTCAATAATCGCAATTGACCGGTCACCTTTGGCCATATAGCGTATTTTTTTACAAAATCTTAGTATTCTTTTAGCAACGTTTTTTTTTCTTTTTTTTATTACAATTACAAAAATTCATATATTTATTGTACGGAACCCTCTGTACGCGAGTAATGTTCGGACTTGACCGTTTATTTTCATTTCAATTGCATTAAACAGTACAAACTGAAAGTTTTATGCAAAATTACTTAATAACTTTAGATTTGTAATATTTACAAATATTTGAAACTGTACATGCTACAGGCAAAAAGTATACACAAAGATAGTATGCCTAAAATTATTTGTGTAAAATTGTAAATATAGGCGGTTTGGGGCTCGGTTATTCTGTAGGGAACGTTAACGTTGTCATAACTAGGTTGAATATTTGACTAGGGTTTGGATGTCGTAGATAGAACCATGAATGCTGTAGATCATATGAATTTCATTGATTATTACTTCTGTTCATAGTATCTGTTTTTGAAAGAAAGATGGACTGTCCGAAAAGGACAGCGCCTTCTGTCATAAGAACTAGATTGTAATCGCATGGTTTCAAAACCATAACTGAAATTTAACTTATGTCTTCTGACCTCAGAATTCTATGTATCTTTATTTATATGAACATAAGTGGGACGTCATAGAACGGCACCGAACTTACAATTCGCTGACATGTACATTAATCGAGCAATCGGAACTGTGCTGGTGGTACTTCTATCTTACGGACACTTATCAGAAGTAAGCAGGCTCCATTGCTGGGCATATTGAAGCTGCTGTGAAATCTTAAATTCGACTAAAAGCATTTTAAATTTGTGGACATGATGTTTGGTTCTTCTTTGCATATACGCCTCAGAATTACCAAACAAATACCAAACTATTTCCAAATAATGCACTAAAGTTCAAGATATACGGCACCGATAATGGTAGTGATAGATTTTCTATTATACGGTAATCATGAGTTATATTAATTTTGGTGCTTCTGGTTTTCAATTTTGACCTGGTGGAATAATTTATGAAAATATCGTTTGCAAAGCAAAGTTTTGTTGCGTTCAATCGTTTGCTGAGTTGTTATACTCATGCGAGATGAAAACAAGTTGGAAATTGCTCGTCAAACGTGGCAAATGAGGTGCGTTCGTACTATAACTAGTTTTATAATTATGTTTTGCACCCCATATTGTACTGAATGTATATTTTTTTGCGCTTCATAAGTGCATAGTCTGTAACATCATTAAAATGCACTTACAATAATTTTTTCCCCATTCCTCGTAATGTAACGGAAAACTTTTGACTGTTCCTGTAATTAAACTATACACTCGATTTTCATAAAATTTGAAATGGCTCGACAAAATTTTGCAGCAATTATATATTTAAAATTTCAGACCATTCGGAAGGCTGTAAAATCATTAAAATGCATTTGCAATAATTTTTTCCCATTGGCCATAATGTAACGGAAAACTTTTGGGTGTCCCTGTAATTAAACTATGCATCCGATTTTCATAAAATTGGAAATGGCTCAACAAAATTTTGCAGGAATTATATATTAAAAATTTCAGACCATTCGGAAGGCTGTAAAATCATTAAAATGCATTTGCAATAATTTTTTCCCATTGGCCGTAATGTAACGGAAAACTTTTGGGTGTCCCTGTAATTAAACTATACATCCGATTTTCATAAAATTGGAAATGGCTCGACAAAATTTTGCAGCAATTATATATTAAAAATTTCAGACCATTCGGAAGTCTGTAACATCATTAAAATTCACTTGCAATAATTTTTCCCATTGGCCGTAATGTAAAGAAAAAATTTGACTGTCCCTGTAATTAAACTATACATCCGATTTTCATAAAATTTGAAATGGCTCGACAAAATTTTGCAACAATTATATATTAAAATTTTCAGATCATTCTGTCGGGTAGTTTTTGCTCTGTTATATGCGAACGGACGGACAGACGGACAGACAGACGGACAGACAGACGGACTGAACGACGACTATAGGTGCTACGTATTTATATAATTACGAACGCACCTAAAAATTGGATGAATAATGAACAGGTTTACTAACAAATGTTTCACTGCGCATGTGTGAATGCAATCAAAATATAATGTGCATAATGTTTTAGCTAAATGTATAGAGCAACTTTTGTAAAAGTCTGAAAAACATAGTTTGAAAAGTCTGATAATAATCGTTTATGGAATAAGCTCAAAATTCGTTGTTCCCAAAATGAAGCAAAAACATAAGGGGTTGTATCCATATATCGATTGCTTAGTGTCAATTTAGCATACACAATATTGCACGTAATACTGTATTTGGATACAATCCCTCATCTTTTTTGCTTCATTTTGAGAACAACGGATTTTGAGCTTATTCTATAAACGATTATTATCAGACTTTTCACACTATGTTTTTGAGACTTTTACAAAAGTTGCTCTATACATTTAGCTAATACATTATGCACATTATATTTTGATTGCATCCGCGCATGCGCAGTGAAACATTTTAAAATAAACCTGCTCATTTTTCATCCAATTTTTATTATTTTTTCATTCTGATTGCGGGGTATTGTGTACAACATTGTTCGTCATATTTTTTGAAAATAACTTTTTTTTATATATTAAGAACTCTGCAAATTATAAGCAAAAAACTTGTCGAAATTTGTGACTATTTTTATAAAAACCTTAATTTCTGTACGAGTATACATGCTATGCTCATAAAAAAGAACACAGTATATTACAATAAGCCACTTATTAGTAATCTCGAGTTTAAACGCTTTTACTCCATTAGTTTTTACAGGGTTATCCAAAAGATATTCGTTTTTTTCAATTTTTTGACGGTCCCCTATGAGGTTTCGGGAAAAAAATCTTCGCGGAAATATATGACCTATTTTATTACATATTAATATTGACCTACTGTTTACACACCTGTAATTTCAGGTTAATTCCTCATGTATTTTTCTAGATATTTAACTAAACGTCAATAATCGCAATTGACCGGTCACCTTTGGCCATATAGCGTATTTTTTTACAAAATCTTAGTATTCTTTTAGCAACGTTTTTTTTCTTTTTTTTATTACAATTACAAAAATTCATATATTTATTCTACGGAACCCTCTGTACGCGAGTAATGCTCGCACTTGACCGTTTATTTTCATTTCAATTGCATTAAACAGTACAAACTGAAAGTTTTATGCAAAATTACTTAATAACTTTAGATTTGTAATATTTACAAATATTTGAAACTGTACATGCTACAGGCAAAAAGTATACACAAAGATAGTATGCCTAAAATTATTTGTGTAAAATTGTAAATATAGGCGGTTTGGGGATCGGTTATTCTGTAGGGAACGTTAACGTTGTCATAACTAGGTTGAATATTTGACTAGGGTTTGGATGTCGTAGATAGAACCATGAATGCTGTAGATCATATGAATTTCATTGATTATTACTTCTGTTCATAGTATCTGTTTTTGAAAGAAAGATGGACTGTCCGAAAAGGACAGCGCCTTCTGTCATAAGAACTAGATTGTAATCGCATGGTTTCAAAACCATAACTGAAATTTAACTTATGTCTTCTGACCTCAGAATTCTATGTATCTTTATTTATATGAACATAAGTGGGACGTCATAGAACGGCACCGAACTTACAATTCGCTGACACGTACATTAATCGAGCAATCGGAACTGTGCTGGTGGTACTTCTATCTTACGGACACTTATCAGAGGTAAGCAGGCTCCACCGCTGGGCATATTGAAGCTGTTGTGAAATCTTAAATTCGACTAAAAGCATTTTAAATTTGTGGACATGATGTTTGGTTCTTCTTTGCATATACGCCTCAGAATTACCAAACAAATACCAAACTATTTCCAAATAATGCACTAAAGTTCAAGATATACGGCACCGATAATGGTAGTGATAGATTTTCTATTATACGGTAATCATGAGTTACATTAATTTTGGTGCTTCTGGTTTTCAATTTTGACCTGGCCGAATAATTTATAAAAATATCGTTTGCAAAGCAAAGTTTTGTTGCGTTCAATCGTTTGCTGAGTTGTTATACTCATGCGAGATGAAAACAAGTTGGAAATTGCTCGTCAAACGTGGCAAATGAGGTGCGGTCGTACTATAACTAGTTTTATAATTATGTTTTGCACCCCATATTGTACTGAATGTATATTTTTTTGCGCTTCATAAGTGCATAGTCTGTAACATCATTAAAATGCACTTACAATAATTTTTTCCCCGTTCCCCGTAATGTAACGGAAAACTTTTGACTGTTCCTGTAATTAAACTATACATTCGATTTTCATAAAATTTGAAATGGCTCGACAAAATTTTGCAGCAATTATATATTTAAAATTTCAGACCATTCGGAAGGCTGTAAAATCATTAAAATGCATTTGCAATAATTTTTTCCCATTGGCCATAATGTAAAGGAAAACTTTTGGGTGTCCCTGTAATTAAACTATACATCCGATTTTCATAAAATTGGAAATGGCTCAACAAAACTTTTCAGCAATTATATATTAAAAATTTCAGACCATTCGGAAGGCTGTAAAATCATTAAAATGCATTTGCTATAATTTTCCCCATTGGCCGTAATGTAAAGAAAAACTTTTGACTGTCCTTGTAATTAAACTATATATCCGATTTTCATAAAATTGGAAATGGCTCGACAAAATTTTTCAGCAATTATATATTAAAAATTTCAGATCATTCGGTCGGGTAGTTTTTGCTCTGTTATATGCTGACGGACAGACAGACGGACGGACAGACGGACGGACAGACGGACAGACAGACGGACTGAACGACGACTATAGGTGCTACGTATTTATATAATTACGAACGCACCTAAAAACGAGACTTACACATAAATTTTTATTGTGAAATACAAAGAAAATGTCAGAAATCAGGAATTGAAGTTGGTACATCATAATTACTACGCAGAGTTCTAATTACAAAAGTATCGTCGAGTGTCATATTTTACTTGGATTCGGAAATATAATAAATAATCCAAGAATAAATTCTCAAATTTACGCTTTAAAAGGTGAAAGAATATCAATAAAAATATTTTTTTCAGTGTATTACAAAAAAAAAAAAAAAAAAAAAAAAAAACTATCTTTCTAAAATAGGTTTCCGTGAAAATCCACAAAAAAATTATAATTATTTGTTATGTACATTTGAATCATATTCTTATATATATATATATATATATATATTTAAATCTAAGAGCATAAATGTATTTAAAAATTACTTTTTCTAAATTTCATATTTCCTGATTATAAGAAATTTGTATTAGTCCACTGTTAGGGGAGGAAAAATTGACCAAATTCGGAATTAATTAGGGGAAAGGTGGAAATTGTTTTAATCCATTTAGTTTAGGTCTAGAATGAATACACTAAGTTTTCTCCCTCGTAGTAGGTGAGCGTTAAAAATTATGTGCAGATTTATAGTAAAAAAACAGGCATTTCAAATTACATTAAAAATATCTCAAAACATCTAACTCTATAAAAGACATTGTCAATACAATTGTTGTAGAGCTTAAAATTCAGAATAAAATGAGTATCCAAACCTAATATTTTTGTTGAACACTAAGCTCACAGCTCTACTTCAAAGTTTAGCCTAAATTTCTAATCAATAGCTTGAAGCCAGAAAAGACTCGGTTATCACCTCAACCTGCTTCTAATTTTTATGTGCAGGCATTTTTTTTATTGATGCATTTACGATGTTATTGTAATTATTTTAGCTCAGTATTTTTGATATTTTGAGAATTACGGTTTAACCTTTTATTATGGTCCTAGTTGTAGAGGAGGAAAAATGGGCGAATTCGAAATTAACTTGGGGAAAGCTAAGAAACTGTTTTAATGCCTTCGAAATAGGTCAGAAATTAACAAAAGTACATGTATCTAAAATTTGGAAGCAGGGTGGACTGATAACTTGGTCTCTCCTGGTTTCAAACTGTTGATTAGCGATTAAGGCAAAATTATGGAATAGAATTGCAGTCTTAATATTGAACAAAAATATTAATGTGGGTACACATTTTATTCAGAATTTTAGATTCTACAACATTTGTTTTAACAATGTTTTTGATTGAGTTAGACGTTTTGAGATATTGTTAAGTTAACTTGTTCTCTACTGGCTTCAAGCTCTTCATTAGCGTTTGACACTAGAACGCCCGGAAGGAGTTGATCGGACTCCGAAATTATGATTAAATGTCAACTGGAACCATAAATTCTTTCATAAAATAAGTTAAATACGCATATTTACGTTAAATAAATCAGTCAAATAATTTTAAATAACAATTCTGGTGTCAAATAATTGTATGGAATTTGGGTAAAATTTCCTGGCGTTCTAGTATTAAGGCAAAATTTTGAAGTAGAATTGCGACCTTAATTATTGACAAAAATATTAATGTGAGTACTCATTTTATTAAAACTTTAAATCTCTAAAACATTTGTTCTGACAATTATTGGACAGAATTAGCTGTTTTGAGATATTGTTAAGATATCTTTGTCTCTCCTGGCTTCAAACTCTTGATTAGCAATTAAAGTAAAATTTTGAAATAGTATTGCGACCTTAATGTTGAACAAAAATATTAATGTGGGTACTCATTTTATTCAGAATTTTATACTATACCACAATTGTGTTGATAATGTTTTTGATAGAGTTCGCTGTTTCGAGATATTGTTAAGATAATTTGGTCTCTCCTGGCTTCAAACTCTTGATTAGCGATTAATGCAAAATTTAGAAATATTATTGCGATCTTAATGTTCAGCAAAAATATTAATGTGGGTACTCATTTTATTCAGAATTTTAAGTTCTACAACATTTATACAGACAATGCTTTTTATAGAGTTAGCTGTTTTGAGATATTGTTAAGGTCTTTAAATAAAAAGTGTTTTTCGAAAATAAATATATACATATTTTCTAATGTTCAGCACGTGCGAGGAAGGAAACATAGTACGTTCATTTTAGATCTTATCTGAAGGGATTAAAATAATTTCCAGCTTTCTCCTAATTAATTCCGAGTCCAACCCCCTAACTACGGACTAAAGCTTTGAAGTAGAATTGTGACCTTAATGTTCAACAAAAATATTAAGTGCAGGTACTCATTTTACTCACAATGTTAAGCTCTACAACATTTGTATGGACAATGTTTTTGATAGAGTTTAGTTGTTTTGCGATATTGTTACGGTATTAAAAAAAAAAAAAACGTGTTTTTGACTATAAATTTATACGTATTTCCTAACGCTCACCTAGTACAATGCGGTAAACATAGCACATTCATTCTAGACCTAAATTGAATGGATTGAAACTATTTCCAACTGTCTCCTAATTAATTCCGAATTTAAACCGCTAACCACTGTGGTATATTGGAGAATTGCAAAAGTGAGTAACGTTACATTTATAAGTCAATTTACTGAAATGTTACCAGTAAACAATTTTTATACTTATTAAGATTAATAAAAGGCGTACGTATTAAAGGAAAAGTGTCATATAAAACTAGAATCTTGGAATATCCCAACTACTGCTCAGTGTTCTAACTACACAACATGTTCCTCGTCATATTTTACTTGGAGCATAAAATATTATAAATAATCCAAGAATAAATTCTCAAAATTGTGCTATGAACGATGGAAAAAGGTTTTCAATAAAAAACTGGAAAATTACAAAAGTCAGTAACTTTATAGCCAATTTACCGAAATATTACCTGTAGACATATTTTATATTTATAAATGATTAATAAAAGGCATATGTATTAAAACAAAATTCTCATATAAAACTAGATATAAAATGGCTTTTAAAAATTATCCTTTCCGATACTTTTTTTCTTTTAAATAGAAAATATTAAGATTAAACAAAACACTTTCAATTAGATAAATTCGAATTTGAGAGAAATATGAGAAAGTTTTAAAATATTTTTACGATCTACTCAGTCAGACGTCTGAATAAGAATATTTATTGATCTCTACCTTTTCTGTGGAACCAAGGTCAAAGCTTTAATGAAGACTTCGTTTTTTCTCCTTATTTCACTTTTATTTAATTTTCTAAATTGTTTTCTATTACAAAAAGTGGTTTTGCTTTAAATAATTCCTTCATAGAAGAAAATAGTTTTAATAAATTATTCAAAAAAAACTTTAGATTTCAGATTCGTATTTTTTTTCTAAGTAATTATTATTGATGTATGACTGAAAGATTAAATCTAACTGGAAGATTTGGAAATTTTCATTTTCATCAACAGCAGTATTAGAAATAGTTTTTCTTTGGTGTTTATAAAATTACATAAATATATTTCCATATTTATGCCATGTTCATTAATAATTTCCTGTTAACGAATTTATATTGGATTTCTCACCAACACTTAATTTCTTGCTAAACTTGCTAAATCTAAATTAAAACATTTTTAAAACTAAAAAAAATTATTATTTGAAGTTCTATAGACTAGACACATATTTGTATATTTCGTGCATTTTACAACAAAAAAACTAACTTATACAGGGGATTGTTAGCAGTCGTGTTAACAACGTTAAAGCAGAAATTAATATGTACATTTATAATCGGTCACTATTTTGAAATCGTTATATAGAACTAAATATTGTTGTTTCTGAGACATTGTAATATATTATTGTTTATAACCTGAAAGTGAGGCATCCAATATTATAAGATAATTATTAATATTAATTACTACATTTGATTAATCCTGCAAATTTAGTTGTATGAATATTTAACTACATTTCCATTAAAGCGTCTCGAATGCATAAAAAATGCCATTTTTGATCTGTTGTATTTTGGTAGTGGTACAAACTTAATTTTTTTCTCATGGATAAAGGCCAAGGAGTTATTGTGATAAAATTTATTTGCTCCCCGAGCCATCAGAGACTTACCGTAATAATAAATTCACAGTATATCCCTTGTAAAAACCATATCCTTCGTTTTGAACATTATAAAATTTTTGAGTCATCAGTAGCGAGTTTGCACTTTGATTTCAACAATATAATACTATAAATTTACTCTTTTATAAATTCCGTATTAATCTGTATTTTAAATAGCCGAAATACATTGGCTATTTGCTTTTATGGCACACAGGAAAACAGTTGTTTGGTAGGCACTGTTCTGTGAATTAAACCAGTCGAGCATCTAATAACATTGGCATAATGTGCCTGAATTTTTGTGGTAGTGGTATTCCAACAAAAATATAAAAGGCATAATTTTTAGCTAAGTAGCTATATAACTACTGTAGTATCTCTGATGATTTGCATTTCAATTGCATTTTGATAAATGTACACTGCTCAAAACAATTAGGGGAACACATAGTTTTAACGAAATTACGCAAATATTTATACCGATAAGTAACGTAAAATAAAACATCCATAATTTAAATTATTGTAGAAAACAGATAAAGAAAACTTCACATGTAAATTAAAGTTTATGACGTCACAAACTAGAAAAAGGAGATAAGTGCAGAAATCGGGATTTTGCAGAAACTTCTGTTTGATTGCCTCAGGTGTAAAATTCAATTGCTCAGCTTGTGTTTTGAGAAAAACTGGCTTGAAAATGTCACAAGAACATGATTTACCGCAATCCATGTCTTGGCGTGTTATCGGGACAGTTGAATTTGGGGAAACAGAACGAAGTGTAGTGGACGCTGTTGTAGTCGCAAGAAGTATCCATGAAAGGCTGTGGAATCGATTCCAAAACACATGGATTGGTAGTCATGGACAAGTGCAAGGTCGAAAATGTGCTAATACAGAAACTGATGACCGATATATCCTGTTAACAGCTCGTCGAGACGGAACGGGCAATGCTACTCAGCTGCAAACACAGTTTGTCTTGGCCACAGGACGAAGGGTGTCCAGCCAAACATTCCAAACTAGGCATCATCAGGGTGTACTCTATGCACGTAAGCCAATGGTCTGTATTTCGTTGACCTCAAGCCACTGTGCGGCCCAAAGAACGTGGGAAACTGAACATCGAGTTTGGAGACAACGTTCTTGCAGTCAAATTCTCTTTACAGACGAGTCCCGTTTCAGTCTGGATGTGATATCTGAAGTGTTTTGGCATGGAGAGGAAGATAGTAGGAGAGCTGTTGAACATTTTTGAGTAGGTATTTGAGGCACCCTGAAAATTTGTGCAACACTTCTTTTGTAATGCCTGAATACAAAATTGAATGTCTGGCTGAAGGATCGTGGTTGGCACTTGACACGTGTCTGGCACAGTTTTTGGGCCAACTAAAGTGTCTGTCGTTTTCAAAATATTTTTTTCTAAGTATACATATTATTCTGTCTCAATCTCAGCGTGCCTCAAATACCTTTTTTTTGGGTAGTCAAAAAATGGCACTTGACACGTGTCTGGCACAGCTTTTGGGCCACGATCCTTCAGCCAGACATTCGATTTTGTATTCAGCCATTACAAAAGAAATGTTGCACAAATTTTCAGGGTGCCTCAAATACCTTCCCAAAAATGTTTAACAGCTCTTGGACTAAGAGGTACTCAAAATAATCCCACATTCGTTCGTGAAAGATCACATTACAGACGAGGTGGGTTGATGCTATTGGCTTGAATCAGCATAGGTGGACATACGTGCCTGCATATCATTCGGAATGGCACTTTGACGGTCCGAAGTTATACAGACGAGATACTGAGACCTCATGTCGTATTTTATGTTGCAGCAATTACTGATTTCTTTTTTTCCATGCATGATAATGCCAGACTTCATACAGTTCTTCTTGTGGAAAACATGCTTGAAGCTAAAACAATACAGCGTATGGAATAACCAGCATTCTCTCCTGATTTAAATCCGATAGAGCATGTTTGGGACATACTCAGACGACGCATTGCTGCGAGACTGAGGCCTCCTTTTACTGTCCGGGACATGAATACTGCAATTTTTCAGGAGTGGAACAGTATTCCCCAAAGTCTTATCGATAACCTCATTGCATCCATGGGAAACAGGTGTGCAGCAGTTTTAACTGTTCGAGGAGACCACACGCCTTATTAAAAATCTTGCATCATTTCTAAACAATATATTTTTTATCATTTACATGAAACCAAATTGTTGCTCTAAACCAAATTTTCATGTTCTTTTCATCTTTTTAAAGAACAAAAGCTCCCTTAACTTTTTTTTCCGTATTGCGCATTGATACACGAGTACTATCAAATTTACGCCCATATATGACTGTCTTGCACTGTTCATTCACTTTTTTGCTAGCTCTGCCAATTTTTTTGAGCGGTGTGTGTGCTTCATTTTGTCATAATAGTAGTTAAAAAAAAATACATTAACTGTCCTTTCTTGAATCGTAATGCCAACTCTTGGCACTGTATTGCGTTATTTGTGTCAAAGTTTCCACAAATGCAGTGATGTCCAAAACTTAAAGGGGAGTGACCAGAAGCTTTCGATTGTGCACGGTTTGTCGAATATCTATTTAAATTTTGGCAAATTAACTTTCATTTTCGAGGATATAAAGAACATGTTCAGTTTCATAATTTTCAGTGAACATTTAGTCATGAGGATAATTAAGGGGTGAACAATAAATTTAAGAATAAAGTAATGTTTACGATCATCCAGATAACAGAAAATTTTGAAAATGGTCTGTCACAGTAGCAAATGTCTAATTAAGTCATGCTTAACATTTGCGTGCCTTTGTTTAAACATACCACACATATTCGTGAGGTGTTAACGTTTCTGTGAAAAAATGATTTTTTTTTTTTTTTTTTTTTTTTTTTTGCTCTGAGAGTTCAGATTTTTCAACCAAATTTAACACAACTTTTCAAAACGTTTTACAAGAACAGTACAAACTGTACACTGTAATTAAAATATGAAAATATTGAATATATCATGAGATAGTGACAATTGTATGAAATAATTTTTCACTTCTCATGCGTGATATATTAAAAATCTTTTAGTAAATCATAATTTGGTAGTCAGCTATTTAGAGCAACTTATATAAAATGTCAAGTCAAATATCGCGATTATTCAGAAAGGTAGGGGCGATATAGTGAGTTGTTTCTAAAAAAAGCAACTTTAAAAAGCAACTTTTAAAAGGAACTTTATCATCAGGAATTATCTGCAATTTGCCAACCAGAGTTACTGTATCTTTCTGAATTTTCTGACTATTTTACTGGACTTTTTATATAAGTTTCCCTAAATAACTGAATATTAAATTTTGAAATTATAAATGTGGAATATTTCACGCATGGAGAGTTAAAAATTATTTGGTAGAAATTCACATATCTCATCAAATATTCAATATATTCATGTTTTCATTGCAGTATAATGGTTTTACTGTTCTTTTTCATTTTCAGGAAAGTTGTGTCAAATGTGTATGCAATTAAAAAAAAAAAAACACTTTTATTTTTTCGTAGAAACATTAACACCTTCACGAATATATCTGCTATACTTGCACAAATGTACAAAAACGTTAAACAGCACCCACAAAGTCATTTGCTAAAGTGACAAACCATTTTGAGCATTTTCTGTTACATGGGTGATCGCAAACGTTATTTTATTATTGAATTTGTTGTTGGTCCCTAATTTCCCCCCTCGACTTAATCTTCACTGAAAAATATGAAATGAAACATGTTTTTACATCCCCGAAGCTCAAGGATGATTATCAAGAATTTAAATAAATATTCAGCAGACCATGTACAATGGAAATCTTCCGATCACTGCCTCTTAATTTTTGTATATAAGTGTGCATATTGTGTACACTTTTCCTTAAAGTTTTTGGTTAGTTACACGACGAATTCCCTTCGTTTTTGTAAAACCTGTGGATGTAGAACCCAATTGTATTTTTAAAATATTTTCTCAAGAAATTATTATCTTAACACATTTTTTCAGTTTTTTTCCTTTTGGTTATCAAAATATTTAAATATATATATATATGTGTGTGTATTTATAATTAACTCTGTTTAACGTCTTACAAGCAACTCGTCAAGTTTACCTAAGATTTCAACTCATAAAATGTTAATTTAAGCATATACTTTTGAAATATTTTTAAAACTAAAATGGTGGTGCAATGTCCTTTAAATACAGTAAACACACACACAATAAAAGAAGTTAAAAATATTAATTTCCGGGTGAGTTATTTTCAAATATAAATTTATTTCACGGCCATAGGTTTAACATTGACGAGGACAACATAATATTTCACTTACCAACACTATTAAACAATCAGAGTCATAAAATAAAACTCGTTAGGGATTACCCATAAATTAAGAAAAATAAAATTAGAATCATGTAGGCAAAATTACTATAACTGGAAACATAGTAAAATAATTCTAAGTTTAAAATATCCTTTTTTATTATTTAGGAATTTCCACTAAATAGTGGGTTTCCTTGACCCATAAAAATAGTTTTGAGAGATTATTTCCATCTCTCAATGTCCAGAGTAATCTAATCATTTAACCTATATGAATTCATTGTCTCCCGAAAAGAACATTGCCAAATCATCTTCGGTCTGCCCCTCCTACATTTGCCTCCCGGCACCATACAAAGATAATTTTAGGAAGGCGTTCGTCTTTCATTCTGAGGAGATGACCATACTATCTTATCTTGTTATACTCGGCTGTATTAACAATATTTTGTTTAACTTGCATTATTTCACGTATTCTTGAGTTTCTATTTTTACCCGGCCTAGACTTTCTCGCCCATTTTAGCCAGAAGTTCATTTCCATAGAGAGGAGTTGGAGATCTAGTTCTCATTAATCTTTGTGATCTTTTAGTTGGAGATTTAATTTCCATGTCTCTGTGCCATACAGCAATATGCTTCGCTGTTTAAAATATACTTAGTTTAAAATAATCTTATATATTAAAATAAGTTTAACAGAAAATTATATTAAAAAAAATAATTTGTCGAAACTTTACCAGTATATATCTAAGATAGACTTCCATCGCCAGATCTCAAAGCTTTCACGCTCGAATGCCACATCAAGAAGTACTTCAAGTTCATGAAATAACACGCAATTCAAATTTATAACTCAAACAATAAACGCATAGAGCCCTGGATTGCAAGACGATATTCTAGGCGGTTCGGTTTATATACAGACGCTACGAAACTACATAAATTTAATTCTTTTCTTGCTATATGAAACTACATTTATTGTTTGCCAGCAATATTCAATTTAAATCCTTAAAAATTATATAAATACTTAATTGAGTGTTATTAGTGGTATTCATAAATATAATAGCTGAGTTATATCTGGAAATTTTATTAAAGAACCCTTCCTTAAAACGCCTAATAAACTTTTTAGCTACAAGTCTTTTATCAATTGTGATCAATGATTGTCCAAATTGAGGTTTTGTGGTACATTCACCTTAAAAAGTCTAATTATATTACATAATAAAAAAAAATAGATATGTTTCTCAGTTTTTCCATAATAAAACGACACACATGGATCTACAAACATATTCCAAGACCTCAGATATACAACTATATTAGATGATAACATTAATGAAGCTAATTGACGACATTTGATGATTACACATTTGATAAAGCTAAAAACGATCATACGTAAATATAATATAAATTTTGTCGCGAGTCCACCTCCTTACCTCATTGATATCGTCAGTAATGAGATCGATAGGATCCGAATGGATCAAAAATCTGGTACATATGAAATACCTATCACTTTATCTAATAATGTTGAAAAAGTCTACATCGGCATAACAAAACGTAAGTTATCAGTAAGGATTATGGAGCATCGCTGAGACATTAAACAAGGAAAACAGAATATAGCTCTTTCTAGGTTCTACTTAGCTAATGAAGTCTGTCATATTAAGTTTGATAAGACAAAAATTATAGTTCCGTGCAATAAACCCTTTGGAAGTAAAATTAGAGAATCAGTTGAAATCATTGCACGCAAAAATAAGCCTTGTAACGATAATTTATCCTATAATATTCTAAATATCTCGCATAATATCATAAAATCATAATTATGTACCTAATTGCAATATTTCAATTTAAATTTGAATTATGTTGCCAAAATCTTGAAACAAAACTTTGTTGAATGAGGTTCCGGCCCTCATGCGTAGATAATGACGCTTGTGGTTTCTTCATTCGAACTCGTGATTTATTTGGACTCATTTCATTATTAAGTATTTATTATCACTGGATAGCACCACTACATTTTTGTTTTCATATCTTTAGTCAGCGTTCGACTAATTATCTCTCGCACAGGAAACCTTCATCTCTGAGCTTTTTAGCCATTTAACCATCGTATTTTTCCCCTGAAGACGGCTGTAGAAACATCTCGAAACGTAGAATTTATCTTTTAGCTTATTAAAGTTGGTGTTTTGTTTAAAATTATGCAAGATGGTGTTTTTATTTAACTTTAATTCTTTTAATCTAAACACTATATTAAACTTTTAGTCAAATATAATTTTATTGAAATCCTCCCAAAGAGCATCGATATTTTCTTTTTTAAAAACTTGTTTTTTTGTTTTGATTAAAGTTTTCGAAAGTAACATCTTCCCAAATAACAGCTGACTGCTTTACAAATGAATTATATTAAACGAACTATTTTTTTTTTCAATTTACTTAAACGAATCTTACTTAAACGCTCTTTACTTAAAATCAGGTAATAGAACAGTTACCTTAATTGGGTTACTAGAAACTCAAATAAGCATACACTTATTTTCCTTTTAATATTTGAACAATGAAGAAAAAAATTAAACAAAGAATTTTTTTTATGTTAAAACTTAATTTAATGTTTTGAATGTTATATATTTCTTTCCTTTTTTTTTTTCCTAACGAAAAATTTAAGTAAACACGTAACGTTCATATTTAAGTAAACACAGTAAATTAGTAATTCAAAATAAACACAACAATTTATGTAAGCAAATATTTGAAAAACAAAATATAATGTACTTAAAAGAAATATTAAAATGTGTTAAAAATTCAAAAAGACAAACTCACGTTTTTTTTCCGTTAGTGTACGAATTTATTTAAATTTCACAAACTTTTAAAAAAGAAAGTTTATCGATTATTTCAAAAATAGATTTTAAAATACATTTTTTAACCCCATTTCATGCGCGAAAATTTAAAAAAGTTTGCTGAAGACGAATGGAATACATAAAAGGATTTTGTTTTCCTAAAATTAAAGAACGGATTTATTTTTCATAAGTACATCTAAATTTTACCTCAAAGAATATCACATTTTTAAGGGGAAAATATTTAAACTACTTAAACCTTTAGAACATTCTAGATTTTTTTTTTTTTTTTTTTTTTTTTTTTTTTTTTTTTTTATCATTTGCATTTTTTATAATATCTTTTACAAGAAATGTTTTACAAAAAAAAAAATTAAGCTCGGAATGACAAAACTTTTGAAAGGGTTAAAAGTCAGTTACCAAGCACAATTTAACGCAATTTAAAGCGTTGTCTAAAAAAGCTAATACTTTCATAAGCCTTACATTATACACGCAATGTTTTCCTAGAATCGAAAACTTAAATACCTTAAATATATTTTTATCTAGGCTATTCTGGAATTAAATATAAAGAATGGTACAGGAAATGTTTCTGCTTTATTTAACAAGCTTATCTGAATGACAAGTTTGGAGATGAAGTCTCTAAGTTTTAGAAAACCTTAAGCGAATATAATATATATATATATATATATATATATATATATATATATATATATATATATATATATATATATTTAATAGAGTCATTGTATTTTAGACCACACAAGTTGACAAAAAAAAGTTTTAGAATTGACAAATATACAAAAATAAGATTAAAAAGACATTTTCCTATGAAGAAGAAAAAGATATCTAATTAACATGAAACAAAAAAAAGTGTTAAAACTTTTAATTCCGAATTTCCAGAAATAAGAAAAGATCATTATATATCTATATATATATATATATATATATATATAATGTTCATGAATATTTTCTAAATTTTTTTAGCTTTTTTATGATTAAATTGCAAGATTGGTTTAAAGTTTTTAAATGAATAAACCAAATAAAAAAATACTATTAAATTTTATTTTAAACTGCATAAAAATTAATAAATTCATACATAAATAAATATCAACAAACCTGATTTTGGCAGAAAAAAAAGAAGTTTCACATTTATTAAATAATTATTTAGTACCGTTCATAAGAAATTATTAATTGTATAATTTGGATTTTTTCTCTAAAATTTTACAAATGCATTATCAAATTCTCATTACGATTCAGTTGAAAGTAATAATATACAACTGTCATATCTTTAAAAGTACTAAAATCTCTCAAGAAAACTGCACTAATAACTAAATTACATTTAAAAAAGTTCATTAAAAAAAACTTCATAAATGTTTAATATTAATTTCGTTTTTTAGCGTACATTACAAAATACAAACTCGTAACAACATTTCATTCCCTTTTTGGTTAATTAAATGATGTTTTTAAATAGAATTTAGATTGATATGCGTTCAAATGCAATTTCTCATCATTAGATAAATTATGAAGTACAAATTTTCAATTATTCATAATATGATAAAAATGAAAAAAAAAAGGAAACAAGATTGTAAAAAAAATTAATTTATATAAATTTAATTAATTTTTCAATTAATTTTCAGCAGTGAAATTACGCTTGAAATTATTGAATATAGAACACGTGAATAATCACATTGCAAACGAAGCATAGAACCAAAAATGTGAAAAATGTCCAAGACGGGAATCGAACCCGGAAACCTTGGAATAGCGCTCCAAGTGCTCAACCATTTAAGCTACGAGGACGATATCCAGCTTGGCATTTCCCACATATGTTGGGTTACAACTGCAACGCAAGATGGAGTAGTCTTCATGAGTACGCAATCCTGCGCCGAAACATGAGACACAAACAAACCCAGCATCGGTGAACACATATATGATTTTAATTAATATTGCAATTAATTCACTGCTGAAAATGTATTGCAAAATTAATTAAAATTATATGTGTATTCACGGATGCTGGGTTTGTTTGTATCTCATGTTTCGCCGCAGGTTTGCGTGCTCACGAAGAATATTCCATCTTGCGTTGCAGATGCAGCATTACCAACATATGTGGGACACTCTAACCTGAGCATCGTCCTCGTAACTTAAATGGTAGAGCACTTGTAGCGCTATTCCAAGGGTTCCGGGATCGATTCCTGGCATGGACATTTTTCAAATTGTTGGTTCGACTCTTTGTTAGCAATGTGATGATTAACGTATTCTATATTCAATAATTTCGGGCTTAATTTCACTGCTGAAAATTAATTGAAAAATTAATTAAAAGTATATGTGTGTTCACCGATGCTGGGTTTGTTTGTTTCTCATGTTTCGCCGCAGGACTACTCCAGCTTATGCTGCAGTTGCAGCCTTACCAACATATGTGGGAAATGCTAAACTGGGCATCGTCCTATGAAAAAGCATGTGACCTTCACGAACTAATAAGTTCATTTGCACTATTAGGAGATCAAATTGCAAGCCCTAATTTCTACTATTACAATTTATGTATTTAAATAATTTAAAATTGTCATAAATATATGAAATATTAAGAAACATATTTAAAGGAAAAAGTTTAGAAGACATCATTGATCGTACCTGGTAAATATTGTGGGAGGTTGAATTAATCTTTGCTGTTGTACACTGTAAAAAAGACGAAGTAAAAAAGATTTTTCTTAATTTAGATTTTCCTTTCTTAAGGTTTACGACTATAACGCGTGTGCTAAAATGGACTGACTTTTTTTAGAATTCAAGAACTTGCAAATGGTGGCACTTATCTAAAATATTTTTTCATAAGCGTTTTGTATAATTTCAGGATTTTTTAAACCAGTGATTATCAGTTTTAGTTCCAAATAGCAGCGGTAGATGGCGCTTCAAACAATAGGCTCTCAATGGAGGCCAAAACTGAAATCACCCAGTATTGATAAGAAGGAAGGAGTTTAAATGTTTGGTGTGGGACCCTAAGAACAAGATATATTGGCGAATGAGAGATACTCTACACCAGGATCGGCGAATCTTTTTACACCCGCGTGCCCATTTTTTTTTTTCAAAAAACATTTTGCATGATCATGACGTGCCAAGCACCAAAAATAATTTAGTGGATTTCTGGATTTTTATTCATTGGGATTTAAAAATACAGGGCAATACACATCTAATAATTAGATTAACATATATTATAAAGTAATAAAATGGTGAATGCGATGTCGGTTGTACCAGATAATAATATAGTGTTCAACCTATTTTTAAGAATGCAAGCTGAATTCGAATTATCTAACAAGTGGTTTCGGTTTCTATTATTTAAGGTTTTCGTATCATTTCCGAAAATAATGACGCGAAGGAATAAATAGAGCGAACAATTGTGAAAACTACATATTTTATACCAACTCGCTTTAGTTTCATCATTGGGAGTTTTACTTATAATGCCTGACATTTTCCTTTTTGATGTTCTCCCAACTTCTGTTAATATGATGACTTATTGAGCCCACATTGGAATAATTTAGAAATTCAATTAGTTGCTTTCCAACAAAAAAAAAAAAGCCCAGTTTGTATAAGTTTCGTATTTTGTTTAACCTCATTCTATTTTGTTTTAGGATTTCAATTAACCCAGTGCTGAAAATATTCTATCGCGTTCCAGGTTTGGCACGCATGCCATAGGTTCGCCGACCCTGCTCTACACGTTTAAACTCCTTCCTTCCCCTCAATGTTGGGGGGGGGGGTCGTTTTTGGACTCGATTGTGCGGTTATTGCTTCCAACACCATTTGCCGCTGCTATTTGGAACTATAACCAGGAATCTTCGTAAAAGAATTCCTGACATCTACAAAACTATCTTGCAAGATATTTTTAATAATTTTCATTATTCGCTAGTTATTGAAATTTAAAAACAGTCAGTCCATTTTAGGACACCGGGTATAATATATCCTCTTCCGATTTACTATTTAGGCTAGAAAACGTTATTTTATCTTTGATATTCGCTGAAGCAGAGATATTTCTTACATTTCAAGAAGGACTTCTAAAACAAAAGTTTCTTTTGCTGCTCGTAATTTTTGGAAACGTTTCTGAGTAGCTTTTACAAGCAATAATCAGTTTTCTGAAAGTGAAATTTTAGTCTTTTGATGGCTTTCAATTTTCAATTAAACATTTTCTGCAGCTTAACAGAGTTTATACATAAAAACTTTAAAGATAGTTTTAATATTAATGTTATTCCTAACGATTATATTGTAATGTTAATGATGTTAATTGATATTATTTATTGAACATGGAAATGTTTAGGGAGGTAGGGGAGGTTTGATACATAGGGAGGATTGAAAACTAATACATTGACAGTTTTTCTAAACAGATGGCATTAACAGCCATTCAAGCACATGTAAATGATTTTTGTATTTGCAGAAGTCATCATTAGTTGGGCTTAATAGTGAATAACTGACAACTTTGCTTTTCTTTTAATTTTAAAGATTTTTGAAATGTATTGTAATTTTCTTCAAACACTGATTTTCTTTCATAACTCTTATTATTTTCAATATAATATATTGTATTTTTTAGGATTTATAAAGTACATTGTTAGGGTTAATTTTGCTATAAAATAGATATCCATTTTGCAACTGAATTTATACAAAGTGATTAAAAATCTAATAAGGCATGATAGGAAGAAAAGATACATTTGTGCTGGGGAGAAATGATATATTTGTACTGAGGAGAAATGATACACTTGTATATTTGGAAATTAATAGTTTATTTAAGGTGCAAACTAATATAGGACTGTAATATTCATTATTGTTTTACAGCAAGAGCTACTGAAATTCGTAAGGAGTGTTAATTGGTAAAGCTTTTCAAAATTCATTTACTTAAAGAAATATTTTATCACAATTTAATTAGGCTCGAATTTATCCTTTTGATATTAATTGTTTTTTAACATCAGCATCTTTTTGTCATCATCTTCACAAAACCATCGAGTTAAATATGAATCAGTTATCCAAAATACAGGACCGTGTTATTAGGCCGTCTCCCGATGATATTAGACCCTATCCCAAGAAAACAGCTTCAATCAAAAAGGGTGAAAACGTAAAGTAAAATCTTTAATATTGACACATAAACCTGTCAAACAAAAAGCTTGTTGAAATTTAAAGTTAGAGATAAAACTCGCAGAACCTTGCAGCAAAAAAGGCCACCTAAATCAAAAATGTTAAAAAAAAAAAAAAATAGAATTTTCAAGCAGTGAAGAAGAAGAATTTTTGTCGGATTCTTCTGATAATGATGATGCTGAATTATATAATGTAATTTGTGTTAATTCATGGATTAGTCCTTTTCTCCTAAAAAGACTGTTTGGCATTATGTAGGTTACACAGAAAAGCAGTGTGATGATCGATAGTTTGTTCGCTTTCCTCGTCGTGAAGAAGGAAAACGTATAAATGTCCTGAAATAGGAGCTGCTTCTACAATTGAAGGAGAAATTGAAAAAAAAAAAAAAAAAAACATTAAATCTATCCGGCTTTACTTATCAAAATGATAGAGTTATTAGTTTTTCTTTTAAAGATAGCTTAAATGGGCTAAATGTATGTTAAATTGTTTGTAAATCAGTAACGTTTACTACAGTTTTCCTTTCACCAAGATCTTTTTTTTTTTTTTTTTTTTTTGTTATTTTCTAAAAAGTGTTAATAAAGATGTTAAATTTTTTTCTGTAATAAAAAATTTCTAAAACAAAAATATGTCAATGTCATATCTTTTTGAATTTTACTAAAATATTTTAAGATTTACCATCAAAAATTTTATGATAGATAAATTGAATTGTCTGCAATATTTTTTTTTTCAATTTACATAACAGTGTATCAAATCTCCCTTGCAAGTGTATCAATATTCCCCGGTAATGAGGAGGTTTGATACAATAGTAACCATTCAAAGTAATTGGGATATATTTTTTCAATGATTATTTTTTTAATTTAAATAAAACTTTTTTGTTATAAGACAACATATAAAGGCATCGTAAAGCTTATAAAAAATTATTAAAAGAAATGTATCATTTCTACTGTATCTCCCCCACTTGAGAATTGATAAAAACAGAAATCTTAAAAACAGAAATATTTGATTCAGATAAGTAATAAATACACCGTAAAAAATACATATGTACTTTTCCAAAAATTGCAAGCAGCTACATTTTATGTGAAATGCTTGTTTACATCTCTGAAATATATTGATTACACCCGAAATATATTGGTATAACATAAAGAAACAGTTTTTGGAATCATTAGAAACTCAAAAGGGGAAATAACAAATTTTCGTAAAACCTAAAACTAAATTAAACACCATTTGTTTTTGTTTTACACTCTAATAGATGCGACCGTAAGATATAATACGAATGATTGTGTGAACCTTTAAGTACTTTTTGGAAATTCCCACATTACAATCCTTAAATGATATTTTTGATATCAAAGCTAAGGATCTGCATTATAGTAATACTTATAAGAGAACAATTTTGCAACTTTTTCTGCTACATGGTATAAATGGCCTCATTTATGATTTTCTTTCTTGGTTAATGACTAAAACGTTTTTCATAATTAACTTCTTAACATAAAAAAACCATTGTTGAATGTAAGCATTTTATTCATTCTCATTATTATTAATCTACGGGGGCTGTTTTACAGCTTAAAACCATATTTGTTTTCCTTGAGAATTGCATGAAGTTTTTAAAGCTTCATTTGTTTTTTTAATCATTCCATGCTTTAAAAAAAAATCTTAGAATTATTGTTCTTTTACAATTTTAGCAGAATTTTAAGGGAGTAGAATGTAAAATATTGCATTCATTTTTAACATAAGTTTTTTATTTTTACTAACATTTCTAATAACAAACGATTTTAAATTAATCATAAATAAATATCAAATCATATTTAACAAAACCATAGTTTTCTCGTTGAAATTAAAATAAGATTGGCAATAATAGATAGGTTTCTGTCAATACATGTATTATATGATTTTATAATTTTCAGTAAATCAAATATTTAATCCGGCGAAATATTTCCTTCATTACGGTTAAATATTTAAAAGTTACATAAAAAAAAATTGTAATGCAAAAATCGAGAAAAATGTTAGATATAAAACATATGCGTTGAAAATATAAAAGTCTGAGTCCTTTGAAACGAAAAATTCAAAATAAATGTCATTTGGCATACAAATCCAATACTGCGCAATTCGAAATATTTGTCTTATCTTGCATTTTGCATATTTATTTATATACTTATATTCAGTAACTCATGTAAATTATGAATACAACTATGTATTTCTACTTTCAATCATTTCCAGTATAATTTTAATAATCTTTCTGTGAATAATCCCAAAGTAAAGTACTATAGATAAAACATTCAAACGTAAAGAATGCATGATCAATGAAGTCATTTTGATTTAAATTTAATATAATATTAAGGAACATTAAAATTATATATACAGGGTGTCCATAATTAAACGACCCTACTTTGCAGTTGTCTACATACGGAACTATTGGTCAGAAAGTTGTGAAATTTTGTGAAGGACATAATAAAGAAATGGGAATTTGTTTGACAGAAAAAAAATTGTTCAAAATTTCGCCACCAGAGGGCGATTTTTAATAAATTACACATTATGCCACCGCCTACTGAATACTAGGTATGAAGTCTGAGAAAAAAATGGCCGCTGTCGTAGGTGTTTTTTTTTTCAGAGTTTATACGGTCCGTTCAATTCGAACATCAATAATGTTTTTAAGATTTTACGCTTTATTTTTTCAGGGGGCGATCTGTATATTTTTCTTATTTAATCTGAGTAAAATAAAGCTTAAAAACTTTTAAAAATGTGTAATTCATTAAAAATGCCCTGGCGAAATTTTAAAGTTTTTTTTTTTTTTTTTGCTCAAACAAATTCACATTCCTTCATTATGTCCGTCACAAAATTTCACAACTTTCTGCCCATTAGTTTTATCTGTAAATAACTTTAAAGTAAGGTCGTTTATTTATGGACACCCTGTATAGTTATTTATTTAAAAGTTGCAAAATAATTTTTAATGTTAAATTATTTATTTTTATATCCCTATTTAATTTCTTTTTTATTTTTTTTCTAGCATTGCATTTCTATCTTGAAACATAAACTGAATATATTTTTTGCTCGTTATTTTGTGTATCACACTCTCCCTTCCTTGAGATCTTCGATTGTAGAAATCTTTCTAACTTGGCATTATAGTAGTACATGGCACTGTCTTCCATATTTTCTTTTAAATACATATTCTAATTTTAAAATTACTTATATTATATTTGAAGTTACTTGCATGGTAATTTAGAATAGTTCAGATACATTTCCATTAATTCATTAATTTTATTTAAAATCCATTTTAAGGATATTATTATTTTTAAATTTTCAATGTATGCGAAGTTGTTATTTTCGCATCGCTCCTAAACGTTCAGTTTTGAAAATAATATTTTCATTCCTTATGAAATTCACCATATATCAGCAATCACATTTTGAGATAATTAGTGCACTACTTCCGTAAATGTAACTTTACAAAAGAAATTCCAATTTGTGAACCACGAGTATCTTAAATCTACAACCATTACGTTTGCTACTTAATTCTATGCTACTTAATTCAGTTCAAATTCCACAAGCATCCTTTATCTAAAAAAAATCTTAGATCAGCGGATGCATCGAAGTTCGGGTATCGCAGCTTGAAAAGAGGTACGACTAAGCCATCAGCATATCGCGCGGAATATTCATTGCTTTTTTGAAATAGTAAGTTTTACCTTATTATGACACAGAAACTGCGTAAAATAAGGCCTTTCGAAGATGGTACTCCGTATTTACGGCCTGTGACCGTATACCCATGCGCTAATCTCACCCTGCCTCAAAAATTGCAATTAAGCTGGATTACTTAGGCATTATATGCGGACGAGTTCACAGTTCATGCGACGAGGGAACAGGGTATTGAAGAGATTGTCGTTTAGCCTGTCAGATTATCAGGAATCCGAGAATTACAGCACAGAACATCAACAATTCAGCAAATTCAAATTCTTTGCTGCAATTCAATGTATTTTAGATAGAAATTTTCATAATTAGAACAGCGCAATTCATGCGAGTTTCCTTTTAAATAATGTCACATTTAATGTCATGCTATGTTTTAGTTACATAGGACAGTGTGGTGTTGTACAAGTGAAATACAGTTTTTCAAGTTAATAAAAAAGCTATACAACTACTTTGAATATCCTATTCAGATATGGAACATCTCCGATGAAGATTGTGATTCTGCAAATATGACATTGAAATTATTACCAACACCTAAATGGTGTGGATCCGAGGAGTTGTGGAGTTTCAGGAGAATACAAATTGAAAATCTATGTTGATTGCATTAAGAACAATTTCAGAAAATGAAAAGGGTGGAAATATATGTGTAGCCGAGGATCTAAAAAAAGTAGAGAGTATCGAAATAAACATCGCTGAGATCAGTGTGAGGTTGTATTCTGCAACAGTCGGCCAAAGCAATGGCAAAACTATTTGCAGTGGATGTGGATTTTTAAACTGCTGCTAAAATATCGACATCCCCTCTTATTGTGTTTTTAACGAAGACTAAGACGTCTATTCCTAATTACAAATATTCTGCTGAAAAGAAAGTTACTGAGATTAAGAATCAGGAATCAGTTCCATTAACTTCAGATTATGACATTTCAAGACAAAATTGTGAAATTAAGCAGAGTTTTAATGAATAAGGTGCGTTGGGCTAGATGCAGAATTAAAAATTCCAGAAAAAGAAACTGCATTATTCTGCTTAAAAAATGACGACAATAATATTTCAAATAATATTTTTTAAAATAATACAAAATATGCAGAGTGATTTTAGAAAGAAGTTTATATCTGCAAAGAGTACAATGTAAGAGTTTTATTTCTTTCAAATATCACAGAAGTGGACGCTATTCAGTTGCTGCATAAAAACGTCGAAACATTTTCTATTCTGATGAAGATGGCATCTTTTCTACCCCTTTAAAAGCCATTTTCATATCTGTGGAAAGATGAAAGGGATAACAAGTTTTCCTATCTTCATTTTTTCTGCAGGAGTTTGATTTCAAATTGATTTAGTGATGTTTAACCAACTAAGTGCTAATCCAACTAAGTCCACATAAGATTTACAAGTGTACTACAACAACAAAGTGTTCTGTTAAAAGGCCCTTTTCTGTTTTAAAACGGATTAAAAACTATTTACCGACATAAAGAATCCAGAATGACTGTACAATCTTCGAGTACAGTTTATGAATTCGGTAGCACAGTCAGTCACAATTTCGAGTGATTAATAAATGCAGCAGAAAATTAAAAGTCAGGTTTTTCATATTCTTCAAGTATCTGAAAATAATTATGAAAATATAAATTATTATTAGTTTGCAAAATATGTTTTCGACTCACTGAATTAGATATTTTAAAATATGGGTTATTAATGTGTAGAGAGTTTGTTCTGTGCCTTTCCACTTTACATTTTGTGCGACTGGAGATATGTGCCAATTTTGTTATGTAAATTGTGTTTGACAAACGTTTTGTGCAAAATTTTTAAGAGGCGCTGAATAACTATACTGACCATTTTCTGTTTATCTGCCACTTAATTTTCCCTTCAAAATAATTAGTAAAAATAACTTAAGTACTTGTTATATCATTTAATTATTCAAATAATTCCGAAAATTATTGGCTTGCATTTGAGGGAAGAGAGGGAAAGTGTGTCGTAAAATGACTACACATGGGCGTCATGTATACGAAATACGGACCTGTATACATGTAACACTTTCTTTATCGTTCAGAGTGAATACAAAAAAAGAAGTGACAGACTATTGTTATGTAGCTACAACTACAAGAGTTTGTTCTTTCTCTGAACCAAGAAGATATCCCTGTAAAAATATAAATAAATTTCTAGTGCCAAATTACCTCCAATCTACAATTAGCCAGTTCTCTCTATTGCAATTGAAAATATAAATTTCAGTTGAAATTAAATGTTGATAGATTCATTAAAATTTGATTATTCTCTAATCTCAAAGTCTCAAATTTAATAAAAAAAATGTAATTAAAATCTGTTAAATTTGATTCCACAAAACATGACAACAGTAAACCTAAACAACATAATATTTTCAAAATTTTAATTTCGAAAATTATTTTTTTATATAGATTCCAAGCTTGGGAGTCAGACAACATTGGTATAAAACTTAATAAGCATAAGGTTTTTTTTAAATTTTTTACTAAAAAATGCATTTAACATTCCTTATTCCTCATACATACATGTATTACATACAGTAACTTTGCATTCACTTAACACATTAACTAAAACATTTACTAAATTTAGCAATACAAAATACTTAGACATAAAATACAAATACGGTGCTTTATTTATTGCAAGTATTAACTTCACATTATTTATGTGTCATATATATATAAATTTTTTAAAATAATATCTAAATGTACTAGCTTAGGTAGTTTTACTTAAGAATCAATTTATTACAACCATTTCGTTTATATACAATATATGACGAAGAGTAAATGGGCGGTTTCGATTCAAAACGTTTTATAAAATATGTAAAGAAATAATTGAAAAATTCTTTTGGAACTTCTGAAAGAAAAAGAACATGTTGGAACTTATATTTTTCAGCAAAGGTTCGCACAAGACAGTGCTATTTAACCAAAAGCCAATTGAAAAGAAAATTGTGATCAACAATCATAAAAAATATGCTGTAAATGATTTGTAACTATAGCGCATGGCTGTATGTATTTTTTACAACATTTGCGTTACTTTTTATAAGTATAGCAGGTATATTCATGGAAATATAAGTGTTTTAGAAATATATAGACTTTAAAAAGTTCACTGTTTTACTTAAAAGGTGACTAAAATAATAAAAGAGATATTACAATTTAAAAATATGCATTTTGTTTAAAACTTCTTGGCACTTTCATCATTTCCCATGCTGTTTATCAGAGAATATTAAAATAACTAATTGATGTTTGTTTATACAAATACGTCAGTCACTTCCGTTTGAAAATGAGAGAGTAAATAATTATTAGAGTTGACACCAAATAGTTATAAAAATATTCTTTGATGAAGGGCTTGGAAAATCTTATAAGTACTAACAAGTTTTAAATAAAACGCATCTTTTAAACTTGTAACGTAGCTTTTATTATTTTAGTCATATTTTAAGTAAAACAGAGAAATTTTTAAAGTTAATCTATACTAATATTAAAAATGAGTAAAAATTTTTTGTATGTCAGAGGTAATCTCCGGAGCTACCGAACCGATTTCAAAAATTAAGATATCAAAATGATGGTGTTAGTCCAACTTAGAACATAGGCTATATTTTATGTCGGTGCCACAAGCCAAAGGGGGTGCAGGAGCAAAAAAGTTCTAAAAATGCAATTTTTGTGTTATGGAAGGGCCTAGAATCATGAAATTTGGAATGGTAATTACTTATAAGATATAAATAATATCTTAGAACATTTTCTAAAAAATTCGAAATTTAAAAGAGGTGAAAATGCACAAAAAACGTTCTAAATGGCGGCTTCTACACAATCTCAGGAAATAACAAACCGATTTAAAAAATAATGGTGTCAAAATGATGGTGGCAACCCTTGCTCTAAAATAGGCTATATTTTATGTCGGTGTCACTACCCCAAAGGGGTGCAGGAGCAAAAAACTTTCTAAATTACGGTTTTTGCGTTTCTGAAGGGAATAGAAATATGAAATTTGAAATATTGGTTACTTATTAGATATAAAGGATTCCTAAGAACTGTTCTTAAAAAATTCGAAATTTATAAGGGATGAAAATGCACAAAAAGCGTTCTAAAAAACGTTCTAAATGGTGATTTCTACACAATCTCAGACAATACCAAATCGATTTAAAAAATAATTGTGTCAAAATGATGCTGGCAACCCTTGCTCCAAGATAGGCTATATTGTATGTCGGTGCCACTACCCCAGAGGGGGTGTGGGAGCAACAAACGTTCTAAAAATGCGATTTTTGCGTTACTAAAGAGCCTAGAAATGTGAAATTTGAAATATTAGTTACTTATAAGATATCAATGATCTCTAAGAACATTTCCTAAAAAAATTCGAAATTTAAAAGGGGTGAAAATGCACAAAAAGCGTTCTAAAAACGTTCTAAATTGCGATTTCTATGCAGTCTCAGAAAGTACTGAACCGATTTCAAATATAATGGTGTAAAAATCATGGCGACAGCTCTTGCTCCTAGATAGGCTAAATTTTATGTCTGATCACCTGGAGGTTGCAGGAGAAAAAACGTTCTAAATTTCGATTTTTGTGATTGGTATGGGCTGGCAACTTGAAATTAAGCAAGGTACATATTTATTAGATATAAATGATCTTTAAGAACAGTTTCGAAAAAATAAAAATATAAAAGGGGTAAAAATGCGCGAAAAGCGTTCTACAAACGTTCTAAATTGCGATTTCTTAGGAAATACAAAACCTATTTCAAAAGTAATGGTTACAAATTGATGGGGACAGTCCGTGATCCCACATAGGCTATATGTCATGTTGCTGTCACTACCATCTGGGGGTTGCAAGAACAAAACATGTTCTAATTTGCGTTTTTTGCACTACTGAGCTCACTACTTGCTAACATTTAGAAATATGGCAATGTATTTGCTTACAAGATGCGACTGCTTTCTAAGAACAGTCGAAAGAAAATTACAAATTCAACTGGATGAAGTGAGCGAAAAGCGTTCTGAAAACGTTCTAATTTGCAATTTTCATGCAATCTTATCAAATACCAAACCGATTTTAAAAACAATGGTGACAAATTATTGGTGATAGAACCTGCTCAAACATAAACTATATTTTATGTGTGTGCCACTACCACCAGAGGGTTGCAGGAGCAAAAAACTTTCTAAATCTCTATACCTGTGATACTGAAGAAGCTAGAAACTTTAAACGTGGCATGGTAGTTATCTATAAAATATAAATGCCCTCGAAGGACTGTCGAAAATAAATTCGAATTAAAAAGGGGCGAAGCTAAGGGGAGGTGCGAAAAGCGTTCTAAAAAAGATCTGAATTAAGATTTCTATACAAGTTCAGGTAATATAAACCGATTATAAAAGTAATAGTTGCGAATCAATGGTAAAAGTCTCTGATCCTAGACAGGCTATATTTTATGCCGATGATTCTACCAACTGGGGTTCGCAGGAACATTCTAAAAAAGGTTTTTTAGAGCTTTAAAAGCTTTCTAAATTACGTTTCTGTGGAATATTAGGAAATAACACACCGATTTCAAAATTAATGTTGGCAAATTAATGGCGACAGTTCCTATTTAAACATAGCCCTTTATGTTGAGAGATGTGGTAGGACTTGAAATTTGACATGATGGTTAATTTTAAGATGTAAGAAGATGGTTTCTAAAAAATTCAAAACTTCAAATGAATACAGAAATGAGCGTATTAATTGAGCATAAATGTTTCAAAATATTTTCTAAATTATCATTTATTTAGTTTTATTTCTTTTTATTAATTTAAGTCTAATTTCTGCCTAATACAGTTTAATAATGAAGTTTAGTCAAACTGTGTTTTAAATAGTAATTTTTGAATTATTCCTAAAAGTGTAATTTCTTTTAATAAAAATTAGACATATAAATATCACTTGACATATTTCAAATATTACGCGAGCAAAGCTGCGGGGTTTTCTAGAATAATATATTTTATGTTTGAATCACGGTGAAATATTTTGTTTCGTATTATGATATTATTTATGAATGTTTCTTTTAAAAATACAAGAAATTCCGACATGGGTTGTTTTGTATAAAATATAGGTGACTCAATTATTATTAACGCAGCATCCAGGAAGCTTAACAAGTACAGTATACGTAATATATTGATATTGGAATATAAATGTATTAAATGTAATATATGATGAAATAAAAGTATTTGTATGAAGAACTTTTCAACTGCACGTCCGCAAATGACTTATGATTCTGCAAAATTTCCCAGTCAACTATGTAAAACATTTCATATAAACAGCCAATCGCATATCATGAAATTCCAGAAAGATATCCTCGATTTATTGATCTGAATTTCTGTTGCTTTCCAATAGTAGCTGGATGATAAAGGATTTTTGAGAGATTGTAATTTTTAGTTTTTTACTTTCACAAATCATTAATGTGTCTACCAATAAGAATCATCAAGATGAGCACAATCTAGCTAAAGAAAAAAGAAAAAATATCTAAATAGAAATAACCATTTCCAAAATTGTTCATGTTTATACTTCAAACGCTAACGCCTTTGTTGAAAGTCAGTTTAAAAAATACAAATCCCTCGCGGCAAATCCCTTATCATTAAGCTTCATTTAGAAAGCAATTTAAAGTCAGCTCACTATGTAGCCCATATCTGCCTGTATTTTCATGATATTCGACTGCGATTTTTATATGATAAGCTCTATATAGTTGACCATTAAATAATTAAAAATATATATATCGTTTCCTTATGCACATTTAAAAAGTATTTCATCCAAAAGTTCACATTTCTGCCAATACTCAATATGTTTACATTTTACTGATAATAAATTGTTTCTACTGCACAGCGTTAAATGTGGTTGAATACCTTGCATGATATAAACAAAAACACTTGAAGCAATTTCTTGAATCTTTGAAAGAATCTTTTATTTATGTATCAATATATGTTCTATTCTTACACAAAGGACTTAAACATGTTGTACAAGATTCGAATATTCATGTGCTACAACTAGATTCAGAGAATTTAATTTTATACAGTGATTGCAAATATTATTTTTTTAATCAAGTTGATGTCAATCTCTTATTTGACCTCGTGATCAAACCTTCGCTCGTCACTGAAAAAATGAGGTGAAACATTTTCTTTATATTCTTCTAGTTCGAGAACTATTCCCCAAGTATTTGTATAGATATTCCTCAAAACTTCTAAAATCAGTGCCAGTTGACTCTTGGAAATACGGTGTATACATACATTTGTATACAATGCAAAACTTGTCATCATAATAGCGTCAAAATTACTGCCGTACCGAAGCTAAATTGTGCAGTATATTGATCTTAAAAGTATTTTAAATTATTTCTTAATAAGTATGTCATTCATATAGTTTACAGGAATACACGAAATCCAACATGCATCATTTTCCTTCATGTTAACGTCCAAAATATTGAACTAATTCAAAAGTAATTGTGAGAGCGTATTGATCGTGCAAGCATCTTGAGTCCGGTGATCAAGTATGTAGATGTTACTGTTCCTTTACAATGACATAATTTTCGTGTTTACAATTTTCGATGACATTCATTGAATAGATTGCTTTTGAACCTTGTTTGAGAGTCTGATATGTGTTATAGCCTATAAACTATAAATTTAAAGAAAATTTAATTTTTTTAATATAATTGCCGCATATCTATTTGGTAAGTCAAATTTTAAATTTCTCATTACATTAAATTTATCGCTAAAATTAGGAAAAATGAGTTAGTCTAGTAAAATTGTCTCTAATTTGTACTAAATCTAATAATGTACCCTTAAATAGAAGAAAAAAAAAAGAAATCAACCTAGTTTTGAGACTAAGCCGAAGGGGGCTATTTTTTTTACACTCTATTCATGAATACCGGGAAAAATTTACAGTAACCAAACTATAACTTTTAAAAATTAACACTTATAAAGAATGAAAGAAGGCAAATGCATGCGTTCTTAACTTTGAGAATTATGGTATAACAACATGGATTTAAAAAAAAGTATTTCATCATACATGTAATAAGTGGGTTATGTTAACACATTTAAAGTATCTGTTTTTCGTTTTACATATTCTGTTAACATTTTCTGGACAAAAAACGGTAATGTCAAAATCTGTAATTCTGGTGACAAACACTGCGAAAAGCGTGCCACACCTACGGGAGGAACAGGATCGTCGGAACATAATGTGTGGATAATCGACAAAAATACACATAGTTTAATATATTTTTGCAAAGCCATTCGAATGATTGTTCTCAAATGTCTTAGAATATAAAAATAAAAACAACTGTATCCATGAACAAAGGCAGTTGAAATATTTCGAGGTGATCCGCAGTTAGTTGCCAGAGATGCGCCTTCATCCGATACTTAATGATTCAAGCAGTTTTTTTTTTTTTTTTTTTTTTTTTTTTTTGACGAGACAATCTATTTTGTGTATGCTGGGATTCTCATTTTTGTAAGGGAGAAAAATATTTTTATAAGTTTACATTTCTAAATTGTAACCTTCGTCTAATTTAATAGTAGAAAAATAAAGAGAAGTCTATTTTTTAAGTAGTAGTAGTAAAATTCCAGGTCCCGTTCGAACCCTGAAAATTGCTATTTTTCGAGACTGTGCGTAGGCATAATATACTCGGGCTGTGAGTAGGCTCAGCCTTTATAGATTTACTACAAAATGTCATTGTTAAATTGAATCTGTCATTTTGAAAGTGATCTTGCTATTGCATAGAAGTTGACCGCTTTTCAAGAAAACCGATTCAATTACGTGTTGAGAAATGATGGCTATAAAATTTTGCACTTAAAGTGTTGTTATTGAAATGCGACATGCTAAAAACGTTGTAGCGACAGGTTTTTTTTCATTTTTTAATACAAATACGCTATTTTGATTCATTTTAATTAACGTATTAACGTAACAAGAAATAAATTTGTATTAATAAAATATATGTTTTTAGCCGTTCCGTATTTTATTTCGCTTTCTCTGTAAGGATTCAGATATAGCCACAATTCGAACAGATAGGTATCCAAAGCTAGAAATTCAGCCTAGATTACCGGCACATTTAACGTTCTCCAACAAAACATTTTTGCGGCAATTGTTTGAAGCTAACACTTTTACATTACCATCGTGTACAGAAATGAAGAGTTAATAGACATAATAATCCCTTTATATGTTTATAGTAATTAAAAATGATAACGATATATAAAAAAAATGAGAAAAATGTTCTGAAAGTATTACTTCTGGTAAAACTACATTACTTAAATTTTCATATGTACAGTGTCTATTAAAAAAATCCAAAATAGTTATCAAATTATTTTCTTAGCATAAATACATTTGAAAAAATAAATACGACGTGGTAAGGGTTATGTTTGTAAAAATAAATTGTAGATTAGTCTTTTCTGCTTTGTTTTAGATCCTCCGAATTTTTTTTTAAATTTTAAATTTAAATAAATGTAATGTTTCTACTTTTCTCTTGACAATACACATTCTGTTTGATCCAAAGCTGAAAAATAAGAAATTCTAATAATATTTGAATGTCAATTCAAATGTTCAAATCTTTAATTTAAATCGCATTTCTGATACAAAATAGCAAAAAACTAACTTTTTTTAGTGCAAATATATATGCAAATTTTATTTTTCACAATTTTTTTAGCGGCTTATTACTATATATATCTTTGTACATTTTAAAGGTTTTATTTTTTATTTTCTGTGCTAGACAGTTTTCATTCAGCATCACATTATTAAAACATAAACATTATTTTATGCAGTTTAAATAAGACATATTGATGCATGTAAGAAACGGAATAAAATTTTATCATGAGAGAGGGAAAGAAAAATAATACTATTAAAATCTCATCAAAATTCAATATATATTTTTAAATTATAGGATTTTTAAATGTCATCTATAGGTCATTGTAAAAGCTTGAGATATATTTATAAGATTGATACAGTGTCCCTTAATGCCTGTCAAATCCATTTCTAGACGAATATTTATACAGCAAAAATTCTTTTGACATTTCAGTTAGGGTTTCTTATTTTTAGGGTTCAGTACTGAAAAAGTAAAAACGGAACCATTATAAGATTACTCCTGTGTCTGTCAGTCTGTCACAGCCATTTTACGCGTAAACTATGGAACGTGGAAAGTTCAAATTGGGGGAAGTAATAAACGCTATTGGCCTGTATATTTACAGATTATTAAATATTCACAAATATAGTTAGGAAAAATGTAGAGGGGCTAATTAAGTTATTTGAAAAAAATAATCTGTGAAACTTGAAAATAAATAATCATATCGTGTGTGGAAACGTGTGAAAACTTTCGTAACGCTGAACTCAAAAATGAGTTTCTTTAGGTATTATGCATTTAGAGATAGTGTCGAAAATGAAGTGCAAAAATATTCCAACCCCCTCTCTATTTCCGAATCTACTGAAACAAAAATTATGAAAAAATTAGATATAGTGGACGTTAATCTAAACCGTGCAGGAAAACTATAGCGACTATATATAACTATATATTAAACATATTTTGCATGTATGATGTTAAATTAAATAAATATATATATATATATTAATTCGTATTTTTAATCTATAGGGTGTCTGAAAATATATACCCTATATAATCTATAAAAACTGGCATATTGAAAATTTTTAACATCTGCCCCCCCCCCCCCCACACACACACACACAGAAACTGCTATTTTAGAGAATATTGTTAGAGATGTAACAGCATATCTCAGTCAGAATCTTTCAATCAGATGGATTGAACAAAGAGATTCAGAAGAATACTATCTGCTTTCATACAACCTTAATTTTTTTTCTGGAGAGTCCACAGGATTTTACGTCTAAACCCGGCAACAGTCGATGCATTTAGAGAAACCATTAGAAGAATTCTTTGGAGAATTCCATTAGAAGAATTATATTCCCATTCTTTGTTACATTTAGGATCCCTACATCACGTTATATGTAGTCCCGGGAAGAGAATAACTGTCAATTTGAATTCAGTCGTTCATTTTTTAAAACGTTCATTATTTAATATAATTTTGCAATTCAAACTGATGCTGGTGTTAATAAAATTATGTTATAACCATTTTACTTTTGTATTCATTCCTTGATAATTCCTATATTATTTTGTATTTCAGTTATGTTTGCCAATATTTTTATGATTATAATCCAACATTCAAAGGAAAACTTTCGTACAAAAAAAAAGTATTGATCATAAACAAATAACGCAACACTAACTTATTATTACCAAATTGTAATTGAATAATTAAAAGATATTTCTGAATTTCAGATGTGATGATAAGATGTTTCATATGCTAAATTGTGTAGCTAATATGATGGTTATTTTGCAAAGCAATAGATTTTATTTCTAGAAAAAAATGCATGATTTGATGATTGCTGTTTTAGCAGAAATAACCACAATTAGACTTGATGACATTTTAAACATTTGTATATGAAAACAAAATGTCACATATCGTAGTATTCATAAAAACTTTGTGAATTTTTGATCCGCTTTTACTAGAAAGAGTTAAATAGGTCTGATATAAGACTGAAAGTAATCTGTTTATGTGTTATGTGAATGATACACAGATATTTTTTGCGTGAAAAAAATCACCATACATAAAAGTAGAATAAAATAAAAATTACTTTATAAAACAAGACACAACATAATTTTCAGAAACAAATATATGTATTATTTTTTAAATTAGAAATCCCATAAAAACAAAAATATTTTTTTAATAAATTCACATTTAAATGAAACATGGAGTTTTTTATGATTTTCTATATTAAACCTCTGAATTATAAAGTAATTGATCGACCAGACTTATTCAACCTGCGGTCAATCGACATTTTATGTGCAACATTTAAAATTATTAGTTTATATTTAGAAATTTTTCACATGAACATAAAGTATATTTAGAGTATATTTATCTTATATATTTTCAAGGAAAGGCAAAATAAGATGTGTCATTTATTCTTAATTTAAAATTAGAGTGTCTTTTATGTCATTTTTTTAGTCAAACATTCTTTTGCATGTATTGGGTGATTGCAAAAGTCCGTGCCCTATTTCATAATTGGCAAAAACGTGCAATTTCGATTCATGATAAAGTATTTTCTTGTCTACATGTGTGAATGGAGTCATAGTAAGGGACTGATATTTGCATTTAAAATGATATTTAAAATATTATATTTCAATTTCAATAAGAAAATAATTACAGTTTATATGTATAACTGATTAATATTGATAGTTTAAATCACCTTTACTTTTTGTAATTTTAAAATCATGTCTTCAAGATCCCTGGTAAATAAAATTGCCACTTTTCAGAGAATGACTCATATACTTAAGTATATATATAAATAAGTTTCGTTTTCGTTAAATGCAAAAATGAATGCAAAAATAAATTTTATATTTTAAAAAGAAAAAATGTCTGTGCACCGAGCAAAAGTCCAGCGCAGCTGATACTGATTATATGAATTTTATCATGCGTGGTTGTTATAATACTTTTGTTATCATGCAATTTTGTTTACCCTTTTTTTCACAATATTACGTAATTATAATTTTTTTGCGCCCCACCTAACATACGAAACATGTATATGTTTTGCAATCGCGAGCAAAAAATGTTGAGTATGGTTTATTTATACCTTTTTAAAGAATTAAAACCAACATTAAAAACAGGATTTCGTTCATTTATAGACTGCTTTTAATTAATTTATAAATTGTTTTCTAGAAGTACTTTTAATAATCAAAAGTGCATTCAGTAATTTATTTAAATTATTGTTTAGGGTAAAATTGTATATTGACTTTTATTGTATGTAGTATATTAATTATTTCCCTTTTATAGGATTTCTTAAATTAGCTAATTTACGACTTTTCTAGACTTCTACAAAAATTATAAGAATAATCTCCTTTAACATTTTTGAAATTACTACTTATTCTTTCTGATAGTTATCAATAATTATATAATTTATTATTATTATTATTAATAAATACATTTTATCACAAAAAAGTACATTTTGGAAATAATAAATTGTTCTACACGATTCATAATAATGGATTGGAATTTAATAAATTTAAGTCAACTTTGTAAATCTTATCTTTTTTCACCCGAAAGTTAAAAAGAAAATTAAAATACTTTTACGTTTGGTAAGCTGAAACACAAATTTTGTTCGCAATTTATGGAACTATATTCGTTTTGCCAGTAGTTATAATTTTAAAGTAGCATATAAATACACTATATGGCCAAAGATGACCGGTCACTTGCAATTTTAGACATTTTGTTAAATATCTAGAAAAATACATGAAGAATTGACCTCAAACTGCAGGGTTGTAAACAGTATAGTATAAGTCATATATTTCCGCTAATATTTTTTCGCGAAACCCCATAGGGGACCGTCAGCAAATTGAAAAATAACGAATATCTTTTGGATAACCCTGTAAAAAACCCTGTAAAACGTAACAAAAGCGTTTAAAGTCGAGATTATTAATAAGTGGCTTATTGTAATATACTGTGTTCATTTTTATGAGGATAGCATGTATACTCGTAGAGAAATTAAGATTTCTATAAACACAGCCCCTAATTTCGTCAAGTTTTTTACTTATAATTTGCAGAGTTCTTAATATAAAAAAAAGTTCTTTTCAGAAAATATGGCAAACGACAATGTACATAATACCCTGCAATCAGACTGAAAAAACAATAAAAATTGTATGAAAAATGAGCCGGTTTATTAAACAATTATTCACTGCGCATGCTCGAACGTAATCAAAATATAATTTGCATAATGTGCTAGCTAAATATATAGAGCAACTTTTGGGGAAGTCTCAAAAACATAGTTTGAAAAGTCTGATAGTAATCGTTTTTAGAATAAGCTCAAAATCCATTACTATTCCCATAATGAAGCAAAAAGACGAGGGGCTTATCCAAATACAGTACGTGCAATAATGTGTATGCTATATTGGCACTAATCAATGGATATATGGATACAACACCTTATCTTTTTGCTTCATTTTGGGAACAATGGATTTTGAGCTTATTCTATAAACGATTATTAACAGACTTTGCAAACTATGTTTTTGAGACTTTTACAAAAGTTGCTCTATACATTTAGCACATTTAACACATGCACATTATATTTTGGTTGAATGCGCGCATGCGCAGTGAAACATTGTTTAGTAAACCTGCTCATTTTTCATCCAATTATTATTATTTTTTTATTTTGATAGCAGAGTATTGTGAACAATATTGTTCGTCATATTTTCTGAAAAGAACTTCTTTTTATATTAAGAACTCTGCAAATTATAAGCAAAAAAACTTGGCGAAATTTGGTACTGTTTTTATAAAAAACTTAATTTCTCTACAAGTATACATGCTATCCTCATAAAAATGAACACAGTACATTATAATAAGCCTCTTATTAATAATCTAGAGTTTGAACACATTTGCTATATTAGTTTTTACAGGGTTATCCAGAAGATATTCGTTCTTTTTCATTTGTCGACGGTCCCCTATGGGGTTTCGGGAAAAAAATCTTCGGTGAAATATATGACCTATACTATACTGTTTACACACCTGCAGTTTCAGGTTAATTCTCATGTATTTTGCTAGATATTTAACAAAACGTCAAAAATTGTAAGTGACCGGTCACCTTTGGCCATATAGCGTATACAATATATGGAACGATCTTGATTAATCTTTTATAAATTTATAGTATAAATACTTTTAATGGTTAAATTGGTGAAACAAGAATTTACTAATCTTTTTAATAACAATTGATTATCTAGTAGAGAAAATCTTATGGAATAAAGAATTTTAAATATTTTGCTTGCGTTAAAATTTCGTTTAACCTCCACAATCCTGAAACAAATATTACCTGAGAACATCAAAACTATTTTAATATTACCGTTAAACAGATGAAAATTTATATGAATAGTTAAGCCAAAGCTTGTGATGCACTCCTACACCCATTTATTAAAAAGGTCTAGAAGTAAATTTAGCAAATCTTGAAGGATTTAAATTAATTTAACTGAGTTATGTCTAGTGTTTTCTACAGGTGACGCTAGGACTGAGGAGGAAAAATGTTAGTTTGTATTCACATTTTTCGTGCTTTGGTTCATAAAAAAAATAACAGATAAATATAGAGTAACTCTAGGATAGATGGCCAGTCTAAATATTTCCAAAACTTGATCATAAATGGCAGAATGAACTTTTTTCGTATGAAATAGTTAAACATACTTATTCATTGCGACGTGCAGCTGTGTTTTTCGATAATAAAAAAAAGTAAGTGAATTTTTAATGTTTGTTTAATTTAGTGGTTGAATAGTGGGTTTTGTTGAGTTAGGTATCTGAATGTTTTGCAATACATACGTTGCACTTTTTTTTTTTTTTTTTTTTTTTTTTTTTTTTACTATACGGACTTTTAAGGCACGTATATTATTCAGTCTTTGCTTCTAACCCTCTAACAGAAATGTACAATCCCAGATTAACGCTTAAATTGGGTGACCATCTGTAGTTCAATTTCAGGATAGTTGGCCACATCAAATCGAGGAGAGGTGACCATGTTTAATCAATATTTCAAAATTATAAAGAGTGAGGATTTTAACGAAATATAATTATTTAACTCTTATGTTTATAATTATATTACTGTTATGTTTATAATTATATTAATTGATATAATTATTTAAATTTTAACTAAAATAAATATTTCAATAGTAATAATATAATAGGGCTTAATGATTTTTTTCAGTTTTCAAGATGACAAATAAATACATAAGAAATGCTCATTCAAACCGAAGGACCTGGAATCAAAATGATTTGTCTAAGGTAATGGAGGCTATGCAGACGAGATCATATTCGATCAAAGGAGCTTCTTAAGCATTTCCCATTCCACACAAGACTTTCGAACGCGGATTGAAGACTAATAATTACAATAAAGCTAGCATGGGCCCCTGTTTGATGTTTGAAAAAGAAAACGAAGAAAGATTAGTAAAACTCATTAAAGGAATGCAGAAACAAGTATTCTTATTTATTCGAGATGATGTGAGAATTCTCGATTTTGAATTTACCAAAAAATTCGGTATACCGTTTTAATTATTAAAGTGAAAATGCTGGGTATGTTCGGCTAAGCCTATTCCTGAGACGTTATTCTGATATATCACTCGGGAAAGCTGACGGTGTGTCGCTTGCGAGAAGTGAAGCCATGAATCTTGAATAAATAGATACCTACTTCAAACTACTCCATGACACTTTGGAAGAAAATGAGTTGTTTGATAAACCCTTGAACATTGTTAATATGAAGGAATCCGGAATGCAGTAGAATAATCGATCTGGCTTATTTTTAGCCGAAAAGGGGTTTCCACACTAACTTCACTTCGTCGGAGTAAGGCGAATCTAACAATGTTGTTCCATCCATCAATGGTGAAAAAGAAAACGAAGAAAGATTAGTAAAACTCATTAAAAGAATGCAGAAACAAGTATTCTTATTTACTCGAGATGATGTGAGAATTCTCGCTTTTGAATTTACCAAAAAATTCGGTATACCGTTTTAATTATTAAAGTGAAAAGGCTGGGTATGTTCGGTTAAGCCTATTCCTGGGTCATCATTCTGATATATCACTCAGGAAAGCTGACGGTGTGTCGCTTGCGAGAAGTGAAGCCATGAATCTTGAAGAAATAGATACCTATTTCAAACTACTCCATCACACTTTGGAAGAAAATGAGTTGTTTGAAAACCCTTGAACATTGTTAATATGAATGAATCCGGAATGCAGTAGAACAATCGATCTGGCTTATTTTTAACCGAAAAGCGGTTTCCACATTAACTTCGTCGGAGTAAGGCGAATCCACCAATGTTGTAACTATTGTAACGGTGAAAGATGCTTTTTTCTCCCACCAGTCCGTGTGGTAAAGAGTAAAAATGAAAAAAAGTGGAATATGATGATGGAATGCCGCCTTAAACAGTTGTTTATATGTCTCAAAAGTGTGAATATACTGACAGTTCATTATTTTTTCAGAAGCTCAAGCATAATTTTGTTTTGCCTAAACGAAGTGGTGTAACATTGCTGATACCTGATGGTCACACTTCCCACACTACTTCAGTAGAATTTTGTAGAAATGTTGACATTTCCCGATTCATACGATATTGTACTTTGGTCACTACCTCCACATACAACAATTGCCTTCATCCTGTGTACACAGCCGTGTTTAAGTCATTAAAAAATATTTTTTATAATGAGTGTAGAAATTGGATCAAAGCGCAAACAGGCCGTTACATTGCAAGGCTGCAATTTGGAGAACTGCTATTGTACAGATTCCGAGGGAATAGTATTGGATGACGGTCAATTTGTTGGTTATGAAGAAGAATACAATACCACATCCAAAAAGAATGACCGGACATAATACATAACGTGCCTAAAGTGGTTCTATGAAACACGTACAAACAATCAAGATCTTTGCCAAAAATGTGGTAAAATTTTACGTAACGTGAAGGATTGAAATTATACTTCAAATTTTGTTTATTCGAAATTTATTCACTCATTTTCCATTATACAATTTCATATTTACAAATTGTTATGTTTTGCATGATTAACTATATGAGATGTGTAATTTTTTACTAATTTAACTTCCCTCTTTCTTTCTTGTATTTGATGACCATCTCTCCTCGACTTGAATGCCATCTGCCATTTTAATTTTAATTGCGTTGCAAACTTTTGTTCTCATTATTTAATTATTTTTTGCCCAAAATATGATATGTATATAAAAAATTTAAATATGCATAAATATGTCTTGTATTTGCATTCTAAGAATTTTTAATGCAATATTTACAACCTATGGTCATCTATCCGAGAGTTGCCCTATGTAATGTCGTTGCAAAAAAAAAAAAAAAAAAAAAAAAAAAAAAGGAAATACCCCCTACTAACTCTAAAACACTCTAAAACAAATTATTGTAAAAGAACGTTAGCGGAACCACACGATTCCAATCGTTTGGTAGCAGTAACTTTCTTCTAATATATTTAGTTGCTGAGGTAGTAGGGGGAATTACTTTCTTATTCTCAACAATGCAATATGACTAACACGAGGGTTTATTTAATGAATATGTAATCTTATATGAATTAAAAAGTACAACACGAGAAGCGTGGAAAAAAGCTAAAAATGTGTGGCAAAGTTTGATTGGATAATAAGTAAAATCAAGAGAAGTTTATGTTTAGAAATTCCATAGTTTTTACTCAACATGAAGGTTGGAGATTCGTTAAATGCCAAATAAAAGATCTGAGCAAGAATTCTAAGTGCATTCTAGTATTTATGTTTACAAATGTATAATATTATTGATATGGATGAACTGTTGCGATCTACTAAGATTATTATTTGTTCGAGTGAATAATAAATGCCGTATAAAATTGATAAGCTAATAGATGAATTTATTTGTAGTTATAAGCCAACTGAATCTTTAAGTTATTTTCAGAGTAAATCCTACAAATTTTGGGGGCTCAGCCGGAATTTGAATAAAAAATTGAAACGATTACGGAAAAAACACCTCATTATGTAGATTTTTAACAAAGCGCGACGAAGCGATTTGATTGAACTATGCGAGGAATGCGGAATAGTTATGCTAGAGAGAATAACCATTCTGTCATTAATTGAAGCAATAAAAAATTGGGAAAGTTTTAATGAAGACTTTATAAAAGACCGACTTGAAATAATATCATCGGCTAGTAAAGAGAAAAGAAAATTAGAACTTGAAGCGCAAGTAGAGAAGGAGAAAGAGCAAAGAAAAATAGAAGCAGAGAAGGAGAAAGAGGAGAAGAGAATAGCGTTGGAAGAAAGAAAGTTAGAACTTGAAGCAGAAGAAGACGGCAGATAGAGATAGATTAAAAGAAATTGATATTAGAAATAGAGGATAGAGAAAGAATGAGGGAATTTAAGTTAAAGAAATTGACAATACAAGCCGAAATAGACTCTCAGAAGGATGTAGAAATACTAGCTCCAAAAACGGGAACAGGGAAAATTTTTGATATGTTGAAATTACTTTATCGTTTTGACAGTGCAAATGGTGATATTTGTATGTTTTTAACATTATAAGAGAGACAAGTATCTGAAATGAAAATAGACAAGGATGAATGGGTGTCATATCTATTATGTTTATTACCGTTAGAAATAACTAGCATAATTACAAGAGAAAAGGAATCAGATGTAAATAACTACGAATATATAAAAAACTTATTGTTGAAAAGATTCAAAATGTCGCCGGAAGAATTTAGACAGATGTTCATGACTCATAAAAAGGAGCCAACAGATAATTGGCGCGATTTTGGTTTTCAGATAAAAACGCACTTTAATGAAGGGGTACATGGAATGAACGTAACAACTTTTGAGGGATTAACGGAGTTATTAGTAACTGATCAAATTAAGCAAAAAATACCACTAGAAACTAGAGAATGTTTTATTGAGGAATTTCTAAGAATAAAAGAAGTAGATGTATTAGTTGAAAAATTAGATGATTTTGATACGGCGTTGAGAGGATTTAAAACCGCCAAATTGCACAAGGCGCAAAATAGCCTGAAAAGGGAGAACATAGATAGCCAGTGGCATCAAAATGCTCATCGAAATAATATAGGACGAGGCGAAAGAACTTTTGGCGCGAGTGGCGCCGATGGGATACGAACCACGTATCTCATGATCAGGAGGCGAGAACGCTAGTGTCGAGCAAAAGGCCAAGCCAGTTACTCTAATCAGGAAACTCGCTTTATACTGATCATGTGAGGTGAGATCGCTACACATTCCCTCCCCAGTAAAAAAGACATCCTGTCGATGTCTGACGAGCGATATGTACTCGTGAGTCGTGAGTGATGAGCAGCATGCCAGTGCTGTGATCGTTTAACCAGTTGGTTTCACAGGCTTATTACTGGAGATGATTTGTTTGGTGCTACCATCTGTTGGTTATGAGGGGAGGTGATTGTTCTTGAAGGTTGCGTGTTTTCTCCGGGTCACCACTTTGGCGCGTCTGGCGCTGATGGGATACGAACCACGGATCTCATGATCAGTAGGCGAGAACGCTAGCGTCGAGCAAAAGGCCAAGCCAGTTACTCTAATCTAGTAACTTGCTTTAAACTGATCTTGTGAGATGAGATCGCTACAAGATATCAATTCAAGAATTATCTGCTATTCCTGTAATTTTCCAGGTCATATTGCCGCCAAACGTACAAATAGGGATCAAATGAGCACACAAGAATATTATGGTAACCCGATTACGAAATCAAACGATAATAACTCACAGACAAGAAACGTAATGAACTTATCAAAAGAGGAAAACAGCGCTGAATCAACAAAAAAGATGCGTATAATTCCAATAAATGAGAAACCCACGAAACTTATCATCGACACAGCAAGTGATGCAGGTTTAATAAATAAAAAATACTACGATGAGATAGGCACACCTGAATTATGCCTTGAAAATATGGATAGATTGATTGGATTTGGCGGAGAAGAAATTAAGCCATTGGAATTTTTCGAGCACGAAATACAAATAGACGGCGTGAAGTTAATAGATAATTTTCATGTAATATCAGGTCTAGAATGTGACATATAGTTAGGTGTGAGTACAATATCAGGACGCATTTTAACAGTCACAGAAGAAGGTGTCAAAATAAAAAATCTCTCCAAGGAAGAAAACGCCAAAGGCAAGACCATTATATATTTTAGATATATTAGAGCAAAAAGGTATACCGATGAAAATTTAAAATGTGTGGCCAATGAAATAAATAGAAAAGCAATAATGAGAAAAATGGAAAGGTTTCGTGAGAAAAAAAATGTATTCAATTAGTAAAAAAAATTCGAATGAAAGAAATGAGATATCACAAATAGTACGAATGAGTAACCTAAAAGAAAAACGCAAATTATGTGCATGCACAAATGAAAATAAAAATGAAATGAAGAAAGTTGAAAAATATTATAAACGAAAAAACACGAGAGAAGAAAGGAAATATTATTCGAGAAATAATTTTGTTGGTAAACGTCACGGATATCACGAAGATCAGAGAAAATTTGTAGATGTAAGGCAAATAGAAATAAAACAAGAAATTTTTGAAAGCAAAAAGATTGAACCGAGGAAAAGAGACAATATGAAATTGGAAAATAAAATAAGCATTAAAAGATATTTTAATAGTCCGCGGAGAAATACATACGGTTGGAGTAATAGTAATTGTACAAGACATAAACAGTCATCGGGCGTCGCTAATAATTTTAATTATAGAGGACCTGAAGCTACATTTGAAAGAGAATATGATAGATTCACGAATAGAGCCAAGCAGTGTAATATTTCTACCATTTTCGATGTGGATGTAGACAGAGAAGACAGATGTCAGTATAATTATTTTCGTAAAGGAAATATAAATGAGTTAGTATGTATCCAATGATTTAAATGTTGTGTGTCATGTGATACGTCATTTTATGTAGTGTGCGTTGTAGAATATTATATGCGTAAATTTATACCGCTTCAAGTGTGAAATTGAAAGCCTAAGTATCTAACCATGTGCACGAGATTTCAAAACACGTTCCGTTGGGTCACCGGACTGTCAAGATGAACGAATGTGGGATTGTAAATATTCTCAACAATGCAATATGACTAACACAAGGGTTTATTTAATGAATATGTAATCTTATATGAATTAAAAAGTACAACACGAGGAGCGTGGAAAAAAGCTAAAAATGTGTGGCAACGGTTTGATTGGAAAATAAGTAAAATCATGAGATGTTTATGTTTCGAAGTTCCATAGTTTATATCTCAACATGAAGGTTGAAGATTCGTTAAATGCGAAATAAAAGATTTGAGTAAGAATTCTAAGTGAATTCTAGTATTTATGTTTACAAATGTATAATATTATTGATATGGATGAACTGTTGTGATCTATTAAGCACATTATTTGTTCGAGTGAATAATAAATGCCGTATAAAATTGATAAGCTAATAGATGCATTTATTTGTAGTTATAAGTCAACTGAATCTTTAAGTAATTTTCAGAGTAAATACTATACATATAATTTCTTAAATTTAAGAACTAATTTTTATAGTACTTTTAAACTAGCGTGGTTTTTAATTATTCATTAAAAATATTGGAGCACCCGGGACATTTGTATTTAAAACCTTTATTGTACTACTTTAGTTTGATGCTTCAGAATCTCAACTGTCACCTCAACTCAGCATCTCAGCTGAAGTAGTTCTCACAAATGAAGAAGCAAGGCCTTTAATTTCTAGTCAGTATTAAAAAACAAACATAACTGTAGGTGATTATAAAGAACGTTAAGCATCCAGAAAAAAGCCCATTGTCTCAGAATTTGTATTTTGAATATTGTATGAGTAAATACAATCTGAATACTGTCTGACTACAGCAAACACTTTAATGATCATATACAAAACATGGAGAGGTAAAATACTCCTTTGTACTGTGATATTTCAAAATTTAATAAAAATTATAGAAAGCGTATGGCATATTTACATACATATTTTCATTATAACAGAACTAAAGAGAACTGGCGTTGCACGAGGGGTATGAATTAAAAGCATATCAAAATGATTTTCTTACTGTCTGATATATGATGTCTTTTGAATAAAGAATAATCAAATATTTTTATGTAAACATATTTTCACTCATCTAAATTTTAATGATGCTCTTTATAGTAATTCATAATCAAAGCAATGTACTTGACTCACATTTTTTCACACTTCAAAGACATGCTCGAAACCACTTGTTTAACAGGTATCTCAAAATTGCCTTCGCCGTATTCACCAATGCTTTTAAGGATGTAAAATACTTTCTGCGATGGTGTTGTTTTTTTTACATTAGGGTATTCATATCATCTTCCTGTAACATCACTTTTAATATCGAGAAAATTCTATGCACTTTCCATGTTGTTCGTGTATGAAGAGTATCGGAACTCACCGCGCACAAAGACGTCATAAGTTCACTTTTCTGTTACCAACGTGTGTGTGTCCCGCAATTGTAACTACAATATTTTTATCAGTTCTCATAGCTAATGATCTTCTGTAACAACAAAAACGAAGGTATTAATGTTGATTTCAGTAAGCGCAGTTAGTGGAACTCGGGATTCAACTTCTTTCAAGTTGATTGTCTTTGACTTCTTCAAACTATCTTCCAACTGTGCTATTGGGAAGAAAGATTCTCCAAAAGTCTCCTATATCATATACTTTGACAGACGATTCCTTGAGGCGACAGAAAAACTTCCAGCAGGCAAGAGCATACTGCTCATTGTTTGTTACCTCCATCGTTCGCAAGGGTGATACTGAAAATATCTGAACAACATAACTACCACTGACGTACTAATGGAAATAAATGGAAAAAAAGTATTCAGAATATATTAAGCTAATAATGGAACATAAAAGTAAATTTGTGTGGAATAAAGTATGCAAATAAATTTTGAGAATTAAGATTTTGATCATTCTTTTATTGAACAATCCTCGTATATCGTCTATCGTATATCCTCGTATATCGTATTGTAGCGTCGATGGAAAGTAATTTTCTTTTTATTACTAAAACAAATAAGTGATGTCTGGATTTTTTTTCCAAATGAAAAAAAATAAATTAAAATGTATTAAGGGATTCCTTGTGCCTCATGAAAATGTGTAAACAAGGAATAAAACCTTTCCGGTAAATTTTAGTTGATGACTTTGAAAGGGTAAAAAAACATTATTTATTTATTTTTATTTATTTATTTTTTAACTTTTACATGTTTTTATATATAATTAAATTTAGACTAATATTATTGAAAAGAAACACATTTTTTTTCTACAAATAAAAAAACGTTAACATTTTGTAAAAAATTACATTACTTATTTTAATTTTCGGAATGATTTAAAAATATTTTCTTAATTTTTAAGAAAAAAATCTTAATTTTATTTATTTATTTAGCTTTATTATCGATTCAATTCATCGCATTTCGCCCAAAGGTAGCATACTTGTCATTATTTGTCTTTGAAAATAAAAACAGCATTCGGAATATTTTTTGACTCTTTTTTCCGAAAAAAAAAAATACTGCGACTATTGTTTGTATTAAAAATTGACTTTTTTTATTAATAGCTTAACAATACTAATCACATGAACGTAAAATTCTATGTGTTTGTTTTTTTAATAACTATTTTAGTTCTATACTAATATCTATACTAAGTTCTTTGAAGTTCGTTTTGAAGAAAATAATGAACTTAACATTCATATAAATTCACCTTTTTCCGCCAAAATCAAACATTTAGACACTTTTTTATTAAATTTTCATATCAAACATATATTTTAAAATGTTTTAGTGTTATAAAAAATTCTGTCATCTTAACTGACCCGAAAAAACATACAATGTATTTTTAAAACTCTAATTACTTATTTTTATGTTGAAAAAAAGAAACAGATACATTTTCATTACGGAAATGTTATTCGATACACTCGAACGGAATATCGCTTTTCTTTTTTAAGTTTTGAGACATTTATCTGTTTTTAAAATGAATTAGTTTTTTCAATATATTTAAATCTTTATTCTGTGTCAATAAAACGTTTTTTAAATATGAATTAAAATAATACATTATTCCAATATGTTTTTTCTTCAAATCTTTGCTTTATCAAACAAAAAACAGAACGTATATTTTATAAAAGCTTATTTAAACATTTCAAAAAGGAGTATAAGTAAGCATATCAAGAAAAATACTACTTATCTGTATTGCTCTTAAAATAATTATTTCCTCCTTTTTTCATCTTTCTTTGTTTCTTTTATTTTATATAATATTTAAAATAAAACGCTGTGCAATATATATATATATATATATATATATATATATATATAAACAACAATTATTCATAACAATTATTTTTAACTACGCTTAGCAGGATAACTATATTACTAGAAATATATAAAGTAGTAAAATAATTCTAAATTTGCTGCAGACTTGATATATAAGTTTTTTATGTTTAAGTGTGTTGGCTTTCATAAATATTTCATATAAAACTACACTAATGATTTTATAAATTAATTTTATGGTAGTATTTTCTTCAAACTCATATTTATAAGTGATTATTTCAAACATATATAAAAACTCAAATAAATATAGAAATTTTTTATTGTATCAAAGAAGGTACAGACGGAATTGCATTTAAATATATTGTACTACTAACAGAGCTTCGTCAGTTTCCATAGTCAGGGTTCTTCAAAACGAACATATAATTAAATGAACAAGTGGTTGGGTGCTGGAATGCCTTCAGCAGTGGGACCCGCTGAGCACCACATCTGCTCTGATCTCGAATCAATAGAATCTTGCATTATTGGTATTAGGTAGCTTTCATTACAAAAAGCTACCTATTGCAGCCGTTCGGAGGAAAGCGATTTCAAAAAATTTTGGTATATTTTCATCGATTATGACCCTCAGACCCCAAAACCACCCTCCGTTCAAAAGTTGATATATATATATATATATATATATATATATATATATATATATATCTGATATTTGTCACACTGTAACTCTCGTATTTATGAATCGATTTGGATGTAACTCGGTGTGTACATAGTACATACTAATTTCTCAACCGAGTTCGTCGGCCAGCTTCATCCGCCATTTTGTTTCAAAATGGCGGCCATTTAAAATTTTTTTAAAAATTTAAAATTTGAAATGTGGTACCAAAAGATTGAAAATGGAAAAATATTTTTTCTTATGTGTTTGGCCTTTATACAAAGATATCGGAGCAGATTTTGTTTTGTCTATATCTAAAAAAAATGGCTGATTTATAGCACTTTGAATTTCTATCGTGGCTGAAATTTTGAAACGTCCTGATTTTTGTCACGCGATAACAGGCGTATTTATGAACCGATATGGATGTACCTTGGTGTGTACGTAGTACATACCAATGTCTCGACCGTGTTCGTTGGCTAGCTTCATCCGCCATCTTGTTTCAAAGTTGGGGCCATTTAATTTTTTTTTTATTTAAAATTTTAAATGTGGTACCAAAAAATTGAAAATGAAAAAATATTTTTTTCTGATGTGTTTGACTTTTATACAAAGATTCCGGAGGTGTTTTTGTTTCGTCTATTTCTTAAAAAATGGCTGAGTTATAGCACTTTGAATTTCTAGCGTGGCTGACGTTTTGAAAGGAACTGATTTTTGTCACGCGATAACAAGCGTATTTATGAACTGATTTGGATGTAACTTGGTGTGTACAAAGTACATACCAATGTCTCGACCGAGTTCGTTGGCCAGCTTCATCTGCCATTTTGTTTCAAAATGGCGGCCATTTAAAAAAATTAAAGAAATTTTTAATTTAAAATGAGGTATCAAAAAATTCGAAAATGAAAAAGATTTTTTTTATGTGTTTGAACTTGATACAATAGCACTTTGAATTTCTAGCATGGCTGACATTTTGAAACGATCTGATATTTGTCACGATATAACACACGTATTTATTAATCAATTTGGATGTAAGAAGGCATGTGGATAGTATATAGCAATGTCTCGACCAAGTTCGCTGGCCAGCTTCATCCGCCATCTTGTTTAAAAATGGCGGCCATTAAATTAAAAATATATATATATTTAAAGTGAAGTGCAAAAAAATTAGAAATTGAAAAAGGTTTCTTTCTTAAGTATTTGACCTTGATATAAGGATTCCGGAGTATTTTTTGTTTTTTCTTTATCTTAAAAAATGGTTCATATATAGCAGTTTGAATGTTTCTTTATGTTTGTGACATTTTGAAAAATCTGATGTTTTGCCTGCCACAGCACTCGTATATATCAACCGATTCCGATGTGAGTGAGCATGTGCACAGGAATTACTAAGATCGCGTCCAAGTTTACTGTTTATCCTCATCCACCATGTTGTCTTTAAATGGCAGTCACTTAGAGATATCGCCGAATTTTGCAACCAAATATAAGTTTCTTCAAATAAAAGCAGCTTGGATAAAGCTGACAAATTTCGCGAAATTCTCATTCATAAGGATTTAGTATTGATAAAAATTAGTATGAGTCTTCTATAATCGGCTTCCACCAAATTGAGCTTCGTGCGTTTAAATAACATAAGCTAGCTTTTTAAAAATAAGGAATATGAAAGATACCTCTTCAAAAAAAGTCCTCCCGGCACTGGCCGAGAGGACTTTTTTTGAATTCGATGCATATACAATTCAAATTTTCAGAATCATCCTTCACTTTGCGAGAGGAACTCATATAGCATTTTTCCAAATTTGATTTAATATAAGCAGAAGTAAAATTCACTGGAGAGTTCTAGCCGTTTCACAAAAAATTAAAAAATGCCAAAAATGCAAGAAATCGAAAAACAAATTTAAAAAAATTCAAAATCCTCAAAGAATAAAATGTATTCTATTGGGCTTAAATATTATAATTTATAATTTATATTGCAAATGTTTAAAAAAAATCCACGGAACACAAAATAGAAACAAACAATAAAAATATAAAAATTTGCATAAAGTTTAACGAAAAATTCAAAAATCGAATAGAACGGAATTTATTAATATAATGCTAAAAAAACTGAAACCAGATTCCTTTTGAAAATGTCAAATAATCGCCTCGGAATATTTAGAAACGATAAAAGCCGCATAAAATATTTTATAAAACTTCAAAAATATGCAATGGATAAACTTTACTATATTGGGCTAAAAAATACAACTGAAATCTTCTTACGAATATTAAGAAAATGCACGGAACGCAAACAAAACCTCTAAAAATCGCATTAAAAATAGCAAAAACTTCAAAATTATCTGTACAAATTGCGAATAAGCTTTAATTTTTTTATAAGTTCATACATTGTGTTAAAATATTCACAAAGGATTCCTTTTATATATCCGGAAAAATTGCTGCGAAACGCTAGCAAAAACTAAAATTGGCATATAAATCAATTAAAATTCAAAAATCGCAAAAGAAAAATATTTCTATATTTCTTTAAATGATTTCATTGGTATTTTTAACGAATGGCAAAAAGAAAAAAAAAAGAAAAGAAAAGAAAAGAAAAAGAAAAACTTGAAACACGGAAAATACTAAAAATAGGTTAAAAAAATATGGACATAAAATTCAAAAACCGCTATGCAAATTCTAGATATATTTTATTGGAAACTCGAAAAAATTACTGCATTGAGCTGAAAGTTTGGAACTGGGTTCTTTTTCCTAATATGGAAAAACGACATCGCGCACAAACAATAAAAAGAAACAAACATTGTAGATATTAAGAAATTAACAATCTAGTTAAAAAATATATAGAGAATATTTGTTCAAAGTATGCTAAACTATTTCTAAATATGTTCCGTTGTTTAACTTTTATAAATATTCCTCATGTCATTCTAATAACATGTAATATTCATGCAAAATTAATATTTCTCAAACTATTATGGGAAAATATTGTAACAAAAACTGGCCAATTTAGCTGTAACTTTGTTAAATATTTGAAGTTAAATAAAATTTTCCAAACATTGTACAGGCTTCTTCACATTTTTTGGCTCAGGAAGTGCATTTAAAAAATATTAATCAATATTAAGTAAATATTAGTTTGTAACGAAAGTTTTCCGCCAAATCTCATCATTACATAATACTAAATATAATATTTCTAATTAACTGTAATTTTATATATAACCAACATTTCGCCAAACCTTCAAAGTGCCATATGATACAACACTAGTACCTAAAGCTGTACACTTTATTCGGTGGCAGTCAGTAGCTGACTTTTTGCAACAGAACTGGAAGTAAATGATGGTTCGTGATAGTTCTATTTCATACTCCTTGTACTTAATGATAACGATATTATTTTTACAAATTTTACAACACAGTGTCATAAAGCAGATCTCTTTCTTTCAAATGCCAAAAATTGTTTGGCAAAATATGAGCAAACACGTCAACACGAACTGTTTGCACAGACCGTATTAACTGTGGCGGGAAACGTTCGTTACAACCTGATATATTTGTAAACAATAATATTTCTGCATTATTCTTGTGTGAGAGGTCTCGCTTCATTCAGCTCCGTAAACTAGTTGTTAGTAGTAGATGAAGGGTGGTCTTATTGGCCGTCAACTCTTTTTACTGGAAAGCAGAGACATCGGTTTTGCACGTCTAACCAACAGATAGCTACACGTTTTTGTATTTTCTTTGATGTAAATCGCACTATTGCTTTTTACAAATGAAAACAATACTCGGTGAAAAAAAAAAACACATAAATCTGTTAATAGAATTCTGACGAGTTGGAAAATTTTCGTTGGCTTAAGGAACAGACACATTTTATAGGAAGACTTTACTTGGGTACTCCATATCTAAATGAATAGTGTTCCTAGGAAAGAGCTATTAGCTCTTTGCTCTAGACAAGAGAAAAGGACACTTTTCTATCAATCAATTTAACAAGAAGCTCATTGTTGTGACACACAAATAAAGGCGTGGGCGTGTAATTATTCACAATTTCAGGACAAAGCCTCACATCTTTGACGCGTGTACTGTTACATCACGGCGGTCTAGCTATTGTTTGCTTCTTAACACAGAGCAAACGTTTTGTTTATATGTGACACTGCACATCAACACAAGACAGTTAAACTCTCCAACATATTAGTAATAGATAAAAATTTGCTCTTGGCATTATCTGCATCTATACTTAACTGAAAACTCACACAACACGACTGGACTATACTCTACTGATCTTAGATATATCCTTAATTTAAACGATCTAAAAATTAAAATAAAGTCTTAACCTTCGCAGTACTCAGATCAAAATATTACTTAAATGCGTAAGATGGGGTCATTTTGACCCCATAGGTTATTTCCGTTATTTCATTATTTAGACCAGAAGACTGATCAAAAAATAAAATATCGACATAATACTGGCAATCAAGATTTATTAGAAAGAGGAAAATGTAATTTCCACAATATTACGAATATTTAAATTAGCACAAAAACTCAAACAGAAAAAATTAAAAATAAAAACAATAACATTTTATAAGAAATAATGATAATAATGCATTTTAACTACCTTCAGTTCTGCTGCTCCTCTTTCTGGCGATCAAGACATGAAATATGACTTTTACGCTTGTACAGTCTGCAATTGTTGCATTTCTGAAAATATTTGGTTTCATGTTAGAAAGCTTTCGTTTATTCACTGATTTGCAATCTTTGCAAATAAACAAATAAAAAAAGTAACTGTGCGAAACTTACTAAGTAGATAAAATTATGATTGAATTTAAGAGATCTTTATAGAAGAATTCCTAGAAAATAATTTTAGTATACATATTCTAAATGTAAAAAATAAAATAAAATAAAACAAAAAATAAAAAACTGCAAAAGGTCCAAATGGGGTCCAATTGACACCATCTTAGTTCTACGAGTGTTAAGAGATGAATAACACAATCCCTCTGAAATATCTCCAATTAATAAAATACAGAACATGCATATCATGCATATCATTGCTATCAAAGTGCTTCATGTGTAGAGGTCATGTTACTTACTGAATTACTATTTCTGCTTGTTTCTACAAGATATTTTTTCAAATTCTATTGCATCAGGATCCATTTTTTCTTTAACTTGTTTTCCATCTGACGAAATCTCTATAATTTTGCGCAATAAATTACGCACAAAATATATAAGTTATATTTCTGCAATCAGTATATGATATGAATTATTAAACAAGTCTCTATATCTTAATAATTTTAAGAGATGCAAATTTTTGTGAAATGCCTTTCTATACTAGAAATAGATGAAAAGGTTCAATAAATCAATAAATGTGTCAGAAGGTGATATTTTATTCCTTTCCGTTGAGTTTTTATCAAAATATAATACTGAAATCGAAAAGCTGCCAGTCACAAGGTATCAAAATATCGAAAGAAATATAAAACTATGTAAACAAAATCACCTTTTGGCAATGAAATATTCCAAATATAATTATAATTTTAAATATATCATAGATATTTAAAACTTTAAGATATTTGTCTTATTTTTGTGAACATGATTTCGCATTTTTTAGTGCCTGTTTTTTATAATTTTAAATAATTACTAAATGCAAAGCGTTTTTAGAATCCCTAGTGGGGGGGGGGGGCTCCGCCCCCTACTGATCGCTACACTCCCCAACTCCCCTGCGTAATCGCTTCGCGATTTTCCATTCGGTATAGCAATTGTTTCGTGCTTCCATTCTTGATCGATTCGCGATCCCTTATTTTCTATGCCTTCAACTTTTAGATTTCACTTGGTAAAAACGCGCTACTCCCCAACTCCTGACAATATTTTTTCCTTATCTCCAAGCACATAATCATTAGTAGTACAGGTGCTACGATTGAGAAAACTGCAAATCGTGATAATAATACACTAATTCGTGAGTATTTACTTTATAGTAATACAATGCATTTCAGAGGGGGAGGCATCGCGTAAAGTAGTGGGAATTCAAAATGGCGGCTGTTATTCAAAATGGCGTCATTTTCTCAATTTTCTTGCTATCCATCATATAAATGTGTGTTTCAGTTCGATGTTTTCAACGTCAAAAATTTCGTTTTTAATACTTTACGTCATAATTGAAAGAGTTTATAAATTGAGTTGGTCTGTTTGTTTGTCTGTCCGTCTGTTTGCCATTTCATGGTCTAATTCGCTCAAATATCGGTACTCGCTTAAATTCACTCAGATTGTCATGTAATTGTCTGGGCGAAGTGAAGGCTAATACTCAGCTCAATATTACTGTCCGGACACATACAGCTACGATGGATATTAACGCCATGTCCTACTAAAAAAAGCCTAATAAAAACCTTTCGTCAAGCATAACTCAAAAAATATTTGTCCGATTTCGTTTCTGATTGCACCAGAGAGAATGAGGGGTGCTATGAGGGTCGCCTACTGAATGCACTTACTATGGAAAATAAGTTCCAAACCGTTTAAAAATTATACACTAAAACTGATAAAAAAGCACAATTTATCTGCATACGTCACAGAAATTTGGTGTGCGTCATTTTCACCGGTGGATGTTTTCGTAGACAACCGGTTTGAACACATGGAGCAAATAAAAAAAAAAAAAAATACGCACTCTGTAATATGTGTGTAATGTAATCTGTAATATGTATATGTAAAGTGCCATAAAACATATTTAAATTTAATGAAACAGGAAAAGAAATCTGCTTGTTTTTCCATTTAAAAGAAAAAAGGCATAAAAACTTTGATTTGAGATTTTGCGATAATCTCTATATAACATTTTTTAATCGCCAAAAGCATATTTTATATTTCGCGTGTGAAAATTAGAAAAAAATACATGATATTTAATAAAATATTTTGTTTTATAGCATCATTTCTTCTTCTTTTTTTTTTTAACCATTTGGAAATGGTTGTTGTTTTCGGTCGAGGATGGGGCCAAATGATGCTCGCATTTTATTTTTTTTAACGAAATTCAACGATGCTCTTTACTTTTAGAAGATTTTTTTTTTTTTGAATAGGTAATAGAAAGGCATAAAATCGTTAAAAATTGTTTGAATAGGTAATCGAAAGGCATAAAATCGTTAAAAATTGAAAAAGTTACAAAATGAGTAGGCGCAAATTATCAAAACTCCAAAGCCAAAGATCGACGCCTAAATGAAAATAGTCTTGCAAAGCAAACATAGAGGTCTTCAACTCATTATGTAGGCCATGAAAATGGAGGTCTTAAACTGATTATGTAGCCCATGAAAATCGAAGTCTTCAACTGATTATGTAGCCCATGAAAATCGATTACAGAATAAAAGACGAACGCAAAAAAGGAAACAATCTAATGTTTAATCGATTGATAGTAAAAGGCCATGTCTCGAGGTACTCCAATCCACTAGCCACGGCGTTTTACAATCGGTTGATTCTAACGGGAAAAATTGAGTTCAACGTAGGTAATTTGTCGCAATCTGTGGATGATTCGGTGGAACTGCTTTCGATTTGTAAACTGCTTTTCTTCTCGAAACGGGACATGGAGAGTTTATCGATGAAGGATTTGGTCGTCTGAAGTTTGATCTTTGCGATCTGTTGTTGAAGAGGTTGTGACGGAACTTGGTGGACGAAATAAATTCCAAATGGTCGTTGTAATCTATTAAATTACATTTTTTTACATGCTTTCTTTTAACTTACCATTATATTTGTCTGTGGCACTCAAATCTTGTGATTCATTTTTCACCCACTTCCTGTTGACATAGAGTTTTGAAATTTGGAATATATATGTATTCCTGAGGGCATATGAATTGGACATAGATTATTTAAAATTCGATCCCTAAGGGGGAAACGGTGTGTGTGTGTGTGGGGGGGGTGAATTACTTAATTGTTACGTTTGATTTTCCATAGAGAAATTAAGATTCAACAATGAGTATTTGTTGAAAAGTACTAAAGACAGGGTTACCATGATATCGCCAAAATTTGGCCAACGTGGTGAAATATTGCCAGATTTGGCGACAAAAAAGCGACAAAATTCCCATTTAAATCCATTTATCTTCCATAACTGAACTCCCCGAATTAAATTTAAACTCCGTGCATTTAAGGTTTTTTTCAAGACTTTTCTGCTATTTAGTGTATTTTAAAAATATATTTTTTTTCTAAATTTTGTGAGTTTTAATGAAAGCATGATTTTCAAAAAAAAAAAAAAAAAAAAAAAAAAAAAAACAATTTCGATACTCACCGGGTTTGGCGTGATTTTTTTTATGCCAATTTGGCGAAAACACCGTTTTCGAATACCAGTTACATGTAACGTGCTATAACAGCACGTTATTTTTTATTTCAATATGAAAACGAAATAAAGTGATAAACAAAACATTTTCAATTATTTTTAAAAGGAAATAATAATCAATAAATGATATAATTATAGAACAAAACAATTTATAATTGCGTTACATATGGTTACTTCAGTGGTGGATAGGACTGTCATTTTGGGGGGCACTAAATCCATAGCTGCCAATTTTATTCTTTTCTTACCACTATTGCTTTAAAAGAAATCTTTGCCATATTTGTTGGCAGAATATTCGACCATTAAATAAAGTAATTTTTTTCTTTCAAAAAATAATGGTAAGAAAAGAATAATACTGTCCGCCATGCATTTAGTGTCCTAAAATATGACAGTTACGAGACGCCACTGGTTACCATGTCAAGCAAAGTAACGCCACTTTGGCGCCAATTAGGTGTCTCGGTGAGTGTATGACATCTGTGCCATAGGTTTGTTTTCATAGCTATTTATATCTTTTTGCAACAAATCTCACTTTTTGAGGCCGAAACTGTACAAAGATTGAAAAAAACTAGAAAACGGGAAATCTGTTTTTTCAGAATTTCGTGTCACCCTCGATGAAATATATATATATATATATATATATATATATAAATATGGATAGTACAAAACATATTTTAGTTTTAAGACTTAAAACATTTACGATCCAGTCTTAAACAACTTCTACAGTAAAGTAGGCATAGGACGTCACTATCGCTGAATAATACACAAATCCAAAAAAAAGAGATGTCGTCATTCAAGAAACTCTACAAAAAAAAAAAAAAAAAAAAAAAAAAAAAAAATGATTCATATGCCCTCATTTGTTTGTAATGTTAATATAGATACTTAAAATTAAATTTTGAGAAAGAAATCATTCATTTATATTTTTTCAAAATAGCACGTATTTTAATTACATTTTTTAAGGTTGTTATGGGAAAAAGGCAACAAAAAGATATAATTACTATTTTTCAACTATTTTCCCCCTACTTTCTACAGAAATGGAGTACTTGACTTGCCAAAATTAAACAAATGGCGCTAAAAACTACAAAAAAAAAATAATAATAAAATTTCAAAAATAAATTGAGATGTAGTTTTCAAACAAATTGCATTTAAAAGTACTTTTTCTCTCCAATACGACGGAATAAAAATTGAAAATGTACGATGTTTAGAAGTTAAAAATCTTAAAATAGTTGAATAGAGAAGATTAAGTTAAATTGAAGCTAAATTGCAGTACAGTATTTGGTACTACTTAGTTATCCCGTCGACCAAAAATCTATCGTCAAACTATAAGATTGAATGCCAATAATGGTTTATCGTAAATGTCGCATTCTAAGTACCTTATTACGATGCATTTAATGCTTTTCATGGTACTTCGCTGTTATATAGACTTTGCGCTTTTGTAAAAAGCACTTTCGCTGTTCGGTGTTAAGAAAGTGAGATTTTTTGCCAAATGATAGAAATGACTATGAAAATAAAACAGAAAAAGTATTATACTGGTTTATATATACGTATATATTTAAAAATGCATGTGCCAACACGTATTAGATAAGTTATTTATGTTCGTATATAATCTAATATATAAAAAGGAAAATTTGTCTATCTGTCTGTTTTGTAATTCTATACAAATCCACAGTTTGGAAGTCAAAATTGTGAAAAGATACGTACATGTGTATTAAAACACGGCCGAGGCAACTAAAGTAATCCGGAATCGAAATAATTTATAGTTAATTTTTAATTAATAAAAAACCACCAATTTAACAGCAATTCCTTATCAAATTTAAACATTTTTCGTTATAGCAATTGCCAGAAAATAAAATACACAATAAAATTATTGCTACAACAATTAATTTTCTACTGCAAGATTTGCACGTGAAAAATGAAAATGAAATAAATAGTTTGCCGAATTTAAAAAAAGGTGAATATTACGTCATAACTTTTCTATTGCAAGATATTCACGTGAAAAATGAAAATGAAATAAATAGTTTGACGAATTTAAATGAAAGTGAATATAACTTCATAACTTTTCTATTTCAATGTTTCCACGTGAAAGAGGAAATATTACGTCATATTGGAAATATAAAGGACGTGGTGAATATAGTATAACGTCATATGAGTGTGAAAAAACTTACTGAAGCATGATAAAAACCCGATTATGGAAATATTGGCGTATTTTAACATTATTGCTCCAATTATAAATTGAAATAAGTTTATTTATAGCTGTATTCTTTTGCGTCTGTTATATACATTTATACATTTTTTTTATATTGTATTTTCATTTGATTCATGCGTACAATATTTTGACTGCTTTTTTTTAATGTTTGTTTTATGTTGTATGTTAAATTTTGAATTTGATTTTTCAGAACAAACATCCTTCAAATTCTGGGCAACGCCGGGCACTTTAGTTTATAAGAGATAAATGGCTTTTGTATCTGTACATCTAATGCTAATTATTATAAAGCGTTATAATATTATAAAGTGTATAATATTATTAATGTTTGTACGTTTGTGGGGTGTTATCTCTGAAACTACATAACCAACTTAAAAAAATGTTGGTGGCCATCTCTGCTCCAAAAAAAAAAAAAAAAAAAAAAAAAAAAAAGACTGTATTTTATGTCATTGCATCAACCTACATCAATGCAGGAGCAGAAAAGTTCTAAAATTGCGATTTCTGTGATATTGATTGGGTTAGAAACTCGCTTCTGATGTTTGCTTTTAAGATGTAAATACTCGTTATGAACGCTCTCTAAAAGCTTCGAAAATTCAATTTGACAGATAAACGTAAAAATTTCTAGGGAGGTTCTAAATTATGATTTATTTAGAATACTGAAATTTCTGGAATACTGTTGGTGTTAGAAACTAGAACTTCGGCATGGCAGTAATTTATAAGATGTAAATGCTCGTTGTAGAACGAATTCTAAAAAATCGAAAGACTAAACAAAGCGGAAAAAGATCTAAAGATGATCTAAGTAACGAAGTACATGGAATTGTTAGGAATATAAACATGAAAATTGACATGGCTATATTTATCATGACGTAAATTCTCGCAAAAGAACAATTTCTAAAAATGTCGCTGTATAAAACACTGCAGAAACAAAAAACTTTCGAAAAATTTCTATTTCTGTGTTACTGCTGAGCCCAAAATCTTGAAATTTTGCTTCGGGTTAGTTTTAAAATATAAAATTGCCTCTATGAATGGTTTCTAAAAAAAAATAAAATTTAAAAGGATGAAATGAACGGAAAGCGATCTCAATTACCATTAATTTGGAATTATTAGGTATAGCAACTTTAAATATTTCATAATGCTGCATTTCCTCCACAAAACATGCAATTTAAATGCAACAAAACATATAGGTACCCACCTAGCATTAAATAAATTGTGCAAATATTGAATAAAGACCTGTATGAAACAGTGAGTAGGTTGCCCGAAAGTACATGTTAAAATGTTCCTTCTCTAGGCTTTTCTCTCTCTCGCCAACAGAGAAAAGTGCCGTTTTAAATGTGATATGAATTTTTTTTCTGATTCATTTTTCTAGACATTTTATCATAAGGTCATACTCTCAATTGTCATTAGTAGATTTTTTATATATTAATTTATTCTGGTGAAATTTTATAATCGGGTTCATATTAGCTTATTTTAGCTTGCATGATTTGCTGAAAAAATATGTATAGATTTGTAAATTACTTCAAATGACACTTTGACAGCTCAAAGGTTATGCAGACGATATATTTAGATCTTGTGTCATATTTTATGTTGCAGTCATTGCCGATTTCTTTTATTTAATACATGCTAAATAAAGCTCAATATGTGCACAATATGTCTGAAAACAAAACAATACAGCGTATGTAGTGGCCGCCATACACTCATCATTTAAATCCGATCGAGCATATCTAAAACACACTCTAACGACGCATTGTATGCCACTGTTGATGTGTTCGGTACTTTAATACTATATCAGATTTTGAAGAGAGAATTCCTTAACTCTTATCGACAACCAGGCGCGGATCCACGGGGGGGGGGCGATCGGGGCGATCGCCCCCCCCAAAATCCAACGATTATCGCGAATTTCGGCAAATGGTCTCCGCAAAAAAAAAAAAAAAAAAAAAAAAAAAAAAAAATTCGTGAATTGTTCGCAGGTGAAAGGGTCGCAAAAAACGCCAATTTCATCAAAAGATCGCGCAAAAAACGCCAATTTCGTCAAATGATCGAGAAAAAACGCAAATTTCGTCAAAGGATCGCGAAAAAACGCGAATTTTGTCAAAGAAGTGCGGAAAAATGCGATTTTCGTCAAAAAATAGCGCATTTCATCAAAGGACCACGAAAAAAACGCAAATTTCGTCAAAAGATCGCAGAAAAAAACTCTAATTTCGTCAAAAGATCGCAGAAAAAAACTCTAATTTCGTCAAAGGATCGCAGAAAAAAACGCCAATTTCGACAAAGAATTGCAGAAAACGCTAATTTCGCGAAAGAATCGCGCAAAAAACGCTAATTTAATCAACAGATCTCTGAAAAAAGGCGAATTTCTTCAAAGAATCCCAAAAAAATTCGCAAATTTCGCCAAAGAATCGCTGAAAAAACGCGAATTTCGTCAAAGGGCCGCGGAAAAAACGCACAATTAGCACAGGGAAGATGGGATTCCCCTAGGTGCGCATCTACGAAGGGGGGGGGGGTTCGATCGGGGCAAAGAAGAGAAGAACAAATTTACCAAGTTGGTTTATAAGAAATCAACATACCATACGCATTTTAACTGACTGGGATTAGGATATAATCCTCTTTTGTTCATTCATCAAATACCCTTAAAATTTACCAATGTGGGTGGCAATAATAGTACATTTTTTAGACATTAGTGGCTGTCTTCAGAAAACATTAAGATGCTTGAATTTTTCAAAGGACCTTTCTTTTTCTTGTTAGCCCCGGTACAATATGCTATTTCTTTCTCCCAGCTTATTTTGTGTCCAAAAAATAACGTTAGCTTACAGACGCTAGCAATAAACAAAGTAGATGTATCATTGTATGTACAATTAAATGCTGTATAGCATTTTTTTAAATTTCTAAACATCGCACATTTTCAGTTTTTATACCATCGTATTCGAAAAAAAAGTACTTTTTAATGCAATTCGTTTGAAAACTGCAGCTCTATTTGTTTTTGTAATATTAATTTTTTTTAAGTTTTTAGCGACATTTGTTTCATTTTGGCAACTCAAGTACGCCATTTCTGTAGAAAGTAAAGAAAAAATTGCTGAAAAATAGCAATTATATCTTTTTGTTGCCATTTTCTCATAAAATGAAAAAAAAATTAATTAAAAAAATTAAATTGAAAAAAAATTAATTAAAATACGTGCTACTTTGAGAAAAATATAAATGAAGGATTTATGATAAAAGAGGGAGCTATTATAAACTATATTTAATTTTAAGTTTCTATATTAATGCAAATGACGTCATTTTACATAACATAAAAGCGTGTGCTTTAAGTCTTAAAACTGAAATATGTTTTGCAGTAGTCCCGATTATCCGAGTCACGCTTAACCGAGTTATTTTCTTCTGATGGACTGGTGGCTTCTATTATTATGAAACAGCCATTATAAATGAAGCGTTAGGTGAAGATGAAAGAGCTGCCGTAAAAAGTTAAAACTCTGATTTTCTGGTCAGAATTGAAAAAAAATGGCCATAATTTTTTTAACGCTTCATTTATAATGGCTGTTTCATAATAATAGAAGCCACCAGTCCACCAGATGAAAATGAAGTAATGGAAATGCCGGGGCGACACTAAATTCTGAAAAAGCAGAATTCCTGTTCTCTAGTTTCTTTCTTTCTTTGGAAATTGTATGAATCCATTCTTTTCTCAAACAATAAAGCACTCCTCAAAAATATTGTTATACAGAAATTAGAATTGTAGCTTCTTTGAATGAACGAAAAAGTTTCAACACTTTAAAGGGATCCGCATAAAGTTGTCAATTTATGCTGTAGAGATTCAACAAAAGGTACACGAAGTGGCATCGTCCCCCACCTCAACCCATAGTGTCAAAAATTATGTCGCCATATGCCTTTTGACTGGACGTAATCCTATTTTGTTTGCTAATTGCCGAAACGTCAGAGAGTTTTACCATTGATACCCGAAAAGTGTCTGGTTTTCGTTTGCTTGTCTGTGTGTTCCGCGAAAACTGCCGTTAAAAGCGTTGGATTTATATCATGAGGGGGCGACCTCCCCGATCGAACCCCCCTCCCTCCCCCGTGGATGCACTCCTCCTGGTGTTAATTGTGCGTCTTTTCCGCGTCCCTTTGACGAAATTCGCGTATTTGTTTCGCGCTTCTTTGGCAAAATTCGCATTTTTCTGAGATCTGTTGACAAAATTCGCGAAATTAGCGTTTTTTGTACGATTCTTTCGCGAAAATTAGTGTTTTTTCCGCAATTGTTTGGCGAAATTAGCGTTTTTTTCTGCGATTCTTTGACAAAATTCGCGTTTTTTTAGCGATCCTTTGAAGAAATCCGCGTTTTTTCTGCGATCCTTTAACGATATTCGCGTTTTTTCTGCGACACTTTGACGAAATTCGCGTTTTTCCGCGATTCTTTGACGAAATTCGCGTTTTGCGCGATCCTTTAACGAAATTCGCGTTTTTTTGCGAGATCCTTTGACCTGCGAACGATTGATGGAATCGATTTTTTTCGGCAACCATTTGCCGCAATTCGCGATAATCGATGGATTTATATTTTTTTAACCAAGGGGGGGGGGGGGTGCGATTCGCGCCTATGAAGAGGTATAAACACCACTTAGATGACACATTTTGATTTTCAAGGATGTTAAGGCCCTTCAAATTTCTGAGGCGATCCTTTTTCAGAGATTACTCTCTTCCAGAAATCTGATATTAAAAAATAGATGTGATTGTTATGTTTTTCAGCTACGGTAATTGGTTCTTGTGTATTTTTTAGTGCTGAATCCAAAAATGACATTCATTTTTTTACCATACCATCACGTCAGGATTTTTCACAAATCGCAAATTTTTAAATAGTCGAAATATTGCGAAAATCTGCTGCTGTAAAATAGACGTAACTTTTTTTCATAATAACTTAATCATTTTTTTTGCTTATACTATGGATTTTTACAGTTAAACATGTAAAATATTGTGTATTTAAAATCCTTATAATTTTATTCCATGCGTGGAAGTTTCTTTGAACCGCTCATGCTCTGCTTCGCGCTTTTCTTTTAATCTTCTCTATGGGGTTCATCTCGGTATCCTCTTTTATTTTGGCGGTTGTTAAAGCTGGGAAATTAGTGGCAGATGTATTTAAAACATTTACCTTCTTTTGTTGCTGTACTTACAAATTGCTTTGGGAGATTTTCGCTATTTTTAGCCCCCGGTACGGTATGCTATTTCTTTCTCCCAGCTTATTTTGTGACATCTCCAAAAAATAACGTTACCTTACAGAAGCCAGCCGTGAAACAAAGCAGTACGATTAAATACTCTATAGCAATTTTTTAAACTTCTAAGCATCGCACATTTTCAATGTTTATACCGTCATATTCGGAAAAAAAAGTACTTTATAATGCAATTTGTTTGAAAACTGCATCTCCATTTATTTTTGAAATATTAATTTTTTTTTTTGTAGTTTTTAGAGCCATTTGCTTAATATTGGCAACGGAAGAACACCATTTCTGTAGAAAGTGAAAGAAAAATAGCAATTATTTCTTTTTGTTGCCATTTTCCCATAAAAACTGAAAAAAAAAAGTTAAAATACGTGCTATTTTCAAAAAATATAAATGAAAGATTTCTGATAAAACCGGGAGCTTTTAGAAACTTAATTTCATTTTAAATATCTATAATGATAATACAAACAAATGAAGGCTTGTGAATCTTTAGATGGCCGATTTTTTGTCGAGTTTTTTGAATGACGAAATCTCTTTTTTTGTGTGTGTGTGTGTGTATTATTCAGCGATAGTGACGTCTTAAGCGTACTTTACTGTAGATGTTGTTTAACACTGGATCGCAAATGATGAATTCTTCAGCGGATGTGGATGGCGTCACTTTATGTAAAATAAAATCGCATGTTATAAGTCTTAAAACTGAACTACAGTAGAGCCCCGATTACCGGAGTTTTCGCTTTCACCGAGTTATTTTCTTCTGATGGACTGATGGCTTCCATTTTTTTTTCCAAAAAAAATTATAGCCATTTTTCCCCCTATTCTGACCAGAAAATCAGAGTTCTAACTTTTTACGACTGCTCTTTCATCTTCATCTAACACTTCATTTATAACGACTGTTTCATAATAATGGAAGCCATCAGTCCATCAGAAGAAAATGATCCATTCCAAAAGTATAAGTTCGATTAACTCGGATAATCGGGACTCTACTGTATCTATATTTATATACATATATTTTTTTGTCATCAGGGGCGACACTAAATTCTGAAAAGCAGAATTCCTGTTTTCTAGTTTTACTTTTTAACTTTGAAATTTACGATTTGCGAAAATCGTGACGTGATGGTTAAAAATGAAGGTCATTTTCGTATCCAGTGCTAAAAAATACATCAAAATCAATTACCAAAAGTTAAAAAACACAATCATCGCAGGCTTGTGTTATTAATGTTGTTCACTATAACTAAAAGAACAAAAAATAAGATAAATAATTACCATAGTACAAGAGTAAAAAGAAAAAGAAAAAAAAATAAGACATTTAATAAATAAATTCTGTTATAACGTTTTAAATTTTACGACCTAATAAGTAATAATAAACCATATTTTGAGAGGGCAGAATTATATAATAAGAGTGTTGGATAACCGAGTGTTTCGGTTAATCGGACGTCGGATAATCGAAAGTCTGTAACATTTTCAAATCGCATTAATTATTTCACATTCATTTAAAAATTAACTGCAAGGAATGATTTGAGCAACAGAAATTATGACTACGTTGATTATATGTCACTCTGGATCGCCCCCCCCAAAACGATTCTCTGGATCCGCCCCTGTCGACAACCTCATTGCATCCGTAGAAAACAGATATTGTACAATATTAACTATTCCGGGGGAGCACACACCATATAAAGTATAGTCCATTCTTTTTAAACATCATATATTTGTCATTTAAAGTTACTCAAATGGGTGCGGAACGTCTGATTATGCTCTTGACATCATTTTGTACAGTTAAAATTCCGATATAAGATAATTTAGTGTTTCATTTTCTATTTTACTTTTAATATATTGCATACTTTCAATTTTATATCCATGCATGGCTGTCTTGCATGGTTTGCTTTCGCATTTTTTAAAACAGTGTATACGAATTTATATATAAAATTTTGTAATTCTACGATTCGTTTATTTTCATCACTTCACTTTATCGCAGTATATGGACAATTAAATATAACATCTCATTTTCTTTGCTTCCACATGTTATTATTAAATCTATGTTCTCAGCAATGTCGCTCAGACTAATCCCTCTGAGGGAAGTCCTAGTTTATGTATGTTATTGAAGTTTACAATAACATGTTCCGAATAAAAATTAAAGTGTATAGCTTTTATAGTTCGTTTACAGGGCCCTCAAAAGTTATTGTTTATGGCAAGCCCATTACGTTATTGTCTATTATAGAGCTTACAGAGTTTCAAAATTAGAAGAATTATTAAATATAAAATTATATATATAATATAGTGCTACAAATATTGTAAATAATTAGTGTTTGTGCTTGAAAATAATGCAAATAGTTCAATTAAGCTCTATACATAAGCTAATATTAGTGCTATACATAGGCTAATTTTGTTGCATTGAAATATCTCAATTTGTTGATTTTCTGCAAGCAAGTAAACCCTATTGGATCTCAATGGGAGTCTATTGAGATTAGGCTAAACATTGGAAATAGCGCCAAATTGGAGAAAAACTTGGTGACAGCGTCCCTTCCCCCCCCACCCCCCCCCCTCGATAACCACCTTCTAGTGTTAGAAAGCGCTGATAAATCAGATGTGTTTCGCGGTATCTACGCAGATTTTCATTGGTCCATTTCCAAATCGTCACTTTTATATATATATATATATATAGAAGTAAATGTTTTTCTCTTACTTTTAATGCAAAATCACTTGATATCAAACAATAACATATTCTTTTGTTGCTTGCTATAGTTAGTAAAACAAATTGTTTTGTATTTTCAAAAAAACAAAAAATCGCTTGAGTTTTCCACAAAAGAATTTTAATTAGAATTACTTTTACCCCTGTAATCAATAAGAATTTAAATATAAAAGTTTCAATCCAACATTATTTGTTCGATTTCACTTACTCATATCTGAATCTATCCATTTGTTGAATTCTATAAGATAGGATCTGTCAGAATACCCTCTTCCTTTACTATTGCACTTCCATTGTGCTTTATATTTTTCATACATACAAAACAAATGCTTATACGTTAATACAATACATTTACACACACATACACAACACATATTACGTTAATACAAAACATAAAACAATCATTTTCATGCATATTGGTAAAAACATTGCATTATTACAGAAATATCAATGTAATGTAAATAATTTAAAAGTTGCAGATTCCATTAAACTTTTTATTAGCAAAACAAAATCGATAATAAGAAGTATCCTTAACTTATTAGTAGACTCTGTATTTTAATACAGAAATGTGCGTTTTCAGAAATTATGTGTAGTAAAGTAATAGAGTTATGAATAAAGAGGACGAGACATATGGTGTATTGTCTAGCAGTTGCCAGTGAAGTAACTGAGAAGGTTGTCACAATATGGCGGGTTAATTTTTTCATATAGGATAAACCGTTTCTGATAACCGACGAAGAAATTTCCACCAGAAAATTTTGAATAGGAAATATTGCAGTATTTTAGCGGGCTTTTCAAGAATTTTTTTTCTCACTGTAGCAGTTTTATTTTGATAGCTCATTGTATAACGAATAAAATGATATATAAAACTTTATTCAAGGTTCAATGTTTAAAAAATAAAAAATCATTTTGTAAACAGTAGTTCAACCCTCCCTAGTCTCCCCTAATTGTAATTGGTGTAAATTTTTTATAATACATTTGACTTTATTAGAAATACATAAAAAAAATTTCGATAAATCAATAACTGTGTCTTATGGCAATATTTTATTTTTTCGCGTTGAATTTTTATAAAAATGCAACACTGAAATAGAAAAGCTGCCGGTCAAAAGGTATCAAATATTACAAAAAAAAAAAAAAAAAAAAAAAAAAAAAACAGAATTTTATAAAATTATTCACGTATTTGAAATGATATTTTCAAAATATAAATATCATTTTCCATGTATGACTGAAATTCGTCACTTCAAAAAGTTTGTCTTAGTTTTGTGAACATTAGCTTTTGAACTTCTTCGGTACCGTTTTTTTTTAACTTGAATAATGGCTAAATGCAAAGTGGTCTCAGAATCCATTTTGTGCATACTTCGTCCATTTTTGGTATATTTTTCATCCATTATTTCTAAACGCATAACAGTTTTTGTATAGGTATTTAATTTAAAGGCTACTAATACATTATAAATCAATTTGTTTTGCTTTTACATGTTACATCCTTTTAAAGAAAGAGACAAAACTAATCTGTTTTTTTTTAACCCCTTAATTCTTGCTCACGTGATATTCACGGGCTGTGTTTTTTATTCACATATTTTATAAAATAGTGTAATTGGCTTTAATTTTCTATCATTTTAACTGTCATTAAATAAGATGGATATTTCTATTTCAAAATTGATGCAACATTCAATTTAAATTTGTAAACCGTAATTTAATGCCATCGTTAAGGGGTTAAATAAAAATTATAGCCAAACTTGAAAAATATATATATTTATTAATTTCCACGTTACTCAGATTTGTAAAAAAATTATTCATTTTATTTGTTTTAAAGTAGGAACAAACAATTTTCTATTACATAATCGCATTTCTTCATATACATGCCGTGGTTCTAATTGAAAAATCCGGCTCTTTGCAAAGAGCCTAGACTGTTTGGAAAGAGCCGGGCTAATTTGAGAATCATTTCCAAACAACCTGATATTTTTTAGGCTTATTGCAAAGTGACTAAAGAATGTTAGGTAATTCGAATAAGACAATTTATTTCTCAAACAGACTAAAAATTTTTAGGCTTATTGAAAAGAGCCTAAGTAATGTTAGACTAATTGAAAAATGACCACTTGTTTCAATTCCATCGAACAATAAGCCGATCCCAGCAAGACAAAATAATTTCTGCCGAAATGCAACCCGACTACACCCTGAAAATTTCATTTGATGTAAACCCGAAAACCGATCCGAACCGGACAAAAAACAAAATCTTTCGAAGCGTAACCTGATCAGAGAAAGACAAAATAGTTTCCATCGACACGCACGGACCAGAACCTAAAAATTCCAATTGAAGTCTACTCTAAACACGAAACGAAAACGACAAAAAATAAAATCCCGGCCAACCATAACCCGATTTAACCAATATAAAACAATTTCCTTCAAACGTAACCCCACCAGAACCTAAAATTTCCATTTGGAGTCAACCCGAAATCAAATAAAATTCAAAAAATGGATGGATCCCGAAAAAATCCATCCAGCCGCAAACCGATTCGATAAAGACAAAACTATTTCCGTCGACACGGACCGACAAAATCTGAAAACTCCAATTCAAGTCTAACCTAAACCCGACAAATTTCAACCTGAACCCGAAATCTTTCAACCCAAATACTAAATGCTTTCAACGCAAATACTAAATGAAAGGAAATTCAATCATCTTTTAATGCAATTATGAAAAGCAGCCTACAATTACATTAGAAATACCTTTTTTTTCGTTTACATTTAACAATAGACATGTTGTATTTAACTAAGCATGAATAAAATCTGCAAGTGAGGCACATTTTTAATGTTTTTGCAGAATTATACGAAGAATAGATGGTTAATAATTATTATTATTATGAAAAATATATATGAAATTTTTTATATTAATTAAATCTGCAGATGAGATTTTTAATGATTTCGCGGCATTAGGCAGGAAGGATGGGCTTCTAATGAAAATAATTATGAAAATGTATATAAAAATTTCTGCAACAATGACGTGTGTAGATGAGTCAGATTTTCACTGTTTTTCCAGCATTAGGTATTTAAAATAGGTTGCTAATGAAAAAAAAAAAATAGAAAACTATGTAAGACAATTTCTGTAATAATAAAATCTGCAGATGAGGCAGATTTTCAGTTTTTTTCCCAGAATTTCGCAAAGAAAATAAATTGCTAATGAAAATGATTATGAAAAATGTATGCGATTTTTTATATTAATTAATTTTCAGATTAGGTAGATTTTTTATTGATTTCCCAGCATTACGTTTTGAAGATGAGTTGCCAATGAAAATATTAATAAAAATATACAATGAAAATATAAAAAACAATAACATCTGCAGATAAACCCGATTTTCAACGTTTTTTCATCATTTCGGAGCGAATTTTCGATTGCTAATGAAAATAATTTGAAAAATATATAAGAAAAATTCTGCAATAATAAAATTTGCAGATTTTTTACGTTTTCCCAGCATTACGCAGAGTAGATAGGCATCTACTGAAAATTATGAAATATATTTTAGGAACTTTTTACAATAATGACATTTTCCGATGAGGTAGAGTTATTCTTTTTCACCTACATGTTCTAGAAAGATGCGTTACTGAATAAAAACAATGTAAAAATGAGCTATAAAAGTGCATTAACAATGGCATCTGCAGAGGAAGAAGATTTTTAATATTTTTCCAAGAATCAATTGGTTGCTGAATAAATTTGATTCAAAAAAAAAGAAAAAGAAAACCACTTTATTGGAAAATTTGATTTATGCAACTGGTTGACAATTATGGTTAAATAACACCTTTTTTTTTATTGTCAAAAAATGAATCTCCCGCCCCCTCCACCACCAGCCAACATAAATATATTTAAAAATGTGCAGTGAATACAACGACTGAGAGTCTAACTTCAAAGGGGATGAAATCAATTGAAATTTTCAGGTCTGCGTTTCGACGAAAATTATTTTTTCTTGCACAGATCGGGTTACGGTTGGATGGAATTTTCTTTCTTGAATGTTCGGTTTGGGTTTAAGATAGACTACAAATGGAATTTTCAGCTTTTGATCGGTGCGTGTTGACGAAAATTGTTTTGTCTTTCTCGGATCGGAATTGGTTCGGTGGACTTTTTTTTCGGGTTCGAATCAGGTTTCGGTATGACTTCAAATGGAATTTTCAGGTTCTGGTCAGGTTGCATTTAGACGGAAATTATTTTGTCTTGCAAAGATCGTATTACGATTGGATGGAATTTTCTTTTTTGTCGTGTTCGGATCTCGTTTAGGGACTTACTTTTAACTGGAATTTTCAGATTCTGGTCGGTGCGTGTCGACGGATTTTTTCTTTATATTTTCTTGGATCGGGTTACGGTTCGACGGATTTTTTTTCGGATTGTGATTCGGGTTGACATTCAGATTCTGGTCGGTGCGGATCGACGGAAATTATTTTGTCTTTCTCGGATTGGGTTAGGATTCGATGGATTTTTATTCGTGTTGATACCGGGTTTCGTGTTGAATTCAGACTTGATTTCTGGTTCTAGCCGGGTTGTGTTTCAACAGAAATTATTTTGTCTTGCTTGGATCGGGTTATGATTCGATGGAATTGAAGCTACACTGTAAAAAAAATCTGTAAAGTTGCTAAAGTGTTTCTAGGAAACTGGGATTTATAGAACTTTTTATGTAACGACAACAACAAAAATTTCTGTAACAGACACACTTTTGCGCCGAAAATCAAAAATTCTGTACCGTTACTAAAAATTTTTTAGGAAACTGGGATGCCTAGAACTTTTCATGTAACTACAACTATGGTTACAGATAAAATTTTAGTAAGATTACTGAAATTTTAGCAGATTAATTTGTAGAGTTACAGATTTCTGTAGCTTTACAAAAACTAGTTTTGTAGATTTGCAGCTTTTTTTGTACAGTTACAGATACAAGTTTAGTAAGCATGTAACTTTACATCTGTAGATCTACAGATTTTTTTTTTACAGTGTAGTAGTCATTTTTCCATTAGCCTAAAATACAGGTTTGGTTCCCTTAGAAAGACCCCCACGGAGGGCACTCCCCCCTTAGGGCCTATATCCATCGTGATGATAATTGGCCGTCATAAACACAACCAACAGCCATCAATTAGCCTAATGCTATCTAGGTTCTTTGCGATGAGCCTAAAAAAATTTGGTTGTTTGAGAAATGAATGGCCTTATTCCAATTAGTCTAACGTTCTATAGGCTCTTTGCAATAAGCCTGAAAAATATCAGTCTGTTTGGAAAAACGGAGATAATTCTCTAATTAGCCTGGCTCCTTGCAAACATGCTAGGCTCTTTTCAAAGAGCCGGATTTCTCAATTAGCCTACGACATATACAAAAAATCTTTTTAAAAATGCCTTTCAAGATTAGAAAGTAGTTGATTTCAGAAAAGATATTTTTTTGTAATAGTATCATGTACAAAATTAAATGTTTTCAGAATATCTTTTATTACAGAAAAATAATTAACGTTTTATACAAGTTGGAAATTGCAAGTCAAACGTTGTAAATTACGTGGTGCGTTCGTACTATAACTAGTTTTATAAATATTTTTTGCACCGCATATTATACTGAATGTATATTTTAGTGCACTTCACAAATGCATATCAATTTGATTCTGTTCGAAAGGCTGTAACATTATTAAAGTGCACTTGAAATAAATTTTTCTCATCGGCCTTAATATAGCAGAAATCTTTTGACTGTCCCAGTAATTAAGCTATGCATCCGATTTTCATAAAATTTGAAATGATTGGAAAAAGTTTTGCAACAATTATATATTTAAAATTTCAGACCGTTCGGTTGAGCACTTTTTGCTCTGAATGTGCGTATGAATAGACAGACAGACGGACCGAACGACGACTATAGGTGCTAGGTATTTATATAATTACGAACGCACATAAAAAATTGGAAAAATCAAAGCATAATGTTAATAATACAGAACGTAAATTAAATTTTGTAACTTTTCTAAAGAATTACTGTAATTTACCTTAAAAAATTACTACCTTTTTATATTAGAGGAAAAAGAATCACTCTAACAGACATTATTTTTCATATATCGTACTAAATTAACATCTTTCGATTACAATTTCATTCAAAGATGCCATTTCACAGAACTCAGTACTTAATATATGTTGATCATAGTTTTCAGCAAAACATTATACTTTACAATTTGAAGTAAAAGTGCGTTGCAGGGAGCTGGACACTCAGATGGCGATTGTTATTATTTTTATTAATAAATGTTTTTCTCTTATATTTAGTGCAAAATCACTGAATATAATATATATATATATATATATATATATATATATATATATATATATATATATATTTGTTGATTGCTTTAGTGAATAAGACAAATTTATTTTTTTACAGAAATCTGCACTTTCTCAATTTAAGTGTATTAAAATATTACAATGGTAAGTGAAAAACTGATAGTATCTAATAATATGCTGAATTATATAGTCTAAAAGCAATATGACTTTATTTAAATTTGTTAATGAAATTAATATTGGGATATTAATTTCTATAGGATCAATAATAGAATTATAGTTAATAATTGTTTACGGAAAAACTTTAACAGTTATTTAAAGGATAATAACAGGATAGATCGTTTCAAAATACAATCGGATACAATCGTTTTTCAAATAGATATTTCAGTATAATGGCAAAGTCAAAAAAATACACTTGTGTTGTAATAAGAAAAAAAATTAATTTGTCCTGTTTGCTATTTTTAAATATTTAAAAATAAACTTGTGTACAAAAATATAGATTTTTAATGAACTGTCGATAAGAAAATTAACCAGAAAATATTTATGAAAACAGTGTTTCAATTTCAAGAAAACAATTTAGGAAATAGATAATAACAAGAAAACGGGAATTCTGCTTTTTCAGAATTTAATGTCGCCCCCAATAAATATAAATAAATATATATATATATATATATATATATATGGATAGTACAAAGAATAATTCAGTTTCATGACGTCATTCGCATCCGCTGTAGAACTTCATATTTACGATCCAGTCTTAAACAACATGAACAGAAAAGGATGCATATGACGTGACTACACTGTAAAAAAAAATCTGTAAAGTTGCTAAAGTTTTTCTAGGAAACTGGGATTCCAAAAAAATTTTATGTAACGGCAGCAAGAAAAATTCCTGTAACAGACGCTGTTACAGGAATTTTTGTTGTTGCCGTTACATAAAAATTTCTTGGAATCCCAGTTTCCTAGAAAAACTTTAGTAACTTTACAGATTTTATTTTACAGTGTACGACAGACTTATACACAAATCCAGCGATGTGGTTATTCAAAAAAATCGGCGAAAAAAGGATATAATGATTTATATATTTGTAACATTAATATAGATACATAAAATTAAGTAAAGTTTATAATACCTGCAAGGTTTTATCAGAAATCATAAATTTATATTTTTTCAACATAGCACGTATTTTAATTACGTTTCTTTTTCAGTTGTTATGGGAAAGTGTCAACCAAAATACATAATGATCTAGTATTTTTTTACCATGTTTCCTTTACTTTTAACAGAAATAGAGTACGCCAGTTGCCAAAATTAAAAAACAAAAATGGTGTTAAAAACTACAAACAAATTAATATCTCAAAAATGAATTGGGATGCAGTTTTCAAACAAATTGCATTTAAAAGAATTTTTTTCCCTATATGATGGTATAAAAATTAACAATGTGCGATGCTTAGAAGTTAAAATAATTGCAATAGAGATTATCAGTATTTAACAATTACATCAGCTTTATTTTACGGCTGGCTTCCGTAACGGAACGTTATTTTTCAGAGAGGACATATTAATTGCTGGGCGAAAGAAATAGCATATCAGGGGCTAATAAAATTACTGGAGATAAAAAAAATAAATATTAGCTGATTATTTTTTTTTCTTCCGGTGGTTAGTAAAAACTCACGACTTTTCAAGATCTATTAATTAGCAGATTTGACCGTTAGACAACCAATATAAAAGATATTTGTTAACCACCAAAACGATAAAAAAAAACTTATTTTGTGTTTACTTCTCTCTCTTATTAATCATCTGATGATGGATGTTGCTAATTAATTGCTCTCGGAATGATAGTCGTGTGTTTTTGTCCTCCATCTGAGTAAAATAATGATCCAATTCCATGTAAGAAAATATTTTTTGGTGTATTTTTAATATTACCTCTAGTTGTGAATTAGTGTTTCCGGATCATTTCACTCCAGACTGGAAATACGGCTGAAACTTGATTGGTGAAAACGAAACGGAACATAAAGAAATAAATTAAACAAAACTGTTTTATGAGCATATTACTGTTTACAATAAGAAAACATTTCTTTGCACAACTAATTAGGGCTTTTTTAACTTAATTGAAAACAATGCTTCTATCATTATTTATCCTCGTAATACCTTTAAACTCAGTTGAAAGTAAAATTCAGTTAATTGTAAATATGTTTAATTACTTCAGTTGCATCATTGCAAAAATACATATAATTATATTTAAGGAAATGTTCTACCAGCAATTAAAAGATTTTGATAGCGTGAATAATAGTTCGTTCTTACAGTTTCGCAAATATTAATGAAAGTCATTTTTGACATTAATTTATTTTTACCATTACGTTTTAAAAACAAACTTTCAATTAGCGTGCATTTTCTATTTCTTGAATTGAAACATTTTTCTGGAAAAGTTTTTGCTCTAAAATGTTAATATAATTGAAATCCATTAAATGTTAACGATATTTCATCAATCTATTTTGTAAATCGCTTAGCCTTTTAAGGACAATATAATTTGAAATGCCGAAACAAACACGAGTCTTTTTGGGAACACCATTACGATATAACTGCATATATTATCAAGCACATAAGTTTATCTATAATCCTGTTCACATATGTGAGGCAACCTTGCGTTCGCCGTCTCGTTTTCCGAGAAAAGTTTAAATATTCCAACTACTTTTAAGAGTATTAGACTTTAAATCTACTTAATTCTTAAAATACTTGGTACAATCCTTTCCCGTTTCGAAGGTAGAATTTATTGTAGATACCAGATATACAGGATACCCCATCACCATGGTGGATTAAAGTTTGAATCTTCTAATGTTTAATTCCTTTATAATCGTTGTAAAACTCATTACATTGCGTATAGTTTTTAAACACAACTCTAAATAGAGAAATCATAATCAAAACATGTAATTTTATTTATATACTAGCAGGCTACACCCGCTTCGCTGGTCCATTTTCTAAGTGATCATTGATCAAACAAAATTATGAATTCGACCTTGTATTTTAAATTAATATGGACCTTCACCGGGAAAATCTTTCCGCATTTGCTGAATACTATGCGAACGCTATTTAGCTATTATAATATCTTATGGGTTAGGCAAAATTCGGACTATTCAGAAGAAATTCTTTTTACACTATATATTTAAAGTAGAGGTTGGGAAGAAAATACGGCCGTTGTGATAATCAGAAATGTTAAAATGTTCTCTAGTCACCACACTACTAAAAGGAGAGATAATTACAATGATTGCAGAGAGTGACCACTGAACATTACTTATGTTCGGATTATTCACTTTCGATTGATAGTTCTTGAACTCCGGGCTTCTCAGTTTGGTGCTATGTGTGGTTCTGGTAGCTTAAATACAATTTCTCTCTACGTTGCATTATATTTTGTAATACACGTCTTCTAGCAGGTCTACTGCAGTTTTCTATCTTCGGATTACAGCAGAGTAAATACGGTTAAAAAATGTAATAAATTGTTTGCACACAAAAAGTCTTTAACTTTCATTAAAAGAAATGTGAATCACATAAAAGTTGATTTTTAAAAATGAAATGTTTGAATAAAATTAAAATAATGTCATTTTCATTACCATTTCCTTTTTATATATATACCACTTACAGTTGTATAACTGTTAACCTGAAAAAAAAAACTCGATAACTCATTATGATAGAAAAATAAACCTCTTGTTTTCCTCCAATCAAAATCTTCCCAAACGTCCATAATCGGGTGTACAGCTAAGTTTTACGGCAAGCATTAGAAGTGTTTGCAAACTATATGGTTACAAATTTACCAGAGTTAACACACGTAAAACATACGTAATTATGCGCAAGACTACATCCTATTAAATAAAGTCAAATTGCTGTTGGCTGAATTATAGATCTTTCGCCAAAAATACTCTTTGTAAATGACAAATAAAGTCAGTTATACAGAACTTAATAACCTTACTAACTTTACTATAAACTTAATAACACGTTATAATATAACGAAATAATCTTTTTGATGCACCGAAGACCTTTTTTCATTTCTCTAAAGAGTGCAATAACACGGAGAAATAAATATACTTTTTATTTTAAAAATTACATTATTATTCAGTCTGCTGCCTAAATAAACCTAAAATCGTTAAATTTTTCCCCAGTTTAGCGAATAGGATTGTGCGTCAGAAGAACTTGCTTTATAATGATTTCTATCTTTAGTTTTATCTGCATTTCAGGTACTTTTTTTCTTATCTAGGCTAAAATGATAAATCAACAAATATTGTTCCACCAGCCACCATTGGAATTTCAAATTTTTTTCCCAAGTATTTATTTTTTAGTGACAGTAAAATAACTGCAAATAAAAATATATATAATACTAAATCTTCTGTTCTCTGTTTGCTTCATAATGAAAAAACATAAATTTACTAATAGCTAAGTACAAATTTCATGTAATCTTCTACAATCGCGATCACTGTCTGACAGTCACTGTCTGATCACTGATCTGACTCTTTCAAATATAAAAGAAACATCTAAATAGTTCAGTAAATACACTAATTAGCAGGTAACCTGATTACGGAAGATTAATACAATATCAAAAACCTTAAAAAAACTGAAAATGGGATGACGAATTAAAAAGACAATCGAAAATGTATTTCAGTAAGCAATTTTTATTGCAAAATATTTTCTTTTGTGGTATTAATAAAGCAAAATTGCATAAATTTTCTTAAGAATAATCTTTAGTACTTAACATTTGAAACAGCAGACTTTTCAAAAAGAAAAATTGGCGATATATGTTAAAAAAAAAAGAAAAAAAAAGAGAGAGTGGACAATATTTGTTGATCTGAGTTCGAGGTTATAAAAGTCATAAGTTTGGGGAAAATCAAAATAGCATGTATCCGTAGTAAAGTACGCGAAAAATATTTTAAATATCTGAAATTGAATTATTTATAATATGTGTGGGGGGGGGGGAGGGGGGAAAACGTTTGCATTAAAATTTAAATATTTGACTCCACTTTTATAATATTAACTGCTATTTATGTAATATCATTATTTTTATAATTATATCTGCTAGTTTTTTCTGTAAGAGATACATAATAATAATAATAATAATAATTGTTACTCACAAGGAAGGTCTCCTTAAAACGCATACTCAAAATATTTTGAAAAAGGAAATGCTAATAAAATGACTCATGTATGTAAAAAAGATCGGTAAAAATATAGCGGTCGAATCGCAGTAGAAAATCTGAAAAAAAATATTTTTTTGAGTATTTGGCGCGAACAGACGAACGCTCGACGCTCTTTGGCGAACCAGTAGGTTTCCTCGCCAAATGCAAGAGATTGAAATGCATTTATAAATTCATTGTTAAATAAGTAATTAAATGCCTAATGCTCAATGAATTTAAACTTAAACTGTGGATTAGTTTACTATTTTTGCTGTAAGCTTATATAATATATGCAAATTGCGTGTTACTTGTATTGAGCTATTTAATTTTATACGGTGTCACCGGCTGGATAAGTTTTAAGAGTATTTTAATTAAGAATGCTATCATTAAACATTTCGATATTAAATTGTTGTTTCCATGACAATAAAACTTTCTTGTTGTCTCTGACACTAACAATATCGAAGTCAAATTGCCAATGCTCAGAATCGGACCTTAATTTGAGTTTGAAACACTTTAAATCCATTTAAATTTCATTGTAAACGGCATAAATACGATCGTTAAATTTCATTGTTACATATATAAATGTATATGACAAAACTGCAGTTAGAAATATGTATTTATTTAAGTTAAAATTACTTAAACTAACTTCGTATCGAGAGTTGAAAAAGTTTTTCTTAAAGAATATTTATCATAGTGTTATTCAAAATTTTATCGTGTCGCCATCCAGCGCTAAATCGCAAAAAATGAAATTTTCACTATTTTTTTTAGGAATGCTAAATAGAGGTTCTGCCGATTTTTTTCTGGATATATATATATTTATGAGAAGAATATTCTATAATTTTTCTCAAATAATGCTGAGCATGCGCTTATGGGGAACTTCCTTGGTATCATTTTATCAATTTCCAGATGCATTTTTCTTAACCTGATGCAAAAGATTAATCGCCAAATATTATTTCAATTGCAATATTTCAGCTGAGTAATTCTTTAAGTATTACGAACATTCTCTTTTATGTTTAAATTAAATATATTCGTTTTTTAATGTTATCACTCATTAAAATGGATTTCTTTTTTTCTTTTTTAAAGATTTTAAATAAAATTAGTAACAGTTTTTTGTCTTTTATTTTTCTTGGTGTAATAGCCGTTTCAATTTTTTCAACAACAAAAAACTTCGCCAACAAATAAAATGGTAACCTTGTCGTCCAAAATAACAGAACTTTCCGCCATACTTCTATAACTAATCTAGGTAGAATAATGTGTTATAGCTTAAAACTTTCCCTGAAACGATACCTATCTAACGGTATAAGTTCCGTAAAAATCCATGCAGTAGAACTCGAAATCTAGGCGTTCGGAACGAAATTTTCGTTTGGATTTTATATATATAATAGAATAGATAATAGATTATATATATATATATATATATATATATATAATAGAATACATAATAGATTATGTGTTATGAACTATCTCAAAGTTTAAAACAGATCGCATTGTTAGATTTCCTAATTTTAACAATATCGCGTTATGTTAGTTCCACATTCCACCACCAGGGAGCGCACTCTATTCTTAACGAAATCGTATCTGAACGAAACTCCTTCATGCAACCTTTCCGTAGATACATGAATCGGGAGGGTGGCGGTCTTAACCAATAATTTAAGATAATTGCTGAAATTACTACGAAAAATATTTTAAAGGGGCTCTACGCGGGCCCCTAATAGAGTTAGAGGAAATCGGAAGATGGCAAAATAATCGCGGGGAAAAGTTTGCTTGGTTGCTTCGGAGCTACTTTTGGCGCGAGATCTAAGCTCTACGACCAATAGGAGCCCAGATATTTAAGGAAATATGAAGTAACAAAGTCGAAAGTAATAGAATTTTCCGTAATAATTCTATAACTAATCTAGGTAGAATGATGTGTTATAGCTTAAAACCTTCCCTGGAACAATACCTATCTAACGGTATAAGTTCCGTAAAAATCCATGCGGTACAACTCGAAATCTCGGCGTTCGGAACGAAATTTCCGTTTGGATTTTATATATATAATAGACTAGAAAGGTAGCCCGTCAAAAATGACGGAAATTTAGATATAAAGATATATACAACTCATATGCAAGAATATGAGTTTCCTCGCTTGTTCCGTAGTGATAGATGAAAATAACACATTTTAAGAACGAAACACATTTATGAAAAACTGTGTGCAGTAGAAGACCTCTAATCTGCACAGTTTGGTTCCCAGTTTTTTGCACATTTGAGGCTTTTTGCGGTCATGTCTATTCAATCTTTGTTTACATTTTTTTTAAATTCATGTATTGGACAATTTGGATTGTTAAGCCTTAAAAATAAATAAATTACACACTTGAAGTAAGGTAAAAACAATGAAATTATCGTATACGATTTCATGAAATGGTATTATATGGTATTATATGTGTGTGCTTCACGATCTTTGTTACGACGTTGGCGAAATTGGCTGCAACTTGTCATAATCCTAATTGTGTGGGCCACTATAACAAGAAAGGGTACTTTTCGGTTAGCCGGGCGCCAGTGTTTTATATACATATTTATATACATAAATATATGTAAATATACATATATATTTACATATATCAATGTGTGTATATATACAATATTTGTATATGTAAATATATGTATATTTACATATATGTATGTATATAAATATGTATATAAAACACTGGCGCCCGGCTAACCGAAAAGTACCTAAAAAAGTAACCAGTTTTTAATAAAATTTCTGATAAAAAGTAGTTTTCAAAAACTTGTGTAAAATTGCAGGCTGTTCTCATGTCATGTCAGTCCTAGGAATAATATTTGTAACACTGAAGAGTTTCCATGTATATGTGGAATTTAGAAAAGCTTCTCCAAAATAAAGGTCCTGAAATGACATTGTAATTCCTCTAACTTCAAATTTTAATCGGGCCCTGATGTTATTTACCGAAATCTAATAAATAAAGTTATTTTGAATATTACAACAGAATTAAACAGTTAAACTTATTTAATTTAAACCCCCTGTTACTTCCCGATGTTATTTTTTAATATTAAGAAAGAAAATTATTTAAATTTTTCAAATCACGCATTTATATTTCTTTTCCGTCTTTAATAACTAAATATTGAAAAAAATATGCTTTTGTTCTGAGCTCATAAATATGACAATAAAATAATGTAACTAAGAGATATTGCAAAATTAAATCTTTGTGAATTCAAACCATAAACAAACGGTACCGCCACCATTTTACCTACTATGACGTCATAAGAATATTGTCCATTGATTGTTGGAGAACTTACTTTGTGAATGATTACCTCAATGATTTAACCTTTTGACGGTTAGGGAAACGAGAAGTTTTCGTTTACTTAATTCGCGCAGCATTACAAGTAAACAGTAGTCGAAAGTGGCAGCTGTTTTCCCCAGCCGTTCTTCCGAAAATGTCACCCTTCTCTGGCGATGCCGTAGATAGCTCGCCTCACGCGTTTTAAAAATTACTTAAAGTATTTGTAGTACATAAATAACAGTTTTTACGCACTTTAAAATAATTAATAAATGATTATTATTAATTAGTAATTTATAAATGATCATAATTATAATCAATTATATAAATAATAATAGTTAATTATAAATATTAGACAAATATTAAATTGAAAGGACTAAATAAATACAACAAATGTAAAACTTTATGAAGCATTTAAGTTCAATAACCTAAAAATATTTTTGTGTGTGATATACTTTAAAACATGGAATTGCACATAATGGGGCATTACAGTCTTTGCAATAAGTACGTGTTTCACGGCGAATTCTTTTACCATTGTCATCATTTTTGTTGCAACATATCACACATCGTCTAGTAGGTTCTTTCTTTTTTTCTGTAGGTGGAATATAATCAGGAAAGTGGCGTGCTGGCAATCTGAAAGTGTTCGAAACTGTTTCAGCAGGTTTTGATTTCAAATGTCTGTGAGTGTGATATTTTTCAACAATTCTTTCAGCTAGCTCAATTCTGAATTCCAAATTTGATTTTTTGTTCCCTTTTTTTTCCACAGCTGAAAAGCATTAAAAATTGTTATGTCCAATAAATAACGAAATATTTTCTTGTAATATTTCCTTTGACGAGATCGAGTTACGTCATAGTATCCAATTTGCTGATCCATGCGATCTACACCGCCCATCGTGTTATTGTAATCTAAAGCAATCTTAGGCTTCTCTATTTCCACGTTTTTCAATTTATTTGGGACTTTTACGATTTCAGGATTATGAATTGAGCTTATAAAATGAACATATTTTTTATCTCTCCATCGCATTATCATCATCTTACCTCTTTGATAGGCAAGTAAGTCTCCCTTTTTAAGCTTTTCTGTTTTCAGTTCCTTCGGTAGATGTTTTCTGTTAGGTCTTAATGTTCCAAAAAAATCAGTTTTAGATTTCAATAAAATTTCCCCTAACTCGGGAGAATTGTAGTAATTATCCATAGTAAGGCAGTATCCTTTGTTTAATAGCGGCTTAGACAATGCCAAAACTAAAACGAACATTCTTTATTTTCTTCAGATACATCTGTGCCTTTACCGACATAAATTATAATAGACCACACGTATCCACTATGAGATTCACATAACATAAACGTTTTGATACCGAATCTGGCCCTTTTAAGTGGTAAGTATTGGATCCAAGAAAGTCTCCCTTTATACAACAATAGACGTTCATCAATACATATGTCTTGTTCGGGTGTATAAACTTCCGAAAATTTTTTCTGTAAGTAATTTAAAACTGTCCATATTTTTTTTAGTTTTGGCTGAGGATGAGAAGAATCAGTGTTTTCATTTCTATCAAAATGAATAAATTGCATAATAAGGTCAAACCTTCTCGAACTCATGAGGTTAGAAAAACTAGGAGTTTCAATTAACTTTCTTTTTGACCAATACATTCTTACAGTTGGTTTCGTAATTATTCCTTGCAAAATTAATGTTGCAAAAAATACTCTCAATTCATTCGCATTAGTTTCACGCCAATGATGACTTCGGGAATGTTCTTTGCTCTTAAATTTATTTAAATTTTCATCAGCAAAAATGTTGGTTTCAGTAACAGTATGATTTACAATCTCATCAGTAAAAAACAGCTCGAAGTACTCTAGTGGGTCAGAAATATTTGTCACGGAAGCTTTCATGCCCACATCGCCAGTAAAACTAAATCGGCTAGGAGCGGGAGAACTTGAATTAATTTTACACCACTGTCGAACACACGAAAAATCTTCCTCATCGCTTGAATCGTCTTCTGAGCTTGATATACTGTGAACAAAGTCTTCATCAGACTCGAAACTTGATAAGCTTTCTGTATCACAATCATAATCATCATCATAATTATGTAACTTTCGCTTTTGAGCCATTTTACTTTACAAACATCCTAAAACACGCGCCAAAATACGCATAAGAAGAAGAAGGTAAAAAAAAAACATCCCCCTTCATTATGAAAAGAAATTTATGGGACCCGTACTGCCATCTTTAGGCAGTAAAACTAACTAAATTTCGCAGGTCGGAATCGTTTGTAACATAATCAATGCAGAATAATAACGGTGAACGAGGTCAGCTCGTCAGCGCGCGTTGGGGAAAATTTTCACTACGCGAGTAGGGCTCGTTTCTAACCATTACGGTCAAAATTTTGCCGACGAGCTTGAACTCGTTTGCGCGCATTACGAAGCAAGATTCGATTGCGAGCTGAACTCGTTCATAACCGTCAAAGGGTTAATATTTTTTACATTTCACGATGAATGAATCACTTGTTTTTGTTTAGTTTTATGGAATGAGATATTTCAACTGAAGTTATCCAAGGATATATGTATTTTTAATCGAAATTAAAAACAATGCTTTGGTCTCGAAATAAAAAGGACACAGATGTCATATTCGCCCCATATTGGCGCGATTTTTTTCTGACGCCAATGTCATATACGCAACCGATACTTAACTGGCACCAAAGTGTCGTTATTTTGCTTGATGTGGTAACCGGATTATGTTGTTTATGCTGTTGATGTTTTCGCCAAATTGGCAATCCAAAAAAATCGCGCCAATATGGGGCGAATATGACATCTGTGCCATAAAAAGTTTTAGTTTGTATAATTGGCTATTTCTATTAATTATTTAGGTACTTTTCGGTTAGCCGGGAGCCAGTGTTATATTTACATACATATATACATATATATACACATATATGTACACACATATATACATATGTATGCCTATATTTATGTGTGTGTGTGTACATATATATATGTACATATATGTGCATATATATGTATATATGTATGTAAATATAACACTGGCGCCCGGCTAACCGAAAAGTACCATTATTTATTTGGGTACTTTTCTATTATAGCGCATTTAAGAAAATAAGCTTGGCGCAATTCGGGCATTAGAAAATGAGATGTGTTGCCAAAATATATAAACAACTGTGAAAACAAATCTAATGAACTTTTGTTTTTGTTTATATATGCACTTATATACATAGAAAAATCGTTTTTAAATATATATAATATTTTTTTATATGCAAATTACGGCACAGATTTCAGATATGCACCGGGATCCCTAATTGGCGTTAAAATGGTGTTATTTTGCCTGCTATGGTAACCCGGCTATTGTTTTTTATTTATTAATAAATTGTTTATTTACTTTTTTTTATTATTATATAAACTGTTTTGTTCTACAGTTATTAATCAAACTTTTATTTATGTATAGTTATTTCCTTTTCAAAATGATAGCAAATAATTAAAAAATATATAACTGGTATTCGAAAGAACTGGAACACAAATTGGCGTCAGAGAAAAATCACGCCAACGCCGATGCGTATATGACATCTGTGCAAAAATTACTTCCGTTTCTTTATAAAAATGGGTAAATAGCTTTTTATATATTAAATAAATTGTATACATATATAAAAATTTGCTTGTGAGTATGAAGCAGTAAGTAGGTTGTCAGAAAATACGTTGGCAAACTTCTTTCTCGCCAAGAAACTTTTCTCCGAAGAATTGTACATAAGCGATGATTGCTGGAAATGCATTTTTAATTATGGTATGTGCTTTTATGTTTCACTACATTTATGCATACTATACTGTGTGTTAAATGCAGGGTCATATGCAGGGCTACACAAAAGAATTCATAAGGGTTACTGAATATGAGAGTAAATTGCTTAAAGGTGGTTTTTAAAGTAGTTATGCATTTTTACACTGAACTGCATTTAGTTTACTAAGAAATGTTTGTAGAAAATAGATAAAATGATATACAGGGTCACGCAAAGAATTGGATACATAACCGTCTATGGATGATAATATCTGGAAATGTGATTTCAGTAGTTTTAAGAGTTGTTTAAATTAAATTTTAGCTAAATAGTGGCATGTAATAACGGCACTATTTGCTAAGGACGGTAACTGCTGAAATCAATTTTTTAAGTTTTTTATGTGTTTTCTAAAATGTTTACTTAGTTATCTTATTTACCTTATTTCCTTAAATAGCGAAGTTTTGTTAAAGCATTCAGGATGTGTTGGAAAGTGTTTCATATTTTATGCTTAACGCATGATTTTTCTTTCTTGTTTAGTCTTATTTTGCATTAATTTTATTCTTAATTTTTCAGTCTTATACTGCTTTATATACATTTTGGCACAGATGTCATATACGACCCATATTGGCGCGATTTTTTTCCGACGAAAATTTGGCGAAAACATCAACAGCATGAACAACAACATCCGGGTTACCATATCAAGCAAAATAACGACACTTTGGCGCCAGTTAAGTACCCGTTGTGTATATGACATTGGCGTAAGAAAAAAATCGCGCCAATATGGGGCGTATATGACATCTGTGCCGAAACGTTAATATTTAATGTTTAAACACTTCGCCCCCCCCCCCCTTGCAAATACAAACTATGGTACAGATAGCTCTAAATAATAGACAGTTTGGTACTTTTCCACTGTAGGGGCTTTGGCGTTTTTTAAAAAAAGCTTGGTGTAATTCGTGCATCAGAAAGTGAGATTTGGGTACTTTTCCGTTATACTGACACCATTGTCGCCAAGCGTAATAGTTGGCGCAAAATGAAAATCACGGGAATTGAAACATTTGAAAAATAAAAGAAAAAACATTGTCGATAGTAAAGTGAGCATTTGAAAAATATAACATTTGAAAATTACAGACTTTTACGAACTATTTCATTAAATCACAAATATATACTTAAAATAAGTGAACAAATAACTGTTATAAAATAAAGTAATAAAATAAAACTCATATTAAACTGCTGGCATAAAATTACAAATATCTTTTAGCATTTTGAAATAATTGGCACATTAGCGTACATTTTGGCATCGTGTCCGTATAACGGAAAAGTATCGAGACTTTTTGTCAAATCATATAAACAGCTATGAAAAGAAACTTGATGAGCGTTTTTGTTTGTGTTATATATTTATTTTATATGTATATTATTGATGTTTTTTATGTACAAATTACATCTGTTTCTGTAAAAAATTAGAGAAACGGCTTTTTAATGTTAAATAAATCGTATTAATATCGGAAAAAAAATGCGTATGTATATAAAATGAAACAATGGATAGGTTCCCGGAAAATATGTTGCCAAATTTCCTTTTTCGCCAAGGCAGCTATACTGGAAAAGTACCTAAAGCACTTTAAAATCGCGCAGTTAGGAGGTCACACAGTACAGCGTCGTCTATTGGCGGTTATTTTATTAGTAGCATCGGGAGGAAGATGTAAAGATGTACTTTAAATTCTCACCCATAGATTTTGAAAAAAATATTTTAAAAGAGCGGAGTTTAAATTAAATTTCAGTGACCTCTTTTATCAAAGAATAATGGTTTTAAATGGGAATTTCGCCAAGTTGGCTAACATTGGGCGCTACTGTGGTAACCCTGCATTAGTATTTTTCAACAATTGCTCATTTCAATGAGGCGGTCCTACCGGAATCGTGAGGGACACACAGAGACTTGGATTTTATATAAATAGACTAGCAGGCTATGCCCGCTGCGCTGGTCAATATTTCCAAATGAACCTTGGATTAAACTAAATCGTGAATTTGAACTTGTATTTTAAACAATATGGATCTTCAGCTTGACCTTGCACATTACTGAAAACGATGCGAACGCCATTGCGATATAATGTTATCTTAAGCGTTGGACAAAATTTAGCAATTAAGAAGTAATTGTTTTAGTTGATTATAAACAGCGCACTTATGGTCGGGTAAAGAGACCGTTATGACAACAGGAATTAATACCTCTGTAACTAATCAACATATAATGAAATCGTATATACTAACACCATTCCTAAAAGTCATGCAACAGGGCCACTTGTAACAAAATATGTTCTGTAGATTTAAAAAAAAAGGCAAAACTTATATAATCAGGTTCACTTAATTTTTGAACACTTTTACTGTTGCTCTATAACTAAGTACCCTTGAACAATATATATACACTAAAACCTTTCCAAAATTATTTTTAACTAATTGTGGTATATCCTACGAAAGTATTATAAACAATCGGAATGAAATACAAATTTCCGTTGTAAATATATAGTAGATGATGATGATGCGATTTTGTGTAATAGAATTCATAGTAAAGTTTTCGCTTCAAACAAAAACGATGCTTTCAACATTAAAGCTAATACACCAATATGTGAAGTATCCGATTACGGAAGGTTAACTTGAATTCTCATGAGCAACTACTCAAAGAAAAGTGAATATGTGGCTTTTGTGATACTTTTATGTCAGCCGGGCGCAGGTAAGAAATCAATAAAGATTGTATTCATAGCATATTCTTATTTTATTATTTTCATTTAAAACACAAATCTTTCACTCATTTAATTTAAAATGCATGCCTTATACTAATTTCATTTAAAAAACTGAAAAGATAAACAATAATAGGAAATAATGCCATAATTAAAAACAAAAAAATATTTTAAATTTACATACGCAAAATGTAACTACTGCTACTGGGAATTTTAAAAATGCTATTAGCGAGATGTGCGCACGGTTGTTATAAATGTACCCATTTTTTCTTCTTATCGAGGAGCAATTTATAAATCGCACAATATTATTCCAATTCCAATTTCTTTCATTGAGGAGCCTATGACCGGAAAAAATGGAAAAAGACTTTTGTAGATTCTTCGGATGACGGCATCTGACGCCATAAACCGAGTTTATATATATGAAAATAATTTTTAAGTCGTTACAAACATTGCTTTCATACTTAAATATTTTCATTGGTACTACTTGTTATCCCGTCGACCCATTTCGCCAAATTATATAAATCGCCAAACCATTCGCCAAATTATATAAATTGACAGAATCTTTATTTTAAATAACGAAATAACAAATAAATTAATATAACATTAATAAAAATACAAATAAAACGTCGAAATTAAAATCACTTGATGACGTAAACACATTTAGTTTGTTTAAATTCAAGTGAATTTGATATTTACGATCAACCATTATTGGCATTTAATCTTATAGTTTGACGATAGATTTTTGGTAGACGGAAGATCTAAGTAGTACCTTTTCCATTGTTGTTTTATAACGCTAAATTCTCAGTATTTTTTTCCCTTTTATTTTACATAAAATCACTATTTTTTTTAAAAATTAAGATGCTTGCATTTTTATTTCAAACTCATAGAGCCGTTTTTATTTTTTAGCCAAAAGGGTTGATTTGAATTTTTTCCGTTGCTAGAGTAACGGATGTAATGATAGATATTTTGAGGTTTAAATGCCAAAGACACCGCCAAATTAGAAAAATATGAAATGTGTCATGAACTGTTGGACTTATAAAATTTATTTGGTAGCATTCGATTCAGCATACAAAACTACATTAAAATATGCTATCATTTGACGCATAATTTTGATATTCGATTTTTTTTCCCTCCCCGTGCAAAAACCATTAGGGGTGACACTTTAGAAAATCCTTTCTTAGCAGAAGTTTATGTCATAAGAAGTATTTTTACCACGATTTTCAAGATTTTAGGTTCAGTAGTTTGCGCTGTGCGTTAATTAGTACCCTAATCCAGACTTTATTTTATATACTATATTAGATATGCGATTTTGCGGTGAATCGATGATCGAAAATTAGTCCAATATCATTTGAAATATTACATAACAGAGGAGAAAGTACGAAGAAAGACGAAGAAGAAATGACGAATTACAAAAGACTTGTAATTTTTTTTTTCAAAATGTTGAATTTTTCCATAGTAATAACGTATTAAAACATAAATTTCCTTAAAAATTATCTTTATTTCCTAGATTTCGAATCTGTGAATTTTCCTATAAATGAAATTGGCGAAATGACTTGAGAAAATAGATAATATTTGCTTAAATAAAATGGGTAATATTCGTTGATCTGAGTTCGAGTTTATAAATATCACATGCTTTCGGAATTACGGCGAAAAACATTTTAAAAAGTATGAAATTATTTTACAATATGTATGTGTGGCAGAAATTCACACTGAAATTTAAGTATTCGATTCCGTTTTTAAAATATTAACTGATATCTATATAAGTTACAATTGAATATGAAAATGTACTCAAAAAATGATCTCTTTCACCTAAAAAAACACCATTTGTGAGAACATCATCAAGCTAATGTCACGCTTATGCATTTTTGACTTAAAATCACATTGTTTGGCGACAAAAGAAAAATAAAAAATTGTAAAGAAACAAATAGTAATTACACATGTGACTCACAATTACGTCTGCTTGTTTCTTCTATAAGTCACGTGATGGGACAATTAGATATAAAAAAAAAAAGAAAAGAACAGAACAGAAAGAAAATGTCGTTAAAATTTCATCTAATCAAATTTTCAGATTCGTTTCCATATCTAACGCAAGCGATAAAGAGCCAAATATTGCGTATCAAGTGTAATATTTCTTATTAAATTAATTTTTAAGCATTACAAATATTTCTTTCAGGTTTTGATTAAATGTTTCCGTTTTTTAATATTATTACTCATTAAAACAGATTTTCTTCTTCTTTTTTTTTATTTAAATAAAATTAGTAACAGTTTTTCTTTTATTTTTCGAGGTTTAATAGACGTTTCAATTTTTTTTATCAACGATGAATTTCGCCAAGAAATAAAATGGTAACCCTATCGCCCAAAATAACAGAATTTTCCGTCATAATTCTAAAACTAATATAGGTAGAATAATGTGTTATAGATTAAAACCTTCCCTGAAACAATACCTATCTAACGGTATAGGTTCCGTAAAAATCCATGCAGTAGAACTCGAAATCTAGGCGTTCGGAACGAAATTTCCGTTTGGATTTTATATATATAATAGATAATAGAATAGATTTTATATATATATAATAAAATAGATAATAGATTATGTGTTATGAACTATCTCAAAGTTTAAAACATATCGCATTGTTAGATTTCCTAATTTTAACAATATCGCGTTACGTTAGTTCCACATTCCACCACCAGGGAGCGCACTCTATTCTTAACGAAAGCGTATCTGAACAAAACTCCTTCATGCAACCTTTCCGTAGATACATGAATCGGGAGGGTGGCGGTCGTAACCAATAATTTAAGATAATTGCTGAAATTACTACGAAAAATATTTTAAAGGGGCTCTACGCGGGCCCCTAATAGAGTTAGAGGAAATCGGAAGACGGCAAAATAATCGCGGGGAAAAGTTTGCTTGGGTACGTCGGAGCTACTTTTGGCGCGAGATCTAAGCTCTACGACCAATAGGAACCCAGATATTTAAGAAAATATGAAGTAACAAAGTCCAAAATAATAGAATTTTCCGTAATAATTCTATAACTAATCTAGGTATAATGATGTGTTATAGCTTAAAACCTTCCCTGGAACGATACCTATCTAACGGTATAAGTTCCGTAAAAATCCATGCGGTAGAACTCGAAATCTCGGCGTTCGGAACGAAATTTCCGTTTGGATTTTATATATATAATAGAAGACTAGAAAGGTAGCCCGTCAAAAATGACGGAAATTTAGATATAAAGATATATACAACTCATGTGCAAGAATATGAGTTTTCTCGCTTGTTCCGCAGTGATAGATAATAATAACACATTTTAAGAACGAAACACATTTATGAAAAACTGTGTACAGTAGAACACCACTAATCTGCACAGTTTGGTTCCAAGTGTTATGCAGATTTCAGGCTTTTTGCGGTCATGTCTATTCAATCTTTGTTTACATTTTTTTAAATTCATATATTGGACAATTTAGATAGATTGTTGAGCCTTAAAAATAAATAAATAACACACTTGAAGTAAGGTTAAAAACTATTAAATTATCGTATACGATTTCATGAAATGGTATTATAAGGTGTTATATGTGTGTGCTTCACGATCTTGGTTACGACGTTGGCGAAATTAGCTGCAACTTGTCATAATCCTAATAGTGTCGGCCGCTATAACAAAAAAGTAACCAGTTTTTAGTAAAATTTCTGATATAAAGTAGCTTTCAAAAACTTGTGTAAAATTGCAGTCCGTTCTCGTGTTATGTCAGTCCTAGGAATAATATTTCTAACACTGAAGATTTTCCATATATATATGGAATTTAGAAAAGCTTCTCCAGAAGAAAGGTCCTGAAATGACATCGTAATTCCCCTAACTTCAAAGTTTAATCGGGCCCTGATGTTGAGTACTGAAATCTAATAAATACAGTTATTTTGAATGTTGCAACAGAATTAAACAGTTAAACTTATTTAACGTAAACCCGCTGTTACTTCCCGATGTTATTTTTTAGTATTAAGGAAGAAAATTATTTAAAATTTTCAAATCATGCATTTATGATTTTTTCCGTCTTTAATAACTAAATAATGAAAAAATAGGCTTTTGTTCTGAGCTCATAAATATGACAATAAAATAATGTAACTAAGAGACATTGCAAAATTAAATCTTTGTGATTACAAACCATAAACAAACGATACCGCCACCATTTTACCTACTGTGACGTCATTAGAATATTGCCCATTGATTGTTGGATAACTTATTTTGTGAATGATTACCTCAATGATTTAATATTTTTGACGTTTCACGATGAATGAATCACTTGTGTTTGTTTAGGTTTATGGAATGAGATATTAAGCTCTGAAACTAATTTCAATTGAAGTTATCCAAGGATATGTGTATTTTTAATCGAAATTAAAAACAATGCTTTGATCTCCAGATAAAAAGTTTTAGTTTGTATAATTTGTTATTTCTGTTAAATATGTATTTAAGTACTTTTCCATTATAGCGCATTTTTAAGAAAAGCTTGGCGCGATTCGGGCATCAGAAAGTGAGATATGTTGCGAAAATATATAAACAGCTATGAAAACAAATCTAATGAACTTATATCTTTGTTTATATATGCACTTATATGCATAAAAAATCGTTTCTAAATATATATAATTTTTTAATATTCAAATTACGTCACAGATTTCAGATATGAACCGGGATACCTAACTGTCGCCAAAATGGTGTTATTTTGCCTGCTATGGTAACACGGCTATTGTTTTTTATTTATTAATAAATTGTTTATTTACTTTTATTTTCTGTTTTTTAATTATATAAACTGTTTTGCTCCATAGTTATTATTCAAACTTTTATTTATTTATAGTTATTTCCTTTTCAAAATAATAGCAAATAATTGAAAAATATATAAGTAACTGGTATTCGAAAGCGAGATTTCTGCCAAATTGGCGTCATAGAAAAATCACGCCAACCCCCATGCGTATATGACATCTGTGCAAAAATTACTTCTGTTTCTTTATAAAAATGGGTAAATAGCTTTTTTTATATTAAATTGTCGGCACAGATGTCATATACGCCCATATTGGCGCGATTGTTTTTTGACGCCGATGTCATATACGCACCGAGTACTTAACTGGCGCCAAAGTGTCGTTATTTTGCTTGTACTGGTAACCCGAATGTTGTTTATGCTGAAGTGTTATCGCCAAATTGGCGTCGGAATAAAATCGTGCCAATATGCGGCGTATATGACATCTGTGCCAAATTGTATACATATGAAAAAATTGCTTGTGAGTATGAAGCAGTAAATAGGTTGCCAGAAAATACGTTGGCAAACTTCTTTCTCGCCAAGAAACTTTTCTCCGAAGTATTGTACATAAGCAATGATTGCTAGAAATGCATTTTTAATTATGATATGCGCTTTTATGTTTCACTACATTTATGCATACTATACTGTGTGTATAAATGTTCATATGCAGGGCTACACAAAAGAATTCGTAAGGGTTACTGAGTATGAGAGTAAATTGCTTAAAGGTGGTTTTTAAAGGAGTTATGCATTTTTACGCTGAACTGCATTTAGTTTCTTAAGAAATGTTTGTGGAATATAGATAAAATGATATACATGGTCACGCAAAGAATTGGATACATAACCTCTGGAAATGTGATTTCAGTAGTTTTAAGAGTAGTTTAAATTAAATTTTAGCTAAATAGTGGCATGTAATAACGGTACTATTGGCTATGGACGGTAACTGCTGCAATCAATTTTTAAAAATTTTTATGCGTTTTCTAAAATGTTTACTTAGTTATCTTGGTACTTCTTAGTTATACCGTCGACCAAATTACTGTCGCCAAATTGTAAGATTAATAGCCAATAATGGTTGCCATTAATTAATTAATTAAATGCCAATAATGGCCAATAAAACCATTAATTCGACGTTTTATTTGTATTTTTATTAATGTCTTACTATTGATTTGGCAATTTATATAATTTGGCGAAATTGGTCGACGGGATATCTAAGAAGTAACGTTATCTTAAAAACCTTATTTTCCTAAATAACGAAGTTTTGTTAAAGCATTCAGGATGTGTTGGAAAGTGTTTCATATTCTATGCTTAACGCATGATTTTTCTTTCTTCTTTAATCTTATTTTGCATTTATTTTATTCTTAATTTTTTAGTCTTATACTGCTTTATAGATACTTTGGCACAGTTGTCATATACGTTATCATATATTGGCGCGATTTTTTTCCGACGCCAATTTGGCGAAAACATCAACAGCATAAACAACAACATCCGGACTACCATATCAAGCAAAATTACGACACTTTGGCGCCAGTTAAGTACCCGTTGTCTATATGACATTGGCGTCAGAAAAAAATCGCTCCAATATATGAGATCTGTGCCGAAACTTTAATATTTAATGTTTAAACTCTTCGCTCCACTCCCCTTGCATATAGTACAAACTATAACACGGATAGCGCAAAATAATAGACAGTTTGGTACTTTTCCACTGTAGGGGCTTTGGCATTTTTTTAAAAAAGCTTGGTGTAATTTTGGCATCAGAAAGTGAGATATGGGTACTTTTCCGTTATGCGGACACCATTGTCGCCAAGCGTAATAGTTGGCGCAAAATCGTGAATTGAAGTATTTGAAAAATAAAAGAAAAACCATTGTCGATACTAAAGTGAGCATTTAAAAAATATAACATTTGAAAATTCCAGACTTTTACGAACTATTTCATCAAATCACAAATATATACTTAAGATAAGTGAGCAAATAACTGCTATAAAATAAAGCAATAAAATAAAACTCATATTAAACTGCTGGCATAAAATTACAAATATCTTTTAGCATTTTGAAATAATTTGCGCATTAGCATACATTTTGGCATGGCGTTCGTATAACGGAAAAATATCGAGATTTGTTGTCAAATCATATAAACAGCTATGAAAACAAATGTGATGAGCGTTTTTGTTTGTTTTATATGTATATTACTGATGTTTTTATGTACAAATTACATCTGTTTCTGTATAAAATTAGAGAAACGGCTTTTTTATGTTAAATAAATCGTATAAATATCGAAAAAAATGCGTGTGTATATAAAATAAAACAGTGAATAAGTTCCCGGAAAATATGTTACCAAATTTCCTTTTTCACCAAGGCACCTATATTGGAAAAGTACCTAAAGCACATTAAAATCGCGCAGTTAGGAGCTCACACAGTACACCGTTGTCTATTGGCGGTTATTTTATTAGTAGCATCGGAAGGAAGATGTAAAGATGTACTTTAAATTCTCACCCATAGATTTCGAAAAAATATCTTAAAAGAGTGGAGTTTAAATTAAATTTCGGTGACCTCCATTATGAAAGATTAATGGTTTTAAATGGGAATTTCGCCAAATTAGCCAGCTATCGCCAGGTTGGCTAACATTTGGCGCTACTGTGGTAACCCTGCATTAATATTTTTCAACAATTGCTCATTTCAATGAGGCGGTCCTACCGGAATAGTGAGGGACACACAGAGACTTTGATTTTATATAAATAGATAGATATAATGATTTTATGATAATTCTGAATTAACATGTAATGAGCAGATTCTCTCAGACGGTTTGTAATTTATTCAAAAATATCTTATTTTATTTTTTGAAAAAACAAATAAATTTTAATAAAATTAAGTTTTTTTTTATAAAAATATTATATAGGGATAGAAATTAATATTACTATTAGTTTTAAATATACGGAGTAAAATTTTCATATTATGTTTTCTTCTTCAAAAATTCTTGTGTTTTTCATTTGACTTATAATTTCTTGACACGGTCTATATACTTACATTATTACAATATCACCACTTATTTGCATATGGTAATAAATCTACGTGTGGATAAAATATATTTACTTTTACATGTGTTGATGAAACGTGCCAAATATTTCCTTATTAAAGTTATTTATATGCGTGCAACAGAATGGAAGAATGTATTTTAAGACCAATAATAATGATATTTAACATAAACCACTTTAAGATATATTACAAAACATTGTCCTAGGATCAGTTCGGCATTGCAGAACTCTCAGTGTTATACACTCATGTTTGTGAAAACTGGAAACACCATGAATGAATGACGCGCTTGAGGTGAAAATTTCAGAGATTGCAAAGTATACTGTGTTATGCAAATGATTCTAATTTCAGAGTCACCACGTATGCGTGGGCTGAACAGCGCCCTCTGGACTGCTGCTGAAACCATATAAATAGAGGGCTGTTGCGGGAAGTTGAAATTTGTCTATAGTTATCTACTAGAGATAAAGTTTAGGTGAGACTTAATTATACCTCTTCGACGAAGGAGGGCGACATTTCAAAAACTGACGGAGTTTGAACGGGAAGATTCAGCAGCCGTCGGGAAGAAGGATTTTCCTATCGTGGAATAGCAACTCGTGTGCACCGTAACATCAGCAGAGTGATCCAAATTTGAAGCAGTGTACCGACGAGGATCGGACAACTCGGAAATATGCGACGGACCCCGAACGGTGACGTCAACGGGCGATGATAGACACATGATTCGCATGGCGCTGAAGAACCCCACAGCTTGATTTAGACAGTTGGCAGCTCATTTGTCAACTGCTACAGGTGTATCAGTTTCTGCTTCGCCAATTCTTCCTTACATACAGGATCCCACTCACTCAAAACTAACAACGCCTGCGGCTGCAATGGGCTCCTGAAAATAGAGACTGGCGTGCAGATTGGCAACAAGGGATCTTTTCTGACGAATCTCGCTTTAATTTGCGATATCATGATGGCCGCATTGGTGTTAGACGCTAAGTTGGCGAACGCCTAAAGACAATGTGGATGCATTTGTTTCAACTTTCTCGTGACAACACATATAAATTTGCTTGCGTTGAAACTTTTACTGTTTAAAAATTTTAAAACTATTTCAGAAATGATTTTCTCAGGCTTGTAGACCAGCTTAATTAATAAATTCATCAACAAGGATGAAATTCATTTGTTTCAATAAGATGTAAGATCGTTGTGCTTAAATAATTCAAGATTCCTAAGAAATTTGTCATATTTAGGGTACATGTAACATTTCTTAAATAAATATGTATTTTAGTAACCAGGAAATGATTAAAAACTTTACCTTTATTTTTTAATAAATAGGTTTCAAAAGCATGAGATGGATTAGTTTCAGGATGAGTTATTTGTGAATAGCTATTTGATCTTGCACTACAGGATGTTCTTGAATAGAATCTTACCTGTTTTTGACCGTTAGTTTTTAAAATATTCATTTATTGATTCCAATCATTCAAAATGTTCATCACTTATATTTCTATAGAATGTTAACACATTAATTATTTCAAATTTCATTTTACGTGCAATTTACCCAAGAATGTATCCATCCATCCGCTTCGACGATTAAAAGGTTAAATTTTTTTTTCACAGACAGATTATACATTATTGAAGAATTTGCATTACTACCTTCATGGTTTTCAATTTGAAAACACATGCTGGTAAAAGTGTCAGCATGAACTGCTAAATCATCATTGGCTATCGTTATTAAGTCATCGTGAACATCAATATCAGGAGAAATATTGTCCTTCCTAGCAAATAGGCCTTCTTTTGATACGGGCCAAGGCTAGCGACTGTTTTTATATTCAACCGCATCTCAATTTACGAAAGAAAAGATTTTGGGCACATTTCTCTTAAAGTAACCCTAAACAAAGCCAATGACAAAAATTATTTTTCAGAAAGTGCAACGAACAGAATAAAAGAATAGTCCACTGGAACATGTAGATATGACGGCCCGTACTCAAAGGGTTAATAGTTGAATCATTAAAATGAAAACCATTACTAAAAATAAATTTATTTGTAGGAAAGATGTGAAAGCACAAATCATTTCTAATAGCTAAACTGTGACCATAAAAGTGATTGCTTTGCAATTAATGATGGCCGGATTCGAGATCTTATAAGAATCGATACCATAGTTTTCGAAAATTTTTCAGAAATCGAAATCACAATCGATTCTTTGTACCCAAATGCTGTAGCATAACCGCAACATGCTTTGTCCACAACAAAGTAGATGAGGCGTGACATTTCGTCTGTTTTACGCAATGTTTAGTCTACGTAAAATCGTACGCATTTTTTAATGATCACACGCCATATTCATATCAGGTGTGGGACCTGGAGGAATAGCGTCTCTCACGGTTGATGAAATTTTTTTCCCTATACAATATCTCTTGTTGTTGTTGTTGTTAATGATAGCATGCTATAATTCATAGCTCTGGGAGCAATTTCTTTTCGCTTAAAATTTTCCAGTATGATAAATATTACGATTGTCATAATGATTTATTTTTGGTATACTTTTTTTAATGTTGAATTTTATTTTACAAATTCTTAAAAAATTATGCCTGAAAGAAACGATTCTGGTAGTGCTAAAAACGAAATTACGCAATCTCTGATTCCTAATTCTATTTTAAAACTTATATTTCCTTACATGACATAGAGAACATGATCTCATCATTGGATGGTAGCGAATATCAAAATATTTTAAAATGAATTACTGATTTTGAGGATGTTATTTCTTTATTTATTGAATGATTTGCATAACTCAATATTAGCGAAAATTGAACGGCTGGAAATGCGAAACTAGTAAGTGAATGTGAGACTAAAATAAATTCTTGGTCTAAATTTAAAGCGTTACTTATTTCCGAATGTGGCCAAACATGTAATTCCGCTGAATTACATGAATTATTACCTAAAAGAAAAATAAAGCAAAATGAAACACATGATGAATTTATTTTAAAAATGAAGCAATTCTGTCCTCGCGGTAATATTGAAGACATAATGCTTTAATACAATATTTAACAAATGGAATAATTGATCATGTGCTAAAAAAATAATTTCTCTGTGGTTGTTCTAATATATATTTTTTTAATTAAAAAAAAATATGATTTAACAAAGATTAAGATTTGATTACGACAATGTTAAACTTGATGCAGATGGTAGGCCTAAGATTGGACCTGAAATTGATGTTAAGAATAAATCTAGACCTATTAAACTTGATATTTGTTTTTATAACTACGGAGATAGAAAACACAAAGTACACTGTAAAAAAAAAAAAAAAAAAAAAAAAAAAAAAAAAAAAAAAAAAAAAAAAAAACGACCAAGTTTCTTGTAGGAATCGGAAAAATAGTTGCCCTTATCGTACCGGAAAAGTTTCCGACCCATCTCGGAATAAAATCCGTAAAATCGAAATAAAGCCAGTAAAATGCCGTTTTATTGACTTTTTTTTTTACCGATTTTATTCCGAGCTGGGTCGGAAAATTTTCCGGTACGATAAGGGCAACAATTTTTCCGATTCCTACAGGAAAACTGGCTGGATTTTTTTCGACAGTGTAATCAGTGCAGAAATAAAGATAACAGTCTCTTTATTTTTCTTCTAATAATATGGCCATAAATCAGTCGAATGTAGTAAAGCAAAAAATGCAAACTTTCCTAATGATACTCATGTTCTATCCTGTTCTCAGAGTTTAATTCTTAAAGATGTAAAGCTGCATTCATTAAATTAAATTTCATTAATTTATACGGGAAGTCAAAAATCTATTTTAAAGAAAAGAAATTTCGATAAAATTAAAGATTATGTAAAATTATAACCAACGGATATGCTTTTAACTGGATTAGGTAAAAAATCATTCAGACCAATATGTTACTTTGAGGCTGAAATCGAAATTGATGATTCCAAATTTTAGTCATCTATTTTTGTGATTGATGATAAGTGTATCGAATTTGAGATTATTATTGGTACTGATGTAATGCAACAAAGTTCATTAACTGTTTCTGGTAATATAAATAAGTATAAGAATATTCTTTTGTTAATGTTTTAAACGCATGTGAATTAACTGTAAATTTTAAGATTTAACCTTATTCATCCACCTTGTGCAGTAGTAACGCACAAATCAAAACAAGTTTTTACCCGTTCAAAAATTGTGTTATTCTAGCTCAGAAATTTATGAATTACGTCTAGAAAATGAAAATTTAATTGTCCAAATAAAAATCCCTGCCGGCCCGGCCTACAGGCGGAGGTAGTTTTCGAAGTTAAAAATACTAATTTCACTAACAAAAACTAAATCATGATTAGAGATAAACCCACTTTAACAATTTTATCTGGACGCTTTTGACGAGTTTTTATTTCATTTTTATATAATAACTGGTTTTATCAGAATCATGTTAAGGCGGTATTAAAAAAAAATACTTTTCCATGCTCAACAACTCGAAATTTTCTGGCACATTTTCAGATTCATTTTTAATAAAAAAAATATTAAACTTGCTGACGTGATTTTTGAAGAGATTTATAAGCGACCCGTGTTTTTATTTTTCGTTCAATTAATTAAAACTGGATTTATAAACATTTTTTTTTTCTCAGTAGGACAATATTTTTCGTTTCTGACACAATCGGTTCGGAAATTCTGTTCAAAATGCCCACTTTGGCATCAATTTTTGAAACATATTCTGCATCTATCAAAAAATCGATGATTACGGTACATTGTATAGTTTCTGAATAAGAGAATCTACCAACTGGATGCTTTTTTGAGTAGAAAATGAATTTAAAAACTAGTCAAAAAATAAGCAGTTTGGATTTGAATACACCCTTAATAAAATGACTTTTTTCTTCAACCGATATGTATTTTTAATTTGTTTTGGCTGTAAGAATTGGACCTATCAAAAACTTGTCTATATAAATGTTGTAGACAATATTAAGAAGATATATAATAAATTCATGGGGATTTTATATCTTGTGATTTGACGGAGTTATGGATTTTTTTTCTTCTTCATTTTCCGCTTTTTGTTTTCGTTTTTATTTTTATTTTTATTTTTATTTTTATTTATTATTTTTTTTTTTTTGCGGTACGAGTTGGTCCTATCAAAATGGTCCCATGAATATAAAAGTTGTAGATAATATTAAGGAGATTTATAACAAAATTAATTGGATTAATTGGATCTTGAGAATTGAGGAAGTTATGATTTTTTTTCTCTCCCAAAAACCCTATTTTTGCGCACCTTGAGCCCATTTTAAATTTTATAAAAAAAATCTGTGATACATAAATTTTTGGACCTATTTTTAGAAGTAATAAAAAATTTAAATTGATTTGATATGTACAAAAATTAAGAAGATATAAGATTTTTTCGGTTTTCACAAAACCCCTCCATATTTCCATCCCCTTGGTCCGATTTTGCCCATTAAGGAATGTGACCGAGATTTTATACCCCTTGATTTTATGTATCAGTTTAAAAGAGATTTGTGCAGAATTGTGGAAGCTATCGTGTCCAGAAGAAAGTGATATATATATATATATACATATATATATATAGATAGATAGATAGATAGATAGAGTTTTTTACTGAGGGTCGTTTTGGGTTCTAGGGGTCATTATCGTTGTAGATCTGTAAAATTTTTCCAGAAATTCCAACATAGGGAGAATGTAATAGGTAGTATTTCATACGAAATCTACCTAAAAGAAGCTGAAAAGAAATGTAAATTATTACAATAATTTTTAATCGAATTAAGAAGCATTTTTGTCAGAAAAATTGAAGTCAAAAATCGCAATAACATAATTAGAAGCTAAATTAGAACGAGAAGTAACAAAAACACAGAACATTAGTAAATTATATAGAAAATTAGAGAGATGCTTTCCAGATATAAAATCCCAATTATATGAAGAAGGTAAACGCTCATAACAATAGCAATTACGTCTAGTAAAAGCAAATAACTATTTTAAACATCTAGAAAAACAGTTAGAAGTATCTAACGATAAATGTTCAGACTGAAAATGTCCAAAGGAAGAATTCAGATAAAATTAAATAATTTCCTGGAAGATTTAAAAAATTTACGACAATAACTGATTAGAAGGAAATTAAGATGAATAACAGTGCTAAACTCTTTAAAAATGATTCAGATTCCAAAAAGTTACAAAATAAAGAAAATATGACGTGTCTTTCCATAAATGAAAAAAACCCAGAAATTTGATATCATAAATGAAATTTTTTTTTTTTAAAGTCAACCTTAAGAAGATGTCAAGTAATAAGAAGTTGAAGAGTAATGTTTCTAAAAAAATTACGAATATCCAGAAGTCGTTAGGTGAATCCAAAATAATGAATTATTATGAAGATTATGAAGTTAAAACTCCGAAGCAACAGTTTACTAAAAAGAAGTCCGGTGATAGCAGATCCTTTTTTGAAGTAAATAAAAGTAAATTTGAAAGTAAATTTGACTTAAATTCCGAACATGACAATTTGACCGATGTTGAAAAGTATGGTATCGATCCTGATAAATACCTCGATTCCGAAGGAGCAGTGAATCCTTATATAACAGTGACTATGAAATGTGATTAAAGAAGAAAGAGAAAAGTACGAAAAGACGTAAAAGAAGAAAAGACGTAGAAAAAAAATGAAGAAGAAGAAAGAATTTTTAATGATGCTTTATAACATGACAAACCTTTATGACGAATATACTTCTTGAATACGAACTATCAGTTTTTAACCTTTGACTGTCCAATGATCATCATGAAAGTCCATCTACGAACTGATTGTGACTCTTTTTTTCTTGTTTTGTTTGTGGAACTTTGGATACTGCTCTTTATTTTTTGTCTTTCTAGATGTCCCTGCTGCTCCTTCCGGGGACCAAGGTGTCACCCGAGGCTGAGCGATCCGTCAGGATGGTGCGATACGATAATATTTTTCGCGGGAGAAGCGATGTGAAAATTTTGGAGGAACTACGATTTTTGAGAAGTTCAAGAATATCTTGTTAAAATGGTGAAACTGATACGAATAAATTGAAACTTTTAAGATGATTTAAGAAATTGGTGAATCAGTTGGTGCGAAAAAATCGCTAAATTTAATCAGTCGCGGAATAAACCACCAAATTTGACGAACACTAGCAGGAAAACATCGCCAAATTATTCATTTTCTTGTGAGAAAATATTGAAATACTCATTAATTGGTCACAGGAAAGTATCCAAAATTACACCTATTAAAGGGGATGCTCCATTTTAAAATGTTTTAAAATAAGATGCAAGAGAGTCTTTATGAGAAAAGAGTAGGCTTTTTCAAAAATTCTCGCACGTAGCTGATTTTTTCAATTTCCAATTTGGCAGTGAAGAGCGCTTGGCGGCTCTTTTTAAGTACTTTACATGGCTGGTGCCCTTTTTAAATATTTTACGTACCCATTTTGCCTATTTTCAGTGTCACTTTCAACAAGTTTGCATTCATCGCCCCTTTTAAAAAATTCGCATTTTTCCCTCAATCATTTGACGAAATTCACCTTTTTTTCAGAGGCACTTTGACGAAATTCACATTTTTCCCGCGGCTCTTTGACAATTTTCATATTTTTCCCGAAATTATTTGATTAAATTTGTGTTTTTCCGCGATCCTTTGACGAAATTCGATTTTTTTACTGACTTCATTGACGAAATTTGAATTTGTCCCAGGGTCCAATGATAAAATCAAGTTTTCTTCGCAATCCTTTGACGCAATTTAAAAATTTTCCACGATTCTCTGACGAAACTCGTGTTTTTTTTTTTTTTTTTTTTTTTTTTTTTGCGTACGATTGAAAAAAATTTCGTTTTCTTCGATGACTGTCGAAATTCGTAGTGCTTTTTATGCCCGAATTTTCTGACTGATGACCTATTTTTTAAAATTTCCTGAACCAAATCCTGAAAAATCCGGCACAGAATCAACCCTGGTTCGCGAAGACAATATTATTTTTCTTATATTTTCCCCTCTTTTAGTCAATTAGGATTAGAAAGTATCGTCATCGACAGTGAATTTCTAAAAGTCTACCGTAATGCGAGTTTTAAGAACACATGCTCCTAAGTGTATGAATGAGAAGATAATTACAAGGCGTGGGTTATAGTACGGACAGAATAAGTAGAGAGAAGGGCAGTGTTTTTTTAAAGAGGCAAGGAGGGCGCTATTTGTTGGATGAGCGGCAAGAGAAGCCCAATTTTTAAAAATAAAGGTAGGAAGGGCGGAGCGCCCTGATGAGACTATCTGGGGGAAAACTCTGGGATAAAAACCCATCCAAAATTTAAATGTTTTTGCTTTTAAAAATGTTGGGAGGAGGGGTTTACAATCGGGATTTTACGGTATTCTCGTATTTTCATTATAAATGACCTTGACTGATTTCTTGTTTTATAAAATAAGGGATCTAAATGTGACCGTAGTCCTTTGCCGTATTTTTTAGGGCATTTCCCACAGTTTTAAACAACTACTTTATACTTAAATTAAATGTTTATTTAACGACATCATTATAACACAGTATTTTCGGTTTTTTAAATAAAAAATCTATTTTTAGCAGGTGCAGCATTTTATTGAAAAATTGTTTCTTTCGCAAATATTATTTCAGGAAATAAATTAACATATCTTTTGTAGGCTGTATTTATATGAAAATTTTTATACTCACCAGTTTAATCTAACTTGTGCATTATGTTTTTAGCAAATAGCTTCATATCTTACTAAATATGTTGAAATATCAGAAAAACGCATTTTATATCAAAAACTTTATCCTTTTCTTTTCCTGCTAGATTTAAATTCCAGTGAGTTTTTAAAACACTAAATTTACATAATACGATATTTTGTACTTTATTTTGACAATTATTGTAAAATTCTCGGAAACAACTGCAGAAAATTTAAAAACAATAACATACACTCTTTAGGTAACAGAGTGAGAAATGAAATCTTCAAGTCTTTAAATTAAATCATTTCTCTGATATGAAATTCTCATATTACGAATTTCACTCTCAATGCAAATATATATGTAAATTTGCCAATTCAACATATTTTTATGAGGTTTCTATATTCCTTTTTCTACATTTTTATCTCTAGTTTTAAAGGCTATTTTAAAAACATGTTTTGCATACACTGTTATTTTGTAAATTTTATTCGTTACACGTGGTATAAAATATACTTTCTTCGCCTGTTAAAAAAAAAAAAAAAAAAAAAAAAAACTATTTTTATGAACAGAAAACACTGTATTTTAGTCTTTTTATTGAATATATTTAAAAAATTGACAAAGTAAATGCACTGATGGATTACGAGATTCAATAATATTATCAAAAACAGGAATGATATTAAAAACATGAAAAAATCGGGGTTTTTTTCCAGAACGATAACCTCTAAAACAATTCATTACAATATGGCTTTTTATTACTTACGCATCATACGTAGTATAAAGTAAGTCTTGTAATCGTTTTATAAATCGAAAAAAAAATTTTGACCGATTTAAACGTTTCAGACACTGAAGATTCCAAAAAACATATTTTTAGAAAAAAAATTTTGGTGTCCGTCTGTATGTGTGTCGGTGTGTGCATCTGTAACCTCTCTATCTCACGAAAAAATTGAGATAGAGAATTGAAATTTGGTGTGTAAATAGGAAATAATAATGGGAAGAAGCCTATTGAATATCAGTAACCTCGATTATCCGGAACTATTTTTTTCGGACTCTCGAAATATTCGTTCTGATAAAAGGTTTACAAATATTTTCGAAATTTTTTATTTGAAGGAGTGAATATAAAAGACAATAAAACACATAAATTTTGCACCATGAATGCACTCGATGGGATAATTAGTTGCCGTCATATTTGTTATCATATTTTTCACACTCTTCGATTTTTCGTGACCCCGTATTTCATTCAAATTTCAATTCAAAGATATATTTTAATTGGAAATGAGACGCTTAATCCGACGCATTAAACTGTTAGTTAATATGATTATAATTTTTCGAGTTATAAGGATGTTTCTTTTACATAATTCGGTACTACTCGATTATCCCGCCGACCCAAAAACTATCGCCAAACTATAAGATTGAATGCCAATAATGCCTTATCGTAAATATCAAGCATTTAATGCATCTACATACATATAAGGGGGTTTACCATAGGGGGAACCCTTTTCTATCGCCATATGTCGCCAAGTTTGTCGCTAACTTGGGGTATATCGCCAAATTTGGAGACCAAAATTAGTCGCCAAATGTGACGCGAAATCTCTAATATTTCGCCAAATTCCCATAGAATTCCATTGTAAATCAATAGTGTTTACTTGCTTATAGAAAATCAACAAATTGAGATATTTTAGTGCAACAAAAAGTAATATTAACTTAAGGGATTATATTAATTGTGTTTAAGGGGTCCAAGTAAATTAAATTATGAATAAAAGTAACATGATACAATACTTAGCATGTATCACATGTTTTATTATTTTCAATTCCTACTATTAGTTCACACTCTCCCTATATATATATATATCTTGTTCAAATTTTCAATCGTTAATAAAATACTTATTATTCATCCTATCAAGTTCAAATATTTTTTTTAAACAAGTACTGGATGACAATTGATGTTAATACAGATTTTTCAAATATTAATTCCTTAATTAAATTTTAATTAATTAATTTTAGTTTATATGGGAGACAAAATGGCGGCCATTGGTTATTGAACAGCATTTAATGCATCTTCATATCTATAAGGAGGTTACCATAGGTGTGACCCTTTCTGTCGCCAAATAACGCCAAGTTTGTCGCCAACTTGTGTATATCTCTAATATTTCGCCAAATTCCCATAGACTTCCGTTGTAAACCTACTTGCTTATAGAAAATCAACAAATTGCGATATTTTAATGCAACAAAAACTAATATTATCTTAAGGGATTATATTAAATTTTTCTTTGATAACCTAAGTAGGAAATGATTTTAAAAACTAAATTTTTATATTACTTGTTTTCAATTTTATATTATGGATATCCATGATGAGTAAGTATTACGGTGGCCCCCAACGACTACTTTAATTTATCATTAATATGCATCCATGCTCATAAATCTATATTATAAAGCAAAGTCATGTCCATGCCTAACGCTGACGTCATATTGACAATGGAAACACCTGACCATAAAATGTCACTTTTCTTGCATCTTGGTAACATCACACAATTAAAATAGTTATACCTTACAATAAGAAAAAAGTGTTCTTTTAAATGCAATTCGTTTGAAAACTGTACTTAAATTTGCTAATTTTTTATGCCTTTTCAAATTATCTTCCAACACGTATTTTGCTTTAAATCTATCATTATAATGTGACGACCGATTACGAAACATTTAGCCGTTTCCAGTTAATGCATTACAAACAATTCAGCGTTTGTTTCCTGCTAATATTCCATAACGATATTAAAGATTTCCTTATTAATAAATAAAACAATATAAATAAAAATCAAATTTAATAGACATGTAACCTAACTACTTACTGAAATTATCAGAATGAACGAGGCTGCTGTAAGTGGCGATTATTTCCACTGTAAATTCCTGGTATGCGGCTAATATGAATATATATCGAATTCAATAAATTTCCAAAATATGTTTTAATACATTAATGAAATTTTTCATATAAAATGCTTTTTGTGTTATTATGAGGTCATAAATAACAAGAAAATATTTTAATCGCGAAACGTTAAACTTCTTTTGTTGATCATTTTACATGTTTTTGTAAGTTTTGGATACCATTTCACTTTTTGGAAATTGCCAATCTGATTGTTTGTAACTTTTATGGGGTAGTATTTTTGTGGCTATTCTATCTCAAGAACTAATGCCCGGAATTTCCCAAAACCTTATATTTTATTACACATTGACACAGAACTGGTTTGTGTTGTTGATTTGGTTTGTGTGTGGCCCTTCTTAGTGCTTCTTTCGTTATATCTGTGATGCTATATCTCAAGATCTGATGTACGGAATTTCATAAAACTGCATATTCTTTCCCTTGCTAAGATAAATAGATGCTGATAACATTTCGGTGTATATCGCCAATTAGATGGTGCTGCTATGACTGTTTTCCACGATTTTTATTATAACTATTTCATTATAGCATATCTCTGCGTCTATGGGATGTAATTTCATCAACTTCACATTCCGTTAGACCGTCCCTTAGGCATAAGTAGTTGTTGATTAGGTTTCGGTGTATATAGTCCAGCATTTGGTGTTAATTTGCTATATCTCATCATCTATGAATAGTAAACTTGGTGCACTGGTACACTTTGACATGAAATTGTAACTCATTAGGTTTGAATGGATCGTTCTGGGGGACTGTGCATTGATTTTAACGATTTCCCTGTTAGATATATATCTCGGATTCTATGGGATGAAATTTAGTGAAATTTAAAAATAAGATAGGGTAAGATAAGATTGCAAGATATTTATTTAAGCATACATTATTTTAGTTTTTGGATTTGATCATTCAAAAGGAGATGGTAGTATGTTGAGGTTTTTTCCATTTCTGTAATAGATTGCATGAATAGAAATTCATGACGCAGAGTGATTCTCGTCGAATATGCATCTGGAGAGAACGTGAATCTCGCTATCACCCCAGCTACGTAAAAAAAATCGTCAGATTTTGTGTAGTAAAAGAAACCTTGTCTGGGACTGCATAATGTTGGGCAGTCGTACACAACTGCGCTTCTTCGATGCGGGTACTATCAACGCTGATCTCTATAACGATGAGGTACTTGAAGTCTATGTGCAGTTGTCCAGGGATGATGTTTGCCCGGACTTCATGTTTATGGATGATAATGCGAAGCCACACAGAACTTACATAATTGATGATTTTCTTGAAGATGATAAACTCAAATTTCATTTTGTCTCATACCACATTTATCATCTGAGATATATGTCTTTATTCTTTGCTTAAATATACATCGGTATCATAACGTCATCTCGCTATCACCCCAGCTACGTAAAAAAAATCGTCAGATTTTGTGTAGTAAAAGAAACCTTGTCTGGGACTGCATAATGTTGGGCAGTCGTACACAACTGCGTTTCTTCGATGCGGGTACTATCAACGCTGATCTCTATAACGATGAGGTACTTGAAGTCTATGTGCAGTTGTCCAGGGATGATGTTTGCCCGGACTTCATGTTTATGGATGATAATGCGAAGCCACACAGAACTTACATAATTGATGATTTTCTTGAAGATGATAAACTCAAATTTCATTTTGTCTCATACCACATTTATCATCTGAGATATATGTCTTTATTCTTTGCTTAAATATACATCGGTATCATAACGTCATACTTTTTATTAAAATTTCTAAATATACATATTTTCTGCTTTCATCATTTGAAATATATATTTATGTACTCAGCCAAATAAAAACACTAGTACGTGACCGTATGGAAATTTCTAACTTTTCAATTGAACAAAGCTTAGTAAATCTCAAATTATTCTTCAAACATCCTTTGAATGCAGTGTATGGAAATACCACATGAACGTATCACAGTAAAGCTCGTAAAAAATTCTCCGTGGATCCAAATCACTGTTTTTGTTCATTTTTACGGATCCAATTCGGCACTAATAAATCTTCGAAAAAAAGAATTACTCGTGAAAATGCAAAAAATATTTTAGAATAACTGTAACTGTAAAACCTGTAATCTGTTCACTTTAAGCAGAGTTTTGAATACCACTTAAGGAGTTATGGGGAAGCATAATAATGAAGATATGTGTTGTAATGTAAAATTCCTTAAAAGAAAACGTTTTAGATTGATTGAAATATTTCGAATTTTGTTCCCGATGTACAAATGTGTCATTATGTTGCATATTTATATACGATTTATTCGTTAAGATATTAAGTACAACAACAATGTCGGTCAACATTTATCGGTCGTCCCATTTCGGCAGAATGGTATTATAAGCTAAAGTATATAAAAAAAGTCAGTGGAATAAATGGGAAATTCATAAAAATATCCGCATACAAAAAGCTGATTGACAATTTGTGAAATATGTTTTAGGTTTCAGCTACTTTTAAAATACAATTAAAATTCAACTCACGATATCGCCTATTTTTTCTGAATTTTCTCGATATTCGTCTCGCCTTTCTGAGTCAGTACCACTATATAGCTGACTACCTAATTATGAAAAATAAATGTATTGTATGTATGCACAGCTAAACCTATTTCATACAAATGCTCAAATCTAATAAAATATTAAATATAATCATTTTTTATTACAGTATAAATTTATTATTGCCGTTTCTTAAAAGCTTTCTTACATTTGGCTGAAATTTTCCACATGCTAAAAACCAAAACTTTTGAATGTTTTACTGAATCGCTTATATCTTGATGAATATACGTGCTATATTTTAACAATTATGTAAAAACTTTTATAGGCCCTGTATAATTATTTGATACAGTGACAACTAATTTCGAGAATTTTCTGTTACAGAGAGATCTAAAGTATTGTTCAATTTATTTTTGGTTCCCTAATTGGCCTCGTGGCTAAATTATAATGGAAAGCGTGGTTTAAACATGTTCTTTAATGGATCAAGACCGATTCCTCAAGCAACAAAACTTTTAAAAAAGAATATTCAACAAAACTTTTAAAAAAGAAAGCGTCCGGTCATTATGGGCATGAGTAGTGTTGAAAATTTTTAAGTGTGTTTTAATAATAGTTTAAATTTTAGTTTACATCTTAGTTAAAATAGCTTTACTTCAAAAATAGTGCTCTTCTTTTCTATATTCATTTTATTCAAGTTGAAAGCCCAGCCGATATATAGTAATGAGATTCTTTTTTTCTACGTCTTTTGCATTCCACATATGTTTTAAAAAGTGTTGAAATTTTTATAGATAAATGTACTTATAATCGATGGTATGGATATTTTACAAATCGAGTTTAATCATTGTACAGAATTAGCGTTTAGCAGCGGTTAAAATAATTAATATTTAATGCTTTGTAATATCGGATAATTTTGGCAGAAACATGAGTATATTTATTAATTAAATATTATGTATAATTTGAAGAAAATTAATAATTTGTATTATCAAATCAAAAAAAAAAAAACTCTTTCACACAGGCTAAAAAAATTAAAAATATTTACAACTCATATATTTAAGAATACCAGTAGACTGGTAGTAAATGAATAGATAACAATGGTACAGTTAATACGGTAAATGATGCAGTTATTTATAATTCATTAATAATCAAAAAATTAATGCTGAAGCAATAATTATAGAATTTAATAGACTTGTACATCAGCATAAAACAAATTCTTTGATGCAGATTTATTTATTTACAATATACCAAAAACTTGGCAATATTATTTATAATTAAAATTAGTCGATGTATTTTAGGGTGGACCGAAAAAAAACTTTTTTTTCGATTTTAGATGATGGATAGTGTGGAAAAGTTGCCACTGGTGGCACTAATTTTACACAAAAAATTTAGATTATTCGGGCAATTGCTTCATTTGCCACAAATGGCTTGACGTTTTGTTCAAATGCTGATTTTTGAACTTTTTTAGCAAACATTTTTTAAATGATAAATTTATTTTCACTGAATTTACTTGAAATGTCATGTTTAGTGTACGAAATGTGTTAAATAAGCACTGATTATCTATTATTTATTAATTATGTGTATTTTGAATTCGAAGATTTTTATAGACTTTTCGCGTATAGCTGAGCAAAAATTGTAAGCATTATTAGGTTCGTTCTTCAGTTTCTTTCTTTTGTCTTTATTATGTTCCTCACTCTTCCTTCAGGTTTTCGATACGTTCAGAGTCACATATTTGAATGCCGGACAACAGCATGTATTGGCAGCAATTCTGCAAGGAAATGAGAATGTGGAGTAGAAAACAATGAAAGCGCAATCAGTCATCATGAGGATGGGGGAGGAAATCGGAGATGGGAGTAACTGCAAGATGGGATGCTAATTATTTTTCTGCTCTAAAATACAGCTATTTTCAGAAGTTTTAAAAAATGGGAGCTTTGAAGCAGGCAGTTCGTCTGAATCAGAATTTGAACCAGGGCCTTCAAAAGCAGATACTCTCAAACGCATATTCCTTTCTCACACAGCGTTCACCGGATTTATAACTGGTATATTATATAGGTAAATTCCGTTAAGAGCGTCATCTGTGCTTCAGGATGCAGGAATTGTGACAACCAGGAATAAGGATCTCGTCATCGATAAAGACTTTGTCAGGAGACAGAAAAAGAAACTTGAAAAGCAGATACAGGAGGAGAAATATCTTAGAGGATGAAAATTTACAACCACATTTCTTGATGGTAGAAATAATAACACGATTTTCATAGGAAAAAGGGAACAAGCGGCACCATCAAGAGAAATACGAACCACATATGACTAATGGCGTGCGAAATTGTACGTGTCCATTTCTATTAGCTTATTCCTGTTTCATGGAAAATACAAATGCAAAAGGCTGAAGATTTGAGTACTCTATTAATCTAGCTCTGTTTCACTTGCTAAAGGTCTTAAGTCAAGTGGTTCTACCATCTAGTTTAGACAGTTGATGACGCTGTCAGAGTAGAAGCTCGTTCGTATGAAAAAAACATAACAAAAGTTGCAATTCTCTTCTTGATTTTTTCCAAAGCAGATTTTATTTTGGCTTAGAAAATTACATAAAGATTTTGCTATTTCTCTACAGTGACCAGAAGGAGGTGTCAAGTGACCCAAATATTACGAACCACATTCAGACAACATGGTGATATTTGTTTCGTCTTTCTGTCGGCGGTGCTGCTAGTCCCCCTTTTTTCTATGAAGATCGTTTTATTTTTTTCCACTATCAAAAAAGATGCTTGTAACTTTTTTTCCTTCAAGATGTTCCTCCTCCTATATCTTCTTTCCAAATTTCTTTTTTCTTCCTCCTGACCAAGACTTTATCGATGACAATATCTTTATTCCCTGTTGTCACAATTTCTGCAATTTTTGTTCACATATACGCGAAAAAGCTATAAAAGTCACCTATTTCAAAATGTACATAACTGTTAAATAATACATAATCAGAGCTTATTTAAACATCTCATACGCTAAACATGACATTTCAAGTAAATACAGCTAAAATAACTTAAAATTAACATAAAAAAATTTTTGCTAAAAAAGTTCAAAAATCAGCAATTGAGCAAAATGTCTATCCATTTGCGGTAAATGAAAGAATTATCCGAAAAATCTCAAATTTTTTCTCTGAACCAATGTGGCAACTTTTTCTCACTATTCATCATCGAAAATCGAAAAAAAGTTTTTTTCGGCCCACCGTATAATATACACATTGAGAGCGAAAAAGCCCATTAACATTTTTATACGAACATTCTTCAAAAAGAAAACAGGTTAAAACCATAAAACCATAATAATAAATATGCATTCTTTTATCACATTTACAGGGTCCCCGGTCTCAATGGCTAATTCCTAAACCGTTAGTCATAGACATATAGTTCCAATTACAAAAATGTTTTAAATCAGGTAAAGAAATACTTTAAAAGCGATTTGGGTCAATGAAAACATTTCATAAAAAATTACGAAATTTAAATTTTTATACGGTCCCCTGGTCCTATAAGTTATATTTAGTAAAATTTTCCTTTTACACTGACAAGTAATACAAAAAAAGTCCCGTTGTTCTACGATTAAAATTGACCGAGTAATACCTGTTTAAAGTTGGAGCATATTTTTTGCTGCAAATTGGGGGTCATTCACAAATTTAGTCGAAATGTAATTTCGTCAGATATATTTAAAAATCGTTGAGAGTAAAATTAACATTACAATATAAATTTGAAATCTTTAGTCATTCTGACATATTAATGCAAAATATACAATTTGTAATACACATTTAAGAAGAAAGAAAGGAAACAGAATTTTTGTTAAATAAAATTATGCTAAATTAACAGCCTCAATTCTTTACAAAATGATGGGTATTTTAAAATATTATTAGATTACACTAGCCTGCAAAAGTTGGGTTATTTCATGTTTTTTTTAGCTTTTGATGATTGATTCTTATGTATTCTGTACCGCTGAATCCGGAAATGACTTTCATTTTTAGCCATCACATCAAGATTTTTCGCAAATTGTAAATTTCAAAGTTAAAATTTAATCTCCTCCCCCATCTCATCACACCACCCAGCTGTAAGAATCCCAAGATAAGCAAAAATATCGAATAAATTATTGAATAAAATAAAATAAAAAAAGTTTTACATATGTTTTATAGTATGAGATTTTCGCTATATTTTAACTTACACATTTGCAACGTGATGGTTAAAAATGAAAGTCATTTTCAGATTTAGTGCTTAAAAAGTACGTAAAAATCAATTATCAAAAGTTAAAAAATACAACCATCTCCTCTACTTTATAGTTTCCGATTTTTGTTATTCTTTAAATTCGACAATTTATGATTTCCGAAATATCCTGACATGATGGTTAAAGATTAAGGCAATTTTCGGATTCAGTGCTAAAAAATACATAAAAGTTAAAAAACCCACCAATCTCCGTCTTGTATTATCTAATCTAAAACTTTTTCATAAACTTCTTGGTAGTAATCTATCCGAAATTTTTTGTGTTATCCTATAAAATAAGTATAAATGGTAAACACCGAAGATCATAATAATATTAGATTGTTATCGGATTTGTACCAGTATGTAAAATGTAGTCTCGTTCGGATATATGAAAGTGGGTTAAAGTTCGAATACAAAGTTTGAACTGGAAAAACATACGTAAGATAGTTGAAGTAACATAAAAACTTACAAAAATAACATAATTTTATTAAAAGAAATCATAAAAGAAACAGTCTCAAATCCCGACAAAATAAAACATATGTTATTTCAGCTAATCTGAAATTTAATAAATGTTAACTTAATGGTAATACTTGTACGATTTTTTTCAAAGCGCGAACACAAATGAAATGAGATCTTCGAATACTTTAAGCACTTGGAATATGACTCCTCAAAGCCAAGCCGAACTCATTTATTTTGACAGCAGAAAAGTGGCATAAGTGATGCTTTTTAAAGTTTCATAACTCGCACAATTTTAGTGTCATATGAATGGGACTTTTTTTGTCTTACTTGTCAGTGTAATAGGAAAATTTTACTAAATATAACTTATAGGACCGGGGGACCGTATAAAAATTTTAATTTCGTAATTTTTTAAGAAATGTTTTTATTGACCCAAATCGCTTTTAAAATATTTCTTTATCTGATTTAAAGCATTTTTCTAATAGGAACTATATGTTTATGACTAACGGTTAGCCATTAGACGCCGTTGAGACCGGACACCCTGTATAATCCTAATATAACACATGTCAACTTTATTTTATTTTTATTTATTTATAGTCTTAATGCGATTTTTTTCAGTTGAAATACATCACTAAAGAATGAAGAAAATATTCAATAAATAAAAAACACGTAAATCATAAAATTAACACAGCTTCTAGAAAAATGAATGTTGAAATTTGTTCTTAAATATTGTCAAAGTAATCTGAAAGAAAAATAGAGACTTTAAATTATTCTTTCGGAAAATTTCTGGCGTAATTAAAAATTGTGTCACGTATATATTGAATAACTTTAGAACATTCATTTTCATTTTACATTAGTAAAAATACCCCGCTGTAATTAAAATCCTTTTATTGAGAGAATGCCATTTCAATAACATTTTATGAAAATGCCTTTGCTTCCTATTCATACCTCAAAACGTGCTTTTGCCTCCTTTGCGTGAATGTTTTAAGAGTTAAACTTTGTAAAATCATTTTCAGAAAATATTTGGTCATATGGTTGTTGTAATTAAAATATTTACGGCAAAGAAAGCAAATTAAGATTAAATTATTTAAACTTGCAGTTTATTTCCCATTCTTCCAGGTATACTATGAATTTAGAAACTTTTAATATCTTATGAAATTAACATTTCGGCTGTAATTTTAATTAAAATTGAACATGTTGTATGTGTACTACGTCATTATCAAATAGCAAACTGTTATTTATTTTTAAAAAGATTTAATTCAAAAAATGAATCGAATATTATTATTTTTAAATAATAAGCGTAATATTTAAAAGTTATAAAGCCTTACTGATTATAAACATACCAAGTGCAAAAATTTTAGTGCTAAGTCATGTGTTTTAGGAAAAAGCGTAAATACAAATTCTGTATTATTGCATAATTTAATGTGTACATCACATTGCGTTGTTTTAGGTAGTTCTTTGAGACTTATACAGGGTGTATCTGAAATGCTTCAACAAACTTAGGGCGATGATAATACTCATCCAGACGAACAAAAAATGCAATTGAACATGGGATCGCAAATGACCTTTAAAGGGACGGTGAAAAAGTGCAAAACTAATACAAATATTGAAATCTCGCACGCTGCTTTTCTGCAGAACTGGCAAGTAGCACTAGGCTGGTTTTCCTTTCACTTTGTGAATATCCGGTCTGAAAGAGATAACAAAAACATGGAAGAACGCCAAACAAATTTGTGAGCAGGAATCCACGTATGCAAATTTGAGCGTGTCCGCCAGTCGTTCCTCAGTAGATGTACTCTGTGTAATAATGTCCACGTCGACACTTTGAACAATTGTTGTAAAATATTTGTTTTCTCTGGACATCATGAGCTGTGTTGTACATATTCTGTGCAATAAATAATTTTCTGAAGTGTTTTTTTTTCTTGTCTCAGTTTGTCCATTTCCTGACGCATTTTCTCCATTTTCATCCTTTAAACGTCATTTGCGACCCTATGTTCGACTGCATCTTTTGTTCGTCTTCATGAGTTTTTTCATCCCTCTAAGTTTTTTTAAACATTTCTAATACACCCTGTAGATACCAGAATTGTTGCCTCGAATAAATCTCTCTTATCCACACACAAACACATATTTTATTATCTCCACACAATGTATACATTTTATTACAATTGATCTATTTTACAGATATTATATGATAGAATGCACAGTGAGAAGACATATTACCCTAAATTTTACAAAATTACGTACTGGGACAGCGTGGGAATAGAACTATTAGCGGAATGGTTGACAAAATAGCTCAGTCTTGGAGGACGCTTTAAAACATATGACGGTTTTCGAGAAAATTGACACAAGTCAAAATCATCAATTTTGATAAATCTGTAAAATAATCATTCCTAGTAAAGTTCATTTTGTCTGAAAGAGTGTCGATTTTAAACTACCTATGAATGCCTATTGATAAAACTTGTAAGTAAGTTAGAAATTAAGTGGCGATAATCTTTAAATTAAAACTTTATATAGTGTTTTTTCTCACTGATCATTTTTTAATTGTGTCACTCTTCTCGTAAACTAACGATAGAATCAAACTGTCTTAGTAAATAAAACTAATTCGCATAACATTATTTCTCTTTTTGAAAATGAAAATAGTTATACGACATCTAATATTCATATGGCATCTAACGTAGGATTCTATTAATATGACAACCTGATTCTGATATACATAAGAACTCGTCATATCTCATACACTGTAAAAAAAATCTGTAAAGTTACTAAAGTTTTTCTTGGAAACTGGGATTCTTAGGCATTTTTATGAAACGGCGACAACAAAAATTCATGTAAGACAGACATACTTGTGCGCCGAAAATCAAAAAATCTGTAAGGTTACTAAGAAATGTTTAGGAAACTGGGATGCCTAGAAATTTTCATGTTGCAGCAACCAGGGTTACAGATAAAATTTTAGTAAGATTACTGTAATTTTAGCAGATTTATTTGTAAAGTTATAGATTTCTATAGCTTTACAAAAAATAGTTTTGTAGATTTGCAGCTTTTTTTTGTACAGTTACAGATGAAAGTTTAGTAAGCATGTAACTTTACATCTGTAGAACTACATTTTTTTTTTTTTAAGTGTATATATAAAACTATACCTGACAGTTTAATCCATTAAGGTCGGAAGATTTTTGGTAGAAATAGTAAGTTTTTGTGGTTTCCATTATTAAGAGGATCTTATTTGATTGAAAAAATATTTTTTAAAATACCCGATCTCAAGTTATGTCAAGGGAGGATCCACGCAGTTCTGCGAGTGCAGGCTCGACTTTAAATTGCACAAAAATGGTAAAATGTTTTTTTCTTTTTCTTTCGAATCACCTACACAATTGTGTAGGCCAGGTTTTATATTGTTAATGCGACAATAAGTTTTTGTACACATTAAAATATCTCGGAATAATTTAAAAATATAATTATTATTTTTCATTTTATTTATGAATACATACAAAAAAATAATATAATTAAGCAAAAGATATGCACAGATTAATTAAAAAGAAAATTTATTTTTCTCTACAGATAGTTTTAAATAAAATTTACGAAGATTGTCTATTACAGCTTCAAAAATTACATTAGCATTATTGTAATTTTTAACAAGAATGGATTCACTAACTCTAAGATTCTTCCAAACAACTAGTAAATTTAAAGAATGATTGATAAGATGAAAGATTCGCATTACTCATGTCATTCACTGCTTACCTCCTCGTAAGTCGAGATGTCAATATTCGACAACACATGGTCCCATTAACGACAAAATTTCTCATACGCAATGCGTTTTATATAAATGATAAAGAGTCTCATGAGTAAAATAAGTGAATTTTTGTTTTTGTAACCGTATAGAAAACCAAAACATTACTCAAACATTGAAAATTTTGCTAAATGAGAAATTCACTGTAAATACACTGGTTAGTAAAATTAATGGATAAAGAGAAAAAATATGCTTACTAAATTAATGTTTCAACGAATGCTCAATCTTGCAGTTATTTACGTTAAATAAATGCAATTAAACACAAAATTGCGTTATCGCGCATTCGTTAGCGCCAAAAATGTGCAAATTCGGTGATTGACAACGAAATGCTTAATGGACGCATGTGAAATTCAGGTCTGTTGTGTAATTTAAAGTGAATATGGAGACTGAGATTGATCAGTATTTATTAATTATGGTTCAAAGGCATAATTTACCTGGTGTCCCCAAAATGACAGATGGAATTTAAAATTCAATAACTTGCAAACGTTGAAAGATATTAAAAAAATTATTGCAGAAGTGTTATGTAATGAGTCATGAGATTTTATGCAATGAATCTCAGTTTTGTTTGCAAATAGCATCGATAGATGGCGCTGCAAGCAATAACCGCTAAATCCATGATCATTTTTTCGGCCTCTCTCTTTTTCTATGCGAAAAAGGGAAGTTCAAATGCACTGAATGGATACCGAAGTACCAAAAATCGGGTCTGAGAACCTTTTGCTCTCAGTGCCATCTATTGTTTGAAATTCGAACTAAAACCAAGAATCTCTGTAAAAAACTCCTGACATCATACATAACCCTCCTGCAAGAATTTTTTATATACCTGTCACCGTTTGCAAATTATTGAATTTTAAAATCCATCAGTCATTTTGGACACCCTGTAAGTGATAGTCAAAAGTGTGGAAAAACTGGTAGAATCGAGGGAGTTCAAACACTAATTCATGTCGCCCAAGATTTAAATATCCCTCAAAATATCATAACAAGAGTTTGTAGCCACTTTTTAAGCACTGGATCCGTTAACAGACAGTGTATTCAAGGGCGACCAACAGCAACAACTGCATCCGAAGACCGTTTTCTGTCATTGTCAATGAACCGCGAAGCGACTACAGGAGATTTGGTTTCAGACCTTTAGGCTGCCACAGGAACTCAAATTAGCCATTCTACTGCGGCACGAAGATTTAACGAGTGTGGACTAAATACGAGAAAACCAATAGTCTGAGTTCCACTTACTCCAGATTCCAAAGAAACACGTTTAAACAGGTGCCGTCGTCAGGTTCAATGGTGCCAAGAGGACTGGGCCCGAGTATTATTTACCGATGAGTCCAGATATGGTCTGAACACTGATTCTATACGTGTTTGCATCCGGAAAGAGGGAGGAACACGCTACTAGCCTTCCCTTGTCCCTGAAACATTCCTTTTCCGCGACCCCAGTTTAATGTTTTGAGGGAGCTATGACGACAAATGGCCGCAACGAGCTGCATATCCTTCCGGTAGGTTCTTTAACCGCTAGGTGATATGTGGAGGAGGTATTGGAACCGCATGTTAGACTGTTTAGGGGTGCTGTTGGCCCAGGTTTTTGCTAATGGATGACAATGCTAGGCCACATCGAGTATATCTAGTGGCAGGATACTTGTAAACAGAGTATATCACTCGGATGGATTGGTCATATTTCTCACCCGACTTGAACTCGATGGAGAATGTGTGGGATGCCTTAGGGCGCCGAGTTTCAGCGCGCCAAATTCCTCCCGGACTCTCTAAGAGCTGAAAAGTGCACTTTTAGAAGAGTGGCGTGTAATTCCAAAGACTTGATCAACACTTTGATAAGGTCTATAAGATTAAGATGTGGGTATACATATCTGTCCGAAGTGACCAAAAACCGCATAAAAAGAATAAAACATTTCACAAGAGAAGACTTAATTTTTCCATCATTCTCCAATTTCCATAAATTTTGTTTTAATTTCAATTTTTTGAAAATAAACAACTGTCAAACATTGTAATTTATGTTAACTAATGCTTTTGTACGAAGTTCATTTAATAATTTTTCATTAAGTATCAGTTGCGTTTTATTTCTGACATTGTCTTTTAATTTTGATGACCAGTGTATTATTGAAAACAATTGGTCAACATTTTTAACAGGACTTTATAATACTCAACTCATAGATTGAGCAATAGCGAGTTCAAACTGGCCATACTAAACATATAGCAATTAGAGGTTATATTTAAAAATCTCCATTGGACCCAAATGCAAAGAAACTTGGTGAAAACAAAATTCAGACTATAGGAATTATTAAAAAATGATTTCGCTCAGTGTTTCGCCACCACAGACAAAATATGCGTTATTTATACGTTCATTTTGGGCAGTAAAATTGGTACAGGAATTAAAAATAATAAAATTCAAATTCTTTATGTTAGGATTTATAGAATTCTTAGTTTATGTTTCTATTTTACGGGAAAAAATTTATTTATCTGTTTTACTGAAAAATACCGTTTCGTGTGTTTTACTAACATTTTACTCACAAACAACAACACTCAGCTAAAGTCCGAGCAATAATTCGTGTCATATTAAATCTATTCCCCGTAGTCTTACTTCTTTCATGACGTATGGGACGTATAGGATCCCATTTAGGGTGTGTATTATATATATATATTTTTTTAATTACCAGAATATTTTAGTTACAAATTCTGTCCTCTCAAACCGTAGCATTCTTGGGAAATATTCATGGAAAACAAAACAAAAAGATACGATATTGAATTATTGGTATTAATCTTTTAAATGACGTTAAAAGATCGCTCATCTTGAAATGTTTAATAGTATTTACACTAAATGTTTTTGTGTTTATACCAGTGGATTTCTCATAATCTAGTTTTACTATTTTTAACACTTTAATTATGGTCACTTAGTACTTCAAATCAAAATACCATTGACTTGAAATTTTTATAGAAGGTGAAATCCATGTGAGTAAATAAAATTTTTCGATTAACAAAACGATAGCATTTATCAAAATACATTATGACAAAATAAATATTAATATGTTATTTAATAACTTTGAATGTTCAGCAAAAAAAAAAATGATATATGAATGACAAAGTACTTGTGTATTTTAGACTAATTATTTTGCTTTTGCATAGCTTCTAGTCTTCCAATTTTCACAAAGTCAAATAAATGTAATTTGTACCTGAAATAATATTTAATGAATAATTTCTTCTTTATATGTGGTTGTTAATGAACATTTATCTCTCTATTCTAAAAATAAAAAGTAACTAACGCTGTCAGCGCCGCCGCCGGTTTTGAATTTTGTGTGACCGGAAGTCTTTCTTTGTTAATATTAAGAAAAAAATATTGCATTTTCAAATCAAAGAATTATTTTAAGAGATATTTAATGCTAAAGTTGGGCAAAATCATTCCATTAAAAATGTTTTATAGGAGCAAACACTATACATGGGAATTTAATCATTTTCAGATCATATTATACATTAGAATTTCCCGGTGTGTAGACTGCATTTATTTCTTTAATTTGACCCATTTTTTGAGGTTTTATTTCTATTTTAAATTCAAATTTTCAGCATTTCGAGAGATATTTTTTACATATTTTAGAAAATGGTATTAATTTAAACTGTGGCCAACTGTATAAACAGCGCGAACAACAATGTTTGCTTCAAATTAAAAATTTATTTACACGTGAGTATTATAAACAGAAAATATAAAAAGCAGGAACTCATTGAAAATTACGTCATAAAAACTATATTTAGACGTGAATTTTGAAAGAGAAAGAATATCGTAAAATAATAAATTCATTAACATGCGAACATTAGAAGTCTTAAATAGGATAAATTACGTCACATTTACGTCACATTACACTTATTACGTAAAATGAATAAAAAATAATATTGCAAAACAGTTTAAATTTTAAAATTGCGCGAGACCTTTATTTGATATTTTGAGTACAACAACAAAATCTCTAACAAAAGTATTTTCACATGAATATTAAAAAGAGAAAAAAAGGTTTGGTGAAAATTACGTCAGATTAAAAACGATACATTTAAAATGTCTTATTTAAAAAAAAACTTTCTTTTCGCTTTGTTAAAAAATACTGGGAGACAAATACTCTGTTTACATAATTCATTTTATGTTAGCTTATTTTGAAATGTTTAACTGATTTTATTTAATCAAAGACGGAAACATCCATTGTATCTTTTAATAGCGGCGGGTTTGTCTTTAACATTTTCTAATCAAAGAGAAATGAACAGAAACCCGTTTATAGGGAGATCGCCACTGATTTTTAAATTATAATTCAATCTTCCGAAATCTTTTTAAAGCCGGTCAAATTAGCATCCGTTTAGAGTCTGCGGTGTCTGAACGGGGGTTGGCGAGCGTAGCTCGTAGGGGGCAGAGCCCCCTAGTATTAAATAAAATTTCTAGTTTTATTAGATCTGAAAAAAAATCAGAAGGTTGGCAGCTGTCTTACAGCTTTCCAATTCAGACAAGAATATTTAATATATGCAAAAGCTTTTAAAACATAGTATAGCAGTATGATTTACACTACAATATCACGTTATGCATAGCTATTACAATTTTTATTTCTTGCATTTGTGAAATTTTTAAAACAGAAATTAACATTTTTTCTTTTTTAATTTTCATTTTTAACATTTTCATTTTCAAGTTTAAAGTTTTTTAAAGAAATAAAGATGCTCTATTTTGAGAAAGTTTAAAAAATATTTTTGAATACTACTAGATATATACTTTGATATAGCGTTTTGTTAAAAAATTTTCAGTCACTGAAAATAAAAAGTTTGTTTCCATTGTTTTGGAAATTTCAATTTACTTGAATCCGAGCTATCAATCCTTAGATCAAAAAATAATGTTTTCTTTACGAAAAACTTTCTAAGGCAAATAAGATTTTTGCAGAAAAAAAGCTTCCTCAGCAAAATGCGAATGAAAAACTATTACCTTAAAATCTATAGTTTCGTTTATCTGACAATTTATTTTGATCTCTTAAAGGAAAGCATCTGAAACGTTGTTGAAGTAGAAATTATTAGATATATATTTAACAAATAAATCTGATTAAGTATATATGTTTAAAATATTTTGTTACAAAAATCATAAATATAATGAAAGAAATGACCGGGAAAGTTCAATATTAACGTGAAAATAAAAATCGCAGATTTACTGAATGGTGTATACAAAATGCTGTAAATTTAAAAGAAAAAAAAAACATTAAAATAAAATAAAATTATTCAACGTTTTAGTCACCATCTATGACCCTCGTCAGGAAAGAGTTATATATTACAATTGAAGAACAAAATCAAAGGCTCTTGAATTTAAAAAGTGCGTTATGTATATGTTCATTTAACACTTTAACCAATCGCAATTCAGTGGCACCATCTATCTGATGAAAATAGATTGAAAATTAAAACGATTTTACAATGGAGAATGCAATGGCGCCGTCTACAAGAAGATAGCAGAATAAAAGAAAAATCGAAAAACAATGGCATGCAGTGGTGACGCCCATTTTAAAGTGAACAAACTAAATGTAGAACTGAAGAATAGAATAAAAAGAGAGAAACTTTGCTAGAAGCATAAATAGTAGTGCATTGCCTAACGTTAAAAATGTAGGAGTAATAAAAAATAACTGCATATGATTATTTTAAAATATACATTAAAGTTTACGGATTTTTTTTTCTTTTTTTTTTATTCAAGACGGACTTTGTTCTTTAAAAGTAAAATAAAACTCTTTCCTGACGATGGTCATAGATGATGATTGAAACGTTGATTATTTAAATTTTAATTTCATGTTTGTTTTGTTTTTAACTTTAAAACATTTTGTATACACCATTAAGTTAATTTGTTAATTTTATTTTCACGTTAATATCGCATCATAAGTATATATTATGTAAATGAGATAAAATATTCATATTTTTAAAAAAAGCTCTTTAAAAAAATCACTGTGTTTTGGATTTGATTTTTTTTTTATATAAATTCTTATTTTTTTTTTCTGAAAAACTGCCTATGCGTGCATTAATATAAACGAATAAAACTTCATTATTACTCATTGCTAAAATTAAAATGCAGTAAAACCTGTGACAATCGAGCTTGAATATAGCCATAAACTGTTCGAAGCAGAACATGTCATGATCCTTTCAAAAAGAAAATAGAACTTTTTTTAAAAGTTGGTCGTAGGGACTTTATAAGTAAACCTTTTTAAGTAAGGGCCACTTAAAAAAATGTCTGGGTTGTTGAGGGCCACATGGGTAACATAAACAGTATTCTGTTTCATGGAGGTGTGGGGAGGGGGTGGTCTGTGGCCTATAAAAACATGGTTTCAAAGGGTTGCCACAACTCAGTCAAGATACCCAATTCAGTTGGCAAGATATATCAACAGTTTATAATTGTATAATATAAACTGTACAGATTATATTTGTACAGAGATATAGTAGATTTGGTTGTACAGAGATATAGTAAATTAGTACAGAGATATAGTAGATAGAGAGTTAGATTTGTACAGAGATATAGTAAGGATTATTTTGAAGGAGTAAAAATATTACTTGACTTTATTCGGGGCAGTAAATTTTAATTTATTAAACGTGCTAAAAAAACAAACATGCGCATGAAAGTAGCTAGTGCCGAAAAAAATGTGAACTAACTTTTCGAACGAAGTTAAATTGACAAAACTCGCAATTTTTCAGCAGCCCATCAACGAAATTTTCCCGTGCCTGATCCACAAAATTCGCGATTTTTCTACACCTTATCAACGAAATTCGCGGTTTTTCCAACCCTACTCAACGAAGTTCTCGATTTTTCCGCGCCCAGTCATCGAAATTCATTATTTTTCTGCAGCCCATCAGCGGAATTTGCAATTTCTTCGAGTTTCATCGATAAAAACTCGCAATTTTCCATTTCCGATCAACGAAATTTGCGATTTTTCATCGCCCGATCGATAGAATTCGCTATTTTTCATGCCCGATCGACGAAATTCGCAATTCTTAAGTGACTGACGAATTTTTTATTTTTTCCCTTGGCAAATTGGCGAAAGTCATGACTTTTCTAGCGATAAACTGGCAAAACTCGCGATCTTTCCGCAAACGATCAAGGAAATTTGCAATTTTTTTAATCTTCATCGACAAAATTCTTGATCTCCCGTTCGTGATCGACAAGACTAACGGTTTTTCCGAACCCGATCGACGAAACACGCTACTTTTCCGCGCGCGATCGAAGAAACACGGGATTTTTTTGCACCCGACAGATGAAACTGGAGATTTTTTCGCACCCAGTCAACGAAATTCCCAATTCTTAATTGACGGATGAAATTTATAATTTTCCCGTGGCAAATTGGTGAAATTTGCGACTTTTTGTTGCGATAAACTAACGAAACTCGCGATTTTCCCATTCTCGATCAACAAAATTCGTGACTTTTCCGCGCGCGATCGACGAAACACTCTATATTTCCGCTCCCGATGAATAAAATTCGAGATATTTTTGGACCAGCAATTGACGAAATTAGCAACTCAGGAATTTCCTATATTGATACAACAGACTGATGAAATTGGCAACTGTTTTCCGCGACAAATTGACGAAATTCACGATTATTCCTTGCCACCTATTGACAAAAATTGCGATCTCTGCCAATTATGAATTGACGAAATTCGCGGGCTACAAGTTAACCCATCGCGGGCACTTTTGGTCCGCGGGCCTCAGGTTGTGCATCCCTAATCTAATGGATAGAAACCTATTTGAAATATGTTTTATGTGGCTCTCAACGATTTTGTTTGTGAATTTGTACTCTGTTTACATTCTCATGTGCTTTTTGGGGTGTGTTAAAATTTATTCTGATAATAAAATATTAAAAGTTTATGACAAACTGCGGGAACAGCACGTTGATTATCATTATTATTAATAATGGATATTTAGTGCAAATTACACATTCTTATCTTTTTGGCAAATCTGAATGAAAATTACATTCTACCGAAATGAATGTACTGAATAGCACTTTTTTAATCCTTTTTAATTTACTGTTTTACATATTTTCCTTTTGTCGCTTAAAACAATGAAAGAGTCCTGGAAGTTGTCGATAAACTTTAATGCTTAATTTGCTTTGTTTTTTCTCGTATTTGTTTAAAATTTACTTCCTGGAATAATTTTGAAATATTTACTTACTTTTTAAATATACAAACTTACTGAAGTGATACTTCAGCTAAACGTAAGGCATTGTTTTAAAATCTGAATTTAAAAAAAAAAATCCAGCAGGGCATTTAAACTTCACTATTCTCGTATTTACTGACTGCCATATAAATCTGAGAAAATCTGTCGAACGTTCAAATATGATAACTATCAGTTGCGCGTTAGTTTAAAGTATTCATGCTTAAAAGACAGCTCAGGTAATAAAGAGTACGAGATAATATGGTTATTCAGTTATTTTGAAAGTGTTGTTACGTAATATATTGATATGAACATGCATTGCGCGCAAAATAAATTTTAATTTCAATTTTAAAATTAAGCAACATTTACCATCTTATACAAGTTAAATTTAAACGGAAGTTATATAAAAAAAAATCAATAATTTTTGTCCCATATCTCCAATTGAGAGAAATTAAAAAAAAATCTATTACTTGTCTTTTGCGAGCTAATTCATTTATCATTGCATAGCATAATATTTTTCATCCTTACCAAGCAATATAATAATATCTTTTGTTTGCTTTTCATGAAAAAAAAATTTCTTTATAGATTTCTACTTATAATATTAAAAGTATAATATTACTTACGAATTCATTTCTATGTATAATAGTATTCATAAAATACTTATCCTTCAATATATAAAAAAAAGTTTTGATTTAGAAATGGACCAATGAAAATCTGTGTAGATATTCCCCGCAGATCGGCATCCAATTTCAATGCTTAAGCATGGCCTTTCTTCGTTAACATTAAAAAAAACCATTGCATATAAAAATATGAAAATCTGTAGTATTATAAAGAAATGTTTGATAAACACGCTGATGAAGACAGTTTTCCGATCGAAGAATTATTTTAAGAGATATTTAATGCCAAAGTTGGGCAAAATCGTTCCATTTAAAAAGTTTTATAGGAGCAAAAACTGTACATGGGAATTCAATCATTTTTAGATCGTTTTATGCCTCAGAATTTTCTGGTGAGCAAACTGCATTTAGTTTTTTTATTTGACGCATTTTTTGAGGTTTTATTTCTATTTTAATTTCAAATTTTCAGCATTTCCACAGATATTTTTTACATATTTTAGAAAATTGTATTAATTTAAACTGTTGACAACTCTATAAACAGCGCAAACAATAATGTTTGCTTCAAATTAAAAATTTATTTTACGTGTGACTATTATAAACAGAAAATATAAAAAGCAGGAACTCATTGAAAATTACGTCATAAAACTATATTTATACGTGAATTTTAAAAGAGAGAGAATATTGTAAAATAATATATTCATTAACATGCGTTAGAAGTCTTAAATAGGAGAATTTACGTCACATTTACGTCACATTACACTTATTGCGTAAAATTAACAAAAGATAATATTGCAAAGCAGTTTAAAATTAAAAATTGCGCGAGACATTTATTTGATATTTTAAGATGAACATAATATTTCATTTCTAACAAAAGTATTTTTACGTGAATATTAAAAAGAGAAAGAAAAGTTTGGTGAAAAAATGTCAGATTATAATTGTCAGATTCAAATTATAATTCAATCTTCCGAAATCTTTTTAAAGCCGATCAAGTTAGCGTGCGGTTAGAGTCTGCGGTGTCTGAACGGGGGTTGACGAGCACAGCTCGTAGGAGGTAGAGCCCCCGTAATATAAAAATAGACATATCAGATCGGGCTGTTATCTAGACCAAGTAAAATTAAGAAAACACATACTTTCCTTTAATGCATATTATGCCACCGTCAAACTAATGTATTACCAAAACAAAATGTGTTGGAAATAAGGTGAAAATTGTTTCTTGTTTGACGCAATACCGATGACTCCCAAGAAATTTTAAAGTTAGAACGCAATTTTGAAATCTTGCTTAAAAGTATCAAGCATCATAACTCAGTCTAATGCATATTTTAAAAATGAGCTGTTAATGATTACAAATCGAGTTATAAGAAATAAAAAAATGTTCTTAAAATATTATTGATTTTTTTAATAATCAGTGAAATAATCTACTTTCTCTGTGCTGTTTTTTAAATATTAATAACTCAACCTGTGTCAGTCTAATGTACTGGATTTCTGAGATTATTTTGCAAACATAACTATTTAAAATATTTTTATATTACAGAAAAAATTAGAGAAGTTTCTAATTGAAGTGCATGGCCATGTTATGAAAATACATTCTTGAATAAAAATCCCATTAAAATGATATTACAAATTCAATTTACATTCTGGGTGAAGTCTTTATTTTTTCTACAATACAGCAAAAGTGATTATCAATTATAAGTAGATAAAACAGCGTTATTAGCACTAGAACGTATTGTTGATAGCATTGTTTTAACAATGTGTTCTGTATTGCGCCAAATATCGTCTTAATTCTCATGGCAATCGCTTGAATGCACACTTATATCTTTATCCTATACATAATTTCTAAATATTTGTGGTACACAAAAAAATCAAGTAAAATGATGGTAAAGCCAAGCAAAAAAATTCAATTTAAAACCAAAAAACTGTCTGTGTATTTTTTATAAACGGGTATTGTCCACGAAAATACCCAGTATTCCAAAAGGTTACTTTTCTGTTGTAGCATGTACGGGTTTTGACAGTTTATATTTCTTTTAAATCGTTTTTAACTGTAAGATAACAGAGTTTACATATAAATTTTACAGTGTAGTAAGAAATTTAAAGTAAAAAAATAAGCCCCTCGTTTTGTATAGCCTATATAGATAGATTTTAACTTTCTACTTCTATGCATGGAATTCTGTTCCGATATTATATAGGGGGCGCTATAGGCACCAATGCGTTGCTTTCAAAACATACATATGAGGTAAAAATATTAAAGCATTTTAACCAAAATGACTTTTATAATCTGAGAGGATCTGAACGCTAAATCTATTAAACAGATATTGCTACTTTATTTTGATTAAAGGACACATAATTTATTGGAGCTTGGATCACTTTCAGCATATTTTATAAAAAGTAAACATTTTTAGGAACACGCCCAAGTGCTAAAAAAAAAATGAATTCAAAATAAACTTTTCTACAAATGGTCGCCACTTTGTTCATTTTAAACTTCTTCACCTCAAAGTGCTTGAAGCTCCAGACGATCTTATCTACATTTATAATCCTTAACAAAAAATTATTGCAAATGATTATAAAATATGGCGGCCAATTAGAAGTGCCCGACGCACACGCTAGGACTTCCTCAGCTTAACTCTAGCCACGTCATGAATTTTTAATTCTTAAGTTTTTGAAATGTTCTTCGAATGATAATAAATAACATGAAAAATACCTTAACCTAGAATCTTCAATATCCTATTCCAGAAAACAAATACCATTTTTCCACCTTCATTAGATAAATCTCCTCTTACATTTTTATGCGTATTTGCAATTAAATCATCTTTAGCTGTTTTAAAAATATTCATTATACAATGTACAAGTAATTGTTTACTCCCATGGTTAATTTCATTACATTCATGGTTGATTTATTTTAACTATAAATTCACATTACCTCGAATATTTATTACCCGGCTGAAAAGAAGGGTTATGTGTTTCAAGCGTATCTGTGTATGTGGATTTCTTTATACACTCGAAACATCCCAATTGCAGGATGGATTTTAATGAATGAGGTCTCTATCAATTCGTCTTAACGGCGCGATGGTTATAGGCTAGGTTTTGATATTATAAAGTCAAAATGGCGGCCGTAAAATACAAAATGGCGGTAGAGATGAAAGAAAGTTACGCACTCTATTGAGTGGCATATTATTGGATAGGTCTTTCAAAATGAAGGCGATGTTTCATTGGCTATTTTAAACTCAGAAGCTCCGTTAAAATGCTACATTACCTGGAAGTTGTGTATGTAGGATCTCTAGCTTTACTGCAACTCTAACCATCATAGACATCTATAGATCTCATCGAAACATTGTTAGATAGAAACTAACAATTAAACACAACTTAAAATTCATCAATACGAGTAAATAAAAAAAAATAGGTAAGTAATATAAACAAGTAATATAAAAAAATATTTTAAGTCAATTCCTACTTAGGTCAATAAGTGAATTTTTTTCTCCCATTCTCCTTTCCTCTTGAGTGGCGCTTAAAATGCCTTAATCAAGAAGAGGGCTCTCTCGGTCTTAAAATACCTTGATCAACAAGAGGGCTCTCTCGATTATTAAAAATTAATTAATTTAATTTAATTAATGAATTAATATTTGAAAAAACTGGATTAACATCAGGTATTATCCACTACAAGTTTAAAAAGAATTATTTGAACTTGATTGGATGAATAATAAGCATTTTATTAAGTATTTTTAGATGAAAATTTGAACAAGATATATATAGCGAGAGTGTGAGATAATAGTAGGAATTAAAAAAAAAAATAGTTTCACATTGATGAGAAACAATTAATTAGTTCGCTTTTTACGCAGTCGGGTTTTTTGATTTTTTTTAATTTAATTGTTTATTAAGTCTCAATTTACCTGACAAATATTCCATATGACCTAAAGTACATTTATTTTTTTACGCCGTTGCGAGATACTTGTTTTAATGCTAAATACGTATTACAATTAAAACATCAAGCGCCGTACTAGATAACATATTTTCATTCTAGATAGTTTTCTGAATCTGACTCCAAAAGGATAAATCAATTTATGAAAGTATTGTTTGTGCTATATTAACAACGCATTCAGATTTCTAAGATATCTGGATTTTATATTATTGACCTATTTGAGTTGCCTTTTTTATTAACGACGACTATTTCAAAACGAGAATAATCCTGCCTTCTCGAAAACATATTCACATCTCGTGATAGTCAACATATTTTCAATAGAAATTGTTTCATGAAGCTGGTGGAATTATTATTTTTTAATCTTAATAAGTTATACGAAGGATCACTGGAAAAATAATTTATAAAAATAAAGTAATAATAATAAAGGAAAATCAGATATCTAAATCTTTACATCAACATAAAAAAGCATATATTGAATATTGAATATAAGAAGTCGGATATTGTACATCAAACGTGGGAAATGTGATGCATTCGTACTATAACTAGTTTTGTGGATATACAGATCTTGGTGCAATGGCTGTTGCACTGTTATGCAAAAACATATGAATACAAAATATATTACAATTATATATATTAAATTCAGTAATATTGAAATAATACGACTCAATCTTAAATAAGACGTAATACCTTGGCAAACTGGAATCATTACCTATCATGGGATACCATTGAGTTAATTACGTATGATAGGATTTAATACAATGAAGAAAACTTTTAATAAAATCCTTTAAATTTTTGTTTCAATTTTTAAAAAATTCGAAATATCTCAAAAAAATTCTGCAATGATTATATATATTAAAGATCAAACCATTCGGTCCTTTAGTTTTCGCTCTGTTATATGTTGACAGACTGACGGACCAAACGATGACTATATGTGATACCTATTTATATAATTACTATCTCACCTAAAATCTAGCTAACCGTCCCACATTGCTCTTGTTTTCCTAAGATATATTCAATTTTAACTTCCTGAATATTTTTAAAATGATCTTTGAAAAATTTTTATAATTTGTATCTTTAAATGGTTGTAAATATATATTCTGATGCAAATTGTCTTTGTTCTTTACGGAATTCTTCTAATGTAAAAGTATCTAACTGATAAATATTGCTATAAATCTACAAAGCAAATGTAAAAAATAAAATGTATAATATACAAGAACACATTTGCAAGAAATTAGAGGCGAATTGCGCTTTATACAATTTTCTTCTTTAATAGGTATAATTACTGTGTGATTGAGACCAAGAAATTATTTTGCGTTCCCAAATTACAATCCAATTTTTTTTTTTACTTTCACATAAAGGTTTCATTTAAAATAATAAAATAAATGCTTACATATTTTTATTCTTTTAGTAATATATATATGTATGTGTGTGTGTGTGTTTGTGGATACGTGTACATTCTACAAAGCAGATTAAGTAAAATAAAATAAAGGATTTATTACACTACTAGCAGACCCACCCGGCGTTGCCCGGGTCCGTGATGAATGAACCTCAAATTTGTATGATTTTGTACCTTTAATTCCCTTTTGTCTGAATTTATTTTTAAATATAAAAAATCGCAAGAAAAATATTAAATTGAAGATACGTACTATTTTGAGTAAGTTGATTTTGGGAGTCTATGCGTACCGAAAGCGAGCGGAACTGCGACAAAACACTCAGGTTTTTACTGGTTTCGTGGACATTTTCATACATTTTGTTTTGTAAAAAATATTTCTACCCCTCCGAACGTTTCAAAATTTTTATAGGAGATGTAAATCTGGTCTATTTAGATGCTTCGATAAACATTGTGTTAAAATAAGGACGTTGACTAAAATAATAAATTAAGAAATTTGCTTAATTAACTATTCGAAAATAGTGGGTAGTGCAACCTTCCATCAACAGGGAGTGCAATATGTTCTATACAAATATTACTCAAAGAAACAGTGGTCAAAGGGCTGTTATAACTTACGTGAAAGTTTCAAGTCGATCGGTTAGTTCGTTTTCCAAATTTTAATGAATTCGCGTTCATTCTCTATTAAAAAAAACGTTTCTTTTTCTTTTTAAAAGTCGATTTTTTTCCATTTCGAACAAAAAGTTCTGAATCCATTTTTTTTTATTTACATACTCTTAATTAGACTACAAATATAGGCCGAGAAGCTAAAGTTTAAAATCTGTAAATGCTGTATTTTTAAAATTTTGGTTTAAATTTGAACTTCCATTAAAATTTTACCCTATGGTTTTTATCTACTCTCCAAAATAAAAGTAGGTGTTTTTTAAAGCAGAGATAATGTCTGTAACTTTTAATAAGTAGCATATATATCATGACTCCCTCAAAAAACGGCATATAAAAAGTCAGAAACGCTAATTTTTTAAAAAGAAATCTAGAGCCCCTCCCTGCCATCCTGGAATTTCACGCAGAATACTTTTTTACACTTTATCTTTTGTGTTATAAACGTTCTTAAAGTTTCAAACAGATCGCCTTGCTAGATTTCCTAATTTTAACAAAATCGCGTTATGTTAGTTCCACATTCCACCACCAGGGAGCGCACTCTATTCTTAACAAACGCTCCTTTACACAACCCAACAGTTGATAAGTTACTCGAGGAGGTGACGGTCTTCAGCAAGAATTTAAGATATTTGTTGAAATTACTATTCGGAAATAGCAATAACTTAACTTTTGTCACATTTATATGTGCTAAGTAGCATGTATCTGAAGACTCCGTCAAAAAACCGCACCTGAAACGGTATGAAACGCAAAGGTAAAAAAAAAAAAAAAAAAAAGAAAGAAAGAAAAAAAAAAAAAGAAATATTTCACCCCTCCCCTCCCTCCACCCACCTGCGAAAATTTCACGCGCCATTTTTTATGAACTTTTTCTAATGTGTTATAAACTATCTTAAAGTTTCAAGCAGATCGCTTTGTCAGATTTCCTACTTTAAATGAAATGGCGGTCTGTTAGTTCTACATTCCACCACCAGGGAGGGCACTGTATTTTTAACAAAACTGTATCTGAACGTAACTCCGTTACACAATCTATCAGTAGATATGTTACTCGAAGGGGTGGAGGTCTTAAGCAAGAAATTAAGATATTTTTGAAATTACTATTTGGAAATAGTTGTAACAAACGTTTGGCATTTTTATATTTAATAAGACTCATTTATCTCAGGACTCCGTCAAAAAACTACACCGGAAATGGTAAGAAACGCAAAAGTAAAAAAAAAAAAAGAAATCTGTCTCCCCTCCTCCTCTCCCCACCTTCCCGAAATTTCACGCGCCATTCATATATAAACTTTTTCCAATGTGTTATAAACTTACTTGAAGTTTCAAACAGATCGCCTTGTTAGATTCCCTACTTTAAATGAAATCGCGGTCTGTTAGTTCTACATTCCACCACCAGGGAGCGCACTCTATTCTTAGCAAAAGCGTATATGAACGAAACCTCTTCACGCAACCTACCCGTAGATACATGGATGGGGGTGGATTGGGGTCGGCGGTCGTAACCAAGAATTTAAGATATTTGCTGAAATTACTTTTCGAAAATAGTGGTATCAATACTTCTGAAATTATTATCTCGAATAAGTAACATTTATGCTGTATTTTTACAAATCGCACGCCGTTACTACAGAAGAAGAATACTACAATAAAACGTAACGTGACTGCCGTTTAAAATAAGCATATAAAAGAAATAAACCAATTAGTGAAATTAGCTTCCCCCACTCATAAATTAAGGGTGCAAAAAGTTCTGTACGAACATCCTACTTGAGTTCCCACTGCCTGCAGCTCTGTATAGTAGGCGGCGATAAATTCGGAACATTTTTCTGTATTTAAAACATAAAAGAGAGCAATTAAAAAATGCGTTTAAATGCCTTTAAAAAAACACTTCTGAAAAAAAAAATCATTATCAGTATCAAAAATGAGAATTTAAATTCTATCAAAACTGTTGCTACCCGCTACAGCAGCAGAAAGCATTAGAATGCAAGGATTTATTGTCGCCAATTTCTAATTTCTAGTAGTAAAAGAGCCAGTAAGCCAGTTCTAATCTCTTATTTAACGTTTAAAAAACACATTTCTTGCCATCTAAATAAATCAGCATCAAACAGGCACCTTCAATTTTCTGTAAACCAACCAAAATCGCCGATGTTTTAGTAGATATTATCACTCAACCAATCAAAGTAGAAAAAAAAACAGAAAACAGTGTGGCAAACAAAAGCCTGCCAGGTTGTCAAGGTGATTGCTAGGTTGTGACGTCATTTGAAACTAATCCCTTCTCTTAAACGCTCATTATTATTAAATATGTTTTCAAAGCATATGTTTCACCTTCATGCTAAAATTTAATGTTTATTGACAAAACAGTAACTCTTGAAACATTAAGCACTCAAATTGGTTTATTTAATTGTATTCCGATTTACTTAATTATTTCTGCGAAAGCTTTATAAAACCAACCAACCGAAAGCAAGCGGAAACAAAGAAACGTATTTTTGATGAGCGATGCTTTATGAACCAACCAACCGAAAGTAATCTGAGGGAAAAAGGAGTACTTTTGATGAGAGTATGTCCGAATATTAATTAATTACTCAACTAATAATTAGAATATTAAAATTCTGAGAATATGGTGCATTAGAAGAGGCCTTGGACTCTTTTCAAAAAATTTTTGAACCTCGTACGTGCCGTAGATTTTGCTAGCCATTGCACACAGACAGACACGCCGACAGACAGACAGACAGATGGACAGAGAGACAGACAGAGCGATTTGTTCTTTTATTAGTGCAAGGAGGAACCCGTCGAATTTCGAAGAAAGAAAATGTTTACAAAGGAACTGTAGCATCAAATTTATAATACATCGACAACAATAATTACAATAAAATATCCATCTTACACTTCTTAGTTTAACTCTCTAAAAACATATTTTAACCTAAGATTAACAAAATGCTTTTTTTCACAAACTTCAACTGTTAAAATTATTGAAAAATTAAACTTTATTCATATACGTAATCAGTAAGTAACATATAATCAAGATAAGTAATTTTTATTAAGTTATCAATTGATGCTTGGTATTTCGGAATGAAAAATCAGCAAAAATGATTGGCACAGATGTCATATTAGCCCCATATTGGCGCAATTTTTTTCTGACGCCATTGTGATATACGCAATGTATACTTAAGTGGCGCCAAAGTGTCGTTATTTTGCTTGATATGGTAACCCGGATGTTGTTGTTTATGCTGTTGATGTTTTCGCCAAATCGGCATCGGAAAACAATCGCGCCAATATGGGGCGAATATGACATCTGTGTCAAGTGATTTCCCCTTGACATAATCATAGAATTTTTCCCCTTTAAATCTAAACCGAATCAACTCATTTTCCACCTTTCACATCCATATTAACCATTTAAAAACATTTTAACGCGCAATAGGTTATTAATAAATATATTTTCAAGCTTGAAGTCACGTTTGTCAACTATTACAACTTTCCATGTTAAAATTCCCACTCGTGATTTGAGGTCTTAGTATAATCTCTGTACCTGCGCGTAAAAATTCCAGAAATTTATAACTTTTAGACATATTCAAGGGGAAATATCTCATTTTAGCAAATAAAATTATCGTTTTCTTTTAAATATGACGTCATTTTCAGTCGCTGAAATATTTAACCTATTGTTTAAAACTCAATATCAGCGAAATGAAAAAATAGTGAAATATAACAGCATCAGGGAAATTGTGTCTTTTTTAAAGTGTAACGTCATTTTCTGTACAAATTAAAAAAAAAAAAAGATATTTTTAATTGTAATGAGAAAATGGCATCAGTAAGAATATAATGAATAAAGATAACTAAACCACTTTTAAAAGAAATGAAGTATTTCAGTTGCCACGATTAGAAAATTGGTATTAAAAACTATAAAAAAAATTAGTATCTCAAAAATAAATTAAGATACAGCTTTCAAACAAATTGCGTTTAAAAGTGCATTTTTTTCTGCATACGAAGGTGAAAACTTTTAAAATGTGGGATGTTCAGAAGTTTAAAAATTTGCAGTAGCGAAAATTGCAAAAACGAAATTTCATTTCAAATTTCAAAGTGTTGCAGAATGACGTATGCGTTACGCACAGATATGTTTGCCCTTTATAATATACCGGGTGTCCCAAAAAGGACTGACTGATTTTAAAATTCAATAACTTGCAAACGGTGACAGATATTTAAAAAATTATTGCAGGAGAGTTATGCATAAGGTCAAAAGTTTTTTTACAGTGATTTTCAATTTTAGTTCGAATTACAAACAATAGATGGCGCTGCGATCAAGAGACGCTGAATTCAGGCTCGATTTTTGGTACTTCGTGGCCCGGATAATACATTTCCATCTCCTTTTTCAGCATGGAACAAGAGAAAGGACCAGAAATCGAGCCTGTATTTAGCGACTATTGCTTACCGTGCCATCTATTGTTTGTAATTCGAACTAAAATCGAAAATCACTGTAATAAAACTTTTGACCTTATGCATAACCCTCCTGCAAGAATTTTTTAAATATCTGTCACCGATTGCAAGTTATTGAATTTTAAAATCAGTCAGTCCTTTTTGGGACACCCGGTAGATAGACAATGTATTTTCATGCATTTGAAAATACAAATTTGATTAAAACAATAACTTTTCATTTTCATTACTCAATTTTGATTTATCATTTAGTAATTTTTTTTTCGAAATTTTAATGACTTTCTATTTATTTTCCTCTGTGCTTTCTCCTAATAGTAATTAGTATAATCTGCTAATAGTAACAACTTTAACTAAACTACCATACAAATGTTTGAGCTTTCCTGTGATAACTTTATAATAGTATATACGTACTAGGGGGCTCTACCCCCTGCAAGCTACGCTCGCCAACCCCCGTTCAGACACCGCAGAATCTAAAAATCTAATGGGTTTTTAAAATATTAGAGAAGATTAAATTATACTGAAAAAGCTCTGCAGATCTCCCTGTAAACGGGTTTCCATTCAATTCACTTTGATTGCAAAAATTTAACGGAGAATCAGTTGGTGTTAAGACATCCAATGGTTGTTTTCGTTTTTGATTAAAGAGGATCAGTTAAACATTTGAAAAGAAGCTAAAATAAAATGAATTAAGTATTCAGAGTCTTTGTCAACCGATATTTTAAAACAATCTCTATAACAATAGCCTAAATCATGTGACTATCATCAACAGTTCCGGGCGGAACACTTTGCTTTTTATACTCTAGGTGCCATTTTGATACTTTAATGTTATCCAGGCACAGGTGATAAGTCGCCAAATATTATTCTATCCCCATCATTTCATCTATATTATAATAGTTCAAGCCATCAAATGCCATAAACAAATACGATCTGATCCCTTCGCCTTTCGTATGAAGGTTTGGAACAAATGTCAAAATTTGGTTAACGCATCAACAGCATAAACAACAACTTACCAAATCAAGCAAAATAACGATACTTTGGCGCCAGTTAAATAACCGTTGCGTATATGACATTGGCGTCAGAAAAAATCGCGCCAATATGGGGCCGTATATGACATCTGTGCCGAAAGAAAAAAGCCGTGTGCAAATCTCGCCAATATCTTTTTTTTCAACTCACCAGTTAGCCTTTTTTTTATTGTTCGAGTGGTAAATTAAAACATTGATTTGAAGTTGAAATTAAATGTCTTGGTTTGTTACATAATTTAATATTTTGCCAGATGTCATATACGGCATGTTTGGCATGATATTTTTTTTTTTTTACGAAAACTTGGCGAAAACCTCGTTTTCGAATACCAGTTACATATGTATTTTTGGTACTACTTAGTTATCCCGTCGACAGAAAATCTATCGCGAACTATAAGATTGATTAAATGTCAATAATGGTTGATCGTAAATGTCACATTCACTTGACTTTTAGCAAGTTACACGTGTTTACGTCATCAAGTGATTTTTATTTCGACGTTTTATTTTTATATTTATTAATGTTATACTAATTTAATTGTTCTTTCGTTATTTAAAATAAAAATTTTGTCAATCTGTACAATTTGGCGAGTGGTTTGGCGATTTATATAATTTGCGAAATTGGGTGACGGAATAATTACTACATTGTACCGTATTTTTTAATTATTTTCTATTATTTTCAAAAGGAAATGTCAAAAAAATAATTAATTACTACAGAACAAAATAATTTATATAAATTTAAAAGAGAAATAAAAGTAAATATACATTTATTATTAAATAAACAACAATAGCCGGGTTACCATGTCTATCAAAATAATGCCATTTATGCGCCAATTAGGTACCTCGGTTCGTATGTGACATCTGTGCCTAATATTTTTCTTTTCGATTTTTTTTTTTTTTTTTTTTTTTTTTTTTAAAGAAGTGAAAGCCATCAATTTAAATGTTTCATTTTTAAATGAAAGTTTTGTATTTAATAAAATGATAACGAAATACAAAAAAAAAGCATTGCTCTTAGCATAGATTTAAAGGAGGCCAAACTGTCGCCAAATTAATTTAAAATAGTAACCTTTTCTGAATTATGAAAAAAAAAATTCTGTTATGATTAAAATTTGAGTTGCCATCATTAAAAAAAATGTACTTAAAATTAGAAAAAAATTAATATTTCGAAAACTAATTCGAATTTAAAAATTCTAATACCAGTTTTAGATCTGTGGATCAACACGGATTTTTAGTGTTAATTTCATCGCAAAGTATTCCATATTTTAGGAGAAATCGCCGTGAAACAAAATCAGTTGTTTAATCAGTCGATTCAAAGAATCGATACATTTCAGGCTTTTCATATATTCGTTTCATAAATTCGTTTCATTAGGATTATATATATATAGGGTATATATATATATATATATGTGTGTGTGTGAGAGAGAGAGAGAGAGATATTAATGTACAATTGTTATTACAGCCAACTTTTGTCGACAATAAACAATCATAAATGATGTACAATTTTGATTAAACAATGACTGCATTATTATTTTTAATTATAATTCGTACGATATTAATTGGTTCTTGAAAATTAAACATTTAATACAATTCATCAGACATACAAGTTAAAATTACATAAATACATGGACAATTAAATATGCAAACGTTTCGGGCTTAGGTTTAGCCCCTTATCAGTGCAATAACATTCAAATGACCAGGAAACTATATATCACGTTTATAGTTATTTATTACTAACAGTTAAAATTAAATAAATATAAAGAACCATATCAAATCAATGCTGTGTATTCAGGTGGAGCTGTACAGTATTCGTTAATGAGCGAAATTCCTGTGCAGTTCCACCTGAATACACAGCATTACTTTGATACGGTTCTTTATATTTTATTTTATTTTAACTGTTAGTAATTATCAACTGTAAACATGATTAATAGCAGTCTGATCCTTTGAATGTTATTGCACTAATGAAGGGCTAAAACTTATCCCGAAACGTTTGCATTTTTAATTGTACATGTATTTATGTAAATTTTACTTTCATGTCTGATGAATTGTTTATATTTCTAATTTTTATATTTCGTATATTAGACGTTAAACAAAGTTTAGTTATTTAAATTGATTCTTGTTTACTAAAATCCTAATATGTTATATTTCTTTCTTTACGTGTATTATTCTTACTATTTTGGTCATAAACAATTTTGTAATTAGGTGTAGTACATCATACTTACTGTAGACCATGACGTTCGTAGCATTTACCATTCATTTACAGAGATACGCAATATATATTGGTTACTGAACTCGCTATGAGCAATAATTGATGAAATTTCATTTTCAATTGTTGCATGCGTACATACATTTAACTAAATTTTTGTATACTGAGATTAAATATTTTCATAAATCCTATGGATCATGAACAGTGATTCAGTATTCACAAGATATTTCATATACTTTACTGTGTATGGGCATAAATAATTTAAAAAGTCTCCGGACAGCTTCAAAATTTTCGAAATTTTAAGTTTTTTGCATGTTAAACTGAACATTTTGATGTAATTATTTCCTTAAATTCTTTCCCATTAGAATAGAAGTTACGGTTTTTTAAATTATACTCGTGTTATGAATGGAATCAAGTGAAGAATAATGAATAAGATATGGTGCCTTTTGGAGGAATAATATTATTCTCTAGATTAACGTGACTTTTTGCTTGAAAAGAAACCTCTTAAATAAAGTATTTTATCTACACTGACCTATGCAGCCGAAGCATGAACGCTAGTAAAATGGAATGCACTAAGATTAGCAAAACCCTGGCGAAATGGGGAAAGATTTATGCTAGGTATCACTAGTAAAAAACAGAAAAAGTATAACCTTGATAAGAAGTCAGACGAAGGTTTTTGACATCATCGAGAGAATTAAATTGTTGAAATGGAAATGGTCTGGGAATATTTTGAGGAGGCAAGACAATATATGGAGTACAAATACCCTAAAATGATATCCCAGATATATAAAACGACCAAGATGACGATCTCAAGTAAGATAGAGAGACGAAATAAGAAAAGTGGCTTGTGTTAATTGGATTAATAAACCTCTACGCAGAAAACACAACGGAAAAATTTTCCTATATCTGGCAGTGGATTAAAAACGGTTGCTGTTGTTGACATATTTATACATATATATATCCACAATATTAGCCATAAGATAATATAATATTTAAAATATCATAAATCTCACCCATATAAATGCTGATGGCAGCTGGAGGTTCGAGCAAACTGTGAGGTTTTTTCACTATTGTTCGTATTTCAATCATATAGATAGATGGTATGGGCTAAATTTTATTTATTTCGCAAAATAATCTAGAATGCAAAAAAAAAAAAAAAAAAAAAAAGTACTGTTTTCTACTGCGGATGCAGCTCAGTAAACTTAATCAGGGAAACGAATTATCATAGAGGCTTCATTTTTTATGTAGCATAGAAGAAAGCAGGATTTTTTTTTCTTCTTGACTGCGGATATCATTTTGATACGTCATTGCTATACTTCGGCAGCTCGCCTCGAAGAAAGTGCAAACTAGAAGACACCTATTGTAAGAACATGCCATATTGACCCTTCACTTCATCCTAGAAATTTGTACAATTCTTTACATAAAATTATTCAGTGCAGGTATATTTTATTCTGTCTAAGCTTACAATTGGTGGAAAGGTTTCACTCTGGAGACTGGCGAAACAGAGGTATGATCCTTGGATATGAGCAAGATACTTCGATGAGAATTAAATATGATCTGACTCGATGAGAGTTGGTGTCAGAGGTCATTGGTGGTCGGAGTGGAGATCTGTTGTGCTTCTTTTTCATTAGAAAACACAACAGATCTCCACTCCGTCCTCCAATGAGGTCTGGCTTGACACCAATGGCGTCGCAGACGGCAATGGCTTGGAGTCAGTAGAATGCACGCTACAGGGCGCCTGGCTATGAGCTGTCCTTGAAGTAACAGATTTCTAACAGTTCATTGTGTCGCTGTGGTACCAACTACAGCTCGAATTTCTGTCGCAGACACAGTACGATGCGCTACAGTCGTACGTCGAATACGGCGATTTTCCCTCTCAGGAGTGCCAAGCGACCGCCTGGAACCCGGTCTTCTTGAGGCAGTACCATCCCTTTGCCACTGCTTCCAACAATCATGCGCAGTGGATACATTCCAGCTAAGTCTTTCTGCAATATCGCGGAAAGAAAATTCACCTTCTCGTAGCCCGAATATGCGACCTCGTTCCAACTCTGTGAGCTGTTGACAGTGGCTTCTTCGTCTTGTTAAAGGCATTCTTGGCTAACATCAACTCAATACGCCACATTCCGAAGCTAAATAGCTCCCACGAACTTTACAGTACGCATTTAAAGTAAACCTGATCTGCAAACTCTGAGTGGCGCTGCTAGCGCCACACTTATGCGCGAAGCGCGAAATTTCAATCGATGTCATCTTTCAGATGTATAAACACGCCTACCAAATTTCGTTTATCTAACACAAGTCTTTCTTGGTGTTGGGATTTTTTTCCGTCAGTGTATTTTCATAACAACCTGTATATCCACAGATTAAATAAGTACTATTCTATAAATACTATGTCTATAGTTTAACTCAGTTGTGCCTTAAATATGAGAGGAAATTGGAATTTGTGCGTTTGCTACAACCACGAATTTGTTGTCTAATTATATTAAAAAAGACTTGCTTTAACTAAAAATCAGTATATCTTGATTAAATATCTCATGTATTATCTACCCTCCGACTGTCTTGGAAAAGGGCAAAATTGTAATGTTGTTTTTTCTTTATTTTGTTTTAAAAGCTAAAAAAATGATTTTTTGAACATTTTATAAAAAAAACTTAATAACGAATATGAATGTAATCCTTGGAAGTATTAATCGTCGTTCAATGTATTAAAAATACATTAAATCAATAGTATTATATAACTTTAAATATTGCTTGTATTGCAGTGAAAACTGGAGGTTAGTGAACGTATTAACACGGGCTTGGCAGTGAGGGGGTTAATGGTGATGTACATTGAGCAAACCCTAAATGTCGTGCTTAGTGTTTGCACTTTGAATAATATGGAAAATATGACCAATAGCGTAATGAAAAAATGTTTAGCATCATCAATTTATTAATAAAAGATAAAGTGTACACACGGGTATTATATGTATTAATAGAGCAAAAAATATCCGAAACAAATGCGAGACACTTTGCTTACAAAAACTAAAATTTTCTCCGAGAGTGGAAGAAGAAAATAATGTAAGCACAGTCAAATGCAAATGTAATTTTAAAAATAATAAATAGTATGACTGTTGCTTTTGTATCTAGCATAGGCTATTTTTCGAATCAAACACGCATTAACTTCAAATTAAATTTTGTTTGTAAGTGTGAACGGAATTTTTATTTTAACATCGCGTACTCTGCTCAACTAAAACGTGTCGCATCAAATTTCAATAGTTTAAACCGTGAAAATAGCCTGAAGAAATATTTTCTCTATCTCTGTATAAGACTATTGAATGGTAAAAAAAAAAAAAAAAAAATGCTAATCAAATTATTTTCACTCTTTTACAAAATTATTGCTAACAGGATTAGAATCTTTAGATAATTTTCTATTTTATTAGAAAATGAAAGTGTTTTAGTAAGAAGTGTTTTAGAAAGAATTATTCTGTAGTTAATTCACGCACTCTTAATATAGTTGCCAACCTTCTCGTGTTTTCAAGTCAAATAATTATATTTTGAAAAATGATTTTTAATAAAAGATAAATGGAAGAACATAAGGAAAACATAAAAGTAAAAAAGCTAAATATTGTGGATTTATATTATTTGCATAAAAACAGAAAGATGACCGATTTTTCATTAGAGGGAATCCTTTATCAACACAGTTACAGTCAGTCCAGAAATACAAATACATTTTTATCCGAACAACGTGGCAGAAACTAACAAAACAGGCTCTGGATTAGAATAATATTTCTTTTCTAATTTCTATTAAAACTTTAAGTGTACGAGGCCATCTTTATATTAAAATGCGAACAAAGTTTGAAATTTTCAGTACGAATACAAAGTTTGAGATCAAAGTCTGAGCACAAATCTAGAATTTTAAATTAAAACAGAGAAAAGTCTGCACGCATTTTCTGTGATTATTTAAAGGAATGTTCAATAATACGAATTGGACAAATTTTGAGGTTCATCTCGGAAGAGAAAATAGTTTCTTCAATGCCCACATTTAATACAATTTTTATGAATACTTTCAAGTGGAATGTAATATTTGTATTACAAAACGAAAAAAAAAAATCATTTGAAAATTCTGGATAGTCAAGATTACAGTAGTTTCTTTTAAAAGCTTTTATGAATTATTATTTTCCATTATTAATAATAATTCAATATTTATATGGTCCTACAAAGTATTGTGGTCATGGTCTTTTAAGCATAATTTAAAAATAACATTTCGGATCCCATAAACTGATTAGAAACTTTTATAAATAAGTTTCTGTAATAAATTTCATATGATAAAATCCATTTTATTTTCAAATATTAACTTCATAATTCATATTTCAAATGCAATATATTTTTAATTTCGGGCGATCTGGATTAAAATATTCAAAATTAATTTAACACTCGGAGATTAAAACTTTACACAGCTATGACAGATATGTTGACTAAATGGCTTCCAATATAACTGAAAAATGTTTATGACTTCGGTTTGTTTGACCGCCCTTCTGCATTCCTGGTAGTATTATGTCGACCTTGCTGTCTGTCTGTTTTGACTGACAGTCTACCTGGCAATTATACTTGGATTACCATGATCTCGGTACATGCTACCATATGAAAATGGACTGCGTAGCATTTCTAGTTCGTTTACAATGATACACAGATAATTCCGTTACAGTATTGCCAGTGGTAAAAAAAAAAAAAACGTTTTGTTTTGCATTTTAATAACGTTAATGCATTTGAGGCATAATGAAATTAATATGCACTAATAAGGTAAATACAAAACTCTTTCTGGGGTATATGGATTGCAAAACATTTAATCTTCATTTACGGGGACACACAAAAGTGCGTTATGATCTACATGAAAAAATCAATAGCAGTATATTTTTAAAATGCTACAGTTTTTTAAAGATAATGAAATTGTTGCGCATTAATGAGATGGGCATAAATGATGCCTGTTTTAGAAAATGGAGTGCATTTATTTCTTCATTTACACGGACACAATAATATTTCTGTTACAAGAGTGTCTATGAACGATAATCACTCAAACTGAGTTTCTACATGCGGTATGCATTTATAATCTTAAGGAACTTTTAGTACATTACTTGGTAATTACATATTCTATACAAGGCTGCTCGAAAAAAAATTCGCATACATTATTGTCTGTGGGCGACAATTTTTTAAAGATAGATTTTCTTTGTGTTATGCGTTTTCCAGCTGAACTGTTGTTAGTGTACTAATAGTCCAGACAATAGGGAATTTTACCTACCAAAATTAATTTTAGTTCTGGAAATCGGCTTACTTTATATTTTTGGGTCGCTGAATCCGAATTTGTAACTTCCGACCAAAATTTCCCCCTGCAACCACCCCAAAATTTGGTAAAAATCCACCAAAAAAGGTTTTTATTGAAAAAATCAATTTCTTTATTATTTTAGGGGAAAAGTATCCAGAAATTCAAAAAGTAGACAAAATTTGCAACAAATTAGATATATGACATTATGACATAGGATGAAGGGGAGGGGGGGATCTGCCTCGGAACATGCGCGCGGTGCTGCGTGGACTAAGTTGTGCAATTCCACTTAACCACTCACACGTTTACATTCGCCCTCCCATCTCCCCTCCGAACTTTCCTTATAAGGTTTATTTTAAGTTTTTGGGTCGCTGAATCCGAATTTTTAACTTACCCCTAAAATTTTCCCACCCGAAAACCATCCAAATAGTTGTTATTAACTTAAATTTCTTATTTTTTTAGGGGGAAAGCATTACTAAATTCAGAAACTAGACAAAATTTGCAACAAATAGGATACATGACATTATGACGTAGGATAAACGGGAGAGAGGGGGCTTCCTCGGAACATTTCCCGCGCGCTTTTCTCAAAAACCAAATTTTTTTAAAAAATCAATTTTTTGGGGGGTTACCGTGTGAAATTTTGGTGGGAAGTTACAAATTCGGACTCAGCGAACCAAAAAACATAAAGTGAGGCGAAATCCAGAACTAGTATTAATTTTTCCAGGTAAAATCCCCTATTGCCTGGACTTCATAACTTAGTGCACGTAGCGCCGCAATGCATGTTCAGAGGCAGCCCTCCCCCTTCCCGTTCATTCTACGTCATAATGTCATGTATCCTATTTGTTGCAAATTTTGCCTACTTTCTCAATTTCGTAATGCTTTTCCCCTAAAACAATAAGAAATTTAAGCTAAAAACAACTATTTGGGGGAGTTCGGGAGGGGGGGGGGAATTTGGAGGAAGTTAAAAATTCGGATTCAGCGACCCCAAAACTTAAAGTAAACCTTATAGAGAAAGTTCGGAGGGGAGATGGGAGGGTCAATGTAAACGTGTGAGTGGTTATGTGGAATTGCGCAACTTAGTTCACGCAGCACCGCGCGCATGTTCCGAGGCAGGTCCCCCCCTCCCCTTCATCCTAAGTCATAATGTCATATATCTAATTTGTTGCAAATTTTGTCTACTGTCTGAATTTATAATACTTTTCCCCTAAAACAATAAAAAAATTGATTTTTTTAATAAAAACCTTTTTTGGGGTTCTTTTAACCAAAATTTGGGGGAAATTTTGGTGGGAAGTTAAAAATTCGAATTCAGCGACCCAAAAAACATATAGTAAGCCTTTTTTCCGAACTGCGATGAATTTTGCTAGGTAGAGCCCCTATACCGTCTCTATTGCCTGGACTATAAGATGAGTGTAGAAAATAAATAAATTTATATACATGGCTGTGTAAAAAACTGGTTATATTATCATAAAAAATGCGATTTTAGCTGTGTTATGTGTTTCATAGCTGAATAAAATTTCAGCTGCATATTTAGTGCATAAAAAATCTGAAAGTCGTATACAGGGCTGCACAAAAACATAATGTCACCTGGTATGGATGACAAATGGCGAAAAAAGATTTTCAAATGCATTATGAGTATTACAGCTAGATTAAATTTTATCAAACGACGTGATGTGTACCGAAATCTATAGATCAGATGCAGGGCTGATCAAAAGAACTCAAATTTATTACCGACATTAACACTGCAAATAAAGGCGTCTTAAATTAAGATACATATGTGACTGAAAAAGAATTTCAGACACTTAAGTGTCTGAATCTGAAAATTCAGTCACAAAAGATGTCTTAATTTAAAACACCTAAGTGTCTTACTATGATCATAGTGTACACGAACTGATAAAAGTGTCTAAAAAATCTGCAAGTGTCTAATTTTAAGACACTTTGTAACTCCGCTCCGCATTCACCAGGGGGCACTCTCAGTTGCGCATGCGTCTTCCTTTCGAACTCGATGTTCGTTTGTAATTCAAACTGAATGCTTGTTTTTATGTACGCGTACATTTTAACTAATAATTTATTTTGACTTGATTGTTTTTTGCGGAATGTGAAGTTCCGGGATTTAATTTCTATCGACATAGTGGTACTCCGTATTAATATTTATCTATAAAACTAATACAGTGTTCTTCATCTCGTCAGATTTGTAAAGAGAACTGTTGTCTGGCGGGCTATGTTTTCAGGATGGAAATTTTCCATCCTTTTAACAGAGCTAGCCGGATGTGCAAGGGGATTTTATTTTTTAAATATCCAAGTCTGCCTAATTAACGGATACTAACGTAGCCTCCAATCCGGACGTCCTCTGGGCGAATGTGCTTTTGGAATAATCAGACCTTTTCCCAGGTAAGTGGGGTCTTAACTATGTATTTAAAACTCTCTGTGATTGTTTTATCTTTAAATGAAGACCTCACACGAGTCTATAGCTTTATTATTTCCTGAGTTATGCCAAAATATGTTCAAAGCATTTTGCCTATGGTATTTCCATGTTAAAATTTTATTTTGCTAATATTTAAATTTCTACTCTTCAAATCATCTGCAATCATATTTCTGTATTATTTTCTATCCAATGTTATCTTTAAAATAAATTTTGGTGTCTCTGCATGGTGTATATTAGCGGTTACTGAATTTATTAATTTTACACCTTCCTAAGCCTTTTCTTATGTAGCCATTACTTTAAAAATCGCAGTGACATCGCCTGTTGATTGGCTCATACTTCTTAATTACCATCAAGACTACCTTAATAGTATTTTTTGGTGTAATTATTACTCTGAAGTACCCTTTTTAATTATTTATTTACGTATACAATATTTTTATAAGCATTTAATGCGGCAGCATTTGTAATGTTTACATCGATTTTTACATTTCTGATAGATTTATTATGTGTTATGTACTGGAATTCAAAAGCATTTATAGTAAACATTCCTGTTAATAGCTGCTTTTATTTATTATTTATGCTTTTCTTGTCTAATGAAGTTTTCTTCTGCCTCATAGTGTGTACATCATAAATTTTAAAAAAGAATATAGTTCGGACATCTTTCCATTCATTGATTCCCCCATATATTTAATACAGCGAATTACTTGTGTTCATTTATTTATTTTAAAATGTTTTGACTGATAAAACTCATTAAATCCGGTCATTCTAATTAAAAGATTTCCCTTTGCTATAATTTTAGTGTTTCCGAGTATTTTAGAAATATCCCATTTGCCATACTGAGAATAGTCAACATATAATCTTTTTATGATTCAAAAGTCAAAACCACAGCTTCAGAACGGAAATTGACGTCACTAATGTAGACGTTGAATCAGAAAAAAATTTGTTGATGTCAACAAAGATTTAGAAAAAGGATCTCGCGTTATCTGTAGTCACTTTGTTAAATTTTAATGATTATTTTTAGATTCTTAAATTCATGTAATCATGTATCGTTAACGTAATTGTAAGAATGCGGTAAAAATATACAGATATATTTCATTTGAAATAATTATATAATATTGATTTTTTGATTACTTTTAGTTAAAAAGTAATTTGAAATTAAAAATGAATACAAAGTAAAGAGGTACATTTTTATAAAATATTTATTTGCATATAGCTAGATTTTGCACTTAAAACTGACACGTACATTTATCGAATCATAACACAGGGTTGGACTTTTTCCAGAAGGAGGGCCTGATTAAAGCATGGGCAGACCCCCCCCCCCCCCCCCTACGATTTTACGTACTCCAAATTCGATATGGATTTTTTTTTAAAGCTTATATTTTAAATGTGTTTCAACATTCTATTGATTATAATCAGCATTTTGAACTTTAAAAGTAGAATTAGATTAAAAACTAAATAAAAAAATAAATACAGTAAAAACTCTCAATCGCGGCCAACTCGCGAATTGAACGCGTTTTGGAACGTTGAATTTGCCTGCTATTCGATTGTGTTCGCTTTTATGAGGTAAAAAAAATGTATTTATCTTGAAAAAGGTCAGTGTTCGCTGAAGAAAATTGTCCTATGAAAGTTTTGTTGTAAAATCTCCATAACGGACACTCCTACATAGAGGACACAACTATTTAAGAAGCACATTTTTTATTAACAACATGCACATATTTTATATTTTTTACCTCAGAAAAACAGACACTTCCGAATAGCGAACAAATTCCACGGCTCTAAGGTGCCTACTATTGAGAGGTTTTACTGTATTGTGACAAATATTTTAATTTTTAATCTTATTCTACTCTATAAATTCAAAATATTGATTATAATCAGTACAAAGTCGAAAATGATTTCGATTATCAGCTTTATGAAAATTGCATACCATATTTTGGATCCCCTAAAATAAGGCTGTGTGTGTGGGGGGGGGGGGGGGAGTAGGGCAGAATAATGGCCATATACTTTTCCAGGATCAACGTGGTCAAACATGGCTACGTGTAATGCTTTTAAAAAATGGCTGCGATTCAGACGTTTGAAGTGTCTAAAATTCAGACGCAAAAAGTGTCTGAAAAAATTCAGACATTTTAAAATGTCTGAAAATTGAACACTCCGTTTCAGACACTTAAGTGTCTGAATTTAAGACATTTCGATTTAGAGTGAAGTGGACATTAAGTGATAATCGTTTAAAGGAAAAGTTCTATTGCGTTATGAGATTTCGAAATTGTTTATTTCGATACCTTTTCCACGTTATTAACTAGGGAGGTGTCGATACGGCATTATGGAAGTGTTCGAAAATGTTTCGCAATTTATGCGTGGCGCATGACTTTTTTCTTGTTTAAATATAATATTAAAGAAAACACAATTCCCAGTAAAATGGATATTTTCATTTTCCTCTGCGACGATCTGCCAATTATAATGCAACCAATAACTGCAAAGATACAACCAAAGTAAATTAGACTTCTTAAAAATGAAACTGGTAAATAGGAATATACAATTAAGTAAAAGAAAAAAACGCTTGTCGAAATGAAAAGATCTGCACAATTGACAAAAATATTCATTTTCATGCATGAAGGATTTTATTGTTAAAATAAAACATCAAGTGAGGTAAAAATAACATGCATATAGAGAGTAAGATCGATAGCAATTTATATAAATGAGAAAAATGTGTTAATGTGTAAATATTACTAAATTCAATTTTAATGAAAAATATTCTACCAGTTTATTTTTCGGTTACTTTGTAAGTGTAAGTCTACTTATGCACTGGAATAAATTTAATGAAAATTATAAATTGTTCTTTTAATGTAAAGGTGGCTTTGTTCACCAAAAAGCAAATAAAAATAATACAAAAAATATCCTTAGAAATTTTATGGAAGAATGAAAATATTTCTCATTCAATAATGTCATCTGTTATTAGGTAGATTTCGTATGAAATACTACCTATTGGAATCGTTCCTATGTTGGAATTTCTGAAAAATTATTGCAGATCTACACCGATCATGACCCCTAGAGCCCAAAACCACCCTCAGTAAAAAACTCTATCTATCTATGTATGTATGTATGTATCTATATATATCACTTTCTTCTGGACACGATAACTTCCACAATTCTGCATCAATCTCTTCCAAACTGATACATAAAATCAAGGGGCATAAAATCTCGGTCAAGTTCGTTAATGGGCAAAATCGGACCAAGGGGATGGAAATAGGGATTTGGTTTGTGAAAACCGAAAAAAACCCATAACTTGTTAAATTTTGTACATATCGAATCAGTTTAAAGTTTTTATTATTTCTAAAAATAGTGCCAAAAATTTATGTATCACAGATTTTTGATAAAGTTAAAAATGGGCTCAAGGGGCGCAAAAAATAGGGTTTTAGGGAGAAAAAAATTCATAACTTCATCAATTCTCAAGATATCAAATCCAATTAATTTTATCATGAATTTCCTTAACATTATCTACAACTTTCATATTCACAAGTTTTTGATAGGGCCATTTTGTACCGCAAAAAAAAAAAAAATTAAAAAGGAAAACAAAAAGGGCGTTTGAAGAAGAAAAAAATTCATAGCTTCGTCAATTCTCAAGATATCAAATCCAATTAATTTTATAATGAATTTCCTTAACATTATCTACAACTTTTATAGTCACAAGTTTTTGATAGGACCAATTCGTACGCAAAAAAATTAAAAACGAAAACAAAAAGGGCGTTTGAAGGAGAAAAAAATCCATAACTCCGTCAATTCAAAAGATATAAAATCCCCATGAATTTATCATATATCTTCTTAATATTATCTACAACATCTATATAGACAAGTTTTGGATAGGACCAATTCTTACAGTAAAGACAAATTAAATGATCGTAAGGGTGTATTCAAATCCAAACTGCTTATTTTGTGACTCATTTTACAATCCATTTTTACTCTCAAAGGCTTCCAATTGGTACCTTTTCTTACTCAGAAACTATATAATGTACTGTAATGGTAATTTTTTTGATAGAGGCAGAATATATTTTAAAACATGCTGTCAAAGTGGGCCTTATGAACCGAATTTCCCGAAGCGGATTGTGTTGGAAAAATCATCGTATTAAGGGAGTATTCAAATCCAAACTGCTTATTTTCGGACTCATTTTTAAATTCATTTTTGCTCTCAAACGCATCCAATTGGTATATTCGCTTATTCAGAAACTATATAAAGTACCGTAATGATCGATTTTTTGACAGAGGCAGAATAAATTTCAAAAAATGTTGTCAAAGTGGGCATTTTGAACGGAATTTCCAGAAGCGATTGTGTTAGAAACGAAAAATATTGTCTTACTGAGAAAATAATTATTTAAATATCAAGTTTTAATTAATTGAACGAAAATTAAAAACACAGGTCGCTTATAAATCTCTTCAAAAATCACGTCAACAAGTTTCATGTTTTTCCTATTAAAAATGAATCTGGAGTTATGCCAGAAAATTTCGAGTTGTTGAGCATGGAAAAGTATTTTTTTGTATACCGCCCTAACATGATTGTGATAAAACCAGTTATTATATAAAATTGGAATATAAACTCGTCAAAAGCGGCCAGATAAAATTGTTAAAGTGGGTTTATCTCTAATCATGATTTGGTTTTTGTTTGTGAAATTAGTATACTTAACTTCGAAATCTACCTCCGCCTGTAGGCTGGGCCGGCAGTGATTTCCTATATACACAGAACGGTTAGCCATCAATCATTTTGTTGAAACATTGATTACCATCTTTCAAAAATACTTATGAATTATACACCAAATCACTTTCATATAAAATATCTCATTTCTTTATATAATAATCGGCATAACATTAACACGTTGAGTGTGACTCAGTCAGTCACCGGTGACTGAATGAACACTTTCGGTTTAGTCCGCGTCAGTCATAGATGTCTGACACTTATAGATTGTGTAACGGGAATCTTATTTCGTGGCCCAAACGGAAAGACAAACAAAACAGACTTGGCATTCAACGTGTTAAAGATATAACAATTTAGGTATAAAAAAATATATATATAATCATTCATTTTTGCTTAAATATTGTCATTGTAGTATTTAAAGTTTTCTCAATTTATTAAAAAATATATTATCCCACAGACATTATAATTTATTTTTCATGTTGTTTATGTTAGCTTTTACAGGCTTAAAGATTAATATAGGAATAAAATATTCGATACAAATAGTAATGTTTTGGGGTTGAGCATTTAATGATGAAAGATTGAATGTTGAAAGCTTTCAAAGATTATTTTCCCAAACCGGAGTGCAAACTTCATAATGATTTAAAAGGTTCAATTTCATAAATACAATGTTCCCGAAATCTAATTTTTTTGTAATATTAAACTGCTTGGAATTCATGTTAGAACAATTGTGGTTACCACTTGAAATAATAATTCCCTATTATTTAGCATAGAAGATATTGTCTAATTTTGTTTTAGATAAGCAGTGTAATATTGTTATTTATAGTACTTAAGGTAATACCTAAAGCCTCTTCATGAAGTTTATAAGTTACTTCTAAATAAAAGAGTAATATGTTTCAAGCTTCTTTAGGGCTATTAAGAAAACAATTTTCTAAGATAACCTTTTTCATATTGATTACAACTTAAAATTTTATGTCTATGAAATAGGTGTATAATGTTTTCGTGATGACCATAAATGAATTTCAATACTTTAGAAACAAACATCACCCAGAGATTGTTACATATAGAAAAATTAGAAAAACATAATTTAATTTCACTTTGAAATATAAATTGAGATGTTCTGTAATCACAACAAAATGTACAGCCGTGGAAAAAAAAAAAGTAAACACCCCCTACTAACTCTGCAACAAATTATCGTAGACGAAAGTTACTGGTACCGAACGCTTGGAAATAAAGTCTACTTTTAAATGATGTATATAAAGTTTGCTTAGGGGGCCATCTACATATTAAAACGAACACAAAACTATTTTTTTTTCAATGGCAATACCCAATTTTAACGAGATATTTCAAATCTTCGGTTCAAACTATTCCTTGACACCAAATTTCAAGTCATTTGAATGATAAGTTTTGGAATTATAAAGATTCAATATTTAGCGCTTCTAATGTTAAATTACATTTTCATATTTTTATTTATATCTCCTGAAATTATGCTTCTAATGTGCTAATTTTTTGTGTAGAAATAATGCTAATGTGCCCAAACATAAATACGCCGAATTTGCAATTTTTATAATTTTATGATATGAATTATGAATTATGAAATTAATATTCGAAAAAATTATGAATTGCAACCTACAATTTTTTTGATGGATTTAGATTTATTAAGTCCTGCTTTATGAAAATCCGAAATTTCACATTTTTCTTCCAAATAGTTTTCAAATTATGCTTAAAAAACGACAAAATGATGGTTTAAGGGGCCGTCTATGATAGAAGCGAGTAGATATTTTGAAATTTCTTCTGATGTCCCGTTATCTAACAGGCTTCATAAGGTGCCTTGATCAAGAAGGCGGCTCTCTCGGTTAATAATCGAGTAACGAACTTCAATTTGGATACAGCCCTTAAAATACGCTCGTTTTAAAATAATTAATTTCTCGGAAACTTATGGTACGAATTGCATAAAAATTTGTTTTTAGGCTAATTGAAGGGTGTAGAGTTCATTTATGCTGTCAGAATTGGGTATTGCCATTGAAAAAAATGAAGTTATGGTTCGTTCTAATATGTAGATGGCCCCCTACGCAAATTTTATATACATCATTTAAAAGTAGACGTTATTTCCAATCGTTCGGTACCAGTAACTTTCTTTTACGGTAATTTGTTGAGGAATTAGTAGGGGGTGTTTACTTTTTTTTCCACGACTGTACATGACATTACAATTATGGGTACCATTTATGGTTAGTTTAAAGGGATATTGAAAGGCATTCCTTTTATTACGCTGTTGTAAAAAAAAAAAAAAAAAAAAAAAAAAAATGTAATCTTTACATAAAAAAACTGTTTTTTTCAAATGAAATTTGTTTGAAAACTTTATCTCAATTTACTGACTTTTAATGGTTTTTAAAACATTTTTCATGGAGGAATTTAAAAAAAAATCTGTCTATCGCGTACAGACAAATAACGAGTGATAACTCGCTTGAACTTAAACCAATATACTATGAAACAAAATCTGTCAAATTAACAAAATGAAAACTGTTAATTTTGGCTCAAGAGGAAAACTGTTTAATTTTATAAATATCTGAAATCTTTTGATTAAAACTGTTTTTTTTTCAGTAATAAAATATAGATTTTTCTGCAAAAATGACAAAATCCACATTTTTTATGGAAAAAATATGGATTTTGTCATTTTTATTGAAAAAAATCTGTATTTTTTACACAAGTACAGTTTTAACCAACAGATTTCAAATAATTTCTTTAAATTAAACAAATTTCCATTAAAGCCAAAATTCACAGTTTTTTTTTTATAGTGTATGGTAAACCCGGAAATATCATTTTCAGTGAATTCTCATTATGTTGGACTATTTGAAACAAAATATAATTGATATGCGTCTCTGAGGTAAAAGATAACACTTTTTCTATAGAATATTGAGTAAGTAGCAAATTTAAATCGTTTACAGGGACGATCACAATTATTCTAGTACGTAAAATGTATAGTTTATTTACAAAGATACTAAAAAAGATCGGTTACAGGACTGACTATGTAACGTAACTTATGGATGTGCGTTTTCCGCTGTGAAATGTATTTTAAAATCTAACTAATAATTAGTGTATTACGAGATGTGTATATCATACACATGGTTGCACGGAACTATTCAAATCCATTACAGACTATGAGCAGACATTTCTGAAGATAATTTTTTATTTAGTTGGTTATTTTTTATTGTTTCTTTAGATTCCTCATTTCATTGCATGAACAAAAAGGAAACTCTTTGACAATATTCTTATAGTGTTTAAAAGTATTTCGTATTCTATGCCGAAACGCATGTTTTGTTCTTGTTGAACTCGTTACATCGAAATGCGGAATATAATAATTACGACCACTTCTTCATTGATACACACATAGCAGACTTCGATATGGAAATATATTCGGCATAATCCTTATACCCTTCACTACACAAAAGAAAGAAGTTTTCTAGGCATATAAGGTTACATTCAAATTCATATAGTAAGAAATCGGCTAAAACGCTTGATTTTCACGTTAATAATGATTCACCATTTAAAGTAGATAAATAAATTTCACACTTTTTACAATCTAGAAATACCTGATGCTAGATAATATGCGAAAAACACGCTTCATACCAATATGATTTTTGGCGAAAAGTAGGGTAGAATAAGTAAATAAATTCCTTTCTTATCGAAACATTTTTTCTATCTGCAATAATATTTCTACATGGCAAATCTATTTTAACATGTAGTAATTATTCATTTTTTACCAGACATAATTTCAACTTTCCAGTAGACCCACCATTCACCCAAGGCAGTAAAAAGATATATCATGACGTCTTGAAATATTAAAAGAAAGAAAGAAGAGATAAGGACATTTCTGTTGTTACACCTTTCTAGTATTTGAAACATAGCTCTGGAAATAAAGAAGCCTTTGACTTCAGAACTGGTATTTTGTCAAAGGAAAAGACCCGCGAAAAGAGAATAACACTTACGAAGGTGAAAATGAAAATTTTTTGTTAAATTTTATGATAATAAGTTAGTTTTAGCATTAAAATAATTAGAGCAATTAAAGGTAGTAATTAGTATATTTTGTGAGTGTTTTTAAGATTTGAAATATCTTCACGAGTACTAAGATTGACGGTTTACACGAGAACTTTTATGATCCCTTAGTTCTCATATTAAATGAGTTATATAGTATATATTGCATTATGCAAACATTAATCAATTTTTTATGCGTATGTAGTCTGAGAGTAACTGTGTAGCATATTTATAATTGTAATAGATTTTTATCATTTAAACAGTAAGATAATCTGATAAATTTCGAGCGAAATATTTTTTTAGCATAAAAAAATAAATATTATCTTCAATTATTTAAAATTATGAAAAAAGTCTGCATTTTGCAATATCCATATCCATATATAAATCTGCATACCAGTATCCTTACATTATTCTTATAACATATTAAATAAACTAGTTTGCAGATTAATTTATTGAATGGAATATTAGTAGGCGAAATGTGTAATTTAAACCTTTTTTTCACTCATAAATGATATTTTTTCTCATTATTAGGTAAATGTGTGTTCATTGAAATTAGGGTTATTTTAAAGTGTAATTAAACCGTTCGTACCGAAAATATATTTTTAGTCAAAAATGCTTAGATAATAACTAATTTTTAAAAAAGTTTGTATTTTAATATTTTATGGCTTTAAAGTACCATTGGGAATAAAACTAAACTCCGAGAGGCTAGAATTCCTTAAGGAACATGCCCAGCTTGATGGGATTTGAGGTGCTAGTTTGGTTTGGATTTTGATTGTATAAACTGTTCTTCAAGTTATTTCAATGATATTTATAAGTATCGTCAGTAGATAAAGGGTTAAAGTACTATAAAATTATTTTTTATTTATTATCATTTGTAGCTAATATGCAAAATATTGACAAAATGTTTTAAAATTTGAACATCTGACAAAAAGGAAGCATGTTTATAAAAATGGTAAGGGAACGTTTTGTGATGCATATCTATTAAAAAATTAGAAATTAATTATTATTAGAACAAGCGAACATCAAAGTAAACAAATTTTTAAATAAAGTGTTTCAGGCACAATTTTAATAAATAATTATTTTATTAACAAGTTGAATAAAAGAATTAATTAAAACATTTATGATTACGTTATTTACGGTCATGGAAGTATTAAAATATATATTTAGCTAACCACATAGTTTAGATAGAATCTTTTTTTTTTTTTTTTTTTTTTTTTTTTTTTTTTGTAAATACATTTTTGAAAAAGTGTCCGAAAAGAAAATATGAGCCAGTGTAATCTTACCTTTTATAATGTGAAGTTTTTTCCTTTTGTTTATATTTGTAAAATAATTGCCAATTATTATCTTTTACAATAAATACGTATGTACGATTCTCTATACATCTGATTGTTTTGCATTGCATCTCTAATTGAATTTTCTGAAACTCTAAACTTAATAAGTTTCGGATATGCATGAAATGAACTCCAGAATGAAACAAAAGAATATATTTTTATAATTAGAATAACATAAAAAATTATTTCAAACTTTATTTTCAGATACGCAAAAACTGAAATAATTTAAATCAAAATTCGGAAAGTATATTACCTTTTTCTATAATGTCAGATTCTTATAAAAAGGTTTAAATTAAATGTATGTATAAAAGATGATATATATATATATATATATATATATATATATATATATATATGTATACATTTAGTTGCATCTCCTTAAAATTAAAACATATATATCATCTGATATAAATATTATAAGACTGTATATTTATACAAATTTTATAAAATATAATAATTTACTTCTCAATCAAAACTTTTCTGGAACATTTTTTTTCAAACTTTTCAAAGGGACGTATTTTTAAGAGAATTTAAATACATTTTTAATCAGTTCTAATTATCTATACTAATAAAACAACAAATCGCTCTGTGTGTGTATGTGTGTATGTGAGTGTGTCTGTCGGCGATTGCTAGCGAAATCTACCGCACGTAGAAGTCTGAAAATTCAGGGGTCATTACTCCAAGACAGGTCCTGATGCACCTGAGGCTCAGATTTTTAATTTTTTAAGGGCCGGGGCTCCTGGGCCCCTTTAAGTTTTTATGCACTAAATTGTTAATAACATGCTTCTTTTCTATCCTATCTTCTTCGTTTTTGAGGTGAATTCTCCTTTCAGTTTCTACCCCATTTCTACATTTCATTTAAGACCCTGGCACCCTTGCATTTATAACACATTAATTTTCTCACCTTCTCATTGCATCATTTTAAAATTGAGTCTTGGGCTCTTCTCCCTAGACGAACACCCTCATATTTTTTATTGGGGCTCTAGGTCCCTTTTTAAGCATTTACCCCATTTTTATGCATTTCTTTAAAATATTATTCTAATGATTATTTCATATCCTATGATTAATTTTGATTAATTGAAGATCTAAAACGCTAATTACTGTAACATTTAAACATGTTTTCATATTATGGCCCTGCTCTCAACTATCAGTTGGATCATTTTGGGCCTCCTGTTATAGCTCCTTTAACACGTTGAGTGGCACGGTGACTGTCACTGTAGCTCTGAAAAATTTACAAAGTTTTAAGTAATTTTTCAGAAAGTATCATCCTGTAATAAATAAAAGGTTGGTAAATTTTAAATAAATTTTCACTAATTACTTAAAGCAATTTATATTTTTTTAGTTTTATATCATATTTTAGACGTCAGTCATCGGTGAATGACGCGTTATAAATGGAAAGTTCAGTGTCAGCCACCGGTGACAGACGTGGCGCGTAACGTGTTAAAAATGGTCCGATTCACGAACTTTTTTTTTCTAACAACGTTTTAGGTTCTCCAGCTACTACATGAATAATAATAATAATAAAAAATTGCAAACTACAGCTAACACCAATTTTGAATATTAATCGTCTTGGGGCCTTTGTTGCAGCTTCTTTAAAAACTATCCTATTCTATTGCAATTTTCTTTAATTTATATTCAGCGACCTCCAGCTACTTTAAAACCACTACAAAATTTTCGTATACGCAACTACATTCCAGTTCACACCCTGGCCCCCAGGGTTCGTTCTTTCTTTATGCATTATCTACCACCTTTTTTGAACATTAATTTCCTTTTCCAGCATCATCTTACGTCCACTCACTACAGCCGTAAATTAAAAATCGCATTACTTTAAAGGTAACTTTAGATAATAGATTTCATCCATTTATTAAATATCGTGTTAATGCTAACAGTAATTCATGAAATTTAAAGGGGAGGGGGCATCTTCCACCGCTTGAGGACGCGTTATTTCCTCGGGTTTAAGGGCCCAATTTCAACGGGATTTGCTTTCTTTAACATAGATTACAATTCAGCTACTTTCTGTATTATGAAATTTTATCTTAGACTTTAACTACCAACATTTTCTAACATTAATGGTGCATTCTTTTTTTATTATTCTATGGGCTTGATACCTACGAGGTTTGGCTCACTCAACATGGTTTTCGATTGTCTCCTGCACGTGCGGGCACTTCCGGTAAATGCTGCCATAGGTAGCGGGGATCTAAATTGCACGTTCGTTCGGAAAGAAGATTGGTGGGAACACACTAGACGAAAGCGGAAGTAAATGGGGGCCTCCGAAATTAGGTTCATTTAAAATAACTTCCAAAGATATAAATTCATGCAAACTTAAGTTTTATTTAAGGTTATTATTTACAAACCCCGGGCGGGTCTGCTAGTAAAGTATAAAAAAAATTCTTTTCTTAAATCGTTTACATTTAATTATCCGAATAAACATAATTTATAAAAATGTTTTTAAAAGAGCCATTCAACACTGTAAAAAAAAACAAAAAATAAATGTATCTTAATGTACGGAAATATAATACAACGAGGAACAAAAACATGCAGTTACCTTTTCCAAATTTCTAACAATTCCGAAAAGCTTTCATTATCTTTAAAAACCACATCAAACAGTACATTTTCGAGATTCAGCCTCTTGAAGGCCACTGGTAAATTATATGTACCACATAATGTTAATCCCAAAATGCCACAATGACACCAGATTTTGGAATAAAATTTTGAATTTATAAAACACACAAAGAAAATCTTTTACTTATTTTCAAATAAATTTGTTCGTAATTTCTGCTGTTACCCCAATTTTTAAAAAATCGTGTTTTTTCAATTGATCTATTCTATTCGTAAACATGCACTGAAAAAAAAACAACTATATACAAAAAAACTAGTTTTATCATGTATTTCTCTCATAGTAAAATCTTTGTTTACAAATAAAATCAATGGACGCAGTTAGAGGTTTTACGCGATTTCCAAAAATTAGATTTCTTGGATAAAATGAGTTTTGAAACTCACGTCCCCATATTGTCGACAGAAGTACTTTAATTCTGAGAGTGTTAAAGAAGCACTTATAAAAACAAAGTTTCTTTTCTTGTTATTGATTTTCATAAACTTTTCCGAGTGGTTTTTATAGTTCATAAAGTTATATATTGTTTTTTCAAACCGTAGTATCAGTTTTAAGGATGCCATCAGATATAAAGTAAACGCTGCATAACGCTGTTTATACATGTAAGAGTAACAAAATAATTTTAATCTTAATGTTAACGCTTTTATTTTAAAATGTTGGTTGAACATGGAAACGTTTAATTTGATGATCGATATCATCCCCAAAACCATCATTCCATGTTGTGAAAACTGATTTAACCCATTTATGCCAAGCGTCCCATTTTTGGGACGCTTCGGATATTATTACTTTTTTATAATTTTCTACTTCTTTTTAACATGAAAATTGTATTAAATAATTATCTATAAATGTTTTTATCTGTTACCGAAATATGGCAACATAAGATGGATATTTATTTGCTTAAGGGGGTCCGGGACACATTTTCAAAAATTTTTTATTCATTGAGTTAAAATTTTGAAATTTTTTATGATGGTTAACCATATCATTTGTAAACAAAATGATAAAACTTCTCAAAATATTTTAAAAAAAAATAAATTTAAATTTTGTTAAAAAAAGTGGGGTAGTTTATTTCCTTATAACTCGAAATATTATTTATAGAATTTCATTTTTTTTTCATTTAAATAAATATAAATATATAAGTTTTAATTTAGATTCAGCATTTAAAAAAATATTAATTAAAAAAATATTTTAAATAAAAATTAGAAAAAAAATGATGCATCTTTTTAAAAAAAATCAAATTTTCAAAAGCAATATATATATTTTTTTATTTGCTGAATCTAAATTAAAGTAAAGCTATTGAAAAAGACTTGATCCAAGTTTGAACCGTTTATCTGTAACGGTTCTTGATTTATAACAATTTAAATATGAGTAATGATAAAAGAACTCATCATGAAGAAAAACGCAATTTCACAAGAAGTCGTTTCCTTGACAACCATAGCTTGAAAGTTAGATTTTGAAAACAAACCTAAACGAAAAAATTAATAGTTCCTGTTCTAATTAAGATAGGAACATGATTTAAACGTCAGTAGAAAACGGCAGAGAAATTTTTAATCCAATAAAAAAAAAATTGAAAATTTGAAGATTTTTGTGTCCCGGACCCCTATAAATGAAGGCTTTTTTCGGAGTTTATAGATTATTACTTTCTTCTATCTTCAATAGAATAACGTATTGTAATCGAAATTTTTTTCGACTTCCGGTTTTCGACGGATTTACACGTTTTAGGGGTCAGAGATCCAAAAAAAACATATTTTTAGAAAATGTCTTTCTGTCCGTGTGTCCGTCGCCATTGTAACATCAAAATGTGTATGAAGTTATGCATAGAATTGAACCATATTTTTTTTTGTAAGTTTTTGGCTAAGGCATGCAGGTCCTCCCTTAATTTGGAAAAAATCCGCCAGTAGGGGACGCTGTAATAGCGATTTTTGTGGCATTTGGAATATTGTATCATAAAAAAGTGTATCAAGTTATGCATAGAATTGAACCATATTTTTTTTTGTAAGTTTTTGGCTATGGCAAGCAGGTCTTCCCTTAATTTGGAAAAAAATCCGCCGGCAGGGAACGCTGTAATAGCGATTTTTGTGAGATTTTTGTAGCATTTTGAATATTGTAACATTGAAAAGTGTATGAAGTTATGCATAGAATTGAACTAATTTTTTTTTGTAAGTTTTCGGCTATGGCAAACAGGTCCTCCCTTAATTTGAAAAAATTCTGCCTGTAGGGGGTGCTGTAATAGCGATTTTTGTGCATTTTGAATATTGTGCCATCGAAAAGTGTATGAAGTTATGCGTAGAATCGAACCAAATTTTTGTGTATGTTTTGGCCTTGGCAAGAACGTCTTCTCTGAATTTGTAAATATTCAGCCGAAAGGGGGCACTATAATAGCGATTTTTGTGTAAATTCCTTGTTTTTTGTAGTTCTATTGTACACCGGATCGTCGTGAATCGAAGGGAACTTCTTATCCTGGCAAGCCGACTATTCGCGAACAGCTGATATACAACAGAATAACGAATTCTATTGATTTTAATAAGTATCATGATCAAGATTAATTTGTTTTACTCCGATTGATTGACTGAAGCAGAAATTTAAGATGAAAGTCAAAGTTGATGTAGTATTGAACTACTAATAAACGGTCAAGTGCGAGTATTACTCGCGAGCAGAGGGTACCGTACAATAAACACATGAATTATTAAGTGTATTATTAAAAAGTTCGTCACTAAAATAACTAGTCGGATGCACCAATTCCAAAATTTCTTCTATCTCATGAAAGTTAATACTTCAAAATTCGCTATCCAACTGCCAAAATTAAATGGCAATCTATCCCCATCATTAGGATTCTAAAGATAAGAAATTCCGTGCAATTAGCTCTTGAGATATATCTATCGTTCAAATCGTGCAAATCCAGTAAAATGTAGCCCTGTAGCGCCTGGGTGATTTACACCAAAATCTAATCAGCGGCAATTTATGTCAACGCCTAACTGAATCTGAAGTTTGGGGGAAATTGTAGATTAGTTTTTGAAAAAGAGCTATTGCGAAAATCGTGAAAATTCAAGCATATCAGTGCGACCTACTGGGCGATTAACACCAAAACCGAATCAGCAACAACTTGTGTCAACGTCTAACTAAATCTGCAGTTTGATAAATAGTAGTGCACTAGTTCTTCAGATAGAGCTATTGCGAAAATCGTGTATAGTCTGCAAAATGCAGCATAGCAGCGCCACCTGTTGGGCTATTTACACTAAAACGTAATTATTACCAACTTATATCAAGGACTAACGAAATTTGAAGAATGATGAAAAGCTGTGCAATAGTTCTTGAGATAGAGCTGTTGCAGAAATTGCGAAAATGCAGCATAGCAGCGCCATCTGTTGGGTGATTTAAACCAAAAAATAATCAGCACCAGTTTATGATAGGGGCTACCTGAATATAAACTATTATTAAATTCCGCGCTTTAGTTCTTGAGATAGAACGCCCACAAAATTTGTATCATATATAGACAGACAGTCTCAAACTCATAGACAGACATTTTGTAAAAACATATTTTTCGGGATATCTGACCCCTAAACGTGTAAACCTGTCGAAAAACAGAAGTCGAAAATTTTCAAGAAACCAATACTTTCTTCTTGTAAAGATAGAATAAGTAAAAAAATAAGAATTTGAAAAACTATACAAAGTAGTGTTTGGTATATGTGTATATATGCTAGAAAATTATGAATGGGTATACCGTAAAAGTTCAAAGAGATATGAAGCCTAATAATATCAAGTATTGCTATTCTGTATAACCTTATTTAAATCTTATCCTTAACTGTTTATGATGAACTAAATTCAGCACTGACAATAAAAATTGTGCACATTTAAACTTCATTTGGCATTTCATAAAACTAAATTCAGCGTCGTAATAATCTTTTCTTTTTACAATGTAGCTAAAACAAAACCCGTGTTCAATGTGAACTTGGCATTGCCTAAGCGCGTTTCGAAAGGAGGTAGCAATGGCGCAACGCCGAATACTACATACCACGTTTTTCCAGATGGGTTTTTCATTAACTTTTAAAGACACGGGAGGCGTATTGAGAGATCCACTCAATGCAAACTGGTCGTGAATCCCATTGTATTTATGTGATTAATTCTAATTAAGGGGCTCAGTGCTTGATTGATAACGAAAAACATGTAAACAGAGCTGCTCTCGCTTCGAGTCCATATAAAAGCAGAAGTATTTAATGTAACTAATTTAAACTTTCTGATATTTTTAAGGTGTGTCTGTAGTCTTATAAAATTATAAAATGAAGTACTTCAATGTAATAAAATAAAAAATATAGCAACATTTATATAACAGAATTTTAGGAAAAAAATTATGTGTCATATCACCATCCGTAAGATATCTTAACGTTAAATTGACATAAGAACCTCATTTTTGCTTTACAATGATCAGGAAACTTTACTCTATACAATGAATTAAGGATATAACTATCACTCAAAGGAAACCTTATGAAATAAAACTCTAAAATTTGAAAATTTAAAAAACTCTAAAAAATGCAACTTTTTTTCCATTAAAAATACCCAAAATATTAAACTATCTAAAATATAATAATTCATTCTATAGATAATGAAGTTATATGCATGCAAAAAAAATTTGAGCCATTCCATCAAGTTTTTTTTTTTTAAATCTTACAGATGGTCGTCAAAAATCAAGTTTTGAGAAAACGCGACTTAAAATTGCAATTACATGGGAGCGGCTGTGTAACGATTGTTACATAAATGCTCATAACTCCGTTAAACATGCAAATATTTTTATGCAGTTTTTTGCAATGTGTTCAGAATTAATTAAATAATCAAAATAGATACTAAAAAAAAATCGATTTTTAAAAAATTTTCAAGCCCTGAGCCCCCTTAAATTAGTCTGTTTTTAACAATTTGCGTTTCTTGATTTTATACTGCTCCTGGACATTGTATTACACAAACGTATCATTAAAAGTTGTTACTTAGGTTTTAAAAGCTGATGGTGCATAGAGTACGTCGTCCCTGTCATTATGTATGTCGAAACTTTCCGCGTCATTAAGTGCTAGACAGTCTAACAGAGAATGCTCAGGGCCGGCTAGCCCTGCCCCTTAGAGCTTAACGTCTCTCCCGGTACGTTCCCTGAGACTTTGGGGCTCGTTAGGCGAGTCCAGATCTATCCGGCCGAATGCAGACGCACATACACAAGAGGCGCGCGGGGCGACGCCCACACGACAAGGGCGGTCAAGCACAATCGACCACAGAACCCAGAATTAATTTGAAAAAACATAGTGAGTTTACAAAAAGGGCGAATGCTTGCCCGCCAGAAAAACTCCTACATGCGACAGAGGGAGGGGGTATACGAACATTTTATATAAAAGTAAATAAATATTTATATCACTGCTCCTGGCCGCCAGGGGACGAACCCCTCTCGCAACAAGAGGCGGCAGGAAGGGAAAAAATGATTAGCGTGGCACAAGTAAGGTGGCTAGAGCAGTCTTTAAGGGCTAATATCTCGGATAATTACCGACGATTTTTTTTCAATAATCATCAACAATGCTTTTATACTTCTGCTACGATAGCTACCTCCAGCGCCCCTCAACACCTTTGCTGAATATCCGCAAATAAAAATTGGTGTGTATCGAAAAAATACCCTTTTCTCACAAACTATGTGATCTAGTGTAATCGATATAATTTTCCTGTAAGTTTTAAGTTAACGTCTAGTAACTCTATTTTTTTTATAATTTTAGTTTCAGTAGATTTGGAAATAGATGGGAGGGGGGCATATTTTGCACTGCATTTTCGACGATATCTTCTAAAATATAATACCTGAAATTAAAAGAAATGTATTTTTGAGTTCAACTTTACGAAACCTTTCATAAGATACCCCAAACGATATACAAAGAAAATATCTTTTTTCAGTAACTTAATTACCTCCTCTAAATTTTTCCTAAAAGTATTTGTAGATGTTTAATTATTTGTAAATATGTGAGTAAATAGTCTTTATTACTTCCCACAATGCGAAATTTCCACGTTCCATAGTTTGTTATGAGTAAAATGTCTGTGACAGACAGACACAGGAGTGATCTTATAAAGTTTCGTTGTTACTTTTTAAGTACGGAACACTAAAAATGAAATATTTACATTTGTAACAACATTTTGAAATGTTAAAGTATCGAGATGGTGGAAAGTTTAGGGACTGGCACATCCAACTAGTTAATTTTTCAAGACGGTGAAATTTAAAAAAGTAAGTTTATTTTTCTTTTTTCTACCAAGGATCCAAATAAATAAGTCATAATCTTAACTTGTAGACTTCTTTGAAATACAGTTTTTTAATTGTGAAATTATTTGTTCAAACCTATATTTTATGCATTTTTGTAACGCACAAAATATAGGGCTCAAGGCACGACTGGGTACATATTTTTATTACCCATTTAGGGGACAGTTATTTCTGCACAGTCTTTTTCAAGGTGATTATGAAACAAATTGTTTTTAATCCTCAAATACAATTATTCTTTGTTTATTATTACTAATACTCATATTGTTATTAGTCTCTGTAAAGAAATAAATATATATATTTTTAGTAGTTCATAAAAATACTAATTATAATATGTAATGCACAGTTTAAAAGCTTATTTTACATAAATTTAGACAAAACATATAACCATGCATATTATACTATTACAAATAGTATGCATATTCTAATATTTAATACGTTTATATTTTATCAAATAAATACAAAAAAAAAATTGCGAATTTATTTTTTAGTATTTTTCAGTTCATTTTGCAACATTTTAAAGTGATTTTACCAACAAATTTGAAAAAGCAAAAATCCAGGTGCAAATGGGATAACACAATACAAGATACTAGGACACGTTTTCGAAAGTCGGTGGCAGGAAAAGAAACTTTGTTTTTAGATATATATATTTTTTTTTAATCCAGAAATATATATTGGTTTCTGTGGTTTCTAAAAAAAGAATTTTTGGAATAATGAGAATTAGGAAGAGGTAATTGTATATATTCGCTCGAGCTTATATTATATTTTCCGATATTAAGGACACATTTGTGTTTTTTACAGTGTAAGAAAGGAAAACAACATCCAGAAATACCGTTATGGAATTCAAATAACTTTTCATTAAATTATTCATTGCTTACCACGGAAATAATCATTTTGATAAGGATGCGTATAGGTTTTACGTATAGGTTTCAGTGGCGACCAACAATGTGTTGACACTTTTCCTCTAATAAAGACTTTACTGATATCCCAACCTATACGTACAATAGGACTTTAATCAATCGAATTAAAGATAAAAACAGTGAAACGAAACGTGAATCCTATTATCTCTAAAAAATTAAAACATTGACATACAAGAACTCAACCACTAGAACTACGAGTAACTGAGCCATTTTTCAAATGTGTGATATGTTCAAAAAGATGATCAAGTAACAGTAAGATGCTCAAATCAAAAATGGAAAATTAGTTAATATCTTCAAGTTTTACAGAAAGCCTTATTTCAATTTGTAATTATTTCTAAAATTATATATTTTCTTGTGATTTTTATATAAATTTAAATTTCCTTCTCATAAAATGTAATTTAAACAACGTATAATTAGTATAAAATTGCAAAGTAAATTAATCTTTAATCTTGAATTTGTTTAATGAGGCTTTGAGAGTAATGGTACAATATGTGGAAGACAATAAATCTATTGAATCAAACTTTTTAGAATTCAACTTCATTATGAGAATGCCTTTCGCCAGAATAATTTAAATAATCGTAGATATTTACATAATTATATTTTCAAGTAAATGTCTCATGAATTTAAATTCTAGATTGATAAACAAAACTTACGTAAATGGAAATCAGATTAAACATCATTAGCAAATAAGAAGAAAAACGTATTAATTTTTACTTTACTCATTCTTTAGGTTTAAAAAGTTTAAAACCTTTTCGTTTTGTACCGTCTAAGTAAGAGAAAAATGTTGTTAATTAAATATATGCACAGGGTGCGAATGCTTCCGATAAATTCATATAGGTAATAGAATACACGAGGAGGATGAAAAATTAACGTAGAACATGAGGTCGCAAACCACTTACTTATTCACAAATACAGGGTGTTTTATCCTAACGGAACTTGGATTGACGGTAATAATTTTAAGAAAAATTAAAATGTTATAATAAAAATGCAACGATATGCACCATATTTCGAGTGAAATGTCATAACATCACGAAAGGTTCTGGAAAAATGAGGTTTAAAATCAATCAATCATACTGTATGAACTGGTAATCGCAGTCTAAAATGTAGAGTGTCAAGCGCATACTGCTGGCGTGTATATTTGAAACTTCTACAATATTTTTATATTATTACATTTACAACAAAGGTGAGAATGCCTATTAAAAAAGTTTTCTTTTAATATTCTTCAGTTTCCAGAAAGTTATTATCATCAACCCAAGTTGAGGTACTGTAAAACACCCTGTATTTTTGATTAAATACATTGTTTCCGACCCCATGATGTATGGTAATTTTTCAATCTCTTGATGCTTGCTTTCATCCGTCTGAATTTGTCAGCTACATTCGGCAACCTATATATATTTTTTCTTTTTTATTTTATTACTTATTAAAAATTATAAGGAATGTCTGTATATTTATGTACGTTTATTTGTATTTTCATTTATTTAAATATTTTTTGGTTCTCAAAAACTGCTCAAACGATTTTCATCTAAACCTGTAGTTGGGGTTTCTATCAGGTTGTGAGCTTCTGGAAAAGTCGTGTTCATGCTACTCGCGCTTCGAATGAGTGAAAAACATCACAGAAAGCATAAAAAGAGTACATAAAATTTCAAAAATGAAAATAAAAGATATAATGATTACAATTATTATTTGGAATCAGAAAAAAAGCAATTTATTAAAACAACAAATAAAATAAACTAAGACATACTTGAGCACAGTTAAAAAATAAAATTCATAAAGAATATACTTAAAAACAATTAAAAATACAATATGTAAACGTTTCGCCAAGCGACACGCAAGGCATCATCATATTTATATATATAGTTTACATATTGTATTTTTAATTGTTTTTAAGTATATTCTTTATAAATTTTATTTTTTAACTTTGCTCAAGTCTGTCTTAGTTTATTTTATTTGGTGTTTTAATGGTTTTAAAATACTGTATATGTACTGTAAAAGCAATGTATGTTGTTAAATTCACTATTCGCAGGGATAAATGTCTCATTCCATAACCAGATGCACATATAAGTTTGGCGTCAAACAAAAATGGTGTATATAATATTATTGTTTTAACTGCATAGCCCTTGTAACATGGATATTAAACATGTGAATTGGCTTTGGACCCGATTGAGGAGTTTCCCATCAGGAAAACTACTGCAGAAGGTGTTTTTCCCATTCGTTCCAAGTGAATATAAACTGACAATTTCAGATTGATTACAGTTCAGTCAGCCTATATTCTCGAGTGAATATATAATGATTTGATTTTATGCTCTTAAACGAGCAATTCTAGTACATTTATTTATTTATTAACATAACTTAGAGTTCTTTAAAACGGCTCTATCGATTTACATGAAAGGTCGGACCTAAGAATTGGATTTATAAATTGATCCCATGGTCTATAGAAATAGTTTTTAATCAATACCCGTTCTTAGAACGAATGGGAAGCATCGTATATAGTATAAAAAGTGCGCAAACACTGCCAAAAACTGAAATGAAACATGTTGCTCAATCGGTTGCATAAACGTGGTTGACATCAAACAAAGAAGTAATATCGTTTAACTGTATAAGAGCTACAATTATATTAAATATGTTAATTGAATTTAGATCAGATTGCGAAAATTTTACAAAGGAAACTCTAGCTGCAGAAAGCTTTTTTCCAATTTGTCCCGTGTGATTCTCAGTGAATCAGTTACCTAATATTGCTTATCTATTTATATTATAAAAGAATAACATTTATGTGAATACTGCTGACGCCAAGTAGTGTGATGTAGTCTTAGCAATAAATTTTGTTTTAATCGAAAATGTCCCTGTGACCCTCGCACAATATCTATTTTTACGCCATCGAATAGAAAAAAAGTTTTCTTTCAAATGCATTTTGTTTTTGTTCAAAGAAATACCATGTTGTACTTATTTATACAAGAGTTTCCTTTTTGTAATGTTTTAAATATAGTTTTCTCTAAGCACCACTGACATATTTTTTGAACACAGAAACCTGCGTTGTTGTAATTACAGAAACGAGTTCAATCCTTATAAAATTCTCATTCTTAATTACCTGAAATAGTATTTTTTTAATTAAAATTTAGTAATTAATTTCGCTTAAGCGTTTGCTTTGAAATTGCACTGAACACCATTGAAACAATATTTGCAATCACATGTAAAATTGTTTCACTTGGAAACTTCATAATCTATTTTCATAGTTATGTTTAAAATATGATACCTAAAGTCGAATTGTAGTGAAAAACTAATAAAAGGAATTTCAAAGTATTAAATTCTATGCAGAACTCTAAATTTTACTTTAATTACCGCGTACGATTTTGTCTACATTAAATAAATGAAACTTTCAAATATTGAAAATATAAAATCAAAATAAACAACAGATAAGAATATACGATATATATTTTTAATGGGCGCAAACGTTCAACGCATTCCAACATAGTTGAAATGTGTTTATGAATTCGGTTTGTTTGGCGGTCTCTCTCTCCAAGCTTTAACTCGCATAAATATGCTCGAATTCCTATGTAATAAATACTTGCTATTGGGAATTACCACGGCATGTGTCAGTATTAAAAATGAAGTATGTAGCAATTACATTTCGTTTATTGCGCACTCAAGGGAATTCGGTTACATTATGGCGAAATTTCTTTTGCAGATTATTTTAAGGATATTACACTATTTATTACATATTAAAATTGGTATGTATCTCGAATTTACCCCTATAGATAGATTCTTACTATATAATATTGTGTGCTTATCATTTATTGTTCTATTACAAAGACACGCAAAAGAATTTAGTTACAGTACTGTCTATGAGAAATAATTGCAGGAATAGCATTTTCAATCGTGATACACGTTTTTAAATTTAATTAAATCTGTGCATATTACTTGGTGTGTATTTAATAGACTATGAACAGGGGTTACCAAAAAAACTCGAATATATGTCCTCTTATTGACGGAAATTGCTTATAGGAGAATTTGCAATTGTATTATCCGTTACCTCAACTGAACAAATTGTTTGCATATTATGTGGTGTACACTCAAATCTATAGATTATTTATACCCATACTAAAAATAATTTTGTTACTTTTCCGATTGCAGGTGATAATTGCTGAAATTGAGATTTAAGGTATTGCACCATTTCCAAATATTTTATTTCGGTATAATTCTTCACTTTATTAAACATTGGAATTTTTGTTACAGTATTCTGAAAGTGTTGAAAAATATTTTATAGACTATTCTTGGTGCATAATTTTTCTTCTTCGTTTTATTTCTATGGTGTAGCTAGAAGACCGAAAAAACTAAAAAATATCTTTAGCTAAAATATAGTTTTTTTCTTTGGATGAGTAATTTTTTTTACTTGAAGCGTTTGCCGTGGATAATATTGAAATTTAATAGAATTTATTAAAAAAAAAAATAAAACTCTAAAATACTCAATTTATTTACATTTATTTTGAATGATACGACAGCAGTGTGTGAAGCAGTGTTTATTATTTTTGAACCATTTTATTATTATTATTTTTATTTATCTTTGTTAATAGTGAAATACTGACAGGATATAAAGTGAACACTATTATTTGGAAATAGTTGTACTGAAAACTAAGTAATTCTAGAGACCATAGAAAATTCTCATGTATCATAAATTTTATTTCTATTGCGTTCTATGTCATGTTAAATTATATTTTTAACATTATCAAGACCCAAAAGCATATGGCAGAAATATATAAAAAGAAAAAGACATTTCTTACTATTAAATTGTTAACGTTTCATTTTAGTAAGATTATTTAGTTTAAATTTTCAAAGTGGAATATTTCATATTTTGTAACGAATAAAGATAAGGCAAGGGAACGAATGAACTCATATTTCCATGCGATAATATTTTTATCTACAAGTTTATTATTTAATATTAAACGCGCTCTTTTGTTGTTCGTAGAGTACATATGCACATAAAATATAGCGCATTACAGAATAAGAAAGCGGGAAGCAGTATATATTTTATACATGAAGCCATTGTGCTCAACAAAAAAGCAGAACATTTCTATAATTTATCATTTACTTCAAAAGAAAAAAAAATAAATGTTGTTGAAGTGTTCTGCTGAAGTTTTCCTAAAACAAAATATATGTTTTAAGAAAACATGTAGTTCTTAGTCTGCTTTGTGGGGAAACTTGTTAAAAATTTTTATATAGAATGTGTACTCCTGGTAATATATGACCTAAATGCTTATTTTATGAAAAATGGGTTGATGTGAAAAATACCTGAATTTGTTGAGAATGTACTTCTGGAGAAGTGCTTTAAATACCTTCTAAAATGTAGAAAACATTTCGCAAATTTTTTTATGATACATTCTTCTATAAATCATGGTTTGTTAATCAAAAAGCAGTAATTTTATTTTTCTTTTAGATATTTGTCATAATAATATTTCAAAACTTTGTAAGAAAAATGCGCATGGTAAATTAAATGTCTTATAATTAATTCTATTAAAAGATATGCTAAGCGTTTATATAAATTACGTTACAGATGTTAAATTTATCTTTTAAATGAATCAATAATATCGTTAAAAATGATAAATTATTATACACTATGGATCCTGTACTGAGATGTTTAGAAATGACAAGATTCTAACTGCGTCACCGAAGCTTTAAAAAAATTGGAATGAATTTCTCCCACCCAACACAATTATGTAATTTTTAAATCTGCTAATTCTCAAAGTATGTGTTGTACGTTAGCTCAAATTTTAGGCGTACTTAGAACTCTCGAATTATATTAACATCTCACTTTAGCCACATGTGTAGTAAAAACAGTGTAATCCGTAGTAGACATCCCGATGTCATGATATACAGGGTGTCCGAAAAATCCTGGAAACATTTTAAAATACAATATAAATCAAGTAATTGTCGTATAGAAGTGCAATTTGAACTAAAATGCTTCTCAAGAGGAAAAGCTTTCTTCATGCGAATGAAAAAGTTTTGTTTTAAATTTCGATCATACATAGCGTCACTTGTTCGTATGTATGTTTGCTATCAAACATGCGTTTTGTTTTATTTTCAAATTAATTTTGACGCTATAAAACAGAAATGATGACTTTCAGCGCTGGGAGCCATCATATCTGTGTCACAGCGCCAAAATGAGTCTGAAAATCAGAAAAAACGCATGTTTGAAAGCAAACATACTTACGAACAAGTGACGCCATCTGTTACCAAAAATATGAGAAGCATTTTTGTCCAAGTCGCACTCCTGTACGACAATTACTTGGTTTTATATTGAAATTTAAAATTTGTCCAGGAATTTTCGGACACATGATTAAGTATAAAAAATATTAGTGAAGAAGAGAGAGAGGGAGAATTTGAGAAATAATTTTGTACAATCTTGTAATCAAACAACTCTACCAAGTGATCCTAAGTTCTTAATGCGAGTTCATAGAAGGTTCCTAGTAATGCTGTTAATTTAATTTCAAACTATTTAATCGTATGAGCTGTTTTTTTTTTCAAAAGGCACAATTTAACATGCTGAGATTGATTCACTTAATAAAATGGAAAGAAAGATTTCTAAAAATCAAAAGAAAACAAAATCATAAGTTTTTATTTTACAGGATAGTTTAAAAGTAATATCACAAAACCATCAGTAGAATGCAAGGAATAACTTAAAGGAACAGCTCAAGAAACATCTCAAGACAGATTTCAATCATCATATCCAAAACGACTACTACCAAAACAACTGCTACTTGTGCACAAATACAGAAAATCAGACTTTCTCATCGATTGTAATTGATACATAAAAAATGTTATGCCTCCAAAATGTCATAACTGATAATAACAATATTATAGAATAGCTAAACCTTAATTAACCCCTTCGAGAGCGGTGGTTAAATTTTGGACCACTTTATTTTAATTCCTAATTGTCACATACGCGCCAAAATATTGGAATGAAAATTTTCTCCGTATTAAGTATGTGAACAAAAGCTTTTGCTTATTTTGAAATAAATTTGTTTGCAAAATCCGGTATCGAACACTCATTTCAGCATTTTACGAATAGAAGTACCTTGTCCCTGAAAGGGTTAAACTCGTTTATTACACATCAAAATTACAATTTTAGCTACCTTTGGTAAAATAGCATCATAATTCTAAAATCGTCGTACATTCACTATGTAAAATCAGCAAAAGCTCACAACTCTACAGCCTATTAGTAAAAAAAAATGGCATCTGCATTATCAATGAATACAAAATTCGTAGGCTGTCCGTTCCCCATTCTGTACAATTAAAATATTTCGTATATCCAGTAAGAACTAGTAGACATTTTGTAACATCGATATCTCATAGTATTTACGTAACACAGTAATTCTGTAGCACAACTAGTGGAAGTACTTCCGGAAAACACATCCCTTTTACTTCAGTATTATAGACTTCGATAAAGTCATCAAACAGAAAATTGCAAAAGTAATACTGTTTAAATCTCAATAATGACGGCAGTAAAATATAAGAAGCTGTGTTTATGATTACAAACTGAAGTTGCACTAATCTCGTTGGTGTAAGTATCAGTTTATTAGAGTAATATAATACTATTAGATGCTTAGAATAATCTTTAGAGATGTCCACTTTTTTAACCCTAAAATGCATAGCGTACCTCCGGTGATATATCATTTCTTTTGCTATTTAACGCTTTCTTTTGGCCTTTTGGTGAACTATTATGTGTTACTTACGCATGATAGCATACATTTAAGGTCATGAAGTCTATTTTTGTTTTGATTTGTTATCACTTGTAGGTTATAACATCTTTTGTTAATACATCTTGCAATGCACATCGACTGGTGTTTTTTCTCTATATTTATAAAGTAGTAAATATTAATTCTGCAAACTATTAAAAACGGAATAAAAATTATTTTATCGTTTAACAGTTGTTATTGCGCAATGTAAACACTTTAAAGTAAGTATACGATTTTAAATTATCATTTTTGAGCAATTTTTATTATGTAACTCAGTTATAATGTTTTCTGAACAAAGTAAAATATCATGCATTAAAGGTTGTATGAACTGATATAAGGTGATTTTGAAGCACTGCACTCAATTTTAAGAACTTTAACACAGTATAAACTGATTACATAGTCAACTTAACCCAATCAGCTATATCAGGAATTTCGAAAAACGCAATCGCGTGCCTTATACAAACCAGTAAGTTTGTGAGTAATGTTATATTTAATCATAGAAATGTAATTCAAATTCTTAGATAAACAAAAGTCAAAGATTCTTTACAAAGTCGATAATGGTATGTCTGTGGCACACGGTTGGATTGTTGGAAACCCTTAAGCAACCCCTCAATACACGCATTAAAAATAAAAACTCTAAAGGAAATTTTTATAATAACCTTAGTTTAGAAAACTGTTACATATTTCTTATAGTTTCTTATGCACATTTACAATGACACATGTAAAACTGACAAAAAAATTATGGTAGAAGAAGTTATCAATTGTTCAAGGAAAAACTTAGAAATAATAAATAATATGTTAAAAGATATTAACAAAGCAAAGACCATAAAAATTTTATTTTTTAAAGTTGATTTTAAATATTTATAATGTTTTCACAATTACACTGCAGATAAATGTGTAAAGAAAGTAAAGTAAAATACACGTACATACTATACATTTCTTAATGGTAAACAAATATAACGTATCGAAATAAATAAAATTTAAAAGACGGTGGATTTATAATTCGGTTAAATTTAGTTGAGAGTATTTCTTGATTATAATGGATAAATTGACAAAGTAGAAAACGACCATTGAATTGTATTTTGAGTTTCTAATGTATTTAATCAGGAACTAACCAATTGCATAAAAACTTTCTATTCTGTTTCAGATAAAAAATAAGTTCCATGTTAATCGTAATAGTTGAAGATGAAACCTGAACAATTTATTACATATTTTCTCAGAGCATACTTGCGAAATGTTAGACTAGAGAAAAGCTGACAACAAGAACAAAAAAGTTTTGATACTTCAACATATCTTATTAAGAATCATTCAAATGTCTGAAATAGAATTAAAATGAACCAGTAGAAAAGTTAGCAATCACTAGTTATTTTTTTATATAGTTGAAGAAGTTTATCTACCACACTTCATTGAAAGCAACAGTTTTTGAAATAGATTTTGATTAGCGAGAAATGTAAATCATTTACAAATACATCTCAGTTCCAAATTTGATATTTATCAAATGAAAATTTTGTGACATTGAAAGTAGTAAATTACACTTGAAAATATATCTTGTAAACATTTGAGGAAATTCCGTGTTTATTTTAAAACATTAAACAATCTAATCAAAATAATTAGTAATAAAAGATCAGAAATAGCAAACTAAATAATCCTGTGTGTTACACAATGACATTGCGAATGTTCATACATAATTGATCATTTTGCAATTTTCCTGATTATAATACTTTCTACTTTGAAAAACGTTCTGAGCATTCTGAAAATTTTAATAATAATGTTGATATGAAAACACTAGTATCTGAAATTCATGGTTAGTAACAAGACTTTTTATGATCGTAGAAACATTCTGTTGTCCAGAAGATGGTAAAATGTTACATAAAAAAATTATAATTTTACGCGGGCTGTTTAATAAAGAAAAATCATAATTTTATATTAGCATACTTTATTGTACACTAATTTACTTTTATGTTCCATTGTTAGCTTAATATGTGATGGATACGTGTTAATTTTTTTTGTTTATTTATTTCCAGTAGTATACCAGTCGAAGCAATGAAAGTTCAGATACATCCAATATCGCCTACGGGAACGATGGAGGCATAATGCAATAAGCAAGTGTGCTCTTGCCTGATGGAAATTTTACTTTTACCTGAAGAAATCGTAATTCGAAGCGTATTAATACATTAGAGAATTAATTTCTTGTTCATGTAACATCACATTCAATTTCAAACAATAAAGAATTAACAGAATATTTTATATCAACATATCCTTATTCATCCTCTAAATTTTAATGTTGCTTTTCAAAGTAGTTCATATTAAATGCAATGCACTTGTCCCACATTTTTTGACTCTCCAAAGGCATGCGAAAAACCTCTTTTTTACATTGGTCCCACAAAATAACATCTACCATCTTCTCCAATGCTTCGAATGGTAAAAAATACTTTCCACAAAGGTGTTTCTTCACGTTTGGGAATTCATCTTATCTTCTTATAATATCGCCTTCAGTTTTGAACAACCTCTACGTGAACGTTCTGTTGTTCAGGTATAAAGGGTCTCGGAATTCAAAGCGCACAAACATATCTCATGTTCCCTTTTACCAACGTGTGGGTAGTACGCCATTATAACTGCAGTATTTTTAACGGTACTCATACCTAACGATATTCTCTGACAAAAATAGAAAGGGCATTATGTTGCCTTCTGTAATCTCAGTTACAGGAACTCCGTGTCCATCTTCCTTTGAAGATGGATGTCTTTGTCTTTCTTAAACATCTCAAACCATAATCTAACTGGGTTACAAGGAAGAACAGACACTCCACAAATCTCCTATAACATACTCTTTGACTGACTATTTCTTCTGGCAAACGTAAAATTTCCAGTAGGCAAGAGATTGCCTGTTCATTGCGCTTTGACGCCACAATTCTCGTAGGCAATGTTGAAAGTATTTGAACTTTCATGGCTGCCATTGATGTACCGCTGGAAATAAAAGAACAAAAAACGTACCAAGTATTCATTACACATTAAGTTAACATCGGAACATAAAAATAAATTTGTGTACAATAAAGTATGTCAGTAAAACAATTATGGTAATTTTTTTATTAAACAGCCCTCGTATATTGCAGGATTGGAAAAATCAACATCGCCAGATCACCGTAGTGACTAAAGTAAACAGAGTTTAGGATAAAAAAATGTTTAATACGGGTTACAGTTACTGGGTTATCTCAATCCATGAAAGAATGAGCGATTTCTATTTCAATTTCAGTTATTGAAAATTACTTATAAATAGCCACAAAAATTAATTTTTTCTAGCTAAAATGCCACGAAATACTTTAATACATATAACTACTTAAAAAAAAATATACAAATTTCGTGACAATAAAATATATTACATTGAACTGTTATACTAGTTTCCACATCTTCATGTGAAATACAATTTATTATAAAAAACGGATTGAAGTTGATCAGCTTAGAAAATTTAATAATGATTAATTTGAATAGAATTTGTTTGAAGAAGTTTAATTCTGATAGAGCTTTTACGCAATAAACCTCCAGCAACGGGCAATTTTTTCAGTGGATTGCTTTTTTTTAATTAAGATTGTTTGTCTCTCACTACTTTTTTAAGTAGAAATAATCACTTTATTTAATTACAGATAAAATAATGCGACAAAAAGCTGAATTATACGCTTTTTAAAAGGTAGCAGGAATCGAGTAATCTGAGTTTTAAAAAACTAACCCACTGGAACGCGAAAATAGCATTTCCCGCGGTTGGAGGGTTAATATTTCAAAGAAAAAAAAGTGTTGTATATGTTTGATACCATAAATGTTAAGTAACAAATGTCTGAATTTCGTTTCATCTGCTTAAGTATAAAAATTTTGTTAATATTTTAATTACACTTTTTCTGACTCTTGAGTTTTCTAACTTGGCTTAACTTTGCAAGAGAATATTTAATTTCTGCCTTTTAGAATAAAGCAAATTATTTTCATGATAAAAGTGTATTAAATTTTCTTTTAAGAATTCCAATTTATTCTGTCATTTATAATAAATCTATTTTATTCTGACTTTTATAATAATGCCAAGACATTAAAATATATTTTGTTGTTCAGAATAGACATGTGTGATAATGTTTAAGTAATAAAGTATATTTTCTCACTGAAACAAATAAAACTGCTGTCCACATGCGTTTGAAGTCTGTAATTTTAAATTATCATCGATAAATGCAATGTTAAATGGCATTTAAATATTTAGTCGCAGCTATTAAACATTATTACTCAATTCTATTTACTATAAACTGGAAATAAACTAGACAAGGTTATAATAAATTTCATATTTTGTCTCTGAGAGGTGAGTTGAAAAGACGTTAGTTTTTCACATACTCCGCTTTTTCAGTATCGTGATTATTTTTATACTTTGTTAATAGAATTTTGAAGCAAAAGCTCATGAGAATTTCTGCTGAATGATAAGAACACTTTACAGCATTAATATCACATAATTTTAATATGTCTTAAAAGTTACTATTCTTGATATATTTAAAAATAAATAATAAAATATCTACTGCGTAAAATACTCCATTTTTCGGCGAGAAAAAAAAATTAAATTTCAAAATCACATGATCAAATGCTGATAAATGACAGACGATGATTAAAGCCAAACGTTTTAAAGTTTTTCAGGACTTTTGGAAGCAGTTGTATTCCAACAATGTACGCATAATTTTAAATACGCGATCATAAGTTTATGGAGATGACATTCTGAAAAAACAGTCCGAAATTTCAGTGCTAGTTGTATTTTTGACATTCTGATGATTATGTTAAGATAATTGCACAGTGTTATTCTAAAATAGAAAAAAAATATATAAATAATTTTACTTGACCAGAGTTGACAGATTTCTCTATCGACAGTGTGATACAAAATGTGAAATAATCATCAAATCAGAATCAAGTACAAAGTGGCGATAGAAAATGGTGGACAAAACCATCTAAAAGTGAGAATACTTATGAAATGCAATGATTTAATCATATCCATATTATCGACAGTTGAAGATTCTGTCGGTCTATCCTTTGACTTCTTATCTGATTCCTTTTTAGAAAGGCTTGAGACACCTGGAAATTCGCAGTTGGTATTGTCACACCGATTTAGTTTGACATTTGTAGGCCTTTAAAATTATTTTCATTAGGCTATTAAAATGAGGAAAAAACCTTTGGTGAGAACTATGTCATATTTAACGCGATACATTTGAAATGTCTAATTTAAAATAAATTACTTATGTCTTTATATTTTTTTTTACTTAGCCATTTTATACAAACTATTTTTAAATTGCTGGGTTGATCTTATTTAATCAATCCCGAAAATAGCAGTTAGCTGTCTCGACAGCAATTGATTCTGTCTTAAAATCCCTCAGACAAAGGGAAATGAATGGAAATCTGATTACAGAAGACAACCATTAGTCATTTAATTAACGGTTTAATCTTCTGTAATCTTTTCAAATCTCTTTCTTTCTTTAAGAGATCAAATTAGCGTGTTTTTAGACTCTGTGGTGTCTGAATGGAGGTTGGCGAGCATATTTTTTAAGTGGCAGATACCCGTAGTTATCTAAAACTGTATTATATACTTCCGATATTTATATTTATTAAAATTATTTATAACTGCATTTAATATAAAATTTTAAACAATGATTAAAATTAATAATTATTAAATAATTATTTATAAGGCCAAAAAAGTTTATTTATAAAGTAGAATATATATAGAAACATTTGAAATTAGGTTCAACTTAGATTTTGATATTTCTTTATGTCATTTTATCCATTTAGAAAATTTATAATTTTAATCAATGAATTTTTTAATCAGTTGACTAAAATCACGATTTAATAACTGATTTAAATTATCTGATTATAATTGTTGATAAGTTAGTTAATAGCCAAGAGTAATTTAAACAATGAAGACAAATAACCAGGCATTTGATCGCAACGGAAAATAACCGGCATCTTACCCCAAGGGAAAACAACCGACATCTTACCCCCAAAACTTTTCGTCAACTCACCCCAAAGTATTGGGAAAGACGCCGGTTCCCGCCACTGACGTGAAGGAGCTGGAAGTGGCCACCATTTAAAATTTGCAGAAAGGCCTGGAACCAGTACTCTCTAAAACATCAGATTTATTTCTCTGGTGTTTAAAATAAGACTTATATAGGCAAATAAAAAAGTCACATAAAAGATTTTGAACACTTACCAGAAGTGTTAAGACGAAATAGCGATAAAAAAGTACCACTTAAAAATTAAAGAAAAGAATGCCAGTGGAAATTAGAGTATCACTAGGGAACCCTCTTCCTTACAACCGAGTAGCGTTTCCCTACATCGCCTGCGCATATGAAAACTATGTGATACGGTATCTTGTACTACACGACATCTCATCTCAAGTTGCCCTAAATGAATAATACTAAAATGCAAAATAGACAAACTAAACTAAAAACTAAAATGCAAAATGTAGCAAGTTACGGAAAAGTGGCATTTATATTTTTAGATTGGAAAGATAAGATTTCCATTAATTCAAATTATAGCTTTAATCGGAATATCAGATGTAATTGTTGTTATATATACCTACACAATTTTAATTGAAGTCATTTTTGACATATTTTTTTCTTAACGTCTACCTACATACTGTGGAATATACTACACGACATCTCATCTCAAGTTACCCTAAATGAATAATACTAAAATGCAAAATAGACAATAAGCAAGTTACACAAAAGTGGCATTTATATTTTTAGAGTGAAAAGATAAGATTTCCATTAATTCAAATTATAGCTTTAATCGGAATGTCAGATTTAATTGTTGTTATATATACCTACACAATAGGCTGGGTCGAAAAATCCGAAATATTTATAATCGAAACGTAATAGCGCGGAAAAGTTGCCTTTTGTAAAAAAGATAAAATACGTAAAATATTACACCGATTGGTTAATATCTTTTACCGCCGCAAGGGGCCCAAATTTCGAAAAAATCGCAAAAAACATACTTTTAGCAATTTTTTTTTAAATTATCCAAACATACTTATTCAATTTCTAATAGAACGCAATAGCCACGCCAAGATATTAGTAATGTAACATTAACATTTCATTTTTGTGACATCGTTGCTTTTACCGCCACAACAGGGCCAAAATTTCTAAAAAATGGTAAAAATTAAAGTTTTCCATTTTTTTCAATTTTCATAACTTTTGTAATGTTTTCAGATTTTGTGCATTTCTAATAGGCTGGAAAAGGCATTTTATGTTGTTAATTTCATGCACATTGTTAACCATGATCACTGTAATTCTAAAAAAAAAAAAAAAAAAAATGCTCAATGATAGAAACACTTGCAGCTGCCTGCACGTAAAATTAATTTCTCGCTGCTAAAGGGCCACGTTTCACTTTGTTCGTTTTTTTTTTTTTTTTTTTTTTTTTTTTTTTTTTTTTTTTGTAATGTACTCCTTTTACTCTATACCTTGATGGCCCTAAAGATAGAAATATCTGCCAGGTTAAAGACGTGGCCAAGTTTCATCTTTGCGAAGTCAAGGAGGAACATATCTCTTTGTACTAGAACCAGGTCTGAATTATTTTCGTCATTTGACCCCATCGTCTGGCAAGGCGATTTCTATATGCAATGACATTATAGATTTTTTGAAGAAAAATGAAATCCCGACTGGAATAATAATTGCAGTTGAACTTCGCGGAACTGTCTTGAAAACAGGATGCAAAGGTGGTATTATAGTAGGATTAGTTGAGAACAACTTTTAAAAAACCACTTTATTGGCTTCCTTGACCTCACTTCAATGAGCTTCCACTGAGACATCTTTTCAAACATCTTGATGACAAAAAACAGGTTCTCTATCATATTGTGGCCCAATTGGTTGATCTCTTGCGATTTGCGAATTATTACCAATTGCAAAATTTAAGCCAATTTAATCTGATCACCTAGCTCTTGATAAAGATGACTCAAAGAGATTGTCAACTGGCCAGAAGTATATGTCTGAAATATTGCAAGCTCTTTCAACACGCGTGTATACAATTGACCTTTTTTGCTGAGTCCCTGGACAAATATTTCACGCAAGGTGGATCATTACTGCTATTCGAATTTTGAGACTCTACGTTGGAACAAAGAAACCCTCTTCTTAACTTGTCATACTCTTTGAGTACATCCTGAAAATGTACTGCATCAGTTGGTTCACAATTAAAATGAATCACTCATGTTTTCCAGAATCTGTGCACTATAGTTAGTAACTTACGTTACTTGACAGATAATCTACGAAAGATTATAGTTCCTGTATTTTCACGAAATGACTATTTCGCAAATCATACAAATAGCCTCTTTGGAATGATAGCATATGAAGAGGAAAAACATCAGGGCCCCAGCCATGAAGAAAATTGCAAAAGCACGAAGTTCTGTGGACTAGAATAGTGCCATCCGTCACTTTATCATAGCAGACTTCAACACTGAAGCTTAAAATTGTATGGCTTTAGTCTGCTGACAAAACTGAAAACTAACGGAACCACCTGTTATGGTTTCTTTATCGACTAAAAACGCTGGTGAGTTTAAAATGTTCGATTAAAGATACCAGCTATTATAACTTTCCTTGTCCCACTCAATTACTAGAAAGATGCGTGAAATTATTCATTGAAGCACTGATAAAGTTTGTTTACTAGAACAGAGGGAGGATCACATCTGATCAGTTTTGACCTCTCGAGAAATAATGGCTTCATCTGAAAGCAAGTTATATTATAAAATTCATTTACATTAAATTCATCTTCATTTTAAGTTTATTTAACCCGTTTCGCTTAAACATCTCTATATTTTAATAAAATACTAAAACATTTTGCTCCTTTTATATAATTTTTGTGGCATGAATTGGCTGTTATGAAGTAAAACATCAGTAGATGAAGCGATCGTCAAGAAAAATAAATGATTAACTTTATTTTCGTCTATTACAAATAGTTATAAAAAATTATGATATATTAATAGTAATAATAAAGTATTAATAGTAATAATAGTATAATAAAGTAAAATTATTTATTTCTAGACATATTATAGAAATTAAAAAAATTTAGAAAAAAAAAGGAAAAATTGAAATTTTTGAAATTTTTACAAAAAATATGGTCTTTTTGCGGCAAATAAAGATATGATTTCATCATAATGAACATTTACCGGGACATTTCTCATATCTTCATGTAGCTATTGCGTTCTATTAAAAATTGTATTGGTATGTTTGGATAATATAAAAATTATGATAAAAAAACACGTTTTTTGCGATTTTTTGAAACTTTGGACCCCTTGCGGCGGTAAAAGATATTAACCGATCGATGTAATATTTTAGAAATTTATTCTGTATTACAAAAGGCAACTTTTCCGCGCTATTACATTTCGGTTATAAAAATTTCGGTTTTTTCGACCCACCCTACTACACAATTTTAATTGAAGTCATTTTTGACATAATTTTTTCTTAACGTCTGCCTACATACTGTGGAATATACTAATAGCACGTATTTGCGAAACACATTTATTCGACTTTAATAAATGAAAATTTTTTTCTCGCAAAACTATACAATTTACTTTAATGTTGAATGATGCGTTTAAAAATAAACATAATCTTTTCTTTTCTTTTGTATCTCATTGATTAATTGAACAATTTGCATATATAAAGGTAAAACATTTTAATTCACTGTTATGAATAACGTAAAAATACAATTGATAAAATTCTTTATTACTGTGAATTTGCTTTGATAATTTTATATTATACAGGGTGTTTGGTCTCAACGGTGTCCAATGGCTAATTCCTAATCCGTTAGTCATAGACATATAGTTCCAATTACAAAACTGTTTTAAATCAGGTAAAGAGATATTTTAAAAGCTATTTGTGTCAATAAAAACATTTCTTAAAAAATTACGAAAATTAAATTTTTATACGGTCCCCCGGTCCTATAAGTTATATTTAGTAAAATTTTCCTTTTACACTGAGAAGTAATACAAAAAAAGTCCCGTTGTTCTACTATTAAAATTGACCGAGTAATACCTGTTTAAAGTTGGGGCATATTTTTTGTTGCAAATTGGGGGTCATTCACAAATTTAGTCGAAATATAATTTCGTCAGGTATATTAAAAATGGTTGAGAGTAAAATTAACATTGCAATATAAATTTGAAATCTTTAGTCATTCTGACATATCAATGCAAAATATACAATTTGTAATACATATTTAAGAAGAAAGAAAAAAAACAGAATTTTTGTTAAATAAAATGATGCTAAATTAACAGCCTCAATTCTTTACAAAATGATACGTATTTTAAAATATTATTAGATTACATTAGCCTGCAAAAGTTGGGTTATTTCAAGTTTTTTAGCTTTTGATAAATGATTCTTATGTATTCTGTAGCGCTGAATCCGGAATTGACCTTCATTTTTAGCCATCACATCAAGATTTTTCGCAAAATCTTGATGTATTTTAGTAATTGTAAATTTCAAAGTTAAAAAGTTCAAAGTTAAAATTTAATCTCGTCCCCCATCTCATCACACCACCCAGCTGAAAGAATCCCAAGATAAGCAAAAATATCGAATAAATTATTGAATGAAATAAAATAAAAAAAGTTTTACATATGTTTTATAGTATGAGATTTTCGCTATATTTTAACTTACACATTTGCAAAAAAATTCTAACGTGATGGTTAAAAATGAAAGTCATTTTCAGATTTTGTGCTAAAAAGTACGTAAAAATCAATTATCAAAAGTTAAAAAATACAACCATCTCCTCTACTTTATAGTATCCGATTTTTGTTATTCTTTAAATTCGACAATTTATGATTTACGAAATATCCAGAAACGATGGTTAAAAATTAAGGCAATTTTCGGATTCAGTGCTAAAAAATACATAAATGTTAAAAAACCCAACAATCTCCGTCTTGCATTATCTAATCTAAAACTTTTTCATAAGCTTCTTGGCTGTAATCTATCCGAAATTTTTTGTGTAATCCTATAAAATAAGTATAAATGGTAACCACCGAAAATCGTAATAATATTAGATTGTTATCGGATTTGCGCTAGTATGTAAAATGTAATCTCGTTCGGATATTTGAAAGTGCGTTAAAGTTCGAATACAAATTTTGAACTGGAAAAACATACATAAGATCGTTGAAGTAACATAAAAACTTATAAACATAACATAATTTTATTAACAGAAATCATAAAAGAAACAGTCTTAAACCCTGACAAAATAAAACATATGTTATTTCAGCCAATCTGAAACTTAATGAATGTTAACTTAATCGTAATACTTGTACGATTTTTTTCAAAGCGCAAATACACATGAAATGAGATCTTCGAATACTTTAAGCACTTGGAATAAGACCCCTCAAAGCCAAGCCGAACTCGTTTGTTTTCAGGGCAGAAAAGTGGCATAAGTCATGCATTTTTAAAGGTTCATTACTCGCACAATTTTAGTGCCATATGAACGGGACTTTTTTTTATCTACTTGTCAGTGTAATAAGAAAATTTTACTAAATATAACTTATAGGACCGGGGACCGTATAAAAATTTAAATTTCGTAATTTTTTAAGAAATGTTTTTATTGACCCAATTCGCTTTTAAAATATTTCTTTATCTTATTTAAAACATTTTTGTAATTGGAACTATATGTCTATGACTAACGGTTTAGGAATTAGCCATTGGACACCGTTGAGACCGGACACCCTGTATAGTAAAACATCCATCTATTTATATAAAATCCAAGTCTCTGTGTGTCCCTCACGATTCCGGTAGGACCACCTCATTGAAATGAGTAATTGTTGAAAAATACTAATGCAGGGTTACCATAGTAGCGCCAAATGTTGGTCAACTTGGCAATAGCTGGCTGATTTGATGAAATTCCCACTTAAAACTATTAATCTTTCATAAAGGAGGTCACCAAAATTTAATTTAAACTCCGCTCTTTTAAGATATTTTTTCAAAATCTATGGGTGAGAATTTAAAGTACATCTTTACGTATTCCTCCCGATGCTACTAATAAAATAACCGCCAATAGACGACGCTGTACTGTATGAGCTCCACGTTGCGCGATTTTAATGTGCTTTAGGTATTTTTCCAGTATAGGTGCGTTGGCGAAAAAGGAAATTTGGCAACATTTTCCGGGAACCTATCCACTGCTTCATTTTATATACACACGCATTTTTTTTTCGATATTTATACGATTTATTTATACGATTAAAAAAGCCGTTTCTCTAATTTTATACAGAAACAGATGTAATTTGTACATAAAACCATGAATAATATACATATAAAATAAACATATAAAAAAAAAACGCTCATCAAGTTTGTTTTCATAGCTGTTTATATGATCTGACAACAAATCTCAATATTTTTCTGTTATACGGACACCATGCCAAAATGTATGCGGTGCTTTTTCGTTGTAAGGACAGCATTGTCGCCAAGTGCAATAGTTGGCGCAAAATGAAAATCACGTGAATTGAAACATTTGAAAAATAAAAGAAAAAACATTCTCGATAGTAAAGTGGGCATTTTAAAAATATAACATTTGAAAATTACAAACTTTTACGAACTATTTTATTAAATCACAAATATATACTTAAAATAAGTGAACAAATAACTGTTATACAGTAAAGTAATAAAATAAAAAACCATATTAAACTGCTGCCATAAAATTATAAATATCTTTCAGCATCGCAGTAAACATTTCATTTTTTGAACGAAGGCGTCGCCACATAAAATCTATGAGATACGACTCTAAATGATGACGAACAGCTCCCCGATGTCTTTTGTTGCGCCATTTTGCGATGCCCCATATTCTCTGAACATTTGGAGTATGACATCCAGTATTAGGGTCGACAAAATTGTATTTGTGATTTACTGTGAAATGATCATAACCAGCACTTAGCAGTTCATCTGTTTTATATCCTTTCCGGCAATCTGTATAAAAAAATACAAGACTTTCATCTACTTCTATAATTTTATTAGGTCCACCGATTTTTCTATTTGGTCGTGAACATAAAGATTTGCACAAACTTCTCTCGAATAACTATTCCATTCCACTGTTGTGTTGTGGTTCATATCAAGTTTCAGCTCACAAAACTCAATCGATGTCAACTCTTTGCATGATAAATATATAAACCTCAAAGCATTAAGAAAAGTCACCCGCGATCCTTTAAACCAAGTTTTTTGTCGTATTCCTACGGTTTCTTCGCATGATCGTAAGCTACAACTCAATTTCGGATTTCCAGAACTCATCCATAATTTCATTTCATGATTTTTTGAACACAATCTTTTATTATGCAGAATTCCAAATTCCTGAAACAGTTTTATTACAACTTTCTCATCATCTGGTAATTGCCAAATGATAAAATCTATCTCAGCATCAGCAGTAAAAGTAAACTACAACTTCATAAAAAAAAAGCATTTTTAATTCGATTAATAGCAGATTAAAAAGCTTTCCAAGGTTAAGGTTAAACAATAATCATTCACGTGATTCACGTTTCATAAATAACAAATCACAATGTTTCGCATGGTTTACAATAAAAATCTACGATCAGGGTTGAAATAATTGGCGCATTAGCATACATTTTGGCATGCTGTCCGTATAACGGAAAACGTATGCTAATGCGCCAATTATTTCAAAATGCTAAAAGATATTTGTAATTTTATGCCAGCAGTTTAATATGAGTTTTATTTTATTGCTTTATTTTATAACAGTTATTTGTTCAATTATTTTAAGTATATATTTGTGATTTAATGAAATAGTTCGTAAAAGTCAAGAATTTTCAAATGTTATATTTTTTAAATGCTCACTTTAGTACGACAATATTTTTTCTTTTATTTTTCAAATGCCTCCTCAATTCACGTGATTTTCATTTTGCGCAAACTATTACGCTTGGCGACAATGGTATACCGGAATGGCATAACGGAAAAGTACCCAAATCTCACTTTCTGATGCCCAAATTACACCAAACTTTTTTTAAAAAAACGGCAAAGCCCCTACAGTGGAAAACTATCAAACTGTCTATTATTTTGCGCTATCTGTGTTATAGTTTATACTATATGCAAGGTGAGTGGAGTGAAGAGTTTAAACATTAAATATTAAAGTTTCGGCACAGATGTCATATACACGACGGGTACTTAACTGTCGCCAAAGTGTCGTTATTTTGCTTGATATGGTTACCCGGATGTTGTTGTTTATGCTGTTGTTGTTTTCGCCAAAATGGCGGCGGAAAAAATCGCTCGGCACAGATGTCACATTCGCCCCATATTGGCGCGATTTTTTTCTGACGCCAATGTCATATACGCAATGGGCACTTAACTGGCGCCAAAGTGTCGTTATTTTGCTTGATGTCGTAATCCGGATTATGTTGTTTATGCTGTTGATGTTTTCGCCAAATTGGCAACCGAAAAAAAATCGCGCCAATATGGGGCGAATATGACATTTGTGCCAATCGCTCCAATATGGGGTATATATGACAACTGTGCCAAAGTTTCTATAAAGCAGCATAAGACTAAAAATTAAGAATAAAATAAATGCAAAATAAGACTAAAGAAGAAAGAAAAATCATGCGTTAAGCATTCAATATGAAACACTTTCCAACACATCCTGAATGCTTTAACAAAACTTCGTTATTTAGGGAAATAAGGTAAATAAGTAAACATTTTAGAAAACGCATATTTTTTTTTTTTAATTGATTTCAGCAGTTACCGTCCATAGCCCATTGTACCGTTATTACATGCCACTATTTAGCTAAAATTTAATTTAAACTACATTTAAAGCTACTGAAATCATATTTCCAGTTATTATCATCCATAGACGGTTATGTATCCAATTCTTTGCGTGACCCTGTATATCATTTTATCTATATTCTACAAACATTTCTTAGTAATCTAAATGCAGTTCAGCGTAAAACTGCATAACTCATTTAAAAACTACCTTTAAGCAATTTATTCTCATACTCAGTAACCCTTACGAATTCTTTTGTGTAGCCCTGCATATGAACTGTAGCATTTATACACACGGTATAGTATGCATAAATGTAGTGAAACATAAAAGCGCATATCATAATTAAAAATGCATTTCTAGCAATCATTGCTTATGTACGTACAATACTTCGGAGAAAAGTTTCTTGGCGAGAAAGAAGTTTGCCAACGTATGTTCTGACAACCTATTTATTGCTTCATACTCACAAGCAATTTTTTGCACATGTATACAATTTATTTAATGTAAAAAAAAAGCTATTTACCCATTTTTATAAAGAAACAGAAGTAATTTTTGCACAGATGTCATATACGCATCGGGGTTGGCGTGATTTTTCTCTGACGCCAATTCGGCAGAAATCTCGCTTTCGAATACCAGTTACTTATATATTTTTTAATTATTTGCTATCATTTTGAAAAGGAAATAACTATAAATAAATAAAAGTTTGAATAATAACTATAGAACAAAACAGTTTACATAATTTAAAAACAGAAAATAAAAGTAAATAAACAATTTATTAATAAATAAAAAACAATAGCCGGCAAAATAACATAATTTTAGCGCCATAGGTATCCCGGTTCATATCTGAAATCTGTGCCGTAATTTGTATATAAAAAAATATTATACATATTTAGAAACGATTTTTTTATGTATATAAGTGCATATATAAACAAAAATAAAAGTTCATTAGATTTGTTTTCATAGCTGTATATTTTGGCAACATATCTCACTTTCTGTTACCCGAATTACGCCAAGCTTTTTTTAAAAATGCGCTATAATGGAAAAGTACCTAAATAAATAATTAACAGAAATAACCAATTATACAAACTAAAACTTTTTATTTCGAGATCAAAGCTTTGTTTTTATTTTCGATTAAAAATACATATATCCTTGGATAACTTTAGTTGAAATTAGTTTCACGACTTAATATCTCATTCCATAAGCCTAAACAAACACAAGTGATTCATTCATCGTGAACCGTAAAAAATATTAAATCATTGGGGTAATCTTTCACAAAGTAAGTTCTCCAACAATCAATGGACAATATTCTAATGACGTCATAGTAGGCAAAATGGTGGCGGTATCATTTGTTTATGGTTTGAAATCACAAAGATTTAATTTCGCAATGTCTCTTAGTTACATTATTTTATTGTCATATTTATGAGATCAGAACAAAAGCATATTTTTCATTATTTAGTTATTAAAGACGGAAAAAAAATATAAATGTGCATGATTTGAAAAATTTAATAATTTTCTTTCTTAATTCTAAAAAATAACATCGGGAAGTAACAGTGAGTTTAAGTTAAATAAGTTTAGTTGTTTAATTCTGTTGTAATATTCAAAATAACTGTATTTATTAGATTTCAGTAAACAACATCAGGGCCCAATTAATCTTTGAAGTTAGAGGAATTATAATGTCATTTCAGGACCTTTCTTTTAGAGAAGCTTTTCTAAATTCCACATATACATGGAAACTCTTCAGTGTTAGAAATATTATTCCCAGGACTGGCAAACATGAGAACGGCTTGCAATTTTACACAAGTTTTTGAAAACTACTTTATATCAGAAATTTTACTAAAAACTGGTTACTTTTTTGTTATAGAGGCCCGCACTATTAGAATTATGACAAATTGTAGCCAATTTTGCCAAAGTCGTAACCAAGATCGTGAAGCACACACATATAATACCATATAATACCATTTCATGAAACCGTATACGATAATTTAATAGTTTTTACCTTACTTCAAGTGTGTAATTTATTTATTTTTAAGGCTTAACAATCTAAATTGTCCAATATATGAATAAAAAAAATGTAAACAAAGACTGAATAGACATGACCGCAAAAATCCTCAAATCTGCAGAACACTTGGAACCAAACTGTGCAGATTAGTGGTCTTCTACTGTACACAGTTTTTCATAAATGTGTTTCGTTCTTAAAATGTGTTATTTTCATCTATCACTGCGGAACAAACGAGAAAACTCATATTCTTGCACATGAGTTGTATATATCTTTATATCTAAATATCCGTCATTTTTGACGGGCTACCTTTCTAGTTTTTATATAAATTGAATAAAATGCGTATCCTCTCTTTCTGCCGAAATAACGAGTTTTCTGGCGTAATGAACTCAAATACCAAATCAGATTAATTAAAAAATTGCATATTTAAATGTTTATTCCGAGGATTGAGATCTTTTTAATTTGTTGCGATATTATAATTTAATAAACTTACAGTAAAAGAATTTTTATTAGATAAAGGAGTTAGCGAAATTAATTGTTACATTTATAAGAATTAAACTAACATTAATATTCTTTGAGAGTTTGAAATTGAATTAACTTTTAATCCAATAGAAGCACTAAATGCCACTTTTAATTAACTAATTAAGACAATTTCTCTTGGTTGATGTAGCTGGAGACTGTTTAAGTCCCCATAATTATGTGCTTATTTCAAAATATCCTATGAATTAAGTTTAAGCTACAGAAGGAAAGTAAGTTCGATATAAAATCTTAATTTAGAATTTAGCTTCAATTAATGTATTTTTATAGTCATTATACTGCTCCAAAATTACATAAATGACATCGATTATAAATAACGAAAATGCTTCACTTTATTACAACAAAATATGAGAAAAATAATTTAGCTTTTCTTTAAAATAATATGTTTTTCTGACAGCTTTATATGAATGCTGACGTAACAAATGTTTTATGGAATGAATATGTAGCAATTATCAAACCAATATGTAGCTATATTTTTGCTAGCATTTAAGTGGTTACATGCGTTCCGAAGGTTAAAAAAGCATAAACTCTGTTTTTTAATATTATAAATAAATTACTTTACTCAAAGTTATAAGCATTTTTATAAAAAAGCAACATCTAGACAACGTAATATAAAATATTCATTCAAAAATTTTAAAAATTCAGCTGGTGGGACGTGGTTTTCGGAGGCCCCTAAAAACGTCTGCTATTGCTGGTCAGGTCATGGTAGCTTTATCAAAAATTTCAAAAACAATTTTTTTCTGTTAGTAGATATGTATAGCTCGTGATTGAGCGTAGGATTTACATGAAAATTGAAATTTAAATTTTTGGCAGAGTTGTATGCAAAACAGTACAATTTTTGGTGCAATTTACACAACGTATAGCTTTGTAAAATTAGTTGTAATAGAAGAAAACAAAAAAAAAATACTTCCTTCAATCACTATTCAATCCTATTTTGAAGACGTGCTCAAAATTTCAATAAGATAAGTGTATTAATTTTTGAGAAATCGTGTCCACCGATTTCAAAAATCAGGTTTTTAGAAAAAAGCTATTAAAGTTTTAAATAGCAATAAAACGAAGATTTAATATTTTACTTACATAGAATTGTCGATTTCAGCTTCATAAGGCAAAGATGCTGCTGCAGCTGTTATTTCCAGAGCAACCTTTTGCTCCTATCTGAGAAGAATTCTTGCTTCTCATGTCCCACTCTAATATTTTTCTTCAATTATGAGTATGCGATGTTCATCCTCTTTCCGTGCATACTCGACGCTATTTCGGCGATCTTATATATCCACGCTTGAGTCCGATTCAGGAGTAAGTCCTGCTTTCGCATCTTACGGAGTATCCAGAGTTTATTTGATATCCTGCATCAACAAACTAAATCCGTTCCAAAGGCAAGACTTTTTTCAAATAAAAATTTACCCAATTATTAAACTAGAATATTTGATATAGGAGGCCCTTATAAAGGGAAAGAAGAAAGCGAGAGGGAAAGATAAACAACAGCTAAGCAGCTGCCTCAGTTTTCCTGCGACGCCTACGACCATTCTAACCTAATGAGGGAAATTTTCAAAGACTCTCTCTCTCTTAGACTTTTCCTACAATTGGCATGACACTTTGTGAAAATATTCTAGACTTATTGTACTATTAGATAAAAAAAATAATAAATGTATTTTTTGAAAATTTCAAATCCATGTAACACTTTAAAAGCGCTCATATTCAAGTAACATACTCTCATGATATCGTCTACTTCAGTAAAAAGATTTAGTTGCAATAAATACATCTTGTGAAGCCGAACATACGAATTCTACATTTCAGAATGGTTATTAATAGCAATAGTAATGTATCGGATGAAGCATACAACATCCAAAGAATCAGCAGTTTGGATACTTAAAATTGTACATGACATCTCATGTTGATGGCACTGTTTTCACAGTTTTGGAAAAAATCGATAAAAATGTTTGAAATACAAAATCGAAACAAAGCAAACAAACATCTATAAAAGATTTATTTTCCAAAAAATAATTTATCTATAAAATTTGAATAAATGAGATTTTTCTTAATTACACAGGTTATGATTTATAATAGTTCGTAAAAAAAATCATTATTCATGCAGTGTATTTTCTTAAAGCAACAAAAGTTTAACATCATTATTTAGGTACGTGACCATTTTTCTTTTTATTTGTAGCCTTTTTCAACTTTTTGAACTGTACAAACAAATTTCATGAATTACCCCGATTTAAATATTAATCTCGATTCAACGAGAAAAGGTGCTACTCCGAACGATTCGTTAAATCGGGATTCGTCTGTATACACTATATTGCCTAAGGTGACCGATAACGTGCGATTTTAGACGTTTTGTTAAATATCTAGAAAAATACATGAGGAATTAACCTGAAACTGCAGGTGTGTGAACATTATAGTATAGGTCATATATTTCAGCGAAGACTTTTTTTTTCCTGAAACCACAGAGCAGAACGTCAACAAATTGAGAAAGAACGAATATCTTGTGGATAACCCTGTAAAAAATAATGTGGCAAAAGCGTTCAAACACGAGATTATTAATAAGTGGCTTATTGTAATATACTGTGTTCATTTTTATGAGAATAGTATGTATACCCGTAGAGAAATTAAGGTTTTTATAAAAACAGCCCCTTTTTTCCTTATAATTTACAGAGTTCTAAACTAAAAAAAAATTTATTTTTAGAAAATATGACAAACAAGATTGTACACAATACCTTGCAATCAGAATTAAAAAATAATAAAAATTGGATAAAAAAAATGAGCATATTTACGAAAACACGTTTCACTGCGCATGCGCGAATGCAAAATAAATATAATATGCATAATATATTAGCTAAGTATATAGAGAAGCTTTTGTGAAAGTCTCAAAATCATAGCTTGAAAATTCTGAAAATAATCGTCGATAGAATAAGCTCGAAATCCGTTGTTCCTCAAAACAAGCAAATAGATCAGGGGTTGTATCAAATATATGTTGATTAGTGCCAAGATAGCGTACACAATATTGCACGAACCTATATTTGGATACAACCCCCGATCTTTTTGCTTGTTTTTGGGAACAACGGATTTCGAGCTTATTCTATCGACGATTATTTTCAGAATTTTCAAGCTATGATTTTGAGACTTTCACAAAAGTTGCTCTATATACTTAGCTAATACATTATGCACATTATATTTTGATTGCATTCGCGCATGCGCAGTGAAACATTTTTTAGTAAACCTGCTCATTTTTCATTCATTTTTTATTATTTTTTAATTCTGATTACAATGTTTTGTGACAACATTGTTTTTCATATTTTCTAAAAAGTACTTTTTTTATATTAAGAACTCTGCAAAGTATAAGGAAAGAACTTGGCGAAAATAGGGGCTGTTTTTATAAAAACCTTAATTTCTGTACGAGTACACATTCTATCCTCATAAACATGAACACAATATATTACAATAAGCCACTTATTAATAATCTCGTGTTTGGACGCTTTTGCTACATTAGTTTTTACAGGGTTATAAAAAAGATATTCGTTCTTCTTTAATTTCTTGACGGTCCCCTATAGGGTTTCGGGAAAAAAAATCTTCGCGAAAATATATGACCTATACTATACTGTTTACACACATGCAATTTCAGATTAATTCCTCATGTATTTTTCTAGATATTTAACAAAACGTCTAAAATCGCAAGTGATCGGTCACCTTTGGCCATATAGTGTATATATATATATATATATATATATACAAATGATCGTTACGGCAGCGATCAGAAAGACATGAAGACAGAGGGTGCTAAGAATAACCGGGCTCGGCTAGGCTGCCATAAGTTGATGACCTTGGCTACGTATAATGGACGATCCCTATCTTCGGAAAATCGTTTTCAGGAACTTGAAGAACAATTAGAAAGAATCAACTGGGACATCCTAGGATTATGTGAAGTAAGAAGAAAAGGATAAGAGAAGATAGATCTTGCCAAAGGACATGTATTATACTACAGACGCACAGAAGATGGAAGAACAAGCGGTGTAGGATTTCTGATTCATAAAAGGTGGAAGAATCACATCGTAGAATATGATAGTGCATCAGATAGAGTTGCAAGGTTAGTAATACAAGTGTCCAGAAGATACAAGCTGAAAATTACCCCAGTTTATGCACCAACAGTAAGCTATACTGATGAAGAAGTTGAGGATTTCTACGAAGAAGTAGCTTCAATGCATCAAAAGGGAAAATGCTACATAAAATTAATAATGGGAGACTGGAATGCTAGAATTGGGGAAAAAGAGAAAGGTGAGTTATCAGTAGGAAATCATGGATATGGGGTGCGAAATGAAAGAGGAAACAGATTGATTGAGTTTGCAGAATGTGAACAGTTGTATATCATGAATTCATTTTTCAAGAAAAAGCCACAAAGAAAATGGACATGGCGTTGTGCAAATGGCTCAACAAGTGAAATCGACTACATCTTAACAAACAAAAAGCATCTTATTCAGGATTGCAGCGTTCTCAATAACTTCAATACAGGAAGTGATCACAGGTTGGTTAGATGCAAACTGCTGTTAAATACTAAAGTGGAAAGAATGAAGCTTTTGCAACACTCAAAGAAATCAATGGATATAATAAATCTCCAGAAACATAAAGAAGAATTCCATTTGGAACTTAAAAACCGTTTCCAAGTACTTCAATCAGCTTTAGAAGAAGAGCAAGATGTTACAGTAGTGAACAAGAAACTAACCAGTACTCTACAAGATATTGCAAAGAAGATAGCCGGCGATGCACAAGTAAAGCAGACAAAGAAAATAACAGAAGAAACAAGAAGATTGATGAAGAAACGCAGAGAATTTAAAATGAAGAAAAACGATCCTAAATCAAGAGTTGAATATGCTGAATTATGTAAAACGGTAAGAAAATGTGTTACAGAAGATATCAGAAAATTTAACTCTGATCTTGTCAAGAAAATTCTAGAATATAACAAAAGTTTAAAATCAGCTAGGCGAAAACTTTGTGTTGGAAGAAAAGGTATTTTTGCACTAAAGAGGGCAGATGAAACAATCACCAAGATCAATAAAGAAATAGTACACATTGTCGAAAAATTCTATAACGATTTATATAAATGTGAAGATCAGAGGGAAATCAACTTATGTGATCCACAAGAAAACTTAACAGAAACCGATGCCATAATCCCAGTGACGACAGACGAAGTTTTACAAGCCATTAAATTTATGAAAAAAGGTAAATGCCCCGGAGAAGATGGAATTACAATCGACCTTATCAAAGAAGCAGGAGAAGAATTTGCAAAAATGCTATCCTTACTGTTTTCCAAATGTCTCCAGAAGTCAGATGTACCAGAAGATTGGAATAATGCTGTGATGGTGCTACTTTACAAGAAAGGAGAGAAGGAAAACATTAAAAACTACCGTCCAATCAGCTTACTGTCAGTGATTTATAAAATTTTCACCAAAGTTTTAACGACAAGACTTGAATCAGCTCTGGACTCAGCTCAACCTAGTGAACAAGCAAGATTCCGAAGTGGATTCAGCACAGTGGATCATATCCAAACGGTAAGGGAACTCATAGAAAAACATAAGGAATATAATTTACCTCTTTGCCTTGCCTTTATTGATTATGAAAAAGCATTTGATTCGGTCTACACATCAGCAGTAGTAGAATCTCTGGAGGACATTGGTATAGACAAACCTTACATCAATATTATAAAGAAGATTTACAAGAAAGCAACAGCAACCATCCGCTTGGACAAAGGAAAAGCAAAGATCAAGCTTGGAAGAGGGGTAAGACAAGGCGACACCATTTCGCCTAAGCTTTTTACTACTGTCTTAGAAAATATTTTCAAGAAGCTGGATTGGGAAAACAAAGGGATTAGAATAAATGGGGAATATTTAAGTCATCTCCGATTCGCTGACGACATTTTAATTTTCAGTAACAGTCCTGAAGAATTGGAAAATATGCTAAAAGATTTGGCAGAAGCTAGCATTAATGTGGGATTAAAAATAAACTTGGAAAAGACTAAGGTGATGTTCAATTCATTTGCATCAAAAAAAGAAAATCGTCTACAACAACACTGAAATTAAAGAAGTGCAAAGTTATGTGTACCTTGGGCAAGAAATATCATCTGATAATAGTATCATGAATGAAATCAATAGAAGAATAAGAAATGGATGGATTGCTTTTGGGAAGAACAATATTATTCTGAAGAGTAGCATGCCCCTGTGTTTGAAAAGAAAGGTATTTAACCAACGTGTTTTGCCTGTCCTAACTTATGGAGCAGAAACATGGATGCTAACAAAACGGATGGTACAAAGATTACAAACAACACAGAGAAGTATGGAAAGATGTATGCTAGGTATAACTAGAAGAGACAGAAAAAGAATAACCTGGATAAGAAGTCAGACGAAAGATTTTTACATCATTGAAAGAATTAAACGGCTAAAATGGAAATGGGCTGGGCACATCACAAGAAGACAAGACAATAGATGGAGCACAATCACCCTACAGTGGTATCCCAGAGATGTAAAACGGCCAAGAAGACGACCTCAAGTAAGATAGAGTGGTGAAATCAGAAAAGTAGCCGGTGTAAATTGGATGACTAAAGCACTAGACAGCAAACATTGGAAAAATCTGTGGGAGACCTACATCCAGCAGTGGATTGAAATAGGTTGTTGATGATGATGATGATGATGATGATGATGATACAAATGATCATATTTTAATTTTAGGATCTCCCATTATTTTCATTTTTCTTTGGATTTCTTGATGTGTTATCAGGAGCAATATATTGTCATTTTTAGGCCAAATGACAATACTATTCGGAAGAAAAACATATACAGGGTGTACAGCGAATATGACCCTGATTTCAAAATTAAATATCTCAAAAACAAAGATCAATAGAATTATGCGGTAAACGGTTTGTTTATTGGCTAAGCTGTAAAAATTTTATGCAGAAGTTTCAAAATTTAGTTGCAAAAACCGTTAACAGATGGCGCTGTAATCGCAATACTTGTAAACTGCTTCGAAGTCCAGAGCAATGGCGTCTCATTCCTAGAAGGCTCCCTACGTAAAAATGAATATTGGGAAAGTGCATTTTTTCATTGGGGTAATGTGCAAAAGTGGATACATCCGGTCACAGAATTATTGCATCAGCTTTATTTTTAGAAAATTTCAATTAATAGAATTTTCAATAAAAAGTTTGGAAATCATTATAAGAATTTTTTAAATATTTTATTAAATTCAATCTTTAATGCCATATAATTATTTAAATCAAAATGCATATATTTAGAAAAATAATTTTGTACTTTTTATTTATTTTTTATATTTTTAAATTACGGCATAATATTTTGGTATTATTGTTTATACCCGAATTATTATAAATAAAAAAGTAATTTTTCACTTTTAATTTATTTTTAAATCACGGCATAATATTTTGGTTTTAGCACAACACATATATTTCTTTTCTTTGTAAACAAAGTTTTAGAGACAGAAATTATGCATTAAATTATTTCTTAAAAAAAAAAAAAAAAAAAAATATGATAAGTCATATCATCAACGTCAAAGCAAAAGTATTTTGGATGCTGCATTCCTTTCGAACACTTCACATCCTATCGCTAGAAGCTGCACCATATTTCTGTTCTCAATAATAAAAGAAAAAGAAAACGAATTTTTAAAATTAAAATTATTTTTTAACTTAATTAAATTTTAAAAAATAGAAACTTTGTATTTTTTCATTCAAACTATTCTCTACAATTAAAAAAAATGATTTATGAATCATTATTAAATATGCTCAATGATTTTTAAAAAAGGGGTTTCTTTTAACTTAATTAAATTTTAAAACCAGAAACTTTAGATTTTTTTATTCAAACTTTTTCACAGTTTAAATAAATATTAAATGTAAAGATTTCCATTTTTTTTCAAATCCTCTTCTACTAGGATTCGATTCCACGATCTACCAATTAGGAGAGAAAAGACATATCACAGCGATATTGGTAACCGGACCGAAGTAGCTTATAACAAAATTTTAAACAAATCTCAATTCTGTCAACACATGGCTCCACTTCTGCACATTACCCAAATAAAATATTTTTTAAGTTCTTATATAATGATTGCTAAACTTTTTATTGAAAATTCTATTAATTGAAATTCTCTAAAATTGAAGCTGAGGCAATAATTCTGTGACCATCCACTTCTGCACATCACCCCAACGAAAAAGCGGTCTTTCCCAATTTTCCTTCTTCCTTAGGAAGCCATCTAGGATTGAGACGCTATGGCTCTGGACTTCAAAAACAATTTATAGGCATTGCGATATCAGCGCCATCTGTTAGCGGTTTTTGCAACTAATTTTTGAAACTTCTGTACAACATTTTTACAGCTTAGCTAATAAACAAACCGTTTACCGCATAATTCTATTGATCTTTGTTTTAGAGATATTTAATTTTGAAATCAGGGTCTTATTCGCTGGACACCCTGTATTTACTATGAATGTACTTATTCTTATGTAGCTCCTCTGAAGAAACCATAAGCTATTCATAGATTGCATAAATTATTCCAAGCATGCTAATTCTCCGAGGTGTTATTTTGAATTATCTTTCCTATTTATTTTTACATCTTTGATTTTATTCTAGTTGTTTAAAATTTATGTTATATTTTCCTTTTACTTCACACATGGGATTTCATTTTAATTATATAATATATATTAGATATATCTCTACGTATCCTGTAAATTTTGTTGACATCTGATACATGGCTCAATGGAATAGAATAAACAGAGAAAAAATATTATTTTATCCTTCAATGACATATTGCTATACAGCACTCAGACGTTCTTATTGATAGTGAATTGATAATTGTTCTGTATATCCTTTACTAATTATACATTCTACAGTAATTAATTTGTGTGCATTTTAAAGACATGCACTGTAAATAACGTATAACACAAATTCGTATAATAAGTCCAAAAGGCAATTTTCTTTCTGTCGTGATACTTTAAATATAGTCAAACACTCTGAAACAAGTTTTTTCAAACATATATAACTACTTTGAGATGATATTTGAATAAAATAACTTGGCATTAATGTTACTTATGAAAATAAATTATCATTTCTATAAATTGAATGTTAAAATGTTTCAGTGATAAATAGGAAATGTTTATAAATGAAAAATGAAATTAAATGAAATGAAAATTAAAAGTGAATTAGACAGGTAAATTTGCTTTAGAAAACTTTTCTAATATAAAACTGGAGAATTTAATTCACTGCGACAAATTCAGTGTTAAGAATGTTTCTATTTAAAACATTTGCTTAGCATTATATTTAGAATGGTTTTAAGTTTCAAATGAACAATTAGGAGAAAACAGTGAATATTAATTAAAATAGTTTAATCTGTATGTAATATCTCAAAGCTGAAACACTCAACCCAAAGTAAATGAAATATCCAGTAATAGTTTATTGCAAAAACTATTTTGAAAAGTAGCAGACATAGGAAAAAAACATTTTTCAGGTAGCCGATTTTTTAAATGTGAAACATACTGAATGAGTGTAACACGAAAGAAAATTAGTTCAGTTTTTCGTTTTCTTTATGCAGAAAGATGGAACATTGTCGCCATTCATGAGATGATTGCGGAATATTTCACAATTCCCAACATTTTTATGGAACCTTCGGTCGTCTGTGAGAAGCTATGATCACGTGAATAGGTGGAGAAATATTTTAAATACTTTGTTTTTAGTTTTAATGCAGCTATAAATTCTAACTAAGTAATGTAAGCCGTTATAAAGCTTGGTTTTCCAAAGGATAGAAAATGTACTGTAAATTGTTTGAAATAATCTTGAAATCGTATATCATTGTCGCTTGGTCTTTGAGTTTCAGAAGTATAAGATGTTTATTCTGAATGTTAAAATTTTTCATACATGTAAATAGTTTTTGTCTTATAAAAAACTATTTTTTTAATTATTGAACTGTTTATTGAGCTTTTCAAAACACAAAAATAAAATATTTCATTTTTGCATCCTAACATTTGTAATATGTGAAGTAGGATGAATTAAAAATAAAATTTTCTAATCATAATTCAAAGACTGAATGCTTTCCCACAACATTTATCGTGGATAGAAATTAAATTTAGTGAAATAAACATCGTATTTCTTTCATGGATTAAAGTGGATAGAACGTATGTTGAAAATCGACAGCTGGTTTGTTTCAACTCATCCATTCTACAGCTTCAAAGGCAGTAGTCTTTCATTTATTGCTTACACAGCGAGATATTTAATCTAAAGATACATCCGTTTAAATTGAAATTTTAAGTGACAAACCTTGAGAGGAACACACCGTAAATCCTCATCATTTAGGTTAAATTTAATGCGAAGATGCTTCTTGATACATAATCTAAGGAACTACGTCATTTCAAAAGTTTCGAAGTGTTCAGTTATGCATTTATGTAAGCAAACGATTAATAAAATCATCAGCTTTTGGCAGCGATGAGAAATTTCTCCCCTGATCATTCTGTAGCATTTATTTAAAAAATATATATTACTACAGCATAAAACTTTAACAATAATTGCTTAAGAACTTGTATGCATACAAATATCCATTTGCATAAAGAAACTGCTTTACAATATGCATCCATTTAAAATATATACCATACCTACAAACAAAATATGAATGTAAAACAATGTAAGTATCCTTTAAGGTAATATATTAATTATAACTGCACGAAAGAAAAAAGAATATTCTTAGCAACGCTTATATTTGACAAGTGATCATTACTCATAGCTGCTGTTATGTGTTTGCTTTACCATATAATAAAGAAAGCTTCAAAATTGCTTAAGAATACATATTTGGAAGAAATATATTCTAACAAAATAAAATTGCTATAGAATACGCATATATATAAAATATTTATATTTCTTAAAACAAAATTTTTATCTTTCTTAAAACAAAATTTTTATCTTTCTTAAAACAAAATTTGTATGTATAAAAACTTTTTTATCCAATAAGGAATATAATCAATTGTAATATTGCGACAGAAAGAAAAATGACAACGTTTAAAACTTCCAAGTGATTGTTGCTCACAGCTTTTGATAATTGTTTGCTATGCCATATAAGAGCGAAAGCAAATTATTCAGAACTATACAGTATATCGTCTTTTCTTTGTTCTCAATCACTTGAGTTTATTAATTGTCTGACCTGTAAAGAATGTATACGGATAAAGACATTATGTGATTTTACTCAATTTTTATTATATTAATATTTTTATTTTAAAAACTATTGCTCTCTTTTATGAGAGTTTCTTTTTCTTCTTTTAACGATATATACTATAGTTCGATATAATATTTGATGCAAAATATATGATTTGGAGCTTAGTAATTTAATTAAACATAAGCTTAAAATAAAGCTATAAATTGTATTTTGTATACACGTAATAAAAAATTAAATAAAAGTTGAAACTTCCTCTTTAATTTTAAATCCTTCGAAATAAATTTTATAAGCCATAATTTTTTATTGATAAAAAAGTATAATAAAGCTTTTCATATATTTCTTTAAAAAGTAAAGAGTCTTTTCAAATAACTATTTGAAATTTTTTAAAAATCTTTTCTAACTTTGAAATTTTTTATTGTTATTTAGTTTGTTTATTACTCATCAAATTCTGTATAAAATTACGTGTGGCTTTAGCATAGATTCTATCTTATTTCCCTTGCGAGCTTCTGAAATCGTTAAATACTACTTTATTCTGCACATGATCCAAATTTTGATCAGACTCGGAATTCGGTATTTCTTTACAGTTTTCTAATATTAACGAAATAAAAACAATTAATACTTCTTAAGCATTTAAAAAATATTTCATTTCATAATTACTCTTCTATATTTCTTGTTTGCTCTGTAGGGTTTAAAGCAGTTTTGAGTTCCAAAATTTTAAACACTTGGCTACTGTTTATAAACTAGAAAAGCGTATATGTTAATAAAAGGCACAATAAAAGAAACTACATGAGGAAAATTTAAAATTATTAAAGAATTGACATAAACAAACATGAACATGCAAAAGTTTTCAAAATTTAGAAGAAGAATGTTAATTAAAAAATAAATTATTTCGTATCAAAGGTACTTCAGATATTTTAAGTACAATTTCATTGTAGCTAGAAAAAAAATATTGTATGTATACAATAATTACCTAAATAGTATCTTATTTGAAATTCTTTGTCTAAAAGCGAAATTATAACTTCGTATGTCGCTTTATAATTTGAAATATTTCAATATATATGTATACGTTTAATTCATACACTAAAAACGACAAAACAAGTTTATAGTAAAGAAAACACACAAACAAAAAGAAGAAAATTCTAAACATCAATTGTATTAAAACACACTTAACATACAAAAATATTTTTACTGTTTTATTGTTTTGACAAATAAGACTTATAGGATCCATGAAACAAAAAAACGATTTCAATTTTAACTTTAAAAAAATATATATAATTTTAACAAAAACGGATTTCCATATGATTACGAACAACATTTGAAACATTTTTGTGATTTCAGCTTACACCTAAAATAAACGGTTTAGTCAACGATATTGGCGAACAATAAAATAGAATACCCAATATGAAAAGCAAAAATAAAATAAAATAGAATAAAATAGAATACCCAATATGAAAAGCAAAAAAGACCAATTATAAAATCTAAGACCGATAGAATTCGTTACTATTATTATTTTGAGAAAATGGTAAATCAGATGGGATTTCAAATTGAAATTTATGTTGTTCTCTATAATGCATACAGAGTGCAATCACATAGTGTAATGTTATCAAAAAATGGTGAAATCAATAACAAACGTAGTAACGAATACTCGTTTAATATCGTATGTTTTACTGAATTTACAATTTATAATGCAAGGAATTAGCACCATTCCCATGCTTATATATGTTAAAGTAGGTTTATCTATTTGTTATAAATAATTTTGAATATAGCCGTTCTCTAATACAAAAGAATAATTGGTACCAAGTTTGTGATAGTTTCTAAAACTCTATCTGTAAAAGTAATTCATATGTAGCCCTACATTACACAGAAATTCAAAACAGACCTAGAAATTGCCATTCGTTAAAATTCCTAATTAAACTTATAGCGTAAGATAGGATTGATTTTTTTTTGTCCGTTTCCTTTTGACTTCTTTATCTAAACACGCTGTCAATTCACTAATCTGTATTTCTGAAAGACCGCGCAAATCAAGATTAAATTAATTGAGCTAGAAAATTTTGTACTTCATTGCAATTGTCTGATAGCGTACGCTAGTCTTAGTTGTAAGACTTTGAAAAGCATATCCATCAGATTCGGCATTAAAACCGACGCTATTCAGGAAAGTTCAAGTTTATAAGTGGCCGATCCAAACACATTTGGAATATTTAGAAACTTATAGAATCTTGTGTTGAATACTAAAATTCCATTAGCCAAATGTTTTTCAGTGCAGATGTCTGATAGCGCACGCCAGTCTCCGTTATGGTCCTTTCAGATACATATCTACCAGATCTGATATTCAATTCGACGTTACTAAGGCACGTTTAAGTTTTTAAGTGCCCATTATTAATCCTCATTTGGAATATTTAGAAACGTGTATAATCTTATGTTCAAATTTCGCCAGCCAAATGTTCATTCCAAAAATAAATAATAATCTCTAAGAAAAAATCTCATAAAGCAATGTTTGTTTCAAAATACTTCTAGAAGGAATCCTCGTACAGTGCTATAGTACTTTCGAATTGATCTAAATAAATTAATCAGATGTTATAAGTTGTTGATCATTCTGCATCACATCTACTATAGTAAGATAGAAACGGAAAGAGGGTACAGGCCATGGAAACTTTGGCCTTCATTGCTAGATGTTTCTAAATATGTTGAACACCAAGGAGTATCTGTAATACCGATATTGAACTTGTTTTATAGGAAGTATATGAAAGTAAATGACTCAGTCATTGAGCTGTTTTAACTTCTTTTAGTGTTTTTATAAGAATGGAATTTAATTTAAATGAAGGACTATTATTTTTTAACACAATCATACTGATCGGTAAAGTCATCATAGAATTTGAATATTTCCAACTGGGTGAAAAAATGCTCAAGCAGGGAATCGAACCCACATCCTTGGCTTACAAGTTTATTTGAGCGAAACATGCTCGCCGGTTGTCAGCCCAGGTAGCTTAAACGGTTGAGCATTGGCAATGTAAGCCTAGGATTTGGTCTCGATTCCCGGATTGAGCATTTTTTCGCTCAGTTGGAAATATTCAAATCGCGTGTTAAATGAAGGATCCTTAAAAAATTCGTTTTCAGATTTGAATTTTTAGATTTATTTATTGGGATTTTTAACTCATCACCCTCACGTGAGTTCATACATGTTCCAGGATCTTAATACCACCTAGATCTATCAACGATAATCTAAGTGCTGTATATATGATAACCAGAACGTCATCCGTATATTCTACTGGTTTATTCTGTGAAACCAAGTAACTACATTGAAAAATTGAAATAGAAGCACTACAGGAACTGCTCAATGCAGGATCAACTCTTACTAAAAAATATAGACGAAGTCAATATAATGACTCTGCATTAGAAAACCTATAACACAAAAAATGGAAGCTAATATGTAAATGTGTATTTCACGGATTTACAATTTCTGCAAAAAATCAGAGTGAGAGCTCAAGCTATTATAAAAAGTTCTTTAAAATCTCTTGAGAACATATAAACATAATTTTGAAGAGAATTTTTAGGTCTAATAAACAGGGCTGTGGTGAAATGCCGCACTAATTGATTTTCCAGAGGTGAAGGCAATTTTTCCAGAGACATATATTCCTAGAAGTTTTATTGCGTAATGACATCTTGTATATTAGTTAAAATTTCACGAAAAAGTGTTAGCTTTTAAAAAATTTAGAGTGCACTAGGAGAATTTCACAATATACGTATTACTTTTTAAAAGGGCTTTTCGCTAATAACTTAACGTTATTAACATTAAAAAGATCCTGCGATATGCAAATATGTTAATTTCACATTCTACAGTATGTATTGCATTAAAATTTAAAAACATTTGCCTTTTTCGTGAGAGTCCTATAATTGCCATGTGTTTCAATTTTAAATTGAGCGTTTCATTCATTGGCAGACATTACAAAGAAAAAAGTTTTTATGATGGTTTTGATGTCCAATTAAAAAAAAATATTTATATAAAAACAAAGTATTTAAAATACTCTATATAAAAATGATAAATAAATTTTATTGTGATTAAGTAAAATAAATCTTCCACAAATCCATATAAGTTACAGTTTATTTCTAGCCTATTTAGTGATGTTATAAAATATCCCTTAATTTTTGCTTCGTGTAATACGGTGCCAAAAATAAGCTCGTTAGAAACAGGGCAGAAGAAAAAATAAAAAGTAATTGAAATGCAGGAAGCTGGTGATTTATGCTTGAAGATGACTTGCCAGGGCAAATAATCTTTTTTTTTTTTAATTGAAATGCGTTTTTCTCAAAATATAATATCTTTTATTTAATTGATTCTCCATGCGTAAAACCTACTGCGTTGTATCCTTTATAAGATTTAGCACACATTTCTAGCATTTTACAGCCTAAAATGTTTGCAGAGATATTGTATTTTCCGAAATTTTTCAAAACATAAAAATGTCCAAAATATTGGCATTTGTGACATAGAAATTTAAAAAGTCACTCATAAGTTATAAACTTTTTACCACATCATTAGCCTGTTCTGTGGACAATTTCCAAAGCCATGGCTTCATCTACTTTGCACAAAGACGTTCCTATAGATAGACATGCAGAACAGTTTCAGCCTAATCATACACAAATAGTATTTCAAACTACATTAAAATTTATAAAAACTTTTTTATGTATGTTTCATTTTCCCTTAAAAGTTTATTTATAAATTGGTTTACGAAAAAGATATATTTTTTTACTTCTTTATGCTAAGAAGAAATTCTGACATTTTCTTATTGTTCATCAAAAGATTGATGCAGGATAATTCATTAGATGACTAAAGTTGGATATTAATCGATTTGCTTTTGCAGACATTCTCCATTAAAGTGATCAATCTAAGTACATAATATATTGCACTGAAAGCAGTAATAGCTAATTGAGATACTCTTCCTTAAATAAGTTCCATAAGAAGCTATGTTAAAAAATAAAAACTTTTAGAGAACTACTGTACATTTTTAGTGTAAATAACACATAAAAAAAGTAAACGTAAAACGATAGATTTGGAAAAATATGCCACATTTAATGTTTTATTAACAAATTTCAATATCTATTACACATATTTGAATGAATATATAATTTATCGTAACAATTTTTAACAAGTTGATTTTTTAAATATTTCAGGAATATATAAAAGTCGTTAAACACATTTTTATGCAAAGATGGTCTATAGAAATCAATAAAATTTTTGTGTCTGTTTCAACCTTCAGTAAAACATATCTGAAGTAGTTTTAAAAACCATATTTTCAGTACAAATTTAACTTAGGACGAAATTATCTGTCATTTTCTAGATTTTAAGCATTTGATTTATACAATACAATTCATTAGGTGACCTAAGTTGGATGTTAATGGAAAGTGCCCTTTCACGTATTCAAGCGATGGCTACACATCTCTAATATTATTATACTAAAAGTGCTAATAGCTAATCGAGATATTGCTCCTTAGAAGAAGTAGTGTTACGAAAGAAAATCATTTTGCGCTTTTGAGAATTACTGTGAATGTTTAACACACCTCTAGTGTAAATTGTTTAAACTTCATTTTTAAGTTATTTATAACTGTAAATTTCCAAGCATTAAGAAACTTAATTGTTTTTTTTTTTATATAATCCATTGCAATTTTATATATAAATCTAAATCTTGAATAAATTGCAATATTATTGCTTAAATATTATTTTCTATAAAGGCGGAACTTAGTCCTATAGTGCAGTCCTTTTTTAAAAATTATTTTCTACTATAACATTAAAGTCACCAGTAATAAAGATTCTATATCTGGAGTTTATTCATTTTTTATCCTGTGTATAACTACAATAATTTGGACACTGCTTGAAACGTTTTGCAAAAGTGTCATAATTAAAATTTTACATCTGAAAGTAAGATTGTATATATATATTCTTGGATATTAAAAGTTTTATTTAAAATGGGTTACTTTTGTTATTAATAACAAGTTTTAAATTGATTTTATCCATAACTGGAATAAAAAAAATAATTACCAGCTGTGTATTGTTAGTTTTATATTAAGATTTAGTAGAAGAATTTTCATTAAGTATTTTAACTCTATAAAGAAGACCTTTAAAATAAGTGTCACAAAAATGTAAAAATTTTGATGCTTTTAAAATATTTTAAAATTTTGATTAAGATATTTCTTTTTAATACTGAAAGTATGTTTTGTTTAATTACTAACCATTTATAATTTACATTTAAACTTTAAAAATATTTTAATGGCTTAACTAATTAATAAAAATGTGAGTAAACGATATGAGTTTTTTTTTTTTTTTTTTTTTTTTTTTTTTTTTTTGTCCATAATGATAAGTTGAAGATTATTAAATTTTCTGTATCAGAATTCAAATGAGCCAGTAGAACAGTTAGCAATCACTAGTTACTGTTTTTTTTATATAGCTGAGGAAGTTTAACTAGAACAATTCATTGAAAACCAGAGTTTTTGAAATGTTTTTTAATTAATGACGAAATGTAAGTCATGTATAAATATAGGAAAGTAAGTATAAGGAAAATAAAATAAAACAAAAAAAGTTAAAATTTTGATATTCATCAAAAAATAAGATATATGAAATTGAAAATGAAATAATTACTTAAAAATATACACAGTAATCATTTGAGGAATTCCCGTGTTTATATCAAAACATTAAACAATCTGAGCAAAGTAGTTGATCAGAATTAGCAAATTAAATAAATTGTGTGATATGTGCATACTTAAGTGGTCATTTTGAAATTTTCTTAATAAATTGCTGATTTTCCTATATCTCCTTACAATTATTTCTACTTTGAAACACTCGCTAGAATTATAAAAATTTCAATTATGATGTTGATACGAAAACCGTTGTTTCTGAAATCCATTAATGAGAACAAGAATTTGTATGATCGTAGAAAGAGTATGGTGTCTGGAAGATCTTAAATTGTTAATTATAAAATTTAGAATTTTATATTGCAGTATTTGGAAATTCGCCGTCCTCATGTCACCATGGTGACTAAAGTAAACAAAGATTGGGATCAGAAATTTTTAATGGGGTTACAAGGTCTTGATTTATCTCAATCCATGAAAGAAAGATTGATTTCAACTTCAGTTTCAGTTATTGAGAATTAATTAAAAATAGCAACAAAAATTAATTTTTTCTGTCTAAAATGTGACCAAAATACTTTATACAATTAAATATATATAACATTTACGAATTTCTTGATAATATAATATGTGCATTACATAGAGCTGTTATACCAATTTCCACACCTTCATATGAAAGAAAATTTATTATAGGAAACGAAGTGAAATTGATCAACTTAGAAAATTTACTAATGATTAATTTGTATAGAATTTGTTTAAAGAAGTTTAATTTACATATTAATATTTTAAAATGAAATTCGTTGAATATGTTACTATATATGTAAAGTAAAAAATTCTGAATTTCTTTCTATTGGCCAAGGTATAAGACTTTTGTTAATATTTTAATTAAACTTTTTCTGACTTGCTTTAACATTGCAAGAAAGTATTTTATTTCTGACTTTAAAATAAAGCAATTTATTTTCCTGATAAAAATGTGTTAATTTTTTTTAACAACCCGCATTTACTTAGTTGACAAAAAATCCTAATTCCAACTAGAAAAATAGTTCTATAACTATTCTCTGCTTTAATTTCTCTATTCTCTTCTAATAACAAGAAATAACGTCATTTAATGTGTTTTAAGATTAATTCTGTGGATTACGTACATTCTAAAACCAATTTATTCTGTCATAATATAATAATGTCAAGATATTAAAATATATATTATTGTTCAGAATAGCCATGTGTGATAATATGTTATAAATAAAATCTATTTTATCGCAAATATAACTACTGTCCGCATGCGTTTAAAATCTGTAATAGGAAATTATCATCGATAAATGCAATGTTAAATTGCCTTTTAATATTCCGTCGCAGCTATTAAATGTTTGATTGTAATTCCATTTCTCTTTGCAAACTAGGAATAACCTAGACGAAGTTATAATAAATTTCAGATTTTATCTCAGAGAAGTGAGTTGAAAAGGATTTAGTTTTTCGTATACTCCGTTCTTTTAATATCGTGATTATTATATATACATTTTATTTATTTATTTATTTTTTTTTTTTTGCTGATAGCATTTTAAGATAAATGCTAATGACAAATTTGCATCTATGTTTAGAACACATTAGATAATAATTATCACATAAGCTTAATATCTCTCAAAAATTACTATTCTTGATATACACTGTATGGCCAATGCTGACCGACTGGTCACTTGCGATTTTAGACCTTTTTTTAAATATCTGGAAAAATGCATGGCGACTTTAGACGTGTAAACAGCATAATAGACGTCATATATTGCCGGGAAGGGTTTTTTTCCCCGAAACCTCATAGGGGACCGCCAACAAATTGAAGAAAAACGGATTTCTTTTGGGTAACCCTGTAAAACATTAATATCGCAAAAGCATTTAAACTTTAGAAAATGATTAGGAGGCATTTTGTAGTAAACCTTGTTCACGTCATTTTTATGAGGATAGCACGTATACATGTGAAGAAATTAAGTTTTATATAAAAACAATCCCAAATTTCAACAAGCATTTTGCATATAATTTTCAGAGTTCTTGATATAAAAGAATGTTTTTTTTAGGAAGCATGACAAATGACATTGTACACAATACCCTGCAATCAGAATTTAAAAATACCCATGGCTGTATCCAAATAATACTACGTGCAGTATTGAAATAGTATGCAACAGCCCCTCATCTTTTTGTTTCCTTTTGGGAACAACAGATTTCGAGCTTATTCTATCGCCGATCACATTCCAAATTTTCATGCTATGTTTTTGAAACTTCCACAAAAGTTTCTCTATATATTTAGCTAACAAATTATGTACATTATATTTTGATTGCATTCGCGCATGCGCAGTGAAACATTATTTAATGAACCTGCTCATTTTCATTCAATAATTAGTATTTATTTTATTTTGATAAAAATGAACATCATTTACTTAAAAAAGCCTCCAAATCATTTTCTAAAGTCCAACGCTTTTACGACATTAATTTTTTAACGGTTATCCAAAAGTTATTCGATTTTCTTCAATTTGTTGACGGTCCCCTATGAGGTTTCTGAAAAAAATTTTCTCGGAAATATATGGCGTCTACTACGCTGTTTACACGCATGAAGATTCAAAAAATTTCCTCATGTATTTTTCTAGATATTTCACAAAACTTCTAAAATCGCAAGGGACCGTATAAGTGGCCATATACTGTATTTATAAGAAAATGTTATGCAAAAAAGTTTAGTGCGCTAAAATACTCCATTTTCCGAGAAAAAAATTTTTAGATTTCAAAAACAATTCATCAAATGCTGATAACTGACTAGAGATGTTTAAAGCTAAACTTTTTAAAGACCTTTCAGGGATTCTGGAAGTTTGCAGATGCCAATGCCTTTATTGAAAAGAGTGTGCAAAAAAAAGTCCAACAATTCAATGCTAGTTGTATATTGGACATTCCGATGATTATGACATGAGAACTGCACAATGTTTTTATAAAACAAACAAAAAAAAAAATCTATAAATTTATGTGGTTAATATTGTCAGATCCCTCTATCGACATTATGTTAAGCGGCAATATCAAATATTGGACAACACCATATTCTGGTGAGAATGTAAATGCAATGCAATTCAATGGACACAAAATATTACATGAGTTGGTTGATTAAAACTGTCTGTGATAAATCTACGAGACCCGACATTTTACTAAGTAATCTTTACATTTAATCAAAAGCATTTAGGCACATTCGACTTTCTTCCATAAACATGAAATTTACGATTATCTGCAAGTGAATTTTACACTTATATTTAGATTATATGCAGTGTGCCTACGTATAACTTGACCGACCTTTTTTTTTTTCTCAACCGTTGGTCATAGATGCATACTTCCGATTACAAAAATGGTTTAAATAAGGTAAACAATTATTTTTAAAGCGATTTGGGTCAAGAAAAACATTTATTAAAAAATTACGAAATTTAAATTTTTATATGGTCCCCCGATCCTATAGGTTATGTTTAGTAAAATTTTCCTATTACCCTGACAAGTAAGAGAAAAAAAGTCCCGTTGATATAACACTAAAATCGACCGAGTTATGAAACTTTAAAAAAGCATGGCTTATACCAATTCACTGCATCTGAATACAGATGAACTCCACCATGCTTTGAGAAGTCATATACTAAGTGCTTTAAGTATTCCAAGAACTTATTTCACGTGTATCTGCGCTTTGAAAAAAATCGTAGAAACATTACGATTGAGTTAACTTTTATTAAGTTTCAGATTGACTAAAATAATTGTATTTTAACATATGTTTTATTTTGTAAGGATATGAGACTGTTTCTTTTCATGATTTCTTTTAACAAAAATTATGTTATTTTTAAGTTTTTATTTAACTTCAACGATCGTATGTATATTTTTCTAGTTCAAAATTTGTACTCGAACTTTAACTCACTTTCAAATATCCGATCGAGAAATTTTACATACTGATATAAATCCGATGACAATATAATATTATGATTTTCGGTGGTTACCATTTATACTTATTTTACAGATTAACACAAAAAAATTCGGATAGATTACCGCCAAGAAGTTTAAGGAAAAGTTTTAGATTAGTTAACACAAGACAGCGATGGTTGTGTTTTTAACTTTTATGTATTTTTTAGTACTGAATACGAAAATTTCGTAAATTTTTAACCCTCATCTTAGCATTTTTCGCAAATCATAGATTGTCAAAGTGATAAAATAACAAAAGTCAGATAGTTTAAAATAGAGGAGATGACTGCATTTTTTATCTTTTAATAATTCATTTGTTACGCATTTTATAGCACTGAATCTGAAAACGACCTTCATTTTTAACCATAACGTTAGAAAGTTTTTGCAAATCGTAAATGTCAAAGTTAAAATTTAGCTAAAAACTGATACTATAAAACAGATATAAAACTTTTTTCTATTTAATTTTATTTAATGCAATAATTTATTCAATTTTTTGACTTATACATCGATTCTTACAGATAAACAGCTGAGAGGTCCGATGAGGTGGGGGAGGAGGTTGAAATTTAACTTTGAATTTTTTAACTTTGAAATTTATAATTTGCAAAAAATCCTGACGTGATGGTTAAAAATGAAGGATATGTACGGATTCAGCGGTAAAAAATACATAAAAATAAATTATCAACAGTTAAAAACACAACAATGACATTTATTATATAGTATCACATTTTCGCTATTTTTTTTTAACTTTAAAATTCTCGATTTGCAAAAACTCTGTACGTGATGGTAAAAAATGAAGGTAAATTTCGAATTCAGCGGTACAGAATACCTAAGACTCTATTATCAAAATCTAAAACTGTTAATTTTCATCATTTCATTTAACAAAAACTCTGTTTTCTTTATTATTATTATATGTTTATTACAAATTGTATAATTTGCATTAATATGTCAGAATGATTAAAGATTTAAAATTTATATTGCAATGTTAATTTTACTCTCAACCATTTTTTGAATATATCGGACGAAGTTATATTTCTACTAAATTTGTGAATGACACCTAATTTGCTGCAAAAAATATGCTCCAACTTTAAACAGTTATTACTCGGTCAATTTTCACCGTAGAATCACATGACATTTTTTGTATTACTTGTCAGTGTAACAGGAAAATTTTACTAAATATAACTTGTAGGAGCGTGGGATCGTATAAAAATTTAAATTTCGTTATTTTTTAAGAAATGTTTTTCTTGGTCCAAATTGCTTTAAATATAATTCTTCACCTTATTTAAACCATTTATGTAATTGGGAATATGCATCTAGGACCAACGGTTGCGAAAATAATGGTCGGTCAGGTTAAACGTGGACACCCTGTATATAATGCATATAATATGTCATATCATCCGAATAAATAATCCATATGTCTTTTAGAAGCGCACCGACTCTGCGGATATGGTGCCAGATCCAAGACAAGAATCTGTAAGTGAACATTTGAGGGAATATTATATATATATATTTTACAATAACTAAAAGATTCAGAGGTAGAATGTGACAAAAAGAGTGAGATTAGAAAAAAATGCTTCTGAATAATCTGCACAAAGTTAAGTACACTTTACTTAAAACTTTAACCAAACCATTTAGTAAATTAGGAGTGAACTGCACAGTTATTTTCACTGAAACTACCTTTATAAATATGAAAATTAAGGTTTTCGTTGAAAGCCTAGAACTGCAGACTTAACTAATACATCGTATATCTTTTCAAAAATAGTCAAAGAAATTTTGCTATTTTTTAAACATTATTTTGTTACATCTAAACAGATTATAACATTAAATTCTGACGATGCTGTATATTGATTTTAATCTAAATTAAATATTATTCGTAAAATCATGTGTAATATTCATAGGCGATTTTAGGTAAAATAAAGTATTATATTTAAGGAAAATTAAATAACTATATGAATATTTTGTGACACGCATATGTATCTTTTTAGCACGTATAAATATATTAAGTATTCATGCAATTTCGTGCACTGTCATTCATTAATGTTTTGCAGATGTTACCTAGTGCATTTTACTATCCTTTCATGTGTTTTTATTTTACATTTATTAGAAATGAATTAACGCATCGTTTGAAAACTTACTGGATCCCTTCTAATTTTCTGTTACATAAAGATTGCTAAGAATATTTATTGTAACATATACCGATAAAGAATACAAAATGTACTTTTAGAGAAGAGAAAAAGCTTATTATTTTTATTTTATTTTATACATTTTTCTGGATTTGTGGCCTGAGATTATATTATTATTTTACTTTATTTTATTCATACAGAAAAAAACATGACTATTTTTATAACCATGACCATAACGGTGCTGATATATTATTGAACTGGTTATAGGGGCATTCCACGTCAAATCAGGCAGTAAAATATCAATATGTAACCCACCATCACAGATTTTAATGAAACTGCGTGTGTTTGTTCTTACTATTAAAATATGATCACCAGTAATTTTTTTTTCTCCTTGGTGAAATAGTTTCTGAGAAAAAAATTGTCAAAATTTTGAAAAACTGCCGTCAGTTGGCATTCTTGATAGCTCGGTTTTCAAATGCAGCATGTCATATATATAATCATATTTCAATATCTACTCTACAAATCATCTTCAAATAATTTATGCACAATATTTAGGATACGCAGCTTATGAAAAAATATATTGTTACGCTTATAACATTTTAAGTGTGTCTAAAAAAATATTTAAACTTTGAAGTCGTGAATTTTTTATGAAAAATAATGCATTAACAAAAAAAGCATTATCAACAAAAGGCGGTATTTTTATTAAATTTATTTTTTATGGGAGATATACTTAAAGGTGTCCTTTACCTGATTCTGAAATAAAAATAGTGGGATTTTGGGTGTTTTTGGTAGTATTTCCCATTTAAAAATATTTTGAGGTGCATTTCATATCAAATCAAGCAGAGTCATTCCATGTCAGTTCCCCTAAGCCATTTAATCACTGTCACAAATTTCAATGAAATTGGGTTTGTTTATAGCTTATTTTAAGACGTAATCACCTTTAATTTTCTTGATCCTAAGTAAAATATTTTTTAAGATAAAAAATATCAAAATTTTGAAAAATTGTTTTAAATTTTTTTAATGACAGTTCGATATTCAAAGACTGCATTAAAAAAAAAAAAAAAAAGTCATTTCAATATAAAATCACTAAATAGGTTTCAAATAATGTATATGTGACAAATAATGTAGGCTGATTATTATTTCTTGTTTTTTATCATGTTTAAACACTAAGAGTGTCTTTTATCTTATGAATTTTTAAAATCAAGAATTTTGTCAAAAATAATGTGTTAATCAAAAATTTATTATTAACCGAAGGCAGGGTGTTATTGCTTTTTTTTTAATTGTACGTAAAAATATCTTTTAAATGGTTATAAAATAAAAATAGTGAACATATGAGAAAAAATTATCAAAATTTTAGAAAAATGCCACGAGTTGCCATTAATGATTGTTCAATTTTCAAAGGCCTCATTTTATATATAAAATCATATTTCAAAAACTAATAAAGAAATCTTCTTCAAATAATTTAAGCAAGGTAAATAAAGTATGTAGATTATGAAAAAAATATTGCTGTAATGTTAAAAAATATTTAAATGTGTCTAAAAAATTGTATAATCTTTGAAATCAAAAATATTTTACAAAAAATAATGAAATTATTAAAAAATTTTTATCAATCAGAGGCGGGGTTTCTATGACTATTTTTTAAATTTTAAATTGTACATAATACTACATTATAACTGGATCTAAAATAAAAATAGTGGGGTTTTGGTTGGTTTTAGTAGTATTTAAATCATATTTAAAATTATCAATATTTTCAAATGTAAAACCTATCCAATGTATCATTCCTGGAAATATTTTTATTTATACATTTATTTTATTTTTCAAATTATCTTTTATGTTCGTTTCTTAAGGAAAAAAATAAACAATATTGTTTTTTAGTAAAACTTCTAGGGCGAAGAGCAATTATCCCTTTCCAAAAAAGAGAAAAATCACTAGCTCCTCACCGCCCAATAGAAATTTTCAAAATGACAGTCCTAATCTTTAAACTCATATTTGTCTGTTAATATTGAAAATTTAGCATTGAGCTGCTAATATTGAAAAAAAAAACAAATTTCACTCTTTTGAAGAAAATTTTGACGTATTGTGCTTTAAATATATGCAAAAAATGCATAATCCATTATATTTATATCTTTCAAATAACTATATCTAAAAAAATATTTAAAACTTAATGAGTTGCACTTTTGTAACTTTATTCAGTTTCTAATGATATGTACCATAATTTCGGATGTATAGCCCGCAGATCAAACAATTCAGTTTGGACCCAGAAATTTTATTCAGTATTTGAAGACCAATATTTACTGTGATCTAAAAAGTTACATTTTATTTTTAAAAATTTCTGGGTCGAAACACGATTGTTTGATCCGCAGGCTATACACTGGAAATTACGGTAATTTGATTTATTTCATCACAATATTGCTGAAAGATGGATTTTCAACATATATATGTGTGTATATATATCCCTGTTCTCAAACAAATTATTTAAAAACTATTCATTTATGTTTAATAAAGCCTATATATATTGTTTATACACTTATAGAAAATACATATAGTAAATTTTATGATATTATGTCAATAATGTCTAAAAGTAAAAAACTTATCTAATAGTATGTAACGAAAAATTTAACATCTGGTATAATGACAACAAAATTTTATAATTGTTTTACTTAATTTGGATGAATGAAAAAAGCTTACATGTTTATATTTTATTGAAGTACAGGTGAAAATGTCACAAAGACATTCCTACCTCAACAACCACTGAGTATGTCACATTCACACTACAGATGATATTTTTTTCTTTTTGATCTTTCGGGTTTGATTTCAGATGGTAATGAATTAATTAGTTTTGTTAGAAGTGTCACTGCAGTCAGCATATTAAGCTCAAATTTTTTTTATATATAATTTGTTTTGATTGACTCGATGAACAACAATATTTAAAGGGACCATTTCATGACTTTTCAATTAAAAGCTGATTTGTAAATTCATCATGTTGTTTAGTTATTATTATCGTCTTAAGATAATAAGTTGATATTAAAATTTTTAAATGCAGTTTATTTATTATTTGAACAGTTGAAAGTATTTTTCAATAAGAGTGGGCTGTTGATTTTAAGTCGGCTGTTGAGCAATGTAGTGTTGGTAAAGGAACTGATACTATTTAATTTAATTTTTATTGCTATAAATAATATTTGTTATTTTATTATTATATGTATTATATTTAAGCAACAGTAGAAATACACGATATCGTAGTCATTTTAGTACATCTTAGCATGAAAAGCTTCAATATTTATCATTAAACATTCACATTTTATGAAAATTTTGTTAAAATTGCTCATATTTTCACTATTTTTATTTTATAACTATTGAAAAGATATTTTTACGTACAATTAAAAAAAAAGTAATAACAGCCTGCGTTTGGTTAATAATAAATTTTTGATTAACACATTATTTTTCACAAAATTCTTGATTTTAAGAATTCACAAGATTAAACACACTCTTAGCATTTAAACATGACAAACAACAATAAATAATAATCTGCCTACATTATTTGTCACATATACATTATTTGAAACTTATTTAGTGATTTTATATTGAAATGACTTTTTTTTATGCAGTCTTTGAATATAGATCTGTCATTAAAAACATTTTTAAAAAAATTTCAAAATTTAGATATTTTTTTATCTTAAAAAATATTTTACTTGTAATCACCTTTAATTTTCTTGATCCTGTCTTAAAATGAGCTATAAACATACCCAGTTTCATTGAAATTTGTGGCAGTGAATTAAATGTCTTAGGCGAACTGACATGGAATGAATCTGCTTGATTTGATTTGAAATACGCCTCAAAATATTTTTAAATATGAAATACTACTAAAAACACCCAAAATCCCACTACTTTTATTTCAGAATCAGGTAAAGGACACCTTTAAGTATATCCCCCACAAAAAATAAATTTAATAAAAATACCGCCTTTTGTTAATAATGCTATTTTAGTTAATGCATTTTTTTTTTCATAAAAAAATCACGAATTCAAAGATTAAACATTTTTTTAGACACACTTAAAATGTTATATAAGCGTAACAGTATTTTTTTTCATAAAATACGTACCCTATATATTATGCATAAATTATTTGAAGATGATTTGTGGAATAGATATTGAAATATGATCATATTTATGTCATGCTACATTTGAAAATCGAGTAGCCAAGAATGCCAACTGATGGCAGTTTTTCAAAATTTTGACAATTTTTTTCTCAGAAACTATTTGACCAAGGAGTAAAAAAAAATACTGGGAATCATATCTTAATAAAAGGAACAAACACACGCAGTTTCATCAAAATCTGTGATGGTGGGTTACATGCCTGCCTGAACTGACATGGAATGACCCTATAGTTTAATTAAAATTTTAAGCAGTCTCTAAAATTATAATGAGTTAACATGACAAATACAGGTCATAAAAAAACTTTGCCGATATATGGAACTGTAGCGGCCGGTCAGTTTAACCGATCAAGATGAGATTTCAGATATAGTTATTCAGAGGTATGAGCTCGGAATTCTGTGAACGGCAACAAATTGGCGCTCACGATTACGGTTATAGGTACAGAAACTCTAAATTTTCGAATGGCAATGCCCATTTTATTTTCGTCGCAAAATGCTCAGCGCATGCGAAAACCCTAAACAGCGCTGGACAGGTACGTATATCACAATAAACGGACGCGTTATGCACGCACAAAAATCAGTTCAGCGAACGGCCAAAAACACGATCGGGGCGCACGGAGGAAATTTGCATGTGACAGAGGTAATAATCCGTTTTCTACGCTGACTATCTGTCGAACGGCGTTCTGTGATTGGTGTCTTGAATCTGCCCACTACCCCCTACATACTACATGCCTCTCGCATTTGACTCAAAAATGGAAGTCAGCAAGATTGATAGATGGCGCTACTGTTTGGGGTATGTTATTGCTGTATTTACATGGATCGCCTCATAGACCTGCCTTTGAAAGCTATTATTTTTTTTTTATTTTTTGCAGTAATTTGTGATTTTTTTAAACAGAATGTTTACTTTTAATGAAGTTAATACATTCTCTATAAATTGCCATATTGCTGTGTGCCTTACTGCTGCTCATCCAGCAAAATAAAGGAAAATATTTCTTTTCACCATTCCTGTAGAAGACAGTCAACGAGTCTTTTTAACATTTGTTCATTGTATTTTTAAAAATACAAATAGATATTTTTACTACTATTATTTGCTTGTTTCTAATAACATTCCGTTGTATAATAATAAATTAAATTAATGTACAGTTCCTATTAATAAGATGTATTTTTATTAATTTACAATGTCTTAAAAGGAAAAGAGTACTTTAATCTGAAAGAATCTGAAATAATATTGTTATTATTAATAATAAAAATGATAGATCAAAGTATTTCTTTTTATCAAATAATTATGCTAAGCCTTTTCTGTATGAAAATGAAAATACAATAACATTCAAAATTATTTAAATTTCTTCCAGCAAAATTTTAATGATAATAATAATAAATGATACACGATGAAATCGAATACGAATTAGTAATGTGATCAAAATAAATATGTATTCATAGCATTGTGTTTTGAAGCAATATAAATATTATGTAATTGAAATATATCAATAATTTCATTCCTGAAAGTACTTGATTATTACTTGTAATAATTAATAATACAAATATAAAAGAAATGAAACTAAATTAAATGTTTAAAAAAAAACAAAAAAAACTGCAGAATTGACGTTTTGAGGCCTTGGCCGGAAGACTTGCTAATTTCATTATCATAATAAATGTAATTAATATATATAGTATTATTATCACAATATCAATAAATTAATTATTTTATATAGAAAATATAAAATAGGGAATTAAAAAAAATACTATTATCAATTTATTGAGGCAACGTGTGTGTGTATCGGGGGGGGGGGGGGGTAGTAAAAAAGATGAAAAAGTGTCTTGGAACATCAGTGCACAGAATCGTATTTCCAACTTATTAAATTTCTTGAAAGTACTTGATCTATTACTCGTAATAATTAATAATGCAAATATGAAAGAAATGAAACTGAGTTGACTGTTTTAAACACTGCAAGAAAAAAAAAAGAGAGAGAGAGAGTTCCAATTTATTAAATTTCTTGAAAGTATTTGATATATTACTCGTAATAATTAATAATGCAAATATGAAAGAGATGAAACTGTGAGTTGACTGTTTTAAAACGCTGCACAAAAGAGAGAGAGAGAGCAGAATTGATGTTTGAGGTCCTGACCCGAAAAAAAGATGTGTAGTAAAAAAGATGAAAAAAGTGTCTTGGAACATCAGTGCATAGAATCGTATTTCCAATTTATTAAATTTCCTGAAAGTACTTCATATATTACTCGTAATAATTAATAATGCAAATAAAAATGAAACTGTGAGCTGACTGTTTTAAACACTGCAAAAAAAAAAAAAAAAAAAAAAAACAGAGAGAGAGAGAGAGACAGGGAGAAAGAAAAAAAAGCTGCAGAATTGACGTTTGAGGTCCTGACCCGAAGACTTGCTAATTTCATTATTACAATAAATGTCACTAATATTTATAATATTATTATCACAATATCAATAATTTAATTATTTTAGATAGAAAATATTAAATAGGGAATTTCAGAAAAACATTGTAATAAATTTATTCAGGCAACATGCGTGTGTATGTGTGTGTGTGACAGGGCCAAAACTAAGGTGGGGTAGAGGGGACATGTCATAGGCGTAACCAGGAGGGGTGCCCTGGGTGCCCGGGCACCCCCCCCCCCCCCCCCCCGCTCGCGCAGACTCGAGAGTAATTATTTAAAAAAGTGGAAAAATACAAAAGAAAATAAAGAAGAAGTGAAACCAGAGTTTAATTAGTTTAGAAAATTAACTTAGTTCAGAAAACTAACAGCCTAAGTTTTGAAATGTGATAAAAAAAGAAACCCATGTTTTTTTTTTCTTTCTTTCTTTCTTTTTTTAAGAAAATTATGTTGTTTATCTTTTTTTAAACTAGAATATTTACAAGAATCTGTATTAGTCATAGTAAGTCAAAAAGGTGACTTTATAATCCCATTTTGATGTCTTTTGTTTGGGGGAGATTGTTTGAAACACCGTTCTTTCTATTTCATGTTTCTGCAATTTCATGAGAAATTAAGGCTGTTCTCAACTGCTCTGCTCAACAAGCGCAAAACATTCTGACACATTTACAAATTCATTTTTTAACGGAAAGATATAAAATTGGAAAGCCTGACCAGAGTAGCGATTTGGAATCGAACTGCGTTTTCCATTTTTTGATCAATCAATTATGTATTGAATTAGAAGCAATTTGGATTACATGACAAGCACGTTTTTCGCCCTTTCTTCATTGCTCTTTCTATTTTCGCGCGGAAATTCGGTTCAAAACGCTCACTTTGACACTATTTTCTGAAAGATCAATTGCGTTTGCAAAAAAAAAAATGAAAAAAAAAAGCTCGATGACATAGTTTCTGAACAATAACACCAGCTAGATTCATGCATTTTCGAACAAAAAATAAATTAAAACTTATGTCACAAAGTTGCCCTTTTGGATTTGAGAACAGCCTTAACGCAAGTTCTTGACGAGGATAGAAACTATTTCTCTCTTTGCTTTCGTAGTTTAAAATCTAGAAAGAAGCAAAAATATTTGAAAGGAAATGCAAATGTGAAACGATATTCTAAAATGCGATTAGCCGGGGGAAATAGGAGGGAGTGTACAGACCCTGCCTCCTTCGAAAATGAAAAAGAAAAGCAAGAAAATTCAAATTAAGCTGGAGGTTTGTTGGTTGGTTCAATTTCGTGTTTCGCGGCCATTTTTTGATATTCGTAAAAGTAATATGGTTGCAGTCTTTCAAGTCAATATAGTAATTTTTTCCCTCTGAAAATTTTTATACGATTTTTAAAGTTTTTTTCTCGTTTCGCGGCGTTCTTTTGAAAGTAAGAAAAGGGAACCCGGTTTCAATCTTTTAGCCCAGTGCAGTAAATTTTGACCAAATTCGCGATTTTATTCTGCGATCATTTCATGATATTTACAATTTTTTACCAAAATCGTTTGACGAAATTTAAGTCTTTCTACGCGGTTTTTTGTCTAAATACGCACCTTTCGCTACTAACCTTTGACAAAATTCGTATTTTTTACCGCGATCATTTGGCGAAATTCGCCTTTTTTACCACGATATTTTGACGAAATTGACATTTCTTTAGCACGATCCTTTGATGAAATTCGCGTTCTCTTTCTACGATCTTTTGATGAAATGAGTTTTCTCTTGTCTGCGATCCTTTGACGAAATTCTCGCTTTTAGCGTGATCCTTTGATGAAATTTAAATTCTGTTGCGGCCGATTGACGAAACTGATTTTTTTACAGGGGTCATTTGTCAAAATTCGCGATAGTTTTGCTCGACCGATCGGGAAAATTCTCGATATCTTTCTGTACCAATTAACAAAATTCTCTACTCTTTTTCCGCGACATTTTGACGAATTTGCAAACAATTTTCGTCAATCGTTTATCGAAATTCGTAATTTTTTGCGCAATCTTTTGACGAAATTCGCAATTATTTTCTGCACTCTTTTATCGAAATTCCGGATAATTTTCCACGATTGTTTGCAGAAATTTCCAAATTTTTCCGGAGCCGATTCATGAATTGACTTTGAACAATTCCATAAAAGAAATAAAAATCGCGGATTTAAAAAAAAAAAAAAAAAAAATTAAAATACTCACTGAAGAATCACTGGTCTGTGAAAGAATTTGGAGAGGGGGGGGGGGGGGAATACTGCACAGCATTTTTTATTATGCGGAACTTTCCTTTTCTGTGCGTAAATCGCGCGATCCCGCTCGTTATTTCAAACCCTTTCCCCCAAAGAAAAGTTCACTGGTGGAGTTTCGTTGGGTTTTTTTTTATTTATTTTTTTTTTTTTTAACGAACGTAGAATTAAACAATTCCATGATTGAGGTGGGGACTGCCTTCGGCAACGTACTCCCGAGCAAGTTACGGCCTCTTCTGTCTCGAAGGAAGCGAATCTTGAATTATTGCGTTTTTTATTTCGAGCCAAATTAAATTTTCAGCTTCCTTATAAGAACTGATTTAACATTCTCCCTATTCGAATTTAATCACGGCAATTGCAAAAATTACCGGAGCGTTTTTTCTGTTTAAAAAAAAAAAATTTACAAAAAATCGCCTTAAAGCACGAAAACCACCACTAAGAATCGCATTAACAATTCGGAAAAGATTAAAAAACTACAGGGAACGAAAATAACTAAATGGGTAAAATATTTAAAACGGAGTCCTTTTAGGAATGTAAAAAAAAAACAACGAAATGCAAAATAACCCTCTAAAAATAAGATTAAAAAATCGTTAAAAATTGAAAAATCGCTGTAAGAATCTCGAAAACACTTTATTGAAAAGAAGACAAAGTTTATACTGGATAAAATAGTGAAATAGGATTATTTTTTACTAATTTGAAAAAAAAAAATGCCGCAAAATGCGAAAAAATTCGCATAAAACATTAATTGAAAAATTCCAGAAATCGTCTTCGATATGCATGACTTCAGGCATACAGGTCCTGTCAAATCTTACGGTTGTTCGGGCTGCATTGTTCAGCGCTCCCGCATACACACACACACATAGACATACAAGTATCTATCTTTATTATTACAGTCGCATCATGATAGTATAATTTTTATCTTGATAAAATTTAGTGAATATTATCATGACGTACTAAATATATTCGACACATTTTGTGGTACAAACATGAATTACCGTAATTTCCGGTCTATAATCCGCTGATCAAACAATTACGTTCGAACTTAGAAATCTTGTTCCATTAAACGTAACTTGTTAAATTGAAATAAATATTTAACTTCAATAGTGAAATAAAATTTCTGGATCGAAACATGATTGTTTGATTCGCGGATTATAGGCAGGAAATTACGATATTAATGAATATTATGATTATTTATAATAATAAAATAATTATTTGTATAGACTTCCTTCCAAATTTTCTTGGGTCCCTCCGTTGATCCCTAAAAAGTCATGGAGTCACATTCTGAAAAATTTTCGTGCGTATGTACTGGTGTACCGCATGTATTATCGGAGATTTATCATCCCGCAAAATTTCATCTACAAGACTTTGACTGAGATAATTTTAGATCTCATGCAGTGTTCCCTTGTGCCTATAGAAGTTTCAGCATGATTAAAGCCCCTTTTTAAGCTTTATAAGAAGTTAGGGTGCCAAAAGATTTTACACTTGTGACCAGTGATGGGATTCAAATAATTTAACAACCGGTTCGCTGCCTGAATGATTGTTGATGTACAAAAATGAAAGAAAAATGAAGCATCACACATAGATTATGAAACCCTTTCCAATTATATAAGAACTTTGTTAAAAAAACTTTGATCCTTTGGTATGGTAAAAAAAATCCTGAAACATGTTGCCTTATAAAAGGCCGTTAATAAATATTCAGCAATCATGAAACCCTGATCATAATTTCTATCAGAAAATGCATCAAAACAATAAAGAATATAATATAAAAATAGCAGAAATGTAAGTTTAAGAATTAACCCATGATCATGACCTAAAGTTGTATATAACATATTTAGAAAAATATTATCCATGCTATTGCTAGTGAGACAATTTTTTGCAAGACCAAAACTTCTCGAGTTATGACATTTAGAAATTTTAGGAATTTTTACCATTTCTTAATACAAAAAAAAAAAAAAAAAAAAAAAAAAAAAAACAGGCCAGGCTAGACAAAGTTGGAAATTCGTAAAATACAAAGTATCATGATTCGGCAAGTTTAGATCATACAATGTCTTTTCATTTGTTAAAGCTGGAAAAATATTTTTCTAGATATAAATTATAAGACTAGAGGAATTTATCAAAATTTTGGATTTGTTAAATTTACGAAAGTAACTACTTTCATTTAAAAAACTTCTAAGATATGAAGAACAATATAAAAAAATGTGCAGTTGGAAGTATATATCTAAATCTGACGATTTAAGTATTAGCTATAGATCAGCGATAACAAGGAACATACCGTGGCAAAGCAAAGTACCGTTTATTCGAATAATAGCGTTGCCTGGGCCCGTGATGAATGACCCTTAGCACCGAAAGCGAGCGAAACCGCGAAGAAATATCCAGGTTTTAATTGATTTCGTCGAAATTTCACACATTTTATTTTGTAAAAAATCTCTACCCGTCCGAATGTTTCAAAATTTTTGTAGATGATGTAAATCTGATCTATTGAGAATCTCAATACCATCTGAATTTGAGATACTCTTAAAAGATTGTGTTCAAATGCGGTCGTTTAATTACTTTTAGCGTAGAAAAATATCGTCTCCTTGAGGCGCGAAATGACAAGCATTTGCCGGTGTATTTGTAAGGGTTAAAATTCCTATTTTTTAAAACCGATTGTCCCATCGATAAGAAGATGGTTTCAGATTTACGAACATATTATTGGTTTGTCAGTACCTCTAAAATTTCGCCCTGAAGGAGCGAAACCCCAACGAAACACTCAGATGTTTGCTAATTTCGTCAAAATTTTCACACATTTTATTTTGTAAGAAATATTTCTACCCGTTTGAACGTTTCAAAATTTTTGTAGGTGATGTAAATCTGGTCTATTTATTAAGATGCTAAAAAAAAAGAATAAGGTCGTTTAGTTATTTTTAGCGTAGAAAAAAATATCATCTTCGTGAAGCGCGAAGTGACCTGTGTTTACCGGTGTACTTGAAAGGGTTAAAATTCATATTTGTTTTAAACCAAATTGCACCACCGATTAGAAAAGGGTTTCACTTTAAGAACATATTTTTGGTTTGTCGGTACCTCCAAAATTGCGCCCTGGAGGGGCGTTGCAATAAGGGAGAAAAAGTTTTTCGGAAAAATGACCTTTTTTGAAAATTGTTTTTCAAGCGGTTAACTGCGATATTTTTTTTTTTTAATTGATTGCGACATTTGAGACGTAGATCTTTCAGCATATGTCTTTCTTTTTAACTTTACTAAGCGGTTTGGCCGATGTAAGTTAATAAATAATGATAAAATACCCCCAAAATTTCTTCTTTTCGTTATGCATTTCCAACTGATGCGTAAATAAGGCTTCTGTGCGTACGGCAGTTTTTTCTTTCTCGCAAGGACCGAGTTAAGTTTTTAATGAGAGTGAGTTGCGATTTTCAATTAATAAACTAATTATTAAAATTTTAAAATTCTGTGTCTCAGGTGCATCAGGAGACATTTTGAGCTAGGCCTCACAAAAATTTTCAGTCTCGTACGTGCCGTAGATTTTGCTAGCCATCGCATACACACAGACAGAGCACAACTTTCTTTTATTAATATAGATAAGTAGTTAGTGTAATTTTCAATAACCTTACCATATAACTGGGATTAGCCTAGGACTGTCAATTTAGTTGCCAAAATTCTTCAAAATTTCGTTTAAGTTGAATTTTCTCTTACAGGACTGATGAAGAAAAGATATATTATTGTTCCAAAGGAAATGTTATTTTATTAAATAAAATTAATCAGAACTTATCACAAAGTTATGCCTGCAAAACAATGTTGTGCAGATAAACATTTAAAGAAAGCAAATTAATGTAAATGCGATTTTCGCATTTGAAGTATCATTTTAACAACCGGTTCGCCGAACTAAAGACAAATTAACAACCGGTTCTACCGAACCGGTGCGAACCGGCTGAATCCCACCACTGCTTGTGACCACTCTTAGTCACTGTCTTATGTCACTGCTGCAAGGATATATTCTTTTTTTTTTCTTTTTTACCATTACATCTAGTTTTGATGCTTTGAATCCCTTCTCATCGCTCCTCACGCAAACAAAAATCGCGTTTGAGCCCTTTTTAAAAGAAATACCACACGACTATACCTTCTAAGATGAAAACCTATCTAAAATGGAAATTCGACAGGTTTTATAAGGTACCGTTTTAGCAGGTTTTACCATATAAGATATTGTTTGTATCCAACATGTTCAGGTTAAGAAATCTGGGCACCCCCCCCCCCCCCCCCGCTCAGAAGGCTGGTTACGCCTATGCATGTGCTCCGGGCGCCAGAATGAAGGGGCGCCAAACGAAGGATTTTACCTTTAGAATGGATCATTTTATTCTGACGAACTGGTGGCTTCCATTATTATGGAACAGCGATTATAAATGAAGTGTTAAGTGAAGATGAAAGAGCAGTCGTAAAAAGTTAGAAATCTGATTTTCTGGTTAAAATGGGGGGGGAAAAATGGCAAAAAAATTTATGCCCATATTTTTCCCATTCTGACCAGAAAATAAGAGTTCTAACTTTTTACGACTGCTCTTTCATCTTCACCTAACACTTCATTTATAATGGCTGTTTTATAATAATGAAAGCCATCAGTCCATCAGAATAAAATAACTCGGTGAAAACGGAAACTCGGTTAGGCAGGACTCGGATAATCGGGACTCTACTGTATATTTCATTTTAAAAATGATCTTTAGAATATTTTTGCTGGTGTTCAGAGGGACCTCCCCCTTGGATCCGCCACTGTAGATTACGTAGTTCAGTATTACATATTTTAAATTTTGAAATAAGTCGTCTATTATAAAATTAGTAAAATTCTCTTTGTAAATATACTTTGTGGAAGAGGGAGGGGGGGAGGGGTTTGCCAAAATCCATGTTTGCCCCGGGTGCAAAAAAGGCTAGTTTCGGCCCTGGTGTGTGTGTGTGTGGGGGGGGGGGGGTAGTCAAAAAGATGAAAAATAAGTGTCTTGGAGCATCATTGAACAGAATCATATTTCCAACTATTTAAATTTCCTGAAAGTACTTGATGATTACTTATAATAATTAATAATTCAAATATAAAAGAAATGAAACTGAGTTAAATGTTTTTTAAACACTTAAAAAAAAAGACTTGCTAGTTTCATTATTATGATAAAGGTAATTAATATTTATAGTATTATTATCACAATATCAATGATTTAATTATTTTAGATAGAAAATATTAAATAGGGAAGTTCAGAAAAATATTGCAATCTATTTATTGAGGCAACTGTATGGTAGTAGTACTGGAGTGTCAAGTAATTATGTTATTATTAGAATTAAATTTTAATTCACAATGGGAAGTACAACTATGAAGTTAGTTAAACATTGTTGATAGATTAATATAATGTAAAAAAAAAAACAGGAATATAATAATTATAATTATTAATTAAAAATTATTTTTAAAGCAATTCCTTAAGATTGTCCTTCACTGACACATTAACCTTGTTTATTATTAATATTTTGCCTGAAAGAAATACATGTCTTACTATTTAGTAAAATTTAATTTAATCAAATACTTTTATGTTTTGCAATAACATTTTTAAACTTGCTCATAGTTTTTGATCCATTGATTAAAATCCATGTACCATTTTATAGTGTTAATAAATATTTTCACTTCATAAACCTTGTTTATTTTATTTTTGATGGAAATCTATTTACAAGTAAATGTAAGTGCTATTAATTTATATATTATAATTAATTTTAAAAAAGAACATATAATTTAAAATTCATATAATAAAATAAATTATGTGCGTTATTTTATCATTCATCATTTGAAATTGAAGAGAAATTATGAAATAATTTCTCTTTTCAAATATTTTATAGAAAAAATAACATTTAATACAACAATTAAAATAAATACGAAAAGAGAAAAAAAAAAGTGAAATTCTAGGAATAAATAACAAAAATTTTTTAACAAATTTTGCTTTTTAAGCTAATTTATTTTAAAATTTTCTATTTAAATATTCTCAAAACAACTTTTGTTTACGTTATTTATCTATAGGTTTTTAAAAATCATGTCAATTGTCACCGATAGATGGCAGAGCATTTTGGGGGTAAGCTGACTTCCAGTTCTTATATGGGGAAAACAGTGAATGCGAGAGGCATTTAGTATGTAGGGGGTAGTGATCTGCCATATGCGAATTTCCTCCGTGCGTGATTTTTTTTTCTTTCCGACGTTCGCAGAACTGTATTTTGTGCATGCATAACGCATCCGTTTATTGCGATATACGTACCGTTCCAGCGCTATTTAGGGGTTTCGCATCCGCTGAGCATTTTGCGACGAAAAAAAAAAAAAAAAAAGTGCGTTGCCATTCCAAAATTTCGAGTTTCTGTACCTGTAACCGTAACCGTGAGCGCCAATTTGAGGCCGTTCTTAGAATCTCGAGCTCATACCTCTGAATAACTATATATGTGAAATTTCATCTCGATCGGTTAAACGGACCGGCCGCTAGAGTTCCATATATCGGCAAAGTTTTTTTATGGCCACCCTGTATATATATACATTAGAAATGACATGCGATAGTATAGTAAAATTATCCGAAGTTTAAGATATTTCTAAATACATTTACCATAATAACACTTATTTAATATGTGAATCAGAATTTAGAATAAAAAATACTCTTCTGGACTAAATACTATTATTTTTAACAGATATATTACTCAATGTATTTATTCATAAAGCATATTATTTTATAAATATATTTTGTTTCATTATAGAGAGTTTACGGTTTTTAATTTGTTCAATGACAAATAAATAGTGCTAAAGATTCTACTATTAATATTGCATATCATTTATTTCCTACTAAATGGATAATACCAAAATACAAAATAAACTCTAAGTAATTTACACAAAATGACGTTTATTTTTTTACAGGGAAAATATAAGTTTTCAATTAATTCAAATTATAGCTTTAATCGAAATGTCCTATTTAATTGCTGTTATATATACATACAAAATTTTAATTGAAGTCATTTTTGATATAATTTTTTTTTACGTCTGCCTACATACTATGGAACGGCTTGATAGTCCGCATTTCCGAAACACATTTATTTGACTTTTATGAGTGAAAGTTGTTCTCTCTCAAATCTGTACAATTTACTTTAATGTTTAATGGTGCTTTTGTAAAATAAATATATTCTTTACTCTTCGTTTGTATTTCATTTAAAATTTTTCAATACTTTTAATACACTATTATGAAGAACGCAAAAATGCAATTGATAAAATTCTTCATTATTGTGAATTTTCTTTCCTAATTTTATATCACATAGTAAAACATCCATTTCTAAATAAAATTAATAAAAAACGTAATCTCTCTTTTTCTCGAAATGACGAGTTTTCTTACGTAATTAACTCAAATATTAAATGAGAGCAATTAAAATGTTACATATTTAAATGTTTAGTGCGAGAATTGCAATCTGTTTAATTTGTTGCGATATTATAATTTAATAAACTTACATGAAAATAATTTCTTTCTGATTAAAAAAAATCTGCTAAAAGAATTGTTACATTTCTGAGAATTAAACTAACATTAATATTCTTTGAGAGATTGAAATTGAATTATCTCTTAATCCAATAGAAGCACTAAATGCCACTTTTAATGAACTAATTAAGACGTTTTCTCTTAGGTTCCGTTGCTGTAGACAGTTTAAGTCCCAATAATTATGTTCTCATTTCAAAATGAGCTATAAATTAAGCTACAGAATGAAATTAAGTTCGATATAAAATCTTAATTTAGAATTTAGATTCAATTAAGTTATTTTTAGGTTAATTATTCTGCTCCAAAATCGCATAAATGACATCGATTATAAATAACGAATATGCTTCACTTTATTACAACAGAATGTTGGAGAAATAATTTAGCATTAGTTAAAAATAGTATGTTTTTCTAGCAGTTTTAACTGGCTGTTGGCGTAACAAATGTTTTTTGGAATGAATATGTAGCATTTATTAAATTAATATGTAATTATTTTGGCTAGTATTTAAAAGCACTCATATTAAGATCATATACCTTGATGATTTCTACTACTTCAGTAAAGAAAATTCTGCTGCACTATTTACAATTTTAGATTCAACGTTGAAAATTCAGCTGAAGAATATGCCATATATATATATATTACAAAGGAAATAATTTATTTTTTGTATCGCCTATTAATTTTTTTCTTTGGATTTCTTGACGTGTTATCAGGAGCTAAATATTGTCATTTTTAAGCCTAATGCCGGCAATATTCGACGAAAAAGTATATATTTACTATGGCTTCCATAATTTCCATAACTTTTTCCAAGCATTTCTAATTCACCGTGTTGAAATTTTGAATTATCTTTCCTATTTATTTTTTCGATTTGTAATTTCATTTTAATGGTTTCAATTTTATATTGTCTTTCCCTTTGAGTTTGACACGTGTGATTTCATTTTAATTATATAAATATATATTAGAAATATATGTACATATCTTTTAAAATAAGTTGACATCTGATATAGGGCTGAATGGAATATAGTAAATATTGTAAAATTGATTATTTTATTCTTCGATGACATATTGCTATACAGCACCCCGACGTTCTTAATGTTAGTGAATTGTTACGTAATTATTCTAGATATTATTTAGTAATTATACATTCTACAGTAGTTAAATTTATTTGCGTGCATTTTAGACGCATGAACTGTAAAAGTTATTTAACATCCACTCGTACAATAATGGTAAAAGACAATTTTTCTTTCTATCGTGATACATTAAATATAATCATATACTCTGGAAAAATGTCTTCAAACAAATATAAGTATTTTAAGAAGATATCTGAATAAAATAATTCGGCATTAATGTTATTTATACAAATATATTATCATTTCTGTAAATTGCATGTTAAAAAGTCTAATTCGTAAATTGGAAAACAATATACTAAAATTGAATTATGCATGTAAATTTGCTTTAGAAATCATGTCTAATATAAAATTGGAGAATTTAATTCATTTCCATAAATTCCGTATTAAGAATCTTTGGTATTTAAAAACATTTATTTAACTTTATATTTAGTAATGATTAATTTCAAATGACCAGTTAGAAGAAAACAGAAAATTAATTAAAGTACTTCTGAATACTATAAATCTGAATGTAATACATGATAGTTGAAACGCACAAATCAAAGTTAATGAAATATACAGTAATGTTTCTTGCACAAACTATTTCTGAAAGCAGAAGATGTAGAAAAAGACAGTTTTCAGCTTGCCAAATTTTAAATGTAAAACATGCCGAATGAGTGGAACACGCAGAAGGCGAGTGCAGTTTTTCGTCTCCTTTGTGCGAAAAAATGGATGCTATTCATGAGAAGATTGTGGTATATTTCACAATTCCTATCCCTTTTGTTGGTGTAATGCTCGCCTGCGAGGCGCCGTGATCTCATGACTCAGTGAAAAAATGATTTTTAAATATTTGTACCGAAATTTTAATGAAGTCCGTCCACCTCCGAGTTTCTCGAATAAACCTGGCTTCGGCGCAGGAGGATAACCTCGAGCTCTGCCGAAGACGCCGTGGTGGTCCGTACCTTTTCAGAAGAAGGCTAAAACTGTGCCCTGAGTGTGCAGGCTGCCAATGGATTCCCACATCCAGCTCGAAGACTACGTTTTCGGGCAGCGTGGATAGCCTGTCGCCGGGGCATTATCGTGCAACAACCAGTGCCCATGCTACGTGCTTCCGAATCAACCTCTGGTGGGCACGCTGTAGGATAACCAGAAGCCCAGAGCAGCAATGCCCACTCGGATGTGGTAGAGCTGTGAGGCGCAATCGTCGTTGGGTGGTTCGAAGCAGGTGAACGCCTTGGCAACAGGTCAACAAACGGGACACAGACGGCTGTCAGTGTCCGGCCGAACCACATTTTCTGCTTTTATTCACTACGCCCGTGTCTCCGACATCCGGGACTGTAATTGTTTCTTGTACGCACGACGCAGTGGGACAAATTTTCCCATTTTTTCGTTCTATCATTTTGTTTACTAATATTTACGTTTCTGTTATTTATATATTTGTGTTGTCCTATCCACCAAGAGGGATGTCAGAGATAGCCTTTGATAGAGATCCTGAATCCTGACCGTCGGATGAGTAATCTTTTATTTTATCTTATATAAACAGAAAATTTTTAATTAATGGACTCTTTCTTGAGCTTCTCAAAACACAAAAATTAAAATTTCGTTTTTGCTCTCGAACACTTGTAATACGTTAAATATGATAAATTGCTAATAAAATACTCTAATCATGATTCAAAGAATTAAACGCTCTCCCTCAACATTTATCGTGAATAAAAAATTCATTTTCAAATTTGAATTCTCTAGATTTATTTATTGGGATTTTTAACTTATCACCCTCACGTCAGTTCATGCATTTTCCAAAGACTTATTGACTATATACATAAACGATAAACTAAGTAATGTATATACGATGTCCAGAACGTCATCCGTATATTATACTGGTTTATTTTTTGATACCTACATTGAAAATCACAAATAGAAACGCTACAGGTACTGCACAATGCAGGATCAACTCTTTCTAAAAATGTAGACGAATTCAATATAATGACACTACATTAATACACCCATTACATAAAAATGGAAGCTAATATATAAATGAATTTTTCACGGATTTACAATTTATGCGATAAGATCAGAATGAGAGACCATGCTATTATAAAATGCTTCATGGAAATCTCTTGAGATCATGGAAACATAATTTTGAAGCGAAGTTTTAGATCTATTAAGCAAGACTTGAAAAGCCAACCTAATTGATTTACCAGAAATGAAAACAGTTTCTTCACTAGAGATATTCTTAGCAGTTTCAGAGAGTAATTCCATCTTGTGTACTAGTTAAAATTTCACGAAAAGTGGTAGCTTTTGAATAATTGACAGTGCACTAAGAGAGTTTCACAATATACGTATTACCTTTTTAAAGGGCTTTTCGTTAATTCTTAACGTTATTGCTATTAAAAATATTCTGCAAGATGAAAAGATGTTAATTTCACATCCTACAGTAGGTATTGCATTTTAATATAAAAACATTCGCCACTTTGTCACGGTCCTATAATTCATATTTGTTTTAATTTTAAATTTAGTGTTTTATTCAATGACACACCTTATACGGAAAAAAGTTTTTCTGATGACTTTGATGTCCAATTATAACGTTTTTTATTTATATAAAACCAAACTACTTAAAATACTGTACATAAAAGGATACATTAATTTTACAGTTATTAAATAAAAAAAGATCTACCACAAATCCATATAAATTACAGTTGATTTCTACCCTGCTTAGTGATTATATATGTGATAAAAAATCCCCTTAATTTTTGCTTAGTGAAATACGATGCCGAAAATAAGCTAGTAAGAAACAGGGCAGAAGAAAAAATAAAAAAATAAATGACGTGCAGAAAGCTGTTTATTTATGCAGCAAGATGTAACTTGCCAGGGCAAATAGTTTTTTTTTTTTTTTTTTTTTTTTTTTTTTTTTTTTTTTTTTTTTAAATATATATATATATATATATATATATATATATATAACTAAAATGCGTTTTCTCAAAACATAATACCTTTTACTTACTTAATTCTCCCTGCACAAAACCTATTGTACTGTATCTTTTATAAGATTTAACACACATGTTTAGTATTTTATAACCTAAGATGTTTGCATAGATATTCTATTTACCGAAAATTTTCAAAACATGAATAGAGGAAAGCATAAAAATGTCCAAAATATTGGCTTTTGTGGTATAGAAATTTAAAAAGTCATTCATGAGTTCTAAATGCCGCAAGTTTGCTAAAACATTTTACCTCATCATGAGCCCGTTTTGTGGACAATTTCCATGTTTGTTGTTTTATCTACTTTACACAAAGACATTATTGTATATATATATACGGAAAAGCTTCAGCCTAATCAGACACAAATAGTATTTCGAACTACATTAAAATTTAAACTACATTAAAATTTATTAAAACTTTTTTACGTATGTTTCTTCTGCCCTTAAAAGCTTATTTATAATATGGTTTAGGATATATATATATTTTTGTACTCCTTTCTGTGAAGAAGAAATTCTGTCATTTTCTTGTTTTTCCCCAAAAGATTGATGCGAGATAATTCATTAGAAGAGTTTAGTCGGATATTAATCGATCTGCTTTTCCAGACATTCTTTATTAAAGTGATCATATAAATACATAATATATTACACTGAAAGCAATAATAGCTATTGGAGATATTCTTCCTTTAAAAAGTTCTACATAAGAAGCTATGTTAAGAAATTAAAACTTTTAGAGAACTACTGTACTTTTTTAGCATATTTTTAATGTAAATTACACATAAAAAATGTAAATGCAAAACGATAGATTTGAATAAATGTGACAAATTTAATGTTTTATTAACAAATTTCAATATATATTAGTACACATCTATGAATAAATATATAATTCAACGCAACAATTGAACTCCATAACCACAAAAATTCAGCTCAATATATATTGAGAAAACTTTTACAAACTGAATATTTCTTAGAATTTTGAACTTGGAAATCCGTTTTTTTTTCAGTTACATTTTGATGAATTACAAATGTCACGAAGTATTAAAATAACAAGTATTACAAATAATTTGTCTATAATAAAATAATTAAAACACTGGACTTGTGTTATTATAAAATTCATTAGTCAGTTAAATTGGTTTGAGATACTGTAACTCTTATTTAGAAAAGGAATATTCTTATTTTTAAGCAATAATGTCTGGAAATGAAACAAAAATTAGTCACTGTGCATAAACCCAATCTCTATTTTAACAATAATGTAATACAACAAACAGAAATTTAGTATACTCATGTCTTTCCTTCGCTTATTAATCAGAACCCCATACTTCACTTCCTGATTCCCCAGCACTGGATCTTCATTATCACTGTAAAAAAATCTATAATGTTACTATGAATTTTCTAGAAAACTGGGATTCATAGAACTTTTTATGTAACGGCAACTACAAAAATTCATGTAACAGATACAATTTTGTACCGTAAATCAAAAAATCTGTAAGGTTACCGAGAATTATTTAGGAAACTGGGATACCTAGATGCAACTGCAACATGGGTTACAGATAAAATTTCAGTAAGATTACTGTAATTTTAGTAGATTCTTTTGTATTTCTGTAGTCTTACAAAAAAATTGTTTTGTAGATTTACATTTTTTTTGTACAGTGTAGAGATAAAATTTTAATAAGCATAAAGATTTCTGTAATTTTATATCTGTAAAATTACAGATTTCTTTTTTTTTTACAGTGTACTGGGTTTCTGAAAGTAAAGTTGTTCATCAGATAAAATTGAGGACAGGTGTTTTTCAATATCCCGGGCTATTTCAGCTATTTATGCTCTCTCCAAATTTTTGTCACCCAATTTTGCTTTCACTATCATCATGAATTTTTCTGTAAGTAACCTGTTTCATCTTGCGTCTTCAATTTTTTAAAAAGTTGGCTTTTTAAATGTTTCAGGAATACTTAAAAGTCATTAAACACATTTTTATGCAAAGATGATCTGTATAAAATAATCAATTTTTTAATGCATGTTTCACCCTTCAGTTAAACTTATCTTAAGTATTCTAAGAAAAAGATATTTTCAGTACATCTTTCATTTAGAACGAAATTCATATCCATTTTCTTGATTCGATTTTCAACAGCAGATTTATGCTATACAAATAATTAGGGGCACTAAGTAGAATATCAATGGAAAGTGCCCTTTCACATATTAAATCAATATAAATCTTTAATATTGTTACAATAAAAGTGCTAATAACTAATGGAGATATTGCTCTTTGGCAGAAACCATGTTACGAAGGAAAAACATTTTGTTCTTTGAAAATTATTATGAATGTTCAGCACACTTCTAGAGTAAATTGTTTAACAGTCCTTTTTAAGTTATTTATAACTGTAAATTTCGAAGTATTAAAAAACCCAATTGGTTTATTATAATGTATTGCAATTTTGTAGATAAATAAATCGAAATTTTGAATGAATTATTTTAATAATATTTTCTATGGAAGACGGAACTTAGTGCTATAATATGAATGTCACCAGTAATAATGAGTCTATGAGAGGAAGTTATATACATTTTTATGCTGTGTATCAGCACAATACTTTGGACATTACTTGAAAAGTTCAAGTGTTTTGCAAAAGTGCCATAATTAAAATTTTACATCTGAAAGTAAGATTATATTTATAAATTTTCTGAATATTAAATTTTTTATTTAAAATGTGATACTTTTGGTATTAAAAATTGTTAAATTGCTTTTATCCATAACTGTATTAGATAAATTAATTAGCAGCTGAGTATTGTTAGTTTTAAGGTTTAGTAGAAAATGTTTTAGTATTTTAGCTTAATAAAATAGACCATGAAAATAATTGTCACAAAAATGTGGTAAATATTGATGCTTTAAAAATATTTTAAATTATTTATCAAGATATTTCTTTTAATACTGAATGTATGTTTTTTAAATTACTAACCATTTATAATCTATATTAAATTATGTTTCAATTTCATCGACATTTTTTTTTTATTAAATTATTACCAATCTACTTATTTTACCTCTAATGGTTCTTGTAGTTTGCTTATTTTTGAGAAGTTTAAATCTAAAAATCGTTTTAATAGTTTTCATAATTAGTTATATTTTAGTGAAAGATATGATTTTTTTTTTTTTTTTTTAAAAAGAGTATGCTATTTAGTCCATAATAAACGGTTGCATTAAAATATCATATATACTCCGATTCTAAAAAAACACATTTCTTTATATATTTTTTAATATTTAGTATTTTAATAGTATATTATTATTGTAATGTTTTATAAGTACTTCGTATTGCAAATCGTGTAAAATTTAGAATTTTCATAATTATTAATGTGCGATCGATGTATATTTAGATGTCTATATAAATGTATACTGGTTTGTCGAATGCATTCCATAATATACTAATTACATTTCAATAAATGCAATTTTGAGAAGTTTAAATCTAAAAATCGTTTTAATAATTTTCATAATTAGTATTAGTTTAGTGAAAGATGTGATTTTTTTTTTTTTTTTTTTTTTTTTTTTTTTTTTTTTTTAGAGTATGCTATTTAGTCCATAACAAAAGGTTGCATTAAAATATCATATATACTGTTGTATGACAAAGAAGTTATTTTAATTGAATTGTTTCATATTATTATTATTATTATTTTTTTTTTTTTTTGCTTTAAATTACTTTCTATTTTTTGCAGAAGAATTCTCTTTTTCAAGGGTTAATTTATTGTGTTTTCCAAAACCACATTAAAGAGATTGTATAAAGGATTAGTAATTCTGATGAAAAAGTAAACTGCACTTTTTCAGCATCTTTTATTATGTATTTTAAAACTTTTCACGATAAAAAACAGCGTTAATGATCAACCTTTTGATCCCATAAAATAAAGTTTTGTTAAACTGAGTGATCGCATATAAATCTACACCAATGCATCTTCGGAAAAGTTTGCTAGAGTTTAAAATGTTGAGGTTTATCTCTTTTTTTTTTTTTTTTTTTTTCTAGCATCGGATTTGTCTTTTTCTATCAGAGACTGATAAATGAAATAAAACCCAGTCAGATGTTAGCCATTATTTAATCTATTTTCGCACAACTTCAGTTTTAAAAGTCATACCAGATTACGAGGTTTTTAGATTGTCTTGTAAAAATCTGTTTAGTTTTGTTTCTCATTTTGTTAAACGCTATCTTTCGTGGTTTGTTGTAGTTTAGGAAATTTTTATTATTGAACAATTATTCTTTGTGTCAGCAGATTGTTTTAATTTGCAGTTTTTTTAGTAGCATTGAATGTTTTACTCCATTCCGATTTTTTTACAAAGATTTGATTTATGTTAGATTTGGAAACAAACCACTTGAAAAACGCATTCTTCAAATTAAAAATATTTTGAACATTATGTTGTCTGTCTGTCTGTCGTCTCTCCATGCTCTAACTCACGAAAACATAGTTACATTGCCATGATATTGATATATGTTATGGGGATTTACTATGATACGTGTGGTATTGAGAATGAAGACTAGAATTTACCGTTCATTTACAAGGTCACTCAAAAAATTCCGTTACATTGCGGTCTATGGGATAAATCGCGTCCAGTGTATTTTAATGACATTAGACTATTTTAAACATATTGAAATTTATATATACCACTGAGGTGTACTACTGCAAAGCGCTTTTTATAGAATCTGGTGCGCATAAAATTTTTCGTTTACTTAAAGAGACATATAAAACTGTCTACAGTACTGCTTATCAACAATAATTGTTGAGAGGGCACTTTAAGTTGTGGTATGCGTTTTAAAATAAAACAATTCTTTACATATTACTTGGTGTGAATAAATTCCATAGGTCGTATACAGGCCAGCGCAAAAGGTTTCATGTACATTTCCGTATCGTGGAGGATGTTGCTCAATGGGAATTTTCAACTGTGCTATGCACTTAATTTCAGCATACTTTTAGCATACTGTGTTATTTATATACAAATCTATAGATCATATACAGGGCTGTACCAGAAAATATGGACATTTCCCGGTAATTAGTGTTAAAAGCAGAAATTATGTTTTCAAATGCCTTTTCTATATAGTTTATTTAGACATCATCTTTCTTCACCTTAATAAATTGTAAAGTTGTTTTGCAATTTTGCGAAGGTGTTGGAAAATGTTCGATAATCTATACTGGACCCAAGGTTTTTTTTTTTGTTGTTTTTTCTCAAAGAACCTTTTTAAAACTTACTGTATCTAAAGTACAAAAAAATCTGTTTTTACATCTGAATAAATTCATTCGGCATAATTTATTCATAGAAAAATAGACTTCATTCTATTTTTGAAATATGAATCAATTCAGTGACATAAAGCATTAAAATAATTTTACAAACTTCAATATCTCCAAGACTTTCAAAATCGGTCGCGCAATTTCTGAGTTAACATGCAAATTTATTCTGATCTATAAAGATTTGCGATTTCTCTTAATTTAATTGATGGAATAAAGTAATAATAAAAAAATATTAATAATACTTCAAAAATAGGTGACATCTACTAAATAAATGGATATTTATTTCAATTTTTATAATTTTATTTTGCAATAATTGAAACCGAAATTCAATAGATCTTACATAAAATACACCCTGAAAAATAAAATGTACTAGTAAATCTGCAGACAAGAGCCTCAACGTCATCTCTGCAACTCATTGTTTTTATCAAACTTTGCGTAATATTAATCTTTCTACAAAAACAAAATTTAAACTATTTAAATTGCACAAACATTTATAAAAGAAAAAAAATATTTCGATGGTTTCAGACATTAAAAGCGTTAAATTAAACACGTTGTTATGTAAGGATATTCTGAGATTCTCACGAGCTACTTATTCTAGTAATTTTTATATAATAAAGCAAATTTCTTCAGGGGGGCTCTGCCCCCCTGAACCCCCCGTTGTGTAATTTATTTTGCATTTGTAATTTTCTACTGATTGAGTTAATGATTACCCTATATCTTAGATTTCTTTTTACACTGCGATTTATAAGGATAAGCAATAATTCGGTCAAGCATTTTACGTTATCCTAATATCCATACAGCAATATTTACTTGCCTGCTAACCACAAATACCTGTATCTAATGGATAAAGAACTTTTGGAAATGTAAACTGAAACATCTAGTTTAGAAATCTAATACCTTTATAAATTTTGTTTCCAAAAAATAATTTTGATTACCATTCTGCAATATTTATATCTAAGATCTAATCTAAATATCAAAAAATGTACTCGATAGCATTAACTTACTAAAATCACCCTAAAGTAGGGAGGCTTCTAAACCTAACGGTTAATAATTCATCATCGTTAAATAGATAAACGTGATTTGGCGCCTTTAAGTATTTTTTGTGATATTCTTTTAATAGTATCCACATTTAATTTAAAATCGTGATGTTACAAATACCGTTGAAATTTGACGCAAACCTATGTTCAGGTCAAATTACGAAAGGTTAACTAACATTTCATTTCCCTTAGCCGGACTTTCTGTTTCATTTTTCGTAATAAGGATTATTTTAATAATTTAATTTATTTTATACTCTACAAGCTGTTACACGGGACGTTGTCCACGTAGCATTAAAATAGAGATAAATGCATTAAGTAAAACATTTCACTCCCCACCAGACATGCCAAGTCTCAAGCTTTTTGCACATCACTATTATCTTAGAGAAAATGTTCTTTTAAATCGCGCAAATGTTTCAATTAAATAAAGTAACATTTTCTGTATTAAAATACTATATCCAGAACGCCGGAGGCTTGGCAGCTCTGCTCTTCTTAATAAAAACATATATGATTAACCAACACTTTATCACATTTTATAGGAGGCAATACGGAATTTCTTATTTGTATGACCTTACATATATCTCAGTCATAAAAATGTAAAATTTTGTGCCAATTAATGCACGCAATTGCGAAAATGAAATCGCAAACAATGAGAAAAAGAAGGCCAAGTAAAATCGTGTAAATCGAGGAATCTTTCTTCGTAGTGCTGGGAAAATACTGCTACAAAAACTATTTTAGGTGGTATTTGGTGTGAAATGTTTATATGTATACATTCCTGTCCTATTTATCTTTTTTATTATTTATAATTTACTTATTCCATTTTCCTTTTGCACGTGAAAATCTTACAAATTAAAATTAACTCTTTGGGAGAAATTGTTATTTCTTTATTTATTTTTTTTTGGCAACAATAAAGTTTATAAAGTTTAATAGAATAATATCAGATAATATGAAAATAACGAACTTTTTCAATTATAATCAAAATAGTTGAATAAATAAATAAAAATGTTATTCTATATAGTATATAAATACTATTTTCATTTCTGCGTTTAAATCAGTCTATATGCAAATATCTATACAAAGGCATTCATTAATTCATTCCTTTTAACTTTGATTTGACTTAAAAAACCATACATACTTTCACATTTATGATATTTTTAGATGAGATTCAGTTGCTACGCAACGGTTAAAAGAAAAAAAATGAAATATAAATAATTCCCTAAAATAAAATGTTTTATATTATTCGAACACATGTATAAAATTCCATCATAAGTTATACACCTAATTTAAAAGCTCTGACAAATGTTTTGACAAAATTGCAAACTAATAGGAATAATTTAATACTCTTATTTAAAAATTTCATCATCCAACATTTACCATTTAAATCTATTATTCATATGAGCGATTTCTTTCAACAAATGAAAATTTGAAAATCGTCTGACTTCCCATAGAAAAGAATTATATCACAAAATAAAATGTTCTGTATATTCCAAACGAATGAACCAAATTTAACCCAAAACTATACAGCTAAATCCGGGGAGCTCACCAATATACATCCTTAATTTCAAGCTAATCGGATGCTTTTTACGGCAGTTATCGCGGGACAGACAGACTAACTAACTAACAAACAAACAAACAAGCAGATGGAAACCAAAACATTTTGGGTCTCCACAGTAAGCCTTCCCTGACGTTTCGGCAAAAAATAACACTCACTGAATATTGATGAGAAAAAAAAAATAATAATGTCAGAAACATGTATATTAGTGTTATTTTTTATTTCTGCAACTTCATTTTAAAGATTTGTTGATGAAAAATGCAATTCTTGTTTTAATATATCATATCTGTCTATTCAAAAATAATAATCATTTATCACAAGTATCATCGTTATTGAGTGGGATTTTCTTTTCCAGTATTTGGTGTTAAGAGATTAATATGTCGGTATGTATTGTAAGTAAAGTAATTCCTTGAAGAATTTTTTAGTATACTGGATAGTAAGCTGTATACACTCATGATTTAGTTTTAAGAAATACTAACAAGAGGTAAGACGATTTTTTTAAATACCATTTAAATAAAAACATTTAAATTTGGTTGTTTTAACTTTTGATATATTTGCGATTTTAATGATTCATGACGGTTGGCTTAAGAGGGTCCGGGACACAAAAATCTTCATATTTTCATTTTTTTTTATTGGATTTAAAATTTCTCTGCCGTTTTCTGCTTAAAATGACGTTTAAATCATGTTTCTATTTTAATTAGAACAGGAAATATTAATTTTTTCGTTTTGGTTTATTTTCAAAATCTACCTTTCAAGCTACGGTTGTCAAGGAAACGAGTTCTTGTGAAAATGCGTTTTTCTTCATGAAGGGTTTTTTCACCATTACTCATACTTAAATTTTTATAAATGAATAACCGTTTCAGGTAAATGGTTCAAACTTGGAACATATCTTTTTCAATAGCTTTACTTTAATTTAGATTCAGCAAATTAAAAAAATATATATTACATTTGAAAATGTGATTTTTTTTTTAAAGTTACATCATTTTTTTCTCATTTTAAATTTAAATATTTTTAATTTTTTTTTTAATTAATATTTTTTTAAATGCTGAATATAAATTAAAATTTACATATTTCTGTTTATTTAAATGAAAAATAAATGAAATTCTATAAATAATATTTCGAGTTATAACGATTTTAAATTACCCCACTTTTTTTTAACAAAATTTAAAATTTAAATTAAAAAAAAAATATGAGAAGTTTTATCATACGATTTTGTTTACAAATGATATTGTTAACCATCACAAAAAATTTCAAAATTTTAACTCAATAAATAAAAATGTTTTGAAAATGTGTCCCGGACCCCCTTAAACGCTCCACATATTCTAGCAACACCATCCTAAAATTAATATCTCACAAGGCAACGCTAAATTATATGAAGTATTAGTTGTACAACGTATTACTTTTCAATCTGTACATACATTCGCTTTGCTTTGCATTAGATTTTTAAATATATTGTGAGACATTTATTTTTTATTATATGACACTTAAAATGTTGTACAAGTGTATTGTATCCTTCTGCAGGGTTAATTATAAAACAAGTGGTTATGTGTGATCACAGATCGTACAGAGGGTTTTGTTTAATATTCATTTCAAAACACTTTAATACTTTTGCAAAATCTGTTATTTCCACATTTCACAACCAGTGGGCGCACTCTATTCTAAACAAATATCTATCCGAACGAAACTCTGTTTTACAAATTATCCGTAGTTATATTAGTCGAGGGGATCGCGCCCATAGCACCCGATATAGGTAGGCGCCTCCTGGCGGTAAAAATTGGAACTAAAATATGTGCGGCTATGGTGCATAATATGGAAGAGTGGTCAAAGGAGTGTCGGCAAAAGTTAGAAAAGTGCACCACAAATAAAAAGGGTGGAGGTTAGAAAAATTGCTTAAAATACAGAAGTTAAAACTCGGAGTCGTAAATAATATAATATTTTTGAAAATTTATGATTTTTCGCAATTGTATGCAAAGTATGCAAAATTTCATATATCCAACTTAATTAGAGGCTGAGTTACAAAAGTGGCTTAAAATATAAAAGTTAGAGCCCGGGGGGTGTGGGGGGGTAAATATAAGACTTTTTCAAAAATTTTATGATTCACCGTTTGGTGGAAGGTGTTCAGCTATAAGTATCCGAAAATTCAAGTCTTCAACTTAATTCGGTGATGAGTTAGAAAAAACCCCTTAAAATACACCTGTTAGAGCCCGGAGATGAATATTTTTTTTAGTTACTTTTGTAGTAAATGGTACCTGAATGCAAATAATATTACAAAGCATTCGGAAAATCAAGTGGAGTTACTCCAGATATTTTTTATTGTATAGTTTAATGTAAAAATCATTTTAAATCATTTTGAATCATTTTAATCAATTTAAATCAAAAATAGTTTTATAAAAAATAATCTTTTATAAGCATTTAATGTTCATCTTGAAAATAACTCCTAATTTTTTGACATCAACTCATGTTTTATTCCTAAATATCTCCACTAAATTACATTAATTTGAAATAGGCCTCGAACTCGATTATGAAAATTTTATTGATTTTTTTATGCATGGTAGGAATAGCTACCATGTAGATTTATAAAAATACATATAATTTTTTATCTCTTTCTCTTTTAAGCTAGGGCAACAGAAAAAAAAAACCATTATTTAAACTAACTTTTTTATCATTTCAATATGCATTTTTTTTCATGTGTAATTGTACATTAACTAATATTATACTATTAACTGATAAAAGCGCATTTTAAAAATTACTACACTCTTCCTTTTTTATTTATCGTTTATTTTCTGTTTTTTAGACTATAAATTGTTTCATTGTTGCATATCTTTTTCAATAGCTTTACTTTAATTTAGATTCAGCAAATTAAAAAATATATATTACATTTGAAAATATGATTTTTTTTTTTTTAAAGTTACATCATTTTTTTATCATTTTAACTTTAAATATTTTTATTTTTTTTTAAATTAATATTTTTTAAAATGCTGAATATAAATTAAAATTTACATATTTCTGTTTATTTAAATGAAAAAAAAATGAAATTCTATAAATAATATTTCGAGTTATAACGATTTTAAACTACCCCACTTTTTTTAACAAAATTTAAAATTTAAAATTTATTTTTTTATTTTTTTAATTATGAGAAGTTTTATCATACGATTTTGTTTACAAATGATATCGTTAACCATCACAAAAAATTTCAAAATTTTAACTCAATAAATAAAAATGTATTGAAAATGTGTCCCGGACCCCCTTAAACGCTCCACATATTCTAGCAACACCATCCTAAAATTAATATCTCACAAGGCAACGCTAAATTATATGAAGTATTAGTTGTACAACGTATTACTTTTCAATCTGTACATACATTCGCTCTGCTTTGCATTAGATTTTTAAATATATTGTGAGAAATTTATTTTTTATTATATGACATCTTAAAATGTTGTACAAGTGTATTGTATCCATCTGCAGGGTTAATTATAAAACAAGTGGTTATGTGTGATCACAGATCGTCAGAGGGTTTCGTTTAATATTCATTTCAAAACATTTTAATACTTTTTCGAAATCTGTTAGTTCCACATTTCACAACCAGTGGGCGCACTCCATTCTAAACAAATATCTATCCGAACGAAAATCCGTTTTACAAATTATCCGTAGTTATATTAGTCGAGGGGATCGCTCCCATAGCACCTGATTTGGTAGGCGCCTCCTGGCGGTACAATTTGGAACTAAAATATGTGCGGCTATGGTGCATAATATGGAAGAGTGGTCAAAGGAGTGTCGGCAAAAGTTAGAAAAGTGCACCACAAATAAAAAGGGTGGAGGTTAGAAAAATTGCTTAAAATACAGAAGTTAAAATCTGGAGTCGTAAATAATATAATACTTTTTGAAAATTTATGATTTTTCGCAATAGTATGCAAAGTATACAAAATTTCATATATCCAACTTAATTAGAGGCTGAGTTACAAAAGTGGCTTAAAATATAAAAGTTAGAGCCGGGGAGGGGGGGTGTAAATATAAGACATTTTCAAGAATTTTATGATTCGCCGTTTGGTGTGAGGTATTCAGCTATAAGTATCCGAAAATTCAAGTGTCCAACTTAATTCGGTGATGAGTTAGAAAACACCCCTGAAAATACACCTGTTAGAGCCCGGAGAAGTAAATATAAGACTTTTTCAACATTTTACGATTTGTTGTTTGATGTGAGGTGTTCAGCTATAAGTATTCAAATTTTCAAGTCTCCAACATATATAGTTTCTGACAACAGGCTCTGTGACGGACAGTCAGATAGACAGACAAAAGAGGAGTGAGACGAATAGTGTTTAGTCAGATGAAGGAAACCCTAACAAACATTAAAGTAGCCCCTTTTGGCTTTACAAAAATATAAAAAATGTAAAATTATATGTACTAGTGCTAATGATCGGAAGGAGCATTTTGCAACAAACCAATCTCTGTTTTGTTCTTTTTCCTGATTTGCGAGTTTTAAGTTTTCACTTTTTTATTATCAAAAAGTAACAGTGAAAGAATAATTAACAATTACTGAAATAATTGATCATGAATGATTAATAGTAATTTTTTTATATTGTGCGTGTATGAGTGTCTTTGCGTGGGGAGATATTTTAAAATTCAAAAAGTATATATGAAACTTTTCTTCATGATATGCAGATACAAAGATTTAAATTTAATTATTAAAATTGAATTTGTAAATGGCTGTGATAAAAGCTAATTTCGTTTACGATTTTTCAAAAGATAAATAACAAATGTAATAACTAGATAATTTTTGTTTTTATGCTTAAGATATTAAAATTTACTTTTTTATTTCCGTGGCCATTTTTTTCTCCTAAAATTCAAATATTTTTATTCGAAATACATATAACTCTAATATTTAACCAAATTGTTGGGATTTAATTGCAGAGTATAAATTGTTTTATATCAATTTAATTGAGAGTGTTTATATTATTTACATCTTGTAAAGCTCAAATCTTAAAATAGAACAGAAACAATCGGTCCAACACTGATATAGGTCGGTCGATCTTGCTTGTTCGTCTAAACTCAGCTATTAGACATTATGTATAGAATGGGGATGCAAATACAGGACATGTCCAGCCAATAAAAATAGTATAAGCTTGGATGCTTCAATTGCAACCCTAACCAATACATTAAAGGGGTTAATTAGTTACAAGCACCGACACAGGAGACACCAGTCATTAACCCAATGAATATGCTTGCTCGTAATAACATATACGGACGCTGTTTTATTGCCCGCTTCGGGTTTGAAATTTATATGGAGAAAACCATTTGCTCCTTAAAAAAGAAAAGAAAAAAATATATTTATGGAAAATTGTGAAAAAGATTCTACTCCAAATGTCTACACGGAAGGGACAGTTTCAAGTATAAGAGGACGAGGGGAGAGGCTGAAAACAAAAATGCTTGATCCGTTTTTTAATGTCACCTGTCTACGTTAGCTCTGCAGAAGCACGTTCACGGGGTTTTCGACGCAAACATGGTCTATGGTAAGGACGCCTACATAGACAACTGCCTTCATCTGAGACACCATTTCAGATGCCTCACAAGATAGATGAGTTTTGGAACACGCCATCTTCTGTTGGTTTACCGTTCTTTTCATGGTTAAGCCTATTCATATAATCAGTTCTACTTAAAAACAGGTCCCAAATAACCTTAAGAATAATATTTAGCAATATTCAGGAAAATAGTGTATAAAAAGTTATTTTTAAACGTTTTGTGCCGTATTTCGCATCAACATTTTTTTTTACCCTCAAAAACGGCTTTCGGGCCTACATAATTGAATTGTGCAATTATTTCAATTTGTCTAGTTCCTTTCTACATATTTTTTGCACTCACAAGCACTTCAAATTATGCTTTTAATATTAAATGACTTTTATGTTATATTAAAAATATTTCTTTCTCAAAGCTTTAATTAATAACACAACCAGAATAATAAATCGCGCGTGAAAAGAACAAATTTCTGATTTTGAAACGTCGTCATGACAAGTTCTTTTACCTTAAATAACATGTTATATCTCTGAAAAATGTGATGACGTGAATAGAAGAGCAGTAAATGGCCAAAATTTGCATCCTCACGTTCGGAAACTAGTCTCTCTGTAATTCGGAAAAGGTGACGATACGTAATTTGTCACCCATTGAATTACAATGCATTTCAGGCAGTTCTCATTATCTAATCTCATTTCACTAATAAAGCAAAATTATTATGTTGGAATTTTGCTAAAATATCGTCACTATTGTTAAAAATTTTAATGGAAAACCGTCTTTAGCTTTGAGCGAGTCACCCTGAAATTTTTACGAATTAGTATAATTTTTATATTAATTTTTGTACTAGTTACTTATGCATATATTAATAATCTTGATGGGTACTCCCATTCCTTTTATTTTCAATAACAGTTTATGTATGCATTGTATAACGAATGATCTATTTATACTATTTGCTGTTAAAGAAATCTAGAAAACAATGATTTCCTTTAAAAAAACAAAGTAAAAAATACATTTAATTGCAGTTTCTGATTCACTGATAATTTAGATTTTTTTATGTATGTGCTGTCATGAATTCCAAATTATAGAGCCTCTAGCTTCCGGTTGTTTAGGATTCAAATAAAAATCATTTACAGCATTTCTTCATATCGTCATATATTTCAGAGACACGAACTGTTGTTTAACTGAAAAAAACTTGTTACGTGGTTCGAAAAATCAGGAATTGGTTCTTTCCACGTCCTTGGAACCATTCTAGTTATGTTATTAATTATCAAAAGCCTTTGGAAATAAATATTGTTAAACTAACATAAAAGTTGTTTAACGTTAAACGCGTGATTAATAATATGTTAATGGAAATTACATAACATTGCTATAATTATACAATGCTGGAGACTTGAAATTAGTTTCTAAAACAAAATATTTTGATATGAAATAAGGTACAAATTGGCCAGAAAGACTTTTTTATACCCCATTTGTCTGAATCATACTAAATATGATTCCTGTGGTTATTCGGATTGTGATTTTTAAGTTAAAAACATATTGTGAAATATGGAACACGGGCTACAGTCTGAATCAAATCAAACTTAATTCCATAACCATAATAAAATTAAAATGAATAGAGAACCACTTCCTCATATTAAAGCGTTGGAAGTGTCATAGCGGTAATTTATGCACGAGGGCAATCCAGTTATTAAGTTCCGTTTTAAATTTTTGCCGAAGAAGCGCTTCATTCATTATTTCACGCAAGCGCGTCCACTTTGCTGACTCATTGGCAAACAATTGAAGTTATTTTGAAGTTATTTCTAGATCGCTGAGTATTGCGTCGGGTGCATACTAAAAGTAAAATTTGTTAAAAAACTCTAAAGCATTTGAAATTTGCGGACAAAACGCGATGAGTATTTCAATGATAAGAAGGTGGATGCAAAGTTTCAACGAAGGACGTGTAAACGTTCACAATGAAGAAAGATGCGGGCAGCCGTCTCCGATTGATGATGATTTGCTTACAGAACTTGAAGAGAAGATTAAAGTGAACCGGATAATCACCATTACGACACTGTCAACACGTTTCGTCAAATTTCCATTTACTTCTTCAGGAAATTGTATCGTGTCCAGAAAATTTAATTTTTTTTAAAACAGTGTGCTCTGTGTGTACCAAAAGATCTCACAGAGCAGCACGAAAAGAAACGGCGCGGCAATACACGAGCGTTTTTGAAGCGTAAAACTATGAGGATCGTAACTTCTAAAGTAATATCGTCACTGGGATTAGACCTGGGTGTCTCACGTAACCCCTGAATCAAAACAGCAATCAATGGAATGAAGACACACGACATCGCCAACAAGAATAAAAGCCGAGCTGGCAATAACGTATCGAAAAATCATATGTACAGACATTTGAGACAGACACGGCATTTTAATGATGGATTTCATGCCACGAGGTTAAACAATCAACGCGGCTACTTACGCGAAATGCTTAGAAAACTGCGTGTGCAATACAGAATAAGCGTCGAGGCTTGCTTCAATGGAGTATTGTTTTCATTAATGATAATGCACACCAACATAAAGCGATTATAAGTCAACAAATCCTTAGGACTTCCGCTGGGAACTATTTAACCTACAGCTCTGATATAGCACCAAGTGACTATCAACTTTTCCAGCACCTTAAATCGTTTCTTCCTGGCAAGCAGTTCACGGTAGACGACGGTCTACCACATGGTTGGCATCGCAGGTGGCATCTTTTTGCACCGAGAGCATACAATAGCTCGTGCCCTATCATGATAAATACTTTAAAAATGGTAGGAAATACTTACAAAATGGTGAGGAAAATGGTCTAAGAATTGAAATTATGCAATAAAGAATTTCTAATAATTATTTACTTTTATTTAATTGCTTAACGGAGCTTATTTTCGGATTCTCCTCGTATTTATCGCATTGCAATTTGTAACCGTCGGTTGTAAAAATGTTTCTAGAATTTGGAAAACCTATTTTATTGATTATTACTTTTATTACATTTAAAATTTAAAATATCACATAAATAAATCTAGTTCAATATATGTTTTATGGAAATATCTGTATTCAAAAATAAATTTTCTTTAAAGTTTGAAACTGAAATATATAAATTTCAAACCAGTTTCACCTCTCATCACTTATATTTATTTATTTTTCTTCATTTTAGCTAATCATGTATGTAGAATCATGTGATTCATATTAGAAAACAGTTCACATTTCAAAAACCCTAGGGGTACTAAACATATCTCAGATCAAAGGACAATAGATGCCTCAATTCTGCTTCACTAAAAATTTTTGATTTGAATTGAAATGTGAAAAAGATGGCGCGAGTCTCTGAGGAAACCTCAACATTTCGGATTTCAAAAGAGCCAATATGTTATTTTAAATATTTATCCCATTTTTAAAGAAAATATATCACAGTTCCATTTACTTTTCCATTTTTAAAATCACTCTCTGATTCTTATATCTTCCTTAATTTAATGCAATTTACATTTTAACTATTTTTAAGCTTTTTCTATATGTTTCTCCTCTATTCATATGCGTAGATTTATTTTTCATTTAGTATAAAATGTATCTAGTAATGCATAATTTTGTTTAGAATTTTATGTAATAAATATTTTCAACTGTATTTTCCTACTGATTCTCATGGAAATACAAAAGATTTATACGCAATTCTTCGTTTACGGCATTTTCCATTTTTATTTCACAATTTATTCTAAAGATATTTGACATAATGTGTGCAAGTGCATTATATTTTGCTTTTAAGGATAACGTTATTAAAACTTCGACACACACAAATTAATAAGACAAGTATAATGACATTATAAAGGATAAAACATTCCTTCTCTTCCTTATGGAGTATAATGATATTTAATTAACATTTATAATTTATATTGCAAACATTAGTCTTAATTAAACACAAATAATACTTTATTAAAAATTAATTAAGTGATATTTTGAAAAAAAATGCATTTCTAAATTCAAATTTTCTCAAAATATATAGTATATTCAGTTACAAAAGCAAACAATTCCTTTAGTTGCTCAACTTCGGTATCTTATTTATGCTTTTGCTAAACCATTAGTATTAGTAGATCAATTTTTTTACGGCAACATGCTATGATGAATGGAAATTTTATTTTAATTTAAAAAAAAATATGTTTCCTTATTTATGATTTTATTTATCAAATACTATTACTGCTGAATAACAAATTGATAAATGGAATGTTTAATAAAGCTTACGAAAACATTATAATAAAACACTCAATTTCAAAATTCATTGATCATTTTAAAGTATTTTAAAATTATAATTCATGAAACGCAATTCAATAAAAATGTATATTATGCATTATCGGTTTCTTTAAAAGTAGACTAAAATGCACTTAACCCTTAAATGCCTGATTTTTAAAAAATCATTGTAATAATGTTTTTCGGCTTTCATTTTTTAAATAAATCATGGGAAAAAACTTTAAAAAATCATATTTTGTTTTAAGTATAGTTTACGGCTAAAAAACAGTTTGTTACTAATCGGCAATACTGATGTTTAATTGAAAAAAATAATTTGCCTTGATAAAATTCTCTAATATTAAACACACAAGAATTTTAGGAACTATAATAAGACATAAATTTCACTTGCTCACTGCAGGTCAAAATAGGGTATTTCGCAAGCTCCCAAACAAAACAAAAAGAACACGTAGCAACAAGTGAAAAAATAAATCTATCTTTATTCTTAAACAGCACAAATGTTGCTATCTAGATGTTGAAAATCGATTTAATAATATTTTCAGAATGTATTTCATTGGCAGCATTAGACATTATAGCTTCAATATTATTCTAATAGTATTTTAGAAGCCTAAATTGGGTATGCTGCCGAAAAGCAACACCAGGCATTTAAGGATTGAGATATCTATATTATCGATAGGATAAAAAGTTTTTTAGTCAACGTTTTAAATAAGATGAAAACCATGTGTATTATAATTTAAATATACTGTTTATAATACACTGTTAAAAATTTGAAGCTAATTGTCCAGTTATTCGACCGTATTTTGAAAAGACTGTTACAGAACCGTAATTTAACTCTATTCTGATTATAATAAGGGCACTGATATGGTCAAAATAGAGTTAAATTACGGTTTTGTAACTGCGCTTTATAAAAACGATCCAATGACTGCACCGTTTGTTGCAAATTTTTAACAGTGTATGCTTTAGATTAATTTTGTAAACAATTTTATGTATCAAAATTAATATATAATTTGTTATATTTGTTTTTAAAGGCCAACATTTGAATTAAGATATCTTATTTCATTCACTATCATTGGGCGTTTACGGATATAAATTTAAATTTCAAACTTTTATTTTCATTTTTAAATTTACATACAAATAAGTCTGTGTAAGTTTAGAATTATGCGATTAAAAAAAGTTATTAATAAATAAAAATGTATTGAAATTTTTTACATATTTTGTTGAAGAAGAAAGGAAAATTATATATTATTATTTTTTTTTTTAATCAAACGAAATACTTTTACAAAATATTTTAAAATATACTTAAATGGTTTTCTTTTCTTTTCTTTTCTTTTCTTTTTTCGTGAAAGAAAAAAATATATATATATATATACTCATACACTTGAAACAAATCGTTGCCAGGATTGCCCAATTTTCACAACTACTTTGTCTGCGAAACCGTTTAGTTCTAAAATTAAAATATTTTAGCAGAATAAACTGCATATCTTGTGCTGCATATTTTTTTAGTTACTTTTATTGTAAATGGTACCTGAATGCAAATAATATTATAAAGCATTCGGAAAATCAAGTGGAGTTTCTCCAGATATTTTTTATTCTATAGTTTAATAAGAATAAATCAAAAATAGTTTTATAAAAAATAATCTTTTATAAGCATTTAATATTCATCATGAAAATAACTCCTAATTTTTTTACACCAACGCATGTTTTATTCCTACAAATCTCCGCTAAATTACATTAATTTGAAATAGGCCTCGAACTCGATTATGAAAATTTTATTGATATTTTATGCATGGTAGGAATCGGCTACCATGTAAATTTATAAAATTAGATATAATTTTTGATCTTTTTCTCTTTTAAGTTAGGGCAACAGAAAAAAAAAATCATTATTTAAACTAACTTTTTTAGCATATCAATATGCATTTTTCATGTATAATTGTACATTAACTAATATTATACTATTAACTGATAAAAGCGCATTTTAAAAATTACTACATTCAAACATTACAAAAATTACTTCTTTTTTTATTTATCGTTTATTTTCTGTTTTTTAGACTATAAATTGTTTCACTGTTGCAGTTTCACAGCGATATGGCATATTTTGGCGAGGAATTTATGGCGGTACTTAAATCCATATTTTTTTCAAACTCCCATAAAATTGTACAGTTACAGGGAATATTTGGCAATTTGTGAACTTTAGCGGGCTAATTGAAAAATGCTTTAAAGTTAATGTATTAATTTATAATTAAGCTGAAAATTATTAAAATGTTATATTGTATTCGGAAACACACTTTTGTACTCAATTTGTATAATTCTGGCATATCAGGAAGCGGGAAGTAAAAGAGTGTAAAAATAAATATTTTTACTTCATGCCGATCATAATTTTCCATTCCGTGGATAAATTGGTGCCAATAAACTTATTTTTAAATTAGCAAACACATATATCATATACATATGTTTTTCATTTATTTACTTTTAAATTATTTCATCTGTAATAACTTTAGTTATTTAATCGTTACTGAACATTTTATAAAGAAAGATTATGCGTCAAAACGTTATTCAATCTATATCATAAACAGTTGTCTTACATTTTTTTTTTTCATATCAAGATCAAAGTTGAAAGAAACAAATGTGCTAATCCATTCGGAAAATAAATGGGTCAAAATTAATTGATTAAATAATAAAGTGAATAACTCAGACTATTTTCATCCTGTAACATTTATGAATTTGGTGCATACTTAATTTTAAATGGTAAAATATCTATTTATATAAAATCCAAGTCTCTGTGTGTCCTTCCCAATTCCGGTTGGACCGCCTCATTGATCCCGGCCATGTTATCCTTCCTATTGTGAAATCCGTATCAGCTTCACCAATGAGTAATTGATGAAAAGTAATAATGACAGGGTTACCATAATAGCGCCAATTTTTGACAAACAGGGCAAAATATCGCCAGATTCGGTGAACTACCGCCAAATTTGACGAGAAAAACAAGTTGCCATATAATAAAGCCAACTTGGCGATAGCTGGCAAATTTGGTGAAATTCCCATTGAAAGCCATTTATCTTCCCAATCGAGATCACCGGAATTTAATTTAAACTCCGCGCATTTAAGTTTTTTTTTTTTTCAAAATATATGGGTCGGAATTTAAAGTGTAATATACGAAAATGTAATAGATCTTTACAACGTCATCCCGATGCTACAAATAAAAGTACTGCCACTGGACGGCACTTTACATTTTAGCTTAAACTTTGCAAGAACATGACAATTTGTAGACTGCAAGATAAAATTCATCAACAAAAAACAAGTGTCTTAAAAGAGACCATTGATGGTATGTTTAACTATATACATATATTATTTTTTAAATATCTTTTTACCTTACTTATATGTTTTAGCGAGTAATTAATGTATTTTTAAGAATTAACAATCTGAATTGTCCAAAATATGAATTTTTAAAAAGTTGAACAAAGATTGAATAGACCTGTAATCCCCCCAAAAGCCTCAAATCGGCATAACACTTGAAACCAAGCTGTGCGGATTTGTGGTTTTCTACTGTACATAGTTTTTTCATAAATGTGTTTCGTTTTTAAAATGTGTTATTTTCCTCTACCAGTGCGGAACAAGTGAGAAAAATTAATGTTCTTATGCATGTGTTGTATATGTCTTTATACTCATTTTCCATCATTTTTTGACGGGCTATCAATCCAGTTTCAAAATAAAACGCGACTAACTAAATAAAAGAAATCTAATCAAATAATTTATGTATTACCTATAATGTCTAAAACATCAATCGGGAAATAAATATCTTATGTGTAATTTTTAGCAATCTCCTATCAAAGTTGAGAAGTGCTTATGCATTTGGTTTGTCTGTCCATCTGTCCACGTTGTAACTCCCGTAAATATACTCGGATTTTCATTCAATTGATAAAGTTTATTGAGGGTCGCCAAAGCATGTTTGGTATTGTATATAAAGTATGTAGGATTAATAGTTCATTTACAGGGTCCTCAAAAGTATTCCATTGCATTTTGGTACATGGGGAAAATCGTTTGCTGAATACTTTAATAACATTCGCTATTTCAAATGTATTGAAACTGATATAAATCACTTAATTTCACTATGATCATGTTAGAAAAGGGCATTCAGCGCATTTTTTATTCATTTACAGGGACATACAAAAGAAATCATTTACAGTACTGTCTTTGAGTAATAATTGCTAGAGTGTGCGGTTTAAAATTCGGTATGAGATTTTAAATTTAATTAATCTTTTGCATGGTACTCGTTATATATAACTTCTATACATCATGTACAGGACTGTACAAAAGTATTCACGTACCATTTTCCTTATTAGAGGAAATTGCTGAAGGTGAATTTTCAACAGAATTATATATATTTCTTAAGTGAACTAAATTTTGGCATGTATGTAGTTAATAGGTACAAATCTATATATCATATACAGGTCTGCCAGAAAAAAATTGCATAATTTTCGGATTGCAGTTAGGAACATCTGACATTGGGTATTGAAATGTGTTATGCGTTTCCTTATGGTTGAATTATACGTAATATTTTAATTTTTTAAACGGAGTAGTTTTGTTGCATTTTTCTGAATGGGTTGGAAAGTGTTTCATAATCTATGCTTAACGCGTGATTTTTTTCTTTCTTGTTAAATTTTAAAATAAAAAGAATATAATGCAGAAAATCTAATGTATTATCGTAAAATATCAGTAATGTTGAAAAAGAAAATCTCTCACAAACTAAACAATATGAACTTTAAAAAGTTCTCTGTATACTTAAAGGGTGACAGATAATAATAATACAGATGTTACAAGAATAAATTATGTCTATTTTATTTAAATTTTCTAGTACTTAAGGTCTGCAATCCCGCTGTCATCGTCAGGGAGTTTTTTCATTAATCGTTGTTCTATACATTTCAAATACGTCACTTCGTTTGAAACTGGAGAGACTACAATTTTTAGGGTTAGATGAAGTAGAAGTTGTAGTGCTCTTGAATAAATATTTTTAGAGAAAAAAAATATTTAACTGCCGATCCATTTATTTTAATACGTCACTCTCGTTTTTAAATGCGTACACTGTAAAAAAAAAAAAAAAAAAAAAAAAAAAAAAAAAAAAAAAAAAAAAAAAAAAAAATACTGCCAGTTTTCCGGTAGGAATCGGCAAAATAGTTGCCCCTATCGTACCAGAATAATTTCCGACCCAGCTCGGAATAAAATCTGTAAAAATAAGGAAACAGTCAGTAAAACGGTATTTTACGGATTTTATTCCGACCTGGGTTGGAAATTATTCCGGTACGGTAAGGGCAACTATTTTTTCGATTCCTACCGGAAAACTGGCATTATTTTTTTTTACAGTGTAGCTGGACGGAATAGAAGTAGCTATGCTTCGGATTAAACTTGTGCAGAGCAAAATATTTAATTACCGTGCTATTCATTTTCATACGTCAGTCAAACTAGAAAAATATTGTTATTCGAAATCATTAAAATTTATAAGATACTAAGCGTATTTTTTCATTTTCTGCTTTTAAAGCATATGGCAATTTTCATTACATTTTAATCCATTTGAAAAGATTTAAAAATCCTTAGTTACTCAGTTCATATTGTGTAATTTGAGATTGAAACAAGGCGGAGAACTGCATTCAGTCTTATGATTTTATTTAGAAAATCTCCATTTTTTTTATGAGCACAAAAATAGAATGCAATTTTTTTTTTATTAGTGGGTTAAAAGGTTTCCGAAAAGACCAAACTATAGTCCAATGAGCATAATATATATATTTTTAGGAAAAGATGAAAAAGACTTCTCTCACATTTAATCGTTCTGTTCAGTCTCTATATTTTAATGAACGATATGTCACTGCTCTTAAAACTGACAACTAAAAAATTATTACATATTTAAAAAGAAATATTTTCATAATTTAGTAAAAACATAAATGATATATTTGTCATAAATTTATTCCCCAAAATAACGGTATTTAATTTTTAAATGTTTCCACGCCTGATAAGTATGGACAGTAAAATTTCTATTAACTATCCCAAGCAGCAAATTTTTTTGTCGAACAATTGGCAATTTATAAAAAGCGTTGCGCAGTTAGTAGGATTGGGAGATATAGGGTTGGTAATTGGTTGGAAACGGTGGGTGCAAAGGTTTTACATTGATTTAATTTTGAGCATATCTGAGCATGATTCTGAGCAGCGAAAAGTTGGACCACTGTTAGGCCTCTGTTTAAAAATAGCTCGATGGCTAATGGTGCAGCAAGCAGGACATTTCTTATTATAAGACAATATCGAAGGAAAATTAGCCAACTATTAGCCAACTTTTGTCCAAGTATTTTAGGTTACTTGGAAAGACAGTTTGCTAAATTCGCAAATAAATTTCCTAAATATTAAAATTTATATTAGAAAAAAATGTGTTATAGATATTATTGTTTTTATATATCATTTATGCACTTTGCAAGAGATTAAAAACATTTAAGTACATTTTAGTTGCCTAGAAATATAATAAAAATTTCTTCACAAATTACAGCGAGTTACTTGAACATATTATATATCAAAAGCTACCCAAGAAAATAGAACTTTTGTAGACATTATCTTTCATTTATTAATTTAATAAAAACAAACAGTAGTTTTACAATTTAAAGAGAAATATGAAGTAGAATGCGAAAACATTTTATTTTATAAAGTTTTTAAATTATATTTACATTATAAATATTTTCAGATTATTAAAAAGCATATGCATAATATCAGAAAATGTTTACTAATAAATATAATCAGTATTTATAAATATACAGTCATTTAATTTTGCACCTATAAAAACTAAAATTTAAATTTAAAAGATTTTTTTTTTATTTTTGGGCTTAGACCTTGATGAGATACAACTGGGTAAACACATGAATTTTGCATTACCATCGACGGATAAATTCTGTATAACATTGGAGCAAAATAGGTTATTTTGATATGTATTTATAATCATAAAAGTAAAACAATGTTAATATCAGAAAATGTTTACTGATAAATATAATCGGTACTTATAAATATACAGACAATTAATTTGGCACCTATATAAAACTAAAATTTAAATTTAAAAGAATGTTTTATTCTTGAATTTGGACCTTGATGAGATACAACTGTGTAAACACATGAATTTTGCATTGCCATCGACGAATAAATCCTGTATAACATTGGAGTAAAATAGGTTATTTTGATATGTATTTACAATCACAAACGTAAAAAAATGTTATTGCTTTTGATGTGATATGACCCCCTAAGGTGATACTGACTTGACAATACACGGATATTGTATTGACATTGCCAATGAACGTGTCTCTATTATTTGAGAAAAAACATTTCGTTAAATGCAACTTCATCAAATACCTAAAAAGATGTTTTAGACCTCCGACGCTGCCCCTGAAATAGTACGGGCTGAAGAATACATGAATGTGCAATTTCATCGAAAATGAATTTGTGTGAAACATTTCATTAAAATTACATATTACATTGTCATCGACATTGAACTTCTCTGCTTCATTTCACAAAAATCAATTCCCAAAAATGAATAAAAAATCGATTTCAAGATTTCAATCCGACAGCCAGACATTTGCCAGACCGAAAAATAACAAACTAAGATAAATAAATGTGTTTAATAATGTTAGCCAACATTGGAAACTTAGGTTTTAGAAAAAAAAAATAAATAAAAAAAAATCTGAACTTCTGATGATTAAATAGTTGATTGACAAACATCGAATATGTGCAAAATTTTCATATTGTGTTTATTTTTAAATGATTTCTGGAATTATCTTCAAATTATTTTCATTTAATTTTTTTTAAGAAAAAAATATTGAAATAGGAGAGAAAAAAATTAAACTTATAATACGTAATCAATTGATAGAAAAGTAAAAGATTTTCAAAACAAGAAATATCACCTAATGTTACGTTAATTAAACAAAAAACTAGTATGTTGTGGTCATCACAAAACTTTCTTATATATAAATCACGTCAATTAAATCCTTTAAATAGTACAAGAAATAACAACGATTTAGCACCAATTCATATCAAAGTATATCTGAATTTGAAGTTGGATGAAAATTCGTGCATTAGTTCTTGAGATAGAGCTATAGCGGAAATTCTGAAAAAATGTAGCATAGCAGCGCCACCTGTTGAGCGATTTACACTAAATGTAAACAGCACTGAACTATACTAAGGTATACCTGAATCTGAAGTTTGTTGAAAATCCAAATATTAGTTCTTGAGAAAAAGCTATTGCGGAAATCGCAAAAAATACAGCAAAGCAGTGCCACCTGTGGAGCGATTTACACCAAAAATTAAACAGCACTAATTTATATGTCAATTCATCTCAAGGACTAACTAAATCTGAAGTTTGATGAAAATTCGTGCAATAGTTCTTGAGATACAGCTCTTGTGGAAATCGTGAAAAATGCAGCACAGCAGATTATAGCAGCACCACCTATTGGGCGATTTACACCAAAAATTAAACAGCTCTAATTTATATCAGGGACTAACTGAATCTGAAGTTTGATGAAAATTCGTGCATTTTTTCTTGAGTTAGAGCTATTGCGATAATCATGAACAATGCAGCATACCAGCGCCACCTGTTGGGCGATTTTCACAAAAAGTAATCAGCACCAAACTATATCTTGGACTAACTGGATCTGAAGTTTTATCAAAATCCGTGCAGTAGTTCTTGAGATATAGCTATTGCAGAAATCGTGAAAAATGCCTCATAGCAGCGCCACCTGTTTAGCGATTTTCACCAAAAACTAATCAGGTCCAGTTTATATCAAGGTCTAACTAAATATGAAGTTTTGTGAAATTCCGTGCATTATTTCTTGAGATAGAGCGCCCACAAAATTTTTGTCACATACAGACTCACAGACACAGTGACAGAGTGACGGAGTGACAGAGTGACAGAGTGACAGACAGACTCACAGACAGATATTTTCTAAAAACCATCAAATCTTGTTCTGTGCATTCTAAAACGTATAAATCCGTTGAAAACCGGAAGTCGAAAATTTTCACGAATCCAATACTTTCTTCTTGTAAAGATAGAAGAAAGTAATAATCTTGCATCGGAATCCCTTTATTTTCTTCTATATTCAGTAACTATAAAAATGTGCTGACAAATGTTTTTCCTTGAAGATATTTTCGTTGCTGAATATCATCGTAGACAATCTTGTTTAAAATCCTGTAAAACATTATTTTTTGGCAGTAAAAAGGTATATTAAGAAAAGAAAACATGTATTAAAAATATTTTATAGTAATGCGAAAGTTCACAAATGAGAGTACATCAAAAAGTTTCAAGAAATAGTGTTATATTTAACCATTTACAAAAAATCTGAAATGAATATAACGCAAAATATAGATATAACGCCTTTTTAAATGAGAAAATGAAAGTGCTAAACTGGCTATATAAGGTCATTTTCAATCTTCTTCATGAAACGAAGCGTTCAAAAGTGACATTCTGATAAATATATTTTCCAATTTCAAAGAAAGTATCTAAAAAACTTTTAAATTGAAGCCTTTTCTGTTTGAATAATGATAAAGAAACATTCTTTAAGACATTTATGAGGATTTCCCAGTGAACCAAGGTCTAAAAACAGAAAAATTACCACCATTACGAAAAATGACATAACTACCATTAATAGACTAAATTATTTAAAAAACTGAATCGTATGTCATTGAAATTTCGTTTTATAGAAACATTCTTTAATATGAAATTCAATTTCACTAATGAGGAATTTAGATCCTGCGATTCTTTATTTTACTTGGAAAAAAAAAAAAAAAAAAAAAAAAAAAACAAGTTTCTATTATCTTTTTTTAGCGAATTTTAATTTAAAATTATTATTATGTAACTAATATGCAAGACGGATAATATATTTTGAATATCGCTTTAAAATAAAACATTTAAATAACTTTTAAAAATAAAAATACCTTTGTCGCTATGTAACTTACATATCAGGATCTCGGGTGAGAAAAGGGCGAATCTCGAAATTGGGGTGTTGGGAAATCAAGGTCAAAGTTTTGCAAATAGTGTTATAGAATAGGATACTACTCACTTTAGCAAGACATTGTGAGAATACTACGGGCGAACCAGGGCAAAACGACTTACCTATGTGTTTCCTACATCTATTTGACGTGGAAAAAACAACAACAACAAAAAATTGGTTTTTCGAGTTCGCCCTTCCTCTTCCAAGCTCCTGATATAAGGAACACAGCAATTTACTATATCTTCATTAAAGGAAAAAAATGTTGAAAACAATTAAGATTAAAAGTGCTAATCTATGTTTTATTTATATGCTTTCAATGTAGCTGAGTTGTCATAGGCGACTATTTTTTTATTCTATCTCGTACCGATTTTTCAAAATAAAAATATTTCATATACACTTTTCTAACATCTGCAAGAGAAATATACTACAATATTTGTATTTTAGAAATAGTGGTGCTAATTGAAAATAAAAATAGTCGCCTGTGGCAGCACTTATATAGATAAGTATACTATTTCAAATTAAGTGAACAAATACTTATGTCTTATATCGAAATAGCTAAACTACTGAAAAATACCTTTCAACAGTAATTGACTAAGAATCTTCAATATAAAACCACATGTTTTAACTATTGAAGAAATTCCTTCACATTGAATAATGTTAGTGAGTACTAAAGTATCTATAAGAATACTTATGTTCATTTTGGTTCTCATAAGGTAATTTTAAAACGAACACAATATCAATAGTTCTTTGGCCAATTACTAGCGAAGCCTCTAATGGCTATGGAATATATGTGAGGATCATATTCTGATGTATATAATTATAAACATTTATTTTTCAAAATATAATAAAGAATAAATCTAAGGCGTTTGTCCTCTCATAATGATCACAGTTCGGTATTAATTATCAGAATAGTAAGCAAGTTTCTTTGTGCTAGATATTGTCTACTGAAGCTTGCGTCACTAAATTTTTATTCTTCCTGCTGAGATTGAAATTAACATTTCAGTAGTGTAATTATTGTTAGATAAAAAGATAACAAATATTTTAAGGCAATGGAGAAAATGTGTACCACTTAATTTTAATCTCTAAAATACTAAAATGTTGAGTAAATTTTGCCAAGGGAAGACAACTGTACTTAGGGCCACTGTCCGTATTTTGTACAATATTTGGAACTAAGGGTTTATATTCATCTGTAATGAATAACGTATAGGGAAATATAAATATTGCATTTACATGAGGTAGAAAAGTGAAATATCTACATTTGAAACAACTAAAAGCAATTAAAAACTCTCATTAGCATAGTTATGCAAACGCCTTTTCAATATTAATTTACATAGTCAGGCATGGCATGCAAGCATGGATGTGTAAACTATATTTCAACATTTATCTATAGACCTGAAATTACAGGCTTTAATCTTAGCAAAGGCGAAATGAAAATAAGTCGAAAATTACGTCTTTATTTTAGAAAACAGTGTTTAAGCTTTATGAAAAAAATTACATGTTTTCTTTAGAACATGTTTATTTTCACTAGCAAAAACATATCACTTTCAAAAAATTAGGATCTAAGTCGTTGTTTAATTTTAAATTGCATTTTATTTGAACACTTAGTGTTATGTAAAGCGTTCTGAAACTAGACTGGGGTGACTTTAGATTTTAAATTTGGAAGTGGCTTTTTTTTCTGTTTGCTAAATCTTAAAATTAACTGCGCTAGAATTACAGAAAAAATAACAAAATATGAATGGACTAATAATATTGAAACGCGTGGCTTTTTTAGCTTGTTCGATTAATTTCAATGTTCTAAGATAATTAAACACGTGCATTTTTATTTTTAAGCTAATAAAAATCATATTTATATCCACCATGACTTTACGGAAATATTGTGAATTAATTTAGCATTTTTTGTTAAGTGTTATCACACAGATCATAAAAGGTGTAGTTTCATTAAAGAGTTTAAAGACCGCTACAAAGTTACCTAATGTTTTACAACAATGTGCAATTTTGTGCGTAAATTTTACGTTTTGACTTTTTGCTAATCGATTTCAATTTTTATACAAGCAATAGCACATTCCCTCCTCCTTTTCAGAATATTTTATTTGGAAATATAGATTTACGATTTAAAATTTTGATGGTCATATTAACGTTTTAGAGGTACAAACATAGATGGCCTAGTTACACTAATTTACATTTTGAAAACTTGTTGTAACGAATCTTCGAAACCCCGTTACTTGTGATCGCAGTATTTTAGACTACTCTGTTTTTACTTCACATGAGAACTTTTAAGCAAATCACAATTTTTTTTAGAAACGCGCTTTGCCTATTCAACTATCTTATCTTAGGTTTATAAATAAGCTTGCTTGGACTATATCTAAGTGTTCTTATAGTGGAAAACAATTTCACTAAAATTTACTAAGCCAAAATCATATGTATAAAGAAAACGAATATACTCTTATCTAAAAAGAATATGTCTCAGTTATTTGTAGCAAGATATTTAGATTATTCGTTCAGGTTTGCAGATTTGCACTTATGGAGTATAATTGTTTGTTAATTGACCGACATTAAAACCACCAATAACACTGATCAAAAAGCCATTATTTCTCTCAAAATGGCTGAAGATTGCTAGCAGTGGAAATCGGATAAATGTTAACGGCTTTTTATAATTTATTTTTCTCTTCTTTCGATGTCCCTATAGGCTAAACTATTCGAAATATACTGTAAAACTAAAAACACAAACTTAACTGTCGTTCTTTTTACTTTCAAAAGCTGCAATCGATTTAAAAAATAAGAGTTTCAGCCCTTTTTAATTCTTTAAAGTTTGAATTTGTGTCCCCCACTCTTTTTTCGAAGCCAGCATCAGCCTCAAGTTTAGAGATACGGGAAAACGAAAAGTACCTACTTAATTCAGATACGTATTGTTCTACAACGATGCAATAAGTTTTGCAAAAATACTAATGTTAACTCTTTCAGAAAAATATGTGACTGGAAGACACTCTGGCTCCTAGAGCGTAGTGCTGTAAAAGTAACGACTAAACGAGCACTCGTATGTATTTGTTACTTTCAAACGCACTACCCGTTAGAAAATATTCGTTACTCGTTACTTTCGTTTCTCTTTACAAAACAGATATAAAAAATCATCCTAAGTACTGGTACACATATATTCGGTGTATTTTCTAATTTTCTGAGTGTTTTTTTTATTACAATTAGTTTTAACTGTTCCTTAAAATAAAAGAAAAATTCTATCTGCATTCTTGCACTAATTTAACATTTCATAAAGTATAAAACTGGGCGTTCAAAATACTGCATGTGAAATATATGGTCACAAGACTATGGTAAATATAATTATATACCGTACGTGAGGTCTTTTCAAAAATTCGTTACCGTTACATAGACCCATACTAAATTTTGGCCGTAACCTGCCTGTCACAGAAATCTGCGTAAAAGTGGAAACATTCACAATATAATAATGAATAAATAAATACAACCAGTGGAATTTTACCTTGAATTGAAATATTCCAAGATCGATTGCCATGAAAATTATACAATGAAATTCCATCTGCGAAGACGAAAAATCTCTCTAAAACGGAATTCCTATGTGATTTCCCGCGATTCTGTCTCCGTAAGTATAGCTGTATGTATTAAAGAAAAAAAAGTAATTGAATACCTTAATAGAAATGTCCAATGCTTACTGAAACCAGTAAAACATGCGACAACGGAACCTATCTATAAAGGAAACTACCATTAAATCGGTTCACAAAAACATATTTACCTCCGTTCAACATCGCGAAACTTTCTGACACATTAATATACACAGTCTAATGCATAAAATAATAAAATTAGCAGTCATGGGAAAGATATGGAATCAAATAGCGTTTTTCATTTTTCGATAATTTTATCACAATTCAAGCTATAATCAAATGCTTTTATGCGACGGTCCTTCAATTACTGTCGCATCCAGAAATTCGGTTCAAAACATCCATTTTCACAGTATCGTGAAACAAATCTTTTGAATTTAAAGGAAAAAGAGAGAGGCTAACCCATTTCTTAATTTCAGATCAAAAGCGCTTATCGATTTTATCACGAGTATGAGTAAAAATGAATGATTTAAAAAGTAATATTTCATAAAAATGCTTTATCATTCCTTAAATACACACTGTAAAAAAAATTCCGCAACGTTCCTGGGAAAAAATGGGCAGCTGAGTTGCCCATTATTTCCAAGAAACATTTCTTGAAAATGACTGGTACTTTACTGTATATGTTAAAAACTTTCTACAGAAATGCCAGTAAGTTTCCTGCGAAATACCAGGAATATTTCTGTTGACAGCAAAACATTACTGACATATTCAAGGCTGGAGTAGCACAAGAGCGAAAAATGTCCAGACCAGGGATCGAACCTGGATACTTGGCGTGCCGTGCCAATGCCTTACCTGTTAGGCTATCCGGACCGATACCTGGCTGACATAATTCACTCTGGATGTTCGTTCCCTTCATTATGACATTACTGACATTTCACAGCATGCGGGATCCGCAGACGATTTTTACATTTCCAGTTGACAATTTTCGCTTCATTATCATTATTTGTTAGAATGAAAAAATATTTTGAAATTGGCATCAAAATTATTATTTATAATTTACACGAAAAAATAAATTTTCAGTTAAAATTCAATAAAGTAAATATATATGTGATATATTGTTTCCGAACTTTGCTTAAAATATAAAAATATATAAATGTAAATAATAATTAGAAAAAAAATCTAGACATAAAATATTTTGGATTTTCGTCAGTGATTATGTTAGTTTACAAGTTAGATAAAATACATATAAATTTTCATGAAAAAAAAAACCTAAACGTAATTGTATATTTTTTCCGAAAAAAAAAATTCAAATTTGCAGCAATTCAAAGTGTCAAATATATGTCAAATTTAAATCAAATTGTAATAAAGTGTTAAAATATAAAATTAATTAAAAAAGAAAAAAAAAGTCAAGAGGTAGCATCGAACCCGGGACGTACGGGTGGCGTGCAAGCTTTCTGCGTCCACACCACGAAAGACACGTTGAAAGCTGCAAACTAATGGGTATTTGAAACGTATGCTAAAACTCAGCATCTAATTTCTGAAAATCTAAGGCCCATTTGAGGAAATCCTTTCACAAGAATAATTAGAGATAAGAACTCTAAAACATACTTTAAATTAATCAAAATAGGTGAGAATCATATTTGATTGTCCCCTGGTTAATGCAGATCCAAATAATAGGCGTATTTTTTTTTACACAGTCTGCTCGTTAAAGATTTCACAGACAAGTACGAGAGATAATCTCTTAGTGATGTCACACAGGTATTGTATTTTCATCTGAATTATCTTGACAATAGAGACGTAAAGGATTATGTCGTCTATTGATTTATTTGCATTCCATATTGATTTTTTTACATTCATTTAAGGAATTCGTTTTCGACACTCGCGCGCGAGCAACGGATTATAGGAAAAAAAATAATAAATGGCGGCCGCAGCGTTTTGCTGTTTCCAACTTTTGTTCAGGAACGTTTCAGATAAGAAAACCAGAATTTCACAGGAAAGAGCTAAATTATTCTGAAAACCTGATAAAAGGCGAAACGTTCCTGGATTTTACATGGAAAGTTACCATTTTTTTTTACAGTGCAGCTGCAACGAATAATTTATTCTATTATAAGCTTCAGTTCTTTTTACAGTAAAAGCATGAGCAATTTTAATAGATTAAATGTATAATTAATGCGAAATTAATCTAATTACAATATTAAACGCTAAACACATATTGTCTCTTTATTGCTTGGATCTATGCTCCCGTTTTTAAAATACAGACTTAGAACCTCTTGGTCCCCCATCCCCCAAAAAATCAATTATTCTCTCAATGTTTGAAAAAAAAAACATATAACGCCTCATATCAGAAAAATAAAAAGTACAATCAAAGAAAGAATAAACGATTTCATAGTAATCGTTCTTCTAAAAGCAGTTTGTTCTGCTATTGACCACCTGGGTTTCAAAATATTGCTTCCAAAATTATTTGCACGGACATTTTTGGCGAATGAACGAGTTCTAAGTAACTAAACGACTAAATGAATACCCGTATGCGATACTAAAATACGGGAACAACTGATTTCCAAGTCCAAAGACCGAACACGAATTCGCATATTTTCGCATCAGACAATGCGGCTCCGTTCATGAATCACGAAATGAAAGTAGCGTTTGAAATTTGTTTCTTAGTTTTGCAGTAACGAATAACGGCTCATATTCCCAACTAACGCTTCAGTACTACTTTGTATCAGAGAGAATACCCATTACTCGGTAATGAATACATGCGGTTTGAAACACCTCTACTAGAGAAGTATTTTTTCCTAGGATAAAAGTCACTAAATGCTTGTATTTTAACAGAAAGTTTTTAGAAACTGATTGAACACTTAATTTATATCACTTTTTAATTTCTCGAAACATTCTGACGATGAGAAGTATTTATAAAAATAATACTATCTACACAATACTTTCTCAGAACAAAAATAAGCTTGTAGCTTTTGCTCAAGTTTTTACAAATAAATATCAATATCTTTGTACCAAAATTATACACAGGCTTTGGAAACAATATATTTGTCATTCAATTTATTTGTCATGTCAGATTTTATATGTTAAGAACTAGGTCATTTTTAATGTTAATTGACTCGGTGTGAAAAAAGAGAGAATAAAATACTATACTTTTACAGCTCAATATCAATATTTTTGCACAAAAATTGCACACACGTATTGGTAGCATTGTCACTCATGAAAATTTGAAAGAGTTTGGAAAAAATATTTCGTTGTTAATATTAGATGGCCCGATGTAAAAAAAAAAAAAAAAAAAAAAAAAAAAAAGTAAGAAGAAGAAATTCGGGTGTACTCAACCAAAGACAACATTATTTCAATTGGAAATATTTCTATTTTATTATCACTGATTTTAGGCGTATTTAATATTTTTCTAGCCGGACGGGTCAGTTAGTTTATTGTTTGAGAATTAGTTTTTTATTTCATATACATAAAGCTTTTTTTTATACATTTATTTCAAATTTCATATCCTACGGTAAAGAAACATAACACAAACCAAAGCATTATGTATTTGTATCTCCCTTTATATTATTATTACTTAATCATTAAAAACTTCAAATGAACTTCATAATGAACTTCAAATAAGCGATCGACTTTAAATATTAATTTGAAATTTTTTGCTTGAAATTATTTAATCGCAATATTTACAATTCGAAAATAACGTTTTCCGTTGAATTACGATAAATTATTAGAAATATAAATATGGAATTTTGTATTGTAATTGATTTGCACTTTTATCATGTAAGAATTAAACGTTTAATATAATTCAGAAAAATCAGAGGTAATAATTGCATTTGTGAGTATCTGAACACATATTAAATCATTTAAGACAGCAAGATAATAAACATTCTGCTCCCTAATACTTAATGTGGCTATCGAACATTTATCGAACTTGTCTGCATATTGTCCGCAATGTTATCATATAAATGCAATTCTTATTAAAATTTAAACTAAAGGGGCTTTCTATCTTGCCACTATTAAAACACACAAACAATCCGCTAATCTCCACAAATATTCATTTCAACAAACGCTTGCACAAATGTTTTACAAATTGAAAAAAAAAAAATTATTTATAAACTATAATTTTTTGTTTTCAACACGTATGACTACATAAACAAATTTTGTAAAAAAATTTCACTTGTAGGCAGTTTCATTTGAAGAAAAATATCTTTTTTATCTTTTTTGCTTCATATATAATTTGTTCATTTAAAGAAACAAATTTACTAATATCAAAATGTTTATTTAATAAAAATGGATGTAAGGAGCAAAATATTTCCCATTAATATGAATAAATTTCCCTAAGATGCATTATTTATGTCCAATTTCAGAAGGGTTGGAGAAGTATTCGTTCGTCACGAAAAAATTACAAATGAAACGTTTTTAGAAATTACTTTTGAATATAAAAAGTCTTGAGCGTAGAAAGACACCTAAATATAAACCAATGTGATTTTAAATGTTGGAAATGTATAACGATGACAAAATGTCCATTATTAAAATTGATAGGTTGTTGAGAATTCGCATAAATCTCTTCAAGGCTAACTTTTATCATTGTCTTCGCTAGTATTCAAACAATATATCTACATCTGAGATATTGCCAAGAATCTGTGTTTATGTCTTACAATTAAGATTATCAGAACCAGACAGGCTATTTATAATTTTAAAAAATGTTGTACTTGCATTGTTAATGATGTATGAAATAGAAACAGTGTTTCTTTTAATACATTTGATCTTTTTAATTAAATGAAAAAGAAAATGACAATGAATAAGGTAAAAAAACCTTTTAAATTAATCTTAAGTATGTTCAAGTGTCTATATTTATAATTCTCAGCATTTTAAAATTTAAATAAAAAATATTCGATGTTTTAAATAAAATTGAAAAAAATATGCAGATGGATGTGGAACTGTCTTTACAAACAATCGCATGAATGTTTTTCCTCTTAAATAATACGCATAGACTCATATCCTAACATTAGTAGTCAAATAAATGTACCACATACCAGCCTTCAAATGATGTTCTGTGGGACATAAATTCTGTTAGACGGCGGGTCCATAAAACGGTATTCTACTAGCTATTAAAGTGCTAGTACTTCGTCTGACCATTCGGAATTTTGAAAGCCACGTCCAATTCTAAGAGTAAAGTGCAGTTGTAATAGAGAAAGGCTCGTTTTATGACAATTGTTCAATATGAGAATTTCCCAATCTATAATTTAAGCAATGAGTAACTCTTTTTGTCTTTGTGTTTTTACTTCATTTGACCTTTCTGAATTTGGCATGCCACGTCCAATTTTAACAGTAAAGTGCAGTTTCAATAGAGAAAGGCTCGTTTTATGACATTTGTTTAATATGAAATTTTGACGATCTAAAATTTAACAAATGCGTTTTTTTTTTTTTTTTTTTTTTTTTTTTTTTGAGTTGACCATGTCACTGGGAAACGCAACTTCAAATCACTGACATTTTGAAGTAAAATATTATGATTTTATGAAATAATAAATAACAATTCGAAGCTTATAGATATTTCAAACTATACATGCAATAGCTAATGACAATTTACATCTAACTAACAGCAACACTATAGTAACACTTACGATTACTTTCTGAACATGCGAAAGTACGTTGAAATGTTGTGTAGTAGAAATAGATTTCCTACGAGACACTGTGGTGGAACCATCTGCTGAAAAATTTTATCATTTGCATACCTCAGCTACATATTCAACTCCCTAGATTTCTATTGCTTTCCAATTCCATAATTGCAGTTTTAACTCGTAGGAGTGAAGTAAAAACACATTTAAACTAATCATAAATTGAATTACATTATAAAAATGTTGACTGAAAAAAAATAGAAAAATAAACAGAAAATCATTCATCTGTTGTAAGTAGAATATGAAAATTTCTTTTAATTTGGAAAAGTGTAACATCACTTAATATTTTTCAGACCTTCCAAACAATGGAATGATAATGAATTCAATTTTTTGAACAGTTGTCTACTTAAACATGTTTAGTCTATTCACATAATATTTTTGAATAAATTAAAAAAAAACATTAAATTTTAAGTAACTGATTTTTAATATCCAAAAATTCTATGTATTTTAATAAGAATCTAAACAGGCATTGAAGAAAATTGGCATAAAATAGTTTTGATGTTACTGATAAATGATTATTGATTTATTTGTTAATTTTTATTTATATTAACTTTTACTTTTATTAAAATTTAAAATTAACGACATACCCAACATATAACACCATTTCTAAAAATCATATTTTTCGAATAATTTTTCCCCAATATTTTAGTTGTATTTGCCATTGCTTTATCGCTTCAGAAATATCGATTTTAACAAAGTCGGAATAGATGTAATCCAAACTGGTAATAGACTTATCTTTATTAATAAGCATATCAATATTAAAAAGCATTTCAATCAAGTCGTCAACATTTTCATTTGTAAACAAGTTAAATGCATGCATGATACTTACAGTACACATGAATAGAATTAAACACATACAAAGTATTACTCTAATGTATCACTTTATTAAATATATCGAGTGGATAAAAAATATTTTATGTCATTAAATTTTACTCTAAGACAAAAATATATTATAATTAATTAAAACGTCTCATTATCATAAATATACCTACATATATATTACGAAGCTCCCCCGCTGCACTGATCAGTTTTTCCAAAAATATCTTGAAATATTATGAGGTTTTATTTTTAAACGGTTATTTTTTCAAAAGAACTTATTGTCTGGGGCCCTATAACCTTCGGCAGCGTAGATACAAGAAGGCTTTGTCCGCATAAATTTATATCTTTAACAGATAATCTCTCTAAATGAAGATATTGTCGGTGACACTGTTGTAAATATGTAAGTATCTATCATCTATAAATCCTTAAATTTATATAATAGTGTAGCGTATATATTACTGTTATATATTACTGAATTCGTCGCTGTTTGCATCTTGTACCATATAAAAAGTATCAAAGTGTTATGGATATGTGGGTGATGGTAGTCACAATTCACATTTAATTCTAATTATAGTGTAATGTTTTAAATATATTAATTATTATTTTAATTACAGTATAAAATCAAAAATATTGTTGCATCCTGAATCTTGAAAATAGCAGTATAGTATTGCAAATATGTAATTGAATATGATTCATTGAAAGTAGTATTTTTTATACTTGTACACAGATTATATCATTGTTAGCATCTTAAATCCTGAAAATAGCATCAAAGTGTTGTAAATATGTAGATTATTGTGTCTAAAAGTGCAAAAAGATAAATACTCAATGTCACAACTTTTAAATCTTAAATCTATGTGCACTTATGTATAATACTAATGAATATTTCTATTAAATGTAATTTTAGAGTTTGGTGTTCCGTAGGTAGTAGAAGATTTCCCTACCCTGGTCTCGGGGTTCAAACCTAACCATAAGACAAAAGAGTGTTCTCAGGGTGGGTGCTTACCTTACCTTACCTTAGGCAACGTATACCCTGGTCAACCTCGTCTGCTTTGTAAAGAAACACTCAAAATGACATTTACACATCCCTAAATTGGGAAAATAAATTAGTTGGCTGGATCTTTAAAGACATACCGATAGATATGTTGCAAATAATTCCTCACCAATACTTACTGAGAAAATAAAACCGAAATAATAAGAAAACACGCACTGCCATGGATACCGTTGAGACTTATGTTAAACGATAGATGATAGAAACGCCAACCTCATAATTGTGTATGCAGCGATATAATAATAAGAACATACAGACACACCGGTCCCTAAAACTATAACCACGTGATGGAATTTCAGTTATTGTTGTATAAAATATGTTACATCGCAACATAATATAGAACTTGGAATACAAATAAAATAAAGCAGGCCGCTGTTCAATGAACATTTCTGAAACATGGTAAAATGTTATTTCATGTGGTTTAAATTTGAAACTTTTAATTACCATGCACTATTTTTTGAATTGTCAACTAGATGGTCTCATTAATTACGCCAGTCTAATAATTAGGCCTAATTTCTTATAAATCACGTCCATGCCATTTTTGTAGCGTTGAGTGTGAGATTGAACCATGGATGTGACATTTATTGATGTAAACAATGTAATTTTATTTTAATAATTATATGCGGCATAATGTGTCATCTTCAAGTATATATTACGAACAAAATGTAATTTTAAATTAAAATATTCAAACCTTGAGCTCAAATCCTGATTTTTTAATTGTAAAATTTTAAAAACATATTGGCAGCATAATTTATTTACAACAAATTGCATTTTAATTTTTTTTAATTATCAAATTGAAAGTTCACTTAATTTTATAACAAACAAATTGCATCACTCAGTAACCGTATATTTTTTTCGTAATTTTAAAAGAAAATTCTTTTAGCGTAATGGGATTGTTATATTAAAGTTAAGTAAAATAAACAATAAAAAAATTGCTATAGGAGCAATACCTCTACAACTAACAGTTTAGAAATTATCTTTTGGTCATCTATAAGAAGGAACATATGCCTCCGTGTGTTTATTAGTTATGCTTAATGCATATGGATTAGAGTTTTTAAATGATAAAGAAAATTTAGAAAAAAAACATGTAATTTAAACTGTTCTACAGCAACAATAAAATATCGATGCGCCAGTGTATATATACACAGATATATATATATATATATATACAGAAAAACAGGATGATATAGGTAGTCAGATATATATAGGTATATAAATATAGATATAGATATAACTATAGATATAACTGTTATACATATAGCTTTACAAAAGTAAAAGAAGACATAATTTAGAAATTTACGTAGGAAGTAACTGAATTCGAGAACTAGTTAAAAATAGTTTTAATATATTTTGCAGTTAGCAAATATAAATTATCTGTATGTATTCACAAATATTTAGTAAAATTTAATTCTTTCGTATCTTCAGTGAATACAAATTTATTATTTTTTAAGCGTTAATCTTAAATGTCAACGTTGTCTAATTTAATAATTTAAGCTCCTTCTAATACAGTGTTTCTCTAACATGGAAAATCCGTTGTTAAAATAATTCATTTTGAATAAAACTATGCTATTTCTCATCCGCACTAGCATTAGTTGAGAAAAATATTAATATTAACGCAGCTCAATGGATATACATCTTTTTTCAACAAAAACTAAACTAAACTAAATCCACTAACTAAATTTATTCATTCATCTTGCTTGTGAGAAATTTCCATAGTTAACAGTCGTATTATGTATATTTATTTAAATGCTGTTGATTTATAAAAAAATAATACTTATGTATTTAATTTATCAAAATAGAAATAGACATATCTTTGAAAAATTAACTTATATATTTATATTAATATACTGTCGGACCTCTATTTAACGAAGTCGCTAAATTCCGAAAAAAAGTTCGTTATGTGGAAAATTCGTTAAATAGAGGAGAATCTTTCTAAATACTTTAAACTAAAAAAACCAGATTTTTAATTCATAAACACTAAACATTATTAAAAAACTCAACTAATCACACTTTTTTTATAAAACATATTTATTTTTCATTATTATTATTCATTTTACTCATCAAAAAGAAATCTGTAAGGACAACAAGAATTTTTAAAAAAATATTTTCCCGAAATACACTGTATTTCCAGTTTTAAGGAAATATTTACATTAAAATTAAGGAATTTTAATGACATTATCGTATTTATTATAAAAAGTAATTTTAAGCATTGCGTGCTGCGTGCGTCCTTAAATAGCATGCGTCCTACATGCGTCCTTAAATTTAGATATTGAAACTTATTTACAACAGAACAGCCCCTTTGAGTGTGAAAGGGGATATTGAAAGTTTGCACTTCCTGGATTAAATGCAAAGAATGACAGGGATTTTACTGCTCTCGTTGAGTTAGTCACCTGGTAAAACCATTCATAGATCATTATAAAATGTGTAAAAGAAAGAATAAGTTTGAAGTGTCCGGAAATATTTTGAGAAATAGGGAGAAAAAAAATCATATCAGAATATAAAGTTCGTTAAATAGAGAATGCACTTCGCTATTTGGAGGTTATTTTACGAAGAAATTCGCAAAATGTTATTAGTTCCTAGGAAAAGTTCGCAAAATAGAGGTTCGTTAAATAGAGGTCCGACTGTACTTTCTTTAGATTAAAAGTCCCCGGTGCATAATCGCAGAAGTTGTAATACGTTTATGTGAATCAAATGGACTAAACATTCCAATAAAAAATTGCGGAAGAACGGCAGAACCCTGTTATATTTCAAATATCTATGATGTATTAAACATAAAATATGTACATTACGTTTAACGTTTAAAATAAGATTAACGCTTTACAGTAAGGTAATATTATTTATTTTTGAATGCTTCATATAATTTTTTTTCCTGTAAAAGACAAATAAATACGAGTTACATAGTAGATATATTTATTTCATATGCAAAAGCATCAGTAGGTAAATGCACTAATAATTTACTAATAAATTAACACTATCATTTATCGTAGAATGGTAATTTTGTTTCTTGAAAAAAGGGAAACATATTATCCTTACTCAGAAAAAAAAGAAAAAAAAAACGTACACAGTTTATTTGAAAAGAAGATTATTCTTTAGTATGTACTAATATTTGCATTGCTTCAAAACTAGTATTATCTATTTGAAGTAACTAATGTGTCCAGTCAGAGCTTTTCTGGTTACAGATTATTGCCGAGAATATTTTCTTATGAAAATTCCAATATATTTTTTGTATGTAATATATATGCTTACATTGCACTGTAACACCACAAAAAGCACTTTCTCAAGAAGAATATAAATAGGGTATTCATTTAAAATTTCAAAATTTATTAAAGCTTTACTTTCATACTTGCCAAACGTCAGGAGTTCATAGCGGAAAAGTTCGTCCAAGGTTTTGTTACTTACAGAAGCATTTTGATTATTAATTTGATAATTTTTTTAAAAATTTCAGTGGTTCAAATACGTAGCTCGATTACGTGTCTCTTAAAGTTGTGTCTTATTTCTATTATTTTCTTATTTTATTTATTTATTGATAAAATTTTAATTTTGTTATGAAATATTAGCCGGAAACAAATACTTTTTTATATTGTTTTAAGAGCTAATACTTCGTAATAAGGTAATACTTCGTAATCGTGATGCACGTAAAAAATACTCATGTTTGAAAACTATTTTTAACACCATAAACAGCTAATTGATATACAGTTTTTAAAAATTTACATTTGAAAGAACACTTTGTTTGTTATTCTACGGTGTAAATATTTAAATTGTGCGATATTTAACATGTTTAAAAAAATGCTGTACAAGCGAATTGGATTCATAAGGTGTTTCCCCCCTAAATATGACGACAGTGTTTATCCTGCACATTTTGTTTTTGCTTTAAACATGGAAACCTTTATTTTTACTCAGAATACAATTTTGAAAAGTATAAAAAACAAGGAAAAACTACTGATTTTCCTTATTATCCTTTGTTGTTAATATTTAATCATGCTAAAAACTTTGATTAATAATCATGAAAGAAAATGTCAATACATAACTTAAAATAGCACAAACCACACTCAGAAACTAAGCAGCAGCTCTTATACACAAATTAGTCATATTTTAAAAACTAATTAAAAAATGCATAGAAAAATTTTAAACTTGGATAAAAATATATTATTCAACTTATTTTAATTATGCACTCAAACACATACATATATGCATGATATTAATATGAATATAGATATTATTAACACTAGAACTACCGATGTTAAATATATTCCTAGTTTTACTGCAACCGTCAAATTGACGGATTTTTGATCATGGCTTCCGTTGTAACTTTTAACTTTTTTACTGTAAATAAAAGAATATAATTTAACAAAAACAACATTTAACATAATAATTCATTAATTATTAATAAAAAACAAACAAAAACAGTTTCTATTTGCATTTATAGCATAGCACATATGAAGCCCCGCATTCTGGTATAAGATTCGCCTTCTGGTATTCCAACTGATTGTAGGATTCCTTTATTAGAAGTGTTAGTGAGCCTTCATACAATACTATTTTGACTTTCTATAGATTACACTTTGCACATATTGCGCTTTTCACTAACAACTTTATCATGTTAGAAGTAAAACTGATAATGATTGCGTCCTGATTACATATACCTGTCAGACCGTTCATTTCTAAACTGAATCGTAATCAGAGCAAAATACTATATCCCGTTATAACAACTGCCGAACACTTTGGATCATTCAACTTTGAAATTGCCAAAGCAGGGCTGCACAGGCGACTATTTTTCTATTCTATTCGCACCACTATTTTAAGAAAATAAATTTTGTAGTATATTTCTCTTGCAAATGTTGTCAAACGGTATGTCAAAGATTTTTGTTTTGAAAAGGTGGTGCGAGGTAGAATTAAAAAATAGTCACCTGCGGCATCCCTGTTATAGTCGTCATTTTTACGGGTCTTGGTATAAAGAAGTATAAGTCATACTGATTATGGAAATTAAAGTTGGCGAGTGGAAATTCAATAGGAATATTTAACTATTCTTATATTTCATTAAAAGTCATATCATAAAATTCTAGAACAATACATAAATTATATAAATATATATTTTTAAGCAGGAAATTTGAGAACTGTCAAAATGACGGTCTTGTTAATTCTAATGCTAATATATTATAATTTATTTATTTTTGCAAATAAAAATTTAAAAATCATTATATATTCCAACTGGAAGTTACCTAACAACATATTCTTTCAAATCATCAACAAACGAGACTCATACCAAAAAATATGCAAATTGAAAAATTGCAAACGCAATGTGCAAATGAAAATTGTTTTCTGAAAAAAGAATCACTAAATTCCGCATTTCGTTGCTAGGACTGCTGCCAGTGGCTTATACTGTAGCACGTACTCAATTTACTATGCGTAGAGATGACTTTATTAACCGTATCTGCATCAATTCAGAAAATAATTGCCCGTGCAGCTTACAAGCTTTCAATGTTGTATATGCATACATCAGTGGCGTGGCGTCCGGTCATCGCTGGATGCGGTGATGACCAAGCAATATTTTAAAACTCTTAATAAGCTTTTAAAACTCTACGATCCAGTTTTAGCAGAACATTTGGAGTTCATGTATAAGTGAAGGTAAGATTTAAAGTTTCTTTTTTGAACATTCAACCATTTTTCATGCATTCAAACATTCAAACATTCATCAACATCACAAACACATTCAAACATTCATCAATTTTAGAGTTAATAATTTTTCACCACAAACTTAAATAATTGCGATGACCACCGAAAATTTTCACGCCACGCCACTGGCATACATAATATATTTTAAAAAAATATTTCTTTATATTTTATTATTTTGATAAAAATTACGAATTTTTAAAGTGTATATTTTTGAAATTTAATCTATATTTCGTTTTTAAAGAAAATAAAAATACTTTGAAATGGTTATAATTCCTATGTGAATCATGAATCAAAAGTGTATTTATTTTTATCACACGTGGAAGTAGTTTTCGAAAAAGATAAGGAAAATATATATATTAAGGGAAATGCAATAAATAATAAATAAATCTATAAAAAAATAGTTGTATCTATGAAACATCCGTTCCTCTTCCCGCAAAATAGAAAGAAAAATCAATGTTATCGTTATGCTGCACGTATTCCTTTTCAATCTGAAACTGTTCATGAAAATTTAAAAAACTCACTCTTTAGCAGTGCTATATATACATGTTTACACTAATTATTTATATTAAATACATTTTTTTATATTTTATTTTGTGATATAAGAATGTGACTTATCATTACGATATACGAATATGTGAAAATAAAATAAAAGTGGAAAAAGTTTCGTTTATTCTAAGCTATTTATATATACAGTTGTGGCCAAAATTGTGGACATTTTTTTTAAATTTCCATGTTTTATAACTTTGTGTGCTTATAGAATATGTTAATTTTCACTTAAATTCTAATGTTTATATGTGAAATTCGAGGAAATTTAATGTAGAATTTAATAAAATAAAAACAGAATTAAAATATCTGCATTGCAAATGAGTTACACTTACTTTATTCTAAAATACAAACACAATTAGTCATGAATGCTGAAGTGTATTACAATAAAAGATTCCCAGCCAATCACAATGACTGTTCTGATAACCAATCAAATGTCAGTAACTAAACTGTAGTATGTTTTGATTTGTAAAAATGGAATTTTGCTGGAATGAATTTTGCTGAAAGGTGAATACAAGTGTAAATAAAAAGAATATTTTTTTAATTCTATTTCTTGCTTAATGAAATAATTTAAAACAATGTCATCGACAACAAGAACTGATTGGATACCTACAAAAGGAAGCAGAATTGTCATATTGAGAGAATTATTACCTATTATTACCAATATGTCATATTGGTCTCTCTTATGCTGAAATTGCAAACAGGTTGGTGAATCAGTCACTTTATCTAGCCTACGAAAGTTGTGCTTACGTTATGAAAAATCTAAATCAGTTGTAATTAAGGCAAGATCAGGTAAAAAAAAAATGCACAAAAGATAAAGAGAATAAGCCTGAAAGATAGAAGAATTTCATCAGATGCTGTTAGATATAAAATGAATACAGTGAGTATTTCAGTTAGTTCAAGAACAATAAGCAGAAGATTAGCAGGTTTTAGACTGAAAGGTAGAATTCCAAGGAAAAAAAAAATCATTTTTAAACATTCAACAATGCAAGAAACGAGTTCAGTGTGCAAAAGAACCTATTAATTGGTCAGAAAATCAGTGGAAGCAAATAATCTCGACTGATGAGAGTAATATATCGCTCTTTGGTAGTGATGCGCGAAAATATGTGAGACGTAGAGTAGGGAAGGAGTTGCATCCTGATAACATTGAAGCAACTACAAAGAACACAACAAATGTCATGATTTGGGTCTGTATTTCTGCAAATCCTGTGGGCCGCATTCAAGTGACTGATAGCATTCTGAATGAAAAAAAAAATCGAAACTGCCCGAGAACCAAATTTGCTACCTTCCATCAGGGATCCCATCCCCAATAAAGCAACATCTATCTTTCAGCTGGATTCAGTTCCATACCATGCGGCAAAAATACACAAAGAATGGTGTTTAAAAATAAAAGCGTACAATTATTACCCTGGCCAGGAAACAGCCCTGATCTGAATCCTATAGGAAATTTGTGGCGATGCTTGAAAATCCTTGTCAAAAAAAGCGTCTATATAATAAAACGCAACTTATTGAAGCTATAATTGATTCTTGGCGTCACGAAATTAAAAAGGCTAAACTCCAAAAACTAAACCTCTCAGTGGAAAGACGCTGTGAAACTGTAATAAAAAACAAGGGTTATCCTACTTAATATTGAATGTGTAAGTGTAACTTTAAAATACAATGAAATCTAAGAGAGATCTTATTTTTTGTAAGCGTATTTTTTTTTTCGTAATGCCGATATTTTATTTTTTGTTTAATTCTACATTAAATTTCCTTGAATTTGATACATAAACATTTGTATTTACGTGAAATTTATTATATTCTTCAAGCACACAAATGTATAAACCATGAAAATTCCAAAAAAAATGTCTACAGTTTTGGCCACCTCTGCACAGAAATCTATATGCAATAGAACGTCGGATTCTGAAAATTGGTTTTAATGTTTAAGATCTTTTAATTGTTTTTACGCCTATTTTAGTAATAAATCTGTGAATCATTTAATGATTTAACGTATTCATGTTTTAATTCTCCACTGTATAATTATGTATGTGGTTCATTGTGTCTTAATAAGTCTCCTGCACAGAAAAATTGAGGCTAAATTTTAAATCGTTATTATGAACACCATAGTTTTAGAGTAGTCCGACCAGTAAGTGAACAGCCCCCAGTGAATGAACATCTTTTATATATTTTAATAGAATAAGGTTTGAAAACATCCCCACTACATGGGGATAAAACATTGCTTTAATTCTATTCAATAGGAAGCTATTGCATTCCTATTTGGTTACTGAAGTCACATTACTTTGAGAAGATGTTTTATTTTTCATGTCTGAGAAACACATTGTTTCTATGCTGAAATAATAAGGTAAGTGCAATGTCATTTCATATGTTTGATAAGAATTTACTGTTTTTATTTGTGTTATGCACTAATTTTATTGTACATACATTAAATATATATAATATAGCCATATTTCTAATTGTTTTAACCATTATAGAATATGTACAATTTGAGAATAGGGATGTTTAGTGATAACTTCATTCTCTGGAAGAAATACATTAGGCTGCTTTTCCTAGTTAATGAACAGTTTTGGGCTTCATGTTTTTGTGGCTTCTTATATAACTATAGTTTGAATTAAGTGATTTTTCAACAATGGTAACAAATGAAAAGTTAACAGATATAAAAATGTAGCAAAAGAAGTTATGCACACACATTTTTAAAGGTAATAATTATTGATGACATTCAAATCTCACTTTTTCTATGATTTTAGATGATTGATAGAAATGTTCTTATTGATGACCAAGAACATTCCTCAAAAAGGAAATATGGGAGTTTCAAGCATTCTACAGAGGACCTTGAAAATGCTGTCCAAGGTATGAGGGTCAGGTCAGCTCAGTTTGAAAAAGACATCTCTTCTCTTCATTTTAATATTCCAAAAACAACGTTGTCTGTGAAACCGCGAGGGAAAACAATGGATAGTAAGCGTATGGGACATTCTCTGTATTGCCCTTTGAAGAAGAAAAACTTCTTGAACATTGGATAGTTGGAAAGGGAAAATTGGATTTACAATGCACAAGGATGCAGAAAAAGGTGATGTTTACAATGCAATGAAGCAAACAGGAAGGAAAAGGTCATTTATAGACAAACATCCAGGGGAGAAATATATGACCATTTTTTACTTTCTTCTATCTTTACAAGAAGAAAGTATTGGATTCGTGAAAATTTTCGACTTCCGGATTTATACGTTTTAGAATGCCCAGAACACGATTTGATGGTTTTTAGAAAATGTTTGTCTGTGAGTCTGTATGTGACAAAAATTTTGTGGGCGCTCTATCTCAAGAACTAATGCACGGAATTTCACAAAACTTAATATTTAGTTATACCTTGATATAAACTGAACCTGATTAGTTTTTGGTGAAAATCGCTTAACAGATGGCGCTGCTATGCGGCATACTTCACGAAATCTGCAATAGAATCTGCATCTCAAGAACTACTACACGGATTTTTATAAAACTTCAGATTCAGTTAGTACAAGATATAGTTTGGTGTTGATTACTTTTTTGCGAAAATCGCCTAACAGGTGGCGCTGGTATGCTGCATTGTTCGTGATTATCGCAATAGCTCTAACTCAAGAAAAAATGCACGAATTTTCATCAAACTTCAGATTCAGTTAGTCCCTGATACAAATTAGTGCTGTTTAAGTTTTGGTGTAAATCGCCCAACAGGTGGCACTGCTGTGCTGCATTTTTCACGATTTCCACAAGAGCTGTATCTCAAGAACTATTGCACGGATTTTCATCAAACTTCAGATGTAGTTAGTCCGTGACATGAATTGACGCATAAATTAGTACTGTTTAATTTTTTGTGTAAATCGCTCAACAGGTGGCGCTTCTATGCTGTATTTTTTGCGATTTCCGCAATAGCTTTATCTCAAGAACTAATGCTTGGATTTTCAACAAACTTCAGATTCGAACCTTGATATCGTTTAGTGCTGTTTACTTTTGGTATAAATCGCTCAACAGGTGGCGCTGCTATGCTACATTTTTTCAGAATTTACGCTATAGCTCTATCTCAAGAACTAGTGCACGAATTTTCATCCAACTTCAAATTCAGATATACTCTGATATGAATTGTTGATAAATCGTTGTTATTTCTTGTGCTATTTAAAGGATTTAATTGACGTGATTTATATAGAAGAAAGTTTTGAGATGGCCACAACATACTAGTTTAAAAAAGGATCCAATGTTGGAAATATGAAGTAAGCACCATGACAATATATGGACCACAGGTACACATATTGTCACACATATTGGAAGCGGCCTGCAGTAAAGCACAAGATCAGTATCTTAAGGATTATGCAAAAAGGCACAATAAAAACACCTGAACCTATTTCTGCAACATCCTCCTGTTTATCTGGAGTTATTAAGGAAATAGAGGAGTACAGGGTCAATGATTTCAGCAAATAGAATTAGTTTTTTCTTTTTTTTTAATCTGTTTTTTTTTTTAAACTTAAAAGTGACAATTTTTCAAGCAAATTAATTATCTTTCTGGGATTAAAAAATCCGTACTTCAGTAAAATCATGTTGTAAGTTATTTATACAAGTTATAAAATAAATAAACAACTGTGAAATTTAAGTATTTTTAAATTGCGCCTGTTCATTCACTGGAAAACTTTGCGTTCATTCACTGGTAACAACTGTTCATTTACTTGGTTTTAGTATCAATTTCTATTAAGACACCTCTAGCATCTCAAGCAAGTAAAGTATAAAATTCCTTTTGTTATTTTTTAATAATTTGTAAACCAACAAATGTATTTGCAATTTGACAAACACCAATAGGTACTGTTTATTAAATTATAATGAATCCTTTTCTTTTCCAATGTGCTTAAGTGTTCATTTACTGGTCGGACTACCCTAATATATTTAAATTCCATGTAAAAAAATGTGAAAATACAGAAGTTCGAGAATTTACAATTCTTAGTTTATGTGAACAAATGCTTAAAACAAGAACCAATAACCGTTAAAAAGATCCATTCTTTCGTTTTGATATAAAATAAGCAATAACATATACATTTCATTTCAATTTGCTACATTAGACATTTCGTAAAAGCCCAAACACATGGGGCATGCATATTTTGGATTAAAATATTTTAATTAGTGCAAAGTGATTATTAAAAAATTATTAATATAAACATATATTTTCACATCCCCATTAGAATTCGCGTAGCTGAAACATTTCCAAAATACATTTTCCTTTATTTCTAATTCCCTTTCAGATAATTAAAAAAAAATTCAAAATCTGCAATTTTCAAATACCGTTCTTTAGATCAGTGTTGCCAGATTGGTGACATTTTTGTCCACAGATTGTTGATTATCACCAATTTTTTAAAACAGAAATATTCGGCATATTTAAAAATAGATTAAAAATTCTGAAAAATAAGGTGAATTATACTATTTTAAAAAAGTGGTGACAGTCAAATAATCTGAATTGAAAAAGTCCCCAATATGGCAACACTGCTTTAGATTATAGTGGAATATATCTTTTCTGCAATTCATGTATGCTAAATAGAGATAGTCAGCATTATATTTATGGAGTTTCAAATGAGCAGTACTTCTGACATTAAAAGTAATTTTAAGACAATCAGTTTGACATTTATCTACAGTAGAAATAAATTTTAAAAACGCACTCCGCACTACTGACAAAATACTCCCACCGAAATTCTTTTAGCTCAGATTTACCGTGTTTTACAAAATAGAGGAATGGGAATTTGTACTGAAATTTATATTCAGATTTCAAAAAGCGTTTACAACTAAATATGTTTAACATTCATGTAAAACATGACCCCTAAGAAACAAAACACAGTCTGTTTGAGATCATAAGATATGCAAAAACATATCTTACTTCATGTCAAAAAATAATCATGAATTTTCACATAGTTATATTGCACATAATATAGCATAAGATCAGTATTTTCTATACCTGTTTATACGTTTTATTCAAATTCGCTTGATATTATTCGCTATTTTTTTTCATTGAAATGCCCGCAGTCAACTTAGATTATGGCTTATAGTTGCAGTATAGCTCTAGGTTACGATTTTGATCTCCAATTTTAATCCAAAATTTTAAATTCATACCGGAAATTTTCAGAGAAGAAATTTTTCGTTATGCGATCGCTAAATGTCTCCTATTAGACAAATTTAAAATACTATTCCTTATTTCTAGTATGAACACAAAATTTCTGAATAAAAATGGAGGCCAAACTGGCAATCCTGGTACAGCCTAATAGCAATAAATTTTATTTCTTTCGAGGTTATACATAAAAACGTTACCTTCGAGTTGAAGATCAACGATTTATAGTAGCTTTTGCTATTTTAATTACAATGAGATAATGGAAGTTCTAGCATTTTCTTACTCAGTAATATTTCCATTAAATTTATGTATTTATCTCTATATTTTACAAAGGAAATTTTGCAGTTATTACTTGAATTATTTAAAATTTTGTAATAGTCACTAAGTAAAATAAAATTAAATAATAACAAAACACGGTATAAAAAAAACAAGATACATTTTTTTTTAATCGAGTTTAATAAATAACAATATAAATTATAAGATACATTTGAATGATATAAAATTACACCAAAAGTTATCTTAAAATGCTATAAGCATTATGTAAAAAGTTTTTAAATGTGAAATGTGAAAAAATTGCACCTGCATTAAATATATTAATCACAGGTTTAAAAATATACATCAAATTCTTCTGATTTAATATTATCTTATTTACATTCGCATACAATGTAAGGAATAATTAACTGATAAATAATTTTATTAGCCCCCTGTACGGTATGCTATTTCTGTCTCCCAGCTTCTTTTGTGTAGTAAAAAAAAAGTTACCTTACAGAAGCCAGCTGTAAAACAAAGCATTACGATTAAATACTCTATATCATTTTTTTTTAATTTCTAAGCATCGCACATTTTCAATTTTTATACCGTCGTATTGGGAAAGAAATGTACTTTTAAATGCAATTTGTTTGAAAACTGCATCTTCAATTATTTTTGAAATATTAATTTTTTTGTAGTTTTTAGAGCCATTTGCTTAATATTGGCAAACTCCATTTCGGTAGAAAGTAAAAGAAAATAGCAATTATATCTTTTTGTTGCCATTTTCCCTTGAAAACTTAAAAAACATACTTAATACGTGCTATTTTGAAAAAAACATAAATGAATGATTTCTGATAAACATGGAGCTGTTATAAACTAAATGCAATTTTAAATATCTATATTAATATTACAAGCAAAAATTACAAAAAAAAAAAAAAGGCCATTTTTTCCCTATTCTGACCAGAAAATCAGAGTTCTAACATTTTACGGCTGCTCTTTCATATTCACCTAACACTTTCTTTATAATAGCTGTTTCATAGTAATGGAAGCCATCAGACCATCAGAATAAATTGATCCATTCCAAAGGTATAAGTTCGATTAACACGGATATTCGGAACTCTACTGTATCTATATTTATATACATATTTCTTTTTCATCGCAAGCGACACTAAATTCTGAAAAAGCAGGATTCCCGTTCTCTAATTTAACTATTTTCTTTCTTTCTAAAAGATCATATGAAAGGGGAAAATTAAATATCATTGACATTGATTTGGTATAAATAATTGTGAAAAGAATTATCAAGTAAAATAATTTGATTTATTGTATCTCTGGGTACTTAATGAGAATAGTTCAAATAGAGTAAGAGATCATTCTAATCAGATCAATAATATTATGCGTTTTTTTAAAACTATATAAAAACAAAATATAAAATTTACGATAAACTGAGATTGAAATCTTTTGCGAAGTGAAATCGCTACCGAACACAGAAGGATGTTTAAAATAAATAATACATGATAAGTTTAAATGAATATCAAAAAGATTTGTATAATAAAAATTAGAATCAAATATATCATTACGTAATATGCAAATAAGAACAGTAAATTGGTATTACATGGACATCAAAGTGCTAATACCAACTGCAAAAATAATGCTCTGGGTCCAGAGTGTTGAGAGTATTGTACATTCCAAAATATATTTTTATATTTCATTTAACATAGTGGTACACACTACGCAGTATGCGAACCGCATAGAGAACTTAAGATAAGTTCGCTTCGAACTTAAGATAAGTTTAAGATAAGTTACTTAAGATAAATTAAGATGCGGCCTTATTATTTGGGCACAGATTTCAAAATATATACACATAAATTTAAATAAATAAGCAATATGAATGTTTAATTCATAATACATTTTTTTACTAAATAGGTGCAAGCATACATAAGTTTTAAAAACATTTAAAACTATCAAGATTTTAAAAACATTAGTGTTAGAAGACATTAACATCCCTAGCGCTTTAAACTAATCACTAGCCGTCATCAGGGGAGCTGCTGCAGCGTTAAAGGCAATCGCTGGTTAAATATCAGAGGATGAAACCAAAAAACAACAAAAGGAGGGTGTGAAGGAAAGAAAAGAGATGGGTTGCTATAGAAACCGGAAAAAGGGGAGGGGGAGGGAAGGGTTATTTAAAACCAAATTCACCAGCTACTCCAAGCATGTTAAACCATTTCCGTGGTATATTATAGGATAGAACATCATTGTAATTTATCGCCCCCTTCTGAACATCTTGTTGATGTTGTGCGGGACTCACGCGCCCTGTTGCCGGAGCAGCACTCTCCATCACCTTCGGGTGTTTCTTGATTGACATGTACCAGAGCATCTATCCATCTGTTTTAAATATTTTATTCATTTTTATATCTGTTTAGTTTTATTCTTAGTTTTATATTTAGTCTTAGTTTTAGTTTATTGTAAATAATTTATATTAGTTAACTTGTAATAATATTGTAATTTTCATGTACATAGGTCGCGTCTCTTCCCTACTTCTATCCCGTCTTCCAGTTATTTAATGATGTCTTAAGATGGCATCCTACATTTTAAACTTTTTTGCTTTATCTAATTAGTTAAGTTCGTTACTGTAATTAAGCTTAGATAGTCTTGACTTAATTAGTTACTTGTAGTTGTTTTAAGAAACAACATTTACATACAACACTTTTAAGCTATTTTAAGAAATAGCATATTTATTTAGAGTTGTTTAACAACAGCATTTATTTTTTCAAAATTTTAGTTTTTCCGAGGTGATCATATTTGAATCGCTCCAATTTTTTTATCTTTTTGCAGTCCTATCTTAAGCGCTTAAAGAATAATTCTCTTTTCTAATAACTTTCCTGTCAGTTTTTTATGTTTTAAGTGGGATTAAGTAGTGTTTGGCACTGCTACTTATTCCCATGTTTTTCCTTTTTCCTTCATTTTTTGAGGGGTAATGATGAAGCGTTTAATTTGCAGTATGATATGTGAATTAACATGCTCTCTGAACCCATGCCTCTTGCCAAAATTTCCAGAGAATCTGATTATACAAACATTATATTGTGATGCATGTGCAATGACTTTGACTTCTTTAAATAGGATATCAATGTCTGTATCTTGATTTAACTGGGATAGAGCAGTGGATAGTTTACCTTTTTTGATGTCTGCCATATGTTCTTTAATCATTTCAAGTAATTTTCGAGTGGTCATGCCAACATATGTATACATATTTGAACTGCTATTAATTTTAAAAGAGATAATACAAACTCCAGATTTATCATATTTATCTATGGGATCAATCATTCTATCTACCAAATATTCTAACTTTGTCGGCGGTTTAGCAATGAGAATTACATCATATTTCTTCCTAATCCGCTCAAAAAGTTGTGGAATATATTCCATACTGCAAACATTTTATCATATGTATTTATTCAGTAAAATTTAGTTTTTTAACGATTTTTTATTTAATATAATAAATAAAAATAAACAGGAAGGTTCTAGAAATATTTCCAAATAATAAAGCTAATACTACAGTAGAATATTTCAAAAAATACCTATAGCATATTATATCGCACAAGGGGCCTCTGCTCCCTGCAAGCTACGCTCGCCAAGCCCCGTTCAGACACCGCAGAATCTAAAAGCACGCTAAATTGATCGGTATTAAAAAGATTAGAGAAGATTGTATTATAATGAAAAAGCCTATAACGAACTCCCTGTAAACGGGTTTCCATTCAATTCCATTTCATTGGGAAAATTTAAGGCCGAATCATTTGCTGTTAAGACATCCAATAGTTGTTTTCGTGTTTGATTAAAGAAGACCAGTTAAACATTTGAAAGGAAGCTAAAATAAAATGAATTAAGTAAACAGAGTATTTGCCTCCCGGTATTTTTTAACAGCGTTATAAAACGATTTACATAATACAATTTACTACAATTTGCTGCTTTAACCCCTTCAAGGGCGGTGGTAACTTATTGGACTACTTAATTTTAATTCTTAAATGCCACATTGACACCAGAATATTGGAATGAAAATTTTCCTTTTATTAAGTAAGTGAACAAAGAAAAGGTCCTTCCGCCATTGCGTGTGTTTGACGTGTTTTTGTGAGCTCCTGATATTACAAGTTTTAAGATGGTAAATATACATTATTTTGACTCAGTATTACATGCATAGTTTTCCTGTGCTTCCTCTTATTATAATTATATACTAATTTTGTATTTTAGCTGCTTTTTTCTATGTTTTCTGGAACTTTGAAATTTTTGAAGTTCCGAGAACATGTGCTTTAGTTATTAGGCCTTGCCGTTCTGCATTTATGTTATTTTTACTTTAATTTATGCATTTTTCTTACATTTATTTATACTAATTAATTAACTGGTATCTTCCCTTGCTTTTCGCTTTCATTTGAGACTTCTGTGGCTTAATTTAATGCAGTTTTAGTTAGTTTATCCATTTTCTTGATGTCGGTGTTTCCGTGACTGTCTTCTATTTACGTCGCCATCTTGACGCCTTGTTGTGTTGAGTTGTTTTGTGCTTCTGATCTGTTTGGGAATTATTTTTGATTTGGAGATTTATTTTGGTGGAGCAGCCTTATGGTGTGTTGTATTTTATGACTTATATTTGATTTGGAGATTTGGTTTGGTGGAGCGGTCTTGTAGTGTGCTGTATTTTGTGACTTATTTTTGATTTGGAGATTTATTTTGGTGGAGCGGTCTTCTGGTGTACTGTATTTTGTGAATTATTTTTGATTTGGAGATTTATTTTGGTGGAGCGGTTCTGTGGTGTACTATATTTCTGCGATTTATGTTTGATTTGGAGATTTATTTTGGTGGATCGGTCTTGTGGTGTACTGTAGTTTTTCGGGTTTTTTGAGTTTTTGGTTATTTTTGATTATTTATAACTTAGTGCCGTGTGTTGCATTTAATGTCGAGGAAAGCTAATGTGATGGAGGCTTCTATGCAGTCTGTATTTCAGGAAGCAGAGATTTGGAATTTCCGGAAGTTGTGAATAAGGTGCATGCTTTTTTATATGGTGTTTTCGAGGGTCAGCGAAACAAGGGTGGAAAATTCACTGCAGAGATTATGTCAACAACAAGAAAATGTTTTGACCATATAGGTTTAAGTCTTGTTCGTGCTCATCGTGATTATGTGGCTAGTGAGGCCAAATTAAAGACTCTGGTTTCGAATTCTAAGGCATATGAGGCTCTTGCAGAGAGATTTTCTCGCTCGTCAGGCCATTCTGCGTTTCCCCAGCGTGTTCCTGTTCAGATGGCGGAACCACCAGCTGAGCCGAGCTTCTCCGTTGTGATCTCGTCTTCTGGAGAGAAACAAATTGAAGAAATAAAGAGGGAAATTAAAAATGCATGTCGTTCTGGAGTACAGATGCCTCTTCCGGAGGATGTGGTTACGACGAAGGAAGGGCGGCTCATATTCAAAGTTAAAACTAAGGCCGACACGCAAAGATTCAAGGAGACCTTAGATAAAATGGACACTTTAAAGGAAGAAATAAAGGTCAATGTGCCCAGGCGAAGACTTGACCGGGTCCTAGTTCTTAGTGTGGAGCCTGACGTTGATGAAGATGCTGTTCGTGCTTCTCTTCACAGATCGTTGTTCGTTGAGGGACGTGCCGGCGGAGACGGAGATGATGATGGAATTGAAATTGTCAAGAAAATACAGACTCGTTCGGGGAAGGTTAATTGGCGTCAAAAGGGGTGAGTGCGAAATTTTGGTCAAGAAGCGTCGTATCTGTATAGATATGGAGAGATACAGGGTCGTAAGTTTTATTCCTATAGTTCGTTGCTTCAATTGTCAATCTTTCGGACACACCGCAGCCAAATGTGAGAATGATATGAAATGTGTTAAGTGTGCAGGACATCATTCTATTAAGGACTGTACGGTTTCGGAGATAGCTTGTGCTAACTGTCTTTTTGCGGAGGATACTGATACTGATGCTGGTCATAGAGCCGATAGCACGGATTGTCCCACTTTTAAATCTTATCGAGCGGAGACTCTTAGCAAACGGTTGTGATAGTTGTTACTGAGTCTTTTGTCAATAGCTCTGGTTTACGTTTTGTTCAAATTAACTTACACCATTGTTCTGATGCCTCTAATGCTCTTTTCCATTATATGGACGATTTCAATATAACCTTTGCTCTTTGCCAAGATCCTTACATCTATGACGGTTCCCTGGTTGGGGTCCCCACAGGCTGGATCTGCTTCCTCTCTTTAACTGGTTCTGCTGCTATTATCTGTACATCGGACGACTATGCATGTGTAAACACTCTGAGTTTAAACAATAGTGTCTTTATCAATATAACTATAGATCAAGGTTCTTTAATCATCGGATCGGTGTATGCTGCACCTTCTAAACCAATAGAGAATGACCTCAGAGACTGGTGTTACTACTTCCCAGACTTTTCTAAAATCATCGTTGGAGGAGACTTCAATGTACCTATTATTTCTCTCGGGTATACCAGAGAAAGCGAAAGGACGGAAATTTTCCAAGAATATTTGATGATCACTAACCTATCCATAGTTAACTCACCGGACTCGCATCACACCTTTGTTCAAGACGGGAGACGTGGTCGTCCTGACCTCACTTTGATCGGACAAGATCTTTTACCTTTTTTACAAGATTGGAAAGTTGATATAGATCATTACTCGCATAGTGATCATCGATATATCTGTTTTACCCTGAGTCTGTCTCCAGTCCAACATTTCTATACAAGATTTAAGACTAAGAATAAAAAGATGTGTAAATTCAATGCTTTGTTCTCACAACACTTGCTTCGTCTAAATGCTACTCTGGACGGAATTCCTAATCAAAGTGCATTAGATACTTGGACTGAGGAGTTTTCCGCTTTACTACAGGATATCATGAATCAGTGTTTTCGTAGAGGTCGCCTACGTCATTGTCCAACTATTACTTGGTACGATGAAGATCTTCGAAGGGAACGAAACAGAGTCAGTGCCTTGCATAAGAGATATTTAAAAAACTTAGATGTTATTACGTATAAAGAAAGCTATAACATAGCTCGACGTGAGTATAAGAAGAACCTTCGCAAGGCGAAGCGAAATGCTTGGCTTAAGTTCTGCGATTCAACAAATAATGCATACGGATCCTTATATAAATTTATTTCTAAGAAGAAATTGTCACATGAAGATTTAATATTTACTACTTTAGAAAATTCTCATGTGTTTGCGAGCTATGACGACGTGGCCGAAGACCTAATGAATCATCACTTTGATGCTAATGCTAATTTTACAGATCCGCATGAATTTACCAGTACAAATTATTATACTAATCAGGAGGATTTCCATCCCATTACAAAAAGAGAATTGTTTTATGTTATGCGCCAGCAGGGTAACAATAAGGCTCCAGGATTTGATGAGATAGATGCCTTGGTAGTAAAAAATCTTTGTAAAAGTTTCACGCCTTTTGTTCTTAAGCTTTTTAATACTTGTCTTCGTTTTGCTCATTTCCCAATGTGTTGGAAAAAGGGTCTTGTTTTGTTTTTTCGTAAGCGCAACCGACCACCTGAGTTGCCTAAGTCTTACCGACCAATTACATTGCTGCCGATTATTGCCAAGATTTTGGAGAGAATAGTGAAAATGCGAATAATTACAGTTCTGGAATCTTCTGCATATCTGGACGAAGGTCAACATGGATTTAGAGAGTCTAAGAGCACTATAACGGCAAAGGCTGCTGTAAAGAATTTTGTTAGGGAGACTTTGAATGATTTTAAATATTGTGCATTAATTAGTTTCGATATCGTTAGTGCTTTCGACGTAATCGATTGGCGAATACTTGCTGGTATTATAGATGACCTTCCTATACAGGATTATTTAAAAGAGATCTTGAAGAACTACATAAGTCATAGATTGATAGGATTCAAGTTTATGAGAGGGATTCGCTGGTTTCATGCTTTTCGAGGTTGTCCACAGGGGTCCTGTTTGGGTCCCTTGTTGTGGACTCTGGTTGCTGATAAAATATTAAAATATTATAAGCGTCGTTTTAGAAAAATCATTTCATACGCTGATGATTCAGCTATTGTGGAAGGGGCCGATACTCGTGCAGCGCTGGAAGATAGAGTTAACAGATGTATCGAATATTTTATGAACGCATGTGAAGAGTTTGGCTTGACAATCAGCGCTCAGAAATCATCAGCAATGCTTTTCGGTAAATATACTTTGAACAAACGCCGTCCGATTTTTAAGCTTAGGAATACCAGCATTTCGGTCAAGGACAATGTACTATACCTGGGATTTTTTCTGGATAGCCGTTTCCGTTGGCTTGATCATTTGGATCTTGTACGTGACAAAGTTATAGACTTTTCGTGCTCCATGCGCAAAACCCGTATTAGAGATAAGGGTCTTCCCTTGGACTACATGAAAACTTGGTATCATTCGGTGATTAAGAAGCAGATATCATATGGATATGAAATTTGGTACCGGGATTTGAGATACCATGGAATTAGACGCTTGTCTTCATGCCAGCGTCTTTGTTTATTATCAATAATCAGAGTTTACAGATCTGTATCTACGGAAGCTCTTTGCGTAATTTCGGGTATACCTCCCCTGGAGCTGGAATTGGAACAGATGTCTGGTCACTATAACACGGTGTATCATGAAGATCTAGTATGGATAAAGGATATTTGTGTAACTAAGGAAAATATTATGCCACATTTACATACATTTGATTATCCTTATTTTGTGTCAACTCATCATATACAGTTTGTAAAGTCAGTCACTTCTGTAGTACCTATTTTTAACCACCCTGTAATTTACACAGACGGCTCCAAGATGAACAACACAGTTGGTTCCGCTTTTGTTGTTTATAATGATGGAAAGATCATTTTAGAAAACCGTTTTAAACTTTATGCTTATAATACTGTTTATCAGGCTGAATTATCAGCCATTGACAAGGCAATCGACTGGTGTTGCAGGGCTGATTTCAGAGAATTCCACATCTACACTGATAGTTTTTCTTCAATACAAGCCTTGCAGAACTTATTTCCAACTGATAAGATTTTGTATAACATATATTCTAACTTGAGACTGTTGAGTGGTAAAATTATTTTTATGGGTTGGATTAAATCTCATATTGGCCTTGCTGGTAACGAAAGGGCTGACTATCTGGCAAAGTCTGTTATTCTGAATGATGAGTTTGATGAGAGGTTGGATATTCCAATGCTTGTTTCCTTCGTCAAACGTTTTTATAAGAGTAACATTATCACGAGGTGGACTAATGATTGGAAAATTAGTGAAAAGGGTAGGGACACCTTCCTCATCTTGCGTTCACCGGACGTTTCTTATTTGTGTTATTCAAGGGTAGTAGCCTATTTCATTTCTTCGCATGGTGCTTTTCCAGTGTATTTATTTAAGATTGGCAAGCGACCAACAGATAAGTGTGATTGCGGTAACGTCGGTGACGTTAAGCATTTTATTTTCGGCAAGTGTCCTCTGATGCCTCTGTTCTTTAACTTTGTGCGAAATAGAACTCTGTCTTGGAATTTGCAAAATGTTCTCTTGCTGAGATCGAATTATTATAAACTGACTGTTATTTATAATGAACTGAATAAATTGTATTCATTCATAAAGTACAAATTTTGATTATTTTGGTGTAATTAAAGAATTTTTGGTGGACTTTTGCCGGACTGCTAGCCACATAGTGCTTTGCTAATCTTTCTGCCTTCACGCATTTTTGAGTTATTTCTGGACTTTCAGGGTCTGATGGTCTTTTGTAACTTGAATTGACCTAAAATGTGTTATTGGCTTAATGTTTTATCTTGTCTTGATTATTAGTGTAAATCGTACTTTTATACAGTCATTTGTAACTTAAAATAACTTAAAATTTTGTTTTTCAGTTTCACCCAGTCTTAGTTTTAGTTTTAGCTTTATTTTTATTTTATAGTAACTAGGGTTACAGTCATATGTTAAAACTTGTACATGACTTTAATTTTTGTATTTTATTTTCTAGGCAGAGTGTGCCATATTTTTATGACTTTTTAGTTTTATTATTTGTCGCTGTTTCCGGGTCTGTTTCGGCGGCTGGGGTTGAGTTAGATGGTGGAGGACGTTTTTCTGCCAGGGATTCAGGGCCTTTGCCATTATTTGGTTGGCTCCCTGGTAGAGTGATCAAGTAAGTGAACAAAAGCATTTTCGTATTTCGAAATTTGTTTGTAAATTCTGGTGCCATTCACTGATTTCAACATTTTACGAATACAAGTACATTGTCCCTGAAAGGGTTAAGCGCTTATTAATGTATTTATTAATTTAAAGTTTCCTTTCTCTTTTAATAATCACGTGTAAATACAATTTTTAAGACATAATTTTCAATAATTTCCTCCTTTTAACACTTACTCATTTAACAGTAACTTTAAAGGTGTTTTTTCTATTTTTAATAGTCACGTGTAAATAACTTTTTAATCGTTAGGAAATATTATTCTTTGCGCTGTTTTTAGAATTGAAAACAATCTCTATAATAATAGTATAAGTCATGTGACTATTATCAACAGTTCCAGGAGGATCCCTTCGCTTTTTATATTCCAGGCGGCAATTTTGGTACTTTAATGTTAGCCAGCCACAGGCGATAAGTCGCCAAATATTATTCTATTGCCATCATTTCACTTATATTATAATAGTCCAAGTCATGTAACTGCCAAAAACAATTACAACCCTTCGCTTTTCGTAAGAATGCTTTCCATTTTATTAAAGAATCAAAGTTATTTTTTCGAATAAAACTACATAAAAGTTGTCATGATCGAAAATAATTCTTGGTACTTTTATGTTAACCGGGTGCAAAACTCGCCAGTTAGTATTTTTTTTATTTTTCGAGTGGTGAATTAAAACGGTACTACTTGGTTATACCATCGACCAAAAATTTATCGCTAGTCTATAAGATTAAATGCCAATAATTGTTGATCGTAAATGTCACATTCACTTGACTGTAAGGAAGTTACACGTGTTTACGCCATCAAGTGATTTTTATTTCGACGTTTTATATTTATTTTTATTAATGTTATACTAATTTATTTGTTCTTTCGTTATTTAAAATAAAAATTACTTCAATTTGTATAATTTGGTGAGTGGTTTGGCGATTTATATAATTTGGCGAAATTGGTCGACCGGATAACTAAGTAGTACTATTAAAACATTTCTTTGAATTTGAAATTAAATGTCAGGATTTGTTGCATTATTTAATCGGGTTTGGCGGGATTTTTTTTTCTTTTTACGACAATTTGGCGAAAATCTCGTTTTCGAATATCAGTTACATATATATTTTTAAATTATTTTTTATTATTTTTAAATTAAGTAACAATAAATAAAAAAAATAATTAATATCTATAGAACAAAACAATTTATAACATTTTTTTTAAAATAAAAAGAAAATAAATGTAAATAAACATTTATTAATAAATAAGCAACAATAGCTGGGTTACCATGTCAGGCAAAATAACGACATTATGGCGCCATTTAGATATCCTGGTGCGTATATGACATCTGCGTCTAACATTGCTCTTTCGTTTCGTTTAAAAAAAGAAAAAGTGAAAGCCATTAATTTTAAACTTTTCAGTTTGAAATGAAAGTTTTGTATTAAATAAAATGATAATGAAAAAAAAAAGCATTGTTCTTAGCATACATTTAAGGGAGGCCAAACTGGTCGCCAGATTAGTTTAAAATAATAATCTTTACTAAAATATGAAAATATATATATATGTATGTTACGATTAAAACTTGAGTTGCCATCATTAGAAAAAAGTATTTAAAATTAGAAAAAAATAATATTTCGAAAACTATTTCGAATTTAAAAATTCTAATACCAATTTTGAGATCTGCGGATCAATACCAATTTTTGGTGTTAATTTCATCGCAAAGTATTCCATATTTTATGAGAAATTGCCGTGAAACATAATCAGTTGTTTAATTAGTCGTTTCGTAGAATCGTTTCATAAATTCGTTACATTTCATTCGTTTCATATATCCGTTTCATAAGTTCGTTTCATTAGAATTTTTATATATAGGGTAGATTTATTAACCTTCCATTTAACTAACTGACTTTATACACTACGCGTTTAATACAACGGCAAGTCAGTAAGTAGTTTACAAAAGCCAATAAAAAAGGGGGAAAACCAAGATACTCACTTAAAAGGCATGTTTATTTCTCTATATAATCGTCTATTACATTGATACATTTTTCGCATATCTTTACGAGTTTTCTAATACCTGCTGCATAAAGTTTTTGGACTGCACTCTCAGCCACCTGTGTACCTCACATTCAACGGCTGCATTAGTCGTCTCTAGAAACCATGTGAACACCCTGTTGCAGTTGCTACGTTGTCTATTGTTTTCGCCTGTCAGCTCTAACCATTTCCTCAACCTTCTGCACTGTGTCTTTTGTCGCAATCTCAACATCACGACTACTTCGTTCTTCGTCAACAACTTTTGAACGTCCCCTACTCATCTTGTACAACTGTTGTCTCATAAATTCGAAATTGACATCTTAGAGTTGAACAGTGCTGCCACCTATTGGCATATATGGAAACATTTTACTACTAATTATCGGCCTCTCATATCGGTTTATGACCTACGTACTGACTTTCCCTCGTAATAAACTTTTAACATAATTAAAAAAAATATATTTATGCAATAACAGAAGTAAAAATACTATATAATAGTAGTTCGTGACATAAACATACATATGATTTTAAAAACGACATATGTCATAAAAAATGTTGCCCCTGAGCTTAATTATCTAGAAGATTTTAGTTCTAAATGATAACAGCACTGTTTAGTAACACTCTAGATCCAGGTAAGATTTAAAGCATTTTAAACTTAAATCTGACAAAAAAATTATGCCAGAAATTTTATGTCAGACCAAGTTTCAAGTACATCCTATCTGTGTCTATGTAGCACCTAATTTTTACAAGGTAACTCAAAGTTACTATAGTATATTTAGAACAATTATGATACTTCTGCAAATTTTATATGTACCATATTTTCAGTTAATTGTATGTTGAATTATGCAAAATAAAAAAATGAAATAAACAGTAACTTATGTAAATAACCATTTTGCCGGCCTATAACAGGAGTGGATTTTGAACAAACCCCAGTTAATAGGTTACACTTGTCATACATTCGACTTTTTTTACAATATTCAGAGCAAAAAGAATTTGAATTTCTATAAAAGTTAAATCCAGCCACCGTTTTCAAAATTCATTAATTGTCACACAGTATTTGAAAAATCATTCGATACATCTTACTTATAATTCGTTAAAAATCAAATTGCATGACTTTCTGTTTCTGTTCTTTTACAATTGATGCGTACCACCCTTGTAATTTAATAATATATATGTATATATATTTATCTATTCGAATGTGTTCACTTTTGAATTGCACATGACCACTTCGGCGGTTCAAAATGTCACTTTATCTACAAGTTTCAGTTTGTAATTTTGCAAATGGTAGCAGTAAATTTCGCTGCATTACAGAAAATTACAGAATTTAACATTCTTCTGTTTTCATTTCCAGATATTTCAATCGTTACAATTTAATAGCTGCATTGCACAAATTTCTGAAATATATGGAAATTGTTCTAACAAAATAGTTACCATTATAACTTCCGTGTTTTTTAAAATGAAAAAAAAAAAGAATACAAGAAATTAGTTTCGTGGATGCATCAACCTATAACGAAATAAAAAAAAATAACAAATAAAAGTGCTTAAAACTTATATTGTGATTTAAATTTTTATTTTTACTAACAAACAGAAATATATAAATTGTAGTGCCAGATGATAGCCAGATGAATTCCCTATTTTCATGGGAGTTTTACAATGTAGCACTACCGAATTTCCTATTCCTTCATTCATTTTATTTTGTACAAAACAAAATTTAGTATTTTTTTCTAAAACGAATTTATGAATGAATGGAATAAACAATGTTAATTCGAGAAGCGTAATACAAAAATTTTACACAAAAGGCTCGATTTTCACAGATTTTATTTATTATTATTTTAATCATTCTCTCTAAAATGTGTATGGCATTATTCGAAAATTTTTAACACAAAATCCAAATGTTATGATTTGCGATTTTATACTATATCACATTAAGGTGGGTATTACAGTAATATACTCAGAGAACTTGAATGTGTAACTATAATAATGGTAAATTTATTAACTTTATGTTGATTCCAAGTTTTATTTCTTATTTCATTTTTTATTCTACAGTCGAACCTCGTTATCCCGACACCCGGTTTTACGTCACTTCGCTTATCACGTCAATTTTTCAAAGTCCTGTATATGATTTTAATGTAAATAAACACCGGATTATACGTCATTGAATAGTTTTCCACTCCGGATATCCCGACAGTTTCGAAAAATTGCCCGTTTTTCATAATCTATCTTACAATCATGAAAATTAAGCGGTGAGAAATTTCTTGGCAAAACGTTTCGCAAAAGTGTATAAAATACCCATTGGGATAAAGGCGAAACTTTATTTCAATCCTTTATATGAATAAACAAACCCACATAATAAGAATGACCCATTTAATTCAGTAAAGGAAAGATATCTTCCCCTCTCCTTGTGCGTTCTCTAGCCCCCCCCCCCCCCCCAACCACACACACCCGATTACTCACCCTCTGTATTTCACAGTGAGGGTGCAATACGCATTCATTTACGGAATTTGGCAGAAGAAAAATAGCAATGTCGCTGGACTTGTTCTTGTGGCGCATACGCAGATGTGCATTCGAACTGTAAACATCTCAATTTCACACTTTATTCGTAGTGTTTAAAACGGTTTTCAGCAAAATCTTATTTTTATTCCTTTCAATTTTGCTTTTGTGTTTATTTTGTTTAATAATGCTAAAAAAAGCAAGAATAGTTATGAATTTAAATTGTTTTAAATTAATTAAAAGTACAGCTTTTTATAAACATACTTTTCTATAACTCCGGTTACCACGACACTCCGCTTATGACAAGACATTTTTCTGGTCATTAAAGTGTTGTGATAACGAGGTTCGACTGTATATTAAACGATATATTTATTATTCGTGAATACAAACAGAATATCTTAACCAAAATTAAACCTAATACTAAATATTCTAAATGAAAATATAGAGGAAGACTGTTTGCAAATATTCTTGAAATAACATTTTAAACATTCCAGATTACATCACATGCATCGGTAGGATTTTTTCTGCTGATTTAAGAAGACTAATTGAATTAGTGCTAATTAAATCCAAAATATTTTGTAACATCTTTTTATTCAAAATAAAATAAATTCAATTAATTAAATACGAAAATTCGTTTTCTATTTCGACTTGAGAGATTACTTCATTAAAGAAATTATTTAACAAACAAGTAACTTTTACTTGGTTATTAACTACTCTTTATTTATCTAATTAAAATGGCTTATAAAACAATTAAGGTCCCAAACAGGGAAAACATTTTTTTGCTCTTAATTACTAAGTTTGTAATCTAAAATTTCCTTTCCACGAAAAAATGGTAATATTTAATTCTAATTGTTTTGTTAAGTCTTAAAAATATTGTTAATTATTAGAAACAAAAATACTCAGAGTACATTGATTTTCACAATTTTTAAGCGCTTGGTCGGCCTTTTTTCTCTTGATACCCAGTTTTTTGCAATACTAGACCTGACAGTGCTAACCAGAAACTTTCTTGGGCTGTAGCTTCCAGAAATTCTGTTAAAACATCAATTTCGAGAACTTTCTTTTACTTTTTTTACGATCCCTTACGGATAAGGTATTATTCATAAGTATTCAATACGATAAAATTAATGTAATTAATACAGCAACACGTTAAGACAAAAGACAAGGAAGATGAATAAAAATTCATTTTAGACAAGTTTCAATTGTAGCAATTATACAGTTCCTCACAATGGTATAGAACGCCGATTTAGCCATTTGATTGTACAGTTCCAAACTTATTTCTCAAATTTTAGAAATATTATCAGATTAATAATAATAAAAGAAAACACTAGATTATTGAACATTGAAGAATTCTATCAGGAACATATTGATAAGGTGTTAGGAAGTTATGGATGATTTCCATACCGAATTATTCTTCATTTCCACAACTTCAAATGAAGCATCATATTCAATATAAAGAAAATTAAATCTGCTGTGAATATCGCTACAATACCTTCGTTATCTAAAATTGGGAATTAAAATACGAATTTGGAGTTAGATAATCTGGATTTTTTAACTAATAAGCGGATTGAACACAAGGTACTGCCTATATTTTCATCTCCAGCGAACTACAACCCCTTTCCATCAAGAATAGGGAAACATACTACGTATTTTTATACGATTACAAAAGAAAGAGACGTATCATAAATGTTCTCTTTTTTTTTTTTTTTTTTTTTTTTTTTTTTTTACTTTAACGGATTCAAATAATGTTTAAAATATTTGAACGAGATTGTTAAAAATATTTTACTAAAGTTTCTTGCGAAACTATTCATAATGTGTTACACTCTTTACAGAAATTTAAGTGGGATATTTATTTTTATATAGGGGAGGGTAGTGCACAGTGAGACAAAAATTATTATTACGTAACGAATGGCAATGATTTTTATTCTTTTGAAAAAAATTTTGCTACATATTTAAGCTACACAAATACGCTACACATTAATGTATAAATGGTTTTAAAAAAGTTATTTATAAAAGCACAGAAGCAGCATAACGGAGTATCGAAAATTGTCTCACTGTCTACCACAAGTGGTACACAGTGAGACAATGTATATATTTTCATAAATCATACATTTTTATACTCTGTAAATAATTTTCTGCAGTTTATGAGTTCTAATTAATATTGCAAGATTAAATTTTTTTTTTAAATATGCAGCTCGGGTGGAAAATGGCAAACACGTCTTAATGCAAATTTCAGCCTCTTACGTTTAGTAGATTTCACTAGCCATCGCACTCCCCCCCCCCCCATTCACACAGATAAAGAGAGAAAAATAAACTTTCTTTTATTAATAAATAACTTTTTTTACGTCAGAACCGCATAGTAGAGGCGTACACAAAGAGGCACGTCTCACTGTGTACCACAGCTGTGTGTCTCAGTGTGTACTTTCGTTACGTTGTAACAAAATGGATGCCATATCTGTTTCATCACCAATTTCATAGCTTTGAATGCTTGTGTCCTTTTATAGACATAGTCTATCATTAGATATAGCTAAGTTTGGTTAAGTAAATATATGCCATAATGAAAGAAATAAACTCTAAAATGGACGTTTATGTAACTTTAATCCCTGTAAAATAAATAATTACTTACTAATTTGTTGGACGACTCACCGAAGTGCGAAACTACATCCACGTGTTGCATAAGATGAGGTGGTTCAGTGTGTGTTCCAGCTAGGGGAAAAAGTTATAACTATATGTCAAAATGGCTGCTGTCTCACTGTGCACCATGTCTCACTGTGTACTCCCCTATTCTATAGATTTTAGTGATACAAAGTACACACATTTTCTAATCTAAAAAAAGAGATGTCGTCATTCAAGAAACTCGACAAAGAAAATATAAAAATAAAAATAAAAATCGGCTATCTAATGATTCATATGTTTTCATTTGTTTGTAATATTAATATAGATACTTAAAATTAAATATAATTTGTAATAGCTCCATGTTTTATCAGAAATCATTCATTTATATTTTTTCAAAATAGCACGTATTTTAATTATATATTTTTCGGTTGTTATGGAAAAATGGCAACAAAAAATATAATTACTATTTTGCAACTATTTATCTTTCACTTTCTACAGAAATGGAGTACTTGAGTGGCCAACATTAAGCAAATGACGCTAAAAACCACAAAAAAAAAATAATAATATCGCAAAAATAAATTATGATATGGTTTTCAAACATATTGCAGTTCAAAGTACTTTTTTTTCCCAATACGACGGTATAAAAATTAAAAATGTGCGATCCTTAAAAGTTAAAAAATTGCAGTAGAGCATTTAGCCGTACATTGATATATCTGCTTTTTTACGGCTGGATTACACAACGGAACGTTGTTTTTTAGAGGCGATACTTTTATTTGATATAAACAAAAGTACTACGTCTGGACACGTTTATTGCTGGCCGAAAGAAATAGCATATCGGTGCTATTAAATATATAAATTTTAATTGTGAAATAATAGCGATTTAAAAATACGTGCATTAAAAAAAAATTGGGCCTGTCCAAATGTAACTGATATTTTTACTGAACAGACCAGAGATCCTGCCGGTCCAAATGATTTTCATATGAGCTGGGTTGGAAATTGACTGAAAATTTCAGCCTGTGGAGACCTCAAGAAGAGTGCATTCCAGTCCCGACTTAAGCCGGAAAAAAAAATTGAGTCCCAGTCCATCTGGGTCCGAACCTCTCGAAAAAAGTAATTCCCAAACCAAGCTCGGACCGAGTGTCGGAAAAGAAAATTGGGCGGGCCCGTAAAGACCCTTACATCAAATAGCCAAAAGACTACCTCACAAAATTTTGTAAATTTGGACGCTAAACTTCTATTTTAATTAAAAAATAAAAAATAAAAAACGAGTTTTTAGTGAACTTCGCTTACTTCCATACACGTGTTTGAGTTGAGCGGATTCGTTCGAAAATTTTTGAAGTTGAGCGTGAACGAACTTGAATTAGAGTTTGAATTAGTTCTTTTTTTTCTTTTTTTGCGAGCGTGCTCAACACTGGTTGGCATCAATTAAAGCATGTCAAATTAAATTGGCTTAGGATAAACTAAAAGTTTGGTGCCGAAGCGGTCTTTGGGATCAATAAATGCACGCCAAATTGAATTGGCCTACGATAAACTAGATCGGCCTAGGATAAACTTGTTCCGACCAATGAATAGCAGGCTAAACAAGTTTATCCTATGAGCGTTAGGCCAAACTATTTTGGCCTAGGGAAAACTAGTTTATCCTATGGGCGTCAGGATAAACTAGTTTGTCCTAAAAAAAACTAGTTTATTCTATGGGCGTTAGGATAAATTAGTTTGGCCGGTAATATATATATATTTCTATGAAATCATTTTCAGAAGAATTTTTTTTCTTTAATTATACGGAATTTCTAAGAACAAATGTTGTATAAGTATAACGAGGTATAGATTTAAATATATGCTTAGTTTAAGCATAGATTTAAATATATGCTTAAACTAAGAAATATTTGAAAAGCTAGAAAAACTTCAAAAAAGATGGTTTATAAACATTACTCTTAATAATATATTATGTTTATTTAAGTTTTTAAAATGAAATTAGTTACACAAATTTATTAGACAATCGCCAATTTAAAAGATTTCTTATTCAAATAACCCACCACTATTTACGAGTATTTTTATTAGCATTTTTAATTACAATTATTTTACAAGTAGATAAAACATAGATTACTATTCATAATGCCGATAGATAGTTTTTAGTGATACAAAATAGATACATTTTCCTTACCATATTCGATCTCTAAGAAAAGTTTATAAGTTATCTCTGCTTTATTTCCAGTTTTTAATTTTATTTGCATTTTTTTTCTGTACACAAACCAACAAAACTTTAAGCTGCAATAAAATTTATATATATTATATATAAATATAAAACATGAAAGAAATAATAACTCTCATTTTGTAGTTTAGTTCGACTCAATCAATCTTAGTTATGATATTAAGAAGTAACACCATAATAATAAAATATATATACACTTCAAAAAAAAAAAAAGAAAAAAAAAACACTGTACATTTGCCAGAACAAACTCGATCACAGTGAATGTGCTGTATCTTTCTTTGGTTTCCTGACTATATTAACATGGAAAATACAGTAGTTGCGTAAAATTAGATGCACAATGTGCTGGCAATTTGGACGCATTTTTTTACAGCACAAACTGCTGGCACCCAAATTACCAGCACATTGTGCTGTTATTTTTACGCAACTACTGTTTTTTCCATGTTAATATAGTCAGGAAACCAAAGAAAAATACAGCACATTCACTGTGATCGAGTTTGTGCGCGAGATGAACAGTACTTTGTACTGTAAAAATATCTTTTTCTTACAGTGTATATTTCTATGAAATCATTTTCGGAAGAATTTTTTTTTCTTTAATTATATGCAATTTCCGAGAACAAATGTTGTATAAATATAACGAGGCATAGATTTAAATATATGCTTAAACTATGAAATATTTGAAAAGCTAGAAATTACAAAAAACGATGTTTTATAAACATTACTCTGAATAAAATATTATGTTTATTTAATTTTTAAAAAATGAAATTAGTTACACAAATTTATTAGACAATCGCCAATTTAAAAGATTTTGTATTCAGATAACCCACCACTATTTTCGAGTATTTTTATTAGCGTTTTTAATTACAATTATTTCATAAGTAAATAAAATATAGATTACTATTCATAATGCCGATAGATATTTCGTAAACATGTTTGAAAATTTAATCTGAAATAAATGGCTAAATTGGAAAAAATAGCAATTTAAATATGTTAAAATATGAATTTTCTATTTATTAATTTTATTTTATTAATACCGTGAAAACAGATCTATCAACTGCACCATGAAAAAGCTATTGCAATGCGTTTTGAAAGAATGCATCTGTCTTCTCCTGTAGCTGAAAATACATCCTTCTAATGTGAGGCCCGAAGAAAAGGGGAAAGAAACAGATTAATTGCACAAGTTTGACTTCCAATGCGTTCCATCTACAGCACCATACATCAAATGCACATCCAACTTTTCCGGCGTAGTATAAAAACAGCCACCTCTTTTGCAATTCATTGTATAAATAATGATGTTCGGAAAAAACCAACACTTTACGTATTTAATGACTCATCATTATGCAATTTACCGCTTGCGTTACGCCCATGTATTATATGACGAAAATTATTTGTTTGGATGTATTCTCTCCCCACTCAAATTTTGCTTATGAGTTCCGATTTAATTTCTATTTCCCTGAAGGCAATGTGATCTAATTTAATTCTGGAATGGAAGAACGGTTCATTTTGACTCTTTTTCAATTAAAAAAGATCAGAAAAACGAGTTTTTCTTCCATTCCAGATTTAATATCCTTCTCCCCACCCCTCTCATAAACTGAGTTGCTAGCAAAGTAAAGTTACTTATATTTTAATTTGTTGATTTATTCTTCTATTTTTCATCCATATTAGTATTAACGTTAGTAGTTATATAAACAATAAAAACATCAGAAATAATTTCCTATTAGATGTAAATTTCCAACCAATTCCGAATCCTGGTCCGGACATTTTCGCCCAGTTGGAAATTTACATCTAATATGATTTGTTTACCAATTAGAATAATTGTGTTAATATTAATCTAGTATAATTTCCTATATTTTGTGGAGAAAAATCGTGTGTACTACTGTATGTACTGTATGTACTAGACTGCATGCACTAGACTAAAAACTGTATGTACTAGAAAAGTGTAAATGGATATGACATGAAAGTTTAAAGAGATATGGAACCTAAATAACAACAAATATAGCTATTCTGTATAACTCATTTTTCAATATTATCCTAATCTGTTTATGATGAGCTAAATTCGGTACTGAAAATAAAAGCAGTGTATATTTAAACTTCATTTGGCATTTCATAAAACTAAATTCAGTGTAGTAATAACCTTCCTTTCTACATTGTAGCTAAAACAAAACCTTTGTTCAAAGTTTAAATTTGGCATTGTGCTAAGTGCACTTCGAAACGAGGTCGCAAAGTTATAACGCCGCCTTGGTCCGTGCTGCGTTTTTTCTGATAAGTTTTTAATTAAATTTTAAAGTCCCATGGGGTGTATTGAGAGATCCACTCAATGCAAACTAGTCGCGAATCCCATAGTATTTATGTGCTGCATTCTAATTAAGTGGTCTCAGGACTCTTAAAGCTTCAAAATATTAGATATTTTATATTTTTTTAGATGTTAATTCCTATCTTTTTTCAACATTTTGATATAATTGTTTCCTTGAAATTCCCATTAGAACAGAAGTTATGGCTTTTAGAATTATACCCGCTCAATTGCTGAAGCGGCGTTTCCGAAACTTTGAAGTCATTTTTCTCTTGTTTTTGGGCATAACGCGCAGGATACCCCAAAAATTTATGTATATTTTTTCATGAAATTTTCAAAACGCATATGTCATGTTAGTCTATATAAACTGAACCTAAAACGTAAATATTTGTTTTTAGGACATTAGGACAAAATATTTTTTTAGCTCATTATTCTGTTGAGATTTTCAAAATTTTGTTTTAGCTAAATACAACTTTGCATTAAAAATATAAAAATGTTTTAAATACAAATATATTTAAGTTCAGGGTAATTATTATAATCTGAAGTATAAGTAGGCACTGAAAATTTCATTCTAGTTGCAATATATATTTTGTAATCCTGCGCGTAAGTTGTTAAGCCAATTTTCTGCTCGACAAATGTCTAAACATTTTCGAGCCCCCTGTAAATTCTAATACTTCATCTTGCAATTTTTTAAATACATTAAATGAAAGAACATACTTATATCTTTCATTGGAATAAAAATTGTACTTTAAAATTATATGCATTTTAAGACATTAAATGTTGAAAATGGTTTTTATTTCTTTTTCTCCAATTTTAAGAGACCTGAGACCCCTTAAATTAGTCTGTTTTTAACAATTTGACGTTTATTGCTTTTATACTTCTACTGGAGATTACATTACACATATATATCATTAAAAGTTATTAACTAGGCATAGAGTACACCGCCCGTGTCATTATGTATCTCCAAACTGTTCGTATCTTTAAGGGTTAATATCTCCGCTAATTACTGACGATTTTTTTCGAAAATCATTATCAATAATGTATTTATACTTCTGCTACGATAGGTACCTCCAACGCTGCTCAATACTTTTCTGAATGCCCATAAATTGAAATTTGTGTGTAACAGAAAAATGCGATTATCTCAAAAGCTATGTGACCTAAGGTAATAGCTTAAGCGAATCGTACTTAAAGTTGATGAACAATTGCAAAAATTGTGCCTTTTTTCATGGTTTATATAACATAAATAATTTAAATTCCGATCAATAATCCAATTTTTTTTTTGTTGAAGTGAGTATTTGGAAAACACATAAATTTAACAACTTTTCGCAATTTTCACCGTGCAACTGTTATAGTTCATTTTGCTAAAAGAAAACGACACAGAGCTCACCACGTTATGGTGGTTGCACATTCAGTTCCACCCTCATCCTACCCAATCAAACGTCCAATTGTTGTGTGTGGTATTTATATTATGTTAAAAAGATCACATCCATGTCAATGTGTAATTCTAATTAAATGCTTATGCAAAAATAATAATAATAATAATAATAATAAAATCGTGTCTTTGAGTTGAGTTTTATGATTCTTCAAAGGAATTACAATTTGGGGGGAAATCGGATGTACTTACAAAACAGTTACAAAAAAGCTAAATGTGAAGGCCGAGCGGAAAGCTCGTGATCTGCTGCAAGCACTGAGTGGTTCCTTAAATAGTTTTAAAGTTCCTAAAGTGGCAGTCTACTATGAAATTGATGAACTCAAACACACTTTTTTTGAAGACTCGGGGTATGAGGAATATAAAAGTACAAACCGAGTACATCGACTAAAAGCCCAAATGGCAGATGAGAATTAAAATTAACGCAACAGCGCTAACACAAGCAATTTCACAGTATATAAGTGAAATAAGAACACATATTTACAGTGAAATAAGAACACTTTCTCTTATAAAGGAGTAAAGATCAACTTATATTGGACATGTATCTCCTTCCTCGAGTTCATCAAATCGTATAATTCAAAGCATTATTTCTTGTTTGTCTGAACTATCAATATCACTAGAAAAACTAGAAGTAGTATGATGGTACTGTAACAAACATTGGATGGAATAATGGTGCTTTCCACCGACTAGAAAATCATAAAATGTGGAGCATATGCATCCGGCATTTTAATGAGCTTTCTTATCGCCAAATTTTCCAACACATTCACGGTCAAACTGAAGGGCCTAAATCTTTTAGTGCGCCAATCGGGTAGCAGCTCACGTGCTGTGTAAAAGCTCCTGTGGTCGACTGTGAATACGCAAATTGTTCAATTCCAGATATAGACAGGACTTATTTGAGCGTAGAAAAACAGTATTTTTGGGCATTGTTCAGAAGTCTTGGCGAATTGGGACCCTAGTACTTTTTCCGATTCCAGATGACTAACTGCGGCCAACCGAGTCCTTAGATTGTATCAGATTCATCCGAAAACTTAAAAGAAATAGTTGGCTTCATCATAAAGTCATACATGCCTGTGTAATTTGCCATAAAATAAGCAAATATTTTACTAACGGACCAAAACATGTATTTCAAGCAATCCAAACATACGCAATTTATCCTACGAATAACTATAAGATGTCGATCCAATAATAGAACGAAATACGTTTTTTGCGCACCCAGAGAATGTTCTATTGGCAATGATTGTCGATAAAGAAAAACATATTCGGGATATTGGTTACACAAGGATCGTAAAATCAAGACAAACGGTCCCAAAGAAAAAGACTGTTAGAGATATAAATGCACCGAATAGAAACTTTCAAGCTTCCGATTACATATAAATTATTAATTGGAATTCGTGTGCGGTGTATCTTTCCACAGTGCCGCGGGATCTAAGTGAAGATGATGTTAAATCGTTCATCACTTCTGACGCTACTCCCATCAGATAAATACAAATGTTTTCCTGTCACACAGAGGCTGTTAAGATGTGTGTCAAACTTGTGATAGTGACCTTGAATAAAGTACATGGACATGAAGCTAGAGATGGCTATATCTGAACGATACTGAAGTCTAAATCGATTATGTCTCATTTCTCTAAAAAATCGGACTTTAAATGTGCAGCAGAAAAAAAAAGAAAACGTAAAAAACACAGTAAGCCAAAGAATGCTACAGTATGGAAAACCTTTGTAAATAGTAGTTGGAAATATAATGTAAATTCCACACCCAACAATTCGATGGTTGGTTGGGTAGGGTGGACGTGGAATTCTGCGTGCAACCACCTCCAGATGGTGAGTTCTGGGTCGTTTTGTTCTAGCAAAACAAGCGAAGAGGTGCACAGTGAACATTGCGAAAAATTGCTAAAATTATGTTTTTTTTTAAGATGTTGCGCGAACGGAAAAATTAGATTATTGATTAGAATTTAATTTATTTGTGTTATGTAAACTATGAAACAAACATAAAAAGCTAAAGTTTGTTTATTTTTAAAGTTTTAATTTACTTAAAAAAATTAGAGAAAAGGCGCGAATTTTGCAATTTTTCATCATTTTTAAGTAAGAAGCGCGAATGGAAGATGTTAACCGATTAAAAAAAAAATTATGCCGTTTTTCTTCTTATTACAATAGGCAACTGTTCCGCACTAAAGCGTTGCTAAAATTTAAAAAAAAATCTCTTTTTCGACCCACCCTATTGTATAGTGTTGCCATTTACACAATCTAAATGGAAATACAAATATTACAGTTCCCCGCTTAATATTTAAGACCTGTAGCAGCTCTTCTGATTCTTGTAGATTTTCTAATAACCTATGGTGAAGAAGAAGAATTAGTTTTTCACGATTCAGCAGCATCAATAATGGATTTATTGGGAACAGAAGGTTTTGGAGGTATTAAATCAAAGTCAGCTGGTTTGTTACTAAGTATAATATAATCCAAAGTTTCTGCTGGTGTAAGACTTGGGATAATATAATCAAAAGTGTCAGATGGTGTAGGTTATGGAGTATTTGGATGCATCAGATTAGTATCAGCTGGTTGATGATCTGTGATACTAGCCTGTATTGATTGAAAATCACTTTGTTCAATTATATTTTCACTTCTGCAACTTCCTGTATCGTTTTCTTTAGAACTTGTATCATTATCTAAAGAAATCTTAAAAGCTGCATTAGTTATTTGATCAACGTGTCGTTTACAAATGATCGAACCAATTTGAATTCTATACTTTGGACTCTCTATCATTTTCTTTATCATATACAAATCATGTCAAAATTTGTAACGAGTGGAACTATCAAATATAATTTTGTTGCTATAAGACGTTTTAGAAATAAAGATGCACTCACCCGTTGTACTATGAGGCATTTCTCTATTTGGCAAAAATAAGTTATTTATTTTCATTTGCAAAGAACCAGATAACTGAAACTAAGGCTTTTAATACACGTTTGCGAATTTACACATATCTCTCAGCCTATTCATTTGTAACTGGATGGTACGGATCACTCAACATATGTTTTACACCCTGATATTTTAAGAACGTTTTAAATTCTGCATATATAAATTATTCAGCATAGTTTGATAATAAAAATACAGGATAGCCATATATCTCAAAAATGGACGAAAGACACGTAATTGTATTTTCTGCAGTTGCACTAGGGACAATCAAAGCTTCTGGTCATTTGCTATGGGCATCAACCACTAAGAGGAGCATTTTCCCCATAACAGGACCAAAATAAGCAATATGAAGTCTTTGCCATGGGGTTGTAGGCCATTCTCAATGGTATGTACCTACCTTAGGAGTCTAAAGTTTCAAATTTACATAAATAGGCAATTTCATGCAAGATAATAACTGGGTCTTTTCCTGGCCACTATAAAATACGACGTGCTAAAGACTAAGCATCCATTTCGATAGACTAGCTACTATCGTTTCCTTTGTGAGTTTTAGAATTGGATAAATAATCAACGTTCGATATTTTTAGAGTAATGTACATTTGAAATTACATGTTTCTTTCTGTACATAAACCTTAAATGCATTTTTTAAATTCATTGAATTGCCAATCTATTTTTCTTGATGTGGTTGAACCTCAGTAACAAAACTTGATTGGCCTTTGTTATGCAATTAGTCGCTACTGATGACAGAGTGACTGTGTACTTATTGATTCGCACTCATGGAAAAAGAATAGAATCTCCTCGGACATTCATTGAAAATGTCTCAGATGGAAGGCATTAAATCTCATATCATCAGGATTACTGATATCAGGAGACGATCAATTTATAATATTTCTTGAACACTCAGAAAGGAATTTTTGACGAAAATTTCGGGCGGTTTTAATTGCTAATCACGCAGATGGTACTTTAATGGATATAATTTCGTTGTGAACCTTTACCCAAAATATACACAAAAGCTAACGGAGCACAAGGCTCTACTTGATGGGTATCAATACCTGTATTGTTAATCCAATTACATTGCGTTATTCTGATGTATACAGATATATTTAAAACCAGGGAATAGAACTTTAGTGTTGTTTTGGCTATTTATTCCCCATGTACCTTGTTAATTATTCAGTAGGTTGTCTTCATGTACAGTAAAATGCAAAACTTATTTTAAAAAGAGATATAAAACGCATGTTTATTTCATTCTAAGAAAAGTGTATCTTTCTATCTCATCTAAATATGCTCTTTTCCTTTTCTCCTTTTTATTTAATGCCAGAAGATTAATTTTCAAAATATTCTTCAGAATTTTATTAAATTCCTGTTATACTAATACCATAATAACGTATGTCATATTAACACGAAAAAGAAAAAAATATCTCTTGAAAGGATTATAAATTAATATATTTCATGGGAATTGACAAAATGTGAGAAATAAAACTTATTTAAAAACAGTCACTTTGAAAAGTTTATTTAAACAGAACTAAACAAGCAATACGAAACTTACTTTAAATGTATTTAAATTAAAAAAGAAATTGGCTAATGAGAACAGTGAGAAATGAGTTAGATGATTTAAGAATGAAATAAATAAATAAAGCTGTAATAGAAATACCGTCTAATGTAGTTTACTTCAGAACTCTCATCTGCTTAATAAAATATTTAAAGAAAAAATATACGCAGATAAATATAATAATTACATATTTCTTTGAAATTTGTAAAATATATATCAACATAAAATGTTTAGATTATGCGTTTATCGGAAGGTGAAAAAGCCATTTATAATATTTTTTGATTAATTAATAAATTAAGTTTTGGTAACAACTGATAAATTTATTTTTATATAAAATAGGACGATCTCGCTTCATTAAATGAAAATAAATAATATTACAACTCCGCGTTTTTCATGATATCTGAAGAAAATTTAATAAAAATGCATTATTTCAAACATTAATAAGTAAAACCAAAACTTTCTTGAACCAAGATTTATGTCTGAGACAAAAGATGAAATGTGAGAAAAAAGATTATTCATTACGTTTTAAGAAAACTTTCAAGCAAACTCAATCCAGCAAGTTTATGATAATAGTAAATAAATGATCAAGTAAATGATCTCGTCAAGTCATAAACTTAAAATGTCAGCCTTAAAGAAGTGATCTCGTGCAAGTGACATGTTAAGACCTGTCACTATTCATGATTGTTGCAAATGAACCAAAATGTGTCACAGTACAGAAAAAACCTGCAAGCAAGCATAAAATATTGGCATCACCAACTGGTTTAAAGTACCAGAATTTCTTTTCAGATTTGGCATCCGTTTAATAGGATAGCCGTTTGCAACATGTCTTTTAATGAAATAAGGAGATTTTTAATATTAAAATTTATTTTTATGTTATAAATATATTTTGCACATTGTTTACAAAGATGTTTACATTCATTAATATATAAATTACTGTATTTTACAAACAAAATAATTTGTATTTTTTTAAACAATAAAATTACGTACATTATTCATAAATTATAATTAACAGTAATTTATTTTTAATAAGTAGTTCCAGTTATCTAGTCATATTAAATTATAAATATGCAATAAAAATGGATTAATTATTATTAAAAAGTCATTTGAATAAAAATAACTGTTTATTCAGTTTAAAATTAGACACACTAGCTTTAAATTTAACAAAAGCGTAAGATCACCTATCTAAAGGAAAGTAAATAAATATGGAAACAGTCAAAACACCAGAAAGTACTAGTAAATGGAGCTCAGTAGTCATGGAAACACTATAGAATTTAAATTTCAGGAAGAACAGTCCTGATAGCAGCATTAAAGGTTTGCACGAGCCAGGGTCTATCATGAAGCAAAGCCAACTTCAATCATCATTCCAGAGACTCGGACTAGGCAAAGCCTTACTTTTCTTAAGTCCCGATAAGGACTTTGTCATCACTCTGTCCAGCCGTTCCTGGGCTAGGCTTTGGTAACAAATGATAAATTTATTTTTATATAAAATAGGACGATCTCGCTTCATTAAATGAAAATAAATAATATTATAACTCTGCGTTTTCCATGATATCTGAAGAAAATTTCATAAAAATGCATTATTTCAAACATTAATAAGTAAAACCAAAACTTTCTTGAACCAAGATTTATGTCTGAGTCAAAAGATGAAATGTGAGAAAAAAGATTATTCATTACGTTTTAAGAAAACTTTCAAGCAAACTCAAACCAGAAAGTTTGTGAATTTTAATGTACTTTAACTAGGTCAAATCTTCCTTCCTCAGGGAAGAACTTACCAAATCAAAGAAAGTATATTTTCGCCAGAAAATATACTTAGTGAAAAAAGTAAGTTATATGTAATTATTTTACTAAAAGACACTTTTTTCTGAAGATATTTATTTGATCTGGGCACTGGGTCAATGTAATATTCGCAGTACCTTAGTATCTCATATACTCATAATGTAAATTAAGGACTAATTTCTTAACCATTGAAATCAAGTATACAATTTTTAAAGCTATTTGTAAACTATAACAGGTGATTGGCTATATTAGCCTCAAACAACAACTCAAAAGAAATTAACGCAATACCATTAGAAAAAGCTGTAACATGTGTCTATTATTCATATTTAAGTTATAAATAGCTATAATCTAAATATTGTTTTCCAAATTGGAAATCACTTTTGTTTTAAATTATACTTCGCATCATTTATTAATGGTCATTTGTAAATCCAGTTTCAATTAGAATATTGCGTTATAGTCCTTATTTTAAATATTTATATAAAGTATGCTATTAATTACTGAAATTGGTTAGTTATCATTAATTTTGATAAAGGAAAACCCATTTATCAAATTTGGTTCAATTATACTACATGAAACATGTGGAATTTTACGCACCTCCTAATGTGACTTTCCCTAAACTTAGTGAGTCAAACCTACGTAACTACCATTTTGAAAAACGAAGCATAAAAACACTTGACAATACCTATATTATGTTGCAACTAAACACCTTACGTTTTCGATCATTAAATAACGATAAATAGCAAAAATATTTTCTAACATTTTATTTACAACAAGCATAGAATATTACGACATTAAATATACTTTTTTAAGCGATTGTAAATTCCAATATTTTTTTAATTATCATCGCTAATGGCCTAAAAAAAACGCTAACTAAAATAGGCTCATAATATGTTGCCTGAAATCCCTTGTATGGGAAATATCATCAGCCAGAAATATAAATTCAGTCAAAAAATCTCAATATATATTGAAGAAGGTAAAGATTTGCAGCAAACTTTCTTTATTTTAAAAATGGGAAAAAAATTAGAAATAACTTAAATTTGTCTGCGTTTTTAACGCTAAAAAGATTAAAGCACCAACGATATGTTGAAGTAAGTATAGAAAAGCATATACAAATTAAACATTTTGCCTCAATTGTTGAATAACCATGATAACGTCATAAGGAAATTGAAATAGTATGAATTTATTCAATTTGTAAGACTTAACAAATATTATTAAGCACTCCCCTGCTCCGTTCATAATAAAGCTAACTTGGTCAGAAAATGGGAAATATAAGTCTTAACATTATCCAGATACATGTGAAGATAAAATTATTCGGCTTCATTGCATTTTATGGAAGGTTACAGAGAACTAGCGCCATTTGTTACTCTCATATTAACATCATTGAACATCATCATTGAACGCCTCGCATGATGGACAAATTATGGCAAAATGCTAGTATTATATTTATTTCTCCTGTAATTACTAACCGAAGTGAAAGTACAGAAATACAGTTTATTAAGGATTGTTTCCTAGAAATCCGCACTTTAAAGCTCTGAAAAAACAAGACAAACAACATAAATGGACACTGTAAGGTAACTTTAATAACCACATCATTCTTTAAAACCGTTATCGGGATTCAATTAAACCGTTTCGTCGGACATTATCGATTTTACTTTTGGTTGTACTTGCTAGACGTTTTACAAAATTTAGCTCCGCAGTTTTGAGAAAGTACTTGATTCGATTGATCAATTTCTGGATGTTATCTGCTTTCCATCCTTTAGCATACTCTTTGGACTTCAGATACGCGCAGAACCGCTCAATTGGTCTAATTTGGGGAACTTTAGTCATGTTGTTGGACTTCTCTACGAAAGTTATGTTTTGCTGGCGGAGTGGCTGAGAACGATTTTTCAGTAATGACTGCTTGCCAAGTCTGGCTAGAAGACGTAAACAGGCCGATGTAATTGCTACGGATGTAGGGGATGAGACGACGGCGAATGCACTTGTTAAAATGTCGTTGGACATTGCATCGATCGCAGACTTTCGGACGAAATAACGACACAAGCCTTTCGAACCCATCGGAATCCAACGTCTTCGAATTTCTCTTTAGTAGCAAATTTAATGATAGGTTGTGTCGTGCAGACGTATGATGTGTGGTAGCCACCATTATCGTAAAAAGAGGAATGAGTGAGCAGGAAAAATGACTCTGAACAAGTGACCCCACTTCGTTTTCGCGGCAATCATTTGCTTTTCTCTTTGCTTTGGAACGACCCTTTTCTTGTGATATTTGATGTTAAGCTTCTTGGTGATTTTCTTATGTAGGTGGTCGGATGAAACACTGAAATTGACAGTTGGGGGGTGCAATAATACCCTGTCTTTTTTTTTTTTTTTTTTTTTTTTTTTTTTGCCGAATAGCCGTTTCAACTGATGTAACATTTGCTTGGTGAGTTTTGGGATAATCCTACCTGATATTGGTTGTCCTTTGGCCGGTAGTCTCTTCTAGTAACTTATAGAATATCGTATGCAGTTCGTTTAGGGATATTTTTGGGGGAAAAAATGGTTCATGATGAACTTGTTCCAATCATGAATATTGACTTCCTAAACTTGTACACACATGAACGCATATACTCCTTTTTCGACTCCATTGTCGGAAAACACAGATTGCTTAGTGAATTATTGGCGAACGGTGCTGCCCTTATAATACGATAACGCAACAATTCACGGCCAGGTTCCACCAAATTCATATTCCTTTCATATTCTGCATAACTGCAAAGTTTGTTGCGATTTCAAGGAATCAGTCCTTACGACTGTATTAATTGCTATGATTTTTCTACTAATTGTCACTCTACGTTATTAAAATATTGAAAAAATATAGTAGTTTTACTTTTGTGTATTAAATGGGAAAACTACGCTTACACCTATCGCTGCCGTATTGCCAAATATGTATTTATATATTAAAATGTCTTTGGAATACTATCTTTTAAAAATTACTTCTAAAATCTATAAAAATAAAAGATAAATAAAATAAAAACCATTGTTTTAAAATATATTATTAGATTTATCAACGTTTGTTTTGTAAATTTCCATATAAGAATTTCTGATTTATATGTTCTTTTACTATTTTCAAACAAAATTAGTAATTTTCTGAAAACTCAGGCGTGAGGGATTGACTTCTTAGAATTTAGAAAAAGTTCGTTTAAATCAATAAATGACATAGTCACAAAACACTTTATACTAAATTCTAATGGAATTCTCTAATCTTAAAAGGTTCTAAAAGGCTACTTTCTATTAAAAAAACTGAGTTTTATATTGATTTTATTTATATTTCTTACTAAACAATCTCAATAAAAAATTCCAATTCCTCATAAATATACCCAGACAGCAAAATATATCGAAATGAATTAGGCCGTTTACCGAATTATCGGCGAAATATCGGTAATCGCCCACTGACATTATTATGATGTCAATAGATCATACTCTCTTCCAGTAGCCCAATGCTGGTATCGGCACGAAATTACACTAACTGATAGATTTGAAATGTTAATATTTACTCAGAAAATAACATTGGCTGACATTCCTGAGGCGATTAATGCCCGACAATGTACGTCCCCTCATCAATACCCCCTGCAGTTTCAGCGTATTACCGAATCAAGTGACAGCCCAATCCCTTTCAAGATGTTTCTCAACCACCTTATCGAACCCCTCAATGTTTTGTTTCTCTTTTTATGTTGCAAGCAAGGTCATTTTTAACCAGACAGAGAAGGGATACGGAAATGCAAGGACGTTATGTAAAGTGAGAGAGTGAGTATAAATTTCTAAGCATTTTCTTCAAAAGTTAGCAATTTTTCACCTTTCAAATGTAAACGATCGCTGGATATATACCGCAAATATATCTAGAAATTAGAAGGAATGTGCACCCTTTTTTTTGAATTACGAATAGTTACTCATACTTAAAAATTTACTTTAAAAATAGAAAAAAATGAATTATATATTTGATGCAAAGACTAGATTGTTTTTTATGATTTATATACATAAATTAAAAATAAAGAATATTTAATAATAAATTTAAAACATTAAACAATTATTTGCGTTTTTTTTTTCTTTTTTTTTGGGTTTCGTTCATCTGACGAAACCGTATTCGCCTCACTCCTTTGCCTGTCTGTCCGTGACAGAGCCCGTTCTCAGAAACTATACATGTTAGAGACTTGAATTTTTGGGTACTTATAGTTGAACACCTCACATCAAACAACAAATCATAAAATTTTGAAAAAGTTTGTAATTAACTGAATTACGGGCTAATTAACTTCTAAAATTAACCAATCCACCTAACGCAGGTTCAAACGGACCTTCTCCAAATCATCCGTGTTTCTCCTAAGGGTTGACAGTAAAATCAGCCGATGCACGGTTACCGCGGGGGAAATTAAGCCGAAAAATGAAGTGGACATTTTAAAGCGAAATCGCATATCATAAAATATTGGTTCGAGAAATTTGTAAATAGAATAGACAGACGCGGAAAAAAATCTAATTCCATTTCGTATAAAGTTCACATTTCTGCGATGTCTGTAAGTTAAAATATCCACCAAAAATTGGTCGATAAAAATTTAATTTCTTTAATTGAAAAGACAAGGAAACAAGTGGGTAAGTGTGATCACAGATCGCACAGAGGGTTTCGTATAATATTTCTTTCAAAACACTATCCCTTTGCAAAATCTGTTAGCCCAACAATTCACAACTAGGGAGAGCGCTCTATTCTAAACAAACGTAAAAAAAAACGACGAAACTCCGTTATAGAACCTATTCGCAGTTATATTAGTTGAGGAAATTCGACCCTTAAAACTTAAAATAGGAACGCCCTCCTGGCAGTAAAAAGTGGAAATAAAATATGAAAGGCTATGGTGCATAAAATGAAAGAGTGGCCAAAGTGTAGTCAAATGATATATCACAGGAGGGATTCGGGAAAGAATTGAAAATCCTCCCCCGGAGTCTTCAACTGAACCTACCTCGCTCTAGCTTAATTAACGGCTAAGTTAGAAAAAAGGCTTAAAAACACAAGTTAGAGCCCAGAGGAGTCAATAATATAAGACTTTTTGAAAATTTTATCATTTGTCGTGTGATCACAAGTGTTCAGCTATAAGTATGTAAAATTTGACGTCCTCAGCTTAATTAGGGTTCAGTTAGAAAGAATTGCTTATAATACAGAAGTTGAAGTCCAAAGGGTTAAATGTAAGACTTTTTTTAAATATCATATTTTGTCTTATGATCTGACGCATTCAGCTCTAAGTATGCAAAATTTCAGGTCTCCAATTTAATTAAGGGCTCAGTTAGAAAGAATTGATTAAAAAAATACAAGTTGGAGTCCACAGGGTTAAATATAAAACTTTTTCGAAATTTATTATTTGTCGTGTGGTCTTAGGTGTTCTGTTATAAGTATGAAAAATTTCATGTCTCCAACTTAATTATGGGGTTTTATTTAGAAAGAATAGCTTAAAAAATATATATGGGAGCTCAAAGGGTTAAATGTAAGAATTTTTAAGATTTTATGATTTGTCGCCGGGCCTCAGGTGTTCTGCTATGAGTATGCAAAATTTCAAACCTCCATTTTAATTATGGGCTCAGTTAGAAAGAATTGCTTAAAATACACAATCTGGATTCCAAAGGGTTAAATATAAAACTTTATTGAAATTTATTATTTGTCGTGTGATCTGAAGTGTTCAGCTGTAAGTATGCAAAATTTCAAGTCCTTAATTCAATTAGAGGCTCTGTTAAAAAGAATTCATTATAACACACAAGCTGGAGTCCAAACTGTTAAATATAAAACTTTTTCAAAATTTATTATTTGACGTGTGATCTGAGGCGTTCAGCTATAAGTATGCAAAATTTCAAGTCCCTAATTCAATTAGGGGCTCTGTTAAAAATAATTGTTTAAAATACACAAGCTGGAGTCCAAAGGGTAAAATATAAACTTTTTCGAAATTTATTATCTTTCGTGTGATCTGAGGTGTTTAGCTATAAAAAATACAAATTTGCATGCCTCCAATTTAATTAGGAATTCTGTTGTAAAATATTGCTGAAAATACACAAATTGGAGACCAAAGGGTTAAATAAAAAAATGTTTCCAAAATTTTATGATTTGTTGTGTGGGCTCATGTGTTTAACTATAATACTGCAAAATTCCATGTCTCTAACTTAATTAGGGGATCTGTTAGATTGGTTGGTTGGTTGATTTTGTGACGGCCGATTATCTACACTAGGGATATAGGCCCGAGGGGGAGTGCCCTTCGTGGGGGTCTTTCTAAGGGAACCTAACCCGTATTAACGCATGGAAATCCATGCTTCGAAGAAAACCACGAAAACTCCGAACGATTAGGCCGACGCGCGCGATTGGGATCGAACCCAGCACTTCCCGTCTACCAGTTTCGAGAGCAGAACCTCTCAGCCACTGGTGGGGCGGGCTCTGTTAGAAAAAAATTGGTTAAAATACACAAGTTGGACCCCAAAGGGTTAAATATGAAACTTTTTTCAAAAATTCTATGATTTGTCTTGTTGTCTCAGGTATTCAGCTATACGTATGTGGAATTTCATGCTTCCAACCTAATTATGGGCTCACTTAAAAAGAATTGTTAAAAGTACACAATTGGGAGCCCAAAGGGTTAAATTTAAGGCTTTTTCAAAATTTTAGGACTTGTCGTTTCATGTGAGGTGTTCAGCTATAAGTACCCAAAATTTCAATAATTAATATTTCAGCTTGTAATTAAGATAGGACTTAGAAATGGGTATCAATGAAATCAGCGAGAAATTTGACAGCGGGATGCCAAAAAATTTAATCAAAATATTTAATATTTAAAAAGTTAAAATTTTCTATTAAAATATACTATTATGGAAAACCGCAGCGTCGTCATGTCTACCTGCTTTCCCGCCGAATTTAAATCTTTTTAGGGTAACGTTCATCTGACTAAACCCTATTCGTCTCACTCCTTTGTCTGTCTGTCCCTCTGTCCGTCTGCCTGTCCGTCACAGAGCCCGTTCTCAGAAACTATACATGTTGGTGACTTGAAATTTTGGGTACTTATAGCTGAACACCTCACATGAAACGACAAGTCCTAAAATTTTGAAAAAGCCTTAAATTTAACCCTTTGGGCTCCCAATTGTGTACTTTTAACAATTCTTTTTAAGTGAGCCCCTAATTAGGTTGGAAGCATGAAATTCCATATACGTATAGCTGAATACCTGAGACAACAAGACAAATCATAGAATTTTTGAAAAAAGTTTCATATTTAACCCTTTGGGGTCCAACTTGTGTATTTTAACCAATTTTTTTCTAACAGAGCCCGCCCCACCAGTGGCTGAGAGGTTCTGCTCTCGAAACTGGTAGACGGGAAGTGCTGGGTTCGATCCCAATCGCGCCCGTCGGCCTAATCGTTCGGAGTTTTCGTGGTTTTCTTCGAAGCATGGATTTCCATGCGTTAATACGGGTTAGGTTCCCTTAGAAAGACCCCCACGAAGGGCACTCCCCCTCGGGCCTATATCCCTAGTGTAGATAATCGGCCGTCACAAAATCAACCAACCAACCAATCTAACAGAGCCCCTAATTAAGTTAGAGACATGGAATTTTGCAGTATTATAGTTAAACACATGAGCCCACACATCAAATCATAAAATTTTGGAAACATTTTTTTATTTAACCCTTTGGTCTCCAATTTGTGTATTTTCAGCAATATTTTACAACAGAATTCCTAATTAAATTGGAGGCATGCAAATTTGTATTTTTATAGCTAAACACCTCAGATCACACGAAAGATAATAAATTTCGAAAAAAGTTTATATTTTACCCTTTGGACTCCAGCTTGTGTATTTTAAACAATTATTTTTAACAGAGCCCCTAATTGAATTAGGGACTTGAAATTTTGCATACTTATAGCTGAACGCCTCAGATCACACGTCAAATAATAAATTTTGAAAAAGTTTTATATTTAACCGTTTGGACTCCAGCTTGTGTGTTATAATGAATTCTTTTTAACAGAGCCTCTAATTGAATTAAGGACTTGAAATTTTGCATACTTACAGCTGAACACTTCAGATCACACGACAAATAATAAATTTCAATAAAGTTTTATATTTAACCCTTTGGAATCCAGATTGTGTATTTTAAGCAATTCTTTCTAACTGAGCCCATAATTAAAATGGAGATTTGAAATTTTGCATACTCATAGCAGAACACCTGAGGCCCAGCGACAAATCAGCAAATCTTAAAAATTCTTACATTTAACCCTTTGAGCTCCCATATATATTTTTTAAGCTATTCTTTCTAAATAAAACCCCATAATTAAGTTGGAGACATGAAATTTTTCATACTTATAACAGAACACCTAAGACCACACGACAAATAATAAATTTCGAAAAAGTTTTATATTTAACCCTTTGGGCTCCCACATGTGTATTTTAAACAATTCTTTCTAAGTGAGCCCCTAATTAGGTTGGAGGGGTGAAATTTTGCATACTTATAACTGAACACCGCACATTAAACGACAAATCATAAAATTTTGAAAAAGTCGTACATTTAACCCTTTGCACTCCCACATGTGTATTTTAAACAATTCTATCTAAGTGAGCCCCTAATTATGTTGGAGACATGAAATTTTGCATACTTATAGCTGAACACCTCCCATCATACGACAAATCATAAAATTTTTAAAAAGTCGTACATTTAACCCTTTGGGCTCCCACATGTGTATTTTAAACAATTCTTTCTAAGTGAGCCCCTAATAATGTTGGAGGCGTGAAATCTTGCATACTTATAGCTGGACACCTCACATCAAACAACAAGTGATAAAATTTTGGAAAACGTTGTACATTTAACCCTTTGGGCTCCCACATGTGTATTTTAAACAATTCTTGAGTCCCTAATTATGTTGGAGACATGAAATTTTGGGTACTTATAGCTGAACACCTCACATCATACGACAAATCATAAAATTTTTAAAAAGCCGTACATTTAACCCTTTGGGCTCCCACATGTGTATTTTAAACAATTCTTTCTAAGTGAGCCCCTAATTATGTTGGAGACATGGAATTTTGCATACTTACAGCTGGACACCTCACATCAAGCAAAAAGTGATAAAGTTTTGAAAAAGTCGTACATTTAACCCTTTGGGCTCCTGCATGTGTATTTTAAACAATTATTTCCAAGTGAGCCTGTAATTAAGTTGGAGGCGTGAAATTTTGCATTCTTATAGCTGAACACCTCACATCAAACGACAAATCATAAAATTTTGAAAAATTCGTACATTTAACCCCTTGTGCTTCGACGTGTGTATTTTAAACAATTCTTTCTAAGTGAACCCCTCTTTAGATTGGAGGCGTGAAATTTTGCATACGTATAGCTCAACACCCCAGATTACACTTCAAATAATAAATTTTGAAAAAGTTTTGTGTTTAACCCTTTCAACTCCAGCTTGTGTATTTTAATCAATTCTTTCTAACTGAGCCCTTAATTAAATTGGAGATTTGAAATTTTGCATACTTATAGCAGAACACCTGACGTCAAACGACAAATCATAAAATCTTGAAAAAGTCTTACGTTTAGCCCTTTGAGCTACCGCATATGTATTTGAAGCAATTCTTTCTAAGAGAGCCCCTAATTAAGTTGGAGACATGAAATTTTGCATACGTATTGCTGAATACCTCAGACCACACGACAAATCATAAAATCTTCAAAAAGTGTTATATTATTTACCCCTCCGAGCTCTAACTTCTGTATTTGAAGTAATTTTTCTAACCTCCACCCTTTTAACCCGGGGAAAAATTTTCCAACTTTTGCCGACACCCCTTTGACACTTCTTTCATATTATGCACCATAGCCTTACATATTTTAGTTCCATTTTTTACCGCCAGGTGCGCCTACTGATCTCGGGTGCTATGGGCCCAATCCCCTCGACTAATATATCTACGGGTAGTATGTAAAACGGGTTTTACAGATGTTTGTTTAGAATCGAGTGCGCCCCTGGTTGCGAAATGTGGAACTAACAGATTTTTCAAAAAGATAAAGCGTTTTGAACGGAATATTAAACGAAACCCTCTGTGCAATCTGTGATCACACTTGCCCACTTGTTTTAGTTAGGATTATGGAAAGTATGGAAAACTGGAAATATAACCGTAAGGAATAGCCTACTTGAATGATATGTTATAATATAAATCCTGAATACTTTTTACCTTGAAAAGACTGTAATAAGGGGGTGGGAGGGGTAAGAAAAACATAGAATGTGAGAATTTAATTTCTTTATTTTTTTTTCGGAATTTATGAAAAATTATAATCAATAACATTGTATGCATTGCACGAAAAAATATAATGCTTTCTTTTATAAATTAAATGCATTTCAGAAAATGTGAAGCATTTTAGATTATTAATAGTGCATTATTAGTTTAGACCTGATTAAAGTTTTAATGTTCGAAATTATTCTGATAATAATAATAAAAAAATTCTATTCTCTTAATTTAAAAAAAAAATTCCTGTCTCTTAAAAATGCGATGCTAAATTTATTATTTTAAGTCATCAATTATTTATCCTTACTTTAAAAACGCATTTATTGCAAATAATAGTTTTAATATTTAATATTCAAAATTTTAGCTATTATCTACATACTTTATTTTAACTTATTCATTTAAATCGCAAACAATAACATAGTTTTTAGGGTTCCGTACTTAAAAAGTAAAAACGGAACCATTATAAGATCACTCCTGTGTCTGTCCGTCTGTCTGTCACAACCATTTTACTCGTAAACTACGGAACGCGGGAAGTTCAAATTCGGGGAAGTAATAAAGACCATTGACCCACATATTTTCAGATTAATAGGCAATCATAAATATATTTAGTAAAAAAGTATAGGGGCTAATTATGCTACTTGAAAAAAACAATCTTTTCTTTGTATATGACTTGGGGTATTCTGTGAAAGCTTTTGTAACGCTGAACTCAAAAATACATTCCTTTTAATTTTAGGTATTATATTTTCAAAGATATTGTTGAAAATGTAGCACAAAAATATGTTCCCCTCCATCTAATTCCGAATCTACTGAAACTAAAATTATGAAAAAATTAGAGGTAGTAGACGTTATTATAAACCTTGCTGAAAAATTATAGCGATTACACTAGAGTTTTGAGTAATCAGCATTTTTCTGTTATACACAAATTTCGATTTACGGGCATTCAGAAAAATTATTGAGTATCGCTGAATATACATATCGTTCCAGAAGAATAAAAGCATTGTTGATAATGATTTTCGAAAAAAAAACATCGGTAATTAGCCGAGTTAATAACCCTTAAAGGTACGATCAGTGTGGACATACACAAGGACAGGGACGGCGTACTTTATGCCTAGTTAACAACTTTTAATGATATATATGTGTAATGTAATGTCCAGTAACAGTATAAAAGCAATAAGCGTCAAATTGTTAAAAACGTACTAATTTAAGGGGTCTCGGGACTCTAAAAAGTGGAAAAAATGAAAAAAAGACCATTTTCAACATTTAATGTCTTAAAATGTATATGATTTTAAAATACAATTTTAATTGGGATGAAAGATATAAGTATGTTCTTTCGTTTCATGTATTTAATAAATTGCAAGATACAGAATTAGTATTTATAGGGGGCTCCAAACTATTAGACATTTGTCGATCAAAAAATTGGCATAACAGTTTACGCGCAGAATTACAAAATAAATATTGCAACTAGAAAGGAAATTTTGGTGCTTACTTATACTTCAGATTATTATAATTTTCCTAAACTTAAATAAATTTGAATTTAAAGCATTTTTATATTTTTAATGCAATGTTGCATTTAGCTAATACAAAATTTTTAAAATTTCAACGGTAACATCACCTGAAAAAATATTTTTTGAACAATAAAAAGGAAATTTTAGGCTCAGTTTATAGAGACTAACATGAAATGTATGTTTTGAAAATTTCATGAAAGATATTCAAAAGTTTCTGAGGTATCCTGCGCTTTATGCCTAATAAACGCCATTTGGAAAATAATGGCTTTAAAGTTTCGGAAACCCCGCTTCAGCTATTGAGCGGGTGTAATTCTAAAAGCCAACACTTTTGTTCTAATGGGAATTTCAAGGAAACAATTATATCAAAATATTCAGAAAAATAGGAGTTTAACATCTAAAAAATTAAAATTTCTTAAATTTTGAAGCTTTAAGAGTCCTGCGACCACTTCATCCTTTCCGCACGGAGTAATTCTATTTATAAACTTATGAGATAATGAACTGACGCCAGAAATTATAAACGAATTTATTAGAAAATACGAACTTGCTTATTTTCACGTACATGATAAAAGGAAATTTTTATTTTAATATTCTTGGTGCCGTTTGTCTGTTTTGGAATTAAAATTAGGTGTCCGTTTTTTAAGGGAATCGCCCTCGAAAGATTTAATTAGAATGAATTGCATAAATACCGTGGGATTCGCGATAGTTTGCATTGATTGTATCTCTCAATATGCCTCCAGTGACTTTAAAAGTTAATTAAACACCTATCTGGAAAAACACGGCACTGACCAAGGCGGCGTTGCAATTTTGAGACCTCAATTCGAAGCGCGCTTAGCACAATGCCAAATTTAAATTTTGAACAAAGGTTTTGTTTTAGCTACACTGTAGAAATAAAGGTTATTACTACGCTGAGTTTAGTTTCATAAGATGCCAAATGAAGTTTATCTATGCACTGCTTATTTTGTCAGTGCTGAATTAAGCTCATCATAAACAGATTAGGATAATATTAAAAAAAGAGTTATACGAATAGCTATATTTGATATTATTTAGGTTCCATATCTCTTTGAACTTTCATGGTATACTCATTTACACTTTCCTAATATATACAGTTATACCCAAACCTACGTTGTATACTTTTATACAAATTCATGGTATTCTTTTAGCAACTTATATATATATATATATATATATATATATATATATTATATCATTTCAAAATGCTAAAACAACATAACTTCAAAAGGAAGGTGTATATCTGCAGAAATTTTTTTAAAAACTATAAAATATTTATAAAAACAAGAAAGACAGGTAAAAAAACAAAAACAGTCTGTTCTTCATCAGTGGGAGGACAGACAGAAAACTAACTCCACCCCCCACTTTTAAAATTTGCAGGTTTCTGAACACATGTTCACCCCGCATTCAATACTGAAAACTATTGTCATTTTATTAATCTAATTCCATAAAAAACTAAAACAACTCAAATTAAAAACAAACAAGCATAATATTAACCATACAAAAACAAAAAACTTTAATAAAAAGGTCTTTTAGAGGAATGCTTAAATTATCATTAAACTAAAAACAAAAGAAAAAAATATAAGAAAACAAGCATGAATGCAGAATAAACATGCGCCCCCCCCCCCCCCCCAAACCCGCAAAATGAAATTTCTCAAAACATGAATACCTGTATGTTTCCTATCCGTCAACTATAAACAAATAAATTTTTTCTTCCAAATCCATTATCAAAAGCCAGAAATTCCAGGTCTGCAACTTTCTTTCGTTTCAATTCATCAATAGACACCCGTTCTTTTAACAAGACTTTAGGATTCCCATTTCATACAGAAAGATCCAGAAGGCTGCCATCACATGTTCACGCCGCCAGGCCACATCGTTGCCATTCATTTTTTAGAACTGTTTTTAAATAATATTTCAAAAACTTAATGGGGTAATTGTTATTGTAAAATAAATTAGCCAATAACTTAAAGATCTGTTTATAAAAATTACTATCTCTGCGACAAATTTTATTGAAACGTATCAATTGATTAATGATTATATTTATGTATTTTTTTTTTTTTTTTTTTTTTTTATGCAAATTTGAAAACCAATGCGGAATGCTTCTAGTAAAAAAATTAAAACTATTTCTTTTATCGTACAAATCCAAAATCAAATTATTATCAATAATTTTGAATAAAATATCTAAAAATTCTGCATTATAATCATCACTGTTTGCTCTGTTCAATTTTAAACAATTTGGATATATAATATCATATTCATTAGAAAAATCAAAATTAAAAATCAAAATATCATCAATATACCTAAAGACCTTTAAAGACTTATTATATTTCATGGTATATTTAAATTCATAATAAAATAAAAATAAATTTGCTGCTGTACTAGAATAGTTTGTTCCCATCCCTATACCACATATTTGATTAAAGGTATTATTGTTAAAAGTTACATAATTATTATAAAAACAGAAATGACATATGCTTGAAAATAAATCTCTATTTATATTTAATTCATCATTTATACAAAAAACATCAAAAATACTCATTAAAACTTCATAAAGTGAATCAATAGGTATATTGGTGAACAGATTTTCAAAATCGAATACCTGCATTTTCAGAGGAGTCAAAGGCAATTTGCTCTTAATTTCAACACTATTGTCAATTGACCAGAAATAACTATACTTCTTATATTTATACTTTAGAAAATCATATATCTTTTTTAATAAATTCTGTAAACCAATATTAAAATTTTTATTAATGCTTTTAGAAGTACTACAAATAAATCTAAATTTAATCGGATCTTTATGAAATTTAGGCGTTAAGAAAATAAATGGCAAACAGTGATGATTAGAAACATCAGAATTATAAGAAAACATACTTTTAACTTTCTTCTTATATGCAAAAAATTTTTTAACGACAGGATTTTTGTCAATATTAACTTTTGAATAAAAATTTTCTTTACCTAATTCACTCTCTATTTTATCAATATAAAACTTTTTTCATATTATTGCATAATTATTAGCTGCTTTGTCCACAGGGACTATAACAAAATTATTTTGTAAACTTTCAATAAATTTTATATCTTCATCTTTAAAACTTTGATATTCATATTCATCAGAATTTAAATAATCTTTTAAAAAATTATTGAAATGCCCCAAAATTTGAGACTTCCATTCAAAAAATGCCTCCAAAGGCATACTAAATTTATAACTATATTTCTTTATAAAATTATTGACATTATCCTTAAAAATTTTTAGTACCTTATTGCTATTAATTTTACTATTGATTCTAAATTTTGTACCAAAATTCATTAGATATTTTACATTTTTATTCTTGATTTTATCAAGATTACCTGTAATTATATGTCCATGATAATTATCTATAAAATCTTTAAATTCCATATTATTGCAACAACAAGTTAAAACTGTATTAACATTTGAAAAAGCTATTTGTCTGTAATTGAAAATCTTATTACTTAATGGTTTATGATAATTATATGCAACTGAAATGATACATTCTTTAAGAGGAAAAAGGTCGTAAATCTGTTTGCATATTGCATTTAAATTCAAATTATCAAAAGATTTTTGTTGAAATTTTATATTAAAATAAATAACTTCTTTATTAACTTTATCTCTATTCATTAACTTAAAATTAATTAAATCATATAATAAATCTTTAAACTGTAAGTTTTTAAATTTAAAAACATCCAAACATTTTTTAATTTTCTTAAGCACATTTATTTTTAATTTAAAAACCTCCATTTTAATATTTTTAACACTATAATTTTTATCAAAAACAAATTCCATATCCTTAATCCATACAATAGGAATTACATAATTAGTACCTTTATTATATTTACGAGAACCCCTCTTTCCTCTTTTTATATCAACTTTTTCATTAAAATTATAAAATAAATCATATACATTTTTAACCTTCAATAAATTAACTTTATTAACCAATGTATTTAATCCAAATGGATATATAGTTTTGAACTTCAACATATAATCATTTTCTTTTTCCAATCTATTATTTTTAGCTTCAACATGATCCAAAATTTGAATATTAATATTATTAAAACTGTGAATTCTAAAATGTAAAATTTCAAATGTGGGGCATTTCTTATTATCATTATATACATCTGATCTGTGCTGATTAATTCTAACATGTAATTCACCTTCCGTCTGCCCTACATAACTTTGCTGTCAAGTTAAACAATTAATTTTATAAATTACGTTATTATATTTACAAAAAGGAATATAATCATTTACTTGAGGTGGACTGTCAGCATGAGCAACAATACAAGTTTTACAACGTTTATCTTTTCATTTATAATATCTCATATTTTTATCTAGATATATATCGTAACATATTTATTCATTTTTTTTTTTTTTTTTTTTTTTTTTTTTTTAAGCACTTAGGCTTAATATGCCAGTAAACAACAAAAATAAACAAAGATAAACAAAGATACACCAACCTTCAAAGCAATCAATTATATATATATATATATATATATATAATTCAATTACAAATTCATATATTTATTCTATGGAACCCTCTGTACGCGAATAATGCTCACACTTGACCGTTTATTATACCCTAGTATTTAAAGTGTACAACAGTGTATCTCATTGCGTTTTACTCATCAAAATATTATTTAAGTATGACTGATCATTTATAGTTCATAAAAAACAGTAAAAAAAGCTTCTTCTAATATTAAGACTTATTTTGTAACATTTGTCGGACTGACATTTTTTTTTTTTTTTTTTTTTTTTTAATGAGAGTTCGCTAATTTGTGTAGAAAATTTGCTAAGCAATTTATATTCTCCAAAAATATCTTTTACGTGTGTTACTTAAAATTAATTTCAAAGACATAGATTAATAATTCACATGAAAATAAATGTTATATTTCTTTATAAATTACTTTTAATACAAAGCGCACTTTTAAAGGGTATGGTTTTCACAGCTAGTATACCACGAAAACAAGAGTGCAAAAACTTGGGGGTGAGGGAGGGGTTGAAAATAGCAAGAAATCATTCTGAACTCAGTAGTCAAAAAGACGTCGGCAGTATGTCCAAAATCTATGCACAACATATCAGGATGATACGATCCTCAGATCGTTTGGTGTGCGGCCATTGCTTTACTGCTGATCTCAGGAAATGAGGTCGACCGGGCGAAAAATAGATGGCACGAAAATAAATGACACAATGCCCAAAAAGGTCTTTTTTTAGTCAGGTTGAGTGCTGCAACATTTTAGCGACTACAGTTATCAAAAGATATAGAGCTAAAGTACCTTAGTTTAAATCAAAACCAATACTTACTTTACAATGAGTTCGACTATTCTTAATCATATAAATTTACAGACGTATGTATGCCGCAAGTGCATCTGTCACTGACGACAATTGTTTTAGAAATATCTATATTATAAAGGACAAGCATATCTGTGTTTAACGCATACGTCATTCTGCGAATGGCAACACATTCAAATTTGAAATGAATTTTTCGTTTGCAATTTTCGCTACTGAAAAATGTTAAACTTCTGCACATCCCACAATTTCAATTTTTTACACCCTCTTATAAGGAAAAAAATATACTTTTAAATGCAATTTGTTTGAAAATTGTATTGTTTTGAGTTATTAATTTTTTTATAGTTTTTAGTACCAATTTTGTAATTGTGGCAATAGAAGTACACCATCTGTATTAAAAGTAAAGGGAAAATGGTAAAATAGTAGACTACTATATTTGTTTGTTGCCATTTTCTCATAAAATTTGAAATTAAAATACATGCTATGTCAAAAATACCGTCTGTTATAAAATCCGGTGAATTTTGGTTTTATTTAGTTTGTATTCATCAATTAACTGTTTCTTAATTTATAGGAAAAATATTTTACAAACAATATAACACTTTCTCTTTACGAAAACCTATTTTAAGTAACTGTGTGACTTTCCTTCACAATTAGTTATTTATTATCAGATAGCTGAACGAATGCAATTTTATTTATCCGTGTGTAATAATATTTTCTGAATTTTGAAAAAATGGTTTCTGATAATGATTTCTGATAAAACATAGAGCTATTATAATAAAAAAAAAACAAATGAGAGCGTTTGTAACATGAAATACGCGATTTTTTTGCCGAGCTTCTTGAATGACGATATTGCTTTTTGTTGTGTTTGTGTATTGTTCTGTTATAATGACATCATTTTAATAATTTTCTATAGATGTAGGACTGACTACAAAATTTAAGAATTCTAGAAGCTCTATATAGATGTTGTTTAAGACTGGATCATAAAAGTGGAAAGCTTTAGCCTATGCAAATGACGTCATTTTATAACAAAGCATGTTTTTTAATTCTTAAAACTGAAATATGTTTTATAGAAGTTCACCCTAGCTGCTTTAAAATTCTTCACAGGTGAAAAAACGTCTTTTAAAAATAAAGTTATCGAAATCATAGGCTGATAAAACGCAATGTTTTACAAAAATTTACAGTGTCTTTATATAAGAGCAATGACACACAATGTACATGCTCTGTTTGGAAGCCTTTGTTCAAAACATAGTGACATACATTAAAGAACTTGATGATGCTCGTCTGGATGAATTCGCTTCGTCGAATTATACAAGCAATGAGAATCTTGGGAATAATTTGAGACTTAATATAATATCAGGTTCCCCATGTTTTTGTCCAAAATTCTCCTGACCAATAGAATTTTACTGCCATTCTTTAAGACACTCTACGGTAATTTTATTAAAATAATAAAATTTGCTTAATTTATTTTTGATAATTTTATATAATCTATATATTTAAAGCACAAGGCTGTTTTTTAATCATCTGCATCTTTCTAATGAACCAATTTTACTAATATTTTTTTTATTGGTATTTTTTCATTTGTATATGTGCCCGCACTAGCAGTTTTTTTTTTAACATCCCCACTTTAATATTTTAATTTTAATAACATTTTATGAAATTTCTTCAAAATGATCGTAATTAGATAGCTTTCATTATTGCAAAACTGAGAGAATAATGAGGTTTATTTCTGGAATGAGGTATATTCATGCCACGTTTTGATAAAAATTAATATATGTATATGCAGGGTACAATATGTTATCTATGGCCGACCTTTAATTTCTCAACCGTTGGTCATAGATATATAGTTCCAATTACAAAAACTTTTCAAATGAGCTAACTATTCATGTTGTGGCATTATTTAAAGTAAAAAATCAATTTTATAAAAATTAAGAAAACTAACTTTTTATACGGTCCCCCAGTCCCTATAGTTATACTTAGTAAAAGTTTTCTCATATCATAACAGATGTAATAAAAAAAAGTTTGACGTCTGTACTACAAAAATTGACCCAGTTATTAAATTTCAAAGTTTGAGATTTTTGCACATGATTTTGTCTTTCATTAAGGGATCAGATAAAAGATGATTTAAGTAATTCGAGATCAAAATCAAAGTGCAATTTTTTTTTTTTTTTTTTTTTTTTTTTTTTTTTTTTTTTTTTTTTTGGGCGAAACCGCCTTTAACCGCTATCACCAAATCGGGAATCACCAAATAGGGTTATTTCATCTAAAAACTTGAGCTAACTTTTATAGGTCGAACAATATTCAAAAGTACTGACGATACCGGCTAAAAGTGGCTCCGCCGTAAAAAGGACATTGCATCTTGATTTTGATCTAGAATTACGTTAATTCGTCTTTTAACTGACCCCTCAATGAAAGACAAAATCATGTGCAAAAATCTCAAACTTTGAAATTTAATAACTGTGTCAATTTTTGTAGTACATATGTCAAACTTTTTGTGTTATATATGTTATGATATGTGTAAACTTTTACTAAATATAACTATAGGGAGTGGGGGACCGTATAAAAAGTTAGATTTCGTAATTTTTATCAAATTGATTTTTGACTTTAAATAATACCACAACATGAATATTTACCTCATTTGAAACGTTTTTGTAATTGGAACTATATGTCTACGACCAACGGTTGTGAAATTAAAAGTCGGCGATAGATAACATATTGCACCCTGTATATATACATATACATACTTACATACAGATATATATATATATATATATATATATATATATATATATATATATATATATATATAATGATAATTTTTCGCAAAATCCCATTAGGGACATATTGCACCAAAATACACTGGTGTCCAAAATTAAGCACCAGTCACAAAATGCTAATATTCAAGTAAGCGAATACTCAAAAGGAAATAATGTAATTCAAATAATTACTATCCCTACAACACAGCTAGTCCATATAGCATCTCATTCATGTCACACATGGTCACAAGTGTCACAGTCACTACGGTGAAATAAAAAATAGGAAATTCTAGGTTAAAGGATCCATTATGAGTCTCAAATGATCACTATATGTGACTCCACTGAGACGTCAATGTGACTACTGCTTTATGACGAGTCACCAGGTGACTTTAAAATGTAGTTACATTGTGACTCTCATGTGACTGTCATTTTTAGACTCAATTTAAAAGTCGTCGTGAACGTTGCATTATGATAAGTTACCAAATGATATCGCATTATAGTCACATGGTGACTTTCCACAAAAGAGCACAATGGTGACCACAATAGTCTCTGTCACCTGAAAATCATCGTGTGACTTTAATGTGATATTATTTGGTAACATATCACAATGCAACGCTCACGATGACTTTGAAATTGAGTCTGCAGATGACAGTCACATGAGAGTCCAAATGTAACTATAGTGTAAAGTCACATGGTGACTCGTCACAAAGCAACAGTCACAGTGACTTCTCAATGGAGTCACATATATTGATCATTTGAGACTCATAATGAAATGTATGGAATTTCCTATTTTTTGCTTCACCGTAGTGACTGTGACACTTGTGACCATGTGTGACATGAATGAGATGCTAGATAAACTAGCTGTGCTGTAGATATAGTAATTATTCGAATTATATTATTTCCTTTGCAGTATTCGCGTACTTGAAAATGAGCATTTTGTGACTGGTTCTTAATTTTTGACACCAGTGTATTTTGAATGAAAAATGACGTACTGCTTTTGAAAACACGCATTTTTCCTTATAAAGTTTCCACCATTTTTTTTGCTTCTGCATGAGTGCTGATACTAATTTTGAGACACTAGCCAAAAGTCTTAAGTACGTGAAAATGACGTCATATTTGAAAGTAAACCATCATTATCTTAGATCATTTTAAACAATGCGTCTAAAAAACATAAATTACAGCAATCTTTACTCTTCAGTATTGAGATTAGTAGCTGAAGTTAAAAGTGCGACTGTTCACATGGAAATATGTTGTTGACAATCTTGACTTCAAGTTTTGAGTTAAAATGAATTTAAAATGATCAAATTAAAATACCATTTTTTTAAACATGGTGAATATGAATATGAGAAGTACATATGTAAATAATGAGAAGGTGAAAATGATGTCGGGTTTAGATTTTACAGGGGAAAAAATCTGATTGTATCACTCTAGAATACATTTTATCGTTTTGATTCGAGAAAACGAAGCATTAGAGACTTAATTGACAGTTTCGTCTTAATAACTGTTTTTTATTATATTTTACTGGTTACATATGCGATTAGAGTTTAATTTTAATAATTCAGAATATCAGACGGTCGTATTCCATAGGGGAAATTTTATTGTTCTTAACAGAACTATTAATAAATAATCTTCATATTTTTTATGTAAAATATGCTACAGAAAGGTGCTATGAAGATATCATTTTTATAATAGTGGTAGAAACAATAAAAATTTCCCTGTAGAATGCGAACTCTGGGGCAACTGAGATTTATAGAATTAGTATTTTGTTAATTTTAGGTTAAAATAACATTTGGTTGAGAGTTAGACTAACCAATTTAAGATGCATTTTCTATTGTAACTAATTTTGCAGGTCTATTATAAATCAATGAAACAGTTCCTTCTTGAACATTTTCCTTCGTCGAAGTTCAACGGGTTCCACTCCCTCAGGGGGATACCTCCTTTAGGTACTCAAGGGCTTCGCCATCCCGGGCACCTGAGCGATCTTTCTCCTTTCCTTTTTCTCTTATTTTCTTGTCTTTCTCTCATCTTTGTTTCACTCTCATTGTGGTTTCCTCTTCGGAGGTGAGGGCAATTTTGCATAAGCCAATATCATCCTGTCTATAATGACATATGGAGAATTGTAAACCACCCAAGTGTTTGCCGTGAGTGGCGACCCGTGTCCCTGGAAAGGCGGACCCTTGCAGTTGAGGGAAACCAACACACTGCTTTGGCCTCTGCTTCAGGTAGACGCTAGGTGCATATTGATCCCGTATGCATCAATCGGCTGATCAGCTGACTTGTCACTGGCTAAGGAATGAAATGAGCGAGCAATTACTAGTCATCACGTTAAGGGTGGAGACTGACGTATCTTGTTACCGTATGGACCCTGGTTAGCACTGGTGCCCGGATGTGCCTCCCCTTGTTGGGCTCGGTAGTGGGTGGTGCTGCAGGGGTCTGAATTCTATTTTTTTTCTAATATGGATGGAAAAATTCAATTCCTTCTATTTTTCTCCTTTGTGGAGAGCAACAAGTTGTACAGAATACATTCACTCGCTTCTTTGTAATTAAACAAACTGACAACCTGTTTGATAGCTCTTTCAAGAGAACTCCATCATTCCTTATTGCGAATACATTTCAGTTTGTTTTGCGAGATGGCCATTCGCTCAGAGAATTGCAATCGAATTTACCTGTTCTGTCAACTTATACTACTCTATTACTGCTGGACGTGACCCATTAATGATATCGTGACAGCCAGGTACTTCATTTCAACTAGAAAAATCTTCAAATGTTGCAACAATGCAGCGTATATATATATATATATACAGTGCGTCCCTAAACTCATGGGTTAAACAGTAAGAAAAGGTAAAGTACACATAAAGAAGAAATTTTGATACATCAATGTGGGGTCGGAAATCAAAAGTGTTGACAAAAACAAGAAATATGGAGGAAATGAAAACAAGCGTTTCATTCAGATAACTACAGTACTCGTAAGTGGTCAAAAGTGGTGGCAGCGTCTAGCAAGTCGTTGGCGTACTCGGTAGAAGATTCCAGGGGTTACACGAAGAATTGCAGCAGCGACTGAAAGTCTTAGAACGAGCTCCTCTTCAGAGTCAATTGGCATCTTGTAGATGAAACATCTGAAGTCTTCGACAATGCGCCCGTGAAGATATTGAGCGCGACGATTAATGTGTTAACGCTATGCATATTATTAATGTGTTTATGTTAAGTAGGACGTATATAGAACAAACAGCCATAATAATAGTCTAAGAGCTAGCAACGTTTTCGTCACCTCATTATATCAAGGCTCATTTTTCTATATGTTTTTCCGATTTATGGTGTAGTAAGTTAGCAGGCAGTCTGGCAGTCAGGAGATGTTGCGTTAACCTGCGGGAAGAGGGGTTATGCAGGTCAAAAAACTTCAAAATTACGTCATTTTATCAAGGCTCTCATTTTCTATATGTTTTCCGATTTATGGTGTAGTACGTTTGCGGGCAGTCTGGCAGTCGCGAGACGTTGCGTTTACCTGCGGGAGAAGGGGTTATGCAGGTCCAAAAACTTCAAAATGACGTCATTTTTTCAAGGCTCATTTTTCTATATGTTCTTCCGTTTTATGGTGTAGTACGTTTGCGGGCGGTCTGGCAATCGGGAGACGTTGCATTTATCTGCGGGAGAAGGGGTTATTCAGGTCAAAAAACTTCAAAATTACGTCCTTTTAGCATGATTTTTGTTCATAACATCTATTTCTATTAACTATTTGTGATATTAATCCATTATTACCAGACGATACCAATGTCGCTAAAACCCTGCCAGATCCACATTTATCGGTAACATATTACTCTTTGGTTAACAGACAACGTATAATTAATTTTCCAGACACAAATTCGGTTGCAAAGTTAATGCCGGACGGCTTTAAATATAGTAACGAAAGTGCCTGTTTAAGAAGTGTTTTACAGTTTAAAAATTGTAAGTCATCTTCACATCATTTTATTTTATCAAGTTTAAAAATAACAAGATATTAAACTTAGTCTAGCAGAAAACCTATAATTAATTTGCCAGACACAAATTCGGTTGCAAAGTTAATGCCAGACGGCTTTAAATATGGCAACGAAAGTGTCTGTTTCAAGAAAGTTTTGTAGTTTAAAAATTATAAGTCATGTTTACGTCATTTTATCAAGCTTAAAAAATACAAGATATTACTCTTTGTTTAGCAGTCAACCTATAATTAATTTTCCGGACACAAATTCGGTTGCAAAGTTAATGCCAGATGACTTTAAATATGGCAACGAAAGTGTCTGTTTAAACAGTGTTTTATAGTCTCAAAATTACAATTACATAAATTTACATTAATTACACAAAATTAAATATTTTTTTCGACATACACTATATATATATTTACAAAGAAACGATTGTTGCTATGGTAACAATTAAGGGTTGACTGTCATTAAATGAAGCACAATCCCTACAAAAGATGCCATTTCTTGAAACAGGCACTTTCGTGGCCATATTTAAAGCCGTTTGGCATTAACTTTGCAACCGAATTTGTGTCCGGCAAATTAATTATAGGTTGTCTGCTAACCAAAGATTAATATCTTGTATTTTTTAAGCTTGATAAAATGACGTAAACATGACTTATAATTTTTAAATTATAAAACACTCTAGAAACAGACACTTTCGTTGTCATATTTAAAGCCGTCTGGCATTAACTTTGCAACCGAATTTGTGTCTGGAAAATTAATTATAGGTTGTCTGTTAACCAAAGAATAATATGTTACCTATAAATGTGGAGCTGGCAGGGTCTTAGTGACATTGGTAACGTCTGGTAATAATGGATTAATATCACAAATAGTTAGTAGAAACAGATGTTATAAACAAAAATCATGCTAAAAGGAAGTAATTTTGAAGTTTTTTGATCTGCATAACACCTTTTCCCGAACGTAAACGCAACGTCTTCCGACTTCCGGACCACCCGCAAACGTACTACACCATAAAACGGAAGAACATATAAAAAAATGAGCCTTGATAAAACGACGTAATTTTGAAGTTTTTTGACCTGCATAACCACTATTCCCGCAGGTAAACGCAATGTCTCCTGCTTGCCAGACTGCCCGTAAACGTAGTACATCATAAATCGGAAAAACATATAGAAAAATGAGCCTTGATAAAATGATGTGTTTTTTGACGTTGATTAGACTATAAGACTATAGACTATAAGTTATTTATTAGACTATAAGTTAGACTATAAGATTATAATTTAAAAATACATAAAAAATATGTTCTAAACTATCATCAAATATGTAAAGTTATAAATAAGTTTACCTAGAAAAATTTTCTTCAACATGTTGAAATTTCGAAGGTGGTTTTAATTTTTATAGTGGATTAAAATATTTGACGAATCGGGTGTTATAATTCTAAATTTTAATGTAATTGGAAATTTTTATATGAAAACGCCAACTCTGTTAACTTAAAGTTTATGTTATGTATTGAATTTTAAAAATGCATTAAAAATGCAAATTTAGTATAAAGAGTACGAATTTTTTTTTAGACTGTATATACATGAATGATAAATAATGATAAAGATTTTTTTTTTTTTTTTTTGCAAAATGAAAATACTTCTTTATTATTTTAATTTTTAATTTTCAATATATTTTGAAACGTCACTTTAGATTATGTAACAATAATTCAATATAATTGATTTTTTAACAAACAATAGGAAGAATCTCTGTAACGAAAAATAATTAATCATTCAGCATTTTCATGAATAACAGCATAAATGAATCTGAAAGTAATTAAAAGGATTTAATTCTACAAATTTTACGACAATGATAAAATAACGAATGAAATTTAATTGATTTTCTTTGTATTCTAATATCAAGTATGTTTACAGCTGATATTTCCTGTAATCGAGTCTTTCTCGGATATAAATTTGTAAATATCTCAAGCAAAACACATTAATCATTATTGACACTATAATGAAACTATAATTTATCAATTAAGAACTTTTAATAAGTTACGCCCATCTCTTGTCTTGTGTTTAGAAACTTTGCAGAGAACTGGAGGAAAATTGGATTTAGTCCGATGAAAATGAATGCAACGCGATATTAACTATTGCTGAACAGAAAACAAACAGTCAGCATTTCTCTCTGCATCACCGCTGACAACGAAGGTCAGCTTAATTAAGAATTTAATGACTAATAACTGCGCATAGAAAGCAGATACAATAATCATTATTGCAGTATTTTATTGATTATTAAGTATAGTACCATTAGTTTATATAATATGTAATTGATTTCTTATTCATATAAATTGTTTTGTATAAACAAACGATAAAAATGAAATACTGTGTTGTTCGCAAAGGATTGTATAGTTAACAAGTTATTGTACTGGGTAATATTAACAATAATGTGTTTCAAAATTAATAAAAAAAATCATAAATTATTATTTGTTAATTATGAATTCCGATACTATTTACTACTACAATCTATAATAATTATTATGGAAGTTTGTTTGCGCTTGTGTCTGCTGTTTTCTGAAATGATTATAGGATTTTTCAGGAGGGTACCCGTATGTCTGAAGTTATGCACTTACAGCCAGAATTTTGGATTTTTCTTTATAACATTTTTTTAATTTCACTTTTGATGCGATTTTAATCATTTTTTTCGTTTCCCGCGGCTTTTCTTAAGCATTAGTAAACAGAATGTGATTTCAATCCATTAGCTCAATATAGTAAATTTTGTCTTAGGAGTTTTTTGGTACTAATTCGTACAGAGAATTTTGAAGTTTTTGAGCGTTCCACGGCGATTTTTCGACGTTTGTAAAAGGAATTCGATTTCAATCTATTAACCTAATGTTGTATTTTTTTTTCCTCCATGATATTTGAATTTTTATCTACTTTTTTCTTCAGATTTTTGTAGTGTTTTTCTGCGTTTCGTGGAAATCTACCGCACGTTGAAATCTGAAAATTTGAATGAAGATAAGGCATGACGGATACGCCTGAGGTTCAGATTTTTACAATATTTTATTTAACCCATTAAACGCCAACGCTCCCGTTGCGGGAACAACAATTTGTTATTTTTCCCCTCAACATATTTTTGAATTATTTAAAAAATATATTTTGTGCCGAAAAGTTAATAGTATGGCGTGTAGTATACATATTTTTTCAGAATGATATATATATATTTACTATTTTTTGCAGATTTTTTAAAAAAGAGAATTTTTGGTTTTTAGACTTCCTCAAGTAAAATTAGTAAAAAGAAACAAGTAAATTCTTTAGTTTTTATAAGTGCAGTGAATATTTAAAGCCAACAGATCATCTAATAATAAATTCCTAATACGAAGTAAATATATTCATTTAAAGCAATATTAGAAAGGTTTCTTTCGTATGTTCCCACAACGGGAGCGTTGGCGGCTTGTGGTTACATTCCCGTCCCTTTGTCTGCAAGCGCGCTTCCATAAAGAGAGGAACATTTTATATTGATTTTTCATGAAAAGCAGTGTATGTCAGTTCGTTTGAATGTGTATTCGTAATATTATACGGAAAAACAGAACCATTGTGAACAAAAAACCCCTTAAAATTTACCTTTATGATGTTCATCCGCAGAAAAAAAAAAAAATCTTTAAATTACAATTAAAATGCAAGATGCAAAAATAAAAGATTGCGTTTTGCATGGAAGTAAGTTATTACTAAAACATTAAAAAAGAATTTTGGTAATTTCCTGTAACAGTAAATTTGACCATAAATTCAGATATAATACAGTAGTAGTTGGCAGCTACTTTTGAAACTTAAATCCATAGGTAGATTCATATACAATATAAAAAAAGAAAAAGAAGGATTACGAAAATTCTAAATTGTTTCATGTTATATTAATTGTACTAACGGTGATACTGTTGTAGATCGATTTTTAAATATGTGCAGGCCTCTCATGAAAGAGATAATATATATATATATATATATTTAAATAATTTGAAAATCGATGTTTGGTAATAGTAACGTGAAAAGCATTTATTATATTGAAATAAGAGATGTCTCAATTTTCATTTGTAAAACAACTACTTTATTTGAAACAGGTAATAAAGAAAATTCAAAACATCATTTAGGAATATATAGAGTTATACATATCAGTTACGTGTCGATGAAAAAAACTATATTCTAATATAAGTATATGCCAGAAATCTACGTGTAAAACAAATTTATACATATGTGCGTGTAGTGTTTATTACAACATAATGTTATATCTGAGTTATTCCTTTCAAGTTGCATAGACAATGTGTAGGGAAATAATAAAAAAGAAAGAGTAACGTTATATTTCTAATATTTTGAATATTGGTTAAAAAATTTGAATGAAAGTGATTTATGAATAAGAATATTAAATTTTTAATCCATATATTTTTAGTAATTGTTTATATGTTTGTTTATTTGTTTGCATCATGCCTAAAAATGAAGTTTTATTAAATTTTCTAATCGCAATCACATTATGGCAGGAGAAAATAACGCGCGTTTCTTTGCAGTTCAGAGGAAGGTTCAACCCCCATTAGACGCCAACGCTCCCGCTACGGGAACATGTTATACATTCTAAACGGTTACAGTTATTAAAAAAATTTCAACTGCTTTATTATAGGGGCATCTTATATACATAAAATATACAAATAAACATTATTTATTTAACATGCTTAATATAGCGGCGCTTAATGGGTTAACTTGCTTTCTGTGTCTGTTCATCTCAAGTTTTTCAATCCAATTTTAACACACTTCTTGTACTACTGTTTACCTAATTTTTGGTAGTGTGATGCATATCCGGTGACAATAGAATTTCAGTCTGTGAAATAACATTTCAAATTTGTCTCTGCCATTTCTCAAGGCGCAAAATAATTGACCATAAAGATAACTAAATGCCATCTCGTATGCGTCTTTGATTGCTTCAAGAAATAGGTGATGTTCTTCGGTTGGAACGTGGCATGATAGTTAATTGCGCCTTCTTTCAACTCTACGCAAGATGTGAATAGATGTGAGTTCGATCCTCGCGAGGACGTTAATAATTTTTTTTTTTTTTTTTTGGTAAAGGAAGGTGGATTTAAAATGTTGTACCCCGTTTATTTATTTATTTATTTATTTAACAAGCTGTTAAAATAACCATTCGCATTTTTTTTTTTAAATTTCATTTGCAAAATGTATTTATTATTTTTTTTTTTAATTCCTTTTTAGTACATTATATTAAAAGACTGTCTTTTAACTTTTTTTTTTTTTAACTTATAATTCAATCATTTTGTGATATAAAGCCGATATATAGATTAACAAGCAGTTTTTAACAGCGCTGCAAATTTTAAACATTCGTAAAAGGTTTACGTTTTCACTCTTTTTGCCGAATACAGTAAATTTTGTTTTCGTTTTAATAAATTGTATTTAAAAATCCAACAGAGATTTTCTAATTTTACGTGAAGATTTAATGGATGCAGAGCTGCTAAGTCTCCGGCTTTTTGGTACCAGTGTTTTAATACTGAAAATATTTTTTATTTAATTGGAACATTTTGGTGATGTATAAGAACAACATTTTCTTTAAGGTAATAGTGGTGTTCAAAAAGCCGGAGACGTGGCAACTCTGTGCATGAGTTTTTTCACGTTCCACGGCGATTTTTTTTTATTTCTTAAAAATAATTCGGTTACAAATAATTCGTCTAATATAGTAATTTTTTCTCAGAGCGATATTTAAATTTGTACCGATTTTTAATCCGATATTTATAGCGATTATTAATGTTATATTGCGTTTAGCGTCGAATATTTAGAAATTCGTGAATGAAATTCGGTTTCAAACTTTTAGTCTCTATAAGTACATTTGTCTTCCGTGATTTTTAAATATTTGGTGATTTTTGAAACATTGAACTTAACGCAATTTTTATGATTTGACAAGTTTTTATGTGCTTCGCGGCGAATTTTTCACATCCGGTTTCAACCTTTTATTCCAAAATAGTAAATTTTGTCTTCTTTATAATGAAATTTATTCGGAATTCGTGCAGCAATTTTTAATTTTTTTATAAATATCTATTGGGGCTTTTAAAGTTCTTTCGCGTTGCCTGGCGATTTTTTGAAATTCGTAAAATGAATCCGATGTTAATCTTTTAACACAATGTAATTTTTTTTTGTCTTTTTAATAAAATTCTTCTGGGATTCGCACAGCGGTTTTTAATTTTTCGAGGATATTTAATACGATTTTTAGATTTTTTTTTCTCGCTCTGTTGCGATTGTATGACATTTGTATAAGGAATTCGGTTTCTAACTTTTCACCGAATAAAACAACTTTTTCCACGCACATATTTTGATTTTTTTATCCATTTTTAAAGTGATTTTTTGTGAGATTTTTAGCAGTTTTTTTATTTGTTTTTTATGTTCCGCGGCATTTTTTGAAATCCGTGAAGGAACTCCGGTTAAAGCGTGTTTGCCCACCTTTGTAAATTTTGTCCTCAGTGATTTGTGCATTTTAGCGAAATATTAAGCGATTTTTGGGGGTTTGTTTTCATCTTACGAGAATCTATAGACAAGTAGATGTATGAAGATTTGTCAATGATAATCTAAGGCATATCCAAACGCACTGAAGCTCACATTTTTCATTTCTTAATAATTAACTCAGATATGGATTTAAAAAGTTGTACGCATTCCGGGCAAATTTTCGCTTTCGTAAGTGGGATTCGTTTCCAATCTTTTAGCCCAATATAGCAGTTTTTTCTTCTTTATAATGAAATTTTTTCGGTGCCCGTACAGCGATTTTTTCTTGATTGTCAATATTTATTGAGACTTTTAATGCTATTTCGCGTTTAGCGGAACTTTTTGTTGTATTCGTAATAGGAAATTGATGTCAAACTTTAAGCCTCATTACAATTTAGTTTGGTCTCGAGTGATTTTCGAATGTTTAACAAAATTTTAAATTTAACGTTTTTTAATGCTATTTTAAATGTCATTCTGAGCGGGTTTTTTTGCGAATTTGCGATATTAAAGAAAGAATTTCGGCTACCATACAGTAATATAATAGATTTAGTTCTACATTTTTTTTCAATTTTCGAAACTTTTTTTTGATTTTTACAAGTTTTTTCTGGGGGGTGGCGATTGGTGGGTTTTCTACGATTTTTGAACATTAGTAAAGGGCATCCAGTTTCAATCTCTTAGAGCAATATCATAAATGTTGTCCTCTTTTTAATAAAAACTAGGGGGCTCTGCCCCCTACGAGCTACGTTCGTCAACCCCCGTTCAGACACCGCAGACTCTAAAAGTACGCTAATTTGATCGGCTTTAAAAAGAATTGGAAGATTGAATTATAATTTAAAAAACAATAGCGATCTCCCTATAAACGGATTTCTATTCATTTCTCTTTGACTGGGGAATTTTAAGGCCAAATCCGCTGCGGTACTACTTGATTAACCCGTCGACCAAGTTCGCCAAATTATATAAATCGCCAAAGCACTCGCCAAATTATGCAAATTGACATCATTTTTATTTTAAATAACGAAAGAACAAATAAATTAGTGCAACATTAATAAAAATATGAATAAAACGTCGAAATAAAAATAACTTGATGACGTAGACACGTGTAACTTGCTTAAAGTCAAGTTAATGTGACATTTACGATCAACCATTATTGACATTTAATCTTATAGTTTGGCGAATGATAGATTTTTGGTCGACGGGATAACTAAGTAGTACCAAAAATACATATGTCAATCGCTGTTTTCGTCTTTGATTAATTAAAATAAGATAAACATTTCAAAATAAGCAATTATAAAAGGAAGTAAGTAAACAGAATCTTTGTCTCCCGGTATTTTTTAACAAAGAGAAAAGAAAGTTCTTTTAAATAAGACATTTTAAATTAATCGTTTTTAATCTGACGTAATTTTGACCAAACTATTCTTTCTCTTTTTAATATTCACGTGAAAATACTTGTGTTAGAAATGAAATATTATTTGCGCTTTCCTAACAAAAATAGTTGAAAAGTATCCTCTCAAAATATGAAATAAATGTCTAGCGCAATTTCCAAATTTAAACCGTTTTGCAATATTATTTGGTGTTCATTTTATGTAATAACTGTAATGTAACGTAAATATGACGTAATTTCTCCTATTTAAGACTTCTAACGCATGTTAATAAATTCATTATTTTACAAATTCCTTTCTCTCTTAAAATTCACGTGTAATTATAGTTTTTATGACGTAATTTTTAATAAGTTCCTGCTTTTTGTACATAATTATTTAATTCTAATTCCAAATGTTTTTTCTGTTTATAATAGTCACGTGTAAATGGATTTTTAATTTATTACGCGTATAAATATTTTTTTTGAAGCAAACATTATTGTTTCCGCTGTTTATACAGTTGGCAACAGTTTAAATTAATATCACTTTCTAAAATTTGTAAAAAATATCTCTAGAAATCCTGAAAATTTGAATTTAAAATAGAAATAAAACCTCAAAAAATTAGCCAAATTAAAATAAAGAAAACAGTCTGCACACCGGGAACTTCAAACGTATAAAATGATCTAAAAATGATTAAATTCCTATGTACAGTTTTTGCTCCTATAAAACTTTTTTAATAGAACGATTTTGTTCAACTTTGGCATTAAATATCTCTTAAAATAATTCTTCGATTTGAAAACTGTCTGCATCAGCGTGTTTATCAATCATTTCTGTATAATACTGCCGATTTTCATATTTTTGTATGCATTATTTTTCTTAATATTAACGAACAAAGACCTCCGGTCACAAAAAATTCAAAACCGGCGGCGGTGACAGCGGTAGCTACTTTTTTTTAAAAATAGAGTATTCCGAGTTCGAGCTCTTTTATTTTCCAGATTCTGCTTACAATGAAATTAACTAATCATATAGATTTTTGTTTTAAAACTCGTATGATTCAGAAAAAAAAAGAAAAAAAAATTCAATTTAACAAATTACAACGACCATTTGGAAAATGATTTTTTCAAAGACTAAAATTTAAGACATAAAAATAGCACGGAGTTGATCATACATTACGTACGCCATGAATTAAACATTAATAGTGTTATTACACGTAAAAATTGCAAGCGATAGAAATCGCCTGCGACTCGTACGTATTATCCACCTGAAACTTACGTATTATCCAAGCATTTCATTGGCTGTTCGGGAAAAGGCTTTTCCATCGTCAGATTTCCAAGAAATCTGACGGCCAATTTTAAATTAAATTTATTTCTTAAACTTCTAAACATTCCACAATATTACTTTTTATATCGTTGTATAGAGAAAAAATGTACTTTTAAATGCAATTTGTTTGAAAGATGTATCTCATTTTTTTTTTCTGAGTTATTATTTTTTTTTGCAGTTTTTATTACTTTTTTGTCATAGTGTCAACACACTGTTGTCCATCTCTGTTGAAAGTAAAGGGAAATACAGATTACTGTATAGACGAATCAGAAAACGAATAAAATTATGATTAAACCAATAAAAACCTCCAGATATGCTTTTGATTTCCTACCCTGACGAGGACAATAACCACCTTTCCAAATGGTTAAAAAAAAATTATTAACAAATATAAATGAATAAATACATAAAAAATGTCTTGTTAATAGTTATTTAGGAATTAAAAGATGAATAATTGATTGATTAAAAATTTAAAGCAATTGCAAAGGGAAAAGTCATAGAAATGTGTAGACAGGAGTTGATATTGTTATTAAGCTTTTCTAAGAACCTATAAAGATTTGAAGACAATTATGAGGTCTTATTTTATTATTTCAAAAGATATATATTTAAAGCCTTTTTTTACATCAGTTCCGCAATGGGATTATTCCAATTACTGATATTCCATCAATAATTCCACCAATCCTCTTAAAGGATTTCATCAAATTGAGGATTATATACGAAAGAAATAAACACTACATTATGCTTTGGAAAGTGAGATCTCTAACTCTATGGTGTAAAAAAATTCATAAAAAGCAATAAATTAATGTGTTGTATTGCTTTCTATAAAACGAAGGAGTTGTATAATTTTTAGTTTGCTTAAATACATTTTTGTTAATATTTTATATGGACAATTTTTTCTTTTTTTATATATTTTAAAAATCCTTTTGAAATGGTCTTTTAAAAAAAGAAATATCTTCTTACAACATGCTAATTCAATTATAGTTTGAGAAGAAATCATATAAACTTTATAAAAAATCTGCTCAAAATACAGCTATATGACATAAAATAATTAAATTACGAAAAAGAAAGGTGTTATTAAAAATAACTATATTTATTTTTCTAAAGGCATGTCATCTAAAGTTTTATATGTTTGTATCTCAAAGGTCCTAATGCATGCGCTAAAAAATTAATGTGTAAATTATTTACTTTTAGAGAATTATATCTGTGAATTTGTAAAATTATACATGTCATAAAATGTACACTCCTATCGTAAAACTTTACCTGTATTTATGTGTGTTTTTCTGTTTAATGGAAGTGCGTAATTTGATATCTTTTAAAAAACTCAAAAAAATTAGCAAATGTAGAAAATGGTTGGGATTTATCCGAATTGGTGTGTTAATGTACATTTATAAATTTTGCATATTCCACAAATATCTGAATATTTTGAATATTACACCGAAATATGTGTACAAATATTACACAAATGTAGACCTAAGAAGAGTATATTGCACAGAAATATGCCTACAAACTTCAGACAGCTGTGTGTGTAAGAAGAGAATATTACACAGAGTTTTATGTAAGAATATTACACAGAAATATCCGCAAGAACATAATATTACATATAAATATATGTACTCATGTGCACTCCAAAAATTTCGATGCTTGGAAACTTGGCTTGTGTAATAGTAACTGAATGGTCAAAGTGGTGCTTTGGAAAAATGCAGCTCCTTAGTTCGTATCCCGTTATGGTAAGTATTGATTGTTTACTGTAGATTGAATTATATATAAAATTTGATGTAATTTCTTGATGTATATGCAACTTTGAAAAGTCATGACTGAAATTGATAGAAAAAAAAAATCTGACAAAATCCGGAAATAATACGAAATATTATTTTACCGCGTTTTTCTTTAGATCATACAGCTTCTGTGCATAAATTGTGCATGTGGTTTTAGGACTTCAAAACAACTCTAACAGAAAGATGTGATGCAGTAAATATAAACTCAAACGATCCTGTTAAAGGTACACTATTTTGCGGTCTTAAAACAAATCTGCTAGAACGGGAACAAACACACCAAGCACATGGGTTTTTTCTTCATGCAGATTTGCTTTGTGAAGATACTTTGTACACAAAATCCATCTTTTCTGTATATTATACATATATATGTATACTCAGGTGCACTTTATACGTTAAGCTGTGTATTTTAGAATTATCTGATAACTTTTTACCCATTTAAGGCGCTTTATGTGTTATCATCAAAATGCGCAGAACAATGTGTATTTTGAAATTGACACACCAGTCGTGTATTTGGTTATTTACACCCAACTTAACCCATACAGACAATACGTTATTGTATCATCAATATACCTATTTTAATGTGGAAATTCACGCATTTATCTTTTACAGTGCAGGGGAGAGGATTTTTTTTTTTTTTTTTTTTTTTTTTTTTTTTTTTTTTTTTTTGTTAGAAAGCAATAAAATTTATCGCCAAGATACGGCTGTAGGCTTGTTACAGAAAAAATGTTCGTATCTTTATGAAGAAATAAAATAAGAATGTCCAATTACGTTTCTCAATAAAGCATGACACCTAGGCTTAAACTGCACTCTTTTCATATTTTGTACATTTTGAAGAGTTATTAAGATTATTCTCTTATCTGGACAGAACACGATTAGGAGAAAACGTGGAAACACTCAAATATTAAAAAAAATTTCATGTTCACGGAATGAACAGTTTATATTTTTGTTCTGAATAATTAATTTTTAATGCAAAATGCTTTAACCAAAATTTTACCACATATGAAAAGAATATTATTTTAGAAAAACAATTGTATTACAAACTAATGAAGAACATAAAAATATAACTAAAATTCAAAAACTTACCAAAAATTTTATTTATATTCTCTTTACAAACTGTACTATACTGATGGGTGACAAAATAATACGAACCCCTATGAAATAAGAGAAAATCATTATTAATATAGGGTTGGACCAATCTTTGACTTAATTAAAGATTGTATGCGACGTGGGATAGATTCATTGAGGTCATTAATAGCTTTTAAAGGAATGTGAAGCCATTCTTTCTGGAGAGCAGTCTCTAATTTCAAAAACGTAGATGGTGTGGAAATCGAGCACAGAGTTTTGTCTCCAAATATCCCCTCAAATGTTCAATAATGTTCTTGTCAAGAGACTCAGGGGGCCAAGCAAGATGTCCTACATCCTTCTCATGCTCTTCAAACCATTTTTGGACGATTTTACTAGTGTGGATAGGACATTATCGCCTTGATAAAGTGGTCATTCTCCTAGAAATAAATTCTGGAAAAAAAGAGCACCGATTTCCCAAAATATCGACATAGTGAGCAGCTATAACCCTCTCATGCATTGTAACAAACGGCCCAAGGCCACGCCAAAATATCGCACCCCATACTATGAGGGAACTACCTCCATGCTTCACAGTTGGCAAGAGACAGTCAAAAGAAAATGCTTCTACGGACTTTCTCCACACATAAACTCGTCCAGTTGTCTGCAACATGGTGAAGATTGATTCATGAAACCAAATGACATGTTGCCACTGTTGAGGAATCCAGTTTTTGTGTGTTTTACACCATTGGCGTCATTGAAAAACGTGACGTGATATCACCAGTGGCTTACGAATTGCAACTCTTCCACAAATGTTCGAGCATGAAGTTCCCTTTAGACAGTTCTTGCTGAAATGAGATTCTGGAGATGACTATTTATCTCTGACGTTATCTGGGATAAATATTGCCTGCGCTTTCGGACCGCTATGCAAGTCAACTCTCTTTAATTCCTCTCAGAAAGTTTTCTTTTCAGTAAACTGTTGTACTCCGCAGACGACACTTTACCGCATTTCGTGTACGCTGGCATAACGGCTGACACAGTACTTCTTGCACGCCCCAAATAATTTGCTGTTTCCGTTGCGGAGTAACCAGCGCACCGCATTCAAACAATCATCCCTTTTTCGAACTCTGACATGTCAGTCATTACTGAGTTTTCCAGAGCGTATGGTAAGCGCATGCGAAGCCTATGACTGATATTGTGCGACTGATACCTTACCTTTGATACCCACTAGGAGGTAGAATTAAGTGCAAAGTGACATGCGCGTTCTGCTTTTCTGAAGTGGACCATGTCTTTTTTATGGGTGTTCGTATTATTTTGTTACCCACCTGTATATAGGACTATAGGTGCAATCTACTACTATGATTATGAATACATGCTTTGTAATTACTCAGTAAAATATATAAGACTTTCTGTTATTAAACTAAAAATGTATTTTTGCATTTTTTAACTTACGGTCAATGTGCCAAAATGCGACTTGATTCCTCATAATTTTGCTGCATTTAGGTTATTTTTGACATTTACTAAATAAATTTTTATTTTATTACGCGGGAAATTATTGTATAAGGAGCCTTAGTTCAAAACTAACATGTTTCCTGAAAATTGAATCATTATCTACACTGTTAAAAATTTTGCAGCATTCTGGTAGGTCATTCGACCGTTTTTTGAAAAAACGGTTTCATAACCATAATTTAACTATATTCTGACCATAAAAGGGCCAATAATATGGTCAGAATAGTGTTAAAATTACGGTTGTGTAACCGTTTTCGGAAAAAACGGCCAAATGACCTGTCAGAATGCTGCAAATTTTTAACAGTGTATAATACAATCGGACAACATATGATTATCGAATTTAGTTAATTTTTGTAGCTTTTACTGTAGTTAAAACATAAATGAGACGTTCAAAGTCCTAAAAGTGAAAATACATTCAATAAACGGAAATTCTTCTTAAGCTATTCATTTATTTCATTCAGTTATACATTTTTCAATTACTTAAAAAAAGTTGAAATACATATAATTGAAAGATGAATAGCTTATTATTAAACGACTTAATGTACTAATAACTTTAATCGACAATAACTTTAATCAATAACAACTTTAATAATAAAAAAAATCACTTTGAGGTACATAAGTTGAATATATTATAATTAAATAATGCATACTTCAACGTTCATAGTTTACACGCTTTTGTCTTTAACAAGGGAGAAAACAAGAAGTAAATAATGAATCTCTGATGCAACAAGTTTTATCAAATCTCTCGCTTTACGGCTTGCTTTTAACTCATTTTTGCATTTCTTCTTCGGTGTAAGTATCTTTTTTTTTTTTTTTTTTTTTTTTTTGGGGGGGGGGGGAGGGGGGGTTGAAAAATAAGGATCTAGAAAACTATGAGAATTAGGCTTCTTCGTAGCTTTTGTTTCTGCTGCACCTTTATTTTCAGATTGTTTTAGCGACTAGCTTCGCATTTGTGTCAAATTTTGTACTTCATATGCTATTTTTGTCTTTTAAAGATTTTAATTGTCTTTTCTTTTCGAAGTTTTCGCTTTGTTTTTGCTCTTTTAGCTCCTTATCCTATTTATATATATGTATATATATATATGTATATGATTTAGCTGTTAAGAATTCAGCAAAGTTTGACCGTGCTTTTTGACTAGATTTTGATATGTTGGTAAAAAAGTTTTTAACAAACAGCTTTCAGAAGCATCAGATAGATCAGCTTCAAGAAGAGATATTTGTGATTGTGATTGTGTTAGCATTCCAGGCTATTTTAAAATTGAATCTAATCTGTTTTTTGCACGTTATGATTTTCTTCAAATATACGTTTATTTTTTTGAAAAAAAATCTGAATCTTTTTTACTTATATTTCTATACAATGTTAAATTTGTTTGAATCTAAACTTCACACATTATTGTGAAGTTGTATTATTACCTTCATTACCATTCAATCTGAAAAATGTGGCTTTCAGAGCGTTTAGTAACAGTTGTTAAGTCCTTTTTAACCATCCCTAATTTCAAAATCAGGAAACGTATAGGCATTTTCCAAAGGACGATCATCATTAATAATAGATTCATTAACATGAAAATCATCAGTAAAAAGGGATTTATTGGGGAAAAAAAGGTAAGTTCACAAAACATTGCTAACATCTAAATTGTTAATAATTGTTAAACAACAGCGAATTGCTAAAATTAATTGGTCGTATGCCTGATATAAAAGCATTAAATACTTTAATTCATATTTCATATTTATTTTTTTTATAGCTTTGAATGGCATAGGGATTGAAAAATGATTCTGGAACAGCGCACTGATTGAACAGGAAAATGCCATTTCTTTAATTACAAATTTTAAAGTAATGCATTTTTCTATTTTAATAGTTTGGAACTCGTATTTAAATAATCGATCAAAGAAAAGCGTTTTTGGAGGACCAAATTGAAATTACTGATTTATTAACTCAAAACAGCTGAATTAAACACAATATCTGCTTTAAACATCATATTATTACAATATATTAAAATATCATATAAAATTACCTCAGTTCATCTCCTATGTTTACTTTCCCTTTATCGTAGTCTATTAAACTTAAAACAATATATTGTTAAAGAACATAAAAAAATAATGGTATTCAAAACATTTATGGAATTTATTAACTTAATGCTTTTTATAGTTATTATTTTTATGAATGAAAAGGAACGGAAGCCAAAGAAATACAGAATAAAGAAATAAAATTTGCATAAAAAATAAGGAAAATGAAGTTAAGTAGTAAATAAATACATTCGTGGACAATTAATAATACAAAAGTACATAACATAAAAAAAAGTAATATGACCATAGAGAAAAAAGAACTTTTAGAAGAGAATTTAAATACTTTCCTTAAAGTTTAGATTATCCATTTTTTAGGTTTTCTATTCAAAACTCCGGTTTGTTTTCCTTCCAATTTTCTAAAAGGATGCAGTAAAGAAAAGGAAATAGTTGAATTGCATGTATGTTTATTTTTATAAAGAAAGCAAATCTTTTAAATTTAGAAACTGATTTTATCCTCTTCAACTAAAAGAGCAAAATATATATTTAGATTTTTATTTTAGTGTGAAGAGTATAATAACCTCATTATAGACAAAATATGCATTTCTATAAGTTCAAAAATTACATGGTTTAAACCTGAAGTTTAGTTTTAGAAAATATCGAACACTAAAGAAATACGGGGAAAAAATAAATATCTAAATGTACTAAGTTTAGTTTTCAGTCAATCGAAAAGAAGAATTTTAATAGTATTACCATTCAGACTTTTCAGTAATGTCCTTGTTCATCAAATTCTTTAAAAAAATGAGTCAAGAATGGAATTAATGAGAAATATTTAATTTAATTTTTCTTTTGCTAAAAGTTATTGCTGTGCAAATTTCGTTTCATTTCTGTTTCAATATAAAAAATTGCATTTTGTATCTAATGTAATAAATAATATAAAAGTTGGGTGAAAGAAAATAAAGGATATGACATAAAACATAGAAAAAATATAAATAAATAATAATAATGCAAAAAAATAAGAAACAAGTTAATTTCAAATAAACTTTTGATTCGTTTTAGTTATTGCCGAAGTGCAAGACATTTCTAGGACGGTTATTTCCCTTTAGTGGTACTCAAAACTTTAACAAAAGTGTATTAGTAAAGCCCTTTTTGCAAAAACTAATATTTGCCTTATCTAAAGATAGAAAATCTGAGATTATATAACATGAAGGTTTATATTTTTAAACAAGAGATTAACATGATGAGTTATTTTCGCTAAATGATACTTACAACTTCAAGAAAGGTGTATTAGTAAAACACTATATGTAAAAACTAATATTCGCCTTATCTAAAGATAGAAAATCTGTGATTATATAAAATTAATGTTTCTATTTTTAAACAAGAAAGAAACATCATGCGTTATTTTCGTTAAGTGATACTCACAATTTTAAAAAAAAGTGTATTAGTAAAACACTATTTGTAAAAACTAATATTCGCCTTATTTAACGATAGAAAATATGAGATTATATAACATGAAGGTTAAATTTTTAAACAAGAAAAAAACAAAATGCGTCAAGCATAAGTTATGAAAAACTTTCTCCTTTCATAATCAAAACTTCACCGTTTACTAGGGTAAATAAGATATCTAAGTAAACATTTTAGAAAACGAATATTACATTATAAAATCAGAATATAACTATTACAGCACATAGCCAGAAACGTCATAGCTGGAAGAAAAAATTTGTGCAGTTCTGTATATCATTTATATATTTGTATACAGTCTACATAGCAAGCTAAAATTTTATTTAGTTATAAAAAGCATACCACAGATTGGCATTCACTTTTAGCAATTTCTATCAATAACAGAAGCATACTTCAATTATTTTGTAAAGCACTGTGTATTAAATAAGGCGAAAACCGCTCAAAACAAATGTAGTGAAACTTCCAGGAATTATTATCTCCCGAGATCATCATTAAATCATGCTAGTAGTGAGTGGCATGTCCTTCGGGCGTGCTTTCATGTTGTAATGAATTCGTATACACAACTTTAACAAACTCAACATTTTTAAAATCTGAAATTTTAACTTGTGAAATTCAATCCACATTGCTAACAAGGGGTAAAACCAAAAGACAGAAAAATTATCCATGCCAGGGTTCAAACCTTGGTCATTGGTTCAGCGCCCCAACGCTCTGCCAAATTAACTACCACTATGCACCCATCCTGGCACTTCTCACTCTTGCGTTGGTAAGGCTGCAACTGCAGCACAAGGTGGAATAACTCTGTGAACCACAACTCTGCGGCAAACATGAGTCTAAATTGATCCAGCATCGATAATTATACACATACTACAAATTTTTAAACGATGAATTATGCCCGAGAAATAGTCATTCCATCTTGTGCTTCATTTTCAGCCTTTCCAATATAAGAATGAGAAGTGCCAGGCTAGTTACATCCTGGTAGCTCAATTGGCAGAGCATTGGTGTGTTGAATCAATGGTCATGTTTGAGCCCTGGCCTGGATAATTTTTCACTCTGTTGGTTTTACGCCTTGTTAGGAGTGTGGATTAAAATTAAAGAATTAAAAAATTAGATTTACTATTTCTAGGGCTTAATACATCGTTTAAAAACTTGTAAGATATCAATAATTTGTATTCAACAATTAAAAGGCAGATTAACAATGGAATCAATAGACAAGTTGGATGACTTTTATTTAACTTAATTTAATAGTAAAACTAAAAGAAGAAATTCCCTCGCAACTATCTTATTTATAAACTGTTTCTAAAACCATTCTTGAATTGTCCTATTAACTTAGAATGGCTATTCGCAAAATTATAAAGAAGATTTTCAAAAAAGCTCAAAAAATTCCTTTAATTAAAATTTAAAATTTAAGTTGGCTCCATAAATCTTAATACTTTATTATTTGACGTACGAAAGGCAATCACCAATTCCGAATGCTAGTATAAATTTGAAGTAACCTGGAATTTCCATGTCTATCGAACAACATAACCTATAGATACGCGTAATGTAGACAGAACAGAAGAACTTCACATTTATAATTATTTTGTAGGGTTGGCTCAAAAATATTCAGATCAATTTTTAGGTAGATTTCGTATAAAATACTACCTATTACATACTCCCCTATGTTGGAATTCCTAATAAAATTTTTGCAGATCTAAACCGATCATGACCCCTAGACCCCAAAACCACCCTCAGTTAAAAACTTTATATCTGTATATATATGTAACAAATCGTCATCGATTTCCAATAATTGAAATTAAATTTATACTATAGCAAATATTCATAACTCAGACATTTTACAGAATAGAGAAGGAACATGTAACAAGTAATAAAAAGTAAATGATAACCAATGTGCAACAGTGAATATGAAATGAATTTTTAAATATGCCTTTAAAGATGACAAAAATGCAACATAAAATGGAATTCCTTATAGATAGGTATCAAATTACTACATTAGTAGAAATCATACGATAATACACATAGTTTCGCAATTGCAGCAATAAACCAAGCGTATAAAATTTTTTAATATGTTTGCTAACGTTGCAAAAACATTAAGCTAACAGGAATTATATATTTATATAATATATAAAGGATACCACAATAAAGAAATTGCGTTTCAAAAAGAATTTTTTTAATTCCAAATGAAAATAAAATAACAAAAAGAGATCATTCATAATAACTAGCGCATTAGCAGCATAGAAATTTGAATGATAATATAAAACCATAATATATAACAAATCGTCATCGATTTCCAATAATTGAAATTAAATTTATACTATAGCAAATTTTCATAACTCAGACATTTTACAGAAGAGAGAAGGAACATGTAACAAGTAATAAAAAGTAAATGATAACCAATGTGCAACAGTGAATATGAAATGAATTTTTAAATATGCCTTTAAAGATGACAAAAATGCAACATAAAATGGAATTCCTTATAGATAGGTATCAAATTACTACATTAGTAAAAATCATACGATAATACACATAGTTTGTGCGCAATTGCAGCAATAAACCAAGCGTATAAAAATTTTTAATATGTTTGCTAACGTTGCAAAAACATTAAGCTAACAGGAATTATATATTTATATAATATATAAAGGATACCACAATAAAGAAAATGCGTTTCAAAAAGAATTTTTTTAATTCCAAATGAAAATAAAATAACAAAAAGAGATCATTCATAATAACTAGCGCATTAGCAGCATAGAAATTTGAATGATAATATAAAACCATAATATATAACAAATCGTCATCGATTTCCAATAATTGAAATTAAATTTATACTATAGCAAATATTCATAACTCAGACATTTTACAGAATAGAGAAGGAACATGTAACAAGTAATAAAAAGTAAATGATAACCAATGTGCAACAGTGCATATGAAATGAATTTTTAAATATGCCTTTAAAGATGACAAAAATGCAACATAAAATGGAATTCCTTATAGATAGGTATCAAAATACTTCATTAGTAGAAATCATACGATAATACACATAGTTTGTGCGCAATTTGCAGCAATAGACCAAGCGTATAAAAATTTTTAATATGTTTGCTAACGTTGCAAAAACATTAAGCTAACAGGAATTATATATTTATATAATAAATAAAAGACACCACAATAAAGAAAATGCGTTTCAAAAAGAATTTTTTTAATTCCAAAGGAAAATAAAATAACAAAAAGAGATCATTCATAATAACTAGCACATTAGCAGCATAGAAATTTGAATGATAATATAAAACCATAATATATAACAAATCGTCATCGATTTCCAATAATTGAAATTAAATTTATAAGATAGCAAATATTCATAACTCAGACATTTTACAGAAAAGAGAAGGAACATGTAACAAGCAAAAAAAAGTAAATGATAACCAATGTGCAACAGTGAATATGAAATGAATTTTTAAATATGCCTTTAAAGATGACAAAAATGCAACATAAAATGGAATTCCTTATAGATAGGTATCAAATTACTACATTAGTAGAAATCATAAGATAATACACATACTTTGATATATATATATCACTTTCTTCTGGACACGATAACTTCCACTATTATGCGCAAATCTCTTCCAAACTGATACATAAAATCAAAGGGCATAAAATCTCGTTCAAGCTCGTTAATGAGCAAAATCGGGCCAAGGGGATGGAAATAGGGAGGTCTTTCGTGAAAACCGAAAAAAACTCATAACTTCTTAATTTTTGTACGTATCAATTTAGTTTAAATTTTTTATTTCTTCTAAAAATAGGGCCAAAAATTTATGTATCACAGATTTTTGATCAAATTAAAAATATGCTCAAGGGGGGCAAAAATAGGGTTTTTGGGAGAAAAAAATTCATAACTTCGTCAATTCTAAAGATACCAAATCCAATTAATTTTATTATAAATCTACTTAATATTATCTACAACTTTTATATTCACAAGTTTTGATAGGACCAATTCTTACCGCAAAAAAAAATTAAAAATTAAAAACGAAAACAAAAAGGGGGGTTGATGAAGAAAAAATATCCATAACTTAGTCAATTCACAAGATATAAAATCCACATGAATTTATCATATATCTTCTTAATATTGTCTACAACATTTCTATAGACAAGTTTTTGATAGGACCAATTCTTACAGCAAAAACAAATTAAAAATACATAGCGGTTGAAAAAAAAGTCATTTCATTAAGGGTGCATTCAAATCTAAACTGCTTATTTTATAAATCATTTTAAAATTCATTTTTGCTCTCAAACGCATCCAATTGCCAAATTCTCTTATTCAGAAACTATATAATGTACAGTAATGGTCGATTTTGTGATAGAGGCAGAATATATTTCAAAAAATGATGTCGAAATGGGCATTTTGAACAGAACTTCCCGAAGAGATTGTGTCAGAAACGAAAAATATTATCCTACTGAGAAAATAAGTGTTCCGAAATCAAGTTTTAATTAATTGAATGAAAAATTAATATACAGGTCGCTTATAAATCTCTTCAAAATCACGTCAGCAAGTTTCATATTTTTTCTATTAAAAATTAATCTGAAAATGTGCCAGAAAATTTCGAGTTGTTGAGCATGGAAAAGTATTTTATTTTAATACCTCGTTAACATGATTCTGATAAAACCAGCTATTATATAAAAATGAAATAAAAACTCGTCAAAAGCGGCAAGATAAAAACGTTAAAGTGGTTAAACCTTTAATCATGATTTTGTTTTTGTTGGTGAAATTACTCTACTTAATTTCGAAATCTACCTCTGCCTGTAGGCCGAGTCGGCAGGGAATTTTTATTGATATACCGTGAAAACTATGAGAAATTTAGAGACAAAAACTCTATCCTGCACGTCAGTAAGCAGCTTATTTTCTAAAGTGCTGTGCCGTTTCTGGGATATATTATGATCGCGTCGAAGAAAATAATTACGAAACATATATTTGAATGTAAATATGTGAATGTGTTTGATATTCCAAAAAATTTAAAATTAAATAAGCTTGTCAATTATCAAGATGTGATTATGTTACGTTTCAAGTTATTTCTAAATACGAAATAACAAGAAGAAATTACACGTTTAATGTAATTCCCCACCTCACACGCACAAAAAAAATCGAAAAAGCATTTAGTACGACGGATTCCAATTACAGAATCGTACAGCGTATATTATAATATACCTCAGCGTATATTATAATATTATCTCATATTATAATATAGCGTCTCTCGAACAAAGTTGAAACATATACAGTAGAATGTCGTTACGACGAATGTCCCTTTGACGTGTTTCCAGTTTAAAGAATATTAAATGGATTTTTTTTTAAAAGTGTTTCCATATTTCATTATAAAAATATTCAATTTAATGAATTTTCCTATATAGCGAATTTAATCAGTGCTCCCCAGTGAATCGTTGTAACGAGATTTTACTGTATCTATATTAATTTTTTATATAGCTTCCTGCAAACCCACTCTGTTGTGGCGTCCATTGTCATAATATCTACTATAAACTGCACAATACGGGGGCAAATGCTCTGCCTATTTCAACGTATCAAATCATTGGATAGGAGAAGAAAGGTAATAATATATGAAAGTAGAAGAGCGAGAGAACTTAATTTTTCCATATTTTGCTGAAATCCCTGATTGATGCTGGATCAGAAGACGTTGTTTGATTATATTTTTATCGTTCTCAACGAACTTAACACATAGACATTAGAGCTATCACATTCATATCGAATTACATTTAATAATCATATAAATTAGCATAAAATAGATGTGTTTTGCCCATTTCATAAACATTAATATCTATGTGCGACCGGAAAATATTACAAAGCGCCTTAACTTATATATATTTTTTATAACTTTGCAACATTATACCGATGAAACTAATTAGTTCTGAATTTTTCGGCCCATTGTATGATAAACTCTTTGCGAGAAATAGTATAAATACATTATAAAATGTAAAATATCTGATATTTTGCATAATCCTAACTAACCAATTTTATGTATGTGTTTATAATCCAATTAAAACTGTGTTTTACATTTTTTTAATAATAACTATTGATAATAATAAAAAAAAGAAAAATATTGTAAGTTTTTCTTGGTCATAATTATAAGGTGACTTCTTATAAGATTATTTAGTTACAATTTTGATAATAAATGTAACTACCTTTTCTAAGAAGACACTCAGCCTTATGATTCAGTATACTGAGAAGTATTTATATTCACAATGTAGCCATGGTTAATCAGGGATTGAAAATACCTTCCTTAAGATCTGTAATATATGATTATTTCTTGACATTTACATAAAACAAAGAACATCTTTCCACTCCATTCATTTTTATAATGTTCATATTATGCAATCGAGGTGGCTAATCAGATAATGGAATATTCTTATCGTTGAATCATTTTTTCATAGCTATTGAAGCATTTTATGATGCATTATCTTGTTGGTATACGTAATTTTTCTCTTTTAAAATATGTATGTACACTCTTGAATTCATCTCCTAAGAAAAAAAAAGCTAAATTATTCTACTTGAAATGTTACACCATCTAAAACAATGACTGAGATACATTAATTCTCACAGCTCCATGGAAGGTTTCTATTTTTGCGCAAATTAATCCAGTATTAACAAATACATTTAGCACGATCAATATTGAACCATTCTTTATCTACCTGAAGTTATACATTAATATTGTCAAGATTTCTGGAGGATTACAAACGTTGCGTGAAGCCGTCAAAATAAAGTATAATACACTATGACGCAAAAGTTTAGACAATGACGTCATTCAGCTTTAAAATGTAGAATTATGACGTCAGAATTACAAAAACCTGTAAATATATTCAAAAACTGATTTAAAATGCTATGTACAAAAGACAGTCGTTTTATTTGCTATAATACTAATTTTTTTCATAAAAATTCAAATGTGCTTGTCGCAAAAGTTTAGACACTATTCTAAATTTCTTTGAATATTCGCTGGCATATGCAAATTTAGAATCGATGATGTCACAAATTTGGAGTACTTAAGTTCTGCAAACGATTGCGCTTCATAGTCGACATGCCGAGAGCTAAAGAAATTCAAGTGAATGAGGTTTCAAGGATTTGGCAGTTGAAAGGTGAAGGGAAGAGCGTTTCTGAAATTTCTGCTATTATTAATAGGTCAAAAAAATCTATTTATCGAGTTTTATCGAGTGGTTCCGAATATAAAGCAAAATGTCGGTCTGGGAGGCCACGTGTGACAAATGTACGAGAGGATCGCCTGATACAAAGACTAGCGAGTACTCAACAAATGAGCGTACGTGGAGTTCAAAGCTCATCGGGACTCTCTGTATCAAAGGATACGATTCGTAGACGAATTTTGGAAAAAGGAACAATCGTTTATAGCAAAATGCAGAAGAAACCAGCTCTGAAACCATATCATAAGTTACAAAGACTTATGTGGGCTCGAAAGCATATGTCATATGGAGAGAAATGGCAGTCAGTCATATTTAGCGATGAAAAAAAGTGGAATCTGGATGGTCCAGGTGGTTGTTTATCGTATTGGCATGACTTGCGGAAGGAACCTCGACGTTTTTTTAGTCGCAGACAAGGAGGGGGCTCGGTGATGGTTTGGGCAGCCTTTTGCTATAATGGACAAGTATCTCTGACCTTCACCAGTGGTCGTCAAACTTCACAGCATTATACACAGACATTAGAAGAAAACCTACTGCCATTTGCTGAGCTTCTAGGGGGTCCTCAGTGGGAATTTCAGCAAGACAATGCTTCAATTCACACTGCAAAACATTCAAAATCTTGGTTTAATTCCCATAATATAAGAGTTCTCGACTGGCCAGCATGTAGCCCAAATCTTAACCCTATAGAAAACCTTTGGAGCATCATGTGTCGCAAAGTTTATAGCAACGCTAGACAATACTCTTCTGAAAAGGAACTTAAGACATCTATTGAGAATGCATGGTACGATATCGATCCACAAACTATGCAAGATTTAGTTTCTTCCATGCAATCTCGTGTATATGACGTAATACATAAGCATGGATGCGCAACCAGGTTTTAAAAATTGTTTATTTCGATTTTATTTAATTTGTGTCTAAACTTTTGAGACAGCAGTTTATTTTTGTTACCATTTAATTTATTGCAATATGCACAATTCCACTTTTCTTTGTTATAAATATTGTTTATATGTACAGCACATTAATTTCAAGCAGTGATTTGAAAATTGAATAAATATTTTTCAAAGTATGTAAGAATTTCTTCATTGTCTAAACTTTTGCGTCATAGTGTAATAATTTATGGTTTCGTGTGGTCTCTCAATTAAACATAAAACTAATCTAGGTATTTGTTCTAAGAAAATGGTTTTAAGATTTCACCCGTAGTTTTAAACACAATTTTTGGCACATCATTTCTTTTACTAAATACAAAATTGATTTCACAATAAAATAATACATCGTGACATACAGGAAATCTTTGAAAACATGGTTAATTCACAATAATGTTCCATTATATTAGTGGTCCCCTCGATCGCACGTTGTGAATATCAGAATAAAACGGAATGCAATAGTATTTTGTTGTTGTTGTTGTTGTTGTTATGTAATCAGCAAACATCATTCTTTCATTAGCAATCTTAAGAAAGCTACATGTAAACCCTTGGTAATCTATGAACACATCATAATCACCAAAACTTGTTCCATGTATATCCAATCTTATGTTTGAGGGTCTCCAAAATAAAGATTATTCATTTAAATATATGAACATAAGAAATTTAAATATATCTCATTTATTCTCTTATTTCGTATACTGAATAAATATGATAATTACTAGGGGGCTGTGCCCCTGCAAGTTACGCTTGCCAACCCCCGTTCAGACACCGCAGAATCTAAAACCAAGCTAATTTGATTGGTTTTTAAAAGATTACAGAAGATTAAATTATAATGAAAATAACTATAGCGATCTCCCTGTAAACGGTTTCCATTCAATTCCCTTTGATTGCAAAAAATTAAGGCCGAATCAGTTGCTGTTAAGACATCCAATGGTTGTTTTTGTGTTTGATTAAAGAAGATCAGTTAAACATTTGAAAAGAAGCTAAAATAAAATTAATTAAGTAAACAGAGTGTTTGACGACCGGTATTTTTAACAGCATTATAAAACGATTGACATAATACAATTTACTACAATTACTACAATTTACTGCTTTAACCCCTTCAAGGGCGGTGGTTTATTTATGGACCACTGAATTTTAAGTCTTAAATGCCACATTGGCACCAGAGTATTGGAATGAAAAATTTCCTTTTATTAAGTAAGTGAACAAATATTGTAGCCGATATCATAAATATCTTACCTATTTTTGATTACATGAAGTCTACACTTAAAAATTACATGAGTCATAGGCTTATTTGTTTTAAATATACGCATGGATTAACATGGTTTCATGTATTCCGTGGGTGCCCGCAGGGGTCATGTCTTGGGCCGTTTATCTGGACACTAGTTGCTGACAGGATTTTAAAGAGTTGCAAGCAGAGAGGATTACTGATTATTTCTTATGCTGATGATAGCGTTATTATAGAGGGCGCAGATACGCGCTCTGCGCTAGAACATAAAATGAATACTAGTGTTCATCACTTTTCGGATATCTGTTCTATACATCATTTGCAAATTAGTGCAGAGAAGTCAGCCGCAATGCTGTTTGGGAGCCACACTCTTAGTAAAAGAAGACCAATTTTTAAATATAATGGCAAAAGTATCAGTGTAAAGGACAATATTCTTTATTTGGGATTTCTACTTGACAGCAATTTTCGCTGGATGGATCACCTAGATATGATTAGAACTAGGCTTAACGATTTCACGTGTAAAATGCGCCAAACCAGAATCCGTGATAGAGGCCTTCCTTCTATTTATCTTAAAATATGGTACAATACCGTCTTGAAGAAACGTATTTCATATGGGCATGAGATCTGGATGCCTGACTTAAATCAACATGGAATTACAAGATTACTCTCATGTCAACGTCTATGTCTGCTATCTGTCTTAAAGGCATATCGTACGATTTCTAATGACGCATTGTGTGTTTTGGTGGGTGCTCCACCACTTGACATAGAACTGAATTTGTCTTCTAAGCGTTATAATATCATCTATGGAAATGGTACAGTCTTGATTGACAATATGTGTTTTAAAGGTGAAGATTTTATGAATAAACTGAGGACATATAATTATCCTTACTTCTTTGAAAACTTAAATATAAAATTTGTTAAGCCAGTGGTTGATACAGTACCAGTGGTGAATCATCCGATACTGTATACTGACGGTTCTCGAATGATGAACAGTGTAGGAGCTGCATTTACGGTTTGGTATAGGGATTCTTTTATGCTAGACATGAGATTAAAATTACATGACTATAACTCTGTTTTTCAAGCAGAATTGGCTGCGATAGACGAGGCTATCAGTTGGTGCATCGACTCCCCGCATGATTCATTTCATCTTTATACTGACAGCTTGTCATCAATTTACGCTCTTCAGCGCTTATTTCCATCTAACGGTCAGCTTTTTAATATCTTCAACTCTTTGCGCCTGTTACATAATAAAGTCATATATATTGGCTGGATAAAATCGCATGTTGGAATACCAGGAAATGAAAGAGCGGACATGTTGGCAAAATCAGTTATTATAAATGATCTGTATGATAAAGTTCTACGCATTCCTGCACCAACTTCTATTTTAAAGCGTCATTTTAAAACACTTCTACATGATCAATGGCAGGTTTCTTGGGAAAATTCGGAGAAGGGAAGAGATACTTATGCGATATTAAACAAGGTTAACGATTTATTTCTATGTGAATCCCAGGTGATAGGTTATTTTCTTTCTTCACATGGAGCATTTCCACAGTATCTGTTTAAAATAGGAAAACGCCCAGATAACAGGTGTAACTGTGGTGAAGTAGGAAGTATACAACATTATTTGTTTGGACATTGTCCGTTAATGCCTTGTACATTTAAATTCAACAGGAATTGTACACTGAGATGGAATATTCGAAACGTTCTCACCACCCGTTCAAACTATAGAAAACTGTGTGCTATGTACAACGCACTTAATAGGGAATACTCATTTATTAGGTATAAATTTTGATAATTTTTACACTTGTAACTTTTTACTTCTATCATACTGTTAGTACTCATCAGTGGTTCGCTACGGACATTACGTGGTTTTCTGACACTACATCAAAGGCTCAACATTGTGCCTTTTATAGTAACTGTCCTTTGTCTGACATTTTTGTTGGCGGTGATTTTCTCTTGAAGTCTGAACATTATGGTGATCTTTAAGTTAGTTTATCTTATATAAAACTTTTATGAACATTTTTCTTTCGAACACTGAACTCATTTGAACATTAGTGAACAGTGAACTTTTATGAACATTTACACTTCATAATCTTGAACAAGGATTTATAGTCTTAACTTTTGTTATACATTTAAGTCACTTCACTTTTGTTTTTATTTTTATTATTATGATGAAAGCAACATCAATTGTTTTGTAAATTTACGATTTACTATGTAAGTTCGTCAGAATATGTGCCTTTTTCCCTGTTATTTTGGGTGCTTTCCGATGTCCGGCATCGGTGATTGTTGTGGGGATTTTCCACCGGAGCGTTACATCCTATGCCATTCTTTGGTTGGTGCTCCGGTCGGGTGATCAAGTAAGTGAACAAAAGCATTTTTGTATTTGGAAATTTGTTTGTAAATTCTGGTGCCATTCATTGATTTCAACATTTTACGAATAGAAGTACCTTGCCCCTGAAAGGGTTAAACGCATATTAATGTATTTATTATTTTAAAGTTTCCTTACTCTTTTAATATTCACGTGTAAATACAATTTTCAAGACATAATTTTCAATATTTTCCTGCTTTTAACACGTACTCATTTAATAGTAATTTTAAAGTTTTTTTTCTGTTTTTAATAGCCATGTGTAAATAAATTTGAGTACTTTCCGTTATACGGACACCATGCGAAAATGTATGCTAATTCGCCATTTATTTCAACCCTGATCGGTTGCCTTCATTCAAAAAATGAAATGTTGAGTGCAATGCTAATGATATTTGTTATTTTATGCCAGAAGTTTAATATGAGTTTTATTTTATTACTTTGTTGCATAACAGTATTTGTTTGCTTATTTTAAGTATATATTTGTAATTTAATAAAATTGTTTTTCTTAATATAATAATAGTTAATTTAATAAAAATCTAATTTTCAAGTGTTATATTTTTATATGCTGAATTTACTGTCGACAATTTTTTTCTTTTCTTTTTCAAATGTTTCAATTCACTTGATTTTCATTTTGCGCCATCTATTACGCTTAGCGATAATGGTGTCCGTATAACGGGAAAATACCTAAATTTGTAATCATTAGGAAATATTATTCTTTGCGCTGTTTTTAGAATTGAAAACAATCTCTATAATAATAGCCTAAGTCATGTGACTATCATTAACAGTTCCTTTGCTTTTCATATAGTCTAAGAGCTAGCAACGTCAAAAAACACGTCATTTTATCAAGGCTCATTTTTCTATATGTTTTTCCGATTTATGGTGTAGTACGTTTGCCGGCAGTCTGGCAGTCAGGAGACGTTGCGTTTACCAGCGAGAAAAGGGGTTATGCAGGTCAAAAACCTTCAAAATTACGTCATTTTATCAAGGCTCCTTTTTCTATATGTTCTTCCGTTTTATGGTGTAGTACGTATACGGACGGTCTGGCAGTCAGGAGACGTTGCGTTTACGTTCGGGAAAAGGTGTTATGCAGATCAAAAAACTTCAAAATTACTTCCTTTTAGCATGATTTTTGTTTATAACATCTGTTTCTACTAACTATTTGTGATATTAATCCATTATTACCAGACGTTACCTATGTCGCTAAGACCCTGCCAGCTAGACATTTATGGGTAACATTTTTACTCTTTGTTTATCAGACAACCTATAATTAATTTGCAGACACAAAATTGGTTGCAAAGTTAATGCCAGACGACATTATATATGGCACCGAAAGTGCCTGATTCAAGAGTGTTACAGTTTAAAAATTATAAGTCATCTTTATGTCATTTTATCAAGCTTAAAAATAACAAGATCTCTTTGGCTAGCAGACAACTTGTAATTAATTTACCAGGCACAAATTTAGTTGCAAAGTTAATGCCAGACGGCTTTAAATATGGCAACGAAAGTCCCTGTTTTAAGAAATCTTCTCATTTGTAGGGATTGTGCTTCATTTAATGACAGTCATCCCTTAAGTGTTACCATAGCAATAATCGTTTCTTTGTAAATATATATATATTTATAATGTATGTCGAAAAATATATTTAATTTTGTGTAATTAATGTAAATTTATGTAATTGTAATTTTTAAACTATAAAACACTCTTGAAACAGGCACACCGCTTGATTTCGGTATATGGGGTTTTGTAAAGGGTCAAATGTACAAGTATCCACTTCCTGCATACATTCCTGAACCAAAATCAAAATTATGCACTGCAACTAATTTGATCGACGTAAACATGCTGACCGATCATTGGCAAGGAATGATTTACCGATGGGACATTTGCAGAGTCACGAAAGGAAGTCAAATCGAACAGTTGTGATAATGGTAATCTTGAACTATTTTTTTTTCACCTTACAACAATATGTACTTTAATTCTTTTCCTGTCAATTCCATTCAATAAATCATTATTTTTGGTCAAAAAACTTTTAGTCGCTCTGCATATATATTACATATGCATTTATTATTTCACTAAAAAAAGAAGCGGGATTATTTAAGTCAATTTGCTACAGAAAATAAAACAGTACTGTTTGAATTACAATTAATTATAATGAAATTTCAATTTTCTAAAAATATTTTTTTTTGCATGCCAAGGTATATTTTTTAATTTATGGCATTATTAAAGTAAAGAAATTTTCATCAAGTTAGCTAAATAAGCCTTCTCATGATGTGGGCGAATAAATGAATGATGAAAACAACAGAAAGAAATACATCACAAAAAGTAATTTTATTTGTATTCACAAAAAAGCAAATGCTACGTCATTGAATTAAAAAAAAATACACACATAGATAATTTAGCTATTCTTTTCATAAAACATTTAACCACATAATTAATTTGCTTCTAAATTTCATAACATCATTCGAGATAAGGTCTCAATTACGAAACCACAGATGAAAACTAATTAAACACAAGAAAAGAAAAGAAAAAAGTCTTTTGTAAATCATTTCACAAATTTCTTAAGAATTTTTTATAAGGATTTTACGTTGCATTTTTCTAGGAAACCTATCAATGCTTCCGAAATTTATGAATATTTTATTACGTTTGAAAAAGTTTTCTAATTGTTTTTATATGGAAAAGCTGCGTAAAAAGCAATACGGAATTGGTAATTTAATTTATATTAGAAATAGTAATGTAATGTAAGTAACTATTAATCTCTATTAAATGTATTTTAAAGAGATTGAAGGGTGCCAGAATTTAAAAAAAAACATAAGAAAAATATCAGTGCATATATTGCATTTTTTACTTTTATTTTTTAACAGTTTTTTTCAGTTTTAACAGTAAATTCTAAATATTGATCTTGGCAGGAAAATTACAGTTATTTATTTTTTGTAAGATGCAATAATATTTGTATATCAACAGTGAGAGTTACTTATAAGCAAGAATATAATTTTTAAATTAAATGTAATTTTAAATGTATCCTACAATTGTAAATTAATTGTAATTTCAATTGTAATTTTCATAGTAAAATTATTTAACAGCAATATTTTGACTTTAAACAATACAAGATTTATTACATTTCAAATAGTTACATCCTCATTATGGAAATATTTTTGCATCTTATAGTGGAAAATATTCTCAATTAACAATATCTGTTTTTTGAATTAAAACGAATTTTTTTAAGTTTTAAATACTATTTTTGCATCATACAAATTCTTCTATTCGATATGATTCACTAATCGGCAAAAGATCATATGACATTGCAATGTACTCGGTAAAAGATTACTAAGTAACCAAGTTATCGAAAGCTAATACGCAAAGGCTTCAAAACCGATTCAATAGTAGTCGCAAGGCGATGCTCGAAAGGTGATCCGCCTTGCGGACAAGAAAGCATATCTGCCCGCAAGACATATACCCCGCAAAATGAGATTGTCAGGACGAAATATAGTCGAGTTAGGACTTTCGGCGAACGTTCGGCCAAAGATTATGTGGTGTTTGGTTATTTATTTAAAACGTAAGCTTTAATATTCTATATACAGTCGAACCTCGTTATCCCGACACTCTAATGACCAGAAAAAAAGTGTCATCATAAGCGGAGTGTCGCAGTATTCGGAGTTGGAAAAAATATGTTTATAAAAAGCTTTATTTTTTATTAATTTAAGACAAGTTTAAATTCATAACTGTTCTTGCAGTTTTCAGCAATAAAACATTATTATTAAACAAAATAAACAAACAAACAAACAAACAAAAATTGAAAAGAATAAAAATCAGATTTATGATGACATGTTTTTTTTTATTGTTACATAAAATATTGATGAATTAAGGTTTGCTTATCCCTAGATGTACTTCTTACAATTCTTTTTTCAATATTATATAATGAATTGTAATCAATATTCGTTGTTTCAGAAATGGATGTTAGATAATTTCTGATCGTTTCAATGCAATGCAATGCTTCGGCTTTAATCGGATGAAAAATGCCGTGTAACCACAAGAAAGTGCCGCCTGACCAGAACAAAAACACCGCGAGTTGACTGATATGTCTATCTGGAGCTTAAGTGGATCATTCATAGTGTGTGGGTTTATTTATTCAGATAAAGGATTGATGTAAAGTTTCTCATTTATCTCAATGGGTATTTTAAACACTTTTGTGAAAAGTTAGGCTAAGATATTTCTTACCACTTAACTTCCATGCTTATATGATGGATTATGAAAAATGAACAATTTCCTAAACCGTCGGGATATCCGGAATTGAAAATCATTCAGCGACGTAAAATCCGGAGTTTATTTACACTGAAATCATGTACAGAAAATCGTGGCTTTGAAAAACTGACGTAATAAGCGGAGTAACGTGAATAGCGGGTGTCGAGATATGAAGGTCCGACTGTATGTATATTTCACTGCATAATCATTTGACCGTTTATTAGAGTATAAATATTGATATGAGGCAAATCTACATTTTTCTATTAATCATTTTTCTATTCACATTCCACATATACACACAAAGTTTACTTATTTCTAATATAGATATTTCTATTGCAAATACACTGCTCAAAACAATTAAAGGATATTGCAGTTTTAGGTGGATTTTGTATCTGGTAAACTGTTTAGCTGATTGATACATGGTCGACAGACATAGTAGGTTATATGAGAATAAATTACACATGTTTGGCAGAAAAAAATGCATTTTATTGCGCATTTGTGCACTAAAGGAAAAAAACACAATTTGTGCATATGAGAAAAAAAGAATAAGAAAAGGAGTTTTCTTCAAAGAAAATCATTTTCAGTAGGGGGTATGGTTTCCACGGGCGGCCAGCAACGTTGAACACCTTTGAGGCATGGACTCAATGAGGCTATTAATGACGAGTTGGGGTATTCTGCCCCACTCTTCCAGAAGAGCTCTTTCCGGTTCTTGGAGAGTTTGTGGGGATTGTTGGCGGCCAGAAACTCGTCTTTCTAGAGCGTCCTAAACGTGCTCGATTGGATACATGTCTGGAGAACACGCTGGCCATTCCATTCGAACGATTCCTTCCTCGAAAAGGAAATCCTCCACCAGGTTTGCACGATGTGGCCTGCAGTTATCGTCCATTAAAATGAAGTTATCTCCGATTGCTGCAGCGTAAGGGACTACAATAGGTCTGAGGATCTCATCAGGCGACCAGTCAGAGCTCCATCTCGAATGATGTAGAGGTCAGTCGCCCGTCAATGGAGATGCCACCATACACCAACACTCCTCCACCGCCAAATCTGACACTTTCGTGCACGAACGCAGGATTATTCCTACTGCCACGGTCCCTCCAGATGAAAATACGCCTATTATCCGGATGCACAGAAAAACGGGACTCGTCAGAAAACAGAATATTGCTCCATTCATTTCTCCTCCAGTTGACATGCTCGGTTGCCCACTCCCTGCGGTCGCGACGATGCCTTGATGTTAATCTAACACATACCATCGGTCGGCGAGCATACAGACCTACAGCATGGAGCCGGTTTCGGACAGTCTGAGTTGAAATCGTGGTGCCTGTAGCCGAGCGAAGGTGTTGTTGGAGAAGAGTAGCGTTCATGGTTCGGTGTCTCCGAGCTGTTAGGGCTAAATACCGATCTTCATTGGGCGTTGTTGCCCGTCTACGACCTTGCCCTGGTCTTCGGCCTGCACATCCACTCTCCAAAAAACGGTTCCAGATCCTGGAAATGACACTTTGTGACACTCCAATGGCTTGCGCTACTTCGGCTTGAGTTTGGCCCCCTTCTAACCTACAAACAATTCTCAAAGCTTCTGAATCTGTCAAATGACTTCGCTGAGACATCGTACTCATCGAAACAAAGGAATCACTGAATGCCGATCATCCTTGTTTTCATTATCTTTTATCCAGTTGAAAGTCAAATTTCATTCGCTGCCGCTGAAGCGACGTTTTTGACGTCGAACTCAAAATTTGCATACTCCACAGTTTGAAAACAAGAAAAATTTGCATTTGTGATTCTCTTCTTCTATTTTCGGCAAAAAAAAATTCGTTTATATCTTTATTTTATATAAAACTTCAAATATCCTTTAATTGTTTTGAGCAGTGTATATTCATTAATGTAATAAAACAGAAGATCATTTAAGATAATAAATAAGAATATGTTTTGTAAGCACAACGTTAATATTCCAATTAATATCCATTCATGCACTTTTCATACACTTTGGCAGTAAATTGATAGAATAAGGCAAGAGAAGGGTAACCGACTAAATGTGTTGTGTTATATTCATATATTCAATATTGGAAATAGACAAATTGTTAATACCATCTCCTCGAGTCATCGAAGCAGCCTAAGTGATTTAAAGCGAACGTGCCAAAGATATATAACCAGTGCAAGGGAATCTCAACTATCAATTGGAGTGCTACGGGTATCTTGCTATGGGAAAGAGGTGGGTCGTGGCACTTCTTTCCACTTGACAGTTGTCACGTAATATAGATAGTCTGTTTTACCGTAATTTTCAAACTGCAATGGTATCAAGGTATGCTGCAAAGCAACAGAGATTTGTGAAGAACTGACCTACTCTTTCATTTTCTTCCGTGGACATGATTTAGGTGTGTTCTATAAAAATCAGATTTTCAAGGCCAGAACTCTTAGGTTCGAGAATTTAGGAAACTCCTAAGTTGTCTAACTGCTCCACAGAAGATGTGGTTTATATAAATATCATTGCGGGCCGTGACCGCAGGGTTGCATAAGAGTGAGTTACAGTTCAATTTATAATCTCAAAATTCTGACTACCTGTGTTTTAGTTCAAAAAAGCATTAATGGGACGTTATGTGACGATGCCTCCAAGCTAAAAATCATCCTGTGAGTTCAATACGAAACTCATGGACATGTACTGTGCTGGCTCTGCTCCAAATACTGCGCCTTACCTCTGGACACAACCCAGAAACTCGTGCAGGAATATTACATAACCGCAAAACACGATGGTAAAACTACTGCAATGCTTTAGTTGGAGGTTGAGATAGAGGGCAATTTTACAGAAAATTATAATTTTGGGGACAAAATAAAATTAATAATTCATTTAATTTAAGGGTATGACTGAAAGCTTTAAACTGATATTTTTATATTCTATAAAAATTTCCTGAAAATACCCAAAGCTCTGCCGTGTAGATTACAGCAAGTTGTCTGGCTATACAAACACAAAATGTGTACTTGTTTGCAGGTGCGAGCAGCAACTTCCAGACAACAATAAGATGATTTATTTTTCTTTTGCAAGAAAATAAATAAATAAGAGATTATTTCAAATATGTTTTGTAACTTTATAAAATTATTTCTCGGAATAAATTGCCTTTTAAAAGTGAATATTTATTGTTACGTCAGTTAAAAATTTTAGTGAAAAGCTAAGCCTACTCAGAATATTTTATTTTAAGAAAATTTTTAATCCATAAATTTTCTAAAGCATTCAAAATCCTTTCAAATGATGTGTAAATTCTTAATTTCATTTGAAATAAAGACTGTCTAAAATGTGTAACTGACGTAAACATAAAAATTTAACTGACATAACAAAGCATTGGTTACGTCAGTTGCACATTTTTTTTTTATTTATACATATGAATATTCAGGTGAAAATAAATTTATATCTGTGGCGACTCGTTGCAAAAGGCGCACTGGTTGTATCTCTATGGACAAAGATGAAGAATGGACAAATAAGGCTACTCGCAAGTATAAGTGCACTTTGCCAAGTATTCGACACCTCCTTCGATATCGTGGACATCGATGCGAACTTTCAAGGATTGTGATGTGCTGTATACGGAGACTTTCCAAGAAGCAAGATCATGACGCGACAATACAGTTTTTTATTTCGCCGGTAAATGGTAACGGTTATAAGCATTGTATTTAAGCTCTGTTGTTTGAGTATGAAGACAGAGCGACAGCGAATGTGTGTTCACAGTAACTTTACTAACAGTTTAATTTACAGATTTTAAGCAACTGTTTTCTTAGTTTAATAAAAGTTGTTTGTTTCACATTTACGGAGTTTTAACCTTGAGTGCAAATGTGTTCAGCACTAAGCACAAGTTAGATATTAAATTGCAGAAGAAATATTTTTTAAGAGATTACGTTTTTCACTTCACACGCTTCCCTTGACCTCTCCTTCAAATCTATGATGTATGTATTTATTTTTATTTTATAGTATATTTATATAAAAAAAAATCATTAAGCATTTAATGTATCTCATCACAGTAATATTTATATATATTTATAATTGTTTTTCTTTTCAGAAATTAGATAATGACTCCAGCCAAATCTGCTGCTGAAAGAATAAGAGAATATAGGCAAAGAATGACTGTGCAAAAGAAAATAGAAATACAGCAGAGGAATGCTGCACAACAGAGAAAGAGAAGAGCAAATTTTTGCATTCATAAGACAAAAGCTGATTCTATAGACTCCAAGATAAGAATGAAGAAAATGAAGGAAAAAAAGAAAAGCGCAAACTGAACATTCACAAGGTACACCTACTGAGGCTTTTTCCAATGTGCAGTCATTTGGCCGAGCAATGTCAAGAGTAAATAAATCACTTCCTAGTAGTCCTTGAAAAACATGAGCTGTTTCAACCTCATCAAAACCTAATAAGGATGAATATGGTGCTTTATCAGAAGACACTATTGAAGGAATAACATCGCACTATAATCGTAACTTAATATCAAGACAATTACCTGGGAAAAAAGATTTCAAAAAAGTAAAAAATAAGAATGGAATTGAACGAAAGCAAAAGAGAGTATTATTGATGACAATTATGGAAGCATATCAGCTCTTTAAAGAAGAGAATCCGTCCACAAAAGCTGGAAAATCTAAATTTGCTGCGCTTCGACCACTATCATTAACACTTAGTTCTGAGAAAGGTCAATCCGTATGTTGTTACCCTTATCAGAAGAATGGAGATCTATTAATAACTGGTATTAGTAAAGTCGTGCAGAACTTGCCAGTTGACACTAATGCGTTAGTTGTCAAATCAGTATGTAAATGGGGGGAAAATTGCTTACTTGGGGTGTGTGAAGCGTGCGGTGATATCAGTAATTTTCTTGATGATCAATTCCAACATCAGACGCAGAAATTTCAGTATCCTTTTACCAATGGAGTACTGATAATAAAAAGGTTTTAACTGAAACCACACTTTCAAATGCAAAACAAGAAGTTTTAAATCAGCTGCCAATGTTAAGGAGATACTGTTTTGTTGCAAAAACTTAACTTCAAGAAATCAAATTTTTGAAAGAGATTCTTTCAGAAGATGAAGCTATTCCCCATGAAGATTTTTCTGAAAATTTTAATGTTCGGGGCAAAATGAAATCATGTCAGCTCATTGGATTTCAGAAGGTGTTACACTTTTCACAAAAAAAGTGTACCGCAAACATCTTAATGTTTCTTATGTAGAGTTCAGTGACGAGTTGGCACATGACAAATTAACAGTTCTCTGTTTTAACTCAGCTATCTTAAGTCATAATATGAGTACAGATGGAACTTTTGAAAACATACATTTTTTTCTGATGGAGCTGGAAGTCAGTTTAAGAATAGATGTATTCTTTCTTCAATTTTGAAATCACATGAGATCCACCCATCCCTTAAATTTGCTGATTGGAGTTTCTTTAGTACAGCCCATGGGAAAGGTGCTATTGACAGTATCGGAGGCACAGTCAAGAGAGTAGTTTGGAGATGAACATTTCAGAATCGTGTCGTTATAAACACTGCTCATGAATTCTTTGAAGTAGCCAAAAAAATTTGTCCTAAGATAAATTTTATTTACGTTTCAAACGAGAAAATTAAAAAAAAACAAAAGAAAAATTCGAAAAGGAATTTAGTTTATTTAATCCTTAAAAAAATTCTGATAATCATAGAATTCATTATGTGAGACCATCCAATTATCATGAAGTCGAAACTTGTTTTGTTAGTCCCTTTTCAAAGCGTTTTGATTTTGATTTTAAGAAAGTGGAAATATATCCAATGGAAGCTAATAAAGAACATAATTCCCAGAATAAAAATATTAATCTATTCAAAATAGGAGATTATCTGCTTGTGAACTATGTTACTAAACAATTCCCAGGTATTGTAGAAGAAATTCAAATGTGTGAACTTAAAATAAATGTGATGAATCCTTGCCGCCGTGTTTGGCGCAGGCCATGTCATCCACACTGTAGATGGTACAACATTGATGACATTAAGAAAAAACTTCCAGTGCCACAGACAATTAATTCCAGGGGTACATTTAAGCTTTCAGAAGGCGTTATTTAAATTACTATTAACAAACTAAATTGAGTGCCTAGTATTGTCTTTGCAAAACTATTGTGTTACGTCAGTTACACATTGAAGTTACGCCAGGTACATGTGTAAATGCCATTTTTTTCTTTTTTTATTGTTCAAAATTTAATTTAAAAAGTTATAATTCTAATTTGTCATTTTTTAGTGATGAACATAAAATAGAACATAAAATAATTTTTTTTAATTGGATAGTTTTGATAATTTTTACACTTCAATAAAAGCTGAAAATACGCTTGTCTGTTTTATGTTACATCAGTTACAAAATTTTGAAATGTAATTTTAAGGACTTAAATAGAGATTGAAAAATTTCAAGTTCTTGAGTATTGAGACCTTAGTAAGAAACATTTTAAATTATAAAAATTTGTTCTAGCCTTATTAGTAAATTTTCTACACAGTTTAAAAAACAATAATTGATCATCAAATGTTACGTCAGTTACGATGGAATTGACCTATAATAAACAACTCAAGTACGAACTCTCAAGCTGAAATTATAACAACCAATAGAAAGGTAACAAAAAAATATGTTTAGAAAAATATTATAAATAGTCTTTCTAAAAGATCATTACACAGAATTTCGACAGATGTGAGCTGCCTTTTTCGATTTTTCCAATACTTTGCATTTGGAAGCCTATATAGAAAATATCCTAAAATTCATTCAAAAAAATTTTTTTTAAATGCGTTTGATTAGGAATTTTTAAAAACTACAATTTTATATATTTTTACAAAATTCAATGGTTTATTAGATAGTTCATAGAATATTTTTTAAATAAAATAAAAATTTAACAAGATCTGAAATAAGCACAACTTTTTCTTTTAATTTTAGAATATTTTAAAAATATTAAATTATTAGTTGAAATGCAGGTTTTGAAAAATTATAACTCATGATGTAAAAGAAATAACAGTATGCATTCTTTATATGCGTTATTACTAGATAAAATCATGTCTATATAAAAAGCACGATGCTATCTCTTTTCCTCTTTATTTATAACAATTTAAATTTTCAAAATTTTTAAAAATCATCATTTTTTGCAACTTCGTAACTGAAAAAGTGGTCGGAGGAAATTACAGAGAGGTTTTTTTTATTCCAACTAGCCTATGACATAGAAAAGTCTTAAAATTCGAGAAATGATAGTCGTATACGAATAAAAAGGACACAGAAATTGTTTAATGGATAAATTTTGTCTCTTTATTTACAGAAATACATTTGAAATGAACTGTACTTTTCTGTTATAGTTAATGGTTCTTTGTGATTATTGATGATAATTTCTTACCTGAAGATTTGATTCCCGTAGTAGAATATCGAATGCATGAAATTTTCACAGTTCTATCACTATGTCCAAAAGAAGAGAAAAAATGAAATCTCCATATCCAAGCATTATATAGCCGTACAAATGAGCAATTATCTCATGGATCCTTATACAATGAAGATAGATGAAATAATTGTAGTAATCATGTACATTCAATATTCTAACACATAAATTAAAATTCTAAACAGGAAATTCTTACGAATATTGAACTTTTAATTATAACATAAAAGTACAGCGGATGGGAAAAAATATGCCTCTTAATAAATCCAGAATTTTAAGTAGATTTCCTAAGAAATACTACCTATTGCATTATCCCCTATGTTAGAATTTCTGAAAAAATTTATACAGATCTGCGCCTATCATGACCCCAGAACACAAAAAGCATCCACAGTTTAAAAACTTTATATATATATATATATATAAAGTTTTTATGCGCTCTACCTATTGCATTGTCCCCTATGTTATAATTTCTAAAAATCTTTTGCATGACTTTATTTTATCATGACCCCTATAAACCAAAGCCATCCAAAGTTTAAAATTTTATATACACATATCACTTTTTTTTATGGACACGATAACTTCCATAATTTTGCACAAATCTCTTCCAAACTGATACATAAAATCAAAAGGCAGAAAACCTCGGTCAAGTTCGGTAATGGTCAAAATCGGACCAGGGTTGTGAAAATGGGGAGGATTTTAGTGAAAACAGAAAAAAACCCATAACTTCTTAAAATTGTGGTACATGTAAAATCATTTTTAAATTATTATTACTTCTAGGAAAAGGGCCAATAATTTACGTTTGACATACGTATATTTGATATAATTAAAAATGGGCTCAAGTGGTGCAAAAAATGGGGTTTTAAGAAGACAAAAATATAATTTCTTCACAAGATATCAAATCCACTTAAATTTATTATAAATCTTCTTAATATTATCTACACTTTTATATTGACAAGTTTTTGATAGAACAACACTTACAGAAAAAAAATAAATGGGGAGTTTGTAGAAGGAAAAAAATCACATTAAAATGATTCTGATAAAACCTACTCTTACAGAAAAGGAAATAAAAAACTCGTTGTTTATTAAACTGGGTTTATCTCTAATTCTGATTTTGTTATTGTTGGTGAAATTAGTAGATGATTTCGAAATCTGTCTGAGCCTGCATGCCGAGCCGGCAGGATATATTTTTTTCAATAACAAGTTACATGTTTCTAAATGTACATAGTTAGATATTGTATCGCATTTCACCTTGAATTTAACTTTTTATAACTTTATTTTAATTACTCTTCTTTTTTTCGATTTTAAACATCCTTAATGTTAATATTAGCCTTATAAGTTGTTTTAAAACTACATTTATACTTTTTCCAAATCGTTCACACAATAGCAAGAAGACATTCCATCCATAGACTGGACGCGAAGTTAGCTGCAACTAAGAAGCCAACTGATTGCTGCTGCACTGTTCAGTACTGTTACTTTTGGCTAGCTATCATGGACATTTTCAACATAGGAGAAAGAGATTTCGAATCTCATAGACCAATTCGAATAAGAAAAAAAATCGTCTTACAGATTATAGGCATTAAATTAGCAAGCCCGCTCCTACCAAACGCATATTATTACAATTCCTGCTTTTTAACGCTTTCCAACAAAGTTGAAATGTGTTTATGAATTCGGTTTGTCTGGCCGTCTGTCCGCGCTTTAACGCTCGTAATTATACTCGAATTGCCCTGAAATTTTTGGATGTTAGTAAGGTTCACCATAGCACGATCCCTATTTCAAATGAAGTTTGTAACATGTTTAGTTCAATTACAAGGACAGTCAAAAGTATTCCGTTACATTACGGTCAATGGAAGAAAAAAATCGTTTGAAATGATTTTGAATGATGTGACACGCTTTCAAGCATAAAATAATTGATATGCATTTATGAAGTGCACTAAAATAAGCATTTTGAAGAATATGCGGTGCAAAGAATACTTGTTGTTCCTTTACACAGCCACACAAAAGAATTCAGTTACATAATGATATAGGAGAGGGGATCTTTTGCGGCGTATTTTAATCATGTTAAACTATTTAATGTATAATGAAATTGATATACGTCTCTGAGGCTTACTATAAGTTCTTCCATGCATAATAAGAAGTGCATAGCATTTGCAGGGACCCACAAAATATTTCAGATACTATGTTGTGTCCGAAGTACTGTACATAGACGGTGATTGCTGGAAATGCATTTTTAATTATGATATGTGCTTTTATGTTTCACTATATTTACGCACACTATACGGTGTGTATAAATGCAATAGTTCATATACAGGGAATCACTACACAGCAGAATTCTTAAGGGTTACTCATTATGAGCGTAAACTGCTTAAAGTTGGTTCTTAAAGGAGTTGTGCATTTTACCGCTGAACTGTATTTATTTTACTAAGAAATGTTTGTAGAATATAGATAAAATGATATACGGAGTCACGCAAAGAATTGGATACATAACCGTCTACGGATGATAATAACTGGAAATATGATTTCAATAATTTTAAGAGTGCTTAATTTAAATTAAATTTTAACTAAATAGTGGCGTCTAATAAAGGTACTATTGGTTTTAGACGGCAACTGCTGAAATCAATTTTTAAAATGTTTTATGCGTTTTCTAAAATGTTCTACTTAGTTATCTTATTTCCCTAAATAACGGTGTTTTGTTAAAGGATTCAGGAAGTGTTGGAAAGTGTATCATGATCTATGATTAACGCATGATGTTTTTTCTTGTTAATTTACTAGCTGTCAAAAACGCTGACTTTTAAAAATGTTTAAAATTTAAATTATTTTAATTCAGGACCGAAAATAGTTCATATCACTATTGAAAATTTAATTATGTCACGACGCCTGTAATATAACGTCATGTTTTTCTTTTATCATGTTTGAAAGTAGTAATAACACTTATAGAAAATGTATACTGCCAGTTATCTCTTTTAGTTATTGCAATATATATATATATATTTTTTTTTTAACGGCAATTTGGCAAATATTTCAATATTATTTAAAATAATTAAAAAAATATATAAATAGATGAGATTATTGCAGCTGTTGCATAAAGAAAGATGTAAATATAGAGACTCCTTTTTAAGCAAGGTGCAATTATTACTTGCTTATCAAAATTCTTTATTCTGGAGAACAGCCATGACAAATCAGATATAACAAATGAATTAAGGCTGGTACTCTCCATTGACCAGATATACACTGATGCTGGAGAGGAATTTAGACACTCAGATTGCATTTTTAAAAATTAGAAGCATACAGTCATTAAAATGAGCGGCCAATCAACAATATTGCTGTCATTAACCGCTTAATGGCGGGGGAATCAAAATAATTATATCAAGCGTCAAAATCCTGCGTATTTTCCGTGAGAAAAGAATTCCATAGTTGTAGATCAACTTCTTTATTTACATAATTATTCCTCAAAATAATGGAGCACTCTCAAATTACATTGCAAAAACAATTTTTAAAAGATTTTAGTGACGAAATTCTGTAAAATTCGAAATTCTTCTGATGTAGAGTTATTTTTTAACAGACGATTTCACTAAAACAAGTTTTTGTATAAGTTAGCGAAGAATGTTTTTTGTGAAGACGTGGAAACACAAATATCTCCATTATTACAAAGTGAATATCGAGTAAGAATAAAATCAAAGATCGCGGATGTATCTCGAATGGAAAATAAAAAAGAAGATTTTGAAGAGGAAAAACATTTACTGACAAATATCCAAAATTAAATAAAGACGCGTAAATTCAATTAGATTTTTTAGATAAGATAAACAGGAAAGGGAAATAAAAATATTTTAAAACGAAAATAGTAATAGTAAAATTAAAGGGTAAACATTTTGAACTATAATAAAACATACGTACTACAATATATATTAAAACACACATAAATAACGCCTGCATTCAACAGTTAAAGGTATATATAAATATTCTAAAGACATACATACAATAAATCCAACTGGAGTGAAAATTAGCCAGATCCAGGAATCGAAACCGGGACCACAGTATACAAGACTGCTGCTCTAACCACTGAGCTACTCCGGCCGATACCTGGGTCTGCAATTTCTCATTAATAAGCCAAGTTGGGGAAGCACCAGCCATCTATACGACAGCCTTTGATGACCGGACAAAGATGAATAGATTTTACTATTACATCGATCTATGATATATATAATAAATTTCAGTATGTGTGTTTCATTATATATATCGTAGATCGATGTAATAGTAAAATCTATTCATCGTTGTCCGGTCATCCAAGGCTGTCGTATAGATGGCTGGTGAATTCCCCAATTTCATTTATTAGTGAGAAATTGCAGACCCAGGTTTCGGCCGCAGTAGCTCAGAAGTTAGAGCAGCAGTTTTGTATACTGTGGTCCCGGGTTCGATTCCTGGCTCTGCTTAATTTTTCACTCCAGTTGGGTTTATTGTATTTATTGTATGTATGTCTGTATAATATTTATATATATTCATTAACTAGTTTAAATAAAAAATAAAATATATATATATATATATTTATATGACATAATAAATATTGTCAACAATGCAACTTAACAAACTCAAAAGTTTAATTAATAAATATACTCTATCCTATGAAAAGAAAAAAAAAACTTAACACGAGGAATGTGGAGAAATCACCAGATACGAGGCGATATTCTCGTGCATGAAAAAAAAAATGTACCAAGAGAGATTGTTGGTGTTCCCTATTTTTTTCTCAACACAAAAGTTGGAGATCTGTTGGATGCCAAATAAAAGATTTAAGTAAGAATTATAGGTGAATTGCTGTATCTAAGTTTACCCGTGTATCGTGTTATAGATTTGGTTGAATTTCCGTGCTCAACTAAATATATTATTTGTACCTGTGATAAATAATTCTACCCTATATATATAAAATCCTAATGAAATGAATTTATGAAGCGACTGATTAAACGACTGATTCAGTTTCACGGCTATTTCTCCTAAAATATGGAATACTTTGCGATGAAACCAATACCAAAAATCCGTATTGATCTGCAGATCTCAAAACTGGTATTAGAATTTTTAAATTCGAGTTAGTTTTCGAAATATTAATTTTTTTCTAATTTTAAGTACATTTTTCTAATGATGCCATCTCAAATTTTAATCAGAACAGATTTTTTTTTTCAGATTTCAGAAAAGGTTATTTTAAATTATTTCGGCGACCAGTTCGGCCTCCCTTAAATATATGCTAAGAAATGTATCGTGCTACTTTTATTTATAATTCAATTTATTTGAACAATCTTTTGCCAAATCGAAAGATTCTGAATGGCGCCAAAATGGCATTATTTTGATTGACATAGTAACCCGGCTATTGTTGTTTATTTAATAATAAATGTTTATTTACTTTTATTTCTTTTTTAAAATTATATAAATTATTTTGTTCTATAGTTATTAATTATTATTTTTTTTTGTTATTTCCTTTTGAAAATAATAGAAAATAATTAAAAAATACGGTACTATTTACGTAAATATGTGCGAGTAGTAAATCAAAATTACGTCCATTACTAATCATATCATAATATTAAAATAATTATTTGCTTAAAAGACGTTATAAAAACACATTAAAATTAAATTAAAAATCTATATTTTGTCAATATAGATAAAATATATTTGTAATATAGATTTTTAATTTACTTTTAATGTGCTTTTTAACGTCTTTTAAGCAAATAAATATTTTAATATTATGATACGGTATTACTTAGTTATTCCGTCGACCAATTTCGCCAAATTATACAAATTGACATAATTTTTATTTTAAATAACGAAAGAACAAATAAATTAGTATAACAATAATAAATATACAAATAAAACGTCGAAATAAAAATCACTTCATGACGTAAACATGTGTAACTTACTTAAAGTCAAGTGAATGTAACATTTACGATCAACTATTATTGACATTTAATCTTATAGTTTGGCGATAGATTTTTGGTCGACGGGATAACTAAGTAATACACAAAATGCATATGTAACTGGTATTCGAAAACGAGGTTTTCGCCAAATTTTCGTAAAAAAAGAAAGAAAAAATCACGCCAAACCTGCGGTGTGTATGTGACATCTGGCCAAGTGTTAAATAATGCGGGAAGAGTTTCATATTGTGTGCTGGTTTTTTTGGCGAGCTTTTTTTGGCATTAAATGAATCGATGTGGTTGCGATCTTCAGCCTTTGGGGTTGCTTTTTTCTGGAATGGACTTTATTCATATGTTTTTTGCGTATTTTGTTTGCATTTAGCCTATATTTTTTGGAACAATATATAACTTTTTTTTTTTTTTAATTTGACATGTATAATAAATAAAATAAATACATAAAATATAAGTACATAATATTTATTTATAGGTGTATATATACTATGTATGTATAAGGTATATCTCTATACGTAATATATATAAAACTGCCTGCATAAACATCGTACATTTTTAACATGTGACATACATAAAATTTATTAAATATATATAAATGTTTACAAATATTTAAAGACCATGTCTTTCCGACATCCTGAAAAATTTTATAAGACGCTAAAATGCCTTTTTGGCGCCATTTTGGATTCATTCGCCAATCGCGCCAACCAGCACAAAATATGGAACTCTTCTCAATAATGCAACAAACCATGACATTTAATTTCAACTTCAAATCAGTGTTTTAATTTACTACTCGAAAAATTAAAAAAAAAATGATAACTGGCGAGTTGAAAAAAAGCGATTGGCGAGATTTGCAACCGGCTAGCGTAAGAGTACCAAGAATTCTTTGCGACCATAACAACTTTTATATAGTTTTATTCGAAAAAAAATTTGATTTTTTAATCAAAATGGAAAACTTTTGGCACAGATGTTATATACTCTCCCATATTGGCGCGATTATTTTTCTGACGCCAATGTCATATACGCAACGGGTGCTTAACTGGCGCCAAACTACTGTTGTTTTGCTTGATATGGTAAGACGGATGTTGTTGTTTATGCTGTTGTTGCGTTCTCCAAACTGACGTCGGAAGAAAATAGCGCCAATATCGTATATGACATCTGTGCCAAAGTTTCATATGAATGGCGAAGGGATCAGACCGTATTTGTTTATGACAGTTGATGACTTGAACTATTATAATACAGATGAAATGATGGCGGTAAAATAATATTTGGCGACTTATCACCTTTGCATGGCTAACATTAAAGTACCAAAATGGCACCTAGAGTGTAAAAAGCAAAGTGGCCCGCCCGAAACTGTTGATGATAGTCACATGACTTAGGCTATTGTTATAGAGATTGTTTTAAAATACCGGGACACAAAGACTCTGTATACTTAATTCATTTTATTTTAGCTACTTTTCAAATGTTTAACTGATCCTCTTTAATCAAAAACGAAAATAACCATTGGATTTCTTAACAGCAACTGATTCGCCCTTATATATTTGCAATCAAAGGGAATTGAATGGAAACCCATTTACAGTGAGATCTGCACAGCTTTTTTCAGTGCAATTCAATCTTCTCATATATTTTTAAAACCCATCAGATTAGCGGGTTTTTAGATTCTGCGGTGTCTTAACGGGGGTTGGCGAGCATAGCTTGCAGGGGGCAGAGCTCCCTAGTGTTGTGTAAAATTAGAAAGATTGATAGGAGAATGCATTTGAAATAATAAGCCCATTATTTATGTAAGACTAGCAAATATGTAAAACGATAAAATCCTACATATTTATTCAATTTAATGAAAGTGATTTCAGATTGTTATGAATTTTGTTTACGTATATTCGTTTAAATAATATACAAGATTGTATAACACTTTTAAATTTTGTAAGAACGTGTAAAATCATATTTTTTGACCACCTCTGATTAAAAAAAGTTTAAAGACAGATTTTTTTTTTTCTTTTTTGCAAACGGATTGAACTCCTTTTTTTTTATAAAGTTCTATTCTTAGTATTTCCATTCTTTTACATTTTTACATTTTGAGTTGCAAAATACCCAATAATACCCTTTAAGAAATTCGTGGAAGCTCCGTGGTATGCACTAAATAGAGATTTGTTCTTGAAAATACTTATAAATTCCACTTTTTCAAGCAATTTACCTTGAAGATTTGATTTTTATTCCTATTTTTTAAATACGAAACATAATTTTACGTACTAAAATTACTTTTAAATATGTTTATAGTCGTTAATAAAACATTTTTAGAGAGCCTAACGTTGTACATTAGTTTATTGAAATGATTTACTAAAAAAATATTTTACATTTATAAAACGTATGTTAGGAGAAATATACATGATAAAAAAATATCTTATTTAAAAAAATAGAAACTGTCTTTTATAAAATTGTATTATAACAGTAATGTTATATCAGAGTCATAATTTTGAAAAAAGAGGAGCATAGTTTAGATTATTAAATTTAAACAAAACACTTTCAGCGAAATAAAATCAAATTACAGAAAAATGGGAAAAAATCCTTAAGATCCATAAGATTTAAGAATGTTCTTAAGATCCACTTGGCACTAAGATTCAAAATGTTTTGATTTGTACCTTTAATAATACGAATCAAAGTGTTAATAAACATTTCATTTTACTCTTTATTTTATGTTTCTCTAATTTTCTAAATTGTTTTGAGTTATAAAAAGCAGTTTTTCATTAAAAAGGTATTTGATACATGAAAGTATTTTTTTTTTAATTATCGAAATTACGATTTAAAATTCAGATGATTAGCGACTAGCTTATTGTTCTTTGACCCCTAGCTATTCATTAATTATGATTTTTGATTTAATACAAAATGGAAAATTTTCTTTTTACGTCAGCAGTAGTAAAATTATCTTTAATATATTTGTGAATATTTAAAAATTAAAATAATACATTTTCTTATTTTTGCCAAATTTATCTTATTAGAATTTTTATTTTTTATTTATTGTATAGAAGTGTAATTTACTACTGATATTCATGTCTAAAATACTAACATTAAAAAGTAAAAATGTAGAAAATTCTTTAGTTAGGTTAATAATTAAAAATATTTTACATATATATATATATATATATATATATGTAGTGAAAAAAGTGTGTAGATTTTGTTTTGTTACACATTTTTGTTTATCTCTATATGTTTAAAAAATATCCAAGATTTTGCTGCACTTTTAAATTTTGTAAGAACGTGTAAAATCGTATTTTTCGACCGCCTCTACTTTATAAAATATACATAATTTTCTTTAAACGATTTCAGCTTCTTTTCGGTAAAGTTGTATTCTTAGTAATTTCCATTCTTTTCTATTTTTCTATTTTCAGATACAAAATTTGCGAAATATCAAAAACGGCGCTACACCCACCACTCCTTTAAACAAAAATTGTAGAAGCGTGCAGAATGTCCCTAAATAGAGTTTTATTCATGAAAATACTTATAAATTTTACTTTTTCAAACAATTTGCCATGAAGATTTGCTTTATATTTTTATTTTCTTAATATCTAAAAAAGTTATTTTTCTTACTAAAATTAATTTTAAATAACTTTTTTGAATCCCTTATTAATAAAACATTTTAAGAGTTTAAAGTTGTACATTAATTTACTGAAATGATTCAGTAAAACAATGTTTTACATTTACACAAAAATGAATGTTAGGAAAAGCATACGCAATACAGAGATATTTTTATAAAAAAGTAAAAAGAACTGGTTTTTAGAAAATTCTACAATAATAGTAATTTTATATGGCAGTCATAATTTTGAAAAAAAAAAAGCGTCATACTTTAGACTATTAAACTTAAAAAAACACTTTCAATGAAATAAAATTAAATTGTGAAAAAAATGAAAAAAATGGTAAATGTTTTTACGATCCATATAGTTAGATATCTGAATCAGATAATTTGTTGATCTATACCTTATAACCTGGGTCAAAGCGCTAATAAAGACGTTTTACTTTTTATTTTACTTTTATCTAAACTTCTAAATTGCTTTCCATTATAAAAAGCAGTTTTGCATTAGAAAATTCATTTGATAAATGAAAGCATTTTTTATAAAATTATGGAAATTATTATTTACAATTCGAATGGTTGTTGTCTACTTTTTGTTATTCGATGCCTAGCTATTCATTAATTATGATTTTTGTTTAATCTAATGTGGAAAATTTCCTTTTTACGTCGGATGTAGTAAAATTATTTTTAATATTTATGAATATCTAAAAAAATTAATACATTTTCCTATTTTTGTCAAATTTATCTGCTAGTATTTTTCTTTTTCATTATCGTATAGAAGTGTAATTTACTACTATTAATCACGTCTAAAATACTAACATTAAAAGGTAAAAAGTTAGAGTATTAATCTGTTAGGTTAATAAATAAAGTATAAATTTTATTTTTAATTAAACAAAAGTGTATAGATTTCAGATTGTTATGAATTTTTGTTTATCTCTATTTATTTAAAAAATATCCAAGAATTTAGAATGATTTTAATTTTTTTAAAAACGCATAAAATCGTATTTATTGACCACCTATAATTAAAAAAAAATTATATAATTTTTTTAACGCTTTGACCTTTTTGGAAATTAGTGGTGACCTTAATGGAAATTAGTAAGAATAGAACTCCATAGATGGAGTTCTATTCTTACTAATTTCCATTATTTTCTATTTTTCTATTTATATACAAAATATACGACATATTAAAGACGATACCGCACCTACTAACCCCTTCAACAAAAATGGCCAAAGCTCAGTGGAATGTCCCTAGATAGAGATTTGTTTAAGGAAATACTTGTAAATTTCCCTTTTTTAAACAATTAGCCATGATGTTTTTCTTTATATTCTTATTTTTTCAAATATCTAAAAATATTTTTACATACTAAAATTAATATTGAATAGTGTTTTAATGACTTATTAATAGAACATTTTTAGAGTGAGTGAAGTTGTACATTAATTTAATAAAATGGTTTACTAAAAAAATATTTTACATGTATACAAAAATGAATATTAGGAAAAACATGCATGATGCGGAGATAATTTTATATAAAACTACAACGAAACTGGTTTTTAGAAAATTCTATCGTAATAGTAATTTTATATCGCAGTCATAATTTGGAAAAAAAAGGGGGGGTCATGGTTTATGCTATTAAACTTAAACAAAATAAAAACAATGAAATAAAATTAAATTTGAGAAAAAAGTGAAAAAAAATTGTAAATGTTTTTACGATCCACTTAGATGTTTGAATCAGAAAATTTATTGATCTATACCTTTTATAACCTCGGTCAAAGCTTTAATAAAGACGTTTTACTCTTTATTTTACTTTTATCTAATTTTCTAAATTGTTTTCCATTATAAAAAACGATTTTGCATTAAAACATCATTTGATAAATGAAAGTATTTTTATCAAATTATCGAAATTACTATTTACAATTCGGATGGTTATTGACTTATGGTTTGTTATTTGACCCCTAGCTATTCATGATTTATGGTTATTGTATAAATTCGAAATAGAAAATTGTCTTTTTTCCGTTAGCAGTAGTAAAATAAATTAAGAAATGTATTACTGGTAATACTTTTGTCAAAGTTTAAATACATAGATTAAAAATTCATTTATACCATGTAAACTTTAGTTTTTGTTTCTTTTTAAACTGATTCCGGATTGAAATATAATTATTTCTCTTACGTTAAAAGGCTTATTGCTAATGCGCAGATGATGGAGTGTCCTGAATTAAAAGCTAATATGATGAATGATTATATTTGATAGTTCATACAAATTAGGATAAAAAACTTCCTTTACAGGAAAATTTGTATATATATGCAAGAAAATATCACAAATATTCCTAAAACCCTCATTCTAGAAAATCTATATAAGCTAATTAACAGAAAATACAGAAAATTAATTTGGTTAATTTATCCACTAAAATTACTCTAAAAAAACTATAGCCTATGTTTCTTAAATTAGTGAATCAAACAGATAAAGCGGATTTAAAATGCTATGGACGTGGCATTCATAAATTCGAAACATCTTATTTGTTTCCAGACGGTTTTATCTAGACTTCACCGAATGGGGTCTACTAGATATTCTTTCATGTTCTGTTTGGTAATCACATAAACTATTGCTATGGAAACAGTAGATCCTCACAATCAAGATTAATGAAATAATAATGAATATTATCCAGTTATTACCAAAATTACCTCGGGAAGTATCTATTGGTCCCCTAAAAATATATTCCTTATTTTTTGTACTGTAAAATTGCAACGAATAAAATATGTTATTTAATTGAAGTAAGGAAATTCTGAAAGATATAGGTATCTAGTGTGCAGAAATGATATTTTATTTTATTAAACTTTGTGTTGAAAACGTTTTAAGGCAAACATTAATAAGTTTCAAAACTCATATAGATACTCTCGCCCATACAAATAAATGTGATATGTGAAACGGATTTCTTTAAATATATTTCATTAATTTACAATTTTTAATATATATATTTTATATTTCTTTTTAAATTAGGGTTTTGTTGTATAATTACACAGCATTATTATTGTTGTGATTATTCACATTTGGAATACCAATTAATATTTTACTATGACTTATTCGTGCGAAAGTTCACATCTGTCCTAGGATAGATTGTACGAAAGATTCTATATACGTTAGGTATACGTTGTTAGGTAACTTTCAGAAATCTTCCGAACTTTAAGTTTGGTAGCATACTAATAATCGAGTCTAGAAAACACTGCTGTAGGCGATTATTTAGAATTTCATAGTCAATGGATGTAGACTTGCTACCAAATATTTGGCGAAAACTGACGTAATGTATGGGCCAAAGTAAAATGTATTTAGACATCCCGAGTATATTTATGCGAAGTTACGTAAAAATACGATAATGACAGATAAATGAACAGGGTTTTATAATGTTTTCTTTTCTTTCAAATGATTCACAGTGACAATCTTTAATTTAATTTCTGCCCGATTGAGTTATTTTAACCCTTTGTCTACTGGCGATACTTATAAGAACATTAAAATAACTTTTTATGAAATTCAGTTAATACATCGATTAGTAGCAATGCAGTTTAGAATGAGTTATAGATGCATTACGTTCTAAAAGCGTTATTGGTTACACAAAACAAAAATATTTTTAAAAGGATGATTTATTTTGCTTTTACATCTTTTCAGCTTTCGTGGCGTTCGGGGGAAGGGAAGTAGAATTTTTCAATTGGGAAATATTTCCATATTTCTATTGTATTTCTATTTCTTCATAATTAGTATGGTCAAAATACTAAGAAAAATATTTAAAATAATAGATTTAAGTGGGATTATAAATATTGCACAAAATCCCTAAAAATTGATGTTTAATTAATCCTTTTAAATCCTTCGATCCTTCTAAAATCCTCCTAAAACTTATTAAATGATTGTGTAAATCTACTAATGTAGTTTCAAAAATTCACGAAAAATACTTTAGAAGATAAAATTTTCATGAATCCATAATTCAGTACATAAAGGGTTAATATATCAGTATGGTCAAAATGCTAAAGCTTCAACAGTTATTTAAAATTTATTTGATATCGTGTATTGAAATTCCTTATGGACTTGTTTTATGATATTAAAGATCAAATTAAAAAATATATATACATAATTTACTTTTTTAAATTAAGCATTGCATTTTATTTATTTTTTCTAAAAATGGTTAACCCTTTTGAAACCTAGTACATAAATTTACAGAGTAAAAAACAGAATGTTTCGCACAGTTCTAAATTGTCAAATGATTGGAGTTTTTAAGTTTTAATTTTACTTTTTAAATTTTATTTTAATTAAATTTCTCACATTTTACAATAAGAATTTCTTTTCTTCATAATCAAATATTTTTTCATCTAAAAACCATTTAATAATATCTGAAATAAGTATTGTAAAATTCAGAAATGAGCAAATATTTACAAAAAGTACCGAATTCTCTTAATGAGATGCAAGAGTTTAGATAAAGTCAGTTTAATTAAAAGTGTATTATTTACTTTACTTACAAAAGTCACATATACTGTATTCGGAACTGGAAAAAACTGCAACTATTTTACATATTATTTTCCAACAACTGCGTTAAAAAAAAGCAAGAAATTAAACGTTACTTATACATCGGCAATAGATCTTATAGGAAATATGCCAAGATTAATACGTTCCATTTAAGGATATTAAGGTTAAGCCCTAATATCAAGTAAAACCCTAATATCCAATTTTAAAAGCATTGAAAGCCCGAAATTTCGGTTGAATTTAATTTTAAAAAGCTCATTTAAACGCTTTTTTCTAATAGGAGCAGTTTTCTATACAAAAGATGCTACCAATAAATAATTTGCACGATATTTATTATTTAGTTCTTTTTTTTTACTACAAGCACAGTGGAAGTGATCAACGTTTAACGTCGCATCGATGGTATAACACTCTCTCTTGAAAAACTGATATTTTCACTTGCCGTCGACCGGGGTCACTTTATCCAGATTTCAGAATAATTTCAAAATATGACAAAGATTTCATATTCTTATTAAAAAAAAATCACCTAAATATGGTAGAGGAGCAGTAAATGCGATTTTTTATTTGTTTCATCTTTTATCACACATGTTTATGTATGTTTTCGCAAAAAATACGGTAGGCAAACTCTCCCACACTTTTTTCCCCTACTAAACAAGCTGAAATAGAGTCTCTGCGTACAGTCAGATTAAATTGGGATGAAAATCATAATACATCTCATGAAAAATCTTCTTTAATAACATTTTTTTCCAAGAAAATACTTACTGAAATAATGAACAGAATTAAAAATGCTGATTAAACAAAATAATGCAAAACAGAATTAGACAATCCTGAGACATACTCCTCAAAACCGTAAACACTTCTTCAGTTCTTGAATGTTAGGGAGTCGAGAACCATATCAGTTGGCGAAATGCCCAGAGATTCATCTTTCAGAAATGAGAACGTAAATTTTTTTCTCGATCAGATGTTTTCAAAAAAGAAATTTCAAAATTCCAATCTTCACAAATGTTAGTTACTTTTGCCATCAAATATTTTATACACTTTTTTCCCAAAATTTTTACTTGCACGAAATTTCCAACTGCCGAAGTCGTAGTCGGTGTCTGTTGTTTCATTTCAGAATCTTCATCCAGCTCAGTTTCATTTGATCTGCTCTACTCAAGGAAAGCGATCACCATCGTCTTCTTCATTGCTGTCGTTGTTCACCAACTTCAGTTTTTTTCTGGGTTGTTTTTTAAGCGAAGAACATGAAAAGTTATTATTTTCAAATCTTCTATTTTTTGTTACAAACATTAGTGAAGAATTGGGTACTTCAAAAACGGAGAAGTTTATAAAAAATCTACTAAGTTAATTTATGCAGTATTTTAATATATTAAAGTATAATAATTTTGAAAAGAGGAATTTATGAATAATTAAACTTTGTTGAATATCTATAGTTAGGAATTTTTGCATGCATTAGATCAAAAGAGATATACAGTGAAACCTCTCTGTAAGGGCAACCTGCCGTTCCATTGAAAATTGGCCCTTATGAGGGGTGGCCCTGGAATAGGGGTGACAAAAATACAACAACTAAAATAAAGAAATAAAAACCTTCATAGTTGAAAAAACTGTTTATGGACATTTTCAAACTCTATACATGATTGCGAAAATTTGCTATTGAAGTTTGTGTACTTTTCATAATTTTGTCGAAGAAAATTTTGGCTTCTAATGATTTTTTTTTTACTTTAGGGAACAAATTATACGAATTTGCGTAATTTATTAATGTCTCAGAATTACATAATAGATTATTTATTTCTGCTAGCGTTTCCTGACAGGTGTAAAAATTGTGCTTCAATATGCATTCACAGTTTTAGTAAATATGGGATAAGTTTTTCTAGATAACCTGTTATCCCTTTTGTGCCCACAACAAAGGGTCAAGTTTTCCCCTCCATCCCAAACCCTAAAGGTTGAAAGGTCAAACAAAGTGCCAGGAACACCTGTTTGTCTTACTTGTGGGAAAGTTTGTGGTCCTTCATTGTGTTACTAAATCTTCCACATCTCCCCTGCCATCTCTAACTTGCAAGTGCAGTTGTTTGCTGAACACTTATCTTTTTGTTCAGGAATTCAATACAACTGTTTAGGATTTAAGGCACATGTGAAAAAAATGGCCTTTATGAGGGGTAGGGGCGAACCCTAATAGGAGTAAATTTAACATTATGTCTATGGAAAAAAATTTCGTTCCTAAAAATATTGGCCCTTATTAGAGGTGGCCCTTGAATAGGGGTGGCCTTTAAAAGAAGTTTCACCGTATTAGAGTTTTAACTATGTTTATTTGTATTTTAAATCAAAGGTAATCTGATAACCAGTGTTACCAATCAACCCTGCTTTTATTGAAAAAGAAATTACCATTCTGCCTAATTTCTCTGTAGCATTTTTTTAAACCTTTGGATGTTTGCAAATAAATAAAATAAAAAATACCATAAAAAAGTCTCGTAGGACCGTGCATTTTTTATAAAAAGGAAATTAAATTGGCTACACTGAAAGTGCTAATTTACAATTTTCCCAGAAACGAGGCTCTCTAGGTAAATGGTCAGAATTAATAGCTTTACTTAAAATTTTAATTTTTTAAAGATAATTTTTTTTTATTAAACATACATGGATTTTTCAATGCAGATCAATTACTATTATTACTTTTCTTTCCCAATTTAAGAGCAAATTCTGTATAAGAAAAGACTTCATGCAATTTCTGAAACCCCCTAAAATTGAAACGGTTTGTCGAGGACGTTAAAGCTAGTCAGCTGATGGGATGTACATAGGAAATACAATATTTTTCACTCAACAATCATCCACAAATAAAAGGATGGAGTTTTGGAAATAAAGTTTCTTATCTGATAAAATGCCAACTGATAAGTCTAATAATAATATTAAATTTAGTAGCTATTTAAGGGGACAAGGGACCTCAAAATCCTTTAAAAAAAAAATTTTTTTTATTTTTTGAAAATTTCACCTAATTATAATTCAAGGGTACATTATATGCATTATGGCATGCATTTATCACAAAAAAAAATAAATAAATAAAATAAAAAAATATATATATTTTTTTGAAAAAATGGAATTTTACGCGTTGTCTTAGAAATCATCGAAATGCCCCCTGCGTTCTCCATATCAATGAAAATCCACAATATTTTTTATATAAGTTTGGTTTATATATATAAATGAAATAGAGCATCGAATTTTATATATTTGAAATTAGAGGCTTAAAAAAAAAAATTTAAATTTTTTCGAAAAAATTTCAAAATTTTTCAGTTTTTTTTTAACCTTTGAATTTAATTATATAAAATTCGATGCTCTATTTTATTTATATATATAAACCAAACTTAAGTAAAAATACTGGGGATTTTCATTGATATGGAACGCTCAGGGGGCATTTTGAAGATTTCTAAGACAACGCGTAAAATTCCATTTTTTTCATAAAAATAATTTTTTTTTTACATTTTTTTGTGATAAATGCATGCCATAATGCATATAATGTAACCTTGAATATTATTTAAGATGAAATTTACAAAAAATAAAAAAAAAATAGAAAAAATTCAAAAAAATTTCGAAAAAATTTCAAAATTTTTAATTAATTTTTTTTTAACCTTTAAAATCAAATATATAAAATTCGATGCTCTATTTTATTTATATATATAAATTAAACTTTTATAAAAAAAAAATATTGGGGATTTTCATTGATATGGAACGTGCAGGGGGCATTTCGAAGATTTCTAGAACGACACGTAAAATTCCATTTTCTTCTAAAAAATAATTTTTTTTAAGTTTTTTTTTTGTGATAAATGCATGTCATAATGCATATAATGTACCCTTGAATAATATTTAAGGTGAAATTTATAAAAAAATAAAAAATAATATTTTAAGGTCCCTTGTCCCCTTAAGTATTGAATACGAGGGTAAATTATTCCGGGTACTATTGTTATGATTAAGATAGAAAAATATGTCGAAGTAAGCAAAATGGTAATGAGTGGTACCAAAAATTGAAAGTGGTCAGAAAGGTGACATTAATCATTTTATGAACGGAATAAGATTAAACACATACTTGTTAATTTATTTTTAAATTAATTCAAACCAATCGTTAATTGCTATGTTATATGAAAGTGTGTAGCGGTGAATAAAATTGTCTATAAAACTATTCCAAACTTCAGAAATTATAACGAATTTATTTACCTCATGTCATTTAAAACGAGTTGATTTTATATCAAATCTCAAAAATCGAAATGTTTCTCGAAGTCTGTTTCTTGTCATTGTTTCCTTTAAAAAATCCAAGCCCCAAGAGTCCGACCATGGCAATTGTAATTCAATATTTTTAGCACCACTTACTCCACGAGGTTATAATACTGCGAGATAAGCCCATATTTCAGTCCAGCGATCAACTTACAGCACTCGCCTGGCTTCCGTTTCCGTACGCTTTTATATGATCTAACATAGATTTCGCCACAAACAGAAACAAGGAACTTATTACAGACTTATCAACATTTCACTTTGAAAAATTAGTTGGGCCGATACTTTCATGTAATATATATTTTTTTGAGAAATTCGACCCGAAAAAGAAGTCGCTTTGAATAGCCTCCATTATGTTCCATCTCGAGCTACATAAGTGTCTAAATCCATCGGAACACTGTTATAATCAATATAGCTTTCATCAGATTCTTCTTATTCCCTTTTCTGTAATAGAATTTCATTATTTGAATTTTATTCAGAAAACGAAAGATCATCACCAAAAGATTCTCTGAACATATTAGCAATTTCTTCAGGACTGAGACCTTTGATGTGATACACAATTCCGAAAAAATTAGTCTCAAAGGTATAAAAAATCTGATATGATAATAAACACAAAGAAAGTAACTGGCAACATCTCCCCCCTTTATGAAGAATGGGAAGTATAATAGACCTTACGTAACTGAAAGAGATTGAATTCAAAGTCGCATGAACTGGAAAGAAAGACACAAGTAAAATATATTTTTTAATATAGTGCTTGGTGTTGAAATAACACCAATGCAAGTTCTAGGTGATTTTAGCGGTAACTTAACCCTTAACCGAAAACGTGCCGTCTGTGAGATGGTTGCGTCTACATATCTACTCTTTACACAAAAATGAACGCGTCCCCAATCATATCACACAATCTAATCCTTACGCTACTGGTCCTCTGCCTCCACCACCCATTTGCAACACCTGCGCATTTTCAGTTATTAAAAGATAAAATATTTTATTTTCAACGCAGTCTGTGAGACTTCATGTTTCCGTTTATGTAATTTTTTGCTCTGCGGTATTGATATGGAGGAGCCGTCAAAGCGGGTACGCTACAGTTTTAAAAAAGACTGAAGAAACTGCTTTGAGATTGTTTGATGAAGTAGTAAGTGACATAAGCGATATTGAAAGTATTTCAGATGATGAATATATAAATTCTGAACACAAAAGTGACGCAGCATTGTCAAAAATGCATAAAAAATGCAGATACTTAGAACATGCAGCAATATTTACTGTTAAATGTTTTTTTAATTTTACTGGGTAATATTTTTTTCTAATTCATATCGTACCGAAATATATAAAAACATTAACATTTATTTAATTATCAAGACGAAAATTTTATATTTTGAACAATAATGTGTAATTTCAAAATATTTTCTGTCTCCGACATTCAAAACTTATTTTTATGCTGTTATATTAAACAGTTCGTCCTGTTAATGCATTACTATTAAATATTAAGTGTTTAGGTTCACTATTTGGTAAATTATTAAGATTTATTTTCCTTTTAAGATTGTATAGATTTTTTTTTTTAATTTAGCATTCTCACAGACGTGTTTCCGTTTGTGCACGGGATTTTAATGTTTCCGGTTAAGGGTTAAAAAAATAGAGTAACATAATAAAAATTTCGAAAGTTTGCTTATTGCGTAAAGATACTAAAAGTCACTAAATTTGAAGAATATAGGTGAAAAAAGTTATAGAGCGGTAAGATTAAATTCGGTTTGGTGTCGAAATGACACAGAGGGAGGTTCTAGTGTTAAGATTTGGACAAATAAAAAAAGAATAGCCTAGGAAGTTTGATGACATATGTTGAACGTATTTTTCCTACATTTTTCTGCGATCGGGAAATTTTAGAAAACACAGTAGATAAGAAATTCAAAACAGACACTACAGAATAATCAAATCTTTATAAAAAATAACTTGTGTTATAACTTAAAAAATATTTCCAAATGCCAAGAATCCTAAAAAAGGCATATATCTCTGAAGATTTCTTTGATTCTCTGAAGATTGCACATAGGGGAAGACGGGGTACAATGAAACAAGGGGTACAATGAAACATTACTTGTAAAATCAATAAAATTTGTCATAGAGAGTTGCAGTTTATATATATGTTGTACAACTATAAGTTCCAATTACTGATGTGATTTGGATACATTCACACTTCTACAACAGTAGCAATAACAGATTATTGCTTTTACACCATTGAAAGTAACTTTCTTTACTAAAAGTAATTTTGTTTCTTTTTCCTTGTTGTTATATGTAATAATTTTTTTTCTATACATTGTTATATTTGGGTTGTTGTCTTCATACCTCCAAAACCAAACTAAAAAGAAATAAATATCAGAAGTTTGAAAATAAATTTTTATTTAGTAACCTCAGTGCGGGGTACAATGAAACACTTACAGACGGGGTACAATGAAACATGTTTTATTATAGTAATAAAAGTAGTAAATAGAATATATTAGAAGTAAGAGTAGGAAAACAGAAAAAAAAAGAGTTTTGCTCTAACCAGGTCAGTAAAAAATGCTCTTGTTAAGCAATTAAAATAATTGAAAGAGAAAAAAAGCTAAGAAGGGATTGTTTTGAAAACAAACTCTGCCTGCTACAGACTCTGATGATGATCCAGATTTTTTTTTCCAGGCCCAGCTGGTCATCGAGGTACTAAGAATGAGATATCCACACACATGTATGGCACAAGCAGTATCCATATAAATGGAAACATAAGGAAATATATACCGTTGGAGAAATCATACATTTAAATGAAGTCAAATGTGAAGTACTTGATATAAAAAGACTCCAACCTAGTTTTAATTTTTTTTTTTTTTTAGAAACTTACATTTAAAAAAAAAACTCATTGTGTTGAAACTACCACCCCATATTCCTTCAGGAGCAACTGAAATATAAGCAGAAACGCTAATTTTTGAAACTGACTTGAGCCAATTTAATATAAAATAAAAGGTATTTCTTAAACCAATAGAATTTTCTCATTTTTCATCTTAGACTAAAATATTTTTATCAAGTTCCTTATTAATCCTGTTTTATTTTTGTATTTATTTCATTTTTCATAAAATAAACTATACTGGGTGAAAATTGCCTCCATCATTTGGAGTGTTTCATTGTACCCCAGTATGTGTTTCATTGTACCACGGCATACGGGGTACAATGATCCACTGTAAGACATTTATTTTTTGTTATTTTTCAAGCATAAAAATATTGTTTAGAACCTAATAAAAATTTATTTAGATGGGGAAAATACATGATTAAAAATATGCATTAATTATATTTTTGTGCATGCAAAATTGTGGATAGGAAAAAAAAATAGTAAAATTTGTTTCATTGTACCCCGTCTTCCCCTACATATCATAAGCAAGTTAATCCAAAAGTATAACGATTATTTGAAAAATGGATTTTAAGATTTTTTTTAAAACTAGTACTCCTATTAATGTACATATTAAACAAGAAAAAAATACTAATAGTAGCCCTAAATTGATTAATTTACCCTCGAATATAACGATGTAATTATAAATACTTTTTCAATTCTATTCCAAAAATACCACATTTTTAAAAGGAAAAAATATATAAATGACTCAAATCTTTAGATTACTTGGTCATTTTCTCTTATTTTCTTTAGTATTATTTTATTATTGTTGTTTACTTTGTGATCTTTTGCTTTATTTTGATATGTTTTTATTGAGTTTCTAAACAAACAATATATATGTATATATCTAACTTTCTACAAAACTAGAAACTAGAAATTAACAGAAAAATTCCCAAGCGTTGTTTCTTGAAAATAAAAGAGTTTTCAGAAAGCTAATACTTTCGCTGAAAAATCTTTTATTAATACAATCTTATATATACACGCAATGTTCTCCTGCCATTGAATTCTTAAATAATTTAAAATATTTCTAACTACTGTATACTTAAATGAAAAGTAAAGAATTATAAGGCGAATGCTTATGCTTTATTTAACAAGATTAGTTGAATGAAAAATTTGTGGACAAGAATCTGTTTCAAAATTTAAGATAGCCTGAAGCGTATGTCAAATTAGTTTAAAAAAAGTTTTATTTTAGACATGTTGGCAGAAAATAAGTTTTCAAATTCCCAAATAAAAGAAAGTGTATAATATTACAAATGTATTTCTGATAAGTAGAAAAAAATATATATAAGCAAATTAAAACAAAAAAAAATAAATAAATAAAGTGTACTTTGCGCAAAGTAAAATATTTCATTTTATAATTTAAACCGTATATCTGTGTATTTTTCTAAGGCGTTATTTATAATATTTTCCCCTTAAAATTGATGATTAACACTTTTCAGGAATAAATACATGTTAAAATAATATTAGAGTTTGAAATATACAACATAAAAAACTGGTGAACGCATGAAAAAATAAATAGCTATACTGAAAATTAGTTAATGTGATCAGTACCAAATCTAGTACAGAAGTTTCGCACAATTATAATAAAAAAATTTTACAAATTTTATTATTTTAAAAATATTTTTAATGATCTGTTTTAATGTGAGCGATATAATATATATATCACGAATCCGGTATCACTAAAGTGTAAAGTGTAACTTTTTTACGATTTCTATATTCTGGACTTCAGCATCTTTACCAAATTAGGATCTGTAAAAAGTCTCATATTCGCTAGAATTATATATTGACCCAGAATGAGATATTTTGTATAAGATGTTAAAAATGACATAAGCAAAATTAGAACAGCCGGTAAAAGTTTCTTTGTGCGTTGAGCAGAGTGATATAACATCCCAGGAGATCGTAGCAAGCCATTATGCAGGCAGATGGTTCGAGATTACAATGGATTTTCCCAGAAATAATAAGTCTGCCACAAAAAATTACACTTTTTTTTTCGCAGTTCTCTAAATCATAATCGGAGATACTTTTGATAGATACTTGTAATAGATTTCTACAAATACTTTCCATAGATTTCAACAGCTACTTTCGAAATTTAATACATTGATCTACGAGGCTCTCAGGAAGCTAAAAGAATAATTAATGTTCCGTTCTCAAAAAAATTAGATATTCCACTAAATTGCGTGCGAATGCCTGCGAATCTAAGATCAAAACACTTCGCTTATGTTATAATGGTGGTATAAGCAGATGAAAACACAAAAAATGCGACTTCTGAAATGGTGGTCATTATTTAGCTAGCGCTTAACAAGACATATCGCGCAATGTAGTGGATGTTCTAAATAAATTAAACGCCACGTTGGAGACGAATTTAGTGGGATACTGAAAAGTGAGTAATTTGTACCTCAGAAGCGTTCGAAAAATATTCAATGCGTCACTTCGAATGCAAACGAAATCGGATTTGATCAAAAGAATGTTTTTGAAAACGAAAGCAGAGTGACAGGAAAACTAAAAACCATCCATCAAGATCCTTGTCATGTCAAGGAGAAACAAATATTTTAAGAAGAAAAATAGCAAATTTAAAGGCGTAAAATTTCGAAATATTAAAAATATATCCTATATACTGTTAAAAAAATTTCCTCAAATAAAGGTGAAATATGAGAAACACTTTTATAAAACTGTTTCTTACAGAGAAGAAAATCTGTAATGTTTATTAGATTTTATTAAATATCCATAACAATTAAATATTTGATGGTAAAATTTTAAAACCTTTATAAAACTGTTTTTTAGATAGCATCAACGAAAATAGATTAACAAAATAACTTTTACTATTGTGATTAAGAAAGGTTCAATATAAAATGATAGATATATTTAAGAATTCGTGTTGAATACATCTATTTGTAAAAATACGAACTTTAAATGCGTTACCTTACTAACATTAATTTCTTGAACAATCCGATACGAAAACTGCTCCATTTCCAACACTATATATATATATATATTTATATAGGCATTTATTTACTACCGATGCTTTTACTCTATGTGACGTTATGCGTTCAATGAAATATCAGCTTAAATACATTTAGATTTTGCTGCAATTTTACAGCTATTGATTTAATTTAACATGCAAAAAATATATAAAAATTCATAAAAAGTGATAGTTTTAATAGGCATATCACTAGAAGTTTTTTTGTTAAAGCACCAGATGTAGTTTGTTACATTCATGTTACCGTAAATTGTATATTTTGGAGAAAGAAAATGAGTAAAATATAATATTTTTTGTCATGAAGATATTTTTGATAAACATAAAACATTGTTTTTTTATATTCTATAAGTTTAAAAGGATTTGAATGAAAATAATTTATTTTACTTATGAAATTCTCATTTTATATGCTAATTTATTTCAAATAATGAGTATTAAAATCATTTTTTCATTATTATTTTTTAAATGGGTTTTAAACATATTGGGATAGTTAAAATTTTTACAATTACCATTTATATTTTTGAATGTCATAAGAACTATAGATTTACCAATCCATGCTATATTAAAAAGAAATGTGAAATGAGTGTTTACACTATAATAGTACTAGATATTATAAGTAACTTTCATGGTTGAATGAACTAATTTTTTTTTCACTATATAGAACCATAACTGGTATAAAAGGTTTTATCTTGATTTGGCACTAAACAAGAAAATAGAATAATACAATATTCAACCATAATCTTGTTTTAGGTTTAACAAGAAATTTATGTGACTCAAAACGTTAACTATTAAATTGTTAAACCATGAACTGATTAAACGTTTAAAAAAATATGTTTGTTAAATGTGTAAGGGTAAACAAGGGGCAGTAACTATATTTTAAGAAAAATCCCACATTCTACGAAAATTCAAGCATGATCCTGTATTCAAGAGTAAAGCCTCATGACTTGTTGCCAGCGTTCTAATCTTTTAAGAAAAGTGTGGTATCCTAATCCTATAAAGCAGCATGTTGAAAGTAAATAGAACATTTTTTTACCACTTTCCAACATAGTTCAAAAGTGCTTATGAATTCGGTTTGTCTTGTTGTCTGTTAGTTTGGCCGACTGTCTGTCCACGCTCAAACTCGCGTAAATAGAGTAGTCAGCTTTTCATACAATTAATATATGTTAAGAATGTTTACCATTATATGGTTGGTATTGATTATAAAGTGTGTAGCATTAATAGTTCATTTACAGGGCCACTCAAAAGAATTTCGTCTCACTATATTCAATGGGGAAAAATCATTAGCCGTGTATTTTAATGACATTACGCTATTTCAAATGAAATTCGTTTAACTCACTGAATTTCACTAATAAATGATTGCTATAGCATAGGGCATTCTTAGCATTTATCAATCATTTACAGAGACTCAAAAGAAATCGGTCAAAGTACTGTATTTGAGAAATAACGGCTGGAAACGCGTTTTCCATTCCGGTATGTACTTTTACATTTAACTATTTTTTATGTTACTGCTTTTTTATAAATTCTATACCTTGTATACAAGGCTGCACAAAATGATTCACGTAGAATTCTTTTTATTAGCGGGTATTGCTGAAGGGGAATTTTCAACTGTGGTGTGTATTTCTTAACTGAACAAAATTTTTGCAAGCATTTGGTTTATAGATACAAATCTATACATCATATGCAGGGCTGCTCAAATAATTCGTATAATTGTCCGACTGTTTGGATGGAAATTGCTGAAATTGGTCTTTATTTTGCGTTATGCGTTTCCAGATGGTTCAATTTGACTTCATATTGCAACTTATTGAATGTAGTTTTGTTACATTATTCTGAATGTGCTGGAAAGTGTTTCATAATCTATGCTTGACGCATGGTTTCTCTTTCTTGTTTTTGCATATAGGTGGATGAATAACTCTATTTTTCTGTGAATGTTGCAATCATTGTTTTAAGGTGAACCATGAAAAAGAATAATGTACTTAATTTAATTACTTTCCAAAAATGAATGTTTTGACATTTAATTTAAATTTTTAACAGGGTACAACAGTCTTATTATTTGGTTACATAATACGATACAAACGAAATAAATATCTGAATCACCAAATTGTTTTAAATCGGTCTGAGTTTTTTTTTTTCTCGATACTCAGACGAAAAAAATATTGAAAACAAATACAATAATAATATGTTTAAAGTAGGCGTGAATAAAACTTGTATACAGTGTGCTCACTAAAGTCCATTATCCCTCCAATAATTTCTGAACGGCAAGAGCTATAGTAAACAAAGTTGGAAACTAGGTATAGTAATGTTGCCATCCGCTGCAGAATGAAGCCACCTGGTGTAGCTGTTAGCATTCCTATTTTGAAAATGGAAAGAGATAGGTAAAAAAAAGTAATTTACAAAGTTGTAGAGCATCATCGATTTAGTAAGAAAAGAAGACACCTTGCGGACATTAATGCGAAGAATATAACGGTTAAAACACGCATTAGTTTTTTCGTGATTTCCTACACTGTGACTTCACGAAACTTGAAAGGATGGAGAAATTATTTTTCGAAGATTATCTTTCGAACAAATGTGCATCCAAATGTGCATTACAGCTGACGATGAAAAGTTTGAACATCTCAAATAAAGGTATATTGTTATAACTAGTTATTTTTTTTTTCTTTCTAAGATCGTTTTGTTTTAATCTCTAATTACAACTTTGTAATTCCCTTTTTTCCCTCTATCTCTTTCCGTTTTCGAGATAGGAATGCTAACTCCGCGGTTCTCCACTAGGTGGTGCCACAGGCGGTTTTTATTCAGCAGCGCAAGGCTACTTTACCATACCTAGACCCCACTTTTATGACTATATCTCTTGCCGTTCAGAAATTAGTTTGGTGACAACGGAGTTTATTTGGCACACTGTATAATTTAATCTATTAAACATTAAGGATATACTTATCTATATTATAAAGGACAAACATATCTGTGCGTAACGCATACGTCATTCTGCGAATGGCAACACTTGGAAATTTGAAATAAAATTTTGGTTTTGCAATTTTCTCAACTGCAAATTTTTAAACTTCTAAACATCGCACATTTTAAATTTTTACACCGTCGTATAAGGAAAAAAATGCTCTTTTAAATGCAATTTGTTTGAAAGCTGTATCTCAATTTAATTTTGAGATATTAATTTTTTTTGTAGTTTTTAATACATTTTTTGTAATTGTGGCAACTGAAGAATTTCTGTTGAAAGTCGTGGATGATTGAAAGTAAAGGGAAAATAATCACAAGGGAAAGAAAATATTATATTTCTGTACCTTTTTGTTGCCATTTTCTCATAAAAACTAAAAAAAAACTGAAATTAAAATACGTGCTATGTCAGCGATATTTTAAATTTCTAAATATCGCATATTTTCAATTTTTAAACCGTCAAATGAAGAAAAACATTTACTTTCAAATGCAATTTGTTTGAAAATTGTATCTTAATTGACTGGGTTTTTCACTCATTTTATTTAGAATGGATAACTTTAATTTAAAAATGAAACCTTTAAAATTCATGACTTAAAAAAAAAATTCTTTAAAAAAAGAAAAAGAATAAACAATACCATAAACCATTTCATTTCAACATCAAAGCATTGTTTTAATTTACCCCTCGAAAAATAAAAAATGCTGCTGGCGAGTTTAAAAAACGCTATTGGCGAGAATTGCGCCCACCTAACATAAAAGTACGAACTATTTGCTATCACGGCAACTTTTATGTAGTTTTATTCGAAAAAAATATTTTGATTAAATCGGTGGCCAGAAAAAAATTTCTTTTCGTTATTTCGCCAAGTACCTATACAGGAAAATTACCTTCATTTATTTAGTTATTTATTGTATTTTAAATTAGATGAATAAAAGACGGCACAGGTGTCATACACGCACTACGTTGGCGCGACTTTTTTCTGACGCCAATGTCATATACGCACCGGGGTACTTAACTGGCGCCAAAGTGGCCTTATTTTGCTTGATATGGTAACCCGGATGTTGTTGTTTATTTATTAATAAATAGTTTATTTACTTTTATTTTTTTTTAATTATGTAAATTGTTTTGTTCTATAGTTATTAATTAAACTTTTTATTTATTTATTGTTATTCATTTTTAAAAATATTACACAATAACCAATGAGATGCGTTTTATTCGGGCGTTGCCATTAAATAATTAACAAATAATCGCGATTTCTGTGCCACGTACGATAGCGTAATATATATACTGATTTTCAAGCATAAATTATTTTTAAATTTATCCCTATCACGTGTAGCTCGATTACGAAAGGTTAATCCGCTTGCCCTTAAAACAATATAAAAAATTCAGCAGTTGTTTCCGTCTAATGTTCCATAACAAAATTAAAACTTCCTCTATAGAAAAATAAATAAAGTAATGTAAATAAGAAACGAATTTAACAGACATGCGATTGAACCACGCGCTTAAAGCACCGAAATGATCGGAAAGACTGACGTAAGTCGAAAAATCTTGAGTTAATAACTCCTGGCATGCGGTGACATGTGAAAGTATCGCTTTTAATAAATCTCAAAACTTTATTTGATTGCATAATTGATATTTTTCATATAAAAAATCTTTTTGATGTTAGTGGGCAATCTAAAATATATATTACATGGAAAAAAATAATTAGAGTTTAAAAAAAAATGGTTTTCACCTATATTCTGTAACCCGAGGAGCTCGGGTTCGATTCCCTAGTTATTTTAAAGATTAATTCTCACAACCTTTAAAAAAAATAGAGAAAGCATTTCACATCGCCCGTTTTAAAGAATTTTGTTGCTATCAAATCAAAGGAACTCTATTAACAATAGTAATACCAGAGCTATTTAGAGCTTCCCCCCCCCCCCCATTTTCTGCTATATGGTAAAATTGACCTCATTTACTGTTTTTTTTTTCTGGATTAATAACTAAAACTTTGTTGGTAATTAACTTCTTAATATTAAATGAAACATTTTCGAAAACAGGATTTTTATTCTCATTATTTTACGGACAATTTTTAATGCGATGAACCTAATTTCCTCTTGCAAACTGCGTATAAAGTTGTAAAGCTCTATTTAAATACTTTCATTCTATCTAATTAAAAAAAACAATGAATTAATTCATATATATTTTACAGTTATGAGCGAATTTTAAAATAGTATATATAAAAAACTATAATGGTTTTTAACAGACCTTTTTTTATTATTTTAGTACTTGGAAGCATTTATAATAATGGACATCTTTAAAATAATCAAAAAAAATATAAAAACATATTTAATAAAACCCAAATTTTATTTTCCGAGAGTATGAATTTACAATAGGAGACAGATTTAACAAGGAGAGGGCCAACCTTGTTAATCACAGATTTTGATTATTTTAATATATGTTGTAGGGTAGAGACCTCTTAGTGTCAGGTTCAACGGATTTTATCCAACGCTCCTTAGTTCTTGAGAAACCGGGGGGTCTAATAATAGTACACAACTTAAATACTTACATTGCAACCGCATTGATAGGTTGGTCGTAGCACCCGACCGCGCTACGTTTGTTTTTCTCATTTTTTGTTTTATAAATATACTTGTAATTATAATTTACTAATTTCAATTACAAATTTTAATATCATACATTAATTATAACGTTATAAAACTTAAATTTATCATTTTTTATTTTTAAACTATCATTTCTCATCCTTTAAAGAGGTTTAGAAAGAAATTGGATCTATTATTGAATGATAAAGATTCCAAAATCCTGTCAAAATCTGTTGTGGTGCCATCTAGTTATGATAAAATAAAAGAATATCCAAATAAAATAAAAATAAAAGTAGAAAAAAGATAAAGGTGAAAGCAAAATAATTGAAAGCGCAAGCATACGTATTACAAATTTAAAAATCTTTAATATGCAAAAAATCGGTTGTAATTTAATTCTGATGCTAATTGTTAATGTAATTATGCTTGTTACTTTAAAAACAGAATAATAGTATTATCGCACTGACTTCCTTTGTTAAAGCAATGCGTAAATGATGTTTCTTTAAATTCATGAATTGACACAATTGCTCAATATCATTGCATCGATAAAGAATATATGAAATACATTTTAAAAGTGATTTTTAAAAACATAACAGTTTTATGATGTTTTATATTACTATTTAGTTAAAAGTAAAATATTAAATAGGTTAAAATTATAATTGATATAATATTATAAATTTTAATTCACAACGAGATTATTAATTATACTTACAAGTACATTTATAAAACAAAAAATGAGAAAAACAATTGTATCGCATTCAGGTATCGAACCCGCGTCCACGGATCAGCCGGCGAACGCCATACCAACTGAGCTACGACCAACCTATCATTGTGTATGCAAATTAAGTATTTAAGTTGTGTACTATTATTAGACCCCCGGTTTCTCAAGAACTAAAGAGCGTTGGATAAAATCCGTTGAACCGGACACTAAGAGGTCTCTATCCTACAACATATGTTAAAATAATCAAAATCTGCGATTAACAAGGTTGGCCCTCTCCTTGTAAGTCAATAATTTAAAAAATTTATAATATTCTGTAAATTAAAAATTTAATCTGATAAAAAATTAATTTCATTGCGGCTCAGTATTTGAAATAATAATAATAATAAACACGATTGTGAAAAAGAAATGTGGTTAGATAATAAAAAAAGGTAAAAGTTTAAAATAAGGAAATTTGAAAATTAAATCATTCCTCTGAAAGGAAGTATTCTTAATTATGAATGCCATATTGCATACAAATGTAATTTGAACTTAAAAATATTTGAATAAGCTTATTATTTTTAAATTTATTCCGTTTCTATATTCATAAGCTTTCTTTTCAAAAAATTTACTTTCATTTTTCAGTGAAATATCACAATGTATTATTTTCAAACATAAGGAATGTATCAGTAATTAATTTAATCATTCTGAAATTTAATATGTAAAATCATTTAGGAATAATATTAATCATATATATAATCTTTCATTGAAATATTCGAAAAACAAATTTTAATAAGAGATTTTAAATATCTCTATTTGTAATTTATTTGTTTAAGAATTATGCGCTTTTTCATAAACTTAGAACACAGAATTTTGATCTTGAAACATATATAGAAATTTCTTTGAGCTTGTAATTATTAAGTAAAATAATGCTATAAAGTGATAAAATATCATTTATTAAGATTGCCGATCGTTTCGTCGCACCAACGGTGACATTTTCAAAATCATTCACGATAGAAAATATTTTCACATAATTTAAAAACAATAAACATAGTAAACAATGTCGCGAGACATAATGCATAATTAAAAACATTGCAAACATAAAATAAATTAAAATTAAATTAGTTATTTGTGAGCGTGGATTAATTTTCATATAATTTAACAAAACAATAACATGGTAAATAATGTCAGGAGACAACATGCATAATGAAAAATATTGCAAAACATAAAACAAAAATTTAAATTATCTTGGCTATTTGCGAGCGTGGATTAGTTTTTACTAATGTTACTAAAATTACATAGCATCTCTTTCCAAATTTTAGGTAAATCTAGGGACACTGAATCATTGCAAATATTCTTGTTGCGTAAAAATACCTCTATTGATTCTCAGATTATGGATTGTAAATAAAATCTTGATGTATAAATTAACTTGCTATTTTTAAAATCGATCCGTAAAGGTTCTTCGCTGTATAATCTGGCCAAAGCTGTGGTTCTTCTGTTGTATTTTATGTGTGCTATATGTTCTTTGATTCTGCTTTTAAGATTATTAATTATCAATCGTCAATCTTAATAAATGATATTTTATCACTTTATAGCATTATTTTACTTAATCTGTTTATAAGCTTCTAATTATGTTTTAAAATTTTTCAGCTCCTTAAGATTTTAATTAAAAAAATTAAAATGCTCATCCTGACATTATTGTAATATAATACCAGAAATGTGAAGTTTTTCCTTTTAAATGAGCCTTTTTTTTTTTTTTTTTTTTTTTTTTTTTTTTTTTTTTTTTTTTTAAGAAAATGGCAGGTAAAATTTCAGCCGTTAAAACAGTTCAAATATATTTTGAAATCGACTTTCCATAATTTCAGCCAAAATTGGATCATAATACAATAGGTGTTGAAATATCATGATTAACAAAATCAGATTTAAAGAAAAATTTATCAAAACCATAAAAATCTACATTCCAGAAAGCCGGATATCAGTAAACATGAAATATTTAACATTTCAAAAATATTAATTTTGAAAAACGTTCATTTTGTATTTATGTTTGTAAATCAAGAAGTAACGGTGAAAATATACACCATCATTCCATGTTGCAATTTTTTTAATGAAAATAAATTTCTAAAAGTTTCAAATAGGAGAATCCAAAATTACTGTTCATTTTCCTAAGTACTTCTTGAGTTATTCTTCAAAAACTACTCGCTTTGAAATATGTTTTTGAACAATTAAATGTGAATTTCACGTTAAGAATTCCAAATTTTAAACTTTCATAATTTTCAAACTATACTAGACTGAATAACTTATCATTTGCTATCCTAAGGTAAAAATGTTAGCATTAAAATCGTTCACGTTTGATAGAACTTCAACATGAACAGAACCCTCGATGCTTTTTTAAAACATAAATTACCAACAAAAAAAAATTAAAAAAAGGATAATTTCAAGTCAATTGTCTGTTTTCGTGTTTTTCTAGGATAATTTTATTGCTTAAAATTTCTGGAGTGTTCTCTGCTTTAATTTCTTTTGACCAGCTGTATATTAATTTGAAGCAACTGTCAAAATAATAACGAAGTGACGAAAAGTGATGAAAGAAATTCAATTTTTCGATAATGGAGAAAATTTAAGTGAATAGATTGTGGTATTTTTATAGTTTAAAATAATAATTGGTTTTGTGATTTAGAGTAGTCAACATAAAACTGCTGTTATTTTAAATTGGAGTTACTTTCGTGGGTGTTTTAGACTTTGCAGTTACTTTCGTGGGTGTTTTAGACTTTGCAGTTACTTTCGCGTGTTAGTTCATCTAAGAGCTTCTTACATTTATTTTATTAGTAATCAGTCTATTTTCGACAGTGTTTACTCCGTATTATGTTATATTTTAATTGGATCAGAAATTAATTACAAAATATAGACAGATTAAGAGCAAGAGAAGATGCAAATAAATAACCGTCCTATATATATATTGTTTTATTTTTAAATAAATGATATCAATAAGTACAATGTTACTGAAATTACGCATACAAAATATTGAGTTAACGAAAGTAGAAAAATGACTTGCAGTATTTACAGTGCACTTAATATACATTAAGATCTTTCTTTGAATAAGCCATTCTGGCATTCAATACCTGTATTTTAAATTTTAGCGTTAAAAAATGCCTGAACTTTTTAAGTCAATTTAACATAATAAAAATATTTTTTAATGAAAAAAATTACTGAAAAAAAACTAATTATATTTCAGGACAAAAACTGCTATCGAAAGATTTTATGTATCAAGAAGTAATTTAAAATATACTTTTTGAGGCAATATACACAATAATTACAATAATAAGGATAATTATCATTGCATAAGTTGTTTAATGTGCATTTTGTTATTTAATCTTATAATGAAACGTATTGTATTTTGCAATATAATTTACCAAAAATGTTCTTTAACAAAGAATGAAGTTTGTTTAAATTCTTCTGTACTTGGATCAATGTTTCTACTGCAGTCACTGATGAGAATATTTTATGCAATACTTTCAGTAGGCTCTAAAAATATAATGTATTTGAAGACCAGAGTGGCGTTGCCAACAGATATGTAATGGCCTAAAAATATGACATTTAAATTAACGGGGCCTTGTGCACTTCGCATGCATATATTTTTTATATGGTGATCTTTATAACTGGACCCTGTTTGCTTTGCACCCAATAAGTTGTTAAAACGATAATGAATATAACCTTTTAGTACACAAATAATAGAACTTTGATCCAGAGTTTTTTGCAACGATAAAGTATTAAAATTGAAAATCTTTAATGTCTAATAAAGTTCATTAAAAAGGGGAGAAATTATACGATGTTTTGTATACGTTTATAAATCAGATAACCGAAAGAGTGAAAATAACTAACAAAGTCAAGTATTAAAAAAACTATTCAAAAATCCATGTGCAAAAATTTCTTGAGTAGAAAATCAAATTAAAAATCCATCTTGTAGCTGTTTAAAAGAAAAAAAAAATAAATAGCTTCAAAAATCGGAAAACAAAATTGAAAAACACATTTCTTAAGTTACCATAAATTGCATTTATAACTCGATGTATAATTGAAACCTATAGTTTTATGTGAATAAGCGAAACATTTACAGCAATTTAAATTAAAGATGACCAGTAATTAAAGTCTGATTTTACATACATTTAAATGGATAATATAGTGTTCATTCCGAAATCTTTTGACAGTGAGTATTTATATAGGTTGTTGTTCGGCCGTTAGATAAAAAACAAGATGCATTTAAAAATATTTACAATCAAACATTCTTGAAGGACATCACCGAATAATGGAGAGCTTTATTTAGCAGATGTCTTTTCGATCCCAAACGCTTATAAGTTCACCCTAAAAAATAAATACGTAAATTTACACATTAACCATGCTGATGAAAAAAAAAAAAAAAAAAAAAAAACGAAGTGTAAAGTGGTGCGTAAATTACCAAATTGACGCCTTGAGTATCAATTTCAAAATATACATTCTGTGCATTTTTGTATACGTATTTTGTATACGGCCAATTTCTGTATACGTAGCTTAATCTTATACGTTTGGATGTAAATTGTGAACTAATTGTTTATAATAGGTCGAAAGACAAAATTGCATCAAGAAAAAATTCTCGACCTTGGTATGTTTGTTCTCCTTCCAAGCTGATATGTTTTAAGATCCCAAAATAGTGTACATTTAATTTAAAAGAAACAAGATCGTCTGAAAATATATTTACTCCATGCCATCTCTCATCTAAAGTTGATTTGAAACCCTGAAATTGTATAGTTACAAATTATGTATAGTAAAATTAAATGTATTGTTAAAAAAAAAAAAAAAAAAAAAAAAAAAAAAAAAAAACATTTTGTAAAATACATAATTCGTAACGCCACTAAAATTTCCTTATTTTGTCGTATTTTGTTTTCTGTCAGTTTCAGTCATCACTTTTCCAAGACACATTTATACCAAGAGGTTAAATTTTATCTCTATTTGACTGAAACTCTCTATTTAATTCAATCTAGAGTAAACAAGCAATACTTACGGAACGGAAATCTAACTAAGAAACTGCAACTTTCCAAAGCACCACATTAACCATTTATCTACAATTACACCAGCTAGGTTTTCAAGTGTACTCTATTATTGGGTACATTTAGTACACATATCTCTCCAGTCTCCAATATACTGTTATTACACATATAGCTGTGTAGTAGTATTCCGTTCTGACGCATACATCTGTATAATATTTTTACACATATTTCTGTGCAATATTCTGTTCTTACACATATTTCTGCGTAATATGCAAAATACAGAGAATTTGTGTAATATGCAAAATGTATAAATTTACAATATCACGCCAACTCGGGTTTCTCCGTACAATTTTCTACATTTACATACTTGTTTCAGTTTTTGAAGAGATAAAAAATTGCACGCTTCGATTGAACGGATAAGTGTACATAAATGCAGGAATCTGTTTGCAACAAGAGTATAAGTTTTATGAAAAAAGTGTAATTTTCCAATATTGCTCAGATACACTGTTAAAAATTTGCATCAAACTGTGCAGTTATTCGACCGTTTTACCAGAAAACGGGCATATAACCGTACATAAACGGTATTCTAACCATTATATAGGCAATAATATGGTCAGAATAGCGTTAAATTACGGTTATGTAGCCATCTTTTTAAAAAACGGTTGAATGACTGTACTGTTAGCTGCAAAAACAGTGTACCAACTAAAAGTGACTCAACTAAATGTGACTCATTTACACATATATGTTTAGAGTTTTGTACATTTTTCCTTCTGAATAGCGAAAACCTCAGAATAGTGATCGAATACCGCATTACCGAAGGGCCCATTATTCCAAGTTCTTTCTGTGTAAACATCTAGCATGTTATTCATGAAACATTTCTAAAAAATCCAAAACTTGTTTGAATATTGCCCATTGACATAGTAAAAAACTCAGAGGATTAACGATTCATCCCTTGCTCAATGTTAAGGATTCTTGAAGAAATTTTAAACATACACACTATTTTTCTCTCTGCCGAAAGTTTGTTGAATTATTAAGAGTTAGTTCTTCAAGTACACTCTAATACATTTTGGAACTCAGTCCGAAAACAAAAACTGCGCGACCTTAAAACTCATGGGGATGAGATGCTACTTCTATAAAAAATAATTACGTTTTCAAAAGATTTTTTTTTTATTCGCGAAACCTTAACTTTTATTTTAATTATTGGAAAATATCAAGTACAAAATTGTTTTAGGAATAAAAAGGCTGTTTTGTAGCACCATGTGACACTCAAATATCATACTTCAATTATCAGAAAGTTTTTAACATGCATTTAAATTTTAAAAGGTAAACTCTTTTTTGTTTAATTGTCGCTTCTATATGTGGCACTTTCACCAAATGAGGCACGATATCAACTTTATTTGTATCTGAAAAAAAAAGTATTTCGGTTATTTTTTATGCGTAACATTTTCAGGAAAAATCACCCGCATAGACATAATCCTTTTTTTTCCTATGAAGAAATGTTTACTTAAAAACTTAATTATGTTAATAAAATAAATGTTTTAACGTAAGACTTTTTTCTGTTTTTTAAACAACTTTTTTAGCATAAAGTTCTTTGAAGTTCGTTTGATCGAAAAAAATGAACATTCATTTGAATTCAGCTTTTTTCAACCTGATTCAAACATTTAGAAGTTCGTTTTTCTAAATCATCATATCAAAGATATGCTTCAAAGGAGTTTTTTTAATGTTATAAAAAATAATATAATTTACTAACATCTTCACTAGACAATTTGGAAAAAGCGTAGAATATAGATATAAAAAACTAGAAGTGCTTAACTTTATTTTGAAAAGAGAAATGTATCCTTATTACGGAAATGTTATTCGAAACACTTCAACAGAATATAGATTTTTTAAAAAAGCTTTGAGGCATATATGTGTCCATGAAAAGAAATAGTATAATTCAATATTTTCAATGTTGTAGCTTTATACTTTAAAAGATAATTTTTTTTATAATGTACTGAATTAAAAAAATATTTTTTTTTCCTATGTCAGTACATGACTCTTTAGGATCTCTTTAACACACAGAGAGAAAAAATTACATTTAAAAAAGCTCATTAACAAATTGTAAAAAAGAACATAACATTTATCCATGTAATGTTTAGTCTATTTGATTTTTTTAATCTTTTACGAATGTCGTCAATAATAACAAGAAATGAAGGAGAAATAAAAAGGTCATAAAACTGCATTAAATCATACGAAATATTTTAATCATGTTGAACTGAATAAATGTACGGAAAATGATTAAAATATAAAAAAGAATTCAAAATTCATTATAGGTTTGAAAAATCAATTATTTTTTGGTGCACATGCCTTGACAAGTCAAAAAATAGTTAAAATCAAAGAACGTCAGTTATTTAGAAAAGTAGTTTTTTCAGATCGTATGTTTGAATTTGAATTGTTCAGAAGCTGTTTTACGCGAGCATTTACGTCTTAAAAGTAACAGCCATAGAAAATTTCAAGTGCTGTCCTAAACAGTTCCAAATAATTCGTAATTTAAAACATTTTTAGACCATTTTCCACCCATTTCGCTTACCTGTAAGTTTCGAATTGTAGAATTCCCAATTATAGAAAATTTATTTCTCATTGCACTCTTTTAAGTTTGAATGTTTTAAAAACTATCCTGTGTGAGCATTTACATATTAAAAGTATCAGCCATTTAAAAAATCAAGTTCTACGTTTAACAATTGCAAATAAATCGAAAGTTAGAAACGTTTTTAGATCATGTTCTGCCATTTCCACACTTTGAAATTTCGATTTTTTTTAGAAACTGATCATTGTAAACATTTACATCTCTAAAGTAATCACTGTATTAAATTTCAAGTTTCTAGCTTCAACAGTATTGCGAAAACGGAAATTCTAGAGCTTTTTTTGCTTTATCGTTTTAGCTTTCGAAATTTTATGTAAACACTTTTGTGTGAGAATCTACAACTTAAAAGTAACAGCCATGTCGAATTTGAAGTTTCAGGCAAAATTGGTCATTTAACAGTTTTAAAATTAAACAGATTTAGAAACCGTACTTAGCGAACATCTACATCTTAAAAGTAAATATTATACCAAATTTCAAGTTTCCATCCCAGACGGAATCACATAAGCTGCAATTTTAGAATGTCTTCTTCTCATTTAGCCATTTTAAATTTCAATTTTTTTAGAAACTGTTCTTTTCAAGCATTTACATTTTAAAAGTAACCACCATGCCAAAAATTTTAGATTCTAACTTCAACAATATCATAGAAATCGCATTTTTAGAACTATTTTGTGGTGCACCGCCTAGGGAACAATAGTACGAGCATAAAAAATAGTCCATTAATTACTCCCATTATTTTTAAAGTTGGCTAGTTCCTGAGATAAATCCCTATAAATAGACACACAAACACTTCTTCTTTATAATGTTAGTTTAGATTGCTGCATTCTAATGTGTAGATTAAAGCTTCGAAATTTTAATTTTTTTGTGTGTTAAACTCTTAATTTTTCTGAACATTTTGATATCATTATTTCCTCGAAATTCAAATTAGAACAGGAGTTATGGCCTATAGAATTGTACTTGCTCAATAACTGAAGCGACGTTTCCGAAACTTTCAAGTCATTTTACTCAAAATGACGTTTTGGGGCATAAAGCGCGGGATACCTCGAAAACTTCTCAATATTTTTTCATGAAATTGTGAAAATACACGTTTCATGTTAGTGTGTATAAACTGAACCTAAAATTTTTATTTTTTAAAATATTATTTTTTAGGTGATTATACAGTTGAAATTTTCAAAATTTTGCATTAGCTAAATTCAGCTTTGTATTAAAAATATATAAATGCTTTAAATACAAATTTATTTTGGTTCAGGGTAATTATTACGATTTGGAGTATACTTAGGCCCCAAAATTTTCAGTTTAGCTGCAAAATTTGTTTTGCAATCTCAATGCGTAAGCTGTCATACCAATTTTCTGCTTTTCGTACTTTTAGCTTTAACATGGCTTTACATGGCATGCAGAATTCATTGGTATTTTCAATTTTAATCAGCTTGATGTAATTTTTACAAATGTCCACGTCAAGTACATTGCCCAGTGTATGAGAACTATCGAAATTATCTGGATTGGGGATGCTATATTCAAGTTCACGAAAGAAGTCGCAACTTGTATAGCGAATTTTTGCAATTCAAGTTGCCAATTTCATCTTGTGTAGCTAAGAATTTTACAATACCAAAATCTGCATAGCTGAAGGGAAGATATTGAATGTTTACAGGAAGTCCACCTCACGCGTCAGAAAAGTGCTTCGCGCATTTTTGTAAAGCACAAAATATAGAGCGCAAGGCACGAATGGGTACATATTTTTATTGGCTATTCAGGGAACAGTTATTTATGTCAACTCCTTTTCAAGATGATTATGAAACAAATTGTTTTTAAGCGTTAAATACGATTATTCTTAGTTTGTTATTACTAGTACCTAGAATGTTATTAGTCTCTGTAAAGAAATAAATATATTTTTTAGTAGTTCATAAAAATACTAATTACAATACATAATATACAATTTAAAAGCTTATTTTATGTAAATTTAGACAAAACATATAATTATACATATTATACTATTACAAATATTATTCATATTGAAATATTTAGTACGTTTACATTTTATCAAATAAATACAAAAAAAAAAAAATTCAAGCAGGGTGTTTAATGCCTACGAGATGATTTTTTTTTCAAAATCCTAATATAAATCCAACTATATTTCTCACGCTAGGAGGGATGAAAATCGTTTACTTAATTTAAATAATTCCAAATAGCACTCTTCATCTTCTTTAATAGAAAAAATACTACTCAGAAATGATGGTAGGTAAATTTCTAAGTGAGAGTACTCCGCCTGTGTCCGCTCCAATGTTTATTCATTCAGTCCGTAGAAATATTGTTTAGAGGGCTGCCACTATATGTTTGGACTTTTAAAGATAACTACTGTGATTAAAACACTGTCTATGCAGTAAGTCTTCCTTGTACTCCATGGAAAATAAACATCTGATCGAAAATTTTAAATTCATCCAAAATATCTAAATTAATTGTGATAAAAGTGAAAGTTAAAATATTTAAAAGGAAAATAAGCGAAATTTGTTAATTAAAATTTATACTTTCACTTCATGTTTATCATATGCGCGCGATAAACTGCGCCTCTCAGTTCCATGAAATTTTAAATCTTAGCAACGGATTTAATGTTAAGAAGTATCACATTTGCATTGACAATCTGTTACTACTAGTAAATATATGGAGATAATTTTACTGCTCTTCATTAGCAAATCTAATTGAAATTCTATTAAGCAGTTTCATAACCGCAAGAGAAAAGGGATAATTGTTTTTCTAAGCAGAAAATGGCTGAACAATTATACTATTATATTTACGATTAATAAATAGTAACAAAGTAAGAGGAATTCACTGGTATAATAAAGTTATACATGTTTAAAGTGTTGATGTTTCCCATATATGACATATAGGGCGACAACAAATTTCTGTTACCAACGAAAATCATTTTACTCATAAAATGTTTGAGATAAATGTTCGTGTTTTCTTCTAAGTGTTGTTCAGTATATAAGTTCCAGTTTGATTCTCGTGTTGATGACATTAAGATGTTAAAATATTAATACAGGGTGTCCAAAATGTCTTGATATCATTACAGAATGCTATAACTCCGGATTTTCTTAGTCTGTTCAGCAGCATTTAAAGTTTATTCAGCAGCATTAACATAGCTTCGTGTACATATTTGGTTGCCCGCATGATATCAATGCATTAATAATTAATTAACTACATAATCTCACACTAAGTATAGATCTCAATTACAAATACTTGTTTCGGATAATGTAAAATACTGGAAACAGGCTGTCTGTTTATTTGTCAGTATCCTGATTTAACACCTCAATGAGAAGTAAAGGTATAAAAAAAAATTCCACATGTTTTACATTGGATACAATACACAGATACAATATATTATCTTACATGTATCGCAAAAGATACATATTGCCCACGCAACATGCTTTAAAAAAAAAACAAGTAAGTAAAAGATTATCGATGGTGTATGGCGAATCTGTAAATCTTGCTTCCAATGAAGGCTGGAAATAGTAATACACATATCTTCTGAATTTGGTAAAGATCTGCTAAAAAAGATGTTTTATACATCCTAAAAGTGAAAGAAAATATTCTATTAATAAAAGAAATCTAGTCAATTTAGAAGAGAAATGTGAGACAGAATGTGAGAGGAATGATGATTGTACTGTAGTCGATGAATTTGTAGTAAATCCTTCATATTTTACAGGAAATCACATTTATTTAATTATCTATATCTGGTATAATAGTATTTTGTATCCTTTTAAAAATCGTTCACAATTCCAAATAGCTCTTTCGATCTATACTTTACATATAAGTATCGTACTGGTCACGCTTGCAACAAAGTAATCACACTTGCAACAAAAAAAATTATTATTTATAATTAGAGGAAAAGGTCCAAATACCGGCTACCACTTTTGTTTTCAATCTAGATTATACAATTTTCAAAATTAATAAAATAAAAAGTGACAATAGGGTACCTTGACGCGTCTTACGCCTGTTTAGAGAAAAAAAATCAGTTTAAAAGGCGTTTTCTGTTTATAAGAAGCAAAATTCCGAAAGTCGTCAAATTTTGAGTTTTTAAAATGGGGTCTAAATACCGGCTACCTAAGTTTTTTTCCCCAAAAGATCGCACAAATAGAGCTAATGACAATTATTAAGCAATAAGAATATTATTTTAATAAATTGTATTGATTAATAACATTTTTATATACAGAAAAAATACACAATTTTTAATAAATGAATATTTTTGTCAAATTTCTAAAATTCTTTACGACTATCTCTCAGAGTCTTCTCCCATTATGTTTCTAATTTTGTTTTTTAACGTGTAAAACAAAAAAAAGCTTGCTGATTGAAATGAGAATTATTTTATCTGCAAAAATCAAAAGCATAATATCACTTTCTTCGTCGGTATAGTCCCTATCAGCCCACATATCGCATTCTTAACATTGAACCCAGAATCCCCTCTCCCATTCTTGTCCACAGAAAAAGCACCCATGCAGAAGATAAAAATTTATCAAATTCCTCTTTTGGATATTTTCCTTTTTTCACTTTTTTAGCTCTCTCGCTGCGTAATTGTTTTATCAAAATAGCTTCAAAAATTGCGTATTTAACCCCTTCGCGACGAGCGTCCTTTAACTATTTTTATTCTTTTGTCACCGGTTTTTCAAAACAAGTTTTTGTCTAATTTAACCGGGAAAATGCTCCGATTAAATAAGGCGTAATTTACATTAAAAATAATAACTGGTGGAATAATCAAGGAGGGTTAATTAGACAGAAAAAATGCATCCCCGAGGAAATCTCGGGTTGCGCAAATTTTGCTTCTTTTACGATGCCCAAGGATATCGCGGGTTGAGCAGAGAGAGGGTTAAAATCAAATTTCTGCCTCTTTCGCCTAGTTTACTCCGTCATTTTTTCTTTCCCCTCACATTTATTACAGGCAATTTTGTAGTGTCCAACAGCTCTTTTTTGGAAAGTGATCCGGTAACCAGTGTCGGTCCTGAAGAATTACGGCCATGGTTGTTTTTTCATATTGCGAAATGGGACGGGGACTATTTCTGAACCATTTTAATTAATTTATTAATTATGGGACTATTTAAATTCATTTATTTTCCTGCCCTTCAAGTAGAGCAACCGAGAGAGGTCCAAATACCAGCTAGCCGGTATTTAGACCACTCTAGGTAGCCGGTATTCGGACCACTGCTATGTTTAATTTAAAACCGGTATTACTCATTCATATAATAAAATACCAATACAGTGCGCGTGGCAATTGAGAGCTAAATATGTCTAGAAAATAACTTAATCAACAATTCAAGCCAATATACGATCAGTATATTTTTTTAAAATGAGAAACACATATCTCAAAAACTTTTGATGCGTCAGATTACGTAGATTCGACACTTTTGCATTTACTATTTGTAAATGACACAGACTTCAGCGACGTACTTTTCGTAACTTTCTTCTCTCAATTAAAGTTACAAACTCTGCCTATCAGTGCTAGGCTGCGCTGCGCTCATTTCTCATAACACCTAGTAGTCGGTATTTGGAACCTAGACGGTATTTCGACCTTCTCCTATATATGTAAAATTATATAAAATGTAATTACATTTCTAAAATGATATGTTGTATGTTATTGCTTAATAACAAAGGTGTATAATACCCCACTAGTTCACAATTTGAAAATATTTAGAATTGTGCAATATAAAGTTAATATATTGTAAAGTTTTTTTCGTGTCACTTACGCAACGTATTACATGTATAATAATATGCAAACTATATTTTTTGAATTGTGGAAATCATTTTAAATATCTTTATATTATGTGTTAAGATAAATAAAATCTACTTTTAAAGAAATATATGTATTCTAAAAGAATGGTCTTTACATGTTTTACGTACAGAAGTAATAAGGCTGTATGAATATCACAACTGGATTTTAATATAAACATTTGTATAATTAATGTTATGTCTATATATTACTATGTAACCTTTCATAATTAACATAATTTGTGTAGTTAATGTTATAGCCCTGTAATTTGTAAGTTTTGTAATTAAGATGATTTGCGTAATTAATGTCAGAATTATATAAAATGTGAGTTTGATATAATTATAGAGTATATACTGTTATAATTACTATATTCTACATAAATTTTGTTATAATTAATGTAAAAATATGTATTTTAATATTTTTGACAGTTTTAAAAAGTTTTATCTTGCGGAAAATTGTTTTTTAATCTAATTTCAGATATGTATATCATATCAATGTCACAAGTTTTATGTGTAGTAAAATTCTGTATTAATTTAATCTTATGGTTTATTAGTGAGAAATTGCAGACTCAGGCATCGGCCGGAGTAGCTCAGTGTTTAGAGCAGCAGTCTTGTATACTGTGGTCCCGAGTTCGATTCCTGGCTCTGGCTAATTTTTCACTCCAATTGGGTTTATTGTATTTATTGTTTGTATGTCTGTATAATATTTACATATACCTTTAACTGTTGAATGCAGGCGTTATTTATGTGTGTATGTGTGTTTTAAAATATATATATTGTAGTATGAGTGTATTATTATAATTATCGTAGATCGATGTAATAGTAAAATCTATTCATCGTTGTCCGGTCATCCAAGGCTGTCGTATAGATGGCTGGTGACTTCCCCAACATGGTTTATTAGTGAGAAATTGCAGGCTCAGGCATCGGCCGGAGTAGCTCAGTGGTTAGAGCAGCAGTCTTGTATACTGTGGTCCCGGGTTCGATTCCTGGCTCTGGCTAATTTTTCACTCCAGTTGGGTTTATTGTATTTATTGTTTGTATGTCTGTATAATATTTACATATACCTTTAACTTTTGAATGCAGGCGTTATTTATGTGTGTATGTGTGTTTTAATATATATATTGTAGTATGAGTGTATTATTATAATTATCGTAGATCGATGTAATAGTAAAATCTATTCATCGTTGTCCGGTCATCCAAGGCTGTCGTATAGATGGCTGGTGACTTCCCCAACATGGTTTATTAGTGAGAAATTGCAGGCTCAGGCATCGGCCGGAGTAGCTCAGTGGTTAGAGCAGCAGTCTTGTATACTGTGGTCCCTGGTTCGATTCCTGGCTCTGGCTAATTTTTTCACTCCAGTTGGGTTTATTGTATTTATTGTTTGTATGTCTGTATAATATTTACATATACCTTTACCTGTTGAATGCAGGCGTTATTTATGTGTGTATGTGTGTTTTAATATATATATTGTAGTATGAGTGTATTATTATACTTACATGTATTTGAATAAGAAACTCCCATATAATAAAGTTATGTTTTTGTTCCGATATCTTTTACAGGATTGCAAGAAAATGAAATACAAAAATTAAATTCATTTTTGCAGCATTGTTTCAAACTGGCTATAATTTACTTTAACAAATTTTCTTTTCATAAACTTTTTATAACTATTTTTGTTTACAGCTCACTGCAGCACGCAATCTTATAAAATATCGATAAAATGCTTACCTATACTTACATCTTATATTTTCATGTAGTGCATAAAGTTTACTTAATTATTACACATTATATTTTTATTTACCAAGTTTTACGGTGTACTGGAAACTCAGATCACGCTTATCCTTTTATACCTTCAAAAATGGATTTATCGTATTTTTGATGCAAATAAAGGATTGTTATCCAATAGTAAATTTTTTTGCTGCATGCTTTAGTGAATAGGATAATGTGTTTTCCAATTTTAAATAAACAAAGCATCGCTTGACTTATCCACAAAGGATTATACAGTGGCATTGCTTTTACCTATTTAATAAAGTAGAATTTAAATAAAAATGGGATAAAATCAATGTATCAATGTTTTATTCTACATATTCATATCTGAATTCATCCATCTGATGCATTTTGTAATATATGCGGTTTTAAACATTCCCTATCATTTAGAATCACAGTCCCATTGTGCTTTGTATTCATACAATATACAAAACAAATGACCAAAAAAAAAGTTGTTTCATTTTATTGTTTCAATTGTTTCATTATATGGTAGATAAACACCACTGTTTTTTCGCATCCATGAAAATATTACATTTATTTATTTGAGAAATATAAATTCAATGCAGATATTTTAAAGATTTTTAAAAATATTGTTTCACTTTTTTATTTAAAATAATTATTATAGGAATGACAAGAATACAATTATTAATTTTATTATCACTACTTTATACACATAATGAAAACTTCATTTGCTAATTTTAAGAGTACTAAATTATCAAACTGACAAATAACAAAATTACAACATCATTAATATAAAAAAACTAAGAACATTCTCAAATACCCACTGTAAATATATTATCTAACGTTACTCCATAAAATTAGTGGCAGCCTTGCTACCAGCATTTTATTCAGTAATTTAACAGATATAACTGGTGTTACATTACTCTCATATGAATATTACACCAGTTATATCAGTTTAAATTATTATATAAGTTAAATTACTCCATAAAATTGGAGGCCGTAAGCTGCCACCAATTTTATGGAATAACGTTACATAATTCTTTTACAGTGCATTACCAAAAGAATATGCATTTAATTACTTTTTAATTAAATTAATATTCAGAAACTTAAATTTCGAAGGTTTAATATTTGGAATTGTAATTAATAATTAGTTTTTGAAAATATTTCAAAAGGACTTTAATAGATTTTAGTTGAAGTTTTCAGAATAATTTTAAATTAAAACATTTTTAAAATGACATCGAAAAAGAAAATGCAATTTTTAATGGTTACCAATTGAAAGTTTTAATACAGTGCAGGTATCAAAATTAACAAGTGAATGTTGACTTTATTTCATTCTACGTATGGTTCTTAATTGGTGTTTTCATAACATTTCTCTGAGTCTCGTGAAAACGATCAAAACTCTATTGATGAAAACGAAATGGAGTACAAACAGAAAAAGAAACGCGTGATAGTCATATTAGCAAATATATATATATACTTTTATCATTTTTTAGTTTCGTACAATTTAAATAGTAAAAATTAATGTTTGTTTAACCATCAGTTGATTTTATTTCTGTAATTTTGCTGCTGTAAAAGATATATATTTGTTTACATTTATTTAAATACTTCATAATAAAATAAAAGCTTTCCATACTTTCAGCATCATAATCATTTTCTATAATAATTAGAAAATTTTTGAAATTAAATTTTATTTTTAAAGACATGTTGTCCATCTGCATGCATTTAACATATATTCATTTAAGCAATTATGTTTCAAAGGCATATCAGAAAGCTGGATAATTAATATAATTTAATACGGCATTAATAAATTATTTTGAATACCTGATTATTCAGAAAAGCCGTAAAATATCATTAAGTCGTGAAACATCTGATATATTGCATTTTCAAATACTTTTACTATAGCCTAGTAGTTCAGCAATTGAAAATTTCATATTTTTAAGGATATGTGCATTATGAAAAAGAAAACCCCGAATGGCTCTTTACTTCGCCCTCCCATATCTAATAGCTATCTAGGGGTGGTGTCAAGTTAAAATAAAATATTTTTTGTAATATCATAAAGAAAAATAATCATTTATTGTGATTGCCAAAGTGAAATACTTTAAATTATAGCTACGCACAGAAAAGGAACTATAATATTGTGCAGACATAAAAATTGACAAGTGAATGCTGATTTCAGTTTATTCTACTTCTGGTTCTGAATTAGTGTGAACATGTGTTTCGATAAACCAAAAGATTTAAAGTGTGACATACTAAATTTTCGGTGAGTATTTATGTGGTACAGTGGAACGAAAATGTGAGCAAAGAAATAAACATACCGGCTCTTTGTTCAACCCCCTACACCACCATCTCTTCAAAAAATCGCGACAGTTTCACTACTAGTAATCTGTGAAACCTATACTAATAAAATAACAAATCGCTCTGTCTGTCTGTCTGTGTGACATGGCTAGGAAAATCTACTGTACGTATGAGGTTAAAAAAAATTCTGAGAATAGCCCAAAGTCTCTTTTGATATACCTGGCTCTCAGAATTTCAAAATTCTAATTAACAGCTGAGTTATTAATTATCAACCGTCACTTACTTTGATTAAAAATCCATTTCGGAAAGGAAAATCTCTGACGCATGCGCTGAAGGCGCTAATACGCAAATGAAGAACGGAAAAAAAATATTTCGGGGATATTTTGTCATTATTTATTAACTAACATCGTCCAAACAGCTTAGTAAAGTTTAAAACGGAAGACATGTTCTGAAATATTGTACTCTTACGTCTCAAATGCTGCGATCAATTAAAAAATATATCGCAATTAACCCCTTGAAAAAAAAGTTAAAAAAGGATCGTTTTTCTGAAAAACGTTCTTCTCCCTTATTACAACACCTCCCCAGGATGCAATTTTAAAGGTACTGACAAGTTAAATATATGATTATAAAGCAGAATCCTTCTTCAAAACGATGGTGTAATTGGTTTTTAAAAATGTGAATTTTAACCCTTTTAAATACACCGCCAAATGCAGGTCACTTTCCGCCTCATAAAGATGATTTACATTTCGGTTAAATGTTTATCCTCTTAAATATGCATATTTTTTATGAAATTTTAAAAAGGGCTTGATTTTAGTAATATTTACGATCCATTAAAATTTCAGAGAATTCGGACAACAATAACCATTTATTTTATTATGCTAATGAAACCAACGCGACACGGAAAAAAATTTAAAGGTAGAAAATATTTACGCTCCCATATGGAACGTTAATTTACTTAACCGTTCGTAGCAGTTGTGGCGTAGTGGCTTAAACCCGTGGTTTTATGTACGAACAGACCCAGGTTTGAAACTAGATAGGGCAAATTTGAATTAGTAGAATTTTTCTATTTTAAGGATTTTATTTTTCTTTGAAGGGTATCTAAAGGGAAAAAATGTTCCGACGATTCCGTTTTAAATAGTCTTTACTCTATTAGAAAATAAATTTGCTGGATAGTACCTTTTTTAAAAATTTATATAGCATATTTGCTTGCAGTTTTATTATTTCCTTTTCAGTATACAGTTTCGAATGCATTTGTAATTACATTTTCATCTAAAGATTTTAAATAAAAAATTAAAATATTAAAAACATTGTTAAATTTTAATTGAGTTCACCAATTAATTTTGAATAAAAGAGTTTAAAATGTGAGATAAATAAAAATTCAAAACCTTAACCACTGACTTTACACAACTTTCCAACTGAACATGAGTCGGGTCCTGGTAATTTGCAAAGTCTCTACCTCCTCCCCCGCTCCATTCTGTACCGACCTTCGATACAAATTTCCGGTTTATTTAATAATATTATTATGAGCTTCTGAGTGCATAATTTTAAAGTTGAGTTTTAGAGTCTTCTTCCCAGACCAACACCCTCATATTTTTATTGAGGCCCCAGGGCCCTTTTTTTAAAAAAACAACATTTACCCCCTTTTTGTGCATTTCTTTAAAATATTATTTTAACGAATAATTCATATTATTCCCTATGCTTAATTTTAACTAATTGAAGATCTAAAGCGCTAAGTACTAAGACATTTTAACATGTTTCATGTTAGGGCCTTGTTTTTAATTATCAATTGGCCCCATTTGGGCCCCCTTTTACAGCTCCATTAAAAATGGTCCAATTTAGAAACATTTTTTTTTTCTAACAACTTCTTAGGTCCTCCAGGCACTATATGAGAGACAAAAAAAAAATTCTCAGGCTTTAGCTACCACCAATTTTGATTATTAATCGCCTTCTTGGAGCCCTTGGTACAGCTTCTTTAAAAATTTTCCGAATTGCTTGCAATTTTCTTTAACATAGTTGTAGCGTCTTCTGATTACTTTAAAAGCTACTAACAATATCTTTATGCCCAACTACATGCCAGTTATGCCCCTGGCCCTCCTTGAAGTTGTTGCACCACTCTGGCCCCCAGGGCCCGGTCTTTCTTTATACCTCAGTTACCACTTTTTTCGAATATTAATCTCCTTTTTTAGCATCAACTTACGTTTACTCACTACAGCCGTACATTAAAAATCGAGTTCATTTAAAGGTAACTTTAGAAAATGGATTTCATCAGTTTAATAAATATCGTGTTAATGTTAAAAGTAATTCATGAAATTTACAAGGGGAGAGGTCATCTTCTACCGCTTGGAGGCGCATTCTTTCCTCCAATTCTAAGGACCTAATTTCAACGGGATTTGGTTTTCAGTATTATGAAATTTTATCTTAGACTTCAGTTACCAACATTTTCTAACATTCATGATACATTCTTTTTTTTTCGATTCTATGCGCTTGATTATTACGAGGTTTGGCTTACATAACTTGATTTTAGATTGTCTCCGGCACGTGCGGCGCACTTCCGGTACGTGCTGCCTAATGTAGCATGGACCCAGGTTACAGGTTCGTTCGGAAAGAAGGTTGTTGTGAACGCACTAGACGATGCGGAAGGCAATGGATGCCTCTGAAATTGGGTTCATTTAAAAGAATTTCAAAAGATATAAAATCATACAAACTTGAGATTTGCTTAAGGTTATTATTTACGGACCACGGGCAACGCCGGGCGGGTCTGCTAGTTAGATAATAAAAAAACGTTTGCGTGTTAGATTAGTAAATATAACTATTGTGCGCCTCGAATATAAGGAACACGTGTTTCTGCTAATCAAAAGATTTACAGTGGGGCATGGTATATTTGTAGCAGTTGTATATGTGGTACTACAGTATTGTGAATGAAACCATTCAATAAAATACGTAATATAATGTGGAGTAAAAAAGAAAAAAAAAATATGTTCCTCCAATTCAAGTCTTGAACAAAATAACATGGGTATGCATAACAAAAAGATTCTGCTAGATGCGTTTTGTATAGTAAAACTGTTGTATGCGGTACGTGAAATATACAAAGTCACATTCACAATGAACAATTGTATTTAAATAGCGAACATTCAAGGTGTTTTTCTTAATAATCATAATTAACAAGCTTTCTGGTAATTATTTATAATTAAACGCGATTATACATTATTTATGGATATATTTTTTACTCTATGCGTGCATTCATGGAAACTTTATTGTGATAACTATTCTGATGAGTATTGTGAATGAGTGGAACTTTGAACATATAGTGATCTAAAGCATACAACAAACTTTGTACTAAAATATAGAATTGGCATGCGAAATGAGTTTTTACTGTAGTTTCGGCATAACGCTGGTAAAAAATTTGCAAACTTGGAATTCTAAAAATGCAAAATTGGAATATACAGACTTTTTGTGCATAAAAAATGCACACATTTTGCAAACATAGAATATGCACTTATTTTTATGAAAAAATGTTACCAGTTTTAACACAGAACAACACAGAATAAGCACTTTTTGTATCAATAAAAAATGCAGACAATTTGCACAAAAAATGTATACTTTTGAACAGTTCAAGAATTTACACATTTTATTCAAAAATTGTGTCCATTGCAATTTTTTAGAAACAAAAGTGCAAACATTTTCTAGTTGAGAAGTTCGGGTTACTTTCCCTACAGCAGTCTTTTCTGAAATCAATTTCCTATTGCAATATGAAGAAAACTTACCAAAACCTCTTCCCCCTTCAAATAAGCATCTTATATCTTATAGCACAGAGAAAAAAAATTTAGTTCGAAGTAATTAATAAGATCCCCATAATATTTCTGCACATCTAATTATGTAAAAATTATCCGAGGTAAAATAAAAAGATTAAAACAGAAGATTATAAAGATTAAAACAGAATATAATTTAAAATTAAACAAAAAATTCAATATTTTCGTTTAGATTTTGCCTCAAAAATTTTATTTATACATATAGAAGTAATTTAAGATGAATAAACAGTATTTTCTATATCTTTCACATTTTGATAACTAATTAAGCGTCACAATGCATTAGCATATTAAATTATCACACTGATATCACACTTACCAGATTAATATGGGTATGAAAACGATGGCTGAGTAGCATCCTTCTAAACGTATCTGTACGATATTTGTTAATGAAATACAGGATGTCTCAAACACTGTATACATATACATTATTTGCTTCGGCTTGCTTAACATTATCCAAAGTGCCCGGAACAGTGTATATTAATCTTTGTAAATATAAATTATATCTTTGTAAATTATATCTTTGGTTATTTTATTTCTACAGAACAATTCGAAATGAAGTGTGTTTTAAGAAAAAAATTACATAATAATAAATTGTGTACACATTTTGGGAACAACATGTATATTAAATATTTTAATAGAAATATATGATACTATTTAATACATATTTTTAAAAACTTTGTTTTAATCAAATAACAAAGTCTTGATCGAGATGAAAAGTTCGTGTAAGATGCTCAAAACCTTTATTCTTTTAGTTTACAATATGGACAGATACCTTCCATCAATGCATAGATTAACATACAAGATAGGACGTTTCCATAGAGCGTAATGGTAATTCGATTGCGATCGCAGCGCCTTTAGGCACAATGGGGAAGAAACCTCCCATCCTTACAATATTTTTGTTATTGAGAGTCTACCTTATTGTGATCTTTCTTTTTTTAATGTTGCGCGTTTATTTTTTCAACAGAATGTTACACCGATCCATGAACATAGAATAGATATTCTATTCTATATATCTAATATATTCTATGTTCAGGCACAGATGTATATATTTTTTTTCGTACATGATGGGTGAACGATTTAAGTGCAACAAAAAGCAAGCTAAAAATTCCGTATTTAATATTATACGTCAAGTAAATATGATATAATTGGATTTAAAGCTGCATAAAGCGATGGTGTAATTTAAAAATATAGGAAATATTGCACTCTACAAGTCCCAGAAACTTTCATAAATATTCCCATTTGGTTGAAAAATTTTACAGACTATGTTTTATAAATACATGAAGTTTAATGTATTAAACATTTGTTACAATATTTTCTTTAATTTATGCGCTTTCACTTTGTCACAGATAAAATTATTGTTTCTAGTAAATAACATACAATCAGTTCAACAATATTTATGATATTAACATATTGGAAATAATAATAAAATTATATGTAGCGAAAATTTCCTTTTTACAAATTTCTAGAATTATATAAATCTAAACGTTAAAATAAAGCAAAACGTAGAGATACTGATAAAATTGTATTCGATGTGAATAAATTAACACAATACCCGAATTTAATTTCTTACGATTTTATCTGATTAACTTACATATTTACGTTTTCAACAGTATTTCCTATGGTTTTCCTTTTATAATATTACTATAATTGTCATTTTGTAAGTTAAAGCTGAACGAACAAGTATTATAAAAAAAAAAACAGCTAAATAAATCAAACATAAATAAAATATCGTCTGCCTCTGGTTCGTTTAGGAAAGAATAGATATTCAAAACATAGTGTGTAAACATATTTAACCAACATAGGTAAATTTCGAAGACTTGTTAATTCTCTCCCCTTGTTGGTAGTGACGCTAGTACTGTTGCCATTACAGATTTTGCCACAAATGTCCCATCTTGCGTGTTAATCTATGCATCAATGTTGTTTGTAAAGCCTACAGACTCACACAGACGCCAGACTACGTTTCGAAGGTTATGGATAACAGGCAAAATAATAGTTAGGGATTGACTGGGTCTTGACGTTTTACCTGCCTCTTCCATGCTTATTGGAAGGGGTAAATCTGTTAACTCATTTCCTATCTTCCACTTATAGATCTGAAAATGCAAGGCCTGTCTACAAGGCTGATAGTACATGTAAGTCAATGCCTCAATGAGACTACGCTTCGATGTACTTTTCAATCTCATTGTTGCTACACTGTGGTAGTTGGATGTTAACATTGTTTTCTGTTCGCCCAATAAACTATTTAGAATTATCCAAATAGAATTCTGACGGTAGATAATCTCATAGATATTTCGCCTGAAGATGTTAAAAGATCCAAATCCTGGAGGCACTTTTGTAAAAATTACATAGATGGTGTAGCAAGTGTAAGTTCACTTAATAAAAGAAAGATGCTTGCACAGATAAAATAAGTCATGTGATCGATAATCATTCTTTAGGTAGAAAGTGCAGGAAGCCAAATCTCAAAATTATACGACAACTTATTCAAAAATGCGCGAAGTAAATGTAAATTAAAAATTAAAAATAATAACAACAAAACAAATGTATATATAAATAAATAATAACATAAATAAATAATATAATTAACAAACTATAAAAACTTAAACATTTACACAATACGAAACATAGTTAATACATTATGTTATAGCACGAAGTATTGACAAAATTATTAAATTAATTAGACTGTTTCAGGAAAAGAAAAATTAGAAATTTGTTCATTAATAAGAAAACGATGTGAATTTATTTGTATTTGCAGTGGCGGTCAAAAGTTTCCGGCCAGTTAGTTTTTTTGATTTGTTTGACAGAACGTTTTAGCGAAGAAGAAATTTAATTGCTCCAAAAGTTAGGAATAAGCAAATTACCTCTGACCACGTGATCATTTTGATTGGTTACTTAAGATACTTGATGCAAAGGGGAGGAATTCAAAATTCGCGCGTGCAAAAGTTTCCGGCCATTAGTCTTTCATTAGTTTTTGCTGTCGCTAAAGTATTTTTTGGCCATATTTGTTAATTAATCAAGGTGAATAATGTATTTGAAATTCAAAAATGAAAAGTTTGACAATTTATTGTTCCTAAATGAGTGATTTCTTCATCGCTAAAGGGACAATACCTCTCCTGAGATTGCGGCAAAGTTGTCGATCGGAAAATTTGCTGTAAAAGATATTAAAAAATATATATAAAGATGGTCATGGCCTTCGGAACTTGCCACGGTCCGGAGGACCCCGGAAAACGACTATTCTTGTGGACAGAATTATCGGAAGAAAAGCAGTTGATGTCACGCGTAAAAATGCCGCTGCAATTCCACGCCATTTATGGTGTTTAAAGCGATTTATGGTATTATTGTTATTGCTGAAACAAGTCTATCTACAGTGTCAAGACGCTTATGTGACGTAGAAATTTATGGTACAGTCGGCGTTAAAAAACCTTTCACAAGTAAAAAAATTCAGAGGGCCCGACTGGCGTTTGCCAAGGAATACAAAGACTGGTCAAGTGAAAACTGGAAAAAATTACTATTTTCAGATGAATCTGCGTTCGATCTTTTTGTGAGTGATAAAAAAACATTACAACCGACGACCTGAAAACAAAAGATAAGATGTGAGACACATTATTCCTACAGTGAAGCACGGCGGAGGACACGTTATGCTGTGGGGAGCATTTTCTGGAAAATGCGCCTGTCCGTTATTTGAAATCCGCGGCAAGATGAATAGTGCAATGCATAAGGATATCTTGCAAGATCATTTGCTACCTTATTGGAGGTAAAATTGTGGTCGCAACTATTTGTTTCATCATGATAACGTCCAAAAGCATACATGCATGCTCGTCAAGCAGTGGCTTTCGCACAAAAAAACTTCGCTTTTGAAATGGACAGCCCAATAATCCGATCTGAATACAATAAAAAATCTTTGAAACTAACTTGAAAACATGTGTGGAATTATAAATATTCCAATTTAGCAGCATTTTCACAAAAATTGCAAGAACCGTGGACAAAACTTAACATTGACAATCTACAACTGTTCATTGGATCGATGCCACGTTGCTGCGCCGCAGTACTTATTGCTAAATACATGAATGCAAAATACTAATTGTAAATGTTGTTGATCACTGTTATTTTCTGTTATAACACCATTTTTTTTCCAAACTTGCCAAGGTGGCCGGAAACTTTTGAGAACATGCGTTTTCTTTTGCAATTAATTTTGTCAATTAAATTTATTAATATTTAATTTTTATTCCATAAATAAATTCTTAACTGCTATGTGAATAAAGTGTATAAGTATCACTTTGAGATTCCTCTTCATATGGGTATACTTACAAATTAACCAAAAATTTTGTGCTGGCCGGAAACTTTTGACCACCACTGTATGTATGGGTGTAAGTGTGTATGAATGTCCATGTATTTGCGTATATATAGATCATCTTGGGATACTTTGAAATACTATTTCTAAATTTGTTTTATTTTTATTGTGGTTTGATAATTTGTAAAATATTTTACTTTCTTAAAAAAACTCCTTATAATAATAAAATAAAAAATATATACATGATTAGAAATTCATCGCTGCATTGATATTTCTATAATTTCGAATCATGTAGATACCTGTTAAGAGTGCATTATTAATATATCTTGTACCTATTGATTAGAAATATCTGTTTCCTAAAAATTAAAATGCTACGTAATTATGTTAAATAACTGGGTTTCATACACGGTGATGAAGTTAAATAATTAAGTTGTTCTAAGCGTCTACGAAAATGGTACAGAAATTAATTTTTATTTTTTAAACATTTAAAAATTTAACGCGCTGAAGGTAAAAGAACGTTTTACGAGAGCGTAAACAGATGCAGTTTCAAAGTGTGTGGGTGATATTTGAATCCTTATATGTGATAAGTAGTGGCTGTTGATTTATTTAGTATAGCTGAAAAGTACCACATCTGCATGAAACTTTTCATTTCGTATGTAGATAAGAAACAGCTTTCATTCTTTTTAATATTATAAATTAAATATGGCTGAAATATTTTGAAATATGCCTTAACATATTTGATTTTAAGGTTAGTAATTATCTTTTTTCTTCCGTATTATATTTCTCCACTTTTTTCTACGCATGTAATTATTAACATTGTTTAAATGTCCTAATGAATGTAAAGTGTAGAAAGTTTTGACACATTTAATAAAAAACTGCACAAAATTATCTTTGGATTAAAATTTAGTGGGTATGCATATTTTATGATGATGATACACAATACGATACGCATATAATTTTTAATTCCCTTTGTTCAAATCAACGATTGCTATAATTGGCGAAATGAAATCGCATTATGTAGATCATCTTAAGTCAGATCCTTAACATATAGAAACAATTTGTTACTTAAATATATAAATAATGTCTTAAAGTTCCATACTTTGTATAAATATAAATAAAAGTTTAAAAAATAAATTAAACATACAATTTTAGATTTCAAAAGTTAAATCCTGCATCTACACGGTTAATGAGTTGTATGAGTGGCACATGCACAAAAATGTACTTAGTATAATTCTATTGAAGGACAAGTGACTTTGTAATGAATGGAATTTACAACTCATAGACAGAAAATTTTATGGACCTAATAAAAAACATTCAAAATTGTCAATGTGGGCAGATACATTGAATTAATGTCAATTAATATGAATGGAAAATCTTTAAAGTATTTTGGTTCATTCAAAGTATTTGAAAATTGATTATTATTCAAACTGAAAGACACAAACATGAACACAAAATATTTACTGTTGTTTTGTAAAAATATTTTCCTTCAATATTCTATTGCCTTCAATTGGTGTAACCTTTATCCCGCACTAGTTTGTACTTTTAAGAATAGTAGATAATATTTAGCACACGGTTAAAAATCTGCAGCATTGTGTCCAGTCATTCGACCGTTTTTTGAAAAAACGGTTTCATAACCGTAATTTAATGATATTCTGACCATATTATTGGCCATTTTATGGTCAGAATATCGTTAAATTACGGTTGTGTAACGGTTTTCGATAAAAACTGTCAAATGACTGGACAGAATGCTGCAAATTTTTAACAGTGCATTTGAGCCTACGTGAAAAACTAATTTTGCCATTGTTACACTGGAAAAGATGAATCCAGGAAATGATCCGATAGAAAACCTACATCAGAGCATCACAACAACCTATTCTGAATAATTTAGAATTCCACACTTACTAATGTTAAAAAGCAAAATAATCACGTCCCAGATTGCCAAAATAATCCCTACTCTCCTTCTATGACAGATGTATAAATAAATACCTTTGGAAAAAATCCTAATTTCAAAAGTTTGCAAAGGAGAGATAAAACAATTGTACATGGTGTGAACAAATTAGTTCGGCAAATTTGTAAGTTAAGAACTTCTAAAATGTTAAATGAAATTAACTAGTTGAAACTCAGACTAGTAGTAATATTGCCGAAGTTTATTCATGGATGGGGTTAGGCGACATAACTGACGTTATCGCATAGCAAGCGGTAATCATTCTTGTTCGGCATTACGGTAATGGAGACGTACATCGGTGCTGAAAAAGCGAAATGCTGTGTATGGTTTCATGAAATTAATCCTGCTGTGCAAGTGCGACGAAATAATGGGGACAATGGTAAACTTGACTATTTTTCTATCTTATCATAATATTAAAATATTTACTTGCTTAAAAGACGTTATAAAAACACATTAGAAGTAAATTAAAAACTCTTTATTTACATGTTTCAACTCATTTTCTGAGTCATCGTCAGAATGTGTAGTAGAAAATTACAAATGCATAATGAAAAATGGAAAAAATCATCGAAAATAAACAAGTAATCATATATATTCGTGATTTCTCGTGTTCCCTCTATGTCGCGATGCCGTAATTTATCCAACCATTCAACTCATAAATTCGGGATACGAAAAGATAATGTATCGTTACAAACTCCTGAACTTCTTAAATAAATTTCAATGGACTCTCTTATGAATAATTGTAAATAAAAATTAGACCAATACATGATTTTACTCTCGTTAAAATGTATGTTAATGTTCTCTATTTGATTTAGCCGGGATAAAGCAGTATTACATCTATTGTATTTTATGACCGCTAATCCTGAAATCCTGAAAACATGATTGATTAGGAACCTGAAGGTGGATAATTTGTAAGGCAATGGTTTGCATGCATCGGAATGTATAACGTTTAAATCTGCGATAGGTTTTCGATAAACTGAACGAATTAAGTCATTACCCTTTCTCTGTAACTCAACATCTAAAAAAGGTAATTTTCCCCCTGTTTCTATTTCAAAAGTAAACTTAATATTATTGTCAAGTTCATTTAACTGTTGTATGAAAATCATTAACTCATCTATATTATCTCGCCAAACAATAAAAATATCGTCTACATAACGTAACCATACTAAAGGAACTACCCCAAAAGTGCTGAAAATTTTAGATTCGAGAGGGCGTAATTTAAATTCCGCCAGAAGGCCAGATATTGGGGATCCCATCGGAGTACCACATGATTGTTCATAAATAACGTTATCAAAAATAAAAAAATTACTTCAAATAATTAAGTTTAAACCACTCTTTAAAGTGTTCCTTATGGGCAGATCAAAGATTTCTGCATTATCGATAAAATGTACTAGGTTCTTGGTAACTTCTGTTGTATCTATGGATGAATAAAAAGAAACAATGTCCAAACTTGCTAAAATACAGTCTTCAGAGATGTTAAATTTCTTGCTTTTCTCAACGAAATCTGTAGTAGAGTGCACTGTAAATATGGAAGGAGGCAACAATTTTTGTAGTAGGGGAACGTATGCTTTTTCTAAGAAGTAGGTAGGACCTTGGCATTTTGTCACAATCGGGCGAAGACGACAATCTTGTTTATGATCTTTCATTTTACTCACTAATCTAGGTATGACAGCTAGTTTGTTTAACCTCAATTTAATTTTCATGAAATCAAGCCATTTTCCTTTTTCAATGATGTCTTTGGTTTTGCCACAAATTTTACGTAATGGGTTATGCTTGACGGTTTTACATTTCATTTTATCGATACAATCTTGCATTTTATTAATGTACTCTTTCCTATTAAGGATAGCCAAGCGATTAGACTTATCAGTCTCGATTATGAAAATATCTTTGTATGATCTTATTCTCTTGATGGTTTTAATCTGTTTTTTTCTTTTTTGATCTGTATGATATATTGATAGGATTATTAGAATGTTTATTAAATTTATTAGCTGCGCTAAAAAGTACATTCCTTACTTCTTCTCTATGATCTCTAGGAGCCCCTTGAACGACATGTTCGCATTCAGTAATCACTTCGGTATCATTAGGAAATCCTTCGAAAATAAACTTCGGTCCAAGCCGTAAGACTTTATCTTCATATTGAGTAATTTACTCAATATGAAGATAAAGTCTTAATTAAATTAAGGTTAAACAAACTAGCTGTCATACCTAGATTAGTGGGTAAAATGAAAGATCATAAACAAGATTGTCATCTTCGCCCGATTGTGACAAAATGCCAAGGTCCTACCTACTTCTTAGAAAAAGCATACGTTCCCCTACTACAAAAATTGTTGCCTCCTTCCATATTTACAGTGGACTCTACTGCAGATTTCGTTGAGAAAATCAAGAAATTCAACATCTCTGAAGACTGTATTTTAGCAAGTTTAGACATTGTTTCCCTTTATCCATCCATAGATACAACAGAAGTTACCAAGAACCTAGAACATTGTATCGATAATGCAGAAACCTTTGATCTGCCCATGAAGAACACTTTAAAGAGTGGTTTAAACTTAATTATTTCAAGTATTTTTTTTATTTTTGATAATGTTTTTTATGAACAATCATGTGGTGCTCCGATGGGATCCCCACTATCTGGCCTTCTGGCGGAATTTAAATTACGCCCTCTCGAATCTAAAATTTTCAGCACTTTTGAGGTAGTTCCTTTATTATGGTTTCGTTATGTAGACGATATTTTTATTGTTTGGCGAGATAATATAGATGAGTTAATGATTTTCATACAACAGTTAAATGAACTTGACAATAATATTAAGTTTACTTTTGAAATGGAAACAGGGGGAAAATTACCTTTTTTAGATGTTGAGTTACAGAGAAAGGGTAATGAATTAATTCGTTCAGTTTACCGCAGATTTAAACGTTATACCTTCCGATGCATGCACCCCATTGCCTTACAAATTATCCAACTTCAGGTTCCTAATCAATCGTGCTTTCAGGATTACTTCTGATATAAATCTGGGGGATGAATTAGAGAAAATTAAACGTATTGCTAGTGATAATGGATATCAGTTAAAATTAATTAACAAATTGATTCAGAGCTCTTTTGATACTTCTAAAAATAAAAATAAACTATTAATGAAGTTACTATGAAAAGGGTTATAGCAAATTATTTCCCGGGTTTCTTTGAACATATAAAAAATCATTTAAGAAATTTTGGCTTATGTTTGATCGCGAAGCCGCCTCCGAAATTAAATAATTAAATACTAAAATTGATCCGATTAACAGAGATGACCTCTCAGGAGTTTATATGATTCCATTTATTAGGGAGGGAGGAACCAAAAATCATTATATAGGTATAACGCAACGAAAATTCAATATCAGATATAAACAACATATAGCGGACATAAAATACAATAGAGGTAATACTGCTTTATACCGGCTAAATCAAATAGAGAACACTAACATACTTTTTAACGAGAGTAAAATCATGTATAGGTCTAATTTTTATTTACAATTATTCATAAGAGAGCCCATTGAAATTTATTTAAGAGGTTCAGGAGTTTGTAACGATACATTATCTTTTCGTATCCCGAATTTATGGGTTGAATGGTTGGATAAATTACGGCATCGCGACATAAAGGGAACACGAGAAATCACGAATATATAGGGCACGTTACATGATTACTTGTTTATTTTCGATGATTTTTTCCATTTTTCATTATGCATTTGTAATTTTCTACTATACATTCTGACGACGACTCAGAAAATGTTTTGAAACATGTAAATAATGAGTTTTTAATTTACTTTTAATGTGTTTTTATAACGTCTTTTAAGCAAGTAAATATTTTAATATTATGATATGATTAGAAATGGAACGTAATTTTGACTTACTACTCGCACTTATTTACATTTGTATTTTTCTATCTTACAATAATATGTACTTTAATTTTTTTCCTCTCAATTACATTCAATAAATCATTCCTTTTCCCAAACTTATTTGTAGAGACGCTGTGTATTGGTGGTAAATAAGGCAAGAAAAGCTAATGTCAGAGGGTCTAAGTCTGAAATGTTAAACATTTAAAATCCGGCTATGTTTTACTTTCTGTAACATAGCTATTCATGTAAAGTGAAAATATTTTTTGTGTGTATAAATTTAAAAGTTTTTTTAATATTTCATACTTTTTAAGAAAATATAACCCTTTATATAAAAATTTGTGATAAATTAATTTCTCCAAAATTTCCTGTTTTTCGGAAAAGAACGAATTTTTTTTTCCCACCTCTTCAAAATTTCAGAAAAACTTACATTACTATTTAAAACTACTATACACTTTATATAGCGAATTAAGGAGGCAAATATATCGATAGTGTACATAATGTTCATAATACTCCTCGACTCGTCTAATTTTTAACTATATTAAAATTATTAATTAATTGTTTTTGTTTTCTAAAAAAGTGAACGCAAAACAATTGTTCTATAATTTTAATGCGGTATTTTACAATATTAATATGGTAGAATAAATGTATGTCTATTTTGAAACTTAAAGTTTTAAATTTCATATTAATATGCAATATCCATTTAAATATTTTCCTCCTTGCCATTTGATTCTCCTTTTTTATTCATTATTTGTTCAGCAAAGCATTTTATTATCTTAAAAAAGGTATCGCGATACCAAAACTATGTATTATATATTTGTAAAATAAATGCTTCCTATTCTTGCTACATTTAAATTTTCCTGAATTTTGTAAAGCAATATATTTACATAATGTAATATTTTGTATTTTATGTTGACAATTATTGCTGGTCCTCGAATACTAGTGAAAATATGCATAAAACTACAACATTTTCTTTTACAGAGGCTGAATGTGAAAGAAATTTTTCAAGTTTGTAAATTAAATCACTTCTGTGATGTGATTCATCCAAACAACGAATTTCATTTCTCAGTGCTAATATATATGGAAATTTTTCACTTAAAAACACTTTTATTATCTTTGTGTATTACATTTCTTATATTTATTTGTACTCCAGTTTTGTTAACATTCTAGTAACACATTTTACTAACTCAGTTATCTTGAAAATGTTTCACTTTATTTACATTATAAAATATATTTAATATTTCTGTCACTGAAAACTATTTTTATGGATTTTAAAACATTGTATTTTGATAAATATATTTCAAAATGTGACAAGGCAAAATACACTGAAAGATTTTCGAATCCACATTGGCCTTTTTTAAAGCTTTCGTAAGCTCACGAAAAAAAAGTTCAAATCTGTCAATACAATAGATATTTTCCTGTTTTCGTTTTCCTTTCGTTTCTCATTTGAATCCACACCCAAAACATGAATAATTAGAGATTCGATCTCCGATCAGTTTTTTTTATATATATATACGTTCGATAAGTATTTTAAATTTGTTTTCATCAAAATACTACACTTATAAGGCATGGACAGATTTTGAATCTAGTTTATCAAAAAAAAAAAAAAAAAAAAAAAAAAAAAATAGAAAGAAATTATTAGTTGCTGAAATAATATAAACTTTCCAACAAACAATTACACTATCGTATGCAATTTTATCACTAAACTGCTACGTAGAAATGCGAGAGTTACTACTAAATTGGGAATAGTATTATCTTTCGGAATAGAATGTAATTTTTGAAATTCTGGAGCATCTATATATTAAAAAATGTATAAACTTGTCTTTTATATATTTTTTTAATGGTTGCGTTAAACATTTAGTTTTTTATTTAGGTGTCTTGCTAGAAATGATCACGAGAAAGTACAAAGTTTTTACATTTAGTCTTAAGTCATCTTAGAATTTTAATAGAAAATCTTAAAGAAAGCTTAATCCATAACTTTATAAAAATAAAATTAAGATCACTAATAGATTTCCAGTCGATTGCTACATTTCGTTTTTTGTTTACGACCAAAATATAGTATGGTGATCGTTGTTATTTTTGCACGCTTACCTTTTTTTTTCTTTTTTTCTTTCTTTTTTTTTTTTCTTTTTTCTACTGCTTAAATTGTTTGCAATACACAGCATTAACTTTTAATTAAGGTTTAAGTTTAATTATAAAAATCCATAAATTTTTATTACCAATATATATATATATATATATTTATATATATATATATATATAACCTTTTATACACACTGATCAAAAAATAGCTTTGTGCATTTTATGTATTTTGTAAACTTAATTCCATGTCTAGTATTAGTAAACAAACAGCTTACATTACAGCCAATGATTTAGTTTGTGATAAATAATACTAACTAAAAAATAATTGTGTAAGAAGCCTTTTAATTGGTATAAAATGTATCCTTAAAGAAATTTTATATATTTAAGTTTTAGAATATTATAAAAAAACTTAATAATTTTATTGCTAATTTGTGTGCATAACAATATCTATGTTGAAAGTCTAAAAGTAAGTCTGCAAAGTTTAAAGAAAAAGCATATTAAACCGATGGAAACGATGTGTATCTTTTCGCACGTGTACAATACATTTAAACGACATATTTAAATTATTCTTTCTTCGTTATAAAGATTTTTTAAGGTGAATTACCTCCATAATGTATGATAAAATAAATTTAATAAACAACGATTTGCATTAATCTTATTAAGAAAACACGCTTTAAGAAATTAAACTAATTAAATTTATTCTTAAATTGCCCAAGTGATATAAAAGTAAAATTGTGACATAAAATAATTCTTTTAGAAAAAAATCGGAAGTAATTCAAAATTAGGCCACATATTTAGTTTCCAAACAGCAATCATTTTTAGATTACATATAGTTTACATTAAATTTCATTTCAATATTATTTTATAAAAATGCCTTTTCTTCACATTTCTCCCGAAATGTGCTTTTGCGTCATGTGCGTGAATGTTTGAGCAGTTAAGCTCTGTAAATTGATTTGCAGAGGCTCTTTGCTTATATATTATTGTAAAGTTTTACAGTAAGTAAAGCAAATTAAGTTAAAATGAGTTAATTTGATATTTATATTTCATCTTAAATATGTTTTAAAATTAGCAAAATTTAATCATTTTCAGAACACGCTTTTTGGAGCATAATTTAAATGAAAACTGTATATTAGGTATTATATTGCATGTTTTCTACGTCACGAAAAACAGCAGATGTTATTCATTTGAAGCCGAATTTCTTAATGTATGTATCATGTTTTGCAAACATAAACTAGCATTTTAATTAGATAACACTATGTATAGTAATTACTTATAAACAGATTAAGCTAAATAATGCTATAAAAGTGATAATACACAAAAGTGATTATCACTTTTTATAGCATTATTTCGCTTAATTTTAATTAGACTTTTTGTTTTCTAAGAAATTTAAAGCTTTCTAAATAAATCGAAATGCACTACTTTTTTTTAAGACTGAAAATGTTTTTTATAAGAATTAAGAATTTAAAAAAAAAAAAGAATGATTTTGCGAACTACTAGATCACATTTATTTGGCATTTCTACGATTTGCAGTCGCTGAAAATAAAAAAAGTTTGCTTCCTTTGTTTTGTATATTTCAATTTATTTAAATCCGAACTATCAATCCTTAGATCAAAAAATAAAGTTTATTTTAAGGGAAAGTTTCTACGGCAAATAAGATTTTTGAAGAAATAAAGCTTGCTCAGAGAAAAAAGTAAGTTTCTTTTAACTGACAATTTATTTTTATTTCTAAAAGAAAGTATTTTAATGTTCATCAAAATAGAAGCTATTAGAAAGACGTTTAACAAATAACTCTGATGATGCATGGCTGTTTAAATTGTTTGGATACAAAAATCATAAATACATATGTCATAAAAATGAGAGAAAATATTTATATTTTGAAAAATGTTTCCTTGAAATACTGAAAAACATTTTGGCGGCCATTAAATTAAAAAAAATTATATTTAAAGTGAGGTGCAAAAAAAATTAGAAATTAAAAAAGGTTTCTTTCTTAAGTATTTGACCTTGATATAAGGATTCAGGAGCATTTTTTGTTTGTCTTTATCTTAAAAAATGGCTCAGATATAGCAGTTCCAATTTCTAATATGAGCGACATTTTGAAAAATCTGATTTTCTGCCTGCGACAGCACTCATATATATCAACCGATTCCGATGTGATTGAGCATGTGCACAGCAATTACTAAGGTCTCGACCAAGTTGACTGGTTAGCTTCATCCACCATGTTTTCTTAAAATGGCAGACACTTTAAGAAATCGCCGAGTTTGGCAGCCAAATATAAGTTACTTTAAATAAAAGCAGCTTGGATAAAGCTGGCTAAATTCGCGAAATTCTCATTCATAATGATTTAGTACTGATAAAAATTAGTATTGAATCTCCTATATTCGGTTTCCACTAAATTGAGCTTCGTGTGTTTGAATAATATAAATTGTCTTTTTTAAAATAAAGAATATGAAAGCTACCTCTTCCTCTCGGCACTGGCCGGAAGGACTTTTTTATTATATTTTATGATGCAGTTTTCCGACATATGCAATTTATGATTGCTTATAAGCAAGCAGAACAACCGTGATTACATTTAACAATTTCATGGTGACCTTGTCATGACCTTGTTTGAATGTAATACGTTCCCTTTCATAGCTGGGGACACTACATGGTCTTTAAGTGAACTTTTGATTAATATCAACATATTTCGTTTAAACATTTTCTGATGTGCTCACTGCAGTGTTCCATTCATATAATTGATCAATGATCGATAGGAAGCTTTCATCTCTAGACGTTTATTTGTAAAATTGAGCAAGTTTATTTGTTTTAACGCATAACTCTTTTTTATTATATTTTATGATGCAATTTTCCTACATATGCAATTTATGATTGCTTATAAGCAAGCAGAACAACCGTGATTACATTTAACAATTTTATGGTGACCTTGTCATGACCTTGTTTGAATGTAATACGTTCCCTTTCATAGTTGGGGACACTACTTGGTCTTTAAGTGAACTGTTGATTAATATCAACATATTTCGTTTAAACATTTTCTGATGGACTCACTGCAGTGTTCCTATCATATAATTGATCAATGATCGATAGGAAGCTTTCATCTCTAGACGTTTATGTGTAAAATTGAGCAAGTTTATTTGTTTTAACGCATAACTCTTTTAGGTAGCTTTCATTAGAAAAAGCTACCTATTGCAGCCATTCGGAGGAAAGCGATTTCAAAAAATTTTGGTATATTTTCATCGATCATGACCCCCAGACCCCGAAACCACCCTCCGTTCAAAATTGATATATATATATATATATATATCTGACCTTTGTCACACTGTAACTCTCGTATTTTTGAACCGATTTGGATGTAATTCGGTGTGTACATAGTACATACAAATATCTCGACCGAGTTCGTTGGCCAGCTTCATCCGCCATTTTGTTTCAAAATGGCGGCCATTTAAAATTTAAAAAAAAAAAATTAAAATTTGAAATGTGTTTCAAAAAAATTGAAAATGGAAAAATATTTTTTCCTTATGTATTTGACCTTCATACAAAGATTCGGAGCAGTTTTTGTTTTGTCTATATCTTAAAAAATGGCTGAGTTATAGCATTTTAAATTTCTAGCGTGGTTGACATTTTAAAACGTCCTGAATTTTGTCACGCGATAAAAGGCGTATTTATGAACCGATTTGGATGTATCTTGGTGTGTACATAGTACATACAAATATCTCGATGAGTGCGTTGGCCAGCTTCATCCGCCATCTTGTTTCAAAATGGCGGCCATTTAAAAAAATTTTAAAAATTTAAATTTAAAATAAGATACCAAAAAATTGGAAAATGAAAAAGATTTTTTTTGTATGTGTTTGACCTTGATACAAAGATTTGGGAGCAGTTTTTGTTTCGTCTCTATCTTAAAAAATGGCTGAGTTATAGCATTTTGCATTTCTAGCGTGGCTGACATTTTGAAACGTCCTGATTTTTGTCACGTGATAACAGGCGTATTTATGAACCGATTTGGATATAACTTGGTCTGTACATAGTACATACCAATATCTCGACCGAATTCGTTGGCCAGCTTCATTCGCCATCGTGTTTCAAAAGGGTTGCCTTTTTTAGGGTTTCGTTCATCTGACGAAACCCTATTCGTCTCGCTTCTTTGTCTGTCTGTCTGTCTGTCTGTCCGTCTGTCTGTCCGTCACAGAACCCGTTCTCAGAAACTATACATGTTGGAGACTTGAAATTTTGAGTACTTATAGCTGAACACCTCACATGAAACAACAAATCCTAAAATTTTGAAAAAGTCTTAAATTTAACCCTTTGGGCTCCCACATGTGTATTTCAAACAATTCTTTCTAAGTCAGCCCCTAATGAGGTTGGAGCCATGAAATTCTGCATACTTATAGCTGAATACCTGAGACAACAAGACAAATCATAAAATTTTGAAAAAAGTTTTATATTTAACCCTTAGGGCTCCAACTTGTGTATTTTAAGCAATTTTTTCTAACAGAGCCCCTAATTAAGTTAGAGACATGGAATTTTGAATTATTATAGTTAAACACATGGGCCCACACAACAAATCATAAAACTTTGAAAAAGTGCTATATTTAACCCTTTGGGCTCCAATTTGTGTATTTTCAGCAATCCTTTATAACAGAATTCCTAATCAAATTGGAGACATGCAATTTTGTATTCTGATAGCTAAACACCTCAGATCACACGACAAATAATAAATTTCGAAAAAGTTTTTTGTTTAACCCTTTGGAGTCCAGCTTGTGTATTTTAAGCAATTAATTTTAACAGAGTCCCTAAGTGAATTGGGGACTTGAAATTTTACATACTTTTAGCTGAATGCCTCGGATCACACGCCAAACAATAAATTTCGAAAAAGTTTTATATTTAACCCTTTGGACTCCAGCTTGTGTGTTTTAATCAATTCTTTTTAACAGAGCCCCTAATTATATTGCAGACTTGAAATTTTGCATACTTATTGCTGAAAACTTCAGATCACACGACAGATAATAAATTTCGAAAAAAAGTTTCATATTTAACCCTTTGGATTCCAGCTTGTGTATTTTAAGCAATTCGTTCAAACTAAGCCCATAATTAAATTGGAGATTTGAAATTTTGCATACTTATAGCAGAACAACTGAGGCCAGGCGACAGATCATAAAATCTTGAAAAAGCTTTACATTTAACCCTTTGAGCTCCCACATATATATTTTAAGCAATTCTTTCTAAATGAGCCCCATAATTAAGTTGGAGACATGAAATTTTGCATACTTATTGTTGAACACTTCAGATCACACGACAAATAATAAACTTCGAAAAAACGTTTTATATTTAATCCTTTGGACTCCAGCTTGTGTATTTTAAGCAATTCTTTCTAACTAAGACCATATTAAAATTGGTGATTTGAAATTTTGCATACTTATAGCAGAACACCTGAGGCCAGGCAACAAATTATAAAATCTTGAAAAAGTCTTACATTTAACTCTTTGAACTCCCACATATATATTTTAAGCAATTCTTTCTAAATGAGACCCATAAATAAGTTGGAGACATGAAATTTTGCATTCTTATAGCAGAACACCTGAGACCACACGACAAATAATTTTTTTTTTTTCAAAAAAGTTTTACGTTTAACCCTTTTGACTCTATCTTGTGTCTTTCTAACTGAGCCCCTAATTAAATTGGAGACATGAAATTTTGCATACTTATAGCTGAACGCGTCAGATCATAAGACAAAATATGAATTTTTGAAAGAGTCTTATAATTAACCCTTTGGGCTTCAACTTCTGTATTATAAGCAGTTATTTCTAACTGAGCCCTGATTAAGCTGGGGATATGAAATTTTGCATACTTATAGCTGAACACTTGTGATCACACGACAAATGATAAATTTTTTAAAAAGTCTTATATTATTGACTCTTCTGGGCTCTAACTTGTGTTTTTAAGCCTTTTTTCTAACTTAGCCGCTAATTAAGCTACAGCGAGCTAGTTTCAGTTGAAGGATCCGGGAGGGGGTGGGGTCAATTTTTCTCCAAACGCCTCTTCTGATATATCATTTGACGACCCTTCGGCCACTCTTTCATTTTATCCACAATAGCCTTTCATATTTTATTTCCACTTGGTGGGCTTTCCTATTTTAAGTTTTATGGGTCCAATTTCCTCGACTAATGTAAGTGCGAATATGTTCTAAAATGCAGTTTTGTCGGGCAGACATTTGTTTAGAATAGAGTGCACTTCCTAGTTGCGAATTGTGGAGCTAACAGATTTTGCAAAAGGATAGTGTTTTGAAAGAAATATTAAACGAAACCCTCTGTGCGATCTGTGATCACACTGACCCACTTGTTTTTTTAAATTAAATTTAAAATTTAAAATGAGGTATTAAAAAATTGGAAAATGAAAAAGTTTTTTTATGTGTTTGCCCTTGGTACAAAGATTCCGGAGCAGTTTTTGTTTCTGAAAATTTGTTATTTTGTTTATAACTTAAAAAATGATTGAATTATAGCATTTGAATTTCTAGCATGGTTAACATTTTGAAACGATCTTGTATTTGTCACGCGATAACACACGTATTCGCCTATTTCGATTTAAGAAGGCATGTGGATAATATACATCAATATCTCGACCAAGTTCGCTGGCCAGCTTCATGAGCTATCTTGTTTCAAAATGGCGGCCATTAAATTTAAAAAATTATATTTAAAGTGAGGTGCAAAAAAATTAGAAATTAAAAAATGTTTCTTTCTTAAGTATTTAACCTTGATATAAGGATTCAGGAGCATTTTTTGTTTGCCTTTATCTTAAAAAATGGCTCAGATATAGCAGTTTCAATTTCTAATATGTGTGACATTTTGAAAAATCTGATTTTCTGCCTGCTACAGCACTCGTATATATCAACCGATTCCGATGTGAGTGAGCATGTGCACAGCAATTACTAAGGTCTCGACCAAGTTGACTGGTTAGCCTCATCCACCATGTTGTCTTAAAATGGCAGGCACTTTAAGAAATCGCCGAGTTTGGCAGCCAAATATAAGTTACTTTAAATAAAAGCAGCTTGGATAAAGCTGGCTAATTTCACGAAATTCTCATTCATAATGATTTAGTATTGATAAATATTAGTATCGAATCTCTTATATTCGGTTTCCACTAAATTGAGCTTCGTGTGTTTGAATAATATAAATTGGCTTTTAAAAATAAGGAATACGAAAGCTACCTCTTCCTCCCGGCACTGGCCGGAAGGACTTTTTTATTATATTTTATGATGCAATTTTCCTACATATGCAATTTATGATTGCTTATAAGCAAGCAGAACAACCGCGATTACATTTAACAATTTTATGGTGACATTGTCATGACCTTGTTTGAATGTAATACGTTCCCTTTCATAGTTGGGGACACTACATGGTCTTTAAGTGAACTTTTGATTAATATCATCATATTTCGTTTAAACATTTTCTGATGTACTCACTGCAGTGTTCCATTCATATAATTGATCAATGATCGATTGGAAGCTTTCATCTCTGGACGTTTATGTGTAAAATTGAGCAAGTTTATTTGTTTTAACGCATAATTCTTTTTTATTATATTTTATGATGCAATTTTCCGACATATGCAATTTATGATTGCATTATAAGCAAGCAGAACAACCGAGTTCAAAATTTCAAACCACTTTTAATTTTATTTTTCTTCAGTTTGAATTTGTTTTTGTTTTTCTGAAAACTTTACATACCTTGAACGATTTCATGATAGTTTTCACATAAAAATTTGTAAAATTATTTTCTAACGGACAAGAAAATTTTACACTCGATTACGAGAAAATGCTAGAAATTGAAATTTTGTACCAAAGATAAAAATTGCAATAGTGCACATAGCAGTGGTTGGATTCAAATACGCATACATTTTTTTCACATTCGTAAGAATTTAATTTAAGAAAATTTTTTAACGCAAATTAACAATAATGCATAATTAATAATTATTTTGAGATCTGTAGTATTTAAAAAAATGTTAAGAGTTCAAATGCCCGCACTGTAAATAAATCCGACCAGTTTTCCTGTAGGAGTTGGAAAAATTGTTGCCCTTATCGTAGCGGAAAATTTTCCGACCCAGCTCGGAATAAAATTCGTAAAAAAAACGGAAATAATCAATGAAACGGTATTTTTTGGATTTTATTCCGAGCTAGGTCGGATATTTTTCCTGTAAGATAAGGGCAACTAATTTTCCGATTCCTACAGGGAAACTGGTGGGATTTTTTTTATCGTGCAGGAAATAGATTTTGTCATGTTCTATTACAGCAGAAAAAGAAAAAGGCTTCAAAATGAGAACTAAAAATGTAGTTGATCGTTGAATAGGATTACCTAAATCCACATTATGCAAATGTTTCAAATATTTTCAAAGAATTTGCACAAGAATTATGTTAATAGTTGAAGAGAGTAGTTCAAATACACTGTAAAAAGAATCCGACCAGTTTTCCTGTAGGAATCGGAAAAATAATTGTCCTTATCTTACCGGAAAATTTTCCGACCCAGCTCGTAATAAAATCCGTAAAAAAAGGAAATAGTCAATAAAACGGTATTTTACGGATTTTATTCCGATTTTACGAATTTTATTCCGAGCTGGGTCGGAAAAATTTCCGGTACGATAAGGGCAACTATTTTTCCGATGCCTACAGGAAAACTGTCGTTTTTTTTTTTTTTTTTTTTTTACAGTGTATTTCTTTAAATCTGAAATACTTAAAGACCGTAGTATTTTATATTTCATAACCTTTTTTTTTTTTTTTTTTTTTTTTTTTTTTTTTTTTTTTACCGCAGATTTAATATGACTGACAATAAGACTGACTTCGACGAATATATACATAAAAATAGCTCGCTCCATAGATTTTAAGAAAAAACAAACAGAATAAATAATATTCAAGGCTGGAGTAGCACAGTTCAACTGTGCTACTTTAGTTATGTTCATTATGAGCATAAAAAATGTTTAAATGTTTATCTGCTTTAATAGATAAATATCATTTTCTATCTAAATCTATGTACAACATGAACGAATTAATATGGTGACATATAAGCCATCTTAAGTGCTCTCTCTAAAAGAAAGCGCGCTAGGAATAAAATACCCAGCGTACAAAAAAAAAAAAAAAAAAAAAAAAAAAAAAAAAAAAAAAAAAAACAGAAATGCAATTATCGTTAGTACTATATCCACACCATGTGATTTTATTGCAATTGTTTTTATCTCTGTTAGATAGAGAAGGAACTACGATTTGTTAGATGGAGAATCTCTTGGATCTTCCGGAGTAATATAGATTTTTCATACACTACAAATTTGTTGATTTGTTTTATTAATGATGGCCTATTTCTAAAGTGGATGACATATTTGAAGAATATTGCGAAATCCCAATATAATTACAACGAACTGTTCCTTTCGCAGCATCTACAATATCCAGCCTTTCTGGCAAAAATATTACACCAATGAATGCAAAAAAAAAAGGCTTAAGTCCAAGAATAGCTATAGGCGTATTTTTAATTTCTTAACGAGTTAAAACAGTTTTATCGTTTAACGAGTGTCACTGATCCAGAATTGAGGAAATTTTGAATCACGATTATCCGCATTTAAAATATAAGTTAATTGCATGTAATTGATCATAATTCGGCACATTCAAATGCAGAAATTTCGTCAGATAACGGTATGGGGGCAGTTCCCACTACAATGCTGTAAGAATACATCATGTAATTTTAACTATAATTAATTACACGTAATTAAATTGTATTTGTATTGAATACAATTGAAATTACGAATTTGCCTAACTCTGCACTGGTCTACGCACTTTGAATCCCGTCATTTTTAAGAAAGACCATTTATAGGTTTACATGGTCACAGAGAGGAAAACCCAGAAATCGATAATGAGATCTAAAAACAGCAGTAGGGTGGCGCCGAAAAAATTGTTATTAATAGTCTCTTATAGCCTGAAAAAGTTAAGACATGGCTATACAGTTCGATCAATGCCCCTGTCGGATGTAGTTGAAAACAAGTTTGTCTTCTGAAGGTGTAGATTCTTTGGTGAAATCACCTTCTCAGTATGGATCTCCGAGATGCCCGAGATGATTTATGTAATTGCTGTATCAGACAATAAAGTCCATAAAACGTAAACTCAAGAAGTTATAAACATATACCTCTCGAACAAAAATGAGTCGTCTACGTACGATTCAGTATGCTTCAGTACGGTTTATGTATTACGTGACATAAAAGAACATCCTATGCCCTCTTACACAACAGAGTGTAAAAATGCGCATTTATCTCTTGTGTCTTTTTGTTGAGTAAAAATAACAGTTTTGGTTCTCCAAATGGTTAAGCTAAGTTGCTACCCGTTTATTAATCCCTTGAAGAGCGGTGGAATATTTTTATACCATTAAATATAAATCAATATTAGTACCAAAAAATTTTATCAAAAGTTTTTTTTTCTAATTTGGTGAGAAAAAATGCTGTAAAATGGCATATTCTCATTTCAAGATAAAAAGTGTTAGAAATTTTGTATGAATACCACACTACATAACCACAATTACTTGCCCCTGAATGGGAAACATTTTAATAATAAATACATGGATCTTTGATACTGGGTTTCCCTTAAAGAAGGATCCCGTTTAACATTAAAGAATTTGAAAACGGTAACGATAGAAATAACCCATTTGTGGCATCTTTATTACCATATGATTCAGAAATTAGTTTAAAATTTATCTAATACGTGACGCTTTAAGGTAGAAAACTAAATGACAACATTTTAGAAATATCCGTCAACATGACACAGTCTCATAGCAAAACTAGCGGATGACATGTCAAACAGAACTAGCTCGCAAGTATATCTCATCTGGAATGTCCTGACATGCCTTACAGGTGTAGTTATGTTCGTGCCCTGCTAAACTTTGTGTGTCTGATAAGTTAGTTTTGCCTTTTAAATAAACCCACTGAACAAAGAAATCTCAAACATTCAATTCCGGCGAAAAAGGAGAGGTGGAGGGGTAGTGTAATTCTGTTGAAAATAGCTTACAGCGATACCTATTGGCGAAATTTTAAACTGATATTGAAATGGAATTGTTAAAAATATATTGCTTTCCTAACCACGATGCAACAAACGGGATATTTCTAGCGTTAACAGCTTTCAAATTATTTAATTTTGTTCATGAAAGGTTTTCCAAAAATCATGTCGCCTTTTTAGGACACCCGGAATATCCAATATTTAATCCTTTATAGTTAGTAGTTTGGAAAATACACAGTTATGCATAGTTTACATTTATATAGTTGTAAACTGATAAACTGCAAGACTGCTAATTGCTAAAATTAAAATGCTATAAAACATATAAAAACAGAATCTCTGTAACCATATTTTGGGAAACTAAATTGATTATTTTCACTGCTTTTAGATGAAGCCTATAAAGTGCTAAGAAAGATGTTCGTTCTAATGTGGTATAAAATTACTTGGATATGTTTATGATGTTACACTTTCAGTGCACTATGTACAGTTACTCAATATTGTAAATCTGTGTAAAATCTTGATAACTGTATAAATTTAAAGAATGCATATATAAGACATTGCAGCTAAGTGGTGAACGATAAAACTCAAGCTTGACAGTCAGATAATTTATCAAAGAAATGAAATATATAAAAATATATAAACATATTGTGTTTACCCTCCGCTAAAAAAGAACAGCTCATGTTAATTTAATTTCAGTGCGTAGATTCTTAAAAATATAGATTAAGTACAGACTAAGTTAAGATTAACTATATATTGAAATATATATATATTCTACAAATATGGTCACATTGTTATTTTAATAGTTATTATATATTGAAACTCAAATTTTATAATGATTAAAAGGGGATAATTTTTATTTGAAGAAAGTACCTATAATTTTTTCCGCATGAACTGGAATACAAAGTTTCTGTAAATTAAGTGACAATTCTGAGCTTAATAAACGTAAATGCTGTTTTTATCTACAGGCTTACATTCCACACATTAGAAACCACATTCTTGCTAAACTTACTTTTTAAGAATCAGCATTAGAGCGGGTGGAAGATTTTCAGAAAATAGCTTTAAATTGTTCCCTTTTTTAAAAATGAATCCAAAATTTAGCGCGAAATTTCTATTAAAATATTGCTCAGTATTTCAATATTGTTCATGTTACGTCCTATGAATTAAAATGATAGCAATTACTTGAAACAGATGAATTATTCATAATGAACTCACATTTTTATTACAAAAGGTTTATTTACCTGACAAGAAAAGATTCTTCCTACTTTTATGATCAGAATAATACAGCCATAGCAATTTGTTTTACAACTATTAAAAAATCTTTTCATATTAGCAACTCTTAATTTTAAGTCTAAATAACTAACTTTTTCTCACAACAACTTCCAGTTTCATACGAATATCATAAGGTGAAATGTACCGACAAATTTGAATATGATATCAAAATTAAGTGTTTGTATTGAAACTTTAGGAGTTTGATAAATTTATTAGAGGAATACGGTCCTGTAAAATTATTTTGTTACCAAAAGTTTAAAGAAGACTTGATGTCATTGAAATTTAAAGCTTTTTTTAATATAATTATCTGTTGACCATTCTGTTAAAAACTTTTCTTCCTACGAAGTTGGAATTTATATATTAGAAAATCAGTAAAAACAGCATTTCTTAGTTCAACGTAGCAGATAAAAAGAATTTTAAGCAGCTTTATAAAATGAAAAAACTGTCCATGTGATAAAAACTGATAGCACTTGAAATAGAGGATTTGAAATTTAACTGCAAAAGAACTTTTACCAAGAATACTTAAGATGAAACTTATCAGAATATGTAAAATAATTTATATATATATTTATATTTAACATTCACAGCACAATAAGTTTTGAAAAAAAAGGCTGATGGGGAAAGAACATTAAACCTAAGTAAGACTTTTCAAAAGGAGTTTACTTTCTGAATGTGAATAAGAAGATTCCGCGTCGAATTCTAAAATAGAATTCGTAGTGATAAAAAGTTTAATTTCATTTAACACTAGCATTACGGCGTTTTCCATATACCTATAACTACGATCACCGGTCATTTTGACCGATACTCTCGAATAAATGGAAAAGCGTATTTTTTGATAGTATTATGTAAGTTAAATCTTGTAAATATACGACATGCTTTTTTAATAAGTAAACTATATAGTTAATAAGATAAAAAAATGTAAAAAAATGCTAATTTAGCATAACAAAGAGTTAAAAAATAAAAAACATTCAAGATTTTAAAAACTTGTTATAGTTTAACAAATTTAAATACAAATTGATTTTATTTAAAATTAAATAAATTTATTACTTAGATTATTCGGTTTGACAGCGTACACACATTACTGATTTCTTAATTTTACTTGTACAAGTTCCACAAACATATTTTTACAGTTTTCACAAATTTTTTATTAAAGTATTTATTTGGCATTGTTCACGTTTACGGGATGGAGTGTGACAAGTATCAATTCTCAACTGGTTAGAAGAAGAAAGCGTTGGTTTTTTTTTTTTTTTTGATGAAACGTACATCTTTCTGAGCTCCTCAGCTGTATCTAAAATGAAATCACGGCGGCTGTAGTTGTTATATCCAGTCGTCTTTCTATAAATAATCCATGCATTTATAGCTGCAAAATCAAAAATGTGAAAAAAAACTTGAACTGTCCAACGTCTGGATGAGGACTTCACAGAATATTTTCTGGCCATCTGGTCCAAAACATCAACTCCATATTTGGTCCCATTGTAAAAAATTACAACTTCAGGTTTTTGTGTTTCATTGGATGAAATTTCCAATGTTGGGTGTAAACTACTCAGGAGCAAGACGTTTTTGTTCTTGTTTCCTTGATAAGACGTAAGCGTTATATTTTCCTGCTTAGCAATCTTACTAGAATATAGCACATCTCTTGTTTTCTTGAAAGAATTAGGTACTTCTCTTTTTGAACGATTTATTTTACCAACACAGCTTATTCCTGCGTCTCTCGTTTGTTTTACTAAATTGAGTGATATAAAGGAATTGTCCGTTGTCAGGTTTCTTCCAGTGTTGTAGTAAGGTTCAATCAAGCGGAAAGCTGCATGTTCGTCAACCGTTCTACCATAGTGCTTGGTTTCATTCTTACCCAAATGCGGAAATCCATTCAGTAAATATTTTGAATGCACATCAGTAGCAAGCCAAAACTTAATGCCAAATTTGTCCGACTTTTTAAGCATATACTGAATAAATCGACATCGTGTCTTCCTGGGAAACAATTGTTCATCCACTACAATATTTTCCCCCGGTTTATAATTCATAAAGCAATTTCCGATAAATGTATTCCAAATATATGAAATAAGGGCAAATGGATCAGTTTGCAACCTCTGGGATCTAGTTGACTTCATGTCGAAGCGAAAATATCTCATAATTTCGAAGAACCTATCCCTGTACATTGTCTCAGTGAAGAATTTTGGACCCCAGGATTTTGACCACAAACTTAAAATAGAAAGACCTTTTGCAGCCAAAGCTCCTCGAGCATACAGCAGTGATACGAAAGCGTCTATCACATTGAGTGACAAAGACCAATTTGGATTTTGGGATTTTTTACGAGTCTCTTCTTCAGTGCACTGTTGAATATGACGCAATATTTTTTAGTTGATAAAAAAAAAATCTCCATGCACTACTTGCACTGCCATCAACTATTTTTCTTTTTGCATGCGGCGTTAGCCCAGACGCTTCTCGTAAGACATTCTGATGGGGACGTCTCCCTGTAACACTTGTCGAAATATTTCCTATTTTCCAAATTGAACCATCATTTTCAGTTTCTTCATCTTTTTTGTTTTCCTCGCCTTGGGTACGTCTAAGCTGTTTTCTAGTTCTGTTTGGTGGGTCTTGACTACTTTCTTGATCTTAACTGTTACCACTGATTTCATTTCTAGAATCTGTATTAGCAGCAGGCAAAGGAATATTTTCTGGATCTAAATTATCATTTTCATTTGGTGTTTTGTGAAAAGATTCTTCATCAGATGAATTATATTCACTTGTTCCTGAAGGAACAATCCAGTCTTCATCAGATAACCTGGATATAGTTCCGATATTAAATTTTTCATCAGGTTCAATATCTGAACCAGAATTATCATCGGAAATAGTTTCAAAAATTTTTAGCGCATCTTCTTTTGTTAGATATTTTCTACCAACACTTCTACGTGCCATGACAAGAAGCAAATAAAATAAGCAAGTCTGAACACTGACATTCACTGAAACGAAGTGCAGCTCAATATATTTGTATCCGTTGAAAAATAATATTTCTTACACAAAAGAAATGCGCAGTCAGTTGGCACGCTGCCATTCTAAACAGATGTCAAACAGGTGTTTTTCCTCTTCCTCCCCTTTTCTCGCTTCCCACCTAACAAATAATGCTTTGAAATGCACAAAGCAATATTCCTCTCACCACAGAAGCACCTGCTTATCTATTAGAATAGCGGAAACAGCTATGAATGTGAAGAAAATAACTTGACATGTGTAATTTTCTAGATACGGTCAAAATGACCGGTAGCCGTAATTCTAGGTATACATACTAATATTTTTAAAAATAATAATTTAAATTGAACAAAAAAGATTTTATGGAATATTCTTGCATTTTTAGGAAAAGTAAAAAAACATTCAGACTATAAACAGTCAATTTAAAAAGTTATGATACGTTAAATTGGATTTATGGTCAAAATGACCGCTGCCGTAATTTATTCATAATGAACTCACATTTTTATTACAAAAGGTTTGTTTACTTGACAAGAAAAGATTCTTCCTACTTTTATGATCAAAATAATACAGCCATAGCAATTTGTTTTACAACTATTAAAAAATCTTTTCATATTAGCAACTCTTAATTTTAAGTCTAAATAACTAACTTTTTCTCACAACAACTTCCAGTTTCATACGAATATCATAAGGTGAAATGTACCGACAAATTTGAATATGATATCAAAATTAAGTGTTTGTATTGAAACTTTAGGAGTTTGATAAATTTATTAGAGGAATACGGTCCTGTAAAATTATTTTGTTACCAAAAATTTAAAGAAGACTTGATGTCATTAAAATTTAAAGCTTTTTTTAATATAATTATCTGTTGACCATTCTGTTAAAAACTTTTCTCCCTACGAAGTTGGAATTTATATATTAGAAAATCAGTAAAAACAGCATTTCTTAACTCAAAGTAGCAGATAAAAAGAATTTTAAGCAGCTTTATAAAATGAAAAAACTGTCCATGTGATAAAAACTGATAGCACTTGAAATAGAGGATTTGAAATTTAACTGCAAAAGAACTTTTGCCAAGAATACTTAAGATGATATTATCAGAATATGTAAAATCATTTATATATCTATTTATATTTAACATTCACAGCACAATAAGTTTTGAAAAAAAAAAGGCTGATGGGGAAAGAACATTAAAACTAAGTAAGACTTTTCAAAAGGAGTTTACTTTCTGAATGTGAATAAGAAGATTCCGCGTCGAATTCTAAAATAGAATTCGTAGTGATAAAAAGTTTAATTTCATTTAAAAAGAATTTGTTCAAATTCCATGGATATTAGACTTTTCTTTTTAAAGAAATTAATATAATGAAACTTATAGAACGCTTCCACTGGCGTTTATTGACTTATAATTTTCTGTACCATAATATCAAAACAGCAATCGTCATGGTACATTTCTACTAATATGAAACGTAGATTTTTGTTTGCAAAATTTGCTTGAAAGATAAAAAAGTATAACCATTCTTGCTAGGGAGAGCCATGATTATGTTACTTTAATTTACGAAAAAATCGCCTAAATTATTTAAAAATTCGTAAGAGCAATGGTCATTAAAAAAAAATTAAAGTCACAAATAACAAATAAAATATTATATATCTGAATAAATATGTTATATTCTAATGCTATTGAAGGTACCTGAATAACATTATCCTTAGTAGTTTCCACTTCTCAATAACGCATAGTTTTTCGTAGAATGTTTTTAAAGTTTGAAGCACCTTTCATTATTTTAATTTAAACAACATTTATTATGTATACTAAAAACTGCATTATTTCTTTCGTTTACTTGTCTGTTTAAAGACAAAATAAACAAATAATTTATTAAGTATAAATTAAGTCTAATCAAATCTACTTATATGATGCGAATGTGCTCTGAAAAGAGTTTGAGTTTCAAAAAACTCCATTTTTAAATGCACTCACTCACTCACACACGCAAGTATGCACACGTGTATGTGTGTGGGGGGGGGAGGTGTGGCGTGTGTATGTAGTGTATGGCAGAATTTCCAAAAAAGTGTGTAAAGCGCTTTATTTTTTCACTATTGGAGATAAATGAAAAATTTAAAATGAAAAGTGTCTAAAATATTCATCTTCTTATTTTTCAAAAAATTGAAATTGCTATTCGACCTGCATAAAAATATATGGCTAATTATGGCTATATTTCGGCCAATAAAAAAAAAAAAAATTATTAAACGAATTTTCTCTGTAGCAATTGCCGAACATTTCGATTGGTGCGCCGCTAAATAAGCGTGCATAATTTTAACGTACCACAAGGTAAGATAATTTAAGCATTGATGAAAAAGTACATTTGAAGTACACATAAGTACCAATCCACTGTCTCTGAAATAGACTTACAAAATTGTTATGCATATAATGTGATGCTGTGGACGCTTAAATAACACGTGCGCCGAGCGCTCTAAAATTAAATCGGTGCTTGAATACTACCTCTACATAAAAGTACAATGTTCTACTATTAAAAGATACTTATATTATATTCTGTTATCAGGGTGCGTATATTTTTTCAACAATTACCACAAATTAACAGCACTTCATTTAACAGGGAAAAATATTAAAAATTACGGTGCCTACGGGTCTACTTGAAAATCCAAAGGCATGTACGCATCTAGATTATATCTTTATAATATGCAAAATTCCATAATTGCTTGGAGAGAGATAAAACTGTTTCGTATTTTTTGGTATACTCCTATTTTTTCTTTTAACTGACATATACACACTATTCTTGCATACCGTAACTTGTCAAGAATTGCTGATGTGAAGAGTGCGCCTGTTTTACCAAGCTTATCTACCTCAAGCCTGGTTTCATTTTTAACACTTTAAAACATAGTTGAATGTGTTTAAGAATTCGGTTTGTGCGTCTTTCCGCCATTTGTCCGTCTGTCTGTGCGTTTATCTCTCTGTCAGTGTTCTCACTAACGTAAATATAAGCAGATTGTCATGAAATTCATACATTTGTTTGAGGTTTACCATGGCATGTTCGGTACTGAAAAGGAAGTTTGTAGCGTTTACGATTCATTTGCAGGGTCACTCATAATAATTCCTTTACATTACGACGTGCGGGGAAATATCGTTTGCGGTGTATTTTAATGATATTAAACTAATCTAAGCATATTGAAATTTATGTATATCATTGAGGTGTACTACAAGTGTTATTGTGGGATCATGTTTGCAAATAATTTATTGTTCATTTACAGACACACACAAAAGAATTTGGCTAAGAAGAATAATTGCTGGAAGTTAGTTTTCAATTGTGGTACGGGTTTTAAAATTCATCTATTTTTTGCATATTACTTGCTACGTATAAATTCTATAGATCATATACAAAGCTAGGCAAATTTTTTCAAGTACATTTTCATTTATTTACTAATAGAATTATTGCTGAATAGAAATTTTCATCTGTGCTATGAGTTTAACTGAACTAATTTTGAACATACTGCGTAATATACGTACATATCATATACAAATCATATCCAGTGCTGTTCAAAAATAAATAAATAAATAAATAAAATAATTCAACATTTAATGGAAATTGCGCTAATTGTGTATTCAACTGCGTTATGCATTATCTAAATTATTTATTTAGACATATTTAGCCTTAATAAAGTGTAAAGTTTTATTACAGTGTTCTGATTGTGTTAGAAAGTATTACATAATCTATGCCAGACGCATGATTTTTTGTTATTTTTTAAATTTTAGTTATTTTTGACCCAAAACTTTCGTTTTCTTTTTCTTTTTTTTTATGCTTTCTCTAAAGAAGGGGCATGGGATGTCGTATATACACAGGCACTTACTTAACACAACCATAAACCGGTAGATTTTCCGTTCGCCTCTGAAAAAATATGTTAAATAATTCATCTTTTTTTTTTTTTTTTTTTTTTTTTTTTTTTTTTTTTTAAATTTATATAAAAAATGATGTAAAAGTTCTTTTTTTCTGCTTTATCAGAGACGGGAAAAGAATATTGTCAAGTAAAAATGTATTTCTATTAAAGTATTCTATTTAATAGAAGAGAGTAATTGAAATCTGCTATGTATTTAACTATTCAGTTATATCAATCATCAATTCAAGATGTACAAAGCCTGAATTCTTTTAAACCTTAAGATGTAAAGTTATTTCACCAAAAAGCAATATAGACCACATAAGCAAATATTCTTCGCTATTTTGGGTCAAAAGGAACTTCTTTGCAACTTTGCTCATCGATTAATGTCACGCATTATCCAATATACACTGAACGGTAAGCCATCAACATTCTGTAGAAACCTCGAGTATTGCCTTTCAGTAAAGACTTAAAAAATATTTCCAAATCATTTTTATGTAAAAGAATTAGTTTTACTTTATTTAAGTATCTCCATAAGGTCATTCAAAATATCAACCATTCAAAATATCTACTACTCTAAATTGCGCTTATTAAGCTCCGCTGAAAAATCCATAACACATTCATACTTCATTATTTTTATATTTACACTCTCCTGTGTTTAATGTATTTATTAATCAAATTGTTTTTATACATGGTTATTTAATTTCATTTATAAGGATATATATCCACATTTATTCCTTTTTAAAAGCTATCAAAATTGTCACTAAATTTGTTCCTAAATTATTAAATAAAATTATTTTCTCAGAAGTGTTAGATTTTGGGATAGTTACATACCTGAAAACATTTCTCACTAAACCCTCAAAGGGTAATGCGTCAAATAAGAAAAATATGCAATAAGTGGAGACTATTTAAATATTGCCGGATGGTTTTATAGAATTGCAGTTTTCAATTAAAAAAAATAATAATGTTGTTTTGTGTCTACGTGAATGTGATAATTTTCTAAAGTGCCTAAATTAGTTGAATTGGAAGACCCTAATTCACATCTCGCAACCGTATGTCAATTCATATAAGATCCATTGTGGCTTCCATTAAAGATAATTTACATTTAGTATTAAATGTTAAAGAAGTTTTCAATTTATAATATTACTGTCAAAAAGTTTTAATAAGTACTCTCTATTTTTAGTATTCAATATAAAAGCGTATATTGAATAGTGTCGTATTCAATTTTGATCATTGTATTATTCAATAGAAAATAGAAAACACTCCTATGTGGATACAAACCACAAATTGAAGTATACAATAACCTCCTCAAAAATTTCCACTACACTGAAAAGGTTCTTTATCTTTAAAACCCCAGGAACCAATATATTTGCGAGATTTAAAGAAGCAATTATAAAAAACAATGATTATTTTGCTGCAACTGATTTTAGGAAATGTTTTACAGTATTTTTATAGTATATTAACCCCTTAATTCTCTCTCCCGTCAATATCACAGGTTGAGGTGTCGTTCATTATTTCTCGTGCCCGTCATATTTCCGGGCTGGAAATTTAATTACTGGAAGAAACTTCTGAAACCAGAAACATTTATCTGGCATTTCCGTGTGAAATCTTTGAATATCCCCGTTTAAGTTTGGTTTTTGGCGCTGATTATGATGTTGGGTTTTGTATTGCAAGTTTCGAAATATATCATACTCAAAAAAAAATAATAATAATAATATTCAAAATTTAATGTATATACATTATTTCAAATATTATTTGTAAAAATTTGTGTGATGATGATAAATAAAAATCTAAGATGTGAAAAATAAAGGTATTGTTCGCATTAATTTGTATGGTTTGAAACAAACATTAAGACACAGAATTCTCTCATGATGACTTTCTACAAATGGGAACTTGTTCTGTAACATCTTTTTTTTTCGTCTAAAAAAACAAAAACTAATTGCATATTTTATTTAGAAACCATATAATTAATCAATTTATGTAATAAAAAATAGGTACTTTTTTATGGTTTTTCCAAATATTAAGGGATCATTAAGGGGTTAATCAACTTTCTCAATCCGGTCTTTAGGATGCTATCTATTCTCAAGTAAACATTTCGATGTAAAACAATCATGTTTTACATACAAACATGATAAACTAACAGCGTTAACATTAGCATTACAATTTATATTTGTGTTACTTTTGCGTGAAGAAATTCCATGATCAACTGCAAATGTTTAATTTAGAATTATTCAGCATTCTAAAAACCTATATTCCTGCTTTAGATAACTTATTAATAGCCTATAAAAACTACTTGCGAACGTTTCCAAAATCCAGTTACAGCAAAGGAAACTATGTTTTTATAAGAGATTCTATAAATTTCGTGAATAGGGAAGACTAGGGATGGTTGACCCACTTTTTAAAGAATGATTTTTAATTTTTTTAAATATTGAACGTAGAGTAAATTTTTATATATCATTTTATTCGTTATACAATCAGTTATCAAAATAAAATTTCTGCATAAGTGTAATATATACCGGGTGTCCCAAAAAGGACTGACTGATTTTAAAATTCAATAGCTTGTAAACGGTGACCGATATTTAAAAAATTCTTGCAGGAGGGTTATGCATAAGGTCAAAAGTTTTTTTACAGTGATTTTCAATTTTAGTTCGAATTACAAACAATAGATGGCGCTGCGATCGATAGACGCTCAATTCAGGCTCGATTTTTGGTACTTCGTGGCCCGGATAATACATTTCCATCTCCTTTTTCCGCATAGAACAAGAAAAAGGACCAAAAATCGAGCCTGTATTTAGCGACTATTGCTTACAGCGCCATCTATTGTTTGTAATTCGAACTAAAATCGAAAATCACTGTAATAAAACTTTTGACCTTATGCATAAACCTCCTGCAAGAATTTTTTAAATATCTGTCACCGTTTGCAAGTTATTGAATTTTAAAATCAGTCAGTCCTTTTTGGGACACCCGGTAAGAAATTTGAAAAATGATCGATTTTAACCATTAGAAAATAATGAGTCAAGGCTCCCGACATATGGGACGCTTGACCCACTTTGTTTTATATTGAAATATTTATGAAGAGAAATAAAATCTACTTAAGAAAGGCAACATAACTTTATGCTTCATGCTTTAATTATTTTAAAAACATTTTTGAAAATATGATGCTTAAACAAACGTATTTAGACGCAATCGCAAGTCAGAGGACAAAAATTTTGTTTTAAACAGAATTTTGTCTGAGTAGGTATAAGTGTACAGTAGAGAAAATGAAATATTGACATTTAAGATAGTATTCCGTTTGAAACAGGTTCCATTTTCATAGGCTTTCATGTATTTTTATGCCCGGAATTTATAGCCACTGTCCCGCATTTTTTGTCTCATTTTCCTACTTTTTATGACACTCGACCTGACAACTCTAATTGCCACATACTTTGACTTCATCTCACTGTATTCATGCTTGTGAAATTTGTCTACATATCTTCCAAAAGTTGTTTGATCAGTGCTATGTTCATTTGCAGCCGCATCTGCATTTAACTGATCATTATCTTCTTTATCACTCTCAGTGGCAAAGTACTTTCAGTACTAAAATGTTGAAATAAATGACTGCCACCAGAATTTATGAACAAATTTATTCGGAAGTAAGAAAAAGGGTATATTTCACATACATATTAAATGGAAAAGATTTTAGCAAAATTCTGATGCCATTGTGGCGTTTGGGAATTAAAATTAAGTGGTTTCATAAGCATACACTTGCCCCTAAAAGTGTTAAGACTGCTCATTTCATACTTTCTAGTTCTTTGTATTGTTTTACACTGTTTCTATTTACGTATTGTAGTAATATTAAAATGGAAAAAAAATCTATCAACTTTCCCATTTATATTTCATTAATTTTTTTTCTTGCAGTGGATACTATAGCAATTTTTCACATCTTTCTTTAATCTAAATATTTTCTTTTCCATCACCCAATTTTACAGTGGCTTTACAGAATAAATGTACATTCTTCTTTATATATAATCGTTAACCTTTCATTATGCATAGTGTATAATAAAAAGATTTCATTTGGTCAACCCTCCCTCACATAGACTGTGTCAAGCCTCCCCACATAGCCCTTTTCTAAAGAATAGCACATTGTTATGTTAAGCATAACTTACTGTACATTCTTTATGCCTGGAATGAAAGCTCGAAATTTCTGCATTACTTAAAACCTACCTGCATAAATTTCTATGATATATTTTATCCGAAAAAAGCTTACAAAATATTTATAAAAAACACAACTTTTATGTTCAAAACGCCTCACAATTGATTTTTCCACACCTATTTCGATTATCTCCATGAAACAAAGAGTGTTGTTTGAGCATTTCAGTAGCTTTGGTTGACACCTAATGATAAAACTCTGAAATTCTTTTAATATAAAAACTGATGGGTGGGTCAGTCCTCCCGTATGATCAACCCTCCCTTGTCTCCCCTATATGAGATTTGGAATGAATTGGATTATGAACATGGAGTCGTGGGTAATTATGAAGAGCTAATTGAATATATTCGTAGTTGTATTATATTTTCGTAGATTAACAAGCATTTGTCTTGTTTTCACAGTCTAGATTTCCTGTCAAAAAGAGGCATTTACTTTATGAGGATTTATGTCATGATAGAATGTTATTAAAAATGACTTCGGTTGATAATTTATCTGTGAGTGAAATTGTATCAATTTCCAGAATTTCAAAAAGTACTGTACACAGAAGAATTAAAGCTTCAACAAATATTGTTTACAGGAGAATGAAAGCAAAAGCTTGCTTAAAGTAGAGACATAAAGATGCACGTCTAAAGTGGGCTAGAAAGCAGATGTCATACGGTGAAAAATGGATTTCTGTCATCTTGGATGAGGAAAAGAAATTGAATTTAGACGGCCCTGATGGTCATAAATTTTACTGGCATGACATAAGAAAAGAACCCAAGAACTGTTTCAACAGTAACAAGGCGGAGAATCCGTAATGACCTGGGGAGTGTTATCTTTCAACGGTCAAACATTTCTAGGATTTATGGACAGAAAAATGAAATCAGGGGATTATCAGGCTATTTTACGTACCAATTTACTGCCAATTATGGATTTGCTAGCAGGACCGGACTGTGTTTTCCAACAAGATGGGGTATCCATCCATACCTTCGCATCATCGAAAACTGGTTTAGGCAGAACAATATCACACTATTAGACTGGTTAGCACTTACAAGAAAGGTCTCCATACGGGCATATTCAGAAAAATCTGAAAAAAATTACAGAGTGTTCTTCTCATGTGGATATACATGTTTATAAAAATTTTTTTGGCGGAACCACGATAAAAGATTCGTAAAAAAATAATAAAAATTTCGTTTATTTGGCGATTTATCATCGGTTGGCGATGAAATGAAATTTCGTAAAATACTTTTTTATGTCGAATACTCTTTAAGATAAAAATGTTTCATATTGAACTTGTTTAAATAAATTTAATGCAAAAACTTTAGTTTTGTCAGTTTTAGTTTAATACAATTATAGTTTTGTCATACATACATATATATATATTTATAATGAAAGTTAAATATCAAATTTTATGAATTAAAACAAAATTAAAATAAATTAAAATTGCTTCAATATCTCAAAATTAAGCCCAACTGAGTACTGTCCATTCAATTTTGTTAGTATGGAAACGACGAATTCTTTGATATTGAAATGAATAACTAGTAAATGAATCTTGCCTTTATTTCGGAATACGCTTAAATATATCAACGTGTTTTTTATATATGAAATTGTTTTTAAAGTAATAAAATTAAATAACAAGCAACATAAATATGTAATACGAAAAAATGTATTTATTAAACTCTCTCTTTGTTTACGTTTAAATTCATTAAATACTTTTTACACGCATTTTAAAAATCAATTAACGAACAATTTTCAGGTGCATTAAAAACGTTTGCTTTTGGCGAGGAAAAGTACTGCTCGCCAAATCGCGCAACGCTTTCGTCTTTTTGCGCCAAATACTCGAAAGTATTTTATTTTTAACAGACGTTCTACTGCAATTCCGCCGCTAAATTTGACTGATCCTTTATTACATACATAAGTAGTTTAATTGGTATTTTTTCAAAATATTCTGTGTAGGCCCAGTACGGAGACCTTCCTTTTTAGTCAAGATTTGAATCCCATGGAGAACATATGGGGATCTTATCTAGTAAAATATGTGAAATGGAAAGCAATATACATGTGTAAATGACTTAAAACTTGCAATTGACAAAGCGTGGTATGAAATACCTCCTTCTGAAATGCAATGCTTGCTTAGTTAATTCTATGGAACAACGTGTATTTGATGTTATAAAGTGCCATGGCAATACAATTAAATATTAAAAGTAAGTTTTTAGTTACTTTTATAAATGTAAAACCAAAAACAAAATTACAGGTGTCTATACTTTTGGGACAGCACATTGTTATATAATTTAATGTATATTTTATAATTTCAAACCTTTGATCATAATTTATATGTATATATCAACAAAACTGCTTTTATTTATTACCGATCTCACGAATTTTAATTGTACCTTATTATTTTTTATGTTAATGCAAATTTTATTGATTGTCTAAACATTTTTGACACGGTGTAGAAACGGTATGTATTTGTTTGCCATGTTCCACTTGAAACGCGAAAAAAATCACAAACCTAAGATAAAAATTTCCCCAAATTTTTCAATCAAAAGTTCTTAAAATAGCAGAAAAACCTCTTCCTGTACGTTTTAACCTCATCTGGTAAATTTTGAAAGCCCTTTTTTCCAATTAATTTAAAAAAAATTATTAGAGATTGAAAATAGTTCATTCTGTAAAGCAAATCAATCATTAGCTTAATTAATTATAAATAAACAGTAATAATCAATTAATAATATATATATATATATATATATAATATTTCCATTGACTTGTTTTATTTACGTCGACAAGTCACTAAGTAGGTTAAAAAAGCAAATAAAAAAAGTAAACCAAGATACATATTTAAAATGCATGTTTATTTCTGTATATAATCGTCATTTACATTGATACATTTTAAAAAGCATATTAAAAATTCTCACTCTTTAGCCAGTGAGTTATCTAGTACTCCTGATTTTCCAAGTATTTGGAAAGCATTAATTTAATTCCCCCTTTTTTTGGTTTCTTTTTCTCTCGTTCTTCGGTAGATGCCGCTACTTGTCCACTCAGTCGTTTCATCTGCTTCTGTCTCATTGGTTGTTTTGGCGCATTCGCTACCCGTATCGGGTCTCTGTCATTTTGCTCAGCCTTGCTTTTTCTACCACGCTGTGTCTTGCTCTATATTGCACTGAAGAAGAATCTCGCTAGTAGATTCGAAACATCTGTTTGCTGCTTTTCATGTAATATTTGTGCATTATTAAACGTTGGTTTCCTGCTTTTTAATATTCCCGCACAAAGGCTTTAATTGCTATTTTAATATATCGATACATTTGTCCCATATCTTTATGAGTTTTCCTCTTCTTGCTGTATAAAAGTCTTTGAACTGGTCTCTCAGGCATCTGTGTACCTGCCACTGAACACCTGCGTCAATCGGCTGTAGACTAAACCACGTGAACAACATATTGTTACAATAAGTTGTTTATTGTTCTTGTCTGTCAGCTATACACATTTCCTCAAATTTTCGCACCGTTTCTTCTGTCGCAATCTCAATAGAACTACCACTTTTTGTTCTTCGTCAACAACATCTGAACGCCCCTGCTCATTTGTACAACTATTGTCTCATAAACACCAAGTTAACAACTTACAGTTAGATAGTGCTCCACTTATTCGAATATTTGTAAACAATTTACAACTAATTTCCGACCTCTCATAACGGTTTCTAACATAATTTCTGATTTTCCCTCGTGTGTTTTATCCGAAACATGAAATAAGTTCTTTGCATCATACTAATATGAAATATTTTTAATAAAATTTAATTGATTTTAATAAGATATATTTACATTGTATTTATCTATATCTTAAACAATAACACAAATAAAATTCTTTAAAAAGGTCAAAAAATAGCATTTTTTTACTAGAATAATAAAATGGAACAATGCCGAATTTTAAGTCTGAAAATCAGTTGTAGTATAAAGCAAGATGTTTGGATGGTCTTTTTCAAGAGTACTCTCGTATACGACTGAGGTTTTGCGATTTGCGATTGAGATCATGTTGTCCTGCATCGCTAATACTTGGGCGAAGAATGCAGAAAATATTCTGTCTTTCTTGATGTTTCTGAAAGTGCATGTAGATATACGATATTCGATTGCAAAATTTATTTTGTCAAACATATGTTAATCAAGTGACTGTGGTTGTGTAGCGTCTATAAATAATGACATATTAGCTGGAAACGTCGGATTCAAAACTAGTCTAGCTGAAAGCTTTTCTGTCTGCGATAAACACATATTATAGAGATTTTCTCAGGATCGAAGTACTGAGAATTACGTGATAAATTGTTAGTAGCTTTTCTGCAAGTCTATGGGTGTTGGTAAGATGTGCTGTTTTATTTACTTAGATTAAAGTCTTATTTAGCCCAATGAAATCGGCCAGGGGTTGTGTTCTTTTTAAAGAGCAATGTTTTACAGACATCGTGAATTTACTCTAGAACTTTAATTTTCAAAAATCTGGAAAGATTTCTCTTATGAATGCTTAGAGCTACCCAGAGTTAAACACGTTACTTCATTTCCTTTCCTATTTTAATAATGATTAAATAAACTACTTTATTTTAAAATATTATCATATACGCATTTAAAATTAACAACCCCTGTAGGGCTTGATACAAGCTTTTTAAAAGCATACTTATGGATATTTTGTTAATATTTCTAATAGCTAGCATACGATAAATATCCAAACGCGAACATTCTACAAAGGTGATTGATCTATTTAATACACTGGATAATTCACTTCCAGATAAAATTTAGCTTTTCTCACAAGTGTTAAAACTAATGCAACAAATAATAGTTACATTCATGTATGTCCAACGTGCTGTTTCATATAACCTCGTTAAAGACAGATGTCGCACCTTCTACAGTAGCTCGTAGATTATCAGATGGAACAATCAGGAATATGTCAGTGAATGCCTATTCATAGCTGCAACAATCGCTAATATTATGGTGATTAACAGTACTTTAACCATTATTCCATAGATAAACGTCACTTGTTGGTTGAGATCTGGTAACCACGAAACTGGAAAACATCAATCAAGTCCTTGTCATTCGTAAAATGCTGCATCTAAACATTTTACACTCATATCAATAAATCCATTCATTAATGAACTATAAAAAATAAGAATCTTACAATAATAAAACCCAATCATAAATAAATATGTATATTACTTTACATCATATGAAATAAAGTAATTTGTGGCTCAATTTAGTAAATAGAATGCTAAATACTGTATACACTAAACGAACCTCTCTTTACCGCCCACGTAATTTTAGGTTTATATGTAAACATGCTTCTTACATTCGTGGAAAAGTATTTTATCCGAGGAAGAGTAGTCGTCAAAAGCAATTATTTTTAAATGAAGATTTTCTTTGAAAGTGTGACATGTCTTTCAGATCACATTCATATATTTGAATTATTTTCTGTCTATATTGTATAACTGATTGGTGTTAAACTGACTGCGACAACGATTGCAATAAGGTAACTTCAAATTACATTTCATGCGTATATTCTACTTTATTTATATGTATTTTTTGTTAATTTCTGATTATGTACTTTATGTCCATGAATTGCGGGTTATGCATATTTATGCAAAAAAAAAAAAAAAAAAAAAAAAAAACATAAAAGGAGGGATGGATACTTTATGCCAGTATATTAAAAAATAAAAACAACGCTTTTAAAAGCACAAATGGGAGTGAGTATAAATCGCAAACAGCTGTTTCGAAGCTTCTAAGGCCTCATCATCAGTGCTTAAAAATGAAAATGAAGATAAAATTAAATGAAATGTACATTAAAAAGGGGGGAGGAGGGAATGCAGAGAGCCGGACGGCGTACCTCGCAGCTCGACTGTCAGCATCAGACAGTGACAGTCCGTTAATGGTCCAGCTGCTAGGCACGCCGTCCGGCTCTCTGCATCCCGACCCCCTTAGTCATTCTATGATAGAGGCCCATAGAGGAGAGATGACCAGTCTAAATATTTCAAAAACTATATCATAGATTTCAGCCTAAACTTTGTACGTAAGAGATAGTTCAACGTGTTCATTCCATGTGACGCACAGTGGGACGTTTTGATGATCTACGTGGACAAAATCCATTTTTCCGATTATCTCTGAATTTGACAAAACTACGTGCACTGGTAACTGAATGTCTGTATTTACTATATCCGTACTAGTTTTGGCTTAAAAAATGAGGTATCGATTAAGTGTGACTGTAAATTAGCTATTTGCGCAATTGCTTTGAAGGAGTTTCAAAAGTTGCACTAGTTTCTCTAAGTTTGAAAGAACGTCGTGACTGTTCTGTTTTATTTAAAAGCACATGTTTGCTGATCTAATGTCAGAGGTTTCTCAAGGTTAGATTTAACCCCTTTTTGTTAAAAAATTTTTGTTCTTTAAAATAAGCGATGTTAAACCCGCTTTACCGCTTTTTTCGAAGGCTGAAATTCTGGATGATCCTTGATGTTATTTACAAATTTCATCTTGACTTTTAACAATCTATTCAACATTATTCAGCAATAATCATTTTTTAAATCAAAGTGCTATTTCCAAAGTATTGAAAAATTAAACAAACTACTGCAGCTAAGTAAGTTTTTATTAATAAACAAGCATCATATTAACTTCCAATGCATGTATGTATGTTTAGTTCAAATGTTGCAAGTCAAGTTTAAATCTATTTTAATTATCCTATTGAGCCGAAACAATGAATACATGTTTAATTTGAATGAAACTACAATATTATTATGCTTAAAGAGCGTAGAAGTTTGTTTAGGATATTGTTTCTACAGGGATTCACAAAAATTTATATTAAAACTTGCAAGTTAATTTTAAACCAATTTCAATTATCTGATTGTGCTGAATCTTTTCTGGGGATATGTAGTTTTGATGACAATGCAATATTATTATAATTTATGGAACGTAGCTGTTAGGCTTTTTTTTTACAGGCCACATAAAAACTTATTCAAATCTTGCAAGACAATTTAAAACAACTTTCAGTTATCTAATTTAGCTAAAACTTTGCCTACATGTGTTTTTTGATAATGCTATTAAATTATAATTTGACGAACGTAGAAATTATGCAATTTTAATAGGGCCACACAAAAGATCGCGGAAAGAATGTCGCTAAAAAGCAGAAATTAAAAGAAAAATTTCAATTTAAATAAATTTCAACAAATTATTTAATTAAATTTCAACAAATTTACTATAGGTTATTGGGATATACAATAGCATTTCTTTAATTAAAAACAAAGTACGTAGCAGTTATATTTCTTTTAGAGGGACACATAAATAATCAATTACATTACCGTCTATATGTAGAAATTTTATTTCAAATTGAGTAAAATTTATATAGGTTATTTATTCCCACAACAGCATTTTTTAAACCGAAAATAATTTAGGTAGTATTTATATGTTTAACAGGGTAACACAAAACATTATTATTATTTTTTTAATTTATGATTTTATTTAAAAAAAAATATTTTTCAGGATGATTAAACAAATTTCCTGAGCAAATCTGAGTAGACAAAAATAAAATAAGAAATGAATGTTATATGTACATGTGCGAGTTAAACTGTCTTTTACTTAATAGTAAAATAAGTACGTCTAACGCTTTCTTTACAATTCAGTATATATATATATATATATTTGAAACAATATTTCTCACTATTTTAGCAGCAAAAACTAATTCAAATTCAACTAAATAATTTTGTCCACCTAGATCGTCAAAACGTCCCACTGTGCGACGTGCAACTGTGTTTTTCAATTATAAAAAGAAAGTGTAATTTTAATGTTTATTTAATTTAGTGCTTAAATATTTTTATTGAGTTAGGTACTTGAACGTTTTGCAGTACGTATCTTATATTTATTTTTACTATAAGTACATTTAAGGCACGTATATAATCCAATCTTTGCTTTTAAGTCTAAAACAAACACGTACAGTGTCATTTTAAATTGGATGGCAATCTGTCCATCAATTTTAGGATAGAACACATCAAATCGAGGAGAGATGGCCACCTATAATCAATATTTCAAAATTAGGTAGAGTGAGGGTGTCAACTAAATACAATTATTTTTTTAAATAATTATATAATTTCTATTTTTATAATTATATAAATAGACATAATCATTTAAGTTTTAACCGATATAAATATTTCAATAACAATAACATATAGAGTCTAACGATGTATTTTTGCTTCATAAAATTTTGAAAAACTTCGGAAACGTTCATCCAAGAAACAAATAAAGTTGATAAATAAAATTAAAACCGTGAAAAAGTCTAAAACAAATGCTAAAAAAGAAAAAAAACGCATTTCCATCAGCGAAGAAGATGAAATACATTTGAAATTAAAAGATTCTACAGAATCTGAGGGAATAGATTTGGACGAGGATCATTGTATTGGTTGCGGAGAAGAATATAATACCACAACCAAAAAGGATGACTGGATACAATGCATAAGAAGTGGATCCATGAAACGTGTACAAACTATGAAGATCTTTTCCGAAAATGTGGTAAAATTTTACGAAAAGTAAATGATTGACATTATACTCTAAATTTTGTTTATTCGAATTTATTCACTGACTTTCCGTGATATAATTGCACCTTTAAAAATTTCTATGTATTTTTCATCATTAACTGCACGAAATGTGTTATTTTTTGCTATTTTAACTTCATTTATTCTTTCTTGTACTGGATGGCCATCTCTCCTCGGCTTGAAGGAGAGATTGCCATCTGCCATTTTAATTTCAATTTTGTTTGCCACCTTTTGTTCTCGATATTTAATTATTTTTTGTTCAAAATATGATGAAGATATGTATAAGAATTTCAAATATGAATAAATATTTTTGTATTTTCATTCTATTAATTTTTATTTAAATCTTTAAGAACTATGGCCATCTATCCTAGAGTTACTCTACATTTCATTTAATTTTATCTTAATTTTAATTTTTAAGCATTGATGATGAGACCTTAGAGTCTTCGAAACAGCTGTTTACGATTTATACTCACACCTATTTGCACTATTAAAAGTACAAATAGGATTGAAGTTATTTGCAACGTTGTTTAAAACGCAAAATAGTACAAACGTTGTTGTTATTTATAATATTCATTCAAATCTGAACTTTAAACATACATGAAAAACATACAATCGATAGGTGCGACCACGTAACTTGTTAAAAGCTTAAAATACGCCAGTGGAAGAAGTGAAAAGTTTGGTGACACTTTTTTATGCACGATTAAAACAAGTTATTTAATTATTCGCAAATTGTAAATAGTATACCAACAACGGAGTTACTTGAGGCCGTAAAAAAAGCCTTTGATCCGAAACCATATTTCTAGTTACAAATTCTTTCACCACTACAAATTTTTAAGTCTGTTAAAAAATACTTCAGGAAATAACAAAATATAAAAGTAACCACATTAATACACTTTTTATGTACAAGAGATTAATATATATTTTAAATGGTTCTTGAAGTGACTTTTTAAAGTTTGAAATTATGTTTGAGAAAGTATTTTTTCTTGAAAGGTTTCTACCGCCATGGATGCACTAGGGTGAATTGGAATAATTTTTAACCAATGTTACTAGTTTCAACTACTGACAGTTTTAAGAAGCTAGTGATCCATGTAAAAATTTTTTAAATTGCCAAAAAACTATTGTTTCGCTCATATATTTCAATTAAAAATAGTTATTGCTCCTGTGGCATATTAATTAGCTACCTACATTTACCTATTTACAAGTAACATAGATGTTTACTATTATCCCAAAAACTATAAGGTAATTTTGAAGATGTATACTTGAGTCGGGATGGTATAATGCAAAAAATATAAATTTTATATACAAAGGTTTTTTAACAACAAGTAATACAAATCTTTCTACCGATATAAGTAATGGCCACCCCGGCTTTACCCGAGACCATTGTAAGAAACTTAAATGTTCTTAAAATCAATGTTGAATGATTTTATATGATTATACGAAAATCTTTCAGGTGAACTTAATGTTAGGAGTACCACTGCAATCATACGTGAACGTATGGAGGTCGAATTCGTATAGTTTTCTATTTTTAAATCAAAACTAAAGCTATCAAAAAGAACCTAGAGTTGGAATATCCCGTCTTTCCCCCTGCATCTAGTAGCATACACTGGCTATTATTATGAACAGACCTCCTGTTTCTAATTTAAATTTTTAACGAAAAACTTCCCAAACATACCTGCTTTGGGGGGGGGGGGGGGCGAGGTACAACGCAGCATTTTATTTTACAAGAAATTTCTATCAAACGAATTACGGCATCCTCATTATAATGATTGCGGATTCAATTTATGATATTTAGATATATTAAGCTTTCAAAAAAGGACAAAAATTCCTTCTAAAACCTGAATTTTTACTTCTACAATTATTTATTACTGCATATGAGGCATACTACTACCTAATATAGCAAAAAACGCGTACTCTGTAAAAAAAATTCTGTAAAGTTACTAAAGTTTTTCTAGGATACTGAGATTCCTAGAACTTTTTATGCAACGGCAACAACAAAAAATTATGTCAGACACACTTTTGCACCGAATATCAAAAAACCTGTAAGGTTACTAAAAATCTTTTAGGAAACTGGGATACTTAGAACTTTTCGTGTAACTGAAAACAGGGTTACAGATAAAATTTTAGTAAGATTACTGTAATTTTAGCAGATCCATTTGTAAAGTTACAAATTTCTGTAGCATTACAAAAACTATTTTTGTATATTTGCAGCTGTTTTGTGCAGTTACAGATGAAAGTCTAGTAAGCGTGTAACTTTGCATCTGTATAACTACAGATTTCTTTTTACAGTGTAGGAAAAAACAATTCATAACTACCTCATATCACAAAAAGTATGGGGTAATAATGTATATGGGTCTGTGAATCCTTGAAACTTATTTTGAACAAAAACTGTATTGAACGTAATGTTCTGTTACAATAGTTAGAACTTAATAATTATTGATTAAGAACAACGACTTGCCTTGATATCATCCGATACAAACGAAGAAAATTCACAGGCACTACAAAACTGTTTGTTGCTTTCAACTATTAAACAGTTTAATATGCGCAAGCAAGGGTGCGAACCGTGAAGCAGAAATGACGGGAATGGTCTCATAGTGTCAATGGGGATTAAAACATTTGATTTCTACTTCACCGAAGTATGCGATACTCTCACACGTTTATCAGTGGCGCTTGTTCTGAACTAAACTATGTTCATGTTCATAATTACCTCCAACTGGCTATATACGAAATATGAACGTTCACATACGGTTAACACATTTCTACATGCATGAGTAAACTCCAAGCCGTGGTTTAAACATCAGGTCACAGATCAACGCCGAAGTAAAGGCGTATAAAATGTAGTGTGTACTTGGGTGCATTAGCGATAGGCAACTACAATGTGTGCTCATGGATTTCTTATTAATGCTATATATAGAAACGTAAAATAGCTATGGATCATCCTTTTGCATAATCTGTTGTAAATTGGTGTTTAGAGACGGAAAATTACAAGGACAAAAATTAAGAACAACTTGAAGTGCTATACAGTGAAGGAGTAAGGAGTTGATTACTCCATTCACTCGAACTCAATGACGAAAGAATGGTAGGGAAAGATTTAAGAAAGCGTATGTTTTCCGATAAACTATTATAATATTATATTATGGACAAGTTAAAGAAAAGTGTGTGGATAAAATTAAAGCTTTTGAATTACTTATGGGGTTAGCAATTAATTGAATAAAATATAATTAAACATATATTCAATCCGCGAACGTGAATTTTCCTTAAAAATGTAAATATCATATTTCTTCTTTTTACCATTTAGGGGAGACTAGGGAGGATTGACCCACTTTTTACAAAATGATTTCTTATGTTTTAAATATTGAACCTAGAACAAAGTTTTATATATCATTTTATTCGTTATACAATCATTTGTCAAAATAAAATTGCTACATAAGTGTAATATAAAAGAAATTTGAAAAAAATATTGATTTTAATCAAGAGAAAATAATGGGTCAAGGCTCCCCACATATGGGAGGGTTGACCCACTATATGGGAGGCTTGACCCACTTTGTTTTATATTGAAATATTTGTGAAGAGGAATAAAATCAGTTAAAAAAAGCTAAATGACTTTATGCTACATGCTTTAATTATTATAAAAAATATACTTTTCAAAATATGATGCTTAAACAAACCTGTTTAGACGCAATTGAAAATCAGAGGAGAAAAGTTTGTTTTAAACAGGATTTTTTCTGAGTAGGTATAATTGTACAGCAGGGAAAATGAAATTTTGACATTTAAGACAGTATTCCGTTAGAGACAGGTTCCGTCTCCATAAAGTTGCATGTATTATAGTATTATTATGTCCAGATGTAGGACCCACTGTCCCCCATTTTTTGTCTCCTTATCCTAATTTTTGTGACACTCGATCTGACATCTCTAGTTTTCACATAGTTTGGCTTAATCTCACTGTATTCACCCTGGCGAGATTTGTCTACAGACCTTCCTAAATTTTTTCAATTGATGCTATGAAATTTTGCAGCCGCATGAGCACTTAACTTATCATTAACATCTTTTAACGCTTTCAGTACTAAAATTTTGAAATAAATGACTGTCCCCGGAATTTACGAACAAAGTGATTTGGATATAAGAAAAAGGCTATATTTCATATACATATTAAATAGAAAATATTTTAGCAAAATTCTAGTGCCATTGTGGCGTTTTGGAATTAAAGTTAATGGTTTCATAAACATACCACTGCCGCTGAAAGGTTCTATTTACCTATTTAAGTAATATTTAAATGGAAAAAAGTTCCTATCAACTTTCCCATTTATATTTCATTAATTTTTTTCTTGCAGTGGATACTACAGCAATTTTTCACATTTTTCTTTAATAAATTTTAAACATTTTCTTTTCCATCACCCCATTTTACTGTAGCTTTATAGAATAAATGTACATTTTTTTAAAAATTATATAACCATTAACCTTTCATTTCGCACAGCGTGTAATAAAAATATTTCCAAAACCACTTAATTAAGGGAGACTTAAGCATCTGGTCAAGCCTCCCTCATATTGATTAGGTCAAGCCTCCCCACATATACCTTTTAAAAGAATAGCGCATTGTTATGTTAAGACTAACTTACTGTACAATCTTTATGCCTGGAATGAAAGCTCGATATTTCTGCATTACTTAAAACCTACTTACTTAAATTTCTATGATATATTTTATTTGAAAAAAGCTTACAAATTATTTCTAAAAAACGCACTTTTTAGGTTGAAAACGCTCCTTATTTGATTTTTCCACATCTATTTCGAATAGCTGTATGAAACAAAGACTGTTGTTTGAGCATTCCAGTAGCTTTGCTTGACACCTATTGATAAAACTCTGAAATTCCTTTAAATATGAAAACAGATGGATGGGTCAAGCCTCCCGTATGGTCAACCCTCTCTAGTCTTCCCTATACAACATTTTAATATATGCCCCTGCTATAACAATGTTTTAAATCGGAATTATTAATCAATTAATAGATCTAATTTCATCTGTTTCTTCATTAGATATCAATATTATAACATAAAAATGTCATTGCTGCAAATAAATTTTTTTCTAGTATATATTTCATCTTAATTGTAATAGGAAATTCAACTCCTCATGTTTATTTTCACACAATTATTCTGGTATTTTTAAAAGTTTTGTGCTTTCAAGAATTAAAAAAGATTGCATAAGAGGAAATCATTTTACGTGTAATAAACAAATTGAGCATGTATAAAATCTAGAATCTGAAATAATAATTATTTCAAAAAAACTTTTTTTACCTTAACATATGAGTTATTCATTGTGATTAATTAATTTAATTTTTCTGAAGGAATACGCTCATTCTTATATATTTCATGTTATATTATTTTATTATAATTGATATTTTAAGAATTATCTCATTCAACCTTTATGTGACATTTCTTTTTAAACAAAGTCATAAATTTTCCTATTTATTTATTTAATTTCCATTTTTTTTCAAACAAAAAGTTAATTTTTTGACATATTTTATAAATTATGTTTGAAAACATAAAGACATGTTTCATGGAATATATTTAGATATGAATGACCGTTTTGTAACACATAAACACCCCTACACATCCTTGCAGAAGTTAACCAAACCTAGAAAATGCGACATCTGCAAATCTGTGAGATACATGGAAAATCGATTCTTCGATCTGCAACATAAAATTATCGTTAAAGTAGGGTTTGTGTTCAAACCATGTGAAATATGAAAATTTAAGAGTATTTATTCGATATTAATATTGCACATTTGTCTTTCATATGTAGAATAACGTAAGCTAAGCAAATATAATTGCAAAAATATTTTGTAACATTTAATGAAAAAAAAAAAGTTGACTAAAAAATAAATATTCATTTGTTGTATCTAAAAAATATCTTACAATGATTTCTAATGCCCAAAATATAGCCTCAAATTGCTGAGAGTGTAAATTGTAATTAACTAAGATTCTGCAAACATTCCTAATTTCGATATTTTTCAATCTCTAGCATTAGCCATAAATTACGCCATTCGACTTCTACCCCTTTCCACAAAAAAATATAAACATTTTAAAATTATAGTCAGAAAAAAATGACATGACGAATCTTCTTACATCACATAACTTTTTTTTTCGAAAGTAAACGTTAAATGTATTTGTCTCAATTGTATTATTAGAAATTTTAAAACACAAAAAATATAAAAAGACAGTGTATTCTTAATGTATTCTTGAAGATTAGTAAGTATTTTCTTGACTAGTAATATGAATTCTCCGAGAAAGAAGCAGACGTTGTTTACTTCAGTAAACTGAGTAATTTCGAGAACAATTTTTAAGGAGAAAAGAAGCGGTTTTGCATTTTGTATTAATTGATATAACGAAAAGATTATAACTTAAAAAAAAATAGACTTATCACATATATGAGGTTACCGGCAGACCACATCCAAAGACCCATGACCCTGAAATCAATTGTTTTGTGCTTAGGTTTTGAACATAAAAAACACTGCTGTTCACTTTGCTTCGTTCAGCATATCACTTTCCAGATGTTTGGAAAAATTCAAAGTAGATACCTATAACCATGTAACTGTAAATACACTAGTAGGCAAAGTCTAAAGAGGATATTATTTACATAGTCGATAACAACAGAATCACAGAAGTTTAATTTTCTTTTTATCTCTTTTTAAACATAAATTGAAAGAAAAAATAATTTCTTGACAATATTTATTGATTAAAATGTAAGGAGTGTTCTTTTTCTTTTTTTTTATTATATTGCACTTTGGTTGTTTAAAACATATTATAGTATAATTATAATTTTAAACAGTGGTACTTCTTACAATTTTAGCTTGTTAGTATCAGAAAACGTCCATTTATTAAGCTATCTCTGACCATTCACTTTATTTTTTGCAGTTCAAAATAGTTAGATAAATTTGCTTACTAAAAAATATTTTGTACTTCTTAAACTATCTATATTTGAAACTTTCTCCAACAGCCAAACAACTTTTCAGAATGCTTTCAACCATCTTCCATTTTTTTGCTCTACTCAAGTTTAAACTACTTCTTCCAAAAACAATTTGAAGAGATTGGGAATAGTAGTTTCAGGGTTGAATAACGCTTAAAGTAAATGGTATTTAGAAATGAAAGGATATTTTACGTCGTGTTTTCTCCCATGCAATTAGATATCGAAGCATTTCTGTTTCCAAATTTCGTCCCTTCGGCTATTCTTTCTATCACTGCCCATAACAATTAAGCTGCTGCTTTCTATTAAAATAGTGCACATAATTACGACTTCCCATAAATCTCCGCTAATTGTTTTAGTTCTTTAATTAAACTTCATAATATGTGCAGCATAAAAATTCATATGTTCATAAAAAATAAATTGTATTTTAATTGCTATTTCTTTACATATTTGTAATGCACTATTTACATGAACAGTAAAAGTAAATTTTGATATCAATACCGTCATATTTTAAACTTTAAAAAAGTTTTGGACTATTTTTGGATGTCTGGATTCCAATATTTCCCACAAAAAAGTTTATATTTACGAATCTGTGACATTATCATTTAATTTTTTATTTTTAAAAATGTTTAAATAAGTACATTAGGTGTTAGACATTGGTGTTAGATGGAAGAAAAAGTAATTAGTTACATAAATAATTTTTGCATGTTAAAATAAATATATTTTTTAATACTAATTAGTCTATATTTCCGTATTTTATATTAAAAAAAACCCAGTGATTTAGGAATGTCGATATTCTTATTTATTCTTTTTTTGCGAGATAATTATGTTAAATAATCTATAATTTTTTTGTGTTTATGTTACTGGAAATTTTAAAGTTAGATAAATATTTAATATGAAGAAGATAAGATTCCTTACGTCAAAATGCTTTGCATACATGTATAAGCACACTTTAAATATAAATACTTTTTTTTTTTCATTTTTTCTTACATACATTAAAAAATTAGATTTTAAAAGTGAATAGAACATTTTGTGATTGAAACAATGCAGGATTTTAGGAATTTTATTTTTATTTTCGCTAGTTTACGGTTGCTTTGGATAAATAAAATAAAGTTTCTAATATAAAGTGTTATGGAAAAGTATTTTCACAATGATTCCAAAGAATATAAAATGATTTTTTATTTTATACTAAAACATTTTCATCTCAAGGTAAGTAAACATTTTATCATTTTAGAGCCATGTAATGCCACGTTGATTTCTTTGGATTCATTAGTTTTCAATTTATACGTGTTCACGTTCAAAAAATGATAATTTAGATTAACAAATGGGCCATATCATGCAAGGCTTAGAAAACATTTTTTCTGTAAGTTGGTCTCATGAATGATCTACAAATGTCATTTAATTGAGTTATTAAAAGAAAATAATTCGGTTTCAAAAAAGTTTTAATCCGACTTCTTGAGCTATTTACATTAAGCAATTTTTATTTCTCAATGAAAAAATAAAATAAATGTTTCAAAAACATCTTCGGTTCACTGTTAGAAAACCATGTTATATGTCATATATTTTTCTTTGTTGAATAATAGACTACACAAAATGTAATAGCGTATAAAATAATGTTTTTAGCTACTTGGAAAGCATCAGTAATGTATGTTTACAAGCTTTTAAACGTCAATCAAGAAATTTCATATTTTTCAGAAATAAAACTACTGAAGCACATGATTTCATCAATCCTGCAAATTATTGACTTTTTGATGTATTTCAATCAGATTCTTTTGTATCTTAGCCGAGAGGAAGATTTTGATTGAAAAAATGTCAGAAACATATTCTTTCTCAAAACTGTTACAGAAAAATAACATTTCATAAATAAACGCAAGTCTACGAAGAAAAGATATTTGTCGAAAATCTTGGATAACATTTAATCTGCCTTTATTCGACATTTTCTATTCACTTTGAACCTGTTTACAAAAGAAAGAACGGTATTTTCAGAAAAGAAAACTATCTTTGCAAAAATCTAAAGCTCTCTTCAATGAAAAAGTGAATTTTTTTTTTTTTTTTTTTTTTTTTACAAACAAGTAGAAAAATTTAAAATATTGCAGAGAAATCTAAGTTATTTTTTTCTTGTTTTTATTTGAAAGATTTAATTATTGTCTATTTGCAAACGTGTAAATGTCTCAGATTAATTTGAGAAAAATGCACATAGAAAATTATCTAAATGTGAAACTACATTAAAAATAACCGATGAAAAAATATATAATTTGCGTAACGGAACAATAAATAATGCTATTATACCTGCGACAAATTCAGATGTAGATAAAAAGTAGTCTTTATTAGACTGAATATTTTTATAACTTTATAGCAAGATTTGCTTGCAAATTGTTCAGTCGTAAATGTAAATTGGTGCAAAAACACACAGGATTTATACATAGTCACATTTCATGATGACATATTTATTTATACATTACATTTCTCAAATACATTAAATCAAATTAAATGAACATGCTTTTTTTCGAAAATTTGTTTGATCACTCACTAAAGTCGAAGAAAAGTTCCAAATTCAAATTTGAATTTATGTTATTATAAAAATCTTAAACTGGATTATTTTTGATATATCGGATTAATTGATACATTTTAAAATTAGTATTTTTTATATTTCAAAACTAGAATTTGTAGAGTTTTTAATAATAACTCTTTCCCATAAGCATTAAGGGTGTCCGGGACACAAAATTCTTAAAATTTTCTTAAAATTTTTATAACATTAAAAAAATTTCTGTATTTTTCTTCTTAAAATGAAGTTTAAATCTTGTTTCTATCTTAATTGGAACAGGAAATATTCATTTTTAAATTTTGGTTTGTTTTCAAAATCTCGCTTTAAAACAATGGTTGTTTTAAAAACAACTTTTTGCGAAAATGCGTTTTACTTCATGATGGGTTTTTTTAACCATTTTTCGTATTTAATTTGTTATAAGTCAAGAACCGTTAAAGATAAATGTTTCAAATTAGGAACATGTATTTTTCAATTGTTCTTTAAATATTTTTAATTTTTATTTAAATTAATATTTTTTAATGCTGAATCTAAATGAAAACTTATAAATTTTTGTTTATTTAAATGCAAAAAAAGAAAAAAAATGAAATTCTACAAATAATATTTCGAGTTATAATGATTTTAAACTACCCCATTTTTTAATAAAATTTTTATTTATTTATTTTTTAATTATGAGAAGTTTTATATTTTATTTCCAATTGATATAGTTAATCATCACAAAAAATTCCGAAATTTTAACTCAATAAATAAAAATTATTTGAAAATGTGTCCCGGAACCCCTTAATTTAAATAATTCAATAATGGTTTATAAAAAACAAACAAGGTAAAGCAAAATGATTTCGTGCTTATATTATACTTCAGGCTAATTGCGGAATGAGAAGAAAAGACACACATGGAAAATTATTTGTGTAATTGAACATAAATTCGAAATTTTGGATGGTTGTTTTTTGACAAATTGTTAAACATTGTTGCATGATTACATAAAAATTTAAAAATATATTTCGTTTATTGAGAAATTCGAATAATCTTCACATGGAATTTACAGATATAATTACCGGTAAAAAAAAAAAAAATAAATAAATAATAATAATAAAAACACGGAAATAAAAATTGTTGATATGAAAAAAAGTATACGAAAGTGCTCCAGTCATTTCGCATCTTTATTTCGCATTTCTGCACTAAATAACCTGTTTGTACTTTTATAATGACTAGGGGATCGTACCCGGGCTTCCCGGGTTGAAGAATATAGGCGAAAACATTTTTTTAATTGAACACTAATAAATTTTTTATATGCAATAATTTTTTTAGAATGCCCACTTACATTAAAAAAGCATGTTTCATATGGAAAATACTAATCATACAATCAAATAAATTTTTGAAGTTTATCAAAAGCGATATTTTCTTATTAGCCGCATGCTAAGAGTTATTTGCCAAGATTTTGCTACGCATGGCATCCTTTTATATTCTGGTAATTTCAGAGCTTATACAGCCTGGTAAATTTATATTTTATTTATATAATTTTATTTATTTATTCATAGGTAATTTTTTTTGATGGATTTCTGCCGTAAGAAAATGATGAACTCTTTATTTTGTTTTAAGGGCAATCGGATTAATCTTTCGTAATCGAGCTCCGCGCGATATAGATAAATTAAAAAATATTTCATGCTTTAAAATTGTTTTTAAAACCATAGACAATCAGTAAATTGAGATGAACCTTGCAAACAAATTCCATTTGAAAAAAATATCCTATTTGGTGATCTAAATATTTAAATTGTACGATTACAAATATGTCAGATTTGTGTTTTCTCAATATTATTCTTTTATTTGTTTATAAAAGAAGTATTAATTTCATTAATTTGTCTTTCACAAATATGTTAGATTGGTGGTTCTTTTAATATTATTCTTTTATTTTTGTTTATAAAGGAAGTATTAATTTCGTTATGCAAAAATAGTTAGAAACAAATGCTGAAAAATGTTTGTTGCTTTATGTGCAAAATGTTTATTATTATTATGTACTGAAACCGGCAAGTAATAAGATAAACTTAGAAAAAATCATGCTTAAAAATTATTTTAGAAAATATAATACATCAGTCAATGAATGCAGTTTTTAAACAAATTGCATTTGAAAGTAATTTTTTTTTTCTGTGCGACAAAAATTGAAAATGTACGATGGTCAGAAGATTAAAAAATTGCAATAGCGAAAATTTCGAGACCGAAATTTATCGTAAAGTGTTACCATTCGCAAATTTACGTCAGCATTACGCACAGATACGTTTGTTCTTTATAATATAGATACTTAATCAGTAAAATATAATAAAGATAAGTTATTAGGATGTGCTTATCAATTGAGGCTCTTATGATTGGATTTCCGGAATGAAAACAGCAATTTTCATATTCTCAAAATTTGCATAAGCACTTCTCATATCCATATTCATCATTTTTTTAAATTTGTATTTTGTTTGATCATTTAAAAAGTAATTTCAATTCAAAACTTGAAGTCACGATTGTCAGCAACATCTCTTATGTCAACAGACGCATTCTTTACTTGAGATTCTAATCTCAATTCCGGAGAGTAAAAATTTCCATAATTTATGTTTTTTAGACGCATTTGTGTTAAAATGTTTGGTTTTATCTAAGAAAGTGATCGTTTACTTTTAAATATGACTTCATTTTCATTTAAATAAGCATTTCGCCTAATGTTTGAAACTTAGTATCAGTACACATGCAGAAGGAAAAACAATATAGAAAATTTATGAGGAAAAATGCGTGTTTTCAAAAGCAGTATGTCATTTTCCGTTATTATGCCCCTAATATAATATTCTGTTCCTAATGGGATTTTGCGCCACTAAATCCTATAGAACAATTTTTATCAACAAGTTTGAATTTTTATCAGAAAATAGCATAAATAAAGTTAAAAATACCTCATTATTTCTCGCTTGTCTGCAATAATGAAAGCTATCTAATTTTCATCATTTTGAAGAAATTTCATAAAACGCTTTTAAAATTAAAATATAAAAGTGCGGATATAAAAAAAAACAGGTAGTGCGGTCACATTTGCAAAGGAAGAGCTTTCAGTTAAAAAAAAAAAAATGTTAGTAAAATTGATTCAGCAGAAAGATCAGGGCAGATGAAAAACACACTTGTGTTTTAAATATATAGATTATATAAAATTGGGAAAAATTAAATTAAGCAAATTGAATTATTTTGATAAAATTATTGTAGAATGCCCTAAAGAATAGCATTAAAATTAATTATTCTGGAGAATTTTCGACAAAAACTTCAGGAACGCGATATTATTTTAAACCCCGAATTATTTGTTTGCTTGTCTAACTCGGCGAAGCAAATCCATCCAGGATAGAGTCATCAATTTCTGTAATATAAATCGATATTATTTGCATATCACCTCTCTTTTATAAAGACACTCTAAATTTTTTGTAAAACATTGCGTTTTATCAGTGTCTGATTTCGATTACATTATTTTTAAAAGTGAAGCAATTTCACCTGTGAAGAATTTCAAAGTAGCTGCACTGTGAAAATGACGCACTTCTACAAAACATAATTCAGGTTTAAGAATTAAAATACACGCACGCTTTTTTTATAAAATGACGTCATTTGCCTCCGCTAAAGCAATCCATTTTTACAATGCAGTCTCAAACTTATGACATCATTAGCAAGGAATAACAGAGAATATTCTTGACATAGCCCATATTTTATTTTAAACTTTTTTTTCATGTTTTATGAGGAAATGGTAACAAAAAGATACCGTATCTCCTATTTTTGACTATTTTCCATTTATTTCCAGTGACTTTCAATAGAAATGAGGTACTTTTGTTGCCACGATAAGAAAATGGTACTAAAAACTACAAAAAAAATTAATATCTCAAAAATAAATTGAGATAGAGATTTCAATCAAAATGCATTTAAAAGAGTATTTTTTCCCTTATACGATGGTGTAAAAATTTAAAATGTGCAATGTTTAGAAGTTTAAAAATTTGCAGTAGAGAGAATTGCAAAACCAAAATTTTATTTCAAATTTCTAAGTGTTGCCATTCGCAAAATGACGTATGCGTTACGCACAGATATGTTTGTCCTTTATAATATAGATACTAACAATTTACATAATCACAATGTCATTTCAGTTTTTATTTCTAGGGTGTAGTTATAATAATAATGCTTTCCCAAGAGCATTAAGTTAAATAATGGTTTTTGAAATTCACAAGATTAAAAACAAGTAAAAATTAACTTTTAAAAATAAAAAACCCCGACTACGCAAAAAGCGAACAAATAAATTATTTCTCATCAAAATAAAACTGTTTTGTATTAATCACCTATTTTTTCTATTTAATTGTATTGGTTACTTTTATGTTGTGTTTAATTTTTAGTTCCTATCTATAAACACTGGTTTGATGAGGCCTATGATGCCTATGAAGGTTAGAGTTGCAGTAAAGCTCGAGATCCTACCTACACAACTTCCAGGTTGTGTAATATTTAAACAGAGCTTCTGACCGTAAAATAGTCAATGAAACATCGTCTTCATTTTGATAGACGTATCCAATGATATGCCACTCAATATAGTGCGTTAAAACTGTTTTTCGTCTCTACCACCATTTTTTATTTTACCGTCGCCATTTTGAATTTATAAAAACAAAATCTAACTTATACCATCAGACGGTTAAGAGGAATCGATAGAGACCTCATTCATTAAAATCCATCCAGGCGTTGGGATGTTTCGCGGGTATAAAGAAATCCACATACCCAGATATGCGTCAAACACAAAATCCTTCTTGGCAGTCGGGTAAAAAACGAATGCGTGTTTATATTATACTTCAGGCTAATTGTGGATGTTGAATTAGAAGAAAAGACACACATGCTAAGTTATTTATGTTATTGAACATAAATACGAAACTTTGGTTTTCCGGTTTTTGACAAATTCTCAAATATGGTTGCATTATTAAAATATTTTCAAAATATATTTCGTTTATTAAGAAATTCGAATAATCTTCACATGGAATTTATAGATATAATTACCGGTAAAAATATTCTCTAATTAAAAAAATAAAACACGTAAATAAAAATTATTGATATGCAATAAAGAATAAGAAAACTTTCCTGTCATTTCGCATCTTTATTCCGTATTTCTGCACTAAATAGTCTGTTTGTATTTTTATACTGATACTAACATCCGAATGTCATTTCATTTTTTATTTCTAGGGTGTAGCTGTAATAATAACGCTTTCCCACGAGATTTAAGTTAAGTAATTCAATAAAAGTTTTTGAAATTCACAAGATAAAAAAAGGGAAAGTGTTTAAATTATACTTTAGGGTAATTGCGGAAGAATAAGAAAAGACAATCATGCAAAGTTATTTATGTTATTGAACATAAATACAAAATTTTGGATGCCTGTTTTTTGGCAAATTATTAAACATGGTTGCATGAGTAAATAAAAATTTCAAAATATATTTCATTTATTAAAGAATTCAAATAATCTTCACATGGAATTTACAGTTATAATTACCGATAGTAATATTCTTTAATAATAAAAAACGCGGAAATGAAAATTATTGATATGCAAAAAACAATAAGAAAGTGTCCCTGTCATTTCGCATCTTTATTTCGTATTTCTGCACTAAACAGTCTGTTTGTAGTTTTATAATGGTACTAACATTTCACATTATCCAAATGTCATTTCATTTTTTTTTATTTCTAGTGTGCAGCAGAAGTTTAATGCTAATGTAATATTATATCATGAGAAAAAACTAACTCCGATTATGGCAGAAAATAGAACCTTTACGATTGGATTAACTTTTTAAATTTTTATTTGAAGCACTTATCGTTGAGTAGAAACTTATTAAAGTAAACTTATTGTAGTTACATTTATTACACATGATTTAAAATATTTTTAAAGTGTTCTATTTTAATGACATAATATACATGACATAATATTAGAGAACATATACAGAATTTGATTTCCAATTTTTTTTTATACAAGTATCAGTGAGAAAGGTATTCAATTTCATTTTTTAAGTGTAAAATGCTTTAAGTAGCAAATAAGATACAAAAATGTTATAAAATTTTTATCTGCGAGTTTCTTATTTAATATTAAATGCACTCTTTTCTTATCCCTAGAGCATGTATGTACATATAATTTAAAGCATTACAAAATAAGACAACGTGAACCGGTATATATTTTTATGTATGATGCTATTTTACTAAACAAACAAACAAGCAAAACAAAACAAAAAAAAACAGAACATTATTATGATTTATCACTCATATCAGAAAAAAGGATATTAACACTGCTGTAGTATACACTCCGAAAATATATGTTATATATATATATATATAAAAAAAAAAAAAAAAAAAAAAAAAAAAAAAATGAGTGAATAACTCTGCTCTCTAGGGTTTCCAGGTTTTGCACTGTTATCAGGTTTTATATAGACAGTGCATTCGAGGTAATATATTAGGTAAATACTTCTTGTGTGAAAAATATGTTCATGTGAGAAATACCTGCTTTTTTAAAGATTATAAATGTAAAAAGTAAATTTAAATAAACTGTAAAATTTATATAAAAAGGAACAAAATTTGTATGATACATTTCTCTGTAACTCATCACTGTTAATAAAAAATCAGTAAATTATAATTTTAAAGTTTAGTACAAATTACGCCAGTGATAAATGAAATATCTGTAAATTGAAAGAAAGAATTCATGAAAGATATGTTAAGGGTTTATGTTAGTTAACTCACGATTAAATTTTTTTCTGAATGAAAACAACAATTTAAAAAAGAAAATCAAATAAGAAAATTAAAACGCAGGGCGTTGTCTTGCACTGTAAAAAAATTCCGCAACGTTCCTGGGGAAAAAAATGGGCAGCTGAGTTGCCCATTATTTCCAAGAAACATTTCTTGAAAATGACTGGAACTTTACTGTATATGTTAAAAACTTTCTACAGAAATGCCAGTAAGTTTCCTGCGAAATACCAGGACTATTTCTGTTGACAGCAAAACATTACTGACATTTCACAGCATGCGGGATCCGCAGACGATTTTTACATTTCCAGTTGACAATTTTCGCTTTATTATCATTATTTGTTAGAATGAAAAAATATTTTGAAATTGACATCAAAATTATTATTTATAATTTACACGAAAAAATAAATTTTCAGTTAAAATTCAATAAAGTAAATATATATATGATATATTGTTTCTGAACTTTGCTTAAAATATAAAAATATATAAATGTAAATATTAATTAGAAAAAAAAATCTAGACATAAAATATTTTGGATTTTCGTTAGTAATTATGTTAGTTTACAAGTTAGATAAAATACATATAAATTTTCATGAAAAAAAAAAAAACCTAAACGTAATTGTATATTTTTTCCGAAAAAAAAAAAAAATTCAAATTTGCAGCAATTCAAAGTGTCAAATATATATCAAATTTAAATCAAATTGTAATAAAGTGTTAAAATATAAAATTAATTAAAAAAGAAAAAAAAAGTCCAGAGGTAGCATCGAACTCGGGCCATACGGGTGGCGGGCGAGCTTTCTGCGTCCACACCACGAAAGACACGCCGAGAGCTGCAAACTAATGGGTATTTGAAACGTATGCTAAACCTCGGCATATAATTTCTGAAAATCTAAGTCCCATTTAAAGAAATCCTTTCACATGAATAATTAGAGATAAGAACTCTAAAACATACTTTAAATTAATCAAAATAGGTGAGAATCATGTTTGATGGTCCCCTGGTTAATGAAGATCCAAAGAATAGGTGTATTTTTTTTACACGGTCTGCTCCTTAAACATTTCACAGACAAGTACGAGAGATTATCTCTTAGCGATGTCACGGAGGTATTATATTTTCATCTGAATTGTCTTGACAATAGAGACGTAAAGGATTATGTCGTCTATTGATTTATTTGCATTCCATATTGATTTTTTTACATTCATTTAAGGAATTCTTTTTCGACACTCGCGCGCGAGCAACGGATTATAGCAAGAAAATAATAAATGGCGGCCGCAGCGTTTTGCTGTTTCCAACTTTTGTTCAGGAACGTTTCAGATAAGAAAACCAGAATTTCACAGGAAAGAGCTAAATTATTCTGAAAACCTGAGAAAAGGCGAAACGCTCCTGGATTTTACATGGAACGTTACCATTTTTTTTACAGTGTGAAATGTGTAGATTTTGATATTTTTACCACTGTTTTATAAAGATAAATGAAAATTTCAATTCTCCTTAAACAACACTTGATTAAAAAACTTTAAAAATTCATTTATCTCAAGGCCCTCACTAGAATGTGCTGCACGTTAGTTGAAACAGTAGATATACTAAGGACACTCAAAGGGCGATTCTTCTCATTTTAGCTATTTTTAAAAAAAATTAGAACTGTGTGAGCGATTCTAAGGGATAATACGATGTCATTTTTGTGACTTTGAGAGATTATAAAAGGCAAAATGTAACAAGTTCATTTTGGAAGCAATTCTATTTGGTTAATTATTTTCTATCCTATTTGGCTACAATCGCAAAAACTTTACTTAAATATAAAGAATGAGCACCGTAATGCGAGTTCAGAGTAAGTTACAGTTGATGTCGGCTATAGAAGTTCAATGGAAATTTAAGAGAAGCCTGTTCTGTAAATTTAATAAGCTGTTATTGAAACCTTTAAAAAAATAGTGTCTTTAAAATTAAAAACGAATTTAAATAGATGTAGCTTATTTAATAAATAGAGAATAATATAAAAGTAATCAGAGCAAAACAACAGTAGAAGTAATGGAGCATTTTAAAGCTGAAACCTAATTATAATCACTCTGTAATATGCATGCATATTACAGATTTATCCAAATAGCCTGCTAAATGTGCGTAAAATTATGTTAGAATAACTACGACTTCCCTCAGAGGGATTAGTCTGAGCGATGTTAGTGAGAACATAGGTTTAATAACTCGTGACAAAAATAAAAAATGAGATCTATATTTAATTGACAATACGTGGCCTGCCTAAAAAATATTCAACCTTTGTCCGAAAAATATACATAAGTTACCTGGCAGGATTAGTACAATTATTCCATTCGAGGTAGGCCCCCTTGAGCCTCCACACAAACAAATCGACATTGACTGCAGCGTAAAATATGACACGAGATTTGGAATATTTCGTCTGAATAACCTTTGAGCTTTGAAAATGTCATTTCGAGTAATTTACAAATCCGTACATATTTTTCCAACAAATCATGTAAGCTAAAATACGTCAATATTAACTCGATTAAAAAAATTTACCCGAATAAGTTACCATATAAAAAGTCGTCTAATGACAATTGAGAAAATGACCTTATGATTAAATCTCTAGATTAGTGAAGCTGAAAAAAATTGCATATCAAATTTAAACAGACACTTTTCGCAGTAACATTTTGACGAGTACTTTCATGCAAACTAATCGCTGTTTTATACCGACATTTATTCAATGTTAACACAACTTATTCAATGCTAGCTAGATAAGTAACATTGATGTATTTGTTGCATTTAAGTTACCGTTTTGTTGCATTTAAGTTTCTTTTTGGGGGGGAGGGGGGTAGTTTTATTAAATATTTAACGTTTCTATACCTAGCAATGCAAATGAATGGTAATTTAGAACGTTTTCCGTTCATTTCATCTTTTTAATATTTGTATTTTTTAGAAGCCATTCTTAGAGAGCATTTACATCTTAAAATAACTCGTCCAAAAATTTCAACCCGATACAACGTCTTCAGGTCAGAAGTAGCACTGAAATAAAAGAAAATCGAAAGTTTTTCGTTCCTGCATCATTTTACCTAGCGAAATTTTTAGAAATTGTTCTATTGCATGTATTTACATCTTAAAAGCAACATTCATGCAAATTTTCATCTTTTTATTTCTAAAAATTCCATGTACTTTATTATTTAGATCATCTTTAGAACTTTGTCCGCTTTATTTAGTCTTAATTTCGATTTTTTTATTCGTTCTAATGCGAGCATTGCAGTTTGAATTCTTTCTATAACGAGCATTTAGATCTTATAAGTTACTACCACTCCTCCATTTTAATTTTGTAGACCCAACAGTATTACAGAAATTGCAGATTAGATCTTTTTTTATGGTACACCCTTTTAATTATTTATTTTATTTTATTTAAACTGACCGGCATTAGCGACTTAAAAGTAATAGTCATGTAAAATTTAAAAATTTCTTTCTTTAACAATTCCAAATAAATCGTGATTTAGAAACTTTCTAAAACGTTTTACGGTTATTTCTAACTTCAAAATTTCAAACCTTGTAGAAAGAATTTATAACGAATATTTACATCATTCACTGCATAAAAATTCAAATTTCTAGCCCAAACAATATCTCAATTTTAGAACTTTTCTGCTACTGCACCCATGGAGTTTGTTGTACCGACATTAAATATAGTCTTTGTTCAAGCAGAGATGCTCACCAGCATTTTCAAACCATTATTTATTTATTAAATCGGCTAGGTAGTTTCTGAGATTGCATTCCACAAGCGCACAAGCGTTACCCCTCTATAATATTAGCATGCACGTAAATAAAGGAGCCGTTTAACTTTTATTATATAGAACAAATACTTTATTTAATACATATTAGCAGATGTATTTATTAAAATACATACATAAACCAGCTAAATACTTCTTCAATTTTATTTTCATAGTCGTATATATCATTTGGCAAAAACAATCTCACTTTCTTAAACCCGAATTGGGTCAAATTTTTTTAAAAAGCGCCAAGGCCCATATTATAACGAAGTATCGTCAAGGGTATTAGGCTCATGAAAATAAGGCACTTAGCCGGATGCAGGAAATAAATCACTAACTTTCGTAATGCATTCTTTTCATTTGAAATACATAAATTAAATGCATTTAAAAAACACGACTTTGACTCATTTGTTTTAAAATACAAATAATTAAAAATAATAATAAGAGATAATAAGCCAAAACATTTTCTTTCAACATCAAGGAATTGTTTCTAAATTACTCTTGCAAAAAAATGTTGACCGGCAAAAAATAAAGTACCGTGATTACTTTAAATGTTATAGGAATGTTCCATAATGTAGATTGCATCCCATATCGTATTTTAAAAAGCATCGCTTAACGCGAAGTTAATTTCATACCGTTAACTTTTTTTCCTTGCGGGAAAGGGGGGTGGGGAATGTTACAAATATTTACATTTTGAATTTAAACTTTTGTTTATGTATTTGTTTCTTGTATAATTAATTATTACCTTGTTGATCGAACTTCACTCAAAACATATGTAAAATACTCCTTCTCTGGTTGTTTGCTCAAAGGCAATTTTATATCACTATTATAACTCTCATACAAATATAACAATGTTGTTGTTAGTATTATTTTTGTATGACGGTAACCTTGCCTGTGTATCTGACTGCAGATTATTGGTCATTTTCCTTATACGAAGAATGGCTATAACATATTCGTTTCATTTCGCATACCATGAATCCATTGTTGCACAGATGTCACATACGCAACACATTAGCACGATTTTTTCTGACACTAATGTCATAAACGCACAGGGGTATTTAACTGGCGCCAAAGGGTCGTTATTTTGCTTGATATGGTAATCCGGATGTTGTTGTTTGTTTATTAATGAATTGTTTATTTACTTTTATTTTATTTTATAAAATTATATATATATATATATTTGTTCTATAGTTGTTAATTAAACATTTTTATTTTATTTATTGTTATTCCCTTTTTAAAATAGGGTACCGCTAGGATAGATGACCCTAGAGGAGAGATGTCCAGTCTAAATATCTCCGAAACATGATCATGGATTGCAATATAAACATTGTTCGTATGAAATGGTTCAACGACTTTATTTATTGCGACTTGCAGTTGTGTTTTTCGATTATAAAAAGTAAGTGTAATTTTAATGTAAATTAAATAGGTGGTTGAATATTGTTTTTTACTTAGGTGTCTGAATGTTTTGCAGTACGTACGTTATGTATATTTTTTAGTATGTGGACTTTTAAGACACGTATATAATCTAATCTTTACTTCTAAGACTAAAACAAAGACATACAATGGCTATTTATGCTTTAAATTGGGCGACCATCAGTCCTTCCATTTCAGGAGAGATGGCCACTTTTAATCAATATTTCAAAATTATACTTAGTGATTATTTTAACTAAATATAATTAAATTTAAAATAAATATGTAACGTTTACGTTTTTAAATATATTAATTGATATAATTATTTAAATTTTAACTAATACAAATATTTTAATAATAATATAATAAGACCTAACGATTTATTTGTTTCAGAAAATACGTTTTTAAATATATTAATTGATATAATTATTTAAATTTTAACTAATATAAGTATTTTAATAATAATAATAATAATATAATAAGACGTAACGATATATTTGTTTCAAAAAATACTGAAAAACGTTGGAAACTTTTATAACAGAAACTGATAAAGTTGATAAATAAATTAAATTAACGTAGTAAACCTACAATTAATGCGAGAAAAAAAAAACAAAAAAAACACGACAATTCCAGTAGCGAAGAAAACGAAACACGTTTAAATTATCAGATTCTACAGATTCCGAATAAATAGAATTGGATTAGGATCACTGTGTTGGTTGTGCAAAACAATATAATATCACATCCAAAAATAATGTCTGAATGCAATGCTAAAATGTACATGAAGTGGTTCCATGAAACGTGTATAAATTATCAAGAGCTTTGCCAAGCATGAGGTAAGATTTTACGAAAACTGAAGTGTTGAAATTATACTTCAAATTTTGTTTATTCGAGTTTTCTTCATTCATTTTCCATCATATAACTGCATCTTTACAAATTTCTATATGTTTTTCATGATAAACTATATGAAATGTGTTATTTTTTTGCTATTTAAAATAACTTTTTCTTTCGTGTATCGGATGGTCATATCTCCTCCGCTTTAAGGAGAGATGGCCATCTGCCACCTAAATTTCAATTTTGTTTAATACTTTTTTGTTTTCAATATTTAATTATTTTTTTCCTAAAATATTATGAGTATATGTATAAGAATTTTAAATATGCATCAATATTTCTTGTAATTGTATTCTAAGAATTTTTATTTCAAACTTTAAAAACTATGGCCATCTATCCTAGAGTTACCATATATATGTAACTGGTATTCGAAAACGAGGTTTTCGCAAAATTGGCGTTAGAAAAAAATCGCGCCAACGTGGTGCATATATGACATCTATGCCCCAATGACAATATTTATACTTTTATGTTAGACGAAAACAGGTGATAAATGGCCAAAAAAAATTCCATGCCATAGCCCACATTGCATTCATTTTATTTAAAGCGTAATAATTCCATTTAAACCGGACACCAACAAAAAATATAACCTATGATGAAGCAGCGAATGTCACCATCAATTTGCAACCATTACTTTTGAAATCGGTTTGAAACTTCCTGAGATTGTGTAGAAATCGCAATTTAGAACGTTTTTAGAACGCTTTTCGTGCATTTTCACACCTTTTAAATTTCCAAATTTTTCGAAACTGTCCTTAAAGATCATTTATATATAATAAATATGCATCATGCCTACTTTTAAGTTGCTAGCCCCTACCGATCACAAAAATCCAATTTAGAAAGTATTTTGCTTCTGCAACTCCCAGGCGACATTGAAACCGAAATGAAATTGCATCTATGTTAACACAGCGGCTGTCAGCATCAATTTCCTATTATGACTCTTGAAATCAGTTTGATTCTTACTCATATTTTTCATAAATCGGCATTTAGAACTTTTTTAGAACATTTTCGCACATTTTCACCCCTTTTAAATTTCAAATTTTCAGACAAATGATCTTAGAGATCATTTATATGTAATAAGTATATACTATGCCAAATTTCATGAATCTAGTTCATTCCATAACATATAAATCGTATTTTAGAACCTCTTTTGTTCCTGCACCCCTTTTAAGGTAGTGGAAACCGATATAAAATATAGCATATTTTGGAATAACACCATCATTTTTACACCATTATGTTTGAAATCGGTTAAGTACTTCCTGAGATTGCATAGAAATCGCCATTTAGCGCATATTTTAGAACGCATTTTCACACTTTTTAAATTTCGATTTCTTTAGGAAATGTTCTTAGAGATCATTGATATCTTGTAAGTAACTGTCATTACAAATTTCATTATTCTAGGCCCTTCCATAACATTAAACCGCAATTTAGAACTTTTTTTTTTTTTTTTTTTTTTGCTTCTGCAATCAACAGGTGGTAGTGACACAAACTTAAAATAGAGCCTATGTTAGAGCAAAGGCTGTCACCATCAATGTATAATCATTACTTTTTAAATCAATTTGATACGTCCTAAAGTTGCGTAAAAATCGCCATTTAGGACGTTTTTAAGAATACTACACATTACGTTTTTAGAACGCGCATTACCACCCCTTTTAAATGTCAAAGTTTTTAAGAAGTGTTCTTAGAATTTTTTTTTATACCTAATAAGTAACTAATATTCCAAATTTCATATCTCTAGGCCCTTTAGTAACACAAAAATCGCATCTTTAGAAATTTTTTGCTCCTGCACCTCCCTTGGGTTAGTGGCACTGACATAAAATATAGCGTATCTTGGAGCAACGGTTGTCACTATCATTTTGACACCGCTATTTTTTAAATCGGTTTGGTATTTCCTAAGATTGCGAGGAAACCACTATTTAGAACGTTTTTTAGAACGCTTTTTGCGCATTTTCACCCTTTTTAAATTTTAAATTGTTTTGGAGATGTTCTTAGAAATCTTTTATAACAAGTAACTAATATTACAAATTTCATATTTCTAGCCCCTTCAGTAACACGAAAATTGCATTTTAAGAGCCCCCTTTGGCGTAGTGGCATTGACTTAAGATATAGCTTATGGTCGAACGTGAACTAACACAATCATTTTGATAACATTACGTTTTAAAACGGTTCTGTAGATACAGAGATTACCTCCTACAAATAATGAAACAGACAAACTTTACTTCTTTATAACATTAATATCGACTAAGATATTTTGGCTTTTTTTCTTTTAAATAGAAAAAAATCCATATTTATTTCCTCGTTTAAATAGGTTTTATTATACTTTAATATTAGTGCTTGCATATTTTCTTTCTTCCATGTGCTGTAATCCAATTTTCTACGAAAACATCCAGCCAGAGAAAATGACGTACACTAAATTTCCGTGACGTATGTACATAAATTGTGCTTTTTTATCAGTTTTTTAAATATAATTTTTAAAGGGTTTGGAACTTATTTTTGATAGTAGGTGCATTCAATAAGTCACCCTCATAGGTACTTTGTGGTGCAACCACAAACTAAATCCGATTAATATTTTTTGAGTTATGCTTGACGAAAGATTTATATCAGGCATTCCTTTAGTAGGCCATGACTTTAATATCCATCGTTGTTGTATTTCTCTGGAAAGTAATATTGCGCTGTGTATTAGCCTTCACTTCGCTCAGATAATTATAATTTAAAGGAATTAAATAAATTCTTTCATTAGAATTCAATTTAGAAATTTGTATCCCATTTAGTAAATTACGTTCTCTATACTAAAAACATTTTAAATTCACTTCTGAAAATTAAAGCTCATATCTCGAAGAAAAGATTTTCGCATATCTGTTATCGATGAGTAAATTCTTCATACAGTACAGGAGATTCTACTCTCGAGAAATCACGTGCTTCTTAATCCTTTCACTACAGGTGCCCTTTCTCAAGGACATATTTTTTAGAATTTTTAAAGACGTTTAATCTACTTTAAAAGGATTTTACAAATTTTGACTGAAATTTTAATCATTTTCCAAAAAGCAGTAATAATTAGAAATCAAACCAATATATTAGAGAATATTTTTGAATTAAAACTTCACTGAAAAATATTTTAATCATGGATACTATCGACCATGTGAACTTTTTATAATCATATAATTTCGATGTAAGTTAATATCAAAATAAGTACATACATTTGTTATTTTATTAACAAAAATAGAAAATTTCATTTAAAATAATGTGATAGTTCTTTGCAATTATATTTTTGGTATAGAATTAATTTAAAACGCGTGATAATGACGTTTGGTCATTTCTTAACAACAAAACAAGCCTCGAAAAATTTTTCTTAGATGTTTTTTATCTTATTTGGAACATTATTAACAATGTGTGAAAACTTCATAAGTTTTAAGTCATTCTTACAATGTTGGTAGTGAAAGTGTTAATTCCAGTTAAAACTAGCAGTGTCTGTGATTCACCCACACCTCACTGAGTGTCTACAGTATGTATTAGGCTCAAACTGATACTAGTCTCCAGAATATTATAGACTTGGGTACAATGTGCTATCAAAAGCAATATGAGATTTATATAATATTAAGACTGGAATAAAGCCTTTGGTTAAGCAAATAATAGGTATCTGTGTTCATAATCAGAATTTGTAATAATTTTATGAAAGTACTTTCTGCGTACGAATTAGTGTATAAAACTTATATAATGCTATACAGTGTATCCACGTATAACCTTACCGACCTTTATTTTCGCAACCGTTGGTCATAGGTGCATACTTCCAATTACAAAAGTGGTCAAAATTAGGTGCAGAGTTAATATAAAAAAAGTTTGAAACGAAAAAACAATTTAATGAAGAATTACAGAATCTAAATTTTTATACGGTCCCCTTTCCTATAAGTTATATTTAGTAAAATGTTCTTGTTACAGTGACAAGTAAGACAAAAAAAGTCCCGTTATTCTACGATTAAAATTGATCGAGTAATAACTGTTTTAAGTTGGAGCATATTTTTTGCTGCAAATTAGGTGTCATTCATAAATTTACAAGAAATATAATTTCGTCAGATATATTAAAGAAATGGTTGAGAGTAAAATTAGCATTGCAATATAAATTTGAATTCTTAAATCATTCTGATATATTACTGCAAAATATACAATTTGTACCAAACATATAAAAGGATAAAAATAACAGAATTTTTGTTAAATAAAAAGATGAAAAACAACAGCCTCAATTCTTTACACAATATTCATATTTTTAAATGCTATTAGATTACACTATCTTTAAATTTTTGGTTGTGCCATGTTTTTTAGCTTTTTAAAATTTATTCATGTGTATTTTTTAGCGCTGAATCCGAAAATGAAACTCATTTTAAACGATCATGTCAGGATTTTTCTCAAATCGCAAATTTCAAAGTTAAAATTGACCCCCCCCCCTCTCCTGACAACCTCATCAGACCCCTGAGTTGTTTAGCTGTAAGAAACCCAGTATAATCCAAAAAATTCAATAAATTATTGAATTAAATAAAATTAAACTGAATAAAAAAGGTCTTACATCTATTTTATTGTATAAGATTTATCGCTATTATTTAACCTTGAAATTTATGATTTGCGAAAAATTATGACATGATGGTTAAAAGCAAAGGTAATTTTTTTTTATTCAGCGTCAAAAGATACATAAAACGTAATTATAAAAGTTAAAAAACACAACTATCGTAGATTTATGTTATATAATCTAAAACTCTTTCTTAAACTTGTTGACGGTAATCTATCCAAAATTTTTTGTGTTATCCTCTAATATAAGTATGTATAAGATGGTAAGCATCAAAAATCATAATAATATTACATTGTCATTGGATTTAAATCAGTATGCAAAATTTAACTTCGATCGAACATTTGAACGTGTGTTAAAGTTCGAGTACAAATTTTAAACTGGAAAGACGATCGTTTCAAGTTAAATAAAACCTTATGAAAATAACATAACTTTTGTTAAAAGAAATCATAGCGTCAAATCTTTACAAAGTAAAACATATGTTAAAATACAATTATTTTAACTATCCTGAAACTTACGTTACCTCAATCGTAATAGTTGTACGATTTCTTTCAAAGGGGAGATACCTTGAAATAAGTTTAAGTACTTTATATACAATCCGTGAAAGCATAGCTGAAATTAACTGTTTTGATATGCAAAAAAGTGGTATAAGTGATGAATTTCAAAGTTTCATAACTCAGTCTATTTTAATGTTGGATGAATGGGACTTTTTTTTATCTTACTTTTTAGTGTCACAGTAATTTTTTACTAAATATCACTTATGGGACTGGGGGATCGTATAAAAATTTTAATTTCGTAATTTTCTAATAAATGTTTTTATTGACCCAAATTGCTTTAAAAATAATTCTTTATCTTATTTAAACCACTTTTTTAATTGGAAGTATGTATCTAGGACCAACGGTTGCGAAAATAAAGGTCAGTAACGTTATACGTGGACACACTGTATATTTAGAATAAGGAGACTGGATGTCTTCTTCTCAAGAGAGCAGAGCTCATTTTGAAGTTATTTCACTCAATTTTAAAATTCGTATACGATGTCCAGATAGCTTATTCTAATCCGCCAAACCGTCATGTATATGTTTTAAAAATAAGCACAATACTCTAAAGAAAGAGGCTATTTTCTGCTCGCCTTGGTTTAGAAATACTATTATACGATTCTTGTAGTCTATTATAGAAGAATAATTTTTTAATGGACTGATGAAAATGGATGTAAAGGAATTTGTTCCGTGTTTATAAAACCACACACATACGCTAAATTTTATAAAAGAAAATAAATAGTAATAAAAAAAACATGAACTAAAGAGTTTTCTTTTAATATCCAGTTGAATAATTATTCTCGTTTTAAATTTTATATTGTAGATTACATGTGTAATCTTGTGTAGGGAAACAAAATACTTTTTAAATATACATTGTTTTAAACACAAGAAAAAATAGTATAGGGGAGACTAGGGACAGTTGACCATACGGGAGGCTTAACCCACCCATCATATTTAAAAGAATTTGAGAGTTTTATCAATGGGTGTCAACCAAAGTTACTGGAATGCTCAAACAAGTCTTCGTTTCATAGAGATAATCGAAACAGGTATGGAAAAATCAATTGTGAGGCGTTTTCAACCTGAAAGTTGTGATTTCTAGAAATATTTTGAAAGCTTTTTTCAAATAAATTATATCATAGAAATTTAAGTAAGTAGGTTTAAAGTAATAGAAAAATATCGACCTTTCATTCCAGGCATAAAGATTGTACAGTAAGTTAGTCTTAACATAACAATGCGCTATTCTTTTAAAAAGGGATATGTGGGGAGGCTTGACCTAATCAATATGAGGGAGGGTTGACCAGATGCTTAAGTCTCCCTTAATTAAGTGGTTTTGGAAATATTTTTATTACACGCTGTGCGAAATGAAAGGTTAATGGTTATATAATTTTTAAAAAAATGTACATTTATTCTATAAAGCTACAGTAAAATGGGGTGATAGAAAAAAAAAATATTTAAAACTGACTATAAAAAATGTGAAAAATTGCCAGAAAATGGGAAAGTTGATAGGAACTTTTTTCCTTTTAAATATGTCATACAATAGGTAAATAGAAACAGTGGGGAAGACTAGAAAGGGTGAAAGCAGCAGTCTTAACCATTTGAGGGCAGTTGTATGTTTATAAAACCACTTAATTTTAATTCCGAACCATTACAATGGCTCCAGAATTTTGCTAAAATCGTTTCCATTTAATATATATGTGAAATATAATCATTTTTTTTCTTATTTCCAAATATTTTGTTTGTAAATTGCGGTGCCAGTCATTTATTTTAACATTTTTGTACTGAAAGTACTTTGCCCCTTAAATGTTTATATCATGTTAATGATACGTTAAGTGCTCATGTGGTTGCAAAAGAAAAAAGAAAAAGGTTGCAAATATCGATCAAAAAACTTTCGGAAGGTATGTAGAAAAATTTCAACAGGGTGAATACAGTGAGATGAAGCCAGACTATGTGACAACTAGAGTTGTCAGATCGAGTGTCACAAAAAAATAGAACATAGAGATAAAAAAAGCGGGACAGTGGCTCCTAAATACGGACATAATAATGTGAAACAATATGAAAACGGAACCTGTCTCTAATTGAATACTCCTTAAATGTTAAAATTTCATTTCCCCTGCTGTACAATGATACCCGTTCAGTCAAAATCCTGTTTAAAACAAAATTTTTCTCCTCTGACTTGCGATTGAGTCTTACAGGTTTGGTGAAGCCTCATACTTAAAAAAAAATATTTTTTTTTAATAATAATTAAAGCATGTAGAATAAAGTTATTTTGCTTTTTTTTAACTGATTTTATTTCTCTTCACAAATAATGCAATATAAAAAAAAGTGGGTTAAGTCTCCCATGTAGTGGGTCAACCATCCCATATGTGAGGAGCCTTGACTCATTATTTTCTCATAATTAAAATCAATCATTTTTCAAATTTCTTAAATGTTACACTTATGTAGCAATTTGATTTTGTTAACTGATTATATAACGAATAAAATGATATATAAAACTTTATTCTACGTTCAATATTTAAAAAATAAAAAATCATTTTGTAAAAAGTGAGTCAACCCTCCCTAGTCTCCCCTAAAGCAAAATGTAATTTTAAAGCCTGTAAGTATATATTTTAGCTAATTTTATTGAGAATTTTCTTCGATTTAAATAAAATATATTTAAATGTAGAAGAAGTCATTGAAATGTATATTAAACACGAAATACCAGTTGGCCAATTTACTTAGGTTGACAATAATCTTTTGAAATTTGAAAAATTCAAATGCTGGCATGAGCCATGTGTTATTATTATAGTTTTTTTTAGCTTGAGCATGCTTAAGGAATGTTAAATCAAAGACAAATGGAAAACAAGAAAGTTTATGCCATTTAAAGCATCTTATTAATACTAGAATTACCGTATTTTTTATACCTACAATGTAAAAAAATCTGTAAAATTACTAAACTTTTTCTAGGAAACTGGGATTCCCAAAACTTTGTATGTGACAGCAACAACAAAACTTCATGTAACAGATACACTTTTGCGCCGTAAATCAAAAAATCTGTAAGGTTACTAAGAATTTCTTAGGAAACTGAGATGCCTAGAACTTTTTATGTAACTGTAAACCGGGTTACAGATAAAATTTTAGTAAGATTACTGCAATTTTAGTAGATTCGTTTGTAAAGTTATTTCTGTAAGCGATAAATTTTTTTGTACCTTTCTGTATTTTCTTCAAAGCACTTTTAAAATTTATTGTTTTGTCATGACTTCCTCCACTCTATTTCGTTGTGATACTATCATTCAGCTCATTGCCACATGAACTAGATTCGGGCGATGTGACTTTATGGGCATTTTAATCAAAATTTGTTTCGGCATATATATAATTTTTTTTATCATCATCGGATGTCTTTTCGTCGCAAGAATCATTTTCTGAAAGTTCCATGGGCAATTAAAAAAATTCTTTATTGGACCTCTCCGGCTCGACGCTATCAATAGTATACATCTGTGGAACTGGAATGTAAATAACATACACTTTTTTTCGTTTCATGCAGTTTACATCAGACAAAATATTCTTTTTACCGAGTTAATAAATACAATACAGATTAGAACATTCAACAACATTCCAATAGATAGATACAATAACATGAAATCTCATAAAAGTTCACACATCTGCCTGGCATAGCAGATGTACGGACATGACCTCCTCAAATTTCTCTCTCTTGAGAAAAGTTAGTGTGATATATCTCTTTACATTAACCTTCTGTTACAGAAAAATGTAGAGTTGAAAGACCCGTTGAAATAAAAGAAAAAGCCATCATCTTTTAGGGGTCGGCGATGACCACCCATTCTAGATACACAGGCATAAATTTTAAAAAGTATTCGCTAGGTTTCAAATAATTTCGCCGATCGAAAAATATACGGATTTTTATTTTTCAAAATTACTTTTAGTACGGGGTGCAAAAGTTGCCTTTTATGTATTCTAGTGTACACCTATTTATTTTCCTTTAATCCATTCATATCTTCCGGTGCCCCAAGCGCCCCAAACATATTTAAAAACTGAAATTTTTATGAAAATTTATATATTTTTTATTTTTAATTTGTTTCTTAATTCGTTTTGGCGCGGGGGGCGAAAATTACCTTTTATGTATATTAGTTTACATTTTTTATAATTTGAAATCCATTCATATCTTCCTGCACGTCAAGCGCCCTCAAAATATTTAATAAAAAATGAAAATTTTATGAAGATTTATAATTTATTATATTTTATTTTATTTATGTATTTATTTATTTGAAATTACATTTAGCACCAGGTGAGAAAGTTGTGTATTGGGTATACAACATAACTGTGTAATTTAGATTATCCTTTATCCAAGTCCATTCATATCTTCCAGCGTCCCAATTATAGTTAAAGATTGTAATTTTTAAGAAAATGTATTAAAAATTTTTAATTTACGAAAATTATTTAAAAACTTTCCAAAGTGTTTAGTTTATAAAGAATAAACTTATAAATAATAATACATTTATAATAACACATGAAGTATAAATTAAAAATATAAGTTCCAAATCGTACAAATTATAAAAATACATTTTACTTAGAAAATTTTTTACTTCTTTGATTTTGAAGATTTACATATAACTAATGTTTGTAATAAATTTTGGTGTTTGAAATGATTTCCTGATATTATTATATCCAATATGAAATGTTGTCTCTTTTCTTGTCCAGATACAGTTTCTGATGCCTCAGACACTAGGCGAATGCATTTTTCAACAGCATGGGTATGGCATGGATATTTTGACCATTCCTCCGTTTTTCCTACTTTTACCACGGCCTCATTTTATGCGGAAGGCACATTCATCGAAATGTGGTCAAAACATTCAACTCGTTGCCAGTTAATAACTCCATAATAATCCTTTCCTTTGAAGTGTATTTCTGGTTCTTGAAAAATCCTTATTTCTGGTGTTCCTCTATTTTCATTTCTAGCACAAATTAGCTTTCGTATTGCTGAAGACCTGATATGCTCTCGTTTATCAGAGAGCATTGACAATAACAAATTTTCAGGATAACAAAAGAAGCTATATCGTTGCACAACAGTGGGACATATACCTCCATAATATATGTTGTAAGAATAATGAGATTCTCAAATGGATTTTCTGTGGCCACATACAACCTGAAATGTCTACCTGCAGTTGTCAGCTCATTTTAATTGAGCAACTTGATACGTTTTTTAAATGCCAGGTCAGAACCACATTCACCAAGCGATATTGCTATGAAAATAGCATATACCTATTGCCAATCATTGATGAGAACCATTCCACCTATGTTATTTTGCATATTCTTCGTTTTTATTAAAGAAAATGAAACTACAGATAAGCTACTCGCAGGTTTTGATATCTGTACAAGTTGCTCCATAAAAGGCTGTAGAGTAGAACCCATTGTTGCATCATGTAAAAAATTTACTAAATGTCGTAAAGGCAACTCATTTATATAAAGCAAACAAATGACTACTGTAAGAGTCTGTGGCGTGAAGCTCCATTACGCTAATACCTCATCCTTTGTGTCCAGTATTACTGTAAGACCATATAATTGTATGTTATTTTATATATTTTTTTAATTATTGCTTTTTTATGGCTTTAGCTTCTTCTGCTGTAACTGAAACGTGCCCAATATACTGAGAGTAAGCTTTCTTTGCAATATAATAATGTTCATCCTTTGTAGTTTTTGTGTAGAACTGTGTGTCTTTCATCACTCGAACTTTTGTGTGGTCTATTCTATATAGTATAAAAAAATAATTTTATACATTTAATAAAAACGATAAATAATTTTTCATATTTTATCGAAAGGACTTTTTTAGCTATACAAATTATTCTTTAACTCTTATTTTTACTTATATTTTTTGTTTAAAATTTGCATAAAAATTGACTTTAGGCAAATATTTAAGTGTCTCGGGACACCAGAAGCAATTTATCGAATTTGAAATTTTTTGCATGAATGCTAGTATGGTTTAAAGACAAATTTCGCACTCCGCGCCAAAAGTAATTTTATAGATTTATATACCCTATATATATAAAGTCCTAATGAAACGAATTTTTGAAACGGATATTACGAACGAAAGAAATGAAACAAATTTATGAAACGACTGATTAATCAACTAATTATGTTTTATGGCGATTTCTCCAAAAATATGGAATACATTGCAATGAAATTAACACCAAAAATCCGTATTGATCCGCAGAATTCAAAACTGGCATTAGAAGTTTTAAATTCGATATTGTTTTCGAGATATTAATATTTTTTCTAATTTTAAATACATTTCTCTAATGATGGCAACTCAAACTTTAATCATTGCAGATATTTTTTTTTTCATAATTTAGAAAAGGTTATTATTTTAAACTAATTTGGCGACCAGTTTGGCGTCCCTTAAATGTATTCTAAGAAACGTATCATGTCACTTTTATTCATAATTCCACTTACTCCCACCAAATCGAAAGATTCTACAGGAGAAATCAAGAACTCGGTATTTTTATGTTAGCGGGACGCAGGTGATAAATTGTCAAACATTTTTCCCGTCGATTTTTTTAAATTTCATTTAAAATATAATGCTTTCATTCATTTTATTTAAAATACAAAACTTTCATTTAAAATGAACATTTAAAATTGATGGCTTTCACTTCTTTCTTTTTTTTTAAACAAAACGAAAAGAAAAAAATATTAGGCACAGATGTCATATACGCACCAGGATACCTAATTGGCGCCAAAATGGCATTATTTTGATTGACATGGAAACCCGGCTATTGTTGTTTATTTAGTAATAAATGCTTATTTTCTTTTATTATTTTTAATTATATAAATTGTTTTGCTCTATAATTAGTAATTTTTTTTGTTATTTTCTTTTAAAATTAATTAAAAAATACGGTACTACTTTGTTATTCCGTCGACCAATTTCGCCAAATTATATAAATCACCAAACTACTCGCCAAATTATACAAATTGGCATAATTTTTATTTTAAATAACGAAAGAACAGATAAAATAGTATAGCATTAATAAATATACAAATAAAACGTAGAAATAAAAATCACTTGATGACGCAAACACCAATTGCTTAAAGTCAAGTGAATGTGACATTTATGATCAACCATTTTTGACATTTAATCTTATAGTTTGGTGATAGATTTTTGGTCAACGGGATAATTAAGTAGTACCAAAAATACGTATGTAACTGGTATTCGAAAACGTGGATTTCGTAAAACAAAATCACGCTAAATCAGGTGTGTCTATGACATCTGGCCAAATATTAAATAATGCAACAAACCATGACATTTAATTTCAACTTCAAAGCAATGTTTTAATTTACCACTCGAAAAATAAAAAAAAATGCTATCTGGCGAGTTGAAAAAAAATTATTGGCTAGATTTGCACCCAGCTAGCGTAACAGTTCCAAGAATTCTTTGCGACCCTGGCAACTTTTATGTAGTTTTATTCGAAGAAAAAATTATTTTTTAATCAAAATGGAAAACTTTTGGCACACATATCATATACGGCCTCATATTGGCGCGATTGTTTTCTGACGGCAATGTCATATACGCAACGGGCGCCAGAGTATCGTTATTTTGTTTGATATGGTAAGCCGGATGTTGTTCTTTATACTGTTGATGTTTTCCCTAAATTGGCGTCGAAAAAAAATCGCGCCAATATGGGGCCGTATATAATATCTGTGCCAAACTTTCATATGAAAAGCGAAGGTATCAGCCCGTATTTATTTATAGCAGTTACATGACTTGGACTATTATAACATAGATGAAATGATGGTGATAGATTAATATTTGGCAACTTATCACCTGTGCCTGGCTAACATTAAAGTACCAAAATGGAACCTAAAAAGCGAAGTGGTCCGCCCGGAACTGTTGATGATAGTCACATGACATAGGCTATTGCTATAGGAATTGTTTTAAAATACCAGGAGATAAAGACTCTGTACACTTAATTCATTTTATTTTAGCTTCTTTTCAAATGTTTAACTGATCATCTTTAACCAAACATGAAAATAACCATTGGATGTCTTAACAGCAACTGATTCGGCCTTAATTTTTTGCAATCAAAGGGAATTGAATGGAAACCCGTTTGCAGGGAGATCAGCAAAGCTTTTTTCAGTATAATTTAATCTTCTCCAATATTCTTAAAACCGATCAGATTAGCGTGTTTTTAGATTCTGCGGTGTCTGAACGGCGAGTTGGCGAGCGTAGCTTGCAGAGGGCAGAGACCCCTAGTATATATATATATTTTCATAAACTTTTTAATTTTTAACTACACTTGTGGAGCTTGGGTCACCCGACGATATGAAAGGATTTTAATTTAAATTTTTTATAAATATAATAGACATAAAAGACAACTTTCGCACCCCGCGCCAAAAGCATTTAAATATAATAAGAAAAATAATAAAGCTTACATTTTTATAAAAATTTCAATTTTTATCTATTTTTGGGGCGCTTGTGGCATCGGAAGATATAAATAGATTTTAATAAAAAAATAAAGGAAAACTAGTATACATAAAAGGCAACTTTTGCACCCCTCACCGAATCGAATATCCACATTTCGATTTTTTCATCCACCTTACTATTGAGTCATAGATGATCCGCCTCGACAATTCTAGTGTTTAAAATCCTTAAATTATGTGAATCGGGATTGCAATGAATGGAATATAGGATTAATCATTAGTTTTAAAAGTTTTAGCTACTTCAAAAGTTTATGAAATATGTTCAGCACTATCCATTAAAATTTGGAATTTTACCCGAATTTGCCAAAAAGCATTGTACTTTACTGAATAAAGTTCTTTTATTCTCCAAAAATGTCTTCCTATTATATTTTTTAGCAATCCGTATTCATTTAGATGCAAACCCGAAAATATTGTTCATTTCAATCTGAAGAATTTTTTTATAGCTTTTCCCATTTATATAGGTTTATATTATGCAAGCTCATTTAACAGCATGTCATAAAATTGTTTCATCTTTAAACACCTTTTGTATGCAAACTTCATAATCATATTAAAAAACAAAAAAAATCATTTTATTCTGTCATTGGCTGTATTCTTACCGCGTTACAGTTATTTTTATTGCTTTGAATGTCCATATGTGATATTGACTTATCAAAGAAAATAAATATCTATTATGCATATGCTCTTACACTCCATATTCTCGATTTATTGTCGATAAATGTAAAGTAAAATTACATTTAAATATTCAGTGGCAGCGAGTAAATTTTATGACTGTAATTCAATATCTCTTGTTATTTGGAAATAACGCGGACAAAATTATCTTAAGTTAAAGATTTTATCAAACAGAAGTATTTTCGGCCAGGTTTAGCTTTAAAAAAAACAATACTCGGTCTTTATAATTTCCTAAAGTGTCTTAAATCTGTAGCATGAGTTATCTTCATCATTTATTTAAGTATACATATATTGCAATATTGTCACCTAAGTACAATATATGTCAATATTTATTATACTTTACATATTTATAAAACATTAATAGGTACATTTTGTAATATGCTAATATAAATTGCTTTTGCAATGAAATTATTATTTCTGTACATGTGTTACATAGGTTTCAGGAGGCAAAAATAATGCACACATGTATGTCGACTTTGAAATATCTTTTATTTAAATTACGTAAAAATATTCAGTAAAAAGAATGCAAAATCTTATTTACAATGATTGATTACAATTGCTCTAGAAATCTCTGAAAATCGCCAATTTCTTAATTTTTCCTAACATTTAATCAAAAGAACTTATACGCAATCAATGTTGCTTTAAAAATTTGTATGATATCATACTACAAGGAAATTGACGCTTATATTCCATTCCAAATTATATTAATTATATGTTTCACAATTCGAATATGCCATAAATATGTCTTCCGTAACTTAGTTTGTCCATGCTCAATCTATTATTATGTTGAAAGCCACAAATCGGCGAGTTCGGGGAGAGCATTTGTGAAAATTTTATAATAGTAAAATAAGCGTTATTTGTTGGAATGTAGGTATAAAATTTCTCAAGTTTTATCTTTACACAAACAAAATGTTAGTTAATTTTTTATGCCATTTTTAGAGTTTTTATTCTACTGGAGAACAGCTGTAGGATTTAGTATCATGCTTTTCTCAGTGATTTTAAGCACACTTAATTGATCACAATAACAACCCACTTAAATGTTTACTTAATTATGAGATGCAATAAATCTGAATCGCACATTATATTTAATTTTAAAACATAACATCACAAGAAAGACCACTTAAACATAATTTATTTCAGAATATTATTCATGAATAACAATGCATTATTGATCTAAACTTTAAAAATTTTGAACGCTTCAGAATATAAATAATTAAAAGGAAAAGCAAATCGCTTTATAAATAATCAATTAAGTTCATTTTGCTAAATTATCTTTTTTAAGAAAATATAAAGATTTAGAGCAGATGCTAATACAGTAACATTAAAAAAACAAACAGCGTTAAAAGGAAAGTATTGAAAGCGATATGTTTATAGAAATTTTAACTAAATTATGAGTAACCTACACATTTATTTTCACTGTAAATTTATTAAGTAAATTAATGTATTTTCTTTTAATAAATAAACTATAGGTTTATCTAACTGACACATAAGGTGTCTCTTAAATGACAGTCAAACTATGTTAGCTGTTTTTTAAGCCTAATACAACACTATGCTTTTTTTTCAAGTATTTGGTTACATTTAAACAGATTCAACATTTAAATTATACCATATTTCACTTTGACATCACTCAAAAGTAAATTTCTTTCAGAAAGACATATTTAATACTCATAGCAAGTTTATAGTAAATTAAAGAATAATATAAATGGGAGTATTAAATGTAAATTAAGGAATTTGACGCATATGTTTGAGAAAATTCCTATGAAGTGTTCCATAGCATACTGCTTCAATATACATGTGATAAAGTGACATGCATATTGGAGCTAAAAAAAAAACAGCAGGCGAAATCGGATTTAACCTGGGTTATACTGACGCATATGCATAAGCCGCTTGGGAAGATAAGAAAGTACACTGAAGAGCCAAAACATTATGACCATCCCCTCATTTTGTAATTAACTCTCCTGTATGACGGAGGGCAAGTAATAAGGTGGGACTGGTATTTACCTGCTGCTACGTAATCTGAGGAATTATTTTTGCGCTTACTTCTGCCTGTGATGGGGAAGGCCGTTGATCTAAGCGACTTTGATAGAGGGCAGAATTCAATGGCCCGACGGCTCAGAGCGAGTATCTACGAAACTGTACGACTTGTGTGTTGTTCCTGAAATATTGTTGTTAGTACTTATGAAAAGCGGGTAAATGACGGTGAAACCATCAACAGACGCCATGGCGTTGTACATCCAGGGGTTATGAAAGAAAAAGGGGTGTTGGAGACTCTCCCGCTTGATAAAGCAAAATAGAATCCAGTAACTGGACCAGCTGACATCCTAATAGAATACAGGCCATAGTAGATTTGGTTAGGAGCACACAGTTCAGATAATATTGTTGAATATGACACTACGCAGCAAACGTCCCACCCATGTGCCCCTGTTGACCAAGCATCCTCGCCAACTACTCCTACACTACGCCCAGGAACATCATGACTGGGCCATAGATCATTAGCAGAGAGTTGCCTAATCTGAAGAATCTCGATTCATCCTTCAATACATCGACGAACGTGTCAGGGTGCGCCGTCTTCCAAGCGAGCTGTTGCTCCTGCTTATACAGCAGGTCATACACAGGCCTGTTATGGCGATGTTATGCTTTGGGAAGGTTCTCATGGGCGTCTCTTGGACCTGTTGTTGTGGCAGATCTAACCATAAAGGCCGCGGACTATCTGAAAATAACTGTGAACAAGTCGCACCCTTACATTTCATCTGTCTACCCAAATGGAGATTGAGTATTCGAGCAAGACAACGCTCATGTCACAAGGCTCGAATTATGCTGGAGTGTTTCCAGAAACATAATACTGAATTCCAGTTAAGGTTCTGGCCCCCTAACTCAGCGGATCTCAACCCGATAGAGCAAATTTGGGGTTTCATCGAATGGTAGCTCAGAGCTAAAAAACAATTATGTCGGAATATCCCGGATTTGCGTGGCGGCTGTTTGAACATCAGCTACAATCTGTACATCAGCTACAATTCTCTTCGGCTATCTATCAAAAACACGTGGTATCCATACCAAGGTGGGTTGCAGGTGTTTTGCGTGGCAAATGTGGGCCAAAGCGTTGTTAGGTAGGTGGTCATAATGTTTTGGCTCATCAATGTATATGAATCCCATAAGTAAGCAGTTGAATTCTGAATTTCCAAGCTTTATTACATAATCAGAAACAATTCGGCAGAATAAATGCTCAAGCTACTCGTTAGTAAAATGATTATTTAATCATCTCAGTATGTCAGTAGGAGTTTCAAATATTTTTTCATGACGTTACCGAAGAGAAAGATGCCATTCAGGCACCATAAATCTTGTTAGCTACAGTATAAATATTACTGGGTTTGAACATGACCAACTTATCGGGTACCGGACACCTCAAAAACAAAGCTTCGAATAAACTTCAAAGTATCTAAACCCCGACAAACTTATCTCTTCTCTCTTTTCTTTGCCCATAGTCCGTCGTCCGTCGCCATCGTATTTGATCTGGCTGTGGGTATGTATTTACGTTAACTCTAGCGCAAAGTATCAACCAAGTCACCCGACTACCCTTGTCCAATCATAAACGCTTTAAGAGGAACATATTAACAGTCCGGATGAAAAATCTAGCACTTTCTAGAACTCTCTAGTCTCGAATCAGGTACACAATGTGTAAATAAAAAATAAGCTTTTAGCTGTAGAATGCTGGCTAAAAATACATTTTAGATTGACGGACGATAATTTTAACAGAAAAGAAAAAAAATAACTTACTGATGTGGAATAAAATTACAATACTAAAGCATTGAAATATTATAATAGACATTTTGATATTTTAATTTAAAAAAAATGATTTAAAATAAATGTTTTTTTTAGAACGGGGTAATTTAGGAATTATGACATTTTAGCAATTAAATAAAGAATTTAGAGAGGTTTGATATACACGGGAAATAATAGTGAATTTTAATATTGTTTTAAATAATAAAAGGGTTTTGTTTAACGAATATAAGTAATCAGCGCCATTTTTAGATTTAAGCAATTTGGAATAAATATTATTCGGTGGATTAAGTTCTTATACCTTTACATATTGAGATTCATAGATTTGTTTAAGCATAGGGTTTTAATTTAATAAGCCGGTATAATATATGGAATATTATTAAAAGGAAAATTTATATAGAATACTATTAACCTTAGAGAAAAATAATTAATATTATGTAATATACATATATTTTTAAATAATATTTTAAAACTATTAGTGCCACATGTTGACAGTTCAAAAGAAATATAGCTTATTAAAAATGAAAAAAAACCGTTAAAAAACAGCGCAAATGAGAGTGTGTATTAATTGCAAACACCTGTTTTGAAGCCTCTAATGCTTCGAAGCAGCTGTTGGCGATTAATACACACTCCCATTTGTGTTCTTATTTAACGTTGTTTTTCGTTGTTATTATATTGGCAGAAAGTACAATCTTGCCCCCTTTTTAAATATAGTTTATTTTGATTTGCATTTATTAAGACACGGAAGGTATTTTTGTATAACGCCTTTTTGGCGAATTTAGTCTTTCGTGGTAACTTCATTTTCTCAGCTCTGGTAAATACTATGATTAAATTTCAAGTGTCGTTTTTTTTTAGCTAAAGCAGAATTTTGTAATCTATGCTATGCTTCAAAAAAATTTCGATAGTATAAATTATTAAGCTTTTTTTTATGTTTTACAAGTGCCATTTTGGGGTAAAATGTAGGGGGGAAACACAATTCGGTGGAGAGTAACCCTTTTTTTAAATAGTAATTAGGTACTTATAAAACAACACGGTAGTAGTAGTATAAATACTTTTAAGCTTAAAGTTATTGGGAGTTTAAAAATGGATTTTTTTTTCTATGGGGTGTCAAAAATGCCATTTGAAAAAAAATATATATATTGCTTAATACAGGGTAGTACGCGTCAAGGGATTTACGGGATCTTAGATGTTTTATTACCAGGATCCTGGGTGGGCAAATATTTAAAAATTTCAAATAATTTAGCTAGTGTTCTTTTGAAAGATATGAGAAAAAATGTAGATAAAAACTGAGATAAAAATCGAATACTTTTAGTGATATATACGTGAAAATTTGGAACAAATAATTAATGATTCATATTTATTCTCAAAATACTTTCATTTTCGTTATACTTTCGTTTCAGTTTTTAAAAGATCTCTATTATTACTTAAGCGAATAATTTATTTAATTTTCAGAACACACTTTCTTCGACAATCAATATATACAGTTTGTCCACGTATAACCTGACCGACCTTTATTTTCGCAACCGTTGCTCCTAGATGCATACTTCCAATTACAAAAGTGGTTTAAATAAGTTAAAGAATTATTTTTAAAGCGATTTGGATCAATAAAAAAATTTATTAAAAAATTACGAAATTTAAATTTTTATATGATCCCCCAGTCCCATAAGAGATATTTAGTAAAAAATTCCTATGACACTAACAAGTAAGATTAAAAAAAAGTCCCGTTCATCTAATATTAAAATAGACTCAGTTATGAAACTTTGAAATTCATGACTTATACCACTTTTTTGCATATCAAAACAGATGATTTCAGCCATGCTTTCACGGATTGTATATAAAGTACTTAAACTTATTTCAAGGTACCTGCGCTTTGAAAGAAATCGTACAACTATTACGATTGCGTAAACTTAAGTTTCAGGTTAGTAAAAATACTTGTATTTCAACATACGTTTTATTTTGTAAGAATTTGAGGCTATGATTTCTTTTAACAAAAATTATGTTATTTTCATAAGGTTTTATTTAACTTGAAACGATCGTCTTTCCAGTTTAAAATTTGTTCTCGAACTTTAACTCACGGTCAAATGTTCGATCGAAGTTAAATTTTGCATGCTGACTTAAATCCGATGACAGTGTAATATTATTATGGTTTTCGACGCTTACCATCTTATACATACTTATATTAGAGGATAACACAAAAAAAATTGGATAGATTACCGTCAACATGTTTAAGAAAGAGTTTTAGATTAGATAACATAAATCTGCTATAGTTGTGTTTTTTAACTTTTATAATTATGTCTTATGTATTTTTTAACGCTGAATAAAAAAAATACCTTTGCTTTTAACCATCATGTCAGAATTTTTCGCAAATCGTAAATTTCGAGGTTAAATAATAGCGAAAAATCTGATTCTATAAAATAGATGTAACACCTTTTTTATTCAGTTTAATTTTATTTAATTCAATAATTTATTGAATTTTTTGGGTTATACTGGGTTTCTTACAGCTAAACAACTCAGGAGTCTGATGAGGTTGGGAGAAGAGGGGGGGGGGGGGGCAATTTTAACTTTGAAATTTGCGAAGCTTTTTAACTTTGAAATTTGCGATTTGAGAAAAATCCTGACATGATCGTTTAAAATGAGTTTCATTTTCGGATTCATCGCTAAAAAATACATATGAATAAATTTTCAAAAGCTAAAAAACAGCACAACCAAAAATTTAAAGACAGTGTAATCTAATAGCACTTAAAAATATGAATAATGTGTAAGGAATTGAGGCTGTTGTTTTTCATCTTTTTATTTAACAAAAATTCTGTTATTTTTATCCGTTTATATGTTCAGTACAAATTGTACATTTTGCAGTAATATGTCAGAATGATTAAAGATTTCAAATTTATATTGCAATGCTAATTTTGCTCTCAACCATTTCTTTAATATATCAGACGAAATTTTATTTCTTGTAAATTTATGAATGATCCCTAATTTGCAGCAAAAAGTATGCTCCAACTTAAAACAGCTATTACTCGATCAATTTTAATCGTAGAATAACAGGACTTTTTTTTGTCTTATTTGTCAGTGTAACAAGAAAATTTTAGTAAATATAACTTATAGGACCGGGGTACAGTATAAAAAATTAGATTCTGTACTATTTCATTAAATTGTTCTTTCGCTTCAAACTTTTTTTTATCTTAACTCTGCACCTAATTTTAACCACTTTTGTAATTGGAAGTATGCATCTATGACCAACGGCTACGAAAATAAAGGTCGGTAAGTTTATACGTGGACACACTGTATATGTGTGTGTGCTTGTGTGCGTTTGTGAGTGTGTTAATATATATGAATACATATATATATATATATATTTATATGTCACATTAAAAAATGACAGCATTCAATTTATTGGATATAATAAAAATAACTTTAAATAATCAATAATGTAACCATAACACACTATAGATTTAGATAGGGCGGACCCCACCCAAAAAGTGACTTAGAAGTTTAAAAAAAATTCTTCATATCTGTAGTGTTGCCAGATCAAAAAGGCCATGTGGTTTTTTTAAATTGAGCTATAAAACTGGCTACCCTGCCAAATTCGTGATTATGACTCATCGGGTCTGTATCCAAAGTGAGAAGCGATTCATTAAAAATCAAATTAATAGTTCTTATTTCTACAAATTTCCTACATATATATATTTTTTATGAAAATATAATTTATCAATCATAAAACCCGTAAGAAGTTATAATTAATTGTTTAATTCTTTTTCTAGAAAGTTATAGTTTTAAGATTAGAAATTTCATGTGTTGAGGAATTATTTTTTGTTGCATATATTGTGAGCTACTTTTTGCGTTCATAATGCAATGGGCAACATTAATAAAATTTTAAATATACAGTGTGTTTCAAAAAAGAAGGGCAAAACTTCAAGATATGATAGTACATGTCCAAACAAACAACTTTCATCAAAGAATGCGTGGTCGGAATTAAAACGCAAACTTGCTATAGGGTGCCGAAGGTGATGTTGTTGTACGAGACAAAAACACACACAGAGCAACTAAATGACAAAAGCAAAGTAGAAAAAAGCTATCCGTAGAATGATTGAGACTCTGAATCATTTCCATTTGAATTTCCGTACATGAAATGAATATCAGCCTTTACCCTATTAGTGAAGGGCAATATTTCCCAATTCCACACTCGAATCCTTTCATGTATTAATTTAGGCGAAATTTTGCATACGTGTTCTTATTCTTCCCCATATCACATTTGCATGCTATTACTGTTGTTCTTTTCCCGATAGCTGGCACCATGAATGGAGTTTTAACATTCGCATGTACCAAGTTTCTAAATGCACCAGCCCTTTGCATTTTATTTCCGACCATGAATTCTTTGATGAAAGTTGTTTCTTTGGATGTGCATTATCACCTCTTAAAGTTTTGCCCATCTTTTATGAAACCCCCTGTATATATATATATATATACGATTCAGATACAAATCCTATAAAGGCGTAAAAAAATGAAATGTAAACAAAGCAAATAACAGTTTGTAATATTAGCAGCAACAAGAATTTTAGAAATTTTGCAAACTCATAAAAATCTTGACAACATTCAATAAACAATGTCGTAATAAATGCTTTAAAACTTTGATTTTAGACAAGCTGTATACAAAAAGCACTATTTTTAAAAGAACCAAAATGTCTTCGTAATATCTCATATTATTTACTAGAAAAGTTATTCAATGTCTTCAATTTCATGAAAGAAATAGTTAAACACTATTAATCTAATTTTCATAAATAAATATCAAATGATAATATCAACATAGCAGCCAACGTATGAAAGCTCAGTATTTTATGTTATACTCAACATGGAATTTCTGCAGAAATTTTTCTGGAATTCAAACTCGTGTAATTTTTAATAAGTTTATTGATCTATTTGAATATACACTTCTCAAAACAATTAAAGGATATTTGAAGTTTTCTATAAAATAAAGATATAAAAGAATTTTTTTTGCCGAAAATAGAAGAAGAGAATCACAAATGCAAATTTTTCTGGTTTTCAAACTGTGGAGTATGCAAATTTTGAGTTCGACGTCAAAAACGTCGCTTCAGCGGCAGCGAATGAAATTTGACTTTCAACTGGATAAAAGAGAATGAAGACAAGGATGATCGGCATTCAGTGATTGCTTTGTTTCGATGAGTACGATGTCTCAGCGAAGTCATTTGACAGATTCAGAAGCTTTGAGAATTGTTGGTAGGTTAGAAAAGGGGCCAAACGCAAGCCGAAGTAGCGCAAGCCATTGGAGTGTCACAAAGTGTCATTTCCAGGATCTGGAACCGTTTTTTGGAGAGTGGATGTGCAGGCCGAAGACCAGGGCAAGGCCGTAGACGGGCAACAACGCCCAATGAAGATCGGTATTTAGCGTTAACAGCTCGGAGACACCGAACCACGAACGCTACTCTTCTCCAACAACACCTTCGCTCGGCTACAGGCACCACGATTTCAACTCATACTGTCCGAAACCGGCTCCATGCTGTAGGTCTGTATGCTCGCCGACCGATGGTATGTGTTAGATTAACATCAAGGCATCGTCGCGACCGCAGGGAGTGGGCAACGGAGCATGTCAACTGGAGGAGAAATGAATGGAGCAATATTCTGTTTTCTGACGAGTCCCGTTTTTCTGTGCATCCGGATAATAGGCGTATTTTCATCTGGAGGGACCGTGGCAGTAGGAATAATCCTGCGTTCGTGCACGAAAGTGTCAGATTTGGCGGTGGAGGAGTGTTGGTGTATGGTGGCATCTCCATTGACGGGCGCACTGACCTCTACATCATTCGAGATGGAGCTCTGACTGGTCGCCGATATAGGGATGAGATCCTCAGACCTATTGTAGTCCCTTACGCTGCAGCAATCGGAGATAACTTCATTTTAATGGACGATAACTGCAGGCCACATCGTGCAAACCTGGTGGAGGATTTCCTTTTCGAGGAAGGAATCGTTCGAATGGAATGGCCAGCGTGTTCTCCAGACATGAATCTAATCGAGCATGTTTGGGACGCTCTAGGAAGACGAGTTTCTGGCCGCCAACAACCCCCACAAACTCTCCAAGAACTGGAAAGTGCTCTTCTGGAAGAGTGGGGCAGAATACCCCAACTCGTCATTAATAGCCTCATTGAGTCCATGCCTCAAAGGTGTTCAACGTTGCTGGCCGCCCGTGGAAACCATACCCCCTACTGAAAATGATTTTCTTTGAAGAAAACACATTTTCTTATTCTTTTTTTCTCATATGCACAAATTGTGTTTTTTCCTTTAGTACACAAATGCGCAATAAAATGCATTTTTTCTGCCAAACATGTGTAATTTATTCTCATATAACCTACTATGTCTGTCGACCATGTATCAATCAGCTAAACAGTTTACCAGATACAAAATCCACCTAAAACTGCAATATCCTTTAATTGTTTTGAGCAGTGTAGAAATTTTCATCCTTATATATGAACTTAACCGGAGAATTTACAGAGTGTGGTGTAATGCAATGAGTTAAGGAAATAATGCGCCTTAAGATCTACCATCAGTACACAAAATAATTGAACCTTTCTTAATTACCAACGTTTTATTTATTTTGTAATTACGTAAAACATATAAAGCTACAAAATTCTATTATTCTATGGTGTACATAATTATGATGTAACTGATTACTAAATTAATATTATAATGTCACAATATAAAATCTAATAGTTTATTCGTTATACAGTGCGTGTAAAAACTTTAAGGACAGCAAAAAATTGTAAACATTTTGATAAATTGAAAATGCGACAAGTGAAATGGTAATATAATGTTGATCATAAAGTGGAAATACTAATATAAAAGTCGACAGAATGTATCTGTGTCCTTTTTATTGCGAAAAAATCATAATTATGCAAAAAAAACACTATTTTTGACTGTGTAAAAATTTTAAGGACACCAGTATTTTTTTTTACAGAAATGTTATGTGGAATTATTATTAAGGATCGACCGAAACATGTTTTTAAGACCGAAACCGAAACGAAACAGAATTTCGTCGATCTTCCTATTTTCGGCCGAAAACAAAAACGAATATGTCCAAAAAAACTTTTAAGTAATTAAATTGTATGTATTCAAGTAATTAATACAAACATAAACACATTATTAATTAATTATGTGTATTTATTAAATATGCATAAATATTAATTAATTATGCGTATTTATTAAATATACATAATTATTAATTAATTATACGTGTGGCCTAAATTGTCTCTCTGTGCCTTAGATCAAAAACTTTTTTTTATATAAAATAAAACGTAATTAATTCATCAACGGCACACAAAAGTTTTCTAATTATACGAATTTCATTTAATTAAAAAAATATTTTAGTTTTATGTATACACACCTCGATTTATCTTTTATAATGATTTCTGTAAATGATATCTGTTATACTAGAACTTTCTCAAAGAGTATACGAAACGCAGCTGCGGTTTCAAACTGAAAATTTTCTATTACTGTTATGTTTGCTGTTTTTAATGAGCACGTGAAAAACTTTTGTTATATATTTGTTGCTTGCTTTATAATCTGCATTCAAGTCTTGAGTCAGTCATGACTGATAATTACAAACAACAAATTTGATTGCAATAAATTTCCGAAGGAAGAAACGAGATTTTAGGAATACTGATAGTTTTGGCCGAAAATGAATTTTCTGCGAAACTCTGATTTTGGACAGAAACTATCAGTATTCCAAATATCTCGTTTCTTCCTTCGGAAATTTTCAACACTTGTCATCGATTTTGAGACCATTTATTGCTATGAACTTCGTAGTTAAGGGGTCTAAGGACTCTTAAAGCTCTAAAATTTTCGAATTTGTAATATTTTCATATGTTAAACTTCTATATTTTCTGAACATTTTGATATAATTCTTATCTTGAAATTCCCATTAGAACAGAAGTTTTGGCGTTTAGAATTATGCTCGCTCAATAGCTGAAGCGGTGTTTCCAAAACTTTGAAGTCATTTTTCTCCAAATGACGTTTTTGAGCATAACGCGCACGATATCTCAAAAATTTCTGAATATTTTTTCATGAAATTTTTAAAACATATGTTTCATGTTAGTCTGTACAAACTGAACCTACAATTTCCTTTTGATTGTAAAAAGAAAATATATTTTTAGGGATTTATGTTGTTGAAATTTTCTAAATTTTGCATTAGCTAAATACAACTTTGTATTAAAAATATAAAAATACTTTAAATACACATTTATTTAGGTTCAGGGTAATTATAATAATCTGAGATATAAGTAAGCACAAAAATTTTCATTCTAGTTGCAAAATTTATTTTGTAATCGTGCGCATAAGCTGTTATGCCGATTTTCTGCTCGCCAAATGTCTGACGGTTTTGAGCCCCCTGTAAATGCTAATTCTCCATCTTGCAATTTTTCAAATATTTGAAATGAAAGAACATACTTGTATCTTTCATTCCCATTTAAAATTGTGTCTTAATATCAAATACATTTTAAGATATTAAATGTTGAAAATGGTCCTTTTTTTTCATTTTTTCAAATTTTAATAGTCCTGAAACCCCTTAACGCATAAATAATTAATTTTTATACATATTTAATAAATACGTATAATTAATTAATAATATATTTATGTATGTATTAATTACTCTACTACATACAATTTAATTATTTAAAAAAAATTTTTGAACATATTCTATTTCGTTTTCGGCCGAAAATAGGAAGATCGCTGAAATTCGGTTTCAGTTTCGGTTTCGGCCTTAAAAACATGTTTCGGTCGATCCTTAATAATAATTCTATATAACATTTCTTTAAAAAAAAATACTGGTGTCCTTATTAACTATTCCATGAGATTTTTAAAACTTGAAATTATTATTGTATATTAATATTGTAACAGAAAAATATAAAAGCAAATTTTAAAAACCTATATTTTATAATATTCATATTCATATATAAGGACATTATTATGCTGAAAGAACAATAATTTCGTTCATATACAATCTTTAGAGGAAGAGACTTTTTGCATGTAAATTCCAAAAAGATTTTTCTTTATTCATTATTTTGAAAAATTTTATTTTGTCCTTTAGTTTGTTATTCATCAAATCTAATATAAAAGTACATTCGGCTTTGGAAACGATTTTATCTGATTTCCCTGAAGAAATAACAAAATCGTAAAATACTAAGTTATTCTGCAACATGATCCAAATTTTGATAAGGCACGAAATCTGTATTTCTTTAAAAATTTCTAATATTAACGAAGACAAAATTTATTCTTTATAATACATTTTACAAGAGTACATATTTTTTCATGGGTTTTGTTTTACGATGTTTGTTTGATCTGTAAAGTTTATAATGATATTTTAGCCAAATGAAAATTGTAAATAAAATAAAATCTCGATGATAATAATAATAAATCAGATAAGTCGAATGTTCTTTTAAAGCGAAAATTTCACGAAGTCCATCCTCCCTTTATTATAATTCAGTATTAAACTTTTCATATATATTTCTCCCGAAACCTAGTACTGGATAGAAATGAGCACCTTATTCTTTTAGCTGGATTTATTTATTTTCTGTCCATCATTACAAGCACCACCACAAGATGTGTAGGTACAACTATTTTTCTTTATCATAACTAATGAATTGTGATCGTAATTATGAGAATACTAGTGTAAACTCCCTTCCTAGGACGGTGGGTAGAAATCGTAGTTTTCCCTTAAGATTTGAAATAATCGATAAAAATATTCATATACTATTATTCCGTAAACAAGCTATTTGGTTTTAACCCTTAAATGTTTGACTTTTCAAAAATCATAAAAAAATGTTTTTTGGCTTTCATTTTTTAAATAAATCATGGTAAAAATACTTTTAAAAATCATATTTTGTTTTAGGTATCGTTTACGGCTAAAAAATAGTTTGTTACTAATCGGCAATACTGGTCTTTAAATGAAAAACTAATTTTCCTTGATAAAATTATGTAATATTAAACACTTATAAATTTTAAGAACTATGATAAGAAATAAATTTTACTTGCTCACTGCAGAACAAAATAGGGTATTTCGCAAGCTTCAAAATAAAACAAAAAGCAAATGCAGCAACAATTGAAAAAATAAATCTATCTTTATTCTTAAACAGCACAAGTGTTACTATCTAAATATTGAAAATTGATTTAATAATATTTTCAGAATGTGTTTTATTGGCAACATTAAGCATTATAGCTTCAATATTATTCTAATATTATTTTGAAGCCTAAATTGGATATATTTCCCAAATGCAACACTCGGCATTTTAACAATTTTTATTGAAAAATACACCCCCCTCCCCCTTTTCATGGTGTAAAATTTAAAATTATGCGCTGTTAAGAAGTAATTAAGTTTAAAAAAAAAAGGAAATTGATTAATTATTCATCAGATCAATTTTTCCAAAATAAATTAAACGTATAAGCCTGAAAAAAAACTAAAGACTATGTTTATTACATTAATAATCAGAAAATAAAGTACTTTTATGTTAGCTTGGCGATGCGATAAATCGCGAAATATTGGTCCTATTGACATCATTCGTATTTCATTAATTTCACTTAAAATGTAACTATTTAACCCATTTCATTTAAAAAGCATAACTTTTATTTGACATACAAACATTTAAAATACATATATTGCATACTATTAAAATACATGCCTTTCACTCATTTCCTTTAAAATACATAACAGTAATAATAAATACTATAGCACAGTCAGACCTCAATTTAACGAACCTCTATTTTGCGAGTTTCTCTATATTGAGAACTTTTACTTGGAACCAAGAACATTCTGCAAATTTCTTCGTAAAATAACCTCCAAATAACGAAGTGCATTCTCTATTTAACGAACTTTTAATACTAATTTAACGAACTTTTAATAATAATTTAACGAACTTTTAATTTTTTCTTCTCCCTATTTCTTAAAATATTACTGGACATTTCAAACTTATTCTTTCTCGTAACACATTTTATGATGACCAATGACCATGAACAGGTCTTACCAGGCACCTAACTCACCGAGAGCAGTAAAATTACTGTGATTCTTTGCTTTCCATCCAAGAAGTGCAAACTTTCAATATTCCCTTTTAACCCTCAATGGAGCTGCCCCATGTCCTTAAACTATAGTTTCCCGTTTTCTAGATTAGTGATCATGATCAATCGTGTTGATAATTTCGGTTCTTGTAGCTCAAAAATGTCAAAGCGAAAGTGCGTGAGCATCAAAGAAAAAAAGAAATTATTCTTGATGAGATGTATAAAGGCGTGAAGAAAAAGAATACTGCTTTAAAATTTGTATTCCTCCAGACAGCTTATCAACCATAATAAAAAATCATGATTTTGATGTAAAGTTATTTTGTAATTGAAAATACAATGTATTTCCAGACAATGCTGTGTTTCATTCTTATTTCCCTTGAAGTTTTCCTTTTGATGGGTAAAATAAATAAAACAAATAGATATAATTTATAAAAAAAAGTGTGACTAATTACTTTTTTAATTATATTTAGTGTTTATGGACTTAAATTACGTTTTTTATAGTTTAAAGTATTTTAAAAAGTGACTCTCTATTTAACGAATTTTCTATATAACGAACTTTTTTTCGGGATTTAGCTACTTCGTTAAATAGAGGTCCGACAGTATTTTGTTTCAACTTTAAAGCATTGTTTCTGAATCATACATGCGAAAAATAACTACTATTGGCGAAAGAAACCCTGTTATTGGCAAGATTTGTCAACGGGTAAAATAAAAGTACTGAAAATAGAGTTGAGTTTGCTTTTAAAGTAAAAACTATTTTCACTGTTTCATAGGCAAATGGCGTCAAAGGCATATTGATACTATAGGAATAAAAATATTCAATACGTGAATTTATTTTTTTTTATCAATGAATTTTCAAAAATGAATGACACACTACACATTGTTTACATTGTTAAAATTAATCACAATTTCTGAAATGTTCGTTTGCTTATATCGATAATCTGTTTTTGGAAGAAAAATACTATTTTTTACCTTTCTAAAGCAGTTTGTCTAACAATTTTCTGAGAAAGACTTTTCGAGGTATTAATTTTTTCAGTAACTTCAAATGTTTCATTTTCCGAGATTAATCTGTGGCAACGATTAGCGAAAAGCCAGTTGTCAGCAACGCGTAGCAACCTTCCGACATTAATTACTGGTAACTGAAAATTAAATATAGTATTTTGTATAAATATGTATCAATTAAATTGAGGCGTGGAAAAGTAAATGACATGTACCTATGAAGAGAAATTAAGTTAAACAAGATTAACCTAAAAAAAGTATTACACGTGTGCTCTAATAAGTACAAATAAAGTTCAGTTAAAGTAAATTATTTATTAAATTATTTATTTACATTTAATCAGATTAAAATTACAGAAGATAAAAAAAAAATAAAACAAATGAATGAGGAAACTCATTCATTACCCATATGAGGTTCCCAGCATTATATATTGATTGGGCATGGGCAAGTTTAAGCTTCATTATTTTACTTGACATTACTTCATGACTATTAGTTATTATCTAATATTTTATATTATTACATCAATCATCTTATTTATTTATTCTGTACTAGACATATTATATGTGGATCATGGTAATCATTAGAACTCATAAAAATATAATAAGCAAAGTGGAAACGAAATGAGTAATTCGATAAAGAGTACCTCTAAATGTAGTTTGCTTCTCGCTGAGGATGTGGAATAATCCTTTTTACTACAATTAACCATTTTTGCTATTCATATCTTGCTATTAATATCTAATTATTATCTTGTCCCAAAATATTTTATACTATAACTTTTTTATTCATCGTATGATGCACCTTTTAAAAATACATTTTGCGAGCTGAATTCTCCAGAAATTAGAAGGATTATATCTCTTCACCTCTTGTTGACACTCTACTACTCTACCCTTTTTAATTATATTTTTTTATAAATAGAAAAAGCCCCTTTGATATAGTGGGCTGGTCCACGCCGGATTTATTTCCTTGGTATTTTAATATCCAATGGCCAGACAGTTGCTTTTCGTCTCCTGCATACATTATCACTCCCTCGTAATTCTCACGAGAAGAGTTCCCTTTTACCGAGGTTAGAGATTACTCGCCATAAACATTTCCGGTAAAATTTTATTGCCCTTAAGTGGTCACCATTTGTTATGTATAATAAATTTTCTTGATCATATATTGTTAGAGCAGTCGCCTATATGTCTGGTACATAATATGCACCTGGTTTCTAAAAGTTGCTTCACAAACAGATTGCGTAAAATTTTACATATGCATACAAAAATATTAATTTCTTTTTACACATTAATATGATACTAATTAATTTACAAATATTTTCTTTTTTTGCCTTAATTTTTGTATAATTTTTAATAAAATAAAATACACACATAAAGTTTTAAAATGACTTAACGTTCAAGGTATCTTGAATGGATGTTGTGGAGCAATATCTGCCAAACACTGTTTCTCATAGAGCTATAACAGTAGTTGGATTAAATAGTTTTTTGTCTCCCGCTAAAAATACAGGCACTTTATGTTAAATAAAATTTCTCTGCACTTTCTCGCTGGCTTTAGATGACCCCAATTTTAGTTCCGACCGCGGGCATTCTCAAGCTTCTGCGATTACGGCAACATTAGCTGTTACTTCCCCATTTACTTTTCTTTTATGCCATCGTCTAATGGACTCTGCCGAAGCCGGGGCAGGTGTATTCTGACTGGACAATTTTCCTACCCTTTTATGTGGTGAATTTATTTCCAATCTGTAGATTATATTCATCTCTCGTTGATGTTCTTTGACGTAGCGTTGAGTCTTGCGTTTTCATTTTGTTGTTTATTGCTTTTACATCGTGAGATTTTTAAAATGTCAGAAAGGATCTTACAAATTCTTAATTTACAGCAAAATATAAATTTGCTAAACATTCTATTTCATTGAAAGCAATCGTAATTTAAGGAAAGGAGATTTAGCCTTGAAATATTGAATCTCACCCAACACGCTATATACTTTACTGGAGGTTAAAGAAAGCATTTTGAATCGACATAATTAAGTGTCAATGCAAAGTGCAAAAGGTTAAAAATGTGTGCTTTCAGAAATGCCGAAACAGTCCTCGTTAAATAGTTTACATATTATGGGAACCAGAAGAGTGTAATTCCTTTACGTGGTACGATGAATCGTTAGAAAATTTTGGATTTCGCAAAATTATTGAGTATGGAAGGTTTCACTAAAAGCACGTGATGGCTAAAAGTTACCTGTATACGAAGTTTCATAAAATGTGAATAGAGTGTTCGTATTTTGGCCAGCTTTTCGGAATTTCGCCACACTGTTTGACGTTTTCAATATGGATAAAATGGAACTTTTTTACAAATGTTTTCTTAAGAAGACAATGACACTTAAAGGACATTCATATTCCGGGAGAAAGCTACTTAAAGAACTGTTAACTGAGCGTCTAGAGACAAATGATACTGGAGTAGAGGAATTAGATTTACTGGTTATCGGTGAGTTCAAAAATCTTCGCTTAAAAATCCGCGTATAGTGTCAGATAAAATAAAAACCCTTGGATGAATCTGTTATTGTTTGTCAGAAATTTGCATGTAATGTTTCATTCGAAAAATCGTAAAGTATTGATCTTTCTTGATCGGTGAACAATTCACGGTGAACTTTTAATCTAGCAAATAAAATTTTCTTCTAACACAACTTGTAAACTGCTGCCAGCAGACCATACAAAATTTTTCTGTACAAAGCATTTAGTGAGGGAGGCAATAGAGAATGATGAAAATCAAATAAAAAAAAAGTTGTATTAGAAGCAATGAGACATATTTTAACTTTCTGGAACACTGACGTAAAAAAAAATCACCAAGAAAAATTAAATTAACAAATTTGTCTTATTTGCAAACATGTTGGAATCATTTGTGGCGAGTGAATGTCTAGAAAACCAATTATTTGTTATGATCTTGTTAATCTTTATTTATTGGTGTACAGCTCATGGAGAACTTTTTAGATTTAACTCTAGCAAGTTAAATTTTATCATTTCTAACGCAAATTGCAAACTGCTGCCTGTAGAACAAGGAAAATATTCCGATAGAAAACATCTAGTGAGAAAGATAATCGAGGATGACGAAAATGAAATAAAAAGTTGTGTTAGGAGCAATCAGACCCAATTCGAGTGTCTGGAACAAATATGTGAATAAAACCACTAACTAAAATTGCTTTAACAGATACGTCGTCTTTGCAAACATGTTGGAATAATGTGTTGCGAATGAAAGGCTAAGTTATTTTTGCAATAGATAGTCCAAATTATTTTTGTAGAAGACAATACCGAGTTTTTGAAATAAAATTTGACAACAACTGTGCAGTTTGCAGAGAATTTAGTGATACAGATCTAGTTGAAGCAATAAAAAGGGTGGAGAACGATTCTAAATCTGAATATGATGAGAAGGTATATTGCGTTACACCTTCAAACAATCAAGAAGCACATGCAGCAATGCCGACACTACAACAAGATTTAGACGATGTAAACGATTCTCTTTTCCTTTGTTAACAAAAAGTGAGGGATTTTTAAGCAAGCTTTTCTGAAAAAGACAAAAACGTTTTTCAAACAGTCATCATATGCGAAGTTTTTCCAAAATTTGAGATTCTAGATACCTAAATGGTTCTATTAAAATATATTTTTGTTCCGTACTCATTTTGTATAATTGAAAGTCATATCTATATGACTGAAGGATTTCCATATGCATTAAATTATTTCCGATAAATCGAACTTATGATACCTCGAATACTTTGGATGGATTTTTCAAATTTAACTTTTCGAAAATTTATCGTACTTATCCCCCCTTTATATACTATTAAAAGGTAGCCAGTGGAGAATTGCAATTATAACTCATATGGGACAAACAAAAAACTTACACTAAGGACTAGAAATCAGATAGCATGAACGTATATTAATATTTGAAAGAAAAATCCATTTCATTAGTAGACATTTCATATATACATTGATATTGATAAAAGGCTTATAGTTTTAAAAGCATTAACAAGGGTTCGTATGAAATTAAATTTTAATTAACAAGAAGATAAAAGGTATGTAGAAAAGACACTGTACTTCCATTACAGTCGAACAAGAGTACAATGTATATATATCAATTGTCTCATTAATTTTTCAATAAATTAATTTTACAAAAATTATTTTTATAATGACATGTTTCATCTTTATTTTTAGTTTTAGATCAATTAAACTCGTTTATTAATGTCTTTTTCAATGCAGAAGTGATACATGTTACTAATAAGTGCTAAGCAGTATACTAATAGTATGAATCACTTTGGATTGTCTAATGGATATGATTCTACTATTATGTGTTACATAGATCCACTTTCAAAGCCTTCTGCAGCTGTCTCCTTTGCAAGTGTAATTAAAACAGTTTAGGAAAAGTTCCTGGAAGCTTTGAACGAGATGGTGTTCATTGAGGCCGTCGCAGCTTGTTAAACCTTAGGTTCACGTTGAAACTAAGTCAACTGAAAACATCTTAGCTAAACACGTTACTCTCTCATAGTGTGCCTGCCGTAACACGTGTGATGTTTATGTAGTCGATTTCATGAAACTCAACAAAATTTGGTGCTTGTACGTTGTTATTCAAAGATCAATTCTGCTTTCGAGGACTGGAGTTAATTCACACACATTGACTGTAAAAAACCTTTCATTGCAGCCGTACTTCTTTCTATGTCAGTGTAAAATAGTTTCCCTTCCCTCCAATCTGGGAAGAGGATATAAACGTATCCTGTAACTTTTTGGCGTTATTAGGATATAGTTTATAATTTGTGTCATAGATTAACATAATTTTCTTTGTAATCATCAAACCATTTAATCTCATTTATCTCTCCCAGTTCTTGAAGGGCATTTTATTTACTAGAATAGAGTAGAAACGGCGAGAAAAATACAATTTACTTCGGCAATGACAACTTAGCCTCGACTGGGCAGACGATACGGGTTAGGTGTAAGATTGAAGATAATTTGCGATGCCGACACTGAAGTCATTCTAATTCTTCTAAAGTATTTCAAATTAGAGTTTATGTCGATTTTATCTTTACTCGAAGACGATAGAAAGAAGCTTTAAAAAGTATACATATAAAGTAAAGCTTTTAGATATATCATTTATTTTGCATGGACATATGCATAGAAATTTTATAATGAAATTTATATTTTTATACTGGCTTATATTATTTAGAAACAGTTTCTACATGGCTTGACAAATAAAACAGTAATATTAACATTCATCTACGACCTCAACGAGTTAACATAACTTGTTAAACTTTATGAAAAGATGTACTGATTGCTCAGTAAGGAAGGTGAAAATATTTTAAAATCATTTTATATTTGTGCGGATATATTATTTTTGCTTTAGAATATGTATATTTTTAAACTGTTTCGCATTTTCACTATTCTTTGATTTATTTGAAATTCCTGCATCTTAGTATATTTTAACGGTGTATAATGCCTGTAAATTTGTAGTAAAGATGAATCGTATGACAGGTCAAAGTTTTCATCTCAATTCTTAATTTTTAACACTTTCTAACAAATTTGAAAAGTGTTTATAACTTCGGTTTGTCTGTCCGTCTGTCTGCGCTAAGTTTATAACATGTTCAGTTTATTTACAGGGACAGTCTTTTGATTGTCCCTGTAAATAAACTGAACCGACCCGATGATTGCTGAAAATGCATTTTTTATTATGATGTGCGCTGTTATGTTTCACTATATTTATGCATATTATATGGTGTGTATAAATGCTATAGTTCATATACAGGACTACACAAAATTTTTCGTAAGGGTTACTGAGTATGAGCGTAAATTGGTTAAAGGTGGTTTTTAAATGAGTTATGTCTTTTTACTCAGAACTGCATTTAGTTTACTAAGATATGTTTGTAGAATATAGATAAAGCGATATACAGGTTCACGCAAAGAATAGGATACATAACCGTCGATGGATGATAATTTCTGGAAATGTAATTTCACTAGCTTTAAGAGTGTTTTAGTTTGAATTAAATTTTATCTAAATAGTGGCATGTAATAAAGGTACTAGGTAAACTACATGGTTGTACAAAAGTATCCCAATATGTTTTCATCTATTAATATAAATTGATGAAAGAGAAATTTCGATATACAGGGTCACGTAAAGAATTGGATACATAACCGCCTATGAATGATAATTTCTGGAAATGTGATTTCAGTAGTTTTAAGAGTGTTTTAATTTGAATTAAATTTTAACTAAATAATGGCGTGTAATAAAGGTACTAGGTAAAGTACAGGGTTGTACAAAATTAAATAAATATGTTTTCATCTATGTCATCTATTATTATAAATGGATGAAAGATAAATTTCAGTCTGTTATGCGTTTTCTTGCTAAACTAAATTTTTCTATTTTATAGCATACATATCAACCTAAAGATCAAATACAGGGCTGCTCAAAAGATTTGTAATATACATTTGGCTATGGACGGTAACTGCGGAAATCAATTTTTTGAATGTTGTATGCGTTTTCTAAAATGTTTACTTAGTTATCTTAGTTATCTTATTTCCCTAAATAACGAAGTTTTGTTAAAGTATTCAAGAAGTGTTGGAAATTGTTTCATAATCTTTGCTTAACGCATAATTTTTATTTCTTGTTTGTTTACAGCATCAGCCCTGGAAACTTTTGGACACACAATGTATAAAATGGCGTCATATAATAATTTAAATGAAAATAACTTCTTAGAACAAAGAAAAGAAATGCATTTTCATACAATATAATTAACATATAAATTACAAAATAATGCCAAGCATTGCGACATTTTATACAATTAAAATAATGCATTTGTCCATTAACTTAGTAACAAAGTTACTAATAGAAATATATTACGCTGCGATAAACTAAGAAAACTTCATGAAAAAGATCAACAAAAATATAACTTTTTTTGCTATAGATGTCATTTTGAATAAGTTTTATTGCATTTTATGTAAAACAGGTATTTTTTAACAAAAATCCTTTTCACTACAAAATACACCCGCATACTTTGGAGGTTATCAAAATTTTGCAACTCTAAACTGGAAAAATTGGCATATTCTTCTTACATTTCATAAATGTGAAAAAGGTGTTTTTTAATCAAATAATCCTTTGGATATTTTTTCCGTAGAAGTTGAAACAATAAAATTAAACTTTACTCTTTTATTAATTAAATTTCCACTTGCAATTACATAAAACCTTTTTATGAATTACTGATTCATCTATAAAATACTTCCCACATAATATTTTAATTTTTAGTAGCATTTATATTCTCAAATATGTTAGAAACTTTTCTTATGATAATATGCATTTATAAAACACACATACATATATATACATACACATACGGTGATGGACAAGAAAAATTCTTCATGTGTGAAAAAAGGAAAAATGTACATATAATGCGTTTTATGTTCCTTTTTCATATAAAGATAATGTTGTTACCTTCAAATAAACAAGTAGTATTAATATACCTTAGAAATTAGTTTATTTAAACACCTAATTATGATGAATCAGTTCCGAAAGGGAAAAATACACTATTTTATCAAAAGATGGAATAAAGTAATTAACCACAATTATAGTAGATAATACTACATTTAAATAGCTACAGTCGTATTGCGTGTGTGTTAATGTGGTTATAGGCAAAAGGATCAGTTGACTAGTTTGTATATTCTTCGCGAGCAGCGATGACAACCTTGCAGAGGTCCGGCATAGTAGAAATAATCATTTGGATGTAATCGGCCCAGTTTTATGGTACCAAATACTAATAATGCTTTTCTTTAGTTTAATTATAGTATCCTGCTTCTTTTTAGAAATTTTATCTTCCATACTCTCGGGCCAGGATATAGCTTTAATGTCAGATTTTTTTTCAGTTAGACCTGCGCCTAAATTAGGAAAATAAGTTGAAAAATATTTTATTAATATATGTTGCGTAGTGGAGATAAAAACTTGCAAATGACACAACAAAATCTTCTTTGAATAAATCAGTTTCTTCTTACTAATTTTTGCCGTATGACAAGGTGCTAAGACTTGCTTAAAAATGAATTTTTCTAAGCTTTAAATTTATTTCGAATTTAAACATTCCTCCAATATGTCGATGAAAACTGATGTTCAGTTATAATTTCAGACGTTCAATCCATTTGCTAGATATGAATTACCAAACTATTTGTCCCATTAAGGGGACAGTGGAGTTTAAAATCCTTAAAAATATTTTTTTTTTTCGTAAATTTCACCTTAAATATTATTCAAGGGCACATTATATGCATGAAGGCATGCATTTAACACACACAAAAAAAATTATTTTTGAGAAAAAAAAATGGAATTTTATGCGTCGTCTCAGAAATCTTCGAAATGCCCCTGCGTTACTCATATCAATGAAAATCTCCAATATTTTTTATAAAAGTTTGGCTTATATACAGAAATAAAATATAGCATCGAATTTTATATATTTGAATTTAAAGGTAAAAAAAGAAAAAAAACATTGAAAATTTTTGAAATTTTTTCGAAAAATTTTCAAATTTTCAAATTTTTTCATTTTTTTTATTTTTATTTATTTATTTATTTTTTTTTTTTTTGTAAATTTCATCTTAAATATTATTCAAAGGTACATTATATGCATTATGGCATGCATTTATCACAAAAAAAAAAATAAAAAGTAAAATTTATTTTTGAGAAAAAAATGGAATTTTACGCGTCGTCATAGAAATCTTCAAAGTGCCCCCTGCGTGTTCCATATCAATGAAAATCCCCAATATTTTTTATAAAAGTTTGGTTTGTATATAGAAATAAAATAGAGCATCGAATATTATATATTTGAATTTAAAGGTTAAAAAAAAAATTGAAAAATTTTGAAATTTTTTCGAAAAATATTTGATTTTTTTTTAAAATTCAAAATATAAAATTCGATGCTCTATTTTGTTTATATATATATAAACGAAACTTTTATAAAAACTATTGGGGATTTTCATTGATATGGGAGACGGAGGGGGCATTTCGAAGATTTCTGAGACGACGCATAAAATTCCATTTTTTTCTTATAAATAATTTTTTTTTTTAATTTTTTTGTGATAAACGCATGTCATAATGCATATAATGTACCCTTGATTAATATTTAATGTTAAATTTACAAAAAAATATATATTTTTAAGGATTTTAAACTTCACTGTCCCCTTTCAATAGCCGGGGAATAGAATTTCATAGTCGGGGAAATGCAGTCGTTATGATATGCCTCACTTTTTCATCTCCTAACATACTGCTTGCCGTCCGAACCGTGGAAATCGTGTTTAGATTCATTCGAAACTATTACTAGCCTTTTTATCTAGCCTTTGTCCTTGTTCGAAACTATTACTATCCTTTCTATCTAGCCTTTGTACTTGATCAAAACTATAACTAGCCTTTCTATCTAGCAAACTATCTAGCCTTTATCCATGAAATATTTTTTTTGCACACAAGACAGTCTTTTCTGCATAATTTTTGTAAGTAAAGGATTTTTTGGGTGCGATAAACCTGCAAACCACATTATCTAAATCGTATTTGGACATTTCGTGGACTTATATTAACACAGCAGGAGTTTTAAAATTCAACTTTAAATAAGACCACTTGGATAACAAATAAGGAGACACATCTGGTTCAGATACCGAATTTCAGATGTTATAGATTTTCTCTTTCGACTATATCAGGCTAGTCTCTCAAAGTCAACTATTAAAAGAAAATCGTTGCTAAAAGAATAATAGACTTTGTAAAAAACTACACAACAGAGGGATGTGTATAGCTGTATATACTAGAAAAGTATGAATGGATATACCATAAAAGTTCAAAGAGATATGAAGCCTAAATAATATGAAATGTTTTTATTCTGTATAACTCTTTTTTAAATCTTATTCTAATCTGTTTATGATGAACTTAATTCAGTACTTACAATAAAAGTAGGGCATATTTAAACTTCATTTGGAATTTCATAAAACTAAATTCAGCGTAGTAATAATCTTTTCTTTTACAGTGCATCTAAAACAAAACACTTGTTCAGAATTTAAACTTGGCGTTGTGCTAAGCGAGCTTCAAAAGGAGGACGCAAAGTTGCAACTCCTCCTTGGTCGGTGCCGCGTCTTTCCAGATAGGTTTCTAATTAACTTTTTAAGACAGTGTAGGTGTATTGAGAAATCCGCTCAATGCAAACTAGTCGCGAATCTCATCGTATTCATGTGATTACTTCAAATTAAATTAGTCTGTTTTTAACAATTCGGCGTTTATTGTTTTTATACTGCTACTAGGCATTGCATTACACAAATATATCAATAAAAACTGTTATCTGGCCTTTAAAAGCCGATGGTACATAGAGTACGCCGTACCAGTCATTATGTTTGTCCAAACCGTCCGTATATCTCGGCTAATTACGGACGATGTTTTTCGAAAATCATTATCAACAATACTTTTATACTTCTTTTACGATAAGTAACTCCAGCGCTCCTCAACAAATTTTCTGAATGCTTGCAAATCGAAATTTTTAAGTAACGGATAAATGCGCTTTTCACAAAAAACTATGTGTATAGCGCTAGGAACCTAGGGTTACGCTAGCGATAGCGATACGATAGCGATAACCTAGGGTTATCGCTATAATTTTTCTGCAAAGATTAAATGAACAACTACTAGATTTAGTTATTTCATAATTTTAGTTTCAATAGATTTGGAAATAGAAGAGGGAGACATATTTTTGCACTACATTTTGAACGATATTTCTGAAAATCAATACCTAAAATTAAAAGAAATGCATTTTTGAGTTCAGCGTTACGAAAGATTTCACACGATACCCCACACGATATACAAAGAAAAGATTTTTTGTTTCAAGTAACTGAATTAGCTCTTCTACATTTTTCCTAAATATATATGTGAATGTTTAACAATGGATAAATATGTGGGTCAATAGTCTTTATTACTTCCCCAATTTGAACTTTACACGATTCATAATTTACGAATAAAATGGCTGTTACATACAGATAGACTGTCACAGAAGTGATCTTATAATGGTTTCGTTTTTACTTTTGAAGTACAGAACCCTAAAAACAATGACAATTGGTCATTCTTCCCTTTTGGAGATGTATTTATGAAATTTGGTTGAAGCATTGGTTCGCAATGCTTCCAATAGTGACTTTCAATTATGCCATATATTGCTTTCAAACAACTAATTTAATTTTAGATAAACTAAATGGTGCATTAAAAGTTAAAAAGGTGTACTTTCCTAGGTGATGCAGATTTTTGTCCTCCACTGTATAGTTGGCGCAATGGATACTGGCGGAACTGGATATAACTATTAATATAATACGCATACATTGATGTATGAGTATGTACATTAATAGTTATATCCTTCTTTTTTTAATATAATAAACAGTTTTTGACTCAATTTTTTTAACATACTGATTTAGCTATTGTAAAACTAATTTAAATATGCGAGTAACCATTTTCACAAAATTCCCTTACTAAGCTAATTATGATAATATCTTTTGAGAAAAGAAACTTTGAGAAAAGGAATAGTTTATAAAATTGAGAGTCATGAATAAATATTACATTAATTAAGGTTTATTTAATGCTACAAAATTTTACAGACTTTTTTACAGAGACAAATTTTGCGTGTCTTTCCTTTTTGAACTTTTTTTTAACTTCTTTCACTTTTTTTGTAAAATGCAGTAATTTAAATGTTAAAACATACGTTAGATTATTTTAATTAGTACTGTTATTAAATAAAAATATTTCAGCGAGCTGTTGTAAAGAACTTTGTTGATTTCTATAATTCCATTATAATTCTCAATTTATATTGTAATAACCGGGATGATCTAATTCTTGGCCCATTCTTTCAGATTAATACTAGATGATTTTGGTAGTAATAGTTGCTGAAGTTTTCTAAATGAGTTAAATTATGATGGTAAAAATAATAAGTGATTAAAAATAATGGTGATGGTTATTAATTTACAGTATTCCAATTACTAGAAAGCTTTTTCATATATTCGAGAAAAGCAGATTCCAATTAACGCAATGTAAAGGATCGATCACTTTTTTCGTTTAATGCTATTTGTCTTCTTAATCACAGCAATTCTTGAATAAATAAGCTAATACGATTACTAGGAAAGTTTACCTTAGCTGTAACCAGGCTTTTTCAGCCTCAAATTTACTAGAGCGCATGCTAGGGAATATGACAAATTACTAAATTTGATGATAAACATAGATGATTATAAAATGTTGTTAATTTTATTTTAACATCTCCCCCATCAATTGTATTGTGGCAGTTCACTAATAATGGTACTTACAAAAATCTTTTTTTTTAATGACATTGTTTGCTTTTAACATTTAAGCGCGTGTGGGAATTTTGGGGGTCATTTTTTAATCAAATTTAAGACTTTCTTTTTTATATTTCTCCCTGGGAAGCTCCCCACTAGGGCATTCGGTAGGTACTAAATACAAGAGTTTTGAAAATATAGAAAGCTCACAACAGAGTTTTAAAAAGTTTCCTCGACTTTTAAATGAAACAATTAGGTCTCAAAAATGTTGTGTATCTTGGCCCATTTTTATGGATTCAGTGCGTCTCAAAGATATTTCTTATTTCAAATCAAAAATCATTAAAATTTTACTTTCACTGAGCATTTTAGAATGAGAAAACCAGCCTCAGCAGCTGCTAGATTTCCTATTCTTCTCCTCTTTCTACCATGGATCTCACATTAGTTAAATATGCAGGATCAGTTATTTTGAATTGAAATTAATTGTGTATTATTACTTATCTACCTATATTCTTGCCATTTTGCTTTTAACTTAAAGGTGCTTTATTAGTTATTTACTTATCTTCTCGCCTAACTATCTGATAAGAATTTTCCAAACACCTACACGGTATCAGCAATGCTATAGTTATTTAGTTGCATATGATGCAATGCAATGGCAATTAACTGCATCTATTAGGATACAGACATATTCTTTAAAAGTATTTCTTTTTTTAAAGCTAAATTAGACAGTTATTTTTGTCAATATATACCCCACTGGAGGCAAAAAAGTGGGTAACGTTTTTGACCATGGTCAATGTAAAATTCATTATGCCCTGATAAAATGAAAATGTAAAAGGGTGGATTTAATTTAATAAATGGATTCACTGTGTGTCTATATTCATCCCCCCCAAGTGTCATAAACACTAGTTATATATTCGATATATTCTTGAATATACGGATATTGCCACAATGCTTATAAATGTTTGTACTATGAGAAAGTATAGATTGAAGTTACGAAAATTTCAGAAGTCTTCATCTCCAATCTGAATAAGAAGTTATTAAATAAATTTCAAACAAATTAAAGAAAAAAATAGGACAAATTCTACATGAGTTCGTCGGCTGTAATTAATGAAATAATTTATTAGATCTAAAAAACGGAATCTTTGTGCCATTGTTTTTTTTTTCTTCACAGTTAATTTTTTTCTTACAAGTTATATGTTTTTTTTTATTTTATTTTTTTTTATTATAAGATAAAAGTAATTCATTAATTGAGGACAATTTATATATTTTTATTTATGTTTAAATAAAACTGTTCGCTAAAACTTCGTATCCCTGATAGCAATTATAATTAAATTAAAACAAAATGGGAAATATACATACATAATGCAATGTTGGTTTCCTTTTTTATACCTATACTGTCTAAAAGGAAATGTACAAACTTTTTTCGAATTATAATGCTAGAACTTTTATAACTAAATGTATAATAATTGCAGAGTCGTTTTGTTTTTACAGGATATTTTAAAAGAAGTAATAATTCCTTCTAAGCATAAAAAATGTTTAAGAAATATATATAGAAATTAAATCACTTTGTAAAGTAAAATCTAAAGTAAATATTAAAGTAACATATTTCAGGGTTAGAAAATATGATATAAGACGGTGTATATAATCGAGAATCTAGTAAATAAATTGAAATGCGAAACGTCAATATAAAATAGCTTTTAACGAGCACGGTTTCTTGTCTTCCCTTGAGATTCCGGTAGCCTATATCGAAAAATTTCAGACGATGATATTAATATTTTTAAATAAATATCATTAATAGCGATAATAGATACAAATGCATGAGTGACAAGAAAAATAATGATTATTATTGATCATTCATATTACTATTGTTTTACGTTCTCTTTAGTTTTGTTATTGTTTTAAAATTTTAGGAGAAAAAAAATAGTCATTTAAAATTTATTAGTAAGTAGACAACCTCGAGCGATCATGCGTATACCATTTTATAATACGTAAAATATCGCTATAACAACGGGATATTTTTGTTGTTTATCAGTTGTAAATAACTTTAATTAATTGTAATTATTGTAAAAATTGCAATTAGTTTTTAATGTTTACACATAGAATCATCATGTTTCCTTTTAAGCAGGTATTAATTGTTACGGCATGTTTTTGTTGTACGTTGTAAGCTACACAACTCTAAACGCGGAAATTTATAATACAGTCATCCGCCATTCTAATTTTCTATTAGGAATACATTTTTATCATCTTTCATTTGATCAGAATAACAAAAATATATCAATTTAAATAGTTACCAAAAATATTTTAATGATGTCGCTGATACCGTGAAGAAAGGTCATTTCACCTTTTTTTTCATTTTAGTGATTATATTATACATTATTTTTGATAAGTAGAAAAAATCAAAATGAAAAAAAATCATCTTGAGAAATGATTTGTTATTTACTATATCATAAAACAATTTTCTTAAGCATATAAGTTTTGACAAAAAGCGATATTTACTCTTCGAAATTTAAAATTTAAATTTTAGAATTGTATTTTGAATTATCTTTCATACAACTTCGATTTGTGCAGCCCGTCCGAAACTTATTTTATGTCTTCCAAAAACTATAAAATAAAGTGCGAATATTCTTCTTCTCTTTTTATGATTTATACAAGTTTTATTACGAAATATAATGCATGTTTTGTTTTAGTATGAAAAATAAAGATAGAAAGTACTGTAAAATATCTGCTTCTGGAGATCTGTGACAGTAACAACTCGTATTTATAACTGCATTCATATATTTTCTACTTCCTTGAAACTTGCTTTGAAAAGGGAGATTTGTTTTGCTTGACCGTAAAAAGGAGAAATAAATTATTTTTGCAGATTATACTTTTAGTGAACAATCATAATTTTCTATAAATTTTGCGCATTTGTCTTAAGGGATACATATATTTTTTTCATTCGTTTCTTGTGCATGATTTCCAACATTTATGTTTCATTCTGTTACAAAGATTATAAAAATAATTCTTTCCATTCGATATTTGAATTTATTCAATACGAAAACCTAATTCCTAATCTAAGAGATATGAGTATGTGTGTGTGTGTGTGCGCAAATGAAAATTTACTTATAGATTACTGCTTGTTCAAATCTGGCGTTCACGAAGTCATAACCGACAGTCAGTTTAAAATAAATTGCTCTTAATGCTTATTATTGTTTTATCCAAAGAAGCAATTTTAAGAAAATTGTTCAAAACTAGGATTAGATATTTATATTATTCACTAACTGAGATTTTTTTTAATTATATATACAACTAAAATAAATCGGAGACATTTTTAGATAGCAAATTAATTTAAATTAAATAGTTGAAGTAGAAAAATCCGTTTAAGAAGTGAAAGGTAAGAATTGCAACTAATATTTACTATGCAGGCAGAATGTCAATAATTAATTTAAATATACCTAAATGTCTATTTGAAGAATTATACTACCTCAATCGCGAGAAACTTTGATGAAAATACTGCGTAGACCTGGGGTGGCCAATTGCGATCCTTTGGCTGCTTGCGGTCTTCCGTTTTTTTTTCCTCACACTCGCATGATACAATAAATTTTAATTTTTTTGAAACGAAAATATACGAACTGAAATCCAAAGTTAAATTTCAAATTTTGCTTTCTAATATTGTAGTAACGCGGCAGGGAATTTTATTTCTAATCATCTAATCCTGGTTGTTCTTAGCCAAAAGACTGAAATAAAAGTAAAAAGCAGTGATTTCTAGCACACCTTTCGCTGAACCGTTAATAAAAATCTTTTGTAACTTGCAATGAGTTTTTTTACAGACTTCCTGGAGTCGGGCTCATTCCAAGGATTGCCAAGTCCACCTCCCCCACCATCCACAATCCACGCCAGGTGGGCTATGATAACAAAGAGAAGAGAATTCCTATCCTAAAGCTTCAGATAGACGTATCATTCTACTCGTGCTCTTTGTTCTGGCCAGGAGGCGCATTATTGTGGTCACGCAACGTGTTTCATCTTTAATGATTTTAAAAATAACATCATGCAAGAGGACGATCTTTCTTTCAAGTCAAGATCTATCTTCTTATCTCCTTGCATTGTTGTATCTCCCCGTCCTATTGGGAGTAAACCGCACGAGTGTAGAAAAGAATGGGTTTCCTAGAAAACTGTCGATTAATGGCCAACCAAGCATATGAACGGAGCTGAATGTATGCAAGTTTCCGAGAAGTTAAAACTCACGGAATTTTGTAATTGCACATACTCGGATACATACCTAATGAATGAAAGAAACTGGATTGGAAATATTTGGCACTCACGCTGCCTAAAGTGAGTAGTATTTGTTTGAATTTTGCAGATTGAGTTTTTCTGTTAAGTAAGAAACAATATTCATGAAATGCCGTCTGCCGAAAAAAAAACCTAGAAAAGAAACATTCAAGATGCTTTAAGAGCTTTTTAAGAAAAGTGGACTATAAGTAACTTTTTGTGGAATTTAAAACGCAACGATATCTGTTGAAATAGATATGGATACATTTTGTTCAGCCAAACAATGTCAAATGTCTCATTAATAAAAGTTTTTTTTCCACTTAGTTTCTGTCATTTGGTCGGAGGTAAGTGAATTTATTAAATTCAACTATTTTTATTCATTTTTATAATAGTGAAATTAGCAGCACCGCAGCAAACTTATCTGGCGCATGGTGCTATTTTTTTAAATACCTACCATCGATGCATTGATTATTTATCAAAGAAATACCTATCCAATTTCCGACTTGTGCCAGAGCAGTATCTACCTTTGTTTCTGTTTTACGACAGTGTGAAGTTGTCAATTAGAAGAATTCTGTACTATACGAATATTAACGACTTCCAATATTTCATTGATATATTATGTATTATACCGTGTTCATTTTACGTCCATCTCTCCGGGACGGACGTCCTTGTATTCTGTAGTTAACGTCCTGGTTAAAGTTTACAATGCGTCGATTTAAAATCACATATTTTTCATATTTACACCGTATGTTTCTTCTGAAAAAACAGCTGCGTAAAAGTTCTAAGGTATTCCAAAATTTCTTTAAAAATCTTCAGGCCGGCGCGCAACTTTTATTTTAGAATTCGACCCGCCAATGGAAAAGTTTGGCATTCCCTGGCCTAGACCACGGATATTCGATTTAATGTATAAAAAATTAGCTCAATACAAAGTGACGCATTTGACTCAGTTTAGCACTTCATACGATTGTCTATCTTTAAAAAAAAAACTCATGTTACTGAGCCTTGAAGCGCTATTCTTGGCCCTGGTGACAAGCTACCTTACTAAATATATTTTCTGTCTTAAATTGCATTCACAAAAAATGTTACTATATTTGCCCTAGTGTGTTATTCACAATAGAAAACTTAACATTTATATTTTAACTATCACACTCCGGTAATATAAAAAATACTTAAATTTGATTTCATGGCGTAGTGTGGGGGAAAATACGCGAGGAGAAATATTTCGATTCACATTGATAATTTTGGTCAAAATTTAGATCAAAAGATTGAATATAATTTCCTATTTGGAACATTTCATGGTTTACAAAACATTAAAGTAAAATAAACTCTATGTACTGCGCGATGTATTGCTTACTTTCAATTGACAGACCTATCACTAAAGAAACGTTTTTTTTTTTATACTACTATATTTTTTGTATTTTTAAAAACATGCACTATTGAGGTAAGAAGACAATTTCTACCGTCTAGAATTTAGTAGAAAAGGGCACTAATTATTATTGATTACTTCACAAGAGAATTCTAAATGAAAATCTGTTATTCTAGAGAAAATACATTGTTTTTTCGGTGTAAAAATCATAGACTCGTTTTTTCTACATACAAGTTCAAATGTTCTTGAAAAAAAAAAGATTCCGGTTCTGTTATTACTAATTTAAAGTTTTATGAAAAGAGGGCGTTGGAATTTGGAAATATAGTTTTGACTAAATTTATTACACCATCATACTATTCTATTTAACTCTTTGTAATGTGTATATTTTTGAATAATTTATCTTTTGAAACAGAGAGTTGCACATTAAAGAAATACAAAATACTTAAATAGGGCGGAACTTTTAAAACCGTTTTAAACATCTCCTATATTTTAGAATTAAAACAGGTTCAATTTTATTAATGCTTTTTTTACTCACATTGTCTTCTTAAATATATAATGCATTTTTTTTTTATTGAAAATTATTAAGACATTATAGTTGTATATTTTTTAATACTTTTATACCCATCGAGTTAACACATTATCAAACGTTCAAAATAAGCTTATATCCACTTTAAAGGTGTAAAAATAAATAGTTAAGCTTGTAAGTTGAAAACATCATTTAAACGCAAGTCATACAGGAAATTCGCAAATATAGTGATGCACTTTGCACTTTGAGATAGCTTAACAGTCGAACTACGAACTTCATAATCACTGATTTTAATTGAAAATGTATTGGGGTTCATTTTAGTAAAACACCGAAATTTTACAATTTTATAAACAGTTTTACAAATATAAGACGAAACAATGTTGATTTCTGCTTTCATTTGCATAATGGAATTAAATATTTTAGTATGTTATAAATAAAAATCGTAAATAAAATGAGCAATTGCACACCAATACAAATAAAATTTAAATAAATATGTAGATACAAACTTACGCTTGATAGAGAACTTGCGATAGGTAGAGAACTTACGATAGGTAGAGAACTTACGATACTCATACAATGCTGTAGGTTCGTTAACACCTTTTGGGTCAAACAAAATGCACAATATGCTCAAAAGCACATTTTTTGATATCCCATTCTTCTGATATTTACAAACAATTTATTTTATCTTTTTTCGGATTACGATATTACACGAACAAAAGTTTTATAATATACAGTTCACGAACTATTGGTTAGATATCCCACGTAATCCCAACTGAAAACATTATACACTTGACATAACTTTTTGATCTTCCTCAGGCATTACAATTGCCTAAGAACAATTTATTTATTCCATATTTGAATATCAATGTTATTCGGATTTGATTAGCGCGAAAATATCAAATTTCGACAAATTCAAAAAAACTTTGGTTACATTATACATTTATTACATTTAAAAAATAAAAATAAAATTGCATAAAGCTCCAACTTAACAAGTTTAAGCACAAGTTACACTATGAGCTAGTGCATAAAACTAGTTAAATAATTTTCAAAAAAATATCTATATTAACTAATAATTTGCTTTAACTTTGTTTTCTTAGAAATATAAATTTTAAATCATTTCCATCTGCCTAGCATGAGTTATATATATATATTTTCATTTTTGTCTTCATCGTTGTTGAATCAGTGAAATTCAAGTCACATTTCAGAAACCCCTAAGGTAGTAAACATCTGTCAGATCAAAGGACAATATATGTCTCAATTCTGCTTCTATAATCTTTTTTCATGTGAAATGAGATATAGAAATGACATCGCAGGTCTTTGAGGAAATCTCAAAATTTAGCATTTCAAAAAGAGGTATCTATATTTTTTTTAATATTCCATTAGTAAAGAAAGTACATAACACCTCTGGGCACGCTTTCTATTTTTAAAATCACTCTTTTATTAGATTTATTTCTTATTTAAATACAATTTCTGTTCTAGCTATTCTAAAGCTGTATTATTTACATTTCTGTATTTATAAACTGCACAAATATATATATATATACATATATATATATATATATATATATATATATATATATATATATATATATATATATATATATATATATATATATATATATATATTCATTTAGAATGCAATATGTGTAGTAAAGTATATTATTCTTTCGAATTTCCTGCATTTACTATTTTTTAAACACTGCATTTTGTATTGATTCGAATGAATGTACACGATATTTACAATTATACATTTCATATACTGCAATTTTTATTTTTCATTGTACAATTCTATAAAACATTATACTGATATTAATACATGTTTATGTATCTTCAATTTTTAAGGATAACATGCTTTAATGTTGAACACATATCAATAATGCAAGGGTGCAGAGAGTTACGTTATTTAAGATTATTACTGTCGTTTGTCTAAATCAAACACAAGACACCTTTATTTGAATTTTAATTTGGTAGTATTTAGAATATATATATATAAATCCATGAACATTTCCCTGAAACTATCATGGTTTCAATTGCAAAATAATACTTATGTTTATTTATTTATTTATTTTATGGGTTGCGTTTATGCTTAAACAGAAACAACGGGGAAACAACGTTCTAATATAAGCGCGAACCTCCTGCTATGAAAAATTTAATATATCTTTTAAAATATTTTTTTAAGAGTGAATTTGGAGTTGATTCTTTAAAAAATATATTACTGCTTAATAATCCATCGATAAACAGAAATAAGGTTGAATATACTAAAGATAAAATTTTCAAACTTAACAATCTGTTCTGTAGCCATTTGTTATAAATAAAATGAACGACGGAATATTTCTTGCTGCTTGAGAGATCTAGGGAATTAGACAAATACCTGTTACTTAATAACCTAATTAGATCTCAAAAAATATTTATATTGGACCGGAGAGTCCAACATGGTGATTATCTTACATAGTAACAATAAATAATGTGATAGTGATAGCATGGTAAGAATTAAAGTATTAATTAATATTTTACCCTCTATATACTCGTCGTAAAAATAAGTGGGTTGTGCGATTTGGCGAATTCTAACTCATGTCTAGATAGCTTGCAAACTTAATTAATTAATTCAAATCACATTTGCCCTAAACACAACAAATGACAAGTTAACTTAATGAATTTAGTCTACAAATACAATGAAAAAAAGATATACACATAAATTAAATTACTAACAATTATTTATTTAAATTTATTTACAACAACTACAAAATAAATAAAGACAAAAATGAGAAACAATTAAATTCCTTTGCGACAAAGTAACTCACTGATAAGATCTTTTCATCTATACCTGGTATTAAATTTAATAATCGCTATTTTGGATAGTTAGTATATAAGTTAGACAACACTTCGTTAATATGATTATTATAAATCACTCTCTGGGTGAGGTTAATTTTTATTAAGAACATCATCACTTTTTAATCAGCATTGAATACATTTAATTAAATAAATTCCCAGTCTCATGCTCACTTCACTGACATAAATAAACATATAAAATATCATACACAGAATTTAAGGTAATGCATTAAAGTATCTGGAGTTCTTAACATACGAACAGGGTTGAAGTTAAAACGATCTAAAATCCGTTGAAACTGCGCTTCTACCTTGCATATGAATTATTAAGTTTTATCATAACGAACAATTTATGTGAATCTGTTCTTTACATCACAAATTAGACGCATTATTAAGTTTAATTAAAGTCCTATTACACATTCGTAAAAGAAAATCCCTTCAATTATTACACTTGGCCCGATGCATATAAACTTATTAAGCTCATAGTGTAACTTGTGAGAGTGCACCTCACAAAAACTTGGAAATTTATCCGAAGTAAGAAGACTATATCCGAAGAGAATAAGTTAGTCATCGCAAGTTACAAACAGGACAAACCAGTCTACGAATGAAAAAAAAATCAAAGTCTCCCTGAAAATTTTTAAACACCGTGTTTTAAACAAAGAAAACAAAACTGGTCAACAAAACGAAGAGCACCATGAATGGGCCTTCCTCTAAGTTCGATATTTAGACTCGATGCTCTGATTGGTAAAAGAGTTATGGGCAGCTTGAGCCAAGCATCCTGGTCGAATCTATACTTAGACCTCAATTAGAGCGACCACTCATAAATAGAACTATCAGGTTTTCACTGACGTGAAAACTTTAACTCTATTTTGGCGTTTAAGGTAAATGCAGACATTACATCATCAAGCCTTCCATAAACGTGAATGCTGAAATCATCTTAGAGTCTCAGTTTTAGAGTCGCTGACATATCTTAAAAAACATATTCCCACATATAAAATACTACTCAAATGGTATAAAATTATTCTAACATATACAATTAATACTATATAATAATAAAAGAATTCCTTTATAATTTGTATGACAATTAAAATTTTAGATAATTGATGTTAATTACTGTTTTTACATATTTTACGCTAACTAAAACGAAGTAGTTTTTCGGGAAAGACATGAGAGGACAAAATGAGATTGGCTAAGTTTCAGCTCATTTGGATAAAATTAACCCGTGCCTCATTGAGGCTTAAGTTTGAAAAAAAACGTGATTTTTCGCAAAAAATGCTGTTTTTCCTTCATGAAATGAATACAATTGAACCTAGAAACATAATGCAGGTATCATTTTATTAAAAAAAGTTTTGCTTTGAAGAACCACACACCATTTTTTTCTAAAAATGTATAGATTTAAAAATCTGCGCATTTTTCAGGACCAGACTTCACCTGAATCCTAAAAATTGACTTTTTATGAAAAAGAGAAAAAGAAAATGTAACATTCCATTTCATCTGCTTTCCACTTTTTGTTCTTCTTTTTTTTTGTTTTGTGAAGTCCAATAAAGTGTTTGATTAAAAAAAAATTCCAAAGAAAAGGGAAAAAATCGAATTTTAAACTGAAAGAATTTAAAAAAAAAAGGAGGGCAAAGGAAGTATAGAAATGAGAGCAAATAATGCTCAATTGCATTTTATTATTAAAGTTGTGTTACAAGAAAGGAGGCATAATAAAGAAAATAAATTATTTTACCTTACAACTGTCACGTTAACCCTTTCGGCACAGAAAAATTCTGTTCGTAAAAGGATGAAATGATTGTCTACCCCCGGAATTTACAAATGACTTTTTTAGAAATTAAAAACACATTACTTTAACCTTTCATTGTAGAAGCAAAATTTTATTAAAATATTCTTCGTGCCGTTTTTAAGTTTGGAATTAAAATTAGGTGTTCCCGGCGTGGGACACTGCGCCGGAAAGGATTTAAGTGGTAATGGTTTAAATAAGGTGGCATATGTTGATTTTTTTTACCAAAGTATTATCTAAAAATGAAAATGCAACTTGATCCGAGTTAAGATACCAATGGCGGTTTGTCATTTTAGCAAGTGCTTTGTCTGTAACCTATTTATCAAATTTTCTGTAGTGAACAAGTGATTTTATTATTTGCAGGTCTTGAATTGGGGGGCTAAAGTGGCAGTGGAAGTATTGAAGCACGCTTTTGCATAAATATTGATTAAAAATAAGAAAAGATCTCTGATACCTTCTTTTTCTAAATTTGTTATTGAAAGATGATCCCTGAAACAATATATTTTGAGAGAATGAATGGCTTGTGCCTCCATCCATCTGACATGATTAAAAGTACCAGGTGCTTTGAAAAAAAGTCTTTTGCAGGAAAGAGTTCTATAAAAATTAAACAAAGTTGGATAAACTCTTTATAATCATCCCTGAACTGTTAATTTTAAAAAGTTCCTGTAAGAAAATTTGAAATTTCTTCTGAATTAACTATTTATACCTAGTATTTCATCTTCAATAGCTTTTGTATACTTACTCTGGTTTAATTTATACCACCCAATCAGAATTGTTTTTTTTTTTAATATCTGGCTGAGGGGCAGTGATTATGCCCATTTTACAATCAAGAACAGTTTTTAGGAAAATTTCTAAATTATGGTGGCGGCATGGAAGACTTTTCCTTTAACAATTGCTATAGAAAAATGCAGGTTCCTCTGAGGCGACCTGTGTTTACTACAGTTGTATCAAAAATATTGCCTGTATTTTACCAATTTTTTCCCACTCTTCAACTGCTGAAAATACAGCTTTCGCTTGAATTATTCCGATACTATTTTCAAGTTGAGGAACTAGTAGTAACTGTTCTTCATCCCCACAACTAATTAAAACATTTATCCACTCTACATTTTCTTTATTCAAAAAATGGTGAAGCAGTTTTCCACCCCAGTGAACAACAGTTCTCTCTAAACGGGAATTTTAAAATCTGTTTTTGATGAGCTCAGGTTTTTGTTTACGAAACAGTTATTTGAGAGTCGATGTCTGTGGTTAGCTAGTGGATGTATTCTAAGTCTGATGAGACATGCGGCCAATTTTAAAAATCTTACATTTTTGCCATCATACCAAGAGGAGGAAGGGATTTTACGGAATGTTTCGTCAATCCTAAAAATAGATAACCATAACAGATAACAAAAAAGCCTTGTAATAAAAAGAGCAATTCAGAGGTTGAACTGCAATTCAAATCGAGAAGCTCTTTCTTACTAGACACAGAACTAGATAAGTAATAATCAATTATAATTCGTGAAATATTTTTAAAGTTACAAAAATTGCTCACTTATTTTTGCCTATTAATAAAATTAATACAAAAAAATTATCAAAACTAATAAAATTTTTAAGTTGTCATTTTTTACCTATGTTTCAAAAATGCAGAGTTTGAGGGTATGGTTCACTAGCTGTCCTGAAAAATACTAAATGTTCATTAAATATAAGTTTTCATGAGAATAACAGTTCAAGGCAACAACAGTTTCTATGAAATAAAACAAGAATCAGGTTTCTAAGACAAATATTTTTCACGTAAAGAAAGAAAAACGACAATTTTTTGCCATAAATTGCAAATTTTCAAGAATTCAACCTCGATGAGGCACGCGTTAATGCTATTTATTTGAGCTGAAACTTTGCCAATCTCATTTTCTAACTAATTGGCAACTTTTAGGAGGGTCCCCCTGAAGAAAACGTTAAAAATTTTTTCCCCATGTTGCTTGTGACCACCCTAATACACACACAAGAAAAAAAAATCCGGCGAAAAAATGTGTTTCCAGAGCCAACGAAATTGATTAATAAAATATTAATGTATTTAAATCCTTCTTTACACGTTAGTATGAGAGTTCTTTTTCATTGAGGCAGTGATGTGCCATCTGCTGACTAAATTTCGAATTAATATAAAATTACTGTATACAAAGTTTTCGAGCTTCATTATAAAGATGTTTTTCATTTTATTGTTATATTTTCATTACATTTATTATGAGGAATTAAAATTTTAAATTTGGCATTATTGTGTTTGAGTCAAAGCTGATGCTATATTTTTCGTATTATATTAAAATGAATATATTCAGTAATTTTGTATTAAGAAGACGAATTTGTAAATAAGATATGTGAAATTTCGTATCAAAATATTTCTTATAGCGCATACATTCCAATTATTATTTTTTTTATTTTTGGTATCTGAATAGTTCATAATGTACATACACATTTAATTATAATGTATCCTGGTAATCTAGCCATCGGGTCTTACGGTTTCCCCCAGACGATGTAATTGGAGTAATAAATAAGTAGCGACTTCACTTGTGATATTTAATTGAAAGCTCGTTTGACAAACTGTCAAACATGATATAACCGAAGCACTTTTGTCAATTTATAGCAATGTACCGAGAAAAGGATACCAGAGGCGTAGGATAAGCACGTAAATACAAATAATATTTATAAGTGGGTATTTTTTCTGAGTTCGTAGATGTAACAGACCAAATAATGGAAAAAAAACCCTTGGCCGCGGTATCCATTCTCATGGCTGATTTAGTAGACGATGCAGAAAAGAAGGGAATATGCATGCTTACGGGACTCTATTAAAAAGCGTTACGACCTGTACGAATACCCCATAGCTACAATGCTCGCTCTCGTTTACAGAAGAAATATTTATCCCAGTCAGAATGTATTTTATGCTTACGAGGATGAGTCTGTTTGATTTAGAGGATAACAGAAAAACATTCAATACACTGTCAAAATCGGAAAGACTGACAAGTTGCCTCCTTGAAAAAAATCACATCTAATATCTGCAGACTTTGCATAAAGCAGGGTTGTGTCATCCGAGAGCCCTAATTTTATGCATTGTTTTGTGGACATTATTCATGTGTGACATCGGCTGTGAACTATTAAAAAGTACTAAGGGAAAAAAACTGTTAGAACTATTAGTCTACGCTTCAACAGCCGTCATTATGCGATACAAAATATTGACTGGGAATTTAGTTTATAAAACAAAACTTTTCCAAGTTTCGGCTGGTGAGACCATTTTATTATTCCAATTTTTCCATTTCAGGTAGATTTCGTATGAAATACTACCTATTACATTCTCCCCTATGTTGGATTTTCGAAAAAAATTTTGCAGATCTACACCGATCATGACCCTAAAACCACCCCTAGCAAAAAACTTTATCTATATATCTATCTATATATCCATCTATCTGTATCATTTTTTGTGGACACGATAACTTTCATAATTCTGCACAAATCTTTTCCGAATTGATACATAAAATCAAGGAGCATAAAATTTCGGTCAAGTTCGTTAATGGGCAAAATCGGACCAAGTGGGTGTAAATAGAAAGGGGTTTTGTGAAAAACAAAACAAAAAAACATAGCTTCTGTATTATAATACATATCGATTCAATTTAAAGTTTTTATTACTTTCAAAGAAAGGGCCGAAAATTTATGTATGACAGATTTTTGATAAAATTAAAAATGAGCTCAAGAGGCGAAAAAAATAGAGTTTGTGGTAGAAACAAATAGGGTTTGGGGGAGAAAAAATGCATAACTTCGTCTATTCTCAAGATATCCAATACAATTAAATTTATTATAAATTGTCTTAATATTATCTACAACTTTTATACTGACAAGTTTTTGATAGGACCAATTCTTACCGCAAAAATATTAAAAACGTGATAAAAAAAAAAAAGGTGGGGTTGAAGAAGAAAAAAATCCGTAATTCCATCAATTCAAAAGATACCTAATACGCTTAAATTTGTTATACATCTTCAGAAAATTATCGACAAATTTTATAGTGACAAGGTTTAGCTAGGACCAATTCTTACAGCAAAAACAAATTAAAAATACATAGATGTTGAAAAAAAATATAGTTTTACTCAAATCCAAACTGCTTAAATTTCTGACTCATTTCTAAATTCATTTTTGCTTTCAAACGCACCCATTTGGTAGGTTCTCTTATTCATAAACAATATATAGTGCCGTAATGGTCGACTTTTTTTTTTATAGAGGCAGAATATATTTTCAAAAATGATGTCAAAGTGACCATTTTGAATCATTTTTCTCGAAGCGATTGTGTTGGAAACGAAAAATATGGTCCTACTGAGAAAATAATGGTTTATAAATCAAGTTCTAATTAATTAAGCGAAAAATAAAAATATAGGTCGCTTACAAATCTCTTTAAAAAACACGCCAGCAAGTTTCATATTTTTCCATTTAAAAATGAATCTGGAAATGTGCCAAAAAAATTACGAGTTGTTGAGCATGGAAAAATATTTTTTTAATACTAATTTAACATGATTCTGATAAAACTAGCTCTTATGTAAAAATGAAATTAAAAACTCGTCAAAAGCGGTCAGATAAAATGATTAAAGTGGGTTTATCTCTAATCATGATTTAGTTTTTATTGTTGAAATTAGTACTTAACTTCGAAATCTACCTGCGCCTGTAGGCCGAGGCGGCAAGGATTTTTTCTATGTCTATTTTCTTCTGATTATTATTGTGAATAAATTATCATATCGGTTTTCTTAACTATGCATTTCTATCAAATTTTGGAATCTAATTTGCATGAAATGTAGTTTGTGTGATTCTCAAAAATTAGTTAACTAATTATAAGCATATTTACTGGCATATTTGCTACAATAGAGTTAAGTAAACTATGATGTCAGGACTTTCGTCCTATTTTATGTAAATATATAAATTAAAATTAATGATTAAGTGTGCTGTGTGCATTAGTGTATAAAGTAAAAACAATAATAAATAAGGCAATAAGGTTGTTGCTATTGATAATAAAATCGATGAGATAAAAAGTCATAATAATAGTAATCATAAAATAATATTGAAAGGCGCGACAATATTCCATATTTTCTATAATGATACAATGATATTATCAAATTGTTAAATAAAGATCGAATTGGTTGCTTTTACTTACTGTTTCCTTTGCTTTTCCTTTTTACCTTTTGAATTTGCATATGTGATTTATGCATTTGTTTATTAAATTTTCTAGCCTTTAGAAATCTATAAATTTTCAAGAAAGGATTTTCGTACAACGCTTTTCATAGGCATTATCTACGAATCGTAAATAAATATGAGAACTTTCACATTATATTTTGATAAATTTTTAGTTTCCTTTAATTAATATATGCTTACTATCACAAAAACATTATACACATTTGTTTTATTGTAGAAAATCTGTCGAAGTGACCTGTCAACGTGTGTTTCCCTTACCCTTAGCCCACTGCAATCTCAAGATAATTAGACAGACGGTAATGAGAGTTTCAACCAGAATGTTTTACAGTACTTACTTTTTTAAATTACAACGTGGAGCTCGGTTATAGTGCCATTCAGCGTACTACCTTTATAACTCACGCATGGGGATTTTGGGATCCAGTACATGTATCCTTCGTGAGGTCTTTTTTTAATTGTAAGTAATATAATTGTAAAGTTATAGATAATATTCATAAGATGTATAATAAATTTAAGCGAATTGGATATCTTATGAATTGGAGAAGTTATGAGATGTTTTCTTCTTCAACCCCCACCCCCACATTTTTTTCGTTATTTATTTATTTATTTATTTTGCAGTAAGAGTTGGTTCTATCAAAAATGTGTCATTATGAAAGTTGAAGATAATATTAAAAAGATTTATAGTATTTTTAAGGGAATTGTATATCTTAAGAATTGACAAAGTTATGAATTTTTTTCTCCTTAAAACCCTATTTTTTGCGCCCTTTGACCCCATTTTTAATTTTATTAAAAATCTGTGATACTTTTAGCCCTTTTCTGAGAAGTAATAATACCTTTAAACTGATTGGATATGTATAAAAGTAAGAAGTTATGGGTTTTTTTTTGTTTTTACAAAACTCCTCCCTACTTCCACCCCCTTGGCCCGATTTTGCCCATTCACGAACTTGACCGAGATTTTCTACCCCTTGATTTTATGTATCAGTTTGGAAGAGATTTGTGCAGAATTACGGAAGTTATCGTGTCCATAAAAAGGTAATATATATATATATAGAGAGAGATAGATATAAAGTATTTTTATTGAGGGTGGTTTTGGGTTCTAGGGGTCATGATCGGAGTAGATCTGCAAAAATGTTTCAGAAATTCCAACATAAGAGCCATCAGAATAGGTAATATTTCATACATTATCTGCCTAATAATTGTCTTTGCATCTCGATGATAAATTGCGCTCTTAAATGTAAATAGATATCTTTCATTAACGATGAACGTTTGTGCAAAATTTGAGAAAAATAGTTTCGATGGAACTGGTCAAACATTGATTGTAAGATTTGACCTAGACATTTTGGAATCCAAGCAGGCAGAGAAAAAACAAATGATGTTAAATTAACAGATCTAATAATCTTAGTAATGATAGGTAGCACACATTCTATATATTTTTTTAATGAGATATTTTTACGGTTAAATAATTCTATGTGCTACATCGAATATGTATAAAAGAAACATCTTGTGTTTATATTTAAATAATTCTTTAATTGTTTTCAAATTATTTTCATCTAGAATTTTTAAGAGAAAGGAATATCGAAATATATAAGAAAGAAATAGAAACTTTTATTTCTCAATCCATAGATAAAAAAGAAAACGAAGTTCAAAACAAGAAACCTTTCTGTATGTTATAATAAACTAAAAAAATGTCTTGTATTGCAGCCACTTAGTTATTGTATATATGGTAACTTAAATAAAGGAGTAGCAAAAAAAAAAATCCTTCAAAATCAAAAGATTTTAACTTCTAAACATCATCGTATATTTTTTGTTTAAATATGCTGTTAGGAATCTTCATAAAAGACGGAAAATAAAAAAAAGCTTCATGAGTTGGCATATTACAGGGATGCCAAAAGGCAGAAAAAAGTATAATGCTAAAGAAAACAGATATAATGTATTTTTAAGTGAGACATTAAAAGTGCTGAATTGAAAAAATAAATGCATTTTCACTGTTTTCAATAAAAAGAAACTTATGGTATGCCATTCTTATAAATACATTTTCTAGTTTCAAAGAAATTTTTATCTAAAAAACTTTTAGGTTTAAACATTTTCTGCCCGAAGAAAGATAAAAAAACATTCTTTAAGACATTTATGACGGTTTCCTGGAGAATCATGATCTCAAAAGAGAAATTCCAACATCATCACACGTTGAAATTCTTTCTTAAAAAGTTGCAGAATTCTTATTTTCGTAGAAAAGGAAATAACTATTGTTAAAATATACACTACGTTAGTTTTAAAAATCATTATTCGTTCGGCAAAATTTCTTTTAAGAGAAATATTTTTTTATTATAGAGCACGTTAATTTATTTATATTCTGGGATTAATTGTATTAGGGGAGAGCAGTCAATTTTGGACCACTTCAATTAGTTTCATGTGCAACTCACTTAATTTTAAGAATATATGCAAAATATCACTACACGTTCTATATCTATTCATCTACTAATTAAATAAATATTTATAAAAATTTCTTTTTGACAATTTTATGTTTCATTTTAATTTGAAAAAATTGTCAAAATCAAGGTCCAAATTCAGCGATAGGTTGCCAAAGTTAGACCTCCCCCCTCTCAATCTCCTAAATTGGACCAAACAATATGTTTTAAGGAGTAGGGAATATAACTATTTTTATTGAAAGCAAATTTTGCTATTAATGAAACAATGAAACAAAGCTATACGAATGAAATATAATGAAACTAAACGTCTAAAACGAAGCGTAATTGTTTTAAATCAAAATGTATTCAAAATATAAATTAAAGTTATAAATAATGAAATATAGATATTATGAAACTAATTGCAAGTTACTTGAATATATATATAAGAAGCGATGCAAGGCTAACACATGAATTTTTTGTTCATTTTTTGTTCCAGGGCACACAACATGGAAACATATTTGGAAATCTGAACACAGAATCATTTTTGCTGTTTTATTTTCTTACAAACTATGCAAAATCACTCATCACTGTCTTTTTTTTTTTTTTTTTTTTTTTTAATCTGAATCATTAGATTTTTTTTCTGCAACAGAAAATTTCTGTACTTTATGGCTGTAGTTCTTCTTTTTCATCATTTTCTTTCCAATATAATTACGCCTATTTTTTAAAACTTGATATTCCAATTGCTTTTGTGCTTTCATATCCTCTTTTTTGTCGGTTTTTTTTTTTTTTTTTTTTTTTTTTTTCATTTCAATATTTACACAGCTGTTTTTTGGAAAATACCATCCCGGAGGAAAGTATCTGAATTCAACACTGTAAATCAAATACTCCGAACGAATAAAGTATTCAAAGAAAATAAATACGAATACATACAAAATAAAAGAAATTGCAAACAAAATTTATTCCATAAGCATTTAAAAGATATTTTTTATATTTATATAGGCCTAAACTGTATAAAGAAATTGATCCAGATATAACAAAAAAATTAAATTAAAATATTAAAAAAACTTGTATGAAAATAGTTACCCATTATAAAATATTAAAAAATAAAAAATAGTGTCTAAAGTGTAAAGCCCACGAAATTCATTACAATCTTTTCAATTTATGATCATATCTAATCCAATTTAAGCAACTCAAATTAGCCCAATTAAGGCTACTGAGCTGTTTTTTTAAAACAGATAATCTCAAGACAAAGAAAAAGAAAAGCAAACAAAACCTCGTAAAAATGTGTGCAATAAAGACATGAATTTAGATATGTATATGAAAACATACAACTTACCTGAGTTTTTCAATATTCTCTTATATTTAGTAAAAAAATAAAGTAGATCAAATCAGCTAATTTTAGTTGTTTTTTTTTTTAATTGTCTGAAAACAGCACGTGGAAGGCGAGTGCTTCTTCCAACCATAAATGACGTCATTACAATGGGTAGGATTTCGGTGGTAGATGACGCCTCTTTCTGTAATTAATGACAGAATTGCAGCGGTTCATTTAAAGTGGCCGTACAAATATGGTTACTCTCCCCCATTCCAAGATTATCAATTTTCCTTACTTATTTATAGTAAAATAAGTAAATATTATAACACGTTTGCAGTAAGGCTAATTTATTTTTAAAGTGTTATTATTTTTATTTAAGTGTAACGACCGCTATAGACGGGGATACGGCAGCACAGACAATCACCTCATCGAGTTGGAGGTTGAAATTCCAGAATTAGGTAAAACTGGATTCGCATATTAAAACGCAATTGGTCTTCCAAGTCTTATCTTGGTGGAAAACACATGAAAACCGATTTTAGCGATTGACTCGTAGGTATAATCATTGTGTATTCCTGCTCCTAGTCCTCCATATTTTCCTTTTGGGTGCAGGAAAACATAACGATAAACCTACGAGTCAACCGCTGAAATTGGGTGCGAAGGTGGTTTCCACCAAGATATAACTTGGCAGACTAGGTGCATTTTAATATGCTAATCGAGTTCTGTCTAATCCTTGAATTTTAGCTTCACATTGGATGAGGCGATTGTCTGTGCTTCCGCCTGCAGGTTTATTAAATTAAGCACGTTTCATAGGGTTATAGTGTGTTTTTGTAGGAGAGGGGGAGAAGAACTTTGGAATTTTATATCAAACAGAAATCGCAGTTAGATTAGAAAAATATTAAAAACAAATTTTATAAAAATCTAATTAATCTGTTTTCAGAAAATTCAGAACAGAAAAAGGATTCGTAGCCTTTGTAGTTTTGGGCACTGCTGCTTGGTAGCGGTGGTTTTTAAACAATTAAACAGAATGCCCAAGTATATTGAACTATTTATTTTCACAATGAAACATATTATTATTGTAATTTAAAAATAAAATTCTTAAAAAAAAATAAAATAGTTTCTTAGAAGCCACGTTTGCCTATAAAATATGAACTATAAAGAAAATTTTAATCGTTTACCAGATCAGCAAAAGCATATACCTTATGTAATTTCACTCTAGAATCTAAGTTAATAGCTGTAATATTAATTTGTTTGAAAGCACCACTTCCAGAAAAGCACATTTGAAAGCTTTTTAGTACGTATTCGTTAGAATTAGGTCAGTATACATGGCAGTATTTATAAGTAATTAAATACTATGGCTACGGTGATTTTTTTTTAATTTACTGCGCAATGATCTAATTAAAATTGCGTTGGCACGTTAATACTTAAATAGAACGAAATGCTGCGATTAAACACTGCTTTGAAATGTGCCTACTTTATAGAGACTTCTTTTTTCGGCTTTGGTTACAGGATTGTTATAGTTTTCAATATATTAACTTATTAACGTACCGACAAATACCTTTAAAAATAAAATATATATTTACAGCATTTACAGCTTTTCATCTTGTTATTTTTTTTTGACGTTTTCTGAAAGAATTCAAACATATTCATTACTGAAATAAATAGGTGACCGCTATTGGCACATTTTAAGCTATCCGGCAATAAATTGTGTGGGCAATGTTTAAAGCAGATATTTTGAAAGCATATTCAAGAATATAAAGCATTCAGATACCGAAGATATGTGTGTAGTACAAATAACAAATGATGAAAATATGAAATTTAAGTATTTTCAGTTTTTGTATACTTCTTATGGTGTTGTGGTATACTAATATCTTCATTCAGTGCCGTTTCAATAGTTAATATATTAACCGTTTTTTAAAATAATTATTAACGTATCACAATCCGTTACGCATTTTGTAAATTTTATATATATACAGTACAGCTCCGATTATCCGCAGAATTGGGTGGCAAGGGCGCCGTAGATAGCACGAAAATGACTGAAAATGAGGTGCAAACAAAAAGAAATATTTCAACATAAAAACTATGTTTTAGTGTGCAAAAAACATAATAAAACGTTTAAAATATTTACGTATGCACAGTATATCAGAAACCTTTACTTAACGTCTAAATCACTAAAATAAAGAACAGTAAACAAGAAACAGTGTCATACATGCTGTACAAAAAGTGTTGAATTACACTTTTTAAAAAAATAAATCACATGTTTTTGCTTCTTACTTTGAAAACCCCTTTTCTTTTTTCTAAATTGTACTTTCCTTAACATGGATATTTCTGCCAGATCTGGATCGTCGTCTTGTTTTAAATATTGAAGCAATCCATCTACGTGCTGCAAAGCAGTTTCGTGTGTTATCCGCGCAGGCGCCTCGTCTTGTTCACTTTCATTTTGTTCTTCATTCTCGTTCATTCCCATTGTTTTTGTCGTTATTTCTATGTCAGAAAGTAGTTCAAATCCCCACTCATTTGTGTCGCATTCCAGCCACCCTTCTATGTTCTCTTCGTCGGCATTCTCAGCTGCCGGAACGGATGTCACCAGGTCAACATATGTAGCGGTCGTCATGACTTCGTTTTCTTCACAAATGGTGTGGTTGACATTTGTTTCGATACCCGGAAAATTTTTTCTCCATGATTTAACAAGGGTTGAGGGTTTGATGTAATCCCATGCAGACGCAACGTAATAAAGGCTATTTAAAATTGTATAATTCCGCCAAAATTCTTTAAGATCGCGGGCTTCCTCGATTTTTGACAGTAACAACTTTGTCCTGAATGTTCCTTTCATGGTTGCAATGACTCCCTAGTCCATAGGTTGCATGAGCGCAGTAAGATTTGGGAGCAAAAACTTTGCGAAGATTTGCCCCTCAGAAGATTTACGCACACTTGTAGCTGGGTGTGAAGGCGCGTTGTCAATTAACAAAGCAGTCTTGTTTGACAAAATTTTTGAGTCAAGATGTCTGCGTACTTGAGGCATAAAAATCTCTTGAAGCTCTTGTAAGAGCTGCTGGTTCAACCAACCTTTTTTTTTATTGAAATAATAAACTGGTAAATTTTCTTCTCTTGTCCCTTTAAAAGACTTTGGTATCATAGATTTACCCCGATTACAAGAAGCCCAAGTTTGTGACTATCCGCAGTATTGCTGTATGGCGAGATTGTAATTCTTTCCTTGCTACTTTTGTGACCTGCCGCGGGATGTTCACTTTCAAATACTAAAGTACGAGTGGGAAGACACTTACAAGAAAGCTCTGATTCATTAGCGTTATAAATCTATTCATATGGCAGATTCTCAGACAACACAAACTATACAAAATCACGTTAAAATCATCAGTTGCTTGTTACTAACCACTCGGCTTCATTCCGTGTAGACCAATCTCTCTAATTCCATGAAAGTTCTTAAAACGATATACCGAAAGACGCATAAATATTTCCTTCCAGGCCTAACAAATCAAAGAAGATTTTTGCTTTAGCTGCAATGGTGGGACCAGACACGGGGGAGCCCTCATTTTGAATCTCACCTAACCACAACGTTCACGCTGAATCAAGTTCATTATAGGTGGATTTCTTCATTATTTTTCATTTTTTCATCCCAGAAGCACTTCCAACGCTGATGCAAAAGCCAATAGTTTTTTTTTTTTTTTTTTTTTTTTTTTTTTTTTTTTTTTTTTTGCTTTATAACCTCTCGCTCGGTTGTTTCCCTGATTCCGTAATCCAAACACATGTGCTTCCTTGAAGCGCCATTTTCTCTTTTAGAAATATTTCAATTTTATCTGCAATCGTTAACACAACCTTCTTTCGTTTTTTAGCCATAGTGTATTACGTAATTTCAGGAACCAACGAAACACTAAACTTGAGCACTTACAAAGAAACATAAAACACGTCTGATCACTAAACTCACTTATTGACAACTGAGGCCTTTGGCAGACCGAAAGAAAACATAGAAGGTGACCTATATAAGTAAACTTCACATTGTGAACTCGCCCTCTCGGATCGTCAAGGTGAGACATAAAAAAATGTACGTACTACATTTTTTTTTATCTTCGCAGTGTAGGGTCTATTGTATTTTCCATGCTGTTGGCTTGGGTTAAAAATTAAAAATTTAAAAAATATATTCATGTCGCGGATAATCGGAGCTTTACTGTATATATAATGCGTTTGAAAATCGAAATACAATGGAAACGTTCTTTCCACATATTTAAAATTTCTCCTCATTTAAGTAACTATTTTCTTCATAAAATACTTCTTCTTACATTTTTACTTTGCAAAATTATTTTGGTTCTGCAGTGTAAAATAAATCTGTAATTCTACAGATTTAAATTTACAGAAATCTGTATGCCTACTAAAATTTTATATGTACACTGTACAAAAAAGATGTAAATCTACAAAACTAGTTTTTGTAAAGCTACAGAAATCTGTAGCTTTACAAAAGAACCTACTAAAATTACAGTAATCTTACTAAAATTTTATCTATAACCCGGGTTCCAGTTACATAAAATGTTCTAGGAATAAAAGTTTCCTAAAGTATTCTCAGTAACCTTACAGATTTTTTGATTTACGGTGCAAAACTGTATCTATTGCATGATTTTTTGTTGTTAACGTTACATAAAAAATTCTAGGAATACCAATTTCCTAGAAAACGTTTAGTAACTTAACAGTTTTTTGTTTTACAGTGTGATGCCCGTAATATTTTCTCTACCAATTCATTTGACTTCAAAGATACATTATATATATATATATATATATATATATATATATATGACATTCTGTGTTGCAGTCGAATTATTGCAGTGGAAGTATTAAGAGATCTGTTTTTTATTAAGGGAAGTACAATTTTTCAATATACCGCTAGTAAAAAAGGCTGTGATTTTTATAGGCGGCGATGCCCGCTAAATTTAGGCTTGCCCACAGTAAAAAAAAAAAAAAAAAAAAAAAAAAAAAGCATATAGTTTCTAGTCAAGAAATTTATTCCAGTAGTAAGCACCTTAGAAGCTTGCCAAGAAGGATCATGCAAGAACATTCATTACTTCAGCATTTAAAAGACCAAATCATTTTAAACTAAAGGTAAATGTTAACGTATCTCCATAATATTAACTAATTTAAATTCCTCTCTACAATCGACAAAGCAATTTCAGAGTTTGTTGATAACTGCGAATGTTTTGAGACAATGGAAGTTTATCAAAAGTTGTTTCGCGGAGGGCTTTAATCAGTGTCTGTGTAAGAACATACGGGCAAAAAAAAATCATAACGCAGAAGCAGGCAACAGCCAACCAGTACAACTGGTCTCCGTAATGGCGGATATAAAATGAAGCTGTAATAAGATATTGAATTTTATTTTAAAAACCTCTGGAACACATCCTTTGTAAAATAAACAAGAAAGAAAAATCATGCGTAAATCATAGATTATGAAATACTTTCCAACACTTCCTGAATACTTTAACAAATCTTCTGTATTTAGGGAAATAAGATACATAAGATAACTAAGTAAACATTTTACAAAACGTATAAAACTGTTGAAAAACTGCTTATAGCAGTTACCGTCCATAGCAAATATGTATTCCAATTCTTTTGAACAGCCCTGTGTTTGATCTGTAAGTTGATATATGTACTATATAATGGAGAAATTTAGTTTACCACGAAAACGCATAACAGGTTGAAATTTCTCTTTCAACGATCTATACTAATAGATGGAAACATACTTCTATACTTTTGTTCGACCTTGTAGTTAACCTGGTACTTTTATTACCCGCCACTATTTAGCTAAAATATAATTCAAACTAAAACACTCTTAAAACTACTTGAATCATATTTCCAGAAATTATCATTTATAAACGTCATGTACCCAATTATTGATTGAGCCTGTATATCATTTTATCTATATTCGACAAACATTTCTTAGTAAACTAAATGAAGTTCAGTGTAAAAATGCCCAACTCATTTAAAAATTACCTTTAAGCAATTTGCGACCATACCCAGTAATCGTTACGAATTCTTTTGTGTAGCCCTGTATATCAATTAGAGCATTTCTACACACCATATACTATGCATAAATATACTGAAACATAAAAGCGAATAACATAATTAAAAAATGCATTTCCAGCTATCATCGCTAATGTAAAGTACTTCGTATACAAAATAGTAATATAGTATGTGACATATTTTGTGTGTCCCTGGAAATTCTGTGCACTTCGTATTATACATGAAATAGGTTATAGTAAACCTCAACCACGTATACAATTTCATTATACATGAAATAATTTAACATAATTAAAATACGCTGCAAATAATTCCCTCCACCCCTATATCATTAGGTAACCGAATTCTTTTGTACGACCCTATAAATGAATAATAACAGTTCTTTGCACCGCATATTCTACACTGTTACGGGATCGGCATTAGAGTATTAGCTATATCTCTATTATCGATATAGTCTCTATTCTATATAGTCTATATAGTCTCTATCTATAGCCGATATAGTCTCTATTATCTCTCTATAGTATTATGCCGATAGAGTATAGTACTCTATTATGATCGAAAGCGTGTAATATCATTAAAAATCATTTTAAACGATTTTTCCCCATAGGCCGTAATGTAATGGAAATGTTTTGACTGTCCCTGTAAATGAACTAACATGCTACAAACTTCATTTGAATTAGGGAACGTGCTATGGTAAACGTCAATAACATCCAAAAATTTCAGGGCAACCTGAGTATATTTATAGGAGTTAGAAAGCGGTCAGACGAACAGAGGGCGATACGGATAGACAAACCGAAGTCATAAACACTTTTCAACTTTGTTGGAAAGAGTTAAAAAGGTACGAGAAAGAAAAGAATATTCTAAATTGCATAAATGCATTAATGCGGTAAAAGAAAACAGTCGTATTTTGAGATACAGAAAGTTCTAAAACATATTTTGTACGGAAATAAATAATCTAAATATGAAATATATACAAATATGTTATAGTTTTCCTCCAAAATATGTCCTATGAGAACTTAACTCAGAGACTGGGATTGTAAGTCCTATAAACTCAAAAATGCACGCTCTCGGATTACAATACAAATGTTCATAAGACATTAACGACTATTTAATAAAGTTAATTGTTAAATATAATCTGGAATACTTTCTTCCCCTTCAGGAAGGGTGCGTAATTTTTAAATGACTGAAAAGCCTTCCAAAATTAAAAATACAAAAAATGCTTAAATAACAAGAATAAATGATAATCAATAATAATAATAACAAATGATAAATAACACAAGAATAATAAAGAATTGCATAAATATTTCTCATTCGAAAAACGAGTAAAAAATGTTTCATGTATTTTTACTTTTTTAAACATGTACCATCATCTACTCTAATAGAGGACGCCCATAAAAGTAATCGTTGTTATAGCAGCTGCAGATTATCATACTTGTCGGAATATTTAGTAGCATATACTAGTGAAAAACTATTGTAGTTAGTAGTAGTTGATAGTGTACTGATTTTTTTACTTTTTACTTTATACTTTACACTCCACGAATTTTTCTGGGTTATTCACTTTTAATCCATATACACCCTTAAATTACGATATTTGTTTGTTTTTCGCCAATATAACATTTATATATTAATATTTGGCAAAAACACTCAATTCATAATATGCTTAAATTTTCTCAACTGACAATTTCTTAAATTTTGTTATTTTTCACAATAATAATTAAAAAAAAATAATTCTAGTTTAAATTTTTGCTGTCAGTATCCTTCGGTGGGCAAAATTCGTATATAGTATTGACAATAGCTTATTAACTTTTATTTATGTATAAAATTGTTATATTATTCCTAAATAAAAAAAAAATCTATATAAAATTTCCAAGCAATTGTATTAAGTCTGTTAATCTAAATTCAATAATCTATAACAAAATAAAATATCAATGTTGGACCAAGATTATGTCGGTTATAAACATTATTAAGAGAGGCATGCTGTAATGATATGGCTGGTACTTATAATTAATCCAATAACTGGATCTCGTGATCTCACGCTGTGAATAGGTCAGGAATCATTATTACCCAGCGTTGACTATTTTTTTCAGTCTTCGAACAGCAGTCTAGATAAAACAATAGATAAATTAATACATAATATTAACTGCATCAAAAACTAAAACAAAAATATACCAAACTGCATAAAAATTCTTTTTGAGTAGAAGGAAATAATAATTGAAAATCAAGCAAACAGTAAGTACACATAAATTAATTCAGATTAAGTAAGATCTTTGGTCGTACAATGCAATAGAAAAAAGGAAGATTTGCAACTGATTGCAGTTTACTCAAATTATCTACTATCTAGGATTGTCATACATGAAATTAAGAATATAAATAGTTACGATTTACTTACCATATAGATGTACTTGAGATCACAATTCATTTTATACAAAAACCCAATTAAATTACACATTTTAAATAAACAAACCATGACAAGTTACAGTTCAATTTTTAGGTGCGTTCGTAATTATATAAATGCGTAGCACCTATAGTCGTCGTTCAGTCCGTCTGTCTGTCCGTCCGCATGTAACAGCGCAAAAACTATCCTACCGAATCTTTTGAAATTTAAAATATATAATTATTTCGTAATTTTGTGGAGTTATTTCAAATTTTATGAAAATCGGGTGTATAGTTTAATGGCAGGGACAGTCAAATTTTTACATTACGGCCAATGGGGAAAAATATTTCAAGTGCATTTTAATGATGTTACAGTTTTTCGAAATGAATGAAATTGATATGCGCTTATGAAGTGCACTAAAATATACATCCAGTACAATATGCGGTGCAAAAAATATTTATAAAACTAGTTATATTACGAACCACGTTTTTGCTATGTTTGAAGTGCAAATTCCAACGTGTTTATTTATAATTCAGATTAAAAATATAAAACCATAAAGTATTATTGCTGATTGAAATTGTTTCGTCGCCATGGTAAATTAAACTAACAAAACTTCAAGAGAGAAAAATACATTTTGCGTAGCCTCGATATAGATTCCTTTTTTCTTCAGATAAATTTTAAATTAGTAAATACAGGGTGTCCGAAAATTTCTGGGCACATTTTTAAATTAAATACAAAATCAAGTAATTGACTTACAGGAGTGCGGTTTGGACTAAAATACCTCTGGGGATGAAAGTTTCCTTCAAGCGAATGGCAGTAATCAGTTCTAAATTTCGATCATAGATGGCGCCTCTTGTCTGTAAGTTTGCTTGTAAACGTGCGTTTTTCTGTTTTTCAGATCAATTTTGATGCTGTGATCCAGAAATGAAGACTTCTGGCGCTGTGAGTCATTTCTGGGTAACAGCATGTAATTAATCTGAAATTCAGAAAAAAGCATGTTTGAAACCAAACATGCGCCATCTATGATCCAAATTTGTAACGAATTGTTGTCCTTCGCTTGAAGAAAACTTTTCATTCTGAACGGCACTCTAGTCATAACCGTACTCCAGTACGACAATTACTTGATTTTGTATTGAATTTTAAAATGTGTCCAAAAATTTTCGGACACACTATATTTACGAATTTAAAATTTCTCTGAAGCAAAAAGGAATATATATGGAGGTTATATTTGAGTACCTTTTCCTTGAATTATATAATTTTATTTATATAAAACAATATTAAATTCGCAACTCTAACTTTCTTTTTATTGTACAGTCGTGGAAAAAAAAAAAGTAAACACCCCCTACTAACTCCTCAACAAATTATCGTAGAAGAAAGTTACTGGTACCGAACGATTGGAAATAGAGTCTACTTTAAAATGATGTATATAAAATTTGCTTAGGAGGCCATCTACATATTAAAACGAACCATAACTTTGTTTTTTTTTTCAATAGCAGTACCCAATTCTGACAGCATAAATGAACTCTACACCCTTCAATTAGCCTAAAAACGAATTTTTATGCAATTCTTACCATAAGTTTCCGAGAAATTAATTATTTTAAAACAAGCTTATTTTAAGGGCTGTATCCAAATTGAAGTTCCGTACTGGATTGTTCACCGAGAGAGCCCCTTCCTTGATCAAGGCACCTTAAGCGCCACTCAAGGAGTCAATGAAGCGTGTTAGATTACAGTACAGCAGAATAAATTTCAAAATGTCTACTCACTTCCATCATAAACCGTCCCTTAAACCATCCTTTTGCCGTATTTTTAAGCATAATTTGAAAACTACTTGGAATAAAAATGTGAAATTTTTGAATTTCCATAAAGAGAGACTTAATAAATCTAAATCCATCAAAAAAATTGTAGGTTGCAATTCATAATTTTTTCGAATATTAATTTCATAATTCATAATTCATATCATAAAATTATAAAAATTGCAAATTCAGCTTATTTATGTTTGGGTATATTAGTATTATTTCTACAAAAAAAAAAAAAAAAAAATTAGCACATTAGGAGCATAATTTCGGGAGATATAAATAAAAATATGAAAATGTAATTTAACATTAGAAGCACTAAATTTTGAATGTTTATAATTCAAAAACTTATCATTCAAATGACTTGAAATTTGGTGTCTAGGCATAGTTTGAACGGAAGATTTGAAATATCTCGTTAAAATTGGGCATTGCCATTGAAAAAAAAATGAAGTTTGGATTCGTTTTAATATGTAGATGACCCCTTAACAAAATTTTATATACATCATTTAAAAGTAGACTTTATTTCCAATCGTTCGGTACCAGTAACTTTCTTCTACGATGATTTGCTGATGAGTTAGTAGGGGGTGTTTACTTTTTTTTTCCACGACTGTACATAGGTAGATACATTTTACTAATTAGAACATTACTATTTTTTATATAAATAAGATCTTCATAGAGTGATAGAGATTAGATAATTAAATTAAAAATAAATTACTATTCCTAATATATAATTGACTACATATTTATTAATTTTTAGAATTTTGGCACGAAATATAATTAATTAAAAAAACTAAAATGATAAAGCCATAATAAAATTGTGAATTAGATTAATGAAAATTGCTCACTACCATACTGCTGGAGAATTTAGGCTAGTCTAGAAGTTATATTTCATTCTGCAGTTGTTTCTTTTAGAAAAGGGGAAATCATGTCCTAATATCAACATATTAGAATTTAGTTTTGAGAGATATTTCATTTTTGCGTGAGCAAAATTTAGAACGATATATATATATATATATATATATATATATACAGGGTGTTTCATAAAAAATGGGCAAAACTTTAAGAGGTGATAGTACACATCCAAACAAACAACTTTCATCAAAGAATACACGGTCGGAATTAAAAGGCAAAGATGCTAGAGAGCGTCGAAGGTGATGTTGTTATATAAGGCAAAAACACATAAAGAACGATTAAGTGATAAAAGCAAAGTGAGAAACCGCTCTCCGTACAATATTTGAGCCTCTGAGCCATTTCCATTTGCAGTTCCGTAAATAAAATGAATATAAGACTTTTCCCTATTAATGAAGGGCAACGTCTTCAACATAGTTCCAACTCGGATCAGCACCATTTAGGCATTTATCGCGGCAAAATTTTGCATACGTATCGTTTTTTTTCATCCCCATGTCACTTTCGTATGCGATTAGTTTCGTTCGATTGATTACTCGGAACAGGAATGTAGCTTTAACGTTTGCATGGTCTATGATTCCAAACGCTCCAGCACCTTTGCCTTTCATTTCCGGCCATGCATTCTTTCATGAAAGTTGTGTGTTTTGATATGTACTATCACTTCTTAAAGTTTTGCCAATCTTTTATGAAACGACTAGTGTATATACAGGGTAGCCACTCTCAACTGTGTCCAATGGCTAAATCTTAAACAATTGGGCATAGGCATTAAGTTCCAATTACGAAAATGTTTTAATTGACGTAAAGAAGTGTTTTAAAAGCGCTTTGGGTCAATATTTTTTTTATTACAAATTTAAATTTTTATACGGTCCCACGTTCCTATTGGTTTCATTGAGTAAAAATATCATATTATTTTAGCTGGGAACATACCCAATTGTCAATTGTTTATGGTTGGGGAAAATGCGCGAAAATCGTTCTAAAAACGTTCTAAATTTTGATTTCTACGCAATCTCAGGAAATATCAAACCAATTTCAAAAGTTATTGTTGAAAATTCATGATGACAGTCCCTGCTCCAACATAGGCGGTATTTTATGCTGTTGTTACTACCACCTGGGGATTGCAGAAGCAAAAAATATTCTAAATTGCGTTTTTAGTGAAACCGAGGGGTCTAATATTTTGAAATTTCGCATGGTAATTAATTAAAAGATGCAAATGCTTTCTAAGAACCGTTGAGAGAAAATTCCAAATTTAAAAGGATGAAATGAACGAAAAGCCTTCTAAAAGCCTTCTAAATTATGATTTTTATGCCTTCTTATGATATACCAAACCGATTAAACAAATAAACGTTGCAAATTAGTAGTGATAGAACCTGCTCAAACATAAGCTATATTTACGTTTGTACCACCACTACTAGGGTGTTGCAGGAGCAAAAAAAAAAAACGTTCTAAATTGAGATTTCTGTAATAGTGAAGAAGCTTGAAACTTGGAGTATGTCATGTTAGTAGTTACTTATAAAATATAAATGGCCTTTAAAAACTTTCGAAAACGAATTCGAAATTTAAAAGGGGTGAAGCGAAGTGAAGAATTAAAAAGCGTTCTGAAAACCCCCTAAATTACAATTTCTACGCATTCTAAAAAAATAGTGAACCGAATCCAAAATTAATGGTTGAGAATCAATGATGACAGAATGGTGAGTGATGATTGTTGAGTGATCTAATCCTACACAGGCTATACTTTATGCCAGTGCTACTACCACCACATGTTAGCAGGGAAAACAAACGTTCCAAAAAGTCTTTAAAACTTTCTAAATTACATTTTCTATGGAATATTACGAAATACCAAATGGATTTCAAAATTAATGTTTGCAAAATAATATTGATAGTCCCTGTTTCAACATAGGCATCTTATGTTGGTGCTACTACCAACAGAGAAGTGGTAGACCATTAGACAAGAAGCTTGGAATTTTATTTTTGGATGGTTAATTTTAAGATGTAAATGGACACTAATAAGGCGGTTTCTAAAAAATTCAAAACTTGAAATGAATACTGAATTAAGTATATGAAATGAGCATAAAAGCTTTAAAATACTTTCTAAATTATCATTTATTTAGAATTAATTTTAATTCTTCTGTTAATTTGAGCCTCATTTCTGCCTAATGCAGTGTAATAATGAAGTTTAATCAAAATGTGGCTTATTTAGTAATTTTTGAATTATTCCTAAAATTATAATTTTTTCTAATAAAAATTAAACATAAATATATCACCTGGCATATTTTAACAATTACGCGAGCAAAGCCCAATAGTATTATAATTTAGTAGTCTTTTACTTCAATTTTAGACACGATAGATAATTACTTTCTTTAATTATGATTTTTAGATTTTAGTGAAATATTAAGTTTGGCATACATGGAAAATTTCTAGCAGGTTTAAATTGTAAACAATGCATCATAGAAGAAAGATCGGTTATGAAAATTTACGCTTCATGTCTTTTATGATTCATTTACACAAAACAGGTGACTAGGGTCATAATACAATTATATTTATGTAGTAAAATATTTTGAAGTAAGGTTGATAAAATTTCCTAAAACATACGTATTTATTCTTTGTCAAACGAAATACAAGAGAATATATAGAAATAGCTGTCTTGGGCGACTGTTTGGGTTGCCATTAAACTTCTGGTATACATGTTTCTTTAATTTTTTATTCAATCTGCAGAATCATTTGCCAAATCTGGAGTTTTCAACAGAGATATCTTCTTTCATAAACTGCTGCGCGCTAGTTAACCAACTATAGCGAATATATGTTTTTGAAGCAATGCTTGATCTGTGAAGCAAATTGAAGATAATCATAATAATTTTAACTAAATTTGCTGATAGTATAATCCACCTTTGATCCTTTTCTTTCATACAGTGCAATGTGATTAATTTTCACTGGTTTTCTTGTAGACACCGATCGGCGGTGGTTTTATCTCTACTGTCTTTTCTTGATACAGTTCGGGAGTTTTTTAGCTTTCAAAAGTCTCTTTTTAGTATTTTTAAAAATATACTGACATCTTTTTTTAAATGTGATAGATTAAATGTGATTATATGTGGCACCAAATCGACTGCAATCCACAGAGTAGCAGTCTAGTTTGGGTTTTTTTAACATACTGTTGTTACCATTTGCCAATATACAAATAATGCTGATTTTGGTATTGCATATGTTAGTATAATATTTAGATGTAAATCGTGAAAGAGATACAAATAAAACGTCTTAAAAGATTAGTTTTAAACATTAAAAGACTCATAAAGATAAACTCGTGTTTTTTAAAGACTGTCAAATATATAAAAATGACAAAATGTCTGTTAAAACATTTAATAGGCTGCTGAGATTCCTTATAAATTTCTTTAAGGCTGAGTTTCATCATTGTCTTCTCTAGAACACAAGCAACATATATATATCTGGGATAATGCCAAGAATCTTTGCTTATCTCTTAACTTATAGAGTTAAACGAATCAAGCATGCTATTTATATTAACAAAAATTTCATATTTTATTTTTGATATAATTATGCTATTTGAAAAGTGTTCTTATATATTTGACTTAGATTTATTTGACAAGAGTTATCCGGATTGCATTTATAATACACAAAAACGTATTGCAAAGTGGTTTTCTTTTTTGTTTTCTTTTTCAGAACAAAAAAATTCCTTTCACTTACTTTCTCGATATACCATATACTAACGGTGTTATTCAGATATACCATGTATACCTGTATTTTTCGTCCATTTTGCAATTTCTTTGGTGCCAAAAGTTGCACATGCGAAACAAGTGCGAGTTTCTTTTTCTTTTATCGTTTATTTGACATTAAGTTTTCTTAAAGGAAAATTAGGAACAACAGAATAAATAAGTGTTTTAAAGATAAGTATAATACTCTATTAAATGATTCATATTAGTTATGTTGTATTCAAAATTATCTAATTTTCATTCTTTTAATTTTAATATTTCCAAAGGCATAGCGCAACCCTCAATACGAGTTTCTTTTTGTTATTACACGTAAATTGTACATCTGTTCAAAAATATTTCTTAGATTTAAGGTATTCCCTTTGCTTTAGAACAATATTGAGATGATTGAGACTATTGCATTTGCAAAAGTTCCGAACAAGTTTACTCAGTAGAATTTTGGCCGTCTGATGAACATATATATATATGTGTGTGTATACATAATTAATATAGGTGAGTGTGTGTCTGTTTGTCAATGTATTTGACATTCTATGGGATACGATAGTCCCATAACAATTTTTCAATCATTAAAATTGTTATCAACATTATGCGTTTCATTTTAAAATTTGCGATATCTCTATATTACCATATTCATTAAAAGTGCAATTTTCCCTTTTTACATTTTCAGCAAGTATTGCAACCCAGGGTATGAATAGTTTAAAATTTTAAAAATTAAACCTAAACGTACAATTGTATTTTAAAATTAAGGTTTTTGAAAATCCACGAATGACTTAGATTTTATTTTAAAATTACCCAAAAATAGAAAAAAATAATGCTTCAAATTAAAATAATATTGCTAGTTGGCCTATGTTTTTACAACACGAAAAGAATGAAAAATTGCTCCTTTTATTTTTATAAGGATTTCCAAGATTATATATTTTTTTACTGTCAAAATTTAAGATAATAAAATGTTTAGAATTTGTTCCTAATAAATGTTTTTTGTTTTACAAATTTAAATTTTAATGGTAGGACTATCATTATGATCACTATAGAAGCTGTTGAAGTAATTCAGTATAACTAATTACCTGATTTGGATTAAATTATGGTTAAAACATTAGGAAAAGTTTACTTTGTATATTCTTATAATTACTTCACTAGAAAAAATATTCAGAAAAACATTAATAATAAATTAATTGAAATGTTTTTAGTAATTAAACATTTAATAAACTAAGATAGATTTTAAACTAATGTAAAAATATATGTAGGATGTAATAAGAGCCAGATTATTCAATTTTTCAAATTTTAATTCTCGATTTACGACTTTTATTTTTTTGTGGAATGAATTAAGAGTTAATTTTAAATATCATCTATGTTAAGGTTAATTATTAATTACCCTTTATTTAACAATTAGTTAACTATATTGATGAAGCCGATCTTTTAAATTTATTAGTTTTGTTTTTCACCACATTTAATTACAACATTTGCTTGCATGTGTAGAATTTCCATATTTAATTTTTCATTAATTTGTATAATTTCTGATGATTTATTAGAATTAATATTTACCTATTTACTTTTTTACAACTAAGGAATATTTCATTTTTTTATATATATATTCAAAAAATATGTTTTTACATGTTTAACGTTGCTTTACAATGAGGTAAAATCATTTTTTGAGCCTTACATTTTTTAAATTTTTAAATAGTCAAAAGATATAACAACGCGTTAAAACCATTTATTTAATTTGAAAAAGTAATATTACGAAAAAACGCATAATACTTAAACAAAGACTTTTATCATACAGTGTTAAAAATTCTGTGCTTAGTTGAATCAGCTTTTGATACTTCAGTAGCTTCAACCATCATATGGGGAAAATTCGTTCAACATTTTGAGCTCCAGTTGAATCATAGTAAAAGACATTTCTCCATCTTATGATTGCAACTACCACAACACGATAAGTTGCTTGAACCCAGCACACAATTTTTAACTGTGTAGAATGACAAAAAAAGAAATGGTAAAATGGAAATGTAATAATCCAATGAATCATTCAAACACAAATCCTCATGAAGTTGATTTCTTCATTTTTGCCTACACGCCTACATTAATAATCTTGAAAGTTCTGTAACTTTTACTAGTTTTTAAAGAGATATTTACTAATTTTTCAATCAATCAAAGTAACGTACGAATCTGTGTATTTTTTTTTTCTTAAGATTCAGAGCCAGGCAATAACAGAAAAGGATGAAGCTAGAATTTATCGTCTCGTAAATTTCATATCATGTGATAAGCAATTACCTCACGTATCATTTCTCCAATAGTACAACTGTTTAAATTTAACAAATGTGGGTATGGTAGCAGCTAGCTTAGGATAAATAAAATACAGTGTGATTCTAAAAAAGTCTATCCCGATGTATGAGTCCTTAGCTATCAGGCCGCTCACAGAAACTGAATGAAATTTTGGTTTAAACTAATTTGAGGTATGCTTTCAAGGATCATTTGAAAAACAATAATTAAACTCTAACAGTTAGGACTATAGTGACAAATTTTTAAAATTTCCAAATGGCAATGCGATTGTCATACTAAAAAAACAAACAAAGATTGGAACTGTCCCTGTAGCACGAAAATCGTCGTAGTTATACAAACTAAGAAGAAAAGAGAAAACAACGAGGGTGCTCACTAGAGCATGGCTTTCTTTTCTAATGATGTCAAATTTCACAGTGTCATCCGCTCAGATCACAACCTAATGAATATTCCACGAAATGAGAAGAAGAGACCAAGGTGCTCATATTTCCTCGTTCAGGGTAAGACACCTTCATGACTGACGTCATTGCACTAAGTGAAATAAAAGGCACTGTGAAATGCTTATGACATATCTTGCTTTCTTGCACTCTGAACAACATGCGGTTTACATGGAAAAAAAGTAGAGAAAATTTAAAGATTTATTACCCGAACGGACAAAATGCCGCAGATACATTGCGTGTCTACCGCAGAAAGCAATGGCAATGCCAAGTCCCGTGTACTGCGAAAGCTGTACGGGACATGATACGCAATTTTGAAGAAACTGGTTGCACATTCGATTGACCTCTGTCTGGACAACCTTCCGCTCCTATCAAGGCTGTTGTAGAAATCCATGAGACGATAAGCAAAGTTCCTCTTCCAAGTGCACGCAGTCCTTCACGTATTCTGCAGTTTCCGAATTCTACGATTCAGAAGATGCTACCATCTCTTCCCCACATTTTTCCATATTGGTTCTAGTGTGCCCTGATGTTGCAAGCGGGTTATAAGCAACAACGTCTAGATTTGGCGAATGAATTTCTTATCGGATAAGACGAAAATGACTGCTGACCTTTACACATGCAGTAGATGGCCGAGGGCCATTTCTCTTTGACTGGTAACGTTAATTCAAAGAACTGCGTACTCTGGGTGGACAATCATCCGGGTGATGTAGTTGAACTTCCGTTACACGAAGAAAAAGAGACTGTGTGGTACGGCATAACGAGCACCTTCATCCTCGGCCCTTACTTTTTTGAATAGGCTACTGCCGCAGGTCTAAATCCCTGCTCGGTGACAAGTGCTCACTATCTAGAATTGAGTTATTACGTAATTTCCAATTTGCAACAGTGAAGTACTGTATCTGACGTCTTGTGGATGCAAGATGGCGCACCGCTACACGTGTAGTTTTCTTTTAAACGTTTCTTAACGCAACAGTTTGGCGAAAGTGTTATCACACGTCATTTCACGTTTCTCATGCCGCCAAGGTCCCCCGATCTCCCTCCAATGGAGTTCTGACTGTGGGGATGCCTAACATGGAACGTGCATGCATTTAAATTGAAAACTGCTTTGAAAGATGCCATTCGACGTCAAGTTCAACAGATTTCTTTTGCCATGGTATGTGTGTTAATGCTATTCACCATCTGCCGCATACAAATTGTCGTCGTATGCAAAGGGGGTCAAACGGAAAATTTGTGAAACGCAATAAAATGTTTTGCTTGCAGTTACTTTTCTATTCTTGATGGTTGTTTTCACTTTTCTTCGTAGTCTGTCTAGGGCCGGCGATTTTCGTGCTGCATATACTATTCCTACGCTATTTGTGGTTGTCACTATGGAGATCACATTCCAATAAAAATAAGGAGGTGTTGTCAGTTAAAATTTTTGAAATTTTGTCACTGTAGCCTTAACTGTAAGAGTTTAATAGTTTTTTTTTTCATCTAATTCTTTAGCGATTACCTCAAAATACTTTAATCCAAAATTCCATTCATTTTCTGCGAACGGTATAGTAGCTCAGTTTTTCATAATAACCCTGTACATGTCTCGTTACATATGTTATGAGGAAATTTTTAAATGTTTTACTAAGAAAGTATTACATAAAGTAAACAAATACATGCAATTTTATATAAAAGTTACTCCTTGTGTAACTTTTAGATAGATATGTGTGTTTATTTATATTTTATTGTTTGCTTCAAAATTACAAGAATTTATTTAAGGCGAAATTTTTGAATTACTTTATACGCATTTCGCTTAAAACGAACGTAAGTTTAGATTAAAATGATTATAATTCCAATGTGGATCTTGAATCAAAAAAATATATTTAGTTTTATGACATGCGGAAACAGTTTTTGTAATCGATATGAGGAAGAAAAAATATTTGGAAAAATTCAATAAGTAGTAAATAAATCTACACATAATAAATCTATAATTGTATCAGCGAAATATCTGTTCTTTCTTACCTAAATAGAAATACATTTTAATATTTCTACTTACTCTATTTCTAATTACTCTGCGCATATCGCTTTGAAAGCTGAAATTAATAACAAAAATTTTACAGAATTCTTTCTAATTTGTTAAGTATTTTTTTGTTTATTTTCCACAAATTATTAATTTTTAGATATTTTTTGAAATTTTCTTTTATACGATATATGCATATTCTACATGAGAAAAATAACAATAAAAGCAATAACGAAAATAATCTGAATAATGGCTATAACTACAACTTATAATTAATGCGAGAGAAATTATAGTACAGTTTATATCTGCATAGAGTTCTGATTTATTTTCTTTTATGTATGTGACATATATAGACAGTGATAAAAAAAAAAAAATACAAAACTTTAAGAATTAACCACCACTGAATTAGATTTTCCATTTTTAAAAATTGCATATGGTTTCACTGACCGAATTACAGTGCACTTTCATGACATTTTTTAATTCCATTGTATTTAAAAATAATAATTAATTTAAATCTGAAAACTTATTAGTTTTTTTTTTTTTTTTAGGAACAAATATCTGACTGTGGACGATAGTGCGATACCGGTGTTTTTGACTGAATGAATGGAAACTACGACTTTGCTTTCCTTTCATGATTAGAATCGTTACGAAAATTGTCTTTCGTTGACTCTCTATCATTTCTTGAAGTTGTTTTCAATCATTTTTCAATCTCTTTCTACATATATGAGGGTTGTCCATTAAGTTTTACACCTACGTGTGTAACTATTTTATTAACAGTACAAAATGAAATATATTACTTTAATAATTAATTTTGAAATATCCTTCCTCTCATGTTGTTTTTATTTTGCAGGTGGGACCACTGACGTGTAAACAGTGCAACTGACAATGTCGGACTACATGTAAGTGCGGTAAAAACAGCGTGCGATGTTTAAATTCTTGACAGCGGAAGGATTCTCTGCTACAGACGGGAACTGGTATATCCGTTCACTAAGCTGCAGGTTTCGCTGTAATAGAAGCTTTTTTAAATTAATATAATTCTACAGGTATAATCCAGTCTCGAAAGAGTAAGTTATTATTAATACTCTTAAGGACTATATTCCTATACATAATTGAATTTTTAATATCACGTTGAAAAAGTTATCTTTTTTTCAGGATTTATAAAAAAAAAAATACAGGGTAAACAACAACATAATTTTGCCATTTTGCTTGGCGGTCAGGGGATTAATTCGCCGGTTACTACGAATAAGTTCATTGACACATTCTCTATGCTTTGCACTGTCTGTGGTCTTCGGCCGTCCACAGCAGGGATTATCTTGCGCACTCGACATGCCTGGGTTGTATGTCGGACTCCCACGTACCCATCTCCTGACGGTGCTTCTGTCCAGACATGCACAACACTCATTCATCTGTGTATATCGATTGGTGCAATATATTCCGCTGTCAGGAATGTTATCACCTCGCACTGTTTTAACTGCACTCCCATATAGTCCGACATTCTCCGTTTCACTATTTACACGTCAGTGGTCCCATCTGCAAAATAAGAGTATCATCAGATAAAGGACATTTCAAAGTTACTTGTCAATATAAAATATTTCTGTTTTTTTCTGTTAATAAAATAGTTACAGACGTGGAGGCAAAACTTATTGAACAACCTTCGTGTGTTTTCAGATATGTGGTTTATATAGAAATAAAGAGTCTCTAGCTTATAGAAATTGAACCTAGCATTCTAAAATTCCTTCTCAAAACCGTAATTCTAGTGCATACTTAAGTTCCGTGTGTCACACATGTGGAAATATAACTTTTCATTAACTTCCATTTATTACTTAATGAGAAACAAAGTTTTAGAAAAAGAAACAATCGCCACCAAGCAAAAGTGTCCGCTGTTTGTACATAACATGAACCATAAAAAATGTATTAATTAATTTTTCATAAATAATACTCCATAAAACCTATTTATAACAGACAGTTTAATGGACTAATGTCAAGACTAAACTCCTGAATAGTTACGGATAAAAAAAAAAATTCTCGCAATAACTTTAAACGCGTTTTTTTTTTTTTTTTTTTTTTTTTTTTTTTTTTTTTTTAAAACATTTTGTGAACCGGTATAGTTGTTCAAGCTTAAACCTCCGCTAAATGGGTCGTTGAGAGATTATTTTATGGAAATGAAATTAAAATTTTAAATTGGAGGATAAATGTTTCAAAATTTGTATGTTTTAATAATTTGGTTTTTTAATCATTTTCAAAAACGAAAAATTATGAAAAGAATGTACCTCAATCGTCAGACACATTTGTCATTTAGCTTGACAACAACAAAAATCCATATATTACGCTTGACCCCCCAAACATTTTACTCTATTTTAAGAATAAATGAAAATGTTGTTTCAAATGATTATTAGAAGCACAGTCACTTACACAGATTTCCTACGAAAGAATTGTGAACTTTACAAGAATTTATAGAGATTAAAATATCATCATTTTATATGTAACATTAACACACTTAAGCGAAATTATAATAACTCATTGCCATAACAACATTATTTTTTCTAAGTGTAGGCATAAAGATTCCATCATTTGCATATGCAGAGAATTTTTCTGCTAATTTAAATATATCTTATTTCAAAAATATCAAGAAACATCCTTTTATTCTGAATAAAATAAATTCATTTAATTTACTGGACTATTTCTTTTTCCGTTAATACTTTGGGGATTATTTTATTAAGCGCATTATTTAAGAAACAACCAGATAACTTTTATTTAATGATTTTTTCTTTAATAGGTTTTATTTATCTAATTAAAATGACATAATCTAATTAAAGCATCAACAAGGAATGGGTCTTTTTCTTTACGTTTAATAGTTAAAGTTTGTAATTTATACTTATCACTCCACAAAACTATTTTAATACTTAAATATACTCTTTATTTAGTTTTTATTTAGTCACAAAATAATAGTTTTCACATTAATTTAAAATGAAAATGAATGGGCTATGATTCAACATGCAGTTTCTGCAAAGAGACTGAACATACATATAAGACATATGCTTCCATTTTTCAAGAGGGCATTCTATTCAGTTGCGTTCAAACCAAGTAACTTGCAAAATATAAATTTCGAAATTCCCAGTTCTTTTACATTATAAACATGATTCCTTGCCTGTAATAAGAAACTTAATAAAATTAGTATTATAAATCTTTTCTAAATGTAAAATTACATTGGTTGTTTGTAAATGTATCAATATATATATATATTTTTTTTTGTTTAAAATAATTTTTAGAATGAATTCTAATTTAACAACTACCTCTGTAAGGCTTATAAATATTACATAGTTATACACTCACAAATCCAAATCTTACATATTTATTGCTTAATATGAACCCACACTTTAAAGATAAAAATCATCTTGAAGATAATGAAGTAAATATATATAAATATTTTAACTATCTTACAATAAATATGGAATATAGTTAAGATTATTTATATAACCGTCTACGTTATAGATGATGCTAGATTGTTATACTCAAGTTGCAAAATTACCTACAGTCACGTATGGGCATAAAAGATACATTACTTTACTTTTTACTTGCTCTTATCTGTTTGACAATTTCCACCAGGCGTCTGTTAAAATGCAAATATGGCTGGATACTAACGTCCACAAGTCACTTTGTCTAAAACGTTTACAGCATGAGGACATATGGTCTGTGTTCGTTAGGCGTGCTTTTCATTCAATATGCAATTTGGATTTTTTTTTTTTTTTTTTTTTTTTTTTTTTTTTAGTTGGGACATATGAGAAAATGAAAAATATTCGTTAGTAAAGCTCACATGGAAATTAGTTATCATACCAAAATGAAAATTGTACCCAATATTATTAATGAAAAAGTGAATAAAAAATTCAAAATCTTAAAAAGATGCTGTACTAGGAGGATAAATATTTCCTTGCAATAAACTATAGCCCCCCCCTCTCCCCGTTTATCCTACGTTATAATGTAATATATCCTATTTGTTGCAAATTTTGTCTAGTTTCTGAATTTCGTAATGCTTTTTCCTTAAAACAATAAGAAATTTAAGTTAATAACAACTATTTTTTTTTTTTTGGGGGGGGGGGGTCGGGGGGATTTTAGGGGTAAGTTAAAAATTCGGATTTAGCGACCGAAAAAACTTAAAGTAAACCTTATAAGGAAAGTTAGGAGGGGAGATGGGAGGGCGAATGTAAACGAGTGAGTGGTTAAGTGGAATTGCGCAACTTAGACCACGCAGCACCGCGCGCATGTTCCGAGGCAGATCCCCCTTCGCCTTCATCCTAAGTCATAATGTCATATATCTAATTTGTTGCAAATTTTGTCTACTTTCTGAAAAACTTTTTTTTTTGGGGGGGGGGGGGGCTTTTTACCAAAATTTGGAGGGGTTGACGGGAGAAATTTTGTTGGTAAGTTACAAATTCAGATTCAGCGACCCAAAAAACATAAAGTAAGCCGATTTCCAGAACTACCATTAACTGTGCTAGGTAAAATTCCCTATTTCCTGGACTATATTGCGATATTAGAATTCGTTACTAGTGTGAAACTGTTGGTATCGTTTTATAAGAGTAGATTAATACTGCACCAATTAGTTGATTTCCATTATAGATATATATTTTTTGTATGTTAGGAGAACCCACAATAAATGTCACTTTAAAATAGATACTTTGTAAATATATTTAAGATAGTTTAAATTTTAAATTAGAGGTTAAATTTATAAATTATATATAAATTATATATAAATTATATAATATATAGAGGTAAAGTTATAAATTAGAGGAATTTTTGAAATCTGCGTTTATGCAATGCATTAAACATACAGAATGAAATGCATTAATTATGGTTACTCCTAATATAAATCAAATATAGTCAATAATTTATAACTTCTTCAAAAAAAATTTCAAAATACAGTTGTATTTTATTTTAACCTTTATAAAATTAGAAAATGGCATACTTAAATGTGGTTATGTTTATAAAATCATTATTTTTCAACTATTCTTAAAGAAATGTTTTGTGATTGTTGTTTACAAAACCTTTGTATGATTCTTTTCCAATGATCATAAGAAATAGTGAAACACGTGAAACGGATAAGTTGAGAAAGAGAAATCAAGTGATGATTCTGTCTTTTTATCTTGCTGAGTGAGCCTTTTTTCTTATCTAGCAAAGTAAGTTTTGCTTGCAGAAAACATTTTTTTCTAGACTGAAGATTTATTACCTAGATCAAAATCAGTTTAACTTTGAGGAATATTTTTCTTTGTTCCAATAGACACCATATTAGTTAAGAAAGATTTGAATAGTGCATGCTTATAATATAAGAATATTCAATCATTTTTTTTATGATCGAATACTGTACCACAATTAAGAAAATAATGTTTTCACCAAAACATAGCGGTTTAAAATACCAGCTTCATGGTACATATATCCAATGCCCAAAAAACTCAAAAATGTTTCCATATTAACAATTACTGTTAATATATGCACGTCAAAAAAATATATTTACCATAGTATCATGTTAACCATGATAAATTAATATAACTTTATGGACCACCTGGATAAATTAGAACCTTATGGCTAATATACTATTTTGCACATTTCGTGTTTTAAAAAATGTACAAGTGGAAATAAAACGTGGGAAGTTTAGATATTTTTATAGCTTCTTTTATCAGTAAAATACTTTCCATAATGTTATTCAAATTCGGAAAATTAATTAAATTTACGATTGGAATTCCACTAAGTGAATTTTAATTACCTGGAACTAATGAAGCGTTAAGTTTGAAAATATTCATTACTTCAATAAAATATAAAACTTTGATTATAATAAACTATAACTTAAAGTACGTATTTAATTTTATATGCATTTAACATGCAATATCTCAATTAATTTACACTTAATTTATATAGAATAAAATTGCAAAATTTTATTTTAAACTATATAAAATTCCGGTGACAGATTATTGAATTTTTGTTCTTTTATTCCAGATAAAGATGGATTTTGTTTTCATTTTTATGGCAATTTTACATTTACCCCATAAACTGCATTATTATGCATACATTCTTTCTATCTACACCGTTGAAAACAATTAAAGAATACTGAGGTTGTGGATGGATCTTGTAGCGGAAGAATTATTCAGATGATTGGTACATAATTGGCAGACGTAGTAGGCTATATGAGAAGAAAAATTGCACATGTTTGGCAGAAAAAAATGTATTGTATTAAGCATTTTGGGTACAACGGGAAAAAAAAACGCAAATTGTACATATGAGAAAAAACGAATAAAGAAAGGTACGTCCTCCAAAGAAAATTCTTTTTAGTAGCAGGTATGGTTTTCAGGACGACCAGCAACGTTAAACACCTTCGAGGCACGGAGCCAATGAATCTATTAATATGGAGCTGGGGTAATCTGTCTCACTTCTTCAGAAGAGCTCTTTCCATTTCTTGGAGATTTTGTGGGGGTGGTAGGCGGCCAGCATTTCGTCTGCCTAGAATGTTCCAAACATGCTCTATTGGGTTGATGTCCGGAGAACACGCTGGCCATTCTAGTCGTATGATTCCTTCCTTTAAAAGGAAATCATCCACCAAGTGAGCACGATGTGGCCTGCAATTGTCGTCTATTAACATGAAGCCATCTACAATTGTTGCAGCATAAGGGACTACAATAGGTCTGAGGATCTCATATCTATATCGCTGACGGTCAGAGCGCCATTTCGAATGACGCTTCCAGCATAGACCAACACTCCCCAACTGCCAAATCTGACACTTACTTGAACGAACGCATGATTGTTTCTAGTGCTACGATTACTCAAAATGAAAATACGCCTATTATTAGTATTAACAAAATAACGGGCCTTGTCAAAGAAAAGAATATTGTTCCAGTCGAAAGTGTGGTGACAGAAACAGAACGGCGGTGTTGCTGAAGACGATTGTCATTCATATTTCGGTGTCTCCGAGCCGTTACTTTATATCTTGACCTTCATTGGGCATTGTTGCTCGTCTACGACCTTGCCATGGTCTTCGGCCTGCATTTCCAGTCTCCAAAAAACGATTCCACATGCTGGAAATCATAGTTGGTGAAAGTCCAGTAGCTTCTGCTACTTCGTTCTGTGTTTTGCCCCTACCCCTCTCTAACCAACCAACATGACTCCAAGCCTCTGATTCGAATAAAATACTTTATTGAGACATTTTACTCATCGAAACAAAGCACTTACTGAATGTCGATTATTGTTTTCCGCTTTGTCTTTCAGGAAGTTAAAAGCCAAATTTCATTCGCTGCGCTAAAGTGTCGTTTTTGACGAATAACTCAGTATTTGCATACTCCGAAGTTTCAGAAAGTGAAATATATGCATTTGGGACTCTCTTCTTCCATTTCCTGCAAACAAAATTGCACTCACGTTTAAAATTAAGGTCACAAACTTCAAATCTGTGAAAACTGATGAACTATTATTCACTGTGCTGCTACGAAATTTGGCGCAGACGTATATTGCAATGGGAGAAATAATATAACAATATGGAAAATATTTTAATTATGAATTAAGATGCAGGGTATATCAAAAATTGTTAAATCATAAATTACAGATAAAGTATTTATCTCGGGAAAAGTGTGTCTAATATGGTGTGCGACCACCGTGCACTGCTATGCAAGCCTCACAACGATGTTTCATACTCTTTATGAACGTGTCAATAAAAGTTTGTGGCAAAAAAGCCCATTTTCCCAAAATGGCGGCTTTTAACTCCTGGCGGGTCGTGGGAGGGGGTTACGCTGTGCAGTGTCTCTTCCTAGACCATCCCAAACAATAGGATTACCAAACAATTGTTCAATATGATTAAAGCCCGGAGACCTCGAGGGCCAGTTCATACGGCGAATATCCCCTTCTTCAAGAAAATCCTCAACAATGTGAGCTCTGTGTGGCTTCCCATTATCGTCCATAGACATGCAGTCCGGGCTTGCAGCACACCGGAACAACCTCACATGGGTTTCAAAAACCTCATCCCTATACCGATGCCCATTAACAGTACCCGCATCGGAGGCGTGCAGCGGTGTACGACTGCCCAAAATTATGCCGCCACAGACAAAGAATCATTTGCCACCAAATCTGCCGATTTCTTTTTCGTAGGAGGGATGATAGTGATATTCACGTTGCCTCCTGATGAAGGTCCGATAAAAACCACTCTGCATGGTGAATCTTGACTCATCATTGAAAAGAACACGCCCTCATTCTTGTTGTGTCCAAGACTGATGTATTCGACTTCACAACAACCGGGCTCTCTTGTTGGATGCAGTGAAAGGGACGCACACGACTGGACGCCGGGCGTTAGGGATGAGGTCCTTGAAATCTATGTCAAGTTGTTCCGGGGTGTTGTAAGCGCGGACGATAATGCAAAACCACACAGAGCTCACGTTGTTGATGATTTTCTTGAAGAAGAGGATATTCGCCGTATGCATTGGCCCTCGAGGTCTTCGGACATCAATCCCACTGAACATGTTTGGGATGGTCTACGAAGAGCCATTACACAGCGTAACCCCCTCCTAAGACCCGCCAGGAGCTAAAAGCCACGCTCTTGAAAGAATGAGCTTTGTTGCCACAAACATTTATTGACACCCCCTTAAACAGTATGAGAGCTCGTTGTGAGACTTGTATAGCAGTGCACAGTGGTCACTCCCCATATTAGGCAAATTTTTCATGAGATAAATGCTTTATCTCTGATTCAAGATTTAACACTTTTTTATATACCATATATCTTAATTTACAATTGAAATCTTTTTCATATTGTTATGTTGCTATATTCTTTCTCGCATTGTAATGTACCTCTGTGGCTAATTTCGTGGCAACACGGTGAGTAGTTCATCAGTTTTCACAATTTTTCTGTTTGTGACCTTAATTTTGGACATGAGTGTATATGAGTTTTAGGATAAAAACGAATTGAGATATGTGCCACTAAGTAGACAGTTTGAATTTTTGAACAGCCTTTAAAAAAATGAAAATTTAAAATTTAAATAAGTTGTTGATAAAAACTTAAAGATTTGTAAAAGTTTTTAATTGGTATTTATCTTCTACAATGAAAATGTATTTTGGAAGATATATGGCAATAAACAAACATGTAAGAAAGTAAGTAATGTTTCTTAAAATGAGATATACAAGCATGTTGCTTTTATTCTACGTGAAAAATATTCTTACGCAAAACTTTTGCTAAATGTGTTACTGAGCAAATGTATTTTACAATGTTTTAGTCCCTAATTTCTGAAGTTTTATCAGAGTACAAATTTTTACAGAAAATATGCAAACAACTCTATGTTGAACAGATATATATTAAAAGAAAAGTAAATTCCAGCTTGAAAATATGCTTTAAACATGAGATTTTACCACAAGTAAATTTTAATCTTTTGATAAGCTGAAGCCCAGTGAATACGGAAAGATTAAAGTGATACTGTTATTGTTTCAAAGGCACAAACTTTCACAGGAAGGAATATTTGTCTTTTGAACAACATTTATTTAAATCTGGTTTGTATAATTTTATAAAATGAAATTTTTATATTCCATGACCATTTACATATAATTAAAAAAAAATTATATTTTGCTTTATAGTGAACTCTATACGATGTACAAATAATATAAAAAAATTTTTTTTTGTTTCATTTTATGAAACCGCAATTTAAAGAAAATTATTTACAGTTATATTTTTATAGTGACAACTGTATTTTAAGCCACATATTTTTCTAATCATCAAAGCATGCCTTAAAGTCGTTTTTGTGAAATTCTCTTAGAGATCATAGACAATTTTCTTTTATCAAATTAATGCACTCAAAACGGTGACCAAGAAGTGACAATTTCAACCGCGGAAATAAGGTAATGTCACACGGTGCCATATCGGGTCAATACTGAGCGTGTGGAGCCGTATACGTTGAATATTTGGTTTAAAATGTATGTACATTAATTGCACTATGAGATGACGCATTATCGTGGCATAAAACCCAGGATTTTTATCGACAAATTTCTTCACGTAAATGGTGCAAAACACTTAAATAGATTGTTTTGTATAGACTGTCTGGCCAGCTAGTAGGAACTAATAATACACAATACCATGACAGTCAATTAAACAGCCCCCATTGATTTTTGAGTTACTTCGACGTGGGCTTTTCGGTTTTACTTCTCCTTTAAGCGTCATTCACTTGATTGTTGAGCTGTTTCTGTATCAAAAGAATATACCCAAGTTTCATGACCGGTAATAATGCGTTTTAGAGAGAAATCACCTTGGGAAATCATCTCTTGGCTACATGAGCACTTTTTTTTTCGATAACAAATTCGAATTTCTAGGAACATCTCGGGAAGCGGCGCGTCGAAACACTAAATGATCTTTTAAAATTGCTTGATAAGAACAAAATAATACATTAATTTGCTCAATATTATTTCTTATTACAAAACGGAAATCATCAAGCAGCAATTATTTAACGTTGTCGAGATATTCACAATTAATCGAAGTCGACGGTCTACCAGATCGCGCATCATGTACGACGAATTCTCTACAACCTTTAAACTTTCATACCACTCAAATACTGTTCTTTTTGATAAACAGTCGTCCTTAAAACTATTTTGAAACAGTTCAAATGCTTTCATAAAAGACATTTCACTACGAAAACAAAATTTAATGCATGTTCTTTGCTTAATAACTTTCGCCATTTCGAAAAATCAACAATGTAAAAATTCTTATATCATTAAAAACAAATTTACTTTGACACAAAAATTAAATAAAGTGTTATCTATAACAAGAGGTTTATAGAAATTATAAGAACATTTGATACAATTTTGCAGACGATATCTATCATAGATGTATTTTAAGTAAACCATTCCAAATACTTTTTGATCACCGTAGTAGAATTAACTCACATATGCTGAAATTTTTTATTTCACTTTAACTTCAAATTACATTTGGCCATGGAGAATGCTTTTATTTAAAATTTCACTTTTATTAAAATATAAACGTACCAGTAGACATGTACGAGGCTTTCGCATTGAATCTTTTGGGTTTATTTTCTAATAAATATTTCATTAATTTATAATTAACTACAATTCTTTTAATCAAACAACTTGTTTTAACGAAATATAAGTGTACAATATCAAAACACTCTTCAAAAGCCCTAATCAGCGTTGTGTGTTTCGTATGTGCAAAGGAAAAGGGATGTTGACATCAGAAATAATATGTGTGATGATATTTATCAAAAAACATAACGAAAATTCAGCATGCACTTCTAGATGGGGACAAAAAATCCTTTCCAATGGTACATCATTCCCCGTTGTACGCTAAATATTAGTTAAATTCAGTATGCGATGTTAGATGTGGTCTAAAAATCGTATCCAATTGTACCTACTACATGCAAATTGAGAAAAAAATGATGTTGACAACAACAATAATAATGGGTATGATATGCGAAAAATATCGCAATTATATATTTTAAAATGAAAAGGTTAATATAATTTTGAAGTAAAAAAAAATGTAGAAGATTAATCTTTTATCTTTATTTTTTTCCGCTCGTGTAAGCAGATGAAAAATGACTTCTCCCCAATTTTTACATTAAGCTGTACATTTTTTAGGACTGCACAATGACAATTTTTGTGTACTATTTTCAAAGAGCACCGCGCTGTTTTTACTTCTTTTTCAATTAATTACTTCCGCTACTCAGCCATCTTATGCTCTCAAATATATTATCCAAACTAATTGATTCAGAAATGTTTTTATCATGTCAAATATACTAATCCTATAAATCAATTTAAGTTTCTTTCAATACATTTTAAGAATAGCTCAAATTGTTATTCTTCATTTTTACTATATCAGTTTAAAAAAAATAAATTTCCGAAAACGTACATACTGTTTTTTCCTTAATGAAGAATAAATTAAACATTAAGCAATATATGGAGAAAGAAAGAAGATTTTCTTCCGTATATATCAGTATTTCAGCATAAAAATATATCAACACAAAATTTTTGACATTCTGTTATTAAATTTCCTTTTCTAATTTCTTCATTTCTTTCTTTATTTTTTAATGAATATTTCATTCTTACTTTCCATTCTCATGAACTTCCTAAATAATGACCAGTTTTTTCTTTAGTTTCTAATTATCATAACCAAACGAACAAATCTGAAAAAAAAAAAAAAATCAAGTTTCGAAATATACAGATATAGCAATCAGGGTTTTGAAGTAATATTGAAAAATATTCAGTCTTTCATCGCGTTATCCATAAATGTCAACTCCATCCATCTCAGAAAACCACTACCACGCTGTCTCCGTGCCCCCCCCCCCCCCCCCCACGTACGGGTGAATGGCAATCCGGATATTACGCGATCCAGAGAATTAACCCTTAAATGCCTGGTATTGCTTTTCGGCAACATACCCAATTTAGGCTCTAAAATACTATTAGAATAATATTGAAGATATAATGCCTAATGTTGCCAATAAAATACATTCTGAAAATATTATTAAATCGATTTTCAACATTTAGATGGTAACACATGTGCTGTTTAAGAATAAAGATAAATTTATTTTTTCAAATGTTGCTACTTGTTCTTTTTGTTTTGTTTGGAAGCTTGCGAAATACCTTATTTTGACCTGCAGTGAGCAAGTAAAATTTATTCCTTATTATAGTTCCTAAAATTCTTGTGTGTTTAATATTATAGAATTTTATCAAGGGAAATTATTTTTTCAATTAAGCACCAGTATTGCCTATTAGTAACAAACTGTGTTTTAGCCGTAAACTATACTTAAAACAAAATATGATTTTTTAAGTATTTTTCGCATTATTTATTTAAAAAATGAAAACCGAAAAACATTATTACAATTATTTTTGAAAAGTCGGGCATTTAAGGGTTAAAGCTGCAAAAATTAAGCTATGTATCATGACTAAAAAGTTTCCATGGCCTCCACAGATGAGAAAAATGGCAATGGCGTTCAAAGGACTAAAAAAGTTTTAAAGCAGAAAGAATAAGATAAACTCCATCGTCTTCTTTTCAGTAATTAATAGTAAGAAAAATAGTTAACTATCCAGTAGAAAAAGTACATTACCCATAATTAAGTTGTTTAAAAAAATGGAGCACAGATAGATGATATTTAAGCATAAAATTAGAAAAATGGGATTTAAAAAACATATGCATCCTCACTTTCATGTCACATATTTGGACTAACTATCAGGTGGAAAATGGACAGTATAAATATTCATGATGAAATTGGGGGATACATATTTGGGTTCAAAATTGGGCTATAAAATATATAAATTGTACTACTATGTATATAAATAACAAAATATAATCCATTAAAATATGTACATGATTGCGTTTATATGAAAATTTTTGAACGGGTTAGGGTTAATTGATACCTAAGAAATGGACAATGTTTATAAACTAACTGTTATCTTGAGTTAGAAGAAGGTTGCGGTTTGAAATTATGCCAAAAAACTTATTTTTTAATTACAATAACCACGATGTATAATGTATATCTTCGTCATCTTGATTCCCTGTAATTAATAGTAAGTAAAGGGTAGACTGACAGTTTGAAAATTAGCAGTATTCATAATTAAGTTATTTTATAGAATTGAAGGGAATTGAGGCGAAAGTTAACCGTAAAATTGCAAAAATATATTTTTTAAAACCTATATATCCCCCCGTTCGTGTCGTAAATTTTTGGTATAGAAAGGGTTAAATAAGATCTCGGAAAGGAGTACTATCACTATTCAATCTGAATTGCAGATTTCGAAAGAGAAGGAATAAAATTGTAAAAAGGTAAAAAAATAAGGTATTAAAAAGGTAAAATTATAAATCCTTAAAATATGACAGTTAAATGATACCTAAATATGGATAGAGTCTAATACTCGGTTATGTGGAATTAGAAGAAAGGGGAGGTGTAAACTTTACCATAAAACACTTATTAGAAAAATTTAGTCGTGCATCAACTTCTTCTTGTAAATAATTAATGACAATAGAATGGTTAACTAGCTATTGGAAAGTGATCGATATCCATAATTAAGTTGTTTCAAAAACTTGAAGGGACGAGAGATGAAATTTAACCGTAAAAATGAAAGTATATGATTTTTGACATATAAAGGTATTTCATGTCAGAATGTTTTGCAGTAGAAAGAGTTAACTAGCACCCGGAAAATGACCAGTATCGATAATCAAGCTGATTTACAAAATTAAACAGTGAAGAAAAGTGTACATAATTGTGTCCATGTCAAAATTTTCTGGAGGAGTAAGGATTAACCAGTACCTGGAAAATTGGTCTTTTTCTTAGCCGATATGTGAAATTAGAAGAAGGGGTGTAGAGATTTTTACTATAGCAAATGTAAAAAAAACTCAGACGTCAGGTGCCAAGGATATCTTCTTTCTCGTGCTAAAATTAAAAATAGGGAAGGAATGGTTAATTTTTTAATGAAAGGTTTAGAGAATTTATTATAATACTAAATGTTATTACACTACAGGGTGGCTACTAAATACTGTTACATTACAAAAAATAAGAATTAATATTAATCGTTTGGTAAAACAATTTATTTCTCTATTTTAACGTTTGGCAATCTTCTATTAGTGCAGACGAATTTTGTTATAAAGCAAATATTTAAAATTATTTTAAAGAGGGAAACCAAAAGAATGATGATTAAACAGCTCTTTGATCGCAGATTTCCCGCTGGTGAAATCTTTAAGCAATTAAAATTCTTTGATTTTAATGGAACATTTATATATAGAACTATAAATGGATTATTGGATACTAATAGCTATGTAAAGAACGATATAGGCCAGGAAGTCCACGCTCAGTTCGCACAATAGAGCGCATCAAACGAATTCGCGAACAGGTGTGAAGAAATCCACAACGTTCTGTAAATAGAATGGCTGCAAAAGAGAACGCAAGTGGCAAAGCTATTCATGTTATTATAAATGAAGATCAGTGTTATGTTCCTTATCGCAAAAGAAAAATTCAAGGTTTCACTGCTGCACAAAGAATAAAAAGATTACAAAGAAGGAAGAAATCGATGAATTGGCATGGTTACAAAGTGTTGACAGAATAATATTTTCTGATGGGATGCTATTTTGCACTGAACAGTGTTATAATGCTAAAAATGATGTCGTATATTCAGCAACCCTCGAGGATATACCTGAAACCTTTCGAATTGTTAAACGCTTTCAGAACAAGAATTCTGTTAGGGTTTGGGCTGTAGTGTCAAACAATGGAAAATTGCCTTTGATAAAGCCATCGATAAATTGATAAAAATCAATACGAATAGTACAAACACAACATATTGGCTACACATTTATTGCCACAAGCTGAAAAGCTGTATTCCAAAAAGAATTAGACATTCCAGCAAGATTCTACACCTTCGCATCAAGCTAAATCAACACGGGCTTGGCTGCCTGTCAATTGTCCAAACTTTATCATGCAAGAAGATTGGCCACCTTCTTCACCGCATCTAAATCCTTTAGATTATTTCGTCTGGGGGGTTTTAGAGGGTAATGTAAATAGCAACAAACACAGAAGTTTGGACTCTCACAAAGCTTCCATATTGCGTGAATGGTACCGATTACCTCTTAAAATGATTCGTGCCGCAGTCTGACAATGGCATAAGAGATTATCTTTGATAATCGATAAAGATGGCGGTCAATTTGAATAATTTTTTCCAAGGTAAAATTTCATCTCTGATGTTCATCATATTAGTGTAGTTATCATTTTCTATTTTATAATTGTAAAATAAAATTGCTGAATATTTGTAACAGTATTTAGTAGCCTATTTGTTAGTAGCATACTTGTAACAGTATTTAGTAGCCACCCTGTAGATGAGGGGAGTTTTGGGTAAGAGAATTATAAGATGCACATCTTCGTATTCATTTCAAAATTTAATATGCGTAAAAGGGTTAATAAGTAGTTTAAGAAGTAACATTATGTAAATTTCGATGGTGGGGGGAGTATTTAAAGAAAAGATAAATTTAGTAGTAATAAAAATCATTGCTTTGCTCATGTAAATACTTATTGGAAGGGAAATTGTTAACTAATGATAAGGAAATTACCAGTATCTGTACATAAGCCTTATAGCTACAAGTAATAATCTATTAAGCAATTTATGATTTAGTTTTAATAAACAAATCTTATTTAAAATGATATACGAGTGCAAGTCAATAAGTAGGTCACAAAAGGCAATAAAAAAGGGAAACCAAGATACATACTTAAAAGGCATGTATTTTTCTCTATATTCGTCATTTATATTGATACATTTGTCCCATCTCTTTATGAGTTTTCTAATATCTGCTGCATAAAACTCTTTGGACTGCACTCTCAGCCATCTGTGTACCTCATATTCATCGTCTGCATCAGTCGGCTGTAGGCTAAACCATGCGAACATCCTGTTGTAGTTGCTAATGCTGTCTGTTGTTGCTGTTTGATTTCAGCTGTAACCATTTCCTTAACCTTCCACACTGTTCCTTCTGTCGCAATCTCAACAGGACGATCACTTCGTTCTTTGTCAACAACTTTTGAACACCCCTGCTCATCTTGTACAACTGTTGTCTCATAAATTCGAAATATGCATCTTACAGTTGGACAGTGCCGCCACCTATTGGTATATTTGGAAAACAGTTTACTACTAATTTCTGACCTCTCATATTGTTTTGTGACCTACTTACCGAATTTCCCTCGTACATCGAAACACTATTTTTTTCATGTGAATTCAAGCAATATCATTGTTCGTTCAACAATTTCTGCCCAGCCAGGGTTATTCAAATAATTTTATAAGAATATTAAGTAAGTGAATTGGATTAAAAATTGTCAATTAAACAGTTAATATTTACAAAACACTCCAATTTTATCATGAATACGAAGCAACAATAGCACTGCCTCATTCAAAAACCATTACGATTCCAAAGCCATAAATGTAATTTTCCGAAATTTCCATTTTAAAATTTAAAAGTGTTACTAACTCGGAAAGTGGTAATCGTAGAGGTATCTTGGTCAAGATACAGAGAGGAGAGAAGAAAAGTGCCCAAAATTTAAACGTAGGAGAGAACGGGGCTAGTTGGCTACAGGGGTACGTAGGCGTAGTCCTCATAAATCGCCTGCTTTTGGATAGATTGCGCAACCAGTCACAGAGTACCTTTCTTCTTGCTTTTTACAATTCTCATTGTAGTGTTGCAGCGTTACCTACGTGCAGTGGACATTTTTTACGATTTTTCTGTTTTTTGCACTAATAAGTAATTTTTTGTTGCTTCATTCTTTTTTTAATTTATAATACTTAGATAAGTAATAATTGCGATTTAACTAGTGCAGTTTTTCTTAGTGCATGATTAACTGTACCTACCCGATAAGTGATTTATTTGGATTATTTACATGTCCCTTTTATGAAGAAATTTATTATGGGGCTAGTAGGCGCATTGCACACGGGGCAAGTTGGCTCTGTGTCTGGTGTGTGCTGGTAGCTTGAAAGACAGCAAACACCGAGAAAAGTAATTGCAATGCAAGATTTTGGGCACACGAGGCTTGCCCAAACGGAGACACTCGAATTTTTATTTGTGACAACTGTAACTCTGATGATGATATCGAGTAGGATAGAAGTTACTTAATATTAATGTTTTGTTCATTATTTTTATGTCTGTATAATTTAGAATATACATTGTATAGCGATAACGCCTTTGTTTAAACTTACTGGTAATAATGAAATTGATTTCTCTTAACTGCGTGTCTTATTTGAGTTTCATTTTAATTTTTATAAAGTGTGTGCCAACTTACCCCATAGGTATAGGCAACTTACCCCGTGACGGGGTAGGTTGGGGCACAATTTTCCTTTTACTTTAGGCTTTCGCTAAACATAAACTACAAAAGCTACAAACGCAAAACTCCGGGTATTTATAGCCAATACCTGTTCTTTAAAAGTACCGTTAAAGTTTCATATAAAACTTAAACAAAAAATAAATAAAAATCAATAATTAAAAACTGTGTCTACTAGCCCCGGTCTCCCCTAAGTCATATAATGGCATTCTCCACCCGTTGCAAAGAAGTATCACTAAGAAAGGAGAAAAATCACAACTGTTGTACAATAGACACACAAGGAAAGAAGTGCTTAATTTTCAGAACAAAATATGGTGTACTTTAAATTTAAGATGCGTGGAAATGTCATCGGTTAGCATGTTATACTTTATTTTTTAAATAAATGCAAATGTAATCAACTTAACTTAATCAATGTATATTTTTCGTATCACATCTCATCACTACCCCTCCATCACTTCCAGATATTTATTGAATATCCGTGAAAACCTTTGCACTTAGCGCATGGAGAAAGTGTATTCGTCCTATACAATGGTCATATTCTTGTCGAATATTCTATTTAGTATTAACTATTAAAAATTATTTCTTGAACTATTTCGTTTGCAAGATATTAAGGGAAAAGTCTTTTTATCCCTGCAAAGTTAAACATTTAAAAATTTATTACAGAATAACATACGTGTTTACTGTGTTTACTTAAGGTTCCAAGGTGTTTAAATACCTCGGAACCTCAACATCATTAGATGTTTTTAAATTTTTGAACAAAGAATTAAAATTTATAATCGTAAACAACTCTGAACTAATTTATGCGCTTTTAACGTGTATGTTTACATATGACACTAATTTATTATTATGTGAATTGATTGTTATTTATTTAATTCTCCAGCTATTCTTCTGTATAAACATGGAGAAACAAAATGTTACTAACCCTTGCACGACCATAAAGTTTCTAATAGTAAATATTATTATGTAACTATTTATTTTAGTTTCTTTAGAAGTGAAAAAAAATCATATGAAAAATGCAAAACAATGTGTAGTTTTTTCTTTAATTTCATGGGTAATAGTTTTTCCTATAGATTATAAAGGTAACACAAATTATAGTTATGCTTATTACGCAATGTCTATTATTTATTAGTTTATTATAAAAAATGTTAACTAAAATAATACAAAATTATGAAATAAAATTACTATACAAAATGATGTTCATGATATTGCATGATGTGCATGATTATGATATTCTGCGAAGCAATTTCTTTTCTTTGTGAAGCAAAGATGGACATTGCACATAGTACATATACCGGGTGCCACAAAAATGACTGATGGATTTTAAAATTCAATAACTAACAAACGGTGACAGATATTTAAATAATTCTTGCAGGAGGGTTATGTATGACGTCAGGAGTTTCTTTACTGTGACTTTTAATTTTAGTTCGAACTTCAAGCAATAGATGGCACTGAGAGCAATAGTTACTCTGTTCAGATCCTATTTTTGGTACTTCGGGATCCATGCAATACATTTTAATCTCTTTTTTTCGCATAGAAGAAGAGAGAGGCCGAAAAATCGAGCAAGGATTTAGCGGTTATTGCTTGTAGCGCCATCTATCGATACTTTTTGTTACTAAAACTGAGAATCGCAGCATAAAAACTCCTGACGTCTTATATAACTCTCCTGCAATATATTTTTTTAAATATCTGTCATCGTTTGCAAGTTATTTTAAAATCCATCAGTCATTAAGGGACACCCGGTATTATGCCCCCTATTTTTTATACTGAGTTAGAACAATTTGCACATCTTTTACGTAATTGCGTTCTGCATGCGTTCTATTTTGAAGTTATGTATACAAAATGCAGGGCTGCGACAGGTGACTAGTTTTATGTTCCATACGCACCACTATTTTTTTTTAATTTTATTGTGTGTTTCTTTTGCACAATTTGTCATATTGTACTGGAAAATAATTACTTAGAAAAAGTGGTGCGAGATATAATTAAAAAAATTATCGACGGTGGCAGCTCTGAAAATGCAGGTAAGATTATAATTAAATGCGACAATCACCAATTTTAAAATGGGGGATTTATTTTTTCCTTTTGTCGTGAAAGGGTTTAAAAAGATTTATAATGCATAGAAGAAACAAAACGCATTTATGTTAAAAACTACTTACTTTTAGTTTATTATTTATAAATGAGGTAACGCAGCATTCATTTAAAGGAAAAATTTATTATCTGACTTTTTTGAGTGCACCAAATATAACTGTAGTTCTTTTTTGAAATATTAATTTTCTAGCATTCTTCAAATAAAAAATTCACCCAGTTTAAAAGATAACAGCTTTACTTTCTTTCACTGATGTGTGTAAATAAGATATTAAACCATAAGAGCAAATATTAGGGTTTATGTTACTGTTAAATATTAATTTGCGCAATTCAAGCAAATGGGTATTTTTTAGGAAGCAAAAGTTGCTGACATTTCTATTAATCATTGCCTGCTTTTATAAGAGCAATTTTTATTGCATTACAGTGTCTAGAGTTCGTAAGTGAAGTGTAAGTGGTATTTCTTCATTTCATATCAAAATACTTGTCTGGAGGAAATTTAGAATATTTTTTTAATACGAAATATTTTTAAAATAAGCCTTAATGTGTTTTTATACACCCTAAAAACATATGGTTTCATATTTATTGGTTCCTTTGAAGGGTTTTATTATATTTTTCTGACAGGGAAGAATAGTATGTAGTAATAAACTTTAAACAGTTTTATACATAAAGGAAAGATTGCTGTTTAATGCTGATTTTCCGATAGTTCCATAGCCTATATTAAGCTAAATTCTATTTTTAAAAACTTTAATTAAACTGTATATATGTACTTCGATTATTTTGAAAGATTAATTTAATGTAAAAATATGATGTAAGCGCACAGACAATCACAACTTTTTATGATGAATATTGTTTTAAAAACGTTTCAAAATAGTTTAAAATAGTTAGTAACTTTGGTTCTTATATAAATCTGGACACAAAGCTTCAATTTTAATCATACATATCGATGATTGAGTTTAAATCACAGTTTTGACTTTTTGATAAGATTAGAAACTTAACTTTAACATAAGACTAAAATCAATAGTTTATGTGAAAGACTATGAAATCAGCTTATTTACCACAAAATCCGAATCTTTAACACAGTATTTTTTGAGGCGCAAATGTTTATATATATATATATATATATATATTCTAATGTAATGGCCCGATGACGCAGAGTTTACATATAAGGCAAGCTGTATCAACGTATTTTAGAAAATTATAGAAAAAAAAATGGTTTCGCATTGCTGCAATATTTACTTTGTTTTACAGTATATCTTGCACTACTCCTTCGATGTATTGGAATGTATCGATTACATCTCTCATTCGATATATCAATCTTTTTCAATCAATGTTTCAATCAAAAAAAGAAGAAAGTTCTTTCTAAACTGCATTTGTAACTAACTTTATGCTATATCTGTTACAATGTGTATTTTCTGTCGTTGTTTTCAATAAGAAATTATAATACGCATATAAAGCAGTGACATATATAAAACATGCACATCTGGATTAACTATTTTATTTTAAATCTCTATGCTTATAGCGACCTTTTCACTTCGAACCAATCGGTGCTATCTTACAAAAGAAGAAATAAAGTTAAATTAATTTTACAAATCGCAAAAAAATTGCAATACACTTGCATTTAATACCTGAATTTAAAATTTTTAAATACTAAATAAAATAAATAAAGTAAGACAGACTTGAATATATTTTAAAATAAAATTTATAAAAAAGTTTTAAAAAATACTAAAAACATTACACATACATTAAGTATACGTTTCGCCAAGCAATTGCAAGGCCTCATCACAATTTAACCATTCTAAAACAAACAACAAGACAGATCTAGTATAGTTAATGGTAAAGTTATAGGTAATGGTAAAGCAGGAATGGAACAGTTTTCATTCAATGTTGGCGATCGTATCTGAGTAAACCAGCGTTATAGGACCAATCTACCACGATAACTGTTACACCTATATTTCAAAATGCAAGTTTTCACAAATAGCGGGATGTAATCCGTTTCAAGGGAATCCTGGCCTGTATTTAATTAATATTTATTCTTTTAAAACCACCAATATGTACAGTCAGGCAAATTTCCATCGATCTACCCGTTTTACCAATGCAAATTTTATCGCAATCTTTACGGGGAACGGCATAAACAACACCGGTTAATTTTGACTTATCATGTTTAAATGTGTGCTTATTAAAAAAGGAACTCACTTTAAAAATTGGTTTAAAAGAAACGCCAACATTGAAAGATCTTATAATCCCAGAATTTTTATCAGAAATGTTATTATAATAATTGATACAGATAAAATAATTTGGTTTACTACGGTGAAAAGGAGAGGGAGAAGAATTAACTAAGTTAAAAGTAGTATTAAAGATTTTCTTAACAAGGCTTATAGGATAGCTATTATCAACCAAATATTGATAAATTTTACATTTTTCTTTTCAAAGTCATCTCTGAAACTGCGATATCTAATGGCTCTGAAAGCTAAAGTCTTAATAACAGCTACTTCACGGCTCAAAAGACAAACTGAATTGAAATTAGTAGGTTTTCTGTAAACTGTAGTTGTAATAGATTAAGAGATATTATCCCGTAAGGCATGGTGACGTCACGGCGACGTCGTTGCGAAGTCACACTGTGATTTTGTGACCGTCGATGTGACGTCATAGTGACTAGAATGCGAGGTCGTTATGGCCGTTTTAGAGGTCGTTTGTGACGTCGCATTGTGACCACTCTGTGAAGTCACGGTGTGACAAATTTGTGAAAAGTGTGTCATTTGTGACTATTTTGGCATTAACTTTGTGACGAACCTGTGACGAAAGCGACAATGCTTTGAAGTCACACTGTGACCAATTTGTGAAATATGTGTCATTTGTGACGAACTTGTCATAAACACTGTAATTTCAAATGAAAATCAAATTTCAAATTAATTGCTTAAAAGACGCAAATAGTGAATAAGATTCCATGCTGGGACTCGAACCCGGGCCATCAGTACAGCGCACTGACATTCTACCGACTAAATCACATGGAACGATACCCAGGCTGGAAAATTTCTCACTATTACATGTTGGCAAGGCTACAAACGCAGCACAAGATGGAATATTTAGCGTGAGCCACCAACATGATGCAAACACGAAACTTAATTAAATCCAGCATCGATTGAAATTATATTAATACTTGGAAATTTTTCCAGAGAGAACCATTCGCCTTGCATACAATATTTCAAATGAAAATCAAATTTCAAATTAATTGCTTAAAAGGCAATTTTAATTTAAAATGTTGTATGCAAGGCGAATGTTTCTCCCTGGAAAAATTTCCAATTATTAATATAGTTTCAATCGATGCTGGATTTAATTAAGTTTCGTGTTTACCCCATGTCGGTGGCTCACGATAAATATTCCATCTTGTGCTGCGTTTGTAGCCTTGCCAACATGTACTAGTAAGAAATTTTACAGACTGGGCGTCGTTCCATGTGGTTTAGTCGGTAGAATGTCAGTGTGCTATACTGATGGCCCGGGTTCGAGTCCCGGCATGGAATCTGTTTCACTATGTTGGCCTTTGCGCCTTTTAAGCAATTAATTTGATATTTGATTTTCATTTGAAATATTGTATATAAGGCGAATGATTCTCTCTGGAAAAAATTCTAAGTATTAATACAGCGATAAATTTTGAAATAACCTTTTGCTGTAAATATAAAATCATATCTTTTTACCGTACTTTTTATCAAAGTATCGCTATTTTGGAGTCCTATTCTTCTAAAACATTTTAAATTTTTCCACTTAAAAATCAATGCTTATCAACTGACATATTTTTTTATTCAGTTCTATGCTTGATATTGAGTTCAAGCTTGATATTTAGAATGTGTAATTTTTTTAATTTGTTGTGATTTGTCATTGCTTTATTAAATACGAACATGTAGACTAACGGATATTAATACAACTGTTATTTATAGAGCGGCATGATATGCGATATTTATTTAATTTTTTTATTCCCGTGTATATTGTATTTTGTGAATATGAGCTAAATAGGTTTGGTATGTTTTATAGGAAAAGACTGATCTGGGAAATAGAAAAAAAACGAGTAAGAAAAATCATGCGTTAATCATAGATTATAAAACTATCATATACTTTTCAACACTTTCTGAATGCTTTAACAAGACATCGTAATTTAGGGAAATGAAGTAAATAAGATAACTAAGTAAACATTTTAGAAAATTCATAAAACATTTGAAAAACTAATTTCAGCAGTTACCGTCCATAACCAAATATGTATTCCAATTCTTTTGAACAGCCCTGTATTTGATCTGTAGCTTGATACACTGAGAAAAATGAAGTACTCAAAAATAAGTAAACCGACGTACTCACATCGAATTGAATATTTTTGGATCAAAAATGCACCCATGCTTTCTCTATTTTGAAACATCACATGTTATCAAACCCAAACAAACGAATAGTTTTGTACCCTGTAATGGTTCATTTCCTTTATGGCGGCATAAATGATGTTTATTAATGTAAATATTAAATTATGCACAGCATTTAAAAAATAATTTAAAAGTGCTTGGAAATAATGCTCTTGTCATAAAAATATTCGATTTGAGTATCTTGTTAAGAATTTTGTTATTTTTCTTAATAAATAATCAATTAAACATTTCTGGTTAAGAACTTTGAACGGGAAATAAATGTCAGTACATTTTTACTTTAAATTTTAGATTTTTCTTTTTTTTTTTGGGGGGGGGGGGGGAGGGGGCAGTACATAACGATTCATATTTGATCACAACCATGGAATAAAAAATGAGTACATGTGTTTCTCAACTTTGAGTACATTTGGATCGGAGCTATTTTGAGTATGTGACGCATTTAAAATTGAGTACTTTTTACTCAATTTTGACTTCCCATTTTTTTAAGTGTATATATACTATATAATGGGGAAATTTAGTTTAGCAAGAAAACGCCTAACAGGTTGAAATTCTTTTTCAGCAATTTATACTAATGTATGGAAACATACTTGAATACTTTTGTACAACCCTGTAGTTTACCTAGAATCTTTATTACACGCCACTATTTAGTTAAAATTTAATTCAAACTAAGACACTCTTAAAACTGCTGAAATCACATTTCCAGAAATTATAATTTATAGACGGCCATGTATCCAATTCTTTATGTGACCCTGTATATAATTTTATCTATATTCTACAAACATTTCTTGGTAAATTAAATGCAGTTCAGCAAAAAAAAGCATAACTCATTTAAAAACCACCTTTAAGCAATTTGCGCCAATACCCAGTAATCCTTACGAATACTTTTGTGTAGCCTTGTATAGGAATTATAGCATTTATATGCACCATATACTATGCATAAATATAGTGAATCATAAAAGCGCATATCATAATTAAAAATACATTTCCAGCAATCATCGCTAATGAACAGTACTTCGGATACAATATAGTATCTGAAATATTTTGTGTGTCCCTGTAAATGCTATATACGTATTATTCGTATTATACATGAAATATTTTATAGTATGTAAACCTCAGCGACATATATCAATTTCATTATATATGAAATAGATTAACATAATTAAAATATGCCGCAAACAATTCCCTCCACCCCTATATCATTATGTATTTGAATTCCCTTTTTAGCCATGTAAATGAACAATAACTATTCTTTGCATCGCATAGTCAACAGAATGCATATTTTAGTGCACTTCATAAATGCATATAAATTTTATTCTGTTTGAGAGCGTGCGTAAAATCATAAAAAATCATTTGAAACGATTTTTTCCCATAGGCTGTAATGTAACAGAAAACTTCTGGCAGTCCCTGTAAATGAACAAAGCATGCTACAAACTTCATTACAAATATGTACCGTGCTATGGTAAACGTCAATAACATCCAAAAATTTCAGGGCAATCCGAATATATTTTCGAGAGTTAGAGTGCGGACAGACTGCTAGACGGACAGACGGAGAGACAAACCGAAGTCATAAGCACTTTTCAACTTGTGTCCTATATTATGTATCCTGTATTATATGAACTTTTAAAAAACATATACTAAAGCAGTTTAATCTATAACTTCCCATCAGGCATGAAAAACATTTTGTTTCAATGCTTAAATATCATATTTTACTTTTTAGTGCCAATAATTACGCGTAACATAAACGTAGAAAATGAATTTACAATAGAAGAAAATTTAATAACCGATTCAGAATGTCTATAATTAAATGTTTGATTAAAATCACAAACAGAAAAAATGCTTACATACAATTTAAAAAAATAAATATACCAATTTGAAAAACACTAAAAATAATAATTAGTATTTATAATTGTACTATTAAACAACAGCAAACTCAATAGATAAATTAAATGCATTATTAGATTTAACAATATCTCAAAAATATTTCCATATGGTATAAGGAATTCCTATTATTTTATAATTTCGGCAAATGTTAAATCTGAAAACATTGGTTTGAAGATTTAGGATTTTGAAAGATAATTTAAAATATTATTAGCACTAAAAGAAAATTATTTCAAATGTTTCACTACTGATTTAAATGATCACATGTAAAAATACTTTTTCCCAGGATAATGTTAATTTCTAATCTGAAACAGTTTCGTAATCTCGTGATAATCGAACATCATATCTAACCCCAAAATAATAATAACTATAAGTGTTAGTAATCAAAAAATAGTATGAAGCCGATAAAATAATTCCAAATCATTGTCGTTCCATACATTTTCAATCTCAAGTAAGAGTAAATTAATGTTTATATTAATTCCAGTATGAATGTAGGCATGAATTAGTCTCTGCGCAGTTTTTTTTTTTTCAAGCGGTGGCAGATTAAGATATTTTTCTTTACAGTTATCGAATTGGAAAATATCGCTTCTGACAGTTAAAGATCAGTCTCTTACAAATATAACATAAAACTATTTAACTCATATGTACAAATCAGGAATAAAATATTTAAATTAAATAAAACTTACATATACGTTCTATTAATATCCGTGTATCCTAAAATGGTCATTTTCTTATCTTAAAGTGTTGTAGACGTGGTGAAGGTGATGTTCTAAAAACAGTGAACTATTTATTTCCCGCGTCTTCTCATGTTTATTTTTTTGTGGGCAGACGATTTTCAAGCAGATGGTCTGGTACAGATTATTTGTTTTGCGTGCAAGAGATATGAAACTTGAATGCGCAGTAATTTTCTGAAATTATGGTTAATTAAAATTTTGTATTTGGAGAAATGTCCAATGTATTTAACCTTTTCTTTTTATCCGTACGAAATAATTCAAGTTAAAATGTATTGTAAAGTTCCTTTTTTCTAAATAATTATAATAATAATATTCATAATTAGAGTTTATTAGATATATCATTGTTTAAATTTTTAAAAGGTGTAAAAATAAATTTAATGGTAATAACGAGCCCTCTTTTTTTTTTCTTTTTTTTAAAAGTAAAGTTTGTTTTGCACAAATTTTGTATATTTCCTTTATTTTCGGAAAATGCTAATTTTATTTAAAAAGTCTGAAAGAAGTAGAATTTATGACTTGAATACGAATTATAAAAATATTCTAAAGCAAGAAATGCATAGATGACTAAACTCTGAAGACTCTACGTGCTCATTACAAGGTGCAGATTTAACTGTAATAGAAAATTTTTATTTTGAAACCACAGAAGTGTTTCGAATAATCTTGGTCGGTAAAAAAACAAATAAATAAATAAATTTCCTCCCAGCAAACTAAATATGTAAAGTGTATAAATTTAATATTCCTAATTCTAAATATATTATCCAAATGCTAGATAAAATTGAAATCATGAAAAATTATACATTCACTATCTTAGATATCAAATTGATAAAATATAGCCTGAAAATTTAGTTTATTAATGGTTGTATCACACTTTATTTATTATGCCCCCCCCCTCCCCTTTAGTGACAGAATTTACCATTTGCTATCCACTAATATATTTTATTTCTTATGCCATGTAACTCGTGACTGTTTAAAATATTTCTCTTCATTTTCAAAGATTTTTGAAGTTCATATTTTTGTCACACTGTGACTTACAATATGGTGGATTTTTGTCACATATGTGACGTGACGTACGTTACATAGCAGTGACATAACAGTGACCTCACAATTTTTTTTAATTGCCAGAAAAACATAATTTTACAGTAAATAACATGTTTTGAAGAATTTTCGTAATTTTTTAAAGTTTTCTAAGAAGTTCACATCTCAGTCACAATGTGACATCACTGAGTGGTGGCATTTTAGTCACAGATGTGACGTGACCACAGTGACTTACAGTGACGTCACAACGACGTCACCGTGACCATGCATGCTATCAGGGATTTGTCTGTCTGCGGATTAAAATATCGAGGCACAAAAAACTTGTAAAGAATATTAAAAAAAAATGAATTTCCTTCTAAACATTTTATCATTAATGTTCTGAACAACTGTTTCTTTCTATATTTTGCTTAATTGGAATATTTTATAATATGTTAAATTTGAATTATTTAAAGTGATTATAATGTGAAATGCATTTTTTAATCAACGATGATTGCTTCATAAAACCAATATTTGATGATATGATAAACTTTAAACATTGCTTATGCATATTAATCTTGACATCGTTAGCATAGCATGGAACCAACATTTACAGTATACAATCCCAATATCTGTATCATTCAATATGCACAATAATCAAAATGTTTGAAAAGAATTCGATAGAATTATGGTTCAGTGTTACTATACAGCTGAAATATTCTATGATTGATCAAAACATAATTTATTTTTACATCTAAACATATTTAACGATTAACATTAACATAAAACTCGCAAATATTTGTCTGACGTTGTCCTTATCCTATTTTATTAATTTCTTTTATTTGAATAAAGGAAATTTTTAATAATTCATTTTAGAGATTATTCAGTTAATCATTATTCAGTTTTATTTACTTTCTTTATCTTTTAAACCGTATATTAATCAATCCATACCGAGTTTTGCATTCATATATCTCAAAACTATTTTATGGATCACTAGGAAAAAACGAATGCATATATCTAAAATAGGATAAAATATTATTTTACTTTTTATCCTATGATTTAACGTCTGTATAAAGCAAAAATATTATAATACAGTAAAATAAATGCACTTTTCATGTGACACTTTTATCGTAGTGTGAAAAAAATATTTTACATTCGCAAACTTTCTGTAATCTACAATCAAAGTCTGTTTTTGTTGAACCTGGAATAAATAATGCAAAATCAAATCTACTAAGTATAATAGAAAGCAAAACAAAACAAAACATTGAATAAACTGTGATTGATTCTTATGTTTTCTTTCAGCATTTGGTCTTCATTTGGTCAACATTTGTACGAGCTCAGTGAGATAGAAATGTTATTACTTCGAGGAAGTACTAAAAAGAATCAGTCTGAAATTGATTTATGTATAAAAAATTCAATGAGAAATAGAATAATAAATGTAGCTTGACCAACAAAAATTTTAAGGGAAAATCTTAAAAATTACACTTGGAAAATTGTTCGGACCTTGTGCGCATGCCGAACGAGCTCCGTAGCTTTGCGGTCATGTGACCCAGTTCAGTTGTTGCTTAGCTGCCATTGCGGCACGTTGTGTATTCGAGCGGGTCTTATCCCCAAGTATATAGTTGTTCTTTAGCTGCCATTTCGGCACATTGTGTATTCGAGCGGGTCTTATCCCCAAGTATATATGTTGTTCTTGAGCTGCCATTGTGGCACATTATGCTATAGCGGGTCTTATCCCCAATTATTCTGTTGCTTATAGCGGGAGTATTCCCCAAAAGATGTTTTATGAACGTCACTTGTTCTAACAGCGGGTTATTACCCCAAAGTCACCTCATCATTCTACATGTTTTTCAGTGTTTGTGATTGTTTGTAACATTTGTGTGCTGTGTGATATAAAAATGTGAAAAAGAAAACTATTTGTCTTCAATCTTAAAGTTACACACAGTATTCACATACATTCTAGTGGTCCGTCGATTTCGCAGCGAAATAGCTGCTATGGAAAAATTAAATAGAACAAAAGGTGCTCTAAAAGGCGCTATAACGAAATTAGAAAATTTCGTAAAAGATAATACAGACGAAATTAATTACTCGAGTACCGAGCTCGAAATAAAGATTCGAAAATTACCTGAGCTGCAAGCAAAAGTATCGGAAATACGGGATAAATATTATGATATCCCTGATATTAAGGACTTACCAGAAATCGAAAACGAGTTAGATGAACTCGAAGATCGTCTCGAGAAACTTGAGGTAAGTCTCAACATATTTCTTAAAAATCTTAAAGTTTCTGAAATAAATGTGCATGCTGATAGTATTGAATCTATAAGTTCGAATAATATTAAAGTTAAGTTACCTGAAATCCCACTACCAACATTCAATGGTAAATATGAAGAGTGGTCAATCTTTAAAGTACAATTTACAAATTTAATCATAAATAATGCTCAGTTAAATGACGCTCAGAAGCTGTTTTATTTGCGAGCATCGCTAAAAAATGAAGCAAAACAACTAGAGAGTCTAGACGATTCCTTTGAATCATTGTTTACAGCACTTACTGAAAGATTCGAAAATCAACGTTTGCTCATTGACACTCATTTATCGGCCATAATTAATTATGAAAAAATACATTACGAGTCTTCTAAAGAATTGAGATCCTTTATTGATTGTGTAAATAAAAATTTGAGGGCCTTAAAAGTATTACAATATGAACAAAACAATCTGTCTGATGCTATCCTTATCAATATTATATTGCAAAAGGTAGATAAGGAATCTCGAAAATTATTTGAATATTCGATTAAAAAATCAGAATACCCGCAATTTAATGAATTAATGTCGTTTTTGGAAAACCGCAGTTCTACGTTAGAAAGCGTAAATAGATACTCTGCTTCAAAACCCTTAAACAAAAACATTCCTCTTTCGAACAAACAAAAAAATTTCATGCTAAATTCGAATGATAAATCGAATGGAAAAACTTGTATTCTGTGTAAATTGGCCTTTCATAATTTGAACAAATGTTCTCAGTTTCGAAAAATGAATGTTTCTGAACGATACGATTTTGTGAAGAAAAATAAGCTGTGTATTAATTGTTTGAATAATTCTCATTGCGTAAATTCTTGCATTTCAAAATATAACTGTAATACCTGTGGATTGCGACACAGCTCATGGCTTCATCGAGAAAAAGAAAATAAATCCAAAAATGAATTGGCTTCCCCCCAAATTTCCTCCCCTCTTGCAGGTGCGGTAAATAGAGAAATGAAAAACATTTCGGTAAATAATGACGTCTCTTTAAAGACCTTGAATAATATAAGTAAAGAAAGAAAATCAATTTTATTGAGTACATGCTTTGTTTTTATAGAAGATAATTTCGGAAATAAACGAAGGTTTAGAGTCATTTTGGATAATGCTAGCAATGTCAATATTTTAACTAAGGATTGCGCTGACATGCTGAAATTTAAAAAAAGGATAATTAATGTATCCGTTACAGGATTAAACGGTTATACTTATAATGTAAAACATAAAATTTCGAGTGTAATTACAAACGAAGATGGCTCTTTCAGGGAGAATATAGATTTCTTAATTGTTCCCAAAATCACGGATGTAATTCCATCAAAGCAATTAAATGTATCGGACATTAATTTACCGAATATTGTGGAATTGGCAGACCCCACATTTTTCAAACCGGGAAAAATTCACGCATTGGTTGGCGCTGGATTATTTTATAGAATTTTAAAGCATAATTCAGTTAAGATAAATGATAAACTTTTTCTGCAAGACACTGTTTTTGGATGGATCCCAACTGGGGCGCTAGAGGAGAACACGCAAACAAACAATATTACTATGTGCAATTTCGTTAGAGATTTCGATGAAATAAATGATAATTTAAAACAATTTTGGGAGCTTGAGTCTATAGGCATTAAACATGGAGATCCGAAAATATCGGAAACTGATCAAGCACAACAAATATTCGATAAAACTGTCAAATTTGTAGGCGATCGTTATGAAGTTCAGTTACCCTGGAAGAGAGACTGGAAGGATTTAAATGATAATTTTAATGTTGCGAAACAGCGGTTGGAAGGTCTAAAAAGAAAATTTTATCGAAACCCAGAGCTTTTTCGACAATATTCTGAAATAATCACGGAATATTTAAAGCAAGGAATTATAGAGCAGGTGCAAGAAAATGAACCTGTTTTAGACAGGGCAGTTTATTATTTGCCCCATCATGCGGTCTGTAAAGAAGATAAACTTACTACAAAGGTCCGAATCGTCTTCGATGCCAGCTCTCATGATAACAATGATTTGTCCCTTAATGATTGTTTATGGCCCGGCACCAACTTAAATCCACTTCTATTTGATATTTTAATCCACTTCAGATTATACGAAATTGCCTTTTCTTCTGATATCGAGAAGGCGTTCCTTCAAATCTCACTAGCTGAAAAAGATCGGGATTCTGTCCGTTTTCTGTGGTATGATGATGGTTTAAAATCTTTCAAGGTCTTCAGATTCAAACGTGTTATTTTTGGAGTCAATGCCTCTCCATTCCTCCTATCTGCTACAATAAAGGAGCACATCAAGCGGTTTATGAACCTACACCCAAGAACTGTTCACCTACTCGATAAATATATTTATGTGGACGATTTTATATCTGGCGAAGATACGCTGCGAGAAGCTCTTGATGTTTCCCTGAATGCTAACAAAATAATGCCTGAAGCAGGAATGATTCTTCGAAAATGGATAACAAATGATGAAGCGTTACTGCAGTGCTGGCAAAAGGAAGGTTTAAATATTCAAGCAGAACATGCTGCAATAAGCCTAGGAAGCAATCTAAGCAAGGTATTAGGAATGTCCTGGAAAACAGAAGAAGATTGTCTGACATTCGAAGTCAAAGGTTTAATAGAATTCTTGTCATCGCAAAAAAGCTCAAAACGTCTACTATTGCAAGCAGTTGGTAAAATCTTCGATCCGTTAGGCATGCTGACGCCATTCACCATTAGAATAAAATGCCTGTTCCAAGAACTATGGCTAAAGAAGACAGCATGGGATGAACAGTTACCAACTAATGTGCACGAAAAATGGTTAAAGTGGCTCGAAGAACTTCCAAATTTAGCAGAATTAAAAATTCCGAGGAAAATTCTTGGTTGCTTGAATCAAGTAATAGCTGTAGAAATACACGCCTTTTCTGATGCTAGTAAAATAGCGTATGGATCTGCAATTTATCTGAGAATAAAAAGAGAGAGTGGTGTGGAAGTCAATCTCGTGACTTCAAAGAGTCGTGTTGCACCGATAAAGGAGATAACTCTGCCTCGGCTAGAACTTCTCGGAGCCTTACTAAGTGCAAGACTGACCAATAAAGTAAAACCCATCCTAGATCAAAAAATCACATCGAAGGTGTACTATTGGACAGATTCCAAAATAACCTTATTCTGGATCAAAGGATCATCAAAGCGATGGAAGCAGTTTGTGGCAAACCGTGTCATAGAGATTAATGCACTTTCAGATTCGAACTCTTGGTATCACTGCTCTAGCAAGGACAATCCTGCCGATCTCTTGACCAGAGGTGCGAGTGTTAATTCTCTTGTAGAGAATCCAATGTGGTTTAGGGGACCAAAATTCCTAGCAGCTGATGACTTAGTGACTGAGCAAAAAACTATTTCTGTGCCAGAAACAGATTACATTCCAGAGACTAAATCAAAATATAAAAATAACTGTAATGATTTCAATTCTAATATTTCTCTTTCTCTTTTCAGGAATCCTGAAGAAGTAAATTTTTTTCTCAACATAAGTGGTAAATACTATGGTATTCTTCGCATACTGGCATATGTTTATAGGTTTTTTCACAATTGCAAATGTAAGTTAGCAGACTGGCGCAGAGGCAGCCTCACAACCCCAGAAATAAAAAATTCAGAAGTTTCTCTAATTAGATTAGTACAAAATGCAGAATTTCAGAAAGAGATTAAGGGTTTAAAACGGGAATCAATGGTTCCCCCTTCCAGTAAAATTAAATGTTTATCCCCTTTTTGGATCAAGATAATATCTTAAGAGTTGGCGGTAGGTTGGAAAATTCAGATTTAAACTTTGATAAGAAGCATCAAATCATTTTGCCGAAAGGCCATAAGCTCACAAAACTCATATTTGAGCATTTTCACAGGAAGTATTTTCATATTGGTCCCCAAACTTTAATCCATTACGTACGTATGCGGTTTTGGCCCGTAAGTGGAAAAAATTTAGCGCGAAAAGTAGTGCATGATTGCGTTGTCTGTTTTAGGAACAACCCAGTTACTGCTAAACAAATCATGGGTGACCTCCCATCAAAAAGAGTAACTCCAAACTTTACGTTTAACCATACAGGAGCCGATTTTTGCGGCCCTTTTGAGATTAAATATAAAAATCAAAGAAAAGGGATTTTTCATAAGGTTTATGTCGCGATTTTCGTTAGCTTAGTAACAAAATATTTCTTCAGAAATTTAATGAAATCTAATGTATATACTTATTTCTCATTGTTTATGTATTTTAAGGTGCACCTAAGATTTACATGTTATTTTACATTCAACTTTTCTTAAGAACAATATAGAACTATTTTTAGAAAATAGCTTAAATTTTGTAACAAAGAATTTAATTTTATTGTATTGTATAGTCTTTATTGTTGCTATTTATTATTATTGTATTTGTATTGTAATATTATTTTGTGGTATTGGTATTTTATTTAGTTCTTGTATTTATAGTGTATTTTAATATTTTGAATGTGCTACGCACATCGCAACGCGGGGCGGCATGTTCGGACCTTGTGCGCATGCCGAACGAGCTCCGTAGCTTTGCGGTCATGTGACCCAGTTCAGTTGTTGCTTAGCTGCCATTGCGGCACGTTGTGTATTCGAGCGGGTCTTATCCCCAAGTATATAGTTGTTTTTTAGCTGCCATTTCGGCACATTGTGTATTCGAGCGGGTCTTATCCCCAAGTATATATGTTGTTCTTGAGCTGCCATTGTGGCACATTATGCTATAGCGGGTCTTATCCCCAATTATTCTGTTGCTTATAGCGGGAGTATTCCCCAAAAGATGTTTTATGAACGTCACTTGTTCTAACAGCGGGTTATTACCCCAAAGTCACCTCATCATTCTACATGTTTTTCAGTGTTTGTGATTGTTTGTAACATTTGTGTGCTGTGTGATATAAAAATGTGAAAAAGAAAACTATTTGTCTTCAATCTTAAAGTTACACACAGTATTCACATACAAAAATTATCCAACGATGCACATAAAAGGAAAAGGTAAATTTGAAAGTACTAAATATATCTGTTCTGTTATTTAGCAGACAATAAATAGCAAATATTAAATATGTTTTTGCTCCTGCCTGTAAGTAGAGATTCTTGAAATAGATGCCTGTGAAAAACTTCAAAGTATCAATTTCATGTTTTTCTGGAAAATTAATTTCTAGTATAATAAGTAGTTGAGACGAAGGAGGGTTGACCATAGGGGAGGAATGACCCACCCTTCAGTTTTCATATTTAAAAGAATTTTAGAGATTTGCCAATAGGCGGCAACCAAATCTACTGAAATGCTCAAATAATAGCATTTTTTCATGCGGATAATTGAAACCAAATTATGTGACAAATAGTTTGGCTAGTTCGAGTGGCACAAAAAATTTGTGTTTAAAACCAAAGTTTTCTCCTGTACTTTGAATTCCGCCTAAGCATGTTTGTTTACACATTGCATTTTTCCAAATAATTTTTAATAATAATTACACCATATAGAAAAAAGTTGTTCTGCCTTTTATAAAACAGTTTTTCTTTCCCTTAAAAAAATATTTCAATATAAAATAAAGTGGGTCAAGTCACCTATATGTGGGGAGCCTTCACCCATTATTTTATCATGATTAAAATCAATAATTTTTCATGTTACTTATATATTAAACTTATGTAGTCAAATTACTTAGATACCTGATTGTATAACGAGTGAAATGATATGTGAAACTTTATTCTAGAATCAATATTTAAAAAAATAAAAGAAATAATTTTGTAAAAGTATGGGTAAACCCTCTCCATTCTCCCTAATATAGATTTTTTAAAACTTATTTTCGAATAAATTGTGTATTGTAACTTAAATTTTTTTAGAATAAAAATCGATTTTTAGGATTTCGTTCATCTGACGAAATCATATTCGTCTTAAATCATAATCTGTCTGTCTGCCTGTGAAGGAGTGGGCACAGAAAAACTGGATAAGTCAAAGACTTGAAAGTGTGTGTACTTACAACTGAATACCTCGTGTCACACGACAAAGTATAAAATTATTAAAATGTCTATTATTTTAATTGAATAATTTTTTTCAATGCCATCTGTCCCTTTTTGCGACGTAGATTTCAAAACATAACCTTAATTTCAGCATTTTTTAAACAGAATTGATAGCATAGTTGTATAGTACTTGTCTCGCATGCGAAAGTTTGAGGGTTTGATTCCTTGAGACAGAACTTTCAATTTTTGATTATTTTTATTAATGCATTTCATTTTTCCGATTGATTTTAAAAAATCCGATTTTTTCACTATTTTAAAGGTTTATTTATTTATTTATTTGGCGCAGCACTAATTTTTAAAATCACTGTTTTTCCTCGGAGAGATAAAAAGAAACATTAATTAAAATCTCTATATTTCGCAATTTTGAATTTAAATCTTTAATGTTTACCATTTAAAATAATATAACCAAATCCAGATTTCATATACCAAATTCTAGAAATTATCGCCGGAAAATTCTTTTTTGTTTAAAACTGCCGCCTACATTTAACAAGGTATAATTTAAATTTTTGCTTAAATTTGCGCTATTTTTTTTTTTTTGTCAAATAATTTTCTTCTTTTACATACATTTTCATTAAAAGTTAAATTGAAGGTTTTACAGCCCTGTGTAGCAATAAAAATGGTTTTTATAGATTAAAGAGATATATTTATAGTAAAGTGGGGACAGAAGCCGCGGTCGGACAGATGCCGCAGAGATTGTGTAGGCGACACTAGCGTTCCCTAGACCAATTTTAGAAGTTCGTTGTGTTCCTCTGTGATGTGTGATGTATTGTGTGTGTTTCCACCACTTAATTGTCAGTATTTACATGTTTATGCCAGTTTTTATGGCTCGAACCTGCGTGATAAGTTGCTAAAATTATTCTAATGAAGTTTTATTGCATATTTTAAGAAAAACAAACAGAGATTTCATCCCAAAATCGATTGCAACTATAGGCTAGATCCTCGTAAAATACAGACATGTGCTCGCCTTACCCTCGCGTCTCTCAAATGACACAAAATGACGGCGCGGCATCTTACCTGTCAATATCGGACAGTTGCCGCAAGGAGGTTGACGGACAGATGCCGCAAAATATATTTTTGCTTTTTGGTTCAATAAATTCATCTCTGCGATTTAAGTAAAACTTTCATTTAAAAGAATGTATATTAACGCATTCTGCTACTTATCAAAATATTCTCAGCAACAATGTTGGTTCATCATGTGTGAATAAGGAAAACGTAGGCCGTTTACAATTCTCACCATCTAAACTGTTAAACAAAACATCTCCTCCCCCAATGGTCAAAAGATCTATACAGCAAAGTAAGAGAAAGTAAAAGGATGCAAATATTACAAGCACAGAGTTTATAAACAATAAAAAAGAAGAAGAAAGAAAAAACAAAAGAAACTAGATAGCGTCAAAGAACGACAACTTCACGGAAGTTAAATGTGTAAAAAAAGGAAGGGAAAGATCAACTTGAAAACGCCTTACTTGAGGAAAAAATTAAAATATGAGTCATCTTCCGACAATGGGTAAATTGTTCTTCTTACGGATTCTGATTGCAGAACTGGATTGGAATTTGATGACTCTGCATATGTTGTGTGGCTGGAGTCTTATCAAGGACAGAGTCTAAAGCGGACAGGATTCAGTGTATCAAATTCAATCGATAGCTGTATGAAACTTTACTTTTGCAACGGGTAGTGTGGTGTGATTGTGGGCGAATAAAAATACAAAATCAAAGTATGAGAAGAAAGACCAAAAATAAACAGACTAGGGCCTAAATAGAATTGAATTAATACTTACATTAAGAGCAAACTGAAATGTTCGCCTGGATGTAAACCAGTGATTTATATATTTTTTGAAATTATGCTGTCTATTGTTTCCAGTAATTATGCTATCCATTCATGTAAATTTAAATGATTTTTTTTTCATTTTCACTTTTTGTCTTAAGTTTTGTTTATAGAGATTAAACTTTTGCATTTTCGTTAAACTTTTCACAATTTAGTGATATATATATATAATTTTTGTAAGTTTACTTTTATTTATTTTCATTTTAAGTAGTTTGAGAAAATAAAAATGTGATTTGCTTGAAAAAAAAAAAAATAAACAGCCTAGCATTTTTCTCCATGCGGCATCTGTCCCACACCCCATGCGGAAAATAATTATGCCTACTTTATTAATAGGGCTATAATTTGTTTAACATAGAAAATAGATTCTAAAGGGTTTGATCAATGATTTCTGGTACTTAGTTTGTTGTTTTATGCTTTATTGTGCATTTTACAAGAAGAAAAGAAAAAGTGCGTCATCTGTTCCCACTTTACTATATATGTTTATTTTAATAGACAGGTGTATTTTTAAATTCATTTCATATTTATTTCATGAAAGGCACATACCGCTAATTTCGAATAATAATTTTAGATATTTTTTAATTTAATTTCAAAGTATCTCGGAATTTATGCGTCCGATGACAACGGGGTTTGGTTCATTCACTTTGATATCGATAGTCTTACATATTTTAGTTATTCATTTTAGCGACAGGAGTCGCTTTCGTATCTCTGGTACTATGGACCAGATTACGACTGGGCTTGACTCATTCGGCTTGCTATCGATAGCCTTACATATTTTACCATTAGCGCATTTTACCATTACCTTTTTAGCGCCACGGGGCTTTTTCATATCTCGAGTTCATTATGGGCCTGATCACAACGATGTTTTGGTTCATTCAACATGGTTTTCTATGGTTCCGTTTAGAAGTTGGTTTGTTTAGAATAGAGTGCGACCCTGGCAGTGGAAATCGGAACGAACAGATTTTGTACAGCGTGCCCAGTATGCCTGCTATATGGTGTCACAGGCAGCGGGGTTCCGTGTCGGATGTTCGTGCAGAACCTACTGACCCTTAATTTATGAGTGGTAGTCACCACTATTTTCGAATGTATATCCAAACACACACATACATCCATATACATAGCACTGGTGCCCAGCTTACAGAAATGTACCCCGAAATGTAGTTTCAGCTAATTTCTTAAATTCTCATATTAGTCTCCCACCCACTCGACTAATACATCTAAGGACAGGTTGTATATCGAGTTTCGTTAGGATAGAGGTACGTTTAGAATAACTTGAGCCCCTAACGGTGGTAAATGGAAATAACTGATTTTGATGAACGTGCGTAGCATTATTGATATACGGAGTGAGAAGTTGCAAAACTTTGTAGCAAAAAGAAGTTGCAAAAATTGTTTTTAAAATTAAGCTAAATTTTTGAAAATTCAGAATTTTAAATTTCGTTTAAATATTATTATTATTATTTTTTTTTTTTTTTAGAAATTTAATTTTCTTTTAATCTCCGCTAAATGTTCAAAATTTCGGAATTTAGAAAAATTCGGAATTTGAGTTTTATTTAAATAATTTGATTAGAATATTTTAATTATTTTTAAATAATTTCCTTTATATTTATTTTAAATTTAAAATTATTGCTGCAACGAACGATGTAAGGATTTAATAATTATATATTAACAAATTCGGTTTATTAATTAAAGGATAACTTTTTTCGAAAGGAATACTAAACGAAACCCATTGTGCTATCTGTGATCACACTTACCCATTTATTAAACTTTTAAATGGGGGAATCAAAATTAGAACTAATTTCTCCAGATCGCTTTGGATACATACTTAAAAAACTATCCACATTATAATCTATTTTGAAACGATTACAAGTGTATTTGACATTAGAAGTTCCTAAATTTAAACCTCCATAAATCCGAATTCTTTCTCACATTCTTTTGCACTTGTTAGACATTATTCACTTTTTTTAGTAATACTTTTTTATGCAAATTTAATCTTACAGTGCGTTAAGAAATTATAAGACCACTTTGATTTTGAAAATTATGAAGTAAATAAAGGTTCTAATTATAGTTTAAACACATGAGATATCAAAATACAAAATATTTATTAAAATGAGTTTGCAATAATTTTCAATAATGTAATAAATAAGTATGTTAACAAAAATATAAGCAATGATTGAAAAATTCACCGTTAACAAATTATAAGACCACCTGTCTAAAAACAAAAACAATATGTAAATTAATGCGATATTGGTCCTCCATTTTTCCTTATATCCTCAAACACTCTGTTTTCCATAGAAGTGACCAGGTGAATAAGTACACATTCAGGAATATTGTGCCATTTTTTTTTAAATGGCTACTTCTAGTTCATTAGTAGATAAAAACTGTTTATTGTTAGCATAAACTTTGCTACTTAATACGCCCCAAAGATTTTCTATAGGGTGGTTTGAATCTGGACTTCGATTTGGCCATGACAAAACTTGAATTTTTTTCTGTTTAAACCATTGCTGGGTGGATTTATACACATGGCAAGAAGCATTGTCCTTCAGAAACATCTAGTTAGCACCACCAAACAAAGGTACAAACGGTATCCAATGATCATATAACATAGCGTGATATTGCGCAGAGTTCATACGTTCCGAAATTTGGGTTAAATCGCATAATCCATCATGACTAAAAGTTCCTCAAACCATTACTGATCCTCCTCCCATTTGTTGACTGAAGCATTATTTCGGATCTTTCCTTAAATCATGCCAATGGTGTTTATAACCATCTGGACCGTCAATATTAAATCTTTTCATTTGAATAAATCACTTGTTTCCATTTCTTATGCCATGCCATGACATTTTTAGCCCATTTAAATCTTTCTATTTTATGATGTTTCATTAATCCACAACAAGTTTTTTCAACAGTTTCATACATTTTGCATTACTAGTTGATTTCAGACTCTTCCAAACTGTTACATGTGAGATTCTTTTGCTGAAACGGTTCGAAATTTTCCGAGTTGAAAGACATTTTTGAGTTGATAATCGAAATATTTGACGATCATGAAGTGCTGTGAAAATCCTTTTTCTTCCTGATCACTTCATTTTATTTGAATCCTTTTTTCTAGTTACTTCATTGTGAATGGCAGTTTTAGAAGGCTTCATTAATCGAGCTATTTCTCCTTCAGATTTATCAGCAACCTTATAAAACAAAATTTTTCTTACTTCAGTCGCACGCAACATCTTCAAATAAATGAATAACACTATCTAAATCTGCACATTTGCTTATCGGGAATGCTTTCACCACATACAAACGCGTATGTTTTATAATGATTCTCATGTGACATATAATATGGTAATTTCCTCAGGTGGTCATATACTTTCTTAACAGCCACCTTATTTACGTTTTTAGTGTTTCGTTCATCTGACGAAACCCTATTCGACTCGCTCCTCTGTCTGTCTCTCTGTCCGTCTGTCCGTCACAGAGCCCAATCAGAAACTGTGCATGTTGGAGACTAGACGTTTTGCATACTTATAGATGAACACCACACATCATACGACAAATCATAAAATTTCGAAAAAGTCGTACATTTATCCCTTTGGATTCCCACATGTGTATTTTAAACAATTCTTTCTAAGTGAGTCCCTAATTAGGTTGCAGGCGTGAAATTTTGCGTACTTATACACGGACTCCTCAGATCAAACGACAATTCATAAAATTTTGAAAAAAGTCTTACATTTAACCCTTTGGGCTCCCACATGTGTATTTTAAACAATTCTTTATAAGTGAACCCTAATTATGTTGGAGGCGTGAAATTTAGCATACTTATAGCTGAATTCCTCACATAAAACGAAAAATCATAAAATTTTCAAAAAGTCGTACATTTAACCTTTTGGGATCCCACATGTGTATTTTAAACAATTCTTTCTATGTGAGCGCCTATTTAGGTTGTAGACGTGAAATTTTACATACTTATAGCTAAGCACCTCGCATCAAACGACAAATCATAAAATTTTCAAAAAGTCGTACATTTAACCTTTTGGTCTCCCACATGTGTATTTTAAACAATTCTTTCTAAGTGACACTCTATTTAGGTTGGAGGTGTGAAATTTTGCATACTTATAGCTGAACCTCTCACATCAAATGACAAGCCATAAAATTTTGAAAAAGTCGTACATTTAATAACCCTTTGGGCTCCCACATGTGTATTTTAAACAATTCTTTCTAAGTGACACTCTATTTAGGTTGGAGGTGTGAAATTTTGCATACTTATAGCTGAACCTCTCACATCAAATGACAAGCCATAAAATTTTGAAAAAGTCGTACATTTAATAACCCTTTGGGCTCCCACATGTGTATTTTAAACAATCCTTTCTAAGTGACCCCCTAATTAGGTTGGAGGTGTGAAATTTCGCATACTTATAGCTGAACCTCTCACATCAAATGACAAACCATAAAATTTTGAAAAAGTCGTACATTTAATAACCCTTTGGACTCCCACATGTGTATTTTAAACAATTCTTTCTAAGTGACCCCCTAATTAGGTTGGAGGCGTGAAATTTTGCACACTTATAGCTGAGCACCTCACACCATACGACAAATCATAAAATTTCGAAAAAGTCGTACATTTATCCCTTCGGACTCCCACATGTGTATTTTAAACAATTCTTTCTAAGTGAGTCCCTAATTAGGTTGGAGGCGTGAAATTTTGCATACTTATAGCTGAACACCAGCATGCGACAAGTCGTAAAAATTTGAAAAAGTCGTACATTTAAGCCTTTGGGCTCCCACATGCGTATTTTAAGCAATTCTTTCTAACTGAGCCCCTTATTAAATTGAAGATTTTAAAATTTTGCATCCTTATAGCAGAACACCTGAGGCCAGCCGACAAATCTTAAAATCTTGAAAAAGTCTTACGTTTAACTTTTTGAGCTATCACATATGTATCTTAAGCAATTCTTTCTAAGAGAGCCCCTAATTAAGTTGGAGACATGAATTTTTGCATACGTATAGCTGAATACCTCAGACCACACGACAAATCATAAAATTTTCAAAAAGTCTTGTATTATTTACTCCTCTGGGCTCTAACTTTTATATTTTAAGTATTTTTTTTAACCTCCCCCCTTTTCACCCGGGGAGCACTTTTCCAACTTTTGCCGACACCCGTTTGACCATTCTTTCATATTATGCACCATAGACTTACATATTTTCGTTCCACTTTTTTCGCCAGAGGCGCCTACTTATCTCGGGTGCTATGGGCCCAATCCCTTCGACTAATATATATACGGATAGTATGTAAAGCGGAGTTTCGTTCGAATCGAGGTTTGTTTAGAATAGAGTGCGCCTCTGGTTGTGAAATGTGGAACTAACAGATTTTTCAAAAGGATAAAGTATTTTGAAAGGAATATTAAACGAAACCCTCCGTGCGATCTGTGATCACACTTACCCACTTGTTTAAAAAATGGAAGATTTTAATAAAATGTAACTTAAATTTTAATTTATCAATTGTAACAGAAAGCGTTCAGTATGTTAACAAAAATATAAGCAATGATTGAAAAATTCACCGTTAACAAATTATAAGACCACCTGTCTAAAAACAAAAACAATATGTAAATTAATGCGATATTGGTCCTCCATTTTTCCTTATATCCTCAAACACTCTGTTTTCCATAGAAGTGACCAGGTGAATAAGTACACATTCAGGAATATTGTGCCATTTTTTTTTAAATGGCTACTTCTAGTTCATTAGTAGATAAAAACTGTTTATCGTTAGCATAAACTTTGCTACTTAATACGCCCCAAAGATTTTCTATAGGGTGGTTTGAATCTGGACTTCGATTTGGCCATGACAAAACTTGAATTTTTTTCTGTTTAAACCATTGCTGGGTGGATTTATACACATGGCAAGAAGCATTGTCCTTCAGAAACATCTAGTTAGCACCACCAAACAAAGGTACAAACGGTATCCAATGATCATATAACATAGCGTGATATTGCGCAGAGTTCATACGTTCCGAAATTTGGGTTAAATCGCATAATCCATCATGACTAAAAGTTCCTCAAACCATTACTGATCCTCCTCCCATTTGTTGACTGAAGCATTATTTCGGATCTTTCCTTAAATCATGCCAATGGTGTTTATAACCATCTGGACCGTCAATATTAAATCTTTTCATTTGAATAAATCACTTGTTTCCATTTCTTATGCCATGCCATGACATTTTTAGCCCATTTAAATCTTTCTATTTTATGATGTTTCATTAATCCACAACAAGTTTTTTCAACAGTTTCATACATTTTGCATTACTAGTTGATTTCAGACTCTTCCAAACTGTTACATGTGAGATTCTTTTGCTGAAACGGTTCGAAATTTTCCGAGTTGAAAGACATTTTTGAGTTGATAATCGAAATATTTGACGATCATGAAGTGCTGTGAAAATCCTTTTTCTTCCTGATCACTTCATTTTATTTGAATCCTTTTTTCTAGTTACTTCATTGTGAATGGCAGTTTTAGAAGGCTTCATTAATCGAGCTATTTCTCCTTCAGATTTATCAGCAACCTTATAAAACAAAATTTTTCTTACTTCAGTCGCAGACAACTCTTTACCACGCAACATCTTCAAATAAATGAATAACACTATCTAAATCTGCACATTTGCTTATCGGGAATGCTTTCACCACATACAAACGCGTATGTTTTATAATGATTCTCATGTGACATATAATATGGTAATTTCCTCAGGTGGTCATATACTTTCTTAACAGCCACCTTATTTACGTTTTTAGTGTTTCGTTCATCTGACGAAACCCTATTCGACTCGCTCCTCTGTCTGTCTCTCTGTCCGTCTGTCCGTCACAGAGCCCAATCAGAAACTGTGCATGTTGGAGACTAGACGTTTTGCATACTTATAGATGAACACCACACATCATACGACAAATCATAAAATTTCGAAAAAGTCGTACATTTATCCCTTTGGATTCCCACATGTGTATTTTAAACAATTCTTTCTAAGTGAGTCCCTAATTAGGTTGCAGGCGTGAAATTTTGCGTACTTATACACGGACTCCTCAGATCAAACGACAATTCATAAAATTTTGAAAAAAGTCTTACATTTAACCCTTTGGGCTCCCACATGTGTATTTTAAACAATTCTTTATAAGTGAACCCTAATTATGTTGGAGGCGTGAAATTTAGCATACTTATAGCTGAATTCCTCACATAAAACGAAAAATCATAAAATTTTCAAAAAGTCGTACATTTAACCTTTTGGGATCCCACATGTGTATTTTAAACAATTCTTTCTATGTGAGCGCCTATTTAGGTTGTAGACGTGAAATTTTACATACTTATAGCTAAGCACCTCGCATCAAACGACAAATCATAAAATTTTCAAAAAGTTGTACATTTAACCTTTTGGTCTCCCACATGTGTATTTTAAACAATTCTTTCTAAGTGACACTCTATTTAGGTTGGAGGTGTGAAATTTTGCATACTTATAGCTGAACCTCTCACATCAAATGACAAGCCATAAAATTTTGAAAAAGTCGTACATTTAATAACCCTTTGGGCTCCCACATGTGTATTTTAAACAATCCTTTCTAAGTGACCCCCTAATTAGGTTGGAGGTGTGAAATTTCGCATACTTATAGCTGAACCTCTCACATCAAATGACAAACCATAAAATTTTGAAAAAGTCGTACATTTAATAACCCTTTGGACTCCCACATGTGTATTTTAAACAATTCTTTCTAAGTGACCCCCTAATTAGGTTGGAGGCGTTAAATTTTGCACACTTATAGCTGAGCACCTCACATCATACGACAAATCATAAAATTTCGAAAAAGTCGTACATTTATCCCTTCGGACTCCCACATGTGTATTTTAAACAATTCTTTCTAAGTGAGTCCCTAATTAGGTTGGAGGCGTGAAATTTTGCATACTTATAGCTGAACACCAGCATGCGACAAGTCGTAAAAATTTGAAAAAGTCGTACATTTAAGCCTTTGGGCTCCCACATGCGTATTTTAAGCAATTCTTTCTAACTGAGCCCCTTATTAAATTGAAGATTTTAAAATTTTGCATCCTTATAGCAGAACACCTGAGGCCAGCCGACAAATCTTAAAATCTTGAAAAAGTCTTACGTTTAACTTTTTGAGCTATCACATATGTATCTTAAGCAATTCTTTCTAAGAGAGCCCCTAATTAAGTTGGAGACATGAATTTTTGCATACGTATAGCTGAATACCTCAGACCACACGACAAATCATAAAATTTTCAAAAAGTCTTGTATTATTTACTCCTCTGGGCTCTAACTTTTATATTTTAAGTAATTTTTTTAACCTCCCCCCTTTTCACCCGGGGAGCACTTTTCCAACTTTTGCCGACACCCGTTTGACCATTCTTTCATATTATGCACCATAGACTTACATATTTTCGTTCCACTTTTCCCGCCAGAGGCGCCTACTTATCTCGGGTGCTATGGGCCCAATCCCTTCGACTAATATATATACGGATAGTATGTAAAGCGGAGTTTCGTTCGAATCGAGGTTTGTTTAGAATAGAGTGCGCCTCTGGTTGTGAAATGTGGAACTAACAGATTTTTCAAAAGGATAAAGTATTTTGAAAGGAATATTAAACGAAACCCTCCGTGCGATCTGTGATCACACTTACCCACTTGTTTAAAAAATGGAAGATTTTAATAAAATGTAACTTAAATTTTAATTTATCAATTGTAACAGAAAGCGTTCTACGATCAATTTTAAATACAGACACTAAAAATTGGCATATTTTGTCTTCTTCTTCAGAAGAGCAGTTCGTTGGCGGTTTTTTAACCCTCCGAGCGTTTTGCAAAAGGGTAAAATTGTAATGTTGTTTTCTTTGAATTTTGTTTTAAATGCTAAGAAAATATGATTCTTTCAACATTATAAAAAAACTCACTTTCAAATATGAATGCAATCCTTGAGAGTGTTAATCATTCTTCAATGTATTTAAAATTCATTAAATCTATAGAATTATTTTATCTTAAATATTTCTTGTATTCCTGTGAAACCTGGAGATTAGTGAACGGAATATTACTCCCAAACACTTAGAGGGTTAATTTCTTAACGCACTGTAGTATAAAGTGTATGTTAAATAGTCATTCACAAAAAATTATCACAAGACGAGTAAAAACTGGATTTAATTATTGACAAAATTCTGTTCTTGCAGAACATTTTTTCACTTAAGAAGAGAAAAATCTTTTCTGATCCAATTATAGTAAAAATTGGCCTTTCAAAAAATCGTTTGAAGTTTTATAGGTAAAAATTGGTTTTAAACACAAAAAATACACTTTTCCTTCATTTTACCTTTTCATTGCCTTTCTAATATGAGACGTTGTGAACCAGAGTGGAACAACCTTGCCACCTGCAAGGTATTGAACAAAAAACGTTTCGATTTTTTTAAAAGTCTTTTAAGGTCCCTGCCTACGTTCGAAGCACTTTTTCAAACAAATGTACAATATTGAATAAATACACATATTTTTAGTTCAATTGTAATAAGAATGATAAAAAACATAAAATCTGAGCTTTATTTTCAAAACCTTTCTTTGCATTGAACTAGGTGTTCTAGGATGAACTAGGTGTTCTAGGTTGCATTGAACTAGGGTACAATATCTTCAAAATTGACTGAAATATTTCAAAATATATGAAAAAAAAACATATTTTTTATTTTAAATTGCTAGTTTGTTATATTCAAATACCTATAGAATAAATACATTATCACACAGAGCTTAGATTCAAGTTCAGAACATAGTGAGTAATATGGAAAATGCTCTCAAATTATTTCATTGAAATATGTTTAAAACATTTTGTGCAATGAGGTTTGTCGAATATGGAGATAACAGAAAAAATTATTTTTCAGAAATCGCATTTAAACATTTTTTACAGACATATACAAAATTTATCTAGAAGTTTCAATAACGATTTATTAGTGTTTTTATGTAAAATACGTAAGGTAAATATTCATTGAGACATTGTTTACAGTTTAATTGGCATTCCTACACCCACTTTCGGTATTTCACTCAAAATTTCCTGTTTATTAAATGACCGTAACTTGACTTCTAGTAAACATAAAAATAACATTAAAAAAGATTTGGAATCGTAAACGATTCCATTATTATTCCATAATTCCATATGTATTTTTTGATATATTTTGAAATATTTCAGTCGATTTTGAAGATATTGTATAACACCTAGTTCAATGCACAGAAAGGTTTTGAAGATAGTGTTAGGATTTTATGTTATTCCATCATTCTGTATTCCATTCTCTTTCATAAAGAACAATAAAACATACATCGAAAATTTTCACAAAAACTGCCATTTTAATGTAGGTAGATTACTTTAACCCTTTCAGGGGCAAGGTACTTGTTATATCCCTACCAAATCAGAATTAGTAGCGATCTGTATTAATAGATGGCAGCACCATACACGGACAGTCTGCAATTGTAAGGCTTTGAACGTAGCCGAGAATATTCTGCGCAGTTGTAAAATGTGACTTGTTCTGAAAGCTGCGTTTTAGCAGCTATTGTAAATATGTAAAATAAACTATAAGTAATATTATATTCCAGAAGTATTTCGTTCTAATATTATAGTTATGCTTTCTTCCTTAGTTAAGAATAATAATAAGAGCGTGGCGATATAATAGTGGCGACGAAAATGGGATTTAACCCAAATTAAAATGCAGTGAATATTTTTTTTTTTTTTTTTTTTTTTTTTTTTTGTGAAAAAAAAATCTTTTTTGAAAGAGAAAAAGAAAAAGTGACACGGAAAATGGCCGATAAAGAAATAATTTCTCTAGGACGCTTAGAAGTATATAATTCGAATGTTCCTTGGACTATTTACGTCGAGAAAATTGATTTTTATTTCTCAGCGAATAGCATAAAGAATGATGATATGAAGAAGAATATTTTATTAAGTTCGGTTGGAACAACAACTTTTGCTATTTTACGAGATATTATTGTTCTGAATACGCTGAAAGGTATCAGTTACGAGGATCTTTTAAAGAAAGTTAAGGATAATTTTTCACCACGCCCTAGTGAAATTGTGGAACGATTTAAGTTACAGAAACGACTAAGGAAGCAAGGAGAGAATATAGCCGATTTCGTACGAGAGTTACGTCGTTTATCCGAACATTGCAACTTCGGAAATACACTTAATGACCGCCTGCGTGATCAGTTGGTGTTTGGCATCCAAGATGAAAAGATACAGCAGAAATTACTGGATTCCAGGGATTTGAACTTTCCAAACAGCGGTGGAAATAGCTGAGTCATTTGAGATAGCTGATGCTGGAGTGAAATCTCTACACATCGAAGATACGACGACTGTCAATCAAGTGCGGGTTTCGAAAGGAGAGAAATCGAAAGTGGAGAAGTATACTCATGCACCTAAGCATAAAGAAGATAAATTCGCGCCTGAGAAACAGTGTTATACATGTTCTAAAAATCATAATCCCAAGTTTTGCCCTTTTAAATCTGCAGAATGTCATTTCTGCCATCGATTGGGCCATTTGAAAATTTGTTGTCGTAATAGCAAATTTGGAATGAAAAGTGAGAAATCTTTTAAGAACAGAAAAATTAAAACTGTTCAGGAAAAATATTGTTTAAATTTTATGGACGACAACTCCAATAATCTGTCGTGGGTAAAATCGGTTAAAATAAATGGTGTAAATATACAATTTGAAATTGATAGCGGTGCGGGTCATACTATCGTAAGTAAAAGTGTTGCTCATAAATTGTTCTCAGGTAAGATGCCTTTAATTAAATCTAATATTAAACTACAAACTTATACTAAAGATTCTTTAACTGTTTTGGGGGAATTAAAGGTAAATGCTGTTGTTGATGAACATTCTATGCCTGATTTAAAAATGTTAGTAATTAAAGAGGAGGGTCCGAGTCTAATCGGAAAAAACTTGGTTAAAAGCATCAAAATTATTTTGATGCTTTTATGATTAAAAGCATTTCGAAAGATGGTTTAATTAGAAATTTTCCTAATGTTTTTGCTGACGGGATCGGAACAATCAAGGTTCCTCCCGCGTCAATAAAATTGAAAAAAGATGCAAAAGCAGTTTTTTTTTAAGTCTCGACCTGTTCCTTTCTGCTTTAAGGAAAGCTGCTGATGTTGAATTGGAACGATTAACTAATGAGGGTACTTTAAAACCTGTTGATCATTCAGAATGGGCTAGTCCTATAGTAATTGTTCCTAAGCCTAATGGTTTTGTTAGAATATATGGTGATTACAGAGCAACAGTTAATTCTAATACTGAAAATGATAATTATCATCTCCCTCGAATGGAAGAATTATTTTCTAAATTATCAGGTGGTAAATTTTTTACTGTTTTTGATTTAAAAGATGTTTATTTACAACAATCTGTAGATAAAGAAAGTAGTAAAATTTTGACTATAAATACACATAAAGGTTTATTCAATGTGTTACGATTAACATTTGGGGTAAAATGTGCTCCGGGTATGTTCCAAAGAAATACTGAACATATTTTTAAAAAATTTGAATATGTTGGTGTATTTTTAGATGATGTTATTATTAGTGCTATTATTAGTAACATTTTCAACTCTTTGAGAATGTTCTAATTCATTACGCATTAGAACATTCTGAAAGAGTTGAAAATGTTCTGAAATGCTTTTCTGAGCATGGCATAAGATTAAATAAGGAAAAATTAAAATTTATTGTTTCGGAAGTTTCTTATTTAGGTCATAAAATTTCTCAGGAAGGAATTAGACCTATTCCAGAAAAAGTTAATGCTATTTTGAATGCTCCCATTCCAAATAATGTGTCACAATTGCGTTCATTTTTAGGCTTAATTTCTTATTATAGAAACTTCCTGCCTAATATTTCAGATGTTTTAGAGCCTTTACATAGATTATTAGATAATAATGTAAACTGGACATGGTCAGAAAAGCATGAAAAAGTGTTTCAAAAAGTTAAACAATTATTATGTACATCTCCTGTTATAGAATTATATGATGTAAACAAAGATATAGTTTTAAACTGTGATGCTTCTGAATATAGTATAGGGTCAGTTTTAAGCCACATTGTTGAGGGTAAAGAAAATCCTATTGCTTATGCTTCGAGAACTTTAAATAAAACTGAAAAGAATTATGCTATGATTGATAAAGAATCTTTATCTGTAATGTTTGGTGTCACTAAATTTCATCAATATTTAGCTGAAAATCATTTTAAAATTATAACAGATCATAAACCTTTAATTAGATTATTTGATCCTGTTAAAAAGGTACCTGATACATTATCACCTAGAATGCTGAGATGGTCGTTAATGTTAGCTGGGTATGATTATACAATTGACTATCGCGAGGGTAAAAATAATAAAAATGCTGACGCATTAAGTAGATTACCTCTCCCAGAAACTTTAAATATGGTAAGTAATCCGGCCGAAATAATGTTTGCTTCAAATAATGATAATTGGCCTATTACATCTAAAACTATTGCAAAGTGGACAACTGAAAATCCTGTAACTAAACAAATTTTAGAGTGGGTGTTACATATGTGGCCGCGAAAGGTTAAACCAGAAAAATATCAACCATATTTTCGTAGAAGGGAGGAAATTTCTTGTCTAGAAAATTGTCTATTGTGGGGACATAGAGAGATCGTACGAGAGGAAGGCCGTGAATATATATTAAAATTACTGCATTCCGTTCATCAGGGTATATCGAGCATGAAAGCGAAAGCTAGGGGGGTAGTTTGGTGGCCAAATATGGATAAAGAAATTGAACAAATGGTAAATTCTTGTAATAGATGTCAGATGTTAGCGAGGGATTGTCCCAAAATGCAACCCTTGAAATGGAAATCTGATCTGCCCTGGGAAAGGATTCATATAGAACATGCCGGTCCTTTTCAAGGTAAAATGTTTTTAATAGTAGTCGATACTTATACTAAATGGTTGGAGGTAGAAGTAGTACCCAGGTCTGATAGTAAAACTACAACTAAGGTATTAAGGAGAATTTTTGCTACATTTGGATTACCTGTTGAATTGGTCAGTGATAATGGTCCCGCGTTTACTAGTGATGAATTTGAGGAATTTCTTAAAAATAATGGAATTAAGCATACGCCTGTTCCACTTTATCATCCGTCTTCGAACGGACAAGCGGAAAGATATGTGCAAACTGTGAAAAATTGTCTTAGAAAGCTAGATAAAAGTGACATAACATTGTCAATTTCACGATTATTGTTAGAAAATCATTCCACTCCTCATTCGGTGACTGGTAAAACTCCTGCTGAATTAATGTTTGGAAGGCCAGTTCGAACAAACAACCCCTTCACAAATATAAGCTTCATGATTTAGTTTTTGTTAAAAATTTTGGAAAAGGGGGGAAATGGGTAAAAGGAAAAATTATGAAATTATTGGGGAGTAGATAGGTTTTAGTAAATAGATGTGATGGAATAATGTGTAAACGTCACGTTGATCAGTTGAGACGTAATAAAGAGATAAGTTATGAAATACCAGAGATAGTTATAGAGATAAATCGAAATGATAAACTAATGTCAGACAAAGTTGAAAATATGGGACATAGCGGTAAAAATTACAGTGATTATGATAGGTATGAAAGGGTTAACCAAAACCGTTTTTCTGGAATTAATGGAAAAATAAAAGAACAGCTTAATAATGATGATACTATAGAACCAAGCCCATCTCAGCCTTCGCATGGTATTGTAACAGGTACAGTTGTGAGTAATAAAAATGATGCTACGACAGATAAAACTGTAAAAGACAATTTGACTAAAAACAATGGCGAGGACTGTAAGAAAAGTGCTCCAGTTCGAAGAAGTCAAAGAGCAAGATTGCCTGTAGTTCGTTTGAACTATGAGGGGAGGGGTGTTATATCCCTTCCAAATCAGAATTAGTAGCGATCTGTATTAATAGATGGCAGCACCATACACGGACAGTCTGGAATTGTAAGGCTTTGCACGTAGCCGAGAATATTCTGCGCAGTTGTAAAATGTGACTTGTTCTGAAAGCTGCGTTTTAGCAGCTATTGTAAATATGTAAAATAAACTATAAGTAATATTATAGTTATGCTTTCTTCCTTAGTTAAGAATAATAATAAGAGCGTGGCGATATAAAAGTACTTCTATTACGTAATTATTCGTGAAATTCTAAAATGAATGAATGACACTAGAATTTACTATCAAGTTTATTTTAGAATAAGCAACAGTTTTTATTCACGTACTTAATAAAAGGAAAATTTTCATTCCAATACAGGGTTCGTACGGGTACCGTTATTTTCAAGGCCAAATATCAGTATTTTTTTTTATAGAAAAAAAAATCTTGTTTAAACGGACGAAATTTCACCTTATTAAAGGAGAGAATTTTCCATAAGAAATTGTTGGTACCGATTAATTTCTTAGTTTCGAAATTCAAGGACCCGTACGAACCCTGCAATATTCTGGTGCCAATGTGGCATTTCGGAATTAAAATTAAGTTGTCCAAAAAGGAACCACCGCCCTTCAAAGTGTTAAGTACTTTTAAAGTGGCTAGAATAGACAAAGCTTCATCAGGAAGCATGTGGTGATTAAATTGGCAGTGCTACAGTGACCAATACACTTAATCCACTTTTGCATTGGCAGCTTGATATACAAGATACGTTGACTATCTATTAAACTAGTTATATCATTTGAAGTTTCAAAATTATTAAAATTCATTATGCAGCGAAAAGATGACGTGAAGTACAATGCTTTGATTCTTCAAACTTATTTTGCACAAAAATGTGGTATAGTTCAATCAGGATCTTTACGCCTCACATAATCACAAAATCACAGATAAACGCAAAATTATTTTTTCAAAGAATAAGAAAACATAAGCTTCTTATGTTATTGCAGCAAGGTATTTATAACGAAAAAATATGTACAACAGCGTTGTATTTATACACAATAATACAATTTTTTCCTTCAAATTGATATGCATAAAATGTATCTGAATCGCTCATTTCTATATGGAGTTCTAAAGATAGAAGATATTTGTAAGAAAATTTATTCGAATTATTTTCAACCTTGAACAAAATTTTTCTCAACGTTTGGAATTTGACGCTTTTAAATGGGAATGAAGGAGGGTAAGAATTTAAATAGGAACTATATCAGTTTAAAAGAAAACATTGGATGTAGAAGAAAGATCAGTCTCTAATAAATTAAAAGTAAGCAAATAGAACCTACCTGATGTCATATATTTTTTATCTAGTTTGCTATGAAAAAAAGAATTCTGAAATTCTCATTTGTTCTGTTTACTTTAGGAGTATTACAATTCTCGATTTCCAAAGATTTCTTTCGATGCTGGTTAAAATCTTCAGGCGCAATCCTGAATTTCTATGATTTGTATCTTCCTTGAAAACAAAATTAAAATATAAGAAAATTTAAGAGCTTAATAAAATGCAGTTTAACAGCTTTAAAAAAGAAAAAAATGATTCTGAATAGATTTTTTAATTCGATGTTCGATATAAAACTGATGTCTGTATATAAATATACTTTTGTTGTTAAAATACAGAATAAAAAAATACCGTGGTAAAAAAGAATAGCTCTCTTCGAATTTAAGAATACTATAGGCAAATGTGTTGATGGATATAGAAAATGTATTTAATGAATTCTTATTTTTTTTACATGATATGTATGTGATTTCAATTTTAAGTAAAACTTCCTGTTGAGTAGATGCTTATTTGTCTCATACCAAATTGACACAATGTGAAGTACATTTGGAGAGTATGAGTGTAAAAAAAAACAACAACAACAATACTGGAATAAAGTTTATAGTTGCATATATATTCAATTTTAATGATAAAAATAATTTGTTTGAAACATATAAAAGAAAAACTTGATCAAAAGTAAATATACGGCGAAACCTAAATGTATGATTAAAAAATTAGATGCTTGAAAAACCTTAATTATGAACAACTCATATAATTAACTTAAATTTCTTAATGATTTGGCACAATAGATCTCTTTAGTAAGTTATTACCAACCTTAGGAAAGTACTTTATGTTCTGAAAAAAGCATACATAAAATAATTATTAAAACGATACTTGGCGAAGTATAATATAAATTTAAAAACAACGTTAGAAACGTCAGAATATACAAACTTTGAACATAGTTTCGGTAACCTTTAGCGTACCGTCCTCAGTGCAATGAACAACGGAAAATTGTTCAATTTTATAGGAGAGAAGCAGATTTTAGTGAGGTTTAATAACTAATAGAAAAACAGGAAAATGTGCGTACCAGCCAATAGAAAAATAGTACAGGTAACCAGCATTTTCACACTTTTGGTTGCATCACCCATACTATTCTCCTATTGGCTGGCAACAGTATTTTCCTATTTTCCTATTGGTTAATGAACTACTCACTTTAATCCGCTTCTCTCCTATTTAATAGAGCAAGTTTCCGTTATTCCTTGTATTGAGGACATTACGCTGAAGTTTGAATTTTCTGGCGTTTCTAATGTCGTTTTTAAATTAATATTTATAATAGGGGGTCACTCCCCTGCGAGCTACACCCACCAACCCAAGTTTAGTTTTCGCAGTCCCTGAAAATATATTATTGTGATCTGATTAAAAAAATATTATCAGGTTACAGAAGATTGAATGATATTATCAATGCAACAACTGCTTCTTCTGCAATCACGTTGCCATGCTTTTCGGTTTGAACGGGCATTTCTTGTGTACAATGGCCTCATTCATCGCTGTCGTAATAAATGGCGTCTGTTTTCAGGATTGATTCGTAATATCAAATACACATATGAAAATCAGTTCGTATAAAATGGTTAGGTTAAAAATGACGCTATCTTTCTGAGTTTTATAACGACGCCATGGACAATATTCTTCCGATAGATTTCAGGTTAAAAAACTGGAATAGCTTTCAGATCCACGTATTGAAAAGCATCGAGTTTTGAAATTTTCGCTTATATTTTATGTCTTGTTCGAGTTTTAGATATTTCAAGAACAGTTATAGGTTATTCATGAATTCTTTTCTGCCTTTTTAATACGCCATCATTAATATTTTCAAGTTTTTTTTTTTTGTTGTTTTTTTTAACAATGTATATTGTTTGTATGATACTACTTGATTATTCCGTCGACCAATAAACTATGGCCAAAATAAAATATTAAATGCCAATAATGGATTATCGTAAATATCACATTTACTACACATTAAACAAGATACACGTGTTTGTTACGTCATCAAGTAATTTTTAATTCAACTTTTTAATAGTATTTTTATTGATGTTTTACTAATTTATTTGTTCTTTCGTTATTTCAAATAACATTGTGTAAATTTATATAATTTGAAATTGATCCACCGGATAATGAAGTAATACCGTTCGTGTTAATTAATAAGAATATCCGAATTTTCTAATATGTAGTTATTGAGTAGTAATTCGTACAAAATAAATCGAAAGTATTTTTCTCATACATTTACCTCTATTTATGCTGCGTCAAGTAATGCAATGTATAAAAAAATTTGCTTGGCGCACTACTATTATAACATGTGACGTCAGATTAAAAGTATCAGGAATTAAAAAAAAAGTTTCATATGTATTATTTTATTATATGATGTAATTTTCCCTACTAAATGTATGTCTCATGTAATAATTTATTAATTGTAATTTTTTTATTTTTTACGATTCATGGTACATATATTATGTAACTTAAAAGCATTTGAAAATATTATTTCAGCTTTTTAAGTATGACCTAACATTCATCATTAAAATATTTTCATAATCATCAAAAGTTTTTAATTATTTTAAGCACTTTAAATTGAGGCACTTTAATCTTTCGATATTTAATGTTTGTGCCTTTTATGAATGACGTAATTATCACCTTTAAATGCGTTTAGTGTGTGATAATTTTATTATTTTAAAGTTTTAATACTTTTTTAATATTTATGCGTAAAGATTTTGACGTAACATTCCTTATTATCTGCTTTTAAGATGTGGGGATTAAAATCTTATTTTAAAATTTTCTTTCTGTTTTTAGGGTTCCGTACTTAAAAAGTAAAAACGGAACCATTATAAGATCACTCCTGTGTCTGTCTGTCTGTCTGTCACAGCCATTTTACTCTTAAACTATGGAACGTGGCGAGTTCAAATTCGGGGAAGTAATAAAGACCATTGACCCACATATTTTCAGATTAATAAACATTCATAAATATATTTAGTGAAAAAGTAGACGGGCTAATTATGCTACTTGAAAAAAACAATCTTTTCTTTGTATATCATGTGGGGTATCCTGTGAAAGCTTTTGTAACGCTAAACTCAAAAATACATTACTTTTATTTTTCGGTATTATATTTTGAAAGATATTGTTGAAAATGTAGCGCAAAAATATGTCCCACCCATCTAAATCCGAATCTTCTGAAACTAAAATTATCAAAAAATTAGAGGTAGTAGACCTTAATATAAACCTTGCCGGAAAATTATAGCGATTACCCTAGGCCACATAGTTTTTGAGTAATTAGCATATTTCTGTTATACACAAATTTCGATTTACGGGCATTCAGAAAAATTGTTGAGCGTTACTGAATATAACTATCGTTGCACAAGGCTAAAAGACTTGTTGATAATGATTTTCGAAAAAAATCATCGGTAATTAGCCGAGATATTAACCCTTAAAGGTACGGTCAGTTCGGACATATACAAGGACAGGGGCGGCATACTCTATGCCTAGTTAACAACTTTTAATGATATATATGTGTAATGTAATGTCCAGTAACAGTATAAAAGCAAGAAAAGTCAAATTGTTAAAAACATACTAATTTAAGGAGTCTCGGGACTCTAAAAAGTGGGAAAAAAATGAAAAAAAAGACCATTTTCAACATTTAATGTCTTAAAATGTATATGATTTTAAAACACAATTTTAATTGGGATGAAAGATATTAATATGTTCTTTCTTTTCATGTATTTAAAATATTGCAATATATGGAATTAGTATTTATAGTGGGCTCAAAACTGTTAGACATTTGTCGAACAAAAAATTGGCATAACTGTTTACCCGCAGGATTACAAAATAAATATTGCAACTAGAAGGAAAATTTTGGTGCTTACTTATACTTCAGATTGTAATAATATCCCTGAACTTAAATAAATTTGTATTTAAAGCATTTTTATATTTTTAATGCAATGTTGCATTTAGCTAAAACACAATTTTGAAAATTTCACCAGTAAAATCACCTAAAAAATATTTTTTGAACAATAAAAAGCAAATTTTAGGTTCAGTTTATACAGAATAACATGAAATATATGTTTTGAAAATTTCAAGAAAAAATATTCAGAAATTTTTGAGGTATCCTGCGCGTTATGCCCAATAAACGCCATTTGGAAAATAGTGACTTTAAAGTTTCGGAAGCGCCGCTTCAGCTATTGAGCGGGTATAATTCTAAAAGCCAAAACTTCTGTTCTAATGGGAATTTCAAGGAAACAATTATATCAAAATATTCAGAAAAGATAGGAGTTTAAAACCTAAAAACAAAATAAAATTTCTTAAATTTTGAAGCTTAAAGAGTCATGCGACCACTTAATCCTTTCCGGCACGGAGTAATTCTATTTATAAACTTATGAAATAATGAACTGACACCAGAATTTATAAACGAATTTATTAGAAAATGTGAACTTTCTTATTTTCACGTGCATGATAAAAGGAAAACTTTAATTAAATATTCTTGGCCCCGTTTGTCTGTTTTGGAATTAAAATTAGGTGTCAGTTTTTTTAGGGCATCGCCCTCTAAAGATTGAATTAGAATGAATCTCATAAATACTGTGGGATTCGCGATAGTTTGCATTGATTGTATCTCTCAATACGCCTCGAGTGACTTTAAAAGTTAATTAAACACCTATCTAGAAAAACTCGGCACTGACCAAGGCGGCGTTGCAACTTTGAGACCCCAATTCGAAGCGCGCTTAGCACAATGCCAAATTTAAACTTTGAACAAAGGTTTTGTTTTAGCTAGCTTTATCTATATTCTACAAATATTTCTTAGTACACTAAATTCAGTTCATCGTAAAAAACGCATAACTCCTTTAAAACCCACCTTTAAGCAATTTATGCTCATACTCAGTAACCTTTACGAATTCATTTCTGTAGCTCTGTATGTGAACTATAGGATTTATACGCACTTTATAGTATGCATAAATATAGTGAACAAGTAAGTAAGTGTGATCACAGATCGCACAGAGGGTTTCGTTTAATATTCCTTTCAAAACATTTTACCCTTTTGAAAAATCTGTTAGTTCCACATTTCTGAACCAGGGGCGCTCTCTATTCTAAACAAACCTCTATCCGAACGAAACTCCGTTTTATATATCTATCCGTAGATGTATTAGTCAAGGGGATTGGGCCGGTAGCACCCGACATAAGTAGAATCCCCCTGGCGGTAAAAAGTGGAACTAAAACATGTAAGGCTATGGTGCATAATATGAAAGAATGGTAAAAGGGGTGTCGGCAAAAGTTGGAAAAATATTCCTCGGGTGAAAAGTGCGGAGGTTAGAAAAAATGCTTAACATACACAAGTTAGAGCCCGGAGGAGTAAATAATATAAGACTTTTTTGAAAATTTTATGATTTGCCGTGTAGACTGAGGTATTTAGCTATACGTATACAAAAATTCATGCCTCCAACTTAATTAGGGGCCCTCATAGAAAGAATTGCTTAAAATACATATCTGGTAGCTCAAAGGGTTAAACGTAAGACTTTTTCAAGATTTTATGATTTGTCGCCTGGCCTCAGGTTCAGCTATTATAAGTATGCAAAATTTCAAATCTCCAATTTAATAAGGGGCTCAGTTAGAAAGAATTGTTTAAAATACGCATGTGGGAGCCCAAAGGGTTAAAAGTACGATTTTTTCAAAATTTTATGATTTCTCGTATGATATGTGGTGTTCAACTATAAGTATTCAAAATTTCAGTCCTCCAACCTAAATAGGGGCTCACTTAGAAAGAATTGTTTAACACTAGAACGGCGGGAAAATCTTACCTACTGTAACGGCGGGAAGGGGTCATTTTGACCCCTCGATGAAACTACTGAAATAACAACGCTAAAACAATTTTAAATGTCATACATTGGCAAAAATATGTAATTTACGTGTATTTCATAATTTATATTTAATATTACTCGATAATTTATTGAATTTTTAAAGTACTGTATATGTAACGCTTACAGGGCGATTAATTGGATCATACCACGACTACTCAAAAAACTCATTAATTTGATATAAAAATCGATTTAAAATTAATGTTTTCACAAATTAAAACTAATGTTAACTAAAATAAAACACAATTTATAAAATAATATATATTTATATTTTCATCTACTTACTCGCCGAATGATTCACTTTCTAAATCCATAAATGAGAAATATGTTCTGTTGTTTCCGTTATTTCATTATAATTGTAGCTGAATGGTAAATATGTTAGGCATTCTGTTTCAATTTTATTTAATGCTTATAGTAATCCAAATTGTGCACACGTATTAGGAATTAATTCAGTTGTAAAAAAAAAAAAAAAAAAAAAAAAAAAAAAAAAAAGCAATTTTTCCAGTACATTTTCCGCACACAACTTTGAAACATGGTGCGCAAAATTCTTGAGATTTGTTTCCACTGCATGTCTGTACTTGACATTTTTTCTGTTGACATCTATTTTATTTTCATGTTTTTTTTTCTGAAGACTCAGGAAAGATCTTTGGGAGATTTGAAACCATAAGATCCATTCTGAACACATGTCCTAAATTTAATAGAAAATCTCTTCTACTGATAGGCTTGCCTGTTACACTTTTATAAATTATCCAGGCGTTTAAAGCTGCATGATCCAAAATGTTGAAAAAGATATGTACAGGCCATCGTCTAGAAGCCGATTTCACGGAGTATTTGCGGTACATCTGATCATGGATATCCACACCATACTTCGTTGCGTTGTAAATTGTTATTGTAAATTGTTATTGTAAATTGTTGTCTATTGAATCTGGCAACTTCTTGAGACCGTCTTCAGTTTTTACAGTAGAATGTAATGAGCTCAGTAGAAAAACACTAATTTTTCTTTTGGCTTGATAGATGGTAAGTGTCATATTATCACATTCCACTATCTTCGATGAATAAAGAGTACTGCACATATTTTTCAATGATATAGGAATTTCTCTTCTGATCTTTTTCATTGTGCAACCAAAGTTGTATTTTTAGCTTTTAACATTTCTGCTAATTTTATGTTAGTAAAATAGCTATCTGTCGTAATATTCCTCCCTTTGTTTAGATGGGGATCTATTAATTTCATGACAACATTTTCCGATAAACGTAATTAAGGATTGGCTGTTTCATCCTTTTCTAGATAAATAAATTCATTCAAGAAGTATTTAGTATCAACGTCAACAGATCACCAAAATTTTATTCCAAATTTATCCGATTTATTTAGCATATATTGCGTAAAATTATATCTATCCTGAGATGGGAACAATTGTTCATCAACTGTAATAATTTGTCCTGGTCGGTAGCATGTTTTGCAATTTTCAATAAATTTATTCCACATTTCAGATTTAAGAGCAAATTTATCAGTCTGTAGACTACTAGATCTTGTTGTCTTTTCATCAAACCTAAAAAATCTTTTTCTTTCTTTGAATCTACCTCTTGAGATAATTTAATTGCAAAATAGTATTCCTCATGCCTTGGACGACAATGAATATAAATCTAAACCCTTTTTTTTTATTGCTCCTCGAACATATAGTATAGCAACAAAAGCAGCTTCGAGTACAAAGAGTATTTTACTAAAGGGGTCAAAATGACAGCCGTCCGCCGTTCTAGGAATACAATCCCATATTTCAAAAACTAACAAATCTAGAAAGCTGAATTTTTTTTTAGAAATATATGTTATCTATTTAGGAAAAGTCAAAAAATTTCAAACGATTTCGCCCAAGCAAACAAAAGTAATCAACGGACGAAAGTACTCAGGTGTCAAAAGGACCCCAACCGCCGTTCTAGTGTTAAAATACACATGTGGGAGCTCAAAGGGTTAAATGTACGGCTTTTTCAAAATATTATGGTTTGTCATTTAACGCGAGGTGTTCAGCTATAAGTATGCAAAATTTCACGTCTCCAACTTAAATAGGGGCTCTCTTAGAAAGAATTATTTAAAATACACATATGGGGGTCCAAAGGGTTAATTGTGCGACTATATCAAACTTTTATGGTTTGCCACTTGATGCGAGGTTTTCAGCTATAAGTATGCAAAATTTCAGTCCTCCAACCTAATTAGGGCGAACTTAGAAATAATTGTTTAAAATACACATGTGGGAGCCCAAAGGGTTAAATGTACGACCTTTTTCAAAATTTTATGATTTGTCGTATGATGTGTGGTGTTCAGCTATAAGTATGTAAAATTTCAAGTCTCCAACATGTATAGTTTCTGAGAACGGGCTGTGTGACAGACAGACAGACAGACAGAGGAGCTAGACGAATAGGATTTCGTCAGATGAATGGAACCCTAAAAAAGTGCATATCATAATTAAAAATGCATTTCGAGCAATCTTTACTAATATAGATTGATTCGGTATCTGAAATCTTTTCAAATACACCGCAAACAATTTCCCCTATGCCTTTATGAATGGAATTCTTTTGTGTGGCCCTGTAAATGAACAATAACTATTCTTTGCACCGCATATTCATCAGAATGCATATTTCAGTGGACTTCATAAATGAATATCAATTTTACTATCTTTGAAAGAGTGTAACACCATTAAAAATCATTTGAAACGATTTTATCTCATTGGCCGTAATGTAACGGAAAACTTTTGACTGTCCCTGTCAATAAACTAAACATGCTACAAACTTCATTTGAAATAGGAAACGTGCTATGGCAGAGGTCACTAACATCCAAAATTTTCAGAACGATCCGAGCATATTTACGAGAGTTAGAGCGTGAACAGACGGACAGAGAAACCGAAGTCATAAACACTTTTCAACTTTGTTGGAAAGTGTTAAAAAAGGCGTATAAAATATATAGGATTTCTATACAATACAATAATTTCTACACCAGTTTAATGATTGGGAACGTAAATCACAAAAGAAACAAACTTGAAATAGTGTAATGAGAGATTGAAAATTACGAGCAGTCGTAGCATACGCTGAAAGTACTTGTTCATGTCCGATCACGAAAACCAAACAGCATCGAGCGCGGTTAGTACTTGGGAGGCTAACCATATGGAAACAGCTGTAAGTTCAAATATTTCTATAGGCATTTCTATTATAGCAATTCTATTGATATTTCCGTCGCTTTTGGTGAAACTAGCTTATAGAAAAAAGAGCCATAATTCTATAATACTTCGTTTTCTTATAGAATTCTATAAGAAATTTTTGTAAGGGAAAGTGCTGGGCCAGGAAAGGAATAGCAGTGGGATAGGTGCTAGATGCAGGAAAAGTACCGGATTGAAGTAATGTGATAGCATATGAATGCTGGCCTGCTGTTGGCCATCACTGATGGACCAGCTGCATTTCGCACGGACACATTTGTACTGGTTTAAGTAATGGCACCATTGCCCTTTACCGCTGATGGTAGTTCTGGTAGCCATCTTTTTTTCAGCTGATGGCCCACTGTTTCTTTCTTTGCTGGGAATATTCGTTTCATATTCCGAATGTTTCCATAGGCCTCATAAAAAAAATTCAAAATTTCTAAATGTAAAATATAAAAAATAATATTATTGAAATATTAATTTGTTTTAAATTTTAATGGCATTTCTCTAATAGCGGCAACTAATGGCATTATATTTATTGCTGTAGATGAGACACAGAGTAAATGATGTCTTTTTTTGCATTATTGATGTCATTTCCTCTGTAAAATTGAAAAAAAAACGAAGCAGGAAATTCTATCCCCTTACAAACAGTTGAACAATTATATTTTCATACATTAGTTTCACATAACCGAAATAGTATTTTTAGAAATTTGTTTCGTTAGGATTTAAAAAAAAATGACAAAATGATATTAATAAATAATAATCCTATTAATTTATTTTCCCACTTTCTTTAGCGTTTGGACAAATGACATGATTTAGAAGAACGTATTGAAAATCTTTCCAGCTTATGAATTAAAATAAATGCTTAGAAAATTGTATTTTTCTCTCTAAACTATTTCAGCTTTACGCGCGCTTGTGAACTTCAAAAAGCTACGTTGGAATTATTATTATTATTTTTAAGTCATTAGAATTTATGTCATGATGAAAATGAAAAACATAATTCTTGAAAAACACAATTTAACCACAATATTGTCTTCACCATTGAATGAAATAAAAGATAATTTTGTCATTTTTGAAAATTACGAAAAAAAATCTAATCATCCCTACAGTTTCACATTTTTATTTCTTTCTTCAGGAAAAAAATGAAGTAATTTAGTTGCCATCATTGCAGAAATGACATTAAAATTAGAAAAAAAAAATAATAACTCGAAAGTTAATTAAAATTTTAAAATTCTAATAATTCTAATTCTAATTTTATTTTTACTGCTGAGTCCTTTTCATAAACTTCATTAATATTTTTTTCGATAATTTCAATCTTTCTTGAAAATATTATAAAGAAAATTAGTTAGTTTAGCTATGGGCGTATAAAGAAGACTGAAAGATTTATTTCTATATGCTTTACATTAAATATATTATTCCACGTCTATTTTATGGGTCATTTACTACACATTTAATTTAAAAAACGATCGATCAAAGTATAAAATACATTTAATGGTTCATATAATTTACCGATATTAATTCCCTTTTATGGTTTTAACCTATTTCCTTTTTGAAACGTTAACTTTAGAATTTCAGTAATGTTTTAAAATAATTCATATTATGTTATAACAATTTTGTTAATTTTGTTATATAAAATTGCGATTTGCAGAAATTTTATCAGCTTATTTTTGTGTGTGTGTGTTTAGATTGATATTTCCGTTACGACTTTAATATAAACCCAATTAAAGACATTAAAATATGGTAGAACTGATTCATTCTTTTAAATATGTATTTATAAAAACGAATCTAACAGAATTCGTCAAAAGATTGTTTAATACATACTTCGAGTTTGAATTACTTTTTTTAATAACATGTTGACACATAATATTGTTATTAAAATCTTTTTTAGATAGAAAAGCTTATTTATTATCACCAATAATCATTTCATAAAATTATATCTTAGAAAGTTCTTATATAATATTTCCATTAAAGTAATACCCGGAACAGTAATTTTTAAATATTATTATATCTTTTTTTATTTAATGAAAAATAATGTATAATTTTTTTTATTCAAGAATCGATTCATAAATGAAAATATTTTCTTCAGTTAGAATTTATATCTATTTTAAATAATATCATTAACTGAAAAGCTTTTTATGTCGTTTTGCTAGAAATGTACAGTCTTGTACCAAAAAAGTTCCATTGCCTGATATTTTATCATCAAGATGTCGTTATGAAATTCGAAATGTACCATTCGAATTGAAATTTATCTATTTTACAAATATGAGTGCAATTTGTAAAAATAGTGGTCGTTATCGTAGTAACTTTCAATATTCAACTTAAAACACGCAATTTTGACACCATATCTGGTTCCAATGGTTCAAGGTCTCTCTTAAAAAGTTATAGTTTAATGATTTTTCTTAAATATTTATAGCGTTGCAAGAGGTCAAAGGAGGATGTAATGTTAAATCCAAGCGACAATCTCTAATTTTTATATTTCTAAAAGTGATCCGATGGAATATTTTACATCCAATGCATTTGACAGGCCCAAGCATATTACAGCTATTTTATCGATTCAAAAAATCATTTTTAATTATGAAAATTAGTAAAAAATTCATATTAAAAATGTTTTTAATTATGAACAACATCAGTTGTGACATAAAGCGAATCATGATCTAAAAAACATGGATGTGTAAGCTTATAGTTATTTTCAATCATTCGTTTTGGAGATATTGATTAATTTTATCGAACGAAGATCTACAGCAGAGTTTTTCAAACTTTTTTCCCTCGCGGCACAATAGAACTATAGTTAATCTAGGGTGGCACACTTGAGCACATAATTAAGATTCAATAGCATACTGAGATTACGACTATAAAAGAAACCCTAAAAAGGTATAGTTTATATATTTTTTTTTCTTAAATCTTCATAGAGATAGGAGATGTGGACGTTTGAAGAACGTAACATAAAATTCACGTGGTAATCTTTAATTTACATCTTACTAAAGAGTATATGATAGATTTTTTTCTAATGATACACAATGGATAGCCACAAACATAATGCAGGCATTTTTTGATTAAAAAAAATATTTTTAATTATGAAAATTCCTAAATAATTTATATTAAAAAATATAAATTATGATTACCCAAATTGTCCACCTCAGGTTTTATATAAAAGGATGAATTATCGTAAAACAAAACGTATGTGTAAGTTTTTAATTAGTTTTCGAGATATCGATCAATTTTACCTTTCAAAAGTCTACTGCAAAGTTTTTATTTATTTTCTTTCATGACACACTTTTACATATAGTAAAGTTCTCATGGCACACTTAAACACATAAGTAAGACTCCGAAGTACATTTAAATTACGATGATTAAAAAACGTATAAAAGTACTTTACCTGTAATTCATATGTACATTGACACAAATTAAAAGGTTCGCAACAGTCAAATGTAATCTTTTTTCTTGTTATTAATGAATGTTGAAAGTTGAAAGATAACCAAAACGTATTATTGTCCACCGTCTAATCTCTCGTTTGAAACTTTGTGCCATTTGTTATATCTGGTATCTTTTTTTTCACTTATATAATATGTAAATTTGGTGAGATACATGCAGACACAGAATTAAAATAAGACAGTTCTCGTATAATTTACATACGTTGCGTCAAGTGTAGGCTGGTAAACATGCAAGATTGTACAAATTCTTTAATAATATTTTTATTCAATTCATGATTTTCACGAGTTTTAACGCTTCATTTGCATATTCTATTTTCACTTTCCTTTTATCATCAATAATTCTTCTCTGAAAACATTAAGGTCAATTCCTAAACCATTTATAGGATTGCAAGAAAATTTACGCTGCTCGTCTGACATTCTTTCACTACGCTTCACATTGATTAGAAAATCTCTGACCCAAAGAAACCGTCTTTTGTAATTAAAGCACCTACATGAAAAAAATAAAGATTAATCAGTAACAGAAAAACAAAGTATCGAATTTTCTTTCGTATAAAGTAAGTTTATTATTTTTAAATTTTTATTTATATCTTATATTTAGAAATTCTACATGATTTTTCTGGTAAGAAAATGTGTGTTACATGTCATGTCTATTTTTTTTTAAGTTTTAAGTTATAGAAAAATCTTCTAGCACACTTTCTTTTATATCTCTGTGGAGATTTTTTTTTTACATGTAAACAATCTGCTGTTTCCCGGCTACTTTGATCCAAACAACATCAATAAAGCGTCAAAATTTGAGGTTAACATTAAAAAATGGAAATTTGCGCAATTATAAATATGAATAGGACATTAAAAAGTGCATTTGTATTCCAAATGTAGACAAATCTCAATCCAGCAGTATATATACTTTAAAAAACTCTCATCCAGGTTGCCAGTGAAAAGCTATTTATATCAACGTGAATAATATGCATTTCTTATGTAAATACAGTCAAGATCTGTCATATTAATAGAAATATTGTAATAAATACAAGTTATTTCTTTAAAATGGCAGTTTTTTTACTGGCTTTCTCTGTGACAATTTTTATTCGTATAAAATTGACCGTTTTTTTTTTTTTTTTTTTTTTTTTTTTTTTTTTTTCAGTGAATCACATGTCCCTGCAATAATTAGGTTATATAGATTAGAAAAGCGCTATTTTTTTTCCAGGACTTGACAAAACGGTGTCATGAAGTTTTTTTAAATATGAAAATTTCAACTGAATAATCGAAACGTGCTATAATAATCAAATATGTTCTATTAAGTAGATAATAACACATAGAAATTCTTCATTAAAATTATGCTTCCAGGAAGTACAGAAAATCTTGTCTACAAAGGCTGCCACCCTAGTCTATAGTGTTGGGTTGCATTCCAGCAACCAACTCTATATTTAATGCTTATTAATTTACAAAGTTGTTTTTCTCTTATGATAAATTATTTATTTTTTAGTCATTGCTGTTTTGATTTTTTGACCAAATTTAATTAAAAGAGATAATCTTCGGGGTTTTATAGTTTTATTTTATAAATAAATAATGTTCCAATAAATTGAATGATCTCCATGGAAAGAAAGTGAATATCTGCTAAAAGGCTCAACAAATGACAACATATGAACAATTTGTTATACAAAAAAGCGTGTTAGTTATTTTTAATGTAACAATATGTTACTAGTTTAATTAGAGTTAAACTATTGTAGTTATCATGAAATAACTGTCCAGAATTACTAAACGTAAAGATCACTTTATCATTTATTTGGCTAAGACACAGGAGTATAATAATTATAACAGCATTTTTTGTTAAATAAATATGTTGATATTTTAAATAAAAACGTTAGAAATAAAAAACATGAAAAAAACTTCTAAAATTATAAATTTACTTAAACAGTAATAATTTTTATTTTTATTTGTTTCTGCTTGTTACTATATTCGCTAATGTGTACGCTATCTCCTTATAATAGCGAAGCATATTATATGCCGCCCGAGTCTATATCGAAAAACTGGTAATCGTATAACATGAAGGCAGAACATATATCTATATATTTTTTAAGTTCTTACTATTTAGAGGCGCAATTAACCACGGAATCTTGTTGATTAATTGCTTATTCCAAGAAAAAAAAATAAAAATCGTAGAAAAGCATACTGACATTATTTTCACTTTCGAAAGTAATATCAAGCTTTTATTTTTGTGTATTATAAGTCTCTTAATAAAAATATTTTATTTCATGAAAGAAATGGCAATCTTTTTTTTATACTTATTTTAAAATATTTTAGCATTTAAAAAAATTCCTTTTGAAGAATTCATACTGTCTGACTTTAGTATACAAGAATGTTTTCTATAAAACACATTTCAACGTTTAATTATCTTTGCTAAAAGAAACATAAAATTCTATTTAGCTTCACAGGTTTCTTTTCCATGTGTAAAATAACTTAAAAATTCCCGGGATTTTCATAATTATTCAAAATGGAATAAATCGGTTTCGATCTGGGTTCATATATTTATTTTACCTTGCAGTCAGAGAAGTTTGTTTCTCTAATTAAGATAGCATTGAAATAAATATCTTAAATTTCAAATATTAATGCAATATATGCCTCTGCAAAATACTACTTCTTTTAGATATAAAATGAGTCACGAATTGCGTCGCATAATTCATTTGAACAGGGAATTAAAAAAAGTTTTCTCATATCTTTTTTTTTTTTTTTTTTTGCAAATAATTATATGTGAGAGCACAATGACTGTAAACTATGCTATAGTTAGTGTTTCAGCTTCATTGTGAATCGTATAAAATGGATAATTATTAATACTTTTTAGTGCTTTATCTAATTATTTGTAATCTGAAATATTTTATTGAAAATAAAAGTTTTTATTTAATTATGTGTTTATGCATTAGGAGGATATTTCAGGAAACCAATTATTAAGTCTTAACACTGTCTGTTTCATTTAACCTAATTATAATTGATTTTTATGCTCCGTACATAAAAAGTAAAAACGGAGCATTTATAAGATCACCCCTGTTTCTGTCTGTCCGTCTGTTACAGCCATCTTACTCGTAAGCTATGGATCGTGGGAAGTTCAAATTGGGGGAAGTAATAAAGACTATTGACCCACATATTTACAGATTATTAAACATTCAAAAAGATATTTAGAAAAATGTAGAGGGGCTAATTAAGTTACTTGATTAAAAAAAATCTTTATATATATATATATATATATATATAAAGCAGTATAAGATTATATTTAGCCTGAACCAGCGCACCCCCCCTCACAGAACAAGAAGAACAAGAAAAATATCTATGTAAACATTAAAACTTTAACAAAAACTAGGAAAAAAAAAAAAAAAAAAAAAAAAAAAAATAGACTGCGGCCTCATCGGCAGTGGGTTATGTTTCAAAAGCAGCCGAGCATTCGATAAAATATACATTAGTGGCAGTGGGTTTCGGCCAGAACAGTGATAGCAAAAACAAATGTTAAAACATTCGTTGGCTATTATCACATGCTCCCCCACCGGACCCTACGCCAACAATATTAAATGAATGCCTCACCTGGAACACAGTAAAAGATGCTAAAAATATGTTCATTGAAAAAACCACACTCAACCAACTTAGCCACATTGCCACAACCCAAATATAAAACATAAAACAAACTAAACAGAGCGGAATCCAGCATCCAATCAACCAATCCAAATTCTTTCCAGTTCTGTTGCCAATCGACGCAGCACATCATCATAGAACCGTCCTTGAAAAGGCTTTAGGAAATATGAGTCATTCACTGACGTCGAAAAGCAATCGATCAGTAATGAAGAAAATCTGCAAAATCTGAATATTTTTTTATAAAAATTAAAGGTATATTGTTTTTGTAATATAAATTACATTTAAAATTAAACAATTCCTTCTTAAACAGATGTTTATCTGTACAAATTCTAAAAAAACGAAATATTTGACTAATAATTATATTAATATAAATGCGTTTGTAAATATTGGAGGACCAGTGAACAAGTTGATTAACCTGAAATTGAAAACTATTACGTTTATTGTAAATTGAAATATGTACTTTGTTATTTTCTAAAATTATTTTTAAGTCAAGGTAATCAGCCTCTAAACCATTATTGTTAGTTTTCTTTAGTGTCAGGGAGTCAGGATAAATTTCTTGAGAAATTTCATTAAAATCATTATTGAAGTTTAAGACGATCAAGTCGTCTATGTATCTGTAAGCCAGGAACTGGAGATCAGCTTTATTAATACTGTACTGAAACTCATAAAAAAATAAAAATAAGTTAGCAGCTGTGGATGAGTAACTAGTACCCATACCAATTCCATTGATCTGTAAATATACTTTAGAACCTGTATAAACGTAATTGTTGTATAGGCAAAAACGACATAATTTATTAAACAAGTTAGAGTTGAAATCTGTAACATCTAAAACCAGTTCCGCTGTCTTTAAAAGTGCCTCCTTTAAACTATTGATAGGAATGGTAGTGAATAAATTTTCAAAATCATATGTTTGGATAGAATTAATACTATTGCATTTTAATTTTTCAGCAATTTCGAAGCTATTAGAAATAATCCAGAAACAATTACTATCGTTATATTTATATTTTAACATGTTCAAAACTTTTTTAAGTAAATCCTCAAATTTCCTATTAAAATTATTACCTATACTGTTGACATTGCTGCAAATAAATCTATACTTTGTAGGAACTTTATGAAATTTAGGGGTCAGAAAAAGAAATGGAAATGATAGATTTTTACTACGAGGAAAAGAAATTTTTGTTTGCTTCGAAAAAGCCAAATGCTTATTAATAAGTGTCTGTACGGAAGATTTACATACTTTGTAAGTTATACTATTATTTAACTCTGCATTGAGCATTTCAGCATAAAATTTTTTTCATATGACTGCAAAATTTCCAGCTGCTTTATCTACTTGACAGAAAACAAACATCCGCTTCAAATTGGTTATTTCATTTCTGATATCCATACTAAAATTATGATAAGTATAAGAAGAATTATTAAGGAAACTACCCTGAAACGATTTAAAATCGCTTAAAATATGTAGCTTCCAATCTGTAAAGAGGGGGATTGGTGTATTGTATCTGTAACTTAAATTTAAAATAAAAGCATTCAAGTCAGCTTTAAAAGTATTAAAACTTTTAACTGGATTCAATTTTTTGTTAATACGTAATTTGGTTCCGAAATTCAATAGATAACGTAGATTATCATTTTTGATAATGTTCAGATCTCCTGTTACGATATGTTGTCCGGTATCGTTTAAAAACTTTGAATTTTTATAATCTTCGCATTTACATTCCAAATCCAGGTATGATTCAAGTTCTTGAGAAACTTCTCTATAATTAAATAGAATACTGCCCAGTGTTTTTGTATATTTGTAAGTCGATATAACTGCAATATCCTTAACTGGAAATAAGCTATTGTAACGTGAAATTATTGAGCTTAACTGTAAATGATCAAAACTTTTTTGTTGAAAATTGCATACAAAATAAACTTTTTCTATATCAGGAGGCCTACATTTGCCAATTTTATATAACAAAATATCATTAACTAAATCTTTAAACTGCAGGTTTGTACAATTAAAATTTCCTATTTTCTGAATATATACTGAGAAGATTGCAACAGAAAATAGGAAATTTTAATTGTACAAACCTGCAGTTTAAAGATTTAGTTAATGATATTTTGTTATATAAAATTGGCAAATGTAGGCCTCCTGATATAGAAAAAGTTTATTTTGTATGCAATTTTCAACAAAAAAGTTTTGATCATTTACAGTTAAGCTCAATAATTTCACGTTACAATAGCTTATTTCCAGTTAAGGATATTGCAGTTATATCGACTTACAAATATACAAAAACACTGGGCAGTATTCTATTTAATTATAGAGAAGTTTCTCAAGAACTTGAATCATACCTGGATTTGGAATGTAAATGCGAAGATTATAAAATTCAAAGTTTTTAAACGATACCGGACAACATATCGTAACAGGAGATCTGAACATTATCAAAAATGATAATCTACGTTATCTATTGAATTTCGGAACCAAATTCCGTATTAACAAAAAATTGAATCCAGTTAAAAGTTTTAATACTTTTAAAGCTGACTTGAATGCTTTTATTTTAAATTTAAGTTACAGATACAATACACCAATCCCCCTCTTTACAGATTGGAAGCTACATATTTTAAGCGATTTTAAATCGTTTCAGGGTAGTTTCCTTAATAATTCTTCTTATACTTATCATAATTTTAGTATGGATATCAGAAATGAAATAACCAATTTGAAGCGGATGTTTGTTTTCTGTCAAGTAGATAAAGCAGCTGGAAATTTTGCAGTCATATGAAAAAAATTTTATGCTGAAATGCTCAATGCAGAGTTAAATAATAGTATAACTTACAAAGTATGTAAATCTTCCGTACAGACACTTATTAATAAGCATTTGGCTTTTTCGAAGCAAACAAAAATTTCTTTTCCTCGTAGTAAAAATCTATCATTTCCATTTCTTTTTCTGACCCCTAAATTTCATAAAGTTCCTACAAAGTATAGATTTATTTGCAGCAATGTCAACAGTATAGGTAATAATTTTAATAGGAAATTTGAGGATTTACTTAAAAAAGTTTTGAACATGTTAAAATATAAATATAACGATAGTAATTGTTTCTGGATTGTTTCTAATAGCTTCGAAATTGCTGAAAAATTAAAATGCAATAGTATTAATTCTATCCAAACATATGATTTTGAAAATTTATTCACTACCATTCCTATCAATAGTTTAAAGGAGGCACTTTTAAAGACAGCGGAACTGGTTTTAGATGTTACAGATTTCAACTCTAACTTGTTTAATAAATTATGTCGTTTTTGCCTATACAACAATTACGTTTATACAGGTTCTAAAGTATATTTACAGATCAATGGAATTGGTATGGGTACTAGTTACTCATCCACAGCTGCTAACTTATTTTTATTTTTTTATGAGTTTCAGTACAGTATTAATAAAGCTGATCTCCAGTTCCTGGCTTACAGATACATAGACGACTTGATCGTCTTAAACTTCAATAATGATTTTAATGAAATTTCTCAAGAAATTTATCCTGACTCCCTGACACTAAAGAAAACTAACAATGATGGTTTAGAGGCTGATTACCTTGACTTAAAAATAATTTTAGAAAATAACAAAGTACATATTTCAATTTACAATAAACGTAATAGTTTTCAATTTCAGGTTAATCAACTTGTTCACTGGTCCTCCAATATTTACAAACGCATTTATATTAATATAATTATTAGTCAAATATTTCGTTTTTTTAGAATTTGTACAGATAAACATCTGTTTAAGAAGGAATTGTTTAATTTTAAATGTAATTTATATTACAAAAACAATATACCTTTAATTTTTATAAAAAAATATTCAGATTTTGCAGATTTTCTTCATTACTGATCGATTGCTTTTCGACGTCAGTGAATGACTCATATTTCCTAAAGCCTTTTCAAGGACGGTTCTATGATGATGTGCTGCGTCGATTGGCAACAGAACTGGAAAGAATTTGGATTGGTTGATTGGATGCTGGATTCCGCTCTGTTTAGTTTGTTTTATGTTTTATATTTGGGTTGTGGCAATGTGGCTAAGTTGGTTGAGTGTGGTTTTTTCAATGAACATATTTTTAGCATCTTTTACTGTGTTCCAGGTGAGGCATTCATTTAATATTGTTGGCGTAGGGTCCGGTGGGGGAGCATGTGATAATAGCCAACGAATGTTTTAACATTTGTTTTTGCTATCACTGTTCTGGCCGAAACCCACTGCCACTAATGTATATTTTATCGAATGCTCGGCTGCTTTTGAAACATAACCCACTGCCGATGATTCCGCAGCCTATTTTTTTTTTTTTCCTAGTTTTTGTTAAAGTTTTAATGTTTACATAGATATTTTTCTTGTTCTTCTTGTTCTGTGAGGGGGGGTGCGCTGGTTCAGGCTAAATATAATCTTATACTGCTTTATATTTAATTTATGTGTTTTACTGCAGCTGTTTGGCGCATTTCACATGAATTTATCTTGTTTTTTGTTGGTGATTACTGTGCTTTACGTTTATATATATATATATATATATATATATATATATATATATATATATATCGTGTGGGGTATCCTGTGGAAGCTTTCATAACGCTGAACTCAAAAATACATTTCTTTTAAATTTTAGATATTATATTTTCAGAGATATCATAAAAAATATAGTGCAAAAATATGACCTCTCCTCCTCTATTTCTGAATCTATAAAAACTAAAATTATGAAAAGGTTAGAGGTAGTAGACGCTAATTTAAACCCCGAAGGAAAAATATACCGATTACCCTAAGACACATAGTTTTTGAGGAAAGCGCATTTTTCCGTTAAACATAAATTTCTATTTGCTGGTATTCAGCAAAGGTGTTGAGGAGCGGTGGAGGTACTTATCGTAGTAGAAGTATAACAGCACTGTTGATAAAAATTTTTGAAAAAAAAATCGTGGGTAATTAGCCGAGATATTAACCCTGAAAGACATGTACGGCTTGAACATATGTAAAGACAAGGGCGGTGTACTCTACGTACCGTCGGCTTTCAAAGCCTAGATAACAACTTTTAATGATATATTTGTGTAATGCAATTCCCAGTAGCAGTATAAAAGCAATAAACATGAAATTGTTAAAAACAGACTAATTTAATCAGACTTAATCACATAAATACTATGAGATTCGCGCCTAGTGTGCACTGAGTGGATCTCTCAATACGCCTTGCGTGTCGTTAAAAGTTCATTAAAAACCTATCTGAAAAATGCAGCACAGACCAAGGCGGTGTTGCAACTTTGCGACCTCCTATTGAAACGCGCTTACCACAATTCCAAGTTTAAACTTTGAACAAGGGTATTTTTTAGCTACACTTTAAAAATAACAGGTTATTAGTACGCTGAATTTAGTTTTATGAAATGCCAAATGGAATTTAAATATCTACTACTTTTATTGTCAGTACCGAATTAAGTTCCTTAACAAAACAGATTAGGATAAGATTAAAAAAAAGAGTTATTCAGAATAGCAATATTTGATAATATTTAGTCTTCATATCTATTTGAACTTTTCTTGTATATATAGCTATACCCAACCCTATGTTGTATAGCTTTTTACAAAGTCTTTTCATTCTATTAGCAACGATTTTTTTTAAATGATACAGTAACTCAAATATTTATTGTACAGAAACCTCTAAGCGCGAGTAATACTCGCACTTGACCGTTTATTGTAAAATTGACACTTAACACTTTAAAATAAGAATGTTCTCTAATAGGATCCATATTTTCTTTTAAAATTAAGGAATCTATAACCAGTATTTACCCTTAAAGAAAAGGGTACAAATTTTGTTCCTAATCATACAGCGGTATTCTGCATTGGATTGCTTAAAACAATTAGCAGACTACTGCTACAAATGTTTGTCTATGCATTTATAACAAAAGATCTGAGTCCCATCTCATCGTTGATGAATAGTTAATCCTTAATCCGTTCAGGTTTAGAAGTGTAGTTAAAGTTGCAAAAACGTTTCAAATGCTGTTCTTGCATCAAAACTGTTATTTGAAAAATACACACTATGTAGCCATTAATAAACGGGACTTTCATTTTTTGACATTTTGTCGAATATTTAAATATGTACTAGTCGGATTGTTCTGGAACTTCAGGATTATGAATATCTTTGACTTGATATTTATCAACGGCGATTTGATCAGAAGTACAATTTAGGGGCCAACACGAAACAATAATATTTGGGATCACTCTGTCAAATAAAATGAACAAAATGATCTATCGCTGCAACTTGCGAATATGTGCATATTGTTCAATATGTGTATTCATTTGTGAAAGATTATATTCATTATAGATTATATTCATTATTCAAGATGCATTATATTCATTGAGATATATCGATTTTTTTTCAAGTTCAAAGGATCCTAGCATATTTTTTTTTGTTTATATCATGCAATTTCCTACCAAAATTAAGGCCAGTTTCAGAAAATTTGAAATAATGTAGAACAAATAATATAATGCAATTGGAATGTAAATATATTAAACATTTGTTGAAATATGCACAGTAGCATAAAATATTTTTTATATGAGCATGAGCGCACGATAACAAATATTTTTTTCCTGATTTAATAGCCATCTCTAAGGAGCTACTCATAAAAAAAAGCCTATCAAATGTCGTCAAAATTACGAATGATATCAGCGATGGAGTGAGCTGATTTTTAGTTGTTTTCCAAAAACAGCTATATGATAAGGGGTTTTCCATAAATTGTCGCTTTTAATTTATTTTTTTTTCATTTTTATTGATGGTTTCGTTCATCATAAAAAACCCGAGAATGAGCATATTTAACGGAAAAAAGATGTATCAAAATCCAAGAATTTCTTCTAAATCTACTCGTAGACAGTCATTAAATACTAACTCCTTTGCTGAAAGCCTTTATTAATAAAAAATGACAATTTGTAGAAAATCCCTTAACATTCAGCAGCTTTTAGAGAGCAACTAAAAATTAGCTCCCTCTATCGCGGATATCTTTCTGAAATTTCACGATATTTGACTGGCTTTTTTTATAAATTGCTCATAGAGTTGACTATTAAATCATGAAAAAATAGAAATTGTTATCGTGTGCGTATGCGCAGATGAAAGTGTTTTATACAACTGCTCATATTTTATCAAATGTTTAATATATTTACCTTCCAATCGCACTATTTTATTTCTACTACACTTTGTTAAATTTTCTGAAACCGACGTTAAATTTGGTAGAAACCCTGCATGATATAAACAAAAAGCATGCAAGATTTTTTTAAACTTTAAAATATGGAGGTAGAGTCGTGGAAAAAAAAGTAAACACCCCCTACTAACTCCTCAACAAATTACCGTGGAAGAAAGTTACTGGTACCGAACGATTGGAAATAAAGTCTACTTTTAAATCTTGTATAGAAAATTTGCTTAGGGGGCCATCTACATATTAAAACGAATCCAAACTTCATTTTTTTCAATGACAATACCCAATTTTAACGATATATTTCAAATCTTCAGTTCAAACTATGCCTAGACACCGAATTTCAAGTCATTTGAATGATAAGTTTTTGAATTATAAACATTCAAAATTTAGTGCTTCTAATGTTAAATTACATTTTCATATTTTTATTTATATCTCCTGAAATTCTGCTCCTAATGTTCTAATTTTTTGTGTAGCAATAATACTAATATACCCAAACATAAATATGCTGAATTTGAAATTTTTATAACTTTATAATATGAATTATGATTTATGAAATTAACACTCGCAAAAAATTATGAATTGCAACCTACAATTTTTTTGATGGAATTAGATTTATTAAGTCCTGCTTTATGTAAATCCAAAATTTCACATTTTTCTTCCAGGTAGTTTTCAAATTATGCTTAAAAAACGGCAAAATGATGGTTTAAGGGGCCGTCTATAGTAGGAGTGACTAGATATTTTGAAATTTCTTCTGCTGTCATGTAATCTAGCAGGCTTCATTGACTTCTTAAGTCCGCCATGATCAAGATGAGGGCTCTCCCGGTTAACAATAGACTTCCGAACTTCAATTTGGACACAGCCCTTAAAATACGCTCGTTTTGAAATAATTAATTTTTCAGAAAATTGTGGTACGAATTGCATAAAAATTTGTTTTTAGGCTAATTGAAGTGTGTAGAGTTCATTTATGCTGTCAGAATTGTGTACTGTTATTGAAAAAAACAAAGTTATGGTTCGTTTTAATATGTAGATAGCCTTCTAAGCAAATTTTATCTATATCATTTAAAAGTTGACTTTATTTCCAATCGTTCGGTATCAGAAACTTTCTTCTGCGATAATTTGTTGAGGAGTTAGTAGGGGGTGTTTACTTTTTTTTCCACGACTGTGCATCTCCAAGAATATACGTGTTATTCTTCACAAATGAATGCACATCTTGTACAATATCCACATATTTCTAAGCTATAGCAATAGATAATTTCAAGCGTTTCATTTTACATTGTGATCCGAAATATTATAATTTTTCTGAGATTTTTTTTTGGCACCCTAACTGTCCTTCTGATCAAATCGCCGTTGACAAATATGAAGTCAAACATATTCTTCATATTCCTGAGCTTCCAGTAATATCCGACAATAAAATCTTAAAATATTCGACAAAAGTGAAAGTGTCCAGTGATTAATGGCTATATAGTGTATATGAAATTTAAATTTTCGGAAAGCCCATGGGTCAAAAACTTCATTCATACTCTGACAAGAAAACAGTAAAAATTACATTTTCTTCTACAACCAAAACTTACCAAGTTATGGTACTCTGAACTTTTGAAAATGTTAGCGTTTTCTAGCATTAAAAGGAGCGGTTTTTAGGGTTTAATATTACTGACAATTATTAAAATTCAAAGTAACTGAGTAGGTTTTCGTAATAGAATAATATATTTTGTACTGCTTTTCTTAGAGCAACGTTTTTGTAAGTATTTTAACCAACAGGCGCATAGATCGCAACCAAATTTAAACTTTTATTAAATGCGTATTATTCTTACGTAAACAGATTTTCATATGATTAAAAGGCTTGAAACTTGGTTAGAATCCGAACTATATTTTTGAAACTAACGTTTTAATTACAAAAATTAACAATTAAATTAGCATTGGTTAACGACAAAAAGAGATATCTTGAATACGACTTTATTATTGCCATATGTAGCAGTCAACATAAATGTCAACATTTCACAGACTGGATTAGCAATGGAAATTGAACAACAGGACAGCAAGACGACGGAAACTATATTACCTGTGTTTTATTTAATTGAAATCTTATCGATAATTAAAGACAGCAGTTACAATAAAGTTTTCCAATTGAATTTTAGAGGCAATTACTTAGTATAACAGTTTACGCGCAGGATTACAAAATAAATTTTGCAACTAGAATGAAAATTTTCGTGTTATAATTCAGACTATAGTCATTACTCTGAACCTAAATAAATTTGTATTTAAAGCATTTTTATATTTTTATACAAAGTTGTATTTATCTAATACAAAATTTTGAAAATAATGGCAGTATAATCCCCTAAAAAAATATTTTTTTGAACAATAAAAATGAAATTTTAGGTTCAGTTTATACAGACTAACATAAATTGTATGTTTTGAAAATTTCATGGAAAAATATTGAGAAAATTTTCAGATATTCTGCGCGTGATGTCCAAAAACGTCAGTTGGGAAAAAATGACTTGAAGTTTCGGAAACACCGCTGCAGCTATTGAGCGGGTATGATTCTAAAAGTCATAACTTCTGTTCTAATAGGAATTTCAAGAGACCAATTACACTGGCCTCCGAAAGTTAAGGTATTGGATGCTTTCGATTGCACACGTTTTGACGAATATCTACAAAAATTATTGGCGAATTGTTCTTGAACATCTGGGATGAAAAAAACTTGTTTGATTTCATATTTCTTGGTGAAGATTTAGTCGGGAGGAAAATTAGGGAAATAATGATAAATTTAATAATAAAATAATATGCGATCACCTATGTAACAGAAAATGCTGGAAATGGTTTGTCACTGTATTAAATGACAATTTGGGTCTTGTTCAACGTTTGTGTGCATTTTTGTCAGCATAGCACTCATTTTCGGGAAGATGTTATTGTGTCTGTGAAAAATTCAAAAGTTTTTTGCTTATAGCATACAGAGTTTCCAACCAAATTTAACACAACTTTCCGAAAATTTTCCAAAGAATAGTAACAAGAGTACACTGGAATTAAAACATGAATATATTGAATATTTGATGAGATATGGGCATTTTTATGAGATAATTTTTAACTGCGCATGCGCTAAGATTTCAAAATTTTTATTTCATAATATTCTAGTCAGTATTTTGAGGCAACTTCTATAAAAAGTCCAGTCAAATGTTGTGAAAACTTAGAAAGATATAGTGAGCTGATTAAAAAGTTGTGGAAAATCCCTTATAATAAAGCTATTTTTAGGAAGCAACTCACTATATCGACCCTATCTTTGTGAATTTTCGCGATATTTGACTGGACTTTTTATATAAGTTGCCATAAATAGCTGATTACCAAATTATATAATAAAAATTTTAGGATCTTCCACGCAATCGCAGTAAAAAAATATTTAATACAAATGCCCATATCTCATCAAATATTCAATATTTCCATGCTTTAATTGCAGTATACTGTTCCTACAGTTCTTTGTCAGGTTTTCGAAAAGTTGAGTTATATTCGATTGAAAACTCAGTCTACTATAAACAAAAAACTTTTGAATTTTTCACAGACACAATAACATCTTCACGGATATGAGTGCTATGCTTACACATATGCACTCACACGTTAAACAGGACACAAATAGTTGTTTAACACAGTGACAAACCATTCCTAGCATTTTCTGTTACATAGGTGAACGCAAATATTATTTTATTATTAAATTTATTATTAGCCCCCTAATTGTCCTCCCCACTAAATCTTCGCCAAGAAATACGAAATCAAACATGTTTTTTTTTTTTGTTTTTTTTTTTTCATCCCAGAAGTTCAAGAACAATTCGCCAATAATTTTTGTAGATATTCGTCAAAACGTGTGCAATCAAAAGTATCCAGTCCCTGTACCTTAAATTTTTGAAGCCAGTCTAAATCAAACTGTTCAGAAAAAATAGAAGATTAACATCTAAAAAAAATTAAATTTCGAAAATTTTGAAGCTTTTAGTGTCCTGAGACCCCTTAAAAGAATATAGATAGTCTAATATTCAAAAGTAAATTAAAAATATTACACATGAACGTAAATTAATTCTTGCATGTGAACATAAAATTATATTAGCACAAAAATGTAACTTTAAGATAAGTCGTGAAATATTATAATTTGACGTCTTTCAACAAATATGAGCTTTATAAACATTATTCAGTGATTTCTCGTTGCAGAAGTACAATTTAGTTGGACGGAAAAGTACATGGTATACGTTTTCAATATTTTAACTTTGTTTCGTTTAATATTTTAATGCTTCAAAACAACCGCTTTAACAACGCAAAGGGTAATATATTCATTAGAATAACGTTTAAACGTATACATACTGTCAAGTACTTTAGTCTCTGAATGTTACTGTTAATTTAAGCATTTTAGACATTTCATGTGTATAATTTAGGATTGCTGTTGTTATAATCTATTTCCTCTTAGGCACTGTTGAAATCATATATAGTGTTCGTAGATTATCATGCATTTTGCTCTCCAATTATCGGATACAGATGTAATGACAAATTGGACTGAAATATGTAATGTAACAGTCAAAGTTTATTATGGAATTCCTATTTCTTACTGCAAAAGTGAATCCAGACAATTTTAAGAGTTAATTTAATATAATCACTAATAGTTAGAAAATTTATCTTGCTTCAGAATATTTTTTCATTTAATTCATATATTATCAAGAAATTTATATAAATCAAAATGAAAAAAATAACGATTTTGTATTTAAAAAATTTATTTTTTAATAAAAATAATTTATTGCATTAACGTCAATTTAATCAATTTTCGATGTTGTCTAAAGAAAAATACCTTGACAAATTTTAGAAATTAAAGTGAAAATAAATACAATTTCGGAATTTGAAACTAACAGATTTTAAAGTCTGATATATTAAAGATTTTATTTATTTTTTGCAAATTGTTATAAAAAAATCTCTGCTGATGTAAGTTTTCATTTCATTCCAGGAAAAGGAATGCAATTTGGGATGTGGTTACCGTAAGGAACAGGATCAACAAACAGAGGAAGAACCACAATCTTGCTGTGCTATCTCACAATTACGTGATAAAGTGTTGTATATTTAAGGTGATAAAATGTTGTATATTTCAAATAAAATACTGTCTTTGTTTCATCTAAAAATTATCTTCACATTTCAAAACATATTTTATACTTTGCTGGAAAAAAGTTTACAACCGCAAGCAAATTTTGTTGTTTAGAATAAAATTCCGTAAAGAGTTATATATCATGAATTTAGATACATATATATGATATAATATGCAATGTTACCGTTACGGTCAAAAATTTCCGGCCAGTTAGTTTCTTTGATTTGTTTGACAGAACGTTTCAGCGAAGAAGCACGATTGCTCCAAAAGTTAGGAATTAGCAAAGTACCTCTGACCACATGATCATTTTGATTGGATACTGAAGATAATTGATGCAAAGTGGAGGAATTCGAAATTCGCGTGTACAAAAGTTTCCGGCCGTTTGTCATCCATCAGATTTTGATATCGGTAAAGTGTTTTTTTGGCCGTGTTTCTTATTAATCAATGTGAATAACATATTTGAAATTCAAAAATGAAAAGGTGAACCATTTATTATTCCTAAACGAGTGACTTTTTTGTCGCTAAAGGGACAGTCCTCTCGTGAGATTGAGGCAAAATTGTCGATCGGAAAATTTGCTGTGAACGATATTTAAAAAAAATATAAAGATGGTGATGGCCTTCGGAACTTGCCACGGTTCGGGAGGCCCCTGAAAATGACTACTGTTGCGGACAGAATTATCAGGAACTACTCTATTACCACATTTTTAGCCCAATGTATTCTGTACAAATTGCTTCAATCCGCACTTGAATTGGATAAATAAACGATGAATTATTTACAATTCCGTAAACCCTTCTTCTGAGAAAATTGCTGCAGACGATGAAACAAAGATGGCCGCCATGCACAAACAAAAATTAACAAAATTAAAATAATAGCCATTTTAAACTTCCATCATGTTAGGGTTGTTGTACAAAAAAATTCAGATTTTTTAAAAATGGTCGAGCAACGAATTAATGATTTTCTGGACCACTTGAAATGGATTGACCCAAATACGTTTTATAAATACCACCAGTTGCGCCATTGGAAAGATATTCGAAATGTTTTTTTTTTTTTTTTTTTTTTTTTTTTTTTCCTCACAAAGTTTCCATCTGCATCCAAAAAAAAAAAAAAAACACGATAGAGCCTCATCCTAATCATACTATTTTGACCTTACATATCATATTTCAAATGGGAAATTTTTAAACCGGTAGATTGAATCAAATTTTTCAATTCCATGTCGATATTCCTTACATATCATATTTCAAATGGAAAATTTTCAAACCGGTAGATTGAAACAAATTTGTCAATTTTATGTCGGTGTTCTCTAAGATCTCGGAAATTCTAAATGTTCTTTTCACTGAAAATTGACTGAAATTTTTTTTAAATGTACTTTAGCACAGACAAATTTAATTTATAACAGGTATAAAATATTCAGTAACAAAAATTACGTGAAATGGCTCCAAATGCATGTAGTACTAATTTTTAACATACATAGTTTAAAAAAATATATCGGAAAGATTTTAGCCTTGCAGAAAATATATCTCCCTTAATAAATTAAAATTATTGATTTTAGAAAAAGGAAACTTTGATATATCATTTAAATAATTCCGGAGATTCAAGTTCTCATCTTATGTGCTTATATTTAATTTTTAAAACATGTAGATGTTTAAAACACGCTGTATTTTCAAATGAAATCTTTTTACATTTTGGAATGAATAAAAAAATAGTTTTTACCCCAGTTTGATCTTCAAAAACGTACATTTTGAGGAGAATAACTGTAACAGACCGGACGGTGGCGGCGGCAAAGCGACTACGTCATCGTATTTCACCGAGATGATTTAATGATGTGGTGACAGATTATTAACAGTACATAAAAGAAGAACTGATCTGCCTCGGTATTCTTTGGTACTATACGAGCAGAATTAAGCGTCGATTAGTAATTTTAGAGATATTATAAAAATTTTGAGTTTCTGCATGAAAGTTTAACATGCTATAAATCTCAAATAGTACAATAAGAAAATTTCAGTCTGCATCGTGATATCTTGATAGATCCTGGAGGCAAACAGGCGTGAATGTGTTAATTTTAAGTCGACTCTCAAATCATTGACTTTCGAAATGAAATTTCTGATAAATCAAAACATGATGTCATATTGCACTTATTAATAACGTTGTTTACTAGGGGGGTATATTGGGGAAGTATTCCACAAAGACGACACAGTATAACAGAGAGCGAAGTTTACAAGCTGTAACGTCACATCTAAAATATAAAAGCAACTAGAAAGAGAGAGTTTGCAAAGGTATAATATTTTTCATTTCCTTCGAATTGAAACTGGTTAAATGAAAAACTGACATGAACTAGGGATCTGAACATGTCTTACTAGACGTAAGAAATGTTTATTTTAAGGGCAAAATTTCATTTATCTTTTCATCATCGAGCGGCATCGAATTTAAGAGATATTTCACATGATGTTTGCGGTTTAAAGCACCGAAATGTAGTTAATTAAACGCTGGCGAAATTTCTCAAATTCTGACTAATAACAGAAAATAAAAAGTAGCATTTTTTATGCACTACTTTGTAAAAATGCTGATTAATGTTCTTAAAATATGTTTAGTTCATAATTATGGCGTAGGGAAAATTCATAACAGTTAATTTCGGGTCAAAGTTCGGTTAACTATCTTGGCTGTTTTCAAGTCATACACTGAATATTTATATTTTAAAACATCTTTTTTAATGTCTTAAGATGGATTGAGTTTCCAAAAGCTGTGTCAGGAAATTTTGTTGGCAAGTATATGTAAACTTTAAGAGTACCAGTTAAAGAGAGATAAAATCATATTTAAGTACAGTTTTCATTTAAAAACGATTGAAACTTTACCTTATTCAGTAGAAGTAATGAATTCGTCAAGAAATTGAAATTTTTTCAGTAATATTTATGGCAAAGGTTAACTGATTTTGCCTGATTTTATTAAAAATAATACACTCTTAACATTTAATTATTTCCCGCAATAAATGCACAGAACTGCTGCAATGTAATTTTACCCACATTTACCTAGTGAGATCAGTATTTCATAATATATTGATCCACAGCAACTTAGTAAAACAATTCTTCATTTTTAAGGTTTCTATCATCAGCCTATTCGTCTCACTCCTCTGTCTGTCTGTCTGCCTGCCTGCCTGCCTGTCCGTCTGCCCGTCTGTCACAGAGCCCGTTCTCAGAAACTATATATATTGGAGTCTTGAAATTTTGCAGACTTAACACCTCACATCAAACGACAAATCATAAAATTTTGAAAAAGTCGTAATTAACGGACGTTATTAATTAAAAAACCCAAATTACAAGATCGGAAAGGCATTCATAATTCAACAAAAGCATGGATTTTTTATCAAATTGCAAAAACAATCTCTTTCCACAGATTAAAAACAGGTGTCATCATTATCTGCAGACGTATTGGCAGCCGAGCTATTTAAGCAGATCATGTATTTTACGTACTAGGATATTTTAAAACGAATTTTAAACTTTTAAATTATTAAATTTTTTGGTTAATTTTTTTTACATCTGGACGTAAAATGTTTGGCTGATTTCATGAATGTCCATTTTAATCTTCTATCTTAATTACAAGCTGAGAAATTAATTATTATTTAATTTTTCTTTTCTATTTCTATCAAATACTTATTTTAAAATGAAGTAACGTGCTTTTTTAACCACGATTTCATTCGAAGTAGGAAATCTAACAATACGTGATCTGTTGGAAACTTGAAGGTAGTTTATATTACGGATATAGTTTTAAATTTCGGGCGGGGGTAGGGGGGGCCGCTAATTTCACTAATTGATTTATTTCTATTATATACTTATTTTAAAAGGCAGTCACGTGATGTTTCATTGCAGTATTCTTCTGAACAGTGTCCGATTTTTAAAAATACAGCATAAATGTTACTTATGCAATATAAAAATGTCAGAAGTATTCATACCACTATTTTCGAATTCTAATTTCAGCAAATATATTAAATTCTTGGTTGAGACCGCCCCCCCCCGATCCATGTATGTACCGATAAATTGTGTAAAGGAGTTTCGTTCAGATATACTTTTGTTAAGAATAGAGTGCGCTCCCTGGTGGTGGAATGTGGAACTAACAGACCGCGGTTTCATTTTAAGTAGGAATTCCAACAAAGCGATCTGTTTGAAACTTTAAGATAATTTATAACACATAAGAAAAAGTTCATAAAAAATGGCGCCTGAAATTTCAAGCAGGTGGGGAGTGGGGGAGGCGCAAAATATTTCTTTTTTTTTTTTTTTTTACCTTTTTGTTTCATACCGTTTCAGGTGCAGATTTTTTGACTGAGTCCTCAGATACATGCTACTTATTTTACTAATTTATATTTATATAAATATGTCAAAACTTAAGTTACCACTATTTCCGAATAGTAATTTCAACAAATATCTTAAATTCTTGCTGAAGACCGCCAACTCCTCGAGGAACATATCTACTGATAGGTTGTGTAAAGGAGTTTCGTTCAGATACGCTTTTGTAGAATGTGGAATTAATAGATTGCGATTTCATAGTAGGAAATCTAAATGCGATCTGTTTTTAAACATTAAGATACTTTATAACACATGATAAAAAAAGTATAAAGAAGAATGGCGCGTCGCATTTCGAGGGGCGGGGTGGAGTTGAGGGATGGGCGCGAACAAAATTAGGAAATATAGCTGGACGATCTGTTTGAAACTTTAATATAGCTTATAAATGGGGCGGTGGGGTTCTCTTCAAAATTGCCGACTTTTTTCTTTTAAAAAGGGGGGGGGGAGAAGAAAAAGAGGGATTTTTTTTTTCATTAAAAAGAAGGGTAGAAAGGGAAGTGGATTTTTTTTTTCTTCCGTAAATGGAGTATTGGATGTTTCCCATACCACTAGAGATTTCTCACTGTAGGGGACGCGACCTGGTGACCAGTGGGGTGTCTGGGCTTCGCCTGGCTGTGGTTTTCGCCCTCCATTTTGGAATTTCGCGGCCCATAGCGAGCACATGGTTCGGGTTTTGCTACACTTCTTGATTGTCTCATCCTAACTCAAATAGCAGGCCTAATGCAGGTTAATTGCTGCTGATTTCAATCGAGACAATGTTGTCTAATTTTACTCTTAATTATCTAATAAGAAACATTTTTTTTCTACAAGCTTTTAGCTCATTTCGGACTCTAACTTATTCTCAGTTTTTCATTTATTTTTCAAAACTTAAAACTTTTTTTTCTTTTTTTTCTCCCCATCTGACTTTATTTTCTATTTTATCTAACCACATATTTATTTAAATTAAAAGTGTTTGTCATTTTATTGAAATTTTTTCTCAATTACTGAACTTTGAAATTATTCCCATATTGCAAATAAAGCTTGTATTATTATTTTTTTTTTTTCCTCACCATTTCAACAAATTAGAAAAAGTTGTTCTTGAGACTTGATTTTCTAGAGACTCAGCCACTTCTGTTCAATTCCCCCGTGTCCGGCGGTGGTCTCTGGACGGGCTTAACAGCCAATTTGTTTACATGTCATTTTTTTTGTATGTCCCTTCTGCCTGTAATTTGTCAAAATCCAACAATATTTCAAAAATGCTTCATTCTCCCACCCCTCTTTTAAAGATTTTTCCCTCATTGCCCCGTGTTCTGCTGGACTCTTAACTTACTTCCAGTACAAATACTAAATTCCTCATGTTCAACAATAAACATGATTTTTCATCTCCAAATACATACTTTCGAACTTTACAATACAATAACAATACAACAATTCGAACTTTAACTTTCTTTTTTCCTTTTTGCGAGAAAAAAGAAAAAAAAAATCACTAGGAACTTTGAATCCAGCAGAACTTATTAAATTTTTAACCTGTGTTTTGCTGGACCCTTATCTTATTTTCAGTAAGAATTTTAAATTCCTTATTTTCAACAATAAACTTGTTTTTTCATCTCCCAATGCATATTAAATTCGAACTTAAACTATCGTTTTCATTTTTTTTTTTTTTTTTTTTTTTTTTTTTTTTTTTTTTTACGGGAACTTAGAACATTTCGGCCCTTTTATCCTAAATTTCGTCAAAGTCCAAACCCACTTCAAAATTCATCTAAGTCCAACCCCCCCCCCCCATACTTTCTTCAATGTCCAGTCCCCTATGTTCCTGTGTCCAGCAAATTTTTAAACTTTAACCTGTGTTCCCGTGTTCTGCTGGACTAACTTACTCAGCAAAAATATTAAATTCTCTATTTTCAACAATAAACGTGTTTTTTCATCTCCTAATACACATTTAATTCGAGCTCTAATTTTCTTTTTCATTTTTTTTTTTTTTTTTTTTTTTGCATACATTTTATTTTTACTGGAAACTTAGAATATTTCGACACTCATGTCCAAACCCACCTTAAATTCATCTTGTCCAGTACCCCCACGCCCTAAAATAAAATTACAACAATTTTATCCAAAAACAACTCCTAACATATCTAATTACAGTGCTGAGCAGATGCAGGGGCTCACAGACTAAATGCCTCGTTACCTTCCCACCCACTATTCCAAACCAAAACATGCAACAGGCCGGGACGGCGCACAGGGGCCTGTAGATGGGTTCCCACAACCCGCGGATCATTCTTCTGACTAATAATATTTTTTTAAAACTATATCTGCCATTCTAGTTCTCAAAGCCATTTTTTATTTTTTCTCACATACCATCGCTGCTCACAATGGGAGAAAGCCAAACATATTCCATTGCCGAATTGGCAAACAAGGCTAAATCCCTCGTTACCTTAGTCCTGTCAGAGGACGAAAATTCATTCACAGAGGAATCTGCTGACCACCTGAAAAATGTGAAACTGATCCTCCAATCGATCAGAAAACAAGACCACGCCAATCAAAAATCAGTACAGGAGTCCAAACAGGAGTTTGAAAAGCTCCGCTTAAAAGCAGATCTCCTTAAGGAACAGCTCACCACACTAAACGAGAACATTGCCAGCCAGATCCAACAGATCCCAAAGACTGAAGAAATAGTAGCCAGGCTTGAGGAAAGTCTCCATAGCAGACTAGACAAATTAAGAATTGATAATGATAGGGACGCATACCTTCGTAGTCAACAACCTTCCCTGCTCTATAATGATCAGGACGGCAAGTCTCAAGAGTTCCCTTCACCGACAGAGGAGGTAGTACCGGCGGAGCCACAGCGGAGGCCAGGAGAGGAGAGGCATCTTCGAACAATTGTGGTCAGGGGCAAGAAACGCTCCATGTCCGGACTGGCTATTAGAAACCTGCTCGAAAAACAAAATATCGCTTGTCCAAAAGTAGTATTGGAAATCAAATGCCTTCGAAGACAACTGGAACTCTTCTGCCGATCCGCCGAAGAAACGAAAGTCGTCCTAAGTGATCTAAAATCCCATGCTAGAATTGCTGAAGATCTATTCTTCAGCATTAAAACCCTCCCATTTTACAAAACTATCCTGTTTGGAGTTTCCGACGGAACAACACTAACTTATATTACATCGACGTTGGATGAAATTTACGATTATCACCCAGACGAAATCCGATTCATTAAAGCCGTTCCTTCTAAAAGACCCTCATGCAAGGACTGGCACCTCATTCTGTCAGAAAAATTAGCCATGGCAGTAATCCAAGATGGAGGCATACCACTGGGATACAATCTCTGCAGACTGCGGCCACACACCACAGTCCAAAGGTGCAGAAATTGCCAGCGGTATGGCCACGTAGCAAAGTACTGCCATAATGATGAAACCTGCGAAATTTGCGGAGAACTCCACCCATCCTCAACCTGCAACAAATCCCCCTCGTGCGTGAACTGTAGACGCGCAAATAACCTTTTCAATGCACACTGCAGAACTGATCACATAGCCTCTGCCTCCAACTGTCCAACCTTCAAGTTCGAGTATAACAGAGAGCGGGCAAGACTGAACGATCTCTTCCAACTTCCCTTTCGAAATCCCCAAGCACCTCCCCCGGCGGCTCCATCCTCCCACTCTGGTCCGGGACTCCTGGGCGAACATCCTCCTGCACATCGAGGTTATTTTCCTTTTCCGAGTCATGCTCCACCTCCGAACCTCTACTCACCTTACTACCAGGAGGACTACTTCAGCCAGCAGCAGAACTTGGGCTTTCAAGGTAGGAGGTTTTAAACTTTTTATAACATACACAATACAATGTCATCCTCAGCACCTTCTCCCCACCCACCCCTTCCTTTAGGCCGTCTAAATTTTCTCCAAGTAAACCTCAATCACTGCATAGCAGCCAGTGTAAGCACAATCAACCACATGGAAGAGAACGAGATTGACATCGCTCTACTGCAGGATGCTTACTGCTCCGATGGAAACCTCGCTATCTTCAGCAAGGACTGGAGAAGGTTTTCCTCTCGGAATCTCTCCGCCCACATCGTTGTCAGGAGCTCGAGTCTTGTAAGTACCCATCTCTTTACCGGCGACAATAGCGTCTTCATCTCCATAACGGCGAAGGAGGGCGAGATTGTCGTCGGATCCTGCTACGCAGCCCCCTCGGCAAACTTTGGCCTTTGTCTCTCGGAATGGGAACACACCATCACAAACAGGAAGGCTTTCATCTGTGGTGGCGACTTCAACGCGAACTCATCCCTCTGGGGATGTCCGCGTGAAGACGCCCGGGGTGACTTGCTGTCAGGACACATAATTATCCATAACTTGGCACTTGCAAACATGCACAACTCTGAAGCCACTTTCGAAAGACGAGATACAGAAGACAGAGTCATAGCAGAAGGCTGGCCTGACCTAACAATTACAAATTCCTTCACCCTACCACGAATATCACAATGGTCCGTATCAGACAAACACAGTGGCTCAGACCATAAATACATACACTTTTCTTACATGACCTCTCCACTCTACACGCAACGTAGACGCTACAACACAACTCGCGGAAACCTTCGCAAATTTAACAACGTCATCAAAAGTCATAAGTCATCCCTTTCAGCACAACTCGAAGGGGTGCACAGCGAAGACACACTCAACTCTTTCACATCTAATTTAATCGAAACCATGCAGACTGCGGCGAAGGCTTCCTTTCGACTGAAAACAGTCCAAAAATCACACACTTTCTCATTCTGGAACAAGGATCTTAGAAAGCGGAGGAACCAGCTGACAGCCCTCAGACGCAAGATTAAAACATTGCGCCTGCTCAATCCTATCCCCCCTGAAGTAAAGACCCTTGCAGCACGTCGTACGGGACTTAAAGCAGTTTACAAACGTGAGATTCTGGCGGCGAGACGGGCGGCGTGGAAGAAATTCTGCAGCAACAATGAGAACCCTTTCGGCATCACTCAAAAATTTCTGACCGGCAGGTTCTTCACTCCGGATGAAATACGTCTAGAAAGACCAACTCACGAAACCTCGCGACAAAATAACCTGGAATTCCTGACACACACTCTCTTTGGCCCCTCGGCTTATTCCCCAACAAGACAACCAGGATATCCTTTTCACAGCACACGAAGACAAACGCTTCACAAAGGCAGAAGTAAAAACAGCACTATACACATTGAATGACAAGAAGGCCCCAGGGCCGGATTCAATTGACTTTCGGATACTAAAACTCACTCACAAACAACTTCCACACATATTCACGCGCTGGGCTAACCTCTGCCTCAGATACTTTCCTTTAGTACTCAGGCAGGGAGAGGTAGTTTACTTTCTGAAGCAAGGCAAGTCTCCTTCCGAACCCAAGTCATACAGACCCATCTGCCTTCTTTTCACTCTGGGAAAGCTTCTGGAAAAACTTCTGGTTATGCGGTTGACACACTTCTTGGAGTCAAACAACCTTCTCCACCCCAGACAATTCGGGTTCCGCGAGGGCCACTCATGCGAGCTCGCACTTCATGCCATAATGACTGCCTGTACTGAAAGCATAGCCCAGGGTAACGCAACATCACTCGTTTCACTAGACATACAAGGCGCATTCGACAACGTAGAATGGCGAGACATTCTCTTACAACTACAAGCACTCAACTGTCCGGGGAACATAGCTGGTCTCATCGGCTCCTACCTCTCACAGAGGAGCGTCCTGATTAATTGGGGTGCTGGCACATCTAACCACCGATTACAGAAGGGTTGCCCCCAGGGCTCGTGCCTTGGCCCAATCCTCTGGTTGCTTGTAGCAAATGTGCTACTAACAGAACTAAATCGGCTGGGATTTAAACTATTTGCCTTCGCCGATGATTTCAGCTTCATTTTCTCCGGTCGTTACAGACGTCATCTGGAGGAACAGTTTGCCGTAGCTCTTCCTATTTTCTGCCGGCTCCTGGATTTACTGCACCTCACACTCTCACCACAAAAGTCTCAAGCACTAGTATTCACCAAACCACACAGATATGATCCAAAACGCCCTCCAGTGATGAGGATCAATAATGTCTCCATTCGACACGTACAATTCATAAAACTCCTAGGTATAACCATTGACGCAAATCTTAACTGGATCCCACACATTAACGACCTAAAACTTAAATTGACAGCATATCATAATAATTCATTAAGACTAACTTCTAAATTGGGAGGGGTAGACAACAAAACACTGAAGATCTGGTACCTAACAATAATCGAAAGAATAATACTTTACGGGGCCTGTATCTGGGGGGGTAATTTATCATCCATAGCACAACCTAAACTAAAATCAATACAACGCACTTTTCTCCTACAAATTTCAAGAGGCTACCGCACAATCTCCACAGATGCACTACATATACTTACAGGTATTCCATCCATCACACTTCAACTAGAATACGAACACGCCAAATCCTCAATCCTACAGCTAAAACGTGACACAGTAATAGATTCTCTTTTTCCAAACACAACATTGCAATACAAAGTCAGGAGCTGGCAGCTCCACCCCGCTGAGGAGACTTCACATTTTCAAGTAAACACAACACGCAACAGCTACACACCTGCCCTTAGCACCACACTCTTCACTGATGGTTCAGGCACAGAGACTGGCGTGGGCGCAGCCTTCTGCGCCACGGAGGGCACGGTGGTGGTCCATCAGTGGTCTGCAAGGCTAGATGATAATAACTCCGTATTCCAAGCGGAGCTGTTCGCAATACTAAACGCATTAGAGTGGGTGGAATCCCACTCTAGCAATAGTATTATCATCTACAGTGACTGCCTCTCTGGCCTGCAGGCAATACAGGCACACAGGACAAAACATCCTCTAGTACTGCAAATCAAACTAAAACTTAAGAATCTCCTACATCGTATCTCACTAGGTCACGTCTCGGCTCACAAAGGTATCTTTGGCAATGAACTAGCAGACAACCTAGCGAAGAAGGCCACACAGAAAGAAACAATAGACACACACCTCCCAGTGCCCCAGTCATACGTCAAAAAGGTCCTTAGAGCAAGGATACTGACGCGATGGCAGGAGCACTGGGATACTTCAAAAAAGGGCAGGCACACATATAAGCTAATTCCTAAAGTTTCTCTCACACTATATAACTTAACACCCTACACCACTAGCTTCTTAACAGGACATGGCCCTTTCATGGCATATCTGGACCGCTTCAAAATAAGATCCACTGCCACTTGCGTCTGCGGTGAAGATGGCACTATAAGTCACCCGTACTACAGTTGTACTCTCACGCAACGCTGGCACTTGAGGCGTCCAGACATACTGCCAGTCAACTGGCTCCAAAACGTCCTTTCCCGCACCCTCCTACTCAACAAATTAAAACACATTCACAATTTCCTTACATACTTAACAAACTTAACTTAAGCCCTGGTTCTGCTTATCCAGTCTCACTGCCACCATATCAATCTTCAAACAGCACCAGAATCCAGTCCTCTTTGTAGGCTCCAGCAAATTCTTCTACTCATCAATGTGTGGTTTCCTACGATCGCAAGAGCCTCTGCTCGTGCTTCTGACCATTCTATCAAGAGATACATCTCCAATGGACGCTTGAGTATCTGCTCGTGCCATCTTACTTGTTCCACACAAAGCATTACATCTCCAATGGACGCTGAGTATTTGCTCGTGCCATCTTATTTGTGCCACGCAAATCATTACATCTCCAATGGACGCTTGAGTATTTGCTCGTGCCATTTTACTTGTGCCACGCATTCCATTCTTTTCCCTTCCTGCCGCCCCTTGTCGCGAGAGGGGTTCCTACCCCGGCGGCCAGGATCAGTGATGTTTATTATTATTATTATTATTATTTATTTTATTTTATTTTTACTTTAAATGTTCTCATACTCCCGCCCTCTGTCGCGAGTAGGCGTTTTCCTGGCGGGAAGGCATTCGTCTAATTTTTGTAATCCCACTTTGTTCTTTTTAAAATAAATTCTGTGTTCCGTGGTCGGTGGTGCATAGACGTCCTTAGCGGGTGAGCGTCGCCCCTTGAGCATTTTGAGTTTCTCCGTCTGCATACGGCCGGACAGGGCTGTACTCACTAACGAGCCCCAACGTGTCGGGGAACATACCGGGAGAGACGTTAAGCTCTAAGGGGCAGGCCTAGCCGGCCCTGAGCAGTCTCTCTTAGGCTGCCTAATATAGCTTATAAAACATAACAAAAATTTTAAACATCAGGCCGCGTCAAAAATCATGGTGACCATCCCTCACTTTGCTAAATTTGGCAATTTTCTAAATTTGGCAGATACCCGTCATGTCATATATCATAGAATTTCGGAGGAGGGGCACGAATAAAATTAGAAAATATAACAAAGAGTATCTGTTTGAACCTTTACGATAGTTTAGGAAGGGGTTGCCAAAATTTAGAATGTGTTCCATGGCGATAAATGTACTGGACGTTTTGAAAGGTATATTAAACGAAACCCTCCGTGCGATCTATGATCACACTTACCCACTTGTTTTTATTTTAGTTGAAAACTTAGAAAAGCAGATATCAAATCGAGTTTTGACCAAAATTTTGAAAAAATGCGCCAATGTGTGTCATGTATATTCTGTGAAATATATTTTGCTTCATACAAAGATGAAACTAATCAGTGAATACCTAACATGCTTGTGGTTAAATTTCTTAAATTAAAGAATATGATTTGTTTCAATTTCATTATTTGTTTTAATAAAAAACATCACATGGCAGTGGAAGAGACAGTCAGAAATAGTTTCTTTTAAATCACTCACTTTAATTATCAATAAGAATTGAACTATGTTGTTTTCTAAGCCCTATTTCTGCATGTTTTGCATTCAACCTTTTAATCAGTCCTTCTGCTTGAGTCACTTTTTTTTTTGTTTACCTGTTTACTTTTTTTATCTTTCTTCCGTATTTCAATGTACTCCCTGACATTATATCCAGGATTATTCTTATCTGTTAGACTCTTCTTTTGTGTTACTTTCTGACATTTTCTTTGTTTCTTTATTCTGACTGTTTATAATAAATTAACTATAAAATTCTTAAAATTGATGCTTTTTATCATTGATAAAATTGCACGAAAGCTATATCCGAAATATATTTTTTAATATGATGCACCAAGTTTAGCTCATTTCTATGTATTTCAATTAAATTAATTAATTATTTTAAGAACTCAAAATAAGTTAAAATAAAAACAACTAGAAAGAAAAGATCATACGTCAAGCATCGATTATGAAACACTTTTCGACACGTTCAGAATAATGTAACAAAACATTAATAAATTGAAATAGGATGCCTAATTGAACCATTTAGAAACCCATTAACATATTTGAAAATTCGATTTCAACTACTTTCATCTACAGTCGGAAAATTATCCGAATTCTTTGAGCAACCCTATATATGATTTTAGTTTTTTGTCTATAAACTGCATGCATGCAAAAAATTAGTTCAGTTGCTCAAAGACAGTACTGTAACCGATTTCCCCTGTGTGTCCTTGTAAATGAACGGTAAATTCTATGAACACCCTATTCTATAATAATCATCTTGTAGGAAAAGTCAGTGTTTTACATCAATTTCTATACATTTGAAATAGGTAATGTCATTAAAATACACTGCAAACCATTTTCCCTATTGAGAATAATGTAACGGATTTTTTTGATTGCCTCTGTAGATGAACTATTATTGCTACACACTCCATATTCAATACTAAACATGTCAAGGTAAGCATCATTAACAGATATCAATTGGATGAAGATCCCAGTATGCTTACGGGAGTTAGAGCGTGGACAGATGAACATTAAGACAGATAAGCCAAATTCATAAAACTTTTCATCTACGTTGGAAAGTGTTAATATTAATTATTAAGTGTTAATATTAAGTGTAATAGCATATTAGTACAAGTCATAATCTCACAGAAAATTTACAAAAAGAAACAGAAATTAAGTTTAGAATGGTTTTGTGTGAAAGTTTCTTTTTTATTATTTTCTAGCAAACAAATTTGTGTAAACGGAAAAAAATCATAAGTTAATTTTTTAGCCATTTTTTAACAAAGTTTAAAAATGCATAGATGCATTTCAAGAATTACATCTTTTCATATCATAAGCATTAATCGCGACATTTGTACCTTTAATTTCTCGAAAACCGTTTAACATAAACTTTTTTTTTTAAGTGGCAATACCTTAAAAACAATGTTATGTAAAAGATATCTGTAATGCCAAAGGTGCCAATGGTGTAATGCAGTGGTGTAATGCCAAAGGTGACCGGTCACTTTCGATTTTAGACGTTTTGTTAAATATCTGGAAAAATACACGAGGAATTAACTTGAAACTGCAGGAGTATAAATAGTATAGTATAGGTCATATATTTCGCAAAGATTTTTTCTCGAAACCCTATAGGAGACCGTCAACAAATTGATAAAAACGAATATCTTTTGGATAACCCTGTAAAAACAAATGTAGCAAAAGCGCTAAAACTCGAAATTATTAATAAGTGGCTTATTGTAATATACTGTGTTCATTTTTATGAAAATATTATGTATATTCGTAAAGAAATTAAGGTTTTTATAAAAACAGTCCCAAATTTCGCCAAGTTTTTTGCTTATAATTTACAGAGTTCTTTAAAAAAAAGTTCTAATCAGAAAATATGACAAACAGCATTGTACAGAATACTCTGTAATCAGAATTAAAAAAATAATCAAAATTGGATAAAAATGAGCAGGTTTACTAAAAAATGGTTCACTGCACATGCGCGAATGTAATCAAAATGTAACGTGCATAATGTATTAGCTAAGTACATAGAGCAACTTTTGTGAAAGTCTCAAAATCATAGCTTGAAAATTCTGAAAATTATCGTCGATAGAATAAGCTCGAAATCCGTTGTTCCCTAAAGGAATCAAAAAGATGAGGGGCTGTATCCAAATATAGTAGTACGTTCAATATTGTGTACGCTATCTTGGCTCTAATCAACAGATATTTGATACAACCCCTCATATTTTTGCTTCTTTTTGGGAACAACGGATTTCGAGCTTATTCTATCGACGTTAATTTTCAGAATTTCCAAGCTATGATTTTGAGGCTTTCACAAAAATTGCCCGATATACATAGCTAATACATTATGCATTTTAAATTTTGATTGCATTCGCGCATGCGCAATGAAACATTTTTTCGTAAACCTGCTAATTTTTCATGCAATTTTTATTATTTTTTAATTCTGATTAGAAAGTATTGTGTACAATGTCGTTTATCATATTTTCTGAAAAGAACTTTTTTTATATTAAGAACTCTGCAAATTATAAGCAAAAAATTTGGCGAAATTTGGGATTGTTTTTATAAAACCTCAATTTATTACGAGTATACATGATATCCTCATAAAATTGAACACTGTAATTGAACACTCAATAAGCCACATATTAATAATCTCGAATTTGAACGCTTTTGTTACATTTGTTTTTACAGGGTTATCCAAAAGATATTCGTTCTTTTTTAATTTGTTGACGGTCCCCTATGGAGTTTCAAGAAAAAACTTCGCGGTAATTTATGACCTATACTATACTGTTTACAAACCTGCAGTTTCAGGTTCATTCCTCATGTATTTTTCTGTGTATTTAACAAAACGTCTAAAATCGCAAGTGACCGGTCACCTTTGGCCATATAGTGTAAACTCATATATAATTGTGTGTACAAAATAGCTTCTTTCCAATTTGCTTATTAATAGTTAATAAAAGGCGTCTTTGAAGCAATGGGAGTTGTCTAAATTTAATTATTTTCGATATCGCCCAAAATATTACCTATACTCGAAGCATTGAATGCAACTTTTAATTATGTTATTAAAATACTATCTGATGCAACTTGTGCAAATGGACTTAATCGAATTAATTAATTGTGCTTTTGAAAACAAATACTGCAGATAATAACAATTGAAAATTAAATTAATTTCGTTATAAGTGTTTATTTTAGTAGTAGTTGAAGTTTTCAGAAATTAACTATGGTAGATTAGGATAAAATTACCTAAAATACTTTATAGGTCATAATTTAATCTCACTTCGCTTTCATTTTCATGATGCTAAATTTGTTTGGCATTTATACTAGTAAACTTTTTTAGGTAGCTTTCATTACAAAAAGCTACCTATTGCAGCCGTTCGGAGGAAAGCGATTTCAAAAAATTTTGGTATATTTTCATCGATCATGACCCCCAGACCCCGAAACCACCCTCCGTTCAAAATTGATATATATATATATATATATATATATATATATATATATATATATATATATACATATATATATATATATATATATCTGACCTATGTCACACTGTAACTCTCGTATTTATGAACCGATTTGGATGTAATTCGGTGTGTGCATGGTACACACCAATTTCTCGACCGAGTTCGTTGGCCAGCTTCATCCGCCATTTTGTTTCAAAATGGCGGCCATTTAAACTTTTTTTAAAAATTTAAAATGTGAAATGTGGTACCAAAAAATTGAAAATGGAAAAATATTTTTTTTCTTATGTATTTGACCTTTATACAAAGAATCCGGAGCAGTTTTTGTTTCGTCTATATCTTAAAAAATGGCTGAGTTATAGCATTTTGAATTTCTAGCGTGGCTGACATTTCGAAACGTCCTGAATTTTGTCACGCGATAAAAGGCGTATTTATGAACCGATTTGGATGTAACTTCGTTTATACATAGTGCATACCAATGTCTCGACCGAGTTCGTTGGCCAGCTTCATTCGCCATCTTGTTCCAAAAGGGTTGCCATTTAAAAAAAAAGTAATTTAAAATTTAAAATAAAGTATTAAAAAATTGGAAAATGAAAAAAAAAAAAATTTTTGCGTGTGTTTGGCCTTGATACAAAGATTCTGGAGCAGTTTTTGTTTCTGAAAATTTGTTCTTTTTTTTATATCTTAAAAAAATAGTTGAATTATAGCACTTTAAATTTCTAGCATGGCTAACACTTTGAAACGATCTTGTATTTGTCACGCGATAACACACGTATTCGCCTATTTTGAAGGAAGAAGGCATGTGGATAGTATACATCAATATCTCAACCAAGTTCGCTGGCCAGCTTCATCAGCCATCTTGTTTCAAAATGGCGGCCATTAAATTTAAAAAAATTATATTTAAAGTGAGGTGCAAAAAAATTTAGAAATTGAAAAAGGTTTCTTTCTTAAGTATTTGACCTTGATATAAGCATTCACGAGCATTTTTTGTTTGTCTTTATCTTAGAAAATGGCTCAGATATAGCAGTTTCAATTTCTAATGTGGGTGACATTTTGAAAAATCTTATTTTTTGCCTGCGACAGCACTCGTATATATCAACCGATTCCGATGTGAGTGAGCATGTGCACAGCAATTACTAAGGTCTCGACCAAGTTCACTGGTTAGCCTCATCCACCATGTTGTCTTAAAATGGCAGGAACTTTAAGAAATCGCCGAATTTGGCAGCCAAATATAAGTTACTGTAAATAAAAGCAGCTTGGATAAAGCTGACTAATTTAGCGAAATTCTCATTCATAATGATTTAGTATTGATAAAAATTAGTATTGAATCCCCTATATTCGGTTTCTACTAAATTGAGCTTCGTGTGTTTGAATAATATAATTTGGCTTTTTTAAAATAAGGAAAATGAAAGCTACCTCTTCCTCCCGGCACTGACCGGAAGGACTTTTTGATTCTTTGAAAACTCTCAGAAATATTCTTTGAACGAAAACCGTATAAAATTCTATATATTTTATTCCTTTTTATTCGTAACATCAATTTCATCCTTAAAAATACATTTTATGTGTGGTATTGTATTACTATTAACTATTATTCGTTTTTTAATGCAATATATTTAAATTACTGATCATTATATAATATCTAAAGGTAAATAAGAATTTTATAACATGAGTTCCAGATTCAGATGTATTTCGATGTTGCGTACCGTTTGCTTTGAAATTTAAACAAAAATTCAAATATTATTAAAATTGTATCATGTTGAATTTTTTCGCTATTTCAAAAAGCACCTCTAAAATTTATTTAAAAGATATGCTAAATTATGATATAATATACTTTCAAATAATTATACTTCATGCTATAAAATTGCTAAATTAATCAACAGTATGAATGAATTAAATATAGTTTCTTTTAAAATCTGTTAAAATAATCATTAATCATAGAACAAGAAAACCTGAAGTTTTTATTTTAATCTGTTCAAAATTTATGCTTTTATCACTAATAAGAAAGTGGTTTCAATTTGTTTACAACGAGCTTTTATTAAAAGGACGTGGACCATTGTTTAAAAAAAATGAAGAAACTGTCAATTTTCTAATTTTTTTTAAAAAGTGTACTGCAAATTTGCTTGTACACTGGCAGAGCTTCTTCAATATGAGATTTTTATAAACATACGAAAATGATTTTAAGTGCATCCATGTTTCTTTTAACGGGCCATATTGAAAATTTGTAAGTGATTTTTTTTACAAAGTGTCAAAGTGTTCAAACTGCGAAAACAGCAATATATATTTCTGAGTCGTATTGATATTTTATGGGTGTTTTTTCATGGTGCATTAAAAAAAATTAAGGATTGCACTAGCAATTATGGAAAACTCTTATTATAAAAAATATATGAATGTTAAGTAAATACTCTATTTTTTGTTATTTTATCTATCTACATATATCATGAGAATTAATTTCTTTTCTCTCAAACAAATTAACATTTTTCGAAATCTGGTCCTCAAAATTGTAAACAGTAAAACAAAAAACATACAAAATACTTAGTAATACCTGCAGGATTTTTTTTTTAATTTTCTCTTAGTATAAAGAAGAATTGTTTTTTTTTTTTTTTTTTTTTTTTTTTTTTACAACTGTGCAAGCAGAATTGTATATTTTTGTGATAAAAACACTTTTTTAATGAAACTCTTTAATAATATATTAAACGTGCATTGAAAATACGTAAAAGAAAAATTTTAAAGAATCGTGATTTAAAATTAACTTTTATTTGACATAATTTTTTTAAGTTTAATATTTTCTAATTTCTACCCAAAAATATTTTGTACCATGCATTCAGATTTTAAAGTTGCTATGCATATTTTAATATATGATTTCCCTTAGAATATATGTTTAAGAAATTACAAGCAATTTAAACTTTATTTTTCCCTTTTCTGTTTTTTTTCTTTTTTTATGAATAAATTGTTGAGCAATTAAATATTTTCTGTAGATATTTTAATTCATATTACACCAATGTTTTATTTGTAAGCGAAATTTAGTTCATGAAATGTTTCTTGGACTACATAAATATACATATATATATATATATACATGCATTCTACCTACTTTCCTAATAAACTTTTCAAACAAGATACACTGTTTATCTTTTGTCTTGAAAATATACCTTTATAGTTCATCTTAAAGCGTCCGTCTGCAGTTGATTACTCATCAAATCTAGTTTAAAGGTACAGACATCTGCTTTTGGCTCTGATTTCCCAAAAGAGTGAGTAAACTTTGAAAGTACTATCGTAATTTACAACACTGTTTAAATTTTGATTAGATTTGGAATTCTGTAATTTCAAAGTTATTTTAATTTCCGTAAGCTTATATAATAACAGAAGCTTCTTGTTTACATACTCACTCACACACACACACACATATATATATATATATATATGTACATATAATGTTTATTTCCAAATAATACTCTTTTTTTATTTAGATAAGAAGTACGTTAATGTCAAACTTATTAATAGAAGTTATCATTTATTTTCAAATTTAAAATTAAACTTCTTTTCACGGTAAGTTATATAATTTTACAAATAGTTTCAATATATCTTTTTGTATAATGTTTGCACACATGAATAGCAAGTGTTACTTTTCATTGAAAAGAAAAAAAAAAGAGAAGGTTTTCTTTCTGTATAATATACTAGCAAACCCAGCGGCTTTGCTCGCGTAATAGTTGAAATATCCCAAGTGATATTTGCATGACTATTTTTTATTAGAAGAACAATTTTGAAATAATTTAAAAAATACAAATTAAGCCACAGTTTGACTAAACTTCATTATAAAAGTGCAATAGACAGAAATAAAATTTTAATTAATAAGAATGTATTTTGAGACTTTAACGCCCATTTCATACGCTCATTTCAGTATTCATATGAAGTTTTGAATTTTTTAGAAACTATCTTAACACATTTACATCTTTAAATTAACCATCATGTCAAATTCCAAGCTACTTGTCTAACAGTCTATCATCTCTCTGGTGTTAGGGGCACCAACATAAAATGTTGAAATAGAATTGAAATAGAATGTCTCGAAAAATGTTGAAATAGAGACTGTCACCATTAATTTGCCAACATTAACCTTGAAATCGGTTGGTGTTTCCTAATATTCTATAGAAAACGGAATTTAGAGGTTTTTAAAGGCTTTCTTGTTGTTCCTGCCAACTAGGTGGTAGTGACACCGGCATAAAATATAGGCCATATAGGTTCCGGGACTATCACTCTTGATTTGCAACCAATAATTTCTGTAATCGGTTTCTAATTTCCTGAGATTCCATGAAAATCGTAATTTAGGACACTTTTAGAATGCTTTTCGCTCCTTCTCTTCGCTTCACCCCTTTTTAATTTCGAATTTATTTTCGACTATTCTTAGCGGGCATTTATATTTTATAAGTAACTATCGTACTATATTTAAAATTTCTAGCCTCTTCAGTACCGCAGAAATCGCAATTTAGAAAGTTTTTTTTTGCTCCTGCAACCCTCGACATAAAATATAGCTCATGTTTGAGCAGGTTCTATCACCATCAATCTGCAAGCATTATGTTTGAAATCGGTTTCGTATTTCATACGATTGCATAAAAATCGTAATTTAAAACGTTTATAGAACGCTTTTCGCTCACTTCATCCTTTTAAATTTGGAATTTTCTTTCGACAATTCTTAGAAAATCATTTGCATCTTTGAAGTAATTACCATTCCAAATTTAAAATGTTAGACCCCCTCAGTAACACAAAAACGCAATTTAGAACATTTTTTGCTCCTGTAACCCCCAGGTGGTATTGAAAACAACTTAAAATATAAGCTATGTTCGAGCGGGGACTGTCACCATCCATTTGAAACCATTACGTCTGAAATCATTTTATATTTCCTGAGATTGCGTAGATATAGCTATTTAGAACGGTTTTCGAACGGTTTTCGTTCATTTTCACCCCTTTTAAACTTCAATTTTTTAAGGAAATCTTCTCAGAGAATATGTACATCTCATAAGTAATTATCATGCCAAATTTCAAGTTTCTAGCCCCTTCAGTATCACAAAAATCAGAATTTAGAAAGTTTTTTAAAATGCAACCGCAACGTGGTAGTGATGCCGACATGAAATAGATCCTATATTGAATCAAGGGCAGTCATCATCAATTTCCAACCATTACTTTTGAAATCGGTTGGGTACTTTCTGAGATTGCGTAGAAATCGCAATTTAGAACGTTTTTCGTCCATTTTCACCCTTTTTATATTTCAAATTATTTAGGAAATCTTCTTAGAGACCATTTATATCTTATAAGTAACTACCATGCCTAGTTTCAAGTTGCTAGCCCTTGCAGTATCACAAAAAACGCAATTTAGATCGTTTTTTGCTACCCTTTGGGTTGGTAGCACAGACATGAAATACAACGTATGTTGGAGCAGGGCCGAAACTAGGGGGGGGGGCAGAGGGGGCACGTGCCCCGGGCACCGGTTTAACAGAAGGTGAAGGGGCGCCAAAATGAAGATTTTGCTTTACGTTTGATACAAGAATGTATATATACACACGAAATTTGTATAAAAATGTCTCGCAGCCGAAACATTTAAAGGAAAATTGAACCAAATGGATTAAACTTTACAAATAGATACAAAATTGCAAATGAATAAGAAATAAGGCTTTTTTTATCCTCCCATTCCAAAAGTATCATGTCTGTACCTTTGCCTTCTAATCTTTTAAATCACTTCCTGTGAGGGAGAATCCCTACCATTTTTCAAGGTCAATCTCTATTGTGGGACACTGACCACAACGGATAACTACAAAGTGCGAAGCGACCCCAGTCTGACTTTTCTATTAGTTAAAATAATTCCATGAAAGTTGTTTGTTAATTTCCCACCTAAAGCGTTGAGCTTTCTTTCTTTTTTTTCCGTCTTGCCATGGGCGATGACCGCCCGGGACAATAAAATCAAACGAGAGAGGGAATGAACAAAGTAAAATTCTTAGTAAAACCTTTTATTTTTTATTGTAGCATTTGTAGTGGTACAGTAAAATTTTGGACGGGGAGTCATGGCTAGTAAAGCAAAGCCGCCCCCGTCTTTAGTGCCCAAAAAGATTTTTTTTTCTCGTCTTTCTGCCATTTCTAGGCCTTTTTCCACCCTGCAGTGGCGTATCTATAACTTTGGCGTTGTAGGATCGCCGGATTTGGCTGTTTATCGTTGTTTGGGGGAATAAATTTGAGCGAATTCATGTTAACAATTCTTTTGTTTTTTCAAGTTCCACGCAGATTGTTCCGTATTCCTAAAAGAATTTCGAATCCATTGTTTTAGCCTAATATACTAAATTTTGTCATCTGTGATTTCTGAATTTTTAGCGATTCTGTTTTGTTTTTGTTTTTCGCGGCGATTTTCTACATTATTAATAATACATCCAATTGTTAACTTTTAGTCCAATACAATAAATTTTATCCTTTTTTTCAATGAAGTTTATTTGGAATTCGCGTACAGCAATTTTTGTCGGGTTTTTTGGGGGGGGGGTTTGCGCGACGATTTCTCAACATTCGCAAATTGAATCTAGGGGTCGATCCAGGCAAAATTTGGGGCCAATTTAGGGCCCTTTCTCAAAAATCTATTTAATAAAATGGGCCCCTTCACAAAAATAAATTTAATAAAATGGGCCCCTTCACAAAAATGAATTTAATAAAACAGGCCCTTCACAAAATTCCTTTTAATAAAATAGGGCAGGCCCCTTTCGTAATAATCTTTTTCATAAAAACTGTTTTAAAATATGTAATTTGTAAATAAAACCAGGTCACGAAAAGCAAAAACTTTTTAGGAAGGGGATTTAAAGAAGTTTTTGTTAATAAATTCTTGGTTCGAATTTGAGTAACTGGATTTCAACTTTCATTACAAAATGGTATTTTTCACAAAAATATTATAAAATTCACAAAAATAACTTTTACTTTTCACAAAATGGGCCCCAAGAATAAAAACCTGCATCGACCCCTGGAATCCTATTTTTTTCCAATATGGAAATTTTTTTATTCTGCAATTTTTGAAGTTTTAGTCATTTATAATGCTATTTTCAGCGTTTTTTCGCGAAGATATAAAATTAACGATGATTTAATGTACAAAAATATTCAGAAAAAACTAATTTATAAGAGAAAAATTGTGTTTTAGTTAAGACACCCTCCCACCCAACCAGAAAAAAAAAAGGACAGGAAATTTTATTTTAAAAGTGCGCGAACAAAAATCATATATAAAATTAGCTAGCAAGAAGCTATATCATATTAAATTAAACAGTTTTTTTTTAATACATTCAATATAGAATTTATTGTAAATCCCATGAAGCGTGTATAAAATAAAAATTGTTTCCCCCCTTATTTTTATAATAAAAATAAATGGTCTTCGCTGATTTGTTTGTAATAGAAATCTTCTTCGGAAAATCATAAAAGAAAACAGGAATTAATATTTTTAGCTTTTCTTTTCTAAATCAATTATTATTTAGTCCCAGATTTGAAAGCTTTCATTACAATAATAACAATAAATAAATCTACCTGTGTAATAAACTCATAGTAATGAATGCTAAAATTCAAAAGCTGTGCAGTGTTTTATTATGAAGCCGAATAAAAATGTTATTGATATATATGTTAACATTTTAAATAAAGATAAAATTCTTATTATTTAGCATTCAATTTTTATGTTTGAAACAAAAGAAAAAATTGAAAATAATCTAATTATATCCTTACAAATTTTATTCCAATTTCATATTCAATATAAATTTCATCCTAAAAATTATTATAATATCACTTTTTTCAAACTTATCTATTAAAATAGAAGGAAACACACATACACAACCTCTCACAATGTTCGTACAACACTTTACTCACAATTTTTTTTCTCACAATGTTTACAAACAAATGCACATTTTTAGTAGCATTGAAGAAATTGTTTTAAACTAATCCAATATATTTAGATATTTTGCAATTTCGTTTTCAGTTAATTGATTTATGTCAAATTAAATTATAATTTAACTTATCGAATCAAATTAACTTACATTTATGTATAAAAATATAGTATGCATTATGGTGAATATAGTATACTGGTGAATTTTGTCTTGTTTTTGTGTCTAAAATACTGTTAAAATATTGAATTTATATCATTGTTTAAAAGACAAATTAATTTAACTTCTGATCAATTCTTTCTAAGTAAAATAAGAATAGTTTAAACTTCTGTATGCGGAGGGAGGGAAATTATATCGCGAATGTACTTAAGAAAAGCCGCATTAAAAAAAAAGAGGTTCGTTTTAATTCACACAAAAGGAAAATTCTTGTTATTTTACATATTCTTTCCATATGCTTCATATTTATTTGAGGTGAAATTGTCTAATCCACCAAAATTTTCTATCCAACGCGATTGTCCAGTAAATTAGATAAATAAATAAAAATCCATTCTTAGACAACAATTGCTTGTAATTAATTTACCAGAAACTAAGAAAAACTGTTCGATTTCAAATCCCTTCAAATATCATGCCTGCAAGTATCCTGTTTTTACATTTAAAAAAGAGCCTTAAAATATAAAGTTTCCGGTTCTTGAGCGGGGAAAAATAATTTTTTTGAGAACAGCCTTACAATAAAGAGCTTCTTTTATTCGTTTTAATTTGCAAAAGAAAATTTTCTTTGTTATTTTAAATGTTTCATCCATATGTTGGGTATGAACTTGGGGTGAAATTTTCCGAAAAATTCGAATCCACCGAAAATTTTTCTCTATGTGTAATAGCTTAAAAAAAGAAACTTTTGATTGGACATCAAAAATCTACAATCTCTGACAATAAGAAGAGGCAATATCTATTGACCATCACCCGGCACAGCTCTGTTGGGGGTCTAAGGTTGCTGGTTATTTGCGAGCACCGCGCCAAGTACTCGCCAAAAACCTTCCTTGCGAATAAATACATTTCCTTGATTATTATTAGATATTTATCATAAAAATGAATATATGCTAAGCTCAATCGATTTCGATTAATGAGTCAATCATTTTTCCTGTGAAAATGAAGAAAAAAAAGAGATTTAATATGCCATTTCTTTCATATTCAGTACAGAACTATTTATTGTCGCGGACTTGCACTCCTCTATAGTATAATCACCATTGACAACTTAGGTCTTACTTAGGTATAGACTCATCATTTCGGAGGGGGCTAAGTTATAGTAAAAGTTTCTAAGAGGGCGTCACAAGAATCGCGAAAAATTCCGCTTTAAACATTTTTTATCATAGCAGGTAACGCACCTATTACACAATAAACTTGCTAAGATGAAAAAATACAAATGCACAGCAATAGATATCGACCTCATTTAGCCAACACACACACACAAAAAAAAGATTAAAATGCAATTCGGTTCTTTTTTATTCCGGTTTCAAGATTTTAATGAACCAATATTTGACAAAGCTGATTACGTAGTTCGGTTTTATATATTTTAAATTTAAAAATAAGTTGTCTATTAGATACTTAGCAAAATTCTTTTTGTAAATTTACTTTGTAGTGGAGAGGGAGGGGGAAGGGGGCGCCAAAATCCATGCTTGCCCCGGGCGCCAAAAAGACTAGTTTCGGCCCTGTGTTGGAGCGAGGGCTGTCACCATCGTTTTAACACCATTATTTTTTAAATCGGTTTGGTACTTCCTGAGATTGCGTAGAAATCGCAATTTAGAAAGTGTTTTCGAACGCTTTTCGCTTATTTTCAGCCCTTTTGAATTTCGATTTTTTAGGAAATGTACTTAGAGATCATTTGTATCTTATAAATAACTGTCCTGCCTAATTACAGATTCTAGGCTCTTCAGTAACAGAAAAATCGCAATTTAAGAACGTTTTTTGCTTCTGCAACACCTAGGTGGTAGTGACACCGACATGAAATAGAGCCTAAGTTGAAGCAAGGGCTGTCATCATCAATTTCCAACCATTGCTTTTGAAATAGGTTGGGTACTTTCTGAGATTGCATAGAAATCGCCATTTAGAACGTTTTTTAGAACTCTTTTCGCGCATTTTCACCCCCTTTAAATTTCGAATTTTTTAAGAAATGTTCTTAGACACCATTTATATCTTATAAATAACTACCATTCCAAATTTAATGTTTCTAGGCCTTTCAGTAACACAAAAATCGCGTTTTCGAACGTTTCTTTTTGCTCCTGCAGCCCCTCTGGGGGTAGAGGAACCAACATAAAATGCAGCCTATGTTGGAGCAAGGGTTGTCACCATCATTTTGACACCTTTATTTTTTAAATCGGTTTGGTACTTCTAGAGATTGCGTAAAAATTGCCATTTAGAACGTTTTTAAGAACACTTTTTGTGCATTTTCATCCCTTTTAAATTTCGAATTTTTTAAGAAATGTTCTTAAAAATCAGTTATATCTAATAAATAACTGCCATGCGAAAATCCATGTATCTGGGCCCTTCAGTAACACAAAAATCACAATTTCGAACGGTTTTTTTTTCTCCTGCACCCCTTTTAGGGTAGTGGCAGCGACATAAAATGTAGCCTATGTTGGAGCAAGGCTTGTCACCATCATTTTGACACCATTATTTTTGAAATTGTTTTGGTACTTCCTGAAATTGCGTAAAAATCACCATTAAGAACGTTTTTTACAACGCTTCTCACGCATTTTCACCCCTTTTTAATTTCGATTTTTTTCAGAAATGTCATTAGAGATCATTAGTATCTTATAAGTAACTACCATTCCAAATTTCATGTTTCTAGGCCTTTCAGTAACACAAAAATCGCTTTTCTAGAACGTTTTTTGCTCCAGCACCCCCTTTTTGGCCAGTGGCACGGACATAAGATATAGCCTATGTTCTAAGTTGGACTAACACCATCATTTTGATACCTTTACTTTTGGAGTCGGTTCGGTAGTTCCAGAGCTTACCTTCTACAAATAAACGATTTTTACTTCTTTATAATATGAGTATAGATTAGTATAGATTTTATACAGGTGATTCATAAATATCGAAACAATAGGCTATCTCCTTAAATATTGCCCCTAGGCACATACTTCCAATTGAAAAGTTTCATAAAAAAAGGTGCAAATTTTGATGAGATAAGTTTCAACTCCATGGGGGGGGGGGGGGGCTATATGAGAAAATACAAAATTTAAATTTTTATACGGCCCCCGTAGATTAAAATTCCCAATTGGGAAATTTTTCCTTATCCATTCCTGAATTAAACACAAAAAAATTCATCTCGATATCTTCGATAATTCACAGAGATATCAAAATCCAAAATTCGTGACTTACACCATTTATCCATGCCTTTGAGCGACGAGTTTTTGACTCATTTTGAATGCAAGATAGGGATCATCTACAAATTGTACGTTATTAAAAGTCGATATAAGACACTGCCTCTCCTTTGGACGTGAAATAGGCAGCGCATAGATTTTACGTTAAACCTGTTTTAAAAGCATGCAGGTGGTCTGCACGGGTCGAAATATCTAGGTTCGATCCCGAACCGACCCATAGGACAAAAACTTCGGCCCTGCCTGGAAAAAAGTTCAAATTGCAGCCTGGCCCGGCCTGACTCAATTTCTACATAGTTTTTTACATCGATATGGTTAAAAGTTGTTTCATATGGAGGAGTTCTGACCAAAAATACTTATTATATCTTTTCTTTTTTCATGTTTATAATTACTAATTTTAAAGAAGCGCCAAAAGCTGTGATTATTTGTTTTATTAATGAACCTCTATTTATACGTAAATGATTCACTTCTCCTTTAATATCGTTAATCCATATTCCATGTGTTGGAGACAATGAAAAAGGCTATAAAGTAAAATCTTTTAAGATGGAATCACATAGGGAAACTAGTTGGATGTACCAATCCCAAAACTTTCTTCTATCTCATACATGTTAATACTTCAAAATTCGCTATCATAGTGCCAAAATTAAATGGCAAATTCCGTGCATTAGTTCTTGAGATATGACTATCGCTGAAATCGTCTAAATCCAGCAAAATGCTGCCTAGCAGCGCCACCTATTGGGTGATTTATACCAAATCCTAATCAACAACAATTTATGTCAACGTCTGACTGAATCTGAAGTTTGGAGGAAATCCGTGCATTAGTTTTTGAGATAGAGCTATAGCGAAATTCGTGAAAATTCCTGCATAGCAGCGCCACCTATTGGCTGATTAACACCAAAACCTAATTAACAACAACTTGTGTCAACATACAATTAAATCTGAAGTTAGATGAAAATTCGTGCATTAGTTTTTGAGATAGAGCTATTGAGGCAATCGTGAAAAAGTCAGCACAGAAGCGCCACCTGTTGGGCGATTTTCACCAACACATAATCAGTAGCAAGACATGTCAAGGACTAATTGTATCTGAAGTTTGGTGAAAATCCGTGCGTTAGTTCTTAAAATAGAGCTATTGGGGAAATCGTGTAAATCCTGCAAAAGTCATCATAACAGCGCCACCTGTTGGGCGATTTACACCAAAATGTAACCAGCATCAATTCATATCAAGCACTAACAAAATATGAAGTTTGATCAAAATCCGTGCATTAGTTCGTGAGATAGAGCTATTGCGAAAATCGTGAAAAATGCAGCATAGCAGCGCCACCTGTTGAGCGATTTACACGAAAAACTAATCAGCATCAATTTGTATTAGGGACTCACTGAATATAAATTTTTATTAAATTCCGTGCATTAGTTCTTGAGATAGAGCGCCCACAAAATTTGTGTCACATACACACAGACAGACAGACAGACAGACAGACAGACAGACTCACAGAGTCACAGACAGACATTTTGTAAAAACCTGTTTTTTGGAATCTCTGACCCCTAAAACGTGTAAATCCGTCGAAAACCGGAATTCGAAAATTTTCATGAATCCAATACTTTCTTCTTGTAAAGATAGAAGAAAGTAAAAAAGCGTTATAGCCCTCCGAGCGTTTTGCAAAAGGGTAAAATTGTAATGTTGTTTTCTTTTAATTTTGTTTTAAATGCTAAGAAAATATGATTATTTCAAAATTATAAAAAAAAAAAAAACTAAATTTAAAATATGAATGTAATCCTCGAGAGTATTAATCATTCTTCAATGTGTTTAAAATTCATTAAATCTATAGAATTATATTATCTTAAATATTGCTTGTATTGCTGTGAAACCTGGAGCTTAGTGAACGGAATATTACACCCCAAACACTTAGAGGGATAGACAAGTTACCTTCTTAGGAGTTGTAAATGTAGTCTATTTTTCTCAGGTATTATTATATTCATTTTCCATGGATCAACAGATTTTTTCGTTTAAGGAAGGATTCCGCCATAGGCAGATTTTTTTCACTAGTTTTACTGTATTTTAATTTTTTTTGCCTTAAAATATATTATCCTTTAAAAATATGAAATTTAAAGTTTTATTGTAAAATAATGGCCATTTAAAAATGTATGCATTTGTTGTAAAAGTTTTTGGACTGAGCCAAATTTTTGCACGGGATTTGCACGGATTAGGTCAGTCATAAGTAATGATTTTAATACGGGTTGCCTCGAGACCGGGCCTGAAAATTTCACCCAGGGGAGACCTAGGAATAAGGAAGCCAGTCTCGGTTCGGTATAACCAGTGTCTGAGAGGATCTGTTCTTAAAGCTGGTAGACGGGAGGTGCTGGGTTCGAACCCAATCGCGTCGTTCGGCCCAATCTTTCGGAGGTTTCAGTGGTTTTCTGCGAAACTTGGATATCCTTGCGTAAATACGAATTAGGTTTCCTTAGAAAGACCTCCACGGAAGGCACTCACCCTCTTCGGGCCCATATCCCTCGTGTGGATAATTGGCCGTCATAAATCGCACCAACATCCGGTTCGGTATGAAAAATTACGTTAAGGCCACCCTGGCCGAGTCTTCAGAAAAAGTCGCCAATCCCGGCCCCAGAATTCAGATTTTTTTAACGGCCTCGCCGGGATGATAAAAAGCTTGAATTAGTGAGGGCTAAAGTTATGAAAAAGTCTTAAACCGCATGTTAGAAAAAACGTTATTTCAAATTACACATTTAACATTTATTTATGGACATTTAAAGTACAAAAAGGAGGTGGAAACCGAACGTTAAACTGAAAAACGGAAAAAGTTAAACTGAATCGGAAGTTTAAGCTACAGAAAAAAGTTACTTTTTTCACGTGCATTTTTTAAAAATGCATTTAAACATTTTATTAAGAGCCGATCAATGTTTAAAACTTTAAGTGATTTTTGCTGCATAATGTTTTGTTGTTGTTGTTGTTGTTGTCGTTGTTTTTACAATTTCTTGTCCTTAAATTATTAAAAGTTAAGAATCGTAAATAAAAAAGGTGCAAACTTGGAACATATATTTTTTGACCATTTTACGTTAATTTTGTTTCGGCAAATTTGAAAAAATTTTGCTTTTGAAAATATGATTTTTTTAAAAATAAGTTGCAAAATTTTTTAAATAAATATTTTTAATATTTTTAAAATTAATATTTAAAAAAATTTGAAATCCCATGAATAATGTTTAGAGTTAAAAAGATTCTAAATTAAATCCGCTTAAAAAATACTAATCAGTTAATTTTTTTAAAAACTTCAGTAGAAATATTTGGATGTGATTTTCTTTGCAAATTATATGGTTAACAATCACAAAAAAAGAAAAAAAAATCAAAATTCTAACTCAACAAATATATTTTTTACATGTTTCCTAGAACTCATAAAGTAACATTTTTTCTTGGATTGCACGCATTTCAATTTGTGTCTAATCCCTTAAAACCTGATTAATTATTTAAACGGCCATAACTCTGTGAGTTTTTCAGATATAAAGATGCAATTTTTTGTGTTTAATTCAGGAATGGATAAGGAAAGTTTTCCTGATTAGAATTTTTACATTACTGGGGCCGTATAAAAATTTAATTTTCGTATTTTTTCAAATAGACCCCCCATGGAGTTGCAACTTATGTCATTAAATTTTGAACCTTTTTTTATGAAACTTTGCAATTGGAAGCATGAGTATAAGGGCAATATTTAAGGAAATAGCCTATAGTTTCGATATTTATGAATCACCCTGTATATCTTCTGTGTACAAAATATCGAAAAACTCACTCGGACTCAAAACTTTAATTAAATCGAATATTTTAAAATTTTTATCTTTGTTGTTGAAAAGAAGTTTTCTATACTTTAAAATTGTTATTATTATTGTCATTATTATTTTTTTTTTTTGGAAAATAGACAATCTGCACCCAAAATACACTTATGAAAATTAATACATATATCAGTTTGGAAGTGCAAGAAGAACCTTGCTGAATAGTTCAAATGCTTCAAAAATAGTACAGTCGTGGGAAAAAAAAAAAGTAAACACCCCTACTAACTCTTCAACAAATTATCGTAGAAGAAAGTTACTGGTACCAAACGATTGGAAATAAAGTCTACTTTTAAATTATGCATATAAAATTATCTTAGGGACGATCTACATATTAAAACAAACCCTAACTTCCTTTTTTTCCCATGGAAATACCCAATTTTAACGAGATATTTCAAATCTTCGATTCAAAGTATGCCTAGACTCCAAATCTCAAGTCATTTGAATGATAAGATTTTGAATTATAAACATTCAAAATTTAATGATTCTAATGTTAAATTACATTTTTATATCTTCATTAATATCTCCTGAAATTATACTCCTAATGCTCTAATTTTTTGTGCAGCAGTAATTCTAAAATACCCAAACATAAATGCGATGAATTTGCAATTTTTATAATTTTATGATATGAATTATGAAATTAATATTAGAAAAAATTATGAATTGCAACAGATAATTTTTTGATGGATTTAGATTTATTAAGTCCTGCTTTATGGAAATCCAAAATTTCACATTTTTCTTCCAAGTAGTTTTCAAATTATGCTTAAAAAACGGTAAAATGATGGTTTAAGGGGGCGTCTGCCATAGAACTGACTAGATATTTTGAAATTTCTTTTGCTATCCCGTAATCTCAGCAGTATTCAATGACTGCTTGAGTGGCGGTTAAGATGCCTTGGTCAAGAAGGGGGCTCTCTCAGTCAACAATCGAGTACCGAATCGAGTACAAAGATTGATTGCTGACTAACATATTAATCGTTATATGGTTTCTTCTATATATTATCGCAGACAACAGATTCAATTATGAAAATACTCAATGCCTGAATCTGACTTTGTGTGATAAGAAATTATCATTTTACATTACAAATAGCATTTGCAGCAATCAACGGAACCAAACAATGCATTACTTGAATTAAATGTATTATGCTATAAGCTTGTAAAATACTCAAATGTTATTCATTATGGTTGATTGCCCACTTACTCTTTGATAACGGTACGCTTGGCGACGAGTGAGTTATCGTAGACGAAAGTTACTGGTACCGAACGATTGGAAATAAAGTCGACTTTTTAATGAAGTATATGAAATTTGCTTAGGGGACCATCTACATATTAAAACGAATCCAAACTTCATTTTTTTCAATGGCAATACCCAATTTTAACGAGATATTTCAAATCTTTGGTTCAAACTATGCCTAGACATTAAATTTCAAGTCATTTGAATGATAAGTTTTTGAATTATAAACATTCAAAATTTAGTGCTTCTAACGTTAAATTACATTTTCATATTTTTATTTACTCCTGAAATTATCAGTGTTGGGCACGCTCACAAAAAAAACGAACTAATTCAAACTCAAGTTCAATTTCTCAAAAATGAGTCAAGTTCACGTTCAAGTTCGAAATTTTTCAAACGAACTCGTTCAACTCAAACTCGTCTATAAAAAAGGACGAAGTTCACTAAAAACTCGTTTTTTTTTTGTTTTTTTTTTAAATATTAGAACTTTATCGTCCAAATTTACAAAAATTTCTGAACTAATCTTTTGGTTATTCGATGTAAGGGTCTTCATGGGCACGGCCCAATTTTCCTTCCTATCACTCGGACCAAGTTTGGGATTACTTTTTTCTAGAGGATCGGACCCAGATGGGCCGGGACTGGATTTATTTTCCGGACCACGTCGGGGCTGGACTGCATTCTTCTTGAGATCTGAACAGGCAGAAATTTTCAGTCCCAGCTCATATGGAAATCGTTAGACCGGCACGGATCTCACCTGTCCAGTAAAATTTGTCCCGGTCCATTTTTTTTCAAAAAATGCACGTATTTTTAAATTGCTATTATTCCACAATTAAGATTGATTTTTTTTTTCCAAGATGGGTAGATGTACTTCTAGGCAATAAAATTAACGTACGCTAAAACCTGAGAAAAAGAATCTGCCTATGACGGAATCCCGTGTTTAACAAAACAAAATGTTGATCTATGTAAAATGAGGATAACAGTAATTGTGAAAAGAATGTAATGCATTTACAAATAAACGGTCATGCGCGAGTATTACCCGCGCTCAGAGGGTTCCGTACAATAAATATATGAATTATTAACTGTATTATTAAAAAATCGTTACTAAACGAAAAATTACTTTGTAAAACGACTTTGTAAAAAAACTATAAAACATAGGGTTTGGTACAGCTGTATATGTACTAGAAAAGTATGAATGAGTACACCGTAAAAGTTCAAAGAGATACGAAGCCTAAATAATATCAAATATTGCTATTTTGCATAACTCTTATTTAAATCTTATTCTAACCCGTTTATGATGAACTTAATTCAGCACTGACAATAAAAGTAACACGTATTTAAACTTCATTTGGCATTTCATAAAACTATATTCAGCATCATAATAATAATTTCTTTTTACAGTGTAGCTGAAACAAAACCTTGTTCAAAGTTTAAACTTGGCATTTTGCTAAGCACGCTTCGAAAGGAGGTCGCATAGTAGCAACGCCGCCGTGGACTGTGCCGCGTTTGTCCAGATAGGTTTTTAATTAACTTTTAAAGACGGGAGGCGTATTGAGAGGTCAATACTCAATGCAAACTAGTTGCGAATCCTAAAGTATTTATGTGATCAATTCTAATTAAATTAGCCTGTTTTTAGCAATTTGGCGTTTATTACTTTTATACTGCTACAGGACATTGTATTACACAAATGTATCATTAAAAGTTGATATCTAGGCTTTAAAAACCGATGGTACATAGAGTACGCCGCCCCTGTCATTATGTAATGTCCAAACCGTCTATGTCTTTAAGGGTTAATATCTCAGCTAATTACATACGAATTTTTTCAAAAATCCTTATCAACAATGCTTTTATACCTCTGCTACGATAGGTACCTCCAGCGCTCCTCAATACCTTTACTGAATGCCCCGCAAATCGAAATATGTGTAAAACGGAAAAATGAGCTTTTCTCAAAAACTATGTGACCTAGGGTAATCGCTATAATTTTCCTGCAAGGTTTAAATTAACGTCTAGTATCTCTAATTTTTTCATAATTTTAGTTTCAGTAGATTCGGAAATAGATGGGGGAACATATTTTTGCACAACATTTTCGGCGATATCTCAGAAAATATAATACCTAAAATTAAAAGAAATGCATTTTTGAGTTTAGTGTTACGAAAGCTTTCACACGATACCCCACACAATATACAAAGAAAAGATTTTTTTTTCAAGTAACTTAATTAGCCACTATACATTTTCATGAAAATATTTGTAAATGTTTAATAATCTGTAAGTATGTGGTCAATAGTCTTTATTACTTCCCCCAATTTGTACTTTCCATGTGCCATAGTTTACGTATAAAATGGCTGTGACAGACAGACACAGGAGTGATCTTATAATGGTTCCGTTTTTACTTTTTAAGTACGGAACCCTAAAAGCGATGAACTTGTTCATAGGGGAACTAGCCCATGATGGATTTTTCTTATTTCCTATGCAATTCCGTCTTAGAAGATTTTATTGTATAGAATTTAAAAAAATTTTAAATCTCCAAGTCATAGAATGTGGATTAACGATATTAATGGTAACTGTGATATTTATATATAATCAGATGCATAAAAAAAAAATACCACATCTCAGAACACTTTTTTTTATATGAAGAATGTAACCATGATATAAAAAGGTAAAATACGTATTTTTAGTTCTCGTACAAGACACTTTTAACCTTTTAGGCGTAAAAATATTTGTTCAGCCAGGTCGATCTTTGTCGGGCCTAGGCTTCGCCAATTAATGTTTTGTGCAGGTTGAGCCGAAGTTTTAATTTTTATACCGGGCTTGGTCAATAATTTTTTTGAATTAGCCGAATTGTGCTCGGAGCAGTTCTGGCCAAACTTTGACCTTTTATACCGGGCGAAAGGAAAAACTGTCTACGGGTCGCGCTTGGCCTGAAAATTTCTTCCCGTGCATAACGCTAATTCATTGTATTTTTGTGCTTTCAGAAGTAATATTCTATGCTCTGCAATACATTCATTTCTTTCCGTAGCCCAATACATGAGTTTATTTATAATCTGCATACATATCTTATTATATTAAATATAGTTCAGTTCGAAAATACGTAGCTCAATTAAAAAACACCCTTAAGCAATTCACGCTCATACATTCGAATTCTTTTGTGTAATCTTCTATATGGTCTACAGAACTTGTGTACACCACGTAGTACTCATTTTTTCCGCCTACCAAGAAGTCCATATCAATTTTATTATGTTTGAAATTGTATATCATTAAATTACATCGCAAATGATTTTCGCCCATTAACCATAATAAAACGGGATTCTTTTGAGTGTCCCCGTAAACGAACCAAAAATTCTACACACTACCTTTTCAGTCGCAAAGATGCCATAGGAAACCTTAATAACACGTATCAATTGCATACAATACGAGAACATTTACGAGAGTTAGGACACGGACCGGCGGTATGCAGATAAACAAACCAAATTCATGAACAATTTACGGCTATGTTGGAAAGTTTTAAAAAGAGGCATCCATTAAGAAGAACATGCTGCAAAAAGAAGTTATAATTGTTAATTTTCTGGTGCGATATTTTAAAAATAAGAATGCATCTCACCCCCCATAGGTTTAACATTAGCATGCAGGTTTGAGATTCACTGATTAACATAGCTATTTTACTCACGCGGAAATACCCACTTGCTAATGTTAATCCTACAGGACAGCTCTTTGAAAATATCGCGTTTGCGTTTGAAATCTTTAAACGCCTTTTTTTAGGGGTTTGGGGGGAGGGTGACATTTGATAGCTAAGATAGTCATAGTAGAGTAGATATTCATAGTCATAGTAGTCATAGATAGTCATAGCTGCCAACCTTTCACTAATCCTCCGTAATATCTGGATTAATTTGATCCAGGTTAGCCACTTTCGAACCAGAAAATTTATTTCATGAATCTTGTTTTATTTAATTCAAAGTTTCTGCGTGGGACATATTTAATTTCATTTCTTAAAAAAAATTCTGGTTCCAAACGTATAAAACCAGGATCAAATTAACGCACATATTACGGAAGATTGATTTGAGGTTGGCACCTATGGATATTTTGCACAATCGACTTTCACTCTCGGAACTGGTTTCGAAAGATATTTTTCTATAAATGTAACATTAGTTTTACGTTATTTTATTGGTGCATTTGAGGTTTTGAAACTCTAAGATAGTAAGCTCTATCTAAATAAATCATATCAATATTAGTTGCTATGGTTCCAATATATGAAAAAAAGTAGTATTATGATTTAATTTATTTAAAAGACTGGTTCGACGATCCATTATTCTAAGAAGCGAGAACTACTGCAAGCAACAATTTTAGAGATGATTTCTGGCAGTGCTACTGTCTCCTACATTTATGCCTCCGAAATGTATGATAATAACACTGGATAAAAACACTGTAAAATTCGGTTTAAAATGACATTTAGATTGCATTAATGAAGTTCTGAAATAACCTTTAAAAAATGCTATAAATATTTTAATTTAATCATATTTAAATTATATTAAGTACGCAAAATCATAAAAAAGCTTCATATATGTTTTGTTTTTTAATATTATTTAGCAAATTTGGAAATTAATAATTTCGAAATGCTACTCATAAGGGTTGATAAAATGTAAGAATGGAAAATAGCTGGGCAATCGGCTTTCGATTGGTCTGGTATTGAGATCATTATTCAGTTACGACAACTACTACTGCTACAGAATAGGCTGACCCCCCTCCTCCCACGCAGTAATTTTGAATGTTCCTGCCTAAAAATCTACCTTCTCAAAAACGCTAGAAAGCGTTACCACCCACGAATTCCTGTAAAACCCTAGTATCTCGGCCCCTTTTGATTTGGAAAATGATTACGATTTTCACCCTGCCTTGAAATTGAGACTGGACCCTACAGATGACCACCCACTAACTCAACAAAGCTTCGGCTGATAAAGAGAGTTGAAAGAGAAATAGTTTTATTAGCTTGTTGACAATTGAGCAAAAGTTGGAGTCAGGAAGTCTGTGCCTTCATGTTGTCACTGTTCTTGTCCTGTAGTAAAATCTTTTGAACAATACTTTTATAGATGTTTTGTTGACTAAATTATGTTTTCGAAAGAAAAAGCTCTAATGTGGTTCTGAATGTCGATACTTTTCTGGCTTTTTCAAAATTAGTATTATTGAATCAGTGCTTTATAATTTTAAATTGCATGATTATTCTTCTTTGTAAAATTTTTATATTTGAGACAGAAGCAGTCAAGTGTATAAAAAATAAAAGTTGCACTAAGAATTTTAAATACTTTACATATTTTAAAATATTAATCTTTTTCGATGGAAGATGAAAGTGATAAATTTAATGTAGTATTATTTAAATGTATAATAAATGTTTCCGTGCTAATATATATATATGCATTGTGTCCAATAAAAAAGAAAAAAAATCTCTCCAGGTCTTTCTTTAAACACACATATTGACTTATAGTGAGAGAAATAAAATAAACCATTATAAAAAGTCATTTTAAGACTGTTCTCCAATAAATAAAAATAGTATTCCCCGCGCAACAACACGAATCTTCGATGCACTTACAGGTGCATTTTTAAACGTTCAAAGCTTGAAATCAACAGCTATGACTTAAGTAAAATTTTGGAATGGAATACAGTTTTTGATTTTCGATAAATATATTACATTATAAGGGATTGTTGTTTCATAACGAAGTTTGTAGGGCTATCGCGTCAGGAAATTCGGTCCAAAACGACAACTTTGGAAGCGTTTTCTGAAAGATCCACCAAATTGATCGAAAAATGAAAAATGCTACTCGATTTCTCAATTTCTGAAAAGAGTGCCTTCATTTCTATTGCATCTGCTATTCAAAATGTCCCAAGCAGACACTTGGGATTATAGTGCAGTCGTTATCAAAACGAAATATTATAGTGTATTCGTGGCTGCACTGGTTTTCTTAAACAAAAGTATGTTTTTCTTGATTAAAATCATGTAGATTATATTACATTTTAAAATGAGTCAAACAAAATTCATTTCTAAGTTATTAAATGAAATCACGCTAGTTTTGATTTTTTTAAGTAACCCATTTACTTCGTAAAGCACGTGAATGGATGTTTTTTTTTTTTTTTTCATACTAAAAATAATCTTATATCTTTAAAACGAATTTTATCTTTTATATTAAAAAATAAACATATCTATATCGATATAAATCTATATTGAATAATTATATAGCTATATTGCTTAATATTCAAATATAAGTTTGAGCAGGTTTTTGTTCCACGAAAAAAAAAAAAAAAAAAAAAAAAAAAAAAAAGTAAATAAATAAATACATGCGTAATTAATAATGAATGAGTATCAATTCAATTTACTACTTGAGAAGTAAAATGCATGTAAGAAATATAATCATAGATTATTCTTTTTTTTTATTGGTACTGTTAAGAACCATTTCTTCTTCTCTTGTAATATGGACATTTTTATCTATAATTTGTTTTGACACTCTCAAAACGCATATATAGTGTTTGTGATAGTTTATGCACAAGTAGCCATATTACGTGAGTATAGATTGTAAGATGTCCAGTATTCACCAGTAAAAGCGTACAATACAAATATGTAATTGTCTTAAAAATTCAAAAGTGCTTGCGAAATAGATGTAACCGCTTTCCTTGTGTGTCCGCTATGGATTTCTTACTGAATATAGATTTTAATATTTTTTTTCGACATTCTTTTAAAAAAATCGGGTCATCCGACCCGCAAACGTCAAAACCCAATCCAAAACCGATCCGAATCCGAAACAGAAGTCAACCTCTAAAGGTCAAGTCAGACCCTTTTTAACCACTATACAGGTCAGAAACAGTGTTGCTAATACTGGCGAATTTTTTACTCAGAAATTTCGAGTTCGCACAATAAGAACTTTAATACTAATTTTCCTTTATTGTATTCACGAAATATTTATATTTATAATAATTAAAAATAACTATTCAAACTTCCTGAGAAAGATGTGGAAATTCTTAATGGCAGTTTTTATAAATGATGCATAAAATTTATCATCATTAGTGTTAATTGTTCTGTACAGATATTTACTTTTACGTCCATATGTTTAAAATTTTGTCATGTGCGAGGAGTTCTTGCAAAAGAAAAAAAAATAGTACTAGAAACAAGAATTCTGCTTTTACAGAATTTAGCGTCGCCCCCGATGGAAAAAAAAATGTGTATTTATAAATAGTGCAAAAAATATTTCAATTTTAAGACATTAATTTAAAATTTTCATTTATTTTCAATTTTAGACCTTTTATTTTATGTAAAATGACGTCATTCAAAATAGCACGTATTTTAATTATATTTTCTTTCGGTTGTTATGAAAAAATGGCAACAAAAATATATAATTAATATTTTACAACTATTTTTTACTTTATTTTCTACAGAAATGAAGTATTTCCGTTTCCAATATTAAGCAAATGGCTCCAAAAACTACAAAAAAATTAATATTTCAAATATAAATGGAGATGCAGTTTTCAAACAGATTGCATTTAAAAGTACTTTTTACTCCAATACGACGGTATAAAAATTAAAAATGTGCGATGCTTAGAAGTTTAAAAAATTGCTATAGAGTATTTAATCGTACTGCTTTGTTTTACGGTTGGTTTCTGTAAGGTAACGTTATTTTTTGGAGATGACACAAAATAAGCTGGGAGAAAGAAATAGCATACCGTATCGGGGGCTCTCTCTCTATATATATATTACAGTCTCTTTTTTATGTTTATTTTGTTCATTTTAAATAAAAGTGACATAGACCAGAGATCGGCGTGGGCTTTGGGCTTTTTTTTCATTCACAGCAATCAGGCTAGGCACAGGCCTGGTCTGCATTATTTTTGGGCCGGGTCTAGTCTCTAGTCTTTCCAAGCCGGGGTCGGGTCTTTTTCCTGGAGGACCGGGCAGCCCTAACTTATTTTTTTCGTAACCGAGCCGGGACTGGTATCATTCTTTCTAGTCTTCAAGGACCTAAATTTTTAGTACCGGTTTTGACCCACAGCCCGTATGAAAATCATTGTCTCGACGTGGCCTGAAGGACCATTCAAAAATCCGTAAAATTTGGCCTGGCCCCAAAAATTATTACAAATAACGTATACATTTTTAAATCTCCATTATTCTACAATTAAACATTAAATTTTATTCTTTAAAAAGAATAAGTACATTTCTAGGCTTATTAAAATGTAGCTAAATTAAAATATAGTAAAACGTATGAAAAAGAACCTGCCTATGACAGAATCCTGTCTTAATCTGAAAAATATGTTGATCCATGCAAAATGAATGTACTAATATGTAAGAAAATAATATATAATACATTTACACCTGCTATAAGAAGTGAACTTGTCTATAAAGCATTTTTTCCCTTTCCTATGCAATTCCGTCTTAGAAGATTTTACTGTATGGCATTTTTCAGATTTTTAAGTTTCCAATACATGGAATATGGATTAACTATATTAATGATAACTGAAACATTTGCATACACAACAAATAGCGATTCATTAAAAAAAATAAATATAGCAATAACTTCTATAAATATGAAAACTTTTAAATTCTACAATAAAAAGCAAAGGTAAGTATTTTTGGTCAGAACTCCTCGTACGAGGCAAATTTTTAACCAAAACGACGTAAAAATCAATGTTTTGTAGAAATTTATTCGGGCAGGGCCGGACTCGAGCCGAGATCTTAACTTTTTTCCGGGCTAGGCTTGGGCCGAAGTTTTAACTTTTATACCGAGTCGAGTCAATATTTTTTTTTTGTACGGGCTGGGCTCGGGACGAACTTTTAATTTTTATACCGGGCCGGGTCGAATTTTTCTTGTATGGATCGGGCCGGGCTCGGGCCTTGAAATTTAGGCCCGTGCAGACCTCTACCATACACTGCACAGTAAAGGATCTCTATTATTATTAATACCATTAATCCATTTACACGACTTGGAGACTTTAAAATCGGAAAAATTCTATATCAAAAAACCTTCTAAGACGAAATCACAACGGAGAAAAAGAAACCCCGTATAGTTTAGTTCCTTTCTTACCAGGACTGTCGTACCAGATCTGTCCTACCAGGTACTATTTACTTTCAAACGGATTATTAAATCCATTTTGCATCGATAAAGAAATTTTTCCGTTTAAAACAGGATTTCGTCACACGCAGATTCTTAAAACAAGTTTTACAGTACTGTATATCCCCCCCCCCCTAGAAATGTATATGTATTACTCTTTAAAGGGAATTTTAATTGTAGAATAATGGTAATTTAAAAATATATGTATTTTCGGCAAAAACTGTTGACCCAAGAAGGTTGTTCCTTAAACAGATTTTTGAACGAATCAGACAGGGACGGGTCATTGATTTTCTTACAAGCAGGGTTGTGACCATGACAGAAAATTTCGGTCAGTGCAGACTTCTAGGAAAAATAAAGCACAGGCCCAGAAATAAGCCCGGTTCATCCTGGCCCGAGCCTCCAACACCCGGGCACGACCCAGAGAAGCTGATGATCAGACTCGACCCGCACCGAGTCCGTGTAGGCCTCTAAATAGCATTTGAATGGGGAAAACGTGTTCTTAATGGCTGGAAAATTTTTAAATAAATTATGAAAAAAATTGAGTTTGAGTTGTAAATTTCGTTCAAACTCACAGATTTTTTGAGCTTTCGTTCAGCTCACGTTCGTTTATCAAAAAGTGAGTCAAGTTCAACTCATCGTTCACAGAAATTGAACTAAGTTCGTGAGTTTTCGTTCAATGAACGCGTTCATACCCAACACTGGAAATTATGCTCCTCATGTGCTATTTTTTTGTGTATAATTCTAATATACCCAAACATAAATGCGTTGAATTTGCAATTTTTATAATTTTATGATATGAATTATGAATTATAAAAATAATATTCGAAAAAAATTATGAATTGTAACCTACAATTTTTTTGATGGATTCAGATTTATTAAGTCCGGCTTTAGGGAAATCTAAAATTTCACATTTTTCTACCAAGTAGTTTTCAAATTATGCTTAAAAAACGACAAAATGATGGTTTAAGGTGCCGTCTATGATAGAAGTGTCTAGATATTTTGAAACTTCTTATGCTATGCTGTAATCTAGCAGTCTTCATTGACTGCTTGAGTGGTGCTTAAGGTGCCTTGATCAAAAAAGGGCTCTCTCGGTTAGCAATCAAGTACCGAACTTCAATTTGGAGACAGCCCTTAAAATACGCTTGCTTTAAAATAATTAATTTCTTGGGAACTTATGGTACGAATTGCATAAAAATTTGTTTTTAGACTAATTGAAGGGAGTAGAGTTAATTTATGCTGCCAAAATTGCCTGCTATTGAAAAAAAAAACAAAGTTATGGTTCGTTTTAATACCTAGATGGCCCCCTAAACAAATTTTATATACATCATTTAAAAGTAGACTTTATTTCCAATCGTTCGGTACCAGTAACTTTCTTCTACGATAATTTGTTGAGGAGTTAGTAGGTGCTGTTTACTTTTCTTTTTCCAGTACAGTACATTTATCCTTGTACAAGATAGTTCAACTGCTTTACATCTGTGACACGTTCAAATCAAAAGGATGCCAGTCTGGGCTCCTTTTTTCATTCATTTGAGTATAAAGTTTCCCCTAAAGCCAATAATGCACACATCATTTAAGATTGGTCTACTCAGTTAGTTTGGAATTGAGTTACGAAGGAACTGAGTTTTATCCCTCCTTAGTTTACTGATTGGATTTAGTCCATCTACTTAATTCATCCTTTTTCATCGTGTTTTCAGTTATGAATTAAGAAATGGTTTCAATGTTAAGACTGTATTATAGTTTCCTTTGAAGTTGACGATCCCAAAAGAATTGTCACAACGTGCTACAGAACTAAATTTTAGGGATGTACCGAATACTGATTTTGACAAGTACAAAATACCGGATTTTCCGCACACAGATAAAATGAATACCAAATATTGGGCCAAGAGAAGAAGATGATCACCCACATAATTATTCATCCAGACAATAACTAATTATGTGAATATATTTCAGGATTTAAGTATATTAAAAAGTTAAAATTTAACACATTAGAAATAAACGTTTTTTTCTCCTATTTAACACAATTACTTCGATTATGGTAGGCAGGGCATTTTGATAAGTAAACATTACATACAAAATATGGGTTGAGATATTATTTAAGAAAAGGAGAGTCTCATAACATTTTTAATTAATAAAACTGGATTCATGGACTCCTCTTTGAATTAAAATAATTGAATAAAATTTTGTTGCGTCCTAAAAAAAATTTTAAAATGAAAGAGATATTTTTTTTGTAAATCATTTTTCTTTTTTATGAACTATTTCCAACTCCCTTTGTCTCTAAACTAATTATGACTGAAGGAAAATAATCAGAAGCGAAATTTTGCTGTCATATAATTTTTATATATCAGGAAAAGACTAAAGTAAAAAGAAAAAATAAACAGTTGTAATGGCGGCAACTTAACCAAAATAACTTTTCTGCTCCTGTTGATTTAGAGAGGAAGTTTTTTTGTCCACTAGTAAGCAATCCCTAAATCTAGCGAATACTTTCAGGAACTAGAAATATCTAAGGTGTTTTTAAAATAACAGAACAAACTTTCAGAAGTGATGATGCACTTTAAGACAAAAATTTTTTAACAGAAACTTAGGGTATCTACATATTAATTAAAAAATACAGGGTGTCTCAATAAAGATAAACCTGATATTTGTTCAGAACATTAACAATTATGAAGATATTTTAGCCAACATTTCATATGATTAACCTTGCATTATATAAATGCGATGCCATCAGGAGAAATGCACTGAATTTTTGTTAGTGTCACACTGATACTGTCAGATTATGTAGTTTCTAGCTCAGCGCTGTTTGAATGTGAATGGTAGAAATTTACTACACTTTTCGTAAAAAAATATTTTGCATAAACCAAACAAGTCTTTTTATACTATCACTGCAATGCCTTCATTTCTGTTAAAGTTGGGAACAAAAAAATTCTAAATGCGACTTTGAGTGAAACAGTCTATATATTTCCAACTGAAATGTGAATTTATTTCTGGCTATACAAAATTTTTTTGCAGATAAAAATATTATCACCCCTCAAAGTTTGTTGCATTACTTATAAGGAGTAATTATCATGTATGGGTAAAAGCAATAAAGAGACTTTTACCTCACAATATTTGGTTTACATTTATTTATAATCGATTTCCTTTGTTGAAATTTTGCTATAGATAAAAAAAGCCTTTTTTAAACATCATTAAGCACTAATAATATAGTCATTATTCATTATTTTCTGAAATGTCACCTTTCAAATAACAAAATATATAATCTTAAAAATTATTTTTTTTATTTAAATAAGATTCTATATATTAATTACTTTGGAATTAATATGTTTCTTTATTGGTAGTTAAAAATACCACTTAAGTAAGAAATTTTTTTACGTTTTTAAAAACATTTTTTGGATATTGGATTAGTCGAATACCAAATACTTACCGAATATTCGGTGGGAGCTTGTTAAATTTGATCGAAACCATTAGATATAATTCCTAGAGTTTATTTAATCAGTGTGAAAATTGTTACTGAATTCATCATGCCCCTTGAGATGTATATGCTATATAATAACGTGTACGGTAAAACCCAAATATCTCTTACTGAAGTTTTCATTAAAAAGAGACGAACGTCTATGGCTTAAGAATATTGCGGGGTTTTCTATTCACTGATCAATTGAATCTTTATGAACAAACAGTTTCTACATTGAAAAAGGCATTCCTAGATGTGTGAGATAAAAGTACCATTCGTAAAGAGTTTTATTGTAATCCACAAAATATAAATTTAAAGAAATAGTAAACAAAAATTTCATCTAGACTGAATCTCAAACTAAAAAATAGGATTGGTCTTCATTTAACTATTAAAGATATTCTTGATATTTCATCCATTATCTTTATCCCGTGTATTAATATAAGACATTAACACATCTTTCCGCTAAAAGTTATGAATTGTTGTTAAAATACGAAAGCAGGAATACCGTTGATCGTGGGGGAGTATCGAATAACTAGAGACAGAAAGCAACTCACCGTAAAGAATTTAGTTCTGTCCCCTCACATGAGTTTAGGAATAAAAGTAACGAAAATGATTTTCATATATTGGTCTTAGAAATGCTAATAAAAATGAGTATAGGAACGGTGAATTCGTAAATTCCAAAATTTTGGCAATAACGGTTATATAACAGGCGATGGTGGTATCGCTAGGAGAAATGGAAGACATTTTGAAAATGATCGATAATAGGAATAGACAGTTTTTTTCGTATTTATCTGGTAATTATACAGGTGAAGGTACAGGTATCCTCTCCTTCTCGATTATAATATCCAAATATAGTTGTAGGTAATTAGTGTAGATCTCAGCTACGGATGCAATCTGGTAGAAATTCTGCACTATTAATCTGATAAGTGGTTGTGCTTCAGAAGATATGCGATCAATTGATAAATAACAAAACCTTCTGTAATTGTTTTAAATGATTTCACTGTGAATCCAGTTCCCCTTCCTGAGTTGTTAATAGTTTTGAATGATATCATAGTCAAGAGTTCATTTAATACGGGCTCTAAGCGCTGCTTTATTTCTTATCTCGTGCATAATAATTATTTTAGTTATAAGGAATTGAAATAAATCTTTTGGTTAAGTTTGTTTAAAGTTGACTATCTATATTATAAAGCACAAACGCATCCATCCGTAATGCTGATGTCATTTTTATGTTGCCAACACCAGATAATTAAATTTCGATTTAGTGGAATTTGTTTAAGTTCTAAACATCTCGCATTTTCAATTTTTACACCGCCGAAAAGAGAAAAAATTTACTTATACATGCAGTGTATTTCAAAACTGTATTGCATTTTTTTTTTTTTTGAAAACTGTATTCCAATTTACTCATTTTGTATAGTTTTTAAAACAATTTTGAAGCATGAATTTTGTTTCTAAACATATCTGTATCGCGTGCATACGATGGTGAAAGATAAATTCGATTGCACTTAAATTAACATAAATAGTTCATAATTTGTTTCTGGCTGACATTTCATAAAGAAGTTAAAACTTCATCAATAAAATAAAATATAAAAAAATAAACAGAAGTTTGACAGTCGTGTAATTGAACTATGCTCTTAAACTGTAATGAGACAGAAGAAAGAAGGACTGTTAAAATAATGATATTTTTGGCGTTTTTTCGGCTATTAACTTATACCTTTATCGCTTTTAATAGTTTTATTTGTTAGCTTTTAATAAATTTAAAAATTGAATTTGAATGTAAATTTGGTGGTTTTAAAATAAAAATACTTTTTTGTTTCGACATGACATCGCGGTGCTTAAATAGTGCCAACGCGGCGTGCAACGCCGCCGCGCATAACCTCCAACTAAATTTTAAAAACAACTAAGGATGAATTTCGAAACAATGCACGGCCTAAAAGTATAATTTGGAAGCGCTGGTGGAGTCCCGAGGACCATTCCAGAGTTGGAAGCACAAGGTTAAATATAACCTCCAGAAAAAGGGGCGCATAAGGCATCCAAGAATATATATATATATATATTTTTTTTTTTGGTTGCCCTATACTTCGATGTCACTTTACCGACTGGCGTAGGCAAAAAACGGAGAATGTAAAGGTAGTAGGGTACCAACGAGCACAGGAAAGCTATAGCATAAGGTAGCCAAGGCCTATCTATCTCTAAAACTTTTAAAAAAAGGGGGGCCACATAGCTCACTAATTTAGATGCCAAGCCTAGTGTGCATTACAGGTCGTGGGTCTCCCGGCTTTCGCACAAACCGTAGAGCTTTAAAAAGGCTTTGTGGTACTAGACATCGAGAGAACACCGCTATTGTAAATTGCATTTTGGCATTGACAGTGATCGAAAATGGTGACAAGTTAAGATTAAAATTAAAAGCTACAAAATATGCAAGTAACTTCAAAATTAACTATGAAACTGGGTCGTGAATTTCGTGACCGGGATGCCTGAGCACCGCCGGTCAAATGAACCAAAATGAGAAGAATAAGGTATAAATAGCCGGGGTGTAGTGAGCAAACATCCCAAGGCCGGTCGGGAAAAAGGTAGGCGAAGCCTAACCTCTCCATGGGTGGAAGTAACGAAACTGTTCTAAACAATCTAAAATTTTGTAAAGTAAAGAGCACCCATAAACAATAAAATATAAGGAAAGGAAGCTCCAAATAGATAAAGATAAAAATATTAATACACAACAATGATTAAATTAGGAAAGTTGAAATTCGCGGCTGTTGACAATGAACAGTATGCTGCATGACTTCACAGGGGAAAGCCAATTCTAGATGAAAATTTCTTTCAATTCAGGGAAAAGATAGAATTTTCCCGGGGAATTCTGCGTTTAAGTGACACCAGATGGATTCCTCCTGGATGCTTTGGAGCATGGGACGAAATCGTCGTCCCGAGTGAGAATTGCGAGGGGCCGTTTTCGGTTCCTCCCCACTCAGGCGTCATAACGACGGATGGCATCTAACGCAGGATTCCTCACGGCTGGGGTTGACCTGTGAAACTTCAACGTAAGTTTTTTGATTTCTGCAAATACAGGTTTGATTTTGAGGTCACGATGGATGACGTCATTTCGGACATAGCGGGTTGCGTTAGTAAACCTACGCAGGAGTTTATTTTGAAAAAGTTGAATTCTACTAAGTTGGGATTTAGATGCACTACCATACACTGCTGACCCATAAGTAATAATTGGTCTAATCATTGATTTGTACAGTAACAATTTTTATTTGATAGACAGGGGGTTTTTTCCAAGCCAAAAGGGGTTTGAGGTAGCCCACGGCGCGGTCAGCACGTCCCAGAGTTTCTGTTATGTGCTTGCACCATGTCAATTTGGAATCTAGGTGAATGGCTAAGTATTTTATAATCAGTCTTCCAGGGAATATTTTCATTATTCAATTTAAAATTAAGATTAGCATCTGGGGTAAAACGCTGATTGGTGAAGAAGATGGCGGCACTTTTGGCAATGTTCACTTTAATTTTCCATTTCCTTAACCAGACTGAAAGTATATCCAAATAATTTTGAAGTCTAGAGAACACTGTTTGTGCATGTTTATGTTGTTTAAGCATGGCGGTGAGAATTGCGAGGGGCCGTTTTCGGTTCCTCCCCACTCTGGCGTCATAACGACGGATGGCATCTAACGCAGGATTCCTCACGGCTGGGGTTGACCTGTGAAACTTCAACGTAAGTTTTTTGATTTCTGCAAATACAGGTTTGATTTTGAGGTCACAATGGATGACGTCATTTCGGACATAGCGGGTTGCCTTAGTAAACCTACGCAGGAGTTTGTTTTGAAAAAGTTGAATTCTACTAAGTTGGGATTTAGATGCACTACCATACACTGCTGATCCATAAGTAATGATTGGTCTAATCATTGATTTGTTCAGTAACAATTTATATTTGATTGACAGGGGGCTTTTCCAAGCCAAAAGGGTCTTGAGGTAGCCCACGGCGCGGTCAGCACGTCCCAGAGTTTCTGTTATGTGCTTGCACCATGTCAATTTGGAATCTTGGTGAATGCCTAAGTATTTATAATCAGTCTTCCAGGGAATATTTTCATTATTCAATTTAAAATTAAGATTAGCATCTGGGGTAAAACGTTGATTGGTGAAGAAGATGGCAGCACTTTTGGCACTGTTCACTTTAATTTTCCATTTCCTTAACCAGACCGAAAGTATATCCAAATAATTTTGAAGTCTAGAGAACACTGTTTGTGCATGTTTATGTTGTTTAAGCATGACGGTATGGTCGGCAAAAATTGCTAAGTCGATATTAGGCTCTTTAAGAATATCGTTGACATAAATGTTGAAGAGGGTGGGACCGCTGGGGAGCCTTGCGGCACAGAGCTAGAAATTGGTTGAGGGTTTGAGTAAGAACTTCCCACTCTAACGATGAAGGATCTAAGTTGAAAGTAGTCATTATAGATTTTAATTAGTTGGCCCGGTACTCCAAGCACAATAAGTTTAAAGATAAGAGCAATGTGCCAGACCTTGTCAAAGGCCTTCTGCACATCGAGAAAGATTGTTCCTGTCACTCCACCTGATCTAATGCCATCGTGAAGAAGTTCAGAAACCCTCCACAACTGGTGAGTTGTTGAATGACGCGCCCGGAAACCGAATTGCTCCGGTATAAGCACGTCATTAGAATTTAAGAACTCCTTAAGGCGGTTGACAAGAGCATACTCATAAACTTTAGATAGACAAGATAATAAAGATATAGGTCAAAAGCTATAAGGGTCATGTTTATCTGCCACCCCACTTTTGGATAGGGGGACAACAATGGCCCTCTTCCAGCAATCAGGAAAAATTTTAAGATTCATCATGCAGTCAGTAAGAATTACAATAAAAAGAATGAAATTATGAGGTAAGTTAATTAACATATTAGTAGAGATGTGGTCCTCACCCGGAGACTTATTCTTTTTTAATCCTGGGATATACTCCGGAACCTCAGAAGGTGTGGCCGGGGGTAGTGTGTTTGGTGTGTCTGTGTTTAAAAAATTTTGAACTGTGGTCTGCAACACAGCGGCAACCCGTGGCTTGTCCATTCCAGAATTAGGTGTAAACTGACTTCTAAGACTTTCAGCGATAGCTTCAGCCTTTTGAGTCTTAGTATATGCCATGCCATTAGGGATAGTAATAGCCGGAATGTGTGTTCGTGTCCTACGAATGCGGGAAGCAGCCTTCCAAACTGTGTTGTCTTCCGTTGAAAGTGATTCAACAAAAGTGTTCCAGCGTTCATTTCTAAACTTGGAGATAGCAGTCTTGACTCTCCAATGCAGTTGATTTAAATGGATCCTAAAATATTGAGTACGATAGACCTGCCACATCCTGCGAGCACGATTTCGTTCAGTAATCAACTGTCTGATCTCCAACGGTAGACGGAGAGTGTAAACAGTAGTGGTTCTCGGTTGAGAACACTGTTCATACACATCTCTGAGAACGTCACCGAGTTGACTGATGGCTTCCTCCACCTCTTCTTTCGTTTCTGGGACGATGGACGGAGTTTCCCGCTGCTCGAGCAGGAAGGTGAAATCCTCCCACCTTGTGCGAAGAAGCCGACCTAAATCTAGGTTGTACGAGTCAACTCGATACCGAAGGATTACTGCAAATGATCTGAATTTAAATCGTTCAGCGTTTAAATGCTGTAAGGATAAGGGAAATTTCGGGTGATTGCAAAATATGTAGCAAACAACACAATATCAACAATATCAAAACAATAGCAAAACATGTGCACAATTGAAAATAAACAGGCTGACTTTAGAATGTTTACTCTTGTTTGTGTTAATGTTTTAACAGCCATCTGATGCAGACCGAGTGATCACGACTTTTTCTTTTTTAGGTTTCGTGGAGATTATATGATGTTCTTTACTATAGTGTCGTAATTAAAATGAAAAAAAGTTTTAAAAAATGCCCAGTAAATAAATTTCTAACTTTACAAATATTGAAGGATAAATTTCAGAAGCCTCAATTCATAGCGAAAAAAAGAGTCTTATTGGAGTATCGAACCCACAGAGTTCCGAGAACGAATATTTAAAGATCTGGCGCTCTGTCAACTGTACCACCCAGCTGCCCATAAACGTGTGTAATTTATGTGATTATGTACTAAAGCGTCAAAATTGGAAGACATTTGGGCTTGTTTTTTAAGACCCCCCTTCCCTGCGTATTGTATTTTATCCTTGTAATACTTTTGTCTATTGATTATACTCCATCGATGCACAAAGGATCGCCGCATTCTGTGTTCCCGAACTCGGGTCCTCTCCTAGTTAGTGAAGGTGAGAAAAAAGATTTCAAGAGGTTTTTTTGGGGTTTTAAGGACATTTTTAAAGGAATTTAATTGTGTTACAATCCATTCGTGTTTCAAAAATCAATGCACAAATGAATGATTTTAACGTTTAAAAAATAAAATAACATAGAATAATTCGGCAATAATTTTTTCTGTAAAAACTTATACTTTTCAATTTATTTCTAAATTGGTCTTATATTCAAATAAATTCGCAGTTTTATTTCCCGAGGCATTATTGCCCATTACATTTTAGAGCATGCTTTGAATTAAGAACTTCATTTATCTTTCGAATTACTTTTGTAAACTTAATGCAAATTAATTTCTCTAAAGCAAAGACATTATCGTTTAAAAAAAGGTCATTAAAAACAATCACACAAGTGTCTTTTTTCTTAAATCACATTAATTTCAACTCAGAAAGTTTTTTTTTACAATGTTATGTCTATGCTAATTAAAAAAATCATTATATTAAAAATATTTCAAAACTGCACTTTCGTTTACTGTACTACTACAGTAATCTACAATATGTCAAAAATGAACTATTATTTTAACACAATCAAACTGACTGGTAAAGTTATCATACGAATTGAATATTTCAGACTGAGCGAAAAAAAATGTGCAGGCTGGGAAACGAACCCAGATCCTTGGCTTACAAGGCCAATGCTTTTCCGTTTAAGCTAACTGGGCCGACATCCAGCCAGCATATTTTGCTCAGATAACCTTATTGGTAGGAACATCTTGTCTGTCATGTAGACAGCTCAACAGAATAAACGACAGGTAAAGAACCTCCATATAAGCGATGGATAACATTATTGGTAGGTAAACGATAGAAACGTTTCCATCGTTTATATGGAGGTCCTTTACCTACGGTTTATTCTGTTGATCTGTCTACATGACAGACCAGATGTTCCTACAAATAAGGTTATCTGAACAAAAAATGCGGGCTGGATGTCGGCTTAGTTAGCTTAAACGGGAAAGCATTGGCCTTGTAAGCTAAGGATCTGTGTGTCGTTTCCCAGCCTGGGCATTTTTTCGCTCAGTTGGAAATATTCAATTCGTATGTCAAAAATGATTCAGCATTTGTTGAGAGAAAAATATTGCGTCACATAAATATTTTTTTTTTTTTTATCATTCATGTTACTGTTTATAGATATTTCATATACTTATAAAGTGTGGGGAATATTGATACAAAACTTTAAATCATAATTTTTTTAGGCTTAATTTATTTTCAATAGCGTTTCTCTTCTTTTTCTATATTAATGTGATTTTGTGTACAGCTCTTTTGTTTGAAGTTTTACTTTGATCTCATCATATTTCATATTGTCCGTTTGTCGTGCTTTATCGAAGTTCTTTCCAAATAATTATTGAAATAATTGCTTTTGAAGAAGTGTCTCTGTAGGCAAGGTAGTTTCAGAAGGTAAAATATAAATTGTATATTTTTAATAGATTATACTAACATGTAACGTAGCGGGTATAACACAAGATTGTAAAAATAATGAGAATGTAAATTCTTAAGCATAAAAAATTGAATATAATCCATATTTCACAAAATGAATTTGTCAAAATAATTACTTGTGTTTTATAAAATATAAATAAAAATGACAGTTCATTTCTTTTAATTTGAAAAATTCAAAATGTGTACCTATTTTAAGAATTTGTTTCATAATAGGGCATTTTGAAAAGACATTTTTTTCTAAAAAAATCATTATTTCACAAAATTAAATGAGTTTTACTGAACCATTCAAGAGCATAGAAAATCGCCGTGTACTGTCTCATTATCCTGTAGAATTATCATAATGAAATCTTTCGCCCTGCGTTGAAATTACTTAATATATATTTTTTCTCAAACGGCCGGCAGTAATAATACAATAAATACAATCAAAGTCAATAAATACATTATTTTTTGCTATTGACTACAGAAAAATATATAGAAACTAATTACAGAAATAATATACTTTTAAAAACTATCATAAGTCAAGGACTTATTTTCATGAGTTAGTTTTAACGTTATTTTTTAAATAACAGGTAAATTACAAATGTTTCGCAAGAAAATACACTGGAAGGTGGTCATAAAATAATTCAGCATGTTAATTTCATCAAATAGGACGTTGCTGAAGGTTTGGTTTCTAAAATTTATCCATATACTTGGCGTTTATTCCTACAATGAATTTAACAAAATTAAATGAGTTCTTGAAACATTTACAAGCGTAGAAAATGGATCTGGTATATTAAAATTTTCTGAATACATTTAACAAAATGCTTATAAATTCTGCGTTGAAATTTATTTTTTAACAGATATATGTAAGTAGAATGCATTTATAAATTGATTGGAGAATGATTTTTAACACAAAGCATTTTACTCACATTTTATAAAAACATTTCATACCAGAATTTTTATTAAAAACTACTTAGCGTTTTAGCTCACAGTCTACCAAAGCCTGAGAGCTAATATCGCTCGCCCGCGAGAAAAGTGACACATCTCGCAAAAGTTCATTTTGCGTTTTATTCCACTAATAGTTCTGTCATAGTTATGTTTCGCTACACAAAGAGTTTCATAATTGTAGTTACACGAAAAATCTCTTTATTACGCTATATGTTCATTCGTGACCACAGAAGACGGTTGGATTGCGTGGGGAGGTAAAATTACCCAACCCTCCACACCTCATCAGATGTCTTTATTTTTTAGGGTTTTACGTTTTTATGCACATTTTTATTCCTGCATGGAGAACAAAACGCTGCAATTTCATATTATATTAAAATCCTGCAAATTTTCTTTTGCCTCTCCTGTGAAATTACTTTTGTCGAGATGTGTCTCTTTTCTTGCGGGTGAGCGATATGTGCTCGCAGGCTCGCAGTGCATGTACGATTATATGCATGTGCGTAATGCGATAATTCTTGATAGACCCTTGAGATCCGTTTTGCTTCAATTTTTTTTTATCTAGGAGCATTCTGATAAGGTGCTTCCCTTCTTAGTTTTGTGGGTTCATTGGTTAAGTATAAAGGGAGCCCTTTAACTTAGATAAACGGGTTTTTCATGCAGAATTATCAGATTTGCTTCAAATTTGGTATACCGGTTTATTCTGATAAGTCGCTTACCTTATTAGATTTTGAGGTTTATTGGTTAAGTATAAAGGGGTGAATGTGGGGCTAATATATCCTTAATTTAGATAAATTGGTTTTTCTATACGATTTGCTTCACATTTGGTATACTGGTTTATTCTGATAAGGTGCTTCCCTGATGAGATTTGGAAGCTCATTGGTTAAGTATAAAGATGTGAAACAAGGGGTGGAGTGTAATCCTCCCCCCTTAATTTATTTTTCTTGGGCATTTTTCTTTGAAATAAGAATATAGAATACAATTAGTGTGAATAGCCTGTGAACTGAATGCCATCAGTTTAACTGGGCACTTTTTATTTATTTTATTTATTTCTGTGTGATTTATATTATGTGTGTATATATATTATATATATATATATATATATATATATTTGTACTTCCAATCAAAATATTTTCATTTGATATCGATCAAATGAACAGTTTTTGATATGTTTAGTGTTAAAATAAATACATAATTAATTTAGATTTTGAAAACTGGTAAACATCGACTTACACATCATAAATATTTAAATATATAAATGAACTCAAAATTTTATTTTGTTTTACTATATTTAAAATGAATATTATTGATAGGTTAACCAGCAGTACGCTTTTCGCTTCACTAAAGCCTATATTTGTCGCCACGATTTATGCTTCAAAAACTTTTTAATGTGTAAAAATCGAATATGAAAAAACAAAGATATTAACAGTAATTTTGATTTTTTTTTAACTGCTAAAGTATACATCTAAAGTATAGAATCTAAAGTATATAATCTAAAGTATACTGCTAATACATCTATATATACTAATAAAGCATATACTAATACATCTAAAGTATACTGCTAAAGTATAGAATCTAGCTATTCTTCGAATAAATGAAAGCTAAATTAAAATATTTTAAATACATTTATTAAACCTTTTGTCAAGTGACTGGAATTGGCGCAAATAAGTTTTGATTGGCAGCTCTACAATGAATTTCATAAAATTAAATGAAATTTGTTAAAATATTTAAGAGAAAATGGATGTGTTTTGGAAGGTGAGGCGCAATCGACTCCTCTCCCCTTCCCTATAAATTGTGTTTATTTTACGTTGTTTAATTGATATTAGTAGTTACAAAGGACAGTACAGTTGTGAAGTGTGTTATGTAATTAAGTTTATTAGCTATAAAAGATAAATTTTGATCTTTAGAGTTTCAGATTTTTGGCTAATAATGATTAAAATAATAAAACAAAAAGAAACGCAGCTAAAGAAAATGTATTGTATTTTGATGAAATTCTTTTTATTAATAATAGTGTTATGTTAAATAACAATATCTAAAAGAAAATCACTACTGATTTATATAAAACTGAGAAAAAAAATTAGGAGGCGTTTCCCTGTATTTACGTTATCTTCTTTAATTTTAAAGCATATAATCTAATTTAAACATAAATAGCTAAGGTAGATTGAGAGTTTTTAAAATTCTATAACTTGTAAATTACGACAGCTATTAAAAATTTGTGGCAAAGATAGAAATGTATGATGAAATAAATTAATATCATAGTTTTAGTTTTAATTTGGGGTTATAGGTGGCGCAAATATCAATGGACGTGCCAAAAAAAAAAAAAAAAAAAAAAAAAAAAAAAAAAAAAAAAAATCTAGGAAACAGGAATTCTGCATTTTCTGAATTTAATATCACCCCCGATGAAATAAATATATTTATATAAATATAGATAGTACAAAAATACTTCAGTTTTAAGACTTAAAATCACTCTTTTATTTTATATAAAATGACGTCATTTGCATCCGCTAAGAATTCCACATTTACGATCCACTCTTAAACAACATCTATAGAAAAGTATACATAGGACGACACTATCACGGAATAATACACAAACCCAGCATAAAATGATGTCGTCATTTAAGAAACTCGACAAAAAAATCGGATGTCTAATGATTCACAAGCTTTCATTTGTTTGCAACATTAATATGTATACTGAAAATTAAATGTGGTTTATAATAGCTCCATGTTTTATCAGAAATCATTTATTTATATTTTTTCAAAATTCGGAAAATGCTATTACACACAGATTAATAAAATAGCATTCTTTTAGCTTTTTGATACGAAACAAGTAAATGCGGTGAAAAAAAATCACATATATCTACTTTAAAATACATTTTATAGAAGATGATGTTCTTGGCATAGAACGCATTTTAATTACTTTTTTATCAGTTTTTGTGAGAAAATGGCAACCAAAAGAATATATTAATCTGCTATTTTCGATTTATTTTCTACAGAAATAGAGTATTTCTGTTGCCAAAATTACAAAAATGGCTTTAAAAACTACAAAAAATTAATGCATCAAAAATAAACTGAGATGCAGTTTTCAAACAAATTGCATTCAAAAGTACTTTTTTACCTACACGACTCGACGGTGTAAAAATTGAAATGTGCAATGTTTAAGGTTTAAAAAATTGTTCTAGATATTATCAATATCTAACCGTACAATGAAACATACGTTTCGTTTTACGGCTGGCTTATGCAACGGAACGTTATTTTTTAGGGGCGACATTTTAATTGTTACCCGAAAGAAATAGCATATCAGGGAGCTAATAAATAATAGAAAAATGAAACAGAAACCACCCAAATTGGTGCCAACTAAAGTAGGTAAACTTTATTCCGCTATCCAGTCCTGCCAGTGTCAAGATTACTCCACCTACTCATCCTTAAAAGTATTTACAGATACATAGAGATGTAATGTAAAACCATTACAGGAAATTCGAAAACAAAACTACGTTATTAACCCCTTGAGGACGGTGGGATATAATATATCCCACCTAATTTAAACAAGATTCGCACCAGAAACTTTTAACTAAATTTTATATTTTTAAATTTGGGCGCGAAATGTTGATTCTAGATTCTAGACGATTTGGTCGAGGAGCCCGGGGCCACTTGCCCCACATCCCCGTCACATAAGATTGTGCAGGTTAAATGGTTAAGCAAAATTCATAGCTGGTAGCAGCGAGGGCATAAAAGTAAAAAACCTGACTGGGGAATGGATGGGAAAAAGAGCTCAAATAAAAAGTAAAAAACAAGGAAGGAAGAGTCTAAAAGAAAGTTTAAGTATAGCATTACAACAACAAGATATATTTTTGTATTTTCTAAATTTTTTGTAAGTTTTTTGAAATATTTTTATAAATTTTAATAGTATTTTATAAGATTTTTATAAAATAAGGTAAAATAGTACAGTAGTAGGAAATGTTGTTAGTATAAAAAGGGGGAAGGGTAGCCTAGGCCTAACGGCCGGAGAAAGTGTGATTTGGATCCGCTCTGGGTGCCGGAGCATTGTGAGATCTGGTGCCGTCCAAGAGTCGAGGCGATGCCGGGAGCGGAGGTAAGCTTTCGCGTGGACCTGAAAAGGGCCCTCGCTCTCGGAAATTCATCGCCGACATATGGGAAGCTGATACTGGAGTAGTGAAGTAGAATTCCACCACAGTGCCGGATGCAACACTTCGGCAAATGCCGTGAGTCTTGCAAAGGACTGGTCTATCCGCCCTGTACACTGCGTGGAAGCTGGAGCTCGACTGAAGGAGCGATAAATTGCTTTTCCTTATTTTAAAATGTTTTATATTATTATTCCGGTGCGAAATGAATATTACAGAGACATTATTGTGTGCCCCTCAAATGGTTAAAAGTTGTTTTCAATTTGTTGGTTAATTTTATATTTAACAAATTTTATTTTCATGCATTAACTTACATTTTTTTTTACATGATTATTATTTTTCAATTGCATTTTAAATACCCGGTGAAAAATTTATTCTTCTAAAACTTGTTTTAAACGTGAATCCTTTTATATTAATAAAAGAAAATCTGTCTTAGATATATAGAAAAAGTTTTATATTTTAACAGGTACTAAGATAAGTACATTTATAAGGTACAGTCGTGGAAAAAAAGTAAACACCCCCGTTAACTCCTCAACAAATTACCATAGAAGAAAATTACTGGTACCGAACGATTGGAAATAAAGTCTGCTTTTAAATGATATATATAAAATTTGCTTAGGGGGGCCATCTACATATTAAAATGAACCCAAAATTTATTTTTTTCAATGGCAATACCCAATTTTAACAAGATATTTCAAATAATCGGTTCAAACTATGCCTAGCCACCAAAGTTCAAGTCATTTGAATGATAAGTTTTTGAATTATAAACATTCAGAATTTAGTTCTTCTAATGTTAAATTACATTTTCATATTTTTATTAATATCTTCTGAAATTATACTCATAATATGCTAATTTTTTGTGTAGAAATAATACTAAAATACCCAAACATAAATACATTGAATTTGAAATTTTTATAATTTTGTGATATAAATTATTATTTCTGAAATTAATACTCGAAAAAATTATGAATTGCAACCTACAATTTTTTTTTATGGATTTAGATTTATCAAGTCCCGCTTTATGGAAATCCAAAATTTCACATTTTTCTTCCAAGTAGTTTTTAAATTATGCTTAAAAAACGGCAAAATGATGGTTTAAGGGGCCGTCTATGATTGAAGTGACTATATATTTTGAAATTTCTTATGCTATCCTGTAATCTAACAGTCTTCAACGACTGCTTCAGTGGCGCTTAGATGCCTTGATCACGCTCTCTCGGTCAACAATCAAGTACCGAACTTCAATTTGGATACAGCCCATAAAATGGGCTCGTTTTAAAATAATTAATTTTTCGGAAACTTATCGTATGAATTGCATAATTTTTTTTTAGGCTAATGGAAGGGTGTGGGGTTTATTTATGCTGTCAGAATTCTGTACTGCTATTGAAAAAAACAAAGTTATGGTTCATTTTATTATGTATATGACCCCTAATCAAGTTTTATATACATCATTTAAAAGTGGACTTTATTACCAATCGTGTGGTACCAGTAACTTTCTTCTACGATAATTTGTTGAGGAGTTAGTAGGAGGTGTTTACATTTTTTTTTCCACGACTGTGCATAAGATATTGTTTTCTATCATAAATACGATTTAAAATATAATTGACTTTTATTTTTATAGCGGTGAGAACTATCAAAGGGGAGATAGTTTGCATACCTCTTAACTAGAAATTCACCTGTCTTGCTGGGAGAGAGAAGACAAAATAGGGAAAAAAATTTCTGGAACAGGTATAAAATAATTGGTCATTTATTTATTATTACTGAAAAGTAACAGAAAATAAAAAATATATAGTTGTGGCCAGTGTAAATTAATGTTTTAGTATTTAAAAATAAGTTAATTAAATTTGAAATTTCAGGGACTGTAATATAGATGATTAACTAACTATTCATTGTCAGAAATGTTTTTTTAAAATAGGCTTTTTTCTTTTTAATTTAAAGAATATTAAATATTTTAAACATTACGTGCGGAGTTGAATTGGTTTAAAGATTTTGTAGCGAATATTTTATTGGGGAAAGAAGGATTTATAGGTTATAAATTTTTATTGTAGCAACAAATATTAAAAAGAAAATTCTGAAGATATTTTTATAAAATTACAGATTTAAAAGGCATTGTAACGATTTTAAATTTTGTGTAGTCTTCTACTTCTTAGTTCGACAGACAGTTACTTTAATCTAAAGAGAAGAAACTGGCACGAAAATTAAATTTCTTGAAAAATTTATATGTTAATAGAATTTTCTGCTAATTACTGGACCTTAATAAGCACCATTCCGAAATTCCGACGCACTACTGAGAAGGAAGGAGTACGGGGTTGATACTTTTGACAGAGCCTGTACATTGATTGCATGTTATATCTTATATTTCGAATGCTGCAAAGTACAGTGTAAAGTCTGTGAAATTTATTTACAGTAATATTTATTCACAGTTTTTAAAATTACTCTGGAACATGCTCATCTCTTTTAGAATATTTAAATGTATCATAAGAAATATGCTATAACGCGTATCTAAACCATGATTATTATCTCTATGTTCTTTACAAATCTTTCGTACAATCATGTTTCATCAACATAATATTTTAGTCGTTTTTGCAGCAAGCTTTTTATTAAAAAAAAAATCTCTTGGAAAGAACATCATTATGATTAAATATAAGGATAAGCGTAGAAATAGTTGGTACGTTTCACATAAATTTTTCTCTCGGTGTAAGTAATGGTAACGACAAAAAAGCTTTCTAAGGTAGATTCTTTAGTTAAGAAATAAGAGATAATTTTTTTAAATATATATTTTGTATGAAAATATTGAGAAACAATGCAGTCTTCAATGCATTTAATATAATTTATAATCATGATTGGATCATTTCTATAACAAGAAGCAACATTTTAAATGGAATATTTTATTTTTTAATTTGAAAAACATGGAAAATTGTGTTGGATTTTGTAAAAAAGCAAAATAAGAATGACCAGTAAAATAATTCGTTTAAATTGCTAATAATTTTAAACTTTTATTCCGAAGTAAAAATATGTATTGGATTTTAAAAAAAGGAATCATATATTGTGAAAATACCCATTAAAATTCAAAGCATAGCACTCTTTTTTACTTTCTTTCCTTCCATCCCTTTTAGGTAGCTTTCATTACAAAAAGCTACCTATTGCAGCCGTTCGGAGGAAAGCGATTTCAAAAAATGTTGGTATATTTTCATCGATCATGACCCCCAGACCCCGAAACCACCCTCCTTTCAAAATTGACATATATAATATATATACACTGCTGGCCATCCAAAATGCAACACCATGAAAGGATCAACCAAACAGCATAAAATTTACACCATGTATACACCTCAGTAGGATACGCAAATGATTACAAATTCAGCGCTCGCGCACATCGTGGGCGACTGCAGCGCCCCTTAAAATCTGTATATAAAGGGAAGATAGATTGTCGTTCTGAAGAACTTGAATTGTTTTCTTGTGCGATTTTTTGTGTGAACATATTCAGTATGCCTCGCAGAATAACACGAGCGCCATTCGAGCACGTTTCTGATTTCGATCGCGGAAGAATCGTTGCATGCAAAGATTGCGGATTATCCTTCCGAGAAATTGGTCATCGTATCGGACATAGCCAAGCAACAGTCCTGAGAATATGAAATCGGTGGATGCAGTAGGGAACGACAGACCGACAGGTACGATTGCAACCGCCTCGTCACACCACTCCACTGGAAGATAGGGATATTGTGTGCGTGGCACTGATGGTACGCATTGCCACATCCGCAACTTTAAGACAACGAATGCCGTCTCTAACACAACAATGGGCGTCCGCACGAACAGTTCGAAGTCGTTTGCAGTACAGTGGATTGTCCGCTAGGCGTCCATTGCTTCGCGTACATTTGGCATAAAACCACAGGCGTTTGTGTTTACAATGCTCGGCTGAACGGCAGAGATGGACATCCGAATGGCATAGCATTGTGTTTTCGGATGAATCACGCTTCTGTCTGCAGTATCATGATGGTCGAATTAGAGTTTGGAGACACCGTGGGGGGAGGCTGCTCAACTGCTGTATTATGCATGATCACACTGGTCCTGCACACGGTGTTATGGTGTGAGGTGGTATTGGATTCAACTCCCGTAACCACCCTAGTACGCATTAACGGTACACTTACCAGCCAGCGCTATGTCTCTGAGGTTCTGCAGCCTTCTCCTCCCTTACCTTCAGGGTTTGCCTGCGGCTACATTTCAGTAGGACAATGCACGATCACCTGTTCCACGCAATGTTCAAGCTTTCTTCTTAGTTCACCATATTCCGTTGTTACCCTGGCCTGCCTGTTCACCAGATCTATCACCCATTGAGCATGACTCGTCAATGATTGGAGAACGCCTATCCCGGAATGTTGTACCCGTGAGCACACAAGATGAACTTTGGCTACGTGTGGAGGCAGCGTGGGATGCCATTCCCCAACAACACATCCAAAGCCTCTTCCACTCTATGCCACAGCGTGTAGCAGCGGTTGTTGACAGACGTGGATGTAACAGTTCTTACTGATTTTCCCGTCTACCTCACTTCAACGAAGATTGTCTTTGGAATCAATTAACACTGATACTATGTGTAATCTCCAAAATAAATTTGGCTTTGATATCTCTTGTCTTTTTTGGTGTTGCATTTTTGATGGCCAGCAGTGTATATATAGCCATAACATAACAAATTCATATATATATAGCCATAATATAATTACAAAACATCATCTAATCCTATTACAATAATTAATTTAATAAATTCAGCAGCAAGTTAACCAGTAAAGATGTACGTACTAATATCTCGACCGAATTAGTTGTCCAACTTTATCCGCCATCTTGTTTCAAAATGGCGGCCATTTAAAAAAATTTAATTTAAAATGAGATACCAAAAAATCGGAAAATGAAAAAGATTTTTTTCGTATGTGTTTGACCTTAATACAAAGATTCCGGAACAGTTTTTGTTTTGTCTATATCTAAAAAAATGGCTGAGTTATAGCATTTTAGGTAGCTTTCATTACAAAAAGCTACCTATTGCAGCCGTTCGGAGGAAAGCGATTTCAAAAAATTTTGGTATATTTTCATCGATCATGACCCCCAGACCCCGAAACCACCCTCCGTTCAAAAGTTGATATATATATATATATATATATATATATATATATATCCATATATATATATATATATATATATATCTGACCTTTGTCATACTGTAACTCTCGAATTTATGAACCGATTTGGATGTAATTCGGTATGTACATAGTACATACCAATGTCTCGACCGAGTTCGTTGGCCAGCTTCATCCGCCATTTTGTTTCAAAATGGCGGCCATTTAAAAAATTTAAAAAAAAATTAAATTTGAAATATGGTACCAAAGAATTGAAAATGGAAAAATATTTTTTTTCTTATGTATTTGACCTTTATACAAAGATTCCGTAGCAGTTTTTGTTTAATCTATATCTTAAAAAATGGCTGAGTTATAGCATTTTCAATTTCTAGCGTGGCTGACATTTTGAAACGTCCTGAAATTTGTCACGCGATAAAAAGTGTATTTATGAACCGATTTGGATGTAACTTCGTTTGTACATAGTACATACCAATGTCTCGACCGAGTTCGTTGGCCAGCTTCATCCGCCATCTTGTTTAAAAATGGAGGCCATTTAATTTTTTTTTAAATTTAAATTTGAAATGTGGTACCAAAAAATTGAAAATTGAAAAAATATTTTTTTCTTATGTATTTGACCTTGATACAAAGATTCGGGAGCAGTTTTTGTTTCGTCTATATCTTAAAAAATGGCTGAGTTATAGCATTTTGAATTTCTAGCGTGGCTGATATTTTGAAACATCCTGATATTTGTCACGTGATAACATGCGTATTTATGAATCGATTTGGATGTACCTTGGTGTGTACATAGTACATACAAATATCTCGATCGAATTCGTTGGCCAGCTTCATCCGCCATCTTGTTTCAAAATGGCGGCCATTTAAGAAAATTTAAAAAATTTAAAATTTAAAATAAGATACCAAAAAATTAGAAAATGAAAAAGATTTTTTTTTTGTATGTGTTTGATCTTAATACAAAGATTCCGGAACAGTTTTTGTTTCGTCCATATCTAAAAAAATGGCTGAGTTATAGCATTTTGAATTTCTATTCTGACTTACATTTTAAAACGACCTGATTTTTGTCACGCGATAACAAGCGTATTTATGAACCAATTTGGATGTTACTTGGTCTGTACATAGTACATACCAATGTCTCGACTGAGTTCGTTGGCCAGCTTCATTCGCCATCTTGTTTCAAAAGGGTTGCCATTTAATAAAAATTAAATTTAAAATTTAAAATGAGGTATTAAAAACTTGGAAAATGAAAAATATTTTTTTATGTGTTTGGCGTTGATACAAAGATTCCGGAGCAGATTTTGTTTCTGAAAATTTGTTCTTTTGTTTATATCTTAAAAAATGGTTGGATTATAGCACTTTGAATTTCTAGTATGGCTAACATTTTGAAACGATCTTGTATTTGTCACGCGATAACACACGTATTCGCTTATTTCCATGTAAGAAGGCATGTGGATAGTATACATCAACATATCAGCCAAATATAAGTTACTTTAAATAAAAGCAGCTTGGATAAAGCTGACTAATTTCGCGAAATTCTCATTCATAATGATTTAGTATTGATAAAAATTAGTATTGAATCTCCTATATTCGGTTTCCACTAAATTGAGCTTCTTGTGTTTGAATAATATAAGTTGGCATTTTTAAAATAAGGAATTTGAAAACTACCTCTTCCTCCCGGCACTGGCCGGAAGGACTTTTGAATTTCTATTGTGGCTGACATTTTAAAACGATCTGAATTTTGTCACGCGATATCAGGCGTATTTATGAACCGATTTGGATGTAAGTTGGGCTGTACATAGTGCATACCAATGTCTCGACCGAGTTCGTTGTCCAGCTTCATTCGTCATCTTGTTTCAAAAGGGTTGCCATTTAAAAAAAAATTAATTTAAAATTAAAAATGAGGTATTAAAAAATTGGAAAATGAAAAAGATTTTTTTTATGTATTTGGCCTTGATATAAAGATTCTGGAGCAGTTTTTGTTTCTGAAAATTTGTTCTTTTGTTTATATCTAAAAAAATGGTTGAATTATAGCACTTTGAATTTCTAGCATGGTTAACATTTTGAAACGATCTTGTATTTGTCACGCGATAACACACACGTATTCGCCTATTTCGATGTAAGAAGGCATGTGGATAGTATACATTAATATCTCGACCAAGTTCGCTGGCCAACTTCATCAGCCATCTTGTTTCAAAATGGCGGCCATTAAATTTTAAAAAAATTATGTTTAAAGTGAGTTGCCAAAAAATTAGTAATTGAAAAAGGTTTCTTTCTTAAGTATTTGATCTTGATATAAGGATTCTGGAGCATTTTTTGTTTGTCTTTATCTTAAAAAATGGCTCAGATATAGCAATTTCAATATCTAATGTGGGTGACATTTTGAAAAATCTGATTTTTTGCCTGCGAAAGCACTCGTATATATCAATCGATTCCGGTGTGAGTGAGCATGTGCACAGCAATTACTAAGGTCGCGACCAATTTCACTGGTTAGCCTCATCCACCATGTTGTCTTAAAATGGCAGGCACTTTATGAAATCGCGAATTTGGCAGCCAAATATAAGTTACTTTAAATAAAAGCAGCTTGGATAAAGCTGACTAGTTTCGCGAAATTCTCATTCATAATGATTTAGTATTGAAAAAAATGAGTATTGAATCTTCTATATTCAATTTCCACTAAATTGAGCTTCGTGTGTTTGAATAATATAAGTTTGAATAATATAAGAGATACTATCTATTGCGGGCATTACCATGGTGCGACTTTTGAAAAGTTCCTTCATAACTTTTCCTTATCTGACACCAGGAACCTAAAATCACCCTCACCTAAAAAGTTTATATATATATATATATATGTGTGTGTGTGTGTGTGTGTGTGTGTGTGTAGGATTTGAATGTAAATATACGTTAGTTTCTTTATGACGTACATGATCAGCAAATTAACTGCCGCTCTGGTATTTTTATTATCTATAATTTAAAAGCATGAATTATGAAAATTCACGATCCGGAGATCAAGGTTTGGACATATTCAAAATTAGAAAAGAGTCAGCCTATAAAATTATACTGTTCACGAAGCATCGGCTTATGACATGCCAAGGAACGCCCTGTTAGGCCTAATCAAATTGTTCGAAAGAAGTATATTATAGGTTTTATGTGAGAAATGTACTGTATTTAAAGAAGGTATCAACGAAGTGGTGTAACATTATCATTATAGAATTGTAGTAAAGTGATGTGTTGTTATTCCAACGTCTAGTTATTCAAGTCATCTATAAATTAACATTTTACATATAATCCTCCTACATATATATGTATGTATGATTGTATGTATGTACTAAATTTTGTCCGCAGGATAAAAGTCCCAATAATGCACGTCTTCAAACTCACCAAAAACATTCAGATGGCTAACATATCGTCGGGATTGTAAATTGGCAAAATCAGACCAGGGGGGGGGGGGGGAAATAGGGAGGGTTTTGTGAAAACCGAAAAAAAAACCTGTAACTTTTTAATTATAATACATATCAAATCAGCTTAAAGTTATTATTAGTTCTAGGAAAATGGCCAAAATTTTATGGATCACAGATTTTTGATCAAATTTAAAATGTGCTCAAGGGTAGAAAAAATTGTGGTTTTAGGGAGAAATAAATTCATAACTTCGTCAATTCTCAATATATAAAATTCAATTAAACTTATTATAAATCTTCTTAATGCTATATACAACTTTTATATTTACATGTTTTCGTTAGGAACAATTCTTACCGCAAAAATTAAATAAATAAAAACGCAAAAAAAGGGGAGGATGTTATTGAGGAAGAAAAAAATTCACAAATTCGTCAATTCTAAAGATATCCATTGCACTTTAATTTATAACACATATTCTTAATATTATCTATAACTTTTATGCTGACGTGCTTTTGATAGGCCAAACTCTTACAACAGAAAGAAATTAAACAAAAATTGGAGTTGAAAAAAAAATTATCGTATTAAGGGTGCACTCAAATCCAAACTGCTTAATTTCTGACTCATTTTTAAGTTAATTTTTGCTCTAAAACGCATCCAATTGGCAGGTTCTGTTATTCAGAAGCCATATAATGCGCCGTATTGGTCGATTTTTGATAAAAGCTGAACACATTTTAAAAAATGCTGACAATGTGGCAACTTAAACCACATTTCCTGGAGAGATAGTGCTAGAAACAACAACAAAAAGAAGTCGTACTGAGGAAATAATTGTTTGTAAATCAAGTTCTAATTAATTGAACGAAAAATAAAAAACACAGGTCATTTATAAATGTTTTTAAAAAGTCACGTCAGTAAGTTTCATGCTTTTACTTTTAAAAATGTATCTAAAAATATGTCAGAAATTTTCGAGTTGTTGAGCGTGGAAGAATATTTTTTTGAGTACCGCCTTAACATGATTCTGATAAAACCAGCTCTTACAGAAAAATGAAATAAGAAAACTCTTCCAAAGCGGCAAGATAAAATTGTTAAACTGGGTTTATCCCTAATCTTGATTTGGTTTTGTTCGTGAAATTAGTACTTAATTTCGAAATCTACCTCCGCGTGCAGGCCGAGCCGCAGGGATTTTTGTTTTTCTTTTCTTTTTAACTAAATGTATTTAACTAAAAATGTAAAAAACTTTTTTTTTCTTTTATTTACAATAATGTTTTAGTTAGGTTAAAAATACAATATACTGTAAAATTATTTAGTAAAATTTAGACTGAATTACATTTATTAAAATAATAATATTCAACTAAAGATACATAACAGTTTTTTTTCTTTTCATTGAATTATTTATCACCCTTTTAGTTTTTTCATTCATATGCTGGTATACATATTTGTTTCGGTCATCTTTTTTCTTGAAAATCAATTTCATTACGAAATTCTTTATTGAGAACTATTCTCTGAAAAAAAAAAACGAAGCAATATTTTTTCATGGGAGAATTTTCCAAGTTTTAATAACCTACGGAAATTAATTCTTGCAGAAATGTTTTGAGAAAATTAAACGTAATAAGAGATGGAAATAAAAATGGTTTAAATATATAGTTTTATAATTTTTTTTTCTATACAAAGAAAATGCTGCATTAAGAGATTAATTTCTTAAAGCTGCTATTTATAACTGATTTTATTTTTGCTCAGTACTTTATAGATGATTATTAAATGGATTTCTTCTAGTCATACGTAACACATTTGATATTTCATTTTCTACAGTTGCTTTTTTATACTATAAATTTTACGTACAAATTTTTTTACGATTTCTTCTTAGTTATGTAAATGAATGTTTTTAATAACTCAAACAACTTTCAAATTTAAGGTTCTTTTTCTGTTGTTACTTGGTATATTTATATTTTAATTTATTGTTTAGAAAAAGAGTTTTCAATAAAATATAAATATAAATTTTATAAATTGTATCTGATATCAGCTAAGATTTAATTATTTTTTCTATACCCCTACCTAAAAAAAATACGCATTAAGAGATTAGTTTATTAAATCTGCTATTTATAGCAGATTTTCTTTTTGCTCTGTACTTTATTGAGGATTATTAAATGGATCTCTTTTGGTCATATGTAACACATTATATTTCAATTTCTACGGCTGCTTTTTTATGCCATATATTTTATGTATAAGGCTAATTCCATGCGAACTTGTCATGTCTGTCACACAGCTGAAAATCGCTATGCTTGTTGGCCACCGTTATTTCCAAAAAGTTTGCTTTGCCTTATTCAATTGATGAGATATGTCCGGTAAAATAAGTTACATTTTTCCGTTCTAAAATACTGGTAGCCAAATATCGTAGTATGTGACAGACATGACAAGTTCGCATGGAATTAGCCATAAGCTTTTTACGATTGTCTTAGTTATTATGTAAATGGATTTTTTTAATAACTCATACAACTTTCAAATTTTAGTTTCTTTTTCTGTTGTTACTTAGTATATTTATATTTTAATTTATGGTTTATCAAAAGAGTTTTCAATAAAATGTAAATAAAAAATTTATAAATTGTATCTAATATCAGATAGGATTTAATTATTTTTTTATACCCCTACCTCAAAAAAACTACTGCATTAACAGATTAAGTTATTAAATCTGCTATTTACAGCAGATTTTCTTTTTGCTCTGTACTTTATTGATGACTATTAAATGGATCTCTTCTGGTCATATTTAACACATTATATATCATTTTCCACGGTTGCTTTTTTTATGTCATATATTTTACGTGTAAACTTTTTATGATTGTCTTAGTCATTATGAAAATGAATTTTTTTAATAACTCAAACAACTTTCAAATTTTAGTTTCTTTTTCTGTTGTTACTTAGTATATTTATATTTTAATTTATGGTTTTTGAAAAGAGTTTTCAATAAAATATAAATAGTGTTTTTATAAAAAATACGTAATATCAGCTGTGATTTTATTATTTTTTCTATACAAAGACAAAAAAAATGCTGCATTAAGAGATTAATTTCTTACATCTGCTCTTTATTGCAGATTTTCTTTTTATTCTGTACTTTATTGATGATTATAAAATGGATTTCTTCTAGTAATCGTAACATCTTAACGTATGATATTTCATTTTATGCGTTGTCAAAAAATAATCGTCTTTATACACTTAATCATTCGTCATTTTTAAAGGAATATTCTCCTTACTTCCAGAAAACTTGCTTTTTTCCGTTAATTCTTCCAGAGAGTCTGAAAAATATGAGGAAATACAGTTTATTCCTTGCACACATGCGTATTGGCTGTATTAATACCAATGTTCGAATTCATTTTTTAAATGGAAAACTGAAAATTTAATAAATTAAAATTTCTATTTTTTTTAAACAAACAAACAAAAAAATATGCATTCGAATTTAATAAAGGAGTAATTTTCTCATCCATTTAAACTTATTCGCAATTTAATTTTTAGAGTATTTAAAAAAATATTCACATGTAAAATATATTGTAAATGAACAAATTAAAAAAAATATATAGTAGTGCAATCGAATTTCAAAAAATCGATTTCATTCAAAAAAAAAAAAAAAAAACATCTCTTCTAGAATTTAATTAAAAATGTAGTATTAATACTTTACATCTAACAATCAAATTAAATCTTATTAAAAATGTGTCTAATCTATACTAATAAAAAAACAAATCACTGTGTGTGTGTGTGTGCAATGGTTAGCAAAAACTACTGCATGTAGAAGTCTGAAAATTCAGATGTGAATAGTACAAAATAGGTCCTGATGCACCTGAGACTCAGATTTTTAATTTTTTAAGATCCGGCTCCCCTGGGCGGGCTCCTTTAAGTTTTTATGCACTAAATTCCTAATAAATCGACCCCTTTTCGTCCAAACTTCTTTGTTTTGGCGCACCTATCTCAATTTAGTAATTTTTACTTTTTTCTTTTCAGTTAAGACCCTGGCCCCTTGAAATTTTTGTGCAAATAAATTGCTTCTTTTTAATCCGATCTTTATATTTTGTATCCCTTTTCCATTTAGTTATTCTCACGTTTCTACATTCCAGTTAAGACCCTACGGCAGGGTGCGAAATTTCCGCTTGTCAGCTCGCCAGTGGCGAGCAAATATTTAAGGTTGGCGAGTAAGTTTTGTCTTTCAAAATGTTGTGTTTTAAATCAAACTATGTACGCTCAAAATATTGTACCTCAATCCAGCGACATGCGGATCTTGTAGATCTTTTGTGCTTAGCTGAGAAATATGGATATTTTAACAAAATATGGCAATGAAAAACAATGTACGTATTTTATCCATTTTATGGCTGAAACTATGAAGTTAGATATAGTGGGAAAATAAAAATAAAATGTACACATATCAGCATTTTGGTTGATGGTACAACAGATAGATCAGATGTTGAACATGCAAATGTGTATGTTCGATACGTGGATTAAAAGATAATTAAGATGACATTTTAGGAGCAATAGAGTTGCCAAATTCTACCTCATCCAGTTATTTTGACAGCCATAACTCATTTTATAGATAAGACTATTAGTTCAAATGAATATAGAAACAAGTGTTATATTGTAGGCTAATGTACTGATGGTACTCCAAATATGGCTGGATACAAATCAGGACTGGCTATGAAAAAGAAATCTATTTGTGCTAAATTGATAAACATTCACTGCCTTGCACACCATTTGCAGTTGGCCGTTTTGGATGCATGTGGTGAAGTTGAATATTTGAAAACATTTGATTCAGCGGTTAGGAGTATTTTTAAATTTTACCATGTCTCGGCGAAAAGACTTCATATGTTAAAAGAAACAGGAGAAATTATATGAGAAAAAAATCTTAAATTGAGTGATATTCACACTATTAGATGATTATCCGTCAATGAAAGTGCTGTGAAAGCTCAACAGGGGGCCGACGGAAAAGGCAATGATAGTGCTAAAGCTAAGGGTTTGCTGAAAAGATTGAAGAATTCTTCAGGAAATTGAGCTATTTAAGTGTGGCAATAAAAAATAAGGAACTTGTCATTTCATCTGGAAATAAAAATTCAACATTGCATCTCAGTTCTTACAGATCTCGAATCTAGTGTTTTCCCAAACGAACAGGAGTTTTTGGACCAACTATCCATCTCAGGGATAATCAAGGTTGTACAGCTGGCAAATATTAAAAATGGGGAGCGAGAGTTTCAGACTTTAAGAGAGAGATTAATTAAACATGAAATATATACATCACAGAAAGACTGCAATTTATGTCAAAAGATGTGTTAATATCTCTGCATATTTTTGGCACTTTATGTTGGCCTCAAAAAGAAAAATAATCTTGAATTTGTGTTAGAAGAAATAAAAAAGCCTTTCATGTAGTATTTGTACCCATGTCACTTTAATGAAAAAATGGATATTGTATTAGCAGAGTGGGCAGAATTCAAGTTTATGGTCCCTTCACTAACACTGAAAGATATACTGGAGAAGTTTTACAGTGAAATGTATTCAGCAAGATTACACAATTCGCTCCAGATTCTGACAATTTGTGATTTTCTACCAGTGAGAATAGCTTCGTGCGAGAGGCTTCAGCTGTCACAACAGACTCAAGACTGCATACAGGAACTCTGTGAAGACTGAGACACTAAATGTTTTACTCAGAATTTCTATTAATGGATCCACCCTGACAGATTTTGACCCTCAATTGCGATTAACAAGTGGTATTTCAGTGCAGAAAGGCAATGCTACACAAATTGTTCATTAAAAATTGTTCATATTTCCCATTAATATAAAATATGCCAGATTTAACAGACAGCTCCCTCTAACAACGGTCAATTTAAATTCAGTTTGTCATAAATAGTTCTGGTCAAGTGTGGTGGCAGACGCTGTCTGAATAAATATAAAATAATGGCGAGCAAAAGTTTTAGTCTGGCGAGCACCTTTTGCACTGAAATTGCATGCCTAGTCCTATGGGGTTGATTACTACCAGGTTTGGCTCACTGAACTTGGTTTTCGATTGCCTCTGGTACGTGAGCAGCACTTTCTGTATATGTACGCCTTAGGTAGCGTGTACTCAGGTTACAGGTTTGTTCGTAAGAAGATTGTCGAGAACACACTAAACACTGCGAGAGGCAATGGGTGCCTCCGAAAATAGACTCATTTAAAAGAATTCCAAAAGATATAAAATCATACAAACTCGAGTTTCGTTTAAGGTTATTATTTACGGACCCCAGGCAACGCATGTCGTGTCTGCTAGTATGTAATAATTTTTGTCCTCTATTATTATATAAATGTTAAAACACCAACAATTATTTCATAACGACAAAATGTCCGTGCAATAACTTTAATTTTCGAGCTGTCTGAACAAGAACTTTAACAAGCTTTACCAATCCCTCATTTGAAGAAACCCATATCCTTATTTTAAACTCGCTTTCTACCAAGAGCTCGCTGGCCGAGTAGTTAAGATGCTCGATTCGAAACGCGCGATCCCAGGCTCAGAACCAAGTAGATCCATGAAAGAAAGATAGCATTTTTTTTCTTTTGAAGAAATCCTTTTTTCGGTTTATGGAAATTTTCTGTCCTAGAACGAAGAAGAAAAAAAAAAGAGCGGAAATTTCTTCAATTTTTGGATATATACCAGTAGCCATGGGGGAAAGAGATAGATTGAGATGCAGTAAGGTGGCAGAGGGTGACGCCAAAAAAGTAACCCTAAAATCTGCTAGAGTAGGCCCAAACACATGCACGTTCTTTCACGAAAAGAAAGAAGAAAACTTTTCGCAATACAGTTTTTAGTTCATCATACAATGGAATGCTGCTTTAGAATGCTTAAAAATAAGCAGATCACTTTCATTTAGAGAAAAAAATGCAAGGGTTATGTCAAAGAATTCGGTCCCTGTTCCAGATGCTTGCTTTTTTTTGGGCCTAGTGAGAGCTTTAAAATGTGATAATGCGCATCATATTGCAAACCGTTTTTACGGCATACTGCATCTTCATCTATCTCTTTCCTCCAGGACCGGTAGCAGTGCTTCCAGGACGGAAGAATTTCCGAAAGTTGAAGAAAGCATTTCTGGGAGTGTACGGTTGCTTTTTTTATACTACAAATCTTATGTATAAACTTTTTAAGAGTTTCTTAGTTATGCAAATGAATATTTTTTAATAACTCCAACAAAACTCGAATTTTAGGCCTTTTTCTGTTGTAATTTACGATATTTATATTTTAATTTATTTTTTACAAAAGAGTTTTCAATAAAATATAAATAAAACTTTCATAAAATGTACCTCATATCAGCTAGGGTTTTATGATTAAAGAATATAATTGAATATATTTATATAAATTCTTGATTCAAAATTTAATAATATAAAACATAAGTTCCTGTTTCAAAATATAATTGAACAAATTCATAATGGTAAACATATGAATTTTCATCTTGTTTAAACAGATCTATCAAATTTGCATTTGCATAAAGGCTTGTTTAGTCTACAGCTAATAAGATTATTCGTCAAAATGTTATGTATTCCTTTTTTTTACAAAATATTTAGAAAAAGTATAAAAATTAATTAAATACAAACAAAACACTTTTACAAAAACTTAAATTTTAATTTTATTAAAATTATGTCACAGTTAGTAGAAGTTAAATATATTCAAAAATACTCATGATATTGTTTGTGTAACGTGAAAGGATGTTTTTTCTTGTAACAGTGGAAGATTTCAACAATTTTTAAAGTGTAATAAATAACAATTATTTAATAAATAATATCCTACTTAATTGTATTTATTTACTAAAAAATAACGTTCGACATAGTAAATAGATAAGATTTCGAAACAAAACTCGATAGATGTAAATAGAAGAAAATGTTGAATAAATGTCGAATAAACGAGAAATGATCCTGGCCATTTCTCAACAAAATGGGAATAATTTATTTCTCAATCAATTATTATTACCCAAATGCACTTATATAAATTGATACTTTTTGCTAAAATATTAAGTATTTTTGGATGAAAATCTGTATTACTGTCATGTCCTACAAAACATAGATGCTTTTGTAAGAGCATAAATCCAGTTCTTTTGTAAGAAATAAACATTTAGTCTCGTATTTTGTTTCAATTAATTCCGCTTACGTATCATTTATTCTAGTGACGCACTTCCATTATATATACCATTAATTTCAGTAACTGTATATCTTTAGGAAGTATTATCATTAACGATCGACCGAAAAAGGTTTTTAACGCCAAAACTGAAATTCGGTAATCTTCCTATTTTCGGCCGAAAACAAAGAATTCCAATTTTTAAAAGTAATTAATACATAATTATACATTATTAATTAATTATACGTATTAAGAAAAAATGCATAATTATTATTTAATTATATGTATTTATTAAATATACATAATTATTAATTAATTATATGTGTGTCCTAAGTTGGCTGTGTGTGACTTAGACCCAATTTTTATTTTTTCATATAAAATAAAACGTAATTAGCTCATAAATGACACAGAAAGATTGTCTAATTATCCGAATTTCATTTAATTAATAAATATTTTAATGTTATGTATACACACTTCAATTTATCTTTTATAATGATTTCTGTAAATGATCATCTGTTATACTAGAACTTTCTCAAAGAGTATTCGAAACACTTCTGAGGTTTCAAACTGAAAACTTTCTATTACTGTTATGTCTGCAGCTTTTAATGAGCAGTGAAAAAGTTTAGTTATATATGCATTGCTTACTTTAAAATTTGCATTCACGTCTTGTGTCAGTCCTGACTGATAATTATAAACAACGAAGTTCGTATCAATAAATTGTGTCATTTGAGCCCATAAAGCTAAAATCCATCAGAAATGTTGAAAATTTCCAAAAGAAGAAACGAGAATTTTGGAATACAAATAGTTTCGGTCAGGCCGAATTTTCAGCAGCATGTTTGCCGAAAACGAAAACGAAATCAAATTTCCATTCGATCTCTAGTTGTCATGTTCTGAGGCTTGCTTTTCATATTAAAAAGGAACTTTTATTTTCCTAACTCTTTATCAGAAATTTGTTAAATTTTTACAAAATTTCCTCCCCAAAAAATAAGAAATAACTTATTAGAAGAGAGTAATTACGATGTTATTTTATTTGTTTTTATAAAGGTTTTGTATGAAGAATTCATAGGATGATGGTATTCGATAAACGTACTAAAAAAAGGTGACAATTCTGAGAATAAATTTAAACTACGCGCATGTCTTCCTGTTGTAAGGCCTTATGTAGATGATATTTTCATCACATGACAACATACCTTGCTCAAAAAACTCTTACCCTAGATTAATAGCCTTGATTCTAAAATTAAATTTACATTGAGAATGGAACAGAATGTTAAACTACCTTATTTGGATGTATTATTAATCAAAACGCAACAGGGAATAGAACGTATTGTTTACTGGAAACCCATAGCCAATCAATCCACTATACCTCACAATGCTCATGCTCAAGTACGGTTTTCCTACAAAGTTTTTGCATTTAGACATTCTGTTAACCCCTTAACCTGCAACTACGTACGAGACACGTGGTCTTGTATTCGGGCTAAAACTGATTAGCACGGGACTGGCCCGTAGTACATCGGTCGGGCCAAATGTAAATATTACGGTCATGGCCATTGGTACAATGCTTGCGCCAAATGTAATATCACGGGCTTGCCTCGTGGTGTGACAGTAAAGGCTAACGGGATAACTAATATACTTTTTGTGGTATATTTACAATTATTACATCAGGTTGTAATTACTTATCAAATATTCCACAAAATTAAGCCAGTTGTATCTTCCACATGTATTTACATTCCGTAAGACGTGCGTGTTTGGTACAACCTAGGACCAATTTGCCGAACCGTAGAATGCTTCAAAGGCTGTGCGATATTGTTTACGTTTTGTACCCAGGCTGTTGAAACGCAAATCGAAGGTTAAGGGGTTAAAAGAGCTTTCACAATCTGTACCCCTGAGCAATTAAACAATGAAATAAATAAAATGTATGATATCGCAAGAAACAGTGGATACAAATAAATCACTATAAATAGATTAATTGTGAGCATGAAGAATAAAAAGAAAATAAACTCCAATGTACAAAATTCCAAATTATACACTTTACAATATTTTTCTGTTTTTATTTTTTCGAAAGATTGAAACATAAGCTCAATAAATTCAATATTTCACTTATTGCAAAACCTTCAATAAAGTTTTTTTTTTAAAGAGACAGTAAGCAAATAGATCCAATAGAATCAAATATATTATCAGGGGAATATGAAATACGTTTCACCAAACATGATGGAACAATATAATTTTATATAGAAATGACAAACAGAAAGCTTAAAACTAAGATCAAAGAACATATTACAATATCAAATACATCTACAGCTTTGACCCGACTAAATAACAAAGAATCTTCACAAATTAATTAAAAAAAATATTAGAAGAATTTATCAATCGAGATTTTATTTCATATCCATTATACGAGAATCAATAGAGATCTTTTTTACAAAATTAGATGCAAAATGAGATGCAAATTAGATACGAAATATATGCAATGATTTAGGCTTCGTAGAGTTACCAAAAACTTGAAAAGAGATACTCTGTAAAATGGGGAAAATATCATAAAATAATTCCCATTCACAAATGTCCATTTTTTTTATTATTATTGCACTTTTTTCATTATACATGTAATCTCCTGGTTTTTGTTTACCAGTTTCGTTTGAAAAAAAAAATGCGAAAATATTTGGATCTTTATAGATCTTGAGAATATCGCCGTCTGAGCGATGAAAACTGTAGGGTAAAGTGCCATATTTCAACCCACTTAACTTCTCTGCTTTAGCGAATGTAGTGCCACTTATGACGCAAGGTACAGGGGACGAGAGATAGAAGGGGTCAGTTTTGAAAGTTTCATTCGCCAAGACGCATACTTAAATTAAAGACGGCCAATCTCCTATTTTTAGAAGACCTGAGTTCTTATTACGTCGTTCGTAGAACGTTATTTACTGTTCTGTAAGTATTTATTTCTTATTAATTGCATGTATTTTACGTTGGTAAGATGTTGACAATAACATACAATGAGTTTTAGGATGTTCAGTTCATCTTACGGGAACTGAAACTCCGTCATATTGAGAAGTAGCATGGTCCCAATTTCGTCCCCCTTTCAATTCTTATTTTCGCCCCGGGGATGAAATTAGGAATGCTTTTTCATGACATTTTTTTACATTCTTTCCTCGTGTTTGGATGGCTAATGTTTCGTTACGTTATTCTTCCACTGATAATTAGAACATTTTTTGTTCCTGACTTTAATGTAAATTAAATTAATTACTCATTTAGAAATAAATTTTTATTTAATTATAAGTTAAGCCTCGGCGTATTGGATTTCTTGAGGGGACGAAATTGAGATCATTTTTTTTCTTTTGCATTTTTTAGAGTCTTTTGGAAAAACAATTTTTCGCATTGTTAAAATTTTTTGTATAATATTTGCCTATGTTTCTCTGTGCGTGGGTAGTTAGTCTATGTAAAATCCAAATTTGGTAGATTTTAACTGAAAATTACGACTTCCAAGGGCCTAAAAGTGACTGTGGGACGATAATAGGGCACCTTACACTATATCAGTATTAATGTATTTATATGACTTTTATATGTATTTTGTCACTTTTAGCATGTGTTGGCTTTGTTTGGTGATTTTAAATGACTTTCATATACATTTTTATAATACAATAACTATTTACCTCTTTTCATAATAGAGTGATTACACTGTAAAAAAAAATCTGTAGTTCTACAGATGTAAAGTTACATGCTTACTAAACTTTCACCTGTAACTGTACGAAAAAAGCTGCAAATCTACAAAACTAGTTTTTGTAAAGCTACAAAAATCTGTAACTTTACAAATGAATCTGCTAAAATTTCAGTAATATTACTAAACTTTTATTTGTAACCCTGGCTGCAGTTACATGAAAAGTTCTCGGAATCCCAGTTTCCAAAAAAATTCTTAGTAACCTTACAGATTTTTTGATTTTCGGCGCAAAAGTGTGTCTGTTACATGAAATTTTGTTGTTGCCGTTACATGAAAAGTTCTAGGAATCCCAGTTTCCTAGAAAAACTTTAGTAACTTCACAGATTTTTTTTTACAGTGTACGAATAGAAACTTTTGGGAATTTTGTGATATATATATATATATATATATATATATATTCAAATGCATTATACAGTAAAATCTAGAATTTTATTTCAGATCCTAATTCAAATCTCTAGTCTGAAATACAGATACACGTTAAATATGAATAGATGAATCAAAGCAATAACATGAAATTTAGAATTTACATCTACATTTGTTTTTATATAAAAGCAGCGAAGAGTAATGGACAATGATTGAATTAGTTATTAGAAAGAAAAGGATTTTTTTTTTTTTACATTTAAAATTACAAAAAAGGTTCTTTCATTAATTATTTTTTGCTGCGAGTAACACCAAAAGTTTCTACTTGCTTGGATTAAAACAAAAATTTGGTGAATGGCAAACGTAAGCGAGAATTTCTCTTTTCCATAAAACTGAAATACTTAAAAAAAGGCTAAAAAGCAAAATAAATTAAGTAAAAAAACACTTTTATTTAGACATAACCATATGTAATGGGGTCCTAAAATTCACACAAAGGTAATTTTGATAGAACACAGGTTTATAGTTAAAAATTGTAATTTTTCTATTGATTCGTAAAGTATAGAGTATAGGATTATGTATGGAATAGCATATCGGGTAAATGGCCTCCACGGTTTTTTTGGAGGTCCCAAAGTTAACTCAAGATTTAAATTTTGAATCATTTGTGCCTAAATTGCAAGATATGGATATGGACGATGTGTGGTTTGAACAAAATGGTGCCACATACTATTGTAGACCTATAAACAGTTCAATTACTGCAAGAGTCATTTCCTGGTCGTGTAATGGTGATTAGAATTAGCCGCTAAGATCATGCGATTTAACGCCGTTGGACTTTTTTCTTTGAGTTCTTTTAAGTTTATGGACCATGCCAACAATCCCACGACCACCCACACCTTGAAGGAGGAAACTGTGTGCTCTATAAACGAAATTAAGCAGCATTTAATAATTAATGTAATGATTAATTTAATAATCATAAAAGGAAAAACATTTTAATTTTTCAATTTTAAATAGATAGCGAAATACGAAAATAATTTCTAAACCGCAGGTTTACTTTTCTAATTATCTAAAAGTAATGGAATATGAATTTGTAATTTTATACTTTTAAGATAACGTCAACGCAGGTCTATAATTCAGATTGGTTATACAGATAAAAAAAATAATTTGTTAGAAATTCTATAAATTTTTATTACAAATATAAACAACTAGCCTTTCCTTTTTATTTACTTAAACATTTATTATAAGTATTTAATGGTTTGAAATTTGCTATTTTAGTCAATTAGTATTACATAGTGATTTCAACAAAACATACATTTTAAATAATTAGGCTCATTATATTTCATAATGAATAATTGATTATATTTTCTTCAATTGATAATAATCGATACAGAAATATTAGTTTATAAAGTATACAGTATTGGGTTATGTATGGAATAGCATATCGGGTAAATGGCCTCCAAGGCTTTTCGGGATGTGTAAAAATAAACTCAAGATTTGAGCTTTGGATCATTTGTGCATACATTGCACGATATGGATGTGTATGATATGTGATTTAAACAAGACGGTGCCACATGCCCTGTAGTTCCATAAACAATTCGATTAGTGCAAGAGACATTTCGTTGTGTAATGGTGATTAGAATTTGCCGCCCAGAGAATGCGATTTAACGAGGTTGGACTTTTTTCTTTGAGTTTTTTTTTCTTTTAAGTTTAAGGATTGTGCCAACAATCCCCCGACCACCCACAACTTGAAGAAAGAAATTGAGTCTTGTATAAACAAAATTCAGCCACATTTATGCAAAATGGTCATAGAAAATTTCAACAAAAGTGTACGTATGAGCCAACAAAATTCGTGGAGATTATTTAACCGATATGCTATTCCATATATAACCCTCTACTGTATACTTTATGAATCAACAAAAAATTTACAATTTTTAATAATAAACCTCTTTTTCGTATCAAAATTACACCTTGCTTCCATTTTGCGATACCCTTTATATCATCCCTCATGTAGTTCATATTGTATGAATTGTATCAAATAGCAAATTTTTAACATTTTCTGATATTTGTCTCATACTTCCAATTCATGAATGACTGTACACTAGAAATTGAAACTGTTAGACGTACTTTGGATTCTGATTTTTTTTAAAAACAACAACATAAAATTAAATGTATTATTTTGAATTAACAAAACCAGTCAAGCCATTTGCATCATTAGCAAAATTAATGCGTCTATTTCCGTAATTACTCTTTTAATGAGAAATTGCGAAACAATACCAGAAATTCTGAAAGAAGAATTTTTACTTATTTAATCATGGAGATTTAAATAAAGAAAAATGAATATTTAGAATTTTTGTTATGAAATTTGAATTTCTGAACAAAATAGAAGTAGTTTCTTTATTTGCAATTCACATACAGAATGCAAATTTGTTAAAGTTTATGCGTAGACAGAAAAATATAGTGTTTAGAAAACGTTATCATAAGAAAATGTTATTGTATCATAAATTTTATCTATCATTTATTAATTAAATGGGATACAATACTTAAAAAAAGGAACATTAACTTTTCCTAAAAAATGCGTATATAATTATTATATATGTTTTATTTAAGAATAACTCATTAGTTACCATAATTTCATTACGACTTTTTACATACTGAACATGATTATTGCTTTTATGAAACTATTGCACACATCAGTAACTAATATATTATTTTTATACTTACGTAATAACCATAAAAGAAAAAGTATTTTGAGTTTCCAATTTTAAATAGATAGTGAAGTACGAAAATATTTTCTAAAGGGCAGATTTACTTTTCTAATCACCTAAAAGGTCTGAAAATTGAATTTGTAATTTGATACTCTTAAGAAAAAGTCAACGCAAGACAATAATTCAGATTGGTTAGGTAAACATAAATAATTTATTAGAGATTCTATAATGTTTTGTTACAAATATGAACAGCAAGCTCTTAGTTTTTATCTACTTAATCAATCATTATAAGTATTTATTCGTTGAAATTTGATATTTTATTTAATTAGTAAATTGTTTTAAGTTTCCAATTTTAAATGTATAGTGAAGTAATAATACTTTTCAAAACGACAGATGTATTTTTCTGATTATCTAAAAGGAATTAAAATTGAATTTGTAATTTTATACTTTTAAGAAAAAAGTCAACGCAAGACTATAATTAAGATTAGTTATGTAGATAAAAAAAAATAATTTATTAACAGTTCTATGATGTTTTATTACAAATATGAGCAAAAAGCTTTTGATTTTTATTTTCTTGATCATACATTTTAAGAATGTAATCGTTGAAATTTGCTATTTTAGCTAAATACTACATTGTGATTTGAAAAAAAAAAATATTTTTTTAAATAATTATGTATATTATATTTTAAAAAGTGTATATTTGTTAATTAATAAATTATATATTAAATCTTTCTGTTACATTAGGTAATTTGTGATATTTATCTTAACGTGTATTCATTGTTTCTCTCCTTATCACACTGTAGTATGAACGGTTAGTCATCATACAAAGTATTTCGGTCATCTACGAGCATTTATTGATTTTGGAAACAAACATAGCATAACTAAGCAAATTATTATTATTATTATTATCCTTATTATTTTGAACTAATATTCATTTTCTTTATTAATGTTCAAAGTTAAGTGTAAATTTAGTGATTACTATACATATCTTTTAAAACATCGATAAGGTCAGATATAAAGGTACTTAATATTAGTACAAATGTTATGACTTTATCAATGCAGAGCATCGCAGACGTCATCTTCAGGGCAAGCATGAACTCTCAAAGAGGACCTAACTCTTATTTTTTAAATATTCGGTTTATTAATGGCCCCTTATGACCAATCTGAAATATATTTCATCATATATTCTCACTGATGTGTGTGCACAATAACATTGAGTCATACCTTCGTTTAGGGGTTCTTCTTTCATTTTCTTTATGTGGATTGGCGCTGGGAGTAAAAGTCCATTGATTGGTACTCTTTTATACAGTAGAGAACTCTATAAGACTCTAAAGCTGCTGTCAGATACACCAACTTTTCGAGCAACCAATTTTTCAGCCGATTTTAACCCCAACATTTCGAGTAATCAACTTTTCAGTCGATTTTAACCCCAACTTTTTCACGTTCAAACGGAGAAAAATGTTACAATTGTCGTTGCTAAAGTTGTAAGAAAATAAGTTCTACTAATACCAGCCTTTAATATTTACCGCCTGTTTTCTGTCAAACTGGGTGTTGAGACAATATTTCGTAAAAAGTTTGAGGAAATCAAGAGTTGGCTCAAAAATAGCACAAAAAGTTGATGAATCTGATAGCAGTTTAAGGGGTCCGGGACACAAAAATCATCAAATTTTGCAAAAACATTTTATTTAATTAACAATTTCTCTGTTTTTTCCTGCATAAAATGACATTTAAATCATGTTTCTATCTGAATTAGAACAAAAAATATTAAGTTTTTGTTTTGATTTGTTTTCAAAATCTAGCTTTCAAGCAGTGGCTGTCATGGAAACGACTTTGCGAAAATGCGTTTTTCTTCATGATAGGTTTTTTTCACCATATCTCGTATTTAAATTCTTATAACTCAAGAACCGTTAAAGATAAACGGTTCAAACTTGAAACATATCTTTTTCGATTGTTTTACTTTAATTCTGATTCAGCATATTTGAAAACAATATTTACTTATGAAAATATGATTTTTTTTTTTTAAGTTGCACCACTTTTTTTTTAATTTTTTTCGTTAAATATTTTTATTTTATTTTATTAAATTTTTTTTTTTTTTGCAAAATAATATTTTTAATAATGCTGAATCAAAATTAAAATTTATATATTTTTGTTTAATTAAATGAAAAAAAAGTTGAAATTCTATAAATAATATTCCGAGTTATAATGATTTTAAATTACCCCACTTTTTAAATAAATTTTAAATTAAAATTTTTTTCAAAAAATTATGAGAAGTTTTATCATGTGATTTTGTTTACAAATGATAAGATTAAGCATCACAAAGAAATTCAGAATTTTAACTCAATAAATAAAAATTATTTTAAAATGTGCCCCTGACCCCCTAAGGCTTTAGTATCTCTGAGAACACGAATTTTGGCTTGGTCGTTAATTTTACGATGTAAATGCTCTCTGAGAAAAACTTCTGAAAACAATTTAAAATTAAAAGGATGAAATGCGTGAGAAGCGTTCTAAGAACATTCAAAATAACGATATCTGTGAAGCTGTTAAAGATAAAAACTTCGAATTTTACATAGCAGTTATTCTTAAGAAAAAAGTTCATTCACAGAACAGTTTTTTTTTCTTTTTATCTAATTTAAATAGCGTGCAGGAAAAAAAATGTTCTAAAATTGCGATTTCTGTGATACTGAAGGGAGTGGACACTTGAAATGTTTGCATGGCGTTTACTTTTGGAATACAAATGGTCGCTAAGAATGATTTCTTAAAAAATTGAAATTTAAAATACTGCAATGAGCGGTAAGCGCTCATAAATAGTTTTAAATTACGATTTCTATGGAATTCTTAGCAATAGAAACCTAAAATTTAGCATGGCATTACTTATAATATGTAAATACTTTCTAAAAAAAATTTCTAAAAAATTTGAATTAAATAAGGCTGAAACGGGAAATTTGAAATAAGACAAGGTAGTTATTTTTAATTCGCAAATACATGCACAAAAAATCATTAAAAAAAAGAGAAAAGAAAATTAGTTTGAAATTTTTTTTTTGGAAAAATTGTTCTAAATTATGGTTTTTGTGATACTGAAGGGACTACAAATTTCATATTTGGCATTGCGGTATTTATTAGAACTCAAATACTCGCTAAGAATGTTATAAAAAGCGTTCTAAAAATGCTCTAAATTACAATTTCTATGCAATTCTTAGCGGAAGCAAATCGGAAATTTTAGCTGTTACTTTTAACACTTAAATGGTTGCAAAGGACAGTTTAAAAAATTCGAAATTTTTTTAAAATTAATTAAAAAAATTAAAACTTCAAATTTGGCATTGCGATAACTATTATGACACGGATACTCGCTAAGAATGGTTTCTAAAAAAAGTGGAAATGAGCGGTAAGAGTTCTAAATTGCAGAAACTTGAAATCTTACATGGCTGTTATTTTTAACACTTAAATGGTCACACAGAACAGTTTAAAAAATTCGAAATTTAAAAGGTTGCTGGGGAAAATAACATTTTTATTAACAAGTTTTGTGATACTGAAAGGAATAGAAAATTGAAATTTCGTATGGGGGTTAATTTTAACATACAAATGCTCACTAAGAATGGTTTAAAGTAATCGAAATTTAAAAGTGTGGAATGAGCAGGAAACGTTCTAAATTACAATTTCTTCGTAATTTAACATAATACTTGTTAACTAATTCTTCATATATTTCATATTTAGTCGTCATAAACTGATGTACAAAAATATTGCATACTTTAATTAACCATTGTTTCAAAAAATGTTTGTTGGAAAAAGTTGAAAATTCATACATATAATAAGAAAATGGTAATAAAACTAGGTGTAATTATTAATTTTTTAGACCAATAAAATCAACCGTTTCAGATGATTCGACGACAAAAACGTGAATTGTAAAGTAGTTTGTAAAAAGTAGTTTTCTTGTTAGTAAAGTAGAAATTGTAAAGTAGTTTGTGAGATTGGATGACTGTTTTAATTTGCTGTTGTTTGTAGATGTGATTTCAATCACTTGTCCTGATTCTAAGTTAATTACGAAGAAAATGGATGAATTTAAACGTGATAGTTTAATGGAGTCAAACTGGTGTCGTGTCCGGCAGATGTTGCTAAGCTGTTGGTATCGATTAACTCATCGTTTCGAGACTGTGGTAACGTTACATTTTAATCAGTCATTCTAGTAGAAGTACTGCAAAAGGTCATCCGCTTAAATCAACACCTCAGATGACCGAACTGTGGCATCAACCGGTCCGGCGTCACCGAACAACGCCAGCATGAGCGATAACAACAGAGTTAAATTCAGCTGGTGGGCCGCTAGTTTTGTGACAAATTGTATACAGACGACTAGGTCAACATGATCGTTGTGCAAGACATCCGACATTATTTGTCCCACTTGTCTCTCAGATTACATATTCTGTAAACACACTTTAAAAATATTACTGCTAATAAATCTTCAAAAATCAGAAATATATTTTAAAGATAAGAATTCCAACTTTTTGATACATTGCAAAATGTGTCATTGCTTTCATTTTAGATTAAGGCAAATTGTATCTTATGTATGCAAAATGTTACTGAACTTTCAAAATGGAATGATGCTGATATCATTTATCATCATTAATTTTAAAGTTTTTTCTGTTACGTGAAATATAATTTTTTTTAATATTCTTGCTAAATAGTATACACTTCTGAAAATATATTTATATTTAAATGTTAGTAGTATTATAGTAACAGTCGTTCGAAAGGAAACCTTCTCTTAGTGAAAGTGATAACGGTGTAAAATGTATCTTATGTCTAAGTACTAAGTATCACCAATATTACATCGTGATTTTTTTTTTCAAATCGTTTATGTGTTTCCAGAGTACCACCTACAAATAAACAAAAGTTTCTCCTTTATAATATTTGCATAGACAGCAGCATTGGATATATTTTTCAACAAAAGGCGAATTCAACGTATGATTTATTCGACCCATATTATTAGAGAGATAAATATGCATTCTTCCACATATATTTTTCCAGAATATAAGTAGTACTTAAGAACAAGTTTTTCTATGTCCACGCACTAAACCGAAATTTTATTCGTGTTCAATTTTCTTATTTCTGCAAAAAAACAATTTTACGGTCTTCAGCATGTTTAACCCATGTTTTCTTCTTTAAACAAAGTTCAGTTATAATGGTATCCTATTAAAATAATAAGAATGAGAAGACTGAAATGCGGTTCACATTAATAGGGGAATATTTCGAGGAAATTAAAATGAACCCTTGAAAATTTTAACGCATGACTTCAAGGGTGCAATATCTTTGCTGCTAAAGTGCATAACATGAAACACTTTTCTTAATATGCAAAGACGTAAGTTGATAAGTTTTCAGAATTCTCTAATCTCTTTATATCTATATATCTATCTATCTATCTATATATATATATATATATATATATATATATATATATATATATATATATATATATATATATATATTTTTTTTTTTTTTTTTTTTTTTTTTTTTTTTTTTTGCAAATGCATAAAGAAACTTCCATTACAATATTTATTTCAGATAAAATCCTTATCTACATTTGGAACGTGTTTTTAATTAAGTATTTTACAATTACATTTTTGCACATAAGTATTTTAAACAAAATATTTTACCTGCGTGCACCACCTCCACTTGTCCCAAGGTGCACCATATACCCACTATGAAATTTTAGAATGTCATGCTGTTAAACTTAGCACTAGAACTGTTATTATACATCAGTTTTATAGAGAAAGCTTTAAATTTCATTATATTACATTTTATTTCAAAATATTTTCAATCAAATTCCACTTTGCAACTTATCAAACTATTACATGAAAGTTACTAGACATGTTTGCAAAATAAAAATCTTAATAAATTCTTGCCTGCTTCATAAATTGAATCAAAACATGTCTAAAATTTAGATTGTGCTGCTATCTATCTGCATCTACAAGAGTTAAGTGTTAATTTAAAATCTAGGGCAAAAAATAAAGCTGCCCAGAGGTTTGCCAGGTCCCACGGTGAGCCACTCTCCCCTAATATTAAATAGATACTTTTCTTGTCTTTTGCCAAATGAAGAGTATAGAGTGCTCTTAAATTAACACCAATTAATTGTCCCCGCATGTTGGAAAAGGTTTTTTGAATTAATTTATAGAAAAATAGTCTGCAAGTGTAGCTAGTTTGTCTTAAATATGCAACACATTTCATTATTAATGAACGTATTTTTGCTCATTTGTGAATATGTTTATAGCATGATTTTAAACTTGGACCGGTGTTTCATTTATTTTAATGGGCATTTTTAAAAAAATCATATTGACATATATGATGATAAGAAAAATATAATTGTAGGTAAACTTAAAATTATGTAACGTAAAATATTTTTACTATGGTGATAAATGTTTTAGCAGTGTATGCACATAACAAACACTGGCTAGTTCTTTTAAATGAGGGTGGGCACGAGTCAGCAAATATTTTATGCAAACTACCAGGATTTTCTTATAGCAAAATCTCCCTTATTTAATTGCGGAGGTAAATACGACGAATTTTCATATTAAACAATACTGCTGTCTACCCTGAAACATTTGCTCAGCGGTGTCACACTGTATAAAAATTTATTTAAGAGCTTTTGCACGTGGTGAAATGATACAATTTATGATTCAGTTTATCAAACGCATGGTTTATAAAATATTATATACATATGTAATAATTTTTATGAACCATCTTTCTGTTCATAATTATTTCATTTGTGTGTTGACAACATACATTCTATTAAGTATTCCAGCACTACACTATTTAATGCATTACAATTAATTATCATAATTAATAACATCTGAAATAATGTAGATTAAATGAACTGGTTAGATTATTTTTCTATTTTCAAATTGCAATTACGTGTCTCGAAATAATCTATTTTATCATGAAATCTTTAATTTGTATTCGGATTTATATTAAATATACAAAAATCAAAAAATTAACAAGCATAAAGCACATTTGGAGTTGGAAATTTGACTATATTATAAAAGTGGATTCATATATCGAATAAAAAAGTACCCATTGTTTTTATCTTGATCTAAAAGAAAAGAGAACTATTTTGTTAATTTTGTCCAAACTATTATATGTATATTTTTATGTTCGATATCACACTATAAACATATAACTGTATCTTTACCCATTTTATCTATGTGTAAGCTAATCCATTATTATATTTAATTAGTACTTTATACTTTTTGTAGAATCAAGAAAGTGAGGTATTACTCTCTCCAAAAATTGCATTTTAACTATAAGCATGATGAAATTGAATAACAGAATAGATCGAAATTTAAGTTATTATTTTAAGGTTTAGAACTATAAGTAATAAGGTAACGTCTGCTTCAGTAAAATCGACCAAAATGTAGTGTTCAAAAGTATTTTACTATCGGTATAAATGGTTCATTTAACACTAAAGCTACAGCGAGGCATCAAATGGCACTTTTTGAATTTTTTTTTTTTTTTAATTTCTTAAACTAAAAAATTACGAAATTTCTTTATATTTCACGACTTTTATTAAAATATATGACCATTTTATTCCTTAAATGCCTCATCTTCGAACTTTTTTTTTTTTTTTTTTTTTACCTAGAAAAAATATTTTAGGCTTATCTACCACAAGAAGTCATTTGACCTCTGAATAAATTTATGTGAAATCATAAAGATATAAAGGTTTTATCTTGTAAGAACATTAGTAAATTGCGTATTTTTGCTATTACATCAATTATTCTACTGTATTACATCATATTTCGTAACCCTTTCGGGCGCGGAGTAATTCTGTTTATAAAATGATGAAATAATGGACTGGTACCAAAATTTAAAAACTATTTTATTAGAACTTGAATTTTTTTCACGTACATTATAAAAGAAAAATTTTAATTAAATATTCTTGGTGCTGATTGTCAATTTTGGAATTAAAATTAGGTGTCCTTTTTTAATGACACGCATTCGCCCTCGAAAGGGTTACTGTGTGATGGTATAATTAGAAATTGACTTTACTCCAAGTGAGATTGTAGTTTAAACATTTCAGGTTATATCGAGAACGAAATAATCTTAAAAATATGTGGTGAACATAAAACAAATCTGCACAATATTTGTTTATTAAATTTTCAAATTTCATGAAATAATTAATTTTTCTTAAAATTTTTGCGTAATTATATATATATATATATTACTTTAATAAATAAACAATTTGAAATAATTATTTGAAAACAAAATGTTGATTCATACATCAATGTGTATCAACTGGTATATTTTTCACAAAACATCGTAAAATAGCTAACTTTTTACATAGCGGTTATTTGATCCCTTATGGTAGGAATAGGCATAAAAAAAATATTGGTACGTTTAGTGTTAATAACGATAATTTTATAGAGTTTTATCACATGTTGATTACGATATGAGTCGGAAAAAATTCAGATGCCCTTGTATTCATCAGATAATTGCTTTTTCCATGTTAGTATCTCTGATATTGCTACCTTCAACAATTTATGCTTTTCTGTGGTTTCCAAGTTGTCTATTAATCTAATAAATCTTTTGTAGAAGTGCATAGTAAAATTAATTTATTATACATTAACATATTTTCACATCATACATTTCGATAATTAACGGGCACATAGCACGGCCCATTCGCAAAATAATCTGCTTAAATTATCAAATATCACTTAATTCATCTTCCGAATTGTTTACTTATTTATGTTAACTTACACAAGCATATGACATGCATAGATGATATCACGAAATATAAATTTTATGTGTAACAAATTATTTTATTTTACTTTATTTATTTTATTATATTTTTGCTATTATTTTCATTTAATTTTTTTTCTCTGTGTCCCCTCCTTCCATACAAAATATGTGTTAACAACTTTAAAATTTTCGCCAGAAATTCAATATTTTAAAAATTTGCTTCGCTTAAAGATTTATATAAATTCATATGTATGTGTGTTCTATTTTTATTAAAGACAACATTTTCTCTTTTAAAATAAAACCCGGATTATGTTATTATATTTACTAACTTAAATAAATACACAATAATATATGTTGTCATTTTGCAGATACTACTTTTTATTATTATACACATAACAAATAACCCGTAAAATTACAAAACTTATGCAATCGGCCAGGTAATTACTATGCAGAGAAAAAGTATTTTAATATTTATTTAAATTACTACATTATTAGGAACTATTATTTTATTGAAATCTTCTCTTCTATATAGAACTCAGCAAATGTTTAGTTGAAAAAAATATTCAATTGTTTTGTTGGGCATTCTTCCAGAAGAAAAGAAAATCTAATATATATTCTTCGCGTATGTTTTCTTCGATCATTTTGAGACATATTTTTATGTATTATGTAACGCAGTATGTGACAACAGAGAAAATATTGTAGATGCAGCTTAACTATTCTGTAGTCATACTTAAAAATTAATACTGTTTATAAATCTGCAAAAATCAGAAACGTGTATTAAAGATAATATTTTCAATCTTTGACGTATCGCAAAATATGTCATTGCTTTCATTTTTTGTTAAACAATTTTCACCTTATTTATATCATTTATCATTATTAATTTCAAAGTACTTTTCTCTTTCAATAAAAAAAAGTCATTTATTTTTAATATTAATACTGGATGAAATGCTATCACTTCTGGAAAGAGATTTAAATTTAAATACTAGGAGCAACATAATGTCAGCATATCTTTCTTTTGAGGAAGAAGACCCTCTTTCAGAGAAAATAAAGGCTCTTATTGAGTACTCTATTGAGGTAAATAAGAAGTTAATTATTGGCTGTGATGCTAACGCTCACCACGTTATATGGAGTAGTACTGACTGCAACAAACGTGGTGAAGATCTTGTTTGAGACATATTAGATTTTAACCTTCGTCTTCTTAATAAGGGCCCACTTTTGTTACAAAAAATAGAAGTAAGGTCATAGATCTAATTTTGCGCAATAGCTCTTGCTATAATCATATTAAGCACTGGAAGGTGTCTGATGAAGTAACTACGTCTGATCACCGATTAATCGTTTTTTCTGTTACAGGACCTACTAGATTTGTAACAGAAGGTAGGAACTCCAGAAAGACTAACTGAGGTTCCTATTAGGAAGATCTTGAGGGCGCAACCAAAATTCTAGTCGGTAAGTTGTCCTCGATAGCCGATTTGTAGTTGGCCGTTGACCAGTTGCAACATGCCATACTCCAATCGTACTATCAAAATTGTCAGGCTACCGTTACTGACTCGAGAAGATTAGTTCCTTGGTGGTCTAAAAAGCTCAGTATTATGCGTAGCAAATGCAGAAAGCTCTTTAATAGCGCTAAAAAGGGTGGTGATTGGGAGACCTATAAAGTTTCTCTCACCAAATACAATAAAGCCATTAGGGATGCCATGAGAAATTCTTGGAGGAATTTTTGTAGTGGCATTAATGATATTCCTACTATGGCAAAAATTGTGTAGACTGTAGCTTAAACACTTTTAAGCTTTCAAATGGTAACTTTACTAATTCTGGAAAGGAAACATTGGCTGAAATTCTGAGAGTTCATTTTCCAGGTTCTAGTGTTGTCACTGATACTATTCCCTTTTCTCCTATTTCAATAAACAGTTTTGGAAAGAGTAAATGGACACTGCAAAGAAGGTTGTTACTTATGACATGCTGATTTGGGCTATTAAGTCTTTCAAACCGTTCAAAACTCCTGGTATGGATGGCATAATTCTTGCTCTTCTTCAGGAGGGTATTCAGCTTCTTGCTCCGGTACTTTGTAGACTTTTCAGGTCATGTATTGCCTATGGACATATTCCAAGTGCCTGGAGGCATACTAAGGTTATCTTTATTCAGAAAGCAGTGAATGATAAATATTATGAGGCTAAATCTTTTAGACCTATTATTCTTACTTCTTTTCTGTTAAAGACACTGGAAAAGCTTATTGATAGGTATATTAGGAAAACTCTACTGAAAGCTATTCCACTTTCAGACTCTCAGCATGCCTATCAGCCTGCCAGATCTATAGACACTGCTTTGTATAGTCTATCATTCATTTTCGAAAAGACTTTGAGTTCTAAAGAAGTTGCATAAGCAATCTTCTTAGACATTGAAGGTGCTTTTGACAAAGTCCCAATATTGTCATTCGGGGCCTCATTACGAGGGGCGCTGATGATATTATCGTTAACTGCATCAGGGATCTGTTATCTTTTAGGTACATTAACGCTTCTCTTGGTGGTGATAATTACACTGTTCATGCGAATGCTCGTTGCCCACAGGGGGAGGGGGTTGTTCTTTCACCTGTCCTTTGTTGCCTAGTTTTAGATTCACTTTTGAATGACATAACATCTTCAAGCTTGTCTTGTATTAGCTATGTTGATTATGTTGTCGTCATTGTTAGAGGCAAATTTATAAAAACATTTTGTTGCATTAAGTCTGATTCACTTAGACGCATTGAAAAGTGGTACGATACTGAACTGGCTTTCAGTCAATACATATAAGACCATAATGGTTGCCTTCATGAATATGAAAAATCTTGATGTGCAAAATATTGTGTTTATGGTGCTCTGAAGATGTCAAGTATCTTGGCATCTATTTGACTCTGAACTTAGTTGGGATGAACACTTTGTGTGTTGTCTAAACAAGGCAAAAAAGTTTTTTGGACTTGTAGAAGTGTTGTTGGCAGAAACTGAGGTTTAAGTTCCAAGACTATCCTTTGGATTTATAGGATTATCATTTGTCCTATTACTTCTAGTTCCATTTTTTGGTGGTCTAGAACAAAGTTGGATTCAGCTAAAACAGAATTAGACAAGCTTCAGCGGATGGTTTGTATTGCTATGACAGCTGTATCAGAACCACTCCTACAGCATCTCTTGAGCTTTTGCTTGGGTTGTATCCTCTTTTTATGTATATAAAAGCTGGAGCTATCATATGCATGAGACGGCTTAAATACTTAGACAATTGAAAAGCTTTCCAGACTATTTGTCTTGGAAAAACTTTGATGATAAAGTTCTTAGGTATCCTCTCTTGGGCATGCCTAGTGATGGTATGCCTGTGAAGTATGCCTTTGATAAAGCTTATCAAATTCTTCTGCCCTCACTGGGTGATTGGGATTCGGTTCCTACCTATGTTGGTAGAAAGTGCTCCATTTGGTATACAGATTGTTCAAAGATAAACAAGAACACCTGTGCTGGTGTCTGTTGCCCCGATGATGGTATTAAGTACTCATGTTCGTTGGACAGTTACTCTACTATCTTTCAGGCTGAAGACTTCGCCATTCTTATGTGCAGCGGAATCTGTTTCGACAATGGTTATAGAAACAGATGTATACACATTTGTTATGATAGTCAAGCAGCATTACTTGATCTAAGTAAGCATGTTATAACCTCCCATATTGTTTGGTAACTTTAAACTTTACTTTGCCAACTGGCAATTGGTAACAAGGTTACTCTCTACTGGGTACCTGGGCACTCAGGTGTTTATGGTAATGAATTGGCTGACGAATGGCAAGGAAGGGATCTGCTACCTCCTTTGTTGGTCCTGAGCCAGCTATTGGGATATCTAATAATCTTATTAGGACTACTGTCTTTAAGATCTTTAGAGAGAAGCAATATGTAGATTGGCGTAACATTAGAGGACAGCGACAAGTAAAAAAAAATAACCGTGGTTGTCTTAGTGTTATACATAAGGAACTTTTAATGCTCAATAGAAATGGCATTAGGAAAGCCATTGGTCTTTTAACAGGGCACTTCCCTTTGAAGAGGGTCCTTACTGCTATTGGTGCAAAGAGTGACCCAACGTGTAGGAGTTGCCTTTATAAGGAAGAAACAACTGTGCATATTCTTTGTGTGTGTGTGTGGGGGGGGGGGTTCTGACCACAGATTTGAACACCTTGGTCGCCATTTAATTGAAGCCTAGGAGCTTTATGACATTCCTTTGAGATGTCTGATGAATTTTGATTCAGCTACTGACCATTTTTAGGACTACTTTCTGGGGTTAGTACAACAGACCTCTGGTCTCAGTGCTTGGTTTTTTAAACCACTCATCGCTAAGTCTAAGTGTAAATACTTGGAGGCTGCACTTGTACATTTTCCCAAACGAACCTTGAATAAAATGAGATGGTAAATTTCTCCCATTATTTTAAAGCAGTATGGACTTTCATCTTGAATGTACATTCGCATTGGTCTTAACGATGTGAACACCATTTCGCAGTAATATTATCTTGTGCGATGGATAAAATTTGAGCTATTAATAATCAATTCTTTTAGTTGATCATTTGCAGTGGTTTGGTAGGGAAAAGAGGACGTTTGACAACGACAATTAAAATATTCTCTAGTCACCACACTATTATAATAGACAGCATTACAATTATTGAAGAAATTGACCATTTAATTAAAATAATGTTCGTGTGATTCATTTTCGTTTGTTAGTTGACACTTGTTACGAACGCTACTTTTCCATATCAAGTAGGAAAAGTAGCGTTATAACAACTATTTAAATTTTAAATTCTGATTATGACTAAGTATTAGTCGAAATTACTCGATGTTTTACATCTTCTTGCTTGTATAATCAACTTTTAAGTAAGGAATAATTTGTAGAATTTTATATTAGAAATTTTGTTTTGGTTGGTTGGTTGTATTTATGTCGGCCAATTATCTGCACGTGGGATATGGGCCCTAAGGGGGGGGGGGGGTGCCTTCCGTGGAGGTCTTTCTAAGGGAACCTAATCCGTATTAACGCTTGGAGAACCAAGGTTCGAAGAAAACCATGAAAACTCCGAACGATTAGGCCGACGGGCGCGATTGGGATCGAACCCAGCACCTCCCGTCTACCAGCTTCGAGAGCAGAACCTCTCGGCCACTGGTGGGGCCAAATTTTGTTTTGGAGTTCTTTTGGCTGTATGGATTCCAATAGTTGCCGAAAAGGGGTGCGTTTTTATTTCCAAATATGTGACAGCAGAATTATCATGCAAATATTAACATTTAAAAAAAGTCTTTAATTTTTATTTTGCATGCTATAATTTGCGTTTAATCTATTTCAAAACATCATATTAAAGAAACAGTACATAAATTATTTTAGCATCCATACATAAATAAACCAAATTATCTCTAGACCATATTAGTTAATATTTACCTAATTTATATTTCACAAATCACTGATTTAAACACGAATTGTATTTATGCGTTTATTACGGGATGACTTTCATTATACAAAACATATTTTTTCGAAGTTATAGGCATTTTATACAATTCTATGTTGACGATTCTGTATGTCAAAAAACAATACATACATTTATAAACAGCTTTCTTCAGTTAAAACCGTACTTTTCTGTTTTTTATTGAAGCAATTAAAGAATTAAAGTTATAAATTGTGGTCAAAACTTAGCTGAAACAATGTAAGGTTGTTAAAAAAAACTTTTTTTTTCTAGTTTTCAGTTGATTTTGGTGATTACGTGGAACCTCGAATCTTTACATTCCTAGAAAAGAATCTAAAATGATTTTATAATCGCTACTACATATCTTTTATTTTCACTATGAGTAGAAATTTTTTAATCGGATACTTCTGCATCGTAGCGACAATGCGCTCTAAATCAGAATTCTGAATTTATACGCGTTCAGCGTTCACAAACGATAGGTATATTTAAAAAAAATAGTCTCATGAGTAGAAACATTACTGAAACGTATAAATAATATAACATTATTGAATTTCAAGAATCTTTTTCTGAGCCATTAAACAATTTTTTTTTTCATGGAAAAAATAATTGCTGTGAAGTAATCCGCTGTCTAAAACAAGGACCATTGTTCGATATTATATATTGTTCTCTCCTTCGAAGTAATACATTTTACAAAAGTAAATTATGCATTAAAAAGACTTGCAGGCTACATGGAGAATACCAGTAATATATGTTACAAACTTTTAAACGGCAATCAAGATCTCTATTTATATTTTTAAAAAAGAAAAGAAAGCGTGTAATAAATACAGCAGTATATTGATTTTTGATGGATTTCACTCAATTTCTTATGTGGATGTGCTAGCGCAAGATTTTGATTAAAAAAGTTATTTGACGGAATTATTTGAAAGTATTTTTCAGCTTTTTTTTCTATATCTATTTTTTATTCGTTGGGAAATTCTTTTGCAAAATAAACAACGATAATGCAAAGTATATTTTCCGGAAAAACTTGACCTTGACAAAAAGATCATATCGTAACACTTTTGGACCCCACTCACTGTTATTTTTTATTTGTTTGTCAGCTAAATGTTCACAATCGATCTGTCTATTTTAATGACATTATTTGTCTTTCAATTTACTATAATCAATTTATTTATTGGTTCAGCCCTTCGTAATAAAACAAAGAAGGTCTTTAGATCTCTTTATACAATCATTGAGATTTAAAATTAAGTACGTGTTTCATTCTTAAAAAGTAAAAAAATCGGGGTGACTTTTCCTAATTTTAATCCCGTTGTAATACCACCTTAACCAAATGTCTATGTAAAAAGTATACGCAAATATATCTTAGATTTTCGTAAAGGACATAGTAATTAAAATTCAGTAAATATTATTTTTTATCATCTATAACTTATATTGTTATAGATGATAAAAAATATCATCTGTAATTATACTGTTACTTTTACATTTTTAAGCATAAAAGCCATTTTTTTTTTTCGAAACTGAAATTCGGACCCATAAAATATACAATAAAATGATAAAATTCATAATAACTCTGTCGAAATAACTAATTTATTGCATAATTGTGCATTTAGATTTTTTTAGGGAATTTTAATCTGTTTAATTTGTTGCAATATTCTAATTTACTCATTTTAGGGAAAAAGACTTTTTTAATGTAGAGCAAATTCCTAAAGGAGTTAGTACATTTATGAGAATTAAAATAAAATTAATATCTTTGAGAGTTTCAAATTTAATCATTGTATAATTTAATTGAAACATTCAATGCCACTTTTAATTTACTAATTAAGCTTTGTTCTATTTGATGCAATTACTGCAGATAGTTTTAGTATCTATAATATTATGTTATATAATTTGAAAATATCTCACACAATAAGCCAAAACTGCAAAATGAAATTAAGTTCTATATACACTTCTAATTATGTTACAACTACGGTATTTTATAGTTAATTATTCTGCTCGAACATTACATAAACTGTATTGATTATAAATAAGCAATATTTTAAAAATGTATTGCAATAAACATTATTAAAGATAATTTAAGGTTAGTTAACATATTTTATTCTGTAGCATTAAACTTCTTCAAAGCTTCTCTGCGTCATATAGTGTTATTTCCTTTGAATTATAATTGTTCTTTTTTTATCACAAATGTTATTATATGTAATTAGGACAAATAGAGCATCATTTCAAGTAAAATCGGTAACGATTCATTTTGGTTCCGCACAAAAACAATAATTGCTTATAACAAAATCAATATTTGTTTAAAAAAACACATATATGTTTGTGATCTTAGCAGCGACAAAAGACTGATAAAATTATTTCAAAACTTTGGATGAATGACGTTGAGATATAAACTTTAAGAAACTAATCAGTAGAAAATCTGTATTTCTTATAGAATTCGAAAAATGCAAAAATGCATCGTTGTTATCTTATGTTAATTTATTAATAATATTAGGCAACGTTTCCAAACTGTGCTTCAACTTTTTTTTAAAAATGCTAAACTATGTTATTATATTTTTTAAATTTTATGACATCATTAAAATCTGATTTAATTATATAACTTTTTTGACAAAATAAAGTAAAATAATATAATAATTAAAAGAGAGAGGAAACAAATTCGCTAAAATATGTTACTTTAGTACACTCTTTTATGTTTTTCTGTGCATATCCTTCAAGATAAGTTATTATTTATTATAAAACCGAACATAATCAGAAAAAAATAATGAATATTTTATTTTCCGTTAAATATATTTCTATTTTGTAAATGTTCCTGTATTCTAATAATAAATAATTAAGGAGTTTTCTATATATTCATTACTAATTTACACATTCTACACCAATTTAATCAATTTAATTGCATTTTAACTGCACACCCTATAAGAAATAAATGAACTAATCTCATTTAACATACCTAATAGAGAATTTTTTCTCGTAAAAATTTAAGTAAAATTATGTGCTCTAAAAACGTTTATTGTAATAATAATTATTATTATTATTAATTTGAAAAACATAAGTACGTTGAGATGAAATTTAAAATATTTTAGAAATTAAATTTAGTATTAAAAATAATATTATACCAGTACGCGCGCGTAAAGCTTTTGCACTGCAGTGTTTCAGCTAAAACGTTTTTTCAATTATTGGTTGAAAACTTTTTGTATTGAACCTCATAATAGCTGCATGTTCTGTATGTGCATAGAATCGGGATGTTTACATCAGAAATAACATATATGATAATTTCATTAAAGAAGTTCCTAATTATAAACTTTTCATTTTTTACATTCTATAAAAGGAATATTATTTCGTGTTATATTTTTATAAAGGCTTCAATAGCAAGAAACAATATCTATTTTCAAAGGAATACTGTCCTTACTTTTACGTAGAATAAATGATACACGAGAAAAGGAAAATAAATAGAAATTACACTAATTTAAATCCATAAGATTATTAAATTTTATTAATTTACATTTACATTTCGTTTTAGGTTATAATATTTATAAAAATAATGCACATTTTACGAATAAATAGGACATCACTTTTGTATTTAAAAACCGGATATTTTAAACTCAAAATTTATCAAAACATTTTTCATCTTGCTTAATTTCCTGCTACGATGTGTCAACAGCCCATTAAAAACAATTTTATATGAAATAAACTAATCATTCTGAAATGAAATAACGAAATTTTTAATGCAATAAAAATTTACATGCTGACGTGAGATTAACAGCACAGAATAATGCAAATGTATTATCATTTAAATTCTTCTTAACCTAAAATAAAACTGTAAAATGCAGACATTCCTTAGTGCATAAAATAGTGACCATTAAACCATTCATAAAAGGATTGTGGTCGTATTAGAATATCATGTGTAAAATTGTGCCATATTTTTACTGTGCCATAAGTAAATTGAGCCATGTTTTTCATCCGGCGGATGTGGACATAATCTGTAAGATGTAACGCTATTACTTTTGAACAGATTCGTTCTCAAACTCTAGGAATTTTAGATGCCATAAAACATATTTGTAATATTTTCATAAAATTACTTATATGTTCATGATTTTTTGTACTTTTAGTCTTTTTCAGCGTGCTTATATACATTTAAAAATCAGTTCGTGGATTTACATTAAATCTCAACTCAATCTGCCGACAAACAGGGAAATGGCTATGTAATAATGCAGTAATTCATAAAAAGCTGCCAAAAAATGCCTGCACTACTAAAAATAAATTAAACTTTCTTAGGACACAATGTTTTTGAAATAGTATAATTTACTTGCAATCTTCTATTGTAATAAATAAATAAATAAATAAATGCATTTCATCGTGTCATCATTAGGGCCTTATAAATTAGTGGTTACACATCGAGACTTGAATCTGAAACAATTAGACTCAACATTAAACTCATTAGATTACATACCCTTGAATAATCATTTAAAGCAACTACATCATTTCAAAAGTTTGAAAGTTTTTTTACGCATATTCTTTTAGGAAATATAAAATACTTTTATAACTATCAATCACACCTTTTTCTAACTAAGAATATTTTTTAATTTTCACAAAAAATGCTTACAGATTTATTTTAATTTTTTGTTGCTACAGACTAAAAAAGATAGTGATTTTTTATTATTATTCATTTGGAAAAATTCGCTTTTGAATAATAAAAATTCTTAACAGTAGATATATGCTAAATATATTTATATATAGCATGTAAACATGCTATGTATAGATGTATGAAACAAAGTAAATATGTAAGGAAACATATTTATCCCTTAACGAACTATTATTAATTGTAATCAGCGGGTGGGAAATAAAATAACAATATTTAGAATGGCTTATAGCAGACCAATAATCAATACTCAGAGCAGTCGGTAATTGTTTGCTGTATAATATATTAATGAGAGAAGATAATTCGGATATGTACAGCATATTATCTTTTTGTTCTTAAACATTTCTGTACTCAAAGTGTGTTAGAGGTACCGGTAAACAAGGAATGCGGAAAAAATATTACATGATGCAAGTATATAAACATTCTTCATTACATACCTTCTTTTTTGAAAATATATCATAATGTCATTTTACTGTATTTTCAAAAAAGGTATATTTACCATATTTTGCGATTTTAATTCTTATAAAATACGAGATTTTGTGGTCAGTAATTCACTTTTACGTAATAATTTTAATAAAACATATAAACTAGAAAACAGGAATACTGTTTTTTCAGAATTTAGTGTCGCCCCCGATGAAAAAAAAAATGTGTATATAAATATAGATAGTACAAAGCATATTTCAGTTTTAAGAGTAAAAAAACAAGCTTTTATTTTATATAAAATGACGTCACTCGCATCCGGAGGAAGAATTCCTCACTTACGATCTAATCTTAAACTACATCCTCAGTAAAGTATGCATATGATGTCACTATCGCTAAATAATACACAGATCCTAAAAAAGAGATATCGTCATTCAAGAAAACCGACAAAAAAAATCCGCGATCTAATTATTCATATGCCTTCATTTGTTTGTAATATTAATATAGATACTTACAAGTAAATATAGTTTATAAAAGCTGCATGTTTTATTTGAAATCATTATTATTTTTTTTCAAAATAGCACGTAATTTAATTTTCTTTTTGTTGTGTTGTTATAGAAAATGGCAACAAAAATATATAATTACAATTTTCCAAATGTTTTTCCTTTACTTTCTACAAAAATGGACTACTTGAATTGCCAACATTAAACAACTGGTGCTAAAAACTACAAAAAAATTAATATCTCATAAATAAATTGAGATGCAGTTTTCAAACAAATTGCATTTCAAAGTACTTTATTTTCCCAATACGACAGCATAAAAATTGAAAATGTGCGATACTTAGAGGTTAAGAAAAAACTGCAGTAGATTATTTAAAAGTACAATGATGTATCTGCTTTGTTTTACGGCTGGCTTATACAACGGAACGTTATTTTTTTGGAGATGACACTTTAATTGCTGGCCGAAAGAAACAGCATATCGCGAGCTAGTAAAAATCTAAAATTGCGTTTTTTTATAAAAGTGCTGCATGAGTTTACTATACGTTGAATTTATTTTTTGAGTTCTTGATTTAAAAAAAAAAAAAAAAAAAAAAAACTAAAAAAGACTTATTTTAGTATATTCATATAAAATATATAAATGTCTTTCCTATACAATTTTTAATAACAAATTAAATTTTCATGTACCTTTTAAAAATATATTCCCTTATTTCTCTATTTGAAAAATTTTTGTTGCCATTTAAAATTATTTTATTACTCATCGAATCAACTATGAAAGTACTCGTGGCTTTTGCACTGATTCTATCTGATTTCCCTTGAGAGCTTGCGAAATCGTAAAGTCCTAATTCATTTTGAAACGTGATCCAAATTTTTATTAACTTCAAACTTTGGTATTTTTTTAAAGTTTTCTATTATTAACGGAGAAAACTTCTATTACTTATATGCCTTTTAAAAGGTAGCACGTATCATTTTACGATTTTACATTTAAAGGTTTTGATTGTTTTTCAGTGCCAGAAATTACGTTTTAACCAATTAAAAATTACATTATCTGTATACTGTCTATTCAGTGTAAAGACATAGCCACTGATGAAAGACATACTGAAAGAAGCTATAACAGGAGTAATAAGAATTTAAATTTTATTTTAATTATGAGAAAAAAAAATTACTTTTAGAAATATATATCAAAGAGCATCAACTTGCATGAACAAGCACATATTTAAAACCAATATTAAATTTCAATAATCTAACATGTTGTAAAAGGTTTGTCATTTTTAACACAACTAAATATAAAGAATTTTGTCAACTCGACTACAAAGACATTTTGCCGAGGATTCTCTGACCAATGCCACATATCCACGGAAGCTGCAATTTTAAGATTATATAGATTTTTAAACAATGGTTTAGTACTTTACATAAACCTTGAATTAAACAACAATCACCTGAAAATTATTTATGTTCATCCATGAACTTTCGTAAGTTGAACATATTAACTGATGCAATAATAAATCAAGAAATGATTTAATGTTACAGCATAAATTGATAAAATATCTAACCATAAATTAATTACTACTGTGTTTTGCAAAAAATGACTAAGTATATCGAGACTTAAGTAAAATCCTACTTACTACGAAAACATCAAGTGCGGACAGGGATAACGACTGCAGACTACTTTCCTATACCTTTCAACCAGTGTTCCGAACACAACCACATGCTAGAAGGTTAATTAACATTAATAAAAGGAGGTGATATCTTTATCATGTAAAGCGCCATACTGCGGCGCTTAGAAATATTTGTTTTGATTGTCTATTAAATAACTCTTTCTTTTGGTCAAATTTGAAATCATTTCCAAGTTTGAACCGAGAAGTACATAGGAAAAACCCTATATTTCAGATCATCTGATTACTTTACACCATTGCGCAATTTAACTTAACTTTGAGCTAAAACTTTAGTAGTATATTACAACATAAAAAAATATTTTTTTTTTTTTTTTTTACTTTGACAGCCCTTAAAACCCCCTCACTGACAAGACCGTGTTAATACGTTCACTAAGCTCCAGGTTTCACTGCAATACAAGCAATATTTAAAGTAATATAATTCTATTGATTTAATGTATTTCTAATACACTGAACAATGATTAATACTTCCAAGGATTGCATTCATATTCGTTATTAAGGTTTTTTTTTTTTTTTTTTTTTTAATAAAATGTTCAAAGAATCATTTTTTTTTAGCATTTAAAACAAAATGCAGAGAAAACAACATTACAATTTTGCCCTTTTCCAAGACAGTCGGAGGGTTAAATTACTCTGTGTCCAATTTAAAATTGGCATGATTGATTAATTTGCATACACTAAAAATGTATTTTCATCGCTTTGAAGTTTTTATACCTTTATTTATTTTTTAAAAGTACTTAAAATGCTGTACATACTGCGATTAAGTCGTTTTGGATTGGTTAATCAGCATAGTTGTGCTAGTAATCAACTTAAATTTCATTTAATTTATAACTTTTTTTAATGATGATACATGTGAAAAATTTCTAGATATTTTTTCGTAAAGAAAGGAGGTACCAAAAACAACGCGAATAAAGAAGGACTAAGGTAAAAGGGGAAAATATAAACTACAAGTTAGTGAAGAAATGTGCAAAACTGATTGTATCTGAAGCTTTGTGTAAAGAGTCAATATAAATATTTTTTAATAATAAAACATTTTATTTCCTGTATTATGCTATTCTATACTTGCATTAAACAATTTATTTGACGCATGACAAAACTATTTACATTGTTCTCCTATTGAGACTTGACACACTTTATGTGGCCTAAATCTTCATGCATATAGTATTTGCTCCAAAACTTAAAAGTACACGAAAAAATATGTATAAAAATGTAGGAAGTTTAAAAATCGTTATTCAAAGTTTTAAGTGACTTAAGCTTCCGGAAGCCTTTTTACCTCAACATGGGAATTTTTTGTGTCAATAAACATGGCTTCGAAAACATTGCGAACTGGTGTTTTTACACTACATAGCTTTTTTTGCACGTGTTATGTGAAAATTAATATAACAAACTCCATAAACATTTATAGGAGATTTTTTCATTGAATTTTTCACCTCTCTTTCAGGATAAAAGATGTCCAGCAGACGTGTTAAGTAAAATGCTAATGGGAAGTACGAAATGAAAAGTACTTTTCCATACATTCTTTATTAGGGCTTCAAGGTAAATACATAATATATTCCAGTGAAATACGTTTCAACTCATAGAATTGTTTTCTTTGTATGTTGTATATATGAAGAAATGTTAGAAAGGAGAAATATTTTGTGGTTTAGAGGGTTATTCACATGATTCTAAAATTTTTAGTGCAATTGAAATATAAACCCTTTATGAACAAATTAAATATACCTTAACAGTTTTTAAATAGATGATTTTAAAAATGTTTCAGGGATATTGAGTTCTCAAACAAAGTTTTTATAAAAAAATTACCTGTACAAAATTATTGATTAAATAATCATAAGTTAAAGGATTAAATGGTAATCCTATTACTCGCATCAAAAGGACATTTTTTTGTTTCAATCTTAAAAAGAAACTTTCATTAATTAATACATTTACTCTCATCAAAAGTGAAAGGTAAAATGTATGTTTGAATAAATGCTATTGGAAAATCCAAATGAATAATTATCCGATTTATAAACCTTGTTATTAATTTAGTTATAAGATACACTCTAAACTATTTATAAAAATCACTTCGAAACATCAAAGTACTAAATAACCGATATAAGTGATAAAAACGAATTTTACAAAGTAAAAATATCTTTATTTATTTACATTTCGACATGTTTCATTGCATCTGATGGCAACATTCTCAAAAAAAAAAAATAATAATAAAAATATTTTAGCAAAGAAATTCAAATTGAAAAACTGGTAAACAAAAACAAAATCACGCGAACACAAACATAATGAAATTAACTGCAATATTAACAAGAAAGAAAAATCATGCGTTAAGCATTGATTATGAAACACTTTCAAAGACTTCTTGAAATCTTTAACAAAACTTCGTTATTTATGGAAATAAGGTAAATAAGATAATTAAGTAAACATTTTAGAAAACAAATAAAAGATTTGAAAAGATGATTTCAGCTGTTACCTTCCATAGCCAAATGTGTATTACAATTCATTTGAACAGCCCTGTATTTGGTCTGCAGGCTGATATATACACTATGTAATGGGAAATTTTAGTTTAGCAAGAAAACGCATAATAGGTTGAAATTTCTCTTTCAGCACTTTATACTAATAGATAGAAACATACTTGAATAATTTTGTTCAGCACTGTAGTTTACCTAGTACCTTTATTACACGCCACTATTTAGCTAAAATATAATTCAGACTAAATCACTTTTAAAACTACTGAAATCACATTTCCAGAATTTATCTGCCATTTACCGGGAATTTATCGGAATAAACGGCCATGTATAAAATTCTTTATGTGGCCCTGTATATCATTTTGTCTATATTATATAAATATTTCTCGGTAAACTAAATGCGGTTCAGCGTAAAAATGCACAACACATTTAAAAACCACCTTTCAATAATTTACTCTCATATTCAGTAACCCTTGCAAATACTTTTGTGCAGCCCTGTATATCAACAATAGCATTTATGCACATCATTAGTATGCATAAATATAGTGAAACTTAAAAGTGCATATCATAATAATAAATGCATTTCCTACCATCATCGCTAATACACAGTACTTCGAATAGAATATACTTGTCCTTTTGAGTGTGCCTGTAAATGCTATGCACTTCGCATTATACATGAAATAACTTACAGTAAGCCTCACCGACATATACCAATTTCATTATATATGAAATTGCATAATGAAAATATGCGCAAACAATTTCTCCTTATACCATTATGTAATCGAATACTTTTGTGTGGCCCTGTAAATGAATAATAGCTATTCGTTGCACCACATATTCTACAGAATGCATATTGTAGTTCACTTCGTAAATGCATATTGATTTTATTAAGTTTGAAATGGCATAACATCTTTAAAATTAATTTGAAACCATTTTTTCCCATTGGCCGTAATGTAACGGAATGCTTTTGACTGCCCCTGTAAATAAACTAAACATGCAACAAACTACATTTGAAATAGGATTCGTACTTGGCTAAACGTCAATAACTTCCAAAAGTTTCAGTGCAATCCGAGTATATTTACGAGAGTTAGAGCGCGGACAGACAAACCGAAGTCAATAACACTTTTCAACTTTGTTGGAAAGTACTAAACATGGAAATTTGTGAACAATTATTTTAGATTATTGTTTCATTATTCTGTATAGCATTTCTTTCCAATTTTAGGAAGCTCCATTGATGCTGAATCATTGCAAATATTTTCATTGCGTAAGAAGATCTCTACTGATTCTCTGGTGATGGATGCCAAATAAAATCTTGATGAATAGATTATTCTGCTATTTTTAAAATCTATTTGTAAAGTTTCTCTGTTATATAATCTGGCCAGAGCTATATCAGGGTATATGAAATACTTTTCCCCAAAGAAGATAGAACAGTGCAATTTTATATAGGGATGACAAACAAAAAGCTCAAAACTAGAATCAAAGAACATATAACAGACATCAAATGCAACAAGAAAACTCAAGCTCTGGCCGGACTGTATAACAGAGAACCTTTACAAATAGGTTTTAAAAATAGTAGAATAATTTATCCATCAAGATCTTATTTGCTATCTTTCATCAGAGAATCAATAGAGATATTCTTACGCAATAAGATTATTTGCAATGATTCAGCATCCATGGAGCTTTCTAAAATTTGGAATGAAATGCTATACAGAATAATGAGACAAGAATATAAAATAATTCACGTTCAAAAATTTCCATTTTATAACATTGCAGTTAATTTCATTATGTTTGTGTCGCGTGATTTTTGTTTTTCTTTACTATTTTTTCAATTTGAATTTTTTTGAGAAAATAGTTTTAGCATTTTATTTTCTTGTGAATGTTGCCGTTAGATGCAATGGAACATACCAAAATGTAAATAAATAAATGTATTTTAGTCTTTTTAAAATTTATTTTTATCACTTATAGCAATTATTGAGTAGTTTGGGATACATTCTAATTAAGTTAGCAATTAAAGAAAAATACATTAATCTGTGTTTTATACAATTTGAAAGTTAAACTCATTAATTATAGATATAATAAGAATGTTTCATTTATATTGAAGGACTAAAGGGATTTATATTGCAGGACTAAAGGGATTTATATTGCAGCATAAATTTATTCTCTACTAGCAAAGGTCCTTCTTCTTCTGTTGCAAGATTTAAACATTGGTTTCCTGGAACCTGTCTTCTAGGATGGAAGCTAAACGAGTTTCTAAGCTAAATAATTAGTGTGGTTACAAAGAGTAGAATTTATTTTCTATTTGAATGCCTTTTTTTGTGCCAGCGTTTCTGTTCTTTCATTTAGAAAACAACGCTGTAAAAGAAATGAACACTCCCTACTAACTCTGCAATAATTACAGTAGAAGAAAGTTACTGGTACCAATCGACTTGAAACAAAGTCTACTTTTAAATTATCTATATGAAATTTCTTACGGGTCCATCTACAAAATAAACCACACCAAATTTTGTTTGTTAATGTCAACACCCAATTTTGTAATGTAATTTAAATCTGTGGTTAAACTATGTCTAGAAACGAAATTTCTAGTCATTTGAATGATACGGTTTTGAATTATAAACATTCAAAATTTAGAGCTTCTAATGTTAAATTACATTTCCATATTTTTATAAATATCTCCTGAAATTATAATCCTAATGCGGTAATTTTATATGAGGTTATAATATTTTAAAACACAAACATAAATGCATTGAATGTGTAATTAAAAAAAAAATGTATAATATGAACTATGAATTATGAAATTAATATTTAAAAAATATATATGAATTGCAACCTTCAATTTTTTTTTAGATTTATATTTATTATGTCCCGCTTTATGCAAATTCTCAATTTCAAATGTTTCTTTCAAGTAGTTCTCGAATTATCATTAAAAAATGGCAAATTTGTGGTTTAAGGGGATGATGTGGAGAAAAGCGTAATCTGAAAAAAATATTTTTTTACTAATTTTACTGAAATATTTGGACTGACAATAGTCGAAACATATTAAGCGAGTGAAATTGTGATATTTTCAAGTAATAATACATTAATAGAAGTGACATAGTCAGTCTGTAGATTTCTACAATCGAGTAGCGAACTTCAATTTGGATACAACCCCTAAAATAGGCTCATTTTAAAAGAATTAATTTCTAGGAAACTAATCATACGAATATCATATAAATTTGGATTTTTTTTATTTAGGCTAATTTAAGGGTGTTGAATGCATTTATGGCGTCAAACTTCTGTATTGCTATTAAAAGACAAAGTTTGGTTCCTTTTTACATGTAGATGGCCCCCTAAGTAAATTTTATATAAATTATTTAAAAGTAGAATTTATTTCCAATCGTTTGATACCTGTAACTACCATTTACAATAATTTGTTATAGTTTTAGCAGGGCGTGTTTACTTTTTTTCTTCCACAACTCTGCAGTGGTGACACCAGTCACCTAATCTGATCACACTATTTTTTTTTTTTAGTTTACGAAGGTGAATGACCAAACATAGTTGAGACGTTTGTTTTACTAGCTATGTGGATTTACGTTCTGTAGGACAGGAAGTAATAAACTTTATCAAAAACAGTTAATGTTTAATTTCAAAACTTTATACCCACATATTTCAGTCCAATAAACTAAAGAAATTCTGTGGTAAATATAAATAATTCTTACAAAAGTAAAATTAAATCATGATTTGGACATGTAAATAGATCAAATAGAACTTGCAATTTCAGTATTATGATTGGTAGAAAAATAATAAGTAAATGGAAAACTGGATTATATAGGGGAGACTAGGGAGGGTTGACGCACTTTTTACAAAATGATTTTTTATTTTATATTAAACGTAGAATAAAGTTGTATATACCATTTTATTCGCTATACAATCAGCTATCAAAATAAAATTGCTACATAAGTGTAACATATAAGAAATTTGAAAAATGATTGATTTTAATCCTGAAAAAATAATGGGTCAAGGCTCCCCACATATGGGAGGGTTGACCCACAGTATGGGAGGCTTGACCCACTTTGTTTTATATTGCAATATTTGTGAAGAGAAATAAAATCAATTTAAAAAAAGCAAGAATACTTTATACTACATGCTTTAATTATTATAAAAAAATATATTTTTTAAAAGTATAATGCTTAAACAAACCTGTTGAGACGCAATCGCAAGTCAGAGAAGAAAAATTTTCTTTTAAACGGGATTTTGTCTGAGCAAGTGTAATTGCACAGCAGGGAAAATGAAATTTTAACATTTAAGGTAGTATTGTGTCAGAAACAGGTTCCGTTTTCATAGTGTTTCATATTATTATGTCCGGATTTATGAGCCACTGTTCCGCTTTTTTGTCTCCTTGTCCTAATTTTGTGACACTTGGCCGACAACTCTAGTTGTCACATAGTTTGGCTTCATCTCACTGTATTCACCCACGTGAAATTTGTCTACATACCTTCCTAAAGCTTTTCGATCGATGCTATGTTCTTTTGCAGCCGCATGAACACTTAACTTATCATTAACATGATTTGAACCTTTAAGGGGCAAAGTAATTTCAGTACTAAAATGTTGAAATAAACGACTGGTACCGGAGTTTGTGAACAAATTTATTTGAAAATAAGAAAAAGGCTATATTTCACATACATATTAAATGCAAAATTCTGTGCAAAATTGTGACGTTTCGGAATTAAAATTAAGTGGTTTTATAAACATACCACTGCCCCTGAAAGGGTTAAGATTGCTGCTTTCATACTTTCTAGTTTTTCCCACAGTTTATATTTACCTATCGTAAGTAATATTTAAATGGAAAAAAGTCCTTATGAACTTTTCCATTTTCTAGCAATTTTTCACATCTTTCTTTAGTCTGTTTTAACCATTTTCTTTTCCATAATACCATTTTACTGTAGCTTTACAGAAAAAATTTACATTCTTTTATATATATAACCATTAACTTTCCGTTATGCACAGTGTATAATAAAAAGATTGCCAAAACCACATAATTAAGGGAGTCTTGAGCATCTGGTCAACCCTCCCTTACATTGACTGGATCGAACCTCCCCACATAGACCTTTTCTAAAGAATAGTACATTGTTAGTCAAGTCTAACTTACTGTACAATTTCTATGCCTGGAACGAAAGCTCGATATTTCTGCATTACTTTAAACCTACTTACTTAAATTTCTATGATATAATTTATCTGAAGAAAACATACAAATTATTTCTAAAAAGCACAACTTTTAGATTTAAAACGCCTCACAATTGATTTTTTACAAACCTATTTCGATTATCTCTATGAAACGAAAACTGTTGTTTGAGGAACTGTTGTTTTGGCACCCACTGATAAAACTCTGAAACTCTTTTAAATAGGAAAATTGATGGGTGGGTTAAGCCTCCCATATGGTCAACCGTTCCTAGTCTGCCCTATAGAGGAAGATATATAAATGCATAGAAACATACATACATGCATGTGTATAATTAAACCTTCAAAACCGCCCTTTCGAAACGCAGACACCTCTATTTAGCGAACGCTTTTTCAGTTCACATCTCCTATATACCCGAATGGCGGATAAATTACTCACTCTCGAAGTATACGGTAGTTAACATTTAACAAAAAACTGTTCTTTAATATACAAAAAACACTGAACTGATCCAAAATAAAAATAATTAAACTGAACAAAATTTACAACAACATAATTAGCTCAAAAACAATCCCGGCATCACACAACACCAAACCGATAAACTTTAAACAATATGAAATAACTTAAAAAGTAAAAAACATAAACCATTGGAGACATGTAGCATGGCGTGTCATGCTCAGCGGGGTTGTTTATAGCAGTGTACATACATACATGTATATATATATATATATAGGGTGTGGCACACTGTATATATATATATTTTCTATGATATGCAAAGGAATTGAGTATTAAATTTGCTGCACCAAAGAAGAATTTATCTCTCTATATTATGACAAGAATAATTTTCTTATAACAACATCATTTTATCGCCAGTCAAGATTCCAGGCTATTTACTTATCTATAACACTACTCATTTTTATTGCAGGAAAAGGTGTCGCAATTTTTATAAGTGAGCATACATTGAAAGATTGGACGGGGCAGAAAATCATTGCTGTGCTATTCCACACCCTGCCTGGAGTATATATTTTCTCTCTATTCTAAAAAAAAGTAAGAACCGCTGTCATCGCCGCCGCCACCGGTTTTGAATTTTTTGTGACCGGAGGTCTTTCTTCGTTGATATTAAAAAAACTGTTGCATACAAAAATATGAAAATCGGTAGTATTATAGAAAAATGTTTGATAAGCACGCTAATGCAGACAGTTTTCAAATCGAAGAATTATTTTAAGAGATATTTAATGCCAAATTTGGACAAAATCGTTCCATTAAAAAAGTTTTATAGGAGCAAAAACTGTACATAGGAATTTAATCATTTTTAGATCATTTTATTCGTCAGAATTTCCCGGTGTGCAGATTGCAGTTAGTTTTTTAATTTGAATAATTTTTCGAGGTTTTATTTCTATTTTAAATTCAAATTTTGAGCATTTTGAGAGATATTTTTTACAAACTAGGGGGCTCTGCCCCCTATGAGCTACGCTCGTCAACCCCCGTTCAGACACCGCAGACTCTAACAGCACGCTAATTTGATCGCCTTTAAAAAGATTTCGGAAGATTGAATTATAATTTGAATCTGACAATTATAATCTGACGTAATTTTCACCAAACTTTTCTTTGTCTTTTTAATATTCACGTCAAAATACTTTTGTTAGAAATGAAATATTATGATCATCTTAAAATGTCAAGTAAATGTCTCGCGCAATTTTTAAATTAAAACTGTTTTGCAATATTATTTTTTGTTCATTTTACGTAATAAATGTAATATGACGTAAATTCTCCTATTTAGGACTTCTAACGCATGTTACTGAATTTATTATTTTACAATATTCTTTCTCATTTAAAATTCACGTGTAACTATAGTTTTTATGACGTAATTTTCAATGAGTTCATGATTTTTATATTTTTTTGTTTATAATAGTTACGTGTAAAATAATTTTTTAATTTGAAGCAAACATTACTGTTTGCGCTGTTTATACAGCTGACGACAGTTTAAATAAAAACAATTTTCTAAAATTTATAAAAAAATATCTCTCGAAATGCTGAAAATTTGAATTTAAAATAGAAATAAAACCTCGAAAAATTATTCAAATTAAAAAACTAACTGCAATCTGCACAATTTGGCATTAAATATCTCTTAAAATAATTCTTCGATTAGAAAACTGTCTGCATCAGCGTGTTTATCAAACATTTTTCTATAATACTACCGATTTTCATATTTTTGTATGCAACAGTTTTTTTAATATTAACGAAGAATACCTCCGGTCACAAAAAATTCAAAACCGGCGGCGGTGACAGCGGTAGTTAGAGTTACTTTTTTTTAGAATAGAGAGATTTTAGAAAAGTGTATTAATTTAAACTGTTGCCAGCTGTATAAACAGCGCAAACAGTAATGTTTGCTTCAAATTAAAAATTTATTTTACACGTGACTATTATAAACAAAAAATATAAAAAGCAGGAACTCATTGAAAATTACGTCATAAAAACTATAGTTACACGTGAATTTTAAATGAGAAAGAATATTGTAAAATAATAAATTCAGTAACATGCGTTAGAAGTCCTGAATAGGAGAATTTACGTCATATTACACTTATTACGTAAAATGAACAAAAAATAATATTGCAAAAGAGTTTTAATTTAAAAATTGCGCGAGACATTTAGTTGACATTTTAAGATGATCATAATATTTCATTTCTAACAAAAGTATTTTGACGTGAATATTAAAAAGAGAAAGAAAAGTTTGGTGAAAATTACGTCAGATTATAATTGTCAGATTCAAATTATAATTCAATCTTCCGAAATCTTTTTAAAGCCGATCAAATTAGCGTGCTGTTATGGTGTTATTACACGAGGAGTCAAAGACGCTTGAAATCCCAGGCGTCTAGCGACAACAGCCGCCTCACGGCCAGTCTTTTTCAAGCATTTCATTGGCTGTTCCGGAAAAGGCTTTTCTATTATCAGAATTCCAAGCATTTGATTGGCTGTTACTGGCGACTCGCCTCGTTTCGGCCCTCAAAGATGCACAGACAGAAAAAAGACGCTCGCTCTCCAAGCGACTCCCCTTGAGCCATAGGAATAACATGGAGAAGCCTGGAATCTGAAGCGTCTTTGACCCCTCGTGTAATAACACCATTAGAGTCCGCGGTGTCTGAACGGGGCTTGACGAGCGTAGCCCGTAGGGGGCAGAGCCCCCTAGTATCTATAAAATTTAAATATTTAATATCTCCAGTATACGGAAAGTGAATAAAAGGAGAAGTTTCGGATCTTTTGCTGAATGTGGATTCCTGTATACCCTCGAAACATCCGAACGGCTGGATGGAATTTAATGAACGATGTCACTATCAATTCGTCTTAACGGCTCGATGGTTATAGGCTAGGTTTTGTTTTTATAAATTCAAAATGGCGGCCGTAAAATACAAAATAGCGGTAGATACGAAAAAAAGAAATTACGCACCCTGTTGAGTGGTATATCATTGGATAGGTCTTTCAAAATGAAAACGATATTTCATTGACTATTTTACAGTCAGAAGCTCCGTTAAAATATATACAACCTGGAAGTTGTGTAGGTAGGATCTCTAGCTCTACTGCAACTCTAACAATCATAGGCATCTATAGACCTCATCAAAACAGTGTTTATAGATAGGAACTAACAATTAAACGCAACTTAAAAGTCATCCATACAAGTAAATAAAAAAATAGGTAAGTAATATAAAAAAAAATATTTTAAGTCAATTCCTACGTAGGTGAATAAGAGAATTTTTTTTCTCTCATTCTTCTTTCCTCTTGAGTGGCGCTTAAAATGCCTTGATCAAGAAGAGGGCTCTCTCAGTCTTAAAATACCTTGATCAAGAAGAGAGATCTCTCGATTATTGAAAATTAATTAATTTAGTTTAATTAATGAATTAATATTTGAAAAAACTGGATTAACATCAAGTATTATCCACTACAAGTTTAAAACAAATTATTTGAGCTTGATCGTATTAATAATAAGTATTTCATTAACAATTTAAAATTTGAACAAGATATATATAGCGAGAGTGTGAGCTCATAGTGGGAATTGAAAAAAAAATAGTTTCACATTGATGAGAAATAATTAATTAGTTCGGGTTTTTTTTTGATTTTTTAAATTTAATTGTTTATTAAATTTCTATATTTAGAAATAAAATTGTCATTTTTAATACTTTTTGTAGTTATTTATACACAGCTGTAAGCCACAAAAGTAACAAACTAACCGAAATGTTCGCCAGTGAGTTATCTTTTTATTGCATGCTTTCTTTTAACTTACAATTCTGTTTATATGTGCCAGTCAAACTTTGTTACTTTTTTCACCCACTGTTTGTTTACTTAAAGCTTTGAAATTTGGAATATACACGTATTCCGGAGACAGTATATGAATTACACATTGATTTTTTAAATTACGAAGGATTCCCCTAAGGAGGGAGTAAACAGGTGACAAATGAAAAAGAAAAAGTAGCTGTATCTCATTAACCAATGAAAATAAAATCTTGAAACTTGACATGCCTATACCATATTTAAAATTTGTAAACATGTGTTTCGAAAATTTTCGAAATTCAAACCTTAAGAGGGAAAAAAGAGGGGGGTGTTCCCAAAGCGCCCTCCATTTTTGAAAGACATTGCAAAAATACTAGTTAAGGTTAAAATTACTCTATTAAGTTTAACATTACTTAAACTTAATGGTTAAATAATTATAGTTTGATTTCGTATGATGAAACCAGTATCAGCTTGAACAATGAGTACTTTTGTAAAGCACTAATGGCAGGGTTACCACAATAGCGCCAATATTTGACAAACTTGGCGAAATATAAGTTGCTATGTATTAATCCAATTTGGTGATATTTGTGTAATTTCACGAACTTCTCATTTTCCGTTTATAATATTTTTAAATTTACATTTTCTTGCATTAATGTATTTGTTTATTTTGCAGCACTGAGAATCTTTTATCTAATATCTCTGTATAAATTCGAAAACGAATAAAGAATTTTTTTAGAGTGATCTATATTTGACTTATGGAAATGGATAGCAGTTTCCTGCCGATGTGTTCTAATATCATTCCAAAAGGATTCTACATAAATATTTTGTTGTGCATGTACCTTGCGGCACTTTAGGCCGTATATAACTGATTTGTATTTATTTTGAAAAATTTATTTTTATATATGATTTGCCATAAATTTATATTAATTAATATACTAACAACATATTGCTAGATAATAAACATTGTTGCGGGTATTTAAAATTCTCCAAAAAAATTTATGCTGATTAGCCAAGACTGATGCCATAGATACTAGTAAGAATTCTGTAAATAGAATATCGAATTATGAGTAACTAAAAGAATGTATTTAAGAAAAATGCACTGCAACTTCCTTAGGAAATGAAAAAGACAGATCTGTTGTGAACTATTTCTTTGTATACTTTAATCAGATTATATATTTTGGTGTGAAACAAGGTGAGACGCTGTAGAAAACAAAATTAAAAATATTACCCAAACGGTGGATTCTGTGTTTTACATTGATATTTTATTGCAATATATGAAGAAATTTTTTATGATTCGTTTCTTTAAAAGAAATGCATTTAATTTTTTAAAGCATTCAAAACGGAATTATTATACATATATATTTTTTTGTTTTAAAGTATCTGTCTAGAAAAAAACCTTATAGGTGCTTGGTGGCTAATTTAGGTTTTATGGCACGTAGTCTATACGTTATGTGAAAACAAAGATAACATTTTAAAAAGGCGGATAAGAACTAACATATAAGTTTCATAAATAAAATACAACCTAATATGATAATATAAATGATTTATTTCTCTTGTAACAAAAAAAAAAGTTTTCCGTTTCTTAAACAAAATGATAAACTTTACATTTTCAAATAAAAATGTAATTTAGGTGATGGGTAACTTCGAAAAAGTTTATTTTAAAACTTCATATATTTATATAAAACAATTTTACGTATATTTAGTGACATATATCTAAACATAAAAGGTAAACATAGCACTCTGCGACAAAAGAAGAAACCTTTATATACAGGAAATGTGAAAAATAACGCGAAAACAGTGTTTTTTCTAAAAACAAATCACTTCTGAAAACATTTTACTGTATTTTGTACGGACTTATTTTCCCACAGGAAAAAAAGCCCTTTTCATAACAATACATTTTTTCATGCATTTAAAGTTTATCAAAATTATTCTTTATAAAAAATTTATATATCCTTCCCCTATTTAATAAATCTGAAACAAGGAATATTTTTACAATTAAATACTTTCTTTTTAATTTTTTTTCCTGAAGAAAAATGAAACGATAAAAGTAATGAACATTGCTTCATTTTATTAATTAAATCCCCATTTACATTAAAAGAAAACTTATTTTAATGAATTATGCATTTATAAACATATTATTATTCCATTCAGGTATTAATTTTGGTATTATGCGCTCAAACATATTAAAAAAATTCAGTCCTGTGCAAATGTGCCTTTGTATAATATATAAAAGAATTATGTGCATTAATGCGAGCGCTTGTATGAGAAATTTAAAGGTATTTCTTTTGAGTAAAATATAATAACCGTGTTTGACCTAAACTGAGAAACAAAGTAATTTAGTTCATTTTAAATTTTTAGAAAGGGTAAACGATCATTTTCATAAAATTCCGTTATTAAGCTATTTATGACATTATTCTTTTAAATAAAACGCAAGTTTGAGAAAAAACACATTCCATAAAACGAAGAATGTTTTTATAAGATATGTAATGTTTTTTCGTAGATACTTTAATCCTACAAACATTACTACGTTTGTTTTTAACACTGCACGATTATCCTCTATATTGCATTAAAAAATATGTTATGTATATATATAATATTTAAAGATAATAATAAAGAGTAATTGTTGAGTAAATCTATCTATCTATATCTATATCTATATCTATATCTTCATCTATCTATCTATACATATATAGAGTGGATTCTCGAGAATTCAAACTCACACGGTCACCGAAACACATTCCGAATTATACGTATTTCAAATTATTGAAAGTAGTTATAGAAAACAAAATTACAGGAGGAATAATTGTGTGAGATTTAATTTCCAGATAAAAGCTTTTATTTACTGTTTATAAAAATACAAAAGAAATACAAAAAATATTTTAAATATTGTTAATAATAATAATAAAAGTTGAATTAGCCCTTCTCTGACAACTTAATTCTTTTTACATCAATTACACAAAAACGATTTAGAAAATATCGTTACATACCACTATAAAAGGTATTTATCCAGCGTAGTTTGCTTAGACCTATTGTTTTTTCCCTTAATTACTAGATTTTCTGAAGAATAAACAGCGACGTTTCTTTTCTGAAGATGTTTGCATTTGTATGAATTTGCGTAAGTATCTATTTATATAAAATCCAAGTCTCTGTGTGTCCCTCACTATTCCGGTAGGACCGCCTCATTGAAATGAGTAATTGTTGAAAAATATTAATGCAGGATTACCACAGTAGCGCCAAATGTTAGCCAACTTGGCGATAGCTGGCTAATTTGGCGAAATTCCCATTTAAAACCATTAATCTTTCATAATGGAGGTCACCGAAATTTAATTTAAACTCCATTCTTTTAAGATATTTTTTCGAAATCTATGGGTGAGAATTTAAAGTACATCTTTACATCTTCCTCCCGATGCTACTAATAAAATAACCGCCAACAGACAACGGTGTACTGTGTGAGCTCCTAACTGCGCGATTTTAATGTGCTTTAGGTACTTTTCCAGTATAGGTGCCTTGGCGAAAAAGGGAATTTGGTAACATATTTTCCGGGAACCTATTCACTGTTTCATTTTATATACACACGCATTTTTTTTCGATATTTATACGATTTATTTAACATAAAAAAGTCGTTTCTCTAATTTTATACAGAAACTGATGTAATTTGTACATAAAAACATCAATAATATACATATAAAACAAACAAAAAAGCTTAGCAAATTTGTTTTCATAGCTGTTTACATGATTTGACAACAAATCTCGATATTTTTCCGTTATACGGACACCATGCCAAAATGTATGCTAATGCGCCAATTATTTCAAAATGCTAAAAGATATTTGTAATTTTATGCCAGCAGTTTAATATGAGTTTTATTTTATTGCTTTATTTTATGGCAGTTATTTGTTCACTTATTTTAAGTATATATTTGTGATTTGATGAAATAGTTCGTAAAAGTCTGGAATTTTCAAATGTTATATTTTTTAAATGCTCACTTTAGTATCGACAATGGTTTTTCTTTTATTTTTCAAATGCTTCAATTCACGATTTTGCGCCAACTATTACGCTTGGCGACAATGGTGTCCGCATAACGGAAAAGTATCCAAATCTCACTTTCTGATGCCCAAATTACACCAAGCTTTTTTTTTAAATGCCAAAGCCCCTACAGTGGAAAAGTACCAAACTGTCTATTATTTTGCGCTATCCGTGTTATAGTTCGTACTATATGCAAGGGGAGTGGAGCGAAGAGTTTAAACATTAGATATTAAAGTTTCGGCACAGATGTCATATACGCCCCATATTGGCGCGATTTTTTTCTGACGCCAATGTCATATACACAACGGGTACTTAACTGGCGCCAAAGTGTCGTAATTTTGCGTGATATGGTAATCCGGATGTTGTTGTTTATGCTGTTGATGTTTTCGCCAAATTGGCGTCGGAAAAAAATCGCGCCAATATATGATAACGTATATGACAACTGTGGCAAAGTTTCTATAAGGTTTCTATAAGTTTCTATAAAGCAGTATAAGCAATATAATTAAGAATAAAATAAATGCAAAAGAAGACTAAAGAAGAAAGAAAAATCATGCGTTAAGCATAGAATATGAAACACTTTCCAACACATCCTGAATGCTTTAACAAAACTTCGTTATTTAGGGAAATAAGGTAAATAAGATAACGTTACTTCTTAGATATTCCGTCGACCAATTTCGCCAAATTATATAAATCGCCAAATCAATAGTAAAACATTAATAAAAATACAAATAAAACGTCGAATTAATGGTTTTATTGGCCATTATTGGCATTTAATTAATTAATGGCAACCATTATTGGCAATTAATCTTACAATTTGGCGACAGTAATTTGGTCGACGGGATAACTAAGAAGTACCAAGATAACTAAGTAAACATTTCAGAAAATGCATAAAAAAATTTAAAAATTGATTTCAGCAGTTACCGTCCATAGCCAATAGTACCGTTATTACATGCCACTATTTAGCTAGAATTTAATTTAAACTACTCCTAAAACTACTGAAATCACATTTCCAGATATTATCATCCATAGACGGTTATGTATCCAATTCTTTGCGTGACCATGTATATCATTTTATCTATATTCCACAAACATTTCTTAGGAACCTAAATGCAGTTCAGCGTAAAAATGCATAACTCCTTTAAAAACCACCTTTAAGCAATTTACTCTCATACTCAGTAACCTTTACGAATTCTTTTGTGTAGCCCTGCATATGAACTGTAGCATTTATACACACAGTATAGTATGCATAAATGTAGTGAAACATAAAAGCGCATATCATAATTAAAAATGCATTTCTAGCAATCATTGCTTATGTACAATATTTCGGAGAAAAGTTTCTTGGCAAGAAAGAAGTTTGCCAACGTATTTTCTGGCAACCTATTTACTGTTTCATATTAACAAGCAATTTTTTCCATATGTATACAATTTCGCACAGATGTCATATACACAGATGTCATCGCCCCATATTGGCGCGATTTTTTTCCGACGCCAATTTGGCGAAAACATCAACAGCATAAACAACATTTGGGTTACCATTACAAGCAAAATAACGACACTTTGGCACCAGTTAAGTAATCGGTGAGTATATGACATCGGCGTCAAAAAAAAAAAAAAAAAAAAAAAAAAAAAAAAAAAAAAAACGCGCCAATATGGACGTATATGACATCTGTGCCGACAATTTAATATAAAAAAAGCTATTTACCCATTTTTATAAAGAAACAGAAGTAATTTTTGTACAAATGTCATATACGCATGGGGGTTGGCGTGATTTTTCTATGACGCCAATTTGGCAGAAATCTCGCTTTCGAATACCAGTTACTTATAGATTTTTCAATTACTTGCTATCATTTTGAAAAGGAAATAACTATAAATAAATAAAAGTTTGAATAATAACTATAGAACAAAGCAGTTTATATAATTAAAAAACAGAAAATAAAAGTAAATAAACAATTTTATTAATAAATAAAAAACAATAGCCGGGTTACCATACAGGCAAAATAACACCATTTTGGCGCCAGTTAGGTATCCCGGTTCATATCTGATATCTGTGCCGTAATTTGTATATAAAAAAATTATATATACTTAGAAATGATTTTTTTATGCATATATAAACAAAGATAAAAGTTCATTAGATTTGTTTTCAAAGCTGTTTATATATTTTCGCAACATATCTCACTTTCTGATGCCCGAATCGCGCCAAGCTTTTTTTAACAATGCGGGTGCAGATGTCATATTCGCCCCATATTGGCGCAATTTTTTTCTGTCGCCAATATCATATAGGCAACAGGTACTTAACTTGCGCCAAAGTGTCGTTATTTTGCTTGATGTGGTAACTCGGATTATGCTGTTTATGCTGTTGATGTTTTCGCCAAATTGGCAACCGAAAAAAATCGCGCCGATATGGGGCGAATATGACATCTGTTCCAATATGCGCTATAATGGAAAAGTACTTAAATAAATAATTAACAAAAATAACAAATTATACAAACTAAAACTTTTTTTATTTCGAGATCAAAGCATTGTTTTTAATTTCGATTAAAAATGCATATATCCTTGGATAACTTCAATTGAAATTAGTTTCACAGCTTAATATCTCATTCCATAAACCTAAACAAACGCAAGTGATTCATTCATCGTGAAACGTCAAAAATATTAAATCATGGAGGTAATCATTCACAAAGTAAGTTCTCCAACAATCAATGGGCAATATGCTAATGACGTCATAGTAGGTATTATGGTGGCGGTATCGTTTGTTTATGGTTTGTAATCACAAAGATTTAATTTTGCAATGTCTCTTAGTTACATTATTTTATTGACATGTTTATGAGCTCAGAACAAAAGCCTTTTTTTTTTCATTATTTAGTTATTAAAGACGGAAAAAAATCATAAATGGATGATTTGAAAATTTTAAATAATTTTCTTTCTTAATACTAAAAAATAACATCGGGAAGTAACAGCGGGTTTAAGTTAAATACGTTTAACTGTTTAATTCTGTTGTAATATTCAAAATAACTGTATTTATTAGATTTCAGTACTCAACATCAGGGCCCGATTAAACTTTGAAGTTAGAGGAATTACAATGTCATTTCAGGACCTTTCTTTTGGAGAAGCTTTTCTAAATTCCATATATACATGGGAAATCTTCAGTGTTTGAAATATTATTCCTAGGACTGACATAACACGAGAACGGCCTGAAATTATACACAAGTTTTTGAAAGCTACTTTATATCAGAAATTTTACTAAAAACTGGTTACTTTTTTGTTATAGCGGCCCACACTATTAGGATTATGACAAGTTGCAGCCAATTTCGCCAACGTCGTAACCAAGATCGTGAATCACACGCATATAATAAAATATAATACCATTTCATGAAATCGTATACGATAATTTAATAGTTTTTAACCTTACTTCAAGTGTGTTATTTATTTATTTTTAAGGCTCAACAATCTAAATTGTCCAATATATGAATTAAAAAAAATGTAAATAAAGATTGAATAGAGATGATCGCAAAAAGCCTCAAATCTGCATAACACTTGGAACCAAACTGTGCAGATTACTGTACGCAGTTTTTCATAAATGTGTTTCGTTCTTAAAATGTGTTATTTTCATCTATCACTGCGGAACAAGCGAGAAAACTCATATTCTTGCACATGAGTTGTATATATCTTTATATCTAAATTTCCGTCATTTTTGACGGGCTACCTTTTTAGTTCAATATACTGAGTTACGGACTGTTATGTTCAGCGTGAGAATGGTTCATTGCTCGATGTGTCTTCGGGATCCGAATCACAAATTGCCTTCGAGACACATGAATTTCAAAGGCTTACACAAACTTTATAATTTTTATCAATAGCCACGTACATCTACAAATGAAACATTTTCACAATCCAATGCTTTGTAGAATTCTGGAAAATCTGCGTCTTCAATCTTTCATGCTTTTTTTCAGAGTATTCTATCTGGTTTTGTGAAAAACAAACGTATTTAAAATATCCTGCTATTGTTGACTCTTTAATAGCAACCCGAGCAGCATAGAAATAATTTATACCAGTAATAATTATTTTACAATCAATTGCAAACAGCATTTGCAGTTAATGTTGTTCCATCCGGAAAGTATAACCAGCTTCCCTAGCGAGCAGTCTGTAAAAAAAGGTTGTTGTTAAGCTGTTGACCGTCAAAGCATCAACACGTATCAAAAATTCCATCCAAACTACGCGATGGATATCAATTATACTTTGCAATATATTCAAATTAGTCAAGTTTATGTTTGTGTAAGTGTATTGTGCAGTGTTTATGTGTGAATAAAATCAATTAAAAAGAAATTAAACGCTACAGTCCAACATACGGCCATTGTGGTCCTAAAGAGCCTGAGAGCTAATATGGATAAACTGAATCCATTAAAAGGCACATTAAAGGCTGCCATCACCAGATTAGAACAGTTTTTAGCAGATACCACTGACAACGGAAACAACGAATGTGAGTCAACTTGAAGTAAAATTAAAAAAAGACAGAAGGTCTTCAAAATAAATTGCAGGAAATAAGAGAGCAATATTTTGATATCCAAGAATTATCTGCGCAACAAGTGCAAGAAATAAATGAGGATATCGACACTGCTAAAGAGAGGCTCGAACAAGTGTAGGTAAGCTTGAAAGTTTTATTAGCATTTTTTGAAAAATAAATGTAACATTGTAAATGTTAATGATAATTCAAATGAAAACAAAACAAAGGTTTTCGTCTCCCAGAAATCCCATTACCTTCATTTCGAGGTGATTACTGTGATTTTGCTAATTTTGAAACGCAATTCACTAACTTGACTATTAATAATGCTCAATTAGATAATAGTCAGAAGCTATTTTATTTAAAAGCTTCTTTAAAAAACGGGGCTAAACATTTAGAATCACCTGATGATTTTAATTCATTGTTTCAAGCCCTGATACACAGATACGAAAATAAAAGATTGTTAATCGATTCGCATATTTCTGCAATTTTAAATTATGAAAAAATGCAGCATGAATCCCCTAAAGAATTGCGCAATTTTATTGATTACATTAACAAAAACATCCGTTTACTCAAAGTTATGGGATATATGCAATATAATTTATCAAAAAGTGTTTTTATAAATACAATTCTCAAAAAATTGCATAATGAAACTCAGAGGCCGTTTGAATTATCTCTCGAAAACACAAATGTTCCGACTTTTGATTATTTAATTTCCTTTTTGAAAAAAAACAATGCCTTGTTCTAGAACCAATAAAACTGTCGTCTGACGCCAGTATGTCGCAATCAAAGTTTTCAAAAGCTAACAATAATTACTCAGTAAATAAATCCAGATCATTTTTCTCAACGATAAAATAAAAATAATGTAAAGCCATGTTTATTGTGCAAGTAATCACCCTCTTTTCAGATGTTCTGTTTTTTAAACATGAGTGTACGTGAAAGAAAAATGATTGTAAATAAAAATAAATTATGTTCAAATTGTTTACGATAGCAGCAAGGTCAATGCAATTCTAAATATACTTGCAGAACATGCAAATCACTACATAATTCCTTACTACATGAAGTAAATGATGTGTCAGAAACGGCAATAATAAATAAAAATAACGAGTCTGTTAAAAACAAATAATCAATTCTGAACCTGAGAATAAAGCAAATCCATTAATTGGTTATAATTTGTTAGTAGAGGATAGAAGAAATAGCGCAATATTAAACACAGCTATAATTTTAGTAACTGATGTGTTTGGAAATAAAATTAGATTAAGAACTATTTTAGACAATGGGTCGTCGATCCACGCTTTAAGTAAAAGCGCATGCAGGACATTAAATATAAAACCAAAACCATTCAAGGGTATTATTTCCGGTATTAATGAGTCTCACCAGGAAGTAAAACAAATTATCAATGCAGAAATATCAAATGAACAGGGAATCTTTTCTAAAACATCAGAGTTTGCAGTTCAACCAAACATAACAAACATTCCGGTTGAAAGATTAGACATTTCAAACTTATGCATCCCAAACTACATAGAATTAGCAGACAATAATTTTCATATACCTTGTCAGATTGATGCATTAATTGGTAGCGAGGTATTTTTTGACATTTTAAAGAGTGAGCAAAATCGTTTAGCTGACGCTAATTGTATATTACAGTATTTGGATATAGTATAGAATAGTATTTGGATTAGAATACAGTATTTGGATATTTAATCGCAGGTTCACTTCCACAAGTTGAAAATAAATCATATAGTACCTCATAACTGAAAATAGCTTAGATAATACTTTACAGAATTTTTTTGAAATAGAATCTTTACCTGGGGATAATAAAGAAACTGTCAAAGGGGATGAAGAAATATTTTGTGAGGAACATTTTAGAAGCACCTATAAACGCGATCATACCGGTAGATTTACAGTACAGCTACCAATGAAAGAAAATGCAGAATTAGTGTTAGGAAGTTCTAGAGAAATTGCAGCTAGGAGATTAAGTAATTTATGGGCTAAATTAGATAAAAATAAAACAATGGCTAATTTATATACAGCGTTTATGGAAGAATACGAATCTTTGGGGCATATGACACGAATTAAAAGTGAAAACGAAAATAAGCTGTCTTATTACATTCCACATCATGCTGTGTGTAAACCGGAAAAAATATCCACACCCTCGAGAGTCGTCTTCAATGCAAATTCAAATACATCTAGTGGTTATTCACTTAATTGTGTTTTATTAAATGGGGGAACGGTTCAGCAAGATTTATATACGATTATAACTAGGTCCCGTACCCACAACTATGCATTCTGTGCAGACATTAAGGAAATGTACAGGCAGATACTGAACGACCCACTACAGAGAAATTTGCAAAAAATTCTTTGGAAGTCCAGTAAGGACGCCCCGATAAAAATATATGAACTTAAAACTGTTACATATGGCATAGTTAGTGCTCCCTTTCTATACACGCGGACGTTGAAGGCTCTTGCTGATGAAGAAAGAAAAGATTTTCCCAAAGCTTCAGAAGTGATACGCAACGACATGTACGTTGATGATTATTTATTTGGTGCAGGTTCCTTACAGGACGCACAGGCCTTGCAATCTCGATTAATTCTGATCTTAAAAAGGGGAGGGATGGACCTAGTACATAAGTGGGACTCTATCATCCTGAATTATTACAAGACGCAGCTATATCAGAATATGCATTCGACGAACACTCGCAGCAAATTTCTGTAAAAACTTTAGGAATGCTTTGGAAACCTCAATCGGATCATTTTACTTTTAAAATTAGTATCGAACCAAAGATGTTTACGCTAAGAGAGACGTTTTGGCACAAATTGTTACAATTTACGATACCTTAGGCCTAATTAGCCCTATTCTGACTAAAGCAAAAAGTTTCATGCAACATTTGTGGGAATTAAATTTAATTGGAACCAACATCTGACTGCCAGTTCTCTCCGGGCATGGCAAAATTTTTAATTGAATTGACAGAAATAAATCATCTTACAATTTCGCGGTGTGTTTTGTCTGGCAACATTGCAGGTCAAGATTTACACGGATTTTCAGATGCTACTCGAAAGGCCTATGGAACAGCCATCTACATAAGATCTCTCTCCACAATTGGACAGTTCATGTCTAATTTTTGTGCAGCAAGTCCCGTGCCCCCTCCCCCCCCCCCCCACTAAAGCCAATGACCATCCCGTGACTAGAGTTGTGTGCAGCTCTACTTTTGACAAAACTGATTCTAAAGATAATTCCCATCCTACAGCTATGCTTTGAACAGGTGTGGCTATGGACTGACTCTTCAATTGTTCTATTTTGGCTTAATACACCACCCCACAAACTTAAAACATTCGTTGCCAACCGAGTCACCACGATCCAGTCTATTTCTGAGAATTATCATTGGAACCATGTGCACATTAAATACAATCCAGCAGATATGATCTCCAGATGTGCAACAGCCAAGGATCTGATAAATAATGATTTGTGGTGGTTTAGACTAGAATTTCTTCAAAGGGAAATTATAGTTCCCAACCAATTTCCTACTGTCACAGACATTGAATGCGAACAAAACTGAAATTTGACTATACCTTACTGACTATGAACAATAACACAGACTTTTGCAATGTATTGTATAACTCTTCTAATAATTTTCTTAAACTAATAAGAATAGGCAGTTTTATTTTTAGGTTCGCCAACAACTGCACACGCACAAACATTAACAAGAATCATCTTAATGGCATCGAATTAAAATATAGTACGTACTTTTTAGTAAAAAAGGCGCAGGAAGGTAAGTTCGGTCCTGAATTAGCAGCACTCAGAAAGGTGCAAACTGTTCCTTCTTCCAGTAAGTTAAAGGGATTAGATCCCTTCATTGACAACGGTGGATTACTTCGTGTAGATGGCACATTAATCAGTTCTGACTTACCTTTTGATGCTAAGCACCAATTAATTCTGCCCAGTGATCATAACATCACTAAATTAATTTTTGAGTACTTTCATAAAAAGTACTTTCACATAGGTGCTCAGGAATTAGTTCATCAAGTACGGATGAAATATTAGCCTATAAAGTCTAAAAGTATTGCCCGAAAAACAGTGCACACTTGTGTCACATGTTTCAGGCATAACCCCAAAACACTAGATCAGTTAATGGGAGAACTCCCATCGCAACGCCAAACAACTAACCACACATTTCTCAATTCTAGTGTAGATTTTTGTGGCCCCTTCCACATCAAATACAAAAATCAGAGAAAAGGCACTTATTCCAAAAGTTATGAGGCCATATATACATGCATGGCTAGCAAGGCTATTCATCTAGAGATAGTAATTGAGTTATCCGATGCTGCATTCATCACTGCACTTAAAAGATTTTGCGGCAAGAGAGGCAAAGTAAATACACTAACTTCTGACAATGCCACTAATTTAAAGGTGAGTCAATAGAATTAAATAACTTTAAGAAGTTATTGGCCACTCCAAACGAGGAATTATAAAATTTCTTTGCCGAAGAATTCATAACTTGGAAATTTATCCCTCCGCGTTCTCCTAATTTTGGCGGTCTATGGGAAGTTGGCGTTAAGTTCTTCAAACATCATTTGCTTTTATGGCCGTAGGTAATAATAAAATCACTCTATCGGACTTTGAAACTTTAATAGTCCAAATTGAGGGGATCCTAAATTCCCGACCTTTATTTCCGCTTTCTAATGACATAAATGAGTTTGAAGTGCTTGCGCCAGGGCATTTTTTAATTGTCAGACCTATTAACAGTATTCCAGAGCCTAATGTTATCAATATTTCTGATAATAGATTAACCCATTGACAATTAATTACCAAGTATGTTCAATGCATTTGGAAACGTTGGTCTATTGACTGCCTAAATCACTTGCAGCAGCGCGGTAAACGGCAATTTACAAAAGAAAACATTAAACTATGATCTCTAGTGTTATTAAAAGAAGAAAATCTCCTACCATGTAAGTGGGCTCTTGCCCGAATTATGGAGATAATTCCAGCATGGACAACATGGTCCGTGCAGTCAAAGTCAAAACTGTATGTGTTATATTTTTAAGAGGAATTTCCAAAGTATGTCTTTTGCCCATTCAGGACTCTTAACTAATGTTTATGCATCATTGTATTTCTTATATATATTATTTTAAGTAATTATCCTGATTGTTTGTATATTAAGTATTTTGTATTTTAGTATCATTTGTAGTGTTAATTAGTTATCTATTGTATTATGTATATTAATTGCTGAAATATTTCATATTTCATGTTTCATGAAATATTTCATATTTCATATTTCATGGCGGCATGTTCCGTCACGGAAGTATAACCAGCTCTCCCTAGCGAGCAGTCTGTACTAAAAGGTTGTTATTAAGCTGTTGATCGTCAAACCATCAACACGTATCAAAAACTCAACCCAAACTACGCGATGGATATCAATTATACTTTGCAATCTATTCAAATTAGTCAAGTGTATGTTTGTGTAAGTGTGTTGTGCAGTGTTTATGTGCGAATAAAATTAATTAAAAAGAAATTAAACGTTTAAAGTCCAATATTCTACCAATTTTTTTTTTACAATATTGTCATTTTAAATTTTGAATTATGCCCCGATTCATGGGATGTGGTTTGGATACATTTTGATGTGGTGTTTGGCGGCATGTATTCCACTCGAATACATTTCAGTTCGGCAAGTTTTCTGACACTGGACACGTTATCCAGAAAAAGAAGTTTCTTTCGTTTTTGTACGCAACAGGTAATGGCGTTTTCCTTTAAAAAAAACCATTGGATTTTGAAATTTGCCAATAACAAGTAGTTTTAGCTTTTTTACACTCATCCATATTGGCCCCGATCACCACTGTTATCCTCTCTTTACTGCCTTTACGCATCTTGTGCACATCTCAATTTTAAAAGTCAATATTTTATTTTGCAAAAGCTTATAAAATAAGCCTATCTGATCTACACTGATTATATCGCTTGCCGAGTAAAGAGAAAGTAATTACAGTAACATTTCCTATATTTACTGCTAATTTCTAGATTTATATCGGCATTTTCGCCACATGCAGTTTTAAAGGCTAAGTCATTTCTGACTTGGAAACGGGATAGCAGTCCATCGCTGTATTTAAAGTTCTCTATGTTTAAATCACTGTCTAGTTTACTTGCTTTGTCAGCATAAATGTGATTACTTATAGGCAAATTTTTTTGTCGAGCATGTTTCAGCAATAACAATATTGCTTCCTGTAATTCTTAGTGCGCAGCGGTTCTCATCCGCTTTCTTCCTTTTCTAAACTTTTTGCTCTCGCAAGATTGAATAATTTAATCTTTATTTTTCAGATACATAGGTCTAAAGTGTATTCTTTTTAATGCCATATTTATTCGCAATCTAACTTTGAATATCGGATTGAATATCTCCCACTTATTTTCAGTATATCGAGTTTCATTTCAAGAGTGAGAGATTTCTATTGCACTCTGATTGCCATACCTAACAGAGGTCCCAGCAGAAGAAATTTTTACTCATAATTGATTGAACACCAAACAACACATGGAACGCAATATCACGCCTCCAGTCATAATACTACTGCAATCTTTAGACCGTAAAAATGTATATACTGGCCCATATTACTTAAACTCCCCTATCTCCCTTTCATATCCTCCACGCATGCTCAATGTGTGTTAGTAATGGACAGATTGCAATAATATTTTCCAAAATTTCCAAAGCAAAGTTAAGACAATAGATCCGAGTTCCGTATATCTGCTAAAAGTGAAAATTACTGGAAGCAATAAAAAAAAAAAGATTTTCGAAACTATACTATTGAGTTCGCCAATTGTGTTCTTGAAATTCAAGAGAAAAAAAGAAAACAATAAAATAAAAAAATACAATTTAACAAAATACATCGACCATTTGGAAAATGTTTCATGAAATATTTCATATTTCATATTTCATGGCGGCATGTTCCGTCACGGAAGTATAACCAGCTCCCCATGGCGAGCAGTCTGTAAAAAAAAGTTGTTATTAAGCTGTGGATCGTCCAAGCATCAACACGTATCAAAAACTCAACCCAAACTACGCGATGGCTATCAATTATACTTTGCAATCTATTCAAATTAGTCAAGTTTATGTTTGTGTAAGTGTGTTGTGCAGTGTTTATGTGTGAATAAAATCAATTAAAAAGAAATTAAACGCTACAGTCCCACATACGACTATTGTGGTCCTAAAGAGCCTGAGAGCTAATATGGATAAACTGAATCCATTAAAAGGCACATTAAAGGCTGCCATCACCAGATTAGAACAGTTTTTAGCAGATACCACTGACAACGGAAACAAGGAATGTGAGTCAACTTGAAGTAAAATTAAAAAAAGACAGAAGGTCTTCAAAATAAATTGGAGGAAATAAGAGAGCAATATTTTGATATCCAAGAATTATCTGGGCAACAAGTGCAAGAAATAGATGAGGATATCGACACTGCTAATGAGAGGCTCGAACAAGTGTAGGTAAGCTTGAAAGTTTTATTAGCATCTTTTGAAAAATAAATGTAACATTGTAAATGTTAATGATAATTCAAATGAAAACAAAACAAAGGTTTCGTCTCCCAGAAATTCCATTACCTTCATTCAGAGGTGATTACTGTGATATTGCTAATTTTGAAACGCAATTCACTAACTTGACTATTAATAATGCTCAATTAGATAATAGTCAGAAGCTATTTTATTTAAAAGCTTCTTTAAAAAACGAGGCTAAACATTTAGAATCACCTCATGATGATTTTAATTCATTGTTTCAAGCCCTGATACACAGATACGAAAATAAAAGATTGTTAATCGATTCGCATATTTCTGCAATTTTAAATTATGAAAAAATGCAGCATGAATCCCCTAAAGAATTGCGCAATTTTATTGATTACATTAACAAAAACATCCGTTTACTCAAAGTTATGGGATATATGCAAAATAATTTATCAAAAAGTGTTTTTATAAATATAATTATCAAAAAATTGCATAATGAACTCAAAAGCAGTTTGAATTATTTCTTGAAAACTCAAATGTTCCGACTTTTGATTATTTAATTTCCTTTTTGAAAAAAAAATGCCTTGTTCTAGAATCAATAAAATTGTCGTCTGACGCCAGTATGTCGCAATCAAAGTTTTCAAAAGCTAACAATAATTACTCAGTAAATAAATCCATATCATTTTTCTCAACGATAAAATAAAAATAATGTAAAGCCATGTTTATTGTGCAAGTAATCACCCTCTTTTCAGATGTTCTGTTTTTTTGAACATGAGTGTTCGTGAAAGAAAAATGATTGTAAATAAAAATAAATTATGTTCAAATTGTTTACGATAGCAGCAAGGTCAATGCAATTCTAAATTTACTTGCAGAACATGCAAATCACTACATAATTCCTTACTATATGAAGTAAATGATGTGTCAGAAACGGCAATAATAAATAAAAATAACGAGTCTGTTAAAAACAAATAATCAATTCTGAACCTGAGAATAAAGCAAATCCATTAATTGGTTATAATTTGTTAGTAGAGGATAGAAGAAATAGCGCAATATTAAACACAGCTATAATTTTAGTAACTGATGTGTTTGGAAATAAAATTAGATTAAGAACTATTTTAGACAATGGATCGTCGATCCACGCTTTAAGTAAAATCGCATGCAGGACATTAAATAAAAAACCAAAACCATTCAAGGGTATTATTTCCGGTATTAATGAGTCTCACCAGGAAGTAAAACAAATTATCAATGCAGAAATATCAAATGAACAGGGAATCTTTTCTAAAACATCAGAGTTTGCAGTTCAACCAAACATAACAAACATTCCGGTTGAAAGATTAGACATTTCAAACTTATGCATCCCAAACTACATAGAATTAGCAGACAATAATTTTCATATACCTTGTCAGATTGATGCATTAATTGGTAGCGTGGTATTTTTTGACATTTTAAAGAGTGAGCAAATTCGTTTAGCAGATGCTAATTGTATATTACAGTATTTGGATATAGTATAGAATAGTATTTGGATTAGAATACAGTATTTGGATATTTAATCGCAGGTTCACTTCCACAAGTTGAAAATAAATCATATTGTACCTCATAACTGAAAATAGCTTAGATAATACTTTACAGAATTTTTTTGAAATAGAATCTTTACCTGGGGATAATAAAGAAACTGTCAAAGGGGATGAAGAAATATTTTGTGAGGAACATTTTAGAAGCACCTATAAACGCGATCATACCGGTAGATTTACAGTACAGCTACCAATGAAAGAAAATGCAGAATTAGTGTTAGGAAGTTCTAGAGAAATTGCAGCTAGGAGATTAAGTAATTTATGGGCTAAATTAGATAAAAATAAAACAATGGCTAATTTATATACAGCGTTTATGGAAGAATACGAATCTTTGGGGCATATGACACATATTAAAAGTGAAAACGAAAATAAGCTGTCTTATTACATTCCACATCATGCTGTGTGTAAACCGGAAAAAATATCCACACCCTCGAGAGTCGTCTTCAATGCAAATTCAAATACATCTAGTGGTTATTCACTTAATTGTGTTTTATTAAATGGGGGAACGGTTCAGCAAGATTTATATACGATTATAACTAGGTCCCGTACCCACAAATATGCATTCTGTGCAGACATTAAGGAAATGTACAGGCAGATACTGAACGACCCACTACAGAGAAATTTGCAAAAAATTCTTTGGAAGTCCAGTAAGGACGCCCCGATAAAAATATATGAACTTAAAACGGTTACATATGGCATAGTTAGTGCTCCCTTTCTATCCACGCGGACGTTGAAGGCTCTTGCTGATGAAGAAAGAAAAGATTTTCCCAAAGCTTCAGAAGTGATACGCAACGACATGTACGTTGATGATTATTTATTTGGTGCAGGTTCCTTACAGGACGCACAGGCCTTGCAATCTCGATTAATTCTGATCTTAAAAAGGGGAGGGATGGACCTAGTACATAAGTGGGTCTCTATCATCCTGAATTATTACAAGACGCAGCTATATCAGAATATGCATTCGACGAACACTCGCAGCAAATTTCTGTAAAAACTTTAGGAATGCTTTGGAAACCTCAATCGGATCATTTTACTTTTAAAATTAGTATCGAACCAAAGATGTTTACGCTAAGAGAGACGTTTTGGCACAAATTGTTACAATTTACGATACCTTAGGCCTAATTAGCCCTATTCTGACTAAAGCAAAAAGTTTTATGCAACATTTGTGGGAATTAAAGTTAATTGGAACCAACATCTGACTGCCAGTTCTCTCCGGGCATGGCAAAATTTTTAATTGAATTGACAGAAATAAATCATCTTACAATTTCGCGGTGTGTTTTTTCTGGCAACATTGCAGGTCAAGATTTACACGGATTTTCAGATGCTACTCGAAAGGCCTATGGAACAGCCATCTACATAAGATCTCTCTCCACAATTGGACAGTTCATGTCTAATTTTTGTGCAGCAAGTCCCGTGCCCCCTCCCCCCCCCCCCACTAAAGCCAATGACCATCCCGCGACTAGAGTTGTGTGCAGCTCTACTTTTGACAAAACTGATACTAAAGATAATTCCCATCCTACATCTATGCTTTGAACAGGTGTGGCTATGGACTGACTCTTCAATTGTTCTATTTTGGCTTAATACACCACCCCACAAACTTAAAACATTCGTTGCCAACCGAGTCACCACGATCCAGTCTATTTCTGAGAATTATCATTGGAACCATGTGCACATTAAATACAATCCAGCAGATATGATCTCCAGATGTGCAACAGCCAAGGATCTGATAAATAATGATTTGTGGTGGTTTAGACTAGAATTTCTTCAAAGGGAAATTATAGTTCCCAACCAATTTCCTACTGTCACAGACATTGAATGCGAACAAAACTGAAATTTGACTATACCTTACTGACTATGAACAATAACACAGACTTTTGCAATGTATTGTATAACTCTTCTAATAATTTTCTTAAACTAATAAGAATAGGCAGTTTTATTTTTAGGTTCGCCAACAACTGCACACGCACAAACATTAACGAGAATCATCTTAAGGGCATCGAATTAAAATATAGTACGTACTTTTTAGTAAAAAAGGCGCAGGAAGGTAAGTTCGGTCCTGAATTAGCAGCACTCAGAAAGGTGCAAACTGTTCCTTCTTCCAGTAAGTTAAAGGGATTAGATCCCTTCATTGACAACGGTGGATAACTTCGTGTAGATGGCACATTAAACAGTTCTGACTTACCTTTTGATGCTAAGCACCAATTAATTCTGCCCAGTGATCATAACATCACTAAATTAATTTTTGAGTACTTTCATAAAAAGTACTCACATAGGTGCTCAGGAATTAGTTCATCAAGTACGGATGAAATATTAGCCTATAAAGTCTAAAAGTATTGCCCGAAAAACAGTGCACACTTGTGTCACATGTTTCAGGCATAACCCCAAAACACTAGATCAGTTAATGGGAGAACTCCCATCGCAACGCCAAACAGCTAACCACACGTTTCTCAATTCTAGTGTAGATTTTTGTGGCCCCTTCCACATCAAATACAAAAATCAGAGAAAAGGCACTTATTCCAAAAGTTATGAGGCCATATATACATGCATGGCTAGCAAGGCTATTCATCTAGAGATAGTAATTGAGTTATCCGATGCTGCATTCATCACTGCACTTAAAAGATTTTGCGGCAAGAGAGGCAAAGTAAATACACTAACTTCTGACAATGCCACTAATTTAAAGGTGAGTCAATAGAATTAAATAACTTTAAGAAGTTATTGGCCACTCCAAACGAGGAATTATAAAATTTCTTTGCCGAAGAATTCATAACTTGGAAATTTATCCCTCCGCGTTCTCCTAATTTTGGCGGTCTATGGGAAGTTGGCGTTAAGTTCTTCAAACATCATTTGCTTTTAGGGCCGTAGGTAATAATAAAATCACTCTATCGGACTTTGAAACTCTAATAGTCCAAATTGAGGGGATCCTAAATTCCCGACCTTTATTTCCGCTTTCTAATGACATAAATGAGTTTGAAGTGCTTGCGCCAGGGCATTTTTTAATTGTCAGACCTATTAACAGTATTCCAGAGCCTAATGTTATCAATATTTCTGATAATAGATTAACCCATTGACAATTAATTACCAAGTATGTTCAATGCATTTGGAAACGTTGGTCTATTCACTGCCTAAATCACTTGCAGCAGCGCGGTAAACGGCAATTTACAAAAGAAAACATTAAACTATGATCTCTAGTGTTATTAAAAGAAGAAAATCTCCTACCATGTAAGTGGGCTCTTGCCCGAATTATGGAGATAATTCCAGCATGGACAACATGGTCCGTGCAGTCAAAGTCAAAACTGTATGTGTTATATTTTTAAGAGGAATTTCCAAAGTATGTCTTTTGCCCATTCAGGACTCTTAACTAATGTTTATGCATCATTGTATTTCTTATATATATTATTTTAAGTAATTATCCTGATTGTTTGTATATTAAGTATTTTGTATTTTAGTATCATTTGTAGTGTTAATTAGTTATCTATTGTATTATATATATTAATTGCTGAAATATTTCATATTTCATGTTTCATGAAATATTTCATATTTCATATTTCATGGCGGCATGTTCCGTCACGGAAGTATAACCAGCTCCCCCTAGCGAGCAGTCTGTACAAAAAGGTTGTTATTAAGCTGTTGATCGTCAAACCATCAACACGTATCAAAAACTCAACCCAAACTACGCGATGGATATCAATTATACTTTGCAATCTATTCAAATTAGTCAAGTTTATGTTTGTGTAAGTGTGTTGTGCAGTGTTTATGTGTGAATAAAATCAATTAAAAAGAAATTAAACGTTTAAAGTCCAATATTCTACCAAATTTTTTTTACAATATTGTCATTTTAAATTTTGAATTATGCCCCGATTCATGGGATGTGGTTTGGATACATTTTGATGTGGTGTTTGGCGGCATGTATTCCACTCGAATACATTTCAGTTCGGCAAGTTTTCTGACACTGATCACGTTATCCAGAAAAAGAAGTTTCTTTCGTTTTTGTACGCAACAGGTAATGGCGTTTTCCTTTAAAAAAAACCATTGGATTTTGAAATTTGCCAATAACAAGTAGTTTTAGCTTTTTTACACTCATCCATATTGGCCCCGATCATCACTGTTATCCTCTCTTTACTGCCTTTACGCATCTTGTGCACATCTCAATTTTAAAAGTCAATATTTTATTTTGCAAAAGCTTATAAAATAAGCCTATCTGATCTACACTGACTATATCGCTTGCCGAGTAAAGAGAAAGTAATTACAGTAACATTTCCTATATTTACTGCTAATTTCTAGATTTATATCGGCATTTTCGCCACATGCAGTTTTAAAGTATAAGTCATTTCTGACTTGGAAACGGGATAGCAGTCCATCGCTGTATTTAAAGTTATCTATGTTTAAATCACTGTCTAGTTTACTTGCTTTGTCAGCATAAATGTGATTACTTATAGGCAAATTTTTTTGTCGAGCATGTTTCAGCAATAACAATATTGCTTCCTGTAATTCTTAGTGCGCAGCGGTTCTCATCCGCTTTCTTCCTTTTCTAAACTTTTTGCTCTCCCAAGATTGAATAATTTAATCTTTATTTTTCAGATACATAGGTCTAAAGTGTATTCTTTTTAATGCCATATTTATTCGCAATGTAACTTTGAATATCGGATTGAATATCTCCCACTTATTTTCAGTATATCGAGTTTCATTTCAAGAGTGAGAGATTTCTATTGCACTCTGATTGCCATACCTAACAGAGGTCCCAGCAGAACAAATTTTTACTCATAATTGATTGAACACCAAACAACACATGGAACGCAATATCACGCCTCCAGTCATAATACTACTGCAATCTTTAGACCGTAAAAATGTATATACTGGCCCATATTACTTAAACTCCTCTATGTCCCTTTCATATCCTCCACGCATGCTCAATGTGTGTTAGTAATGGACAGATTGCAATAATATTTTCCAAAATTTCCAAAGCAAAGTTAAGACAATAGATCCGAGTTCCGTATATCTGCTAAAAGTGAAAATTACTGGAAGCAATAAAAAAAAAAAAAGATTTTCGAAACTATACTATTGAATTCGCCAATTGTGTTCTTGAAATTCAAGAGAAAAAAAGAAAACAATAAAATAAAAAAAATACAATTTAACAAAATACATCGACCATTTGGAAAATGTTTCATGAAATATTTCATATTTCATATTTCATGGCGGCATGTTCCGTCACGGAAGTATAACCAGCTCCCCATGGCGAGCAGTCTGTAAAAAAAAGTTGCTATTAAGCTGTGGATCGTCCAAGCATCAACACGTATCAAAAACTCAACCCAAACTACGCGATGGCTATCAATTATACTTTGCAATCTATTCAAATTAGTCAAGTTTATGTTTGTGTAATTGTGTTGTGCAGTGTTTATGTGTGAATAAAATCAATTAAAAAGAAATTAAACGCTACAGTCCCACATACGACTATTGTGGTCCTAAAGAGCCTGAGAGCTAATATGGATAAACTGAATCCATTAAAAGGCACATTAAAGGCTGCCATCACCAGATTAGAACAGTTTTTAGCAGATATCACTGTCAACGGAAACAAGGAATGTGAGTCAACTTGAAGTAAAATTAAAAAAAGACAGAAGGTCTTCAAAATAAATTGGAGGAAATAAGAGAGCAATATTTTGATATCCAAGAATTATCTGGGCAACAAGTGCAAGAAATAGATGAGGATATCGACACTGCTAATGATAGGCTCGAACAAGTGTAAGTAAGCTTGAAAGTTTTATTAGCATCTTTTGAAAAATAAATGTAACATTGTAAATGTTAATGATAATTCAAATGAAAACAAAACAAAGGTTTCGTCTCCCAGAAATTCCATTACCTTCATTCAGAGGTGATTACTGTGATATTGCTAATTTTGAAACGAAATTCACTAACTTGACTATTAATAATGCTCAATTAGATAATAGTCAGAAGCTATTTTATTTAAAAGCTTCTTTAAAAAACGAGGCTAAACATTTAGAATCACCTGATGATGATTTTAATTCATTGTTTCAAGCCCTGATACACAGATACGAAAATAAAAGATTGTTAATCGATTCGCATATTTCTGCAATTTTAAATTATGAAAAAATGCAGCATGAATCCCCTAAAGAATTGCGCAATTTTATTGATTACATTAAGAAAAACATCCGTTCACTCAAAGTTATGGGATATATGCAAAATAATTTATCAAAAAGTGTTTTTATAAATATAATTCTCAAAAAATTGCATAATGAACTCAAAAGCAGTTTGAATTATTTCTTGAAAACTCAAATGTTCCGACTTTTGATTATTTAATTTCCTTTTTGAAAAAAAAATGCCTTGTTCTAGAATCAATAAAATTGTCGTCTGACGCCAGTATGTCGCAATCAAAGTTTTCAAAAGCTAACAATAATTACTCAGTAAATAAATCCAGATCATTTTTCTCAACGATAAAATAAAAATAATGTAAAGCCATGTTTATTGTGCAAGTAATCACCCTCTTTCAGATGTTCTGTTTTTTTAAACATGAGTGTTCATGAAAGAAAAATGATTGTAAATAAAAATAAATTATGTTCAAATTGTTTACGATAGCAGCAAGGTCAATGCAATTCTAAATTTACTTGCAGAACATGCAAATCACTACATAATTCCTTACTACATGAAGTAAATGATGTGTCAGAAACGGCAATAATAAATAAAAATAACGAGTCTGTTAAAAACAAATAATCAATTCTGAACCTGAGAATAAAGCAAATCCATTAATTGGTTATAATTTGTTAGTAGAGGATAGAAGAAATAGCGCAATATTAAACACAGCTATAATTTTAGTAACTGATGTGTTTGGAAATAAAATTAGATTAAGAACTATTTTAGACAATGGGTCGTCGATCCACGCTTTAAGTAAAAGCGCATGCAGGACATTAAATATAAAACCAAAACCATTCAAGGGTATTATTTCCGGTATTAATGAGTCTCACCAGGAAGTAAAACAAATTATCAATGCAGAAATATCAAATGAACAGGGAATCTTTTCTAAAACATCAGAGTTTGCAGTTCAACCAAACATAACAAACATTCCGGTTGAAAGATTAGACATTTCAAACTTATGCATCCCAAACTACATAGAATTAGCAGACAATAATATTCATATACCTTGTCAGATTGATGCATTAATTGGTAGCGTGGTATTTTTTGACATTTTAAAGAGTGAGCAAATTCGTTTAGCAGATGCTAATTGTATATTACAGTATTTGGATATAGTATAGAATAGTATTTGGATTAGAATACAGTATTTGGATATTTAATCGCAGGTTCACTTCCACAAGTTGAAAATAAATCATATTGTACCTCATAACTGAAAATAGCTTAGATAATACTTTACAGAATTTTTTTGAAATAGAATCTTTACCTGGGGATAATAAAGAAACTGTCAAAGGGGATGAAGAAATATTTTGTGAGGAACATTTTAGAAGCACCTATAAACGCGATCATACCGGTAGATTTACAGTACAGCTACCAATGAAAGAAAATGCAGAATTAGTGTTAGGAAGTTCTAGAGAAATTGCAGCTAGGAGATTAAGTAATTTATGGGCTAAATTAGATAAAAATAAAACAATGGCTAATTTATATACAGCGTTTATGGAAGAATACGAATCTTTGGGGCATATGACACATATTAAAAGTGAAAACGAAAATAAGCTGTCTTATTACATTCCACATCATGCTGTGTGTAAACCGGAAAAAATATCCACACCCTCGAGAGTCGTCTTCAATGCAAATTCAAATACATCTAGTGGTTATTCACTTAATTGTGTTTTATTAAATGGGGGAACGGTTCAGCAAGTTTTATATACGATTATAACTAGGTCCCGTACCCACAAATATGCATTCTGTGCAGACATTAAGGAAATGTACAGGCAGATACTGAACGACCCACTACAGAGAAATATGCAAGAAATTCTTTGGAAGTCCAGTAAGGACGCCTCGATAAAAATATATGAACTTAAAACGGTTACATATGGCACAGTTAGTGCTCCCTTTCTATCCACGCGGACGTTGAAGGCTCTTGCTGATGAAGAAAGAAAAGATTTTCCCAAAGCTTCAGAAGTGATACGCAACGACATGTACGTTGATGATTATTTATCTGGTGCAGGTTCCTTACAAGACGCACAGGCCTTGCAATCTCAATTAATTCTGATCTTAAAAATGGGAGGGATCGACCTAGTACATAAGTGGGTCTCTATCATCCTGAATTATTACAAGACGCAGCTATATCAGAATATGCATTCGACGAACACTCGCAGCAAATTTCTGTAAAAACTTTAGGAATGCTTTGGAAACCTCAATCGGATCATTTTACTTTTAAAATTAGTATCGAACACAAAGATGTTTACGCTAAGAGAGACGTTTTGGCACAAATTGTTATAATTTACGATACCTTAGGCCTAATTAGCCCTATTCTGACTAAAGCAAAAAGTTTCACGCAACATTTGTTGGAATTAAAGTTAAATTGGAACCAACATCTGACTGCCAGTTCTCTCCGGGCATGGCAAAATTTTTAATTGAATTGACAGAAATAAATCATCTTACAATTTCGCGGTGTGTTTTGTCTGACAACATTGCAGGACAAGATTTACACGGATTTTCAGATGCTACTCGAAAGGCCTATGGAACATAAGATCTCTCTCCACAATTGGACAGTTCATGTCTAATTTTTGTGCAGCAAGTCCCGTGCCACCCCCCCCCCCTAAAGCCAATGACCATCCCGCGACTAGAGTTGTGTGCAGCTCTACTTTTGACAAAACTGATTCTAAAGATAATTCCCATCCTACAGCTATACTTTGAACAGGTGTGGCTATGGACTGACTCTTCAATTGTTCTATTTTGGCTTAATACACCACCCCACAAACTTAAAACATTCATTGCCAACCGAGTCACCACGATCCAGTCTATTTCTGAGAATTATCATTGGAACCATGTGCACTTTAAATACAATCCAGCAGATATGATCTCCAGATGTACAACAGCCAAGGATCTGATAAATAATGATTTGTGGTGGTTTAGACTAGAATTTCTTCAAAGGGAAATTATAGTTCCCAACCAATTTCCTACTGTCACAGACATTGAATGCGAACAAAACTGAAATTTGATTATACCTTACTTACTATGAACAATAACACAGACTTTTGCAATGTATTGTATAACTCTTCTAATAATTTTCTTAAACTAATAAGAATAGGCAGTTTTATTTTTAGGTTCGCCAACAACTGCACACGCACAAATATTAACGAGAATCATCTTAAGGGCAGCGAATTAAAATATAGTACGTACTTTTTAGTAAAAAAGGCGCAGGAAGGTAAGTTCGGTCCTGAATTAGCAGCACTCAGAAAGGTGCAAACTGTTCCTTCTTCCAGTAAGTTAAAGGGATTAGATCCCTTCATTGACAACGGTGGATTACTTCGTGTAGGTGGCACATTAATCAGTTCTGACTTACCTTTTGATGCTAAGCACCAATTAATTCTGCCCAGTGATCATAACATCACTAAATTAATTTTTGAGTACTTTCATAAAAAGTACTTTCACATAGGTGCTCAGGAATTAGTTCATCAAGTACGGATGAAATATTAGCCTATAAAGTCTAAAAGTATTGCACGAAAAACAGTGCACACTTGTGTCACATGTTTCAGGCATAACCCCAAAACACTAGATCAGTTAATGGGAGAACTCCCATCGCAACGCCAAACAGCTAACCACACGTTTCTCAATTCTAGTGTAGATTTTTGTGGCCCCCTTCCACATCAAATACAAAAATCAGAGAAAAGGCACTTATTCCAAAAGTTATGAGGCCATATATACATGCATGGCTAGCAAGGCTATTCATCTAGAGATAGTAATTGAGTTATCCGATGCTGCATTCATCACTGCACTTAAAAGATTTTGCGGCAAGAGAGGCAAAGTAAATACACTAACTTCTGACAATGCCACTAATTTAAAGGTGAGTCAATAGAATTAAATAACTTTAAGAAGTTATTGGCCACTCCAAACGAGGAATTATAAAATTTCTTTGCCGAAGAATTCATAACTTGGAAATTTATCCCTCTCCGTTCTCCTAATTTTGGCGGTCTATGGGAAGTTGGCGTTAAGTTCTTCAAACATCATTTGCTTTTAGGGCCGTAGGTAATAATAAAATCACTCTATCGGACTTTGAAACTCTAATAGTCCAAATTGAGGAGATCCTAAATTCCCGACCTTTATTTCCGCTTTCTAATGACATAAATGAGTTTGAAGTGCTTGCGCCAGGGCATTTTTTAATTGTCAGACCTATTAACAGTACTTCAGAGCCTAATGTTATCAATATTTCTGATAATAGATTAACCCATTGACAATTAATTACCAAGTATGTTCAATGCATTTGGAAACGTTGGTCTATTGACTGCCTAAATCACTTGCAGCAGCGCGGTAAACGGCAATTTACAAATGAAAACATTAAACTATGATCTCTAGTGTTATTAAAAGAAGAAAATCTCCTACTATGTAAGTGGGCTCTTGCCCGAATTATGGAGATAATTTCAGCATGGCAACATGGTTCGTGCAGTCAAAGTCAAAACTGTATGTGTTATATTTTTAAGAGGAATTTCCAAAGTATGTCTTTTGCCCATTCAGGACTCTTAACTAATGTTTATGCATCATTGTATTTCTTATATATATTATTTTAAGTAATTATCCTGATTGTTTGTATATTAAGTATTTTGTATTTTAGTATCTTTTGTAGTGTTAATTACTTATCTATTGTATTATGTATATTAATTGCTGAAATATTTCATAATTCATGTTTCATGAAGTATTTCATATTTCATATTTCATGGCGGCATGTTCCGTCACGGAAGTATAACCAGCTCCCCCTAGCGAGCAGTCTGTACAAAAAGGTTGTTATTAAGCTGTTGATCGTCAAAGCATCAACACGTATCAAAATCTCAACCCAAACTACGCGATGGATATCAATTATACTTTGCAATCTATTCAAATTAGTCAAGTTTATGTTTGTGTAAGTGTGTTGTGCAGTGTTTATGTGTGAATAAAATCAATTAAAAAGAAATTAAACGTTTACAGTCCAACATTCTACCAAATTTTTTTTACAATATTGTCATTTTAAATTTTGAATTATGCCCCGATTCATGGGATGCGGTTTGGATCCATTTTGATGTGGTGTTTGGCGGCAAGTAGTCCACTCGAATACATTTCAGTTCGGCAAGTTTTCTGACACTGGGCACGTTATCCAGAAAAAGAAGTTTCTTTCGTTTTTGTACGCAACAGGTAATGGCGTTTTCCTTTAAAAAAACCATTGGATTTTGAAATTTTCCAATAACAAGTAGTTTTAGCTTTTTTACACTCATCCATATTGGCCCCGATCACCACTGTTATCCTCTCTTTATTGCATTTACGCATCTTGTACACATCTCATTTTTAAACGTCAATATCTTATTTTGTAATAGCTTATAAAATAAGCCTGTCTGATCTACACTGACTATATCGCTTGCCGAGTAAAGAGAAAGTAATTACAGTAACATTTTCCTATATTTACTGCTAATTTCTAGATTTATATCGGCATTTTCGCCACATGGAGTTTTAAAGGCTAAGTCATTTCTGACTTGGAAACGGGATAGCAGTCCATCGCTGTATTTAAAGTTCTCTATGTTTAAATCACTTTGTAGTTTACTTGCTTTGTCAGCCAAAATGTGATTACTTATATGCAAATTTCTTTATAGAGCATGTTTCAGCCATAACAATATTGCTTCCTGTAATTCTTAGTGCGCAGCGGTTCTCATCCACTTTCTTCCTTTTCTAAACTTTTTGCTCTCCCAAGATTGAATAATTTAATCTTTATTTTTCATTTACATAGGTCTAAAGTGTATTCTTTTTAATGCCATATTTATTCGCAATGTAACTTTGAATATCTGATTGAATATCTCCCACTTATTTTCAGTATATCGAGTTTCATTTCAAGAGTGAGAGATTTCTATTGCACTCTGATTGCCATACCTAGCAGAGGTCCCAGCAGAACAAATTTTTACTCATAATTGATTGAACACCAAACAACACATGGAACGCAATATCACGCCTCCAGTCATAATACTACTGCAATCTTTAGACCGTAAAAATGTATATACTGGCCCATATTACTTAAACTCCCCTATCTCCCTTTCATATCCTCCACGCATGCTCAATGTGTGTTAGTAATGGACAGATTGCAATAATATTTTCCAAAATTTCCGAAGCAAAGTTAGGACAATAGATCCGAGTTCCGTATATCTGCTATTAGTGAAAATTACTGGAAGCAATAAAAAAAAAAAAAGATTTTCGAAACTATACTATTGAATTCGCCAATTGTGTTCTTGAAATTCAAGAGAAAAAAAGAAAACAATAAAATAAAAAAATACAATTTAACAAATTACAACGACCATTTGGAAAATGATTTTTTCAAAGACTAAAATTTAAGACATAAAAAGTCGCACGGTTTTGTTCATACATTACGTACACCATGGATTACGTTTTTCGGTACTGTAAATTTTTAATCTTCTATGGATCTGGTCATTCATTACGTGCGCGATGGATTAAACATTAATATTCCTGGACCAATTTTAAATGAAATTTCATTCTTAAATTTCTAAACATCCCACAATATTACTGTTTACACCGTCGTATAGAGAAAAAAATGTACTTTTAAATGCAATTTGTTTGTAAGCTGTATCTCAATTTGTTTCTGAGTTATTATTATTTTTTTTAGTTTTTATTACTTTTTTGTATAGTGGCAACAGAAATATCCATCTCTGTTGAAAGTAAAGGGAAAATGCTGATTACTGTATATACCAATCAGAAAACGAATAAAATGCGGATTCATCAAAAAAAAAAAAAAAAAAAAAAAACGCTTCAGATCTGTTTTTGATTTCCTACCCTGACAGAGGACAATAACCATTTTTACAAATGGTTAAAAAGAGGAAAAAACCTATAAATAAGTTCGAATTAACCGAAGACATAGAAATTAATTTCCAATAAACGAATGCAATTTTGTATAATTTCTTTATAGGTTTCTTTCGGTGATTTCCCATCTGTTCGAATTAAAAGAAAATTCAAAGAAACAGAGTTTGAATTATCGCGAGTGCACTGTATAAATAAGCTGTATATATATATATATATATATATATATATATATATATATATATATATATATATATATATATATATATATATACAAGCTTTTTTTTATTTAAGAGCTAACTAATCGAGTAAAAAAGACCAAATAAGTTATGAAAATATATACCGTATATACTCGCGTATAAGCCGAGAAATTTTGACCTAAAATTGTCTATAAAGAGGGGGGGGGTCGGCTTATACGCGGGTCACATTTGAGGAGAAAAGTTGTATGCCATACAACTTTCTGACTGGCATAGCAGCGCATGGGCGGAAAACAGGGGACGTCAAAACACGAGATTTAGAGCGCTTGCGTGAGAGAGACAGGAGAAGGAAAATTTACCTTGACTCCGTTCATTTATTCCCGCTTTTGTCTCTGACTAATTCTAATTTTCTCTGCTCTAGTAAGTGATCGTTTGGTAATGTAAGAGATTTTTTTCTTTCTTGCATTCTTGCTTTTAGCAAAATGGAAACATTAAAATCCAAACGTGATGCATATGGTGCTTCTTTCAAGTTAAAAGTTGTGAAGTATGCCGAAGAGTATAACAACTGTGCCGCAGCTAGACAGTTTGGAATAAATGAAAAGTAAGTGAGAGAATGGCGGAAGAAAAACTGACTTTAAATGCTATGCCAAAAATCCAAAAATCGTTGAGAACGGGAATCACTGCATTTCCTGAAATGGAGAACTAATTAAATCAATGGATTGTGTAATGTTGTGAAAGTGGTTGTGTAATCACGCGAACTGGAATACGATTATAAACATTAAATCTGTCTAAGGATGACAAATTCAAGGATAAGAAGACAGAAACATTGTTTAAATCAGCTGGATGGTGTTCACGATTTATGAATCGTTATGGACCTAACCTTCGACCAAAAGCTACCAAAACAGCTCGAAGAAAAAGTTGAATCTTTTCAAAGGTTTGTCATAGGCTTCGAAAAAAGGCTCCAAATTGTCCTCAGTAATTATATTTAAGAGAAATGAAATTGCATTTAACGTAAAAGTTTCCACTGGAGGACACAAAAAATGGATGGATGGATGAAATAGGAACCATAGATTGGCTGAAAATGTGTGAGGCAAAAGACCAGGAGCAGTATTTAAGAAACCATCGATACTTGTATGGGATAAATGTAGCGCTCATACGACCGAAGAAGGGAAAGAAAAAGTTAAAAAACTAAATTCGTCGATGGTTGTCATACCAGGTGAACTCAGATTACTGTTTCAACCACTTGATGTTTGCATCAACAAACCATTTAAAGATAGATTACGAAAATTTTGGATTGAATGAATGTGTTCACCAGATGTGCAGAGAACAAAGTGTGGCAATTTAAAAAAGCCGGGAATCGATGTTATTGCCTCTTGGGTCAAAGAGGCGTGGATGTCAATTCCAAGTGATATGATTGTTAAATCATTTCATAATCAAAAGTGCTCTCTTAGCAATGCGATGGAGGGCACTGAGGACGATTTCATCTACGAATATGATGATGAAAATTCATCAGATCCTCAGTCCGATTTTCATGACGAAGAAGCAACAGAACGGGACTTCATCGAACTTTTTGGTAATTCAGATACTGATTCCGAATCTGAGTAAACCATTTGATGTTTCTTAATTTTTTATGTAATTAATTTTGCTTGTTTAGTACTTTAATAAAAATGTAATTTTTGTCCGAAAACATTTGCAATTTTTTTTTGTCTTTGGATTTTTTTAGGCTCGGCTTATACGCGGGTCAAGAATTTTACCAATATTTTGTCCTTCAAAAAAGGGGGGTCAGCTTATACGCGAACGGTCATATACGCGAGTACATACGGTAATGCTAAAATAAAAATAATAAAATACTCAAGTAACCCCTAGCCGACATAGATTTAATATAAAAAAATTTAAAAATGCTGTCACAAAAATATATGTACTGTACAACCGGTGTTAAGAGCTGATTTAAGTACTGATGTCCAGAATTTGAATATTCCAAGGTCATGTACTTGTGATGCAATATTTTCCTGAGATAAAATCTTATCTGTCTCACAGTTTCCGACTTATTGCAAAGATGCAATGTGTAGTTTTCCAAAAGTAAATTTTGGAAATATATCGTTTAAAGGCACGTGAATGGAAAGTTGTGGACATTTCAAGAAAACTGGATGCAGCAGTGTTGGTATTTATCTAATTCTGCCAAAATGTGACAATATGAAGCAAAATCCCGTTCTAGATGACTAAAGAAATAACTAAATGATAAGACAAAGAAATTTTTATATTAATTTCAACCCAGAATCTGAGTGTACGGTTAGTTTCGATAAAATTAGCTGTTTCAGTACCAATATCCGCGGTCCATCGACGACTGCTAGCAAGCACATTTCTTGATTTTCGCAAAATGCGTCATTCGCCAAAGTTTAGAAAACGAAATTAAGACACTCGTGTTCAGTGGACATGAAATCATAGGAAATGGTCAGATGAAAGGTTGGGTGTTCTTGTTAGTGATGAAAAGAAATTCAATTTAGACGGAAACGATATTCGCAAAGATTCATGAACGTTTTTAGTAAACAACAAGGAGTGTGTTTACTCATCTTGTGGGCAGCATTTTTTTATAATGAAACAAACCATATTGCTTTTTTGAAAGATCGTCAATGTTCCGAATATTACCAGAAAAGGCTTGAAGCGGAGTTACTTTCATTTGGAAAGTTGCTATAGGGGGACAAATATATGTACTAGCAAACCCATTGCTCCATTCTAGTGTCCAACACTACAATGCAGTGATTTACACAAAACCAATAACTGTTATGGACTGACAAGCCCTTAGTCTTGACATGAACCCAATAGAGAACCTCTGGGGAAGATCAGCTAGAGAAGTATATGCTAAAAGTCGACGAATTGCGACGTATATGCTAAAATTTGCAACGATTCAAGATATACAGCTGCAATTTGAATGAAGTTGTTTTTCTTTTTTTTTCTTCTTCAAACTCTTGTTTTGAGTAAGCCTGATCAAGTTTTTGAAGTGATTAGAACAAATGGCTTAAACAATTGAACGTTAAAGGGGAAAAAAAGGAGTTGTCTATAAACTTTTAGGACAGTCAAATTTAAGTTTTCATTTTTCTCACAAAGTTTATGGTTATGTAATATTATTTGCGTATAGTGTTATTATCTTCTTGTTATTATTTATAATTATAAATTGCTTTGAAATTGTTAATCTTCTTTTTGACACGGAAAATTAAAAAAGTTCGCGCATTCATTGGACTGCAACCCATGAAGCTGCCAATCGAAGAGCGATTTTTACTTTTAATTAAGGATCGAGTAAAACAAGTTTTTAAGACCGAAAGCGAAACTGAAATTGAATTTGGATAATCTTCATTTTCGGCCGAAAACGAAAATGTTCAACAAAAATTTCTTAAGCAATTAATACTTACATAAATATACATAATTATTAATTAATTATACATGTTTATTAAATATACATAATGGTTAAGTTGCATCTCTGTGCCTTGGACCAAATGTTTTGATTTTCATATAAAACAAAATGTAATTAATTCAACAATGGCACAGAAAGATTTTGTTGGTATGTATTCATTATATAATAAAACAAATTTTTAAGTGTTCCAGTTTTAAAAATAAATGCTATTTATTATCAGAATTTACATATCGTTTCTACAAAACATTATTTTTCAACTTTACATTTTCCTTCATTTTCCTTTTATTTTGCAGCCCAGTGAAACCTCCTGTTATATCTAAAAAATGTACTGTGAATATATTTTTTAATGCCTTAGTGCAGACTTTAGTAGAAAATATAATAGACATCTTGTTTTTGAATTGAAAATAAAAAAAAGTCTCCTTCAGAAAGATCTTTAGTTTTGGAGATTGGTGACAGGCATAAATCGTATTTATATCTACACGCGTGTATTTTCTACTTTCTTTAAAATTGCTTTGAAGATAGAATTTTGTTTCACTAGACCGTAAAAGATAATAAGAAATTATCTTTCTCGATTATTCTTTTAGTGTACCGTCGCAAATATTCCCTAATGTCACACATTAAGATGATTTCTTTACCAAGTCCTTCAACATTAAATTGTTTATTAAAGATTATTAAGAATGTTTTAAGCATTTCCATTTTAAAGTTTTAATTCTAAAATGAAGAATAGTCTAAAGCTGCAAATTAAACTTATTTGTGAAAAAGTTTCTTGTTTATGATTTCTAATGTGGCAACAAACACAAAGAATAGAAATAAAAATTTTTTGTGGAGGATAAAGGAAGGGTGCTGCATTTCCAATACAGTGCCACACAATGACATATTAGCTGAAAATGTTCACATGCACAATTATGTAGTGCGACGACATACTCACGGGGTATGTGTTGTTATTGAATTGTTTTCGCAAACAATGGTTACATTTCAGCGACTGGAAAATTTTTATGTACCCAACAAACATGTGCTCAAAACAATTAGGGGAGCACATGGTTTTAACGAAATTACGCAAATATTTACACCGATAAGTAACGTAAAATAAAACAGCCATAATTTAAAGTGTTGTAGAAAACAGCTAAAGAAAAATTCCCATGTAAATTAAAGTTTATGACGTCAAAAACTAGAAAAAAGAGATAATTGCAGAAATCGGGATTTTGCAGAAACGTCTGTTTCACAACCTCAGTTGTAAAATTAAATTGCTCTGCTTCTGTTTTGAGAAAAGGTGGCTTGAAAATGTTAAAGCAAGAAGTGCCCATAAAAGGCTGTGGAATCGATTCCAAGACACATGGAATGGTAGTCATCGACAAGTGCAAGGTCGAAAACGTTCTAACACAGAAACTGGTGACCGATATATCCTGTTAACAGCTCGTCTAGACGGAACGAACAATGGTACTCAGCTGCAATCACAGTTGTTCTTGGCCACAGGACGAAGGATGTACAGCCAATCAGTCCAAAATAGGCTTTATCAGGGTGGTCTCTGTTCATGTAGGTCAATGGTCTGTACTCCGTTGACTTCAAGCCACTGTGCGGCCCAAAGAAGTTGGGGAACTCAACATCGAGTTTGGAGGCAACGTTGTTGGAGTCAAATTCTGTTTACAGACGAGTCCCGATTCAGTCTGGATGTGACATTTGATGTGTTTTGGCATGGAAAGAAAGAGGCACTCAAAATAATCCCACATTCGTTCGTGAAAGATCACATTACAGAGACAAGGTGGGTTGATGCTATTGGCTGGAATCAACATAGGTGTACTTAGGGGCCTACATATCATTCGGAATGGCACTTTGACGATCCGAAGTTATACAGAAGAGATACTGAGGCCTCATGTCGTATTTTATGTTGCAGAAATTAGTGATTTCTTTTTTTCCCATGCATGATAATGCCAGAATTCATACAGTTCGTCTTGTGGAAAACATGCTTGAAGATAAAACAATACAGTGTATGGAATGACCAGCATGCTCTACTGACCTAAATCCGATCGAGCATGTTTGGGCCATACTCAGACGACGCATTGCTTCTAAACCGAGGCCTCCTTTTACTGTCCGGGACTTGGAGATTGCAACTCTTGAGCAGTGGAACAGTATTCCCCAAGGTCTTTTCGATAACCTCATTACATCCATGGAAAATAGGCGTGCAGCAGTCTTAGCTGTTCGAGGAGACCACACGCCATATTAAAAATCTTACATCATTTCTAAACAATACTTTTTTTATTATTTATATGAAAACAAATTGTTGCCCTAAACCATCTTTTCATGGTCTTTTCATCTTTTCAAAGTATAAAAGCTCCATTACAATTTTTTTTCTGTATTACGCATTGATACACATGTAGTATCCATTTTATGCCCATACATGGCTGTCTTGCACTGTTCTCTTCACTTTTTTGCTTGCTCCCCTAATTTTTTGAGCAGTGTAGATATAAACAGTAATACGGAGGGCAGAATTTAACAATAGATCTGCAGTAGCAGAAAATGTTTAGATATAAACCTCAATACAGTTCGCAATATGTAACAATACATGTGAAATACAAGAAAATCGGAAATTCGAGAAGTAAGTTAATATTTAATGACAGAATTCAACGAGTAGTAAGTTGTATAATATCTCAGAATAGGAAAGTGACAGCTGACTGCAGAATTTAATGTAAATGCTTCTGTTAGCGTATGAGTAAATATTATTCTGTGGCATATTTGGGAAAAGGTCTTTTACCACATCGCTTCTCTTTTCTGTTTAGAAGGCACAGAGTATTGGGTCTGTAATTTCTAAAATCTTATTGACATTGGGCATTTGGTGATTGAAAAAGTGTCATTGCAGGTGAACTCGTGAAACGATGAAATCCACATACCAGGCAGGATTTACACAAGCAGGTATGGTGTTGTAACAGTCTAGTGCATTTACATTGTACACGGTAAAGGATTTAACACTCAGTGCAAACCTAGGGAATCACTATATCCTAAAGTGCATTGCAGTGAGTTTGAAATACTAACATGTCCGGACAGATCATTCAGTATGAATCCTAGTGAGAATTTGTAGGACCTAATAGAATGCAAATTTTCTTATCTTACTCCTTGACCATGTTTGCTGCATGCTTTGTGGTACAGGTACTTATGGTTTGACGAGAGATGTTATTACCAACTTACTTCCAAAACTTTTCTGAGTCCTACGCTACCTTGGGGTATAAATGTTGTTATTTGAATGAAAGATGAACCTACACGTTACTAGCTGTATGTATAAGTTGTTCTTTCAGCGTAAAGTAAGCTGTGGTAACTGGGCCCACGAGGTAACTGTGCACAGGTCTATTTTATAAAAAAAATTTTGACGTCTTTTAAGTTTTACCTTTTGTCGACTTTGCACTCCAATCTCTTCTTCTTAAAACAACATGTGTCAACTCAGTCATAACTCTGCCTTTGCTTGGATAGGTTGCTGAAAATTTAGGTTTCATTTTTTACGAACTACGTCCATTTGGTTGAACTTTTTCGACTTTTTATTAAATACGGTAAGTATTGTTATTAATTATTTTTAACAGATTATTTATATAAATGCATTAATATTATACGATGTCTATACGTATTTACTTTGTATTTCAAATGTAAGACCGGTGTTCCTGTTACCCCATAACTTTTTTCAAGAATGATGTATCTAGGCATGTATCAGGGGTAAATGTACCATGTGGGATCCAGTTATCTCAACAGTTATTAATTTTTTTAAGTTTCTCTTACTACGAGACATTAATTTCTCTCTCTCTCTCTTTTTTTTTTAATTGCTTGCAATAAGGAAAATTATATAATAGATTAATAATATTAAAATTTATAAAAAAGCATGTTCGCGGATATCATACCAAATTTCTTAAGTGAGATAGCCAAACCTCGAAATTTTACGATACATATGAAGAGGCGTACATAAGACAAAGGGGCATTATTAGAAAATTTTCGAAACCCCCCCAAAAAATATTTCTATTTGATATAAAAACATGCTTACATTCTGCACAGATTTATTGGACCTATGGAGCTTTCATTGAGGTAAATAAAAAAAGAGAATGGTGTACTTTAGTACTTACGTACCAGTTTGTTCATAGATTTATATTGTTTATTTTTTTTTCTAATGTACCCATGTGACTTTTATACATACTACCTATACTAAAGCAAGTAAGTTACGTACTTAATTCGTATTTTTTTTTTTTTTTTGCAAAAATATGTGGATGAAGCAATGGAAATGGAATCAAATGACTCAAGTGTTGATGATGAAAATACAGTTTTCGAGGAATTATTAACTAATTAATTTTACATTGTTTTTACTTCTGTGATTTTTAAACTTGTTGATTTTTACGTGGAATTTGTATGTCATCTTAAACTTTATTTATTTTTTAACGACATTACTTTATAACTTTACAGTTTTTAATTATAATAATTTTGACTTTTTCAAAATGTTTTTAACTATACATATTACTGTTTTCGTTTAATGTTTGTTTTTCTTGTCTTTTTGTTAGTGGTATTTTACACATATTTTTGGTTTTAAATATATTTTTTTCATTTTGACTTTGTCTTGGCGCAGCATGTCCCTAGAGGGACTTTGCGCCATTAAACCCCAATCAACCAACCAACCATCGTATGTTTTTTGCATAAATAAATCTAATAATTTCACATTTGATGCTTTTTGCAAACACCTGGATAGCTAAGCTTTCCCTTTACAACTCTCTTTAGTTGATAGATAATTTACATGATCTGACTGATATATAATTTGTTATTTGCACTTTTGCAAACAGGATTTCATACCCCATATTAAAAACAAAACGTGTGTGTAACACAGACCTGCCTGGTCCACTTGCCCCTTTTTATGGGGAAGCTAGGCCCATGAAGAAAGAAGGATGATATATATATATATATTTTATTATTAGCATTAAAATGTAATTTTGAAAATTTATGTCTAATAGAGTGAAACTAACTGAATTCATTTACAAAGGTTCAGACTTTAATTCAAATGAACAATAGCTTTTGGAATCTGAATTGCCAGAATTTAAAGAGTCATATTGTAAAATCATGGCCTAGTTGCCCCACGTAACCTAACATAGGGAAATACGATAAAAGCAACGGCTTTTTAAATAGGCAGAAACTATGCAGAAAACTTTTTAAAAAGTGATAAAATGATTTAATATTTTACTACATTATAAAATATTAATGGTATTCATTTGATATATATTATGAAACAAGTTACCAGCAAAAATTTCGGGCGTTGTCAAAACCTAGATGATAATAATTTTAACAATAATAAAAAATAAATCAGTTTTATATATTCTTTTATGAAATAAAGTGGTGTAAATAAATAAAAAAAAACGTATAGTTATAAACCTAAATAATAAACTATTAAGATGATTCACATTTACGAACTATTGAAATATACACTTGGGGGGAAACGTATACAACACCCTACTAAATCTCATGCAAATCAGTGTATAAAATGTGTCTGTGAAAAACAAATGAGTAATAACGTATACTAACGTCGAAAACATGGATTAGTAATAACGTCTTCTAATTAATGCTATACTTAAATTTTGCATAAAAGGTTATCAACATGCAGAAGTTTTAACAAAATATGAAAATTTCAAAACTAACAGTTAAATTTAAAATACTATTTCCATATTCAAAGCTGGAGCAGCACAGTTGAAGTTTATTCCAACAGAGTGAAAAATGTCCAGACCAGGGATCGAACCTGGATACTTGGCGTGCCGTGCCAATGTCTTACCTGTTAGGCTATCCGGACCGATACCTGGCTGACATAATTCACTCTTATTAGTTGGACTCTGTTGGAATAAACTTCAACTGTGCTACTCCAGCTTTGAATATGATATAATCCAGTTGGAAAAAATATTCGTTCCCTTCATTATGATACTATTTCCATTTAACTGTAAATTTTATATAGGGGAAAAAGTGCAAACTGGTTACATATTTTTGTGAGTGTGTATAGCACGCATTAATAAATATATTAAATCATTATTACTCAATAAATTATACGCAATTTCAGCTAATTCTGTTAATGATAGGAAATAATTAGGAAAAAAATTGCTCAAAAATAAATTGAACTCACATATTGAATCGCCTAATGTATTTCTAAATTCCTAATTTTATTGCCGAAAAGTACGTCGAAAGCTAAATTTAATAATTAAAATCTCATCGTGAAAAATATAAAAAAATAAAACTAACTGAATAACGGTGAAATAAATCAAAATAATGTTAGAAACTTCTATAATGATCTTCTTTCTAGCATTTGATTCTAATGAATTGTCGATGAATAATGCTATTTCTTTTTTTAATAAAGTCTCTGCGACCATTCAAAAGTAATAATCATATATCAGACATGTATCATCGATATTAAGTGATATTTTTATTTCCACATTTGTTAGCATAAGATTAATATTGCAACATGTAATGCAAAAAAAGTTATTCATTAATGATTTTTTAGGTACACTGAATTGAACGCTATATAAGCAGGTGATTTGCTTTAAAATATACTAATGATAATTAATTAGAGTCATTATTTTAAAGACTAATAATTTAAAAAAAATTATAATAATTTTTTTTCTTCATTTTCTGAGTTTTTCATAATTTTGAGTTTGCAACCATTAAGAATATCCACATATTTTGTTATTAAAAATATACTAAGCAAGTGGTTCGTGCATTAAAATATATAAATAAAAATAATGGTTTATGAATGAAAAGTTTACATTGAATGTAAAGTTTTACTTTTACTTTTCAAAAGAAGAATTATTTTCTCAAACGAAATCATTTACCAGAAAATTTCATAAACATTTGTTTTTGTTTTTTTATTCAAAAATGAAAATCTTGCTGAATTTGTTTGAACATTGTAAACAAAGTGTTTGAACAAATAAATCATATATGACAGCTAGTTTAAAATAATTATTCCTAGTATGTATTTTTAATGTTGAAAATATATTTATATATACACATATATATATATATATACTGTATCAAAATTACTTCAGATCTCAAAATAATTTATTTCCATTACGTAAAGCTGAAAATGTTTAGATAAATGAAAAAAAAAAACTTACATTTATTTTCATTTTATATACAAGGTTGCTATTTGTGAAATACAGATTCGCCGTCACTTGCAAAAACTCTACTTAGTCAAACGCGTCGTAAATACTATTTAGATCGTAAGAAATATACTTAAAACGAAAAAAAAAAAACTAGCTTAAATTTCCGCCTTCATGCACAAAATGGTACTTCAGTCTGATTTTAAAAAGTAAAAGAGGCATGGGAACTAAAAAAGATACGTTTCAATATTATAACATTATATATATGTTGATTCAGAACTCTTTGTCAAAAATCTACATGTAGGTAAGGAAGACGATAAGAAGCAAGAACCATATAGGAACATAGAGTCGCACACGCAACCCTGACGTGCAAGAGGGCACTAGATGACGCGAGGACAGCTGGGCAGGCAGAAACGAGGAGAAGTGTATTTCAGGTGTATGAGCTGAAGGAAGGATGCATCACTAACATGAATATTGAATTAGGGGATATGCACCTCGTTTGCATTGGAACAGCAGCTAGGGAATTCTATCATTAGTGTTCTGCAAACAGACGCATCTCTATTCATACAATGTTCGCACGTCTGCATCACCGATTGAGTGAAACGAGACGTTTCCACACACGAATGATCGGTACTGTTATTTAGAGAACAACGCGTACACGTAGATTGGAAGAAGTCGTACTGTGCGACGTCGAAAACGACCCAAGGGCGGGTATTCGACGTATTGCAGCACTTGTACGTGTGCCTCAATCCAGCGTTTGGCGTACCTTACACGCGGACGACTTGAATCCATAACATGTGTAACGTGTGCAGTCGCCCACTGCCGGTGATTACAAGCACCGTTTGGACTGGGCACATTGGTTTCGACAGCAGACGGTAGCCGTCACCAAATTTGTGGGCTTGTCGCTCGTTTGCATTGTATTTGCGACCCTATGTTCCCATATGATTCTTGCTTTTTATCGTCTTCCTAACCTACATGTCGATTATTGACAAAGAGTTCTGAATCACACTATATTTAGTTGCCGTGTCTTGACGCATTACTCTAAGTCCATCTAACAAAAATCGGAAATACTTTTATTTTTGTTAAGTCGATTTCTTAACTCCGTTTTGGTATTTACATCAAATTTTGTTGCATTTGGCTTATTTATTTCTTACAATCTAGTTTCAGGCATCTCGATAATGACTTTAGAGAACATGTATTAAAAAAAAATCTTTGAGTGGATTTTGTGGTTTTTAAATAGTAAAGGTAAAATAAGCTTTTTCATAGACAACTGATGACAATTCGCGAAATTTGAGAAGACCTTTGTTTTATCACTAGAAATGAAGATAAGGAGTACCCCTCAAAATAAAGTTTTTTGTACTATGTTTTGGTGAAGCAAAGGGGGGGGGGGGGGGGTGGATTTTTAATCAGTGAGGTTAAAAATTAAAAATGTCTTTAAAAGATCAAGTGTAGTATCGTTTATTAAGTATTTTTTATTATTATTCTAAATTAATTACACCATCCGCAAGTCGGTACTATAATTTTTTACAAAGATACGGCAGGTTTTATGAATACAAAGTCGAAAGTTATACTTAGGAGTAGGTAAAATTGGTTTTTGATTCAAAAACTGATAACCATTCATGAAAATTTGGGAAGAATTTTGCTTTGGCACTGGAAATGGACATCCGATGAGTCCTTCAAAATTAAAGTTGCTTTACCCTGTCTTGAGGGAGGTGCATTTTAACTCAGGAGTACAAAGGAACTTTTTTTAAATAGGTTAAATGGGGTACCGTTTATTAAGTTTTTATTCAATTCTCAATCGAATGGCACCATACAGATGTCAATGCAATCATTCGTTGTAAACTTATGACAGTTTTTATGAATAGAAAGTCATGATCGGTTTTATGAATACAAAATTATGAATACATGGAATTTGACAATTTTGATGACCTTGAAGAAGACTCGGATAACACTGATTTTGATCATTGCTATTTTAAGAACGTTTAATAAATTTGAGATTATTTAATATGTTATGAATATATTTTGAACGTAAAATTACGATACGTTTTGAATTTAAAATGGGGTATCGTTTATTAAGTATTTTTTCATTCTGAATCGAATATCACCATCCACAGTTCAATGCAATCATTCGTTGAAAACTTATGACAGTTTTTATGAATACAAAGTCATGATCGGTTTTATGAATACAAAATCAGGAATACATGGATTTTGACAACTTTGATGACCTTTAAGGAGACTCAAATGACCCTGATTTTAATTATTGCTGTTTCAAGAACGTTTAATAAATTTGAGATTATTTAATATGTTATAAATAACATGTTTTGAACGTAAAAAAAAAATAATAATAACAAACCAGTGCTCAAAAATAAAGTAAAATTTCCGACTTTGTACTTTTAAAACATGGAGTAACTTTGAAAGAAATGATCGCATCGACTGGCACATGGCGTCATTTGATTCTGAATTAAAAAATATACATGAACGATACCCCACTTCACCTATTTAAAAAATGTTGAGTTCTCCAACATGAGTTAAAATGCCCCCAATCGCCCCCAAAACCAGGGTAAAACAACTTTAATTTTTTGGTGACTCGTCGGATCTTCATTTATAATGCCAAAAGAAAGCTCTTTCCAAATTTTAGTGAATAGCCAACAGTTGTTACTGAAAACTTATTTTACGTGCACTGATGTATAACTTTCCACTTTGTATTCATAAGAAAAATTTGCAACTTTGTAAAAAGTGGTCTTATCGCTTGTGTCTAATGTCGTTTGATTCAGAATTAAACACATAAAATAAACGATACCCCACTTGACCCACTTCAAATAAATTTATTTTCCGCCATCCCAAATTTAAAATACTATCTTCCCCCCCCCCCCAAAAAAAAAAAAAAAAAAAAAAACCAAAATCAATCTGAAACAACTTTATTTTTGGGTGACTCATCTGATCTTCGTTTCTAGTTCCAAAACAAAGTTTTCCGCAAAAATTTTGTTAATGGCCTTCAGTTGTTTTACTTTATTCAATTTTTGGTCTATTTTACCTACTATGATGAGTGTTGACAAAATAAAAAGTCCTTAGTAAAAAAAAAAAAAAAAAATGTTAAAACTTTTAAGGAGCCAATTCCGTTTTCATTTTAATTCGAAAAATTAAATATAAATTTCTTATTGCTGATATTTACCGTTGTACAAAACGACAATTTAATTTTTTGCCAATATGGGATCCACTGATTTTTTTTTAACTACAAGTGTCAAGCAGTCTGAGACGCGTTTTAATTCTTTTAATTGTTGGAGATATGTATGCAATGCAATTTTCAAAAATAGTCAGAATAAGATATTTGTTTATATTAAGCTTATGTTGAAGACATGATCGTATCATTAATTTTCAGAATGTTGCAATTTTTAAACTTTTATACGGTCTCTGGATCATAGGAGATTTTATCCATGCACTAACACAAAAACCATAGCAATCCCATTCGTCTTGGACTAAAACTCCCCCGCGAATTCGAAATGAAATTTCGGCGATTGCCGGTACTAAAAACCGCAAAACACATCTTTAGTTCCAGAAAGATGTGAAATGTTCAAAAATTTTACGTATCATATGGAGGCACGCTTTGATGACTTTATTCTTTGTCTCATTTGATAGGGGAAGTGGATTATATACCGTTCTGAAAGAATCGTCTTGAGAATTACAGCTATGGTCTACTATATGAATACTATTTCTATAATTTCAAAATTCTTTCGTTACATTGTATTTTTATAATATTTAAAATTTCAAGAAATATTTGAATAAAACTGGTTAAATAATTTATAAAATTTTATTTATATAGAATGACATGGTTTATCGCTAGAATCTAGAAATATAAAATTTAAATCAGTTGCATCTGTCTGGCATGACTTTTAGATGAAAGGACAACAGATGCCTCAATTCCGCCACGCTAAACCCTTTTCATTTGAATATAAATATAGAAAAGACAATGCAATATATTGAAGAAATATCAAAATTTTGAATTGCAAAAAATTTATTTTAAATATTTATTCCATTAAAAAACAAATGGTTTAGTATATCGATTTCCCCTAATCTTCTTATTCTAAAAATTGTTATTTCATTCAATTTTCAGTTTATTTAAACATAATTAGTATTTGAACTATTTTAAAGTTTTTTATATCTTTATGTATTAATCAAATACGTAGTTATATTTTTACTTTCTTCTATCTTTATTAGAAGAAAGTACTGGATTCGTGAAAAATTTTGAATTCCGGTTTTCGACGGATTTACACGTTTTAGTGGTCAGAGGTCCTGAAAAACATGTTTTTACCAAATTTCTGTCTGTGAGTCTGTATGTGTGTGTGTGTGTAGGTGACACAAATTTTGTGGGCGCTCTATCTCAAAAACTAATACACGGAATTTAATGAAAATTTATATTCAGTTAGCCCCTGATATAATTGGTGCTGATTAGTTTTTGGTGCAAATCGCTCAAAAGGTGTCGCTGCTAAGCTGAATTTTTTTACGATTTCCGCAATGGCTGTATCTCAAAAACTAATGCAAAAATTTTTATAAAGATTCAATTAAAGATTCGGTTAGTCCTTGATATGAGTTGGTGTTTACTACATATTAGTGTAAATCACCAAATAAGTGGATATAGCGTTTTTCACGATTTCCGCAATGGTTTTATCTCAAGAACTAATGCTTGGATTATCATCAAACTTCAGATTCAGTTAGTCCTTGATAGTAGTCGGTGCTAACAAGATTTTGGTATAAATTGCCCAAGAGGTGGCGCTGCTATGCTGCAGTTTTTCTGAAGTCCGCAATAGTTTTATCTCAAGAAGTAACCCACGGATTTTAATCATACTTCAGATTCAGTTACCAAGTTGACTTAAGTGTTTTCTGATTAAATTTTGGTGTAAATCTTCTAACCGTTGGCGCTGCTATGCGGCATTTTTCAGGAAGTATTAACATGTATGAGATTGAAGAAAGTTTTGGGATTACCACACCCGACTAGTTTTATTCAGAATGAAATATATGAAGTACATTATTGTTTGGCATCCCCCTAATTATAATATTTATTACTGGTTTCCGTCTTTGAACATGACTCATAAGGGTGTTTACTTCTAAACAAAAGAAAAAAATTAAAAGTAATTTCTTCATTATTTAAATGCAAGATTCTGCGTTTAAATACAGCGATTTCTTTTTTTCGATATAACTCTGTTCAAAAGTAAGCACTAGTACAAACAATTCTTAACCCTTAAACCATTAAATGCGTAGTGTAACATAGGTATACATGATTTTTTTGCCATTCGGCACTATCGATTGGTCTTCAGGTACAATATTATGTGTTACTTACATGTGATGGCATGCATTTAACCCTTTTGGGGCTGGTGTGCTATTAATAGTACATGTCTTTTCATCGAGTATTATTTTGTCTTAACAATTACTTTTGTTACTATCTACATATAGTAATGGTGCTATATGTCTATGCCTTTCTTATTATGGCATCATTTATGCTTTGTCCTATAGTAATAATAATAACAAAAATAATAAAATTTGCTTAATACTCTTTGCCAAGTTGGCTATTAATTTTTTAAACATATATTTCAATCTTTAAATTTAAAATTCAGAATACTTTTCTGAACGAATCATGTTCAATAAAACGCAAAAAATATTAGAAATTTGTAATATTTGTTTAATACTCCTGTAATACTATATTTTCCAAACGTCTTCATAAGGGGTCTCAGGACTCTTAAAGCTTTAAATTTTTCGAATTTTTTTAGATGTTAAACTCCTATCTTTTCTGAACATTTTAATTATTTACTGAAAATTCCCATTTGAACAGAAGTTATGGCTCTTACAATTATACCCCCTCAATAGATGAAGCGTAATTTCCGAAACTTTGAAGTCATTTTTCTCCAAAACACGTTTTTGGGCATAAGACGTACGATATCTCAAACACTTCTGAATATTTTTTTAATAAAATTTTCGAAACATGTGTTTCATGTTAGTCTGTATAAACTGAACCTAAAATTTCATTTTTATTGTTCAAAAAAATATTTTTGTAGGTGAAACTGTTGAAAAACTGTTGAAACTGTTGAAAATTTGTAAATTTTGCATTTGCTAAATAAAACTTTGTATTGAAAATATAAAAATGCATTAAATACAAAAATAAATAGGTGCAGGATAATTATTACAAAATGAAGTATAAGTAGGCGCAAAAAGTTTCATTCTAGTTGCAAAATTTATTTTGTAATCCTGCGCGTAATCCGTTATGCCAATTTTCTGCTCGTCGAATGTCTGACATTTTGGAGCCCCGTGTAAATGCTAATTCTGCATCATGAAATTTTTTAAATACATGAAATAAAATAACTTACTTATATCTTTCATCCTAATAGAAATTGTGTCTTAAAATCAAATACATTTTAAGATATTAAATGTTGAAAATGGTCTTTTTTTCATTTTTTTCCAATTTTAAGAGTCCCGAGGCCCCTTAAGCCCCTTGCTTCTTTCTCAGCCTATTTTCATATGAATATGAATTTTATAGTACGCAAAATAACTACATTCGTTAGATTTCAGATAATGAGATATTCTTTAAAATTCAGTGAATTTATTTGGATCGCTATACGATCAACATTATAAAAAGACATGTAATTTTGTTCTCAAAATTGAAAAAAAAAAAAAAAATCGGACCCGAAAGAGTTAAGGTCGAGAAGTCTGTTTTTATTCTAGTTTATTATCACGAAGAGGTTATACCGTTTTTTGTTGATACTCTCTGCAATATGCTGGAAGGACGTTTTTTCTCTATCTGTATAAGGTAGTAATTATTAATTCTGAAAACTATTAAAAATATTTAAAAAAATGTTATGTCGCTGAAGAGATGTTATTGTGCCGTGTAAATTCTTTACTCTAGGTATATAATTTAAAATTATCATTTTCTAAACATTTTTTTTTTTTTTTTTTTTTTTTTTTTTTTTTTAATGCAACTCGAACAAAATAAAAAATCATTCATTAAAGGGTTAACTGACTGGATCAGACTGACAGGATTTCCAGCTAAGCAACAAGAAGAAAGAAAGTCATATTTAATCCCAAAAATATCTAAATGAAAATGTTATTCAATATAGTGCGGCACCTATTTGAGACATCTCTTCTTGTAAAATGTCTGGTACGAAATATTTCTAATTCATACACGGCGTTTACAAATTAAATAAATTTTTGTGTGACAAGACTTTTTTTGAGAGAATAGCTCCTTGTTTAAGCAATTGTCATCTCATTTATAAAATAACTTTTTTAGTTTAAAGTATCTTTATTTGATTTGCAAAAAATCGGAGAGGAGAATGTATTTCGCAGTGGTAGGTTTTCCTTACAGACAGAAAACTACCAAAAGCACAACAATAAACATCCAATCTCTCCTCAGGCAATATCCCTATTTGTCGCCGCGTTGCATATCTGCAACTTACCAAAAAAATCAATGTTATTTTCCAATTGGTTTTTAAAAACGATTTTATTTATTTCTGCTATCTCTCAACTTTAATATATCATATTCATTGAATTCTCAACAGAGTGAGTTAATTTTTTATGACAAAGTTTTATTTATTATTTGAGCAGTTCGCATTGTTAAAGGTATATATAAATATCATACAGACATACATACAATAAATACAATAAACCCAACTATAGTGAAAAATTATCCAAAGCCAAAAATCGAACCTGGGACAACAACGTACTAGGCTGTTGCTCTTCCACTACGCCACTCCGGCCGATATAGTTTTATTTATTATTCGAGCAGTTCGCATTGTTAAAGGTATATATAAATATCATACAGACATACGTACAATAAATACAATAAACCCAACTATAGTGAAAAAATATCCAAAGCCAAGAATCAAACATGGGACAACAACGTACTAGGCTGTTGCTCTTCCAATAAGCCACTCCGGCCGATACCTGGGTCTGCAAATTTTCACTAATAAACCATGTTGGGGAAAGCCATCAGCCATCTGTTAGACAGCCTTGGATGACAGGACAACGATGAATAGATTTTACTATTACATTGATCTACAATATATAACATAATAAAACACGCATACATAATATACATTAAAACACACATACATACAGAAATCACGCCTGCATTCATCTGTTAAAGGTCTATATAAATATTATACAGACATACATTCAATAAACACAATAAACCCAACTGGAGTGAAAAATTATCCAGAGCCAAGAATCGAGCATGGGATTTTTAATTCAAACTTTCCCCAACATGGTTTATTAGTGAAAAATTGCAGACACTGGTATCGGTCCCAGTGGCTCAGTGGTAAAGCAACATCCTGGTATGCTGTGGTTCCAGGTTCGATTCCTGGCTCTGGCTAATTTTTCACTCTAGTTGGGTTTATTGTCTTTATTGTAGGTATGTCTGTATAATATTTATATATACCTTTAACAGTTGAATGCAGGCGTTATTTATGTGTTTTATTATATATTGTATAATGATGTTTTATTATAGTTTCGCATCGTTGTTGCTAAATTGAACTTCGCAAACTTTGTAAAATAAAAAGACTGGCGACTATTTTTTATAAAGGTAAGTTTGTAACGACGAGTACTTTATAATTTTAGATGAGACAATTGTCAATATTTATGAGAAATATAAAATTTTCTGTTTACTGCGGATGTGAAAAACTAACTTTTAATCAATCTTTTTTCATGTTCTAATTTTTTTATTATTTTTAGATGCTTTAAAAATGATGTATTCTAACATATCAGTAAATATTTTTTAGGAATTTTTTAGTTACAAAAACTTCATAATCGATTAAAAAGGAAAGTTTTGTATGCTTAAAATGCAAAGAATCTCGAGGATTAATTCAAGAAAAAATCAGTTAAACATTTAAGATTGCTCATGGGCGTTACTGTTTCATGTCACACTATTTAACAATAAAAAATATTCTTAGTTTATAATTATAATAAAAATGAATGTTTATACTGATACTCTTTTTAAAGAAAGTATCTATATCTAAAGTAAAGTAATTGCTTAAATACGGATTTTGTGTATATTTTTAAGAAGCATGAAAATGGACTAGTACGACGGTTTCGCACTGCAATCCATTTTTGCCAGACTGCTATTTTTTCTCTTTTAATTCAGATTTTGATTTATAGCAGTTCAAATTTGTAGCATTTGCTTTATTTAATGAAAGATTGAAAAACGAAAAAAAAAAAAGGCTAATTATATTTTTGTAAAAAGTTGCAACATTAAAACAAAAATTTTATAAAAAGTAACGGACTAGTAACACTGCTACAATTTAATATTTATTATAAATATCTGTTATTTTTTACATGCAAGTTAAAAATTTTAACGAAAAATTACGGATACAAATATTTGTAAATAACATTCTTCAATCCAGATTACCATACCATTTAATCCATCAAAGTTATAGTGAAACCGGATCAAAATAACAAAAGGGATGCGCAATAATAAATAATAATAATAATAATAAATCACATTTTAATTGCGCTGCAAGATGAGATCGTTTCCATCTTAGAAACTCGAGACAAAAAAAAAAAGGAAATATATTTAAATTACAATTTAATCTATTATAGCAAAGCATACCTTTTAGACTGCACTTTAAATATTACAGCTTTGACCAATCGATAGCATTTTTATCTTTTAAAAGTTTCAATCTAAATTTTACCCTTTTAATCATAAATATAATATAACCCATACTGATATACCCCACTCTATATCTTTTGTATTACTTATTATTTTAATTATTTATTCTTTTAATTTATAAACATTGTTTAGCATGATATAATATGGTATTTTAATTTTGTGGCAATTTTGAGTAAAGAAAAAGCTTCAATATATAAACAAGTAAAAAATAAATTAAAAAAATGAAAAAACCCGACTGCATAAAAAGTGAACTAATTAATTATTTCTCATCAATGTTAAACTATTTTTAATATTACTTACCTATTTTTTTATTTACTTTTATAGATGACTTTTAGTTGTGTTTAATTGTTAGTCCCTATGTATAATCGCTGTTTTGATGAGGCCTGTAGATGTCGTTGAAGGTTACAGTTGCAGTAAAGCTAGAGATCCTACCTACACAAATTCCAGGTTGTGCAATATTTAAACGGAGCATCTGACTGTAAAATAGTCAATGAAACATCGTCTTCATTTTGAAAGATCTATCCAATGATATGCCACTCAATATGGTACGTAAAAATTATTTTTCGTCTTTACCGCTATTTTGTATTTTACGGCCGCTATTTTGAATTTATAAAAACAAAACCAAGCTTATAACCATCGGACGGTTAAGACGAATCAATAGAGACCTCTGTAATTAAAATCCATCCAGCCGTTGGGATGTTCCAAGGGTATAAAGAAATGCACATACCCAGATATGCTCATACGTTTCTTCATTGGTATAAATCTCACTCCCGTGGTATTCACGGAATGTGCTTTTTATTCAGATTGTTTGATTCCCCTACCAGTTTTATAAAATAGTGTAATTGGCTTTATTGTGGTATCATTTTACCTGTCATTAAATAAGGTGAATATTTCTTTTTCAAAAAAGTGGTGCTCATGAGCAATTTGACTTTTTAAACCGTATTGTAATGCGATTAAGGCGTTACTTACTTAACTGAAATTTTCAAACAAAAAACATTTAAACAAAGTTCAAGTGTTTTATGTCAGAAGTCAGTTCTAATACTGCTCGATCACACTCCATTAATGTTTGTGTGTTTTGCATATACACAGAGAAGGGTGTTTGAAACAAAAATAATATATATGTTAAGAAATGCAAAAGTTTCGCCTATGTGTGGATTTCCGCATTTCCAAAGGCCATAATTTCGCTTAAGCTTTAGCAGTGTATGATGTAAACATTAACATAATATAGGGTGACTGAGCCAGTAGTTGATCAAATAAGGTCGGTCCCAGTGGTTTTTTTATTATACATCCTTCCTTTTAAGTTTTAGAAGTAAACTAACATACTTGCTGCAACCCTTAATGAATGTCCTATAATGGACAAAAATGACTTCTGTTGAAATTAATTAGCAACAAAATTATAAGTAAATAGTTTGTTTAATTGCCATTTCCCCAGTATCTGATCAATCGAAGAAATCAGCCGAAAATTCAAAAATTAATCTTTCAAAATATCATGCGTATGCTGTGATGAACAATAATTCATATAAAAATATTATCTGAAATAAGCAAGATGGAAGTAGATTATTTTAACTTACCGTAATCGTCTCCAACTAATCCAAAAGTTAGTTTTTAGATTTTCTAATTAAAAAAATTCATAAAAGTGTTTCTCTTATAGCAGGCAGCTTACAACAGATGCTCTAACATTCAAAGAAAAATATTATATCTAGTGCCAGTTGTAAAACTCATTTCCGCCTGAAATGGCGTAATATTTCAAAAATTTGATCAACTACTGGAGGAGTATCAACTACTGGCGCGGTCACCCTATATGGTCTTTTTATATTGATTCACAAGAAAATACAAGAATTTTATAAGTTTATTTTCCATACTGCGTTTTTATTTTTATGATTCAAAAGTCATTTTATAAATAAATGACATAATGAATGTTTATATATGTTTTACTTTGGAGCCAAACGTGCTTTAGCAAACTTAAGAAAATATTTTTCATTGTTTATATATTTTTTAGCTTGAAATTCCCTCAAAAATTGTAATCATGAATTCAATACATATCTGAAACAAACAATCAATTTACTGAAAAAAAATAATAAAGCTGTTAATTAGTTGTTGTTGATTATTAAAAAAAAATAAATAAAAGTTTTATCCGATTTAAATTTCCAAACATTTCCTTTATTTTTTCGCTTCGTTACTGAAAAGAAAATTATTAAAATATCGTGCATCTATCTTTCAAAATCTATTTTAAAAATAGAAAACTGGAATGAAACTGAATTTTTTTTTTAAAATCAAAAATAAGTTTATAATTCTTTAAAAAATGTATTTATTATTATTTTTGCCAGTGGGGAAGACCGAACTACTATCGGTTAAAATTAGCTTTGTGTTCAACTTGATATAAAATTCTCGCTGAATTAGTGCTATAAATTATTTTACTTTATAACAGTATTATTTACAGAAACAATCAATATTAATACTACGTACATATTTCTAAATTTTATATTGCTTACATATTTACAACGAAAGGACATACTTTCAAACTACATGAATCATGTGTTTCGACTCCTACTGATAATTTCTAGAAAATTTCTTCAGGTTTTGAAAGTAATTTTTTTTTTTGCAAAATTTGGCGATGTCTTTTCATTTGGCGCCAAGCATGTGTTTTGGTGGTAATCTTGAAAGTCCTTTTTTCCACCAAATCTTTCGAATGTCGCCAATATTTCGCCAGACTTGGCGAAATGTTGCCAACTTTCATACTTTGTTTAAAGGCAAGTGTTCAACAATTTAATAACTGTTCCAACCTACATTTCCATTGAAATTCATAGACCTATCGTCAACCCAAATTGACCCACTAATCGAATTATCTCGAACATCTGACCTTGCCTAATGGTCTTCTCTTACCCCCAAAAAGTACAATACAAAATTTTGTCAAAATTGTTAGAGCCTTTTTGTAGATAAAATTTGCACACACACACACACACACACACATTGACAAAAGATTTGCCTGTATTATAATATATGAATAATATTACAATGTTTAAATAGCTAAGTATATAGTAAGTTGGTCGAATAAGAAAATTCATAAAATTACTGTCGTGCGAGCCGTAAACTTTAAACCGCACAGACTGGCAATACCCTGCAAAGGCAAAACATTAAACTCCATTGTCTGGAGATACTATCTTTTAGCTGTTTTGTCAAGCTAACATTTGAATAAATCAACGCATTTACATGATTCTTTTTTTAAATAATAGAAATTAATTTATCTAACTACTATACTTGAGAAACAAAGACTTTCTTTTCAAGTTGTAACAAAATATATGATTCATTTTCATCGATCTGCATTTTTTTTAAAATTGTATTAATTTTGTATACGTTTGTTTCATGTATAATTGTGAAACAACGTAATAATTAGCATAAAGAGAAAACGTTGGGTCAAATATGTAGAACCTTGACTTCAAAATCGTAGCTAAACTAGATTTTACAAGAATATTTTTATCCTACAGTAATTTTCATTGTATTATGAAATTTAACTATTATTTTTTTTATTGCTATAAAACATAAATAAAGAAATGCAGAAAAAAGGAATGGTTTAAATTATTACAGCCATATTAATCCTCGTTCAAACTTTGCTCAATTTTGTCATTTAAAAGCTTTTTTTCACTTAAAAATTTACATGATAATAGACTTTATTAACTATTTTTAAGATTTTAATAAACCAGAATTGTTGCAGTATGCGTCAAAATTGTATCTTGAACAAATAAATTCAGAATTTTCATCAAACATTTAAACGTACGGAGCACTTAGAAAATGTATTGTCTGTGAAAAGTTTATCATATGAAAACTACATTTGAAAATACAATGTAATATATTAATTTGGTTGCGCATATTTAATGACTATAAAAACGTAGTCTTTTTTCCACTTTATAAGTCGATTTTTTAAATCACCAAAGCGCAATTAAAATCCAAGCTTTGACTAATAAAAATGATATAAAATCCGAAATTCGACGATCGCTGTTTAAAGCTGTTGCATTATTTCAAAATACTATGGTGAAAATAGTTATTTAAAAAAAAAATTAATTCAACATCTTTTAAAATCATAGTAGCTTTTGTTTTAATTTTGAGATTTGTTTATACTTGGCTTTTCTTCCTTCGCTAATGAATTAAGTGATAGAGTTATACACCAAACACACCACAAAAATGTCCTTTCAAAGTTAAAAATAAAGAATAGAATTATACACTAGAAAATACGGTATGCAGGGTGTCTACTCTCAATGCTGTCGAATAACTATTTCATAAACCGTTAGTCATAGACATTTTTAAATAACGTAAAAAATTACTTTAAAAGTCGTTCGGATTTTTTTAAAAAAAATTCTTAAAAAATTACGAATTTTAATTATTTGCACTGTCTCCCAGTCATAGAAAGGATATGTATTAAAAATCTCCTATTACAATAGCAAGTAAGACAAAAAAAAAGTCCCATTCATCTAAAATTAAAATTGATGAACTTATGAAACTTTGAATTGCATGACTTACACCAATTTTCTAATTTTGAACACAGATGAATTGGGCTTCCTTGGAAGCATCGTACACAAAGTGATTAAGGGGTCTCAGGAACTCTTAAAACTCTTAAAGCTTTAAAATTTTCGAAATTTTAATTTTTTTAGATGTTAAACTCCTATTTTCTATAAACATTTTGATACAATTGTTTACTTGAAATTCACATTATAACATAAATTATGGCTTTCAGCATGATACTCGCTCAATAGTTATAGCAGCGTTTCCGAAACTTTGAAGACAATTTTCTCCAAATGACGTTTTTGGGCATCACACACACGATATCTGAAAAGCTTCTAAATATTTTTTTTCATGAAATTTTCAAAACATATGTTTCATGCTAGTCTGTATAAACTGCACCTAAAATTTCCGTTTTATTGTTCAAAAAAATATTTTTTAGGTGATTATACTGCTGAAAATTTCAAAATTTGGAATTAGCTAAATGCAACTTTGTATTAAAAATATAAAAATGCTTTAAATACGAATTTATAAAGATTCAGAGTAAATATTACAATCTGCAGTATAAGTAAGCACCAAAACTTTCATTCTAGTTGCAAAATTTATTTTGTAATCCTGCGCGTAAGCTGATATACCAATTTTCGACTTATCAAATGTCTGACAATTTGGAGCCCCCTACAAATGCTAATTTTCCACCTTGAAATTTTTTTAAATACATGAAATGAAAAAAATATAAACTGAACCTAAAATTTCCGTTTTATTGCTCAAAAAATATTTTTTAGGTGATTATACTGTTGAAAATTTCAAAATTTGACATTAGCTAATGCACCTTTGTATTAAAAATATAAAAATTCTTTAAATACGAATTTATAAAGATTCAGAGTAAATATTACAATCTGCAGTATAAGTAAGCACCAAAATTTTCATTCTAGTTGCAAAATTTATTTTGTAATCCTGCGCGTAAGCTGATATACCAATTTTCTGCTTGTCAAATGTCTGACAGTTTGGAGCCCCCTATAAATGCTAATTTTGTACCTTATGATGCTTATGTACCTTATGTACCTTATGTACCTTAAATGCTTATTTTGAACCTTATGTACCTTTAAATACATGAAATGAAAAAATATACTCATATCTTTCATCACAATAAAAATTGTGTTTTAAAATCAAATACATTTTAAGATATTACATGTTGAAAATGGTTTCGTTTTTTTTCATATTTTCGAATTTTAAGAGTCCCGAGACTCCTTAAAGTATTAGAAGTATTTATTTCTGGTGTATGTGCACATTAGCTGAAAGTAGTCACATCGTACAAATATTACGATAGTTTTCATTTTTATCAGTTAACTTTCAGATTGATTAAAATAACTCTATTTTACATAGGATTATTTTGTAAAGAATTGAGACTGTTGCTTTTCATCATTTCGTTGAATAAAAATTCTGTTATATTTTCACTTATATTTCCTGTACATGTTGTACAGTCGTGGAAAAAAAGTAAACACCCCCTACTTACTCCTCAACAAATTATCGTAGAAGAAAGTTACTGGTACCGAACAATTTGAAATAAAGTCTACTTTTAAATGATGTATATAAAATTTGCTTAGGGGTCCAAATACATATTAAAACGACCACATACTTCATTTTTTACAATGGCAATACCCAATTTCGATAGTATAAATGAACTCTACACCGTTCAATTAGCCCCAAAACAAATCTTTATGCAATTCGTACCACAAGTTTCCGAGAAATTAATTATTTTAAAACGAGCGTATTTTAAGGGCTGTATCCAAATGGAAATTCGGTACTCGATTGTCAACCGAGAGAGCCCCCTTCTTGATCAAGGCACCTTAAACGCTACTCAAGTGGTCAATGAACTCTGCTAGATTACAGGAGAGCAGAAGAAATTTCAAAATATCTAGTCACTTCTATCGTAGACGGTCCCTTAAACCACCGTTTTGCCGTTTTTTAGGCATAATTTGAAAACTACTTGGAAGATAAATGTGAAATTTTGGATTTCCATAAAGCAGGACTTAATAAATCTAAATCCATCATAAAAATTGTAGGTTGCAATTCATAATTTTTTCGAATAATTATTTCATAATTCATAATTCATATCATAAAATTATGAAAATGGCAAATTCAGCGTATTTATGACTGTGTATATTAGTATTATTGCTAAACAAAATATTAGCACATGAGGAGCATAATTTCAGGAGAAATCAATAAAAATATGAAAATGTAATTTAACATTAGAAGCACTAAATTTTGAATGTTTATAATTCAAAATCTTATCATTCAAACGACTTGAAATTTGGTGTCTAGGCATGGTTTGAACCGAATATTTGAAATATCTCGTTAAAATTGGGTATTGCCATTGAAAAAGATGAAGTTTGGATTCGTTTTAATATGCAGATGGCCCCTTAAGCAAATTTTATATGCATCATTTAAAAGTAGATTTTATTTCCAATCGTTCCGTACCAGTAACTTTCGTCTACGATAATTTGTTGAGGAGTTAGTAGGGGGTGTTTACATTTTTTTCACGACTGTACATTTTGTTTTACTATGTCAGAATAAAAATATATTTCAAATCCATACTGTTATGTTAATTTCACAATCAACTTTTTTTTTGCAATCTACTACTTATTTATATTCCTAGTAAATTTGTGAACGATCCCTATTTCGCAGTAAAAAAGATGCTTTAACTTTAAACATCTATGTACTATTACTCGTTTTAATCATAGAAGAATAGGACTTTTTTTGTCTTACTTCTTAGAGGATTATAATACTTTTACTAAATATGTCTTATACCGGGAGACTGTATAGAAATTTTAATTTCTCACTTTTTTTATAAATTTTTCATTGACTTATATTGCTTTAAAAATACCCCATTTAAAACAGTTTTATTATTTGAACTATATATATATAACTAACGGTTTAGGAATTAACCATTGGGTACCGTTGAGAGTGGATACCCTGTATACAAATACATAAGTATATATTTTTCAATTTAAAAAGTTTTAGTAGCAAAACAAAAATTTGTATTCTAGGTGGGTTGTTTTCCATTTCGAAGACCATTGTCCACATGCATAGTTTTCAAACCTGCATATTTTTTAGCACTACCATTATTGGATTAAATAAAGCAGTTTTTTCTTATATTCTGAAACAGTAGTATTTGAAAATATGGAAAAAATGGAGTTTATACTGATCTGATATTTTAGAATGCTGAATTTCATTTATAAGGATTCTCTCCTATAAAATTAAGTCTGTTTTCATTTTATCTAAAACAAAAACGCAGAACCTTTAAAGAGATTTACTGATTCGCTGGCAATTTTGAACGTCTTGATATATCAAATAAATCCATCTTTCAACCCTTCATATAACGTTATCGTCAACTTAAGCTTTAGAACAATCTCACTAAAGTTTCAAAAAACTGATTATGATGCATTTAAATTTGCCTTTCTACACAATGTATAACATTAAATTATTTCATACACAAATACAGTATTTTCTTTTTCAGGAATAAATATAACTACAGATAAATATAAATTCAACATACCAAATTTGCATGAATAACGAGCAATTATTTTTTCTTATAAAAATTTAAAATCTGATCGTACTTTTATATTATAATTGACTCACTCATAGTTTTGGAAAAATATACAAGTATATGGGGCATTCTCACAATCTTTTGACTTTTTGGAAAAAAAATCTGGCGAAATTAAATTTGCTAAAATAACATTTTAATCTAATATACGAATGCCTTAATGATTCAAAATAAAGAAAAAAGGGTCAGCAGCGAAAATTTTTTTATTTAACTGAGGTTTAAGTTAAATTTGCGAGCTTAATTTTCCTTACCGTCCTCTATAACTGTTTATTTTCTTCTAAATTTTTACTTATAATGAATTTGCATAGTACCCACAGGACATTCAAATAATAAATAATAAAAATGTAGTACTTTCAATACAGAATTTTTGTATAACGTTGTCTTAAAGGGGTGTTAAAGAAGGGACGGTAGAGTAAAATAAAGGGGATGGTATAGGAAAAAAGGGACGAAATGGTAAAAAAAGGGACGAAATTGTAAAAATAGAGACGGTAAGGATGGACCGGTAAGGAAAATTACCACCTATTTTTAGGAAAATCATGTTAAGACTAAGTTATAGCCACAATGTTGATTGATTTTTCGAAACAGTTGTTAACATTGGATTAAATTATTATTATTATTTTTAATTACCGCGAAAAGTGCAGGAATAAACTTTAGGACGCTCAAACTACCAACGATGCTTGAAATTGAGATACGATGCTTGAAATTGATAATTAAATGCTGATTTAAATTCTACAGTAAATTTCCTGCCAAAGAATTTTAGACATTATTTCTCTAACGTACTTCTGCATGAGAAAAAACTTGAAAAAAATTCTGTGGCTGCATCTGAAAGGATTTTCAGTATAATTTTAGAAGAGGGATGGTAAGGAATCTAAAACCCTGGGGCAGAGTTTAAAAAATAATAACAACCCTAAAAATGTGTGCAGGTTAATTTTTAGCTGCATATTTATATAAAACAATCGTTCCAGTTTCAGAAAAAAATTACATCGAATTATTTTTATTGAAACAATTTTATCCAGACAGCTCCAAACTTCAAAATCAGCATCAGGGACACGGGACGGTAGATGAGTTTTCCATGTGTCTTTACCCCCAACATCGTCCAAAACTTATTTATCTCGTTAATATTGTTGTGCAATCATGCAATGGGATGTTCCCAAGTATATGAAATAAAAAAAACACAAAAAAGTGCATTAAATATAAAATTATTATTCAGGGACATGAAGGTTAAAAGATTGTGAGAATGCCCCATATTTGTTTGTTCTTAAAAAATATTTTTAATGCACTGAAATGGCAAAAGAGCTGTTCCTTTTAATTTGTATTATTTTTAGTGAGAGGCTTTATTGGAAAAAAAAACGTTAATGTAGTATCTAAGAGAACATCCATCTTACAATGTATTTGGTAAATAGTAGGTACTATGGATAACTCATTGTTTATTTTAGACCACGCAGCGCAATGTATATTATACCGGTAGAGCATAAAATGTGTTAAGAATAATACTTTTCAAAAAATTCCTTATGCAGCTTTTATGAAAGAAATAAAAATATTACAATTTTCCTTCACCTTCTGCTTAATAGTCAATAACTGAGGCTTTAATTTTGGAATTAATTAGAGAAAATCTGAAAAGTTTTTAAATTTCTTCAACCTACGTCTGAAACAAACACCCTAGACTCAGCTGCGAGCTGCAGTTGCCATGTTTCTGCGATTAAAATAAAAATATCTCAATGCAACATAAGCTATCAAAACTTTATTTTTACAAAATTTAGAAATCTTGAAATTTCGAATATAAGGAGTATCCACACTAAACATACTGTGGTAGGAGGCGGAAGAGTTAAGATGTTCATTACGGGCATTAACTTAAGGGATTCGAATAATTTCCGGTTTTCCACAAATTAATTCCGAATTCGACCAATTTTTGCTCCCACAGTGACCATGTTTTTAAGCATTACGCTAACGATTTTTTTCAACGAATGATTCTTCAAATTGTCATGAATAAAATGCAACTGAGATTTGGGTAAAAAATAATTTGAGTCTTTATAAGAAACCTGAAAGTTTAGCAGACACCACTCAAAATAAAATTTAGCTGAAAACTGATTTAAAACAGATTTATTTTCTTTTGTGATTAAATTTGGGAGTCTTATACGGGGTTTGTGAGAGCGAGATGGATAAACGATTTCGGATTAGAAAAAAAAAATATGGTTATATATTTATGTATATATATATATATATATATATATATATATATATATACATATTTCACACTTGAAATTAAACGGCATCAAATTCTTTTAACAAAATGTGACCAAATCTCTTATTCAAAGATGACAAGTAATTTACATATAGAATATCTTTAAAGAAAAAATAGCTTTTATGTATATAGATATATATTATTTAGAATTCTGGCGTTTAAAGGACATCAATAAAACGCTGAAAATAACATACAAGTAAAAAGTAGTCTGAATGAAGAATTGAGTAAATATTAGTATGCTTTATTATAATAATTACGTTTTACATTTTTTCAAATATATCTAATTATTTTTATTGAGTAATACGCATAATTATAGGTAATAATTAAAATCTTGTTAATTACTGAATCTGACAATCTAATCACCACTTCAAAAAGCACGCGAATTGTTTAAAGCGCGTTCATCTACATTATTATGATATTGAAACTTGGAATGCGTACAATACACAATAAACTTGATACCAAATGTAAGTGAAACTATAGATTTACTAACAATACAGAATTATTAAAACACACAGATATTTTACATATGTTAAACAATAAAAGAAATTAGTTAAACCATACACACATAAACACATTAAGTATTAAATAAAACGCTTGAAAATAAGATTGCAATCTGATCTTGGAAAATGTATAGTTATTGTGACGATAATTAAATTTTGTGATCGTAAAAGTGTTAAGTACACATTGTGAAGTTCTTTTAATAAAACTATTGATGGTTCAAGAAATAATAAACTGGAGAATTCTTACTTTACAGGAGACAGTGAAGAGGCAAACTCATGAAACAAACAATATTCTTTATTTCGGACGTTAGTTGAGTAGAAGGTTAGGAAATTACTTGCTTCTGATCACCATTTTAAATAAAATAACTAATGTTTTAAGAATGAAAAATAGCAGCCAACATAGAATAATTCCATGGGATTCCTTTTAATGAGAGCAGCACATCTTTTAGTTAAATTAAACTTTTGCATGACAAAAGATATCCACAAAAATACGACCTATTATACGGACGTTTTTCATTCGGCAAACTTCGCGGTATTCGACGGCAGGTAAAACCCACGCCGCGGAAAACACTCATCGAAAAACTACATCTCTTTTTCAAACCATCAAACCAAATTCTGATTTTAAAATTAACGAGTTTTAGTATTTAAATGATGAATACGGGGTTGACAAATTAATTAAAAGGCAGAATTTAAATTGATTATCTAAATTAACATTTACGGTAAATTAATGAAAATTTAATTACAAGCAGCAGAATTCAAAATGTTTTCACTGATTGGAAAACGAAACTGAAATTTCTTCCTGTCAGCAAACGGCATCAAAAGAGGGCAGTGCATCATTTCAATGACGTCATCATAAAGCAAGTTGACTTCATCGATACGAGAGCTCCAGAGATGTGCTCCTAAAATAACGGAGTGCGCATGCGCAATCTGCCGATCCGCTCCCAAAGCAGATATGAATATCGGCGGCGAAAAATGAACTTGCTTTACGGTGAGAGATAAAAACGTCAACATCGGGGCGCAATGATTGAATTCAAATAGACATCGATGCAAAAAAATAACTGAAAGGAATAAAATTAAACCAAATTTAAATACTGTGAGAAGTATTCTCACATTACCTCCACTCACCGAGAAAATTTTGTAAGACCAGGAGATGTAAAAGGCAAAATCGATCAAAAACCTTTTACAGAAAATGGGATGACAAAATTTTCAACTGCCAAAGCAATAAAAAATCGTTAAATGCGAACATTAAAATTTAAAGTTAAGGTGCTGGAAAAAAAATTGGTGACCAAACATAAGAGAGAGAAAAATAATATACATTGCATAACGTACATTCATAATCCAAAAAGTGTACAATACATAAAGTATACAATAAAAAAATGCCAAAAAAACAGTAACACTGGCAGAACCTTTTATTTGATCTCATAAAATTATCATGATAAAAGTGTTAACATATTTTGAGTTAACAAACAAAATTGAGATCATTGACTAGTCATAACAAATTTTGCTATCTTGGTACCAAATAAAAACAGAATTAACTTCTGATAAAAGTAGCAAATACAAAAGCAACAAAAAAGTCAAGAAAAAAATATTTTGTAGTTTGACTTTTACAACATGCCTAGGACTTTCTACTTATATCTGAAAAATAAAGAGTTTTCTTTTTGACTCTTAACATGAAAGGAAATGAAATGGCCATATATAAATAAACATTCATAAAACATAGTGATATCCTTTTAGTGTATCAAACTTAGTATTTCATCTAAATTAAAACAGACAACCAATTGTATGTGATACCAATTGTGTAACTGAGTCGTACACTACTCAATCACCCAAACAAAGTATCCCATAAAAACAAGTTGCTATTTCAATCAAAAGACATGTCATAATTAAGTGTCACAAATACCCATCATAGACACAATTTCTTTGAACTTTATACTTTACTCTAAATAAAAATTTCAATATATTAGTCATAAGAATTCTTAATATATATGCATGAGACTCAAAAGAATTTTAGTATATTATTAGATAAATACACACATACCATGGTTTTTCTTTAAAATGAGAAAGACTGGTGATCACCAAAAAAAAATTTAAGTACTTCCATATAGAATGAAAAAAAAATTGACAAAATCATGAGTTTATAAAACTAAAATACCATGCCCCAGGAATATAATTTTAAAATACTCATTTAAATATAATATAGAAACATAATTATTAAAATTCAATGTTAGGCCCACAATGATGATAATGACGAAGATGAAATCATCAGCAACACTGCAAACAAACAAGAAATTAGATATATATATGTGTAAATATCGAAGTCCACAACCATGTCGATGACCACCGTGCCCTACATAGCCATCACCACGTCCATGAAGAAAAATAAATACATATAAGAACTCCTACGTAAAATTTTAGGTGGCTTGGATCTCCCAACAAGGCTCCCAACATCTTAGGCAAAAGACAATTTAATTATACATAATATAATAATATTGTATAACTGCAGGAGGTAAAGGCAATGTTTTTGGATTCAAAACAATGTTCATTGAGTCCAGAGCCATATGGAACAAGGCTATTAAGATAACTTGATGTCACTGAAACTTTAGCAACACAACATGAGGTGGTACACTGGTACTAGTATTGCATCTTAAGGTTGTACACAAGCATTAAATAGACAAATGCATACACCAAAACATTTGTAGATGTGAACAGATGCTGTCGAAAAACTGGAACATTCACATAATAATCATCAAAATAGATGATCTCTGCATGATGACATCAGAAAATTTTAAATAGGACAACACACTTTGTAGAAAATGAGAATGCATTGCATTCTCTTTGAAGCACTAACTGACGACATCGTACTCATCACTGCAGAGCAATCATAACTCCTGCGACATATACACGAATCTCTTTTGCAGAACATTAACAAGGACGAGACGTCGATGGTGCACTTACTAATAAAATGCAGTATGGTCACACATACTTCTTAGGATATAATCAGGTAATTGAGGTCAAGAAGCACTTTTTTGTAAAAAATTTCACTAGATGATTTATAGAAAAAAATTCTATATATATATAATTGCGCTGATAAAAAATTCATCTAGAATTGTGCTTTTCTGTAATATTCTTGTATTATTTGTAGGTATGAAGAGAAGACATTGATTTTTTTTAAATATCAATTTCTTCATAAAGCATTGAAGACTTCAAAATGAACTAATCATTTTTACTATTCAATTTCTTCAAACATTGAAAAATTCAAAATGAACATTTTTACTATTCAATTTCTTCATAAACAAAAATCTTCAAAATGTATACAATCATTTTTTTATGTATATATACTAAAGTAATGAGGCAAATGGCAAAATAAAAACTTAGAGGCTTTGGGTATGAAATAAAATTAAAGTAAAGGCATTATGCACCATAATAAATAAATAAATATGAGGAACTTTTCAAAATATCTTGCTCTTGCATAAACAATGTAACAAATATCCACAAACTTTTTATATTAATTGAGAATTTATACTTGATTATCAATGATCAAAAATTTTGCAATGTGAGGATGATTTGCTACACACAAGCAAAAATTAACTCTGGATAATTTTAATTGCATGTGCTAGAATATTTGGAGAAAATGCAGCATAAAACTATGTTATTGAAGGTAAAACACATCAGTAATTTTTAGGTAATATAAATTTAAACTTCCTTGTTTTGAGAAGACTTAGAATCATGATATGGTGTGAGTAACTGAGTTCTAGCAGCAGACAAGTCAATAATTTCACTTGATGAGGATATTTACTCTCACATGAGAAACGTTAACTGACACACTATCATAATCAGTAATGAAAGTTATTTATTTATTTTTTTAAAGAGAACTAAATAACACTATTTGTAGCTTCACAAACCGAAGAACACTAATGAAGTGGTTTCATAAATGGATATATTGCCTATAAATGAACAGCATCTTCACCAGGTATCTTATGGCTGAATACGAAACATACACACAAAAATTTAAACTATTGTAGATGTAGGAAACTTTTAAAAAAGTAGGTAGGTAATTTTATCATTTTTAGCCTCCATGATAACATGTGCAACAACAAAGAAGAGACCAGAAGAAATGGATGTCACACAAAACCACTGACCACCTTCATCAGGTAAGCAACGGATGAATGGAAGAAAAGTCTGAAGAATGTCATTACAGGTAATTAAAAAATTTTCTAGCAGCATATACAGGAACAGTCATAATTAAATATGGCAAAAAGCACATAACTTAAGAACTATTGATAATTAATAAATATATAAAAGTAGTCTTCACTATTGGCAAGAAAAAATATTTTTCTTATGGTGAATGGAATTTTTAAGTAGAACTGTTATAGGATTGAAGAAGTCCCATTTCATTTTAAATGAAAAAAAATTAATGTTGTTCTTTTTATTTTTATAAAGCAACATGAGAATAAGGTATGATGATGTCGATGTGGATATGTCATGCATAGACTTATGAATTTGTGAAAGAATTGAATTTGCCAAAGAGAATTAAAGCAATGAAAATTTTGAACATTTTCAATTTGTTAGCTGAGAGTTCTATAGCAACATCAATAGGTAAATTTAAAAACAGGAACAGTTCTTTAAACATTAGAGATGAAATCAGACTAGTCCACAGACAACATATACATATCAGCATATTTCACAAATCATCTAATGAGCAAGTCTAAGAGCTTTTCAAAGGGGATAACTGTTTATAAATTATCATATTATATTTTTGTTATTCAGAGAAGCAGGCAATACTTCAAAATAATCATACAGGATAATTACTACTATAAATTACCTGAAGAATACCAAACTTCAGTTGGAGAAAATAGGCATAATTGATGAGATGAGAACAACTTTAAGTGAAGTACAAAATTTCTCAGCAACAAGAATTAAAAATAATACTTCAATAAAATTTCAATCTTTTTTTTAAAATATATATATTGAAATTCAAATTTATAATTCATTTAAAATGCCATTAATAGGTAGAAAATTAAAAATATATATATAACCCAAAAGTCATGCCTCCTAAAATATCCCTCCATATCCCTCCAAATAAACCTCCATCATGTTCTTGAGAACAATTTTTGCCAATCTTCAAATTCATCGAAATTATTTGAGAACATAAATTCATTTATAAAAATATTTCAATTTCAACAATTATTCTTCAAAAGTATTTTTAATTCCAAAATTTTCAACCAATTAAAAAAATGTAACTGCCTCAGAATTTTATTCTTAAAAATAGAATATTACTATTATTTGCACCAACATAAAATTCATTTTCAATATTGTAATTATATAAATTCATTTCTTGATTCGAATAATAATACAATCTTCAAAGCATGGTAAAATTTAAATATGAATTCTTTAGAATATTGTAAGAAAAAGTGCAACTATGTAACATAAAAATGGTATAATTCAAGAATATATAAGAACAAGAACATCAAATATTCTAAAATATTTTCATAAATTATATCCAATAAATCTTGAATTAAATGAACTATTTTCTTTTGAACTAATGAGAACAATACCTTAAAAAGAATTTACTTGACTTGCTTGCATAACGATCTTAATATTTTTTCAAAAATTAGAATAAGTTTCATGAAAGTGTAACTTCTATTAAAATATTTCAACCAAAACTCTCATAATTCTTAAAAAAAGAACAAAAAGTTCTAAAAAAAATTATCTTCAAGAATCAGTATTTTGAAAATTGCAATAATCCCGAAGCAACAACGTTGCAATTCGAAAGGTACTACGGCACCAAATTGTGACGATAATTAAATGTTGTGATCGTAAAAGTGTTAAGTACACATTGTGAAGTTCTTTTAATAAAACTATTGATGGTTCAAGAAATAATAAACTGGAGAATTCTTACTTTACAGGAGACAGTGAAGAGGCAAACTCATGAAACAAACAATATTCTTTATTTCGGACGTTAGTTGAATAGAAGGTTAGGAAATTACTTGCTTCTGATCACCATTTTAAATAAAATAACTAATGTTTTAAGAATGAAAAATAGCAGCCAACATAGAATAATTCCATGGGATTCCTTTTAATGAGAGCAGCACATCTTTTAGTTAAATTAAACTTTTGCATGACAAAAGATATCCACAAAAATACGACCTATTATACGGACGTTTTTCATTCGGCAAACTTCGCGGTATTCGACGGCAGGTAAAACCCACGCCGCGGAAAACACTCATCGAAAAACTACATCTCTTTTTCAAACCATCAAACCAAATTCTGATTTTAAAATTAACGAGTTTTAGTATTTAAATGATGAATACGGGGTTGACAAATTAATTAAAAGGCAGAATTTAAATTGATTATCTAAATTAACATTTACGGTAAATTAATGAAAATTTAATTACAAGCAGCAGAATTCAAAATGTTTTCACTGATTGGAAAACGAAACTGAAATTTCTTCCTGTCAGCAAACGGCATCAAAAGAGGGCAGTGCATCATTTCAATGACGTCATCATAAAGCAAGTTGACTTCATCGATACGAGAGCTCCAGAGATGTGCTCCTAAAATAACGGAGTGCGCATGCGCAATCTGCCGATCCGCTCCCAAAGCAGATATGAATATCGGCGGCGAAAAATGAACTTGCTTTACGGTGAGAGATAAAAACGTCAACATCGGGGAACAATGATTGAATTCAAATAGACATCGATGCAAAAAAATAGCTGAAAGGAATAAAATTAAACCAAATTTAAATACTGTGAGAAGTATTCTCACAGTTATTTCAGTGCATATTTAATTTTTATAATTTTACACTTTTCTAGTGCAGGTATTACATAATTTTTAAATAAATGTATTTTCTTTATAAACAATGTAAATGGTTAAACTTCGGAAAACTACTTTTTTGTACAAATAGTAAAGTCGATGTTTTTGGTTTTGGCTATGGTAGATTAGTTGGTACGGATAAAAAAACTGCCAGACAGCATATAGAAGAGGTGTTTCCACGGAAAAGTCTAAAAGAGATACAATAAATGAAAAATATATTTTTTTTAATTGTTTTAAGTGTAACACGTCAGAAAAAATGTTTTGCTTACTGGATTGTTAAACGATATTGGTCTACTTCGTATGAAAAAATAAAAAATCAAATCAAACCAAAAACAAACTGAAAGTTGCTTCATTAAGATTTATATCTGTAATAGTTAAAGATGCAAATTGAAAAAATGCATCCAACAACTGGTAAGATGTCAGGGTGAAATTTGACAGTTTCTTTTGGGAAAATGTCCTACAGATTTGAATATATGATAATTTATTAGGTAAACAAATTTAAATCACCAGTTAGCTGCTTAGACTTTCGTGAGATGTTCTTTAAGTGCAATTGTAAACAATCAAAAAAATTAAAAATTAAACTAAAAGTGGAGTTGCTAAAATTCAGATATATTAATGTTAAATGGATTATGTGATGAATATCAGCAGCCAGTTGGTAAGTCAGTGGGTTTATTCCTGTCTAACGAGCTGACTTGTTATCTCCATCAGTTTACTTTATTAGTAATAGTATACTCCAATCTCAAAGTCGCTAATTTCAGTTAAAAATAAATATTTTTACATGCAGTTTTTTCGGCAAGTTCCATCTTATACAGTTTTTGAAAAAGTTTCAGTTGCAGTAATATAAGTTTATTTAATATACCTTTTATCATTTTGCGATATCGTTATAGCTACAGATACCCCCGCCCTCTCCACACGCTACAGGCTATAGGCCAGCTGACCAATAACTTTTTAATATTTAATATTATATCTTTCACGATATATTACGATAGATCTTACATATTTCACGATGTAAAATATGTTGGAAAATATAAGCTTTTGATACAATGGTAATATATTCTTGAAAAGAAAATTTCAAATTTTTCATTTACATTAGAAACATAAAAGTGAACACTGCATACCATATTATTTTATACAGTCAAATGGAATTATATAGCTTAACATAAATAAGGTTATAGAGATATGTCGTTAATTGGCAAAAGATTACGTTCGAGACGGTTTTATAACCCTTGAAAACCGGGATTTATTTTCTATTATATATATGTATATATATATGTAATAATAAAATTTTTCGCCTCTTTTTCTTAGTAAAACTATTCCAAATTCTTAATATTTTTCCTTTTTTACCTATCTTTAATAATATCTTAATATCTTTTGTCTTTTATTTCATGCATTTAAAGTTGCGTATTCTTTTATTATTCTAAAAAACCTTAATCCATTCTCCTAATCTTATAAAACCCATTAAATTACTTTTTCATTTTATTCTAAAACTAAATTCTCTTTCTTTCGAATGTTTTAATATCATTTATTCTTTCGTGTTCTATACCCACAATTCCATGCGTCCGCCAGTGCTATTTGCGCTTTTATTCTCACGCCGTATAAAAGAGTTCTTTATTGACGTCATCCTTTCCCATCGAATCGTAATCTTGTTCTATGTCCCACCCTCCCCCACCTCTCTTCTAGCATTGGTCTGTTACCTTTCTGTAACCGTCCGTACGTTGTTGTTCGGAGTACAAATATCGTTACATCGGCGATGGAGAGAAGATTTTTACGTTTTTCTGGTTGTCTAATTAAGCTGCGTCGCTTGGAGTGAACGTTCGAATGTGTATATCCTAATCTTATAACATCTAAAGTCTTATGAAGTGATGATCGATTTTTGTGAGTGGATGGAATAACTACTGGAAGTGTTTTACTATATTTTTGTCAATAAAACCAGTTTAAAAAGTGACGATGACTCTCTATATTAATTACGTAAGGGAAATTATCAATGTGTTTTGAGCCTGTCTTTCTCGCCACTCTGACTGCAATCCGGTATTTTCAATATAACGGATGGATGGTTTTGATTGCTCTACTACATTTTATGTCGAGGTGTACTGGTGTCGCCTAAATATCTGAAAGTCGGTAGCAAAATGCTACATATATATATATATATATATATATATATATATATATATTGTAGAAATTGAAAGTTTGAGTTGTTTCCCCTTATCGATAGGATCGCATTTGATTGAAAAACAATATTAAAAAAAATACCCGATGTCAGGTTCTGCCAAGGGAAGACCCACATAATTGTATGGGTTCGGCCTTAATGCAGCCGTTTTTGGACTAAACACAATTGTGTAATTTGGGATTATATGTGCAAATATCTAAAAATAAAGTTTAAGCAAAAAATATTGTTGTTTATTGAGATAAATTTCATCAGCCACTATGAAAATGTTTGAAACAACTTTTTTTTTTAGACAGACCACTACAATTTCATTTTATGAGACGTGCTCAACGCTCGCACCCCACTTAAGAGCCGTTGATTCGTATTGAAAGTCTAAGTTAAGGGGTTAAACATATGCTTGACAGTATTATACAGTGGTGTAGTCAATGTAGTGGTGTAGTCAAGGTTTATGCACAGTTTCCGAAGGAATTTCGTCAAGAAAATAACATGCGATTTCATAAGGGGTAGCAGTTATCAAACGGAGCTGAATTCAATTTTGGATGCAAGTGGTGGTATGGATAATTTGATTGATGTAATGAGATAGTATGATATTTTGTTGTGCGTTGATTGTATGTTTGGTTTGGAATTTCTTTTTCAATTTTGGTCTTGGCTGGTGAAGGGGAATGTTGCATGCATACAATCTTGATTTAATCCTGCTGTGGAAATCATGAGTCTTCGGGCTTCTTGTTTTATGGTTTTGTTCTTCCACTTGGTTATTTAAGAGATTTTGTTTATAATGGTTTTTAGCTCACAGGCTATCAAAGCCTGAAATTTGGCCTGAGAGCTAATGTGCCCGCCGGTTCTGTATGTATGTATGCATGTATGTATGTACGTACGTATATAAGTACGTAACGCGATAACTCTTGATAAAAACATCGGATTTCCTTTAAATTTTTTTTCTAAGTTCATTCTGATAAGGCGCTTCCCTGATTAGTTTTGGGAGTTCATTGGTTAAGTATAAAGGGGGGAAACGGGGCTACGTCCCTCCCCTTAATTTAGATAAAGGTGTTTTTCATGCAGAATTATTCGATTTGCTCCAAATTTGGTATATCGGTTTATTACGTTAAGGAACTTCCCTGATTAGATTTGGAGGTTCATTAGTTAAGTATAAAGGGGGGAAAGGGGGATACTCCCCCTTTAATTTAGATAAATGGGTTTGTCGTGCAGAATTATTCGATTTGCTCCAAATTTGGTATACTGGTTTATTATGTTAAGAAGCTGTCTTGATTAGATTTGGAGGTTCATTAGTTAAGTATAAAGGTGTGAAAGGGGATAGATCCCCCTTAGTTTAGATAAATGGGTTTTTCATGCAGAATTATTCGATTTGCTCCAAATTTTGTATACCGGTTTATTATGATAAGAAACTGCCTTGATTAGATTTGGAGGTTCATTAGTTAAGTATAAAGGGGGGGAGGGGGATAAACCCCTCCCCTTTTAATTTAGATAAATGGGTTTTTCATGCAGAGTTATTCGATTTGCTACAAATTTGGTATATCGGTTTATTATGTTAAGGAGCTGTCTTGATTAATTTTAGAGGTTTATTGGTTAAGTTTAAAGAGGGGGGCTGGGGCTAGACCTCCCCTTAATTTAGATAAATGGGTTTTTCATGCAGAATTAATCGATTTGCTCCAAATTTGATATGCCGGTTTATTCCGATATGTACTTCCTTTATTAGATTTGGAGGTTCATTGGTTAAGTATATTAAGGAGAAATGGGGGCAAGCCCCCTCCCTTTAATTTAGATAAATGGTTTGTCATGCAGAATTATCCAATTTACTTTAATGTTTTCTTCTATGTTCATTGTGATAAGGAGCATTCCTAATTAGATTTGGTGGTTCATTAGTTAAGTATAAAAGGGGGTTAGACCCCCCCGTTAATTTAGCGAAATGGTTTTTTCATGCAGAATTATCTGATTTGCTTCAGATTTGTTATACCGGTTAATTATGTTAAGGTGCTTCTCTGATTAGATATGAAGGTTCATTGGTTAAGTTTAAGGCGGGGGAACGGGAGGCAATCCCCTTCATTTATTTTTTGTGGGTATTATTCTTTGAAATGAGAGTACAGTATACTATTAGTGTGAATAGCCTGTGAGCTCAATGTCATCAGTTTAATTGGGGACTTTTCTTTTTATTTTAAAGTTTATTTGCATTATTTTTGTTTGTTTTAAAAGTAATGGTGTGTGATTAGTGTTAATTTTCATAACTGGCGTTTTAACTATATATATATATATATATATAATAAAAAGGGAATCACAAATATATAAAAATATTTGCAAAATTCTAAAGACGAACAAGATATGCACATAGGAAACCAGTATGTAAAATGAGAAAATATGAATAACCCACAGAATCATCAAATGAGCTTTCAGGTTAATTCATATTGAAGATGCGTTATTTCACCCAATTTTGTCGGCATTAAGCCTAAAATGACAAAATTTAGCTCCTAATAGCGCATTATAAAAAATAAATGATAAAAGATTAAGAGATCTAAAGAAAGATACACCTCATACAAGATATTAAAAATTGAAAAATGATTATAGGAAAATACCTCAATTATAAACACACACACACACACATATATATAAATATATATATATATATATATATATATGTATAATCACAAAAATATACATAACGTATTTTTACGGGAGACAATGAAAAATATAAATTGGCAAACTAAGGGCAGTTTCACTCTTTTTGATCAAACCACAATCCTAATAAATTATTTTCCAATGTCAAAGAAATTTTTATCTAAAAAAACTTTTACGTTGAAGCTTTTTCTGCCTGGATAAAGATAAAGAAACATTCTTAAAGGCATTTATGATGATTTCCTGGAGTTTCACGGTCTGAAAAGAGAAATTCCAACATTATCACTCGTTGAAAAATTTTCTGAAAAAGTTAAAGAATTCTTACTATCTTAGAAGAAGGAAATAACTATCGTTAAAATATAGACTGCGTCGAATTAAAAGTAAATAGAAATCTTGGTTATTATTTCATTTCGTGAAGTTACGTTTCAGAAAAGTTTTCTTTTAATGTGAAATATATTTTTATCTGACAAGAAATATACAATCTGTCATTCTTTATTTCATTTTAAAAAGACCATTTTTCTTTACAAATTTGTAGCGAAAGAAAAATATGATTTTCCAATAAAGTAATTATTTAAAGGAAATTTTCTGTAAGACTTTACTTTTAATTTCACCTGTAAATAATAAATTTCATTGACAAATAAAATTTTTTTTTTCAAAATATTTACTTTTTACACTTTAATACCTTGCGTATAAGAAGGTAATGCATCATAGTTTCATTATGTAAGCATATTTTTCATAATACTAAAGGTTAAAAATGCTAGCCTGTGTTTTCTCTTAATGCATTTAATATAGGTATATATTAAGTTAAATATGTAAATTATTGGAAAATATTCTTTAGCAGAAATTGACGAAGGCAATTTAATAAATAACGACCCAGATTAACTAATGCATGAACACTATATTCCGGATTAGAAGTGAGTTGATATTACAATCTGAGTAAGAATCTTTACGTAAATTTTCGTTCTCAAAAGTAAATTAAAAAAAAAAAAATTGATAGTCCTCCACTTTTGTCAATTACTAGTAATGGAATATATGCTAGAAAATTGTGAAATATGGAAAATGTTTCGCGATGTAAGTAATTATAAACAATCTTTAAAATAATGATATATCTAACAAATTTACACTAAGAATAATTAAACTTATATTTCAAATTAAATACTATATTTAATTGACTATTAATCAATAAAAATACTTAAATCATAGTACTTCATTTTAAATTCAAATCAAATTTTAAATTAATTGCTTAAAAGGTGCAACGTCCAACCTAGTGGAAAAGATTCCATGCCGGGTCTAGAACCCAGGCAATCAGTATAGCGCACTGACATTCTACGGACTAAACCACATGGAACGATACCCACCCTGGAACATCGCACTATTACAGGTTAGCAAGACTTCAAATGCAGTACAAGATGGATTTTTTTTTCTGTGAGCCACCGACATGGGGCAAACACGAAACATAATTAAATTCTGCATCGATTGAAACTAAATTAATACTTGGAAAATTTTCCAGAGCGAAACATTCGCCTTGCATACAATATTTAATTGAAAATCAAATTTCAAATTAATTGCTTAAAAGGCGCAAAGGCCAAAGTAATGAAAAAGATTCCATGCCGGGACTTTTTCACTAGGTTGGCCTTTGCGCCTTTTAAGCAATTAATTTGAAATTTGATTTTGAATTGAAATATTATATGCACGGCGAATGTTTCTCTCTCGAAAAATGGAACAGATGTCATACGTTCCCCCCGGCCGCCATCTTGGAAGTCTTATTGGCCTGAAAACCCCTTTCCCGCCAAGTAGTAAATGTCGCCAAGCACCGGTTTATACGCATGTTTGGCTTAACGAAAAAAAATGTAAATAATAAACAAAATTCGCTAAACTGGCATCAGTAATCCTTGTATGAGAGCTTCGTGCACATTTACTGAAAAAAAACACCGCCGAATTCAGCATTTCTCGCGGTATAACATTCTCAAAATTCAGCAGTTCTCGTTTTGTAGCAATCTCAAAACGTAAAAAACTCTTAAAGCAACAAAATATACATAAAAAACGAAGCTCCCTAAAGTGGCAATCAGCAATAGTTGTATGAGCGCTTCGCGCACATTTACCGAAAAAAAAAACATCGCCGAATTCAACATTTTTCGCGGTATAGCATTCTCAAAATTCAGCAGTTCTCGTTTTGTAGCAATCTCAAAATGTAAAAAATTCTTAAAGCAACAAAATATACATAATATTATCAACATACCTTAACAGACATTTGCTTTCTTGAAACCTCCAGCACAGAATATCTCTCATAACACCGCCGTCATTTTCCAAAATAGGCTTAATACGCATTGACATGCTATAAACAAACCTCCCTTTCTTGTGAAAATTTCCTCATATTTCTTAATTACTTCAGCAAGAGCGTTTAAACGGACTACAGAAACTATAGTCAATGAAATACATCCAATAAATTTAATATAAAAATAAAAAGACAACTATAGAACACGATACACGATATCAAAATACATCCACAAAATTCTAAGCTTCTCAGGGGTTGCCAGAACACGACACGTCACAGCACACACGTCATACGGGGTTTCCATATCGAGTTTGTCATATCCGTAAACACCGCCAACACGCCAACAAAAAATCGTCAAACAATTCAAAACAATAACGGCTGAGGGAAGATACGACATCTATGCCTTAAAAATTTCCAAGTATTAATATAGTTTTCATCGATGCTGGATTTAATTATGTTTCATGTTTGCCCGATGTCGGGGGTTCACGGAAAAATACTCCATCTAGTGTTACTTTTGCAGCCTTGCCAACCTGTAAAAGGAAGGGTTCCAGGCTGGTTGTCGTTCCATGTGGTTTAATCGGTAGAATGTTAGTGCGCTATACTGATGGCTCAAGTTCGAGTCCCGGAATGGAATATTTTTCACTAGGTTGGCCTTTGCGCCTTTTAAGCAATTCATTTGAAATTGTATTTTCATTTAAAATATTGTATGCAAGGCGAATATTTCTCTCTGGAAAAATTTCCACGTGTTAATCATAGTACTTAATTTCAACAATTTATGAAGGTATAAAACGGAAAATATAAGGAGAACGGAAGGTATAAGGAGAAAATTGATGCAGTATCGTTTCATTAAATGAACAAATTATTGATAAAGTTTAAAATTAACGATTCTATTCTTTGTCGATATTCGTGTTGTGTTCAATCACCTAATTGGATTAACACAAAGTATAAAATATATCTGCATTTTTCATATATGAGTAAAATTAAAATTAATAATAATATAGATGATTTGAATAAAAACAGTTAAGTTAACAATGTCTCCACCGGATATCCATATTCATTATAAAAGTGAAAATCGCATTTAGGGAATATGGGATATACGTCAGAAACATTTTAATACACTTACATTAGGTATCTGTCTATATCATAAACAATGGAATGAGGCCTAATTCTTTTTTTTTTTTTTTTTTTTTTTTTTTTGTGTGTGTGTGTGTGTAGTTAATAATGTAAAATTTAATTTACAAACTGGTAACCATGGAACATGTTGTGATTAATTATTATTTTATGTGCAAGCATACTTCTTAAGTGATACTAAAGTGAATAAAGCAAAAATCTACCTAAAGAAGATTTCCAATTTTCATTCCTTTTGCTTTCTTGGAAATTAACATCTCACTATACAAAAATTACATATTCTTAGATAAATTCTGATGAAATCTTCGTTCGTATGGATGTTTACTTTTGAATACCAGTAAATTTAAAATGTGTTTCAGCCTTTTTTTTAAGTCGTAGAATCAGAATGCGAAGTTAAATGTTTGCACTTCTGGTATTCAAAAATAATCGCCGGAACGAGGAGGGTTTTGAACTGACGGGGTTACATTGTTTACATATTAACCATTTTTAAATAAACGAGAATCTTTAAACCATCTTATTCTTTGTGCAAAATTTCGTCTGGAGCAATTTTATATAATTGATCAGGATAGATAGGAATGTTGATGGAACAAATCATCGTGTTTCTAGTACCTTACATACCACAAAGATTATTATTGTGTGAAATCTTTCACATATAATAACAGTATGAAAAAACACTGAATCTGATTTTTCTGTTACGTCGATCGCTGTTGTAGTTATAGACATACAATTTATATAGATTTACATACATAATTTATCCATAATAATAAAGATATAAAGGGGTTTGTGTTTTTCGGCCCTCGATGTCTAGGAAAATCCATTGCACGCAGTGGTCTAAAAAATTGGTGTGGTTAGACGAAGACAGGATGCAATGGAACGGAGAATCAAATTTTGAAATCCTTAATTTAATTTCTTTTTTGGATTTTTTTTTTCGCGTTTTCAGCAATTTTAAATTAGGGAATTAATGTTTAAATTAATAAAAGGAATATGATCTCAAGCTTTTAGTACCTATATAGCGTATTTTCTCCTCTTTTAAATAGAATTTATTTAGTGTTCGTAGTTTGATGTTTGAATTTTTCGCATTTTTTAATTCCCCTTTTAAATGAAAAGGGAGACTTTATTTTATCAAATACGAATGTATGTGAAATTTTAGTCATCTAATTTCGTAATTAGGGAAGAAATCTTAGGAAATCGTTTAATAAAAACAAAAAATAAAATTTGATCTTTTTTTATTAATTATTAATGAAATTCAGTCGGTCATTTTTTTTTTTTGGAGATGTAAGAAGAACACGCAGGAAAATTGGACGTCTTGCATGATTAAATCAAAATAGAAAAAATGCCAAATTAATACTTATAACATCGAGACGTGAAGAATGATGCTGAAAATTTGAATTTAAAGGAGAGAATATGTTTATTCGTGAAAATGAGATATGCTGCACTTCCTACAGTTGCGTTACTTCGCGTATGAAATATGAAGATAGGGACACTGTCACTGCTATTGCCGTTGTTATTATCTCTCAGCCCTATGGCGCAGGCTTTCCGTCACCCGCCCACCACCACAAACACACACCGCTAGGATTGTTTATGTATTATATTTAGTTTAATTTTAAGAATATTTAAGGTAATATCGTTTGTTATTTTTTTAAATTCCGCATATTAACAAAGATGAACCGGTTATAGTGATTTCTTCTTTTATGGTCACTCACAATAATTCCATCTCACCATTACCTTCATCTTCATATTATATTTAAATTAATTTTAGGTATATTTAAAGTAACAATTTTAGTGATTGCCAGTTTAATTATAAATCAGGCACTGGACCCCTTTTCAGTGATTTCATTTGAACATTACTACTAAAGTAAATTTGGAATATTTAAAGAAGTCACGTACAAGTCTGCTGTATTGGCCAAGTCTGCTAGTAGAATTTATATTTAAGTAAATTTAAAATAGTCTCTCCTAAAATCCCTGAAAAAATATGAATATTTTTAATACATTTATATATTTTTAAAAACATATATTATTATTAAAAGAGAATATTTTTAAAAAATAAATGTAATAATGGTAAAGCAAAATTAATTCAAAAATAATTATTATTATCATACTTTTTACGGCAGGGTTTTCTACCTCATAGTATATCTATATCCCATATATATTGTAAACCTACGTTATACTGAGTAGGTTTGATGCTGCATTTTCATTAGTCTACGACATATATGCCCTACAATGTTCTGAGAAATTTGTTTCCTTTATTTCTTGACTGTTAGCCATTTTGCCTTTCATAATGAGCTTCTCTGTTTCACCTCATTTTAAAGTTTTTATGCAAATCTTTAGATTATATGAAATTTTACTCATAATGAGTTTTAAAAACTGCTAAACAGTTTTTTTTCTGAAAATAATTTAACGCAATTTATGGTTTTTAATATGTTTAGTGCATTTTACCGTTTAAAATTCATTCAATTACTCTTTAAAAAGTCAAATTTTAAATCATCAAATATTCTATAATATAGGTAATCATTATCACTTATTGAGTTTTGATGAAATTTAATTTTTGAAGATGTTTGACAGCCGCATTAGCTTTTTATTAAAATTTAAACTTTCTACTAATATATATGATAAATATTACCGAATATTGACAAAACTGAAAAAAAAAACGGCTTTATTAGTTTAGGAATTGCAAACCGCACCGACAGAAAAAAAATCTGTGTAATCAGATATCGATATGAAACAGACAAACAAAATATGACTCATATTTACTCAGGTCAAAACTCTTGCTAGTACCAGCATAAAAATATGGTAGTTATTGCTATGCATTGTTCTGTCTTCCAGATTTTCATGCTAACATATGCTTTACAATGCTAGCCAGCATCACATAGCTAGCTTACACAGCAACAGCATGAAGAGCTATATACAAGCATTTTATGCTTGTTTGCTGTTTAAGCCCCATCGTAAAATTCCTAGCTGTTCATTGTCTTTGTATTTAATTGTTTTAATTACACAAAATATAATAAAATCCGTGCTTTTCAAAAAGAGAATTTAGTCAGTTAAATTTCAAAATTCAAGGGGCACTTTTTCATTTAAGAAATAAGTTCATAAGAATCAAATTGAAAATATGTACAATTGACCCCTCCCACTCCGATAAGGACTAAAGTTTTAAAATCTTAACACCTACCTGAATTTGATTATTTCTATCCTAAATACACTTCAAAATCTTTTATTTTTCTGCAACAAATAATTATAACTATATTCAAAGCATTCATTGAGCAAAGAAAATTCCACTAATGAATTATAATAATCAAGTCATATTCTAATTATCCATTAAACATAGAAAAAACCCTAATAATAAAATAACCTTATTAATTGAAACTTGGAGGATAACAGAATCGATAAATTCAAACTCTATCTTATAAAAATTTCAACACACAACAAAATCAACTTTGCACCCATTAGCCGCATTAAAAATCGTTTACAAACACGATCCCAGTATCGAAGTAAGTAGAGCATTCTGTTTCCAAACCGGAGGTAGTGAGTTCTGTCCTTCTCAGAGGAAAAGAAAACCCGACATACGTTTCCCCTTATAAAAAATGTAGGTACTTCAGAAATTCTCCAAAGATGGCGCCACCAGCATATTTTTTTTTCTAACTGGGAGAATAGCAAAAAATAAAAGCAAGTGATGCTAGAAAAGTAATGCTAGAATAGCAAAAATTAAAAGCAAGTGATGCTAGAAATGTAATTCCAGCATAGCAAAAGTTAAAAGCAAGGATGCTAGAAAAACAAAAATTAAAAGCAACTGATGGTAGAAATGTAATTATAGAATAGCAACACAAAAAGTATCTGTTACTTGTGAATTAATGCTAGAATAGCAGGAATTACAAGCAAGTGGTGGTATTTATTGCTGCTAGTCCAGCAACATATTCACGCAACACAAGCTTGAATATGTATGCTGACCAAGCAGTAAAGTGTTCCAATATACACCATGACTTGCTGCTAATTATGGTGGAACCAGCAAATGTATTATGGTAGTTTATGCTATTTTACTTTGCTGGGTACAGCATTTAATGCTTGTCTAGCAAACAAATACCATCATGTATTTCGACTTTGGTAAGTACCTTATTAAAAACAAATGTCAAGGAATATCAAATTTTTGTTATTTATAAAATATTTCAAAATACTATGAAGTGTAACCACTTTGCATCATACAAATATATTCTTTTATCACTTTCGTCACAATATTTTTGTATTATAAAAAATTGCTCCTGACAATTAAAATAATTTAATCAGGGAAAATAAACCGTCTATTTTCAAGAAAAATATTCTTCCTGATCCAATTATTTTTCATAGAGAAAAAAAAATATTTTAAATATGTTTCGTTTTCGTACCATCAGCAGGCAATAGGTTTTAACACTTTATGTGCTGAATTATGAATTCAAGAAAATTTTATCTTCCAAAGCATTTTTCGTGAATTGTTGAAACTACATTAGAAGATCTGTATAATCATTTAATAAATTTTAGAAAGATTTTAGAAGGTTTGAAGAATTAAGAAGGATTAATTAAATTTTAATTTATAAGGATTTTGTGCAATATTTGTAACCCCACTCAAATCTTTTATTTTAAATATTTTTTTAGTATTTTTTAGAATTAGGAAATGTACACATATAATGTTTTTACAATAGAAATATAGAAATACTTCCGAATTGAAAAATTCCACCCTTCTCAATGCCAAGAAAGCTGGAATTATGCAAAGGCAAAAGAAATCATCCTTTTAAAAATATTTTTGTTTTGTGTAGCAAATAATGCTTTTGGAACAAGATAAAGTAATGTATCTATAACTCAGTTTAACTGTATTACTACTAATCGATATATTAAATGAATTTTATAACAAGTTGCTTTAATGGTACTTAAATACCGTGAATAAATAAAGGGTTAAACCACAGAAGCACAAATATAAACTTTTTTTTTTATTAAACTGGGTTGCATTTGGGCAATTCCAAACCCGTGTTAAAATTTTTAGTATTTTATTTTTACATCAAATAGGTAATATATATATATATATATATATATATATATATATTTCCTGTAATATTAAACCTATGTGTTTCATATTCGCAATGCATTTTATAAAATTTTGAATATTTAAAATCAATAAAATGCATTATAATACAGAATAGTTTCATTTTATGTGCTTATTTGTTTATATATTACATATCTGTTGTTGGTTTGTTACAGGTAAGATTACATACTTCTCACAACTATATTATGGCTACTGTGAAATGTTGTGGTAGACGAATGTTTCTAAACCCTATCTGAATGAAAATACATTTTTGTGAAAATAAATTGAATGTTATTTTATAAGTAATATGGACAAACAAGGGGGCATCTGAAAGGTATGGTATTTCCTGTTTGTCTGTTACAATACCACCTTTTTAATTATAATTATATATATTAAATAATTTATTCATAATAACTATATTAATCTATCGTCTAATATCATATGCTAATTGTAGCAATCTTTGAATTATCTAATTATTATTTTTAGTGTTCCGTACAAGTAAAAACGGAACCATTATAAGTTTACTCCGGTGTCTGTCACAACCTGTCAGTCACAGCTATTTTACTCCAAAACTGTGAAACGTGGAAAGTTCAAATTGGGAGAAATAATAAAGTCTATTGACCCACGCATTTACAGATTATTAAACATTCACAAATAGATTTAGGTAAATGTAGCGGGGCTAAGTTACTTGAAAAAATATTTTCAATGTATATCATGTGGGGTATCGTGTGAAAGCTTTCGTATTGCTGAATTCAAAAATACATTTCTTTTAATTTTAGATATTATATTTTCAGAGATATTGTCGAAAATGTAGTGCAAAAACTGGTTCCCCTCCCGTCTATTTCCGAATCTACTTGAACTAAAATTATGAAAATATTAGACGTCGTAGACGTTACTTTAAACGTTGCAGAAAAATTATAGCAATTACTCTAGGTCACATAAATTTTAGAAAAGCGCATTTTTTCGTTACACACTAATTTCGATTCGCTGGCATTCAGCAAAGCTGTTGAAAAGCGCTGGAGGTACCTATCGTAGGAGAAGTATAAAAAGCGTTGTTATTAATGATTTTCGAAAAACGGTGTCGGTAATTAGCCAAGATATTAACCCTTAAAGACATCATGGATGGTTTGGATATACATAATGACAGGGCGGTATACTCTGTATACCATTGGCTTTTAAAGCATAGATAACAACTTTTAATGATATATTTATGTGATGCGATGCCCAATAGCAATATAAAATCAATAAACATCAAATTGTTAAAAGAAGATTAATTTAATTAGAATTAATCATATAAATGCTCGTACTACTCGCACTATGGGGTTCGCGACTAGTTGGCATTGAGTGGATCTCTCGATACGCCTCCCGTGTCTTTAAAAGTTAATTAAAACTTTATGTGGAAAAACGCAGCACGGATCAAGGCGCATTCCGCCTTTGCGACCTCTTTTGAAGTGAGCTGAGCGCAATGTCAAGTTTAAACTTTAAACAAGGGTTTTGTTTTAAGTACATTGTAAAAAGAAAAAAAATACTACACTGAATTTAGTTTTATGAAATGCTAAATAAAGTTTAAATATGAACTACTTTTATTGTCAGTACCAAATTAAGTTCATTATAAACAGATTAGGATAAGATTTAAAAAAGTTATACAGAATAGAAATGTTTGATATTATTTATGCTTTATATCTCTTTGAACTTTTATGGTATAGCCATTCATACTTTTCTAGTACATACAGCTAAACCAACCCTACGTTGAATAGTTTTTTGTAAAGTCTTATTATTCTTTCAGCAACTATTTTTTTAATAATAGTGTTAATAATTCATACATTTATTGTACAGAACTCTCTGAGTACGAGTAATACTCTGACTTGACCGTCATTTTCTCTTCTATGGTTGTTAGTCTGTTACAATGGAACTGCCCATTTGTAAAGTATAAGAATACTAGCAAACCCCGCGGCTTTGCTCGCGTAATATTTGAAATATGCCAAGTGATATTTATGTGTCTCATTTTTATTAAAAGGTACTAACTAAATTTTTATTTTATTAAAAGGTAATATTTTATTTTATTAAAAGGTACTTATTACTTTTAGGAATAATTAAAAAAATAACTATTTAAAACACAGTTTGATTAAACATTATTGTTACACTGCATAAGGCAGAAATGAGACTTAAATTAATAAAACGAAATAAAACTAAATAAGTAATAATTTAGAAAATATTTTGAAACTTTTATGCTCAATTAATACGCTCATTTCAGTATTCATTTGAAGTTTTGAATTTTTTAGAAACCATCTTCTGACATCTTAAAATTAACCATCATGTCAAATTCCAAGTCCTACCACCTCTCTCAACATAAAGGGCTATGTTGAAATAGGAAATGTCACCATTAATTTGCCAACATTAATTTTGAAATTGGTTTGTTATTTCCTAATATTCCACAGAAACGTAATTTAGAAAGCTTTTAAAGGCCTTTTTTAGAACGTTTGTTGTTTCTGTAAATCCCAGGTGGTAGAATCATCGGCATAAAATATAACCTGTGTAGGATCAGAGACTGTTAGCATTGATTCGCAACTATTACTTTTATATTTGATTTATATTCCCTGAAATTACGTAGAAATCGTAAATTAGGACTTTTTTAGAATGCTTTTCGCACCTCCCCTTCACTTCACCCCTTTTTAATTCGAATTTATTTTCGACAGTCCTTCGAGGGCATTTATATTTTATAAGTAACTATCATGCCATATTTAAAGTTTCTAGCCTTTACAGTATCACAGAAATCGCAATTTAGAAAGCTTTTAGCTACTGCAACCCTCTGGTGGTAGTGGCACATACATAAAATATAGCTTATGTTTGAGCAGGTTCTATCACCAACAATTTGTTATCATTATTTTTTTAAACGGTTTGGTATTTGATAAATTACATAAAAAATGTAATTTATAACGCTTTTTGCTCACTTCATCTTTTTAAATTTGAAATTTTCTTTCGACAGTTCATAGAAAGCAGTTGCATCTTGTAAGTAAATAACATGCCATATTTCAAAGTGTTAGACCCTTCAGTTATGCAAAAAACGCAAATTAGAACATGTTTTGCTTTCGCAACCCTCAGATGGTAGTGACAGCAACATAAAATATAACCTATGTTATAGCAGGGACTGTCACCATTGATTTGCAACCATTACTTTTGAAATAGGCTTAGATTGGGTTTACCTTAGATGGAGTAGAAATCGCAATTTAGAACGTTTTTAGGACGCTTTTCGCGCATTTTCACCCCTTTTTAAATTTCCAATTTTTTCGAAACTCTTCTTAAAGATCATTTATATATAATAAATATGTACCTTGCCTAATTTTAAGTTGCTAGCCCCTACCAATCACAAAAATCGAAATTTGGAATGCTTTTTTGCTCCTGCAACGCCTAGGTGATAGTGATACCGACTTGAAATATCATCTATGTTAGAGCAGAGGCTGTCAGCATCAATTTCTTACCATTACTTTTGAAATCAGTTTGATTCTTCCTGAGATATTGGTGACAAATCGGCATTTAGAACGTTTTTAGAACGCTTTTCGCTCATTTTGCTCCTGCATCTCCTCTGGGGTAGTGGAAACAGATATAAAATATAGCCTATCTTGAGCAAGATCTGTCACCATTATTTTAACACCATTATATTTGAAATCGGTTCAGTATTTCCTGAGATTGCATAGAAATTGCAATTTAGAACGTTTTTTACAACGCTTTTTGCGCATTTTCACCCCTTTTAAATTTCGAATGTTTTAAGAACTGTTCATAGAAATCCTTTATATCTAATAAGTAGCTGATACTTCAAATTTCATATTTCTAGGCCCTTCAGTAACACATAAATCGCACTTTTAGAACGTTTTTTGCTCCTACACCCCCTTTGGGGTAGTGGCACCGACATAAAATATAGCCTATCTTGGAGCAAACGTTGTCACTATCATTTTGACACCAATATTTTTTAAATCGGTTTGGTATTTCCTGAGATTATGTAGAAACTACCATTTAGAACGTTTTTTAGAACGCTTTTTGTGCATTTTCACCCCTTTTAAATTTCGAATTGTTTAAGAACTGTTCTTAGACATCGTTTATATCTTATAAGTAACTAATATTCCAAATTTCATATTTCTAGGTCCTTCAGTAACGTAAAAATCGCATTTTTAGAAAGTTTTTTGCTCCTGCACCCCTTTCGGGGTAGTGGCACCGACATAAAATATAGCCTATGTTCTAAGTTGGACTAACACCATCTTTTGATACCATTACTTTTGGAATCGGTTCGGTATTTCCTGAGATTATGTAGAAACTACCATTTAGAACGTTTTTTAGAACACCTTTTGTGCAGTCTCACCCCTTTTAAATTTCGAATTCTTTAATAACTGTTCTTAGACATCATTTATATCTTGTAAGTAACTAATATTCCAAATTTCATATTTCTAGGCCCTTCAGTAACGCAAAAATACCATTTTTAGAACGTTTTTTGCTCCTGCACCCCCTTTGGGGTAGTGGCACCGACATAAGATATAGCCTATGTTCAAAATTGGACTAACACCATCATTTTGATACCATTACTTTTGAAATCGGTTCGGTATTTCCTGAGATTATGTAGAAACAACCATTTAGAACGTTTTTAGAACACTTTTTGTGCAGTCTCACCCCTTTTAAATTTCGAAATGTTTAAGAACTGTTCTTAGACATTGTTTATATCTTGTAAGTAACTAATATTCCAAATTTCATATTTCTAGGTCCTTCAGTAACGCAAAAATCGCATTTTTAGAACGTTTTTTGCTCCTGCATCCCCTTTGGGGTAGTTGCACCGACAAAAGATATAGCCTATGTTCTAAGTTGGGCGAACACCATCATTTTGATACCATTACTTTTGGAATCGGTTCGGTAGTTCTTGAGCTTATCTCCGCCAAATAAACAATTTTTTCCTCTTTATAATAAGAGTATAGATAAGTAGAAAATGAAAGAACTAAAAAAATTCTAACTAAAAGAAAAATAATCTGTTTTTATCTTTAAGTGTGAGTGTCTAAAAGTTATTTAAGTTTTCTTGACGTTGTGACATGAACATTTCGATTTATCGCGAATATTTACTCCATCCCAGTAATTCGCAAAGTCCAGCACATTTATTGAACTTTTATACACATTTCTCAAAACAATACATGTTAAATAAAATTCTAATAAAACTAATATATATCCTGCTACGAATTAGACAATTCTCCAAAATATTACAATAATTTTAGAAACATTTGCTTTTATTTTTATGTAATTCCAAATAAAATAAAAAATATATATATAAATAAACTTTTAGAACTATGATTTTCGATATCAGGAGAATAATAGGTTTGTTTAAATTAGCGAATTGAAAAAATTGAATTTTAGAAAATTTAACTGAAAGGAAAGTTTCTTTCTCAAGTGACAAAAAAATTACTGCATAATGAAAAAGAAAATCTAAGCAAACAAATGCCTAATATTAAAATTAAACGGTGTTTATATAAAAACATGTGTTTGTTTTCGATAATAGAGGAACTAAGAAATGTTACATTAATCTTGAAAAGGTACAAGCGAAGGCACATAAAAATAATTTTTAGCATAGACAGACATCTAAAAGATAAGCCTATGTGATTTTAAATACTTTCAAATATACCCCACTGACTAAATATTCATTAATCCCTTAACGGTCTCATTAAATTACGGTTTAAAAATTTAAATTCCTTATTGACACCACTTTTTTGAGAAAGAAATATTCACCTTATTTAATTACAGGTAAAATGATATCATAATAAAGCCAGTTAAACTATTTTATAAAACTGGTGGGAATATCAAACATTCTGAATAAAAGACACAGCCGTGAATATCTCGGGAGCGAGAATTAAAGGGTTAATCCAATTGATAGGTTATTTGATTTTCTGATAATTCTCTTATTTAAAATTAAATTCCATCACTGTCTTTGCTATAACTTAAACAATATATTTTTTTTACTTCATACTAATAGGATCATTTTATTTATTTTAACAAAAATAATCTTATTTGCTTTCTTCGACAGTCATGATATATCGAAAAAGTTTCTTTTTTACATTGTCGAAATTTTAAATAAAAAATTATAATGATAGTCAACAGATTATAAAACTATTTTTAAAATTAATTCTAAATCTAAATGCATCCCAGTATGTAAAATTATATTTACAACACTAAGGGCGTCAATTCAGTAAGAGAATCCGACACCCAACACGCCGAGAATAGCTACCGAGTGGCTGCCGGAGAACTCTTCAGACTTTAGACGTATCCATGGGCAACCTAAATCTCCAGACACGAACATTATTTGGCATATCTGGGATAACTTGCAACGTGTTGTTCCGAAATTTCTCCACAACCTTGCACTCTTAAGGATTTGTGTGCTGCCTTGCAGGATTCATGGTGTGAATTCCCTCCAAGTACCTTCAGATATTAGTGGAGCCCATGCCGCGTGCTGTCTTGGCAATTCTGCGTGCTCGTGAGGCTCCTACACTGTATTAGGCATTTGTACAAGTTATTCTGACACTGGAGTGTAGCAATAATAAATAAGTTTTTACAGTAATTGTTTATAATAGTTATATAGTTAATAGTTAGTCTGTAGTAATAAGTCTAGTTATTTAGTCAGTGTAATAGTGTAATATTTAATAGTTAGTATACTAGCATTACTGTACTAGTAAAAGTTAGTAGTATAAAAGCTAGTCCATAAGTGAATAGTTAAGAATAATTAAGTCATTGGATAATCGTTGTATCAGTAGAATATCCGTTGTTTTTCTTCGCAAAATAGAGAAGGAAAACGATATTATTGTTATGCTGCACGTATACTTTTCAAACTGTAACTATTTAAGACAGTTTTGCACAATCCTGGATATGGATCTACAGTTAATAAAAATCTATTCATTATATGTCTATATGCTTTAACTCATTCTTGAAAAGTTTTCACGGGTGCTACATATAAACTCCATATGTAATATCACAGTATTAATCCTATTTGATTTTTTAGGATTACATATGTTGTCAGAAACTACATATGTTGAGACTTGAAATTTTGGAGACTTATGGCTGAACACCTCACATCAAACAACAGATCATAAAATTTTGAAAAAGTCTTTTATTTACCCGTCTGGTTCTAACTTGTGTATTTTAAGCTTTTTTCCTAACTGAGCCCTTAATTAAGTTCAAGACTTGAAATTTTGAATACTTATAGCTTAACACTTGCAATTATACTACAAATCATATAAATTAAAATAGTCTTATAATTACCCCTCCGGTCTTTAACTTGTGTATTTTAAGCAATTTTTCTAACCTCTGCATTTTCACCGGGGGCACTTTTCTAACTTTTGTCGACACCCCTTTGAGCACTCTTACATATTATGCACCATAGTCTTACATATTTTAGTTCCATTTTTTACAGCCAGGGTGCGCATAACTATTTCGGGTGCTATGGGCCCAATCCCCTCGACTAATATATATACGGATAGGTTGTAAAAGGGAGTTTCGTTCGGATAGAGGTTTGTTTAGAATAGAGTGTGCCCCCTGGTTGCGAAATTTGGAACTAACAGATTTTTCAAAAGGATAAAGTGTTTTGAAAGGAATATTAAAGGAAACCCTCGGTGCGATCTGTGATCTAACTTACTCACTTGTTTTAACATCATTTTCAGACGTACTTGAAATGTTTCTCGTCATACTCTGTGTCTCTTTGTTAGTTTATGTCTTCTTTATCTTTATAAGATGGGCACTCTTCGTCACTAAAAAAGCTTCTTGATAGTTTTTGTCATTTATTTTCTCTCCTTGAACATTTACTGTATCCATTGTAGCATTAAATACTTTGATTTTTCGGTCTTTTTTTCCTGATGCTCCATAGCTCTAAACTTGCATTTTCTCAAAGACTGTTAACCACTGCACATTACTTTTAAAAATACGGTATTTTGTATAAATTGCTCCTTTCCATTTTTGCTTAGACTTAGCTTCAAAAACCATTACAACGAAATATATATTATAATGACTTAAATACATTTTGTTATTGTAAATAAAATTTCCTCAAGATACAACACTTTATGATCTACTGTCTTGTCTAGAAATTGCTCAATAATATTAAGCAAGTATTTGCTCGTGAATTGCCAGGCGTTTTCAGAAGAGACAGAAAACAAAATGTAATAAAATCAATACACGAATTTGTTAATCCCCAACATAAGTATGATTACTATGTATATTAAATCAAAATGGCGAGCGGATTTATCCCCTTTCGAAAACTCTAGAGGGATTTTTAAGTCTAAGTTTTCTTTTCGTATATAATTTGTAAGGTATTCTTACCTTTATTCATACATAGTAGTTCACATAAACAAAAATAACCAAGAACAGAATATTCATACAATTAAACAGACATTTCGTTAACATTTTGATTCACATCTAAAACAATTTAAGAGATGTTCTTCAAATAGTGGGCATAATTTTGCGAAAATAAGTAACCTTACCTTTATAATTTATAATTTCAGCAACAGCGATAAATGTGTTTATTAATAGCCACAATTCAGAACAACAATTTTTGAGAAAAGGTATACATGTTATCTTGTAATCAACTTTGACATGATTGCTCCTACAAAAAGAAGAAATGCAATACAGAAAATCGTAGTCACTATCAGGTACCATGATTATAACTATTTAAAATAAACACCCTGTATTCTGAGATACTTTTTACGGTATTTTTTCCGGTTTTCCTTCAAAATTATACTAAGTGCGTTGGGGATTTAGATGAAGATTTAGAATCGATGATTCACCAACAGCACTAATCTCTGTTTTTTCAGTGTACTACTTAAAAAAGTGACCGAGTTATCGGAGCTTTTGCTATTGCCATTGTGTTGCGGCTAACCAGAACAAGTAGTTCAACTGCTGACTACACTTACATATATACCCTTTAAGCGTACGAATCTTTTTCTTTGTTCAACAAATAAACATTTTAACATCTTGTATGAATTATGTAACGTTTTTCAGGTTTTACTAACTAAGCAATATAAAATTTATATTTACAAAGCATATTATAGAAAAAAAATTTAATGAAGTTACTAATATTTAAAATAAAAAATAAATTATTAAAAATATTTGAATAATACCATTTTACTAACACTTATTTTTAAATGCACAAATATTATGTCAAAAGTATTTTTTTAGTATCATGGGAATAAAATAACGAAGAATGTAATTTAAGTTAATCATATTATTTTCAATAGTTACCCATATAAGTCAAATAAGCTTAATTCATAAACAAAAAATACTGTTATTTGTATTCACGGATCGTGTAAAAAATTATTAACTGAACTCAGACACTTTGTATTTAACTAAATACTTTTTTTACCTTTTGAAAAAATGATACCAGTAGGGAATACTAAACATTATTGATATTTACTTGGCATAAATAATCATTACAGAGAATTAGCAGATAGAATAATTCAATTTATTTTATCACTAGTTTTTAAAAAGTCGAGGGAATTTGTTCGAATTCACTAAACTGTAAAGATTAGACTAATCTGATCAAATCTAATTAGTTTTTCTAAACTTTGTAAAAATGCAAAGGAATATACGTGTTTTAAATTCGTATAAATATTTATCGGGAAATAAAAAATTTACCGAAATGAGGAGAATATTTAACAGTAACAACAGATGATATGTTTTAATCAAATTCGTATATTAGGATTATTATACAGGGTGATTCAAATCTCAAAGTACAAACTTTCAGGGGAGATAGAAAATACAAAAACTAAACAGAATGCGATAGGAATGTATGACCGGAAACCCTATCTGATCAGCTAGAATATTAAGGAAATATCAGAAATGACAAACCAATAACGGGGGGAAAATACGGATATTTTTGCAGACAATCAAAGCATCGCCGATGTGGTGAAACGTGCATAACTGTAAATGATAATGATTTTCACCATTATTGTGTAACTTATCCTCTACACGTAGTTTCCTAGTGTAAATAATCTTCCCATATTAATTTTTACCCCTCATTATTGTGTTGTCATTTCTGCATCCCTCTAGCTGATGAAGTTGGAATTTCTGGTCATACATTCTATGTGATTCTGATTTGTATTTTTTACTTTCCCTAAAAGCTTGTACCTTGTGTTTTGAATCCCCCTATATAATTCAATGAAACCCCTATTTAAAATAACTTTTTAATGGTTTTCTGTGTATAAAATCATTAGTCCCAATTTATTTTCTATACTTGCAATGTTATAAAAAATACCACATTTAACTTTATCATTTTGAAATACTTACTACATTTAACTTTTTTAGAGATAAAAATTCAAACAATTTTCCTCAAATAGTCAAAAATCGTGATGGAAAAAAAAGCACTTTTTTATCATTACTTGCAACTTGGCATCTCAACCTGTCTGTGTCCTTTTTTACCAACATGTGCAATATTCGAAATACCTGCTTTCCTTCCATCTGTGCAGATTTGTAGGACTTCTCTGAGAAATACCATTTTATTTTATTGGATTATGCTGTCTGTTGTAGAATGACGCTTAAAGCTTTCATTAGTGAATTTCCGGTAGCTTTAGATCTAAACAATAAAAATAATACCGAAAAATAAGTGTCATTTTCTTAGCTGTAGAAGACTGAAATTACCAGAAAAGCTAAAGCTTTCAATGGCAGTAAAGTTGATTTGCAAATATAATTAAAATTTCATATCCAACTAGTAAAAATTAAATTTAAAAAATAAAAAAACTCGACTGCGAACTAATTACTTATTTTTCATCAATGTGAAACTATTTTTTATATTACATACCTATTTTTTATTTACTTATATTGATGACTTTGAAGTTGTGTTTAATTGTTAATTCCTATTTATAAACATTTTTGATGAGTCCTATACATGTCTATGATGGTTAGAGTTGCAGTAAAGCTACAGATCCTACCTACGCAAATTCCAGGTTCTATAATATTTAAACGGAGCTTCTGACTGTAAAATAGTCAATAAAACATCATCTTCATTTTGGAACATCTATCCAATGATATACCACTCAATATGGTGCGTAAAAAAATTTTTCGCTTCTATCGCCATTTTGTATTTTACAGTCGCCATTTTGAATTTATAAAAACAAAACTCAGCCTAACCATCGGACGGTTAAGACAAATCGATAGAGACCTCATTCATTAAAATCCATCCAGCCGTTGGGATGTTTCGAGGGTATAAAGAAATCCACATACCCAGATACGCGTGAAACACATAACCCTTCTTGGCAGTCGGGTAAAAACAATTGTAATGCAATCAGATTTAACGGAGTACAATTTTTAAAACATCTGAAAATTGGCCAACAAAAAATGTGAAATAGTCGCTTGGGGAATTAGAAATTTCCTTTTTCAATGGTTCAAAGAATTCGTTCAATTTGAGCAACGAAAATTCCTATTCACATCCCCGTTTTGAAAAAGAGAGCAAGAATAAATTTCTGCTAAACTGGGATTTGTTTCTGTAAGTCAAATCTTCAGATGCTTCGATAAACCTCTTTTGAAAAGGGTACAATTAATCCTACAATTCTATTCCGAATCTGACAGCGTCGATTCTGACACTACCCTCGCAACACACTTTTTCTATCAGATATTATTTTAACCCTCTAGTGCTCATGGTAGCTTAGCCTCTACCATATGTTCAGCTTTAATTTTTCAGCACGAAATTTCATAAATAATGTATATATTAAGTCATCATAATAAGAATTGGACCTTTATGTAATATTAGTTAATTTTTTTGAATGCAGATGAAGCACTAAATAAGAAAAAAATACACTATGACGCAAAAGTTTAGACAATGAAGAAATTCTTACATACTTTGAAAAATATTTATTCAATTTTCAAATCACTGCTTGAAATTAATGTGCAGTACATATAAACAATATTTATAACAAAGAAAAGTGGAATTGTGCATATTGCAATAAATTAAATGGTAACAAAAATAAACTGCTGTCTCAAAAGTTTAGACACAAATTAAATAAAATCGAAATAAACAATTTTTAAAACCTGGTTGCGCATCCATGCTTATGTATTACGTCATATACACGAGATTGCATGGAAGAAACTAAATCTTGCATAGTTTGTGGATCGATATCGTACCATGCATTCTCAATAGATGTCTTAAGTTCCTTTTCAGAAGAGTATTGTCTAGCGTTGCTATAAACTTTGCGACACATGATGCTCCAAAGGTTTTCTATAGGGTTAAGATCTGGGCTGCATGCTGGCCAGTCGAGAACTCTTATATTATGGGAATTAAACCAAGATTTTGAATGTTTTGCAGTGTGAATTGAAGCATTGTCTTGCTGAAATTCCCACTGAGGACCCCCTAGAAGCTCAGCAAATGGCAGTAGGTTTTCTTCTAATGTCTGTGTATAATGCTGTGAAGTTTGACGACCACTGGTGAAGGTCAGAGATACTTGTCCATTATAGCAAAATGCTGCCCAAACCATCACCGAGCCCCCTCCTTGTCTGCGACTAAAAAAACGTCGAGGTTCCTTCCGCAAGTCATGCCAATACGATAAACAACCATCTGGACCATCCAGATTCCACTTTTTTTCATCGCTAAATATGACTGACTGCCATTTCTCTCCATATGACATATGCTTTCGAGCCCACATAAGTCTTTGTAACTTATGACGTGGTTTCAGAGCTGGTTTCTTCTGCATTTTGCTATAAACGATTGTTCCTTTTTCCAAAATTCGTCTACGAATCGTATCCTTTGATACAGAGAGTCCCGATGAGCTTTGAACTCCACGTACGCTCATTTGTTGAGTACTCGCTAGTCTTTGTATCAGGCGATCCTCTCGTACATTTGTCACACGTGGCCTCCCAGACCGACATTTTGCTTTATATTCGGAACCACTCGATAAAACTCGATAAATAGATTTTTTTTGACCTATTAATAATAGCAGAAATTTCAGAAACGCTCTTCCCTTCATCTTTCAACTGCCAAATCCTTGAAACCTCATTCACTTGAATTTCTTTAGCTCTCGGCATGTCGACTATGAAGCGCAATCGTTTGCAGAACTTAAGTACTCCAAATTTGTGACATCATCGATTCTAAATTTGCATATGCCAGCGAATATTCAAAGAAATTTAGAATAGTGTCTAAACTTTTGCGAACAAGCACATTTGAATTTTTATGAAAAAAATTAGTATTATAGCAAATAAAACGACTGTCTTTTGTACATAGCATTTTAAATCAGTTTTTGAATATATTTACAGGTTTTTGTAATTCTGACGTCATAATTCTACATTTTAAAGCTGAATGACGTCATTGTCTAAACTTTTGCGTCATAGTGTAGTTTGAAGCAACATGTCTAACAAACAGGACAAACATGCATTGGCAGCGGTAAGTTTTCGCTCAAATTTTCAAATATTTTTTGGAAATAAAACCAAATACATATGATATATAGGTATAAAAAGATTTACCTACTTTAATATCAGTTCAATATCAGTTTGTTTTTTAATGATAAACTGAGTACTTAAAATCATGGTAGCAGATGTGCTACCACGGGCGTTAGATATCATGAGCCCATGGTAGCATTTTTGCTACCATATTATTTTCAAAAGAAATTTTCACTTCTTAGTGATACCCTTATGTCAATGACCGGGTACCCGGGTAACTTTTTTCTCTTTTCATCCCGTTTTCAGGGTGTTAATATCAAAAGAAACTAAAATCAATTTAGATATCCATTATTTGTAGTATTCACTGTCCATTAGTATAATCACTTTAAAGTTTGAAATTTTCTTTATTATTTTTTCGGTGCATTAAACATTTTTATACCTGTCATCAATGACCAGGGTACCCGTGTACCCACGCCAATTTTCTGTGGAAAAATACGGAAATTAATATATTATTTAGATTTAGATCAATAAAACTTGAATTTAATTTAAATAAAGGGTTAAACATATTTTTTAAGGTAAAAAATATTTCATTTACGGGAAATTTAGCTGTACTATAGCAAAGGACAAGCTGTACTATAGCAAAAGGTGCAGGAATGTACATTCGTGGAAAAAAAAGTAAACACCCCCTACTAACTCCTCAACAAATTATTGTAGAAGAAAGTTACTGGTACCGAAAGATTCTAAATAAAGTCTACTTTTAAATGACATATATAAAATTTGCTTAGGGGGCCATCTACATATTAAAACGAACCATAACATTGCTTTTTTTCAATAGCAGTACACAATTCTGACAGCATAAATGAACTCTACACCCTTCAATTAGTCTAGAAGCAAATTTTTATACAATTCGTACCATAAGTTTCCGAGAAATCAATTATTTTGAAACGAGCTTATTTTAAGGACTGTATCCAAATTGAAGTTCGGTACTCGATTGTTAACCGAGAGAGCTCCCTTCTTGATCAAGGCACCTTAAGCAGTCAATTAAGTCCGTTAGATTACAGAATAGCATAAGAAATTTCAAAATATTTAGTCACTTCTATCATAGACTTAAACCATCATTTTGACATTTTTAAAGTATAATTTGAAAACTACTTGGAAGAAAAATGTGAAATTTTGGATTTCCATAAAGTAGGACGTAATAAATCTGAATCTACCAAAAAAATTGTAAGTTACAATTCATAATTTTTTTGAATATTAATTTCATAATTCATAATTCATATCAGAAAATTATAAAAATTACACATTCAACATATTTATGTTTGGGTATATTAGTATTATTGCTACACAAAAATTTAAAACATTAGGCTCATAATTTCAGAAGTTATAAATAAAAATATGAAAATGTAATTTAACATTAGAAGCACTAAATTTTGAATGTTTGTAATTCAAAAACATATCATTCAAATGACTTGAAATTCGGTGTATAGGCATAGTTTGAACCAAAGACTTGAAATATCTTGTTAAAATTGGGTATTGCCATTGTAAAAAAGGAAGTTTGGATTCGTATTAATATGTAGATGGCCCCCTCAGGAAATTTTATACACGTCATTTAAAAGTAGACTTTATTTCCAATCGTTCGGTACCACTATATTTCCTCTACGATAAGTTGTTGAAGAGTTAGTAGGTTTATTTTTTTTCCACGACTTTACATCATATACTGGTTTCCAACATAGTTTACATGATTTTCTGGTTTTTCTGCGCCGTTTTTGAGGTTCTAAAAAGCACATCTGACACAAGCTGCTTTTATCCTTCTTGTTTCATCTCAACTTAAGCTTTCTGGACTGGGTTCTGAACGTGTGGCAGCTTTAAATATGGTCAATTTTTTTTTTCAGTTTACTTTTAATTCCGGATTTGCTCGAAAAATTTCTCATATCCTGTGCATTTTGCGATTGATCTTGAATTGCTGGAAGCCTCAAGATATTCCCGCAATAATAGGTGACGATTGTTTCATTTATAATCATATCATTATCTGCAGTATGTGTAATGTAAGTAGCAAGTGTTACTATATCCACAATATAGAAAAATAATGCAAATGGCCATGTGGTTGTACGCCTATGTGTTGTATATTGACTCACTAATTTATCCATTATATCCACTCTTTATTTCGTTTCCTTATAAAACTGAACCATTTCGAGTTGATCATTCGATTCTGTGATGGTTCATCATGATGCATAGTAGGCGTTAGAATGATAGCTTTGTTCCTTTTTGGAACGTACGAACAACTACTTATGTCATAATTTTGCATAAATTCGGTGGATAAAACGTACGCGATATTCATGGCTTTATTTCTTGGGGAATATAAGGTTTGTTTCTTTTCAATGTGCCAACCATTGTGAGATTCCATTATAATAAATGCTTGGCCAAAGAAAAGGAAGAAAAAAAGTTGTCCATGGTGGTGTTTTGTACAGAATCCTTGAATAGAGAGGCGAAGTCTTTCACAACTCTTTCATCTTGGTTTAATTCACGGTCTGTACCTGTTTTTCTGGTGCATAGTTGGCCGTTAAGAGGTTAATAATTATTTGTATCACATACCCACCACATTTTGATCCCATATTTAGCCGGTTTAGACCGAATATATTGTTTACTCTTCCGTCGGTATATATTTTTTCAGTAGGTTAGGATTTAACATCGTCCACAAATTAAGAATTGATATAGCTTTAACATTTTGAAGGCATTCAACTCGTGTGTTCTGATTGTCAAAACGAATAAATCTAAGAATATTCCTGAATCGGTCTACACTCATACTTGCTCGATAAACGAATATAAGTTTTCAACATTTCTAACGTGTGATCTTTGTTTGAATTGCTGACACCTGAAGTACAGTAGAATCCAGCTAGTTTGAAACTCCGGTTAATCTGATCCGATTTTATTTAACGGATAAATGCCGGGAAAAACGTGTAGAAGTTAGAATTAAACAAAAAATGGCAGTAAAGCATGTTTTTTTTCTTTAAACAGCTTGAATAGAATTAACAAAATACTCAATAATGTAAAAGTACAACATATGTACACAAATATAAAATGAAAACGTGTACTGTAGGCCTACTTGCAGAAATGCATCTTAAAAAAGTGTCGAATATCAGTTTGTTTGTCAGTACAATAAAATTATTTTCTATAATGCAAAAAGTTTTTAATTCGGATGGTTAACATTTATTTTTTCTTTCAGCAGTTTGATTTCGCTAATTATCTACAGAAATTTTTTTTCATATCCCTCGTCGATGTGGTGACTGAGCTATTCGAAGATTCGCTATTTTGAACCGTTTGTAATGGGTTGTTAGGTAATTCCTCATCCTGAAGTTCCATTGGATTATTATGAACATCAGGAGTGACTAAACAAGGAATAATAATTTTTTTTTTCCGAAAGTCGTACCGGATTACCCAGCAGGCCGAACCTTAGGTGCCGGATTATTGAATGTTTACTGTGCTACAGAGTACTTATAACTTACATTTTTTACACGCATTTTTTCCTTTTCTATTTTTATCGAAATTCCGAATAATGCGAATTTTTTGTAATCCGAACAGGTGCCGGTCCCAATTATTTCGGATTAGCGGGGTTCTACTGCGAATAATATTTAAAAAAAATGCTTCAAATTCCTCTTCTCAAAAGGCAAGCAGTACACTGTATGGAATAGGAGTGTTTTATGGCTCGCGTATGTTAAAACCGCAGCAGGTACCCGGGTACCCCGGTCATTGGACACAAGGGCAAATTTTGATCATTGACATAAGGGTTAAAGATACTTGTTTTACTTTTAATTCACAAACTCATGTTATTAAATAAATCAAAAATAAATTACTGAAATTTATAATTTCTATACACTATAAAATGATTTTTTTTTTACTTTATATCTCTTAAGTACGAATATAAGAAAACGTTTTCTACTGAGCCGTATCACTCAAGTATATTATATTTAGTATATTTGTACTATTTCATATATATTGCACTAGCTGATCCCACGGAGATCAACTCATGTGTAGTTTACTATATTTTGAATTAATTGCTGTGTTTACTGTGCGCTAAATTTTGTGTTTTAAATTTTTGGTAACAATAAATAGTAAATCTTATAGGAAGCAATTTTTATCTTTTTTTTATTAATTAAAAAAACGATATTTTATTTTGAATCTGGATTGCTTTATTTGCCTCCGCAATATTTTAATACGCCTGTTTGTAAAATTTCATGGTTCTAACTTCTTTTTTGTGTATCTTTTTAGAAAGATAGACAGAGATAGAAGATTTTATTTTTATATGTATTAGATAAATAAACCACTCGTTGCTACAGTTAAAAAAATTGTTATTTTTGGCCGCTACATACTACATTAGTGCTCTATATATATATAATTATACACAAAATCAATAAGTAAGTTGAGGTTTTATTATTATTATTATGTAAAATTGCATAAATGATGGAAAAAATAATATGAATAAATTGGATAAACAGTAAACTTCCAATTATCCTCCACTCTCTCAATCGCCACCCTTCTTTCCCTTTAAAAAAAAAATCAGAAACGAACAACAAAAATTCAAATGCACAAAAACCCGAGTGAGACGTCGCTGTTTTGAGTTAAATGCTTGTCCCATGTCAGGAACAACAGCTAGAAAATATTTCTGCGGATGAAATTACAGACTCGCTTAATTGAGACTAAAATGATATTGGTTATAATACATTAATAAATGAGAAAATTATTGAAAATGTTTTGAATCCAGTGAAACCTGAAGCGGGTGAATATAATAAATCGAGAAATTATCAAACAGGAGTCTCTCATGTAGATTATGCTCTCTAAATGCTTTAATTGATTAGCGATGCAAGAGGAAGCAGGTGCAACCCAAGTACTTTTTTTACGTATAATTCGTAACCTTGCTGCAGCAAAATCCCAAACAAAAATTTATAACATATTACTTTGAATAAAAACAGGTATTACATAAAATTCAGGCATTCAGTAAAATTCTACATTCGACATATAAACAGATTTTTTTAATCAGTAATTCATTATATAAAATAATTAATTGTTCTACTTTATAAATTAATATATTTCAATTTAATTTTACTAACGGTCTTGTACTGTCTTTCGACTGGCCGCCATACCTTCGGTCCCGTGAGTGACGGAAGTTTACTGTATATATATGTTACATTATTAGATCTAATTCCGCGATTTCCTTATCTTATTCTAAATTACTACTTTATATTCACTAAATAATTATCCCTAAATAATCTCAATCGTTAACTCTGTTAAATTCCCTTTAATTTAATGTCTCACTTGTCTAAATCGCTTAAATATTGCGCTTTTAATATTCTTAAATTAAATGTTCCATTTTCGCGCTTTTTTTCTTTCCAGAATATTCTTTTAGCTTCCATTTTTACTTTCCCGCGCATTTCTGAGGTTATCCTTTTTCCCTTCAAATTCAGAAGAATTTGTCGTATTTCTACTTTGATAACTTCCCCTGGTGGCCGTCTGATATTTTCTGTTATCTATAATTGCTTACCCATGATTAAATACTACGTAGCGATGGCTTGATTTAAATTGAATTGGTGGAAACTGCACTTCCGAAAGCTCTTTAAATAAAACCCTGAGTTAAATTACGCATATCTCAATTATTCCGGAGAAACCTACACTGGATAAATGTGTTACATGGCCTACCACTCGATGACTGCAACTCCCTTCCAATATCCATGTTGATTTACTACGAAACATTCTATTTCAGCTTAATCTAATCTACGGCTTCCAGATTGATTATTCATCTACTATGACATCGAAGCTAACCACACTTTCGAAGGACCATATAACGTAATATCGTTATATATATATATATGTATATGTAATAATAAAAATTTTCGCCCTTTTATCTATTAAACTATTCCAAATTATTATAATATCTACCTTTTTCACTTAGCTTTAATACTATCTTAAATATCTTTTATCTTTTTTCATGCGTTAAATGCGTATTCTTTTATTATTCTAAAAACCTTAAATCAATTCGTCTACTCTTATAAAACCCATTAAATTACTTTTTTTCATTTTATTCTGAAACTAATTTTTTTTTGTTTCGAATATTTTTAATAGCATTTGTTCTCTGATGTTCTATTTCCCATAATTCTAATAACAACATTTGTTTAGGTTGTTAATCTGACGTCGAAACTAAATAGTTCATCATCTACGTCACGCGTACTTCCCCCCATCCATCGAAGTTAAGTCCTATCGTAGCGTGCCTCTCGTCACGTCCTCTCGGCTATTCTTACGGGTTTTTTTTTTTCACTTGTAATGTATTCATACGCGTGCATTTTTCGCAAGTATTTAACCTATTGCATTGTATAAGAGAGAGATAATATTACGATTATTGATATGCTTAAATAACCTATGCCACCTGGAGAGCTTTGTTTATTGTATATTCGCCATGCTGTTCTAATATTTAACATCTAGTGGTTTACATTTTACGACGTAGCAACGACCCGAACATGGGTAGCATCTAGTGGAATTGGTGCATTTTATAATCATCTAATAAATATTTGATAAATCTAAAATCTTCAGTTGTTATTTTTGAGAAACTACCAAATGTACGTCGCGTCGGCCTGATCTTCCACTCTTAACCATGATTTTACGACTGCAAAACTTTGATTTCTCGGTTGAGTTAGATAATGAGTGTATGGCTGCTGCTTAAGACCGATATGTTTATATTATACTAGTGAAAAGTATCATGTATATATATACACACACACACAGAGAGAGAGAGAGAGAAAGATAAACAAAGAAAGAAATTGTTTTAGGTCATAAAACATGTAAAAATATAATTCTTTTCACAAACAAAATTCTTTTGAAATATAGTAAAATCCTTCATATTTCATCCTAATCTGCCAATGGTAGCATATATGATACCACACACAAAAATATAAAATATGATAAAATCGCATTTTTTGCATGTTTTTACTTTATTTGACCCACAATAACTAAACACACCTATAATTGCCCTAAACCAAGAATAAGTGGAGCTGTCACTGATACAAGAATATCCAATTAAAGAATTTTTTTTTATGCTGACCAGACAGAAATATTCAACAAGCTTCTTCCTTTTAAGACTTTTGAAGTATGTGGAATATTTCGTAACTCTCTTGAGCGGGCCCCTCTTAAACAGACAGAAGGCTCCAGATCACGTTGTCTGACTAGAGAATTAATATTAAAAAACATTTTTTCTTTCTTGTTCTTTTAGTTTAGTTTTATTGTGAATGTGAAACTCGAAAGCAGCATGCTCGCTGTGTATTTCTTGATCTTCCGAAAAGGGGGAAATAAATATTCCTGAATTTAATAAGAAATCATCTTGGATTCCCAGTGTTGAATTTATATGTTTAACAAGTATTATTTAAATGTTTTCGCAGTAAATAATGTATATATTTAAAAGTGTAAAATAGAATTAGCAAAGTTTTTAATCATCCTGTGCTTATTTATATTGAACAACACCTGCGCCACTTACAGTCGTGAATTCTTCAACTATGCTCTCCCAATAATATCGTGAAACTCGTGAAAATCATGAAGATTATTCAATAAAGTAAAGGGCGGTAACTACCATGGTCTTAAACTATCTAACCTGCGATTGACTGTTTTTCTATGTGTTGAAATAAATAAAAGGCAGACATAAAGGCGTGGATCGAATTGAGTATATTTGATATTAACAAGACAATTACACAAACATACTGAAAGAAAACAGAAAATTTACAGGTATTTATAGATTTTGCAAGGCCCATTTTGGGGAATTGGCGGCCGTGAAAGAAAGCTACATTAAGCAACCAATCACAAGAAACATAGTTGTACAAAAAGAAATTAATAAGAATTTAATGTAATGCTATGATTATTTTCAACACCCGCCCATAATCTAGCATTACATCAGGAAACAAAAAAATTTCTTGAAATCAATCATTAATAATAATATGACAGAATTTAAACATTACTTGTACAAACAACAAAGAAATAATAGTTCATAAAATTTAACTTTAGGTAATGCCTTTGTAAATAAATCAGCAATTTGCATATTCGTAGGAACATATTCAATTTTGATGTTATTTTCTTTTATAATATTGCAAACAAATTTCAATTTGATATCGATGAGTTTCATTCTACCATAATTACTCTCATTACTGATACATTTTATACATGATTGATTATCCTCAAAAATTACTAAATCCTTAATATTTAGAATTTCACTAGCAATATTTTTAAACCATAACAAGTCTTGCAAACTTTTAGTTAAAGCAATGACTTCAGCTTCAGTTGACGATAAAGAAACTGATTTTCGTTTATTACAACACCACAGAACAGGCATGTTACAAAACATTAAAATATAACTTGTTACTGATTTGCGATCATTTGTGTTAGCCCCCCAATCAGCATCAACATACATGGATAATTTAGGATCAGAATTTTGCTTTTTATACACAAGTTTTAAAGACAATGTTTCTTTTAAATATCTTAAGATTTTCTTAAGTGCTTTCCATGCAATTTCAGTAGGATTTTCTTGCAATTCACTTAAACAGTTAATAGCATACAAAATATCAGGTCCAGAAATATAAGCTAAATATAATAAACAACTTACAAGTTCACGATATGGACCATTAAATGGTTTACCATTTTTGAAATCAGATGGGGTGGACTTAGGAGAAATAGGAATGTCACTGGGTTTACAATCTAGTATATTAAACTTACTTAACAATTTAATTATGTAAGACTCTTGATTCATTATTAAACTATCAGAATTGAATTTCATTTGAATACCTAGAAATTCTGAAACACTTTCCGATTTTGACATATGAAACTCTTTATATAATAGGGAAATAACTACATTAGTTTCATTTACATCTGAACCTGCAATTAACATATCATCTACATACAAAGCAATAATTATTTTATGATCATTATTATACCGAATAAAAATACAAGGTTCATTATCACAAGACTTAAAATTTAACATTGAAATAAATTCATGAAACCTTTCAAACCATTGTCGTGGGGCTTGTTTTCGACCATATAAACTTCTTCTAAGTTTACACTTTCGCCCACTTTTATCATCATAGCCTTGCGGCTGATCCATAAAGACAAGTTCATTTAACTTAGTATTCAGGAACGCTGTTTTAACATCTAACTTAAATGCATATAAGTCTTCTTTTAAAATCAAAATAAGAACCAAACGTAAAGCTGGCATACTTATTACAGGGAAAAGGTTTCACTATAGTCTAGCCCTTCTTTTTGCATAAATCCACGAGCTACGAGTCTCGCCTTATGTCGACCATCTCTTTTGATGATAAATACCCATTTGCAGGAAATAGGTCGTTTGTCAGGTGGTAATTTTTCAAGATCCCAGACATCGTTGATTTTCATACTTTCAATCTCCGCGTCCATGTCTTCTTTCCACAAGCGTTGTTCATCACTAGGGAGGGATTTGATATCATCAAACGTTAATGTTTCTTGTTGGCAAAGTAATGCTTCGTAAACTTCAGGATCTGGATACCGTACAGGTTGCTTTTTAAATCTTTCAGATTTTCTTGTTTTGTCTTCTTTCTCTTCAGGATGATCTAATTCATCACTCGTATTTTCTAGAACATCTGGATCAATTTCATTATCGACTGGTTCTGAATTTTCTAGAATGTATTGTTTTGACTGAACATTTTCCTTTTTCTCTTCATCGAATTTCACATTCCTTGATACAGTTATGCGTTTTGTTTCAGGATCTATTAATCTATATCTCATTGAAGAATAACCAATGAAGATCACTTGTTTAGACCTATCGTCAAGCTTCTTTCGATGAACGGAAGGAATTATCATGTAAGCACCGCATCCAAAAACACGTATGTGCTTGAAATCGGCTTCTTCTCCGTATTTCAGGAAGTACGGAGTTTTGTTCTCAATAGTGCTGCTTGGCATTCGGTTTTTCAAGTAAGCTGCTGAAAGGATAGCTTGACCTCAAAAAGTCTTTGGTAAATTTGATTCAGCAATCAAAGCACGTCCTATATTCAGAAGTGACCTATTACAGCGTTCAGCTACTCCATTCAAAGATTGCGTGTATGGAGCAGCGGGATCGATCACTATACCAAGATCTCTAGTAAAATTCTCTAAATCATTAGAAAAATATTCCTTCCCGTTATCACATCTAATTTTCTTCACTGTAGGGTTGAATTTTAAGAACATTTTTAATTCTTCTGAGACTTCACTTTTATGTTTCAATAAACGTACTTCAGTAAAACGAGAAAAATCATCGATAAGAGTCATAAAATAGCACTCGCCAGAAAAAGTTGTCGGAAAAATAGGTCCACAAATGTCACTATGAATCAAAGTCATTGGCTTGGTTTCTCTTTTTCTTGGTCCTCTTCCCATTGGTGTTGCACTCTGTTTTGCCCGAGCACAAACATCACAAAAAGAATCAGGTACCGGGAGCTTTCAATTTTTGCATTATATCTTTCAATACTTTGTCACTCGGATGACCAAGTCTGCGATGCCAGATATCACAATGATTTTCCAGGGGCAATGACAGGGACAAAGTCACTTACGTATTGTCCATTCAAATCACGATCACCAAAGTAAAAACGGTTTCTCCCTTTTTCGATAAATACTTTTTTATTCTTGAAAATAACTGTATAATTTGCACTTTCAATTTTCCTAACGGAAATGAGTTGCCCGTTTAAGTCTGGAACATAAAGCACATCCTTTAAAGTAATTTCCATTCCATTTGACAGTTTTCCATTAATATTTCCAATACCTTTGATTTCAAGATTCGTTGTTTTCGATGCGCATTTAATTGTTCCTGAAGAAGGTACTAAGGATGCGAAATAATTCTCATTAGAACACATATGGGAAGTTGCGCCGGAATCTACTATAAATTCATTCTTTTTAATGCTTCCAGCAACGAAAGAAACAGCTGAAGAGGCAAATTTTTATTCATTTGAATTTTTAACAGCTTTGCAGTTACGTTTTATGTGTCCGGATTTTCCACAAGAATGGCAAGTAATTTTCTTTCTACAATATTTCGCTGTATGCCCTTTAGAGTTGCAAATTTTGCAAAAGAATTCTTTGCGAGTCGACACAAATGCAGTATTATAATGAGCATCCTTAGTATATACTTTTTCTTTCTTTGAATCCAAAAGAAGTGCTTCAGCATCTAATAATCTTTGTGTCACGAAATCTAATGTCAAAACAGAATTCGGTTGGTTTTCTAAAGCAATCTTAATATTTTCAAATTCCTGAGGCAATGACATCAAAATATAAACAATAGTATCCGTTTCATTAACTTCTGCCCCAGACAGCTTAAGATCCGAAATTAATTTATTTATTTCATCAATGTGATTTCTCATAGAAACTGTACGATCTTTCTTAATCGTTGCCGATCTCTTCCGAATTAAAATTTGATTCACTGCACGCTTTGTATCATAAGTGCGTTCTAATTTATTCCAAATTTTATGAGCTGTATTTTCATCTTGAAGTGACGCAAGAACATTATCACTTAATAATGATAATAATAAAGAGTAAGCCTTTTTTGCTTTCACGACATCGCGGCATTGACTGGAGCCGCTTCATTTTCCAGGGATTTTTCCAATTCCTTAGCAGCAAAAATTGCCGTTACTCTTCGTTTCCATACCGAAAAAACTTTTCCATCACCTTCAAAAAGAGGGAAGCCGTAAACATCTTTTGAAGAATCCATTCTGCTCGATAAAATATATAAAAACAGAAAGATAAAATCTTTTTCACTCAAAATCCCAGCAGAAATGAAAAACAGAAAGATAACGGCGTCAGTATGTCTCGCAGCTCATTTCAACACTTGCTAGAACCAACGCTCTGCTGTTGAAATAAATAAAAGGCAGACATAAAGGCGTGGATCGAATTGAGTATATTTGATATTAACAAGACAATTACACAAACATACTGAAAGAAAACAGAAAATTTACAGGTATTTATAGATTTTGCAAGGCCCATGTTGGGAATTGGCGGCCGTGAAAGAAAGCTACATTAAACAGCCAATCACAAGAAACATAGTTGTACAAAAAGAAATAAATAATAATTTAATGTAATGCTATGATTATTTTCAACACTATGCACGAACTCAGACAAGTATGAAAAGATAACACCATTGGAATATCCAGAAAACCGAAGCTTTACGAGAATGGGAGGAAATTTTCTTTAGAATACAATTCAAACAAAAAATCTTGTATACCCTCCCCCCCCCCCCCCCCCACCCACCCACCCAAAAAAAAAGAAAAAAAAAGGAAATTGTTTTTCGCAAATCGGAAAGAGAAATGAGCTTACAGAAAGGTAACATAATTTTGTTAATTTATAAATGCAGCCGTTGTATATTTAATGTTACAAAACATGCAAATGGAATTTTCCCGTGGCAACTATTATATAATTAAAGTTCAACCTTGTCATTTGGGTGTCACCCGATAGTTCAAAGTAAACTATAAAAAAAATCGATTTATTATTAAGTAGTAAACTACGCATAAATATATTTACCGTTGATGATTTGAAAAAATGTATGAAACACAATGCATCTAAAACTGAAAATTAGAATATAGAGGGAGACAATTTGCTAACTGGAAAGAAAAAACTCTTTATACATGCCATACAACTAGTAGCTTTTTCGGCTCATTTCAGAATACTAATTGAACTAGCTATTATTATATCTAATATAGCTAGAAGTATCCTTTTATTTAGAATAAAAGAAATTCAAATCATTTACTACAAAATTCTTTTTCCGTTCCCACATAGGGGATTACTTCATTAACTGTGTTATTTCACAAACAAGCAGCAATGAATTTTACTTATTGCTTCTTCATACATTTTATTTGTCTAGTTAAAATGACATAAATTAATTAAAGCCTTTAACACGGATACGTTTTTCTACTAATAGTTAAAGAATGTATTTTAAAATTGCCATTCAACCAAAGAATTATAATATTTAATTGTACTTTTTATTCAGTTGAAGCAACTCATATCTTTTCATTTTATAAATCTTGAAATTTTCTCAAATATTAAATATTTGTTTTAATAAAATAAATATTTTTAACACCTAAAATTACAATAGTAATTATTAAATTTATCATGAACTGACATTTAAATTATCTTAAATATTTCATCACAACTAAGCATCACACATTTTAAATTTTTGTGCCATCGTATTGGGAAAAAAAGACATTTAAATGCAATTTGTTTGAAAACTTCATCTGATATTATTTTTGAGATATTATTTGCTTTTGCACGCCATTCCTGTGATGTTGGCAACTGATGTACTCCATTTCTCTAGAAAGTAAAGGGAAAATAGTTGGAAAATAGTAATTATATCTTTTTGTTGTAATATTCCCATAACAACGGAAAAAAAAATGTAATTAAAATACGTGCTATTTTGAAAAAATTTAATGAATGTTTTCTGATAAAACATGGAGCTATTACAAACTATATTTAATTTTAAGTACTATATTAATGTTACAAACAAATGAAGGCATATGAATCGTTAGTTAGTTTATTTGTTTGTCGAATTTCTTCAATGACGACATCGCTTTTTGCTAGATTTGTGTATTATTCAGTGATAGTGGCATCATATGCATACTTTACTGTAGATGTTATTTAAGACTTGATCGTAAACGTGGAATTCTTCAGCGGATGCGAATGACGCCATTTTATATAAAATTAAACCGTGTGTTTTAAGTCTTAAAACTCAAATATGTTTTGTACTATCTATATTTATATACATATATTTTTATTTCATCAGGGTCGACACTAAATTCTGAAAAAGCAGACTTCTTGTTTTCTAGTTTTAATCTTTCAGCTGATACCAGATTTTAAATAAGAAAAATTACGTTGAAGAAAGTGCAGAAAAAGATTTTTTCTTCTATAATATTAATATTAATTAGATGTTACTAGACAATCTGCCTTCTACATAGTGTTGAATCTTTATATGATGGACAGAAGCTTTCCTAGAATGGCTTCTGGGTATAAAAAATGTGTTTGTTCATTTCTACTTCCCCTTTAATATATTTTCATGTCAAACATGTATGTGCAACAGACAATTCATGCTAAAATGATAGCATTATCATTAAATGTCTTTTTTTTTTTTTTTTTTTTTTTTTTTTTTTACTTCTGAGTGTAAAAAAACTCAGCCATGCAGCTGACAATGTTTTTTTTTTTTTTTTAGAATTGATAGCATCCAAAAAATCGATGTTTCGAGATTATATGATTCATTAATACACTAAAAAATCTACTCGGAAACATTTATGAAAACTAAGTGCAGCATTTGAAATTGGCGTTTCAGAAATTCTTCTGTAAATTCTAAAGTCTATTGAGTAGGGATGTTTCGGAACAAAAAGGAACGTTTTTCGGGTCCGTGGGCAAATCGGAAGAGATTATATTATAATTTCGTATTAAATTTCGGAATATTTTCGGAAACATATTCTTATTTTATAGTGTAGTCAAGTTCTTAAAACTGTGAAACACTTTGCATTAACTACTTTATATATAGAATTTAACAAATTTATCACTATGGCATTGAGTTAAAACTGTTTGCTAAAATATCATAATTTTCTAGCCATTATTTGTTAGAAAAATTGTGTACATAATGTCAGTGAAACCTTTATGGTTATTCAATTATTTCCATCGAAATTACAATAAGAAATTGTTAGCCATGGTATATTAAATGAGAGTTATAGTGACATTTGAAAAAGATGCGTGGTAAACTGTACGTATTCATTATTTAAAAAAAAACAAAAAAAACAAAAAAACACTGATAGCATCCAAAAAATTGCTATTTTGAGAAAATTCATTAATAGGCTATAAAATCTACTCGGAAATGTTTCCGAAAATTACGAACAGCATCAGAAATTGTTGTTTCAGAAATTCTTCTCTGAATCTTAGAAATATTGTTGCTTTGAAAAGTTTCGGAACAAAAATCAAAGCTTTCCGGATTTGTGCGTAATTCAGAAGATGTTATATTGTAATTTTGTATACAGTATTCAATTTCGCAATATTTTCGGAAACATATTTTTCTTTTTACAGTGTTGTCAAGGTTTTAAAACTGTGAAACACGATGCATTAACTCCTTTACATCTAGTATTTCACACATTTATCTATATTGTATTGAATTAAAACTGTTTGCTAAAATATCATAATAACCTCGATAGTTAAATATCTCTTTATGAATACCATTCTAAAAAGTATCATTTGTTGTAAATTTTGTTGCATGCGATACAGTATTGTTAGAAAAATTTGAGCCTTAAGTTTACACTATTTTATACTTCTTCTTTTTAGAAAATGTGGAAGTGAAAATAATGTTGCATAAACTAATTTTCTAACCATTATTTGTGAGAAAAATTATTTACATAATGTTACTGAATCCCTGATGGTTGTTTCATTCGAAATGACAACAAGAAATTGTTACGTATAGTAAATGAGAGTTTTAATCATATTTGAAAAAAAAGATGAATTTTCAGCTTTCATATCTATTATTAAAATAACAAAATCACTTATTCATAGCATAACTTTGAGTTTTATATAGAAGTATTTAGCATGCACTATTTTAACAATTATTAATATGTATGATATAATGAAAATAATTGCATAATTCGTATATTAGATTATATGAAGCTTCATTAAGAGATATTTGCTCAACAAAGCTTTACTATCCTTCTGCAAACAACAAGGATCTATTCATTTTTATTGTAATTTTATATTTGCTCCGAATATTGTATTTAGCGTATGCATTCTTATACATTCTTGCATAACACAGTTGCCCAAATTTTCTCCTTTTCAGGGCACGATTTCGGAATAGTAATTTTGGTTTTATTTAATCGCAAATTTTTGTCATTAAATAAAGCAAATATTCCAATTCGGGAGCAGTAGTGTGTGAAAAACAGAAGTTTGAAAGTACGAGTCTTGAAATAAATGTTCGTGTGAAATCGAAATAGGTAACACAAATTTAAATGCTGTAAGATGAAAGAAAAAATATATTATACCAAGTTAAAATGATATAAACTGCACTGCTCAAAACAATTAGTGCATATTGTGAATTTTGATATAAACTGCGGATGTGGGAATGTTTTGTTGAATGTGTTATGATCCATATGGGTTTTTAGGTATGGAAAAAAGAAACTATTATCAAGCATTGGATAATTAAGCGTTTGTTTGTCGGGAAACAAAAAATGTGCGCAATTGGTGCATATTATACAAACAAATAAAAATATGATTGATCGGATACTAATGATTTTCAATAAGTTATATGGTTTCTCTTGACCGAAAGCAATGCCACACACCTACGAGGCATGGAATCAATCATGTTATCAGAGTAACATTGACCATTCATTACAGTAATCATTCCACTCCTGTAGAAGAGAGTGTTCCAACTGTTGAATTTTTTCTGGTGGTGATAAGTGAACAGTAACCCTTATCACTAGAAGGTCCCAAACAGGTTCAGTAGGGTTCATGTCAGTGGAATATGCTGGCCTATCCATTTGAAGGGTCTTTCGTCGGAAAGAAAATTGTCCTTATAGTCCAGGCAATAGGGAATTTTACCTAGCAAAATTAATGGTAGTTCTGGAAATCAGCTTACTTTATGTTTTTTGGGTCGCTGAATTCGAATTTGTAACTTCCCATCAAAATTTCCCCTGACAACTCTCCCCCCCCCCCCAAAAAAAAGGTTTCCATTAAAAAAATCATTTTTTTTATTGATTTAGGAAAAAAGTATCTATAAATTCAGAATGTAGACAAAATATGCAACAAATTAGATATATGACATTATGACTTAGGATGAAGGGGACCTCGGAACATGGGCCCGGTGCTGCGTGGACTAAGTTGCGCAATTCCACTTAACCACTCACACGTTTACATTCGCCCTCCCATCACCCCTCCGAACTTTCTCTATAAGGTTTACTTTAAGTTTTTTGGGTCGCTGAATCCGAATTTTTAACTTACCCCCAAAAATTTGCACCCCGGAACATCCCCAAAATAGTTGTTATTAACTCAAATTTCTTATTGTTTTAGGGGAAAAGCATTACGAAATTCGGAAACGAGACAAAATTTGCAACAAATAGGATATATGACATTATGACGTACGATAAACGGGGAGAGAGGGGGCTGCCTCGGAACATTCCCCGCGCGCTTTTCTCAAAAACCAATTTTTTTCAAAAAATCAATTTTTTGGGGGGTTGCCGGGGGAAATTTTGGTGGGAAGTTACAAATTCGGATTCAGCGACCCAAAAAACATAAAGTGAGTCGAAATCCTGAACTATTATTAATTTTGCCAGTTAAAATCCCCTATTGCCTGGACTTCATAACTTAGTGCTCGTAGCGCCGCAGTGCATGTTCAGAGGCAGCTCTCCCCCTCTCCGTTCATCCTACGTCATAATGTCATATATCCTATTTGTTGCAAATGTTGTCTAGTTACTGAATTTCGTAATGCTTTTCCCCTAAAACAATAATAAATTTAAGTTAAAAACAACTATTTGGGAGAGGTTTCGAGGGGGAGAGTTAAAAATTCGGATTTAACGACCCAAAAAACTTAAATTAAACCTTATAGAGAAAGTTCGGAGGGGAGATGGGACGACGAATGTAAACGTGTGAGTGGTTAAGTGGAATTGCGCAACTTAGTTCCCGCAGTACCGCGCGCATGTTCCGAGGCAGATCCCCCCTTCCCCTTCATCCTAAGTCATAATGTCATATATCTAATTTGTTGCAAATTTTGTCTACTTTCTCAATTTCTAGATACTTTTCCCTTAAAACAATAAAAAAATTGGTTTTTTTAATAAAAACCTTTTTGGCGGGGCTTTTTACCAAAATTTGGGGGGGGGGGGTTGCCGGGGGGATTTTTGGTGGGAATTTAAAAATTCGGATTCAGCTACCCAAAAAACACATAGTAAGCCTTTTTCCAGAACTACCATGAATTTTTCTAGGTAGAGCCCCTATGCGGTCTCTGTTGCCTGGACTATTAGTCGAGCACGATGCGGCTTAGCGTTATCATCCATGAGAACGAATTCATCCCTAATTGCTGCAGCGTAATGGACCACAGTAGGCCTGTGGATTTCATCTCTATATCGCTGATCCGTCAGTGCTTCATTCCTGATAATGTGCAGGTCGGTGCGGTCAATGATAGACATATCGGACAAAAACTATCTCACCTTCTCCGTCAAATCGGATACTTTCGAGCGCAAATGAAGTATTTTTCAAAGTTTCATCGTTCTTTCAAGATCGTAATCAAACTATTGTCAGGTTGTACGCTAAAGCGAGATTAGTTCGTGAATAGCATGTTGCAGCACTCATCACTTTCCCATTTCAGATGCTCTTGTGCCCACTTCTGCGGGCAGCAATGTGGCCTTCTGTTAAAGAAACACAAACCATAGGTCTGAGAGCATACAAACGAACATGACGGAGTCCTTTTCGAACAGCTGTAGACGAAACTCTGGTACCAGAAGCCTTCTGAAGGTTCTACTGCAATAGAGTGGCGTAAGATATTGTCCTGTTCTTTGATTAACATTTCGAGTTTATAAAAATCGATTCCAAAGTCTGGAAATGACACTTTACGAAGCTTCGAAAACTTCCGCTACAACGAATTGCATTTGACCCGCCTTTAAACGACCGATGCCCAACCCACCCCCAGGCTACTAATTCAGCGAAGTCATGTTGTTGTGACATTGTATTCACTGTTACAAAACATGCAGCACGTGTCAATTGTTTTTAATCTCCTTCTTACAAGGAATGCATGCTACGAGGTCACTTTTCACTCTTTATCTAGAACGCACCGTTTTCTACGTCACAGACGAAATTTGCATATTCCCAACTCTGTAAATGTCATAATTTTCTTTTTTAACCTCCTTTCAATCATTTTTGTTAAAAGAGCTGTCGATTATACGGTCATTTCCTACGACATTTCTTGAATTTTCAATTCACCTTATTGTGACGAATCATATAAATTATTTCGTAAAAACAAAAATTTCATTTAAAATTACTTAAAGTTTTATTATTAAAATATATGCTTTTACAATTAAAATATCAAAACCAAGTACTTCCGAAATCTGACTTGATCATCATCTGGGTTAAAAATCAGAGGCCGAGTTTCTTCATTTACACTTGAAGGACTGTTCCAGATTCAAACTGAAAATTTCGGAGGATTATGTGTCTTGACTGTTCTAAAATTTAAAACTGAAGTTGATAGGGGATTCATGGTATTCCTAATAAATCATTCCAAATCTGGGGAATGGTGTAGAATAACGTACAATTGCACGTGGTATAATACATTCAAGATAAAATTTCAATTGATTCTATAATTATCAACTTTTGATACCCCGGTAACTTCGTTAGGATTTTACCTCTCTAAAAACCAACCATAATCTCCTGCTCTAGATGCATCCTAGAAATTGCAGTCTACAATTTTAACTCATATGATGAGCACGTCATATGCTCGGAAGTACTTGGATTTCATATTTTAATTGCACAATGTAGATATTTTGATAAAACACCGTTAAGTAATTTTAAATCGAATTTTTGTTTCTACGAAATAATTTATACATTATATCTTCTGCTATTTTCAAACGATTCTGTGCAAAATTTTAAATATATAAAGAGAACAGCTTAACACAACAATCTATTGAACATGAGACATAATCGCCATGAGTTATTCCAAATATAAAGGACAAAGAATTTTTTACTTTAGAAATAAAGAAGATGTGAAGAAAAATATAGTTTTGAAGCATTTAAAAATTCACTGTAAAATTTAAAAAAAAAAAAAAAAAAAAAAAAAAAAAAAAAAAAAAAAAAACGACATTTTTACAGTACAAAGTAGTGTTCATCTCGCGCACAAACTCGATCACAGTGAATGTGCTGTATATTTCTCTGGTTTCCTGACTATATTAACATGGAAAATGCAGTAGTTGCGTAAAATTAATAGCACAATGTGCTGGCAATTTGGACGCCAGCAGTTTGTGCTGTAAAAAAAATGCGTCCAAATTGCCAGCACATTGTGCTGTTAATTTTACGCAACTACTGTATTTTCCATGTTAATATAGTCAGGAAACAAAAGAAAGATACAGCACATTCACTGTGATCGAGTTTGTTCTGGCAAATCTACAGTGGTTTTTTTACAGTGTTGTTCTCATGTGTTATTTAGCAACATTTGGAAATATTTATAATATTAATCACACCGTTTATGAAAAAACAGGAAGAAAATTTCAACGTTTCAAATAAGATATAAATATATTTCAAATGAGTTCTTAAAAGAAATATAATTTTATAAATATTTTTAATTGTTTTTATCTATTACAATGATATGATTTAAAAAAATGTAAAGAATTACATAAACATTTACAAAATACTTAAAAAGACTTTAAAATTTGAAAATTAGAGTAAGTCGTAAAATAATAAGCATAATATTTAAATAATACACAAAAAATGCGTTATTTTGCAAAACTATTGTACAGCTTCGTACTCTGTTGTTTCATAATTTTCATTCAAAACGTTTAAACAAAACATGCAAGCAACTGTACGACGAACATATAAATGTTAAGAGTAAATGCCAGCTTGAAATTACCTTCTAAAAATGAAATTTTACGGTCAGGTAATTTTTAATTTTTCGATAAACTGAAGCATAACAAATGTAGAAATTATTAAAGTGAAAACCCTGTTATCTCATTGATTTATATAATTATAAAAGTATAAATAATTTCTTTTAAAATATATTTATGTAAATCTGGTTTGTACAATTTTATTAATGCACTATGTTGTATAAAAAACTATTGTTAAGCTGGAGCCTATTTACATACAAAAGAAAATTTTATATCTCTATATCTACATTTTTATGTTACCGTCAAACTGTAAAAAAGAAAAGGATTTCTTAATACAGTAGAACCTCGTTTTCCGACACTCTAATGACCAGAAAAATGTGTCGTCATAAGCGGAGTGTCGCAATAACAGGAGTTGGAGAAAAAATGTTTATGAAAAACTGTATTTTTAATTAATTTAACACAATTTTAAATTCATAACTGTTCTTGTAGTTTTAAGTAACAACACATTGTTATTAAACAAAATAAACACAAAAACAAAATTGAAAAGAATAAAAATCATATTTATGATGACTTTCTTTTTTTATCATTCCATAAAATATTGATAAATTAAAGTTTGTTTATCCCTAGATGTGCTTCCTATACAATTCTTTTTTCAATATATATTATGAATTGTAACCAATATTCGTTGTTTCAGAAATGATGTTGGATCATTTCTGAGCGTTTGCAATGCAATGCTTCGGTTTTAGTCGGATGAAAAACGCCGTGTAACCACAAGAAAGCGCCGCCAAACCAGAACAAGAAGACCGCGTGTAGACTGATACATCTAACTGGAGCTTAAATGGGTCAATCATAGTGTGTGGGCTTATTTATCTAGATAAAGGATTGAAGTAAAATTTCTGATTTATCTCAATTGATATTTTAGACACTTTTGTGAAAAGTTTGCCTAAGACATTTCTTACCGCTTAATTTTTGGGCTTATAAGATGAATTATGAAAATTGGACAATTTTTCTAAACCGTCGGGATATCCGGCGTTGAAAATTATTCAACGATGTAAAATTCGGGGTTTATTTACATTAAAATCATATACAGAAAATCGGGACTTTGAAAAACTGACGTGATAAGCGGAGTGACGTGAAAACCGGGTGTCGGGATAACGAGGTCCGACTGTATACGAAAATTTAATATAGCCAGGAACAAAAATATACTATAACCTCATCCTAGTTTCCCACAATTCTTAGAAGTATTCTTTATCTTCGGAAACCTCAAATACCTATATATTTTCAAGATTTAAAGTAGCATTTATAAAAACAAAGTTTATTTTGCTGCCATTTATTTTCAGAAACGCCTTCAAAAGATTTTAGTACGGGAAAAAAATTTAAACCAAAATATCGATTTTTATTACTCTATCAATTCTCAATTAAACATATTTAGCTGCGTAATTCAATTTATAAATGCAAGAGTAGCAAAATGATAATAATTTTAATGTTAATTGTTAATTTGTTAATTTATCACGATTGTCTGTAAAATATGTTTGTTTAACCTTAAATTATTTACTTGAGAATTGATAACATTCAAAAAATCTATATTCCAGGTGCAGAAAATTGCTTAATACACTATACAAGCTACTCGAAAACGTCTTCGTTATAAAACTTTTTGTTGCTGTCATTGGTTGTCGGAAACGTTTTCGATTAATTTTTGTAATGTATTAATCATTTTTCTCAACCTGGAATATAAGTTTTTTGGAAGCTATCAATTCATAAGTAAACACTTTCATGTTCATCAAACATGTTTTAGAGCCAATATCATAAATTAACAGCTTTAACATTAGCATTAATATTTATATTATTTTGCTACTATCGCATGTATCAATTCCATTTTGCAGCAGAAAATTTTTATCCAAAAATAAATAGCATCCAAATATCGATAATCTGGTTTCATAGAACTGATTAATACGATCTAAAAAATACTCCAAAACAATTCCGAAAATCAGAGAGAGCAAAAGATATTTTTTTATTGTTTTTTTAAATACCAAATATATTGGTTTCTGGGGTTTTTAAAAATAAAGAACGTTTTTCGCAATCATCGTGGTTAACTTGATTATATATTGACTATTTAACATGATTATTTTCCTAAATTAAGAAACAGATGAAACCTTATGAAGATGCATAATTAATTTTTTTATAAGCTGGGAAGTTATTTTCTCCAAAATATCTTTAACTAAAATATTAACTTTTTTATACTTATATATATATTTTAAATATTTAACATTGTTGTTAAACAAATTATTCTTTATGTTAATATTATTCTAAAATCTTCGGACAATGTTTAATATTTCAGCAACGGTAATTCAAGATTCAAGTCGTGGACTTTGTCTCTTCAACTCGTGTTCACAGGGATTGGACGACAGGGATTCGGACATTTATTTTTTACATTCCATTTTCTTTTGAACTATCACTTATTGATATTCTACGAGAAATTCCCGCAACAATAGATATATATATATATATATTAAACAAAAACCTAATTTGCAGAACAAATTTTAAAAAAAAAAAATTATTTCCTAAATTGTTTAAGCCCGAGAAGGGGCAGATATTAAGATATTTCATTCAATTCGTTCTACATTTCATGTTAAATTTTTGTAACAAATAAGTTAAACCAATTGAAAATTAAAAAATAAAAGTGAAATTCATACAATATAATGCTTTAAACACCTATATACTTAGATTCCGTTCAAATGAGATCGAAATAAATACATTTTTAAAGTTTTGTATTTTGCACGTACCTTATCATATTATGTACAATCGTCATAATCATAATGCAAAATTTTTTCATTTTTATGTTTCACGTGAAAATCATTCAACTAAAAATAGGCAAATTATTATTACGGCTTTTGAATTATTTACAACAATGAAGGGAAAATGTTAAATTTTATTAGAAAATATTCGTTGATTCTCAATGAGAAAAGCGAAATTTGGAATTATTAAGAAAAATATTTGAATAATGTAAATAAAAATTAGCCCATGTTACTCTCTAGATTATAATCCACCTATATGCAAAGGCATTTTATGATCCGTTTTGATCCTGAAGTCTGGCAAATATTTTTACATTTTGAATTTATAATATTATTAGAATTAGCAAAGAATAAAAAATGAGTGGCATCAGGGACAAAAAGGTGGGAAGAAAAAATGAAAAAGTTATGATCTCCATAGGCTTTTCTATGTTAAATTAACATTGAGAAGTGACACTGCAAATAAATAAGTATTGCGCTGACGCGCAATACTTAAATAGAGGGAGTTCGGGTATTATGGGATACCATTTACAGTTTTATTTGTAAGTCAACAGAAAAGAATCGAGATACATTAAACGTTAGTAAAGAACAAACTTTGACTATTTTTGACACATTTTTAATGTGCTGCATAGAGATCTGCACTGGCCGGGTTCGGGCCTATTTTACTTCATGGCACTCGGACCGGGTTCAAGCCTTACTTTTTTCCTGGAGGATCAGGCAGTGCTTTAACTTATTTTTTCTGTACAGAGCCGGGATTGGTTTTGACCCGGCCCGTATGTAAATCATTGTCTCGCCGTGGTCAGGTCTGTTCAAAAGTCGGTTAAATTATACCTGGCCCAAAAATCTTTTGCAAAAAGTGCATACATTTTTAAATCGGCATTATTCTACAATTAAAAATTAAAATGTATTCTTTTTAAAGAACAGTAGATTCGTACGCTTATTAAAATATGACTAAATTAAAATATACTGAAATGTGTGAAAAAGAACCTGCTAATGACTGAATCCTGTCTTAAACTGAAAAATGTGTTTCCATGAAAAATGAATATACCAAAACGTAAAAAAAGAATAATTTTTTTAAATAATAGATAAATAATACATTTTTCCCCTTCCCTATGCAATTCCGTCTTAGAAGATTTTACTGTATAGTTTTTTCCTGATTTTTAACACTTCAATACATGGAGTATGGATTAACAATATTATATTTATCTGAAACGCTTACATACAACAAATAGAGATTTATTTAAAAAATAAATATCGCAGGCCGCGGCACTTCTATCAAAATGGAGATTGCAAACATGAAAAAAAAGCTAAAATAAGAGTTTTCGGTTAAATTTCCTCATACGAGGCAAATTTTTAATCAAATCGACGTTAAAATCAATCTTTTGTAGAAATTCACTGGGGCCGGGCCAGGCTTTTTAATTTTTTTGCAGTCCGGGCTCGGGCAGAACTTATAATTTTTGCGTTGGGTTGGGCCGGGCCGAATTTTTTTCTATGGTTCGGGTCGGACCCGGACCTGGAAATTTTGGCTCGTGCAGACCTATTGTGCTGAAAATCAATATTTAGCTTTTAAAAGCAGTTACATTTTTAGGGTAATATGGAATATAATCATGAGAAATATTAAATCTGCAAGAAAACCCCCGATTTAATAGAATAACCAAATTTTTTAATGGGTAAACCTTAGTATATAATCTATAATTCATCAGATTTCTTGAAAAAATGTTTTAATTTTTAAACTCGTCTTGAAACAGTTGTTTAGCTGATATTCCATATTACCTGAAACACACCATCTTAAAAAAGGTAACATCTTCACTCATTAACAAGTTAGCACAGAGGAAAAATGATAAGAGAAAAACACAGCAATAAATAAAACTATTCAACATTATGCTGGATTTCGTTAACATCACTTACAATGAGATTTTATAATTAATTCTAATTTTATAAAATTTATCTGTAAAAAACTGTAAAAATTGAGAGTAACATTTTTCACCCTGTAGTTTGAATAACAGGTATCCAAACAGAACTGAACCCAGTGCCTCATGGGAGTACTAGGAAGTCGTATGGCAGATTTATGCTTGGCTGCAGTACAGTATGCGCCAAATATTGAAGTATTCTCTATTGTCCGACTATTCCAGAATACTCCAACTTCCTACATGTGTGTGTGTGAGTGTGTGTGTGTGCGTGTGTGGGTTAATGTGTGAATGTGTGTGTATGTGGCTGTTTGCCGTCTCACATTAACGAATGAAAGACGCAAAATAGATATACGTGATATTCACAGCTATCTCAGCTTTCATATGTAATCGATCTTTTAATAATAAATGACGGAGATATTTTTTTTTATTAATTGATGTTACATATGACACCTAACACAATCCATTTTTTAAACATTGTTTTCCTCCTTTTAATGATTACGATGAAATATGATTTATCTTAACTTTTTGGCGAGAGCACAATTGTTCAATTATCTGCAATCAATGCATCCCTTACCTGCTATATTTCATGTTCACCCACCCCTCCCTGCAATTGCAGCTTCAGAAATACCTCTGTGAAAAGTTTTCCGATTAGTACATGAAGAATTACTATAAACTTATGTACTTCATTTGTTCATATTCTTGTAGCATATTTCCCTTACTAGCAACCACAGAAAACTTGCTACTGTAATTAATACACTCAAATTATTCTAAAATTATCGGAGAAGTACTTAGGTAGAAAACCATTCTTTCGTCCTATATGTCGATTACGTACATTAAATAATCGAACACAGTAAAAAGTACTCTATAAAATTACTCGGGGACTTATAGAAATGTCAGCACTTCTCATTCCAGCAAAGAATCAATTCTCCTCAATTGTCGGAATGGTTTAGTATTTTACAGTTTCAACATAATATTTGATCTTACGTTTTACTGTTTTATTTATAAGCATCGGTAAAAGAAAGTGAAGCTTCTATCTTTCAGCAGAGTGAGTTTTATATTTGGAGTGTATTAGATATTAGTATCTTACAAAAGAACTACCGAAGTTGTCTTTAGTGCACCGAGAAAAGTAAGAGCGTAAGTTCTCCCTTTAAATGAATGCCGGTTTACTTAACTTTTAGACGAAGGGGGAAATTAAATAGTTTTTAATATAAATTATTTCTGTTTCTTTCACGCAATAGAAATTTTGTTAAAAGACATTACATTTCTGTACGGTTACTCTATATAAAAGCTAGAAAACAATTTAATAAAACCCCTTTTGTTTAATAATAAATCAGTAAGCTTTAAACTGTGCTGGAAGTGTATCATGTAACTGACATAAATACCCTTGATACCACTTCTGCAGGTTGTTATTTTATTTTATTGTCATAAAAAAATACTATTATTTATACATTTTAATTATTATTATTATTTTATAAAATGCGTATATATATTTAGACTGTGTTCTTACATGTAGTTATTTTGATTATTATTATTATTATTGAATATAAATATCCTCATATATGCATTTACGCTGTAAAGTCTTAATAAGAGAAGGACTGCACAGTTGAGTCTTATCTGTAGAGTTGGATCTTTTTAGCGAGACACGGAGTCTCTAAGCCTAACAAAAGCTTGACATAAAATGCCAAGTCGAATTTATGACTGGATGTTACTTTATTTATGGGACCTAATAAAGAAGTCGTATAAGACAGACCACACAGGCGAGGTAAGAAGACCCGGTGTCCAGAACCTACGATCGCTGACGCTCAGGGGCCGGAATACGGTATACCCCGGAAAGAAGTGCAATACCGAATCAGAGGTTTGCAGGTTGAAGGAAGAAGAGGGGATCAGCAAGGCTGACCGACCATTCGACGAAGGGGGCAGAGGACCCTCCTTCATATTGTCATCACGAGGTGATTTCGTAACTGAAGAATGAAGTTATAGTCAGATCGATTCGAGATTCCAATTCATGATGTCTTAGTCAGATCGATGCAGCTCCCTAAACTATGAAGTCTTAAAAATAAAGCGATCGATTCTAGGTTTTCCAAGCTATGATGACTTAACTGAGATGCGTTCGAATCCCAACTAAGAGTTTCTTAAAGTGGTGCGTTCCAGCTCCCAATTTATGATGACTTAAAAGAAGATGCATTCCAGTGTTTTAAAAGGAAATTTTACGATGATTACGATTTATTCGGGTCGTGTTTTCCCGCTAAGGGATGGCCCTAAGATCGACAGTCTTCGGACATTGTTTACATCATCAAATTATTGAAACTAATGAACTTTTTCCTAGAGTGTAGAAAAAAACCACTCAATGTGCCAAGGATTTAAGTGCAACCTTAACTACGAGTAATCCTCCTCTACAGAAGGTATGTGCTATTTAATGTTTTTGGATTCCCATTGTTTTAATAATCTATGTTGCGTTAGGGATGTACAAATGGTACCCAAGCAATTAATTAATATTTGTAAGGATAATTTAAAGGGTAAATTTAATGCAATCATTAATTTAATTTCGTTCTTTGGAACGCATGGTGTCTTGTGACACAATTCTACTTTGTTTATTTTATTTTTGTAAATATGTAAATTAACTGTAAATAAACTTTTGTTTATTGTTAAATTTTGGCTATGTTTTAATACAACATGAGACCATTGTTTTACTCTAATGTAAGTTTTATTTCAGGTAACAGTCTTCTTTAAGATGTTATTTATGCGTAGTTTAGATAGGTTTTATTTAGATATAACTACGCGGTCTATACGCTATTTCTTCACTAAAATTACACAACGCAGCTTGGGGCGTTTTGGAGATGTGTTTCCTCCCACCTCAATTTAAGATAATTAAGGTTAGTTTAATTATCAGGAATAGCCAGGACCATTATTATAATATTACGATCACAAATGTTTGTTTATAAATTATAATGTTTTTTAAATAACCACTATAATAATTCAGGTACAGTAATTGAGGAGTTGTTAACCTCCAATTACTTTTTGGTAATTACTATATTACCAATTATTTTTCCCCATTTGAATGTATGTTTGGGTAGTTAAGTTGGTGCCGGTATATGGACCTGGATCTGCCCAACAAACTGTACGTTAGAAAACATTTTAAAATGGTATACAGCTGTTTATGATTAAAAAATACTTTTATGTATAAAAAAGTATTAGAACTCTTAATAAGTGTCAAGTGCTTAAACACTATAACATCTGTAGCAAAAACATGTGATAATCTGTGTATTTCTTTTTTCTTTTTTGCATTAATGTGATTACTTTCCATAAATTTCTTGCAAGTGTAATAATTCCATTAATGAAAAAGAAAAAAAAAGCAATAAACAGATCAAAACATTACATGGTTTTTACTACAGTTGTTACAATGTTTAAGCACTTTAAAATTATTAAGATTTCTCATAACTTTTTACAAATAAAAGAGATTTTGAACCATAAACAACTTTACGCTCTTTTTATGTGTTTTCTAACATTCAGTTTTAAAGCTAACTCATTTATTATTGCACAAAAGTGTTTTTAATAAATCCTTCTTTAGCATTTCTATAGTATAACCGTACAGAAATGTGATATAATTTAATTTTATTTTATTTGCGTGAAAGAAGTAGAAATCATTTATATTAAAAACTATTTAATTTTCTTTGTGGTTTAAGTATGAGGTAACCCAGCATTCATTTACTAAAGTAGGAATTCATGCTCTCATTTTTCGCGGTGCACCAAAAACAACTTCTGTAGTTCTTTTGTAAGATGTTCATATCTAGTACTCACCAAATAAAACATTCAATCAACTTAAAGATAGTAGTTGTATTTTATTTTACTAACGTTTGTAAATTAAATATTAAGACGTAAGATCAAATATTATGTTAAAACTGTTAAATATTAAACCATTTGCGCAATTGAGGCGAATGAGTGCTTCGCAGAAATTAAAAATTGCTGACATTTCTGTAAATCTTCTAGTAATTGTGTAGAGAACTTATTGTTGCATTCGATTATTTAATGTACCTAACCGACTTGTAAGCGGATTGTATTGTTTTCTGTCTAAATACATCTTCGGTAATTTTAGAATAATATTCTGAATACGAAATACAGTATACTATTCTCGTAAAAGAGTAAAAGTATTTTGAGAACTGTAAAAACATATCATTTTTTTAATTTACTGGTTGGTTTGAAGAGATTTGAAGATATATTTTTTAATGTGATACATGTCATGAAGTTTCTTGTAATAAACGTCAACAGTTTTATCGTACAGTTTTACATTGTATTTATTATTAGCGTAGAGTTAACTATTTTTTAATTAATTTTGTATAATTTTATACATTTAGCTCTTTTTTTAATTACTTTGATTATAAAATTTTACACCCTCTTTAATCCAATAAATTACGATATAAATCAATAGCAATCGGTTTTCGTATATGAAAAATATCTTTTTAACATTTTCACACATAGTTGAGAAGTGTTTATAACTTTGGTTCATCTATCTAGCTGTCTGCCCACACCCTAACTTTTGTAAATATTCTTTGTTTGCCATGAAAATGACATGTTATTGTAGTTTGCTATAACATGTTTATTTTTTTATCGCTTTTCTAGTTCGTTTAAGGGGACACTGAAAATAATTCAGAAATATTATGAACTATAAACCATAACTGTTTGAAGTATATTTTAATCATTTTTCAGTACTCCAAACATGCAGATTGTGATATGCATTCTTGATAGGTCCTAAAACATGTTTCATGTAGAAAATGGTACATTTAGGACCTTTTTTGTCATTTTCATGGACACAATAAAGAATGCGATTAGAGACATTCTGTATTTTTGACTTAATAATTGGCGCATACAGAACGTTCGTGATATTGCTTGCCTGCCAGTAAATTATCACTGTTTTTTGCCGGAATTGTTAAATATCTTCTTTAAGTGTACAAATACAAATCTCCTATAAATGCGAATGAGGAAATTGTGTTCTTTGTATTTTCTTTTTTTTTTTTTTTACAAATACAATGACTGTTTTATTTAAAACGTTTTCTTAAAAATATTTTAATAATGTTGAATTTAACACTAGAACGCCCGGAAGGAGTCGATTCGACTCCGACCATATGATTAAATGTCAATTGGAACCAGAAATTCTTTCACAAAATAAGTTAAATTTTAAAAACACAGATTTACGTTAAATAAATCACTCAAATAATTTTAAATAAAAATTCTGGTGTAAAATATTTTTATGAAACTTGTGTAAAATTTCCGGGCGTTCTAGTGTTAAAATATCCATAATTTTTTGTTATGTTTATTTTTATTCTTATATGTCAGCGCTTTTACTCTGTTGTTTTGTATAGAATTTGTTTGCTACATAATTGTTAATTGCTTTTGATACAAATTGAAATTTAATTATATATAGAATTTTTTATGCTTTATTTGGAGTTCATAGTTTCTTTGTAACAGTTTTCTCTGAGCAAATGTCAGCAAAACTTTAAGCTAAAAGTTAATTCACATCTGAATTTACCCGGAAAATGAAAAACATAAATGAAATCATAAATATAGTTTGTAAGTTTACTTTGTCTCCATCAATCTTAGTTATGTTGTCCGAAAGTGACAGCAAAATAATAAGTAAGAGAATATTTTAATATAATATATTCGCTGACGAAGAAGAGTCTATGTTTACTTAGTTAAGATTTCATAAGTGAAAGGTCTGACGTTATTTTTACTTATGACTCAGTGAATAAAACTTGTCTGAATAAATCTATGTATATTCGCATTTTAGGCGTATATTTTAATCTAAGCATAAATTACAAAATCAGAAATTTAGAAGACAGGAAATTTTACGTCAAAAAAATTCCATTCACATCAACCGGAATGGAATATATTCATTTTTTATGAAAGTACTTAAAATGAGTTACGTAAATTTATTTTTCGGAAATAAGCATTTAAATATATTTAAATTCTAATTTGTTTTTAAAAGAATTTTACGAAGTTAATACCATAAAAATAAACATCTAAAATACACCAGGAAAAGAAGGTATTGCAACGCGTTCAATAAAAGATTTTTTTCGGACTCAAAAAAAGACGTCCTAATTTTACGATTACGAAACCAAAACGACAAGTGAACAAGTAAAAGCTAAAGTTAGAAAATCAAAAAACCCGACTACGTAAAAAGCGAACTAATTAATTATTCCTCATCAATGCGAAACTATTTTTTATATTACTTCCTATTTTTATTATTCCCTTGTATTGATGACTTTTAAGTTGTGCTTAATTGTTAGTTCCTATCTATAAACACTGTTTTGATGAAGCCTATAGATGTCTATGAAAGTTAGAGTTGGAGTAAAGCTAGAGATCCTATACCTACACAACTTCCAGGTTGTGTAATATTTAAACGGAACTTCTGACTGTAAAATAGTCAATGAAACATCGTCTTCATTTTGAAAGACCTATCCAATGATATGCCACTCAATATGGCGCGTAATTTTTTTTTCGTCTCTACGGCCATTTTGTATTTTACGGCCGCCATTTTTCACTTATGAAAACAAAACCTAGCCTATAACCATCCGACGGTTAAGACGAATCGATAGAGACTCGATTCTCATTAAAATCCATCCAACCGTTGGGATGTTTCGATGGTATAAAGAAATCCACATACCCAGATACGCGTGAAACACATAACCCTTCTTGGCAGTCGGGTAATAAAACTGGGAAAGAAAGGTGAGATTTCAAACATCCTCTCAATTTTTCTTCTGCTCCCGTAGTAGTAGGTCGCCTCTTTTGTGCCTGTAGAAGAAAAAAGTCATTGCTGTCTTTACGAAACATGTTGGCTTTAGCTCCTTTCTATGGTGCAGATAATGAATTATCTTCTATAGTATTGTACTAGTTTTAAAACTTTTGAATGTACAAAGTTAATCATTGATTTGAAATTATGAGAACAAACAACTACACACTTTTATTCACTTTTTATATTGTGGAAAATTTGGTATCATTTAAAAATTTGGATGCTTTTGTGTTTAGATGATTTTTAAGATTAATCATCGGAAAAATACAGTACGATATATTATGGCCAATGCACATCCATGAGGCTATGAACCTAACAAGGGAACCGCTTTTGGTGTTGCTCGCGCCCAGCATCGACACCTGGTGCGTTTAGTAGCCCTATACATAAAAGTTAGAGAACCGATAAAATTTCTCTGTTAAAATAATATTTTATATACTTTTTTATACTTTTAATTTTTTATTATTACATATTTATTTGTTTATTTCACGCCAAAAGTGAGTTAAGTCGCCAAACAGGGCGCTACAATTTTTCCGCCCGCTTTATCCAAAGAGAAAATGTACAGAACATGTTACTAGAATTATATTAGATTGCAATTTTATTTTATAATTGATAGTATAAGAAACAAATATTAGGTTTTTATTTATTTTTCTATGCAGACGATAAATATATAAGTAATAAATGTAATTCTATAAAAGCTTCGAAGATCATTGAAAACTATTTTTTAGTGAAATACAAAATACGTAAATTATTTTCTTTTGAAATCGAATGAAATAAAGTTTCGAATGTTTAAAATGAAATGTTACTGTATTAAATGGTCCTTCAGTAAAAGTAATCTTAAAGTAAATTAATATTTTTACACAATTTAGAAAAATTACTGTGGCGAAATAGCAATTTCTAGCTTTTACAAATTCAGCTATGACATTTGGCTAGGGTTGCCGGAAAGCTCTACTTTTGAAAATAAACGCCAACTGTTTCCCCGCCAAAAATATGAATCTAATGTTGCAATTTTTCAAAATCAAATTCGTGGGTTTTTGAAGGGATTTTCAAACTTTTTTCAATATTTTATACTTATTATTAACTAATTTTTATTTTTAAATTCTTTTCTTTTAAAAAAATTCAATGTTAATAGTCCGATAAATGGTCTCGAAAATTGCATTTTCAGAAAGTTACGCTGCTGTATAATCAAGAAAAATTATTTTTACAGAAAAATTTTATCGGTTCTCAAACTTCATAATATAGGGCTTTAAAATGCACCAGGTCTCAATGCTAGGTGTGAGCAACAGCAAAAGTGGTTCCCTTGTAAGTTGAATTGTTTTGAGAATCTTTGTAATCGCATTAGTTCATTGCGTGAAGAAACGTGATTTTATAGGTAATTGAGTCATTTTAAATTTGCACATGCATTTCAGAATTATTTTTTTGTGAGTTCATGAAAAGGCGAAATGATGTGAAGTATTTTTCTAACTATTTTAGTATAATGATTTTGACAACTGAAGATTTTTACATTCGGCATTTTTATTTATTAAAGTATTGAAAAGAATGCAAGTGAACAAGTTTTTAATTGAAATGTTACATATTTTTGATTCAATTCTAAACAGTAACTTTTTAGTATGACACAAATAAATAATTTATAATATGTTTACTATAAATGCGTGATTTGTAATTATTTCTTTTTAAATGTGGTTAAATTGTGTATTGCTTTAGTTAACTTCTCAAACCATTCATTCGAAAAATACTTCTTTGGTATTTTAAGGCTAAACACATCAACCAGGAGAGCTTAATTCACCTCAGATCGCCCGATTTGAACAATATTTGCCTAAATTACTTCTCTGAATAAAAAAAATGTATTTTTTTAACAATCGAATCCTTTTGCTTTTCTATGCGTAATAATGCATAAAATGTTTGCATTCTAGAAATGCTGAAATATTACGAACTATGTCGTATTTTTCTACTCCCTTTAATACAATTTCCTTTATTAACAAAAAGTGTTTCGCATTCCACATTTTAAAATATTTATTGAGTGTTTAAGAACTGATAGCTGAATTGGAAATATTCAAAGTTACCTTTTTATAAAATTAGAACGCGTGTTTAACGTTCTGTATAACTATGTAATATTTTAATCCCTTTTTGCATTTTTGAAAGAATCGGTATTTTTATGAATCGGATCTTTTGGGTGTTAAGCTGATCTTTGTGGCTTTTCATTCTAGAAACCTTTCAGTACTTTTCAGTACTTCAAAACTTTCTTGCCCCCCGCCCCCCCAGATCACCGGACATTAGACTTTTTCTTGTGGATTTGTTAGAGACGAAATGTATGTGCTACCACTGATACGCAACTTTGAGGACTTACGAACACGCATTGTTAATGCTCTGGACTTAGTATCACCAGATATACTGAAACGAGTGTGCGATGAAATCGTCTAAACGTTGTCTGCGTGACTCGAAGAAGTCATATTGAACACTTATAATGCCATAAATTAAAAATATTTCAGTTGTTCTTTCCTTTAAATTTGTTCAAATCGAAGACCCTTGATAGAGTGTTGCGTTCATCGAAAGAGGCCATAATCGGATTCCTGAACTCCTATAGATATACCACTAGTACTCCTATATACGATACAAATTCTGGTAACTATTAGATTAAAAATTTCCCAGAACTTTTTGCTCAACATAATAAATATATTTATAACGATTCTTTATAATGTAAATTCTTACAGAAAAGATAGAAGAATTTTTTAAAGAAAAAATAGTGTGTCCTTTTAATAACCAAAAATAACATATAACGAACTGTCTGTACTGTATTTATAACAATGCCTGATAGCATGTTATATCAATTAAGATATAAAGTATTAATAGTATTTGAATAAATTCCAAAGAAGCATTTATTGATTAACACTATCTTCATACATCATTGTTAGACTTTTATTCCATTTTGAATAGTTTTATAATTTTATATTACGCATTTATAAGTACCCACATATACAATGAAATATTAGTAACTGATTATGTGGAATTGTTATTACTTTTGCTAAATATTTTTGAATAATATCTATGCACTAAAAAACAATTTATGAAGAACATCTTAAATAAGTATAAAAGTAAAAAATGTTTTTATTTTAAATACACAATTTTATAAAAATTCACTGTTTATTGTTAGAATCCTGTAACTTATATTATTTTCGCAAAAAAATCTTTACAGCTTATAAGTTTGGCGTGGGCACCGAACGTGAATATTCATGTCGTTTTTTTACTGCTGGAGAATCCGCAAACAAATGATTTTATTAAAAAATATATAAATTTTACTCTGTTTCTTTTTTTAAGATAATGCAACAGGAAAGAAAAAAAAAAAACATTATTTTAACTATCTTTTGGGGGTATTTCTAAATTGTTTTTTGATTGCATAATCTAATTTAATTTATAAACTATTAATGGATAAAAGCTTATATTTGTAAATATTGCACAATTTATTTATATTTTTCATATTTTAATTTCTACTTTTTAGCCTTTAACATGTTTAATTGTTGCAGTTTCACTGACATTTGGCATAATTTGTCGAGCTTAAATTGGTGCAAAATTAAAACGATTGTTGATTATAAAATACAAATACAATTATACGGATTACGCAAAATACTTAGAAATTCATAACCTATAGGAAATAAATCGCTTTAAAATTAATGTATTAATTTTAGTGCTCCGGACGCATTACCTATTTCAGTTATACGTTTAACTGATATACGTATAATACATCTGTATGTAAATGCATAACTTAATCGTTACATTTAAACGTATATGGGTACGTATAAGCGTATATCGGTTAAACGTATAATTTAAGTATACATGCATTTCAAACTAGCAGACCCACCCGGCGTTGCCCGGGGATTGTAAATAATAACCTTAAACAAAACTCAAGTTTGTATGTATTTATATCTTTTGAAATTCTTTTTAATGAACCTAATTTTGGAGACCCCATTGCTTTCCGCAGCGTCTAGTGTGTTCCCAACAAATTTATTTCCGAACGAACCTGTAATCTGGGTCCCCGCTACAAATGGCAGCATTTATCGGAAGTGCCTCGCACGTGCCGGAGACAATCGAAAACCAAGTTGAGTGAGCCAAATATCGTAGTAATAAAGCTCATAGTATAAAAAAAAGAATGCACTATTAATGTTAGAAAATGCTGGTAACTAAAGTTGAATTGCAATCTAAATGGAAGGAAGTAAATCCCGTTGAAATTTGGTCTTTTAACCCGAGGAAAGAATGCGCCCCCAAGCGGTGGAAGATGCCCCCTCACCTTGTAAATTTCATGAATTACTGTTGCATTAACACGATATTTAATAAACGGATGAAATCTCTTATCTAAAGTTACCTTTAAAGTAACGCGATTTTTAATTTACGGCTGTTGTGAGTAGACGTAAATTGATGTTGAAAAAAGGAGATTAATGTTGGAAAAAGGTGGTGGCTGAGGTAAAAAGAAAGACCGGGCCCTCAGGGCCAGGATCTTAACTGGAATGTAGTTGGGTGTAAGAAAATTTTTAGTGGATTTAAAGTAGCTATAAGACGCTAAATCTATGTTAAAGAAAATTGGAATAGAATAGGATAGTTTTTAAAGAAGTTGCAACAAAGGCCCCTAGAAGGCGATTAATATTCAAAATTGCTGGTAGCTAAAATCTGCAATTTTATTTTTCGTTCATGTAGTAGCTGGAGAACCTAAGAAGTTGTTAGAAAAAAAGTTTGTGAATCGGATAATTTTTTTGGGGAGCTAATAACAGGGGGCCCAAAAGAGTCTAACTGATATTTGAGAACAGGACCATAACATGAATACATGTTTAAAATGTTTTGTAATTAGCGTTTTAGATCTTCAATTAGTCAAAATGAAGCATAGGATATGAATTAATCATTAAAATACTATTTTAAAGAAATGCGCAAAATGGGGTAAATGATTAAAAAGGACCCAATGGACCCAATAAAAATATGAGGGTGTTGGTCAAGGGAGAAGAGTCCATGACTCAATTTTTAAATTATACAGTGAGAAGATGAAAAAGTTAGGGGGTGAAAATGCATGGAACACAAAAAGATCAAGAGTCCCCGGATCAGGCCTACAGAACTCTAACCTGCCCTAAGATTTTTACTGGAATATAGAAACTGGAGAAGAACTAAATGAAAAAATTGTTCCAAAAATTAAGACCTGATTAAGAGGGGGAATTTATCAATAATTTATGGTGCAAAAGCTTCAAGGGGGCCTATATCGGACCTGAAGGGGGAAGGGACTTAAGTGGCATGTAGATTTGTAAAACATACTTTTTAGCATTTTTGAAAGTAATCAGAGGACGCTAGAACTATATTAAAGAAAATTGCAAGCAATTCAGATCATTTTTAAAGAAGCTGCACCGAAGGCCCAAGAAGGTGATTAATATTCAAAATTGGTGGAAGCTGAAGTCTTGAAAACTTTTTTGTCGTTCATGTAGTAGATGGGGAACTTAAGAAGTTGATAGAAAAAAAGCTAGTGAATCGGACTGCTTTTAAGGGAGCTATAATAGGGGGCCTCTAAGGGGAAACTAATAGTTGAGAACAGGGGCCTGACTAAAACACATGTTTAAATATGTTAGTACTGAGCGTTTTTGATCTTCAGTTAGTCAAAATTAAGCATAGGGCTTCAATTAATCATTAGAATAATGTTTTAAAGAAATGCGCAAAAAAATGCAGTAAATGCTTAAAAAATGGCCCTAGGCTCCCAGTACAAATGTGAAGGTGTTTGTCTACCTATAAGTTTGCCTATCCATTCGGCCCAAAAAATTAACAGTTGGTGCAATTTGTCTATCTGCGGAGCCCCATTCTTTGTTTTCCCTACCCCCCCCCCCTACAAAAAAAAAAAATAATATAATAAAATAAAATAATAATCATTTTCATTTGACAAGTATGCATCAACAATTAGGCTTCAAAAATTCCAAGCTATCCCAATTAGATCGGGCAGTGGTGGCCAAGATGGTAGAGCATTATACTCGGAGCCATTGGTCGCAGGACCCAGGCTATATGCCGGCTAAAATTCCGTCATGTACGCTAATGGCACCTGGTGCATGTAAAATCCGTCGTGGGTGCAAAGTCCTCCGAGTTACCTGTGAATTATACCTCTGGAGGTGCCTTGCCAGGTGAAGGTCTCGTCATCTGATCAAGGTTTTAAATTACGAGACCAACTTAAGTAGCAATGTGCAGGTGCCAAACGACAGGATATAGCGTTAAATAACAGTTAAAAAAAGTATACACAAACGAGCAGTAGGCGCTGCAAATAGGATGACGATCGAGGCAACGATGTCAGGTTTATTGCCGCTCGCGGTGATTAGGCGGTCACTCGCCCAGATGTCAGGTACTAAACCCGTTAAGCTGGGGCAACCCGGCAGGTAGGGGCCTGGTCATCGGTTAGAAAGAAATAAAGAAGGTGTTTGTCTAGGTAGAAGAGTCATGATTCAGCTTTAAAATTATGCAATGAGAAGTTGAGAAAATTAGGGGGTGAGGAATGCATGGTAAACAAAAAGTTCAAGGGACCCCGGATCGGGCCTTAATGGACCCTAGGGTACCCAGGATTTTAACTGGGATATAGAAACGGGAGAATAACTAATAGCCCCTGCAATAGAGGCCGTAAAGGGGCTTTAGCAAGCAAAATTCATGGTCGTTCTGGTAAAAGGCTTACTGTATGTTTTTTGGGTCAATGAATCCGAATTTTTAACTTCCCATCAAAATTTTCCACAGTAACCACCCCAAATTTTGGTAAAATGCCCCCTCGAAAAGGTTTTTATTAAAAATCAATTTTTTTATTGTTCTAGGGAAAAAGTATCTAGAAATTCAGAAAGTAGACAAAATTTGCAACAAATAAGATATGTGGCATTATGACGTAGGGTGAATGGGGAGGCGAGGACCTGCCTCGGAACATGCGCCGCGGTGCTGCGTGGACTTAAGTTGCGCAATTCCACTTAACCACTCACATCATTTACGTTCGCTCTCCCGTCTCCCCTCCAAACTTTCCCTATAAGGGTTACTTTAAGTTTGTTTAGGTCACTGAATCGAATTTTTAACTTCCCACCAAAATTCCCCCCCAACCCCCCCCCCCCAAATACTTGTTTTTAAATATTTTTTTTAATTGTTTTAGGGGAAAAGTGTCAAGAAATTTAGAAAGTAGACAAAATTTGCAATAAATAGAATACATGATAGTATGACGTAGGATGAACGGGGACGGGGAGGGCTGCCTCGGAACATGCACTGCAGTGCTGCGTGCACTAAGTTATGCAAGTACGGGCAACAGGGGATTTTACCTGGCAAAATTAATGCTAGTTCTGGATTTCGACTCACTTCATGTTTTTTGGGTCGCTGAATCTGAATTTGTAACTTCCCGCCAAAATTTCCCACGGCAGCCCTCCTAAATTTTGATAAAAAAAAAAAACCCTAAAGATTGATTTTTTGGAAAATATTGTTTTTTGAAAACAGCGCGCGGGGTTATCCTACGTCATAATCCTACGGTCACCGTTTATCCTACGTCATAATGTCATCTATCCGTTTTGTTGAAAATTTTGTATACATTCTGATTTTCTAGATACTTTTCCCCAAACATAATAAAAAAAATTGATTTTTTTTAATAACAAGCTTTTTTTTGAGGGGGGGGGGTGGCATTTTATTATTCGTATCATCATATTTAATTTAAAAACAACTATTTGGGGGGGGGGGTTGCGGGGGGGATTTTCTTGGGAAGTTAAAAATTCGGATTGAGCGACCTAAAAAACTTAAAGTAAACTTTATAGGGAAAGTTCAAAGTAGAGATGGGAGGGCGATTGTAAACGATGTGTGTGGTTAAGTGGAATTGCGCAACCTAATCCACGCAGCACCGCGGCGTACGTTCCGAGGCAGATCCCCCCTCCCCATTCATCCTACGTCATAATGTCATATATCTTATTTGATTCAAATTTTGTCTACTTTCTGAATTTCTGGATACTTATATATCCTAAAACAATAAAAAAATATATATTTTTTAATAAAAACCTATTTGGGGGTATTTTACCAAAATTTGGGGGAGTTGCCGGGGGACATTTTGGTGGGAAATTAGAAATTCAGGTTCAACGACCCAAAAAACATAAAGTAAGTCAATTTCCGGAACTACTATTAATTTTGCCAGGTAAAATCCCCTATTGCCTGGAATATAAATGGTAAGCATGGTTCCAAAAATGAAGATCGGATTAAGAGGGCCAACCTATTAACAATTTATGGTCAAAAGCTTTAAGGGGCCCTGTCCCAGACCCCAAGGGGTCGGAACTTAAGGGGAATGTGGTTTGGTATAAATATACTTTTTAGGACTTCTTAAACTAATCAGAGGACGCTAGAACTATGTTAAAGTAAATTGCGAGGAATTCGGATAATTTTTAAAGAAGGTTCACACAGGGCCCAAGAAGGCGATTAAATTTCAAAATTGGTGGTAACTGAAGTTTGAAAAAAATAGTTTCGTTCATGTGGTAGCTGGAGAACCTAAGAAGTTATTAGAAAAAGAAAGCTAGTGAATCAGACTATTTTTAAGGGAGCTATAATAGGGGCCTCAAAAGGGACCAACTAATTGTTCAGAATAGGGCCCTAACATGAAAACATCTTAAAACGTTTTAGTGCATAGCGTTTTCAATCTTCAATTAGTCAAGATTAAGCATAGGGTATGAATTAATCATTAGAATATAATTTGTATGAAAGGCGCAAAGAAATGGCTAAATGCTTAAAAAAAAGGCCCTAAAGCAACAATAAAAATATGTGGGTGTTGGTCTTGGGAGAAGAGTCCAAGACTCAACTTTAAAATTACACACTGAGAAGGTGAGAAAATTAGAGGCTGAAAAACGCATGGTACACAAAAAGTTCAAGGGGCCATGGATCGGGCCCTACGAGACACAGGACTAGCCCATGACCTTAATTGGAATGTAGAAACTGGAGAATAGCTAACTGGAATAGGTATCCCAAAAATGAAGATCGGATAAAAAGGAAGCAATTTATTAACAATTTAGTACACTAAAATTTCAAGGGCTCTTGTACATGGCCCCAAGGGTCCAAGGGTCTTAACTGAAATGTAGTGATGGGGTAGAAACTGAATGGAGATTTCATCCCCAAAACAAAGAAGATCGGATAGAAAAGCGTCATGTTATTAACAATTTAGTGCATAAGATCTTTAAGGGGCCCAGGGGCCGGCCCTTAAAAAATTAAAAATCTGAGTCTCAGGTGCATCAGGACCTGTCTTAGACTAATCACTCCTAAATTTTTAGACTTCTACGTGCGGTAGATTTTGCTAGCCATCACCGATAGGCAAATACACACACAGAGCGATTTGTTTTTTTATTAGTATAGATATATGTATTATATTTTAATACATATGGATGTGATTAGTCTTAAATTATTGAACGGATAATAAGCTGAAAATAAGTGGCGTTAGCGTAGTAATCTCAATAATAAGTTTTATACTTGTTACTTTTCCCTATAAATATTTTAAATAATTTATGTTACTTCTAATTCCCATTGAAGAATGGGGATGAGATTGCGAAATCGATGGAACTGACATCCTTTGCCAAAACGAGGGATGTTTCCGAAAGAAGGAAGATAGAAGGTCGAGAATGAATTCCAATAAGCAAATAATATTCAAAATAGGAACGATTCGCATAGGGAAAAGAAGGTCGGAAATGGGGGGGAGCAATAGTTGCTAAGATATAGCTATCACCGAAATCGTAAATTACACAGCATACCAGTGCTACTTTTGGGCGGTTAAATTTTACATAAATTGTTATATAAATGTTATATTAAGTGATAAAATGTTATATGAATTTGCTGGAACAGTTTAAACGGTTTCATATTTTTTAAATTTGCCATTATGAGTGTTATATACCATTATGAATGCAGGACTTTAGTGGATGTTTCTCATATCTCTAATCCGCAGGCCAGTATGAGAGAAGCATATTTTTTTCCACGATAAACTGAAGCCTATACTGTAAAAAAATCTGTAGTTCTACAGATGTTAAGTTACGTGCTTACTAAACTTTCATCTGTAACTGTACAAATAAAGCTGCAAATCTACAAAATTAGTTTTTGTAAAGCTACAGAAATTTGTAACTTGACAAATGAATTTGCTATAATTACAGTAATTTTACTAACATTTTATCTGTAACACTGGTATCAGTTACATGAAAAGTTCTAGGCATCCCAGTTTCCTAATCTTTGTAACCTTACAGATTTTTTGATTTTCGGTACAAAAGTGTGTCTGTTACATGAATTTTCGTTGTTGCTGTTACATAAAATGTTCTAGGAATCCCAGTTTCTAAGAAAAAAATTTATTAACTTTACAGATTTTTTTTTTTTTTACAGTGTATTTTGAGTTTATACGTTTAACCCCTAAGGTAAGTTCCATTTATACGTTGTATTGCATAGTATATTGTTTCGTATAATACGTATAACCGTCTTGGCCGTAAGCTTACGTACCTAAAATCTGTATCCCGTATGATATGTACTGTATGCATACCCCTATAAACGTTTAATAGGGACCACTGATTAATTTTTCATTAAGTTATAAAAATATTAAACGGTTCTATTGTCATCGGGAACACACTTTTGAAGGTAATTTTTTAAATTCTAGAAATCAGGAAGTGAGTGAAAAATCGATTACGAAATTTTATCTTTACATAAAAAAAAATTCGGCTGAGTTAAATAAACGTGGGGAAATAAAAAGAAAAAAAAATGAGTTCAATAACATATGGTGAAAATGAAAATCGATTTTGAATAATAAAACTATCATTAAAGAGAATTGATTTTATTTTTTATTATGAAAAAGTATTTGCATGAATCTCGAAAATAACTTTTTGATTGGAATAATAATTGTATATTGATCGATTTCTTATCTTTGTATGCGGATAAATTTAATAAATTTTCTTTCCTATATTACATAATACGCTTCCTTTGATAATTTTCATTAGACTATTTCTTCACACTACATTATTTAACGTTGATATAAGAATGCAAAACATTCGCTTATTTAGTATATTATCAATAAAGCAGAATATAGTTATCCTGTTTTAGTGAACAGAATTCTCACGAGAAAACTCATAATATTAGAGAAGTTGAAAAACTATGAGCAGTGATAAATCCATTTTTCGAAGGTTCTTCCTAAAAAATATTTGAAAAAATTGAAGATAATGAAAAATAACATTTTTAACGATAACTCAGCATTAATTTTAATTGAAAAATAAAAAAAATTAAAAAATATATATTTCTTTAAATATCTAAAATATCCTATAAACATTTTGCTGTAAGAACTTATATAAGGAAAATGAGCATCTTGTTTGTTATTTTAAAGCAAAATCTTTCCGGTGTAAGGTTAGTTGGGGAAATTATGAATATGGCTTGGTTGAGAAAAAAAGCCACTAATTTTCGTGTGATAGCAGTTGATACTACCGTGACGCAGTAATCAAAGTTTTTCTTCCCTCTTGACAGGATGAAAACTCGCAGTTTCTGCCATTGCTGGCGCTTATCAAATTCCTTAGCTATTCAAAGTGGCAAATAGTTTTATAATGCCTGTGGATATTCTTTATTTCTATGAGGTAAAATTTTGTTAAGTCGTTGTTCTTAATCAATAATTGTAAAGTTATAATTACTCTAACAGAATATCACAAAGTTTTTTTTTTCTCTAAAACATTATCACTGACCTAGAGTCTCTATCTAATATATTATCAATAAAGCAGAATATAGTTATCCTGTTTTAGTGAACAGAATTCTCACGAGAAAACTCATAATATTAGAGAAGTTGAAAAACTATGAGCAACTAAATCCATTTTTCGAAGGTTCTTCCTAAAAAATATTTGAAAAAATTGAAGATAATGAAAAATAACATTTTTAACGATAACTCAGCATTAATCACGCATAGTCTAATGAAAGCGTGTTCATATTAACGTCACACATTTTGTAACATGTGGTAGTTATGAACACATTTCTTCGGAGTTTTTTCTTCCATATGAGGACGTTTTAAGCCTCATATGAGGTCATAAAGAATTATACAGTTAAATTTTTGGGTTTAATGGGGAATTTTTGTTTTCAGTATTGAAAGTTTAATATTTGGAAATGTGAAAAATTAAATCGGCAATCACTATAACGGGTTCCATTTAGTTCATTTGGATAGAATTTCGATTAAAAATGTAAGGCAGCGGAATACCCAACAATACTTTCGTTTGATATGATTTCCGTTTAAAAATAAATCAAAACTGGCCGGAGCGTATGTAGCATGCCCGGTGTATGTAGCTGATAGCAGTGGAATTCCCAACTCGAGATTGCTTCGGATAGATTTCATTTAAAGCTATAAAATCATACAAATCCGAGGGCGTGCACTGCCAAGGCAGTCCGCCTCCTAACATTAAGTTCGGTTATAAAAATTATGTGTTTAAAAATATAAAATCATTTAACTTTTATTTTAGGTATAATGAAGGTAAATCACGGAGGTATAATGAAGGTATTTTGAATTAGGTATAATGAAGGAATCATGGGCTCTGGCAACGTTGGTAGGGTCAGCTAATGGTAGAATTATGTGTGTACGAACGGGATGTTGAACGATTATTGTGTATAAACTTGATGTATTTATGCATTATACCTTCCCCATACAAAAGTAGACGACAATACCACCTCGTAGTCTTTGAGTTAATTATGAACATCTAGGTTAACTGTGAACAGGCAATTTTAGGTACTTAATTAAATTATACAGCTTCAATAATTAATTGAAGTATAGGAATTGAAACATTAGTTGTATAGTGGTTTTAAAAGGTTTTAGATGGATCATGTGCATAAAGCTGTCTGTAGTTGAAACTCGCAAAATTTGATGGCATTTACACAGATTCACCATGTTAAAATTCTGAATAATCAAAAGGCTTAGTTTTTTGTGAATAAAATAATAGCAGTCTACATATGGAGATTTAGGACTTATCAGGTTATAAATTTTCAAGAAATTTCTATTGGCACCAATAGAGTATAAAAATCCCTATTATTTATCCCCCACCCACACACCGACAATAGAATATACAATTGCCACATATCAGGTGTTTCATATATAAAAAATAAAAATAGTAATATTTTTAGTATTAGTATGTCGAAAATTAAATTATCATTCGAAAATTCGGAGCAATTACAACACCATCGGAATCTTCGGAATACTTGAAAAAGCCATTTAATCACGCAATTTATCAATTTCTTGGAGGAGTAGATATAAAAAGGATCGATATAGTAAGATTTTCAAATATATTAATTTTTTTAAATAATCTCTTTTTTTCTTTTCTTTTATTAATTCATTTTACGTATTTATTTATTTTTTTAATCGAAAACAAATTTTCTTTAAAGAAATCACTTATTGTGTTTTTATTCAAGAAATATTTTTAATTATTATCGTTATTATATTTTCTTTCTTCAATAAACTGATAATATGCTGTTTTGACAGCATGCTAATTTAATCAATATAGCTTATTATGTATGTAGCATAATAATTAATTAAGCAAAATTTTGCATTAACAAAATATAATAGAAATCGTGAAATTAAATAAAAATTTAATTTTCATTTCAAAAACTTAAGAAATGCATGCACTTTATTACTCAGGGATTACATCCAATGTAGCATGTTTATTAGAATTAATTCAGTTAAACAATATTCTTTCTAATAAAATAATTAAGAAAACCTTCCAGTCAGTATTTTATTAGTTTCCTCTCTATTATTTACAATGAACACGCATTAAATTGAAAGATAGTCTATACAAACAACGCCTTTTTTTGCTAGAAAACTAGAATTTCCAAGTTTGTTGAAGAATTATCTATTTAACAGGAATCAGTCGGAAACTTATTTTATAACACAAGAAAGTAAGAACATAAAATAATTTCCGTAGCAAACATTATCAGTTAAATTAGGAATTTCGTTCGATAATTTATTTAATTTTTAAATTTCTGTAGCTATCAGAAATATTACATGAAATGATCATTCTCACAAAAAGTTATAAAATAACAAGGAAAAAAAAACTATTTTATAAAAGTATGTAAAAAATTTTTAAATTGCATGCATGTTCTCCTTTATACTTAATAAACAACCTTTATTAGTGATTAGCGTCAGATGAAAGAAACCCTATTCGTCTCACTCCTTTGTCTGTCTGTCTGTCTGTCTGTCCGTCTGTCTGTTCGTCACAGAGCCCGTTCTCAGAAACTATACATGTTGGAAACTTTAAGTTTTGGGTACTTATAGCTGAATACCTCACATCAAACGACAAATCATATAATTTTGAAAAAGTCGGTAATTAACCTAACTACGGGCTAATTAACTTCTAAAATTAACCAATCAACCTTTTTAACGCAGGTACAAACGGACGTTCTCCAAATCATCTTAGTTTTGCCTAAGGGTTGCCAGTAAAATCAGACGTGCACGGTTACCACGGAGGAAATTAAGCCGAAAAATGAAGTGGACATTTTAAAGCGAAATCACATATCAGAAAGTATTGTTCCGAGAAATTTGTAAATGCTATAGACATACGCGGAAAAAAATCTACTTTCATTTGATATAAAGTTCACATTTCTGCGATGTGTATAAGTTAAAATATCCACAAAAAATCGATCGATAAAAATTTAATTTCTTTAATTGGAAAGACAAGGAAAAAAGATTTCATTTCGGCTGGAAAGCAGGTGTCAGACATAACGACCTTGCGGTTTTCCATAGTAAGATATTTTAATACGAAATTTTAACTTCTTAAATATTAAATTTTTCGATTAAATTTTTTGGCATTCCGATGTCAAATTTCTCGCTGATTTCATTGATACACATTTCTAAGTCCTATCTTAATAACAAGCTGAAATATTAATTATTATTTAATTAATCGATTTATTGCTATCAAATGCGTCGATTAAAATGGAGACACGTGCTTTTTTAACCACAAAATAATTTAAATTAGGAAATCTAACAGTATGCGTGAGGTTTTTGAACAGCGCTATGAGATAAGTATAACTCATTCATCATCAGAAAGTTTACAAGTATTCATACCACTATTTTCGAATAATAATTTCAGGAAATATCTTAAATTATTGGTTAAGACCGCCACTCGATCTGTTTGAAACTTTAAGATAGTTTATAACACATAAGAAATGTGTAAAAAGGGATGGAGTGTGGTATTTTGAGGAGGGGAGGGGGGAGCTAGATTTATTTTTAAAATCTTAGCGTTTGTTACCGCAGCAAATGTTTTAAATTCTTGGTTAAGACCGCCACCATCCCGACCCGTGTATCCACGGAAAGATTGAGTGAAGGAGTTTCGTTGAGATAGGCTTTTGTTAAGAATAGAGTGCGCTCCCTGGAAGTGGAATGTGTAACTAACATAACGCGATTTTGTAAAAATTAGGAAATCTAACAAGTCGATCTGTTTGGAACTTTAAGATATTTTATAAGACATAAGATAAAGTGTAAAAAAGAATGACGGGTGAAATTCCGGGGAGGGGGCTCTAGATTTCTATTTAAAAAGTTAGCATTTCTGACCGCTTTAGGTGCCTTTTTTGAGGTAGTCCTGAGATATATGCTACTTATTTAATATAAAATTGTCTAAAGTTTAGTTACCACTATTTCCGAATAGTAATTTCAGCAAATATCGTAATTTCTTATTAAGACCGCCAACACCCCGAGTAACATAGCTAGTGACAGGTTGTTTAACGGAGTTTCCTTCAGATACAGTTTTGTTAAGAATAGAGTGCGCTCCTTGGTGGTGGAATGAGGAACTAACATAACGCGATTTTGTTAAAATTAGGAAATATAACAAGGTGATTTGTTTGAAGCTTTAAGATTGTTTATAACACATAAGAAAAAGTTTATAAAAAATCTCGAGTGAAATTCGGGTAGTGGCGCTAATTTCACTAATTGGTTTATTTCTATTATATACTTATTTCAAAAGGCAGTCAAGTGATGTTTCATTGCAGTATTCTTCTGAACGGTGTCTGATTTTTAAAAATACAGCATAAATGTTACATTATGCCAGATAAAAATGCCAGAAGTAGTGATACCACTATTTTCGAATAGTAATTTCAGTAAATATATTAAAATCTTGATTACCCCCCCCCCCCGACCCATGTATCTACCGATAGGTTGTGTACAGGAGTTTCGTTCAGATACACTTTTGTTAAGAATAGAGTGCTCTCCCTGGTGGTGGAATATGGGACTAACAGACCGCGATTACATTTAAAGTAGGAATTCCAACAAAGCGATCTGTTTGAAACTTTAAGATAATTTATACAAAGAGTAAAAGATTATCAAAAAGAATGGCGCGTCACATTCCGGTTGGAGGGGGGCAGGGGAAGGGGCGCGAACAAAATTAGGCAGTATAACAGGGCGCTTTGTACTGTTTTGCGTGCGGTTTTTTGATGACGTGATGAGAAAACTAATACTTATTAAGTGTTCATACCACTATTTTCGAATAGTAATTTATACAAATATCTTAAATTATTGGTTAAAACCGTCACCCCCTCGACTAGCATATCTCCTGATAGGTTGTTTAACGGAGTTACGTTGAGATACAGTTTTGTTAAGAATTGAGTGCTTTCCCTCGTGGTGAAATGTGAAACTAATAGACTGTGATTTCATTTAAAATAGGAAATCTAACAAGGCCATCTGTTTGAAACTTTAAGATAGTTTATAACACATAAGAAAAAGTTTATAAAAAATGGCGCGTGAAATTTCGGGCAGGTGGGGAGAGGGGGAGGGGCAAAATATTTCTTTTTTTACCTTTTTGTTTCATACCGTTTCAGGTGCATTTTTTTTTTAGGTAGCCCTCAGATACATGCTACTTATTAAATATAAATATATCAAAAGTTAAACTACCACTATTTCCGAATAATAATTTCAACAAACATCTTACATTTTTGCTCAAGACCCCCCACCCCCTCGAGTAATATATCTACTGATAGGTTGTGCAAAGGAGTTCCGTTTAGATACGCTTTTGTTAAGATAGAGTGCGCTCCCTGGTGATGGAATGTGGAACTAACAGACCGCGATTTCATTTAAAGTAGGAAATCTAACAATGCGATCTGTTTTAAACTTTAAGATACTTTAAGATACATGATAAAAAAGTATAAAGAAGAATGGCGTGTCGCATTTCGAGAGGGGGGTGAAGGGGGGGGGGCACGAACAAAATTAGGAAATATAGCTGGACGATCTGTTTGAAACTTTAATATAGCTTATAAAACATAACAAAATTTTAAACATCGGGCCGCGTCAAAAATCATGGTGACCATTACCCCACTTCGGCACATTTCTAAATTTGGCAGATACCCGTCATGGGATATATCGTAGCATTTCGGGGGGGGGGGGTGGGGAGGGCACGAACAAAATTAGGAAATATAACAAGGCGAATCTGTTTGAAGCTTTACGATAGTTTAGGAAGGGTTTTCCAAAATTTAGAAAGTGTTCCATGGCGATAAATGTACGTGACGTTTTGAAAGGAATATTAAACGAAATCCTTTGTGCGATCTATGATCACACTTACCCACTTGTCTATTTTATTTTTCACAAGTTTTTTGATATTTTTAACATTTACTTTTCAAAAATTTGAACGAAAACATAATTGACTAATTATTGGACGTAATTGGTACATATTTACTTTTATAATTAAATTGTTAAGGGAATCTTACACAGAAAAGGCAAAATTGGCTTTAAAAAAAATTTTAACTTTTGAATTTAGAGAATGTAATTTTCTGAAAAATCAAGCGCATCTGTGTTTATTACTTTTTTAACTTCTATTTGTATATCAGACCTCCAAATACTGCACACGATGTTTGATAAATTATTGATAAATTAGACTGTATCAGAAAAAAAAATTATAAGCCCACGGAGGAGATAAAATTAATTTTTGAATTTTCATCTACTTGGTTTTCAGGTTGTTAAAATGGTGCATCTCTTTTATTAAATGCCAGGTGAAAGCTGTCTAAAATTTGATTTATAACGGAAAGAGACTATTTTGACCACGGGCAAAGTTTAAAAATGAATTTCCCAGTTAAAATAAAACCATTTAAAAAATATTAAGTTAGAACTTAACTAACGGCCGGATTGATATTGAAAAGAAATTGTAAACAAATTTAAATAATTCAAAACTCAGTGGAATGAAAGTTGCATTTTAAATATAGGGACGTCCATGGGGGAGACTTTCGACTTATATTTACTGAAAGATTAAAAATAAATATAAAAAATATTTTGTCAGAAATGTATTTAATAGCTTAATTAAAACTTAAATATACATATGAATGAAAATATTAGGAAATTTGCTGCATTTCTTAATATTTATTCCCTTGGGGACCGTAAAATATATCTTTTTGAGACAATGAATCCAAACCATTCATACAGTAAAAAATAAATTAAATCGTTTATTTAGAAACCCTGTATATATTACGAATTATACTAAGAAACTGTGCGTAACTGTTCATTTAGAAGCTAGAGTGCTTTAAATATCATTTTAAACTAAAATAGAACATTCCGGTTGTTTCTGTTGTGTATACTAATGTAAATATAATCTAAGTTTATTAAAATGAAAAGGCGGACGGTATACAGTTCGTGGGTAGGATATTCTAAATTCTAAATTACGAATATTCTAAATTACAGATTTTGAGTAATTTTAGTATTAAACTGAAAATGGTAAACATTGTTTAATGGTGTAGATACTCAAAATATCTTCCATCAACATTGCAACTTATGCATTCAAGATGCCCGAAACACTTTGACAATTAGCAACAAAAATAATTTCAATGAATATTTAACTTTTTAAACTTTTTATACATTGTTCTTTAATTACGCTTCCTGTCATCATTTACAATGCATTTAAAGTGATAAGTAAATTTGACAAAACAATACACACTAATAAATTTACCTACCCCTCTATCCCTCTCTCTCTCTCTCTCTCTCTATATATATATATATATATATATATATATATATATATATCTTGGATACCTATTTTTATCTCACCCAGTAAAGATTATATTATGAGATGCTAGTAACGTTGCACTTCCACTTCTGTTTATTTATATTAGTTAAAAACACCACTTATTAAAAAATGATCATATTATAATGTATTTTCTAATATTAATACATGTTTGTAAAATGTTGATATTACGTCACTGAATTGAATACATTAATTTTTTCTTTGAGAATTATGTTTCCACGCTTCAAACATTAACTTTCAAAGAAGAAATATGGACACATTGTTGAAATTACTTTACTAAGTAAAAAAAAATGTAATTTTTCATAGAAAAATGAGTGATATTTAATTTACCTGACGATCAGTACTGTTTTGAAATCAATGTAAATTAAAGTGAAGAAATTTCCAAATTTTCAAAACTTAAAAATTTAATACTTCTTAATCTATAATCCTTTCTTAAACTTTATAATTTTAAAAGGTTTTTATATCTCAAGAATAAATTTTTAAAACAAAAATGTCTGAATTTGGCCACTAATATTGAACTCTATCTCTAATATTCGGGAATCAACACCTTACTTATAATACATTTAAATTGTAAATACACACACGCACTCAGAAGTATATACACATACAGTTCAACATAGTCCCTATTGTAAAGATAAATATGTCCTGATTTATTTTCTTCGAAGACCCTTTTATCCTATTCAAAAATGTTTGAACTAAATTTCCCTCTTCAATGCTTTGTTCTCATGGGAATCACCATAAAAGCTTTAAAGCATTTTTTTTAATCTTTATTCAAGCAGAGAAGGCTTTATCTTCAAAGCACTTAAATTTCAAATTTCTTACTAAAGGGAAATACAATCCCATAAAATATAAATCTATAAAAAATGAAACTTATGACTTTTTATTTAATACGTTTCGCTGGTTTACTTTTTCTATTTTTTAAGTAAAATCGTTATATATAGAATACGTGTGTGTGTACACATTAATGACGTTCTTTCTTTTCTCGTTTGTAATTTACTGAAATAAGGCACCTGTCTTTCCATAAAAAAGGTATTTTCTATGCCATTTACTATTATTTCAAAAGAAATCATTGCTTTTTCATCTACGAAATTTACACATTAATATTATCAGAAACCAATAATATAATGCAGGATATCCCACTAGAAGCTAGCCCAAGAATATATTAAGTTTAGAAAAGCAACAAATACAAATAAACCAAAATAAATACATATTGTAGCCGTAAATGTAAGATATTAAGTAGTCACAGGAAGTATTGAAAATGAATTCCTGAACTTCCAAACAGAGCTGGACGCGAAATTGCATTTTTCTGAAGGCGGCTGTCAGAACAACTGGTGTGACCACCTGTGTCTCGTAGCGGATGTATTCCTGTATCTAATTCAGCGTAGGTGATTATTTATGTAGAAACCCACTATAAAAAAATCAGGTGTAGTCAAATGAGAAGAATCAGTATGATGCTAAGAATTACACACCCATTCATTATCAACAAGGTGAAGACACTAACTGCACATTTCTTAAACATACATGTATGGCAAATTATGGTTTTGTTTCATTCCTTCCTTTACATTCTCAATTGAACCCTTTCCGGGGCTAACTCCTAATGAAACACCCTGTAAATTAAACAGGAAATGAAAATAAATTTCATAATATTAAAAAGAAATGAAAAATATTCTATACACCGTTTCTGTTGCCTTAAGGTACAATGTTTTCTGATGTTATTTGATGATCAAAAGATATTTCGCAAAACATAATATAAATGAGGTCATGGAAAAAGCAGCAATATAAAAGGTCATTGTTACAGAAGGGTTCAAGGAATTAGAATAAAATTTGAAATTTTGATATTTAAAAGTATGTTTTCGAGAAAGGAATAAAGCTCGAATCGAGCCATCATGCTAGCGATTACACTTACAAATTTTCGAAAATGTCTTATGACAACACCGACATTGTTGCATTGCATAAAATTCACACTATAAAATCCAAAAATGAACTTGACGTCGAACACTCTTGGGATATTTGTCATTTAAGGTCTATAAATGGGATATGTTACTATTGGTCATTGTTAACGAAGGGTTCAAGGAATTACAATAAAATTTGAAATTTTGATATTTAAAAGTATCTAATCGAGAATGGAATAAAGATTTAATCGAGCCATGAAGCTAGCGATTACACTTACAAATTTTTGAAAATTTCGTATGACAACACCAACGTTATTGCATTCCATAATAATTCACACAATAACACCCAAAAATGGACGACGTCGGACATTCTTGGGATATATACCATTTAAGGTCTACAGGTGGAATTTGTTACTGAATTAAACGGTTTTAAAATCGAAACACTGCATTAAATGTAAAATTATGCACGTTCTTCATGTCATTATTTATCCTTGACCACAACCTCCGACATACAATAAGTCTATGACCTCTATGACTTGAAATGTTTGTTATCCGATGAAGCATATTTTGCATTTTGTTGCTTGCCAGGGCACATTTGTTCTTACAGCTCTCCATTGCGTATGTTTAAAATCGCCGTTTTTAATGCTGTATTTCCTTCCATAATAATTTTTGTTTTAATTGTGTACATTATATTATGATACATAACATTGGGTGTTGGCAATCTTATATTTTGCTATTTCGTCATGTAACGGAAACTGTGGGAGCTCAATTGTTCTTATTAACGTCATTTTCGAGCGTATATCTACAAATACATATCATCCTTTTTTCTTCGTAATGCATCTCAATTTTAATCCTGCTTCTCTAGTTATTCTCTAGTTAGGCTTTATGATCCTTCTGTACACACACACACACATATACACACATATATGATTTATGTGTGTAGTTGTGTGTGTGTGCGTGTATATTTTGAATATCTTTATGCATAAATATCAAGCAATCCAAAGTAAATTTCTAAAATATCATCCTTATATTTTTGGTGCTGCTAAAGTTAGGAATGCAATTTAGGATTTGGCTTGGAATGTACAACCCTGAATTTTATATTTAATAACTGGATTGTGATCTGAAGTTTCACAGCAAATAATATTGTTCTTGCTGTATAATTTGTCTCACGTTTATTGTTTCAAGAGCTTGTGAACGCTTTTTGTCAACATATTAAATCAATAAGTAAATTAGAATCCGAGATTTAATATATTTTATTATTAAAAATATTCTACCTTAAATACTGGAGATTATTTACAATTTTTATTGGTTTAGTAGTTTTGAAAAGTATACATGGTTTCATACGTATATTTCGCATTAGCTCTTTAAATTTCGAATATTTAGAATGATAAATTGAAAGCAACACCTTCCAAACGTCTTTTTAATATCCAAATTTTCAAAATTAAATTTAATGATAAATTTCGGTGACTGAAAAGTATTTTAAAAAATTGAAATGTACAATCTTTTAAAATATCTGGTTTATTCATTGCTTAATGACGCTCAAATTTATTTGACTATATACCTTTAACCCGACTTTGTAAGTATTTATATTGTTTTAATATTTTTAAAATAATTTTTTATTAAATATTATTCATTATTTTTAAAAGAAATTTTTCCACACTAAATTTGTAAAGGATGTAAAATACTTCTAACCGTTTCGAGAGTTTTATACTACATATAAATCAATTTTATAAAGAATGTGTAAAAATATTGTGTTCAAAAGTCTTTCAGAGTAAAAAAAGTGTCTCCTGGAAGCGCGAAGCGACTGCCAGTCGCGAAAAGTCGCGTGTTTAAAAAGGTTAATATTTGTATTTTTTTTAATTAATTACGCCGTCGTAAATTAGAAGGTATCCGTATTATATGGGTATTTTTCGTTTTTACACATCTCTAAAATTGAGCCCCATGCAATATTCGAAAAAAGGAAGAGGGAATTCGGGCTTTAAAAAAAAATGAAATGGTTAAATTTTGATTTTTTAATCGGTTTGTGGCATTAGAAAGATTATAGACAAAAATGCCTCTGTGAAGCACTTTCATTTTTTTAAATTAAAATCTTAATTATCAAAAATTGATAAAGTTGAAACACAGGTACATTTGGACCTGTTTTGGACTACCCTCATCTAAAATTTCAAACATCTACGTGCAGTAGATTTTCCATGACATCGTGATAGAAACACGAACACACACACAAATATACATCTTTATTTTATTAGCATAGCTACTTCAAATATTAGATCTATTTTTCAGCTCGTTAATATAGGGTAGAGTAGTACACAGTGAGACATGGTACACAGTCAGACAACAGCCATTTTGACATATAGTTGTAACTTTTTCTCCTAGCTGGAACACACACTGAACCACCTCATCTTATGCAACACGTGGATGTAGTTTCGGTACTTCGGTTACTCGTCCAACAAAATAGTAAGTAATTATTCATTTTACAGGGGTTAAAGTTACATAAACGTCCATTTTAGACTTTGGCATATATTTACTCAAACAAACTTAGCTATATCTAATGATAGGCTATGTCGACAAAACGACACAAGCATTCAAAGCTATGAAACTGATGATGAAACAGATATGCATCCATTTTGTTACAACGTAACGAAAGTACACAGTGAGACGTGCCTCATTGTGTATCTACTATGCGGTTCTGACGTAGAAAAAGTTATTTATTAATAAAAGAAGGGTTTTTTTTTCTCTCTCTATCTCTGTGTGTGGGGGGCGTGCGATGGTTAGTGAAATCTACTAAACGTAAGAGGCTGAAAGTTTGCATGAAGGTAGCCCAATGTCTGCCATTGTCCAACCGAGGCTTATATTTTTATTTTTATTTTTTAAATCTAGAAATATTAATTAGAAGTCATAAACTGCAGAAAATTATTGATAGAGTATAAAAATGTATGATTTATGAAAATATATACATTGTCTCAGTGTCTACCACAAGTGGTACACAGTGAGACAATTTTCGATACTCCTTTATGCTGCTTATGTGCTTTTATAAATAACTTTTTTAAAACCATTCATACATTAATGTGTAGCGTATTTGAGTAGCTTAAAGTTGTAGCAAAATTTTTTTCAAAAGAATAAAAATCTTTACCATTTGTTAAGTAATAATAATGTTCGTCTCACTGTGTACTACCCTCTCCTAAATATGAATATTTTGTTCATGCAGATACATTTCGATACCATATTTAACTTCCTACTAAACATAAAAAATGCCCTGCATAAACTTATTACTACATAAATGAACATCGTATTTTATAGGCTACTTAATTATTATTTCATCTAGCTCATAAAACCTTTTATTTCCTTTCATGAGCTATAAATATCTAATGCCTGTTGGCATAACTAAGCAATATTAATCCTCTTTTGTACCTCTTTTTTGAAAATAAAATAATTCGTGTATTTGATAGAAAAGAAAAATGCATTCGTATTAACATGAATAAAGATATATTTTGGAATTCTGATACATATAAAAGATTTGTTCGTTGGAAAAAACAAATCTGAATTTTAAAAAACTCACAATTAGCACATTGATTTTGAGATTTCGAGAATTTTTTAAAAAGATAATGTCTAAACTACATTACAAACTTAAATATAAAATATTCAGCCGCAATCTTAGTAATTTTTTTAAATAAGAAATATAAACGCACAAAAAACATACAATGTTTTTTAATTAAACCTTAATAGATATTTGTAAGATTAGCCCTGCGTATTCATGTAATATGCAATAACAGCATCTATACTAAAGAAACAAAGATTCGATCTGTCTCTGTGTCTCTCTGCGATGGCTAGTGAAATTTATCACGCGTACGACGATGAAAATTTGTGTGAGGATAGTCAAAGTCCTATCCTGCTAAACCCGAGACTCTTAGATTCTTATTTTATTTCTAATAATTAGCTGAGTTATTAATTAAAAATCGCAACTACTTCTCATCAAAAAGGTCATCTATTTCCTCTCTACTCGTCGAAAGTGATGGTATATGCCCATAACACCATTTAAGTATCGGAAGCAAACACAGAACCGACCTTTCGATTTTATTTATGTTTTTTAATAGTTTGTTTTAAGCTAAATCAACCAAACCGCTCAGTAAAATTGGAAGACATATTCTGAACGACTGAACTCCGTCTCAAATGCCGCAATCAATTCGAAAAAATATCGCAGTTAAAACTTTTCAAAAAGGGTCGTTTTTTTCTGAAAAACGTTTTTTACTCTTATGGCAACACCTCTCTAGGGCGCTATTTTAGAAAAACCAACAAATCGAAAATATGCTCTTAAAGCTGAGACTTTCTTCTAATCGATGATGTAATAGGATTTTTAAAATAGGCGATAACATGTCACTTTACACCTCAAACAGATGATATTTTTACAACGTTAAAAGTAACAAACGTCCGTTTTTTAAGGCAATCTTTATAGAGTATCTAAATAGACCAGATTTACATAACCTACAAAAATTCTAAACGTTCGGACGGGTAGAAATATTTCTTACAAAATAAACTGTGTGAACATTTCGACGAAATCAGTAATTACCTGAGTGTTTCGCCGCGGAAATAAAAAAGTCTTCTTACGAACACTTTTACCACTAAATATCAATATTTTTTCACCGGGTTACGAGAACATTATGTTTTTAGCTCCTAAAAATTACAAAGAATTTTGACGATAATAAAAAATTTTTAATCATTTAAAATACCTGAAAACCCCTGCCCCTCGCTCCCATTTCCGACAGATTTCAAAATTGCGTATACATTTTAAAAATCAAATTATGCAGAAAAGAAAATGCCAAATAGCACATACTTTCGATTATCTTTGAAACCCTGCAAAACATTTTAAAGAATACGAAAATTAATCTTTTGAAAAAATTCATTACTCGAAGTCGGTTTTCGTTTTTTCTGCGGATTTTGCCGTAGGATTAACATTACGAATATTTTAATGAAATAAATACACTTAATTTTTATTACTATAAAGTACCCTTTTAGCTAATGATAGTGTATCGATTTTGTTCAGGTGAAATCGGATTTAAGGGTTGAAAGAATTAGTTTGGAAATAAAAAATAATCACTTAGGATTTCAATGTAAAAAAAATACAGTAAATAGTCATGCGTAAAAATACGATTTTTAGAACTGAATATATGTATTTTAGTACAAAAATTACACACAGTCGTCTGAAACATAATTATAACTCAGAAATTTGGTTCAGAAAATATCACATATAGGTGTGTGGGGGGAGGAAATTATGAGTTCTAGTTTCAAAAATTTTGCCATATATTTTATCCATCAGAAGAAAACAAAGGAAAAATAAAATAAGAGACTGCTTTTCACAACTCGATATCAATATCTTAGCATGGAAATTAAACACAGGCTTTTGATAACAAGAAATGTATTACTTTAACGTTGAATCGCCCTCCCCTCTCCCGTTCCAGTTATTTAACCCCTTTTACCGCTAAATATAAGTTGGTGTTTTTTAACCGATTTTTCACACAGTCAGCGGTCATGAGTTTTATGTAATATATCTACATCTTTAAGCATTTGGAAATGTTTAAATTGTAACTTTTTTTTTCTTTTTTTTTTTTTTTTTTTTTTGTAAAAAAAAAAGAAAACATAACAAAACAAAAAGAAAAGAAAAAGAAAACTTTTTGTAACGAAACGTGAAAGTCTGTAACTGTAATTCGATTCTAACATTTATTAATAATAACTTCTTTAAACCTTTTTGCTTAAATTTTCAATATTTCTTCACGAAATTTTAAAACAGGCTGCAAAAATATTATATTTTTAACCTATAAAAATTTCAAAAAGTTCGGACAAAAAGAACTTTTTTTATAATCAAACGACCAAACGTGAAAAATTAAGAAAGTCTGCTTACGAGCGCTTTTACTACAAAAAATTAATATTTTTTTCGCAATTTTTTTCATTTAAAAATAAAAATTAAGATAAAAGGGACCTAAAGGTCGAAAATCCTACAAATTTGAGGTTCATTTAAGTTTATCATCTCTGGCACGGAGAGCGCCGAGCCGGACACTTTGTTTGTGTATAAAAATTACAAATTAATGCATTTTTAGTGCCAGAAAGTTCCGAAATTTCATAAAATTTAAAGTATTATTACTCGGTGAATTTTGGTCGTAGAAGAATGGAATTTTTAGTAATGTTCTTGCCGAAGAACAGAAGAAATGCTCTTATGAGTATATTTACACGAAACAGGGAATGTGTAAAAATTTAAATGTGTAACTTTCTGAAAAATAATTACTAAACTATTTAATCCAAATAAACATAATTCCTACCTTATATATTTAACACTTTTGCCTTTATTCTGCCTGCTTACCTCCAAGTACATGACAAGAGATTCCAAGCATCAATTTGGATAGATCTAAATCTCCAAGACACGTGCTATATGGAGATTAAAAAGAATTTGTCCTACGATATGTGCTACCGTCGGAGTATTAAGACAGTTGCAAACCAGTTTTTTTATAGATTGTTGGTAACATTTTAGGGAATTTTGATCCATTGTTCAAGATGTGCAATATCCAAGTCCCAGACAGTGAACGGCGGTGTTATCTTCGATGTAATGCTTTATCCGAGTGTGCCCCGTTCATGCTCGCTGAGATTTAAGACAGTGGAGTATGCATACGCTGTATTGTTTCCCTTTCAAGTATGTTCTCCTCCAAACTCAGCATATGAGTTTACATTATCATTCATTGAAAGAAAATAATCTTGCTGCAGTTTACGAAACGACATGACATCTAGCTATCTAGTTTGCATACCTATTGACCGTTCCGTATAATATGCACATCTTTACGTCCACCTATGCTAATTCTACTCCACAAAATTAACCCACATCGTCTGTATTGCGATCTTTCATGTATTAACGTCGTATTAATTCTAGTGTATCTTTCCTTCCATATCAGAACAACCGAGTATCACACTCCAGAGTGAATCGGAAATGGTTCGGGAAAGGCACGTGACCTCATTAACGTTGCAGGCAATCTCGATGCTCAGATGTCCAGTTTTTGAACCACAAGGCGTCTTGAAGTCAAAGAATATACACCATTAGCCTACGTGCTTAGAGACCACCCTGTTGAAGCCTGTTAAGATTGTTTGGCTTGACGTCTCCATTTGTTTCAAAAAGACTGCCTTTGCAACGGAGTTGCAATGTTTTTTTTTCTCCTACCTCTTAACATCAGATACTGGTCACCAGTTGATTTCGTAGTACCGTTGCGATCTTGCCCTGGCAGCGTATGACTTTACTTTTTTCTTTAATGTGATTCCACAACCTTCAAATTGCTCATTCCACACCATCAGATTCCACTAAAGTCCTTTGTGTTTATCTGGATTGCAGTACCCGATAACTCTCAAGGCCATGGACTACAGTAAATTAAGTTTTTGTGACATTTTTAATCCCATTTTTCTAAAGAACTATGAACAATTATTTAAAGCGAGTGAAAAACAAAAAAAAATTTTCAAAACTTTAATCCATTTCCTGATATCAGATATGATCTGATATTTGTTTTATGCTAACGACCAGTATATTTATTTGTGTAATTTCTATTAAACCATATGCTCCCACAATTTTTTGGAGCACTGTAGATACACTTTTTATAATATTAAGCATCAAAAGCCTGTTAATAACTCTGAAATAACAAACTTGAAGTAGAGATACCTTTGAAAAATCATTAGAAAACAAAGGTTTGCGCCAACAAAATTATATGTTCGTTTCCATTTCCAAACCGCTTTCCATAGTGCTCAATTACAAACTTAACTACTTATTTACTTTTGAATTTTATTAGCATTGCTTTCTGAATCTTCAATGGCTCTTCCATAACATTCAAATGCCTTCTTTATGGTGATTTTTGAACTGGTAGGCATTGTGAGAAAGTTAGTAATCGATATAAAACACGAGATCAGAGCTGCAAAAGACATTCACTTTTCTCATGAATCATTGAATGTGCCTTTATAGATCCTATTTTTATCACAAACATTGCTTTTAAGAAAATATTTTGCTTAAAAAAATCTATATTAGATTAAAATGCACTTTTTTTTTTTTTTACTTGTATGGAAAATAAAGAGACTATCAATTTTTAGAAGGTGCTTTTCAGCCTGAAAGAAACACAACATCAGCAAGTATATCTATTTTGAAATAGAATCTAATTCTGTAAGTGAGAAATAATAACAAATGCAAGAGTAATTGTTCTTTCCTCAAATCAATTTTAAAATTAAAACAGCTTTACTTATAACAGTACAGTGATAAATAATAAAAATGTCTACTTTAAGCTGAGAAATGCAGGACAACAAGAAAATCTTTTAAGCTAATACGGAATAGCATCGAGAAACTAATGTCAAAACAAATATAAAAATGTTGTTTTCCTAAGAACTATCTCAGAAGAAGAAAGAATTAGTATAATCATGTAAGTGATCTTTAATAATTGATGATAAATATGATTCTCAAAGAGCATGATGAGATTGATGCAAAAATTACAGCTTCTCTATTACAGCTTGTCAGATATTTTTCTTTTATCGAAATCGCTAAATAGAATAGACTTTATACAAAAGAAAGGAATTTATTATATGGCTAATTTATTAGTTTTGTACTGTGTCAAGGTTAGGGAAGATATCAAACCAGGAATGACAAAACACTATTTAAGAAGAAAGAAACTTTCTTGTCAAAAACTTTAAATATCACATTTCAAAATAAATAATCTATATTTCATTCGCATTACATGCTTCAAGAAAGCCTTTTTTACATTTTCTTCTTCTAAAATTCAGAATTTCTATGTTAGATCCTCTGTCCAGTAACTCGACAAACAAATAAAGTTCACGCTCGAATTGAAAATATAAACGTTTCATGGTAATGTAGGTGGGGGAAAAAAGTAAACACCCCCTACTAACTCCTCAATAAATTATCGTAGAAGAAAGTTACTGGTACCGAACGATTGGAAATAGTCTATTTTTAAATGATGTATATAACATTTGCTCAGGGGGGCCATCTACTTATTAAAACGAGCCATAACTTTGTTTTTTTTCAATAGCAGTACACAATTCTGACAGTATAAATGAACTCTACATCCTTCAATTAGCCTAAAAACAAATTTTTATGCAATTCGTACGATAAGTTTCCGAGAAATTAATTAATTTAAAACAAGCGTATTTTAAGGGTTGTATCCAAATTGAACTTCTGTACTTGATTGTTAACCGAGAGAGCCCCATTCTTGATCAAGGCATATTAAGTGCCTGCTGGATTACAGGATAGCTTAAGTAATTTCGAAATATCTAGTCACTTCTATCACTGGCGGCCCCTTAAAACATCCTTTTGCACTTTTTTAAGCATAATTTGAAAACTGCTTGGAAGAAAAGTGTGAAATTTTGGATTTCCATAAAGCAGGACTTAATAAAACCAAATCCATCAAAAAAACTGTTGGTTGCAATTCATTTTTTTTTCGAATATTAATTTTATAATTCGTAATTCATATCATAAAATTATAAAAATTGCAAATTCAACGTAATTATGTTTGGGTATATTAGTATGATTGATACACAAAAAATTAGCACATTGGGAGTATAATTTCAGGAGATATTAATAAAAATATGAAAATGTAATTTAACATTATAAGCACTCAATTTTGAATGTTCATAATTCAAAAACTTATCATTCAAATGATTTGAAATTTGGTGTCTAAGCATAGTCTTAACCGAAGATTTGAAATATCTGATTAAAATTGGGTATTGCCATTGAAAAAAATGAAGTTTGGATTCGTTTTAATAAGTAGATGCCCCCCCCCCCCCCAAGCACACAACATCTTTTATACACATCATTTAAAAGTAGACTTTATTTCCAATCGTTCGGTACCAGTAACATTCGTCTACGATAATTTGTTGAGGAGTTAGTAGGGGGGTTTTACTTTTTTTTCACGACTGTATGTCTGTATTTCTATGTCTCATTGCAATTTATAGGAATTTCAAAAGTTAGTGACATCAAATATTAGATTAATGAAGTTATTATATAACTGCCTCAAAGTTATTATGTAAAATAAAAAGAACGGCACACTCAAGACATGTATTTAATGATAGAACCTTAAATTTACTACCTTAATTTGTAATAATTGTAGTATAATTTAGTTTTTGAGATGTAAGAGATATTTCTGCATCACGAAAATTATTTCGTTCTATTTCTGAAAAGATCTTTAATCTAAAACACAGCATTTCCCAAACAGAGTTCAGCGATAGGAAAAAATTAATGACCGAAATTTGTTGAAAAATGATTAATGAAATGAACTGGAGAAAAGGAAATCAAGACACGAGAGATCAGGCGATGGTGGTGACGAAATTTTGAATCACCTAGCTTACAATGGTGCACATGGTAAAAAATGATAATGAATAGCACCATTGCGTATTTTCATATTTTAATAAAACAATTGTTTCAAAAGTTGAACGCACTACACTCTTCCAAATGCCCAAACAGGCTAAGTGCACGTTAAGACTATAATCCAAAGCAGCAGAAGATAATCCCAGCATATCCAAAATTATCTATTTCACAGCTGTTGTACTGCCTAGCGTCCTTTCACGACCTGTATCCGAAACTGTACAAACAAAATCGTGAAAATCAGAAAATCTAATGACAACAATTCTGCCATCTAAACTCCATTTTTCTAGAAAAAGTCCATTTTGCTATTCCCCTGTTTTAAAAAAGGAAGTGTTCGATTAGTCAAGACGGGATACTTCTATTTTTAGAAATAAATGTGAGCACTAGCACAATATTAAAAAATATATATCTGAATAATATTTATGTACTGATGCTCATCTAGAAATAATGGGTATTTGTATTGCATCTTGCCGCAGCCATTTTTTTATCGTCTCTCTTCCTGAATCTCGGTACTCGCTTTAGGATGAATGATCTGTCTTTTATACCAACCGATTTGGTTATGGGTCAAAACATCAATTATGAAAATGTAAAAGTAAGTTTTCCGTTTTTTCTAAATCGAAAAAGAATATTTCCGTTTGTCTGTCTTAGAATCAGCATGTCTGTTTTTAACATTCAACCCTTCAACGAGTAATAATAAAAGGGGAATTTTCCGTTTATTCAAGAAAAATTTACATTTTCCACCCATAATAGAAATTATCTTTTATAATGTTGTTTGTTTCGATGTATACCACCAACTATTACAGTGCTCTTTATACTACCCCTGTATCATAAAAGAATATTTTTCAAAAACTGAAATACTTTATGTTTTCAATTTTGGACACAATACAAATGAAAAGGTGCGTACTCTTCTTCTCTGTTACTCTATACGTGTATAATAATGATAAAATTTTTTAAGGATGTTATCGTGTCAAATGTTCCACATAAAATTACAGGACAGCGTTACTCATGCCAAAAGCATCAGTCTTTTAAATGGGTACTAATTTAGACGATGTAGAAAAGGTCATTATTTAAGATTTTGTTTTTTAATTTAAAAAAAAACTGTTGCGGGCGGACTTTTACACTACTGTAATTTAAAACTGAGAAGAGTTTTCAGAATTTCACAATAAAAAAAAACTACCGTCATTTTTTATATCCAGTAGTTTAAATAATTATGAAAATGGCAGCGCTTTCAGAGATAGTTCGATTTGATCTTATAAAAATAGTCAGTTCTTTTAGAAAGTCAAAAGTTGCGTCTTAGCTAATTTATTTCTGAGCATTTGTATTAAAATGTAAAGGACGCCGGTCAGCTAATATCCGAACCCTCAAGCGTAAGACACCTTGGCGTGCCAAAATTAGGGTGCTAAACGATTTTGCGAGAAGAGTGTTTCCACGCATGCGCAAGTTTAATGATACATGATTAAGAAATATCTGAACCATAAAATGTTTAAGATATGAATTTATTATGATTTTTTTCCCTTCTCGTGAGCAACTGAAGAATTTAAAAGTTTCCCCGAGAATTGATGTTTATGAACATGTTAATTTATTAATTTGCTCTGTGTTTGATGATAATTTTTAAGTAATTTTAATGCACGCATAATAAATAATAAACTTCATAAAAGATAAATTTTAAAAATACTTGTAATTAATTAAAATATTTTTTGCTGTCGAGATTTTCTTTTTCTTAGATCTTGTTTTTAATCATGAAATTAATACTTAGAAAGATACCTTATTTTCAACCCCTTATAATACTACATATTATTAATTATTAACAAAAATAATAGATCGCAATTTTTGAAACGACATTTTGAAATTTATAAATGTGTCTTGTCTTAATAAAAGTTTTATGAGCCCCAAGTATAATACAACTTAACTAATAGTAAAACATTCCAAAAAAATTTTTGCATTGTGGCTGAATGAAAGTTTCTAAGAATATAAGAGTTGTAATTCAGTGAGTTATGTTAAATGTTTTTTATTAATATAGTTCTAAACACCAATAAAGGGAATAATAAATATATCCCTATACGATTAAATGCTTAAAAGTTCTACTCATTATGGTACAAAAAACCAAAATTTTTTGTGCTATAATTGTTATTCCTCTTTATTTGAACGTCATCAAGTGTTGTTTTTAAAAAAATACTATGTTCTAAATTTTTAAAATCTGAAGCTTTATATTTGATATTTCAGCTGGCTCCCCCTGCACAATGTGGATGTCTTTTTAGAATCCCTATAAAATATTTTCCAAACATAGTGGAGAAATTAATATTTCACACTCCTAATTTACGTATGTAAAGCTGGTGAAATTCTTGGATATCTTAGCTTTGACATTATATTATCTATAATAAGGATGAGCTTTCACTGTAGTTGTTCTTTTTGGAAAAAAAAAACTATCATTGGGTTATTTTCATTTATATTTCACAATGATAATTGATTTATGATCAAATTAATGAAAGATATAAAATTATTGTATTCAATATCGTGAAATTAAGAATAGAACTTTGACATTCTGAAGCTTTTTGAGTATTTTAATAGACCAGCTATTATTAATATTTAATTTCATTTTCCTAAAAAAAACTGTTCTGCACCTATTTACCTCAGATAAGCATTTAAAGTTATTTTTTGTGATTTTATTCTAGATTGTATAAATGTTAAACACTGTAAGAGTGTGGTGCAAATGTTATATAATGTAATGTAAGTTATGTAGACAAAGCTATTGATAAATATATGAATAAACATTAATGTCCCATTGCAATAACTGTATCTGTGAGGATAATAAATAAATGTATGCGTTGTATTATTATGCATAAATATGTATAACAATAACCCCTCGTTATATCGTTATTTTTTTATGTCCATTGAAAAAAAAGGCTGAAGTTTAGCTGTTGCTTTTATGTTTTTGTAGTAACATATTTTTCTCCTTATTTTTCATTTCAAGTCAATACATTTAAAACATAATCATAGGTTTATAAATTCTATCATAAATTACACTTCTGCACTTCTAACAAGCACCTAATAGCATTTTATTTTGATGTTGGATGGTTTACCATCCTCACAGCGAAGCATTAAAAGCGCAATTTAGATGTTGGATTTTCAGAGCAATTTATTTATTTTATTTGTTTATTTATTTTTAGTGGGGATAGGGTGTTTTTAACGAAAGTTAAATATTAATTTAATAATTTCAATTCGTCAGTTAAATAATATGACTGATTTAAGCTGAATCCAGATAATTTATGAAAGAAATAATAAAATCAATTTTGATGACCCCATTTTCTATTTAAAAAATGCTCACGTATTTTCAAAGTTCGCTATTCACTGAAAAGATTTTGATAAATTCATTGTTTATTAACACAGTGCATTGTTAGTACCGAACATTTTTTTTAACCATTTGGGAAAATGGTTATTGTCCTCGGTCAGGGTAGGAAATCAGAAACATATCTGAAGCGTTTTATTAGTTGAATCCCGCATTTTATTCGTGTTCTAATTGTCTATACAGTAATCTGTAATTTCCCTTTACTTTCAACAGAGATGGATACTTCTGTTGCCACTATGACAAAAAAGTAATAAAAACTACAAAAGACTACAAAAACAATTAATAACTCAGAAACAAATTGAGATAGCGCTTTCAAACAAATTGCATTTAAAAGTACATTTTTTTCTCTATACGACGGTGTAAAAAGATATATTGTGGGATGTTTAGAAGTTTAAAAATGAAATTTCATTTAAAATTGCGTAATGTATGACCAGCTCCGTAGAAGTTTAAAAATTTACCGTACCTTAAAATTTGTTCACGATGGGTCCAGGAATGTTACTGTTTTAATCCATGGCGTACGTAATGTATGATCAACTCCGTGCAATTTTTTATGTCTTAAATTTTAGTCTTTGAAAAAATCGTTTTCGAAATGGTCGTTGTAATTTGTTAAATTGCTTTTTTTTATTTATTATTTTTTTTTCATTGAGTAGCAGTATTTATTAATCTCTATATTGTTTTTAAAGAAATAGATTCAGATTTACCAATTTGCACTTGTGTTTTTAAAATATACAATTCCCTTTTACGTGTATGCGAGATCTATAAATCATTTTAATACATATATTAGAGGCGAACAAATTGTTAATTTCAATAAATCCGAATGGTTGTCTAGTCCATATTATAAGAGTAATAATTTTTTAAACGTTAAACGTCTCCACTTCTAAGCGATGTAAAAGCGTTTTTAGAAACAGACTAACATTTGAATCAACATGAATTGAAATGCATCGTCACTAATGTCAATGTCAATGTGCGCACAGCGCGCAATGCGTTCTTCTCGCAAAATCATTTAAGGCACACTCCGTTTTTCGCCATGTATTGTACGGTTGAGGGTTCGGATGTTAATGACCGGTCATCGGTTATCAAACAGATTACTATAGCAAGCAGCTAGTTGTAAACAAAATGCATTCAAAGTTTACTTTGGTTGCAATTACTTAACAGATCCATATTTTTCGCTGCAACTTTTGTAATAATTAGAATTTTACAAAATCGTTTTCCTGCTATATTCAAGACACTATAATCTACCAGAAATTGAAAAAAACTGATTTTTAAAACTTTCTAAACTGCTGCCATCCCTGTTTTGAAATATAAATGTGTTCTCTAGAGTTAAAGGGATATTGAACTTTCGGTATGTACTCGTAATGTCTTTGAAATGTATATTTTTAAAAATATATATAAAATAATTCGAAAGTAAACAGTTTTAATTTACCAACATTGAAACAAATTAGATCATTCAATCATAGTTTCAAAAATTTTACAAACATAGATTTACGTATACATCTATTAATAAAGTAAAACCTGCCAGGATGAAACATCGATGAAGCTAAGAAACATTTATTCATTTTTTGACGCACTTTTGGACTACTCGTAATCTTCAGATATTTCTATAGAATAAAATCTAATGAAATATATTTTATACTGTATAAATGTACCTTTTAATAGTATTTGTAATAAACTGTAAAACTAAATTACATTTCATGGGCAACTAAAATAAAAATCCATTACAAATATAAAAAATATAAAAACTAAATAATATTAATTGCACCTACACACAATTCCACCAACACATTTTAAATTATTTAATTTAACTATTTATTTTCAAAATTTTTGAAACAAATGAAATATGGCGTAATTCTGAACATAAGTATAAAAATAATCTCAAATATCAGAAAAATCTTTCTATGATTATGGCAAAGTGTATTGAATGTTGTTCTGCTGCATTAAGGATAACGATAGGTATATCTTGTGTTCCGAAATAATAAATTCTATCTCATTTTAATGAAACATTTCTAAAATATCTAATTAATTATTTTATTTCACAATGCACTTAATGCATTTTCGTCTGCACAATTTTCTTTTTTTTTCTATTTTTTTAAACACGAGCGTAGCCATATTATTTATTATTTTAATTATGTTAAATAAATAACGTAAGACATCTAAATTTTAGTTTGTGATTAAATAATATATTGTTGTTAAGAATTTCGAAAACCAGACAATCTGATTATGAAAATACATACTTTTAAACTAAATTATTTGCATATAAACTAGGAGACGATCGCGGAAAATTATAGGTCGTCAAATGTGGACTAAAAATAGAAAACGCTTAAAGTACCAAAAAATCGAATATATATATATATATATATATATATATGTTACATTATTAGATCTAATTCCGCGATTTCTTTATCTTATTCTAAATTACTACTTTATATTCACTAAATCCTTATTCTTAAATAATCTCTATCGTTAACTCTGTTAAATTCCCTTTAATTTAATGTCTCACTTATCTAAATTGCTTAAATATTACGCTTTTAGTATTCTTAAATTAAATGTTCCATTTCCGCGCTTTTTTCTTTCTGGTGAGGGTCTTTGAGTGAAGTGAGACTTTTTGGACATTTTTGATGACATTCGATGTTGTTTCGAATTCTTGCTGGCTAAATGTTAACTATGGCGTTCATGCTTTAAAATCCACAAACTACATGTGTGGAGTGGCGTACGAGTCGTAAATCCTGCCGGCTAAAAATGTTATACTACAGCACTCATTCTTTATCCTGTCGACTTAAAATGTTGCATTAATAGCAACATTGGATTATTTCTATAGTTGAAAATGAACTTACTGGCTGTCTCGATAGAAGTCGTGAATCACATCCAGCAGTAATAGCGTAATATAAGTTGTCAGAACAGGTAATTTGACCCTGTTGTATTAGTATAACGAAGATTGGGTGATGATTGGAAGCTGTAGCAGTCGACGAATGAAGGCTATGGAATACATTTTTCCGTGAAAGTTTCCCCAGAAATAATTGAGACAAAGCGTAATATCAGCTCAGCAATTTATTAGAACATCTTTCGGCGACGCAGTTTCCACCAAGCATATTAGCCATGTCTCCATAGTAGTAATTAGGGCTAAACAAAATTGTAGGTAATCGAATAAATGGACGGTGACCAAGGGGTGGTATGAAAAATGGAAATACGACTGATATCTGCTGAAACACAACGATCATCGGCTTTTTGCTCGTAAAGCGTAGGAATACAAATATGACGTAGATCGCGCTCTCAACCAATGAATAATTAAGAAAACCACGCCATGGAAAGAGCAAGCGGATGAATTTGAAGGGAAGAAGGATAACCTAAGAAATGCGCGGGAAAGTAAAATTCGGAAGAGAAAAAAAAAATGATTGTTAAAAGAACATTGTAGAAAGAAAAAAGCGCGGAAATGGAACATTTAAATTAAGAATACTAAAAGCGTAATATTTAAGCAATTTAGATAAGTGATACATTCAATTAAAGGGAATTTAACAGAGTTAACGATAGAGATTATTTAAGAATAAGGATTTAGTGAATATAAATTAGTAATTTAGAATAAGATAGGGAAATCGCGGAATTAGATCTAATAATGTAACACACACACACACACACACACACACACACATATATATATATATATATATATATATATATATATATTACGAAAAAAAGTCTTAAATATCAAGCTTAACAAATAGAAGATCCCTTGAAGTACCAACACTAGTAGAAATAGTTCAAAAAAGATTAGAAGAATTCCGCTGGTTGAATGTGCCACACGAAGTGAACTGGAGAACTCTGAATGTGCCATTGATAAGATTCGCGGCGACTAGTGACAATTACACAACTTGATCATGTTGTTATTGTTTTCATCAATGAGATATTTTTAAACAGTGTGAAAAATATTAAATAAATTTAAATAAATAAATAAAAGAAATGTTTACAAATGATAATATTAAGTACTTAAACACTAAACGAAAGGAAGCTAGGTACGTACATTTTAAAGTGTAAAACTAAGACAGAAAAAGGAAAATGATAGAAAAGGACTGAAGTGGAAAACGATGTAAATACCAGAAAGAAAGACTTTTTCTTTTTTTTTTTTCACTCTCTTGAAAAATTTCCTCTTTTGGACTTTCAGTCAGACTTCCATTTTTAGTCCTCAAATCATCACCTGGATTTGCATATCGTTAAAAAAAGTTGAAAAGGTTATTCCAAAAATTATTTCACTGAATATTTATTCTACTTATTCTTTAATGCAGACTGATGTAGACAATGCCAAGTTTTATTTATTTGTTTTTGAGAAATTTGCTTCAATGTTAATGTGAATGTCCAGTGGTATAGAGTTTACCTTTTATCAAAACTAAACTGTCTACAGTACAGAGAAGTTGTAGCATCTTATGGGAAAATCGATCAGTCATCTTGGGTCTTGTAGCCCTGGCATCGGTGGAGAGTAACTCAGATGGTAGAGTTATATATCAGGGAGAAAAACACCTGCGGACCTGACGACTGAAATGTCCATGACATAAAGAGGCAAATAATTTCCAATCGGTTGCAGACAAGATCCGACCAACTGAAAATGGTTAGTCAAAACAGCAGTCCCACTCAATGAATAGGTCTTTTAAGACACCATACAACTTACATATTAAATAAAAAAAAATCCTAACATTTATGAAAGAAAAATAAGTAATTTCTTGAAAATAATAAAAAGTTAATACTTATATACAAAAATGAAAGAATATGTAAAAGATTTTAGAGACATAATTTTCCATACAAGAAAAAAACGTTATTATATTTTTAGCTCTTTATTAGAGAATTTAGACATCTATAAAAGTTATAGTATTTCTCGAAACACCTTTCTGCGCAAAAAAATGCTCTTACAGTTTTCCGAAATAGTTTGAAAGCTAGAGAAACGAATACATTTTTCGCTATGTTCTGACACTTTCCAACATAGTTGAAAAGTTTTTATTTTGGTTTGTCTGTAAATCTGTCGATCACCTGATGTCTGTCTGTCCGTGCTCTAACTGGAGTGAGTATACTAGAATTGACATGTAATTTATATACGTTATTGAGGTTTGCCATGGCGTGCCTGGTATTCAAAATGAAGTGTGTAACATTCATGCATCATTTAGAGGGGCACTTAAAATTATTCCGGTACATTATGGTCTATGGGTGGAAATGATTTGCGGCGTATTTTAATAGTGTTACACAATTTTAAACAAACTCAAATTGATATGCATTAGTAAGGTGAACTAGAGGAGGGTTAATATAGAATGTGCTATGTTTAACACTTACAATACGCCTACAGGGTATAAAACTAATTATAAAACTATTACAATTACCCAAATTTCATATATTTATAAAAAGCATAGTCGTTGAGTTAGTATAATTAAAGCGAATTTGATATAAACCGCACATAATTTTACTATAAATATATAATAATAATAATAATAATTCGGCAATCATCCTTTTAAATCAAATTAATATTAATAGTTAGTATATTTGAGGGAAAAAGTGCGAAAATGCACAACTTTTCCTTTTTTTCCCAATATTCAATGACCTTGGGGCAGTACTTAATATTAATATTTTTCAAAGATATTTTATATTAAAAATTAAGATATGATAGAGCTACTTTCCCACACCACCCCATTTTGATTTGAAGAAAAAAAAATCCATAGGCGAGCTGTTTTACGTTTTTATCTCTATATTCAATGACCTTGGGGCAGTATTTAATATGAATATTTTTCACAGATATTTTATATTTAGAATGTGAATTTGATAGAGCAACTTCCCCACCCCGGCTAATTTTGACTTGAAGATTTTTTTTTCCGCATAGGCGAGCGCTCCACCCTACTATACAAGCCTGTGAACAATAATTGTGGGAAGTACGTTTTCAGATATGGTTTTTAAACTGGACTATTTTTTTAAATATACCTTGGTTTGCATAAATTCTGTAGATGATACACAGGGCTGCCCAAAAAGTCTTTACAAAATTTCAGTTTATTCACGGAAATTGCTCAATGGAAAATTTCAACTGTTGTATTCGTTTAACTAAACTTAATTTTCGTATACTGTGTAGTGCGCATACAAATAAATAGATCATATACAGGATTGCACAAAAAGACAAAAAAAAAAATTCTCGACTATTGATTGTAATAGCAAAAATTAGGTTTTCAAATGAGCTATGAGTTTTTAAAGTTGTTTATTTAGACATTATATTTCACCTTAAGAAACTGAAGTTTTGTTGCTGTATTCTGAATGTGGTGGAAAGTGTTACGTAATCTATGCTGGAAGCACGATTTTTTGTTCTTGTTCATTTTGTTGAGGATCTCGGTGAAATTAGAGAGACTGTTCTTTAAATCTTCAAGCTGGCAAATTTGCTGAGGGACTAGTGACTACATATTGGTGGGACAATTTTTAGGGAACAATGTTTTGCTGAGGATCTTTTCCTTATTGTTAATCGTTGTGATCTTCGTGTAGGATTTTTTGAATTAGTGTTTGCGAAGACTATTTTTGCACACCTTGTAATTTTCTGTGTGATTTTCGTAACAGTTACAGCAGATAGGAGGTGTTTTATACTTGCTATCATTAAAATTAAAAGTTTTTCCAAGGTCATAAGTTGGATGAGTGATTTTAAGCGCAACCTACGCAGAATATTAGAAAATTTTGCTGTGTGGAAAGAAATTCTCGCTGTTGAAACATTGCGGTCTATTGCTCGGTGCCCGATAGTATTCAATTTTAATTTTGATTTTAAATAGGGAATTTTAATTTAATTAATTGTTTTGAAACATCTTTACGGAGCAGATGGATGGCGAAGAGCGAACATTCTCCCTTCTTTTCGGCTTTGCATTTTACCAGCTTTTATTACCTCAAATTATTAATTCCTCAATATTTTTTTCTGCTGTCATACTTGTATGTAGCCCTCTGACGACTACTTTTACAGGCGTCGCAGGATCGGGCACAACATAAAATTGATAATTTTTCCCTTAAGATAATTAATCATCTTATTTTTAATGGTATAATAATTATTATTATTATTATTAATTATTATTAATGGTATTCCATTCAGGAATAGTTTAATCCATCGGCCTGCGGTAGAGGCGGGAAAAGTTTGATCGCCGTATATTGCTTATTCTATGGTATCTCTAAAAATAATAGGTTTAGGTTTTTAAACTTTAGGATTGGCAATATTTGCCGTTAAACCTTCCTCACGGGTTGAACCGAAAATTTCATTATAATTCGGATTTGCAACATTAACCTGGTCAGTGGCATTATTTTTTGCGCATTGTCGATGGCGCCTTCACCCATAATTTCCGCGTCAGAGGGGCTAAGGAGTTGGATATCTATTTCTTATTCAATATCAAAATTCGCTTAGTTTTTTTCCGCGCCTGGTATAAGAAGGCAAATCAATATGACATTTTTGTAAACTTTTTCATTACCTTTTATTTGATTTTCTGCTCTTTTTATCAAAAATATTACAGAAGGGCTCCTCGTTAATAAATGCATGATCGTCATTTAAATGTTCGAATTAATAATCCAGATCAGAATAAGCGTGGATAAGCTCCGGGAAACAGACTAAAAACCCCGATTCCGAACTAAACCCACCAACTGGATTAAAGTAAGAACGGGTTTTGCAGTCTACAATTGTTTTTGAATAAATATTTTGCAAAAAGAATATTCTCAAGTAGAGTGTAAAGACCAATCATATTATATGAGATATCCCTGATATATGAGATATCCTATGAGATATCCTGGAATGCCGGTACAGAAGAGTCAATCTCCGTCAGAACAAGAATTTGTTGCCAAGACAAACGGAGAAGCTAACACACTCTCTGTTACCATTCGCTTCATTACAAAAAGTAAATTTAATGTATTATATCATTTCAGAATTAATCTAATAGATCAATTGACTACTCATTTAAAATATACTAAAACTATAACTTCCAAAAGTACATCAGATATCAAACGTTACCTATTGGATAAATTGCATGTTTATTTATCTACTGATGTTACTAATTTATTTATATACTGATTAATCTTTTTTCCGGTTCTTACGCTTTTAAAGAATTTTAAACTTCGAGTAATTTAGCCTTCAAAATTTGTAACTTCGGTGTTCATCTGCCGGACAATCTCGCCAAGACAACATATTTCATTTGAAATATTATGGGTGAAGGAAATAGAACGAAGTACATCATCGACTGTAATAGCTACGCCAACGTTTTCAAACCAAACGATCAAAGATACAGTATCTGATAACCTTGAACATATTGTCTTAACCTATTCGCTCCCTTGAGCCTCATAAGACGTTCCTAACTTAACTGATAAAACACAATGTTTTAGAAAAGGCTTTCAACTAAATTTTACCTTGAGTGATGTTTTTAAATATCAAGGCCTAATTTATGGCAAAAAAAAATTAATCGCAGCCATTAATACCCTTTTAATTCTGCTAATTCAAAGACAGGTTTGTGAAAAAAATCGGGAGTCGGAGGATTAAAACACAATGGTAAAAGTAGTTCAAAAATTATATTGTTTATGTTGCTTAAAAAAGCGTGAGTGCTAGCCATCTATTGATACACTCCGTTAATAGAAGATAAACATTTATTTACTATAACTTCATACATCTGGGGCCACGATATACCTCCTTTATTCAATTACAAATCTAATTGTTTCCTATCTACTGTCCATGTCCAGTGTTTCGAAACCAACAAAGGAACGGGAACGACGAGTAACAATGAATTACAACTAAGAATATGTGCACCGTTTATTAAACCATTTGTAAGAGGTCTAAAATTCAATTAATCAATGTTTTGTATGATATTTGCACCTTAACTTCTCAAGGAAAATCGACTACAAAGATTGATGCAAATATTATATAAATATTTCGACAAAATAAAATGTGTTTCGTAGTCGTACAATTCTACTTAAACTATAATAAAATTTATAATCAAATTACATGATGTATTGTTGATGATGATGTACACAAATGAAGTGTTTATGTACAAACATCCAACAATGGAAAGAAAACTAGATTATTGGGGATTAGCATGTATTATGAATAAAATGAATTTAAACCCATTTTCTCAAACAAAATATAGCATGAGTCAAAATGAAGCTTCTGGTAAGCTTAACTATTTAGAAATATATATATATATAAATTGTTTTTAAAAATATCTATAGATATGCATTAAACATTATGAAAGGAAAAAGCTCAGTCTTACGCAGGAGCTTAAGTCTATGCAATCCACTTCCATTATCACGATAAAAAATTTCAGGCAAAAATCATCCTTGTTTCCTAGTGAAAGTTATTTTAATCTTTCTAAATCTGAAATTATTATTCTACAAACAAACAAACTACATCACCTAAGATATAATATAAGCTTAAGATAAAAATTTTAAAGAGATGTGATGTTTTGTTTAATTCTCTTTGACAGGGGAATTTTCAAACCTTATTTAAAGCCTAGTTGTTTGTCAATTAATCAAATAAAATCTTTCAGAAGAAAAGCTACTGGAAGATTTTACTTCCTTTTAAGAGAAAATATCATTCTAAGAAATATTATCCTGTTGAAATTATAAAGCTTTACTTTATTATGCCAAAAAAGACTCAAGATTATTTCAATTCACAAAAAATATCTTCTGTACTCAAATATGAAAATAAAATATATTTGTCTCAAAAGTAGCAAATCCAGGATTTGTTTGGAGCTTTGAGCGAGAAAGTCTACAAAAATAATTCTAAAACTTAAAATGTTAAACAACTCGATCAATTATTTATACATATTTAAAAACACACTAGTATAGTTTGAAAGTGTTGTTATTTTTTTGCTATTTTGATCCCAACTTAATGTTTTGTAGAATTTAAGTTGTAACCCATTATCTTTATTAAAAGATTCGTTGACACCGCGAGGATTTTCTGTTTTGGATAATCTTTCTTTGTATACGTACGGAATTATTTATTATTTTTGTAAAATGAAAATTTATCTTCCCATTTATTTCATTAAAAATTAAAGATTTTTGTGAAATAATCTGCGATTTTACAGCGATTTTATTATGTACTGTACCTGCATGCTCTCTATAATTATTTTGCCATTCAATAAAATTAAAAAAGAGAGTTGTAATGTCCAGTGATGTATAACTGTTTATATGAAAATTTTATTAATAAAATACATTTTTCGAAGTAAAAAAAATACGTTGAAGTTTATCGTTAGAAAAGCTGTACCTATATGCTGCATATTATATACACAGTAACGTATTTTAAGAAAATGAGTTTGCAAATCATGAATCACTTTATTATTGAACATGATTAAAATTTGCGTAATTAAAAAAATGTAATACATTTTAATACTTAAATACGTATTAAAAAATAACTTCGAAAACCAGTAGTTTTAAAATGAAAACCGCTATGTCATTCTAAGGGTTTATTATAATCTTCTACAATCCGTAAAAAACACCCCAAAAAATCTGTACTCTAAAAAAGAATCAATCTGACACATTTTAGTACTACAGGTTTCAAAGAGTGTCTAAATGTTGTCATTACTTTAGCCGAAAAGCTTGCAAGCTTAGCGTGGAAATCTGCTTTTAAAAAAATGACAAGATTTTTTTTTATTGTATCCCTGGATGATAAAGGTGTCAGAAATTGTGACTATAAAAAATAAATATTAATATTTTTAATATTTTTAAAACTTTTTAATCTCATAGTATTGAATTAAAAAAGTATAAAATATAAAAGAAAGAAAATAAAAATAAACAGAACAAAAATGCAGATTAAAAGAGACTACACTTTTGACTTCTTGTTACACGTCACGGCAAATATTAAAAAATCTAGAAATTTGAAATAATATTTGGGAAAGGACTCAGAAAAAAAGTTCTTTCGTCCTGTTCCTCGTGGAAAATGTAGCTTCGTTATTTCTTAATGAAAGAGTGTTGAATCTTTTAATTTAGAATTTCTAGTAGAAATATTGAATGGTGGTTTAAAGCTGGCTTCAGTAACATTGCGAAATGTAAAGCAAGAACTCAGAATCCATTAAAATACTAGGATCCGACTCAATAAAAAGAACAGCAATCCATTGAACTTAAACATTTATTTTTATAGGCCAAGATCATGGGTAGGTAGTTCCCTATTATGCACTTAATCATTTTATCCTTTCAGCAGAAGAGTCAGAGATGACCGGATTACTTTTTCATAACGGTTTCATTGTCAATAGTGCAGCCTTAGAAAAGGTGTCGATTAAAAAATCATTGGTTAATGAGAAAGCAATTTCAATATTGAACGGCACTCATGCCAAGACCTTACCATACTTGGCAACAAAATAATATATATGGAAAAAAAAACATTTGTACTTGCAGCTGGGAAAATGCAAATTCGTGGTTTTCATATCCTCTGATTGTTTATCTTAACTGTTAAATTAAGAAACAGCAGATCTAAAATTTGATAGGAGTTCCTTTTTGTTATAATTATCAACAAGATATAGAAGTCTTTTGTACGAGCAAAATGCAGCTGTTAAAACCACAGGACCCATGTAGAAATATACTGTTATTTATCTATCAATAAAGTTTTTGCGAATAAATGAAGCGAAAATTACCATTCCGAAATGTGTGGTAGCAAACAACTTTCAGCAGAAAAGTTCAAAACCGCTTACATTATTCAGCTCCAAGTCAAAAAAAGAATAATTCATTTCATTTGTATTTGGGATTGTATTTAGCTTTAACTGTAAAACATTAATTTTTGAGTGAATATTGTATTTTTGTAAAAATATTTTCATTATTTAAAATATTAGAATATTAAAATAGGTGCTAAAAAAATTAGAATACTTGTGAATTTTCCTGATTGGTACAGAAGGTTGCATAAATTGAGCATAAAACTAGCTTCTTCTTAAGTTATAAAACTGCTTTGCATCGTCACTGGTTTCATTTTGTGTGAAACATGGGTAGTTCGTCCGACATAACGGAGTTTAAAAAGCATCGTGTTAGTGATTTCATAAAGAAGGTCCTAATCAGCAATATCACGCCAGTTACGGAAAATGCTTTCAACCAACTATTAGTAGAGCAATAAAATAGTATTTTAACGACGGACATTTTGAAAAGAATAATATGAATAGCTTCCAAAAGCCAAAAACTTTGATAAAAGGCTAAAGTTTATTGCTTAAAAACCGCTTTAGAAGTGTAAGATATTGGCATTGTAAGTGGAAAGAACACGGTGTTGATGTGAGTAAATCTACAACACTAAGGCGTCTCCAAAAACCTGGATTTCAATTTCGTGTGCCAAAGATAAGCCCCTCACGACTATTAAACAGAAAACGGAGAGAGTGAAGTGGAGAAAAAAAGTCTTTTTGGGTTCTGGAAGATTGGAAAAAGATATTGTTTAGTGATGAGAGTGTGCGTTTTGCGTAACATATGATGATCAAGGTGTTCGTGCATAGCGAATGAAGCAAGAAGCATATGACAAGGACTGCATGAAACGATCAGGGAAATTTACGTCCATTGTAATGGTATTGTCTTGTATGACTGCAGATGGTCCTGGAAGTTTATGTATTGTTAATGAAAGGATTAATTTTGTGATATATCAAGAAATAATTGAACATTTCATGATACAATCGTCGGAAGATCTGTGTGGTCACGATTTTATATTCCGACATGATTTAGCACCTTCACACAGGTTAATGTTCACCAAGTATTAACTTAGCCAACACCAAACTAACTTACTTCCCTGGCCTTCTAATTCGACCGGTTTTAAACTAACAGAGAATTTGTGGGGAATAATGAAGAAAAGACTGCAAGATATTGCGCCAAAAAACAAAGTTGAGCTTCTTTCCAGCATAAAGTCGACATGGTTATGTCTGGACAGAAAACGTTGTGAACAATTTGTAGCTAGCTTGGCAAAGCTACGTGCTGTTACAAAATGTAAATCTGATGCTAAAATATATTAAAGATTAACTATTTTTCCTTTTAAAAAATATGTTTTATTTACACTGCATTATTCTAATATTTTAAACTGGGTAAATGGTTATTATAATATTTTGATTTTTTTCAAAGAGTGAATAATTATTTTAATTTTTGTATTATTTCTTTTAATTTTTATGCTGAAAGATTCTAAAAGCTATGTAGATTCTTACAATATAAAGTTTTATTCTGTATTACTTTTTGTATAAGCGATACATAAAAAAACTTTTTTCACAATTCCTTTATACTATCATTCTAATTTTTTGACTTGGAGCTGTAGTTTTGGCTGTTAATGAGTTAAAGAAATTTTGGAACTTATGAATTATTTGTGCCAGGTCAGATTCACGGCGCCAACTATGTTGCTCAAAATAGCAGTAATACTTATTTTTTTTCTTGTTGTTTCCTTAATTGGACCTACACCGTTAATATTATATAGTTACAATATTAAACATAGTCTCAAAGGTACTTTTATACGTATAACTGTAAATGAATCTGTAGGCGGAGAATTATGAAATGAAATGAATAAGAAAGTAGGTAACTGGGAAAATAAATCTGGAAATACAAATTAAAAAGTTGTACTAAATTATTGCATCTGATAAAACCCCAAGGGATACATATTTGAAAATGTGTGTAAATAAAAATGTCCTGGGAAATACCAAAAAAAAAAAAAGAAGTCGTGTGTCAGGAACTGATCTAACCATCTATGCAAACAAAAATTGCGAAATCTTATTAAAGTGTTTTGAATGTATTGTTATTAATTGTAGATAACAAAATTTTCGCAACAAATGAAAAATGCACCGAAACTAAAGTAAGATGAACTTATAATAATTCGATAAAATTGATAATTTGACAGTTATAATACATTATCTGTATGTCTTTACTGGAATTTTATTCGCTCCATGTGTAACTGGTATAAAAAAAAATACATTCACTTTTTGTAGTCTAAATTATAGGATTAGCCTTTTTGAATTGAAACTTTCGGAAGAAATATGTTTTTGTAAAATTCTACGATTTCTGAGTTTTAATTTGAAATCTACGAGATGCATATAATTAAAACCAGATAAATTTTAATTAATATCTGTGAGACTGTGATCTGGGATGTATTAATTCAAAACAGCATTGCCCGATTAAAATTAATTTGCCTGGGGAAAATATAACAATGGGTTGGTTGGTTGTATTTATGACGGCCAATTATCAACGTGAGGGATATAGGCCCTGGGGGGAGTGCCCTCCGTGGTGGTCTTTCTAAGGGAACCTAACACTATAACAATGGGTAAACATTTATTTCAGAGTAAAATATGTTGTTATTTTACGCATTTGATATCCTCAATACCATTTAAATATGGTAAAAAGGTTTCGTTTCTGTAGACCAAATAAAGCTGGATGCTTGCCCTTACTTAAGCAGAAGAGGAGAATAGCGGTACTACCACAGTTTATCAGTATATGGAGGTTGATGCAGCCGTTTCTAAATAAAGGCATAAATATTACAACGGATATTTTATTTCACTTTACTAAATTCGGCTAAAGAACTGTAAAAAAAGAACTAGTTTGGTAGGGATTATAAGTTAGGCCAGAACAGAATTTTCAAATTCTTAGATAAATTTCATGAAATAAAAATTCTAATCAGGAAGAAACAGGTACATTGCACCAAGGGAAACGAAATAAAATATTTATCATTCTGAGTACTCCTCATTTATATTTCGATATTGACGACCATGAAAGAACACCGCGGAAAACCTTTAGATTTTATAATGAAACTAAATGTAACGTGGACATGATCAAATGGCTAGGAAATAGTATGTAAAGGAGTCCTCAAGAAATGTTCAGTGGAGACTTTTTACAATATGCTGGATTTAGCTTCAATAAATACGGGAATTATTTATAAAGTATTTGCCAAACAAAGAAAGATAAGCGAAAAAAAAATTATCTATTTATTAGCAGATGAATTGCATCAAAATTATATGTATGTCAAAAATAAAACTATATTAAAAGCTTCCCTGAAGCAGTAAAAAAAAAAGGCATAGTAAAACTTTGTAAAGTAACATGAGTTTCAAGAATTGCACAAGGTACAAGAAAACAGTTTGTGGAAAATGTTCAGTGAAGACTGACTACACTTTCAAACACTGTATTTCAAAAAATGAATTTGAAAATATTCTAAAAGTGTTTGGTTATGATGAACATTTTTTTTCAATTTTTTAAAAGTACACATTTATTCTTCTTCTCGTATTTGTAAAAATATTAAGGGGTCAAAGCTTCAAAATTTTCGAAATTTTATTTTTTTCACATGTTGAACTTCTATCTTTTCTGAACATTTTGATATAATTGCTTCCTTGAAAATTTCCCTTAGAACAGAAGATATGGCTTTTAGAATTGTACCCACTCAATAGCTGAAGCGCCGTAGCTTTAAACTAATTTTTCTCCAAATAATGTTTTGGGGCATAACGTGTACCATATCTCAAAAACTTCTGAATACTTTTTTATGAAATTTTCAAAACATATGTTTCATGTTGCTCTGTATGAACTGAAGCTAAAATTTTGTTTTTATTGATCAAAAAAGTATTTTTTTAGGTGATTATACTGTTGAATTTTTCAAAGTTTTGTAAGAGCTAAATACAACTTTGTATTAAAAATTTAAAAAAATGCTTTAAATACAAATTTATTTATGTTCAGTCTATTTAGTACAGTCTGAAGTACGTTATAAGTAAGAAATAAAAAATTTCCTTCTAGTTTTACAATTTATTTTGCAATCCTGTACGTAAACTGTTATGTCAGCTTTTCTGTTCTTCAAATGTCTGACACTCTGGAGCCCCCTATGAATTCTAATTCCGCACTTTGCTATTTTTTAAATAGATGAAATGAAATAAAATACTTATATCTTACATCTCCAGTGAAAATTGTGTTTTAAAATCATATACAGTTTAAACTATTAATTGTTGAAAATGCTTTTTTGTTTCTTTTTTTTCCAATTTTATGGGCCCTGAGAAAACTTAATTAATTTTGAATATAATTGCACATTTTCTAGTACTTGCACTTACTAATTTCTGTGCGTTGTGTATATTGTTAACCCTTCTAAAACAAACATTAGTCGAAACGACTCCGACTGGGAGTTAATGTGTTAAAAGGTAGTAAGTATTCTAGTGTTAAAAAATAACAAATACATAAAGGTTTTTGTTTATTTATTTTGTATTTATGTTTCGTTGTTTATCTTTCTTTCGATTCATTAATTTACATGAGGTAGTAATATTTTATTTTTCGAATAAAAATTTTAATTCAATAACTTTTTCCAAAAATGCAACGCATTTTTTCAAAATAATAGAGAAATAATTTTCTTTTAAATGCATCAGCTGTTTAATTTTAATCAAATTCTATTTTATTTAATTAAAGATACCTAAAAATCGATTCGATAGGGAAATGATCTGCAATATTTCCTACAACCTCGTTTTTTTGAGATTATGTAAAAATGATTATGCGTAACAGCTGTTGAATCTCACAGATTATTTTCAACTTGCTCATGAAATTTCCGTTAATAGATTTTATCATTTGACTAAACAGTAAATATGTTAGATAATGCGGAATTTTTATTTAAGTGTAGTATGTCTTTAAATAATGTTATTTGGCGAAATACTGCATTGTGATTTTATGCCATGAAGAAAAAGATATCTGTTAAAATATCTTAATGCTATAAATATATACTTGATACTCAGCAGTCTATTCTAAAAGAACAAACAATTTTAAAAGGATTTCATTTTATGAAATAAATAGGGTCTGGTGGAAGAAATTACGTTAGTGGGAGAAATGGTAATAACTTTTTGATTATTGTTACTTTACCAGTTTGTTTACCAAACGTTTATAACGCTTTCTAACATAGTTGAAAAGCGTTTATTTATTAATTCGGTTTCTCTAGACGTTATCTACCTATCTGTCTGTCCGAGTTCTAACTGGCGTAAATATATTCAGATTGCAATGTAATTTATTTAATGATAATTGTTATGGCATGATCGATATTGAAAATGAACTCTATAGCATATATTGTTCTATGGCATGGGCATTCAATACAATTTCATTTCATTATGGCATATGGGTAAAAATGTTTGCAATGTATTTTAATAATACTACGCTATTTCAACTATTATAAATTTGATATACATCACTTTTGAGCCGCAGAAGGTACAGTCGTGGAAAAAAAGGAAACACCCCCAGCTAGCTCTGCAAATTATAATAGAAGAAAGTTACAGGTGCCAAATTATTGGAGATATAATCTACTTTTAAATTATGTATATAAAATTTGCTTAGGGGCTATATATAAATCTAAAAATGGCCAAACTTTTTTTTTAAGCAACAATCAGTTCTGACAAAATATTTTATATCTTCGGTTCAAACTATGCCTAGAAACGAAATTTTAAGTTATTTGGATAAAAAGTTTTTGAATTATAAACATTGAAAATTTAGAGCTTTTAATGTTTTATTACAGTTCTAAATTATTAATATCTCCTGAAATTATAATCCTAATATGATAATTTTTTTGTGCGGTTTAATACTAAAAAATCCAAACGTAAATATATTGAATTTGCAATTAAAAATTTATAACATGAATTATGAATTATGAAATTAATATTTGAAAAAAGGATTAATTGCAATCAACACTATTTTGATATATTTATATTTCTTATGTTCTGCTTTATACAATTTCTAAATTTCAATTTTTTCTTGGAAGTAGTTTTCGAATTATGATTAATAATCGCCAAAATCATGGTTTAAAGGCCCGTCTATGATGTGCAGAAACGCAAAATTTGAAATAAATATATTTTGCTCATTTTATTGAAATAGTTAGACTAGCAATAGTCAAAACATATTAAGAGAGTGAAATGTTCATATTGGCAAGAAATAAACCATCAATAGAAGTGACATAGTCATTCTGTAGCATTTCAACAATCGAGTACCCAACATCAATTTGGATACAGCCCCTAACAAAGAATCGTCTTAAAATAATTATTTTCTTTGAAACTAATAGTACGTATTTCGTGAAAGTTTGGATTTAGGCTAATTGAAGGGTCTAGAATTCATTTATGGTGTCAAACATGGGTATTGCTATTGAAAGAAAAATAAAACTTTGGTTCATTTTTATATGTAGAGGGTCCCAAAAGCAAACTTTATAGACATCATTTGGAAATAGACTTTATTTCAAATCGTTTGGTTCCAGTAAATTTCTTCTACAATAATTTGTTGAAGATTTAGCATGAGGTGTTTACTTTTTTCCCCACAACTGTACTTACTGTGCAATATAATATGCATAGAATTTCTCTTTATTTACATTAACACTCAATAGAATATCGGTGGAAAGAGTTCCACATCCTGTTTTTTTTTTTTTTTTTTTTTTTTTTTTGCATTAAATGAATTGATGTGTTTGCGATGTTCAGCCTGCGGGGTTGCTTTTATTTTACTTCTGGAATGAACTTTATCCATATGTTTTTTTTGGTGCAATTTTTTGCATTTACATTATTTTTTGGAAAAATATATAACTTTTGTTTTAATTTGACATATATAATAAATATATGAAATATATAAATTTTATAAAAATATAAGCGTTATAATATTTAGTTATAGGTGTATATATTGCGTATTTATATATGTATGTCGCTATATATAATTAAATTATATAGAAAAATAGATATGTGTACTATATATATATATATATATATATATATACAGTCGAGTCTCTATATAACGAAGTCCACTGTTCCAGTAAAAAATTCGTTATATAGAGATATTAGTTACATAGAGAATGAGTAAAAATTCCTATTTAATGTGTAAATTTTGAACAAAAATTACTTTTAAGGTGTTTAATTAAGAATTTGAAATGTTTAACTGTAAATATTAATCAATATTGTATTTCTGAATTATTTAAACAGTTTCAAAAAAGAGAACAGACGTTTATTTGAAAGCATAATAAAAATCACATAAGGAAAATTTACATTAATTTTAGACGAAGAAATCTGTAATTTTTCACTGTTTTGATTTCAAAATTGCTGCACTCCCGAAAAAAATGTTCACACTTTAGCAAGGAATGAAAAATTGTATCGGGAACATTTTCTTCCATTTGAATTCTCATTCACCTTAAACTTCAATTACCTCTCTGATCCCGCTCTTATATGTGTAACAATCCAATTGTCACTGTTTTAAGAAGTATGTTAGAAGGTGTGTGGGAGGGGGGCGAGATGAATTCGTTGGGCATAAAAAACAAGGAGATTCAAGCAGAAAAGTAAGATAAAAATCTCAGCACTGAACGATAAATCACTAATCAGAGATGGAAAACTGATTCCATGTGATTTGGAAGCTTTTTTAAAACAATAAAGAACATTTTATGAAAAAATTCGTTATATAGAGATAGATATTTTGCTATATGTAGACTGTTTTTAATGAGATCATGGGGAAAAGGGACCGTTCCTACTAAAAACTCGTTATATAGAGAAATTCGATGTATGGAGTTTCGTTATAGAGAGACTCGACTGTATATATATATATATATATAATAAAAATATTTACATAAACATCGTATTTATTTTAACATGTGACATATATAAGGTTTATTAAGAATAAAATATGATTTTAAATAATTACAGGCCACGTTTTTTTTTGCCATCTTGAAAAATTTGATAAGATGGTAAATTTTTTGGCGCCATTTTGGATTCCGTCGCCAATTGCGCCAACCAGAACAGGATATAGAACTCTTCCCCTCTTTATTGTCTATGGGGAAAATCGTTTGCAATGTATTTTAATAATTTTATACTTTTTCAAACATATTGAAATTGATATACGTCATTGAGGTTTACCACAATATGCTTACTATAGAATATGGTGTGCATAAAATTTGTCATTCGTTGGCAGCGACACAAAATTTGTTTAATTTCAATGAGTGATAATTGCTGTAAGTGCTTTTTCAGTTGTGGTAAGCGTTTTTAAATTTAACTGATTTTCTGCTCATTACTTGATGTATATGAATTGCATAAATCATATACATGGTTGCACGAAATATTTATCTTCAGCTTATTCACGAAAATTACAGAAAGGAAATTTTAAACTGTGTTACGCGTTTGCTTATTGAAATAAATTTTAGCATACTATGTAGTAAATATAGATGCAAAGCTATGTAATATATATGTAAATCTATAGATCATATACAGGGAGTTACAAAAGAATTTGAATCCGTTTCCAATTATAGAGGGTGATTGCTAAATTTGGGGTTTTAATTGTGTTATGCGTTTATCAAATTGTTTACATAAGTACCACATTTCACTTTACTAAAAAGTTTTTTACGCTATTCTAAATGTGTTTAAAAGTGCTTCATAATATATGTTTGAAGCATGATTTTATTTCCTTGTTACTTCTTATTTTGCATTTTTTGAGTAGCAACGCAGAAAATTCTAAAATCACTCATACTTTCTTTTATGATCAAAAACATATTTTTTTCCATCTTTTGAACTTCTTTTTCGCTATAATACATAGCTTTAATTAGTCACTTTCTGCTTGTTAATAAGATTAATTAAACTGTCAAAGTGATATTTCTGTTTAAAGATAAGTAAAATTTGCATTCTTTTATATTAGATATTGAGTAGTAAGTTAAAATGTATATTATTAGAAGCTTAACTGAAATTGATGAAAATATTTTATTCTCTAAATTCAACCAAATATATTTTTTTTAATTTAAATTTAATTTATTAAATTTAAAAATATTTTTCGTATAATATTTAATAAATAAATTATTAATTTGAAAAAAAAATTAGTAAAATCACGAATTTCCCTTAAATGAAATCTGCAGAGTCAACAAACTGTTCAGAAATCTAGCGTCTTTCTTAATCTGTAGAAATTACAAATCTATAATATAAAGCACATAGCTATTAAAATAACTCATCAAATTACCTAGAAGTATTCATACAACACTGGATCTACGTGTACATTTCCATAAAAGATATCAGATGTGTGATTGCAAAATAACGGTCAAATATGATAAACAGTCTGTACTTTTGTAATATCACTTTTCCCATAAAAGATTTAAAACAGTATTAATATGCACTCTTTCAGCAGTACAAACATGGCAAACTTAAAAAAACACAGAAATTTTCAACCGAAAAAGAAAAATTAAACAGAAATTGGTAAAGTCTTGACTGATTGATGTTAATACGGCGATTATTGCGAAAAGGCAAGGTTATTTAATAAGACCAATAATATTTTAAATAAAATATTCAAATAGAAAAAATAAATATCATACATCTATAAGCGTTCATCATGAAAAAGGTCATTCGCATGCATAAAATTGCTGTGGGCAACTGGATTGTACTGAATTGCAATTGGAAATAAATATATATTTTTTTCAACATGCTTTCATCAAAATTCACAAAACATTTATAAAATATATTATATATTTTAAATTCAATAAGAAATACAAGTGAAAATATCATCAAATTAGCCAGATATCGTCATGTTGGCATCATATATGCCACTTATGTTTGTCGCAAAATTCGACGATATTTCTCAAGTTGGGGAATTTTTCCGCTATTGTGGTAACCCTGCCATTAGTACTTTTGAACAAATACTCATTGTTGAAACTGATATTGATGTCAACGTTAAAAAATATGTCATATCAAACACTATATTATTTTTTTTCAGCAATGATCTTATTGCCTTTAAAGTTTCCAACTTGTTACATTTAATTTTTTTATGCAATAATTTACAAGGATTATGTTGACGAAGGAACTGTGGCAATATATTTACACATTGTTAATTGAGCTTAAATTTTTTTTCAATAAATGTTAGACTGATTAGGAAAATAGATGAACAGTAAGGTGTAATTTATGTTCAATAAGAGTAAGATCATGTAAAAAAGTTTCCTTAAAACAAAATAACATATACAAGATAAAAATTGCTGATTTAACATATAATTCTAATATTAAAACATTTAAAATCAAGTACTGAATTGCATTTAAATATCGGATAATATTTAAGCATCGAATAGTTTTCGCCATATGAAAATTTAGACATATACATATTTTAAAATAAGGATATTTCTTTTAAAACAAATAAATAAATAATAAACCTATTTTTATTCTTTTTAAAGTTTTAATTTACACCTTTTAGCAATGAAAACTAGTATATTTCTTTTATTTCACATATATATCTGATCTTTATATATAAAGACCAGGATAGAATGTTATTAAAATTCGTTTTTATCAATATTCAACCGCAATTTGCATTTAACTTAATATTTCTTTAAAAAAATTAAATCACACAAAAGAAGCTTAGATAGAATTTCAAATATCACATTATTGTATGCTAATTAAAGCACTTCAGAATTTAAACAAAATCAGAATTTTCTAGTACACTCGTTTGCGCTTCAGACATTATAAAAAATATGATAATTTTTACATAATCACGCCATTAAATGAATTTGTAATATCATATTTTTGTATGCCCATTACAGCACTTCGGAGTTGAAACATAATCTGGATTTTCTAGTACATCTATTCTGCGCTTCAGACAGTGTAAACTATGATAATCTCTACATAATCAAGTCATTGAATGAATTTGTAGTATCACATTTTTGTATGCCCGTTAAAGCACTTCAGATTTGAAATATAATCAGAATTTTCTAGTACATTTGCTAGCGCTTCAGACAATGTAAAATATGATAATTTATACATAATCATTGAATAAATTTGAGATATCACATTTTTGTATGCCAATTAAAGTACTTCAGAGTTGAAACATAATCAAAATTTTCTAGTACAACAGTTTGTGCTTCAGACAATGTAAAGTATGATAATTTATACATAATCAAATCTTTGAATGAATTTGTAATATCGCATTTTTTATATGCCCATTAAAGCATTTGAGAGTCGCAATATAATCAGAATTTTCTAGTACATCTGTTTGCGCTTCAGACAATGTGAAATATTATAGTTTCTCCATAATAAAATCATTGAATGATTTTGTAATATCACATTTTTGTATGTCCATTAAAGCACTTCAGAGTTGCTTCAGAGTTGCTTCAGAAGCACTTCAGATCATAATCAGAATTTTCTAGCACATTTCTTAGCGCTTTAGACAATGTAAAATATGATAATTTCTACATGGTCAAGTCGTTTGTAATATTACATTTTTGCATGCCCATTAAAGCACTTAAGAGTTGAAACATAATCAGAATTTTCAAGTACATTTGTTAGCAATTCAGGCAATGTAAAATATGATAATTTCTACATAATCAAGTCATCAAATGAATTTATAATATCACATTTTTTATGCCCATTAAAACACTTCAGAGTTGAAACATAATCAGAATTTTCTAGTACATCTGCTTGCGCTTCAAACAATGTAAAATATGATAATTTATACATAATCATTGAATGAATTTGTAATATCACAATCTTGTACGGCCGTTAAAGCACTTCAGAGTTGAAACATAATCAGAATTTTCTAGTATATTTTTTAGAGCTTTAGACAATGTAAAATATGATAATTTATACATAATCAAGTCATTGAATGAATTTGTAATATCACATTTCTGTATGCCCATTAAAGCAGTACAGAGTTGAAACATAATCAGAATTTTCTAGTACATCTGTTAGCGCTTCAGACAATGCAAAATATGATAATTTCTGCATAATCATGCCATTGAAGGATTTCAACTTGTTTATCTTTTAGAAAAAAACGGATGTATAATATACGTTATGCATTTATTACGCATTTAATATATGTTAGATTCAATTAAACCATTAAAAAACAGTTGAAGTACATTCAGAAGCACAATTAAATTAAACCTACAAAATGTAGTTGCATATTTCAAATTCATGGGCTTTAGAAGCGCATTGTTTGAATATTAACTAACATAACATTCATTTCAGTAAAATGTGAAGAAATATCATTTCAGTAAGGTGATATATAACTCAAATTTAAATACTGATTTTTTAAACTTTAGAAATAATCACAAAGTCACGTAGATTTGAGACTGAATTGCAACCCTGAAAGAACAAACCGATCGGAATATGTTGGCCTTCCATAATCCAAGCTAGAGATAGCACATTCCCCGTTGGCGTGGGGACCCACGCTGGTCTCCAAGATGTGGTTCGCTCCCTTGAGCTGTCACGTGCATCTTGAGGGACATGATGCGTCGGGCCTAGCTTGGAGATCGTACCTATTCTAGCCCAATTGATGGTATTGAGTTAGGTTCTACCGCAGTACTCATAATCGGTTAATAACCGTTCAATGCCCAGTATTGGATGCGGGTACTTTCCAAAGGAATAAAATATGTTCGAAATATCGTGAAACATGGCTCATCCGGAGTAAAACAGATTGATATCGGCAGCCGATCAATCTCTGAGATCCCATGAATTTTCTACTAATTGTTGGGAAAACTTTAATTCTCAACGAATCACTTACTTCTGAGGATTGCGGATTTTGATGGACTTGATTTCATCGGAACTTTTCTGCAATATGGTTTATAAAGATAATTAATTCATCGCAAATGCGTACTCGATGAGTTTGATGTCTGCAATAATAGGCTGAGTAAAGCCCAATGAGCTGATGCTAACATGAAACACCTGTGAATAGAACTTTATTAAAATTTTGTCTATATTTTTTTACTGTTTGTTCATACTTGTTTAAGTTTTAATCCATTAGTAAGTTTTAATCTAAAGTGCTATAATTTAATTATTTGTTTTTAATATAAGATATAAAGCATATGTGTATTAAAGCCTAAAAAATCGGTCCATTTTCAGCTCTGTTAAATAAGTTCCATTGTGTTTTTACTTTTCTTTAGACACCTGGAGATAACTTTTCCAAATTTCATTCCTAATTAAACTCATAATATATTATTACTATTACCATGATGAAGTATTTTTCATTAAAAAAATTGTTTGAAATAAAAAATACCTCTTCGTGGAAACAAAAATGTATGACTACAATGGGAAATAAATAGAATAGATGAACTAAATCTTGTTCAAACACTCATTTTTTGAATATTATTTAAAGTGAACTTAACAACAATAATAAACTTAATGTAAATTGCCTCAAAGCAAAAAGACTTCAGATAACATCTGAAAGATCAACCAGAAAATTTAAGAATGCTATAAATAACAGAACTGCAATAAGAACTAAATCATGTATATCACAGCAAATTTGAGAGCATTCCTCTTCTGATTAAAATTTTCCGAGTAATATAACAAATTCTAAACTATATATATACTTCGCAGAAATAAATTAATCTCATAATTCTTGGAGCTTTTGAAAATGAACATCAACCAAAAAAGTTCAGGATATGTGGCTATTGGCAGGAAAACAAAGATATTTATAAAAACAACTTTTACATTAGGGTATTTTTTGTCATAAAAATTTAATATCATGCAGCATAATGTATATCAAACTTATTTCCATGTATTTGTTACTTTGGTTTTTGAAAATACAATTTTTTATCAAGAACGCCAGAGATTGAAGAAAACATGGCTGAATTCCAAATCATCCTATTGATCTAATAATTCTAAATTCTAAAAACACAAAAAAAAATTTAAACTCTTATAAATATGAACTCACTAAGGATTATTTTTCAAACAACATACAATATATTTCTACTTTTTTAAGTGCTTAAAAGAAAATAAAAAGGATTTTTTTTCCTTTTAAGATAATTCAATCTAAGTGGTAAATCAAGAGTTTCAATCAAGGGTAATTAATCTTCCAAATAGAAATAACAAGACGTTTCTTTATTAGAAAAAAAATCACTTTTTTTAGCCTCATAAAAAAAAAACTAATTCAATTAAGTCTAATCTTTGAGCGAGAAGGGAAAAAATGCATAAATGAACAAAATTCTTGTTGAGCTGGCAGAAACTTAGACACAAAACTCGTTTACAGTTTAATCTATTTAAGACTATAAACCCAGCAAAAATACCAATTTCAGTGTTTAATGGAAAACTTGGATAAAAAATGCTCGATATTGTGTTGATACACTGTAGCTTTAGAGGAAATTGCGTCAAAGTATTGTGATAGTTTTTTTAGCACCAGTAAAAGGAAAAATGTTGAAATTTTATTTTTTAAAAATGACAAGATATTACAATAGACCATTTGCATTATAACGTACAATCTCTTATCAAATAATTTTTAATAACTCTTAGTTGCACTACTATTAATTTTATTACTTAGTTGCAGTGCTATTAGAAAAGTGTATATAAATAAAACAGTTTTCGGATACTTTATGTTAAAAGGACAATGGTGTACATTTCATATGACCAACAAATTAACACGAAAGATGAATAACTATATTATACATATATTTACAATAATATACTATACATATTCAAAATTTGTATTTGCATTCAAGTATTTGACTAGTTTATGGAAAGACATGTAAAACAGTATTGACTTTAAAGATTCAGTAACATTTCATTTAAGCTCATTTTATGAAAATTAAAAATTTAAAGATTTTAAATGCTAAAATTTTTGAATGCGTTTCTCTGATTATATACATAAATAAACGTTTACTTTGAACCTAATAAAAAAAAATTGTTAAATAATTTTGCGTAAGTGAAAATTTTCTTTAGAAAATTCTTAGGCTAAGATGTGTTATTATCCCACCCTCCGCGATGTTGAGTATTTGGCGATTTTTATCGCTCTGGCAACCCCGGCGTTTGGCGTCTAGTAACTTATTATGGCAACCCCCTTTTTTACGACGCGAGAGCGTGAACATTCATTTCACTGCCGGGTATCGTTGCTGACGGTTTGTTGACTCTTGTACCAGATACTCTTTGATATCGTGTTCTATGGCTGTCTTTTTATTTTTATGTTAAATTTATTGGATGTATTTCATTGACTATAGTTTCTGTAGTCCGTTTAAACGCTCTTGCTGAAGTAATTAAGAAATATGAGGAAATTTTGACATGAAAGGGGGGTTTGTTTATAGCGTGTCAATGCGTATTAAGCCTATTTTGGAAAATGACGGCGCTGTTATATTTTGTGCTGTAGGTTTCAAGAAAGCAGATGTCTGTTAAGGTATGTTGATAATTTTATGTATATTTTGTTGCTTTAAGAGTTTTTTTACATTTTGAGATTGCTACAAAACGAGAACTACTGAATTTTGAGAATGCTATATTGCGAAAAATGTTGAATTCGGCGATGTTTTTTTTTCGGAAAATGAGCGCGAAGCGCTCATACAACTATTGCTGATTGCCACTTTAGCGAGTCTCGTTTTTTAGGTATATTTTGCTGTTTTAAGAGTTTTTTACATTTTGAGATTGCTACAAGACGAGAACTGCTGAATTTTGAGAATGCTATATTGCGAGAAATGCTGAATTCGGCGATGTTTTTTTCTGTTAAATGTGCGCGAAGCGCTCATACAAGGATTACTAATTTGCCAGTTTAGCGAATTTTGTTTATTATTTACATTTTATTTTCGTTGAGCCAGACATGCGTAGAAACGGGTGCTTGGCGACATTTACTACTTGGCGGAAAAGGGGTTTTCTCGCCAAAAAAAAATCCAAGATGGCGGAGGGTGGGATAATAACACATCTGTTCCAATTCTTATAACACATTCTGAATTGAAAGCAATATCCAATTAATTTAATAAGAAGAAGTCTAATATAACGAAATCTTTCAGATGTCTTTCACTAATATTGCTATCTGTGCAGGTTTCTCAGGCTGACAACTGTTAGTGGATTACTATTTCTGAACAAAAATATCTGCAAAAAAATTCACTTACAAGGAGAGGGCCAACCTTGTTAATCACAGATTTTGATTATTTTAATATATGTTGTAGGGTAGACACCCCTTAGTGTCAGGTTCAACGAATTTTATCCAATGCTCCTTAGTTCTTGAAAAACCAGGGGGTCTAATATTAGTAGACAACTTAAATACTTACTTCGCAGCAAAAATGACAGGTTAGTCGTAGCTCAGTTGGCATAGCGTTTGCCGGCTGATCCGAGGGCCCGGGTTCAATACTTGAATGCGCTACATTTGTTTTTCTCATTTTTTGTTTTATAAATATAGTTATAATTATAATTTAATAATTTCAATTAAAAATTTTAACACCAAACATTAATTATAATGTTAACAAACTTAAATTTATCATTTCTTATTTGTAAACTATCATTTCTCATCCATTAAAGAGGTTTAAAAAGAAACTGGATCTATTATTGAATGATAAAAATTCCAAAATCGTGACAAATTCTGTTGTGGTGCCATCTAGTTATGATAAAAAAAGTAATATCCAAATAAACTAAAAGCAGAAAAAAGATAAAGGGGAAAGCAAAATAATTGAAAGCGCAGGCATACTTATTACAAATTTAAAAATCTTTAATATGCAAAAAATCGGTTGTAATTTAATTCTGATGCTAATTTTTAATATGATTATGCTTGTTACTTTAAAAACAGAATAATAGTATTATCTCATTGACTTCCTTTGTTAAAGCAATGTGTAAATGATGTTTCTTTAAAATCACGAATTGACACAATTGCTCAGTATCATTGCAACGATAAAGAATATATGAAATACATTTTAAAAGTGATTTTTTAAAAAAAATAACAGTTTTATGATGTTTTATTACAACTATTCAGTTAAAAGTAAAAAATTAAATAGGTTAAAATTGTAATTGATATACAATATTAAAAATTTTAATTGACAGTGAGATTATTAAGTCATACTTACAAGTAAATTTATAAAACAGAAAATGAGAAAAACAAATGTTGCGCATTCAGGTATCGAACCCGGGCCCGCCAATCAGCCGGTTAACACCATACCAACTGATCTACGACTGACCTAGCATTGTTGCAGCAAAGTAAGTATTTAAGTTGTACACTAATATTGGACCCCCCGGTTTCTCAAGAACTAAGGAGCATTGGATAAAATCCGTTGAACCTGACACTAAGAGGTCTCTACCCTACAACATATATTAAAATAATCAAAATCTGTGATTAACAAGGTTGACCCTCTCCTTGTTAGATGTACAATGTAAACCGACCATGAGAATTATTTATTTTACAGTTTTACATATTTTCAAAAATGTATGTTATGAAAATGCCAAGTTACTCTTTTATGAGGTTTGTTGTGAACATCTTGTCGTCGTAACACAATTGCGTGAAAATGCCACCTGTTTTCATTCTTCTTACTTTCGAAAATGTGACAGAGCAATCGTAAATTATGCCATTAACAACTTTGAATTTTAGGATTTTTTATGCAATTTTAATGCGGTTTTTAGAGATAGTTCAGTATTTTTTACGTGTCGCGTCAATTTTTTATCATTCACGAAAGATTTACGATCACAATGTTTTAACCATTAGAGTAAATTTTGACTTTTGTAATTTTTTAATATTTAACGATTTTTAATACATTTTTCTATGCGATTTTTAATGCAATTTTTCAATGCGTTTTTTAGCATTTTTTTCGATAAAAACTGTGACAGAGTTCTGTCACATATCATGCTTTCTTTAAAATTAATTTAAATTCTTTTCTTTCTTTTTTTTTTTTTTTTTTTTTTTTTTTTTTTTTGCTTCGGTGTGTTTCTCCAAATTCAACTGTCCCGATAACACGCCAAGCCATGGATAGCGGTAAATCATGTTGTTGTGACATTTTCAAGCCACCTTTTCACAAAACACAAGCTGAGCAATTGAATTTTACAACTGAGGCAGTGAAACAGACGTTTCTGCAAAATCCCGATTTCCGCACTTACCTCCTTTTTCTAGTTTTTGACGTCATAAACTTTAATTTACATGTGAAGTTTTCTTTATCTGTTTTCTACAGCACTTTAAATTATGGATGTTTTATTTTACGTTACTTATCGGTGTAAACATTTGCATAATTTCGCTAAAACCATGTGCTTCCCTAATTGTTTTGAGTAGTGTATATAAAAGGAAGTGTGTGTACGTAAAGATACACTTTTATCCATGACCACCCACTTCCATCCACACGCGGTTGTAGTGGTAGATAGACCTTGCAATTCTGCTGTTATGAAAGCAGTTTTCTCGCGGTGGGTGGAAGTGGGAGATTACAGGGACACACAAAAAAAAAAAAAATTCCATTACAATACAGCCTATGGGGGAAAATTGTTTGCACTAATTTTTAATAATGGTACAGCCTTTCAAACATAATGAAATTGAAATGCTTTTATGAAGGGCATTTAAATATACATTCAGTAGCATATGAGGTGCAAAAAATATTTATTATTTATGTACAGGGATACACAAAAGAATTCCGTTACATAATGGTATCAGTGGAAACATTGTTTGAGACGTATTTTGATTATGTTAAAGTATTTCACATGTAACTAATTATAGCACGAATCATTTGCCACGTTTGGCATGCAATTTCCAATTTGTTGAATATTAGCAATTTTCACTCGGATTTTTAGCTTTTTTCCAGTTCCACGGCAATTTTTTGACATTCGAAAAGGAATTCGGTTTCAAACCTTTAGGGTAATACAGTAAATTTGGTCCTCTACTATTTTTGAATTTTAGCTTTTATGAAAAATATATTATTTACAGAATTGAATCATTAAGGAATCTTCAATGCACCTTTTACAGATTTTTGGAAATTTTTGCATTCCGCCAGCCCGTTCAGTAATATATCTATGGTTAGGTGTATTGCATTTTTAGCGAATTTTTTAATGAGCTTTTTAGTTTTTTTTCAGATTTTGCGGCTATTTTTTGATATTGGTAAAAGGAATTATTTCAAACTTTTAGTCTAATGTATTAAATTTTGTCTGCTACGATTTCAGCGATTTTTAATGCGATTTTCAATCCAATTTTTAGCATTTTTTTTTAGATTTTTTTTCGTTTACCGTCGATTTTTTGTCATTATGAAATATTTCCGATTACAATATTTCATACCATTAGAGCAAATTTTGACCACTGCGATTTTTTATTATTTAGCGATTTTTAATGTATTTTCAGTTCAATTATTAGCGTTTTTGCGAGTTCTACGGTGAATTTGTAACAATCGAGAAAAAAATTTATTGCAAAATTTTAATCAAATAGTAAATTTCGCCATTTACGATTTTGACGTTTAGCGATTTTTAATGCGATTTTTAGCAGATGTTCAGGATTTTTTACTTGCCGCGTCAATTTTTTATCATTCATGAAAGATTTTAGATTACAATGTTTTACCCATTAGAATAAATTTTGATTTTTGGGATTTTTTAATATTTAGCGATTTTTAGTACTTTTTCGATACCCACAGCGTTTTTTTTTACATTTAAAAAAAGAATTTGATTTCAATTTTTTAGCCTAATGTAGTAAATTTCACCATCTACGATTTCTGAATTTCGGCGATTTTTAATGCAATTTTTAGAAATTTTTTATTGTTCCGCGTCGGTTTTTTGTAATTCATGAAAAAATAACGATTGCAATGTTCTATCCGATGAGAGTAAATTTTTACTCCTGGGATACCGATTTGCAATGTATTTTTTAGCAATGCATAATGCATGCATGCCGTTTTTAGCTGTTTTTCGAGTGCCACGTGTTTTCCGAGTGCGTTTTCTTTACATTTGGTAAAGGAATTTTATTTCCAACTTTTAGCCTAATATAGTAAAATTTGTCATCTACGAATTTTGAATTTTTCGAATTTTTAATGCGATTTTAGGTAAGTTTTCGTTACGTTTTACGTTTCGCATCGATTTTTTTGCCATTCATGAAAGCTTTCCAATTACAATGTTTTTTACCCATTAGAGTGAATTTTGACTCCTGTCGATATTTTTATATTTAACGATTTTTAATGTGTTTTTCGATGCGATATTTAGCAATTGTATGAATACCGCGGGGATTTTTTGACATTGTTGAAAGGAATTCGGTTTCAATATTTTAGCTTAATATAGTAGGTTTTATCCTCTACGTATGTTTAATTTCTGCTATTTTTTATTGCGATATTTAGCTATTTTAAGAGATTCTGTGCGTTTTGCATCGATTTTTTGTTGTTTTTTTTTTTTTTTTTTCAAGATTTTTCACGTTGTACGTTGGTTTTTTTGTCATTTTTGAAAGATTTTCCATTACATAGTTTTAAGTCGAATTTTGTAATAAATGAAAGAATGCAGATTACAATATTTTACCCCATTATAGTAAATTTTGTTCGCTGCTATTTTTGAAATTTAAGCGACTTTTAATGCATTTTTAAATGCGATTTTTAGCGTTTTTTAGAGTGACTCGGCGATTTGTTGACATTCGGAAAAGGAATTTGATTTCAAACTTTTAGTCTAATATAGTAAATTTTGCGTCTATGAATTTTGTATTTTAGCAATTTTTAAAGCGAGTTTTAGCAAATTTTTCGTAATTTTTTATTATTTGCGTCGATTTTTTTCCATTCATGATTATGATACCCATGTTTATTTTTACCCACATGCTTTTTGATGTGATTTTTAGCGATTTTTCGAGTTCCGCTACAATTTTTTAACGTTGGTAAAAGGATTCTGGTTTCTAACTTGTAGCCTAATATAGTACATTTTGTCCTCTATGCTTTTTCTAAATTTTACCATTTTTAATGAGATATTTAGTGTGATTTTTAGTAATTTTTAAAGATTTTTAGCGTTCAGTGTTCATATTCAAGGTTTCGTCAGATGAACGAAACCCTATTCGACAGACTCCTCTGTCTGTCATAGAATACGTTCTCAGAAACTATATATATTGCAGCCTTGAAATTTTGCAAACTTATAGCGAACACCTTACATCAAACGACAAATCATAAAATTTTTAAAAAGTCGTAATCAACGGACGTTATTAAGAATTTAAAAAATATGCAAGATCGGAAAGGCATTCATAATTCAACAAAAGCATAGATTTTTTATCAAATTACAAAAACCATCTCTTCCACCACTTAAAAACAGGTGTCATTTTAACGGCTGATAAGGACTAGCAATTTCTTTAAGGCGCGATTACTTTTTTTCTACGCATCCTAGGAATTCGAAATTAGTACCACAACACGGGAAAAAAAGTCAGCTTTCAGAAATTCTAAAAATTATATCGATCGTAAAAACTCTAAAATACGTTAAAAATCGAGAAAAAAATCTTTTATTTTGCTTCATTTGTGAAGACAAGAAATGTATGATGACACTGAATTTTCGGCGATAACGAAACAATATAAAACAGGTGCGTCTTACGATCACAAACGGAATTTTATACAGGACCAAAATTTTTTAAATATCGTTTTTTGTGCTACGATTTTTATGCCATCCGATATAAAATTTCATTCTCTTTCAGAATATGTCTTTATTTTTAAATTTCGACAATCGGAAGTGAAGATAATTATTTTTTTGGTAATTAATTCCAGAATTGCATTTTTTGCAAGGCAGGACTCGTGACTAGGAAAGAAAAAGACAGAAATTTTTAAACTAGGGTTTGACAATCACATTTCATAATATTTTAACTATTGATTTTACAAATTTGGTTTTTCCGCGTCCGGATGTTATTTCGTACGCTGATTCATAAAATTCAAATTAAAAAAAATCGGACCACAACTTTCCGATTTATGAAAAAATCGATTTTTAAACTTATAAAAGAGATCCTTTTTCGCACAGCGATTTTATTTAAATTAGGAAACCTAAAGAGGCAATTTGTTTGAAATTTTAAGATAGTTTATAGTAAAAAGTTTTAAAAAGAATGACGCGAGAAATTTCCGGGGGAGGGACGTTAAATTTTCTTTTAAACCTTAGCGTTTTTTACCGTTTTATGTGCGGTTATTTGACGGAGTCCTGAGATAAATGCTACTTATTTAATATAAAAATATCAAAAGTTTAATTATCAATATTTCGAATAGTAATTTCAGCAAATATCCTAAATTTTTGAGACCGCCAACACCTCGAGTATTATGTCTACTGATATTTTGTTTAACACTAGAACCGCCGGAATTTTTACTCAAGTGTTATAAAAATGTTTTACACCAGAATTAATATTTAGAATAATTTAACTTATTTATTTAACTTATTTCTCTATAGCACACATTTAACTTATTTTAGAAAGAAATTTCTGGCTGGAATTGAAGTATTTTTATTTGTTACCAGTCAAAACGACCACTATGGTAGTTCTAGTGCTAACGGAGTTTCTTTCTGATACAATTTTGTTAAGAATAGAATGTGCTCCCTTGTGGTGGAATGTGGGACTGACTGAAAGCGATTTTGTTAAAATTTGGTAATCTAACACGGCATTCTGTTTTAAACTTTAAGATAGTTTATAATACATGATAAAAAATTATTAAAAAATTACGCGTCACATTTCGGATGGGGATGGGGGTAACCAAAATTAGAAAGTAAAACAAGGCGATCTGTTTGAAACTTTAAGATAGCTTAGAGAGGGTTTACCATAATTTGGAAAGGGTTCCACGTCGATAAATGTACTGGGTGTTTTGAAAGGAATATTAAACGAAACCCTCTGTGCGATCTGTGATTACACTTACCCACTTATTTGTTTTCCTGAAAGATTTTCGATTATAATGTTTTCCCCCTTAACATTAAATTTTTACAGCAGTAACTTTCAAACATTTAGTGATTTTTAATGCAATTTTCAATGTGATTTTTAGCCATTCTTCGAGTTCCGTGGCAATTTTTTTGACACTCGGAAATTGATTTCGATTGAAAAGTTTTTGCCTAATATAGTAAATTATTCGCATGAAATGTTTTATGCCTTAATACTAATTTTTTACCATAGCGATTTTTTAATATTTTGCTATTTTTAATGCAATATTTCGGCTCTCACAATGATTTTTTGACCTTTTTAAAGAAATTCTCTTTGAAACTTCTAGCATAATAACAATCTGGTTTCAAACATTTATCCTATTATGGTAAAAGTTCTGCTCCGCTCTTTTTGAAGTGTAGCGACTTTTAATGCAATTTTTTAATGTTTATTTTCCTTCTTTTTAGAGCTCGCTATGATTCTTTGAGATACGGAAAAGGAATTTGGTTTCAAACTTATAACGTCTAATTTTTTTCTCTTCTCTGAAGTTTATTCGAAATTTTTTAATTTTTAAATTTTTCGTCATTTTTTGTTATGATTTTCAGAACTTTTTCGCAATTTGGGATGTTTTTTGACGGACCCGGGCAACGCCCGGCAGTTTAGGTAATTTACTTATAAAAGTTTTATTGTATCATGCATACTTACATTTCAATATCTATATACAATTTACTAGAACTAGAAGATGGCGTTTCATTTTCTGTTTTCTAAATACAACCTACAGGATAATTTATTCTAAGTTGATCCAAAACAAGAAATTCTACAGCTCATTATGTGTAACACAATAACAAATTTATTTATATTTTATCATTGTTTGCAATATTAAAAAAGTAATTTTATTCTGATTTCAAAAAACTAATATATTTCTTTATTATCTATGATATCTGTTATTATTCCAAATTCAATTAGTCGGCTTAATCTCCAATCCATTATTTTTAAAGCATTATTACATTCCAAAATTATTCTTAGCAATTTATTTTACGTGTTCTTAAGTTCAAGGTTACAAGGTGGCTGGGTTTCATTGAATAATAGCATACAAAATTAGAGCGGGATATAATAAAAATGAGATTAGTTTTTTCCCAATTTATGAATAGTTTCATGCATTCCACAGTGTTAATTTTATTTTGAATGTTTTAATAAAGGTGTTTAGATATTAGATACTTTTTATTCTACGATTTAACGTATTTTCCAGTGTAAAAGACGCACTTTTGTAGCCTTGACTGTGCCGTTAAAAACGCGTGTTTTTTAACAGTGAAGGTACAGATTTTTTATTCACACTCTGTTTTAGAAATTCTCAATTTTTCATGAGGTAAATTCCGCTTTATGAGAACATTATTTAAAAATTAAAATAATAATAATTATTGACTGACTAACGTAATCCAAATGTGAAGAATCATTTTTAATTTTAGAAATTGAATTCGTTCGCAGATTGATCCTACTAATTAGATATTAAGAATTGCCAAATTTCTAGCATAAATTTTTTTTTTAAATCTTTTTATAGAAGAATATTATTATATTGTTGAATTTAAAAAAAATATTTTTACTATTAATAATTGAATATTTTAAAATTAGAATGTGTTGTACATTTACTTTCATGTTCTTTCCCTTAAGTTATTAAATTTTATATTTAGACAGCATTCATTTTTTCAACAGCCACATAATTTTCTTCTTCAAAGCATTATTCAATAAAACTTATTATTTTCAACGCTCTGTAATAATACATTTTAACTGTAAATAAAATTTGAGAAAAATACAACGTGTCCAAAATGTATACATAATATAATATTTAACCCCTTAATCTTCGCGTAAATTTCGGAAAAATTGTAGATATTTTTTATTCACACACATCTTCCAACTACTGCATATTCTTAAAATTAATCATTCCAATCTTAAAATAAAGTTAGTCAATTCATTGCTGACATTTGTTGAGCACTTAAGCATTTAAAATAATTCCTAAAGCGACAAAATCAAATAATAAACTATAATATATTAGATTAATTTTAACACAATTATTCTAATTGTTAAATAAATCAAAATAGATGTAAATTTCTAACTAGGCGAAAAATGTACGGACCAGAATTCAAATCAGGGATCTCTTGGCAAAGCCGCCAATACTCTACCATCTCAGCTATCCCGGACGAATCTGGTGGAACTTTCTTTACCCAGCTAACCAAATTGATTATAGAATCTGGTCTGAAATCCGGTTCAGCTCATCAGAATAAATCACAGGTAATGAAACTCCAGAAATCGCTGGATACGTAATTATATTACATTTATTTTAACCCAATTATTCTAATTGGTAAATAAATCATAATAGATGTAAATTTCCAACTCGGCGAAAAATGTCCGTACCAGGATTAGAACCAGGGATCTCTTGGCAAAAGCCGCCAATGATCTACCATGTGAGCTATCCCGGACGAATCTGGTGGAACTTTCTTCACTCAGCTAACCTAATTGATTATAGCATCTTGTCTGAAATCCGGTTCAGCTCAACAGAATAAATCACAGGTAATGGAACTCCAGAAATCGCTGGATACGTAACTACACTAGATTAATTTTAACACAATTATTCTAATTGGTAAATAAATCATAATAGACGTAAATTTCCATCTAGGAAAAAAATATCCGGACCAGGATTCGATCCAGGGATCTCTTGGTAGGAGCCACCAATGCTCTACCATATGAGCTATACCGGACGAATCTGGTGGAACTTTCTTCACCCAACTAACTAATTGATTATAGCATCTGGTCTGAAATCTGATTCAGCTCAACAGAATAAATCACAGGTAATGGAACTCCAAAAATCGCTGGATAAGTAATTATACTAGATTAATTTTAATACAATTATTCTAATTGGTAAATAAATCATAATAGATGTAAATTTCCAACTAGACGAAAAATGTCCGGACCAGTATTCGAACCAGGGACCCCTTGGCAGAAGCCGCCTATACTCTACCATCTCAGCTATCCCGGACGAATCTGGTGGAACTTTCTTCACCCAGCTAACCAAATTGATTATAGCATCTGGTCTGAAATCTGGTTCAGCTCAACAAAATAAATCACAGTGATTTATTATTCAAGATATCCCTGGTTCGCATCCTGGTCCGGATATTTTTCACCAAGTTGGAAATTTACATCTATTATAATATATTTCTTGAAGTTATGAGAAGTTGAGCCCGTGAGAGTTGCGGGCGAGACAACATATTTTCACAAATGACTGCCCGTGAATGCACCCGGCGCAACGATTAAGGGGATAAATGTATGTCAAGGCAACAGTGAATTTTGTTTTAAATATTCGATTAAATATATATTATTTGTCCAGATTTATTTTTCGTATCCCATTCTCCATAATAAACTCGAGATCAAAAATTATACATCAAATGTCTAAAAGAAAAAAATGTTAAAAAGCTACTTTTTAGCAAAACTGTATTTTAGATTTTTTTTTGCAGAAGTTTTAAAAACAAACCAAAATTAATTAACTGTGAAAAACGTTATCAAACCGTTACCGTGTAAAATTATGTGAAAAAGAACGGAACATTTTTTTAAATTCCTCTTATGGATTTACTGAAAATGTAAAACAGTGTCAGAGATTTATTACCTAGAGAAAATGAGGCGTGAATGGGACAATTTTCATAAAAACATTTTTTACTTAATGTATTCCTCTGATTTCATTATTTATTCAAACATGTATACTGCAGTGATTAGTGTATCTAAACGATAAAAAATATACGAAATAAGTTAAAATATTTGAAATTTTCAATTTTCAGGCTATTTGAAAGAAATCAAATTTTGTGCCTATCCTACCCCCTCCTCCTTCCTCTCAATCCTTCAATCGAAAAATAAAATGGTATAATGATGTACAAGTAGTTTTAATCAGACTTCGTTTTTGAATGGTGAAGGGAAATGTTTCACCCCGTTTGATTCAATGGATAAAAAATTAACGATTAGTGCGGCCAATGTTGGTCATCGAAAATAAAGATTTACAATGTCATGACAACGAAAGACACTCGATTCCAGAAAATGTGTCCAAAAATTAAATATATTTCATTATTAAACTCGCCTTCACTCTCCATATTTCTCAGATCTTTCTCTAAACGACTATCAGTTTGTTATGCAATTTGACTATTTTTTGTCAGGTAAAAAGTGTACCAAAAACACAACCGTCCAAAAACGCGTTTGAGAAGTTTCTTGAGCACAGGACGCCGATCTTCTATGAAGCGGAGATATATACTCTGATATCTAGATGAGAGAGACGTATTATATCTAAAGCTGCCTATTTTGATTAGAAAAAGTCAATATCTATACATTGATTTTTTTTTTTTTTTTTTTTTTTTTTTATCTTCCAAATCCGACGTTTCATCTTAGACAAGCACATATATTACAAACAAATTGTAATATATTATAAATATATTACCATGCATTTATAAATCGAATGCGAATTCAGTTTTGTGAGATTAGGGACTTGTTTTAATTTATAATAACTAGTACTCGCTCATAGTAAAAACCTTTGAATTATTCAGACGTAAATCAGTGATTAAATAAAAAGAAGATTACTAGTCCGAAAAATATGATTGATATGGGAAATATATGTATATATTTTTTATATGCAGCATTTCTCAATGCTAATTTCAAATTTTAAAACATGATTTGAAGAATCTCTATTATTAATAAATTCATCCCTCACAATCATATTTTGAAGTCTTACGAAAGGAATAATCTTAATTCCAACTGAGTCGAAAATGTCCAAGCCGAAAGTCCCATGTAATTTGTATCCCATGCTCGATTAGCCTTAATTATTTTCCACTCAGTCGGAGTTAAGGAAAATTATATAATACTATAATTATATGTTACGGTAAAAATTATTAAAATATGCTACTTTTAAGTTTTATTTTGTACTGTCGAAATCTAAGATATTGAAAATTGTAAAAAAAAAAAAAAAAAAAAAAAAAAAAAAAAAAAAAAAAAAAAACAAAATACACTCTAAAATAAAGCATTTAAAAGAAAAATATTATAAGTTACTTTTATGTCTCATAGTGTATTGAATACTGGCCATATTTTAGCTTTAATACATCTGTTAAACATATTATCACAGTTTTTGGCACAATAATTTAGAAAATTACTGATAGCTGATGTTAACAATAATATGTTAAAAATAATGTACAAAATGCACTAAAATACTCTAGAGCAGTTTCAAAAATTTTTTGGCATCATCGGGAAATATTTAGTACACGGTTTTGCTGTTTCATGTAAAAAATGAACGTTTTCATGCACATTTACAGACAGAAGCCTTCATACTCAATATCAAAGACACACTAATTAAAACTTTGATTACAACTTTAGAAATATACGTCAAAATGGAATATTTTTTTATTTTATTTGTACCACATACTGAAAATTCGTTATCCCTACTATTACAAGGTATCCGGATTTATGAATTCCAAGACCTGTCCCGGGTGATTGCTTCGTAAGATGCCAAAAAGTCCCGGTTTTTCTTGATGCACAAATTCTTTTAAATATATTTTAGTATCGTGCTATCCGTTAGTCTCCATTAAGGGTGTATTCCGATCCAAACTGCTTATTTTCTGATTCATTTTAAAATTCGTTTTTGCTCTCAAACGCATCAAACTGGGAAATTCTCTTATTTAGAAACTACATAATGTGCCGTGTTTCTCGATTTTTTGATAAATGTAGAAAATACTGTATTAAACGCTGTCAAAGTTGGCGTTTTGAACCGAATTTTCCGAAGCGGGCGATCTGGGAATGAAAAAAATGGTCATACTGAGAAAATAATTGTTTAAAAATCAAATTCTAATTAATTGAGCTGAAAATGAAATCACACGGCATGTTAAACATGTCTTCAGAAATCACCCCAGCAAGTTTCATCTTTTTACTTTTAAAAATGAGTCTGAAAATGTCTCAGAAAATTTCGAGCTGTTGAGGGTGAAAAAACATTTTTTCGAATACACCCTTAACTGGAACTCAATCCAGTAAAACCTGTGAAGACAGAATTTCTCTATAGCGGAATATATTTATTATGCCTCCGAAAGGAATATCTTACAAATCTACCTACCAATATTTGCAAATCTGCCTAAAATAGAATTTTTTTAATGGACATATCGCTTCTTTCATCACAGATATCACCGTACTATGTTCAGTAAACCATATGAAACCGAATTTCTGTTTTAAAAGTAAAAATTTAAATGCCCTTTTGATAGGAATACTGTAAAATTATTAATGCTAAATTGGGATTTTGTTTCAACCCCTAGCGATTCCTCACCATTCAATCATACCAGCTAAGGAGAACTTTTTCTGCGGTCTCTTGCGATTCCGTCTTTGCAAGTTTTAGTACAAAGTTATTGTTGCATATAATATTTTTACATTTAAGACAGGATTCTGTTATAGACAGGTTCGTTTTAATAGGGTTTAATATATTTTTATGTCCCAATTTAAAATCCATTGCCCAGATTTATTTTGTTTCCCTGCCCTGCTCTTTATGACACTGTGCGTACCCATGGCATACATTGATACTAGGATACTTTCAAGAGAAACAACTAAAAGAAAACATGTTGGAAATAGTGATAGCGCTGCATATAAAAAAAATCCCTGCCGGCTCGGGCCTACAGGCGGAGGTAGATTTCGAAGTTAAGTACTAAATTCACCAACAAAACTTAAATCAAGATTGGTAAATAAACCCATTTCCTTCACTAAGAATGAGCTCTAGGGAGCTAAACGTTTTGTGAAAATTCTAATATACACGAATACACACTCGCATGTATATGAAATAGGTTTAAAAATGGCTAAAACAAATTCAGAGAACTTCAAAGTGTTAAAATATGTCAGCATTTCCATAGTGTTTTTATCATGTTTTAATATCATGCGTTTCTTCAGACGTATTAAATACATTACATATTCACCTGCTGAGGTCCATTATATTTCCAATATGACGCAATATATATATATATATTTTAATTCGTCAAACTATTTATTTCATTTTGAGTTTTCATGCTGAAATCTTGCTCTAGAAAACTTATGACGTAATATTCAACTTTTTGAAAAAAATCACGTGGTTGAAACTGATCTATTCGTCAAACTATTTTTTTAATTTATTTTTTCACGTGAAAATTTTACAACAGAAAAGCAATTGTTGTGGTGAGAAATTTATTGGTTTGTTGTTTTTTTTTTTTAATTGTTGGCAACTGCTTTAACGAAAAATATTTATTTTTTCCTGTCATTGTTGTGTAAGAGCTGGTTTTATCAGAATCTTCTTAAGACGGTATTCAAGATTTTTAACACTTCCCATTTCCATTCCCTTGGACCGATTTTGCCCATTTTCAATCCCCGCCGAGATATAAACCATCTCAAAGTTGTTGGCGAGTTTGAAGACGATCCGTGCATAATTGCGACTTTTATCGTGCGGACAAAATTTAGTACATACATACATACATATATATATATAGTATATACTTTTTAGGTGGGGGTGGTTTTAGGTTCCTGGGGTCATATAATGAAAAGTTATGAAGGAATTTTTCAAAAGTCGCACCATGGTAACGACTGCAATAGGTAGTATTTCTTACGAAATCTACGTAATAGTCGCTAGTCCTGGCAAGTAATCAAAAGGTTAAAAATTTATTTGCGTGCATATATATCAATTTACTTCACAGGCACATTCGTCGGAAAGAAAGTAAACACCCCGCACTATCTCTACAACTATTTATAATAGAAGAAAGTTACAGATACCGAATGATTGGAAATAAAGTTTACTTTTAAATGATGTATATACGCTTTACTTAGGGGGCCATCTACAAATAAAAACCAGACCAATCTTTATATTATTCAATGGAAAAAACAAATTTTAACAACAGATTTTAAATCTTCAGTTCAAACTATGTCTAGAAACAAAATGTCCAGTCATTTGCATTTTGAAATTAAAAACATTAAATTTAGAGCTTCTATTGTTAAATTATTTTTTTATACTTAATATCTCCTGAAATTATAATCTGATATGATAATTTTTTGTGTTGCTATAATACCAAAAACCCAAACATAAATAGCATTGAATTTGTACTTTTAAAATTTTATAATATGAATTATAAATTATGAAATTAACATTAGACAAATATGAATTTCAAACGCATAATTCTTTTGATCGATTAATATTTATTATGTCCTGCTGGTTTATACTAATTCTTAATTTCAAAATTTTCTTCCTCGTAGTTTTCGAATTATGGTTAAAAAACTTCAAAATGATGTTTAAAAGGACCATCTAAGATGTGTAAAAGCAGCATAATTTAAAATATATAGTATATATCTTACTTATTTTATTAAAAGATTTGGAAAAATGGTTATTGTTCTCGTCAGGGTAGGAAATGAAAAGCATATCTGAAGGTTTTTATTGGTTTAATCCGCATTTTATTCGTTTTGTGATTGGTCTATACAGTAATCTGTATTTCCCTTTAGTTTCAACAGAGATGGACAACAGAGTGTTGCCACTATGACAAAAAAGTAATAAAAACTACAAAAAAATTAATAACTCAGAAACAAATTGAGATACAGCTTTCAAACAAATTGCATTTAAAAGTACATTTTTTCTCTATCCGACGGTGTGAAAAGTAATATTGTGGGATGTTTAGAAGTTTAAGAATGAAATTTCATTTAAAATGTGTCATCAGATTTCTTGGAAATCTGACGGCGGAAAAGCCTTTTCCCGAACAGCCAATGAAATGCTTGGATAATACGCAAGTTTCAGGTGGATAATAACTAATGAAAATGAAAGAAAATGAATAACAATTTCTGCCAAAGAGTTAATTTTAATTTGTAAGATTTTCACGGGCAAAAGAAAAATTGAATAAGCCAATTAAAAATAACAAAAAAGATAAATATGACAGGAATGAATACATATAAATATTTCACACCAAATACGAGTCGCAGGCGATTTCTGTCGCTTGGAATTTTTACGTGTAATAATACTATTAATGTTTAATTAATAGCGTACGTAATGTATGATATACTCCGTGCGATTTTTTTAGGTCTTAAATTTTAAAATTTCAATTCAAATTTAGGTCTTGGAAAAATCATTTTCCAAATGGTCGTTGTAATTTGTTAAATTGCTTTTTTACCTTTTTTTTATTTTTTTAAACATTTGGGCTGTTAATAGTCGAAACATATTAAGCGAGTGAAATGGTCCTATGGGCAAGAAATAATACATTAATAGAAGTGACGTAGTCATTCTGTAGCATTTCCACAATCGAGTACCGAACTTCAATTTGGATACAGCCCCTAAAGTAGCCTCACTTTAAAATAATTAATTTCTCTTAAACTAATAGTACGAATTTCATGAAAATTTGATTTTAGGCAAATTGAAGTGTCTAGAAGTTATTTATAGTGTCAAACATGGGTATTGCGATTGAAAAAAAAGAAAGTTTGGTATCGTTTTGATAAGTAGATAGCCTCTTAAGCAAATTTTAGACACATACTTTGAATGTAGACTTTCCTTCGAATTGTTTGGTTCCAGTCAATATTTCTACAATAATTTGTTGCAGAGTTAGTAGGGGTGTTTACTTTTTTTCCACGACTCTACATAGATTCATTAACCTTCGAAAATGCTGTTTAAAGATGTACAAGAAGTAAATGAAAGATGTATACGTATAGCATTACTGGAAACTATTTTATTCGTAACACATAAATAGAAGATTGAGATTTTTTTTTTTTAATGTTAATGATATATTTTTATCATTTTGTGTCACTTTTTTAAGTTAATAGTCAGATATAATTATAAAACTCGTATACAACATTTGCGAATAAAACAGTACTTATTCATGTATTAAAAGCAGTTTATGGAAAAATCTGTATTTCGTTCATAAATTTAGATATAAACCCCTGTATACATTATTTTTTAATATTAAAGATATATTGATGTTTGAATAAAAAATGACAGATACATTAAAAGATGTTAAAAATTGCCTTAAATTTACATTAAAAATTCAGTTCAAATCATTCTTACGCAAGTGGAAAAAGCTTATTCCTTCACTGAACTTTTATTTGAAATATTTTAAGACATAAATTTTGATTTTTTTTTCATCCATTAATGTAAAGGGGCAGAAATATTCACCATTTAAAAAATGTTTTAGTTCAACAGAGCTCTTAAATAAATTTAAAAACATAGGGCGAATAATTTTACAGATGAACTACAAATTCAGATTTTATATTCTAATATCGTTCACTTCGTTACTTTTAGATTTTTACATAATTATCTTTTGAAGGAATATTTTTGTTAAATGTGTAAAATCTTATGTTAAAAAATTTATTCCATTCGGCAACAAAACAAGTATTTTCTTTTTTATTAGCGTTAAGAAATGAAGTATATAAATTTTTAGTTGAAATTTTAGTAACATTACAGAAATTAGCTATTAAATTATTTTAGAAGAGTAATTTTTTTCTTTGCATAAATTAATATACATGCGGGTCAAATGTCTTAAGTAGTTATAAATAATTTAAAAACAATTTTCAAGAAAATTCACTCTTATTCTACATGTTAGGAAAGCAACAATTGAATTTAAGTTGATTTGGTATAAATGAATAAAATAGGTCTTTGTTCATCCCATCTTACTCTGAATCAGGGATTAATTATATAAAAAAAGAAAATACAGTATGTTTATGCGATTTAAAAAATAATGATACATAGTTAGTTTTTTTTTTAATTTGTTATACAAAATGCACGTCTACATGTTGTAGTTTTTTTAAATATACATAAATATCTACTATTCAATATAATTTTATTATTGCACAATCAGCTCATTTCTTTTTGTTTTTCTTCAAAAAATTACTTTCTCTATGTAATGTTAATCTTAATTGATTTAAAAAGTATCTAAATGGATTCAGGGTAGTAATCCTTTTACATTTACATAACATTTATAGAACTTCTTGTCAAATCTTTGAATAGTGAAACAGTTTACAAAAAAGCTTTCAATTATACGGAATTCAATTTAGTGCAACAAATGCATACAATAAAGAAAATACATTATTTATTAACTGTACAATAAAGCCATAAAAAACTTCTTGGTAATCTCCCTAAAATAAGGAATGAGTAGAGTAGTCCTCATTTGATGGCGTTATTGAGAAGTTGTTTGTGTTTTTATTGTATCAAACCAATTTATTGAATAATATAAAGATATCACGCATACTCTGAATAAATACGGGTCCCTCCGCTACCTATTTTACCACCAAACATACGCAGAGATACACGAAAATAGCCATTCTATAGGAATTAAATCATACTTAAATGAATTTTTTTTAAAAAGCATAGGAGGTAGTCGTGATAGTGAAACTGTCTCAAACTTTCAATCTGTGAACATTTCAATACTCACTTAAATTTGATATCATATTTCATTCTCGAAAATTTTAACGTTAGAAGAAATGAAGACATTCTGTTAAGCAGTTTAGGAATTATTCAGGTTTAAACTATGGAACACCAAATATTATTCCCTGGGTCAAACCTCCTACGCAGAAAAAAAAAATAGCTATTCGATAGCGAATTGAGTAAAAAAAAAAATAGGACGACATTTTAATAGTGAAGCTGTGTCAAATTAAAAAAATGGTGAAGGGCGTAATTTTTGGAATGTCTTTGCTTAACATCTCCAATTATTTGGTAGCCGTAGGGTTAAGGGAGTTTGGGGCTAAAAATTCTTAAAAAATGCAATTTTTTTTATTATTGGCTTAAAAAAAGTACTGAGTTTTTAGTATTAAATGCCGCAAACCGCATGTTTTTACCTTTATTAAATCCAGAGATATAACACATTTTGCCATGGGAAGCGATGCATCAGCTGCCCTCTAACCAGAAATTTAACTTCATTTATCTCAGAATGAATTTTTTCACGATTTGTCAGCTTTGAAAGAATATATCTAAAGTTCCTTGCAAGATATATGAATGAAATTTTCAAAAAAGATTTTATGCTATATGTTCAAGAAATTGTCTTTAGGATTTTTAATTTTGAGAGATAATTGTGAAAATATGCTACTTAAAGCAAAACTCACTCATAAAAAACTTCATTTTTTTAGTTAAAATTTTTTTTAAATATAAAATTCATAATCAATATTTTAAGAAATCCTGAAGGCAAATTAAAATTACACATTTTCTGTACACAAAAGTGTAAAAATTTTGTAAATCGTCAAATTGTAATTAACATCAAAAATTAAATATGTTCAAAATTTTAAAATTAATTTTTTTTAAAATATTTACAGTTTTTCAGATTTTTTTATATGCAATATTTTTATTATATTAAAACATATTTCAGAAAAAAAATTCACAACGAAATCTCTATAAATTAAAAAAAAATAGAATTTTGAGCCTGGGCCCCCTTTTAATACTATTAAAATATTTGGAAACTTCCTCTACTCTATTATTAGTTACTCAGTCTTTAAAATTTGTTCCCCGAGAAAAATGTTTCAAGTTTAGCTTCGACTTTTCAAAATCTTGAATTAATTATGGATAATATTGAGGCATACTTAGAATTCCCATTAATTTTCTTTCTTCCAGTCAAATTGTATATTTTCATTGAATTATCTTTATCTCATTTTCTATTTTCTTAGTTTGGTCAATGTAATGATACCTTAATTAGGAATACAGTAGAGCGCCGATTATTGGAATTCCAATGAACCCAACTTCCAATTTTACGAACATCCTATTTCTCTCAAAAAAAATCTAACCGAACTTTCAATTATCCAAATAGCCTATTTCTCTAAAAAAAAAAAAAAAAGTTTAAACCGAACTTCCAAATATCCAAACATTCTATTCCTCTCGTTTTTTGGGTAACGTTCTTGCCACATAATGCTACATCTGTAATGCAAACCGTGGATCAAAGTGTGGTAGAGACATTCAAACGACTTTATAGAAAGCAAATGTTAAGAACGATCCTTTTCTCAGAAGAAACAGAAGAGCCTTATTCCCGAGATACCATAAAAATTGATTTCAAACATTTTTGTATAATAGCTGCTGATTTCAGGAATTTAGTAAAAGCTTCAACATTAAAAAAAGCTTGGAGTAAAATTTTAAATAAAGAAAAACCGACAGTGGATCAGAAAATGAGAAATTTAAAATAATAAAGCAGATGAGAAGAATCCTAAGCTATAAAGAAAATTAAATTAACGAGTGTTTAAATAGTGACGTACATGACCCAGGATATCAGATTTTAAATGATGAGATTGTGGGTGAGATTCAAAATGAAAAAGCAATTGAAGAAAAAGAAAACGAACGCTCTGAAAATTTCCCATGTCCATCACTTAACTTAGCATTTGAATGTTTGGAAACAGCTATGAAAAGGCTCGAACGGCAGCAGAAAGCTGATCCTGTTCAACTAACTTATTTAAGAAGAATTCGAGATATGGTAGCATTGAAAAGAATGTCTTCTTTGAAGCAAGCAACAATAGGAAGCTTTTTTGATAGAATTATAAAATCTGGAGTTCAGAAAATGATAAAAAGAGAAAGAGAAAATCTATACTAATAAAAAAGTAAACCAAAAAAATGTCAGCTCGAACTGGTGTTGACAGTTCTAAGCCTGGATAAAGTGTGAAGGTTTTAGTATAGTCAGGAATATCCCTTAAATTGTCTGTCCATTTATCCGAACTTTTGCTTATCCGAACTAGGGTCATTCCCGACTTGTTAGGATAATCGGCGCTCTACTGTATTTACGATACATTTACAACATGTTTTCATCGGATGATAGTGTTTTTAGCTTACTAAAGTTTGGCAGGTAGGAAGCAGCTTTTATTTAAATAAATATCACTATTTTATATTTACATCAAAATAGACTCGTAGAAATATTAATTTTTCTAAAGTATATAAAGTTGCGCTTTTATCCATTGCATATGTACATTCTATATGTAAAATAAAGTTTCATTATTATAATTTCAACTTTTGTGTCATAAACGAAACACTTATGAAAAGAAAGGAGTGGAAAATGGTTCCAGAAATTATTATACATTCTTAAATAATCTAAATAATTATAACTAAAATTTCTTTCGGTTTGAATATAAAAGCTTCGCGAAACAAGGAATCTAATAAGAATCTCTCTATTCTAAAAACAAGTTGGAAATTGCTCGTCAAACGTGGCAAATGAGGTGCGTTCGTACTATAACTAGTTTTAGAATTATTTTTTGCACCCCATATTGTACTGAATGTGTATTTATTTGCAATTCATAAGTGCATAGTCTGTAACATCATTAAAATGCACTTGCAATAATTTTTTCCCATTCCCCTTAATGTAACGGAAAACTTTTGACTGTCCCTGTAATTAAGCTATACATTCGATTTTCATGAAATTTGAAATGGCTCGACAAAATTTTGCAGCAATTATATATTTAAAATTTCAGCCCATTCGGAAAGCTGTAACATCATTAAAATGCACTTGCAATAATTTTTCCCATTGGCTTTAATGTAAAGAAAAACTTTTGACTGTCCCTGTAATTAAACTATACATCCGATTTTCATAAAATTTGAAATGGCTCGACAAAATTTTACAACAATCATATATTTATAATTTCAGACCATTCGGTTGGGTAGTTTTTGCTCTATTATATGCGGACGGGCGGACAGACAGACGGACTGAACGACGACTATAGGTGCTACGTATTTATATAATTACGAACGCACCTAAAAAGTAACTACCGCTGTCGCCGCCGCCGCCGGTTTTGAATTTTTTGTGACCGGAGGTCTTTCTTCGTTAATATTAAGAAAAATAATGCATACAAAAATATGAAAATCGGTAGTATAATACAGAAATTAAAATAATTAAAATAATAAAACTTTGTAAAAAATCACCATAAAATTAAAACAAAACACAGGACGCGTTTCGAGCTAAAAACATAACAGCTCGTCATCAGCTACAGCATACACGTGTCCGTAAACGAACAAGTTCAAAAATGAACTGAAGATAAAGAATGTTGCGAAGAATGCGACAGATGGCGCTACCTGACAGAGGGATATGCAAAAGGGAAATGTGTTGAAAAAAGATAGAAGAGAAAACGAAATGGAAAAAATAGAAATAAAAGAAAAAATAAAAATAAAAGAAGTAAATTAAAAATATAAATAAAAATAATAAATAAAGAACTATAAAAGAACAAGAAAAAAATCCAAATTATTATTATTATTATTATTATTATTATTTTTTTTTTTTTTTTTTTTTTTTTTTTTTTTTTTTTTTTTTTTTTTTACAAAATAAAAAGAAAAGAAACAAGAGAAAAGGGAAAAGAATTACAAAATTAATTTCCACGCTGGAGATAGGAAAGGAGATGATGGGAGATCATTGACAAGATTAGCAGAATTTTTAGAAATAAAATATGCTTCATGAAAATCCAAGTGAGAGGGAGAGGCAGGGGAAGAAATAATTTTGGCCATGGAGAAATTGAAACAATGACTGGAAGACCATCAGTGAGAAGCAATTGAAGATTTAGAGATTTCTTGATTTGCAATATATCTCTGATGCTCGCCTAATCTGAATTTTAAAGCTCTCTTTGTTTGACCAATATAACCTAAATTGCAAGAGCAAGGAGTGAAATAAACACCCCACCGGTTCTCAGTAGGAACAGGATCTTTTAGAGAAGAGAATTTAATTTTATTCATAGGTTTGAAGATAACTTTAAAGTTAAAACGAGAAAGTATTTTAGCAATTTTTAAACACAGAAGAGAATAAAAGGGCAGAACTATTATAGAATTAAAATTAGGAGGATTATTTGAATCAGAAAAAGGACGTTTAGGCTTATTAAATTTATACAAAGCTTTATCAATCAAAGAGGGATTATAACCACGAGCAAGGGCAAGAGATTTCAGATAATTAATTTCATTAATCAGAGCAGAAGAGTCAGAACAAATGCGTAACGCCCTAAAAACAAAAGTATAAAAGGACGCCACTTTTTGTTGAGGAGGATGATTTGAAAGGGCATGAGGAGGAAGGGAGACAGCGAAAGGTTTTCTATAAACGGAGGTAGAGAACCGATCTGGGAGTTTTGAAACCAAGACGTCAAGGAAAGGAAGAGAATTGTTCTCTTCGACTTCGAGAGTAAATTGAATACAAGGATCAACAGAATTAACAAGAGAAAGGAGATTAGAAAGATCAAGGTCAGATGGAATTAAAATGAAAGTGTCATCAACATACCTAAACCAGAAAGGAAATTTATATAAACTGAAGAGTTTTTCTTCAACAAAATGCATATAAATATCACATAAAAGAGGAGACAATGGATTACCCATGGCCAGACCCTCAGTTTGAGAATAGAAAGAATTGTTAAACTGAAAAGCAGTTTGCCTGACACAAATACTAACTAAATGCAGGATTTCATCAATCTCAATGGAAGAGTAATGAAATTCGCGCAACCTTCTTTCCAAACAATCAATTGCCCCTTGAACAGGCACGTTAGTGAAAAGGGATTTAACATCTAAGGAAACCATTATATAATTGCAAGGAGAAAGGCGTTTAATTTTATCAACAAAGTCAAAAGAGTTTTTCACGGTATGAAAGTTAGTGGAAGATAAAGGAGCGAGTAACTTAGAAAGGAACTTGGCAAGTTTATAAGAAGCAGTAGCAATATTGGAAACGATAGGGCGAAAGGAAAGAGTAGGTTTATGGACCTTAGGAAGAGCATAGAAACGAGCACAATTAGCGATAGTAGGGGTGACCAAACGTTTAGTGTTATCATTAAGAAAGACAGAATTTTCAATGACATGCTTGATGTCAGATAAATGCTTAGTAGAAGGATCCTTTTTTAATTTGGAATATGGACCAGAGTTTAACATAGATTCAACGTGGGAAATATAATCAGATTTATTGAGAAGAACTGTTTGACCGCCTTTATCAGCCTTAGTAATAAGAAGGTTAGGAACGGAATTAAGTTCTCAGTCTTACTGATCAGTAAGTCTTTCTCAGCGTGATGTTCTCTCACTTGGCTTGAATTTTTCGTGCATTTCTAAGCCTTCTATTCCGAACTTAATTGCTCCCATTGAACATTCTTTCAAAAACAGTAAAATTTCTTCTGGTCAACTTGATTCTCTTCGCTACCTTTTGGCTAATGTCATTTCTTCTAATAAATCTTTTAATAAGTCTAATCTTTCTTCTTCTCAGAAATCTGCTCTCAGTGAACTTAATTCCGTTCCTAACCTTCTTATTACTAAGGCTGATAAAGGCGGTCAAACAGTTCTTCTCAATAAATCTGATTATATTTCCCACGTTGAATCTATGTTAAACTCTGGTCCATATTCCAAATTAAAAAAGGATCCTTCTACTAAGCATTTATCTGACATCAAGCATGTCATTAAAAATTCTGTCTTTCTTAATGATAACACTAAACGTTTGGTCACCCCTACTATCGCTAATTGTGCTCGTTTCTATGCTCTTCCTAAGGTCCATAAACCTACTCTTTCCTTTCGCCCTATCGTTTCCAATATTGCTACTGCTTCTTATAAACTTGCCAAGTTCCTTTCTAAGTTACTCGCTCCTTTATCTTCCACTAACTTTCATACCGTGAAAAACTCTTTTGACTTTGTTGATAAAATTAAACGCCTTTCTCCTTGCAATTATATAATGGTTTCCTTAGATGTTAAATCCCTTTTCACTAACGTGCCTGTTTAAGGGGCAATTGATTGTTTGGAAAGAAGGTTGCGCGAATTTCATTACTCTTCCATTGAGATTGATGAAATCCTGCATTTAGTTAGTATTTGTGTCAGGCAAACTGCTTTTCAGTTTAACAATTCTTTCTATTCTCAAACTGAGGGTCTGGCCATGGGTAATCCATTGTCTCCTCTTTTATGTGATATTTATATGCATTTTGTTGAAGACAAACTCTTCAGTTTATATAAATTTCCTTTCTGGTTTAGGTATGTTGATGACACTTTCATTTTAATTCCATCTGACCTTGATCTTTCTAATCTCCTTTCTCTTGTTAATTCTGTTGATCCTTGTATTCAATTTACTCTCGAAGTCGAAGAGAACAATTCTCTTCCTTTCCTTGACGTCTTGGTTTCAAAACTCCCAGATCGGTTCTCTACCCCCGTTTATAGAAAACCTTTCGCTGTCTCCCTTCCTCCTCATGCCCTTTCAAATCATCCTCCTCAACAAAAAGTGGCGTCCTTTTATACTTTTGTTTTTAGGGCGTTACGCATTTGTTCTGACTCTTCTGCTCTGATTAATGAAATTAATTATCTGAAATCTTTTGCCCTTGCTCGTGGTTATAATCCCTCTTTGATTGATAAAGCTTTGTATAAATTTAATAAGCCTAAACGTCCTTTTTCTGATTCAAATAATCCTCCTAATTTTAATTCTATAATAGTTCTGCCCTTTTATTCTCTTCTGTGTTTAAAAATTGCTAAAATACTTTCTCGTTTTAACTTTAAAGTTATCTTCAAACCTATGAATAAAATTAAATTCTCTTCTCTAAAAGATACTGTTCCTACTGAGAACCGGTGGGGTGTTTATTTCATTCCTTGCTCTTGCAATTTAGGTTATATTGGTCAAACAAAGAGAGCTTTAAAATTCAGATTAGGCGAGCATCAGAGATATATTGCAAATCAAGAAATCTCTAAATCTTCAATTGCTTCTCACTGATGGTCTTCCAGTCATTGTTTCAATTTCTCCATGGCCAAAATTATTTCTTCCCCTGCCTCTCCCTCTCACTTGGATTTTCATGAAGCATATTTTATTTCTAAAAATTCTGCTAATCGTGTCAATGATCTCCCATCATCTCCTTTCCTATCTCCAGCGTGGAAATTAATTTTGTAATTCTTTTCCCTTTTCTCTTGTTTCTTTTCTTTTTATTTTGTAAAAAAAAAAAAAAAAAAAAAAAAAAAAAAATGAAAAAAATAATAATAATAATAATAATAATAATAATAATTTGGATTTTTTTCTTGTTCTTTTATAGTTCTTTATTTATTATTTTTATTTATATTTTTAATTTACTTCTTTTATTTTTATTTTTTCTTTTATTTCTATTTTTTCCATTTCATTTTCTCTTCTATCTTTTTTCAACACATTTCCCTTTTGCATATCCCTCTGTCAGGTAGCGCCATCTGTCGCATTCTTCGCAACATTCTTTATCTTCAGTTCATTTTTGAACTTGTTCGTTTACGGACACGTGTATGCTGTAGCTGATGACGAGCTGTTATGTTTTTAGCTCGAAACGCGTCCTGTGTTTTGTTTTAATTTTATGGTGATTTTTTACAAAGTTTTATTATTTTAATTGCTTCATATCGCCAGTTTTCGGTGCTGTTTCGCTGTATTATACAGAAATGTTTGATAAACACGCTGATGCAGACAGTTTTCAGATCGAAGAATTATTTTAAGAGATATTTAATGCTAAAGTTGGGCAAAATCGTTCCATAAAAAAGTTTTATAGGAGCAAAAACTGTTCATAGGAATTTAATCATTTTTAGATCATTTTATGCGTTAGAATTTGCCGGAGCGCAGATTGCATTAATTTTTTTTATTTTGACTAATTTTTTGAGGTTTTATTTCTATTTTAAATTCAGATTTTCAGCATTTCTAGAGATATTTTTAACAGATTTTAGAAAGTGATATTAATTTAAACTGTTGCCAACTGTATAAACAGCGGAAACAATAATGTTTGCTTCAAAAAAAAAAAATATTTATACGTGTAAATAAATTAAAAATTTATTTACACGTGACTATTATAAACAGAAAAAAACATTTGGAATTAGAATTAAATAATTATGTACAAAAAGCAGGAACTTATTAAAAATTACGTCATAAAAACTATAATTACACGTGAATTTTAAGAGAGAAAGGAATTTGTAAAACAATAAATTTATTAACATGCGTTAGAAGTCTTAAATAGGAGAAATTACGTCATATTTACGTCACATTACAGTTATTACATAAAATGAACACAAAATAATATTGCAAAACGGTTTAAATTTAGAAGATGCGCTAGACATTTATTTGATATTTTAAGAGGATACTTTTCAACTATTTTTGTTAGGAAAGCGCAAATAATATTTCATTTCTAACCCAAGTATTTTCACGTGAATATTAAAAAGAGAAAGAATAGTTTGGTCAAAATTACGTCAGATTAAAAACGATTAATTTAAAATGTCTCATTTAAAAGAACTTTCTTTTCACTCTGTTAAAAAATACCAGGAGACAAAGACTCTGTTTACTTAATTCCTTTTATATTAGCTTATTTTGAAATGTTGTTACACGTGTCTACGTCATCAAGTTATTTTTATTTCGACGTTTTATTTGTATTTTTATTAATGTTGTACTAATTTTTTTGTTTTTTCGTTATTTAAAATAAAAATTATGTCAATTTGTATAATTTGACGAGTGGTTTGGCGATTTATATAATTTGGCGAATTGGTCGACGGGATAATCAAGTAGTACCGCAACGGATTTGGCGTTAAAATTCCCCAATCAAAGATAAATTAATATAAATCCGTTTATAGAGAAATCGCCACTGTTTTTTAAATTATAATTCAATCTTTCGAAATCTTTTTAAAGCCGATCAAATTAGCGAGCATTTAGAGTCTACGGTGTCTGGACGGGGGTTGGCGAGCGTAGCTCGTAGGGGGCCGAGCCCCCTAGTATCCATAAAATAAAAATTTAGTTTTTAAAATTATTTTTTTAATTAATTTTTTTTAATGAAATGTAAACGAAATAAAACTTACAATGGGTTTCAATGCTGTCATTGTTCATCGTATATAATAACTGTTCTAATGATTATGAATTGCAGACTCCCATTTTTACTTTTTTAACAATTCGAAGACCATTAGTTTTAAGATGTTTAGAATTATCTTATATTTGTTGAAATTTAAACGGTCGTTTAGCTGTAAGGTTTTTTTCCGTCTGGTTAAAATTTTCGTAATATCCAATTAATTGTCTATTTAACTTTTATCATACATATTGTTCAACAGATCTAAGGTATCATTAATTTCAGAAAATAGTAAATGATATTTTAGAAACATTCATTCATTTTAAATTATACTTTTAAGAAAATAAGTTATCCATGTTTATTCTGAAATTTCATGTGTTTTTAACAAAAAGTTTCAACGCTTATCAAACATATCAAAGAATGATTTTTTTTTAATATCTTCTTGTTTTAAATAAAGTTATAAACACATTAAGGAGTTAAGAATAAAATCAGTAATTTTGTTTCTTAAAGAAGATAAAATTCTCTTTCTTACTATCATGTAGATTCCTTAAATGCAGCATTTTTGAAGCAAAAATGTTTTTTTTTTAAATATCGAACACTATTTTATCAATCAGATATGACACGTGAATAAATTTTAGAAACTTTAAATAAAAACAGTTCCACATTCTTTCATTATTTTCTCTTTTATTACACTATCAATACATTATCCCATCGGTATTTGGGTACCTCGTTACATAACACGTTCGAATATGCCACTCATGTTTCACATACAGCTCATATTCAAAATATTAGAATAATTACTTTTTTTTTCACAAACTGGAAATATCGTTTGGTAATTTAACATCTTTTAATCAAATAAGCAAACGATATTTTTATTAAGAACTTATTGTTGATTAAACTTATTTATTATCTTAAAATTAATATCATTTCTGAAAAGATTAATTGAAAAAAAAATTATTTTGAAAAGTCAAAATATTAGAATATTTTTTCAAGTGGCTCAAAATATTAGAATATTTCGAATTAATTCTCCTTTAATTATCACCAATTCATAACTGGTGGCATCATTGATTAAATTCGCACGATTTTATTTAAAATCGGTGTTCTTTTAACAGTTTGTTTACTTTTTCGTCTTAAAATGGGTCGTGTGGGTGATATTCCTGAATCTATTAAACTTCGTATGGTTAATTTGTATCGGCACGGTAAAAATAAATGTTATATAGGGAATTATTTACATTGTTCACAATCAAGCGTTAGTAAAATACTAACACAATATTAAAAAAATGGAAAATTTCAGAATAATCGCCGAAATGGCGGCCGAAAACCAGACACATCTGCTACAGCTGAAAGAAAACTGAAGCGTATAGTTAAGAAAAACCGTTTTAAAAGTGTGCAATTCTTGCATTGTGCAATATATTATTTAGTGATGAAAGTATGTTTTGTATCTATACAACATAATTTCATCACTAATTAATATGTTTTTCAAATCTTCTTCGCTCCAGAAACGTCTTGATTTCCACCAATTCAATCTTATACGCTTTTGTTTTGCAGTCATGAGAGGTTTTGTTTTCGGTACACGAGATTCAACCTTAAATTTGTGGAGACGTCTTAATGTTCTCGATGTAGGAACTTCAACTCCTTCTTTCCATTTTCGGTGCAAGAATCGCACAATTTTAAAACGGTTTTTCTTAACTATATGCTTCAGTTTCGTGTCATCTCTAGCAGATGTTTTTAGTTTCGGCCGCCATTTCGGCGATTATTTTGAAATTTTTCATTTTTTAAATATTGTGTTAGTATTTTATTAACGCTTGATTGCGAAAGGTGTAAAAAATTCGCTATATAACATTGGTTTTTACCGTGCCAACACAAATCAGCCATCCTAAGTTTAATAGATTCAGGAATATCACTCACACGACCCATTTTAAGACGAAAAAGCAAACAAACTACAAAGAGAATATTGATTTTAAATAAAATCGTCTTAATTTAATCCGTGATGCTACCAGTTATGAATTGGTGATAATTAAAGGAGTATTAATGTGAAATATTCTAATATTTTGAACCACTTGAATAAATATTCTAATATTTTGACTTTTCAAAATAATTTTTTCAATTAATCTTTTCAAAAATGATATTAATTTTAAGATAATAAATAAGCTTAATCAACAATAAGTTCTTAATAAAAATATCGTTTGCATATTTGCATAAAAAGACATTAAATTTGCCAAACGATATTTTCAGTTTGTAAAAGAAAGTAATTATCCTAATATTTTGAATATGAGCTGTATCCTTGCAAAAATAAGTTATTCCTAAACTGCACTTTTTAATAACTGTACTTGTAACAAAGTTTAATTAAATTATCAAAACAGGATAGTAATTAGAAATAATAAGAAAAAGCCATTTTTTCGTCAAATCATTTTATCACCAAAGTTCCCAACAGTTGTTATCTATACTCATATTATAAAGAGGGAAAAATTGTTTATTTGTCGGAGATAAGCTCAGGAACTACCGAACCGATTCCAAAAGTAATGATATCAAAATGATGGTGTTCGCCCAACTTAGAACATAGGCTATATCTTATGTCGGTGCCACTACCCCAAAGGGGGTGCAGGAGCAAAAAACGTTCTAAAAATGCGATTTTTGCGTTACTGAAGGGCCTAGAAATATGAAATTTGGAATATTAGTTACTTATAAGATAAAAATGATGTCTAAGAACAGTTCTTAAACAATTCGAAATTTAAAAGGGGTGAAAATGCACAAAAAGCGTTCTAAAAAACGTTCTAAATGGTAGTTTCTACATAATCTCAGGAAATACCAAACCGATTTCAAAAGTAATGGTATCAGAATGATGGTGTTAGTCCAACTTAGAACATAGGCTACATTTTATGTCGGTGCCACTACCCCAAAGGGGGTGCAGGAGCAAAAAACGTTCTAAAAATGCGATTTTTGAGTTACTGAAGGGCCTAGAAATATGAAATTTGAAGTATCAGCTACTTATTAGGTATAAAGGATTTCTAAGAACAGTTCTTAAACAATTCGAAATTTAAAAGGGGTGAAAATGCGCGAAAAGCGTTCTAAAAAACGTTCTAAATGGTAGTTTCTACACAATCTCAGGAAATATCAAACCGATTTAAAAAATAATGGCGTCAAAATGATGATGAAGATCCTTGCTCCAACATAGGCTATGTTTTATATCGGTGCCACTATCCCAAAGGGGGTGCAAGAGAAAAACGTTCTAAATTGCGGTTTTCAGTGACAGAAGGGCCTTGAATCGTGAAATTTAGAATGGTAGTTAGTTATAAGATATCAATGATCTCTAAGGACATTTCCCCCAAAAAAAAATCGAAATTTAAAAGGGGGGTCAAAATGCGCAAAAAGCGTTGTAAAAAACGTTCTAAATTGCAATTTCTATGCAATCTCAGGAAATACTGAACCGATTTCAAATATAATGGTGTTAAAATGATGGTGACAGATCTTGCTCCAAGATAGGCTATATTTTATTTATGTTTCCACTAACCCAGAGGAGATGCAGGAGCAAAATGAGCGAAAAGCGTTCTAAAAACGTTCTAAATGCCGATTTGTCACCAATATCTCAGGAAGAATCAAACTGATTTCAAAGGTAATGTTAAGAAATTGATGCTGACAGCCTCTGCTCTAACATACGCGCTATTTTAAGTCGGTATCGCTATCACCTAGACGTTGCAGGAGCAAAAAAGCGTTCCAAATTTCGATTTTTGTGATCGGTAGGGGCTAGCAACTTAAAATTAGGCAAGGTATATATGTATTACATATAAATGATCTTTAAGAACAGTTTCGAAAAAATTGGAAATTTAAAAAGGGGTGAAAATGCGCGAAAAGCGTTCTAAAAATGTTCTAAATTGCGATTTCTACTCAATCTCAGGAAATTCCAAAGCTATTTCAAAAGTAATGGTTGCAAATAAATGGTGACAGTCCCTGCTATAACATAGGTTATATTTTATGTTGCTGTCACTACCATCTGAGGGTTGTAAAAGCAAAACATGTTCTAATTTGCGTTTTTTGCATAACTGAAGGGTCTAACACTTTGAAGTATGGCATGTTATTTACTTACAAGATGCAACTGCTTTCTAAGAACTGTCGAAAGAAAATTTGAAATTTAAAAAGATGAAGTGAGCGAAAAGCAGTATGTCTGTGCCACTACCACCAGAGGGTTGCAGTAGCAAAAAACTTTCTAAATTGCGATTTCTGTGATACTGAAAAGGCTAGAAACTTTAAATATGGCATGGTAGTTACTTATCAAATATAAATGCCCTCGAAGGACCGTCGAAAATAAATTCACATTAAAAAGGGGTGAAGTGAAGGGGAGGTGCGAAAAGCACTCTAAAAAAGTCCTAAATTACGATTTCTACGCTATTTCAGGAAATATAAACCAAATATAAAAGGAATAGTTGCGAATCAATGGTAACAGTCTCTGATCCTACACAGGCTATATTCTACCACCTGGGATTCACAGGAGCAACAAACGCTCTAAAAAAGGCCTTTAAAAGCTTTCTCAATTACGTTTCTGTGGAACTTTAGGAAATAACAAACCAATTTCAAAATTAATGTTGGCAAATTAATGGTGACAGTTCCTATTTCAACATAGCCCTTTATGTTGAGAGAGGTGGTAGGACTTGGAATTTGACATGATGGTTAATTTTAAGATGTAAGAAGATGGTTTCTAAAAAATTCAAAACTTCAAATGAATACTGAAATGAGCATATTAATTGAGCATAAAAGTTTCAAAATATTTTTTAAATTATTATTTATTTAGTTTTATTTTGTTTTATTAATTTAAGTCTCATTTCTGCCTTATGCAGTGTAACAATGATGTTTAATCAAACTGTGTTTTAAATAGTAATTTTTTTTTAATTGTTCCTGAAAGTAATAAGTACCTTTTAATAAAATAAAATATTACCTTTTAATAAAATAAAAATTTAGTTAGCACCTTTTAATAAAAATTATACATATAAATATCACTTGGCATGTTTCAAATATTACGCGAGCAAAGCCGCGGGGTTTGCTAGTTTCTATATATTTTTTAACTCTATTAAACTTAAATAATGCATTGAATTTTATTTCATCTAATGTGAATAGAATATAATAAAAAATATAGATTGTTTCAATTAGCGAATATTTAATAATAAGATAAATTTTAAACATTGTTTTATGTATAATAATATCGGAATAATTGCTACAATATTAAACCTGCATTGCAATTATAAAATCCTAGTTATTTGACATGTTTAACATAAACCATATAGAGCATGTTTCAAGAGAATTTGATACGGTTGCGTATAAATGTTATTACTTTTAAAACATACATTTATTGAATGGAACATTTAACACACCTATATTTAAAAGTTTGACGCTAACACAAAACACATACACTTTCCACTAGCCTTATGGTTATGTTTTGTTTTACATTTTAGTGTTCCGTGCATTAAAGTAAAAACGGAACTATTATAAGATGAGACCTGATTCTGTCAGTCCGTCAGTCATAGACATTTTACTCGTAAACTATGGAACGTGGAAAGTTCAAATTGGCTTAAATAATAAAAGCTATTGAGCTACATATTTATAGATTATTAAGTATTCACAAATATATTTAAGAAAAATTTAGAGGGACTAATTAAGTTACTTGAAAAAAAATATTTTCTTTGTATATCGTGCGAAAGATTTGTAACGCGGATATAAAAAATATATTTCTTTTAATTTTAGGTTTTATATTTTCAGAGATATCGTTGAAAATGGAATGCAAAAATATGCCCCTTCCCCTCTATTTCCGAATCTACGAAACTGAAATTATGAAAAACTTAGGGGTAATAGAAGTTAATTTAAACCTAGCATGAAAATTATAGCGACTACCCTAAGTCACATAGTTTTTGAGAAAATTGCATTTCGATTTGCGGGCGTTCAGCAAAGAAATTAATGGGCACTATGTATACCTATCGTGGCATAAGTACATAAAAGGATTGTTGATAATGATTTTCGAAAAAATTGTCGGTAATTAGCCGAGATATTAACCTTACAGACACGGACTGTGTACTCTATGCGCCATCGGCTTTCAAATCCATCCTAGATAACAACTTTTACTCTAAATAAAAAGAGTGACTATTCACTCCGGAAGAATGAGGAGGAAGAATAGTCACTCTGGAGGAGGAATAGTCACTCTATTGCAGTGTCATTATATGCCCAACCTCTTTAGAGTGACTATTCACTCTGAGCAAAACTGAAATTTTTTACTCTCTGAAAGAGTGAATGAACACTCCTGGAAGTGAATATTCACTCTAAACAGTAGTGGAACAATCACTCTTTCGGAGGAGTGATTATGTATTCTTGCTAAAGGAGTGCGTTTTTTCACATTTGGTAGGAGTGAATAATCACTCTTCCGTAGGAGTGAATGTTAATTTTTTATGGAGTCAGTCCTTTTTTTATTTTGCTTTTATGGGCATTTTAAAAGAATCACATCTTTTACAGCATGCAATGAAAATTTTACAGCACGCAAGCGTGGTAAAGAGTGGAATAAAATACTTTATTAGCAATATTTATTTAATTCATAGTTTGCAACACTAATTGAAATTTTAAGGAAAAATTCAGTTAAAGTTGCATAGGAATTATATTAGATTACTGACAGAAAAAAATAACTAAAATATTTTGTTACAATCTTATCCCTTGTGTTTGCTTTCATTGCATACCCTATAAATATATGATAATTTTAAAATCCCATAAGGGCAAGGAATTAACCGAAATCAGTTAATGTTATTTTTTCTTTTCAGATAGCCATTGAGTATTTTAATAATTCCCGTGATGTACGTTAACTACGTTCTTTTTTTTTTTTTTTCAAGTGTAGATCAAATTTGAAATATTTAGATCTCAGAATTCATTGCTAATGAATTTAAATCTAATCAAACGTTATTGTTAAACTATATTTTAGTTAGTATTGTATTTTTTATTAATAACTGTATAGTAGGTGTTTGTTATATGATTAACAACGTCTGATTTAATTTCAATTTTCGTTTTAAATATAATATCTTATATTTTTATAGCGCTATTTTGCAGAACCCTATTGTTCTAAAATATTTTTAATTTTTTCCACTAAAAACATAATGCTTGTCAACTCACATCTTTTTAAATAAGTTCTAAACTTGATCTAAAGATTAAGAATGTAAGATTTTTTGTTTATGCGTTGTGATCTGTCATTGTTCTATTAAATATGAACATGGAATATTTATATTTTTCTTTTAAACATATACCTTAACTTAATCATGATTTCGAATTTTCTTCTGCTATTGCTAAAAAGGGATATTAATGCAATGCTTATTTATGGAACGAAATACGATAAGCTATATTTAATTTAAAATTTTGATTCCCGTATATACTGGTTTTTGAGAATATGAGTTAAATAGATTTCGTATGTTTTATAGGAAAAATTTGATAAAGGAAATTAAAAAAAGAAGGAAATATAAAAAGAAAAGAACTGGCTGCATATGTACTGTTCTTATTCTTTGGAAAACATTTTTAATCTAAAAAGTGGTTATTTATCTCTTTAAAGTATATTCAATCTTATGTTATCTATATATTTAAAACGCTAAGCGTTTTCTTTCGCAATCCGTGAGAAGAAACTACTTGCTTCAAATTACACCAATCTTTTTTTTAATGAAAGGTATTTGGCCACAGATTTGTTGTCATTCGTTTGTTGAAATATTGTATTAATTAGCCGTAATTTTAAATTAAAATTCTGCAGTTGCGCATGCACAGTATGTAAGTACAAGTCTGCCTTTTGAGTGACGTGCTGCACTTGCGCAAAGATGCTCGCTCAGTTGAACTATCACATCACAAGTAGAATTTGTTTTAAGTTCGTCTGCTATTTGATTGTACTGTAAACAAGCTTTTCTTTCTTTCACAAAGTTAATATTATTTGGCAGCATTATTAACAATTCAAAAATTTATTGTATTGATATTAAGAGTTTACTTCTGGGTTTATTTCTGGGGTGTCATGTTGTTCTGGTCATATTACACACAGAAGATGCTGGTGATCCGTCTTTTGAATTGCGAATAGTTACACACGAAGATTGGGATACTAGCATGTGTTAAGGTTGTAGCTGCTTCTTTGGAAAAATAAGGTATCATAAATATCAAAACGCAAAACTTAAATCAGAACTCAAATTCGAGACAATTGCGTATGCGTCAACGGTTTTTCGAACCTCTTCAGTTTACAAGGAAGAAAAACGAGTTCCTGCTAGCGTAGGGTGTTAACGCAGGAGTTTAAAGCTTTGAATTTTTGTAGAGGATGCAGGTTCGAGCCCAAGCTTGGCAAAATGTGAAATATTTTTGTAGATAATTCATTTCAATAATGACTTTTTATTAGGAAGAGAAGTTATAGGATTATTGTTATTATTATTATTATTATTTGAATGCTTTATAATTAAATAAAATTTAACACTCAATAACATTTTGACAAAATAGTGATTTTATATTTAAAATATTTAAGCTAAAATATTTTGCATGTAATTATCAATTAAATAAATTGAGCTGATCTACAATTTTCAGACCATTATCAAGGAATGTATCTGCGTGTGTGTCAGAAAGAAAAGTTTGTCATTCATTTGCGTAAAAAAAAAAACTGAAAGAAAGAAAAATATTCGTAAGAGCTATAAAAGTAATTTCCTTTATATCAAGTTTAATATTTAAAAAAATGTATAAGAATGTAAAATAAAATTCAAGTAATAAAAATATATATTATGAATCGTTAGCTGCATCAAGTTTCCAATTTAGGCGTTTAGAGAAATAGACAGATAAAAATAAAGTTTATGGCAGCTTTTAATGGTTGTGCAGTTAAAAAAAATAATAATAAATAAATGTTGTTATTTTTTATTTTAAAAAATAATCTGTAGTATGTAAAAATAAATACTCTAACCAGTATTTTTAGGTAAATTTATGATAAAAAGCAAGCATAATTGGTTGTAAATTATAAACTTAAAATTCTTTCACTTCATTGAATAGATTAAACTGACAGCACCATCTATCGCCTTAAAGAAATATTAATCACCGATGCAATATTCAATATAGAAATCCGTCACATAATTCCTCATTCAATAATTAATTTAAAAGCAACTAATTAAAAATTCAAGAATTTTTCTAATGAAACATTCAAGTTATTTACCGTCAAATCTTGACGGGCACTATCTAGTATAAGTGATATTATGAACATTAAAAACTATATACTAAAGTGGTTTTATCTAAAAATTTAATATCAGGCATAAATAAGACTTTATTTCAATGATTAAATATCATGGGGTTTTTTATAGTACCAATAATTACGTGTATCATAGCTATTTAACTCATAATCATAACATACAAATTCTACCAGTAATAAAAGATTAAATTACATAAGACATTAAGATCCCTTTCTCCTATCTTAAAAAAAGCATCGTGGACTTGTTGTTCAGATTAGCTGATGAGTAATTCGAATACATACAATTAGAGATCGACAGAAAATTCGGTTTCCTTTTTCGTGCCAAAATGTGAGTTGCGCCGAAAATTCGTTTTTGGCGAAAATGGTGCCAAAAATTCAAATGGATCGAAACTATCTATATTCCAGATATCTCATTTCTTCCTTCGGATATTTTCAATATTCCCCCTTGATTTGAGCTGTATCGGCTCAACTGAGACACTCTTTATTTAATACTTTGAACTTCACTGTGTATAATTATCAGTCATGACAGACTGGAGACAAAAGTAAAATTAATAATGCAAGAAATGCATATATGACTCAACTTTGAGGATATTTTTGCGCGCTCGGGAAAAACTGCAGATAACAGTAACAAAAGTTTGAAACCGCAGATTTGTCTCGAATGCTCTTTAAAAAGTTCTATCATTCTATATCCTGTATGAAATAATTGCATTTAATTTTATATCTTATCTTAAAAAAGCGTCATAGACAAGACCGTTCTGATTGGCTGATTATTAACACCCATACAATACTCACTCCTGGTTAGAGTGAATAGTCACTCTTTCAGAGGAGTGATTATTCACTCTTGAAAAGGAGTGCGTTTTAGTACTTAATTTCCAAGGTTACATTATGAAATGGAGGTTTCTAAAATGAAGAAGTGACATATTTTGGTGCTTTTCATTATTTTACTCCATATATTGGTACAAAGTTGAGCGGAAAATTTTTTAAGTGTATAATGCCAGGCTTTCCCAATCATCAGCGGACTGAGATATTTCACTCTCTACAACAGAGGACGTATTTCACTCTCACTCCTTTCTAGAATGGGAAATTCCACTTTTTAAGGAGTGTATTTTTATAACATGCACTCTAAAAATGTATGTCACTCTGTCAAAGAGTGAACTTTTCACTCTTCCCAATTTTCAACTTTTTAATGTTATATTGTGTAATGCATTGTCCAGTTAGTAATTCATATATTTATTGTACTGGACTGGTATTGATCTAACACTTGTACTGGAAATGTTATATTAAATTTTCATAATGGAAATTATTTCAGTAATTCGTGTTAGGTATCGGATTTTTAATTTTTCTTCCTTTTTTCTTCATATTGTATATTAATTAATACATACATATGTTTACCTTCATATTTTTTAAAACGCTTTTACAGCTCACTAGGAAAAAAAGCAAAAATTCTATCTAGAATCGAAATAAACTGAGTTTTACTTCTTATCATATAATTTAACATCTGTACAGAAAATAATATCTTAAAAGAGTAAGAAAAGCATACTTATTCAATTGTCTTTTCTAACGTATTGTTAAAAAATATATTTTTGCACTCACAGAATTTCTCTTTAATCTAAAATATAAGTCTGATTTTCTTTGAACCCGGAATAAATAATGCAAAATCAAATCTACTAAGAGTATTAGAAAGAACAAAACAAAATATTTTATAAATTGTGACTGATTCTTATGTATTCTTTCAACATTTGTTCTTCGTTTTTTTTAAATGTTTTATGAGTGTAGGGAAATATAAGACTCTTTATTTTTCAAAGAAGTTGTAAAAATAATTACTTTCAGACTCATTTAACTAAAAAAAATTAATTATGAAAAAAAGCTGCGAATAAAAATTAAAAATAAATTCAAGAAAATATATTTTTAAAAATCAAACACAGTACATATCAATAAATAGGCAAATATAGATATGAAATAAGATTATAACGTATGATTAAGCTACTTTTCGGGAAAATAGATAAATTGTTACCTCTTTTACTAATCGAAATGGTACACAGGTTGTTTCATAAACTGCACTCAAATATTTCGTTAAGAATACGATTTTTAAGTTAGCTCGAATTTTTTTTTCGGGGGGGGGGGATGACGTAGAAGTGGGGTGGTTCAGTTAAGTGATTGGGTCGTAAAAGTGCATAAGAAAAACTCCAACCAAAAATACAGGAAGTGATGAAAATTTATTAACATTTTTAGTGCAATAATAAAAGATAATTTACTTCTAAATATTAAACGGGAGAGAGAGGAAATCCATAAGTAGGGGCTACGCTTGAGCGTACCCTCAGACCACAAGGTCTTTTTACATCTTTACATGTTGAGAGCAGAAGTTAAAGTGGGTGATTTCATAAGAAACATATAAGACTTGGCGCAACAACATCGCCAGATTTCAGCATTAGAAAAGTGTACGAAAAGCAGACAAAAGGTCATATTTACACGCCAAAATGATTAGCCCAGAATTTAGCATCCCAACAAAAAAAAACAATAAAATCGCGTGATGCAGAAAGGTTGCCAGAAAAACGGTTCTACATATGTATATATTACAGACGCCACTAAGCCGGCCATAAACTCTCAAAACAAATGATTATGTTCGATGATTGCAAATTAAAATTGCGAAATACTGAGAAAGATATGTTTTAACACAACTGACAAATAAATTACCGTACATGAAAAGTGATTTAAAGACCGCATCAATAAACATTCATTTTACATTATTAATATATTATTTCAACGGTCACGTTTACTAAAAAGATTGAGAGATAAATATATCTCGCGTGGGCGATGCAAAAGAAAAAAAAACAAAATAACATTCATTGAAATCAACAGCAGGTGCATATGATTCTTCTGTTTATATTTTATTTTATCTTAACAGCCTCCGATGTTATTGAGAAAGCGATTATAACTCATGAAGTTAAACTTACTGCATTACATTAGAGAATAATAAAAGAAAGAAATAAAAACGAACAGATAAGATTGGAAATGGATTTTAAGCGTCGAGTTAAATAATAAATTTTACATAGCGAAGGGAAAAAAACGACATGTTTCAAAAGCCAAAATAAATGAATTAAATTAATTTTGAATAAATGAGGATATGTGATAGATCTCTGTCACATATCTCACCGGGACACCCGAAGAAAGGTGCAACGTGTAAATTGCAGCTTTCTATCAATACACCCTTTGTCCAACTTCGCACTTACAAAATATGTACCATTACAGAATAAAAAAACTATATAAGTTGACACACAAAGAGAAAACTATTTTTAACTAGTCTCTGAAGCTAGTACTCCGTAGTTCCTGTAAATATTTTATACAACACGTCAGTAGAAAAAAAAAATATTTGCTTGCTTTAAAGACAATTCACAAGGAATTGTATCATTTTATGACTGAGCGCTCATAATATTCAAAGTAATCTTTTTTTTTAATTATATCTTCCACAAAATAAAACTGCCACATTTTTTGATGACATAGGATCCTACATTTAATTTTTTTGTGGCATTGCGTTTGTGGTGCTGGTACCAGCATTTTTAGTCATGTATATATTCATATAGAGAAGCATTTACATTAATTGTATTTACCACTTCTCAAAATTTGATCTTACATGAGATCATAATATTAAAAATGCAAGCAAATAAAAAAAAAAACACAGAAGACAAATACACGAGTAAAAATTTTGTACTTTAAGGAAAGGTGCATCCTTTCATAAAATTGAAGCTTATTCGTAATATCTTAGGTTGCTTCATTACTGGCATAAGAAACAAACAAAAAATTGTGCATAACGCACAGGACTACCAGAGACAAAAAATGTGCAAGTTGCAAGCGCGCAAACAAATGTAGCCCTACATATTGAAATATTTTTAACTCATGTGGCATGAGCTTATCGCTTCTGCCTTAAACAACAAGGGGTAGTTTTTTTTTTTTTTTATTCCTGCAATTTAACTAAGTTCCCGCTTTGAGAAAATAAATAAAGTATATTTTAATTTAGTATATTATGAATTTTCACACTGCCATCCTGACCTTCCGTGTATTGAATAAGATTTAACTCCTGGCAAAAGTATTAAAAATTTAATAAGAAATTGCATATAATTTTATATAGTGCACAAGATATCTTACCCGATCTGCCACCTTCAAGTAAGAAGTATCCAATGAAAGTGCAAAAAAATGCTACATGTTAAAAGTGAACACAATCGAAATGTATGTGTAGTTTAAAATGTCATGTGACGGATAACTCTTTGTAACTTTAAAATCTTTGTACGTAGACAAAGTAATGGTGTCATTGATATTTATGACATTATGCAAACACAAAAAAAAACTTGTTAAAATTAAACAAAATAGACTATTTTAATATTGAAACATGGTTTAAAATTTGAACAATAGAAAAGTAACAGGAAAAAAAACTGTGTGTGTGAAGGGAGGGAAAAAAAACTCCCAAACTCATAAACTACTTGTAATACAACACATAAACAAGAGTGTACTCAAGCATACACAGCGTGTAAGCAAACACATGAACATTATGTTCCAAGAACTGTACTGAGGCCCACTAGCCAAACAATTGCACCTGTAAATGTATGAAAATAACTTCATCTGCATGGCATGCTGCAAAAATATACCATTGTAAGAAAACTCCATTGTAAAACATTGTAGAATCCTTTGTAAAAAAAAACATTGTAGGTGCTGCACGCCAAGCGAAGTTGTGAGGGAAGGTCATTTGCAAACATCCACAAGTACACCAAACGAGCAAAACCTTTGTAAGAGACTCAACATTGTAATATTGATATACCTATGAACGTTCGCATAAACACTGCGAGTAAAAAGAAAGTGCAATTGCTAATCAAATAGACCTACAAAGATACAGAATAGTTACACCAAGAATTGTATAATTTCATCTGAACTACATGTACCAAAGTCTCAATGAACAAAAAAAGTATGAATTTGCCAACAAAATAAACGGACAGTATGTGTGTAATAACCCAAAACACTTGCATACGAGTGAGATTCAATTACACAATTAATAAGTTAATCATCAAAATGTAATGAATGAGGGTTAGTAAAACAAATGAACTACTTGTAATGTGTGTGTAAACTCTGGTTAAACTCTAAACCAGCCAGTGTGTACTACTCAATGAACTACTTGTAAGAAAAAAAAAACAAAAAGAAATACTGCCGAATAAATCGCTAGCAAAGTACAATGTGTAAAAGCAAATGAACAAACAATGTAAATCAACTCATGAACTAGTGTAATGTATGTATATGAATGCACAAAAATGTATTTAAAATAGGCGAATGTTGTGTAACACAAACAAATACCCAACACATGAGCTATTTGTGAGAAAAAAATGGAATAAATGGTTGACTAAGGGTTAAAATTAAAATAAAACTGTATCTGCCAAAGTTATTCCTGTATAAAGTTAACGAAAATGTGCATAAAATGCACAAGTGCTCAGCAGGTTGCATAACTCTACGCTAAAATGTAGAAGTTATGGCAAGCTAAACATGTTCCAAGTAAAAGAATGAAAGAGAAGAATGAATAGCTAAAATAACAAGCTATATACCTTATGTGATATGAGTGTCTGTATCCGTCACAAGACAAATATGAGACTTTAACTCGCTAAATAAAAATTGAAAATATGAGAAATTCCAAAGAGTTAGTTTAATGACTATATGTGAATAGCCTTATTAAGAAAAACAATGTACATAACAGCTCATATTATGCATTTGAATAAAGTTTATAAAACAAACTATTACCGATATCAATTATCATGTCAGTGATAATAAAATTACCTTATGTTATGAATAAAATAGCAACGAGTCACCAGCCGCGCGTAAACAATGAAATTAAACAGTATATTAACTGTATGTGTAAAAAAATGTACACCCAATTAATTATCTCTTGCATAAAAACTTACGATAAATGTGTAAATCATGTACAATAGTTGAATTATGACATAATTTCTGCAAACTTTTAAACACACCAACAAAACAAATCTTACATTAAAACAAATCTATCTAAAAAAACAAATACAAAGTTGTCAATGCAGTGAAAAAAAATGCAATTTTAAGCTAAACACAAATGCTGATAAAAAGAAACCAAAACATGCACAGAATAGTCATGGCTGTCCTTAACCATGGTGAGTGTTAATTGATATAGAACAAAGTCAGTTAAACTGAACGAGTAAATGTGTGTGTGTGTGAAGTACCAGGCTAAACATGACATCACAACAACCATGTGCATGAGAGGAAAAAAATGAGTGTGATTAATACCTAACAATGCTATCTGCCCATAGCAAGTTAGTGAAAAAGTGTCAACTAGTGTAAAAGTGGTATCCATCATCAGCATTAGGAAACAATTACAGGTGAATTTTAGCAATTTAAAAATGCGAACACTACTCCAATTGTAAAATTAATATTAGTGTAACTCCATCAATCATGTTAGGAAACATATCCGATCCCTCATTAAGCTACCGGCCAACTTGCTTAACCATAGATCGAAATACACACCTCAGACATTTTGCAATCCCATGGAAAATAGCGCAGTGACTGAACTATCCCACATAAAACATGACGGAGGTACAAGCAATCAAACTTACTCAAAAGGATCATAACAATAAATTAATGTAAGGTATGTCATTGAGAAACATACAAAAAAATAACTGTTTAAAACTATACGTCAAACCTATGTTGTACATCTTATGTATTTTGCAAAAGCAAACGACAGCCAAAGGGATTTTTTTTTTTTTTTTTTTTTTTTTTTTTTTGTAACCATGGCATGATGACTCGAGCTATATAAAGATGCCTAAAGAAAATGTATGCCAGGATAAACTAATCTAAGTTTACTAAATATTTTGCCAAAGTTCACAATCCAACAAAATATATATGTGAAAGAGAAAAGAATCTATTATTTTTAAATTATGATTACGCCAACTGTATGTAAATTTCTAATCAAGTGCCCACATCTAATTGAGAAAAAAAAATGTTACGCTCACATACTCCTATATAATTATTTTAAATTGTGACCAATATGCAAATCCCACACACTTCACATTACTCCTAATCATTGCACAAAATTTATAATAGTCACAAAACATAAAATTTTCTGCATCTAAAAATATCTATTAACTATCAAGAACTGCAAAAGTGTATCCATGATTTAATTGTGTAAAAAAAAATATTTAAAAGCACGATATACACAATATAAAACAAATATATATAGACTTTTTCTTATATCTATATTTTTAAGAAATGTTGTATAATAACTTCTTAACTCACAATAAAAATTTAATAATTACTAGAGAACTACTCATTAAAGAGACCATACTAAATATGTTGCACTGAAGCACAAGTGTGCTATTTAAATCATCCTGTCAACAGACAACATACGAACCACGTTATTTACGTCCAACAAACGATAACACAACACAGGGCAGCACTTCCTGGCCAAGAGAGACAATAAAAACAACCTATTATCTCTGGAAGTGCGACAATGTGCCAATGCAAGATATTCAGTGTGTACAGATATTCAGTGTGTACAAATTCTTATACAAATCAAACGAAACTAACCTTTAAAAAATATGCTGCTCTTTTTTTTATGAGAAATGCATCTCAACAAATCGTAAATTTTACATTACATTTCAAAAGTAATCCTGTACCAAACAACTTATCTTTTTTTATAGAGGCAGAAAAAAATATTAACTAACATATTAAATATTCCTAACTGAGATAATTACAAATACATTTCTTTTCAATCAAAATAGAAATTAAATTAAAATTAAAGACACTTTTCCTTAAAAATATGTCATTCATAACTGCAAGTAAAAACAAAATGTGCCAGAGACAAGCATAGATAATTTCAAAAGGCTTTTTGCTTGTCAAAGAGCGACAAGGAATGCCAGACTAGAATTATTAAAAAAATATTAAATCAAGAAATTCCTAGTTATGCATGAAATAAAAAAAAATCTAAATGCACTTAAAATAAATCTGTACTAGAACAGATTAACTTACCTTTCAAAGTAAAGCGTGAAAAGAGAAAATAACCATTATAAATGCAGAGTTAACATTTTGAAAACTAGAATTTCAATTTTGCTAAGAAAAATCCTCTTCTTCCATAGAAACAAATCTAACAAATAAAAATAAGCATTTGTTATCTTTCTTTTTTTTTTAAACAAACCAGCATGAAAAAGGGAGAATTTAACTCATAGCATGTAACAGAAAATAATAACAAATAATATGCTGAAATTTTGAAAAGTTAAAAGTTTCCAAAATAAATTATTATTATTATTATTATTATTTTTTTTTTTTTTTTTTTTTTTTTTTTTTTTTTTTTGCTGCCTCCTTTGGTGGTCTTTTTCAAAGAAACTCATAAATAAGCATTTTCTATATCAAATTAACACAAAAAGTGTCCCACTTGGAGTTACTTTGCATTGCAAGTAATTTTTTTTTTTTTTGAAGAACTTTACATCAGAAAAGGTGAGCATAAATCACTACACAGCACTTCGCTTTTTTTTTTTTTTTTTTTTTTTTTTTTTTTTTGTTCTGGCAGATAATATTCGACACAAATTTTAGCATCACAAAAAAAAAAAAAAAAAAAAAAAAAAAAAAAAAAAGGAAGAGCAGGAGATTCACTTCGAGTAAGAGGCAAAAAAAAAAAATGGAGTGAAGCACATATATGGTAAAACTGAGCCGGTGTAGTCGCATATCTCACTGATTTACTTAAAATTGCACTAATACTGAGAAAGATATGTTTTAACACAACTGACAAATAAATTACCGTACATGAAAAGTGATTTAAAGACCGCATCAATAAACATTCATTTTACATTATTAATATATTATTTCAACAGTCACTTTTACTAAAAAGAATGAGAGATAAATATATCTCGCGTAGGCGATGCAAAAGAAAAAAAAAAACAAAATAACATTCATTGAAATCAACAGCAGGTGCATCTGATTCTTCTGTTTATATTTTATTTTATCTTAACGGCCTCCGTCCGATGTTATTGAGAAAGCGATTATAACTAATGAAGTTAAACTTACTGCATTACATTAGAGAATAATAAAAGAAAGAAAGAAAAACAACCAGATAAGATTGGAAATGGATTTTAAGCGTCGAGTTAAAGTGACAGATCTCTGTCACAGGTGGTACGAGCGAGATTAGAAATAACTGTTCACACTGCAAAAAAATTGACTCATCTTTACTTATATGTGTGGATCTGAAGAAATTCAAAGTGTTAACATTCGTATCAATTAAAATTAACCTCAACATGCAGTCAGTTAAAGCAAACCGAAACGCGCTAGTCAGTTAAAGCAACCAGTCAGTGCCAATCAGGGAAAATGGCAGCGGTTTGTATCTAGGCATAGATAATGTCTACTCGCTAACTGAGTAGAAGTTCAATTAAATGACATGAATTGGCTATTTCTTCAAAATTTATTAATTCAATAACTATAATAATTAAAAAGATGGATTGATTAAAGCATTTTTCATGTAGCTCACAAACATTGAAATATTATTTTTAAACATACATTTTTTTTTTTCAATAGATGGCAATCTGTCGCTTAACGTGTAACAATTTGAACTAACATATAGATGAGCATAAAAAACCACTCAATCTTTAGTTTCTTTTCTATTTAGCTTTAAAAAAAACTTATTTACAAAATTTACCGATGGTTTGATTCCACTTTTTCTCAAAAATTAAAACCAGTTAAAAAAAATACTGTATACAAAAATTATTAGTTGATAAATAATTATATCTCTTATTTCATCTTTATATATATTACGATTCATGAATTATTCTATTTTAAAATTAGGCAATAATTTAGTAAAATCCATGTATATATATGAGCTATACGTATGATTTTTGGTAAAACTTAAATACAATTTTTATTTTTTTATTTTTAAGAATGCAGTTTATTATTTCGGGAATAAATTCTGTAATCTGTTATCAGCAACCATTGTGTGAAATGCAGTATTAGCAGATATTCAATTACAGTTCATTAAGATGACATAAAACGGAATGTAATGAAATGAACCTTTCCTTGGTTCCTTGGAATGTTCCTTTAACGGTACAAAATTTATTTCAACGCTCTTCTACGGAAAATAAATGCTCTAATAATAAAACTACATTGTTAAGATTTCAAAAAATTGAGGATAGTGTAACTTTAAGAAGAATTTGAAAAATTCCTTTTTGTGCGTGTGTGTTACAGACAAAACGAATTGTAAAATACCAATATTCTTAAAGTAAATAATAAAAAGAAAAGTGCCCATTTAAACTGATGGCATTGAGATCACAGGCTATTCAAACTAATTGTATATATATATACTCTTATTTCAAAAAATAACGCACCTGGAAAAATAAATTAAAGGGGATTAAACCCGTCCCTTCAACCTTTTATACTTAACCAATGATCCTTCAAATATAATCAGGGAGGCGCCTTATCAGAATAAAACAGTTTACCAAATTTGAAGCAAAGTGGTTAATTCTGCATGAAGAGCCCATTTAGCTACATTAAAGTGCATAGGCGTAACCAAGGGGGAGGGGGGTGCCCTGGGTGCCCGGGCACACCCCCCCCCCCCCCCCGCTTGCGCAGACTCAAGCATAATTATTTTAAAAAATCGAAGTCTACAAAAGAAAAAAGAAGTGAAAGCAGAGTTCAATTAGTTTAGCAAATTAGTTTAGTTCAGATAACTATCAGCCTAAGTTAAGGCTGAACTGTAAGTCAGTTAAGCCTGGACTTACAGTTAAGGCTTAACTAACTATAAGTTCTGATTAGTTCTGAACTAATCAGAAGAATTAGTACTTAAATTTTTCCGCGATCGAGTCACGAATTGATTTTAAGAAGTTCCACAAAAGAAATAAAAGTCGCCGACTTAAAATTTTTTTTTTAAATACTCACTGAAGAATCACACATCTGTGAAAGAATTTTAAGGGCGGAAATACTGCATAGCATTTCTTATTATACGGAACTTTCCTTTTCTGTGCACAAATCCCGCACGTTATTTCATACTCTGCCCCTCAAAGAAAACTTCATTACTATTGGAGTTTGGCTGGTTGCTTTTTTTTTTAAACGAACATAGAATTAAAGAAATCTAGGATTGGGTGTGGGGAGGGGGGACTGCATTTGGCAACGTACCCCCGACCAAGTTACGACCACTTCCGTCTCGAAACAAACGAATCCTGAATTATCGCGATTTTTTTTTCCGAGCCAAATTAAATTTTCAGCTTTCTTATGAGAACTGGTTTGACATTCTTTTAATTTGAATTTAATCACGGCAATTGCAAAAATTACCGGAGAGTTTTTTCTGTTTCAAAAGAAGTCAAAAACTCGCCTCAAAGTGCAAAAAACCCCGTTATAAATAGCATTAAAAATTCGGAAAAGATTAAAGGACAGCAGGGAACGAAATTAACTAATTGGGTAAAATATTTAAACCGGATTTCTTTTAGGAACGCGAAAAAAACCCTCTAAAAATAACATTAAAAATTGTTACAAATTGAAAAATCGCTCTAAGAATCTCGAAAAAACTTTATTGAAAAGAAGACAAAGTTTACTGGATAAAATATATAAATCGGATTTTTTTTTACTAATTCAAAAAAAATTGCATAAAAAATTAATTGAAAATTTCCAGAAATTGTCTTCGATATGCATGACTTCTGGCAAACAGGTACTTTCCTGTCAAATCTTGCGGCTGTGAGGACTGCATTGTTTTTCAGAGTTCAGCGCTCGCGCGTATACACACACACACAGACAAACAAGCACCTATCTTTATTATTACAGTCGCATCATGATAATATAATTTTTATCATCTTGACAAAATTTAGTGTATTGCTTTACCTAATACATTGGACACATTCTGAGGTAAAAACATGAATTATTAATGAATGTTGTAATTATTTATAATATTATAATAATTATTTATATGCACTTTCCTCCAAAATTTCTTGGTTCTCCCCCGGTGATCCCTAAGAAGTCATGGAGTCACATTCTGAAAAACTTTCGTGGGTATGTACTTGTGTACAGCATGTATTATCTGAGATTTATCATCCGGCAAAATTTTATCTACAAGACTTTGACATAGATAATGCTAGGTTTACGTCTCATGCAATGCCCCTGTGCCAATAAAAGTTTCCAGCAATATTAAAGGCGTTTTTTAATCTTTGTAAGAAGTTAGGGTGCCAAAAAGTTTTACACTCGTGACCACACTTAGCCAATGTGTCTTATTTCACTGTTGCAAGGAGATTTACATTTTTTTTTTTTTTTTTTTTACCTTTAGATTTAGTTTTGATATTTTGAACCCCTTTTCACACCCTCTCACGCAAACAAAAATCGCGTTTGAGCCCTTTTTAAAAAAAATCACACACAATTATGAATTCTAAGAGAAAAACCTGTCTAAAACGGAAATTTGGTCGGTTTAATGGATTCCGTTTTAGCAGGTTTTACTATATAAGATATTGTTTGTACCCAAAATATTCTGGTTAAGAAGTCTGGGCACCCCCCCGTTCAAAAGACTGGTTACGCCTATGAAGTGGGGTTTAGCTTCTCCATTTTCCCTCTTTATACTTAATCAAGGAACCTCCAAATCTAATCACGGAAGCACCTTATCAGAATAAACCGGTATACCAAATATGAAGTAAATCGGATAATTCTGCATAAAAAACATATTTATCTAAATTAAGGGGCTGATTAGCTACCCATTTCCCCCCTTTATATTTAACCAATGAACATTTAATCAGGAAAGCGCATTATCAGCATAAACTGGTACAATCAAATTTAAAGCTAATCTTATCTGCATGAAAAACCCATTTATCTAGATTAAAGGGGGGGGGGGGTAATCCCACCTTCCTCACCTTTATACTAAACCAATGAACCCCCAAAACTGATCAAGGAATCACCTTATCAGAATAACATGGAAAAAAATTAAGCAAATCTTATATTTCTATCAAGAATTAACACGTTACGTACATACATACGTACGTAGATACAGAAACTGCGGGCTCATTAGCTCTCACGCTTTGATAGTCTGTGAGCTAAAAATATACAAATGGTATTATAAAAATGATCGTATTTTTAAATAACTTTAACTTCGAAAGTAATTCTTAAGTGCAATATATTAAACAAAAGCAAACGTAAGCATTGTCCGTAATAATGTGGTTTAACCTGGAAGAATGCGCGCATACCCAGGATATGAATGGTTTTTACTTTGTCACCAATAAAAACAAATAATAATCGTCACCTTATTTAATCGGAGAGAATTTTGCGATAAAAGAAGTTGAAGATTACTTTTAAAAATATATTGGTGACAATTGTAAAAACCTTACGCTATCCGGGTCTATCAGGCCCGGCGCGCGTCCTCCAGGGTTAAAATGAATGAGGTTCGTATAAGAATATATTAAGTACATTTATAATTCAGTGAAGGATTAAAAAATTTCCCTAACGATCCAAAACAATTGAATGAATATAATTAATTTCGGCTAAAAATATTAATATTTAAGTGTAACAGTTTTGAAAAACCATATCGTATGTAAATTAGATTTTACCTTTTATCATATGATTTAACATCGGTATAGAAAACAAATAAATTTATAGTGTAAAAAAGTATACTTTTTCGTTTCTATTTCCTATTGTATTGTTTAAAAATATCTTATACTCTCACAATTTTTATTAATCTAAAATATAAGCTTATTTTCTTTGAAAGTGGAATAAATAATTCAAAATCAAATCTGAAATATAGAAAGTAAAATAGAAATCAGAAAATAACACTGCATAAATTGTGATTGAATCCAATGTTATATTTCCACATTTGTTCTTCATTCTATCAATTTTTTTACGACTTCAGTAACTTATAAAATAATCTTTTTTACAAGAAAGTAGTAAAAATAATTAGTTTTATGCTGACTTACCAATAAAATATATAATAAAAAACTGAAAATGAAAATTTAAAACAAAACAGTTAAAATTACTTTTAGAACATGCAACAGAGTATATAACAGTGAATAAGAAAATATAGATATTAAATAAGGTCATAACGTCTATATAAAAGACTTTTCTGGAAAAATCTCTACTGTTTAAATTCTTTGCTCATCAAAATCGTACACAGTTTGTTTCATAAAGTACACTGGTGTCCAAAATTAAGGACCAGTCACAAAATGCTAATTTTTAAGTAAGCGAATACTCAAAAGGAAATAATATAATTCGAATGATTACAATCCTTACAACACAGCAAGTCCATATAACATCTCTTTCATGTCACACATGGTCACAAGTGTCGCAGTCACTACGGTGAAGCAATAAATAGGAAATTCCACACGTCTCATTATGAGTCTCAAATTATCACTATATATGACTCCACTGAGACGTTAATATGACTGCTGCTTTTTGACGAGTCACCAGCTGACTTTACAATATAGCTACATTGTGACTATCATGTGACTGTCATTTTTAGACTCAATTTCAAAGTCATCATGAACGTTGCTTTATGATAAGTCAACAAATATTATCACATTATAGTCACATGGTGACTTTTCACAAAGGAGCATAATGGTGATTTCACAGTAGTCTCTCTGTCACCTGAAAATCACCATGTGACTTTAATGTGACATTATTTGGTAACTTATCACAATTCAGCGTTCAAGATAACTTTGAAATTCAGTCTGCAGATGTTATGAGAGTTACAACGAGGTACATGAAGAGGAACATGTATATGAGAGGTACATGAGAGTTACAATGTAACTGCATTGTAAAATCGCATGGTGAATCGTCACAAAGCAGCAGGTACAGTGACGTCTCAGTGGAGTCACATATAGTGATCATTTAACACTCATAATGAGATGTTTAGAATTTCCTTTTTTTTTTTTTTTTTTTTTTTTTTTTGCTACACCGTAGTGACTGTGACACTTATAACCATGTGTGACATGAATGAGATGTTATATGGATTAGCTGTGCGGTAGAGATAGCAATTATTCGAATTATATTATTTCCTTTTGACTATTCGCGTACTTGAAAATTAGCCTTTTGTGATTAGTCCTTAATTTTGGACACCAGTGTACATTCTAATACGTCGTTCAGATTAGATATTTAAGTTAGCTTGAATTTTGGAGGAAGTATGAAATGAATCAAATATGCCTGTTCACACCGCAAATAATTAGATGTAACACATCTAAATATCTCTGTATGTGAGATCTGAACAAATCGACGTGTGAGCATGCGTATAAATTAAAAGGAACCTTAACAGCCAATCACAGATAATGTTAGTGTGCTGTAACTTGACATATATTGTGTCTACTCAACTGTGTAACTAACTCTAAGTGAGTATAGAACTTAAATAACATAGTCTGAGCGATATAATATTTTAAAGTTAATTCATTAAATATATTAAATAAAATGAACTAATTAACGCGTTTTTCAAGTAGCTCTTAAATTTTGAAGATAGTAATTTTAAAGACAGTTTTGATTAATATCAATAGATGACATTGTTTTTCTTAACCTGTAACAGTACTCAAACTAACGTATAATTTCTCATAAAAAATCTCTCATCTGGTTTATTTTTTCTATTTACCTATTAAAATGCAAAAAATACGTTTGTATTTTGAAATTTTGCAGTTAATTTGATCTTTTTCTTTCGCAACGTTATAGCTTCCCATAAATTTCAACCAGTTTTAAAAATACTGTGTACAAAATTTATCAACTGATAAATACAAATGTCTCTTATTTAATCTTTATAATTATTTCTATTAATGAATTATTTTATTTTAAAATTCGGCAATACCTTAGTAAACACCATGTATATAAACGAACTGTACGGATGATTTTTCTTAAAAATTAATTACAATTTTTATTTTATTTTTAAGGACGCACTTTATTGGTTCGGGAATAAATTCTGTGTTCTGTTATCAGCAACCATTATGTGAAATGCAATAATAGCAGATATTCAATTGCCGTACATTAAGATAAAATAAGACGGAATGAAACGAAATGTTCCTTTAACGGTACAAAATTAATTTCAATACTCTTTCACCTAAACTAAATGCACTAACAATAAAATTACATTTCTAAGATTTCATAAAATTGTAGGTAGTGTAACTTTAAGAATAATTTCAAAGATTTTTTTTTGTATGTGTGTGTTACAGACAATACAAATTGTAAAATACCAATACTGTTAAAGTAAAAAAAAAAAAAAGATACAAAGGGTATTTATTATTAAAATAATCTTCTTTTTAAATAATATTATATTTGAATGTAAATTTTAAAGTGCAATACATTAAACCAAAACAAACGAAAACAATGTCCGTAAGAATGTGGTTTAAAATGAATACGGTTCAAATAACACTTAAAAAAATAGTAATAACATTTATAATTCAGTGACCGATTAAATGTTTTCCCTAGCGATTTACCGCAATTAAATTATTATAATTAATTTCACCTAAAAATATGAATGTTAAAATGTAACACTTTTGAAAGACTATATCGAATATAAATTAGATTTTACATTTTATCATATAATTTAATATCTGTATCGAAAACAAAAAACTTAGTAGTGCAAAATGTATATTATTTTTCGTTTCATTTTTCCATTGTATTGTTAAAAGTGTTTTATCTTCACACAATTGTAATTAATCAAAAATGTAAGCCTGTTTTCTTTGAAATTGGAATAAATAATTCAAATTCAAAGCTGCTAGGTGAAATAAAAATCAAAACAAAACAAAACACTGCATAAATCGTGATTGATTCTAATGTTTTCTTTTAGCAATTGTTCTTCATTTTGTCAATTTTTTACGACTTCAGTAACTTTTAAAATAGTTTTTATTTCAAGAATGTTGTAAAAAGAATTTAGACTGACTTACAAATAAAAAATTAAATTAAAAAAAAACTGAAATTGAAAATTTAAAAGAAAACTGTTAAAAATTACGTTAAAAACCTACAATGAATTATGTAACAATGTATAAGAAAATATAGATATTAAATAAGGTTGTAGCGTCTAATTAAATGACTTTTCTGGGAAAAAAAGCTACACTGGTCAACTTCTTTGCCCATCAAAATCGTACACAGTTTGTTTCACAAAGTACATTCTATTACACCGTTCAGATTATGATATTTAAGTTAACTTAAATTTTGGAGATGGTACGTCCGGAATCAAATATGCCTGTCTACACTGCAAATAATTAGATTTAACTCATCAGAACTTCTCTGCATGTAAGATCTTAACAGATCGGAAGTGTGAGAATGTGTATAAATTAAAATAAATTTTAACTGCCAGTCAGTTAAAGTAAACCTCAACATCCAATTAGAAATAGTGTTAGAGAGTAGTATCTAGACATATATTGTTTCTATTTGCTAAGTAGAACTTAAATCGCATAGTCTGAATAAAATATTATTTCCACATTTAATAATTCATCAACTATAGTAAATAAAAAAGATGAATTAATTAACGTGTTTTTCAAGTAGCTGTTAAATTTTGGAGATAGTAATTTTAAATATAGTTTTGATTAGTGTCAATAGATAACATTTGTGTTCCTTAACCTGTAACAGTTCTCAAACTAACGTATAATTTAACATAAAAATTCGCTCATGTATTTCTTTTCTATTTGTCTATAAAAACTCAAAAACATATTTGTATTTTTAAATTTTGCAGTTAATTTGATTATTCTTACTGTGATACTTTATATCTTCCAATAAATGTAACCATTTTTTAAATACTGCATACAAAATGCATTAATTCATAAATAAACATGTCCCTTGTTGGAATGATTCATTTAAAGGACTTCAAAAAGGACTTCGCAATATTGGTTGCTATCGGATTTGAATTGGAGTTTTTTTTTTTTTTTTTTTTTTTTTTTTTTTTTTCAAATAAGTGATAACTTAGTAGATCTTGACTACAACTTATTTTTGGCGCAATATTTCGACTAGTGTGGCTAAGCTGAGTGACAATGCAAGTGAGTGTGTTGAAGTTGTTATTAACTTTATGCATAGCTTTAGATGCAGCTATCACTCGACGTAAATCTATACTTGAATAAACTGTTAGTTTCCCCATGTTTACATACTTTCTTCAATAGTTTCCATATCAGCTAGGGAGAAATGTGGATGGACGTTTGACGGACCCTTTTTAATTAAAAGAAATTATGAAAAACAGAACAACTAACACTATATATAGCCCAGTGGTAGGGGAGGAAAAAAGGCCGAATTCGGAATTAATTAGGGGAAAACTGGAAATTGTTTTTATCAATTTAGTTTAGGTCTAGAATGAATATGCGAAGTTTTTCCCCTCGTAGTAGCTGAGCGTTAGAAAATATGTACAGATTTATAGTAAAAAAACACGTTTTTTTTAAATACCATAACAATATCTCAAAACAGCTAACTCTGTCAAAAACATTGTCAATACAAATGATGTAGAGTTTAAAATTCTGAGTAAAATGAGTACCTATACTTAATATTTTTGTTGAATATTAAGGTCACAATTCTACTTTAAAGTTTTAGACACGTGATCAGGGGGTTGTACTCGCAATTAATTAGGAGAAAACTGGAAATTGTTTTAATCCCTTCAGTTTTGGTCTAAAATGAACGTACTATGTTTTCTTCCTCGTACTTGGGTGAATCTTAGAAAATATGTACAGATTTATTTTCGAAAAATATGTTTTTTTTAATTACTTTAACAATATCTCAAAACAGCTAACTCTATAGAAAACTTTGCCAATACAAATGTTGTAGAGCTTAAAATTCTAAATATAATGAGTACCATGATTAATAATTTTGTTCGACATTAAGGTCGCAATTCTGTTTCAAAAATTTTCAAATCAAGAGCTTGAAGCCAGGAGAGACCAAGTTAACTTAAAAATATCTCAAAATTACGGTCTTCATATTGAACAAAAATATTAAGTGTAGATACTCATTTTATCCACAATTCTAGGCTCTACATATTTCGTACTGACAATGTTTTTGATAGAGTTAGCTGTTTTGAGATATTAGTAAGTTGACTTGGTCTCTCCTGGCTTCTAGCCCTTGATTAGCGTTTAAGACAAAATTTTGAAATAGAATTGCGACCTTAATGTTGAACAAAAATATTAATAATGGTACTAATTTTATTCAGAATTTTAAGCTCTACAACTTTTGTATTGACAATGTTTTTGATAGAGTAACTGTTTTGAGATATTGTTAAGATAATTAAAAAAACTGTTTTTCGAAAACAAATATTTACATATTTTCTAACATTTATCCAAGTACGAGGAAAAAACATAGTACGTTCATTTTAGAACTAAACTGAAGGGATTAAAACAAGTTTCAGTTTTCTCCAAATTAATCCCGAGTTCAACCCCCTTAGCATGTGTCTAAAACTTTTAGGTAGAGTTGTAACCTTAATGTTCAACAAAAATGTTAAGTGTATGTACTCATTTTACTCAGAAGTTTAAGCTCTACAACATTTGTATTGGCAATGTTTTTGATAGAGTTAACTGTATTGAGATATTGTTATGGTATGCAAAAAAACGTGTTTTTCGACTATAAATCTATACATATTTCCAAACGCTCATCTAGTGCGAGGGGAAAGCATATCATATTCATTCTAGACGTAAACAGAAAAGATTAAAACAATTCTAAGCTTTCCCCTAATTAATTCCGAATTCAACTCCCTTACCACTGGGTTAATAGGGAGATTAATATATATTTTTTCAGTCATATGGAATTTCCATAATACAATTATATAGTTATCTGTTTCCGAATATATTGAATTTTTAACTTATAACGATTGGTAAGGAAGATAAAATTTTATTGAAGTGTAAATCTAAATAGTCAATAAAAAATAAAAATACCTAGGTTGGTATTTTTATATCAAGCATATTACTTACAATTTTTCAATTTAAATTATTAACTAAGCTTTTTAAATTGTCAGTTTCATAAATAATAGAAGGAGATTTCCTAGAATAGAAGAAGTTCCTTCTAAAAAATTCGTTTTCTGTAAATAAGTATCCAATACATATACTAAAATACATATAAAATTTCATAACAAACAATAATAGATGACCTACGCATTCACATATAATCCAATCTTAGCCTCTAACAAATTCTTAAAAAAAAAAAAAAAGTAAGAAAAATCATGCGTACAGCGTAGATTATGAAACACTTTCCAACACTCCCTGAAAGCTTTAACCTTTTTTTTTTTTTTTTTTTTTTTTTTTTTTTGTGAGGTGTTCAGCTATATGTATGCCAAATTTCACGCCTCCAACCTAATAACGGACTCACTTAGAAAGAATTATTTAAAATACACATGTGGGAGCCAAAAGGGTTAAATGTACGACTTTTCCAAACTTTTATGATTTGTCGTTTGATGTGAGGTGTTCAGCTATAAGTATGCTACATTTCACGACTCCAAATTAATTAGGGCTCACTTAGAAAGAATTGTTTAAAATACACATATGGGAGCCCAAAGGGTTAAATGTACGACTTTTTTAAAATTTTATTATTTGTGTTTTGATTTGAGGTGTTCAGCTATAAGTATGTAAAATTTCACGCCTCCAACCTAATTAGGGGCTCACTTAGAAAGAATTGTTTAAAATACACATGTGGGAGCCCAAAGGGTTAAATGTACGACTTTTTCAGAATTTTATGATTTGTCGTATGATGTGTGGTATTCAGCTATAAATATGCAAAACTTCAAGCCTCCAACCTAAATAGGGGCTCACTTAGAAAGAATTGTATAAAATGTACACGTGGGAGCTCAAAGGGTTAAATGTACGGCTTTTTCAAAATTTTATGGTTTCTCATTTCATGTGAGGTGCTCAGCTATATGTATGCAAAATTTCACGCCTCCAACCTAAATAGGGGCTCACTTAGAAAGAATTGTTTAAAATACACATGTGGGAGCCCAAAGGGTTAAATGTACGATTTTTTCCAAAATTTTAGGATTTGTCGTTTGATGTGAGGTGTTCAGCTATATGTATGCCAAATTTCACGCCTCCAACCTAATTACGGACTCAGTTAGAAAGAATTATTTAAAATACACATGTGGGACCCCAAAGGGTTAAATGTACGACTTTTTCAAAATTTTATTATTTGTCTTTTGATTTGAGGTGTTCAGCTATAAGTATGTAAAATTTCACGCCACCAACCTAATTAGGGGCTCACTTAGAAAGAATTGTTTAAAATACACATGTGGGAGCCCAAAGGGTTAAATGTACGACTTTTTCAGAATTTTATGATTTGTCGTATGATGTGTGGTGTTCAGCTATAAGTATGCAAAATTTCAAGTCTCACCATCTATAGTTTCTGAGAAAGGGCTCTGTGACAGACAGACAGAGGAGCGAGACAAATAGGGTTTCGTCAGATGAAAGAAACCGTAAAAAAACGCATATCATAATTAAAAATGCATTTCGAGCAATCATTACTAATATACAGTAATTCGGATACAATATAGTATCTGAAATCTTTTCAAATACACCGCAAACAATTTCCCCTATACCATTATGAACGGAATTCTTTTGTGTGGCACTGTAAATGAACAATAACTATTCTTTGCACCGCATATTCAACAGAATGCATATTTTAGTGGGCTTCATAAATGAATATCAATTTTACTATGTTTGAGAGAGTGTAACACCATTAAAAATCATTTGAAACGATTTTTTCCCATTGGTCGTAATGTAACGGAAAATTTTGACTGTCCCTGTAAATGATCTAAACATGCTACAAACTTCATTTGCAATAGAGATCGTGCTATGGTAGAGGTCACTAACCTCCAAAATTTTCAGAATGATCCGAGTATATTTACGAGATTTAGAGCGCGGACAGACGGACAGACAAACCGAAGTCATAAACACTTTTCAACTTTGTTGGAAAGTGTTAAAAAAGAAAAAAAAATGATGTATCAACTCTTTCAGTTAAGTACGGTATGTAGCTAAATTCATTAATATCACTCTCAAACTCTTGCTAATTTATTCCCTCACTGAATCTAGAAAACTCGTATTTAAAACCTTCCAATTTCATTCCAGATAACCAGGAGAATTCTTAATATTTTCGTTCTTAGTGGTAGTAGGAATTTAATTCCTAGAATTTTATTTCTAAAACTATTAATTTTTGATTTTACAGTCATTTTCCTAAAAATATTGCCAAAACTCAACTTCTGTAGCATTATTAATCACAGAGAAATAATCGTACAGAAACAACAATGTATTTCTTTAAGGCACTTTGTATTTTGTATGTTCTTTTTTTCTTCAATTACAAAATGTTTAACATCTAAAGAAATTTAAACAATAAAACTCAATCTCTATAGATCGTAATGGATCATATACGTCCTGTGCAGTCTTGACTAAAGACTACAGCATTTGTTAATATCCTAAAGCACACTGAAATATATTTCAGCTAAAAAACACATAATGCAAGGGGAAACGCACATCCAGCATTTACCGTGCATCAGAGGTAACGTTCACGAATGATTTTATTTCCCTACAAAGAGACAATAATTATTTGAAGAATCATTTTCTTACGGATGCTTTATTAAATCTCACTACTACGTATAAATTTAGTTTACTTTGAAATAATATAGTAAAGTGGGGACAGACGCCGCGGTGGGACAGATGCCGTAGAGATTGTATTGGCGACACTAGCGCTCCCTTGGCCAAATTAAGAATTTTGTTGTGCGCTTAAGTGCTGTCTGCTGTGTTGTATGCGTTTCCACCGCTTAATTGTCAGTATTTACATATTTAGGCCGGTTTTTATGGTTCGAGCGTACATGGTAAGTTGCTAAAATTATTCTAATAAAGTTTTACAACACATTTTAAGCAAAATAAACAGAGATTTCATCCCAAAACCGATTGCAACTGTAGACTAGATCCTCGTAGAATACAGACATGTGCTTGTCTTTCACTCGCGTCGCTCACATGACACAAAATGGCGAAGCGGCATCTTACCCGCCACTTTGGCACAGATGCCGCACCGAGGTTGAGGGACAGATACCGCAAAATATATTTTGTTTTTCGGTTCAATACATTCATCACTGCGATTTCAGTAGAACTTACATTTAAATGAACGTCTATTAGCGCATTCTATTACTTATCAAAATATTCTCAGCAACAGTGGTGGTTAACCAAGTATGAATAAGGAAAACGTAGGCCGTTTACAATTCTCACCATCTAAACTATTAAACGAAATGTCTCCTACCCCAATGGTCAAAAGACCTATACAGCCAAGTAAGGGAAAGCAAAAGGCTGCAAATATTACAACACAGATTTTATAAACAAGAAAAAAGAAGAAGGAAATAAAAAGCAAAAGAAGCAAGAAAGCGTCAAAGAACGACAGCATGGCGGAAGTAAAATGTGTAAAAAAGGAAGGGAAAGATCAACTGAAAACACGTCACTTGAGAAAGAAATTGAAATGTGAGTTATATTTCGACAGTGACGACAGTATTCTGAAGGCATTCTGATTATGGATTCTGAAGGCAGTATTGGATTGGAATTTGATGACTGTGCTGAGTGTCTGGAGTCATATCAAGAAACAAAATCTAAAGCGGACTGCATTCAGTGCATAGCATGCAATCGGTGGCTGCATGAAACATGCTCACTTTACTCTTGCAACGGAAAGTGCGGTGATTGTGGGCGAGTAGAAATACGAAATAAAAAAATGAGAAGAAAAGCCAAAAATAAAAAGACTACGGCCTAAAATGAATGGAACTAGTACTTAAGAGCAAACTACAATGTTCGTCTGGATATAAACAAGTGGTTTATATCTTTTTTGTAATTATGCTGTATATTGTTTCCAGCCAAACGTTGTTTTTTTTCTTTTTTTGCTTTAAGTTTTATTTTTTGAGCTTGCACTTTTGCAATTTCGTTAAACTCTTCACAATTTAGTGATATATATAATTTATGTTAGTTTACTGTTATTTATTTTCATTTTAAGTAGTTTGAGGAAATAAAAATGTGATTTACTTGAAAAAACAGATAAACAGCATAGCTTTTTTCTCCATGCGGCATATTACCCAGCATATAAAAAATGATGTTAAAAAAGGACGTTTGGAAAAATAATTATGGCTGCTTTATTAAGAGGGCTTTAACTCGTTTAACATAGAAATTTGATTCTAAAGGGTTGGATTGATGCTTTCTGGTACTTTGTTTGTTGTTTTTTGCTTTATTGTACATTTTAAAAGAAGAAAAGTAAAACTGCGGCATCTGTCCCCACTTTACTATATATCATCCACCAGCCATATACCGCAATCCTTAACACAACCAATTTCTGTATGACACTGTAAATGAATGATAAATAATTTACATAACCCTTTCATATTTTTCACCATTTGTATGCACCATTTTCAACTTGCTTTATTGAAATAGAAAGACAATTAGTACTTTTGTGGCAATCGAAATATATTTTGAAACGTAAATAGAGACAGAGAAAATAATTAAATTTTATCTGTGTAAGAAGAATTAAAATTTGAAAAGTTAAACTATCTAGTCATATTGTTATTATTATTATTATTATTATTATTATTATTATTAATCACAATTCAACAAGAGAAATTAACTATGAAAATACACAAGGCTATAATACTGATGTTTTGAGAATCAGTCAGAAAGATTTAATGTTATTGTAATTGAGTCTTCTGTTAAAACTTATTTTTATTATTTTGCCGTCAATAAATATCTGAAATGCTCTTAACGCAAATCGTTTCCTTTCGATTTCCTCAGATTTATTAACACAAAGATATCACAAGCCTTATCCAATTCCACTTAACATCAATTCTGAATTAAATGAGAAAGCAAGAATATTTGTTGGCGGTGACTCTATAAAACCTATTATTTTCGCCTACAAGGCATAAAAGGAAATGTAATCATCCTAAAAAATGTTAACAAAAGTAATACAGAAAGACATTTATCCTATCCATTCCGTTATTTATTTTTTTTTTTAATGAAATTCAGAATACGTAATTTATTTTAAAGCTACGAGGAAAATAGCCATCTTGATCTGAAAACAACTGACTTTGTTTAATGGAGCTTAAATGTGATATTTATTCTATTGATATTTTTTATTTGAAGTGAAAATTTATATTATTTATGTTATATACGATACTATAAGCTGTATTTGTGACTATCTCTTTTATAATTTTTTATCCAATCAAATATTGTTGACCTATTTCTTTTTACTTCGAGATTTTTCTAACGCATTCTTTTGTATCATTCGTAGTACTAGCTAATCTTCATAATTGAATCGATTTAGAAAATGAATGATTCTGTATGTTTAAAATAAATATTTCTTCTATCAGAAATACATTAAATATTCTTTCATTGTTACTAAGATTTTAACTAAAGTTAAATTTGTACTGGTTAACTTTAATGAAAATGCAAATACTTTTGAGAAATTTGAATAACAACGATGAATCTTTTTACTGATTCCAATTTCAGACATGGACATAATTAAGCAAACAGCTCAAAAGAATAATATTTATTGAGATTTCCGTTTAAAATTAATTAATGTAATGGATAGTTATTAAATTTTATCTTAATAAATTATGTAAATACATAAAATTCATATACGTCCACAAGATAATTAATAATCTAAAAATGCTTGTCCTTAAGCATAACTAGAAACTTAGAGAGTAAAATGGCCAGGGAAATATATCTGATCTTCCGGGTTTTGTTAGATGCAGTTATAATACCATATAGTCATAAAAATTAACATAATTGAATAAAAATGCAAACCGAACGGTAAATAATTGATAATAATATTCTTGAATTCGAATTGAAAGGAAATTAGATTGTATTCAGCTTTGAAACTTCATTAGAAGTAATATAAAATTTCAGTCCTAACATTGAGTAATAATTCTACTTTGGAAGCCTACTAACTAATATAAAATAATTAGCACATTTTTTTACATACAAGCAATTTACTTTTGTTAAATACTTTGGATTAATTTCTTAAACATGCTGCACTCTGTTTTAAAATATGTGTTTTACCATCCTTTTGTTCGTTACATGTATTTTCTCTGGAAATACATTATTTTTTTAAATGCAAATGTAATTTAAATATTAACTTGTATGTGCATGGTAGAATAACAATTTATAAAAACTACTAAAGTGTCGAATCAAAGTTGAGTAATTTTGTAGTTCATATTTTATTGATATTTTATTTATTTTATTAAATCCGTTTAATTCCAAACAAAACTGGTACAAAACTTACAATATAAACAAAATTTGTGCTATTATGCATTTTATTGATTTAATTAAATACAATAAATTAACGAAAGGGATTAATATTATTTGTAAATAAATACTTAAAAAAATAAAAACAATTATGATAAATTTGTAAATATTATAAATTCTAAAGCACATTTTCTTTTTTTTCCAATGTTTGAACCAAGCACAGAAAATCTCCTCTGTAACAAATATTTAAAGATTATACCGCTAGATGGCAACACTAGACGTTAGTTCCTTATTATAGCGTCTGCCATCATCCCTTGCGATAAGTTTTCCGCAGTATTGGAGTATTACTTTGAAGAAGGTGCGAAATGGAGGCTGTGTTGGTTTTTTTTCTCCGGAGATTTTATGAGAGGCGGGAAGTGATGAAATGTTTGCGAATCAATGTTTTCATACGCGGATTTCTTCTGCCGTTCTTTACTATGGAAATATGTACAGCCATCCTGTAAATATCAATATGTCTTGTAGTACAGAGTTTTATTAAACCAATACTTTTTACTAAAGTATAGAGTGACGTGTCCATTTGAAGTGATGAGTATTATTAAAGATTGTGGCACATATTTAAGATAAATTAAGGTAGCTATAACTCTATTAATTTTGAAAATATGACCAATATATCAAATGTATTTCAAATCTATCTAGTACTAATGAATTACTAATTTTGTAGATTTCCATCCAGAGGCAGATGTTTTAACAAACAGAAATCATAAAGAAATCATATTGAAAGAAATCATACAGAAAGAAATCATATTGAGTCTCAACAAAGTCTCCATTTACATTTCTTCAAAAGATTGCAAATTTTCGTTCTTAAAAAAAAGACCACAATCTTTGATAATTATATATATTTTTAAGATTCACAGGAATAACTGTTATTATTTAAAGACATGGACGGTGTGCAGAGTACGACCCCTGTGTTAAACATCAGTTGCAAATCGTAAAATAATTATGTGGTTCTTATATGAACACCACCTCCTGAATACTAGTCTTAAGTACACTGACACAAAACATTTATTGTTTTTATTAGTAAGTTAACACCGGAGGCATACGAAATATGCAGCCAGCGTGCTTGTGTAATTTATTCTTTTTTTTATTATTATTAACTAAATTATTTTCTATACATGTGATATCTGTTACTTTTATACTGTTACTAGACATTAGACGGTATATTTCTTTAGCATCGAAAGTTGACAGTAAAGCTTTAACCCTTTAAGGGTAAATAAACTACTTCCATTCGTAAAATGCTGAAATGATTCAATGACATCAATATTTACCAGAAAATTTATTTGAAAATAAACAAAAATTTTTAATAAAAGGAAAATTTTTATTCCCAGTTTCTGGTGGCAATGTGTTATTTAAGGAATATAATTAAGTGGTTCAAAAATGAACAAACGCCCTTAAGGCTGCTCGTCGCTCAACTTCGGAATTTCCACCCGCTAATGCTAAGTGATGCATTTGTATATTTAAGATATATCCTCAGGAAATAAATGTTTTAAACTTATTTTTTATGTATACTCTTATTAAAATATGTGTCGTTTTTCCTTAGTTGTCAAAATATTTCTAAAATATACAGTTAATTTTATATAAGTGTTAAAATCTTAATCGCAATTCGTCAGCTTTTAATACATAAAATATTAAAGTTAGCCTATAATTTGGAACTATTTTGAGAACACTAAAAAAAAAAAATAAATAAATAAACGTCCTTTAAGAAGTTTACTAAAAAAAGGAGGGAAAAATATTAATTTCTGGAGAGCTTATGTTAAATATACGAATGCATTCTACACCAATAGACTTAGCATTAGCGAGGGGGATTTGGAAGATGAGTAACTAGCAGCCTTAAGAAGTTAAAAATCGGTGGCGTGTGAAGTACCCCGCCACTGTGTTTATGTTGTATCAAACCGTCCGTGTTTATATTCATTCAGATTAAATAAGCCTTTTTTAACGATTTCTTGTTTTCCACGTTTGTAATTTGTACTACTACTAAACGTGAACATTGCATAAAAAAGATATAATTAAAAGTTACACCGCTCATGTCTTTATGCTACCACAAACCGTCCGTCTCTTTAAAAGTATAGAAACCGAATCTGTAAGAAATATTGCTAGACTCTTTTTTTTTAAAGAAATCATACAACTGCTATTAAGAAAGAATTCTACTAAGTGTTTAAGTTATGCTAGATGTGCGAAACTTTTATTTTATCATTCTGTTGGGTTTTTTTTTCAAAATCTTATGTGGAATTTAATTTGAAAATCATTTAATCAAGTGGTTTTCGTTGTTGTCATATTTACAAATCCTAAAATGCTCAGCAAAATTCAATACAAATCAATCAAAAGTACTTTTTCAACTGAATGAGAAAAATAAAGCTTGTTGTTACAAAAACTTAAAACGTTGAGACATGTGTTAATCTGAACTTTCTCAACTTATTATATTATGGTATTTCTAAGTCAAATATCACATCCAAACTATTTCATTTTTCAAATTGATTTACATACAACTTCTTTCATTTCTTTATTTACAAATAATGTTTCAAAAAGATACTTTTAGGAAAACGTATTCGAATTGTTATCAACATTTACCCAATATTTTCACGTCATTTGGAATTTGTCATTTCTAAATACAAAGAACTATATCAGTTGAAAAGAAAACATAGGATTTAGAAAGAGGGATTCAGACGAAAGATCAGTTACTGAGACTTTAAAAGAAAACAAATAGAACTTGCCCGAAGTCGTATATTTTTATCTTCTTTTCTTACAAAATAGAACTCAGCAATTCACATATTTTCTTTTTTCTCAATTTCCAAAGATTCCTTTAGAAGCTAATAAAATCGTACTAAATATACCTTCCTTTCTATATTTTTATCTTCCCAGACAAAGAATGGAAATATAAGAAATTTAAAAAGCGTATTTAAAGAAAAAATCTTAAGAAAAAATTATCTCATCAAAAACAACTCGTTGTAAATGATCCCGCCAAGCAATGAATCTAAAACGATACTCATAAAAGAAGTGATATTACAAAAAAAGAAGCGATGTAGAAGTGCATACTCCGAGTACATTGTAAAAATCTATCCCTACTCCCAATGTTTCCAAAACTCGGCGTAAGGTACAGTATGTGAAAACTGATTGGCGACATGCAGGCTTTTATGATTTTTGTTCCTCCTGCACTTACATATGAGTATATGTTTAATAGTTTCCTTCTTGTATAATTTCTCCCATTAAACTGTAAAAAGTTAAAGCTTCTGGTGTTTGCGTGCCTAATCTTATTTATCATCATGTGGGATCTATTTGTTGATTTTATTTACCACAATTTTAACGAGAAATACCACTTTTACGAGGAGGATTTTCTAGTAAACGTGTAAACATTTTGAGTTTATAAAATAATAATAAAAAGTAATGATCATATGCATATTAATAACAATGGATTTAATAATAGACGTTAACTAAACTAAGATATATTGCAGTAAAGCCTGCGTAAAATATCTGTTCTAGTTAGGCTTCTGTATCGATAGCAATATGTAATATTTTTATTTTGGAAATACGTCATATTTCGTTAAGAAATAATTACGTCATAAACAGAATCCATTTTACCAGTTTTCTGTTTAATTTTCTTGTCTTATCTCTTTCTGATTTATTACAGATCTTCCTCCTACAAATATTTATAAAAGTGATAAATTGAGAATTTAAAATTTATTTTTTTCGATTTTCACAGATTATCGAAATTGATATACTGCCTATATTATATATACGCCTGCAGGTCACCAGGCAGTTTTCACATACTGTACCTCACTCCGAATATTTTGAAAACATTATGAGTAGTGATAGATTTTTAGACGGTACTCGGAGTATGCACTTCTATATCGCTTCTTTTTATGTGATAACACTTCTTTTTATAATTGTAATTTTAGGTTTGTTGGTTGGCGGGATCATTTACAACGAGTTCTTTTTGATAAGATATCACTCCTTTTTGTAAGGTATTTCGATTGCATTATACATATTTAATTTTAATTAAGAATTGAAAATATAAAAGAAAGATGATAGAGGTAAAAAAAAAAATCCTTGCAAACTCGGCCTACAGACACAGTTGGATTTCGAAGTTAAGTAAAGTACTAACTTCACAAATAAAAATTTAATCAGGATTAGAGATAAACCCAGTTTAGCAATTTTATCTGACCGCTTTTGACAAGTTTTTAATTTCATTTTTCTACAAGAGCTGCTTTAATAAGAAACGTGTTAATAGAATAATTATTTCTTCTAACACCCCCCCCCCCCTCTTTTTTTCTTGCTTTAAGACTTGGCCTTTTCAATATAAAAGTTGTAGATAATATTAAGAAGATTTATAATAAATTTAATTGGATTTGATATCTAGAGAATTGACGAAGCTACGAATTTTTTTTCTTCTTCACCATCAGCTTTTTTTTTCGTTATTATTATTATTATTATTTGCTGTAAGATTTTGTCCTATCAAAAACTAATCTCAGAACAAATCTCAGAAAAAATCATTTATTTTTTAGAAGCGATAAAATGTGACGATCTAAACAGAGATATATTTTGCTTTTTTTTCTATAAGCTATAGGGTAATTCATTAATTAACTGAGCAATGATTTTATCCTAATAACTTCGAAAAAATGTCTTTACATTTTGAAAATTCTCATTATACAAAATATGCAAAGACTTTAAAATAGACTGAATAATGAGAATTTGTTTTATTAGCGGGCATGCTTAAAGTAATTTGTAAATAAAATTACTGTTTTTTTTATTATTATTTCTGGAAATCCGACATCCTTCCGATAAGCGTGAAAGAAACGCTGATTGTCTGATTAAGCTTTTGTTTCTTTTTAGATGTTTTTATAAGTTCTAACACTTGTTGGATTTTCTGAATTTCCATTGTATTTATTTTCTAAATTTCTCATTGTTTTAACATCCAACTGAATCTGAAGTTTGCGGAAAATCCATGCATTAGTTTTTGGGATAGAACTATTGCAAAAATCATGAAAATTCCAGCGTAGCAGCGCCCCCTATTGGACGATTAACACCAAAACCTAATCAGCAACAACTTGTGTTAACATCTAACTAAATCTGAAGTTGAAAATTCGTGCATTAGTTTTTCAGATAGAGCTATTGCGGGAATCGCGCAAAATGCAGCACAGCAGCGCCACCTGTTGAGCTATTTACACCAACACGTAATCAGTATCAAGTCATATCAAGGAATAACTGAATCTCAAGTTTCATGAAAATTCGTGCATTAGTTCTTGAGATAGAGCCATTGCGGAAATCGTAAAAAATGCAGCATAGCAGCGCCACCTGTTGAGCGATTTACACCATCATGTAATCAGAATCAAGTCATATCAAGGACTAACAGAATATGAATTTTTATTAAATTCCGTGCATTAATTCTTGAGATAGAGCTCCCACAAAATGTATGTCACACATAGACAGACTCACAGACAGACATTTTGTAAAAACACGTTTTTTGGGTTCTCTGACACCTAAAACGTGTAAATCCGTCGATAACCGGAATTCGAAGATTTTCATGAATCCAATACTTTCTTCTTGTAAAGATAGAAGAAAGTAAAAATCGAACTAAAAGCCATTTATGGCATATTGATTAGGTGGATCAAAAAATCGAAATGTGGATAATCGAATCGGTGCGAGGTGCAAATTTTTTGCCTTTTATGTATACTAGTTTACATGAGATTTTTGATTAAAATCCATTTACATCTTCCGGTGCCCCAAGCACCCCCAAAATAGATAAAAATAGAAATTTTTATGAAAATGTACAATTTTTTTTTCTTTTTTTTAATTTATTAATTTCTTTTGTCTCTGTGGGCGAAAGTTGTCTTTTATGTATATTTGTTTACATATTTTTTTATTCAAATCCATTCCTATCTTTCGGTGCCCCAGCCGCTCTAAATGCAGTTAAAAATTGAAATTTTTATGAAAAATTATAATTTTTTTCTTTTTTATTTATTTTTATTAAATTACTTTTGGTGCGGGGTGCGAAAGTTGTCTTTTAAGCACACTTACATACATGCAGAAACTTTCAATTTCGATAATTTTCTTCCGGTGTCCCAAGACACTTAAATATTTGCCGAAAATCGATTTTTATGCAAATTTTGAACAAAAAAAAAAAAAGTAAAAGTAAGAGTTAGAGAATCGTAAGAGTTAAAGTATAGCGTAAAAAGTACCCTCTATAAAAGATAAAAAATTGTTTATCGCTTGTTATTAAATGTATGCAATTATTTTTTATACTATATAGAAAAGTCCACACAAAAGTACAAGTTATGAAGGGCACAGAGTTCTATACAAAAACCACAAAGGAGGAACTCCTGAGTGTTACTCTTGTAAATGAACTTTACTCTCAGTATACTGAACACGTTTCAGTTGCAACAGGAGAAGCTAAAGAAATAAAAAAGCAATAATATATTTTTTTATCATATAACATGCAATTATATAGGCTTACAGTATTTGAATGCGCCGAAACAAATGTAAACATTGGGCACAAATGATGAGTTATTAGCCTGATGGAGCTGAACTCAATAGACTCTTACATAAGTCATTTGTTTGCTTTATATAAATGAGTTGCGTTTACGACATCTGATAAATTCGTTACATGGTGCAACAGTTGGTTCTACAAGCTTTTGTGGGCCAAATTGTACAGCAATCAAAAGCTATGAGGAGTATCTGTATAGTTTCTTATTCTTCTATAAGTGTGGCGAATATGCCAGATAATATAGATAGAATGATTCTGAGCAATGATCAACAATAGTTATATGATATTTGCATAGCAATATCCCCTGGTGAATCTAGTTCTGAGGCATTAAAAAAAAAAAAAAAAAAAAAAAAAAAAAAAAAAAAAAAAAAAAAAAAAACTGGTCCAGTTTACTCAAGAGGGCTGACAATTGCTGGTAGAATTTTAAGGGTGTATGTGGCCGCATAAAATCCCTTTGAGAATCTCATTATTCTTACAACATATGTATATTATGAAGATATATGCCCCTGCTTTGTTCCATTTCAATACAAAGCCCTCCATAACAGAAAGAGCGCGGCATATTTGGAAACTTATCGCATTTTTAGATATATGGAACCCTATCTAAGAAAGATAGTCGAAACTTATTGTTCAACGAAATAGCTTCTTTTGTCATCCTGAAAATTTCTTATTGCCAATGCTCTCGAATAACAAAGAGCATATCAGTTCTTCAGCAATAAAAAAGCAGATTTGTGCTAAAAATGAAAATAGAGGAATACCAGGAATAAGGATTTTTCAAGAACCAAAAATACACTTGAAAGCAAAGGACTATTATGGAGTTATTAACTGGCAACGAATTGGACGTTTTAAACCACCTCTTTTGATGAATGCGCATTGCAAAGAAATTGAGGCCATGGTAAAAGTAGGAAAAACGGAGGAATGGTCAAAATATCCATGCCATACCCACGCTGTTAAAAGATACAAGATTAACCTAGTGTCTGAGGCACCAGAAAACATATCTGTACAAGAAAAGAGACAAGATTTCATACTGAATAGATAACATCAAGAAATCATATCAAACATTTTAACCCTTAAAGCTCCGGCGTCTCTTGCACAAATTTTATTCGATCGGCACCAGTTTCTAAAAAGCAGTTTCCTTCAAGTACGCAATTTCAAAAATGCTCTGATTAAATAAAGTGAATTTTATTTTCCTTTATTACTGGTACCAAAAACAAATTTTGCAAAGACTTAGGATGTCTCCGCAGCGGAGCCAACGGAGTGGGAGGGGTTAATACAAAAAATTATTACAAATTTCAGAAATATGTAACTCTTCAAAATCAAAAAATTAAAAAAAATCTATATAAGTTCAATTTTTATAATTTGTATGATTTAGTGCTTTTATTTTTTAAATATATACTTCATGTATTATTATAAAATTATTATTTTTTTTAAGTTTATTCTTTATTAACTAGGCACTTTGGCACATTTATAAACAATTTTCGTAAATTAAAACTTTTTAATATATTTTCTTAAAAATTACAATCTTTAACTATACTTGGGACTCCGGAAGATATGAAAGGATTAATATAAAGAACTATCTAAATTACACAATTATGTAGTACACTCAATACACAACTTTCTCACCAGGCGCTGAATATAATTTAAAATAAATAAATAAATAAAATAAAATAAAATAAAAAATGTATGCAAAGTTTCATAAAATTTTCATTTTTTATATATTTTATATATTTTTTTATACTTTTTTATATATATATTGATTTTAACTAAAAAAAAAAAAAAACATGTAAACTAATATACATAAAAGACAACTTTTGCACCTCGCGCCAAAACTAATTCTTAAAAATAAAAAAATATAAAATATAAAATTTGAATAAAAAATTAAGTTTTAGCTATTTTGGGGTCGCTTGGGGCGCAGGAAAATATGAATGGATTTCCATAAAAAATAACTTTAAACTAGAATACATAAAAGGCAACTTTTGCACCCCGCACTAAAAGTAATTTTGAGAAAAAAAAAATCGTATATTTTTCGATCCACCCAAATATTGATAGCAGTCTTTACTTAATAAGTCCAAAATAACTTGTCGATTTCTTTTGAAATCTCCTTATTAATCTTTTTTAATGAAAAATTAACAAAACATTCTAATAAAACTGCCAAACATTTTATATAAAAGGACTGTAAACAACGAATCAAAAGTTATGTAATAAAAAATCTTGCTGACTATATTAACTTTGTAAATGGTTAAAATCGAACAAATTGCAATGTCTGGAATGCTGAAAATAATATTTGGGCGTGTGTTCAGTACAAATATAGAAAGACAGGCATAACGAAATACGTGCAAAGCCTGAACGAATGTTTAAAAAATTTAATCAGTTTAAGAGGAAAATAAATACATAAATTATAATTTATCGAACATGAGTAATTTAAAATAAAATGAAAGAAACCATTATTCCAGTTACTGCATCATGATAAACTCTAATCAAAGTACATATATTTGTTTATATGCATTTTTTATCACCAAAAAAGTTTATAATGAATTAAATGGCGAATCTTTACTATAACGTTTAAGCAATTTAGTGTAAAAGCAATACGGAAGAGCACATTTTGCCACTTATTTCAGTTTGATAAAAAGTAACCCTAGAGTTCTGTCGAATAGTTTTCCTGACTACAAGTACTCTGTGATGCACTAACGGGCACTATCATGTTTATTGCATTTTTAATATGAAGTACAGTCGTGGGGAAAAAAAGTAAACACCCCCTACTAACTCCTCAACTAATTATCGTAGAAGAAAGCCACTGGTACCGAACGATTGGAAATGAAGTCTACTTTTAAATGATGTATATAAAATTTGCTTAGGGAGCCATCTACATATTAAAACGAACCATAACTTTGTTTTTTTCAATAGCAATACACAATTCTGACAGTATACATGAACTCTACACCCATCAATTAGCCTAAAAACATTTTTTATGCAATTCGTACCACAAGTTTCCAAGAAATTAATTATTTTAAAACGAGCATATTTTAAGGGCTGTATCCAAATTGAAGTTCGGTACTCGATTGTTAACGGAGAGAGCCCCTTTCTTGATCAAGGCACCTAAAGCACCACTCAAGCTTCAGTGAAGCCTGTTAGATTACAGGGCAGCAGAAGAAATGTCAAAATATCTTCTCACTTCTATCATAGACCTATGATCATATCTATCACTTAAACCATCATTCTGCCGTTTTTTAAGCATAATTTGAAAACTATTTGGAAGAAAAATGTGAGATTTTGGATTTCCATAAAGCAGGACATAATAAATCTAAATATATCAAAAAAATTGTAGGTTGCAATTCATAATTTTTTCGAATATTAATTTCATAATTCATGTGATAAAATTATAAAAATCGCAAATTCAGCGTATTTATGTTTGGGTATATTAGTATTGTTGTTATAAAAAAATTAGCACATTAGGAGCAGAATTTCAGGAGATATATTTTTGACATTTTTTTATATTTTTATACAGGAGAGTAATATTTTTGTAATATAAAAATGTAATTTAACATTAGAAGCCCTAATTTTTGAATGTTTATGATTCAAAAACTTATCATTCAAATGACTTGAAATTTCGTGTCTAGGCATAGTTTGAACCGACGATTTGAAATATCTCGTTAAAATTGGGTATTGCAATTGAAAAAAATGAACTTTTGATTCATTTTAATATGTAGATGGCCCCTTAAGAAAATTTTACATACATCATTTAAAAGAAGGCTTTATTTACAATCGTTCGGCACCAGTAACTTTCTTCTACGATAATTTGTTGAGGAGTTAGTAGGGGGTGTTTAGTTTTTTTTTTTTTTCCCACGACTGTACATTTAATTGATTAAAATAACCCAATTCTTTATTTAAAAAAAAATTCACGTATAAAAGTCATATTTTAATATACAGGTTCATTAATTTAATGAATTTAAAAAGTATTGAGTGTCTTTTTTTTTAAGCTTATGCTATTCACAGAATTGTTAAAACTGTTTTAATTTTTATTATGAGTGATAATTCTTTCTCACAAACTTCATTCATTTTTTTTTCTGGATAATCTCAATTTTTTTTAAATACCGGAAGGAAATGTTGCTAATTTAGTTACGATATGTATGATGGAGGAAGAGAAATTAATTTCTTTAAACTTGCCTTTACATATATTATTGAACGTATATTTTATGGGTAATTTATCAACACATTAAATTTCAAGAAGATCAATGAAAGCGTAAAACGCATTTATCGGTTCATTTAATTTACTAATATTCTTTTTTATGTCAAGCAAGAAAACTGTAATCCATTTTTTTATTTAAAAAATTAGCTTTAAAATTGCAATAATGTTTTAAAAATTATTTGAGAGTAATTTCATCATACAAAAAAGCAATTTGCTGTAATTTTAAGTTTTTTTTTTTTTTTTCTCGTTCAAGGTAAGAGCATAAACACAATGAAAGATGTTTCAATACAGTAACACTCTCTCATTTTTAAGCACAACGAATCTAAGTATCAGAAACCTTACAATTAATGTTTTAAAGTACATACATTAATGTTTATTATTATTATTACTATTATATTATTTTTATTATTACAATTATTATAATTACTATTATGTAATATTTATAGCAACAAAGTCTCAAAGGTTTTTCACTTTGGACTTTACTACTCAGAATTATACGAAGAAATACCGCTTGCTGCTTTTATCGTTTATTCATCCCTTTTGAATGTCACATAGTTCCAATTATTTTACAACATAGAATAGGAAAAATATTTACTTTTGGATGATTTTTTTAAACGTAGCTGACTTCTTTTTCATTTTTAATTATTTTTTTTAATACATCTCAAGTGTAAAGCAATTAGAGGCGGAGTTATTACAACTGGCAATTGATTTTCCAAAATAAATTGTATTAATAAACAATATATGATTATGTTAAACAAAATTTCTGCACTTTCGCACTAAACTAAAATCTGTCAACGAAAAGAGAGGTTTCATCTGTAATGTATATAATCCTATTTTATCGATGTTATACATGTTTCCCTGTTCCGCCAACTCCCTGTTTAAAATAACTTTGAACGCACGAATTAAAAGAAAATTAATTGTGTTACACGAAGGTTTTGTGCATATATAATTTGAACTATACTGAATCTATTGTTTCTCACAGCAGCACTATTTTGAGACATTGAAACTGTATCGACGGCATTCTGTATCAGGGTGTGTAAACTTAATATTTAAAACCTATTATATATGTTCCAATAAGAGGGTATTTTTTGTCTATTATAAAACCTAAACCTATAGTTAAACTTCACAGAATTTCTGTTTTTATTCATCATATAACTATTAAAATCATCTCTTAAGTTTGAAATGTTTATATATCATCACTAATCATCATTTATTCTAAAATAGCTCAAAATATGACAGCAAACGAACACTTTTTTCTAATGAAAAAATAAGTCATTTAGTCATCTTTAATTACAAGAAATTTTAAGATGTTAATGTAATCTGCATTAAAGGATTTTTGTTTTCTCGAAACAAATGTAAAGAAATTCTAACCGTAAATATCAGAGAATGGTTTCTGTGTATATGATACAGGTAGTCGTCGATTAAAACAATATATTTTTCATAATTTTTTATAATATTAATAAAAGAATGTTATTGTCTGTGTATGTCAGTATGTGTGCCTGTGGTGGGTAGCTAAGCAAATATATCGGGTGCAAAGTTCTCAAGATTTGTTTCCGGATCGACGAAAACAGGTCCAACAGCTTCTGACGCTCAGTTTTGGATTTTGTTTTAAAATTGTAAGTGATTTTTAGCATTTTTCGCCATCTGAAGTGATTTCTTCACATTTTCAAAATAATCCGGTTTCAATATTTTAGCCCAAAAAAGAGGTGCATTTTGCACAAAAAGAGGTGCAGAGATGCATTTCTCTTTTCAATAAATTTTACTAGGAATTCGCAAGACGATCGTTGAATTTTTTGCGAATGTTTTTAATTCACATTTTCGTCGAGAATGAGGAATTTCTTTATTGTTAACTGATATTTATTTGTAATCTTATTTATCGCATTTTATATTTTATTCCCATGTAAAGTGAAAATATCAAAATTAATAACTCGAGAATTAGTTGACCGATTTAGACATTTTTAAACAAAATGTTTCACTTATTTACCTTTTTTTTTTCTTTTGTATCTACCCTATATATATAAAATCCTAATGAAACGAATTTATGAAACGGATATATAAATCGACTGATTAAACAACTGATTATGTTTCAAGCGATTTCTCCTAAAATATGAAATACTTTGCGATGAAATTAACACCAAAAATCAGCATTGATCCGCAGATCTCAAAACTGGTATTAGAATTTTTAAATTCGAATTAGTTTTCGAAATATTATTTTTTTTCTAATTTTATATACATTTTTCTAATGATGGCAACTCAAATTTTAATCAAACAGATATATTTTTTTTCATATTTCAGAAAAGGTTGACATGGTAACCCGGCTATTGTTGTTTATTTGATAATAAATGTTTATTTACTTTTATTTCTTTTTATAAATTATATAAATTATTTTGTTCTATAATTATTAAATATTATAATAGTTTTTATATTTCCTTTTGAAAATAATAGAAAATAATTAAAAAAATACGGTACTACTTAGTTATTCCGTCAACCAATTTCGCCAAATTATATAAATCGCCAAAACACTCGCCAAATTATACAAATTGACAATTTTTATTTTAAATAACGAAAAAACAAATAAATTAGTATAACATTAATAAATATACAAATAAAAAGTCGAAATAAAATTCACTTGATGACATAAACACGTGTAATTTTCTTAAAGTCAAGTGAATGTGACATTTACGATCAACCATTATTGGCATGTAATTTTATAGTTTGGCGTTAGATTTTTGGTCGACCGGATAACTAAGTAATACCAAAAATTCATATGTAACTGTTATGTGAAAACGAGGTTTTCTCCAAATTTTCATAAAAAAATCACGCCAAACCTGCTGTGCGTATATGACACCTAGCCAAATATTACCACTCGGAAAAAAAAGGCTAAATGGCGAGTTGAATAAAAGCTATTGGCGAGATTTGCATCCAGCTAGCGTAACAGTACCAAGAATTCTTTGCAACCATGGCATTTTTTTTTTTTTTTTTAATCGAAATGGAAAACTTACGGTCCCATATTGGCGCAATTTTTTTCTGACGCGAATGTCATATACGGAACGGACACTTAACTAGTGCCAAAGTATCGTTATTTTGCTTGATATGGTAAGCCGGATGTTGTTGTTTATGCTATTGATGCGTTCCCCAAATTGGCGTCGTTGAAAAATCGCGCCAATATGGGACGTATAAGACATCTGTGCCAAAATTTCATATGAACGGCGAACGGATCAGACCGTATTTGTTTATGGCAGTTGATGACTTGAACTATTATAATATAGATGAAAGGATGGCGATAGAATAATATTTGGAGACTTATCACCTGTGTCTGGCTAACATTAAAGTACCAAAATGGCACCTAGAGTATAAAAAGCGAAGTGGTCTGCCTGGAACTGTTGATGATAGTCACATCACTTAGGCCATTGTTATAGAGATTGTTTTAAAATACCGGGAGACAAAGACTCTGTACACTTAATTTATTTTATTTTAGCTTCTTTTCCAATGTTTAACTGATCCTCTTTAATCAAAAACGAAAACAACCATTGGATGTCTTAACAGCAACTGATTCGCCAGTAAATTTTTGCAATCAAAGGGAATTGAATGGAAACCCGTTTACAGGGAGATCTGCACAGATTTTTTCAGTATAATTCAATCTTCTCTAATATTTTTAAAACCTATCAGATTAGCGTGTTTTTAGATTCTGGGGTTTCTGAGCGGGGATTGGCGAGCGTAGCTTGCAGGGGGCAGAGCCCCCTAGTTTTATAATATAATATTACAATAAATAATAAGTTTTATAATATTTTATACGTTATGATTAGTCGATCCTTACCCCCATGTGATATTTTACCAATGTCTAAAAATTCTTCTTATTTTTACATTTTGTTATTTCTTTTTATACGTTTACAGTGATATTCGCATATGGTTATACAGTTATTAGCCGCATACTTTGTAGATTCGAATGAAAAGAAGTCGATAGTATATTAATATTGTACAAGAAATAAATTTATATCAAATAAAATCTAAAAGAAATAGTTAGTACTTAAAGGTATTTATGTAATAATAATATTGCATTCAACATCACATAATGCATTCAACAGTAATACTGTTTCTTGTCCTTGTTCCTCTGCTCGGGAAGGGTAAAAACAGAACTTCTTATCTACAAAACGGTATATAACGTTCTTCCTCTTTCTTTACCATTAAATGCAAGTATCATTTCAAACATATTTTTCTCCTGTTTCCTCCAACAGCAAATTATATGCACTGCACATATGACAGAACAACAGGAATACCGCGGAACAAGAATGCCAAGTATATTTAACCCTTAAATGCATATGGTATCGTTTTTGATACAATAATTGTTCCCTATTTATTGGATTTTTTATTCACATATTCCGTATTTCCACCAGAAAAATAAAAAGAAAATTTCACTCCATTTACTAACAGCCATTTCGTTATTAAATAAACCGAAATTTACCATTTATATTTTCTGGTATGAATTCCGATTCTCTGAATTATGAAATTTCGGGAACGCATTCTACCCTATGCATTTAAGGGTTAAAATAACCGTTATAGTGACTGCCGCTTTTACGATAATTCAGTATGAAGCAAAACGCACCGGAACCCATCCCTAAGTGCATTTACATATTACATTTAAATAAATTTTGAAATATTTAAAGTATTTTCAAAAAACGCCGGTCGTTACTGCTACTTTTAAATAAAAACATAAAGAAAATTTCAAAGTAATTATTTGATTATAAAACAGACAAATATGTAATTAAACAAGTTTCTACATATTACGATAACCACTCATACTTAACTTATCTCTTTATTTTGCAGCAAAACAAATCATATGCTTCCAAATGTTATTTTTTATATGAGAAATGCCTTTTTCAAAATTCATGCTATTTTTTATAACTAAGCACGAACGTTTGTTGTTGATTTATTTTATTGTTTCGATAAGGAAAATAGCAATCGTAGAAAGTATGTTAACATAATTTACATTTCCAAATATTTGTACATCACAAATCTCTTAAACCGAATACTTTTTTGAATGAAAAAAACAAAACAAAAATCATGATTCACACTTTTTTGATAAAAAAAATTTCAAAAATAAAATTGCAACGAAATAATTCTTAAATATGATTTAAGTATGTTAGAAAGTTTTCTAGAAAATACATTTTGAAAATTAATTTGTTATTTAAAAACAGAAACATCTCTCAACCTGTACAGTATTTATTTTTTTTTCCTTTTTTTATATTTTCTTTCTTTCTTTCTTTTCTTTTTCTTTTCTTTTTCTTTTTCTTTTTTTTTTTTTTTTTTGCATAATTAATCTAATCTATTAATTCGTGAAATTATCATCGCTATTCAAAATGGAATATATCTCTTTCAATAAGGTTTCATTCTGCCATCAGAAAATTCTTCTAAAAAAACTAGCATTATAATAAATATCTTAAATTTAAAACAATATTGTAATAATTATACGTAAAATATAGCTGTATCAAACTAAGCAAACTTTAATCCTATTTTTAATGACAAATACTAAACTCCTAAATTTTGAAGAAATTGTGGAACCTATGAACAACAGTAATTTTTTATGCAGTAGTCTGTGCTTTTTTTTTTTTTTTTAGTTTTGAAATGCTTTATTATTTACATTTAATCATTTATATAACAGTGATTTTTTTTACGTTAAACGTTCTCTTATATATTGATTTTTCTTCTTTTTTTGACTATGAGGCACAGAGACTAAAATCTGCACTAGAAATCCTGCTCCCATACTACCTCTTCTACCTCAATTTTATTCATAAAAAATGGACAATTATTAATGCCTTTAACAGCTAAATCTAATTATCTTTAAATAAACATAATTGCGTTAAATCATGCGATTCCATTTAATCATACATGTAGCAAGCTTGAGTAAAATAATTTTGCCATTCAATGTATGATGACATTTTTATATCATAATTATTTTTAAACGATGACTTACGCTCGAGAAATGTAAACTAAATTTGCTTGAACTTTTATTCACATTGCTAACAAGGCGTAAAACCAACAGAGTGAAAATTACCCAGTCCAATGTTCGAACATCGGTCTTTGGTTCAATGCATCAACGCTCTTCAAACTAAGCCACCCGAAACGACGCACCTAGTCTTGCACTCATTCACGCAATTTAGTTTTCTATTTTATTAGCCTCCGGTACGGTATGATCTTTCTTTCTCCCAGCTTATTTTGTGTCCAAAAAATAACGTTACAGAAGCTAGCCGTAAAACAAAGCATTACGATTAAATACTCTTTAGCAATTTTTTTAACTTCTAAGCATCGCACATTTTCAATTTTTATACCGTCGTATTGGAAAAAAAAAAAAGTTCTTTTAAATGCATTTTGTTTGAAAACTGTATCTCCATTGATTTTTGAAATATTAATTTTTTTTATAGTTTTGGGGGGCATTTGCTTAATATTGGCACCGGAAGTACGCCATTTCTGTAGAAAGTAAAGGGAAAATAGCTGAAAAATAGTAATTATATATTTTTGTTGCCATTCTCTCACAACAACCGAAAGATCTGATAGACGAATGCCTTAATGATTAAAAATAAAGAAAAAATGGTCAGCAGCGAAATTTTTTTTTAATTAACTGAGGTTTAAGTTAAACTTGTGAGTTTAATTTTCCTTACCACTTTACACCAATAACTATTTATTTTCTTCTAAATTTTTACTTATAATGAATTAGCATAGTACCCACAGGACATTCAAATAAGAAATAATAACAATGTAGTAGTTTTAATACAGAATTTTTGTATAACATTGTCTGAAAGGGGTGTTAAAGAATGGACGGTAAGGTAAAAATAGGGGATGGTATTGGAAAAAAGGGACGAAATGGTAAAAAAAAAAGGATGGAACGGTAAGGAAAATTACCACCTATTTTTAGAAAAATCATGTTAAGACTAAGTGATAGCCACAATGTTCAATGATTTTTAGAAACAGTTGTTAACATTGGATTAAATTATTATGTTTTTTTTAATTACCGCGAAAAGTGCCGGAATAAACCTTTGGGACGGTGAGACTACCAACGATGCTTGAAATTGAGCTACGATGCTTGAAATTGATATTTAAATGCTGATTTAAATTCTACAGTAAATTTCCTGCCAAAGAATTTTAGACATTATTTCTCTAGCATACTTCTGCATGAGAAAAAACTTGAAAAAAATTCTGTGGCTGCATCTGAAAGGATTTTCAGTATAATTTTAGAAGAGGGATGGTAAGGAATCTAAAATCCGGGGGCAGAGTTTAAAAAATAATAACAACCCTAAAAATGTGTGCAGGTTAACTTTTAGCTACATATTTATATAAAACAATAGTTCCAGTTTCAGAAAAAAATTACATCGAATTATTTTTATTGAAACAATTTTATCCAGACAGCTCCAAATTTAAAAATCAGCATCAGGAACACGGGACGGTAGATGAGTTTTCCTGGTATTTGGACCTCTAACATCGTTCAAAATTTATTTATCTCGTTAATATTCTTATGCAATCATGCAATGGGATGTTCCCAAGTATATGAAATAAAAAAAACACAAAAAAGTCAATTAAATAAAAAATTATTATTCAGGGACATGAAAGTCAAAAGATTGTGAGAATGCCCCATATATAGGTATTTACTTCATTGTAGATTTTGCTTTTGAAAATGAAAAAAATTTTTATTATCAAAAGTAAATGAAAATTAATGCACAATAAATTTTATCTGCATGTACTCATAAAAGCACAATGGTCTACCTACGGAGACATCTTTCTAATATACAGTAAAATATTATAATCTATCACGTTTTGTCAAATAAGTAATTCATAAGCTTTTATTCTTTGACTGCACGTTGCAAAAGTAAATAAATATTCTCCTTCACTATCAAACTATACTTTATAAATAGGACTGTAAAAAAAGCCATAAAGGAGGCTATGTTTTGTTTTACTTTAGTTTCATGAAAGTTTACGTGATGTTCGTTTTCAATATTTTAATTTTCAGTTCTATATGTCGCTTTAATTGTTTCAAATAAACACTTTTAGAACTCAGACGCAAATTTATGCATTAAAATAATGTTTTAACCCAAGCACGCTGTAAAGTACTTTACTCTGTCAAAATTACTGTTAATTTAAGCATTTTAGAAATTTCTCGTGAATTATAGAGGAATGCTGTTATTATAATCTATTTCCTCTTAGGCACTGTTCAAAGTACATGTGGTTCTCAAAGGCTGTCAATGCATTTTGCTCTGCAATTATCGGATACAGATGTAATGACAAATTAGTCCCAAATATGTAATGCGACATTCTAAGTTTATGACGGAATTCCTATCCCTCAGTACAAATGGGGATGCAGACAATTTTAAGATTTAATTTAACAATAACTAATGGTAACAAAATTTATGTTGTTTCAAGAGCTTAAATCTTTCGCTTATTTGCTTTATATATTATAATAAACTTTATACAAATCAAAACACAAAACATAAATTACGATTTTTTTTAAATTTAAGTTGAATTGTTAATAAAGATAAGGTTGGTTGTATTTATGACGGCCAATTATCTGCACGAGGGATATATGCCAAAAATAATAAAGATAAGAGAAGTTATTCCATTAAGGACAATTTAATTAAATATCAAGGGTTTGAATTAAAAGAAAATGCTGAGATATGTAATGAAAATGTAAACATAATAGGAATCGGAAATTAACTGTTTCTATAGTTCATATAATAAAGACTTTTTTCCCAAAACGTTTTACAAATTACCAGTTAAGATAAAAGATTGTTGAAAAATAGTTATATTTATTTTCGTTCCAAAAAGTTTCTATTTGCGTCCAAAAATTAACAGCAAGATTGATTCCCATGCTAGTGGGGAGATATTGATTTTTTTTTTTTTAATTATTTGATTTTTAATCAGATATTTCCAAAGAGGTAAAGATTGCCCAGTTTTCTGTTGATGGCATCCGAGATCTCTTGATGTTATACATGTAAATGCTTTTGGAAAGTCAATTAAAATTAGATTAAATTAGCTTGTAATATACTAGGTTCATTTTTCCAATATGAAAAATGTTCAACAACGAAAGCTACGGGAAAACGACTTCGGAACATACTATGCAAGAAGCTTATATCGGCTTGACATCCACCATGCATGAAATACGCTTCCGTGTATAAACTGAAATTTATTAGATTTAAATAAACAGTTTAATATACTGTTAAAATTATATCTAAATTTCAAGTTATTATTTTACGTGCTTATACATACAGTGTGTCCACGTATAACCTGACCGACCTTTATTTTCGCAACCGTTGGCCCTAGATGCATACTTTCAATTACAAAAATGGTTTAAATAGGGTAAAGAATTATTTTTAAAGTGATTTGTGTCAAGAAAAATATTTATTAAAAAATTACGAAATATAAATTTTTATACGGCCCCCCGGTCCTATAAGTGATATTTAGTAAAAATTTACTGTGACACTAACAAGTAATACAGAAAAAGTCCCATTCATTTAACATTAAAATTGACCGAGTTATGAAACATTGAAATGCATGACTTATACCACTTTTTTGCATATCAAAACAGATGATTTAGACCATGCTTTCAGGGGTCGTGTATAAAGTACTTAAACTTATTTCAAGGTATCTGCTGTTTGAAAGAAATCGTACAACTATTACAATTGAGTTAACTTTATTAGTTAAGTTTCAGATTAGTTAAAATAATTGTATTTTAACATATGTTGTACTTTGTAAGGATTTGAGGCTATGATTTCTTTTAACAAAAATTAAGTTATTTTAATAAGGTTTTATTTGACTTGCTATGATCGTCTTTCCAGTTTAAAATTTGTACTCGCACTTTAATTGACTTTCAAATGTCCGATCGAAGTTAAAATTTTACATACTGACTTAAATCCGATTACAATGTAATATCATTATGATTATCGTCGCTTACCACCTTAGACATACTTATATTAGAGTATAACACAAAAAAATTCGGCTAGATTACCGTCAACAAGTTTAAGAAATGGTTTTAGACCAGATAACATAAACCTGCCATGGTTGTGTTTTTTAGCTTTTATAATTACGTTTTATGTATTTTTTAACGCTAAATAAAAAAAAAAATACCTTCACTTTTAACCATCATGTCAGGATCTTTCACAAATCGTAAATTTCGAGGTTAAAAATAGCGAAAAATCTGATACTATAAAATAGGTGTAAGACTTTTTTATTCAGTTTAATTTTATTTAATTCAATAATTTATTCAATTTTGTGGCTTATACTGGGTTTCTTACAGCTAAACAGCTCAGGGGTCTGATGAGGTTGGGACGGGAGGGGGGATCAATTTTAACTTTGAGCTTTTTAACTTTGAAATTGAGAAAAATCCTGACGTGCTGGTTTAAAATGAATGTCATTTTCGGATTCAGCGCTAAAAAATACATGTGAATCAATTATCAAAAGCTAAAAAACATGGCACAACCCAAAATTTGAAAGACGGTGTAATCTAACAGCATTTTAAAATATGTGTCATTGTGGTAAAGAATTGAGGATTTTGTTTTTCATCCTTTTATTTAACAAAAATTCTGTTATTTTTATCCTCTTATATGTTCAGTACAAATTGCATATATGTCATAATGATTAAAGATTTCAAATTTATATTGCAATGCTAAGTTTACTCTCAACCATTTCTTTAATATATCTGACGAAATTATATTTCTACTAAATTTGTGAATGACCCCTAATTTGAAGGAAAAAATATGCTCCAACTTTCAACAGCTATTACTCGGTCAATTTTAATCGTAGAATAACGGGACTTTTTTTGTATTACTTGTCAGTGTAACAGGAAAACTTTACTAAATATAACTTATAAAACCGGGGGACCGTATAAAAATTTAGATTCTGTAATTCTTCGCTAAACTGTTTTTTCGCTTCAAACTTTTTTTTTTATCTTAACTCTGCACCTAATTTTGACCAATTTTGTAATTGGAAGTATGCTTCTAGGACCAACGGTTGCGAAAATAAAGGTCGGTCAGGTTATACGTGGACACACTGTATATTCCAAAATGTGTGCACCTTTTTAAACATTCTTCAGTATTGATTTAACTATTTTTGTCATGTTGGACTGAATAAGAAGGGTAACTCTGTATAAATAAAAAAAGAATGATTTTTATACATAATTGTTAATGAAGGAAATTGAATTTAAGAGTAAACTTCAAATTTGTAATTGATCTGTAATAATCTCTGGACGTGTTTTATAGTTTAAGAAATACATACAACCATTTTTATAACTGCACTAAAAAAAATATCACGCTCAAGATTGAATTTTTATTTTCATATATCCTTTGAGGAAAACGATTGGCTCGATATATAACTCATGCCTTTTTAATACATGAAGTTAAACTAAAACTTTTAAATGTTTCCACATTTTGCAGTTACGTCATTTAGTATGGTTTCACTTGATATCAAATTCATTTAATATAATTCAACTAGCCCCACCCATACGTGATTTAGTATGGTTTCACTTGATATCAAATTCGTTTAATTATTTATTTAATATAATTTAAATACTCGAAACACACTTTAGATCTGGCAGAGTTCCTAACTATTTTCCATTTGCTACAACTATTTTAAAAACAAAATTCTTCGTGGAAAATTCCTTTTCTGAAACTCTAATTAGAAAAGGTTTTAATTAAACAGTTATTTGTATGTATATTCAATAATCTGCCATTTTTATTATTTGCTACCGTTCTCACTCCCGTATTTATTCCCTAATATTTATTTTCTGTGAAATTTATAGCTGTGTTCGTGTAATAAATTAATTAAAGTTTAAACATATTTTATATTAATGCGGTTTTTAAAATCCATGTATAAAAATAGTTGTTGTTGTTTTCATTAGTTGCTTCTATTATCCAAAACTATTTAAATGACATTTATGTATTAAACTATTCCGTAAATTTGCATGTCTAACATTGATCATGGAGTTGTGCTTTAGGGAATCCACCTAATGAACTTGTAAATTACGCATCTGTTTTCAGTAAGAATTCTTGGGAAACAGATATGTTTTAAATTATTTAAAAACAAACTGTAAGAAGCATAGGCTAAGGTGTCCTATTATCGTCCCCCAATCACTTTTAGGCCCTTGAAAGCTGTAATTTTCAGTGAAATTCTACCAAATTTGGATTTTAGATAGACAAACTACCCACGCACTTAGAAACATAGGCAAATATAGTACAAAAAAATTAACAATGCGAAAAATTGTTTTTTCAAAAATATCTAAAAAATACAAAGGGAAAAAATGTCCCAATTTCGTCCCCCCAAAAAATCCAATACGCCGAAGCTTAACTTATAACTAAATCAAAATTTATTTCTAAATGAGTAAGTAATTTAAATTACATTAAAGTAAGGCATAAAGAAATGTACTAATTATCAGCGGAAGAATAACATAACGAAACATTAGCCAACCAAACATGAGGGAAAAAATGTCATGGAAAAGCATTACTAATTTCGTCCCCGGGAAGAAAATAAGAACTGCAAGGGGGACGTATTTTGGGACCACGCTATTTCCCAATATGAAGGAGTTTCAGTTCCCGTAAGATGAACTGAGCGTCCTGAAACCCACTGTATGCTACTGTCAGCATCTCAACAACGTAAAATGTATGCAATGCTTACAGTACAGTAAATAACGTTCTACAAACGACGTAATACAAATGCAGGTCTTCTAAAAATAGGAAATTCGCCGTTTTTAATTTATGTATGCGTCTTGGCCAACGAAACTTTCAATCCTGAACCTTTTTACCCTCCGTCCCCTGCGGATGACGTCATAAGTTGCGCCACTTTCGCAGAAGGGGAGAAGTTAATGGGGACGAAATTAGGAGAGGGGACGAAATATGGGCACTTTACCCTATATATTTAAACATTACTTTGATAAGTGGAAACACCAAACGGCAACACCTTACTGTTGTTTTCTAAGCGTTGTCATAGATTTTACGCTCCAGTCTTCAACGGAACCTCAAATGTAGAAGTTGTAAAATACGCAATGTTTTTGCGGGAGAGAGTACGTTTGGATTTTGAATGAAATGGTTGGCATGTAGCTCGCAGTATAATGATTTACTTACATAGTATTTCTTTGGAAATTAATCGCATTTGTACATATTACCTTATGTAAATAGTGTACAAAATTATGTGTCGTATAACATGTAGTCAAGAGATATATATTTATATTAAAGTTTCTTCAACAAAATTCCATAGTGACGTTTTATATTGAAGAAATGCGTCAATTTTCAAACTGAGGAGTTTGCTTTTTACATTCTTTGTCGAACATTCCTTATGTGCGAGCTCTAATTAAAAAAAGATTTTAATTAGACAGTTATTTATATGTGTATTCTATAATCTGCCATTTCTATTATTTCTAGCTGTTCTCACTCGAACATTTATTCACTGATATTTATTTTGTTTGAAATTGAGACCTGCGTTCGTGTAATAAATTAATTAAAGTTTAAACACATTTCATTTTAATGCGGTTTTTAAAATCCACGTATAAAAATGGCCGTTGTTATTCTCATTAGTTGCTTCTCTTATCCGAAACGATTTAACACTAGAACGGCGGTAGGGGTCATTTTGACACCTGAGTACTTTCGTCCGTTGATTACTTTTGTTTGCTTGGGCGAAATCGTTTGAAATTTTTTGACTTTTCCTAAATAGATAACATATATTTCTAAAAAAAAATTCAGCTTTCTAGATTTGTTAGTTTTTGAAATATGGACTTGTATTCCTAGAACGGCGGACGGGGGTCATTTTGACCCCATTAGTAAAATACTCTTTGTACTCGAAGCTGCTTTTGTTGCTTTACTATATGTTCGAGGAGCAATAAAAAAAATGGTTTAGATTTATATTCATTGTCGTCCAAGGCATGAGGTATACTATTTTGCAAATAAACTATCTCAAGAGATAGATTCAAAGAAAGAAAAATATTTTTTATGTTTGATGAAAAGACAACAGGATCTAGCAGACTACAGACTGATAAATTTGCTCTTGCATCTAAAATGTGCAATAAATTTATTGAAAATTGCAAAACATGCTACCGACCAGGACAAAATATTACAGTTGATGAACAATTGTTCGCATCTCAGGATAGATATAAATTTACGCAATATTTGCCAAATAAATCGGATAAATTTGGAATAAAATTTTGGTGATCTGTTGACGTTGATACTAAAAACCTCTTGGATGAATTTATTTATCTGGAAAAGGATGAAACAGCAAATCCTTAATTACGTTTATCGGAAAATGTTGTCGTGAAATTAACAGATCCCCATCTAAACGAAGGGAGGAATATTACGACAGATAGCTATTTTACTAACATCAAATTAGCAGAAATGTTAAAAGCTAAAAATACAACTTTGGTTGCACAATGAAAAAGAACCGAAGAGAAATTCCTATATCATTGAAAAATATGCGCAGTACTCTTTATTCATCGAAGATAGTGGAATGTGATAATATGATACTTACCATCATCTATCAAGCCAAAAGAAAAAAATGTGTTTTTCTACTGAGCTCATTACATTCTACTGTAAAAACTGAAGACGGTGTCAAGAAGTTGCACGATTCAATAGAATATTACAACGCAACGAAGTATGGTATGGATATCCATGATCAGATGTGCCGAAAATACTGCGTGAAATCGGCTTCTGGACGATGGCCTGTACATATCTTTTTCAATATTTTGGATCATGCAGCTTTAAACGCCTGGATAATTTTAAACGCCTGGATAATATATAAAAGTGCAACAGGCAAGCCTATCAGTAGAAGAGATTTTCTATTAAATTTAGGAGATGTGTTCAGAATGGATCTTATGGTTTCAAATCTCCCAAAGATCTTTCCTGAGTCTTCAGAAAAAAAAACACGAAAATAAAATAGATATCAAGAGAAAAAATGTCAAGTACAGACATGCAATGGCAACAAATCTCAAGAATTTTGTACACCATGTTTCAAAGTTGTGTACTGGAAAAATTGCTATTTTTTTTTTTGTTACAACTGAATTAATTCCTAATACGTGTGAACAATTTGGAGTAAAATGTACTGGAAAAATTACCTTCTTTTTTTTTTTTTTTTTTTTTGTTACAACTGAATTAATTCCTAATACGTGTGTACAATTTGGAGTACTATAAGCATTAAATAAAATTGAAAGAGAATGCTTAATATATTAACCATTCAGCTACACTTATAATGAAATAACGAAAACAACAGAACATATTTCTCATTTATGGATTTAGAGAGTGAATCATTCGGCGAGTAAGTAGATGAAAATATAAATATATATTATTTTATAAATTGTGTTTTATTTTAGTTAACATTAGTTTGTGAAAACATTAATTGTAATCAAATTAATGAGTTTTTTGAGTAATCGTAGTATGATCCAATTAATCGCCCTGTTGGCGTTACATATACAGTGCTTTAAAAATTCAATAAATTATCGAGTAATATTAAATATAAATTATGAAATACACGTAAATTACATATTTTTGCCAATGTATGGCATTTAAAATTGTTTTAGCGTTGTTATTTCAGTAGTTTCATCGAGGGGTCAAAATGACCCCTTCCCGCCGTTCCAGTAGGTTAGATTTTCCCGCCGTTCTAGTGTTAAATGACTCACATGTATAACATTGATCATGGAGTTGTTTTTTAGGGAATCCTCCTAATGAATTTGTAAACAATATATCTGTTTTCAGTAAGAATTCTTGCCAAAAGAGATATTTTTTAAATTATTTAAAAACAAACTATTTACTTGGATGTTTAAATTTAATAAAATTAAGCATACGTATCATTTTATATTTTTTATTTCTTTTTATATAAAAATATAGTTAATAAAAAAAAACTCTTTAGAAGGTAGGTGAAAGGTAGCAGTAAGTAAAATTTTCTTTTAATCCATTTTTAGGCGACTTCGTTATTATATAAATACGTAGCACCTATAGACGTTGCCCGGTCTGTCTGTCTGTCCGCATATAATAGATCAAAAACTACCCAACTGAATGGTTTGAAATTTAATATTTATAATCGCTACAGAATGTTCTCGAGTCATTTTAAATTTTATGAAAATCAAAGCAAAACTTAAAAATATATTAATAAAAGTTTTCTTCATTCTATTAAATACTATCATACGTAATTAATTCAGTCATAACCCATGATAGGTAATGATTCGAGATTTCCATGGTGATTACGTTATATTTAAGATGGAATCATATTATTTCCGTATTACTGAAGTTAATATTAATATATATAACCGTATAAATTTTGTATTCATGCATTTTTGCGTAAGTATGCTAATGCAAAAGCTTAGATGCACTAATACAAATGCTCAGAGCTATTGCATCAATTTCTGAATATTTATAAAACTAGTTATAGTACGAAAGCACCTCATTTGCCATATTTGACGTACAATTTGAGACTTGTTGATTATTGTTGTTGTTTTAATTATCTGTTTAGAATTTAATTTTGTTTATGGTTCATTTTTCTCTACGTTTTACTCCACTTTTTATACTCAATCCTTTAATCAGTCTTTCTACTTGAGTCAATAAAGATTACACTTCTTTTTTCTTTGTTTGTCTGTTTGATGGAATTTCCAAACTTCTTAACCAGGTTTATTTTTATCTTTAGACTCTTTCTCTATATTCCTTTCTCATTTATTTTTTATTTATTTATTTTTATTTATTTAACTATTCACAAATTAATTAAAAGCTTCTTTAAATACACGCTCTCTATCGCGAAAAAAAAATTGCGAAACTTTATCGTAAATATTTTTTTAAAGATATCTTACGAAGACTAGCTTGTTTCTAAGAATTTTAATTAAGTTAATTTAAGTCTGTAAGAGCTAAAAATAAGTTAAAAGAAAAAAAAGATTCTAGTAAAAGTGGATATTTTTACAGAAAATGCAAAATAAATAAAATTATTACTTTCCGTCAGGCATGTTTAAAAAAAGGAAGAAAGATCTTAAATTTAGTCTTCATTCATATAGTTAAAAAAGCTTAGATGTTCAGTAATATGTTTAAAGAAATATATTTTAGCAAATCGCAAACATTAAACTTCATATTTGCATCTTTATAAAAAGTCTCTAAAAAATTTAGATTTTTGTATAGATATCTTTTAATTTGCATTTCGCAGATCCTTTTTAATGCTATACGTGTTACAAAATTATTTTTTTAAAAGCTAGAAGCAGTTTAAATCTTTCGTGTAGATAATTTTAAGATCAAATATATAAAAAACAGAAAGCCTTCGACTATTATTGAAATTCATATCAAAATCTCTTAAAAAGAAATAAAAACAAAATTTTTGTCCTATTTTTAAACGTTTGCGGATTAGACTGTATATATAAAAACGATTATATTTCCTACGGGGGTTTAGAATGATTTTTCTATTTCAGATAAGAACATAATACGTTATTTTCTATTGCTTTCAAAAAGGTTCATTACTTTTGATTTTTTAAAAAATACATACAAAAGAATATTTTAGGCCTGGGTGAAAGTCTTATTTATACTGCACTGTCAATAAAAGAAACTACTGAATAAAGTTTTATTTAAAAATAATTTCAATAGTCATTTGCAATTGCAACCACACAAATACACATTTAGACTAGAAGGAAAAAGGGATACACACACAATAATTTGGCTAAAAATCGTCGTATAAAAATGTTATGGGTGCCAAACATCTACTTGTAAATGCTATACGTGGATTAAAATTTGAGACTCATCTACATATTAAAAATTGCATCAACTTCCACTCACATAGAGCACTTTGTTTGAGTTCCATGGATGACTGTTGTATCATTATCTAGTCTGAAGTAAAATACCCCTTTTTCATGCTCCGAAAGAGATGTAAAAGATTGATGTGTTTGACCTTTAAAAATGATAAATTAGTTATGCATATCCTTTATAAACCAAGATAGTAAAGTATCCTCTCAGGCAAAGAGCGAGACACATTGAAGTTGAATATAAAAGACGCTCTCATCGCCCAGGCGTAAAGGTGAATGGAGCAAAGGAATGGGGTTTAAAAAAAAAACAGTTAGAGCGCACTTGAAAGGATAAACTTTCACATTACGCATTTGCCTACTTATTTTAATGTATTGTTGCTCAACGACAATGCGCTTCGTGGTTGAATGGTTAGAGCTTTGCACATATGCTGCATTGTGGCTTTGGGTTAGCTGATTAGCTAAAAATCCGTTTCAATCTAGATTTTAGGTTTTTCTCTGTACTCTTGAGCGCAATTTTATGAAACATTTTGCAACTTCATGGAGAGAGAGAATTTTGAGTTTCTAGTTACTTGAAAAAATCTTGGTAGTCAAGTGCATTTCTCCTAAGACTTTTTTCATAATCTTCTTTAAACGATTCTCTTAAGTCCTCTATTACTAAATCGATTAAACAAGGTGGATTGTCATCGAACGGCGTAGTACATCAAAGACTTCTGCTTAAAAGTAGTGGATGTTAATCCTTGATCTGACTTATGATTCAACTCTTGCCATGGGGGTCTAGTCTACTAGTGTAATAAGGTTCAACGACTTATCTGCTAATTTTTACTAATATGTCTCTCAATTATAACATCTCTTAAAATAAGTCAGCTGGATTTCATCAAAACACTAAAGTAGACGCATTAGAAATGAAGATATCCAACAGTGGATAACGTAAGGTTGGTCGATTTATAGTTCAACTTGAGTATTTCCTTTTCTATTATGATATTTCATGAAAGCAGTGTTATTCACGTGAAGAGTTTGCTAAAATATATCCACATTGCAGTTATAGTAATTTACAAAAAATCTGGTTCGCCTTGACGTTAATCGATTAAATCGTTGTCGATAAAATACGTGCATTGTAACTCTACTTCCAGTATAAATATTGTTTGTCATATAAGCAATAATGTAAATTCTATAAAAATATATTCATTAAATAGACGCTAAGCAGCTCATGAATATTGTGCAAGATTTATCATTTACGTAATCTGCATAAACTTAAATTTTATGTAAAATGTGCATGTGTCTCTGTGCGAGCAGAAAACATATTTATTTATTAAATAATTATAAAAACTAGAAAACAGGAATTCTACTTTTTCAGAATTTAGTGTCGACCCCGAGGACAAATAATTATATGTATATAAATATAGATACAGTAGAGTCCCGATTATCCGGGTTAATCGAACTTATACCTTTGGAATGGATCATTTTCTTCTGATCGTCTGATGGCTTCCATTATTATGAAACAGTCATTATAAATGAAGTGTTAGGTGTAGATGAAAGAGCAGTCGTAAAAAGTTAGAAATCTGATTTTCTGGTCAGATTGGAAAAAAAAAATTATGGCTGTAACATATTATTCAGAATCCGGGGTGGAAACTATCTTATGTTGCAAAATAAAAGTGGATAACTTATCATCGACTAATAAGTTTAATATTTACAAGGTATTTACATGTTACTATTTACAAAATAACTCAGCTAATTTAACATTACGGCTTAGCTCACATGCCTTGTCGGCAACAACTTAGTAAACATTCTTCTCATCTCGTAAAGTCTAATTTACTCAGCTTGTCAGTTCTTTTGAAAGGAAAGAAAAAAAAAAGAAAAGGAGAGAAAATATGATGGAGTGCGTATTGTTCGAGCGTTACACTCTTTCCCTCACACTGCATTACTGGTCCCTCAGATGCCAATATGATTATATTATATATGATATGATTATATTACGATATTTATAATACGATATGATTATATTATATTATATATGATTATAACAATGTCTATAATCCAATTTGTAATTATCCTGATCATTATTTCTAAGATCATTTTCATATCTCTTTTCAAATTTGCTAGACGAATCTGCAGTTCGCTGTGCACTATACCTGTGTGATGGTTGGGAATTTCTTTGCTCCTGATAGCTACCTCTGCCTGATAGTCGGCCTTCATAATTATAATTATTTCGAGCATGATAGTAGCCTCTATTTTTGTACCTAGGAGAAAAATTTGGATTATACTTTACTTTTGAAGTAAGTGAAGCACTTTCTAGCGTTTCAGATGCATCAGGTTCAACCATATCCGATGAACTATTCACCAAACCTTCACTTTCTGTCATATCTTGAGATATTAAAGAATCTTTAGTCTCAAAATTTTGATTAATCTCTGATTTATCTTGGTAAGAATTCTCTGAACTAGGTTTCTCATAACTATTTTTATTGTAATTTCCATGGTTAAATGACTGTTTAACATATCTTTGGCCATATCTATTATTGCTTCTGTTAACAATTGGTCTATTAAAATTTCTGTTCTTACCCCTATAATCGAAATTCCTACGGCAATCTTTTACAAAGCCTTTTCTATCATGTGCAGGACTATCAATTTCATCAGATAAAATTATGCCCATCCGTGATCCTGTGTCAATATAATGTTTAACTTTATGTGTAGTCTCTTCCCCTAGTTGGAAGCTACTAGTAAATTTTTCAAGCAGTTCATTCAACCTAACTTGTTGCTCTGAAGTGAGATGTCAACCTTCATCTTCTCTAAGAAAAACGGTGTCTAATTCAACGGATTTTATCGCTAATTCACTGGGAGGTCTATATGTATCTTCAGCGAATCTATACTTCCACCTACATCTATCAGCGAAGAACCATTCTTGATTTACTACATCCAAAACAATTTTTGCTTTGCGTAAAAAATCGATTCCTAAAATTGTACGATTATTTCTGGCATTCGGCAGAGCATAAAGTGTTGTATTAATGTCGCGACCTTCAATTTTAACTTGAACTTCTGTTTTATAAACTTCGGCAGTGTTTTTTAGCCCATCCGCTAAGACTACGATCATTTGAGTTTTCTCAAACTTCACACCTTGGTCTTTTAATAAAGAATACAAAACTTCACCCGCAACGCAATCTGTTGCGCCAGTGTCAGCACAAGCTGTGCCAGAGAGACCATTTATGCTTATTTTTACCAATAATGTTGGTGATGTTTGCATATTACATGTACGAAATTCTAGTGCTTGAAAGTGCACCGATACATTTTTCGGAGAACAGGTTGGACACTTGGATTTAATAACTCCCTGGTTTCCACAACCATACCAACTTACCATTGGTCGATTTAGATTCGAAGGATAAATAATTTTATTTCTCTTGGAGTCCTTTTTATTGCCAATTTTACCAAACTCATTTCTTTTAAAATCTAAAGGCGTTTTTTCAAAGCGATTAGAATTCCCGACCTCACTGATTTTATTTGATCTCTTTATTTCTACTTTGTGTGACCTCAAATTCTCATGTAAATCTAACTTTTCAGCTAATTCAACAGGATATGTTAAATTCTCTCATTGGTCTAAATAATGTTCTTTGCAATCAGGGGAAACCTTTTTCTTTAATTGGTCAGCAATAATTAATTCCGATAATTTTTCAAAGGAATTTATATTTAATTCAGATAGCCATCCCTCAAAATAGCTTCTAATTTCAAAATAATATTCTTTCCAGCTAATATCGGTTCGCTTTGGATGTCGACTAAACAAAACTCTAAACCTTTCAGCAGTTAATTTGAACCTCTGCAACAATATATCTTTTATATAAGAATAATCCTCAAATTTTTCTTCCGGTTCACGCGCTATTAATTTACCGATTTCATTTGGAAGGACTCCAATTAAATACGTAATCCACAGTTCTTTAGAAACCTTTAAAAGTTTCATTTGCCTCTCAAAAGTTATTAAAAATAAAGTCATATCATCCTTTTCAGGATTGAAATCGGTTAACATCTTTTTCAAGTCAACGCGAATTGAAGAAGTTTCTAGAGGGTTGCTTGTATTTGGAACAACATCTGTTGTTCCTGCTTCTAACCTGATCTTCTGTAGCTCAAATTCTCTTTCTTCGGCTAAACGTTTCTCTTCCTCAAGAGTCTTTCTTTCTTCTACGATATTTTCATAAATTCCCTGTACAAAATCTATGTTATCTTTAAATGCCTCACTATTTACAATTTTATCACGTAATTCGAGGACTTTATCATCGCTACTTATTTCTACTTTTAATTCTGAAGCTAATGTGATTAAATCAATTTTCTTACCCTTAGAAAGAAACGCCATCATTTGAACTAAATATGTTTTAGCTAACTTCAAACTTAATTTGTGACGTAATTTTTAACATATATAGAACATGAATAACATACAATATCTTTCAAATCTCAATATAATGACACCAACTATTTGCCTTTTTTTTACACAATAATAAAGCAAACGATTTTTTATTTTTCAATAATAATTATTAGAATTATTTCTCTTATGAATATCTTCATTTAATTCAGATACTAAAATACTTGAAGCTAAAGACGACTTTTCGTATTTCCATTCTAAGGAAAATATCATTCAGGCTGAATAGAACAATTCCAAAATATTTCCATTCTGGACGAATCAAATACAATTTTCAAAAATCCTCAGATTCCGGATGAATCAAAAGTACTTTTGTATAAATTTTTGTACTTTAGTATCTAAATTTTCTTATTAAAACAGCTTAACACAATTTAAAATAATACTTATCTTCATATCTTGCTTTTATTCGTGCCCGACGTTGGGGAGCCACTTCTGTAATATATTATTCAGAATCCGGGGTGGAAACTATCTTATGTTACAAAATAAAACTGGATAACTTATCATCGACTAATAAGTTTAATATTTACAAGGTATTTACATGTTACTATTTACAAAATAACTCAGTTAATTTAACATTACGGCTTAACTCACATGCCTTGTCGGCAACAACTTTGTAAACATTCTTCTCATCGCGTAAAGTCTAATTTACTCAGCTTGTCAGTTCTTTTGAAAGAAAAGAAAAAAAAAGAAAAGGAGAGAAAATATGATGGAGTGCGTATTGTTCAAGCGTTACATGGCGGCGATTTTTTTCCCCCATTCTGACCAGAAAATCAGAGTTCTAACTTTTTACGGCTGCTCTTTCATCTTCACCTAACATTCCATTTATATTGACTGTTTCTTAATAATGGAAGCTATCAGTCCATCAGAAGGAAAAAACTCGGTGAAAGCGGAAACTCCGATAATCGGGACTCAACTGTAGTTAAGTTTTAAGACTTGTAACACGCGATTTTATTTTACGTAAAGTGACACATCCGCTGAAGAATTCATCATTTGCGATCCAATGTTAAACAACATCTACAGTAAAGTACACTTAGGACATCACTATCGCTGAATAATACACAAATCCAAAAAAAAAAAAAAAAAAAAAAGATTTCGTCATTCAAAATACTCTACAAAAAAATCAGCTATCTAAACATTTACAGGGCTTCATTGGCTTGCATTATTAATATATATATTTAAAATTTAATTTAATTTCTAATAGCTCCATGTTTTATCAGAAATCCTTCATTTATATTTTTTTTCAAAATAACACGTATTTTAATAATTTTTTTTTCAGTTTTTATGGGAAAATGGCAACAAAAAGATATAATTGCTACTTTTCTTTCACTTTCTACAGAAATGGAGTTCATCCGTTGCCAATATTAAGCAAATGGCTCTAAAAACTACAAAAAAAATTAATATCTCAAAAATAAATGGAGATGCAGTTTTCAAACAAATTGCATTAAAAAGTACTTTTTTCCAAATACGACGGTATAAAAATTGAAAATGTGTAATGCTTAGAAGTCTAAAAAATTGCTATAGAGTATTTGATCGTACTGCTTTGTTTTACGGCTGGCTTCTGTAAGGTAACGTTATTTTTTGGAGACTATACAAAATAAGCTGGGAGAAAGAAATAGCATACCATACCGGGGGCTAAAAAGATAAAAACTAATAGGATTTGTCTAAATTTAGCAATTTGTGATATTGCCAAAGAAAATAATAATTTTATAAACTCGAAGCATCAAATCAACTTTTAATTATCTAATTAAATTACTTACTATTTGATGCAATTTCTGCGAATGGATTTAATCGACATAACTAATTTTGCTTTTCAAAATAAACTCTGAAGATAATTCCAATTCCAAAATAAAATTAGTTTCGTTATAAACTTTTATTTTAGGGGTAGCTGACGTGCATTAAAGCTATTTGTGGTGCATTAGGAAGAATTACCTAAAATCTTTCATAGATCGAAATTTAATTTCAATTTGCTTTAATATTCTTTACGTTAAGGTATCCTCATTTATACTTTGAAATGTCATTTTATCTGTTCGATAAATCTCCGAAACCTTAAAATAAATATACGATATCCATTTTTTCAGTTTTATTCTCAAAACTCTTTTCATTTAAAATTATATTAAAATTATAGATTTGTTTTACTAATAACTAATATTTTTCTATAAGTACAAAACAAAAGATACATTTATTTTTATTAATAAAATACTATTAATATATATTATATATATTATAATAATTAATAATAATAATAATAATAAATTAATTTTTAGTAATGTTGTAAATCAAATGGATAAATAATAAATTCATAACACAGATTAAGGTACATTTCAATGTTGCTTTCCATAGAAATTTAAGAAATAATAGAAAAATGATGCTCAGAATGTTTTCATTTCTTTGAATAGCACCACTAAAATTCATTTAAAAGTTACACTTAATCATTCTGTAATATACTTCTCAATAATTATAATTTAACATTATAAAATATCTCAATACTGTGGTAATATAAATTAAAGCTCATATCTTATAAAAACTGCTGAAATAAACTTTAATTATATGCCTGAATTACTGAAATTTTTTTCTGAATTTGTCGGAATTTCGACTTTTATCAAGATTAATGTAAAATTTAAACATTTTTAGATTAAGCTATGTTCAGGAATTAACCGTAGATTATATAATAAAGAACAGATAAAGCTATAATTTCTGAAAATAATTATGTAGCCAAACTGCGCCATATTCCTCCATTAACTTTTAACATGCATGTCCAGTCATATCAATGTTCTCAAAGATAATTTTTATTAAAAGAACTCGGTTCTTTGCATTTAACGAAAACATGTGAAACGATCCACTTTCTAATATTTTTGTTAAAATGACTTTATAGTATATAATGATGAAATATCGTAAGGATCCGATAATTATAAAAATGGGTAAATTGCATCACTGTTCCATCTAATCAGACTTAAAATATTTCGATTGCTATAAACGTATCAGTATAAACAGGTAAATCTTCAATTTAACACCAGAACTATCGGAAATTTGAGTCAAGTTTTATAAAAATATTTCACACCAAGAATGTTCATTTAAAACAGTTTAACTTTATTATTTACCGTTTTTCTTCTTTGTATATTTTAAACTTATTTCATAATCAAATTTCCAGTTTGAACCGAAACATATTCATATGGTAGGCGTCAAAATGTCGGCTCACGGTAGTTCTAGTGATATATTTATAAATTGGCTTGATTTTTTAATTAATGTTCCTTAAGGTATTTATAATGGAAGGAATTAGATTTTGAAGAATATAAAATGTTTAATTTTTTAAAAATAAAGATGTCAAGTAATTATTCTGTTTTACTGTATTTTTACATATATCATAACACTTCTTTAATTTTTCTCTCACACTAAGTTATATTTTGAAAATCTGATCATTAAACTTATAGACAGCGTCTCTAGGAACACTTTATAAAAATATCTGCTACAAAATATTAATATATGTAGAAAAAGAAATGTTTTAATTTTTTCTCTAATTATATATTATATGTATATAGATATGTTACATAAAAATTTTACTTCCCAATATTCCTTTAAATTATTCTAATTTCCCGGCATATTCACTATTTTCCTATTTTTTAATAATATCTGTTATTTATTCCTATTTAATTTCCCTTCAAATTTTAAACGCGTATATTAATAATTATCTTATTCAAAATATTATTTTAAAGCTTTTAGACCCTTAATATATTTTTATCAGCTATCCTACCTATAATGTACTGAGAGAAGTTTGCTTTTATTTTCGAATGTTGTAAAAGTTCTTTTTTTTATTTCCATTCTTTATTCCACGAATCTAATTTCACGCGCATGTTCGACGCTAGGTTTTTTACTTCAAAAACACTACTCTTCTAAGTACGGGATTATTTCGCCTTAAGCCAGTACCCTCTCGCGTCATTAGCTTAGCTTCCCATCTTCAGGAGTGCGCTTTTCACTAATTGGTTAATTTCCGTGCTTCGTCAGTAATTGTTTTCCTCCGCTAGTTTAACAAAAAGCCATTGCACAGAATTTGGAGCTCACATTTCTGTTTAGTTTCATGTGCTGAAGAAAATGCTAGCTGATGTCTATTAGACACGTAGTTTTCTAAATTGTACCCGAAGGTTTTAAAGTATGACGTAGAGACTCGTACAAAAGCCTGAAATCTTTACTGATTTTAATTCCAATGTGGGAGTTGTTTAAGTTTTTGTGTCCGATGAATAAACGTCTTCGAACGATAAACTGACATCGTTTTTTTTCCTGGAGAAATCACCGGATATTTGAATCCGTTATACTTACGCCATGACCTTTTGAATTAGTAACACGACTGCAACAACCACCATGTGTTCTCACTTGGAGCTATACTTTAATACAACGAATTATTCTTCGCATCGATCAAATAAATTAGCATCCTAAGCCAATATGTCTCATCTCCATTATTCGACGTGACATTAGCTGTTAAAAACAAACTTCACACAAGTCCACTGGACTATTCGACTGCAATAACAAACTTCGCACAAGCCGGTAGGATTTTACACAAGCCGGCAGGATTTCACATATATACGACTACATATATATATATATATATATAATATCCGAAAAATATTATCTAATTTAGTGATAGCATCATTTAATAAAATGCCAATAATGTTGTATTTATTATACCAATTATATCGTAAAATATTTAAATAAAAAAGTATTCAATGTGTTCCAAGACTCCGTAATTAATCACTTAACTGACTATTTTTTCATTCATATGTCATTTAATTTTCGTTGAATTCTATCTATTATTTTTGTTTAATTATACAAATAGATTAAGGAAGATTTTATGTACATTTTAATGCATCTTTTTCCTGTAAAGCTAGTAAAAAATCGTATTTAAAACGCGTTTTCCTAATTTAAGGCTTAAATTTTGATATTTAAAAAAATTTAGTAAGATATTTCAATTTATTTCATATCAGTATTTTACTTTTAAACGGCTCTTAATTTTAAAATTACTTCATGGACAGTTTTTAGTAAACAAAATATATATATGTTTCATTCTGTTCAGTTAAAACTTTTAAAACATGTTACCATGTTTATCAACAATCCTATCCTTTCTCTCAAAATATACCTTTATCATTTTATAGTTTTAAAAGCTCTTGCCTGCAGTTGAACTTGTGGATTACACGTCAAATCTAGTTTAAAAGCACATCTGCTTTTCGCGCTGATTTCCCAGAAGTCTAAATAAACTCTGAAAGGGCTAACATTATTTACAACACCGTTCATAGTTTAATTAAACTGTGAATTCCATCATTTGTAAGTTATTTTAATTATGAAATCTTAAATAATAGAAGAAGATGGGTTATATCCGCTGTAAAAGTATATTTAAAATAATATTATCATGCAATATTCCATACTGTTTTTTAAGAAAGATTAAAATATGCGTTTTGTATTTATGTTATATGCGTAGCCAAGCTGCATACCGTCTTTGATCACATAACTACCATATATATAAGGTATATGAAACTTAGTTTATCTATTAATCTTTAACAAAACATGGACTAAATCAACTTTTATAGTCATAAAATCCGTTCATGAATTATTGTCGTTGTTTTCTTTCTCAAAATGTGTGTTTTTTTTTTATTAGCACAAACAAATTAAGTATTATGCGTCAATTTATGTGGCAACACTTGTAGCATTATGCAAAGCTGAGGCATGACAATTCAAAATGGCAAAATGCCGAGTGCACAAAAGAAAGCATTGTGCGTATTCTGACTCTTCTAAACAAAATCTATTACCACTATTTACTGTTTTCGTCCACGTTTTGGTAAATTTGACATTTAACAAGTTTAATAATATTATATTATATTATAATCGTTGTTTTATTAACAAAGTTTCGAGTTGAAAATTTACGCATAAATAATTTTGTGTTATTAATTTTTTACTTTTAGTTGTAGTTCATGAGTATGTGACAATAATTTCCGTCATATTCTTAAATCAAAAGTTATGATGTAAGGAATCCCAGAAAATAATTTATGGGTACCCTGTATTTCACATATTAATCTAAAATAAGTTGCAGTTAAGTCTGTATTCAAGCTACATAAAACAAAGTCGTAGAAATTAATTATGTTAAGTTGAACAAAGGAAATTAAATAATTGTCATTTTTTTTCCATTTCCTTGCCTTGTTTAGTTATTACGTAAGTGTTCGTTTTAAAAACTGTTTGTATAATTTAGGAAAATTTTACTTTCATATTTTTTTAATTTATGAGGGGATTCAACACAAGCTACCCGGATTACAGAATGTAAGTGAAAACTTTTTGTTTAACCCTTTATGTACTGAATTATGAATTCATGAAAATTTCATCTTCTGAAGTGTTTTTCGTGAATTTTTGAAACTACATTAGAAAATTTATATAATCATTTAATGGATTTTAGAAGGATTGGGGATTTAGAGGGATTAATTACATTTGATGTTATAAGGATTTTGTGCAATATTTATGACCCCACTCAAATCTTTTATTTTAAATATTTTCCGTAGTATTTTGTAGAGTTAGGAAATGTACAAATATAATGTTCTTACAATAAAAATAGAGAAATTTTTCCGAATTGAAAAATCCCCCCTCCCCCCTCCCAACGCCAAGAAAGCTGAAAAGATGCAAAGGCAAAAGAAATCATCCTTTAAAAAATATTTATTTTGTGTGTGTGTGACCCATAATGGTTTTGTAACATGATAAAGTAATGCATCTATAACTCATTCTAAACTGTATTACTACTAATCGATGTATTAAATGAATTTTATAACAAGTTATTTTAATGGTACTTATAAGTATCGTCAGTAGATAAAGGATTAATTAAAAATTCTAATACATATTATTGATTTGTCCACTGACAATATCAAGGAGAATTTTTACATAAAAATTATCTGTTTTGGATTCAAATAAAGTTTTAAAATCTGCCGAAAGCAGTATCTTAGTATTAATCGAGATGTCAGGGGTTAAAGAAATCACTAGATATTTCTCTTCTTACAGCAACCTTTTTCATTTTGGTTATTTCATGATTAAAATGCTTACTTGATTGCATGTCTGTTAAATTTTTGTTTTATTTGTAGTATTTTATTTACCCATTTATTTATTGATGAAGATTTGAATTCGTTATGGATTTTTAGTTTGAAACAAGTTCTGAAATATCTGTACTGTTTTAAATGAAAACGATTTAATCTTTCGTAGTCCGTCTGCAGCAGATAGAAATAAATATTTAAAAAAATAGGCTTCAAAATTAGTTTTAAAAAGAAAAAACTAAGTAAATTGAATTACATTTTTCAAACAAATTAGTTGAAAAAACATTTGCTCTTCCACTCAACGATATAAAATATATTTATGAGATGTTTATAACTTTTAAAAAATTGCAATAAAAGTGCAAATTACTGGTCAGGAGCTATCATCATCAATATTACGTAAGAGTTACTCAAGCATAATATACATATGCATATATCTATATATGGTCAATTCCATCGTAACTGACGTAACACTTAATCATCGAATTTTGTTTTCAAAACTATGTAGAAAATTTACTAATAAAGCTAGAGCAAATTTTTACAATTTTAAATATTTCTTATGTACTTAATACCCAAATGCCTGCAGCTATTTCAATCTCTCTTTTAGTCCCAAAAATTGCAATTAAAAATTCTGTAACTGATGTAACATAAAATAGACAGACATTTTTTCTGCCTTCAATGAAGTGTAAAAATAATCAAAATTATCCCGTTAAGGAAAAGGGATTTAACGTTCTCAACAAAACAACACAAAGTAATGAAAAATTATAACAGTAACTTGTTTAATTAATTTCTCAACAATAACAAGAAAAAATGGCATTACACATGTCTGACGTAACTTTTAATGAGTAACTGATGTAACATTATGACTTTACAAAGACAATACTGGTACTTAATTTAGTTTGTAAACAATAATTTACAATGCCTTTTTATTAGAATTTTATTATGGAACATAAAAATATCAAGCTTTCCAATCATACCCTTAAATTAAACATATTATACATTTCCCCCCCCCCCCCAAAAAAAAAAAAAAAATTATAATTTTCTGTGCAATTGCCCATATCATCAGAGGCAAAATGCAAAATTGTTTAAATGTTTAGTATGGATGGTTTTTTAGTAAGAAAAAATGTTCATTATATTTTATGTAACATATAAGATTAATTGCATTCTTCAGTCATCAAACAGTGTTTTATTTGAAATGAATTCATCTTGTTCAAAGCACTTATAGTACACAAATATTATTGAAGCATTTCAAGTTAAACTAAAAATTTATGATCGATTCACAATTTAAAAGGCCAATATTAATATGAAAAGTAATGGAATGCAACTTTTTAATGCGCATCTTTTTAATTTGTATCTGCGTTGCAAACCACTTTAAAAAAATTAATGGATGAATAAAGTTAATTTTTTGGGTTGAAGTTGGTTAAAGTGACATGGGGTTAAGTGAAAGGCTTGTATTTGAAAAATGGACTTACATTGAATTGTAGAGTCAATGAAAAAGTTTCATTAGAATTTGTACCAATTTTCTTTTAAAAGTTATATATTTTTAATTTCTTTCTAAAATAGTTATTTATTCAAACAAACCCAAAGTTTTTTTTCCAACGCATTTTTACCCAATACTTTTTACATTATGCTTTGAATTAGTAAGGACTTCATTTATCTTTCAAATTACTTTTGTAAACTTAATTTAAATTAATTTCTCTAAAGCAAAGACATTATCGTTTAAAAAAGTCATTAAAATAATCAGGCAAATGTCTTTTTTTAAGATAATAAGGACGAAATTTCCAAATGTTCCTTAAAAGAACTTGCATAAAAGTAGCTGATAAAAGTTTTATGAGCTGGAAAGACGATGAAATAATCAGTAAAAGAAAATATATGGATATACTTTTTTTTATTATGAAATACGCCCAAAATATTAAAATTTTGCATGGCATGAATTTTTCTTCTTTGTCCCCGATTGAATACTTGTAATCTGATGGTTTTATGCCTAGTTATCAATATAAATATTCATCCAATTAAAAATTTTAATATTTTAGGATATTTCATATGTACAAAAAATAAATCTATATGTAATTTCGAAGTTGTTATGATTTATTAGTCACAGGTTTGCCAAAGAATTTTGGCTCCTGAATATATTCTATCTTGTGCTGCGTGTGCAGTCTTGCCAACATATAAAAAAGCGGAATGTCAGGCTGGGTATCGTCTGAGTAGCTCAGCTGGTATAGCATTGGTGAGCTATGCTAATGTCCCTGATTGGACACATTTTTATTCTGTTGTTTTTACGCCTAGTTAGTAGTACAAATATTTATGCAACTAAAAATATTCAATATATCAGGTATTTCATAACTACAATAATTATATTTATATATCATTTTAACGATGCTGGTATTTTTTAGTCTGATGTTTGCCAAATGGTTGAGGCTCATGGAGATATTCTATCTTGTGCTGTGGATGCAATCTTTCCAGCATATAAGAATGAGGTATGCCAGGCTGGGTATTGTTCGTGTAGCTCAGCTGGAAGAGCATTGGTGCGTTATGCCAATGTTCCTGATTTAAAAAGTTTTCACTCAGTTGGTTTTAGGCCTAGTTAGCAATACAAATAGTCAAGCAATTAAAAAATTCAATATTTCGAGAGTATTTCATAACTAAAAAAATATATATTTATATATAATTTCACCGATGCTGTGATCTATTAGTCACATGTTTTCCAAAGGATTGCGGAATATCAATATACTCTATCTTCTTCTGCGGATGCAGTCTTGCCAACATACACTATATGGCCAAAGGTGACCGGCTACTTGCGATTTTGCACGTTTTGTTAAATATCTAGAAAACTACATGAAGAATTATCCTGAAACTCCAGGTTTGTAAACATAATAATACAGGTCATACAGTTCCATGAACATTTTTTTTTCGAAACCCCACAGGGGACTGTCAATAAATTGAGAAAGAACGAATATCTTTTGGGTAACACTGTAAAAACTAATGTAGCAAAAGCGTTCAAACTGTAGATTATGATTAAGTGCCTTATTGTAATAAACTGTGTTCATTTTCATGAGGATAGCATGTATACTCGTAGAGAAATTAAAGTTTTTATAAAAAAGTCTCAAATTTTGCCAAGTTTTTTTGCTTATAATTTGTAGAGGTCTTAATACAAAAAAAGTTATTTCAGAAAATATGACAAGCAGCATTGTACTACCCTGCAAACAGAATTAAAAAATAATAAAAATTGTATGAAAAATGAGTACGGTTACTAAATACTGATCCACTGCGGATGCCCGAATGTAATCAAAATATAATTTGCATAATGTGTTAGCTAAATGTATAGAGTTACTTTTATGAAAGTCTTAAAAACACATTTTGAAAAGTATGAAAATTATCCTTGATATAATAAGCTGAAAATCCGTAATTCCCAAATGAAAGCAAAAAGATGAGGGGTTGTATCCAAATACAGTAGTGCGTGCAAGATTGTGTCAAATCAATGTTTATATGGAGACAGCCTCTGATCTTTTTGCTTCATTTTGGGAACGACGGATTTCGAGCTTAGTCTTCAACGATAATTTTCAGAATTTTCAAGTTATGTTTTTGAGACATTTACAAAAGTTGCGCTATACATTTAGCTAACACATTATGCACATTATATTTTGATTGCATTAAGGCATGCGCAGTAAAACATTATTTAATAAACCTGCTCAGTTTTCATACAATTTTTACTATATTTTAATTCTGCTTGCAGGGTATTGTGTACAATGTTGTTTGTCATATTTTCTGTAAAGAACTTTTTTTTATACTAAAATTCATCAAATTATAAGCAGAAAACTTGGCAAAATTTGAGACTGTTTTTATGAAAACCTGAATTTCTCTTCGAGTCTATCTATGCTATCCTCATAAAAATAAACACAAATTATTGCAATAAGCTACTTAATCATAATCTACAGCTTGAAAGCTTTTGCTACATTAGTTTTGACAGGGTTATCAAAAAGATATTCGTTCTTCTTCCATTTTTTGACGACGGGGCTTAATTTCTAACAAAAAAAGTACCGGAGCCCTAATATTCAGCGATACGGTACTACAACTGTACCGTTCCCCCTCCCTCCCTTTAATTCCAATCTGCTGTTTCATATTTCGTACATTATTCGCAAATTTAAAGCATTTTTTTTTTTATTTTAGCAAAATAAAAATTTTAAATATATCTATCAGCAGATACTTAGCTGTCAACAATTCCATTTTTTACTTATCGCTCCTTCCGAATAGTAATCTGTTAGAAAATGCTCTTTTGTTTTCAAGAACATCCACCAGATGGCAGCATCAGACAATCATTTTTTTATTTGATCTACTGTGACAGACACTCAGTTCAGTTAGTGTTGCTTCTTCCCTTATAGCAGTTGGCAGCAAAATGCTGCTTGATTAAAAAAAAATTCAATAATATTCCAAAGGAATATAATATGATAAAAAAAAAAACTGCAACAAGCCATAGTTCAAAGTATTTCTTTGTGTTTGTAAATAGTCTTATACATCTGTTTTGTTTTTATTGTGAAGTGTGATCTGTACTGTGACCAGCATATATATTATTCTAGTGTATTCAATCTTCTAATAAATTTTTTTTGTTCATCCAAAGAAGAGTATATTTCCATTGAAACACATCAAAACATAAAGGTAAAACTTTTAACTTTTTTTATTGTTTACCTATTGAGGAATTTCGTATTCATGCCTTCCATATGGAATAACATTCTAACAGTCGATTATGAGACTGAACTTATCTCAATTTTAAATATAGTAATATAAAAGAAGAAAATATAATATAATTAAATTCAAAGAAATAATTATTTTCTGAATGTTGGTATTTTTCACAAGTGAATGATATAAAAGAAAATTCAAAGAATTGTTCTTATTTTGAAACCAAAAGTGTATTGATAAGAAAAGAAATTATTTTGATTTTGATTTTGCCAGTTTCTTATTGAAATTTTATTATATAAGTTGCAAATGTAAATTTATGTTTTAAACAAAGAATTTAACATTTAAGAACAGTTTTTCTGAAATCAAAAGTAACTTCAAAAATTGTTCTCAAGAATTTTATTTTGTTCTTATTTCATCATTAGCATTATATTTGAGTTTATAATTGTTGTTTTGATGTATTAATAAGAGAAAAAAGTTTTATTTTCTGTGAAATAAGCAAATATTATTATATCATAATGTCTAGTATTAAAGAATCTCATTATGTTGATAAATTAACTGATGACAACTATTCAGTTTGGAAACTCAAAATAGAACAATTGTTAATCAAAGAAGGTCTGTATGATGTTGTATTTGAACCTAAAAAGGAAAATGATGATAATTGGGTAAAAAATGATAGAAATGCTAGGGCATTAATTTGTTTAAATATCTCAGATTCACAAATTGTTCATGTCAGACATGCTAAAAGTGCTAAAGAGACATATGATCAATTGAAATCTGTTCATGAAAGAGTAAATTTAACAAATAAACTTTATCTTCTTAGGAAGCTGTATTCCACTAAATATAATGAAAGCATTAAAATGCAGGATCATATTAATTCTGTCTTAGAATTAGCAGAAAAATTAAGAAGTATAGGTGAAGTAATACAAGATGATAATTTAATAGCTATTTTGCTCTGTTCCTTACCAAATTCTTATAGTACCTTTATAACTGCTATTGAAAGTAAATATGAAACAGATTTATCATTAAAATATGTTCAAAACAAATTAATTGATGAGTATCTTAGAAGAGTTGAAACTAAACAAATTTCAACAAAATTTGAATCTATTGCTTTGAAGGGTAATAGGGATAAACCAAAGCATTTGAATAAGCAAAAATTTTGTTCTCATTGCAAAAAGAATAATCACAACCGTGAAGATTGTTTCCACTTAAAGGGTAATAATACTAACAAAACAAAACCAAATTTCACCCAAGATAGATCACGTCAACAGTTTAAAAAACCAAACAATTTATCTGCCTCTACTGCTAGTCAAAATGAAAATCTATCAGATTCTCAAAACTATCATGAATTAATGGAAGAATCAAATTCTTTGAATTTTGTTATGAAATCTCAACAAAATGGAAATAAAAACAAAAATTTGTCTTTTGTTATTGATTCAGGTGCGTCTGTTCATTTAGCTAATTCCTTGGAACTGTTCTCAGAATTAAAAAGTTCGAATAAAGATACAATTACAATTGCTAATGGAACTAAATTAACTGCAAAGGGAAAGGGTAAATGTACTTTTAATATTGAAACACTTAATGGTCAAACAAATAGAGTTACATTGGATCATGTGCTTTATGTTCCCGAGTTGGATAGTAATTTATTATCTGTCCAGTCTTGTACTGAGAAAGGTTTTGTTGTAACATTTAAAGATGATATATGTTTAATTAAAAAGGGCAACATCTTAGTTGCAGATCCAAAAGCTGATGAGGGGTTATATAGATTAAAAATAATACCTACAAATGAAAAGGTATATAGTGCTTCTGAAATATTACCCGTTTGTTCTAATGTTAACTGCATTCTAAAATGGCACCAAAGGCTGGGCCATAGAAATTTGGAATCCATCAAGAAAATTCAAAAGGATGATTTAGCTTTAGGTATTACTGTGAATAATTGTTCTCATAATACTGAATGTTCAAGTTGCATAAAAGCTAAGTTAACAGAAAAATCATTTCCAAAAGAAACGCAATACAGAAGTAAAAAACCACTTGATTTGATATACAGCGACGTATGCGGTCCTGCAGAAACAAAAAGTATGGGATCAAAAAGATATTTCGTTACATTTATTGATGATTACTCTCGTTATACACAAGTATATTTTATTTCTTCTAAAGATGAAGTATTTGATAAATTAAAAGAGTATGTTGCATCAACAACAAACAAATTTAGATTGAAGATTAAATCTTTGCGTAGTGACAATGGAACAAAATATTGCAACGAATCTGTCAAAGACTACCTTAAAAACTTAGGAATAAATCATGAAACAACGACGCCATATTCACCGTCCCAAAATGGAGTTGCAGAAAGAAAGAATCGCTCGCTTATTGAAATGAGTAAAGCCATGCTTATAAATGCTAAATTGCCAAAAACATTCTGGGCAGAAGCCATAGCTACAGCAGCCTACTTACAAAATAGATTACCCACAAAATCAACTGAAAAGACACCATATGAACTGTGGAATGGGCATAAGCCAAATTTGAGTCACCTTAAAGTATTTGGATGCAAAGCATATGTGTATGTTCATAAACAGAAGAGACAAAAATTTGACGAAAAGGCCACTGAAGGAGTCTTTGTTGGTTACGATTTAAGAAGCAAAGGATATCGAATTTATATAGGTGGTAGAAAAATAGTGATAAGCAGAACAGTGAAGTTTTTTGAAAATATGAACTGTGAAAATGTCTTTCAAGAAAATCCTGAAGAGCGAATCTCAGATTTAATGCATTTAAATTTTTCAGAAGAAAATCTTGAAAATGATAGTGATGCTATCCAAATAGAAAATACTGCAGAAGAAATAAATACGGATGAAAAATCAGTAGATAGCCCAACAACTGAAGAAAGTGAAGATAATTTCCAGAGAAGAATATCTAACAGAGAGACTAAAGGAATTCCACCAGAAAGATATTCTTACAAAACTGAAGACAGTTGTTCCAAAAATCAAGATCCTGAAACTTTTAAAGATGTTTTACAATTACCAGTAAAAGATCAACAGAAATGGTTTCGAGCTATGAAGGAAGAATTTAACTCTTTAAAGGAAAATGAAGTGTTTGAGCTTGTTACTTTACCCAAAGGCAAGCACGCCATTGGCTGTAAATGGGTTTACAAAACAAAACATAATGAAAATGGAGAAGCAATAAAATGCAAAGCACGATTAGTTGCCAAAGGTTTCGCTCAAAAATTAGGCACTGATTATGATGAAACCTTCTCTCCTGTCGTCAAACATACAACTATTAGAGCTTTTCTGACCTGGGCAGCTTATCATAAAGCCAGAGTATTTCAAGTAGATGTTAAAACAGCCTTTCTACATGGTAAACTAGATAATGAAGAATTATACATGCATCAACCAGAAGGCTTTCATGATGAAGAAAATAAAGACAAAGTCTATAAATTAAAAAAGGCTATATATGGTCTTAAACAAGCCGCCAAGTGCTGGAATGAAGAAATAGAGAATACTCTAAAAGCATATGGATTTAAACAAAGTGAAGCTGATCCATGTTTGTTCATAAAAGAAAAATCAAAGAAGACAATTCATCTCATACTGTATGTAGATGATATGCTGATGAGCTCAGAAGATGAAAATGAAGTTAATGAAGTAATAAATTACTTAAAGAAATCTTATCCCATAACATCACTAGGAGAAGCAAAATACTTCTTAGGTATAGAAATTTACAGAAAAGAAGATGGAAGTTATTTACTTTCACAAAGAAGTAAAATAACTCAATTAGTTAAGGATTTTCAGCTTGAAGAAGCCAAACCAACTTATACCCCAATGGAAACTAACTATTATAGTTTAGATAAAGAAGAAAATCTTTTATCATCAAATGATAATTATAGACAAGCTATAGGAAGTCTTTTATATATTTCCTCATGCACAAGACCTGATATTACCGCTCCTACACACATACTAAGTCGAAGATGCAATAATCCAAGAGAAAAGGACTGGAATGCTGTTAAGAGGGTAATAAGATACTTAAAAACAACGAAAGACCTTGATCTCCACATTTCTTCAAAAGAATATCCTAATATAGTTGCATACTCGGATGCAGACTGGGGACAAGATGCTACAGACAGAAAATCCACCTCAGGAAATGTAATCTTCTTAGGCAATAGCTGCATTTCTTGGTTCTCGCGAAAACAAACATGTGTGACGTTATCGTCAGCAGAAGCTGAATATGTGGCACTGTCACAAGGAACTCAAGAGGTGCTATGGATCTTAAAATTATGTAAAGATCTCAATTTACAACAACATTTTCCTATTAGAATTTTTGAGGATAACCAATCTACAATTAAATTGGTTGAAAGTGAAAAATTTAAATCCCGCACTAAGCACATTGATACAAAGTATCATTACATACGAGATTTAAAAACTAAAAATGTTATAGATGTCAAATATCTATCAACAAATGAAATGATAGCAGATATAATGACGAAGCCACTGCCAAAAGCCAAATTTGAACTTTGTAGAAACCTTATCCACCTGGTGTCAGATTCTATCACAAAACGGGAGAGATGTTAGAAAATGCTCTTTTGTTTTCAAGAACATCCACCAGATGGCAGCATCAGACAATCATTTTTTTATTTGATCTACTGTGACAGACACTCAGTTCAGTTAGTGTTGCTTCTTCCCTTATAGCAGTTGGCAGCAAAATGCTGCTTGATTAAAAAAAAATTCAATAATATTCCAAAGGAATATAATATGATAAAAAAAAAACTGCAACAAGCCATAGTTCAAAGTATTTCTTTGTGTTTGTAAATAGTCTTATACATCTGTTTTGTTTTTATTGTGAAGTGTGATCTGTACTGTGACCAGCATATATATTATTCTAGTGTATTCAATCTTCTAATAAATTTTTTTTGTTCATCCAAAGAAGAGTATATTTCCATTGAAACACATCAAAACATAAAGGTAAAACTTTTAACTTTTTTTATTGTTTACCTATTGAGGAATTTCGTATTCATGCCTTCCATATGGAATAACATTCTAACATAATCTTTAATGCGCCTAATTTTAATGTTAATTAATTGAGATTCATTGTTATTCCTGCTATTAAATATGGTAAGGATTATGATTCGTATATAGTGTTAACACAAAGAAGGGATAGTTCGCATATATGCATTTTTATAAAAAAAAATGAATGAAATTTACAGAAATTAATATTTATTTGCTGAAAAATGGAACAATGTTTTTCAGTTTCTACAAATGGTGCATAGCTTAAACTATAACAGATTCCTTCCGCATAACAATCTGTTGTGATAAGTACTGGAAAATCAGATTAAATTAAAAATTTGTCGCCATTATAGGAAAGTTGCGATGCTTTTATAGAATAAGAAAAACTATTAATACTATACACGACGGCATTGTTTAACGACAGAACTTAGCAAGTTAGAAATTGCTTGTCAGACGTGGCAAATGAGGTACGTTTGTACTATAACTAGGTTTATAAATATTTTTTGCATCGCATATTGTACTGAATGTGTATTTTAATGTACTTCATAATTTCCTATCAATTTCATTCTGCTCGTAAGGCTGTAACGTCATTAAAATGCACTTGCAATAATTTTTTCCCATTGGCCGTAATGTAACGGAAAACTTTGGACTGTCCCTGTAATTAAACTATATATCCGATTTTCAAAAAATTTGAAATCACTCGACAAAATTATGCAACAATTATATATTTTAAATTTCAAACAATTCGGTTAGGTAGTTTTTTGTGCTGTTGTAGGCGGGCGGACAGACAGACGGACGGAGAGAACGACGACTATAGGTGATACGTATTTATATAATTACTAACGCACCTAAAAGGGGGAAACACTAAAACGCTTTCTATCAGAATATCAATACGTGGCAATTCAATTATATCTACTTACAAATGAAAGTGACTTCGTAAATATGCAGAGCAGAACCTTAGCATGAGCGCGTTTATGATACAAAATAAATAGAAAAATTACTAACGTGATAAATACTCGTACGCAATAGAAGACAAAAACCTCGAACAAACAAAACCTCAAGTTGATGCTCGTTGATTAAAAACAGAAAATATTCGTTTCAGTTTAGATGTCTAAAAAATAAAATAAATAAATAAAAATAAAAATTATTCTGCTGTCACAAAAGGAAATCGAACTGCAAGCAAATTTATTGCTCAGTCTCTTAAGTGGCACCTTATCAACACGTTGCCGACGTAAATTTGCAAATATCACTAGAATAGAAAAAAACGGTTTCTGTTTTCCTTGTTTTCCTAGGTTTGTTATTCTGATCGAAATAGCATTAAAATGATTTGAAATAGAATGTAATCCTTTATTTTTAAAGAGAAAAAGTTTTTTCTTTTTCTTTTTTTTTTTTTTTTTCTATACACGAATAAATAAAATTTTGAATATCAGACAGACTGAGCTCAAACTAGTCCAAGTCCAAAAACTGATATAAAAATTGAGTCTGTTTCATCTCCATCTCCTACAAGTGCGATACATTACGTCACATATAAGTGTTTTGATAAAAAAGAATGCAAAAGCTTGTGGATGAAAAAGAAAGGAAAGGGTAATTTAGTCTTCAGTTTTTCGGAAGCGCTACTGCACTGGGATTCGGAGCCCTGTATTTATGCGCTCAGGTGAATTCGAACCAATATTTAAATATTTACTCAAAACAGAGAAGTACCGGAGCCGAGCTCCGGTAGGCTCCGGCATAAATTAAGTCCTGGTTGACGATCCCTTATGGGGTATCGTGGAAAAATCTTCGCGGAAATATATGACCTATACTTATACTGTTTACACACCTGGAGTTTCAGCTTAATTCCTCATGTATTTTTCTAGATATTTAACAAAAAGTCTGAAATCGCAAGTGGACGGTCATCTTTGGCCATAGTGTATCAGAATGAGGAATGCCAGGTTGGGTAATGTCCGAGTAGCTGATTTGGTAGAGCTTGGTGCGCTATACCAATGTCCCTGATTGGACACTTTTTCACCATGTTGGTTTTACGCCTAGTTACCAATACAAATATTCATGCAATTAAAAAATTCAATATTTAGGGCGTATTTCATAACTATAAAATTAGATCTATATATCATTACACCGATGCTGGGATTTGCTCGTCTAATGTTTGCTAAGGGACTGTTGCTCATTAAGATAGTCTATTTTGTGCTGTTGATGCATTCTTTCCAACATATAAGAATTAGGAATTCCAGACCAGATATCGTCTGAGTAGCTCAGTTGGTAGAGCATTCGTGCGCTATGCCAATGTCCCTGATTGGAAAATTTTTTTCTCTATCGGTTTTACATCTCGTTAGAAATGCAAAAATTGATGCAATTAAAATATTAAAAAATAAATAAATCATTTGCTTGAGAAAGGGGTTTGTTTTAAGTTTTCCACAGAAGCTAAATTTCGTAATAAAAAAGCGCAGTAAAAAAATTCTTATTAAATTATTTACCTGTCTAAAATAGAGAATCAGTACTTGAACTTGAAAAAAAAAAATACATTTTAAATGAAAAATGTACATTGTACATGAAGATAACTAAAAGTTTCAAGCATTTTTCTTGTTAAAATAATGAAGACAAATTTAAATTGAATTCGTAAAAAAATAATTTGTTTAAAAATGGAACATTTCTTTTTTCTTTGGATTTAAATAATGGGTATTTATTTTAATGATTGCTTAGTCTACTAAAATATTATAATAAAATATTACTTTCAGCGAGGAAACTTTTAGGTAGCTTTCATTACAAAAAGCTACCTATTGCAGCCGTTCGGAGGAAAGCGATTTCAAAAAATTTTGGTATATTTTCATCGATCATGACCCCCAGACCCCGAAACCACCCTCCGTTCAAAATTGATATATATATATATATATATATACCTGACATATGTCACACTGTAACTCTCGTAATTAAGAACCGATTTCGATGTAATTCGGTGTGTACATAGTACATACCAATGTATCGACCGATTTCGTTGGCCAGCTTCATACGCCATTTTGTTTCAAAATGGCGGCCATTTAAATTTTTTATAAAAAAATTAAAATTTGTAATGTGGTACCAAAAAATTAAAAATGGAAAAATATTATTTTCTTAAGTATTTGACCTTTATACAAAGATTCCGGAGCAGTTTTTGTTTCGTCTATATCTTAAAAAATGGCTGTGTTATAGCATTTTGAATTTATAGCGTGGCTGACATTTTGAAACGTCCTGAATTTTGTCACGCAATACAAGGTGTATTTATGAACCGATTTCGATATAATTCGGTGCGTACATAGTACATACCAATGTCTCGACCGAGTTCGTTGGCCAGCTTCATCCGCCATTTTGTTTCAAAATGGCGGGCATTTAAAATTTAAAGAAAAAATTTGAAATTTGAAATTTGGTACCAAAAAATTGAAAATGGAAAAATATTTTTTTCTTATGTATTTGACCTTTATACAAAGATTTCGGAGCAGTTTTTGTTTCGTGTATATCTTAAAAAATGGCTGAGTTGCAGCATTTTGAATTTCTAGCGTGGCTGACATTTTGAAACGTCCTGAATTTTGTCACGCGATAAAAGGCGTATTTATGAACCGATTTGGATGTAACATCGTTTATACATAGTACATACTAATGTCTCGACCTAGTTCGTTGGCCAGCTTCATCCGCCATCTTGTTTCAAAATGGCGGCCATTTAAAAAAATTAAAAAATTAAAATGAGATAACAAAAAATTTGAAAATGAAAAAGATTTTCTTCGTATGTGTTTCACCTTAATACAAAGATTCCGGAACAGTTTTTGTTTCGTCTATATCTAAAAAAATGGCTGAGTAATAGCATTTTGAATTTCTATTGTGACTGACATTTTAAAACGACCTGATTTTTGTCACGGGATAACAGGCGTATTTATGAACCGATTTGGATGTAACTTGGTCTGTACATAGTACATACCAAAGTCTCCACCGAGTTCGTTGGCCAGCTTCATTCGCCATCTTATTTCAAAAGGGTTGCCATTTAAAAAAAATTAAATTTAGAATTTAAAATGAGGTATTAAAAAATTGGAAAATGAAAAAGATTTTTTTTATGTGTTTGGCCTTGATACAAAGATTCCGGAGCAATTTTTGTTTCTGAAATTTTGTTCTTTTGTTTACATCTTAAAAAATGGTTGAATTATAGCACTTTGAATTTCTAGCATGGCTAACATTTTGAAACGATCTTGTATTTGTCACGCGATAACACACGTATTCGCCTATTTCGATGTAAGAAGGCATGTGGATAGTATACATCAATACCTCGACCAAGTTCGCTGGCCAGATTCATCAGCCATCTTGTTTCAAAATAGCGGCCATTAAATTAAGAAAAATATATATATTTAAAGTGAGGTGCAAAAAAATTAGAAATTGAAAAAGGTTTCTTTCTTAAGTATTTGACCTTAAAAAGGATTCAGGAACATTTTTTGTTTGTCTTTACCTTAAAAAATTGCTCAGATATAGCAGCTTCAATTTCTATTGTGGGTGACATTTTGAAAAATCTGAATTTTTGCATGCGACAGCACTCGTATATATCAACCGATTCCGATGTGAGTGTGCATGTGCACAGCAATTACTAAGGTCTCGACCAAGTTCACTGGTTAGCCTCATCCACCATGTTGTCTTAAAATGGCAGGCACTTTAAGCAATCGCCGAATTTGGCAGCCAAATATAAGTTACTTTAAAGAAAAGCAGCTTGGATAAAGCTGACTAATTTCGCGAAATTCTCATTCATTATATTGATAAAAATTAGTATTGAATCTCCTATATGCGGTTTCCACTAAATTGAGCTTCGTGTGTTTGAATGATATAAGTTGGTTTTTTTAAAATAAGGAATATGAAAGCTACCTCTTCCTCCCGGCACTGGCCGGAAGGACTTTTTATATTCTGTTAGTTTGACAATCGACAATCGCAGGAAATTTCAAAATAAGTCACTATATATTCAAAAACCTAAATCAATTATAAACAAGAATGAAAAATCATGCATCCAGCAAAAATTATGAAACACTACACTTTCCTACACTATCAGAATACTGTATAACAATAAATGAAAAACTGTGAGAAATATTTTGTTCATCCCTGTATATGATATATAGATTGATATTTATGCTACATCGTATGCTAAAAATTAATTAACTTAAACGCATAGCACAGTTTAAAACTCTTTCAGCATTTTCCGTGATTCAACGGAAATGTTATCTATATACTTTGTGTATCCCTGTATATGATCTATACAATTTATATACATCAAGTAATATGCAAAAAAAATATTACATTTTAAAACGTGTATTTCAACTGAAAAGCTCTGCCAGCAATTATTCTTTGTAAGTAGTGTTGTAGAAAAATAGTCTTGTGTGTCACTATAAATGAACCATAAATTATATGCTCAACAACGCCTACAGTAGCGCTTGTAGTTCAACTCAGTAATATATATAATTTTCAATATGTTTAGGGAGGTGTAATATCTTTAGAATACACCACAAACGATTTTTTTCCCATAGGCCGTAATAGAATGTAATAGTTTTGAGTGTCTCTGTAAATGAACCGTAACAACTGCACACTTCCTTTTCAATACCAAAGATAATTAACATAGCAAACACCAATAACATATATCGATTTCATTGTAAACGCACTATACTTACGCGAGTTAGAGCACGGAAACACAAACAGACAGGTGGGCAGGCAGACAAACGAATTTCATAAACATTTTCCACGTTTGTTGGAAAGTGTTAAAAAAATGATCGTAATATCATATACCAAACATGCCACCATTAAAGAGAAATCTTCAATATATAGAAAACTTCCTATTATTAAAAGTTTGTATATGCGATGGTCTGAACATGTATTAAAGTCTGTATATATATTGAAGATTATTCTTTAACTATATATATATATATACACTGCTCAAAACAATTAGGAGAGCGCATGGTTTTAACGAAATTACGCAAATATTTACACCGATAAGTAACGTAATATAAAACATCCATAATTTAAAGTGTTGTAGAAAACAGATAAAGAAACTTTACATGAAAATTAAAGTTTATGACGTCAAAAACTAGAAAAAGGAAATAAGTGCAGAAATCGGGATTTTGCAGAAACGTCTGTTTCATTGCCTTAATTGTAAAATTCAATTGTTAAGATTGTGTTTTGAGAAAAGGTGGCTTGAAAATGTCACAACAACATGATTTACCGCAATCCATGACTTGGCGTGTTATCGGGACAGTTTAATTTGGGGAAACACGACAAAGTGTATTGGGCGCTGTTGGATTCGCAAGAAGTGCCCATGAAAGGCTGTGCAATCGATTCCAAGACAAATGGAATGGTAGTCATCGACAAGTGCAAGGTCGAAAATGTGCTAACACAGAAACTGATGACCGATATATCCTGTTAACAGCCCGTCGAGACGGAACGGACAATGCTACTCAGCTGCAAACACAGTTGTTCTTGGCCACAGGACGAAATGTGTCCAGCCAAACAGCCCGAAATAGGCTTCATCAGGGTGGTCTCCATGCACGTAAGCCAATGATCTGTATTCCGTTGACCTCAAGCCACTGTGTGGCCTAAAGAAGGTGGGGAACTGAACATCGAGTTTGGAGGCAACGTTGTCGTAGTCAAATTCTGTTTACAGTCGAGTCCCGATTCAGTCTGGATGTGACATCTGATGTATTTTGGCATGGAGAGAAAGAGGCAGTCAAAGTAATCCTACATTCGATCGTGAAAGATCACATTACAGACGAGGTGGGTTGATGTTATGGACTGGAAACAGCATAGTCCTGCATATCATTAGGAATGGCACTTTGACGGTCTGAAGTTATACAGACGAGATACTGAAACCTCATGTCGCATTTTATGTTGCAGAAATTAGTGATTTCTTTTTTCCATGCATGATAATGCCAAACTTAATACATTTTGTCTTGTGGGAAACATGCTTGAAGTTAAAACAATAGAGCGTATGGAATGACCATCATGGTCTCCTGACCTAAATCCGATCGAGCTGGTTTGGGACAAACTCAGACGGCGTATTGCTGCGAGACCGAGGCCTCCTTTCACTGTCCGGGACTTGGAGATTGCAGTTCTTGAGCAGTGGAACAGTATTCTCCAAAATCTTACGGATAATCTCATCGCATCCATATAAAAAGGTGCGCAGCAGTCTTAAGTGTTCTAGGAGACCACACGCCATATTAAAAATCTTGCATCATTTCTAAACAATTTTTTATTATCATTTACATGAAAACAAATTTTTGCCCTAAACCATCTTTTCATGTTCTTTTTATTTTTTCAAAGAACAAAAGCTCCCTTACAACTCTTTTCTTGTATTGCGCATTGATACACGTGTGCTATCCCTTTTATGCCCACACATGGCTGTCTTGTACTGTTCTCTTCAATTCTTTGCTTGCTCCCCTAATTTTTTTAGCAGCGTATATATATTTAACTCTTAATACTAAAAGTCTGTGTATATTCATATATTTCTACTGCAGGACCTGTGGTATTTTATTAATAAAAATAAAATCATAAGAAAATGCACTAGATTAATTTTTTAACACAAATATTCTAATTGGTAAATAAATCATATCAGATGTAAATTTCCAACAGGGCGAAAAATGTCCCGACCAGGATTCGAACCAGGAATCTCTTGGCTGAAGCCGCCAATGCTCCACCATCTGAGCTATCCCGAATGTATCTGGTGGAACTTTTTCACCCAGATAACCTTATTTATTATAGCATCTGGTCTGAAATCTGGTTCAGCTCAACCGGAAAAATCGCAGGTAATGGAACTCCAGAAAAAGACCGGATACGTAATTACACTAGATTAATTTTTAACACAATTATTCTAATTGGTTAATAAATCATATCAGATAGAAATTTTCAACTGGGCGAAAAATGTCCGACAAGGATTCGAACCAGGGACCTCTTGGCTGAAGCCGCCAATGCTGTACCATCTGAGCTATCCCGGACAAATCTCGTGGAACTTTTGCACGCAGCTAACCTTATTGATTATAGAATCTGGTCTGAAATCTGTTTCAGATCTGGTCTGTTGAACTGAACCAAATTTCAGACCAGATGCTATAATCAATAAGGTTAGCTAGGTGAAAAAGGTCCACCAGATTCGTCCGTGATAACTCAGATGGTATAGTATTGACAGATTCAGCCAAGAGATCCCTGGTTCGAATCTTTGTCCGGACATTTTTCGCCCAGATGGAAATTTACATCTGACATAAGGAAATGAATTAGACTTGTGGCGTTTCTCATGCCAATAAGCATTTTAGTTGGGACTAAAACCAAATTAGTCTTGGTACAAAATAAATGTGATGTTTTGTTTGCATATTTATTAACCTTTTACCCGCCAACGTTCCACAAGTGGAACATAAAATATGTGGTGCTGTATCTTTTTAATTATTGGTTTAATCTGTTTGAAATTTTTAATATATCTTTTTAAAAGACGTGTTTTAATGGATTAAAAATTGTTTTTTTATAATTTTTTATGGTTTCTATTTTGGAGCTTGTTGAAATGTAACAAAAATCGTAAATGTAATATACTGTGCTTTTTACTCTATCTATAATTTTAGAATTCAAATGTGAGTGCTGTGATGATTATTATTTTATTGCTTAGTGTTGTTTATTACGTTTTATGCACAAATGAATGTTTTATCTTATTTAGTATTTGTTTTATGATCATTTGAATGCCAATGTTCCACATGTGGAACGTTGGCGGTTCAGAGTACAAAATTATCTTATTGTTATTTTTTTTAGTGATCTTGATCATTTTTACTGGGCTTCCTCGGGCGATTATTATTTTAATATTTTCGTACCAGTATTATTAAAGAATACATTTTATGATATATATCTCTTGCACCTGTTGCCAAAGTGTCTGTGAAATACTTTTGAACCAATAAATGCCAAGAAAATCCACAAAAGAATTGAAAAAACAAGAAGGAGGATATTTGTATTATTATAGTGATGACAAAGTTGTTTGTATACGATGGAGTGACAAAAGTGTCGTTACTGTTATATCAAATTAGGAAGATAACATATCACTAACTCAAAGTGGAACATGATATTCTCGAAAATTGAAGCGAGAAGTTTCAATCAAATAACATCGATTGATTAGATTGTATAATTAGAATATGGGTAGTGTAGAATTTTTGGATTATTTGCTTGGAACATATCGTCCAGTACTTCGATGATAAAAATTATGATGAAATCTGTTTGCAAATGAACTAAATATGGCTGTTGTTACTTGTCATGCAGTAGGTTCAAAAGAAACCCTAAGCCATTTGGAGTTTAGTCGTGAAATTGCGACTGTTGCCATAAAAATTGGATTTGATGGATGAGAAAGAGAATAGAAAGTCCTACTGCTCTAGTAAGTATGGGCATTAATTATCACCTCATTCAGTAGCTATTGTTTTTCGTGTACTACTCATGAAGATTCTCAAATCGACAGAAAAACATGAATAAATGGTGTGAATATTATGGAATGTGTATGCATGAAAAATGCTTTCAGGCTTTTCATAAACATTTTGATGTTAGTGACTAGTTAGCATGTTCTTTAAAATAGAAACATTTTTTGCTTTACCCTGTTTTCTTTGTTTTGTTATGTGCGCAGAGCTGGTATGATTTCGAAAGAAAAATTCGCCAAAATGTACAAATGTTATTAGTACCGCCAACGTTCCACAAGTGGAACATGCCTGTAACTCCACTTCTATTTTACATAACATCCCAAAATTCGGCACGCAACCTGAGAATTAATCTAAATCTTCTCAAAAAAATTTCAAATTAATTTGACAAGCAGTTCATGGTGCGGCGGGTAAAAGGTTAATGCAACAATAGATAACTGTTAAAACTAATGAAAAACCAATATTAATTACAGCATTCAAATACAAATATATTGGTGATAAAGCAGGAAATAATTGTAAATTTTCTGTACTGAAAAACAAGGTTTTATATTTGGTGATTTATTTTACAATGTAAAACAAAATTTTTGCATATACATGAAGAGCTTTAAAAACAGCGAAAAAAGTAACGATTAGCTATGAACTAAGATGAAATGAGTAAACTTTAAGAAAAATAAAAACACTTTATATAATAAAGCATAGATGTGCATTCTAGTAGTATTTCTTAAGCGAAATATAAATTTTGGTGTAGCAAAGAATAATCTGCATAAAAGATTAAGCTCCCAAATCCAAATAAAGCATTATTTATATTTATGTTTTCATATCGTTAAAAATCTTATCAAACTCATTTTAATTTCCATATCTTTGTAGCCACATAATTATAAAGAACTATTAATTAATACTAGCAAACAGGAGAGCCTTAATATCTACGAAATTTAATCGGAGCATTAAATGCATGTTTTCAGCATGTTAGATTCCGTCAAACAGAACTTCCGTTGGATGATTTAGTTTCTAAACTTTAGCGACACGTTTGACGTTTATTTCTTCAATGAATTTCGTAAAATTAAGTGAGATTTGATTAAATATTCAAGAATGTTGGGAATGCTTGTACATCGTTTAAATGTCCTTAATTGTATAATAAATTTAACCAAACACTTTTAAATGTAATCCCTCATTCTGTGTTGACATTCATTTTTATTTATTTTCAAGTTGCGTATACCTTTGAACTACCATTTAACAAACTTTCATTTTCTGTTCAACCAAATTCCGTATTTAACGATTTTATTTAGCATTTATTGGAAGATAAAGAAAAATCTGTAAATAACGAACACGGATCTCCATTTAATTTTTTAAAGATCAAAATTTCAAAGTACTAATTGTTTTACGAAGGATGCCATTTTTGAAAAAAATATTTCTTGTGTCAATAATCATAGTACTCTCCTTTTTCTTTCTTCTTGTAAACATTCACGAATCTACATAGCTGTTTTATTCAAAAATTTTTGAATTTATTTTCAAATGATGAACAATCAATGCGTTTTCATTATGCATTTTCTTATACCTACAATACAAATCGACGAACTGCAATAATCAGATGGTATTCTTGAAAATGTGTTCAAAGCAAGAAGCATTTCAAACATAAAGCATGCCATAAATGGTAACAATTGTTATGAGCGATGTTTGTTTCTTTTTCCAATTATATTCAATTTTGCATTAAAGACTACTTTATTATGGTTGTCGCAAACATTTAAATTAAAACTATGGAAGATAAGTTTTTATTTATTTGATGAAAAACTTAATTAGCATACGCAAAAAATATAGGACCAATAGAAGTCACCGGTGTAAAGTATGGATGTTATATCAGAGCTGAAGTCAATGTGAAAAGTGTCTACTTAGAATAAGATAATTGAATAGTTTTCTATGTAACGAATTCCTTTACAGAAACTATGAGATTCTTTAAATAGAAGTTTAAGTGAATTTAAAAACGACTGTAATATACATGTTCAAAATAATGACACACATAGTATGGATTTGAAAAACTGGCACACTTTAAAAATCTTGTCATTTTGATAAGTGATTTTCATTTGTTTTCGCACAAACAGTTGATTTCAAATGGTTAATGTATTCTGAATTCAATCGAATCTTTAAATGCAACCTTTAAATAATTCAGTGTGTTAGTTTCTGTGAATTAAAAATTTCGTACGAAGATCGAGTTTCTAAAATTTAGTGTCACATTTGACTTTTTTGTACAAAAAAAAAAAAAAATAAATAAATAAATAAAAAAAATGATTAGTTACAAAATTCAATGAACGTAGTAAATAATGTGCATAGTTCGAATTTGCTGAATTGCAGAATTATTTTAACGGAACTCTTGTGATATCGTTAACTCTGTGTAGAAAATTATTTTTATTTATTTTTAAATTCCATATGTAAATGCTCGCTATATTCGAATGACTTCAGGATGATATTTAAAATAATTAGAGAAAGAGTGTAGATGTGCAAAAAACGTGATTGAGAAGATGTGTTGAGAAACTTGAGATGAGTTTTTTTTTTTCCTCGAGCAAGCAGTTACCTCCAAAAGCTTTAGGAGAATATATACTAAATTTAATAGAACAATAAATACAGACTTTAAATAACTCAACATGTTATTTTCAGTCAAATGGTACTTTCGTATGAAGATTTGGTTTCTAAAATCCACACACACACATTTGACACTTTCATTTACAATACATTTAGCAAAAATTCTACAAGAAACCCTTTATTCGGCGTTGAATTTAATATTTATTTATTTCTATAATGCGTATGTAAGCGGAATATATTTTCTAATGTCTCTAGAACGGATACTTAAAATAATTACAGAAAATGTGCAGATTTTCAAAACTAACACAAGTTAAAAAACCTGTCATTTTATGCTTTTTTAAACTAATATTTAGCTTCACAACCTTAAAAAATATGTATACTGGATTAACTCAAAACAATAAATGCCGCCTTTTAATTAATAAGCAAATTCCGTCAAATAGAACTTTCCTCTAATGATTTAGTTTCTAAATTTTAGCCACAGATTTGACGTTTATTTATACAATAAATTTCACAAAATTAAATGAGATTCGTTGAAGCATTCCAGAACGTAGGAAATGAATGTATATTGTTCAAACTTGTTGAATTGCAGAATAAATTCAGCAAAATTACTATGGAATGGTTTATTCTGTGATTAATTTTGAATTTATTTATTTTTAAATAGTGTGTGCAAGACTGTATTTCAAATAATGTTTGCAATATGATAAATATATGTCATATATAACCACATGACGATAATGTATTGCATTAACTGTTAAAGCGTGTTTAATGAAATGATAAAAAAAAGTTTAAAACGTTTTTATCTGCTCAGTGTTTACATGTTGCAGCTTCACTGAAGGCTTTATTAAGAAAAATGAGTATAACCTACAGTTTCACTTTATATCATACAATGATTTGAAATGCATCAATCACGTTTTTTTACGTTTTCTCTCAAATTAATTAAGTTATACACAGTTTTTACGTGCTGCAGCACTACTGAAACTTTTATCAAGAGAAATGAGGAAATTCTGCAGTTATACGATATGTAACGCGATGACTTTAAACGCTATCATTCAAGATTTTTACGTTCTCTCTCAAATTACTTTGATGTATTTTTACTTTGATGTATGTTAATAAAATAATAAAATAACGCGAGAAAACGTAAAAATACGGAACAACCGAAACAGGTTTTTAAGACCAAAAGTGAATTTCGGTAATCTTGCTTTCCGGCCAAAAACGAAGACGAAAATGCCCCGAAAAATTTTTTAAGTAATTAATACATACACAAACTTACATATTTATTAATTAACTATACGAATTTATTAAATACACATAATTATTTATTAATTATACGTGTTGCCTAAGTTGGCTGTCTGTGCCTTTGACCAAAACATTTATTTTCATATACAATAAAATATGATAAAAGAGCTGGACATTTATACGATGAAAAGTTACATATAAACGTGGGAATAAATATTTTGGAAAGCGGTGCAAGAAAGTTTTACATTGGAACTATGAAAAGAAAATTTCTTGAACGTTTGAAAGAACATAAAAGAGGTAGTTTCCAATATCGTCAGTTAACAGCTCTTGCTATATTTTATTTAAACAACCCTCACAGTTACATAGACTTTAGTAATGTCCAGATAATAATTCCATGTTATACTGCTATAGATGGCCTACAGAAAGAATCAATTGAAATAATGGTTAGAAGAGAAGTAGTTTGTAACGATAACATCGTATGTAATATCCCTAAACTTTGGATGCACATGTTAAAATAATCTTTCCCAACTAATTTTTTTTCATGTCGTATTTTTCAACATCAAGTATGTACTGCTATTTTTGGTTTTAGCAAAGTTTGTCTCTTTTATTTTCAGTTCTGCATTAATTTGAATCGCCTTACAATGGATGTAGCCACTGCTTGTCATAATGCTCATTCGATTTTCTTTTATTTATTTTTCACCTGGTAGATGACGCCATAGCATTATCCTTCTTTAAATCATTTGAAACTTTATTTAATTTTTGCCTGATAGATGGTGCCATTGCATGTTTTCTTGCTTGTGATTGGTCAAAGCGATATTTGATCGAAATATAACGAACCTTTTAGATTCAAGACGATTTGCTCTGTTTTTAGACGCATTACGATAACGTTTTCCTGATGAGGGTCACAGATGATGATCGAAACGTTGAATATTTTAATTTTATTTTAATGTTTGCGTAGTTATTAGATTTTGCAACATTTTATACACCGTTTTGTAATCTCGTGATTTTTATTTTCACGTTTATGTAACAAAAAATATGTTTTAGGTATACGATTCTCGATTTATCTTTTATAATTATTTTTGTAAAAATCATCTATTATACTAGAAATTTCTCAAAGAATATTCTAAATACTTACCCGGTTTCAAACTATAATTTTGGATTAATGTTAAGTATGCAGCTTTTAATGAGCACTCGAAATCGTCTTCAAAATTTAGTCATATATGCATTGCTTGCTTTATAATTTACATTGAGACAGTCATGACTGAAAAGTATAAACAGTGAAAGTCATAGCAACAAATAAAGAGTGTCTCATATGAGCCAATACAGATTAAATAAATGAATAATGTTGAAAGTTTCCGAAGAATTTTTGGAATACAGATTGTTTCGGCCCAGTCGAATTTTCGGCGAAATTCGGGTTTGAGACCGAAAACAAACACGAAACCGAATTTTCGGTCCATCTGTAGTGAAAAACATTAATGATGTATTCAAATTAGTGCTCCCGAAGGGATACGTATTTCAGTTATACGCTTAGACGATATACGTATAAACGTATAATACGATCCTTTGAAATACGAATACCTTAACATATACGTTTAAACGTATCCGGATACGTATAAGGGTACATCGGTTAAACGTATATTTAAGTACACGTACATTTAAAGTATACGTATATTTCAAGTACCGTATCTACTTTTAGTAACAATGGACCTCATCAGTCTGACGTCACTGAATAAGCTGGGAATCTGTGGCTTTATCGTAGCAATCTGCATATTATGTTTCATATATAACATCTTGTTATTTTTCTCTTAAAATATTTTATATCATTTATTTTCTTCTAATTTTCATTAATTTAGACCCAATTGATAAAGTAAGAAATGGTTAAAGTCCGTTTGTCATTTCAGAATCGACCAATTTTGCTTCAGTATAATTATGAAGAGCTTGAATCAAGGCAATAAGTAGACGCAGTTCTTTTAATTTTTCATTATTATATTCTTTTACGTATTTATTCTTTGAAAATAGCCTAATTCATCTTTAAAAAATTGCTATTCGCTTTCTGAAAGAGACTCTAAGCTTTGATTCCTTAATATTTATTGGTACTTCGGGATCCACTCCATACATTTTAATCGCATTTTTCCGCATGGAAGAAGAGAAAGGCCAAAAAATCGAGCCTGTATTTAGAGTCTATTGCTTACATCGCCATCTATTGTTTGTAATTCGACCTAAAATCGAAAATCACGTAAAAAAACTTTTGACCCTATGCATAACCCTCCTGCAAGATTTTTTTTAAATATCTGTCACCGTTTTCAAGTTACTGAATCTTAAAATCAGTCAGTCCTTTTTAGGGCACCCAGTATCTATAAGTACTAACTCCATGATTTGTTATTTTTTCATATGAAAATATACATGTTTCATTTTTTTTATTTGCAAAAATGCGTCCGTAATGGAAAAACATGTAAAATAAATAAATCAAAATATTAACTTTTTTAAGTTATTCTGTAAAAAAAATAAAATAATATTGTACAAATCTATAGATCATAATTTATTTTTATGTTTAATTTGAAGTCAAAATATGGAATAGTTTTTTTGTAAAGTGTACGGCAAAATGTAATTTGTGTAGAATAGGAGAGGATTCGCGTCGCTCATCCTAATACTTTTCCATTTTTTGAATTCATAAAGGTTCAAATATCCTGTTTGTTTTATTTTTATGAGTTTCACTTAAAAAATGACATCATGAATAAGAAAATGAGATCATTTACCTATTTCTCTCTCTCATCCACAGCAATAAAAAAAATTGTTGCCGCTATTATAGAAATCTTATTAAAATGTGAAACAAACTAATATATCAATAATATTTCTTTTCTTAATACTAAGTAATTAATATATTTTTTTTAAGTTCAAAAGTTAATATGATACTTTTGGATCAAAGTGAATAATACGTCATCATACACATCACACTACATAGAGACGCAAAAATGAAGTCACCTGAAACTGTATTATTTCACAATAAAATGTTTTTTATAAGTGATAATGGATAAAGCGATAAAGTGATATATGGAAATTCAATATTGGTAAATAAAATAGTTTACCTCATGAAAAAATTATGATATTTATACAGCATACTATAATATACAGCAATGTTTTTAAAATCAAAAACTAGGATTGCATTAAAGCATGATTTTTTTTATTCATATTTTATTTTGTCTTAAAACGCAAGTCCCATATTTACAAACAAGTGGGTAAGTGTGATCACAGATCGCACAGACAGTTTCGTTTAATATTCCTTTAAAAAACATTTTATACTTTTTCAAAATCTGTTAGTTCCATATTTCGCACCAGGGGCGCACCCTATTCTAAAAAAACGTCTATCTGAAACAAATTCCGTTTTACAGCCTGTCCGTAGATATATTAGTCGGGGGGATCGAGCCCATAGCACCCGAGATAGTTACCCGATTAGGTGCCCCCTGGCGGTAAAAAGTGGAAAATATGGCGGCTAAAATATGTAAGTCTATAGTGCATAATATGAAAGAGTGGTCAAAGGGGTGTCGAAAAAGTTAGAAAAGTGCTCACCGGGTGAAAAGTGTGGAGGTTAAAAGAATTGCTTAAAATACACAAGTCAGAGACCAGAGCTGTAAATATAAGACTTTTTGATATTTTTATGATTTGTCCTGTGGTGACAAGGGTTCAGCTATAAGCATTCAAAATTTCAAGTCTTCAACTTAATTTGGGGCTCAGTTAGAAAAAGAAGCTTAAAATATACAAGTTAGAGCCTAGACGGGTAAGTATAAGACTTTTTCAAATTTTTATGATTTGTCGTTTGATGCGAGTTGTTCAGCTATAAGTATCCAAAATTTTAAGTCTCCAACATATATAGTTTCTGAGAACGGGCTCGGTGACAGACAGACAGAGGAATGAGACGAATAGGGTTTCGTCAGATGAACGAAACCCTAAAAAGGAGCCGCATTTGTAAAGGCATAAAAATTCAATGTTTTGTGATTACTACAAATGTTGTTTCGAAAAATTTATTTTAAGCATTTTTTTTTTAAGTAAATGAGCGTTAATTTCAATGTGAGTTGGTGTATTATCAAAAATTAAATACAATTATAATAAAAACTAGCATGTTGTGGCCATCACAAAACTTTCTTCTATATAAATCACGTCAATTAAATCATTTAAATAGTACAAGAAATTACATCAATTTAGCACCAATTCATATCAAAGAATATCTGAATTTGAAGTTTGATGAAAATTTGTGCATTAGTTCTTGAGATAGAGCTATTGTGAAAATTCTGAAAAACATAGCATAGCAGCGCCACCTGTTGAGCGATTTACACCAAAACATAAACAGCACTAATTGATATCAAGGTATAGCTGAATCTGAAGTTTGGTGAAAATTCGTGCATTAGTTATTGAGATAGAGCTCCTACGGAAATCGCAAAAAATGCAGCATAGAAGCACCATCTATTGAGCAATTTGCACCAAAATGTACAAAACGTCAATTCATGTCAAGGACTAACTGAATCTGAAGTTTGATGAAAATCCGTGCATTAGTTCTAGAGATTGAGCTATTTTGGAAATCGTGAAAAATGCTGCATAGTAGCGCCACCTGTTGAGCGATTTACACCAAAAACTAATCAGCACCAATTTACATCAGGGACTAATTGAATATAAATTTTTATTAAATTACGTGCATTAGTTCTTAAGATAGATTGCCCACAAAATTTGAGTCACATACATACAGACAGATAGAGTCACAGACTCACAGACAGACATTTTGTAAAAATATGTTTTTCGGAATCTCTGACCCCTAAAACGTGTAAATCAGTCGAAAACCGTAACTCAAAATTTTTCATACATCCAATACTTTCTTCTTGTAAAGATAAACGAAAGTAAAAATGAGCGAAATACAGGTTTGCCATAAGATGTTGCGCACTTATTTCTCTAGGGATTAATACAAGCAGGACGCAGAATGCAGAGTCCCCTAGTTTACAAATAAAAAATATCTATTTTATTACATAATCTTGTAGCAATACTTATTTCTTCATGTTTCATACTATTTCATGAATTTGCCTTAAATAAGTGTCTCATTATATAAATTGTGTAAAGAAGCATTTGTATACTAAAATATTAATACCATAATTAGACATTGTGTACATATAATGCATTTTTGCTTCAATGCACGTTTACTTTTCTTTTAACCCTCCGACTGTCTTGGGAAAGGGCAAAATTGTAATGTTGTTTTCACTGCATTTTGTTTTAAATGCTAAAAAAAAAAATGATTCTTTGAACAGTTTATAAAAAAACTTAATAACGAATATGAGTGCAATCCTTGGAAGTATTAATCATTGTTCAATGTATTAAAAATACATTAAATCAATAGAAGTATATTACTTTAAATATTGCTTGCATTGCAGTGAAACCTGGAGCTTAGTGAACGTATTAACACGGGCTTGTCAGTGAGGGGGTTAAAAATGACACTATATCCACAGAAAAATATTGAAAATTCTGTATTTTTAGAAAAAAAAATGCTTCTATTCCAAAAACATAATGAAAGTTTTAATATGTTTTTAACAGAAATACTAACGTTGAATTTAATTTTGCATCTGAATAATAAAATATATATACTACTCATATTAACTGGGCAAATGAAGATGTAAATGTTGCTGAATTCCAATTTTGAGCGCGTTAATGACTTTATATTGTATCCATGTTTCCAACTTTTACACTTGGTTGTTGCCCCTAATCATTCAGCTGGTGATAGGGAAGGAAAAGGTCATTACATTCCTTCTCTGCTTGACACACTTTTAATCTAAAATTGCACTACTTGCTGTTCTATTGTGGCTATTTTAGCTTCGTGTTTTAAATACTTATGTAGATTTAATACTTTATAGCCCACAAAGTTTGAGATGTCTCCTAATTTATCAAACTTATTCGCATTATTTACTTTTGCTTGGGTTGTACTTGGAATACGTCATTCCATAGTTTTCTTTTTTGTTCTTTTTGGAATATTAAAACATATTGCAAAAATCTGAATAATAATTAAACGCTAATAATAATAATAAATTTATAAATTAAACGCAAATGTTTAGGCCACATATCATACACCATTTAGAATTAGATACTCCATGGCTTTTTTTACAGCAATAGCTAAACATCAATTATGTTTCTCAGCTGATTGTGACTTGATTAGACGGATGGTCTACACTGAGAAAAAAATATAGTTCTGGCATCTAGAGTCTAAATTCTGGATCTAGAAAAAATAGTTCCATGTCATCCCAATAAATTTTATTTCCTTTTGCTTCAGAGTTCTAGAGTCTCTAACTAGAAATCAAGAGCGCTTTTCTATATTCTCGTGGTGAAACTTATTTAAAAACCTCTGCAAACAGATGCGAATACAAGAGGTTAGTCTTAGTAACTATAATTCTAGTTTATGAAACCATCCCAGAAATCAAGCGATAATTTCTCGCTGCTGAAACGATTCATTATCATTTCGTCGCCTAGTAAACAGAGACTAGAAATTCTTGATCATTTTGTCTATTCAAGTTAGTTGTTTACCCTATTTGCACAGCTAGAAAATCTATATGTCTGTTTAGGGATAAAGAAAATGACTACTTATTCATTCTAGGTGAAGGCGGTTTTTTTTCTCAGTGTAATATTATTAATGAAAGGCATGATTGATCTATCGAGCTCTATTGAGCAATAAAACAGCCTTCAGTATGATCAGCTATGAATGGGAAACAACATTCATCTACTGTGGTGGTCAAAATTATAAGGACAAGGCAAAAACTGCCAAATCTTGATTGCATTTGGCCGGAAATTTATTCAAATTTAATGGCTGGAAACCAATTAAAAATGAAGAATATGTTTATACGTTTTTATGGAAATATGTGGAAAATTCATATTTATAAAATATATTAAGGATTTAAACAGCCATCTGATATGGACAAAATTATAAGAACAACTGTATTTGTGCGTTCTAAAAAGTAAAATTTGCATGTTTTCTGCTCTGCACACAGAACTCCTGGACGATATAAATGTGTAGCAAGCGTTTGGGATTGTCATATTCTGTTTTTCAGTTATGCCGCTAGGTACAATGCTGTCGGAGTTTTAGGAAGGGAAAGTGAATGCATTTAAAAGTTGGGGGCTTTTTGTAAGCCAAATTGCGACAAAGCTTAATAGATCAAGAACGGTTATTTAAAATTATCTTAAAAATCCCGGTAAATATGGACTGCAAAGACATACAGGTAGACCATCTTCTGTTTATGTATAGGCGAAAAGAATGACATAAGGCGAGCTTGCTCCAAAAAACAAATGGCAACAGAAATAAAACGGGAATTGAACTTAGAATGCAGCGCTGAAACTTTTTGACATGTTTTACAAAAAGAAAAAAAAATGTTCGCTATGGTAAATATGTGTCACGACCGCCTTTTACGAAAAATCCTAAGAGACTGAGGATGGAGTTTGCCAAAAAATGCATTACTATGGGAAAAAAGTAGGATGATGTTATCTTTTCCGATAAAAAAAAGTTTAATTTGGATGGACTAGATGGTTTTCGCTATTTCTGGTATGATCTCTGTAGAGAAATAGAAATTTTCTCAAACCGTGCATTTTGAGGTGCCTCAGTAATGGTTTGGGGAAGTTTTGCTATTGGTGGAACTACTGCAATAGTTTTGTGCAGGCTAGATTGAATTCTGAGAATTATGTTGATGTATTGGGCGATAATCTTTTACCGGAAGCACCGATAATAACTAGTGGAGACTGTTTTTTCAGCAGGACAATGACTCAGTACACGTTTCCCAAACTTCAAAATCGTGGTTTGATGCTAATTTTGTGAAATTACTTGATTGACCAGGCAGAAGCTCTGACCTGAATCGAATGGAAAATCTGTAGATATTCTGATACACGAAGTATACAAAATTGGCATACAATATCAAAACATGCAAGAGCTCATTTCCTCCATCGTAAAAGCCTGGTCAAAAATTTTCAAGAACGTTCTTAAGGAACTGTCAAACTCCATGACGTCAAGACAGATAAAATTGATTGAGAAGAAGGATTATTTATTAATTAATTGTGTGTTTCAGGCAAAAACATTCATTGTCCTTATAATTTTGTCAGATTTTTACAATGAGATATTTTGTTAATTATGGTAAAACATTCATATTTTGCATTTTCCAATGTTTTGCATTCTACAATGATTTCTAGCATAAAAAAGCATTTTATGTATAAATTTCACTTTATTTTGTCCTGAAATAATTTTTTTCTGTGCAATTTTCAATTGTTCTTATAATTCTGACAACCACTGTAGTGTTTCAGAACTCTGCTCCTGTGCGCCAGGACGAAACGGTATAATACATGAATTATACAAATCGCAGCTGCTGATATAAGCACTAATTCATTTTTCCTTTTTCAGAAAATATATTATTTTGAGAGTTATCTATTACCTCTAAATCACAAAAAATGGAAAATGACGTATGTGTAAAAAATTAGCGTCTTTCTAAGGAAAGTCGTTGATGTTGAGTAAAAAGCACCCAAAAATGTGTTAAAAAAATTGAATCTTGATGTCTGAAAAAAAATTATTCCTTTTGCCTCAAAAACAACTTCATTTTTCATTCTACCGGTACTTAGATTATGTACTGATTACATTCCGCAATCTGCTTAAATTCGAAAACCATTTCAAGTTGATTTTTATTTCATATATTTTCCGTAAACACATATATTTCCATTTGTAAAAATCAAATATTTATTTACGTTATTTAGTTGAAGTAATATTCCCTGATTTCCAATCCATTATGTAAAATAATTAATACTATATTGAAAATTAGAAAAGTTATAAAGTCAGTTCTCCTTATAAATCTATGATATATCATATATTCTTTAAAGTATATGAATAAAATAACGCATCTTAAATAAACGACTAAATTTAATAAATATTTATGTAAGAAAAATGAAAGCATAAATTTTAGTTTTTGCGTTATCTCCCCGAAATCGCCAATAGATTTTAGCAAATATAACTTACGAATTTTATGTTCTACATCAAACTGTTTTACAGTTAAAGACCCATTAAAATCGATTTAGTGCTTATGGCATGCCCTCATACAAATATGTATGTAGATATTTCTGTTTTATATAATAATTTGATGAAGTGTGAAAATCATTTTATTGTAAGAAAGAAATGTTAGATACAAATTTAATTCATAGAAAATGAGTAAATATATAACAAATATGTTTTCTGTGACTTTTATGTAATACAGTGGAACCCGGTTAAGGCGCTCACGATTAATACGAGGATTTTTTCCGGTCCCTTGAATATCTCCCATAGGCCTAATGCAAGAATATCATGTTAAATACGCGAACGGTTAATATGCGATCCTGCTTTATACGCGAGAGATTTTCGGTCCTTTGAGGCAAAAAATCACAATTAAGACGCGAATTCCTTGTCTCTTCTGCAGTGTTGCTAATTTACCAAATTTTTTTTATATTCAAATAAAAAACACTGCTTACGAACTTACTACATTTATATTTACTTCATTTAATAACATATTAATTATGGCGAACATTACTAATCGGAAATAGTGGAAGATATTTGAATTAAAAAAAGAAACCCGCTAAATTCAACACTACAATTCTTGTTTGATCCTTCGTCCTGACATTCTTTTACTTTCGCTTCGTATATGTTTTTACTGTAGTAGAGAGAGATAGACGAATTCAGGATTCTCATATATGTCATGGAATTATCATGATTAAAGATTAGTATATCTATTTTTAATAAGGTTTTAAACGTATATTATATCCCTATTATGTTTCATGATACATATTTTAGGCAAAAAAATTAAACTCGTAAAGATTAAATAAATACGACTGCGGTTGTTTAATCCTTTTTTTTTACTCCTTTCTATGCTAACACCTTGCTATGCAATGTTTTTTTTACACAAATACTATTAATAAGAATAATTTTTTCTTATACTGAAAAGAAGGACAGATTATAATTGTAATCATTATAACAAGTATACTAAATATGACTTCAACAAGTACTTCAAATGTTTAGTATTCTTTTTAGCTCTGTTAAAAAAATTTAGTCTATCAGGAAATTATTATTTTTATTTTTGGTTGCAGCATATTAATACTGTTTGAATTCACTTTTTATTTTCAGTTATTATTCTATTTAGTTCTATAAAAAGAAGCAATGAGTTAAAGTTTAATTAAATTAATTTTTTTATCTAAATATACCTAAAAGATACAATTTTCGACCGCAACCATATAAATGAAAGTTCTAAAGTTCATTTAGACGATTAGATGTTGTAAATAAGCCCAGTTTCTGCAACATTATACCAGTCACGTTTAATACGCGATCTCGCTTAATATGCGACTTTTGCCCACTCCCTTGAAACGCCTTTTAACCGTGTTTGACTGTACTTAAATGAAAAAAGATATTTTTAATTTTGAACTTTGACATCTACTCTAAAAAGTTTACCTAAAGACGTAGGAAAACATAAAATAAAAACTTTAATACATTTAAAAGCTATAAAAATTTAAAAGTTAAAAATCTTAAAACTGATACCTTTTTGCTACACTGCAGCCAACTTCAGGGTTACTCTTTACAGTGTCGAGAAGCTCAAAATTTGACATTTGAAGTCCACCGAAGTGGGATGCTTTGGGGCCTATAGATACTATGGCTGTCGCCTCGAATGATCCTTATTATACAGAAACAACACCAAGTCACAACAATTTTTATTTTTCCATTACATATATTATATTACAACAATGGGACATTCACAATTACATCCATGTCTTACCCGATGAAAAACTCAAAATATTTATGGATTTCAAAAGTCGTTAAATAAACATATTATGTTGATTTCCTGGTATCGTTACGCCATCTATAATACAATAAGTGGACCATCTATTACTGACAGAAGAGATGGGAAAAATGAAAATAAAATACTATTAACTATAAGAAGTTTCTCGAGCCTTGAGTTAAAATTATTACGCTGTTTCACTCATTTTTGTTTAACTCCAGGCTAAAAAATTTCTTTTCGCTAATAGTATTTTATTTTGATTTTTCCCATCTCTTCTGTCAGGAATAGATAATCCACTTAGCATCATAGATGGAGTAACGATACCTGAGAGATCAACATAATATGTTTACTTACGACTTTTAAAATCCATAAATATTTTTACTCTCTCGACAATGGAAAGAGCATCCTGAAGATAGAGGTAGTGTAGCTGAAACGTGTTAGATTTATGATTGTCAACTTTTTTAACTTTTACAGTATTTAAATGTTTTAAAAGTTTTATCTTGTATGTTTTATCTCCGTCTTTAAGTAAACTTCTTAGCGTACGTGTCAAAGATTAAAACTACATTTTTAGACCAGTGACTAATAGTCATATAGTTAACAAAAGATATGTTCTTTTCCTATAAATCATATATAGTTATATAAAACAGTAAGTTTTCATTTCAATGCTTTTTCATTCATTTTTTATGATCAGACAAAACAAAATTCTATATCCACGAGATCGTTCTGGAAAATGGAAAATATTTATGAGAGGATAAAACTGCATGTTGTTATAGTCACTGATTCTCAGCGAGCAAACGTTTTATAGAAATTTTTTTCATGTGTTGAAACGAGATAGTGTTTATGTTTGATAATAAATTTCATGCAAGGATTAAAATGGAATAAGTGATATTTTACTAAATTGTATCACAGGACTGTACAAGAATTTAAATACTGCAGATTGTTTGTGCAAATGAATAGGAAAAATAATTGTTATTGGAGAAAATATAATGCATATTATAAATATAATTCTTTAATCATTATTAACGAAATGGTATTTAATTTTTAATCATTAGTAAATTCTATCTTGAAAATCAAATTAAATTCATTTTTTCTCATAGCTAAAATTCAAGTAAAACTTTTTTTCTGGGAATTTATATATATTTTTTTATTATCGCAAAAACGTAGTTCAATTATTAAACAAAAACTAATAATTACTAACACACAAGTTTTAGTTTAACTTAATTAACTTTTAATGTGATTTCATTTAATTAAATATGATGAAAAAAATTCAGCCAAATTTTAAACATGTTTTTTCGTGCAATTAAAAATGGTACGGGTGAGAGCAAAATATATTTGAGAACTGACTTTAATTTTTTTTTTCATCACTAAAAAGAGAAGTCTTTTAATGTGATTTTTTAATCGTTTAGGGCACTCAATTTACGACAATAACATATGTTTTTTTATTTTTTTAAATTTTTTTAGATAAAATGTTTTGCAATTCTCCAAATACGTTTTTCTATATTATAGAAAAAATCTATATGTGAATTGTGAAAACTATTGCTTTCAGATCTTTTAAAATGATTTTTGTAATTTTTACTGAAATACAGATATATATATTTACGAGGGTGATTTGAAAAGTTTGAGAAATGAATCTTAAATGTTAGCAGCAGTTGGAATAAAGTATATGCTACAGTTAGCACCATTTATCTTGTACATAAAGGTCAAATTAGATATTGTTCTTTAAGTTGTAATCAATTTAGCATTGCTTTAAGTTAAGCTAGTTTTGAGTGTGTTCCAAAATGCAAAAAATTGAAACGTGCGCTTTTATAAATTATTTTGTGAAGAAAGTTTGGGAGACATACGAAATTTAACAATGATATGCAAGATACTTTCGGAGACTGCGCTTTGGCATTTTCGGCTGTTCATAAATGTGTGACGGAATTTAAACATGGTCGCGATGGCCTAAATGATTAACCGAACGACCAATAACGACCAAAAACTGACACAACGCCTTAAATCGTCCACGATATTGATAAGCAGGATAGTCTATTAAATGTATCCAAGATAGCTAAGGATATAGGCATCTCAAATCAAAGAGCATTTCATATCCTAAAATGTAAAATTGGGGATGAAAAAGCTCTCGGCAAGATGGGTGTTGCACATATTCACAATGGATCAAAAGCGTCAGTAAACGAGGATTTGTCAAGAGAGTCTAGAAATCGTTTTAATGCAAATATAACCGATTTCTTCCGTCGATTTTTACAAAAGACGAATCTTGAGTTTTACTATTATATGTTTGAGATCACCCAGCAATCAAAACAATGGAGGCATAGTGGTTCTCTACCAACAAATAAGGCGCTGTCCGTGAAATCATTTGGAAAAGTTACAACCTCATTCTTTTGTGATGCTAAGGAATATTACTAATTGACTACCTTCCCAAGGGCAAAATAATAGATGGTAAATATTAGGTTAAACTTTTAGACTAAGTGGATAAAATATTTCAAGAAAAGAAACCTGGTTTTCGTAAGATGAATATCATTTTTCATCAGGACAATGCGCGTTCCCATACAAGTGGAGTAGCAATGGGGAAATTGACAGATATGAAATACGATCTGTTGCAACATCCACCTTATTCACCTGATTTGGCTCCTTCTGACTTCCATCTATTCCCATGACTAAAAACATTTCTCGGGGGCAAAAGATTTTCCCACGTAAGAAGAAATAAAAGCAGCTGTCGACGATTATTTTAAAGGCGTTGAAAAATCACACTTTCATGATGGCATAATGGTTTGGGACAACGTTGGATAAAGTGCATTGAACTTAAAAGAGATTATGTAAGAAAATAAAACATATTTTGTTTAAAATTATTATTCTCCCTTTCATTTTGCGAGCTTTTCAAATCACTCTCGTAAAATACCTTTGAAAATTAAAATACGGCAGACAAGTTCTTCCTACAAAATCCGACCAAAACTCTTATTAAAGATAGTGAGCATTACTATACATATAGAGTATATTTCATTTAATAAGTAACTAAGATATCAAACCACAAAGTGAAAATAACTCCATTTAGACATCTTATTTAGTAAAATATTACATAATAGTTCATAAGAAAAAGCAAAAAATACAAAACATCACTAGCTAAATAAAATGTACTATGAAATGAAATTCAAAACAATATTTAATGACATATGAAGGCGGAAAATTGAAATAAATGTAACTTAATCATGTTGAAACAGATTTGAATTCAGATAAATTTGTTTGAAAGTTTTAAAGACCGTGGTGACATGTAGATCTAATAATCATCGGCAGAAAATCACACATGTCACAAAAAATGCGATATATCACATACTAGACTTTTCTAAGAATCGCCTATTAATGCCGACATATTGCATTGAAAAAAAGATTTAAAAAAAATAAGAAATAAAAGCAAAATGAATCAGAAACAAATTTTACTCACATACCACGCATATATGAGGCACTCTCACAAAATTTTAACTTTCAAGAATAAAATCTGGTGAAAATAAACTTAGTAAACTAACATTTTAAACTTATAGACGAATGCCTTAATGATTCAAAATAAAGAAAAAATGGTCAGCAGCGAACATTTTCTTATTTAACCGAGGTTTAAGTTAAACTTGCGAGTTTAGTTTTCCTTAGCGTTTTACCTTTCTAACTTTTTATATTCTTCTAAATTTTTACTTATAATGCATTTACATAGTACTCACATAACATTCAAATATGAAATAATAACAATGTAGTATATTTAGTATAAAACTTTGGTATAATATTCTCTTAAAGGAGTGTTAAAGAAGAGGTTAAGGGGAAAAAAGGGACGGTAATGAAAAAAAGAAGGTTGGTAAGGATGGGACAGTAAGGAAAATTACCATCTATTTTTAGGTAAATCATGCTATTACTAAGTGATAGCCACAATGTTCATTGATTTTTAGAAACAGTTATTTACATTGGATTACATTAAAAGAAAAATTAATTTACCTCGAAAAGTGTAGGAATACCCCTTGGAGACGGTAAGACTATCAATAGAGCCACGATGCTTGAAATTGATATTTAAAGGCTGGTTTAAATTTCTTGTCAAAGAATTTTAGCCATTCTTTCTATAGCATAATTCTGCATGAGGAAAAAGTTGAAAAAAATTCTGTGGCTGCATCTGAAGTTGTTTTCTGTATAATTTTAGCAAGAGGGGCGGTTAGGAATCTAAAACAGAGTTTAAAAAATAATAACAACCGTAAAAATGTGTGCAAGTTAATTTTTTGCTAGATATTTATATAAAACAATAGTCCCAGTTTCTGAAAAAAATTACATCGAATTACTTTTATTGAAACAATGTTATACAGACAGCTCCAAACTTAAAATTCAACATCAGGGACACGGACGGTACAGGAGTTTCGTGGTATATTTGGACACCCCCAACATCATCCAAAACTTATTTATCTCGTTAATATTGTTATTCAGTCATGCAATTAGATGTTTTCCAGTATAGTAAAGACGGGACAGATGCCGCAGTTTTAGTTTTCTTCTTGTAAAATGTACAATAAAGCAAAAAAGAACAAACTAAGTACCAGAAATCATTGATCAAACCCTTTAGAATCAAATTTCTATGTTAAACAAGTTAAAGCCCACTTAATAAAGCAGGCATAATTATTTTCCCAAACGTCCTTTTTTAACATCATTTTTTATGTGGTGGGTAAGATGGCGCATGGGGTGTGGTACAGATGCCGCTTGGAGAAAAAAGCTATGCTGTTTATTTTTTTTTTCAAGTAAATCACATTTTTATTTCCTCAAACTACTTAAAATGAAAATAAATAACAGTAAACTTATATAAATTATATATATCACTAAATTGTGAAAAATTTAACGAGATTGCAAAAGTTCAAGCTCAAAAAATAAAACTTAAGGCAAAAAAAAACAGAAAAAAAACATTTCACTGGAAACAATAGATAGCATAATTACAAAATATATATATATATAAACCATTTTTTTATATCCAGGTGGTCATTGTAAGTTGCTCTTAAGTACTAGTTCCATTCATTTTAGGCCGTAGTCTTTTTATTTTTGGCTTTTCTTCTCATTTTTTTTATTTCGTATTTCTATTCGCCCACAATCACCACACTTTCCGTTGCAAGAGTAAAGTGAGCATGTTTCATGCAGCCACCGATTGCATGTTATGCACTGAATACAGCCCGCTTTAGAATTTGTTTCTTGATATGACTACAGGCACTCAGCACATTCAGAGTCATTAAATTCCAATCCAGTACTGCCTTCAGAATCCATAAGAGGAATATTTTCGTCACTGTCGGAAGATGACTCACATTTCAGTTTCTTCCTCAAGTGAGGTGTTTTCAAGTTGATCTTTCGCTTCCTTTTTTATACATTTTACTTCAGCCAAGCTGTCGTTCTTTGACGCTTTCTTGCTTCTTTTGCTTTTTATTTCCTTCTTTTTTCTTGTTTATAAAATCTGTTCTTATAATATTTGCAGCATTTTGCTTTCTCTTACTTGGCTGTATAGATCTTTTGACCTTTGTTTAATAGTTTAGATTGTGAGTATTGTAAACGGCCTACGTTTTCCTTATTCATACTTGGTGAACCACCAATGTTCCTGATAATATTTTGATAAGTAGCAGAATGCGCTAATATACGTTCATTTAAATGTAAATTCTACTTAAATCGCAGTGATGAATTTATTGAACCGAAAAACAAAAATATATCTTGCGGCACCTGTCCCTCAAGCTCGGTGCGGCATCTGTCCCAAAGTGGCGGATAAGATGCCGTGTCGCCATTTTGTGTCATTTGAGCGACGCGAGAGAAAGACAAGCACATGTCTGTATTCTACGAAGAGCTAGTCTACAGTTGCGATCGGTTTTGGGATGAAATCTCTGTTTATTTTGCTTAAAATGTGTTATAAAACTTTATTAGAATAATTTTAGCAACTTACCATGCAGGTTCGAACTATAAAAAACGGCATAAATATTTAAATACTGACAATTAAGCTGTGGAAACGCATACAACATAGCAGACAGCATTTAGGCACACAACGAAATTCTTAATTTGACTTAGGGAGCGCTAGTGTCGCCAATACAATCTCTGCGGCATCTGTCCCACCGCGGCATCTGTCCTCACTTTACTATATAAGGAAAAAAAAACACAAGAATATATACTAAAATAAAAATTATTATTCAGACACTTAAAAGTCAAAATTATGTGAGAATTCCTCACAGACGTTTTAATTTTTGTATTGTCTTTTTGATAGGTACTTGCACACAGGGATGACAGGGATGACCGCCCCGGGAACCCAGCTTTCGCTTTAGAGTATAAGTGCAATCCCGGGGGGGAGGTACTTGCACACATGTAATTTCATTTTAATTATATATATATATATATGTGTTATATAAAAATTTTACTTTGTCATATTCCTTTGATTTATTCTACTTTTCCGGCACATTCGTTATTTCCCTATTTTTTAATAATATCTATTCTGTACTCCTATTTAATTTCCGTTTAATTTTAAAATGGATCTATTAAAAATCATCTTATTCAAAATATTAATTTAAAGCTTTTAGTCCCTTCATAAATTCTATCAGCTGTCCAATCTATAACATTCTGAGAGAAGTTAATTTTTATTTTCGAATGTTTTAAAAAGCCATTTTGTTATTTTTACTTCCAATCTTTATTCCACGAATCTAGTTTCCAGCGCTAGGATTTTTACGTCAAAAACATTACTCTTATCGGTAAAGGATTTGTTTGCCTTAAATTACTTCCCTCTCGCGTCATTAGCTTAGCTGCCCATCTCGAGAATTGCGGCCTTACCTGATTGGTTCGTTTTAGTGCTACGTCGATACCTGTTTCCCTCCGCAAGTCTAGTAAAAAGCCGATGCAGTAAATTCGGAGCCCATATTTCTGTCTTGTCTCTAGTGCTACGGAAAACATTATATGATGTCTGTTGGTCACGTAGTATTCTAAATTGCTTCCTAAGATCATACAGCATGACACAGAGATTCATGCCAAAGCCTGAAGTCTTTACGGATTCTTCATTATATGTGGGAGTTGTTTTAAATTTTCATATCTGCTAAATAAGCGACTTCGAATGATAAACTGACTTCGGAATGTGTTACGACTGCCAACAACCACCTTGTATTCTCACTTGGAATTATATTTTAATGCATCGAAGTATTCTTCGCATCGATCATATAAATTAGTATTCTAAGCCACGATGTCAGAGCTCCAATGTTCAATCTAATATCAGCTATTTCCCACAGCTTCATACAATTTGACTGGGTTTGTCGACTGCAATAATAACAAACCTCGCATATATATAATTAAAATGAAATCACATGTACCAGTATCTATCAAAAAGACAATACAAAAATTATACATACATATATATATATATATATATATATATATATAATAAGAGAAGTCGAAAAGTGCGTTTCCCCTTGTTGACTATGGACACAGATGTTTTTGAAAAACAAAAAATACAATGCGACACTATATAGAAGATTTGGTACTTTATTTTTACTCATAAGAACCACGTAAGTTGAGACGTTTGTCACAATGCTTTACAAGCTTGAAAAAGCCTTCTTAGAAAAAATATTGATCTCCATATGAAAGAAGTATTGGACCACTTGTGTGATTTCAGCATTACTTCCAAAGTACTTTCATTTAGCCTCTGACTTCAGTGAGCATTTTTTGAAGCGGAAATAAATAATAGTAACCGGGAAGGTGATCAGGAGCGTACAATGGATGTTCAAGGCGCTCTCAACCAAGTTTGCAATATTTTTTTTAATTGTCCTAGCTGAGTGTGGTCTTGAATTGTGATCCAAAAACACAAGGCAACACATGAGATGGTAAAGCTCACTACTCTGAATTCCCTTCTTCAATTTTGATGCTACCGCACAGCACAGATAATTCCACACTCAAAAACATCCAGCTGCAAAACACTTTTTGCGTCCCAGTAAACTGCCAGCGGTAGCTAATATGCAGAGGGAGTTGTCTTGAACTTGTTTCAGACAGTGGATGACTGATACATCCATTCCATACGTTCGGCCTTCGATTCGGGTGTAATATGTTGAATCATCGTTTCGTCCTCCGTTGCAATCCGAAAGAGAAACTCATTTCCATCCCGATAGTAACGCATGAGATCTTCCAACCTGACTGTCAGAAATATTCACCCTGATGATACATGTCTTGTTTGGTTAAGAAATGTTAAGTACTTGAGCGACAGATTGTTTAGATGGCCTTTACAACTAAGTATGTTTGAAGATGAGATCAATTATGAAAGAGGTTCCGCTTGATCGTATTAACCGAATTCAATTGTTCATTATTAACTATTACAAAATATCAAGTAAACCTCATAAAATCTATGTCTATAAGGACCGATAGGACACTTTATTTTCTGTTTTCGTGGTTTATTTATTAGCTCCCGATATGCTATTTCTTTCAGCCAGCTTGTCTCTAAAAAATAATGTTACGTTATATAAAACAGCTGTAAAACAAAGCTGATGTATGATTGTATGGTTAAATACGGATAATCTCTGCAGCCATTTTTTAAATGTTTAAGCATCGCACATTTTCAATTTTTATATCGTATTGGGGAAAAAGTACTTTTAAGTGCAATTTGTTAGAAAACTGCATCTCAATTTATTTTTGAGATTTTTTTTTTCTTTTTGCATTTTTTAGCACCATTTGTTTAATGTTGGCGAATGAAGTACTCCATTGCTGTATAAAGTAAAGGAAAAATAGTTGGAAAATAGTAATTATACATTTTTGTTGCCATTTTCCAATAACAAATGAAAAAAAATGTAATTGAAATATGTGCTATTTTGAAAAAAATATCAATGAATGATTTTTGATAAAACTTGGAACTATTATAAACTATATTTACTTTAAAGTATCCATATTAATGTTACAATCAAATGAAGGCATATGAATCACTAGATAGCCATTTTGTTTTGTCGAGTTTCATGAATGGTGACTTTTTGCTGGATTTGTGTATTACTCTGCAATAGTGATGTCATATGCATACTTTTTTTGTAGATGTTGTTTAAGACTGAATCGTAAATGTGTAATTTTTCAGAGGATACGAATGACGTCATTTTATATAAAATAAAAGCTAGTGTTTTAAGTCTTAAAACTGAAATATGTTTTGTACTATCTACATTTATATACATATATTTTTTTTTTCAATGGGGGTGATACTAAATTCTGAAAAGCAGAAATCCTGCTTTCTAGTTCATTTATTTATTTATTTATTTATTTTTCAAAAGATATGATAACTGAGTAATTCCCATCTGTGTGGAATAAAGCTCAAGTTCTTACGCATAATGGAGAATAACATCTGTTAGATCTTTTTGCTTGCATGATTTTGCTGGAATTTCTAAGGATTTTCTTTTTTATTATTCTTTCAACTCAACATATCTTATTTCATATATAAAAATTGGTTAAGAGATTTCCTTTAACGCTATGTGACTTTTTGTCCAGCCAAGATCACCGAATGCAATAATCTGTTATTATTATTTATTTATTGTTTGATTATCTATATATTTAAAAGATCAGGCTGTTTTTTAAGTCATCCGCCCTCAGCTTTCTGCCGAACCAATTTTGATAATTCTTTTTTTAAATAGAAGCCGTTCATCTGTAGATGAGCCCGTACTAGCTATGTTTTAATTTATTTCCATTTTTATATTTTATTTTTAATTTTAAAAGTTTTTTGTGAAATTTCTTTAAAATGTTGGCAACCGGATTACTTCCATTGTTTCAAGGAAAAGAGAAAGTGGAGTTTTTTTTTATTTATATTGATTATATAATTATTGATGCCATTCTCTCATTATAATTAAAAATAACTTTCAAAAAATTGAACAGAAAGTGACGCCATGTTTTAAAAAATCTGCATTTACCTCATAAAACTGATATATTTCAATATTTTTTCATTCCGTTGATACTGATGAGACCCTAAGCGAAATGCTTCATTGAAATGCGCGAGAAAATTCCGTCATATTTAAAAGAAAACTGACGTTTTCTTTGTAAAACTAAATATTTTACCGCAAATGCGTCTAAAAAGACATAAATTTCTGGAATTTTTACTCGCTGGTGCTGAGATGAGAACATCAAGTCAAGAGGCTGCACGGGCCCGGGCTTGGCCCGAGGCACGTACCCGGCCCGCGGGCCGGCGGAATGAAGGCGATTTTTCAAACGGGCCAGGCCGGCAGAATTAGGACAATTTTGTCAACGGGCCGGGAAAAAAATTGAACGGGCCTGCAGGGCCGGGCCAATAAAAGATTAATCGGGCCTATCGGCCCGATATAAGAATTCAAGCGAATCAGATAAAATACAAGCCATTTTCAATGCATATGATTTTCTGGAGAAGTATAAATGTGTGTCACGAGCCGATGCGAGTTTAACAACATCAATACAGCAATATAACATGTCCATCGTAGAGATCGGCATTGTACAGTTACTAGATGTCTGACTCCGGGTTTAATTTTTTTCAGCAGATTCGTGCCTTAATCGATCTCGGGATGTGTAGGACAGGCATTATGTTTTGTAAAAGTATTAATAGTGAAAATGAACTTATGTTAACAGTACCTTTAGAAATATACCTTAAAGTGGTTCTCATATTCACTGCTCAGCAAGGTGAAACTTTCAGACATAAATGTGTTGAAATGTAGCTCCTTTGGACTTGAGAAAAGCCTTAAAATTGAGAGAAATATTTTCACAAATCTACTTTTCATTATACAGCTTCAAAAGTTATCATGTTTTTAATCCTTTATTCTGAACTGCATTAATCTTTTAATAAATCCTTATTTGAATTTTGAAATGTCTGTAGAGACGATGACTAAAACACTGTAAGTAATCGTTAATGTTTACTATTGTGTGTTTCCTGTTTTGCGAACACATAGTAATCTAAAATATACTGTAAAATGTTCCCATTAATATGTATGTAGTATTCATTAAAAGAATCTTAATTGTATGTCGAGAAAAAACGGATTTATTTTGTAGAAATTGAGTCGGACCGGGCCGGGCCTGTTTTCACTGATTTTTGAATGGGCCGGGCCGAGAACTGTAAAAATTCAAACGGGCCGGGCTCGTGCCGAACTTTCAATTTTTACACCGAGCCAGGCCGGGACAAGATATTTTTCGTTCGGGCGGGGCCGGCCCCGGGCCTGGAAATTCCGGCCTGTGCAGATCTCTATCAAAAGGGCGAATGTTCAAATTAAACCGGTAGGCGGCAGCACAGATAATCACCCCATCTAGTTCACGGCTGAAATTCCAGAATTAGTTAAAACTTGATTCACATAGTTAAATTAGTCGGTCTGCCAAGTCATATTTTGGGGGAGAACGCATGAAAACACGATTTTAGCGGTTGAGTCGTTGGTTTATCATTATGCTTTCCTGCACCTAAAGGAATGAAAACATGGAGGACTGGGAGCAGGAAAACACAATGGTAAACCTACGAGTCAACCGCTAAAATTGGGTTTTCAGTTGTTTTCCATCAACATACGACTTGGCAGACCAATTGCGTTTTTATATGCGAATCGAGTTTTAACTCTTTCTGGAATGTCAGCCCTGAACTCGATGAGGTGATTGTCTGAGCTGCCACCTCCCGGTCTATATGCAGAGTTGTAGCTGACAAACTAGACTTGAAGTTTGCGAAACTATTTAGTAATAAACTATTGCTCGTCAAAATATTATTGAAATTGTGAATTCGGGTATGAGAAGAGCGTATGTAAATTTTCAGATGGTAAAAATGACGTAAGGTTTAGATTTCATCCAGAAAAAAAAATTCTATGATTGTGTCAGTGAAAGAATTTTTGGTGATTTTTCATTCTATAATACGTTGCATATGAGCCTTAATTGATAATTTCATCATATTTACTTATCTTGATTGTATTTTACTAATTACGTATACAAATAAAATTTAATTTTTGAATAACTTGGAACAGTCGAAGTGTAAGGAAATAGTGTTTTAATAACTTTAGAATAAATTAATATTTGTTTTAAAAGTCAGATTAACCAAAGCTCGATGGATTTTTTATTGCAATTAATTTTGAAGGTTTATTATTATTAAATGTAAACTGTTCTTCTTTAAACATTTTCTTTCGTCAAAATTCGACGGGTTCCACCTCGTTATTACTAAATGAAAAATTTAAACAATGTTATTCTTATAGTACTTGGATTACAGCATGCTTAATTATCGACAAACTTTAAGAATATTTTGGTTGAAATGATTTATTGAGAAAGTTTAGAAATTATTGCGACACTAAGAGATTCGTGATGCCATTTAAGAAGAATTAGATCAAATAAAAGTTGGTGTAGATTATAATAGGGTCTCTGCAGATGTGAAATTTCTGTAAAAAGATGATATTTTAAAGATATAAATTACCGTCCTAAAGAAGCTAAAAGTAGTAATTTCGTAACACAAAATTTGACAACTTAGATTGGTCTTGAAGTGCACTATACTCTTACTCTGTACTGTTTTATTTATGTCAATTGACAGCTTAGAACTGGTATCGATTGATCAGTATAATAAACTAAACTTTAATGTCCAGCCTTGATGTTATTTTTCATATTTATTCTTGTTATTTATTACTGTACCCCTTTTTATATGATACTTACAAAATGAAATGATATTTTTTATGATTGTTTTGTGTATTATCTCTAGAGCATTCTCTACACTTCGCGTTTTAGGACAGTAAGAATTTTTTTCTCTCTTATTGACGTAGTTTTGTTTAATAAGAAATTACATTTATTTAACTTCCTGATGTCTACTAACAATATACAGTAAAACCTCCCTAAATCGACCACATTCCGTTCTAATAAAAATTGGTCTCTTAATGGAGGTCCTGTGTAAATCTTGATTTTAATTGTTGGAAAAGGTAACAAGTAATGTTTGTAAAATTTATTTTTCACGTTAGGAAAAAATATGACAATTTCAGTATCATAACAAAAGTTAATTACATAAGTTAATTACTGAGGAGTTTAAAATATGAATACATTAATGTTTGATTTAATTTTGCGGTTTTATCTTTTATAACTTATATTTCCAAGTAGATAAATTTAATTTTTTTGGACGAGAACAAATATTGACGATTTCATTAATTTATCTATTTCTTTGAGAGTTTTCTGACAGAATATAGCAGGGGAGTTTATTGAGCGTCTGTCTCAATTTGTCATCAGAGTTAAATCCATTGCCTAAAAAGGCACAAAGGAGTTTAAACACTTAAAAGTTACCGAATAAAAAAATTTCTAAACCTAGTTTAGAAGTTTGATGAATAATGCACTTTCCGGTATTATTTTTCTAATAAAACCTTCTTCGAGCGACCAGTAAAAAACGGAATTTGTTTCATTTTCTTCAAAGAAATTGAGAGTTCAATTGGGATGGACTTTGAATGATAAAATTAGTATAGAGCCTATGGGAATAAACTTCGTTCCATGAAAAAAATGGTCGTCCAGGGAGGTGGTCGCATAGGAGGGGTTTCACTGTAATAGGAGCTCACGCCCTTTTTCTTTTAATGAACTTGTAGGAAATTCTTGAACTTAGCATCACCAAGTCTAATTGGTTTCTTTTTGGCTAGGGGATAATAAAACGAAATTTAATATTCCACCCAATCTTAAAAATAATTCTGTAATTTAATCCCATCTAATATATTTTTTAACCTAATTTTTTAATATGATATTATTTATTTTTCGCCAGTCTTTAAAAATATTCGAATAATTCATTTTGCCCTACACTGTGAAAAAAAAAAAAAAAAAAAAACGACATTTTTACAGTACAAAGTACTGTTCATCTCGCGCACAAACTCGATCACAGAGAATGTGCTGTATCTTTCTTTGGTTTCCTGATTGTATTAACATGGAAAATGCAGTAGTTGCGTAAAATGAACAGCACAATGTGCTAGGAATTTGGACGCCAGCAGTTTGTGCTGTAAAAAAATGCGTCTAAATTGCCAGCACATTATGCTGTTAATTTTACGCATCTACTGTATTTTCCATGTTAATATAGTCAGGAAACGAAAGAAAGATACAGTACATTCACTGTGATCGAGTTTGTTCTGGCAAATCTACAGTGGTTTTTTTTACAGTGTACTTCCAGTTGCTTTAAATGCATACGATATCATAACTGCTCTGTTCAAAAATATATTTTAAAGAATTCATTTATTATTATTATTATTATTATTATTATTATTATTATTATTATTAAATGTTTTATTTCAGAGCCATATAACATATATCATTATTGACTTTGAATTTAAAAGATTATCATAATATCACATCAAACAATTTCCTAATGTAACTACAATGTGCTTTATGCAATTATTGCTCATAGAACACAATATAGCCGAATTATTTGTGCATCTCTGTAAATGAACAATACATGGTAACCACTATTTTCAATGAATGACATGCTGTAATGCACTTTAATAATATATAAAATTCGTGGCAATCCAAGTATTTTTATGAATGATAGAACGTGAAGCGAAATACAGAGAAACCAAGGTCGTAAACAATTTTCAATTATGCTGAAAAGTGCGAAAAAAATATTCTGTGTGTTCTGTTGCTAAAATCTGAATTGAAACAAAAACAAGTTTCATATATTGAGACCATTTCATAAAATAATTTTTTTCGATTAATTCATTTTATTTTTTTTATTTTTAAAATGAACCTTTTATTAAAATATTATTTCCATTATAGTTAATAAGAATTTAGTATGATGGAATAAAAATGATATTTGTCAGTTTAAAAATCAAAATTAATTCTAAATATCTAATTTAATTAAGTCCATTTAATGCATAGAAAATCGAACTTTACATATTGCATATCTAACATTTCGTAATTTCTTCATATATGTTATGTTCGTTTCATTTAATTATCGTCTAAAACTTGTTTCATAATTTCAGCTTCAGATATTTTAGTTTGCTTCATAAACTTCAGATATAGTTATCTATATATGAAATGTCATTTCAGGCAAGTGAATAATGTTTGCAAGCGCTCTGTCTGAAATTTTATTCTAGAACTACTTGGATTAATTTGGCTTTAGATAGGAATTCGATGTGGGTATGCTTGAGGATTTCAAGCTGTAATGGAATTCAAATCTATTTAATTCACTACGTGCAATCTCGATATTTATTTGCATAATTTTAATTGTGATTGTTATGGTGTATTACACAGTAAATCGATTGAGAAATCACATTCCGAGAGAGACCATATATAAATCTTTAATTAATGTAACCAATTATGACATTACATTTGTCTTCATTCAATCACGTTCTTATGCCTAAAAAAATAATAATACAAAAAAAATGTAATTTAATAGATTACAACAACCATTTGGATTTTTTTTTTGACTTAATATTTATTTAGTTTTAGCTTTGGGACATTTCGACAAGAGAAGCCGAGAAAGATAAGAGGTTAAAAATCGAGAGCAGTTCCACCGAATCATCCACAGATCGCGACAAATCACCTTCGTAACAAAATTTAAGCTAAAAATCTAAATTTCGTCCACCGAATTCCGTCGATCCTCTTCAACAACAGATCGCAAAGATCAAATTTCAGACGACCAAAACGTTCATCGATAAACTCTCCAAGTCCCGTTTCAAGAAGAATAAAAGTTCACATATCGAAAGCAGTTTCACCGTATCATCCACAGATTGCGACAAATTACCTACGTTGAGCTCAATTTTTCCCGGTTAGAATCGACCGATTGTAAAACGACGTGGCTAGTGAATTGGAGCCCCTCGAGACATGCCCTTTTACTATCAATCGATTAAACATTAGATTCTTTCCCTTTTCGCGTTCGTCTTTTATTCTGTAATCGATTTCCATGGGCTGCATAATCAATTGAAGATGTCGATTTTCATGACCTACATAATCAGTTGAAGACGTCGATTTTTGCTTTGCAAAACGATTTTCATTTCGGCGATGCTCTTTGGCTTTGGATTTTTCCATATCTGATAATTTGCGCCTACCATTTTGTAACTTTTTCAATTTTAACGATCTTATGCCTTTCGATTACCTATTCAAACAATTTTTAACGATTTTATGCCTTTCTATTACCTATTCAAATAAAAATTCTTCTAAAAGTAAAGAACATCATTGAACTTCGTTAAAAAAATAAAATGCGAGTATCATTTGGCCCCATCCTCGACCGAAAACAACAACCATTTCTAAATGGTTAAAAAATACTAAACAAGAAAGAGAAATCGCGCACCACGCATAGATGATGAAACAGTGTTTAACACGTCTAAAATTGTAAATCTCTGAAGTGAAACAGAAACGAAATTTCATATATTGGGTTCATTTCATAAAAACTTATGTTTTTCGATTAACTGTTTTTATTTTTTGAATTTTTAAAATGATCATTTAATTATAACATTATTTCTACTAAAGTTAACAAGAATTTGGTATAACGGAATAAAAATAATATTTATTTGTTTGGAAATCAAAATTACCCTAAAATCTGATTTATTTAAGTCCATTTATTTAAGGGAAAATCGAACTTTACATATTGTGTATCTAACATTTCGTAATTTTCACATCAATGTTATGCCAGTTTCATTCAATTATCGCATAAAACATGTTTCCATAATTTCAGCTTCAGATATTTTAGTTTGCTTCATAAACTTCAGATATAGTTTTCTGTACATTAAATACTATCTCAGGCATGTAAATAATATTTGCAAGTGCTCAGTTAGAAGTTTTACTCTGGCCGTACTTGGATTAATTTGGCTTTTGATAAGAATTCAATGTAGGAAAGCTTGCAGATTTCAAGCTGCAATAGAATTCAAATCTATTTAATTTACTAAGAACAATCTCGCATATTTATTTGTAAAATTTTAATTATGATTGCTATGTTGTATTTCACAATAAATAGATTTAGAAACCACATTTGGAGAGCGACTACACACATTTCTTTAATTCACATAACTAATTATGACATTAGATTTCTTTTAACTCCATCACGCTCTTATGCCTAATAAAGAAAAAAAAACCACGTATAGATTATAAAATTGTATTTAACAGGTCTAAAACCGTAAGGAAACTGAATTTTTTACTGTTGGGAATACAAGTATGTAATTTTAGATAACGCATAACACAATTTACAATCCGATTTTAGAATTTCCTAACCGTATGCGGTAATGTATTCGAAATATTTTGAATAGCCATATATACAGTCTAAAAATGTTTGCACCCCTCACAGTTTGCTAAAATTTAATGCAGCTAGAAAACTGATAACACAGTAGAAAACGCACCTCCAAGAATTACTACACATTCACGGCAATTTAATCGAATTTCGTTGAGTAGCTTTTATATGGTCTACAGATTTGTATTAACACCACATTCTCTTTAATAAAAAGCTATGCCGTTGCTAACGACTGGCTTTTCGCTAATCGTTGCCACAGATTAATCTCAAAAAATTAAACATTTGAAGTTACTGAAAAAATTAATAGCTCGAAAAGTATTTGTCAGAAAATTGTTAAATATTAATCTAATTGTTAAAATACTGGTATAAAAGCAAAATTTCTCAAGGCTTTCAATATATAAAAAAAAGAGCATATTCACGCGAGATTCATAGTCTGAACGGTGTTTTTAATTTTAAAATTGATTTTCCTAATCAAACATGTTTAAACCCCCCGGGCAACACCAGGTATTTCAGCTAGTATTATGATAAAATATAAGTCAGCTAGACAACATACAACGTAATTAAAAACGCACTTCAATTAAACAACTATACGTAATGCATCAAATTTCTTTTTCGCAGTCAAGTAAATGAATTTATAGCAATTCTACAAACATCTATTAGTATACTATGGAAAATGCATAACATTGTTTAAAACAAATGTTATCAATTTCCGTAGATAGACGGTAATGTTTATGTATCGGGTAAAGTGCCCATATTTCGCCCCCCAGTCACTTTTACGCCCTAAATGTTGTAATTTTCAATGAAAACCTACAAAATTTTGATTTTACATCGACTAACTACCCACGCACATAGAAATATAGGCAAATAACGCACCAAAAAAATTTTAACAATGCGAAAATTGTTTTATCAAAAGTATCTAAAAAATATTTAAAAAAATAGTCCCTATTTCGTCCCCCAAAAAACCCAATACGCCGAGGCTTAACTTATAACTAAATCAAAATTTATTTCTAAATGAGTAAGTAATTTAATTAATATTACAGTAAGGCAATTAGTAATGTACTAATATGTCAGTGGAAGAATAACATAACGAAACATTAGCCATCCAAACATGAGAAAAAAATTGAAAACGCATTCAACTTCGTCCCGGGACGAAAATAAGGACTGCAAGGGGGGACGAAATTGGGACACGCTATTTCCCAATATGGCGGAGTTCCAGTTCCCGTAATATGAACTAAGCGTCCTAAAACTCACTGTATGCTACTGTCAGCAACTTACCTACGCAAAATACATACAACGAATAAGAAATAAATACTTACAGTACAGTAAATAACGTTCTATAAACGACGTAATAAGAACTAGGGTGTCCTGAAAATAGGAAATTTGCCGTCTTTAATTTATGTATACGTCTTTGCGAACAAAACTTTCAATACTGACCCCTTTTACCTTCAGTCCCTTGTGTCTTGCGTCATAAGTGGCGCCACACTTTCGCAAAATTGGAGAAGTTAAGGGGGGCGGAATATGGGCACTTTACCCTATTTGTATTGAAACTACATATGCGCACTTAAAGACTAAAATCGCTCTCCAGATGGAAATGGCGTTTGGTGAAGAAAATGACGTTCTGTTGAAAATGGAGAGTGTGAAATCATACTTTAAGAATCCATAGGTTTTCTTTATTTCGTGCAGGCAAATGATGTATTGAATTGGTACACACTGCGTAATATTCTAAAATTTAGTGAAGCTTAAAATGAGATACCGTACATGAAAACGCACTTTGAACGTTAAAGCACTAGCACCAAGATTCCACAGCATGCTCTACCGGGTGTCAGCTTTTGCAGCCGACGACCTCCGATCCCTTTTGATGACTGCATGGGGTATCTATTCACTTTTCTTAGGCATGTTAACGCTACCACTGCACATGATGACTAAAAACAAGTTGACGAGGTGTGTTTCAACCTCTATTGTACTATTGGATACACGTGTTATTACTGATACACGTGTGGCTCAAAAAGCCGCGTGACTTGTCAGCAGAATCGATTGGAGATATCCTTGATCGCTCGTCATTAGTTAGAATCTAAGTCAGTGTTAAACTCCGTTTCGAACAGAGATATCGTACTGACCTAAACTATATGCATTGAATTGGATAAACTTGCCAAATGCTGATCACCCACATCCGTTTTACTGGCAGTTCCGAAAATTTATTTTAATTGTCCTAGGATGTACATGTTGAATAAGGTCAATTGCTCGTGCTTTTCGGTACAGAAATAGTCTTAATACTTTAATATTTTATGTTGCTACTTCATTGCTATTCCGTGCTTTACATGAAAAGCATATTCTTTTAGAACTCTCACTAAAGGCACAGACTGTGAATATTTTGTTGCCTACTCTTTTGCAAAAAAGACATTTATAATTATATAATTTTCCCACTATTTGTACTATGTACACCATAAGTAATTGAAATTGGAGTTCTTCCGGCTAATTCTATAAACAGCTACATAGCCAGCGTATGCTCCGTTTGAACTGTACCCTTCCGAACTGAAATGAACTAATCTATTGTTGATGTTAGAATTCTTTGCATGTATTGCGTTGAATGGCGCAAAATAGATTTTTTATGATCTTTTTGTTATTAAATATATGTTTTGTGCCGTAAAACATGTTGATTATTTGTCGAATTAGATACACTAAACCTATTACATATTAGGTTAGATTGAATATGAATACTTAAATAATATTAATTATAAAACTTTAGAACATTGGTGACATCGGCCTTGGAAATATTTTATGCTTCGATGAAGAAATAAGAATTTCGTAATGCGTTTTGTTTTGTTTCGATGTGGGACTGGTGAATGTTGATTTTTATTATTATTATATATTTTGAACATAAATGAAAATAAACAACCAAAGATGCTTGATACGCATCGGAATCCGCTGAATAAACTGTTAGAAGAAAGTGAACAGCATTTAGCTGGAAATGAATATTCTTTAGAATATTTAGACGAATTAGCCAATAAATTAAATGTTAAATGTAAGACTATTAAGGAGCTAGATAATAACATTTTAAGCTTATAAAATGCGAAGGATGTGGAAAATGAAATCCTGAATATTGATGAATATGACCAGAAAATAATATCTTACAGAAGTAAATTAAACTTTAAAATTAAAATTTTGAATTCTAATGAAAATATTACAAATTGAAATAATATTGATTCAGTACGGACATTACATGCTGTTACCGAACCGAAAAGAGTAAAATTGCCAAAGCTGCAAGCAAATGGATTATTTGGGGAACAGGATAAATTTTTAGAATTTTGGAACCAGTTTGAGTTGCCAATAGATAAAAACACAAATCCAACAGAAATCGAAAAATCTACTTATCTAAAAAGTTTGGTTTCAGGAGCGGCTGCGAACATGATTAGTGATTTTGGTTTAAATGAAAATAATTATGCAGCGGCAGTATCGATTTTGAAAGAAAAGTATGGCAGACATGACGTGCTCGTACGCCCTCGCTTAAGTAATTTATTAAATATAAAATGTTTGAAAAGTTCTTCTGACACAGGCCGTTTAAGAAATTTGTACGATAAATGTCTAGTGCAAATTCGAAATTTAGAGTCGTTGGGTGTAAAATCCGACACATACAGTGGGTTACTTTGCCCAATATAACTGAAGTTAATACCCCCAGATTTGACATTGGAGTTTAATTGAAATCTAAAGGACGGTGAAATGTGGAAAATAGATAATATTATGAGTTTTGTTAAAAACGAATTTGAGCATTCATAATTCGTGACATTTCACGAAAATTAAAAAAAGCCGGTTATTAGGAATGAACCTTTATCCATATATTCTTTTGAAGCCAAAAATTCATCTGAGAAAACGTATAATGTAGTAAAGGCAAAACGTGAAAATCTAGAACAACCCTCTTTACTTATTGAAGTTGAAGCTCTTGAAATAGATCAAATTTCAGCAGCTTGCTTATCAACTCCTGATAAATACAAAATGCATAATAAATTAAAAGGTTTACAACTAGCTGATAGTTATGAATATAGTGGTAAACAAATTGCAGTTTTAATCGGCACTGATAATTATTATAATATTGTAACTGGTAGAATTAAAAGATTAAAGAATAATCTCGTAGCTACTGAAACATTTTTTGTCTGGTGTTTACAAGGTTATATGGAGTAATGGAGTCAGCCAATGAATTATTCAGCATGAAAATTATAGTTGAAGAAAGACATACATTCGATCAAATAGAAAATTTTTGGCAGTTGGAAAGTTTAGGAATTGAATCCGAAACTCAAAATGTTAGTATTGTTGTATTGTTGACGATGACATTATGAATGACATTGTGACAATCTAACATTGTTTTTAAAGCTAATCGGTACAAAGTGAAATTTCCATAGAAGGCGAATTAGAAAATGTCTCTTAATATCAATCGCGAAGTTGCAGACAGAATATTTTTGAAATTGAGAACAAACATCTGAAACGACCCTTTGTTATTCTCAAAATATAAAGCTATTTTAGATAATTATTTAGCAGAGAATGTTATCGATCCTGCTGACAAAACATCTGATGTAAACACATTTTACGTATCCCACAGAGCAGTCATTCGTGAAGATAAGTCTACCACTAAAGTTAGAATTGTCTTTGTTGCAAGCTCCCATGCTAAAGATGAACTGTCTCTAAATGATTGTTTGTATACTGCAATGGTTGTTCATACCCGAATTCTTCACCCTTTTAATCAAATTTAGAAACTTTCCAGTGGCAATTACTGCAGTCATTTAACAAGCGTTCTTACAGATCGAGATTGATGGAGCAGACAAGGACCTCACAAGATTTCTTTGGGATGATGAACCATGGGTTTATGTTTCCGGTAAGTAATTTAAAATATTAAATTGATAAAGCAGATAGGGATTTCACAAGATTTGTTTAGGATGATGAACCATGGGTTGATGTTTCCGGTAAGGAATTTAAAATATTCAGACTAAACAGAGTTCTTAAAATAAACTCTTTCGCTCTAAACAGAGTTCATTTTGGTATAAAATCAAGTCCCTTTCTTCTGGCTGCTACTATCAAGCATCACCTACAAAGGTATGTAGAATCATTTCCTGAATCTTCTGAAATTTTAAATTCATCATTATACGTTGACGATTTTATTACAAGTCACCCAAATGCTGATTATGCATTTAGAATTGGAAAGGAGGCATATGAAGTATTTAAAGAAGGTAGTATGATTTTTAGGAAATGGAAAATCAACTCGTATGAATTACGTGAGAAATGGAAAGTACATGGTTTACACGTTGATAAAATAGCTGATAACTTAATTCTCACTTATCAGCATTTGATATATTCAAAGGTTTTAGGGGTTGAGTGAGACCCAAATAGTGATATGTTTTCTTTTAAAACTCAAAATCTATAAAATTTCCTTTCGAATAAACTTAGTAATAATCGTTATTTATTGCAAACTGTTGGTCGCATTTTTGACCCAATTGGTATTATAAGCCCTTATACTATTAGAATTAAATGTTTAATTCAAGAAATTTGGTATTTAGGACTTAATTGGGATGAAAACCTAGCCAAACATCTAGACAATTTATGGAATGCATGGTTTTACGAAATAAAAGAACTGAGTGGTATTAATTCCCAGACATTATTTGGATGATATTGCCACTAAATCGCCCCTTTAAAAACTGTCTCTATACTTCGGCTTGATTTTTTAGGAGTCCTTTTGTCTGCTAGACTTTGCAAAAAATTGGTAAGGAATTAGCTTTTCCTGCAACATCCTACTTTTGGACTGACTCTACTATTACTTTCTTTTGGATTAGAGGAGAGTTAGAAGTTTTTAAAATGTTTGCCAGAAACAATATAAATTAAATCAAAAATTTTAGTGATCCACTAAATTGGTTTCACTATCCTAGAAAAGAGAATCCCGCTGATTTAGTTACTACAAGTTTGAATGTTTCAGAGTTGAAAAATAACCATCTTTGGTGGGAAAGTCTGCAGAATTTAAAGCAAGACAGTTCTCTTTGGCCAAAATTGGATAATGTATTCGATAAATTAGATATTTTTGAAGTTAAAGAAAACATAGAACAAAATAAAAACAGCATAAACAGCATTGTAATATCAACTATTGTAAATAAAAATCAGTTAAACATTGATTTGATTAATAGATATTCGTCTTTTATGAAATTAATAAGAATTGCTGTATGGTGTCTAAGATTTCTGAAAAACTGTAAATAGAAATTAGGAATTAGAAAATATGATTTTTTAGGTACTTCTCAGTTACAGAATGCGAACAAGAAGCTGATAAAGATTGTTCAAAATTCCGCATTTCATGCTGAAAATTGATGTTTAAAGTAAAAATATACTATCCCAAACAACAGTAAGATCTTGAACTTAAATGTATTTCTACATGCATATGAACTGTTAAGGGTCGGTGAAATTTTTAATTTATAAGAATCTCAGAAACACCAAATACTTTTACCAAAGTCTCACTATTTCACTGAACGGTTAATTGCATATTATCATAAAAATTTTTACATTCGGGTACCCAGACAACTCTATCTTTATTAAGACAATTTTATTGGATACCATCTGGTCAAAGTCAAGTAACGAAAATTATAAATAGGTGTATGACTTATCTTCGAACAAAACATCAAACTCTTCAACAACTGATGGGTGACTTGTACCGTGAATTGTACCACCTAGACCGTTTGAGAAAACTGGCGTAGAGGATCAAATATAACAATCAAATCATACATTGCCATATTTATTTGTTTTTCTACCAAAGCCGTTCATCTAGAAGTTGTTTTAGACTTGACCACAAAACCATTTTTAGCCTACTTGAGAAGATTTGTTGCTCGACGATCTGAAACCTGTGTCATATGGAGTGATAATGCCACAAATTTTAAGGGTACTTGTGCTCTTTTGAAATCCTTCTATCAAATTTTGTGCTTCGGAAGAAATTCAGCAATTTAGTGCTGAAGAACGGATACAATGGAGTTTCATGCCACCTGCAACTCCACATTTCGGCCGATTGTGGAAATCAAATATAAAAGCCATGAAGCGAATCCTCTTTAAGATAACTAAACCCTCTCTCTTAAATTTTGAAGTACTAACAACACTTGTGACACAAATTGGGGCAGTTATGAATTCACGTCCGTTGACCCCTTTTCTGCCGATGTTAATGATCTATTACCAATGACGTCTGGTCACTTCCTTACTGGAGGTCCTCTTTTGAATGTTCCTGAAAATAATACTGTTTTAGATTCCTTTTCTTTTTATTCTAGATGGACACTAGTTCAAAGATTAAAAATGCAGTTTTGTAAAAGCTGGAGCCGAGAATATTTAAATAAGCTGTACGATCGCAGTAAATGGAAAAGTTCTCGCAAAACCTTCAAGTTAGTCAGCTTGTGCTATTGAAGGAAGGAAATGACAAGTTTATAGACTGGAAATATAATAGAATTATGAAAACTTATAAAGGTGATGATGGACATGTCCGTGTAATTCATCTTAAGATCCCTACAGGTATATTGCGTAGAAATATTACCAGAGTAGTACCTTTGCCCCTTTATGATGATGTTGGATAGCCGTTCAACGCCGAGCGGGATGTTCTAGCTTATTCTCTAAACAACTACTTAGCCAGCGCATGCTCCGTTTGATCTGTACACTGCCGAACTGAAATGAACTAATCTATTGTTGATGTTAGAATTCTTTATATGCATTGCGTCGAATGGAGCTTAATGCATTTTTTTTTTTTTTAATTATTATTATTATTAAATGTATGTTTTTGGACCTTAAAAAATGTTGATTACTTCTCGAATTAGATACACTAAACCAAATAGAGATTACATTAGATTGAATATGAATACTTAAATAATATTGATTAGAAAATTTTAGAACAGGAGTAATAAATTTGTTATCTCTATATTTTCATATATTACACTGTAAAACAAAATACTACCAGTTTTCCGGTAGGAATCGGAAAAATAGTTGCCCTTATCGTACCGGAATAATTTCCGACCCAGCTCGGAATAAAATCCGTAAAAATAAGGAAATAGTCATTAGAGCGGTATTTTACGGATTTTATTCCGATTTTACGGATTTTATTCCGATTTTACGGATTTTATTCCGAGCTGGGTTGGAAATTATTCTGGTACGATAAGGACAACTATTTTTCCGATTCCTAAAGTAAAACTGGCATTATTTTTTTTACAGTGTATTGTCCTTTTAAGCTTTCATTATGTTGACTCTAATTTTTCGTATTTATAAATATCATTAATATTGTTTACATGTTATATATTTTTGTATGAAAGATGTAAAATATAATGCAATTTATTGAAGTTCAATGATTTTTTTTTCTTAATAATATTAATTTATAGTTAAAATTTTCATTTTTCGGAAACAGGCTCATCTTTTTCAGAATATTTAAATTCGTTTTTAGAAATATGCCATGAATCGTTTTATAAGCATAATTATTATAATTTTTTTAGCAATATCACATATAAATAAATGCTTTATTATTATACACTTGCGAGAATTTTAGTCTTTTCTGTAACAGTGTAACGGTGTTTCTGAGAAAACGTAACATTATCATTGAGCCTGCGCTAGTAACGCGAAGATATTTGCGAGCTAATGTTACATTAGTGGCAATGTCCTTTTCAAATTTCTAATTTGTATTTCAAATTTTAAAATAACTTTTCTTTTTATGAGATATCTGAGGTTGGTGTATAATTAGAGACTTTCGAAATTTGCAGATTTGGTTGAATAATAATTTTTTGATGAAACTTAAATTGAAGAATATTTTTCGAAATTGAAAGTGACCTGAGAAAAATTCTGCAACAACAAAGAAAAATATATACATATATACCCGATTAAAAATTTAGCTGAAATATCTTATCCCCCCCCCCCTTCCCACTCCCAAAAATACATAAAAATATTAAAATACAAATGAGAAATTTCAAAAGAACTCTGCCATCCGGTTAACACAAGATTGCAAGTGTCTCCGCGTTGCAAGCGCAGTGTCCTAACCCTTTAGTAAGCAGCTTTGCATATATGGTGTTTTGAATTTGATAGATCATTTTTATTCGTATATACCTAATTCACATCAGAAAATTAAAATATTTAAAATATATATTATTATAATAAGCAATATTTGCTTTAATTAATAACAGACATTCCATATTTAAATACACCGAAATTAACTATTGAAACTTTCAGGTGCAAAGTCAGATTCTCCGAACTATGTAATTTCTAGAATGTATTCTATCATGGGAATTAAAGGGTTAAAGGTTAAGTTTTATAAAATAAATAATTATATAATATAAGGTATTTGGAGACATACTTATTAAAGTATTTACTAATTTGCAATATTTTAGTGTAAAGCAGCCACACGACAATAGTTTTTACATGTATTGCAGATGTGCAACAGAAGAAAAGATTGACGTATTATATAACAAATGTATCTCTCATTTTTTTTCATTATTTTTTCTGTGTAATAAACCTTTTAGATAATCATATGTATTTTTTTCGAAACAAAATAAAAAATGCGCATTTAAGAGTTAAATATAAGCATAAGCGTAGCAATGGTACTTTCCACTTAAATTTATTTATAAATAAAATAATGGTTATGACAAACAAAAATTTAAGTGAAATTTTTAATTAAACAATAGCCGGCTGAGATACTATTTATTGTTACACTTTTTATCAAGAAATACAAGAAACTGTGAAGCTTTCGTAGTCTAATCTAATTTATTATCTTGATTAGTCCATTTGTATAGCAAGAAGTACAAGTAAGATTTAAAAAAATACATTCAATAAATATTGCTTTAGCTGAGCAGAGATCGAATTTTTGTTGTTGTTGTTGTTGTCAAAAATAAATAAATAAATAAATAAACAAATAAATAAAAATAAAAATAAAAATAAACCATCAGTAAAATATCTCTTTAATATTCCAAATATTTCGAAACATTTATTTCGGTGTAAAAATAATTATATGAATTCAGAAAATGAAATATTCAATACATTAAGAAACATGGGATATTTCGTATGCATTCGTTTTTCTTTTTTCCCTTTCTCTCGTTAAAAAAACATTTAAAACTGTTTAATTAAGAAGCTAATAAATACTTTTTTGTATTGATTCTTTTTCTAGTAGAGTTCTGGTTGCGTTTAAAAGTACTGAATATGTCACAGATATTAGCAAAACATGTACGTCAAATATAATAGCAAATTATATTTAAGAAGAATAACATTTTTCTAAACAAACATAAACGTTTATATTATTCTGTCTATCCCTGGAAATATCGATCAACCTTTTTATTCTGGCATTTATTTTGCTTGGACATAGATTTGTTTTGTTCGTGTGTATTGTGAAAATTCAATTTCATTAAGAAATTCCTTATCCAAAATTATTCGTTGAAGAAAAGAAGCAGTATTTTTTAAGAGGCATTCTCCCGTTTTTATAACATGCAAAGAAATCGAAAATTAACTTCGGCAAAAAAGTTTTCAAAAAAATTATATATAATTAATAAGCGACGCAATTTAAAAAGTTTCAAATACATTTATTTTTCTTTTATGTTTTTTTTTCTTTAGACAAAGAAAATGCTGCATTTTGAGATTAAATATGTAAAGCTGATATTTATTCCAGCTTCATATTTAACATTTTCCAACATGATTTAAAAGTGCTTACGAATTCGATTTGTCTGACTGTATGTATGTCCGCCTCTTTTCTTCCTGGGCTTTCGGAATAACCGGACTATAAACACAATGGATTGCAGCCCTTGGAAGATGTCTCCTTTCGCCTGTCCGTCTGCATCCTCGCTCTCTAACTCGCGTAAACTACTAGGATTGCCATTTAATTGATATATGTTAGTGATGTTTATTATGGTATGTTTGGCATTGGAAATTATGGAAGTGAGTAGAATTTACAAGGGCACCCAAAAAGCATTCTTTGCATTATGATCAATTTGGAAAAATCGTTTGCGTTGTATTCCAATGATGCTACACTGTTTCAAATATATTCGCATTTGTATACAACATTTATGTGCACTACAAACTGCTTGACATAGAATGTTGTTTACATAGCATCTATCATTCTTTTACAGGGACACACAAAATAATTTAGTACTATCCCTGGGCAAAATTCTTAGAATGTCAGTTTCAAATGTTGCATGCATTTTAAAATTCAACTATTTTTTTTTTTGCATATTTATTGGTGCGTATAGATTCTACAGACAGTATACTGGATTGCATAAAGTAATTCGGATATTTTACCGATAATAGATAGCAAATCCTGAAATTATGTATTCAAATGTGTTATGTGCTTTAGAGATTTATCAGACATGACCTTTCACCTTTAAAACTGTGATCTTATGTTAAAGTATGCTATATGTGCTGGAAGATATTTCATAATCTATGATTGGCGCATGAGTTGTCTTGCTTGGTTTACATTTTTACGTCAGTGAAAAAAAATATTATCGAAGGAATTTGTTCAAGTTACGTTGCGTTAAATACGTTGCGTTAAATGCTAGCCATATACAATATACGCATTATATTTTTAAAGGTTGGTCACCTTTTACCAGCGATTTTATTTATAAAATTTATTTTACATGTTCCTTAGTGATGAAAAATTATTGTTTATATAAAAACTTCAACAATATTCAAGTTTTAAGATATTTCTTTTTTGTTACTATCGAAACTTATATTTTAATTTCTTCTTTTGAACATGAGTATTTAATAATAGTAAAGTTATGTAAATATTAACGATACATGATATCGCCTAGCAATTTATAATTTAACTGTATAAATGTTTTAACTATATAAAATGTTTTTATTACTTAATGCAATTCTAAAATATAATTATACAAATTCAGATTAATAGATGTGAAATTTTGTAATATTTAAAACGGTTTTTAAAAATAAAACTAGCATACTGTAATCTTTGATATTTAATTGTTGTGGTTAATCCTTTAAATATAGCATGTTTTCAAGCAAAACAATAAAAATAAATATGAAATGTAATAAAAAAATAAAGAATTATTTTGTTAAATAGTTCATATCAGTTGTTATTTTTCTATAATATGCACCTAAAAAACTCAAAATGTATTCGAAATATTCGTATTTTTATTTACGGATCACGTTAAAAGAGAGGATTTCGTTCATTTAAAAAATATTTAAATGCTTTTAAAAATAGGGGGAGGGTGCATGGTAAACAACGTCCATTTCATCTAATTAAAATCAGATAAAAATCTTTTGAAATTTTTCAGTTGATGATAGGATAAATATCAATTATAAACAGTTCTGAACGATTTTATGCTGGCATTAATTAGATGAAATGTCATTGTTCATAGGTGTTCGCTTTCCACCTATGATAAATGTATAAAGAGCTGAGATGATAAAGATGATAAGGGACACAATCATCATTTTGATTATGAGCTGTAAAATTTGAAATATCTGTTCGTTTATTGCCAAATGCCTCCTTGATCAATTAAAATCTATGTGAGTATTAGGACTTTTCAAATAATAATTTAACAGATGATAGAGGATCATTGATTATCTTCAATAACATCATTAACTCATTTCTTTCGTCACATACCACCTTTATCATCTGAGCACTTCATACATTATAATTAATTTTTTTTCAATTCAAAAAATTACTTTTTAAAATGATAAATATATAGGATTTTGATTGTGAAAACATGTCAAATGCAAATATATTGCGAAATGGCATAATTGAGAAATGACATATCTGAACAAAATGGGAATGATCTATTTTTAAATCTATTATTATTGCCCAAATGCACTTACCGAATTTGATATTATTTTTACTTAAATGTTAGGTATGGGAATCTGTATCACGGCCATGTTCTAAAAAAATTACGCGTTTGCAAAAACATATTCCGCTTACGTATCGCTTATTCCATTAATGCATTTCTATTATCTATATCATTTATTTCGACAAACAATAAGCTTTAGACAAGGTCATATCATTCTATGGCTTTCTTTTATATTACAAATAAATTTTAGTTCGTTAACTAATCTAAATATATTTAAATTGTTAAAAAAAAAATCTCAAAATAAATAAATAAATAAGAAAAGAATTATTCAAAGAAAAGCAAAATAATATTGTTTTATTTGTTTTAATGAAGATTTTGCACAAAGAATTCTTATAATGTTATTTTTCGATAAATGCATGTAAGAGGCAAATGTTTCGGAAAGTAAAATTGTTCTAATAACACGCTATCTGCCTATATTTATTAATTCTGCCAGCTGTTTCCGTCAAGCTTACAAATGATATTACAATCAGTTGGCAAATACTGTTTGACATATAAATTTATCATACGGGACTTATGAAGTTATACAAGCGCAAAATCTTAAAAAATCCTTTTCTTTTCGACTAAAAAACTCTACTTTTCTCTTCGTTTCTATAACCTCCTTTCTCAACATTCAATGTGAAAAAAATACCCTTTCTTCTACAAGCCATTCTTGAGTAGTCTGTTGAAGCGTGAATACCACTTCCAAAAATTTTAAAAGCATTTTTATCAAAATGAGGTTGTTTAATAGAATGAATAGTGCGAGTGCCTATTGTTTGGAAAATGTGGTTTCAAAGAAAATGTTTAGATTTTTCACAAAGTATTGTTTTAAATTAAAGAAATAGAATATTCGTTGTAAAAATAAATACTTTGCCAGATTTTTGCATTAAATTAAAAAAATTAAAACCGTTTTTTTTTTTAGTTTCTTTGAAAACCACTCTTACTAAGTAACTTTCCCACAAATCGGAAAATGTTCCTTGATGGTGACTACAAATTATTTTTTTAATCTAATCTTTTTCGTTATCAGACCTTTATAAACTTGTTTATTCGAAGTATTTGTAAATTTGAAAGTGATTTCGGTTTGTAAATCAAAGTATAAATTCTAAAAAAAATGTAAGGTAAATCTTAATTTAATATGATTTAAACCGGTATCCCCCTTATTATAATATGTAAATAAAGTAATACTACAAAAAATACAAATTTCACTGTGTATGTAAATATGAATAAAACCATTTTTTAGGCTCAGTACTTTATAGGATGTATTTCTAAATGGATTGTTTATAACGCAGAATTTATGGGAGAACCATGTTTCAATGTAGCATGTTTTTTTCTTAAAAGGCTTAGTTCAAAAAACTTTTGCAATAAAGACTCATAGAATTTTGCTAAAACATATTATTCTTAAAAGTTAACTTTTATTTATGTATTCTTATCATGAATGCTTTCTATTTATAGTAGTTAAATAGACGTACGCTTTTATGTTTACAATCTTTTTGCTGCAGATAGTGAGACTTAACCATATACATATTTTCAATTGATTCTAAGATTACTTTGAAACTTTTATATTTTTCTTTGAAGTCTTTCTAAGAATTCAAATAGTAAGGAGCGATAAATACTTTAAACATCGAAGATGTCCCAACATTTGAATTTATTTTTAACCATGCCCAAAGCATATTAAGGCAGAAAAGCACTATCTAACTGAACTAAAGACTGAAATCACCCCCCCCCCCCCAAAAAAAAAGCATACTATTTTCAAAATCCTTAAACTACATAGATAGCGAGCATCTATTTCGTACTTTTGCTTTTTAAAGGTCTATTTTGACACCATTCTTAACATAAATGGGCGTAAAAAGTTCTTTTGGAGTTTTTTTTTACCTTTTTTACAAACTCTAATACTGCTTTTCTTCCAAATAAAATGAATAAAACTGTAAAATGTAGCTTCTTAGATGTAATTAAAATACCCTAAAATACGCGTAATCATATTTTAAATTATATTAGACATGGAGAATATTTTTAAAGAATACTAAAACTATTTATCTCCTTTTACAGTAGAAGAAATACGAATACATACCTCGGGAAAGTGTGTCATATTTTTTCAAATTCATTATACAGTAAACACCGGAATTCTATTTCAGATTTCAGGTCTGGAGCATATGTACAGTTAGACGAAACATAAAAAATACAATTAAATTAAAGTATTTATTTGCATTTTTTATCGCAGAACTAATGGTTTATCGATGGGTTCCAACTCAGCTATATTCTCAGTGATATTTAAATGTATTATTTCGAGTTAAACCTACACAATAAGTCATTATTTCCATTTTACACGCGTTATGACGATGGCTGTTTCTCAAGTTCCTATCCTTGACGTAATATTTAGAGAGAAAATAATTTATTTCACATCAATGTTTATCTTAACAATTCGCATTTTCTTTATCCTATCTCCATTGACTTTAATCTCATCCTCCTAATCAAAATTTCGTTGCCTTTAGTTCATCGTGCTTTAAATATTTGTTTTTATGAGAATTTACTCAAAGAAGAATTAGACTATATTAAATCCGTTGCCATTGATCGGGATTTTCTTGTTGAAATGGTTGATTTAATTCATGAAACACATTTCCAACTTTAAAATTATTCTTAACAGGATTTCAATTATACCTCCATATTTTTCCAAAAATAGCCATCAAATATTTAAGATCTTGAAAAAATTCGATTTAAAAGTAATTTATACTCCATTTAATACAACAAAATTTACAAATCTCAAATATCCAAAAGATAGATTTTCACAATGGGGAATTTACAAGATATCTGGAGAGTGTGATAAAACGTATATAAGCCACATTAGGAGACCTTTTAAGATTCTCTTGGGATAGCATAAAACATTTTTAAAAATAGTGACATAAAAAGCTCCGCTATTGCTCACCATTGTTGGTCTAACAGCCACTATTTTAACTTTTCCGAACCCTCAATAATTCAGAAAAGCTCGATTAACGATCTTCATTTTTGGGAAGCTTATTAGTCCAGTCAAATAAGGAAAGTTTGCCGAAATAAATACTACAAAGATCAAAACTGGTACAGTAGTTCATTGATACCTACTAATCACTAGATAAAAAGTCCTGATGGATAGGAAGTGAACGGGGGAGGGAGGGGCAAAAATAAATTTTGCTTCCTTTTTTTTTAGTTTTTTAAATATCTCAGAAACTTTAGGTTTTCATGAAAAAATTGCTTTCGCATAAATTAAAGAGCATAAATTCTCTACGAATAATAACAGGTATACAAAGTAGAATCTCGGTTATCCGTCATTCACTGGACCAGAACCTTGGCGGATTTTGTCCAGTCAATTTAGGAAAGTTTACCATAATAAATGCTACATTTATAAAATTTGGTACAGTTGTTCATTAATATTTACTAATCGCTAGATAAAAAGTCCTGATGGATAGGAAGTGAGCAGGGGGAGGGGGGCAAAAATAAGTCCTCCCCCCACTTTTTTTAGTTTTTTTTTTATATCTCAGAAACTGTGGGTTTTCATGAAAAAATTGCTCTTGCATAAATTAAAGAGTATAAATTCTCTACAAATGACAGCTAAACAAAGTGAAACCTCGGTTATTCGTCATTCACGGTACCGGAACTTTGACGGATTTTTCACAAAAAAAAATCACTTTATCTTCAAATTCATTTAATGTCTATTCAAATTTATTTAATACTGTCACAAAAAAACAGAAAACACCCCAATACTGCAATAGTGCACGAAATAATGGCAGGTAATTAGTTAATGAAAGATAAATATTCACCATTAATGAAGTATTTATTAATGTGAAACACTGTAACTGCGAGTATAATATTTGGAGAAAACTAAAAATAGTTACATACTAATTTATAATTAAATAGATATTATGTAATTATGAAGTAGATATGTCTTCAAACGGAGTCTTTATCATTATGGCTTGTTTTTTCCTTCAATATCATCATCAGAGGAAGTGCATGGGTCCTTAGGATCCATAATCATCACCTCGTTTTCTTCTTTGTCCCGTTCATCTCCCAATGATCCTGAAGACATATATTTATCATTAAGAAAATGTTAAGTCATGAGAAACTTTGTTAGTTCGACAAAACATAACAGAGAACAATGAAAACTACCAATTTTTCATTAAGCAGATATTGCTTACTAAGTCCTAACGTTCTTTTATTTTTCTTTGACATATCATCATAGCTGAATTGGATGGTGTATTAGAAGGTGTTCTCAAAAGGATTGAATCCATAATCGCCTCCTCATTGTTTTCCTCATCATGTTTATCTACATATTTGGGAGTAGCATTCAGACAGACACCATGACAGATGTTGCAGGTGATTGTGCAATTAATGACTGCTTTCCTGTATCCACGCTTAGCTCCACACCCAGTAGTGCATTTGCAGAAGATGGTATTTAAGACCGCCTCAGATGCGATCGAATCCTTGGTTGTTATAGGAATAAGAAGATTTTGTCTTCGTTCCCAACCCCAGAGTTCGGCTTGTTGTTCCTGGACAAACCACAGTTGTACCTGGTGGTACACCCGTAAAGAATAATGTCTGGTCGCTCCTTCTGTTGGTGGGTGGGATGAAATGAGGTTTAACATTCGATACAGATTTTGCGAAGGCGTGGTATCGGGAATTATTAAGAGATGTAGCTGTGGAGGGTGCACCATTCAATCTCAAAAAAAGTTGGTTGACAGACATTTCAAGCAGTCAAGACTCATAATAGGACGAGCAAAACCCCAAATTCGAAATGAGATCGACTAAGTTTTTGTGGCCATACCTTCGGTACAAGATCACACCAAGGTCAGTCAATGTTGGGGAAACAAAAGACAGTGGACCTATGCTGATATAATGGCATGGCTTATTGTAATGCATTTTCTTTGTCGAGCAACATCGTTCTGCTGACTTTCCTTCTTCATGAGCACATGCTCCAGAAAACAGCTGACAGATTTAGGAATATCACTCTTGGCATCCGTGAAAAAGGTTATTACTTGGAGGATAGCTCGTAGAATCATATACTGTCTGCGTAGATAATCATATACGTAGAATATCGTTGGCTGGATATCCTCTATAATGATCGCTGCTGCAGTTTGCATAATTCTGAGTCGTTCATCACCACAATCTTTTTTTTTCGTTGTTGTTGTTTTCGTACCATGTATCTGATAGCACTTTCATTCCCGTGTCAATAAAACAAACGGACGGAATTTTTCTTGGATTTTTAGAAATGATGATACTCTCTACATATCTCTGTTTTAACTTAGCTTTCACTGTCCGTTCATCTGGGACACGCCCAGTTACTACGGAAAGCAAATCAGACAAAGCATGTTGTCAATCATCATTATTTTCAAGAAATGAGCAAATTTCTTCTATGGCTTCAGAACATAATCTGTTTCTAGCCGTCCTCGTTTACCCCCTTTGACATGAGATAAATTTTCTGTAAATAATCATGATGGTAAATTCCGTCAGCAGCAATTAAATGAACTTCATTACTAAGGCGAGTTTTAACTTCTTCTCCCCACTGATCATTTCTCATTTCTGCGGCTTCAAGGACTCTTTATGTCATGGTTGGATCTTTCATTTTAAGACTCGCACCTCATAAAATATTCTTCGTAAAGGAATTGGTTTCCTTTTTTCTTTTTCTTTGAACTGTTCATCAATTAAATCAGTACAATGGAAACATCTGTTTTTGAAATCGAACTTGGGTACTGATGACCGCAGAGTAGCCGGTTGTCCACTGATTGATGGTGCAAGCTCATTTCTGAGCGTTTGTAATGCTATATTAAGGCTATAAGGTCTGGTGTAATTTTTACGGCATGCAGTCAGTACTTTCAGAAACGTAATACTTTCCAACTGCTATAATGTTTTCTCCTGTCTTTGAATACTTGCTTTTTTCAAACTTTCAATCTCTTTTTCACCCACTCGTACTACACCACCACTTGACTCATAAACATCTGTATCACAAATGAAACACTTATCCGTTGGCATGATGAGCGCAAAAGTTGTTAACGTAAGTACTATAAACTCGATGTTAACTACTATAAAGGCGAACTACTACGAACACACATCCACGTCCCTGTACTGGGTTATAGAAACCAACTGAATGAACGAAAGGATACCAGATACAAAAACAGAGGGTGTGGAATTGGAATCCCCGATCCCTCAGAAACGCCACCTGCAATACAAAAATCACGTGCAATTGTTTACTAAAGTTTCTCTTCACGCTAATCGTAAACATTGACTCCCGCGAGATAATTTAGCACTCGTCAGTCGATTTAGTATGTTTGTAAATACTCAAAATTTAAGTTGTTTTCTACTTTCTTTTTTTAGTAATAATATTTAATAAATATCGCTAGACAATCAGTAAATAAATTTGAAAAGATAATGATTTATTTGCGGAAAATCTGTCAAGGTTCCGTTCCCGTGACTGACGGATAACCGAAGTTCCACTACGTACACATGTCATTTGTAGAGAATTTTGTGCTCTGGTATTTATGCTGGAGTAATATTTTAAGAAAACCCACAGTTTCGGAGATATTTTCAAAAAACTATAAAAAGAAGTGGGGGGACTTATATTTGCCCCTCCCTCTCTCCGCTCACTTCCTATCCATCAAGACGTTTTACCTAGTCATTAGTAGCTATTAATGAAAAACTGTACCAATTTTTATCGCTTTAGCATTTATTATACCAAACTGCCCCAAAAAGGACTTATTTGATTGGACTAAAGGCTCCGGACCCGTGACTGACGAATAACCGAGGTTCTACTGCGTATACATAGTATGTATGCAAATCTATATATCATATGCATGGCTGCACAAAATAATTTGACTATTTTTTAACTATCAAAGGAAATTTCTAAAACAGAATTTTTAAATGTGTTATTGCTTTTCTACACTGTTTGCTTGCGTGTATGTACGACTTTTGCTCAGACTGGGTGGAGCGAGTTGAGTCTATGCCTTATGGTAGACCTCTTCACCCGGCAGACCCTGTTTACTTGCGTGTTATTCTTTCACCTTATTTAACAGTGAATTTTCGTTACAGTATAATGTAGGGGAGAGTAGCCATATTTGGACCGCCGCTTTAATTGGACCGTTGCCATTCTGTGGTTAATTACAGGAAGAGACTCCATCTACCATTCAAATCCTACTCATCAGAATGACGTCACTCATGATCAGAAGAAGCAGCCGCCTACTACGTGCTGTTTTCAGACAATTTAAAAAACCTAAAGTTAGCTGTTTTGATCTAATTTTTTCCCACTAAATGTAAGTGAATATTTTAAAACTAAGGTAAGTTGTTATGGTTTCATATGCATATATGAATTCGACTGTTTATTGCACATATTTTTCACTCGGATTTGTTTGATTTCGTTTTGTTCTTAGTCTTGAAATTAACTGTTTTAAAAAATGGCGCAGTTGCCGTAATTGGACCAATTTAAGTTGCTTAAATTGGACCAGATATGCGATCATAAATTTGAAAAGTGAGTAATGAATTTCGAGGACGGTACGCTTTGTACACCATTTTTTTTATATTTTATAATGGATTACTACCTTCATGCAAGTTTTCTTTTGCATATCTGTATTAATTTTTTATACAGTTTAGGCCTATATAAACATAAAAATATTTTTACATGTCTATGCAATAAATTTTGTTTGCAATGTCTTTTATCTTGTATGTAATTGTATTTATTTTCTTTGAATTCTTTATTCCTATGGCATATTTGATTTACAGAGTTGAATTCAAACATTTTCCTCCTGTAGGATATTTGTGGTGGAAGACTTTTTTGAGTTCTGGAGAGTGGAATTATACTTTTTAGCCATTAAAATGCATAAAATCTCAAACCTTGATGAAAATGTTGAAAAAGACTTATACAAACTGTCTGGAAGAAAAACACTCGTGAGAGCAAGAGCTGTTAAAGATATAGGAAACAAAAAGCAGACAGTAAGTTGTGAAGAAATTGACTTGCAAAAAGGCTGCATCTACAAATCCTCCCCAAAAGCAAAGAAATCATTAGAAATGTTATTTCCCTTGCTAAATTCAGTTAAATCAAAGTACAGAGAGCCAAAAAACAGTTGTGTTAACATCATAGCCATATAAACTAAACCTTGAAATGAAAAAAAAGATAAAAAGGAAGCTTTCACAGCACAAAAGTAATTGGAACATTGAGTTTTAAAAAATAGGTGTGATGCAATTAGCAAGAAAATGATGGAAGAGAAGAACTACAAACATAATGCAAAGAAAATTTCTGCTGCAAAAAAAAAAAAAAAAAAAAAAAAAAAAAAAAAAAAAAAAAATCTGATAATTCATAATCTAAAAAGAAAAATCTAGACAGTGATGATTGGTTTTGCCTAATTTGTAAGAAAAATAAAATAGCAGAAATGATTCAGTGTTCAGATTGCCATATGCGGTTCCATGTTGTGTGCGCTGGAAAACAAAAACAATAAACAAAATTCATGTATAAGCTTTGCATCACTCCATACATGATATTCAAGTAACTGAAAATTAGTTCCATAACTTCTATTCTTAATTACCGATAACTTTGATTTATATTTTGAATACATTTTGATTTAAAACAATTAATCTTATTTTCAGATATTTGATTTCATTATATTTCATTGCTGTTATTTTGTTTGATTGTTTCATTAATCGCAAACTTTGCTTTTAATAAAATTAGTCATATTCCCTAGTCATTAAAACAACCTGATATTATTTGTTCCAATTTAGGAGACTGGGGGTCCAACTTAGGTGACCAGTTGCTGAATTTGTATCACTTTTGACAAATTTTTCAAATATGAATAAAATTTAAGATTTTCAAAAAGAAATTAATCTAAATATTTATTTAGTTAGTAGATGAATAGATTTATCCTGTGAATGATCTTTTGCAGATATTTCAAAAATTAAGTGAGTTACACCTGAAAAAAAGTGAAGTGGTGCAAATTCGGCTACTCTCCCTTATATATTGAAAATTGTTTCGTAATGTATTCATGACGCATGATTTTTCATTCATGTTATTTATAAAATGTGATTAATCATAATTTTGCTGGCGTACCATAAGACTTTATTCATTAATATATTTTGTATGAATATTCTCACTTTTATTTCTTCTTGAATAGAAGTTGTTTTTTACGTTTAGAGAAACAAATTTACTCCCAAATAAATCATCTAAAGATAACAATAACCATTCGAACTGAACCAAACATATGTGGTTAATTCCATGAAAACTTGTCATGTCTGTCACATAGCTGAAAATGGCTATGCTTGTTGGCTACCATTGTTTTAGAACGGAAAAATGTGACTTATTTTATCGGAGATATCTCATCAATTGAATACGGCGAAGCAAACTTTTCGAAAATAACGGTGGCCAACAAGCATAGTGATTTTCAGCTGTTTGACAGACATGGCAAATTTTCATGGAATTAGCCATGTATAAAGTACAAAATGCCAATAATTTGTTTAAAATTAGAAATATTATAAAATGATTTTAGCAATATTGAGGGATAACCTCAATATTGCTTCTATAATAGCATTTCCATTAATAAAATTTTACAATCAGTGCATGCAAAAAAAAATGTTCCCTAAGTTTTATAACTATTGCCATGTAATTAAAACCGTTTATGAATTCCACAAATCTGTTAATAAATAAATTGTTAAAATATATATTTTACACTTATTTTCGTTTGGACATTATTGCGAATCTTTTCCCGAAGAAATATTTTCATGATAAACAGAAGCAGGCGTCAGAAATCTATCTGCATCAGGACAACCAAACTGGTCATTCCCGATAACAGAACATACTTCTTGGTGTAACGAACATAATTTAAAACCATTTTTAATTGAAATCTCTAATAGATTTTTTATATTTAATATATGTTTAGTTGCCCCAAAACAACTCCAACTAGAAATCTATTTATATAAAATCCAAGTCTCTGTGTGTCCCTCACGATTCCGGTAGGACCACCTCATTGAGATGAGTAATTGTTGAAAAATACTAATGCAGGGTTACCACAGTAGCGCCAAATGTTGGCCAACTTGGCGATAGCTGGCTGATTTGGCGAAATTCCCATTTAAAACCATTAATCTTTCATAAAGGATATTTTTTCAAAATCTATGGGTGAGAATTTAAAGTACATCTTTACATCTTCTTCCCGATGCTACTAATAAAATAACGTACGACGCTGTACTGTATGAGCTCCTAACTGCGCGATTTTAATGTGCTTTAGGTACTTTTCCAGTATAGGTGCCTTGGCGAAAAAGGAAATTTGGCAACATATTTTCCCGGAACCTATCCACTTTTTCATTTTATATACACACGCATTTTTTTTTCGATATTTATACGATTTATTTAACATAAAAAAGCAGTTTCTCTAATTTTATACAGAAACAGATGTAATTTGTACATAAAAACATGAATAATATACATATAAAATAAACATAAAAAAAAAAAAAAAAACGCTCATCAAGTTTGTTTTCATAGCTGTTTATATGATTTGACAACAAATCTCAATATTTTTCCGTTATACGGACACCATGCCAAAATGTACGCTAATGCGCCAATTATTTCAAAATGCTAAAAGATATTTGTAATTTTATGCCAGCAGTTTAATATGAGTTTTATTTTATTGCTTTATTTTATAACAGTTATTTGTTCAATTATTTTAAGTATATATTTGTGATTTAATGAAATAGTTCATAAAAGTCTGGAATTTTCAAATGTTAGATTTTTTAAATGCTCACTTTAGTATCGACAATATTTTTCTTTTATTTTTCAAATGCCTCAATTCACGTGATTTTCATTTTGCGCCAACTATTACGTTTGGCGACAACGGCATCCGTATAACGGAAAAGTACCTAAATCTCACTTTCTGATGCTCAAATTACACCAAGCTTTTTTTAAAAAACGCCAAAGCCCCTACAGTGGAAAAGTATCGAACTGTCTATTATTTTGCGCTATCTGTGTTATAGTTTATACTATATGCAAGGTGAGTGGAGCGAAGAGTTTAAACATTAAATATTAAAGTTTCGGCACAGATGTCGGCTCGAAATCTGGATATGCCTTATTGCACGGTACGGGAAATTTACTGAAATGTTATCGTCTTCTATCCGTACAATATTAATCTTGCCTGAGAGTTACGCCACACCAACAGTGATAAGCGATTGACTTTTGCTCTAACCTTCCTTATCAGAATGAAGGTGGATGATGCTTGTCTGTGGAACATCTTATGGCGATAAGAGGCTCACCTTTACCTGAATGAATGTGCAAAACTTAGAACTGTCGAATTTTGGAATTCCAATTAACTAAATGTATTCAAAGCATTTCCCTTGCAATCATTAACGATGACTGTTTGGTGCCGTTTCAAAGCAGAAGTGATCATAAGTCCATACGTCTAGGAAAAAAGTAACTGGAAAGACGTCTAACGTGTTCTGTTACTGGAGAAAAATATCGTTCCATGTTAAACAGCTTTGCTCCGTCATTTTAGCAAAACAATGCCAAGGGAAAATCGTTTTCATGCAAGATGGAACCCCTACACACATTTATTTGCGAACACAGTAGTTGATACTGTAGTATTTTTAACTAATTAATTAGTAATTATCACAGTAAAACAAAGATGAGGTAGCCTAGAGTATATATACATACTTAATCTTTAATTACACACACAACAAGCGAACACAATTTACACTTACACGATCATATTCTAGAACAGTATTCTATTTACAGCGGTAAATTATTTTCGTGATTTTGGGAGAGTATTGTGTAGTCCTGCCCACTTTATATTATTATCACATATATCTAAATTTCCGTCATTTTTGACGGGCTACCTTTCTAGTTTCATATAAAAAATATTAATTAAGTATGCCAATAAAAAATTTATTGAAAGGGTTCCTTTAGTATTAGTCTCATGCCAGGTGATAATAGCCAAAGAAATTGCCAAAGATTTTACTTCTTACAGCAGCCTTTTGAATCCGTTAATTTCAATGCTAAGTACGTAATGCGACATTGCGTTTTATTTATTTTAACTCATTTATTTGTTTATTTATAGCTGAAGTTTTAATTACGTTACGGAATATTGGCCGGAAACAAACCCTGAACATTTTGTATTATTTAAAGTGCAGTGAGATGAATCTTCCGTAACCGGGTTACACGCGATAGACATTAATAGATTACTAGAAAGGTAGCCCGTCAAAAATGACGGAAATTTAGATATAAAGATATATACAACTCATGTGCAAGAATATGAGTTTTCTCGTTTGTTCCGCAGTGATAGATGGAAATAATACATTTTATGAACGAAACACATTTATGAAAAACTGTGCACAGTAGAAGACCACTGCATCGTTTGGTTCCAAGTGTTATGCAGAATTGAGGCTCATTGCGGTCATGTCTATTCAATCTTTGTTTACATTTTTTTTAAATTCATATATTGGACAATTTAGATTGTTAAGCCTTAAAAATAAATAAATTACGCACTTAAAGTAAGGTAAAAACTGTTAAATTATTGTGTATACGATTTCATGAAATTCTATTATATGTGTGTGCTTCACGATCTTGGTTACGACTTTGGCGAAATTGGCTGCAACTTGTCATAATTCTAATAGTGTGGGCTCCTATAACAAAAAAGGTAACCAGTTTTTAGTAAATTTTCTGATATAAAGTAGTTTTCAAAAACTTGTGTAAAATTGCAGGCCGTTCTCATGTTATGCCAGTCCTAGGAAAAATATTTCTTACACTGAAGCGTTTCGATGTATATGTGCAATTCAGAAAACCTTCTCCAAAAGAAAGGTCCTGAAATGACATTGTAATTCCTCTAACTTCAAAGTCTAATCGGGCCCTGGTGTTGTTTACTGAAATCTAATAAATACAGTTATTTTGAATATTACAACAGAATTAAACAGCTAAACGTATTTAACTTAAACTCGCTGATACTTTCCGGTGTTATTTTTTAGTATTAAGAAAGAAAATTATTTAAATTTTTCAAATCATGCACATTTATAATTTTTTTTTCCGTTTTTAATAACTAAATAATGAAAAAATATGCTTTTGTTCTGAGCTCATAAATATGACAACAAAATAATGTAACTAAGAGACATTGCAAAATTAAATCTTTGTGATTTCAAACCATAAACAAATGATACCGCCACCATTTTACCTACTATGACGTCATTAGAATATTGTCCATTGATTGTTGGAGAACTTACTTTGTGAATGATTACCTCAACGATTTAATATTTTTTTTCCGGTTCACGATGAATGAATCACTTGTGTTTGTTTAGGTTTATGGAATGAGATATTAAGCCGTGAACCTAATTTCAACTAAAGTTATCCAAGGATATATGTATTTTTAATCGAAATTAAAAACAATGCTTTGATCTCGAAATAAAAAGTTTTAGTTTGTATAATTGGTTATTTCTGTTAATTATTTATTTAGGTACTTTTCCATTATAGCGCATTTTTAAAAAAAGCTTGGCGTAATTCGGGCATCAGAAAGTGAGATATGTTGCCAGAATATATAAACAGCTATGAAAACAAATCTAATGAACTTTTATTTTTGTTTATATATGCACTTATATACATAAAAAATCGTTTCTAAATATATATAATACTAATTTTTTATATACAAATTACGGCACAGATTTCAGATATGAACCGAGATATCTAAATGGCGCTAAAATGGTGTTATTTTGCCTGCTATGGTAACCCGGCTATTGTTTTTTATTTATTAATAAATTGTTTATTTACTTTTATTTTCTGTTTTTAAATTATATAAACTGTTTTGTTTTATAGTTATTATTCAAACTTTTATTTATTTATAGTTATTTCCTTTTCAAAATGATAGCAAATTATTTAAAAATATATAAGTAACTGATATTCGAAAGCGAGATTTCTGCCGAATTGGCGTCAGAGAAAAATCACTCCAACCCCGATGCGTATATGACATCTGTGCAAAAATTACTTCTGTTTCTTTATAAAAATGGGTAAATAGCTTTTTTTACATTAAATAAATTGTATACATATGCAAAAAATTGCTTGTGAGTATGAAGCAGTAAATAGGTTGTCAGAAAATACGTTGGCAAACTTCTTTCTCGCCAAGAAACTTTTCTCCGAAGTATTGTACATAAGGAATGATTGCTAGATTGCATTTTTAATTATGATATCCGCTTTTATGTTTCACTACATTTATGCATACTATACCGTGTGTATAAATGCTACAGTTCATATGCAGGGCTACACAAAAGAATTCGTAAGGGTTACTGAGTATGAGAATAAATTGCTTAAAGTTGGTTTTTAAAGGAGTTATGCAGTTTTACGCTGAACTGCATTTAGTTTACTAAGAAATGTTTGTATAATATAGATAAAATGATATACAGGGTCACGCAAAGAATTGGATACATAATCGTCTATGGATGATAATATCTGGAGATGTGATTTCAGTAGCTTTAAGAGTAGTTTAAATTAAATTTTAGCTAAATAGTGGCATGTAATAACGGTATACTATTGGCCATGGACGGTAACTGCTGAAATCAATTTTTAAAATTTTTTATGCGTTTTCTAAAATGTTTACTTAGTTATTTTATTTACCTTATTTCCCTAAATAACGAAGTTTTGTTAAAGCATTCAGGATGTGTTGGAAAGTGTTTCATATTCTATGCTTAACGCATGATTTTTCTTTCTTCTTTAGTCTTATTTTGCCTTTATTTTATTCTTAATTTTTTTAGTCGTATACTGCTGTATAGAAACTTTGGCACAGTTGTCATATATACCCCATATTGGAGCGATTTTTTTTCGGACGTCAATTTGGCGAAAACATCAACAGCATAAACAACATCCGGGTTACTATATCAAGCAAAATTACGACACATTGGCGACAGTTAAGTACCCGTTGTGTATATGACACTGGCGTCAGAAAAAAATCGCGCCAACATGGGACGTATATGACATCTGTGCCGAAACTTTAATATTTAATGTTTAAACTCTTCGCTCCACTCACCTTGCATATAGTATAAACTATAACACAGATAGCGCAAAATAATAGACAGTTCGATACTTTTCCACTGTAGGGGCTTTGGCGTTTTTTAAAAAAAGCTTGGTGTAATTTGAGCATCAGAAAGTGAGATTTGGGTACTTTTCCGTTATACGGATGCCGTTGTCGCCAAACGTAATAGTTGGCGCAAAATGAAAATCACGTTAATTGAGGCATTTGAAAAATAAAAGAAAAATATTGTCGATACTAAAGTGAGCATTTAAAAAATCTAACATTTGAAAATTCCGGACTTTTATGAACTATTTCATTAAATCACAAATATATACTTAAAATAATTGAACAAATAACTGTTATAAAATAAAGCAATAAAATAAAACTCATATTAAACTGCTGGCATAAAATTACAAATATCTTTTAGCATTTTGAAATAATTGGCGCATTAGCGTACATTTTGGCATGGTGTCCGTATAACGGAAAAATATTGAGATTTGTTGTCAAATCATATAAACAGCTATGAAAACAAACTTGATGAGCGTTTTTTTTTTTTTTTTTTTTTTTTTTTTTTTTTTTTTTTATGTTTATTTTATATGTATATTATTCATGTTTTTATGTACAAATTACATCTGTTTCTGTATAAAATTAGAGAAACTGCTTTTTTATGTTAAATAAATCGTATAAATATCGAAAAAAAAAATGCGTGTGTATATAAAATGAAAAAGTGGATAGGTTCCGGGAAAATATGTTGCCAAATTTCCTTTTTCGCCAAGGCACCTATACTGGAAAAGTACCTAAAGCACATTAAAATCGCGCAGTTAGGAGCTCATACAGTACAGCGTCGTACGTTATTTTATTAGTAGCATCGGGAAGAAGATGTAAAGATGTACTTTAAATTCTCACCCATAGATTTTGAAAAAATATCCTTTATGAAAGATTAATGGTTTTAAATGGGAATTTCGCCAAATCAGCCAGCTATCGCCAAGTTGGCCAACATTTGGCGCTACTGTGGTAACCCTGCATTAGTATTTTTCAACAATTACTCATCTCAATGAGGTGGTCCTACCGGAATCGTGAGGGACACACAGAGACTTGGATTTTATATAAATAGATTAAAAATTACATGCTTCAAAATTATTTTAATAACTATCAAAAATCAGTAAATTGAGATACAATTTTCAGACAAATTGCATTTAAAAGTACATTTTCCCTCCTATTCGACGATGTAAAAATTGAAATTATGATTTGCCTAATAACTTTGCGAAAAATGAGAAATGAAGATTGCCAAACCTTTGCCATCATCGATTCGATACGTCGATTCGTTATGACTGAAAGAAATGCTTTTGTTGTATAATATAGATTTATAAGGTTTTCTATACATATTTTTGATTGTTTCTTCTGTTTGTAAACACAATAATTGATTTTATAATAAATGCAAAGAAAATATCTCCGTTCATATATATTTTAAAACTCAAAACAATTAACTTTTAAATGGATCAAAAAGTTATAGAAACTTTTGAATGCAGTAAAATTTTTCACTATGTTATAAAAAGTCTTCTGTAACGTGATGGAAAGCGGAGTTTTGTTTATATTTTTTACTTAGTCTCCGTTTGTAGCTTACAAACGGCGTAAATACAATAAAACGGCGTTTAATGTCCTACAGATTGTAAGATATTAAAAATCATGTTTCTAAATAAGATTCATTTCTATGAATGTAGAGCATGAATATCATGAAATTTTGATGGTAAAAAATACACGCTATAACTATTTTTTTTTATTATTATCAACAAAATAATGAATTAATATAAATCTTTTTATGATTTCATCTAATTCTGGAGAATAATCTTTAGGTATACATTAGAAATAATGACATTTGGTGCTTGTGGTATTTTCCCACCGATAACATTCTGTGCAAATAATCTACTTAATTTTCTATAAAAGCATTTTAAAAGGTTTTAGATGTTTCTAGGACGAAAAATAAAATCTGTTGCCAAATAGTTTAATGAAACTTATATAAAACAGATAGTGAAGGAACAGATTGCTCGGAGTCAGAAATTGAAAAGGAACAAATAATGTGTTATTTTAGGCAGTTTCCATTACAAAAAGTAAAGTTCTACGTATTGCTGCCACCCAGAAGAAATCAATTCAGGAAAATTTTAATATATAGTATCACTGATTGAAAAATACCGGGGACGTAAAATTCTGCGAAAAAAAAAATTATTTCCTAAAGTCACAGTTCGGAGATATGCTGCGCTGTGAAGTAGGAAAGAGAATTTTTAAAAATGCAGAAGCCATACTAAAATGAAATTACCTTTTATTTAGCTCATTGAATGCAGCTTTAATGTGGCTTCCATTTTTGGGAACCATATATTGCATTGTGTGCACAGCATTCACAACAGCAGAAAGTAACATGTCTGCAGGAGTGTATCGTACAGCTCGTGGTACGTTAACCTTCAACGTAGCCAGGGCCACATCTCCAGATCTTTAAGAAACCTATAGGAAAAAAGTTGCATGGGCTGAGATCAGGGGGACGAGGTGGCAATGCAGTTGGAAATCCTTGACTAATGACTCTTTCTGGTGTGAACTTCTGTCGTAGCGGTTATATATGTGTTTACATTTAAAATGTGTAGAGGGCAGGACTACACAATACTCTCCCAAAATCACGAAAATAATTTACCGCTGTAAATAGAATACTGTTCTAGAATATGATCGTGTAAGTGTAAATTGTGTTCGCTTGTTGTGTGTGTAATTAAAGATTAAGTATGTATATATACTCTAGGCTACCTCATCTTTGTTTTACTGTGATAATTACTAATTAATTAGTTAAAAATACTACAGTATCATCTACTGTGTTCGCAAATAAATGTGTGTAGGGGTTCCATCTTGCATGAAAACGATTTTCCCTTGGCATTGTTTTGCTAAAATGACGGAGCAAAGCTGTTTAACATGGAACGATATTTTTCTCCAGTAACAGAACACGTTAGACGTCTTTCCAGTTACTTTTTTCCTAGACGTATGGACTTATGATCACTTCTGCTTTGAAACGGCACCAAACAGTCATCGTTAATGATTGCAAGGGAAATGCTTTGAATACATTTAGTTAATTGGAATTCCAAAATTCGACAGTTCTAAGTTTTGCACATTCATTCAGGTAAAGGTGAGCCTCTTATCGCCATAAGATGTTCCACAGACAAGCATCATCCACCTTCATTCTGATAAGGAAGGTTAGAGCAAAAGTCAATCGCTTATCACTGTTGGTGTGGCGTAACTCTCAGGCAAGATTAATCTTGTACGGATAGAAGACGATAACATTTCAGTAAATTTCCCGTACCGTGCAATAAGGCATATCCAGATTTCGAGCCACCCCACGACCGCTGAAAGTGGAAGTAATATTATGCTGTGCTCTTTTAACAATCGCTGTTGCAACTCCGATTGTACCCTGTTGAATGGGTTTGCATCCTGTGCATGGTTGAACTTTTATTAAACTTGTTTTCTGAAACCTTTAAACTTTTGGTTTTAATTTACAAGATACCGTTATCTTTATGCATTTCTTGCGCCTTCTAGAAGCACTAAAAGTTGTTGACGCGTTGTACTGATTGAAGTAAAGCAATGTGACAAGTAACACACGCTCGGCTATAGAAAAAGAGACAAACCTAACATAACTTCGAATCAAATAGTTTCTAATCGTAAAACACAACGTTTCAGAGACCAACAAGCTGGCATTGTGTCAATGGATATATCACGAATTTAGAGTAAAATTGTTTCTTCCTCTTCTGTCTTTGGAACTCAGTGAGCCAAATTGCAGATAAAGTAAATTTATAAGACCGCGCTATAGAACACACTGGGTACCGTCAGTTTAATTATGGCCACCTTTTATATATGTAATAATAAAAATTTTCGCCCTTTGATCTTAGTTCAACTATTCCAAATTATTATAATATCTACCTTTTTTACATAGCTTTAATAATATCTTAAACATCTTTTATCTTTTTTTCCATGCTTTAAATCCATCGTATTCATGTGTTATTTATTATTTCTAAAATTTTTAATCCGTTTGTAGCTGTACTTCTTATAAAACCCACTAAATTACTTTATTTCTTTCATTTTATTCTGATACTAATTTTTTTTTCCTTTCGAATGTATTTAATATCATTTGCTCTGTTTTGTTTCATATCCCATAATGCCTTGCAAGTTGCCGCCAGCATCCTGATTACGTTATAATGCTACCGCTGGTAGATATTAGGTTCGATTATCTACGTCATGCAGTTCTGCCTTTTTTATAGGTCTTATCCCATCGCGATGCGACTTCTTCTGTCCCATTCCCCCCATTTTTCGACGGAATTGGTTCATTGCTATGTAATGTAACCGTTCGCGTCTTTTTTTTTTTTTAGTATATAACCTTTTACATTCACTTGGAGAGCTAGATTTTTACGATTATGGTATTGCTGAAAAAACCCGTTGTCACCAGGAGAGCCTTTTTTCCTGTATTTTCGTCAAGATGTTCTACTGTTTAACATCTAGCAGTTTATATTTACAACGTAATAACGACCCGAACATGGATAGCATGATTACTAGTGGAATTAGTGCATTTTATGTTCATCTTCATCTAACGTCTTCAGTTGTTATTTCTGGGAAATCTACCAAGGGTCCTGATCTTCCACTCCAACCATGATTTCTTGACTGCAAAACTTTGATTTCTCAGTTGGAGATCTATCACAAGTGCACGATTGCTGTTATAATGAACAAATATATATAAAATAACAGAAAATATGGAGTGTATATATATATATATATATATATTTTATATATATCATAGAAACTCTGTCGAGTTTCTATGAAGCAAAAGAAATGACAGTGCAATAAAACGTAAATGAAAGGAATTTCCGCTAATTAATGCCAAACGATATTTCAAAAAATTTTTAGTACTCTGTCAAGTTTATATTTTCCGGACTGACCAAAGCGGGATTTTGACCCTTCTATATCTCCTGTTCTGTTTATGATAGAAACAAAATTCTTGTTTCTATGGAATGGGGCGTACCACGTGACTCAGAAAATGAAAATAAAATGGAATCCGGCCAATAGGTTTTTAGTAAATGCGATTTTAAAAGTGCTATTTTTTGCACTTTTGACATTCTTGTTCTGATCAAATCTGTTGACAGGGCTACAACAATGTGTAAGTATCGGATTTTTACACCGTTTACGGCATTAGAGTTGTTTTTATGAGTAGTTCAAACCTTTGAAAGTTTCATGTAAAAATATTAATTAGTTTTTGATTTATACCAGTTTAAAGTATTTTTATTTTTGCAGCGTGGCGTGCGTAATGTGTGAAGCATTTTCACCATCTTTTGACTTTTAAGTCCGGAATAATAATTTTTATTTTGGTAATAGAATTATCCTAATACCCGCTAGCTTCTTATCACTGCAGCGTGGCATGCGTAATATGTGAGACATTCTTACAATCTTTTGACTTTTAAGTCCCTGAATAATAATTTTTACTTTCTTCTATCTTCACAAGAAGAAAGTATTGGATTCGTGAAAAATCGATCCGAGCAAGACAAAATAATTTCTGTCGACACGCAACCGGAGCAGAACCTGATAACAAAAAACCAAAATATCACTCGAACCAAATATGGTAACCGGCAAAAATATTCTAAAGCACCATCAGCCGAACCAAGTAAGACAAAATAATTTCCGTGAACATGCAGCCGGAACCGAACCTAAGAATTCCATTAGAAAAAACCCGAAATCTTACACGAACCAAATCTGAGACCCGGCAAAAATATCGAAAGAACCATAACCCAATCCGAGCAAGACAAAATAATTTCTGTGGAGACGTAACTCGACCGAACCTAAAATGTTTTTGAAAAAAAAACGAAACATGACCCGAACCTAATATGATAACAGACGAAAATTATCTACAGAACCATAACCCGATATAAGAAACACAAAATAATTTCCTAGGACGCAACACGACCCGAACCTAAAAAGTCCATTAGATAAAAACCCGAAATCTGACACGAAACAAATCTGAACCCGATAAAAATATTCCAAAGAACCATAACCGGATCCCAACATTACAAAATAATTTCCTTGGACACGCAACCCGAACCGAACCTAAAAATTCCATTAAAAAACTTGAAATCTGGCCCGAACTAAATCTGAATCCGACAAAAATATCCCCAAAAAACATAAACCGATTCGAACAAGAAAAAAATAATTTCCGTGGATGCAACACGAACCCGACATAAAAATTCCATTAGAAAAAATCCGAAATCTGACACGAATTAAATCTGAACCCGACACAAACTATCCCAAGAACAATAACCCTATCCGACAAGACAAAATAATTTCCGTAAACACGCAACCCGACACGAAGCTAATTATTTTTTTGTAAAAAAAACCCGAAATATGATCCGAACCAAATTTTATAACCGGCAAAAATATTCTAAAGAACCATAACCCGATCCGAGCAAGACAAAATAATTTCCTTGGACACGCAACCCGAACCGATCGGTTCGGGTTGTAATGCTCGGTTCGAACCTAGAACTTCCATTTAAAAAAAACCTGAAATCTCACCCGAACCATATCTTAACCCGAAAAATTATCCCTAAAATCTATAACCCGATACGAGCAATACAAAGTAATTTCCGTAGACGCAACACGACCCGAACCTAAAAATTCCTGTAGGAAAAACCAGAAATCTGACACGAACAAAATCTGAACCCGAGAAAAATATTCCCAGGAACCATAAAACCATCCGATCAAGAAAAAATAAACTCCGTGAACCCGCATACCGACCCGAACCTAAATTTTCTTTGAAAAAAAACCCGAAATATGATCCGAACCAAATATGATAACTGACAAAAATATTCTAAAGAACCATAACCCGTTCCGAGCAAGACAAAATAATTTGCTTCGACACGCAACCCGAACTGAACCTAAAAATTCCATTAAAAAAAACCTGAAATCTGACCCTAACCTAATCTGAATCAGACAAAAATATCCCCAAAATCCATAACCCGATACGAGCAAGACAAAATAATTTTGGTGGACGCAACACAACCCGAGCATAAAAATTCCATTGAAAAAAACCCGAAATCTGACACAAACCAAATCTGAACCCGACAAATAAAGTATTACAAAGAACCATAATCCGATCTGAGCAAGGCAAAATAACTTGTGTGGACACGCAACCCGATCCGAACCTAAAAATTTAGTTTGAAATAAACACAAACTATGACGACTGGAACAGAATATTATAATCGACAAAAATATTCTAAAGAACCATAACCCGATTCGAGCAAGACACAATAATTTCCGTGGACACGCAACCCGACTCGAACCTAAAATTCCAAAAGAAAACCCCCGAAATCAGAACCAAATCTGAATCTGACAAAAATATTCCAAAGAATCATAACCGGATCCGAGAAAGACAAAATTATTTCCGTTGTCATGCAACGCGATCCGAACCTGAAAGTTCTACTTGAAGTTAACTCGAAACCCGAACAGTACCCGAAATAAAAATGCATCGGGCCGTACCCCGATCCGAGCAAGGCAAATTAATTTCCGTGTACACTCAATACGACCAATCTGAAAATCCATTTGAAGTCAACCTGAAGCCCGACCGCGAACCCGATCTACAAAAATATTTCAAAGAGCCGAAACCCGATCCGAGCAAGACAAAATTATTTCTGTCGACACGCAACCGGATTCATTTGAAGTCAACCCGAAAACCGACCATAACTCGGTTTCGGATCGAGTTCAAATATAACTTTCTGGTTCGGATCGTGTTGCCTGTCGATGGAAAATATTTTGTCTTGCTCGGATCGGGTTATAGTTCTTTGGAATATTTATCTCGGTTTAAGATTTGATTCGGGTCTGGCTTCAAGTTAACCTCAAAGGGAATTTTTAGGTTCTGGTCGTGTTGCGTGATCACGGAAATTAATTTGCTTTGTTCGGATCCAGTTATGGATCTTTGGAATATTTTTGTCGGGTTCAAATTTCGGGTTTTTTCAAATGAAATTTTCAGATTCAGATAGGTTTGCGTGTTAACGGAAATTATTTTGCCTTGCTCGTATCGGATTATTGACATTTGGAATATTTTTGTCGGGTTGAAATTTCGTTTTTTTAAATGAAATTTTTAGGTTCGGGTCGGGTTGCGTGTCCACGGAAATTATTTTGTTTTGCTCGGTTCGGGATATGGTTCAATGGAATGTTTTTTCGAGTTCAGATTTGGTTCTGGTCAGATTTCGGGTTTTTTTAAATGGAATTTTCAGGTTCGGATCAGGTAACATGTCCACGGAAATTATTTTGTCTGCTGGGATACGGTTATGGTTCTTTGGTTCAGATTTCGTTCGGATCAGATTTCGTTCTTTTTCAAAGTGAATTTATAGGTTAGGGTGGGGTATCATGTCCGCGGAAATTATTTTGTGTTGCTCGAATCCGATTAAAGTTCTTTGGAATATTTTTGCTGGGTTCAGATTTGGTTCGGGTCAGATTTCTGGTTTTCTTCAAAGGGAATTTTTAGGTTTTTGTTGGATTGCGTGTGCTGGAAATTATTTTGACTTGATCGGATCGGGTTACGGTCATTTCCAATATTTTTGTCTGCTATCAGATTTTGTTCGGGTCAGATTTCGGGTTTTTTCATATGGAACTTTCAGTTCGGGTCGGGTTGCGTGTAGACTGAAATTTTTTTAGCTTGCTCGGATCGGAGTATAGTCTGTTGTAATTTATTTTTTGGGGTCGGTTCGAGTTATGGGTTTATAAGTCTAAAAAAATCACCCTGATTGGGAAATAAGTCGTTACTTGTCAATTAGCCTAACCGCTGTCTAGGCTCTATGCAATAGGCCTGAAAAATATTAGGCTAATTGGAAAATGAGAGATGATTCTCCAATTAACCTACGATATGTATATCTGACATTGCATTAAACATTTAAAGCTGGTTAGAACTCTCGCGAGTACGGGTTGAACATAAAGAAAGGCTAAAATTTGCTAAAAATGTAAATTAAAACTAATTTATGCAAAATTTTCATATTTTTGGCCCACTTTATTAAAATGCTTCTAGATTTCAGCCCACACCCTTTTAAAATTCCAATACTAAGGGTATTATTGCGCACAAAATTTAGATAACAATTAAATGAACTTTTATTTTGCACGAAATCGGTATGATTTTTGACGAAGGTACTACGCACAATAATCATCACCGAATATCCTGCTGATATTTGAGGAGAAACTGAGTTACAGAAACGTGCCAGTGGACCTCGATTATGGAAAGATTCTAGGTAAACACTGACCATGGAGAAACCACAGAACAGGGTCTGAAGAAAATGTAAGTACTTTAGTGAATCACAGAGTACTTACAGTCATGGAAAAAATTTGACAGAACTTAAGGATCACTGATTTTTTTGCGGTTTTATCGGAATTTTTCTTTTTCTTTTTATTTAAAAAGGTTAATAAGGGGATTTATTAAACTAATCGATTCTGTTATTTTGGACTTGGTAATTAAGAATGTTATCAATATGCCATAAATTCTTTTAGTTAAATTTTAATCGGATAATAGAGCTACTTAAACATTTACAAATATGACTTAAATTAGAGAAACGATGAAATATCGGATTGTGAACTTTTTTGAAATGAATTACAATTTATCCTATGAATGATCCGAAATATGTGAGAAAATCCTTGGAAACCATATGTCTTAGTATGTCCTGCTAGTCACGTAAAAAACACTTATGAATTTAGAAAGTACATGCATTGAAAATTCAGAAAATCCAACTAGTATTGGAGCTTATGAAAACATTTTCTAAAAAAAAGAGGCTTAATCAGATAATCTGAGTTTCTGTCGCGCTTATCGGAGGGACATTGGATTTCAAAATTATAAAAAAAACTAATTTTATTTAAAAATTACTTCAAGCACGCCCGGTGATAAAACAAATGTTCATTATTCAATCTGTTTTTAAGTTTTTAAATATTTTGTGCAAAATGATGCGAATTTTGAAAATATAATGGCAGTTTTTCAAAAGTTATTAAAATAAAATCCTTACTGATTTAATTTATGAATCACCCTATAGCTTATAGAACAAAAGCTAATACATTGCTGGTTAGTTCGACACGTTTTATCATTTCTAAAAATTAAATGATTTCTTCCGAGATTTGTAAGTATCGATAAAATGTATTTGAATTGTTTTTAAAAAGTCCAATATTATGTCTTACTAGGTATATTACACTTTTGAAAAGTTTATAGGCTCACTATTAAATTATTTTTTTGCTTCTATCATCTTTCATTTATCTTTTCTTTTCTGAATTAAAATGGAATATGTATCATGCAAATGAAATACCTCACAAAAAGAAGTGATATCTAATCAAAAACAACTCGTTGTAAATGATGCCGCCAAGTCACAAACCTAAAACTCCAGTCATAAAAAAAGTGATATCACATAAAAAGAAGCGATATAGAAGTGCATACTCCGAGTGCCGTGCAAAAATCTATCACTACTCATAATGTTTCCAAAGGACTCGGAGTGAGGTACAGTATGTGAAAACTGTTTGGCGACCTGCAGGCGTATATTTAATTTATGCAGTACCTATACCAATTTCGAAAAATTGTGAAAGTCAAAAAAATTAATTTTAATTTCTTATTATATCACTCTTATAAATATTTGTAAGAGGAAGATCTGTAATAAATCAGAAAGATTTGTAAGACAATCAGGAAATGGTATGTAATTGTGGTAATCATCTGATATTACAATTATACTTTTCATCATTTTAAACATAATTTTTAATTACATAGATACGTTTAATAATACACTGTATTAAAATTAAAGGAAAAACTTGTAAAATGGATCCTGTTTATGACAGATTTATTTCTTAAACGTAAAGTTCGTGTTTCCAACATAAGGAATATTATATAATACTAGTAGCCTTTACTAGAACAGATCTATTATTAGGTGCATTGTTAGTAATATTCATATGATCATTATTTTTTATTACTATTTTACAAACTCAAAATGTTTATTTGCATGTTTACTTAGAAAATCCTCTTCATAAAAGTGGTCTTTCTCGTTCAAATAATGGCAATCAACAAATCGATCCCATGATTTTAAATAAGAATGGGCATGTAAACACCATAAGCTTCGAATTTTCACAGTTTAAAGGGAGAAGTAATACAAGAAGAAAATTGTTAACCAAAAAGTCATGTATATATAAGTGCAGGAAGAACAAACATTATAAAAGCCTCAGGTCGCCAAGCAGTTTTCACATACTGTACCTCACTCCGAGTCCTTTGGAAACATTATGAGTAGTGATAGGTTTTTACACGGCACTCGGAGTATGCACTTCTATATCGCTTTTTTTTATGTGATATCACTTCTTTTTATGACTGACGTTTTAGGTTTGTGGCTTGGCGGCATCATTTAACGAGTTGTTTTTGATTAGATATATATATATATACAAGGTGGTCATAAAAAAAACTTGCCGATATATGGACCTCTAGCGGCCGGTCCGTCCAACCGAACGAGATGAAATTTCAGATATAGTTATTCAAACGTATGAGCTCGGTATTCTGTGAACGGCACCAAAGTGGCGCTCACGGTTAGGGCTACAGGTACAGAAACTCTAAATTTTCGAATGGCAACGCCCATTTTTTCCCATCGCAGAATGTTCAGTGCATGCAAAAACTCTAAAGAGCGTTGGAACGGTACATATATCACAAGAATTAAAAGCATTATGCACGAGTAAAAAATGGCTCTGCGAACGGCCTAAAAAAATCACGATCGGGTCGCACGGAGGGAATTTGCATATGACAGAAGCAAGACACCAATCCAAGAACACCATTCGCCCGATATTCAACGTAGAAAACGGATAAAAAGTGGTGTGGGAATGTTGGCTCCTCAGTCGGGAGCTCACACATGCCAATGAAATGATTCTGCCAGCAAATGTTCGTGGTGAATTAGTAAAACTCTCATGTCAAAATGGGATTAATGCCGCGGAAGTCTTGCGTGTTTACCGCCGAAACCATCACCAAATGCGTAATAGCCCATGTACCCCGCAAGTTCTGCGTGATTTAGTAAAGCATTTCGAAGAAACTGCTGCACCAGTGGTAGACCGCAATCCGGACGACCAACATGTTCCTAAGGACACTGTTATGGACGTGAATCACATAGTGACTTCAAGACGCATGCAAACTGCAAGAAGTGCACCTCGTGTATTGGATATACTGAAAACAATGGTTCTAAATCCTGCCGCTCTCTGTAATCCGCTTGTTTCCATAGCGGTAACAGCGCGTCCAGATGTTGAACGCGGGAGACAATCAATAACGTACAGACTTTGCAAATGAATTTCTTATCCAATATGATGGCGATAACGACTGATCTCTTCGCATGTTCTAGACGGATGAGGCACATTTCACCTTAACTGGAAACATCAATACAAAAAATTGAGTACACTGGGCAGAAATGAATCCCACGCGACTGTGACATCAGTACTTTTATACGACGCCAAAGTAACTGTGTGGTGCGGTATTGCAGGCACAATTGTTTTCGACCCTTACTTCTTTGAGGAAGCGACACCAGCGAGTTTTGTAACGTGCTCTGTGACAGGCTCGCTATACAGTTGTGCTACAAAATTACGTCATACCAGAATAGCTGCAGCGAAATGCACTGAATGACATCGCTTGGATGCAAGATGTCTCATATCCACATATTACCGAAGTTTGTTCACACGGTCCTGGACCAGAATTTTGGCGACTGCGTCACCTCAAGCCATTTTCTATTTCCGTGGCCTGCGCCATCGTCAAACCTCCTCCTATGAATGTCTTGTTCTGGGGATATCTCAAGTCTAGAGTGTACATGTATAATCCGCAAACTTTGTCGGATTTGAAATACTATCAAATGTGAGATTACAAACATCCTTCATGCTATGTTACGTCCGGCTGTATTGTCCACAGTCTCCCCCTTGCAATATGTAATTGCCTGTGATGATACCCATGTTTAAAATGTGTAATCCGATGTAATCCGAATAAAAGTTCTCTTTTCCCGATCTGTGTAGCAATCAGTGATCAGTCTTACCTCTGTCATTGCAAATATCTCATTGCGCCCCAATCTTGATCTTTTTGTTGTTATTTTTATTCGTTTTTTTTTTTTTTTTTTTTTTTTTTTTGCTCGATCGCAGAGCTGTTGTGGTGCGTGCATAACGCGTCCGTTTTTTGTGATATACTTTAGGGTTTTCGCATGCGCTGAACATTTTGCGATGGGAAAAAATGAGCGCTGCCTTTCAAAAATTTCGAGTTTCTCTTACTATAACCGTAACCGTGAGCGTCACTTTGTTGCCTTTCGCAGAATCCCGAGCTCATACTTGTGAATAACTATACCTAAAATCTCATCTCGATCGGTTGTACAGACCTGTTGTTAGAGGTCCATATATCGGCAAAGTTTTTTTATGACCACCCTGTATATTTATATATACACTCAATATTTTTTGTTAAGCAATAATGCTCGTATTTATAAGCGGATTTGACTAAACTTGTGAATAAACGTGTGTACAGTATTTACCAAAATCCCACAGAGCTCATTGCCAACCTCATCCGCCAACCTCAGAATGATGGCCACTTTAGCATGTCAAGTTCAAACAGCTGCTTAAATAAATCAGAAATGTAAAAGTTTAATGTCTTCCGTTAAATGTTTGGCCTCGACACAAGGTTTCCAGAACATTTTTTATTTATTCTTTATCTTTAAAAAATGCATAAGGTATAGAAATTTGAATTTCAAGGATAAATGATATTTTGAAACAAGACAGCAGATTAAATATAAGGGATTTGTCCATAAATGGGTTTAATTCATAAGTTTTACTGACCGTGGTTTCTTGCAAATTTTCTTGTAATCATTGTTCCTAATCTTATATGCATAAAACTATACATTCATATCCGACAGGATCAAATTCTCGTCAAGCTTGGTTACATCTGCGAAATAACGCTAAATTTGGCACTTGAAAATAAATCGACATTTGTGAAGGCAACTTGGCTATAGCTGACTAATTTGGTGAAATTGTAATTCGAATTCAGTATTGATGGAAACTGGGAATGATTCTTCTTATTATCGGGTTCAAGGCATTTTATCTACTTGTGTTTCAGTAAAATAAGTTCATTGCTTATAAAAAAAAAAAGGAGCAGAGAAGCTATTTTTCCCTGCTGGGACAGGCGGTAAATATATTTTTACTTTAAATCGGTGTTAATTATTTTACCAGCAGTAAATAAACATTGGTGCAGTCGCAAATGTCATTTTCAAGGATTCAAATCACAGTCCATTTAAAAAAAAATTCAGAATATATCCCATTGCACGCCCTTGTTTAACCCTCTTTAAATACATCCCTCCGTTATTATACAATTTATCTTTAAAGGCAGCATTCTGTAATTTTGAAAATGTCCTACCTCGTGCAGTTCCATAGATAAAAATTGCAGATATTTTGTAATTTTTCAAAATGCCGAAAAAACACCTGAGTTATAACTATTAATTTAGGTCTTTATTTACAGCAACTATTGCTTATTCAAAATTAAAATTCTCGTACGACATGCAGCGTTGCACTTGAAAAAAAACGAATGTGAAGTTGTTAAATGGTATTGATTGGCGTCAGATTTTGTTTACCGGAAATGATTGATTGAAAAGTGTACAAGCTCCCGAGATTATTAAAGAAATATCTATGTCCATAATTTGAAAATTATCAGCATGACAAAATTTGTGAAAGCAATTCATTTTAACAAAAGTTTATATGCGTAAATTTGTAGTAGAAAGAAAATCCCGGTTAATATTTTTATAGATTTACTTTGAATAAGTACGCCACTTTGAAAAGTGGAAATACAAATATTTTTTCTGGGCGTGTGTGTGTGTGTTGGCAGTGAGTAGCAAAATCTACCGCGTACACATATGGGAAAATTATGATGAGGATAGACGGGTGAGAATGCATCTGATGCTAAGATTTTCCTTTTTTTGATAATTCGCTAAAACCATAATGAAGACCGCAAAAGGGCGCGTTGTCACAACTGTCTGATCCAAAACGGGATTTCAAATTTTGTTTAAGATCGTTTAGGATAGTTTGGACAGATTATAATTTAAAAATATAAATTCATACAATTTCGAACGCGTAAGCAGCCAAAAGCAGTGGAAATCTCAACATTAGGTCGTTCGGAAAAATTTTTGGCGAAAATTTTAAAATAATTTAACACTGTTTTTAATTAATATTTCAACTACATTTCAGAAGTGATAATTCAGCAGCGATAATTGTTAGCAGTGTGATAATTCACATCATTAATATTCAATAATTTAACACTGATTTTCGTATATTTAAGGTTGTTATCACCGGACCGGGAAACGACGAACCACTCAACAATGTCGGAAATAAATTGCATATTTTAACATGCTGTTTTATGTATCAAAATATTGTAGTGTAATCTTTTGTGTTTAGTTTCATTTACGCTTTACTGGTAATAGTAGATGTATGTGTTGGAGTACGTACTTGTACATATGAACATTTCTCAGCACAAAAAAAATGAACAGAACAAACAAAAACCTTAAAGCAAACACATATTTAAGGATGCAATAAACCTGTTAGCTGGATGACATAAAGATTATGTATAATGCGACTTAAGTTTGATCATATCAGGTTATTAGTCAACTGTTTCTAGGATTATGTTTGTCTGCTAAATATAGGGAATAGTATAAATATTTGGTGTCACGGATTGAATATATCACTGGCTAATACATATATGCTTCTACTTAATCCTCTTGAAATTTAGTATGGAATAGAAATTAAATGTCATAAACCTGAATAAGATATGAATCAAATATAAATTGAATAAATCGTTCAATTCAGAACATCTGTCGTACTTTCTCACGGCATTATATAAATTATATTTTGAAGACTGTGGTAGAAGCAGATTATTAGTACTAAAGATAGTAAAGTAGTGCAATGTATTCCGTAAGAAACACGCTGTTTGTTAAAACATATCACATATCATTTAACATAAAATATAAAAAAGTGTTACCGATAGATTATGAATCCCTTTCCAACATTTTAAAAACACTATTATTATACATTTCTGTCCATACAGAGAACGTTTAGAAGTATTATCGTGAGAAATATGAGATTTATTTTTTATTGGCTATTTAAGAACAGATAACGACCACAACTTTTTAGCTTTATTCAACGTAAAAATATAACTTTTGCATTTCATAATTTTCTGTTACTTAGCTTTAAAGGAATTGCAGTTATGATTTGTTCCACACTTAAAGCGAAAAGAAACTTTAAAAAATTAAAATTCTTCCAGAATATAAGTGGTAATAAAAAGAAATGTTTCAAAGTGAAAACCTGGAAAATATTTTTTTTCATGCACATTTTTTATTTTCTTGAAATAATGCAATTTCACTATCTTACGCATGCTTAAAAGAATACGCGCTTTATACTTTAAACAGAATTGATTTATAAAGGTGTCCTTTTGAAATAATAAGGAAGATAAGAGTAGAATGTGGCTTTACGACACATTAATAAAGAAATATTTCGAGGAAATTCAAATGAATTCATGAGGAATTCAGAGTATGACTTTCAGAATGTGATATCTTCTGTACTAAAGTGGATAACATTAAAAATTCTGTTTTGTAATATACAATGAAACAATTTTGATAAATTCTCAGAGAACTTTAAATTCTTTGTATTTGTAAATTTTGCTTCATTATAAACAAAAAAATGTTCCTTACAATAAATATTTTTGTCAGAATTATTATCCTTATTTAAAAGATTTAAACATTGGCAATTTCACATATAATGAAAAATTTGTTGCGGTGTTTGAGAAAAATTATAAAAATCTGTATTACCATTTAAATAGAAAGTTATTGCAATATGAAATTGATGATTGACGTGAAATGAATTTTAAATTAACATGCAAACCTTAATGTCTAAAACTATTTTCCCAAACTCTAATACAGTTACTTAACTCAATTATTAACTCAATTATCAACTCAGTTATTTTACAAAATATCTTAACTCTAACACAGTTAACAGAAAAGGAATGTTCTTCTTTCCTTTGCCAGTTTGTCTTAATAATGAATAATATTTTCCTATTCACATGTCTATATATATTGTTTATTTTTTTAACATCTAAAGCAAGATTTTTAACAATAATTAGTATCTCACTTATTTTAAAGCTAGTATTTTTTTAAAAGCTAAGATAAGCATATCATAAGGTCAAAATACTGCAAACAATCTGTTACGTAGACTGCTTTCACTATGATAGTACCTCGAGCTACTCAATGATTACAAAAATAGAATATACATCCAAGTAAAAAAAAAAAAAGTAACGTGTATAATATGAAAGCGTACATCGAAAATTGAATGGTGACGTTTCATAGACCGTACAATTTTAGAATTTTTTTATTTATTTTGTGGCGTATTTATATTGGTGGGAATTCATGAGTAGTCTTATAAGCTTTAAATATAGATATTTTATTCAACAACGGGCAAAGGATTAGCAGACAAGATCTAATAAATTTCGCCCTCACTCCGTGATAGCAATAAAACAATCTTAATTAAGTATAAAGCTTAAAAGTTAACTCACGTAACTTAATTTCTCCGGAGCGTGCTTGAGCTGCGACGGTGGGGTTCATTTTAAATCCACGTCTAGATTCCAACTCATTCTAAATCTGTTCTTGTTCCCAGGCTAAGCTCCAGCCGTACATGGCCGTTTCTACACACCAAAACTATTTGCGCCAACTCACACTCTCTCCAACGTCTAACTGTACTGACTAACCAACTACTCCTGACTGATCGCTTAACATAATTACGCTCCCCTATTTATACTCTGGCAGACTGAGCAAATAAATTTGCATACGGTTACCGCTAACTCGCAGAACAGTCTATTCCTAATTAAAAATGCAACGCGGACAATTAGAGTGCCTCTATGTTAGAGTTACGTCTTACACCATGTTCGCCTTCAAACCTCTAGAGAGCTTTTGTAACAAAGTTACTGGTTCCTTACAATTTCTTTAGAAAATGACTCGGGTAGAGTCGAAATATGTAAACGGTGGAATAAACCTATTTTTACTGTTTTTAAATTTTGAATTTACATATTTTAGCAATTAAAATTAGTATATTATTACAATGTGTTAATTCCCTATGTATATTATTTTTGTTTTAATAAATCACAATGATTAATTAGACAAAAACATTTCAAAATTGGTGATTTAAGTATGCTTGATTGCCTGTTTCATGCACGTTACGGTGGCGACTAGGGTAATTTCCAAATTATATATTTCGTTGATAGAAAATAGTAGAGAATATTTTTTTTTTATGTAACTACATTATTAGATTTTGAAATGATACGTAATTATTCTAAATATGTCTCCTTCTGTGGAAAAACTACCAAATATTTATGTGACAAAATTATTCCGGCCTTTTGTCGAGTATTGTTCCAAAAGAAAGGAAAATCTAATATCTATTCTCTTCGTAAGTTTTCTTCGAATATTTCGACACATATTTTGATGTATTAAGTAACCCATTATGTGACAAAAAAGTAAATATTGCTTATGCAGCTTAACTATTCTGTGAGTTTGTCTTTTCAATGGCATATATAGAATAATTCGTAAATGAATTGTATAGATATTTGAAAAATATTACTGCTAATAAATCTTCCAAAATCGGAAATGTTTCTAATTGATAACACTTCGAACTATTTTTTATAATGCAAAAAGTCTTATTTTTTGCAAGCAAAATTAACCTTCTTTATACAAAATTTTACTCAACATTTAAAATAAAATGATTGCGATATCATTTATTATAATTAATTTTAAAGTACTTGTTATTTCGCGAAATATGATTAATTTGTTTTTAATATTCAAGCCTCATAGCATACATTTTTAAAAATAGATTTATATTTAAATAACAATTCTATTATGTGTACATTTTAACTGGAAAATCAATACATTTATCGATAAAGACAAACTCTGCAACATGCATTTATTTCCAAGAGAAACATTAAATCAGTATCATGAGTAATAAATCATTTAAATAGAGAAAACTAATATGACAGATATGTTTTCAATGTATATCTCTTGCAATTTTTATTTTTAAAAATGCCGATTTCGTTTCTCACCATTTTAAATAACGCGAAGTTAATAGAAATGAAAAAAAAATGTAGGACAAATTGGATTAAAATGGATAGAAAAATTATTTTTCTTTTCAATTCTGCACTCATTTTAGCATAAAAGATTTGAAACATAAAAAATTAATGTGTTAATGCAATTAGATCATGATTATTAGAACTAAAATATTTTCTACCATATTTTTAATTATTATACTTTTAAGCTTTTGCTTGTTTTTGCACACATATTACCCCAGCCATGGGGTAAAATGAGATAGTGCTAAAAACATTGATAAAGGTGATTATAACTAACCCACATGGTATTAAATGTATTTAATCTGTTGCTAAAAAAAATTACTTGTACTAACTATATATTACATCCAAAAAAGGAACTCCCACTATTGTTACGTTGTTTACTTTAAGATATAAGATTTCAAGAATTTGAGATTTCTAAATGGGTCGAGTGTCGTCATTTTATAAATATATTACAAATAGAAAATGGTGATTTGCTAGTGTATTTTACAACAAAATCTTCAAACGCCATGACTGCAATCTTTCTAAATAAATATTTTGATTTTGTTTCTGCTTATTCTACTATGATCCGATTACCTTGAAATATCTTAGGCAAACTTTAGCTGGACACTGAGATTCATGTAACTTTGACTAGTGATTCCACTAAATAAATATAGAAAAAATGCATCCCGTTCTTTTAAATATAGTGAAATGCTTCCCTACGTGTACTTGGAGATATTGGGAAAAAATATTCATTCTACCACAGCATTTCTAAATTTATAGAGTGCGTTCCTGTAAGTCAGATTGAGAAATAACATTTCTAACCTTATATAAAACTCGATTTCTGTTTTTCCTAACATTTTCTAAAGCTTTTTTGCTCCTTTTGAAATAATTATTAACTAGAATTTATTCCAAAGATGGCATTATTTTAGATCTTTGTATGGAGAATAAATGACAGAAGAAAAAAAACCCTTGAAGTGAATCTCTCTTCAGTAAATTTTCCTGCTGCCCTTGATGTTGAAAGTTGTGTTAAATCCCAAGTATTTCTCTCAGTTATCATATTTCTGTGTTCAACAATACTTTTTCTACATTGTGTAGAACAAATCCTTTAAAACGTTTCTGGACATGCTCCCCCTAGAAAGGTTTGACAGCTTTAGATATTTTCTGAAGACGGCTATCTTTATACCAAGTCTTCTGAATTTTTCTCCTTGACTGCTTCATTGGGGCTAAAATCCAAACATCCAAGCTTTTAGGGCAGGACATGCGTTTGTCGGAAAAAACAGAATGGTTATTCCATTCCTTATATCTCGCTTTATCAGTTTGCATGTCAGATGGGCACAAAGGGCAGCAAACATTAGAAAAATTGTTATTTCTAGTTGTTTTTACAAGTTTGGCTCAAACATGTTAACTGAAAATCTCACTTATTATAGAAGTATTGGTCAAATACAAACAAACGTACCAGTTCCAATATATGGGTCATTTTCCCAAAAGGGTAAATATATACCCTTACTTTGTTACTTTACTTTGTTTTTGAGATAGTAGTAGCTAGAACAATAATTATTTAACTACTTTTCTTTCAATTAAACAAGAAATCAAACATTTTGTTTAGTAACATTGTGTGTGTGACATGACACGGAGGCGAGTTCTCATATACTGTGAACTAAGAAATAAAAAATATAAAATAACTAAAAAAAATAAATGATTCTTTCACTTTCAATAGGAAACATAAATTAATTTAAAAATATTCTTGTCAAATACTGAAAAGACTTTGTGACTGGAATTGTAGACTTTTGAAAGACCCATATAAGATTAACATATTTATTAATTCAAGGATAGTTATTTAAATTTATAACTATATTTTTTAAAGATGTAAAAGAAGTGCCACCAATTTTAAAAACGATATTCAAATTTTAAATATTTTACGCTGAAAATCGATTTAAAATTACTTTTATTCCTTAATACTTGTAAAATTTCAAATGCATCTTTAAGTCTGATTAATACATGTTTTCCTCCATCGTATAAAAATACTCACCAAACAAGAAATATCCAAAATTTTTCTTAGTTGTTTTTAACATGCTGTAGCTCTGAATCTCTTACAGACGAATAAAAAATAAATAATAATTATAAGCTACAAGAAATATTAGTTTTTTGGAAGATTTTTCGAAAGAAACAGAAAAGGAAGCGTTCCTTAAAAAGAAAGAAGTGTTGCGTATCTTGCACTATTTAACTTGAAAACTTGCTAGCGGATTGTAAATATTTCCACGAATATCTGAAAATATTTTAGAAATTTAAAACTTTTTAAGGCATAATATACGTTTAATCGATGTACTTAACGTTACGTATTTTTGGCTTTTCGAAATTAAAAAACGATTTATTTACAAAGTGAATGCTATTTATTTATATGTAAGAACGATTAATTAAATTACTCCTGTAAAACTTAATCAACAGATTATTGCCTTATATCAATACATATTTTTCCCGTAGAAAAATTTTGGTTTTCAAGACAAATGTTATTATTTTTAGAAACTTACCACTTTCTGCAAGTAAAAACCAGCAATGGCTCAACTACATTATATTTATTTTTCTCAGAAACACAGTTTTTTTAACGTCATTCACGGACGTGCACTTTATACTACAGTTAGTTTGTGTAGTGAGACAAAGCATAAAAACTACTTATTCTATTAGATATATAAGTAAAGAGCAATTCTAATATATAAGAATGCATAATGAATTTATTTGGAATTAACCGAAAAAATACAAAATATTCATTTCCCATCTGTAGATTCTTTTCATCATCCATCTTTTATATGTTATTCAATTCTTTTGTTATAAAATTTTGAAACTATCTTTTTTGAATTACAGTCATTGTAAATTCTTGTTAAGCAATTTTCTCTGAAATATACAATTTGAAAATTAAGAGATTCAAGGAAGTGAGGAACATGCTCTAAATATTAAGCTACATATAATTACATAAGCAATATATAGGAACATATCTTAGTGTTGATTTAATCCACCTTGAATTACAGTTCACGGATGTTAGAATCCTCAATAACCATGGTTGCTTTTTTCTAACAAAATCTAACACCTGAGTATAAAAACTAATTTCTGACTTATAATTTAACAACAACAAACATAATGGCTAACTTTATCATCATAGGAAACAAAATCTGATGATAATTTTGTCATCTATTACCATGAAAATGCAACTTAATATTCATGGAGGTGAGACTTTATTGTGTAACACTACTTTCCATTATCAGAAAACAAACACAAACACAAAAAAGTAATTAACTATCCTAAGTTACTTTAATTGTTTTTGAGATAGTAGTAGCTAGAACAATAATTATTTAACTACTTTTCTTTCAATTAAACAAGAAATCAAACATTTTGTTTAGTAACATTGTGTGTGTGACATGACACGGAGGCGAGTTCTCATATACTGTGAACTAAGAAATAAAAAATAAAAAATAACTATAAAAAATAAATGATTCTTTCACTTTCAATAGGAAACATAAATTAATTTAAAAATATTCTTGTCAAATACTGAAAAGACTTTGTGACTGGAATTGTACACTTTTGGAAGACCCATATAAGATTAACATATTTATTAATTCAAGGATAGTTATTTAAATTTATAACTATATTTTTTAAAGATGTAAAAGAAGTGGCACCAATTTTAAAAACGATATTCAAATTTTAAATATTTTACGCTGAAAATCGATTTAAAATTACTTTTATTCCTTAATACTTGTAAAATTTCAAATGCATTTTTAAGTCTGATTAATACATGTTTTCCTCCATCGTATAGAAATACTCACCAAACAAGAAATATGCAAAATTTTTCTTAGTTGTTTTTAACATGCTGTAGCTCTGAATCTCTTACAGACGAATAAAAAATAAATAATAATTATAAGCTACAAGAAATATTAGTTTTTTGGAAGATTTTTCGAAAGAAACAGAAAAGGAAGCGTTCCTTAAAAAGAAAGAAGTGTTGCGTATCTTGCACTATTTAACTTGAAAACTTGCTAGCGGATTGTAAATATTTCCACGAATATCTGAAAATATTTTAGAAATTTAAAACTTTTTAAGGCATAATATACGTTTAATCGATGTACTTAACGTTACGTATTTTTGGCTTTTCGAAATTAAAAAACGATTTATTTACAAAGTGAATGCTATTTATTTATATGTAAGAACGATTAATTAAATTACTCCTGTAAAACTTAATCAACAGATTATTCATCATTATATAATTAATATGAGTTTAGAGATAATGTTTTACGCAAAATGGGGTAACTTATCATTACTTGAAAATCTGCTGAACACTCTGCAGATTTAATTGCATTTTAGACTTAATTTAGCTCAGTATCAATATTACTGCTTACTAGCAGCGTATTTAATTATTCAAAAAGGATGTAACTCAAGTTTAATAATCTGACCTATACGAATAAATTTACGCCTTAATCAGACAATATTAATTAAGATAGAAATATGTCTACAATGGATTTTTGTTTCCTTTGCTATACCAGCTTAGCATTTCCTAGCTATAGTCATTAAGCGCTCCATGCGATTTCATGTGATTGAACTTTTCCATTTTACCTGTTAACAAATTCTCCATTTATATTAAATGCTAATAGTACATGTTAAAAAAGATGAGATGCACTTTTAGAAATTAGCATTATTTTTTCTCTTTAATAACAAAAAAATTCAATTTCCAGGCAGTTTTCGGTGGTGCCATAAGCTAAAAAAAGTAATTTTAAATGGTGTTAAATTTTTTAAAGATTTTTTCAAAAAATATTTACGAAACAATAATTTGGTTGAGCAGTGGTTACGGTGGACAATAGTTTGGGTATTGCATCAAAAAGGAAAATTTGTACACTCAGACTAGGTCTCAGAGTTGGCAGAAACGCTGAGTATGTACATGATTCTGGGTACTGATTAATTGCGTTTTTTGTGAATATATTACAGGCTAAAATTTCCCTACGATATTTACTTTGTTCTACATACGTAACAAAAAAGCATTGGAATTGTGAAAATTTTTAATGGTTTTATACTTTTAGGATATTCTGAGAGGAATTTGGGGGGTTTTGGGGAAATGCCTGTCTTTCTGTCTGCAAGTTTAATTGTCTGTGTGTGACACAAGTTTTGTGGCCGCTGTATATCAACAATCAATGCTCAGAATTTCATCAAATCACATTTTCAGTTATACCTTGGATCATATAATTTCTGATTAGGTTTCGATGTAGGTAGTCCATCAGGCGGCACTGCTATATTACGTTTTCACGATTTTTTAGCTACATTTTGGCATATATAGAATAGAATTTCATCACATTTAGTGACACCTTTGCATTTTCACGAAACTTAATATTTAAGAAATGTATGAAAAATTATTTTGAAGCTATTTTAACATTGTTCGCTCAAAAAGTACTCTGCTGTGCTTTTCTTAAATTTTTTTACATCTATATATAGCAAACTATTGAATGAAATTTTACTAAATTTAATATGTAACTTATTTATTAAAAATTATATAGATCCACTTGTGAATATGTTCACTGAACAGTGAAAGCCGCTTTGATATTTTTTGCGATAAACGTTATAGCCATACCTCAGTTTATATAGAGTGAAAATGTACCAAATTTTATGTATGAATATATTAATTTAAAATATTTAATATAGTACTTCAATTTTGTATTTGAAAAACTGACCGCAAACGCTGTTGAACTGAACTCTTTTCTTTGCTAACCACTGCAACTTCGTTTTAAATTCAATCAAATTTTCTGAACTTTGTAATTGTTGGTGTAAAAAAGCGCTATTGAAAATAATATTGGATACAATTATTTATGATGTGAACATCGATTTTTCTATTCGCATGCAAAGTGCACAATTATAAAAGAGGTGTATTATACAGAATGTTTTTAAACAGTCTTACGACGTAGTATACTCACATTTCGTTAAAACTCGTTGTTTGAATAGAAATTTTAGTTAATTAAAAATTAATGAAAAGACGTATCAGTAAAAATTCACATAAACAGCCAGTACAGAAAATTTGTTTTGGGTTCACTGGTATTCAAAAAATATAGAAGAAAGTATTATGAAGGCTGCGTTTCTTTTACTTCTGGTTTTTGACCACATTTTAGAGGTCAGAGATTCCGAAAAACGTATTTTTTAAAAAATGTCTTCCTGTCAATGTATATCTTTGTGTCCTCATTGTATCATCGAAAAGTGTGTGAAGTTATGCATAAAATTGAACCAAATTTCATGCAGATGTTTTTGTCTAAAGCATAAAGAGAAGCATAAATTTTGATAATAGTAAAATTAAACATTAATATCTAACATTGAAAACGAGGACTATTTTATTTTACTGACTTGCAGCATTTATTTGCCTTCAAACTTCATTTGCTTTCCAAGCTTCTGACCGCCAACTCAGAACTCCAGCCTGTTTTCTACAAAGTAATTGATGTTAACACTTTTATTTCGAAGTCAAATTTACATAAATGTTGACATTCTTATTAATACCATTGGTAATGCTATTTATAAATTTCCACTATAAATCGCTGTTTGTTAAAAGGAAAAATAATAGCTAATTACCTAAATCCTTTTTTTTTTCTTAATTTAACAACTCCGATATTTCTTCTTTCTAGATTATTAAATAAATTTAAAGAAATATGAATAGGAACAAATTTATTGAATAAATTTTCCATAACTTAACATATGGATGCCTTCATAACATTTATATTCATCTCTGTATTTCGAAATATGCATAAATTTGTTTTCGTTTTTTAGTTTTTGTAAATTCAGTTCTCTTTATTTAAAGTTATATGTATCTGTGATTTTTTTTCTAAATTCTTTTATAATTTTAAGCATAGATATTTTCGTAACATTTAAACTCTACTCTATATTTCGAAATATACATAATTTTTTTATGCTTTTTCAAATATATTTCTTTTATTCAAAATTATCTTTAATTAAATTTATTTATATATTTTCATATTTTGTTTACCCGACTGAAAAGAAGGGTTATGTGTTTCACGCGTATCTGTGTATGTGGATTTCTTTATACCCTCGAAAAATTCCAACGACTGGATGGATTTTAATGAATGAGGTCTCTATCAATTCGTCTTAACGGCCCGATGGTTATAGGCTAAATTTTGTTTTAATAAATTCAAAATGGCGGTAGACACTAAAAAAATTTTACGCATTCAATTGAGTGACATATCATTGGATTTTTCTTTCAAAATGAAGACGATGTTTCATTGACTCTTTTACAGTCAGAAGCTTCGTTAAAATATTCTACAACCTGGAAGTTGTGTATGTAGAATCTCTAGCTTTACTGCAACTCTAACCATCATAGACACCTATAGACCTCATCAAAACAGTGTATATAGATAGGAACTAATAATTAAACACAATGTAAAAGTCATCAATACAAGTAAATAAAAAAAACAGGTAAGTAATATAAACAAATAATACAATAAAAAAAATTAAGACAATTCCTACTTAGGTCAATAAGCGAATTTTTTTTCTGCCATTCTTCTTTCCTCTTGAGTGGCGCTTAAAAGGCCTCGATCAAGAAGAGGGCTCTCTCGGTCTTAAAATACCTTGATCAAGAAGAGGGCTCTCTCGATTATTGAAAATTAATTAATTTAATTTAATTAATGAATTAATATTAAAAAAACTGGATTAACATGAAGTGTCATCCATTACAAGTTAAAAAAATTATTTGAGAATGATTGGATGAATAATAAGTATTTTATTAACGATTGAAAATTTGAACAAGATATATATAGCGAGAGTGTAAGCTAATAGTTGGAATTGAAAAAAAAAATAGTTTCACATTGATGAGAAATAATTAATTAGTTCGCTTTTTACGCTGTCGGGTTTTCTGATTTTTTAAATTTAATTGTTTAATAAAATTTTCGTAATTTTTTTTTTTTTTAAATGCGAATATCGACAAATACATTTATTGAAGTTTCCGTAACTTAGCACATAAATATTTTCGTAACATTTATATCCTACTCTATATTTGAAATATACATATATTTTTTATTTAAGTTTTTTTCAAATTCATTTCCTTTTAATAAAAATTATCATGTTTTATAATTATCTTTATTTATAATTATCCCCTCTTTCCCTATATTTTGTTTTATAAAATCTCTTTATTTTGTCTCTAAATGAAAATCACAAGGAAATTCCTTGTAATATTTACAGACTGATTCCTCATTTCCTTTTAATAAAAATTATCATGTTTTATAATTATCTTTATTTATAACTATCCCCTCTTTCCCTATATTTTGTTTTATAAAATCTCTTTATTTTGTCTCTAAATGAAAATCACAAGGAAATTCCTTGTAATATTTACAGACTGAGCAAAGATATATATTTATCCTAATCGATAAAGAAAATCTATTGATTTGTTTAGATTTGTTTTGATACAGAAATAAACTTTTCTATTCCCTCCGAAACATTTCGAATGTAATTTGAATTTAAATCTTGAGATTTGAGCAAAGTTTAATTTGAAACTCGAAATTGACATCTTGAAAAGAATCCGAGTAATTTCGAAACATATTAATATCTGTGATTGATTCAGACATAACTTCTAAATGCATATGTGAGAAGTTCAAGTTAAAACTAAATAGAAGAATGAGAGAGAGTAAGTGCTTCATATATCAAAATTACTTCAAAATCAGTTTTCATTAAAGTAAGCATCTTTTAATTTAAGAAACTGACTTGTGAAATCAGAAATATTTCTTTTAGATGGTTTGAGTAGTGTTTTAGTCCCAATCCATGACATATGAAATATGAATAATGTAAACAGTTGTCAAAATGAAAATGCAATGATATATGCATTTACGAATGAATGCTTTATCTTTTAAGGGAACAATTTACTTTTTGAACAATTTTGTTTATTTTTAAAAATATGATTCAAATGGTGAACTCACAGCATTTCAATGTTCAACTAAAGCCGAATTTTGAAAAAAAAAATTAACTGCTTATTTAATTAAAATTTTAAAAAGAGTTTTAAAAAATCATTTTTTAAAATCCCTACTACTTTTTTAAATATTGATAATTTTACCCTTTTTTTAAGATTTTCAAATGTGTATTACACCCCAGCAAAGAGGAAATTGCTCGCCAGCAGCAAGATAGGTGCTGGCAATGATGGAGAAGTGCTGGCTAATGGTCTACCACTACATGACCACTGCTGGACATCTTCTGTCAACTTTGCTGTTGGAAATCATCAGATAAAATTCTGGTAGACGTCCGTTTTATCTCATGCGCTGGTTCACCACTAATTGCAAGTGCACGAACTTTTGCAGTATTATTCCTACCCTTACGCTAGGTGGCGTTGCGAATATAGAAAACACTGAGTATTTGAACACAAATCTGAAATGAATATCTTAACACAATTTAAGCTGTGAAGCTATTTTTTTTTTTTTTGAAAATGTAAATAATATAGCACCATTGCGACCAACAAATTAAATAAGTAAATGAATAAATAAATAAATTTTTTATTTCAACGCACTTTTGTTCCTCCTTAAATCTGGATTTCTCCTTAAAAAAGGATTTCGGTTTTCATAATTTACACAGTTCAGAATCAATAATAAAAAAAGCATAGAAAATATATAGGATTTCTATACAATAAAATAATTTCTATACCAGTTTAATGATTGGGAAAAAAAAACTTAAATAGTGTAATGAGAGCTTGAAAACTAAGAGCGGTCATAGCATAAGCTGAAAGTACTTGTTCATGTCTGATCACGAAAACGAAACAGCATTGAGCGCGGCCAATACTTCAGAGGGTGACCACATGGAAACCGCTGCAAGTTTAAGTATTTCTATAGACACTTCTACAGATATTTCTGTAGCGCTTGGTGAAACTAGCTTATAGAAAAAAAGAGCCATAATACTTTGTTTTTTTATATACAATTCTATAAGAATTTTTTGTAAGGGAAAATGCTGGGCCAGCAAAGAAATAGCAGAGGGATAGGTGCTAGCACTGGAGGAAAAGTGCCGGATTGAAGTAATGTGATGGCATACCAATGCTGGCCTGCTGTTGGCCATCACTGATGGGCCAGCTGCATTCCGCACGGACACTTTTGTACAGGTTTTAGTAATGGCACCATTGTACTTTACCGCTCATGGCAGTGCAGGCTGCCATCTTTTTTCCGGCTGATGGTCCACTGTTTCTTTTTTGCTGGGGCAATACTGATTTTTAGATACATCTAATATTACATTTAATATAATTTTTTTACAGATATATATAGTGAAAAGTGATGAAATATGACACATCTTCATATACTTTTATTTTTTTTTTAAATAACAAAAAACCTGAAAGCTAATTCCATGTGCAGATTTATCACATTATATATATAATAGCACTAAGTTTATAACGCTTCCGGTGTGAACTCATCCGGATGCGGTACACCACTTCGCTTTATCGAATTCCATTCGGCCATTTTTATTCAAAATTATTTTTTCGAATAAAACTTTATAAAAGTTACATTTTTAGACAGATTATTTAAAATAAATTAACATTTGAGGGATAACTTGCATTCAATTATGTATATATATTCTGAGATAACTTCAGTTGAAATTAGATTGACAGCTCAATCACTTCCTGCATAAATGTAAACATTCGTTCCAATCGCATTCGTTGTGAACGTGTAGGCTTTGTTGGCGCAATCTCTCGGTAGTTAAAATTAAAAAAAAAAAGAAATTTTGTTTTGAAATTTTTTGAATTCTAAAGACATTGGGGAAAATGAATTGTTCTTATAAAATGTAATTAGAATTAATTTCGCGCTTTTTGTTGGTATTTTGCAATGATTTTAATGGTTTTATGTACATAATATATATATCAATGCAAATAAAATTTTGTATTTTGTAGGGAAAATAAATTTGTAATTTAATAAAAGAATTTGAGAGAAAAAATCTGTTAATGCAATCAATAGTTGCAATTTACTGATGTGATAAAAGATAATTTTTAATGATCAAAATTTATTACAGATTTCTTTATGCATGCTTTTAAAAAAATCGGGATTTAATCTGAGATACGTTTTTTTAAATTTTAAGCTATGTAATTATTATTTTAGTGCCAGCTATCGGCAATTAATAAAAGCAAATAAATTTTCTGTTGAAATTGTGTTTATTCTGCATGTTATCAACTTTGTTTGCATTATATATGTAATAGCGCTAAGTGTATAACACTTCCGAAGTGAACTCATCCGGGTCCCGATAATCTTTCGTTAAAATCAGTCATTTTATCTTAATTTTCAGAGATTTAATTTTTTTTCAATAAAGCTGTATTCAAAAACAATGTTTAATTAAGAATGTTTCCGATTCATTCCTTTGAGATTCGTTAAAATACAGACCATTGAGTTCATTGGCAATATAGCGATCTGAACGATCTCCATGCATAAAAACTTTCTTTAAAAAATGACAATTTAAGGCAAGCGAAGTGTGTATTAAATGCAAATATTGTTAGAATTTTTATATCGGGCTTTTTTAATTTTTTCTTCACAGCCGGGGATGACTCTTATTTATTTATTTTTTTTTTCTGATTTATAAAAAATTGAAGGTTAGTGATTTTTTTAAATGGAATGAACGAAGACGAAAGTTAATTGACTATATGTTTTAAAATAGCCTTATTAGTACTAATTTCCACGTTTTTTGTGAAATAGTTCATCAAATTTTGTGAGTGAAGTTCATTTGCATATTCTATGTCATTATTTTACCAATTCAATTAATATTTTTCTTGCAAATTGAATTTCAATGAAACATGGGCTGTTTTTATAACTATTTTACTCCACCTGACTCTGTTAGTCAGATAAGATATAATTCATTACTTCATAATTCTTTTTATAATGCAATGCTTTATCATTCTTTTGAAAAGGAAAATGCGTCATTCTGACGATAAATAACATGTACAAAAATGTTTAAATCTCTATCTCAAACGCAAAAAAAAAAAAAAAAAAGAAAGAAAAGAAAAGAAAAAAAAAAAAAAAGCCTTAGCATTTGTAAAACAGGAAATTGACGAAAATATGAACATGGAGGAAAAGACAATTAAAATTTTTATTTGTGTGGGCAATTGCGCTGGATGTATTAAAACAATTCACAATATCTCATGATATAGTTGCGTATGGGTAAAAATGAGGTGTCAAATTATTCACAATTAAACAAGCTTTCGTTTAATATTAAAAAAAGAAAATATCTATTTTGGCCAATTTTGATGTAAACTGTCCCCTTAAAATAAAATACTGAAAGTTGATATGGTACAAAATCTGAATATAGTATGTGATCGAAAATAGGAACTATTTTTAGCAAAATATTCATAGATATATTCTTTAAGCATAATAAAAAAGAAATAATAAAGTATGTCAAAAAATGCCAGAAAAAAGGCCATGAATAATAGGTGCAAATTTTAAACGATATGTATTGTATTGAAAAGCGAATGCTGATCATCAAAAAGAAAAAAAAAAGGAAGAAAGATCAAATTTCTCGTACCAAAATAAATATAGTGATGATTCTACAGCTACTTTAATTACATGTAAATATCAAGTAAACTTGTTTTTCAAATGCAAGGAAAACTGCATTTTAACAGAAGTAATAATTTATTTTAAAAAATAATACAACCACAACGTTTTTTTGAATTAGGTTGCTGAACATAAACTTCTCTTATGAAATTGTTTTATTAAACTTGCTGTACATTGTTCGAAATCATTGATAGCCAAGTATTTTTCGGAATGAAGTCAGAAAGATTCATTAAGATTTTTTTTCTTTTTTTTAATTTGATTACTATAGAAAAAAACTGATAAGCAAATTATAAATTTAATCATCTAAAATAGAGAATGAGTGTAAAAGTTTCTTTAAAATTTACATTATTTTCAATTAGAACGTATTTTTTAATTCCTGCAAATTTCAAAATATATCTGTTAAGAGGTTTATCTACTTAGTGCAAAATTTACTATATCGCATACAAGGTGAAATCTAAAAGTTCCCGGAATGCATTTATTTAACAACTTCTGCATACTACATGCCGAACCTATGCACATTATTTGGTATATATCGTTTAAGGGGACAAGAAACCTTAAAAAACTTAAAAATCAATGTTTTTATTTTTTGTAAATTTCGCTTTATGCATTATTCAAGGGTACATTATATGCATTATGGCATGCATTTATCACAAAAAAATAAAAATAAATAAATTTATTTTTGAGAAAAAAATGGAATTTTACGCGTCGTCTTAGAAATCTTCGAAATGCCCCCTACGCACTCCATATCAATGAAAATCCCCAATATTTTTTATAAAAGTTTGGTTTATATATATAAATAAAACTGTGCATCGAATTTTATATATTTGAATATAAAGATTTTAAAAAAAAATCAAAATTTTCACTTTTTTCTGTAAATTTCACTTTAAATATTACTCAAGGGTTTATTATATGCATTATAGCATGCATTTATCAGAAAAAAAAATAAATATTTTTGAGAAGAAAAAATGGAATTTTACTTAGAAATCTTTGAAATGCCCCCTGCGCCTCCATAACAATGAAAAACCCCAATATTTTTTATGAAAGTTTGGTTTATATAGATAAATGAAACTCTGTATTGAATTTTATATCTACCCTATATATATAAAATCCTAATGAAACGAATTTATGAAACGGATATATGAATCGACTGATTAAACAACTGATTAAGTTTCAAGCGATTTCTTCTAAAATATAGAATACTTTGCGATGAAATTAACACCAAAAATCAGCATTGATCCGCAGATCTCAAAACTGGTATTAGAATTTTTAAATTCAAATTAGTTTTCGAAATATTAATTTTTTTCTAATTTTATATACATTTTTCTAATGATGGCAACTCAAATTTTCATCAAACAGATTTTTTTTTTTCATATTTCAGAAAAGGTTGACATTGTAACCCGGCTATTGTTGTTTATTTGATAATAAATGTTTATTTACTTTCATTTCCTTTTATAAATTATATAAATTATTTTGTTCTATAATTATTAATTATTTTTTGGTACTTCTTAGTTATCCCGTCGACCAAATTACTGTCGCCGAATTGTAAGATTAATAGCCAATAATGGTTGCCATTAATTAATTAATTGTAAGATTAAATGCCAATAATGGCCAATAAAACCATTAATTCAAAGTTTTGTTTGTATTTTTATTAATGTTTTACTAATTTATTTGTTCTTTAGTTATTTAAAATAAAAATTATGCCAATGTGTATAATTTGGCGAGTGGTTTGGCGATTTATAAAATTTGGCGAAATTGGTCGGCGGGATAATTAAGATGTACCTTTTTTTATATTTCCTTTAGAAAATAGTTGAAAATAAGTTAAAAATACGTTAGTACTTAGTTACTCCTTCGATCAATTTCGCCAAATTATACAAACTGACATCATTTTTATTTTAAATAACGAAAGAACAAATAAATTAGTATAACATTAATAAATATACAAATAAAAAGTCGAAATAAAAATCACTTGATGAAGTAAACACGTGTAACTTGCTTAAACTCAAGTGAATGTTACATTTACGATGAACCATTATTGGCATTTAATCTTATAGTTTGGCGATAGATTTTTGGTCGACGGGATAACTAAGTAATACCAAAAATGCATATGTATTTGAAAACCAGGTTTTTGCCAAATTTTTGTAAAAAGAAAAAAAAAATCACGCCAAACCTGCTGTGCGTATATGACGTCTGGCCAAATATTACCAATCGAAAAACTAACTAACTGGCTAACTAATCGCTAACTGGCGAGTTGAAAAAAAGCTATTGGCGAGATTTGCATCCGGCTAGTGTAACAGTACCAAGAATTTTTTGCAACCATGGAAATTTTATGTAGTTTTATTCGCAAAAAATTTTTTGATTTTTTAATCAAAATAGAAAACTTACGGTCCCATATTGGCACGATTTTTTTCTGGCACCAAAGATTATTGTCGATTATTATTCGATTTTTTTTTTTTTTTTTAAATCGAAATGGGAAAACTTGCGGTCCCATATTGGCGCAATTTTTTTCTGACGCGAATGTCATATACGGAACGGGCACTTAACTAGTGCCAAAGTATCGTTATTTTGCTTGATATGGTAAGCCGGATGTTGTTGTTTATGCTGTTGATGCGTTCCCCAAATTGGCGTCGTTAAAAAATCGCGCCAATATGGGACGTATAAGACATCTGTGCCAAAATTTCATATGAACGGCGAACGGATCAGACCGTATTTGTTTATGGCAGTTGATGACTTGCACTATTATAATATAGCTGAAATGATGGCGATAGAATAATATTTGGCGACTTATCACTTGTGTCTGGCTAACATTAAAGTACCAAAATGGCACCTAGAGTATAAAAAGCGAAGTGGTCCGCCTGGAACTGTTGATGATAGTCACATGACTTAGGCCATTGTTATAGAGATTGTTTTAAAATACCGGGAGACAAAGACTCTGTATACTTAATTTATTTTATTTTAGCTTCTTTTCAAATGTTTAACTGATCCTCTTTAATCAAAAACGAAAAAACCATTGGATGTCTTAACAGCAACTGATTCGCCCTTAAATTTTTGCAATCAAATGGAATTGAATGGAAACCCGTTTACAGGGAGATCTGCACAGCTTTTTTCAGTATATTTCAATCTTCTCTAATATTTTAAAAGCCCATCAGATTAGCGGTTTTTTTTTTTTTTTAGATTCTGCGGTGTCTGAACGGAGGTTGGCGGGCGTAGCTTGCAGGGGACAGAGCCCCCTAGTATTTGAATATAAAGGTAAAAAAAATTGAAAAATTTTCAAAAAATTTTGATATATATTTTTTTACCTTTATGTTCAAATATATAAAATTCGATGCACAGTTTTATTCATATATATAAACCAAACTTTTATAAAAAATATTGGGGATTTTTATTGATATGGAACGCGCAGGGGGAATTTCGAAAATTTCTAAGACGACGCGTAAAATTCCATTTTTTTTTCTCAAAAATAAGTTTTTTATATATTTTTTTTTTTTGTGATAAATGCATGCCATAATGCATATAATGTACCTTTTAATAATATTTAAAGTGAAATTTACAAAAAATAAAAAATTGATTTTTACGGTTTTAAGGTCGTTTGTCCCCTTAAGAACAATCTGCTCTTAAATTAAAATAACGATACCAGCGAGTTATCAACTATTCTAAGAATATCTGACAGGCATATTCTTTAAAAGTATGCAAGTGGTGAGTCGTTACTTTACGTTTTCTATTGAATGATCTGTGCAAAAGCTTCGTCCCTCGCGTTGCATATTTAGTTTAGTGAACATAATACACTACTCAAAACAATTAGGAGAGCACACAGTTTTAACAAAATTACGCAAATATTTACACCGATAAGTAACGTAAAATGAAACATCGTAAATTTAAAGTAATGTAGAAAACAGATAAAGAAAACTTCACATGTAAATTAAAGTTTATGACGTCAAAAACTTGAAAATGGAGATAAGTACAGAATTCGGGAATTACCACTGCTCCAGTTGTAAAATTCAATTGCTCAGCTTGTGTTTTGAGAAAAGGTGGCTTGAAAATGCCACAACAACATGATTTACGGCAATCCATGGCTTGGAGCGTTATCGGGACAGTTAAATTTGGGGAAACACAGCGAAATGTAGTGGACGCTGTTGGAGTCGAAGAAGTTTCCGTGAAAGTCTGTTGAATCGATTCCAAGACACATGGAATGGTAGTCATCGACAAGTGCAAGGTCGAAAATGCGCTAACATGGAACTGATGACCGATATATAATATTAACAGCTCGTCGAGGCGGATCGGGCAATGCTACTCAGCTGCAAACACAGTTGTTCTTGGCCACAGGACGAAGGGTGTCCAGCCAAACAGTCAGAAATAGACTTCACCTGGGTGGTCTCTATGCACGTAAGCCAATGGTCTGTATTCCGTTGACCTCAAGTCACTGTGCGGCCCAAAGAAGGTGGGGAACTGAACATTGAGTTTGGAGGCAACGTTGTTGGAGTGAAGTTCTGTTTATAGATGAGTTCCAATTTTGTCTGGATGTGACAACTGATGTGTTTTGGCATGGAGAGAAAGAGGCACTCAAAATAATCCCACATTCGTTCGTGAAAGATCACATTACAGACGAGGGGGTTGATGCTCTTGGCTGGAATCAGCATAGGTGGACATACGGGGCTGCATGTCATTCGGAAAGGCATTTTGGCGGTCCGAAGTTATACAGACGAGATACTGAGACATCATGTCGTATTTTATGCTGCAGCAATTAGTGATTTCTTTTTTCCATGCATGATAATGCCAGATTTCATACAGTTCATCTTGTGGAAAACATGCTTGAAGCTAAAACAATACAGCGTATGGAATGACCAGCATGCTCTCCCGAATTAAATCCGATCGAGCATGTTTGGGACATACTCAGGCGACACATTGCAGTGAGACCGATGCCTCCTTTTACTTTCCGAGACTTGAAGATTAGAATTCTTGAGCAATGGAATAGTATTCCCCAAAGTCTTATCGATAACCTCATCGCATCCATGGAAAACAGGTGTGCAGCAGTCTTAGCTGTTCGAGGAGACCATTCACCATATTAAAATCTTGCATCATTTCTAAACAATACTTTTTTTTAATCATTTACATGAAACCAAATTGTTGCCCTAAACCATTTTTTCATGTTCTTTTCATATTTTCAAAGAATAAAAGCTCCCTTACAATTTTTTTGCGTTTTTTTTTTTTTTTTTTTTTGGTATTGAGCATTGGTACACGTGTAGTATCCATTTTATGCCCATACGTGGCTGTCTTGCACTGTTCTCTTCACTTTTTTGCTTGCTCCCCTAATTTCTTTGAGCAGTGTAGTTACAAAGTGCTAATGCGGGAGAATACTTAAATTTGGGAAATCGTGTAAAATTAAGCAGAAATAAAATATTTATGCTCAACAACAGATGCGTGAATTGCTGAAATAGCGTGCAATATTACGAAAATCTCTAGATTTACGTTTTTTATTTGAAAAGAGCATTACATTTGTTTTATCTTATAGTGAAAATTATTTTCAGGTAAGAAAGATATTACTTTTACAGAATTTTTGCGTTAAATACAGAAGTAGACAGCTTAAAATTCACTTTTGCACGGTGTTTTCTTACTCCAAAAGTGAGGAATATTAATAGCCAAAAATCAAAAGCCACATTTGATGTTAAAATTTGTTTTAATCAGGATGTGTTTAAATTAAAGTTACTTTTGACAGGTAATGCGTATTATCCTAATAAAAAGAAGCAAATGTAAATTAAATAAAATTAAGTTGTATTAATAAAATATTGTAAAAATTTCTAAATAAACTAAAGAATGATAATATTTCTAAAGATACATCTAAATGTTCTGACCTTATTTATGTATGTAATCCTTTTCATTTTATGTTATTTAAAATATTTTATCTAAAAATAACTAAAGCACTTTACTCCTCTAGATACAGTGGTAGGTTTTTGAGACTTTCAAAAAGAAAAAAATTTCTTTTAAATAAATTTAAAATGTTCAATTTAAATATTTTAAATAAACAAAAATATTCTCGGCAGTGTTTCAAACGCAGATGGCTTCGTTTAATACTGTGTAAAAAAATGATATAAAATTTCTTTCCTATACATTTACCAAACGAATTGAATTTTTTTTTTTTATGTAATACTGAATAGCAAGTCATTGAGACTTGTATTTCAATGAATGAAAATTACAAAAGTTTTATGTTAAATATTTCCGACTGCTGAGTAAATTTTCTTTAATGTAAGCATTTTTTACTCATATTGTTTGCGCGAATTTTAATTTTCTCTCCTTTATCTTGCAAAAATACAACAACTTATATAAGTTTACTATCATTTGTGATTTAATGAATGAAACACATCATTATCCTTTGAAAAAGCAATCAATCGAATTTTGAAATTCTTTCATCATTTTCTCAAAAAGAACTTCTTAACACACCATAAAATTTACAAAAAAATTCGTTAAATGAAATTTATATTATCATTATATCGGTTGGGCAAAAAGATCCGTAGAAAATTTAAAAATTCATAAAAACCAAACAAATAAACGAAATGAAAAACGGTTTGCAGGGATAGCATCTATAGGTCACGGGAATTTTTTTAAGACAGAAATAAAAAATAACTCAAAAAACAGCTGGCAGATGGCACTGGTTCATGCGATTTTTGTGAAAATGAGACGTTATAAGAACTTGCGCTCCTAATCCAGAGCTAGTTCACCGTTGTGAGCCGTGTACGTGTTCAAGTATACTGAGTGTGATGGATAAAGCTTTGTTGGCGAAGTCATTTTACGTGAACCAGGAGTCCGCGACCATTGTTTTGCGTAAGTTCCGATTTAAGAAGAATGTGAGGACTGGAAAAGTGCCTTTAACGAAGGTCTCATAAAGCTTGTTCGACGGTTTGAAGAAACTGGAACACTAGAGTATCGTGTAAGATCCGGACGACCATGTTTAATGAAGGCACGTTCGCCGCATGTTGCAGCCGAAATGGAAGCGTTAGCGTCTGATGCAACTGCGAGAACCAGCAGTGCTCGTGAAGCCGCCAGACTCTTAGGCTTACCACCATCCTCGGTACGCATGGAATACTTGGTCTGTACCCATACAGACTGCGGTCGTGCCACGAACGTTTACCAGCGGATACCGTACAGAGGGAAGCATTTGCGATGTGGTCATTCTCCAAAATCAAACAGAAACCCACATAGGTTTTTAACATCTTCTGGACAGATGAAGCTCATTTTTCGTGTCATGGCGACGTTAATACCTATAACTGTCGCATTTGGGCGACGTCTAATCCACATGAGTACACACAGAAACCATTGCATTCCCCAAAAGTGACTGTAAAGTATGGATTCACAAGTTTGTTCATCATAGGACCCTCTTCTTTGAAATGCAGTGCCGAATAAATGAGTGGAAAATAGCTACGGTGAATGCTCAGTGTTATTTAAGGCTTCTGCGTGAGAAGATCATGCCATGTTTGCGTGAAAGAGATGTTCTTTCCAACGTCACGTTTATGCACGATGGAGCTCCTATACCCTATTAGTAGCCTACCACCTACTATCCCCTGTGGTAATGGTCATGTGGAACACATAGAGCTGTAATAAACGATTTGTAGTCATTCTGTTCATTATTTGTATAACTTTTTTTTTTTGACTTGGGAACGTCAGCGCCACCTATTGGCTGTTTTTGAGTTATTTTTTTTCCTGTCTTAAAAACATTCAGTTGACCTATAGATGCTAATTCTGCAAACTGTTTTTATTTCGGTTATTTTTCAGGTTTTTATGAATTTTTAAAGTTTCTACGGACTTTTTGCTCACCCGGTATATGAAATTTATCATATCGAAATTTCATGGTGTTTTAAGAAATTATTTTTGAGCTTATCGTATCATACCAGATTTGTTCATCATTAATTCTTTTATCATGCCTGGAATTTTAAAAGAAAATTAACGTTACAGTGATTTACAAAATTATGAATGCGACAATTTTTTTTAGATTTCTACTGAATTATTATATTGTTATAGCATTTTGTAGAAACTATAAAAACTCTGGTATCCGCACACCTTCGGAACGGATTTTTAGAAATTTTTGAAATTTTCTCTTGTTATCCATTTTTTATAATGACATTTACTTTAAAACTTTGAAAAAAAAATTAAACATTTTAGCAATTACGCAGAAATAATTTTTTAAAGAGAAAAATAGTCAAAATTATGTCAAAAATGCACATTTCTGCAAAACGTGATAACTCAAAAATGAAACAATGTATTGACATTTTGTAAATTGCATAATAAACAGAATAACTTTCTCTGGGACTTAGACTACACGCATTATAATCGTATCTCTATCTCAGATGATATGGCAGTTAAAGTACTAATGTAATGAAAAATTCGCAAAATGTGTCTCAAGTTTGTCATTTATACCAGTGTAAATATAAAACTATTTAATATGTTATCATGACTGTAGTCTATTCCCTCAAAACACATTTGTAAAAGAAGTACAGAAAATTTCGTGGCATTTCATGCATAATATTTTGTTTTAGAATGTTTTGCGTATATTAAAAATCTGAAAAACTTCATTTTGAGAAAAAGCTAAAAATAACTTTTAAACACAATTCAAAAGCTGTAATAGCTGTAACTTTAAACGGCCGTAACTCGGGTTCTATTTTAGATACAGGCAAAATTTAAGCAGATTTCGATAGATAAAAGATGCAAGTTTAATATTATTGCATAAATGAAAAATCGATATTTTGATCGAAAATTACGTTTTTAAGGTGTTCGGATACCTTAAAAAGAAAATTATCATTGAACAGAAAGTCATGACAAACATATTTACAAAATGAAAATAATGCGAAAAATGGAGTGTTTCAAAATGGTAAATCCACTAAATTAAATATAGTTATACATATAATTTTATTATGAAATCTTTCTAACGTTCTTCCGATTCACTTCATGGTCAAGCCGAAACCGAATTTTAGTAAATTACTATAACTGTAATGACGATACACTGGCCTCCAAAAGTTAAGGACAGAATGATTTCGACTATACACGGTTTGTTGAATATCTACCAAAATTATTAGCGAATTGTCCTTGAACTTCAGGGATGTAAAGAACATGCTTGATTTCATATTTTTCGGTGAATATTTAGTCGGGAGGACAATTAGGGGGCTAATAATAAATTTAATAATAAAATAATATTTGCGCACGCCTATGTAACAGAAACTGCTGAAACTGGTTTGTCACTGTGTTAAATGACTATTTCGGTCCTGTTCAACGTTTGTGCGCATTTGTGTAAGAATAGTACTCATATTCGTGATGATGTTATAGTGTTTGAAAAAAATTCAAAAGTATTTTGTTTAGAGCATAGAGAGATTTTTAGCAAATTTAACACAACTTTTCGAAAACCTGAAAAGAACAGTAACAGCAGTATACTGCAATTAAAACATGAATATATTGAATATTTGTTGAGATATGAGAATTTGTATGATATAATTTTTAACTGCTGAAGCATGGAAGATTTCTAAATTTTTATTGCACAATTTCGTAGACAGCAATTTTGGGCAACTTCTATAAAAAAGTCTAGTCAAATATTGGGAAAACTCAGAAAGATATAGTGAGCTGATTGAAAAGTTGCGGAAAATCCCTTATAATAAAGCTATTTTTAGAAAGCAACTCTCTACATCGCCCCTATCTTTGTGATTTTTCACGATATTTCACTGGGCTTTTTATATAAGTTGCGCTAAATAGCTATCTCAAACCTGTTTAAACTATTACGAAAACACTTCCCCCTTGATGTTTGGGAAAAACATTCTTCTCTTTGCAATGATACCAGTAAAAAGGGGCAACTATCTATTTTTTTCTTAAATCTAAATAAAAAAAATAATTAAAACTAGTCCCTGGGGGCCACCGTAATACTTACCCATCATGGATATAGATAATATAAAATATGAAAATAAAACATGTGATATTTGCTAAGCATTGTACTATGTTACTTTTAATCATAATTTAATTTAATTAGACTCCCTTAAATATAATTAATATAACCCCTTAAGGGGTCTTGTACCTTTTAAACGCGTCGAAAATTAACGAAAATCTTCAAAGTTTGAATTAGTCTATCTTCAAAACCTTTTTATGTATAAACATGAAATTTTGGATATTAATTAAACAGATTGTGCTTTGTAATATACTACCAACAGAAATTTATTAACCCTTTACAGAATTTGTGTATTGTTGAAATCAAAATAGCTCTTTTTTTACCCCATAAGTCATTGCGCGCATGATATCTTGAGAGAGTATGTATGGATTGTCATGAAATTTAGTAAATATACTAAACAGATATGTGTGTTTAAAATGATCTATTTTTAAGTATTTACAATGGTAATATTTTTAGTTATGACTATTTTTATTCATTAAAAATACAAAATTTTTATTTGTTTTTACGAAAATATTTTTTTTACATAGTTAATGAAATAATTTTAGCCTTAGAGTAGATCATTTTAAACACACATATATGTTTAGTATCTTTACCAAATTTCATGCTAATCCATACATACTTTCTCAAGATATCATGCGCGCAATGACTTATGGGGTAAAAAAAGAGCTATTTTGATTTCAACAATACACAAATTCTGTAAAGGGTTAATAAATTTTTAATTGTAGCATATTACAAAGCACAATATGTTTAATCAATATCCAAAATTTCATGTTTATACATAAAAAGGCTTTGAAGATAGACTAATTCAAACTTTGAAGTTTCTCGTTAATGTTCGACGCGTTTAAAAGGTACAAGACCCCTTAAGCTAATATTACTTTTTGTTGCATTAAAATATCTTAATTTGTTGATTTTCTGTAAGCAAGTAAACCCTATTGGTTTACAATGGAAGTCTATGGGAATTTGGTGAAATATTAGAGATACCGCCAATTTGGCGTCACTTTTGGCAACTCATTTTGGCCGCCAAATTTGGCGATATACCGCCACGTTGGTGACAAACTTGGCGGTATTTTGCGACAGAACAGGGTCCTCCTATGGTAAACCCCCTTATAGGTATGGAGAGGCATTAAATGATTGACACTTACGATAAGCCATTATTGGCATTTAATCTTATAGTTTGGCGACAGTTTTTTGGCTGGCATCGAGTAGTACCGAATTGCGTAAAAGAAACATCCTTATAACTCAAAAAATTATAATCCTATTAACTAACCGTTTATTGCGTCGGATTAAGCGTATCATCTCCAATTAAAATATATCTTTGAATTGAAATTTGAATGAAATACAGAGTCATGAAAAATCGAAGAGTGTGAAAAATAGTATTACAAATATCTCGGCAACTCATTATTCGATTGAGTTCATTCATGATGCAAAATTTATGTTTTTTTATTGTCTTTTATATTCACTCCTTCAAATAAACAATTTCGAAAAAATTTGTATACCTTTTATCAGAACGAATATTTCGAGAGTCCGAAGAAAATAGTTCCAGTTAATCGAGGTTACTGATATTCAATAGACTACTTCCCAATATTACTCCCTAAGTACACACCGAATTTCAAGTCTCTATCTCAATTTGTTCGGCAGATAGAGCGTTTACAGACACACACACATACAGACGGACGGACAATTTTTTTTCTAAAAATATGTTTTTCGGAATCTCCAGTGTCTGAAACGTGTAAATCCGTCAAAAAAAATTTTTCAATTTTTAAAACGATTACAAGACTTACCCTATACTACGTATGATGGGTAAGTAAAAATGCATCAATAAATATTTATTTTCTCCTAAAACGTATTTTTATTAAAGTTTGATTTACCCGAGTCAGGGTAACTCAACTTCAATGGTATGACATGCGAAGAAAAAAACTTTATTTTTCCCATGCTTCAAGGGGCAGGTAATTTCAGCAATAGGTTCCATGGACTTCGGATTGACAGGATAAACATGCGTTGTATTTTTAATAGTAACTTTAATGCTAGACACAGCAGAATGTACTTAAAAGTAACTTTTTACCACTGTCTGAAGAAATGGAAGGGCCAAGTTTTATGTTTCAAAAAGATAAGTCTCCGTTTCATCAAGAAATTCAATGTTTGAGTATTTTCTATCTAAGAAAAAAAAATGTATTGGCCTATTTTAAGTTTTGATTCAAAACCCTTACAAAACATTTGGATAAGCCCTTGCAAGAGCTACAGAAGTTGGTGGAAAACGATTAAAATTTATAAATGAACAAAAAGAAGAAATTTTGTTTCTGTGACGCTTGTATGTTTTGCAATATGAAAAAATAATTCTTAAATACCTTTAAAGCAACTGGGGCAAACTTTGTAACGTAGTAGAAAAGTTAAAGAAAATTAAAAAATTATAGGATCTTAAATACTTAGCATATATATTCAACAACAACAACAAAAAAAAAAGATAAGAGAAAGAAAAAATCACTTGAATCTTAAAAATTGAATTTGCAAGAAATTATTCATATTATTATTACTAGCTTTACTGTTTCTTAATATTAATAAACTATTCGATAGAGGTAAAGGTTGAAGCAGCAATTTAATTAAATACACATTTTCCCGTTGAATGTTTCATTAATATTTTTATTCAACCCTATAAACAATTATCGAATGCAATGGAAAGATTGCTATATTTTAAAAATGAAAAAAAGTATGTAAAATCATTTGAAAATTGCATTGTAAATGTATTCGAATTAAAATAATGAAAATGGTTTAAAAACCTCCCTCTGCTTTTCGTGCAATTTATGAACAATCAGTATCATTTACTAAAGAAAGTGATACAAAACTGTAAGCAGCGATGTCATCATTAACCCTTAATTGCATAGTGATGTAAATTTCTATCACCTTTTTATTTAATTTTTAATACATAAATTAAGTTCTTACAACCACTATATTTATATAGAAATATTAATCCTCTAAAAATTACAAAAATATGCTACTAAATAAAGTTAAAAATCTATCTTAAGATTTCTGGTGTCTAATCCTTAATACAAAAATAAAAAACACAATTCTAAATGAATAATTCATGCAATTAAGGGTTAATTACCTCGTTACTAAAATATAAATTTTATAATTAACGAAATACATTTTTTTTTTACTTTTTTATTTGAAATTAACATATGTGTATATTTTATGGATTATTTTCTATGATCATCACGTAAAAGCCGAGTTTGTTATATTAATAATAATAATAGAAGTAATACACTTTAAAAACAGAATTTCTATTTTAAATACACAACTATAAAAAAGTGTGAGAAATTAAACAGTAAATATATGTAACGTAAAGCGAGGAGAGTCTGCACACATTTCAAAATAATGACAATAAAACATCTAAATATTAATATTTTGCTAAACTATGCATGAATAATTTTGACGTCATTTGTTTTTTATGCATTTCCATTGTTATTTTGTTGTTGTACTGTAATTTAATAGAACAGAAGTAATAAAACCAAGAAAACTATTTTGCGCAATCTGTCCTTACAGTGTAGGAGAGAATGCGCATATGGGTAGGAGACATTGCGCACATAAGTAGAAGAGGTTGTTATTAATAATAACTAGAATTAAATTGTTGACAATAATGATTACACTTAATCGACATTGTTGAAAGGCTTTTGTGAATAAATATTATTGTATTAGGAGTGAATATTTCAACCAAATGTTTAAATAATAAATAAAAGAAAGAATTTTAACAACAGTTAAAAAAATTTAATTTAAGAAGATTAAAATATCAAAAAAAGCAAGCCCTACTAAGATTACAAAATAACATTAAGCTAGTTCATAACATGTTTAACTTGAAAATTACTTCATTTCCATTTCCACAGTTTCATTATATTTTATTTGCTAACCGAAGTTGTCATCGTCCACAATCGATGCACTTACTGTTGTAAATCGTGCATCTTTCGTTCAATCACCCGCAACAAGCAATACATTGAATCCTGTTAGTTGTCGAAGTTGTCTCCTGGTACAGTTCCAGACATTCAGTGCACTCATCCTCATTGACCTTCGGGTTTTTTCCATGTGTTTTTTATCCCACTTTTTGTGAAAGCACCTTATCTTCAGCTTTTTTTTTTTTTTTTTTTTTTTTTTTTTGTATCAGCTTCCTTCTTAAGTCTTTTTTCATGTATATTTTGTGGATCAGTAACATTAGTTGCACTATGTTGCCTTTTGATTTCGATGGCATTATACTACTTGGAATGGGTGAAAGCTTTTCCAAAACATTGTATTAGAAAATTTATTTTAGTTAACAAAATTAATTTATTAGCAAATTAATTGTTCATAAATTAAAAAATATATATAAATATTTAATTAAATTATTAACAAATACATTATTAATTTATTAATAAAAATAATTACATAAAATTAATTTAAAAACAACGGTATTATTAATTTATTAATAAAATTTTCACCTGCAAAAGTATTTTTTTTGCAAATTAATTTGTTGCCAAATTTAATTTTGATAATTATGTGTTTTTCCGAAATTATTTCAAAATTGATTCATTCATATGTTTTACAAGTAATTTGCAATTCACACAAATTTATCAATAAGCTGCGTAATCTCTCCTAGCACTTAAACTTATGGGGAAATGCGCCATCTCTCCTAAGTAGCAGATGCCGAAACTCTCCTATTTTGGTAGGAGAGATTGCGCGGCCTTTCATTTAAATATGGCCACTTCTAAAATGAATTGTTGGTGTTCGCATACTTAGTCCAGGATAGTAGTTTATAAGAAATCGTTTAAGTTCAAAACATTTTGTATTATTGACGTTCTATAAAACTTCTGACGAACAGTTATGAAAATTCAAGCACTTACTTTGGGAAAACAAAACAATATAGCACTGCTTTATCCAAGACTCTTGGAACAATCAATATGCACATTCATATAGACACTGCACTAATGCTGTTGTACAACTACCTGGAATCGCTGCGCGCGCACTCTACTGCTTCCCGTCGAATCTGTTTGTGCGCAATCTCTCCTACCGCGCGAACTCTCCTCGCTTTACGTTGTAACAGCTGACCCGCCCGACGTTTCCATGGCCCGTGATATTAAAGTTAAATAGTAAATCTCAAATTTGTATGATTTTATATATTTAACAACTTCACCGGCGACAGGTATGGGGAAACAGTGTTTTACCCCCGACTTATCTCGGGGCAGCCGGTGAAATGGTTAACCCGATTTTGTAAGAATTTATATTCTTAAAGAAAAATTCACTAAAAACTAACACTATTTAGTATTAAAAGCGCTCGTATTCGAAAACTTTGAACTTTTTATACTGTTATAAATATAACGGTTTTGTTGCCAGTGTGAAAATTTCGTGAACAATACATATACCTAGTTGTAAGAGAAATACCTTTATTTAGGGTTTCGTCCATCTGATGGAACCCTGTTCGTTTCATTCCTCTGTCTGTTTGTCTGTCACAGAGTCCGTTTTCAGAAACTATATATGACGGAGACTTGAAATTTTGGATTATTATAGCTGAACACCTCACATCAAACGACAAATCACAAAAATTTTGAAAAAACCTTACATTTACCCCCCTAGGCTCTAACTTCTGTATTTTAAGCTTTTCTTTCTAACTAAGCTCTAATTAAGATGAAGACTTGAAATTTTGGATTCTTATAGCTGAACACCACACATCAAACGACAAATCATAAAAATTTGAAACAATCTTATATTTACCCCCTCTGGGCTTTAACTTGTGTATTTTAAATTTTTATTCTAACTGAGTTAAGTTAAAGAGTTGAAATTTTGGATACTTATAGCCGAACTCCTCACACCAAAAGACATATCATAAAATTTTGAAAAAGTCTTTTAATATTTACCCTATTTCAAATGAAAATCAAATTTCAAAGTAATTGCTTAAGAAGCGCAAAGGCCAATATAGTGAAAAAGATTCCATGCCTGGACTCGAACCCGGGCCATCAGTATAGCGCACTGACGTTCTACCGACTAAACCACATGGAACGATACCCAGAATGGAAAATTTCTCAGTATGATATGTTAGCAAGGCTACAAACGCAGCACAAGATGGAAAATTTATCGTGAGCTACCGACATGGGGCAAACACGAAAATTAATTAAATCCAGCATCGACAGGATCTATATATTAATAAATGGAAAATATTTCAGAGAGAAATATTCGGCTTGCATACAATATTTCAAATGAAAATTAAATTTCAATGTAATTGCTTTCCATCTTGTGCTGCGTTTGTAGCCGCGCCAACATATAATAGTGAGAAATTTTCGAGGCTGGGTATTGTTCCATGTGGTTTAGTCGGTAGAGCGTCAGTGCGCTTTACGAAGGCCCGGTTTCGAGTCCTGTCATGGAATATTTTTCACTATGTTGGCCTTTGTGCCTCTTAAGCAATTACCTTCAAATCGGATTTTCATCTGAAATATTGTATGCAAGGCGAATGTTTCTCTCTGGAATATTTTCCCTGTATTAAAACTTTGCACTCGACGTCTCTTACACAAATTTCATTCGATAGGCACCACTTTTTTAAAAGAAATTTCGTTCAAGTACACAATTTCAAAAATGTTCTGATTAAATAAAGTACATTTTATTCTCCTTTATTACCATTGCCATAAACAAATTTTGCAAAGAAAGATTATATCTCCGCAGCGACGCCCTCGAGTGCAAAGTGTTAATATATTATTAACATACTTTATTAACCTTCCGGGCTCTAACTTCTGTATTTTTAGCAATTTTTCTAACTTCCATACTTTTCACCCGAGGTGCACTTTTCTAACTTTTGCCGACACTCTTTTAACCTCTCTTTCATATTATGCACTATAGCCGTACTTATTTTAGTTCCAATTTTTACCGCCAGGTGTCGCATACCTATCTCGGGTGCTATGGGTCCGATCCCATCGACCAATATATTTACGGATAGTTTGTAAAACGGAGTTTCGTTCGTATTTTGCAAAATAATAAAGTGTTTTGAAAGGAATATTAAACGAACCTCCCTGTGCGAACTGTGATCACACTTACCTCACTTGTTCTTGATTTTTTTTTTTTTTTTGTTTTCGCTTTGAATCATTTAACATAACAAAACAAATAGTTCTTATTATCCGAACACTCTGAAATTTTAACAGGTTATAACTGTAAAAAACTGCATTTAACACATCTATAAAATTTTGCGAAAAAATATGAGTATTTAGTTGTGAAAACATGGGCCGAAGCCAATCGAAAGCTTTTCGAAAAACTACGCTTTAAGCGGTTTTTTTTCATCGAAATTTTTTCAGATTTTATTGTTTTAAAAATACTTCCACACGTCTGAACGTTTCTCAACTTTTGTAGCTGATGTAAATCTGATCTGTCGACGTTGTCTAAAATGAGTTTGTCGATTTACAGATCTTTAGTTATTTTTAGCGCAGGAAAAATATCGTCTTCGGAACCCGCGAAATGACCTACGGTCGCGACCTTTTTGAAGTAGTTAAAATTCGTATTTTTCAAAATCGATTTCCTCGTCAATTAGAACAGAGTCTTAGACTTAATACCATAATTTTTATTTGATCCGTGCCTCTAAAATTGCTCCCAATGGAAGTGTTGTCGTAAGGGAATAAACACCCACCGATTAAACGACACTTTAAAAAAAAATGGTTCCAAAGTTTTAACAAAGATATTTTTTCGAACTGATTACAGCTTTTGTTACATAAAAGTACGTACTGTAAGAATATTTTCTTCGTTTTTCTGTATTTCGAACGGTTCGGCGGATGGAAGTTAAAATAAAAGGTTAAAAAAAACCGACATTTGGTTCTTCCTTCTTTTCCGCTGGGAAATCAATTTCTTAGGATGCGTGGTCGCTTTGTAGAAAAATATCGCTTTTTTCATGAGTTTTTTTCTCGGCTAATTATGAAAAACTTAAAACTCTAAGATGCAGGTGAAGCATGACATGCCGTGGACTATCATCACCCAAATTTTCAGAACTTTCTGCGTATATAGGTTTTGCCAGCAATTGCCGTCACACAGATAGAAACGTTCTTGTATTAGTGCATATTTAAAGGTGTGAGGATTAGAGCTCTCCTTATAACTGAAAGACAATTTTTGAAAACCAAGTCTTTTTCCTAAATCCCTAGTATATAATGCGAGTTTTGAAAGTAAACCAAGATTTTAAAATGCTAGAAATACATTATAAAACTCGCTTTGTTCCAGATTGTACTGTTTTATCGGTACAGGTATTCTATCAGAATAAATCAAGGGAAAAACACCTTTTTAGTGATAAGGCGAGTTTTGAAAATCAAGTTCTCATATATAACTGTCATGAGTATTGAATTATATATCGATCTATTTTAATTTTGTGCAACTTATCCTGTAACAAATTTATTCGAGTAATTTCCATTGCGGAAATTTGAGTAATGGTAGTAAAAATCGGTACGATTCACGAATGTCATGTAATGAATCAATCAGTATGGACATTCAAACTAGAGAATATATTAGTTTGGCTAGGTTATGTTATTAGATATAATCAATCAAAATAATAATTTATCGTATAGTTTGTATACTTAGCACAAAAATAATCTACTGGTATCGAAATACAAAAATTCTGAAATAATGAAAGAATTTAGTTTTCTAGAAGAATTAAATAGATTTGTGTATGATAAATAATTTGTTTTTCTTAAATGCTGCTTGATTTTAAAATAGTAATAAAATATCCTGTATTTTTTCTTCTTTTTAATTATATCCTTTAGAAAAATGCAGATTTATATGCATCCGAGAAGGAAAATTATTCATTTTAAAATTTGTAATTAAATTTAATGCATTTTGTATCGTTTAAAAACATTTAATTACGAACATTCTTGATTAAATTTTTAATTATGTCATGCCGTTAAAATTCATGTCCGATCATACTTCTTTTGGATGAACATTGAATAAAGTACAAATAATTAATGAATCTTATATTTAAAAAATTTTTACACTTAAGTATCGTATTTTTTCATGCATTCAAAATGTTATTGTTTTCTTGTTTGTTTGTTTTTTTTTTTATTCAAAGATTATTTAAATATCAATATGCGTATCATACGTGAAAATTTGAGATTTGAACCACCTTATTGAACAGATCTCAAATACCTGATAATTGTTCACTACCTAAAATCGTTGTACTGCAATTTTGTATTTAAATTTATGAAACCTGAACAATGCATTTTGAATATGGAGCAAGTTAGATATAAACTATTTCATTTTTACTGATATAACTGTTTTATTTTAACTGAATAAAATTGCTTTAAAGTGTTTTAATCAAATATCACCCCCCTCCCCCGAATTACGTATATAAGAGAGTGGTTCAATAATTATTGTCCCGAGTGTGTATAAAATATTTGTACTGTGATGGTTGTTGTGGAATATTGAACCTAATATCTTAGACCTATGCTCAATTTCAGAACAATAGCTGATATATTAACATTTTTTTTTTCGTTTTTGGTGTGAGAGGTTGCACCTAGCTTGGAAAAGGAGGGGAGGGGGAAGTGTTGAAGGTGATAGTGAATGAGACATGGCTACTGTTCTTGGGGATCATAGTGATGTAGTCACATCTCATCAACTGTCACAAATCTATCACAGAACTGCTTCAGGTCTGGCCCCAATAAGCTCCAAACCAGCCTCCTCCCCCTTTCAAGCTAGATGCCACCTCTCACACATAAAACGAAAAAAATGTTAATATAGCAGCTACGGTTCTGAAATTGAGCATATCTACGAAATTAGGCTTTAATGTTCCACATCAACCATCGCAGTACGAATATTTTATACACACTCGGGACAATAATTATTGAACGATCCGTTTGGTTAACATAAAAATTACAGTAATATACTCACACTTCACGAATAAACACTTCAAAAATTTAAAATTATATTATTTGTTTCATACAAAACTTTATCTTCTTTTGAACCCAGGTATACAAATATGGATCTCTATTATTTTACTCATAAAATCTAAATTGTTGACTTCATTTCTATACAACTAAATATTTTCTGACTCAAAATAAAACCAATAAATGGCGGTAGCATCAATGCTGATTTCCTCATAAAATGCATGTTATTTTCCATGGAGGTAAGAGATAGATGGAGATGAATAGTTTTGATTTGTCGTTCTATTTAAAATACAACCTTGACGCCTGTTAAAACCATTCAAAGTGAAGTCCAAATACATGCGGTTCCACAGAGTCTGTATGCGGCAGGGCCGAATGAGCGTATTTAAATTTCAGTGATAAGCGCCTTCGTATTGCAAACCGTTATTACAGCAAACTGCATCTCTATTATTGCTTAGAGCTCTTTGGTTATTTTCAACTGAGTTTGAAAAATGTCTTCAAGACAGTGTGGATAAGAAAGTAAGTAATATATATGTATATGTATTAAGCTATCTTACGTGGCACAGAAATCGTGATAATTTGTTATTTGTTTAATGGCATCGCCCGAATGAAACGCATCTCATTAGTTATTGTGTAAAAGCCCTTTGACAGGATTTAAACTATAAGATTAAATTAGATTAATTTTAACACAATTATTCTAATTGGTAAATAAATCATATTAGATGTAAATTTCCAACTGGGCGGAAAATGTCCGGACCAGGATTCGAACCAGGGATTTCCTGACTGAAGCCGCCAGTGCTCTACCATCTGAGCTATCCCGGATGAATCTGGTGGAACTTTTTCACCCAGCTAACCTTAATGATCATAGCACCTGGTCTGAAACCTGGTTCAGTTGAACAGAATAAATCTCAAATATTTACCAATTAGATTAATTGTGTTAAAATTAAACTAGTGTAATTACGTATCCAGCGATTTATGGAGTTCCATCACCTGAGATTTATTCTGTTGAACTGAACCAGGTTTCAGACCAGGTGCTATTTTCATTAAGGTTAGCTGGGTGAAAAAGTTCCACCAGATTCGTCCGGGATTGCTCAGATGGTAGAGCACTGCCGGCTTCATCCAGAAGATCCCTAGTTCGAATCCTGGTCCGGACATTTTTCGACCAGTTGGAAATTTACATCTAATATAAGATTAAATGCCAAAAATGGCTGATCATAAATGTCACATTCACTTGACATTAAGCACATTACACGTGCTTGTTACGTCATCAATTAATTTTTAATTCCGCGTTTTATTTTTATTTTTATTAATGTTTTACTAATTTATTAGTTCTTCCGTCATTTAAAATAAAATTTTCTGTGAATATTTGTGTAATTTAGAAAATAATTTCTCGGTTTATATAATTTGACGAAATTGCTCGACAGGATAATTAAGTAGTACCTAATTTTCCCTGATCGTTTAATTTTTTAAACGTAAATGCTATACTTTTAAATTTTAGCTATTATTTAATTTTTTTGCAAGATTTTTGTATAAATAATTATTATTAAGTTTCTTTTTATGAAGTCCACTCCACTGTTATATTTTTGAATGACAATCTACACGAACAGCGTCGGGCAACGCTGGGCGGGTCAGCTAGTACCTAATTATTTAACTTAAGTACTTAAGGGGTCTCAAGACTCTTAAAATTGGGAAAAAAGGGAATAAAGACCATTTTCAACATTTAATATTTTAAAATGTATTTGATTTTAAGACGCAATTTTAATTTTGAATAAAAGATTTAAGTATGTTTATTTCATTTCAAATATTTAAAAAATTTCAAGATGCAGAATTAGCATTTACAGGAGACTCCAAACGGTCAGACTATTAACAAGCAGAAAATCGATACAGATTGCGAGCAGGATTACGAATTAAATTTTGCAACTAGAATGAAAATTTTGGTGCCTACTTATACTTCAGGTTGTAATAATTACGCTGAACCTAAATAAATTTGTATTTATAGCATTTTTATATTTTTAATACAAAGTTGTATTTAACCAGTGCAAAATGTAGAAAATTTCAAAAATATAATCACCTAAAAATATTTTTTAACAATAAAAAGTAAATTTCAACAATATAATCACCTAAAAAAAATTTAACAATAAAAAGTAAATTTTAGGTTCCGTTTATACAGACTAATATGAAACATATGTTTCGAAAATTTCATGAAAAAATATTCAGAAGTTTGTGGAATATCTTGTGCGTTATGTCCAAAAACGTCATTTGGAGAAAAATGAATTCAAAGTTTTGGAAACGCTGCTTCAGCTTTTGAGTGGGTATAATTCTAAAAGCCATAACTTCTGTCCTAATGGGAATTTGCAGCAAACAATTATATCAAAATGTTCAGAAATAATAGAAGTTTAACATAAAAAAATTAAAAGTTTGAAAATTTTAAAGCTTTAAGTGTCCTGAAACCCCTTAAGGGTGTATTTCGATTCAAACTGCTTATTTTCTGATTCATTTTAAAATTCATTTTTGCTCTCAAACGCATCAAACTGGGAAATTCTCTTATTTATAAACTATATAATGTGCCGTGTTTCTTAATTTTTTGACAAATGCAGAAAATACTGTAAAAAACGCTGTCAAAGTGGGCGTTTTGAACCGAATTTTCCGAAGCGGGCGATCTGGGAATGAAAAAAATGGTCATACTGAGAAAATAATTGTTTAAAAATCAAATTCTATTTAATTGAGCTGAAAATGAAATCACACGGCATGTTAAACATGTCTTCAGAAATCACCCCAGCAAGTATCATGCTTTTACTTTTAAAAATGAGTCTGAAAATGTCTCAGAAAATTTCGAGCTGTTGGGGGTGGGAAAAATATTTATTCGAATACACCCTTAACAACAAAAAAATTTGAGGATTTGTAGATCATTCACTGGTTTAAGGTGTGAAATCTGCGATTATGTGAATTTAGATTATTGATAATTAAAATAATATTTTAGGTGGAGGGGGGGGGTAGTACTTTTAGATACATATTTGCGAAGGCAACGCACCAGTCCTTCAGCGTTTCCATTCCTGAAAATGTCATCTGTGATGATCACCTTCTGTCATCTGTGATCTAATTTAGTTTCTATAAAATCAATGAATGAGCATTTTTAGTTTGAATAGGTTATGTATTTTGTATTCTTAATAATACTTTTGGTTTACATCAACACAATATCAAACATTAGTCCAAAACAACGGTCGAATATACAAAAGTCTATACAGTAGAGTCTCAAAAATTCGAGGTAATTGGGACTGACACCACCTCGGATTACTGAAAACTCGGATTTTCCGAAAAAGTAGAAAATTCTTACAAATTATAATTTCCCTCAATTAGGATGACAAAGAATGGCACAGATGTCATATTCGCCCCATATTGGCGCGATTTTTTTCGGTTGCCAATTTGGCGATAACATCAACAGCATAAACAACATAATCCGGGTTACCACATCAAGCAAAATAACGACACTTTGGCGCAAGTTAAGTACCCGTTGCCTATATAATATTGGCGTGAGAAAAAAATCGCGCCAATATGGGGCGAATATGACATCTGTGCCCAAAGAATATATATACTTTTATTCCTTTTGTAATGATATACAGGATACCTTACAATTAAAAAAAAATTCAATTTGTTGCTGCTCTAACACATTACTTCTCTTTTTAAATGCAATATCTAGTCTATGCTTAGCATAACTTCAGCAGGGGTGTCTTCATTTTGCTTTTCTACATATTTTAAAGCCAGTTCTAAAAATGCATAACCTGCACAATGAGAGATTTTTTTTTTCAAATGGCAGAGAGTCGTTTTCTTCTATATCATTACATTCCTCCTCATCTTCTGTCATTTCTACAACAGTCTATGCAATTATTTCCAGCATTTCATCACTGTTTAGTCATTCTTTAACGTCAATCTGCATTAAAATTTTCACAGCCAGGTACTTCTTTCACCAAATATTTCAAAACAATGTTTTCCCTATCGACGTCATTAAGATTTTCGATAGATGTTACCACTTAAAATTTCAACCACGATTTATTCAGTGTTGCAGATTGAATTTCTTCCTAAGATGCAGCTATCCAGTAAACAATATCTCTCATGTTTACACTCTTCCAAACGTTCTCAAGACTTTCATCATCAGACTGCATTAAATGGTCGAACAAACGGCGTCGATATCTTTTCTATAATTCTCCAATACACCCTGATCCAATTGCTGTATTAAACTTGTAACGTTGGGAGGAAAATATTATAGCATAAATTTCCTCACACCGTAGCACATCTTCGTCTGGATGAGATGAAGAATTATCCAAAATCAAAATTGCTTTGCAAGTTACATTTTTTTTTTTTCAATTTCTTTTTTTTTTTTTTTTTTTTTTTGTTTCTGAGACAACAACAACTTTCAAACCAATCCTAACCCTTAGCCATGTGCCTGAAAAAGAGAACAAAGAGTGGTGGGTGACTCAAACGACAATGACATTTCTTTTAGGAAGAAACGAAAAGAACTGGCATTCTTTCGAGCGAGTAAAAGAAATAGAAATTTATATTTTTGATGCCTCGAATTAAGCGAACCTCGGACTTCTGAGATTCGTATTTTCGCGACTCTACTGTATATGTAATCTAGAATTTAAAACCGACAGTTTAAACTGAAAGAATTGAATTCAATTATTTTCAGGTATTAAAACTTGTTATTTAAAGAAAATAATCAATTTTGAACGCACGTTTTATATCTAGCCAACATAACCATTAACTAAAACTTTCAATAATAGGAGTTTCATAATTAATGACAGCAGAAGAATGCTGTGTTCATTTTTTGCGTTTGCTATTTTCAAAGAAACAACGTAAATGTTATTTCTTTCAGTATAACATAAATTTATTATTTAGAAACATCTCTATGTTTTTATAACTATGTAATAGGGTCATAACTTAGATTCTAATAATGTATATTTTGTTGCGACTGCCTATGATATGCTATATCAAATATGTTTAATCTTTTATTTATTCTCTGAACTAAAACAGATACGTATTACAGGTTTGTACATAACGTAAAACAGGTACGAATTTTACGAATATTTTTGTTTCGGACAGGGGTACGCAGAAACAAATTATAGTAGAAAATAGCATTAAACAGCAGTCAAGAAAACATATTTTTGCAGAACGTAAAAACATTATATAATATCTTACATATTATCGTGTCATCTGTACTCATTTTGACAAGAGAAAAAATAATGTTCACTACAGAGGTTATTAACCCTTTGCGCTCTGCGTCTCTTACATAAATTTTATTCGATCGGCACCACTCTTTTAAAAGAAGTTTCGTTCAAGTACACAATTTCAAAAATGCTCTGATTAAATAAGGTACATTTTATTTTCCTTTATTACCGGTGCCAAAAACAAATTTTGCAAAGAAAGATTATGTCTACGCTCCGGAGCCCTCGAGTGCAAAAAGGTTAGCATTAGAAGCGCCAAGAGCAGTCAACTGCTACCAAAGTCAGACTTCTACCAAATATGTAATTCGATTTGAACCAAAAATTTCATTAAAAAAGAGTTGAATATACATATCACACTCTAACTTCTGACAGTTTTTTGCCCCACATCCCCGACAGTAATACTATGGGAGCACTAACAGGAACTGAATCATGACAGTACTGGGGAAAAACTTAAAATTTAGTGGGGGGGGGAGGGAACAAACAACAATTCCTGAGCTCAAATGAAAAATAAATAAAAAGAAAAATGCTATGTTACTAAAAAGTTAAAAAGACAATTAAAAATTTTAAAATATTAAAATTTAAACTGCAGAACAACATATCATACAAAAATAAATTAAATAAATAAGTTAAAAAGCTTTAAATAAAAATTCTGGTGTACATTTTTTTATAAAACTTGAGTAGTATTCCCGGCTCTTCTAGTGTTAATTTTTGAGACTTACAAGGAGAGGGCCAACCTTGTTAATCACAGATTTTGATTATTTTAATATATGTTGTAGGGTAGAGACACCTTAGTGTCATGCTCAACGGATTTTATCCAATGTTCCTTTGTTCTTGAGAAACCGGGGGGTCTAATAATAGGACACAACTTAAATACTTACATTGCAACCGCAATGATGGGTTGGTCGTAGATCAGTTCGCTGGCTGATCTGCGTACCCGGGTTCGGTACCCGAATGCGCTACATTTTTTTTCTCATTTTTTGTTTTATAAATATACTTGTAATTATAATTTAACAATTTTAATTACAAAGTTTAGTATCAAACGTTAATTATAATGTTAACAAATTTAAATTTATCATTTTTTTAAACTATTATTTCTCATCCTTTAAAGAGGTTTAAAAAGAAATTGGATATATTATTGAATGAAGAAAATTCCAAAATCGTGACAAAATCTGTTGTGGTGCCATCTAGTTATGATAAAATAAAAGAATATTCAAATAAAATAAAAATAAAAGCAGAAAGAAGATAAAGGTGAAAGCAAAATAATTGAAAGCGCAAGCATACGTATTACAAATTAAAAAATTTTTAATATGCAAAAAATCGGTTGTAATTTAATTCTGATGCTAATTTTTAATATAATTATGCTTGTTACTTTAAAAACAGAATAATTGTATTATCGCATTTACTCCCTTTGTTAAAGCAATGCGTAAATGATGTTTAGATGAATCACGAATTGACACAATTGCTCAATATCATTGCATCCATAAAGAATATATTTAATACATTTTAAAAGTGCTTTTTTAAAAATGTACAGTTTTATGATGTTTTATTTAACTATTTAGTTAAAAGTAAAAAAAAAATTAAATATGTTAAAATTATAATTGATATACAATATTATAAATTTTAATTGACAATGAGATTATTAATTATACTTACAAATATATTTATAAAACAAAAAATGAGAAAAACAAATGTAGCACATTCAGGTATCGAACCCGGGCCCGCAGATCAGCCGACAAATGCCATACCAACTGCGCTACGACCAACCTAACATTGTGGTTGCAAAGTAAGTATTTAAGTTGTGTACTATTATTAACCCCCCCCCCCGGTTTCTTAAGAACTATGGAGCGTTGGATAAAATCCGTTGAACATGACACTAAGGGGTCTCTACCCTACAACATATATTAAAATAATCAAAATCTGTGATTAACAAGGTTGGCCCTCTCCTTGTTAGTAATATTTCTTGCACCATATACACTCGTTCAGAAAAAGAGAACCCTCTGATTTTAAAATTCAATATTTCACTAACTATAGCCATAAAGTAAAAAATGGACATGTTTTAAGGCGATTTATATATATGCAGTATTTTTTTAAATGCAATAATTTGAAAAAAGTTCAAAATTCCGTTCATAGGTGGCGCATTGTCAACCTTTAAGAATGCTGAAACTAACTCCATAATGCAAATTTTTATTCGCGTTTCAATAGCTAAGTAAAACAAAATATAAAAATTTAGTGACTTTTGATACATAGATTCACATTACTTTAACACTCCAATGCCCATAATTGAACTTATATTTTTTTTCAAATTCATAAGTTGTATTGTTTTCACTGAAAAGAGTAATGAAAAACAAATTTTATCTAAAAGTACATGCATGGCTCATAATTTGGACTCTCAGCCATGAGTAACACATAAATTCAAGATCGCTACACACCAGCAAAAATTAATCAAAAATTCAATATCTTACAAATATCAATTCAACATTTAGTTAACTTTAACATTCTAGAGCGGGCGGCGGCGACACGAATGACTACGTCATCGAGTTACGGGATGAAATCATGATGCAAGACAAGATTTTTAAGAGTAGATTAAGGAATGGCTGGTCTGCCTCGACATTTCTTGGTACGATAGGCGCTGTAGCGGGCGCCAACTCGTCATTTTGGCGTCACTATCACGTCATCGAGTTACGGGATGAAACCGGTGCCAAATTAAAGGTAAAAAAAAAAGTGTTTAAGAATATTTTGGTCTGCCTGCTCATATCCTGGCAGAAACCCCCAGCAGACTAAAATCTATAACAAAAAATACGTTATAATGTACAATTAAAACCCTATAAACATAATATTTTACATTACATTGCCATATACCGGGTGTCCCAAAAAGGACTGACTGATTTTAAAATTCAATAACTTCCAAACGGGGACAGATATTAAAAAAATTCTTGCAGGAGGGTTATGCATAAAGTCAAAAGTTTTATTACAGTGATTTTCGATTTTAGTTCGAATTACAAACAATAGATGGCGCTGTAAGCAATAGTCGCTAAATACAGGCTCGATTTTTGGTCCCTTCTGTTGTTCCATGCAGAAAAAGGAGATGGAAATGTATTATCCGGGCCACGAAGTACCAAAAATCGAGACTGAATTTAGCCTCTATTGATCGCAGCGCCATCTATTGTTTGTAATTCGAACTAAAATCGAAAATCACTGTAAAAAAACTTTTGACTTTATGCATAACCCTCCTGCAAGAATTTTTTTAATATCTGTCACCGTTTGGAAGTTATTGAATTTTAAAATCAGTCAGTCCTTTTTGGGACACCCGGTATATTACTTCGAATCAACTTTCAAGATGAATTAAGGGTTTAGGAAAATATTATTAACAGTACGTGAGAAAATGACTGATTCGGCATAACTTGGTACAAAGCGAAAAGAACGGGGCGTCGATTCGTTATTTTGACAGTGTTATTACGTCATCGAGTTACGGCTTGAAATTTTGGCACACTGAACATACGGATTAGTACGAGTATTTCAGTCTGCCTTGTTATATCTTGGTAGGAGATGAGCGGAGCGGGGCGCCAATTTTTAATTTTGGCGGTATAATCACGTCATCGAGTTACGGCTTGAAAATTTTTGCACATTAAAGGCACATATCAGTACAATAAGAATATTTCAGTCTGCCTCGTCATATCTTGGTACGAGACGAGCAGAGCTGGGCGCCAATTTTTAATTTTGGCTGTATAAACACGTCATCGAGTTACGGGATGAAATCATGATGCAGGACAAGATTTTTAAGAGTAGATTAAGGAATGAATGGTCTGCCTCGACATTTCTTGGTACGATAGGCGCAGCAGCAGGCGCCAAATCGTCATTTTGGTGTCACTATTACGTCATCGAGTTACGGGATGAAACCGGTGTTAAATCAAAGGTAAAATAAAGTCTTTTAAGAATATTTTGGTCTGCCTGTGCATATCTTGGTAGAAACCCCCGCAAGAATAAAATCTATAACAAAAAAATACATCATAATGTACAATTAAAACCCTATAAACATAATACTTTACATTACATTGCCATATATATTACTTCGAATAGACTTTCAAAAAGGGGCTTTAGGGAAAAGCTTATTAACAGCGCGTGAGAAAATGACTGTTTCGGCATAACTTGGTTTTTTTGTTATAGATTTTAGTCTGTCGGAGGTTTCTACAAAGATAAGCGCAGACAGACCAAAATATTCTTAAAAGACTTTATTTTACCTTTAATTTGGCACCAGTTTTATCCCGTAACTCGATGACGTGTTAGTGACGCCAAAATGACGACTTGGCGCCCGCTGCTGCTCATATCGTACCAAGAAATGTTGAGGCAGACCAGTCATTCCTTAATCTTCTCCAAATAATCGTCGCCTACATGAAGATTCCATGTCGTAACTCGCTGACGTGTTAAAACCGCAAAAGTTAAGAATTGGCGCCCCGCTCTGCTCGTCTCGTACCAAGATATGACGAGGCAGACTGAAATATTCTTATTGTACGTATATATACCTTTAATATGTCAAATTTTCAAGCCGTAACTCGATGACGTGATTACACCGCCAAAATTAAGATTTGGCCCGCTCTGCTCATCTGCTACCAAGATATGACATGGCAAACTGAAATATTCGTACTGCACTAATCGGTATGTTTAATGTGCCAAAATTTCAAGCCGTAACTCGTTGACGTAATAGTACTGTCAAAATAGGGAACTGACCTCCCGTTCTTCTCGCTTTGTACCTAGTTATGCCGAATCATTTTTTTTTTCTCACGTACTGTTAATAATCTTTTCCTAAACCCTTAATTCATCTTGAAAGTTGATTCGAAGTAATATATATGGCAATATAATGTAAAATATTACGTTTATAGGGTTTTAATTGTACATTATGACGTATTTTTTTGTTATGGATTTTAGTCTGCCGGGGGATTTTACCAGGATATGCGTAGGCAGACCAAATTATTCTTAAACGACTTTTTTTTACCTTTAATTTGGCACCGGTTTCATCCCGTAACTCGATGTCGTGATAGTGACGCCAAAATGACGAGTTGGCGGCTGCTGCTCGGCTATCGTACCAAGAAATGTCGAGGCAGACCAGTCATTCCTTAATGTACTCCTAAAAATCTTGTCCTGCATCATGATTTCATCCCGTAACTCGATGACGTGATTATACCCCCAAAATTAAAAATTGGCGCCCCGCTCTGCTCATCTCCTACCAAGATATAACAAGGCAGACTGAAATATTCGTATTGTACTAATCCGTATGTTTAATGTGCCAAAATTTCAAGCCGTAACTCGATGACGTAATAACACTGTCAAAATAGCGAATTGGCGACCCCGTTCTTCGCGCTTTGTATCAAGTTATGCCAAATCAGTCGTTTTCTCACGTATTGTTAATAATCTTTTTCTAAACCCTTAATTCATCTTGAAAGTTGATTCGAATTAATATATATATGGCAATGTAGTATAAAATATTACGTTTATAGGGTTTTAATTGTACATTATAACGTATTTTTTTGTTATAGATTTTAGTCTGCCGGGGGTTTCTACCACGATATGAGCAGGCAGACCAAAATATTCTTAAAAGCCTTTTTTTTACCTTTAATTTGGCACCGGTTTCATCCCGTAACTCGATGACGTGATAGTGACGCCAAAATGACGAGTTGGCGCCCGCTGCAGCGCCTATCGTACCAAGAAATGTCGAGGCAGAACTGTCATTTCTTAATCTACTCTTAAAAATCTTGTCCTGCATCATGATTTCATCCCGTAACTCGATGACGTAGTCATTCGTGTCGCCGCCGCCCGGTCTATTCGGGAAAACAAAAGTGTGAGACAGTCTGTTTTTTGAACAGTTCTATCCACAATAAGAAGACCAACTCAAGTTCTTGCTTGTTTACAGGTGATAAATTTCGTTTAACCCGGGAGAACTCGCTAGTGAGAATGGCCAATTGCTTTTCTTTTACTTTACATTCATATAATATCAACTTTTTTTGGTTGGCTTAGTACTTTTATTCACAAAATAGGTAAAATAATTGAAAACATTTTGAAATTTTAATTAAAATGAAAAATGATTTAAATAAGAGTCTTAAAAAAGTACGACTGTGAGAGAAAATCTCATGTAGCGAATTCTCCCGGGTTAAGGAAGGGGGTTATAGTAGCATAACAGAAAAGCTGGGAAATATAGGACTTTCTAATCGCTGACCAGGTCCTTCCTACCGGGCTATAACCCAGTTTTACGGGTTTAATTACCTGGAAACGGGGAAAAATTCAATGATCGCCAGATGGCGGTGGCCTGCTGGACAAGTACGCATGCCTCCTTAAGGGAAGCTCTGTTTTATTTTGTTTTGGTTCTATGTTGGTCGGTTACTTAAAGTGGATTTGCTTATTAGGGTTTCGTTCATCTGACGAAACCCTATTCGTCTCGCTCCTCTGTCTGTCCGTCCGTCTGTCTGTCACAGAGCCCGTTCTCAGAAACTATACATGTTGGAGACTTGAAATTTTGCATACTTATAGATGAACACCACACATCATACGACAAATCATAAAATTTTGAAAAAGTCGTACATTTAACCCTTTGGGCTCCTACATAAGTATTTTAAACAATTCTTTCTAAGTGAGTCCCTAATTAGGTTGCAGGAGTGAAATTTTGCGTACTTATAGACGGACATCTCAGATCAAACGAAAAATCATAAATTTTTGAAAAAGTCGTACATTTAACCCTTTGGGCTCCCATAAGTATATTTTAAACAGTTCTTTCTACGTGAGCCCCTAATTAGGTTGGAGGCGTGAAATTTTGCATACTTATAGTTGAATACCTCACATAAAGCGACAAATCATAAACTTTTGAAAAAGTCGTACATTTAAACCTTTGGGCTCCCACATGAGTATTTTAAACAATTCTCTCTAAGTGAACCCTAATTAGGTTCGAGGAGTAAAATTTTGCATACTTATAGCTGAATACCTCAAATCAAACGACAAATCATAAAATTTTGAAAAAGTCGTACATTTAACCCTTTGAGCTCCCACATGTGTATTTTAAACAATTCTTTCTATGTGATCCTCTAATTAGGTTGGCGGCGTGAAATTTTGCATGCTTATAGCTAAATACCTCACATCAAACGACAAACTATAAAATTTTGAAAAAGTCGTACTTTTAACCCTTTGGGCTCCCACATGTGTATTTTAAACAATTCTATCAAAGTGATCCCCTAATTAGGTTGGAGGAGTGAAATTTTGCATACTTATAGCTGACTACATCTTATCAAACGACAATTCATAAAATTTTGAAAAGTACATTTAACCCTTTGGGCACGCACATGTGTATTTTAAACATTTTTTTCTAAGTGCACCCTAATTGGGTTGGAGGCGTGAAATTTTGCGTACTTATAGATGGACACCTCAGATCAAACGGCAAATCATAAAATTTTAAAAAGTCGTACATTTAACCTTTTGGGCTCCTACATGTGTATTTTAAACAATTCTTTCTAAGTGAGCCCCTACTTAGGTTGGAGGCGTGAAATTTTGCATACTTATAGCTGAGCACCTCCCAACAAATGACAAATCATAAAATTTTCACTAAGTCGTACATTTAAACCTTTGGGCTCTCACATGTGTATTTTAAACAATTCTTTCTAAGTGAGTCCCTAATTAGGTTGCAGGCGTGAACTTTTGCGTACTTATAGATGGACACCTCAGATCAAACAACAAATCATAAAATTTTGATAAAGTCGTACATTTAACCCTTTGAGCTCCCACATGTGTATTTTAAACTATTCTTTCTATGTGAGCCTCTAATTAGGTTGGAGGCGTGAAATTTTGCATGCTTATAGCTGAATACCTCACATCAAACGACAAACTATAAAATTTTGAAAAAGTTGTACATTTAACCCTTTGGGCTCCTACATGTGTATTTTAAACAATTCTTTCTAGGTGAACCCTAATTAGGTTGCGTGCGTGAAATTTTGCGTACTTATAGGTGGACACCTCAGATCAAACGACAAATCATAAAATTTTTGAAAAAGTCGTACGTTTAATCCTTTGAGCTCCCAGATGTGTATTTTAAACAATTCTTTCTATGTGACCCCCTAATTAGGTTGGTTGAGTGAAATTTTGCATACTTATAGCTGAATACATCACATCAAATGACAAATCAGAAAATTTTGAAAAAGTACATTTAACCCTTTGGGCTCCCACATGTGTATTTTAAACAATTCTTTCTAAGTGAGCCCCTAATTAAGTTGGAGGCGTGAAATTTTGCATACTTATAGCTGAACACCTTACATCAAATGACAAACCGTAAAATTTTGTAAAAGTCGTACATTTAATCCTTTGGGCTCCCACATATATATTTTAAACAATTCTTTCTAAGTGCCACCTTATTTGGGTTGGAGGTATGAAATTTTGCATACTTATAGCTGAACACCTCAGGTCAAACGACAAATCATAAAATTTTGAAAAAGTCGTACATTTAACCCTTTGAGCTCCCACATGTGTATTTTAAACAATTCTTTCTATGTGAGTCCCTAATTAGGCTGGAGGCGTGAAATGTTGCATGCTCATAGCTCAATACCTCACTTCAAATGCCAAATCATAAAATTTTCAAAAAGTCGTACATTTAACGCTTTGGGTTCCCACATGTGTATTTTAAACAATTCTTTCTAAGTGAATCCCTAATTTGGTTGCAGGCATGAAATTTTGCGTACTTATAGATGGACACCTCAGATCAAACGACAAATCATAAAATTTTGATAAAGTCGTACATTTAACCCTTTGAGCTCCCACATGTGTATTTTAAACAATTCTTTCTATGTGAGCCTCTAATTAGGTTGGAGGCGTGAAATTTTCCATGCTTATAGCTGAATACCTCACATCAAACGACAAACTATAAAATTTTGAAAAAGTCGTACATTTAACCCTTTGGGCTCCCACATGTGTATTTTAAACAATTCTTTCAAAGTGAGCCCCTAGTTAGGTTGGAGGATTGAAATTTTTCATAATTATAGCTGACTACCTCTTATCAAACGACAAATCATAAAATTTTGAAAAAGTCGTACATTTAACCTTTTGGGCTCCTACATGTGTATTTTAAACAATTCTTTCTCAGTGACCACCTATTTAGGTTGGAGGCGTGAAATTTTGCATACTTATAGCTGAACACCATCATGCGACGAATCATAAAAATTTGAAAAAGTCATACATTTAACCCTTTGAGCTACCACATATGTCTTTTAAGCAATTCTTTTTAAGAGAGCCCCTAATTAAGTTGGAGACATGAATTTTTGCATACGTATAGCTGAATACTTCAGACCACACGACAAATCGTAAAATTTTCAAAAAGTTTTATATTATTTACTCCTCCGTGCTCTAACTTGTATATTTTAAGCAATTTTTCTGACCTCCACCCTTTTCACCTGGGGAGCACTTTTCCAATTTTTCCGACACCCCTTTGACCATTCTTTCATATTATGCACCATAGCCTTACATATTTTAGTTCCACTTTTTACTGCCAGGGGCGCCTACTTATCTCGGGTGCTATGGGTCCAATCCCCTCGACTAATATACCTATGGATAGTATGTAAAACGTAGTTTCGTTCGGATAAAAGTTTGTTTAGAATAGATTGCGCCCCTTGCTGCGAAATGTGGAACTAACAGATTTTTCAAAAGGATAAAGTGTTTTGAAAGGAATATTAAACGAAACCCTCTGTGCGATCTGTGATCACACTTACCCACTTGTTTAATTTCACGCTGCATCTCACACCTATACTTCGTGCAGAGCAAACGAAGGGTGGCTCTAGCTACTCGATTTGGTCTCCCAATTTAGAACCTTGGTCAGGTGACGAGACCTTCACCTGACTAGGCACCTCCAGAGATATGATTCATAGGGAACCTGGTGGACTTTGCACCCACGACGTATTTTACATGCACCAGTCGCTATTAGTGTACATGGCGAGAAATATGGGCTTTCCTTTTATGATTAGGTAACTCTTCTAGATCAAAATAAAGGCTCTAAGATGCATATTTACTTAAAATCTAAGCCCAGAGGTAATTTCAAATACTTGTCACCAGGAGGCAATAATGAGCACTGGCAAATTAAGCGTATTCTATGTATTGAGATAGAGTTGCTACAACTACAGATTTTTTTTATTGTCTAGAAACTTTATAAGCTACCTTATAAACATATCAATTATTTCAGCTCAGTAGCTATTAAATTTAACTAATTATAAAATTTAAGTATAAGGCCTTTTTTATGGGATACCCTCAAGGTATGTTTGTGTTTGAACTGATATATTGATAGATCAATTGGTATTGAAAATAATTGTATTTCATAAATTCTCTATAATGTATAATGCCACATTATTTTGTTATGCTGAAAAATATATACTTTTAATGTATTAAGAGTGCACACATTAATTCTTAGATTCAAAGTAGAGTTGAAGATCATTTACTAACTTAAAAAGCACTGAAATGTAAAAGAGAGATTTAAAAAGATTTAAAAGCATTAATTATGCAACGCCAAAAATAAATGAAGAAAGATTTTGAAAAACTAATTTTGAATTAATATGAAATAATATAGAATGCATCGAATAATATCGAATTGCTCTTTATAAAAACATATAAAGCAAAAACAGTCATAAACAAAAGGGAAAAAGTAAAACAAAAATAAAAGTGAAATCTTAATCAAAATGTTCAACAATAAACATTTTATTTTCTTGTAAATAAAAACATATGCAGTAAAAACTGTTTAATTGGAAATATTTTCACTTTTTAATTCTTATTACGTTTCATATTCCAAAGAAAAAAATTATTTGAAATATGTTTTTCCGTAGTCATATTTTATAACAAAAAATAAATAAAATTATTTTTGAAAGAATTCCTAAATTTGTGCTAAGAGTCAATATTTCAAAACGATGAACTTCTCAATCACATTTCTTTTACGTACTAAAAAAGTGAATTGACTTTTTACGTTTGTTTAGGAATGCAAGAAAAAAAATTATTAGTTTAGTTATTTAATAAAATGAAGAAAGGAACAAAGATAAATCTAAATGTCTCATTTCTTTTATTTTCAATTAATTTAACAAATTTTTTAATGATATATATATTTTAATTAAAACTATTCAGTTAAAAATAAAATGTAATTCGCAAACTAGAGTGAGATTTGGACGAAAATGCTTCTCGAAAAAATGTTTCTTGACAATGCATGCCTCTTTTATAATTAGAAACCGCATCCAAACCAGATAAAATTTCCACATTGTCAGATTCCATATCTTCAAATATAGTAGTGGTTGAAACAAAATAAATGTTCTGTGTCTGCTACTTTTGACAAATGGGCAAATTTTTTAAGTAACTTTTTTTTATATTCTTAAACTAAACTTCATCCAAGCCGCTCTATCTTGAGTCAATTATTTGATTTTTTCTTGAATTTCAAATGTAGCAAAAACTTTTCATCTACCCACATCTATACACACATCTATATGATCTATACATATATACTTTTATTATGAAATCCGAGAATATAATACAGTGTGAATAAAAATCATGGACCCAATTTTAAAAAATCATATTTTCGAAACTATTGCATATATTACAATGAATTTAAAGAAAAATATACCAAGTTTTTTCAGTTACAAATGTTCGATGTGTGACCCCCTTGTTTCACGGCATACGCCCAATCGTTCCAAACCCGCACGCTCCCTCCACCGATGTGGAAGCTCCTCTTTCAAGTAACTACGCACCTGCAAAGACCAGTGAAGTGGAGCACCATCCTACTGAAACACAAAATCCCCTTTCCTCAACCGAGTGATGGTGTTTTACCCTTAATCACATGACCACCAAGATCCCCAGACCTTACACCATGTGATTTCTTTTTGTGGGGTTACGTCAAAGACATTGTTTATGTACCACCAATTCCGAAAACACTGCTAGAAGTTAAAGAATGCATTTGTGCAGCATTCAGAACTATTGACAGAGGTATGCTACAAAATGTGTGGAACGAACTGGATTACGGATTGGACGTATGACGTGTAACAAGAGGGTCACACATCAAACATATGTAACTGAAAAAAAACTTGGTATATTTCTCTTTAAATTCATGTACCACTTATTGTAATATGTTCACTAGTTTCGAAAATAGGATTTTTTTAGAATCGGATCCATCATTTGTACTCACCCTGTATATTAATGGGAAACTCACTAAGTTGAACACAGATTATCGTTTATGAAAATATAACTTTAATATTGAAGATATTACGAGGTCTGTTCAATAAAGAATGATGATAGTATTTTTATTACCATACTCTATTGCACAATATTTATTTTTATGTTCCGTTTTAATTTAATGTGTAATGTATACATGGTAATCTTTTGTTCATTTATTTCCAGAAGTACGTCGGTGACAAAGTTGAGATACTTTCAGTATTGCCTACCGGAGCTTTGGAGGCAACACGCAATGAGCAAGTATGCTCTTGCCTGGTGGAGATTTTGCTTTCACCTGAAGAAATCGTCAGTTAAAACATATTATTACATTAGGGTATTCATCTCATGTTTATGTAAATCACCTTCAATTTCGAAAAACCTCCAAGCGAACGTCCTGTAATTCGGGTATGAGGAGTCTGGGAATTCAAGGCACACAAACACGTCTCATTTTTACTTATCTGTAACCAACGCCATTATAATTGCAATATTTTTAACAGTTGTCATATCTAGCGATCTTCTGTGAAAATAATAGCGACGAAATTATGTTGACTTCCGTAAGCTCGGTTACTCCTCTGTCCATTTTCCTTTGAAGATGATTGTCTTCCTTTTTCTTAAACATTTCAAACGATCATCTAACTGTACTACACCGAAAAACAGGCTCGCCTTAAGTCTCCTAGAGCACACTCTTCGACTGGCGATTTCTTCCGCCAAAAGCAAAATTTCCAGTAGGGCATCACTTGCTCAATGCCTCCATCGTTCCCGCTGGCGATATTGTAAGTATTTGAACTTTCATGGCTGCCTTGACGTAATACTAAAATTAAATGAACAAAAAATTACCATGCATTCATTATACACTTAAGCTAAGAACAGAAAATAAAAGTATAATTGTGTGCAATAAAGTATGCCAATAGAAATATGATTATTCTTTACTGAACAGTCCTCGTATAATGACGTTTTCTACATCATGCCTTACTTTATCAAAACTTCGCTACATGATCTTTATTATTTATAAAGGTAGGATGTTTAAATTAATGGTTGACTTGGAGTGATACATCCTGTATTCTTCACTAAATAAGTAGATTTAATCCCTCGTTTCTAATACAACTTTTTTGTCTTTATTTGTACTAGCACTTCTGTTAGTAACTCGCCATATTAACTGAATATATTATATAAAATTATGTGTTTCTATGTGTACGTGTTTATGTAATTTAATTTAGATTTCAAAACTTTTATTTGTTTTGTAATCGTCGTTCTTTATCGTTGTTAAAATGGTTGTTTAATCTATCGTTATCTGCAAGTTATTCCCATGAAATTAAAATTAGGAAACAAATTCCATTACATTAGGAGAAAGAAGTATATAGGTTTTGAGCTACTTTTTAAAAGTTATTTATTTTATATACTTATATATATATTTATATATTTACTTTCTTATTAAAAAAAAATTTAGTGAAAATTCGGATATTTTTTTCTTTACAATTTGCTAAGAAAAAATATCCAGTTTCATTGTCTAATAACTTTTTTGCCTTTTTTTAGATAATGACTCAAATATTCCTATGAAACATACGTGATCCACAGTAGGGAATACTCGAGGCGTTACGGAAAATTACCTATTAAGAATAATCTTATATTTTTTATTGCTTACTATTATTTTATAAATGTTTTACATAGAATTTCAAATACAAAAACTCCTCCCAAACCAGTTTTGCAAATAAAGTAGTAATAAGATCACGTTAATAATGTTCGGTGAGCATAGAATTATTTCAATTTCACTTATCATCAATGAGCAGAAATGTCATCGTTTTGTGTGCATTTAAATTTTGAATCAGCAATTTTTTAGCACATTTTGTACTCAGTCAATCATCTGAAATATTAGAAACATGGCTAACAAATCTTTTTACAGTTTACTTCCGTGTGTATACTATCAGGAACTATCCATCAGCATTAAGCTTCTCATTGGTAAAACCCTGATCACTGTCAATATTTCGAACTACTGACATTTTTGAATTTATGCTTTTCACAGTGTAATTGTCAAAATCTGAAACAGACGTATCACGATATTTTCAAGTATTTTTTTCCTTAGTATCAAGGAAAAGGATTCGTTTTAAAAATTGGTTGTGTTGATGAAAATCTAAACTTTGATTATTTTTACTTTATTCCTTTCTTATTTTCTTTCCAACAACTGTTCTTAAATTTTCTGTTATTCTGGGTGTATCAAAATAATTCGTTTAGTTGTTTTTCTGTATTCTTTGATAAAACGAGGCTAGACTTTCAGATAATATCATACAATCTCTGGAGAGACAATGGCTTGACTACTTGAGAATCCAGGAATAGGACAATTTACAGAAGTACGAAAAAATTAACACAGTGTTTTCTGACGTTGGTTCATACATGTGTTAGGAGAACAATCTAATGAAATCTGGAAATTTTCCCTAGGAGCACTTGATTATGGATTACATGAGCTAGTGATATATGAATTTAAAATTCATTGTCTGGGGAAAAGTTCTCATTCTCTGCACAATGCCGTATACTTCAAATTAGTAACAGATGCTTGTATTACAGAATATCAGAGGAACAGCTTTACTAAATATGCTTAATATCTCACCTATATCAGGTACATAAATTGGTAGTCCGGGATGTGAAAACCTGGAGAGTGATCCTGTAACAACTGTGTATTTCTTAAATGGTTCATATAGATCTCGCTTTTGGTGTTTCAACTTAAGGCTGGTATAAGGAGGAAAAGTAAATAGAATAATAACATTATGTTTAGCATTGTTGAGGGAAGCTACAAAATGTGACTTTCATACTAGCCCAAGATTCTGAATGCAATATTTTCCTTACTACATATAACAAATTTTATGAAAGGTTTTATTAATTGTTCAAGATTTGAAGCTGTCATCCACCTAGAAGGATGCGCTCATCAAGAACAACCTAGTGCGTAACCTTTTACGAAAACACTTTTCAGATTTCCCGGTAAATATTAAAAGAAGAAAGAATAAACTTTCTAAACGGAATCTACTAGAATCACGCTGTATTTCGATATGTACAATCGTGGAAAAAAAAAGTAAACACTCCCTACTAACTCCTCAATAAATTACCGTAGAAGAACGTTACTGGTACCGAACGATTGGATATAAGGCTACTTTTAAATGATATACATAAAATTTGCTTAGGGGGACATCTACTTATTAAAAAGAACCATGATTTTGTTTTTTATAACATCAGTACATAATTCTGACAGCATAAATGAATTCTGCACCATTTAATTAGCCTAAAAACAAATTTTTATGCAATTCGTGCCATAAGTTTCTGAGAAATTAATTATTTTAAAACGAGCGTATTTTAAGGGCTGTATCCAAATTGCAGTTCGGTACTCGATCGTTAAACGAGAGAGCCCCCTTCTTGATAAAGGCACCTTAACCGTCACTCAAGCAGTCAATAAAGTCTGCTATATTACAGGACAGCGTAAGAAATTTCAAAATATCTAGTCACTTTTCTATCATAGATGGCTCCTTAAACCATCATTTTGCCGTTTTTTAAGCATAATTTGAAAAGTACTTGGAAGAAAAATGTGAAATTTTGGATTTCCATGAAGCTGGACTCATTAAATCTAAATCCATCAAAAAAATTGTAGGTTACAATTCCTAACATTTTCGAATATTAATTTCATAATTCATACTTCATATCATAAAATTAAAAAAATTGCAAATTCAACGTATTTATGTTTGGGTATATTAGTATTATTGATACACAAAAAATTAGCACATTAGGAGCAAAATGTCAGGAGATATAAATAAAAATTTGGAAATGTAATTTAACATTAGAACCACTAAATTTTGAATGTTTATAATTCAAAAACTTAATATTCAAATGACTTGAAATTTCGTGTCTAGGCATAGTTTGAACCGAAGATTTGAAATATCTGGTTAAAATTGGGTATTGCCATTGAAAAAAATGAAGTTTGAGTCCGTTTTAATATGTAGATGCCCCTTAAGGAAATTTTATATACATCATTTAAAAGTAGACTTTATTTCCAATCGTTTGGTACCAGTAACTTTCGTCTACGATAATTTGTTGAGGAGTTAGTAGGAGGTGTTTACTTTTTTTTCAGGACTGTACCTTGTCAGTGTCATTCTGTATTGCATTTTTTGGCTCAAGATTTAATCTATTTAATTTCCTCCAGGGTTGCCAGTTTGGCCTCCATTTTTATTCAGAAAATCCGAATTCGTGCTAGAAATTAAAACTCTATTTTTTGCTTTATTTAATGACAGAATTTTTGTGATTATATAAAGTAAAGATTCTTTTTTTCAGAATTTCCGGTAGGGATGTGAAATTCCGAAATAAATATGGAGGCCCAAGTAGCAAATCTAATTTCATCAACAATTTATTTGCAAACTTCTTGCGTAATGTTCACAATAACACGATTTCTTGGCATAGCACTACCCTTGTTCTTGTCAAGTTGATACATTATCTGCAAAAACATACAGCCTTGATGAGTTTTGAACCTAGATCCAAATTCTAGTAATAAGTAGCAAAATAATTATGAAATAATTTGTATCGGCATAATGTAAAATGCATTCTATCTATATATATTCTTCTTCTTCTTTTCACAAAAACTTAACACTCATACATATTTTAAGTGAGCATAGATAATTTTTCTTTAAAAAAAATATTTATGTATTTCCAATAACAAAAATCGTAATACTAATTTCACATTTGCGACTGTTGAGTCATTGCTCATGTCTTCAATCTCCGTGCCATAAGTAGCCTCATTACCGTAATTCTTTATGAGAAAGCTTTATATAAATAAAGCCTGAAGCTTTTTAAATTATTTTAAAATGAACAAGTCACTAAATTTACATTTATTAGAAATATATATACTATTATATTTTAAAACAAAACTTGATTGTAAAACAAAAAAATAAAAACACACAGTTTAATACCTACATCAGATACAAAAAATGGAACCCTTGATCATTACACATAAATAATATTCAGTTTATTAATTAGATAAACCCTTTGAGATTAACATTTAAAATATTTTGAAAATATGTTCTGGTTGTTTGTTTCACAGTCCACTTTAAACAATCCAACTTTATCTATTATTTCTTATTTATTCTGATTTCTTTAAAACAGCAAACGACAGTAAATCAACGACGTTTTATTTGGACGAATATTTCGTATTTTATAACACATTCATTCTGATATTTTACAAATAACTTTAAAGGAAAAATCGCATTTCTGAATAAATATTTATTTTATATTACATATACCTTTACATATTACGTAACATATAAGACTATTTCAACGCTTACAAAAACATGAGAAGACTTTTCAGACATCTGAGACAAAAATAGGAATATTCTTTTATTAGAGTGAGGTTTTGCGACAATTTAATAGTCAATTGTACCAGAATTTACATTTTTTCTTCTTTACGGTAAAATTCACTTGACAATATCTTAGAATATATGGAAGAGATTATTTTTAAACAAGTAACGTACAGTATAAAAAATAATTGACTAGGACGTATAAGTCTCATCCGTAATCAAAGGATTAAACAAGACCTTTTTTAACTTTCCTATTTTTAAGTAAAATAATGCTATAAAAAGTGATAAAATATCTTCATTAAGATTGACGATCGTTTCGTCGCACCAACGGCGACATTTTCAAAATCATTCACGATAAAAAATATTTTCACATAATTTAAAAACAATAAACATAGTAAACAATGTCACGTGAATGATGCATCATGAAAAACATTGCAAACATAAAATTAAATTTAAATAAAATTAGCTATTTGTGAGCGTGGATTATTTTTTATATAACTTAACAAAACAATAACATGGTAAACAATATCACGAGACAACATGCATAATGAAAAACATTGCAAAACGTAAAATAAAAATAAAATTATCTTGGCTACTTTGCGAGCGTAGATTAATTTTTACTATTGTTATTAAAATTGCATAGCACCTCTTTCCAAATTTTAGGTAAATCGAGGGACACCGAATCATTGCAAATATTCTTGTTGCGTAAAAATATCTCTATTGATTGTCGGATTATGGATGGTAAATAAAATCTTGATGTATAAATTAACTTGCGGTTTTTAAAATCGATCTGTAACGGTTCTTCACTGCATAATCTGGCCAAAGTTGTGGTTCTTCTGTTGTATTTGATGTCTGCTATATGTTCTTTGATTATGGTTTTAAGTTTTCTACTTGTCATACCTAGATAAAACTGCTTTGTTCCATCTTCTTGGGTGAAGGGTATTTCGTATACTCCAGATAACTGGTTTGACTCTATTGGATCTATTTTCTTGCATACTACATTTTTTAATTTCATAGAAGGTTTTGCATTTTGCAAGGTTTAACATTTTATGTTTGCAATGTTTTTCATTATGCATCATGTCTCGTGAAATTGTTTACTATGTTTATGGTTTTTAAATTATGTGAAAATATTTTCTATCGTGAATGATTTTGAAAATGTCGCCGTTGGTGCGACCAAACGATCGTCAATCTTAATAAAGATATTTTATCACTTTTTATAGCATTATTTTACTTAATCTGTTTATGATTAGTATACGTGTTTTTATTTCCTATTTTTAGCAATTAATTTGAAATGTTATATATTTATCTTTACGAGCAATAAATATATTTTGCAATATAATATATTTATTTTTATCTTATAGCATATTTACATAATATTATAGTTTGGATCACCTGCATCGATTTCCCATAACTATTAAATTAACTCAAATGCCCTGAGAATAACAGACGTGACTAAATGTGTGAGATCAGGCATTAGCCTGATGCATACGTTATCTACAAAAGCGTTCATTTCAATTCATTAAACAATGAAATAATACATATTTCAAGCTGGAATACAAAAAGAAATTATCAAAGGAAGGATTATATTTAGAAGTTTCTTCTCCATTTTCACTGTTTAAAATGTAACACCACTTTAACGCTGAAACATTTTCAAAAATCCGAATTTGATTTTCATTAAATAGGAATTGCCTATATAATCCATCTAAATTAAAATATTATATATATTTATATTGTATTGTGGAAAATTCTACTTGATATATTAAAAAACTGCAGCTCACAGCTGATAGGCGAGAGTGTTTCGAAGAAAGGGGTTCAAGCTGTCAACGAAATAACCCATTGTATATTTTACTTAGAACAATGAGACGGAATATATGACTTATTTTTTAAGTTTAAAAGTTAATGAATACGTATTCGTTAAAACAATTATAAATTTATAATGAAATAGCACGCATTCAATTAAAATGAAAAATTCCACCCAAAAATTTCGTTACTTAAATTTTCACAGAGAAGCGCAGTGTCATTTTTGGGGAAAGATTCTACAAAATTCACTATAAATATATGTGAAAAATAATTTTCAAGAAGATCAAGTTTATTTATTGAAAATTTGCGGGGTTAGGTTCTCACCAATTTTTTAAACGCTGTTCTAAAAAAAAAAGCTTTTATATTGTCGTTACTGTGTACTCACAGTGGCGCACTCTACCAATCACCATAGCTCTAAAATTGTCTTCTCATTTTTGAGATGGATTTGTATATAAAGGGTACTTTAAGGTACAATAGAAATTTTAAACTTATCATAGTGGAATGCTCGTAAGGGGGCCATGGACATTTATTTGTGTAGAAATTGACCCAAAAATCGAAAATTATTTTTGTGCATTCTCCAGTTTCTTCTGAAACATTTGTAAAAAACCGCATGCAAATACGATTATTTTTCGCAAAGTTACAATCGTTTGAATTTTGTATACGAACAATATATCAGCCTTGTAATATATTTTAAATATGTTTCTCTCTAGACGGATTTGTCAACATTTTTAGATTTTTGAAATGCTGCATGCGTCATAATTTTTTATCAAAATTCATGAAATTGATAAGAAAGAATACTGATATTGCTTACAAAGAAACTGTGAATGCATTTTAGTCCAGACAATAGAGACCGTATAGGGGCTCTACCTAGCAAAATTCATGGTAGTTCTGGAAAAAGGCTTACTATATATTTTTTCGGTCGCTGAATCCGAATTTTTAACTTCCCACCAAAATTTCCCACGGCAACCCTCCCAAATTTTGATAAAAAGCCCCCCAAAAAAGGTTTTTATTAAAAAAAGATCCATTTTTTTATTGTTTTAGGGAAAAAGTATCTAGAAATTCAGAAAGTAGACAAAATTTGCAACAAATTAGATATATGACATTATGACTTAGGATGAAGGGGAAGGGGGATCTTCCTCGGAACATGCGCGCGGTGCTGCGTGAACTAAGTTGCGCAATTCCACTTAACAACTCACACATTCGCCCTCCCATCTCCCCTCCGAACTTTCTCTATAAGGTTTACTTTAAGTTTGTTGGGTCACTGAATCCGAATTTTTAACTTCCCCCAATATTTCGCCCCCCCACCCCACGAATACCCGCCCAAATAGTTGTTTTTAACTTAAATTTCTTATTGTTTTAGCGGAAAACCATTAAGAAATTCAGAAGCTAGACAAAATTTGCAACAAATAGGATATATGACATTATGACGTAGGATGAACGGGGAGGGAGAGGGCTGCCTCTGAATATACACTGCGGCGCTACGTGCACTAAGTTATTAAGTCCAGGCAATAGGGGATTTTACCTGGAAAAATTAATACTAGTTCTGTATTTCGACTCAATTTATGTTTTTTGGGTCGCTGAATCTGAATTTGTAACTTCCCACCAAAATTTCCCCCGGCAACCCCCAAAAATTTGATTTTTTGAAAAAATTTGTCTTTTGAGAAAAGCGCTTGAGGAATGTTACGAGGCAGCCCCCTCTCTCCCCGTTTATCCTACGTCGTAATGTCATATATCCTATTTGTTGCAAATTTTGTCTAGTTTCTGAATTTCGTAATGCTTTTCCCCTAAAACAATAAGAAATTTAATTTAAAAACAAGTATTTGGTGAGTTAATAGCAACTATTTTGTGGGGTTTTCGGGGGGGAGAAATTATGGGGGTAAGTTAAAAATTCGGATTCGGCGACCCAAAAAAATTAAATTAAACCTTATAAAGAAAGTTCGGAGGGGAAGGGGGAGGGCGAATGTAAACGTGTGAGTGGTTAAGTGGAATTCCGCAACTTAGTCCACGCAGCACCGCGCGCATGTTCCGAGGCAGATCCTCCCTTCCCCTTCATCCTAAGCCATAATGTCATATATCTAATTTGTTGCAAATTTTGTCTCCTTTCTGAATTTCTAGATACTTTCCCCCTAAAACAATAAAAAAATTGATTTTTTTAATAAAATCCTTTTTTGGTGTGGCATTTTACCAAAATTTGGGGGGGGGGGTGCCGGGGGAAATTTTGGTGGAAAGTTACAAATTCGGATTCAGCGACCGAAAAAACATAAAGTTAGTCAATTTCCAAAACTACCATTAATTTTGCCAGGTAAAATCTCCTATTGTCTGGACTACTTTAAAATTCGGCTTTATTAAGACTAGGGGGTCGTACCCGGGCTTCCCGGGTTACAGAATATAGGTGAAGACATTTTTTTTTTTTTTAATTGAAAACTGATAATTTTTTTATATGCAATAAATTTTTTAGACTGCCCACTTACATTAAAAAAGCATTTTTAATATGAAAAATACGAATTATACAATCTAATAAATTTTTGAAATTTATTAAAAGCGACATTTTCTTATTAGTCGCATGCTAAGAGACCAAGATTTTGCTACTTACGGCATCCTTTAATATTCTAATAATTTCAGAGCTTACATGCCTGTTAAATTTGTATTTTATTTATATTATTTTATTTATATATTCATATGGAAGTTTTTTTTTTTTTTTTTTTTTTTTTTTTTAATGGACATTAGCCGTAAGAATGCGATGAACTCTTTATTTTGTTTTAAGGGCAAACGGATTAATCTTTCGTAATCGAGCTCAGCGTGCTATAGATAAATTAAAAAATATTTCATGCTTTAAAATTATTTTTAAAACCATGGACAATCAGTAAAGTGAGATGAACTTTGCAAACAAATTCCATTTGAAAAAAAAAAAAAAATCCTATTTGGTGATCTAAAAATTTAAATTTTACGATTACAAATATGTTAGATTTGTGTTTTTTCAACATTATTATTTTATTTGTTTATAAAAGAAGTATTAATTTCGTTAATTTGTCTTTCACAAATATGTTAGATTGGTGGTTTTTTAATATTATTCTTTTATTTGTTTATAAAGGAAGTATTAATTTCGTTATGAAAAAATAGTCAGAAAGAAATGCTGAACAATGTTTGGTGCTTTATGTGCAAAATGTTTATTATTATTATGTATTGAAACCGGCACGTTATAAGATAAACTTAAACAAAAGTCATGATTCAAAATTATTTTAGAAAACATAATACATCAGTCAATTAAGATACAGTTTTTAAACAAATTGTATTTTAAAGTAAATTATTTCCCTATGCGACGAAAATTGAAAATGTATGATGGTCAGAAGATTAAAAAATTGCAGTAGCGGAAATTTCAAAACCGAAATTTGATCATGAAGTATTGCCATTCTCAAAATGACGTCAGCGTTATGCACAGATACGTTTGTTCGTTATAATATAGATAGATAATCAATAAAATTGTGGTTATTAATTGAGGATCTTATGCTTGGTATTCTGGAATGAAAAACAGCAATTTTCACCTTCTCAAAGTTTGCATACGCACTTCTCATATCCATATTCATCATTTTTAAAATAATTGTATTTTGTTTGATCATTTTAAAATCATTTTAACTCAAAACTTGAATCACGATTGTCAGCAACATCTTTTATGTGAACAGACGCACTCTTTACTTGAGATTCTAATCTCAATTCCGGAGAATAAAAATTTCCGTAATTTATGTTTTTTAGAGGCATTTGTGTTAAAATGTTTAGTTTTATCTAAGAAAATGATAGTTTTCTTTAAAATATGACTTCATTTTCACTTAAATAAGCATTTCGCCTAGTGTCTGAAACTTAGTATCACTACACATGCAGAAGGAAAAACAATATAGATAATTTATGAGGAAAAATTCGTGTTTTCAAAAGCAGTAAGTCATTTTCCGTTATTATGCCCCTAATATAATATTATTCTCCTAATGGTATTTTGCGCCACTAAACCCTATAAAACAATTTTGAATTTTTATCAGAAAATGGCATGAATAAAGATAAAAATACCTCATTATTTCTATCTTGTCTGTAATAATGAAAGCGATCTAATTTTCACCATTTTGAAGAAATTTCATAAAATGCTTTTAAAATCAAAATATAAAACTGGGGATACTTAAAAAGAAAAAAAAAAAAAAAAAAGAAAAAAAAAAAAAAAAAAAGAAAGAAAAAGAAACATAGTGCGATCACATCTACAAATGAACAGCTTTCAATTAAAAAAAAAAGGTAAAATTGGTTCAGCAGAAAGATCAGGGCAGATGACTAAAAAACACACTTGTATTTCAAATATATAGGTTATATAAAATTATGAAAAATTATATAAGCAGATTATGTTATTTTGATAAAATTATAGTACAATGTCCTAATGAATAGCATTAAAATTTTATTATTCGAGAGAATTTTGTACCAAAACTTCAGGAACATGATATAATTTTAAACCTCGAATTATTTGTTCGCTTGTCTAACTCGGCGAAGAAAATCCATCCAGGCGAGAATCATCAATTTCTATAATATAATTATAAATCGCTATTATTTGCATGGCACCTCTCTTTTATAAAGGCACTCTAAATTTTCGTAAAATATATATATATATATATATATATATTGCGTTTTATCAGTGTGTGATTTCGATTACATTATTTCACCTGTGAAGAATTTCAAAGTAGCTGGGCTGTGAAAATGACGCACTTCTACAAAACATAATTTAGGTTTAAGAATTAAATTACACGCTTTTTTATAAAATGACGTCCTTTACATCCGCTAAAGTTATCCACTTTTACAATCCAGTCGAAAACTTCGTCTATAGAAAAGTATGCATATGACGTCATTATCACGAAATAACAGACAATATTCTTGACATAACCCGTATATTAATTTCAACTTTGTTTTCAGGTTTTATGAGAAAATGGCAACAAAAGATACAGTATCTCCTGTTTTCGACTATTTCCCGTTTACTTTCAGTAGAAATGGGTTACTTTTGTTGCCACGATTAGAAAAATGGTATTTAAAACTACAAAAAAATTAATATCTCAAAAATAAATACAGATATAGCTTTCAAACAAATTGCATTTAAAAGAGCATTTCCTTCCTCATACAACGGTGTAAAAATTTAAAATGTGCGACGTTTAGAAGTTTAAAAATTTGCAGTAGAGAAAATTGCAAAACCAAAATTTTATTTCAAATTTCAAAGTGTTGCCATTCGCAAAATGACGTATGCGTTACGCACAGATATGTTTGTCCTTTATAATATAGATAGTTAAATTTCATTCTTAACTTATTAAAAGGTAAAATTTTTACGAAAATCGATATCGAATTCAGCAAAATATCTCTAAAAAAATAATTATTAAAGGGATTAAAAAATCGATGCACAGATTTGTTTGTCATAGACTTTTAAGTGATTAAAATGCAAATTCTAGGAAAAATCTAAAAATTTATGACGCATGAAGCATTTTAAAATTTCGGCTTAAAATTTTATTTTTTTTTTATTTTAAATTATAATAAGGGTAGACATTTCTTTTCAGGTTTTCTACATACTTATGGTGAAGTGTGTAGTTCAACAAAATTTCATATCTCTATGATGAAAATTAAAAAAAAAAAAAATTTTTAACGTCCACCATCCCCTTAAGAGAACAAAGAATAAAATATAATGTTAGAAGAAATTTATATAAACAAGAATATTCCAAGATTGCTGTAATTCCAGCTTTCAAGTTTTTTTTAATAAAATACATTTATTCAATAAGATATATAGAGGGTTTCAAAATTAATGGCACAAAAAGAAAACATACTTGTGGTTTCTATAATGGGTCTATTTTTTAAATACAAATTTAACCTGAAACTATAAGTACACAAGTTTTTAAAGCCGTTCGATGTGGGACCCCCCCCCCCTCCTCCGTGATACGGCAAATGTTTATACGATAATCTAATTCCTGCCGCTTTTTTGCTAGCATATCCGGTGTTATTGAGTCCAATACGTTACTTATCCACTGCTTTAATTTGTAAATCCTGACAAAATAGGGGCACGAACACTTTGTCCTTCACGTACCCACAAAGGACAAAGTCGTACTGCATAAGTTCAACGACAACCAATGAAGCTGTTGCATATTCTGACACACAGTACGCTTTCCCTTGCTGGGATAGTAGGATTTTGAATAACTGCGAACTCTATTGACGATTTCGATAATAGCAGATGTTTCGTTGTTGCCACTTAAATCTTTTATAGTTGTACTTTCGTGTTATATTGTGTTTTCTAATTAAATGCATTACACCAATTTAACGTTGCCTGCTTTTTTGTACCATTCGTCTTGATTCAACCAGTATGCAAGCTGTTCATTCTTTTAACTTCCCAATAGCATATTTCGGAAAAGTTAGTTTTAATGGGATAATACCAGATGGAAAAAATTATTTCTTTTTTAATCTTAAACTGCAGCATATTAAAAGACATGCAAGTAATTATCGCAACACTTGCGAAATGTAATTTAATGTTCCAAAATCCCAAAAGCGAAAACCGTTTCCATGATCTTAAAATAAGAGAGAGAGACAAAAAGAAAATAAGACTAAAAGTTAATGACTTATGATACATTAAGTTGCGTAATTTTTTAGCCTTTTTTTGGGATTAAAACAGAAAGATACATCTTTAATGACAGAACATGCTGAAAATTCAGAAATTTTAAAGCATCATAACTCAGCAATTTTTTCGTAAAAGAATCCTATTTTGTTTTTGACTATTTTACTTCTTAGTGCTCCAAATAGATTTTTATAAATATAACTTATAAGACCCGGATGCACTATTTTAAATTATAATTTTGAATATTATACAATAATAACTTAAATTGTTTCTAAGATGATAAGCAATTATTTTATTTAATTTTATACATGATTTTTTTTAATTGAAAGTTATGCATATAAAATCAATATTTTATGGTTTAGGTCCCGGTCAGTTATTTTACTTCTTAGTGCTCGAAAAAGATTTTTATAAATATAACTTATGAATTTCGGCTTTGTGCTCAAAAATACTTCTTAGTGCTCGAAAAAGATTTTTATAACTATACCTTATAAGACCCGGATGCACTATTTTAAATTATAATTTTGAATATTGTACAATAATAACTGAAATAGTTTCTAAGATGATAAGCAATTATTTTATTTATTTAATTTTATGGAAGTTTTTATTTATTGGAAGTTATACATCTAGAATCAATGTTTTAGGTGCCTGACGCAGGACCGTCGGCATTTAGATACCAAGCTATCTTGTTACTCATTTTATCGACACCAAGTGGATGAAAGGTTGAATGAACCTTGCTCAGCCATGGTTTGAACTAGCGACCTACAGCGTGCATTCAGATTTGCTGACCACTGGGCTTATGTAGAAGAATTACAGACACTAAAACACACATCCGCCAATTTAGTTATAAAAGCAGTAAAGTAACTACAGGAATTACGTTTGTTAAAAATATCCCTGACAAATTTTAAATTTTCACACACACATATATATATATGGTTTTAATTTCTGTGTTAAGTTAACTGTTTTATTCACCTTAATCTTATCATGCTTTTTGGATTCCATGTGCGGGAATATATTTTGAAAATCTATTGGGAATAATTCGGTATGTTTTGTAAGATTTCTATTGCTATAGATTGAATATTTAAAGGGTTGTAGTTTTTTTTTTCATCTCATGTCATTTGATTATGTTCTGTTTTCATCTTGGGGCTATTCCTTTGGTTATATTGGTTGTTTGAGTACAGGGGGGAAAATTTCAGCTTATAGCTTTTTTCTCACAGAAAACAACCGATTTGCTTATATCATTGAATTCTGTACTCTTGAAAACGTAATTCAGTATATAAGTTTTTCAATTTTTTTTTCTTCCATGTTAATTCTTGTAATTAGGTATAAGGTACTTTATTTTATACATACAGTTCTATATTGTTGGTTTGTGGCACTTTGTTGTCAATCATTCACAATATTGCGGTTTTTGATGATGGTCGGTAATGTTTAATTAATGGTTATACAGGGTGATTCATAAAAGATGGGCAGAACTTTAACGGGTTATAGTACACTTAAAGACAAATAATATTAAATGGGAGACTAAGGGTCCCAGACGTATTCCCAAGGAGATAGGGGGCATTAAAGTTTAGGGTCCGAAATTTCAAATGATTATAAAACATGGAAAAATTGGTCGATTCGTTTGCGGTTTTTGCAAAAAATTTTCTTTATGCCAGTATTTTCTTGAAATAAAATTTTAAAGTTCAATTTCAAAAAATGCCGATAGGGAGCGCTTTAGACTTTGGAGTAACAAACAACTATTTTTTAACGTTATTTTTTGTATTTCTTTAAATGATTTCGAAAGCTTAGACTTAAACTTAAATTTTGATCTAAAAATCTGAGTCCTAACGAGTAGTTAAGTAGCGTAAACTGAAATTTGAAATTTGAAACCCTTCTCCCCCCAGAACAAAAATCAGTTATTCCCGATCTTTGTGTCGTAGATTAGGCTCTAACTACTGCCGCGTTTTGCTAAAATTATTCTTTATGTCAGTATTTTCTTGAAAATAAATTTTAAAAAAAATTTTCAAAAAATTCCGATAGAGGGTGCTTTAGACTTTGGAGTAACGAACAACTATTTTATACCGTTATTTTTTGTGTCTCATTAAATGCTTTCTAAAGCTTAGCCTTAAACTTAAATTTTCAGCTCAAAATCTGAATCGCTGAGCGTGGTTCAGTAGCGAGGGGAGGGGGTTCAAATTTCAACTTCTGAACATAGTTCAGTTTGCACTACTTAACCATGCCCAACGATTCTGTGCTGTGATACGAGGCAAAAATACAACTTTCGTCAAGGACTGCATAGTCGGAATTCACTCATAAAGGCACTGGCACAGTTGGAAACGTCGCTCATGCAAACGTTAAAGCTCCATTCCTGACGCTAGTCACCGGGTGAAGAAGGAAACAGAAAGTATGCAGATGTCAAATGGGGAAGAAGAAGAACACGTATGCAAAATTTCGACACGATTCAGGCATAAAAACCACTGAACGGTGAGTCAAGTGTAAGTCGCTGTAGTAATGAATCGGAAGATGGTGCCCTTCACGAATAAGGAAAAGGCTGAGGTGCATTTAATTTACGGAGCGGCAGATGGAAATGGTGCAGAGGCACAACGAATGTACGGAGAGCGATTTCGCAACAGGCGGTTGCCTAACCGCAAAACTTTCGAGCGCTTGCACAGACAGTTGTGTGAGACGGGATCATTTCTCGCTTCCCGGTCGAATGCAGGTCGTGCAAAAAAGGACGAATCAGTAGTTGTTGCAGAAGCCATTCTGTATGTAGTAGCGGCGCAGCCAAGTACAAGTACACGAACAGTGGCTAGGCAGGTGGATACCTCACAGTCCATGACTTGGAGGGTACTGAAGGATGAACATTTGCTCCCGTTTCATGTGCAACGAGTCCAGAAACTGTCTCCAGGGGATTATCCAATTCGTATTGAATTCGCCCGCTGGTTTCTGCAGCAGAACGCGCTAAATCCACATTTTGGACGAACTGTGCTTTTCACCGATGAATGTACCTTCACACGTGAAGGTACATTTAACACACACAATGCACATGTATGGGCGGATGTCAATCCACATGCTACGTATCCACATGCTCATCAGAGACGCTTTTCCATCAATGTTTGGGCAGGAATCCTCGGAGACCACCTAATCGGACCGTGCCTTCTTCCTGAACGCCTCAACGGTAAAACATACCTCACATTTCTGCAACATGTGCTGCCAGACCTGTTAAACGTTGTTCCTCCACGCATCCGGCGGGTCATGTGGTTCCAGTACGATGGAGCACCAGCCCATTACGTACGAGACGTCCGCAACTATCTGGACATCACATTTCCGAACAGATGGATTGGTCGAGGTGGTCCTGTTGCTTGGCCTGCTCGCTCGCCAGATCTTTCACCTCTCGATTTCTTTTTTGGGGACGATTGAAGGCTCTTATGTATGAGACACCCATTGAATCCCCCGAGGAACTGGTCGCCAGACTTTCCGCCGCTGTAGGGGAAGTGCTCGAAAAGCCTGATGTTTTCGCGAATGTTCGCCGTTCCATTCTTCGCCGTTGTTCTGCGTGCATAACCTCTGGTGGTCATAATTTTGAACATTTATTGTAATTACATGTTAATAAATATGCTTTGGTAACATAATCCTAATTTGTGTTTTTTTACCTCGTATCACAGCACACAATGTGTGGACATGGTAAACTGAACTGTGCTCAGGAGTAGAAATTTCAAACCCCTCTCCCTAGAAACTTAACCACGTCTAACGATTCAGATTTTGGGCTGAAAATTTAAGTCTAAGCTTTAGAAAGCATTTAATGAGACACAAAAAATAACGGTATAAAATAGTTGTTCGTTACTCCAAAGTCTAAAGCGCCCTCTATCGGAATTTTTTGAAAATTTTCTTTAAAATTTATTTTCAAGAAAATACTGACATAAAGAATAATTTTAGCAAAACGCGGCAGTAGTTAGAGCCTAATCTACGACACAAAGATCGGGAATAACTGATTTTTGTTCTGGGGGGAGAAGGGTTTCAAATTTCAAATTTCAGTTTACGCTACTTAACTACTCGTTAGGACTCAGATTTTTAGATCAAAATTTAAGTTTAAGTCTAAGCTTTCGAAATCATTTAAAGAAATACAAAAAATAACGTTAAAAAATAGTTGTTTGTTACTCCAAAGTCTAAAGCGCCCCCTATCGGCATTTTTTGAAATTGAACTTTAAAATTTTATTTCAAGAAAATACTGGCATAAAGAAAATTTTTTGCAAAAACCGCAAACGAATCGACCAATTTTTCCATGTTTTATAATCATTTGAAATTTCGGACCCTAAACTTTAATGCCCCCTATCTCCTTGGGAATACGTCTGGGACCCTTAGTCTCCTATTTAATATTATTTGTCTTTAAGTGTACTATAACCCCTTAAAGTTCTGCCCATCTTTTATGAATCACCCTGTATATATATATTGGATTTCAAGAGAAGTGTTTTAGAACACAATATTTAGAAGGTGTTAATAATATTTAAGTAATTTGTCCTTTTAAAATTAAGTTACTTTTTAATTGATTTATAAGTTAATATATAGCTAATACACGCCTCGAAAGAAAATAATAATTATAATTGCTAAAAGGCGTAAATTAAACCTGTTCAACAATTATTACCTTACAGTTCAGAAAGTAACCCCCACCCCCCTCTGACTTCAAGCCTCCCCCCTTCACTCATATATGTGAATTTTCCTTTTTTTTGAAAAAGTGCCATTTATAAGCCTTTCCCTTCAAGTTTTATTTTCTGATGCTTTCAATCCTTCTGTTTTTTTTTCAGGAAATTTCTTCAGTTTTTTGTTTCCATATCTCCTATGAATGTACCTTATGAAATTTATTTTTATCCAATCTCTTTACATATGTTTGTATCAGAATTACGTGTGTTCTCTATATTATACTATTAATGTTTTCCTTGATTTTTATGCAGTAAGATTTAATAGATACTAATTATATTGAGCTTAAACTTTATAGTTGTTTAAAAGAGAATGGACGCCGTTGAAGGCCTTCCAGAGGCATGTTTCTTCTTTTTTTTCGTTCTAAGTTTTTGTAGTCTGTCTTGTGCCGTCATAGAATAAATACATTAAAATTTGATCCTGTGCTAATTTAACTTCCAGTTTTCAGAATTCAGTGCAGAACATTTTTGGTGTCAGGTCATGAGGTAATAATATTGTTGTATTTATGGTTTTGTGCTGTTGTGGAAATTAAAAGTACAGGGATTTAAATATGTTCGACGTTAGGATTACGTAATTCATGACGGAACATTTTGTGGATAATAGAGGTGAGTGTTAGTTTTGTTTCGATTTGTCTTGTTTGGCATTGTAGCAATGTTTGTGAGAAATAAATGTAGGGAGAATAAAGTTTTTATTTGTCTGTTCGTATAGAGATGTTAGGTTTTGGGGTAATTTAAGTTTCAGAAGTGGTATTGTCATTCGAAAGCTGTGTAGTAGAGAAGGAAAATTTGCTATTTTGTTGATTTTTGTTAATTGCATTTTATGTTGTATGTTGAAAGAAAATTTGTTTATTGTGTAAGTAGTATTGTTGAATTTAGCAAAATGTCTGATCTAGAAAAAAGTAAGAGTAAACGAAAAGCAATTAGAACTGTTACCACAAAATTGTTCGAAGAATTATTTAAAGAAATAGATTCTGTTAGTGTAGATATTTTAAATGAAAAATTAATGTTAATTGTTGATAAGGAAAATGCGTTAAAGGAATTAAATAAAGAAATTGAAGCTTTGCTTCTCGCTAAAGATATCGAAAGTGAGGTAGCGACATCATTTGAATATTGTGAAAATATTTGTTTGTGGAAACAGAGAATAAAAATACAAATTGGAAAATTGAATGGTCCCGAAGTAATTGAACTGAAAACCTCAATAAATGAAATAACAGTTAAATTGCCAAAATTAATTATTAAATCATTTTATGGTGGTTCTGCTTATTGGTTGGAATTTTATGGTCAATTTGAATCTGCTATTGATAAAAATACCAATCTTACGAAAATAGATAAACTGAATTATCTGAAATCTTATTTAAATGGTCATGCTGCGAGTTCGATTGATTGGCTAGAAATTACAGAACAAATTTATGAGGCGGCACTCAACATTCTTAAGGGTAGGTTTGGTAATACAAATACGTTGATAAAAACACACATGAATGGGTTCTTGAGAATTGCTGCTGTTCACAATTCGCAAGATAAGATTGGGTTAAGAAAATTATTTGGTAGAATTGAGAATCAAATTAGAAATTTGGAAGCCTTGTGTGTTAGAAAAGAAACCCTTAGCAGCCTGTTAGCGCCTATAAGTTTGGATAGGATTCCAAAAAACCTCATTCTAGAGTTTAATTGAAAATATCCGATTAACTATACATTTCAGGATATACATACTTATCTAGAAAACGAAATTCAATCGAGAGAAAAACGTATTTAGTTTCATTAAAATCGGATTCTTTCAAAATAAAATATAAGAGTAGTAACAATGAATACAAAGGCAATTTTAGAAAGTTTAATAATAGAAGATTCGATCAGATATGACCAACCGCAACCGGGAATTATGTGTCAAATGTAAAAAAAAACTGTGTGTTTTGTGCACTGAGCATGATTTTTGTGAGTATAAAATATAAGATAGGCAGTCAGTAGAAGATAGGTAATCAGTAGAAGATAGGAAAAATAAATTAAGATCAGAAAATAGATACTTTAAATGTTTTTGAAAAGCTCATTATAGCCTTTCGTGTAGATTAAAATTTGAATGCAAATACTGTAAAAGCAAATTTCATAATTATATTTTGTGTAGTAAGAATAATGTTTAAAAGGAAACGCCGAATGTAGATAATAATAATACTGAATGGGATAGCTCTGTTATTATGCAATGTAATTCTTCTGTTTCAAAGTCAAATATTTTGTTTTAACATACTCAGTGACTGTTAGTCCCATTAATGAAACAAAAAATATTGAAATCGCCCGCCTTTTAATGGATAATGACTCGGGGCGCTCATGGTGCACAAGGTTCCTAGCGATTTTTTTAAGTTAAAACCGAAAAAATCTGAAAAAGCGAAAGAAACAATTTATGACGTTGTTAAATTGAAATTAACGAGCAGAACTGGTAATCAGCAATTTATGGAGATAGAAAGATTAATTACTGACACAATAACTGTGGCACCAGTTGCCATACGAGACGTAGAAATTCAGGATGTTTTGAAAGGCAATGGGATAGTTTTAGCCGATCAACGTAAAAGTACTGATTAGTCAATAAACATTCTAATTGGGGGGTATATGTTTTGGGACATTATTAAGAACTGAGGCTTTAAATAATAAATTAAAATATAAATAAAATGCTCACTTGTGTACCGACGATATTTGGATGTACTCTTCAAGGCTGTCAGCAGACGGGTAATAAATCTAGTTGTGTAACTATAGTATCTGCTAATTTAAGTTTAGGAACAGATGTTTAAATATAGAGAATTATTTAGAGAATTTGGGTATAAGATATAAGAATGAATTACCTATTACCGAGAAATGTCTTATTGAACAGTTTGAAAATAATCTAAAGTTTAATGACGGTCGTTATGAAACACGATTATTATGGAAAGACTCACCCATTGCATTGCAGAGTAATTTCACGTTAGTTACAAAGAGGTTTGATGATTTGAGGAAATGTTTTGATAAGAGTGAGTGGATCGCGAATGAGTATAAACAAATAATAAATGACCAGATGAGTAAGTAAATAATTGAAGAATGTGGCAGGGATGATAATGAGTATTTTATGCCACATCGAGAAGTTGTAAACACAAATAAAGAGGCGACTTAAGTTCGCGTTGTGTATAATTGTAGTTCTAAATCGAAAGAAAATCTGTCATTAAATCACTGTTTTGAAATTTGCCCGAATTTAAATCCAAATGTACAAGATAGTGTATTAAATTTTAGAAAATTTATGATCGCATCTAACGATGATATTGAAAAGGCATTTTAATGATAAAAATAGCAGAAGAAGACCGCGAGTTCTTAAAATGTCTTTGGTTTGCTAACAATAATGAAGCAGATTATAAAATTATGCACATGAATAGATTGCCGTTCGGGTGTAAAATTCCATCTTTTATTTTGAGTGGAACTATTAAGAATCACATTCGAAAGTATGAAATGAATAAACCTAGGTCGGTGCATATGTTAAATACATCTTTATATGTCGACGACTTATTTTATGCTTAAAGTATAGATGATGAATATAATTTATCTCATGATGCTGTTTCAATTTTGCGGGAATGTGCGTTCAACTTGCGAAAATTAAGGTCAAACTCCTCTGATTTGGAAAAATTATGGGAAAAAATGGATTAAACGTTGGTTAAAAGGGTCATTTGAAGGTATTAGGATTAAACTGAAATCCCGAGGATGATGTTTTATCGTTAGAGGTTAGATTGTTGACAGATGGCTTGGGCTCAATAAAAAATACAAAACGAGATGTGTTAAGAGTGGCTGCAATGATTTTTGATCCGATTTGTGTTGCCGCTCCCTTTATTGTGTGAATAAAGTGTTTGTTGCAAGAAATTTGGGAAAGAGGTATAAATTAGGATCAAGAGCTCTATAAGGATTTGAAGGAGAAGTGGTTAGCGTGGTGTTCGGAAATTGAAAGGCTAGAAGATACAAAAATTGGTAGGAATTGTTTGTTAGGGCATATTAATGATAAAGTTACGGGTATTGAATTGCACGTAATTTGTAATGCCTGGCAAATTGCTTATGAAGCTGTTGCTTACTTTTGTTCTCAGGATGAATTTGGTAGAATAAAAGTGTCATTTATTATGTCGAAAAATAGAGCTGCTCCTCTGAAAAAAACTTACGTTTCCCCGATTGGAGTTAATGGCGGTTTTGATTGGTGCACGAATTGTAAAATATACTTGTAGTATTCTTGACGATCTGATAACTAAAACGGTATATTGGATAGATTCGGAAATAGCTTTGTATTGGGTCAGGGGATGTGCGAAGCGTTGTAAACAGTTTGTATCGAATAGAGTTATGGAAGTACAAGAGAAAACGGACCCGAAATTTTGTTTTCACTGCAGGTCTGAGGATAATCCAGCAGATTTAATAACTAGATGCATATCTGTCGTAAGTTTAATCGGCAACAAAAAGGGGTTTTATGGACTGCATTGGTTACGCGAAAGTGGGGAAAGTTAGCCTAAACAGTTAAAACGGAAGCAGGTGGATAGGAGTTCTATAGAAAATGAGGAGAAGGCAATTTTGGTCACAAGTATGGTTGTCAAATCGAATGTAGTTGAAGAACTTTGGAGTAGATTTTCTAGTTGGCATAAATTGCTCAGAGTAGTTGCTTGGTGTTTAAAGTTTGTTGGCAACTGTAGAAAATCAAAGGTTTTGACACCATATCTGGAAGCGTGGATTCTACATACTTTTCCCCCTAAAACAATAAAAAATTTAATTAAAAAATTATTTTGGGGGGGATGCGGAGGAGAAAATTTTGGAGGGGAGTTAAAAATTTGGTTTCAGAAACCCAAAAAACTTAAAGTAAACCTTATAGGGAAAGTTCGGAGGGAAGACGGGAGGGCGAATGTAAACGATGTGAGTGGTTAAGTGAAATTGAGCAACTTTGTCCACGCAGCACCGCGGCGCATGTTCCGAGGCAGATCCCCCCTCCCCATTCATCCTATGTCATAATGTCATATATCTTATTTGTTGCAAATTTTATCTACTTTCTGAATTTCTAGATATTTTATCCCTAAAATAATAAAAAAATTGATTTTTTTATTAAAAATCTTTTTGGGGGACATTTTGCCCAAATTTGGAGGGGTTGCCGGGGGAAATTTTGGTGGAAAGTCAAAAATTCGGATTCAGCGACCAAAAAACATATAGTAAGCCTTTTTTCAGAACTACCGTGAATTTTGCTAGGTAGAGTCCCTATACGGTCTCTATTGCCTGCACTAGTATGCATATAAAATTTATTTATACGATCTTTTTGTTAGTCCGAATATTTCCATAATATTTGCAGTTATATTATACAACAATATGTTAAGTGAAACAAGGATGAAATGTCATGCGTCCATAGGAGATTATGTAACACTTTCCAAAATATACAGAATATAGTAACAAAACTTCACAATTTATTAAAGTAAAATATGATGTAACACTTTGAAAAACTCATAACGCATTGGATTTCTGCTATTACAATCATCAGTCGGAATAATATCACTTTTCTGTGTACAGACTTGTATGTGATCTATGGATTTGTATGTATACTACATAGTATACTAAATTTAGTTAACTGAAAGGAATAGCACCGTTGAAAATTTCCACTCAGCAATGTCCGTGTATGAACGGAAATGTACTTGAGAAATTTTGTGCAGCCCTGTATAGGATCCATAGCATATATCTACATCTAGTAATATTTAAAAAAAATAGTTCAGTTTAAAAAGTTGTACCACAACTCAAAACGCACTTTAGGCAATCATTGTTCATGGGCTTCAATAGTTCAGTTTCTTCTTTAGCGAAATTCTTTTGTGTGTCCCTGTAAATGAAAGATATATTCTATGCACATCATATCCTACAGTAAGCGCCGTGTTGTTCATATCAGTATATATGTAAATTTCAGAATGTTAAAAATACTGTAATATTATTAAAATACACCGCAATCAATTTTCTCCAAAGACCGTAATGTAACGGAATTCTTTTGAGTATCTCTGTAAATTAACCGTAAATGCTATACACATCATCTGCAATACCAAACATGCCATAGTAATACCTAGTAACATCTATCAATTTCATGGCAATCGGATTATATTTACGCGAGTGTCTGACGGACAGACAGACAGACAAACCAAATTCATAAACTCTTTTCAACTTTGTTGGATAGTGTTAAAAAGATCGATTTCCCCAAACTTTATTTTGAAAATGAGTGTAAAAAAAAACAATTTTTCTTAAAATGTCAAAACTGGTAAAAAGCTTAACATTATTTAGATAAGAAAAAGGCCAAGAAATTCTTAAAGGTGGGTAGATATTAGGTTTCTTCTCCTGATTTTTAATTAAAAATAAATCTTTCCTTAATCCCAAAATTAAATTCCACTTGTCATTTTTCCCCTAATATATCATAAGACTCTTAACTGGAGATATAAGCTCTAATTTTCATCCTTATGTCATGAGCATTTTTTTTTCTAACTTAATCTTGAAAAAAAAATCCTAAAACTTCTTTTGCATGTTTGATTTTTTTTTTTAATAAATGGTTATCTTTCATTTAAAAAGAGAAAGATAAAAAGTTGTTAAATCATCTTTGTTTACGGATAATTTGTTACATTATTTCTAAGTTAAAATTACTAATTTATCTTGTATTTGCCGCAAATACGCTTTTAGTTAATGCAATATCTTGACGATTTCTTTTAAACAAAGCACAACATTAAAAAATTGTTGTTTTTCTTCTATAAAGATTCTTCAGCTAATTTCATTCATTACATGAACTAATTTTTTTGCAATCGTTTAGGGTACTAAAATTAAACACTGACAAATTTATAAAAGTGGTATTATTAAAGTTAAATTTACTAGGTTTCGAAAAAACATAATAGAACTAACAAAAAAAAAATACTTATAATTTTTTCAAAAATGTGATAGAACTTCAACAGAATTATATTAATTTATTGACTTTAATTCATTACATATTCGACATTATTTAACACATTAATGATATTAATTTATTATTTATTGGCATTATTTTATTAATAATTCATTATTTTGTTTTTGATAACTTATTAATTTAGTAATTCCATTTTTTTTTTTTTTTTTTTTTTGTAAAGTGAATTTGAAAATGTACATGAAATACACAGAAACGTTTTGCACTTCTAAAAGTATCATGTACAAAAAAACTCTCAAATGCATAAAAATATGCAGTTATAATACATTTACAATATCTTGACTTGAAACCCCTTCTAACGTACCTAATAAATCGTTATATGTACCCAGAAGTACATAAACGTACCTAAATGTTGAAATCTGTCAGCGTGCGTCAATATATGTAAGCTCACTGTGCAAATAATTAGTTACTACATTTCGCGGAAGTACCGTAGTTCCATTATACTTATAAAGATAGAACGGTTGCCACTGGCGTCCATTTTTTTTATTTCTATTCGCACTATTTTTTATTTATTTTATTTTATTTTTTTTTTTTTTGTAGCATATTTATCTTGCACATGTTGTGAAAGTGTATGTAAAAGAGTTTTGTTTTGAGAAAGTCTGTTATAATTGCAGTAACTCAGAGTTAGCGAGTAGTTCTGAAATACGGGAATGGGACGCAAAGAGATTAAATATAATAATCTGGATGAATTGCAAAATGGCTGTGCCATGTTTGGGCGTTCACCAAACTACATAGTGTTGCGGATATTCCAAGAGATCCCAGTTTAATTTTTATATATTTTAATATATGCAGCACAGCTTTATTCATTCCTGTGTAATTTCAATATATTTCAGTTTCAGATTGTCTTCCAAATTCATATCTTCTTTAATTTCCGATATTTGTTTTTATAAATTTTGGTATTTTTTCAATTTTTTTTTATTGTTTTGTGTTATTTTAATAAGTTAAAATTACATTTTAAGTTATCTCTAAAAAGTAAAGCTACTATAGTCTGCGGCGGCGAATTTCGATTGTTATAGCTCATTCGATTCGTCTCATCGAGCTAACTAATTTGATACATCGCATATCGGCTATTGAGTTTTGATAATGCCAGGGGGGCGGGCCAAAGTTTAAAATTTCGTTCATTGAAAACAAGTTTCCGTCAAAGAAATAAGTAATGTTTAAATTTATGTTTCTTACACTGACATGCATTGATGATAGTCCATTTTTGACACATTGTTCATTCCGAAGAAGTGAGGAAAACAAAAATTTTCTCACAGTGCACACAACGAGCAAATGCTTCTTCAACTGACTCGACGACGCATTCAAAAAAGATCTGCTTTCTTTCTTGAATTTTAACACTTTCGACTCGGGCGTCTCTTACAAAAATTGTATTCGGTTGCTACCACTTTTTAAAAAGAAGTTTCCTTGAAGTACGCAATTTCAAAAATGCTCTTATTAAACAAGACAAATAATATTTTCCTTTATTACTGATTCCAAAAACAAATTTTGCAAAGAAAGATGTTGTCCAATCAGACTGGACATACCAGTGAAAAGAGTTAAAATAGTAGTCTGTAGGAGTAACGTAGTTTTCGTCTTTATTGTCTTATAATAATAGCAATAATATAACCTTATAGTAGTTTTTGGCAATGGATGGCACTGTAAAAACAATTAGTAAACTTAACTCTCATTTATTTCTTTGAAGGTATCTGTTTTTCAATGATAGAAATTTCGAACTTTGACCTGGCCTCCTGTCATTATAAAAACCTCAATAGCCGATATTAGAGATGAATAAAATTACTAAGCTCGATGAGACGAATCCAATGAGCTATATAAACAGTGGTGTAGTCGTAAAAATCACAGAGAGTATACGCTCAAAGCAGAGGGTATACGCTCAAGGCAGAGCGTATGCCCTAGAGTGCATATGCTATAGCTTTCTTGAGAAGCAGAGGATATACGGTGTTCCTTAAAACAATCCAGAAGATATATGGCGTATAGCCCCGCATACCCTCCACTACACCCCGTATATAAATTGAAATTCGCCTCCACAGACTTTACAGCAGCTTTACTTGTAAGTGATACACACCTCCACCCCACCTTTTCGCAAACGAAATGCGAGTTTTATGGCCTGGTTGACACTATAGCATTATACCAAAAATCCCATGATATGTAACATCTGACACCTGACTTCGACGGTAGTCGTAATTATCACGTCATTTTACAGCAAAATCAGCAACCCTTCTAACTGGAACCTCCCCATCTCGAGAGATTTTAAGAAAAAGAGGAAAATACTATCTAGTTTCTTGAGTGGGCTTCAAACTAAGAAGTAAAACAATATTCTCGTCTTAAAAAGATCGGGCATAATTTTCTTTGAATTTTGTTCTCGCGGATAATTTTCTTTGAAATTATAAAAACTAGATGAAAATTTACAGTTTATAAGAAGCAACGGAAAAGAACTCAGAAAAGAACTCAGCAATCTGCGGCCAGTGACGGCAGAATCCTACTCCCGAAAATATGTGCCACAACAAAAGTCCTCTCTCGCGTAAGAAAGCTTATAGTTATATTTAATTCATTAATTCTATGCCTTCTTTCTTTATTAGTTTTTTATTTCACGTTTAATTTCTATTTTGCATTTTTTAAATGAAATAGTACATAGTAGTAATAGGGTCAGTCCATCGTTGTTTGTTTACTTTATTTAACCCTTTTATATATCCCACCTACATCATGTTAGTATTTTGTACATGATTTATGATTTTGGTATTGTGTTTAAAATTCCGTAAAGATTAACTCACAATGAATTACGTGTCTTACAACAACATCATTATAATTTTACTAATCCTACTGAGCGAAATATTTCTGACTGAAATGATCAAATGAAGTACAATTCTTATACATCAATTTCCCAGAATACCTTTAAGGGGTTTCGGTACCAAAAATACTTATTTTGAAACTATAACTTATATTATATTTTTAGGTTCATGTTTGAATAAAGCATAGTCGTAATACATCTTTAAAATTGTTAACTTTTAAATATAGCAATAACTTAAAAAAAATAACAACATTAAAATTCCTTCTTCTTTTTCATTTTTTATATTTGGAAATAAATCTTTTTATCCTTTATTCAGAGTACTTTTTCTATAGATATAGCTATTGTATTTTTGATTAGTCCATTAGATTAGCAGAAAAAAATAATTAGTGAATGTATATGGGAAAAAAAAGGGAGAAAATAGCATGCTTTTAATTTCATATTATTATTTCTGTTAGTTACAAACATATCAAAAATTCGATACTTAATCATCACACACAGGGTCTAAAGATACTTTTTAAAATTTTTTAGACGATTTGCTTATTTATTGTATTATTGTATTTCGATTAAAATGAAAATATAAAAAATTGGGAATTGGGAAAAATGAGTTTAAATATTTCACGTACACTTAAATAATATTCAATTTGATCTTTAATGACTTAAATATATATCCTTTATTATTTATCGAATAGTTTAGAAATTTGGACAGAATGTTCTAAGACACATTTTTAAAATCTGAGATTCGACATTTTTGTCATTTTTTTATCAAAATGACAAGTACAGAGTCCCCTTAAAACTATATCATCTCAATCAAGAGAATTCATACCCCAATAAATGCCGTTTATATAAATTTTGTTAATTCAGTTATATTCATTTTAACGTGTAATATAAAAAAAAAATATTATAATTTTGTTTATATACGGGCGTGGCTCTATTTCAAACGATTTTATTTATTTATTTATTTTTATCTTATATTGGTATATTTATTGAAGTGAATAATGATTGTTACTATTGAGTTAGTGTAAGATACTAGTGCTTTTTATATCAAATTGGTATTACGGGTAAACAAATATATATGTTTTAAGCTAATTTTGTTTTGCATAAAATTCATTTATTTAGGTGTCTATAATTTTCCTATTATTTTGTCATTTTATGTCAAGTGAAGGAAAATAACTTTTATTTCTTATTTCATCTTTATGGTCAATGTATATTTTTTCTATCTTTTTTAACTGCCTTTTTGGTTTCTTTTATCCTTTAAAAATTACCTGACTTATTCGCTTACTTTCCCTTTTAAATAAATTTATATAACTTCCAATGTCCCTTTCATTGCATTTCTTGATTGCGGCTGACTGTCATTTTGAGGTCACCAAACAATTGGACCGTGGAGATCATCATTATTAAGTTTTCACAAAAAGAGTTGGAGCATTTACCTTTTTTACATTAGTATCATATCTTTATTTAACCCCTCAATCCTTTTTTGATAACGCTTTTCCGACTGATAGATATGAATGCTTCTGTGATCTAGGCCTGTGTTGCCTGTTTTCTTTGTTGTTTGCATTGAAACAACCTATCCAACATGGCTTCAGGGAATGATGTACACCTGAGCCCACAAATGACATGGCGCCGAAACTACGACTGGTAAAAGATCGTGACCCATAGAAGTCAGAAACAAGCTTAACGTTCGGCTAGTCTATGAAAACCAGTTTCAAATTTGACAGAAATGTCAATGAATAAAGCTCCCTCTAAACCAGCAAACATTACGAAGGAAAATGCATTCAATAATCATTTGGAGCAGGGTACCTTGATAAAGGAAAATGCTCATCGTGGCACATAGAGCACCTGTCGTAGAGTGTGGTCCGACGTATCACAAATTTCCGAATTTTTCGAATGATGCTTATTTTCGAGTGCACCAACGACGAACAAATGAGAAGGTTTCAAAGTTTTTATTTTACTATGAATTGGGTAACTGATTGACGTGACCATGTTCAGTTACACTTCCTCAGTCATCCGGTGTTATCCCTTATATATCATCTTCTTGGTGAGTATGCTATGGCTAACCCATATTCTAAAATGACACCATCCTTATTCAAAGGTCTGAATGTATACGTGACTGGATTGACGAACACTGAGAGAGCCAACAGCCCCTCGACTAGCCACCAAATTATCTAATCATATTCTGTAGAAAACCAAGGTGATTATTTGGAATAGTGATTAAAACTTCGGCATTAGCATCCCCGCAATCACATGGCCTTACGTGATCTACTAATGTGGAAGGGACCTTAATTGGACGTGGCATACATAACAAATTGTGTATACTCTAATCAACGACCAATTTAATCAGTTAACAATCCAAAAGATAGAGTTACGTAGTATTATGAAAATTTCTCTAGGGGATAACTAAATTTTTATCCGATAAGCTTATATGCTTCTGACGTGTGAACGTTCATGGGTATGTGTGTCTCTGTGTCGTATATACGCCTACGTGCATACGTCTAATAGTTAATAAATTACATTAAGGCGTATCTTTGTGCAAGCTTGTAAGTGAATGAAGACCTTTGTTTAGAAATGTGCATGCATATATGTGCACTTCTTAAGCATATGTATGTATCATAAACAATAATACAAATACGTGTAAAATCTTTATATTACAATCAATATTCTAAAAAATAAAATTTTAACAAAATTTACTTTTAATATAGCGATATTTTATAGTACATTTCAGACTAAAATTGTTTCAATATCTCATCCTTTTGAAATAAAACATTTTGGTGCATGTGAGACTAAAAAAAATAATAATTATGTACAAAGTTTATATAATTAGATTGAATGTCATTTAGGATTTATTAGTTGCTGGAATAAAATGCTCAATGAAATTCTGTATAAATGATACATATTACTTATATGTGAAGTGGTTTATTAAAATACAGTGTTTTAATTAAAGAAAAGCTTAATCAAAATTAAGATACAAAAGTAGAAATTGAAATAATGTATCAAACGTCAGTTAGAGGCTAGAAATGTCTAATGAATGTCATTTAGTTCAAATGTTAATTTTATTTCTAAAATACAATTTAAGTATTGAAATTAATCTGCAAACAATCTCTTTTCGTAAAAACTGTATGTGGTGGAAGTTAACGAAGTTAAATATTTAAATTAAGCATTTTATATTTTGACAAATTTAAAATATGTGCTTTATAGGCCTTTTGAAATATATGTTATTTAAAAATTGCTTTGGTTAATTTAAATACTTGTTATAGTCACATTTAACTTTATAATAAATATGGCAGTTATTAAATTTATTCATCAAAATTTACAGATAGAATACTACTTATTTTAAATTTGACTTGGAGTATAATTTTAATATTTGGAAGTTTATGGAATAACATTAACCTGCAGTTCTGATAATTAAAAGCAATAAAAGTTTATTTTGAGGATGTTTATTTACAGTATTTTATATTTTTTATTTTATGTATTTATTTACGATGGAATGCAGGAATTTTTTTACATGAGGTCACCTCAGTTATCAGTATTCAAATGAATATTTAAAAAATATATGCATTTTAAAATTTCGTTAAATGTATCCCAGAATTAAGCCCGACTTTGTGTGATTCCTCCTTGGTAATTTTTGTTAATGGGTAGGTTTTTTTTTAATTAATGGTAAAAGACTTCCTTGTGATTGAAAATTCCCATGAAAGATATAACATTGTATGCTTTTTAGCAATTTCCAATAGAGATGAACGCGTTTATAACTTCAGTTTTTTTCTCTGTCTGTATATCTGCCCGCACTTATACGTTAGAAATATATTTCTATTGCCAATAAATGAATATATGTTAGTGAGATTTACAGTCGCATGTTCCCTGTTGAAAATTACAGCACTATAGTTTGTTTACAAGAACAATGAAATAAAATTCACGTACGTTATGATACACGGGCGATGATTTCTTTAATAATGTTACAGTACTACAAACATTACTAAATATAAATACAATATTAACCCTCATAGTAACATGGGGTGACCTGTGACCCCACATCAACTTTACCGTATAACTGTAATAAATGTATACGTTTTAAAATTCTGAAAAAAAATTGAATTTGTTCATTTTATGCTTAACATTTGATTCATATAGAGAAAATTAATAAAATGGGTAAATTTTATTTTTTATTTACATTTTATCCACTAAGTACCACTGGGGTCACTTGTGACCCCAATACAATTTTTATATTAGATCATATTTTGAACACAAAATTTTGTATAATATATTAGTATAGTGATAATATAAAATAGTAATATTATTAGTAATTTATATAATATATTATATAATATATTTTATATAATAAACGTATTTATTTATATATATAAAAATCGTTTATTTATACAAATGCGCAATGTTAGAATAACATTTCCTTTAACAGGTCCAAAGATAAAACTCAAAAATGGTATTCATCGCTACAGAGAAGTAAGTTTGGGAAACTTTTCAATCGAATGTCATGAAAAATGCACCAGGGCCTACACGTTATACTATAAGAAGGTAGATACTATCCAATCAACATTAAAACGTTTCATGAAGCCAAAAGTTGTTGACGACATTATAAAATGGACAAATAAACACAGAGAGACAGTGTTGGGAAATAATTTGAAAAATATCGAGAGAGAAGAAATGATTTGTTTTACTAGACCGTTGATACTTGCTGGAGTGTACAAAGCCCAGAATGAAGCAGTAACGCATTTACGGAAAGTAAATAATGGTCGCCCAATATTCAACAAGTGCATGGCTAGCAACCGATTCACACAAATATCTCGATGAATTAGATTTGATGACGTTGAGATTAAACACAAAAATCGATCTGTGGATGAACTGCTACTAATTAGAAATGTATTTCAATCTTGGACTATTACTTTTCAAGATGCGTGCATTCCTCATGATAATGTTACTATCGATGAACAATTAATCACATAGGGATAAACGCCCATTTCGATAGTATATTCCGTCGAAACAAGAAAAGTATGGAATAAAGTTATGGGCTGCTTGTGATTGTGATATTAGCTATGTATGCAATATTCAGGTATATACTGGAAGGGAAAACAATATGACTAAAGAAGTCAATCAAGGAAAGAGAGTTGTTCTAGATATGGTAAATGAATGGAATAAAGCGGCAGAAATATCACGGCAAACAATTTCTTTATAAGTTTGAGCCTGGCAGAAGAACTAGAAAAGCAACAGCCAAATCTTTTATACAATACGAAACAATACGGGACAATACGAAAAAAATCGCAATGAATTAACTAAAAAGTTCGTCACAACCACAGGAATGGTGGTCAAATCCACATGATTTGAATTTCATAAGTCAGCGACAGTTGTATCATATTATCAAAAAAAAAAAAAAAAAAAAAAGAGAGAGAGGGAAAAAAGTGTAACTCTCCTTAGCACAATGCATTTTTTTTTCCCTGAAATTGAGAACACCCCGTAAAAGAAACCAAACATAACCATAGATTATAACCGTACAAAATTAAGAATTGATACTATGGATAAGCTTGTTCAAACACATACAACAAAGAGAATGGCAAGAAGATGGCTTATGGTAATATTTAAAAATATGTTAGACATTAGTGCACTGAATGACTTTAATATTTGGCTACATAATAAACCAAATTGGGAGAAACAAATGAATTACTAGCAGGAATGACCGAGCTAAGCTCGGTCAAAATTAGCTTTATGTTTATCTCATTCTTGCTGTTTTCTATGCAATTAGGTTGATCCTGAGACATAGTGACCCAAAATGACCCACTAATCGATTTTTTTCGAACATGCGACCTAATACAATGCTCTTCTCGAGACTCAAAAAGATGGAATACAAATTCAGTGAAAATCGTTAGTCGTTCTCTAGATAAAATAAGCTTGACCCACGTTGATTCAAAAACCCACTAACCGAAATTTATAGAAACTGTGAGCTATTTCAATGGTCTTTTTGTACTATGAAGCGGTGTAACAAAAAAATTGTCAAAATTGTTTGAACCTTTTTGATATGACGTTAACTTGACCCTGACCCATTATCACCAAAATGACCCACTAATAGAATTTTCTTGAGCATGCGACCCAGCCCAATGGTTTTATCTTGTCCAGAAACGGTGTAGTACAAAGGTTTATCAAAATCTTTTGAGCGGTTTTTTAGATACAGTTAGCTTGATCCTGATACATTAGGACCCAAAATGACCCATTGATTGAACTTTCTTGAACATGCGACCCTGCCAAATGGTCTTATCATGCCCTAAAAAAGTATTATACAAAATTTTGTCAAAATGTTTTGAAGCGATTTTTAAATACAATTAGCTTGACGCTGACCCATTGTGACCCAAAATGACACACTAATCGAATTTTCTTGAACATGCGACCTAGACCAATGGTCTTCTCGAGCCCGAAAACGATATAATACAAAATTTAGTCAAAATCGTTTAAGCCGTTTTTTAGATACAATTAGCTGGACCCTGACCCATTGTGACCCAAAATGATCCACTAATCGAATTTTCTTGAACATGTGACTTAGCCCAATTCTCTTCTCACTCCCAGAAACGGTATAATATAAAATTTGGTCAAAATGTTTTGAGCATGTTTTTACATTCAATTAGCTTGACCCTGGCCCATTGTGACCAAAAATGACCCACTAATAGACTTTTCTTGAACATGTGACTTAGCCCAATGATCATCTCATGACCAGAAACGGCCGTACATTAAAAAAATTGTGAAAATGTCTGAGCCGTTTTTTAGATATAATTAGCTTGACCCTGACCCAATGACCCATAATGACCCACTAATCAAATTTTCTCGAACACTTGACCCATCCCAATGGTCTTTTCGTCCCCGAAAACGATGGATTACAGAATTTCGTCAAAATCGTAGAGCCGTTATCTAGATAAACTTAGCTGGACCCACGGCGACCCAAAAATGACCCACTAATTGAATTTTCTTGAACACGTTACCCATCCCAATGGTCTTTTCGTGCCCGAAAACAGTAGGGTGCAAAATTTCGTCAAAACCGTTAGAGCCGTTATCTAGATAAAAATAGCTTGACCCACTAATCGAATTTTCACGAACACATGACCCATGCCAATGGTCTTTTCGTGCCCGAAAACGGTTAGATACAAAATTTAGTCAAAATCGATTTTGCAGTTCTTTAGATATAATTAGCTTGACCATGACCCATTATGACCTAAAATGACCCACTAATCGAATTTTCTCTCGAGCACAAGACCCATCCCAATGGTCTTGTCGTGCCCGAAAATGGTTAGATACAAAATTTAGTCAAAATCGATTGAGCCGTTCTCTAGATATAATTAGCTTGATCCTGACCCATTATGACCCAAAATGACCCTCTAATCGAATTTTCTCGAACATGAGACCCATCTCAATGGTCTTTTCGTGCCCGACAACAGTAGGGTGCAACATTTCGTCAAAATCGTTAGAGCCGTTATCTAGATAAACTTAGCTTTACGCACGGTGACCCAAAAATGACCCACTAATCGAATTTTCTTGAACATGTGACTTAGCCCAATGGTCTTCTCGTAATCCAGAACTGTAGAATACAGAGTTTAGTGAAAATCGTTAGAGCTGTTTTTTAGATAAAAATAGCTTTACCCACAGTGGCCCAAGAATGTTCCTCTAATCTAATTTTCTCGAACACGTGATCCATCCCAATGGTCTCTTCGGCCCAAAAATGGTTAGATACAAAATTTGGTCAAAATCGATTGAGCCGTTCTTTAGATATAATTAGCTCGACTCTGACCCATTATAACCCAAAATGACCCACTAATCGAATTTTCTCGAACACGAGACCCATCCCAATGATCTTTTCGTGATTGAAAGCGGTCGAGTGCAAAATTTAATCAAAATCGGGTGAGCCGTTTTCAAGATCAAATTTTCATACACACACACACAATTTTTACTCGCATTATAGTATAAGAAAAACGAAGTTTACTCCGTGAATCTTTGATCCAACATAGTGTAAAAAAACGATTACCTGTTCCAAAAATACTTGAATTAGGTACAAGAATGAGAGGCAAAAAACGTGGCAGATGTTGTTACTGTGAACGTTCAACGGACCAAAAATATAGTGATATGTTCACGATATGTTCAGCTTTTGTCTGTAAACAACATACTCGCACTGTTTGTATAAATTGTGAAAGAATATAGTTAGAAATTGTAAGCTTAATTATTATATATATTTCTTTAATCAATGTATATTTGCATAATTATTAAAAAATATTTCTTTTATAAAACACTTTTTTTTCTAACGAAATGGATAAATATATTGTTTATAGTCATTTAGTTCTACTGCTGCATGTAAAAAATAAAAACCTTAGTGGGGTCATATATGACCCCAGAGGTAACTCATTGACAGAAAAAAGTTGGTAGTAGGAGGGTTAATATGCATTGCAAAATATTTTCTGGACTATAACTTGTTCCTAGGATTTATTGTTTATTTAAAAGGAGACAAAAAAAAAAACGCGATTGCATTGCTCTTTGTTGGCAGTTAATGTTTAAATTGTGCTTTATGAAATTTGTATTTGTTACTGAGCTGAACAATGACATCTTCTGTATAGACGATAGATCATGAAGCATTTAAAGCTATATATAAATATTATACAGACATACAAACAATAAATACAATAAACCCAACTGGAGTGAAACGTTGTCCGGTCATCCAAGGCTGTCGTATAGATGGCTGGTGACTTCCCCAACATGGTTTATCAGTAAGAAATTGCAGACTCAGGCATCGGCCGGAGTAGCTCAGTGGTTAGAGCAGCAGTCTTGTATAATGTGGTCCCGGGTTCGATTCCTGGCTCTGGCTAATTTTTCACTCCAGTTGGGTTTATTGTATTTATTGTTTGTATGTCTGTATAATATTTATATATACCTTTAACTGTTGAATGCAGGCGTTATTTATGTGTGTATGTGTGTTTTACTATATATTGTAGTATGAGTGTTTTATTATCATGAAGCATTTGTTGTTCTTGTACAGGTCCGTACAGCTAAATTGTAGGTATATTATCTTCCGTGAATATTTGCAGAAAATGCGTTCTTAGATTTCTTGTGGGTTTCAATTTTTGCATATTATGTGATTGAGACAAATTCTATACACCACATGCAGGGCTAACCCAAAATATTTATATTAATTAAATTCTTTTAACGGAAATTTCTGAAAGGGCGTAATTCTAATTACCATATACATAATTGTGTGTCATATATGAAATTAGGCGTTTTTACCTCATCCATTCTTTTAATGACAGAGGCGTTAACAGAACATAATAAACTCCCATTTTGTTTCGTGTCTTCAAAATTTGGTTGATGTAGGACAATCAATTTAAGAAGAAATGTATATACTTGTAAAAAGTAATAACTTTTATGCACATCGAGTTAAATTTAATGCAATTTCAAAACAATATAAAATACTACTAATGTAAAAAAAGTTAAGTAAATAGCGTAAGAAAATTCGTATTCAATGCACATAGATTATTTTCTAGCTGTAAAGATTCATTTCTATAATATTTCATACCGTTCAATTTAGATTGTCAAATTGCCTACAGAGTTTAAGTATGCATATAATAACATTACATTTTTGAATAAATAACAAATTGTCTAAGATGATGAAACACAAAACCATGCTACTAAACAGTAAGCACGCCTCTTCATAATTCTGTCTACAGATGACTGAAACATAATTGAATATGGTCTATAAAATATATTCTGACTGTTTATGCTATAAAATAAATATGTACCATTTTTTCAAATCAACTGCACTAATCTGATTTTTATCAGATAAATAGTAGAGGGGAAAGTAAAGCGTTCTCATTTAGATTATCTTGCAATTACACATTGCATACGTTGTTTTAGAAAAATATTTAACCTTTACAAAACTCTTTTAAAGTACATTTTTACAGCTGTAAATGCTTTCTCAAAACATTTATTCTAAGAATATAATTTAGTTATATAAATATAATGTTCCAAGGAACCGAATTTATTCTCAAGTAATTAAAAAGTACCAGATTTATTTCTCAAAAATCTTATTCTTTACCACATTTATGTGGGGTTTTATATTTTTTTAACTCTCGTGCTAAATACATATTATTGGAATTTCAGTCTTTACAAAATTCTTGTACTATTATGTCAAAATTAACAAAAATATATTAAAAGGTCTTTTTTAATATTTAAAAACTATGTAATCTCTCAAATACTCAAGATTTTAAGAAAAAAATAATAGATTTTCAAATACTTCTATTAGGTTCTAATAAGTTTTACGTTGTGTGGGGAAACTGCGCCATCATTTTACAATGTGACTGGACATTCCGGCAATTCAGCTTCCAAAATTTAAAGCTCATTTGAATTAAAGTCTCGTAAATGGTGTTCAGTTAGATTTAATCTATCAGACAGAAAATTTCAAAATTACATCTTAAGGTCTAAAAGTAAAACAAAAAATATATATTTCATCCTTTTTCATTGTGGGTCCAGTTGCCCCATAAAAATGGGGTAGGTCTGTGTTCCGCACGTGTTTGTTATTTTAATGCAGGGTATCAGGTTTTGATTGAAAAAGTGTAAATAACTTTAAAAAATTTAAACCTTGCAAAACATGTAAATTATATATCAACTAAAGAATGTCGTAAGAAAAGCCTTTTCTATCAAGGTGTCTAAAAAAGCACCAAATGTGAAATTATTAGATTTATGCAAACAAAGAACATAAGAATTAAATAAGTACTTATGTACTTCAGCTTAGGTAATAAGTATAAAAGTAGCATCGATATTTTAGGAAACAAAATCAGCAAGATAAATCTATGAAAAAACGGGTGCGTAAGTACTTAAGTATCTCATACTCGTTTTTATTTATCAGAATGAAGGTCCAATAAATTTGTGGAGAATGTAATCATGTTTTTATATCGAACAGAATTATTTTTTATTAGTTTCGACAATTTTCTAATAATATCACTTTGTCTTATGTACTCATCTTCATCTCCATCGTAAAATTTTTAGGTTTGGCTATCTCACTTAAAAAAATTGGTTTGATGCCCCGCAACAAGCTTTTTAAAAAATTAATTATGTAATTATAATAAAGTATTATACAATTTTCTTTATTACAAGCTGAAAAACAATGGAGAAATTAGTTTCGTAGTAAGAGAAACTCCAAAAAATATTTATAACTATTGGGATAACTGGATCCCACATGGTCCAGTTACCTCTGATATATGTCCCAGCTACCCCGTTCTTGAAAAAATTATGGGATAACTGGAACACTGGACTTACATTTGAAACGTGAAGTAAATATGTATAGGTACAGTCGCGGGGGAAAAAAAGTAAACACCCCCTACTAACTCCTCAACAAATTATCGTAGAAGAAAGTTACTAGTACCGAACAATTGGAAATAAAGCCTACTTTTAAATGATGTATATAAAATTTGCTTAGAGGAGGCATCTACATATTAAAACTAACCATAACTTTGTTTTTTCAATAGCAGTACACAATTCTGACAGCATAAATGAACTCTACACCGTTCAATTAGCCTAAAAACAAATTTTTATGCAATTCCTACCGTAAGTTTCCGAGAAATTATTTATTTTAAAACGAGCTTATTTTAAGGGCTGTATCCAAATTGAAGTTCCGTACTCGATTGTTAATCGAGAGAGCCTCCTTCTTGATCAAGGCACCTTAAGCACAACTCATAGGAGTCAATGAAGCCTGTTAGATTACAGGACAGCTGAATACGTTTCAAAATATCTACTCACTTCTATAAAAGCGGCCCCTTAAAACATCATTTTGCCGTTTTCTACGCATAATTTGAAAACTACTTGGAAGAAAAATGTGAAATTTTGGATTTTCATAAAGCAGAACTTAATAAATCTAAATCCATCAAAAAAAGTGTAGGTTGCAATTCATAATTTTTTCGAATATTAATTTCATAATTCATATCATAAAAATATAAAAATTGCAAATTCAGCGTATTTATGTTTGGGTATATTAGTATTATTGCTACAAAAGAAATTAGCACATCAGGAGCATAATTTCAGGAGATATAAATAAAAATATGAAAATGTAATTTAACATTAGAAGCACTGAATTTTGAATGTTTATAATTCAGAAATTTATCATTCAAATAACTTGAAATTTGGTGTCTAGGCATAGTTTGAACCGAAGATTTGAAATATCTCGTTAAAATAGAGTATTTCCATTAAGAAAAATTAAGTTTAGATTCGTTTTAATATGTAGATGGCCCCCTAAGAAACTTTTATATACATCATTTAAAAGTAGACTTTATTTCCAATAGTTCGGTACCAGTAACTTTCGTCTACAATAATTTGTTGAGGAGTTATTAGGGGGTGTTTACTTTTTTTTCCACGACTGTTCCTAATAATATTAATATATTTATATGCCCAATCTTTAAAAAAAAGATATTGCTCAATAAAAGTACTTACCGTATTTTATTAAAAAACAAAAGAAATTCAACCAAATCGACATTCTTTATAAAAAAAGAAACATAAATTTTCGGAGAGTTTTCACAAAGACAGAGTTATGATTGAGTTGACGCACGTTGTTTTAATAAGTAGTAATGGAATTGCAATATTGAGAATAGCTAAAACTTAAAAGTCATTAGTATTTTTTAATAAAATAGCCTATGCCCCAGTTACCTCTTGGGTCCAGTTACCGCGGTTTACCTTATAATAATGTAAAACGTTTTAAGTATTTATGTAACAATTCAAAAATAATCTCGTTATATTTTTAAATTTTAAAATATTTTATAAAACTGTTCATTTCAAAAGGATTCTTTGTCCTTCATCGTAAAATTAATAATGAAAAATTATATTTAAGATAGAATGTTTTAGATTATAAACTTGTTACACAACTATATATTTGAAAAAAATACTTTTGTTTTTCACAAGGAAATATCTATATATGCAAGGGGACTCAGGTGCTCTGACAGATTTATCAGCTTTATGTTAAATCCTTAGCATTTTGAAGACTAAAGATTGTTTTGACAGCATGTCACATTTTTCAAATATATTCAAAGAGGGGAAAATTTGCAGACACAATTTTTTCTAATTTACTCTGACCCAATTTGAAAACTAACGCACGTCTGAAAAAGTTATCTTGAAAGTTATCGTGAAAAATTGCACTGTAATTTTATGGATCTTGTTTTTTTTTTAGTAATCCATCATCGTTTTAAGCAAATTTTTCCACCAGGAATTAAACTCTACTTTTTTCATGCGTCTTTTTTAGGTGCGTTCGTAATTATATAAATACGTAGCACCTATAGTCTCGTTCAGTCCGACTGTCTGTCCGTCCGTCGGTCCGTCTGTCTGTCCGTCCGTCCGTCTGTCTGTCCGTCCGTCCCTCCGCATTTAACAGAGCGAAAACTACCCAACCGAATGGTCTGAAATTTTAAATATATAATTGTTATAAAAATTTTGTCGAGTTATTTCAAATTTTATGAAAATCGGATGTATAGCTTAATTACAGGGATAGCCAAAAGTTTTCTGTTACATTACGGCCAATGGGAAAAAAATTATAGCAAGTGCATTTTAATAATGTTACTGCCTTCCGAATGGTCTGTAATTTTAAATGTATAATTTTTGCAAAATTTTGTAGAGTCATTTCAAATTTTATGAAAATCAGATGGATAGTTTAATTACAGGGGCAGTCAAAAGTATTCCGTTATATTAAGGCCAGTGGGGAAAAATTATTTCAAGTGCATTTTAATGTTGTCACAGCATTTCGAAGGAAATAAAAGTGATATGCACATATGAAGTGCACTAAAATATACATTCAGTAAAATATGTGGCGCAAACAATATTTATAAAACTAGTTAACTTACGAACGCACCTCATTTGCCACGTTTGACGAGCAATTTCCAACTTGTTTATGAGAAGTATGGAAAATTGAGGGAAGAAAATCGGAAATATATTTTTTTTAATTTTTCACAGATAACTGCCAATGATCTCGTTTTATTTGTTAAATCTTGGACTTCATCATACAATAGCGTATTACCACATTTGATATAATTATTTTTATTATATGTCTGAGTCAAGTATTGTTTTTGCTTGAATTGCCTTGGAGATTAAAAATACTACGTTTTTTTATTTTTTTACGGATACATTCAAATTTCTTCCCGTTTAGAGACGTTGACGTTATAAAGATAACGGTTAGCTACTTCATAATATGTTTCCTGAAATCTCTTAATTTGAGATTGATATTTTGGAAATTTTACTTGAGATTATGTAAATGTAAATGGCAATAAATCGATATGATGCATTTAATCTATTTTAAAAAGCAAATGTATGTAAATGTATAATAAAATCATATTAATATTAAGTAAACATTAAATGTAAAGTGAAAGATAAATTTAATTTTAAAAAAAGTTTGTTGTTTACGTTTGTTTACGTTACGTAAAACACGTTTACTCTTATGTAAAGGCGTAATATTTCTAATGTAACAAAATTTGAGGTTAGCTCTACCCAAATAAAAAGAAAAAATAATAAATCAGTCCTTGGTATACTGTGTTACTATTATACAGGATTAATTATAAGTCTCTATACAAATGTTGAAAATAGCGACTAATGTGTATTTTAATAAAACAAATGGTATGATATGATTGTACAGTAATAGAATATGTTCTCAATGCTCCCATCCACGTCATCACACAATGACAGTTGCTGTAACCAATTTTGGCAAACATGTGAGAATGTTCCTACTGTTATTGCTTAAAAATCAAATGTTATCTGTGGCGGTCTTTGAGTTTTCCAGATCTGCTTGCAAGATAACCTGTCTTTTTTATATTCTTGGAATGTTTTAGCTCAGTGTTATGGAATGTCTCCGTTTTGTGCATTGCATTGAAAATACGCGTTACATGACGGGTGGTTCCTTTCCCAACCAACAGCACCAACCACTGAATAATGTCAATCCGTTCTTCTTTCGCCAGTGGAATCTCTTTTCAATCTGTTCACCTGTCTGAAAAGGTAAGAAAAAGAACTTAGTCACCGCTTTAACAATTTATACGGGGACTTATGTCTCGCCCGTCAGTTGATGCTGTCTCCTGTACTGGCGAGTTACGTCAATAGACAGTAGAGCCAGGCCTGATTAAAATCAATTAATTTTTTGTTGTAGTTGTGTTGGGTAGATGTAGAATTCCGGAATCAAAGCAATCCGTATTTGCGGTACTGCTTATCATTTTCATTTTGTTTAAAATGAAAAAAGGCTTTATTTGTAATGTAACATCTTCTTAATTTTGTTTAGTTGCGTTCAACATTTTTATTAGATAAACTCTATTTTGAAATTTTTAGAGTAGTTTTAATCCTTATGTCAGTGACCGGGTCAGAGTGTTAATATTAAAAGAATCTCAAATGAATTTGGATCCTCATTATTTGTAGTATTCAGGGACATTATTATAATCCCTTTAAAATTTCGATTCTTTTATTATTATTCTTTTGGGACATTAAACACGTTTATGCCTTTCATCAATGACCAGGGTACCCGGTTACACCTGCGCATTTTCGGCGAAAAAAAAACAGCAATTGATAGATTATTTATATTTAGATAAATCAAATGTAAAATTAAATTGAACTAAGTGTTAGACATATTTTTTTAGGTACAAATATTTCATTTACCTGAAATTTTACATGTTGGGACAAGTTGCACAATAGTAAAAGGTGTACGAATATACATCACATAGTGGCTTTCCACATTGTTTACATGATTTTCTGAGTTTCCTGCGCCGTTTGAGTCTCTAAAAAGCAGATCTGACAAACATTAGCTATTTTTATCCATCCTGTGTCATCTCGTTTTAAGCTCTTTGGACTGAGTTCTGAACGTATGACAGTTTCAAATACGGGCAAAGATTTTTTTCAGTATACTTTCAATTCCAGATTTTGCCGAAAAAATGCCTCATAGCCTGTACATTTTGAGACCGATCTTGAATTGCTGGAAGACTCAAGGTCTTACAAAATCTCCACCAAAATAGGCGACGATTGTCTGTATACATATCATTATTTACAGTATATTGCTTCCTTTAGGAAGCAAAAAGTGTGCTATATCCACAATATTGAAACATAATGCGAGTGGTGTTCTGCTTGTACGAATATGTGTTGTATATCGGCCCATTAATTTGTCCATAATATCCACTCCAGATTTCAATTCATTATAAGTCTCTTTCGGTCCCCTGATAGTTTCATCATGATGCATAGTATACATTAGAAGGACAGCTTTCTTCCTCTTTGGAACATACGAACAAATAATTGAGTCAGCATGAAATCCAAATTCTATGGATAAAATTTGACGCGATTTACATTGCCTCATTCCTTGCGGATATAACTTTTCTTTCTGTTCAAAATGCCAACCATTTTTTTCCCGTATCATAAATGCTTGGCCAAAAAAAGAGAGGGAAAAAGTATAGTGTATGGTAATGTTTCGTCCAGAATCTTTGAATGAAACAGACATGTATTTCACAACTTTTTAACCTTGGTTTATTTCTCGGTCTCTGTCTGTTTTTTCGATTCGGTCGTTGAGAGGATAATAATTTTTTTTCATCACAAATCCACAATATTTTGATCCCATATTTATCCGGTTTAGACGGAATATATTAGGTGAATCTTGTTCTTCCTCGATACGGAATTAACTGCAAGTCAACCGTTCAGTTTTCCGTCTGTTCGCATTTTTTTTCAATAAGTTATGGCTTAGCATAGTCCATAAATCATGAATTTTTGTGGCATGTTTGTCATTTTTAAGACATTCCACTGACTCGTGCGTTTTGTTTGTCAAACGGAATAAATCTAAGAAGACTGCAAAATCGGTTTACACTCATACTTGCTCTATATCACGGATATGAGTTTGTTTTCCACATTTCTAATGTGTTATCTTTGTTTGAATTGTTGACACCTGAAGTAATTAATATTTCTAAAAATGCTTCAAATTCCTTTGCTCTAACCTTCCTCTAAACAAGTTGTTTATTTCGCTAGAGTTGACATGTTTATATATTTCATAAATACTGGTGGCTTTCTGATTTGTATATCGAACGGTTATATCAACCATTTCATCTGTAAAGATTGATCTGAATGTGTCCCGAATAAGAATAAAAACTATGGATATCTATTTTTGTGTTACATAAAATATATTGGTGATTAAATACGGGCATGGTAACATGTATATCTGGCGTACTGACTTTCTAATAATTATTCCATTATTTTAATTGCTTCATAAAGAATAAAAGATATAGCGAAATTTTATAGAACATTCATGCATATACGTGTTATAAGGAAATGAAGCTTTTGTACTAAAAGATAAACGTAGTTTGCATTTAAAAATACATCCCGAAATGAAATCAGAATTGCCGTAAACCACTTACTTCCCCCACCTACTCTTCGTCAAAGATTGTTAGTTATATTCTATAAAATAGGGTGTTTTATGGCGCGCGTATGTTAAAATCGCAACAGATACCCGGGTACTCTGATAATGGGAGACAAACAGAAATTTCGGTGATTGACATAAGGGTTAAAGTAACATTTCATAGCAGTTTTTTTTTATGTATAAATATTTTATTTAAATCATTTATTTTATAATATACCTTTTAAGAATGATTTTTTATAGAGCTACAAAACATTATATAACGTGAATGTAATTATGTCGGTGTAATAATCTAATTTCTCATTTATACGACTTATCTTATAGTCCAGGCAATAGGGAATTTTAAATAGCAAAATTAATGGTAGTTCTGGAAATCGGCTTCATTTATGTTGTTTGAGTCGCTGAATCCGAATTTGTAACTTCCCACCAAAATTTCCCCAGCAACCCCCCCCCCCCCAAATTTTGGTAAAAAGCCCCCCAAAAAAGGTATTTAAAAAAAAAAAAAAAAAAAAAAAAACATATTTTATTGTTTTAGGGGAAAAGTATCTAGAAATTCAGAAAGTAGACAAAATTTGCAACAAATTAGATATATGACATCATGACTTAGGATGAAGGGGAAGGGATGATCTGCCTCGGAACATGCGCGCGGTGCTGCGTGGACGAAGTTGCGCAATTCCACTTAACTATTCACACGTTTACATTCGCCCTCCCATCTCCCCTCCGAACTTTCCTTATAAGGTTTACTTTAAGTTTTTTGGGTCGCTGAATCCGAATTTTTAACTTACCCCCCAAATTCCCCCCCCCCCCGAAAACCCCCCAAAATAGTTGTTATTAACTTAAATTTCTTATTGTTTTAGGGGAAAAGCATTATGAAATTCAGAAACTAGACAAAATATGCAACAAATAGGATATATGACATTATGACGTAGGATAAAAGGGGAGAGAGGGGGCTGCCTCGGATAATTCCCCGCGCGCTTTTCTCAAAAACCAAATTTTTTCAAAAAATCAATTTTTTGAGGGGCTGCCGGGTGAAATTTTGGTGGGAAGTTAGAAATTCGGATTCAGCGACCCAAAAAACATAAAGTGATTCGAAATCCAGAACTAGTATTAATTTTGCCAGGTAAAATCCTCTATTACTTGGACTTAATAACTGAGTGCACGTAGCGCCGCAGTGTATGTTCCGAGGCAGCCCTCTCCCTCCCCGTTCATCCTACGTCATAATGTCATATATCCTATTTGTTGCAGATTTTGTCTAGTTTCTGAATTTTGTAATGCTTTTCCCCTAAAACAATAAGAAATTTAAGTTAAAAACAACTATTTGGGGGGTGGGGGTCTGGAGAAGTTAAAAATTCGGATTCAGCGATCCAAAAAACTTAAAGTAAACCTTATAGAAAAAGTTCGGAAGGGAGATGGGAGGGCGAATGTAAACGTGTGAGTTGTTAAGTGGAATTGCGCAACTTAGTTCACGCAGCACCGCGCGCATGTTCCCAGGCAGATCCCCTCTTCCCCTTCATCCTAATTCATAATGTCATATATCTAATTTGTTGCAAATTTTGTCTACTTTCTGAATTTCTAGCTACTTTTTCTCTAGAAAAATAAAAAAATGGATCTTTTTTAATAAAAACCTTTTTTGTGGGACTTTTTACCAAAATTTGGGACGTTGCCGGGGGAATTTTGATGGGAAGTTAAAAATTCGGATTCAGCGACCCAAAAAATATATAGTAAGCCTTTTTCCAGAACTACCATGAATTTTGCTAGGTAGAGCCCCTATATGGTCTCTATTGCCTGGACTGTTAGTTGTATCAGTTTTTTTTATCCCTTAAAAGACGCCTTTTCTATGAATACTTTTATAATGAGATAGTCAACTTCAACAACAAGGAAATACTGAAATTACATGAAAATTCCTTTAACTTAACAAAGTCTTGTGACAGAAGTTAATGCGGTAATTATTTGGGCATATTTGATGCTGTAATTTCTTCTCAAAGGGGGAAAATGAATTTTCATAACAGCAGGGACACCAATAAGAAAACGTTTTTTCATTAACTTTCTTGACATATTTATTATTAAATGCTATGATAAAAGCAGCTTGAAGCAAAAATTGAAAATCTTAATACTCCATAATTTGCTTAACCCTATATAACTACATGGTAGTGATTTTTGCAATGTGGGGTAAAGAGGGCTGCTATTCGTGGATGGAGGTTAAAATTGTTTTATTATGTTCTTATTAATTGTTTTTGTTGTTTAGAATGTTTTGACGCCCATGCATATGATTATTATTTGTGTTTTAGAGAGAGCATATTTTTAATAGATACGAAAATACTGAAAAAGTAATTGAAATACAAGAGGAAATAGCATTTTTATTAATTTACCCATCGAAAATACATGATTTACGTACAAATCAGGATTTTTACTACCTTGCAATTGTTCCTGCTATACCAATCTGTGCAACTGTCTATAGGATAGAAGAAATTAAGATAATTATCAATAATTTAGAGAATGATTTTAGAAAAGCAAATTGCTGAAACCCTACTACAATTAAATAAAACTCCATATTACTCTATATAACGTCGAAACTATGTATCATATTTATCATGCGGAAAAACAACTTTCATATTACATTTAATATATACTTACCTGTTCCCATTTCCGATTAACTTTACTACGTCCTCTTATGCTAATGTTAGAATTTTTGCATCACAATTACTATCTTGAAATTTTTTTGCTGTGATTTTTTAAATGTTTCATACCTCTAAATATTTTAATTGTGTAATATGTGTAATATTTCGGTTATGCTTTTCGAAAATCAATACTCAGTTTAGATAAAATAATTTGATTTATCAATTTTTAACACTCACGTAATTTATCTTTACATTTGTTTCTTTATTTTTAAAGAAAATTTATGATATAGGATCTATTATAGCTGTCATAATAACATTTTACTAAGTAATAATAAAGAGAAGAGACGTTTTTTCAACCGGAAAGAACAACTTCAAGGTTTGAGTAACACAATTGAGGTTTATTCCAATGCAGCACAAAAAAGGTGCAGACCAGGACACGAACCTGGATACCTTGACTTGCCGTACCAATGCTCCACCTAATGAGCTATCCGGGCGAGACATTGCTGACATAATTCATTGTTATTTTTTGGACGTGGGTGTAAACTACAGCACTAGTTTAATTCGCTCGAGCTATAACTATAGCATTTACATGATGAAAGTGTATGATAACACAGAGACTCCTGTATACTATATATTAGGTCATAATAATTCAAACAAATCATCCTCAAGGTTATAATAGCATACTTAAGTTTTATTCCAACAGACACAAAGATATCCCAACCAGGACTCAGACATGGATACCTTGACTTTCGTCATGTAAATGTTATAGTTATAACTCGAATATATAAAACTAGCGCTGCAGTTTGCAGCCATAACAAATAAAAAAGAGTGAATTATGTCAGACAGGTACCGTCACCATAGCTCAAAAGGTAGAGCATTGATAGGACAAACCATGGTATCGAGGCTCGAGTCCTGGTCTCGATTTTTTCGCTCTGTTGATATAAACCTCAACTGTGCTACTGAAAAAGATAACTCCATATAATAAAAAAATAATAATAAAAACCCTTTTTCCCTTAAGGATAAGAAAAAGAATAGTTGTCACGCAATAAAGTTTTTTTTTTTAATTTTTACAATTTAAACAAAAAGAAAAATCCTGCACACGTATACATTATGAATGACTTTCCATCACAACCAGCATATTGTTACGAAATAGAACCTTTCCATGTGGTAAAAGGTAGATACAAAAAAAAAAAAAAAAAAGAAAAGAAAAGAAAATCATAAAATATTTGAAAAACAACTTTCAGCAATTAAATTCTTAGATAGTAATATAGTCGAATTATGTTGTGCAATGCTTTATATGATCTATCTAAACACAAAATATAGTATAGGTAAACTTAATACATTTGAAAAAAACATAGCACAACTGAAAAACATTTCCATCAATTATCAAGCATAGAAAATATTGCTTTTAAATATATTTTGGCAGTCTTTTAAAGTAAAATTTAAAATTACATTCATAATTTTCTTTAACGACTCCCTAAAGAAATAACTGTAATCGAAGATTATATTTGTCCCTGTAAACAAACGATAAGTTCTAAGTTCTACGCACATTATGTTTTATAGAAAATATCTTGTAGTGCGTATCAGTAACTCATGTGAATTTCGCAATGTCTTAAATAGTATGACATTGTTTAATATGTACTCCAATTAATAGTCAACAATAGATCCTAATGTATACTGATTCTTTTGAGTCACTCTTTCATTAGAGAATTTCAATAACACATATTAATGTCTTGGTAATCAAAGTATACTTATGAAAATTAAAGCACAAACAGGCAGATAGACAGACAGAAGAAGTAAGGTCAAAAACACATTTCTAACTCAACTATGCTGGAATGAAGGTGTAAGAAATAATTTGTAAAAAATGGGATATAGTTGAATAGCATAACTTTGTTGCAATAATTTCTTTGGGAAAAAAAATTGCATTCTGCATTTTTTCATCATGTATATTTCCGTATTAAAACAAGTAAATTACTGCATACTAACGGAATAAAACTACATTTCATAATTGTGACAAAGAATGATATGCATAAATTTATAACCCTTTTGCCACATTGATTTTTAATTGCGATAAATAATCGAATCTCTACTATAGAGCTTCGAGTGTTGACATTCTTAATATTCAAAAGTTCCTTCTTTGACTGTTAATAAACAATCAAAATGCATGATAGTCTACGAGTTTCAGTTTACTTTTATATATGCCTTTGAGATTAAACAAATATGAATAACATAACAATTCTTGTAAAATACGTGAAATTACTCAAATTTTTAAGGTTAAAGTAAGCACGTGATAAAGTGAATGAAAAGGAGTGTTTTGCAAAAGCACATATTTACGTTTTAGCTATAAAATCATACGTTCGAGTTGATCTAAGGATGAAATGGGATATGAGGATGTACATTCTTGAAAACCAAATCTCCGTTAATCAAATAAAAGTCGAATGAAAATGAATAAATATTTATAGATTAATTACATACCAGTAATTCCCAAATTGTAAATTTTAAACCGTTAAATCTTCAAAGTTAATACATCAAAAGAATTATGCACTCACTATTAATGATGAACTTCTAAGATTTCATGTATTTTCTTAAGTATACGTTTGTCTTCTCAAACTCTGTGTTAAAAGGATTGGAATTATTTTGAGGAATGATAAGCATTTTTTAAGAATACGGAAATTAACATTTCAATAAACAACAGTTTTACATAAACTACTTTTCCTTATTCATGCTCTTCTTAATGGGTAATAAACTTAATGTTAAACGATTTTTTTATGACAATGAACGTTTATTACAAAACAAAGTGATAAGTATCTGCTATGCAAGGTATTGTCCAACGGTATGTACATAATTTCCGCTTCTTTTTTGTAAACAATGGATTCTTCGACCAAAGAATGACTTGCATTTTCGGGCTGAAATTCTTTTGTGAAATATAGGTTTATATACTGAACATATTCCATGTGAAAAATACTGAAAATTTTAAAGCATTTAAAAAAATTAAATTTAAAATTTCAAACATATTTAATTTCTTTATAACTCGAGTTATAAAGAAATTAAATACAGTAGAACCTCTTTTATCCGAAACTCTTTTAACCGAAATCCATTTTAAAGAGGTTTTCAGTTTTACAATCACATTCCTTGTGTGCAAAGCCAATTTTAAAAGCTTTTTATTTTTTAATCATTTTAAAACATTTAAAAAAATTAAAAGTTAAACATATTTAATTTCTTTATAACTCGAGTTATAAAGAAATTAAATAAAGTAGAACCTCTTTTATCCGAAACTCTTTTAACCGAAACTCTCGGTTAACCGAAATCCATTTTTAAAGAGGTTTTCAGTTTTACAATCACATTCCTTGTGTGCAAAACCCATTTTAAAAGCTTTTTATTTTTTTTTAATTATCATATTCGTTGCTTGCAAGCGGTCCACCCCGAACTACGAGTACATATAAATATTTTCGATCCTCTTTCTTAGAGTTCCTTTGAATTTAACTTGCGCTCCCGTAAACTGCTGAGTAGAACGAAGAAAACGAGCAAATTAGCAAACTTTTGAATGTTTTGCGAAAACTTTGGCGTGGCTGGAGAATCAGAAAGATTATTATGAGGGAGGAAACTCCCCATACATTCAAATTTTGGAGATAGCCGTAAAAGCATCAGGGAAATACATTACGTTTGCAAGAACCCAACAGCTCCAATCCCGTGAACCGAGAAGCTGGAATATTTTAGTTTGCTGGATCTATGAAATTCATTTAATTATTAATAACGCAGTGTAAAGTCATTGAATTAGCAGTCCACTTAGCACAAACATACTTTCTTTATTTTGCCGGTTTCTTTACATATTCCCAGCCGTAAGGCCAGGTAAAATTAAAGGCAGGGAAGTGTCACTGATTACATAATAATTTTTGTAGTATCTTCTGCCACGAACAGACGTGTATCCGTGTTTTGTTGTCTTGGCAAACATTAGATGAAAAACACGCCAAACTTTCACCAAAAATATAAAAATAAGACACAATCTGGCGAAAACTGAACCAAACACAATAAAATAAATCTGATGACATATATATTATTATTTCATCAAATAATCTTACAAACCTTTCAATAAATCATTAAATGATTTAGATCAAGAGTAATAAAAACAGATTCTGTAACCAAATGATAAATTAAATTACACTTTTTGATTTATGACATGGTTTGCATGAAAGGAAATTACAAGTACCCTATGATTAATGCATAACGTAATTTTGAATTGCACAAAGAAATGATACCAGTTGATTTATCCGGCGTGAGATAATATAAACAGATTCCTTGAAATGCGTTACTTCTGGAGATACTAAATTATTATTATAGCTTAAAGTAGGGATGCACAACCTGTGGCCCGCGGGCCAAAAGTGGCCCGCCATGGGTTAACTTGTGGCCCGCGATCACAATTTATATAATTTCTTCGGGGTTTTTTTTTTTTTTTTTGACAAAATTTCGTCAATTTATAACTGGAAAAATTGCAATTTTTTGTCCATTTGTCGCAGGAAAAAATCGCGAATTTCGTCAATTTGCCCCGGGAAGAAATTGTAAATTTCATCAGAGCCAATTAAGAATCGCAAATTTCGTTAATCGAGTCGGGAAAATCGCGAAATTTATCCATGAGTCGCAGAAAAATCTCAAATTTCGTGGTTCAACTGGGGAAAAATCTCGAGTTTTGTCAGTTTAACGCGAGAACAAATCGCGAATTTCGACAATTTGCCGCTGAAATGGAAATTTCGTCAAAATCAGTTAAAAATCGTGAATTTCGTTGATCGGACGCGTTAAAAATCGCGAATTTTGTCGATTATATAATCCTTGATCGGTTGCTGAAAAATTGCGAGATTTGTTAGTTGATCGTGAGAAAAAAATCGGAATTTTGTCAATTTACCGCGGGAAAAATTATAAATTTCGTCAGACTCAGTTAAGAATCGCAAATTTCGTTTATCGGGCGCGGAAAATTTTCGAATTTTGTTGATTGCGAGAGGAAAAATTGCGAATTTTATCGACTCGGCTAGGAAAAGTCTCAAATTTCTTTAATCGGGCACAGAAAAATCGCGAATTTTGTCGATGAGGTACGGAAAAATTGCAAATTTTGTTGATCGGCTGCGGAAAAATCGTGAGTTTCGTCAGTTTATCGCGAGAAAAATGTCGAGTTTCGTCAGTTTATCGCGAGAAAAATGTCGAATTTCATCAATTTGTCGAGTAAAAATTACAAATTTCTTCAAAGTCAATTAAGAATCACGAATGTCGTAGATCGGACGCGGAAAAATCGCGAATTTTGTCAAGGAGCTGCGGAAAATTTTCGAATTTTGTTGATTGCGAGAGGAAAAATCGCAAATTTTATCGACTCGGCTCGGAAAAGTCTCAAATTTCTTTAATCGGGCACAGAAAAATCGCGAATTTTGTCGATGAGGTACGGAAAAATTTCAAATTTTGTTGATCGGCTGCGGAAAAATCGTGAGTTTCGTCAGTTTATCGCGAGAAAAATGTCGAATTTCATCAATTTGTCGAGTAAAAATTACAAATTTCTTCAAAGTCAATTAAGAATCACGAATGTCGTAGATCGGACGCGGAAAAATCGCAAATTTTGTCAAGGAGCTGCGGAAAATTTTCGAATTTTGATGATTGCGAGAGGAAAAATCGCGAATTTTATCGACTCGGCTCGGAAAAGTCTCAAATTTCTTTAATCGGGCACAGAAAAATCGCGAATTTTGTCGATGACGTACGGAAAAATTGCAAATTTTGTTGATCGGCTGCGGAAAAATCGTGAGTTTCGTCAGTTCATCGCGAGAAAAATGTCGAATTCCATCAATTTGTCGAGTAAAAATTACAAATTTCTTCAAAGTCAATTAAGAATCACGAATGTCGTAGATCGGACGCGGAAAAATCGCGAATTTTGTCAAGGAGCTGCGGTAAAATTGCAAACTTTCTTGATCGGCTATAGAAAAATCGCGAGTTTCGCCAGCCTTTTGCGGGAAAAAATCGCAAATTTCGTCAATTCGTCACGCGAAAAATTACAAATTTCGTCAGATTCAGTTAACAATCAAAAATTTTGTTAATCGGGCACAGTAAATTCGCGAATTTGTCGATGAGGTACAAAAAATTGCAAATTTCGTTGATTGACTGGGGAAAAATTGCGATTTTGTCAATCTGTCGCGGAAAAAAATCACGAATTTTAACAATTGATAGAAAAAATTACAAATTTTGTCAATTGGTTGCAAAAATATTGCGAAATTTTTCAATCATTCGTGAAAAAAAATCGTGAATTTTCCCGAAAATTCGCGAATTTCGTGAATAGCTCATGGAAAAAATTACAAAATTTGTGCGTCGGTCCCAAAAAATATCATGAAACAGAAATCTATTAGTCGCAGGAAAAAATCGCAAATTTCATCGATTGTGCGCGTAAAAGAAATCGCGATTTTTCCCAATTTATAGCGCGAAAAAAATCGCAAATTACATCAACGCATATCAGGAAAAAATCACGCTTGTCGATTGGTCATTGGAAAAAAATTGCAAATATTGTCACGTAAAATTTCTCAAAATCGCCAATCACTCAGGAAAAAATAATCGCGAATTTTGTCAATCGTTTATGGAGAAAACTTGCAAATTTCGAAGATCGATCGCAGAACAAACAAGTCGCGAAATAATTCGATCGGGGGCGGAAAAAATTGAAATTTTCGTTGATCCGTTGTGGAAAAAAAAATCGCGAAATTTGAATAGTTATCGCTGAAAAAAATCGCGAATTGCGTCAATCGCAGGTATAGCAAATTTGTTGTTAGAAAAGATTGCAAATTTTGCCAATCTGCAATGGAAAATTACCGCGAAATCTATCAATCGGTCGTTGATCAAAAATCGCGAATTCCGTCAATCAGTCGCACTTGATTGTCAAAAGAAAAACTAGTCGGATGTACCAATCCCAAAACTTTCTTCTATCTCATACATGTTAATAATACTTCAAAATTCGCTATCACACTGCCAAAATTAAATGGCAATCTATGCATCTCATGAGGATTCTAAAGATATGAAATTCCGTGCATTAGTTTTTGAGCTATGACTATCGCTGAAATCGTCTAAATCCAGCAAAATGCTGCCTAGCAGCGCCACCTATTGGGTGATTTATACCAAATCCTAATCAGCAACAATTTATGTCAACGTCTGACTGAATCTGAAGTTTGGAGAAAATACGTGCATTAGTTTTTGAGATAGAGCTATATCGAAAATCATGAAAATTCCTGCATAGCAGCGCCACCTATTGAGTGATTAACACCAAAACCTAATTAACAACAACTCGTGTCAACATGCAACTAAATCTGAAGTTAGATAAAAATTCGTCCATTAGTTCTATAGATAGAGCTATTGAGGCAATCGTGAAAAAGTCAACACAGAAGCGCCACCTGTTGGGCGATTTACACCAACACATAATCAGTAGCAAGTCATATCAAGGACTAACTGAATCTCAAGTTTGATGAAAATCTGTGCGTTAGTTCTTAAGATAGAGCTATTGGGGAAATCGTGTAAATCCTGAAAAATTCATCATAACAGCGCCACCTGTTGGGCGATTTTTCACCAAAACGTAATCAGCATCAATTCATATCAAGGACTAACTAAATCTGAAGTTTGATCAAAATCCGTGCATTAGTTCTTGAGATAGAGCTATTGCGAAAATCGGGGGAAATGCAGCATAGCAGCGCCACCTGTTGAGCGATTTACACCAAAAACTAATCAGCATCAATTTGTATTAGGGACTAACCGAATATAAATTTTTATTAAATTCCGTGCATTAGTTCTTGAGATAGAGCGCCCACAATATTTGTATCACATACACACAGACAGACAGACAGACTCACAGAGTCACAGACAGACATTTTGTAAAAACATGTTTTTTGGAATCTCTGACCCCTAAAACGTGTAAATCCGTCGAAAACCGGAATTCGAAAATTTTCATGAATCCAATACTTTCTTCTTGTAAAGATAGAAGAAAGTGAAAAAGAGTTTTGTTAATAGTCCACAGAAAAAATAGCATAATTAGTCCATCATGCCTTGTTATTTCAAAAATAAGTTTCCTTTTATTTTAAATGAAGTTATTCTTCAATATATATATTTTTTATAATTTTCAATAACGTTCAATTATTTAGAAATTTTGTGTATTTTTTTTTCTTCAAGTTGCCATTTGTCAAGAAGGAACAGTTAGTCTTCATAAAGTGTTGAATGGTTATTCATACAGAGGCGAAGAAGCCCTGCATTCCTTCATACAATTATTTATTTCAGTTTGTTTATTTTTATTATTGACAAAAAATAATTATTCATCAATAATAAAGACTTATTACACCCCCCCCCCCACCTCCCCGATATAGAATTTTCTCTGTGTTACTGATGTGGCCCTCGACAACCCAAAAATTTTTGTAAGTGGCCCTTCTCTTAAAAAGGTTGTGCACCCCTAGCTTAAAGTATACCAAATAATAATATATCACCGGTAAATTAAATGCTTCTATTTACCAATCATATAACGGTTGCTAACAAACTTGCAATATCTTATTCTGCCTTTTATTAAGTTTTAAAAAGTAAATACGAAAAGAAAGAATGATTAATGATAGAACATAGATTTCCTTTTCAGAATAAAATGAGCGACTGATTAAAATATTTACGTAGTTTAATAATTAATGTCTCGTACGCAATTTAAGTGAAATATATGTGATCAACATCACAGTTATGATACTGGTGAACTAATATTATTAAAAAACCCATGATAGAGCTTCAAAGCAAAGGCAATCGAAACTGCGAGAAACAAAACATTTTTTCAAATCCTTGTGATATATGTAAAAGATACTTAATTTCAAAATAAAAATTCCGGTATTTATTCTTGCTTCTATTTTGCTATTTCTTTATTTTTTATTAAACACGTGTTACCATAATAAGAAATATTCCATATATTTCTCCTTAATCTTAAAATTGAAACATTCTCGATTATCCGAAAATTTCGATTTTCCGAAAGATGTTCGGTCCCAATTACTTCGGATAATCGAGAAGTTCTTGGACCACTTCCCGGATTTTCGTAATTTGTGCACTGTTGTGTGCGGAAAATGTGTAACTTTAATTTGTTTTCAGGATTTTTAAAAACGTTAATTATAAAATTCATAATAAATTTTAAAGTGATGTCTTTTCATGAGTGACTGTGTCGTTAATTAGTATATTTTCACAGTTCTCACTGAAAATGAAAAATCCTGAAGACCATGTATTTGAAATATAATACAGAATCTCTGTCGAAAATTCCATACATATACCTTAAAAGGACTTATATATATATCCTTTCAAAGTTGATATTTCATGAAAAAATGCATAACATGAGATAAATAAAGTTAAAGTTTCCGTCAGAGGGCAGGTAGCACGCGGCATCACAAGACAAAAAATGTTAAATCTCCGGATCTAATCATGATAAAAGTTGCGGTATTTAACTCTAAAACTCTGTGATTTATTTTAAGCCAATAAAAGAAATTGCATATTTTTTTTTTAATTTTCTGTTCTGCATACCCTTAATATCTACTAATATGTATAAATCATTTCGAATCTCCGCTTTTCTTAATTACTGAATATCTTTATCATTAAACAAAAGTACTATACGAAAAAATGGTAGATAATAGGAACACAAAACAAGCTACGAGTAAAATAAAAATCATGAATCTTATAGGATGTCAATAGTTCACATAGTGGTAGCCACAAAGTCCTTATGATTCAAAAATTCCATGGAAAAATAACATTCAGAATACAAGATAAATACAATCAATCTTAGAAGAACATTTCTCTCAAAGGAGACCAATCGCAAAATTTTTTTAAACGGAAATAGCAAGAAATCTTAATCACATTCAGCCTATAATATGCAAAATTAACTAGTAAGTTAAATAAAATTGTGCTAATATTATTTAATTAAAAAACAACCTTTAAAATGGGTTTTTTAAGAAAAGCTAGCGAAAGGAAGTACTGGAAAGGGAGTCAAGAAAGCCTTTAAAGGGCATATCGTTGAACAGCCCTGCTCTAGAGTGCCCGGTCACCGATTAGGATCCCATCATTAATACATGCTCGAAAGAACTGATATCTGTTAAATTCATGCTCCCAACCATAATGTGTGTACTATATCTTGAGGTAAATTATTGATTAGATACGTTTTCTCTGCCTATGCCTTGTTCTCCATAAAACTAAAGTTTAATCTGAGCGCTTCATAGGTACAAATGTACACTATTCACAGAAATCCTAGCCCACATAATAGTAGGTTTCATAAATGGTTTCATAAATAGTATTCATTTTCCCATATATAAATTAAAGTACTATAGTTTGTAATATATGCTATTTATTAGTAAATATTGATACTTCAACAGGCAAGTAAAAGATTATTATTTCTGTTGTGAAGAAGAACACTTAATGATTTTAATTGACTTCTCCAAATTATTTTATAACGGGGGGGGGGGGGATTCTGAAATTTTTGAGACACGGCTAAATGGTACAAGTTAAACTTGCCAGCACTTGAGAGTGTTCAAAGTAGACCCCTCCAAGATCAATGCACATTTGTAGGCGAATTTTCCAAAGATTAAGTGCTTTAAGCCATCCATTTCTTGGATTAGATGAAAAATATTTTTTATAACCTCATCAATCTCATGTTCGGAATGAAAAGGACGCCCACGTAAGTTTTTTTTCGATTTTAAAATTGCCAAAAGTCATACATAGCAAGATCAAGAGAATAGGGTGATTGCTTTATCACTTTGATGTTTTTTTGTTAAAGAAATTCGACGGAAATCTTGGAGAGTGAGAAGATGCAATGCCATGGTGAAACATGAGTCCACTAATATTCTTTTCTTGGAAAATTTCTGAAAGGCACTTAGTAGTATACCAATTAGCTGTAAATATCTTCTGTCCCTCTATCTTATGACTTTGACTAGAACTGTACTTATGAAGAACACTGCATACATTACATTTTTATTGCTCGTTGTCTTTTCACAATTTTTGATTTGAGATCACCTTCAAAGACACATACTTGACTTTCTTGACGTGTTGGAACATCATAAAAAGTATGTCACATCATCGTTACTAATGGTTTTAGATAACATGCAGTGGTCACAATCGTTAAGTAATTTTAGGGTTTCGTTACCGATTCTGACACGCTCCGCTTTTTCGTGTTCTGTTAAATTATTGGAGACCAAATGACAAACTACTTTTTTTCATATGCAGTCCTTCATGAATAATTTTTGTTTCTTGATACAAAAGAGAATTTCGCCCTTTTCTAATTTCTATAATCCATCTAATACAGTGGCACGAGATGAAGATTCATTTTCATACGCTAATTATAGACGTTAAATACATTCTTCTTGATTTAACTCCGCTTTAAAAATCATAGAAAATCATAGCTAGATAATGCTCTCGCTTCAACTCTACTTTCTCTTCTTTCAAAATTTCTCTTCTTTCTACGATATCTAAATTGCAGTTGTTGCCCCGAATTATCATCTTCGGACATAAAAGAGTTCAAATTTACATATCCGAAATATAATCTTTTTTAGGCGCTTATCGTCGACCTTTGTTTCCAAAATTTCAGAGTTACCCTTGTATACAACATAGCATTGCTTCCATATAGTGATATATAATTTTCATACGTACTGATCGTAAATATCCGAAAACAATAGAAAATATAATATTAGTAATTATTTAATAGGTAATATTGTATTAAGTCTATTCTCAGGGAAAGGTCTATAACATAAGTTGTATAATACTTTAATTGTTTTTAATTGTAAAGTTTTCAAAAGTAAATATGCGAAAACGCATTAGAACATAGAAAAATTCAGTCTCATACTTATATATATAAAATCTTTAGGAGAATTTGTATTAGAATAAAAAATATAATAACTACTAACATTTATGTTTTTAATATTTTCTCTGTAAGAAAGGGTGAAGTATCATTATGCTCTGCTGCGTAAAAATTTACCAATAAGAAATAACAGAACTGCCATATTTTAAAAGCCTTTTTAAAAGTCAAATAAACATAATTGAGTTACAACTTTTACTTTATAAGTAAAGTAATAAACGCATACAAATGATGTAAATTTTATTAAATAATTTTTCTGTTTATTTGACTTGAATAAATGTGTAAGTTATTAAAATAAACACTTCTAATAAAAGCTTTTCTTTTTTGTGTTTTATGGGTTATGAAAATTAATTGATTTGACAAATTACTTTAAGGAATAACATATTTCATAGTTTTGTGTGAAAATAATCAAAATGCGCCTAGGAATCTTATCTAAACAACATTATATACCACAAAAAGTTTTGTATAAGCGTATTATTCAGGTTTCTCAAGCAGGAACATCGATTTTTTGGTGTGCAATCAATGCCCCATTAAACATTTTCAGGTGCGTCGCTGAATTTATACACGCAAAAAATATGTAAGAAAATAGTACTAATAATAAAATGTAACTGATACTTAATTAAAAATTATTAATAGAAATTTGTACAAAAGCATTACTTAACACTAGAAAACAGGAATTCTGCTTTTTCAGAATTTAGTGTCGCCACATAGGAAAACAAAAATATATGTATATATAAATAGTACAAGACATATTTCCATTTTAAGACTTCACAAACACGCTTTTATCTATATATATAAAAGAAAGTCTGGATTTTGTATTAATCAACGCGCAGCCAAAACTACTGAACCTAAAATCTTGAAAATTGGGGTAAAAATAGTTCTTATGGCATTGAGTGCCGCTAAGAAAGGATTTTTCAAAATTCCACCCCTAAGGGGGGTTAAAAAGAGAACGAACTTTTAAAAAATTCCTTTAAAATCTGATTTTATAGTTATTTTTCAACTGATAACATATTTTGGTGTGTTTTTGTATGCTGAATCGAATGGTACTAACTAAATTCTTTTAAGCCCAATAGTTCGCGAGACATTTCATACTTTTTTAATTTGGCACTATCTTTGGCGCCAAAACCTGAATTTTTCAAGTGATAATTTCTAAAAACTCACTCTTTTCATTCTGTTACAATAGCAAAGGAAAAAATTCAAATTGAATAATTTTTTAACCAATCCTTTTGGTTAAATAAAAACAACTTCGTCAATTAGAAAAAAAATTCAAAACCCTCAAAAGCTAAAACTAAATAAATAAAAAAAAAAAAATTAAAAAAAAAAAACTGTGGTTCTTTCGTTCTAATTTTCGTCGCGATACCATGCCAAAATGTATGGTATCGCGCCATTTATTTCAACTCTAATCGTGCAAACGATTTTTATTGCAAACCGTGCCACACATTAACATTTGCTAATTATTGAATGTGAATATTTTTATGCAGGAATTTTTAATGATGGAATTTATTTTATTCCCTCATAATCTCGCAAAACATTTTAATTTGTTATTTTTTTAATAGAAAATATTTATTACTGATACTGATATAGATTTTACCATTTCGCAGTTATCTGATTATGAGGAAGCTACAATAAAATTATTTCAGAAGTTAAGAATTATACATATAAAAATGTTTTGTTCAAAAAACCATGAATGTCTTCATTGAAAGAATGAAATGTTTACTGCAATGTGAGACATGCGTGTTACGTACGCCATGCTTCAGTAGTAAAAGACATTTACAATTTCAAGACTGCAGTTTAAATTGACTATATTTTATGACTTGCAAAATATATATTTATTCTTATATTTTAAGTATTTATTTTGGTACCCGTCGACCAATTTCGCCAAATTATATAAATCGCCAAACCACTCGCCAAATTATACAAATTGACATAATTTTTATTTTAAATAACGAAAGAACAAATAAATTAGTATAACATTAATAAAAATGCATTTAAAACGTCGAAATAAAAATCACCTGATGACGTAAATACGTGTAACTTGCTTAAAGTCAAGTGAATGTGACATTTACGATCAACCATTATTGGCATTTAATCTTATAGTCTGACAATAGATTTTTGGTCGACGGGATAACCAAGTAGTACCATTATTTTAATTGATTTAAAAAAATGGTAGGTCAAAGTCTGTAATTTTCAAAAGTTATATTTTTTAAATGTTCATTTTTTTATCAACAAAATTATTATTATTATTTTTTTTTTCAAATGTATCATTTCATTTTTGTGCCAATTATTACACTTGGTGAAAATGGTGTTGGCATAACAGGGAAATACCAAAACAGTTACTGATTTGATTTCAAATGTAAAGAAAAAAGTTTTAATGAGCAATAAATATTGTAAATATGACTATAACTCAGATTCTAGGGAACAGAATTTTGTAGAGCTTACACTGTTAAATAGTAAATTTGGTTTATAAAAGGTTTAATGTAAAAACCATCATTCTAAGTTGCTACGGGAGTTCTAAAATTAGTTGAACTCGATTATGAAAGATTTCAAGTCAACTAATTTAATGCACAGTAAGTTAGATAATATTTCAGGGATTTTTTCAATATTTATCATATCATTCTGTGTTGTTTAGTTACGGAGCTATGCGGAAAAAGTTCTCAGTGGTAGAGTAAAGAAAATTGGAAGATATACGCTCAGAGATAGGGTATACTAGAGAGTATATATGCTATAGTTATGGAAGTTGAGCTGAGTTCCTTAAAAAATCCAGAAGTGATGCAGTATATACCTACCCCTACCTCCCAGAGAGTTCTATAATCAGGTTAACGCGATTATGAAAGTTGTATTTAACTATCTCAATATATATATAATGCAAAGAGAAATTTCATTCCGGCCGCTTATATCCTGAGTTCTGCTGAATAAATTTTGACGGGACTTACATTGTTAGTTAGATAATTTTTCAGAAAAGATGTTAGTATAAAACATAACGTTCTACGTTGCTTAGTTAAATAATTATGAGGAAAGTTCTAAATCAGATGAACCCAATTTTGAAAGATTTGCTTTTTTTAAAGGTTCCACTGAATGAATTTTTATGGGATTTAAACTGTTAATTAGATCATTTTTAGGGAAGGTTTCGGTGTATTTTCCAGTTTAAACGATTCTGCTAAGTGGATTTCGATGCAACTTGATCGGTTAGTTAATTTTTCAGTAAATGTTTTAGTATAAAGCACATATCATTTGCTGTTTCTTGGTTGTTAGATTGCTTGATTGTAGAATTATAGATGAAAGTTCTAGAATCAGCCGAACCCAATTATTATGAACGACCAGTCTTTTCAATAAGTCAAATTAACAGATTCTGATGAGACTTGCACTGATAATTTTTCATGAACGCTTTTAGTATATTACACATTGTTCTATTGTTCTTTACCGAATCCTACACTAACAAATCAACTAAAGAAATTGGTCCTTAACAGTCTAAATTTTGTATGAATCAATAAAAGATATAATAGCGTAATGACATTCATATTGCTTTCAGCAATTCGGTTGGATACACCAGGTAAATGTGCATATTGCTTTAAAACGCATGATCAAATTCACAGATATATTTTGTTTCATTCAAGATTTCTTTAGAAAAACCGACCAGCGTAGCGGGCGAAGGCGTCTAGTTTTATATAAAATGACGTTATCCGCATCCGCTGAAAAAATTTCATTTACGATCCAGTCTTAAACAACATCAACAGAAAAGTACGCATAAGGCGTCACTATCGCTGAATAATACACATAATATGAATATACTATATATATGACTATATACACTATATATATGAATACACTATATATGAATAATACACTAATGAATCATTGGACTTCATTTGTTTGTAACATTAATATAGATACTTAAAATTAAATATAGTTTAAGGGCTTAATTTCTAACAAAAAAAGTGCCGGAGCCCTAATATTCTGCGGTGCCGGTACAACAACCGTACTTCCCCCCCCCCCCCCTGTCACTCCAATCTGCATATTTAGTTTTCGTACTTTTTTTGCTTTAGCAAAACAAAAATTTCAAATATACCTATCAGCATATACTTAGCTGTCAGCTATTCCACTTTTTAGTTATCACTCTTTCTGAATAGTAATCTTTGCCTTATTTTCATGTTAATTAATTTCAGAATTCTGCGATTAAATAGGGTAAGTATTATGATTAAGAAATAGTGTTAACACAAAAAAGGGATAGTTCGCAGCTATGCATTTTTAAGAAAAAATGAATGAAATTTACAGAAATTAATATTTATATGCGGGAGAATGAAACAATGTTTTATAATTTCTAATAAAAGGTGCATATCTTAAACTATACTCCATTCCTTCCGCATAACAATCTTTTGTGGTGAGTCTCTGGAAATCAGATTAAATTAAAACTTTTACACCGTTAACGGAAAGAATCTATGCTTTTATAGAAAAATGGCAAACACTGCTCGATTGCTTTCTATGAGAATAACAATATAAGGCAATTATATGTAATTACAAATGAAAGTGACTTCGTAAATGTGCAGAGCAGAGCCTTAGCATGGGTACCGCGCGTGATACAAAATAAATAGAAAAGTCATTAACTTGATTTTAATACTCGTACACAATAGAAGACAAAAAAGGTAATTTACACTTCGATTTTTTGGAAGCGCTGTTACACTGGGCTCCGGAGCCCTATATCAATGAGCTCCGGTGAATTACGACTAATATTTAATTATTTACTAAAAACAGAGAATTACCGGAGTCGGGCTCCGGTGGGCTCCGGCGCAAATTAAGCCCTGATGTTTCTCCATGTTTCAACAAAAATGATTCGTTTATATTTTTTCAAAATATAAGCGCGTATTTTAATTACATTTTCTTTCGGTTGTTATGAGAAAATAGCAACAAAAAATGTAATTACTATTTTACAACTATTTTTCCTTTACTTTCTACAAAAGTGGAGTACTTCCGTTGCCAATATTAAGCAAATGGCTCTAAAAACTACGAAAAAATTAATATTTAAAAAATAAATTGAGATGCGGTTTTCAAACAAAATGCATTTTAAAGTACTTTTTTTTTTCCCAATACGACGGTATAAAAACTGAAAATGTGCTATGCTTAGAAGTTTTAAAAATTGCTATAGAGTATTTAATCGTACAATGAAACATGTGCTTTGTTTTACGGCTGGCTTATACAACGTAACGTTCTTTTTTGGAGACGACACAAAATAAGCTGGGAGAAAGAAATAGCATACCGGGGGCTAATAATTTAGATCATATGAATACAATTGTTCAAACTGAAAGAAACAATACCCAACCCGTGGCACGAACCCAGACCTTTGTCTTAAATTGCCAATGTACCACCGTTTGAGCTATCTGGGATGACAACCCGGCCATATTTCGCTCAAATATCCTTTTTTTGCTCAGTTTGAAAAATTGAATTCGTATCATAACTTTACCAATCATATGGTTGAGTTTAAAATAATATTGATAATGTAGATGTTAATGCAGGTAATTTATCATACGTATTTGTCTATAAAATACGTATGTTGATTGAATATGAAAATGCAGATTTTAGAATCGGTCGCATTCTTAAATCCCATATGCCAGGCTGAGAAAATTAACTAATACACTATAAAAAGTACTCAGAAACGATTTTGAAAATCAGTGCTAGCAAAAGAAACTTAGTTTTTATAAATGCTTCTTTTAATCTCGAAATCATATTTGCTCATGAGATTCCTAAAAGTAAAGAATGCTTTTCAGAATTGTGTGTAACTCGGGAAACGTTATTATACCATTTCGTTTGTGGTTATGGTATATATTTCTAGAGTAAGAAACATTTTTCGTTATACATCACTTTTAAGAATTTAACATAATTTTTTTTCTGAGCGTTCTTTCCTGCTTTTGAATTATTTAAGACATGTGCGCCGCCGTAATTATGCATATATATATACAGTAATTTTGTAATATAAATATTTGTAATACGTGTATAAACAGGAATACAGAAAATACTTTTATTAAATACTGTGTCATTCAAGAGTTAAGCCAATAGCGGGGGGGGGGGGGGGATTTCTGCCAATCAGACAAAAACAAGTGGTGTCGAATGTGTAATTCAAAGAAAAGGTAATATAACCTGAAATATTACTATTTCACTATTGTTCTTTTTTTGTTCATATACACTGCTGACCATTAAAATTGCAACACCAGGAAGTGATCTGACGAACGTCAAAATCACATGAAAGGAAGAAGAGGTTGGAATATGCAAATGATTAGTATTTCAGCGCATTTAGACGACGCAGACAGGAGAAGCGACATCTGAAGCACTGCGTAAAAGAAAAGTTGCGTAGTGGATTTCTCATTCGGAAAGCGCTTTGTAAGGACGGCGTTTGCTCAGAATATCGTGTCATGCCTCGAATAAGAAGAAGATATTTGCTTACCAGCTGGTGTCGGAATTCGATAGAAGCAAGATCGTTGCCTATCGAGAGTGTGGGTTATCGTTCCGTGATATCGCCAGTCGCACTTGTCGAAATCCAACCACTGTCATGCGAATATGGAATCAATGGGTTGCTGAGGGTCATACTGAACGGTATGCAGGAACTCAGCGCCCTCCCATGACTAAAGCCCGAGAGTACAGACATATTGTGAGGTCAGCCATGCAAAACCGTTTAACCACATCACGGACCATTAGTCAGGAAATGGACATGTTTTCAGCGCGCCCATTATCCGCTCGTACGGTGCTACGACGTTTACAGCAGAGTGGGCTGTCAGCACGGTGACCTTTACTGCGGCTTCCCCTTTCAATGCAGCATAGAGAGAGACAGCGACTGTGGTGCGCTGAACGACAAAATCTGGATCCGGGAGTTGGACAACGTCGTCTTTTCAGACACGTCCTGGTTCTTCGTGCAGTATTCTGATGGTCGTATACGTGTCTGGAAACTCTGAGGAGAACGCTCGTCGGCTGCTTACATTCGGTATTGGCATAGGTGCCCTGCACCTGATATGATGGTTTGGGCAGCCATTGGGTACACGACACGCACATCTCTAGTTCGGATCGATGGTTATTTGAACGCAGATCGGTACATTTCTGACATCTTACGTTTAGTGGTTGTGCCCTGTTTTCGAGACCTGCCAAACGCCAACTTCCAACGAGATAACGCAAGACCACATGTTGCACGTCGTGTTCTGACCTTCCTCGATACACAGGGTATTCGATTGCTGCCCTGGCCTGAACGGTCTCCAGATCTATCACCCATTGAAAACATCTGGTAATAGATTGCTGAGAGACTGGCTCTCCACCCGTCTCCAGCTAATACGTTTGATGAAGTGTGTCATAGACTTGAAGCAGCATGGAATGAGTTGCCCGTTTCTGTCATCCAAGCCCAGATCGACTCCATGCCTAACCGTGTAAGTTTTAGCTGCTATTGGGGGCAAATGTTTCTACTAATTTCGCACCCCTGTAAACCCCCAAACTGCTTACAAATTTATTCATTTTGTTTTCATACCATACCGTTTACGTACAATAAATATCTTTTTCTTGTATTTTCTTTCCTTCATGGTGTCGCAGTTTTAATGTGTAGCAGTGTATTTTTCCATTTGTCCTAATTTTACTCGCTGCTCTTACTATAACATGGATTTCTGTCTTCGAAAATATTTTATTCAATGTAATTGAAACCAGAAATTTCATTAAATAAAATAAATTATTTACTAACAGCTTAGAAACAGATAATTTTTCCTTAAATCGTTCTTCTGGTTTAAATAATATTTTTTTGACTTAAAAAAATCGAAAATTTGGCAGCTATGCTATAAATTCTCATTCAACTTTCAAATTTAAAGTCTTTACCGAGTAACAACTTTCTTTGTATAATTCAATTAATAATTTTATGACTTACAAACATATTTAGTTCTTACATTTTGTAAAATAAGAATTTTTTCTCTTTTGTAAATATTTAAATTACCATTATTTATTTTTTAAACATTAAAATGTTCAAGACTTTTTAAAAATATTTTACACTTAACAACTGATTTATGTGAGCCATTTATTTCCTGAAAATAAAATACTACGCTTATAAAATTTTCAACAAGTTTCTTATGAGAGAGTGAAATTTGTTGAAGTTTCGAAAATATAATAAAGCTATCACATATATTACCACAACATTTGCACTTTTTATGATGTGTGCAATATTATATATGCAATAATGCATTTCCGATATATTAGATTTCGTTGAATGGCGTAACACATACGAAAAAATGCACTACATTCTTTTACCCATCTCTGAAACCCATACATTATATACAACATAATATTTACTTATGAATGAATATAGCGCCATACTTTGTGTTGAAATTTTAAACTTGTGTGTAAACATACATTTACCAGTGAATTTATGAGATTTTTCTTTTACTGCTTAAATAAAACATACCAAATTTGCATGCATGGCAAATGTATTATGTGAAGGATTAAGAGATTTTAAACAATGGTGCAACTTGAAAGAGTTTATATTTGCTAGAGTTATTCATAAAGTACACAATATAATTACAGGTATTATTACAGAATATAATTACGCAATGTTTTATAAAATATAAATGTAATATTGTTTCATATACGTTTATGAAAACAACTCTTATATTCAGCGAGGTAATTTAGAGCCAAAATTATACCGTTTTTACTATGCCAGTGATATTTCATTCTCATATATAAACGCGGATGCATTCAATGCTGCAAAAAAAATATCTGTTGAAATGAAGAACTGCAGTTTATCTGCTTGCGCAAAATAAATAAATAAATAAAATAAAAATGTTCTACTTTTTACTTTATATAAAAAGTAACAATATTTTTTTTTTATGCGCGAAATGTGATTGAGCTCATAATACCACCTGCATGTATCTAACTATTGTTTATCATTTTTAGGTGCGTTCGTAATTATATAAATCCGTAGCACCTATAGTTTTCGTCTAGTCCATCCGTCTGTCTGTCAGTCCGCATATAATAGCGCAAAAACTACCGAACGGAATGATTTGAAATCTTAAATTAATTGTTGCACACTTTTGTCGAGTCACTTCAAATTTAATAAAGATCGGATGTGGATTAAATTACAGGGACAGCCAAAAGTATTCCGTTAAATTAAGGCCAATGGAAAAAAAATCTCTCAAGTGAATTTTAATGAAGTTAAACCATTTCGAACATAATGAAAGTGATATGCATTTATGAAGTACACTAAAATATGCATTCTGTAGAATTTGAGTAGCAATGAATATTTATTATTCATTTAGAGTGCCACGCAAAAGAATTCTGTTACATAATGTTATAAGGGGAAACATTATTTAAGACGAATATTAATTATATTAAACTATTTCACCTATAATGAAATTGATATAAGTTGCTGAGATTTACTACAAGTTACTTCCTGTATAATAGAAAGTGCATAGTATTTACAGGGACTTACAGAAGATTTCGGATACTATACTGTACCGAAATACTGTATATTAGCGATAATTGCATTTTTAGTTATGGTAAGAGTTTTTAACTCAATTTTTGCATATTACGTTGCGTGTATAAAAGTTGTAAATACTATACAGAACTACACAAAAGAATTCGTAAGGGTTACTGAGTATGAACGAAAATAGTTTAAAGGTGGTTTTTAATACATTGATATTGTTTTTGTTTTTTGGGTTTTTTTTTTTTATACATGGCCGTCTATGGATGAATATCTCTGGAAGTGTGCTTTCAGTAGTTTTAGGCGTAATTTAGTCTTAAATAAATTTTAGCTAAATAGTGGCATTTGTATAAAGATAGTAGGTAAAATACAGGGCTGTACAAAAGTATTCAATCAAATTGCCGCCTATTGGTATAAATTGCTGAAAGTTAAATTTCAAGCTATTATGCCTTTTTAACACTTTCAACATAGTTGAAAGTGTTTATTAATTCGATTCGCCTGTCGGTCTGTCTGTCTGTGTGAATTCTAATACAGTTGGACTGCTCTGTAATTGATATATGTTATTGAGATTTATTATGCCATGTTCGGTAATGAAAATAAAGTATGTAGCGTTCATAGTTTATTTACAGAGCCGCTCAAAAGTATTCCATTCGATTATAGTCTATAGCGAAATGACGTCAGTATATAAATACGTAGCACAAATAGTCGTCGTCAGGTCCGACCGTGTCTCAGTGCGTCTGTCCGCATATAACAGCGCAAAAAATACACAACTGAATAGTTTGAAATTTAATATATATAATCGTGGCAGAACTTTGTCGAGTCATTTCAAATTTTATAAAAATCGAATCAAAACTTAAAAAGATATTAATAAAAGTCCTCTTCATTCTATTAAATACTATCACACGTAATTAATTTATTGATATATGATAGGCAATGATTCTTGGTTGCCATAGATGAAGTCCTTTTATTTCCGTATTACTGAATTTAATATATAGAATCGTAATAAAATTTGTATTTATGCTTTTTTTCATAAGTGTGCAACAGGTATTGCACCAAGATCTGAATACTTATAAAACTAATTATAATACGCACGCACCTCATTTGCCACGATTGATGTACAATTTCCAACTTGTTTTTTTCTAAAAGGGGATATAAATTAAACAATGTTTTAACATTTTCCATCATAGTTGAAACGTGTTTAGGAATTTGGTTTGTCTGTCCTCATCCCCGGCAATCTGTCTCTCTGCCTGTCCGTGCTCTAACGAGCGTCAATATACTGGGATTGACATGTAATTTATATATGGTATTAATGTTCGCCATGGAATGTTTGGTATTAAAAATAAAGCGTGTAGCATTTATAGTTAACTTACAGGGGCAATCAAACTTTTTCCGAAACATTATGGCGTATGAGGTAAAATTATTTGCGGTGTATTTCAATGGTGTTATACTATTTTAAACATAATGCAATTTACATACATTATTGACGTGTATTAGAAGCTGTTTACTATATAATATTTTATGTGCGTGTTCAGGGAGAATCAAAAGTCTACAAAAAAAATTCGGTCGCAGCGTATTTTAATCATGTGTCTCTGTTACAAACATAACGAAATTGATATGAATTTCTGAGGTGCACAAGAACATGATTTCTTTAGAAAATAGGGTGCAAAGCAGATACCTTTTTTTACAGGGTCACACAAAAGAGGTTGGTTATATGATGGTTTACGGGGGGGGGGGGGATTGTTTGCAGCGTATTTTAGTTATGTTTCACTATTTCAAATGTAAAGAAATTGATATATATTACTTACTACAAGACACTTCCTGTAGAATATGATGCGCAGAACATTTGTCGTTCATTTAGAGGTACACACAAATGATATCGGATATAGTACTAATCCGAAGTACTGTTTATTAGGGATGATTATTAAAAGTGCGTTTACAGTTATGGTATACATATTGAAGCAAAGTTTTGCATACTGCGTGATGTGTATAAATTATACAGACCATATACAATGCTACAGAAAAAAAATAGGAATTATGACTAAGAATGAGCGTATTTTAGGTGGATTTTGTATAAAATACTACCTATTGCAATCTCTCCTATGTTGGAATTTCTGAAAAAATTTGCAGATCTACACCGATCATGACCCCTAGAGCCCAAAGCCACCCTCAGTAAAAAACTTTATTTATGTATATATATGGGGCATTCTCACAACCTTTTGACTTTTGGGGAAAAAAATCTGTCTAAATTAAACTTGCTAAAATAACATTTTAATCTGATAGAGGAATGCCTCAATGATTCAAAATAAGAAAAAAATGGTCAGCAGCGAAAATTTTTTTATTTAACTGAGGTTTAGGTTAAACTTGCGAGTTTAATTTTCCTTACCATTTTACCCCTATAACTTTTTATTTTCTTCTAAATTTTTACTTATAATGAATTTGCATAGTACCCACAGGACATTCAAATAAGAAATAATACAAATGTAGTACATTTAATACAGAATTTTTGTATAACATTGTCTTAAAGGGGTGTTAAAAAAGGGACGGTAAGGTAAAAAAGGGGACGAAATGGTAGAAAAAAGGACGAAATGGTAAAAAAAGAGACGGTAAGGATGGAATGGTAAGAAAAATTACCACCTATTTTTAGGAAAATCATGTTAAGACTAAGTGATAGCCACAATGTTCATTGATTTTTCGAAACAGTTGTTAACATTGGATTAAATTAATTTTTTTTTTTTAATTTACCTCGAAAAGTGCAAGGGGGGAGCACCTTGGGGACGTTAAGACTACCAATAAAGCCACGGTGCTTGAAATTGATATTTAAATACTGATTTATATTCTGCAGTAAATTTCCTGTCAAAGAATTTTAGATATTCTTTCTCTAGCATACTTCTGCGTGAGCAAAAACTTGAAAAAAATTCTGTCGCTGCATCTCAAGTGATTTTCTGTATAATTTTAGAAGAGGGATGATAAAAAATCTAAAACCCAGGGACAGAGTTCAAAAAATAATATCAACCATAAAAATGTGTGAAGGTTAATTTTTAGCTACATCTACCCAATCTATATTACAAAGGACAAACATATCTGTGCGTAACGCATACGTCATTCTGCGAATGGCAACACTTTGAAATGAAATTTCGGTTTTGCAATTTTAGCTACTGCAAATTTTTAAACTTCTAAAGATCGCACACTTTCATTTTTTACACCGTCGTATAGGGAAAAAAATTTACTTTTAAATGTCATTTGTTTGAAAGCTCTATCTCAATTTACTTTTGAGATATTAATTTTTTTTATAGTTTTTAGTACCAATTTTGTAATTGTGGCAACTGAAGTACTCCATTTCTATTAAAAGTAATGAGAAAATAGTCATGGTTTATTTATTTTTATTGCTTATATCCTTATTGATGCCATTTTCACATTACAAATAAAAGTAACCTTTTTCTAACTTTTGAACAGAAAATGACGTCAGATATTAAAAAAAACACGCATTCTTCTTCATAAATCAAAAAATTAAAGAAGATATTTCAATGTTTTTACATTACGCTGATACTGAGTTTGAGACGCTAGGCAAAATGATTCAGTGAGTAAAAATGATGCCATATTCAAAATAAAATGATCATTTTCTTTGATAAACTAAATATTTGACATATACTAAACGGCCAATACTATGGAAACTAAAGGAAATTTCGGAATGGCAAATTTTCGCGGGTACTGAGATAAGAACTTAAAGTTTGGGCGAATGTTCACATGAAAAGTTGTATCGGACAAACGTGGCTTTAAGTTTAAAAATACACTCATTAATAATCTATTGCGCGTTAAAATACTTTTAAATTGTGAATTTGAGTGGTGCGTATGTAAATTTTGAGAATGTGAAAATAACGTACAGTTTAGATTTTATGGGGGGGGGGGGGATTTTATGTGACAAGCGAAATCCTTTTTACTGATTTTATTCATCCCATAAAAACAAACATAGGACCCTCAATCGATAACTTCAACATAATTACTCATCTTGATTAAGTATTCTAATACAGTTTAATCTTTCAATTATTTAAGCAGTTGAAGTTTGTGGAAATAATATTTTGGTAATTTTAGGTTAAAAACATTATTTGTTTAAAGAGTTAGACAACCAATGCAAGATGAATTTTTTATTGTAATTATTTTGGTAGGTTTGTTATAAATTCGATCTAACAGTTCCATTCTAAACATTTTAATTCGTCGAATTTCGACGGGTTCCAACTCGTATATATAAAATCCTAATGAATCGAATTGAAACGAATATATGTAACGATTCTATGAAAGGACTGATTAAACAACTGATTATTTTTCACGGCAATTTCTCCTAAAATATGGAATAGTTTGCGATGAAATTAACACCAGAAATCCGTATTGAACCACAGATCTCAAAACTGGTATTAGAATTAGTTTTCGAAATATTATTTTTTTTCTAATTTGAAATACTTTTTTTCAAATGATGGCAACTCAAATTTTAATCATAACAGATATTTTTTTCATATTTTAGAAAAGGTTATTTTAAATTAATTTGGCGACAAGTTTGGCCTCCCTTAAATGTATGCTAAGAAATGCATCATGTTACTTTTATTCATAATTAAATTTGTATATCATTATCATTTTATTTAATATAAAACTTTCATTTAAAATTGAAACCTTTAAAATAAAAATGGCTTTTACGTCATTCTTTTTTTTAAACGAAACGAAAAGAAAAATATTAGACACAGATGTCATATACGCAACGGGGTACCTAATTGGCGCAAAATGGCGTTATTTTGCCTTACATGGTAACCCGGCTATTGTTGCTTATTTATTAATAAATGTTTATTTGAATTTATTTTCTTTTCATTTACAAAAAAAAAAAAAAAATGTTCTAAATTGTTTTGTTCGATACTTATTAATTATTTTTTTATTTATTGTTATTTCATTTTAAAAATAACAGAAAATAATTTAAAAATACATATGTAACAGGTATTTGAAAACGAGTTTTTTGCCAAATTATCGTAAAAAAAAAAAAAAAAAAAAAAAAAAAAAAAAAAAAAAACACGCCAAACCCGGTGCGTATGGGACAATGCAACAAATCATGAGATTTAATTTCCACTTCAAAGCAACGTTTTAATGTTATTACTTCTCCCATCGACCAATTTCGCCAAATTATAAAAATAGCCAAATTATACAAATTGACGTTTTTTTTTAAAATAACAAAAGAACAAATAAATTAATATAACATTAATAAAAATACAAATAAAACGTCGAAATAAAAATCACTTGATGGCGTGAACATGTGTAACTTCCTTAAAGTCAAGTGAATGTGACATTTACGATCAACCATTATTGGCATTTAATCTTATAGTTTGGCAACAGATTTTTGGTCGAAGGGATAACCAAGTAGCACCGTTTTAATTTACCACTCGAAAAATAAGAAAATGCTAACTGGCGAGTTAAAAAAAAAAAAACTATTGTCGAGATTTTCACCCAGCTAACATAAAAGTACCAGGAATTCTTTGTGATCATGTCAACTTTTATGTAGTTTTATTCGAAAAAATAATTTTGATTCTTTAATCAAAATGGAAACCTTTCTTATGAAAAGCGAAGGAATCAGCCCGTTGTTTATGGCAGTTACATGACTTGGACTATTATAATATAAACGAAGTAATGGGGATAGAATAATATTCGGCGACTTATCACACCTGTAGCTGGCTAACATTAAAGTGCCAAAATGACCGCCTGGAATATAAAAAGCGAAGGGATCCGCCCGGAGCTGATGATGATTGTCACATGACTTAGGCTATTATTATAGAGATTGTTTTCAATTTTAAAAACAGAGCAAAGAATAATATTTCCTAACGATTAAAAATTTATTTTCACGTGACTATTAAAAACAGAAAAAAAACCCTTTAAAATTACTATTAAATGAGTACGTGTTAAAGGCAGGAAAATATTGAAAATTATGTCCTGAAAATTGCATTTACACGTAAATATTAAAAGGGAAAGGAAACTTTAAAATAATAAATACATTAATATGCGTTTAACCTTTTCACGAACAAGGCACGTCTATTCGTAAAATTTTGAAATCAGTGAATGGCACCAGAATTTAAAAACAAATTCGAAATACAAAAATGCTTTTGTTCACTTACTTAATAAAAGGGAAATTTTCATCCCAATATTCTGATGGTAATGTGGCATTTAAGAATTAAAATTAAGTGGTCCAAAAATGAAACACCACCCTTGAAGGGGTTAAAGCAGCAAATTTTAGTAATTGTATTATGTCAATCGTTTTATAACGCTGTTAAAAAAATACCGAGAGACAAAGATTCTGTTTACTTAATTCACTTTATTTTAGCTTCTTTTCAAATGTTTAACTGATCTTGTTTAACCAAACACGAAAACAACCATTGGATGTCTTAACAGCAACTGATTCTACCTTAAATTTTTGCAATCAAAGGGAATTGAATGGAAACCCGTTTACAGGGAGATTGATACAGGTTTTTTCAGTATAATTCAATCTTCTCTAATCTTTTTAAAACCGACCAGATTAGCGTGCTTTTAGATTCTACAGTGTCTGAACGGGGGTTGGTGAGCGTAACTTGCAGGGGGCAGAGCCCCCTAATATTTATATAAAACAATAGTTCCAGTTTCAGAAAAAAATTAAATTGAATTCTTTTTATTGAAGCAATTTTATCCAGACAGTTCCAAACCTCAAAATCAGCATCAGGGACACGGGACGGTAGATGAGATTTCCATGTATTTGGACTCCCAACATCGTCTAAAACTTATTTATCTCGTTAATATTGTTGTGCAATCATGCAATGGGATGTTCCCAAGTATATGAAATAAAAAAACACAAAAAAGTGCATTAAATAAAAAATTATTATTCAGGGACATGAAAGTTAAAAGATTGTGAGAATGCTCCATGTATACATATCACTTTCTTCTGAACACGATAACTTCCACAATTCTCCACAAATCTCTTCCAAAGTGATACATAAAATCAAGGGACATAAAATCTCGGTCAAGTTGGTTAATGGGAAAATTCGGACAAAGGGGGTGGAAATAGGGAGTGCTTTTATGAAAACCGAAAAAACCTTATAACCTCTTAATTATAGTACATATCAAATCTATTGAAAGTTATTATTACTTCTAAAAAAGGGCCAAAAATTTATGCATGACAGATTTTTGATAAAATAAAAAACGGGCTCTAGGGACGAAAAAAATAGGGTTTTGGGGAGAAAATAATTCATAACTTCATAAAAATAGCAAATAAAGCCTTTGTGCAACAATATTAAAAAGCAGAAACACCAACGTTTAAAAATGCACAAAAATATATCAAAAGCAGCAAACAGCTGTTTCGATTCTACTAGCGAGATTCTTCTTCAGTGCAAGATAGGGAAAAAGGAACAGCGTGCTAGAAAAAGCAAGACTAAGCAAAATGATAGACACAGACGCGCTGATTTATATACCCGATGCCGGTAGCCAACGCGCCAAAAACAACCAATGAGAGAGAAGCAATGGAAACGACTGGGTGGACAAGTAGAGACATCTACCGGAGAAGGAGAAAAAAAGAAACCAAAAAAGAGGAAATTAAATTAATGCTTTCCAAATACTTGGAAAATCAGGAGTACTAGATAAGTCATTGACTAAAGAGTGAGAATTTTTAATGATGTAGATTTCGTCAATTTCTGATAAATAGAATCAATAATATTAGAAGAATAACAACGATCAACAGCAATAGCTTTGAGGTAATTAAGTTCAGCACTAACCCTAGTAGCAAGAGATATCGGCTAAATTTCAGCCTAATACCAGAATTGTCGGCAAATGATGAGTAGTCGAATGGAGAGATTCACATAATATCGTCTGAACAAAATCTAGCGATTTTTCAAGGGAAAACGTCGGCAGGAAATTTTATTATTACTAAAAGTCAATTAATCGGGCTTTATTCTTATGTATGTAATCGGCCGGCAATCGGAAAGTAATGAAAAATGAATCTTTTTACTGAGGTGTTATTGTTTGTTTCTGCTGTATAGATACCCCCTGCTGTGATGATAGGGGATGTATGTCACGTGAATAAACTGTCCAATTCCCTTGCAATTTCTTATCTCCCTCCCGCTCAAAATGCGTTTTCACGTTTCAAGGACATCATTTCTAAATGGACAATCGAAGGAATATAAGGGAAAAAAAATACTTTCCAAGAAATGTTCTTTGGTGAGAATACATTATTATTTACAAATCAATAAACTTAAATCTCTTTAAAACTTACAGATAGCAGGGCAATTAGTGTAAGAGTAAACTAACAATTTAAAAGCGTGTGTTTGTTCTTTATTACTTTTTTTCAATAATAACGTATAGACATTCATACTTAAAATTATACTTAGTAAAATGATTAGAGATATTTGCTGTTTTGTTGATTTAGATAACTAAATTAAAAATTATAAGATCTGAAATTTAGATTATATCAGATAATATCTGAAATTTAGACTATTACAACAACAAACTATTTGCTCTAAATGTATTTTTTTAGTTATGAATTAGAAATTTTTGATTTAAAAATTAATTTATTTAGAAATACTTCAGGTAAAGTTATTGTATAAATTATAATGAAGTTGATCATCTTTTTTTTCCCCAAAAAAGTAAAAAATTTAATTTTATACCTTTTAAATGTTTTGAAAAATGTCTGAACATCTTTTTTAATTAAAATAATTATTAGATAAATAAATTGAAAATTATAAGATCTAAAATTTAGATTATATCAGAAATTTAGACTATTACAACAACAAACTATTTCTTTTGAATGTATTTTCTTAATTATGTATTTGAAATTTCTGATTTAAAAAATAATTTATTTAGGAATAGTTCAGATAATGTTATTGTATAAATTATAAAGAAGTTGATCATCCTTTTTCCCCCTAGATAGTGAGAAATTTATTTTTATACAGTTAAAAACTAATAAAAAAGATGACTGAACATTTTTTTTTAAATTAAAATAATTATTAGATGAATGAATTGAAAATTATAAGATCCGAAATTTAGATTATATCAGGATAATATCTGAAATTTAAACTATTACAACAACAAACTATTTGCTCTAAATTATTGTTTCTTAGTTGTGAATTAGAAATTTCTGATTTAAAAATTAATTTATTTAAAAATAATTCAGATAATGTATTGTATAAATTATAAATAAGTTTATTATCTTTTTTTCCAAATAGTGATAAATTTAATTTTATACCTTTTTAAAAGTTAAAAAAAATGATTGAACAATTTTTTTTAATTAAAATAATTATTGGATAAATAAATTGAAAATTATAAGATCTGAAATTTAAATTATATCAGGATAATATCTGAAATTTAGACTATTACAACAACAAAATATTTACTCTAAATGTATTTTCTTAGTTACGAATTGGAAATTTCTGTGTAAAAATTTAATTTATTTGGGGGATATTCAGATAATGTTATTGTATGAATTATAAAGAAGTTGATCTTCTTTTTTTTTTCCAGATAGTGATAAATTTCATTTTATAGCTTTTAAAAGTTAAAAAAAAAAAGACTGAAATTTTCTTTAAATTAAAATAATTATTTAGATATTGAAAAAAGAAAAAAAGAAATTTTTTCCATACATAACCAAAATTTAATGAGACGCTTTAAATGATGGAATTTTCACAGCTAGACCGCAATGTTAAATGATAATATTTTACATTGTAAGATGCAAAAATTATCAAATTAAAATGTATCAAAGTTCGTTTTAATTCACACAATAAATATTGCTAGACGGAAATATTTTCCGCTATAAAATACAAAAATGTTTTCATATCAAGGGCGTAATTAATTAAAAGGTAAGACATTTTGTTTAATTTAAATTCTAAAGATTGGCGATCTTGGGATGAATATTACAGTTAATTATTCTTTGTAAGATACAATAATATTTGTATATCAACAGTGTGAGTGACTTATAAACAAGAACATAATTTTTAAATTAAATGTAATTTTATTTGTATCTTACAATAGAAAATTAATTGTAATTTTAATTGTAAAATTATTTAACAGCAATATTTTGACTTTAAACAAAACAAGATTTATTACATTTCAATTAGTTACATCCTCGATATGGAAATATTTTTGCATCTTATAGGGAAAAATGTTCCCAATTAACAGTATTTATTTGATTGAATTAAAACGAATTGTTTTACGTTGTAAATACTATTTTTGCATCGTACAAATTCTTCCACTCGATATGATTAGCTAATCGGAAAAATATCATATGATATTGAAATATACTCGGTAAAAGATTACCAAGTGACCAAATTATCGAAAACTAATACACAAAGTCTTCAAAACCGACACAATTGCAGTCGGGGGTAGGGATTACAATCCCGGGATCCCGTATCCCGAGATCCCAGGATCCCGCATCATTTTTAATCCCAAAAATCCCGGGATCTTCTCTGCCAAATCCCGGGATTTTCGGGATTGTCCTTTTTTTTTTTTTTTAAATGGAACAATATTCAGCTGAAATAGAAAAAAAATATATTTATAGACTTTATCTTTTGGAAAGAAAAAGAATTACTTTTTATGAAATTTATATATCCTTGAAAAAATATACATATTTCAAGTATTTTTTACATATTTCAAAGGGATTAAATCGTTTAACATAAAAACCTTTTGACTTGCAAACAGATGTAACCCGCACGGCTTTTATTCGGGAACAATGAAATCATTTGTTTATTTCAATTTTGCTGCGTTTAGAAAGCCGGTCATTTCAGCAACTGGGAATCACAAAATTTCAAATTAGAGTTTACTGATAAGCGTCGCATTTGAGTTTCATAGCCATTATTATGTGCTAACTTCTGTGCTTTTCGGGCGTTTATACTTATTTTGCTTTAAAGAAGTCTAATGAAAAGGATTTTGTAGCTCATAGGAAAGATAATGATACATCTTCAGTATGGCACTGCTATTTAAGGTCAAAAGATGAAAAAATCGCTAAACGTAAAAGATGTAGCCAAGTGCTTAAAACGTTAGGTGGATCGACTAAGGGTTGCATGCACATTTATCGACGAAACATGGTACTAAAGTTTAGAAAGAATTTAATACATCATCTCTTCCTTCCACACGTCAAGATTGCATAGAAGTTGCATTGCTTTCTAAAAAGCGGAAAATAGAAGATTATTTTAGTAGTGATAAGGAATCACTGGATTTAATTTTATTGCGAATGACAACTATTGACTGGTTTTCATTTAACTTTCAACTGATTAACATCAACTGATTTAAGAAACTTACTGATAGCTAAAGGCTATAATAATTTGCCAAAATCTGCAGTATCAATTCGAAATCGTGTAGTGAACTATAATAAAAGAGTTAATTACAAGTGAAATACAAACTTTTAAAAATTCAGGAAAAAAATTAGTTTGAGTTTTGACGAATGGACATTTACTGCAAATAAGCGATTTATGAATATTAATTCCCATTCAAGAAATTTAAATTTTAACAAATTCAGGAATTTAGGCCTTATGCGCATATATGTTTCTTTTACAGCAAAAAAGTGTATTGAAATGCTAACAGAGCGCTTAAACCAATATGACATTTCCCTAAAAATAGACAAGGTTACAACTGGGACTTGGAGATGAAACTTTAGATGCCGTCATATTTCTCAGAACATATTTTCAAAGGAATACCGATTAGTTAGGAAACAGTGAACTATTCAAAATAATCGTTTTTTTTCTTTTTTTTTTTCATGAGGTACGTAATAATTTTTATATTATGCAACGTTTTCGAATTTTAACAGCTATTGCTATTTAGAAATTTAAACTATACATCTATGTGTTATTTTATTCTATGTGTGTGTGTGCTAAGTTCTTTTATTTCAAGAAAAAAATCTTCATGCTAGGGAAAACCTTGCATTTGCAATATTCTAGAATTATAAACTTTAATTCCGTGGGTATGAGAATAATTCATAATTTAATTCGTGATATTAATTAGTTATTAATATTGTAAATATTAAACTATTCAAAAACTTGTTTAACAGAAAATAAAAGAAATTATCTGGGAGATGAAGCATAGACATTTCATGTTTTTTGTTGCATTCTCAAACATCAACAGCGTATTTCTTTCAATTTTCAATTGTTCTAATTTATCCTATAAGTTTTGATAATTAATTGAAGTTAATTTTTTTTAATTTTGTGTATTTTCATATGTAAATTAGACTGTAATTTTGCTTTGCCTTTTCTATAATATTATGATATTTAGCTATTGTAAAAAAATGATGATATTACAGAAAATCTAATTTTCCTAATCCCGGGATTATCCCGGGATTGAATCTAAGCAATCCCGAAATCCCGGGATTGGAAATTAGTCTCGGGATTGTAATCCCTAGTCGGGAGGCGATGCTCGAAGGGTGATTTGCCTTGCGGACAAGAAGTCATATCTGCCGACCCCAGAAAATGAGATCGCCAGGACGAAATATAGTCGAGTTAGGACTTTCGGCGGAAGTTCGGCCAAGGATTATTTGCTGTTTGGGAAGTAACTGAGGAGAGGAACAAATATTGGTAGCCCGAAAAACAAAATTATTGAAAGCAGCGAATTTCTTGTTAGGGGGAGACACCTGAAGAGAAGAAGAACACCTGTGAGGTGGGAGATTGACAGCCAAAGGTTTACGAAAGACGGTAGTCTGAAAGCCATTTTCACAACGAATAACAAGGACATCCACGAAAGAAAGACAGTTATTGGTTTCAATTTCAGAGTTAACCTCTGATATTGAGCCTCTGAACCTCTGAATTTTTACCTACCTCCAATGGATGCAGAAATAAAAAGGTTCTGAAATTGCGATATTTATCATATTGATGGGGAGAGAAACTTGGAATTTCAATGATGGTAACTACTTAAAAGTTTCAAATGCTATGTGAGAATAGTTTCTAAGAAATTCGAAAATTAAAACGTTGAAATCAGCAAAAGGTGTTTTAAAAACGTCCTAAATTACGATTTCAGTGGAATTCTTAAGGATAGAAAATTTAAATTTGACGTGGATGTTACTTTTAAGACTAGTTTCACAGAAAAGTTAAAAAGTTTAGATATTTAAAAGGTTGAAATGAATGGCGAAAAGCGTTCAAAAAACGTTTAATATTACGATTTTTATGGAACTGTTAAGGATACAAATTTGAATTTATACATGGTTGCTACTTTTATGACCAAAATATATGCGCATTACACATTTGCTTAATTAAAATATAAAAGGCTGCGGGATAAAAAGCGCCTTTTAACGGGAAATATAAGAAAATTTCATAAAAATGTATTTTTTTGTGTTTTCTCGAGTGGCAGTAGTTTTCAAGTTAAAAATAGAAAAGATTCTTCTCAACTTTATACGTTTCTCGTGTAGTGACTCCTAACGGAAAAAAAATATGTTTAACCATACTTAATGACCAATGTTGAATTCAGGGGGGGCACTCCCCCCGGAGCAATGGCATGTCCCCTCAAGGAAGATTTGAGATTTTGTATTTACAATGGTCAAAAAGTGCAATCCCCCCCAGAAACTCTACAATCCCCCCCGGAGTCAGAGAAATCCCACCCGGAGAAAACTGTCTGAATTAGACACCGTTAATGACTAAAAATAAAATCTTAAGATTTGTGTACTAAGTGTATTTCGCTTAATTGCAATGAATGAATTAAACTTTGATACAACAACAACAAAAAAGATATATATATATACATATATGTATTATATATATATATATATGTGTGTGTGTGTGTGTGTGTGTGTGTATCCAATTTTAGTCTAATTAAATACAAAGAAATTATCTGTCAATATTATTTATTAAACTTATAAATATTTTTAAAGTGCACATTTACATACTTTTTGAAAATTTTTAAACAGTTTAAATAATTGAAGAGAGAAAAAAAGATTCTGCATTAGATAATTGATTTGAAGCTGCAAATTGCGTTTAATAAACATACTAAATTACGCTAAACATAATACATTACGGCAACATAATGAATTATGCTTATATCATAAAAAAATTTGCAACAAACCGAAGAAGAAAGTTTATTTTAAAAGCAAAATGCAACAGTTTGATGTCAGATTCACATCATAAAAGTGTAAGAATAAATTATAGGCGATGTTTTGCATATCCACTTCTTCTCGCCAAAGCAAATTTTTGTAGCATAATCAGAGCAATCAATTTCATTAAAATACTCAAAAATTTTCAGGAGTATTTTCACAGTACATTTACATAATTTCAGACATTTTTGAAGGATTTTAATGAATTAAGGTAAAAAAATCTGTATGGGATAACTAATTTGTTGCAACACATTTTTGCAAATATTCATACTAAATGGTTGTATATCATAAGAAACTTATAACAGGCTGAAGAAACATTGTATAAGCAAAATTCAACAGTTCGATGTTGGCTTTACGTCACAAAATTATGAAAATAAATCAGTAGATTTGCTCATTATTTCCCCCCCCCCTTTTTTTTACGAAAAAGAATTTTTCAAAATACACTAACAAACCAGTTAATTTCAATAATATACTTATAAAATTTCATTCATGTGCTAAAAACCGAACGACGTTTTAATTGTTCTTTAAACTAAATGGATGTTTGATAACAGTGTATTACTAATACAACTAATTAATTATTAATGCTACTAATTAATAAACGTCTTTTTATGACTTCCACAGTTTAAAAATCTTTTCGAAACACGCACTTTGACCTTATTTTTTAAATGGTCTTTCATTTTTTGTCAAATGAGTAATTTTGTTCGATTTCTTGGCATTTTAATGAAAACAACCAAGCGTTTTATGCATTAAACAGATTTAAATTGTTTCATAAATTGGCAAAAGAGTAGCGAATTTTGATTTCGAAACAGTCTCATGTTTGTTTTCAATTAAGTATCAATTTTGAAAACTATAATTTTTTCTGCTATTTACTGCATTAAAATAGTCACTATATCATATGTATATACGTGAATCTAAATAGCTATATATAAATTTACAAATGCAAATAAAATTCATAATTATGAAATAACAATAAAGTTGAGCAGAAGAATTGGGAGGTATGTTCTTTATTTGATAACTCTGTACAAAATGACAAAATGTGAGTTTAGACTGGCTATTGAGATACAGAAATGCCCGTTCATGTTGAAACTTCATAGAATTCAAAATATCGTAATTCAGTATGTTTTGGCGCTACAAAGATGATTTATTTTTGTGCGATGGGAGTGTGCGACTTTTAAAATAAGGAATAAAGTTTATAACAACACATAAAATGCCTTAAATATCCTGTCTTCAGAATTTAATAAAGTTCCAACTGAGAAAATAATGAAAAAACACTAACTACTTTTCCCTCCCAACTATCCGGCTCTACCTTAACAATTAGCCAACATATGGTTATTTTTTAAATTAATTTAAATTATTCTTCCTTACTACTTTCTTTTCAAACATATCATCCGATAAATTTTGAGATGTAAATAAATTAATCATCATGGCGAAAAAAAACATTCTCTCGGCACTCGGGCAAAACAGTTAAGGAATTAAAATAATGTTAGGCTTAACAATTTTTTTTTTCCAAAATTCACTCTGAAATTGTATTGCCTACATGTCTGTATTGTGTTTAAAAGACATTATACTATGATTTTATCAAAATAACAGAATTTTTATAACGTAATTTTCATAATTCTCAGTTAAAATGAATTTTTAAATTTGACACCTAACTTAAGAAGGTAAAATACATATAATATTATAAATGTTATAAAAAGAGGAATACCACCAAAGTTCCTTTTCCCGAAAAACTTGTAAAGTCTTACTTATACTGTAAAAATGTAACACGTGAAGTTGCTAAGCAGCCGATATTGAATTAAAATCTGCCTGTCCGTTTTTACTTTTTTGTACTCCTTTGTGTATTCCTAGAACATGGAATGTTGTGTAATTGCAAAAACTTAAATTTAAGAAGTTTTTATTATTTATTATCTTTTCCTGTTTTTTAATGAATGCTTATTATTTAATTATTTATTATCTGGTATTATTTAGAAAACCTTTACTTCAAGTTGTAAGTACTAACTGTATTTGAGCGAGTGACGTGAATAAAAGTGTCTCAGTCATAGAATTACGAGAAAAAAATGATGTAGGACAATATTATTAAGACTAAATAAAATAATGACTAGCATTCCTCGGATTATCTTGGTATGATATAACAAGGAAGAGTCGCCAGTTCGTCATTATGATGGCACTATCACATTTTGCCATTACGGAATGAAACTTTAGTATGTTGTATATCTTGACCCTACCTTCCAAAATAAATATTTCAGTCTACCATGTGATATCTCGGTATGATATGAGCAGAAGGAGAGCGAATTCTTCAGTTGACGGTAGTATCTCGTCATCAAGTTTTGAGATGAAATAGCTGCCAAATTAATGTTTTAACAACCAATTTTTTAAATATTTTGTTTTGAATTCAAGAAAACACCATTTATTTATGTTTTCCATAAGGCTATGGAAGAAAGATAGCTACAAGTACAGACGAAGCTCCCTCCCCCCCACCTGAAAATTGGAAGGTAATTTTAGTTATGTTAAGCACGACGGGCTCTAGGAAAGTGAATAATGATAAAATGGGAATAAAAGGCTTTAATATCGGAAAGCCTCAGAGGCTTCAAGCTCACTTATTACTCACACATTGTCGTGCTGTTCTCATATCTTACCAAGATATCACGAGGCAGATTAAATCTTTTATGAAACTGGTCAAGATCTGCAACATGCAAAACTTTCATGCCAAAACTCGATAACATGTCTGGCAAAACCGCGAGTTGGCTCCCTGTTCTGCTCATATGTTAGGAAAAATATCGCAAAGCAAACTGAGTTATTTGTACTACTAATATGCATATTCAATGCTTTAAAATTTTCATATTGAAACTCTATTGTACGATATATCCAAAATGAAGAACTAGTTCCCTGTTATACACATATTCTACCAAAATATATCGTGAAGCAGATTGAAATATTTATATTGCACTAATCGATATTTATAACATAAAATTTACTGCCGAAATTCGGTAACATGATAGTGTCGTAAAAATGACGGATTCGCAAGCCGTTCTACTCGTACCATATCAAAACCTAAAGATGCAGACTGAAGTATTTGTATTGTTCTAATCAATATCTTTAACGTGTCAAAATTTAATGCCGAAACTGAATAACATATTAGTAACTCTGAATGACGATTTAGCTCCCCGTTTTGCTCATATCGAACTAAGATATCATGTGGCACATCAACACTGTTTAATGTACACTTAATAATCTGTTTCTAAATAATTAATTCGTCTTGAAACACATTGCCGTAGTAACTTATAGTATAATACTATATTGTACAACATGACGTCATTTTCTGTCATCAAATGTAGTCTGCCGGGAAGGGGGGGATCCTACCAAAATATTTTTAAAGTACTTTATTTAAGCTTTAACTTTGCATTAATTTCATCTCGGAACTCAATGATGTTAAATTAATGCCAAAATGAGAAATTTTAATCTGCTGCTCATATCGTAATAAGTTATGCCGGGGCAGACGAGCCAATTATTTAACTATCCTTTATAATCTAATCCCATATCATAATTTCATATCTTGTAACTGGATTACGTAGTGATTTTTGTTGCCACCACCTGTTTTATGATATCAAATGTGAATAAAAAAAAAAAAAAAAGAAAAGAAGAAAATGGAAAAAGAGAAAGGGAGAAAAATAAATAGCCCTCTATCTCGGAATATAAGAATTAAAATAAAGTTGTGGGACAATATGCACATAAATATTTCGATTAGAAACAATAACACCGTTTCAATTATATATAGAAACATGCTAGAGTAACGCCCACTGCAGGAGCTTCCAGTTTTAAAAAAGAAAACTGACCGCTAAAGATGGTCTGAGATATATTTGTATTCTTTTTGACGGCGCTGTAAAAAAAAAAAAAAACAACCCTCTATATACACATATACTCTAGATGCATACTCTTCAGGAGAAAAAATTCTGTAAGTGATTGTAACAAAATACTACAGTTACATAATAGTAACGTTCCACAAACACCGCATTTAACATACATTCGTTTAATCAGTAGTTTCATAAAATATTTTCAAAATTCATGTCATGAAATCGTTTTATTAGGATTATATCTATCTGTGTATGTATACGGTAGATATCAATTTTAACGATTCTGTATAAAAATGAGCTCTTATACATTCATTGTATTCATATATAAGTTTCTTTATTCGAAAAATATTTAGAACATTTTTTCAAAAAAGTCATCCCGAGCCCGACCAGAAAGAATCAAAACCTACTCGAATCCGAATCAAATCCAAAATATTTAAAGACAACCCTATCCAAGAAAAGTCCCGATGCAGGACCCTAGCAGCGATCAAGGGTGATTAAACCAGAAGAAGCTTGAAAAAAAGATAAAATAAAGGCCTCAAAGCCAGAACAATAGATGAACGTTTTAATCATAAATCCTTCATTAGATTGACTAATTAGAATGACTATTTAGATTGAGGATTGATTTAATCGTAAAAAAGCAAGCTATTACATCAAAATAATCATTGGTCATTAGTCTATAAGTAGGATTGAATTGATTTAATCGTAATCAAAGCACTTATTACATTGAAATAATCACTGATCGTTAGTCTATGAGTTGGATTGAAACTAAGTGTAATCGGTCAATATTTAATCATGATTAAGAAATGAATCGTTAGTTTTCAATCGTCAATCTAATTAAAAATTGGCACAACCCTGATTAAGGTGTACTCAAATCCAAACTGCCTTTTTTCTGACTCATTTTTAAATTCATTTTTGCTCTCAATCGCATCCAATTGGTAGGTTTTATTATTCAGAAACTATATAATGTACCGTAATAATCAATTTTTTGATAGAGGCAGAATATATTTCAAAAAATGATGTCAAAGCGTGCATTTTGATCAGAATTCCCGGAAGCGATTGTGTTTGAAACGAAAAATATTGTCCTACTGAGAAAATAATTGTTTATACATGAAGTTCTAATTAATTGAACGAAAAAAAAAAACAGGTCGCTTATAAATCTCTTCAAAAATATCGTCAGCAAGTTTCATGTTTTTTCTTTTAAAAATAAATGTGAAAATGTGTCAGATATTTTCAAGTTGTTGAGCATGGAAAAGGATTTTCAATACCGGCTTAATGTGATTCTGATAAAACCAGCTCTTATATAAAAATGAACTTAAAAACTTGTCAACAGTGGTCAGATAAATGCGACTGTAGGTCAAGCCGCCAGGGGTTTTTTTTTTTTAATTTAAATTATATATTTTCAAGCTCAACCACATTCAGTATACTAAGATATGTTTCTAGAATGTAAATAAAATTCTATACAGGGTATGCAAAGAACTGGATACATGTACGCCTATAGATAGATGTTAATTTTTGGAAGTGTGATTTCAGAAGTTTTAAAATTTGTGTGCTTAAACTAAATTTCAGCTTAACATGTGGCTTATATAACTATCTGTTGGTAATATACAGGGCTGTACATAAGATATAGTACGTTTCCACCTATTGCTTGAAATCGCTGAAGGTGAATTTTAAACTGTGTTATGCGTTTTCTTACTATACTATATAGAATACATACAGACCTTTAGATCATATACAGAAATGCAAAAAAGAATTGGAGTATAGTTCCAGCTATGGTCAGGTATAGTTGAAATCTGATTTTCAAATGCGTTATGCTTTTTCTAAAATGGTGACTTAGGCATCTTCTTTAACTTAAAGGGCTAAATTATGTTAAAATACTCTGGAAGTGCTGCATAATCTGTGTTTGAAGCAGGATTTTTCTCTCTTGTTTATTCTTATTTTAGATTGCATTTATTTATCCATACTAATAAAAAAAAGTGTCGCTCTGTCTATTTGTCTGTGATGGCTAGTGGGAAATCGACAGCACGTACAAGTCTGAAATGTTGTATGAGGGTAGTCCAAGGTCCTGATGCAATTGAGGCTCATATTCTCATAGCTGATAGACGGGAGGTGCTGGGTTCGATCCCAATCGTGCCCGTCAGCCTATTCGTTCATCGTTTTCGGAATTTTTTTCGAACGATGTGTAAATACGTGTTAGGTTCCCTTAGAAAGACCCCAACGGAGAGCATTCCCCTTAGACCCTATATCACACCTGTAGATACTCGACATAATCATAAACAATACTTGAAACTGAGATTTTTAATTTTTTGATAATTAACTGAGATATTATCTAAAAATCCATCGGAAGTGCTTTCTTTTTTCTGAGAATTGGCAAGCGTGCCGCCCTTCGACTGTGCAATCGATTTTGAAAAATAAGAATTTTTACTCTATGGAAGAAATTAGCGACTGCAGATCACTTCACGATTTTTGTCTGCACTAAAAGTAACTAGACGTCAGTATTTAAACATAATCTTTTCAGAGCATCTCGGCAGTCCTGATTTACATCACCTTCTAAAATTTCAAAGATTTAGTCGAGTAAAAGTACATATATATATTTTTTTAATCTGAGAAATCTTCCATGAAAACCTAAAATGCGAGCTGTTTCGTGCGGCTTCTCTCAATTCAAATTTTAAGTTAATTTAAGGTTATTATCACAGGAACTGGGAACGCTGGGCGGGTCAGCTGTTTTTATAAAGTGTAGGGACACTTTCTTAAAATTAAAATTCAGGAAAAATTACAAAATTGAGATTTTTCATAAATAACACTAGCAAGAATTTATTAAATACTCATTATGATTATGTGATCACGTTAACACGATACAACACAAACACAATAAAGAAAATGAATTTCAAAATCAGAAGAACGGAATAATTATTCATTTAATAAAAAGTTTTATAATTACTTTCTGCTATTGAATTCCGTACTCCAAAAAACTGAACTAGTAAGCCACTTTCACTTAGTGAAAATGAAAAATAATTCTACTAATATCATTTATGTAGAAGCTTATAGAAAAACAAAAACAAAATAATAATAAATCTCCAAATACTCTCTAGAATTAAATCAGGGTGTTCAATGTCAATTTTATAAGGCATTTTAATTTTGACCTCACTTTGCAGTTTTCAACATTCTACAATATGCAATTTAATTAATCAGATTATAAGTATAAACTAAATAGTTCCCCGATCCGGATCCGAAAGGATCCATGATGTCCTTCAAAGGAGGTCGCGTAGCGAACCCCAGTTCTGCAAGGCAACAAGCGACGCCCAGTCGTCACGACAACAAACCCCCCAGTCGGAACACGCAAGCACGTAGGACAATGTCAATTTTATAAGGCGTTTTAATGTTGACCTCACTTTGCAGTTTTCAACATTCTACAATATGCAATTTAATTAATCAGATTATAAGTATAAACTAAATAGCTCCCCGATCCGCATCCGAAAGGATCCATGCGGATTTTTGAAGGAGCCATGCCGTCCTTCAAAGGTGGTCTCGTAGCGACCCCTAGTTCTGCAAGACACCAAGCGACGCCCAGTCGTCACGACAACAAACCCCTCAGTCGGAACACGCAAGCACGTAGGACACACAAAGCCAAACTACAACCTAGAACTTCGCAAAGTCTGTGCTGCAGCCTGATTTCGCTTGCACCGCTGACTGGTCTGACGAGTTCGATTATATGTATATTTTTAAGTATATAAGATTCCCCAAAAGATTTAGAAAATCCAGCATTTAAGAATTGTTATAACTATTAAGATTGTTAATTATCACACAATTATTCTTTTCAACTCCTTAGTATCCAGATGTTTTGGAATAAAAACTTTAGAATAAAAAGTAAATATCTTCTAGGCAGCAGTTGCAACACATTCACTTATTGTGTAGGCATTTATCCTTATTGAATGATCTTCCATATAAGGTTCATTAGTAAATGACGTATTTAAGCAGGTATGATTTTCGCGCAATTGAATGGTTTTTTTTTGGCAGTTCTTTAATAGAATTTATATAAACTTTAAATTATATGGTTGCTGACATCGTTCGTGATTTACGCAAACCTTGGACTCGAAAGATTAGCTATATTTGTTTTACTTAAGCTTTTTTTTAAATCTTTCGTACTATGGAATGTCACAATGCATAAATATGGAATGTCGCAATGCAGTCTTTTCTACATTTTAAACGTCGCACAATTTAGATTTTTTACACTGTCTAATAAAGAAATAAATGGCTTTTAAATAGAATTTTTGTGAAAAATAATCAATTTATTTTTTCATTTTAATTTGATAAGAGTGATGAAATTTTAAAATGATCTGAAATTTTATAAAAAAAATTACTATAATGTGAAAAGAAATTTTCTATAATTTTTGAACGATTGAAGAAATTTAATTAAAAACGATTCAGCTAAATCCAAGTACTTAGCCATGTTATATACCAATTATTAAACTAAGCTTTTTTGCTTCAGTTATCGTTCAGGAGACATAGAAAACAGACGAAAGATAGACATCAAAACTATTTCGTGTCTCAAAAGTAAGCCTCAACGTGACATTTAGGCAATCATAAAACTTCCCATAGATAAACAAATTATCTTCTTTATTTTTCTTACTAGAATTTCTGAAAAAGTTCCGTTTATGCAACCGAAGTTTATTATAGAAAATTGAGTGTTTACATATAAGTTTTCAACAAAAGAAAAGAATATCAGACATTAATATTTATTCAGAATAAATTTATCTCCATTCACCGTGTTTTCCTAGTTTTAATTTTATAAAAAGGAATAGATGTAAATATAAATGCTGAACTTTATTATTCTAATATTTTGCAAATATTTTACTTATTTTTTAATAAATATTTTTGCATGTTTTTTTAATTATTAATGCAATATCCAATTAATCTGATTTTACATTTATATTTGTTTTTAAATTATAGTAATGATTTTACTCTATACATTACCTTAATTATTTCTCTATTGAATTTATATTTACTTATGTATTGATATTTACAATATGAATTTTTTAAAATATTTTAAATGCTGAAAACAAAGGAAATCTATCTTATATTTGTATTGCGTTCAAACAATATGTTCTATATTATTTTTTATACTAATTTTAAATAGTAACAAGTGTACAATTAGATATCATACAATTTCTAAATATATGAGAATTTAAAGTGTATTAACTTATATAAAAAGTAGAGCTAAAAGATAGGTATCCTTTTTATCAATGACATATAATTCTGCTTACTAAACTTTGATATTCTATCATCGTCAATCTATAATATCAAACTAATTATAATACAGTTTTTTTTTTACTTATATACTTATCTGTAAAAGAACATAAATTTCAACAAAAAGGATATTTTTTTAGACTAAGTGTGTACAAATTAAAAAAGCATGCGTGAGTACATTGAATTCATGCATGTGATCGTATTTAACAATTTGAGCACTTTTTCTTTCATTTTTGAATTAAATTTTGAACATATGCCATTAAAATCATTTACGAACATATATCTAAATCCTAAAATAATGAAACAGTTTCAGATTTATTTTTGTACCAGTCATTAACATGACGCTATAAACTCTTGTGAGATGGGCAAAAAAAAAATTATTACTAAAACTAATACGTACTCAAATGTTCAATCTATGTATTTACGGAATCTACGTATCTATGCAATGTTGTGTATATCTAACATGCTGGAAGTCATCTGGAAAATATATTTACTAGACGCCGCAAACAATATTGCGTCATTGGGAAATATGCCACTCTACCCTATTGACTGTTTTCATTCTAGAGTGCGACACGCATTTTAAAAACATTCTCATATATACATTTAACGGGGGTTAATAGTCAGTGATCGATATATTTTGTAAGTAAAAGGAATACACTGTTAGGGGACACATTGCCGACTGGCACTTTTTATCAAATTTGAATTTCAAAATAGAAGAACCTCTTCCCTGTTCGAAAAGTCTTTTGTAAATTGGTGTTCTAGATACGTTTCCGAAGTTTATGCATCGGTAAATATCTTTCAATGTATTAATTTAATATAAAATGTCTTACAATCTAAAAAAATATGGACAACATAATATAAATGCATTTTCTGTAGGGTAGAAGCCACGCAATTAGTCAATAACGTTTTCTGGATGAAAACGAGAAATCTCGTTTTCCGTTGTGAATGTGTTAATATACGAGGACGAAGCATTTTGTGAATCTCAAACTTAGCATAAGCATTTTTTTCTGCTCTGCTGTAGTCAATTAAAGCATTGGGTAAGTGTGATCACAGATCGCACAGAGGGTTTCGTTTAATATTTCTTTCAAAACACTTTATCCTTTTGCAAAATCTGTTATTTCCACATTTCACAACCAGGGGACGCACTCTATTCTAAACAAACCTCTATCCGAACGAAACTCCGTTTTACAAACTATCCGTAGATATATTAGTCGAAGGGCTCGGGCCCATAGCACCCGAGATAGGTAGGCGCTCCCTGGCGGTAAAAATTGGAACTAAAATATGTACGGCTATAGCGCATAATATGGAAGAGTGGTCAAAGGAGTGTCGGCAAAAGTTAGAAAAATGCACTCCGGATGAAAAGTGTGGAGGTTAGAAAAATTGCTAAAAATACAGAAATTTGAGCCCGGAGTGGTAAATAATATAAGACTTTTTGAAAATTTATTATTTTTCGTGTGGTCGCAATTGTGCTGCTATAAGTATGCAAAATTTAACATCTCCAACTTAATTAGGGTCCGAGTTAGAAAAATAGCTTGAAATACACAAATTAGAGCCCAGAGAGGTTAATATAATACTTTTTCAAAATTTTATGATTTGTCATTTGATGTGCGATGTTCAGCTATAAGTATCCAAAAGTTCAAGTCTTCAACTTAATTAAGAGCTCAGTTAGACAAAAAAGTTTAAAATACACAAGTTAGATCCCAGAGGGGTAAACATAAGACTTTTTCAAAATTTTATGATTTCCCGTTGGATGTGAGGTGTCAAGGTATAAGAATCCAAAATTTCAAGTCTTCAACTTAATTAGGGGCTCAGTTAGAAAAAAAAAAAAAAGCTTAAAATACACAAGTTAGAGCCCGGAAGTGTAAATATAAGTCTTTTTCAAAATTTTATAATTTGTCGTTTGATGTGAGGTGATCAGCTATAAGTATCCAAAATTTCAAGTCTTCAACTTGAGGGGCTGAGTTAGAAAAAAAATGCTTAAAATACACAAGTAGAGACCAGAGGGGTAACTATAAGACTTTTTTAAATTTTTATGATTTGTCGTTTGATATGAGGTGTTCAGCTATAAGAATCCAAGATTCCAAGTCTTCAACTTAATTAGGGGCTCAGTTATTAAAAAAAGCTTAAAATACACAAGTTAGAGCCCAGAGGGGTAAATATAAGACTTTCTCAAAATTTCATGATTTGTCGTTTGACGTGAGGTGTTCAGCTATAAGAATCGAAAATTTCAAGTCACCAACTTATATAGTTGCTGAGAACGGATTCTGTGACGGACAGACAGACAGTAAAGTGAGACGAATAGGGTTTCGTGAGATGAACGAAACCCTAAAAACATGCGTATGTATTGTCGTGGAATAAAAGATAAACTCCCCTACTAATTCTGCAACTAATTATAATACAAAAAGATACTGTTACCAAACGATTGGAAATAAAGTCTACTTTTAAATGATGTATATAAAATTTGCTTAAGGGGTAATCTAAAAATCAAAATCAGACAAAACATTTTTTTTCAATGGCAACACCCAACTTTGACGTTATTAATATCTCCTGAAATGAAAATCCTAATGTGATAATTTTTTATGTGGCTATAATACTAAAAAGCCCAAACAGAAATACATCAGATAAGTAATTTTAAGAATTTTATAACATGGGTTATGAAATTAATATTAGAAAAAAGTATGAATTGTTTTGATAAAACTGAAGGGGATGAGTTGGGAGCTCTTCAGCTTACGCCAAGTGTTCATGCACTATACTTAAATTGTTAAAAATAATAAAATATAAAAAGATTTCTCTTACCTTTTCTGGTTAGCAGACGAAGAATTTTCTTTCGTCATCGTTGGAGCTGCTGAAATATTTAAATCAATTTTATTTGCAGATAAATCTATTTTGTTCTATTATTTTGTGAGATAGGTTTTCCGTCATGGATAAGACAGACCTTAACACACTTTTCCTTTATTCACAAAGATATTCTTGACTAAATGTTGACACACTGCAAAAAATATGAAAAGAAGAAATTAAATTACGTAAGTATAAAAAAACTATATACAGCCAGGGGAGGACAGCTTTAAAACAATAGCTTGCTACATCGCATTCGTGCGATGTTGCTTGGTTGAATCCAGCACACGAACTGGAAACTTTGGGGCCCTCAAAACTTCAGAGAAAGTCCACAAACAAAGCAAAACTGCAGAGTTTGCATAATTTCTTTCTTTTCTCGGGCGTACATGAGCTTGTCTAATGAAATAGAATGGGGCGGCATATATCTGTGATGCTGCCCTCTGTTGACAGTTCCGGGTACGTTTTGGTCCTTGTCTGGTGTCTCCACCTAGTGGATACTGGAATGAGTTCTTGACCATTATGCACTGAAATGTTAATACAGTCTCATTGAAGCACTGATTGAGCATATTTCACATTGGATAATTATGTGGCGCACACCTCACAAGAAAATGGTTGGGTCACGCGCGAGGGCGGTTTGACATAAAACACGCACATCTTAAAAAGAATTCCATCAAATAGCAAACTACAATTTTTTATAGATTTATATTTATTATGTCCTGCTTTATGTGTGTTCTCAATTTAAAATTTTTCTTCCAAGTAGTTTTCTATTTATGATATCAAAAAATCAAAGTGAGGGTCTATGATGTGCAGAAAAGCATAATTTGAAGGATATATTTATTTTATTAATTTTATTGAAACATTTGGGCTATAACCGAGTACTGAAATTCAATTTGAATACAGAACTAAAATATGCTCATTTTAAAATAATTAATTTTTCTGAAACTAATCGTACGGATTTCATGAAAATTTACATTTAAGTAAACTAATTGACGGGAGTAAAATTCATCTATGGTATCAAATTTGGTAATTAAAAATAACAAAGTTTGAGCTTGTTTAGATTTGTAGATGCCTCCTAATCAAATTTTATATACATAATTTAAAAGTAGACTTTATTCCCAAGCATTTGATACCTGAAATTTTCTTCTTCAATAATTTGTTAGAGTTGGTAGTGTGTGTTTACTTTTTAATTCCAAGACTGTACTTATGATATCTGAACACTATGCCAACAACTAAACAAAATATTAAACAATTCAGCTTATAAAATTGTTGTGTTCATATAAACTAGGGGTGCACAACCTTTTTAAGAGAAGGGCCACTTACAAAAATGTTTGGGTTGTCGAGGGCCACATCAGTAACACAGAGAAAATTCTATCGGGGAGGTAGGGAGGGGGGGGGTAATAAGTCTTTATTCTTGATGAATAATTATTTTTTTTGTCTATAATAAAAATAAACAAACGGAAAGAAATAATTGTATGAAGGAATGCAAGGCTTCTTCGCATCTGTATAAATAACCATTCAACACTTTATGAAGACTAACGGTTCCTTTTTGACAATGGTAACTTGAAGAAAAAAAATAAGACAAAATTTCTAAACGTTATTAAAAATTATAAAAAAAAAAAAAAATTGAAGAATAACTTCATTTAAAATAAGAGGAAACTTATTTTTGAAATAACAAGGCATGATGGACTAATTATGCTATTTTTTCTGCGGACTATTAACAAAATTCGTTTTCTTTCTTTTGTCAATCAAGTGCAACTGATTGAAGAAATTTGCGATTTTTTATCAACGACCGATTGACAGATTTTGGCGGTAATTTTCCATTGTCGATTGGAAAAATTTGCAATCTTTTCAAACAACCAATTTGCGATACTTGCGATAAATTGACGCAATTCGCGATTTTTTTCAGCGATAAATTTTCAAATTTCGTGATTTTTTTTCCACAATGATCAACGAAAATTGCGATTTTTTCCGCCCCCGATCGAATTATTTCACGACTTTTTTGTTCTGCAATCGATCTTCGAAATTTGCAAGTTTTTTCCATGAACGATTGACAAAATTCGCGATTTTTTTCATGAGTGATTGGCGAATTTTGCAATATTTTACGTGACAGATTGACAATATTTGCAATTTTTTTCCATTGACCAATCATTGAAACTTGATTTTTTCCTGATATACATTGATGTAATTTGCGATTTTTTTTTCGCGCAATAAATTGGCGAAAGTCGTGATTTCTTTTACGTGCACAATCGATGAAATTTGCGATTTTGTTTCTGCGACCAATGGATTTCTATTTCATGATATTTTTTGAGACCGACACACACATTTTGTAATTTTTTCCATGAGCTATTCACGAAATTCGCGTATTTTGGGGAAAATTCACGCTTTTTTCACGAGCGATTGTAATTTTTTTTCGCGGCGAATTGACGAAATTTGCGATTTTTTCCCGAAATAAGCTGACAAAACTCGCGATTTTTTCGTAGCCGATGAAGGAAGTTTGTAATTTTTCCGAAGCTCCTTGACAAAATTCGCTATTTTTCCGCGTCCAATCAACGACATTCGCGATTCCTAACTGACTCTGAAGAAATTTGTAATTTTTACGCGACAAATTGATGATATTCGACATTATTATCTCGCGATAAACTGACGAAACACACAATTTTTCCGCAGCCGGTCAACAAAATTTCCAATTTTTCCGTACCTCATCGAAAAATTCGTGATTTTTTTGTGCCCGATTAAAGAAATTTGAGACTTTTACGCGCCGAGTCGACAAAATTCGCGATTTTTCCTTTCGCGATCAACAAAATTCGAAACTTTTCCGCGCCCGATAAACGAAATTTGCGATTCTTAACTGACCCTGACGAAATTTGTAATTTTTCCAGAGGCAAACTGTCAAAATTCCAATTTTATTCTCACGATCAACTAACAAAACTCGCAATTTTTCAGAAACCTATCAAGGATTACATAATCGACAAAATTCGCCATCTTTAACGCGTCTGATCAACGAAATTCACTATTTTTAACTGATTCTGACGAAATTTGCAATTTTTTCAGCGACTAATTGTCGAAATTTGCGATTTTTTTCTCGCGCAAAAACTGACAAAACTCGAGATTTTTCCCCAGTTGATCAACGAAATTTGAGATTTTTCTGCGACTCATCGAAAATTTGCGATTCTTAATTGGCTCTGATTAAATTTGTAATTTCTTCCCGGGGCAAATTAACGAAATTCCCGATTTTTTCCTGCGACATATGGACAAAAAATTGCAATTTTACCAGTTAAAAATTGACGAAATTGTGAAAAAAAACGAAGAAATTATATAAATTGTGATCGCGGGCCACAAATTAACCCATGGCGGGCCACTTTTGGCCCGCGGGCCACAGTTTGTGCATCCCTAATATAAACAAACAAACACAGTATTTCTTTTTTTTTCTATCTGTATTGAAAGCAAAACTATCACGACAATCCGATTGTCAAAAGTAATAAAATATTAATTTGAATTTGGAAAGGACTATTTATTTAGTTTATTTATAGTTACGATTAGTAATACATTATAATTTAAAAAATAATATATATTTAACTTTTTTTATACGACGGCACATTTTTCTATTGATTTTAGTTATCAAAACCTTGGCGTGTCACTTATAATAAAAGCACTCTGAACATCAGATGGAACTTCTATTGTGGCATTGTCACAATGTGGAAGAAGATGTACACCTGTTTCGTTTTTTTTTTGTGTGTGTGTGTGTGTGTGTGGTTTTTTTTTTTTTTTTTTTTTTTTTTTATCTCAAAAGAAAACTAAACGCCATGAGCGTTTTCATAAACCTGATAGATATATTCATTTTTAGTTGAATCGGGATTACAAAAGATTCTTTATTAGCCATTATTACTTTCATTTGCTTAGAAAAGAGATGTTCTATCAGCTGCATATCTTGAAATTTATTACATGTAAGCATATAAGATGTAAGCATGCAATTATAAATGTAATAAGTTTATATATGTATGTAAATAAGAAGATAATGTAGTTAAGAATATGTATTCAACATCCGGGTAATTTAAAAATTAAAAAAAATCTATAAACCGTAATAACTCTATCGACAAACAAGCTCTTTTCAGATTTGATTCTTCTTTCTAATTTTGTTTTTTAACTCATTAAAATTTTTCACTATGTAGAAAAAATTTTAAAATTGTATGCAAAATACAAAAATTCAATCTCCAAGAAATATAATCTTATAAAGCAAACAAAGGGAATGTTATTGTGTTACGACGCATTTTTTCCTTTGATTTGAAAGCGAAAATATCACAATGGTGCAACTGTCAAGGATAGTAACATGTTATTTTGGGTTTCGGAACGAATCCTTTATTTATTTTTCTTAATGTTACTGAAAGCTTCCCTCAAGATAATATTTTCTTCATTATTTTCTTTTTTTGTGTCAAGTGATTCAGAACAAAATATTTCAATCCTGACATTTTTGCAGCAGCTTGCTGCATTTATTTCGTATAAAAGTGTTTCCTTACAGTGACGTTAGCTGTCTTAAAGTGACATAAAATACATCTTTAGTTGATCGAATAACATTTTTAGGAATATTTAAGGACTGTATAAAATACTACATATATATATGTATATTAACAAAAAATGCATTATTTTTTTCCATCTTATTTTTTATTTATTTTTATTTTTATTTTTTGAAAAAAGGTAATATTTGTTGGATAGAAAGTGTACTTCAATATTTGAGCTAAAAAGCATGCTAAGAAGAAAACAAGGTTTAGTCATGTGCTTTGTATATTGGTATGAAAAATATATTAAAATTGTTTTAAAAAATATCTCACGTACAATGTTAAAAATCTGCAGCAAACCGACAAGGTGACCAAAAATTTTTATAGAAAAGGTTTCTTAACTGTAACTTATCTATAATCTCACCACTAAGAACGATTCATAATAATTGTCAAAGTTTCATTTTCTCCATGATCACTTCGATATTTTTTTTAATTAGCCTATATTCTAATAATGCAAAACTCAGGGTTCAAGATTATTCTGTTTATATCCACAATTGTCTTTTTGGGTAAAAATTAAAAAATAACTTACATCTGTTTCAGAAGATGAATGTATTTTGAATTAAAAAAAGCTTACACATAGATAACTCAGATAATAAGCCAGGTTAGTCATTTTTTTTTTAAATGTTAAATGTAGTCGCACAAAGTATTTTATTGCACACCCAAGAGAGAAATCTTTGGACGTTGTTTCAACATAATTTTCGCACTTTCAGATGCATTCATCGTAACAAGAAATCATAATTTTATACTCATATTGAAGAGCAATGCCGCCTTTGATGATATACACTATACTGCCATTAATGACCAGCAACTTTCAATTTTAGGCATTTTGTCGAATATTTAGAAATATACTTAACAGATTCTTCTGAAATTTCAGGATTGAAAAGAACAGGTATGACCTCATATTTAGCAATGTCGATTTGATAAGGGGGGCAATTAGGGGGCAAACAAAAAATCAAAGAAAAAAATAATACTTGGGATCACCCTGTAAAATAAAATGCATAAAATGATCTATAGCTACCGAATATAAATAAACAGACATTGCGCAATGTGTGTATTCTTTTGTGTAAGAATAGCATGTATATTAATAGAGATATGGCGATTTATTTAAAAAAATTAAACAATTATTGCATGTTTTTTGTTTATAACATGCAGGGTTTTCAACCAAATTTAACGCCAGTTTTAGAAAAATTAACAAAATATAATAGAAACAATATAGTGCAATTGGAATATAAATATATTAAATATTTTAGGAAAAAGGAGCAGTTGTATGACATAATTTTTATCTGCGCATGCGCGAACGATAACAAGGATCATTTTACATAATTTAATAGTCAACACTATGGAGCAACTTATTAAAAAAATCTAGTCAAATATCGTAAAAATTCAGAAATATATCGGCTTTAGAGTGAGCAAAATTTTAGTTGTTCTCTAAAAGCAGCTGAATGATAAGGGATTTTCCACAAATTGTAATTTTTAATTAAATTTTTTTTTTAAATTTTTTATTGATGCTTTAGTTCTTCTTGGATAACTATCAGAACGAGCCTATACCATGATCAAAAGAAGTATCAAAATCGAAGCATTTTTTACCAAATCTACTCGTTGATACTCACTAAATACTAACTTTTTTCTGAAAGTCATTTAATACAAAATGACAATTTGTGTAAAATCCCTTATCATTCAGCTGCTTTTAGAGAACAACTAAAAATTTGCTCACTTTAACACCGATATCTTTCTGAAATTTTACGATATTTGAGTAGATTTTTTTTAAAGTTGCTCCATGGAGTTGACTATTAAATTATGTAAAATGATCCTTGTTATCGTTCACGCATGCGCAGATAAGAATTATTTCTTACAACTACTCGTATTTCCTAAAATATTTAATATATTTATATTCCAATTGCAATATAGTGTTTCTACTACACTTTGTCAATTTGTCTGAAACCGGCGTTAAATTTGGTTGAAAACCCTGCATGTTATAAGCAAAAAACTTGCAAGAATTTTTTTATTTTTTTAAATAAATCGCTATATCTCTATTAATATACGTGCTATTCACACACAAAAGAATACACATATTGCGTAATGCCTGTTAATTTATATTGGGTAGCAGTAGATCATTTCGTGCATTTTATTTTACAGGGTGATCCCAAGTATTATTTTTTTCTTTGATTTTTTGTTGGCCCTCTAATTGCACCCTTAACAAATCGACATTGCTAAATATGAGGTCATACCTGTTATTTTTAATCCCGAAATTCCAGAAGAATCTGTCAAGTATATTTCTAAATATTCGACAAAATGTCTAAAATTGAAAGTTGTCGGTCATTAATGGCCATATAGTGTATATAAGCAGTGCACTCCCCGAAACAATTTCGTCAAAAAACGTTAAAAGTACAGGCAGCAAAATGTCGGACACCTCTCTGATTCAAAATCATTTTTTAAACTAGTTAAAGAAATTTACGTCTTCTGACTGGATAATTTCAAAAAATGTTCTGCTGAAATTTGATAATTTTATTGGGATTTGCGAATTGAGGGTAAATTGAACATATGAAAAATTCAGTTTCTTATAAGTAAAAGTACTAAGAGGCAAAGTTAACAGAATCCTCTTGTAAATTGAAAAAGTACAGTTTTAAGTTGGAGGATTTCGGGTAATTTTCAAGTTGGATTGGGCAATATTCTGTATCTGGTAGAAAAAGGCAAAACAAAGCGGGCTTTTTAATGTTTTAACGAAATATAATCAACGCAAAATTTCGTTCAGTTCACGAATGCTTTTGGGAGTGTAGTAACAGATAGTGAACCTGAAATCTTTGGCAGCATTTCTCAGCAAATCCATCAATAAACTGTCATATCCATTTTTAGGATTCTGTAATTAAAAAGCAAAAATGGAACCACCATAAGATCACTTCTGTTTCTGTCTGTCCGTCTGTCACAGCCCTTTTACACGTAAACTATGGAACGTGGAAAGTTTAAATACAGATTATTAAACATTCACAAATATATTTAGTGAAAAATGTAGAAGGACTAATTAAGTTACCTGAAAAAAAAAATCTTTTCTTTGAATGTGGTGTGGAGTACCGCGTGAAAGCTTTCGTAACGCTGAACTCAAACATACATTTCTTTAAATTTTAAGTATTATAACTTCAGATATATTGTCGAAAGTATAGTGCAAAAATATATCCCCCCTACTCTAATTCCGAATCTACTGAAACTAGAATTATGAAAAAAGTAGCTGTGGTAGACGTTAATTTAAACCTTGCAGGAAAATTATAACGATTATTTTAGGTCATGTAGATTTTGAGAAAAGCGCATTTTTCTGTTACACACAAATTTCGATTTCAGGCATTCAGCGAAGGTGTTGATTAGCTCTGGAGGTAACTATCGTAGCAGACGTATAAAAGCATTCTGGTAAATGATTTTCGAAAACAGTCGTTGGTAATTAGCAGAAATATTAACACTTAAAGACACGAACGGTTCGGACAGACATAATGACAGGGGCGGCGTACTCTATGTACCATCGGCATTAAACTCTAGATAACAAATTTTAATGATATGTTTGTGTAATTCAATGCCCAGTAGCAGGATAAAAACAATAAACGTCAAATTGTTAAAAATAGACTAATTTAGCCTTTAAATGATGTGACAGAAATGGAAAAAATAACTACTATGAAACGGTCTGTGTGACCGCTCCATCTAAATATGAATAAAAAGTGCGATTAACTCATATGATGGTGTATTTGTACAAAACTTTTTGTACTGGACTGTTATAATTAAAATTCACCTATTCAAAAGTCTCTGGTGATAGTACTAAAGTTCCAAACGAAACAAAATTTCGGTAGTGCTTGCAGTTAAACAAAAAATTACAAGTTAAACTATAAAAACGGAAAAAGCAGCGGTCTGTGAGACCGGTAATACCAATTAAAGGTTAATTAGAATGAATCACATAAATACTATGGGATTCGCGACTAGTTTACATTGAGTGGATTTTTCAATACGCATCTTTAAAAGTTAATTAAAAACCTACCTGGAAAAATGTGATACGGACCTCGACGGCGTTGAAACTTTGTGACCTCCTTTCGAAGTTCGCTTAGCACAATGCACAGTTTAAACTTTGAACAAGGGTTTTGTTTTAGCTACACTGTAAAAAGAAAAGATTGTTACTACGCTGAATTTAGCTTTATGAAACGCCAAATGAAGTTTAAATATGCATTACTTTTATTGTCGGTACCGAATTAAGTTCATCTTAAACAGATTGTGATAAGTTTTAAAAAAGAGCTATACAGAATAGCAATATTTTATATTATTTAGGCTTCATATTTCTTTGAACTTTTATGGTATACCCATTCATACTTTTCAGCATATACAGCTATACCCAACCAGACGTTGTATAGTTTTTTTTTACAAAGTCTTATTATCCTTTTAGTAACTATGTTTTTAATAATACAGTTAATAATTCACATATTTATTGTACGGAATGCTCTGAGCTCGAGTAATATTCGCACTTGACCGTTTATTATATCATTAAAACCACCCATGATTTGTACACTAAAACCTTCACAAATTGAATTTTCGATTTCAGCTGCTTTCACTTTTTGTTTATTCAAAAACCGTACATTCTTCGCACTCGGCCTGCGTTTCGATTTTACTAACATAACTACATTTCAGTACTAAATGCTCCAACTGATTTTGTGATTGGTTTAACTTCCCGGTCGCAATTGCGCATTCTTAAATTACAAACTACGTGCAGTATAAATTTTAAATGGAACTTAATTTCAACCCTTTCCATATATTTTCCAAAAGCTATTTGGTAATTCTTTAATAGCAATTTCCATTTATTATATTTAATTTTAAGCAATTAGTCAGCGGTTAATAGTATTAAATTGCACTATTTTTCAGCAAATATTCTTTGAGTAAAGTAAAGTTTTTTTCGGCCTTCTTTTACACTTTAAAATTCAAACATGTCCAATGCATCCTCCAGACAATAATTTGTACATAACATGAAGAATTTGTATCTCACTTAATCATCAAACAAATATTATCTCCTCATCTCGATTTGAAATAAATAGATGAATAAACTTATCAGAAAAGTGTTTTCTGTCTATCATAACCTGACAACTATTCACAGATCGCCATATATATTCCATCGTTTCATTTAATTCGAAGAAAACTGGAAATTTCTTTTCCATGCAAAGTAGTGATATACTGCGCATTTATAGAGATAAGTTCTGAAAGTATATTTGATAAAAAGCTATGTTATTCTCTCTAGGATGTTGAAATTAATCGGCATATTATCCACTTTCTGGGTTCAGTCTTATAAAATACTTTTTCTTAGGAAAAATGTTCTGTTAAATTAAAAATACTGGTACAGGTTGGACGTTTTTAAATTTCAATTTTAAAATAATGAATGAAAAATCATGTGTCCCACATAGATTATGAAACGCTTTTCCAACACATTCAGAGTACTGTAAGAAACATCATAGTTTATTAAGATGGAAGCTGATGCCTAAATAAACAATTTGAAAAACGCATAGCACATTTGAAAACCCAGTTTCTGCTATTAATATCAATAGTCGAAAATTTTCCGATTTTTTTGTGCAGCCATGTATGTGAACTATCGATTTGTATGTATACTACTTACTATGCCATAAGTTAGTTCAGTTAAACTAATGGGATACTAAAGGGGCTAGAAACTTCAAATTAACTGTGGTAGTTACTTATAAAATATTAAGAAATTTTCCTAAAAAATTCGAAAATTAAAATGGATGAAAAAGCGCGAAAAACATTATAAGTGGAGATTTCTGCACCATCCCATGAAGTATCAAACCGAATTCAAAAGTAATTGCTGGAAATTGATGGTAACAGCCATTGCTCTAACATAATGTCTAATTCATGTTGGTGTCACTAACATCTGGGTGTTGCAGAAACAAAAAAGTTCTAAATTGCGATTTTTGTGATACTGCAGGGGCTAGCAACTTGAAATTAGGCATGTTAGTTACTTATCAGATATAAATAATATTTCTAAAAAAGAGCCTACAAGATTCGAAATTTAGAAAAGGTAAAACTGGGAGAAAAGTGTTCTAAAAACGTTCTAAACTGCGATTTTACCGCAAGTATTAAACCAATTCCAAACGCAATAGTTTGAAATTGGTGGTACCTGGCTTCCCTTGCTCCAACATAGGCTCTATTTCATGCCTGTGTCACTACCACCTGGGGGTTGGATGTGCAAAAAACCTTCTAAATTGGAATTTTTGTGATACTGCAGGGGCTAGCAACTTAAAATTTGTCATTGTAATTACTTATAAGATGTAAATGTTCTCTATGAACAGTTTATAAAAAATCCGAAATTTAAAACTGGTGAAAATGCACGAAAAGCGTTGTGAAACGTTCTAAATTGCAATTTCTACGCAATCTCAGGAAATTAAAGTAATGGTTTCCAAAAGTAATGGTTGCAAATTGATGATGATAGTCCCTGATCTAACATAGGCTATATTTTATGTTGTTGTCACTACCACTTGGGTGTTGCGGGAGCAAAAAATGTTCTAGATTACTTTTTTAGGTGCGTTCGTAATTATATAAATACGTAGCACCTATAGTCGTCGTTCAGTCCGTCCGTCTGTCCGTCTGTCCGTCCGTCCGTCTGTCCGCATGTAACAGAGCAAAAACTACCCAACCGAATAGTCTGAAATTTCAAATATGTGATTGTTGCAAAATTTTGTCGAGCCATTTCAAATTTTATGAAAATCGGATGTATAGTTTAATTACAGGGACAGTCAAAAGTTTTTCTTTACATTACGGCCAATGGGAAAAATTATTGCAAGTGGATTTTAATGATATTAGAGCCTTCCGAATGATCTGAAATTTTAAAGATATAATTGTTGCAAAATTTTTTCGAGCCATTTCAAATTTTAGGAAAATCGGAAGTATAGTTTAATTACAGGGACAGTCAAAAGTTTTTCTTTACATTACGGCCAATGGGAAAAATTATTGCAAGTGGATTTTAATGGTATTAGAGCCTTCCGAATGATCTGAAATTTTAAAGATATAATTGTTGCAAAATTTTGTCGAGCCATTTCAAATTTTAGGAAAATCGGATGTATAGTTTAATTACAGGGACAGCCAAAAGTTTTTCTTTACATTACGGCCAATGGGAAAAATTATTGCAAGTGCATTTTAATGATATTACAACCTTCCGAATGGTCTGAAATTTTAAAGATATAATTGTTGCAAAATTTTGTTGAGCTATTTCAAATTTTAGGAAAATCGGATGTATAGTTTAATTACAGGGACAGTCAAAAGTGTTCCGAAAAAATTATTGGAAGTGCATTTTAATGATGTATCAGACTATGCACGTTATGAAGTGCAAAAAATTATACATTCAGTACAATATGGGGTGCAAAAAATAATTTTAAAACTAGTTATAGTACGAACGCACCTCATTTGCCACGTTTGACGAGCAATTTCCAACTTGTTTTATATTGAGGGGTGTAAAATTTTAAAATTTGGCATGGTAATAATTACTTAAGTGATGCAGATGCTTTCTAAGAACCTTCAAAAGAAAATTCCAAATTTAAAAGAAAGAAGTGAGCGAAAAGCGTTGTAAATTACGATTTTTATGCAATCTTATGAAGTACCAAACCTATTTAAAAAAACTAGTTGGATGACCCAATCCTAAATCTTTCTTCTATCTCATATATTTTAATATTTCAAAATTTTGTTACAGATATCAATATTTCATTTTTACTAGTTCAATACTATATCAACTTTGACTTTCATCTTAAATTTCTGCTGCAGTCAATTAATCGGAGTAAAAACGAGTTAGTCTGGAAAATGATGATTATTAAAATCACGAATAGTCACGAATAGTCGGCTTATCAGGATAGGAAGTTCGATTCACGAGCCACTGGTATACAATAGAACTACGAAAAATTAAGCAGATTACATAAAAATCGCTATTATAGCGCCTCCTTCCGGCGGGATTTTTCCACATTCAGAGAGGACCTTCTTGCCATGGCCAAAAACATACACAAAAAATTTGGTTCAATTCTATGCAGAACTTCCTACACTTTTCGAAGGTACAACATTAATCTCTATTACAGCGCCTCCTTCAGGCGGAATTTTTCCAAATTCAGGGAGGACCTTCTTACCATCACCAAAATCATACACCAGAAATGTGGTTAAATTCTATGCATAACTTCATGCACTTTTCGATGGTACAATATTCAAAATGGCACAAATATCGCACAAAAATCGCTATTACAGCGCCCCTACCGGCAGATTTTTTCCAAATTAAGGAAGGACCTGCTTGCTATAACCTAAAACTTAAAAAATTTTTAGCTCAATTGTATGCGTAACTTCATACACTTTTCTATGATACAAGATTCAAAAGCGCGCAAAAATCGCTATTACAGCGCCCCCTTTCGGCGGATTTTTTCCAAATTAAGAGAGAACATGCGTGCTATAGCCAAAATTTTAAAACGAAAATTAGTTCAAATCTATACATAACTTCATACAATTTTTGATGGTACAGTAGCGACAGACAAACGGACAAACGGACAGATGGACACACGGGGAGACAGACATTTTCCATAAACATGTTTTGGGGGATCTCTGACCCCTAAAACGTGTAAATTCGTCAAAAACCGGAAGTCGAAAAAATTTTAGATTACAATACTTTCTTCGATTGAAGATAGATGTAATAATGGTTGCAAAATGGTGGTTATAAAACCTGCTCAAACATAAGAAATATTTTATGTCGGTGCCACTATCACTAGAAGGTTACAGGGACAATAAACGTTCTGAATTGCAAAGAAATTCTAGAAACTTGAAATATGGCATGGTAGTAACTTATAAAATATGAATGCCCTCCATTAACAGTCGAAAACAAACTTGACATTTAAAAGGGGTGGAGTGAAAAGCATTCTAAAACAGTCCTAAATTGCGATTTCTTTGTAATCTCAAAAAATAATGAACCGATTCCGAAAGTAATGGTTGCGAATCAATGGTGACTGTTTCTGGTCCTACACAGGCTATATTTCATGCTGGTGCCAGTAACACCTCGGGGTGTCAGGAACTACAAACGTTCTCAAAAAGCCTTTAAAAGCTTTTTAAATTACGTTTTCTTTGGAATATTACGAAATACCAAACCGATTTGAAAATTAATGTTGGCAAATTAATAGTGAGAGTCCCTGTTTCAACATAGGCATTTTACGTTGGTGCTACTACCACCAGAGAGGTGGTAGACCGTTAGACAAGAAGCTTGGAATTTGACATGATGGTTAATTTTAAGACGTATAAACGTACTAAGAAGATGGTTTCTAAAAAATGCAAAACTTCAAATGATTACTGAAATGAGCGTATGAAATGAGCATAAATTCGTCAGTATACTTTCAAAACTATCATTTATTTCCAATTAGTTTTATTTCTTATTAATTTAAGTCTCATTTCTGCCTGATGCACTGTAATAATGATGTTTAGTCAGACTGTGTCTTAATGAGTAATTTTTGAATTATTGCTAAATGTATAAATTTTTTCTAATAAAAATTGGACACACAAATATCACTTGGTATATGTCAACTATTACGCGAGCAAAGGGGTTTGCTAGTCGACTAATAATCTGATTATTTTTACTAAAATCATATACAGTTGAAATAAACACATTAAGTGAGATAAGAATATCTCTCATAAGAGCATAAATATTTTAATAGTTTTTAATTAAATTTTACAAGCTCTACTAATTTTTCGAAAGAAGCATTTTTACAGGGCAATAATACAGTCTTTTTAAAAAAGTCGGAAATTCTATATCAAACGTGGCAAATGAGGTGCGTTCGTACTATAACTAGTTTTATAAGTATTCAGATTTTGATGGAATAGCTATCGCAATCTTATCCAAAAATGCGTGAATGCAAAATTTATTACGATTATATATATTAAATTCAGTAATACGGAAATAACATGTCTACATCTTAAATATGAAGTAATCAAAATGGCAAAATCATTATCTATCATGGATATCTTTGAATTAATTACGGATGATAGAATTTAATAGAATGAAGGAAATTTTTATTAATATATTTTTAAGTTTTGATCCGATTTTCATAAAATTGAAAACGACTCGACAAAATTCTGAAACGATTATATATATGAAATTTCAAACCATTCGGTTGGGTAGTATTTCCACTGTTATATACGGACAGACAGACGACGACTATAGGTTCTACGTATTTATATAATTACGAACACACCTAACAAGAATAACCCATTACAGATTAACATTTCATTGTAACAATGATTCAAAGGAACGCTTTAAATACAGACGGATATTCAAATTCTTGTTTGTGTACTTAATGACCATTCCAAGTGTGGCAGCTTTCTCTGCAACATATCGCCCTCCCCCCCCCCCCCTTTCTCAAAATCTACTTTGAACAAGTAAATCCATTAAATTAATTCTTTTTCTTCAAACAATACGTAGTTCTACATTCATATATATATTTTTTTCTTTCTCTCGCCTTTTCACAACGAGCGTAAGTCAACACATACGAAGATTTATGTTTTCATATTTTTCTTCCACTTATTCAAAATTCTCATTCTCGCATATTTATTACTTTTTCTTCACGGTCTTTATTTAAAAGTAATCAAGGACGCATACAACCTAAGTGTATCTCAACTTTTTAACGTTTCATTTTCTTTATCGTATTTTATCGGCGTTATAAATAAACCACTCTTAATTACAGTTAGATTTTGACGGGTAAAAGAAATAAAAATAAAAAAGTATTTTATTGAAATTGTGGTTTCAAATTATATCTGATTTATCTTAGCACATATGTCTTCTACATTTTACATACATCCCTTAAAGATTTCACAATCACATTAAGCGCAATTTGTTGTTAAAGTAAACAAAGCCAGACTTCATGTCGTCTTATTCATGATATATGTAGGGTTGCTTTACATACTGTGGGTGTGCTGAAAGGGGGGCCGCCGCATTATTTTGTCTGCTAAACCTGCCGCCAATGCTTTGTCTCTGTAATTCCGGCGTCAAAAACTTTGTAAATTGGCGATAAAAGCGCCAAGTTATGTTATTCAGTACGAAAAAAAGTATAGTTAGCTCCCGACCTCTGTGCTGGAAGGTCCAAGAAAGGGCCGCTGATGTTTTTTTCCTTTTGTTGACGTTACGGAGCACTTTTGCCATGGATAATTATATTTCTATATATCTTCTTATCTGATGCTCCTTTTACGACCTGTCTGTTTTCATTTGAAAATGAATAAACATTGATTGCACTTTCGTTCACCTATAATGTTGGAATTATTTTTATCTCACCATATCATCGAACCCGTGAACCACCGCTGCTTGGAGAATCAAAAGACTCCATAAGTAATTGGTCTTATTGACTGATTTTTTTCCTCCAAAAAAAATAAAATGAAAGAAATCAATGGAGAGGTGATTTTCACTTCCTTCTGCCTGCTCACTAATGCCGATGTGTGTTTTCATACACCAGGACTCGCACTTCATTAACTATTCAAAGTTCTCTCTGCTGCATACCATCGCCAGTGACCTGCATAATATGAAAGGCACTCAATTCGTCGAGCGGAAAAACCCATTTGCTGTCTCTGGAGATTTCTGAATTTTTCCGGGTGACGGAATTCATTTCTTGGACGGATGTTCTACGGTGCTGGTTTCCCCCTCCTATCGCCGAAATTTGCTTACCTAGCTTCCGTAGTTCCTCTGGTCATCTCTTCATTTTCCCGCGGGCAAAATTGCTGGTCTGTCAATTTGTGTCTGATTCCTTCGTCTTTTCAGCAAAAAAATAAATAAATAAATAAATAAATTACCGGTATTATGCGCAACTTCGGCAATGTGAAAACGCGTTATGAGTCGTGTCATCAGTGTTTTGTGTGCGGTATGCAAAGCTGACCATACATTCCAGTAAAAGGAAAATAACTTCAGCTTGTGAATATGCAGTGTGTTACTTATTACGTTTGTGATCGTTGTGTTAGAGAAAACATGTGTTTGTGAAAAAATTGCGTATAAAAAGAAGCTTAATTGTTTTATCGTAATAATAAAGTGTCCTCAGTTTTTAGTGCTTCGAAGTGCCTACAATTTTTTACGCTGCGAGCGTAATGTGATTTGAAAAAAAAAAAAAAAAAAAAAAACCTGAAAAAAATCTTTGGCCCATCTATAGTGAAAATAGGCCATAGTAAAAAAATTAGCTTCGTCGTACACAATTCTTTTACAGTTCATAAAAAAAGAAAACTGAATATTTTTTGCATACACGTAAATTGAATATGAAGGCTGAATATCTGTTTCAAATTTTTCTTTCTTTTCAGTGATTTACTGAAATCACATTAATTGGTTGCATTGCATTATATTTTATTCAGTTTTCTTATTCACGAAAGAATAGTTTACAGTGTATTTATTTATATTTGATTGACCTTATTTATAGTATTTTTGCCTTGACTTTCATGCTCTTTGTTGATTTTTTTTTATTAAAAAAAAAGAGGATTATTTTCATCATACAATTTAAATCCCTCATTTTTAAATTTGTGATTTTCACAAACTTAGGGAATATTTTACGTAACTATTTTTATATTCCTCTACAAAAAAAGATATATTTGCCTATGCATATTTTTATTTTATTGTGTTTATTTGCATGATTAAAGTAGATTTTTTTTACTCTTAAAGAGGTTACAATAAGACATTTACTTCTCTGACAAAGTTAAAAGAATTTTTTTTTTCTTTTTTTTTAATTATGCTATAAGCTATTTAATTATATTTTATATATTGCTGTAATTTTACATTGCATTTTACTATTTCATATGCTTTGATTTCATGTATTATTATTATTATTATTATTATTTTATACGTATTATGCAGAAACTCAGTAATTGACAGGTATTGTGTTGCTTATATTAATTTTTTTATTATGGCTGCTAAGAACACCCTAATTGGTGTTACTGAATTTGATGGGAACCCCGAATTATTGCATTTTTTCTTTGATCAGGTCAAAGCTGTTGCCGAAATAAATCAATATAATGAGCAAACAGCTATTTCGTTCCTCATTGGTAAATTACGAGGACTGGCTCAGAAATTTTTTCCGCAAAATCGTGATTTCAAAACTTTGCGGAAAGAGTTCGCGGCTTATTTTTCCCCACCAAGTAAATGTGCACCCAAACTCGAATTGAATAATTCATCGCTCCTGCCTGCCGAGACCATAAACAATTTAGCTCATCGCTTAAATATTTTGGCAGCAAAAGTGTATGAGGATATACAGGATCCCAAAGAGCGGGATTCCATAAAATACATGAAATTTCTTGAAGCGATTCCTTCACAAATTAGAATCAAAATTAAAGAAGAAGGAATCACTGATTATCGAGCCACGGTTGAAAGGGTAAATGAGTTATATGAGATTCAGCATAATGAAAAAGTGTTGCATGCTTTACCCTCTATCCCAAAATCAGAATATAATGTTGAACAACACGTACGCGAAATTTCAGAAAAAATAAATGCGTTTACATTTAAACCTAAAGAATCAAATAAAGAAGACACAAATAAAAAATCTGATGACAGATCTAATCGCAACTCAAATACTTTTCGTTATAGGCAGAATTTCAAATATCAAAGACATGATAGACATTTTTCCCCGCGTAAATTTCATAAAACAAAGTTACAACTTGTCAATTATGCAACAGATATGGCCATGAGGGACAGGTTTGTTTCAAATGAACACGTGCGAATACTCAGAGAAGTGAAAATAATTATAAAAATAACAGTCGCCATAGTCAGGAAAACTAAAACAGAGACGCAATGTTGCTGATGGTATTGTGGCTCACATTAACAGTTCCACATTAGCTAATTTTTGTATTGACCGAAACTTACCCAAAATCTCTAAAGAAAGATTAGTTAACTCTGTTGGTTTTCAAACCACGGAACATATTACTATTGCTAGTTGCATAGCGACACAAACTGAAAATAGCAACAAGACACACTTAATTTGTAATGTAAATAAAGACACTCCTTCTCTTCTACTTGCCAAAGCTACTGTGGCAAAACAAACTGCCACTTTTCTTGCAGATTCTGGAAAGTAAGTTTGTAAGAAAAGTTGTTTAACGAACTTAAAACTACACTTAAATACAAACGATTATCCACTGGAATATGCATCAGAAAAGTAAATTCAGATGTTGATTTTTCTGTATGCATTAGAGCTACAATAAAATTACAACATAAGTCTTTTCCCCACCATTTTTATATTGTGGATATTCCTGAATCCTCGTCTTTTGAAGGTATTCTGGGATATGACTTTATAAACAAATTCAATATCATAATAGACTGAGCTAACAAATTTGTACACATAAATAACAACTTAGATATTCCATTAGAGTGTCCAGATACTGATGCAACTCTCACTAATTTAACACAATGTAAAAATCACTCTGTTCGCTCAAAAATTCAAGATGTTCTTCTAACACGTAAAGTGACATTAGAACCCTATGAAGAAAAATGATATCGGTGTACACTAATAAAAACGACAACAAGCAATCCATAAGTTATTTGTTTGAGTACATACCAAATAAAAAAGACATAATAGGATTTGACGTCATTGTTCAAAAAATAACAAGCCAAAACGCAAAACTAAAACTGCTCAACCGCATGATTTCTTTACTGTTTTTGTTTAAAACAAATCAAATACTACCATACATCTGCAAAAAAAGACAAGAGTTGGTGAATTATCTGAAGTTGAAGAAATTTTGGTATACTCTCCTGAAAATTCAGAAAAGCATCATAACTCGGAACAAAACTTCCTTAATCTTCTACAGGCATCTAAGGAAACTTTAAAAAAGAGAAAAGAAGATTTAACGCCTGATGATTTTGATTTGAAACACTTAAACTTTAAAGAGGCAAAGACATTGACTGAGTTACTACTCAATTATTCTGCTGCATTTTCAAAATCTTTAAATACTTTAAGCCACACTGACAAAACAATACCATACTTAAAATTTGTTAATGAATACTTTATTAAAACCCTTCCATTCCCCCTCCCTCAGTCTCTGCAAAAATATGCTCAAGATCAATTAAAACAACTATTGGAAGCTCGTATAATTGAGCATAACTGCTCCGAATGGACATGTCCTATGTTACTTGTTAAGAAGAAACCAGATGCTACTGAGAAACAAAAATATCGCTTCGCTCTAGATCTTCACATGGTTAATACTGTAATACAAGGTTCTTCATATCCTCTGCCTAAAATTCAAACAATAATTTCTAATCTGTCATCATATAAATATTTCACTGCTCTCGATTTTCATCAGGAATATCATCAAATTGAATTACCAAAGAAATTTCAAAACCAATTAACCTTCACAACCATGTTTGGTTCTTATAAGTACAAGAGACTGGTGTTCGGATTAAAATCCAGTGCTTCTATTTCTCAAGCACTTATGGACTTTTTATTGGATGAATTACAGTTAGAAGGTAGTTACCCCTACCAAGATGATTTTATATTAGGGGCAAATTCATTTGATGAAATGTATACAAAACTTGACAAAATCTTAAACATCTTAACTAAATACAACTTAACACTTTCACCTAATAAATGTATATTCCACAAAACCAGTATCGACTATTTGGGCTTTCACATTCAAAATTGCTCTGTGTCACCAATTTAGTCGAACATTGTGAAAATAATCTCATTCCCCATTCCTACAACAAAAGGACAGTTAAAACGACTAATTGGTGTAATCACATTTTACAAATCTCTCATTCCATCCTTTTCTGAATTTGTATAACCTCTGATAAACTTAACCACCCCTAAAGCTAAATTTAAATGGACAAAGACACACCAGGAAATTTTTGAAACCATGCAGAAAATATTCTTCAACTCGCCCATGGTAAAGTTACCGGATTGGAATAAAACTTTCTAACTGAATACAGACGCTTCAAATGTTGCCATTTCTGCCGCCTTGTTGCAAGAACATGACAATCAGTTATTACCTGTAGCTTATTTTTCTAAATCTTTAAAATCTTCAGAAAAGAAATACCCGGCATTAAAACTAGAACTTATGGCAATTTACAAGTCAGTTGTAGCTTTTAAATATTACCTATACAACAGAGATTTTGTAATTCTTTCTGACAGTAAGCCTTTATAAAAATGCAACAAAACAACAAATCCTGCTGGTATAACTACTAGATGGCTTATTGAACTTTCTGAATATTCTTATTCTTTTCAACACATTCCTGGTGCAACAAATGTATTGGCTGACTATCTATCTCGTTGCAATTTTGAAAACAATCAGCAAACTTTGCTTACTAATCCTAAACTACTACATGACACTCAACCATTACCTATTGTGGATTATGATACAACAGACTCTAACAACTTGTCGTCAAATAGCCACACTCATAATGTAAACTATCTTGTAACTGGTAATCAAACGAAACGTGATCCATTGTTAGAAATATCTTATGATACTTTCTGCATGGAACAGAAAAACGACCCTAATTTGTCTTCAATTTACAATGAAATTTTAAGTAAAGAATCTTCACAAAAGTTCCCTAAATATTTCATTCATCCTGATACGAAAGTTTTAATGATAAGCAAAGAAGATCTGAACAACAACTCCTTTTCTTATCATATTGTTGTTCCAGATACCCTAAAAAGTAAAGTTTTAACTATTTCACATCTGTCTCACTTTGGTTTCCATAAGACATATGAATTTCTTTCTATTAGGTACTTTTGGAGAAACATGTATCTTGACACTTTGAATTTTGTTCCCTCATGCGTCAAGTGTTTACAAGCAATATATCACCGCACTCCTCCAGCACCTTTACAGCACACTTACACGCCCAGATACCTTGGCCACACAATAAGCACAGATTTAGTTGGACCTTTCTCAAATGGAAAACATGTATTTACTGTCACTGATCATTCTCCACGACACGTAGAACTTTATTCACTTAACGATACTTCTGCTACTAACATAGTTAAATGTCTTTTCAGTTACATTACTACTTTCGGCAGGCCTGCTGTGGTTTTGTCTGACTTAGGACCTCAGTATACTGCCCATGTATATAATATTTTTAATGATACTCTTGGTATAAAGATTCTTCTCAGTTCTGTTTCACACACCCAATCGAACAGTCTTTCGGAGCGTATAAACACTTTAATTAAATACCCTGTTACTACTCTGTTACAAGAAGGTCACTCATTTGAAAATGCAATTTTTATACACAATTTTCTTTACAATGGTTAAAGACATTCTACTACATTATTTCCACCTAATTTACTTCATTTTGGTCGTGAACTTTCATTAATTTTTGACACTTTTGATCATTCATGTAATCAACCTTTTCTAGATAAACATATTGAAATTTATAAATTAATAGAGGACTTGCACAAAATTTACGAAAAAGCATATTCTAACATTAAAACTGCTCAGGATAAAATACATAAAATGTACAGTCGAAAAGCTAAATTAAGAAACATCTGTTTGAAAGACATTGCATAGTTAAAAACAATTGACAAATTTAAACCCAGATATACAGGACCATACATAGTTACACATAAACATTCACCTCTTTCTTTCTCGATAAAAAGGTTACATGCTGCTGATGATACAGCATTTCGTGTGCACACAGATAGACTATTCCTTGCACCACCTCGTTATGGACATTTGTTTGATCCTTCAAGTCATGTTATTAACAGTAATTTCACCAGTAACTTCCAACCACACACTTATAATTTAAGACAAAGATAATCTTTATTTTATTTATAACACTTATTTTGAATTTATGTATTGTGACACTATGTTGTCAATCTCTGGGCAAGATTATACATATGTTGTTTATAGGTGATCTTTGACAATGTTGTGCCTGGTCCATGAATGTTTGCTTCGAAGATCATGTGAGAACAATATTCTGTGTCACTTTGCATTTTTCTCCCCTTTATACACACTTAAGCTAAGCAAAATAAACTAATTTTAAACGTTTCACTTTTAATTACAACTTAACAATAACAAGTCTAGCTAGATATTCTTTTGTCACTCATAAAAAAGATAGTTTATAATTTTACATGTCACTTATGATTAAAATTAAAAAAAAAAACCTTCAGTTAAATTCTATACCTTCTTACATAACTTGAACATAATTTTACCGGATTATGACACTTCGTCTCTCAGCACTTAAGGATTGTCCTTTTTGGGAAGTCTGATATCTACAACATAGTTTCCCCCCCTTTTCAATTCATTGCCCCCAAGAAGTCGAGAACAGTTAAAAATTTTTGCCCTGTGGGTTCACGCGGCAATGTGATGAAAACACCTTTCACGTGAATTGATTTTCCAATTCGAGTTACTTACAAAAAGTTTATGAGATACTGAAATGCGCTCCTTTCGCAGATCACTGTGATCTACTGAAGAGCGACGAGGCTCATGTTGTGCACAATGTGTTTCTTCCTTTTTATTATCTCTTCCTCTAGGGCTGAACTTCTAAACCGAAGTCATAATACTTGTAAACTTACAAGAATTAAGGCTACAATTTTTTATGGGCGTGCCTCAGGCACTTCTCTGTTTTGTAGTCCTGTGCCACGTGCACGATTCTTTATAATTTTTCACATTCATCCTTCTGATGTTTACATTTAAGTTTTAATTTACATATACTCATACTTGATATGTTTTAAATTTTCATTTTAAATGTACTTGAATTGTGTTTTTTTTTTTATTATTTCTTTTAAATGCTTGCAAATGTGTATTACATGCCTGATCCCATATAGGATCAAAGTAATAAAAAAGTGAGTTTTGGTATCAAAAAATAGAAAAATGATTGCTCACTGACTTTAAAGTTGCACTGGATCAAAAGACTTAAGCAACCTATTTGAATTTATGCTTTAAGTGCATAGAACTTTTAAACATATATATATCTTTTTCTTTTCAAATTGCAAGCTTATATATAATTATTTTTCTAATGTGTTTATTTTGTATAATTGTGTTTGAAGATTTACAATTTGAAGATGGACAAAGTGCTTGATTTTCTATAAAGCTGCAACATAACATCACAGCTTTTTCTCGGTTGCCCCGGTGAGATATGTGGCAGCTTTCTCTGCAACATATCGGTTTCCCCCCACCACCCCCAGTTTCTCAAAATCTACTTTGAACAAGTAAATTCATTAAATTACTTCTTTTTCTTCAAACAATACGTAGTTCTACCTTCATATATATATATATATTCTTTCACTCGCCTTTTCACAACGAACGTTAGTCAACACATACAAAGATTTATGTTTTCATATTTTTGTTCCACTTATTCAAAATTCCCATTCTCGCACATTTATTAATTTCATAGCGGTCTTTATTTAAAAGTAATCAAGGACACATACAACCTAAGTGCATCTGAACTTTTTAACGTTTCATTTTCTTTATCGTATTTTATCTGCGTTATAAATAAACCACTCTTAATTGCAGTTAGATTTTAACGGATAAAACAAATAAAATTAAAAAAGTGTTTTATTGGAATTGCTGTTTTAAATTATATCTCATTTATCTTAGCACATATGCCTTCTACATTTTACATACATTTCTTAAGGATTTCACAATCACATTAAGCGCAATTTGTTGTTAAAGTAAACAAAGCCAGGCTTCATGTCGTCTTATTCATGATATATGTAGGGTTGCTTTACATCCTGTGGGTGTGCTGAAAGGGGGGCCGCCACATTATTTTGTCTACTAAACCTGCCGCCAATGCTTTGTCTCTGTAATTCCGGCGTCAAAAACTTTGTAAATGTGCGATAATGTAATACGCAAAGTCATGTGATTCAGTACGAAAAATAGTATAGTTAGCTCCCGACCTCTGTGCTGGAAGGTCCTAGAAAGGTCTGCTGTTATTTATTTCCTTTTGTTGACGTTACGGAGCATTTTTGCCATGGATAATTATATTTCTATATATCCTCTTATCTGATGCTCCTTTTACGAACTGTCTGTTTTCATTTGAAAATGAATAAACATTGATTGAACTTTCGTTCACTTATAATGTTGGAGTTTTTTTTTTATCTCACCATATCATCGAACCCGTGAACTACCGTTGCATAGAGAATCAAAAGACTCCATACCACGTGACTCCTATGATTGATACTTAAAACGTTCAAGTGGTAGTCCATTTATCGCTAGATTTTTTTAATATATCATGCATAACCCCTTATCCCTACTCTTTATGGGAATACTGGAAGGCTTCGCAACCTATGCCAGTCTGCTTTTCTAAATGAACTTTGAATCAAACGAAATATATTCTGGACTTTGCCTAGAAATGGACTTTTACTTGGAATTCCGTCTCGGATTGCTGAAAACGATGCGAACGCCATTGTGGTATTATATTTTTTAATGCGTCAAGCAAAATTTCAGCTGATAAGGACCACCTCTTATATAGCTGATCATTTACAGTATATAAAAATTGTCTATTTAACAATGTAAGTCTCATCAAAATCCATCAGGTAGCCCTTTTTGAAAAAGACAATCCTTCATAATGTGTTCTACCTGATTATAGAAGTTTTCCGAATAATTCTATAACTAAGCAACGTAGAATAACATGCAATACACTAAATCTAGCCCTGAAAAAAAGCTTATCTACCTTAAGCTTATCTCACGCTAACTAGCAAGTCCCCTCAAAATCAGTTTAGTAGACCTTTATTAAAAGGTTAATCTTTTTTAATCGAGTCCACTGATTATAGAATTCCCCACCTTAATTCTATATCTAAGCACAGATAATAGTATGCAATATACTGAAACAATCTCTGAAAAATTATCTAACCAATAATAAAAGTCTCATGAAAATTCATCCAGTAGAACTTTTTAAAAAAGCTAATTATTCGTAGTCGGATTCACCCGAATATAGAACTTCCCCGATAACTTTAAAACTAAGCAGCATATATTGATATGCAATATACTAAGCTTTCTCTGAAAAATTATCTAACTAACCGTTTAAGTCCCACCAATATCCATTCACTAGGATTCAAGTTATAAGCAGCTGGAACGAATTTTCCATTGTATTTTATATACAGCATGTCTAGAAATTAGTTGGGCAAAAAGAATGATTTATTCAATGGAACTGACAGGAAAAAAATTAAAGTATATATTTTTGTAGGATAGAAAAATAGTTCAAATTTACCATTATCGCAAATGCTCAATGTAGCTTCCTTTTGTGACTCTGCAAATATTCCATTCGTAAATCATTTCTTGCCACAGCATGTTTCCGTCGATCAAATTAATTGCAGTGCAGATTCTCGATGTTAGTTCAGGAATGGACGCAGGAAGTGGCAGCTTGTACACTGGATCCTTTACAAAATCCCATACACCGAAACTAAGCGGTCACCGAAACTAAGCGGTAAAAGATCTTGTGATCGGGGTGGCCATTGAATAACACCTTCGCTCCCTAAGCGACAGCGTCAGTTGTGACACCTAACGCCATCTATGAATAAACTTCGGCAATATTACTAATAGTTAATTTCATTTAATATTTCGAAAGTTCTTAACTTACGAAATTGCCCAACTAATTTGTAGACTCCCTGTTTATAATAGATTCCTTCTTTGTCTATAAAGATGCACGAAATGGTGATGTACTACATAGAGAATGCACTGACTTCAGTGTCAACAGGGGTTTTTACTACCACATGTACATACGTTGAGGTACATACGTTACAGCATACGTTGTACATACGTTACTACGCGTTAAAACAAACATTTTTTATACAGGAAAGATTGATCGTAATCTTCTTATTGAGTCATAAATAAAGGGTGTCTCACAAAAAGTAGAGTGCGAGTTTTTCTTTAAACCTTTTATACTAATGACAATATTTTACAATTTTTACAACAGACATGCTTTACTTTCGAATAAATGAGAGAGCACCCTAAGAATTGTTGGAAATGGTTACTCTCTGCCGCCGAAAAACATTGGCCTAGAGACTTTGAATATTTGGAATATAGCTCACTGCGCATATGGATCGATGACCTAATTACAATGGACTTCCTGTAATATCTGTACCATTTTACACAAAATAAAGTAAGTATGTTGAATATATCGGTGACATGTCTTCATTACCGCTAAATTTTGGAACGAAAAGTCGATTTCGACTTCCAGTGGATGGCGACCCAGTATTCCTATACAAAAAAATGTTTGTTTTAGTGACCTCTATCACTTTTCAATGTTTTTACTTGTGATAGCGAACAACCCTGTATAGGAACATGCTTCGCAACATCAGATTACAGAATTGCGTGAACGTAATATTCAACAGATTCCAGACATTTTGTTAATAAAGTTTTATCCAGATATTTGTTATTAAATTTCAGTGTCATATCAGATTCATTTTAATAGGATCAAAGTACAACTTGAAATTCATTTTAACCCTTAAATGCATAGTGTAACTCAGAAGCTAAATGATTTTTTTTTTTTTTTTTTTTTTTTTGCCATTCGGCACACTAGATCAGTCTTCTTTTGCTGAATTATTATGTTTTACTTACGTGTGATAACATGCGTTTAAAGTCGTGAAGTCTGTTTTTGTTCTGATTTGTTATCATGGGATGATGTAACATCTTTTGTTGATACTGCTTTTATTGTGCTTGACTGGCTTTTTTCTATATCTTTATAAGGTAGTAATTATTAATTCTGAAAATTATTAAAAGCATTATTAAAATTATTATATCATTTAATACATGTTATTGACCAGTATAAATATTTTAAACTGAGTATATAATTTCAAATTATCATTTTTGAGCAATTTTTGTTATGTAACTCAGTAGTGACATTATGACATTATGTCTATCAGAACTTTTTTCACTATTTTTCTAGTGAATAATTAACAAAAATAGACTCAAATATAATGTTTTCCGAAGAAAGTAAAAAAGCATTCCATGAAGGGTTAATAGTTTTATCTCTGCAACGAGTATTGTAAAAACAAATATGGAAATATTTCCTTACAGAAAATAAAGTTTACAAAAAAGCCATATAACTTCGTTATTACCTATGATTCTGAAAACTTTTCTCTTAGGGGTAATTTATCATTTACGCCACACTTCAAGAGAGGGGAAGATATGCTGAAAGTTTCACAAAGTCAGCCAGGAGAGGGGTGGTGAGTTAACCTCGGGCCTAATGAAAATGACAGATTATCACCCATTAGAGATTTAGAGTTGTCATGTGACTTTGGCGGTGTCAGATGAGCTGATAAAATCAGTTGTCAAAATAAACTATTTTCTCGGTTTCAGATTACTATCATATCCAAGACATTCTTTGATTTCATAAGGTTCGCTACTTCCCCAGGTGACCGGATCATAATTGTCATTTGTTATAAAAAATTGAAAACAATGGCATAATAGTATATGCTATAAATAATTTGTAACCAGGTATAAAATTATCAAAAATGAAAAAAAAAATGAAAATGTCCAACTGAGGCCATTATGCAGTGTACAAAATTGTGAATGCACCAAAATTTAACATAAACAACTTAAGAATGATTTATTTAACATATAAAAATTCCAAAGCTGTAGCACATTTTAAAATTATTGGGAAATAAAACACGATTATCGAAAGAAAGAGAAGGAAAAAATATAATTTTTTTAACAGACCCTTTATACCCTAAACATCAATACTTCTGCGTCAAAATTACCCATAGTCGTAGAATTTATACTTTATTTAATATATGAAATTTTCAAAAGCTGGCACCAAAATTAAAAAAAAAGTACAAAAGTAAGTAGTTAAAAAAACATAATCTGCTCAATATTTACTTTTGAGAAAAAGAAATCAAAACCGAAATAAAACGATTTTATCACACAAAATATCTAATAATTAATATTTTTTCCCGAAATATTTCCCAGACAACTGAATTGTGATTGTCAAATCCTTTAAAAATTCTAAGTAGTGGCCTAATTTAAAGTATATAAAATAGAATAATTTGTAACCAAATATGAAGTTGCCAAAATAAAATAAAAAATATATTCAACTGAGATTCTTATACCCTTCTTATGGACTAGAAATCAATGTAAATAACCAAAATTTAACACTGTCAATTATATTTTTAACATAAATATTTAAAAAAAAATTAATTAATTTTTCAACTACTTTTCAGCAGTGAAATTACGCTTGAAATTATTAATTATTTTAAAACTGTATCACAATTTTATGCTATAATAACACATAAACATTAGCTATTGCTTCTACATTACGATTTTACTGAGTTGCTTTATGTCGCAGAAATGAAAATCATCGGCATTCTGTGGAATAGACTAAATAGTCATAATTTCACCAACGATTAAGAATATACAATATTACACAGTTAAAAATCATGGATATTGCAATTAAAAGGTTCATAATTACATTCTATACTATCTTAAACACCAGTCACGTCTTCAAATGAAAGATTCAGAGTGAAAATTACTTTTTTTTCGTTTTTAAGAACTGCCTAATTAATAAAAATACAACTGTTAAAGTAGATAGTACAATTATTTTATTTGATAGCTGCGCATCAAAGTGCGGTTGTGTTTAGGTAAGACTGCAACTGTCACGTGATTTGAAACCACGGTAGCCCTGTACGTCAGCGTCGAGTAACACATTATGACGTCACATTTAAAATATGAAAACTGTTCTGTATATATTGCAAACAGCATAAATTAAGGTCATAAAAGATTTATATTTTTACTTAGGAAGTGTTAGACATATTTTTCATTTGAATTACAAAAACTTAAAGATCATGACAGTTATATTGTTTTTATTTCAGTAGACAATAGATAGCAAGTAAAAAATAATAATTGCATTTTTAGATTTTAAAATAGCTCTAAATAGTAGTTGAAAGATATATGATGTCACAATAGGGCCAGAGAAATCACGTGAGTGTGATGACTTATGAAACATACAGAGATAGGAGAAAAATCTCGAATTTTGTATAATGTATTTAATGGAGTTCCCCATATCCTCAGAAACCATTGATAACAAAAACTATCAACAACCTCAGAATCTAATTGGCTTCCGAAATTAAACGAAACGTCTGTTCAGAAATTTATTGGCACCAGAAAAAACGTTTTATTTTAGAAACAATTCCGTAAATCTCGGAGGCGTATTATTTCCACATGTTTATGATATTCCATTTTCGATTCTTCGCATGATAGGCGAGTTCCTACTTTGTTTATCCCGCGTGTGTAAAATTCTGCACCAGCAAACAAAAAAGCCGTATGATTCGTCCTTCTTCAAATTGTTTCTGTAAAAAAACCCGATACGGTTTCCAGTATTTTAATTTCGATAAAGTTACAATGAATTTTCGTACACTTATTTCGCCATTTACGGCAGTTTCCCGTAATATTTTTTGGGAATAATTTTTACTTTTTTACCCGTTTGAACAACAAGTATCAAAGTTACTACCAGGGAAAAAAACAATTTTAATATTCTTTAATAAGGTACTACTAAATAAATAAAAACATTACGGTTCCAAATAGACGAAAATTGCACTCCCCATTTAACAACGTTCAACATTGAAAGACGACAGCCAAGCCTTTACAAATAATGTATCGAAGACTCTCCATATTTTTCAGTTTGATCTACACTGGTGTTCAAAATTAAGGACCAATCACAAAATGCTAACTTTCAAGTACGCGAATATTCAAAAGTAAATAATATAATTCAAATAATTGCTATTTCTACAGTACAGCTAGTCCATATAACATCTCATTCATGCCACACATGGTCACAAGTGTCACAGTCACTACGGTGAAGCAAAAAAATAGGTAATTCCATAATCTCATTATGAGTCACAAATGATCACTATATGTGACTCCAATGAGACGTCACTGTGACTGCTGCTTTGTGAGGAGTCTCCATGTGACTTTACAATATAGTTAGTGACTCTCATACAATACAGTGACTCTCATGTGACTGTCATGTGCAGACTCAATTTCAAAGTCATAGTGAACGCTGCACTGTGATAAGTTACCAAATAATGTCACTTGTCACATTAAAGTCACAGGATGATTTTCAAGTGACAGAGAGACTATTGTGAAGTCACCATTGTGCTCTTTTGTGAAAATTCACCATGTGACTATAATTTTGTGACTTATCTTAATGCAAAGTTCATGATGACTTTGAAATTGAGTCTAAAAATGACACTCAGATGAGAGTCACAATGTAGCTACATTGTAAATCACCTGGTGACTTATCACAAAGCGGCAGTCACATTGATGTCTCAGTAGAGTCACATATAGTGATCATTTGAGATTCATAATTAGACGTGTGAAATTTCCTATTTTTTGTTTCACCGTAGTGACTGTGACATTTGTGGCCATGTGTGACCTGATGCTATATGGACTAGCTGTGCTGTAGGGACAGTAATTATTTGAATTATATTATTTCCTTTTGAGTATTCGCTTACTTAAAAATTAGCATTTTGTGACTTAATTTTGGACACCAGTGTAATACAAATGTCCTTTCTGATCAGAAATGTAGTAAAAAAAACAGAGGCTATATGCTAAAGGCAGGGGTATACACCAAAGAATATACACTACTAGAAAGGTAGCCCGTCAAAAATGACAGAAATTTAGATATAAAGATATATACAACTCAGTGGCGTGGCGTCCGGTCATCGCTGGATGCGGCGATGACCAAGCAATATTTTAAAACTCTTAATAAGCTTTTAAAACTCTACGATCCAGTTTTAGCAGAACATTTGGAGTTCATGTATAAGTGAAGGTAAGATTTAAAGTTCCTTTTTTGAACATTCAACCATTGAATTTTAGAGTTAATAATTTTTCACCACAAACTTAAATAATTGCGATGACCACCGAAAATTTTCACGCCACGCCACTGATACAACTCATGTGCAAGAATATGAGTTTTCTCGCTTGTTCCGCAGTGATAGACGAAAATAACACATTTAAAGAACAAAACACATTTATGAAAAACTGTGTACAGTAGAAGACCACTAATCTGCACAGTTTGGTTCCAAGTGTTATGCAGGTTTGAGGCTTTTTGCGGTCATGTCTATTCAATCTTTGTTTACATTTTTTTAAATTCATATATTGGACAATTTAGATTGTTAAACCTTAAAAATAAATAAATTTTACACTTGAAGTAAGGTAAAAACTATTAAATTATCGTATACGATTTCATGAAGTGGTATTATATGGTATTATATGTGTGTGCTTCACGATCTTGGTTACGACGTTGGCGAAATTGGCTACAACTTGTCATAATCCTAATAGTGTAGGCCGCTATAACAAAAAAGTAACCAGTTTTTAGCAAAATTTCTGATATAAAGTAGTTTTCAAAAACTTGTGCAAAATTGCAGGCCGTTCTCGTGTTATGTCAGTCCTAAGAATAATATTTCTAATACTGAAGAGTTTCCATGTATATATGAAATTTAGAAAAGCTTCTCCAAAAGAAAGGTCCTGAAATGACATTGTAATTCCGCTAACTTCAAAGTTTAATCGGTCTCTGATGTTGTTTACTGAAATCTAATAAATAGAGTTATTTTGAACATTAAACAGAATTAAACAGTTAAACTTATTTAACTTAAACCCGCTGTTACTTCCCGATGTTATTTTTTAGTATTAAGAAAGAAAATTATTTAAATTTTTCAAATCATGCATTTATAATATTTTTCTGTCTTTAATAACTAAACAGTGAAAAAATATGCTTTTGTTCTGAGCTCATAAATATGACAATAAAATAATGTAACTAAGAGACATTGCAAAATTAAATCTTTGTGATTTCAAACCATAAACAATCGATACCGCCACCATTTTACCTACTATGATGTCATTAGAATATTGTCCATTGATTGTTGGAGAACTTACTTTGTGAATGATTACCTCAATGATTTAAATTTTTTTTTAAGTTTCACGGTGAATGAATCACTTGTGTTTGTTTAGGTTTATGGAATGAGATATTAAGCTGTGAACCTAATTCCAACTAAAGTTATCCAAGGATATATGTATTTTTAATTGAAATTAAAAACAATGCTTTGATCTCGAAATAAAAAGTTTTAGTTTGTATAATTGGTTATTTCTGTTAATTATTTATTTAGGTACTTTTCCATTATAGCGCATGTTTAAAAAAAGCTTGGCGCAATTCGGGCATCAGAAAGTGAGATATGTTGCCAAAAAATATAAGCAGCTATGAAAACAAATCTAATGAACTTTTATTTTCGTTTATATATGCACTTATATACATAAAAAATCGTTTCTAAATATATATAATATTTTTTTATATATATGCAAATTACGGCACAGATTTCAGGTATGCACCGAGATACCTAACTGGCGCCAAAATGGTGTTATTTTGCCTGCTATGGTAACCAGGCTATTGTTTTTTATTTATTAATAAACTGTCTATTTGCTTTTATTTTCTGTTTTTAATTATATAAACTGTTTTGTTCTATAGCTATTATTCAAACTTTTATTTATTTATAGTTATTTCCTTTTCAAAATGATAGCAAATAATTTAAAAATGTATAAGTAACTGGTATTCGAAAGCGAGATTTCTGCCAAATTGGTGTCAGAGAAAAATCACGCCAACCCCGATGCGTATATGACATCTGTGCAAAAATTACGGCACAGATGTCATATTCGCCCCATATTGGCACGATTTTTTTTCTGACGCCAATGTCATATACACACCGGGTACTTAACTCTCGCCAAAGTGTCGTTATTTTGCTTGATATGGTAACCCGGATGTTGTTGTTTATGCTGTTGATGTTTTCGCCAAATTGGGTTCGGAAAAAAATCGCGCCAATATGGGGCGAATATGACATCTGTGCCAAAATTACTTCTGTTTATTATAAAAAATGGGTAAATAGCTTTTTTTACATTAAATAAAGGTACTTGTTAGTTATCCCGTCGACCAAATTACTGTTGCCAAATTGTAATATTAAATGCCAACAATGGTTGACATTAAACATGATCATGTGTTTCTTACGTCATCAAGTGATTTTTAATTCGACGTTATATTTGTATTTTTACTAATGTTTTGCTAATTTAATTGATCTTTCGTTGTTTAAAATAAAAATTATGTCAATTTGTATAATTTGGCGAGTGGTTTGGCGATCTATATAATTTGGCGAAACTGGTCGACGGGATAGCTAACAACTACCTAAATAAATTGCATACATATGGAAAAAATTGCTTGTGAGTATGAAGCAGTAAATATGTTGTCAGAAAATACGTTGACAAACTTCTTTCTCCCCAAGCAACTTTTCTCCGAAGTATTGTACATAAGCAATGATTGCTAGAAATGAATTTTTAATTATGATATGCGCTTTTATGTTTCACTACATTTATGCATACTATACTGTGTGTATAAATGCTACAGTTCATATGCAGGGCTACACAAAAGAATTCGTAAGGGTTACTGAGTATGAGAGTAAATTGCTTAAAGGTGGTTTTTAAAAGAGTTATGCGTTTTTACGCTAAACTGCATTTAGTTTACTAAGAAATGTCTGTAGAATATAGATAAAATGATATACAGGGTCACGCAAAGAATTGGATACATAACCGTCTATGGATGATAATATCTGGAAATGTGATTTCGGTAGTTTTAAGAGTAGTTTAAATTAAATTTTGGCTAAATAGTGTCATGTAATAACGATACTATTGGCTATGGACGGTAACTGCTGAAATCAATTTTTAAAAAATTTTATGCGTCTTCTGAAATGTTTACTTAGTTATCTTATTTCCCCAAATAACGAAGTTTTGTTAAAGCATTCAGGATGTGTTGGAAAGTGCTGCATATTCTATGCTTAAAGCATGATTTTTCATTCTTCTTTAGTCTTATTTTGCATTTATTTTATTCTTAATTTTTTAGTCTTATATTGCTTTATAGAAACTTTGGCACAATTGTCATATACGCCAATTTGGCGAAAACATCAACAGCATAAACAACAACATCCGGGTTACCATATCAAGCAAAATAACGACACTTTGCCGCCAGTTAAGTACCCGTTGTGTATATGACATTGGCGTCAGAAAACAAATAGCGCCAATATTCGGCGCGTGTATTATATGATATCTGTGCCGAAACTTTAATATTTAAATTTTAAACTCTTCGCTCCACACCACTTACATATAGTACAAACTATAACACAGATAGCGCAAAATAATAGACAGTTTGTTACTTTTCCACAGTAGGAGCTTTGGCGTTTTTTTTAAAAAAAAGCTTGGTGTAATTTGGGCATCAGAAAGTAAGATTTGGGTTCGTTTCCGTTATACGGATATCTTTGTCGCTAAGCGTAATAGATGGCGCAAAATGAAAATCACGTGAATTGAAGCATTTGAAAAACAAAAGAAAAAACATTGTCGATACTAAAGTGAGCATTTAAAAAATATAACATTTGAAAATTCCAAACTTTTACGAACTATTTCATTAAATCACAATTATATACTTAAAATAAGTGAACAAATAACTGTTATAAAATAAAGCAATGAAATAAAACTCATATTAAACTGCTGGCATAAAATTAAAAATATCTTTTAGCATTTTGAAATAATTGGCGCATTAGCATACATTTTGGCATGGTGTCCGTATAACGGAAAAATATCGAGATTTGTTGTCAAATCATATAATCAGCTATAAAAACAAACTTGATGAGCGTTTTTGTTTGTTTTATATGTTTATTTTATATGTATATTATTGATGTTTTTATGTACAAATCACATCTGTTTCTTTATAAAATTAGAGAAACGTCTTTTTTATATTAAATAAATCGTATAAATATTTTTTAAAAAAATGCGTGTGTATATAAAATGAAACAGTGGATAGGTTCTCGGAAAATATGTTGCCAAATTTCCTTTTTCGCCAAGGCACCTATACTGGAAAAGTACCTATGGCACATTAAAATCGCGCAGTTAGGAGCTCACACAGTACAGCGTCGTCTATTGGCGGTTATTTTATTAGTAGCATCGGGAGGAAGATGTAAAGATGTACTTTAAATTCTCACTCATAGATTTTGAAAAATATCTTAAAAGAGCGGAGTTTAAATTAAATTTCGGTGACCTCCTTTATGAAAGATTAATGGTTTTAAATGGGAATTTCGCCAAATTACCCAGCTATCACCAAGTTGGCTAACATTTGGCGCTACTGTGGTAACCCTGCATTAGTTTTTTTCAACAATTACTCATTTCAATGAGGCGGTCCTACCGGAATCGTGAGGGACACACAGAGACTTGGATTTTATATAAATAGATAGCTACGGGGAGTTACTCAGAGGTATACGCCATTATACAGCAACTTTCCGAAAATAAAAAATATATAGCATCAATTGTGCTACTTTTTTTTTCTTTCCATCGCAGCCTTGTTCACCACTCACTTACTGATTTTGTTTGTGTGATCTGCTAAAGCGTCAAAACATTTCCCAAACCTTTTAAAGGCTTTTGTTTCCAAAATAATATTTTTAAACAGGTGTGCAATGCCCGCAAATTTGTAATTAAGCTGTCAATTTGAAATGTGATTAAAAGTTACATGAGACTTGTACTTACATGGTGAAATATTAAAATTGTCCTAATATTCCTCATAATTTTGACAAGAGTGCCTTATAAGAAAATCTTTTACAATTTTTCAAAATTTTATTTTAAAATTAATAAAACGATAATAAGATAATTTTTCTTCTGAAAATTAATGCTATGACATATTTTAACAATCTTTTTTGCTCGTTTATTAACCATGGTTAACAAGCAGCAGTGTTCAACAGCCAAAAGGATCGTGAGGTGGAAAATCGTTTCCTTATTGTGATCTTTCGCAGTATCAGATTTATTTGATATCTATGGAATTAGGTGTTTAAAGCTTTTCATCTTAATGTTGATTTCCTTTTGAAAAAAAATTGTAATTTTTCCTCCAAAAAACTACAAAAAGGAATTTTGATTAACGCCTGTTCAAGGATCTTTTCTTAAATAAGGATTTTGAAAATGAACGCTTTCTTATTTTTAAATAAAATCAATAAAACGTATTTTGCAAAATGGTATTAGGGTAACGGTCCAGTCGTAGAAAACTCACCAGTAATAGACACTTTATAATTTGAACAGAAAAAATAGGGTGTGAAAGGTCGCACCCATCGTGGGGTTGTTCATACAACCCTTTAGTTTCAACGCCCTTAACTACAGATATTCACCAGTTATCTACCAGTTTCGGAGCGAAGTTATTTTAACTGAAAGAATACGACAGAGCTGTCTGCTTATTGTTATTCCTTGTGGGGTCAGGTTGAGTTAAATACATTGGTTTCAAAGATAAATTTATAAGAAATACAAATTATAATTTTTCTATTGTTTTGCCAAATTAGTATTTTGCAGGATTCAGTTATCATTTTCCAGCGAATAATAAAATATTTGTTGCTATATATTTTTACATGGTAGCCATTTTAAAATTTTGAACAAGACAACTTTAATATAATGATGAGACAAACTTTGTATTTAAAGGAAATATAGACTTATTTTTAGCTCATTTAACCATTGCATTACATAAAATACTTATTCAGGATTCACTTTCCGCATTTTTTGTTACAAAATAACGTAAAATTAATATATTAGAGCAAATAAAATTTATATGGCGTAAAACAGTTATACTGGTAGTCTTAGCAAACAAGTGACAATTTGTTTACTTTTTTCATAATTTTATTATGTTTTATATGTAACATTGTAATTTAGAAAATATAGCTCTCTAAAGCTAGTTCCATTACATAACCTAATTAAAAGTAAGCTAAATTTGATAAATTAATATATAGTAAAAGCAAATCATGCAACTTACTACTATATATTTATTTTGTGAAAGAAATTTTGAATGCCACAGGAAAAAAAGAACAGAAATAGGAGCATGGAATGATAAATAAATCACGGTTTAAACTTTTATCAACAAAATTATTGAGACTGTAGAAGAGGTTTTGTTTCTTTATAATAAAAAAATCGTATTTCATTTAAATAGAAATAGTGGCGGACAAACCAGATTTTCAGATTCAAACAGAATGTTTAAAGCTGACGAGACAGCAGTTTTTTCTACATCCTGCATGCAACCAGTAATATTCACACTTAAAGAGGAGACAAAACCGTTTACTTAAATTTACTATATCCGAATAGTAGTCTTCTTATTTTTCCGATATTAAGAAAGCAGCGATTGCTATTCGGAAATAGTGGTAACCCACTTAAAGGGACCGTTTGAATGCTGAAAAAATGCCCTTACAACGGCCACTATTTTCCCAATTGCTGCGTTTGCTTAGTATTCAAATGCTACTGAACAATGCAATAACAATTCCATTTACCTACTAAGATCCCAGTAAAATGCTGCGATTAAAGCGCAGTTATTGAAACTTTCCATTCTTTAAAGTTTAATTCGTTAAATATATTACAGCGACTTTTCTCCGCTCTTTATCCAAGTTTGTTATTTTATACATATTAAGCCTCATTACTACAAAAATATCTTTTTGTTAATGGAATATAAATTATGAGCCAATTTCTCCATCTTCTGCAAGAATTCAATCACGCCTCCATCTGGATATTTTTTTTGGCTACTAACGTTAATTTTAACCTCTCTGAAAAAATGTAATTTTGCTGGGTAACGTACTGAATGCACCAACTTTTTCAGCATCGTGCAGAAAGAGTTAGTTTGAATTTCGAACAGAGGTTTTTGTCAAAGTCGCTAAAACTAAGACCATACACTAAAAATGGGGGGAAATGCTCTTAAATTATTCACTACACTGTAAAAAATAGTGGGAACGTTTACTATTCTAAGAGGAACATTTCTGATAGTATCGGATATGTGAGAGCTATTTCTATTTTCCGAAACAACCGGGAATTTTCCTGGGTGTTTCAGTTTACTTTCCGTGAAACAGCGAAAGCGCGTATACGCATGCGCTCCAAGTATTTCACCACTATTTCTCCTTACGCTGAAACCGGAAGCAATCGCCTAAAGTGAAAGTCAACTCGTGTGTATGAGATGGCGGAATAGGGAACTTTACGCTTTACCACTTGTATTTGAATTTGAATTCGCTTTCATTTTGAAAAAATAAACAATATTATAACATTTTTGTTATATTTTGTGGGTATTTTTTATTGCGTTTTAAAATTATGCAAGACATGTACCTTGGATATTATCAATGGACTTTTTCAGAGCTTTGGAAATTTAGTATTATTGAACACGGAACGATCGTAATTCTGGGTAAGTGTTTTTTTTTATCATCTACGGTATTACTTTTACTTACTATTATTTATTATTACTTACTTCTTTATTAGTTTTCTTTGTTACAATACACGAAAAGAAATTAATAACCTATTTATTTTTTTAATATATCAGAATTTGTTTTGTCTGTTTTCTTATTCTAATATATATATGTGTGTGCATGCAAATAAGATAATATAGTTAAACTTGATGTTCATACTGATTGCGGTATCGTATTCTCCTTTTCACAGCGTGTTCTTAACAAATTATTAAATGCGTTATAACTTAAAAGAAAATTTACGTATTATATTTTAATCAAACAAGTTGAAGGTTCATTGTCATTTTACTTCTTTATTATTGATTGCTTTTATGTAAAAAATACAGTATTGTGAGTAAAAATAAACAGTAAACTATTCTTACAATTATAGAATTTATTTTTATAAATCATTATAGTAAATAAAATTGATTAATTTGTTTTGCTGTTTCCTAAAAAGCTTTCAAATATTCATTTTTTATATTCAACCATTTCCTTCCCAAATTTTGATAGAAAAATAAAAAGAATCGTTTTAAGATCATTAACCTGTTTAGTACTCAGATTCAGATATGTAAATTCCCCCCCCCCCCCCCACACACACACACACACTTTTTTTTGTTGTTGTTGTTAATGCTTCGAAAAAATTAACCATTGCATTTTTTGCGATTTGAATTTTACTTTTTCATCTAAATGTTCTTGCTTGAAAAGAAAAATGCTTTCTTCTGATTTTGCAAGACTGAATTGTGGAAAAAAAAAGATACTATTGTTGTGAAGAAAATTTCGAAGACAGTCGAACATAAACTGAATGAAGGAGGTGCGTTCTGAATTCTTTTCTTAAAATATTTAATGAGTATTTCCAGATGCGTGGTTCTATACATATTTACATTAAGAATTATCAAACACTTGATCTGGTTTTTCGAAATAAGGGAGGCTTAGCCTCATCAACAAACTGTAAAAAATTACAGCGATCATGCTTTTAAAATCACAACATCGCTTCGTATCGTTCCAGCCACAACAATAAAACGAAGTCGCATTCTAAGGTAGGATGCGCGCGCATCGCGCGACCTTCGTTTGGGGAGCAGAGAAAGTTTCTCTTCACACTCCCCACCTGAACTCTAACAGAGTTCACAAATCAAAATTCCATCATAAAATCATAAAAATTCAATTTTTCGTATCAGTGGTTCAGTAATCTAATACAATTTTTAAAATTCGAATACAAAATACTAAGTATAGGAATTCAAACAATATCTAATTAATGATTTAATTAGTCAAATTCAAAATATCAATAAATTCTAAATAAAACGCTTTAAATTACACAGTAAAAATAATGACTGTTAAATAACACACACATTTTTTTTTTTTTTTTTTTTTTTTTTTTTGCAGTTAAATCATATATTTACTTATACCAAAATTCAAAAAGATTCTATATATAAATAACACTAAAAATTAAAAAAGAGAAAGAAAATATTTAGAGTCCTAAATGTAGAAAAAACAAACTAAATAAATGTCTATAAAAGTTTATGAATGTTTATAAAAAGTCTGCAAAAAGTCATTTGTTAGTCATTTTGTATTTCAAAGGGATACAAGTGCTGTATGGATTTTTTTAAGATCCCACTCGCTGTTTTTATTTCGTATGAACGAATATTGCCATCTCTTCCAGGAATGGCAGTCTGAATCTTACCAAGTTTCCAAAGAAACTTATTTTTTGCGTCATTTTGAATTAAAACAACATCGCCCACTTTCAGTGGCGTATGGGCATTAGGATTTTTCAAGGAATGGGCTGTTTTCAAATCCATCAAATATTGTTTTTTCCATTTGGTCCACAATTGTTTCAATAGTAAAGATTGATATTTCTTTCTTTTCAGGAGTGTTGATCTCTTTGAACAATCTTCAATTATTTCAAAAAAATTGATAGGAAATGAAAGTTCTTTTCCAAAATTTAAAAAGTGCATTGGAGTAAGAGGTTCTGGTTCATCGCTGTCGCTATATACATACGTCAGTGGTCGCGTATTCAAAACTGCTTCCACTTCTGTCAACAGAGTCGCTAATTCATCATAACTTAAGAGTGCTCTACCAATTACTTTTCTCAAACAATCTTTGACTGACTTTACTAGTCGCTCATAGAAACCTCCCCACCATGCAGCTCTTTCTATAATATTCTTCCATATAATTCTCTCTTTTGTAATAAAATTTAAAAATACTTTGTCTGTCAGTATGTTGTATAAATTTTCGAGTTCACCTTTGGCCTTTTTGAAGGTTTTTGTGTTGTCAGAATAAATAATTTTGGGACTTCCTCGTCTAGCTGTGAATCTTCTGAATGCCATCAAAAAGGAATTTGTTGTCATATCAGACGCGAGTTCCAGGTGAATGGCTCTAGTCACACCACAAGTACACAAGACAATGGGAGCCAAATTTGATAAGGATGACGTTTTATCCACTGATTTACTAGAGATTCTATTTCTTCCTTATAAAATTGTTTTTGTTCAGATTGTATCAAAAAAATTTCAGCTTCGAGTAATTCTTCGGTTGTTACTACGTCTTGCACTTCAGTTGATTTTTTCAGCTTCATAATGAATTTCTTTACCCAAACGGTAATTTTCAAAAGTTTCTCTAAATTACTATATTTTGAAATGTTTATGGGATTTTCGAGTTTTTTGACTAAGCACTCGCTCTGAAAAACATCGTTAGGATTTTTTTTGTATTCTAATTCATCTGAGTAAGCTATTTCTTTGTTTTCTGATATCGACCAACGCTCAGGAGGTAAACTTAGCCATTCTGGTCCCTGTAACCAAGTTGTATCATTGATTATCCTAGAGATTTTTGATCCTCGAGAAACTATATCAGCTGGATTGGCAGTACCAGGACAATGATACCAGTTATCAGGTGAGGTCAATTTAAGGATCTCTTGAATTCTGTTTCTGACAAAGAGTTTAAACTTTTTAGGGGATCCTTTTATCCAAAAATAGGATATTTTTGAATCTGTCCAGTAATAAGTCGGTACATTCAATTTTAAAGCTTTCAAAATGTTACTACTTAGCTTGGCCGACAACAATGCGGCCATCAATTCAAGCCTTGGCAAGGTAAGTGCTTTCAGTGGAGCAACCCTGTTTTTCGAAGTAACAAAAACTGTTCGAACATTTTCGGTGGTTGTTGCTACACGTAAATAAGCAACCGTACCATAAGCCTTCATGCTCGAATCGGCAAAAATATGTAATTGTAGGTCATAATCATGCCAATTGGTGATGACAAAAATAGTATCTGGGTACTGAAAAGTTTTTCAAATGAGGGAGTTCGTTACACCAGCTACTCCAAAGTATACGTAAATTTTCGGGTAAGGTGTCATCCCAATCTAGAACCAAATTCCAAATTTGTTGAATTATACATTTTAGTCTTAATGTAAATGGTCCTAGGAATCCAAGTGGATCAAAAATCCTACCTAAAACTTGTAGAATAAATCTTTTGGTGTCTATTCTTCTTGAAACGAAATCAACTAAACCTCGAACATCAAAATAAAGTAAATCTTTGGAATTATTCCAAGCGATTCCTAAAACTTTATAAGGGAGATTTTGTTCTCCAAAAGCTTCAGAATTAACTTCTGAAGTTATGCCATTTTCTTTCCATAGTTCACTAAGTGGTAAAGAGTTCGTGTGCCATTTGTGTAAATGCATACTTGCATTTTCAAATATATCAATACATTGTAAACTCGTGGATAGGGCTTGATCAATATTTTCATGACTTCCTATAACGTCATCAACGTAGATATTTTCATTTAAAAATTTTACTGTGTTTGGATATTGTTCGGTGTATTTTTTCAAGTGGTGTTTAATTGTTGCAGCCAATAAAAAGGGACTGCTACTAATTCCAAATAACACTCTGGTGAATCTATAAATTTCAAAGGATTTAGAATTATCAAACAAATCTTGTGAAAATAAAAATCTTGTTACATCATGATCGTTTTCATCTATAATTATTTGTAGAAATGCTTGTTTTATATCAGTTGTAAAAGCTATGGGGTTAAATCTAAACCGTAACAAAACATCAAATATTTCAGGATACAAATTTGGACCTACATGCAGGCAATTATTCAAAGACAGTGAGCCTGTGTCATGAGCAGAGGCATCGAAAACTATGCGTAATCTGCTCGTTGTCCTATCAGTTCTAATTATTTCTCTATGAGGTAAATAAAAAGTTACATTTTGTTTTTCTTCAGGATCTGTAACTAACTCAATAATACCTTGTTTCAAATAATCTGACAACACCTCCTTATACTCAAAAAATAATTCAGGGTTTTTAATCAATCTTTGTTTGAGTTTAAAAAATCTATATTTTGAATTTTCCGATTGTCATTTAAACATTCCCTTTCAAGCTTCCACGGAAATCGAACTGTATATAGCTTATCATTGTATTTAATTTCTGACTCAAACTGCTTCATAACGTTGTTTTCCGAAAAATCTGAATCCTGTTTAGTATTAAAAAGGCCAGATGATTCGATATTCCAGAATTTTTCAATCTGTTCAGAAATAAAAAATTTTTCTACTATTACATTAAATGCTAAGGGCGTATAACTGTCAGTTGTTTTTCCCTGTAGACACCAACCAAAAATGGTGTCGACAGCTACTAATTTTTTATTCAAATGTTTTATATTTCCAGTAACAATCTCATAATAATAGTCAGCACCTATAAGTAATGTAATGGGTTCTTTGGATGAGGGTGTGTCCGCAAGGGTTAAATTTTCAAATTGTTTACTTTTCATCAAATCATTGATTTCAGGTGGGGAGATTTCAGTAGCTGATATTTGATTGGTGACCAGCGCTTCTATATCTAATTTTGAATTAGGTACATTTTTATTTTCAATAGTTAGTTTAACTACTTTAAAGGTTTTTTCAATGGGGGTTCATACTTCCAAATGTAAAAACCGACAATTTTTCTTTTCTTATTGCCTGTAAATTCAATTTATTTGCTATTTCTTCAGATATAAAGGTTCGCATGCTCCCACAATCTAAAGTAACCTAATTAGAGATTGTTTTCCGTTGGATTTTATTTTTACACAACAAGTTTGTAGAAGAATTTTATTATTTTCTGTAGAGGAAATAGCCGAAATTACTTTTTCACTAGCTTCATTTTCATTACCTTTTAATTCGGGTGTATTTACTTCTTTTATTAATTTAGATTTTAGGCATATCGTTTGATTATGTCTGCCTGAACAGTTCTTGCAACTGGTTTTAGAGTTACAATTTTTGATAATGTGTTCCCTGCCTAAGCAAAGGTAACATCTTCCTTGAGATTTCAACAAATTTCTTTTAGTGTTTACATCAACAGCCTCACACAAATCAGATGAATGTTTCCTATCGTTGCAAAAAATGCAATGAGCCAGCTGCCTATCTGAAGTCGATTTATCATTCGAAATGTTCATAAATTCACAAGTAGATTTAAATTCAGATTTTGTGGTTTGACTCTTGATTTTTGTTTTATTATTTTCAAATGCTTTCATTCTCGAAAAAAATGTGTGTTCTCTGCTTTTTATTTCAGCGTGCAGAAAATCTAATAATTTATGTATATCTGAATGTGTTAAATTATCTACATTTTGTCTATGATATTCCAAAGCTAATTCTGCCGGTATTAATTTTAAAATTACGGCGATAAGCATGGAGCCATAATTTGCTGGTTCGAGTCCTAATGTGGACAAACATCGAACATTTATTTCTATATCACTGTGCAATTTTTTCAATTTTTGAATTTCGTTAGCTTTATAAACAGGGGATAAGTTAAGAAGCTTGTTCAGGTGATGATTAATTATCACGTCTTTTTGACCATAACGCGATTCTAAAACTTTCAATGCTGCGTCATAATTAGCTTCTGATATTTCAAAACCTTCTACAGCATTAGCGGCAGCTCCAGATAAATAACTCTTCAAATAATGAAATTTTTCAATTTTCGAAAGCGATTTCTTTTCGTGAATTGTATTTTTAAAGGTATTAAAAAATGAAATAAATTGCGTACAGTCGCCATAGAATTTTTGTATATTGAGTTCTGGCAATTCAACAACTGAGTTTTCATCATTAATCACATTCGATTTTAAATCTTGACTGTTATTTAAATCAATATTAACAATTTTTTTGTTTTCGGTTAATTTTTTCTTCACCCGGAATTTTGCAACTAATATTTTATCCGCGTAATCATAAACAGAATTGATTTCAGTTTCATAGTCGTCTAACCCTAAAAAGGGCTCAATTTTCTCGTCAACTGACTTCAATGACTCTGCTTTAGTATCTAACTGAATAAATAATTCTTCTAAATTATCAAAATCTATTGGACTATCCTTCATAACATTTTCTATATTATTAATCAGCTTTGTTACTGCTGTTCTCAAAACTGTACGGTTCTTTTTCAACTTTTCTAAATCAGACATTTCGAAATAAAATATGAAAAACTTATCTTACCTTTGCTGTCTTTTTATCACTTACTATCCTCTATATCCTTATTTGTCTTTTGAAGACATTAAAAATGCAACACATACTTTTTTTTTCTTTCTTTCCCGGAATAATGCACCATGAAGAAAATTTCAAAGACAGTCGAACATAAACTCAATGAAGGAGGTGCGTTCTGGATTCTTTTCTTAAAATATTTAATGAGTATTTACAGATGCGTGGTTCTATACATATTTACATTAAGAATTATCAAACACTTGATCTAGTTTTTCGAAATAAGGGAGGCTTAGCCTCATCAACAAACTGTAAAAAATTACAGCGATCATGCTTTTAAAATCACAACATCGCTTCGTATCGTTCCAGCCACAACAATAAAACGAAGTCGCATTCTAAGGTAGGATGCGGGCGCATCGCGCGACCTTCCTTTGGGGAGCAGAGAAAGTTTCTCTTCAGTTGTTATTTAACTTATGCACTTTACAGTAAACAAAATTGAAAATTTCTAGATTATTAACCATCAGCTTATTTTATGAAATATAGTACACAAAATTTCTTGCTTTAAGTTATAAGGCATTTTAATTTATTAATGTTATGCTGTGAAAAGCATAATACGATATTGAATCAACAATAACATAAATTGCAATCATATCTTATTTACATGCACTAATAATAATAAAATGTTATGTATTAAAATGTCTGTGCAACAAAGAAACGCTAATAAAGAACTAAAATAATAAGTAAAAATAATGCTATAAATGATTAAAAAAATAAATAAAACTCTTTTCGAAAGAATTCATCATTCCATTTTCAATAATAATACAGTTCAGGAACTTCAATGTTACTTGTTAATCCGCATGGTTAAAAAAATATCACTGCAGAATGATAAAACGCAATAAATTTTATCTAAATTATGAAAAAGGTATAATAATATTGATTTCTTATTTTTTCAGAATAAATCCAAGCAGATATATATATATAAACCAGAAAAAAAAATCATTCAGAAATGAACTTCCATATGAAACTCTTTCATAAAAATTCATTTAATAAGACTGGCTTCTTCACAAAATCCATTTTACTAAACTAAGCCCCTTTCACAATATAATCTTCAGTAATTGAATGTTTTTAAAATACTAGTGCTAAATTCAACTTGAGTAAATAATTAAAATTCATATAAAAAAGCTCAAATAAATGTACTAAAACTACTTGCAGGTGCATTGCACATAATATAAAATTATTTAAAGTATATTAGAAATATCTTAAAAATACATTAAAAATTTTAATGTATTTTTGAGATTTTCTAATGTATTTTAAATGATTTTATATTATATGTATGCACCTGCAAGTAATTTTAGTACAGTTATTTGTGCTTTTTTATGTGAATTTTGAATTAATCCTCGCCTGCAGGAAAGGTTCCATATATATTCAGAAACCTTTCCGATTCCTAATAAAAGGTTTCCTATACATTCAGAAACATTTCTTAGTCTTCAGAAAGATTTCATATGTATTCAGAAACCTTTCCGATCCGTAATGAAAGGTTTCCGATATATTCAGAAACCTTTCAATGCGAATCGGAAATGTTCCGTATTATAACCGAAACAGTTTTCTGCTCGAATCTGAAACCTTTCCGTTAGTATCGTGCAGCACAGGTCTCCGTTACTTTCGGAAACGTTTCTGAAATTTTTTTACAGTGTACTATTACAGTTACTTATTTCGTTCATGCAGATATAGAATGGAAAATAGTCCCAACAAGGCATTTTTTTTAAATATTCAATCAGATCTTTTAGTTCTATGTAAGTGCTTGCGGAATGCACTGAGCTTAAAATATTTAATTTAATTAAATAATTTATAAATATTACTGAATTTGATGAAATTATATCGATATATTATTTGCAGATACACGATATTTTATTTATCGTTTCAGTGAGCAGTTTTCATTTTCGAAGACATTATTGCAGAATGCAATACTATACTTGCATAAACTTAAACATGCATATAAAGTCGTACATTATAAAATAAAAGCTAAGGGTAAGAATTGTCTAGGAAACTGGGATTTCTAGAACTTTCTTGTGTAGCTGCAACAAAAAAATTTCATGTAACAGATTCATGTTTACACTGAAATGAAAAACAGATGTAAGGTTACTAAGTAATTTGTAGGAAACTGGGATGCCTAGAATTTTTTATGTAACAGCAACAAAATAAATTATGTAATTATTCCGGGTTGCCGATAAAATTTTAGTAAGAATACAGCATATATGCTGTTGCTTTACAAAAACTATTTTTATAGATTTACATCTTTTTTTTATAGTGTATTACACATTACTCAGTTACCTTTTTTCTATAAATCACAAACAACTATGTATTAATGGACTGTTCTATTCAAAACCTTTTTTATTTCAAGGACAAAATTATTTCAACAGAATTATATTGACTTGGTAATGCCATACTCATACCATACTCATTAGTTAGCATTTGTTATGTGATTCTTAAGACATAAACCTTCTTTAAGAAAAATTTAGAATATTAATCCTTATTAAAGCAATATATTTTGTGCTCGAAAATTCATTAAACCATATTACTGTTGGTTTTATTCATAAATCTTATGCTGCCTATTTCTATTTATTTTTACTCTTCAATTAAATTCTTACTTTCTCAGTAATATTAGAAAATTTTTGCAAGATGGTGAGTTATAATTGCTTTACATTTTTCCGTTCTTGAAATTATCTTTATGTCGAAAAAATAGTCTGAAAATATTCATCAATTTATTATGAAGCAAAATGAAATACATATTCTTGTAACCTGTAAACATAATTAAAATAATCAGTCATCATATTTTTAATTGCAATAAAAATTATCCCAAAGTTGGAAACCAGACAAGTAGAAAAATGTTCTGAGAAAACGTATGATGAGGTAAACTTCCTAAGATAGTAACCAAAATTATATTACTTTAGAAAAGTGTTTTCACTCGAATAATTTATTTTCAAGGCAATTTTTCATCATCATTGAATTTTTTGTGTCAAAAGCAAAACCCAGTCAGCTTCTATTAAGATTTCAAACATACCATTCTTACAAAAATGATGTAAGAATGGTATGTTTGTAGTAGACAAAGTATTAGACAAAGTAGTAGACAAAGTAGTAGACAAAGTAGTAGACAAAGTAGTAGACAAAGACTTTCTAGTAGACAAAGAATGAAAATTAATGGATTATATGTAAATACAACAATGAAAAAGAGAGTATTAGCTTTGCATAACTAGATATATATATATATATACTTTTTTTAATCACACTCATTACATTTTAATCACATAGAATAATGAAGTAAAAATATTATTTATGAGATGTATTTTAGAAGAGTGCAGTATTTCTGGGATAAAATACATCGTGTTAGAAAGGAATTCTTCTCAAATCATTTTAATTTCTACTGTTTTTTCTGGTGTTTTATTTTCTAATTTATAAATCAAACTTTAAAAAAAAATTATATCTGTTTGGAAAAGAGTACCTTAATCCAATAAAATTCTAAAATTATATTCATACTTGAAGTCGTTTGAAAAAAGAAAAATATTCAAAAACAGGAAAGAGGGTAACGAATTAAAAGCTTAAAGTATCATTTTTTCTATCCTATTTATCCACTATAATTTCACAATTTTTCAAACTTTCTTTCCATGTACTTTTAAATGCATCTAAATGTCTCTTACTTGCTTCCGATCTTAGAACAGTACCATCTTCTGTTTTTTGAAATTTAATATTTTGCCGAAAACAAATTTCTTCTACAAAACAGACGTCCGATCTTGTATTATAGTAACGTAGTCTCGCATGAACTTCTACAATTTTCCATTTTATTTCTTTCCTTTCATTATTTTAGCAGTTAGGGGTGTTTTTTTTTTTTCTGTGAGCAAACACTAGAACAGTATTCGAATGTCACTATCTCTAGAAAAACGTCACTTCAAGAGAAATCAAGTTAAATTCCAATTTAATAATAACAAGTACATCAATTTTTTTGTGAAGATTCTAACTAATTAAAAGAGAATTTTTATCCGTTATTTATCTTTGAATGGTTGTCTTCATAATAGTTTTAACCGTTTTCGAATTAATACTTGCAAATAAATTAGAACGGTTTATGTTAAAAGTTTTAGGTAAAAATATTTAACTACATCTCAAGTATTCTACTTTGTAACTTGGGACGAAGGATCGATACTGAATGACGTAAATTATAAATATATTTATTAAAATAATTCTTCTGACTGTAGACTTTTTAAATGTTATTCAGAAGTCAATTTTACTTATTACTCTCACATAAATTGGAAACAGATTTTTATTTATATTTTTCTAATATATCTAAATAAGAAAATTCATGCTTCATTTGCGGAAATATTTGATATAAGCGGATTCAAGTTTCCCTTTCTTTTCCTTAATCTACTCTCATATTTCACAACAATTTCACAGCACATTTGGCTTATTTTCTACACATGTTACTTCAAGCAAATTACGGTTTTTCTTTATACATCTTTCATGCACTAATAACCAATCAGCGGAAAGAAAGTGATTTATGCTTGATATTTCTTTAAAAATATGCATTGTTTCACTTTTAAAAATATATAATATCTTCTTGTAATAATGCATATTTAAATGTTCACTACCTAAAAACACCTGAAAATTGTCAATTTTACAAGCATTATTTTGTTTCTAGGAGGTATTAGCGGAACGATTTTCTTAATTAAATTACAGCTATGAAACGTTTTGAAACTTTTTTTAGAGAAATATTATTATTGAAACATATTATGTTATAATAACTTTGAGAAGCTCTAATTTTAAAATTATTGATTTCTGTTTTACTAGAAAATATTTAACTGTTTTTAGTTTTTAATTTTAAAATAATGGTTATGTATGCTAGTATATATACTAAAATATTCCTGAATAGAGGACGTCCCTATTTAGTGCATACCTGTATTAATCTCCTGCTGGGCAACATATAACAATGATATGTTCCCGCACCATGTTGGTTAAATCAAAGTAAAATTGCGTAATTTGTTATTTCTGTTTGTATAAATATTTTTTTATAAAATATAATTATGAGTGTAAAATTATAATGTTTATATATTTAAGTAAAATAGGAGTGTAAGTTCATACAAAAATTATTAAGTTGATTTTAAATATTAAATATATATTTTTTAAAAAAATTGTTGTATTGTAAAATGAATGTATAGTGTTGAATAGAGTTCGGATCTCAGATAACAACAATAGCCAGACGCCATGGTGTCGTTTTATGACAAGCCAGTGGAAAGTGGTGTATAATTAGAAATCGTAAAATAATAAAAATGTTGGAATAAATTTATGGCCTTAATAAAAGTGTTGGGATAAATTTATGGCTTTTCAGACCACCCAAACTTTAAGGCATATAATAATATTAAAGTATATGTAAGGAGCCATTTGCAGACTGTTAGCTAATAGGCCTATCGAAGGATAATGCAAAATCTTCTCACATCCAATAAGGGTGGACTAGACAAATAGTTCCACCCACTGCAAGAGTGGTGTGCCAGAAGAAAAAGTTTTAAAAAAAGAGAGTCTGAAAAAAGATGTCGAGGACGCAGGAGCTCTCCTGAAAGCCCGTGCAATGAATCCTGAAAGCCCGTGCAATGAATCCAGAAAGCCCTAGTAATGCCCAGGCGAGATGGACATATCGGAGTGAGCCTAAGCAAGCCTATTTGAGGATGTCTTCCTGATGTTAAAATAAAGTGGATTGTTCTACTGAGGTCCGTAGCTATGCATCCTGCCATCCCGATATCGCCGCTCTGATAAGAAGCGGATTCCTGATGACATATGGATATGATCCTTAGCAACGCGACAACTCTGAATTTGATGAATAAAGGCCACCATCCCGTATATGAAATAAGGTACTACCTTAAACTTTTTATTTTACCACTTGAAATTATATAAGAAATTATAAATATCCTTTTATGATATTTTATGGTAGAGAGCAATCTGATATCCAACAAAACCAATAATTAAATATAATTAAGGTAATTTAAAAATGAAAGAGGATTATTCTTTTTAGCAAAAAGAAAAATATATAATAATAAGAGTAAATGAAAACATTGTCTTTTTTTTAAAGATTAAATATACATAAAATAATGAGAAGCAAACAAAAGTGTTGCTTTCTTTCTTTTGAATTAATATTATGTATTTCTGTATATAGTTGTGTTCAATGTAAATAAAATATTTAATCAAGTTTTAAAAAGTTTCTGTAATTATTTAATTGATAATGTTTAAGGTGTGTCAACTATTTTTACAGCTTAAATTTTAGTTTAATTCATAAGTGGAAGAGTTCGTCTAAATAATTCACAACGCAAACTCTTAATTTTATTCGTAATTAATTGAATTTAATAATTACATTTTTACGCGGATTATAATTTAATTTTATTAATGCTTCGCGTTGCTCTTCTGCTAGAATTACGTAATTACGATCACTTATGTTATTTGAATTTATCTAAGGTATATAAAATTATATACCAATTTACTATGAGGTTGCTTGGATGATTTGGACCAATTAACAATTTTGGATGTAAATTAAATAGGAGATAAACAAGGTGTAATTATCTGTCCAGCATCTCCAAAACCTACGTACTTATGTTTTTATCTCTGAAAAGCGGATACCTTCGAATAGCAGTCAAATTCCGCAATTTCGAGGTGTCCGCTATTCAGAGGTTTTTACTGTATTCTATTCCATAAAACTATTTAACTTTTTGCCGTCCCAAAGTGAACCGTAATGCGTATTCAAAATTACTTCGCCGTCCCTCTTTCTGCAGCAAACTATGCGAAATATCCAAAATGTAACATAAGATATCCCCGTAAAATTTAAAGCACAATATAAGACAATAACACCAAGAGAATGTTTTTGCTTTATTTACACTTCTAAGAATAGTTAAACCTGATTTCAAAATATATTGTTAAAGTTATTAGGGTGTTTACAACATTCAATGCCAATGTTTGTCCTATATTGGACAAACTAAACGAAAACTCCGTTACAGAGTCAAAGACCACATAAACTATATAAAGTAAAAAGATTTGCCGAATTCCGCTATCGCCTCTCATTACTGGGGGGAGGGACATAATTTCAATTTTCAATCAGCTACCATTATCAAGAAATGCATTACTCCTCTAGATTTAGACTTTATTGAATCTGTCCATATCCATAGATTTAAAAACTCCTTAGTTAATGATTTGTCTAGTGTACCATATATCTCAACTTTCTGGGTGGATTTGTTGTGTCACGGCACTTCACTTCCGCTTTAATTTCATTGGCTGTTGGAATTTGATGGTCTTTTGGTATTGTGTTTTGACATTTGGGTTTTCACCGTACATGTAGATAGAGGGATGTTGTTTTTATAGATTTTATACACTGAGGATGTGAGTCCTGGAACTCACGAAAAGTATACGTCTGTTCAAATTAACTTATGTATTTTATTGTGTGTTTAAACGTTGTCTTTAAATAATTCATATTACCACATAAGTTTTGTACTTACTATTCTTAAAGTACTGAAGTGTTAAAATATTGAAAATATAGGGGAAGAATGTTAAATTTCAGTTAATAACTTTTATATCTGAATTTGTGTGAACATAAATTCTTGTGCTTCGGTTAGATTTTAAGGCTACACAATCTGCAGTGACTTAGACCAATGTCAGACGAGCGTCTTTTTTGCTGCTTTTTTGCTTAAGTATTATCCATTCACAATGCTATAGCATTGTGAATGAATAATACTTTAGCAAAAAAGCAGCAAAGAAGACGCCCGTCTGACATTGGTCTTAAGCGTTAGAACAGAAATAAATTACATAACAGAACATGGATAAACCATCTCTATTTTTTTGCTGTAAAACGTTGATTACGAATTCAATAACCATTTAATATAAAGTGAATAAAATTTATTATAAAAATTTAAATCCATCAACATGTTTAGGAAAATCGTTAACAAAATAAAATGAAAATGAATTACACCCAATATGTAAATACACTCTCTAGGATTAGTTTTTAAATCATGGAAATATGGAAGAATGACTATTGGGCAAATAGCTGAAACAATGCTTGTTGATAATATACACAGAAAAACTTTCATAATGGAAACGCCCGAGAACTGGCCACTTTTACTTAAAAAATATTTTTCTATGTTTAATACATGTAAAATATCGGTATGGCGAACAACACCTCACAATCGCGGAATTTTTCCTCTATTCGGAGGTAAAGACTTATAAATATGTATTCTTATTGAATTAAAAAGGTGCTAGCTAAATAGATTTGTTAGCCAAATATAGGTTTTCGCTATTCGGTAATATCGATTATAGATGTTTTACTATATTTAAAGGGGTTTTTTTTAACTCTGAAGGCGGACAAATTTCGCTGTTCCGACTTGTTCTTTATTTAAAGGCTTTACTGTATTTCCTATATAACACACAATCAATCAACAGTCAAGCTGTTTATCCTCTGTCTACAAAGATAATTATTTTTGTCTCCCTCCGCATTAATGAGGATTCGCTTAAAAATAATGAAGAGGTGGTAGGGACGTTAGGAATGCGTAGGTGGGAAACGAAGAAAATAAGGTTGGGAACCACTGATATAGAGTTAAAGGGAACAGGTGTCATAAGTTCCCACCGCCGCCATCTTGGAATTCTTCTTGGCGTGAAAACCCCTTTTCCGCCAAGTAGTAAATATCGCCAAGCACCGGTTTATACGCATGTTTGGCTTAACGAAAATAAAATGTAAATAATAAACAAAATTCGCTAAACTGGCAATCAGTAATCGTTCAATGAGAGCTTCGCGCACATTTACCGAAAAAAAACATCGCCGAATTCAGCATTTCTCGCGGTATAGCATGCTCAAAATTCAGCAGTTCTCGTTTTGTAGCAATCTCAAAATGTAAAAAACTCTTAAAGCAGCAAACTATACATAAAAAACGAAACTCGCTAAAGTGGCAATCAGCAATAGTTGTACGAGCGCTTCGCGCACATTTACCGAAAAAAAAACATCGCCGAATTCAGCATTTCTCGAGGTATAGCATTCTCAATATTCAGCAGTTCTCGTTTTGTAGCAATCTCAAAATGTAAAAAATTCTTAAAGCAGCAAAATATACATAAAAAACGAAACTCCCTAAAGTGGCAATCAGCATTAGTTGTATGAGCGCTTCGCGCACATTTACCGAAAAAAAAACATCGCCGAATTCAGCATTTCTCGCGGTATAGCATTCTCAAAATTCAGCAGTTCTCGTTTTGTAGCAATCTCAAAATATAAAAAACTCTTAAAGTAGCAAAATATACATAAAATAATCAACATACCTTAACAGACATCTGCTTTCTTGAAAACTCCAGCACGAAATATCTCTCATAACATCGCCGTCATTTTCCAAAATATGCTTAATACGCATTGACACACTATAAACAAACCTCCCTTCCTTGTCAAAATTTCCTCATATTTCTTAATTACTTCAGCAAGAGTGTTTAAACGGACTACAGAAACTATAGTCAATGAAATACATCCAATAAATTTAACATAGAAATAAAAAGACAACGATAGAACACGATATCAAAATACATCCACAAAATTCTAAACTTCTCAGGGGTTGCCAGAACACGACACGTCACAACACACACGTCACACGGGGTTTACATATCGAGTTTGTCATACCCGTAACCACCGCCAACACGGCAACAAAAAATCGCCAAACAATTTAAAACAACAACGGCTGAGGGAAGATACGGCATCTAAGACAGTTAAAGTATTACTTACTATTCTGTGATACAGCAAATTCTAAACATGTTAATATCAAATTTAAAATACAATAAACAATATTAGTGTTAGTATGCTGCTGCTATTAAACATTCTAAAACTGCATTTAATACGGTGTTCCTATTAATCATGTATTACTGTTAGAGAATTGCTCTTTTGTTTCAAGAACGTTCCACTAGATGGCAGCATCAGACAATCCTCTTTGTTGTTTTACTGGCACAGACACTCAGAACAGTTAGTGTTCCTCCATGGCTTATAGCAGTGTGCAGCAAAATGCTGCTGGATTAAAAATCCAATAATATTATAAGGAATAATAATAATATATTAAAAACTGCAACAAACTATAGTTTAATACCTAGTTCAAATTATTTCTTTATATTTGTGTTTTGTAAATAGTCTCAAGAATATTCATCCGTTTTTTATATTGTGAAGTGTTACAAGTATTGTGTTCAGCATATTATTCAAGTGTATTTTTTTTTCAAATAAATGTTTTTTGTTGTTGTTGTTGTTCATCCTAAGAAGAATATATTTCTACTGAATAATACATCAAAACATAAAGGTAAAACTTTTAACCTTTTTATTGTTCCGTATTGACGTATTTCGTATTCATGCCTTCCATATGGAATAACATTCCAACAATTACATTACAGTCAATTAAACACGTAAAAGTAACTTCTAATTAACTAAATCACAAAAAATAAGAAATTCTTATCGGAAGAATAATTTTCTAAGTACCGCATATACCGGTGTATAATGCGCAATTAAAAAAAGAAGCCCTCAATTTTGGTATGTGCTTTATTACACAGAATGTTTCTGTAGTTATATGAAACAACGCATCCATTCGATATGTCATTGAACACAACACATAAATATTCTTATACAAATCTACTAATCTACCGTGACAAATTAAATAAGATAAATTATTGCACTTAGTTATACCGCAGTTTTCTGTATTATGAATAAATATACGATAGCGATTTCTGATAGCGATCCCTATTTTAAAACGAAGTTTTTAATACAAGAAAAGTAAACATTACATATATATATATATATATATATATATATATATATATATGCTAATATTATGCGATTAAATAAGCAGGATAGTATATAGACGAGTGAATGCGGTAATTTAAGATCGGGGAGAGATAAATTTAGATTAAGGATTTCTACGGATTGTTTTCACCAAGTACCCGGATTTTTTCGGCCATTAAAATAGCCTGGTACATATCATACACAATGTGTAAAATTTTTTACCTATTGCAATCTTGGTAAACATTATACGCGAGTGCACATTATATACGGTACAGCATTAATTTCCCTAAAAGCACTGTTACAAAACAGGCTAATAATAAAATCCCCAAAAAAGCCATCTCATAATCAGTCATTTTTAAAAACATTATTACTGAAACATCAGCTGATACCTATCGTTTTCACTCAATTCAATTTTAATCGATTGGTTGCTCTTTATATCTCTCGCTAACAGTAAAAAATGGGTTTGTTCAGCTTGAAACTGTATAGATATATTTTTGAGCTGCATAAAATAAGTTGCACAGTTTTTAGTTTTATTGTTCGAAAATTACCGAATATTTTCCGTTTACATCATATTTTTTCAACTGTTTCCCATAAATTTAAAACTATTAATTTTTTCAATTTTTTATAACATGCCCTTTTACATATATAATCAAGATCTATAATTTCTAATTAAAAGAACAACTTATAATAATGAAACTATTATTAATAATAAGGTTTGATATTCGTATAGCGTAATGCACTGTATTAAAAAGTTACTAAAGTTACTAAAATTTTTCTAAGATTTTTTTAGGGAACTAGTATGCCTAGAAATTTTTGTGTATAACTGTAATCCGGGTTACAGATAAAATTTTAGTAAGATTACTGTAATTTTAGTAGATTCTTTTGAAAAGCTACAGGTTTCTGTAGCTTTACAAAAACTGGTATTGTAGCTCTCTAAACATCTTTTTTTGTACAGGGTACATATAAAATTTTACCAAGCATACAGATTTCAGTAACTTTACATCTGTGAATTACAGATTTTTTTTTTTTTTTTTTTTTTTTTTTACACTGTAGTTTGCAAAAATTAAATCGCCAGAAATTATCTGAAATCTTACTTTCTGCAATAATATTATGAAAGAAAAGATACTGTAAAATCGCAGGCCTTTAGATACTATATAAAATAGGTTCAGATTAAGAATATGACTTGCAGAGCTTGCGTTGAAGTCCTTAATCAGGATATTAGTGGTGTTATGGATGCAGAATTACTATATTAAAGTAAAATACGCAATCAGCATTTCTTCTATTTCTTAAATGATTAATATTTTGTTTTTAGGTCATTGAATTATAATGTTATAGTTCTCGTAATAAAACGGAACCTACACATATTTTTATGGCTGGAATTTGAAGCATAGCATATTTTTCTTAAATAATTAAGCAACGTTTTTCCTGTTTCGATTAAATAACCACAAGTGAAAAATGGCAAAATTGATAATGTTTTACAAGTGAAAAACGGCATCATTGATAATGTTTTACAATAACAAAATGTATGATATTTTTAAATGAAATTTTAAGCGTAATTACTCTGTGCTATTTTAATTTATTAATACATTAAAGAGATGCACGCAACAGATCAATCTTGAGTACATTGATATTTATTTTTATGTAAAGTATATGGATTTCGTCCTTTTTGTATTTGAACATTAAAACATGAACATATGGAAAAAAGCTTTATGTTCAATTAAAATACGTAATGATTTTTTTGAATAAGTTACAATATTCTACATCACGCTGCAATCAATTATTTTAATTAAATTCCTTATATAAGCCTTTTTGCTCCTTTCTATTTATTTGTAAATATAATTCTTTTTTAAATCACTCGAGTAGAAATAAAGTTCCAAACACATTAAGCAGGTATTTCTAACAAAACAACCTAATACCTTACAACTTCAAAAGTAATCCCTATCACATTAGAATTTATCTACGTGGCCAAAAGAAAATCTTCTTTTTTTTCGTTGTTTGTTTACCAATGTTTTCTATAGCTTAAACAGCTAATGCCCTTAACATCGTTGATTCGGAAAATTTATTGCATAATGAGTTTATATATATACATATATATATATATTCTTTCTGCGCAGAACTTTCAGCAAACGCATGATTTACAATTCAGAACATTAATCAGGTATTATACCGCCTTTTATACTAAATAAAATAAAATGTTTTACTTAAAATTGATACAAAATAATTCCATTACAGTTCAGAGTTAATTTATTGATTATATTTTTTAATGCTAAATTTGAAAAGAGTTTTACATAAACGGATGCTATTTTTTATTTTATTTATTTATTTATTTATTTATTGAATGAACTATATATATTACAATGGGCATAAATTAAGAGTATGCCGAGCAGAAGCTGCATTGAGGTCCATGATCTGCAGATTAGTGATATTATGGATGCAGAATTACTATAACAAAGTAAAATACTGCAATTGACACTTCTTGTATTCCTTAAATGATTACTGTTTTGTTCTTAGAGCATTTAATTATAATGTTATAATGCACATAATAAAGCGAAAACTTCACATATTTTTATGGTTGAATGGAATTTCGGGCGTAATTACTCTGTGCTATTAAAATTTATTAATACAGTAAAGAGACGCACGAAACCGATGAAACTCGAGTACATAAATATTTTAATTTTATGTAAAGTATATGGATTTATGCTCTTAAGTACTTGAACGTTAAAACATGAACATATGGAACAAAGTCTTAACTTTTATTTAATTAAAATACACAATGATTTTCTAAGCAAGCAGCAATATTTTGCATCACCATGCAATAAATTATTTTAATTAAATTCTTTATATAAGCCTTTCTGCTCCTTCGTATTTATTTCCGAAAATAATTCGTTTTGAAATCACTCGACTAGAAATAAAGCTCCAAACACATTAAGCAGGTATTTCTAACAAAACAGCCTAATTCCTTAGAATTTCAAAATTAATCCCTATCACATTAGAATTTAGCTACGTGGGAAAAAGAAAGACTTTTTTCGTTGTTTGTTTACAAATGCTTTCTAGCTTAAACAGCTAATGCTCTTAACATCGTCGATTCGGAAAATTTATTGCATAATAATTTTATATATATATATATATACGTTCTGTTCAGAACTTTCATCAAAAGCACGATTTACAATTCAGAACATTATATCCAGGTATTAAATCACCATTTATACTCAATATAAACAAATGTATAACTTACAATTTATAAAAAATAGTTTCACTTAAGTTTAGAGGTAATTTATGGATTCTATTTTTTACTGCTAAATTTGAAAAGGGTTTTACATAAACGGATGTTATTTTTTTAAGCACATAAAATAGGCTAGGTTTAAGAGTATGACTTTGAAAGGTTATATAAGGTCCATTATCTGCAGATTAGTGATATTATGGATGCAGAATTACTATAATAAAGTAAAATACTGCGATTGAAATTTCTTGTGTTTCTTAAATGATCATTATTCTGTTCGTAGACCATTGAATTATAATGTTACAAGTTTCGCTTGTGAAATCCCGCTTCTGATTGCTGGAATGTAATAAAAGAATTTAATTTTATGTTACTACGTTTATTGCCAAAAGGCAAGCTACAAATTAAGCCTTTTTTCGCGGTACATATGTTGATAATGCACGTAACAAAACAAAAACTTCGCATAATTTTGTAGTTGAAAATTTGAGGCAAATGAAATTTCAGCCGTAATCACTATGTGCTGTTTTAATTTAATAATACAGTAAAGAGATGCTCGCAACATATCAAACTCGAATATATGACTGTTTCTTTTTATGTAAAGTATATGGATTTCATCTTTTATGTACTTGAACGTTAAAACTTGAACATATAAAACAAAGATTTATCTTTTATTTAATAAAATACATAATAATTTTCTAAACAAGCAACAATATTTTGCATCACCATGTTATTAATTATTTTAATTAAATTCTCTATAAAAGCCTCTCTGCTCCTTTCTATTTGTTAGCAAAAATAATTCTTTTTTAAATCACTCGACTAGAAATAAAGTTCCAAACACATTAAGCACGTATATCATCTATATGGGAAAAACACAGTCTCCTTTTTCTTCATTATTTGTTTACAAATGTTTTCTAGCTTAAGCCTAATGCTCTTAACATCGTCGATTCGGAAAATTGATTGCATAATGAGTTTTCGTATATATAGACATTCTGTTCAGAGCTTTCAGCAAAAGCATGATTTACAATTCAGAACATTATATCCAGGTATTAAATCGCCATTTATACTAAAAAAAAGCAATTGTATTACTTACAATTTATACAAAATAGTTTCATTTGAGATCAGAAGTAATTTATAGATTATATTTTTTACTGTTAAATTTGAAAAGGGCTTTACATAAACGGATGCTAAAGGGTTTTTTATGAATGAAGACGTTTTAAACTGGTCTCGTTATATTATATTTTTAATTTTCGGGTGTATATCGTGTAGTAACAGTATTGTAATAACATGAAAATCCGATTATGGAAATTTGTGTATATCTGTACATTTTGAAGTTTCCTTAGTCCGTTTTCGCTATTACAATGATATCATATGTATTTTTGTTTATATGTGCCATGTATATTTGTTTCGTGCGTTTTTGGTGTTTTTAAAAAGACGTCTTTATATCTGTATGCATGTATATATGTGAGTGAACACGATAACTTCCAGACTGTGCTATCGGTTGAGCTTCGATTTGGTAAACACAATGCAGTCTACTGTTGTGAGAATTGTTTAATTTTCTTACAAGTCGTACAGCAGGGTTGGTATCTAAATCTTTTCAAAACTATTATCCAATCATTTTGCGAACATAGTGTCACTAATTCAATATTTCTATTTTATATATGTTAATCACATTGCATTAGTGTTAAAACTCATATATCAAAAATTGGAATGTTTAACCATAGGGAAGTTTGATCTACTGCTTTTATTTATTTCAAAAACCTTTTTGTTTTTGTTATTATTAATAAGCACAAGATAGAAATTTAGCACAAGCTTTTTTAAATTAGTTAATTTTTTTAATAAAAGGGTAAGATAAAATTTTGGATCTTGTCTCTTAAAAAAAGTAAGTTTTCTGCTTGTCAATCGTAACATCCGTTGCCAGTTGCAAATAAAGTTAATAAAGATATTTGGGCGCTAACAGGTATTTTCTTTAATGATTTAAAAGATAAAATAGTTAATTAGAACTTGATAATTAGTAATGCCACGAGTTTTACACTGTATTAGTGGTACACTGGCGTGAATCAAATTCCTCTTTTTTTCTGGTGCAATTGATCACATTCAAAATTTTAAATAACAAACAATAATAATAGCCTTTTTTCAGTTATGAATAACGAAATTTATATCAACAGTTTAAAAATAAAAAAAGAATTCATAAAAAATTCAGTCAGAATTCAAAAATTATTAAATAATTTAAAATATAAAATTTAACAATAGTGATTTACAATTTGTAACAGGTTACTCAGAACATAGCTATATATCTTCTAATATATATATTCTATTTAGAATATTATTCATATATTTTAGATCCTTTGTGAAATCTATTGCATTACTTTCTTGTGATGATCTTCTTAAACAATCATATTTAATCATAAGTGTCTTTAAAACGAAATTTAACTTATCTATTTATGAACATCTTTTATTTATTTCAAAACTTATAAATGTGAGGTACCAACATATTAAAGGATCATTAGCTTTACGCAGGAGTTTAGTCAAATAAACACGTTTTAAACCAGAAATTTTTTTAGTAAACGGAATTAAATTACTGCCGTACAGAAATAAGCGACATTTTATAAAATGAAAATTTTGGTGAATTGTTCTAGTATATGATTTAGTGGGTCAAACTTTCCTAAAGAGCGTAGGTGCGGCCCAGTTTATAGAACTATAAAACATATTTTAAGGGGCAGATCACGTTGAGCAGCCAGTAAATGACCGTATTTAAAGCAGTACGAAAAATTCGGTAGTTTCATAACCAATGAATGAAACGCAAAAAAAAATTTCATTACTTTCACGCATTCTTATGGTTTGATAAAATATTCAAATACACATATATTTAGTAATAGTAATTAATTAAATATAAATGACAAAAGTGGCTTTTGAAAAATATGAATATTGAAACATGCATTTTGCGCGCACGATTTTGCAAATTCTACTGCAGATATATGTTTAATGTTTCATATTTTGTTATAACGACAAAAGTGGCTTTTGAAAAATATGAATATTGAAATATGCATTTTGTGCGCACGATTTTACAAGTTCTACTGCAGATATATGTTTAATGTTCCATATTTTGTTACTTATAATACTATAATTTACACTGAACCTGAATTTGAAAATATATTCAAATTCTTTAGCATAATTAATTTTTTTTTATAATCATATTCACTAAATTTCACCAAAAAATATGTACTTAGTTTTTCAATACAAAATTCTTTGTGACAAAAATCAGACTAAATTGAGGTTCAGCATAAACTAACACATGTAAACTAAGAATATACATAATTTCAAGGTCCTATGATAATTAGTATTTAAATGACAGAGCGCACAATACCAAAAAATCAATTTTTAGAAAACATGTTTAAAGTAGGCTTATAACATTACAGCACATGCTTTTATGCAAGATATTTTTAGCCATAACTTCTGTTCTAATTGTTATTTTTGTAAAATTATTTTTGCGGTGGATTTGTGACTTTTGAAGGTATCCATTCTCAAATTTGTGAAAAATCATTTTTTTAAACCGTCAACGTGATCTGCTCCCTTAAAAAAAATCAATTAGTTCCTTCTCTGAGTTATAACTCTCTGTTTGTATTCTTTTACACGAGACAAACTGATATGCTGATATAAAGCACAAATTATAAAAGTTTTTGTAAAGAGTTGGTAAAATGGGATCTCCAATACTTAAAGCTGTCACCTTAAAATGTATAAATAAAACTGTATTTTTTCTAATTATAATGAAGTAAGAAGTTAATAATTGCATTTTTTAATATTTTTTATAATCATATTCACTAAAGTTCACCAAAAAATATGTACTTAGTTTTTCAATACAAAATTCTTTGTGACAAAAATCAGACTAAATTGAGGTTCAGCATAAACTAACACATGTAAACTAAGAATATACATAATTTCAAGGTTCTGTGATAATTAGTATTTAAATGACAGAGCACACAATACAAAAAAATCAATTTTTAGAAAACATGATTAAAGTAGGCTTCTAACATTACAGCAAATGCTTTTATGCAAGATATTTTTAGCCATAACTTCTGTTCTAATTGGTATTTTTGTAAAATTATTTTTGCGGTGGATTTGTAACTTTTGATGGTATCCATTCTCAAATTTGTGAAAAATCATTTTTTAAACCGTCAACGAGATCTGCTCCCTTAAAAAAAATCAATTAGTGCCTTCTCTGAGTTATAACTCTCAGTTTGTATTCTTTTATACGAGACAAACTGAGATGCTGATATAAAGCACAAATTATAAAAGTTTTAGTAAAGAGTTGGTAAAATGGGATCTCCAATACGTAAAGCTGTCATCTTAAAATGTATAAATAAAACCGTATTTTTTCTAATTATAATCAAGTAAGAAGTTAAAAATTGCATTTTTAATTCGTAAAATTCTAATAGTTGCCATATAAAGTACAAGTAACTTTTTGAAATAATGGTTACATTATCAACAACGCTAGCGGGTTTTATTCTTCGTGATTTATGTCTACTGTATTTCGATTCGGAACTACATTTTAATGTGTATTCATTTTGCATGCATACATATAATGCAACATTTAGAAATGCCTTTAATAAATTACTTTCATGTTTTAATTAACCAAATGTTTTGAAAATAAGAAAATTATCATAAAGAGGAAATAGTGTTGGAGGGTCTAACTATAGGGAAACCAGATTCAGGATATAAATGATATCCTGTATGTCTTATATATTTATGTAATGTATGCATGTCCTGTATTTATTATATGTCTTATGTTCTTCAAAAGAAATTATAAAACGTTGATCCGCTTGGGTGATTTATTCTAATGGATACTTAAATTTCAATCGATCTCGACTCAGCATTTCGAATAAATATTCAGTGGATAATAAGTTTTCATTTAAATTAGGTAGATGTTGTATGAATTCTATTTGCAGTAAAAATCTTACTGCTTAAATCTGCATTTGCATTCAGAAATTTCGAAATTCTAAAAGTTTATGTACATTTAAAGTTATTTTAATTTGAAAAAATAGTAATTTAACGTTTTTAACATAAATTATTTCTTATATAGTTATATAAATGTTTTCATTTAAGAATATATGTATATATATATATATATATATATATATATATACTAGGAGAATCTGTAACCTGCAAGCTATGCTCTCCAACCACCGTTCAGACATCACAGAATCTAAAAACAGGCAAATTTGATCGGCTTTAAAAAGAATAGAGAAGACTGAATTATAATGAAAAAACAAGTGGCGATCTCCCTGTAAGCGGGTTCCCATTCAATTCCCATTGATTGCGAAAATTTAAGGCCGAATCAGTTGTTGTTAAGACATCCAATGGTTGCTTTCGTGTTTGATTAAAGAAATTCGGTTAAACATTTTAAAATAAGCTAAAATAAAATGAATTAACTAAACAGTCTTCGCCTCTCGGTATTTTTTAACAGGGTCATAAAACGATTAACATAATACAATACAGACATTTTAAATGTATCATTTTAAATCTGACCTAAATTTCACTAAAGTTTTCTTTTTCTTTTTAACATTTACATGAAAATGTTTTTAGAAAGGAAATATTATTATTATTCGCGGTGTCTTAAAATATAGAACATTATTTAAAAAGATCATCTTAAAATATGAAATTAATGTCCCGCATAGATATATTTAAATTGTTTGGCAGTATTACTATTTGGCCATTTTAAATGTAACGTTATTACTACAATTTACTGCTTTAAACGCATATTAATGTATTTATTATTTGAAAGTTTCCTTTCTCTTTTAATAATCACGTGTAAATACAACTTTCATGACATAATTTTCAATATTTTCCTGCGGTGTATTTACACGTGAAATGTACGTGTAATGTCACGTGTAAATACAGGTACTCATAGTCATGTGACTATCATCAATAGTTCCGGGCGGATCACTTCGCTTTTTATATTCCAGGTGCCATTTTGGTACTTTAATGTTAGCCAGACACAGGCGATAAGTCGCCAAATATTAATCCATCGCCATCATTTCATCTCTATTATAATAGTCCAAGTCATGTAATTGCCATAAACAGTTAGTCCGAGTGCTAGACGACCAAAATAAGGTGAAAACTGCAAATCGTAATAAGAAGATACATATTAGTCACAATCTACACTATATTAATACAACGCATTTCAGAGGGGGAGGCATCGCGTAAAGTCGTAGGAATTCAAGACGGCTGTTATTCAAAATGGTGTCATTTTCTGAATTTTCTTTCTATCCATCATATAAATGTATGTTCCAGGTCGATTTCGATGTTTTTAACGCCAGAAATTTCGTTTTATCACTTTCCGTCATTATTGAATGAGAGTATGAATTCAGTTTGTCTGATTGTTTGCCTGTCTGCTTTCTATTCCATGCTCTAACTAGCTTAAATATCGCTACTCGCTTAAATTCACACAGATTGTCGTGTAATTTATATATGTTATTGAAGTTTACAGTAAAATATTCCGAATACAAATTGAAGTGTGTAGTTTTTATAGTCCGTTTACAGGGCCCTCAAAAGAATTCCATTACGTTATTGTCTATTAGTCCGGGGTACTACGGTTGCGAAAAATACAAATCGTGAGAAGAATATGCCCGTGAGTATCTACTTTATATTAATACAATCCATATAAGAGGGTGAGGCATCTTGTAAAGTGGTATGAATTCAAGATGGTGGCTGTTATTCAAAATGGCCTCTTTTTCTGGAATTCTTGCAATTTTCATACTATTCATCGTAGAAAAGTGTGTTTGATGTAAAATTCTACAAATATAAGTAAGTGCGAGTAGTAAGTCAAAATTACGCCCACTACTAATCATATCATAATATTAAAATATTTATTTGCTTAAAAGACGTTATAAAACACATTAAAAGTAAATTAAAAATATATATTTACATGTTTCAACTCATTTTCTGAGTCGTCATCAGAATGTATAACAGAAAATTACAAATGCATATGAAAAATGCGGCCCCTTTTCGTCCGCAGCTCTTTATTCTTCTACTTATTCCGACTATTTTGCAGAAGCAAGGTTCGTAGGTCCCCCAGCCACGTCCCAAGTATAAGAGACTCTAGGGGAAGCCAGATTTAAAAAAAAAAATCTAAAATGCATTTTTCATATGCATTTGTAATTTTCTGTTATACATTCTGATGACGACTCAGAAAATGAGTTTAAACATGTAAATATAGATTTTTAATTTACTTTTCATATATTTTATAACGTCTTTTAAGCAAATAAATATTTTAATATTATGGTAAAATTCCATGTTTTTAAGATTAAAAATGTCATTTGTAACACTTTTCAACATTGTTGAAAAGTTTTTATGAATCCTGTTTATGTTGTCGTTTGTCTGGCCCAGCTCCTAATTCACTTAAATTAATTACCCGGATATCCATGCAGTTTAAATATTTTGTTTATATATGTGTTATTTAAATATGTAATTTAAATATGTGGTTTATAGCAAAAAGTTCAATATTGAAAATGAAAGTGTAGCCTTTATAGTTCGTTTACAGCGCAGTCAAAAGAATTCCATTACATTATGATCTATAAAGAGTAATCTTCATGTATTCCACGAAATTTCACGTTATCACAATTCAAGATATTTTTATTGGGAGAGCATAGTTGTAGAATTTACGATTCGTTTTAAATCACATTTGGGAGAGCTTATTAGATGAAAACTTCACGATTCATGTAACATCCCATTAAAATAATTAGGCATATTTCACAAGAAAGTGGCGCATGTGTTGTTCAGTATAAGTAATCACAGGAAGATTAAAAACTTTGATTATTCTATTTACACTTTTAAATATTTACAGTATTTACAATGAAAACATTTGGATAATATTTGTTAAATAAATTCCACATTGGGAATCCAAGATGATCATATTAAAATTTCAGCAATTATGTTCTTCTAAAAAGAAGCCCAGAAAATAGCATGATTTAATATTCGAAAATAAATTTTCCTTTTCAAAATTAAACATCATTTCTTCTAATAGAAGACCACGAAAAAACCTATACGCAGCTTATTACCTGCTGCGTTCAAGATTCACATTCACAACAAAACTAAACTAAAAAAAAAAAGGAAGAGTAAAAAAATGTTTTCAAATATCAATTCTCTCGAAGATCACGTGATCCTTCGCGGCGCCTAAGCAGTCTGGCTGACTGCTCGAGAGAGGGTTGCAAAATATTCCACAAACTCCCCCCCGATAAACAAGGGTTTATCAAAATGGGGATTCAAACAATTAAAGTAGAAATAAAAAGTATTCTAAAAAATCATCAGTTACACTATACATAAATACAATACAAAATCAAAATATATACTTACATACTGGACTTCAATAAAATAAAACAATTTAAAAAATTTGAGAACAAGTTTCTGCTACTTAAAATAGAAAGAACAGTTTAAATCTATACAACTTTGTCTAGAATATTCAACACAAAAAAAATTAAACTAAAAATTAGAAATATTATCAAACAAGAAACATTTTTTTTTTTTTTTTTAAGTGAAAAAAAAAAATCTTTTTAAAGTCAATAGCAAAGACAATTCAAGATTTGTTTTAAAAGTCAAATGTCAATGAGAGTTTTTGAGTCTCTAATAATATCAAAGTTTTTTTTTTCTTTAGTTTGTGAGTTCAAGGTTGTACAATAGATTTATAGGTCTTTTAATAAATGAATTATTTGTTTTGAGTTCACAAGATCTTATCTGGCCGTCTCTGCTCATAAAGGTTTTAGTAACTTTTCCTAACTTCCACAAACTTCGGGGTAAGTATTCATCATGTACAAGCACCACACCATCCACTTTAAAGTCTGAAGTTTTATTCTGGTCCGTGTAGTGAGCAGATTTTAAGTTGAGAAGATACTCATTTTTCAAGCGCTTCCAAAAATGATTCAGAAGAGTCTCGCGCAAACGGAAGCGTTTCACTAAGGATTCCTTGGTTGCAGGTAAACACAAGATATGCTTTAGAGTTGCTATAACTAGTTGACCAGGGTGAACACTAAATTTCTTGGAGATTGCACGTTTGTTTAGGACTGATTTCATGCACTATCTAGATTTTAAAATCCAAAACTTTTCACTAGTTTGTACTAATGTACTGGACACTCCTGAATGAAATTCTTTTCCATGTGCATCTTTCACGATTATTTCAGTAAGTTTGTGTTTTGCAGGAATCGCAACAGGATGTTTTTCATAAAATGAGGAATCAGACTTTTGTAAATGTCCTCGTACCAACAGCAAACCTTCATCTGACAACATAGGATTTACCTGTAGAAGATTCGATTCTTTAGGGATACTTTTGTTACATTTCAAGTATTTTGTAACTTCGGGAAAACTTTCTTCCTGCACTAGCTTTGACCAAAAAATTTCAGCATGTAACATTTTCTCAGCTGATAATTCTGAAAAATCCCTTTTTTCTGCCTTCAATTTTATATTAGAAATAAATCTAAATAGCCATAGAGTTACTCGATACAATTTCTTAATTTCTTTAGGGAGCTATACTTTTCAAGATTAAAAATGGGAATTTCATCAGATTTATTTGTTTGAACTACACAAGAGATGGTGGCTGCTTTTTTATACTTCTCTTCAGAAACATCAGGTAATTGAGATGCAGCAATTTTAACACTAGGCCACTGATTTTCAGGCAAGGAAAGAAATTCAGGAACATACACATTAGGGTTAGCATCAGGAAAAACATGCAATTTGAGATGCTCCTTTTCCATGATCAGGTTTCTAAAATACTGCCAGGGAATTTTCAAGTGAGCGAGATCAGGGATTTCTGAAAGCCAATTTTGCCAATCATTTTCTAGTTCACCAGAAACAAAAGGGGAAATAAATCCGGCTGAATCAAAGAACATAGTTGCAATTTTCAAAACATTGCGTTTAGTAGAAGAATCATTATTTAATTTTTCTAACAAGGGTCGTAATTCTAGTCCAAATTTATCTTCTGTGTTGTTACAGATCAATCCTAAAATTTTCAAGGAAGTATTTGGGGGTTCGGAACTCGAAACAAGAATGTTTTCATCATCTAAAACATTAGAATTAGAGTTAGGGCCATGATTCAAACATTCGTTTAATGACAGAGAATCACCATATTTGGAAGAAGCATCATAGACTATGCGCATTTTTGTTGTAGTTTTATCGTCACGGATAACAGGTCTGTGTGGCATGTAATAGGAATTATTGGAATCTTTCTCGGTGCACAATTCTATTACACCCTCATTAAACTGCTCTAACAAAATGGAGTTATATTCGTTAAATAAAGAATCGTTTTTCAAGAATTTATTTTCTATACTAGAAAACCGCTTCTTTGCTACTTCAAGATTATTTGCGAGAATCTTTCCACAATAATTTTGCTTCGCAACGCCCATTTACGAATTTTAAATTTTCTTTCAGTTCTTTTATTACTTCAAGATCGGTAATGTTCTTTTCATTGCTTTCAGCAATGCCATTTGCTTCAAGATCACAAAATGCTTTCAGCTGAGTATTTATATTTTCAACTGAAACACGCAAACAAGCTACTTCTTTTTTATTCGACTCTATCTGCCCTTGCACCGTATAACCGAAAATAGTTTCTGCAACGTATAATTCTTTTGTCAATTTTCCCTCGATTCCCTTTAATATTTTCCACAAAAAGTCAGACCCTAAAATATTTATTTCCTGTTCAAGACCTGTATCAGCAGGCTTAAAGCCTCTTGTTCTCATTATGTCTACAAGTTCTGGTTCTAGGGTTTTCACAGAAGCTCCAGTTATATTATCAACCACAAGTGCTTCGATATTTATCGAGTTAATAGGTTGCACAACACTGGGTAATTCAAGAGCAACTACTTCATAACAAGATTCATAAGGGCGTCTCCGCCCAAAAGGATAAACTAATAAATTTTCTCTTCGCAATGGCTTCAATTTTAATTTTTGTACTAGCGATCTCTTCACGAAGCATTTTTCTGAACCACTATCACATAAAACGCGAGCCAATAAGGATTGTTTACCAGCAGACACAGAAACTGTACAAGTCTGCAATAATGTAGATTTATTTTGTTTATATTTTTGTTCCGACATCATAGATACAATTGCACCTTTCTTTTGTTTTTCAGGATTTTCTTTTGCTGTTTCTTTAAAAGAAAACAAATGACTATGGGTTTTGTTACCACATTTGGAACAAGGATTAATTTTTGTTCTACAGTTAATTGATAAATGCGACTTAAAAAAGCATTTAGTAACAGCGACCTTCTTTCTTTAATTTATATCGTTTTTGTTCATCCGTGAATTTCGAACAATTTAGTCCTACATGATCAGAAGACTTGCAAAATATGCAAAATTGTTTTGTAGATGTATTTAAAGCAGCAGCTGAAGGTATATTTTTCTTTTGAGGAGAATTTTGATATTTACTTGAAGAATTTTCATATTTGGTTTTAGAATTTTCATAAGCCTTGCTTTCGGAATTATTTACTAAATTAGTAGCTTCCCGGCATCTTAGTTCCGTTTTAATAAAATTTATTAAATCGGTGACTTCACAGTCCTTATCGGGGTCACGTTTTCGATGGAAATCTAGTATCTAATTTTCTGGTAATAACCTTAATAAAATGGGTAGTAATAAATGGCCGTATGTTACTCCTAACGCATCAAGATTTCTCATACTAGTTTCAATATTATCGTACAGCTTCCTTAAAGAAGTAACATTGTTAGTGGATTTCACTGGTTCAAGATTTAGAATTTTGTTCATGTAACAATTTATTATATTTTTCCGCTTACCATACCTTTCTTCTAACAACTTTAAACAAGTTCAATAATTTTGATCTGTCAGTTCAAAACCAGCTACAATATTATATGCTGGTCCAGACAACAAGGATTTAAGATATTGGAATTTTTCAATTTTTTACAACGATTCGTTTGAATCTATCGCACTAGTAAATAAATTAAAAAATTCTAAGAACTGGCTTGCATCACCAGAAAATTTTTCTATGTTAAGTTTAGGAAGCTTCACTGCCGAAAGTGGTTTACTACCGATTTTTGAACCGTTACTTGATTCTAGTAAAACTTTTGGTTCAGTTTCGATTTTACATTTTTTAAGCCTCATCTTAATTTTAAATTTCAAACTTGATATTTTTTCAGAATATTCTTCTACCGATTTTAGTTCTTTTTCATATTCCGTTTTTTTTTCTGAATTAGCTCATCTATTTCGGAATCTAATTCCTTTAGTAGAGCTTCCTTTTCATTTACGAGCGCTAACGATTCCATTAAAGAATCGCAATCAGTTTTATCAATATCAACAGATAATAATGTATCACATTTTGTAATTAATTTCGTAATGGCTGCACAAACAGTAGCTCTTTTACTTTTAAGCTTATCAGGCTTATCCATGTTTAAATTTAAATTCAATTTTCAAAATAAATTATCATGAGAAAGCGTTATTTTCAATAAATCAAGAGTCAATAGTCATGCAGAATAATAAAGGTATTTCTTACCCTTTTTTCCCGGTTGTCGAGGCACCAAAAAATAAAGAGTAATCTTCATGTATTCCACGAAATTTCACGTTATCACAATTCAAGATATTTTTATTGAGAGAGCATAGTTGTAGAATTCACGATTCGTTTTAAATCATGTTTGGGAGAGCTTATTAGATGAAAACTTCACGATTCATGTAAAATCTCATTAAAATAATTAAGCATATTTCACAAGAAAGTGGCGCATGTGTTGTTCAGTATAAGTAATCACGGGAAGATTAAAAACTTTGATTATTCTATTTACACTTTTAAATATTTACAGTATTTACAATGAAAACATTTGGATAATATTTGTTAAATAAATTCCACATTGGGAATCCAAGATGATCATATTAAAATTTCAGCAATTATGTTCTTCTAAAAAGAAGCCCAGAAAATAGCATGATTTAATATTCGAAAATAAATTTTCCTTTTCAAAATTAAACATCATTTCTTCTAATAGAGGACCACGAAAAAACCTATACGCAGCTTATTACCTGCTGCGTTCAAGATTCACATTCACAACAAAACTAAACTAAAAAAAAAAAGTAAGAGGAAAAAAATGTTTTCAAATATCAATTCTCTCGAAGGTCACGTGATCCTTCGCGGCGCCTAAGCAGTCTGGCTGACTGCTCGAGAGAGGGTTGCAAAATATTCCACAATCTATGGGAGAAAATAATTTTCATTGTGTTTTAATGATGTTAAACTCTTTGAAACATATTGAAATTGATATACATCAGGGGTCTATGTCATTTAGCAGACAACCAAATAGCCGACAAGACATTTAGCAGACAGCAATTAGACGACAGGACACTTAGCCGACAAGTACATTTAGTCGACACGTACATTTAGTCGACAGGACAATTAGCCGACAGCGACAGTTAGCCGACAAGACAGATAGCCGACAGAGACAATTAGCCGACAGGACAATTAGCCGACAGGACAATTAGTCGACATGGACAATTAGCCGACAGGACGTTTAGCAGACAGGATGATTAGCCGACAAGACAATTAGCCGACAAGACAATTAGCCGACAAGACAATTAGCCGACAGGACAATTAGCCGACAAGACAATTAGCCGACAAGACATTTAGCCGACAGGACATTTAGCCGACAAGACAATTAGCCGACAGGTCAATTAGCCGACAGGACATTTAGCCGATAGGACAATTAGCCGACAGGATATTTAGCCGAGAGGACGATTAACCCAGTTAGGTTTTGGTTTGGATACTGTTAGGTTTCGGATAGGTTACAGTCAGAATACAGTTAGGTTATAATTAGTTTACGGTTACGTTAAACTTAGGTTACAGTTAGGTTACGGTTAGGTTACAGTTAGATTACGGTTACGTCACAATTAGATTAAATTTAGGTAACAATTAGGTTACGTTTAAGTTACAAATAGGTTAAGGTTAGGTTACGGATAGGTTACAGTTAGATTAGGGTTAAGTTACGGATAGGCTACAATTAGGTTACGGATAGTTTACAGTTAGATTACGTTTATGCTACGATTAGGTTACAGATAGGATACAGTTACGTTACAGTTTGGTTACAATTAATATTACGGATAGGTTACAGTTAGATTACGGTTAGGTTACGGATAGGTTACGGTACGTTACGAATAGGTTCCAATTAGGTTACGGTTAGGTTACAGTACGTTACGGATAGGTTCCAATTAGGTTACGGTTAGGTTACAGTTAGATTACGGTTACGTCACAGTTAGATTAAATTTAGGTAACAATTAGGTTACGTTTAAGTTACAAATAGGTTAAGGTTAGGTTACGGATAGGTTACAGTTAGATTAGGGTTAAGTTACGGATAGGTTACAGTTAGGTTACAGTTAGATTACGTTTATGCTACGATTAGGTTACAGATAGGATACAGTTACGTTACAGTTTGGTTACAATTAAGATTACGGATAGGTTACAGTTAGATTACAGTTAGGTTACGGATAGGTTACAGTACGTTACTTATAGGTTACAGTTAGGTTACGGTTAGGTTACCGCCAGGCTACAGTTAGGTTACATTTAAGTTACAGTTAGGTTATAGTTACATCACAGTTAGGATACGATTAGGTTATAATTAGTTTACGGTTAGCGTGCCGTCATGATGCGTTTATTTTACAGATAGATTACGGTTAGGTTACAGTTATGTTACAGTTAGGTTAGGGTTAGGTTATAAGTAGGTTACGGTTACGTTACGGTTAGGTTATAATTAGGTTACGGTTAGGTTACAGTTATGTTCCATTTCCGTTACAGATAGATTACGGTTAGGTTACGGTTATGTTCCATTTCCGTTACAGATAGTTTACGGTTGGGTTATGGATAGGTTACAGGTAGGTTACAGTCACGTTACATTTAGCTTATAACTAGTTTACGTTACGGTTAAGTTACCGATAGTTTATAGTTACGTCACAGTTAAGTTACGGTTATGTTACAGTTAGGTTACAGTTAGGTGATAATTTGTTTATAGTTAGGTTGAAGGTATGTTACTGTTAGGTTACCGTTAGGTTACGGTTAGGTAACACGTTACAGCTAGGGTACAGTTAGGTAATGTTTATGGTACAGTTAGATTAATGTTACGTTACAATTAGATTACTGCGCCCAGGTCTTAAATTCTAACAAAAAAGTTCCGGAGCCCTAATCAGCACTACCGGTACAACAACAGTACCGTTCCACCTCTCCCCCCCTGCCCCTGTAATCTGCATATTTATATTTGGTACATTAACTGCAAAATTTAAAGCATTTTTTTTTTCTTTAGCAAAATAAAAATTTTAAATATATCTATCTGCATGTACTTAGCTGTCAACTATTCCACTTTTTAGTTATCACTTCTTCTGAATAGTAAAAATCCGTGCCTATTTTTTATGTTAATTAATTGCAGAATTCTGCGATTAAATAGGGTAACGATTATGATTAGGAAATTTTTTTAACACAGAAAAGAGATAGTTCGCAGCTATGCATTTTTAAGAAAAAATGAATGAAATTTACAGAAATGAATATTTATATGCTGAAGAATGGAACAATGTTTTACAATTTCCTGAAAAATGTGCATATCTTAAACTATAATCATTTCCTTCCGCATAACAATCTTTTTCGGTGAGTCCCTGAAAATCAGATAAAATAAAAAATTTGACAACGTTATCGGAAAGAATCTATGCTTTTATAGAAAAAGGGGAAACACTGCTCGATTGCTTTCTATCAGAATAACAATACATGGTAATTATATCTATTTACAAAGGAAAGTGACTTCGTATAGGTGCAGAGAGCCTTAGCGTGGGTACCGTTCATGATACAAAATAAATAGAAAAATCACTAACGTGATTTTTATACTCGTACGCAATAGAAGACAAAAAACCTCGAACAAACAAACATCAAGCTGATGCTTGTTGGATAAAACAGAAAATATTCTTTTCAGGTTAGATATCGAAATAATAAAAAGAAAACCCAGCCAATAAAAAATTATCTTACTGTCACAAAAGAAAATCGAACTGAAAGCAAATTTATTATTCAGTCTCTTGAGTGGCGCCGTATCAACACGTCGCCGATATAAATTTGAAATAGTAAAACACGATTTCTGTTTCCCCCTTCATTCTGATCATAATAGCATTAAAATGATTTGAAGTGGAAGATAATACGTAATTTTAAAAGAGGATTTTTTTTTTCAATACATGAATAAATAAAATTTTAAATTTAATACAGATTGAGCTCGAGTCAGTCTAAGCCTAAAAACTGATATAAAAATTGAGACCGTTTTATCTCCATCTCCTACGTGTGTGACACATTACGTCACATATAAGTGTTTTGTTAAAAAGAATGCGAAAACTTGGAGATGGGAATTAAAGGAAAAGGTAATTTAAGCTTCGGTTTTTCGGAAGCGCTATTGCACTGGGCTCCGGAACCCTGTATTTATACAGTGTAATTTTATATCACGCTAGCTGACCCACCCGGCGTTGTCCAGGCCCATCATAATAACCTTAAATAAAACTCAAGTTTGTATGATTTTATATCCTTTGAAAATCTTTTAAATGAACCTAGTTTCGGAAGTCCCATTACCTTCCACAGCCTCTCGTGTGTTCCCAACAAATCTCTTTCCGAACGAACCTGTGAAATGGGCCCCCGCTACCTAAAGCAGTATGTACCAGAAGTGCTCCGCACGTGCCGCAGATAATCGAAAACCAAGTCGAGTGAGCCAAACTTCGTTGTAATCAAGCCTATAGAACCCGAAAAACGAATGCATCATTAATGTTCGAAAATGTTGGTAACTGAAGTCTAAGATAAACTTTCATAATACAGAAAGTAGCTGAATTGTAATCTAACTTAAATGAACCAATTCCCGTTGAAATCGGTCCCCTAGAACCCGAGGAAAGAATACACCCATAAGCGGTGGAAGGTTGCCCCGCCCCCCCTCTGTAAATTTCACGGACTACTTTTAAAATTAACGCAATATTATTTAATAAACGGATGAAATCCCGGGTGGCAAACAACGTAGCTACGCTACTGCACCTATAGAAAATTTTCATATGAATTCGACATTCGTTTTATTCGATGTTAGCATAAATTAGAGGCCCGATGTAATTATGAGCGCGCTAGAGTGCGAAGCCAGCTAGTTTAATAAAATGTTATTATTATTACGCTTATATGTTAAAGCCTCGATAACTCGACATCCTCATAAATAAGTGTATTTAGTTAATATTATTATTTATACCTTTGCTCTAAAAACTGGATAACTTGAAGATTCATTAATCCGTTTTATTTTCTATCGAATACAAGTTATACGGTTAAACCTTGATGAATCCTCAAGCTTATAAATCTATGTTTTTATTTAAACAATTATCATTGGTCATTGTGGTTAAAACCTTGATAACTCTGTATCCTCATAAAGCAGTGCTTCTATGCAATAGAATATAATTAATTTTCTTTACATCCGCAATAAAATTAAAATAACAAGTTATCTCCAAACGATCTCTCTAAACGCAAAAACCTAGTTACTTCGCCATCTCTTTAAATTTATATTTTAATCAGTTTGATATAAATTTTGTATGATTTCCAAAAAACCTCGAAAAGTCGTCATCCTTAATCATCTGTGATTCTATTAAGTCGAATGTCATTAATGAATTATATATATCCAATCTTGACAACTTGACATTCTCACAAATTCGTCTTTTTGCGCATCGAATTTATTTAATTTATATATTAAAAGATCAGTGATTCGCCAGCCTTAATAAACCTTTGTTTTTGCTGAAAGAAGTAGTATTTATTTGTTACTGATATGGGGCACTATAATATCGATAGCTCATCAATTTCATAAATCAGTGCTTTTACTCAATCATCATTAATATTTTATTCATATGCATTAAACCTCAATAACTCGTCAGCTACTAAAAGTGTTTGTATTTAAGTGTAGAATAAGTTTTCAGCGAGATCGGATTTAACGACAACCCAGTTTTTAGCGAGGAAAATTGAATAAAACGTATACCAATAAAAGAAAGTTTCGCTCTGTCTGTGTGTATGTGAGTGTTTGAGTGTCTGTGTGTCTGCGTTTGATGACTAGCAAAATCTACCGCACGTAGAAGTCTGAACATTTAGGTGAGAACAATCCAAGACATGTCCTGATGCACCTGACAATTAGATTTTTCTTTTTTAGGGTTCCGTACTTAAAAAGTAAAAACGGAAACCATTATAAGATCACTCTTGTGTCTGTCTGTCTGTCACAGCCATTTTACTCGTAAACTATGCAACGTGGAAAGTTCAAATTCGGGGAAATAATAAAGACCATTAACCCACATATTTTCATATTAATAAACATTCATAAATATATTTAGTAAAAAAGTAGAAGGGCTAATTATGCTACTTGAAAAAAAAATCTTTTCATTGTACATCATGTGGGGTATCCTGTGAAAGCTTTTGTAACGCTGAACTCAAAAATACATTCCTTTTAATTTTAGGTATTATATTTTCAAAGATATTGTTGAAAATGTATCGCAAAAATATGTCCCCCCCCCCCTCTAATTCCGAATCTACTGAAACTAAAATTATGAAAAAATTAGAGGTAGTAGGCATTAATATAAACCTTGGCGGAAAATTATAGCGATTACCCTAGGTCACATAGTTTTTGAGTAATTAGCGTTTTTCTGTTATACACAAATTTCGATTTACGGGCATTCAGAAAAATTGTTGAGCATCGCTGAATATACCTATCGTTGCAGAAGAATAAAAGCATTGTTTATAATGATTTTCGAAAAAAATCATCGGTAATTAGCCGAGATATTAACCCTTAAAGGTACGGTCAGTTTAGACATACACAAGGACAGGGCGGCGTACTCTATGCCTAGTTAACAACTTTTAATGATATATATGTGTAATGTAATGTCCAATAACAGTATAAAAGCAATAAACGTCAAATTGTTAAAACCATACTATTTTAAGGGGTCTCGGGACTCTAAAAAGTGAAAAAAAAAGACCATTTTCAACATTTAATGTCGTAAAATGTATATGATTTTAAAACACAATTTTAATTGGAATGAAAGATATAAGTATGTTCTTTCGTTTCATGCATTTAAAAAATTGCAAGATACAGAATTAGTATTTATAGGGGGCTCGAAACTGTTAGACATTTGCCGAAGAAAAAATTGGCATAACAGTTTACGCGCAGGATTACAAAATAAATATTGCAACTAGAATGAAAATTTTGGTGCTTACTTATACTTCAGATTGTAATAATTTCCCTGAACTTAAATAAATTTATATTTAAAGCCTTTTTATATTTTTAATGCAATGTTGTATTTAGCTAATACAAAATTTTGAAAATTTCAACAGTAAAATCACCTAAAAAATATTTTTTTGAACAATAAAAAGGAAATTTTAGGTTCAGTTTATATAGACTAACATGAATTATATGTTTTGAAAATTTCATGAAAAAATATTTAGAAGTTTTTGAGGTATCCTGAGCGTTATGCCCAAAAAACGCCATTTGGAAAATAATGACTTTAAAGTTTCGGAAACGCCGCTTCAGCTATTGAGCGGGTATAATTCTAAAAGCCGAAACTTTTGTTCTAATGGGAATTTCAAGGAAACAATTATATCAAAATATTCAGAAAAGATAGGAGTTTAACATCTAAAAAAATTAAAATTTCTTAAATTTTGAAGCTTTAAGAGTCCTGCGACCACTTAATCCTTTCCGGCACGGAGTAATTCTATTTATAAGCGTATAAAATAATGAGCTGACACCAGAATTTATAAATGAATTTATTAGAAAATGCGAACTTGCTTATTTTCACGTACATGATAAAAGGGAAATTTTAATTAAATATTCTTGGTGCCGTTTGTCTGTTTTGGAATAAAAATTAGGTGTCCGTTTTTTAAGGGCATCGCCCTCGAAAGATTTAATTAGAATGAATCGCATAAATACTGTGGGATTCGCGATAGTTTACATTGATTGTATCTCTCAATGCGCCTCGAGTGACTTTAAAAGTTAATTAAACATCTATCTGGAAAAACGCGGCACTGACCAAGGCGGCGTTGCAACTTTGAGACCTCAATTCGAAGCGCGCTTAGCACAATGCCAAATTTAAACTTTGAACAAAGGTTTTGTTTTAGCTACACTGTAGAAATAAAGGTTATTACTACGCTGAATTTAGTTTCATGAAAGCCAAATGAAGTTTAACTATGCACTGCTTTTATTGTCAGTACCGAATTAAGTTCATCATAAACAGATTAAAATAATATTAAAGAAAGAGTTATACGAACAGCTATGTTTGATATTATTTAAGTTTCATATCTCTTTGAACTTTCATGGTATACCCATTTACACTTTTCTAATATATACAGTTATACTCAACCCTACGTTGTATTGTTTTTTACAAAGTCTTAGTACTCTTTTAGCAACGTTTTTTTTTTTTTCTTTATAATACAATTACAAATTCATATATTTATTCTATGGAACCCTCTGTGCGCGAGTAATGCTTGCACTTGACCATTTATTTAAGGGTCGGGGCCCCTGTGCTTCTTTCAGTTTTTATGCTCTATATTGTTAATAACTTACCCCCCCTTATATCCGATCTTCTTCGTTCTTGGGGCCAATTCTCCATTTAGTTATTCCCTCATTTCTACATTCCAGTTAAGACCCTGGCAGCCTGGGACCCGGTACAGCACCCCTTGAAGTTTTTGCGCCCTAAATTGTTAATAAATTGCTTCCTTTTAATCCGATCTTCATTTAGGTATCCTTTTAGGTAGCTTTCTTTACAAAAAGCTACCTATTGCAGCCGTTCGGAGGAAAGCGATTTCAAAAAATTTTGGTATATTTTCATCGATCATGACCCCCAGACCCCGAAACCACCCTCCGTTCAAAATTTATATATATATATATATATATATATATCAATATATATATGTATATATATATACTAGTATTAAAAAATGCTCTGACGAGCACCAAAAAAGGCTAATATGTTTTTAAGTATGAAAAAGGGTTTGACAAGTGCTTCTAATTGAGCATGAAAAAGGACAAGGGGTACCTTCTTGGCTGCAGCTCACTGTCAATGCCAACTTTGAAAAAATCATATTTGCGCTTATTCCATACAAAAAAAAATTCGCAGTACTTTAGTAAAATTTTCCGTCGTGCTTTACATGTTAACTGCACTGTTCCACTATTGTACTGCACATGCGTCTGCAATGCAACAGTGCACTGTGTACCATTATTTCTCTACAAATTATACTACACTGTACATTCCTATTATGCATTTGAACCTCAGTGCACACTCACATTGTGCTTTTGTACTTCCGTATTAAAGGTGTATGCGTCTAATGTTCGTTTATAATTTACATATGCACTGTTGTACTGCATAGTACATCTTACAGCCATATCCACTTGGATATAATTTCAACAATCAATGAATGCATTATATTGTAATGCATGCACATGTGGAATTGTTCCTATGCAGAGTGCTGCATCAGTCTACACTGCACTAAAAATCAGTTTTCTGTACAGTTCTACACTGCGGGAGTGCTTGGTGGCACTGCATGAGTGTGATACGCTGCAGGAACTAAGATTTTTGGTACTATGTCGCCTTACATTCATATTTAAACAGGCTGCGTCTTTACTGTCTGTGTCTTTACACTATACATTTTTATCGTAACTGTGGCTGATTATTTTTTATATGGAATAAGCGCAAATATGATTTTTTCAAAGTTGGCATTGACAGAGAGCTGCAGCCAAGAAGGTACCCCTTGTCCTTTTTCATGCTCAATTAGAAGCACTTGTCAAACCCTTTTTCATACTTAAAAACATATTAGCCTTTTTTGGTGCTCGTCAGAGCATTTTTTAATACTAGTCTTTTAAATTTTTTCATAATTATATATTGAATATAAATAAACCTGAGTTCTTTTTAATATTCCCAATACTTTTATCTTATTTCGCACAATAACGCACTAGTTAACCAAGTAATGCACACTGTTTTAAGAGGTTCAAAGTTTTTAAATCAAATTCAAGTTATTTTTATTCATAATTTAATTTACTCGGGCTCCCTTAAATATAATTAATATAATTCCTTAAACTGATATTAGTTTTTGGTGCATTAAAATATCTCAATTTGTTGATTCTCTCTAAACAAGTAAACCCTATTGGTTTACAATGGGAGTCTATAGGTAATTGGTGATATATCGCCAAGTTGGCGATAAACTTGGCGTTATTTGGCGACAGAACAGGGGCCAGCCTATGGTAACTCCACTTATAGGTATGGATATGCATTAAATGCTGTTCTATAAACAATGAGATACGTTTCATTGGAGCGTTGCCATTAAACAATTAACAAATAATCGTGATTTCTGTGACACATACGATAGCGTAATACATATATAGATTAGCGTAGAAATCGAAGATTTAGGCCACATCGTATTGCTTAGCTAGACCGGTTATACTAACGTCGTTCTCATGTTTTGCTACAATTTCTTTTATTGAACAGTAATTCGCTTAAGCTTCTTACTACTGCTATCACTAAGCACTTTTTCATTCTTAGAAGTCATAATGAGAGCTAATATTAGCGCAAACCTGAGTAAAAGTAAAACAAAAAGTTAATTTTTTTACAGTAATAAAGGTACACAAAGCACTCTGATATGCACACCTTACTCCAAACTTGACTAATAACAACAGTTATGTGAAGGTTGTCAACTGAACTATTTGGCAGCCTTGGTCGTGAACCGAGATATTGCACGCCAACCGAGTCAAATTTTGATCATCGAAGTTGGACATAAACCGAACTGGTCGTAAACAGAGGTGGTCGTGAACCGAGGTTCCACTTATATTTTGACCTATAAGTTTGCACATATGGCATCATTTATATATTCAGTGGCGATGATCATTAAGCATCTTGGCAATTTTGGCGATGAAACTCACCGATTTCAAAGTAACGTTCCGAAGTGTACTTGAACGGCTACAGATGTCATATGAACATCACGTTGATGCGATTTTTTTCTGACACCAATGTCATATACGCACAGCACCGGGGTACTTAACTGGCGCCAAAGTTTTGTTATTTTGCTTGATATGGTAACCCGAATGTTGTTGTTTATTTATTAATAAAATGTTTATTTACTTTTATTTTATTTTTTAAAATTATATAAATTGTTTTGTTCTATTGTTATTAATTAAACTTTTATAAATTTATTGTTAATCCCTTTTTAAAAATATATATGTAACTGGTATTCGAAAACGAGGTTTTCGCCAAATTGGCGTCAGAAAAAATATCGCGCGAACGTGGTGCGTATATGACATCTGTACCATACTTGGTACAACTTGATTATCCTGTTGACCAAAAAATTATCGCCAAACTATAAGATTAAATGACAATAACGGATCATTGTAAATGTTACATTCACTTGACATTAAACACGATACACGTTTTTGTTACGTCATCAAGTGATTTTTAATTCAAGTTTTGGCACAGATGTCATATACGCATATTGGCGCGATTTTTTTGACGCCGCCAATGTCATATATGCACCGGGTACTTAACTGGCGCCAAAGTGTCGTTATTTTACTTGATATGGTAACCCGGATATAGATGATACATTAACGATGTTTTTGTCAAATTGGCGTCAGAAAAAATCGCGTCAATATTGAGCATATATGACCAGTTTTTATTAGTATTTTTATTAATGTTTTACTTATTTATTTATTCTTCCGTTATATAAAATAAAAATTACGTCAGTTTGTATCATTTGGCGAATAGTTTGGCGAAATTGGTCGACGGGATAATCAAGTACTGCCGTATATTTTTGCTGCACTTTTCGACAATATCTCAAGCAAAAGTACCTAGAGTTAAACGAAACCCTAATTATTTAAGGCACAGATGTCGTATACACAACGGGTTTGGCGCGGGGTTTTTTCCTGACGCCAATTTAACGAAAACCGCGTTTTCGAATAGCAGTTACAGATATATATTTTTAAATTACTTTCTATTATTTTAAAAGGGAAATAACAATAAATAAAGAAAAGTTTAATTAATAACTATAGAACAAAACAATTTATATAATTTTAAAAAATAAAATAAAAGTAAATAAAAAAATAATTGATAAATAAACAACAATAGCTCAGTTTCCGTATCAGGCAAAATAACGCCATTATCGCGCCAGTTATGCACACCGGTGCGTATACGACATCTCTTCCTTATTTAAAATAGAAGGGATGGTTTTTTTTTAAGGTATGCTTAGTATGTGAAGTATTTATGATAATTAAAAAAAACTTACATTTACCTCCTGAACAGAAGCTTTGGATTTACCCTGTTTTTTTCCTATTAATTCATTTGTGCTCCATTATGTCTATTACTGCAGTTCAAAATATTAATCAAGAAAGTTTATATATATATTTATGAAAATTATGCGTTATCTGCTTAGGTTGGCGTCAGTTTCAAAAGTACAAAATTCTGTCAGTTGAATTTCAATTTTTATTGACTAATAAAAACAAAAGTACACGTGTTATCCTTTTTTTTTTTTAATTATTGTACTGCTTTTTAGGGGGTGGCATCACGAAAGAAATTATTGAATTGGAAAATTAGAAAATGAAAAGGAGAGATTTTTATAATTTTATGGAGACATTATAAAAGACAAATTCGATTTTCTCAGCGACCGTCAAACATACCAAGATGAAAAAAAAACCTATTCTAAGTTATAACAAGAGGATCAAAATAAAACAAAAACGAAGTTAATCCACTCACTGGAACGTTAGCTACACTTTGTTGAATTTTGTGTCTTCATTTTTTCGTTTAAGATTAAATAAAAAACTACTGAAAGCTACAGTAATTTTTTAAATGCTATCAGTTTATTCGTCTCGTCGAGTTCTATCTTTCAAAAGAAAAATCATTGTCGTATGTCAACTGGTTCGCCAGAAATTTAAGAAAGTCGTTTGCATTTTCTATTTCTTAATCATATTATAGCTTAACGCTGCCGCGTTTGCTATGATATATCTGACATATGTCACACTGTAACTCTCGTATTTATGAACCGATTTGGATGTAATTCGGTGTGTACATAGTACATACCAATGTCTCGACCGAGTTCATTGGCCAGCTTCATCCGCCATTTTGTTTCAAAATGGCGGCCATTTAAAAATTTTTAAAAAATTTAAAATTTGAAATTTGGTACCAAAAAATTGAAAATAGAAAAATATTTTTTTTTTATGTATTTGACATTTATACAAAGACTCCGTAGCAGTTTTTGTTTTGTCTATATCTTAAAAAATGGCTGAGTTATAGCATTTTGAATTTCTAGCGAAGCTGACATTTTGAAACGTCCTGAATTTTGTCACGCGATAAAAGGCGTATTTATGAACCGATTTGGATGCAACTTCGTTTATACATAGTACAGACCAATGTCTCGAACGAGTTCGTTGAATGTTCAGAAATCTCTCCTTTTCATTTTCTAATTTTCTAATTCAATAATTTATTTCGTGTTGCCACTCCCTAAAAAGCAGTACAATAATTTAAAAAAAAGGATAACACGTGTACTTTTGTTTTTATAAGTCAATAAAAATTGAAATTAAACTGACAGATTTTTGTATTTCTGAAATCGACGTCAACCTAAGCAGATAATGCATAATTGTCATAAATATATATATAAACTTTCTTGATTAATATTTTGAACTGGAGTAATAGACACAATGGAGCACAAACGAGTTGATAGGAAAAAGAAAAACAGGGTAAATCCCAAGCTTCTGTTCAGGAGCTAAATGTAAGGTTTATTTTAATTCATTAGTATCAATTAGTATATCAATGTTCAATTAGTATCAATTCTGAGTAGACAAAAATACAAAAAAGAAACGAATGTTAACTTACATCTGTGCATTAAATTGTTTTTATACTTAATTGTAAAATAAGTGTGTTTAACGCATTATTTGTAATGCATTATACAGGGTGTCCACTAAAGTCCTTCCCACGCTCTTAATTGCCGAAGGGTTACGACCAACGACAGACGTCTCGTCGAGTTCTATCTTTCAAAAGAAAAATCATTGTCGTATGTCAACTGGTTCGCCAGAAATTTAAGAAAGTCGTTTGCATTTTCTATTTCTTAATCATATTATAGCTTAACGCTGCCGCGTTTGCTATGATATATCTGACATATGTCACACTGTAACTCTCGTATTTATGAACCGATTTGGATGTAATTCGGTGTGTACATAGTACATACCAATGTCTCGACCGAGTTCATTGGCCAGCTTCATCCGCCATTTTGTTTCAAAATGGCGGCCATTTAAAAATTTTTAAAAAATTTAAAATTTGAAATTTGGTACCAAAAAATTGAAAATAGAAAAATATTTTTTTCTTATGTATTTGACATTTATACAAAGACTCCGTAGCAGTTTTTGTTTTGTCTATATCTTAAAAAATGGCTGAGTTATAGCATTTTGAATTTCTAGCGAAGCTGACATTTTGAAACATGTATTAGACGCGTATTAGAAATGTGTCATGTATTTCTTATATTAGACATGTATTAGAAACACATTTATTGAATTAGAAAATTAGAAAATGAAAAGGAGAGATTTCTGAACATTCAACGAACTCGTTCGAGACATTGGTCTGTACTATGTATAAACGAAGTTGCATCCAAATCGGTTCATAAATACGCCTTTTATCGCGTGACAAAATTCAGGACGTTTCAAAATGTCAGCTTCGCTAGAAATTCAAAATGCTATAACTCAGCCATTTTTTAAGATATAGACAAAACAAAAACTGCTACGGAGTCTTTGTATAAATGTCAAATACATAAGAAAAAAATATTTTTCTATTTTCAATTTTTTGGTACCAAATTTCAAATTTTAAATTTTTTAAAAATTTTTAAATGGCCGCCATTTTGAAACAAAATGGCGGATGAAGCTGGCCAATGACTGCCTTCGCTGAATTTCGTCCTGAATTTTGTCACGCGATAAAAGGCGTATTTATGAACCGATTTGGATGCAACTTCGTTTATACATAGTACAGACCAATGTCTCGAACGAGTTCGTTGGCCAGCTTCATCCGTCATCTTGTTTAAAAATGGCGGCCATTTAAAATTTTAAGAAAAATTTAAATTTGAAATGTGGTAGCAAAAAATTGAAAATTGAAAAAATATGTTTTTCTTATGTGTTTGACCTTGATAAAAAGATTCGGTAGCAGTTTTTGTTTCGTCTATATCTTAAAAAATGGCTGAGTTATAGCATTTTGAATTTCTAGCGTGGCTGACATTTTGAAACGTCCTGATTTTTGCCACGTGATAACAGACGTATTTATGAACCGATTTGGATGTACCTTGGTGTGTACATAGTACATACAAATAACTCAACCGAGTTCGTTGACCAGCTTCATTCGCCATCTTGTTTCAAAATGGTGACCATTTAAAAAAATTAAAAAAAAATTAAATTTAAAATGTGATACCAAAAAATTGGAAAATGAAAAAGATTTTTTTTGTATGTGTTTGACCTTAATACAAAGATTCCGGAACAGGTTTTGTTTCGTCTACATCTAAAAAAAATGGCTGAGTTAAAACATTTTGAATTTCTATTGTGGCTGACATTTTAAAACGACCTGATTTTTGTCACGCGATAACAGGCGTATTTATGAACCGATTTGAATGTAACTTTGTCTGTACATAGTACATACCAATGTCTCGACCGAGTTCGTTGGCCAGCTTCATTCGCCATCTTGTTTCAAAAGGGTTGCCATTTTTTTTAAATGTAATTTAAAATTTAAAATGAGGTATTAAAAAATTGGAAAATGAAAAAGATTTTTTTTATGTGTTTGGCCTTGATACAAAGATTCTGGAGCAGTTTTTGTTTCTGAAAATTTGTTCTTTTGTTTATATCTTAAAAAGTGGTTGAATTATAGCACTTTGAATTTCTATCATGGCTAACACTTTGAAACGATCTTGTATTTGTCACGCGATACCACACGTATTCGCCTATTTCGATGGAAGAAGGCATGTGGATAGTATACATCAATATCTCGACCAAGTTCGCTGGCCAGCTTCATCAGCCATCTTGTTTCAAAATGGCGGCCATTAAATTAAAAAAAATTACATTTAAAGTGAGGTGCAAAAAAAATAGAAATTGAAAAAGGTTTCTTTCTTAAGTATTTGACCTTGATATAAGGATTCAGGAGCATTTTTTGTTTGTCTTTATCTTAAAAAATGGCTCAGATATAGCAGTTTCAATTTCTAAAGTGGGTGACATTTTGAAAAATCTGATTTTTTATCTGCGACAGCACTCGTATATATCAACCGATTCCGATATGAGTGAGCATGTGCACAGCAATTACTAAGGTCTCGACCAAGTTCACTGGTTAGCCTCATCTACCATGTTGTCTTAAAATGGCAGGCACTTTAAGAAATCGCCGAATTTGGCAGCCAAATATAAGTGACTTTAAATAAAAGCAGCTTGGATAAAGCTGACTAATTTCGCGAAAATCTCATTCATAATGATTTAGTATTGATAAAAATTAGTATTGAATCTCCTACATTCGGTTTCCACTTAATTGAGCTTCGTGTGTTTGAATAATGTAAGTTGGCTTTTTAAAAATAAGGAATATGAAAGCTACCTCTTCCTCCCGGCACTGGCCGGAAGGACTTTTTTCATTTAGTTATTCTCCCATTTCTACATCCCCGTTAAGACCCTTGCTCCATTCTCCCCCCTAGGGTTCCGTAGGTCCCCTGAATTTTTTGTGCGGCATGCATTTTTCACCCTCTGATTTTCTCACCTTCTCAGTGCATAATTTTAAAACTCAGTATTGGACTCTTCTCCCAGGACCAACGCCCTCATATTAGGTAGCTGAAATTACAAAAAGCTACCTATTGCAGCCGTTCGGAGGAAAGCGATTTCAAAAAATTTTGGTATATTTTCATCGATCATGACCCTCAGACCCCGAAATCACCCTCCGTTCAAAATTGACACACACACACACACATATATATATATATATATATATCTGACCTTTGTCACACTGTAACTCTCGTATTTATGAACCGATTTGGATGTAATTCGGTGTGTACATAGTACATACCAAAATCTCGACCGAGTTCGTTGGCCAGCTTCATCCGCCATTTTGTTTCAAAATGGCGGCCATTTAAAAATTTTTAAAAAATTTAAAATTTGAAATGTGGTACCAAAAAATTGAAAATGAAAAAATATTTTTTTCTTATATGTTTGACATTAATAAAAAGATTCGGGAGCAGTTTTTGTTTCGTCTATATCTTAAAAAATGGCTGAGTTATAGCATTTTGAATTTCTATTGTGGCTGATATTTTAAAACGACCTGATTTTTGTCATGCGATAACAGGCGTATTTATGAACCGATTTGGATGTAACTTGGTCTGTAAATAGTACATACCAATGTCTCGACCGAGTTCGTTGTCCAGCTTCATCCGCCATCTTGTTTCAAAATGGCGGCCATCTAAAAAATTTAAAAAAATTTAAAATTTTAAATGAGATACCAAAAAATTGGAAAATGAAAAAGATTTTTTTTGTATGTGTTTGACCTTAATACAAAGATTCCGGAAGAGTTTTTGTTTCGTCTATATCTAAAAAAATGGCTGAGTTATAGCATTTTGAATTTCTATTGTGGCTGATATTTTAAAACGATAACAGGCGTATTTATGAACCGATTTGGATGTAACTTGGTCTGTACATAGTACATACCAATGTCTCGACCGAGTTCGTTGGCCAGCTTCATTCGCCATCTTGTTTCAAAAGGGTTGCCATTAAAAAAAAATTTTAATTTAAAATGAGGTATTAAAAAATTGGAAAATGAAAAAGATTTTTTTTATGTGTTTGGCCTTGATACAAAGATTCCGGAGCAGTTTTTGTTTCTGAAAATTTGTTCTTTTGTTTATATCTTAAAAAATGGTTGAATTATAGCACTTTGAATTTCTAGCATGGCTAACATTTTGAAACGATCTTGTATTTGTCACGCGATAACACACGTATTCGCCTATTTCGATGTAAGAAGGCATGTAGATAGTATACATCAATATCTCGACCAATTTCGCTGGCCAGCTTCATCAACCATCTTGTTTCAAAATGGTGACCATTAAATTAAAATATATATATTTAAAGTGAAGTGCAAAAAAAAAATTAGAAATTGAAAAAGGTTTCTTTCTTAAGTATTTGACCTTGATATAAGGATTCAGGGGCATTTTTTGTTTGTCTTTATCTTCAAAAATGTCTCAGATATAGCAATTTCAATACCTAATGTGGGTGACATTTTGAAAAATCTGATTTTTTATCTGCGACAGCACTCGTATATATCAACCGATTCCGATATGAGTGAGCATGTGCACAGCAATTACTAAGGTCTCGACCAAGTTCACTGGTTAGCCTCATCTACTATGTTGTCTTAAAATGGCAGGCACTTTAAGGAATCGCCGAATTTGGCAGCCAAATATAAGTTGCTTTAAATAAAAGCAGCTCGGATAAAGCTGACTAATTTCGCGAAATTCTCATTCATAATGATTTACTATTGATAAAAATTAGTATTGAATCTCCTATATTCGGTTTTAACTAAATTGAGCTTCGTGTGTTTGAATAATATAAGTTGGCTTTTTTAAAATAAGGAATATGAAAGCTACCTCTTCCTCCCGGCACTGGCCGGAAGGACTTTTTTATTTGGGCCCTAGGACAATCAGCTATCCAGTCCTAGGACAGCATTTGCCCAATTTTTGGCGCATTTCTTTAAATTATTATTCTAAGAAATACTCATTCACAACTCTATGGTTAATTTTGAATAATTGAAGATCTAAGACCTGTTAACATATTTTCATGTTAGGGCCCTGCTCTTAACTATCAGTTGGACTTTTTTGGGGCCTTTATTGTAGCTCCCTTAAAAATGACACGATTCATTAGCTTTTTTTTCTAACAACTTCTTAAGTCTTCTACCAACTCCGTGAACGACAAAAAAATTTCTCACTTCAGCTACCACCAATTTTGAATATTAATCTCCTTCTTGGGGCCTTTGTTGCAGCTTCTTTAAAAACGATCTTACTCTATTACAATTTTCTACTTCATAGTTCTTGCGTCCTACAGCTACTTTAAAACTATTAAAATTTTTTCCTTTACCCAACTACATTCCAGTTAATATCCTGCCCCAGGGCCCGGTCCTTCTTTATACCCAAGCTACCACCTTTTTTGAATATTAATCTCCTTTTTCGGCAACAACTTACGTTTACTCACTACATCCGTAAATTAAAAATAAAAATCGCGTTACGTTAACCCTTAAATGCGCGATTTTTTATTTTGCTTCGAAAAATTATATATGATTCTCTGAAAAGTTTATTACACAGGAAAAATAATGAAAAAAAAATCAGAGATACATTTTTCATATAATACGGCAATCTTTTCTTCTGTTGCGCATCTGCAATAGAAATAATAACTACTGTTGTGTGGCTGTTTTACGCTAAAATTTTGCAAATCAGTAAATATCCGTTTATTAAATAATATCGTGTTAATTTTAAAAGTAGACCGTGAAATTTATAGAGGAGGAGGGAGGCAACTTCCACCGCGTAAGGATAAATTGTTTCGTTGGGTTATAAGGACCCAATTTCAACGGGAATTGGTTTATTTAACTTAGATTACAATTCAGTTACTTTCTGTGAAAATACTACTTTCTGTGATTATGAAAGTTTATCTTAGACTTCAGTTAACGACATTTTCGAACATTAATGATGCATTCGTTTTTCAGGTTCTATGGGCTTGATTACTACGAAGTTTGGCTCACTAGACTTGGTTTTCGATTGTCTACGATACGCGCGGAGCACTTCCGGCACATGCTGCGTTAGGTAGCGGGGACCCAGATTACAGGTTCGTTCGGAAAGACGTTTGTTGGAAACACACGAGACGCTGTGGAATGCAATGGAACAACCGAAACTAGGTTCATTTAAAAGATTTTAAAAGGATATAAAATCATACAAACTTGAGTTTTATTTAAGGTTATTATGATGGGCCAGGGCAACGCCGGGTGGGTCAGCTAGTGTGATATAAAATTGCATTGTATAAAATTTGGTTGCATCGTGGGGAACTAGAAAAAGAAAGCAAAAAATTCATACCGCACAGTTTAGTTTTTTATTTTTAATTCGATATAGATTTCGTTATCCATATGTCTAACTGTTTTATACGTTTAATATAATATGTTGAAACATCACAAAGAGATTATTATTTCTTAAAAAACCTTGTTTATGTGACTTACATTTTTCTACACAAACAAATTGCAGTAGTAATCCTTATCTCAGTTCATAAAATATTTTTTTTAATGGCAATGGCCCATATCCGTTTATTTTTCAAAAAAATCATGAAAATTCAACAAACTGTCGTATCGGAACATTATTTGTACTATAAAATTTATCAAATAATGATAGTTTTGTGCAAATTGAAAAAAAAATAGTTAAAATTCTCACCGATAAGCGAAGTTTTAGGAGCCTCATTATAAAACTGTATGACAAGCAGGCAGATTATGGATTCTTAAAATAGTCTGACACTAAAAAATTGAATTTGATTGTTTAGTATCTGAATGAAAATAGCTGTACATTTTATGCTTGTAAGAAATAAAAATGGTTCTATATGAATGCGTTAGAAAATAGACAATTTGGATTTGAGAAAATCATTTAAAAAAAAAGAAAAGAAAGAGAAAAAAATCACTCCCGGCTCGGCCTGCCCGCACAGGTAGATTTCGAAGTTAAGTACTAATTTCACCAAAAAGGCTAAATCAAGATTAGAGATAAACACAGTTTGACAATTTTTTCTGGTCGCTTTTGACGAGTTTTTAATTTTATTTTTCTGAACTGGTTTTATCAGAATCATGTTAAGGTTGTGTTCTCAACTACACTGTTCAACAAGGTTGATATTTTCTGACACAATGACGTACAGATTTTTTAACGTAATTGTATAAAATTGGCAGACCTACTACATGGGATTTTTCTCCCTTCGTTCAGTGTTTTTTCCCTTTTGTTGGGAAATTTGGTTCAAACTGTGACAGTATTTTCTGAAACATCTATTGTGTTTACAAAAAAAACGGAAAACGTCTTTCAATTACATAGTTTTCGTATAACAACACCTTCCAATTTCATGCGTTTCCGAACAAAAAGGAATTCAAACTTATGTCATAAAGTTGCCCCTATGGATTTGAGAACAGCCTTAATACGATATTTTTTTCCTTTTTTGTGTAAGAGTTGGTTTTATCAAAATCTTGCCAATATAAAAGTTGTAGATAATATCAAGAAGATTTATAATAAATTTAAGCGGATTTGATAAATTGTGAATTGACCAAGTTATGATTTTTTTTTCTTTTTAACTCTCTCCCTTTTTTCTGTAAGAGTTGGTACTATCAAAAACTTGTCAATATAAAAGTTGTAGGTAAGATTAAGAAGATTTATAATAAATTTAAGTGGATTTTATATCTTGTGAATTGACGAAGTTATGAATTTTTTTCTTCTTAAAACTCTATTTTTATTGCCCCTTGAGCCCATTTTTAATAATATCAAAAACCTGTTATACATAATTTTTTTTTACCTCTTCCTAGAAGTAATAATAACTTTAAACTGATTTGATATGCATTATAATTAAGAAGTTTTTTTTCTGTTTTCACAAAATCCTTCCCTATTTCCATCCCCTTGGTCGATTTTGCCCATTAACGAACTTTACCGAGATTTTCTGCCCCTTGATTGTATGGTATGGCCTTGACCAGTTTGGAAGAGGTTTGTGCAGAATTATGGAAGTTATCGTGTCCATAAAAAAGTGATATATATGGATAGATAGTTAGATAAAGTTTTGAACTGGGGGTGGTTTGGTGTTCTATGGTTTCATGATCGGCGTAGATCTGCAAAAATGTTGGGAAAATGTAATATGTAGTATTTCTTATTACGAAATCTACCTAAAAATGTATTACCCTGATTTTATTCCTCTAAATATCTACAATATTCTGCTTAATACTGAATATCGTCCGAAATTCGTTAGATCCCTAGCTGAGGCTGGATACATTCTACGACTACAAATGCAAACTTTATTAACAAGAATGAAAAAAATAATATTAAATAAGAACCAATTTTATTAATATAAAGGAGGACCTAGCTTCAAATTTAAAGAAAAATTCTATATGCTTACTATATATATCTAATTCGATAAATGCTTTTCTTAAATTTTGAATATCAAATTAAATTAGAATTATTTGAAAAAAATATTTTTAATTTTCTCAACATATATTTTTTAACTTTAGAGTATTATTGATTACAAAGAAACCATTATTGAAAAATTAAGTTAATACAAACAGAGGAATGAGGATGAAACGTAAAAAGTTCTCAATAAACTTGAAAATTGGTGAAACAATTAAAATTATATATCACGTTTAAAACAAAATGTTATTAGCCTCCGGTACGGTATGCTATTTCTTTCTCCCAGCTTATTTTGTGTCCAAAAAATAACGTTACCTTACAGAGGCTAGCCGTAAAACAAAGCATTACGATTAAATACTGTTTAGAAATTTTTTAAACTTCTAAGCATCGCACATTTTCAATTTTTATACCGTCGTATTGGAGAAAAAAAGTTATTTTAAATGCATTTTGTAAGAAAGCTGTATCTCCATTTATTTTTGGAATATTAATTTTTTTGTAGTTTTTAGAGCCATTTGCTTAATATTGGCAACGGAAGAACTCGATTTCTGTAGAAAGTAAAGGAAGAATAGGTTTAAAATAGCAATTATATATTTTTGTTGCCATTTTCTCGCAACAACCGAAAGAAAATGTAATTAAAATACGTGCTATTTTGAAAAAAAATATATAAACGAATGATTTCTGTTAAAACAATGGAGCTATTATATACCATATTTAATTGTAAGTATCTATGAATCATTAGATCGCCTTTTTTTTTTCCTTGAAAGACGGAATATTTTTTTGCATTTGTGCATTATTTCGCGATAGTGATGTGCTATGCATGCTTTACTGCAGATGTTTAAGAGTAGATCGTAAATGTGGAATTCTTAAGCGGATGCGAATGACGTCATTTTACATAAAATAAAACGTGTGTTTTAAGTCTTAAAATTGAAATATGTTTTGTACTGCAATAGAGTCCCGCTTAACCGAGTTATTTTCTTCTGACGGACTGGTGGCTTCTATTATTATGAAACAGCCATTATAAATGAAGTGTTATTGGAAGATAAAAAAGCAGTCGTCAAAAAAAAAAAAAAAAAAAAAATATATATATATATATATATATCCATTTTTCCCCCATTCCGACCAGAAAATCAGAGTTCAAACTTTTACGGTTGCTCTTTCATCTTCACCTAACACTTCGTTTATAATGGCTGTTTCATAATAATAGAAGCCATCAGTCCATCAGACGAAAATGAAGTAATGGAAATGCCGGGGGCGACACTAAATTCTGAAAAAACAGAATTCCTGTTCTCTAGTTTAATATTATTGTATTAAATTTTCAGTTCATTTGTAAACGTAGATGTGTATGATCCAACAATGGCATTCATTATACAAATAATAGCTTCTCCAAAATAATTTTTTACATTGCGTATTTAAATGTTTAAATTTCTTAATTAAATCAGAAAGAGAAACAGTCCTAATATTTTTTTAAAAATCATTAACAGTGTTGAATTCATGGGGTGACCCGGGGAAGACATTCTCCCCAGAGAATAAATGTCCCCATGGAAGATTTGAGATTTTGTGTTTTCAATGGTCAAAAAGTGCAAATTCAAACCCCACCCCCATCCCGGAGATCACAGAAATCCCTCACGAAAAAAATGTGTCTAAATTCAACTTGATCAATAAGAGAAAATTAGGAATAATCCAGTTTAATGCCATAATATGCTTTATTTGTATAAAACACATTTATTAGCACGGCTAAATTGGTGTCAAGTAATAGCTCTTTTTCGTTAGTTACCGAAGAAAATGAAATGAATAAAGAAATGTCCAAACATGATGATTGATTTCTCCTTTCAACTGTTGCATCTTGCTTCCGCCATATACGCATATGTTGGCGCAACACTGTCTGGAATAAATAATGTTCGGGTGGAATAAAAATAAAATGCTCTTAAATTTACGATTATCTAGTCAAAAATAAATAAAAAAATGAATAAATTACTGATAAAAGGAAGTTAGATATAAAGGATTTTATTTTAATGTATTTATGCATAAAAATGTCTCCATGAATATTTTAGAACGTTTTGGAAACAGGGCCGCCATTTGAGGGGGGGCTGAGGGGGGCAATACCCCCCCCCCCCCCAAGGAATTCGATTTTTCGGAAAATTTTCATCAATTGTCAGACAAACAAAAATTAAAAAATTGCTCAAACGCTATAATAATTTATCAGATTTGATTACAATAAAAACATATGCATTAAATAAATGATTTATGCATAGAAATTAATAATTATCCAAAACATTTCCTATTCGAACTTTCTTAAGGTGAGATATATATCGTACTTTGCCTAATTTTAAAAATACATGAGAGAAATTTTCTTTTATCAATTGCTTCTCAGCTGTGTACAACTTGCCCCTGATGGCTAGAAATTCAGGTGTAGAGTTTTTTAAGATAGTTTTTTTTAGGGGTGGAGGAGGGGCGAGTATAATTTAAGTTCTTAATTATCCGACTTTTTTAATTTTTGGATTATTAGTGTCACATTATATTTACTGCAATCATTGCAATGTTATCAAATTATTTAATTATTTGCTTTATTAAACTATATTATATATGGTACACTCTAAATAATTTTCAACGCCTAGGAATGGAGTCTGCGAGCACCCAACAAAACAATTTCTTCAACACAAAACCGACAGACTTCCACCAAACCCCAAAGTAAAAGAAATTTGCTCCAATTTTAACACGTTTATAATAAAGTGTTGTATAATTTTATTCCTTAAGTACAGGAATGAACACATGGGTATTACTATGAGCCACCATTAATAATCAAATCTATAGTTTTTCATTTGAAAAATATTCAGGACTTCCTTGTTAAAAACCAGATCACACCGACTCCGACCGAAAGATATAAAGCACAATCCGAAAAACATAAAGTGTACAGTCGTGGGAAAAAAAAATTAAACACCCCTACTAACTCTGAAAAAATTATCGTAGAAGAAAGTTACTGCTACCAAACGATTGGTAATAAAGTCTACTTTTAAATGATGTATATAAAATTTGCTTAGGGGGCCATCTGAATCTTAAAACGAACCATAACTTTGTTTTTTTCAATAGCAGTACACAATTCTGAGAGCATAAATGAACTCTACACCCTTCAATTAGCCTAAAAACAAACTTTTATGATATTCGTACCACAAGTGTCCGATAAATTAAGGAGTGGATTTGCCCCCTTTTCCCCCTTTATTCTTAACTAATGAACCTCCAAATCTGATCAATGCAGCTCCTTAACATAATAAACCGATATAGCAAATTTGGAGCAAATCGAATAATTATGAATGAAAAAACATTTATCTAAGTTAAGGGGAGTAGCCCTCTTTCCCCCTTTATCTAATGAGCTTCCAAATCTAATCAGGGAAGCTCCTTAACATAATAAACCGGTATATCAGATTTAGAGCAAATCGAATAATTCTGCATGAAAAACCCATTTATCTAAATAAAGGGGTGGGGAGGAGGGAGTAGCTCCCCTATCCCCCTTTATTCTTAACTAATGAACCTCCAAATCTAATCAAGGCAGCTCCTTAACATAGTAAACCGGTATACCAAATTTGGAGCAAATCGAATGATTCTTCATGAAAAACCCATTTATCTAAATTAATGGGGGTAGCCCCCTTTCCCCCCTTTATTCTTAACTAATGAACCTCCAAATCTAATCAAGGCAGCTCCTTAACATGATAAACCGGTATAGCAAATTTGGAGCAAATCGAATAAGTCTGCATGAAAAACCCATTTATATAAATTAAGAGGGGGGGGGGGTAGCTCCCTTATCCCCCCTTTATTCTTAACTAATGAACCTCCAAATCTAATCAGGGGAAGCTCCTTAACAGAATAAACCGGTATACCGAATTTGGAGCAAATCGAATAATTATGAATGAAAAAACATTTATCTAAATTAAGGGGAGTAGCCCTCTTTCCCCCTTTATCTAATGAGCTTCCAAATCTAATCAGGGAAGCTCCTTAACATAATAAACCGGTATATCAGATTTAGAGCAAATCGAATAATTCTGCATGAAAAACCCATTTATCTAAATTAAGGGGAGGGACTAGCCCCCTTTTCCCCCTTTATCTTTAACCAATGAGCCCCCAAAACTAATCAGGAAAGCACCTTTCCAGAAAGAACCTAGACAAAAAAATTGAAGCAAATCGGATGTTTTTATCAAGAGTTACCTCGTTACGTGAATATGTCCGTACATACTTTACATACATACAGAATGGCGGGCACATCAGCTCTCTGACTTTGATAGCCTGCGAGCTAAAAAGTTGAATTATGATGGTGACGAGTTATTGAGGTTGACATTGTTGGTATATCACCGACCCATATCAATGTATCTTCTAAATTCTTTCGGCAAAATGTATGTTTTGGATAAATATCATGTCGGCTATTTGATCTGTCGGCTAATTTTCATGTCTCCTAATTGTCATGTCCGCTATTTGTCCTGTCGGGTAATTGTCAGGTCGGCTATTTGACCTGTCGTCTAAATGTCCTGTCGGTTATTTGATCTATCGGTTAATTGTCCTGTCGGCTAATTGTCATATCGGCTATATGACCTGTCGGCTAATTGTCATGTCGACTAAATGTCTTGTCGGCTAATTGTCATGTCGACTAAATGTCTTGTCGGCTAAATATCATGTCGGCTAATTGTCCTGTCGGCTAAATGTCTTGTCGGCTAAACTTCCTGTCGGCTATTTGACCTGTCGGGTAAATGTACGTTTCGGCTAAATGTACTTGTCGGCTAAACGTCCTGTCGGCTAATTGGTGTCTGCTAAATGTCTTGTCAGCTATTTGGTTTTCGGCTAAATGACATAGACCCCACGTAACCTAACTGTAACTTATCCATAATCTAACCGTAACCTATCTGTAACGGAAATGGAACATAACCGTAACCTAACCGTAACCTAATTGTAACCTAACCGTAACGTAACCGTAACCTACTTATAACCTAACCATAACCTAACTATAACATAACTGTAACCTAACAGTAATCTATCTGTAAAATAAACGTAACATGACGGTACGCTAACCGTAACCTAATTATTAACTAACCGTATCCTAACTGTGATGTAACTATAACCTAACTGTAACCTAAATGTAACCTAACCGTAAGTTAACAGTAGCCTGGCGGTAACGTAACCGTAACCTAATTGTAATCTATCCGTAACCTACTGTAACCTATCCGGAACCTAACCGTAATCTAACTGTAATCTATCCGTAATCCTATTTGTAACCAAACTGTAACGTAACTGTATCCTATCCGTAACCTAATCGTAGCAGAAACGTAATCTAACTGTAACCTATCCATAACTTAACCGTAATCTAACTTCAGCCTAACCGTAACGTAACCGTAACCTACTTATAACCTAACCATAACCTAACTGTAACATAACTGTATCCTAACAGTAATCTATCTGTAAAATAAACGTAACATGACGGTACGCTAACCGTAACCTAATTATAACCTAACCGTATCCTACCTGTGATGTAACTATAACCTAACTGTAACCTAAATGTAACCTAACCGTAACCTAACTGTAGCTTGGCGGTAACCTAACCGTAACCTATTTGTAACCTATCCGGGACCTAACCGTAATCTAACTGTAACCTATCCGTAATCCTATTTGTAACCAAACTGTAACGTAACTGTATCCTATCCGTAACCTAATCGTAGCAGAAACGTAATCTAACTGTAACCTATCTGTAACTTAACCGTAATCTAACTGTAACCTATCCGTAACTTAACCGTAATCTAACTGTAACCTATCCGAAACTTAACCGTAATCTAACTGTAACTTAAACGTAACCTAATTGTTACCTGAAAGTAACATAACTGTGTCGTAACCGTAATCTAACTGTAACCTAACCGTAACGTAACTGTAACCTAAGTTTAACGTAACCGTAAACTAATTATAATCTATCCGTAACCTAAAAGTATCCTAACCATAACCTAATTAGGCTAATCGTCCTCTCAGCTAAATATCCTGTCGTTTAATTTTTCTTGTCGGCTAATCGTCCTGTCGGCTAAATGTCCTGTCGGCCAATCGTCCTGTCGGCTAAATGTCTTGTCGGCTAAATGTCCTGTCGGCTAATTGTCTCGTCGGCTAAATGTCCTGTCGGCTAATTGTCCTGTCGGCTACTTGTCCTGTCGGCTAAATGTCCTGTCGGCTAATTGTCTTGTCGGCTAATTGTCTTGTCGGCTAATTGTCCTGTCGGCTAATTGTCTTGTCGGCTAATTGTCTTGTCGACTTATTGTCCTGTCGGCTAAATGTCCTGTCTGCTAATTGTCACGTTCGGCCAATTGCCTGCCGTCCAATTGTCTGTCTGCTAAATGTCCGTTTCGGCAAATTGTCCTGTATGCTATACGTACGTTTCGGCTACTTGTCCTGTCGGCTAAATGTACTTGTCGGCTACATGTCCTGTCTGCTAAATGTACGTGTCGACTAAATGTACTTGTCGGCTAAACGTCCTGTCGTCTAAATGCTGTCTGCTAAATGTCTTGTCGGCTATTTGGTTTTCGGCTAATCGTCTGCGACCGATACATCAGTGAGGTGCAGTACAATATACTTTCTGTAAAATATGATGTGCATAGTATATATCGTTCATTTACAGAGTATCAAAAAAGAAAACGGCTACAGTACTGTTTATAACGCCATTTTGCATAACAACCACCATCTTGAATTCCTGCGACTTTACGCGATGTATTCCCTCTTATATGGATTTTATTAATATAAAGTAGATACTCATCAATCGGTATATTCTTCTCACGATTTGCAGTTTTCTCAATGATAGCACCCAGACTAATAGACAATAACTTAATGGAATCCCTTTGAGAGCCCTGTAAACGGACAATAAAAGCTATACACTTCAAACTTTATTCGGAACATGTTAGTCTAAACTTCAATAACATATATCAATTACATGACAATTAAGTGAATTTAAGCGAGTTAAAGCATGGAATGGCAAGCAGACAGACAGGCAAACTGAATACATAAACTCATTCAACTATGACGGAAAGTGTTAAAAACGAAATTTTTTACGTTAAAAACTGCGAAATCGACTTGAAACATATATTTATATGATGGATAGTAAGAAAATTCAGAAAATAAATAACAGCCGCCGTCTTGAATTCCTACGACTTTACGCGATGCCTCCCCCTCTTATATGGATTCTATTATTATAAAGTAGATACTCACCAATCGGTATAGTCTTATCGCGATTTGCAATTTTCTCAACCATATCACCTGGACTAATAGACAATAACGTAATGGAATTCTTTTGAGGGCCCTGTAAACGAACTATAAAAGTATGCGCTTCAATTTTTATTAGGAACATGTTATTGTAAACTTCAATAACATATATAAATTACATGATAATCTGAGAATATTTAAGCAAGTTTCAGCATGGAATGGCAAGCGAACAGACAGACAAACTGAATTTATAAATTCATTCAACTATGACGAAAAGTATAGCGAACAGACAGACAAACTGTATTCATAAATTCATTCAACTATGACGAAAAGTATAATAAACGAAATTTTTGACGTTGGAAAGATTGAAATCGACCTGAAACACACATTTATGTGATGGATAGTAAGAAAATTCGGAAAATGACGTCATTTTGAATAACAGTCGCTATCTTGAATTCCCACGACTTTATGCGATGCCTCCCCCTCTGAAATGCATTGTATTAACATAAAGCAGATACTCACCAATCGGTATATTCTTATCACGATTTGCAGTTTTCTCAACCATAGCACCCGGAGTATTATGGAAGATTTCCATTTTGGTTTAAAAAAAAAAAATTAACATCGAAAAAAACTACATAAATGTTGCCATGATCGCAAAGAATTCTTGGTACTTTTATATTAGCCAGGTGCAAATCTCTCCAATAGCTTTTTTAACTCGCCAATTAGCATTTTTTTTATTTTTCAAGAGATAAATTAAAACATTGTTTCGAAGTTGAAATTAAATGTCATTGTTTGTTGCACTATTTAATATTTGTCACTGATGCCATATACGCACCGGGTTTGGAGTAATTTTTTTTTTTTTTTTTTTTTTTTTTTTTTTTACGACAATTTGGTGAAAACCTCGTGTTTGAATACCAGTATTTTTAAATTATTTTCTATTATTTTTAAAATGAAATAACAATAAATAAAAATAATTAATTAATAACTATAGAACAAAAAATTTGTATAATTTTAAAAAAGAAAATTAAAGTAAATAAACATTTATTAATGTCCAGCAAAGTAACGCCATTTTGGTGCACATTATGTACCCCGGTGCGTATATGACATATGTGCCTAATATTTTCCTTTTCGTTTCCTTTAAAAAAAAAAAGAAAGAAAGAAATGAAAGCCATTAATTTTAAATGTTTCAGTTTTAAATGAAAGTTTTGTATTTTAAATAAAATGAATGAAAGGATTACATTTTAAATGAAATTAATTAAATACAAGAAAAAAAAAATATTTGGCAATTTATCAACTGCGTTCCGCTAACATAAAAACACCGATTTCTTGATTTCTCTATCAGAATCCTCCGATTTGGCGAAAGATTGTTCAAGGAAATTGAATCATGAATAAAAGTAACATGATACATTTCTTAGCATACATTTAAAGGAAACCAAACTGGTAGCCAAATTAATTTCACCGCATAATATTTCATATTTTAGGGGAAATCGCCATGAAACATAATCAGTTGTATCATAAAATTGTTTCATACAGTCGTTTCATAAAGTATTTCATTAGGATTTTATATATACATAGTGTATATATATATATAATTATTCATAAGGTTGGAAAGTACGATGAAAAATTAATTTATTTTAAGCAATTCTGGAAAAATAATCTTTCAGAAAAAATTATATTAAGGTAGAGATTTTTCCTTTGTTTCGCAAATCTATATTTTCTAGTTTCACATTCATATAGAAATTAATATAAAGCTCCTTCTTTTTATCTTTACTACAGTCTCGGTCATCAATTTCTTATATTTTACTCTATAAATCTGAAGAACTTTAGACTTATTTAAGAGATTTCATCACTCTAAAATTTTGCATGGTCAAAAAATCATGGAAGAGAAATCTGAATTGAACTATGTTGAGCATACTTTACATCCATCAATTCAGAATTTCCATATGCAAAGATGAATGAATAAAAAATATTCAAAGTATTAAATTTTTTCAAAGAATCCTTTTTTTATGCACTAAAATACTGATGTAAAATTCACAGAGATAACCCAACTGATAAGAATTTCCATTTAAATATTTTACTTTAGTAAAGAAATAGATCATCCCTCACTAAAGTGTAAATTTCAGAGTCAGAATTTTCATAACTTCTATCGCAAAAGTTTTTCAATTTCACGATTTTAACCTTCTATATGCGTTATCAAGCATGTGATTGTAACGATTAAGCGATCAGATCCTTCATTATTTAACTTTTCTCAAAACATGATGATAGAGAAATGTAATATCGGCCACGGAATGGGGAAAATAGATGATCCTGTGCTCACAGTGGATGGAAAATATACTGAATAGACTTCTTAAATTAAAGTAAAAACGTTGTAAAAAATAAAGAAAATCATGGTTCAAGCATAGAATATTTAACATTTTACAGCACTTCCAGAACACTTTAACGAAACTTCACTGTTTAATAACGTAATAAAAGCAGCCGATTAAAGATTTAAGTAAACACATAACATAATTGAAAACCAGATTTCATCAATTACTGCACATAGCCGGAAAGGTACTACAATTCTTTTGTTCAACTCTGTGTACGATATAAAGATTTTTGTATATTTTACATAGTATGCTAAAATTTTGTTTAGTAAGAAAACGCATGACACATTTGATAATTCATCTTCAGCAATTTCTATCAATTGACGGAAACGTACTTGAATTATTTTGTACAGCTTTGCATATTACCTATCGATTATTACGTACGCCAGATATTAAGCTGAAATTTAATTTAAAAAAAAACTCTTAAAACTACTAAAATTGCACTTCTAGGAATTACTATCAATTAGGCGGCCATGCATCCAGTTTTTCGCATAGCTATGTATATTATTTTATATACGTACTAGAAACATCTCTTAGTATACTAATTATAGTTTAGCTTGAAAATGCATGATTAAATCAAAAACCACCTTTAAGAAATTCACTTTGACACTCCGTAATGCTTACGAATCCTTTTGTGTAGTCCTGTATATGACCTATATCATTTATCCTCATCACGTGGTATGTAAAAAATTAGTTAAACTTAAAAACGCATACCATAACTGAAAACGCGTTTAACATAGTCATTCCTACTAGACAAAACTTAACATACAACATTGTATTCGAAATCTTATATGTTCTAAAATATGGTCTGTTTCTCTGAAAATGATATCATTTCAACGACGCAGTTATAGGGAAATGTACCAGTTTGTGATATTTTTTTTAATGCATTCTTTTGAAAAGGATGTCGATTAATTTCTGGTGAAATTAAATTGGTTTGATGTTACTTAAATACGACCTATTCAAATTGAAAATCCTTTTCTTTTTCATTATAATGAGAAAATGTCATCAATAAAGATATAATGATATAAAAATAAAAAAAGGAAATCTCAATAGAAAATAATGTTGTGATATCACAGTAAATATAAATATGAACTTTATCTATATATATAAAATAAGAGATGTCTGTCTGCCTGCCTGCCTGACCGCGGAAAGCGCCGAAATTATAACACCTAGGCCTCTGAAATTTTTATCATGTGTAGATGCTATTACCGGAAAGTGCACTTCACCGCCGGATTTTAAAATTTCAATTTAGATATTTAAAAAAATTAAAACGTAATTAAAACGTTATGTGTTAGAGGCTATTTACAGCTCTAAGCCAATCCGCTGCAATAAAACGTTATGGGTTACAGGCTATTTACAGCTCTAAGCCAATCCGCGGCAAAGAAGAAACCAGCCAATGAGAGCAGGTGGTAAATATGAGATACAGCGGCTGCATTTCCTAGCCTAACTGTAGGTGTAGCGGGAAATTGCACTGTTTATTTCTCATGCTTTATTTATTATTAGATTATCTCTATTAAGATTTAATCTTATTGACATTATTTTATAATGTTTTTTATATTGTTTGTAAGAAATGATATAATACAATTCAAGTAAGTTACTTTAAATTGTATTCGTTCTTCGTAGTAATATCTATTTACATACGCGTAGTCGCCCAAGAATGAAATAGTATAATGTTTCTTGAACTTTCTGGGACCTTAAAGTAATTATTTTTTTTTTCAAATTTGATGAATCAACGCTTCACTGAATGTTTTCATTTCTTAGTAAAAATAGAACTGTACATTTTATAGTAAAGTGTAAGATGAAAACTGTACTTTCTATGAAATGGAAACATTCAGTAAATAATTTCCGTTCTCGGGTGATTAAGAGATGTATGTTGTCATCGCCCAAGAATAGGAATAAAACAAATATTTCTTTTCAGGGTAAATGAATGAAGTTATTTGGGTTTTTCTTTTATCTTTTTTTTCCAATTCCCCATATATTATGAGTTCCATAACAAATCCCAATGAAAACATATTTTTTACACTTTACTGAATGTTTTCATTTCTTATCAAAGTCATGATATGTAACAAGCACAGGGATCTGTTTAGGAAAAAATTGCGTTCTTTAAAGGAGCCCTCACAACATTTTTCATGTCAAAACAGGACCCCTCACAACATTTTTCATGTCAAAACTGGACCCTTCAAAACATTTTTTATGTCAAAACTGGACCCTGCACAAATTTTTTCAAGTCAAAGCAGGACCCTTCACAAAACTTTTCACCTTAAATAAAGGACCCTTCACAAAATTGTCATAAAAGTAGGCTTTTTACAAACTTTTTCACCTGAAAATTAAACTTTTCACATATTTGCTGAATCAACGCTTCACTGAATGTTTTCTTTAATTTCTTAGCAAAAGTATAAAATGTATGTTTTGGTTTTGAGATTTGTGATTGAACTCTGTTTCATTTAAGGAGGTCCGGGACATACCTATTTTAAAATAATTTTTATTTTTTGAGTTACTATTTTGAATTTTTTTGTGATGCTTAACCATAACATGATAAAACTTATTAATCGGTATAACTCGAAATGTTATGTGTAGAATTTAAACTTTTTTTCATTTAAATAAAGAAAAATATAAGTTTTAATTTTGATTCTGTATTTTTAAAATTGTTATTGAACTCAGTTTGCTTCATATACAAATATTCAATGTTTTGATTTATTATTGTTGACATTATTGGGCGATGACAACGTTCGTTTTATACCTGACTGCATGTCCATTTTTGGACGATTATTCTGAAACTCCAAATTTGTCTAATCGCCCCAAGAATCGAATGTTTTTTTTTAAACATTCAGTAAATAATTTCCATTCTTGGGTGATTAAGAGTTCATTCATGTGCGATTCTTATGAAACTCCATGTCACAAAATGCGCATCATAACTATTTTACGCACTCAGAATTTTCCATTTTCGGTTCTTTTCCTTTTGTTAATCTTTTCTCTCCACTTTCCCACTGATAAGAAATCGTAATGAAAACATATCTTGCACTTTACTGAATGTTTTCATAGTGCCAGGTCCAGTAGCAGAAAATTCAAGATGGGAGACAGGCGTCACAGATTTTCTTATCTCTTTTGCAGATTATTTTTCCATCAAACCTTTTATTATTTCGCTTTACAATTATGTTTAGCTCTTTATTACTTAATACAAAACTAAGAATATTATCTATAAAAATTAATAAAATGCTTAAAAAATTGCAGGTAAGTGGTGGTTTGATTAATTAATGCTTCAATTGTAAAATATTTTACCAGCAGATTATTTTCTGCCACTGAAGTATCTGTCACAGACACTTGGAGAATTTTCTGCAACTGTGGTGCCAAGCATAGCAGTTTAAAGTTTTGGCGTAATTCAGTGAAGAGAAATTATGATTTTTTTTTTTTGCTGTTCTGTCGCCATTTGTCAAAGTTCCCGACATTTCTCAGCGACAGATTGGAAAATTTCAGCGTGTGCTTCTGCACTCTTTTGTCAAAATTTGCTATACATTTCCGCGATCTTTTGATGAAATTTGCAATTTATTTCCTCGACTGTTAATCGAATTTTGTGTTTTATTTTTATAGTGATTTTTTTTACAAGATTTTTCATGAAATTCGCGTTATTTTTTTGCGACCATTAGCCAAAGATTGGACAAACTTTGCTATGCGTTTCTGCAATCTTTTGATGAAATGTACAATATTTTTCTTCGTTTACTGAAATTCACGTTTTTTTTCAGCAATCGTTTCACAAAATGCACGATCTCCCCCCCCCCCCCTTCCCGAAATCGTTTCACGAAATTTGCAGTTTTTTTTCACGATTTTTTTTAAACGATCAGTGACAAAATTTGTTTTTCTTTTCTGTGGCCATTTGTCGAACTTTCCTATATTTCTCAGCGACATATTGGCAAAATTTGTAATCTGCACTCTTCAAACAAACTTTGCTGTGCGTTTCTGCGATCTTTTGATGAAATTTGCAATATTTTTCTTCGTTTACTGAAATTCACGCTTTTTTTTCAGTGATTGTTTCAAAAAATGCACGATCCCCCCCCCCCCCCCTTTAAATCGTTTCATGAAATTTGTGGGGGGGTTTTAACGATCAGTGACAGAATTTGTGTTTTTTTTTTCCGCGGCCATTTGGCAAAATTCGTAATGTGCACTCTTTAGACAAACTTTGCTATGCGTTTCTGTGATCTTTTGATGAAATTTGCAATATTTTTCTTTGTTTACTGAAATTCGCGTTTTTTTTTTTCAGCGATCGTTTCAAAAATGCACAATCCCCCCCCCCACCCCCCCCTCCCAAATCGTTTTATGAAATTTGCATTTTTTTTTTCAACGATCACTGACAAAATTTGTGTTTTTCTTTTCCGCGGCCATTTGTCGAAGTTCCCGATATTTCTCAGTGACAGATTGGCAAAATTGGCATATGCTTCTGCACTTTTTTGATGAAATTTACCATGCATTTCCGCGATCTTTTGATGAAATTTGCAATATTTTTTTTCGATTGTTTACTGAAATTCGCGGGTTTTTTTTCAGCAATCGTTTGACGAAATTGACGTGTTTTTTTTTCAACGATCTATGATGAAATTTGTAATTTTATTTATTTCTTTTTGGTGACTATTTGCTAAATTTCCCGATATTTCTCAGCGACAGATTGGCAAAATTCAGTGTGAGCTTCTGCACTCTTTTGTCAAAATTTGCTATACATTTCCGCGATTTTTTGATGATATTTGCAATATTTTTCTTTGATTGTTTACTGAAATTCGAGGGCTTTTTGCAGCGATCGTTTCACAAAATGCATGATTTTTTCCCAAGATTGTTTGGCGAAATTTGCATTTTATTTTCAATTATCTGTGACGAATTTGATTTTTTTTTTTGTTGTTCTGAGACTATTTGTCGAAGTTCCCGATATTCCTGAGTGACAGATTGGCAAAATTCAACATGTGCTTCTGCGATCTTTTGATGAAATTTGCAATTTTTTTCTTCGATTGTTTCACAAAATTCGTGATTATTTTTCCAAGATCGTTGGATGAAATTCTTTTTTTTTTTTTTTTAATGATCATTTCATAATTTTTTTCAACGATCTATGACAAAATTTGTGATTTTTTTTTAAATTTGTGACAATTTATTGCATGTTATGTGTTCACCGTTCATGGGTGTCTAAAAATGTAGTCAACAATTTTAACAGGAAGATAGATTATAAATAACGAACACTCAAAATTTTCGCTTTATAGAATTATGCCTAAACTTTACACTGCACTTTCAATGTGAAAACATTCAATAAAGTATAACATTTGTTTTCATTAGGATGAGAAAATATTAACAAAAGAATAAGAACTGAGTGAAAAATCCTTGAGTTCATGAAATACTTAATATGGTGTGCATTTTGTGATATATTAGGAGTTTTATAAGAATCGCATGTGAATGGACTCTTAATCGCTCAAGAACGAAAATTATTTACTTCATAGAAAGTTCAAGAAACACGTTCCATGCTTGGGTGACTATGCATATGTAAATTGCCATTAACAAGAAGAACGAATACAATTGAAATTAACTTACTTGAATGATAACACTTTAAAATTTTAAAGAAGGTGGGAGAGTTGAATTTCCAGTTTGGAAGGCGGGTGACGAAAATTGTCCTTACAACTGTAGCGTTTTCTTCGATGAGTATCCTTTATATGTTGTTTTCTGACAGAGGTCGTTTTAAAGCTTTTGACCTGTACATTACTAAGCACTCACTCCTCTCCTCTTAACTGTTTTTTTCATCAGTAGAGGGTGTTTTAAAATTTTAATTTGTTCATGACTATGGCATACAATTTTACAAAAATTTATGAATAAAATTTGCATAACATCTCAACAATTTGCAACTGCTTCTGCCCCATTTTCACACTGTGAGTGGGTACGTATTTCAGACAAAATCGAGTTACATATAAATTAAAGGTTTCTTTATAAATATTACCACGGACCCGGGCAACGCCAGGCGGGTCAGTTAGTTGGCTTATAAAAACACAGTATATGCGTTTAAACGTTTCAACCAAAATCTAACGTGTAATTTTAAAAATACGTCCAGAAAGCCACGCGTCGGAATATTTATCATAATTTCTCTTTTCTGTGCTACAATGGAAGTTATCCAATTGTCACCATTTTGAAGAAATGTCATAAAAATCTCTTATAAAAGTAGTCGCCTTAGCAAACGTTCATTCGTGTTTTGCCTCTGTTAAGAATATTTGCGAATATTCACGCATCGATTACGTGGATTCCTTAGCGTAATTTCACATTCAGAAATTTCTCTCTATTCTAAAAAAATAAGTAACTAACGCTGTCACCGCCGCCACCGGTTTTGAATTTTTTGTGAACGGAGATCTTTCTTCGTTAATATTAAAAAAACTATCGCATAAAAAAATATGAAAATCGGTGGTATTATAGAGAAATGTTTGATAAACACGCTGATGTAGACAGTTTTCAAATCGAAGAACTATTTTAAGAGATATTTGATGCTAAATTTGGACAAAATCGTTCCGTTAAAAAAGTTTTAGAGGAGCAAAAACTATACATAGGAATTTAATCATTTTTAGATCATTTTATTCGTTAGAAGTTCCCGGTGTGCAGGCTGCACTTATTTTTTAATTTGACTTATTTTTTGAGGGTTTTATTTCTATTTTAAATTCAAATTTTCAGCATTTCGAGAGATATTTTTTACATATTTTAGAAAATGGTATTAATTTAAACTGTTGCCAACTGTATAAACAGCGCAAACAATAATGCTTGCTTCAAATTAAAAAAAATATTTACACATGACTATTATAAACAGAAAAAAATCTTAAAATTAGAATTAAATAATCACGTATAAAAAGAAGCAAATTGTTGATAATTATGCCATAAAAACTATATTTACACGTGAATTTTAAAAAAGAAAGGATATTGTAAAATAATAAATTCATTAACATGCGTTAGAAGTTTTAAATAGGAGAAATTACGTCACATTTACGACACATTACACTTATTACGTAAAATGAACAAAAAATAATATTGAAAAACTGTTTAAATTTAAAAATTGCGCGAGACATTTATTTGATATTTTGAGATGATCTTTTCAACTATTTTTGTTAGGACAGTGCAAATAATATTTCATTTCTAACAAAATTATTTTCACGTGAATATTAAAAAGAAAAAGAAACGTTTGGTGTTCATTGGTCAGATTAAAAACGATGCATTTAAAATGTCTTATGTAAAAGAACTTTCATTTCGCTTACTTAAAAAATACCGGAAGAGCAAAGACTCTGTTTACTTAATTAATTTTATATTAGCTTATTTTGAAATGTTTAACTGATTTTAATTCATCAAAGACGAAAACAGCCATTGTATCTTTTAACAGCAGCTGATTTGGCCTCAATATTCCCCAATCAAAGAGAAATGAATAAAACTCGTTTATAGGGAGATCGCCACTGTTTTTTAAATTATAATTCAATCTTCCGAAATTTATTAATTTATTAAATTTATCCGAAATTTATTAAATTAGCGTGCTTTTAGAGTCTACGGTGTCTGAACGGGGTTTGACGAGCATAGCTCGTAGGGGGCAGAGCCCCCTAGTTTAAAAATAATTGTAAATGTTGATCTCGCTTTCCCTCTTTTCTGGATTGCGGTGAATCTTTCTTGGAACAAGTACCTCTTCTTAGAGCAGATTTATGCAGAATATCATTACAATGCAATGAAATTTCATATTATCCTTAAAATTTAATCTTCCCAGAAGTAGTCAAATAGAGTCAAATACAAAATAGCCAAATACAAGATAATTTCGATTACATTATTTAAATGCATAATCTAGTTAACGTGAACTGGATTACAGTCTAAGTACATCAATAAAAATATACACGCTGACGCAAAAGTTTAGACAATGACGTCATTCAGCTTTAAAATGTAGAATTATGACGTCAGAATTACAAAAACCTGTAAATATATTCAAAAACTGATTTAAAATGCTATGTACAAAAGACAGTCGTTTTATTTGCTATAATACTAATTTTTTTCATAAAAATTCAAATGTGCTTGTCGCAAAAGTTTAGACACTATTCTAAATTTCTTTGAATATTCGCTGGCATATGCAAATTTAGAATCGATGATGTCACAAATTTGGAGTACTTAAGTTCTGCAAACGATTGCGCTTCATAGTCGACATGCCGAGAGCTAAAGAAATTCAAGTGAATGAGGTTTCAAGGATTTGGCAGTTGAAAGGTGAAGGGAAGAGCGTTTCTGAAATTTCTGCTATTATTAATAGGTCAAAAAAATCTATTTATCGAGTTTTATCGAGTGGTTCCGAATATAAAGCAAAATGTCGGTCTGGGAGGCCACGTGTGACAAAAGTACGAGAGGATCGCCTGATACAAAGACTAGCGAGTACTCAACAAATGAGCGTACGTGGAGTTCAAAGCTCATCGGGACTCTCTGTATCAAAGGATACGATTCGTAGACGAATTTTGGAAAAAGGAACAATCGTTTATAGCAAAATGCAGAAGAAACCAGCTCTGAAACCACATCATAAGTTACAAAGACTTATGTGGGCTCGAAAGCATATGTCATATGGAGAGAAATGGCAGTCAGTCATATTTAGCGATGAAAAAAAGTGGAATCTGGATGGTCCAGATGGTTGTTTATCGTATTGGCATGACTTGCGGAAGGAACCTCGACGTTTTTTTAGTCGCAGACAAGGAGGGGGCTCGGTGATGGTTTGGGCAGCCTTTTGCTATAATGGACAAGTATCTCTGACCTTCACCAGTGGTCGTCAAACTTCACAGCATTATACACAGAGATTAGAAGAAAACCTACTGCCATTTGCTGAGCTTCTAGGGGGTCCTCAGTGGGAATTTCAGCAAGACAATGCTTCAATTCACACTGCAAAACATTCAAAATCTTGGTTTAATTCCCATAATATAAGAGTTCTCGACTGGCCAGCATGTAGTCCAGATCTTAACCCTATAGAAAACCTTTGGAGCATCATGTGTCGCAAAGTTTATAGCAACGCTAGACAATACTCTTCTGAAAAGGAACTTAAGACATCTATTGAGAATGCATGGTACGATATCGATCCACAAACTATGCAAGATTTAGTTTCTTCCATGCAATCTCGTGTATATGACGTAATACATAAGCATGGATGCGCAACCAGGTTTTAAAAATTGTTTATTTCGATTTTATTTAATTTGTGTCTAAACTTTTGAGACAGCAGTTTATTTTTGTTACCATTTAATTTATTGCAATATGCACAATTCCACTTTTCTTTGTTATAAATATTGTTTATATGTACAGCACATTAATTTCAAGCAGTGATTTGAAAATTGAATAAATATTTTTCAAAGTATGTAAGAATTTCTTCATTGTTTAAACTTTTGCGTCATAGTGTAATTCAATTATTCTGCAGTGGATTACAGATTAATTAAATAGTCTTTTTGAGAATTTAATTTAGATTAAGTTGTATTGCATTACAAGTTAACAAAGTTACATTTTCAATAAATGTAATTGTCATTAATTTGTTATTCTTTAAAAATAAATCGATTGATATTTTAGTTGATGTAAATATAATGTGCATGCCATCCATTACATGTTAAATGGATTATACATTTGAGCATAATCGTAATTACATAGTCTAAATGTTTAAAACACAAGGCAACTTTTTTAGTCAACTGCTCTGAGCATTCTACAGAACCAATTTTGCTAATTGTTTTTTTTATATGAAAGGTGTTCATTTGTAGATATCCTCGCACCTTGCATCCTTACTATTAATTCCAAATACATAAATTCAATAAGTAAAACCTCAAAATGAATGTAAAAAAGGAGAACTATCATGAATATATATACTTCTATATATAAAAAAATGTAATGCTTTGGAAATGGACCAATGAAAATCTGCGTAGATATCGCAAAATGCATCTCTTTGGTCAGAGCTTTCTGACGCTATAAGGAGGGTTACCAAGGGGAGGACCCGTCTCTGTCGTCAAACGGCGCGAACTTTGTCGCCAAATTTGTCGACCAAAATTAGTCACCAAATGAGACGCCAACTTGGCGCTATTTCCAGTATTTCGCCAAATTTACATAGACTCCAATTGAAATCGAATAGGGTTTACTAGCTTTCAGAAAATCCACAAATTGAGATATTTCAATGCAATGAAAACTAATATTAGCTTATGAATAGAGCTTAATTGAACTATTTACATTATTTTTAAGCAAAAACACTAACTATTTACAATATTCGTAATACTATATATATAATTTTCGGTATATTTAATAATTCTTATAATTATAAAAATCTGTAAGCTGAGTATATGCTTGGAGATAAGGAAGTAAAATTGTCAGAAGTTGAAAAGGAGCCCGTTTTTACCAAGTGGAGTCTAAAAATTGAATGCATAGAAAATAAGGATCGCGAAGCGATCCAGAATTGAAACGCAAAACAATTACGCCTGGGGTTGGCTAGAAAACAGGGATTGTTTCGCGATACCAAACGGAATCGCGAAGCGATTACGCGGAGGGTTGGTGAGCGTAGCGAGTACGGGGCGGAGCCCTCCTAGTATATATATATCTACCCTATATATATAAAATCCTAATGAAACGGATATTATGAAAAGAATTTATGTAACGATTCTTTGAAACGACTGATTAAACAACTGATTATGTTTCACGGCGATTTCTCCTAAAATACGGAAACTTTGTGATGAAATTAACACCAAAAATCCTTATTGATCTGCAGATCTCAAAACTGGTATTAGAATTTTTAAATTCGAATTAGTTTTCGAAATATTAATTTTTTTCTAATTTTATATACTTTTCCCTAATAATGGCAACTCAAATTTTAATCGTAACAGATATTTTTTTTCATATTTTAGAAAAGGTTACTATTTTATACTAATTTGGCGATCTGTTTGGCCTCCTTTAAATGTATGCTCAGAAATGTATCATGTTACTTTTATTCATAATTCAATTTCCATTTCATTATCATTTTATTTAATACAAACTGAAACATTTAAAATAAATGGCTTTCACTTCTTTCTTTATTTTTGAACGAGACGAAAAGAAAAACATTGGGCACAGATGTCATATACGCACCGGGGTACCTAATTGGCACCAAAATGGCATTATTTTGGTTGACATGGTAACCCGGCTATTGTTGTTTATTTAATAATGAATGTTTATTTACTTTATTTTCTTTTTTAAATTACATAAATTGTTTTGTTCTATAGTTAATTATTTTTCTGGTTATTTTCTTTTAAAAATAATAGAAAATAATTAAAAAATACGGTACTACTTAGTTATTCCGCCGACCCATTTCGCCAAACCACTCGCCAAATTATACAAATTGACATAAATTTTATTTTAAATAGCGAAAGAACAAATAAAATAATATAACATTAATAAATATACAAATAAAACGTCGAAATAAAAATCACTTGATGAGTAAAGACGTGTAACTTGCTTAAAGTCAAGTGAATGTGACATTTACGATTAACCATTATTGGCATTTAATCTTATAGTTTGGTGATAGATTTTTGGTCGACGGGATAACTAAGTATTACCAAAAATACATATGTAACTGGTATTCGAAAACAACGTTTTCGCCAAATTTTCGTTAAAAAAAAAAAAAAAAAAAAAAAAAAAAAAAAAAAACACGCCAAACCTGGTGCGTATATGGCATCCGGCCAAATATTAAATGATGCAACAAACCATGGCATTTAATTTCTACTTCAAAGCAATGTTTTAATTTACCACTCAAAAAAAAAAAAAAAAAAAAAAAAAAAAAAAAAAAAAAAATGCTAACTGGCGTGTTAAAAAAAAGTTATTGGCGAGATTTGCACCCGGCTAGCGTAACAGTACCAATAATTCTTTGCGGCCATGGCAAATTTTACGTAGTTTTATTCGAAAAAGAAATTTGATTTTTTTAATTAAAATGGAAAACTTTCGGCACAGATGTCATATACGGACCCATATTGGCGCGATTTTTTTATGACGCCAATGTCATATACGCAACGGGTACTTAACTGGCGCCATAGTATCGTTATTTTGCTTGATTTTGTAAGCCGGATGTTGTTGCTTATGCTGTTGATGTTTTCACCAAATTAGCGTAAGAAAAAATAGCGCCAATTTGGGGCCGTATATGATATCTGGGCCAAACTTTCATATGAAAAGCGAAGGGATCAGAGCGTATTTATTTATGGTAGTTACATGACTTGGACTATTATAATATAGATGGAATGATGGCTGTAGTATAATACTTGACGGACCTATCACCTGCGCCTTGCTAACATTAAAGTACCAAAATCGCACCTGGAATATAAAAAGCGAAGTGATCCGCCAAGAACTGTTGATGATAGTCATATGACTTAGGCTATTGTTATAGAAATTGTTTTAAAATACCGGGAGACAAAGACTCTGTACACTTAAATCATTTTATTTTAGCTTCTTTTCAAATGTTTAACTGATCCTCTTTAATCAAACACGGAAACAACCATTGGATATTTTAACAGCAACTGATTCGGCCTTAAATTTTTGCAATCAAAGGGAATAATGGAAAACCGTTTACAGGGAGATCTGCACAGCTGTTTTCAGTATAATTCAATCTTCTCTAATATTTTTAAAACCGATTAGATTAGCGTGTTTTTAGATTCTGCGGTGTCTTAACGGGGGCTTGGCGGGCGTAGCTTGCAGGGGGCAGAGCCCCCTAGTATATATATATATATATATATATTTATTTATTTATTTATACATATAATAAAAATGCTTATAAGGTCAGCTGAGGTCGGAACTAGTAAAAACTAGTATGTTGTGGCCATCAAAAAACTTTCTTCTATATAAATCACGTCAATTAAATCATTTAAATAATACAACAAATACATCAATTTAGCACCAATTCATATCAAAGTATATCTGAATTTTGTTGTTTGATGAAAATTCGTGCATTAGTTCTTGAGATAGAGCTGAAGCGCAAATTCTGAAAAATGTAGCATAGCAGCGCCATCTGTTAAGCGATTTGTACCAAAACATAAACAACACTAATTGATATCAAGGTCTACCTGAATCTGAAGTTTGATGAAAATTCGTGCATTAGTTATTGAGATAAAGTTACAGCTGAAATTCTGAAAAATGCAGCATATCAGTGCCACCTTTTGAGCGATTTGCACCAAATATAAACAGCACTAATTCATATCAAGGTATACCTGAATCTAAAGTTTGATCAAAATCCGTGCATTAGTTCTGGAGATTGAGCTATTGTGGAAATCGTGAAAAATGCTGTAAAGCAGCGACACCTGTTGAGCGAGTTACACCAAAAACTGATCAGTACCAATTTATATCAGGGACTAACTGAATATTAATTTTTATTAAATTCCGTTCATTAGTTTTTGAGATAGAGTGCCCACAACATTTGTGTCACACACAGACAGACAGACTCATAGACCCACCGACAGACATTTTGTAAAAACATGTTTTTCAGGTTGTCTGACCCCTAAAATGTGTAAATCCGTCGAAAACAAATTTTTATGAATCCAATATTTTCTTCTTGTAAAGATAGAAGAAAGTAAAAAAGTTTAAATATTTTATTTAAATAAAACAAGGGGTTTAAACATTTACACATTTATATCTACCCTATCTATATTATAAAGGACAAACATATCTGTGCGTAACGCATACGTCATTTTGCGAATGGAAATACTTTGAAATTTGAAATAAAATTTTGGTTTTGTAATTTTCTCTACGGCAAATTTTTATACTTCTAAACATCGCACATTTTAAATTTTTACACCGCCATATAACAAAAAAAAGTGCTCTTTAAGTGCAATTTGTTTGAAAGCTGTATCCCATTTTAATTTTAATATATTAATTTTTTTGTAGTTTTCATTACTTTTTTGTAATCGTGGCAGCTTAAGTACTCCATTTATGTTGAAACTACAGGGGGTAAAATGAAAATAGTAGATTGCTGTATCTTTTTGTTGCCATTTTCTCATAAAAACCGAAAAACAAAACTGAAATTAAAATACGTCCTATGACAAGAATATCGTCTGTTATAAAACCCAGTGAGTTTTGGCTTTATTTCGTTGTTATTTATCAATTAAATGATTTTGCCGTGCCGGCTCCATTGCGAAATAATAATAAACAATTTGCACATTTAAAAAAAAAGTTTAGAATTTCTCTCCCGCTAATTTTCTACAAAAAATTAAAGCTTCATCAATAAATAAATGAAAGAATAATATATAGAAAAGCACGGATTTAACATATATGTAGTCGAACAATTTAAATTTTTAGAGCCGAATTGTAAAAAATATGTGCTTTTAAATGTAATTTGTATGAAATAGAGTTGCTAGGCAACTGTTAAAGTAAAAGAGAAAAAATAATCTATATATTGAAAACACAAGATAGCTTTTTTAGACATCTTCCTTGAACTTTCTACTGTACCAATTTTGCTAATAATTCTTTTTTTTTAAATGAAAGCTGTTCATTTGTAGATGTCCTCGCACTAGCTATTTTTCTAAATATTTTCACTTTTATATTTTTAATTTAATTTGAAAAGATTTTTTGAAATTTCATCAAAATGGTTACAATCATATTATTTCCACTATTGCAGAAAAAAAGAAATATTGGGGTTTATTTATCCTTATTGATACCATTTACTCAGTACAATTAAAAATAACTTTATTTTAAGTCTGAACTGAAAATGACTTCACTATTTAGAAAACTTTTTCACTCATAAAGCTAATGTTACAATATATTTTCATTCGGCTGATACTGAATTTTTGGCACTTGGCGTAATGCTTCAGTAAGTACCATATTTATAAGAAAAGAATCCTTTTCTTTGATAAAACTATATATTTTTACACGAATACATCTAAAAGACATCAGTTTCTGAAATTTGTACTTCGGGGTACTTTAATTAGACCCTCAAACCAAAAGAATACATTTTCACATGCAAAGATTTAGCTGACAAACGGAACTTTTCTATCTATATTATCTATCTATATTATAAAGGAAAAATATGTCCGTGCGTACGGCTGACGTCATTTTGAGAATGGCAACGCTTGACGATTAAATGTCGGATTTGCAATCTTTGCTACTGCAATTTTTTGAATTTCTAAACATCGCGCATCTTCAATTTTTACACCCGTTATATCGGGGAAAAATCTACTTTCAAATGCAATTTTCTTGAAAACTGTATCTTAATTGATTTATTTATTATGTCTTTTTAAATAATTTTCAAGAATAATGTTTTTTAATCTATATCCATTGCGTACAGGCTCCATTATGGAATAAGCCATTTGCACTTAAAATAATATAAATAATTCAGCATTTGTCCCTGACTAAGTTTTTATTGCGAAATTAAAACTTCATCAATCTGTTATATTTAAAAGTGACTGTCCATTTGTATTTCACAGCTGTTCCTCCTAGAATATGGAATGCTGGGTGATCAAATTAACGTCAGTTATCCGCATGGGTCCGAGGATGTTAAACGTGGTCGTAGAAGTTTAAAATTTGATTAGTTTTTGATATATAAATTTTTACGTTATTTTTAATGACATTTCTGTAATGATGGAAACTAAAATTGCTCCATTTTTGTGGATAAAAGAGAGAAAATGGAAAATGGCAAGGATTATTAGGTCATTGTTTGAAATCATTTTTTAATTGAAATTAACGTATATTTGAATAAATAGTGAAAAAATGATTGTAGTTTTCAAGAAAATTTCACGAAATACGAACTCACACATATTCAAGCTTCAGGAATCCGTTTATTTTAGAAACACAAATTCGACTCTCGACTGGAACATTGAGATAAATTCTGTTGACGTCAAAAGAAAAAAAACATCGTACGTTATTTTCATTTAATTTAAAGTCGTAAAGTAGATTTTTAACCATTGCCTTAAAATGGCTAATAAAACATTTCAGAAGCGGCCATTAAAAATGCAAAAAAGCGAGAAAAAAAAGAGAAAAGTTTTAGCGAGAAGAAAAAAATAATTCTTTAAATATTTATTTTAATTCATAAATATAAAATACTTCTGAATAAATTCGTCCAAACAAATTCATTTTTGTATAAGTTGACCCAAATGACATCATTTCTACGAACTCCGAAATTCGAAGCAAAATCTTGGAAGAGCGAAAACCTCTAGGCAAATAAAGTTATAGAATATGTGCATTTTTATTGGGAAAGTTTTGACTGAAATTGTAAATATAACTTATTATTTGAAATATTGTATTTAATAAAATTAATATTGCAATGGCTTTCTAAATTTACAATAAAGTTAAGATTTCATTTTTTGCAAAAAGATCGATTGTCTCATGCAATTCAAAAGCAACACAACGGGTTGCTACGCAACTAGTATATATAAAATCCTAATGAAACGAATTTATGAAACGAATATATGAAGCGGCTGAAATGTGTATCGATTCTTTGAATCGACTGATTAAACAACTGATTATGTTTCACGGCGATATCTCCTAAAATATGGAATACTTTACGATGAAATTAACACCAAAAATCCGTATTGATCCACAGATCACAAAACTGGTATTACAATTTTTAAATTCGAATTAGTTTTTGAAATATTAATTTTTTTCTAATTTTAAATACATTTTTCTAATGATGGCAACTCAAATTTTAATCATAACACATATTTTTTTTTTCATAATTCAGAAAAATTTACTATTTTAAATTAATTTGGCGACCAGTTTGGTCTCCTTTAAATCTATGCTAAGAACAATGCTTTTTTGTATTTCGTTATCATTTTATTTAATACAAAGCTTTCATTTAAAAATGAAACATTTAAATTGATGGCTTTCACTTCTTTCTAAAAAAAAAAAAAAAAAAAAAAAAAAAAAAAAAAAAAAAAAAAAAAACGAAAAAAAAAATATTAGGCACAGATGTTATTATACGCACTGGGGGTACCTAATTGGCGCAAAAATGGCATTATTTTGATTGACATGGCTATTGACGTTTATTTAATAATAAATGTTTATTTATTTTTATTTTTTTAATTTATATAAATTATTTTGTTCTATAGTTATTAATTATTTTTTTGCTATTTGCTTTTGAAAATAATAGAAAATAATTAAAAAATACGGTACAACGTAGTTATTCCGTCAATCAATTTCGCAAATTATATAAATTGCCAAACCACTCGCCAAATTGTACAGATTGACAAAATTTTTATTTTAAATAACGAAAGAACAAATAAATTAATATAACATTAATAAATATAGAAATAAAACGTCGAAATAAAAATCACTTGATGACGTAAACATGTGTAACTTGCTAAAAATCAAGTGAATGTGACATTTTCGATCAACCGTTATTGGCATGTAAGCTTATAGTTCGCCATAGATTTTTGGCAGACGGGATAACTAAGTAGTACCAAAAATACATATGTAACTGGTATTCGAAAACGAGGTTTTCGCCAAATTTTCGTAAAAAAAAAAAAAAAATCATGCCAAACATGCGGCATGATTTGATATGGGGCCGTATATGACATCTGGCGAAATATTAAATTATGTAACAAACCATGGCATTTAATTTCAACTTCAAATCAATGTTTTAATTTACCACTCGAAGAATAAAAAAATTCTAACTGGCGAGTTGCAAAAAAGATGTTGGCGAGATTTGCACCCGGCTTTTTTTTCTTTCGGCACAGATGTCATATACGGCCCCATATTGGCGCGATTTTTTTCTGACGCCAATGTCATATACGCAACGGGTACTTAACTAGCGCCAAAGTATCGTTATATTTTGCTTGATATGGTAAGTCGGATGTTGTTGTTTATGCTGTTGATCCGTTCCCCAAATTGGCGTTGGAAAAAAAAATCACGCCAATATATGACATTCGTGCCAAACCTTCATATGAAAGGCGAAGGGATCAGACCGTATTTGTTTATGGCATTTGATGACTTGAACTATTATAATATAAATGAAATGATGGGGATAGAATAATATTTGGCGTCTTATCACCTGTGCTTGGATAACATTAAAGTATCAAAATGGCACCTAGAGTATAAAAAATAAAGTGTTCCGCCGGGAACTGTTGATGATAATCACATGATTTAGGCTATTGTTATAGAGATTGATTTAAAATAACGGGAGACAAAGACTCTGAATACTTAATTCATTTTATTTTAGCTTCTTTTCAAATGTTTAGCTGATCCTCTTTAATCAAAAACAAAAACAACGATTGGATGTCTTAACAGCAACTGATTCGCCCTTAAATTTTTTGCAATTAAAGGGAATTGAATGGAAACCCGTTTACAGGGAGATCTGCACAGCTTTTTTTTCAGTATAATTTAATCGTCTCTACTATTTTAAAAACCCATCAGATTAGCATGTTTTTTGATTTTTAGCTTCTGCGGTGTCTGAACGGGGGTTGGCGGGCGTAGCTTGCAGGGGGCAGAGCCCCCTAGTATCATATATTGTTCTATATAATGGAAAATAATTCTTTGTCATACTCTTAAATTCTTATTTTATTAATTATTTAATTTTAATTTGAAACATATTTATCTCTAATATTTTTAAAAATATTTATTTAATAATTATTTAACACTATTTTGACATCTACATGCTTCATTCTATAGCTTTTCTGTAAAAATATTTATTATATATATTTTTTTTTAATTGAGATTTTTATTAATGTAATTTTCGTTGCGGTTTTCATCCTCTTTTGATCACATATTAGCTTACATTTAGGTAATGTAGTTATTCATACCCTTTCTAAAAGGCAGCCCATGTTCTTTTATCATGCTATTTATTTCTCACAGCAAATAAAATGTCGTCTCCAAAAAATAACCTTTCGTTGTATAAGCCAGCCGCAAAACAAAGCAGAAGTATCATTGTACGGAATAATCTCTACTGCAATTTTTTTAACTTCTAAGCATCGCACATTTTCAATTTTTATACCGTCGTATTGGGGGGGGGGGGGAAGTACTTTTAAATGCAATTTGTTTGAAAACTGCATCTCCATTTATTTTTCAGGTATTAATTTTTTTGCGGTTTTTAGCGTCATTTGTTTAATTTTGGCAACTCAAGTACTCCATTTCTGTAAAAAGTAAAACAAAATAGTTAGAAAATAACATTATAGCTTTTTGTTGCCATTTTCCCATAAAAACTGAAAAAAAATGTTCTTAAAATACCGGCTATTTTGAAAAAATATAAATGAAGGATTTCTGATAAAACATGGAGCTATTATAAACTAAATTGAATTTTACGTACCTATATTAATATTATATACAAATGAAGGCATATGAATCATAAGATAGCCACTCTTTTTTTTTTTTTTTTTTTTTTTTTTTTTTTTTTTTTTTTTTTGTCACGTTTCTTGAATAACGATATCTCTTTTTTTGGATTTGTGTATTATTCAGCAATAGTGACACCACATGCGTACTTTACTGTAGATGTTTAATAATGGGTCGCAAATGAGGAATTCGTCAGCGGATGCGGATGATGTCATTTTATATAAAATAAAATCGCGTGTTTTAAGTCTTAAAACTCAACTACAGTAGAGTCCCGATTATCCGAGTCCCGCTTAACCGAGCTGCCGCTTTAACCGAGTTATTTTCTTCTGATCGACAGATGGCTTCTATTTTATGAAACAGCGATTATAAATGACGTGTTAGGGGAAGATGAAAAAGCAATTGTAAAAAGTTAGAACTCTGATTTTCTGGTGAGAATGAAAAAAAGGATAGGAAAAAAATTGAAAAAAAAATTATGGCCATTTTTTTCCAATAACTGACCAGAAAATCAGAATTCTAACTTTTTACGGCTTCTCTTTCATCTTTACCTAACACTTCATTTATAATGGCTGTTTCATAATAATAGAAGCTATCAGTCCATCAGAAGAAAATGATCCATTCCAAATGTATAAGTTCGATTAACTCGAGTAATCGGAACTCTACTGTATCTATATTTATATACACACACTAATGTCTGAAAAAGCAGGGCGACACTAATGTCTGAAAAAGCAGAATTCCTGTTCTCTAGTTCATATTCCTTTTCACTCTCTTTCTAACAAATCACATGCAACTTTGCTTGTTCATGGCATATGAAGTCGGTATGAATTCGGTTGCATCTTTGAAACTTTTTTGCTTGGTGAGTTGTTTTTCGTTTCTTTTTTTAAGTTTTTTCTCTTTTTCTTGAAATTTTCATTTATTTCTTGGTAATCTTAATTTATTTCACATCCTGTGTTTTCTGATATTTTGTATAAGGAACTTAATAGTGTAATTTTTAGGCGTTATGCTGAGAATATGCGATGAAATAACATATCTTGACTTTGAATTGTGGATATTCTTCGACGGTTCCGTATCGCATTCATATCTTTTTCATTCTCTTTTTTAATTCTTTTTTATCTTTATTTTTACATTTATCTTAACAAAAATTATTCAATTTTAATTATATGTACAGAAAGTTTCAAAACGATAGGAATGGCACATTTAAATAAAGAAATCCACGTTTACTATGCAAATGCACGTTATGTTAAATGTTACAATTAAATACATGATATTCCAATTAATATTAAATCAATCGTTTACAAATATTGTATATATGTTTGTTTAATCTGTTTTAAAATATAAATTTACCTAATGAATTTAAGTAAAATGATAAGAAAAACGCACATATTTCAAAACGGTACGTCATTGGGAGATATTTTCGCATATCATTTGTTAAAGCGTTTAAAAGAGATTCTGAGAGTATTCGTTTAGTTAGCTTCCCCTTCGCAGTGGTGCAACGAATAAAAGAAAAAAACTCACCTAGAGAAAACGTCATGTCCGGCAAAGTGCGCAAGGCCTTTGATAGAGATTTCAGTGTAAACTTTCAACTAAAAACTACTTCAAAATAGCAAAAAAGAGAATATAGCAAAATATTTTGTTTGTGAGTGAAGTTTCTTGACGCTCCTCTCCGGCACCAGGTATTGAGTGAGCTAATCTCGACTGTACGCTTGTTCTCCCTCAACTCTACGATTGTTTGGATAGATTCTCATTTGAAAATACAAAATCATGCAAATTTGAGGGTGTACGCTGCCGAAAGCAATGGGGCTCTCAACATTATATTCGTTTGGAAAGGTTTTTGTTAAAAAATAAGAATGCAAACTGACCGAACGCGCATCAGCCTAGCACGCCCTGTGTACCTGCCGAAGGCTATGCCCTACTCCCAACTCTAGATTCTTTTCGATGAAATTTCATTTAAAATTATAAAATCGTACTAATATTAGTATGTACGCTGCCGACGGTAGTGGGGCCCCAAATATTAGGTTCGTTTGGAAAGAATTTCGTTTACAAATATAAAATCATTCAACACAGTTTTAATGTTATTATCATGAGCCCGCGCGACGTCGGGAGGGTCAGCTAATTATAAATAAATCAAGAGATAATATTGTAATTCATTAGCTAACCAAGACTTAATTTTCTTTCTTGTGCCAAAGCAACTGGCTACTTCCACGAGAAAGCTTACTTTAAGGCAATATTTTTCAGAACAGTTTAAAAGATTACATTTTAGTTTCATCGTAACTTTAGTAGTATAACAGTAGCAACATAAAAAAACTAACAAAAACAAATATTTAATAAAAATATTTAAAATAGTTTTTCTTATATATAATAATAATATATTTGTCAAATCAAATAATCAAACAATCAAACAATCAAATAATATATTTGATTGTCTTCCAAATGTTTCTTTTAAATGAAAAAATACTATAGATACGTAAAATCGGATAAAATCGGAATAATGTACCATTGCATCTGTTTTCCCATTTAACTTTCCACATTTAAGCAAAAAATATATATATATAGTAACAAAAAAATGATATAGGACTTTGAAAACATACTTTCGATCAATTTCTTATTTTTCTTCAGAAGAAATTACATTTGTAAACCCAACTTCCATAATCAAACATGTTTCCATGTATGAGTAATAAATCATTTTTATTCTGAAATTGATGAATCTCCACATTTTTTACTGGAAGCTATTTTCAGATAAATTTGACATTAAACTTAACCAAAAATATTTTTCAAACCATTTTTCATTCAAAACACTTCAGATTTCCGTTAAATTCCATTTCGTTATCCTCTTAAAGAAAGTTACTGAATATATGAATACCATCAAAGCAAAAGCCACATAAATGGAAAATGAGGGAGTATTCCAATAGCAATATCTAAAATATTTTTCTTTTCTTACCTTTTTTTTTCTTTCTTTTCCTTTCCTTTCTCTTTTTTCCACTTATTTCGTATATTATAATTACTTAGACAAATTTTTGTATTTTTATCTTTGATATGAAATTGAAATACAGCATAGTACGTTAAAACATGCTACAAGAAAGTCTTTTTCAAGGAATTCTGATACGAATTACCATTTTTATAATAAAAAAAAAAAAAAAAAAATCTTCGCTTATTTTGATTCACTTGTTAAAAAAACCTATGGATTTAGTCATTATCATCTATAACATGTTATTAACACATTTATAATTAGCATTATTATTAAAATGCTTAAAAAATATGCTAAAAATATTCATTATATTTAGAGAAGTTAGAAATCCTATTGCTCTCTTACTAAAAAAATAAAGCTTTAAATTCTAAAGCATTATGCACATAAAATCATGTTTCATGTAATCATCATTGGGTTTCATGTAAAATAAACAAATTTCGGAAAAAAAGTCGTGGGCACAGTTTTTGATCGATGAAATTTAGTAGCTGGTACGGACCAAACTTTTGCACCGAAATCTGGTTTTGGTGCATCATTAAAAATTTTCAACACTAGAAGTAGTGCACTTTACATTGTGAAAAAGCAAAGAATACCATTTTTGATCTTTTTTTAAATTTTATTGTATTTCAAGTATCACAAAATCATAATGTATCCACAAACTATACTTCTCCATAGATCACAATGTAATGGAATTTTATTGTGCGACACTCTAAATGAACTTTAAATGAAACATTATAAGAAATCATGTTGCAGTCCACCTCGATGATGGATGGTAATCTCATTATTATTTAAAAAATCTTAACATCAATTAAATGCACCATAAACGATTTTTCCACATAGGCTATAATAAAACGTAGTTCTTTTGTGGGTCCCTGTAAACGGACTATAAATTATATCCATTCAAATTTCAATACCAACCATTCAATAGTAAACTTCAATAACATATAAAAATTAAAAGACAATCCAAGTATATCTACACTATATATATAAAATCGTAATGAAACGAATTTATGAAACGACTGAAATGAAACAAATTTATGAAACGATTTTATGAAATGGCTGATTAAACAACTAATTATGTTTCACAGCGATTTCCCCTAAACTATCGAATACTATGCGTTAACATTAACGCCAAAAATACGTATTCATCCGCAGATTTCAAAACTGGTATTAGAACTTTAAAATTCGGCATAGTTTTAAGTATATTAATTTTTTTTTCTAATTTTAAATAGTTTTCTCTAATGATATCAGCTCAAATTTTAATCATAACAGATATTTTTTTCATATTTTAGAAAAGGTTATTATTTTAAACTAACTTATCAACCTGTTTGGCCGACCTTAAATATATGCTAAGAAATGTATCATGTTACTTTTATTCATAAATCATTTTACTTGAACAATCTTTCACCAAATCGAAAGATTCTGATAGAGAAATCAAGTATTCGGTATTTTTATATTAGCGGGACGCAGGTGATAAATCGCAAACATTTTCCCCGTCGCATTTTTTCTATTTAATTAATTTCATTTAAAAGAAAATCCTTTCATTCATTTTATTTAAAATATATAACTTTCATTTAAAACTGAAAATATTATAATTGATGACTTTCCCTTCTTCCTTAAAAGAAAAAAAAAATTAGGCACAGATGTCATATACGCACCAGGGTACCTAATTGGCGCCAAAATGGCATTATTTTGATTGACAAGGTAACCAGGCTATTGTTGTTTATTTAATAATAAATGTTTATTTATTATTATTTTCATTTTTTTAATTATATAAATTGTTTTGTTCTATAGGTATGAATTTTTTACTTTCTTCGATAGAAGAAAGTATTGTAATCGAAATTTTTTTGACTTCCGGTTTTTGACGGATTTACACGTTTTAGGGGTCAGAGATCACAAAAAACATGTTTATACAAAATGTCTCTCTGTCCGTGTGTCCGTATGTCCGTGTGTCGCCATTGTACCATCAAAAATTGCACGAAGTTATGCATAGAATTGAATCAAATTTTTTTTAAGTTTTTGGCTATGGCAAGAAGGTCCTCCATTAATTTGGAAAATATCCGTCGGAAGGGGGCGCTATAATAGCGATTTTTGTGTATTTTGAATATTGTACCATCGAAAAGTGTATGAAGTTATGCATAGAATTGAACCAAATTTTTTGTGTATGTTAGTGGCCATGGCAAGAAAGCCCTCCCTGAATTTGGAAAAATGCCACCGGTAGGGGGCGCAGTAATAGCGATTTTTGTGCAAATTTCCATATTGTACCATCGAAAAGTGTATGAAGTTATGCTTAATTCTAATAAAAATACTAATAAAACTAATTATAATGAAATATTGACATGAGATAGAAGAAAGTTTTAGGATGGGCACATTCAACTAGTTTTTTGTTATTTTCTTTTAAAAACAATAGAAAATAATTAAAAAATACGGCACTACTTAGTTTTTCCGTCGACCAATTTCGCCAAATCATACAAATTGACATAATTTTTATTTTAAATAACGAAAGAACAAATATATTAGTATAATATTAACAAATATACAAATAAAACGTCGAAATAAAAATCACTTGATGACGTAAAGACATGTCACTTGCTTAACCCTAGAACGCTCCTCGTTCCGTACCTACGAATTAGTTTCTCGGGTCTAAAAAGACCCATGCATGTTTCGCGCTTAAATTCGTCAGTCTACAAGTAATAAATTTATTATTTACGAATACTAAAACAAAAAATAAATTATGACAGTAGAAAGATGAAATAAAAGTAAAAAGTACTTACAAAATCTTGTTTACAGGTACATCCAAAAAATACAAATGAATCTTTCAAATATTTAAATGTAATTATCCCGTATAACTGTTATGGCAAACTGTATTCAAATGCTTTTTGCATTTAAAGCAGTGGCATGTTAAACACTTAAATGTACATTTATTGTCCGTTTTTTCGCATGGGTGACACCTTCCTCGCTTCTTAGCAATTTCCAATTCAGCTGAAGTACTAGCAATTTCTTTGCGGATTCGCTTCGCACTTTGAACGATCTGTTTTGCTCCTTGCCCTCTTGGAAGATTTTCTCTGGTCTCCACATGCTTTTTTGCAAGTTTTTCACCCAAGTTTTCCAAAAAATTCTTCGTCTATGAGGACAGTCTTTCTTCCACGATTTACTTATTTTGTAAATAAAGTACAAAAGCGTTATATGCAGACACGTCTAAAATGTTACAAAATACAACAAATGGCCAACGGTTTGTCTTCCTTTTTGTAGTGTAAGTAGCTACAATTTTGTCCAGCGTATCAACTGCTCCCTTAGTTTTATTATAATCAATGATGATCTCTGGTTTTCTTTGAATACTTTGTTCAATTTTCTCATTCTTATGCAATGTGCTTTGAAGAACAACACATTTATTTATTTATTTTTTTTTTTTTTTGGAATGTAAGACACAAGCGCTGTATCTTTAGTAAACGCGAATGTTGAACTGTATCTTTCTTTTCCTTTTGATTCTAAAATTTCTACAGGAATAGATGATTTATTTTTTCTTTTTGTACCAATCATTGTTATATTTCTTTTTAGCAACATTTGACGCAAATCATGAGATGTAAAGAAATTGCCACAAGTTATATTATGTCCTCGTAAACCATATAACAAGTCCAAAACTACTCTCAATCCTTGGTTTCTTTCGGGTGCATTTTCTGGTTGTTTTCCTAAATATGGCTGGATATTCCATACATAGCAAGTGTCATTATCGCACAAAATCCAGAATTTTATACCGTATTTAGGAGGTTTGCTAGGCATGTACTGACTAAAAGGACGCTTACCTGTAAAAACAATAAGTTGTTCGTCCACCATACCATACACTTCTGGATTGAAAAGATTTGGTAAGCTTTCTACCCATTTATCCCATAATTCTCGAATTGCGGCAAATTTGTCATTTGATCTTCTTCGTTGTCGAGTTTCCCGGTCATGAAATCGTATTACTCTTGATATTATTTTAAATTTCTTTAGAGACATTGTAGCTCTAAACAAATGTCTTCCCTTTAATTCATCCCATAGACTTGTTGTTGATTCGTTGTTTGATTTGTACACACCTGCGAGCACTAAAAGCCCTATGCATGCATCCAAATCTACGATATTTAGATCAGTCCAATTTTCTCCATATACACGTTTTACCTCTAAATTCGTAAAATTTATAATCATGGTTTTCAAATTATGGGGAAAAAGCAGTTCAAAAGCGCTATATTCGTCTTCTATTCGTGCTGTTGAAAATAGAGTTGGGCCAGGGGTTAGTTTCAAAATATTACTGCTTTCTAATCGACCATCACTTTGACATGGCTTTGCATGCCACATTATTTTTTCATCTCTGGAGTTCATTATCTCAGGTACTTTATGTATAGTATCTATTTCTTCATCTGATGATGAATAATTATTAATAGATATATGATCCTCTTCTTCCGATACAGCTTCCTCCACATTAGACAAATTTTCATCATCTGTATAGCCTTCCATGAAAGCGAAATAAAACTTTCATATAACGAACAAAAAATGCACTAACGGTCTCCTCAAATAAATATTCGAACTGATTCTAAAAGGTAAACTTTTTACTTCTAGCTGAGAGAAATACAACAAACAAAGTGAATTTCCGCTATGACTTGTCCGGTTCCAGAAGTCCCATAATTTCATTCCCTCCACGATAATTCTACCCCTTTTTTCCCCCTTACCTTTTTTTTCAGCTGTATAGCAGAAATAAAACAATATCCGCGTTTTCATAAAAATATGTGAATGTATTTGTATGCTTGGACAAAAAAGACCCGAGAGACAAATTAAGGTGTTTTTTTGTTGTGTTAAAACTAAAAGTCGCATTAATTTAAAATTTTAGTATGTGTTAGTTAAAAATAAATCAGGAAAAGTCATTGTATTTCAGAAAATTCTTATGAGTAGTTTTTGAGTAACACAAACTTAAATATGTGTATGGGTCTAAAAAGACACGAGGAGATTTCTAGGGTTAAAGTCAAGTGAATGTGACATTTACGATCAAGCATTATTGGCATTTAATCTTATAGTTTGGCGATAGATTTTTGGTCGACTGGATAACTAAGAAGTACCAAAAATTCATATGTAACTGGTATTCGAAAACAAGGTTTTCTCCAAATTTTCGTTTAAAAAAAAAAAAAAAAAAAAAAAAAAAAAAAACCGCCAAACCCGTATATGACATTTGGCCAAATATTAAATAATGAAATAAACCATGACATTTAATTTCAACTTCAAAGCAATGTTTTAATCTACCACTCGAAAGATTAAAAAAATGCAAACTGGAGAGTTGAAAAAAAAAAGCTATTGGCGATATTAGCACCCGGTAAGAGTAACAGTACCAAGAATGCATTGCGACCATGGCAACTTTTATGTAGTTTTATTCGAAAAAAAAATTAATTTTTTTAATAAAAAGGGAGAACTTTCGGCAAAGATGTTATATACGGCCCCATATTGGCGCGATTTTTTTCTGATACCAATGTCATATACGCAACGGGTATTTAACTGGCGCCAAAGTATGGTTATTTAGCTTGATATGGTAAGCCGGATACTGTTGTTTATACTGTTGACGTTTTCCCCAAATTGGCATCGGAAAAAAGTCGCGCCAATGTGGGGCCGTATATGACAACTGTGCCAAACTTTCATATGAAAAACCGAAGGGATCAGACCGTATTTGTTTATGGCAGTTACATGACTGGGACTATTATAATATAGATGAAATGATGGTGATAGAATAATATTTGGGGGCTTATCACCTGTGTCTGGCTAACATGAAAGTACGAAAATGGCACCTGGAATATAAAAAGCGAAGTGGTACGCCCGGAACTGTTGGTGATAATCACATGACTTAGGCTATTGTTATAGAGATTGTTTTAAAATACCGGGCGACAAAGACTGTATACTTAATCCATTTTCTTTTAGCTTCTTTTCAAATATTTAACTGGTCCTCGTTAATCAAGCACGATAACAACCATTGGATGTCTCTTAACAGCAACTGATTCATTCTTAAATTTTTGCAATCAAAGGTAATTGAATGGAAACCCGTTTACAGGGAGATCAGCACAGCTTTTTTCAGTATAATTCAATCTTCTCTATTATTTTTAAAACTGATCAGATTAGCGTGTTTTTAGATTCTTCGGTGTCGGAACGGGGGTTGGTGAGCGTAGCTATATATATATATATATATATATATATATAGAGAGAGAGAGAGAGAGAGAGAGAGAGAGAATCCTAAAAAAGTTAAATTAAGGTGAGATGACAAACAGACAAACGGAATTTATATACACTGAATTCGTATCTAATTCTTTGTGTAACCCTACATATGATTTGTTTCTACAAATATCCATTTTATCATTCAGTTTAACATTCAGTTTAGCAATTCATTTCAAAAACTCCCTTCAGCAACTTAAGCTCATATACAATACTGTTTACGAATTATTTTGTATAGCGCTGTATTTGCTCTATAGATGTTATATACGAATTTATTTAGCATGGAGAAATGTAATTAAACACAAAAACGCATACCACAACAGAAAGCGCACATCCAACATTTATCTCGAATACACAGTACACATAAAGAAATATTTGTGTGTGCGACAACTTTTACGAGCGTCATATTTTACATAAGCATCATAACTTTTATCATGCTTGAAATAATGCAACGTTATTAAAATACTCTGCAAACAATTTCCCCCGTTAGGTAATGTAAATCGTTTTGTGTGACCCTGTAAATGACTTATAAGTTATAATGTTAATTTGTTCTATCAATTTATTTACAGACATTAAAACACAATGAAATATAGCAGTTTAACATACAGCAAAAGATAGAGTACATGTCAAAAGTTTAAAACACGTATATACTTTAAAACATACATTTAAGATGATTTAAAAATATTTTCACCTCTTTCTTACCGTGGCATCTTCAATTACTGATGTTTTCGTCTCTCTCGCTAGTCATTGCTTTCTGATTTTTCCCTGTCATTTATCCCTATTTTTAAAATGTGTCGCCACCTATTGTCGCGTGCAGTACACATATAGTTGCGTGCAGTACATCATTACAGGTTTCTAATTTCGATGAGATTATTTCAATGACTTCTCTTATTAATGCGTAATTTAAACTATTGTATTTTGCTAATTTTTCGACATTTTAAAAATATATTGTGATGGGGGTGTTTATTATTTAGTCTTGCTATTGCAGTAGATGATTTATTAAGTCGTATATCTCGTTTATGTTCTTTTATCATGTCTTTCAGTTTCCTTTTTGTCATTCCTATATATGACATACCTTTTCCTTCATTGTTTTTTAATTTCATTTTATATATTCCAGATGCGTGAAATTTTTTCTATAATGGGTCAAAGTTACCCCAGTTGACGGTACTCTTCGGCTTTAAAATGGTTTAGAATGTAGTAAATGTTTGTTTATGTGAATTGTGGTCGTCTGTCTAATAAATGTGTATATGTCACTTACCACAGTGCATTATTTAATACAGTTATGTTCTATTTAATATACTAAGATACTAAAATAGTATAATTGGAGACGATGGAAAATAGACATTTGTTGTCACCGGTATATTTGCACAAATTTGGTACGTTCCACTGAAAATGTTTCCTCAATGTTCTATGCTGCTTTTGATTAGAGAACAGCTGCACTATTCTTTTAGTTGCCTGATATGATTTTTTCCTGAACTGAAATTTCGTCGGTTCCAGAATTTATTCGGTGGTAAATCTGAATTTAGATTTTCTCTTACATGTTTCATAACGTTTACTAACTTCAAAGAGATTAATTATTCTGTTAAAATTTTCACGCATATGTTAAAAGCTCGCAGCCATTTATATTACAAGAGATAAAGACGACAAAAAAGTTCAGCTATTATTTCATGCGTTAGTCCGAAACTTTATAATTTATTATCTGATTTGTGTTTTTCTAATACTCCAGAATCTCTTAAAATGATGAGACTGTTCATCTTCAGCTGAAGCATTTCGGCTCCATCCGGAATTCAAGCTGTGAGAGCATTAAATTTCCAAAGTACAAATACAGGGTGATTCAGCTCGTCGGTGACAAACTTTAAGGATCAATAGAGCACACCTAGACGAACATTTTTGAATAGGGAATGTAGGGTCCCTGACGCGATGGTAAGGCGCTAGGCGCTTTCGAAAATTTGGGTGCCGAAATTCGAAACGTCATAAAAACTAGGGAAATGGTTAGATTTTCTTGCTTGTTGCGTCGAAATGATTCGGTTTGTTTAGACTTTCTTCAGTACCAATTTGATAAGCGTATCTCTTAAAACATGGATAGGGGGCGCTGCAGACTTTGGAGAGCTAGACAACAACTTTAAGCCCGTTATTTTGATAATTTAACACATGCTCGCCAAAGTTTATACTCTAACTTAAAGTTTGAACCCAAAAGTAGAGCCCTGCAAAAAGCGTAAGAGCCGGAATAAAATGTCAAAGTACAGGGTGGTCGAAACTCGAAGGCTCCTAGGAGATAAACAAACAGATTTCTTGACTTATGGCATGCATTTTCATGATTCTGTTTGCTGGGGCTCTCTGAAACTCAGTTGAACGGTACAAAAAGAAACATCGATAGGGGGCGCTTTGGGCAAAAAACATAATTCGTTGACATTTCGGACGCTAACTGGAAACGGGGCGCTACGATCAGTTAGAAACAAAACAAGAGAGTAATTTACTTATCATAAGAAGCTATTAAAACTGCAGTTTGTTTGTTTTTTTTAACAAACATAGCTGGTTTCAATCATGCACAATGCGCGCAATAAAATTTACATAAGGTGCTTTTTGCTGATTTATGCAAAAGATATCGTACCATATCGATATGCAAAAGATACGTAATGCGTAGACGACAACGCGAGATGACGTAGTTGTATGCGCAGACACGTCTTTTGAACGTGCGGTACCTACTTAAGCTTCGGGTTACTTGTCTGCAGATCGGTAGTAGGATGGAACGGTACACAAACTCTGAATTGGCTGACATGCATTTGGCGTATGGCGCTGCTGGTTGTAATGGACGAGCCGCTCAGCGGTTGTACGCCGAGCGTTACCCCAACAGGCAAATCCCCTGCCATGCCTTCTTCGCTCGAGTACACCAGAGGTTGTCCACAACGGGATCTTTCGACGGAGGCAGGCCTGAACGGGAGCGATCGGTGAGCACCCCCGACAACGAAGAGGCTGTGCTTAACCTGGTTGAGGACAACCCAGGTCTTAGCACGAGAGATATCGCCAGACATGTTGGCATTTCGCAAGCAACTGCGTGGCGCATCTTACGTTCCCGGAATCTGCACCCCTACCACATCCAGCGGGTGCAGTTGCTCAGAGAGCAGGATTTTGGCCCTCGAGTGGAATTCTCAAGATGGTACTTGGCGATGAGATCCAGGGATCCCCGTTTTGTAAACAGCATTTTGTTTACGGACGAGTCCACCTTCAGCCGGGAGGGAATGTGGAACGCCCACAACAGTCATGTGTGGTGTGATGAAAATCCACATGAAACCAGAAGCCGAGCAGCCCAGGAGCGTTTCTCAGTAAATGTGTGGGCCGGCATTCTGGGGGATTGCCTCATTGGCCCTTATTTGTTACCTGAACGGCTGACAGGTGGAAATTACCTGATTTTCCTGGATCAAGTGCTGCCGCAGCTTCTGGATGAGGCGCACGTACCCGAAGGTTCGCGTCGCCAGATGTGGTTCCAGCACGATGGAGCTCCGGCCCATTACACGAACGACGTGCGTCTCCATCTAAACGCAAGGTATGGCCAGCGGTGGATCGGGCGTGGGGGTCCAGTTCACTGGCCTGCCCGATCACCAGACCTCACCTGCTTGGATTTCTTCCTTTGGGGTTACCTGAAGGCCGAGGTATACCATACACCTGTCAGCAGTGCTGAAGAACTTGTGGCGCGCATTGTGGCAGCTGCAGGGCAGATCAGAGATACTCCTGGCATTGTTGGAAACACACACTCCTCAATGCGACGGAGGTGCGAAGCCTGCATCATGGCCCAAGGTCGAAATTTCGAGCATCTTCTGTAGTGTTATTTTTTGTAAATAAATTTCCAGTATCATTGATGTTTTTGGTCTAAATTTATTCAGAAGTGTTGAGCAGAGGTAGAAAATGTGTTTTCATTATTACTAACTGATCGTAGCGCCCCGTTTCCAGTTAGCGTCCGAAATGTCAACGAATTATGTTTTTGCCCAAAGCGCCCCCTATCGATGTTTCTTTTTGTACCGTTCAACTGAGTTTCAGAGAGCCCCAGCAAACAGAATCATGAAAATGCATGCCATAAGTCAAGAAATCTGTTTGTTTATCTCTTAGGAGACTTCGAGTTTCGACCACCCTGTACTTTGACATTTTATTCCGGCTCTTACGCTTTTTGCAGGGCTGTACTTTTGGGTTCAAACTTTAAGTTAGAGTATAAACTTTGGCGAGCATGTGTTAAATTATCAAAATAACGGTCTTAAAGTTGTTGTCTAGCTCTCCAAAGTCTGCAGCGCCCCCTATCCATGTTTTAAGAGATACGCTTATCAAATTGGTACTGAAGAAAGTCTAAACAAACAGAATCATTTCGACGTAACAAGCAAGAAAATCTAACCATTTCCCTAGTTTTTATGACGTTTCGAATTTCGGCACCCAAATTTTCGAAAGCGCCTAGCGCCATGCCATCGCGTCAGGGACCCTACATTCCCTATTCAAAAATGTTCGTCTAGGTGTGCTCTATCGATCCTTAAAGTTTGTCACCGACGAGCTGAATCACCCTGTATATTCAATAAGAATTGAATTAATTCGTGAGTTTTCAGCTAGAGTAAAAAAAAAAAAATCCCGATTCACCGTTGTTTCTCGTGTGTCACATTAAACAAGAACATTTTAGTCTTGTTCCTTAGTAGTTAGTTCGTTTAGAGGTTTCAGAAATGAGAATATTCAGATTAAACTAATCACTAAGATTGATTACTGGAATTTTGGGATAGCTGTCAAAAAAGTTGTGGTATTACAGAATACAGAAATCGGCATTTCAGAATTAAAAATAAAAGTATGAATGTCAATAAATTTACATATATTAAAAATACATCGACAGGGAAATTTAAAAAAAATTCAAAATCAGAATATCAACAATTATGCAAATTATGATGAAAACAAAATGTAATTACGAATGTTAACGATGTGGTAATTCTTCGCATTTTATTTTATGCATGACTATTTGAAACACAATTATAAAATTCGTTATTTATGAAAAAAAAAGACATTTATGAAAAAATTGTAAAAGTAGAAGTAATAATTCTTAGAAATAAATGCATTAAATTATAGTTGATATTTTATTTCTGAGTTGTGATAATGGTACAACTCCCACAAAAATGTCTGTTTTAATTGAAAAAAAGGCAAGATCTGATATGGAGTCAAATACCAGTTCAAGCACTACCATTTTTTCAGTTTTTTCCATATCATAAACTGTTCTGCCTGATGTTAGGTTAAGAACCGCAACTGACGGCATTTTTAAACCTTCCGGTTATGTAAAAGTACAAGTCTCTAATGGAAATAAAATTAAAAGTGTAATTGCATTTGATAAAATAAGATAATTTTCGATGATTATTCGGAAGAGACCGGATTTCCTAATTTAATAATTTAAGTGATACATTGAAGTCAGCATATGTAAATGAAATTACAAATTCTAAGAGTTTAGAAACTTTATTGAGTTTTCTGATTTGCTTACTAACAAGGTAGGAGGATAATAGGTCAGGAGGAAGAGCCTTATTTAGAAAAAGATGCTGCTCTGATATTTATAAAGCTAGAACCATAATTTATGCCTTATGAGCATTAATAAATGAAAATTTTCAAAGGTTATAGGAAGAAGGTATCATACAACCTGTCATTAGTAGTAAGTAGACAACTGCTATAGTTCAAGCCTAATGGAGAAAATTAGTCTCTGAGACGACTTTAAGGTAACTGTAATTAACTGTTTGAAATATGAAAAGTATTCTTTGCTTAAGATTTTATTGTATTTTGGCTGCTTATTGTTTTTGGCTAGAAAAAATGAATTAAACCAAGCATACCTTCAATTGCCGGTAGATGAAAAGTCACAAAGACTGTTGAAAATAAACACTCCGAAATCATTATTCCATTTTTTAAAATTTGAGCATATTATGTCTCATATGTTATACACACACACACACACACACACACATATATATATATATATACATATATAATGGCACCTGGTTAAGACGCTCACGATTAATACGCGAACACCCATAAAACGCGAATTTTTTTCCATTACCTTGAACATCGACCATAAGACTAACGCAAAAATATCACTTTTAATACGCAAATGGTAAATATGAGATCCCGCTTAATACGCGATACAATTTCGGTGTCTTGAGGCAAACAAATCTTGCTTAATATGCGACTCCATTGACTAAAATGGGAATTTCTTCTCTCTCGTCCAGTGTTGCAAATTTAGTGAGATTTTTTTTTTTTTTTTTTTTACTCAGATATCTACCTCTATTTCCGAATAGTAATACTATTTGACTTATTTAATGAGAATTTAATGAAAGTGAATACTATTGACAGGAAATAATGGTAGATTTTTTAATAAAAATATTCAGCTGAATTAGTAACATTACAACTTTTTTTGATTCCGCGAACCAATAATTTTTGTCTCACTATGTGTATGTTTTTACTTAAATAAAGATATAAACAAGTTTTTGTTGCTTATTTTATACTTACTCTTTTTTTCTGATGGCTCATTACCCCTGTTATTCATGTTTGGTGAGCTATTTGCACCACGAGTTTCGTCGAGTCAAGTCATATATTTAATATTGTGTTTTCGATTTTTAGCAACTTTTTTTATTAGTATAACAAATATTCATAGTATCTCAAGGAAGCACATTATCTCTGTCAGATAATTGGACATTAACAAACATATGGGTCTGAAGGGAACGGTAAGTAAAAAAAATTGAAAGTGCTTTGTAAAATCAATAAAAATTTCAGAATCAATGTAATGCTTTCTGCAAAAAATCTAGACACAATCAACAAACATGCAGTTTCCAATTCATCCAAGAGAATGATGATAAAACCAAGAAATACGAAAGTTGAACAGAAACAGGGGCAAAAAAAGACAGGGTTTAGTAGAAGGTGTACGGTAATATACGCCGTATGCCTTTTGAATAATTTCGTACACCCTCTTTAGCAATAGCGTCTACACTCTTGTGCATACCTTTACGCTATAGCGTATACCATCCGTAGCAATAGCGTCTACTCTCTTGTATATACAATCTGCCTATTGCTATACACTGTGAATTTTTTAGATCTACTTACTTGTTATATTTATTATATTTAACATGTTGCGGCGGCATATTCCATTTATGAATTTTTTATGTTTTGGCTTCATTTTACCATGCTAAGAATATTTTTTCTGAAGAATGATTAACAAGAATAGTTTCTTTCTTATTACATAAAAATTAAGTACTCATTGTAAGTCTACTCATCTTAAATATGATTTTAATAACTAGGTTGTTTTAATATTTTTATAATTTAATATTTTTGTGGTTAATTATAAAGAATAGGATACGGGAAAATAGTTTTTGTTGTTTTATCTTTTATTTTAACAACTTATTAATCGTCAATGAAGTCACATTTGGATCCATTTTTTAGCCTCCGGTACGGTATGCTATTCCTTTCTCCCAGCTTATTTTGTGTCCAAAAAATAACGTTACCTTACAGAAGCTAGCCGTAAAACAAGCATTACGATTAAATACTCTTTAGCAATTTTTTAAACTTCAAAGCATCGCACATTATCAATTTTTATACCGTCGTATTGGGAAAAAAATGTTCTTTTAAATGCATTTTGTTTGAAAACTGTATCTTCATTTATTTTGGAAATATTAATTTTTTTGTAGTTTTTGGAGCCATTTGCTTAATATTGGAAACGGAAGTACTCCATTTCTGTTGAAAGTAAAGGAAAAATAGTTTTAAAATAGGAATTATATATTTTTGTTGCCATTTTCTCGTAACAACCGAAAGAAAATGCAATTAAAATACGTGCTATTTTGAAAAAATATATAAACGAATGATTTCTGTTCAAACAATGGAGCTATTATATACTATATTTAATTACAAGTATCTATGAATCGTTAGATAGCCGGTTTTGTTTTTTTCGATTTTTTTGAATGACGGAATTTTTTTGCTGCATTTGTGCATTATCTTGCATTAGTGATGTGCTATGCATGCTTTACTGTAGATCGTAAATGTGGAATTCTTAAGCGGATGTGAATGACGTCCTTTTACATAAAATAAAACGTGTGCTTTAAGTCTTAAAATTGAAATATGTTTTGTACTGCAGTAGAGTCCCACTTAACCGAGTTATTTTCTTCTGATGGACTGGTGACTTCTATTATTATAAAACAGCCATTATAAATTAAGTGTTAGGTGAAGATGAAACAGCAGCCGTAAAAAAAAAAAAAAAAATTATGGCAATTTTTACCCCCATTCTGACCAGAAAATCTGAGTTCTAACTTTTTACGGCTGCTCTTTCATCTTCACCTACCACTTCATTTATAATGGCTGTTTCATAATAATAAAAGCCATCAGTCCCTCAGAAGAAAATGAAGTAATGGAAATGCCGGGGGCGACACTAAATTCTGAAAAAGCAGAATTCCTGTTCTCTAGTTTTTAGTTATTGTTTCAGTCGGTCCTATGAAAGCAAACGATGAGTTTAACTTAAATTTTCATCTAAATGTTCTAAAAAGACAATTTTTGACCCTAGTCATATAAACACAAGTTCAAAAATCCATTTAAGTGATTATAGATGTGTAAATAAGCTCAGTTCCTCCAACATTATGCAAATCACGTTTAATATGCGATCCCGCTAACTACGCGACTTTTGTCTAGTCCATTCTAACGCGCCATAACCGGGTTCGACTGTATATATATATATATAAACGAGATGAGACGAATTGTGATTTAGCCGTATAGACGAGTTCAAATATTCGGTCAAATTTTAGGCCGAATACCAACTTTTTTTTCATTATATAAATATATATATAATATATGTTTATATCTAAATATATATAATATATATATATATATATAATATATGTTTATATCTAAATATATATAAAAAATATATATAAAATATATGTATATATGTGTATATATATTTATATATCTATGTATATATATATATATAATTTTAAATTTTAAAGTCGAAACAGAATTAAAAACAAATTTATGTTCTATTATTAATCTGTTTATATTTTTAAATAATTTTTTTTGTAATATTTCAAACACATTGATACTGCTGATAAAGTAACTTTTACTACATTTAAATTATAATAGCATAAATTTATCTAGAGAAAAGTAATTCATAAACGTTTTACCTAAAAAAGGAACTCATTAATCATTTACTACTCTTAATTGTATTTTTTTAAATTTATTTTTTTATTTGAAAAACTTATTTTAGCACAAAAAATTACGAAATTGAATTTTATTATTTTATTCTAAGATATGCCAAATTGATTTTCAATAAGTCAAGATGGTAATTTATTTCCATTAAAATATAAAGAATTTACTTTACATTTACTATCAAATGATACTTTTATCCTTTCTTGCATTCAAAATCAATAATATTCTTACACGCTCTCTCCATAATTCATGAGGAGACATTTACTAAAATAACCTTTAATCGAGTAAATTTTGTTGTAGAGAGTTTGTGTCCTTAATGATAAACAAATTTGTTAGAATGAGTCTGTTCGGAAATCAATCTCCAAGTCTTAATTCAACAATATTCCACCTATTCAATAAGCATTAAAAGCATTCTCAGAAACTGATAACATGAATGGAGGAAGCTGTAAATTAAAATACATATACATAATAATGCTAGATATTAATGCCAATAATCATGCAAATAATTACTTAAAAGTGAAAACTATAAAATTAAAATATATATATATTGCTCAATATTTAGAATTTATATTTAAATATTTATAAAACTATCTTTATAAAGCAGGTTGCGTCATCTAGTGAGTATCCAGTTTGACACCAGTTCTATTTTTAGATGTACAGTTGTAGTTGGACTAGTGATATTTGATATCCATCTTGAATATGAATCTTAGCTAATGCACCTAGTGAATGAATTTTTTTTTTTTTTTACACTTCCTACTTTACAAAAAATTGAAAATAAGTTATCATGAATTTCATAAGGCCCTTTTGCTATTCGCATGGCATTTGCAGACGTTAATGAATATTCAAGCGTTTTAGAATGAAGCAGTGTTTTTCTTTTTCCTGTAACAGATTTTACATCTTGAGTTGTAATCATTCTCAAATGAAGATATTTCTCTGACAATTGAATCCCCAATTTGGACACCATTTTCTAAAAGAACCCTAACTTTTATAGGAAATACAGAAAGGTTGTATATTGTTTAGTATCTGAATAACTGTACATGTTGTGCAAGTAGGAATGAAAATTATTTCATGAATGAGCCAGAAAGTAGCCAATTTGTATAAAATAAAAATCCGAAAAAAAAAACGAATTTTTTCTTATCCTCAATTTATTTCATAAGATATCTTTAAATATTCGGAGGCATTTTAGCAATATTCGGAGGCATTTTAGCAATATTCGGCAAGACATCTCAAAACATTCGGCCACAGGTATTCTCCCGAAGTTTTCGGCCAACAAGCCTCCAATATTCGGCAAAACTCCCGAATAGGACAAATACCGAACAGCAGCCGAATTTCGTCCCATAAACATAACACACAAAAAATAATTAGTTAAAACCAAAACATTTAAAAAAAAATACCGATATGTTTATAACGATAAAAGATTTTTGACAATTTCAAATTATTATTATATATGATTCTTTTAAACTTTTTTTTCTGTAATGTACCATCTAATACTTGCATATAATTTTTAACTCAATCAAGCTGATTGGTAAAGATAACATACGAATTGATTATTTTCCAACTGAGTAAAAAAATTTCCAGTCTGGAAAGACTGGCTTAGATAGCCAATTGAGCTACCTGGAGCGACAACCGGCTAGTAATTTTTTTGAACAAGAAGAATTTTTTTGGCAATAGCAGCTGGTCTAGGGATCGATTACCGTCCTGGATACTTTTACACTCAGTGGTAAATTTTCAATTTGTGCCATCAAAAATACCATCGCGGATTATGGGAAAAGAGAGGGCTTTTTTACGGAGCGATTTCTTTTTAATTTTCCCATAACTATATTTTGAATTACTCTATCTTGATAGATTTGACTCATTATTGTAAGTATTTGTACTGCCATGATAGCATTATTTTAAATATTAGTACTGCTATAAATGTACATAAGATATTGAGCTGAAATAATGTTAAATCGAAGATTTTCATATAAATATTAATATATTTGTACTATTTCACTTAACGGTAAAATGGGATTGTCTCAAATTAGGATGAAGAGTTATTAAATATACAAATAAAAATGCCATCTTGCATTTATCAAAGTAAAACATAACACCTTTACAACTTTAAAATTTGTCACGCATATTTTAAATTTTGACTTTAAGTTTTGAGAATTTGACTTTAATCTCGGTAGCAGCGAGTCAGTTTGACTTGAATATTTCCAGTCTCCAGCAAACTCCATACATATGTAAGTGCATTTGTTAATAACACAAACTTTTGCACTACTTTCTCAATGTTCTTTTTCGATTATGGGGCGGCCCTGGAATTAATATTCTACTTTTCGTTATGTATAGAATGTTTGGGAACCTCCCCCCCCCCCCCAGAGAAAAGTTTTCAGAGGAACGGGTTCATTAATAAATTTCATTTTATTTATAACGTGAAAACTTTATTAACAATGAATTTGCGATATTTTTATTATTTTTTTTTCGTATACTTTGAAATATAGTATTTTATATATTTACTTTCTGTTTGGATATAAAATTTACTTTGGCGGGACTGGTCTCCTCCCAAGACTATCAAATTATACGCTATTGTTGTTACGCACTGGCTATACGCTGTAAAAGGCATTGAGACGCAGAAACGTCCGTTTAGATGGGCAAATCCTGGCTAGTAATATAATATTAATACATACAAAATAAGAGATGCTAATTAAATATTAAAACTTTTCATTAAGTTATTTTGAATATTTTGTTATACTTTGCTGTGTTTTTATCATTAACTTACATAGGCCAAAAATTCTGAACTTTAAATTAAGAACGGAAGTCAAAGAAAGTTTGCTATATATTAATAAATTTCACCAAATAATTGAACTATATATATAACTGTAACATAGGAAATAAATAAAACAAACAAATACTGAATCATTCGCCATTAATTTCAAATACGACATTATTAACTAACATAATTGCCAACATTATCTGTTAATAGCTGTAATCAACCTAATGAGTATTTCTAAGTTAGTATTACACTCATCAAAGTTGTAGCTATAGGGGAAATTGTATATCATTACGAGAAAAAATATGTTTTTTATGTTATATCTAAGAGTCAACAATTTTGTAGAAGTAATGAATCGATATCACAGAATTTCGTTTTATTCTTTAGCAAAAATTACATGCAGTTCTTAGACTATATAAACAGTAAAACTTTTATTATACATCACTCTTTTAAAAATAAGTTTTTTTTATCCGCCACTTTTTAGAAAAGTATATGCTCAAAACGAGATATTTAATCGTTATGGCGTTATTCGTCAGATTTCAACCAATGTTTGGGAACTAGAAAATGACTCTGTAAAGATATCTGCTATCGAAGAATCAGAACACAAAATTATCTAAACGGAAGGGGAACTTATGTTTTCTATTTCCATTGAAAGTTCGAGCAGCAACAAGAAGCAGACACTAATAGATGGGTAATTCCACACAAAATGAGCAAAAATTTATAAAAAGTCGTGGCCACATAGTAACCGATTTTAATAAAATTTGATACACAAATTCAATTCAAATTCAAATAGTGCATTGTAAAACATCTCGACTTTAAATAAAACATTTTATCAGTTCTGGACTTTGAAAAACTTGACATAGAATGGCATATGTATAATCGGTCAAAGTTGCAAGTTTGAAGTTCCGTAACTTGAAAACTATTTAACATAAATTAAATCTTTTTATAATGTTATAATCTCTTGAAAATTATCTTCATATTTATTTAGTAATAATAATTTGATAACCATTCCTAACATAAAAAACTTGGTTGGAATGTCAATTACATTCCACTTCAAATCTGGGCGTATTTTTACAATATTGCGAAAGATTAAAAAAAAATGCATTTAGTGCTGCAATCTACATTCATCCAGGATTAAATTATAATGTTTTGTCCAACAAAATCTTTTTTTCTACTCTAATTTAAAATATTCATCAGTCAAAAAATATTTATCAGTCTAAAATAAGCTAAAAGAAAGAACAAAAAATTCTATATTTGAAATACACACTTTTAACTATAATGTCAAATAATTTAAAATTTTTAAGAGCTTTCCTTCACGTTCAAACAAGTGATAGAAATAATGCAAGATCCCCATGATAAATCTTAAATTAGTTGTGAAAATTGAAAATTCGTCAATTTTGAGAAAATTAAGAATGTTATTAAAATCAAAGGAATTCAGGAACATCTGAGAAATTGATGCTTGGTGTAGTGTTACACATTAAGATTAAATTGCTCAAGTTTGTAAGTTGCCATGTATTTCCTTCATCTTCAAAATAGCTTAGAAACTTAACAAAAAATTTCAAAATCACAACTTTTCCTCTTATATATCGTCAAAAAATTAAATAAAGGAAAAGTCAGACATTAACGTTATTGCATAAGACTAAAGGTCAATAAGTCCATGATATGTTTTAAAAAAGTTCAAAATTGCTTTTCGATTCCTAATATAAAAAACTAGGTTTAAAAAAGGTAATGTCTATTACATTCCACTTCAAATCTGCACGTTTTTTTTTTTTTTTTTTTTTTTTTTTTTTTTTTTTTTTTTTTACAATTATATGAAAGATTTAAAAAAAATACATTTAGTGCTGCAATCTAGCTTTATACAGGATTAAATTATAATGTTTTGTTCAACTCAATCTTTTTTCTACTCTAATTTAAAATATTTTTAAGGCAAAATTAAGCTAAAAGAAAGAACAAAAAATTCTATATTTAAAATATACACTTTTATCTATAATGTCAAATAATTTAAAAATTTTAAGACCTTTCTTTTACGTTCAGACAAGTGATACAACTATTGCATTTTCCCCTCGACATTTTTTACTATTTAAATTTTATTCTCATTAAGGAATAAAAAAGCAAGAATGAAAGTTTCGATATTTAAAATATATACTTTTAGCTATAATGTCAAATAATTTTTAAACTTTAAGAGCTTTCCTTCATGTTCAGACAAATAATAGAAATCCAACATTTTTCCATCAAAAATTTTCAATATTTATTTATTTATTGTCATTATGGAATAAAAATACAATTACTAACTTACGCCAATGTGTTACTTATTATTCATTCTTAATTATAAATAATTTTTAATATAGTCTTTCCATTCCTTAGGGTAATAAGAAAAATTGATATTTTAAGCATGTAGACAAAACCTCCATTTTGCATCAACTTTTAATGTGAATTTTAATACTTAAATAAACAATCCTAAAGTCTATTATTTTACATTTACTCATAAATAAATATGATTTACTTATATGGTGAGTTTCATTAAAATTTGTGACATGGCAGCCACAGCTTATTTGCTCTTTTGTATGGAATGAGCCAAATATTTTTTTCCATTTAAAGTACGCAACGCACCGGCAAGGAATTCCATGGATAATTTAAAAAATAATAATAAACGGTCAAGTGCGATCATTACTCGCGCACAGAGGGTTCTGTAGAATAAATATATGAATTTATAATTGTATTATAAAAAAACGAAGAAAAGAAACTTTGCTAAAAGAATACTAAGACTTTGTAATAAAGTATACAACGTAGGGTTGTGTATATCTGTATATATTAGAAAAGTGTAAATGGGTATATCATGAAAGTTCAAAGGGATATGTAACCTAAATAATATCAAATATAGCTATTCGTATAACTCTTTTTTTTAATATTATCCTAATCTGTTTATGATGAACTTAATTCGGTACTGACAATAAAAGTAGTGTATAGTTAAACTTCATTTGGCATTTCATGAAACTAAATTCAGCGTAGTAATAACCTTTATTTCTACAGTGTGGCTAAAACAAAACCTTTGTTAAAAGTTTAAATTTGGCATTGTGCTAAGCACGCTTCGAGTTGAGGTCTCAAAGCTGCAACGCCACCTTGGTCAGTGCCGCGTTTTTCCAGATAGGTGTTTAATTAACTTTTAAAGTCACTCGCGGCATATTAAGAGATACAATCAATGCAAACTATCGCGAATCCCACAGTATTTATGCGATTCATTCTAATTAAATATTTCGAGGGCGATGCCTTTAAAAAACGGACACCTAATTTTAATTCCAAAACAGACAAACGGCACCAAGAATATTTAATTAAAATTTTCCTTTTATCATGTACGTGAAAATAAGCAAGTTCGCATTTTCTAATAAATTCGTTTATAAATTCTGGTGTCAGTTCATTATTTCATAAGTTTATAGATAGAATTACTCCGTGCCGTAAAGGATTAAGTGGTCGCAGGAATCTTAAATCTTCAAAATTTAAGAAATTTTAAATTTTTTAGATGTTAAACTCCTATCTTTTTTTAATATTTTGATATAATTGTTTCCTTGAAACTCCCATTAGAACAGAAGTTTTGGATTTTAGAATTATACCCGCTCAATAGCTGAAGCGGCGTTTCCGAAACTTTCCAAAGTCATTATTTTCCAAATGGCGTTTTTTGGGCAAAACGCTCAGATACCTCAAAAACTTCTGAATATTTTTTTGATGAAATTTTCAAAACAAATATTTCATGTTAGTCTGTATAAACTGAACCTAAAATTTCCTTTTTATTGTTCAAAAAAAATATTTTTTTAGGTGATTTTACTGTTGAAATTTTCAAAATTTTGTATTAGCTAAATGCAACATTGCATTAAAAATATAAAAATTCTTTAAATACAAATTTATTTAAGTTCAAGGAAAGTATTACAATCTGAGTATAAGTAAGCACTAAAATTTTCATTCTAGGTGCAATATTTATTTTGTAATCCTGCGCGTAAACTGTTATTCCATTTTTTTGTTTGACAAATGTCTAACAGTTTCGAGCCCCCTATAAATACTAATTCTGTATCTTGCAATTTTTTAAATACATGAAACGAAAGAACATACTTATATATTTCATCCCAATTAAAATTGTGTTTTAAAATCATATACATTTTAAGTCATTAAATGTTGAAAATAGTCTTTTTTTTCATTTTTTTCCCCCTTTTAGAGTCCCGAGACCCCTTAAATTAGTATGTTTTTAACAATTTGATGTTTATTGCTTTTATACTTTTACTGGACATTACATTACACATATATATCATTAAAAGTTGTTAACTAGGCATAGATTACGCCACCCCTGTCCTTGTGTATGTTCAAACTGACCGTATCTTTAAGGGTTAATATCTCGGCTAATTACCGATGATTTTTTTCGAAAATCATTATCAACAATGCTTTTATTCTTCTGCAACAATAGGTATATTCAGCGATGCTCAACAATTTTTCTGAATGCCCATAAATCGAAATTTGTGTATAACAGGAAAATGCTAATTACTCAAAAACTATGTGACCTAGGGTAATCGCTATAATTTTCCAGCAAGGTTTATATTAACGTCTACTACCTCTAATTTTTTCATAATTTTAGTTTCAGTAAATTCGGAATTAGATGGGGGGGGGGACATATTTTTGCGCTACATTTTCGGCAAAATCTTTGAAAATATATTACCTAAAATTAAAAGAAATGTATTTTTGAGTTCAGCGTTACAAAAGCTTTCACAGGATACCCCACATGATATACAAAGTATTTTTTTTCAAGTTGCATAATTAGCCCCTCTACTTTTTTACTAAATATATTTATGAAAGTTTATTAATCTGAAAATATGTGGGTTAATGGTCTTTATTACTTCCCCGAATTTGAACTTTCAACGTTCCATAGTTTACGAGTAAAATGGCTGTGACAGACAGACAGACAGACGGACAGACACAGGAGCGATCTTATAATGGTTTTTACTTTTTAAGTACGGAACCCTAAAAAAGATGACAAAGTTTTTAATTTGTAATGTAAGTACAATCGTAATGCAATGAAGTATTTTACAAAATTTGCCTTCCCTTTTTTATTTTGAATGAATTTTGGAAATTACAATCTCTAAATACAAAATGTATTATATATATTTTTGCCTTTTAAATACATCAATATTTTCACTGTAATAATTTTACGTAATTAAAGGTCGGCATATTTGCATTGCCCGACAATAACCCATAAATATTTCAACTGGCCTTTCTTTTTCAATGATGAAATTTATTCTGTGGTTATCAACAAAAGGAAAATGTAGCTCAATAAAATAAAGAGTCGGAGAGGGACAAGTCAACAATATTCACTGCTTCCCTCTGTCCTCTAGACATCCGAGGAAAGTCATGTAACATGAAAGGTACCACCTGACCACAAGAAAAGTTCCCGCGGTCAAGAAAAGTAATCAGTTTGGACCTTAAGGGTACTATGGTCCTTTTTCAAAATGATGAAATTCGACTGAAAAAATTATTATTTTTTTAATTTTGTTTCTTATGAAACTAAATACCGAAATTCATCTGATGCAAAAAGAATTTTTCAATTCTGACGTTTCTTCTCAGAGATATATAAGTTTTTATTTTTGTATGCGTACAATATATTTAAACATTTGTTTACACATAAAGTGTGACACATGAAGTTTTCTCAAAATTGTTCGCACATTTCTCAGTTTTGAAATATCTCATGAGCATTCCTAAAAAACAGAATTTTATTTTATTTATTCTGTATAACATCCAAACAATAATAAGTAAATGTCAGCATAAAAAGTTTCATTTCAGGGGTATTTTGAATGATGAAATTTATTTTGTTAATTTAGGATGTTAGTGTTGTATGTTTAATTTATATTGTTAAATTTATGGCAATATATAGTAACTTTTCTAGAAAAAAAAAGCATACGGGAGATCGGGGCTAGTAGGCGCAGTTTTTAGTTATTAATTTTTTTGTTGTTGTTGTTTGTTTGTTTAAGTTTTTTATGAAAATTTAACTGTACTTTTAAAGAACAGGTATTGTGCTATAAATACCCAAAGTTTTGAATTTGTAGCTTTTGTAGTTTATGTTTAGCGGAAGCCTAAAGTAAAAGGAAAATTGTGCGCTAACCTACCCCGTCACGGGGCAAATTGCCTATAGATATGGGGTAAGTTAGAACACGCTTTATTAAAATTTAAATGAAACTCAAATAAGAGACGCATCTAAGAGAAATCAATTTCCTTATTACCAGTAGGTTTAATCAAAGGCGTTATCACCGTACAATGTAAATTCTAAATTATACAGACATAAAAATAATGAATAAAACATTAACATTGAGTAACTTCTATCCTACTCGATATCATCATCAGAGTTACAGATGTCACAAATAAAAAATCGGGTGTCTCCGTTTGGGCAAGCCTCGTGTGCCCAAAATCTTGCATTGCAACCACTTTTCTCGTTGTTTGCTGTTTTTCAAGCTACCAGCATACACCAAACACCGAGCCAACTTGCCCCGTGTTCAATGCGCCTACTAGCCCCATAATAAATTTCGTCACAAAAGGGACACGTAATCCTCTAAGCATAAATAATCCAAGGAAATCACATATGGGGTAGGTACAGTTAATCATACACTAAGAAAAACTGTACAAGTTAAATCGGAATTACAAAGATAAGTATTAGAAATTAGAAAAATATTGAAGCAACAAAAAATTACTTATGAGTGCAAAAAACTGAAAAATCGTAATAAATGTCCACTGCCCGTAGGTAATGCTGCAAAACTACAATGAGGATTGTAAAAAGCAAGAAGAAAGGTACTCTGTGACTGGTTGCGCAATCTATCCACAAACAGGCGATTTATGAGGGCTACGCCTACTTACCCCTATAGCAAACTAGCCCCGGTTTCCCCTAATAATAAAATTATTTTTTGTCTTGTTATACATTAAACGAACTTTATCGTTTCAAGCCAATTGTTATTGTAATATATGAAAAGTATCTCATAAATAACTTCTGCTATATTTTAAGCTAAAGAGATGCACATGCAATATTTTGAAATATGTTAGTTTTCTTTAGTATTGAAATATTTAAAATGCAACAACTAAAAATATTTTTAATATTTTAATTTAAAATAATGAGCATACGAATTTTAAACTGTTCTTAACAACTCTTTCAAATTTCAATTTAATCCTTTGGAAATTTAAAAGTTTAGTTTTAAAAGTCCACTGTTGCAATAAGTGGAAATTATCTATAATATTGTAATTAATTTCCAAATCTAATCTTTATATGTATTTGTACGATGAAAAATTAAAGTTGTCGTGAATTATTGACGTGTTTGAGCAATCCCGTGACCGACGGATAATTGGCGTTTCATTGTACTTTGCACTATAATAATATTATTACTGTGTTTTTCAAAAACAATAATGTTGGAAATTATGTTTAGGTTACTATTGTATATGAACAAATAATAATTATGACAATCTGAAAGTCTAAAATTTAGTGCTATAAACTGTTACCTAAATAAATAATATTTCCCACTTACACTATAGGGCCATTAATGACCGGACACTTTCAATTTTAGACATTTTGTCGAATATTTAAAGATATATTTGTAGGATTTTTCTGTTACTTTAGGATTTTGAAGAATATGTTTTACTTCATATTTATTAATGGCGATTTGATCAGAAGCACAATTAAGGGGCCAACAAAAAAATCAAAGAAGAAGAAGAATGTTTGGGATCACTCTGTAAAATAAAATTCCCGAAATAATCTATCGCTATAGCTTACGAATATATGGATATTGTACAATATATGTATTCATTTGTGGAAGAATAGAACGTATATTCATGGAGATACAGTCGAGCTTGGATAATTCGAACATCTTTAATTCGAATTCGTGGATAATTCGAAGTTTTTTGTCAGTCCCTAGAAACTTGTATTCAGTTAATGCTAAAAAATCTTGTTAATTCGAAGTCCAACTTCTTTAATTCGAAGTTTTTACCCTTTCAAAAATGACAAAATCTAGTTTCAATGCAGTTTATTTGAAAGGTGGTCGGGTTATTTTCAGCTATTGTGGAAATTTCGAAATCCAACTTCTTTAATTCGAAGTTTTTACCCTTTCAAAAATGACAAAATCTAGTTTTAATGTAGTTATTTGAAAAGTGGACCGGTTATTTGCAGCTAATGTGTAAAATTGCTTAGGGAAGAGAAGGGGGTGGGAGAATATTTTTATTTGTTCTAGGAAACAGAGCAGGGATAAAGGGAGGAGGAAGGTAGACCACCCGTACCTGCCCTTGGATACGGGTGGTCCCCGCCCTTTTCCTTGTAAGTGACACACGGTACTCTCGCCAATGACGCACATGCGATAAATCATACATGACACGCGTTGCAATTCCTTCGAAACCAGGACTGTAGTCGCTTGAGTTTTCTTCTTTGTGCTTTTAGTTTTTGTGATGAGAGTTCAGTGGAAGCATGCCATTGAGTAAGCCCCGTGTCCCGTATAAAACCTTATCTTTCGATGAAAAAATTGTTGTGAATCGTGAAGTAGAAAAGGGTGTAAAGAAATGCATAACGCAAAAGAGTATGGAATAGCACCCAACACTCTTTCGACCTTTTTGTAAAATAAAGAAAAAAAATTTAAAATCTAATCCTGAACCTGATAATCCTGATGTGGACGAGTGTCTTGGAGTGGTTTAAAGCGCGGGACAAAAAACATCCCTCTGAGTGGAACTCTTGTTCGTGCAAAAGCGGAAGAATTTCTCTCAGCTTAGGAAACAACAACTTCAAAGCAAACTCTGGATAGTTAGAGGGATTTAAGGAAAGAAATGAAATTCCCTTTATGTCTGTGTGTAGTGAAAGTTCAAGTGTGGACCAACATGCAGTAAAGGAGTGGAAAGAAAAAGTTGCCCAAATCATTGAGCATACACAGGACAGAGACATTTTTAATGTCGACGAAACTGGACTTTTTTTCAAATGTACCCCTCAAAGACTTTGGATTTTAAAGGTGAAAAATGTAGTGGAGGAAAACGCAGTAAAGACCGAATAACCCTACATGTGGGAGCAAACATGGATGGCCCCTACTTGTGGGAGCAAACATGGACGGCAATGAGAAGTTGCCTTTACTGATGATTGGAAAATCAAGAAATCAAAGGTGTTTTAATAATGTCAAAACAAAGCCTATAGAATACCATTCTAACACGAAAGCATGGATGACTGCAAATCTTTATGAAGAATGGCTGCTAGATCTCAATCGCACGTACTAAAGAAAAAAACAGAAAAATAATCCTGTTTATTGATAATATGATGTTTATTGATTGGCTCATATATCGATACCCGCTATGGAAAATCTCACGGTTGATTTTTTTCCGCCAAACATGACCTCAGTGATGCAACCAATGGATCAAGGCATCATTAAAAATCTGAAGCATTTCTACAGATGCCTAGTCGTTCAACACCTCTTTACTGAATCTTCCCAATACCCATGATTGCATCAAGAATGTGTTTAAATGCATGGTCCAAAGTGAGCCAAAAAACAATAGCAAATTGTTTCCGGAAAGCAGGATTCATCAGGAACATTGTCCCTAACGAGCTTTTAAATGAAGAAAATTTACCTCCTCCAGTTGCATGGGAAGACAGTATACCATTTGATGATTACGTCGACACTGATAAAAACATAGACATTTGTGGAGAGCTATCTGTAATAGATATTCTATCCGAAGTTCTAAACAAAAAGAACATTACAAGACGATGAAGATATTGAAGATGAGGTAGAAAAACAGAGGCCAATTCCAACATCAAGTGAGGCAGTCTTTCATCTAGTGGAATATTGTCGTTATGTAGAAGAACAATCTAACGTGAGTGAAGCTGTGTTTCGAGCTTTAGATATCCTAGAAAATTTTGTTTAAAAAAAATCAAGTAAGCTCTCTAAAGAAAATATCTCAATATTTTAAAAAGCTGTAGTTTTTTTATTTAAAATTAATAAACATGATTTTTTGCAATTTTCTTGCGATGGATTATTTTACAACATAAAAATAAATTATTTTGGATAATTCGAAGTTTTGCAGTGGTCCCTTCCACTTCGAATTATCCCAGTTCAACTGTATATCGATTTTTTTTTTTTTAAGCTAAAACATTTTTTAAATGTTTTTTTGTATATATATCATGCAGGGTTTTTTACCAAATTTAATTTCTGTTTCAGAAAATTTGACAATATGTATTAGAAGTAATATGGTGTAATTGGAATGTAAATATATTAAATATTCGATGAAATACGAGCAGTTGAATAAAATATTTCTTATCTGCGCATGCGGGCACGATCAAAATATTTTGTTTTCATGATTTGATAGTGCAACTCATAAAAAAAAAAGCTAGTCAAATATCGCAAAATTTCAGAACGAATCGGCAATAGACTGAGCTGATTTTTAGTTGCTCTCTAAAAACAGATAAATGATAATGGGTTTTCCATAAATTGTCTTTTTTACTTTTTACTTTTTATTTTTTATGAATGCTTTAGTTCTTCTTGGAAAATCACCAGAACGAGACTATTCTAAATCTAAGCATTTCTTCTAAATCTATTTGTTGGAATTCATTAAATACAAACTCCTTTGCTGAAAGCCAGGTAATAAAAAATGACGATTTTGGGGAAATCCCTTATCATTCAGTAGCTTTTAGAGAGCAACTAAAAATTCGCTCACTATATTGCCGATATCTTTCCGAATTTTAAAGATGATTGACTGGCATTTTTATGAGTTGCTCCATAGAGTTGATTATCAAATCATGAAAAAATGTATGTATATTATCGTGCGCGCATGCGCAGATAAAAATATTTCATTCAACTGCTTATATTTCATCAAACAGATAATATATTTGCATTCCACTTACACCCTAATATTCCCACTACATTTTGTCAAATTTTCTGAAACTGGCGTTAAATTTGGTAAAGAATTCTACATGATATAAACCAAAGACATGCACAAAATTTGTGAACTTTAAAGGAACTTGATGTATCTCCATGAATATACAGTCTATTCTTCCTCAAATGAACACCTATTTTGTATAATATCCATATATTCTTAAGCTATAGCATTAGATCATTTCGCGCATTTTATTTTACAGGGTGATCCCAAACATTATTAGTTTTCTTTGATTTTTTTGCTGGCCTCCTACTTATCCTTTGGACCAAATCGTCGTCGTTACATATGAAGTCAAACATATTCTTCATAATCCTGAAGACCTAGAAAAATCCAACAAATATATTTTTAAATATTCGACAAAATGTCTAAAATTGAAAGTGTCAGGTCATTAATGGCTATATAGTGTATATGCATAATAAAAATACTATTTTTACCCCCATTTAAAAATTATCAAAAATAGAAATATACTACTATATTTAATTAATTCAATAAGCGCAAAATAACCATTTGAAATTAATGACAAATTCTTTACAAAGAGTAAATAATATATATATATATGTATATTAATAAATCATAACTTCTTGAAAATGTAAAAAGAAAAAGGTTCTCTCTCTAACAATGTAAAAGTAGCTGCAATTAAATCTACGAAAGCACTGTTTTAAAAACAAATACTCTTTTATGATATAATTCACATCATGTTCCAACTTTTCTCTTAACTTACTGTTTAGTTCACTACCAGTAGTCATAAAATGCATTAACCTTAATGGAAAAATCTTCTTCTGAAATATTGGATAATAATTGATAAAAAATAGAACATGATAAACCCATAAGCGTTAATGTCAAAGCTATTAACGATTCATAAAATGCCCATATACACCGATTAATGATTTATAAAAATATTCTTAATTCAAGTAAACGAGAAATATAATGAATAAAAGCCTTTTAAATTACGGACTAAATAGAGAAACAAAAATAAAAGTATCTTGACTTCCAGCGCCATTTTTCAATATTAAATTTGTGTTTTGTTTCTAAAAATATCTTCCTGATAAACTTCGATAAGAAATAAAAATATAAGTACAAATATGGTGATCTTCGTTCTAATTGGAAAACACGGTAATTTATTCAGATGTAGCATTATATTGAAATAAGGTGATGAAAATAAAATTAGCTTAGAGTCATTGGAAAGGTTAAATAAAAATACATTATTTTTTGGCCGTTCTTTTCATGCACTTTTTTAAATTGATAGTTTAAATAATTTCAATTATGAAATAATTCAAAATGTAATTTGAATAATTTTATGCATTCTTTAAAATTCAAAATAATTAAAGTTTAGTCTTTAATTTACAATCTCTTAAACTTTTCGCACATTATTTTCGATTATTAGTTAAGAGAGAGAAGGGCAAAATGTCGAACTCAGTTTTTTAGGCGCGTTCGTAATTATATAAAAACGTAGCACCTATAGCCGTCATCTGGTCCGTTCGCCTGTCCGTCTGTCTGTATGTCTGCCCACATATAACAGCGCAAAGAATACACAACCGAATGGTTTGAATTTTAAGATATATAATTTCTGCAGAAGTTTGTCTAGCCACTTCAAATTTTATGAAAATTGGATGTACAGTTCGATTACAATGACAGTTTAAAATATTCCGTTATATTACGGCCAATGGGAAAAAATATTTTCAAGTGCAATTTCATGGCGTTACACCCATCGCAACATAATAAAATTGATATGCATATATGAAGTGCACTAAAGTATACATTCGGTAGAATATGAGACTAAAAGAATATTTATTATTCATTTACACGGCCACACCAAAAATTCCCTTACATAAAGGTATACGGAGGAATATTGCTTAAGATGTATTTAAATTACTTTAAACTGTTTCGTATATAATGAAATTCATATACGTTGCTGTGGTTTACTGTGAGTTAATTCCTGTATAATGAAAAATGCATAGTACTTACAGGGAACTACAGAAGATTTCGGATACTATACTGTATCCGAAGTACTGTATATTAGCGACGATTGCTGGATGTGCATTTTTAGTTATGATATGAGATATCACAACTAAGTTCATATCATAACTATGTCACAACTAAGTTATTTTTAAGTTTAACTAAATTTTTGCATATTACATTGTTTGTTTAAATACTGTAAATCATATACAGGGCTACACAAAAGAATTCGTAAGTGTTTCTGAGTATGAACGAAAATAGCTTAAAGGTGGTTTTTAAATGAGTTGTGCATTTTTACACTGGACTATATTTAGTATATACTAAGATATGTTTGCAGAATATAGATAAAAATATATACAAGGCCACGCAAAGAATTGGATACATGGCCGTCTATGGATAATAATCACTGGAAGTGTGATTTCAATAGTTTTAGGCGTAATTCAGTCTTAATTAAAGTTTAGCTAAATACTGGCGTGTATATAAAGATAGTAGGTTAAAATACGGGATTGTACAAAAGTCAGTATTAAATGTAGGATAATTTTTTAAGTAGGTTAAAAGCATACAGCATTTGTAGAGTTTTTGTACTTTAATACAAACGTGGCATTTTCTGAAATAAGCATATTCAGTCAGGATAATATCGGTATAACAATTACAATTTTGCAATTCTTAAATCTTTCAGATATTACAAATAACAGCATTGGAGTGGATCTGTGGTCAATATTTCCCCTTCGTTAGGGTCTACAGTGATAGCCTCTCCAGCCTCCAAGCAATTTTCGCGCACCGTACCAAACACTCATTAGTACTTAAAATTAAACAACAACTCTTAACACTAGTCCATAAATCTTCCTTTGGTCACGTATCGGGCCCACATTGGCGTTGAGGGCAATGAGCGAGCTGATGCACTGGCCAAGGCAGCAATAGAAAAACAGGCAATAGATTTTGAACTCCCAGTTCCCCGTCCCATGTCAGACGTGTCTTAAAAGACAGAATTCTTCCAGCCTGGCAGGCTGGGTGGGACGACTCTGACAAGGGACGCTACACACACAACCTCATGCCTAAAGTCTCTAGGAACCTACATCATCTCTCAATAACCACCACCGCATTCCTGACAGGTCACGGCCCTTTTAAATTTTACCTAAAAAAATTCCACTGCACCTCCTCGCCTCTTTGCGAATGCGGAGAGTTAGGCACACCAGAGCATAGCTACTATCACTGTACCCTAACGGAAACCTGACATATAAAATTTCACAGCTCACCCCCCAAATCCTGGCTATTAAACATACTCTCAAGGCCGGCACTGCTGGCAAAATTAAAGCATATTTATAAATTCCAAAAAGAAATTTGTGTTCTCACTTCCTAGCGATCATACGTAAAGTATCAGATCAGCACTCCAAATCTGAAATTTCTGGACTTACAGTGTGTTCCAGCACACACAGCATTGCCATAGTAGCAGCAACCTCTCCTTTTTCACCTGCTGCCTGTCGCGTGGGGACTTCTTGCCCCAGCGGGTGACGCCTAAGGGGTATCCCACACTAAGGCGACAAACGACATGTAGCAGCAACATGTAGCGCAAAAACCAGTCGAAACAAAGAACTAAGTTGTTTCAAACCTGTTTTAAACCAGTTTTTCCAGCGAATTCAAGCGACATGTCTTATGTGTCGCCTTAGTGTGGGATGCCCCTAAGTCATCGTTTTCTCTCCCGCTCTCTGTCGCGAAGGGGCAGTCTGAACCCCAGCGGGCAGAGCTTTTTATGTAAATTGTTATATTTTTATGTAAATTCTTTTTTTAAGACCTTAATAAAGGCAACCGGGAGGGACACTATGCTCTACAGACTTGGATTCCTCGTCTGAGCAGTCCCTCTTAGGCAATCAAATAACATGCATTGTTTTTTTTTAATTATTTCATTTAAACAATGCATTCTTCTAGGATATAACTAAGAAATGGTTACGTTGTTGACCTTTTTATTGCCTCAAGTTAAACGAACACTTAACTAAATTTAAACTACCTTATAGTTGAGGGAATTTGAACTACTGTTCATTAACAAAGAAAAATGTATTTTATAGTGTAATTATTCTTAAATTACCTTTCTATCAGTAAATTTCTGTACGTTAAGCAATAAAGAAGACATTTTAGAGATTTATTAATAAAAAATTATTAAACCTAAATCTAGGATAAGCATCATATACTGATTGATGCAACATATACTGATAATCTCTTCTTTGATGTTATGTACATCATAACAGTTCATTATGTGTTTTCACATATGTTCGAGGCATATATGGAAAAGAACAAAAATCATAATTTAAGGTATATGTCCTAATTTAAGTGTAGATCTCGTTTATAAGGTACGATGTAAAGGTTTAGTTTAAGTTATGATTTATACAATTGGACCATATTTAAATTATACCACAAAGTTACAGTTATATACTAAGTACTGTCATTTAACAGAAAACTTTTAATACTTATTGTAAAAAATTGTAATGTAAACGTGCTTGAACTTGAAAGCTGTAGATCAGATGTATTTGTAACAATATGCTTTTGAATTTGATATTTCTGCTTGCTGAATTGATAACATATACCAATTGATACAGTTTATTTTTTTACACAGTTAACTCTGGTTATCTAAAAACGAAACATGGTATAAATGTAATGTTTAAATTAAAGATTTCCAAAAAAATAAAGTTATTTTTTATTTATTTATTTATTTATTTATTTATTTATTTATTTATTTATTTTTTTTGTTAAAAGTACAATTTATAATCAATTTGCCCCACTATACCAAAATTATCCCGACACAAGACATAAAACTAAATCTAATATCGAACGTTTGCTATGACTATATGTGGAGTTTTACGATAAGAATGTGTTTCTTCATTTTTCTTTAAATAAATACAAAATAAATATGTCCTTTTTATTACTAAATAGTTATCGTTCAATTGTGCATTTTAGTGTATTTTTACAACTATATACTAAAATAATGATAATAGTGATTTAAAATAATATAGCTATAGATTAGTGCTCTTTTATCTTGCTAATATTCCTTGTCTTTATCATTGTTATGGTTATACTAAATATATGAAAACAAATGTGCTTTATTTCTTTTGTAATCTCTGTGGCTGGATATGAATCAATATTTAAAAATATATATATTATCACAGAAATAACAAATTTACTGCTGTTTGCTACCATTGTTGTTGAATTTTTTTTTTTTTTTTTTTTACGAAACATTTGTCTCCTTAAATTGCAGAAAATCTATGAGTAAGTAAAGCAATTTTTTCATTTTAAAATTTACCGAGTAAAATTGGTAGCTATATTATCATGTATGAAGCAGATTTTGTGATATATATATCGGAATTTTTGTGACTATCTTGCCGCTCGTCTTTTTTCACATTAATCGCTATTTTTCCTTATTGTACATTGGTATACTACATATAGTTGAGAATTAGATAACGATAATTATTAAAATGATTCTTTATATCAGTTAGACCATGACAAATGAAAATTTCAAAATGTCAGTTTTATAAATAATTACACAAAACAGTTTTTTAAAATGTTTTTTTTTCTCTAATTTGAGTTTGTTTATTAATATAAAATTTAAAGTTATAAATGTGCATATTGAAGAAAAAACATCAAAAAAAACTATTAAGAAAATACGTATATAAAAGAAATTATCAGATACAGGCAATATTTTTAAATTTACGTTCTATAAAATGTGGACAACATGTCCTTCCGCTCGGCACCAGGAGGAAGAGGTATTTTTTGGATTTTGAGATATTAGCAATTTTTACTCGAAAACAAGCAGTGAAATTCGAGGAACTCGATTATAGCAGTTTCGTTACCAGTTTTTTCCAATATTGAATTTGAAAGCGAATGTTTCTAAATTAATCGACTAAAGTTAACTTGGCTTCATTAATGGCGATTTATATTACATCGCAAAATTTGGCAATATGCCGCTAAGTGGTTTTTTTTTTATTTTATGCTAGGGGATATGAATGTTACTTGTTAGGGTAAAGGGAAAGTTTTCATTAATATCACTTATAAGAAGGGACCAAGGGAGCATATGGAAATTTAAATTTCGTAACAATTTAAAAAATAACTATTCTTACGTAAATGGATGTTCACGTGATGAAGAAAATTTTTTAAAAAATACATTTGCATTCGGGATAATACCGATTAAACTGACAATTTAGGAACTAGGTATTTGTCAATGATAGAAAAAGACATCGTATATAGCACCTTCTAAAACAAATATCATATACACTATATGGCCAAAGGAGACCGGTCACTTGTGATTTTAGACGTTTTGTTAAATATCTAGAGAATACATGAAGAATTAACCTGAAAATGCAGGTGTGTAAACAGTGTAGTATAGGTCATATATTTCCGCGAAGATTTTTTCCCGAAACCCTATAGGGGACCGTCAACAAATTGAAAACGAAGGAACATCTTTTGGATAACCCTGTAAAAACTAATGTAGCAAAAGCGTTCAAACTCGAGATTATTTTAAATGGTTTATTGTAATACACTGCGTTCATTTTTATGAGGACAGCAAGTATACGCGTAGAGAAATTAAGGTTTTTATAAAAACAGTCCCAAATTCGCCATGTTTTTTGCTTATAATTTGCAGAGTTCTTAATATAAAAAAAAAAAGTTTTTTTTTCAGAAAATATGACAAACTACATTGTACAAAATACCCTGCAATCAGAGTTAAAAAAATAATAATAATTGGATGGAATATGAGAAGGTTTACTAAAAAATGTTTCGCTGCGCATGCGCGAATGCAATCAAAATATAATGTGCATAATGTTTTACATATGCATTAGCTAAGTATAAATCACAACTTTTGTGAAAGTCTCAAAATCATAGCTTGAAAATTCTAAAAATTATCGTCGATAGAATAAGCTCGAAATCTGTTGTTCCCAAAAGGAAGCAAAAAGATGAGGGGTTGTATCCAAATATAGTATGTGCAATATTATGTGCGCTATCTTCGCACTAATCAACAGATATTTGATACAACCCCTCATCTTTTTGCTTCTTTTTGGGAACAGCGGATTTCGAGCTTATTCTATCGATGATAATTTTCAGAATTTTCAAGATATGATTTTGAGACTTTTACAAAATTTGCTTTTTGTATAAAATGTGTTTCTTGGATATGATTAAAACTATTTCCAAAAAATAATCTTCACCTTATATAATTTCGGAAATTTCTTTTTGAAAATAGCGGTACTCATATTGAAGGATCCGTGTCAATGCCTAGAAAGGGAAATTTTCTCTTATAGTAGTTTATTTTTCGCGCAACGCGTGACTTCAACGGGCTGGTGAATATAATGGTTAATATTATAATGAGATGACATCATTTGTAGAATGTCTGTAGAAATGTCTAGAAAGATTTCTCTGAAACTACATATAAAATAAAACTTATTCCATGCAGTATGCCGAGTGTTAGTGAATTTCACAGATTATTCTAATTGCAGTGTTGTTTACGGAAAACATAAAATTTCATCTCACTTTTTTCAAATAGTAGCCCAAGGAATTAGAACATTGTCATTACAAGACAATCGTTGCTCACATTTATGTTCCGTTAAAGCTATTTACCATAACCCACGCTGTAACTTACTTCTGGAATTTAATGAAAATCAATGTAAAAGGTTTTTAAGGGGTAAGGGCGAAGTGCAACTTTTGCTTTCTTTCTTTTTCCAGTTTAATAACCATTTTAAAACTTTATTTTTTTATGTAAAAAAACACTTGTTAGACAATTAACAAAATCAATTTAATTTACACCATATATAAAACAACATGTCCTTTTTTCCTTTTTAATCTTTGTTTCATGTATGCATCCATGCCGTGTCACCAATAATTTATGTCAGTAAACGAAGTGAGTTGTGAACAAAAGGATTTCAGAAGAGCGTCGGTTTGAGCGAGGCTCTGAGCTACGATTGTTAGTGAGTTTAATAAAAAGAATGTGCCTATAAAATACCCTATTGAATTATTTTTGTGTCGAAGGTAGACTGAGTTTCTACATGATCTGTCTTGGGTATAATAGTTTAATGAAAAAGCAATTGTGTTGTGATAGAGTTTAATAGAGTTTTTATGCATTTCGAATTTACTTGTGACGTTATGGACGTTGTAATTTAAAAATGTGTGCTTCACTTTCATATTGAGAGCGTTGTGACACCATTGTGCGTCTGTGTTAGAAGATTTATACTGCTAAATAGATTTTAACGTCGTGTGATTAGTGATACAACTATGACTGTGGATCGAGAATTATGCAAATAACAGATAAATTTACTTTGAGACTGTCCTAGCTATTTGAGGTAAGAGCAGTTTTTCGTAGTTTTGATTTAACTAAAATTAGCTATGTCAATTATTGATAACTTAAATAAAGAGGAGCTTAAGCTGGTGGTGGGAATTGGGATTAACTGCACAAGAAGGCATTAAAGTTATAAAATTGAAGAATTCTATAGATAAAAGTGAGCATTATAGAAATAAAGAATTAGTGAAGAGTATAGTCGATTATGCAGTTGAAGAAAATAAATACGGAAAGGCAACGGAGAAAACGAATTTAGAATTACTAGAAAACAGGAATTCTGCTTTTTCAGAATTTAGTGTCACCCCCGATGAAAAAAAAATATATATGTATATAAATATAGGTAGCACAAAATATATTTCAGTTTTAAGTTCTAAAACAAACGCTTATATTTTATATAAAATGGCGTCATTCGCATCCGCTGAAAAATTACATATTTACGACCCAGTCTTAAACAACATCTACAGTAAAATATGCATAGGACGCTGACGGCTATCGCTGAATAATACACAAGTCCCAAAAAAGAGATGCCGTCATTCAAGAAACTCTACCAAAAAAAAAAAATCGGCTATCTAATGATTAATATGTCTTCATACGTTCGTAATATTAATATAGACACTTAAAATTAAATATAGTTTATAATAGCTAAATGTTTTATCAGAAATCATTCATTTATATTTTTTCAAAATAAGACGTATTTTGATTACATTTTATTTTCTGTTGTTGTTGGAAATTGGCAACAAAAAGATATAATTATTATTTTTCAACTATTTTTCCTTTACTTTCCGCAGAATGGAGTACTTGCGTTGCCAAAATTAAACAAATAACGCTAAAAACTACAAAAAATTAATATCTCAAAAATAAATTGAGATGCAGATTCCAAAGAGATTGCATTTAAAAGTACTTTTTTCTCCGACACGACAGTATAAAAATGGAAAATGTGCGAGGCTTAGAAGTTTAAAAAATTGAAGAAGACTATTTAACAGTACAGTGATAAATCTGCTTTATTTTACTGCTGGCTTATGCAACGGATCGTTATTTTTTTCATACGACATTTTAATTGCTGGTAGAAAGAAATAGCATAGGGGAGACCGGGGCTAGTAGGCGCAGTTTTTAGTTATTGATTTTTATTAATTTTTTGTTTATGTTTTGTTATGAATCTTTAACTGTAAGTTTAAAGAACAGGCATTGGGCTATAAATACCCGGAGTTTTGAGTTTGTAGCTTTTGTAGTTTATGTTTAGCGGAAGCCTAAAGTGAAAGGAAACGTGTAGGTCAACTTACCCCGTCACGGGGCAAGTTTCTTATACCTATAAGGTAAGTTGGCATACGCTTTGTAAAAATTTAAATGAAGCTCAAATAAGGCACGCAGTTAAGCAAAACCAATTTCATTATTAACGGTATGTTTAAACAAAGGCGTTATAGCCGTAAAATGTAAATTCTAAATTATACAGACATAAAAATAATGAATAAAACATTAACATTGAGTAACTTCTATCCTACTCTATATCATCATCACAGTTACAGTTCTCACAAATAAGAATTCGGGTGTCTCCGTTTAGGCAATCCTCGTGTGCCCAAAATCTTGCATTGCAACAACTTTTCTCGTTGTTTGCTGTTTTTCAAGCTACCAGCACACACCAAACACCGAGACAACTTGCCCCGTGTTCAATGCGCCTACTAGCCCCATAATAAGTTTCTTCACAAAAGGGACACATAATCCTCTAAGCATAAATAATCCAAGTAAATCACATATGGGGTAGGTACAGTTAATCATACACTAAGAAAACCTGCACAAGTTAAATCGCAATTGTTAAGATAAGTATTAGAAATTAGAAAAAGAATGAAGCAACAAAAAATTACTTATGAGTGCAAAAAACAGAAAAATCGTAATAAATGTCCATTGCACGTAGGTAACGCTGCAAAACTACAATGAGGATTGTAAAAAGCAATAAGAAAGGTACTCTGTGAATGATTGCGCACTCTATCCACAAACAGGCGATTTATGAGGACTGTGCCCACTTACACCTGTAGCCAACTAGCCCCGGTCTCCCCTATTGGGGGCTAAAGAAAAAAATGCCCATTAGAGAAACAGGTAGAATTCGCGATTATTCGCAATGAACCATCCCAGAATTCAAAGTTTGAAAAAATTAAACTAGCGCAATTAGAGAAAATTAGCCAAAGTGCGTAGAAAGACGAGAGAAAGCGCATTGCTTTCTAAAGTAATGGTTGAAACTGAATCATTAAGCAATAACCTGGAAAATTTTATTAAAAGTATTAAGACATCAACTACTCCGATATCGTTGAGAGCTGAATCATTTAATCTTCTTTTTCCAATCACAAGAGAAAGCATTCAGGACTAAAAAATATACCTGAAGGGTATAAGACTTAAATTCATTTAAATGTTCTCGGTGAATAAGCGAGTAACTTAATGATATTTGTGTCTGAAGAAGACTTGATCCGTTATGATAAATGGAAAATTATAGTCTTGTTTTAACTGACAATTTACTTAAATAATTTCCGGGAACTGCAAAAATTACTACGGGGAAACTATCTACACTTCGCATCCATGCTGAGCGCCAGTTTCGAGTATTATTATCGGCTGCGTGAAGTAAATGATTTTAAATCATTATTCGGACTAATTGATTAAGACAGAATTTTCATTTCATAGGACCGCGAATTAATGAGTCAAGTAGCAAAGTAAACAAGCTGAATCCTATTTAAAACACCAGCAACGAGAATTTGATATTTTCTTAGCAGTTATAAATAAAACCAGTACTGAATTAAATGCGTATACTAGAAATACTGAAACTGAAAATAAACGAGAAAAAGCAAGTTTTGATATTCAAACATGTGTTTTCTTACGTGTTTAATAAATCTTCTTCATTGAAAAAAATTGATGAATCAGCATAAACTTTCTACTAGACATTTTTAAAAAATTATGTAAAAGTAAAAAATCAATACACTTTTTCCAAGCATTTTTTTTATAAACATTTTCAATTTTCTATAACACAATCTCGTTAGAGAAAGTTTCTGAATGCATGAATAAAATCAAGAGAAACGACATATGGAAAATGAAATAAGGAATGAAAGCATTCAATCAATGAGATTAGAGATATTTACTTTACTTTTTAAGAATTTTGTAAAACTGAATATTTCTGAACCTGTGAGATAAAATTTTGCATTAAATTTAAAATAACAAAATAAGCTTCAGCCTGAGTGACAAAATAAGATGAATGGAAGGAGTCTAAAGAATTTTTCTATTGATCACCGTTGTGATAGTGACCGTTTGTAACGATCGCGACGTCACGGCGACGTCAAATCCAATGGCTTTGCTGCTATAACAATAGTGTTATAGCAACAAATTAATATCAACATTTCTCCATCTAGAGAATTATTTTGAAAATTTTAGTAACAAATGACATATATGAAGAAATATCCATAAATGTGTGTGCTTGTATAACATACACCCATTTTGTATTACATAAATAAATTTATAACCGTCTTTTAACATAAGTGTATTACGTCAATTTCTTTTTAAATAAGTATCTTTTCGCCAGAACCCCCCCCCCCTCCTCCATAAACATACCTTTATCATAGCCATATCATATTTAGTTTCTTTCTTTAAAAATTCCATACAAAATGTAATTTAGAACGCCTTTCACACATTTCGCCCTTTTAAGGGGTCTCAGGACTCTTAAAATTGAAAAAAAAAAATGAAAAAACAAGACCATTTTCAACATTTAATATCTTAAAATGTATTTGATTTTAAGACCGAATTTTAGTTGGGATAAAAGATATAATTATGTTGTTTCATTTTATGTATTCATGGAATTGCAAGATGCTGAATTAGTATTTATAGGGGGCTCCAAACTGTCAGACATTTGACGAGCAGAAAATCGGCATGAGAGATTACGCGCAGGATTACAAAATAAATTTCGCAACTAAAAGGAGAATTTTGGTGCCTACTTATACTTCAGATCGTAATGATTACCCTGAACCAAAATAAATTTGTATTTAAAGCATTTTTATATTTTTAATACAAAATTGTATTTAACTAATGCAAAATTTAGAAAATTTCAACACCATAATCACCAATAAACATATTTTTTTGAACAATAAAGAGGAAATATTTTAGGTTCAATATATGCAACATGAAACATTATTTTTTGAAAATTTCATGAAAAAATATGAGTAAGTTTTTGAGATATCGTGCACGTTATGTTCAAAAACGCCATTTGGAGAAAAATGATTTCAAAATTTCGGAAACGCTGCTTCAGATATTGTGCAAGTATAATTCTAAAAGACATAACTTTTGTTCTAATGGGAAGTTTAAGAAAGCAATTATATCAAAATGTTCAGAAAAGATAGGGGTTTAACATATAAAAAAATTAAAAAATCGAAAATTTTAAAGCTTTAAGAGTCTTAAGACCCCTTAAATTTCGATTTATTTTTACAAACTGTTGTGTACAAACATTAACGTCCTTAGAGTGACAACCATATCTTATTTGCAGTTTCTATCTGTAACAGTACCATAGAAATCGTAATTTAAAAATTTTTTAGAACGTTTTAAATCCATTTCACCCTTTTAAATTTTATTTTTTTTACCCTTCTGAGGAAGAATTTATATATTAAAAATGACCGACATGCAAAATTTCAATTTTTTATAGTAATCAGTATCACAAAATTGTAATTTAGAACTCTTTTATCTCCTGCACACTTTTAAATTTCGAATTTTTTTTTTTAAACTGTCTGTCTATTTGCGTCTTAAAAGTAGCAGCCATGTCAAACTTCACGTTTCCATTCTTAAAAATTCCATAGAAATCGTAATTTAGAAAGTTTTTTAAGTGCTTTTCGTGCATTGAACCCTTTAAAATTTGTATTTTTTTTTTTTACACTGTTCTTAAAGCGAATTTAATCTTATAATTAAATACCATGACTAATTTCAAGTTTCTAACACTTTTCAAATTTTTTAAAAGATAAAATGAAAGAAAAATAAAACTTTGAAAGTGTGTTTTGATTTTGCACCTCACTGAGGGTAGGGTGAATCACAAAAATATAGCTTATGTTGTAGTAGGGACTGTCATCATTACTTTTGAAATTTGTTCGTCAGCTCACACAAACGTTGCTTCAACATTAGTATAGATTTAGAAATTTTTAAAATACAAAAGAAAAAACTTTTCAATGTGAACATTTCTAACCTTTTTAATGTACCGTGTGAACATCATTTAATAGTTTTTAAGAAATATATAAAAATCTATTAAACAGTTTTATCAAAAATATCTTATACATCAAATTTATTCTTCAGTCGAATGATTACAGTGTTAAATATAAATTCATAAGCCAAAAGAACGAGTTTATTAGACCAGCAAATATTACATATGATTGATTTTATTAAATCGAAAAAAATCGCAAAAGTTCAAGCCGTTCTTCCGCTAATTCAATTTTCCAACACAATTCAATTTTAAAAGTTGTGTCAGATTGAAAGTGGACAGCTGTCACTATCGAACGAGAATTTCTTTGAAATATCTTTTTAATTAAATATATAGCAAAGTTTTAAAATACTCGAATTAATATCACGCCCCTTTCATTGAATCTCTTTTGAATACGTGAAAATTTTAGAAGAGGTCTAGTAACGAAATAATGTTTTAAAATAAATTTAAAATTCCTTGAATTTTTCATATTTTTATATTTATTTCGTTTCAATTTCTTTTATTTTCTGCCAAAATGCACTCTTGTTCTCTTTTGATTGTTTTGATTATTTATGTCATTCTGTAAATAAAGAACTGAAACATAAAAATAGTTTCTAATTTGTATTTGTGAAAGTAAAACAATTTATCAACGTGACGAGATACATTTATTTGTTCTTATTCTCACTGTTTCAAAAAAATTGTTAAAATACAAAAGCAAATTTATGTTGTAAATTAATAAAATAAATTAATATCACGCATATAAATTATGTTCCGAGAAAAATATAAATCTTTTGAGTTTGAATGTATGATGTACAAATCCGAATGTGCGGAGAGAAAAAAATTTGGACCACCTACTGAGCTACTAAAATATAAATAAACTGAATGCAATTGTATGATTATAAGTTGTATTGGATATCATGGTACCTAATTTCAGACGAAGAGGTAGCGGAGCTTTGTCATTTTGCAGAATCTTAAAATCACTTTTCAGTCACTGTAGTCTGAAAGGACAGAATAAATTCATATTAAACGCCATTTATCAGATTATGTAATTTCATAAGCATAACAGTGGATACTTTTTTTAGATCAAATCAGCCAAACCAGTAAAACTCTTCATAAGTTACAATAAAATAAAAAATAAATAAAATCCATTCGTTTGAAGACGTCTTAATGATAAAAATACTGTATATTTAAGAAAATTGTTTCAAAAATTAGTCAACCATTGTACAAATTAAATTACACTTTCTACATTAAAATGTCATGCGTCATATCCCTTCAATCAACATATAAATTTTTCTTTAATTGTATGTAGATTTTCGTATTTAATGTTCTCTTTTTTAACATAAAAATTATTAACTTTGCTTTGATGTTTCTGAACAGCAAAATATGTACATTGGGCAAAACTTCTTTTTATTCAAGTTAAATTAAAGTAAACATCATTTATTTTTAAAAAAGTTGTTATATTTAGTACGAAATATTATTTTATAAAATGCTTGCAATTGTTATAGTCTTTGAAAATATTTTGCTAGCATTCTTCGAATTTGAGTATTTATGCATAATTTTTGACCAGATTTTTTGTGTTATAAATATGTTTTCTCTGATTTTTGAGACTTAGAATTCATGAAAAATCCCTCATAAAATGCAACTTATTGTTTAACACGTTCACGCCCGCCGGCGAGGTGGGTCACACTCGACTGTCTCAAGTCTGCAAAGTCTCCGGCTTTTTGAATACCAGTATTTTAATACAGAAAATGTTGTTTTATTTAATTAGAACAATTGGGCTATTTAAAGGAACAACATTTTCTGTAAACTAATAGTGGTGTGAAAAAAGCCGGAGACTTGACAATCTGAGACAGTCGAGTGTGACCCACCGCGCCGGCGTGAACGTGTTAATAGACGCATTAATGTTATTCTACTTAAAGTTGATGACGTATAAATGCAAAAATGCTCTTGCACCTAAAGTATTGAAGCAAGAATTGTTTATAAATAGCGCATAACGAAACATGGAAATTTCGGGAACAAAATGCGAAACCTTCCTCCTCATTTAAAGCTTTTCTATAGCACAATTTACTATTTCAATATATTACATTCAGTTTCAACTTCACCAGTGGAAGAATCTCAAATTAGAGACCACGATTTCGTTTTTCATATTTAAAGGTCAAATAACTCCATCCACTTGATGGCATTGGAGGTCTGTTGTATCTACTGCGAATAAAAAGAAGAAGATGAAACGTTTTGAACCAGAGTTGTCCTAAAATATTTATCGCATTTTGGTGTATGATTTTTAATAGACCTATTAGCGATAAATTAGATCAATTAAATGCAAAGAAATTTGTTAGAGTCTCAGACATATAAAAGATAGTGCGCCTGGTATTTTGATATATTAAGCTAATGTTTAAAACCAGATATTGTAAATAATTGAAGTTGGTTGATTTAAAGTAGGAATTTCCACATAGTATTAGTACAATATTAGTATGCAATATATTAGTATACCATATATATTAGTATTTTATTTGGTTGAGTACATAATTATGTATTTTGAATGAGCAAAATACGAAAAAGTTTTACTTTTAGAAAAATTTAATAAAGAAATTTAATGCAATAATAGTGAACCAGATTTAATAAATTTGATCAATGAATAGAGGTAGAAGAAAATGCAAAAGTCTCATTATTTTCAGAAACATGGAACTCATGTTAAATGGTCAAAATTATTATCTCTTATTGTAGGGTTTGAAATGTAATAAAATGTGACTCCAGCTGGATTGATATGCTAAGTTTCATATTTTTTTTTATTCTGTAGGTTTTGACATAAATTCCAAATATCTTAAGTGTTGTATTTTTCTTACGCATTTTTGAGGTGAGTTTCAACATGGCGTCCAAAATGGCTGCCATTTACTATCTTCTTTAAAATTTGTGCGGCATATGCTTGACCAGTATGTCAAATTATATGTTTTTGGAGTCAAGAAATACAAATTTGCAATCAAAATAGGCTTAAATTGAGTTTTTCTTAGTTTTTTTAGTGATAAGAGGCAAATAAAGCACAAGAAATATGAAAGACATTATATATATTAGTGTTTTATTAACCAATTATATACAAACAAAATACTTAAATGAAATAACATAAATAATTGAAGATGTAGAACAGAATTTATTGAAAACAGCATTTATATGTATATGCGGTACTGGGATGTTACATATCCTCTTCTGAATCACTACTGTCACTGTTGTTATATTGATAGTCATTTGTATTGTTACAGTCACTGCATTTGCAGAGGGTAGTACAAACCAGAGCATTTCCCAACTGTACACGTTCTCTGACACCCACATTTCACACGTTCGGTAACCCCTTTGGACGCTGGTAACTCCAGCCATTTGATTGGTGAAATTACTCCTTCGCTATTAATATCCCAACCATTACCAATAAATGGGGGATATTGTTGGTCGAGGCAAGTTATTGCTCAAATATTCTTCTCCCCTCAGTGTATCTATTTTTCATTTTCATAATGATCTCGGTGAAAGCATTTGCGAAGTCTTCAGGAGTTTTCATGGCAGGTGCTTTTTACTGATTGTACAATTACTATTCCGCTTATAATACACACTTTTTCTATCAGAGAAGTCATTGAGGAGTCGAATGTTCAAATACGGGAGAGCAATTATATTGCTCTATTTCTGAAATAAATAAACTTTTGTCAGAAGGAATATGAAGATATCCATCAGAACAAAATAATGATCTTGACCAAAAAAATCTTAGTTTCAAGTTGCATCTTTTAAGTTTGTAGACTGTTGAGGTCTTGACTCCATAACAATAAGGAAATGAGAAGAAGTTGTATTGAATATCTTCTCGAATTTCCTTCACAATGATCATCAATACTCCACTTGACGATGGCTGCATTGTAAAACATTCTTAGCGACATGGAGGTCTGAAATTGATAGTATTCCCTGGGCTGCTAGAGACTGTATTTAGACAGTACTTTTCAAAAAACTTGAAACAATGTGTAATATTTATAGTGCACACAGGAAATACCTTTCAAGAGTGCTATCATTCTGAGTTAAACCAATTAACTCCATCAATGTTCTTCAGGTCTTTGATTTTTTTGTTCCAAATTCTGCTCTGCAAACAGTTTCGAAAACGGCACATTGGATTTGGATACTGCAAATCTACCAGATTCAATAGCATTCCATACATCTTGATATGTTGTTTTAAAGTCCTTTATCTGTGCTATGTATATTGGAATGTGTCTTGCATAATTAAATAAGTCATGAGCAAAATGATACTTGATTTGTTCTTCTATTGATGCGAGATGCAATTCCCAATTTCCCTGGCGAGTAGCACGGATAAAATGCGAAAAAAAAATCCACATTGGTTCATATATTGTAGAAGGAACTTTTCCATATCACCACTGGGTTTTTTAATATGTGGAAGACAAACTTTTTCAACTACTGCTTTGATCCCTTCAAACAAAGTTGTAGCTTCAATTTCAAAATTGTGCAATTTCTCACGTAGTGAGTTGCATTTTTCTTGCAGGGAAATAATTTCTGTAAAATGTTCCAAAGAGAAGGTCGTAGCATGCATAAATGATGCATGGGAAACTCTATTCCTCTAGTGTATTTCTTCCCCAAAAATCTGACGAATTGTTGAAGAAGAGTACAGACCAATTTCAGTACATATGAGATCAAGGCCACTAACTTCAATATACTTTCCTAGTGCATGGGAAGGTGCAAAACAAACATGAAGTTCTCCCTTTCGGAGCAGCCACTTTTGATTACCGCTATTCAATTGAATTATAAGAGCATGTTCATGCAACTTCATGCCCATGTTCATTATGACTTTAGTTTCGTGTATCTGAACTAAGGTTGCAATGCCTTCAGTCATGCACATAACTGTGTAAAGGGCATTATTGTCTGTTGGTGCAGTCTCATTAATGGTACCACTGTAGCACAATTTGTTTTCTTATTCTTATTTCTATTACCTTGTATCTGAAGCAGAAAGGAATTTGATGAAGCCTATGTGAGCATAATATCCTTTTTGAGTGCCATTTTTTGTCTAACTTTATTTGGTTGTGAGATGACTGGGACACTTGTTTTTGTAGATAAAACTTCCATTGTGCCACCACGGTGTGAGTAACAGGAAAAGAACCATGCTAAATCAATAATTTTGTACTTCTTTATAATGTCAATGTTATTGTATAAAGTAAAATTAGTGAAAGGTATTGCTAAAGATTTAGCATTTTCGCTACCATCATCTATCTCCGATGAGAACATTGAAGTACAGAGCTTTTTGGCTGGCCTGGGTGAAAATTCGTGAAAGGTTTTTGAACATGTACGATTTTTGTAGCAGAAAATATGACATCGGCACAAAAGGTACTCATCTGCGGACAGTTTACTTTCACAGAGTGGAGCAAACAATGACTCACCAAATTTTACTCGCTTCGTAGCGGATTCTTTCAATTTTTTAAGATTGTCTTTTCCACGTTTTGACATGATTGTCCACCTTTCAAGCACTTTAAGCAATTCATTGTGTATTCACAAATTTTAACACAGTCTCTAGTACGAGTAAGTATCGTACAGAGAACACACCTTTCACATTTCCATAAAAGAGAAAACAAGCTACATTAGTAATTTTTATAATTTATAAATAAATAATAAATAACTGATTTTAAGAATATTTTGATTGTAGATTTGTATTTTTTGAATCCAAAAACATATAATTTGACATACTGGTCAATAATATGTCAAAAATATTAAAGAAGTCATTATATGGTAGGCATCTTTGAAGCGATATTGAAAATCGCCTAAAAAATGTATGACTAAAAAAATGGTACCTAATATATTTAGAATCTGCATGTCAAACCCACAGAATAAAAGAAAAACATCAAACTTATCAATAAAAGCCAGGTGAAAAACATTTCAAACTCTACTATTAGTTATCTTTTATTTCATTAGATTTTTGAAAGATATTTTTCTTTCATATTATAAATATGGGTTATTAAATATAATGTCATTACTATTTTCACTTTCCTTTCACGATGTAACTTCTAGCTAACGAAATGCTTAAGGTATCTTCTAAAATGTGCTGGGAGTCAGGCAAGGTATTGAGGATGTTAAAGCACTTCGACTGCTATAATGACAGAGACATAATATACCTCCTCAACCTCAATATATCATTGCAAAGTCGAAGAATGGACTTTTGTGCAGTTACTCCAGTTTATCTAATAAAATGTTAATTGAGAAGTCTAATAGTAATATTAACAGCTATGTAATTGTTGAGTATGACAATGAATTTTTCTAGTTATCGATTAACAAGATAGATAAAGTCAAAGAAAGCACAATGGTAATAAGTGACCTCAAAGGTTCATTCCACTTTTGCCCTCCAGAACCCCTACAAACTAGCGTTAGATGAAAAATATGACAATTTAACCGGACGTTTGACCGAAAAATCACAATATTTTTTTTTTTATAAAATATGGAATTTTTTTAACGAAATTGACCTGAGATATCTCCCCAAATTATCTCCACTCAAAACACCCGAAGTGGTCAATAATTGAGAACACTTACTTGGACTAGTTGCCATTTCTAAAAAAATCAAGTGGTTCAGATTTCCCACTCAATGAGTCTCATAAAAGCACTGACTTTTGTCACGTAGGTGTGAGGCGAACATAAGTTCGCCTCACACCTACGATAAACCGTTATAGATAAACCGTTTCTTATCAGTTACTCAATGCTTGTGCACTAGAAAAACAATCCATGAAATTGTACCTTTATCTGCCAAAAGAATGTCGCAAGTTATAAGATGCTTTAATGTGATACTTATCCAACAAGCACTCTTATTTTATATATGTACAAAATTTTACAATTTAAATGCTTGTATTTCTTTATTTCAAAAATAAATCAGAAATTGTTATAATATTCTAATAATTAATTATCAATTAGAGAATTCTCCCTTATTTATGCAATGAAGAAATATCGCATATTTTCTGTATTAATTTATATTATTACTAGCAAATCCCGCGCTTTGCTCGCGTAATATTTGAAATATGCCAAGTGATATTTATGTGTCTAATTTTTATTAATAGAAATTACACTTTTAGGAATAATTCAAAAATTACTATTTAAAACATAGTTTGACTAAACTTCATTATTACACTGCATTAGGCAGAAATGAGACATAAATTAATAAAAAGAAATAAAACTAAATAAATGATAATTTAGAAAATATTTTGAAACTTTTATATGCTCAATTAATACGCTTATTTCAGTATTTATTTGAAGTTTTGAATTTTTTAGAAACAATCTTCTTACATCTTAAAATTAACCATCATGTCAAATTCCAAGTCCTACCACCTCTCTAAACATAAAGGGCTATGTTGAAATAGGAACTGTCAGCATTAATTTGCCAACATTAAATTTGAAATCGGTTTGCTATTTCCTAATATTCCACAGAAACGTAATTTAGAAAGATTTTAAACGCCTTTTTTAGAACGTTTGTTGTTCCTGTGAACCCCAGGTGGTAGAATCATCCGCATAAAATATAGCCTGTGTAGGATCAGAGAGTGTTACCATTGATTCGCAATTATTACATTTATAATCGGTTTATATTCCCTGAAATTGCATAAAAATCGTAATTTAGGACTTCTTTAGAACGCTCTTCGCTTCACCCCTTTCTAATTCGAATTTATTTTCAGCAGTCCTTCGAGGGAATTTATATTTTATAAGTAACTACCATGCCATATTTAAAGTTTCTATCCTCTTCAGTATCATAGAAATCGCAATTTAGAAAGTTTTTCGCTTTTCCAACCTATTGGTGGTAGTGGCACAGACATAAATTATAGCTTATGTTTGAGCAGGTTCTATCACCAACAATTTGTCACCATTATTTTTTAAATCGGTTTGGTATTTGATAAGATTGCATAAAAATTGTAATTTAGAACGCTTTTCGCTCACCTCATCCTTTTAAATTTAAAATTTTTTTTCGACTGTTCTTAGAAAGCAGTTGCATCTTATAAGTAAATAATATACCACATTTCAAAATGTTAGACCCCCTCAGTTGTGCAAAAAAACGCAAATTAGAACATGTTTTGCTCTTGCACCCCCAGATGGTAGTGTCAGCAACATGAAATATAGCCTATGTTGAAGCAGGGACTGTCACCATCAATTTGCAACCATTACTTTTGAAATAGGTTTGGTATTTCCTGAGACTGAGTAGAAATCGCAATTTAGAACATTTTTACAAAGTTTTTTGAACGTTTTTCGCGCATTTTCACCCTTTTTAAATTTCCAAATTTTTTTAAAACTGTTCTTAAAGATCATTTATATCTAATAAATATGTACCTTGCCTAATTTCAAGTTGATAGCCCATACCGATCACAAAAATCGAAATTTAGGACTTTTTTGCTAACCTCCGGTGATAGTGACATCGACATGAAATAGCGTCTATGTTAGAGCAGAGGCAGTCAGCATAAATTTGCCTACCATTACTTTTGAAACCAGTTTGATTCTTCCAGAGATTGCTCACAAATCGGCATTTACAACGTTTTTAGAACGATTTTTGCGCATTTTCACCCCTTTTAAATTTCAATTTTTTAAGAAATGTTCTTAGAGATCATTTATATCTAATAAATATATATCATGCAAAATTTCACGAATCTAGGTCCGTTCGTAATTCAAAAATTGCATTTTTAGAACGTTTCTAGTGCCTGCATCTCCTCTGGGGTAGTGGAAACAGACATAAAATACAGCCTATCTTGGAGCAAGAGCTGTCACCATCATTTTTAGACCATTATATTTGAAATCGGTTCAGTATTTCCTGAGGTTGCATAGAAATCGCAATTTAGAATTTTTTTTTACAACGCTTTTCGCGCATTTTCACCCTTTTTAAATTTCAATTTTTTTAAGGAAATGTTCTTAGATATCTTACAAGTAACTACCATTCCAAATTTCATGATTCTAGGCCCTTCCATAACACAAAAACGCAATTTAAAACGTTTTTTTTTTTTATCCTGCAACCCCAAGGTGGTAGTGATACAAACATAAAACAGAGCCATGTTAGAGCATGGTCTATCACCATCTATTTACAACCTCTACTTCTGAAATCAATTTGATACTTCCCAAAATTGAGTAGAAATAACCATTTAGAATGTTTTTTAGAACCCTCTTCGCGCATTATGGCACCTTTAAAATTTCGAATTTTTTAAGAACAGTTCTTAGAAATCCTTTATATCTAAAAAGTAACTAATATTTCAAATTTCATATTTCTAGGCCCTTCAGTAACGCAAAAATTGCATTTTTAGAACGTTTTTTGCTCCTGCACCCCCTTTGGGTTAGTGGCACCGATATGAAATATAACCTATCTTGAGGCAATGGTTGTCACCATCATTTTGACACCATTATTTCTTAAATCGGTTTGGTATTTCCTGAGATTGTGTAGAAACCACCATTTAGAACGTTTTTTAGAACGCTTTTTATGCATTTTCACCGCTTTTTAATTTCGAATTGTATAGAAAATGTTCTTAGATATCATTTATATCTAATAAGTAACTAATTTTTCAAATTTCATATTTCTAGACCCTTTAGTAACGCAAAAACCGTAATTTAGAACGTTTTTCGCTCCTGTACCCCCCCCTTTTGGATAGTTACACCGACATAAAGTATAGCCTATCTTGGAGCAAGGGTTGTCACCATCATTTTGACACCATGATTTTTTAAATCGGTTTGGCATTTCCTGAGTTTGTGTAGAAACCCCCATTTAGAACGCTTTTCGCGCATTTTCACCCCTTTTAAATTTCGAATTTTTTAAGAACTGTTCTTAGAAATCCTTTATATCTAATAACTAATATTTCAAATTTCATATTTTTACGCCCTTCAGTAACGCAAAAACCGTAATTTAGAACTTTTTTGCTCCTGCACCCCATCTGAGGTAGTGGCACCGACATAAAACATAGCCTATGTTAGAGCAAGGGGTGTCACCATCATTTTGACACCAATATTTCTTAAATAGGTTTGGTATTTCCTGAGATTGTGTAGAAACTACCATTTAGAACGTTTTTTAGAACGCTTTTTGTGCATTTTCAACCCTTTTAAATTTTGAATTGTTTACAAAATGTTCTTTGATAGCATTTATATCTTCTAAGTAACTACCATTCCAAATTTCGTGATTCTAGGTCCTTTTATAACACAAAAAGTGCATTATTAGAACGTTTCTTGCTCTTGCACCCCCTCTGGGGTAGTGGCACCGACATAAAATATAGCCTATGTTCTAAGTTGGACTAACACCATCATTTTGATACCATTACTTTTGAAATCGGTTGGTAGCTCCAGAGATTACCTCTAACAAACAAACAATTTTTACTTTTTTATAATATTAGTATAGATATACATTATTACTATTACTATTATTCTGTTTAGATTAAATAAGTACCGAAAAAATTCTTAGATAGGCCCATGTTACCAGAGAAAAAAAAAAAGAATAAAAAATCCGCGGCGCTGTCAGATTTTATTTGGGTACCAGAATCTAAGACGAAATTAAAAAAGAAAATTCTGCGAAAGTAATATTTTTAGATTTTTTACTTTCTCTGCACACTGACGCGCGATAAAATATATAGCTAATGTGGATTTAATTTTTATTATTTTTTTAGGGCTCCGTTCTTAAGAAGTAAAAACGAAACCATTGTAAGATCACTCCTGTGCCTGCCTGTCCGTCTGACACATCCATTTTAGTCGTAAACTATGTCACGTAGAAAGTTCAGATTGGCTGGAGTAATAAATGCTATTAAAACACAGATTTATAATCGTGTGAAAGCTTTCGTAGCGCTGAACTCAAAAATATATTTCTTTTAATTTTAGGTGTTATATTTTCAGAGATATTGTCGAAACTTTAAATCAAAAATATGTTCCCCACTGTCCCCCTCTATTCCCGAATCTACTGCAATTAAAATTATAAAAAACTGTAGCGATTACCCTAAGTCACATAATTTTTGAGAAGATCACATTTTTTCGTCGCACATGATTTCGATTTGTGGGCGTTCAGCAAAGGAGATGAGGAGCGCTGGAGGTACAGTTGTGGGAAAAAAAAGTAAACACCAACTCCTCAACAAATTATCGTAGACGAAAGTTACTAGTACCGAACGACTGGAAATAAAGTCTACTTTTAAATGCGGTATATAAAATTTGTATAGGGGGGCATCTACATATTAAAACGAATCCTAACTTCATTTTTTTTCAATGTCCATACCCAATTTTAACGAGATATTTCGAATATTTGGTTCAAACTATGCCTAGACACGAAATTTCAAGTCATTTGAATCATAAGTTTTTGAATTATAAACATTCAAAATTTAGTGCTTCTAATGTTGTTACATTTCCATATTTTTATTTATATCCCCTGAAATTATGCTCCTAATGGGCTAATTTTTTGTGTAGCAAAAATATTAATATACCCAAACATAAATACGCTGAATTTGCAATTTTTATAATTTTATGATGTGAATTATGAATTATGAAATTAATATTCGAAAAAATTATGAATTCAAACCTACAATTTTTTTTGATGGATTTAGATTTATTAAGTGGAAAATTATGGAAATCTAAAATTTCACACTTTTCTTCCTAGTAATTTTCAAATTATGCTTAAAAAACGGCAAAATGATTGTTTAAGGGGCCCTCTATGATAAAATTTTGATTTTTTTTATGCTATCCTGTAATCTAGCAGGCTTCATTGACTGCTTGGATGGTGGTTAAGGAATCTTGATCAAGAAGGATATCAAGAGAAGGGTATCTCTCGGTTAACAATCGAGTACCGAACTTCAGTTTGGATACAGTCCTTAAAATAAGCTCGTTTTAAAATAAGTAATTTTTCGGAAACTTATGGTACGAATTGCATAAAAATTTGTTTTTAGTTTAATTTAAGGGTGTAGAGCTCATTTATGCTGTCAGAATTGTGTGCTGCCATTGAAAAAAACAAAATAAAGGTTCGTTTTAATATGTAGATGGCCTCCTAAGCAAATTTTATGTACATCATTAATAAACTTTTTTACCAAAAATAAAACCGACTTCAAAAACTACTGCAAAGTAAAAAGCGCACTTTTTGCTTTTATCGTGCAATCTGATTAAAATTTACATGTTCTCATTTCTTGATACAATTCAGATGTTTTCATGTATTAATTTAGTTTGCTTCTGTATTATTTAGCATTTTAAATAATGGTTGGCAATTGAGAATTGTAAATATGACTGCCGATTAGAAATTGTGAAGAAACATATTGGAGAAGATCCATTAGTGAATGTGAATGGGAATATCGCCAAATTAGTCAGTTACAGCCAAGTTGGCTTCATTTATGACAACTTATTTTGGTCGCCAAATCTGGCGATATTTCACCAAATGGCGCCAAGTCTGGCGACAACTTGGCGATAACGCATATGCATACATAGCTTTATGCTTATGAATGAAAAACCGGTTACAACAATGAAAGATAATTTGCGAAAAATCCTTTATTTTATTGGTTTTTGTTGAATTACTAAAAAACTACTCAACCAATTTCGATGAAACGGAAGTGGTACCAATTCGCAAGTATCCTCTTTCAATTAAAACCAAAATCACATAAATCGGACAAAAAGTTCCGGAGCAATCGGTGAACATACATAAAAAAAAAAAAAAACATACATACGCGTCGAATTGATAACCTCCTCCTTTTTTCGAAGTCGGTAAAAAGTAGACTTTATTTCGAATCGCTCGGTACCAGTAACTTTCTTCTACGATAACTTGTTGAGGAGTTAGTAGGGGGTGTTTACTTTTTTTTCCACGACTGTACCTATCATCTTAGAAGTATAACAGGATTGTTGATAATGATTTTCGGAAATCATTGTCGGTAATTAGTCGAAATATTAACCCTTAAACACATGGACGGTTTGGACATACATAATGACACGGTTGGTGTACTTTATGCGGCATCAGCTTTTAAAGCCTAGACAAAAACTTTTAATCATACATTTGTGTAATGCAATGCCCAGTTACTAATTCATTTATTTATTGAACGGAACACTCTGTGCGCGAGTAAATCTTACACATGACCGGTTAGTAGTTATTTATTAATTGGCAAACACATACGAAAACACATATATGTGAGTTTTAAGATCTGTTTTTTTCTGATTTTTTCACCCCTTAAGCGTCGCGCCTGATAAGCGTGGGCTACATTTTTTTTTTAATTCAGATTATTTGATTGGCACCATTTTTTGAAGTAGAAATATTCACCGTATTTAATGGCAGATAAAATGATGCGAGAATAATGTCAATTACACTATTTTTAAAAAAACTGGAGGAAATCAAAAGATCGGAATTAAAGAAAAGTTCCCTACACTGAAATCACGACTATACTGAAAATCACGGGAGTGAAATTAAGGGGTTAATGAAATCGCACACGTTGAAAAAAAATGCTTTTAAATTTTAAAGTTATACATTACCTTTTTGATACGTGCGATAAAATCTACAGATAAAGTTTATCTTATTTTTATTATTTTTTTAATAAATATCTCGAACGCATAGGAAAACACCTATATTTGATATTTAATATCTAACCTGATTTTATCTGATTTTTTAATAAAATCGCACTCATTGAAAAAAATTGCTTTCTGATTTTAAGTTATACATTACCTTTTTGAAAAATCAATAATATCTACAGATAAAGCTGATTTTATATATTTTAAAATATCGCTTGTCAAAAACAGGGGAATTTTCGAAACCTCAATAAGGGAACGCAAATTTAAAACTACTCCAATAATTTGGGAATGAATAGCGTTTTTCATTTTATGTATATATATATATATATATAAATAAATTAAAACATATCATTAATTCAAGCGAAACAAGGAAATAAAAATTCAGTAAACATTGAAAAAATGGAAATATTTGTGGAACCAAGGCAGATTCTACAGGCCCAAGCGAAACAGGCCATAAAAATTCAGTAAACATTGAAAAAAATGGAAATATTTATGGTACCAAGGCAGATTCTACAGGCCCAAAGTACTTTACGTTCCACAAAATACATGTACGGTTTCATCCGTACGTGTGCTATATATGTTAATGTACAGTCGTGGAAAAAAAAATAAACACCCCTTACTAACTCTGCAAAAAATTATCTTAGAAGAAAGTTACTGATACCACACGATTGGTAATAAAGTCTACTTTTAAATGATGTATATAAAATTTGCTCAGGGGGCCATCTGCATATTAAAACGAATCATAACTTTGTTTTTTTTTTCAATAGCAGTACACAGTTCTGACAGCATAAATGAAATCTACATCCTTCAATTAGCCTAAAAACAAATTTTTATGCAATTCGTACGATAGGCTCCGAGAAATTCATTATTTTAAAACGAGCGTATTTTAGGAGCTGTATCCAAATTGAAGTTCGGTACTCGATTGTTGACCGAGAGAGCCCTTTTCTTGATCAAGGCATCTTAACCCTTTATCTACTGACTGTACCCATTAAAATTACATGTTATAAAATTCTTTTAATACATCAATTAATTGTAATACAGCTTTAGAATGAGTTATACATACATTACTTTATCTTGTTCCAAAAGCATTATGGGTTACACAAAACAAAAATAATATTTTTAAAAGTATAAATTATTTTGCCTTTGCATCTTTTTCAGCTTTCTTGGCGCTGTGGGGAGGAGGGGGATTTTTCAATTCAGAAATATTTCCATATTTCTATTGTAAAAACATAATATTTGTACATTTCCTAATTCTACAAAATACTAATAAAAATATTTTAAATAAAAGATTTGAGCTGGGTTATAAATATTGCACAAAATTCCTATAAATTCAAATTTAATGAATCCTTCTAAATCCTTCAATCCTTCTAAAATCCTTCTAAAATTTATTAAATGATTATGTAAATCTTCTAATGTAGTTTAAGCAATTCACGAAAAATGCTTTAGAAGATAAAATTTTCATGAATTCATAATTCAGTAGATAAAGGGTTAAACGCCACTCAAGCAATCATTGAAGACTGTAGATTATAGGATAGCATAAGAAATTTCAAAATATCTAGTCACTTCAATCATAGACAGCCCTTTCAACCACCATTTTGCCGTTTCTTAAGCATAATTTGAAAACTACTTGGAAGAAAAATGTGAAATTTTGGATTTCCTTAAAGCAGGACTTAAAAAATCTAAATCCATCAAAAAAATTGTAGGTTGCAATTCATAATTTTTTCGAATATTAATTTCATAATTCATAATTCATATCATAAAATTATGAAAATTGCAAATTCAACGTGTTTATGTTTGGGTATTTTAGTATTACTGCTACACAAAAAATTAGAACATTAGGAGTATAATTTCAGGAGATATTAATAAAAATGTGAAAATGTAATTTAACTTTAGAAGCACTAAATTTTGAATATTTATAATTCAAAAACGTATCATTCAAATGAATTCAAATTTTGTGTCTTGTCATAGTTTGAACCGAAGATTTGAAATATCTTGCTAAAATTGGGTATTGCCATTGAAAAAAAATGAAATTTGGGTTCGTTTTAATATGTAGATGGCCCTCTAAGCAAATTTTATATACATCATTTAAAAGTAGGCTTTATTTACAATTGTTCGGTACCAGTAACTTTCTTCTACGATAATTTGTTGAGGAGTTAGTACGGGGTGTTTACTTTTTTATTCCACGACTGTACGTGTGTCATATGTGTTACATGTGTTATATATGTTATATATGTCAATATATAGTATATCCAAATTTTGCATTTTTTGGCTTCTTATTGTTTATACAAAGATGAAACCGTATATGTAATTTGTGGAACGTACGGCAATTTGGACCTGTAGAATCTGCCTTGGTTCCACAAGAATTTCAATTTTTTTCAATGTTTACTCAATTTTTATTTCCTTGTTTCCCCTCAATTAATGATATGTTTTAATTTTTTATATATATAAAGGATAAAAATTCTTTTTAAATTCAAAAAATTCATTTATAACGTTATGTACTCACTTTTGTAGATCATCATTTGTATTAGTTTATACTGGTTATATGTACATATATACGATGAATGTATTATATTTTAGGTAATAATTAAATTAATCAATTGATGCCTGTCAAATGAAAACCTTTGTCAGACTGTCGGGACCGGAAATTTAATTAAAAAGCAAAATTTGACAGCATTTTCTGAAACATTCATTGGCTTTATCGAATAATAAAAAACGCGTTAACGATGTTAATTTTTTTAAATGCAAAAAATATACAGGTGTTCATATTTAGAATTTAAGAAATCAAACAGCACTTTCGATTTTGGATAAAGGCACAGAATTTTTCAATAAATTGTTGCAAAAAATGAGTGTTTTAACCTATTTTCCGAAAGCCTGATCCCAGGAAATCTGCATTTGAGACAGCAATCAATTCTTAGCAAAGAAGTGATACATTTATCAAAGAAATGAAATTTGATTTTAAACTTCTTATATAGTCAGGTCTACAAATTCCATGCATTTATGTATAAAAACGAGTTAGTGAATATGCGAAAAATGTCCGATTTGCCAAATGTTGAAATATATTTTGCGAAAACGCCGTAAGTGTTATAGTAGCTAATGCACTGTCCAATTCTAGAGCAATGGATTTAAGAAAAAAAGTAGAAAAGTAAAACTTACCAAAACAAGAAATGCTTAGAAGTGAAATACCACAGCGTACTCAGAAAATGACACGGTGGTACATTTTATCATTTATGTCTATAGCTTCAATATATAACACATTATACATATGCAGAAATTTTCGTTTTCCCAATAAAAATTGTAATTTCTCAGGTAATACTAACATTTTTTAATGTCTCGGTGTTTAAAAATACGCGCAACTATTGATGTGACATTTAATTTAAATGATAAAGTAATTTAATTTTAATTTAATTTTACAGGAATTTAAATGACATTTGTTATTTCAGAAATGCATTTACACCTACACGCATTTACAGAAAAACAGATTTGATTGTAAATATAAGTTTCATTTCTGATTAAGAATTTAAAATATATATAAAAACAAGAAATAAGAAAAAATATTCTCATTTGACTAATGGAAATATTTATTAATAGTATAAAAACAGACCGCGCTAAAGATTTTTAATTTAATAAAATGAAATAATCATGGAACAGTCTTTAAATTCCCATTATAAATAGAAATTAATACGTATTCTGTATAATACTTTTTAAATAAAAGTTCTCAAAATACTGTGTTTCATACGAATCAAGCTATTACTATAAAGTAAATATCTTAGTATAACTCGTGATATTTTCATGAGAGTTCATTAAAGAATTTCTGAAATCCGAAAATTTTAAAAATTGATCATACTAACAAAATTCAATATTTCAATGCTCTCTCTCCTAAAAAATGTTACGAAAAGAACTATAACTCCAGACTGTAACATTAGATTTCGTTGTCCCATTTTCCATCTATGAATGTTTGTAATTTGTTTTTACGAGAAGAAATTGAATCAAATTTCTCCGCTAATAAAGCTTTTCTTCTACTTCAAATACGTGCACATTTCAAGAAATAAATAAAAATAACTTTTCTAGTGTTTACCCATACTACATTCTCAAGCAATTCAAATTTCTTGAAACCAAATTACTTTTGAAGAAATGTAGAAATAAAATCTAAATCATAGATGCTTTATTTTAAGATGTAGGAACATACGATACATAAAAGTAAAACTTTTCCTCGTCTAGCAACTTTTTTTTTTTTTTTTGTTTCATATATGTGCTTTTATTTTCTTTTTCTGCTAAGAAAGGATATTACAACCAAAGCGAATATATGCTTAAAAAATAAATGGAATCAACATTATGCTTTTCAACATGCAAAAATGTTTTAGACGATACACATATTTCTGAATATTTTTTCAGCTCTAGTCAATAATTTAATTTTCTTTAGTGGTTATTTTTTCTCATTTCTCAATTATTTTTATTTTGTTTTCCTATCTTACTTTTTAATTATTAATTTGTCACATAATGATTCGAATAGATATAGGGTAGAGTAGCCAAATTTGGACCACTTCACTTATTTTCAGGTATAACTGAATTCATTTTTGGACTATTTGAAAAATATCACTACACGTAGTCTATCTATTCATATACTAAGTAAATAAATCTTTAGAACAATTTCTTTTTGAAAATCTTAAGTTTTATTTTAATAAAAAAAATTGTCAAAAGTGGTCCAAATTCAGCGACTGGTCATCTAAGTTGGATTCCCAGTCTCCTAAATTGAACTAAACAATATTAGGCTGCTTTAATGAGTGCGGAATATAACTAATTTTATTAAAAGCAAAGTTTGCGATTAATGAAATTATCATGCAAAAAACAGCAATAAAATATAATGAAATCAAATGTCTGAAAGTAAGATTAATATTATTTAATTCAAAATGTTTTCAAAATGTAAAACAAAGTTATAAGTAATTAAGAACAGAAATTATGGAACTGATTGCCGGTTACTTGAATATCATGTAAGAAGTGATGCAAGGATTACACGTGAATTTCTTTTGTTCATTTTTTATTCCAACGCACACAACATGGTACCATATTTGTCAAATTGAACACTAAATCATTTCTGCTATTTATTTATTTATTTTTTTTTACAACTTAGGCAAAACCAAATCATCACTGTCTTAATTTTCCTTTTTAGATTCTGAAATATCAGACATTTTTGCAACAGAAGTTTTCTTTACCTTATGTCTGTAGTTTTTCGCATTCCATCAATTTCTTTCCAATTGAATAAGGCTTGTTTTTTAAAAAACTTGATGTTGTAATTGCTTTTGTGCTTTGAGTAGTTTTTGTAGTTGTTTTTGTTTACTTTTTGTAGGTTTTTTTTTCAAGGTTACTTTATATTTGAATATGTTAACATACCTGTTTTTTGACTCCCTCTGTATTTTGGCTTAACTGATTTTGGCAAAGGAGATAATATTTTTAATGATTCTTTGGCTTTTTTTTGGGGGGGGGGGGTTGTAGCTTCAGCCCGCTTGCATGTCATTCTCCTAGGGGGATTCTTCACGCACTTGAAAACACACGCTCCGTAATGTTAATCCAATGGGCAGGTTATTTTCGAATTTCTCGTTTCAATTTGAATATTTTTAAATGATTTTTTTTTTTTGCATTGGATAGCTAAGTTCAATCTTTAATATGACTCTTTTTTACTTTTTCGATTTTAGTTGCAGATTATTTTCAAAAAGGTACTTTCAGTTTCCAAACCGGTTTGTAACTGAAAGTGCATTTTAAAAAAAATTAAAAAAAAGTTTTAATCAAAATTTTTGGGAAGAAACAGAATTCTAAAAAAACTTCTACATTCTTTAAATCATAATAGTATTGTATTGTCATTCAAATTACACATGTATTCATTGTTTTGGCTCAATAGGATAATTAAAAGTGATTTAAATTTGACTTGCAAGATTTGAACTAAACATACATATGTGCACTGGAAGTTAATATGATGCTTGTTTATTAGTAAAAACTTACTGATCTGCAGCTATCTGCAGGAATTTGTTTAATTTTTCAATACTTTAGGAATGGCACTTTCATTTTAAAAAATGCTTATTGCTGAATAATGCTGAATAACTTGTTAAAACTCAATATGAAATTTCTAAACAACATCAAGGTACATCCAGAACTTCAGTCATTTAAAAAAGCGCTAAAGCGGGTTTAATATCGCTTATTTTCAAACAAAAATGGGTTAAATCTGACCTTGACAAAACTGTAACATTAGATCAGAAAACTCGTGCTTTCAAATAAAACAGAATAGTCAAGACATGCTTTGAAACTTAGAGGAAGCTAGTGCAACTTTTGAAACTCCCCCAAACCAACTGTGCAAATCGCTACATTACGGTCACAATTAATCGACACCTCTGATTTTTTACGCCAAAACTAGTACGGCTCTCGAAAATACAGACATTCAGCTAATAGCACACGCGGTTTTGTCAAATTCCGAGATAATTGTAAAAATGAATTTTGTTCACCTAGATCATCAAAACGTCCTAATGTGCGATGTTGAGGTCCAAATATCCAGGAAACTCCTGCACCAACCCGTGTCCATGATGCTGATTTTTACGTTTGGAGCTGTCTGTATAAAATTATTTCAATAAAAGTAATTCAATATAATTTTTATCCGAAACTATGACTATTGTTTTATATAAATACGTAGTAAAAAATTAACCTGCGCACATTTTTACGGTTGATATATTTTTAACTCTTTTTTTGACTCTTTTTTTTTTTTTACTTTTATTCATTTAAATATGAATTTCAAGCATCGTGGCTTTATTGGTAGTGTTACCGTCCCCAAGGTTTATTACTGCACTTTTCGAGGAAAATTATTATTTTTTTAAAAATCCAATGTAAATAACTGTTTCTAAAAATCAATGAACATTTTGGCTATCACTTAGTCTTAACATGATTTGCCTAAAAATAGGTGGTAATTTTCATTACCGTCCCTTCATTAAACCCCCTTTAAGACAATATTATACTAAAATTATGTATTAAAAATGTTACAATGTTATTATTTCTTATTTTATTGTCCTGTGGGTACTATGCAAATTTATTATAAGTAGAAATTTAGAAGAAAATACCAAGTTTTAGTGGTCAAATAGTAAGAAAAATTAAACTCGCAAGTTTAACTTAAACCTCAGTTAAATTAAAAAAAAAAAATTCGCTGCTGACCACTTTTCCTTTATTATCATTAAGGCATTCGTCTATGAGATTAAAATGTTATTTTAGCAAGTTTAATTTCACCAGATTTTTATTCCTGAAAGTCAAAAGATTGTGATAATGCCCCTCATATATGTATCATTTGTGAAGTATGAGATACCTAAATCAATTTGCCACAAAAAATTCATCACAAACAAACTCAATTTTTGATGTGTATTCTATTAAGTTCATGTTTTTTTTTCAGCAGATATATTAAAGTAAATTTAATGTGGGTAAATAAATGGTTCTTTTTCAAGTGTTACGAAGTTGAAAGAACTGATTACGAAATGTCTTCAAATCTACATTATATAGAATACCCGTAAGTAACGCTAACGTCTTACTGACGATGGCAACCTGGCGAATAAATTTCACTTTTACTGCCGTTAACTTAACTTCTAAATATCGCAGATTTAAATTTTTTTTAATCATCTAATAGAAGAAAAATGCACATTCAGATGCAATTGTAAGAAAACTATATCACAATTTAATGAGTTTTTATCGTTTTAAAATAATTTTGAAGCATATTGTTTTCAAATATCTCTCTTTTTTTCGCCCCCTGAGCCCATTTTTAATTTTATCAAAAATCTTTCATACATAATTTTTTTTATCCGAGAAGTAATAAAAACTTTAAACTGATTGGATATCTATTATAATTAAAAAGTAATGCGTTTTTTTCGGTTTTCACAAAACCCCTCCCTATTTCCATCCCCTTGGTCCGATTTTGCCCATTAACGAATTTGACCGTGATTTTATGCCCCTTGATTTTATGTATCAGTTTGGAAGAGATTGGTGAAAAATTATGGAAGTTATCGTGTCCGTAAAAATGATGTATAAAGATATATATACAAATAGATAGATAGACTGATATATGTATATATATATATATAGTTTTGAATTAGGGCTGGTTTTGGGTTCTACGGGCTATGATCGGTGTAGATCTGCAAAAAAATTTCAGAAATTCCAACATAGGGCGGAATGCGATAGGTAGTATTTCTTACGTATTTCTTAAGTATTACTACCTAAAAATCTGCTAGAATTTTTAATTAAATAATTAAAGATGATTTCCACGTACGGTGCATCGGACAGTATATCGACATATCAACCATCTTTAATCCGTTAATCCCGAATTTATTTGCCTTGTATAGGTAAAAATATTCTATGTACATGTTATTTTTACTTTTTGAAATTCGATATTTAGAATCGTTTTATATTTCCCTGCCTTAAATTCAAATATAAAGAATGCTTCTTTTATTCAGATAAAATTAGGAAAACATAATTGACAATTTCAGTTATTGTTTATAACAAGAAGGCCGAATAAATAAAGTATAATAAAATATAAAGTATATATAAAGTATCATAAAATATAAAGACTTTTAATGTGAATTAACTTTATTATAGTGTTATTAACACATTGTATTCGAGCAATGTAAAATACATTTTTAAAACTACATATTAGAACATATTAGAAATCAGTGCTCGTATTGAACAGTTTGTAAAGGAAAACACATAAGACGTAATACAAGCTTATACTTGACACAATACACTTCTAATTCGTATATAAACTTCAATTAGTTTTAAGGAGTTTTAACTTACTTTTGGTGAAAAAAAAAATGCGTTCTCGTTTTCGAAAAAATGTTCTCATGAAATGTGTTAATTTAGATTTTTTTACGTTTTTTAATTAACTTCTTTTCGGTAAAAAAAAAAAAATAATAATAAAATTTTACATTTAATACGCATTTTGTTAATAGTGAAAATCCATTTTTAGTGCTAAAAAAATCAGCTACATTCATTTATATAATCAAACTAGCGTAAACGCCCGTATTAGGACGGTGGGTAGAAATCTCGAATTTTCCTTAAAATTGTAAAAATCGTATAGTATATAAATGATAAAATATTTATATACTATTATTCCGTAATAGGGCTTTGGTTTAAAAATCATAAAAAGTCAGTAAATTGAAATGCAGTTTTCAAACAATTTACATTTGAAAGTATAGCCTCCCTATTCAACGGTGTAAAATTCAAAATTATGTAATGCTGAGAAGTAATTATGTTTGAAAAAAAAAGGGAAGATGGGTTAATTATTCATCAAATTAATTTTTCTGAGATAAATTAAACATACATACCTGAAAGAAAATAAAGACTATGTTTATTACACAGAAAATAAAATACTTGTATGTTAGCTTAGATGTGATAAATCGCCAAATATTGTTACGATTCACATCATTCATATTGTATTAATTTCACTTAAAATATAAACCTTTAACCCATTTCATTTAAAAAGCATAACTTTTATTTAAAATACAAATTCTCAAAATACATATATTACATACAATTAAAATACATGTCTTTCACTCATTTCCTTTGAAGTAAATAACAATAATAATAAATAACATAGCATTTTATTTCAACTTTAAAGCATTGTTTCTAAATCACAGACGCCAAAACATAACTACTACTGGCGAAAAAAAATCCTGTTATTTGCGAGATTTTCTTCCCGGATAACACAAAAGTACCGAAAATAGACATGGATTTTCTAAGACTCCGCTTTTAAATTAAAAACTACTTTCATTGGTTCATAGGTGAATGACGTCAGAGGCATATTAATACTACAAGAGTTAAAATATTCAATGCGTGAAAGTTTTTTAATTTTTATCAATGAATTTTTAAAAAGGAATGACACACTACACATTGTTTAGACAACTATTAGCGAAAAAGCCAGTCGTCAGCAACGCGTAGCTTTTTATTAAAGAAAATTCGTTGTCAGTTACTAACCATATTGTTCATGAAGCCACTCCCGATTACAATAGTTGAAATTATCCATTTTATAAAGTAATATTTATATGCAGCACGTCCTTAAAATGGACTGATGGTTTTTTAAATTCAATAACAAATAAACGGAGCTGCTTTTGGAATTATTAATGTAGGGGATGAATGTGTGATTTCAGGAATTTCTTTACTAAGCTTCCTTGTTTTTCTTCTAAATATTAATGATAGATGACGCTGTGCTGTCTCAGACTGTATTAGATAATCTATACAAACATATAAAAATGATAAGCTCAGCTTTTAATCTATATTCTGTTTAGCTGTTGAAAACACCAAAACAAATTGCATTTTAGAATTGCAAAGTTGCTTTGAGTAGGCCTGTCCTACCTCAGCTGCTGGCGAACAATGAAAGGTGCCATTATTCACATGACAGGAAAGGTACAAAAGTATTTGATTTTAGTTGTATTGTACACACACTTCTTTTACGGTACGCTTTCATTTCAAAGTAGTAGTAACGCTCGTGTAAAAAAAGAGCTGCAAAGAATATATAAATCATAGTAAATTTAGAATCACATTTCTCTGAGACGTGCTTATCTCAAAAACTTTTGTAGGATAAGGGGATAAAACCCTTAATGCTGCCTACAATATAAAATCATACAAAATTTAATAATTTTAAATGGATTTTTAAATTAAAAAAAAACTAGTCACAGAAAACATTTCGAAGTCGCACTGGCGTCTTATACGATGCACATCTGATACTTATAGCTCTGTCCATGCAAAAATAAACAGCAGAATAAATACTAATCATAATAAATACAGAATCACATTTCCCACTGACAGTGTATCTCAAAAAGTATTACAGTGTAAAGGACCAAAAACATTTATTCTGCCTTTTTTAAAGCATTTTTAAAATAGATTTTATGTATATTTAAAGCAACTGGGGACAGGAAACATTTAACAAGGCACTATGGGTTGGACAGAGCTGGCTTTGAGCATTATTTCAGTTGGGACAGTGCAACGTAACCTACCAATAATATGAAAAAAAAAAAAAAACAATCATAGTAAAAATTTCCGTAGTTTGCACGTTAATATCTTATGGTGTTATTACACGATGGGTCAAAGTCGCTTCAGATTCCAGGCGTCTCCATGTTATCGTATGGCTGCAGGGGAGTCGCTTGGAGAGCGAGCAACTTTTTTCTGTCGGAGTGTCTTTGACGCCCGAAACGAGGCGAGTCGCCAGTAAAAGCCAATCAAATGCTTGGAAATCTGATAATAGAAAAGCCTTTTCCGGAACAGCCGGCATCGTCTATATAAAAGCATCGTCAATAGTCTTCGTCAGAGAAATATAAGAAATACAATTGCTATTAACGTCTAATTTTTCTACATCATGTAATTTCACCATCTACGTGTTTTGGGTTCTACGTGTTACTTCCTTTGGGGCTTTATAAAAGAGGGTGTCTATGTTCGGCTGCTACCTAATGATTTGCCAGAGTTGAGACACGGTATTGAAAAGGTTATTGCTTTCAATACACTGGACTTGTAACCCGAAGTGTGGGAAGAATTGGACTTTAGGTTGGATGTGTGCCGTATAACTAAAGGTGCACATATTGAACACTTCTAAGATAAACTAGGTTACTTTACCTTCAATTTGATGTACGATTTGTTGTAAATAGTCTAAACTTTTAAAATATGCCATTAAAACTGAGACATTCTTTTATGGACACCCTGTATTAGAATGATATAGAAGAAAGTTTTGGGATGACTACAGCGTACTAGTTTCTTCTTTTTCTATTTTTCAAGACTAATCTAAAATAATCTATTAACATATTTTAAACTATTATCTGACATTGATCTGAATTTATCTTAATAAAAGTTTCAAATAATGTTCTCTAGCTATCTTAAAATTTTCAATGAAATTTAAAACAGATAAAAAAATGCACTAACATTGCTTTTACTGTTAGTTATATTTTCATTATTTTTCATAAGCATAGCTGTAATATATGAGAATATAAGTAATATAGTTAATGCGATTGCTTTTTTTTTTTTTTTTTTTTTTTTTTTTGTTATGGAAAATGAAAGTTAAAAACTATTATTAACCATTTGAAAATGATTGTTGTTTTCGGTCGAGGATGGGGCCAAATGATACTCGCATTTTATTTAACGACATTCAACGATGTTCTTTACTTTTAGAAGAATTTTTATTTGAATAGGTAATAGAAAGGCATAAATCGTTAAAAATTGAAAAAGTTACAAAATGGGTGGGCTCAAATTATCAGATATGGAAAAATCCAAAGCCAAAGAGCGACGCTGAAATGAAAATCGTCTTGCGAAGCAAAAATCGAGGTCTTCAACTCATTATCTAGGCCATGAAAATCGAGGTCTTCAACTGATTATGTAACCCATGGCACTCGATTACAAAACAAAAGACTAACGCGAAAAAGGAAACAACCTAATGTTTAATCGATTGATAGTAAAAGGCCATGTCTCGAGGGGCTCCAATCCACTAGCCACGGCGTTTTACAATCGATCGATTCTAACCGGGAAAAATTGAGCTCAACGTAGGTAATTTGTCGCAATCTGATTCGATGGAACTGTTTTCGATTTGTAAACTGTTTTTTTTTTCACGAAACGGGACTTGGAGAGTTTTATCGATGAAGGTTTTGGTCGTCTGAAGTTCGATCTTTGCGATCTGTTGTTGAAGAGGATGCGTCGGTATTTGGTGGACGAAATAAATTCCAAATGGTCGTTGTAATCTATTAAATTACATTTTTTTTCATATTTACCACAATACTTTCCAGGCTATGGAAGCATGTGTTATTACAACAATCTGTGAAATAAATTTGCATGGACCGGTTTGTTTACTTTGAAAGATAAACCCAAATACAGGTTATTCTATTTCTCAAATTATTCATATTGTAATGAGATACATATAAATCATATATGAAAAATGAAATATTTAGGAATGATAATAAGTATTTTATTTCGTATGCGTGAAAGCGTAATTGTCAGGCGATTAAATATATATTTGAAAAGGTATTTAATCACAAATACTTTGTTTTCAAGAATGAAATTTGAATAACATTTTCATTTTAGACATCATAATACGGAAGTTTCCACAATGTGTTCATCATACTTTTATAAAAAGCTATTTCTTAAAAAATAAAGGAGAATATATATTTATAATAATTTAAAGAATTTAATGTCAGTTTTATGTTTCTGTTACTTTTATTTTTGAAAGTTTTTAAAATTATATTCCCGACTAATAAATATGAAAATAAGATTTTTCCAAATTCACTAGTTCATTCCAAAATACGCCCCTCTAACGCAGTTTTTACAGGACGTGGATGATATACATTTTTAATAACTTCTATGATATCGTCATATTTCACAGAATTTCGCTGTTAAAATACTACCACTAATATACCGTCATTATTGCTCGCGTTCCAGGAAAATTCACGGAGGTAAACGATGGCAGTTCACAAATTATCACAAACATATGAATTATTGTGTTTAGCACACTTTATACGTCATCACGTGTCACACGAAATAGTATTTTGTTTAATTTCGTTAACATAGTTTCGTTCCCTTAAGGATGAAAACGAAAATACGAAGTTTGAATTTAGAACTGAATACGTGGAAAACGCCCACTGTTCTTGGCAAATATTTTTCAACATACTGCGTAATATCAGCCACCGTTTTTGGTACAAGATTTTGGGATATCCTACATATTTAATGTACATAAATAAACTCTTTAAATTTTAACTGCTAAAACAAGTGAAAGCGTACGATTAAAATATCTTTCCATTTTAAATAGCGCAGAATGTTTCCTTTGGATTTTAATACATGAATGTTAAGGAGTTTCAGGATTATTAAAGCTTCAAAATTGTCAAAATTTATATTATTTATTTATTTATTTATTTTAGATCTTAAACTCCTATCTTTTCTGAACATTTTGATATAATTGTTTCCTTGAAATTCTCATTAGAACAGAAGTTATGGCTTTTAGAATAATACACGTTCAAAAGCTGAAGCGGAGTTTCCGAAACTTCGAAGTCATTTTTCTCCAAGTGATGTTTTTGGGCATTACGCACCAATATCTCAAAATTTTATGAATGTTTTTTCATGAAATTTTCAAAGCATATATTTCATGTTAGTCTGTATAAACGAACTTAAATTTTCATTTTTTTTTATTCAAAGCAATTTTTTAAAGTGATTATACTGCTCAAATTTTCAAACTTTTGTATTAGCTAAATGCAACTTTGTATTAAATATATAATAAATGATTTAAATACCAATTTATCTGTGTTCAGGGTAGTTACTACAGTCCGAAGTACATTTAGGAGCAAAAAATTTCATTCTAGTTGCAAAATTTATTTTGTAATCCTGCACGTAAGCTGCTATACCAATTTTCTACTCGAGAAATGTCTGACAGTTTGGAGCGTCCTGTTAATACTAATTCTGCATCTTGCAATTTTTTAAATACATGAAATGAAAGAACATACTTATATCTTTGATCCCAATAAAAATTGTGTTTTTAATTCATTAAAAGTTTAAGATATTAAATGTTGGAAATTGTCTTTTTCTTTCCAATTTTAAGAGTCCTGAGATTCCTTAATGCTTTTATTCGAATAAATGAAATTCTTTTTTTTTTATGTATTCAGTATATACATTACATTACATAGCTGCCAACCTTCAAATTTCTTTTATTCAACTACGGTCAAAAAATTTATTAACAAAATTATTTAATTAATACACACACAAGAAGGAGAAATATTTCATTACATAATTTTCTGGTTAAAAAAAAAAAAAAAAAAAAAAAAAAAAAAGATTTTTTTGACCTGAAAAAATGGCACATGTTAGAGGTCTGCACGGACCCGGGCTTGGCCCGAGGCCCGTACCCGGCCCGGGCCGCGGGCCGGCGGAATGAAGGCGAATTTTCAAACGGGCCGGGCCGGTCCGACAGAATTAGGACAGTTTTTTCAACGGGCCGGGCCGGGCCGGGCCGGCAAAAAAATTAATCGGGCCTATCGGCCCGATATAAGAATTCAAGCGAAGCAGATAAAATACGATTAATTTTCAATGAATATGATTTTCTCGAGAAGTATAAATGTGCGTCACGAGCCGATGCGAGTTTAACACCATCAATACAGAAATGTAACATGTCCATCGTAGAGATCTGCATCGTACAGTTACAAGATGTCTGATTCCGAGTTTAATTTTTTTCAGCAGACTCGTGCCGGGACGGAACTGGTCTTAATCGATCTCAGGATGTGTAGGACAGTCATTGTGTTTTGTAGTATTAATAGTAATAATGAACTTCTCTTAACAGTATCTTCGGAAATATACCTTAAGGTGGTTCTCAAGAATGCGAAACTTTCAGACACATTGTCTGACTCATTTTTAACTATAAGGGCATAAAATTGACAGGCCTGCCTATTGAAGGCATTTGTACACGAATAGCTTTTTCCATATTTGATAAATTACTTAAAGAGATAACAGAGATTCTTGTCACGTGACTGTACGTTTTTCTCCTTTCCTGTGCTATCGCCTCTGTAAATTCGATTCAAAACGCTAACTTTGACAGTTTTTTCAGAAAGATATATTGCTTTTATCTATGAAAAAAAACGACATTTACATAACTTCTGAATAAGAATACTACCAATCTTACGCATTTCCGAAAAGAAATGAATTCATAAATGTGTCAAAATGTAGCTCCTTTGGATTTGAGAAAAGCTTTAAAAATGAGAGAAATGTTTTCACAAATCTACTTTTTATTATACAGCTTCAAAGGTTACCATGTTTTTAATCCTTTATTCTGAACTACATTAATCATTTAATGAATCCTTATTTCCATTTTGAAATGTCTATAGACACGATGGCTAAAACACTGTAAGTAATTGTTAATGTTTACTACTGTGTGTTTTCTGTTTTGCGAACATCATAGTAATGTAAAATATATTGTAAAATATTCCCATAAATATGTATGTAGCATTCATTAAACGAATCTTGATTGAGTGTTGAGAAAAAACTAATTTTTGTACAAATTGTGTCGGGCCGGGCCGGGCCTGTTTTCACTGATTTTTGTACGGGCCGGGCCGGGCGGGGCTGAGAACTGTAAAAATGAAACGGGCCGGGTCGGGCTCGGGCCGAACTTCCAATTTTTATACCGGGCCGGGCCAAGATAGCTTTCGTTCGGTCCGGGCCGGGCCTGGAAATTCCGGCCCGTGCAGACCTCTAGCACATGTTTAGCATCTATCTACCGGATGGCGAGAAATTAAACACCCCTATTCTGACCTGCCTGTATATTGGACTACTCAGTGTAAAGGCTTCAAACTTTGTACACATACTATTCAAGACATGGGGAAATGTATTACGCAAAAAAAATGAGTTCCATAAACTCTAATAGATTTCACTGTACAACCAAAAAATATAAAATAATAATAATATTATTATTATTTCGAAAAACAAACACTTGCGTAATGAAAAATTTCCTTTATAATTTCTATTACCCTTATTAGAAAAAAGAAAAGAAGAAAGGAAAAGAAGTTGAAACTGGCACTGTAACTGCAATTTCTTACTGTAAGTACAAAACTTTTATAAACCATTGTCTGAGCCATGTTCTGGGAATAAAAGAGGTTAAAAACTGGGGAATTTATTCTTATCAGAGATGGCTGCCAGAACGCCCTTTACTTGTTAAGCTGTTTTAGGAAAACAAAAGAAATGCTGCAGCTGCACTTCGAGAGATTCTTTGACTAAAAAATTTGTTCAAAGGAGCATTTCTTCCACAAGCTCTCAGGGGAATGACACTCGACTAGAGAAAACTGGACATCTTGGAGTTCAGCCAGATTGAGGAAAGGTTCGTTCAGATGTTGTTGAAGATATAGCAACTACTATTGTTTAACAGTCACTGGATAACGTTGGAGGCTGTAGTGATGCACGTCTAGCATCACAATACTTGGGTGTTCCGTATAGCACAGGGTGGAAGGTACTGAGAAAATGGGTCTATTGTTTCCTGTACAAAATCAATCAAACTACAATCTACTAACAACCGTTTCTAGCCATTGACAGGAAAAAGCGATTGACCTTTTGCATTGTCATTACTTGCTAGATTTGATGTGGATGCATAGTGGCCATGGTAAATTCTGTGAAGTGATGAGACCCATTTCCGCCTTAGTAGCACCCATAACTGTCGCAATTGGGACACGGAAAACAGCGTAGCTTCCAAGAGGTTTCACTCCAATCACTAAATGGCCCCACTAGTGGTTAAGAGGTTCTGCTCTCGACGCTGGTAGACGGGAGGTGCTGGGTTCGAACCCAATCGCGCCCGTCGGCCTAACCGTTTCGGAGTTTTCGTGGTTTTCTTTGAAACCTTGGATTTCCATGCGTAAATACGGATTAGGTTCCCTTAGAAAGACCAACACGAAGGGCACTCCTCCTAGGACCTATATTCCAAGAGTAGATAATCGGTCGTCAAAAATCAACGAACCAACTAATCACTGAATGTTTCAGTCGGATGTAGATTCAAAGCCACTTTAATTCTTGGACCTTTCTTTTTCGGAGAGGCTATTCGAAACGGCCATGTGGCATGTATCAAAACGGCCAACAGTTACAAAAGAATGTTCGAAACTTTTGTTGTACCCTTTTGCAACAGCGGCAATGTCTTGATGAAAGATGGAGCGCCTCCAGACATTAAGCTCTGTGTACAGCAGTTTCTGCTGCAACGTTTCCCTACGAACAGAGTAATCAGTCATGCTTTTCCGATCATCTGACCATCTCGATCTTCGGATCTTAATACTCGTGACTTTTGTCTGTAAAGGTACACTTAAAAATCCTGTTTATCCAGGACATCTTGTATCCTTGGCAGAGTTGAAAGAACGTATGTTCTGCATGTGAGAAGCATCACAGTCAACCAGTTACAATCCGCAGTTGAACAACATGTCCATGGATTGCAGATTTTACATTTTCAAAATGGATATATTGAACAGCATTCCCTGAGTTGATAAGGTACTGTCAACGCAGGGTTGATTGCGTCGATAAGGTTGTGAAATGACTGTTTGGTACGTTCAAATAAAATGTGTTTAAAATTTGTTTTGTGTCTTTTCCGCATATTTCCAGTGTCACAGCGCCTTCTATTGGTATTTTCTGGAACTAAAATTATTTTTTCGCGTAATCAGTTTTTTCGTATCTTTAATATGTGTACAAAATTTGAAGCTTATACATTTTGTAGTCGAATATACAGAGAGGTCGGAGTAAGGCGTTTTTATTCTGGAAAAGCATGTATTATACTCATACATAATACTAATACACAGCTGCAAGTAACGCTTGTACTTTGTATGTATTATTGTAGTATCAAATATTATTTAATGAAATATTTGAATACTAATATTCAATATTCAGAGATAAAATCTGTTTGTTCAGAAATGTAAAATATTTATAATGATTTATCTTTTAATAAGAAGAATATAACCTTAAACAACATGTTAGAAAAATAAGACAAAGTATCAATTAAGATTTAATACCAAATGTAAATTTTAAAAGTATTTGTAAGAAATTGTCGATTGATTCGATGTTTTAGGGAATCCTCGTCACTTGCACAAGGCATATAAATACTCTAATATTTTTAAAACGTAAAGTGAGTTTTGAATCACATCGAATCTCGAACATGGATCTAGAACCTTTAGACTAATAGTCATGCATATGGGCTGCATTAACACCGTCTGGACAAAACTTTATTGATGAAAATGATCATTTACATTTCTGAACATATTTTTAAATGCATTAAAGTAAAATATTATATTTAAAAGCTCAAAATTGCTCAATTTGAATATTTACAAATTGTTTAAAAATAAATACCTCAACAGAAAATTTTGAAATTTCAAATGACAGATCCTGATAATATTATGTTACATTCGATTCTTTTTTATAAGGGATATAAGTAAACATATCTTGTATTGGTTGTAAAATTGATATTGATTGCTTCTCACCTTGTCTATGCTACACATACTGCGTCATGTAGCATACCTTGTCTATATTTCATTCGTACACTATAACACATTTTGTAAAAAGACATTTTTTGTTTATTTGTCTAAAATTAAATATTCTTAAAGTGTCTACATACTTTTTTATGAGTATATACATTTTCTTAGTTATCTCTATTTAGTGCATAAATTTTAATCACCACAATAAAAATAATACCCCTTAGATTTTATGGAAATGAATTTATTATTGTGGTTTATACTTCAGAACTTTCTCATCCGCCTAATTATAAAATTCCGATTAAGTTTACGAAACGACATCATTTATCTAGTTCTGAAATTTTAATTAAACTAATATATTTTTTAAATAGTAATATGAGATTATAAATATTTATTACACTTTTTAAATTTAATTCACGATTATTTTTATTCATTTTATGTCGTGTTATATGCTCTTCTTTACATCTATGTCTTAATATTTTACTACAATTTGTTGATTCAATTCACTTTAATTGAAACTAAAATCTTAAGAATTATATTTGTTACTTTTTCTATGTATTGCTTAAATTATACAATTAAATTAAAAGGACAGAGTTTTCCTTTCCGCAGACGTGTTTCAAGTATTATTTAGGTTTTAGAATTAAATCTGGAGCTCAGTTAAATTTTCACCTTCGTAATTTCATATTTAAAAAAGTACAAATATTCCTAAAGTATTTTAATGACGTTGCTTGATTCAGTTGCAACATACACGCAACGGCATGTGATTTATATTTTGCTCTCCTTGAATAAACAAATTTGTTAGTTAATGCTTCCCGCATCAAATATACTTCGAGCTGAAATTTTGCTAAATAATTTGATTTAAGGAAAGATTTTTTTTTCATCATTCGATTCTATGAACTTTCAGTTTCATTTATATGTAAGCATTGTTATATGCAATTTAAAGTATAATTGGTGTTGATTTGATTTACATTTATTCTCAAATCCTATGTTGTCTTTTAAATGATTCGCTACCATTTCGAAGATAAAACTTTATAAGACTGTGCATATGAAAAAAAATAGTAATTCATGGAACTAGAAATAATATATTTCGTTTATATATATATATATATATATATATATATATATTAACTAAACAAACATTTTGGCGAAGCTTCGCAATCGTAAAATAAAACTTTGGCAGTATATAAAACCCCTTTAATTGTACCGTTCAATGAAACCGTATGAAATTGTGATTTAGTGTATTTTAGTATGAGAAAATAATGTGAATGAATGATAGCAACAAAAATATGAAATGAAAACAGCAATCGATATTATCACAGCTATGGTTCCAGTGACAAAATTTCGAAAATCTGAAATAGTAACGCGCACTTTTATCATCGCAAAAGGATTGACGCCAAGGTAAATTTTGAATAACATTCAAACTGCTAGTATTTTAAAACTCAACATAAAAAATAGGCAAACAAGAACATTGAGTACTCCACGCGTGCCGTAAAAGCATTTTGGTAGTAATTTCATCTACCACCATTTCGCATTTCCGTGATTCCATAGTCATATTGAACACACCCCAATGGTTTTCGGACTTTTGACATACTTAAAATCCTAGGCAAACATGCCCAATTGTAAAGTGCGACTGACATGAAAAACACCATTAAACACAAAATTTTGCAAACTCTTCGTAAGATAATTTATTGTTATCTTTAAAATATTGTTGGTAATCAACGTAATGTTAATATTGTTTATTTATTGTTATTGTTATCAACAAACTCCGAATGTGATATGCAATCGTCGGTAAAAGTCACTTAAAAATTTTGTAACACAACATTTTTTTGGCTCATGTCCGGCCCTTGTTTGTAAATCTCACTTTGTTTTAAATTGTTGTTTATCGTTTGGAAAGTGCCGTTCCAAAGAAATTCAATAATTTTCATCGTGATCATTATTTGGCAATCAAAAAAGTTAATATCCCCTTTTGAAATTTTTAAAATTTTGCGATTGTGACATAAAAAGTTTGATGTCTGTTTTTCACCAAATTTTTGAAAAGATACCTTTAACGTCTTCCGGCGCAGTGGTTCCACGTTGGTACCAGCTAATTTTAATTCCAAACTTACAAACGGCATCAAGAATAGTTTAATAAAATTTTGCTTTTTCAATGAAAGTTTAAAGTAACAAGTTTTTAATTTCTAAAAAAGTCGTTTGAAAATTCCGATGTCCGTCAAACATTTCATCATTTTACGAAAAGAATTTTCTATGCGAGAAAGGGTTAAATACCTAAATCACCAATTTTATTTCAGCGGTACGTGAATCACTAGGGAAACCTATATAGGAAGTTCGGGTATTATAGAACAGTCGGTAAACATAGAATACTTTAATATCCGTCTCTTACGGTGCTGAAGCCAAACATAAAACTACTAAACGACTTTCTAGTTTCCCCGTGATGCTCTGTGGTGTGTTCTGTTTGCATACCTGATGTTGAAGTGAAGCGGTGAAATCAAAAATTATTCTCAATTGTTGCAGTTTTTTGTAGGATAGTTTTATAAAATTCATATGAATTATAAGAGCTCTTCAACAGTGATCTTAACCAATTTCAATATTAAGTTGAACACTTATATTTATTGCTATGTAAGTCAGTTTACCTCTATGTTAAATTGTTGTCGAGTGAAGATAATATTTTTTTCAATATGGAGTGTCGAGTAATATTGAATACATTCTAGATAACTGTTTCAAGTCGAGTCTCGTGAAGATGAACAATTATTCCACTCCGACGTATCATCTGAGACGATTTTTTACCAGGTTCTACACCAGATGTGGAAGATGCAGTGTGCCAATTTTGCAATGGAAAACATTCAGAGGATGCAAGGAATTTTATTTTGACTTACAAACTAAATTGTAAATGGTATTCCATAATACCCGAACTTACTCCATAGAAAACAAATTATTACCACCCTTTTAATTGAATATTTTAAACAAAAAATACATTTGAGAGACTGAAATGAAAAATACCTGTTTGAAATTCTTAAAAATCATACTACAGTATTGTTCAGTTAAACTAAGTTCCTTAAGTTATTTAAGGATTTATGTACGAAAATGTATGTATGAAAATTATACATAAAAGCGAAAAGTCGTTTTCCTCTTTTAAAATATTATTTTACAAGCTAAATTTATAAGCTTGAAAAAAAAATTAAAGGCCCAAAAAAATTAAAGGCTACAAATTTGAAACTTTCAGACTATTTTAATAGCGTTCTTTAATTCAGTTTATACACAAGCAAAGATGTTTATTCCATATTTTATATAGTTATTAACAGGTAAATTAGATAGTTAATGCTCTTTCCGTCGGAATTACCTGTATTTTTACATGCGTTCTGTGTGTTAAATTAAAAGTTGTTTTATGAAAATAATTTTCCAGTTACAGTAAATTTCTGGGAATGTTGAGTCTCGTAAATAAGTACTGTTATATAAAATGTAAAAAATATTCAGTACTGAATTTTTAATGTTTATTCATAATTCATGTAACTGTTAAATAAAACTGTAAGAAAATATTTTGACAGAAACAGAAAAAACCTGTAGTTATTCCACTCGTCTGTCTGAATATTTTAAACAAAATTATTCGTTTAAAATATTATAATCAACCTACAAAATTACTCCTTTTGCATGTGTGGAAATATTTGTTGCATCGATAAACATGTTAATGTGACTTTCAAAAGGGTTTCCTGTAGGTTTTCACATCATCACCCGTTCAAAATTAGACTTTTTGATTATGTTTTTGAGCAGCAAAGTAATACTTAAAGAAACCTTTTTGAAATAAAAAGCAATATTTATCGATTATTTTCGATCGCATTTTGTTGGAGATTTTTCCTATATAAATGGTCCTTATGTGCTACTTTATGTCACAAAGTTGTTTAAAAAAGGTTTATATACCAAAGTCATAAGTGTAATTTCACGACAATCTGTGCAGCTTTCGCGACAGTAGCCCATAACTTACCTATTAGTTGTAAATTTCCAAATAGTGAAAAAGTTTGGGACAGGATTCGAACCAGGAATGTCTCGGCTCAAGCCGCCAATGCTCTACCGACTGAGCCATCCCAGACGTATCTGGAGGACTAATTCACACAACTAAACTTTAAAGATCACAGAATCTGGTATGACATAGAAATCAGCTCAAAAGAATAAATCATAGGTTTTTTTTATGGAACTGCAGTAAACGCCGATTCGATCAGATTCTTCCGAGATGGTTCAAATGTTAGAGCATAGGCAACTCAGCCAAGAAATTTCTGGTTCGAATCCTGGTCCGGACTTTTTCCAACCATTTGAAAATTTACAACTGATATGATTCATTTACCAATTTAATATTGTGCAAAAAATTAATCTAATATAATATACCTGTCAATTGTGAATTAAAAACACCGTTTGGACTCTTTGGCATGCACACACACGTATTACAAAACTAAAAAAAATACCAAAAACCGACTTGGAGGACCTACAAATGTAAGTAAACCCTAACACAGACCAATGACTATGCACATACCGGGTGTCCCAAAAATGATTGATGGATTTTAAAATTCAACAACTTGCAAACGGTGACAGATATTTAAAAAATTCTTGCAGGAATGTTATGTAAGATGTTAGAAGTTTTAGGCTGCGATTCTCAGTTTTAGTTACAAGTAGCAAATATAGATGGCGTTGCAAGCAATAATCGCTAAATCCAGCCTCGATTATTTTTGGCTCTCTCGTCTTCCACACGAAAAAAGAAGATTAAATTTTATTGAATGGATCCCAAAGTACCAAAAATCGGATCTGGACTGAGCACTTATTGCTCTCAGCACCATCTATCGCTATTGCTTGAAATTCGAACTAAAATCATCACAGTAAAAAAAAAACTCCTGTCATCATGCATAACCCTTCTGCAAGAATTTTTTAAATCTCTGTTATCTGTATTTTAAATATCAAGTTGTTGAATTTTAAAATCCATCAATCAATTTTGGGACACCCGGTAGATGCAGATTTGTAAAACTATCCAAAGAAGATATCAAAACTTAATAAGATATACAAAAACACGAAAGTATACGAAAACTTTACAGTCAGTTTTTTTATCTTGTCTACAATAATTTTCTTATGCTATATCTAACCTGAAAGTAAAAATTGTACATGCAACGTAAAGTAGAAATTCGTTATTAGAATAGATGAAAGTAGTGCATTTAAAATGAAAATTAAAGAGCATTTTAAAATATTAAATTGACATTGAAAGTATTGTTGAGAAATTTTTAACAGTTTGTGTTTAATAGTAAGTTATCAATCTGCTTCAATAGACTGGTGTTGTACATTTTATATAAAATCCAAAAAATTAATACATGCTGATAAATGCTGTTGAACTTTTTTGTATGGATCATTTTAAAAAACCGTTGTGGGAAGAACTAGTAACGTTCAGCTATGCTATTCACAGTTTCCTTGTTTATCGAATAAATTTGTTTTTACATTTGTTTTAATTAGTAATCACGATAACTGATATTGTATCAAACTAACCAAAAAGGAGTAACACATGCTTGCATTTCCAAATTTTATTCGTACATTTTGCATTAATATCTTGCAAAAAATATAAAAATTGACATTGAAATAAAAACTTGCGAATATTTAGAAAACCGAAAACTGCCACGTTATAAAAAATATATTGAATTAGAAGTAGTAAATATTTGCAGCAAAATTTAATTTCAGTTTTAATAAGAATGCACATTTTCTTTTTTTCTAATGGAAAATTATTCTATTTTTCAACGGTGACAGTTAGCGATAAATCAAGACCTTTAAACTATTTTGCAATCTCACGGGATGATTTAAATCAAGATTATTTGAAACTTTTCTAGAATAACTTAAAACTTGTTTAGGTAGCTACCAGCAATTTGGTGCAAAAGTAATCTACGTATGCTAATCTGAATTCTTACATCGGGGGAATGCTATTTACTATTCAAAATTAGAACTAACCGTTTAAGATATTTTTGTAACATTTTCAGACTGTAAACAAGTTATTTCGTTTCACTAAATTTTAAATTTGATCATTCCTTTTAGATAATTTTTTAGATTAGGCCTTTTTTAAAGATACATACTGAGATTCGTACTTTATATATTTAATAAGGTTCTGTTTTTGAAGATTACTTTTATTTCTTATTTCAGGAATAGAAATGGAAATGGTCATAATTAAGACTTCTAAAATTTACTTCATTACAAGGAGTATGACTGTTATAAAGTATGTTATATAGATATTTTGCATATTTAAATAATTATTAAAATATATCAATTCACGTTAAATGCATTTGTTTGTATCAGTAAAGTTTCTTTATCTTGATATTTTAAACACATCTAAGAAATAATTAGCTGAAACTTTTCAATATAAAGAGTGTCCCACAATTCCCTTAAGAAGTAATTTTGATGGAAAACACACGTTTATAATTAAAAATCGTAAATTATTGTTGATTCATAAAGTATATAGTATAGGGTTATGTATGGAATGGCATACCGGGTAAATAGCCTCCACGGCTTTGTTGGCACATTACGCACTCTTTTGTTGAAATTTTTATGATCGTTTTGTATAAATGTAGTTGAATTTCGGTGATACAGCGTTGAAATTCCTCTTTCAAGGCGTGGGTTTTCTTGGGCTTGTTCGCAAAAAACCGCAAAGAAAAAAGTCCAACGGCGTTAAATCGCATGATCTGGGCGGCCAATTCTCATCACCAAAACGGGAAATTACACGACCAGGAAGTGATTCATGCAGTAATTGAATTGGTTCTCGGGCTGTATGGCATATGGCACCGTAGATAAAAATGACACAAGAGTCAAATGTAGCGTGAATTTTGGGACTCCCGACAAAGCCGTGGAGGCTATTTTCCAGATATGCTATTCCTTACATAACTCTAAAATGTATACTTTATAAATCAAAAAACAAGTTACAATTTTTAATTACAAATGGTGTTTTCTATCAAAATTATTTGTTGCGTGCATTTTAGGGCTCTATATGTTTTTGATTTTTTTGTTTTTTGGGGGTATGTTAACTTCGTTATTTAACTTAATAGTTGCATTATATGTAACAGATTTCGCATGAAACATTTATTCTTAGACAGATTTTTTTTTTTTAAATAAATATGAGGATAAACTGCCAATATGATAGAATTTTAAATCATTTATTGTTTATTATATCGGTATATTTACGCTCATTTCCATACATATCTCATACTCTACCAATCGTATTTCACATACACTGGTCATCAAAATTAAAGGATAATGAGAAAAAATATGCTAACTAAGTTAATGTTGAAACCAATGGTCAATGCTGAAATTATTTATGTTAATTAAATACTATTGAACTCAAAATTGCACTTCCGCGCATACTTTAGCGTCGGAAATATGCAAATTAGATGATTGACAATGTGGTGCGCAATGGACGTATGTTGGAATTCTGGTATGTAGTGATGTTTAAATTGAATGTGATGTCTGAATGTTATCAGTATTCATTAGTTATGGCACAAAGGCATCACTTAAGTTAAGGTCAAAAGTGGCGAATAATTGGTAGAATTGAGGAAGGACAAAAACAAATGGAGGTGCACCACGATTTGAATATCTCTCAAAGTATCATATCGAGAGCTTCGAGCCGCTTTTTATGCACTGGATCTGTTGATAGACAGACTGCTCAAAGGAGAACAAGAGCAACAACTGCATCCGAAGACTCCATTGAACATGACGACAGAAAAAGTTTAAACGGGTCCCTTGTGAAGCTAGAGTGAATGGGACACAAACCTTTTGTTTTCTCGCATACATTCCATCCTCGTTAAGTCTTCGTGCAGCAGTAGAACGGCTAGGTAGAGTTCTTGTGGCAGCCTGAAGATCTAAAACCAAATCTTTTGTAGTCGCTTTGCAGTTTCTTCGAGCCCCAATGGCAAAAAACGATCTTCGGATGCAGTTGTTGCTCTTGGTCTACCTTGAACAGGCTGTCTGTCAACGGATCCCGTGCTTAAAAAGCGGTTCGAAGCTATTGATATGACACTTTGAGGGATATAAAATCTTGGACGACCTTCATTTGTTTTTGATCTTCCTCGATTCTACCAATTATTCGCCACTTTTGACCTTCACTTAAATGATGATTTTGAATCATAACTAATGATTACTGATCCCACTCAGACACCACATTTAGTTTATAGAACACTACAGACTAGAATTCCAAAATACGTCCATTGTGCATCACATTGTCAATAATCTAATTTGCATATTTCCGACGCTAACGTATGCGCGGAAGTGCAGTTTTGAGTTCAATGGTATTTATTTAATATAAATAATTACAGAATTTGGCATTGGTTGCGACATTAACTTAGTGCGCACATTTTTTCTCATTTTCCCTTAATTTTGATGACCAGTGTACTTTTGTAATATATGAAAAGGTATTTGCTAACAAATATAGCTCAATTGCTTTTTTCATTAGATTTCAATAATTTAAAATCAAAGTATGGTCTAAAACTGAAAGTATAGTGTAAAATTCAAAGAAAACAGAAAATATAAACATTCTTGTTGATAATTACTATCAAAATGGATATATGATTGAAGTGCATTCTACTTCTGTTACTGAGAGAAAATAAAATAACTTAATTTTAAAAAACTACCACTTAAGTTACAATGTACTTACAAGTTAAATGAATGTCAGAGATATAAATTTTAGTCCTTTTAGATTTTAACAAAAAGAAAAAAATCTTATAATTCTAAATCGTTCAAGAGTATAGAGATATCTTAGAAATGTATATTCATTTTAAGAGTATTTTTTTGTTTTTAGCTTTTATTTCAATCTCGTCATTATAAATTGTAATTCTAAAATATCTTATACAAATTAAATTCGCCAGAATAACGTATATATTAGAAATCGAAAAAAAAGTCAAATTTCTAGTGAAGATTTCAAATTTTATTCGTTTATTCTCAGATAGATGGAAGATTTCTGGCGTTACTTCAAAGTTCAGACAATGGCATTTTTTAATTGTAAAGAAGACATTTATATAAAGGCTGCTTCGTATACATATATTAGATCAATTCAAATCGTTCTCAAATTTATTTTTACCATTTCTTAATAAATATAGGTATGACATTTTTGAAGAATAACTTTTCATTTTAAAATGTTTGAAATATTGTAAAAGATCTTAAACTAAATGTTACTTGAATCACCGGTCGTGTCACATAATATTAATTAAATTAGGAAGTATAATCTAAAATTTCAACTAAACAAAGAAACTCTCCATCAAGCAACTAATAATAAAATCTTACAGACAAACTGAGAAAGCTTTACGTACTACATATTTAATACCATAACTAAGTCCCACGAAATTATTTTACTTAATCATTATAAAATCATTGATTAGTCTGTGTTTTTAAATAACAACAAGCACTAAATTGCATTAATAATTACTGCATATAAATTGCATATAAGACTTACATAACTTTTACCAAATTGCGACCATTTAAAGCTAATTTATAACGACAAAAAAAGTCGTATTTTTGCCCTGTTGTGATTTTGATTATTCTCACCATTTCAGACCTTACTGCTAGATTACATTGGATGAATGTGCCATAAAAGTATCAGTGATTTAGCATAAAATATTTATGAAAGATTAAACTTAGCATCAATCGCAAATTACCATTGAATTAAAAATGATAGTTAAATATTATCAAAAGATGTGAATTTTATACAGGATGCCCTCGTATAACCTGACCGACCTTTATTTTCGCAACCGTTGCCCTAGATGCATACTTTCAATTACAAAAGGGGTCAACATTAGGTGCAGAGTTAAGATACGAAAAGTTTGAAGCGAAAAAACAATTTAGTGAAGAATTACAGAATCTAAATTTTTATACAGCCCCAAGTCTCTATACTTATATTTAAGGACGTTTTGTCTATTCAAACGTATTGCAAGCACAAAAATTCCTGTATCTGTACGACCAATATTCACTGAGAAATTTGAGTTCAAATTTATTATGCATAGTATGGAGACCATATACAAATGAAGATGCGAATATATACCCTATCAGAAAGACAAGTAGGTTTTAGAGTTAGATATGATCATGAAAAAAGGGTTGTTGTCAAGTCAAAACACATTATAATATTTTTCTAATCACTGGTATTGAAAATATAAATTTATATTTTATATAATAAACAAAATCACAGTGCACAAACTCATACAAATTTAATAAAGTAATTTGAAATAATAATATAGTAAGTAGTGCTTTCTCTCAGATAAACTCAAATAAAACCGAAGTAGAAATAAGCAATGTGGATAAATATCGTCTTTCACACTTTCTCACTACATGTGTTCCAAGTGTCTTCCCTCGACTACAATACATAGACGGACACGTGACAGAAATTTGTCTTGAACATTTTTTAGCATTACAGGCGTGACACATTTGATGGCGATAAAATGCGATTCTGCAAATCTACTCGGCTTACTGATTCTGCTTCGTAAATCTTGCTTTTTAACTAACCCAAAAGAATGAAACCTAATGGATTTAGATCCGGCGATCGAAGAGGCCATTCTACCAAGCCTCCATAACCTATGATATATAATTATCTTGAAACATGCTATATAGAAGTGTTCGGGGGGAGACTGTTTTGTGGGCTAGTGTCTCATCATGTTGAAACCACATATTGGTGAGGTCCGCTAAAGAAACATGATCATCTAAGAAGTCAGGTAATTGTTAAAGTGTCATCAAAAAAAGAAGGGTCCCACTCTCGCTCCCTTCCAGATGCCACACCAAACGTTAACAAACCATCGTACTTGATGCTTGTTGGGTCATATGACATGCGGATTTTGCATAGACCAGAAGATGTGTGTTCTGCCTATTCACAACATCAGTTCTTGAAAACATGCACTCATCTGTCCAAAGAATGTCATTCAGAAACAAAGAGTCTGTTTGTAGCTTGTTCATAATGAAATTGCTAAAATCGAACCATCTATCTTCATCTCCTGTCAAAAATGCTCGTATCAATTGCGCTCGATAAGGATGTGCTCTGTGTATATTTAAAACGTTCCATGCATGGTATTTTGAGCAGCCACAAGCTTCACTAATATCCCTAACACTACACGGCGGATACGCAAGAGCATATCCCAAAATCTCCTCATCAGAGACATGCATACTTGGCACTACCAGATCGAGGATATTTTTTAACGCTAGTTGTTTCTCGTAAGATCTTTACAACATTTAAAATCGTGTTTTTAGACGGATGGCTATCATTTGGAAATTTAATTGCGCATTGCCTTGCACCCTCTCGTCCATTCCGATTATACTGGCCATAAAGTTATATCATTTCTACGTACTGTCCCGTGGTGTACATTTTAACTACAAGCATTGACTAATTAACTAAATACATCTGGTGTAAGTCACCTTTATTCAGCAATGACGGGCTTATGTCATTTTTTGTCTACCAATCAGTATGCAGTGAGTAGAATTTGCATAGGAACCTGCATTTCCTGCAGTACTGCTAACTGCTTTTACATAATAAGAATAGGGAAAATTCAAAGCGCAATTTCGTCTTCAAATAATTGTGGTCGTTGGGTTAAATCAAGTGATATTATATTTATCCTGCAGAGGTTTGTTTTTTTTACTCGAAAATTTTTACTTTATCTTTCATGTTTTAAAGAAATATTTCACTCAAACAGATATTAATATTTAATATTTTAAAAAACATAGTTTCTAGACATCTATTTTTTCGTTTTTCTGCAATTTTGAAGTGTCACATTTGCATACAAGATGAACACAAGAAAAATACCTTCTTGTTTGGGGGGTTTCTTTATAACAGTATCAGGTATTTTTAAATATTAATATTTACTATCTAAAAAAATATACTTTTTGAAATAAATTTTCGTGTTTTCCGAATGTTTTTCATGTTTTCTGTTTTTTATTCAGTTCAAAACCGTGGCGAAAGTATATAAAAGCAAAAACACAAACTTACTCAGCGTATTCTTCCGGTTCAGGTGGTATCTTTTGTTTTAAAAATTAATAATATTTCGCATTTAATAAAACTGTACTTGTTGTAACCATTGTTCCAACGCTCATATGCTTAAAACTATATATTATTATCCGCACAATAGCATCTCGCCAGACTTGGCGGCACTTGGCTAAATACCGCCAAAGTTGGCGACCAAATATAAGGCGCCATAAATGAAACCAGCTATAGCTGATTAATTCGGAGGCATGTGAATTCAAATTCAATATTGCCGAAAACTGGGAATGAACCTTCTATAATTGAGTTAGCACGCATTTTAATGTTGTGTGTTTGAGTAAAATTGCTGAGTAAAACACTTAAAAACATGGAATAAGAAAGTTACCTTTTCCTCCCGGTAGAGGCCAGAATGGGAAATTTATAAATATTGTCGAACGGTCAATTTATGGTTTAGCTACTGTCACAACTATTAAAAAATATTGAAATCACTTCAGTATTTCCCGATAAAAATTTTACAGTACTACCAATTTTAACATTTGATTTCACAATTTTTGTCTCCTCTTTACAGTTTAATAAGTAAATGGACTTTTTTTACACTAACAAAATATAAATTTGCATAGTGAAACCAAATAGTAAATTTAATCAGAATCATCGACGGAAACCGATTTTAAAAAATACGGTATAAAAATGTTATAAAAGTTTATCTTATAAAAATTTGTATTTTAATAAAGTCATAATTTAAAGGAAGTTTTATTCCTAAATGTATTTTTTTTTTTTTTTCGATACATTTTAGAAATACACTTGAACGATGTGTACACACATTTTTCCTTCATAGAAAATGTTATGAACTTTTTATCTTTCTGGAATAGCATTTTCTACGTTTGATAACAAAAAAAAAATATTCCTTTCAATTCTATATTCTGAAGGGATTCATCGCAAAAGTCCTAAAGAATCAACTGAATCTTTGTTAAAGGGAAAAAAGTTTTATCTTAAAAAATATTTAAGTTGACATGTTTTTCAGCTGTGAAGAAAAAGCATTTCTAATAATATCATCTAATAAAATATCAATGTATTAAATTAAAATAAGTACTTAATTACATAAACTTGCAAAATTTAGGTTGTGTTATATTGCTTAGCTTTTCATAATTGATTCTTACGTATTTTGTAGCGCTGAATCCGAAAATGGCCTCCATTTTTACCATCCCGTGAGGATTTTTTGCAAAATGTTTACTTTGCAATTTAAGATTTTCTAAAACTTCTTACGTGATGGTTAAAAATGAAAATTATTTTAAGATTTAGTTCTAAAAAGTACATAAAAACCAATTATTAAAACTTAAAAATCTCAACCATTACTTCTATTTTATAGTATCAGAATTTTGCTATTTTTCGACTTTAAAATTTACGATTTCCAAATAATCCTGACTTGATGGTTAAAAATGAAGATAATTTTCGAATTCAGCGCTAAAAAAGTATATAAAAATCAGTTATCAAAAAGTTAAGAAACACAACCCTTTCTTGTACCTTTCAGTATCCGATGTTCTCTATTTTTTTACTTTTTACCATTGAAATTTACGATTTGCAAAAAAAGCCTGACGTGTTGGTTAAAAATGAAGGTCATTTTCGGATTCAGAGCTAAAAAATACATAAAAATCAAATATCAAAAGTTACGCAACACAACCACCGCAGGTTTGTGTTATTCCTCCAAAGTCGGCCCCACTAGTGACTGAGAGGTTCTGCTCTGGAAGCTGGTAGACGGGAGGTGCTTGGTTCAAACCCAATCGCGCTCGTCGGCCTAACCGTTTCGGAGCTTTCGTGGTTTTCTTCGAAACCTTGGATTTTTATGCGTAAATACGGGCTAGGCTCCCTTAGAAAGACCCCCACGGAGGGCACTCCCCCTAGGGCCTATATCCCTCGAGTAGATAATCTGCCGTGAAAAATCAACCATCCTCCAAAGTCGTGTCTTCCGATCCTAAAAAATATGTACAGATAAGTTATATTTCTTGTAATAAAAAAACAAGTTTAGATTTTTAAAAAAAAACTTTTTCTTGCATGCCGAATTTCAATAAATACTGTAATCTTAAAATTATTGATATTTTTTGCTAGAATATCTTTTTAATATATAAACACGTGCAAACACACACACACATATATGCATGGTGCTCCAAAATTCGACCAACAAATTAAGAGGGGTGATAGAAGACATCATGAGGATGAAAAATTACCGTCGAACACGGGATCGCAAACCATGTATTTAGTCACAAAAACCGGCTGTTTCATCGTAACTGAACATAGGTTGCAGGTAATAATTTTGAGGAAAATCAAAACATTATAATGAAAATGTAATGATATGTACCTTATTTTGTGTGAAATGTTATAATATCACGAAAAGTTCTGGAAAAACAGGATGCTAAAGCAATCGATGATACCGTATGATCTGATAATCGCAGTCTAAAATGTGTAGCGTCATGCGTATACTACTGGCTCGCATAATTGAAACTTCTACCACTTTTTTCGATATGATCGCATTTACAACAAAAGTGAGAATGTCTATTAAATGTTTTATTATAATACACTTCAGTTTTCTGAAAGTAACTGTCGTCAACACAAACTGAATTAGGGCTGAAGAGCCTGTATTTTTGATTAAATACATGGTTTGCGACTCCTCGTTCTATGGTAATTTTTCATCCTCTTGATGTCATCTATCACCTCTCTTAATTTGTCGGTCGAATTTTGTAACATCCAGTATATGAAACGATAAAAAATAAACTCTTTTTAAAATTCAAAATTAAAATTCAATTTCTAAATTTAAAATTTAAAAATCCAACATATTTTACCTAAAGTAGGTGAGGCCGGGGCTAGTTGGTGTCAGGGGTAAGTAGGAGCAGCCCTCATAAATCGCTTGTTTGCGGATAGATTGCGCAACCAGTCACTGAGTACCTTTCTTTTTGCTTTTTACAATCCTCATTGTAGTTTTGCAGCGTTACCTACGTGCGGTGGACATTTATTACGATTTTTCTGTTTTTTGCACTCATAAGTAATTTTTTGTTGCTTCATTCTTTTTCTAATTTCTAATACTTATCCTAATAATTGCGATTTAACTCGTGCAGTTTTTCTTAGTGTATGATTAATTGTACCTACCCCATATGTGATTTACTTGGATTATTTATGCTTAGATGGTTGCGTGTCCCTTTTGTGAAGAAATTTATTATGAGGCTAGTAGGCGCATTGAACACGGGGCAAGTTGGCTCGGTGTCTGGTGCGTGCTGGTAGCTTGAAAAACAGCAAACACCGAGAAAAGTGGTTGCAATGCAAGATTTTGGGCACACGAGGCTTCACCAAACGGAGACACTCGATTTTTTATTTGTGACATCTGTAACTGTGATGATAATATCGAGTAGGATAGAAGTTACTCAATGTTAATGTTTTATTCATTATTTTTATGTCTGCATAATTTAGAATTTATATTGAAAGGCGATAACGCCTTAGTATAAACTTACTGATAATAATGAAATTGATTTCTCTTAACTGCGTCTCTTATTTGAGTTTCATTTAAATTTTTATAAAGCGTGTGCCTATTTACCCCATAGGCATAGGCAACTTACCCAACAGGTATAGGCAACTTACCCAACAGGTATAGGCAACTTACCCCATAGGTATAGGCAACTTACCCCGTGACGGGGTAGGTTGGCGCACAATTTTCCTTTTACTTTAGGCTTCCTCTAAACATAAACTACGAAAGCTACAAACGCAAAACTCCGGGTATTTATAGCCCAATGTTAAAAATACAGTTAAAGTTTCATAAAAAAAACTTAAACAAAAAATTAATAAAAATCAATAACTAAAAACTGCGCCTACTAGCCCCGGTCTCCTCTACTAAATAAATACTTAAAATATCTTTAACCTTGATTACTGTTTAAAAACATTAAATGATCACTCGAAACCATGAATTGTAATCAAATTACATAATTGTGACAGTTTATTGGACTCATCTCATATAGAAAACTGGATAATTATATAAAAAATAGAAGGAGGGGGGGGGGAGAATTGTACTTTGTGCCAACATACTAAGAAAGAGAAACAACAAAGAAAAACACAAATATAAATTAGTATAAAACGCATACAGCTGTTTCGAAACCTATGAGGTTTCATTATCAGTGCTTAAAATTAAAGATAATGTTCAAATTAAAACTCTGAATTAAAGGTAGGGAGAGAGACAGAGAGCCAGAAAGGCTAACCTCACATCTCTACTGTCCTCTTCTTAAATCCAGAGTTTTAATTTTAATTTTATCTTTAATTTTAAGCACTGACAATGAAACCTTAGAGGTTTCGCAACAACTGTACTCGTATGATTTGGACAAGAAATTTGTGAAGTGAATTCGAGAATTTTTTTTCTTTTTTTATCTTTGTCAATAATTATTTTTGTCAATAGTATAATAATTATGTATTTAAAAAAAATAAAACCTCTTGTAATAAATATTTAAATGCAGATATATTTTGGTTAATAGATTTATCTTCTGTTATAAATTAGTGATTTAATTTTATTATAATATAAAAATTACATTTATCATCCAGCAATAAACAATATTTTCGGATTGGATTTGCTCCGATGTAAAAGTTTAATTTATGTTATTTTATAATTTTATTTATTTATTTTTTTTTTTTTGCTTCGCTGATAATTTGTTTTAGAAAAATATATTTTATGCTACTCGGATTTGTGAAATTAAACGCATGTTGAATCTTGAGAATAGCGTTTTATTAAGAATGCTTCACTTTTTTTCCGCACACAAGGTAAATGTTCATTTAGCCGTATGACGGAAAAGTAACTTTTTATGGATATAAACAAAAATCTCCCTAACAATATGTTTTTTTCGCGTTCTGTTCCTACAGAGGGTAAACTATAAAATTAAGTTTTTTAAAACGAAAAAATTCTTTATTTTAGTTTCGAAAAGTTAATAATATCCAAATGCCGTTTAAAAATGTAATCTTGATAAGAATTCAAAAAACTAGATTTGCATAAAATAGTTCATTTTAAAAAGAACTGAAAGTAATTATGATTTTGGGTTTATTCCGTAAAAAATGCGTTAATCTTTATACACTTTTGTAAACCATTCTGTAGATCGAGTATAAATTATATCGGCCATACTTTCCTGTTATATTAAAAAAGGAATGTTGTCAGGGTGCAATTTTCAAACAATGACAAAAGAGATTTCTATTATGGATTTTCAATACACAAGTTTTTTAACTAAAAAAACTCCAAATTCTAACACAAATGGCAAGAACAAGATAGATGAGACTAAGGAGGGTTGACTCATTTTTTACAAAATGATTTTCTATTTTTTAAATATTGAACCTAGAATAAAATTTCGTATATTATTTTATTCCATAATTAATTGATTAATTAAATTATTAATTCTCGTTAATCATTTTTTTTCTCATCTTATTCCTTGATTTTAATCATGAGAAAATAATGGGCCAAGACACCTCACATATGGAAGGATTGACCCACTATTGGGAGTTTTTACCCACGTTATTTTATATTAGAGAAATAAAATCAGTTAAAAAAAGGTAGAATAACTTTATGCTATATGGTAAAATTATTATTAAAAATTATTTTGTAAAATGTGTTGCGTAAACAAACTTGCTTAGACGGAATTCAAGGCACAGGAGGAAAATTCCTTCTTTTAAACACCCACCTTTTGTGACACTCGACCACGCAACACTAGTTGCCACATAGTTTGACTTCATCTCATTGTGTTTATTTTGGTGAAATTTGTCTGCACAACCTTCCTAAGGTGTTTTCACAATGATATGTTTTTTTTTTTTTTTTGTTTTTTTTTTTTTTCAGAGGCACGATCTATTATCATTTCTTAAAGCAGCTGCTTTCATCTTTTCTAGTCTTTTCCATTCTTTCGATTTACCTACTATGGATATTATTCAAATGAAATAAAATTTCCTATCAATTTTCCAATTTATATTTCAGTAATTTTTTTCTTGCTTCTATAGCAATTTTTCACTCCATCCTTTAATCAATTTTTACCATTTACTTTTCTATCACCCCATCACCCTTTACAGAATAAATTTACATTATTTTATAAATATCACTATTAACACTTCATTATATACAGTGTATAATAGAAAGTAGTGATGGGCGATTCTCGAAAATTCGACAATCGAGAAAAATCGTCATCGTAAAAAATCACAATCGATACAGCCATCGATTAATTCCTAGAATCTACAATCGAGATGTTTTACAATCGATTATAACGAAAGAGCTAAAAACAATTGTTGGAAAACTTAGCTATTATTCTGACCAAAATTTTCATAGTAATGATAGGGTTTGCTGGATAATTCTGCTATCGTAATTATTTTCTCCTGATTTAGGCTTAAGGCGCAACTTTAGTCAGTTGAAAAGACCTCCTCGCTAATGCTAATCTTATGGAAGAAATTTATAAAGATATCTAATTTGAATTTCAGTATTTTAAAATGATTTTCTTTGCACTGGAATAAATTCCCCTTTCTTCTTTATGAAACTGCAATGTCCAAATCACGAAACTATGGCGCATTTGATGAATCAAATAACCTTTCTACTGTTTAGATTACTCCAAATAGTTTGATACAGTTTAAAGTTCCCCTAAATGTCAAATACTGTGGAATTTCTCCATTGATCGAAAACAAAAGTTTCTTTCGAAAAACGTAAGGATAGTAAGATAAAGATACCTGCCAAGAGGGAACCTGCCTAACACGGAAACTGTTTTCCAGTACCTAGCGATTCCAACATGACTCTTTAAGTCTGTATCGAAATCCAAAGTAGCTACTTTATGACACATTTAAAAACTCATTTTTTATTTTAGACGCATTAGCTAGAATCGATTAGCATTTCCCTCTTTTAGATAAAGGAAAAAGGTTTGATACAAATTAAAGTTCCCTAATTGTCTAAAGTGTATCAAATGCTGTGGAATTTCTCCGTTTATCAAAAACAAGACAGCTTTATCGAAAAACGTAAGGATAACCAAACATATATAACTACTGAGTGGGAACCTGCCTAACACGGAAATTGTTTTCCAGATTTTAGACACAATTTGATGTTAGTCTTATAATTTTCCTATGAGTGCCAGATACCGTACCACAGTACGAAAAAAACCGCCGCTAAGTATATTCCTTTAGAGCATTTTAAGCCCAGGGGTCTAAAATTAACGGTGGATTGACAAAAGAAAGGTAGATTTAGAAAGGTTATGAGATTAACCTTATTTTAATATATTACATGAGTGGGGTAAAATAATTTTGAAAAATCCTCTTTCCTGAGGCGACACTTAAAATCTTGAAAACACAAAATTTGCAGTGCAGTTTTGTTTTAACAGTAGCATTCTAATATTAAGAGATATGGGACAGTTTAGGAGGGCTAAAATAAGAGAAACATTGAAAATCAAAGACAAACTGGCACCGCCAAATTCACTAGAAAACTTCTATATCAACAACTGAAACCCGAACTGATAACTTAAACCACTATGCCTCCTAACCCATATCGGTTAATAACAAAAGCGAATGGAAAAGAAAATGTACTCCTTTGGGAGATCATGACTTACACCAGAAGCGCGGTAAGTTTGGCTCTTCTGAAAGCTTCCTTTCTCTCGACCTCTCTCCGGCTCTTCGAGATATATTTTCTGCTGCTGCAAACTGCTCGTTTACCTCGAGGAGAGAACACTCTCGATGGCAAACCTCTCGCTTGCTTCGAGATATTTCACCGATTGTAACTCATCGCTTCCCATTGCCATTCTCGTTTCTCGCTCTCGGTCTCTGTTCAACATTTCATATGAGATTGCCGAGATTGAGAAATCAGTTTTCGTCCTTCCTCGAAATGTTACTCTAGATGATTGTCATTTCACGCTCGGCCAAGAAGGGCCGAGATGAGATATCGAGGGGCGAGCTGGACAGAGAAATAAGCATGACAATGATCTGTGAAATGAAGCTTTAATTTTCAATCTTTTTCTTATTTAAGCCCTACCAAGATGTCACATACCCGGAGCCCCCCGATAAATATTATTTATTAAATATAAAAATTTCAAAGAGGAAGGTGGGTCGGGTGAATTCCGAGGACGTGAGAGTGGGCGGGCCGCAATTAAAAAAATTACCGAATTCTTCCTGTGACATATTATCGAAAAGCCCTTTGACAACTCTATTATATTATGAACCTTTCTTCCCCCGAAGGTGAAATTCGGGGGGTGGGGAGGGGGCGAACAAATTTTTAAAACCGTAGCCGATTTCTATAATAAATTTAAATATCATTTTAGACGTGGGTTTTTTGTGCAGTCTTCCGGTAAATATTATTTATTGAACATAAAAATTTTAAAGTGGAGGCTGCGTAAATTCCGGGGCGAAAGAGTGGGCCCAAGGGGGGGGGAGGGGGGGGGAGCAATTTTCAAACTTTTTTTGGACCCGTCATGTGATATGTTATCGGAAAGCTCTCGAATGACTCTTTCATATTATGAGACTTTCTTCCTCCCCTCTCAAATTTGGCCCCCACTGCGGGGGGTAGTTTTTTCCGTTTTTATCATTTTAGATTGGATTTTTTTATGGAGCCCTCCGATAAATATTATTTATAATATATGAAATTTCAGGACACTTTTCTAAATTTAGCGAAGACCCCTCATGTGTCATATCGTTGGAAAGGTTTGTGACTACTTATTGATGTTATGCAGGCCGTCCCCCCACTTTTCCCCCCGGGGGACACTTTTCCAAATATAGCCAAGGTCCCTCATGTGAGATATCATTGGAAAGGTCAGTGACTACTTATTGATGTTATGCACCTCCGGTGACAGCCCCCCCCCCATTTTGCCCCCCGGAGGACATTTTTCCAAATTTAGCAAAGACCCTTCATGTGAGATATCGTTGGAAAGGTCTGTGACTACTCATTGATGTTATGCACCTATGGTGTCCATCCCAGCCACTTTGCCCTCCCGGGGGGCACTTTTCCCAAATTTAACCAAGACCCCTCATGTGAGATATCGTTGGAAAGGTCTGTGACTACTTATTGATGTTATGCACCTCCGGTGACAGCCCCCCTTCCCACTCTCCCCCCCCCCCCCCGAAGGACACTTTTTCAAATTTAGTCAAGACCCCTCATGTGAGATATCTTTGGAAAGGTCTGTAATTACTTATTGATGTTATGTACCTACGGTGTTCTCCCCCCCCCCCACTTTGACCCCCCGGGGGACACTTTTTCAAATTTAGTAGAGACCCCTCATGTGAGATATTGTTGGAAAGGTCTGTGACTACTTATTGATGTTATGCTCCTCCAGTGTCCGTCCCCCCACTTTGCCCCCCTCTGGAGACACTTTTCCAAAAATATAGCCAAGACCCCACATGTGATATATTGTTGGAAAGGTCTGTGACTACTTATTGATGTTCTGCACTTCGTCCCCCACTTTTCTCCCACGGGGGACACTTTTCTAAATTTAGCCGAGACCCCCCATGTGACATATTGTTGGAAAGGCCTATGACCACTTACTCATGTTATCCGCCTCCCGCACCCCTCCCCCTCTTTACCCCCACGGGAAGGGCATTTTTATAAATACAGATCCAGACCACTCATGTCACATATGGTTTGAAAGGCCTAAAGACCTGTGACGACTTATTCATATTATGCAGCTACTGTGCCTCTCCGCTCACTTTGACCCCCTCCCCCAAGAGATCTGGTCCGAGGTCCGTCCGTTTCGAGATTATATTTTTTTAACAAGATTTTGTAGTGCGTGCACACCACGCCTGCTATACGGTGTCGTATATAGCGGGTAACCTGTTCGTGATTTCATATTACAAGATTACGTATAACTTAGGGGCCGCGATTAAAGGAGGGGCCCACTAGCGGGCGAAGTAACGTAGTCTTTATTAACGCCGACTCATTCCAGTTCACCCACAGATGATTTTTGATAAATGTATGACGTATATAATATATAATATATGATGTATAAAAGCAATTGGCAAACTGGAGTCATCGAGAAAAAAATTACACAATCGAAAAATATCGCGATGTTCATACAATCGAGAAAATCGAGAAAAACATCTCGTTATTGCCCATCACTAATAGAAAGATTTCCAAAAAACACTTAATTAAGGGGGCTTTGATCATCTGGTCAATCCTCCCTCACATTGATAGAGTCAAGCTCTCCACATAGTCACTTTTTTAAATATAGCACATGGTTATGTTTAGTCTAATTTGCTGTATAATCTCTATGCCTGTAATGAAAGTTCAATATTTTTGCATTACTTAAAACCTACTTACTTAAATTTCTATTATGTATTTTATTTGAGAAAATCTTACAAAATGTTTCTAAAAAATACACTTTTTAAGATGAAAACTCTTTACAATTGATTTTAGCACACCTACTTAAATTATCAGGAAGGATTAATCAAATTTGAATTTATAGGGATTTTGTGCAATATTTATAACCCCACTCAAATCTTTTATTAAAAATATTTTTCTTAGTTTTTTGTAGAATTAGGAAATGTACAAATATAATGTTCTTACAATAGAAACATAGAAATATTTCCGAATTCACCCCCCCCCCCCAACACCAAGAAAGCTTAATAGATGCAAAGGCAAAATAAATCATCCTTTAAAAAATTGTTTTCTGTAACTAATATTTCTTTCGGAACTAGATAAAGTAATGTATCTATAACTCATTAGAAATTGTATTACAACTAATCGATGTATTAAATGAATTTTATAACAAGTTATTTTAATGATACTTATAAGTACCATCAGTAGATAAAGGGTTAAAGTTTGTACGTGGAATTTAGAGCTATCCTTCATATATTTATAAAATGATCATAAATAAACGCACATGCACCATTACATAGATGTACATCCTTGGCAGAAGAAAAAGCCACTATATTGAATATACTTTTACAAATATTTATGTATTGCATTAGCTTAACAAAACATCTTCTATTTCTTTATGTCAGCATAGATAATGGAAAATAAATATGAAGAAATTGAAAAATATGACTCGACAAAACGTACGTATAAAAATATCCAAAATTGTGGTGAAAATTGATCCGAAATTTTAGTATTGAATAACTCGTACCCTTTTTTTATGTCTCTTGGGTAATAAAGAATTCCGCGCATTGACGGCAGAATCCTAGAGATTTCTTTTATCATATTTACTTTTAAATATTCAAATAAAGCAAAGTCATTCTTGAATAAATCTAAGTTTGGAAACCTGTATCCATATGTATTAGGTTATTTTAGGATATTAAAATATTAACATAGATTTTTTTTAAGTACAATATTTATGTTGAAACTTTAATGTAATCATTGGCTAGTTTACCGATATGGCTTGTGTCATCTTTAATACATATTATTTGAATATTTATATTGGAACAATTTTAGCTTTCCAATAATATTTTGAATTTTCACATTTGTTAAAAATAGAGTTCCATTACTACTTTCCTAAATGCTTGATTTTTCTTTTTTCGATGTACAGATTTTTTTTTAGTTGCTTTAAATTTTTACTAGTTTGTTTAAACGAAATTTTTCCTCTTTGATTGGCCCAATCGCACTCACAATTGCAGAAAATTAACCAATATAGAAAATCTTCTAATATAAATCCATATTTTTGTCAAATCACAGGGGTGTCCGTGAAACTATGCTGTCTCTTACTATTTCGTATTATAAATTGAATTTATACGCGTAACCTTTTTCCCTCTCAAAACAAATACGGGAAGCTCAAAATTTTCTGAATTCTTCCAGCCAAAAGCCTGCAGTGCCATCAAATAACAGAAAAATCTTTTCCAATCACAGGCGTGTTCCGTAAACTTCAAATATTTTCCCTTACCTTCAAGCAGAGCACAAATTTTATATAATGGAATCTGACAATGAAACATTTTTTGAAACATGAAATTTAGTACGAGGTACGGTCAAAAATTTCCCGGAATAGGTCAATACAAATTATTAAAAAACTAGAAAGATAGCCCGTAAAAAATGACGGAAAATGAGATAGAAAGATACATAAACCTTTAAGACCTGAAGAGTTTTGGTAGAAATTAAAAGTCTTGGCTTTTAACCCAAATTAATAAGATCATATTTAATTGAAAAAAGATATTTTAAATTTTTTTCGATCTCAGGTGACGTCAAGGGAGGATCCACACAATTGTTTGGTGCAGGCTCTGCTTTAATGCCAGAAACAGAGGAAAATGTTTTTCCTTTTGCCTTAGGATCACCTACACAGTTGTGTAGGTCAGGTCTTAAAGGGATAAAAGACATGTGCAAGAATATGAGTTTTCCTCACTTGTTCCGCAGTAGTAGATGAAAATAACAATATTTAAAAACAAAACGAATTTATGAACAACTATGTAATAATGAATACAGAAAAAAATGAAATTAAAATTTGTTCACAAATCTTCAGGATATACGATGTTTTTTCTAAAAACTCTTTCATTATTTAAAAGCCGACCTTGCTCTTCAGTATCTTCTACATAAATTTTTAACTGCTCTTCCTCTTTTCATCTTGAAATACTTACATATAGTTGTCCATGAGAAAAAAACGGTTCTTTTAAATACAGTCCAACTGTAGAAAATGTTTGTCCCTGTGACTTATTTATCCTCATTGCAAATGACAGTATAACTGGAAAATGGCGGCGTTTAAGAAAGGTAGTGAAGTTTCACTTGGTGTCAAATCAATTCTTGGTATGTGAACTCTATCATTTTGATTTGTTCGGTTAAAATGAAAGCATCAATAAAATGGTTGTGGAGAGAGTGCACAATTAATCTGGTTCCATTGCATAATCCTTTTCTTGGATTCATGTTTCTGAGAAGCATGATGATGTTTCCTTTTTTCAGTGTAAGCTTATGAGGAGGCATCCCAGATGGAGTTTGTTCATGCAAGAACTCGGGTGAATAATTATTAACATTTTCTTGGTTGTCAGACACGACTGAATCTGCACTATAGTAAGTTCTTCCATCTTCAGGAAGCAAATTCAAAATTTTGTTATTTAATGATAATGCATGTTTGTTTTTTCTTGTCAAAATTACTTTTTGTTCAAGTTGTTCAAAATCAGTATAGTTTATATGAACTCCATATACACTTGCAATAATTGAATCTTTGCAAACCATTGATGGTGGAATTTCTGTTGTATCTGCAGGTAAATTTGATATATCAGGTGTTTTTCCTTCACCAATTTTAAGCTGCCACTCATTAAAGGAATTTTGCTTTTCAGATCTCATATTTTCAGATAGTCTAAGTTGTATAAATTCTTTTTAAAGTGGGCTTGATTTCAAGCATGTTTCAATAATTTCTATTCTGTTTCCTCTTATAACAACTGGCAATGTCTGGCGAAAGTCTCCACCTAATAACATAACCTTGCCTCCAAAAGGCATGTCATTCAACGTTATTTCCCGCAGTAAGACATCTATACAACGAAGAGCATGGCATGACATCATTGTCACTTCATCAATTAGAATTAATTTTGCTTCACGTAATATTTAAGCTTCACTTGAAGACGTTCGAATGGCAGATGTGGAAGATTCTAAAATCGGCACTGATAATTTGAAGTCAGAATGAACAGTTTTACCACCCTCTGATAAAATTGATGCAATTCTGTTATTGCATGTGGAAGTACTAATTGGCATTTACCTGTAACAAAATGCATGAGTGCGTTGTACAAATATGTTTTACCAGATCCTCCAGGACCATCTAACAAGGAGAGGGCCAACCTTGTTAATCACAGATTTTGATTATTTTAATATATGTTGTAGGGTAGAGTCCCCTTAATCTCAGGCTCAACGGATTTTATCCAACGCTCCTTAGTTCTTGAGAAACCGGAGGGTCCAATAGTAGTACACAACTTAAATACTTACTTTGTAACGAAAAGGATAGGTTGGTCGTAGCTCAGTTGGTACGGCGTTTGCTGGCTGATCTGCGGGCCCGGGTTCGGTGCCCGAACGTGCTACATTTATTTTTCTCATTTTTTGTTTTATAAATATACTTGTAATTATAATGTAATAATTTTAATTAAAAATTTTAATATCATATAGTAATTATAATGTTAACAAACTTAAATTTATCCTTTTTTTATTTTTAAACTATTATTTCTCATTCTTTAAAGAGGTTTAAAAAGAAATTGGATCTATTATTGAAGGATGAAAATTCCAAAATCGTGACAAAACCTTTTGTGTCGTCATCTAGTTATGATAAAATAAAAGAATATTCAAATAAAATAAAAATAAAAGCATAAAGAAGATAAAGGGGAAGGCGAAATAATTGAAAGTGCAAGCATACGTATTTCAAATTTAAAAATCTTTAATATGCAAAAAATCGGTTGTAATTTAATTCTGATGCTAATTTTTAATATAATTATGCTTATTACTTTCAAAAAACAGAATAATAGTATTATCGCATTGACTTCCTTTGTTAAAGCAATGCGTAAATTAATTTTCTTTAAAATCACGAATTAACACAATTGCTCAATATCATTGCATCGATAAAGAATATATGAAATACATTTTAAAAGAATTAAGAGTTTTATGATGTTTTATACAATTATTTAGTTAAAAGTAAAATATTAAATAGGTTAAAATTATAATTGATATACAATATTATAAGTTTTAATTGACAATGAGATTATTAAGTTATACTTACAAATATATTTATAAAACAAAAAATGAGAAAAACAAACGTAGCGCGTCCGGGTATCGAACCCGGGACCGCGGATCAGCCGGCAAACGCCATACCAACTCAGCTACGACCAACCTATCATTTTAGTTACAAAGTAAGTATTTAAGTTGTGTACTACTATTAGACCCACCGGTTTCTCAAGAACTAAGGAGCGTTGGATAAAATCCGTTGAACCTGAGACTAAGGGGTCTCTACCCTACAACATATATTAAAATAATCAAAATCTGTGATTAACAAGGTTGGCCTTCTCCTTGTAAGTAAAAGCAACGTCTCGTAACAGAATCACTTTCAAGTGCTGATTTTATTTGGTAGAAAGCTTCTCGTTGTAAGAAATTTAAAGTTTCTATTTGTTCAACAGCTACTTCAGCTTCATTAAAATAGTCGAATTCTTCATTTTGAATTCCTTGCAGTATATCGGGTGTAGGAAGATTAAATGATGTACAGTTTAATCCATGAGATTCCAACATGCAATTAATATCTTGCAAATCTCGGTTCTGAGTAGCTGATTCATTATAAGTTCTTGAGTAATCTTCGCTCGTTGAATTTTTATATTTTCCTCACAAATTAGCTGCATTTGTTAGATTACAAAATATACAAATAAATGCAAAAGTTTGACGCATTTGTAATGGCATTGCAGTTAAAGTAGCCTCTTCTAAGCATTGATCCCATTCATTATCTTCAGCAAGAAGACAACGTGCACGTGCAGCTTCTTGAAATGTGTTGTACAGATCTCCATCAAATGTTCGTAAATCTTCAAAGCATGTAGCACCAGGAACATAAAGGAGAAGTAACCGAAGGCAGAAACGTTCAATATCTTTTGGATTAACATAATATAATCTTGTAACAATTTTATCGCCTCCTCTTTGTCGTTTTTTCCAAGCATTTTTCTCGTATACATAATGATATGGTATATCAACATAAAGATATTGTTTTGCTTCATTATCTGTTCTATTCAACTTGAACCAAGCAGTCAGCATCGTTTCGCGGTTGGCAACTTGTTCCAGAGCAGTATTTTCACCACCAGCATGAAAATAAGCCTGTTGTCTTAAAGGCAAATGAATGGCAAGACGAATTATTGCATGAGAACGATCATGCATTTCCTTTTCCAGTAACCGCCACATTGCTTCTGGTGCGCTCACACATCGAGAATAGACATGTGACGACAGTTCATCATACACAAACTCGTTACTTTCATTATTTCCAGCATGAACTACTACATTTGCTGCATCATAACCTTAGTGTATGTACTTGTAAATGTATTTAATTGATTTGATGGGCGCGCAGGCTTCAATATTGATGTGCGCGTCATATTTCAGCAGTAAATATGCATTATACGGTACAATGAAGCGATTATCTATCTGTTTGCCGCGAACTATAGCAGTTGGGCCTTGTTGTCTTTGATAGAGTGGATAACCATTCAGATTGACTTTAGTTGTTTCTTGAAACTCTTTTGGAAAATCTTTTATGCATTTATTACCATCCATGCATGGAGAATTCGGATTCAAATTTCCGCATGGCCCGTGGACCATAGTACGAAGAACAATTTCTGATAATCGTGGATAAGTTTCGGGATCTGGTAACTCAGAAGAAATACAACGGTCAACTTGAGCAGCATTACGAAATTTATAGGGCTCTGCTAGAATTAAAAGAATATGAGCATGTGGAAGAACTCTTTTTGAAATTCAATAGTATATACAAAGGCCACAGCTTTACCAAATAGTTCCCCATTTGTTATATCATTCATTAATGCTGATAGTTTGATTTTAAACACTCGCTACTAAATCAGGTCTGTCTGATGACGTTTGTCCGGGCAGTAGATTTTTGACTATTTCTGGCCATTGTGGATTGCACGTGAATGTACAAAACACATCTGGTTTTCCAAACTTTGTCACAATGGACATAGCATAATTGTATCTCTTTCTCATATTTCTAGGAGACCCTTGAAATGAAGAAGGTAGAATTATGGTTTTTCCAGCAGTAACACCTGCATCAGTGGCCCCTTGAGCTACAAAGTCCCTGAGGCCAGAATAATCTTCTGCACGAAAATTTTTTTGCTTCTGTCTTATGAAATTGAGATTATTAGCTTCCACTTGTAAGTGAGAGTCTATTATCCACTGTTGAGAAAGTTTTCCACCATACAATACTGGATTAAACTCATTATCACGAATCGCTGTTTGAGCAACTTTGAACTGAAGCATTGATATATTACTTCGAACACCAGGTGAAAATCCTGGATAAGGTGATAGTGATAAATTTGTTGTCCTGCCAGGCTCTCCGTTTGGGTAGAATATAGGATAAGTCATTGGATCTAAATTAGGACTTAAAATATTCAAGTTTACAAAAGGTTGGTCATTATTTCTTGGATAAATTCTGATATCGCGTTGAAAGGGTGGTTCACCATCGTCATTTAGAAAAACCATAGCTACTTCGTTTGATGTCGGCAAATTATATCGTCTATTGTCTGAATGACGATCTCGACGCAATACCATATTAACTCTTGGCATTTGTAAATTGTATCTCTGTTAATGTTGATGCTGCTCAGTCTCCACCTCACTCAATTTTTTGAAAACTTGAGCATAAGGATTTTGCCGCATAAGTAAATCAAGTTCACGCAAAACATTTGGTAAACAGTTGTCATTTTCGGGAATGTTAAGACGCTCTTCGACAGCTTGTGTTATATCCAAAACATACAGTTGAGCAAATTTTCTTTGTTGGCCATTAGGAGGATGCAAGTGGGACGTTCGGTGATAATTTTGTCCTTGAACTTTAAAACAATAAGAGCCGTGTCCCGGAGCATTTCCAGCAAGTTTAGCACCCATAGAAGCAAATAAAATTATATATAAATATTATATATAAATAAAATTATATATAAATAACAAATATTTTCTTTGAAATTACGATTATTAAGTGCATTTGAATTGCTCATCAAGTCTTGGAGGTATGGTGGAAACCGATGACGTTGTGGAAGCCTAACTTTACCTTTATGGCAACAACTGTTAAATTTTCCATCTCTGGGTTTCTCAGCTTGAAAATGGCACGCTTTGCAAAATTGGCAGAGATTACTTAATTGTCCACACGTATGAGGCTCAATAACTTGAGACTGAGAGGCTTCAGAAATTAATTGTTGCTGATTTTCGTAGTAGTTTTGTCGTTGTGTTAAAATTCGCCGAGAATGACGTTCAGCATCATGACTACGTCTGATTAACCTTTGTTTTACATTTTCACTTTAACGCTGTGTAGAATTACGCACAGAGTTATGAGATAATCTCACAGATCGATCATTATGGCTTTCATTAGCTCTTTGATTTGAATGCCGTAATCTATTTTCTTCTCGAATAGAATTTAATATTTCTTGCGACTGCCGAGCTAGCCATCGGGCTCTACGTTCTCTGTCTGAACGCCGTTTACGTTCAGATGCAGTTTCATTCATTTAAAATGAAAAATACAATAAATTGTTGAACAAAATATTCTATGTTACATTTCTACTTCATTATTCTTTTTTCACTCAAAAAAAAAAAAAAAAACAGTTGCCGCTTTGAGTTGCCATTATCGTACACATAATTTTAATTTAACACGCACATTTAATTTTATTATAAAACACCAAGTTTTCATTCAAAGCAAAAATTTGCAGGTTACCACGCCAGGCAAAAAATCGCCCTTTTGGTGCTAAAAAGAAACCCCTGTGCGTCTGTGACATCTGTACCTATTTTTATTAAATACACATTTAATGCAACGTTAAAAAAATTAAAAAAAAGTAAATAAAACTATAAAAACAATTGAGGTAATTCACTGTTGGATGAATGCTAACATCGGTTCATTTTTTCTCATGCAGGCGATTTCGTGGCGCTGGGATAGAAATTTAATGAGTGATTTTTTGCCAAACTATTCCCTAAATTATACAAATCGACATATTTTTTATTTTAAATAACGAAAGAACAAATAAATTAGAAAAACATTAATAAAAATATAAATAAAAAGCTGAAGCAAAAATCACTTGATCACGTAAGAAACACGTGCACCATGTTTAATGTCAAGTGAATGTAACGTACGATAATCCATTATTGGCATCCATCTTATAATTTGGCAATAGTTTTTTGGTCAACGGGATAATCAAGTAGTACCGCAAAATTAAACACGCAGGGATGAGATTTCCGCGTTTTTGCACACCAGTATATTCTTAGAGAAAATGTTGTTCTGTTAAATGGTAAAAATGGTCCGATTAAATGAAATATAACTTTCTCTAACAAAATACTGGTGTGCAAAAACGCGGAAATCTCATCCCTGACACGGTTTCTGAAATGGTTTTAACGTTAGAGCAAAACATTAAACTTTTCCAATTTTGAATATTATAAACGGGATTTCAGATAGAAGAAATTATATATTGGATTTTTGGGTACTACTTAGTTATCCCGTCGACCAATTTCGCCAAATTATATAAATCGCCAAACTACTCACCAAGTTACACAAATTCACATCATTTTTATTTTAAATAACGAAAGAACAAATAAAGGTACTTCTTAGTTATCCCGTCAATCAAATTACTGTCGCCAAATTGTAAGATTAAATGCCAATAATGGCTGCCATTAATTAATTAATTGTAAGACTAAATGCTAATAATGGCCAACAAAGCCATTAATTTGATGTTTTATTCGTATTTTATTAATGTTTTACTAATTTATTTGTTCTTTCGTTATTTAAAATAAAAATTATGCCAATATGTATAATTTTGCGAGTGGTTTTGGCGATTTATATAATTTGGCGAAATTTGTCGACTGGATAACTAAGAAGTACCCAAATAAATTAGTATAACATTAATAACAATATAAATAAGACGTCGAAATAAAAATCATTTGATGACGTAAACACGTGTAACTTGCTTAAAGTCAAGTGAATGTGACATTTACGATCAACCAGTATTGGCATTTAATCTTATAGTTTGGCAATAGATTTTTGGTCGACGGGATAACTAAGTAGTACCGATTTTTGTAAGTTAAACGAAGCCTAACACTGCCGCGACCAATGAGGCAGCTCAATCGGAATTGTGAGGAACACACAGAGACTTGGATTTTATATAAATAGATTTAAATTTTAATATTTAAACTTTTCGCTCTCACCGCCTTGCATATATTACAAACTATGGTGCAGATAGTGCAAAATAGGAGAGAATTCGGTACTTTTCCACTATAGGGGCCTTGGTGTTTTTTTTTAAACGTGATGGAATTCAGTCATCAGAAAATAAGATTTGTTTCCAAATGTTAAAAACAGCTATGAAAACAAACTTGATGAATTTTTTTGTTTGTTTCTATAAATTGGTTTATATTTTAATTAAATGTATTTATTATTGTTGTTTTTTATACACAAATAACTTCTGTTTCTGAATAAAATTAGACAAATGGCTTCTTTATGTTAAATACATTGTACAAATATTAAAAAAAAAGAAATCCGTGTGTATATGAAATAAAATAGTGAATAGGTTGCCAGAAAATATGTTGCCAAATTTCCTTCTTCTCCAAGGCAGATTTCGCTATTTCCCCAAGGCTCCTATGCTGTAAAACTACCGGCAATTTAATTTCTGTATCTGGCTATGTAAAGTCCATTAAAATCGGGTAGTTAAGAGCTCAGCTAGTACAGCGCGTCATATTTTATTTGTAGCATAGGGATGACGATGTAAAGACGTATATTTTCGTATATTACACTTTAAATTCTCACCCATACATTCTGAAAAAAAAACATTTAAAAGCCGGAGTTTAAATTAAATTACGGTGACCTCGTATGGAATATTAATGGTTTTAAATGGGAATTTCGCGAAATTAGCTAGCTATCGCCAAGTTGGCTTCATATATAACAACTCATTTTTGACGCCAAATTTGGCGATATTTCATAAAACGTGGCGATAATCCGCCAAGTTGTTCAACATTTGGCGCTACTGTGGTAACCCTACATTAGTATTTTTCAACAATTATTCTTTACAATGAAGCGGTCTTACCGGAATCGTGAGGGACACACAGAGACTTGGATTTTATATAAATAGATAGAACAATAATTTTACGTTATTGGCCTTCAAAGTACTTTCCTCCTGCATCCATACACTTCTTCCAGCGTTCGTATAACTGTTCAAAATACTCCTTGAATCCATTTATGAGACGTCCTTCAGTAGTTTCGTCGCATGTTTGATTTCCTCATCTGAACGCAAAAAAGGGGTCCCTTCAATTTCATTTTCAGTCGTGGAAACAGAAAAAAAATCCGCTGGTCGGGGGAATAAGGAGGGTGTTCCAGAGTAGTAACACTGTTTCTGCAAGCTAATTTTACACAATCAGAGCGCGATGTGATGGAGCATTGTCGTGTAAAAGAAACCAATCGTTTGTTGCGTATTTTTCAGGTCGTTTTTCTCTGATTGCATCGCTTAATCGTTTAAGGATCTCCAGGTAAAGTTTTTTTATTCACAGTTTGGCCTTCAGGAATGAATTCGTAGTGAATGACGCCCTCGAACACGCTCAACATTTTCATCTGCGGTGGAAGAGGAGGGTCGCCCAGTTCAAGGGTCACCTTCGATGTTTGTGCAATCTTCACGAAAACACTTATGCCACTCGTACACAGCCGTTTTTTCATGGAATCGTTTCTGTATGCTTTCTTCAGCATCTCGAGGTCTCAGAAGGTGATTTCTCGAGCAAAACGCAGAACTTGATATTTGAACGCTGCTCTAAAGACGACATTTTAAAATCCGATGAATGAAAAATTCGTTTTGTCAGAAATGACCCGCAGCTAACGCCGACAGTATCGGAAGTGAATTCCCAATGACTGTTTGTTTTCCTTATCAGTCCTTCCAACCTCCAAAAAAGATATTTCCCCTCCAACGAACACCTGCGTGAATGTAGGCGACCATTCCGGGAATTTATGGACTCTACTGCATATGATATAGAAACTTTTAAGCAGTTTCTTAAAACAATTATAAAATGTTTAAATAGTTAAAAATGTTATTGAGGAAACTGTACATATTGCAGTTATAGTAAATTGTAATCTTAAGATGCAAGAAAATGAACGTAATAAAATAAATGCATGCCTGAAAAATTATTTTACAAACAATTTATGATACAAGAGAGTGACGTCTTACAGGTAATAATATTATTTCCTTAATTTTTAGCACAACTCTATATTTTTTAAATATGCTCTAGAAATCTTCTGTTATAAATTAAACTAGTTATATGACTTTAAAAGATTTTAAATATTTAAATCTAAAGAAAATTACAATTAAGGTACGTTAAAAACAATTTTACTGACATACCTCATGATATAGTATATCTTATAAACGGGAGAAGCGTCAGCACTTTTGAAAACATTCATATTTTAATTTTTTTTAATTCAAATCTTTCAATTTAAGAATATTTATTATTTATTATAAAGTAGATTAAAGAACTATTGAATGTTATGACAACTTGCATAATATAATACATTTATATCATTAGATTATTAATATGAAATGACTGTGTTTGAAATGTATGAAATAGAAATAGGGTTAGATAGATAATGAAAAAAAAAATTTGATGCAAAAAAAAACAGGAAAATAGGAAGAGTGTTGTATTTTGCAGAGGAGATCAATATACTGACCAATAATATGAAGAAGTGCAATACTATTAGGCGACCCTTTAGACAGGTAATTAAGTCATGTGCAATAGAGAAAAAACAAAATTTATTAATATTTTTAATTTTACAGATGATTTACTGACCGTTCATTTAACAATTTTCTACGGTCATATATACATATTTTTTTGCTACACTTCAATAAAATTCTATACTAAATTGAGGATTTTATTGACACAAAATATGGTCTTAATATATAATGTTTATAAAATTATATTTGTTTTTGTTAATCTCTACTTCTGTCGTGATAAATGAGTCATCTTACTTGACTTCAATTCGAATCATAATGTTTAGTGTTAAAATTGATGAAATAATGTAAAAGGTTATAATTATTGAGTATTGTTCTATCGCCATTTAACTAAAGTGTAAACATTTTTTTTTATATATTACGCCTCAAGATCATGAATGGTGGAATAGTATGAAATTAATCTAAGCTTCTATTTCATGATCTAAGTTTTATTCACTGCAATGAAATCAGATTATGAATGCACATATGCTGAACGAAGCTTAATAGTATAAAGGAGAACCATACTTATCTAAAAACAATCAATTGTAGCTTTTAAAAGTCTTTCGTGTGTCAGATAAATGAAAGATGAGTATCTGATAGCGATAGCGGATGACGGTATTAAGATCAAGAACTGGTTTGCGCTATTGAGGGCTATTAATAGGGTATTTCAAGCAGAGTTATTAGCAATAAAGTTTTCTGTGTTGGGAAATTCTATGGGACACCCAGTATAGCATTAGATGTGACTGCTTGTCTACTATACAAGCGTTATATAAGCCGTTTAACACCAAAAGATTAGTTAAGTCGTTTTCAAGAAGCAAATAATCCCAATTTTAACATAAGCTATATTAAAACTTACGTGGGCATAGCGGACAATGAGGAAGCAGACGCACAGGCTAAATTAGCCGCTACTAATCCCTCCCACAATTCTCTTGAGAGTTCAATTTCATACCTTAAAGAACCAACTCTTCATGGCCATGGTGAAGCAGTGGCAATTCGAGTGGGATTGTGGAGATATTGGCAGGCTAACGCACAAGTTCTTCCCTGAAATCAAAACTGATAATATAATAAGCTGTAAGCTACTATATCAGATATATACATGCGTACCTGGCGTACCTGCACAGGTTGAAGTGAAAACATTTCCTTGACTGTGCTTTCAGTGCGTTGGAACAACGTTACCCTAATTAACAGCCTGCTCTCCCCATGCAACATAATCTGAAAAATATCACAACTAAAAATGATCAACTTTGTTTATTCCCAACTAACCCGGAACAAATACATACAAAATAAAGTTAAAGATATGATAAATGGTTCAATGGACAACATTGATAACATTTCAGACTAACTTCAAACATCTATTATTATTTTAAAATTTTTTTGACTAATATAAATATTCATCCTCTACTTCTGTTCACTTTCATATCGCCAGTAAGAAAGTACAACGTAAGATATTATCGAAGTATTTAGTTTTATAATATCTATCATATAATATAATACGAGCAAATCTTGTATCTATGCCTGAACTAGCTTGTCACAGTTGCCAACGCTCGTTTCATCACTCATAACGATCCTGTTGAGGTACTCGTTGCACTCATTGTGGTATCGCCTGCAGAAACGTGCAGAAAAACTCGACGAAACATGAAAACATACCGAAACACCTGTTGTTCCGGAAATTGTGCGCCAGATGGGCGCCGAAGAACCTTACACCCGAACACAAAACCAAACGAATGGGAGCAGCATTGACTTTTCTGCAGCGATATCATGATGAGTACAACGAGTACAACGGGTGATGAGAGGAGGATTGACAACTGTGAGAAGCTGGCTCCATTCCTTTGCGGCACACTTCTATGACACTGGACTACACAAATTTATACCACGCTATGACAAGTGCTACAATTCCGGAGGATCTTATGTTGATAAGTAGCTGTGTGTATCTATTCATGTATCTTTTGCAATAAATCTTTCCAAGTAATTATATTTTGTTTCTTTGGAAAACTTATTTTCTGAATGGCCCTTGTAAATGAGAATCCAAGTTCTTTTACAATTCACCAACAATCAATTTCAAAGCGATTTGGTTTGTTAATTGTGGGAGTATAAAGATGATTATTCTATCTAATTCTGAAGCCTTGCCATGGTTAGTGTTAGTAAAAGAAAGATGTACTCCCTGTGGATGTCTTCTATTCTCTCTTTCTGTTTGAAGTCCTTCTTCAGAATTACTGGAAAACAAAACTCATGCGCTTCGGACATTGTTGTAAAGTGATATTTTAAAAGAATAAGAATTGTGCTTTTCGTAGATTTCTGCCAGTGATGGAGTACAAATATTAAATTTGCTATTCTAAACAGGTTATCAGGTACATGAAAACCAGAAAACGTCAATGAGAAAGTATATAGGATTAATAGTTACTTCTATGTAACTAGAGATTTTAAAATTAGAAGTTTCTTTAAATGTTATAACAAGTTTCTACTGCGTACTTTTGGTATTGGGTTCGGTCGGGCTCAAGCTACACAAGATATGTCGGATTTGGATGTATCTTTGGGTATATTTCGTATCTTTGGGGTTGGATTAAAAAAAAAAGAGCCTGGACTCATATTTAATGCAAACCGCACTCTTATACGACAATTTGTTATTTCTTTTAAATGAATTTTTCAAATTTAAATTGACTTATGGAACACCTTATAGACTTTATAGTGAGTTTTTAGGCTTTTTCTATAATTGTCTGTGAATTCTTTGTAATAATTATCTTTGATAATTACAAAAATTATATTTTAAAACTATAGTAGGTAAGCCAAAGAAAAAGAATTAAAAAGAGAAATTTTTTATTACTTCTGAAATATTCCTTGAAAAGGTAGGTCAGTGAATTACATTTTCAAAAACTGAGATTGAATTTATTAATTTTAAAAAACATTGTTTTTAAAGTAATTTAATACTTAATTTCTACAATAGAGAAAAAAGTCTCATTAAAAGAACTAAAGTATTTTCAAATTTCATACTTAAAATAATATTGAACTTTAGCTGTTCACCATGTGTAATATAAGAGCTCTTATATTTTGAAAATGTTATGGATTACATAATAGAAACTTTTATCCTTAGAATTGGTTATTAAAAAACCGAAAAAAATTCGTACATTCGAAAACTATTATAACAAACACAATAGGAACTTTTATCATTAGTTCCGAAAAGAAAAATAAGCAAAGAGGATAATTTCATTCTAATTCGAAATATTAATAACTCAGCTTTCATAAATAAGATATTTACTGAAAATTTTCAGCTTGAAAATGACAGTTTCATTTTGAATTAATTACTTCCCAAACTTTTTCCCGAAGTATCGTGCCAAAATTATTCTTCTGAGTTCATTTTCCGTGTTCATTAGTGAAAAGTGGTAGGGTGATTCAATTTTCTGAACGTATGGCATTTAATAACGAATAGAATACAAATGAGAGATGATATCACCCCTCCCGCCCCCCCCCCCCAACTTTGGAATTATCCTCTAAATAGTTCTTCTGTCGCGTGATATTAATTTGTCTTGGTACATTTTAATAATCATGTTTAGATATGAGAGAATTCTCACTTTACGATTTAATTAATACTTTTCTTACTGTAATGATTTCGTAATGTATGAAGTTAGAGGAATTGTATTGAAATTTAAATAAACGGTCAAGTGCGAGCATTACTCGCGCACAGAGGGTTCCGTAGAATAAATATATGAATTAGTAATTGTATTATTAAAAAAAAAATTGCTAATAGAATACTAAGATTTAGTAAAAAACTATACAACGTAGGGTTGGGTATAACTGTATATATCAGAAAAGTGTAAATGGGTATACCATGAAAGTTCATTGAGATATGGAACCTAAATAATATCAAATATAGCTATTCGTATAACTCCTTTTTTAATATTATCCTAATCTGTTTATGATGAACTTAATTCGGTACTGACAATAAAAGCAGTGCATAGTTAATCTTCATTTGGCATTTCATGAAACTAAATTCACTGTAGTAATAACCTTTATTTCTACAGTGTACCTAAAACAAAACCTTTGTTCAACGTTTAAATTTGGCATTGTGCTAAGCGCGCTTCGAATTGAGATCTCAAAGTTGCAACGCCGCCTTGGTCAGTACCGCGTTTTTCCAGATAGGCGTTTAATTAACTTTTAAAGTCACTCGAGGCGTATTGAGAGATACAATCAATGCAAAATATCGCGAATTCCACAGTATTTTTGAGATTCATTCTAATTAAATCTTTCGAGGGCGATGCCCTTAAAAAATGGACACATAATTTTAATTCCAAAACAGACAAACGGCACTAAGAATATTTAATTAAAATTTTCCTTTTATCATGTACGTGAAAATAAGCAAGTTCGCATTTTCTAATAAATTCGTTTATAAATTCTGGTGTCAGTCCATTATTTCATAAGTTTATGAATAGAATTACTCCGTGCCGGAAAGGATCAAGTGGTCGCAAGACTCTTAAAGCTTCACAATTTAAGAAATTTAATTTTTTTTAGATGATAAACTTCTATTTTTCTGAATATTTTGATATAATTGTTTCCTTGAAATTCCCATTAGAACAGAAGTTTTGGCTTTTAGAATTATACCCGCTCAATAGCTGAAGCGGCGTTTCCGAAACTTTAAAGTCATTATTTTCTAAATGGCGTTTTGGGGGCATAATGCGCAGGATACTTCAAAAACTTCTGGATATTGTTTTATGAAATTTTGAAAACATATATTCCATGTTAGTCTGTATAAACTGAACCTAAAATTTCCTTTTTATTGTTCAAAAAAATATTTTTTAGGTGATTTTACTGTTGAAATTTTCAAAATTTTGTATTAGCTAAATGTAACATTGCATTAAAAATATAAAAATGCTTTAAATACAAATTTATTTAAGTTCAGGGAAATTATTACAATCTGAAGTATAAGTAAGCACCAAAATTTTCATCCTAGTTGCAATATTTATTTTGTAATCCTGCGCGTAAACTGTTATGTCAATTTTTTGTTTGACAAATGTCTAACAGTTTCGGGCCCCCTATAAATACTAATTCTGTATCTTGCAATTTTTTAAATACATGAAACGAAAGAACATACTTATATCTTTCATCCCAATTAAAATTGTGTTTTAAAATCATTTACATTTTAAGACATTAAATGTTGAAAATGGTCTTTTTTTTTATTTTTTCCACTTTTTAGAGTCCCGAGACCCCTTAAATTAGTATGTTTTTAACAATTTGACGTTTTTTGCTTCTATACTGTTACTGGACATTACATTACACATATATATCATTAAAAGTTGTTAACTAGGCATAGAGTACGCCGCCCCTGTCCTTGTGTTTGTCCAAACTGACCTTACCTTTAAGGGTTAATATCTCGGCTAATTAGCGATGATTTTTTAAGAAAATCATTATCAACAATGCTTTTATTCTTCTTCAACGATAGGTATATTCAGCGATGCTCAACAATTTTTCTGAATGCCCGTAAATCGAAATTTGTCTATAACAGAAAAATGCTAATTACTCAAAAACTATGTGACCTAGGGTAATTGCTATAATTTTCCGGCAAGGTTTATATTAACGTCTACTACCTCTAATTTTTTCATAATTTTAGTTTCAGTAGATTTGGAATTAGATGGAGGGGCATATTTTTGCGCTACATTTTCAACAATATCTTTGAAAATATAATACCTAAAATTAAAAGGAATGTATTTTTGAGTTCAGCGTTACAAAAGCTTTCACAGGATACCCCACATGATATACAAGGGAAAGATTTTTTTTTCAAGTAGCATAATTAGCCCCTCTACTTTTTTACTAAATATATTTATGAAGGTTTATTAATCTGAAAATATGTGGGTCAATGGTCTTTATTACTTCCCCGAATTTGAACTTTCCACGTTCCATAGTTTACGAGTAAAATGGCTGTGACAGACAGACAGACGGACAGACACAGGAGAGTGATCTTATAATGGTTCCGTTTTTACTTTTTAAGTACGGAACCCTAAAATATAATACAAGTAAATTTATCGATAATTAACAAATAAGACAAGAAGATTTTATTAATTTATTGAGAAAATAAAATACTGATTTATAATGATTATGGTCTCCATTGTTCAATTTTTGAAAGCTGAAAAAAAAATCTGCAGAGATCCATACCATATTTCCATAGATCCAGTGTTCATATTAATATCATAACTGAATACATATGAGTTTGAAGTATGTACTATTTTAAAATTTATGGCAAGGTGTGGTTTGAAAAAAAGATTATTAAGATCAGCTACAACAAATAAATATTCCATTAACTCCTTGAGAAGCGGTGAGATATATTGTATACCACTTAATTCGAATTAAGTTTCACACCAGAATTATTAAATAACATTTTTTTTAAGAACTTTGGTGGAAATAACAAGCGGTTTGTTATGAACAGTGTTAACATCTTCTACTTTTAAACTATCTTTTACATTTTTGTTATTTTATCCTTAAATCTAATTTTTAACTTAATTTCTTTTCACTGTAATCCTTGGATTACCTTTTCATAAATTTTCAGCCTCTTTTATATTACATTTTTTTCTTACATAGTAGTACTTAATGTGTTACGATTAGACTATATTTTCATGGCTCCTCTAGGATATGTTATACGCTTACTCATACACAGGGAGTGGAATAACACTGCTACTGGGTATCCCCTTAAACTGCTCTGCTGTTCGCTGTTCAAGTGGTAAAAGCCAGGATATTGCATTTCCTTAGTTTCGAAATTTATTTTTTAAAAATTCTTGTGTGAATTCAACATTTGAGAATCGCAATTCTTTGGCATTTATAGCGTTAAATAATTCATTTTTCCATGTACATCTTTTTTAGAGTACGAATTCCAATTAATCTTCAATTTATTTATTTTTTATTCAACTTTTTATCATATATGATTAAAATCTGAAGTATTCAATTATATATTAGGACAAAATTTTATGAATGAGTCTTTATTAAATTTGTGGCAAAATAATGCGGCTTCTTGTTAAAGAGTCCAGATTTTAACTTTAAATACGACCATTATTTGAAATTATAGGCAGACTCTTCTCATGTTTCAACGTTTATTAATGTGAAGTGGACGACCCATCTGGTATTTTCTTAAAAGCTTCAGATGAAGCACTTAAGAAAGGTAATACAATATAGGAACGATAATTTTCCTGATGAATCAGACATTCTCAGGATTCAGATTTGTAATTCTGCGTACTCTGATGATATTCTTAATTACGATATATCTCCGAGTTACGCTTTGAAAGTGACATGTCGTTAATGGAATTCCCATTGTGATGAATATAAAATAGAAGTAGAAGGAAGATATTTGAGCCCAATTCATGTTCGTAGTAATTATTTCTTAAATAATGAATGAAACCGGTGAATGTGTTAATTAGGGAGTATATAATAGATATTTAACATTCATTTGAATGGATTAGAAAGTAATATTTGTTACATTTTCTTATGAAGAAAATAATGTTAATGGAACAAATTACTTAACGAAATAGTTGAAATTACATTTATTTTTATGTAATGGAATACAATAAAATAGAATTTGAGCAAAACGCTCTATTCTAAAGTTTGATTTCGTTAGATGTTTCCAAAGTTAAACTCTCTATTTATTGATCTATCTGAAAAGTAATTTTTATTTGCAAATGTATAAAACTGGTAAATACCAGTTTTAAACTCAAAGGAATAGAACAAAAGGTTCTTTTCTCAAGTTTGGTTTTTTTTAGATGCTTCCAAGATTAAAGTCACTAATTGTTTCATATACAAATTAATGTTTATTTGAAAATGTATAAAACTGAAAAAAAAATAATTTTAAATTCATAAGAATTGAACAAAATATTCTTTTCTCAAGTTTGGGTTTTTTAGGTCTTCCAAAGTTAAAATCACTACTTATTGATTCACCCACAAAATAATTTTTATTTGCAAATGTATAAAACTGGCAAATAATAATTTTAAATTTAAAGGAATTGAACAAAAGTTCCTTTCTCAAGATTTGTTTTGTAGATGCTTCCAAAGTTAACCCATTTGTGCCTGAATTTGTATTTTCTCAAATTTGTTGGTAAAATCACTTTAAAATGTTGAAAAATGAACTGGAAAAATACTAAAAGAAATTACGCTAAAAACTTTTTGTATTTATTTCATAAAAGGTAAACGTACTAAATATGGAAATATGCATAACATTTGTAATAATATAATATGCTTAATTACATGTTTTGCCTATATTTATGTAAAATAAACTTTTAAGTTGTATATTAAATACTACAATTTGTATTTTTATGCATTAATAAAAAAATATAGATATTTATTTACAGAGACTAATAATTGTAAGTATTAGTATTAATAATAATAAACTAAGAATGGTTGTATTTGAGACTATAATCACCTTAAAAGGGGCTTTACATAAATAACTGTGCACTAAATGGCTAATAAAAATATAACTCATTCGTGGCTAGCGCCCTGTATTTTGTACGTTTACAAAACTGCATAAAAAATAGGATTGAACACATAATTGCACAATTTAAAAAAATATTTATTTCAAAGAAGTCTACAAGCTACGATTATGACTTATTTATTTGGATAATTGGTAGAAAAAACAAAAATAAACTTACTTTTTACATTTCGCCATATTGAAAATGAAAGATCTATTAACTCAGAAAAAAAAAACTTTATTTAAGCAAATAAATATCATCGTATGATACCATCTTTCGGTAACAGACAAAGACATTTATAGGTAATAATTTCATACAATTTTTATGCTATAAAGAAAAAGAAGATTATACAAATTTATTAAAATTCGAAACGTCCCAAAAATCGGACGCTAGGCATAAATGGGTTAAACTTACTACGTATTGTTCCATCCACAAAATAATTTTTATTTCCAAATGTATAAAACTGGCAAATACTATTTTTAAATTGAAAGGAATTGAACAAAAGGTTATTTTTTCAAGTTTGTTTTTTTAGATACTTCCAAAGTTAAACTCACTAGTTATTGTTTCATATACAAATTAATTTTTTTTTGGAATATGTTAAAACTTGATAATACTAATTTTAAATTCAAAGGAATTTAAAAAAATGTTCTTTTCTGAAGTTTGGCTTTTTTCAGGTGCTTCGAAAGTTAATCTCACTACTTAATCATACTCACTACTACATCAACAAATTAATTTTTATTTACAAATGCATAAAAATCGCAAATACTATTTTAAATTCAAAGGCGCTGAACAACTCTTTTTATGTAGCTAAAAAATAAAATATCTTTCCAAGAATTTTGTCAAAATTATTAACTTAAAGGGACGGAGGACATTGAGCCATACTCCATTAACTGTGTGTAGGTAAGTATGGTTGCAATGCATCTGATTTCTAGCAGATTTTAGCATTATTGTTCATGAGTATTTGGGCGGATACTTATTCCCTTAATGTCACATATGGGTGAATATCATAAAATGTGTGATTTTTAAAACAAACATTTTGAAAATTTATATCATTTCAAAGTTTCTGATTTTTTTTTTTTTTTTTTTTTTTTTTTTGTTGGTTGAACAGCTGAATGAAGTAATTTATGTGTAAAATTGTTAAAGTTTGAAGAGCGTAAGTTTATTTTTATGTAATTATAATTATACGTCATTTTCCTGGCATATGCATAACAGGATAATTACAATTTCAATCTAAAACATTTTTCACATTCTTGTTCTTTTTTTTTTTTTTTTTTTTTTTTTTTTTTTTAGATCTAACATTTTAATTTTGTTTAAAGGAACTTGCTTCCTCTATAGTGCCTCAAATTCAGTGTAATATTCAGTTTTATTTGTAATTTATAGAAGTCAGGAAAAAGACATAATAAAAATCTACTCAATTTTTACAAAGCCTTTAAACACATTATTTTCAAAGAAATATCTAAAAGATCTTGCTGGTATCAATGATTTTACTACTTCTGACTTGAACTATCTCAAGAAAAAGAAGAATTACACTACAGCGCCATCTTTAGACCTCATAAAGAACTAAAATGAGCAGGGCAGGACAATGACATTTATTTTCAGTGGCAATCATAATTTAATTATGGAAAATTATTTGCTAAATACAGAGCTTGTGACCTTCCACATATATGTGTTATATAAGGTATAATCATTAATTAGGAATTAAAAAAACTAGAAAAAGATATATGTATATTTTAGCAAAAGACTTTTTACTTTGCACACATCACAGTGTGACATGCCAGGGATATGAAAATCTGAAATTTCAAGTCTTTTAATTGCTTTATTTTTTGTGTTATTATGAATATAATATTTTTTTAAATAAATCTAAGAATATTTTTTATTATAATGCAAAAAAGAAAATTGCATTATATAACATGAAACAGAAATTTTATTGTGCGGACTGCAATTTTCACATTTTGTGATATTGACCCATATATTTGTATGAAGAAATTTTAAGCGCGTGATTTACGAAACACCCGTTTATTGTGAAATAGATCTGTTACGTAAACCACTCTAACAGGTATTGATATCCATTAAATTCGAGGAATTTTCGAAAGTGTACTGTAATTAATCTGTTAATAACGTCTAGTCAGACATCTTTACTAGTGATTGAAACACCATTTGCATGTTGAGAAAACATGCTATTTGTCAAACTATTATTCAATTTTCAAATTACATCTGTGTATTGTATTACGAACAATCTTGTAAAAATTTTTTAGTCTTTATGAAGCGTCTATCGGAACGTCCACGGCAGAAGAAAATTTTTGCTGATTTTTTTTTTTTTTAAACGGAAATACAAGTGTGATACATCAATTTAAAGCTAAAGTATTGCTACATAGGAATTTGTAAATTTTAATTTTCTAAGAATAAGCCTATACCGAGACCGAACTGGAAACTAGTAGTATTAAAATTCATTTTAAGTTGAGCATAAAAATCTAGTTATTGAGTTGTATGGTTTTTTTTTTTTTTTTTACTTCCGTTCTTTAAATTAAATTATTATGCATTGATTATAACAGCCGTCAGATATACATAGTTAAAAGGTTTTATATAAGGCATTAAATGCAATTTTAGCTTTAATTATTAGTTGATAATTAAATCTCACAAGAGTAACAGAAAACATATTAAAATTTTAATTTCATAAAATCTACTTAAAATTTTTACCCAAAATGTCTAACTCTCGGATTTCGATGTATAAGATAAATTTTACATTAAATATTTTGTTTATGGTGTGCATGGAATAGGCTCTGGGGAGTTGTCACAAGAGTAAGAAACGTCTGTGTCACTCGAGTAACACATAGCGCTTTTGCCCATAGTTTGACTTAAAACTGCGTTACAACCAAAACAAACGGAATGTTTAAAGTTTGGCTGTTTTTTCTCTGTTATTAGAGCAGTTCTTGAAATAGTTTTAGCTAATAACTAAGGTTATTTTGTAAATTTTAAGGAAGATAAATTATCTTTATTAGTGTTCATTTTAATGGATGGATTTATTTTTATTCATTTTTGTTATTACTTAAGATATAAATTAATCATGACAAGTAATTAAAGATATAATAAAACAGCTCAACTCGTGTCATTTTTTAAAACTTACTTCTGGTTTGAAGCACATGGTCATTGATCAGATATTTTATAGGCTTTGTAAAGCTTCGTTTACTAAATTCTGCTGTATAACAGAGGTTCTTATAGTAACTCTTATGGAAAGGGTTCTGACAGTATACGTTAAAGGAAAATTTTTAATACTGCTTCTTATACACGACATTGTTTTAAAGAGAAGGAAAAATTCTGCTAAGCGCTAAAAATTGTAGAGATAAAATAAGAATGAAATTGAATATGTTGATGTGAGAAAGAAACAAAACAAAATATACTACGATAAAGTGAAGAAAAGCCTTGGAGCCAGCAAAAGCTTCAGCTAGAGAATGGAAATATTAAGAAAAGGAAAAAGTTGATAACTAGCTAACCTCAGATACTGTAACGGAAAAAAACCCAACTCCACAGCTTTGGAGAATTTTATGTCGGTGAAGATTTAAGAAGAGGTCATTCTTCAGCTAATTCTACATTAGTTAGGGGTGAAATTAATCACATAACTTCATCAATTCTAGGGGACATTTGCTAAGAGAATAAGTTTTTTGTTTAAAGAAGTTTTCCTAAATTTAAAAATTGGAGATTCCTTTGCAGCTTTAAAGCCTAGTTTCATAAAACAATAGAAAATTATTTATCAGAATATCTCCATTTGTCGTTGTCACGAAAACATTCAAGCAATTCATAATGTAGTAACTGGTATATTTCCTGTATTAAACATTGCTGTGAAGGACTTAATGACTTTATCTGCCGAGATACATCATAATTAGAATGAAATAATTCAGAATATCTAATTTGTGAAGATAACATCCAAGAATTATTTGAAACGGAAGTCCATAATACAGATCTTATAAGTTCTTGCTGAGACGTTTATCACCATCTTGTCAATACTGTTACTTTTTCAAACTTTGATAAACGTTTTGAAAAAGTAACAGTTGAAGAAACCATTTCCGATGGTTTACAAAATTTTCCAAAGCAACTGAATCCATTTTTGTGGCACGCATTCATTCAAACTTGTACACAGGATTATTTTCATAATGCCAAAAACATAATCATTTCTCAAAGAATAGTTATGCAAGTGGATTTTCTGGAAACTGTACATTTTCAATCCAAGACGAAATTTTGGTACGAAATAGTGCATTACTGGTTAAATTCACAAGGAACTGTATTTCCAGCCATTATTTAGTATGATCTCAATAAAGTAAAATCTTATGCTATTATTTTAGACAATGTAATTCAAAATCAATTTTTTGTAAATGCTATCGTATGTAAAACTTCAACATAGCATTTTTAAGGGAATTTGTATTTTCCTAAAGTGTACCTGTTTTACTTTTTTATATGATGGCTGTGCTTTCCAATTTAAACAAAAATATAACTATGCAAATATGCCTGTAATGAATCAGACTTCTTTCTCATTTAACTTAATTGAGCTCATGTTTTTTTTTTTTTAAGTACTCTTGGTATAGATGCTGTAGATTTATTTTGTGTTATTGTATAATGATATATGTGGAATGAAATGCGTGCTAAAAAAGCAATTTTGTGGCATACTTCTTATTTTGTCAAAATAAATAAAACAATAACTTTCCATTACTTTGAGAGAAAATACAAACAGCAATGGACATTCAACAAATACAATTTGTTAAAACCATGAAAAATGACACTATGTACTACAAACTATACACTAACATGATTTGTACTAAGAATTTGTGTTTCGTTAAGTATATCATGATACAGGACAAGTTACAAGTGATATTATTGATAATGAATTTATTCTGTTAAGTAGCAGAAACTGAGAGGTTACTATGCGGTTATAGTGAAAATTAATTTTGGAATTTTTTACATTCTTTTATGGTATTTTAAAATTAAACCATCATTAAAAGTTGTTCTGTATGGAAAATAATTTTTTAAAACTTATTTTAATTATTTTGTTTAGTATTTAAACTGAATGTTTGCTTAAATTAAATTATGGACAAAATATCACAAGGATAACACGTAACATTTTGCAAAATCAAATGAAACTAATTCATGTGTTATCAGATGAGTTCAATGATTAATGCTTTTTAAAAAAATACATTTTGCAAAATCAAATGAAACTAATTCATGTGTTATCAGATGAGTTCAATGATTAATGCTTTTTAAAAAAATATAATTACTCTGCTATATCCTGTAAATTTTACTTCAATAGTCTCATGTAATTCACAGAATTTCTGCGTCAAACACAATGTTTAAAAATTGCCTTTTTTTTTTTGGTCACAAGAGTGACAAAATTTTCATTCATCATCTAGGCAAATAATTTTTTGTTACAAATTTACAAATTTTGTTACAAATTATAAAAGTAGAGTACATGTATTTTTAAGCAGACGCATCAAATTTATCCTAAATATATTTTGTAATAAAGAATTGGAAATATATATGGAAATTTGCTCTGATGGTCACAAGAGTGACAGTGGACGTTCCCCTATCCCTTTTGAATGACATACCAGGTCTTACTGCAGTATGAACTCTTTCATTTTGATGTTTTATACCTACTGTGCAGTTATTTACTTATAATTTTTAATTATCCATTTTAAAAGTTATTTAATTTTTCAAATACGTTATGTATTAAAGACATTTTCATGTGATTTATAAATATTTCATTTTACGAAGTTATATAAAACTGATATTTAAATAAAATAATATGCTTAATAAACAGTTACAAAACTATGAAATTAAATGAAGTCACAAAGCGTTCACAATAACATATATTTGCTTACGACTTACAAGTCTTACTAATGGTCTTTTATTCCTTGAAATTTTAATATGTTTTACTCTTGCTAAACATTTTATAAAGGATTTCTCTAAAAAATAATTATTATAATGGTTATTCGCAATATTAATCGAATACAATGTTGATTTTTGAAATTTGTGTTTACGCATGTCATAGAGAATAGCGTAGAGAGGAATGCAATCATTTAAAACTTGCATATATTTTCAAATTTAAAATATTGCCTAAATTCTATGGCATTATTATTTTTTTTACAAAATTATAATTTTAAGAAATAATTTAAATCTATTTAGAAGAAATATTTTCCTTAATTCTAAAATTTTCATTGTTATAGCACCCATTTTAAATCTTGACTTGTAAATTCCAGCGAATTCTATTTTGTTGTTGTTGTTCTGCTTTCCTTTAATTAATAAGCTTAATGTGTTCCTTAATTCTTTGAGGATCACGATTCTAAAGAAAAAACTATAACTCTTGCCGTAAGACTATAATTATTTCATTATTAAATAGTATATTATGTATAGTTCGATAGTTAAAATTTTTCTACCGTACAAGGATAGCTTTTAAAAATAATTGATATTTAAAAAAGTTCTCCGTTTAGGATTAAAGCCGATACTAAATTGCATATTCTATTGTCTTCAAAAATAAAATGGAATAAAATAAAACGGGAAATTAAAAATAGGAAATAAATCAATAATTTTAATGATATGTAAGAAAATATCATTCATGCATTGTGCATAAGCTTATTTTCTAAGCTTTTTATTTTTGTTGGCAGAGGTTTCTTTTCTTTCGCAAATAATGACACATTTAGCCTTTCATTAAATATATTTAAAAAGCTTCAAAAGCTGAGAAATGGAAATCGATACTTTTCTCATTGTTGGTACAACTTTCAATAACATTAAACAAAATTGAACTACTTTATCAGAGAGACAAAACTGACAAATACATCGCAGAACATTTAATTACACCCGAATGATACTTATTGAATTGTTTTTTTTCTTTGTTTTATTTGGATTGAAAAATTTTCAAGAATAAAGTTTAAAAATATTAATGTCAAATATTTTTATCACGTCTTTTATTGATGAAGTCTTCAAAAAACAAATCTATTAGCTGTCTATGCTCTTGGGACCCAAGAAAATTTGAAACACTTTTTTTTACTATTTTATTTTCATCAAAAGGGTAAAAAAATATGTGATTTTTAAAGATTTTTAATTTCTTTAATTTGTTAAATTTGTTAAGGACAATACCCATTTTAACACGTTCACGCCGTCGCGGTGGGTCACACTCGACTGTCTCAGAGTTGTGAAGTCTCCGGCTTTTTGCACACCACTTTTATTTTAGAGAAAATGTTATTCCTTTAAATCGCCTAATTGTTCTAATTAAATAAAACAGCATTTTCTGTATTAAAATTCTGTTATCCAAAAAGCCGGAGACTTGGCAGCTCTGAGACAGTCGAGTGTGACCCACCGCGACGGCGTGAACGTGTTAATGGATGTTGAGATTTTAAGTATGATGAAATGTAAGCACAGTTCAATTCAACTTTTAACACTTAAAGTGATACAGAAAAGCACTAAATTAACAATAAATTGAAACACATATATATTTATTATTGTCTGAGCGAAGCGAAGGCTAATACATAGCGCAGTATTTCTTTCCGGTCACATGCAGCGACGATGGATATTAACGTCATGGCCTACTAAAAGAATGCCTAATAAAAACCTTTCGTCAAACGTAACTCAAAAAATATTTTTCGGATTTTTTTTCTGATTGCCCCAGAAGGTACCTATGAGGGTAACCTACTGAATGCACCTACTAACAAAAATAAGTTCCAAACCGTTTAAAAATTATATTAAAAAAACTGATAAAAAAGCACAATTTACCTACATACATCACGGAAATTTAGTGTACGTCATTTTCACTGGTTGGATGGTTTCGTAGAAAATCGGATTGCATCACATGGAGCAAAGAAAATATGCACACACTAATATTACAATATAATAAAACCTATTAAAACAGGAAAATAAAGATTGGTTTTTTTTTCTATTTAAAAGAAAAAAAAATCTTAGTATGTGATATTTTGCGATAATCTCTGTAACATAATTTTTCAATCATAGATAACGTCTGTTACATTTCGTGTGTGCAAATTAGAAACAGTTCTTTGATGATAAAATAAAACTTTTCGATTATGGCATCATTTCTTCTTCCTTTTTTTTTTCTTTTTTTTAGTATTTTAAATGAAACTAGATGGAACCCGTCAAATCTTGATGGCAAACAACTTGATAGTAACATATTTGAAAAACAGTACTATTTGGTTATCCCGTCGGCCAAAAATCTGTCGCCAAACTATAAGATTAAACGCCAATAATGGTTGATCATAAGTGTCACATTCACCTGACTTTAAGCAAGTTACACGTGTTTACGTCATCAAGTGATTTTTATTTCGACGTTTTATGTGTATTTTTTTTAATGTTATACTAATTTATTTGTTCTTTTGTTATTTAAATTGAAAAATTATGTCTATTTGTATAATTTGGAGAGTGGTTTTGGCGATTTATATAATTTTGCGAAATTGGTTAACGGAATAACTAAGTAGTACAAAAAAAAACTTCATAACAACTTTAAAATGTCACACATTTTTAGAGAACAAATCTTAGGAAAAATTCAAATAAGTAGGAATTGTTCTAAATAGGATCTTAAAAATCATGAATTTGCTAAAATCATTATCAGTTCGGTAGGTGGAAAAGCATACATATTCCGAAGTAAGACAGAGAAAATAATGCATGACCTTTTTCTTTAGCATAGTGCTGGTAAGTGAGATCTATATGTATATTACGCTATCGTACGTGGCACAGAAATAGCGATCATTTGTTAATTGTTTAATGGCAATGCCCGATGCCTTGATAAAACGCACCTCATTAGATATTGAATAGCATTTAATGCATCTACATACCTATAAGGGGGGTTACCATAGGGAGACCATGTTCTGTCGCCAAATGCCGCCAACTTGGTGATATATCGCCAAATTTGGCGACCAAAATGAGTCTCACAAAGTGACGCCAGCTTGGCGATATCAGTAATATTCCCAGAGACTTCCATTGTAAACCAATAGGGTTTACTTGCTTACAGAAAATCAACAAATGGAGATATTTTAACAAAACTAATATTAGCTTAAAGGATTCTATTACTATATTTAAGCGAGTCCGAGTAAATTAAATTATAAATAAAAGTAACACTATACAATACTTAGCATGCTTTCTCAAACATAAATTTTAAGGGAGACCAAGGTGGCTGCCAAGGGCGGTTAGTTGTGATTTAAATTTCTTTGAATTGAAAAAATGCAGTTATGCATCAAATAAACAAAATAGATCAAATAAACAAAATAGATCAAATAATTGCCAAATGGTGTAAACGACTATGAAAATAAAATTGAAGTATGAAACTGGTTTATGTATGTATTTTAATAAATACATCTGCTAACACGTATTAAATAAACTATTTATGATTTTATATAATAAATGTTAAATGGCTCTTTATCTACGTGTATGCTAATATTATAAAGTAGTAACGTTTGTATGTTTGTGTGTTTGTGGAATGTAATCTCTGAAACAACCTAGCTGATTTAATAAATAATGGTTTGAAGCTGCTGGTGACCATCTCTGATCCAACAAAGACCGTTTTTTATGTCGGTACAACAACCTCCATGGGTGTAGGAGCAGAAAAGTTGTAAAATTTCGAATTCTGAGATACTGTTTGGGTTAAAAATTTTAATTTTTTTGCGGTGGTTACTTTTAAGATGTATATACTCTTTATGAACGCTTTCTACAAGGTTCGAAATTTTAAAGTTAGAAATAAACGAAAAACGTTCTAGAAAGTTTCTAAATCACGATTTATTTAGAATTGTTAGAGAAATAAATTAAAATTTCACATGGCTATTACTTTTAAGTCGTAAATGCCGGTTAGTTAAAAAATAAAATAAAAGGGTGCACCATAAAAAAAGATCTAATCTGCAATTTCTGTGATACTGTTGGGTCTAGAAACTTGAAATTTGGCATGGTAGTAATTTATAAGATCTAAATACTCGTTATAGAAAGAATTCAAACTGCAATGCACGCATTAGAACGAATTCTAAAAAAATCGAAATTAAGAAGACTAAATAAAGCGGGAAAAGTTCAAAATGTGATCTAAATAACGTAGTAGGGTAGACTGGGGCAAGATGACTATGTTAACAGTTTTTGTTGTTTATTAATTTATTTTTGAGTAGAGTAAAATTAATTTTTCATGAACTGTTAGAGTATTCCTTTGTAGTAATACTTATATTACCACTTAATTTTTCAAATAAAAAAAATAAAGGATAATTTTATTTTTTCATAACATTAACAAATCGTCATCTTGCCCCAGTAGGGCATGATGATAACACTGAAAAAGGTTGAGCATATTTTATCTTTTGAAGATGTTACATGGTTTAATAAATGATAACTGTGTTTTTACATCTTACAAAGTATCAAACTAAGCACAATGCATTGTAACGTAATATTGAAGTGTTTAGTTGTGCAGCTAACAATAGTCACAAATAAAAATGCCATTTTTAAAATTGGAACATTCCTCTTGGCATTTATAGCACTGGATCCATTCTTCAGTTGGTGGGTCACAATATTCCGCGTCACAAGCAGGACATCTGAAAACGCCATCCTTTGAAGTTTGTGCAACTGGACTGTTTGACCTGAATTTAATAGACTTAGGCCTAGAGAAACTTAGTTTGAGTTTTTTACTCCCTTTTTAGCTTCCCGAGCTGCTTTTCTCTGTTTTTTAAACGTCCCTGTTTTTCCTTCGGCTTTTTCCTTTGTTCTAATATTTCTTTGATGGGTGTGCTTGTAAGAATGCTTGAGCTCAGTGTTTTTCTTTTTCTTTTTATCTCACATTGTGTTGATTTAGAAAATGGTTTAAAATCAGAAACCCTAACAGGCTTCTTTGGTGCATCGGAATCAGCATTTTCCATAAGTTCTGGTTCTTCTGGAGGGTTTATATGTTGGTTTTCTACTACTAGGGTCTGAGGCTGACGAGCTCGTCATCAGGCCCCGGACGGCCTGTTTAAAAATATTCGTTTTCATTGCCATGCAAGAAGGCAATTAATTGACATTTATTCGTGATAATAGGTAGTATTTAAACTAAGTTAATCATAAATATTAAAGAGAAACGATATATCTTGCCTGTATCTGTAGTAGAGCTTATTTACACATGCATAAAAGTTAAACATGGCAGCGAAAAACAATCAAAGCTTCACAACTAACACAAAAATTGCGATTTCAGCTTCTCTATACTATTGCTTAGAGAACGACCGATGGGAGAGCCAGAAGTGTCCGGTTGATGCTGCCACCTAATGGAAAACGGAAAAATTAAGACATTCGTAATCTTGCCCCGGTCCAAATCTAATTCTTAGTTTATTCAAATTAGGTTCAAAGTCAAATTAGAAGATAACGAAATGTATCAAAAATCTACATGGAATTATTAGGAATATAAAGATTAATATTTGCATGAATGTTGCTTTTAAGAAGTAAATACTTGCAATAGAACAATTTCTAAAGATTTCGCTATGTAAAATGATTCAGGAACGAAAAACTTTCGATATTTCTTATATCGATTCTTTCGATATTCTGTGCGACTGCTGACGTAAAAAATTGAATCGGGTTGAAATTTTTGAACGGGATACTTTTAAGATGAAAATGGTAAAATGGCTAAGAATGGCTTTTGAAAAATACGAAATTTAAAAAGATGAAATGACCGAAAATCGTTCTAAATTACCATTCAACTGCATTGTTAGGTATAGAAACTAAAAATATATAATAAAACTACACCCCCCCCAAAAAAAAAGACATGCAACTTAAATCCAACAAAACGTGTAGCTACTTATTTAGCATTGAATAAGTTGTGTAAACATTTAATAAATGTCGGTATGAAACAGCGAATTGTTTGCACGAAAGTACTTGTCAATATGTTACATCCCTGGGCTTTTCCCTCTCTCACCAAAGCCTCTAATAGAGGAAATTGACTGTTAAAATTTGATATGGTATTTTTTCAGCTTCACCAATCTAGAGATTTAATCATAAGGTCCTTTTCTCAATTGTCATTATACGATTTTTTATATAGCAACTTATTCGGTAATTTTTTTAAAATCGGGTTAATATTGACGTAATTTAGCTTGCATGATTTGTTGAAAAATACGTACAGATTTGTAAATTACTCGAAATGATATTTTCAGAGCTCAAAGATTATGCAGACGAAATATTCTAGATGTGTCATAAATTACGCTGCAGTCAATGCCAATTTGTTTTATTTAATTATGCTAACACGTAATACAGCTCACCTTGTCGAGAATATGTTTGAAAATAAAACAATGCAGAGTATGTAGTGGCCAGCATGCACTCATCATTTAAATCCGATCAAGTATATCTGTAACACACGCAAATGACGCATTGCATGCCTCTGTTGACGTGTTCGGACTTTGATATATCACTTTTTTAAGAGACAATTCCCGAAACGCTTATCGACAACCTCATCGCATTCCTGAAAATAGACATTCAAGAGTATTAACTATTCTATTGGGCCACACACTGTATAACTGTCCTTCATTCTCTCCAAACATCATTTTTTTTGTCATTTAGAGATAGTAAAATTGGCGCGGAACGTCTCCTTATGTTTTTTACATCATTTAAAGAAATAAAAATTCCGATATAAGATATTTTACTGTTTTATTTTTTCTATTATTTTTAATCTATTGCGCACTTCCAATTTTATACATTTGAAAGAGATACCTCAGATTTTTCCACGAATTCGAGTGAGCCTGTCGTTGCCTGCTTCCACCGAGTGAGGCGCTGTTAACCCTTTAAGATCGGGAGATTTTTTAGTAGAAATTGAATGTTTGGGTGGATTACCCTTATCGATAGGACCGTATTTGATTGAAAAAAAATATTTAAAAAATGCCCGATGTCAGGTTATGCCAAGGGAGGACCCGCACAATTGTGCGGGTTCGGTCTTAATGCAGCCGTTTTTGGACTAAATCTACACAATTGTGTAGTTTGGAATTATGTGTGCAAATATCTAAAGATAAAAGTTTAAGCAAAAAAGTTGTTTTTTATTGAGATAATTTTCATCAGCCACAATGAAAATGTTTGAAACAATTTTTGTTTTTGGACAGACCACTAAAATTTCATTTTCAGAGACGTGCTCAATGCTCGCACCTCTCTTAAGAGCCTTGACAAATGGCATGCCCTTCACTCACTTGGATTGTGCCTGATTCTTCAAATTTCTTTTTTTTTCCAGCAGCGGTATTTTTTTGAAATACCGATCGAAGTACATAAACCTAGGTCTGAACCAGAGTAAGAACTACAGCAGATCCTAAGCCCAGATCCTTGTGGACCAGGTTTGTACTTTCCCAGTGGTATACTATAAAATTTAAAACTATCCCAGATGTTGCTGTTAGCACAGAGTGTGGTTTGTTTTTTACATACTGCTTTACTGAAGCACGTCCTAAAAAAAAGGAATCTTCTGTTCATCTATAGAAAATTTTCCCTGATCTCCTGGTAAATTCAAGCAGACACTACGGAATCTATCCAGCATTTGCTGAACTTTCCATAATTTATTATTTATTCCTGGTGGTTTACTTGCTGTGTCGACAAAATGGAATGAATTTATCAAACTTAAAAATCTATCTCGTGATATGCATATAACTCATGTAAAACTTATAAATCATATATGACATCTATAATTCAGAGCAGAAACATACAGTCCATTACATGTGCATATTATAGGGAAGACTAGGGAGGGTTGACCATACGGGAGGCTTGACCCACCCATCAGTTTTCATATTTAAAATAATTTCAGAGTTTTACCAATAGGTGTCAACCAAAGCTATTGGAATGCTCAAACAACAGTCTTTGTTTCATACAGCTAATCGAAATAGGTGTGGAAAAACCAAATGGGGAGCGTTTTCAACTTAAAAAGTGCGTTTTTTAGAAATAATTTGTAAGCTTTTTCAGATAAAATATATCATACAAATTTAAGTAAGTAGGTTTAAAGTAATGCAGAAATAACGAGCTTTCATTCCAGGCATAAAGATTGTACCGTAAGTTAGGCTTAACATAACAATATGCTATTATTTAGAAAAGTGGTATGTGGGGAGGTTTGACCCAGTCAATGTGAGGGTGGGTTGACCAGATGCTCAAGGCTCCCTTAATTAAGTGGTTTTGGCAATCTGTTTATTATACACTGTGCATAATGAAAAGGGTTATATATAAAAAATAATATATATTTATCCTGTAAAGCTACTGTAAAATGGGGTGATAGAAAAGAAAGTGTTTGAAACTGCTTAAAGAAAGATGTAAAAAATTGCTGTAGTATCTCCACTGCAAGAAAATACTTAATGAAATATAAATGGGAAAGTTGATAGGAACTTTTCTCCATCTAAATATTACTTAAAATAGGTAAATAGAAACAGTGGAAAAGAATAGAAAGTATGAAAACAGCAGTCTTAACCATTTCAGGGACAGTGGCATGTTTATGAAACCACTTAATTTTAATTCCCAAACGCCAGAATGACACCAGAATTTTACAAAAATGTTTTCCATTTAATATGTATGTGAAATATAGCCTTTTTCTTATTTCCAAATAAATTTGTTCGTAAATTCCGGTGCCAGTCATTTATTTCAACATTTTAGTACTGAAAGTACTTTGCTCCCGAAAGGCCTAAACGATGTTAATAATAAGTTAAGTGCCCAATGCGGCTGCAAAAGAAAATAGCATTGATCGAAAATCTTCAAACGCATGTAGACAAAATTCACCAGGATGAATAAAGTTAGATGAAGCCAAACTATGTGACAACGATGTTGTTAGGTCGAGTGTCAAAAAAAAAGTAGTACAAGGAGACAAAAAAAAGGCGAAACAGTGTTTCCTAAATCCAGACATATTCATACATGAAACCCTATGAAAACGGAACCTGTCTCTACCGGAATATTGTCTTAAATGTTAAAATTTCATTTTCCCTGCTGCACAATTATATATGCTCAGACAAAATCATGTTTAAAACAAATGTTTTCTCCTATGACTTGCGACTGCGTCAAAACAGGTTTTTTTAAGTGTCATGTTTTCAAAAATATTTTTTTAATAATTAAAGCATGTAGCATAAAGTTATTCTGTTTTTTTTTTTTTTTTCAATCTGATTTTATTCTCTTCTCAAATATTTCAATATAATACAAAGTGGGTCAAGCCTCCCGTATGTGGGGAGCCTTGACCCATTATTTTGTCATGAATAAAATCATTCATTTTTCAAATTTCTTATATATTACACTTATGCAGCAATTTAATTTTGATAACTGATTGTATAACGAATAAAATGATATATAAAACTTTATTCAACGTTCAATATTTAAAAAATAAAAAATCATTTTGTAAAAAGTGGGTCAACCCTCCCTAGTCTCCCCTATATCTAATACTATCAATTTTAAATAGAAATCATAAATAGTACAAACCTATGAATTTAAAATTAATCCACTTTAAAAATGTAATTAATAAAAAATAAATTGCGAAAAACATAAGTTTAAAAAAATAACTTAAAAATAAAAATTTTATATATTAGGAATTGTGCCCATTTTGGCAGTGGTAAAGCCCGGATCCGCACGATTGTGCGGATGATTTGATTTTCAACATTTGTAAAGCCTAATTAAATTTATCAAAAACAAAATCAATTAAAATCATGAATAAAGTATATGAAAAGAAAAATTAAATCTAAGCAAACACTAAAAATCATATTTAAAAGAAATTACGACAGTAAAAACTTTTTGTCTATTGCTGCCAGATAATATAGTCTTTTTAAAAGCAGAAAATCTAAATCTGTATTGTAGTTGGTGCCCCCTAGTTGTGTCTTATCAAAACATCTGAAGCCAATTAACTCATATAAATGTGCAGATTTGGTTTTAAATCTCACAAAAACAGGAAATAGTCATTCTCTTTTACTTTAGTATCACACGCACAATTGTGCGGGCCAGGGATTAAAGGGTTATACATGTGCGTCGGATTTTGATTTCTCTCAAGATGACTGAACGGGTTGAAAAAAGTAACTGCATCAAATTTTGTCAAAGCTTGGTGATCCTGAAAGCAAAACAATTCGTAAGATTCATCAATTCTTTAGCTCATTCATCGCACCTGATTCAGACATTCTTGACAAAATGTGGAATTTCAGTATTCGCCAAATTCAATACTCTTCAGACGTGACTCCTTGTTACTTCTGGTTGCTTCCGAAATTGAAGGTGCCATTAAAAGGATCCCGTTTTGAGAGTAGAGATGAGATATGTAGAATGCGACGGCGGAGATGAACACCATTCCAAAAAAAAGCCTGCCAGGAGTATTTTATGCAGTGGAAAGAAAGTTGGGCTAAATGTGTGTAGGCGCAAGGGGCTTACCTCAAAATGAATAAGAGGACCAATCCTGTCAGGTAACTTATGCATTTTTTTCGTTCAAAGGTTGTATATTTTCAGAAAGGACACATATTGTCAATTAAAGATAGCACCTCATTTTCTATTCTTGTCCCGAGGTATTATTTCATCTATGTTCTCACTAACATCGCTCAGACTAATCCCGCTGAGGGAAGTTTTTAGTTAATTTAATGGACAATACTGAATTATTTTATTCATATTTAATCTAAATGAAAATCTTTTAAACGATTTCTTTCACTGGTAATACACAAAAACTTATTGGAACTTTCCTTGATTACATATTATTATCAATGTAATTTTAAAAATAATCATGTTCTTTAAATTTTATGTGCATTTGTGCTTTTTGTTAGCTATTGTGAAATATAAGGATCATCTGGAATGCTTGACGCAAACCTTAAAAGAAACATAATTAAAATAAGTTTTAATGATGCTTGTGAAAGTAAAATATTCTTTATTGTATTAATTTAATATTTTTGTTTATATTTATGAATTTCTAACAAACGAAATGTTAGCGGAAAAAATACCTTAAGTTACATATTAAAAAAAAAACTTTATATGTACATAATATATAACTTGAACTGACTTCAAAGATCTCTAGAAAATCAAAGTTTATTTCTGATATTTCGCTGTTTCACTTCCGTTAGAATGGCTAACTGAACCATCAGCAAAATTACTGACTGATTCTTTAGTAACCTCATTTTCAGCTTCAGAAGAATATTCATAAATTTTATTAACATTAAAATCTTCATCAATAAAATCAAGATCAAAGTCATCCCCATTTGCATTAGTTCTAATGCTTCCAATGATGTTAATATTTTGGTTAAAATAAAATACAAAAATATGCAATATTTGCTGTCTCTTTTTATGAAAAGTAACTAAAACATTACAGATAGATAAAATAAGCATCAAATACTTGGAAGTCTAGCACATGATTAAAACCAAAACTAATGCTTTAATTAGCTATAACTATAACTTTACTGAAGTAAAACTCAAAATCTCTTTTTATAGATGATTTTAAATTAAGATTTAAAGCAATAGTTATATCAAAATTATAGTTAAACTCTAGTTAAGGTACTACATAAACATTAAAACTAACTTTTACAATCTAAAATGTGCTTAAAAAAAACAAAATAAGTAAAGAAAATCTGGAAATTTCAAGCACCTCGTCGAATATCACGCTGATTCACCCATGTCTCCATATTACAAATAAGGGAGAAGCCGTTGCCAGATTCTAAAAAATTAAATGCAATCTTTGAAGTGTATATTATACTGGAATCTCAGGACTTGTTTCCAAAGAAATATTTAATGTGATTAGTAAATTAAACCAAAACATTCATTTTAATGGATGCAGGGTCTCAGGAAGCTATTGCGTAGTTTTCCCTTATTTACAGAAATAGGGGTAACATTTACCCCCTTATTTAGAAATTTCCCTTATCACATCTTTTCCATATGTCATAGCCAAATAGAATGTGGTATAAAAATAACTTTTAAAAATTGTGCAAATAATTATATCTTTTTTGTTTAATTTAAAAGCTGAAGATACCAAACTTGATATTATAAATAACCTTCGAGATCAGCACCATCATAGTCATCGTCCTCGTCGTGTCGTCGATATCATTATTTTTTATCAAAATTTTTCATTACGATGTCAAAGATATATAAACGAAAACAACAATAACACGATACTATTTTTGGCATTATATATCTATTATTAACCTTGATTTTTGCTTAAAATGATCGATGAGGGAAGTTTCAGTTGGTTACAATACAGCAACAACTGATTATAACCCGCCTGGAATTTATTTTTAAACGGAATAAATTATTATGCAAAATTATTTCTTTATCTATATCAATTTTTGAATGATTAAAATTAGTGATATAGAATTTGACTTTATATACTGCTGCCACAGGTGACTATTTTTTTTTAATTATTATTCTGTTCGCACCACTATCTAAAAAAAAGCATTTTGTGGCATATTTCTTTTGCAAAAGTTGTCAAAACTTGTGTAAAAGTTTTTTGTTTTTAAAATGTGGTGCGAAATAGAATTAAAAAATAGTTGCTCGTGGCTGTCCTATTTATATAGTATTTCACTTTTAAGTTCCTTTAATAAAGTAATCCAATCTTACAAACTAATGCGAATAACTTATATAACTCTATTTTCTCATCATCAACTGATGATGCCCCGGTTCCGACTAGTATAAGAATACTACTATTATTAAAAATATTTACCAAATCCTTATTTAAAAAGAGATAATTGTAATTTAAAGCTGATGTACGTAAATTTTTATAAAAAAGTATATTAAAAATCAAAAAACATTTAAATTTTTAACGATTGCCTGGTAACGAAAAATATTTATTCCTTCAAATGCATTTCTCTTTTTTTGCTTGCAATTTAACAATATTAGGATGGAAATATATTTATTATATTCATTTCACCGTTGATGGTCGGAATGTGAACTGCGCCTCTCTGGCTCTGTCTCCCCTCTCTTTTATTCCACAGTTTTATTTTATTTTTATCTTTAATTTATAAGCACTGATGATGAGGGCTTAGAGGCTTCGAAATAGCTATATGCTTTTTAAAATTATTTACATTTGTGTTTTTTAAACGTTGTTCTCTCTTTTTAATATTTATTATACGTTGTTAATATTATCAAACAATACTTTATAGAATGGAATTAACGAATTATACCCCAAAGTCCAAAACAACCAATTAAAACAAGTAAAAATTAAATTAAAAAAATCAAAAAACCCGACTGCGTAAAAAAAGAATCATTTCTCATCAATGTTAAACTATTTTTTATATTATTTACCTGTTTTTTTTATTTATTTGTATTGATGACTTTTAAGTTGTGTTTAACTGTTAGTTCTTATCTATAAACATTTTTTTGATGTGGCCTATAGATGTCTATGAAGGTTACAGTTACAATAAAGCTAGAGATCCTGCCTACACAATTCCAGGAAAATAAAACGGAACTCCTGACTGTAAAATAGTCAATGAAACATCGTCTTCATTTTGAAAGACCTATCCAATGATATGTCACTCAATATAGTGCGTAATTTTTTTTTCGTGTCTACTGCCATTTTGTATTTTACGACCGCCATTTTGAATTTATAAAAACAAGACCTAGCCTATAACCATCGGGCGGTTAAAACGAATCGATAGAGACCCCATTCACTAAAATCCATCCAGCCGTTGGGATGTTTCGAGGGTATAAAGAAATCTACATACCCAGATACGCGAGAAACACATAACCTTTCTTAGCAGTCGGGTAAAAAATGAAAAGTATTATCATTTTTAGATATTTATTAAATAAAACACGACTGAGTAAATCCTAAAATTTAAACAGTATATTAATGTGCTACACAAATGTTTTTTTACGGGAAATGGTAAATGTAGTAAATACACATTTATCTTGAAGGTCTATAAATCAAATTTTTAATTCAACTGCACACGAAGAGTCTTGGAATTTTTTCAATTATGATATTTTAATCAGCGCACTGTTTCTGATAAACAGTATTATGAATTTAAAGTTCATTTAAAACGTTCCTTCATATAATTTTTAAACACATATATTAAAAGAATTTTAGGTCTGATCCAATAGTTTAAAATGTCGTTATTAATGGCTAGGCTTTGATGTTATTAACAGCTAGCCAGGTATCGTCCGGATAGCTTAACAGGTAAAGCATTGCCACGGCATGCCAAGTATCCACGTTCGATTCCTGGTCTGGACATTTTTCGCGCTATTGGAATAAACTTCAACTGTGCTACTCTAGCTTTTAATATGATTTAATCCAGTTAGAAAAAATATTCGTTCTCTTCATTATGACCTAATTTCATGGTATACAGGAGTTTCGATGTTTAATCACACTTTTATCGTGTAAATGCTACAGTTAAAGCTTGGATTAATGAAACTAGCACTGCAGTTCGCAGCCATGTCCAACAAATAAGAGTGAATTATGTCATCCAGGTATCATCCGGATAACTTAACAGGTAAAGCATTGCAACGGCATGCCAAGTATCCACGTTCGATTCCTGGTCTGGACATTTTTCGCGCTATTGGAATAAACTTCAACTGTGCTACTCCAGCCTTGAATAAAATTAGGCTAGGCTTTGTTTGTCTTTTTTTTTCATATATCTTATATTTATTTATTTTATTGTAACAGCTAGAATGAAAAAGGTGTTTCGATATTATCTTTTTGCTATTGAAAAGAATTTATAAATATAATATGAAACTTTAAGAAATTTATTATTATTGCATTCAACATGCATTCAAAAAATCCATGTTCAAAGAAATATTTAAAAATAAAATGATTATTAATGAAAGTTCGTGTTTTTTGCTTATTCTGTTGTATAAGCGATTCTTTTTTAAAAATTCTCTTATTGATTTTACTTTTCAATTTATCTGACTTTCCTTTTCTTCAGCATATATTCTAGGCAGAAAACTACGTTTAAATTTTCTGTTTCTGAAAATTCTGAAAATAATATTTTCCAAAAACTCTATGCATAAAATAAAAAAAATAAATAAATCCTGTTAAAATAGGAAAGGATTGAATATTTCTTTATAGTTTTATAGCTATGACATGTGCAACACAAAACAATTTGATGCGGATTGTTAAGATAAACTTTTCTTCTATGTATAAAATTTTATATATGGAAAAAAGAAAATAAATGTTGCATTTTCACTAACAAAATACTTTAATCTATAATGTACGCCCCGTTTCCTTCGAATTTGTTGTAAATAAAGCAGGGACAAATAAAAAAATGGAAACCAGAAAAAACATTGAATAAAATGTATAACTTCTTTTACTTTCATTATTTTTTCTGTATTTGTACAAGCAATTGCACAATTCAGTTAACATGAGAAAAAAATATTTTTATGTAAGCGAATGAAAATAGCTATTTACGATTCACTTCCTCTACAAGCTAAATAAATAAAAATTGTGTTTAATAAATTGAGAACTGCAGGAATTATCATAGCCCATAAAAATCAATTGGAAATATTTTCTTTATTAATATAGCATTTGAATTAAAAGTAACTTTTTTAATATAATTTTTCTTTTTATTCGAAATATTGTATTTTTCTAATTCTTCATTTCAGTTTAAATGCATACACCAAAACCATTTTCTTACTTAAATTTTTTCTAGTTTATTGTTCTACTGTCTCATTTATGTAACATTTGGTTATTTCAAATTATTAATTCAAACTATCCCTCACTGTTAAAACTAGAGGTTGCATATGGCACCTCCTAGGGGTGAAACGCTTGTCTCGTGAGCGACCCCCATAGGGGAGCCAGATTTGCACCCTTAACTAGGGTGAAAAAGTGGCATTCCAAAACCAGGGTGCCCCAGAGGGTGAAGGATGTACCACAAGGGAGAATAATGGCACCCCTACAATGTTGGCCAATATTTCTATTGGGTCGTTCGGAAAATCGTGTCCGGTTGGGAAAATCAATTTGTACCGGAAAATTCTATCATTTAATTATTAGACATTGATTCCGATATCTAATGTCTAATAATTACCTGGCAGAAATTCCGGTTATTCAATTATAACATTTTAGATATTAATTACTTTTTTGAACCTCAACAACTGCGTCTCACTGAAGTAGGAGAAGCTTATTCTCCGGAGATTTCTAGCCTTATTCAATATAAGGCAGAGAAACCTGGTTCTGTTGAAGAACAATGAACGTTATCCAGAGAAAATGTAGCAATGAGATACTTTCAATAGAAAGTGGTGGGAGCAAACTTTTCTGATAGTGACGAAAAAATGTCTGACAAAATTTTAATTTTATTATCTCATACTCTTTCAATCACAATATACCTCCTTTTTTTTTACATTCTTTTAACAAAGATTTATTTAAATATCACTTTTTATTATTAAGTTTGTTAGAAATTTAAAAAGAAATTATGTTGAAAACTAATGACCTACTTTTGAAACTAAACTTGTATTCTTTCAATAATAAAAAATAAAAATAATTTAAAAGTCTGAAATTCGAGATCATTATAAAAATATAAACATAGTATCCCTTAAAAAATACATAAATTGATCTCTTTTTTATGTAAAAACATCATGTAATAAAAAAAAGCATCGATGCATTTTTTTTTTTTTTTTTTTTTTTTTTTTGCCATTTTAAAAAGATAAACATAGTTTCCATTAAAAAATACATAAATTGATCTCTTTTTTTTATATAAAAATATTATGTAATAAATAATGAATCTGCCGTTTTTTTTATAAAACTAACAATTGTTATATTTTAACATCGTTATAGGCAATACATTATTTTTTTTTAATGCAAATAATTCTAGAGCAATAATTGCAGATTTCCTTATTGAGTTTGTATACTGTAGCACTACCAATACATTTTAATAGGAAATTCTTTTCTTGAGAAATTTTTCTATTTTCAATCTCTATAAATTTCTAAATAAATCGTACTACAGAAAATTTTCCATACCAATCTCAATAGATTTCTATGCAATTTTTTTCAAATATGTATACATAAATATAAATAACATTCATTCCTAAAGAATTTTTTTTATAAGGCAAATTTCATAGCAGGCGTCTCCATCAAATACGTTTCGATGAAAACGATAGAAATGGGCGGTCCTTCAAAACTTTTCATTCACTTTGGTCAAGATTACAAACTTCGTCAGATATTCTAAATGTCGACAGATATTGTGAAATGTCTGAAAAATGATATTGTTTTTATGAACGTCGATAGATATCTCTGAATGTTGGAATACTAATATCATTTTTACAACATTAACCAATGTAGATAAAATATTAAAAATAAGGCATTAAAAAATCAAGCTTTCTAAAAATGACAAAATTGTTAAACTTTATAGTTAAGATTACTGTTTACGTATCATAATGTTATAAGTAATCCAAAAAATTCGCTTGGATACTTTCTTTTAAAAACTAATTTTAAGTTAAATCTGTGAATATCGGCAGATATTGTAAATTTGACGTCTGATATCCAGTGACTTTCGAGATATTGGACAATAATGATCATGACATTGGCCGATATCTGTATGCTATCTGTGTCTTACAGCGTAAATTTCACTTGACGATGAAGAAATATGGCACCTAACACACGTCACAGCGCATGCGCTAAGTGCCAGTCCCCCAGTGGGGTGCCATATTTCTACCACACAGCACCTTAATTACTCCAGTCACCCATTGAGGAACCAATCCACACCCCAACCACATTTCGAAGCCTCTTGGTGCCAATTGATACCGTGTTTTCACCCCAGTCATTCAAAAGGCACCGAAAAGTCACCTTCAGTTTTAACAGTGTGGCATAGACCTGCTCTTAACTCCTATTCCGTGTTTAGTTTCAGGCCTAGATTAAAATTTTTTACTCTTATAATCTAACCGTAACTTTTCACAAATCTTTAATTTTTGTTCAAATTCATATTAGAGCAACTTTACAAAATGATTTCTTAAATGTAGAATCATTTATTCTATTTATAATAAATGATATCAATGCTGAGTCTTCAACATTACCATAAGAACACATAGATGTTTAAAAAAAATTGTTGTAATGATTCATTATCTCTGATTTTCCTTACTGTTAACAATTCGTGGAGCTCTGCTTAATTATATACCGGGTCAAATTCAGAAATTAGTAATGAGTTTAATTTATTCCAAGAAGTTAATTTACTTTCGCTTTGAATTAATAATTCTGCTTTTCAACTCATACATCATTTTACTAAAATTAATTTATGTATTTCACTTAAATTAAATAATGAAATAACGGTTTCAATGTCGCTAAGCCATTTTTTCACAATTTGATATTCATTACTGTCAAATGAAGCAATATGTTCTCTACATCAGTACAACTAATCATAGATTTCAAAATAGAATCAAGAACTAGAAGGTGGGTGCGGAATATAATGTTTTCACTACAACCAGAATCATTTCGAAAATTATTTTCAAAAATACATTGAACATCGTTAATTTTACTACTAGAATTTTCTCCGCACTATTAGGGTTATTTTCATCTTCATTATTACTGTTATCAATATCTTCAGGAATTATACAGGGTGATTCATAAATATCGAAACAATAGGCTATCTCTTTAAATATTGCCCCTAGGAACATACTTCCAATTGCAAAGTTTCATAAAAAAAGGTGCAAAATTTGATGAGATAAGTTTTAACTCCATGGGGGACTCTATATGAGAAAATACAAAAATTAAATTTTTATACGGCCCCCGTAGAGTAAAACTCCCAATTAGGAAATTTTTCCTTATACATTCCTGGATTATACACAAAAACATTCATCTCGATATCTTCAAAATTCGCACAAATATCAAAATCCAAAATTCGTGACTTACACCATTTATCCATGCCTCAGAGCGACGAGTTTTTGACTCATTTTGAATGCAAGATAGGGATCATCCACAAATTGTACATTATTAAAAGTCGATATAAGACAGTGCCTCTCCTTTGGACATAAAATAGGCAGCGTACGGATTTTACGGTAAACTTGTTTTCAAAGTATGCTGGTGGTCTGCACGGGTCGAAATATCTAGGTCCGGTCCCGAAACGACCCATAGAAAAAAAAGTGCGGCCCTGCCTGGAAAAAGTTCAAATCGTAGCCTGGTCCGGCCTGACTGAATTTCTAAACAGATTTTAGATCGATATGGTTAAAAGTTGTTTCGTAAGGAGGCGTTCTGACCAAAAATACTTATTATATACAGTACAGCCCCGATTATCCGCGAAATTGGGTGGCAAGGGCACCGCGGATAACAAAAATCGCGGATAATCCGAAAAAGACTGAAAATGGGGTGCAAGCACGAAAAAAAGACAGTTCAACATAAAACTATATTTTAGTGTACAAAAAACATAATAAAACGTTTAAAATAGATACATACGCACAGTACAGCAAAAACATTTGCTTTTCGTCTAAATCACTAAAATAAAGACCAGTAAACAAGAAATAATGCCATGCATACTGTACAAAAAGTGTTGAGTTACACCTTTTTAAAAATTCAGTCACTGGTTTTTGCTTCTTGCTTTGGAAACACCTTTTCTATCTCAAAAATGAAGCTATTCTTGATATGCTCCTCTGGAATTTATCATAAGTCTTATTTAATTGTTAAATATTTTAATTATTGTGTTTACGTTTTGTTAACGAAATCAAGAAAAGTTGGTATTTTAAACATCGCAACGCAATCTAGAAATGTTCTTCTATTACTTTCGAATACATTAATTTTTCATTTTATATTTATTAGAAGGGCTTATTGTATTTTCTTTGCTGTTGGCTTGAATTAAAAAAAAAGAAAAAGAAAAGAGATTTCGCTTCGCGGATAAACCGCACCACGGATAATACGCTCGCGGATAATCGGGGCTTTACTGTATTTTCTTTTTTCATGTTTATAATTATTATTTTTAAAGAAGCGCCAAAAGCTGTGATTATTTGTTTTATTGATGAATCTCTATTTATATGCAAATGATTCTCTTCTCTTGTAATATCGTTAATCCATATTCCATGTGTTGGAGACAATATAAAATGCTATAAAGTAAAATCTTTTAAGACGGAATGACATAGGAAAGAAAAAAAGCGTTATAGACAAGTTCCTTTCTTAGGAGATGTAGTTTATTTTTTCTCAGGTATTATTATATTCATTTTCCATGAATCAACAGATTTTTCCGTTTAAGAAAGGATTCCGTGATAGGCAGATTTTTTTCATTAGTTTTACTGTATTTTAATTTTTTGCCTTAAAATATACTATCCTTTAAAAATATGAATTTCAAATTTTTATTATAAAATAATGGCCATTTAAAAATATATGCATTTGCTGTAAAAGTTTTTGGGCTGAGCAAATTTTATTTATTTTTGCACGGATTAGGTCAGTCAGAGATAATGATTTTAACACGGATTGTCTCGAGACCGAGACTGAACATTTCGAGGGGAGACCTAGGAATAAGGAAACCAGTCCCGGTTCGGATATAACCAGTGGCCGAGAGTTTCTGCTCTCAAAGCTGTTAGACGGAAGGTGCTGGGTTCGAACCCAATCGCGACTTTCGGCCCAATCGTTCGGGGTTTTCAGTGGTTTTCTTGGAACCTTGGATATCTTTGCGTAAATACGAATTAGGTTCCCTTAGAAAGACCTCTACGAAGGCACTCACACTCTTCGGTCCCATATCCCTCGTGTAGATAATTGGACGTCATAAATCACACCAACACCCGGTTCGTTATGAAAAAATACGTTAGGCCCAGCCTGGCCGAGTCTTCAGAAAAAAGTCGTAATCCTAGGTCTGACCGGCCCGGCCCCAGAATACAGACTTCTTTAACGGCCTCGCCGGGACGATAAAAAGCCTGAATTTGCGAGGGCTAAAATTATGAACAACTCTTGATCGGCATGTTAGAAAAAGCATTTTTTTCAAGTTACACATTAAACATTACTTGTGGACATTTAAATAGTACAAAAAGGAGGTGGAAACAGCAAAAGTTAAACAGAATCGGAAGTTTAAGCTACAGAAAGAAGTTACCTTTTCACGTGCATTTTTTAAAAATGCATTTAAACATTTTATTAGGAGCCAATCCATGCTTAAAAATTTAAATGCGTTTTTCTGCATGATTTTTTTTTTTTTTTAGCCCCGGTACGGTATGCTCTTTCTTTCTCCCAGCTTATTTTGTGTCCAAAAAATAACGTTAACTTACAGACGCTAGCAATAAACAAAGTAGATGTATCATTGTACAATTAAATGCTCTATAGCATTTTTTAAAATTTCTAAACATCGCACATTTTTAGTTTTTATACCATCGTATTGGGAAAAAAGGGTACTTTTTAATGAAATTTGTTTGAAAACTGCATCTCTATTTGTTTTTGAAATATTAATTTTTTTGTAGTTTTTAGCGACATTTGTTTCATTTTGGCAACTCAAGTACGCCATTTCTGTAGAAAGTAAAGAAAAAATTGCTGAAAAATAGCAACTATATCTTTTTGTTGCCATTTTCTCATAAAATGGAAAAAAAATTAATTAAAAAAAATTAAATAAAAGAAAAAAATTAATTAAAATACGTGCTACTTTGAGAAAAATATAAATGAATGATTTATGATAAAACAGGGAGCTATTATAAAATATATTTAATTTTAAGTTTCTATATTAATGCAAATGACGTCATTTTACATAAAATAAAAGCGTGTGCTTTAAGTCTTAAAACTGAAATATGTTTTGCAGTAGAGTCCCGATTATCCAAGTCACGCTTAAGCGAGTTATTTTCTTCTGATAGACTGGTGGCTTCTATTATTATGAAACAGCCGTTATAAATGAAGCGTTAGGTGAAGATGAAAGAGCTGCCTTAAAAAGTTAGAACTCTGATTTTCTGGTCAGAATGGGGAAAAAATGGCCATAATTTTTTTTAACGCTTCATTTATAATGGCTGTTTCATAATAATAGAAGCCACCAGTCCACCAGAAGAAAATGAAGTAATGGAAATGCCGGGGCGACACTAAATTCTGAAAAAGCAGAATTCCTGTTCCCTAGTCTTTTCCTTTCTTTTTACCATTTCTCGTTTTTAAATTATTATAAATCAAAAATCGTAAATAAAAAAGGTGTGAACTTGAAACGTCTTTTTTGATTATTTTATATTAATTTTGTTTCGGCAAATTTGAAAAAAAAAATTACTTTCGAAAATATGATTTTTAAAAAAATAAGTTACATAATTTTTTTAATGAATATTTTTAATACATTTAAAATTAATATTTAAAAAAATCCTGAAACAAAACTAAAATTATACTTACCTCTTTAATTAAATGAAAAAAAAATTGAAATCCGATGAATAATGTTTCGAGTTATAAAGATTTTTATTTAAATCCGCTTAAAAAAATATTAATCATTTAATTTTTTTTTTACTTTATGAGAAATATTAGGATGTGATTTTGTTTGTAAATTATTTAGTTAACCATCAGAAAAAAAGAAAAGAAAAAAATCAAAATTCTAACTCAACAAATATATTTTTTACATGTTTCCTGGAACTTTTAAATTAACATTGTTTCTTGAATTGCATGCATTTCAATTTGTGTCTAATCCCTTAAAATCTGATGCATTATTTAAACGGCCATAACTCTGCGAATTTTTCAGATATGAAGATGCAATTTTTTGTGTTTAATTCAGGAATGGATAAGGAAAGTTTTCCTGATTGGAATTTTTACACTACGGGGACCGTATAAAAATTTAATTTTCGTATTTTTTCAAATAGACCCCTCATGGAGTTGCAACTTATGTCATTTAATTTTGCACCTTTTTTATGAAACTTTGCAATTGGAAGTATTGGTCTAGGGTCAATATATAAGAAAATAGCCTATTGTTTCGATATTTATGAATCACCCTGTATATATTTTTTAAAATGAGAAATGTAACCGGAATTGAGGTTATTCGATTTAAATGCATCCCTCTACTCAAGTCCCACGAAGCATCTGCTATGTATCGCTTTGCATTTGGACTTTTAAAACAAGATCTTTATAAATGGCATCCCAAAATATTGAATGGACTTTGGAAGATTCTGGCCGAGTAGTGGAACAAAATCAACTTTGGTATTTTAAGAAAAGCTCTTTTATCTTAGAAATGATGATGTCATATGATAGTTAAGCAAAAGATTATTAGATATAACATATTAGAAAATAAAACTCATATCTCTGTTTACATATTTCTCTTTCCAAAATCATTACAAAAATGAATGAACACCCATTATATTTTTAATGCACGTAATAGAAAAAAAATATGTTTCGAAATAAAATTTATTTTAAAACCGTAACGTAATTAAAAATATCTTACTTTTTAAGCAGTTTGCAAGACTGCACGTATTTAATGCTTCAAAACGTGACGCAAAATAAACATTACTCGCTACAATTACAGTAAAACCCGGATATAACGCTCTTCCGAGGGACCGGGCTAGGAGAGCTTTAAAAGCGGGAAAGCGTTAAATGCGGAAGAAGTTTTTCGATATTTTAAAATTGAGAATATTAGATTATCTGCTTTAAATAATGCGGGTAATCATTTTCGTGTATTATTTAAAATAGACACTCCACAGCATAGGTACTAAAACGTTTCCTTCATTTAAAACATCACAAATTTACATAGTGTTTACAAAGTGTATTATTATTTCAAATCAGAATAAGTAAAAGAATTGTTAACATTAAAACTAAAGCTACAAAATATATTTAACATTTCTAATAGGAACCTTTATCCTTATATTAAACACAAAATAAAGTTATGAAAGAAACTAATAATAATATATATATTTTTAAAATGTAACATTTGTATTCTTGAGTACCACTATGAGGACTATAAACTTTCACTTACTGTTTATTCTGTTTTAGAGAAAACGCTTTGATTTTCGTGTGACGGGTGGACGAACAATCACATGAAAGAGCGTTTTCTGCTTTGTTTATACATTTTAATATATCTTCATGTAAAGTGGCCGTATCCACTGAAGCGGTGTATAGGCGGATAGTGCTAAAAGCTTCCATTACTTTAGCTATCGTTGGGATGCGCTCTTGAACATCGCCATCAGCAACTTCATCAGGGTCCTCTTCTTCTGCAGCATCCTGTACAGTGTGCCCTATAATGCCGTCAATGCTCCTAACGTTGCTTGTGATAACGCCTTTACCAATGTTAAGATAATTCTGAAGGCTGTGTGCGTTTTCTGCAAGATGCTCGCAAACAGCTTGCCAGTCCTCGTCGTCTATACGATCCGATATTCATAGATAACGCAAAATCTCTTTGGCTCACAATAGGTGATTTTTTGTCAAAAATTTTTAGGATTTCTAATTTTTTTTTTGAAATTGTCAGCGTCTTTCTCTTCATATTCTTAGCTTCCAAGCCGCACCTAATTGGAATCAGCAGCTATACTACAGTGGAACCCGGTTAATACGCGATCCCGCTTAATAAGCGGATTTTTTCCGATCCCTTGAACATCGCCCATAAGACTAATGAAAAAATATCACGTTTAAGACGCGAACGGTTATTACGCGATCCCGCTTAAAACGCGATAGATTTTCGGTTCTTTGTGGCAAAAAATCACGTTTAAGACGCGAATTTATTGGTGAAGATGCGAATTCCTTCTCTCTTCTTCATTGTTTCCAATTTAGCGGATTTTTCCATTCAGATAAAAAACACTGTTTCTGTATAGTAATATTTACTTTATTTAATAACAGATTAATTAAAGCGAACATTACTAATCGAAAATAGTGGTAGATATTGGAATTTAAAAAACACTCTAAATTAGCAACACTGCAATTCTTCTTTTATCTCGTGTCCTAACATTCTTTGTCTCTCGCTTCGCGTATTTTTACTTGTAGTAGAGATAGATACATAGAGGAATTCACGATGCTCAGATGCGTCAGAAAATTATTATGATTCAGGTTGATTATACCTGTTGTGAGTGAGTTTTTAAATGTACGTTATATCACAACTATGTTTTATATTGCATGTTATAAAAAAAAAAGAAAAGGATCTCGCAAAGATTAAACAAATACGACTGCGGTTGTTTAATTATTCTTTTATGATTTCTTTACATTTGCCATGCTAACAATATTTGTTACACAAAAATTAATAAGGATAATTTTTTCTTACTTTAAAAAGAAGGGCAGATTATATTGGTACTCATTATTACAATTAATAAATGTGATTTTAACAACTGGATTGTGCTTCAAAATTTAATATTTCTATTCTTTTTGTTAATAAAAAATGAGTCTAGCAGAAAAATTATTTTTACTATTTTATCTTTGGTTGTCACGTATTAACGACAATAAAGCCATGTTTTAATCCCTATTTATTTTCAGTTATTATTCCAGTCGGTCCTATAAAAAGATACATTGAGTAAAGTTGGATACAATTAAATTTATACGTATAAGACACAATTTTCGACCATAAACATATAAATGAAAGTTCTAAAGTCCATTTAGACGATTAGATGTGTAAATAAACACAGTTCCTGCAACATTATCTAAATCACGTTTAATACGCGATCCCGCTTAATACGCGACTTTGGTCCACTCCCTTGAAACGCGTCTTAACCGAGCTCGACTGTACTTACTTATGTGTAAATGAAAAAAGAAACAGTTCGTGTGAAGTAAGAGACAGACAGGAGCTGCTGAGATGGACGGCATAAATTCTTTTAATCTCTGATTCAATGAGAAAAAAACCAGAACGTTGGTTGATTATTTTTTTTACATAATCTTTGGGCATTGGCTGGCTGCCAATTCCACGTGTCCTCTATTTCTCTCTCTCTCTCTCTCTCTTTGTATGGGCGAGGAAATGAGAACTCCGGATGCAAACCAAAGCACCAAAGCGTAATATCCGGGATTTCTTTGTTCAAAGGACCAATAAAAAGCGCGTTAAAAGCGGGAAAGCGTTAAAAGCGGGGAGCGTTAAAAGCATGGAATTTTTACATTGTTCTTATGGGTATGGTTCAAGGGATCGGGACAAATGAGCGTGAAAGGCGGGAAAGCGTTTTAAGCGGTGAGCGTTATATCCGAGTTTTACTGCATATAACGTAAAATTTACACTAAGATGAATAAGTGTGCAAAACTGAAGAGAATGTCGTAAAGTTACCACAATTGGAGATCTTTGTTTCTCAAGCTTGGCAAAGTCACCTTCTACTGTTTATATAACAAATGAAACTGTTTGTAACTTTGTTTTGAGATATTACAGGGATATTTATTGTTTCTTTCACAACAAGTTTGGACCAAATTTACAAATTTACTTAATAAACTTATCACTTATTACATCTTTATGATTATATAAAGGATATGTTGTTAAGGAATTACCGATATTAAGAGTGATTTTAATGAGTTATGGATAATGTATTGAATGTTAAGGTAATAGAATTCAAAAGTTCGATGGTCGACCACAAGAATTAAGGGAAGGAATTAGAGACAAGCAGTCCAAATATGATTGAGAGGATTCATGGAAAATATAATTTTGTAAAAGTTTTCAAACGCACTTTCAATACCAAAATGTACTTTTAGGTAGATTTCGTATAAAATATTACTTATTACATTCTCCCCCATGCTGGAATTTCTGAAAATTTTTTGCACATCTACATCGATCATGACCACTAAAAACGAAAACCATCCCCAGTAAAAAACTCTCTCTCTCTCTCTCTCTATATATATATATATATATATATATATATCTGATACATAAAATCAAGGTGCATAAAATCTCGGTCAAGTTCGTTAATGGGAAAAATTGGACCAAGGGGGGTGGTAATAGGGAGGGGGTTTGTGAAAAACTAAAAAAGCTACGTAACTTCTTAATTATAATACATATGGAATCAATTTAAAGTTATTATTACTTCTGAAAAATGGGCCAAACGTTTATGCATGACAGATGTTTGATAAAACTAAAAATAAGCTCTCAAGGGGCTAAAAAAAAAGGTTTTGGGTAGAAAAAAATTCATAACTTCGTCAATTGTCAAGATATCAAATCCAATTAAATCCATTATAAATTTTCTTAATATTATCTACAACTTTTAAATTGACAATTTTTTGATAGCACCAATTCTTACCGCAAAAAATTTAAAAACGAAAACAAAAAAAAGGGGGGGGGGTTGAAGAAGAAAAAAATCCTCAGCTTCGTCAATTCACAAGATATCAAATCAGCATGTATTTATTATATATCTTCTTAATATTATCTATAACTTTTATATTGACAAGTTTTTGATAGGACCAACTGTTACAGTAAAAACAAAATAAAAATTCATAGAGGTTGAAGAAAAGAATATCGTATTTAGGATGTAGTCAAATCAAACTGCTTATTTTCTGACTAATTTTTAAATTCATTTTTGCTTTCAAACGCATCCAATTGGTCGGTTCTCTTATTCAGAAACTTTATAATGTGCTGTAATGGTCGATTTTTTGATAGAGGCAGAATATATTTTTTAAAATGATGTCAAATTGGGCATTTTGAACTGAATTTCTCGAAGCAATTGTGTTGGAAACGAAAAATATGATCCTACTGAAAAAATAATTGTTTATAAATCAAATTCTAATTAAATGAACGGAAAATAAAAACACGGGTCGCTTATAAATCTCTTAAAAAATCACGTCAACAAGTTTCATGTTTTTCCTTTAAAAAATGAATCTGAAAATGTGTCAGAAAATTTCGAGTTGTTTAAATCGAAATTTTTTTTTTTTAATACTGCCTTAATATGATCTGATAAATCCAGCTCTTATATAAAAATGAAATTAAAAACTCCTCAAAAGCGGCTAGATGGAATTGTTAAAGTGAGTTTATCTCTAATCATGATTTAGTTTTTGTTGGTGAAATTAGTACTTAACTTTGAAATCTACCTGCGCCTGTAGGCCGAGCCGGTAGGGATTTTTGCCATTATATTTGGCTTTCACAGTAACTTTTACCGTAGGAATTCAAAGAAGAAGCCATTCAATCAAATAGATTTGGAAATACAAATTTTTAAATTTAGACCTCTTAATGTTAAATTAATTTTTAATTGTTGCAAAACTGATAACATGGATTAGGTTTTTAAGCAGAATGTAAAAACTTCTCTGCTGAATGAGCTATAATTTTGGATTCTTATATTTTGATGCTTCTAGAAATCGATACACGTTAAACATTTATAGGATAAAATTCATATTTCAATCAAAAATTTACTTCAAAAATGCTTATTATTTTAATTTTGAAGAAAATATGAATTTCAACCTATAACACCGATATATATGGAAGCTTTAAAAATGATAATATTAAATTACAGCTCATTCTACTAATTAGATTTTGATTCATGCTTCAAAAACGAACCGCATTGCAATCTGCTTTAGAACGATGGAAAAAAACGATCTCGATTTTGTTGCAAAACTAAATATAAAAGAATTTAGATTCAGTCCTGGATTTCTTTGTATTAGAAATAAAAGTTTTTTCCGGTTTTAGTTTCGAAGACCTGTAAAAATGCAATGATTTTATTTAGTGCAGTAGAAATAGCTAGAATATCAAACTCCTGAATGCAACAATTTCTCACATAATCCATATATCTAATTGTTAACAGAAATTTTAATTTATGAGGTCTGTCTGATAAATATCTGGCTTTTATTTTTTCCGCGCGCAATGGGGATTCAAAGACTGTGTACATTGGAAGGCGACAACTTAATGCATATGCTTGAATTTTTTCTACGAATCCCAGTGTGCAAGTCGTTGCCTGCTGACCGCCGAATGCGGTGCTGTCATGCATTTTCGTCGATTTTTTTTTTTTTTTGTCTCAAGATGACTGAATGGATTGACAAAAGGTACTGCATCAAATTTTGTTAAAGCTTGGTGATTCTCAAAGCAAAACAATTCATAAGATTCATCAGGTGTCGCAAGATTCATCAATTCTCCAGCTCATTCATCGCACCTGATTCAGACTTTCTTAGCAAAACATGGAATTCAAATCGTTCACCAATTTCCCTACTCTTTAGATATGGCTCCTTGTGACTTCTGGTGGTTTCTGAAATTGAAGGCACATTCGAAAGGATCCCATCTTGAGAGTAGAGATGAGATATGCAGAATGCGATGGCGGAGTTGAACACCATTTCAAAACAAGCCTTCTAGAAGTATTTTCGGCAGTGGAGGGACCGGTGTAAGTGTGTAGAGGTGCAAGGGGTCTACCTCGAAGGAGATTAGGGTACTAATCCCGTCAGGCAAATTATAGTTTTTTCGGTCTAAGGTCGGATACTTTTCAGTCAGGCCACGTATAACTAGTTTTCAAAGAGTGTTTGCTTTATTTTCTCATCATTGAACAATAGCATATCTGCATCATCATACACGGATCTAATTACAGAAGCATACACATTGAATTTATGGAGATATAAATTTAAATCTTAAAATATGTTTCATTTTCAATACATAATGCCCGATTTTTTTCGCACATATATATATATATATTCCTTTGAGGAAGAAATAGAATATATCTTGAAATTCATATGTCATCAAAAGAATTTGATATATGAATTACAAAGCGCATTTTCCTATGTTTCATTATTTCTGTTGAATACAAATAGCTTTCCGAAACTGAAATTTCACTCCCAAACGTGTATTTCCGCAAATAAGGTATAAACCATTTTTATTCTGAAAGATATGAATTTGCATACATTATCCCTTGAACGTATTTCAAGATATATATATATGTCTGAATTTAACCTCCAAAATTTTTTCCAAATTGTTTCCGTTAAAGACGCTTCAATTTTTCTTTAAATCCTATTTTTTTTTATCCGCAACACAAAGTTTCTGAATATATGAATAATATTATGCCAAAAGTCACACATGAGAAATGGAAAAAAAAAAAACAATATTTCAGCACGATTTTTGAAATATTCATTTTTACAATTTTTTGTAGCACAACTACTTTTAAAAAGTTAGTTTGCCGTCTGCCAGATAAATTAAATTACAATTACGAAATTAAATATGCTTTAAGATCTAGTTTTTCTCTCTTTCAGGGATATAGTTCTGTATTATTTTTAAATATCTATTAATCGATGGCATAGATTTGATTTTACTAAACTGAATAGTTTCAGAAGTCATAAACACATATTAAAAAACAAATGAAAAATTATTATATTATTATGGTAGGTTATATGTACCACATTTTTTATGTTTTAGAGCCTCTGTTTTCAAATAAATAAGCAGTTTGAAAATAACAAAAAAGAGGCATTTGAATTCAATCAAATGGCAAAGTTTTGGAGGTTTTTCTGCAACAATAATACTCTGCATGTATGTAATTCATTTTCTGTTGTTTTCGGGGTTTACTATAAGCTATTCATTCTATAGCGGAGATCATATGAAAAGTTTACCAGCTAAAAGACGCAAAGTTGTAAGTTGCAGGTTCGTAGGAGGGACTGAAATGAAACAAATTACACTACTGCCGAAGATTTAATGCATATAATATAACTTTAACAAAATGGATGAAAATGTATTCATAGTTTAGTACTTTAAAAAAATCTTTAAAAGAAAAAAAATTATCCAATAGTTCTTGTTGAAATATTTTTAATTCCTTTTAACCGATTTCTTAATGAACAACTAGCACATATTATGAAGAATCTTCCTTCTTTCAATAAACAGAACAATGTATATATAGATATATAATATTACAATTCATTATCCTTTTTTAAATAAAATTTAATAAATTGAATATCAATACATGACACAGACATTATACATATTAAATCTGGATCGACTATTATTAATTTAACTAATCATTAATGAATTTTTTAAAACCTAGATCCCAATCACTAATCTATGAAGTATTAAAAAATTAAAACATTCAAAATTGGCGAAAGGAAAATATCAATAGGAAGGCGAATGCATAAAAAGAACAAATAAATAAAGATATATATGTAGGAAATCAAAAATATTTGAAATATTTTGTAAAGCTATTTGTAACTAAAACAATTTAACCAATGAAAAAAGACCAGAAATAATGAATCATTGTCAACATCAACAAATTCTTTGAACAAACTGTATGATCTCAAAATTGAAAATTCATTAATTCAAAAAGAAAAACTACAAAAGGAACTTAAAATGAGAGAACATTTATGAATGAAATTTTAACTAATGATTCGTAACTCGTTTTCAAGGGCAATATTACGAAATCATTAGTAAAAAACGGCCAATTTCTGACGTAAAAATAATGAGCTACCGCTTAAATGCAGGTATTACTACGATCATAGGACAAACTTTAAGGGAAGGTAACGTACACATAAAGAAGCAATTTTGGTACAGCAATGGGGGAAGGGGGGGTCGGAAATGGAAAGTTATGGCGAAAAACCAGAAATGCAGAGAAAAGGAAGACGAGCTTTTTATTGACATAACAATTACAGTATTAGCTCAAATGTACCACTGGCAACGTCTAGCAAGTGATTGGGGTATCTTTTCGCAGATTCCTAGTATTTCACGAACATTTGCAGCAACTACCGAAAGTCTTGCAATGAGGTCCTCATCAGAGTGAGTCAACTGGTGCCTCATAGATGAGACATCTGGAATCTTCAAAAGGGTACACCAATCACTTTATGGACGCAAGGTATGTATCGATGTTGGTTGTGGCACATTTGAGCACTTAAAGTAATTGTTACGTCAGTAAAAAGCTCGTTTTCATTCCCTCCGCATTTCTTGTTTTTTACCAAAACTTTTCATTTCCAAGACCACATTGCTGTAATAAAATTGTTTTTTGTGATCTTCCTTTAAAGTTTGTTCCATGATCGTAATAGAAACACCCTGTATATATATATATATATATATATATATATATATATATATATATATATATATATATATATATACGTACTGCTTAAATGTAAAACACTTTACGCAGTTATCTTAGAAAATATATGATGTTTCAGTAACGTAAAGCATTTCCTACAAAAAGTATTTTAGCTGAACTCAAAAATTTTGTCGGTACATCACACCGAAATTTCTCAAATGTAAAAGTTTCGAAATACGTTCATAATTCTAGAATATTTCACTTTCATCTTTTACAAAGTAATATTTCACAGCGAAATATGTAAGACTAGCAAAATACTTATTCAATCTTTCCCTATAAATATTTTCAACCTATTTTTATCTGGAAAAGGTTGCATTACGTATTTCCATAAATAATGTTTTAGGGACATCACTAAGTATGTGCATATTTCGCGAAATATATGAGATACACTTTCTACTGATCGTCCACATTATGTACACGCAAACTAAATTTCTTTTACCATTCAATCTTCAGAAACATTTCCTTGCAGAGTTATAACAGTGAAAAATAAAACTTTGATATATATCATAATGGATAGAAAACATAAATGCCCGTAACATAAACCTGTACAACGGAGAAAATGATGGTTTGGGGGGGGGGGGAGGTCTATCTCTCATTTATTTTTTCATCTTCCGTTTCTATTATTTGTTTATAGTAAGGTTATAGTAAGCTTAGGTTATAAGTAAGATTATAGTAAGTTAAGTAGAGTAAATTTATAACAAGCCTTTTTAAGGCCAAAAAAACTGTAAGAGTATTAATTTGTTTATAAATACACACACAAACATGGATGCTATTTTAATTCTGACTCTCCTCGAATAACGAGTTAGATGCAGACATGACCGTAGTGTGTATGTATAGTAAAACGGATATGTACTTCACTGTGAGTTACATAGCGCTCCCTAGTGGTAAACTGCTGAGTTACTATTCCTAAGGTAAACAATAAAGGAAAAACGTCAATTACAAAGTCGTATAGCGACCTCGAGTTAGTATGAAATGGTATCTTATATATAAAAGTGACATAATTAAAGCGTTTGAAATGTAATTTGTTAACGTCAAATATCTAATTTAAATATGTCTCTAATTGCATGAATGAGGTGGCATTGCAAATCAGGTGCATATTTACTAACAAAATAAATATGTAAACAAGGAATAATTTATGCTAATAACAAAATCACCATCAGGACATATAAAGCAAATTTGATTTTCTTATTAAAAAACTGTATTTTACTTTAATATGTAAGTTTTACTATTAAATGTTCCATTTAATTAGTAAATAGATGTAATGATGCTTTTCGTAATGCAATTATAAATACTAGTACGTATTTAAGCTAGTCATTGGTTATAAAAAATTACATTTCAAAGCTTCTAATAAAGTTTTTTTTTTTTTTTTAGTAGGACATCATTTCCTACTGAATCAAGGTAGCTATGTCTTTTGTAACTGACTTTGTTCCCTATCTAGTACCGGTTTAAAGGTATGAATTCTAACTCCGCATTTTGATACTAGGAGGCGTTGCAATTTAACTGCACATACCAGTTTATTACACAGAATGGCTAAAATAAAACTGGCCTAGGATAAGACTATGATTCTGACGCTAGATTAGGTTAGTTAATGAACAGAAGAACAGCCTTTGACAGAAGATGTTAGAAATGGCTACTGTTGACGTCAATGCAGCTTTGTAAACGATTTATCAAACTGTGAGGCACTGCGTAGCAGCTCGCTTGTAAATGGCAACATTGCGTTTTCATTGTTCTGCTCTAGCTCTGATGGTGTGTTGGGGTGTAATTTGAATTCATATGAGCCTTTGAATTGCTTTACAGATAAAAATCACAGGGAGAGAGATCAAGCGATCATGGTGGTCAGGAGATTTTACTGCCTCTGCTGACTCTCCTCACCTCACCGAACATACATAACATTCTACAGCCAATCGATATCTCGCGCATTCTCACGTGTCTGCGCATACTTCTCTCACACCCAGTCGGGCCTGTCCTAAATTCTAATGATCGCTGTTAAAATTATCTATTCATGAATTTCCGCAAACACTTTACAGGACCAATTTTATTATGTCCAGTTTGTACCTAAACACCCTGTTCATGCCTATAGCTAACTTGTTTCATCTGTTATTTGAGGCAAAGAGAGAAACAGAATTAAGGAAACAACATGTGTAGGTACCGAAAGTTTCAAAAGTTCTGTGCGAAAGTAAAACACGATAAAAAAAGATCTATGGGTCGGAGAGACATTTGGGTTGCAGATAAATATTCAGCATGGTACGAGATTTTGTATGACACCAACAAAAAATTAGTTCAAAATCTCCATATTAGAGGGCGCTACTGCAGGTAATTTCATGGAATAATTCTATATTGCAACGCAAGATTTGGATACAAAATGTGTACATGCAATATACTCTAATGTTTTTGTATTCAAATCTTGCTTTGTGTGAGCAATATGGAATTATTCAATGGAATTATCTGCAGTAGCGGCCCCTATTGTCGATAACTTGAACTAATTTTTTGTTGGTGTCTAACGAAATCCCGTACTACGCTGAATATTTATCTGCAAACTACATGCCTCTCTTATCCATAGATCTTTTTTTTAATTCCGCTTTACTTTCGCACCGAATTTTTGAAACACCCGGTATATGCATTATAGTCATTTAAAATTATTGAGGTTATGCAACAAATATTTAGAATACTCCAGAATCAGTACTTCAAAATATACTATATTTTGAAGTGCAAATATAATCCTTTTTATAAAATCTCAATATTTTTGTGTTTTAATAATGCGGGCGTCAATAGTGCCACTAATAAATGAAAATTTGAATTATTTCCTCTTTTACCACAAAAATTCCGATTCTTTGACAAGTTTCATGGTGCAAATCGCACTCCGATACAATAATGTATTCGTTTTGTAATTAAATTTTTGAAATATAAAAGGACTTATGGGATATCTGAAATATATTAAAAATTAAATATTTTAAAAGCTTATATTAGTGCTCTAAGACAAGAGTTTTGGAATTTTTAATTATTTTATTTGTGTTAATATTTTTTTCTATAAGTTAAAATGCTCAGATCTTTTTTTATTGTGAAACAGATTTTTGTTCAGTCTAATTTGAAAACACAATTTTGATAAATGTATTTGTTTATTTTCAAAACTTCCAAACTTCAGCAATTCTTAATCTAACATTTGTAATACATTTAAACAAATTAATATGAAAATATAATTTATAGAAAATATAATTCCTTATCAAATGAATGTTTCATTTTAATAGACGTAATTTTTAGGTCCTGTTATTCGTCTTTAATCCTAGTCATTTAAATCATTTTTTACAAATTTTTTACAAAATGTAATTTGAAATTAGAACTGAACTTCTTATTTCTTTAATTTTAGTATGCTTTGATTATGCGTGTAAATACTCAACTAATAAATTTGTTTTAAATTTTAAATGATTGAAAAATCTCAAAGTCAGCTGTCAAAAGTTGCACCACCTAAAAGTACATTTGCACTATGATATAATTTATCTGTGTGACTTGAGATGAATAACATTTAACAAAATACAAGAGAAGCTTTATCAGTTAAAATCAATAAATGCCCAAAAGTAACTTATCTGTGGCAATCTTTAGTAAATGTGTCGGTAATATTTTTAATCCCTTTAATAATGATGTCACAGATGCCTACTGATTAGATTGCTTACAATCTCAGAATTGAAAAGTTTAAAACTGCAACTATCAATAAAATCTCTGTGCAAATAAACACAGGTGGATCCATGGATCCCATATATAATTATAAAGAATCGCCAAAATACAAATTAACTAATGATTTACAACGAGTATATTAATAAATATACAACATAATTTATATAAATCATTAAAAAATGTTTTTTTTTTAATTAGACAACTTATTTTCGTTATCATCAATGTTTCTTTACATGAGATACGAATGAAAAAAAGATTGATTTCAGGCCCACTGGACGTGTCTTGGTAGTCAAAACGCTCCATAAGTTAGATCATACGTAAAGATTTCCAAAACATTTTCCTCTTTACTCCAGACGTTTCTGCACAGATAATAGTATGTCAAGATGTTAAAAAACGGCTAATAAACAATAGTGTTTGGATTTTGGTATTAAATTCCTTATCGAGTATGATCCAGGTAACATACTATGCGTTTTCGGGATGTACTAACTGGTCAAAAATTGTGTTACCTGGTTATGTGAACTTGAAAAATGGTGCTTAGAAAATCTCCAAAATTTGGTACTACTATTTTCACATAAATGAAAAAATATTGTGTAGTGTAGCATTAAAAATATTTTCGTTCTCGGACCATGCTTTCTTGACAAAATGGGTTATAAAGATATGCAAAGGTCTAACAGTATGGGTGGATGTTAAGCAGCAACGTTGACGCCATTCCAGAACTTCTGTAACACAATGTTATGATGCCGTATGGATGTACTATGACACTCCTCCATATGTCAGGAGAAGTTTTCGACATATGTACCAAAAGGAATTTGGTTAAAGAAAATATATCATTGCTTTTCATTACCGTAACGATGTAAATACGCGGAGTAGCTGGTATTTATTTTTATCATTTTCCTTGTTTGAAGTATTTTTCATCTCCTTTTTAATACAATGTTCATTCTGTATAAAACCAAATTTGAGTTTGAATATATCAATCAACCGAAAGACATGTGAGGCATCTCGACAAAAGTAAATTTCACAAGAGTGGTAAATGAAGTTTCACATTTTTTAATGCAACATAAGACGATAGTACCTACCTCTGCATTCATCTGTAAAAGTGTTAAAAAAACGCAAAACCTTTAAGAATCAAGGGATAGAACAGATAAGGTGGATTTAGTAAATTTTTTACTCCATCCTGACAAATGTAACCCCTTTTTGAGTTGTGAGACTTTTCTTGTTGCAGAATTTCTCAAATTTCAGTCAACTTTCAAAATAGTACGTGGAAAAATGCGGATTCTATTGAAGATAGAAGAAAATATTATAATTGAAATTATTCTCTACTTCCGATTTTAGACGGATTTACACGTTTTAGGAGTCAAAGGTCCCCCAAAACATGTTTTTACAAAATGTCTGTCTGTCTGTGTGTCCGTATGTCTCCATTGTACTATCGAAAACTATATGAAGGTATGCATAGATTTGAGCCAACTTTTTTGTGTATATTTTTAGCTATCGCAAGCAGATTTTCCTTCAATTTTAAATATTCTGGAGCGCTGTAATATCGATTTTTGTGCCCTTTTCGTAATTATACCATCGAAAAGTGTATCCACTTATGCATAGAATTGCACCAAAATATTAACATTTGTAAAATAAAAGTATTAATATTTGTAACTACTTTTGAAATGTTAAGATGTATGAGATAGAAGAAAGTTTTGGGATTGGCACATCCAACTAGTTTTTAATCACAATATTTTAACTTTAATCTATTACCAATCATTATCAAAAATATTATTTTGTATCAAAGTAAGAATAAACCGCAGATTCATAACAAGGTTTCTAGGAAATTAAATTAAAAGAAAAAGCATATTTCAAAACTCTTTTGTAATTATTATTGAACTTTATTGTAATTATTATCTTACAATTGCATTTCAGCGAAACAAAATTGCAGTTACTATGATAAGAAATATAAAAGAACTGATTATTTTTTAATAAATAACATATTCGTAATTATGCCATCAAAATATTTTCTATAACAATTGAAAAAATAGAAGTATGTAAGTTATTTTTAGACTTAGATTTCAGACAACTATTTACTTGTTCAAAACACTTCTATATATTTATAAACTACATTATTATAAAAATGAATCTTACTTAGGAGAACAAAAATACAAAAAGTTTTGGTTATTGTTTACTAACAGTTAAAAAACAAATATCGTTCTTTCAGTTTTCAAGAGTTATTTTCTCCTAATGCATGAACAGAATTACTATGTTTATTTTATAGCTTCTTCAAACTTTTAAGAAAGAAAGATAATTATTCAAATCGAACACATAACAGCTAATTATCACAGATTTTTTAAAAACGCTTAATTAAAAAAAATGATAGTCATTTTATCTCTCCTTTTTTAAATATTCTTATAAAAGTAAATTTTGCTGCATTTTTCTCAAACTGGAATTTTATCTTAAAAGTTTTGTATGGATGCAACACCAGTCCTTTATCGACATTGTAAATGTTATAATGTAGAAAAAAAGGGTATAACTTTGAGGAATATGCTTGGAAGCAATTAAAGACAAGCAATCCTGTTTCTTCTGTTCACTCAAGTGAAACTCTTTCGAATACGCTTTATGTAAAGATAAAATCTCTCTTTTACCTCCAGCTTTAATTTTAAGCTCAGAAAAATCACCTTGGTAATAAGAATACTTTACGTTGAATGGAAAAGGTCTTGATTTATTAAATCTTAAAATTTTAATTCTGGAAAAGTGAAGAAAATTACCTTCATTGTTTTTCAAATAATTTCTTAGCCACCCAATCGTTCAAAATCTAGAAAATCAGAAAAAACGAACTCAGTAATGGAAAAATTACGCCCCTCTTTTTGGCTGTTCTGATCAATGTCACATATCTTTGACGGATGACAATTGGTCCACATTTTTTTCTGTATTATTGAATGGATAGCATCGCCTTTATTTTGCGTATGTCCACAGGTCAAGACTTTATAGTTATTTTATTGATTTTTAACGCCTTAATAGTATGCATCAATAATGAAATAGTATGCTTATTTTTATTTTGTCCATCACAGTTACCACAGTAAAAAGTTAATTCCAAATTTTCATCATCAGTAACGTAAAGCTATGTCTTATAAATATATCCACAAACAATTACCTATTTTATTTGTTCCGCTTTCAACCACATATTCATTCCAAAAATTAAATGTTACAACATCACTACGTAGCTGACAAATTATAAAGTAACCATTAATCTATGGCCTAACTAATAATCTAATGACAATATATTAATCATCAACATAGAAATATTTCCTTTTTTTAATTAAGCCAATAAAAAATGTTATAAATTGCCCGTCTATGAGCTTATGTGAGATGTGTCGTTTTTCTTAATTTATCATTCCGCATTTTCTGTAACGGAAAAGTGACACGGTGTAATATAGAGGTTTTCCTTATAACGACACGAATAGTACTTCGCCAGTAGCAAGATGAACCTATGACACACCTATTTACAAAATGAATTTTTGTGACTAAAGAATGACTACACAAAACGAATTTTTGTGAGATGTATCACTTTTTTTCCGGGCAAGTGACATTATATTCAAATCTAATTGTATTTTTGTATTTTACAACTATTCCTCCGAGAAAATTGCATGTTGCGTGATAAATTTAACGTCAGTTATATACATGGATTCAAGGATGTCATAATAACACTGACAATTTTGAAATTTAGATTAGCTTCCAAAATAATAACTTTTTTATATTTTTACCGAAATTTCTATAATAGTCGCAACTCTAAGTTATTCCATTTTTATGAAAAAATAAATAAAAAGACATATGTAAATAACATGATATCGCCTAATATTCACACTCGCGAAAAAATATGTTTGTCTTGTTTTGTTTGTATTTTGTTGATTTAAAGATTTTTAGTTTGCATATTATTCTAAACAATCGTTACGTAAAGAATATTAATATGTTTTGGAATAACATAATTATATTTATAATTTAGTTAATGAAATGATTGAATGTACAATTTTGCATCCCACTGCACATGACTAGCGATGTGTAGAACTGATTAAAAAAATATGAATCCTGTCGATGTTTATTGTCACTTACTATTCGCTTCTATACTTACTTAATACCAGCTTTCCAATACATTTTTTATCAACATATTCTCCACTCTGAGTTGGGGGGAAGTTAATTGGTAAGAAAAACTGTGGAATATACCATTAAAATCTACGAGTTTTCTTCTAAAATGAAATTCTATAAAATGAAGTGTTTTGTTCTATTCGGTAGAAACAGAGCACTGTACAATAAAATAACTTGAATGAATAAATTTTGATAGCTAAACTATATCTTACTACTTTTTACTTACCCATCATACGTAGTATAGGGTAAGTCTTGTAATCGTTTTAAAAATCAAAAAAAAAATTTTGACGGTTTTACACGGTTCAGACACTGGAGATTCTGAAAAACATATTTTTAGAAAAAAAAATTTGTCCGTCCGTCTGTATGTCTGTGTGTATGTAATCGCTCTATCTCCCGAACAAATTGAGATAGAGACTTGAAATTTGGTGTGCACTTAGGGAGTAATAATGGAAAGAAGCCTATTGAATATCAATAACCTCGATTAACCGGAACTATTTTTTTCGGGCTCTTGAAATATTCGTTCGGATAAAAGGTATACAAAATTTTTCGAAATTGTTTATTTGAAGGAGTGAATATAAAAGACAATAAAAAAAACATAAATTTTGCATCATGAAGAAACTCGATTAGATAATCAGTTGCCGAGATATTTGTAATTCTATTTTTCACACTCTTCGATTTTTTATGACCCTGTATTTCATTCAAATTTAAATTCAAAGATATATTTTAATTGGAAATGAGACGCTTAATCCGACGCAGTAAACTGTTAGTTAATAGGATTATAATTTTTCGAGTTATAAGGATGTTTATTTTACGCAATTCGGTACTACTCGATTATCCCGCCGACCAAAAAACTATCGCCAAACTATAAGATTTAATGCAAATAATGGCTTATCGTAAAGGTCAAGCATTTAATGCATTCCCATACCTATAAGGGGTGTTACCATAGGAGGGATCCTGTTCTGTCGCCAAATACCGCCAAGTTTGTAGCCAACTTAGCGGTATATCGCCAAATTTGGCGGCTAAAAATGACGCCAAATTGGCGGTATCTCTAATATTTCGCCAAATTTCCATAGACTTCCATTATAAACCAATAGCGTTTACTTGCTTACAGAAAATCAACAAATTGAAATATTTTAATGCAACAAAAAGTAATATTAGCTTAAGGGGTTATACTAATTATATTTAAGGAAGTTAAAATAAATTAAATTATGAATAAAAGTAACATGGTACAATGCTTAGCAAATATCACAGATTTTATTTTCATATTTTATATTATCTATATCCATGATGAGTGGGTATTACAATGGCCCCCAACGACTAGTTTCAAATGCAATCATTATAAAATCCGTAGGGTATGTTTTGTGTCAATTCATAATATAAACAATTATCTCTCGTGAACTCTAAAGCATTAAAAAACTGCTTTAATTTAAGGTACAATAAAATATTAATAAATTATTTCGAAATTAAATAAGAAATGTTTGAAGAAATTCAAAATTTTTGATCTTGTAAAAGTTTTTAAGATAGATAAATCGTTAATAAGCAAAATAAATATGTCACACTTAAGTAAACAATTAACTTTGTATTTTATTTCGACTAAGCAGAATTAGTAGCGTAATATACAATACAAAATAGTTATTCATGAATATTTACGATATTCGATACTATTTGTTTTTATTCGCTATATTATGCCATTAAAATAACTTGGTTATTTAACAGTTGTAATAAAGCATGATATATAGAGATGTCTGTTTATTTTCAGCCTACATTCCGGTAAATTGGATAATAAATAGTAGAAGATAGGATGTGTTAATTAAATAATTATATAGAAACATGTGCAGCAAAAAAGCTTTTATTTGAATATTTTTCGTAATGTAAGAAATTATTCGCTGAATTTGGAACATCGATAAACTTTTCAGTAATGAGGTATAATTCATTAAAACTATTTAAATTCGATTTTTATTTTTTTTTATAGTTTTACAGATAAAAAGACTCTAATTTCTAAAGATATAAGTAATTTACATGAAGGTTTAAAATTAAAGAAAAATAGATTAAAAATTTGATGTAGACAAAAATATTAATTAAAAAACTTTCATGAGTGATGTGCGTTCTGATACATCTCTACTCGAATTCATATTTCAAAATACTCGTCAAGCACAAGTTGTCTTTATAAATGCAAATAATAGTGCATTATTTGACATTACGAAAGAGGAAGCATAAATTATCAAACAATATTAAAAATTTGTGAAATACATAAAAAACACAAAGAAAATAACTTTAAAATTAAATCAAATGTCAGTTTATCATTAATTGAAAGTCAATTACAATTCATTCTTCCTAAATATAGGATAAAATCAGAAAAAATATAGATATCGTGTCATAAATTACTAGTGCTGCGATCAAACAGTTAAACAATCACATTCTTTTCATTTTTGCTATTAATTATTGTTTGAAACTCCAGGCTTTACAGCTATATCTGTACAGCTTTAACCCATTAACAGCCAAAAATACAGCTGAGATATGCAACCTTTTTGCTGAAAATTGTTTACAACCACAAATACCGAAAGGCAATTCTTCACCGTATTTCATCGCGAAGTTACAGTCATTATATAAGACAATTTTGTGTATATTAAAACAGCTTGGTAGTTAATTTTTAATAAGCATTAATCATGACCATTTTGTCGATACAACACCAGCAGGTAATGGTTTAAAATGCGATAGACATTTGAATTTGAATGTCATACCTCGGCAGCCACTTGCCAAACACATCTACGAGCCTCTATTGATTTGCGGGATATTTTGCAGACCGCGGATTTCCCAAATTTTGCTTGTGAAAATTTTGAACAATTTCCATATGATTCAAACTTATTTCACACTCTATTGATTATAATGTCGTGTAAGAAGCTCTGTTTTCAAACTCTGTCGTAAACTGCTTCCGCGCCTCAGCTACGTTTTCGAACTTCCAGTAATCATTAAAAGATTTTCTTCGCTCAAAGCTTAGCATGGTTTCATCCATAATTTGTAGTCAATTAAACGTGAAGAAAAAGAACAACGCAGTTATTAGTGGATAAATTTTGAATTTATTTTTTCAAAACCTCTATACAGGTTGTATCAAGAATGATCATTCAAATTTGGTGAGAAGGTAAAAAATGGCAAAATAAGACAATTTGACAAAGAAAGTATGGGCGTTGCAGAAGGCTCTGTGTATCTACATTTCCTGCTCATGCGCAAAGCTCTCTGACAAGTCCAGCCGGTCGTCATTCGACAAGGGGAATTTGAAAAAGTAGCATGAGTCATTATATGTCAAACGGATATGCAGATATGCATATAATTTACGGATAGAGGATCGTGGTCGGAGGCTGCGCAAATGTATTTAGAACATTGCAAGAGAGCTTCATCGATTGGAACTCTCCGTGTAGATCGGTTGCTTCCTCTATCATAATAGGTACTGGTAACCGATCGCAACAGTTGTTCACGAACACATGCAAACATTTGATCCTGAGGTTTACGCCAGTTGGAGTTGCATTCTGCATACATTTGCGCAACTCTCCGACTGTTGTCTCTTGCCGCACTGTAAGTTAGACGCATATGTCTGCATATTCATTTAACATATAATGACTCGTCTTTCTTCTGAGAAGCCACTTTGTCGAAGGACGACCGGCTGAAATTGTCACAGAGCACGTGAATAGCAATTGTGGATATACATCGCCCTTTACAACGTCATGCGTTTATTTGCGCCCATACTTTTCGATTTGAAATTGTCTTCTTTCTCTATTTTCAACCTAGGCACCAAATTTGAGGGATCATTCCTGATTGCCAGACTTGGGTAATTAATAACACAAATATTACTTTAAATATATTACATTTAGAATTTTGCCTAATTGGCCTGTTAGAAAAACATTCAGTTTCTTCTTTTTATAACAAAATGGAATGTGTGCGCTTGTAGACGTTTGCGTGTATTTACGCATATCTCTATACGCACACCAGTATGGAGAAAGTTTCATGCTTAATTTTACGGCCAGTCGGAATATTTTAGCAAGTGTGACTTAGCGTATAGTTAACTATGCCATTGTAAATCGCACGCTGTTGTAATCACATTATTGACATCATAGTTATGACAGATTTACTGATTGTCACGCTTGCGCTATTTAATATAGGTACAATAACATTTTGAATTTCTAGAATTGAAAAGAGGAAAGCAAAGGCCCTTGGTTACATTAACTCATTCACTATACTGAAGTTTTTCCTTAACTTAAAATATTTTACGATCGTACATTTCTGTAGACTTAACTTTGCATAATTACGTTTTGGGCATTTATTACAATGAAAATGTTTATAGTTTTTATGATTTCCTTAAATAATATTTTGCTTTATAGATACTTTTTCTGCTATATGTTACATTTGTCATATGGTCCGCTATTTTTGTCATTCGCAATGCGAAAAAATATTCTTTTTAGCAAAGAAAAATAGCTTTCGATGTTTATACTTTTACTTTTCCGGATTCTACTGCAAATATGTTAAGGTAAAGTATCTTTCTTATGGATTAAGGAAATACTCTTCATTTCTTCTCGTCTGACAGGAAATGCCAAGATATAGCCGAAGGAACAAAAACAGCATTCAGTATTATATTTAAGAATATTCTTCCTACAATTGTTACGTTGGGAAAAGAATAAAAAACGGAAAGAAACTTTGAACAGGTATAGCAGTTAGGAAAAGTCTGCTCTTTGAAATAAATTATTAGATATGTGAAAATAAATTAAAATATTACCTAGTATACTTTTTAACACTTTTCAACATAATTAAAAGTATTTTTCATTTTGATTTGTCAGTTAGTCTGTCTGTCCTTCGGCACTGTAGCTTTCGCAATTCTTTGAAAATCACGGAAAAGATGATGTATTTTCATGAGGTTTTGTACGGCATCTTTCGATTTGAAAATGTTGCGTGTAGCATTTAGCGTTCGTTTGCAGGAAAATCTATAATAAATTATGATATATTACTATATGTGGATGTAAATAGATTGAACTGGCGTTTTAATGATGTACAATTGAATTAAATTGAAATAAGTTATTGACTATTTGCGTATTTTCTGTAGAAGAAATTGCAGGATACACATAAAGTTTTTTTTTTATATGTGTTGCGTAATGAAATTTGGTTATGCATGTATTATAGGACAGTTATTTCTGAATATACATTTTCAATTATGTTAAGTGACTTCCATCAGAACAAAATTTTAATTTACTATGTGGTGTAGAGATGCGCATTATTTAACATATTAGGATAAATAACAATGTTATTAAAGTTATATATAAATATTATACAGACATACAAACAATAAATACAATAAACCCAACTGGAGTGAAAAATTAGTCAGAGCCAGGAATCGAACCCAGGGCCACAGTATACAAGACTGCTGCTCTAACCACTGAGCTACTCCGGCCGATGCCTGAGTCTGCAATTTCTCACTAATAAACCACGTTGGGGAAGTCACCAGCCATCTATACGACAGCCTTGGATGATTGGACAACGATGACGAAATTGCAGACTCAGGCATCGGCCGGAGTGGCTCAGTTGTTAGAGCAGCAGCCTTGTATACTGTGGTCCCGGGTTCGATTCCTGGCTCTGGCTAATTTTTCACTGGGGTTTATTATATTTATTGATTGTATGTCTGTATAATATTTATATATAACTTTAACTGTTGAATGGAGGCGTTATTTATGTGTGTATGTGTGTTTTAATATATATTGTAGTATGAGTGTTTTATTATAACAATGTTATTGTTTTAAAGTTTATTATTCAGTAACTGATTACCAGAAATTCCCTGTTAAATTTGGAACGCATTATCTGCAAAGTAATTTTAAAAAAAGGAAGATTTTTTGTAGAAGTACATATTTAAATGATAATAAAAATAAAATGTCCGAAATTTATTTTCATATTATTAAAAAAAAACAGACTAAAAACTGTGCGCCTCTGAAATCTCAAAGCTAAAATAATTAATCATAAACAACCAAAGCCAGACAAAAAATATCTTCCCAGGTGTTTTTAAATTGCTCTAAGTTCTCTCATTATCATGAGAATGAAGACTAGAGAAAATACAGATCTTGGCGACTAAAAAGCATATCTTACAAGCAACCAATCATGGTAGACTTCCGATTTTCTTATGAGCCTCCTTATTTCCTTTTATACATTTCATTTTACGCAAAGAGTAAATAGAGCTCTTCTGATATAAACACATCAAATGATTATTTTTAAGCTATGAATAACCATAGATAATAGCACATCTTTGCAATTATTTATCTGTTTGACTTTTTTGCGGTTAATTTAACTTTTGTTTCTTTTGAAACATTTTGGTACAGCAGCGTTTTAAATTAAAAATAACATTGATGATTATATAAAACGGAACGGATAATTTTGTTTCAGTGAACGATATTTGATTAAAAATTCTTTTCTTGTTTTTGGTAAAGAATGAAAGATCTGTGTTTTGCGGAACATAATAATGCATTGGATAATTATTATGGGGATGAAATGATTTCATATGTGAAGGGTTGAATTAAAGAGATTTACAGAGTTGGTTGCTGAAGGTGTTTGTTTTATCACGCTGAAGACAATCTTTGGCCAGCATAGGCATGGGTTAACAGGAAGCAGTTTCTTTGAATTTGAATATTTAAGGAAAATGTGCTCTATGTAGCGTTATGTACTCATGAAGTTTGTAGAGGTGAGGGAAGGGAGGTATTCTGGTGCTAGAATTGGTCAATTGTTTATTATTAACCATTTGGAAAAATGATTATTGTTCTCTCTCAGGGTAGGAAATCAAAAGCATATCTGAAGGTTTTTATTGGATTAATTCGCATTTTATTCGTGTTCTGATTGGTCTATACAGTAATCTGTATTTCCCTTTACATTCAACAACGATGGATACCTTCTGTTGCCACTATGACAAAAAAGTAATAAAAACTACAAAAAAAAATTAATCACTCCGAAACAAATTGAGATACAGCTTTCAAACAAATTGCATTTAAAAGTACATTTTTTTTCTCTATCCGACGGTGTAAAAAGTAATATTGTCGGATGTTTAGAAGTTTAAGAATGAAATTTCATTTAAAATGTGTCGTCAGATTTCTTGGAAATCTGACGATGGAAAAGCCTTTTCCCGAACAGCCAATGAAATGCTTGGATAATCCGTAAGTTTTAGGTAGATAATACGTAGTAATAACACTATTAATGTTTAATTCATGGCGTACGTAATGTAGGAACAACTCGGTGCGATTTTTTATGTCTTAAATTTTAGTCTTTGAAAAAATCATTTTCCAAATGGTCGTTGTAATTTGTTAAATTGCTTTTTTATTTGTTCTTTCGTTATTTAAAATAAAAATTCTGTCAATTTGTTTAATTATTATTATTATTATTATTATTTTGTCATTGTTGCGTTTTTAGAAGATGAGAGCTGGGAAACATTTTTTATTTTACCGAAATAAAAGAAAGAAAATAACATTATATAATTTGTGAGGGCACATAATTTTAATGCAATTGTAATTAATTTTAGAAACGTATTTCTACGTACGAAATTTGTTTGGATGAATTGCATTTGATTAAAAGTGTATAAATAATATTTTCGTGTTATTGTGGGATTAGCATTGAATATGCATTGATAGATATGGTTGCAATGAAGTGAATATTCAAGTCAAGGCTGCGATGAAGTGAAGATCAAATTTATCTTTTTTACAATACGTGTTGTTAAATTTGTGTTCGTTTTTATGCAGGGTATTTCTTATTATCGTTTAGAAAAAGTTAATTTCTAAACCGTTAGTTTTAGGATCATAGTTCCAATTGTAAAAATGTTTCAAATTTTGTTCTACATCATATAAAAATCGATTTACGTTAAAATACTTACTTTTTGAATAGTTAAGAAATTACAAATTTTATATAATGCCTGGATCCTATAAGTTTTATTTAGGAAAAAAATCCACCATATTATAACAAGTAAAACAGCAAAAATGTATTCTTCTATAGGCAAACCTTACTGGGTTATGATATTTAGAATTTTACGAATTTCCAACGTTTAAGTCACCATAAATAGATAAAAGTAATTTTAGTGCCCGAAAACGCATGAAATTCAAAGTATTATAACTAGGTAAGTTTTTGTCTTGCAAAAATTAAGTTTTTAACCACAGATATTGATTCATCTCAATAGAAAACAGTATTTATAATTACGTCAAAAAATTATTTCGAACATTTTGTTTGAAAGGCCTTCTAATTGAAACATCCGTCGATCGCATACACAGCGATTAGTTATATGTTATAAAAATAACAGGGTGTTGGAACCTGTTACCTGTACAAGTGTGGAACGATGTAATCTGTTAACCAAAAGTAGCTATATTTCCCATCTCTAATGGGGTGTGTAACTTCTATATATCATACAAGGGATCACGCCAAAATATTCATAAAATAAGCATTATTCTTGGAGACTATTAGACACTGTCGTATTAGCGTTTTTTTAGTCGAGTGTTCTCTAGCTAAACGAAATTTTACTATATTATATGGAGCGTATTAAATAAATACTATAAATGGCCACACAAAATGATTTATACGTTACTATGTGGAGTTAATTAATCCTTAAAATGCTTTTCCACAATCTTAAAAGCTTTTAAACTAAATGGAATATTATTTAGCACAGAAAGTGCCAAAAATCCTTACATTCATTAATTTTTCAAGCATTGGTGAATAACAAATATAGTGAACTGGCCGATTTAGTGATCGATATTAGCAACAAACTTCATGAACTACCTTTGGTGATAATAATGGTCACTTCAATGACAACTTGATAATATGGTACAGGGTTGCTAGTTTGACCTTCAAATTTAAACCGAAATTTCAAATTTACACCGGAAATTTCGAAAGAAGAATTTTTACTCTATGTGATTGCTAAGTGCCTCTCAATAAATAAAGAATAAAGTACTAATCTTTATTTCTGGTACGAAGTCGAAATTTCTGAATAGAAATGGATGCCAAACTGGCAACCCTAATATGGTGACAAAAGATTTTCTAGCTGAACGAAATTTTACTATGGTACATGGAGCGTCTTATACTGTTATTAGACATGGCCACACAAAACAATTTATAAGTTACTGTCTGGAGTCAATTAATCCTTAAAATGCTTTTGGGTAATGTTAAAAGTTTTAAAACTAAACGACATATTATTTATAACAGAAAGTGTTAATAATTCTTACATTCATTACTTTTGCCATAAAAGTAATTTATTTACAGGCATTTGCGAATAACAAATAGTACCTGGTACACCGAGCATCATTCGGTGATTTTTTTATTCTGCGATCATATTGCTTTGAAAAAAAATGTTATTTATTTATTATTTAAACGTATTTATTTCTACATGAACATGCCATTTCTACTTTCTAAAAATAATAATAACACATACTAAATATTCGTTTTTTGAGCTTTTTATTTATTTACAAATCTATATCCCTTTCTTAGTACTTTCTAGTAAACCATTTTGTTACATATTTCTGCAGTCTTTTAAATACTAAATTGATTGGTTGTTAGTGTATTCAATACTTCTTTCCATACAACATTATGAGTGTGATGAGGATTTTCTGTAGGTAGAAGTACCTTTAAGTTGTTTTGCCTCTTAACCCTGGAAAAAGCAACGTAGAGCATTCCATGCATAAAAACAGGTTTCCGTAAGTCGACACCAACAAATTCGAAGGTCTGACCTTGAGCATTATGTATAGTTATTGCAAATGCTGGCGTCACAGGAAATTGATGCCTTTGCATCGTGCATCCAAGTTGACCTCTGCTTGAATCGAGAGTTATTCGCGGAATATGTACTTCGATACCTGAATATTCTCCTGTGATTACTTTTTCTTTGATTATGTTATTGCAAAGATCTTTAACAATTAGCCTTGTTCCTTTGCAAAGGCTTTCTGAAACATCTAAATTGCGCAATATTATGATTATTGCGTTATTTTTAAGCTCATGAGGTGGCAAATGAGCTATTTTGATGGAATTGAGAAATTCCGTCGTAAACTGGACTGCTCCTTCAGGTTGATCTTTGACGGAATGCTAGCTGTGGTTGGACATTTGAAAGTATATCTACGGGTAGTTCGATTTCACCCATCGCGCTCTCAGGTAGCTCCCCATTTCCAAGTTTCAAAAGATTTTGGCAAATTCTCTTTGTTCCGGATCAACGCGCATGTTATCTGCTAAGGAAATTGAATTGAAGTGGTGCCACAGCTCACTTTTTTTGATTGATAAATACAATATTTCACTTCTGTTTGCTCGTATTTGGACGGGTAGACATTGACGGAAGTCCCCTCCTAAGACCATAATCTTTCCACCAAATGGTAAAATTGGATTTCCAATAGAGCGCAGCAATTGATCGATGTTGTGAAGTCCGTATTTTGGCAGCATAGGAGCTTCCTCCATCAAAAATACATCAACTTTACTGAGTTCGACTGCTTTAGCTGATCTAAGTTTGATGTTGGAAATTGAATCCGATGTCAATGGAACTTTAAGTCCAAAAGTCTTGTGTGAAGCACTTCCATCAGGTAGCAGAATAGAAGCAATCCCAGTGAATGCCATGCACTTTACTTTATGCTTTTGTCCTGAAAGGATGTAATAAAGAGTTTTGTATACAAAAGTCTTTCCAGTGCCTCCAGATCCATCAATAAAGAAACATTTTGACCGAAGGGTTGAATCGTTTACTGAATGTAAGATGGTATCAACAATTTCAATTTGTCTTCCTTTAAGAAGTTGATACATATGTTCTCCAATAGAAATAGACTCATTGGTGTTCATAGTTTCTTCATTTAGCACGTTCTCTTACCCATCAATATCGTCCATACCAAGTTGATGAACCCAATATTGGAAATTCCTACCTTCTGTAGCTTCTGTTTTTAACTTGAATGCGATAATTCGATAAGCAGGCTTAAGCGCTTCTTCGACAGAATTAACCAACCGTCCTGTTTCTCGGATAAAGTCTTCAGCCAAATCTTTTTTAAACATTTCCCATAGGCGTCTTGGATTTTCAATAGATCCTAAAATGAGAATCTGTGTAAACAGCGTTCTCATGATTTTAGGCATCTTCGACATAGCAGATTCTCGCAGACTTTCAATCCATTGTCGGTCATTGTAAGTTAGTCCACGAGCTAAACAAACTTCTTTATATGATGCATATGTAATGCCATCAACTGTTAGCATATCTTCGAAGCTTGTTGCATTCTTAACATGGTACAGCAACATTCGTAAGTGGTAGAGGTCTGGCTGGGAGACGAAATTTACGTTATGTATTCGACCAATAACGCGTAATCGGCGACTTCTCTGAATCCATTCGCTGGATTTTCCATCCCATTTGAAGTATTCAGGAATTTGCCAAAAGTAGTGATGTATAACTTCTTGAGAATTTCCGTTCAGAAGATTATTTTTTTCTATTTGTTTTAGGCCTCGATTATGCCAGAAATATGTCTCTAATGTTGAACCTTTCTGACCCGTATCTGCTAAATCTTCTTGTGCTAGATCAATGTTTGCAATTCGAAATTGACCTGGTAAATGGATATCTAAGCGTTGAACAGAATGGCTTTTCTTTTGAATCTCGTTGCCAAATAATCGTCAACATGCTTCTGGTGGAGTGATACATCGACCTTCAATATAGGTGTCTACTTCATTGTACATAAGTTTTCATTGGTTTACAACGATCTTTATTGCTGTAAATCATGCCCTTTGTAGATATATTTGTAGAGATATTTTACAGCACGAATATTTCCTACATATTCAACGTTTATATGACACTTGTATCTCTTCAACAGGTAAGCATTGTATGGAGCTATGTGACGGTTATCTCTTGTTAGTTTGCAACCATTTATATCCTTTCGATAAACAGCATGCTCGTGCGAAAATTCTAAACTATGTTGATCCAACTGTGGATTATATCTACGTCGATAATTTGGTTTTTTATCGTCCGCTAAAGAAGTGATTTCGTTAAACATTTTAGGATAGTTGAAGCGACATTTCATGCACCCATTTTTATTAATCATACACGGAGCATTTGGGTTTAGTTTCCCACACGGATTGTGAATCATCCATTTTAGCACCAGATTTTGTAATTCAAGATCATTATTAATGGGAATTTCCGCTGAAATCAGGTCATCAAGTTCATCTGGGTTACGGATTTTATCTTCAGGAGCCATAATCAGCAGCAGATGCATATGTGGGAGGCCACGTTTCTGGATTTCCATTGTATAAACGTAAGCGGCAAGCTTTCCAAATACTTGTTTTTTGTCCAATTCTTCAATAATGTCATCGAATTTAATTTTACAAACTCTAGTGACGAGATCAGGTCTATCTTGAGCAGGTTGCTCATGTATTATTCCATTTTTCAAGACAACTCTTGATGCCTCTTTAATTTCTGGCCATTCAGGATTTGATGTCACAGTGATAAAAAAAATCTGGCGATCCATATCTGTAGACAATGGCCATCGCATCTTCGAACTGTTCAACATAGTATCGCGTCGACCCAATGAATGAAGATGGCAATATTATCTTTTCACCAACAGCGGCATTTTTCTTTTCAGCGAGTGCCTTAATAACGTGGGTAACGCCAGAATATTGGTCAGCAAGAATTTTTTTTATTAGCCTTGATCCATTGGATGCGATCGCGCTCTACTCTGATGTATGTATCAACGAGGTATTGTTGGAAAAGCCTACCACCAAAATGCAAGGCGTTGAAGTGTATTTGGCGCAAATCTGCACCTATAATATCTGTTTCTGGAGGAAGGTATTTAGTAAGTTCAAGTCGAAAAGCAATTCTATATTGTGCTAATTCCAGTCGAGTAAGATGCTGACGACTTCTATAAGGTGTTTGCAATTGTAGATCCACAGAATAGCCAAATGTTCCTTTGGGGTAAAATAGTAGAAACGTGAATGGTTCTATCCGTTTATCAATATTACGCGTTTTCCACGCGTAAATTTTTCCACGTTGATGTACCACCATTTCATTATCTGGAAAGCTTTGATCGGCGTTGAGTGTAAGCACGGCGCATACATCATTGGTCATAGGGACATTGAATCTTCTGTAATCAGCATTTTCTTGCATTGTAAACAGAAGTTTGACATATGGAGCTTTTATTCCTTCTGCTTTAGCATGTCGATTCACTTCTTCTTCAACTTCTCGGATCATCATAAATGATTGTGCAGACATATTTTGAGACCAAACAATATGCTCTAAAAGTTCCATTATATTTCGTCTGATTCCATGGCTGAGAGGATATTCGAGTCTTTCGTTAACAGCATCTTCTGAACTTAAAAAGTACATTTGGCCATATTGCGGTCGTTCGAATTCACCTTCACTGTTTTGTGTTGGATGAGCTGCCATATTCATCTTATGACAAACTTGTCCGCCGGCGACAAAGCTGTAAATACCATGGCTGTTAATTGTTCGATCATCACGTGCTTTAAATGAAGTTAAAGCAAAGTATGAATTTAAATTGCGAATTTTTTTGTGGAAATTTTCAGCAAATAGATGGCATTTTAAAAAGAGACGCACCAATTCCTTTGGAAAAAGGGGGAAGTCAAGCTTAATTCGTCCATGTAAGCAGCAGTCGCCAAATGAATCCAGCTTAATTTGATTAGACACACGTTCTTCTGGAAACTGAATTGCTTTGCAATGAATACATTCAATGTTAAAAGAACCCAATTTTTGGTGTGTTGCTTCTTTGTTAACTGCGCACTTCCATGTTCGCATTCGTTTCTTTACTAAAATTTGCAGGCGTCTTATGTTACGGCGTCTTTGTTCTTCTAAATCTTGATCTTGTCGCTTATTTATTTCATTTGCTATGTGCTGAATGGAACAATGCTGCATTTCACGTATGGGTTGAATGCGGCTTTCGTTTGTTTTGCCAACACTTTTCCGTCTTTTTAATGTACACAACTGATCTAATTCTTGGGATCCAGATTCATTAAGACAATACATCATATGTGCGATCTTTTGTCGGCTTCTTTCTTTAGCAGCACGCATTGGTCTAGACGTTAAAATATCATTTTCAATTTCAGTATTTCTAATCGGACTCGGCATTCTTTCGTTAAAGTTGAATTCTCGTTTTTTTAGGCCGTCCTGCAGACATAATGAATTTGAAATTATACTAACTAAATTTAAAGAAAAATGAATACTTTAGTTCTAATTCACAGTATTAGAAATATTTACTTTTTTCAGTAAACTTAGAAAAGTGATAGTTACTAAATATTAGTAGAATATCAATAAGTAATGGAGTTCACGTTCGTATTTACGGGTCCTGGTGTTAGCACGGTCAGAAACTAAAAGTCAGCGAAAATGATGTCATAAATGGGCTAAAGTTGAGATATTTCACTTTTAAATAGAAAAATTACTTGTTTTCTTTTAAATATAGTGTCATTTATTCAGTGGGGGGAAGAAATATAAAATTTAAATATTTTATTCCGAAGCATTTCTTCGAGTACGTAAATAATATATTTTAAAGTAAAAAAGGAAAAGAAAAGAAAACCCTGCATATAGCCGGAAATTTGGATTGTCATATATGAAAATAAACTATTTTTATATGCATGCGATTATCAAGCATATCCTGAGTGCTATACTCCGTGTTTTATAAATTAAATGATTATTAACAAGATGCGTTGTCTAAGTCAATGTTTGGCGACAAAAATGGGCTATGTGGAAAGATTGACACAGAAAAAGGATCTTGCTTTTAAAATTGTGGCTAATTTTGCGCCAAGGTATATCGCCATGGCAACAAACTATACAGATGTTTGTAACAATATAGCAGTTATTTTAAACATAGCAAAAGTATAAGCACAGTTATTTATCAAGAAATATTACTAATGTTTATGAAAATTTTTAATTCACGAAATATAATCATAATCAATAATTATAATCAATCAATTTTTTTTGTTCTAGCCAGTTAAAACAAATTTTACCGTAGATTTGATCTACATAAGCCGTTATCTAGTGCTCGATTAAGCGTAGAAGGCAATCTTTTAGTGCACTTTCGAGATTATCTTTCATTGTGTTGGCGAGGAAAAAAATTGTTTAAAATTAAATTTTTTTTCTACCTAAGTCGAGACTTAGTTGGAAGGTTTTCTCATATTAGAATAAAGTATATTTCATAAAAATCGTCAGAATTTTTTTCGATTAATACCACTTTTTTGAGTAATGAGCTTCTTTTAACCACAGAAAACGATTTTTCTCGAATTAAAGACTTAGCTAAATTGATTTCTTCAGCTCGAATTAGAATAGGCGTCAAATTTTATTAAAATCGTTAGAGCCGTTTTCGATATGTAGCAACATTTTCAGTGCTGAGTTTGTTTTAATCGATAAAAACGAATTTTCTCGAATGCGAAACCTAGCTAGATGTGTTTCTCGTGCTCGAATTAGTATAGAAAACACGTTTCATGTAAATTGCATGAAAACGTTTCGATTTATAGCAAGCAGAAGTTTCGGCTAAGATCTTGTTTTACCCTGTAAAAGCGAATTTTCTTAAATTCGGGACCTAGCTAGATCTTTTTCTCGTGCTCGGTTTAGTATATGCGTCAAGTTTTGTGAAAATCGTTAGAGCCGTTTACGATATATAGCAACATTTTCAGTGCTGAGTTTGTTTTAATCGATCAAAGCGAATTTTCTCGAATTCGAAACCTAGCTAGATGTGTTTCTCGTGCTCTAATTAGTATAGAAAACGCGTTTCGTGTAAATTGCATGAGAATTTTTCGATTTATAGCAAGCAAAAGTTTCAGCTAAGATCTTGTTTTACCCTGTAAAAACGAATTTTCTTGAATTCGTGGCCTAGCTAGGTCTTTTTTTCGTGCTCGGTTTAGTATAGGAGGCAAGTTTCATGAAAATCGATCCAGTAGTTTACGATATCATCCGTAATCGGGAAAATCCCTTGCTCGTTTAATATATATGATAATCAACTGGCCTGTATACAGGTCGATCTTATCAACAAAATTCATGATTTAATGACCTTTGGTGAAAATAACGAACACTTTGATGACAACTTAATGATATGGGGACAAAACTTGACGCTAATTTGGAGTTGAATAATCGAAAATACTTCACCTTATCTGTGACATGTAATAAAAATGTGGTACATAAATAACAATGTAATACAGGATGCCCATAAATTATTGCGGAGCTTTCCTTACCTCATAAGTTCTGATTTAAGAACATGACAAAAAATATTATTACATATTCGTAAAAAAAACTCAAAGTTTTTTTAATACCACAAACAAAGTACTACTAGCAGGAATGACCGAGCTAAGCTCGGTCAAAATTAGCTTTGTGTTTATCTCTATATATTATTCCCACTGAATCATTCTTGCTGTTTTAGATGCAATTAGCTTGACCCTGAGACATAGTAACCCAAACATGACCCACCAATCGATTTTTTCGAACATGCGACCTAACACAATGCTCTTCTCGAGCCTGAAAACGATGGAATACAAAATTTAGTGAAAATCGTTAGTCGTTTTCTAGATAAAATAAGCTTGACCCACGTTGATTCAATAACCCACTAACCAAAATTTATCGAACATGTGAGCTATTTCAATCGTCTTTTTGTACTGTGAAACGGTATAACAAAAAAATTGTCAAAATTGTTTGAACCTTTTTGAGATGCCGTTAGGTTGACCCCGACCCATTATCACCTAAATGACCCACTAATAGAATTTTCTTGATCATGCGTCCCAGCCCAATGGTTTTATCTTGTCCAGAAACGGTGTAGTGCAAAGTTTTCTCAAAATCTTTTGAGACGTTTTTTAGATACAGTTAGCTTGATCCTGATCCATTAGGACCCAAAATTACCCATTGATTGAATTTTCTTGAACATGCGACCCTGCCCAATGCTCTTATCATGCCTGGAAACGGTATTATACAAAATTTTGTCAAAATGTTTTGAAGCGCTTTTTAAATACAATTAGCTTGACCTTGACCCATTGTGACCCAAAATGACCCACTAATCGAATTTTCTCGAACACGAGACCCATCCCAATGGTCTTTTCGTGCCCGAAAACAGTAGGGTGCAAATTTTCGTCAAAATCGTTACAGCCGTTATCTAGATAAAGTTAGCTTGACCCACGGTGACCCAAAAATGACACACTAATCGAATTTTCTCGAACATGTGACTTAGCCCAATAGTCTTCTCGCAATCCAAAACTGTAGAATATAGAGTTTAGTGAAAATCAATGAGCCGTTTTTTAGATAAAAATAGCTTGATCCACAGTGACCCAAAAATGACCCACTAATCTAATTTTCTCAAACACGTGACCCATCCCAATGGTCTTTTCGGGCCCGAAAATGGTTAGAAACAAAATTTAGTCAAAATCGATTGAGCCGTTCTTTAGATATAATTAGCTTGACCCTGACCCATTATGACCCAAAACGACCCACTAATCGAATTTTCTCGAATACGAGACCGATCCCAATGGTCTTTTCGTGCCCGAAAATGGTTAGATACAAAATTTAGTCAAAATCTATTGAGCCGTTCTTTAGATATAATTAGCTTGACCCTGACCCATCATGACCCAAAATGATCATCTAATCGAATTTTCTCGAACGCAAGACCCATCCCAATGGTCTTTTCGTGCCCGAAAACAGTAGGGTGCAAAATTTCGTCAAAATCGTTAGAGGCGTTTTCTAGATAAACTTAGCTTGACACACGGTGACCCAAAAATGACCCAGTAATCGAATTTTCTCGAACATGTGACTTAGCCCAATAGTCTTCTCGCAATCCAAAACTGTAGAATATAGAATTTAGTGAAAATCGTTAGAGCCGTTTTTTAGATAAAGATAGCTTGACCCACACTGACCCAAAAATGACCCACTAATCGAATTTTCTCGAAACTGTGACCCATCCCAATCGTTTTTTCGTGCCCGAAAATGGTTAGATACAAAATTTAGTCAAAATCGATAGAGCCGTTCTTTAGATATAATTAGCTTGATCCTGACCCATTATGACCCAAAATGACCCACTAATCGAATTTTCCCGAACACGAGACACATCCCAATGGTCTTTTCGTGCCCGAAAACAGTAGGGTGCAAAATTTAATCAAAATCGTTAGAGCCGTTTTCAAGATAAAGTTTACATACACACACACACACACAATTTTTGCTCGCATTATATTATAAGATAAGTTTATCAAATAGGGATGTGGAAAGTATCAAGCAGAAACTATATATCTTTTGGATAAAATGTTTTATTTGATTATAGTTGTAATTTGTTTAATAACATTTTGAATTGCAAGTTTACGCATGTGTAACATTGTTTGTATTAGTAAAAAAACTTTTTGAGTTGTACTTTACAAATATATTATAATAATTTGCGTCATGTTCTTAATTCAAAAGTTATAAGGTAATGAAACCCAGCAGTAATTTATGGACACCCTGTTATGTTCCATTTTTTTATGTTTTCATGACGATGGAAGACGTTTCATATTGTATGGGTGATCTTGATATTCATGACTTTTATTTTTTATTATAATTTTAAAATATATAAAAGTATGCATGGATTTAAATGGAAAATTTTACATTAAAATTTACTTTTAATTACTTGCTTGACTTCTCCGTTGGAGATAAGGACAGGTACTTTTTACCGATGCTAATTTAGCGTAATGTAACAAAGAATCTTTTATAGAAAGTTTTGTATTCTATAGGAACTACACTTTGTAGTCATAAAGTACCTTAATATTATATGGAGCGGTCTTAATAATGAAAAAATAAAATACCCGACATTTCTGAGCAGAATATGTTGTTAAATCCACGGTTTGGTACACCAGAAGATCTCCAACATTTGCGTCAAATTTATCTTCTAGACTTTCTGATAAAAGTGGTGTAGCGGAAATCAAATTTGTGTCTATTTAAATATTTTAAATTCATAAAATGGATATAAAAGGTGTGTCAAGTGTTTATAACTTTAAAACTATTTGAAAAAGAACAAACGATAATAAGAATTTGCTAAGAATCAGAGAGCTACCGGATATTTTAATGAAAATTTGATGCACCAAAAGTCACCAATAGAAAGCGATAAAATACCTGTTCAATAAAACACCTAGATGCACGAGAATTGTTCATGCGCTCCCGTCAGAGCACTATAATTATCAGATCAAGCATTATTGATTAGGCTTTTTTACAATAACGGTCAATCAGTAACCGAAGTATGGCGAAACAAAAACTCAAGACTGGAAAGAGCCCATTTTTAGTCGGGATTTACTGAAGGTTGTCAGACGTTGTCCTGTTATTTTTTCCTGTTCATTTGAGTTTATTACTAGCTAGCACATATTTCCTTCATTTTTTGACCAACCTTCGGTGATTTTTAACAATAATTTTTTTATTTTATTAACAAATACATCTTTCACTCTCTCTCATCAAATCTTTTCAAACCATATTTTTTATCATAACTTTTTAAATTAATTTTTAAAGTTGTAATTAACTTAACCTGGTATACTCAACCGATTTCTATGCTAGCCCTGTTATAATAATCCATTCCTAACTAATTTTAATCATAAAAACGATAAGTTTTTAGATGATTTAAATTCATGCAAAACTCCTTTTTAAAGTTTTTTAAGGTATTTGCAATTACAGGGACGGATTCGTTAATGATGTAACGTGAACTAAGTTTGTGTGCATTAAAATCTTTGAACTTTTTAAAACTTAGTTAACGGGTGCCTTACAATTGCAATAAAGGGCTGCCAGGACCCGTTACCATTGGACCCTTGACTACGTCCACGTACGTGGTAGAAACCATTGAAACTTAAATCGGTTTCGTCAACGATGTAGTCAAGCGGTGAATGTAACGTAAGATTAGTCTTTTTAAAGTTTCCCATCAAATTTGTTTAGAGATTATTTATACAAATACCTCCAGAAAGCATTCGCAAATATTAATATCCGAATGTTCTGCATTTCATCTACAAGTAAATGATGAAAGTGCATTTTATTGTCAACACTGTTTATATGATTTAGTATGTTACGATCTACATTACTGAATCTATGCTGAACAATAAAAGTGAATAAGCAGGTAAAGATCAAACAATATCAATTTTTTTAAAACACAATCAAAACCATAAATGAAATGAACTGACTACTGCTGTATCGCATTAATCGGGTTGAACTGGTTTCGTAGAAATCTAATTAAAAACTGTGTGCAGTTTAAATCTTAAGGGGATCGTGGATCTTTATTTGAGCAAAAATCAAAAAATATTTTTGTGTGTTTTATTTATTCTCCAGTTTTTTCTGAGCCATTGTTGAATACTGCATGCACGTGCGATTATTTTTTGCAAAGTTACAAGCGCTTAAATTTTGTACACAAACATACTTTCGGATCTTTAATATACTTTAAATCTATTTTTCTCAAAACTGATTTTTCAACGTCTTTAGATCTTTGAAATGCTCCACGCGTCTTAATTTTCGATCAAAATTTATGAAATTGCTAAGGAAGAATCTTGATATTGCTTACAAAGAAACTGTGTATGCATTTTCAAATTTGACTTCATTAAGATAGTTAAATTTGATTTTTAACTTATAATAGAGCAAAATTTTGATGAAAATCAATATGAAATTCAGAAAAAAAACTCTAAAATATTAGCTGTTCAAGGGATTAAAAAATCGATACACAAATTTGTCTGTAAAAGAGCTATAAGTGTATAAGTGATTAAAATGAAAAATCGACAAAATATCTCAAAAGTAGCATTTTAAAATATCTTTTTAAAATTTAATTTAAAAAAAAATCTTAAAATTATAATAAGATTGGAAATTTCTTTTAAGGTGTTCTGTATACTTATTGTAAAATGTATATTTCCACAAAATTTCATATCTCTATGATGACAATTTAAAAAACAAATTTTTAACGTCCACCTTCCCCTTAAATCAAATTCACAATTTAGCATCTACATCAACGAAATATTTCACTAAAAGAGATCGCTTTGGGATGCAAATAAATATTTCGTTTTAGATAAAGACAGCATTCTTATTCCAAATCAGCCCAGCTAATTGCAGACATTTCCAATGTATAGGAGGCGTTTCTCAAATTACCACTGAAAGTCACTAATTATCTAGCCATTTAACCCTTTTGAGGGGCAGGAATTGCGTTACTGTAATGTCGAATTCACACCAGAATCTTTCATAAATTTTATTATAAAATAAAGAAAAGTAATTTTACGACTTTTTTCCACCAAAGTTAGAAAAGTAAAATTTAATAACATTTTTGTGGTGCAAGTCTTCATTAATCGTAAGTGGGATATAATATATTCCACCGCCCCTCAAGGGGTTAAGTATTAACTCCACTTTTAATCATTTTTTTTTTAGAAAAATCAGATTACAGTAATTCATTATTCATACATTAAAGTAGATAAAAGTCTTTTTGTTTAGTTTATAATAAATGACTGTTTGACAGCTGATAGTGGGAGCTCTTTGAAAAAGAGTGTGAAGCTGTGGACACATAAATTGATCGTAACTTGACCTAAAACAATTTTTGAAAATAATTAGTTTTTTAGTACAAAAGATAGTGAAATAGGCAACAGTTTTGAAAAATATGCAATTTTAGCGAAATGGCATTGATATGGCACCGATTCAAAGTAAAATGTAAGTTTTCATCTACAAATTTCATTTCTTAAATTTACAAAGAAAAGCAAGATATTAATGCGTCTAAAAAAACTACTAGAAAAATATGTGTGGAATAATTTCCAAAATGTTCAAGTTGGCTGATTGAATATTGGTGGAGGTGGAGCATCCATCGATTTTCAAAATGCTCTTTTGTAAAAAAGGTCCTAAAATTTCCGTTACTGTGTACCCGCTCTAGCGCTCTCTCCCAATCTGGAACACTGATGTGTTGCCAGATTGGGGACTTTTTAAATTCAGATTATTTGACTGTCACCAATTTTTTTAAATAGTATAATTCGCCTTATTTTTCTGAATTTTTAATCTATTTTTAAATATGCCGAAACTTTCTATTTCTAAAAAGCGGTGACAATCAACAATCTGGGGACAAAAAAGTCCCCAATCTGGCAACACTGCTCTACATTCTATAGCTTCAAAATTGCCCTTTCACTTTCGATATCCATTTCTAACTAATAAAAGATTATTACCGTGTGTATAAAGAGTATTTTAACCGAAATAAAATTATTTTTAACGGTCAAAGTGGTGTTACCTCTTTAATATCCATTCAATCGGCCACCTGTTAAACCACATTTACGTACATGGAATTCGTTATCGATTTTTTTTTTCACCGAAACACAACCTTTAATGAAAGAAACTTAAGACATACGGTATACTTCACGCACATAATTATTTTTGTGGACAAAACATGTCTCATTCACGCAAAACGCTCGCATTAATACGAACACTTACCTTATAAGTAATTTTGAAAATTTTTGATGGACTAATGCATACTTCAAGGTTCATAAATAGATGTATTAAATAGAAGAGATTAGATCAAAACCGTATAATCCGTTGAAACCGCATATCTCAGTTTTCACTCAATTTAAGCAGTCATATAGTGTGTAATTTAAATAGCTTTATGCCAGAATAAAATGACCATTACGGTATCTGCATACTGGCATTTATGTAGTTTCTGCGTTTAAAAAATTATTGTATATGGGAACGTCCATTCGTTAATCTTGTGTGACAATTAGAGCAATTTTTCTTAAATACTTGCAATTATTTTATTATAAAATATATTTAAGATAAAAATTGATATAACCAATTAAATATCTCTGCTTTCGACTCTCGTAATATATATCTAATTGGCAATAAAAAGCATTTTATTTGTTTATATATTAAATCAAAATTTTGTTACTCTTGTGACACTCTGGACACAAGAGTAACAAAATTTTGATTTATTATATAGGCAAGCAAAATGATTTTTGTTTCAAATTAGATATATATTAAATGAGTGGAGAACAGTAGTATTTCACTGGTTATATCACTTTTTATCTTAAATATATTTTACAATAAAATAATTGGAAGTATTTGTAAAAAACCGCTCGAATGGTCACAAGAGTAACAGTGGAGGTTCCCATATGTATATATATATTTTTTTAATTTTTTTCTAGCTTTCAAATTTCTTAAACCTGAACACATTTGAAGTTACTGAAAATATTTATATTATTGCGAGTGGCATAGATAATAAGGCTTCATTTTCCGGAGTTTAACGGCTGCTGGCATGTACAAAGGCATTTAGCTTTGATTCTCATCCATCTTCTCTTGCAATAAAACCAGATATTCCATGTAAAATAAAAATAAAAATCCCTGCCAGCTCGGCCTACAAGCGGTGGTAAATTTCGAAGTTACGTAAGTATTAATTTCACCAACAAAAGCTAAACCAAGATTAGAGAGAAACCCAGTTTAACAATTTTATCTGGCCACTTTTGACGAGTTTTTAATTTCATTAAATCATATTTCAGCTGATTTTATCAGAATCATGATAAGAAGGCGGTATTAAAAAAAATATTTTTCCACGCTCAACAACTTGAAATTTTCTGACATATTTTCAGACTGATTTTTAAAAGTAAAAGCATGAAACTTAGCACTATCACTTCGGGAAATTCGGTTCAAAATGCTCACTTTGACAGCATTTTTTGCTATATATTCTGTCTTTATCAAAATATCGACCAATACGGCCCATTATATAGTTTCTGAATAAGAGAACCTGCTAACTGGATGCGTTTGGGAGCAAAAATGAATTTAACAATGAGTCAGAAAATAAGCAGTTTGGCTTTGAAAAAACTCTTAGTACCATAATTTCTCTTCGACTCCAATTTTTTAATTTGTTTTTGGTGTAAAAGTTGGTCCTATTAAAAACTTGAAAGTTGTAGATTTTTTAAGAAAATGTATAATAAATCTAAGCCGACTGGATATCTTGTGAATTGACGAAGTTATGAATTTTTTTCTTCCTCAACACCTTCTTTTTTCGGTTTTATTTTATGTTATTTTATTTCTTTTGCGGTAAGTGTTGGTCCTATCAAAAACCTGTCAATATAAAAGTTGTAGATAGTATTAAGGAGAGGTTTATAATAAGTTTACTTGAATTTGATAGCTTGAGAATTGACGAAGTTATGAATTTTTGTCTTCCTAAAACCCTATTTGTTTCGCCCCTTGAGCCCATTTTTAATTTTATCAAAAATCTGTGATACATTATTTTTTTGCCCTCTTCCAAGAAGTAATAATAATTTTAAACTGATTTGATACGTATTATAATTAAGAAGTTATGAGGTTTTTTCGGTTATCACAAAACCCCTCCCTATTTCCACCCCCTTGGACCGATTATGCCCATCAACGAACTTGACCGAGATTTTCTGCCCGTTGATTTTATGGATCAGTTTGGAAGAGATTTGTGCAGAATTATGGAAATTATTCTATCCATAAGAAAGTGATGTATATATATATATATATATATATATATATATATATATATATATATATATATATATATATATATATATATATATATATATACGTCCATTCTGATATTTTTACATTTTAATATATTTCCCTTTTGAATGTCAACAATTCAATTTGAACTTTTTTCTTATTAATTGTGGTATCTTATATATATTTTTAAATATATAACATTGGTAGCTAAATGTTTTTAGCAATCTTTTAAATATTATACGCTTAGATTTATGCTACAATTGCGCATTTTCTTAGTGTATTATCAGTTTGATTCCTACTCTGTAGTTATCTGATAACTCTTCATAGGAAATTCCATTAAAAATTGCATTATTATCATGGCATATATTCGATTAATGTTACAAATATTTGTGGAACTCTAGGCATTTGGGACCTGAAAATTCTGTCTAGGTTCTACAAATATCCATTATTTATTCTCTGCTCATTTTATTTATTTATTTATTTTATGTTTGTTGGTAATTTGTAATGTTTTTTTTTAATAGTCATATATATATAAGTATATGAATAGATAGATAAAAGTTTGAACTGCAGGTGGTTTTGGATTCTAGGGATCATGATCGGCGTAGATCTGCAAACGTTTTTCAGAAATTCCAGCGTAGGAGAGAATGTAATAAGTAGTATTTCTTACAAAATCTACCTAAAACACATGATCAATAGTGATTGTGATTTTTATAAACAGATAAAAATGTAAGCTTCTTTTCCAAAATTTCTCAAATTGTAATGCAAATATTTATGTCTTTGTCTTTGAATATTAAAACATTAGACATAATTGAAATATTATTGCAATAGTTTCTTAGTTGAGGTTGTAACTACATTCTTCTTTTTTAAAAGAAACTTTCTTATTTCCTGTCAAATTGACAAATCCATACGGTTTAGACAAATTGGGTGGGGAGGGGTAAGATTATGACACATCACGCATGATTTGACATTTGGTAAATAATAATTTTTTAATAAAAATATGATGAACTAAACATACATTACTTAAAATCATATTACGGTATAAGGATAAGTATGGTTCAATGACATTAAAATATTTTTTAAATTCAGGCTTCAAGAAATTAAAAACATGATATGCGGTTTTATCCTGTTTTCCCCTAAACAATATTTATCACATGCAGCTGTTCATGGATTTAAACAGTTTTATTTCCATTTTTAGAAATTTATCCCTACTCAGAATTTTCAACTGATCTGATTGGAATAAATCTGTGTGGGAAGTATAGAGTTAAAAAAACAAATATGGAATACTTTTTTCTTTTTGAACAAGGTGAAAATTCAGACAAAATCTATAAATATTACTGAATCTGCTTTACAGGATAAACTAGTGTGGATCTGCCTGTCTCAAAACTTTCTTATATCTCAAACATCTTAATATTTCCAAAAGTAGTTACAAATATTACTACTTCAATATTTTTAGTTCAATACTATATTATCTTCGAATTTCGTCTTAAATTTTTTTTTCAGTCAATTAATTGGTGTAAAAACGAGTTAATCTCGATCGTGATAGTTATTAAAACCAATAGTTTTTCATTATTCTGTTGCACTTCAGCAGTTTGCGAATAGCCGTCTTAGCAGGAATAGAAGTTCCCGTCACTGCACGAGCCGCCGATGTACAACTGAACTACAAAAAATCTAGAAAATTATAGAAAAATTGCTATAACAGCGCCCTCTTCCGGCAGAAGTTTTCCAAATTCAAGAAGGACCTGCTTACCATAGGCAAAAATATACACAAAAAATTTGGTTCAACTCTATGCTGAACTTCATACACTTTCAATGATACAATGGCGACTCACGGACTGACAGACATTTTGTATAAAATTGTTTTTTGAGATCTCTGACCCCTAAAACGTGTAAATCCGTAATATTTCGATTACAATACTTTCTTCTATTAAAGATAAAAGAAAGTAAAAATAATGATTTAAGAGAAAGTATGATTACACAATATTGATTTTTTTTTTTATTTATTTACTATCTTTTTTTACAAATAAACTTCTAAAAAATTATAACGCATATTTTGCTTTTTATTTCTATTTAAATGTATTAAAACACATTAAGAAGTATTTTTTAATGTGGATTATTTATGTGAAATGCTTAAATATCCATTAGTTACATACTTTTTCAGTCTTTAATAAACTAAATATTAATTGGAATTTTCATATGCATTTTATTAAAAATGAAATGTAGAATTTAAAATAAATAATTAATTTCAGTTAAAACTAAACTTCGTAACAAAAGTATTAAAAACATTTAACTATCTGAAAACAGTTCTTCATTTTACCATGTAAGACTAAAGTTTTCTAAACTAATTAAAGAAGATTTAGTGCATTCTGCCAAATATAAAAGTTTTATTTTATGCAGCAATCGTAGTTAACTATCTCTAATTCTAACATTTTGAAAGTTATAAAGATCCGATTCTGTGCATTTTGCTAAATGAAACTTTTGCCCAATTATTCGAGTAAATATTTTGGCAGATAAATTAATCTGTTAGGTAGTATATTAGATAAAAACACATTTAAAAATTAACTAAAAATATTAGAATATAAAAGACTTTAAAAAGGCCTAAACGATACTTTATTTTTAGGGTTCTGTACTTAAAAAAATAAAAATGGAACCATTAAAAGATCAATCCTTGTGATGTCTGTCCGTATGTCATAGACATTTTACTCGTAAACTATGGAACGTGGAAAGTTCAAATTGGTTGACGTAATAAAGGACATTGACCCACATATTTAAAGATTATTTATCATTCACAAATATATTTAGAGAAAATGCAGAGGCGCTAATTAAGTTACTTGATAAAAATATTTTTTCTTTGTTTATCGTGTGAAAGCTTTCGTAACGCCGAACTTAAAAATACATTTCTTTTAATTTTAAGTATTGCTTTCAGGTATATGGTCGAAAATGTAATGCAAAAATATGCCCCCCCCCTCTAATTCCGAATCTACTGAAACTAAAGTTGTGAAAAATTGGAGGTAGTAGAAGTTAATTTATTTAAAACTTGCAGGAAAACTGTAGTGATTACTCTGGGCCACATAGTTTTTGAGAAAATCGCATTTTTCCGTTACTCACACATTTCGATTTGCCGTCGTTCAGCAAAGGACAAGAGCTGGAGGTACCTATAGTCGCAGAAGTATAAAAGGATTGTTGATAAGGATTTTCGGAAAGAATCGTCGGTAGTTAGCCGAGATATTAACCCTTAAAGACACGGACGGTTTTGACATTCATAAAGACCCAGTCGGCGTATTCCATGCGCAATCAGCTTTTAAAGCTTAGATAACATCTTTTAATTATCGTTGTTGTAATACAATGTATATTTTTGTAATGGCCAGTAGTAGTATAAAAGCAATAAACGTCAAACTGTTTTAAACAGACTAATTCAATTAGACATAATCACATAATTACTATGCGATTCGCGCTAGTTTGCATTGAGTGGCTCTCTCAGTACGCAACCTGTGTCTTTAAGATTAATTAAAAAACTATCTGAAAGAACGCAGAGCAGACTAAAACGATGTTGTAACTTAGCGACCTCCTTTCGAAGCTTAGTGCAATGCCAAGTTTAAACTTTGATCAAGGGTTTTGTTTCAGGTACACTGAAAAAAAGAAAAGATTATTATTACTCTAAATTTGGGTTTATGAAATGCCAAATGAAGTATAAATATGCACTAATTTTATTGTCAGCACCAAACTAAGTTCGTCATACACAGATTAGGATAAAATAAAAAAAGTTATAAACATACGGAGTTATACGGAATGGCAATATTTGATACTATTCATGCTTCATATCTCTCTGACCGTTCATGGTAAATTTATTTATACCTTTTTAGTATATACAGCTAGTATAGTTTTTACAAAGTCTTGTTATACTTTTAGCCACGATTTTTTTGTAATAATGCAGTTACTAATTAATAAATTTATTGTACGGAACCCTCTGTACGGGAGTAATACTTGCACTTACCCATTTTTTTTATAATAATGTTTTATCTAAATAAAATATTTTCGCTCAGTATTTCAAAATTTTTACGTATTAAAATTCAAATTGCAATTATAACGAGTTTTCGAAAAGTCGGAATAATTTTAAATACCCTATATGGCCAAAGGCCACCGGCCACTTGCGATTTTGAACGTTTTGTTAAATATCTAGAAAAATGCATGAGGAATTAATCTGAAACTCCAGGTATGTAAACAGTATAGTATAGGTCATATATTTCCCGAAGATTTTTTCCCGAAACCCCATAGGGGATCGTCAACAAATTGAAAAATAACGAATATCTTTTGCAAAATTCTGTAAAAACTAATGTAGAAAAAGCGTTCAAACTGTAGAAAATTATGAAAAGGCTTATTGTAATAAACTGTGTTAATTTGTATGAGGATAACATGTATACACGTAGAGAAATGAAGGTCTCAAATTTCGCCAAGTTTTTTGCTTATAATTTGCAGAGTTCTTAATATAAAAAAATGTTCTTTTCGGAACCTATAACAAATAACATTGTACATAACACTCTGCAATCTGAATTAAAAAATAATAAAAAATGGATGAAAAATGAGCAGGATTACTAAATAACATTTCACTGCGCATGCGCGAATATAATCAAAATATAATTTCATAATGTGTTAGCTAAATGTATAGAGCAAATTTGTAAAAGTTTCAAAAGCATAGCTTGAAAATTCTGAAAATTATCGTTGATAGAATAAGCTCAAATTCCGTTATTTCCAAAATAAAGCAAAAAGATGAGGGGCTGTATCCATATATCCATGTATTAGTGCCAACTTAGCGTACTCAATATTGCACGTACTACGGTATTTGGATACAACCCCTCATCTTTTTGCTTCCTTTTTTCCTCCTTATTTTTTAATTCTGATTGCAAGGTATTGTGTACAATATTGTTTGTCATGTCGCTCACCCGCAAGAAAAGCGACAGATCTCGCAAAAATTCATTTTGCGTTTTATTCCACTAATAGGTGCGTCATAGGTGCGTCTTGCTATACAAAAAGTTCCATAAGTGTAGTTATACGGAAAATCAGTTTTTTATGCTATTTATTTTTATGCTCATCCATATGTGACCACAGAAAAGCGGTAGATTGTGTGGGGAGGTAAAATGACCCAACCCTCTTAACATCATCCTACGTCTTCATTCTTTTGGGTTTTACGCTTTTAGGCATGTTTTTATTCCTGCATGGAGAGCTAAGTGATATAATTTCATGTTACAGTAAAATCATGCAAATTTTCCCCCTTTTGCCTCTCCTGCGAAATTTACTTTTCTCGAGACGTGTCACCTTTCTTGCTGGTGAGCGATATTTTCTGAAAAGAGCATTTTTTTATATTAAGAACTCTAAAACTTTTAAGCATAAAACTTGGCGACATTTGTGACTGTTTTTATAAAAACCTTAATTTCTCTACGAGTATACATGCTATCCTCACACAAATGAACACAGTTTATTATAATAAACCTTTTAATCATTTTCTACAGTTTGAACGCTTCTTCTACATTAGTTTTTACAGGGTTATCCAAAAGATATTCGTTCTTTTTCAATTTCATGACGATCCCCCGTTTGGTTTCGGAAAAAAAATCTTCGCTGAAATATATGACCTATATTATACTGTTTACACACCTGGAGTTTCGGGTTGATTCCTCATGTATTTCTCTAGATATTTAACAAAATGGCCAAAATCGCAAGTGACTGGTTACCTTTGGCCATATAGAGTATCAATAATTCACAATTTAATGCAGTGTAGAAGGATGCCGTGTGTTGTATGTAGGTACTCACAACCACTATTCTTTTGGTTAAATGAAACACTGACATTTATTTACGAATAGACATCACACGAACAATAAAGGTTACATATACATATTTAGTGCATCAACCATAACATGGAACTACAAGAGAGAGACCCTAGCTCGGCTCTCGTCCTGTCCCTTCTGCCCTCTTTTTCTCGTAACAGCCTCCTCCATAGCAAAAGGTGCTATCGAGCACGACCTCTGTTGGCAACGCCAGCGAGAGGATGGGTTCTGACCCTACACCCCCCCCCCCCCCCGCAAGATGAGTGTTTGGGGATGTTACTCCAACAAACACATATCTGAACTATAGGTCAGAATATACCCCAAAATGAACAATTTTGGCTCTTTTCTTCTCAAATATAATGGTACGAATTCTCACGTATATATATATATATATGAAATACACAAAAAAAAACATTTACCATAAAGCAAAATACAGCAAATAACACTAATGAAAAATGAACAGACGTAAAGATGCCTTGTTACATTGCCACAATAAAATAATAATAATAATAATCATACGAGAAAAAAATGATAATAAAAATAGTAATAAATGACAGACGAAAAGATGCTTATTACAATCATACCAATCGTGAAAGTGCATCTGCATTCGTCATTTTTGAACCTGGGCAATGCTGAATATTTATGTTATATTTTTGGAGAGCTAAAGCCCATCGCTGCAGTTTCGATGACTGTGGTGCATTTCTTGTCAAGAAAGTCAATGGATTGTGATCAGTATACAGTTCGATATTTGCACCAAAAATTAAAGTTTCAAAATGTTTTAGTGTCCACACAATTGCGTATGCTTCTCTTTCAATGGTTGACCAGGCTTGTTGCGTTGGAGTCAATTTCTGGCTCGCATAAGAAATCGGGCGGACTTTCCCGTTAATTTCCGGGGAAATGCAAGCTCCTATACCGAATTGAGATGCATCCGTCTGAATTATATAAGGGTTCCCGCAGATGGGTGTGTATAGAGTGGGGGCCTCCTTGAGTGCCCGTTTCAGTTGCTGGAAAGCTGTTTCGTGAACAGAATTCGATATTAGTGTTTCAGGAAATTTCTTTTTCGTAAGCTCGGTGAGAGGCAGAACAGCCTCAGAAAAATGAGATATATAATCCCGGTAGTAATTACACAGGCCTAAGATACTTCTCAGTTGAGTTTTTGTTTTTGGAGTCGATAGTTTTTCGATTGTTTCAATTTTTGCGGGATCAGGTTGGTGCTTACCTGAGCCTATCAAGTGTCCTAAGTATTTAATTTGGGTTTTCCCAAAAGAGCACTTGTCAATATTGACGGTGAATACCAGTTCATCAAGCTTATTTAACACGGTATCTAGATGAATTAAATGTGAATGCCAGTCTGTAGAAAATACGGCAATATCGTCAATATACGCACGAGAAAATTCTTCGAATTCTCGAAGGGCTTTATTCATTGAACGCTGAAAACTCGCAGCCGCATTTTTAAGCCCATACGGCATTACTTTAAATCTATACTGTCCACGGTGCGTCTTAAAGGATGTAAAATAACGGCTTTCTTCTTCCATGGGTATTGCCCAGTAACCTTTGAGCAAATCTAAGGTTGTAATAATGTTAGCCTGTCCGATGCTATACATTAAACTCGCCGCATCTTCCATGGGAAAGTCATCAGATTTAGTCACGTCATTTAGAGCTCGATAGTCCACACATAAGCGTATATTACCGTCTTTCTTTTGCACACACACCACTGGGTGTGCTATCTCTGCCGAACTCTCCTCAATCAAACCTAACTCTAGGAGTTCATTTATTTGTTCATCCACTTTCGATTTTAATGTCTCTGGAATCCTATAAACATATGGTTTCTTTCTCTCGGCGTTTGTAATTAACCGAATCTTGTGAGGATCTACCGCCGCAACTCTGACCTTTTTTCTGAATAGGATCTCATATTTCTTCAATAATTGTTCCAAATCTCGTTTTTCATTAGTTTGTAGGTGAGACAATTTAATGTCAGCAAAGACATCGTTCTTTTCATTTTGCATATTCTCGGGACTAGCCTGAATATCCCCGAAGTCACTTTCCTCTTCGAAAACGATCCCTATAGCATTAATTCTAGGATAAAACTTCTTAATTTTATTTACGTGCACTTTCTTAATATGAAGTGCACGTAATATTAACAAAGGGACTTCCTTAATATTTAATATTAAGGAAGTCCTTTAATATTAAGGAAGTCCTTTAATATTTTTATTCTTTTACATTCCATTTGTAAAGATTATTCTCTATAAAGTTTAACTATTCCAAGAGAAAAATCGCGATAATTTTGGAAACATTTGTTATCAGACAGAGAAATGTGAATCTGAGTGTGATCAATAGGCTGTTCAACACCCGTATCCAACTAATAATATTAGTTTGTCTGATACAGACAAACTTACTCATTTGTCTGTATCACATCTTCACAATCTTGTAATTTTACCTGTGGTGTAGTTGCGTGTGGGGGACAAAATTCTATAATTTCCCCAGGACCTGTCCACCGCGCATATATTTTATTATTAGAGTCCGGAATGAGAAGAAATACCTGATCACCTACGGAAAATTTTCTAATAGATGACCTTTTATTGAAATAGTCAGTATAAGTTTTTTGCCTATTCGCCGCCGTAATAGATGCAAGATCAGCAGCTCTTTCCATTCTAATCTTAAGGTTTTGTAAATAATCGGTTGCAGACTCGGTTATGTTTACTGGAAGATGTATTTCTCCCGCCCAGGTAGACTTTAAGATTGCTAACGGCCCCCGCGCTGCCCTACCATATAACAATCTGAATGGAGAGATCCCGGTGGTGCAATTAGGCACTTCACGATATGCGAATAAAAGAAAAGGAATCTGCTTATCCCAGTCTCTCGGATCCTCTCGAATAACATGGTGTAACATGTTTTTTAATACCCTATTAAATCGTTCAATCAAACCATTGCTGGCCGCATATCCGGGGCAAGAAAATCGGGGGCTGGATCCTAATCTTTTTTGAAATTCTTGAGTTAATGCGGACGTGAAATTGGTGCCCTGATCACTAGCAATAATATTTGGAATACCTGTTCTACAGAATACTTGCAATAATGAATCGCAAGCTGTCTTTGCAGTAAGAGATCTCATAGGTATGGCCTCAGGCCATCGAGTATGCTGATCTATGAGACTCAAAACATACTTATGACCTCTTCCTGAGGGTGGATCAATCGGTCCAATTACGTCAACGTTCACCACCTCAAACGGGAGTTCCGGTCTTAAAACTGGGGTAATTGGGGCTCTATCACTTATCTTTTCAGTGGTTCTTAATTGGCATTTTTCGCATGTTTTGCAAAACTCCATTATTTCTTTAGACATGTTAGGCCAAAAGAAATTGTAACGAATCCGTTCTTTCGTTTTCCTGTAACCCAAGTGAGCGCCAAAAATTGATTCATGTGCTAGTTTCAAGACCTCTTCTCTTTTACTCTGGGGTAACGCCAGTTGAAACACCGATTCACCTATAACTTTATCCTTATGATAAATCAACCCGTCAATACTAGTAAAATTCCCTTTTCCCATCTCTAGATCATTGCGTACGTTTTTAAGGGTTTCACATTTAGCTTGCTCTTCCTTAAAAAAGTTAACAGTGGATATTTGTTCTAAAGTGTTGCTTCTGAGTGCGGCTGCTTTAATTCCGCACTCTACAGTTATCGATTTACTTAGCGCATCATTATCCGATATCTCGATCTTCGAAAATTTCCTTTCATTCTTTAAAAATTCCGTTCGTAAACCCCCGATAGCTCCACTAGTCTGTGCTTCATCATTTCCCTTCCCGACCTCTATAGTCTGGATATTGGGGGTTGTATTTTCTTTCAGTAGTTCGTATATTTCAGGCGGTAATAAACAAGGAAAATCCAGCCTTTCAGTTACAGCGACTTCAATATCAACGGGCTTACTTATCCGGCCTTGTCCATACCAAATTCCTATTGGAATAACACACAACTTAGCTTCAATAGTCTCGCCGAAAGCTGACCTCAGCTGAACCCGACCGTGACTTCTTTCTAAACATTCCCGCGGAATACATGATTCTTTAAAAACCGTGTATTCAGTTCCGGAATCCAGGATGCTTTCAACTTCCTTCCCTACTATGTTCAAAGTTACCGTTTCTACGGGGAAAAAGGAGGGGGTCGGCATACTATCTCCGAATGATCTAACAATAGCGACCACTGGTCTATCTTCTAATTTTTCACTTTTCCCCGTTTCTTGGCTCCCGATCTTATCTGAGCGCCTTCTACAATTTTTTGCGAAATGATTTAGACCGCAGATATAGCAAGTTTTATTATGGTTTCGTCCGCGTGAATTATTATCGCTTCTTAATGGAGGGGGAACGTATCTCGGGGAATTCACCTCATTTAAGTTTTTCCCTCTAGAAGTATAGTAAATATCACATTCTTTCGCAAGATGAGGGGGTAGGAACCAATCCTCAGCCTGTCTTATCCCTATATGCGGCGCGGTTTCTTGATCTAATGTACTGAACAATTTGTCTGAAACTATTAGATCCTTTAAATTCTGGAAGGTTTCTACTTTCCGCAACTTACAATAATATTCCCAATTGGTAGTCAAGCGCGATGCAAATTGAATATGGGTCTCTCCTGGCTTCCTTTCAGCGGTACGGAAATTTTCTAAACATACTTGCGGGGTAGGTTCATACTCTCTCAACACTATGTTTTTAACTTGTTCGTAATTAGTGATATGTTCGTCACTAATGTATGTTAATATGTTGTTCGATTTCTCTCCTAATATATTAATAAGCATTTCCGCTTTGAGGTCTTCGGGTACCTCCTTAATTTTGAAGGCCCTTTCTAAAGAGCTGAAAAATAAATTCCAAATTTCTGGTTCTGATGGGACCGGAATCGTTAAAGTTTTTACGCTTTTTAATAACGATTCTATAGGTATTTTTTTCACGCCCGCATCACTTGATGCCTCACTTGAGGCATTTCCATTAAATTTAAGTTTGGCCTGTTCCAGCTCAAATTGTTTTTCAAGCCGTAATTTTTCCACTTCATTTTCTATTCTTAATTTTTCTACGCGAATTTTTTCCAATTCAATTTTATTGCTTTCTTCTAATTTATTTTTTTCCGCTTCAGCCTTTCTCTCATTAATAATTGTATTTAAAGTGTCCTCAACAAAATCTTTCTGATTCGTATAAACGTCTGACTTTTCTAGGATATTTTTTAATTGGATTACTTTTGAATCTGGGGAAAATTCCAAATTGAGTTCCTCTTGTAACTTTTGGAGGTCCCCTTTATTCGCGCCTTTCAACATTTTTTTTTCTTATTAATTACAAAAAAAAATAATAAAAAAATCGAAGCTAACTCACCACACGCTAGTCAGGCTAGTCTCGATCCTACCGGCTGCGCCACTGTAGAAGGATGCCGTGTGTTGTATGTAGGTACTCACAACCACTATTCTTTTGGTTAAATGAAACACTGACATTTATTTACGAATAGATATCACACGAACAATAAAGGTTACATATACATATTTAGTGCATCAACCATAACATGGAACTACAAGAGAGAGACCCTAGCTCGGCTCTCGTCCTGTCCCTTCTGCCCTCTTTTTCTCGTAACAGCCTCCTCCATAGCAAAAGGTGCTGTCGAGCACGACCTCTGTTGGCAACGCCAGCGGGAGGATGTGTTCTGACCCTACATGCAGGTTGAAGGATGTAAAATACAGAATAAAAAGGAAGCCAAAGTTTTTGTGAAGAAACCAGTATTTACTAGCAACACAGTTTATCCTCCACCGCCTGGTATCAAATCAGCCTTTCGAGTCATATATATGTATGGTAAGCCAATTAGTGGTGCAGTGGCTTACATATGTGCATTAAGCCATCTGCCACTTAGCAATACAGTCTACCGCGTATTGACTTTACGTCCAGGCCCTCTTTACTGAAAAGGCACTGGAAGCATGCGCTTCTCTTCTAAAATTTAAGAGGGTTCCGCTGAAGAATGGGACCTCAAATTATCATTTTTATTCTTTTACATTCCATTTGTAAAGATTATTCTCTATAAAGTTTAACTATTCCAAGAGAAAAATCGCGATAATTTTGGAAACATTTGTTATCAGACAGAGAAATGTGAATCTGAGTGTGATCAATAGGCTGTTCAACACCCGTATCCAAAAATTCAGTTGCAAACTCCTTTGAAACCGAAAATACAACAACACTATATATTACAAGTATATTTTACGCCGAACATTAACAAGTCGGAAATTGTACGTCAAACTTGGCAAATGAGATTCGTTAGTATTATAACTAGTTTTTTAAATAGTATTCAGATCTTGCTGTAATAGTTGTTACACCTCTTATACAAAAACGCATGAATAGAATTTTTTTTTTTACGATTATGTATATTAAATTCAGCAATACGGAAATAATATGACTCCATCTTAAAAGAGACGTCATAACCATGACAACACAGAATCATTGAATTAATTATGTATGATAGGATTTAATAGAATGAAGAAATATTTCATTAATATCTTTTTAAGTTTTGATTCGATTTTCATAAAATTTGAAATGACTCGACAAAATTTTGCAACGATGATGTATATATATATTAAATTTCAAACAATTCGGTTGGGTAGTTTTGTGCTGTTATATGAGGGCAGACGGACAGACGGACGGACCAGGCGACGACTATAGGTGCTACGTACACCGGCCTCCAAAAGTTAAGGTACAGGGACTGGATGCTTTCGATTGTACACGGTTTGTCCAGACCAGAATTATTGGCGAATTATTCGTGAATTTCTGGAATGTAAATAACATGTTTGATTTCATATTGCTCGGTGAAGATTGAGTCGGGAGGACATCTAGGGGACTAATAATAAATTTAATAATAAAATAATAATTGCGATCACCTACGTAACAGAAGATGCTGGAAATGGTTTGTCACTGTGTTAAATGACTATTTGGATCCTGTTCAACGTTTGTGTGAATTTGTGTAAGCATAGTACTCATATTCGTGAAGATGTTATTGGGACTGTGAAAAATTCCAAAATTTTTTGTTTATAGCATACGCAGTTTTCAACTAAATTTAACGCAACGTTCCGAAAACCTGACAAAGAACAGTAGCAACAGTATACTGTACTTAAAACATGAATATATTGAATACTTGATGAGATATGGGAATTTGTATGAATTATTTTTAAATACGCATGAGTGGAAGATTTTAAAGTTTATTTTATAGTTTGGTAATCATTTATTTAGGGAAACCTATCTAAAAAGTCCAGTCAAATTACGCGAACATTCACATAGATAAAGGCGATATAGTGAGTTGCTTTCTAAAAATAGCTTTATTATAAGGGATTTTCTACAACTTTTCAATCAGATCACCATATCTGTCTGAGTTTTTACAATATTTGACTGTACTTTTTATAGAAGTTCCCAAAATAGCTACCAAATTATGAAATAAAAATTTAAAAATCTTCCACACATGCACAGTTAAAAACTATTTCATACAAGTGCCCATTTCTCATCAAATATTCAATATGTTCATGTTTTAATTGCAGTATGCTGATGCTACTGTTCTTTGTCAGGTTTTTGGAACATTATGTTAAATTTGGTATAAAACTCTGTATGCTATAAACAAAAAACTGAATAATTGAATTTTTCACAGACACAATAACATCTTCACGAATATAAGTGTTATGCTTACACAAATACACACTAACATAGAACAGGACTATTTAGAACAGACTATTTAGTCTTTTAACACAATGGCAAACCATTTCCATCATGTTCTGTTACATAGGTTATCAAAAATATTATTTTATTATTAAATTTATTATTACCCCCCTAGATGTCATCCCGACTAAATATTCACCGAGAAATATGAAATCAAACATGTTGTTTACATTCCAGAAGTTCAAGAACAGTTAGCCAATAATGTTGGTAGATATTCGACAAACTGAGTACAATCGAAAGCATCCAGTCCCTGTACCTTAACTTTTAGGGGCCAATGTATGTATATAATTACGAACGCACCTCAAAATGTATAAAGCTGAGCCAAATCAAATGTTAATTCTGCTAAATCATTTCCGAGAATAATAGTTGTGAAAAACTAAAGTGTTTGAATGCATGTGAAACTTAGAAATTCTTTCGAAATTAAATGTGATGGGGGGGGGGGGGCAATGCTACTGTGCTAGGGCTTCCCTTAATTTCAGAGGTTAATCGTGCAAAGCTTTCATATGATGAAGGATCAGTTTTATGTCATCCGAAACGACACTGTACTGTTTATTTTACTATTTTTTATGGTAATATCAGTAAATTATTTTCTTTCACTTTATCTTCTTTTCTAAGAATTAGTTAAATTTAACAAATAAATTTATCAACTCCCCACCAGAACCATATAGATAAAATAAATACATTTTCTATAGCATCAGTTTTCTCAAATATATAAATATACTTTTAATTTATTCTAATTTTACTATCCTATTATGCAGTTTCGGAAAAAATTAAAAAACTTTAAAATGTCCTTCGAATTCAAAATTACATTTAAAAAACATGAATAAAATTTATACAACCTGTAAAACCGTGGAACGTTCGAAAAATCCGGAGAATGGACGATTAATATATTGAAATAACACTTTTTTCTAATCTTAAATTTCAATTTCATATTTTATTAAAATTTCAAGAAACTTAAAACAATATTTTTTCACACAACAAAATAGCTTTCATTATTTTAAATTCTTTTGTAAAAAAAAAAAAAAAAAAAAAAAAAAAAACACTTTAGCCTTTCTAAATGTTGCTTAAGGCGTAGAATTTTTATTCCTAAAAAGGGTACGATGCTATATTAAAATAACTGTCAAAATAGATTTAAAGGATTGTTTTGTTAAAAAATTTAATATCCTTGGAAATGTAGAAAGAAAAAAAATTCTTTTAAAATACGAAATTCTAGTCTTCCGTAACTGCACTTTAAATTTTCGACAAAAAAAGTAAAGCGTTCTCTCTTCTTTTGCAAAAATAAAATTACCCCGTTCAAAAAAAAAAAAAATTGAAAAATAGCGCTTTACGAAAATGCAGTAATAATGTGAAATTGCTAAACACAAATAGTGTTAAGAAAACCAAAAATATTTTGTTCTCCATCAACAAAATCTAATTTGACCCTTATACTGCGTTGCTAGCTGATTTTGTTCTTTTACATTTTTGATGTTTAATGAATAAATATGTTGAGCTAAACTTTTAAAAAATGAGCTTGACTGGGAATTTAATTTTTTTTTAATGTTTGTTTTTTAATGCGTATAAAATTACGCAATTACATTTTATTTTTAAAACACAACCCAATTACTAAAGGACTAACGTCTCCGTGCATAAAGCTGATATCATTTTGACGGTGGCAACAACAGACGACTAAAATTTACCTTTTATTCCAATTTTTAAACTTCTAAATACCGCACATCTTAACTTTTGACACCGTCGAATAGGAAAATAAAATTACTTTCAAAAACAATTTGTTTGAAAACTATATAACAATTTTCTTCAAAACTGTATCGCAATTTACGCAATTTTTATCGTTTTTAAAATAAGTTTCAAGTATGAATTTTTTTTTCGAAATCTATCTGTATCGCGTGCAGACCATTACAAAACATAAATCCGTTTGCACTTAAATTAATATAAACAGATCATAATTTGTTTCCAGTTTATATTCCATAATGAAATTAAAACATTCATCAATCAATAACTAAAACTTTAAAATACAGTGAAACCTCCCTGTGCGACCACCTCCATTAAGCGACCACCTCCATTAAGCGACCACCTCCCTGAATGACCATTTTTTCATGGAACGAAATTTATTCCCATAGGCTCAATACTAATTTTACCTCCATTCAGAGACCACCCCAGTTGAAATCCCTCCATGAGCGACCCATTTCTTTGGAGAAAATGAAAGAAATTCCGTTTTTTCCTGGTCGCTTGAAGAAAGTTTTATTAGAAAAATAATTCCGGAGGGCGCATTATTCACCAAACTTCTAGACTAAGTTTAGATTTTTTTTTTGAAATTCCGGTAACTTTTAAGTGTTTAAACCCCTTTGTGCCTTTTTAGACAATGAATTTAACTCTGATGACGAATTAAGAATGACGGTCAATAAACTCTCCCGCCCTATTCTGTTAAGAAACTCTCAAAGAAATAGATAAATTAATGAACTCGTCATTATTTGTTCCCGTCCAGAAAAAATTGCATTTATTTACTGAACTTCGAAAGGACTTGGAAATAAAAGTTATGAAATATAAAGCCATAAAATCAAAGCAGTCGTCAATATATTTATTTTTTAAACTCCGTAATAATTAACTTATGTAATTAACTTTTGTTTTGATACATTCTCCTGATGTGAAAAATAAATTTTAGTAACATTAATTGTTACCTTTTTTCAACAATTAAAATCTAGATTTAAACATGACTTCCATTAAGAGACCACCTCTCGAAGCGACCAATTTTTATTGGAACGGAACGTGGTCGCTTTAAGGAGGTTTTACTGTATAAACAAAATACAAATTTAGGAATCTGTAATCGAATTTTTCGATTAAACCACTGAAATGAATAGATCAAAAAGGCTGATTTTATACAGCGATTTTTGTCAATTTTTTCGACTGTTAAGTCTTGACACGAGACCGATATGAAAATATAGCTTTTTATTTTTATTTATTTATTTATTTATTTATTTATTGAAATGCACACACGCGATGCCGATATGAAAATATCGCTTTATATACAGGATGTCCATAATTAAACGACCCTACTTTAAAGTTGTCTACAGGCAAAACCATTGTTCATAAAGTTGTGAAATTTTAGGAAAGGCATAATAAAGGGATGGGAATTTTCTTAAGCTAAAAAATATAAATAAAACTAGTTTGAAATTTCGCCACCAGAGGGCGATTTTTAATAAATTACATATTTAGCATTAAGATAGTTTAGAAATTTTATTTACAGGATGTTCATAATTAATCGACCCTATTTTAAAGTTATCTACAGACGAAGCTGTTGTTCAGAATGTTGTGAAATGTTTTGGAGGACATAATAAAAGTATGGGAATACGTGTGAGCGAAAAAAAAATTAGGGGACCATTTTTTAACGAATTACACATTAAGCATACATTTACGATAGTTTAACAAATTTTCACTGCAAATAAAGGAGTCTTAAAGTAAGACAGAAAAATGACTGAAAAAGCATTTAAGACACGTAAATGTCTTAATATAGAGCTTAGGCATAATAGATACCTTAATTTAAGATACTTGTGTGTCTTAATGGACTGATAGTAGAAATGAACTACCATTAAGTGTCTTAATATGGTGAAATGTCTTAAATTAAGATACCCAATCACAGACATTCACTGCACTGTATTATCAACGCAGCAGTCCGCCATATTTGTTTGTTGTTGTTGGCCGTGCGCTAATCGAAAGCGAATTCCTTCTATGAATGTCAAAAAATCACTGTGAAATGCGAATAAATAAACAGTGGACAAACATTTCAATCTCTATTGTCATGACCCTTCAGGTGAAAATGCAATACTCCTCCTGACCGCTCGGATAATCAATCCTCTGTGGAATGCAGAGTAGCACATGCAAAAGAAACGACGCGACGCAGAGTATGGGAATTGAACTTCGTGGTGATTCTAAGACTTCAGTCTAATTGAGTTTTCTATTATAGTTGGTTACTTTAAATGAAATATGTATTAATCAGTTATCTAGAAATCTTTGTTGGGTATAAAAAATATTTTCTCCATCTAAAGAACGGAATATAAATTACTAGAAAATGTATATCATGAAAAGGGTAAGTGACTTATAAAATATAATACTTTATTTTGTCCCGCTAATGTTTTCTATATGTTATATTATTTGTAGAAAAAATTGATTTTAACAACTATTAATGTTATCTATGTTTTATGAGGTTCCATTTCTAAAGTATACATTCATGTCTAAGATTTTAAATTAATATTAATCCATATTTAAGCTATTGTTTACTGTGAGGGTTTTTTGTTCGTACTATAAGATGCAGTACAGTATTGTTTAACTTGGTGTTTTTACGCAGTTTATTTTCTTACATAAAAAAAACTTTAATCATATTTATTTATTTATTTATTTTTGTGTAAAAAAATAATGCTCTCATTTTTAACTATATGTATTATTGCAACAATCGTAAACATTTATTTTATTATTGAAACACACGGAAATAAGTAAGCTTTTTTTTTCTTTCCAATGGAAACATATAAATTTTTGACAACTTTAATTATTAAATGCGCTTATATGTTAAATTGAAGCAAAAAGGCATGCAATGTTTTCAGATTTTTCTAATTATCTGATGGAAAATATTTATATATGAAGGGTGAATTTAATAATAATTTGAAATGATGTGTAAAATTATTTAAAATATTTACTCCTGTTTAACAATAATATCATTAACCTTTGTATCATAAAATGACTTATTAAGTGATTTTAATATTTTACAGCAAGATAATTTTGAATAATAAAATCATATGTAAATGATGATGTTAATTTCACTTCACACACACACACAAAAAAAATAAATAAATAAACAAACAGTGTTATCAGAAATTTTAAATATGCTTCAAATGTTTATGAAAATGTGCCCGGATTTGTGTTTGTGCACACTTTCCTTGAATATTAAATGAAATATAAAAACTTGTTATGATTTACCTTATGAAGCATAGAAAAATTTCATAAAGAGGAGGGCGTATTTGTCGATTGAAAAATAACATTATATTTATCTTGTCTACAGTGTTGAAGGGGTAGGGAATTTCGTTTTTAATTACATTGAATCAATGAAAAAATAAGCTAAATAATAATCCCAGATATGGTTTGTATGTATGTCTGATAATTTAAATTGACTAAATGATTAATAAACTTCTTCAATTATTTTCTAAAGTAAACAAAGAAAAATTAATATTTTTAAATACTTGAAAATGGATTAATATATCTTGGCATCGAATCTGATGAATGTAAATAAATAAATACATAAATAAATAAAAATAAATTATGCTGTCTGTTGTAGTCTTCCATAATTGGCAAACATTTATTTTGCTTTGTAGCTTGTAAGTCTAAGTTTTAGCTTCCTGTCAATGGGACAGTGTAAATAAGAGAAAAAAAATGTTCTAAGATCTTTCGAGTGTCTTAAAAGACCTCATTTTAGATGTTCAAATGTATAAAAAATGGCGCCTTTTTAAAACGTTTCAAGGGTTTTAAAAATTGCACCATTTTAGATGTTTCGAATGTCTGAAAAATGGCGGCTTTTTAAGACAGTTCAAGTGTTTTAAAAATGGCGGCGTTTTAAGATGTTTCCTATGTCTTAACTTCAGATGCAAAAATGTGTCTTAAAAAGTAAGACACATTTTTTTCACTTAAAATGTGACCATCCACTTAAGACACTTTTTTAACTGAATTTGAGACATTTGCGTTTACAGTGTTGTTATAACCAAACATGTTCTGCATGATTTTCATCATTTTCAGATACCATCTGGAATCGTAAGATAGCATGTTCCATAGTTAACCGCAATATTTTTAGGGAAAAGCTAGGACAATGTCGGGAAAAGCTGTCTTTAGAGTAAGGTTAAATTAATAAATAAAATTTTTAAACTATCGTAATTCTAAATGTGTAATTTATTAAAAAACTCCCTCTGGTGGCAAAATTTTGAATTACTTTTATTTGCAATTTTTTAAACTTAAACGAATTGCCATCCCTTTATTATGTCTTTCACAAAATTTCACAACTTTATGAACAATAGTTTTGTCTGTATACAACTTTAAATTAGGGTCGTTTAATTATGGACACCCTGTATATATATTTATTTATTTATTTATTGAACTGCACATTACAGACAAATCCATTTACAGTGTTGCAAAAACATCATAAAAAATATTGAAAAATACTTATATGTATAAACACATAGATATAAATCTCATTCAACATAAATACAAACACAAATTAAGAGATTAAATGTTCAGAACATTTATCTTTAAAAGCAGTAAATGACATATCAAAAATATCAAGAAGCACTGAAAATTAATTAAATATTTTGTAAAATTTATATAAAAAGAAATTACTATAGTAAAATAAGAATTGTGAAATATGGAATATTTAGTAGTAGTGGAAAACTTTTTATTTCTGTTGAAAATAAAAGTGTAGTAAAATAGGTTGAATTGAATTAATGTCAGCTAAAATTCTATGCAGAATTATTTTGCTGGAAATAATTTTTAATCAGCACTTCTAGAATTCCTACTGAGAACTTGCATTGAAAATTATACCTCCTCCATAATTCTATAAATAACCCAGATTTTTAAAGTCATACTTTTATTTCGACAAACTGTGAGCTGTATAAAGAATTTTCTTTCAATAGAGGAATTTATGCTCACAAAAAAATATCTTAAGGGCATCTCATTTTGGTTTTATAAACCTTCAAAATATAAAAGATAATGCTTAATGTATAACAAGAAAATACACATCACTTGGATAAAATAAGAAGACAGAAATATTTAACAAATTGTTTATTCGAAACACTAAGCACAAACAGCATTTTTTTAAATATTAAAAAAAAAAAAAAATGGAACTTGAAAGTGTGAAACAGAACTTCTTCACATTTTATAATAATCAACTGAACAGGGTTCTTTTTTAACCATAAATTTATACGATCACAATTTTGTTTTTTAACCAGTATTAATAATATGGTACGGAAAATACATAAAAAATACTTATCATTGCTGGACTCCACTCCTTGTCCTTGCAGACAGGCAGAACAATTTTTTCTTGGATACTATCACATTTTTTTTTTTTTTTTTTTTTTTTTTTTTTAAAGGAGGATAATGTTATCATTGGAAAATTATCCCAAAAACCATCGTGCTATTACCATAGGTCATTTTCATACTCGTTTTGGTCCCACTCTTGAACTAACCAATGCACATATCACTTTGCATGCCAAAGCTGCCGATAATATATAACACTCTGTCTTATCATCGATGAAAAATGTGTAAATAGCGCTCAACTACCTCCACGGTATATTGAAGCTCTGTCCGCGTACAGTGAGCAAAAAAAGTATTTGCACGCAGACGATTTTTTGCATAAGTAACCATAGAAAGCAAATTTGATACTATTCCCTTAATTATTCATTTATTTAAATAAGAAGAAAATAAAAATAAATACCCATTTTCCCAAAGCAGTAATATTACACATTTTAAAAAATAAATTAATATTTTCTCATACCTAGAAAGTATTTGCACAAGAAGCATTGACTGTTAAAAAAGGCATTAAATGTGAACATTATGCAAATGTTTAGCGTATCAGTCCCGCAGTACATTAGCCCCGCACTTTAAAGTCACGTAATATATTAACTGGAGCAGGGATTCTGGGTAGTTTTTGTTCTAATGGCGCTGAAAACGTGTTAACTGTCTGTTTCTACCCGTGAGAAGATTATATTCTTCACAATTCTGGATTAAGTTACCGAGGAATAGGTAAAAAATTAAATCTAAACTTTTCTAGTGTTCGTTATGTAATTAAGAAGAAAAAAGAAACTGGTTCGGCAATAAATAAGCCGCAAACTGGGCGTCCAAGAAAGCTAAATACCAGGCAAAGGATAGCCATCATAAAAGAATCTTCAAAAAACCCTTTTCTAAGTGCTCGAGAATTGGCTGTTGATGTCGCTTCAACGTCGGGAACAATAGTTACACCACAATCAATTAGAAATATTCTTCATGATGCAAATATTCGAGGAAGAGCCCCTCCAAAAAAATCATTTATTAAAGAAACAAATATGGTGAAAAAACTTGAATTTGCAAAAGCTTATGTCAGCAAACCACTAGAGTTATGGAAAACTGTTATTTTTTCCGATGAAAGCAAGTTCAATATTTTTGGCTCAGATGGTAAGAAAACTGTATGGCGAAAGCCAAATACTTCACTTCAGATTAAAAACTTGAAACCAACTGTAAAACATGGTGGTGGTCATGTAATGATTTGGGATGCATGTCTTTTAACGGAGTTGGCGAAATGACCTTTATTGAAGACAATATGAATGCTAAACAATATATTAATATATTGCGAGATCATTTATCTAATAGTGCTCTGAAATTAGTAATTCCTAATTCATATTATTTCCAACAGGATAACGATCCGAAACACACTGCATATATTACGAGATTATGGTTGCTTTATAATGTAAATAATGAATTGAAAACGCCACCACAATCACCAGACCTCAATCCGATTGAAAATTTATAGCATATTTTGGATGTGAAAATAAGGAAAAAGAAAATTTCTAACAAATCAGAACTTAAGCAAGCTCTTAGGGAAGAATGGCTACAAATCAGCTGTGAGACATGTCAAAAATTAATAGAATCAATGCCCAGACGATTACAAGCTGTAATTGAAGCAAAGGGCATGCATACTAAATATTAGCACTCTGTTTTTAACTTATAAATAATTCCTCCAGTTCTATTTTTATTGCTAGTGTGCAAATATTTTTTTGGCAGTACAAATGCTACTTTTTTATGTTTTCATATTTTAAATATAATTATTAAGTCAGATGTTAAATATGTTTATTTGTTTTGTAAAAGTGTTGGTATTTTTAATTCCTAGTTGTTTTTTTATTTATTTATACATATGCTACAACAAATTTACCTGGTGTGCAAATACTTTTTTTGCTCACTGTATAAACCATTTTGACTCGTACTCACAATGACTTATGACAAGCGAATTCGAATGGGAAAAAAAGTGAACTTCTTATTGGCTAGGAAAAGGGTTGTCAAAAAAAAGCTGGCGAGAGAAAAGAGAGAGCCGTTCAACGGGGGGCTTGCCAAACAGACTGCGCATGAAAAAATCGAATTAACACCTGATAGTGTAAAAGTCTGTGAACACAGAAAAATCTAGTGCTGCCAAACAAAGGATGTCAACGGGAGAAATGATAGAACTTTTAAACTCAACTGTCAAAGATATATTTAAAATGATTTGATACTAAAGTTCGGTGACGTCGTGTAAAGACAAAATTGAAATAACCAAACTAAACTATTGGCTGAAGCCATCGGGCTAAATAAAAACGTAGAAAAATGAACAAATAACTAAAAATAACGTAGACTGTGCTAGCAGGGAAACAAAGTAACAAGGGGTACAGAAAAAGGAAGGGGGAAAAAGTAAATGAATTAAAATGGCTTAAGCGACCAAAAGAAGGATATAAAAAATGAAATGTGGTAAATTACCACAATTACTAACATAATTATATTTAAGAAATTGTAATATAAAAAACTAAGCACACCTGAGGGATCTGTTCGGTACATTAAAATTAATAAAATATAAGTATATCATTACAATCAATCATGTTATTATTAACCTTGTAAATAAATAAAACACAAAAAAGATCCCATCTAGATTTCAAACTTGGAATGCTAAAAATACTACGTAGATAGGAAGAAGAAATATCATAAGAACATATATGATTACTCTTGAACATTAAATTTCGTGTGAATTGCTGCAAATTGCTCGAGAATTTTAATGTTATTATTATATTAAGGATTCCAAATGAGACTGCAATATTCAGGATTAGGACGTACCAAAGCAAAATATGAAACTTTTAATGCATGTTGATTGGAGAAATCTTTAGTACATATCTTTTAATACGTTTTAAAACTTTATTTGAATGCATTATTGTTGTTTTTAATATAAATAGAATTTTTAGTATTATTAGTGGGCATTCTAAAAAAATATATTACATGCAAAAAATCTATTAGAGTTACCAAAAAAAAAAAAAAAAAAAAAAAAAACAATAGATCCGTACGAGGTTTTCTCGACGCAATCTTTGAGATTATTTGCTGATACGTTTTTTCATTAATTTTTGATTAGCTGCATTTTTTATTTTATTTTTTTTATTTTTTATTTTTTTTTTTTTGTAATCAAAGAAAGCGTTTTAACGATATACAAGTACACTACTTCAAAAGTCGCTTGCGGAACCTTTCAAAAAATACCTCATTCATCGCTGTGCCTTTTAAATTGTGCAAAGAAAAAAAGGATGCTAAAATCAGAAGTAATATATATATGTAATAATAAAAATTTTCGCCATTTTTACCTTAGTTAATTTATTCCAAATTCTTATAATATCTACCTTTTTTTTACCTGCCTCTTAATATCTTAAATACCCTTTATGTTTTAACTCCATGCCTTTAATCCAACGCATTCCTTATTCTAAAAACCTTAATCTGATTATGACTGCACTTCTTTGTAAAACTCACTAATTCATTTTATACTGAGACATGAAATTCTTTTCCTTTTGAATGTTTATTTAATATCATTTTATCTTTTTCGTTCCATATCCCATGATCTTTTGCTAGTTTGCCGATCTCATCTTGTTCACTTAATAAAGGTTATGCCCTAAGTAATAAGTTCGTCCACGTCATGCTTCCCCACCCTCTCCCCCGGATGTTTGAGCCTATCAATGGTACGGCCTCCCCTCTCCTTCCCCCTTCGCTTCGCTGGACTGGCCCTGCGTTCAGAGTGTCCGATATTACCTGTGCGCTTTTTTTTTAGTATTCAATTTCTTACATTCGCTTGGAGAGCAGAATTTTGTACGATCTTGTGTTGTTATAAAAAAAAAAAAAAAAAATGCACGTTACTTGGGGAATGTTTCGTCAGTTAGTCATGATGACGTTTCTGATCATTTTTATCATTCTAAAGCTATATGACCTTACTCGAAACTGAGTACAGTTATACTACACTGTAAATAAAAACTGACTAAAATACGGAAATACTACTGGCAATCGAGAAGCCAGTACTATTTCCGTATTTTAACGGAAGTTTTAATCCATAAATGCCAAAAAACGGAAAATTTTCTGTAATTTATCCAGAAAAAGTTCCGTTAAAATACGGAAATAGTACTGGTGTCTCGATTCCCGGTAGTATTTCCGTATTTTAGTCCGTTTTTCTACAGTGTAGTGGAGTTTTCTAAATTTACCTATCATCAATAAATTATTTGACTGGTTTGATCTCTGCCTCTGTCGTTATTCCAGGGAAAATTCCTAAGAAATCAACTTGTCCTTGCCTTACCTCAGACCATGATGTTCCGACTGCATTTCAATAAATTTGGTTAGTGATATTCTCAACTGCTTTTTATACTGCCTATTTTCGACATGCTATAATATCCAGTTGTAGTGTGTCATAATTAGCCTACAGCCGTTGATGCTACGATTAACACGACATTTTTGAGAGAATGTTACATATATACGACGTTTTCCCGGAAATCGCCGGTTTATCCCCTTGTTAAAATTAATAGAGTTTTATATAAGGCTATGAATATTCTCTGTTTATCGCGCCACCGACCGCTGCTGAGAGCAATGAATAAGCTCGAATCCGACCGATGCAAGGTGGGTGATTTGCTGATTCTAGCTGGCCAAAATTATTTTTGACGTCAATATAGTCGCATCACCATGAAATTGAAAAATGTTATTGATATTTACTATTGAATGTTAGGTATTGCAAAATGTAGCTTGTAGCAGTCGTAATTTCGTTACACGGACATTAAAAATATTTCATTATATTACGGCCTATGTGGAAAAATCGTTTCCGGCAGTTTTTAACGATGTTTCATAATTTCAAACACTTTGAAATTTATATTATACTAGAAAGGTAGCCCGTCAAAAATGACGGAAATTTAGATATAAAGATATATACAACTCATGTGCAAGAATATGAGTTTTCTCATTTGTTCCGCAGTGATAGATGAAAATAACACATTTTAAGAACGAAACACATTTATGAAAAACTGTGTACAGTAGAAGACCACTAATCTGCACAACTCCAAGTTTTCTGCAGATTTTTGCGGTCATGTCTATTCAGTCTTTGTTTACATTTTTTTTTAATTCATATATTGGACAATTTAGATTATTAAGCCTTAAAAATAAATAAATTACACACTTGAAGTAAGGTAAAAACTATTAAATTATCGTATACGATTTCATAAAATGGTATTATATGGTATTATATGTGTGTGCTTCACGATCTTGGTTACGACTTTGGCGAAATTGGCTGCAACTTGTCATAATTCTAATAGTGTGGGCCTCTATAACAAAAAAGTATCCAGTTTTTAGTAAAATTTCTAATATAAAGTAGTTTTCAAAAACTTGTGTAAAATTGCAGGCCGTTCTCATGTTATGCCAGTCCTGGGAATAATATTTCTAACACTGAAGAGTTTCCATGTATATGTGGAATTTAGAAAAGCTTCTCCAAAAGAAAGGTCCTGAAATGACATTGTAATTCCTCTAACTTCAAAGTTTAATCGGGCCCCGATGTTGTTTACTGAAATCTAATAAATACAGTTATTTTGAATATTACAACAGAATTAAACAGCTAAACTTATTTAACTTAAACTCGCTGTTACTTCCCGATGTTATTTTTTAGTATTAAGAAAGAAAATTATTTAAATTTTTCAAATCATGCACATTTATAATTTTTTTTCGTCTTTAGTAACTAAATAATGAAAAAATATGCTTTTGTTCTAATCTCATAAATACGACAATAAAATAATGTAACTAAGAGACATAGCAAAATTAAATCTTTGTGATTTCAAACCATAAACAAATGATACCGCCACCATTTTACATACTATGACGTCATTAGAATATTGTCCATTGATTGTTGGAGAACTTACTTTGTGAATGATTACCTCAATGATTTAATATTTTTTACGGTTCACGATGAAGGAATCGCTTGTGTTTGTTTAGGTTTATGGAATGAGATATTAAGCCGTGAACCCAATTTCAATTACAGTTATCCAAAGATATATGTATTTTTAATCGAAATTAAAAACAATGCTTTAATCTCGAAATAAAATGTTTTAGTTTGTATAATTGGTTATTTCTGTTAATTATTTATTTAGGTACTTTTCCATTATAGCGCATTTTAAAAAAAAAGCTTGGCGTAATTCGGGCATCAGAAAGTGAGATATGTTGCCAAAATATACAGCTATGAAAACAAATCTAATGAACTTTTATTTTTGTTTATATATGCATTTATATACATAAAAAATCGTTTCTAAATATATATAATATTTTTTTTTATATACAAATTACGGCACAGATTTCAGATATGAACCGGGATACCTATGTCGCTAAAACGGTGTTATTTTGCCGGCTATTGTTTTTTATTTATTAATAAATTGTTTAGGCACAGATGTCATATTCGCCCCATATTGGCGCGATTTTTTTCCGACGACGATTTGGCGAAAACATCAACAGCATAAGCAACAACATCCGGGTTACCATTACAAGCAAAATAACGACACTTTGGCGCCGGTTAAATATACATTGCGTATATGACATTGGCGTCAGAAAAAAATCGCGCCAATATGGGGCGAATATGACATCTGTGCCATTGTTTATTTACTTTTATTTTCTGTTTTTAAATTATATAAACTGTTTTGTTCTATAGTTATTATTCAAACTTTTATTTATTTATAGTTATTTCCTTTTCAAAATGATAGCAAATAATTTAAAAATATATAAGTAACTGGTATTCGAAAGCGAGATTTCTGCCGAATTGGTGTCAGAGAAAAATCACGCCAACCCCGATGCGTATATGACATCTGTGCAAAAAATACTTCTGTTTCTTTACAAAAATGGATAAATAGTTTTTTTTACATTAAATAAATTGTATACATATGCAAAAAATTGCTTGTGAGTATGAAGCAGTAAATAGGTTGTCAGAAAATACGTTGGCAAACTTCTTTCTCGCCAAGAAACTTTTCTCCGAAGTATTGTACGTACATAAGTAATGATTGCTAGAAATGCATTTTTAATTATGATATGCGCTTTTATGTTTCACTACATTTATGCATACTATACCGTGTGTATAAATGCTACAGTTCATATGCAGGGCTACACAAAAGAATTCGTAAGGGTTCATGAGTATGAGAATAAATTGCTTAAAGGTGGTTTTTAAAGGAGTTATGCAGTTTTACGCTGAACTGCATTTAGATTACTAAGAAATGTTTATTGAATATACATAAAATGATATACAGGGTCATGCAAAGAATTGGATACATAACCGTCTATGGATGATAATATCTGGAAATATGATTTCAGTAGCTTTAAGAGTAGCTTAAATTAAATTTTAGCTAAATAGTGGCATGTAATAACGGTACTATTGCTATGAACGGTAACTGCTGAAATCAATTTTTTTTTAAATTATGCGTTTTCTAAAATGTTTACTTAGTTATCTTATTTACCTTATTTCCCTAAATAACGAAGTTTTGTTAAAGCATTCAGGATGTGTTGGAAAGTGTTTCATATTCTATGCTTAACGCATGATTTTTCTTTCTTCTTTAGTCTTATTTTGCATTTATTTTATTCTTAATTTTTAGTCTTATACTGCTTTATAGAAACTTTGGCACAGTTGTCATATATACCCCATATTGGAGCGATTTTTTTCCGACGCCAATTTGGCGAAAACATCAACAGCATAAACAACAACATCCGGGTTACCATAACAAGCAAAATAACGACACTTTGATGACAGTTAAGTACCCGTTGTGCATATGACATCTGTGCCGATACTTTAATATTTAATGTTTAAACTCTTCGCTCCACTCACCTTGCATATAGTATAAACTATAACACAGATAGCGCAAAATAATAGACAGTTTGATACTTTTCCCCTGTAGGGGCTTTGGCATTTTTTTAAAAAAGTTTGGTGTAATTTGGGCATCAGAAAGGGAGATTTGGGTACTTTTCCGTTATGCGGATACCATTGTCGCCAAGCGTAATAGTTGGCGCAAAATGAAAGTCACGTGAATTAAGGCATTTGAAAAATAAAGGAAAAAATATTGTCGTACTAAAGTGAGCATTTAAAAAATATAACATTTGAAAATTTCAGACTTTTACGAACTATTTCATTAAATCACAAATATATACTTAAAATAATTGAACAAATAACTGTTATAAAATAAAGCAATAAAATAAAACTCATATTAAACTGCTGGCATAAAATTACAAATATCTTTTAGCTTTTTGAAATAATTGGCGCATTAGCATACATGGTACTTTTCCTTTATACGGACAGCATGCTAAAATGTATGCTAATGCTCCAATTATTTCAACCTTGATCGTAGATTTTTATTGTAAACCATGCGAAACATTGTGATTTGTTATTTATGAAACGTGAATCACGTGAATGATTATTGTTTAACCTTAACCTTGTAAAGCTTTTTAATCTGCTATTAATCGAATTAAAAATGCTTTTTTTTTTTTATAAAGTTGTAGTTTACTTTTACTGCTGATGCTGAGATGGATTTTATCATTTGGCAATTACCAGATGATGAGAAAGTTGTGATAAAACTGTTTCAGGAATTTGGAATTCTGCATAATAAAAGATTGTGTTAAAAAAATCATGAAATGAAATTATGGATGAGTTCTGGAAATCCGAAATTGAGTTGTAGCTTACGATCATGCGAAGAAAGCGTAGAAATAGACAAAAATCTTGGTTTAAAGGATCGCGGGTGACTTTTCTTAATGCTTTGAGGTTTATATATTTATCGTGCAAAGAGTTGACATCGATTGAGTTTTGTGAGCTGCAACTTGATATGAACCACAACACAACAGTGGAATGGAATAGTTATTCGAGAGAAGTTTGTGCAAATGCTTTATGTTCTCGACCAAATAGAAAAATCGGTGAACCTAATAAAATTATAGAAGTAGATGAAAGTCATGTATTATTTATACAGATTGTTGGAAAGGATATAAAACAGATGAACTGCTAAGTGCTGGTTATGATCATTTCACAGTAAATCACAAATACAATTTTGTCGGCCCTAATACTGGATGTCATACTCCAAATGTTGAAAGATTATGGGGCATGGCAAAATGGCGCAACAAAAGACATCGGGAAGCTGTTCGTCATCATTTAGAGTCGTATCTCATAGATTTTATGTGGCTACGCCTTCATTCAAAAAATGAAATGTTTACTGCAATGCTGAAAGATATTTATAATTTTATGGCAGCAGTTTAATATGATTTTTTATTTTATTACTTTATAGTATAACAGTTATTTGTTCATTTATTTTAAGTATATATTTGTGATTTAATAAAATAGTTCGTAAAAGTTTGTAATTTTCAAATGTTATAATTTTAAAATGCCCACTTTACTATCGAGAGTGTTTTTTCTTTTATTTTTCAAATGTTTCAATTCACCAGATTTTCATTTTGCGCCAACTATTGCGCTTGGCGACAATGCTGTCCGTATAATGGAAAAGTACCGCATACATTTTGGCATGGTGTCCGTATAACGGAAAAATATTGAGAATTGTTGTCAAATCATATAAACAGCTCTGAAAACAAACTTGATGAGTGTTTTTTTAATATATGTTTATTTTATATGTATATTATTCATGTTTTTATGTACAAATTACATCTGTTTCTGTATAAAATTAGAGAAACGGCTTTTTTAATCGTATAAATAAATCGTATAAATATCGAAAAAAAAATGCATGTGTATATAAAATGAAACAGTGGATAGGTTCCGGGAAAATGTTGCCAAATTTCTTTTTTCGCCAAGGCACTTATACTGGAAAAGTACCTAAAGCACATTAAAATCGCGCAGTTAGGAGCTCATACAGTACAGCGTCGTCTATTGGCGGTTATTTTATTAGTAGCATCGGGAGGAAGATGTAAAGATGTACTTTAAATTCTCACCCATAGATTTTGAAAAATATTTTAAAAGAGCGGAGTTTAAATTAAATTTTGGTGACCTCCTTTATGAAAGATTAATAGTTATAAATGGGAATTTCACCAAATCAGCCAGCTATTGCCAAGTTGGCCAACATTTGGCGCTACTGTGGTAACCCTGCATTAGTATTTTTCAACAATTACTCATTTCAATGAGGTGGTCCAACCGGAATCTTGAGGGACACACAGAGACTTGGATTTTATATAAATAGATATAAATAGATATCAATGAATTGCACTACAAGATTATTGCTATAGAATATGGTATGGATAGCATTTATCGATCATTTACAAGACACTAAAAATAATTATGTTACATCACGATGTATGGAGAAAAATTGTTTGTGGTGTATTTTGCTCATGTTATACTATTTCAAAAGTATTTAAATTGATATATATCTCCGAAGTGCTCTATAACATGCTTACTATTGAATATAATGTGCATAGAATCCATCTTTCATATACAGGAGCACACAAAATAAATCAGTTACATTTCTCTCTCTATGAACAATAATTGATGGAAGTGCGTTTTCAGTTGTGAACACTTTTTTCAATTATAAAAATTGAATACTATTTAGTGTGCAGGAATTCTATAAATCATATACAGGGCTGCACAAAACACCTGAAGTAAATTTCGGTTTATTGACGGAAATTGTTGACGGGGAATCATATGATAAATGGATAGTTCATATACAGGGATGTACAAAAGTTTCAGTTATTTTTTCGACTTCGGTTGAAAGTGTGTTTTCAAACATGTTATATGTTTTACAAATTATTCCTTAGACATCATTTTTCACGTTTTTAAGCTATGAAATTTTATTATAGTAGTCTGAATGCGTTGAAAAATGTTTCATGATATGATTGACGCATGATTTTATTTTCTTCTTGATAATTTTAATGAAACTTTCTTAACGGTATGGAAGCTAAAGTGATAAAACTATTTTTGTAACGTTAAGTACCTTACCCTACGTTGTATACTTTTTTCTGTTTGGAACGATTTTATTTTCGTAATAATAGAGTTATTTATTAATATATTTATTGTACGGAATCCTCTGTGCGCGAGTAACACTTGCACTTGACCGTTTATTTCAACTGTTTTATAAATTTACGAAGCATATACAATCATATTCATGTGGCTAATAAAATTTAACGCTCTTCCCTCCGAACTTGACTATTTTTAAATTTTTCTTGCGCAATACCTTACAAAACTGCCCAGCAGAGGTGCATAACAATTGCATCCACAAGTTATTTTGCTACTGGAACAGCGAGTTCATATTTCAAGAAATGGACTGAAATCAGTAAAATTTCTGAAATTATTGATAAAAAATTCCTTGAGAAAATTCTGAAAAAACTTACTGCTATTCGCAAATTATGTTCTGAACTAAAAAAGCAAAACGAAATTCTTCTACCAATCAAATCTCTCTTGCAACTGACCCTGCTAATAGGCAGAAACAAAATGCTTCTCCTGTAGTTGAAACCGACAGTGATACTAAATTACGCAAAATATCTAAAAAATCGCTCGAAGAAAAGCGCACTGTACTTAAAATTGTTAATCAAAATTCAAATTCTCGGGACATGCCTATTTTTGATATTGTAAATGAATTGAGTAATTTGGGTTTCAGTGTTCACATTGTTGCTCAATTAAAAGATTTCCATACGAAATTACCTATACCCATCTTTCTGGTTAAGCTTTTTGCAAACGATAATTTTCCTCAAATTTTTAGCACTGAAGAAATCTTCGCATTTGTGGTAAAAATTGAAATTTACACATTTAAAGGCATTAAATAATGCTATCGATGTCAGGTTTCATCTAACTGCCGTTTTGACCCTGTTTGCGTAAAATCAGCAATCAAACATGACTCTAAGCTGATACGAGTGCTTGGAGAAAGGGATTTAAAGTTAATGAAATAAATTTTTTAAGTTGGCAATATTTAAGAACTTAAAATAATTGAATTAATAAAGTTAAGTTAAAATCTTAAAGGCATGAAATCCCTCTATCCAAAGACGCATACCGACCGGAAAATAGAGTGGTTAGACATTGCGTTAAAATGAAAATAGAATCAAAGCCATCTATCTAATTTTTAAGAATTCATTAAGTTGTAATAACATCTGTAAAATAAAGAAAGTAAAAAGACTCACCCGTATGATGTGTAGAGAAAGTAATACTCACAATTTCCAGACAATTAATTTTATTTCATATTAATGCAGACTTCAAGTTATTTATTCAAAAATTAAGTGCTTGGCCAAGCTGTATCTAAAATTTTTGTTAATCATTTAATTTACTAGTACAAAATAAACATATTAATTCTTTCTATTATATTGACGATGAGAAGAACCTTTTAGTTATATGGAAATAATAATAAATTATACTTGAAGATTGTTTATGTGTTGAAAAGTTTACTCCACTGTCTTATTTTGAAATATAAAGATCATAGACTATAATATTGAGTTCTAAACAGTTCCTGCGGAATGAGAATGTTCAAATAAAGAACGTTGGATGATGAGAGTTAGCAGCACATAGAATTGTAGATAGCAGCACACAGAGATCTTTTAGCTGTTCCAGAAGTTTGATGTAGGAGAATTTAAGTAAGTTCGCTCCGCACCCCTTTTCAGAAACTTTGTTGATCACCAGAGTAGAGGTACATTATTCTTCTTAAATTAATTTCATTAATCGAGGAGTAAGATTTTATAATTTTTGTTATGTAGTATTGCGCTGTTATTAAATTTCACCACTCGTAAGTTGAAAGTAAAGCTCTATCTTCAATGATAAAATGATTGTTGATGACCGATGTTGCAGAATGACACTTCTGGATATCTTATTTTCTCAATAAATGCTCAGGCAGCTGAAGCTACGCCGAGCTCACACACCAACGTCTGTCTGCTTAATCCTATAAATGACAGATTCAAAACAGATCTCAGCCTGAAAGAATGTGTAAGATTTTGAAAATGACCAATCCGATGCATTCAAGTACCGCGCGTCCATCCGGGAACGCATGAGTTCAATGAACTTTACGTGTGGGTGTCTCGCGATGTCACCGAATTGTACGAAAAAAATGGCGCAGAAATGTATCCTTTTATCAATGGCGGACAGAAAGCATCGCGCCAATATTTAAAAATAGAAAAATGCAGAAAACGTTAAATTAAATATCTCCAATATTTGTTGACGGATTTTGCTGCAACTTGTATCAAATTAATCAGAAAAATATACTCTATCTATTGACTATAGATTAAGCACGAAATATTAAAAAATAAGTTATTTTTATTTTCGTTGTTTTAAACTTATATAGAATGTAGAATCGCGATCTTTTCGGAAAAGTAAACACGAACGTAAAACTTTGTTTACACATATTATTGTAATTGTTTAGTTTAATAAATTTTAATAAATGATTGAAAGATAGAATTTAAGTTTGATTGAGGAAAATAAATAAAATTTAGAATAACTTTATTAAGAGGAAACTTAAATATTTTGAAGAGAATTTTCTAGATTTGAAGTTGAGTTTAAAATGAATAAATATTAATTTAAGATTGAGGAAGATAAATAAATAATAAAATTGAGATTATTTACTACTAGAGATGTTGCATTTTATAACATAAGCAATCTAGTATTACAGATCCCTCTTACTGCAACGCGCTAATTGTTCCGGTAAACATACCGCGAACGTTAGTGGTTGCTCTATAAACCAGAAAAATTCCAAAGTTAATCGTTCTATTAAAAACTGTAACAAAATTGATACAGATAAAACTTTTGCCGAGATTCCTAATGGTTCCGGAAGTAGCTCGAATGTTCTCACTAATTCTGATTTTCCAGAACTTCGCAGTAAAATGAATTCAAAAGAAATTTCTAATATTACTACTGCCAATGCACTTGGCTTCTCTAAAATTGATTTTTCTGAGCTCTTTCAAAACCTTCATCCTTTTATCTAAAAACTTAAATTAATCACTGTTTTGCTATAAAAAAACAATAATCTCTCTACTAAATTAGGCCTTCCTACATCTAACTTATTCAGACAAACAGTGGCACTTCTGCGTCGGTTGTTTCGTCTGAATAATCCTTTTTCTCTGCCTTTCCATTCATTTTTCTACTCTCCGGCGACTAGTAATTTGATTTGTTGGTGTGCTTTTCTCTCATTGGCTACTGAACTTGCTTATTGTATACTTTCAGATTTCTTCAACTACTTTTCCAGATACAATTTGATTGGTTGGTGTGCTTCACTGTCATTGTCTAATAAACCTTAATGTAAAATCCTTTCAGTTTTATGCTTTTTTCCGAATTTTAGCAGTTTTTTAGGTCACAGGCTATCGAAGCCTGAGAACTAATGTGACCGCATATTCTGTATATACGTACGTATGTACACATATATTTATATACGTATGTATGTACATAACGCGATAACTCTTGATAGAAATATCCGATTTCCTTCAATTTTTATTCTAGGTTCATTTTGATAACGTGCTTCCCTGATTAGATTTGGCGATTCATTGTTTAAGTATAAAGGGGAACGGGGGACTAATCCCTTCTTAATTTACATAAATGGGGTTTTCGTGCAAGAATTATCCGATCTGCTTCAATTTTTTTTCTAGGTTCATTCGGATAAGGCACTTCCCTGATTACATTTGGTGGTTTATTGGTTAAGGATAAGGAGGGGGGGACGGTGTCTAATGACCCACTAATTTAGATAAATGTTTTTTTCATATAGAATTATCTGATTTGCTTCAAATTTGGTATACCGATTTATTCTGATAAGACGCTTCCCTGATTAGATTTGGAGATTCATTGGTAAATATAAAAGGGGGAAACGGGAGCTAATCTCCCTTAATTTATTTTTTGACGGACATTATTCGTTGAAATAAGAGTATAATATAGAATTAGTGTGAACATCCTGTGAGTTCAATGCCATCAGTTTAACTGGGTACTTTTCTTTATTTATTGCATTATTTTTATAATGTTTAGAGCCTGATTTAGGTTTTTTTATGATGAGAAGCTGCTTACTTTTCTGAGGCTTGCCACTATTTCTGCCAGTTTCTGTATGTTTAGACTTTATTACATACTCATCATACGTAGCATAGGGTAAGTCTTGTAATCGTTTTAAAAATGGAAAAAAATTGACACTGGAGATTCCGAAAAACATATTTTTAGAAAAAAAATTGCCGTCCGTCTGTCTGTGTGTCTGTAAACGCTCCATCTCACTAACAAATTGAGATAGAGTCTTGAAATTTGGTGTGTACTTAGTATGTAATAATTTGAAGAAGCCTATTGAATATCAGTACCCTCTATTATCTGGAACTATTTGTTTTCAAAAATCTCGAAATATTCGTTCTGATAAAAGGTATATAAAAGTTTTCGAAATTGTTTATTTTAAGGAGTGAATATAAAAGAAAATAAAAAAAACACAAATTTTGCATAAAGAATGAAGTCGATCGGATAATTAGTTACCTAGATATTTGTAATCATATTTTCCACACTCTTTGATTTTTCGTGACCCTGTATTTAACTCAAATTTCAATTCAAAGATATGTTTTAATTGGAAATGAGACGCTTAATCCGACGCAGTAAAGTGTTAGTTAATATGATTATCATTTTTGGAATTATAAGGATTTTTCTTTTACGAAATTCGGTACCACTTGATTAACCCGTCGCGTCGACCCAAAAACTATCGCCAAACTATAAGATTAAATGTCAATAACGACTTATAGTAAATGTCACATTCATTTGACATTAAACACATTAGACATGTTTGTTACGTCATCAAGTGATTTTTAATTCGACGTTTCATTTGTACTTTTATTACTCTTTTACTAATTTTTTTTTCTTTCGTTATTTAAAAATTATGCCAATTTGTATAATTTTGGAGTAGTTTGGCGATTTATATAATTTGTCGAAATTGGTCAATGATATAATCAAGTAGTACTCGCAATTCAGTAATAGAGCATTATTGTGTATTAAAAATATTTAAATATACGTTTAAATTTTATTTTGGAATTGCAATGCATTTTATAAATAGTTTACACATGTTTTATTTTCATATTTTATATTATCCATATCGGTGATGGGTAAGTGCCCCCAACGATGGGATGGCCCCTAACAACTAGTTGATTATACATCTGATTTATTCGTACTGTAGGTGTGGGGCCTTCGACCCCAGGTACTGCGCTAATTTCTTCCTCCAAGTTCCAAGATAGGGGGAAGGAAATCATAAAAAAAATTCACATTCACCATATTTCCGTCCTAGGGAACTGTGTAAAACTGTTAATAGGCATATATGTTTATTAATATCATGAGTGTATAATATATCAAGAAATGTTAAATTAATATAAATTTTTAAGACATTTTATGAATTCCAAAATTTTAAAGAAACATTCTGTGTAAAAGTAACTAGAGCAGAAAATAATGATGCAATTTTTTTTAGTATACGATAATTGCGATATTTTATGGAGAAAAGGATTTTTACATTCTTAAATATTTTTTTGGCAATAACCACGTTGAATATATTATTAAAAATGAAACATGTGGAAGGTTTTTTTTATATTTCTGCTTTGCGTGTTTTATACATAGTTAATTTCATAGAATTGTTTTTCTTTTCAAAATGCTTCTTAGCGAATATTTAGGTACATTAAATGAAGATTTATCGCCTGTTTTTATGACTTTAACAAGCTCATCCAAAAAATTAAATTGCCAGAAAATTAGTTTTCTTAATTTGTCTTTGCTTCCCATCATTTTACTTTGTAGTAAAACTTTAATGAAAGTATGTTTTCATTTAAAGTTATATTTGAAGAATTTTATGTTAATTTCGAAAATGTATCAACTTTTAAAGAATGGTATCAATTTAAATAATTTGAAACTGCTGACTGGACTCAGCTTTATTTATTTATGAAGAAGTTACGTTATAATTAAAAATAGGAAAAAGCTACAAATTTTGGATAATTACATTTCCTTTATTCATTTCAATAACTATAAAAGTCACAGAATCAAACATTTTAAGAAATCAACAAAAGCTTTTGCTAAATTGTTTAAGAACTTTTTGGAGGGGCTCAATACATTTCTAAAATTTGTAAATTTGTAAATTCGTTATCAGTTATTTATTTTATACGAAAAATTTTTTTTTTTTTAAGATTCAAAACTCTTTGGACTTATGTTGTTTTTGCTAGAAATGGCAGTTAGTGTCCTACAAATGCTAGAGGAGTATCAATCATATTTTTATAAGGAATTTTACAAAATAGACGTTAATCAACTTGTATATATTAAGAATTAACATTAAGCATAGATGTCAAATATTAAGGATTTGAATGTCACCATTTTCGAATAGTAATATTCTCTCTTTAAAAAAATCGCGAAATTCTGCGATTAAATAAGGCAAGGATTAATATTCGGAAATACTGGTATGCTAAATTATTAATTCTTGGCACCTTTTCATTAAGGCACATACTTATATTCACCTTCGTGTTCGATCACTTTTTTATTGTTGTTGTTATGTTGTTGGTCAATGCATTTTAGTACAGTTTTTCTTTTTTTGCAATAAATGATAATGTCCCAGTGTCTTTTGATTAGCAATGAATAAATAGACAGATGTAGTTTTGACCTAGACATGTGAGTTCTTAACACAATATATATTCCAAACGGAAAAGTCAAAACATATATTAAAATGTTTATTTCCTTAAAGACGTTACTGAAAACGTTAAAAGTAAATTAAAAACCTATACTGACATGTTTCAACTCCTTCACCGAGTTGTCATCAGAATGTATAACAGAAATTACAAATACAATGCGTATGAAAAATGGAAAAAAAAATCCTCGAATACAAACAAGTAAACATATAACGCGCCCTATACTTTTGTTATCGCATGTGTTTGGTTATATGGTTATTAGTGGACGTAATTAAGGCTTATTACTCGTACTTACTTACATGTGAGTTCATTTTCAAGGACACATTTACATAAATGTGCACAAAAAATTAAACTCATGCAATTTTTGAATTGACCAATTCATTTAAATAGGCTATTTAAAAAAATATTTCTTATAATAAGTTAAACAAGCCATTAAAACATTTCAAGCAGATTTTAAGCTCTGTAGAATTTTCGTAACCTTAGAGAATTTTTCAGCCTTATTTTGGAATTCAAAGAAAGGTTATATGGCATAAAGATTCACTTTCATGTTGCTGTTTTTTAACTAGTATACGAAAAGTATACGCTGAGTTAAAAGTATATAACTTAATTAGAATGCTTTTAATGTGTTTATTTAAGCAATGAGGCACATGAAACCCTTAATGCACTCATATAACTATAAGGTTATTTTTTTTTCATTAGAGAATTTACTTAAATGCACCACTCATCTGTACCAATCCTCCGAATATATTTTTGTTCTTAGCTGCTTTTTTCAGCTGCTAGCAATCTGCAACCGACGGATTTGTTCAGATTCACATTCCACTCAACAACATACGTTTCAAAAACTCCCTTCTTTGAAAATTTAAAAGACATCAAATATGAGAATGCCATTTTTCTTAAAAACTTTACCGAAAACATCTTAAAGCTTCTGCATTTACCGAAAATATTTACTACAAATTGCACTTAAAATACACATCCATAAGTGGAACTAATGGATGTAAAATTGTTTCTTACTTTAAATTATATAGCTAAAAAGCAGAAATAATGCTAATTAATTTCTTGAACATTTATGTCTGTGTAGTATTCGAAAACAATTTTAATTGCCAAGCTTTATATTTTAATTCTGCTTTAAAAAATTCAAGAAAATAGGTTAGGTTTTCTTTGTGTGAGTGTTTCTTTGACGAAAATGATTACTTCTCGTACTCAGATTTTAATTTATTTTTTCATTATTGGAGAAGGTTTATTTCAGTATAGTTATTATTAATTTCTATTGTTGTTAATTTAATCAAGGCGAGGCTTTATAAATTTCATCATAATTCAGTAATGATATGTTGATTGCCTGTCTATTTTTACCGGGCTGCCAAGAAGGGTTAAGTCTTTCACGCTTATCTGGGTATGTGAATTTCTTTCTACCCTCGAAACATCCCAACGGCTGGATGGATTTTAATGAATGAGGTCTCTATCGATTCGTCTTAACCGTCCGATGGCTATAGGCTAGGTTTTGTTTTTATAAATTCAAAATGGCGGCCGTAAAACGCAAAGTGGCGGTAGAGACGAAAAAAAAATTACGCACCCTTTTGAGTGGCATACCATTGGATACGTCTTTCAAAATGAAGACCATGTTTCATTGACTATTTTACAGTCAGAAGCTTCGTTTAAATATTACACAACCTAGAAGTTGTGTAGGTAGGATCTTTAGTTTTACTGCAACTGTAACCTTCATAGACATCTACAGGCCTCATCAAAACAGTGTTTATAGATAGGAACTAACAATTAAACAAAACTTAAAAGTAATCAATACAAGTAAATAAAAAAAAAAAATGGTAAGTAATATAAAAAATAGTTTCACATTGATGAGAAATAATTAATTAGTTCGTTTTTTACGTAGTCGGGTTTTTTTTCATTTTTTAAATTTAATTTTTACTTGTTTGTCCTTTTTTTTCGATATTTTAGGCTGTAACTATCCTAAACTTGGTTAGACACCACGAAAAGAGTATCCCAGATATTTGTAAAAAATTCTCCCGAACCCAGTTTGACTTATTCCTTATACTATTGTATAGTACATCAACAGTGTAGCAAAAATTAGTATTACCACATAGTGGTATCGCGTTTTTAAAAAAAAGTTATAACCAGGTATACCTTAAGAGTTTATTCTGTTTAACTTAAAAATGTAAATGTATTTATGAAAAATGTTTCAATAATGAGTTCTAGGCCTTCAAAATGCAAACTCTAGTGCGCATTTATATAATCTAATGTATAGGCGGAGTAAAATCGGACCCCTGTCCTTTGATCGGAAGTTTAATATTGCCAAGCGTGTGATGGATTTCCGGAAAGATATGTTGTAAGGTATAAAACATTGTTTAACATATGCAACATGCACTACTGCAATTCAAAAGGGTTGTCGGATGCTCGTATTCAGCACCTACCTCAACCTAGAAAACCTCGGTCGAACGCACAAATGGGATTCATCATTAATCTGATTGGATTTCAACAGCGATCAATCGAATCAGTTAAATCGTGAATTTCATTTGAGCATTCGGCTTAGGATTTCTAGGTTGAGGATAAGGTGAATAGGAGCATAAGTAAAATGGATTCGTAAAAGTTGTCCAGGTAGTCCAGTTGGCAGAGCATTCATATGTACACGAAACGTCCCTGGTTCGACTCATGGCTTGGACTCTTTTTATTTTCTTTTATCATTACAAGAAGAAAGTATTGGATTCGTGAAAATTTTCTACTTCCGGTTTTCGACGAACTTATACGTTTTAGAATGTCCTGAACACGATTTGGTGGTTTTTAGAAAATGTCTGTCTGTCACTCTGTTACTCTGTGAGTCTGTATGGGACAGAAATTTTGTGAACGCTCTATCTCAAGAACTAATGCACGGAATTTCACAAAACTTTAGATTCAGTTAGACCTTGATATAAAATGGTTCTGATTAGTTTTTGGTGAAAATCGCCCAACAGGTGGTGCTGCTATTCGGCATTTTTCAGAATTTCTGCAATAGCTATATCTCAAGAACTACTGCACGGATTTTCATAAAACTTCAGATTCAGTTATTCGAGGATATAGTTTGCTGCTGAATAGTTTTTGGTGAAAATAGTCTAACAGGTGGCTCTGCTATGCTGCATTAGTCATGATTATCGCAATAACACTAACTCAAGAAAAAATGCACAAATTTTCATCAAACTTCAGATTCAAATAGTGTCTGATATAAATTAGTGCTGTTTACATTTTGGTGTAAATCGCCCAAAAGGTGGCACTGCTATGCAGAATTTTTTACAATTTCCGCAATAGCTGTATCTAAAGAACTAATGCATGTATTTTCATCAAACTTCAGATTCAGTTACTTCCTGGTATAAATTGGTCCAATTTAGTTTTTGGTGTAAATCGCCCAACAGGTGGAGCTGCTATTCAGAATTTTTTACAATTTCCACAATAGCTCTATCTAAAAAAACTAATGCACGCATTTTCATCAAACTTCAGATTCAGTCAAAAGTCGTCAAAGTTGTTGATAATTTGATTTTGGTGTAAATGATCTAACCAGTGGTGCTGATATGCTGCATTTTTCAGGAAGTATTAACATGTATGAGACAGAAAAAAGTTTTAGGATTGCCACATCCGACTACTTTTACTCTGTTTGGGAAATTTTTAACTCGTAGAATTTCATTATTAATTTAGTTTGATATAGATAAAAGTGAAAAAAAACATAACTAAACTAAGTTGAATCGCACACTTATGCACAGAACTGCCCTTCTGACTAAAATCCTGACTGTGAGAACAAACAACCTATCGTATATGGAATCTATTAAGTGGAGTAATCGTGCTATCATTAAAAGCGTTTACTTTAGCTTTGGTAAGCTTACTGAGGTAGTATATCTGCAAGTTTGTTTCATAAATTATTGACGATAACGAGTGGTGAAAGAAGAGATGTGTACAGTGTTAGATGTAGTTTCTAAATATATAAGGTTCGGTGGAGAATAGCGCCGGGGTCGATTCCCCATTATTGTGCGCGATAGTCATTTGAATATATTATTAAAGTACACAGAAATACTATATATTTTCAAAATAGGAATCGCATATTCTGGAATATATAAATGTATATTACAGACACACATAAAAAAGTTTAACATGTTATCATCAATTAGGTTTGAAAATGAGCAATATTGGCAACAATATGATTATCAATCAATGCAGACAAAAAAAGGTATAATAAACAGAAAACATTCGGTCGTGCCAAACCATTCCCGTTAAATTATGTCATCGTGCAATAATAAATGTAATAAATTTGAAATAATCAATTTAAATTCGATTTTTTCCTTAAACTACACTTACCGTAAGGAAACTACACTTTGCGACACATTTTGAAGTTTTTATCACACCAGTGGGTCTGTTTAAGTAATCGAAAACTGACTATTGATAAATGTTAACACATTTTTTTGTTACAAAATGGTGTATTGCACCAATTTTAATCTTTAATATTAATTGAGAAATCTAGGTTTAAAGATGCCACAAAGTTGGCCCATCGGGTGGGGTTACTTTGTGATTAGTGAATTTTTGCCTTGAAATACAAGAAAAAGAATTCGTGAATTGCTTATTCTCTGAAAATCATGCTGTAAACAATTTAAATTACTAAAACTATGTTTAAATGTGGCTAATTTGTTCCACTGTTCTACTCTAGCTTCGCTGCAAAGAATCGAATAACATTTTACCTTAAATGTATTTTCCCTTAAATGCATCATATCTTTAATCAAGTGCCCTTGAAGAGGAATGAATGGTTCCGAGAATAAGATCTCTTTCTCCAGTCGATGAGAAAAATTTCTGAGAATGTGGCATATCCGGTCTGAAACGTATTCAGAACTTTGCCAAATGCAAAAAATTAAGGGGATACTTTTATACCTTTCTGGAAGATTGCCCCTTTGTCTTTGTTCTTTCCCTCCGGTGAGAAATGCCACTTCTTTTCTGTCGATATACGCAGTAGCCACGTCGCTTCTTCTGGTTTTTATGACATTTTTAGTACTAACGTTTCAGCCCGGCGGGACATTCAACTTTTTTCATCTTTAGTAACCTGACTTTTTGTTATTTCACCCTCTTCTTATTCAACTCTTCCAAGAAAACTTTTCCCACCCTTTCCGTCACTTCGAGGACTATTTTTGGAGGCCGTTTCAAAACTCTGTTTCTATTCAGTGGATAGATTCCGATCGCCCGAAATCCCAACTTCAGATTGTTCTTGATATAAGCTCTTTTAGAAGAGGCGAAAATTCGTTTTAGGTACATTTGTACATCTACTATCAGAGATAATTTTTTCCAACTTGACAACACTCTTCTTCAGTGGGATTTTAAAGAAAGGAAAAAGGCCACATCAAGGGCTGCAGGGATGAGTCGAATTCTGAAAAAATGAGAGACGAACTTAATGTTATTTTTCTCACAAAGACGTACCAATTCTACACCTATATGAGAGCTGAAATTGTCTTTGGACTATATTGCGTTCTCATAATGTTTCACGTCTATTTTAAAACTAAAAACAAAAATATATTTTTAATTTTTAAACGGTAACCTTGAGTGGCTAATTTACGAGGGAGTCAATTTATCACAAAGTAGTCCCATTATCTATATTTTGATTGTGCTGCTATATCTCACAGAAATATCACTTGTCAAGGGTTATATTACTCCACCTTCTGACATAATAACAACAAAGAATATTTACCTATGTTAGGTGATTCTCATATGCGTTAGACTTCAGCACACAAAGTTTCCGGCTTTCGAGGCAACAACGCAGGAGCAGGGTGTAATCATACACCGGCCAGAGAAAACACACGACGTCTTAGAGCTTCACACAATGGTCGCTAGGTCATGTGGCGCACTGTACTAGGATATAGCACTTCTATTTGCTTACCTGCCATAAGGAGCGGGAGATTAGAAATACGAAAACTAGTCCATGTGTTACAAAGTACACCACCAGTCACAAAAGTAACCCCATCTTACGGTATTGAATTAAAGATCTAAGTTTTATATTTATTTTTTGCAGCGAATGAATTTGGATAACTTTTTAAGGCTCTATTTTTAAGAGGATAGAAATAAAAAGACATTATTTATTTTAAAAATATGTAATTCTTTGTGTGGTGGATCTTATTCAATCAATCTATTTAATCCACTCAGCATATAAAAGAAAAGTTTGAATGCATTGTTTATTTTCTTAAATCCTGTCTTTTCTTGTTTCATTTTCTAGCTATTTACAACGATAATTACACTTGATAGCTTTAAAATAGATATAAAATGGAAAAATGCATTAAGTCATTGTCTCTGACAAGACAGCCATTTCTCTAAAATTTTGGAATTTTATCTCTGTTACATTAGCAATTTTTCTGCGAGGTAAATAGAGAATTCACTTTTTCCATATTTTTTCATAGAATAGATTTAAACTTAATGCTCTGATTTATTATTTATTTATTTATGTCAGTTTTTTTGGTGGGCAATTTACTGTGCAGTAAATATCTCTTTTCTGTCGAATCTTATGTTTTCATCAACAAGAGCGAAATATACTATTCAAAATCTATTTCTGTGGCATTAAATTGCTTGTTTATGCCAAGTAAATCAAATTTTATTTGCTTATTAAATTAATAAATTTCCCTTAATATGCTGTAGGATAATTCATAAATTCTTCCGTTTCTTTGTGACGTATAATGCGGCAATAATCAAATGAAGCTAGAAAATATCATTTTTAATTAGATTTCAATTTTTAAAATTCATTAGGTTAGATTTTTTTTTTATGTTTCCTTAGCGAAAGATACGTATTTCTTCTGCAATAAACAAATCTAAAATGTTTATCAATGAAATTAATATGTTTATTTATGTTTACATAATAAACATTATAGTGACATAAAATTAGCTAATTTGTGTACGCAGATATTTATTAGAAAATGAAATTGAATATATGCTTTTCAGTAAAACTAAAATAATTATTGTTTCAAAATTTCTTTTAGTTGTTTAAAGTTAACTGGTTATTGAATTCTTTAAAATGACATAAATCTCCAAAATAATCTGGATCCATACAAAAAGAAATTTAAATATGGTGTAAACTTGAAGATACTGACATTAAGAGATCTATAATAGAAACGCCATCATCGCTGATTGATTCGCTAACACTGTAATGCTTTGCTTATAAATCCATGTTAATTGAATTAGCCGCTTTTATGAATCGATAGTTAATGTAATCAGTAGCTTAAATGAATCAACTGTAAATTGAATCAGTAGCTTACATGAATCAACTGCAAATTGAATCATCCGCATATATAAATCAGGCAATAGAATTACGTTCTTATATAAATCAGCGACTTATTAAATCAATAATTGATTGAATCAGTCTTATACATAAATCTAAGGTCCATTGAATAATCTGTTAGGAACAGTTAATTGTGTAGCTGCGTATACGATTGCCAGCACATAAGCAACTTATTATTGACAGTTTACTCATTATGTTATCTATCTTGAAAAAAAAAACATACTGTTTGAATTCTAAGTAAAGTTATGATATTTTAGAAATAGTTTCATTATATGTGGTGGGAATAGTCTCCCACATCTTTCTGTCCTTATCCCGAAATTATTTAAATTATTTTTAGAAGAGAACATGATTTAATAATCGAAGGATAATTCTTCTACAGTGTATTTTTTATTAATAATTATTTTTTGAATTTGTGAACGATTTATTATTTTTATGTATTAAAAAATGTGTGTTGTGTTTTTTTATTATTATTACTTGTACTCAACATGGATTTAGATCACCGGGGATTTTTCTATTGCTCCAACTGAAACGGCCAGATTGAATTTTACGATTCGGAAAAGATTTTACAGCAGTTTTTATAACTTAAAATTTACAGCAGTTGAAGGGTCAGTCGCTGCATGTGGTCATGTCACGTGACTACTTGTTGGCTTAGTGTGTGCCCGGTAGGTGTATTTTGCCACCAACAACTATTTAGTGTGTTCCAATAACTAGAAAGCAGGGAAGTGCCACTTTTCATCTAGCAAAGTAGTTGTCTCACAGCCACTGAGAGATGACTTCTCATTAGATTATCATTAGCCGCCTTGAATTTGTTAATTCGAGTGCAGGGTCAAGATTGCTTTTTACTATGATTTCTCGTTTTGAACATGGTCTACGTCTGATAAACTTGCCGTCTTGAATTTGGACGATACATGACCATGATTAATGTTTTAGACTTGTTGTGCCCGCAGTTCAAGAGTTTTTTTTCTACGTTTGTAAGCTATAAATGTCAATAAAATTGCAGATTTATGTGTGTTGCTAGGCAGGGCGGTATTAATTAAAACTCAAATAAGAGTGGATTCAATGTACCAGGTGCAGAATCATCTGTCATTAAGAACAGCATATTTTATATTTGCATTCATTGATATGATGAGAAAGCTTTCGATGAAGGCAGTAGTTATGTTGAACAAAGTATCTTTTCTTATCATTTTCATCTTTTAAATACAAAATTAAAATTACATTTGATATTTTATGTGTATTTCATTTCCGTTAATATTCTGAAAATCAAATCAATTTAGAGAGCCAACCGTTCAATGGGGTTCGATGGGGAAGGTTGTCCCAGTGTCCTTCTGACCTTCATATAAAAACTATTAATTAATGTTTTAAAGAAAATTTCATATGTGATTAAGCTTTAAGTTTAGCTGATTGTACAAACTAAAAAAATAAAATTAAAAAATTAATAAAAAATATTGAAGAAAGAAAGGGAAAACAAGCCTTTGTCTACTCTATGTTATTTATTCTTACTTCAACAATGTTAGGAAGATTATTATAAAAAAGTTCTATTTCTGACAATTTTAATTGAAATGCAAACATAGATTATTTGCCGCAAGAATTATCTCCTCTTCGGACGGTAAGTTTGGGGATATCCTTCCCCTTCGATTGATTAATATGTTACCTAGATCGCAGCTTGAATACACTTTGTGCATTTCTCAACTATTTCTGGTGGCAGGTAAATGTCTTGCAACAATGGTCAAATTAAAAAGTTTCATTGTTTCCTTTTCTGTATATATATATGTATATATATATATATATATATCTTATACTATAATGCGAGCAAAAATTGTGTGTGTGTGTGTACGTGTGTGTATGTAAATTTTATCTTAAAAACGGCTCTAACGATTTTGACGAAATTTTGTACTTTACCATTTTCGGGCATGATAAGACCATTGGGCTAGGTCACATGTTCGAGAAAATTCGATTAGTGGGTCATTTTGGGTCGTAATGGGTCAAGGTCAGGCTAATTATATCTAAAAAACGACTCAATCGATTTTGACCAAATTTCACATCCAACCGTTTTTCGACACGAAGAAACTTTTGGGCTACGTCACATGTTCGAGGAACTTCGATTAGTGGGTCATTTTGGGGTCACAATGGGTCAAGCCAATTTTATCTAAAAAACGGCTCTAACGATTTTCACTAAACTCTATATTCTATAGTTTTGGATTACGAGAAAACTATTGGGCTAAGTCACATGTTCGAGAAAATTCGATTAGTGGGTCATTTTTGGGTCACAGTGTGTCAAGCTAAGTTTATCCAGAAAACGCCTCTAACGATTTTGACGAAATTTTGCACCCTACTGTTTTCGGGCACGAAAAGACCATTGGGATGGGTCTCGTGTTCGAAAAAATTCGATTAGTGGGGCATTTTGGGTCATATTGGGTCAGGGTCTAGCTAATTATATCTAGAGAACGCTCAATCGATTTTGACTAAATTTTGTATCTAACCATTTTCGGGCACGAAAAGACCATTGGGATGGGTGTTGTCTTCAAGAAAATTCGATTAGGTGATCATTTTGGGTCATAATGGGTCAGGGTCAAGCTAATTATATCTAAAGAACGGCTCAATAGATTTTGACTAAATTTTGTATCTAACCATTTTCGGGCACGAAAAGACCATTGGGATGGGTCTCGTATTCGAGAAGATTCGATTAGTGGGTCGTTTTGGGTCATAATGGGTCAGGGTCAAGCTAATTATATCTAAAGAACGGCTCAATCGATTTTGACTAAATTTTGTTTCTAACCATTTTCGGGCACGAAAAGACCATTGGGATGGGTCACATGTTTGAGAAAATTAGATTAGTGGGTCATTTTTGGGTCACTGTGGGTCAAGCTATTTTTATCTAAAAAACGGCTCATTGATTTTCACTAAACTCTATATTCTACAGTTTTGGATTGCGAGAAGACTATTGGGCTAAGTCACATGTTCGAGAAAATTCGATTAGGGGGTCATTTTTGGGTCACCTTGGGTCAAGCTAAGTTTATCTATATATCTTCTTTAACGATTTTGACGAAATTTTCCACCGTACTGTTTTCAGGAACGAAAAGAGCATTGGGATGGGTCTCGTGTTCGAGAAAATTCGATTAGTGGGTCATTTTGGGTCATAATGGGTCAGGGTCAAAGTCATTATATCTAGAGAACGGCTCAATCGATTTTCACGAAATTTTGTATTTTACCATTTTCGTGCATGATAAGACCGTTGGGCTAGGTCACGTGTTCGAAAAAATTCGATTAGTGCGTCATTTTGGGTCGTAATGGGTCAAGGTCAAGCTAATTATATCTAAAAAACGGCTCAATCGATTTTGACCAAATTTCACATCCAACCGTTTTTCGACACGAAGAAACTATTGGGCTAGGTCACATGTTCGAGAAACTTTGATTAATGGGTCATTTTTGAATTACTATGGGTCAAGCCAATTTTATCTAAAAACGGCTCTAAAGATTTTCACTAAACTCTATATTCTACAGTTTTGAATTATGAGAAAACTATTAGGCCAAGTCACATGTTCGAGAAAATTCTATTAGTGGGTCATTTTTGAGTCACCGTGTGTCAAGCTAAGTTTATCTAGATAACTTCTTTACCGATTTTGACGAAATTTTGCACCCTACTGTTTTCGGGCACGAAAAGACCATTGGGATGGGTCTGGCGTTCGGGAAAATTCGATTAGTGGGTCATTTTGGGTCATAATGGGTCAGGGTCAAACTAATTATATCTAGAGAACGGCTCAATCGATTTTGACGAAATTTTGTATCTAACCATTTTCGGGCAACAAAAAAACCATTGGGATGGGTAGCGTGTCCAAGAAATTTCGATTAGTGGGTCGTTTTCGGGTCACTGTGGGTCAAGCTATTTTTATCTAAAAAACGGCTCTACCGATTTTCACTAAAGGTCTTCTATATTCTTTTATATTCTTCTATATTCTTCTATATTCTTTTCTATATTCTACAGTTTTGGATTACGAGAAGACCATTGAGCTAAGTCATATGTTCGAGGGAATTCGATTAGTGAATCATTTTTGGGTCACAGTGGGTCAAGCTAAGGTTATCTAGATAACGGCTCAAACGATTTTGGCGAAATTTTGCACCTTACTGTTTTCGGGCACGAAAAGATCATTGGGATGGGTCTCTTGTTCGAGGAAATTTGATTAGTGGGTCATTTTGGATCCTAATGGGTCAAGGTCAAGCTAATTATATCTAGAGAACGGCTCAATCGATTTTGGCGAAATTTTGTATCTAACCATTTTCGGGCAACAAAAAAGCAATTGGGATGGGTAACGTGTTCAAGAAAATTCGATTAGTGGGTCATTTTGGGGTCACCGTGGGTCCAGCTAAGTTTATCTAGATAACGGCACTACGATTTGACGAAATTCTGTATTCTATAGTTTTCGGGCACGAAAATACCATTGGGAGGGGTCTCGTGTTCGAGAAAATTCGATTAGTGGGTCATTATGGGTCAGGATCAAGCTAATTACATCTAAAAAATCGGCTCAAGACATTTTCCCAAATTGTTTTAATATACGGCCGTTTCTGGTCATGAGAGGACCATTGGGCTAAGTCACATGTTCGAGAAAATTCAATTAGCGTGTCATTTTGCGTCACAATGGGCCGAGGTCAAGCTAATTGAATCTAAAAACATGCTCAAAACGTTTAGACCAAATGTTATAGTAAGTATACCGTTTCTGGGCATGAGAAGAGAATTGGGCTAAGTGTCACATGTTCGAGAAAATTTGATTAGTGGGTCATTTTGGGTCACAATGGGTCAGGGTCCAGCTAATTTTATCTAAAAAACGGCTTAAACGATTTTGACTAAATTTTGTATTCTATCGTTTTCGGGCTCGAGAAGACCATTGGGTTAGGTCGCATGTTCAAGAAAATTCGATTAGTGGGTCATTTTGGATCACAATGGATCAAGGTCAAGCTAATTGTATTTAAAACGCGCTTCAAAACATTTTGACATAATTTTGTATAATACCGTTTCCGGGCATTATAAGAGCATTGGGCAGGGTCGCGCGTTCAAGAAAATTCAATCAATGGGTCATTTTGGGTCCTAATGGATCAGGATCAAGCTAACTGTATCTAAAAAACCGCTCAAAAGATTTTGACAAAACTTTTGTACTACACCGTTTCTGGACAAGATAAAACCATTGGGCTGGGTCGCATGCTCAAGAAAATTCTATTAGTGGGTCATTTTGGTGATAATGGGTCGGGGTCAATCTACCGGCATCTCAAAAAGGTTCAAAAAATTTTGGCAATTTATTTTGTTATACCGTTTTACAGTGCAAAACGACCGTTGAAATGGCTCACATCTGTCGATGAATTTCGGTTAGTGGTTTTTTTTGAATCAACGTGGATCAAGCTTATTTTACCTAGAAAACAACTAACGATTTTCACTAAATTTTGTATTCCATCGTTTTCAGGCTCGAGAAGAGCATTGTGATAGGTCGCATGTTCGAAAAAATTCGATTAGTGGGTCATTTTGGGTCACTATGTTTCACGGTCAAGCTAATTGCATCTAAAAGAGCAAGAATGATTCAGTGGGTAAAATATATTGAGATAAACAGAAAGCTAATTTTGATCGAGCTTAGCTCGGTCATTCCTGCTAGTACGTATAAATCCAGTAAGTTTTCCTTAAATTTTACGGAATATGTCTGTATTGCTTTCAAAACAGTACAAGTTTCGTAAATGATGTTCTTTCATTTTTAAAAAATAATAAGCTAACATATTTTTACGATACTAAAAAAAACATTAAAATATCATTATTTTTTTTTTTTAAGTCTGAGAAAGTTGAAAAGGAAATATTACAGTTTCTTTTTCATTATGATTTCAAAATAAAGTTTGACTTATTTATCGCAAACTATTTTTTTTTTAATTATCTGTAGGATGTTCTAAAATGAAAAAAACTATTTTTAATTTTAATATTATGTATCTATTCACTATAACAGATTAGCACATAAAACTTAAAACAAATCTGAAATATAATAAAGAAATTATCATAAAATGGACGTTTTTCTAAGTTATGATAAGCAATAAAGAAAATTTATTTTAATATCTTGTAGTAAGTAACTTTTAGTTTCCAGTAGATCATCACATAAATAATTTGTAAATTTTCAAAAATGTACATATTTAAAAAGTATACATCGGTATTCTTGCAAAAATAAATGAATAAATAAATAAATAAATAAATATAATATTACAAGAAAAAATTTAAAATCTTCCAAAAAAGAAGCAATCACTATTCTTAATACACTTTTTCATGCATGCAATATTGTAAAGGCTAAAATTAGTTTTTTATAAATCATGAAATTATAAAGCTAAATATTCAAAATTATGGAAAGAAAATCTGTAAAACATCCAGAATTGTATGCTCAATCGAAAAATATTATCGCTGCAAAAATACGTTCCTTATTTAACATCTTTCCGTTTCTTCATAAAAGGCATCTGAGATAAATATCTATACTTAAAAACGTTGTTAGTTATCCGTGACTTGGTTAAGGGAAATATGCTGAAGAGGCCAGTTTTTTTGTTCGAATCGCGTGGGCAAGTGTTGTTTTTTGCTGTTGTTTGTATTAAATCCAGATATTCTGAACTTAATATAAACATGTATTTAAAAAGTGAACAGTGAAATTCATAAAAATTGTAAGTTTGTCCTTGAAAAATTATATTTTGTCTTTGAAACGTAAATTTTTAAAAACGGAAAAAATTGTGAAAAAACGGAAATTTTTCTGGAATTTATGGATAAAAAAATTTCGTTAAAATACGGAAATACCACGGTGTCTTAACTACCAATTCAGTTTCAGTACTTTAACGGAATTTTTATTTATAGTGTGACAAGTAATATGTTTATGATATGTTTGATGTATTTTTTCCGTAAATGTTATAAAACATTTCACACAATATTTAAGTATCTGTTCACATCGCATATGATAAGCTTATACCTAGTTACACATCAAAACTGCCTAATAAAGTAGTGTATCAAATATTGAAAGAGGTAGCAGGTAAACATATACTAGGTTGAGCAAAATGTTCTGGAAAATTTGTGAAAGTTGCGTTGTTATGCGCAAATTAACAACAAAAGCAACAAGGACTATTCTTCAAAGTAGAGACCATCATAGTCCACGACTTTCTGCCATCGTTCTGCCAGTTTCCTGTTTTGCTGTAAGTACCATGACGTCTCCTTGGAATCGAAAAACTCTTGACATGCTTCTTCAACTTCATTAAAGAATTCAAATCGACGGCTCTTGAAAAGTGTTGCATTGATCGAAAGAGGCCATAATCAGATGGAGCCACGTCTGGACAGTACCAGTAGTACTCCTATATACGATACAGATTCTGGTAACTATTAGATTAAAAATTTCCCAGAACATTTTGCTCAACCTAATATCAAACCAGCATTAGTACATTCACCCTAATTATGCTAAAAAAAATATATCAAACTTCTATCAAAATTAAGACTTAGATTGAACACTAATAATTATATAGGCATTATTTAATCAATGCAATGCATTAAGGTAAGTGCTTTTTTCTAACCCTTGGATGCTAGAGGATAAACATGCAGATAAATATAAATAGCAGTAAATTTGTAGTGTTTTTTTTCTATTTAATTAAATTTGAAGCATTCATTTTGATAAGTTAGAAAATTGCTACAATTAAAGCAATTCTACAACAGCAAAAAAATATACATATAAAATTAGAAATTTTCTGGAGTTTTCTTTTTGTTACATTTTTATATTTTCACGAGGGGCTCTGCCCCCTGCAAGCTACGCTCGCCAACCCCCGTTCAGACAACGCAAAATCTAAAAGCACGCTAATTTGATCAATTTTAAAAAGATAATAGAAGATTGAATTATAACAAAAAAACCTATAGCGATCTCCCTGTAAACGGGTTTCCATTCAATTCCCTTTGATTGCGAAAATTTAAGGCAGAATCACTTGCTGTTAAGACATCCAATGGTTGTTTTCGTGTTTGATTAAAGAGGACCGGTTAAACATTTGAAACGAAGCTAAAATAAAATGAATTAAGTAAACAGAGTCTTTGCCTCCCGGTATTTTTTAACAGCGTTATAAAAACATTGACATAATACAATTTACTACAATTTACCGCTTTAACCCATTCAAGGGCGGTGGTTCATTTTTGGACCACTTAATTTTAATTCTTAAATGCCACATTGGCACTAGAATATTGGAATGAAAATTTTCCCTTTATTAAGTAAGTGAACAAAAGCATTTTTGTATTTCGATATTTGTTTGTAAATTCTGATGCCATTCACTGATTTAAACATTTTAGGAATAGAAGTACCCTGCCCCTGAAAGGGTTAAACGCATATTAATGTATTTATTATTTTAAAGTTTCCTTTCTCTATTAATATTCACGTGTAAATACAATTTTCAAGACATAATCTTCAATATTTTCCTGTTTTTAACACTTACTCATTTAATAGTAATTTTAAAGGGTTTTTTCTGTTTTTAACTGTCAAGTGTAAATATATTTTTAATCGTTAGGAAATATTATTCTTTGCGCTTTTTTTTAGAATTGAAAACAATCTCTATAATAATAGCCTAAGTCATGTGACTATTATCAACAGTTCCGGGCGGATCCCTTCGCTCCTTATATTCCAGGCGGCCATTTTGGTACTTTAATGTTAGCCAGCGACAGGCGATAAGTCGCCAAATATTACTCCATCGCCATCATTTCACTTACATTATAATAGTCAGAGCCATTTAACTGCCATATACAATTTCAACCCTTCGCTTTTCATAAGAAAGTTTTCCATTTTGATTAAAGAATCAAAGTTATTTTTTTCGAATAAAGCTACATAAAAGGGTACTTTTCGGTTAGCCGGGAGCCAGTGTTATATATACGTATTTATATACATAATATATATATACATATATATTTAGATATATATATGTGTGTATATACAATGTGTGTATATGTATATATATATGTATATTTACATATATGTATGTATATAAATATGTATATATAACACTGGCGCCCGGCTAACCGAAATGTACCCATAAAAGATGCCATGATCGCAATGAATTCTTGGTAATTTTATGTTAGCCGGGTGCAAATCTCGTCAATAGCTTTTTTTAACTGGCTAGTTAGCATTTTTTTTTTCGAGTGGTAAATTAAAACGGTACTACTTGGTTATCCCATCGATTAAAAATCTATCGCCAGACTATAAGATTAAATGCCAATAATGGTTGATCGTAAATGTCACATTCACTTGACTGTAAGGAAGTTGCACATGTTTACGCCATCAAGTGATTTTTATTTCGACGTTTTATTTTTATTTTTATTAATGATATATTCATTTATTTGGGCACAGATGTTTTTCTATACTATTTCATATACGCGCCCCATATTGGCGCGTTTTTTTTTCCGACGCCATTTTGGCGAAAACATCAACAGCATAAACAACAACATCCGGATTACCATATCAAGCAAAATAACGATACTTTGGCGGCAGTAAAGTACCCGTTGCGTATACGACATTGGCGTCAGAAAAAAAAATCGCGCCAATATGAGGCGCGTATATGACATCTGTGCCTTTATTTGTTCTTTCGTTATTTAAAATAAAATTACGTCAATTTGTATAATTTGGTGAGTGCTTTGGCGGTTTATATAATTTGGCTAAATTGGTCGACAGGATAACTAAGTAGTACCCTTAAAACATTGCTTTGAATCTGAAATTAAATGTCAGGATTTGTTGCAATATTTAATCGGGTTTGGCGTGATTTTTTTTAAAGACAATTTGGCGAAAACCTCGTTTTCGAATATCAGTATTTATTTTTGGTACTACTTAGTTATCCCGACGACATATGTATTTTTAAATTATTTTCTATTATTTTTAAAATGAAATAACAATAAATAAAAAAAAATTAATTAATAACTATAGAACAAAACAATTTATAACTTTTTTTTAATAGAAAAGAAAATAAAGGTAAATAAACATTTATTAATAAATAAGCAAAATAGACGGGTTACCATGTCAGGCAAAATAACTCCCTTTTGGCGCTATTTAGGTACCCCGGTGCGTATATGACATCTGCAATTAATGTTTTTCTTTCCGTTTCGTTTAAAAAAATGAGAGAAGTGCAAGCCATTGATTTTAAATTTTTCAGTTTTAAATGAAAGTTTTGTAGTAAGTAAAATAAAAATGAAAAAAAAAAAGCAATGTTCTTAGCATACATTTAAGGGAGGCCAAACTGGTCGCCAAATTAGTTTAAAATAATAACCTTTTCTAAAATATGAAAAACAGTATCTGTTATGATTAAAATTTAAGTTGCCATCATTAGAAACAAGTATTTAATATTAGAAAAAAATAATATTTCGAAAACTAATTAAAATTTAAAAATTCTAATACCAGTTTTGAGATCTGCGGATGAATACGGATTTTTGGTGTTAATTTCATCATTCAATCATTTTCATTTGGTGTCAAATTCAAAGTATTCCCTATTTTAGGAAAAATCGCCGCGAAACGTAATCAGTTGTTTAATCAGTCGTTTCATAGAATCGTTTCATATATCCGTTTCATAAATTCGTTTCATTATGATTTTATATATATAGGGTAGATATAATGCGTTTTCTATCCTCTTCTTTAAGAAAGTAGTGATATACAAGTATATATATGTTCTTTTATACCAAACTTTTATAAAAAATAAACTTAGAGACTAAAACTTTATATTTAAACAGAGAAAACCATTATATTTATACAGGCATTATTTAATCAATGTAATGCATTAAGGTAAGTGCTTTTTTACTAACCCTTTGATGTTGGAGAATAAACTATAGAATAAATACGGATTTTCACGTTTTTCCATTTACTAATGATGAAAGTTTCTGGAGCTTATTTTTTTCTCGTTAAGTTTGCGAACTGTCGAGATAACGATTCTTCCATTTGGTAACAACAAACAAAACTTCTAATCTTCATAATCTTAGTACTACTCCGTATGCTTCACAAGATTTTATTTCCCAGCTAAAAAAATATCTGGTGTTTGAAAGTAACATAACATGTATAGAAATAGGTCTTAGCGAATAAATATATTTATATAATTAATTTACGATATAATAAGTATGAGGTTTCTGTTGACTTTAACGGGTTACATACATTCTCGGTGGAAAAAAATAAACTTTTTTTTTAAGGAAGGGAGTAAAATTAACTGAAAAACTAATAATTCCGAGTTGTTTTTTATTGCTTTAAGAATTATAAAATTAGTTTTATTGTTAAATTTGGTCTCATACTACGTCGGAGACCTGCAGCTGTTGATCTGTACCAAAATATCTGGGCTCGATCCGGTCTCGTAGCATCCTAACTTCCTGTATAAACAAAAACTTATTAAAATATTCATTTCTTCTTTTAAAATAAGGTTGTAGCTAAGGTCCATTGGCTCAAATTTTTGAAAAATAAGAAAATTGAGCTATTTTGAATTTTTTTTTTTTCATTTTTCGTTTAAAATCTTGAACTTTAAGGCTATTGGATAAATATAGAAAATTAAAAATTCAAAAAATAAGTTTGGTCTTCCTTAAATTTTATCTTTCGGAAAGCATGCTAAGCATTGTATCATCTTACTTTTATAATTTGATTTGCTTGGCTATCCTTAAATATAATTAATATAATCCCTTAAGCTAATGGGGCATTCCACGTCAAATCAGGCAGTAAAATATCAATATGTAACCCACCATCACAGATTTTAATGAAACTGCGTGTGTTTGTTCTTAGTATTAAGATATGATCACCAGTAATTTTTTTTGCTCCTTGGTGAAATAGTTTATGAGAAAAAAATTGTCAAAATTTTGAAAAACTGCCGTCAGTTGGCATTCTTGATAGCTCGGTTTTCAAATGTAGCATGTCATATATATAATCATATTTCAATATCTACTCTACAAATCATCTTCAAATAATTTATGCACAATATTTAGGGTACGCAGCTTATGAAAAAAATATATTGTTACGCTTATAACATTTTAAGTGTGTCTAAAAAAATATTTAAACTTTGAAGTCGTGAATTTTTTATGAAAAATAATGCATTAACAAAAAAAGCATTATCAACAAAAGGCGGTATTTTTATTAAATTTATTTTTTATGGGAGATATACTTAAAGGTGTCCTTTACCTGATTCTGAAATAAAAATAGTGGGATTTTGGGTGTTTTTGGTAGTATTTCCTATTTAAAAATATTTTGAGGTGCATTTCATATCAAATCAAGCAGAGCCATTCCATGTCAGTTCCCCTAAGCCATTTAATCACTGTCACAAATTTCAATGAAATTCGGTTTGTTTATAGCTTATTTTAAGACGTAATCACCTTTAATTTTCTTGATCCTAAGTAAAATATTTTTTAAGATAAAAAATATCAAAATTTTAAAAAATTGTTTTAAATTTATTTAATGACAGTTCGATATTCAAAGACTACATTAAAAAAAAAAAAAAAGTCATTTCAATATAAAATCACTAAATAGGTTTCAAATAATGTATATGTGACAAATAATGTAGGCTGATTATTATTTCTTGTTTTTTATCATGTTTAAACACTAAGAGTGTCTTTTATTTTATGAATTTTTAAAATCAAGAATTTTGTCAAAAATAATGTGTTAATCAAAAATTTATTATTAACCGAAGGCAGGGTGTTATTGCTTTTTTTTAATTGTACGTAAAAATATCTTTTAAATTGTTATAAAATAAAAATAGTGAACATATGAGAAAAAATTATCAAAATTTTGGAAAAATGCCACGAGTTGCCATTAATGATTGTTCAATTTTCAAAGGCTTCATTTTATATATAAAATCATATTTCAATAACTAATAAAGAAATCTTCTTCGAATAATTTAAGCAAGGTAAATAAAGTATGTAGATTATGAAAAATATATTGCTGTAATGTTAAAAAATATTTAAATGTGTCTAAAAAATTGTATAATCTTTGAAATCAAAAATATTTTACAAAAAATAATGAAATTATTAAAAAATCTTTATCAACCAGAGGCGGAGTTTCTATGACTAATTTTTTAATTTTAAATTTTACATAATACTACATTATAACTGGATCTGAAATAAAAATAGTGGGATTTTGGTTGGTTTTAGTAGTATTTAAATCATATTTAAAATTATCAATATTTTCAAATGTCAAACCTATCCAATGTATCATCCCTGGAAATATTTTTATTTATACATTTATTTTATTTTTCAAATTATCTTTTATGTTCGTTTCTTAAGGAAAAAAAATAAACAATATTGTTTTTTAGTAAAACTTCTAGGGCGAAAAGCAATTATCCCTTTCCAAAAAAGAGAAAAATCACTAGCTCCTCACCGCCCAATAGAAATTTTCAAAATGACAGTCCTAATCTTTAAACTCATATTTGGCTGCTAATATTGAAAATGTAGCATTGAGCTGCTAATATTGAAAAAAAAATACCAAATTTCACTCCTTAGAAGAAAATTTTAACATATTGTGCTTTAAATATATGCAAAAAATGCATAATCCATTATATTTATATCTTTCAAATAACTATATCTAAAAAAATATTTAAAACTTAATGAGTTGCACTTTTGTAACTTTATTCAGTTTCTAATGATATGTACTGTAATTTCGGGTGTATAGCCCGCAGATCAAACAATTCAGTTTAGACCCAGAAATTTTATTGAGTATTTGAAGACCAATATTTACTGTGATCTAAAAAGTTACATTTTACTTTTAAAAATTTCTGGGTCGAAACACGATTGTATGATCCACGGGCTATACACCGGAAATTACGGTAATTTGATTTATTTCATCACAATACTGCTGAAAGATGGATTTTCAACATATATATGTGTGTATATATATCCCTGTTCTCAAACAAATTATTTAAAAATTATTCATTTATGTTTAATAAAGCATATATATATATTGTTTATACACTTACAGAAAATACATATAGCAAATTTTACGATATTATGTCAATAATGTCTAAAAGTAAAGAACTTATCTAATAGTATGTAACGAAAAATTTAACATCTGGTGTAATGACAACAAAATTTTATAATAGTTTTACTTAATTTGGATGAATGAAAAAAGCTTACATGTTTATATTTTATTGAAGTACAGGTGAAAATGTCACAAAGACATACCTCAACAACCACTGAGTATGTCACATTCACACTACAGATGATTTTTTTTTCTTTTGATCTTTCGGGTTTGATTTCAGATGGTAATGAATTAATTAGTTTTGTTAGAAGTGTCATTGCAGTCAGCATATTAGGCTCACTATTTTTTTTATATAATTTGTTTTGATTGACTCGATGAACAACAATATTTAAAGGGACCATTTCATGACTTTTCAATTAAAAGCTGATTTATAAATTCATCATGTTGTTTAGTTATTATTATCGTCTTAAGATAATAAGTTGATATTAAAATTTTTAAATGCAGTTTATTTATTATTTGAACAGTTGAAAGTATTTTTCAATAAGAGTGCGGGCTGTTGATTTTAAGTCGGCTGTTGAGCAATGTAGTGTTGGTAAAGGAACTGGTACTATTTAATTTAATTTTTATTGCTGTAAATAATATTTGTTATTTTATTATTGTATGTATTATATTTAAGCAAGAGTAGAAATACACGATATCGTAGTCATTTTAGTACATTTTAGCATGAAAAGCTTCAATATTTATCATTAAACATTCACATTTTATGAAAATTTTGTTAAAATTGCTCATATTTTCACTATTTTTATTTTATAACTATTGAAAAGATATTTTTACGTACAATTAAAAAAAGTAATAACAGCCTGCCTTCGGTTAATAATAAATTTTTGATTAACACATTATTTTTCACAAAATTCTTGATTTTAAGAATTCACAAGATTACACACACTCTTGGCATTTAAACATGAAAAACAACAATAAATAATAATCTGCCTACATTATTTGTCACATATACATTATTTGAAACTTATTTAGTGATTTTTTATTGAAATGACTTTTTTTTATGCAGTCTTTGAATATAGATCTGCCATTAAAAACATTTTTAAAAAAATTTCAAAATTTAGATATTTTTTTTATCTTAAAAAATATTTTACTTGTAATCACCTTAATTTCCTTGATCCTGTCTTAAAATGAGCTATAAACATACCCAGTTTCATTGAAATTTGTGACAGTGAATTAAATATCTTAGGCGAACTGACATGGAATGACTCTGCTTGATTTGATTTGAAATACGCCTCAAAATATTTTTAAATATGAAATACTACTAAAAACACCCAAAATCCCACTACTTTTATTTCAGAATCAGGTAAAGGACACCTTTAAGTATATCCCCCACAAAAAATAAATTTAATAAAAATACCGCCTTTTGTTAATAATGCTATTTTAGGTAATGCATTATTTTTCATAAAAAAATCACGACTTCAAAGATTAAACATTTTTTTAGACACACTTAAAATGTTATATAAGCGTAACAGTATTTTTTTCATAAAATACGTACCCTATATATTATGCATAAATTATTTGAAGATGATTTGTGGAATAGATATTGAAATATGATCATATTTATGTCATGCTACATTTGAAAATCGAGCAGTCAAGAATGCCAACTGATGGCAATTTTCAAAATTTTGACAATTTTTTTCTCAGAAACTATTTGACCAAGGAGTAAAAAAAAATACTGGGAATCATATCTTAATAAAAGGAACAAACACACGCAGTTTCATCAAAATCTGTGATGGTGGGTTACATGCCTGCCTGAACTGACATGGAATGACCCAATATTAGTTTTTGTGGCATTAAATTATCACAATTTGTTGATTTTCTGTAAGCAAGTAAATCCTATTAGTGTACAATGGAAGTCTATAGGAATTTGGCAAAATATTAGAGATATCGCTAAATTAGCGTCACTTTTGGCGACTAATTTTGGTCGCCAAATTTGTCGATATATCGCCAAGTTGGCGACAGAACAGGGTTCCCCCTATGTTTACCCCCTTATAGGTATGGCGATGCAGTAAATGCTATTCAATATCCAATGAGATGTATTTCATTCAGGTGTTGCCATTAAGCAATTAACAAATAATCGCGATTTCTTTGCCACGTACAATAGCGTAATATATATATATATATATATATATATATGGATCTATGGCACGTATACAAGTTAATTATACGTAGATGAGCGCAAATTTTATCCAAAAATGTTAAAGATTGTGCAAGTTATCATGCTGCCGATGGTGAAAAATGTAGTTTCCAGAAAATCGCGTTTAAAATTTTAGGATTCAATATATTATTTACTCATCATACATAGTATAGGGTAAGTCTTGTAATTGTTTTAAAAATCGAAAAAAAAGTTTTGACGGATTTACTCGTTTGAGACACTGGAGATTCCGAAAAACACATTTTTAGAAAAAAAAAATTGCCGTTCGTCTGTTTGTGTGTGTGTCTGTAAACGCTCTATCTCCCAAAAAAATTGAGATAGAGACTTGAAATTTTCTATGTACTTAGTATGTAATAATGGAAAGAAGCCTATTAAAAATCAGTAACCTCGATTATCCGGAACTTTTTTTTCGGACTCTCAAACTATTCGTTCTGATAAAAGATATACAAAAATTTTCGAAATTGTTTATTTGAAGGAGTGAATTATAAAAGACGATAAAAAACATAAATTTTGCATAAATAATGAAGTCGATCGGATAATTAATTGCCGAGTTATTTGTAATCCTATTTTTCAGACTCTTCGCTTTTTCATGACCCTGTATTTCATTCAAATTCAATTCAAAGATACATTTTAATTCGAAATGAGACACTTAATCCGACGCATTAAACTGTTAGTTAATATGATTATCATTTTTGGAGTTATAAGTATGTTTCGTTTTACGCAATTCGGTACTACTCGATTATCCCGTCAACCCAAAAGTTATCGCCAAACTATAAGATTAAATGCCAATAATGGGCTATCGTAAATGTCACATCCACTTGACATTAAACACATTACACTGTTGCGTCATCGAGTGCTTTTAATTTGACGGGTTTTTTGTATTTTTATTAATCTTTTACTAATTTATTTTATTCTTTCGTTATTTAAAATAAGAATTATGCATATCTATATATCTGTTCCGTCGTCAAATGCCGCCAACATGGTCTGTCGCGAACATGGCGATATATCGCCAAATTTGGCGACCGAAATTAGTTGCTAAAAGTGACGCCAGCTTGGCGATATCTCTAATATTTCGCCAAATTTCTATAGACATCCATTGTAAACTAATAGGATTTACTTGATTACAGAAAATTGAACTAGATTCGATCGAGAATGTCTGTCAAAACACAGTCTGGGCATGCGTACTGTGCTTGTTTCACCACTCTCATACAGAGACATCCTACTTACAAATGTTGTTTAAGACAGTACTTAAGAATTAATGAATGATTTAGTTTATAAAAAATCATTAAAAAGAAAACAAGTATTTTAATTATTATAACAGAAATAATTTTTCGTATTAGTACCTCAAAATGACGTCATTTTCATTCTATTAGCTTTAAAAATTAATAAAATAACAAACATAAAACTTATTACTGAAACAATTTTTCCTACTAATCAAACTATATACTATAAAATTATTTTTCTTTTTTCGATGTTTTTGCGTTTGAATGAAAGAAGAAGTACTATCATAGTGCTCAGACAAACATTAAAATATGATAAACTGCAACAAACTATTATAAAGTGTGATTCAAAAGGTCATGTCCAGACGGCACGTGTGGGTGTGTCAGGTCATGAGGAGCAAGAATTACATAAGATCTGGGGGTCGGAAACGCTATCGTGACGGTGCAATTGCATCATGGCCGTGACGCAAAGAAAAGATAATAAACGGTGTAAAAATAACATTATTTTACAAAAAACTTAATCGAAGTACAGAATACAAATGAAAAATGCTACAAATCATAACAAAGTGCTCAAAATGTGCCCCATTAGCCGCGATGCATGCTTCACATCGGCATCGCATGAAATCGCGAACACGTTCCAATTGGCCAGGAGTCTCAAGGACACGTGCCGCCGCTTCAGCGATCCGTACCATGATTTTTATTGCCGATAGGACGAGTGTCTCGTACACCAGAGACTTAAGATACTCCCAGATGTCGAAATTCAGAGGTTTTAGAACCAAGGATCGGGGTGGCCACGGGGCCGATTGGAACGTGTTCGTGATTCTATGCGGCGCAGATGTGAAGCATGCATCACGGGAAATAGGGCCCATATTGAGCACTTGTTATGAATTGTAACATTTTTCATTTGTGAAAAATGTACTACGAGTAAGTAATTAGTAAGTACTTAATCGAAATAAGTACTTCCATTAAGTATTTTAAAAAATAAGGGTGATTTTACACCGTTTGTTATGTTTACTTTGTGTCACGGTAACGATGTAATTGCATCGTCACGATCGCGCTTCCGACCACCAGTTCCTATGTATTTATTGCTCCTCATGGCCTGACGTATCCGCACGTGCTGTTTGGACGTTACGTTTTTAGCCACCCTATATAGGTTAACATGATCATAATCGATTTATGCAGTCAAAAACACAGACTCACTTCAATCAGAACGCATTAATATTCATAAATTTAACGAAACGTTTACTGTATGTTATATTCTAAAAAAATCCATATAGTATACAACTAACTTAATAAAGTTTATTTAAAGTACTAGTATTACAGAATCGTTTTAAATGAATATTAACTTTTTCATGAAAAAAAAAACATAAATATCATTATAAATAATTTTCATCATTTCAATAAAATATAATTATTGAAACGATTCGGATAGTACATTAATGAGTTTGCTGCATAAACAAAAATAAGGATTAATTAATAGTTTATCATTCTGCTTTATTAGAGTACATAAATTAGATTGCTTACTGAGAAGATTCCAGAACCTGTTTTATTTCTGTGTCATTAGTAATGTTTATTTCTTTCCGCTATTTTTAATTGTCGAATAGAATGCACTCATGTGGTAAATTGCCAAAATGTGAAATGAATGCTGTTGATAATGCTTGTAATATGAATGCTGTTGATAATACTTGTAATATGAAACACGAATCAAAATTATACAGTAAACATAACATATAAAAACATCCAAAAACCGTGGATTGAATCTTGATTCTTTAAAAGTATTTTAAAGTTTGTTTTAAAATTGCTTAAAATATAATGAAATAAAACTGTATTATATTTCTCCCATTTTTTATGCTTTTTTTGTTTTAGGTGGAGTGGGAGATTTACTTCTTTTTATCAGTTTTCTTTCCAATAAAGTTCACAGCCCGTATTTCTCGGTATGTTTTTTGTTATTCATCTTGAATATTTTTATATCAGCATTCAAAAGTCACTCGAATATATATTTTTAAGGCACTTCAGTGTTTCCTTTATACATTTTATATATTGGTCAAACTAAGCGTGCTTTGAAATTTAGATTTTAAGAATACAATGTTTGTGTACATAGTGAGGAAATCTACAAGTACGCTACCGTTACAGGTTTCTGGGATACGACTCACAAATTTAAATTAGATTCTGCTGATCATCTTTGTTTTTAAGGCAAATATTTAAAAAAGAATTAGATTTGTGAAAATTACAATAGGATGATTAACATTCATTTTATTATTCTTCTATATTTCGACTATTAAATATAGTTCCTAAAAAAAATTTCCCACATCTTTTTTGTATATTTCATATTATTTGACTTCTATCTCCGTCACTCATGTCATAGCTTTCCTATTTTCTTGTTGGGGAGCTTCTTTCCATCTGACCTCTGATAATTTCCATCTCAGAATCCACTCTTTCTTTTATAAAACTGAGCTAGAAATCGGTCATCGTTTGTACTAATAGCGATAAGTTGCAAATGGATAAATATTTATCGTACTACTTTTTGCTTTTCAGAGTTACAACATATACTATTTTTTAAGGTAAAAAAAAGTAAATAAATAAATAAACCGGTCAGCTGCGAGAATGACTCGCGTACAGAGGGTTCCGTACAATAAATATATGAATTACTAACTGAGCATTGCATTACACATATCATTACACAAATATATCATTCAAAGTTGTTATCTAGGCTTTAAAAGCCGATGGCAGATAGAAAACGCCGCTCGTATCTTTATGTATGTCCAAACCATCCATGTCTTTAAGGATTAATATCTCTGCTAATTACCGATAATTTTTTTTCGAAAATCCTTATCAATAATACTTCTATACTTCTGTGACGATAGGTACCTCCGGCGCTCCTCAACTCCTCTGCTGTACACCCACAAATCGAAAGTTGTGTGTAACGGGAAAATGTGAACACGATAAACAAAGAAAATATTTTTTTTTCAAGAAACTTAATTAGTCCCTCCACAATTTTTTTATTTATATATTTGTGAATAGTTAATAATCTGTAAATATGTGATCAATAGCATTTATTACTTTAGCCAATCTGAACTTTCTACGTGACATAGTTTACGACTAAAATGGTTGTGACAGACGGACAGACAGACATCGGAGTGATCTTATAATGGTTCCGTTTTCACTTTTTAAGTACGGAACCCTAAAAAGAAGAAAAAAAATATCCCAGTAAAAGTTGCAGCTAATTGTTTCTGTAAGTACCGGAAATGTTTTCACACATAGAAAATGATCGACACGTAGAACCTTTGCTATAAGTACATTGAAATATGTTTGAATGTAGAGATCAGATGCATAAACATTTAATATAGATGAAAAGCCACAATACACGCATAACATATTCAAGAGAAAGCAAAACCTAGAATAAACGTCCTAGAAAAAAAGTCAGACAAAGTTATTAGAAAATTTCTGCGTACACGAGAATTGCCTAATTATAGAGAAGAGATTTATAAATGCCGATATTTTTCTGTAATAATAGAAAACTATCGTGCATACAGAAATTGTTCTGCAACTTTTTCTGCCGAAATTGTTATGTTTCTTTATAAATTTTTACAGCGTATTTAGTACCAGGAAAGATAACACAGGATCACCATTGACCTTCCGTTTCCGATTGATCTAGTAGACCACCCTGCTTCATCGTGAGACATGTAGTTTTATTCCAACAGTATTTAGACGATATTTCGTTGGTTATTGTTTCTTTTTTCTTTGGCTACTGGTGATTGTATGATTGTATTAACATGGTTCTAAAAAACTGCCAATTTTAAAGTAATGTGAATGATTAGACACAACTTTAATGCAGCAAGTCTGAAAGTATATCAAAATCAGAATCAAATTAAGGTACATCAATACTTTTAAAATACGTGGTAATTAATAAACAAATTAATTTATTTTAAAAGTCGTGAAAAAAGCATAATTTTTTTAAATAACTGAAAATTTCTAATATATTTTTTTCAAATATATCACAAATAGAAAGATTTCCCGATAGAACATGAAATTTATTGCATTTAGAAAAAAATTCTTTCGATAGTAGGTTGAGCAAAAAGTTCTGGGAAATTTGTGAAAGTTGCACTGTTATGCGCAAATTAACAACAAAAGCAACAAGGACTATTCTTAAAGTAGAGACTATCATAGTTCACGACTTTCTGCCACCGTTCTTCCAGAATCCGGATTTGCTGGCTAAGTTTGTCGCTGTTACCAGCACCTTCATCCTCATTAATCTCATCGACGCGCGACGGCTTTAAGAATCGTTAGGCCTTTTCAGTAATAATGCCGGGTCAACACACGTAAAGCATACTGTTCAATAGGCATTTTGGAGCCAAAGATCCTGAACTTCTATAAATATACCACTAGTACTTCTATATACGATACAAATTCTGGTAACTATTAGATTCAAAATTTCCCAGAACTTTTTGATCAACCTAATATTTTTACATTTGATTTCTATTGCAAAGCTCAATAATACCTTTAAAATATAGCTAAAACTGGGACTTCCCTCAGAGGGATTAGTCTGAGCGATGTTGCTGAGAACATAGATTTAATAATAACATGTGCAAGCAAAGAAAATGAGATATTATCTTTAATTGTCCATATATACTGCGATAAATTGAAATGATGAAAATAAACGAATCATAGAATTACAAAATCTTACATATAAATTCGTAATCTTACATATAAATTCATAAAAACACTGTTTAAAAAATGGGAAAGCAAACCATGCAAGATAGTCATGCATGGATATAAAATTGAAAATACGCAATATATTAAAAGTAAAATAGAAAATGAAACACTAAATTATCTTATATCAAAATTTTAACTGCATAAAATGATGTCAAGAGCATAATCAGACGCTCCTCACCAATTTGAGTAAGTTTAAATGACAAATATATGATGTTTAAAAAGAATGGACTATACTTTATATGGTATGTGCTCCCCCGGTACAGTTAATATTGTACAATATCTGTTTCCCATGGATGCAATGTTGTTGTAGATAAGAGATAAGGAATTCTCTTTTCAAAATCTAATATAGTATCAAAGTACCGAACACATCAACAGTGGCATGCAATGCGTCGTTAGAGTGTGTTTTAGATATGCTCGATCGGATTTAACTGATGAGTGTATGTTGGCCACTACATACGCTGAATTGTTTTGTTTTCAAACATATTCTGCACAAGTTGAGCTGTATTTAGCATGTATTAAATAAAAGAAATCGGCAATGATTGCAACATAAAGTATGACAGAAGATCTGAATATATCGTCTGCATAATCTTTGAGCTGTCAAAGTGTCTTTTGAAGTAATTTACAAATCCATACATATATTTTCAGCAAATCATGCAAGCTAAAATACGCCAATATGAACGCGATTATGAAATTTCACCAGAATAAGTTAATATATAAAAGATCTACTAATGACAATTGAGAATATGACCTTACGATAAAATGTCTAGAAAAATGAACCAAAAAAAATTTCATATCATATTTAAAACGGCACTTCCCTCTGTTAGTGGTCTTGGTGAGAGAGAGAAAAGCCTAGAGAAGGAATACTTTAACAAGTATTTTCGGGCAACCTACTCACTATTTTATACACGACTTTATTCAATATTTACACAATTTATTTAATGCTAGGCGGGTATCTATCAGTTTTGTTGCATTTAAATTGCATGTTTTGTGGAGGAAATGCAGCATTATCAAATATTTAAAGTTTCTATACCTAATAATTCCAAATTAATGGTAATTGAGATCGCTTTCCGCTCATTTCATCTTTTTAAATTTGAAAATTTTCAGAAACCATTCATAGAGACAATTTTATATTTTAAAATTAACCAGAAGCAAAATTTCCCGTTTTTGGGCTCAGCAGTAACACAGAAATAGTAAATTTTTGAAAGTTTTTTGTTTCTGCAGTGTTTTACATAGCGACATTTTTAGAAATTGTTCTGTTGCGAGAATTTACGTCATGATAAATACAGCCACGTCAATTTTCATGTTTATATTTCTAACAATTCCATGTACTTCGTTACTTAGATCATCTTTAGATCTTTTTCCGCTTTGCTTAGTCTTTCAATTTTTTAGAATTCGTTCTACAACGAGCATTTACATCTTATAAATTACTGCCATGCAAAAGTTCTAGTTTCTAACCCCAACAGTATCCCAGAAATTTCAGTATTCATTATAAATCATAATTTAGAACATTTCTAGAAATTTTTATGTTTATCTGTCAAATTGAATTTTCCAACCTTTTAGAGAGCGTTCATAACGAGTATTTACATCTTAAAAGTAACCACCACTCCGAATTTGAAGTTTCTAACTCAATCAATATCACAGAAATCGCAATTTTAGAACTTTTTTGCTCCTGCAGCGATGTAGGTTGTTGCACTGACATAAAATACAGTCTTTTTTTCGGAGCAGAGATGGCCACCAACATTTTTTTAAGTTGGCTATGTAGTTTCAGAGATAACACATCACAAACGATTTCGTGTTTTTCTTCGAAACTTTGGGTTTCCATGCGTAAATACGGGTTAGGTTCCCTTACAAAGACACCCACGGAGGGCACTCCCCCTAGGGCATATATCCCTCGAGTTGGTAATCGGCCGTCAAAAATCAGCTCAACCCTCACAAACGTACAAACATTAATATTATTGTAGACTTTATAACATTATAACGCTTTATAATATTAGCATTAGATATACAGATGAAAAAGCCATTTATCTGTTACAAACTAAAGTGCCCGGCCAGGATTTGAAGGATGTTTGTTCTGAAAAATCATTTTCAGAATTTAACATACAACATAAAACAAACATAAAAAAGCAGTCGAAGTGTTGTACGCATGAATCAAATGAAAACACAATATAAAAATGTATAAATGCATATAACAGACGCAAAAAAATACAGCTATAAATGAACTTATTTCAAATTATAATTGGAGCAATAATGATAAAATACACCAATATTTCCATAATCAGGTTTTTATCATGTTTCAATACTTTTTTCACACTCATATGACGTTATACTATATTCACCACGTCCTTTATATTTCCAATATGACGTAATATTTTCCTCTTTCAGGTGAAAACCTTGAAATAGAAAAGTTATGAAGTTATATTCACTTTCATTTAAATTCGTCAAACTATTTATTTCATTTTCATTTTCCATGTGAATATCTTGCAATAGAAAAGTTATGACGTAATATTCACCTTTTTTTAAATTCAGCAAACTATTTATTTCATTTTCATTTTTCACGTGGAAATCCTGCAGTAGAAAATTAATTGTTGTAGTAAGAATTTTATCGCGTATTTTAATTGTTGGCAACTGCTATAACGAAAAACGTTTAAATTTGATAAGGAATTGCTGTTAAATTGGTGGTTTTTTATTAATTAAAAATTAACTATAAACTATTTCGATTCCGGATTACTTTAGTTGCCTAGGCCGTGTTTTAATACACATGTACGTATCTTTTCATAATTTTGGCTTCCAAACTGTCTATTTGTATAGAATTACAAACAGACTGATAATCAAATTTTTATTTTTATATATTAGATTACATACAAACATAAAAAAACTCATCTAATACGTGTTAGCATGCATTTTTAATGATGCGTTTAGATGCATTTTTAAATATATATAAGTATATAAACCCGTATAATACTTATTCTGTTTTATTTTCATAATCATTTGTCGAAAAATCTCACTTTCTTAACCACGAATTGCATGCTTTTTACAAAAGCGCCAAAGCCCATATAACAGCGAAATACCATAAAAAGCATTAAATGCAAGGTAATAAGGTACTTATAATGCGACATTTACGATCAAACATTATAGGCATTCAATCTTATAGATTGGCGATAGATTTTTGGTCGACGGGATAACTAAGTAGTACCAAATACCGTACTGCAATTTAACTTCAATTTAACGTAACTTTCTCTATTTTACTATTTTAAGATTTTTAACTTCTAAACATCGCAAAAATTTAATTTTTATACCATTGTATTGGGAATAAAAAGTACTTTTAAGTGCAATTTGTTTGAAAATTGCATCTCACTTTACTTTTGAAATATTGATTTTTTTGTAGTTTTTAGCGCCATTTGTTTAATTTTGGCAACTCAAGTACTCAATTTCTGTTGAAAGTACGGGGGAAATATATGGAAAATAGTAATTATACCTTTTTGTTGCCTTTTTCCATTACAACTTTTAAAAAATGTAATTAAAATACGTGCTATTTTGAAAAAATATAAACGAGTAATTTATTTTTCAAAATTTAATTTTAAGTATGTATATTAATATTACAAACAAATGAGGGCATATGAATCATGAGATAGTCGATTATTTTTTGTAGAGTTTCTTGAATGAAGACGTCCTTTTTTTTTTTTTTTGGATTTGTGTATTATTCAGCGATAGTGACGTCCTATGCGTAATTTACTCTAGAAGTTGTTTAAGAATTTAACGTCATGAAGAATTTTTCAGTGGATGCGGATGACGTCATTCTGTACAAAATAAAAGCGCGTGTTTTAAGTCTTAAAACTGAAATATGTTTTGTACTATACATATTTATATATTTTATTTTCATCGAGAGTGACACTTAATTCTGAAAAAAACAGACTTCCCGTTTTCTAGTTTTTTTCAATCTTTGTTCAGTTTCGCTTCAAAAAGTGAGATTTGTTGAAAAAGATATAAATAGCTATAAAAACAAACCTGATGAATGTTTATACTTATTTTTACAAGTAAATATAGCACAGATGTCATATACGCACCGAGGTACCTAATTGGCGCCAAAGTGGCGTTACTTTTCCTGACATGGTAACCAGTGGCGGCTCGTGACTGTCATATTTTGGGGCACTAAATGCATGGCACATTATTATTCTTTTCTTACCATTATTTGTTGAAAGAAAAAGATTACCTTGTTGAATGGTCGAATATACTGCCAACAAATATGGCAAAGATTTCTTTTAAAGCAATAGTGGTAAGAGAAGAATGAATTTGGCAGCTATGGATTTAGTGCCCTTCAAAATGCCAGTCACGAGCCACCACTTATGTAACCATATATAACGTAACAATTTATATATATATATATATATATATATATATAATATATATATAAATTGATTTGTTCTATAATTATATCATTTACTGATTGTTATTTCCTTTTAAAAATAATAGAGAATGTTTTGTTTATCACTTAATTTTGTTTTCATATTGAAATAAAAAATAACGTACTATTATAGCACGCTATATGTAACTGGTATTCGAAATCGACGCTTTCGCCAAATTGGCATAAAAAAATCACGCCAAACCTGGTACGTTTATGGCATCTGTGCCATAAATATAAACATTTTATTTATATATGTAATATCATTGCTTTTTACATATAATTTACTTTTGTTTGTATATAAAAATAGGTAAGTGGCTTGTTAACACAAAATAAATTGCATAAATCTTTAAAAAATTGCTTGAGTATATGAAACAATGAATAAGTTGCACGAAAATACGCATAAAAAGCTTACTTATCTCACCAAACCCATTTTCTCTACCTCGCCAAGTCCCTTATAAAGGAAAAGTAGCAATTTCATTTTTAAATACTAAAAAAAAATTAATATAAATGGAAATTGATTTTTTTAAATCATGCTTTCATTAAAATTCACAAAAATTTAGAAAATATATATGTTTTTTAAATGCTCTAAATATTAGAAAAATCTTGAAAAAAACCCTTAAATGCACGGAGTTTAAATTTAATTCTGTGAGTTCATTTATGGAAGATAAATGGATTTAAATGGGAATTTTGCCAAGTTAACCAGCTATCTCCAAGTTGGCTTCATATATAGAAACTTTTCTGTTGCCAAATTTGGCGATATTTCGCCACGTTGGCCAAAGTTTGGCGATATCGTGGTAACCTTGTCATTAATACTTTTCAATAAATACTCATTGTTGAAGCTAATGTTGATTTCTATATATAGAAAATCAAACGTAACCATTAAGTAATTCACCCACCCCCCCCTTAGGGATCGAAGTTAGAAAAATCCATGTCCAATTCATATATTGCCCTCAGGAATACATATATATTCCAAATTTCAAAACTCTATGTCAACAGGAAATGGGTGAAAAATGTATCACAAGATTTGAGTGCCACAGAAAAATATAATTGTAAGTTAAAAGAAAGATGTAAAAAAAAAAATAAAGAAAATAAGAAGAAATGATGCTATAAAGCAAAATATTTTATTGCACATCATATAATTGTTTCTAATTCTCACACACGAAATATAAAATATGCTTTTGGCGATTAAAAATGCTATTGAGAGATTATCGCAAAATCTCAAATCAAAGTTTTTATGCCTTTTTTTCTTTTAAATGGAAAACAAACAGATTTATTTTCCTGTTTGATTAAATTTAAATATGTTTTATGACACTTTAATATTTCTGCGTGCGTATTTTTTTCATTTGCTCCATGTGTTCAAACTAGTTGTCTACGAAAACATCAACCGGTGAAAGTGACGCACACCAAATTTCTGTGACGTATGCAGATAAATTGTGCTTTTTTATCAGTTTTTTCTATATAATTTTTAAACGGTTTGGAACTTATTTTTCATTGTAGATGCATTCAGTAGGCGGCCCTCATAGGTACCTTCTGGTGCAATCAGAAATGAAATCCGACAAATATTTTTTGAGTTATGCTTGACAAAAGGTTTTTATTAGGCTTTTTATTTAGTAGGACATGGCTTTAATATCCATCGTAGCTGTATGTGTCGCTGAGTAATAGCCTTCGCTTCGCTCAGAGAATTATTATTAATATAAAATATTTGGTTCACATTTTATTTAAAAAAAAAATAGATTTATTCAATGCATTTTTTAATTAATTATTCATTTGTTGGATTACCTTTTAAAGTACCAAATTCTCACAATCTTAACATTTAAGCGGTGATATTAATTTTTAAAGAAAGAAAAGCAACACTATTTTGTTGCAATGTTAAAATAATTGAATGTATCAGCTTTAAAAATTTATGTGCATATGATATCATTGTTCTTAAACTTTAAACTACGTTAAATAAAGCACAAATTTGTTATTGTCATGTATTTATTATTTTTTACTAATAATTTTTAATAATTTAGTTATTGTAAGTTAATAATTTGTAGTACCCAAAAATATTTTTAACTTAACGAAATTAACTTATATTCTATGTAGTATGTATAAATCGTGTCTTTTTCAATATATATATATATATATATGTATAATACATGTATTCAATATTGATAGTTACCATAAAAGTATTGATTACAATATTATTTTTTACTTTTGTTAATGGTTTAAAGATTAATTGAATGTACTTGCTTGGAGGTATTATTTTTGAAATTTTAATTCTGTCATAGAATAGATACAAAAAATAGTATTTAAGTTAGATAAGTAAATACGATGTATAATGCAAAATAAAAAAATAGATAGTTAAAACTTTAAATATACATAAGAATAATAATTTTTTACAAAATTTAATGTACTTTAAAGTTTAGTTCGATTGTTGAAAGAAAAATATAATGTTCAAAATATTACAGATAATTAAAAATTATTATTTGTAGAATTATGAATAATAACCATTACAATATTACTATACGCTTTTTTTAGATATTTAAAGCTAAGTTATTTTTCTCACATTATCAAAAACTATTAATTTGCGATAAAAGCATTATCTTGAAATTCACTAAAAATCTCCATCTATAATGTCAACTTTATTAACAACTTTTATATGTATTATACCTTTATAGATTTCATTTCTTTAAATTATAGAGTAAATACTAATAATATTTTAGGATTTCCAGTCCCTCCCCCCCCCCTCCCAAAAAAACTCTATTTTTCATATCTTACTCCACTAAGTTTTTTTAAAGCTAATGTTCATTGTTTTTTTCTTTCAGTAACCAAACTGAGCTTTAAGCAATTTTGAATAATGGAAAGTATTATTAAAATTTTAGATATTTAATTTTTGTCTTTTAATTTAACATTTTTTAGTAGCATGCATATTTAAAAATTTATCAAATCTAAAAATTTAATATTCTAACTTATGTAAAATGCATCTCGTTTTCAGATAATGAAATATTCACTTCTATTAGTTTCCATATACTGACAATATTATCTTGAATTTCAATAAAAATCTCTATCTATAATATTGATTTTATTGCCAATTTGTAAATGGATCATGTATCGTTATAGATTTCGCGTATGTGTTTTATCAGAAGTTCTTTATAATGGTTTGAAGATTAAGGGAATATTTCATTTGGCATACTATTTTTGTTGTTTAAAGTTTTAGAATAATACTAATGACAGTCAGTACTGATATAAATAAATCAAACCTGATTTTCTTTCAATTAAATCAAACTACATTAAATAATGCATAATTTTAGCATTGCAATTTATTTATTTCATTACTTTTTAATTTTACTAAACGCTTTATTCTTAATTTGTTGGTATTTTAATTCTTATTTTTCAGTTCTGAACATATTTTAACATTTATGAAATATGAATGATGAATAATAATAATATATTTTCCCGATATACTATAATGTACTCTAGCTTAATTTGATTGTTAAAAGAAAAATATAATGCCCAACAAATTACATATTATTAAACATTATTATCTGTAGAATTAAGAGTAATAAACAAAGCAATATTACATTATGCTTTTTGATATTTAAATATTCAACATTATCAAAATAACTTACATACTTTGTATACAATACATCAAAAGCAGGTAAAGGTTCTTGAAAATTCATACAAGATTTAAGATTTATCAAATTAAAATTCACTTAGCTCATTATAAATTGATTTTCTGATTATCTATAAAGTTATAAACAGTGCTTGAGAGCAATGTCGAAAGAAAAGAAAAAAAGGAAAGTTGAAAATATAAATTATTTAAAAAAAAAAGACGATTATTTTTTAAAATGTTTTTTATGATACACATCTGGGCTATAATGAAAAATAAATGTTTAACTTAATTGTCTTTAAAAGTAGATCATGTAGTGGGAAAATTCATAAGATATGTACCAATTAATAATTTTTAAATTATGTAAATAAACATCCGGAAAGCTTTTGGAATAACATTTATGTATATTTAAAGAAAAAAAACATTAATATTAAAACATTAAATGTCCTGCTAACATAATAAGAACAGCACTTTTTAATATACTTTATAAATTACTAGCAAACCCCGCGGCTTTGCTCGCGTAATAGTTGAAATATGCCAAGTGATATTTGCATGACTATTTTATATTAGAAGTACACTTTTTGGAATAATTCAAAAATTACAAATTAAGTCACAGTTTGACTAAACTTCATTATAAAAGTGCAATAGACAGAAATGAGATTTTAATTAATAAGACGAACTAATACTAATCCCAAATAAATGATAATTTAGAAAGTATTTTGAGAATTTTATGCTCATTTCATACGCTCATTTCAGTATTCATTTGAAGTTTTGACTTTTTTAGAAACAATCTTAACACATTTACATCTTACAATTAACCATCATGTCAAATTCCAAGCTCCTTTTCTAACAGTCTACCACCTCTCTGGTGTTAGTGAAATAGAATGTCCCGAAAAATGTTGAAACAGAGACTGTCACCATTAATTTGCCAACATTAACCTTGAAATCGGTTGGTATTTCCTAATATTCTATAGAAAAAGGAATTTAGATGTTTTTAAGGGTTTTCTTGTTGTTCCTTCCAACCAGGTGGTAGTGACGCCGGCATAAAATATAGCCCGTATAGGATCAGGGACTATCAGTGATTCGCAACCGATAAATTCTGTAATCGGTTTATTATTTCCTGAGATTCCATAGAAATCGTTATTTAGGAATCTTTTCGAATGCTTTACGCTCCTTCTTTTCGCTTCACCCCTTTTTAATTTCGAATTTATTTTCGACTGTTCTGTGAGGACATTTATATTTTATAAGTAACTACCGTACTATATTTAGAGTTTCTAGCACTAACGCAAAAATCGCAATTTAGAAAGTTTTTTGCTCCTGCAACACTCTACGGATTGTGGAACCGACATAAAATGTAGCTTATGTTTGAGCAGGTTCTATCACCTTCAATTTGCAACCATTATGTTTGAAATTGGTTTCATATTTCATACAATTGTATAAAAATCGTAATTTAGAACGCTTTTCGCTCACTTCATCCTTTTAAATTTGGAATTTACTTTCGACAGTTCTTAGAATGCATCTGCACCTTTGAAGTAATTAACCATTCCAAATTTAAAATGTTAGACCCTGTCGAACACTGATAAAGCAATGGACTGTGGTTAAATTTCCATAGGTTTTTATTATTTATTGCCAAGGGGCAATCGTTGAAATGAGCTTCTGATTTGAGAGCGAGGGCGCTCGTTACAGACGTGCTGTTCGGGAGACAACGAAGCTCAACTGAACATTACATCAGTTATCAGCTAGGTGGCGCTGATCACTTAATCAAACTGCGGGAGCGCACATACCGGCCCCATTGAAGTATTCTGATAGTTCAATGATACACAGCAAGTAAATACAATAACAGACAGATGATATTACTAATTAATGGTTACACATAAAACACTAAATATAAATACAATAATAAGAAATAATAAATTCAATAGAAATAGGTTAAGCTTAATTGATATTTTCGTTATTTACAATAGGTAACACACAAATGTTGGAGATACTTCTTTTGTAAGTTCCGGATGGAGTCCGGACTATTACTACTCTAACATTGTCATCATTTTCCTTGATGATTTCTGAAATACGACCTACTATCCATTTACAAACAGGTAGGTCTCCATCTTTTACCAGAACCGTCATACCTGGTGCAACATTTTGCTTTTTAAAGAGCCATTTGGATCTCTGCTGCAAATGGCTTAAATAAGAATTCGTCCAATTTTTCCAAATTATTTGCACCATTTTCTGAGTTTTCTGCCATCTGTCGAGCAAGTTTTCTCTTTCATTAATCAAATTTGGCTCAGGAAGAGCATTGATTGGTCTACCAATCAGGAAATGCCCTGGTGTCAAAACTTCATAGTCTTCTAATTCAGAAGATAATGGGAAAAGAGGGCGCGAATTGAGAATATCTTCAATTTGCGTAGTAATAGTTAAAAATTCTTCAAGAATTAATTTCATAACACTAATAGTACTTTTAAGTTGTATTTGAACTGTCCGACGCCTCTCTCCCAGAGTCCTCCAAAATTTGGGGAACGAGGGGGAAGAAATTTCCAGACAACTTGCTCAGATGACAGAAAATTTGATACATCATCTTTTTTTTTATTTATAGTATTTAATAATCTCTTTAGTTCCGCAGATGCTTCAACAAAGTTGGATGCATTGTCACAAGAGATTGTACTACTTTTGCATCTGCGAGGAAAAAATCTTTTAAGGGTTGCAATTAATGCATTAGAAGTTAAGTCAGAAAGTAGTTCTAAATGCACTGCTTTAGTAACCATGCATAAGAAAATGGCTACATAAACTTTATTAAATATTCCCTTTCTCTGGTTGCGATATTTAATAAAAAATGGACCGCATAGATCAAGACCTGCATTGGAAAACGGTGGCCCTTGTATTACTCTTTCAGGGGGCAAATTACCCATTATTTGACAATTGTAGGTTTAATTTTGAAAAATTAAACACACTCGTGTACAACTTGACGAGCAATGTTTCTTCCATTAACAGGCCAAAATATTTGTCTTACACAATTTAATAGCCCTTGAGGACCAACATGTAAGTCTATTTTATGATAGTAAAGGAAGATAATTTTAGTCAATTTACTACTTGGTGGTAAAATAATTTGGTGAGATCGGTCATATCTTAAATTTGAGTTGGCCAAACGACCACTCACTCTTAATAGATCATCTTTACCTAGGAAGAGATCTAAAAATCTCAACTTACTTTTTACAAGAACAGAAATGCCCTTTTTCAATTCCGAAATTTCTGATGAAAAATACTCACCTTGAGCACTCTTAATTAAGAAGTTTCTGGCAACCCTTAGTTCCTCTAAAGTTAAGGAACCTTTAAGTTTGACCGTATTTTTACAGTTGTGAACAAACATGAAAATAAATGCTAACACTCTCATTAATTTAATATAACTATTTGAAATATTAAGAAAAGAGTCATTAAAGTCATAATTTATAACTGAAGTGAGAACAGAACTGACTTTAGTTCCTTTAAAAATTGTTCGTCCTTCGTAGGAGAGTCCTTTTGTGGACAAACATTTACAATGTCTTGTTTCAGGAAAGTGGGTCCTTCCCACCAGAGTTTGTTTCTAGCAAGCAATTTTGCATCCTGACTTCGGGATAACACATCCGCCGGATTCAGTTTTGACGGCACATATCTCCACTCGTAGTTTTTGGTAAGTTCTTGAATCTTAGACACTCTGTTCCCGAAAAAGATTTTAAGAAGATGAGGCGATATGTCTATCCATGCTAGGGAAATTGTGGAGTCCGACCAAAGTATGACATTGCCGATTTGAAGTTTCATAGCTCTAATTACCTTTTGAGCAAGTTGGCACAATAGACAGGCTGAAAGTTCAAGCCTCGGTATGCTGACAGTTTTAATAGGGGCAACTTTACTTTTACTGCAAATGAGGTGGCAAACAGGCGAATTTGAATCAGAGTTCGTTTGAAGATAAAGGGAAGCTCCGAAAGCTTTCTCTCTCGCGTCAGTAAAACCATGTAAGAGGATAGTTGCTGCATCTTTAATAAAAATACATCTTGGAATTTTGAATGTTTCTATAAGAACTAGTGAATTGAGGAAATTGTCCCACTCTTGAGCAACATGAAGTGGAATTTTATCATTCCAGTCGCACTTTAGCAACCATAGTTGTTGCATGAAGATTTTTGCACGACTAATTACAGGTTCGAGCAAGCCAAGGGGGTGAAAAAGTCTTGCAATTTGACTTAGAATTTCGCGTTTTGTGTAGTCAGAACTTCTATTGACAGTAACTTTAAAGTTAAATGTATCACTACTGCAGTCCCACAGTATTCCGAGAGTTTTTGTTGAAACCTCTTCTGCATTTTGATTAAAGGGAAAAATTTGAGAATCAGGATTTATTTCTTCAACAACATTAGAACGCCATTTATGCAAGGCCATCTGACCTCTTTTGAAAATATCTGTTAGTTGTTTTTTAATTTAAAAAAATCGGAAATCTCTGATGCACCTGACAGGCAATCGTCCATGTACATATCGTTCTTTACAACTTCGGCAGCTAATGGGAAATTGTTTGCTTCATCTACCGCTAACTGCGGGAGCACTCTAGTGGAAAGGTATGGACTACTTGCAGAACCGTAGGTGACCGTTTACAGGGTGTAGATTTTGTCCTGTTCCTCCCTCCCTTCTCTCCACAATATGTTTTGGTATATAGTGTGCGACGGATTTACTTCTATTTGTCGAAGCATTTTATTTACATCAACTGTAAATGTGAAAACATGTTTTCTAAAACGAATCATAATCGAAAAAAGATCATCTTGTATTATCCCTCCTTTAAGCAATAAGTCCTTTAAAGACTTCCCATTAGTAGTTTTACAACTCCCATCAAAAACAACCCTCAGTTTAGTTGTAGTACTCGACGGTCGCAAAACACCGTGATGAGGGAAAAAATATCCTTTATCAGGATTTATGTCATCGGAGTTTTCTTCCATGTGTCCTACAGTAGCGTATTCCTTTAGAAATTCTTAATATATTTCCTTTAATTTGGGATCCCGCTCTAAACGGTTCCATAACTGATTCAATCTTTTAGCGGCAATTTGTTTTGAATCTCCCAGAGAATTATCTAACATTTGAATCTTAAAGGGTAATTGAACAACGAATCCGCCGTCCGGTTTTCGATAGTGAGTCTTTAAAAAATGTTCATTTCAGTAATTTAACTCCTAACTAACTAAGGGTTTTAATTAAATTACTTGCTCCAATTCCCAAAAAGAACTTATTTCTTTTTACAAATTTGTATAATCTGTTACAAATAAACAAGAATCTGAAGATTCCCTTAAATTCGAGATAGAATTGCATACAGTGCCTGATATAACATGCCCGAAAAATGTTTCTACTAACATTAATTGAGAATCATTAATTTTAATCTTATTCGACTCTATTGATTCATAGAATAACTGCGCTCCAATCAGTGCATGTACGCGTTTGGGTTTATTCCAGTTATTATCCGCTAATTCTATATTCGACGGCAATTTTAATTTTGATATATTTATATATTTCGGTGGCAGATCCGCAAGTTTAGGAACTACTAACATATCTAACTGATAAGATTTACTTTTGTTTTCATTCGTTAGTTCTGTACTAACAAAAGATTTAGCGTTTAAACATAAATCATAATGTCCGGAAATGGAAATATGAGTTTTTTGTTTACGCAACCCTAACAAATTTGCCGCATGAGAACTCAATAAACGCGACCTTGAACAACTGTCTAATGCAGCAATTAAAGGTTGAAATTCCCCAGAACGGTCCTTCAAATATATCACAGCTGTGTTTAAAATTACACAAGATTTATTTATTTCATTTTCCTTCGCGAAAAATGTTTGATTATCAGGAGAGGGGGAGGGGGAAGAATGCAGGCTCCTATCTGTCTGGCCTTCAATTCTGAATTGCTTACTGATATTATTATTTTCATTTAATGGATGGAGTAAGTTATTATGTTCTTTACTGTTACATGAAAGGCACGTATTTTTAGATAAACAAGGATTAGGTAAATGATTATTTAGATAAGACTGGCATAAATTGTTAATTTTAACAAGTTCTGATCTTTTCATTACATTCATTTGTTTAAATTTCTCACATCTATATAAAGACTGTGAATCGGTACATCATAAATACACCCTTTTCTCAGTTTTGATTTTGTTAAAAGGGATTTTTCTATGTTAGGCTTAGTGCCAGATTTCCAATTATTATAAGGGAACTTTTTTTGCTGCTTTGATATAACGGTACTTTGAAGAATGCGACTTCGTTCTTCCAAAAAGATTAAAAGGTTAGCTAATTTAGGAATTTCGTTTTTAATTAATTTCATTTCGATAGACATTTTTTTTCAGGGTTCAATTTTTGAAACAAGATGTGCATTATTAAAGCATCTGAGAGTTCATTAGACTCAAACCCAAGTAATTTTAATGCATGCCAATTACATTTTGTATTATCAATTAATTGCATTAAATGGTTAGGAGAATCCGGTACCTTTGAAAAATTAAGAATTTTTATAATATGACAATCAATGACAGCTCTTTTGTTTTCATATCTTTCTTCTAAAGACTGCCAAAGAGATTCGTAGGTATCTTGGGCCGATTCAAGTCTTTTGGCTCCACCTTTTAGACAACCTTTTAAGTAGCATAACTGCTGAGTTGAGTTTAGATTATTATTATTTCCGATAATGAACATAAATTGAGCTTTAAAATTTTGAAATTCATCGTATCTCCCATAGAAATTAGGCAGAGGTAAGTCTGGTATTTTAAAGTTGTTAGTAACAGTAGGATTTTCTTTTTTAATATTAGAACAGACATATTTACAAAGAATAATATTAAGCTTTACCTCTGAATCTTCCATTACATCTTCTAGCTCAGTTGCTATTTCTAAAGAGTCTGCTATGTCGACATCTTCCGGAAGAGTTGTATAGGATTCGATTAGGTTACGGAGTGACGTTTTAATTTCCATAATAGAAACTTTTTTGCCTTCTAAACGCAATCGATCTTCTTGCTGCTCTTCTTGCGATTCCTTTAAATGGGTGTACTCATATTCGTTAATAAATTTCGTGATTTTGTTTAGTTTGGTTTTCAGTACGCCGCGTTGGCGATTTAAAGTAGTTAAAGTAGTCATTTTGTATTATTATTATTTGCTGTGCTCCGGCTCGACGGACCATATGTCGAACACTGATAAAGCAATGGACTGTGGTTAAATTTCCATAGGTTTTTATTATTTAGTGTTAAGGGGCAATCGTTGAAATGAGCTTCTGATTTGAGAGCGAGGGCACTCGTTACAGATGTGTTGTTCGGGAGACAACGAAGCTCAACTGAACGTTACATCATTTATCAGCTAGGTGGCGCTGATCACTTAATCAAACTTCGGGAGCGTACAGACCCCCTTAGTAACACAAAAAACACAATTTAGAAGTTTTTTTTGCTCCTGTAACCCCCAGGTGGTAGTGACAACAACTCAAAATATAGGCTATGTTGAAGGGGGGACTGTCACCATCAATTTGAAAAAACGACTTCTGAAATCGGTTTATATTTCCTGAGATTGCGAAGAAATCGCTATTTAGAACGTTTTTAGAACTCTTTACGTTCCTTTTCACCCCTTTTAAATTTCAAATTTTAAGGAACTCTTCTCAGAGAGCATTTACATATCGTAATTACCATGCCGAATTTCAAGTTGCTAGCCCGTTCAGTACTACAAAAATCACAATTTAGAACGTTTTTTAAAATGCAACCGCAAGGTGGTAGTGACGCCGACATGAAATAGATCCTATATTGGAGCAAGGGCTGTCATCATCAATTTCTGTTGAAAATAATCACAGCATTACATTAAATTCTTATTAATTTCTTTTTGTACAACTATGTTTATTGTGATTGGTTGTTTAATGTAGCTTTCTTTCACGGCCGCCAATTCTCTGCTTTGGGCCTTGCAAAATCTATAAATACCTGTAAATTTTCTGTTTTCTTTCAGTATGTTTGTGTAATTGTTCTTGTTAATATCAAATATACTCACTTCGATCCACGTCTTTATGTCTGCCTTTTTATTTATTTTAACAGCAGAGCGTTGGTTAGCAAGTTTTGAAATGAGCTGCGAGACATACTGACGCCGTTATTTTTCTGTTTTTCATTTCTGCTGGGTTTTTGAGTGAAAAAGATTTTATCTTTCTTTTTATATATTTTATCGAGCAGAATGGATTCTTCAAAAGATGTTTACGGTGTCCCTCTTTTTGAAGGTGATGGAAAAGTTTTTTCGGTATGGAAACGAAGAGTAATGGCAATTTTTGCTGCTAAAGAATTGGAAAAATTCCTGGAAAATGAAGCAGCTCTAGACAATGCCGCCGATGTCGTGAAAGCAAAAAAGGCTTACGCTTTATTATTATCATTATTAAGTGATAATGTTCTTGCGTCACTTCAAGATGAAAATACAGCTCATAAAATATGGATTAAATTAGAACGCACTTATGATACAAAGCGTGCAGTGAATCAAATTTTAATTCGGAAGAGATTGGCAACGATTAAGAAAGATCGTACAGTTTCTATGAGAAATCACATTGATGAAATAAATAAATTAATTTCGGATCTTAAGCTGTCTGGGGCAGAAGTTAATGAAACGGATACTATTATTTATATTTTGATGTCATTGCCTCAGGAATTTGAAAATGTTAAGATTGCTTTAGAAAACCAACCGAACTCTGTTTTGACATTAGATTTCGTGACACAAAGACTATTAGATGCTGAAGCACTTCTTTTGGATTCAAAGAAAGAAAAAGTATATACTAAGGCTGCTCATGATAATACTGCATTTGTGTCGACTCGCAAAGAATTCTTTTGTAAAATTTGCAACTCTAAAGGGCATACAGCGAAATATTGTAGAAAGAAAATTACTTGCCATTCTTGTGGAAAATTCGGACACATAAAACGTAACTGTAAAGCTGTTAAAAATTCAAATGAAGAAAAATTTGCCTCTTCAGCTGTTTCTTTCGTTGCTGGAAATGCTTCCAGGAAAAGGAATGAATTTATAGTAGATTCCGGAGCAACTTCCCATATGTGTTCTAATGAGAATTATTTCGCATCCTTAGTACCTTCTTCAGGAACTATTAAATGCGCATCAAAAACAACGAATCTAGAAATCAAAGGTATTGGAAATATTAATGGAAAACTGTCAAATGGAAGGGAAATTACTTTAAAGGATGTCCTTTATGTTCCAGACTTAAACGGGCAACTCATTTCCGTTAGGAAAATTGAAAGTGCAAATTATACAGTTATTTTCAAGAACCAAAAAGTATTTATCGAAAAAGGAAGAAACCGTTTTTACTTCGGTGAACGGGATTTGAATGGACAATACGTAAGTGACTTTGTTCCTGTTTACGAAACCGTTCTTACTTCAAAGAAAAATCATTGTGATATCTGGCATCGCAGACTTGGTCATCCGAGTGACAAAGTATTGAAAGATATGAAGCTTCCGGTACCTGATTCTTTTTGTGATATTTGTGCTCGGGCAAAACAGAGTGCAACACCAATGGGAAGAGGACCAAGAAAAAGAGAAACCAAGCCAATGACTTTGATTCATAGTGACATTTGTGGACCTATTTTTCCGACAACCTTTTCTGGCGAGTGCTATTTTATGACTCTTATCGATGATTTTTCTCGTTTTACTGAAGTACGTTTACTGAAACATAAAAGTGAAGTCTCAGAAGAATTAAAAATGTTCTTAAAATCCAACCCTACAGTGAAGAAAATTAGATGTGATAACGGGAAGGAATATTTTTCTAATGATTTAGTGAATTTTACTAGAGATCTTGGTATAGTGATAGATCCCGCTCCTCCATACACGCAATCTTTGAATGGAGTAGCTGAACGCTGCAATAGGTCGCTTCTGAATATAGGACGTGGTTTGATTTCTGAATCAAATTTACCAAAGACCTTTTGGGGTCAAGCTATCCTTTCAGCAGCTTACTTGAAAAACCGAATGCCAAGCAGCACTATTGAGAACAAAACTCCGTACTTCCTGAAATATGGAGAAGAAGCCGATTTCAAGCACATACGTGTTTTTGGATGCAGTGCTTACATGTTAATTCCTTCCGTTCATCGAAAGAAGCTTGACGATAAGTCTAAACAAATGATCTTCATTGGTTATTCTTCAATGGGATATAGATTACTAGATCCTGAAACGAAACGCATAACTGTATCAAGAAATGTGAAATTTGACGAAGAGAAAAAGGAAAATGTTCAGTCGAAACAATACATTCTAGAAAATTCAGAACCAGTCGATAATGAAATTGATCCAGATGTTCTAGAAAATGCGAGTGATGAATTAGATGATCCTGAAGAGAAAGAAGACAAAACAAGAAAATCTGAAAGATTTAAAAAGCAACCTGTACGGTATCCAGATCCTGAAGTTTACGAAGCATTACTTTGCCAACAAGAAACATTAACGTTTGATGATATCAAATCCCTCCCTAGTGATGAACAACGCATGTGGAAAGAAGCTATGGACGCGGAGATTGAAAGTATGAAAATCAACGATGTCTGGGATCTTGAAAAATTACCACCTGACAAACGACCTATTTCCTGGAAATGGGTATTTACCATCAAAAGAGATGGTCGACATAAGGCGAGACTCGTAGCTCGTGGATTTATGCAAAAAGAAGGGCTAGACTATAGTGAAACCTTTTCCCCTGTAATAAGTATGCCAGCTTTACGTTTGGTTCTTATTTTGATTTTAAATGAAGACTTATATGCATTTGTGTTAGATGTTAAAACAGCGTTCCTGAATGGTAAGTTAAATGAACTTGTTTTTATGGATCAGCCGCAAGGCTATGATGATAAAAGTGGGCGAAAGTGTAAACTTAAAAGAAGTTTATATGGTTTAAAACAAGCCCCACGACAATGGTTTGAAAGGTTTTATGAATTTATTTCAAAGTTAAATTTTAAATCTTGTGATAATGAACCTTGTATTTTTATTCGGTATAATAATGATCATAAAATAATTATTGCTTTGTATGTAGATGATATGTTAATTGCAGGTTCAGATGTAAATGAAACTAATGTAGTTATTTCCCTATTACATAACGAGTTTCACATGTCAAAATCGCAAAGTGTTTCAGAATTTCTAGGTATTCAAACGAAATTCAATTCTGATAGTTTAATAATGGATCAAGAGTCTTACATAATTAAATTGTTAAATAAGTTTAATATGCTAGATTGTAAACCCAGTGACATTCCTATTTCTCCTAAGTCCACCCCATCTGATTTCAAAAATGGTAAACCTTTTAGTGGCCCATATCGTGAACTTGTAGGTTGTTTATTATATTTAGCTTATATTTCTCGACCTGATATTTTGTATGCTATTAACTGTTTAAGTCAATTGCAAGAAAATCCTACTGAAATTGCATGGAAAGCACTTAAGAAAATCTTAAGATATTTAAAAGAAACATTGTCTTTAAAACTTGTGTATAAAAAGCAAAATTCTGATCCTAAATTATCCATGTATGTTGATGCTGATTGGGGGGCTAACACAAATGACCGCAAATCAGTAACAGGTTATATTTTAATGTTTTGTAACATGCCTGTTCTGTGGTGTTGTAATAAACAAAAATCAGTTGCTTTATCGTCAACTGAAGCTGAAGTCATTGCTTTAACTAAAAGTATGCAAGACTTGTTATGGTTTAAAAATATTGCTAATGAAATTGTAAATATTAAGGATTTAGTAATTTTTGAGGATAATCAATCATGTATAAAATGTATCAGTAATGAGAGTAATTATGGTAGAATGAAACACATTGATATTAAATTGAAATTTGTTCGCAATATCATAAAAGAAAATAACATCAAAATTGAATATGTTCCTACGAATATGCAAATTGCTGATTTATTTACAAAGGCATTACCTAAAGTTAAATTTTATGAACTATTATTCTTTGTTGTTTGTACAAGTAATGTTTAAATTGTGTCATATTATTATTAATGATTGATTTCAAGAAATTTCTTTGTTTTCTGATGTAAAGCTAGATTATGGGCGGGTGTTGAAAATAATCACAGCATTACATTAAATTCTTATTAATTTCTTTTTGTACAACTATGTTTATTGTGATTGGTTGTTTAATGTAGCTTTCTTTCACGGCCGCCAATTCTCTGCTTTGGGCCTTGCAAAATCTATAAATACCTGTAAATTTTCTGTTTTCTTTCAGTATGTTTGTGTAATTGTTCTTGTTAATATCAAATATACTCACTTCGATCCACGTCTTTATGTCTGCCTTTTTATTTATTTTAACAATTTCCAACCATTACTTTTGAAATCGGTTGGGTACTTTCCGAGATTGCGTAGAAATCGCAATTCAGAACGTTTTTTAGAACGTTTTTCGTCCATTTTCATCCCTTTTAAATTTCGAATTATTTAGGAAATGTTCTTAGAGATCATTTATATCTTATAAGTAACTACCATGTCTAGTTTCAAGTTGCTAGCCCCTGCAGTATTACAAAAAACGCAAGTTAGTTCGATTTTTGCTCCTTCACCCCCTTTGGGGTAGTGGCACCGACATGAAATACAGCCTATGTTGGAGCGAGGGCTGCCACCATCGTTTTCACACCATTATTTTTAAATCTGTTCAGTACTTCCTGAGATTGCGTAGAAATCGTAATTTATAAAGTTTTTTAGAACGCTTTTCGCTCATTTTCACCCCTTTTAAATTTTGATTTTTTAAGAAATGTTTTTAGAGATCATTTGTATCTTAAATATAACTGCCGTGCCTAATTTCAGGATTCTAGGCCCTTCAGTAACACAAAAATCGCAATTTAGAACGTTTTTTGCTTCTGCAACTCCTAGGTGGTAGTGACACCGACATGAAATAGAGCGTATGTTGAAGCAATGGCTGTCATCATTAATTTCCAACCATTACTTTTGAAATAGGTTGGGTACTTTCTGAGATTGCGTAGAAATCACCATTTAGAACGTTTTTTTAGAACTGTTTTCGCGCATTTTTACCCCTTTTAAATTTCGAATCTTTTAAGAAATGTTCTTAGAGATCATTTTTATCTAATAAGTAACTACCATGCCATAGTTCATGTATCTGGTCCCTTCAGTAACATAAAAATTGCAATTTCGAACGTTTTTCTTTGCTCCTGCACCCCCTTTAGGGGTACTGGCACCGACATAAAATGTAGCTTATGTTGGAGCAAGGGTTGTCACCATCATTTTGACACCATTGTTTTTGAAATCGGTTTAGTACTTCCCGAAAATGTGTAAAAATCGCCATTAGAACGTTTTTTAGAACGCTTTTCGCGCATTTTCACCTCTTTTTAATTTTGATTTGTTTTTTAAATGCCCTTAGTATCTTATAAGTAACTACCATTCGAAATTTCATGTTTCTAGGCCCTTCAGTAACACAAAAAGCGCATTTTTAGAACGTTTTTTGCTCCTGCACCCCCTTTTGGTCAGTGGCACGGACATAAGATATAGCCTATATTCTAAGTTGGACTACCACCATCATTTTGATACCTTTACTTTTGGAATCGGTTCAGTAGTTCCAGAGCTTACTTCCTACAAATAAATAATTTTTACCTCTTTTTAATATTAGAATAGAAGAAAATTTTAAATTATAAATAATTTTTTTAGAAAAAAAAGCACATTGTTTTACAAAAAGAGTTGAATTATTACTTCTCATAAAGGAATAAAGAATTATATTCAAACATAATAAAAGATCTTAAAAAAATTAAATAAATAAATTGCACTTTTAAAATTTTTGAAAGAAACAGGGGTAAGAAAGTGGTTTAAATTTAGAAGTAGTGGTAAGAAATAGAGAAAAAAAGTTGAAAAATTAGTTTCACAAAAAGATTATTTTTGAAAGATATTTTTTATGAGATACATCTAGAATAGAATTATTATAAATATTAAATTTACAAAAATTCTTTAATGAATTAATGTTTTATATTTTTTCTCTTTAAACATTTATTATTTACTAACGTGCATTTGGTAAAATTGAAAAGTATCCGTTGAGAGGCCTCTTTAAACAGATTGCTATATTAAAAAAAATAATAATAATACATAAGTATTTTTTCCGAAATAGAAAGAAAAGAAAAAAATAAGTGTTTAACTTAATTCTCTTTAAAAAAGATCATGTAGTGGGGAAATTCATGAGTTAAAATACAGTTAATAATCTTTCAACACCCAAGAAAAGCGCAGAGTTCCACCGGGGAAAAAGATCGTAGGTCGACTAAGAGTGACGTCACAAAATCGCCCAAAGGCTTTGTGTCAAGTAGGTGTTGGCCTGCTCCGATCTGACCCGACTCTATTTCTACAAAAAATTCAGATTTTTCTTAACATACAAGGTGTGTCTATTAAATTCCAGGACTGTACGTGCAGTTAATGAATGAAAATGTGACGGAACGCATCATCATGCGTATGTCATAGCGTGACCAATTAGGAGCGAAGGTGGACCAAATGCTCAGTGATTGCGTCAGCATTTCGGGTTTCGAGAAGATAAACGCAGGTGGTACATTAGACCGCGTGTCACGGTCGGTGATGGAGCAAAGAGTGAATATCAAGTTTTGTTTCAAAATTGGGAAAACGCCGTTTGAAACCTACGAGTTACTGAAAATTGTATATGGAGATGCTGCTATGCCCCGCTCCCGTACTTTCGAATGGTATGCACGCTTTCGCGATGGCAGGGAAAGTACCAGCGCAGTGGGCGACCCATCACAAAACGAACAGAAAATGAGGTCTCAAAAAGTCCGCACTTTGGTGACTTCAGATCGCCGAAACACCCTTAGGATGCTTGTAAATGAGTTAAATATGGGCAAGGACACGGTGCCTAAGATTTTGAGGGAGAATTTCGGAAAGAGAAAGATTTGTTTGCGGTTTGTCCCACATATTTTGACAGACGCGATTAGATGCAATGCAGAATGGAAGCTTGTGCGGGCTTAATCGACGCAGTTGACCGAGATCCGTCGTTTCTGCAATCGAACGTGACAGGCGACGAATACTGGTGTTACCAGTACAATCCCGAAACAAACAGACAGAGTAAAAAATGGAGATCACCATCTTCTCCAAGACAGAAAAAATTCCGTTTCCAGAATTCGAAAGTGAAAGTCTTGTTGATCACTTTGTTTGATGCACATGGATTGATCCATCGTGAGTTTGTCTCTGATCATCATGAGGACTAATCAAACTGTCAACAAAGAGTACTACAAAGCTGTTTTGCATCAGTTGGTTAAAGGAGTACACCGTGTGTGATCGAATATGGATAAAAGCAGCTGGCTTCCTACTGCACGACATTGCGATGCCACACTGTGCTCTCAATGTGAAGCGCTTTTTAACAAACCATGACACTGTAGAGCTTAATCATTCTCCGCATTCTCCTGATTTGTCACCTTCTGACTTTTACTTGTTGCCAAAACTTCAGATTGTTCTGAAAGGGTTTCGATTTCAGGTCGTAGAGGCCATAAAGAAAAACGCAACTGCTCAACTTCAAAGCATACCTTCAGAGGACTACGAAGCGTGTTTTCTGAATTTGTACCACCGTGCAAAAAAGTGTGTGAGTGCCGAAGGTGATTATTTTGAGGACTATTAAACGTATGTTTGTTTTTTATTATTCGTTCCGTTGTATTAGCCCCAGTCCTGGAATTTAATAGACACACCTCGTATAATTGAGATTTTTTAAAGAATACTGCATACATATTTACTGGATAATTTTACTGTACATTTTAAAATTAAGATGTGTTCGCATAAAAAATACACAATAGCAACATAAATGATTACTTAGATTCTTAGTTGTTTCAACATTCAAATACGGATTCATTAAAAATTAATGTAGTTTAGAATGAAAGAAAAAAATGAGGGTTAAAAACATCATAACTTTTGAAGCTGTATAATAAAAAGTAGATTTGTGAAAATTCTTCTCTGTCATTTATTAAGGCTTTTCTAAAATCCAAAGGAGCTACTTTCAGAAATATTTCTCAATTCATTTCTTTTCGGAAACGCATAAAATTGGTAGGTGTTCTTATTCAGAAACTATGTAATCCAATCGCGTTATCCATTTTTTGATAAAGACAATATAGTCCAGGCAATAGAGACCGTATAGGGACTCTACCTAGCAAAATTCATGGTAGTTCTGGAAAAAGGCTTACTATATATATTTTGGGTCACTGAATCCGAATTTCTAACTTCCCACCAAAATTTCTCCCGGCAACTCCTCCAAATTTTAGTAAAATGCCCCCAAAAAAGGTTTTTATTAAAAAAATTAATTTTTTTATTGTTTAAGGGGGAAAAAATCTAGAAATTCAGAAAGTAGACAAAATTTTCAACAAATAAGATATATGACATTATGACGTAGGATGAATGGGGACGGGGGATCTGTCTCGGAACATGCGCCGAGGTGCTGCGTGGACAAAGTTGTGCAATTTCACCTAACCGCTCACATCGTTTACATTCACTCTCCCGTATCCCCTCCGAACTTTCCCTATAAGGTTTACTTTAAGTTTTTTGGTTTCCTGAATCCAAATTTTTAACTTCCTTCCAAAATTCCCCCTCCCCGCAACCCCCCAAAATAGTTGTTTTTAAATTAAAATTTTTATTGTTTTAGGGGAAAAGTATGTAGAAATTCATTAAGTAGACAAAATTTGCAACAAATAGGATATATGACATTATGACGTAGGATGATCGGGGAGGGGGAGGGCTGTCTCTGAACATGCACTGCGGTGCTACGTGCACTAAGTTATGCAAGTCCAGGTAATAGGGGATTTTACCTGGCGAAATTAATACTAGTTCTGGATTTCGACTCACTGTATGTTTTTTGGGTCGCTGAATCCGAATTTGTAACTTCCCACGAAAGTTTCATCCGGCAATCCCCCCCCCAAAAAAAATTGATTTCTTTAAAAAAATTGGTTTTTGAGAACAGCGCGCGGGGAATGTTCCGTGGCACCCCCCCCCCCTCTTCCCGTTTATCCTACGTGATAATGTAATTTATCCTATTTGTTGCAAATTTTGTCTACTTTCTGAATTTCTACGTACTTTTTCCTTAAAACAATAAAAAATTTAATATAGAAACAACTATTTTGGGGTGGTTGCGGGGTAGAAGTTAAAAATTCTGATTCAGAAACCCAAAAAACTTAAAGTAAACCTTATAGAGAAAGCTCGGAAGGGAGACGTGTGGGCGAATATAAACGATGTGAGTGGTTATGTGAAATTGCGCAACTTTGTCCACGCAGTACCGCGGGGCATGTTCCGAGGCAGATTCCCCCTCCCCATTCATCCTACGTCATAATGTCATATATCTTATTTGTTGCAAATTTTGTCTACTTTCTGAATTTCTAGATATTTTTCCTTAAAACAATAAAAAAATTATTTTTTAAATAAAAACTGTTTTTTTTTTTTTTTTTGCTTTTTTTTTGGGGGGGGAGGGGGGTTCCGCGGGAAATTTTGGTGGGAAGTTACAAATTCGGATTCAGCAACCTCCAAAACATAAAGTAAGCCGAATTCCAAAACTACCATTAATATTGCCAGGTAAAATCCCGTATTACCTGGACTAATATATCTTTGAGAAAAAATTGTCAAAATTAACGTTTTGAATTGAATTTCCGGAATTTATAGCACAGGAAAGGAGAAAAACTTGCTGCCAAGAGACAAGAATATGTTATATCTCGACAAGTAATTAATTAAAAAATATATATATATATATAGAAAACGTGTTCAATTCCAGATTCTTTCGATAGTCAGGCTTGTCAGTTATGCCTTTACAGTTAAAAATTAGTCAGAAAATGTGTCAAAATTTAGCGTTGTTGAGCAGTGAATTTGAGAACCGCCTTAAGGTATATTTCCTAAGATTCCGTTAATATAAGTTCATTATCGCTAATAATATTTTTACAAATATATTGCTTGCCCTACACATCCTGAAAACAATTAGTCCATTTCTGGCCCGCCTCAACTATGTAGGAAATAAATGTAAGCCTGATCTCGGCCCGTCAAAAATCTGCTGAAAAAATTAAGCCCGGGTCAGACACTAAATAACTGCCCGATGCTGATCTTTACGCTGGGCATGTTACTTTTCTGTACTAATGTTGTCAAACTAGCATAGGCTCGTGACGCACATTTATACCTATTCTCGCGAAAGTCATATGCATTGAAAATTGCTCATATTTTATTGGCTTTGCTTAAATTTTTATGTCGAGCCGGTATGCCCGCTAATTTTTTTTATCGGCCCGTTTAAATATTTGCCTTCATTTCGCCGGGGCGGGTACGGTCCTCGGGCCGATCCCGGACCCGTGCAGACCTCTAACCAATAGTCTTCGAGTAGATGAAGCCATTGACTGATGAAGTTTAAAGTCGTTTAAAAAAAGGGAAGATAATTTTCCTGATTATGACACTATTACTGGACAATCATTAATTCCGAAAAAATGATTCGTTAAATGTTAAAAAATATTAAGAAGAGGAGAAAGAAAGAAAATTTGTGATGTTGTGATGTTTAGCGACTATGAAGCGCCGAAGAATTCTTTCCTTTTTAAACAACGAACGCTTCACGACGATTTCTTGAAAGTAAAAGAATATTAGGTGCTGCTCTTTCTTTTCGGTCTTTTCAGGTAATCCAGTTGCTCCTATCAGTGGTCGCATATTAGCAGTTGACTGAGTTCAGCCCAGTTGTAAAGAAAGGATCATTTTGTGGGGTATCCGTCTCCTATTTGCATAATGCCTTTAACTCTCTCAAGAAGCTGTAGGTGGCAGCAGCAAACGATAGCTTCTTCAAGTAAGGTATGAAGAGAAGTATTTTGAGTTTACACGCAGATGGAAAAGGTGTGAGAAGTAAAAGCAGAACGGAATGGTAGATGGGATGGTAGAGGTTCTCAGATGATACGAGAAAACAGCTCGAGGAATAATCTGAAGAGATAAAGTATTCGACTAAGATATTTTTTTAGCTCTTGATTAGTTGTTACTTTTAGACAGGGAGGAGACTAAAGAAACCATAGCCTCATCGAGTTGGTGGCTGCAATTCCAGCACTAGACGGAACTTGATTTGTATATTAAAATGCAACTGGTATGCCAAGTCATATCATGGTGGAAAACACCTTCAAACCAGATTTTAGTGGTTGGCTGGTAGGCTTACCATCGTGTTTTCCTGCTCCCAATCCTCCATGTTTACATAGTGTTGGAAAACTCAATGATAAACCTACCGACCATCCACTAAAATTGGGTCTGCAGGTGGTTTCCAACAAGATATGGCTTGGCACGCCAGTTGTATTTTAATATGAGAATCAAGTTCTGTTGAATCCTCGAATTTCAACCGTCAACTCGATAAGGTGTTTGTCTGTGCAGCTGCCTATTTATTCTTATGTACTTAATTTACTGTAAATAGTTCAAGACTTCATTATATATTATTTAAATACATGAGTGAATACTGCAGTTCCATTTTCAAGATTGTGTCGTTATTTTTACTGAATTATTGCAGTTCTTAAAGCGCAAATACGTAATCTCCGATCCATTGTTTATTTTCCAGCAACATTGTAAAGCAAATATTTTTAATGATGTAAACGATAATTAAACCCTACTCCGAATTTACGCCATCTAGATTATATATTTTTTCATTTAAATGTAAATCATATAGGAAGCCAAAATCATTACAAAAAGGTGTTAACACCCATTTAGATTTTATATAATATTTAGAAGGATAGATATTTATGATGAAAGTGAACACTACAGCTTATGTCGTGACAGCTAATGTTACTTTTGTGCTTAGGTTAGAAAAGGACATGTTTGTGCTCCAAAATATAAGAGGTACGAAGAAACAAAGCATAATTAACAAAAAATAATGTTTTACTGTGATGATACAAGATACAAAATTTATAATCCCAACTTTCAGAATTTGGAATAGAAGACAAAAATCTTACATAATCATCAATAAAAAAGCAAAATACTAAAATCAAAGTATTTCAAGCGCAAATTTGGTTCTTCATTATATATTTTAATATATAATTCAGTTTAGATATTTTTCTTTCAAGTTAAATATTAACGAAAATATTCATTTTTAAAATTTAACAAAATCAAAGAATAATAATTAAATTTATGATTTTAATAACTAACAAACTAAAAATATACAGTCTATGTTACTACAATTGCATTAAAGAAGTTATACATGATACGATGATCATTTATCATCGATAAAAATAAATTAATGTAAAATAAAAATGATAACTTTATAAATTCTAATAAAAATGAGATGCTTCGGAAGATTTCTTTTTAATCACATAATTTTCAAGGCTTTGAAGAATTTATGCTCACTTTGCAAGAAAATGAAAATTAATATGGATGTAATTTTATAAATGAAGTTTCAAAATTGCTTTTTTAAAAAAAAGTTTCCTGCTAACTCTGTTGATTAAAACTTTGACGCAGACCAGAAAGATTTCTAAGTAACAAATTTAGATAACGTGTTATGTCAGAAAGCAATATTAATGAATTAGTGAAGATCGTTTATAAAATTTTAAAAGAATTTTTCTAAGATATGAGAGATACTTTTTAAATTAAGGAAATTTTTAGTTCAAAATGTCCAAACACACAAATTGTGAATAAACTATACTTTCATGGCACCCAGTAAATCTTCTAAAAATTAAAAATGACTAGCAGATCAATTAAAATTCGTATTAAAAGCACAAATACATGTACTAACATTACTTGCAGGTGCATACATGTAATATAAAATTCGGTAAAATACATTAGAAATATCTTAAAATTATATTAATACCATTAAAAACCAAAACGTTTTCAGCATCACACGATCGTCATCAGTGGGCATTTAAATGTTGTTATCACTTTTCTTAGCAATTTATTGGAGAATCGTTTATAATTTAAAGGTTTTGCGGCAGATAAGATGCCAGATATAGGTATTCAAATTTCGAACAAGACAAGCTTTCATCTGTTATGCAGCAATTCTTTCAAAGATTTCGTGGTTATCGTATGATAGTGCATTGTTGCAAGCTATATCTTTATTAGCAATTATTTCAATAGATTCCGTAACAATAGCTTTCTGGTAATTATTTGTATGAAAAATTATTTATATTAGTAGATTTATTAAAATCTACTTTTATAGGTTGAGTTTGAGCTAATCTTGATAACAGAGTATGGGATCTATTTAACCTACTTAATGCTTTTTAATGTATTTTTAATATATATCTAATGCACAAGTTAAATAATTTTATATTATACTAGCAAACCACGCGGCTTTGCTCGCGTAATATTTGAAATATGCCAAATTATATTTATATGTCTAATTTTTATTAAAAGGTACTAACTAAATTTTTACTTATTACTTTTAAGAATAATTCAAAAATTATTATTTAAAGCACAGTTTGAATAAACACCATTATTACACTGCATTAGGCAGAAAGGAGACATAAATTAATAAAACTAAATAAATGATAATTTAGAAAATATTTTGAAACCTTTATGCTCATTTAATACGCTCATTTCAGTATTCATTTGAAGTTTTGAATTTTTTAGAAACGATCTTCTTACACCTTAAAATTAACTATCATGTCAAATTCCAAGTCCTACCATCTCTCTCAACAGAAAGGCTATGTTGCATTAGGAACTATCACCATTAATTTGCAAACATTAATTTTGAAATTGGTTTGTTATTTTTAATATTCCACAGAAACGCAATTTAGAAAGCTTTTAAAGGCCTTTTATAGAACGTTTGTTGTTCCTGTAAAACCCAGAGGGTAAAATCATCGGCCTGAACAGGATCAGAGACTGTTACCATTGATTTGCAACTATTACTTTTATAATCGATTTATATTCCCTGAAATTGCATAGATATCGTAATTTAGGACATTTTTAGAATGCTTTTCACACCTCCCCTTCGCTTCACCCCCTTTTAATTCGAATTTATTTTCGACAGTCCTTCGAGGGCATTTATAATTTATAAGTAACTACCATGCCATATTTAAAGTTTCTAGCCTTTTCAGTATCACAGAAATCGCAGTTTAGAAAGTTTTTAGCTCCTGCGACCCTCTGGTGGTAGTGGCACAGATATAAAATATAGCTTATGTTTGAGCAGGTTCCAACACCAACAATTTGTCATCATTATTTTTTTAATCAGTTTAGTACTTGATAAGATTGCATAAAAATTGTAATTTATAACGCTTTTCGCTTACTTCATTTTTTAAATTTGGAATTTTCTTTCGACTGTTCTTAGAAAGCAGTTGAATCTTGTAAGTAAATACCATGGCATACTTTCAAAGTGTTAGACCCTCAGTTGGTGCAAAAAACTCAAATTAGAACATGTTTTGCTTTTGCAACCCTCAGATGGTAGTGACAGCAACATAAAATATAACGTATGATATAGCAGGGACTATCACCATTGATTTGCAACCATTACTTTTGAAATTGCTTTTTTGTTTCCTGAGATTGAGTATAAATCGCAATTTAGAACGTTTTTAGAACGATTTTCGCACATTTTCACCCATTTTTAAATTTCTAGTTTTTTTCGAAACTGTTCTTAAAGATCATTTATATCTAATAAATATGTACCTTGCCTAATTTTAAGTTGCTAGTCCGTACTGTAACGACCGAAAAAACCCGCAGCCTATTTTGTTTCGTAAGTTGCGAAACTGGTTTTGTCCAGCGGTTGTCCCTGAATCGCAGCCTAGAGTCAGATCTTGTCCACGGATCGCAGCCTACAGTCAGATCTTGTCCACGGATCGCCGCCTGAGTTTCGGACTGATCAGCCGTGCTCTCGTATCGGAGAGAACTTTTTCGAGATGCGAAAAGAGAGCTGAAGATGTTAGGTGAGAGGTCAAGTGAAGTGAAGAGAGCTAGTCGCTTGTAAGATGGAGAAGCAGTTTGAGAAGAGTTGGCAGATGGGATTCGAGCTGATTTTGTGTAATGGAGGGAGAGCGTTTTATGGTGGTTTTTATTGATTGTGTTTTTAAAGTAATGTATTTTAGAGAGAGCTGAAAAATTGGGCTTTTGTTTAAGAGTGACGATATGTTTTTTTTTTATGATTGAAGACGTTTTATTTTGAAAAATAAACTGTTAAATAAAGTTAATATTCAATGTTAAATCATTGTTTGTTTAGTGCTACCAGGGAACCAGATACAGTCGTTACAGTCTAAAGTGATATGTATAAAGTGGAGCTTCCGCCGAGACTTGTTTTCGGTAAAGTGAAGGAAAATAAAAGGTATGTCTTTCCCCTTTCTTCCATTGCAGTATATTGTGCCATTAGCGTTTGTAGTTTTAGATATTTATAATTTGGAAAGTTGAATTCATTTTGGTAAAATTTTGTGCCAAACTGGTCTCCGGTATTACATTTATATAGCGTTCGCAAATGCCAGCCGGTGTTTTATGTTTATTCAAAAACTCTAAATTTTGGATTTATAATTGTATGAAAAAAAAAAAGTGTATTTTTATGGATTCAGTAAAATTTTGAAACTTGAGACATCTATGAACTAAAGTGTTTAGAACCAAACTGGTTTAATGGTTGAATGAAGTCAAACTGATTTCAGGTTTATCTTGTTCTGTATTTAAAGATATATATTGTTTAAAACCAAACTGGTTTAATGGTTGGAAGAAATCAAACTGATTTCAAGGTAATTGTGTTCTGTATTTAAAAAAATATATATAGTGTTTAAAGCCAAACTGGTTTAATGGTTGGAAGAAATCAAACTGATTTCAAGGTAATTGTGTTCTGTATATATATAAAAAAAAGATATATAGTGTTCAAAGCCAAACTGGTTTAATGGTTGGGAGAAATCAAACTGATTTCAAGGTAATTTTGTTCGGTATTTAAAAAAAATATATAGTGCTTAAAACCAAACTGGTTTAATAGTTCGAGGAAAGCAAACTGATTTTTAGGTAATTGTGTTTTGTACTGGGAAAAATATAGTGTTTAAAACCAAACTGGTTAAATAGTTGGATGAAATCATACTGATTTTGAGTTAATTGTGTTCATATTGTGTAAAAGTATAGAATTGCTAATACCAATCTGGTGAATTTATTAATTGAATTGAATGTGTGTAAACAGTGGTTTAAGGGTTTTGTGATTTCAGAAATTGAAGTATCGTCTTGAAGTTTTATTGAACTTGTGTGTATTTTTTTTAAAAGGAATTGGTATATTTATGATTGAACTGATGTCTTAAATATTTAAAATTAATTACTTGTTTTAAAAATGTACTTATGCATTAATTTGGTGATTTTTATTATTCTGAGTAAATGAATGTTGATAGTGTACCGATTTAACTTTGGTTAGTTGGTTGGGTGTCCGTTGCTCTGAGAGAGTGTTTGAACTGTGTATTAGAGTGCAGAAACCGAACTTTAAGATGGCATATTTTGGAAAAGGCCGAAAAGAGGACCTGAAAGTTGTAGCAGTGGAATTGGGGGAGGAAATTAACGATAGTATGCGAATCATTGATTTACGTAAATTAATAACGAAGAGTGTTAATTATGATGAAGATTTTGTAAGAGAAATGCTTTTGACAGTTGTGAATGAAAGGATAACACGGGAAGAGGTGGAGGAGCGAGAGAGGGCGGAGAAGGTGAAGTCGGCTGAAAGAGTGTTTCAATTAGAGAAACAGAGATTGGAATTACAATTAAAGAATAGTAAGAGCCCTGACGATTCGGTTAAATCTAGTATAGGTTTTGAATCGAGAGTGGAGATTCAGAAATTGATGCCGAAATTTGACGTGAAGGAAGATGATATCAGTTTGTTCTTGGAACTTTTTGAGCGACAAGCAAAGGTTCTTAAGATTCCCCCCGAAAAGTGGGTTACTCAATTAATTGGTATCTTACCGTCTGAAATTTCACAATTGATAGCTCGTGAACCTGTGGAAAATGCTAATGAATATCAATATGTCAAGACAGTATTACTAAAGCGGTTTAAATTGAGTCCAGAAAAGTTTCGTCAGAACTTTGTAAAAGCTCAAAAAGTAACTGATAGTACTTGGCATGACTTTTACTATGAGATAAAAAATTCTTTGGAGGGTTGGTTGAATGGATTGAATATAGAGACTTATGATCAATTAAAAGACTTAATGATTGTTGATCAAATAAAAAAGAGGGCACCGCCTGAATTTAAGGATAGATTTTTGGATCACTGGACAACTATAATTTCGCCAGTTGATCTCGTGACTAGGATTGAAGAGTTTGAAGATGTAAGAAGGTGTGTTCGTAACAAAGATTCGATGTGTTATGAGAATCGAAGTGAGAAAAAACCATGGCATTCGAAACCGTGGAAAAGAAATAACCAGAGAAATGAACGTGTGCAAGATGTAGAAGATAAGGAAAACTATTTTAATGGTCGGAAGCCTGAATCCAATTTTGATAGAAGGCAATTTCGTTGTTTTGAATGCGGGGATTCAAATCATATTAGGCCTCAGTGTCCTATACTTACAAATAAAATTGAAACAGGAACTGTAAATCATGTTCGAAATAGAGCTGATAAGGAATTGTTTGGACCATACACGAGTTCTGGAAGGATAAATGGGATTCGTATTCCAATTTTAAGAGACACTGGAGCAACAGTCGATATTGTGTGTCAAAGGTATGTTTCGCCTGAAAGTATGACAGGAAAATATGTGTGGGTGCAGCATTTGTTGAACCACCGAATGACACGTTTGCCTATGGCCGAAGTCGAAATTGAATGTGAATTGGGTCATGTTAAAACTAAGGCCGCAGTTATCAGAAATGGTCTGGATCCGGGGAGATATATTCTTGGAAATAGAACTGCTGCATTGTTGAAAGAGAACTTTCAGTTTTTAAGTGATAGTGGAAAGAAAAGAGGAACTGTGAATGCAATAGTGACAAAAGCACAGTGGCGAAAACCACTTGCTGAAAAGAGTGATTTGGTAACTTTGGAAGAGAAGAAATGGGAATTTTCGGAAGAGACAAAGGTTCATGAAGAAGTTGAAAAAGGCCTTCCGGATGTAAAAGTTAAACTCGTGGAGGAAAAACTATTGGTTAAAGAGGATGTCAAGGAGATAGAGAGGGAAGTGAATTTGCCTACAGGTCTTGATTATACGGATGAAATTTTGTTGGACCTGGTGTGTCTGTTTAAAGAAGATTTTGAGAGCGAACAGATGAAATCAAGTATTGGTGATGTTGATAAGGTAAAAGAAGAGGAGTTAGTGAATGGTCAAGAACAGAAATCGGAATTGACTGCAAAATTGAAAGAGGAGAGAGATGAGTGTTCTGATGTAAATTGTAAACTTTTGCCGAAGGTTTTGGAAACTGAAACTATTTTCGATTTGATGAAAGTGGATTCGAATAGATTTGCTGAGGAGCAACAGAAGAGTAAAGAATTGGTTCCATTGTTTACATTGGCCAGAAAGACTGAAACAGAATTCAAAGAATTTGGAATAGTTAAGGAAATAGAGTTGGAAAAAAATTGTGATGTTTACCAGAGAGCTGGAAATCCTAATGACAAGAAAAAATCTCCATTGGCTTTGGTATCCATGGTATCTGAAAGAATTAGCGGGATAGATGTGGATGATTGTGGAACTTTACCGGTCACATCAAATGGAAATCAGTATTGGATTGCAGCTATGTGTATGGCATCTAAGTATCCAGATACAGTGCCAGTGGTGAATGTTGAATCGACGTCTATATTTGATGTAATATTGCAGATATTCAGTCGAATGATGTTTCCAAGGGAAAAACAGACTGAACAGGAACTCTCATTAATGAGAAAATTGACTGTAGAGTTTTTCCAGAGATTTCTAATTGAAACTGTGTTGAACTTGTCTACTTGTAGACCGAAAGGGTTGGCTGTACAATGCAGGAGACCGAGCAAGAGTGTTAAAAGATTATCAGAAATAACATATGTTGTTAATTTCGAGATGAAAAGGGTAGAAATGAAATCGAGAAAAAAAAGAATGAGGAATCATAAGAAAAGAAGAAAATTTCAAATGCAGACACTCTGAGCCGGCCCCATACCCATAGCCATACTCATACATTGAGTGCTGTTTATTAAATTCTATATGTTAAAGTGGTAATATTAGAAAGAAAAAAAAGTGTATATATTATGTTTGTATATTGTCAGTATTAGAAAATATAGAAATAATTTTGAACTATTAAGTTATGATTTAATGTTTAATATTTGTAATTGTATGATTATGTATTGAAGTTGTTTTGTCAGTAAGAAAAAAACTGCTAAATATTTTTGCTTTGTATTTCGTTAAGTTTACGTAAAGAAAAAGAAAAAAAAAATTGTTGATTGTATTGATATTTTAAGAAAAATTACTTTGCTTATAATTTTATCTGAAGTTATAGGAAATTTTGTGTATATTGAATTGTGGTAAATTAGAGTAACTTTTATATAGTGTAATTTAAGTATTTGTATTACTGGCACGTTGTGACTTGCTATATTTTTTGTTTCAAAATTGCTAGTAGCTCTAAAATTTAAAGAACCTTGTTTAGGGCGGCACATGGCTGTGATGGATTGGGAAAGGGCGAAGAGACATGTTTGTGACAAATTACTAAGTTGTTCCTGAACATTTTGGAAAAGACAAAAAATTTAGTGTTCGGTAGAACTTGTCGCAACTGTTTCTTCCTGTCCATGACCCCGTTTGGACATGTCCAAAATTTGGAGGGGGGAGGAGTCTGTAACGACCGAAAAAACCCGCAGCCTATTTTGTTTCGTAAGTTGCGAAACTGGTTTTGTCCAGCGGTTGTCCCTGAATCGCAGCCTAGAGTCAGATCTTGTCCACGGATCGCCGCCTGAGTTTCGGACTGATCAGCCGTGCTCTCGTATCGGAGAGAACTTTTTCGAGATGCGAAAAGAGAGCTGAAGATGTTAGGTGAGAGGTCAAGTGAAGTGAAGAGAGCTAGTCGCTTGTGAGATGGAGAAGCAGTTTGAGAAGAGTTGGCAGATGGGATTCGAGCTGATTTTGTGTAATGGAGGGAGAGCGTTTTATGGTGGTTTTTATTGATTGTGTTTTTAAAGTAATGTATTTTAGAGAGAGCTGAAAAATTGTGCTTTTGTTTAAGAGTGACGATATGTTTTTTTTTATGATTGAAGACGTTTTATTTTGAAAAATAAACTGTTAAATAAAGTTAATATTCAATGTTAAATCATTGTTTGTTTAGTGCTACCAGGGAACCAGATACAGTCGTTACAGTACCGATCACAAAAATCGAAATTTAGAACGCTTTTTTGCTGCTGCAACGTCTAGGTGATAGTGATACCGACATAAAATAGCGTCTATGTTAGAGCAGAATCTGTCAGCATCAATTTCCTACCATGTCTTTTGAAATCAGTTTGATTCTTCCTGAGATATCGCTGACAAATCGGCTTTTAGAACGCTTTTCGCGCATTTTGCTCCTGCATCTCCTCTGGAGTAGTGGAAACAGATATAAAATATAGCCTAACTTGGAGTGAGATCTGTCAGCATAATTTTTACACCATTATATTTGAAATCGGTTCAGTACTTCCTAAGATTGCATAGAAATCGCAATTTAGAACGTTTTTTACAACGCTTTTTGCGCATTTTGACTCCCTTTTAAATTTCGATTTTTTTAGGAAATGCCCTTAGAGATCATTGATACCTTATAACTAACTACCATTCCAAATTTCACGATTCTAGGCCCTTCCGTAAAGCAAAAACCGCAATTTAGAACGTTTTTCCCCTGCACCCCCTTTGGGCTAGTGTCACCGACATAAAACATAGCCTATGTTGGAGCAAGAGTTGTCACCGTCATTTTGACACCATTATTTTTTAAATCGGTTTGGTATTTCCTGAGATTGTGTAGAAACCACCATTTAGAACGTTTCTTAGAACACTTTTCGCGCATTTTCACACCTTTTAAATTTCGAATCGTTTAAGAACTGTTCTTAGAAATCCTTTATACCTAATAAGTAGCTAATATTTCAAATTTCATATTTCTAGGCCCTTCAGTAACACATAAATTGCATTTTTAGAACGTTTTTTGATCCTGCACCCCCTTTGGGGTAGTGGCACCGACACAAAACATAGCCTATCTTGGAGCAAGCGTTGTCACCATCATTTTGACACCAATATTTTTTAAAATTGGTTTGGTATTTCCTGAAATTATGTAGAAACTACGATTTAGAACGTTTTTTAGAACGCTTTTTGTGCATTTTCACCCCTTTTAAATTTCGAATTGCTTAAGAACTGTTCTTAGACATCATTTATATCTTATAAACAACTAATATTCCAAATTTCATATTTCTAGGCCCTTCAATATCGCAAAAATCGAATCTTTAGAACGTTTTTTGCTCCTGCACCCCTTTTGGGGTAGTGGCACCGACATAAGATATAGCCTATGTTCTAAGTTGGACTAACACCATCATTTTGATACCATTACTTTTGGAATCGGTTCGGTAGTTGCTGAGCTTACCTCCTACAAATAAACAATTTTTTCCTCTTTATAATAGGAAGTATAGATGTATGTAGCATTTTGCTACCGATTTTCAGATATTTAGGCGACACCAGTACACCTCGTCATAAAATGTAGTAGAGCAATCAAGACCATCCATCCGTTATATTGAAAATATCGGATTGCAGTCAGGATGGCGAGTAAAAACAGGCTCGAAAAACATTGAGATAATTTCCCTTACGTAATGAATATAGATAGTCATCGTCACTTTTTAAACTGGTTTTATTGACAAAAAACATAGTAAAACACTTCCAGTAGTTATTCCATCCACTCTCAAAAATCGATCATCAATTCATAAGACTTTAGATGTTATAAGAATAGGATCTACACATTAGAACGTTCACTCCAAGCGACGCAGCATAATTAGACAACCAGAAAAACGTAAAATCTTCCTCTCCTTTGCCGATGTAACGATATTTGTACTCCGAATAACAGCGCGCGGACGGTTACAGAAAGGTAAAAGACCAATGTTAGAAGAGATGTGGGGAAGGATGGGACATAAAACAGATTACGATTCGATGGGAAAGGATGACGTCGATAATGAACTCTTTTATACGGCGTCAGAATTAAAGTGCAAATAGTGCTGGCGGACGCATGGAATTGTGGGTATAGAACACCAAAGAAATAAATGATATTAAAACATTCGAAAGAAAGAGAATTTAGTTTTAGAATAAAATGAAAAAGTAATTTAATGGGTTTTATAAGATTAGGCGAATGGATTAAGGTTTTTAGAATAATAAAAGAATACGCAACTTTAAATGCATGAAATAAAAGACAAAATGTATTAAGATATTATTAAAGATAGCTAAAAAAGGAAAAATATTAAGAATTTGAAATAGTTTTACTAAGAAAAAAAAAGGCGAAAATATTTATTATTACATGTATGCACCTGGAAGCAATTTTAGAACATTTATTTGTGCTTTGTTATATGAATTTTAATTATTTACTCTAGGTGAATTTAGCACTAGAAATATAACTTTCATTTAATGACTAACAGATCAATTGATATGAATATTATTTAAACCGGTTCTTACTATAGTTTTGTAACTTTTAATAATATCTATACCTTAAACACCGTAAATAAATGGTAAAACCAGTCAGCTGCAGTCACAAATATGGTGTCTAGGTATAGTAAAATCTATGTGCGCTACTTTTTAATGAACTTCGCTTCACTCCCTAGCAGTAAATTTGGGGGTTGTTTAGTTACGCATTTCTAAATAACCTTCTTCTTTTAGTTAAAAATATAAGGAATTAAATGTTTTGTTTATGTATGCATATATTTGAAAAACAGCAATTAGATCCTTAATAAACAACTGTTTAAAAATTACATTCCTTAACTATATATAAATATCTTCTGATAGTTACTCGTTCCAAATAAACATGTAAGTCATTAATGATATTTTCTCAAGAAAGAAAAATCAGAATATAAACAATTGTTTTATAGGAGGTTAGGAAATCAAATCTAACATTATGACAGATTATCCAAGTTCATTAAGACAAACGAGGAAAACTTGTAGCCATTTTTTAGTATTTATTTTAGTTTTTATTGTAAATGTCCCAAAATAGTATGAAATGTCTTACTGAGTTTTAGTAAGAATTAATCATCTTGATTTTTACTGGATTTCTAAGCGATTGTAAATGGCATCAGAAAATATGTCCAATAAAAAGTTTGTTTAATTAGTAAATTATACGCTTATTTAATTTACAAATTGGTTTTTAAAAATTTAACGTCTAAGGTACTTTCATAAAATAATATATTTTTTTTTATTATTTTATTTTACTGAATAAATGCTTTCCGGCACATAAACAATGTTTTCTTTTTATCCTAGTTTAATCCTAGTTTGATCCTTTGCACCTAAATATTAAAAATTACTATATGAAATGCTGTAAAATAATTTAGCTACTTCTTGGCAAATAATTAGAATATTGATGATAACAACAAACACTTCGTTTGGTTTATTTACCATTATAACAATTTGTATGATTAAAGGTACACTACAATAAATCTTTTAGTAATACTTCCTTTATTTTCCATGTAAAGAAATTTGATATGCGTTAAAATAGCAATTTTTTTTTCTAACTGCTCACAAGGACCTTTCGTATACGGCTATAAGCCAGTTATACGGGCTTGAGTGCCTGGAAATGGGCTGGAGAAGCACTTATGCCGTCTTAATGGCAGCTCTGTTTTACTTTGTTTTTGTTATATCTTGTCCGGTTACTTGAAGTGGATTTGCTTGTTTAATTTCACGCTGCATTTCACCGGAAGGACGACTATCCCCACTCGAGTTGTTCTCGTAATTTAGAACCTTGAGCAGGTGACGAGACCTTCACCTGATTAGGCACCTCCAGAGGTATAATTCCCAATGAAATGGAAGGACATGCACCCACGACAAATTTTACATGCACCAGGTGCCATTAGGCACACATGGCGGATTTTTAGCTGGCGCCGAGCCTCGAACCCGTGACGTTACGGCTACGAGACCGATGGTATGTCACAATCGAATCCATGGAATCCATAAGCTTCTGTAGCATATTAAATTCATGATGATTAAATACCCAGTGGCGATTCCTTTACATAGGTGCATAGGTATTGTCTACTTCTTGGGGGGGGGGGGGGGTCTCTATCGATGTAGATGTCATATTATTTATATTCAGCCGTGAGTGTAATTCTTTTGGTTTCTCGTTTAGTGAATCCTTAATTCATTACTCTTTCGAGTTTGATTATTTTGACTCTATCGTGGGATGTTTTTTATAGTAATTTTACTCTATTATGATCTTGACACTGGTTTTGGGGTTTTTTTTCATAGTGGTGGTTGTCATGTTGCGATTTTACGCTCTTCTTTTTTGTTGCAGTTGGCATTTGTCATATTGCGATATTTTGCTGTTGTTTTTTTTTTTTTTTTTTTATCTTGAAGTGATCTTTACTTTTATTACTCTTTATTGATCACTTTATGTGTTTGATTTCTTTATTTATAATAGCAACTTTGAGTATCAACTGGGAAGCATTTGCTGGAGTAGGCAGTCTGTTCCAAAAATGGTTTAAACGTGGTTTAATTTTTACCTGTTGCAGATAAGTGGATAGAGAAAATTAAAAAAATGTTCAAATAAAATAGAAAATAAGATCATGTTAATAAAATATATCTCCCGTTAATTTTCAAAAGGTTATACTTTTTATATTCATACGAAACCCACCCCCTCCCCTTAGGCACAGTTAATTAATTTTATAAAATGCTGCTTTTGATGGAAGAAGGTTATTTGAAAATTTTTTATCCCTATGACTACATTTAATAAAAAATAGATGTATATTTTAAAGGCATAATAAAATATACTACTCTAAGAGAAATTAAAAATGCTTTGTTATTACTTTATTTATTAAAATGCGAGTAAAATAGTTTATCCAGAAAAAGTGGTACTTAACATGCTTGTTTTTTTATAATTTAATGTTATCACTATCTAAATGCATTGTTCAAATGTACACTGCTAAAAACAATTAAGGGAGCAAGCAAAAAAGTGAAGAGAACAGTGCAAAACAGCAATGTATGGGCATAAAATGGGTAGTAGACGTGTAGCAATGTGCAATACATAAAAAAAGACGCAAAAAATTATAAGGGAGCTTTTATTTTTTGTAAATATGAAAAGAACATGAAAAGATGGTTTAGGGCAACAATTTGGTTTCATGTAAATCATAAAAAAGTATTGTTTAGAAATGATGCAAGATTATTAATATGGCGTGTGGTCTCCTCGAGCAGCTAAGACTGCTGTACACCGGTTTTCCATGGATGCGATGAGGTTATCGATAAGACTTAGGGAATACTGCTCCACTGCTCAAGAATTACAATCTCCATGTCCCGGACAGTAAAAGGAGGCATCGGTCTCGCAGCAATGCATCGTCTGAGTATGTCCCAAACATGGTCGATCGGATTCAGGTCAGGAGAGCATACTGGCACTCCATGTTTTAGCTTCAAGCATGTTTTTCACAAACGAACTGTATAAAGTCTGGCATTCTCATGCATGGAAAAAAAGAAATCACTAATTACTGTAACATAAAATACGACATGAGGTCTCGGTATCTCGTCTGTATTACTCCGGACCGTCAAAATGCCATTCCGAAAGACATGCAGGCCCGTACGTCTACCTATGCTGATTCCAGCCAAGAGCATCAACCCCCCTCGTCTGTAATGTGATCTTTCACGAACAAATGTGGGATTATTTTGAGTGCCTCTTTCTCTCCATGCCAAAACACATCAGATGTCACATCCAGACTGAATTGGAACTCGTCTGTAAACAGAATTTCACTCCAACAGCGTTGCCTCCAAACTCGATGTTCAGTTCCCCAACATCTTTGGGCAGCACAGTGGCTTGAGGTCAACGGAATGCAGTCCATTGGCTTACGTGCATAGAAACCACCCTGATGAAGCCTATTTCGGACTGTATGGCTGTACACCCTTCGTCCTTTGTCCAAGAACAACTGTGTTTGCAGCTGAGCAGCATTGCCCATTCCGTCTCTACGGGCTGTTAACAGGATATATCGGTCATCAGTTTGTGTTAGCACATTTCCAACCTTGCATTTCTCGATGACTACCATTCCATGTGTCTTGGAATCGATTCCACAGCCTTTCATGGACACTTCTTGCGACTCCAACAGCTTCCACTACACTTCGCTATGTTTCCCCAAATTCACCTGTTCCAATAACACGCCAAGTCATGGATTTCGTTAAATCACATCGTTGTGAAATTTTCAAGTCACCTTTTCTCAAAACACGAGTAGAGCAATTGAATTTTACAACTGAGGCAGTGAAACAGCAAAATCCCGATTTCTGCACTTATCACCTTTTTCCAGTTTTTGACGTCATAAACATTAATTCACATGTGAAGTTTTATTTATCTGTTTTCTACAGCACTTTAAATTATGGATGTTTTATTTTACGTTACTTATCGGTTTAAATATTTGCGTAATTTCGTTAAAACCATGTGCTCCCCTAATTGTTTTGAGCAGTGTATTGTTTTCCAATTGATTTCGACAATAAACAAATTATTAAAAAAACGTGTAGAATTTTAACTTTCAAATGCCAGTAGTATTGTTCCTTAGTTATCCATTTGCATTGTAGCTCTAATATATTAATTCTTAAATTCTATCTATCTATATTATGAAGGACAAACGTGGTCTGTGCGCAACAATGACGTCAATTTGCGAAAGGCAACAGCAGACGATCAAATTTCGCTCGCACTGAAATTTTGTTTTATTTTTTAAACCTCTAAGTATCGCTCATTTTCAATTTTTACACCGTCGAATAAAAAAAACAACGTTCTTTAAAATGCAATTTGTTTGAAAACTGTGTCGCCATTTACTCATTTTTTTATTGTTTTTAAAATAATTTTCAAGCATAATTCTTTTTAACACACAGGCTATCAAAGCTTGAGAGCTTATGTTCCCGCCGGTTCTGTACGTAACGCGATAACACTTAATAGAAATATCCGATTTGCTTCAAAAAAATTTTCTAGATTCATTCTGTTAAGGCTCTTCCCGGATTAGTTTTTGGGGTTCATTGGTTAAGGATAAAGAGGGAAAGGGGGGCTATCCCCCCCCCCATAATTTAGATAAATCGGTTTTTCATGCAGAAATATTCGATTTGCTCTAAATTTCGTATACCGATTTATTATGTTAAGGAGCTTCCCTGAGTAGATTTGGAAGCTCATTACTTAAGTATAAAGGAGGCTACCCCCCTTAATTTAGATAAATGGGTTTTTCATGTAAAATTATTCGATTTACTCAAAATTTGGTATACCGGTTTATTATGTTAAGGAGATGTCTTGATTAGATTTGGAGGTTCATAGTTACATATAAAGGGAGGAACGGAGAGCTAGCCCTCCTTAATTTAGATAAATGGGTTTTTCATGCAGAAATATGCGATTTGCTATACATTTGGTATATCGGTTAATTATGTTAAGCAGCTTCCCTGATTAGAACTGGAAGATCATTATTATGTATAAAGGAGGGAAAGGGGGGCTACCCCCTTAATTAAGATAAATGCGTTTTTCATGTAGAATTATTCGATTATCTCCAAATTTCGTATACCGGTTTATTATGTTAAGGAGATGGCTTGATTAGATTTGGAGGTTCATTAGTTAAGTATAAAGGGAGAGGCTAGTCCCTCCCCCTTAAATAAGATAAATGCGATTTGAATGTAGAATAATTCTATTAGCTCCAAATTTGGTATACCGGTTTATTATGTTAAGGAGATAGCTTGATTAGATTTGGAGGTTCATTAGTTAAGTATAAAAGGAGGGGCTAGCCCCCCCTTCATTTAGATAAATGGATTTTTCATACAGAATTATTCGATTTGCTTCAAATTTGATATACCAGTTTATTCCGATATGGCTTCCATCATTTGATTTGGAGGTTCATTGGTTAAGTATAAAAAAGAGAAAGGGGGGCAAATGCCTCTCCGTTTAATTTAGATAAATGGGTTTTCATGCAGAATTACCTAATTTAGTTTAATTTTTTTTTCTAGGTTCATTCTGATAAGTAGCTTTTCTGATTAGCTTTGAAGGTTCAATGGTTCAGCATAAAGGGAGAAATGGGGGAGCTAAATCCCCCCCCCCTTAATTTAGCAAAATGATTTTTTCATGCAGTGTTATCTGGTTTGCTTCAAATTTGGTATACCATTTTATTGTGTTAAGGAGCTTCCCTGATTAGATTTGGTGGTTCTTTGGTTAAGTATAAAGGGTGGCAACGGGGACTAATCCCTTCATTTATTTTTCGAGGGGCATTGTTCTTTGAAATAAGAGTATAATATGCAATTAGTGTGAATAGCCTGTGAGTTCAATGCCATCATTATTTGCTGATCAATTTTATATTTATTTTTCAAATCTATCTATATCGTGTGCAGATAACTGCGAATGTTTAATCCCTTTGTACTTAAATGAATATAAATAGTTTATAATTTTTGCCCAGCTTATATTCTATAATAAATTAAAATTAATCAATAAGTAAAACATTAAATTATAAATGAAACACAATTTTCAAATCTATCTCTATCGTATGCAGACAACTGCGAATGTTTAATCCGTTTACACTTAAATTAATATAAATAGCTTATATTTTTTTCCAGCTTATATTCTATAATAAAATAAAATTAATCAATCAGTAAAACATTAAATTATAAATGAAACACAATTTTCAAATCTATCTCTATCGTATGCAGACAACTGCGAATGTTTAATCCGTTTGCACTTAAATTAATATAAATAGCTTATATTTTTTTCCAGCTTATATTCTATAATAAAATAAAATCAATCAATCAGTAAAACATTAAATTATAAATGAAACACAATTTTCAAATCTATCTCTATCGTATGCAGACAACTGCGAATGTTTAATCCGTTTGCACTTAAATTAATATAAATAGCTTATATTTTTTTCCAGCTTATATTCTATAATAAAATAAAATAAATCAATCAGTAAAACATTAAATTATAAATTAAACACAATTTTCAAATCTATCTCTATCGTATGCAGACAACTGCGAATGTTTAATCCGTTTGCACTTAAATTAATATAAATAGCTCATATTTTTTTCCCAGCTTATATTCTATAATAAAATAAAATTAATCAATAAGTAAAACATTAAATTATAAATTAAACACAATTTTCAAATCTATCTCTATCGTATGCAGACAACTGCGAAGGTTTAATCCTTTTGCACTTAAATTATTATAAATAGCTCATAATTTTTTCCCAGCTTATATTCTATAATAAATTAAAATTAATCAATAAGTAAAACATTAAATTATAAATGAAACACAATTTTCAAATCTATCTCTATCGTATGCAGACAACTGCGAATGTTTAATCCGTTTACACTTAAATTAATATAAATAGCTTATAATTTTTTCACAGCTTATATTCTATAATAAATTAAAATTAATCAATAAGTAAAACATTAAATTATAAATGAAACGCAATTTTCAAATCTATCTCTATCGTATGCAGACAACTGCGAATGTTTAATCCGTTTGCACTTAAATTAATATAAACAGCTCAGAATTTTTCCCAGCTTATATTCTATAATAAATTAAAATTAATCAATAAGTAAAACATTAAATTATAAATGAAACACAAAATTAAGACATGTAATCGAATTTCGCACGTACACCACTGAAATGAAACGAACCAAAAAGGCTGATTGTAAAATGCGATCTTTGGTGATTTATTCGGCTGTTAAATCCTGACGTTAGGACAATAGAAAAATATCGCTTTTGATACATTTCAAAACTTTACTTGAACGCATTATTGCTTTTTCATATTTTAAATATTAATATAATTATTAAAATAAATTGTAAAAAATGTTTCTGAAAATATGTGTCAAAATGATTCATGGAATTAATTCCTTTCCTCTGCTTATCAGTTCAAAGAGATAAGGCGATTCAATTTCTGGAAAATGGACATATGGAATGCTATTTAGAGGAGACTGTTTTTTTTTTCCTCGGCTTTGGAATTGTCTTCTAAAAGGGCCTTGCGTCATGCAATGCTAGTTGATCTTAGTATATTTTCAAAATAAAACTCGGATATTACAGTATAATAAATTCATAAAAAAACATCGAAATGCAAAATAACGTATGCAAAATGTTCTATTTATAATGAAATTGAATAATTTAATATAGAAGATTTTCTGTTTCACGTGCACTTTTTTTTTTCTTAAATACATGAAGTAAAATTAATAATTGAACAATTTGGGAACAATAACAATAACAAAAAAATTAAAATTAAATACTTTTCTTTATTTTATTGCTAAACTATAATAATATATATAAACTAGGGGGTCTGCCCCCTGCGAGCTACGCCCGCTTCCCGTTCCGATTTCACAGCCTCTAAAAACGTAGTAATATACCTTGTTTTAAAAAAATTACCAGGTTACGGAAGATTGAATGATATTATCACTATAACAGCGCCAGTCTTCTGTAATCGATTTCCCATGCTTTTCCGTTTAAATGGAATATTTTCCGGTTACCATGGCCTACTCCATCGCTGTCGTAACAACTGATGGTTGTTTTCAGGATTGATAAGATCAATTACACATTTGAAAATCATCTTGTATAAAATGATCAGATGAAAAATATCGTTATCTTTCTGACTTTTATAATGACCCTATGAACAATATTCTTCATTTAGGTTCGAGGTTAAATAACTTCATCTGCTTGGGAATAGCTTTCAGAAATACTGTATTAAAAAGCACTGTGTTTTGAAATTTCACGCTTGTATTTTATGTTTTGATCGAGTTTTAAATATTTTCAGAAACATGTATAGCTGATTCATGATTTCTTTTCTTTATTTTAATACACCATCATGCACATTTCACAATGTACATTGTTTATATTAATTAATAAGAATATCCTAATTTTCTAAAATGTATTTATAAAATAAAATGAAAGTATTTTGCGAATACATTTACCTGTATTACGCTGCATCAAGCGATGAAATGTAAACAAATTTGCTAGTCGCACTCCCTTTATACCATGTGATGTCACCTTAAAACTCTACGGGATGAAAATTGTTTTAAATGTATCGTTTTAATATGAGACGTAATTCTCATTATTAAATGTATTTCTCATGTAATAATTTATTTATTTTAAACTTTTTTTCCCTTTCAAGATTCATGGGTACATATATTATTTAATTTAAAAGTGTTTCAAAATATTAATATTTGAGCATTTTATGACTTAATATTCCCCATTAAAAGTTTTTCACTCGTAATAATTTAATTAGTTTAGGCATTTTAAATGTGACGATGTTTAACATTTGGGGATTTTACATATGACGTAATTATCACCTTTAAATGCGTTTCGCGTGTAATAATTTTATTATTTTAAAATTTTCGTACTTTTTTAATATTTACGTGTAAATATTTTGACGTAATTTTCCTTATTTTCTGCTTTTAACATGTGATCATTTAATACTTATTTTTAAAATTTCTGTCTGTTTTTAATAATTTCACTTTTCAATTTCAATTTGAAAATTACGACAAAAAGCAAATTTAACACGTTGAGTGCCACGTCAGTCACCGGTGACCGACACTGAGCTTTCCGTTTAGGCCGCGTCAGTCGTCGGTGACTGACACTTATAGATTGTGTAACGGGAATCTTATTTCGTAGCCCAAACGGAAAGACAGACAAAATAGACTTGGCATTCAGCGTGTTAATTATTAATTTTTCAAATTCTCCTGAAAAAAGTAACTTGATTACAATATTGTTCCTCTATTGATTGAAATAAAAGATAATTTCAGTTTCAATTTGAAAATGATGAAAAAGAAGCCCTATTAAGCCCTATAGTTTTTCCCTGTTCTCCCTTTTTTTCCACAAAAATGGAGGAATTTTGTTACCATCATTAGAAAAATTTCATTAAAATTAGAAAAAAATTAATATCTCGAAAACTAAATCAAATTTTAAAATTCTAATACCAGTTTTGACACCTGTGGATCAATACGGATAATTAGCGTTAATTTCACTGCCAAACCTTCCATATTTTAGGAGAAATAGCCGTGAAACATAATCAGTCGTTTCATTATTTCGTTTCGTTAGTATTATATATATATAGGGTAGATATATAGTATATATGTACTATTATGAAATGTCAGACCCTAAACGCTTATGATATCACCAGGGGGACTTTATCTTCAAACGGCTTCTGTACAAGGGCTTTTTGAAGGACTTAATTTATGTTCAAAGTAAAAATAAGGTATTTTAGTTCCACTGGAGAGCCCTAACACAGTATGAGCCCAGTTTCAAAATCTTTTGGGGCACTATGTTTTTTGCTTGAGAAATACGAATGATCCTTTAGTGTCCTCGGGGACTTTATAAAGAGCAGGTTCTAGCCGCATTGTATACTTTAAGCTGGATGATTTACGACTTATTATAATGTATACGTATGTCATATTCATCGTTATATTCGTTGCTAGCTTCAAACTTTTCATCTGAAGAATTCCTTTTCCTTAATTTGAAGTCTATATTAATGTTATTGGAGACCACTGTATAACAGATTAAGGGACATTATATTTATATTAAAAGGTTTGTGTTAAATAACAATTAAAACCTGTCTTTATACTCAATAAGTTTTGCTGAGAAATGTACTGAAGGGAATTTTATGTACTTCTAAATTAAAAACATGCCATGTGATAAAATGTATAAAAAAGTTAAATGTAAATGTTAAAAAAATGTTCCTGTCAAAATCTTGAAATATGTTTAAATAGGTGTTTATTTATTTTGTCCTCATAATATAGTGCTAGGATTTTTGTAAATATACTTCGAAATTAAGTGAAATAGCTGTGTTTAGTATAAATTGTAAGGCGATTTTGCATATATTCGTTATTTTACAGTTAAAAACAGAGTAAGCTTATTTTTTCCGCAATCAGTCTTGTATATTAGAAATAATAATTTAGAATAAAAATAACATTATAAGAAAATTTTTTTTGACTATTAAGCAAAAAGTACTACAGAATTTAAAATCTGCCAGCATTAAATCATTTACCGGGACTGTATTCTTAATTAAACGAAACAAAATTTAATTTGGGTCATAGAGAGTTTGATTTTGAGGAATTGCGATTTTTAGTTGTTAAACTAAGTGAACATCAAAGAGAAATAAAAAGCACAATGATATTAGTTTTTTATTAATATAGAAAGTGGTCCAAACTAATCTATACATTTCTAAGAGTGTTATAGTAAAAATTATTCTTCCTAAATTCATACAATTTGGGGAGTAATTTTTTTTTTCTAGAGCAATAAAATCTCAAAAATCTCCCAATACAGGGACATAATATCTTTATATGTAACGTATAATATGAATTACAAAATTTATGCGTCTGGGGGCAATAAATGTTCAATGATACGGGCGTCATTATTTTCTACCATCTGGAATTGTAACATAAAATGTAATTTTCCTTAAATTAGATTATTATTCGACTAGAAAGATAGCCCGTCAAAAAAGAAGGTAAATGAAATATAAAGATTTATATAACACATGAGCAATCATGTAGTGTTTCTCTCGCTTGTTTTGCAGTGATAGATAAAAATAACACATTTTAAAAACGAAACATATTTAGGAAAAACTATGTATGTAATGAATACATTAAAAATGCAATTTAAGGATAAATTAAAGATTGACCACAAAACTTCAGGATATGTAATGTTTTTTTTTTCATTTTTTTAGGGGGGGGTGGAGGGTTGTAAAAACTCTTATATTTTTTAAATGCTGATCTTGCTCTTCAGTATCTGCAACATAAATTATTAATTGCCCTTCCTCTTTACATCTTGAAATACTTACATATAATTGTCCATGAGAAAAAACTGTTCTTTTAAATACAGTCCAACTGCAGAAAATGACTGTCCTTGTGACTTATTCAACGTCATTGCAAATGACAGTATAACTAGAAATTTCATTCATATCAGTTCATTTCATAAATTACTCATTCATTTCAAATGCGCCAATGCAATTTAACTTTTTTTTATATTATATTATATACGTATATATATATATATATATAATTATATATATATGTGTGTGTGTGTGTGTGTAAAGTTGGCGCCCACGCTTTCATTTTTTCTTGGACAAGAGAAAATAAAACGATCTTTTTTTCTGGCCCCAAAATTATTTTCTACTTTTTAGTGCATTTAAATATGTATATGTATTTTCTACATTTTTGTGAATATTAATGAAAGCACGTTAAAAAGAAAAAAAATAAAATAAAATAAACATTTATTTTATTTTTATTTTATTTATTTATTTTATTTACTTTTTTTTTTCATTTTTTGTCATACAGTTCTTTTTTAGTCTTGTTAAAAACTGATTTTAGTCTTAAAATTCTAGTCTTATAGTGCTTCATAGAAATTTTTAAATTTGATATTTAAACATTTCGTCCTCCGCCACGCAGAGACCCTCCTGCATATAGTACAAACTATGGTGCAGATAGTGCAAAATAATAAGGAATTTAGTACTTTTCCCCTATAGGAGCCTTGGCGATTGCTTGTTTTTTTAACTTGGTGAAATTCGGACATAAAAATGAGATTTATTGCCAAATGATAAAAACAGGTATGAAAACAAACTTGATGAAATATGTTCTTTGTTTATATATGTATTTTAATTAAATGTATATTATTGTTAAATTAAATTGTGGTGATCTCAATTATACAGTTTAATTGGTTTCAATGGGAATTTCGCTAAATTAGCCAGCTATCGCCAAGTTGGCTTCATATATGGCAACTTATTTTTGTCGCCAAATTTGGCATATTTTGCCAAGTTAGTCAAACTTTGGCGCTATTTTAGTAATCCTGTATTAGTACTTTTCAACAATTACTCATTGTTGAAGCTGATACCGATACCAGGTTCTCCATGGCAAGCCTAAAATGGCCGCGATTAATGAGGTGGTCCAACCGGAATTGTGAGAGACACACAGCGACTTGGATTTTATGTAAATAGATAAAAAAAATAATTCCACAGCCTTCTCAACACTCTCAACACTCTCCAAATTTCATGACTTTCAAATGAATAACTTTAGCTGTAGCTCTTTCGTAAATGTGTAGTTCAATTTGGGACACATTTTATTTACAAGCAAAAATTTTATCACTGATCTAAAACACAATACCATGGAATGAAATTTCTCAAGTATATGGTAAGTCTGAAAGACATAATTTTTCTATCACAGGTGAAAATGATATAGTGCCACTACTAAACCAGATAGAAGACATAAAAAATAGCAAAGAAAGGAATGTGTAAGATAGTTGGAAGAGACAAGCCAATAGGAAAACAGGAACCAAAGGAAAACATCCAATCCGAAAAAAGTTGTCACAATGAATACAATAACATCGAAATAAAATGCAATTTAACAAATTACAACGACCATTTAGAAAAGGGTTTTTTCAATGACTAAAATTTAAGACATAAAAAATCGCACGGGGTTGATCATACATTACGTACGCCATGAATTAAACATTAATAGTGTTATTACACGTAAAAATTGCAAGCGACGGAAATCGCCTGCAACTCGTACGCTTTATCCACCTGAAACTTATGTATTATCCAAGCATTTCTTTGGCTGTTCGGGAAAAGGCTTTTCCATCGTCAGATTTCCAAGAAATCTGACAACCCATTTTAAATGAAATTTCATTTTTTAAACTTCTAAACATCCCACAATATTACTTTTTACACCGTCGTATAGAGAAAAAAAAAATGTACTTTTAAATGCAATTTGTTTGAAAGCTTTATCTCAATTTGTTTCTGAGTTATTAATTTTTTTTTGTAGTTTTTATTACTTTTTTGTCATAGTGGCAACAGATCTCTGTTGAAAGTAAAGGGAAATACATATTACTGTATAGACCAATCAGAAGACGAATAAAATGCGGATTAAACCAATAAAAACCTTCAGATATGCTTTTGATTTCCCATCCTGACGAGAACAATAACCATTTTTCCAAATGGTTAATAAAGACAAAAAATGATACAAAAGTCAGAAACAAAAAGTAAAACAAATAACTACAATTATATGTATACAAATAAAAGAAAATAATGAATGTAAGGTAAAATTTAAATATAAATAAATAAGTAAGTAAATTGTCCAAATTGTTTATTTTCATCTAATAGTCATTTTTTAATGATAAGCTGAATTTTAATTAGAAAATACCACAGAATTTTAACAGGTAAAAAAAAATCTAATAACATTTTTGAAGTAGTACAAAGCTTATGAAGTTTAGATATTTTGTTTACTTTTTCCAAATTTAATACATCGTCGGTACCATGTCAAATTATCCAATGTGAAAATAGCCACTTTTCAGGAGGGCAAAAAAATTCTTTTAATTGTGGTTTCAAAATCAGCGCCAAACAGCAGTAGACAATTATTATACTTTTTTGGTGCTGTTTTCTGTCTTATTTAAGCATGCTATTGAGATAAATCATTTGAATAATTTTATTTGACAAAAAATCACATTAGGTAGTTTGATATGATTTGCTTATTTGTAGGTTTTCAGCTTCGTTGAACTTTTTCACCCTCAAAATATCAGATATGACACATTGGATAGTTCGACTTGCAGAAATTGTGTGCTTTTCCCAGGTTCGCCATTCCATAGTATCGAATATGCCATATTGGATAGTTTGACTTGTAAAACGTTTGTGCTTGTGCTTTTCCCAAATTCGTCGTTTCATAGTAGCAAATGTGTCGTATTCAATAGTTTAATTTGTAAAAATTTTGGTATTTACATATTCAATATAAAACGCTTAAGAATTTTCTTTATTAATTTTCATAACGAATATAGAGTAAATTAATAAAGAAGAAAGCTTATTTTTAAACATTCTGTTAATTTTATAAAATATAAGAAAACAAATATATCTCAAATAATGGAGTGGACAACAGGCACTTCATACCCGTAGTTATAAATAGTAATCTTCGCGCTACTTATTCTAAGAAACTCATGGGCCTTTTTCTACCAATATTTTCGAATCGAAATCTTTGATTTATTTAATCCCCCATTAAAAATTTTTCGAATAAATGACTTTGAAGAAAATTTGGAAGTAATTCATAATAGGCTCTTTTAATACAATAAGTGCGAATGTTCTCCCGAACGTGGAGAATGATAAATTGGTAATCCGTTTTTTCAAAACTTTCTTGATCGTAAAAAAGGTTTTATAACTTTTGGTTTACTTTTCTATGCTCTCACCGTGTTCTAACTCTAGTAAATATGCGTAAATATATTTGACTTAATCTCGTAAATCTCGTATATTTGACGTTTATTATGCCTGGCATTGAAAACGGAGTGTGTAGCATTTATAGGTCCTTTACAGGGACACTCAAAAATCCCATTACAGTACGTGTTCTGGGGAAAGAAACGTTTGTGGTTTAGTTTCATTGGCGCACCCACGGAGGGGGCTATGGGGGCTCAAGCCCCTCCCAGACCCCGAGAATAGACTAATTATTAAACATTTTATAAAATTGTGTAGGGTTATCTTTTAAATTTTTAGGATAGGGGAGATTGGGCTGAGCTGTCGTGCAACCTCTTGCGTACTTCCAACCTTAATAATATAAGGAAAGGACATGTTTACGAACAAACACTTCCGTCAACCAATCTGCCAACTACATTTTTGTCATAACGAACATTGCAGAAATAGTCTTGGCGACCTATGCCAATCACATCAGAGACCTGTTAAACGTAGACCAATCAAATTTCCCTAGCTCATGTGTACAGTAGGAGTCATAGAGAACAGACAGGTTTTCCTTGCTGATCCACAGTAATTCAACTAACAGTGACGCCAGCTGCCCTTTCCTTATTTTAACTATAAAACTTTTCAATGAAAATATACTTTAAAATTGTCGAAATACAGAAACTTTCCGACCCCCTCCCCTCGCCCCCTCACGTGCACCAAAGCTAAGATACATTTTAAATACAATTTTTTCAGTTGTCAAACATGTTAAAAATATCTAAAATTTAGCCCCACCAAAAATTTTCAGAGATCCTTCTGGTTGTTTACGACTTTGTTCAACGCAGCATAAAAAATCTAAGTCCATGTCTAACTCGGTCCGTCTCATCACGAGTCAAATGACAGAATGCTCGGCGGGGAGGGGAAGGGGGTTAGGCGATCCAGATCTGAGCACATGTAGACTTCTAAAATATCCTAGCCCCCTCCAAATCATACTTCTGGGTGCGCCACTGTTTAGTTTAATTATGTTACAATATTTCAGACATAATAAAATGTATATACATTATTGAATATTGAGGTTACAACAATATGCCTACGTTAGAATATGGCGTATACAACCGTTATAGTTCATTTAAAGGGACACACAAAAGATTTCGGTTAAAGTGCATTCTATTAGCGATAATTGCTGGAAATGCGTTTTATATTATGATATGCGTTTAAAACTATGTGCATACTACGTGGTATGTATAAATTCTATAGATTGTATACAGGGCTACCTAAAATATGTCATTAGCAATACTAAGTATGATTCTGAACTGCTAAAGGTAGTTTTTAATTGTGTTATGCATTTCAAAGCTAAACTATAGTTAGTATATGAAATGTTTGTGGAATATAAGTAAAATATATACAGGGCCACGCAAAAAACTAGAAACACACTGTTAAAAATTTGCAGCATTCTGTCCAGTCATTTTACCTTTTTTTCCTAAAACGGTTACACAACCGTAACTTAACACTATTCTGACCATATTATTGGCCATTTTATGGTCAGAATATAGTTAAATTAAGGTTATGAAACCGTTTTTTTTTTTCGGTCGTATGACTGGACAGAATGTTGCAAATTTTTAATAGTTCATGGACAATTATGGATGATAATTTATGAAATAAATGTTAATAGTTTTAAGCGTCTTTTATCTTGCATTAAATTTTTAGCTTATTATGTGGCATGTATAAAAATCTGTAGGTAATATACAGGGTTGTACAAAAGAATTCAGTATTGCTCGTCTATTAGTAGAAATTACTGAATGTGAGTTTTCAACCTACTATACTTTTTAGCACTTTTCAACAAAGTTGAAAAGTGTTTATGAATTCGGTTTGTCACGTAAACATACTCACGAATTATACTCGGATTTTTATGCAATTGAAAAATGTTAATGGTACTTACAATGGCATGTTCGGCATTACACATTAAATGTGTAACATTAGTAGTTCATTTACAGAGGCACTCAAAAGATTTCCATTACATATATGGTATATGGGGAAAAATCGTTTGGAGAGTATTTTAATGACATTACGTTACTTCAAAAGTATTAAAACTGATATAAATCACTGAATTTCAACACAAGAAGATTACGACAGAACAGGGCATGCATTCACAGCATTTTTTGTTCATTTACAGGGAAACACAAAAGAAATGGGTTACAGTACTGTCTATAGCTGCTGGAAGTGTTTTTTTTTAATTTCGGTATGCGCTTTTAAATTTAAATATTTTTTTGCATGTTTTTAAAAATTCTATACCTCGTATACAGGGATACACGAAGAAAATTACTAGAAAACAAATACCGTCCATAGACATAAAAAGTACTCGAATCAGTTTGTGAAGCCCTGTAAATGATCTATGGATTTGTATATAATCTAGATAATATGTGACAATTTAGTTTAAGCAGAAAACGCGTAACGCAATTTACACTTTTAACCTTTAGCAATTTACGCCAATAAACGGAAATATATTCGAACTTTAAGGAATTCACGCTCATACAAAGTAATGTTTGCAAATTATTTTGTATAGCCCTGTATATGATCTATAGAATTTATACGCACCACGTAATATTCAAATAGTTAAAAACTCATACTATAAATGAAAACGTACATCAAACACCTATCGCTAATAGACAGGAATGTAACCGAATTTTTTGTGTGTCCCTGTAAATTACCGATAAATATCATACACTGTTAAAAATTTGCTGCATTCTGTTCAGTCATTCGACCGTTTTTTGAAAAAACGGTTTCATAACCATAATTTAACTATATTCTGACCATAAAAAGGCCTATAATATGGTCAGAATAGTGTTAAATTACGGATGTGTAACCGTTTTCGATAAAAACGGTTAAATGACTGGGCAGAATGCTGCAAATTTTTAACAGTGTACATGTCACATTCTACAGTAAGCAATTTTTAATGAAAATCAATAACGGATGACAATTTCATTTTGTTTAGAATATTTTAACATTATTAAAATATGCTTCAAACATTTTTTCCCCTATAAACCATTATACAACAAAATTCTTTTGTATGAACCTGTACATAATAATAAATGGCTTGCACAGCATATTCTGTATAAAACATGTTTTAATATACATGATAAATCCATATTAATTTCATTATGTTTTAAATATCGTAACACCATTAAAAGACACCGCTCTATTTTCCTATTGAGTGCAATGTAACGGGATTCTTTTGAGTGTCCCCTAAATGAACTAAAAATCCTTACATTCCATTAACAATAGAAAACATATGCTACAGTAAATGTCAAAAACATATGCCAATTGCGTTAAATTTCAATCCATAAATAAAACAGTTTTTGTCTTCCTGATAAAAGACTATTTTCATATTGAATAGTTTGAAATGGTACGGATGATTAGAAAAAGAAAAATATCCAAACATTTGCGGCAGAGGATCGAATATGCCATATTGGACAGTTTGACAATGTAAATTTTAGAAAAAAGTGCATATTAGATACTTTGAAGCAGTCATTATCTAAGTTTCTAAGCAACCTAGAGACGTTCGTATCAAGCATGAATGATTAATACGTATCATGCACAATACAACAAAATGGCACAAAATATGAAAAATGCATTTTTTCACATTGGATAGTTTGACATGGTAGCGACAATATGAACACAATGAAGGATAACAGAAATACGAAAAAAAAGAAACACGCAGAAACTTTCATCATTAGTAAATAAAAGTCGCAGAAATCCATGTTTCTTCTTTTGTGTACTTTCCGTCATTAAAGGGTTAGTAAAAAACAATTGCTTTAATGCACTGCATCAATTAAGAACTGTAAATATATATGGTTCCTTTCCTAATCTCATTTTTTTTGGTGGATTTTGATAGGGTATATTTCATATTGCTACATTTTTAAGAATTCCTAAAGCTTTTATGAAGGAAACATAATGAAATAATAAGAAAAGTTTAATATCAAGCCAATATTGGTTATATTGGATTTCAATAATGTACCAATATTGCACTAATCGTAAATATTTCCAATTAAATACCAATCAATATTTGTAAAAAATAGCTTTATATTGGAAATATTGTAATGAAACGTTTTTAAAGAGTATTACTTTTTCTGTGAAAATATTTGATAAAATGGTTTTACATTATTACAGAAAAAGTGGCTTTACATTAGAAATATTGGCAACAAAAGGATGAAACGTGTTTGAAATTATAGGTGTTAAGTTGACAAAACGTAAACTTTGCAATATAGAAGTCATATGTCATGCCAATGTTTTCCATATTGACCAATATATAGCCAATATACAGATAATGTACTTTTTCTGACCAGTAGTGACCATTGCTCCCAACAATCATGCACAGTAGATACATTCCGGCCAAGTCATTCTGCAATATCGTGGAAAATCCACCTTCTCGTAGCCCTATTATACGACCTCCTTCTATTTGAGTGAGCTGTTGATAATGGTTTCTTCGTCTTCTTAAAGGCATTCTTGGCTAACGTTAACTCAATACGTCAAATTTCGAAGATAAATAACGCTCACGAACTTTACAGTACGCATTTAAAGCAAACCTGATTTGCAAGTTCTGAGTGGCGCTACTAGCGCCCCACTTATGCTCGAAGCACGAAATTTGAATCGATGTCGTCTTTCAGATGTATAAACACGCTTACCAAATTTCGTTTATCTAATACAAGTCTTTCTTGGTGTTGGGATTTTTTTTCCGTCAGTGTATATTCATTTAATAAAAGTTAATAATGAAGGTAATATAAAAATTATGCTTAGCATATTAAACACAAACAGAAACAATTAAATGTGTGAGAAGTAAATTTCGAACTTTATTTCTGCTAAAAATCTTGATAATTTGAAGAATTGGTACGAAAAAGTACGAAGTAGAGAGAGTGTCCTATTCATTTTCAATTTCCCCCCTCTCACAAAAAAAATAAAGATTTTCTTAATTAAATGCATGTGATTTAAACACTAAAAAACATTAAAATGTTATTTAAAATATCCTCCTTATTTCTCAGAACGTTTCAGAAAGTCGCGAGACACATTTCGTATTGTATTGTTGCAGGCATTTGAAAATGGCAGATCATACGCTTTATTTTATTCTTAATTAAGCACTGGTAAATGTGGAAAAGTATTTTCAAAACGTTTCCGGACGATCTGATATGGTGGTAAATGAAAATACTTCTCAATATTAAAGCGCGATTATTGTTGCACATAGCACTATGATGACGATTTCTCTATGTATCTGTAAGTATAAAAACTGTCTAACTCGCCTCAAATAGTGTTGCCAACTTAGTTCTTGTTTTCCTTTTGCACTTCTTGATGCACTTTTTTAAAAATGTTGTACTTTTTTCTGCACGTTATGTTGTAATTTTTCAAGCTCCGATGCTGTGAAATCGAATTCAAGTACCGATGGTGTGAAAGCGAATTCAAGCAGCAAGTGAAGTAAAAATCGAATTCACATCTGTCACATGCACCACGCAGCCAATAAGAACGCGACTTTCCCCAAATTTGAGAAATTTTACAGCACTCTTAAAGACAGCAGCTTGAAAATTTTACAGCGACTGTGCTGGCAGCCGAGGTGCTAGCACATTTTGTTGTAAAATACAGTTTTTTATAGTGTGATATTTAAAATCATCTTACATTTGTCAAACACAGTATCCCTTAGTTATGGCTTTCTCAACTGAATATTTTACCCTAATTGTAGGGCTGCCACAGGCGACTATTTTTATATTCTGTTCGCACCAGTATTTTTCTAATATAAATTTTAAAGTATATTTCTCATGCAAATGTTGTCGAAGTGTGTGTTAGGGATTTCTGTTTTTAGAAAGTGGTTCCAGTTAGAATTAAAAAATAGTCGCTTGTGGCAACCCTGTAATTAAGCTATATTAGTTAATTCAAAATAGAGGTTATGGCAATTGTCTATTAAATTTCTGTTGATGAGAAACATATTTCTAATTACAAAATGTATTCGAAATAAGTGAATTTGTAGTCACTAAAATCTGAAATATGCAAGTTTTCAAATACGTAAAATATGTTAATAACGGTAATTCGGTATAATTTACCTAATGAATAATATATAATGTTTATACGACAATATCGTTGACAGTTAATGGTAGAATTCTATACTTTGAACACTTTTTGTGCTAGCATAACGCTAAAATTCAGGGCTGGCAATGGCTTGAAAGCCTTCGTTTCTGTAAAATGGGATTAAACATCCACAATACGTTAACTAATACTGTTGTTATGAAGAGTGTATGTCAAATACCACAGAGTGCTGATTACCCGAAGTTTCTGTACCGGGCCCGTTTTGAATACGTAACAGTTCGGATAACTGTATAAATGAAAGCACTCTGCACACTGGCTGTAATATTAAAAGAAAAGTAAATGCACCACTGGTATTAAATATTCAAGTTACAATGAAAATTTCAACTGTTTACACTATCAATATTCCCTGGATTGTAAAAATTCATAATCTAAGAAAAATCTTGCTTTTCTACCTAAGAAAAGTGTCCATTAGTGTTAAAGCGACATTTCCACTACCCTCTGTTTCAGGGTCTCCATCGGACCCAAAGGTCCATGAAGCCAATTACGAGTTTCCGTAAACAATTGACAGATTGTAAAGTGGGTCGCATTGAATGGTTTCTCCCTGTAAAAATGACCTCTTCCGTTTACTAGATGTTATATTAGACAAAATGCGAGAGTGTAGATTTCATCTATTCATGGGCAATTCAGGAGAACAGCATTTCTTAATAAAGAGTAATTTTGATTTTTGAAGAGGGTTAGACCCTTTTTATAGCACCTTTGGTAATTTGCATTGCCTTACCAATGGTATTCATCAAAACTTACTTTCGATTAACAGCTAAGCCACCGTAATAGGAATATTAGGCCTGAGCGCTGACAGAAAAATGGCGGCTGTCGTACGCGGATTTTTGTTAAGAGTTTGAACGGTCCCCTCAATTTGGATACCAATATTATCCAAAAAATTTCTTTGACTTATTTTATCTCAGAAAAATAAATAGGAAAAAAACTTTTTTAATTTATTTGTATTAATATTGAAGGGCCCATACAAAGGCTGAAAAAAATTCGTCTACTATAGCCGCCATTTTTGAGTCATCTCTTATGCCTAGTATTCATATGGCGGTGCCTAAGCGCATCGGATCTACCGTAAATATGAAAATCATATATTTTTAAAAATATAATTTTAGTTGTGAATTTTTTTTAGAATTTCCAGGTTTTACTTTCAACTCTTTTGTTTGGCATGGAAAATGATCTATGGTTAAATCGTAAGATTTAAAAAAAGACGTTGATAGATGTTTGAATATTTGGTTAATTAGAGTTCGGGTAATAGACGTTTTACTGTGTATTAGGTTACTGAAAGTGTATTAGGAGATTCAACTATTAAAATTATTCATTAACTCTGCTTAGTAAAAAGGAAGGCAATAGTTTTGCGTTAGTGTTGTAAACATAAGAGTAATAAATTTTAATCACAGCAAATATCAGGAATTTCATTGAAAAAGAAAATGTTAATGCTCAAAACTAAAGTTGTTTACGAAGAGTTCGTAGCCATCATTTATCAAAATATTACTTTCTCTTTCTTTATATTTATGGCAAAATGTACTATACTTTTAAACCAAGAAATAAGTTTAAAATAATTAGTTCAACTTATGACCAACTATTTTAAATGCAATTTTTAGTGATTTTTATCTGAGAGTCTAAAAGCTTTTAAATGTGTCCACAAATGTTTTCTTCAAAACTTTTACAAATCCACATGCTTCGTATTATTTAAAATTGCGAGTAAGTGCATCTTTAAAGTGTATGTAGTGGAGTGGAATGATGGATTGAAGCCAATACATCTAACGGATAATTGTTGAAATAAGCAAACAAACAAAAATATATATTTTAAAGCTTGAAAGGCGCATTTACTTGAAAACCAATGAAAACATTATTTTATTTCATCTCATAACAAATTCAAACACATAATAGTCTAAGTTAACACTTGAATTGAATTCTACTGATATTACTATATGCTTTCCTTCCAATATCTAATATTTAAACGTAGATTTTTAAAAAAAGTTTTAAGGAAAATTATCACTAAGTCGAATAAATCTTTTGTAAAATACAAAAGAATGCAACTGAACAAAACAGTTTAACAGATTTTAAAATCATTCTTATATATTTTAAGTACTTTTTTATTTTAAGGTTATTTCATTGCAAAAATATGTACTTTAAATGCAATGTCCGAAAATTTTAAAAATCACTATTCTGAAATAGCAATTTAACACTTTTGTAAGTAAATATTACTGAGTCAAAGTAATCAAGTTCAACTATTTAAAACTAGAATTTATTTTAAAATTTTAACGTATTCAAAATAAAAAGTATTTGAAAGTTAAAATTTTTTTTATGAAGAATTTGTTTTTTTTTCTTCGAAAAATTCAAAATTTAACTTGTAATGAAGAAAAGTTGAAAAAGATATCTTCCGATTTTGTAACACTACGCACATACTTGAGAAAGATATGAACACAGGCTATAAATCTACATTTAATATAGACGAGTATTCTCAAAGAAACTTTTCAAAATGAAGTCATTGAAAGCAATTACCGTATTTTTCGGTGTATAACTCGATCCTGTTTTTTAACCCCGGAATGGAAGAAAGGGGGTATTCAGTGTTTACCAATTAATTCAATCAAAAAAAAACAATGATACTTTTATTTGTAATTTATTTAGAATTTTATTTCTATTAATTTTTAAATAAATGAAGTGAAAAATTAATATATATATATATATATATATATATATATATATTGGTTTATTACCCTGAAGCATAACAAAAAATCCAAATGTTACAGCAAAAACAAGCCAAACAAATATCAACTGATCAAAAAGTACTGAAAGCAGACCAAACGTACTCATGTGAAAAAAGCTGTAAAATTCCGTTTAGAATGATCTTTAAAAAATCTAAAATAATGACAAATTCCTTTTATGGAATGACCTATGAATTGCACACCGCATAAGCAATTGGAGAAAATGTGTATATAGAAACCAAACAGATTTGAACTTGACATGCTTTTTCTTCCCCTTGAATGTGAATAATGGAGTAATTTTAATTTAATATTCCGTAATCAAATCGACAAATGACAAATTTGAGCGTACACTTATTAATTCTAAACCTTATTTTAGTGTTGCCTACGCAAACAGTATTCGGGATATCGAAACGAATTCCGCCGGAAATTTTGTGTTGGAAATGGCAAACGTTGTAAAGTAATTGATCTTGAGTTTGTTTGAGGGACATTTCTGCTACTCTGTCTAGGTCCTAATTTTTCACTACTATCCGCCCTTGGCGACCAGTTTGGTCTACAATTTATGTTTGGGAAAGCATGCTAAGCATTGTATCATGTTACTTTTATTCATAGTTTAATTTACTTGGACTCCCTTAAATATAATTAATATAATCCCTTAAGCTAATGTTAGTTTTTGTTGCATTAAAATATCTCAATTTGTTGATTTTCTGTAAGCAAGTAAACCCTATTGGTTTACAATGTAAGTCTATGGGAATTTGGCGAAATATTAGAGATATCGCCAAGTTAACGTTACATTTGGCGACTAATTTTGGTCTCCAAATTTGGCGATATATTGTCGAATTGGTTACATACTTGGCGGTATTTCGCAGCAGAACAGGTTCCCCACCCCCTATGGTAACCTGCCTTATAGGTATGGAGATGCATTAAATGCTGTTCAATAACCAATGAGATGCGTTTCATTCGAGCGTTGCCATTAAACCGTTAACAAATAATCGCGATTTATGTACCACGTATGATAGTGTAATATATATGTAGTTAATAATTCCTAAGATAACTAATTTTCCATATTTTTAGAGAAACAAATTAACAATAACAACCAAATAAATTAATATTCCAATTTCGAATTTGAGTGGGTTTTTTCGAAAGCATTTTCTTCATCTGCATGTTAAATACGGGTTTCAGAGTTCGTTAAAAAAAAGTGACATTATTTTAGATTTTAACCCTTTTATTTTCTTTAGAGAACATTCTAAAGAGAGCGTGGATCCCTTTTCACATGAATGTTTTTTATTTGAATGTCTTCTTTCGCATCAATACTGAGAGAAGAAAGAAACAAAAACTCGGACCTGTATTTAGCACATGTTGTTTGCTGTACCATCTATCGCTGCTATTTTGAACTAAAAACGAGAATCGCAGTAAATAAACTCCTGACCGCTTACTTGTACATAACCCTCCTACAAGAATTTCTTTAATAGCTGATAGCATTTGCAAGTTATTCAATTTTAAAATTAGTCAGGTCATTTTAGGACACCCGCTTTATATATATATATTTACATTTCGTATAATAATCGTGCATATAAACAATATAGATAAAAATTTTATAGATAGCTGTAACCAAAGCATTAAATTATATATATCTGTTATTTTTTACACACAAAAAATAATAAATAATATTTAATCTGTCACATTTTATATCATAACTAGTATATAATCCCCGTCAAAAATGACGGAAAATGAATGATAAATCTTTAAAACAATAGTTAAAAAAATATTTTTCTGACTTAAAAAAGTAAAAAAAAAAAAGATGCCTCATGCATTTTGTTAATCAAAAAGTATCATCCTTTGATTTTTTATGATTAGAACAAAGAAATTATGTAAACTACAATTTAGTCACCAGCGCTTAAACGCGCCATTTCCAGCTACACATTCTTTGACGAAAATGCTTGTTTAGGTTCCCTCTACATTAAAAATTTGTTGTTTAGCGGAGCTTTTTTTTTCGCTACAAACTATGTTAAAACTCATAATTTTATCTGCAATATAATTAAAATATTTTGTACCGATAACAAATATGCATTTTATTTGCAATGTCTTCAAATCTAATGAAATGCATTGTAAAAAAAGGTACGATTACAACAAAATTTGACGCCAAAAGAATTAGCAAGAAACATAAGCCCCTGATTTATTGGGAATTAACACGGCCTACAGAGGCGCTGCTCGCAGCCTTCGGTACAGAAAAAATTGTCCCTTTAACCCTTTATCTATTGACGGTACTTATAAGTACCATTAAAATAACTTGTTATAAAATTAATTTAATACACCGATTAGTAGCAATACAGTTTAGAATGAGTTATAGATGCATTACTTTATCATGTTCCAAAAACATTATGGGTTACACAAAACAAAAATATTTTTTAAAGGATGATTTCTTTGGGCTTTGCATCTTTTCAGATTTCTTGGCTTTGGAGGGGGGGGGGGGGGAGATATTTTTCAATTCAGAAATATTTCTATATTTCTACTGTAAGATCATTATATTTGTAGATTTTCTAATTCTACAAAATACCAAGAAATATATTTAAAATAAAAGATTTGAGTAGGGTTATAAATATTACACAAAATCCCTATAAATTCAAATTTAATTAATTCTTTTAAATCCTTCAATCCTTCTAAAATCCCTCTAAAAATTATTAAATAATTATGTAAATCTCCTAATTTAGTTTAAAAAATTCACAAAAAATAATTTAGAAGATAAAATTTTCATGAATTCATAATTCAGTACATAAAAGGTTAATTTCCCTTTAAATAACGCTAAAGTGCCATTGAAATAATTCTTTATTGTAAATGCATTTGAAAGTTTTAGATATTCCAATTCGGATAATTTTAATTTGTCATATAAGACAGAAAAAAAAATGTCACAGAAAATCGAAATTGTGCAAAAGAATAATCATTCTGAATAAATTAAAAATACAATGTAATGCAATGTGCTTTCATGGGCTTCGATAGTCATCCGTTATTTTTAATTAAGAGTTTGTTGTTGTTGTTGATGATGATGATTTGACGCTTAAATTTAAAACTTAATTGGATAGTTTTTGAAGGTTTTATTATACTATTACAAATATTTTAAGACCAGCATCGGCATTAACTTGCATCTTTTTTTTAATGAAGTGTTCAAAAAGTCATTCAATTGTTTGTAGATTTGCTGGAATTTGAATCTGAATGGCAACAGTATTGTTTGTTTAGATCTGATTTCTATGTTTATAATAGCTTAATTTTAATTTAGAACTTAATACATTATAAATGGATATGATACACATGTTTTATGTGAAAATATGCTGAACACACATGATTTCAAGTAGAAAAAATTATCATTTAGCCGCCATATGCTAGGATATGTTTTTCATTAAGCCTAACATGTCGTTTATCTACGGTCGATTCGCAGACCAGAGTGGTTCGCACCGGCATGGTTCCGACAGTTTCCTGCACTCAGATTCTATTATAAGTAGATACTACATAATTTAATTTTTTTATATAACCTTTAAAAACTATTATAATAAAATTACTTTATACTAAAAAAAGACAGAAGACATTTTTATTCTTTATAAATGAGTTTTCCAGTTTTGAAAACCGTATTTTAAAATAGCGATAGAGAAATATTCTCTGTCACCAAAAATTAGCCTAGGGCATTTTTAACGGAACAATCAGATAGAAGAAGATTTGAAATTGTCGACTATAAGCAGATATATTACAAGTAATTTTCTTGCATTAACATAAAAGGAAATCCATTATATGCAAGAAAATACTTTCAAGGAATAAATTTAGAAGAAAAAAATACATATTGCATTCTGTAAGTTCAAATAATCTAAAATATGGATGTTTGTATCAGGATCCTAAGGGTGTATGTTTTACATTGATTTTAAAATGTAGTTTATTGGCAGAGATTGTACTATTATTCGCATAAAAGATCAAAATATGACTGAAATAGGTATTAGGTAGTATTTTTATGTATTTAGAAAGGACTCTAGTATATTTTATTTCCTTATTTGCATTCTATTTAAGTGTTAACCATATATATTTATTAATTTTTACTGCTCCCAAAGTTGAAGTATTTATAAAAGTACTTGGTATGGCCTGAAGCTTTATAAATATTGAATAGCTTAAAATATTCACAGTATAAAATTTCGGAACTATTTCCTAGTATGGAAGAAACAAAAATTCAATGAAAATTCACCATACAGAAAACCTTTCTGAATAATTTTTTGTTATAAAGCGCAATGCGAAACCTGTGATATGTATAGTTTTTCTAAATTTACAGAAATGGGTTTTTCGGTGTTTGTAGGCTGCCTTTAAATAAGAGTCCTTTTATTTCTAAAACGTTTCTCGAAACCTTCGGAACTTATTATCTTCTAAGATTTATTATTGAATTTTTTTCCCAATTATTTCTGGAGATAACAGAAATGCTTCCAAAAAACTCTTTCTAACGACGAGGTTACGTTGAATTTTCGTACTGTTTTCTGCTATATTATAGCACTTATTATAATTTTTTTTCAATGTAGCTTTCTGCATTAACAGAGAGTCTTATTTAAGAAAGTTTAAAAAATATTTTTTTTTCTCTACAGGGCAGCACAAAGCTCTCTCACGCATTCATGGATTCATTTTTAAACGTTTGAAACTGGGCGGTAGAACTAAAAAAGTGATTCGGAGTTTAAAAGTGTTTTTTTTTTTTCAATTTTCAGTAAATAGATTACATACTAAGCTTTAAACGATTGTTGTCTCATGAAGATCTTTATTGGGCTGTTGTCCCCAGATTTTTAGTTCCAAGCGGCAACTGTTATAACATATTTTGAAAAATATGCTACAATATTCCAAAACTAGACAACGCCCATCTATTTCATGGTTTCGAATAAGAGAATGTGCCATTTTCCTGCGTTTACGAATAAAAACAAATGTATCAAAGCGGCAGAAAGCTGCAAATTTGGATTTTAAAACAGCTCTAACCATAACTAAGAGGTAAATGTAAATGAAGCTTAAATTTTTTTGGAACATTAAGTGTGAAAGGACAGATAATGTAAATTTAATTATGCACTTTCAATAACAATTTTTCTAGAAAATCGTAATTGCCCATTTAGTCGAATACAAGATCTGTATTATAAATTTTACAGAATAGTTTGAAGTATGTACATTTTGTAAAATGTGTAAATGAATTTCAGCGCTTCGAACCTAAAGAGAACTCACATTAAAAATTTCAAAGAATTCGTCAATTTTGAACATTATCTACAACTAAACGTTATGTTTTCAGATCCCGAAATGAATTAAAATAATTTTCGATGCGGATTTGAACCAGAAAACTTATAAAGTTCATTTATATGATAATTTAACAGACCATCATTTACTTTTTTTTTTTTTTTTTTTTTGTATAAGTCAAAAGTTAAATCAGATTAGAAATTATATTTACTAGTAGTTCGAAAGGCAGCCGAACTTTTTAAAAGTGATATCATACGTTCTGATTTTTAAATATATAATTTCAATCAATTGAAGCCAGTCGTCTGTTGTTATGACTGCGACGGATGAGACGTCGTTGTCAGCAAAATCTCACGGTTAATGTGAAATGAACGATATTCCAATTACGTATGTGACCCCGAAAACAGTAGCAATCGTCCATAAACGAGTTTCTGTTTACTGGCATCTCCCGACTTATGTATTACGCAACTTACGTAAAGTCGCAGTTACGTAATAAATCTCGAACATTACATTTGTGAACATACTAGCACGTGTGATACGTAGTTGCATACTTTTGATATTTATTTTATAAATAAAATATATAGATATAAACCACAACTGTAATATAGTTTATATATTAGACAGAGTTATATTTTTATTGTTATATACAATCAAATCTATTTGAAAACAACTTAATCTTTATTCTTAGTTATTCGTAGTAGTCATATAATTCATAATAAATACAGTTTGTGCTTATCAGGGATTATTTTATTTTGCGAATGCTGCTCATTTGTCTTGCCACCAGAAATTCATGGAGAGTAAGTTAAAGTAGTCCTCTTTAATTATTTCTTATTTTTATAGTCGTTTGATGTAGATTCAAAATTGTTATAAATCAATTCATCAATGGTAGATTATAAATCCCGTATTCCACAAGATATTTGAAAAGGGTTCTTTAAGTTCATTTTTATATATTTTTTTCATATTTTATATTTTACGAGTAAATACTGTCGCATGATGCTTTATTTCTAAAATAATACTGTGTAAATAATATTCTTACAAAATTTTACCTAAGCAACTTACAAATTCGACTTACGTAAATTTCAAGTCACGTAAAACTTGACGGAATGCATTACTTACTTAAATCGGGGGATGCCTGTATTTCGCACTGACTTTACTATGAGGAAGTTCCCAAAGCTGTATCCACCGTGGTCACCACAGCTGACATCTGTTTTCGGGATTAAGCAAGATAAATAACATACTTGAAAATCAGCTTGTATTATATCGCTCAAAAATATGTCACTCTTTTACATTAAAACAAAATATTTTTAATAAACCGGAACGACAAGTGAAGGGAAAAAATGGTTTGAGATCTCGCTAATTTTTTTTTAATGGTTTAAATATGTTATTGTTTCTTTTGTACACTTCCTGGTTGTTAGTCGGTTGATTGATTAGTTACGTGTTTTTAATTAAAGGTTTTGTCATTAAAATGTTGAACAACTGATGCGATACATTAAAGGCAAAAAGCATCTCAATAACACCATAATATTAATAAATGTACAGTTTTAAATACATATTAGAAATACTATATGCATATTAGAAATAAAATTTTGCTTTTAGCATACTGCATTGAAATTACATAGTTACATATTCGGAATAACGTAAAGGGTTTTTTTAGAATAAATATTATTTGAAATTAAAAAAAGCTTCTAAAATCAAACAAAAAAATACTTTTTAATAACACCATAAAATTAAGAATGTAATAAAACAACACTATAACTAAGCAGTTTTACCAACAATAAAATAAGAATTGCTGGGTGGTCTTCAAAATATGTGTTATAATTATTTTAACTTTTTAAGCAATTTTTTTTTTTTAATGTTGTCAACATTTGGTATTTTGTTAGTTTTCAACAGAACTAATGAAAAAGGCAATTTTATAACTTAAAACTTTTAACCTATTTCGTATGATTAATAAGTAATTGCATAACGTCTAAAAATATTCCGGAGATTAAATTTACCACCTTTAAGTAAATTTAGACAACTTCAACAACAAAAAATATGAATGGCGTACCTATATAAATTGTAAAAATCTCCACAGTTTCGTAATTGTTTAAAATTGTGTATTGGAAACATTTCTTTGTAATTAGAATCAGCATAAAAAAATAGATCCTATAGAATTTTATCTCTAAACTGTCGCAGAGAAGAACAAAAATAGCCATTCGATTAAGACTCGTGTCTTCTTTTAATTTATGTTATAAAATAAACTTGGAGGGGCCATCTTCATACTTAAAATACACCAAACTCTGAAATTCTCAACATGAGCACCCGATGTTGGCAGCATATTTGGATATTTTGGTACAATGTACCTTCAGATACCAAATGGGAATTAATTTGACCGAATAGTTTTTTTGGCTTTATAAAGTTTTAAAGAACGGAACTGTTCATGTTAAATTTCATTTAAATCGTTGCAAACTACATTGCAATGTGTTTAGTTTTTTAAGTATAACTGAAAAGCTACTTGTTGCTATAGCTGCATTTTGAATTTGCATATTTGAAGCATCTAGAAAAAAAAATAATAATAATATATTAGAAAAAAAATTCAAATACAAAAAAACTCCCCCCCCCCCAAAAAAATATATATATATATACATATATATATATATATATATATATATATATATATATATATATATATATAAACAGAAAAATATACCTAAGGTAAGCGGATATTTTTTTCTTTTCTCAAAAAGGAAAAATTAAATAAATTTAGAAACGCATTTTACCTTTACACAAATAGAAATATATATATATATATTCATTGATAACAACAAAACCTTCTTCGGATATACATATATTTTTCTTAAATATATTTATATTTTACATCTTTTCAGAACTTCATGGCTCCTTAAGAAATAGAAAAAACTGCCTTATTTTAATTGCAGTTATTTATTAAACCAAGCTTTCATAAAAGTTTGTTGTAACACTCCATTGTTTTATTTCTTTTGAAATAGCAAGCTCATTAGAAATATCTCGGAGAAAAATATTTTCATCAAGAGATAAACACAGTTGCGCTTTAATTAAACTGACAAAATGGAATAAATAAATATTTATATTTATTGCTGAAACAGTAAAAATGTACCATTTTTATTATGATTAATATACTTCCCCTTTCTTTTTCCTGCGTAGTTTGTATGTTGGATATTTCATCCTTTTCCGAATTTTATCAGTAATGTATTGAATAAATACAGTATAAGAAAGAAAGAAAAAAAACTAATAATTGTACTGCATTTTTCATCAAAATTAGAAATTTTTACAAGAAATATAATTGATTAACTGTTTAAAATGCAAATATTATTTTAAATTTGCCAGAAATCATACATTGGTCTTAAGAATTGGTACATAATTTTTTTTAAGATTTACTTTGAGCAGATAAACACATACTTTTTTAAAACACTTTATTGAAATGTTTATTTGTTCTTAAAAAATAAATGTCTACTTTGGACGAACAATTCATGCTAACATAATATACGGTAAAAAAAAAAAAAAAAAAAAAAAAAAAAAAAAAAAAATGAAGAATTTGCATTTGCTCTCACATTTTTCTCGATTGTTATTTTTAAGATTACAGTGTAAGATACCTTTGAATCGACCAAAAGATCGAATTTTATTAACTCCTAATAAAATTCCATTGTTAGATAACATTAGTAAATTGCAAGATAAGTAATATATTATGAGGAACTCAAATTATTATCGTACTCACAAAATTATTTTATTGATTTTTTTCTGTTTCAATGCATGATTTTGTAGAAATTGCTTGTCAGATTTTGATAAAATTTTGACATATATTATAGCAAGCGAATGTATATGAAATACCGAAAGGAAATTGATACTTTAGTAATTATTTATTAAAACAAATTTACTTATTTTTTTATGTTACCTAATTTCCATCTTTTAGTGTTGAAAGACTATAAATTTTGCTTGTAGTTCATAGGCCATTAAAAAGTAGAAAGACGGAGGCTAACAAAATTTCCCACGAATCCACTTCAATCTGACAATGAAATGAATGCGATTTATCCGCGATAGTTCCATTAATCACAATACAATTTACCGCAAAGTTGATCTTACTGAAACAGAGGTAATAACGTGGCACGAATTTTAAAATTGGATTTATGACCTGAGTAATTGAAAATTTAGTTCTATTGGTGGAAAATTTCGAAACTCGATGGAAAATTTCAATTACAAAAAGAAAAAAGAAACGAGCGGAATTATAAATATTTTGGGAGCGTGCTGGTGAAAAGTTATATCAACATTTTGAATGCCATAGAATGGACGGAAGTTATGTCTAAATTTAGATTAGGGTAATTTTTAGCCCACTAACAATTTTCAAATACTAACCATTGGTATATCTTTTCTCCAATTGTGTAAAGTTTCTTAATGAAACTGACAAATCTGTTATTGACCCTTTATTCAGTATTGATCATTTTCTTGAAATTAACTCAAAGAAATCATCAGTAATATAGCATTAAATATTAACAGCAAGTCTTACTATCCTAAAGATACCTCAATTTTGAATATGGAGATGACTCCTGTTTCAAAAATTACATTTAGGGGAGCCTGGGGAGGGTTGACCCACTTTTTTACCAAATCTTGTTTTATTTTTTTTTATGTTAAACCTAGAATAAAGTTTCATGTATCATTTTATTCATTATAAAATCAGTTATTAAATTAAAATTGCGGCATAAGTGTAATATATATGAAATTTGAAAAATGATTTATTTTGATCATAAGAAAATAATGGGTCAAAGCTCCCACATATGGGAGGCTTGAACCACTTTACTTTATATTGAAATATTTCTTCAGGGAAATAAAATCAGTTTATAAAAGACAGAATAACTTTATGCTGCATGCATTAATTATTAGTAAAAAATATTTGGGAAAGTGTGATGTGTAAAGAAACCTGCTTAGACGAAATTCAAGGCTCAGAAGAAAAATTCTGTTTTAAACACCCACTTTTTGTGACACTCGACTTGACAACACTAGTTGTCACATAGTTCTGCTTCATCTCATTGTCGTTCATCTTGGTGAAATTTGACTGCATACCTTCCTAAAGTGTTTTGATCAATGTTATGTTCTTTTGCTAAGGCATGAACACCTAACATTTTTTAAGGCTGTTGCTTTCATCTTTTCCACTATTTCCCATTCTTTCTATTTACCTTTTATGGGTATTATTTAAATGAAATAAAAGTTCCTATCAACTTTCCAATTTTTTATAGTGAACTTTCATTAACTTTTTTCTTGCTTCGATAGAAATTTTTTGACGTCTTTTCCTTCAATGTATTTTAAACATATTTTCCTTTCTATCACACTCTTCTACCGTAGCTTTGTGGAATAAATGTACATTATTTTAGAAATATAACCATTAACCCTTCATTATGTACCGTATGTAATAAAAATATTTTTAAAACACTTAATAAGGTAGATTTGATCATATGGTCAACCCTCCCTCACATTGATTGGGTCAAGCCTCCCCTCAGAGCCACTTTTAAAGTTTAGCACATTGTTATGTTTAGACTAATTTACTGTTCAAGCTTTGTGCCTGGAATGAAAGCTCAATATTTCTGCATTACTTAAAATCTACTTACTTAAATTTCTATGACGTATTTTATCTGAGAAAATCTTACAAAATGTGTCTAAGAAATACACTTTTTAAGCTGAAAACTCTTCACAGTTGATTTGCCTACACCTTTTTCAATTATCCGCATGAAACAAAGACTATTGTTTGAGCATTTCAGTAACTTTGGTTGCCACCTATTTACAAAACTCTGAAAGTCTTTTAAATATGAAAACTGAAGGTAGATCAAGTCACCCCTATGGTCACCCTCTATGGTCACCCTCTATAGTCACCCCTATGGTCACCCTCCACAGTCTTCCCTATATTAAGAAAGAGAAACAATTAAAATTAAATTGTGTATATCACTTCTATCTTCGACAATTTGTTGATAAAAATGTATTAGATGTTATTTTTATTTGACTTATTGTACATTTTTTTTATTTTCCTGAATATTGTTAAATATTATTACTTGCATCCGAAAAAATGATGAAATGAAATATACATCTCCCATTATCGTTGGTCAAATAATGTAGTTTTCTTTTTAAGAAAGAATTTATACTTTGGAAAACATAATTTATGAGACAATAAAAGTTCAAATATTTTGGTTATTGAAAAACAAAAATTATATTTCTTTGACAACTATGGCACGCGACTGCAGAATACCATTTACGGGGGTGATAGCTCCAAAACATTTGGGTATCACTACGTATAGATCAACGCAGTATTAATCAAAGTTTTATTTATAAAACCTCATTATAATACTGCCCTAAGATGCTGTAAATTGAAGATATACCTACGCTTTCATACTCACACTATTGTCACTATGATTTGAAGCACAAACTGTCCATACCATTTTCTTTAGAAGTTTTTACTTATTGTCCTTCAAAGAAATTAAACATTAATCAGGAGCATTCTGTACTTCTATCGTTGAAAGGAATAGCTTTGAACGTTTCTCATCTTTAAAATGTCCGTAATGGCTATTTATCTTAAAATATATAAACGTATTTTAAATATTTTTTTTAATTTCAAACTGTGTATTCAACCTCTATCAAAGTGATTGGCACTTCGATTCTATATTTAATATTGTTCTCAAACAATCAACTTTCTAATGTATTCATGAGCTATTTTCATATGCAAATGCATAAAATTCAATTATATTCTTAATCAGATACAAAGAAATTAAATGCCGTTTTCAATTTTATTATAAATGCGAAATTTTTGCCAGAAAATTGCTTAAAAATTGGCATTTTAAGTCGATTTTCGGGAATTTAATGTCCGAGAACGATGTTCATCAGGAAATAATCATAATTCAAGATGTATCAAAATATAGATTTACGAAAAAATTACAAACGTTCTTCGGTTGTTATGCGCTTAAATACCGACGATTTCCAATTTCATGCATTTATGTGACAAAAGGGGTCCTGAAATGGGTCAGGAAGTTTCTCGTTGTTGAATGAGGGGAAATATTAGGACTATTCTAGATTAAATTTTGAAGTTTCTATGTTTAATTTTAATCTGAAATTTCTCTTTCTCTTTCTCATTCTTTGTCTTATGTTTGTTTTGGATGTACACATAAAATATTAAAGTATTACAAGAAATGTGCATTTGAATATTTAAAAAACATATTTAAAAAAAATACTGTAAAATCATAAGGCATGTACTAAAATAAATATCACTGTAATAGCTCATATCATATATATTCGTATCATTTTTATTTATTTATAAGATTAAAAAATATTTAAAGTAGCAAATGAAATAATAATATTATTCATGGGAAATCGCAATGACATTTTAGAATTGATATCTGTCCAAGAAACTAATTTATTTATTTAGATTGTTTTTGTTTCGTCGTTTATATAGCAATGCACCTGATCAAGAATTAAATGACTACATAAAATGAAAATCAAATTTATATTTGAATAAGTACATAAATTTCCTTTTTTATATGCAATAGAAAATGCATTTTGATTAGTTTTTGATGAAATGTCGTATATTTAGTTTTATTATTTTTTTCCAGTGACAGACGATAAAAAAATAACTTAAAACACATTTTTATTTTTAAGAGGGTTATGATGCCATTATTATAAAGATCGAAAACAAACTATTAAAGTTAATCATTTCTGATGTTATTAAAGTGAAATACGTGTTCCAATTTAAAGAAATGTTATTTAATCGTTAGATATTTATAAAATTGTAACCAAGTATTATTTCTCAACAAAATAATAGAACAAGAAAAATTAAAGTTGTATTTTAAGAAGATTTTATTAACTCATTTCAAAATGTATCTTTATAATAGGAAATGTCTTTACATGGACTATTATTTTATCTTAACAATTATTTTTACTTTCGTATATACAGGGTGGCTACTAAATACTGTTACAAATATTCAGTCGTTTTATTTTACAAATATAAAATAGAAAAGGATAACTACACTAATATGATGAACATCAGAGATGAAAGTTTACCGATAAATAATTTTACTCGAATTGACTGCCATCTTTATCGATTACGAAAGATAATCTCTTATGCCATTATCCGACTGCGGGACGAATCATTTTAAGAGGTAATCGGTACCATTCACACAATATGGAAGCTTTGAGATAGTCCAAACTTCTGTGTTTGTTGCTATTTACTTCAGCCTCTAAAATCCCCCAGACGCAATAATCTAAAGGATTTAGATCCGGTGAAGAAGGTGGCTATTCTTCTTGCATGATAAAGTTCGGACAATTGACAGGGAGACTAGCCTGTGTTGATTTAGCTCGGTGCGAAGGTGCAGAATCTTGCTGAAATATCCAATTCTTTTTGGGATACAACCTGTCAGCATGTGGCAATAAATGTGTAGCCAATATGTCCTGTTTGTAATATTATCATTGATTTTTAGCCCTTATCGATGAACTTCAAAGGCAATTTTCCAATGTTTGACACTGAAGCCCAAAACCATAACAGATTTCTTGTTCTGAAAGCCTGTAACAGTTCGAAAGGTTTCAGGTATATCCTCGAGGGTTGCTGAATATACGACATCATTTTTAGCATTATAACATTGTTGAGTGCAAAATAGCTTCCCGTCAGAAAATATTATTCTGTCAACACTTTTCCTACCATTCCGCTTCATCAATTTCTTCCTTCATTGTAATCTTCTTATTCTTTGCGCAGCAGTCAAACCTTGAATTTTTCTTTTGCGATAAGGGCAATAACCCAGATCTTCATTTATAATAACTTGAATAGTTCTGCGACTCACGTTCTCTTCTGCAGCCATTTTATTTGCAGAACGTTGTGGATTTCTTCACACCTTTTCACGAATTCTTTTGATTCTCTCTATTGAGCAAACTGAGCGTGGACGACTAGACCTAGATCGATCTTTAGTATTTAGCTATTTAGGATTTAGCTATTAGTACCCAATAATCGATTTATAGTTCTATATGTAATTGTTCCATTAAAACCAAGGCATCTCAATTGCTTAAAGATTTTACCCGTGGAAAATTTGCGATCAAATAGCTGTTTAATCATCGTTCTTTTGGCTTTCCTCTTTGAAATAATTTTGAATATTTGCTTTATAACAAAATTCGTCTGCACTAATAGAAGACAGCCAAACGCTAAAATAGAGTAATAAATTGTTTTACCAAACGATTAAAATTAATTCGTATTTTGGGGGTATTACAGTATTTAGTAGCCACCCTGTATAAAGGATGGCCCAAAATTCACACAAGGAATCATTTTGATAGAAAACACAAGTTTATGATTAAAAATTGTAATTTTTGTATTGATTCATAAAGTATACAGTATAGGGTTATGCAATGAATAGCATATCAGGTAAATGGCTTCCACGGCTAAATGTGCTGAATTTCATTAATACAGCGCTCAATTTCCTCCTTCAAGCCGTTCGTGGGGCTGTTAGCATCATAGATTAACATACAAGATGGGACATTTACAGCAAAATCTGTAATGGCAACAGTACTAGCGTCACTGCCGACAAGGGAGAAGACTTAACAAGCCTCCGAAATTTACCTGTGTTGAAGAAATATGTTTACGCTCTATGTTTTGAATATCTATTCTTTCCTAAAACGAAGTAAAGGCAGACGATATTGTATTTCTGCTTTATTTATTTAGCTGCTTTTTTTATCGTACTTTTATCGTTCACCTTTAACTTACAAAATGATAATTAGAGTAATAATATAAAAGAAAAAGCATAGAAAATTCTGTTAACAGCGTAAATATGTAAGTTTATGAGATAAAATTATAAAAAAAATCAAATTCAGGTATTGTGTTAATTTATTCATATTGATTAAAATTTTATTGAGTGTAATGTCCGTATCTCTATGTATCTTTAACTTTTAGATTTATATGATTAAAAAATTTGTCGAAAGGAATTTTTCCCGATCTGTAATTTTATTATTATTTCTTATATGTTAATATTATAAATATTATTAAATTGATTGTACGTTATTTACATTAAAAACAATGTTTTTATTTTATCTGTAAGAAAGTGAAATTCGTAAATTTTAAAATATTATTGTAACGAATGTTTAATACGTTAAACTCCATAAAGTAATAAAACATCGGCTATAAAAATTTTCCTATCAAATCGGAAAATTTATGAAATTTTCTGGGACTTGCAGAGTGCAATATTTCTTATATTTTTATATTACGCCATTGCTTTTGATATATAGCATTCAAGACGAAATGTTTACCTTGTTTTTCGTTGCACTAAAATCGTTCACTCATCATGTACGAAAAAATGCATATATCCGTGCATGAACATTGAATAGATATTAAATATATAAAATAGAATATCTATTCTATGTTCATGTACCGGTGCAAGATTCTGTTGAAAACGTAAACATGCAAAATTAAAAAAAGAAAGATTACAATAAGGTAGATAATGATAAAAATATTACAAGGATGGGCAGTTTCTTCCCCATTGTCACTAAAGGTGCTACGATCGCAATCGCATTACCATTACGCTCTATTTGAAGTGTCCCATCTTGTATGTTAGTCTGTGATTGCCATAAGCCTTAGACTTCAAAAAACCCAAAAGAAAAATGTCCAACGGCGTTAAATCACATGATTTTGGCGGCCAATTGTAAACATCAAAATGGGAAATTACACGACCAGGAAATGACTCATATAGAATTGAATTGTTTCTCGGGCTGTATTTTTTTCCTTTATTTAAGTATTAAATATATTAGTAAGTATATAGTAAATATATATTAAGTATATATATAAGTTTTATTATTAAAGGCTGGCTTTATTTCCCCGTATTTGTTGAAACCACATGTCATCGATATCCATATCTTGTAATTTAGGTACAAATGGCGCAAAATTCAAATCTTACGTGAATTTTGTGAATTTTGAGATGCCCAGAAAAATTCTGTGCAAGCTATTTACCCATTACCCGATATGCTATTCCCTGCATAAACCTATACTGTATACTTTATGAATCAATAAAAATTTATAATTTTCAATGATAAACCTGTGTTTTCTATCAAAATTACTAATTGCGTGAATTTTGGGACACCCTTTATATTAGAAGAAAGTGCTGGAATCGTAAAATTTTTCAACTTCCATTTTTTGAGGGAAATATACGTTTTGGGATGTCCTTAACAGGATTTGACAATTTTGGGGGAAATGGTCTGTATGTTAGTCTGTTAGTCTGTGTATGACACAAATTTTGTAGTTGCCCTATCTAAAGAAATAATTCACGGAATTTTCTTAAACTTTATATTCTGTTGGATAATTTTGGCATACATTGGCACTGATTAGGTTCGGGTGTATATCGTCCAACATGTGGTCGTGCTATGCGCTGTTTTTCATGATTTACACTATAGCTATATTATAAGAACTAATATATGGGATTTCATAAAACACCAGATGTGTTAGACCATGTATAAATTGATGCTGATTACATTTTGGTGGACATCTCCCGACAGCTCTCGCTAATAAATTGTTCTTCACGATTACCGTGTTCTGAAGAACTAATGCATGGAATGTCACCAAACTTCATATTCAGTTAGACTGACATAAACTAATTTTGTTTACTTTTTGTGTATATCGGGAAACAGTTAATGCTGCTGTACTGCGTTTTAAGGGATTTCAATAACATCTATTTCCACGAATAGATGCACGAAAATGCACGAATGCACGATTTGTTGCACGAATGTCACTATATGCAATATTTTATATGCAATATTTCTTTATCTGAAATTCGATGCTGATTCGATTTTAGCTTTTTTTAGTACCGTTTCATAACCTGGCTCATAACCAGTTGATGAAATTTAGCGACCGAGGTTTTCCATATAATTAATTCCATTCATACTCTTATACTAATGCAACCTCATTGATGCCAAGATCGTATATTTTTGAATTATTTTATTTATTCGTATATATTTGCCAACATTGGATGTGTACCCGTATACACAGTATTAGACGCAGTCTTTCGGTTAATATTATAGTTATATTGAATTTTTTATTTTGTCAAAATGCACCGAATTTTATATTTTATATTAATGACTAAAAAAAAAATTTTTATCCCATTTTAAAATTTAATTCCCGAGAAGGAACAATGTTAGGATTTTTTATAATTTCTCATTGAATGTCTGTGTTAAAAAATTATAATTGTTAATTCTATTATAAATTAATATACTATTACAATAATATAGTAAGAAGATTTCTGTTGGCGATAGCATAGTACTTTTTATCATCTGCATTTTGTCGACATTATATGTCTGTATATTTACATTTATAATTTCCTTTTTATTTCAGCATTTAGTAATAATAAGAATAAGAACAATATAAATAATAATAAAATTCGCTTAAATATGTTTACAACGTTGATGACCCTTTTCTTTTTCCAAACATATGCTTCATTCTGTAAATTAAAAAAAAATTACTTGTAAGAAAACATAAAGTATGATTTAAAAAATGTATAAAAACGTATTGAAAAGTTGTGTGTCTATTTAATCCTGTTGTAAAATGACATTTTTCGAATATTTTCAAATATTCTTCCTTAGCTTATTGTCATATTAATCGTAGTACGCAAAACTACTATATTCGTTAGATTTTATTAAATGATATTGTTGTTAAACTTCAGTAAATAATACCTTTTAAATTTTCGTTTTTTTTTTTTTTTTTTTTTTTTTTTTTATTATTATTATTATTATTATTTGTCTTCTGGATAGCTATTTTAATTTTTTAAACCTATACGTATTTTTTCAAAAACCCGAAAGAATTACGACTATTGATTAAAAAGATGGATAAAATACGTGAATGATGACTGATAAATCGGAAAATAGATAAAGTAAATAAAATCTTGAGACGAAATGCAATATTCAAATTTGATTCCATCAAAAACTGCACAGTATTAACGTTAAAACGTTTTCTGTTTACTTAAAAGATGACAGATAATAGTACTACACATGTTACAAGTTAAAAATATACATTTTATTTTAATTTCCTACTACTTTCGGTCTGCTTATCCCGCTGCCATCGTCAGGGAATATTTTCATTAATTTCTGTTCTATTCATTTCAAATACGTCACTTCGCTTGAAATGAGAGAGTCTATAATTCTTAGGATAGCTGGAAGTAGATATAGTAGTACTCGCAATTAATGAAAATATTCCTTGATGATGGCTGCGGGTTTTGCAGACCGAAAATAGTAGGAAATTTAAATAAAATGTATATTTTAAACTTGTAATATCTGTTGTATTATTATCTGTCACCTTTTACATAAAGAGAAAAACGTTTTACTGATAATATTGTGTAGTTTGTGATAGATAAAGTATTTTTATAACGTTGTCAGGAGAAGAAATGAATCGCCACATTTAGGAACATTAATTTTGTTTAATCTAAAGTGAATGGAAAAGGGCTTTATTGACAGGTTTTACTTACGTAGGGGGTGTTAGTGATTAATAAATAGATTTTTAATTTTAAATTACTTCTCTTTGCATAGTTCAAGCAAACATCTTATATTTCAATTCATTTAAGGGAACTGGGCAAGTGAAATTCAACCAAAAAATCGATTTTTTCTTTTTTATATCAGTAAATAGTTTAAACTTTTATTTTTTCAACGATGTATTACACACATTTATATCTACCCTATATATATAAAATCCTAATGAAACGAATTTATGAAACGGATATATGAAACAGCTGAAATGAAAAGAATTTATGAAACGGATATATGAATCGACTGATTAAACAACTGATTATGTTTCAAGCGATTTCTCCTAAAATATGGAATACTTTGCAATGAAATTAACACCAAAAATCAGCATTGATCCGCAGATCTCAAAACTGGTATTAAAATTTTAAAATTCTAATTAGTTTTCGAAATATTAATTTTTATCTAATTTTATATACATTTTTCTAATGATGGCAACTCAAATTTTAATCAAACAGATATATTTTTTTTCATATTCCAGAAAAGGTTGACATGGTAACCCGGCTATTGTTGTTTATTTGATAATAAATGTTTATTTACTTTTATTTCTTTTTATAAATTATATAAATTATTTTGTTCTATAATTATTAATTTTTTTTTTTGTATTTCCTTTAGAAAATAATAGAAAACAATTTAAAAGTACGGTACTAGATAGTTATTCCGTCGACCAATTTCGCCAAATTATATAAATCGCCAAAACACTCGCCAAATTATACAAATTGACATAATTTTTATTTTAAATAACGAAAGAACAAATAAATTAGTATAACATTAATAAGTATACAAATAAAAAGTTGTAATAAAAATCACTTGATGACTTAAACACGTGTAACTTGCTTAAAGTCAAGTGAATGTGACATTCACGATCAACCATTATTGGCTTTTAATCTTATAGTTTGGCAATAGATTTTTGGTCGACAGGATAACTAAGTAATACCAAAAATGCATATGTAACTGATATTTGAGAACGAGGTTTTCGACAAATTTTCGTAAAAAAAAAAAAAAAAATCACGCCAAACCGAATATGACATCTGGCCAAATATTACCACTCGAAAAAAAAATGAAACTGGCGAGTTAAAAAAAAGCTACTGACGAGATTTGCATCCGGCTAGCGTAACAGTACCAAGAATTCTTTGCAACCATGGCAAATTTTATGTAGTTTTATTCAAAAAAAATTTTTGACTTTTCCATCAAAATGGAAAACTTACGGTCCCATAGTGGTGCGATTTTTTTCTGACGCCAATGTCATATACGGAACGGGCACTTAACTGGCGCCAAAGTACAGTTATTTTGCTTGATATGGTAAGCCGGATGTTGTTGTTTATGCTGTTGATGCGTTCCCCAAATTGGTGTCGTTAAAAAATCGCGCCTATATGGGACGTATATGACATTTGTGCCAAACTTTCATATGAACGGCGAAGGGATCAGACCATATTTGTTTATGGCAGTTGATGACTTGAACTATTATAATATAGACGAAATGGTGGCGATAGAATAATATTTGGCGACTTATCATCTGTGCCTGGCTAACATTAAAGTGCCAAAATAGCACCTAGAGTATAAAAAGTGAAGTGGTCCGCCTGGAACTGTTGATGATAGTCACATGACTTAGGCTATTGCTGTAGAGAATGTTTTAAAATACCGGGAGACAAAGACTCTGTATACTTAATTTATTTTATTTTAGCTTCTTTTCAAATGTTTAACTGATCCTCTTTAATCAAAAACGAAAACAACCATTGAATGTCTTAACAGCAACTGATTCGCCCTTAAATTTTTGCAATCAAAGGGAATTGAATGGAAACCCGTTTACAGGGAGATCTGCACAGCTTTTTTCAGTATAATTCAATCTTTTCTAATATTTTTAAAACCCATCAGATTAGCGTGTTTTTAGATTCTGCGGTTCTGAACGGGAGTTGGCGAGCGTAGCTTGCAGGGGGCAGAGCCCCCTAGTACATATATAAAGTGTTGAGATTATTTCATTCTTTCTAATAGCACTTCACAGCAGTGGGCTACGTTTTTAAATTTCAGATTTCTTGATTGGCACCACTTTTCTGAAGTGGTAAAATTCCCATTGTTCTCGCCCTAATCAATATGCTATTAAATAAGGCGAATTTTACTATTTCAAAAAAGTGGTGCCAATCAAGAAATCAGAATTTAAAAAAAGTGGTCCACTGACAACACTTCTTCGCAGCTTTAATTGACTTTTTCTCAAGACTTCAATTTTTCAGGTTTGTGTTCTTTTTTTTCAATATCCATTAAACTTAAGGACTCAGATGTTTCTAAATACTTATATTATGTTATAGTGCATTCTTTAACACAGGGATTTAATAATTTGTTGATAACTTTTTATTTTAGGCAGTGAAATCTTACCAAAAATACTAATTTAAAATTGTCTTTCAATAAATAATTAATAATTAATTATAATTAATTTCCAGTTTCTCTTAGAAAGAAAATGGTCTGTTAAAATACGTAAAGCATGTTATTCAAACTACTCTAAAAAATCTAGACCTCTATCTTTCACCATTTCTGAGAAAAAGGTACATAAAGTTGGTGTATTTTAACATGGCCGAGATAGAGCTTACCCGGTCCCCTTAAAATATTTACATACATCTTAAATACTTACATTAATTTATCTTATAATATACATACTTACTAATAAAAGTTTTCATCGCAATCAAAAGATCCTTTGATAAATGAAACAATAACGGCAATTATTCAGAAATTTTCCCTAAACTTAATTCAATGAATTATATAACGAATCTGTTAGTTTGAGCATTCATTTACTGTTAACAATAAATATATATACGACATAAATCGCATAGAGAAATGGTGTATGTTTTCCTACAAAAAATCAGCAATGCTCATAATATCCTTGCTTATAATATCTTTTTCTTTTTATGATTGCGTTACTTTTATTGTAATTAACGTGGTGTTTTTGTAGTGATTTGAAACAATAGGCAACTATGTTCCTTAATGTAGCACTTCGATGCATTCTTTGTCAAATAAAATATTTTCTTCTAGCTAAAAAATGTCAAAAAATGTTCAATCAATACTTAATAAATATATCAGTTTGATCATTCATTCTATGGTAACATTAAGTATTTATATGTAATAAATAGCATGAGGAAATGAATCACTATTTTGTTCTCCTTCACAATCATCAGTGGTACAATATTACTTTCTTTTGAGTTACTTTTACAGTCATTAACAACATATTTGTCTAGTTATTTAAAAATAAAATAAACCTTGTTCCCTAATAAATGCTTGGACACATTCTTCTTCAAATAAATTATTTTATATTAGCTAATAAAGATGTTGTCAATTTTTTTCAATCAATATTTAACTATTCTGGTAACATTAAATTCATATGAAGTAAATGGCATGGGAAAATGAATCAGTATTATGTTCTACAACACAAATAAACAATGGTATAATATAAGTTTCTTTTTATGATTAGGTTCATTTTATTATAATTAACAAGTTCTTTTTCTAGTAATACTACAATAAGCTACTTTGTTCGTAAATAAATCGTTGGAAATATTCTTTTTCAAATAAATTATTTTCTATTAGATAGAAACTGTCTAAAGAAAGAAAAGTTGAAACTGGTGTGAATCAATAAGAACTAAAAGATCTTCTTAAAACACCATCAAAAATATTTAAATTCGCTAGGCCTTTCAAAAGATCTGAGTCTTTCTTTGTCAGGCGCAAAGAAGACGTGCTTCTATTATGAAAGCAGCAACAAGAGTGAAATGAAAGATAAGGGAAAGGAAACAAGCTGAAGTAAGAACCAATAGGAAAGTAGAAATCAACAGACAATAGGAAAGCAGAAGACAACAGCCAATCACAGAAGAGTATAATCAAACTCTCTGTACTCTGTGTACTTTTGTTTTGATTATACTCTTCTGTGATTGGCTGTTGTCTTCTGCTTTTCAGTTGACTGTTGATTTCTACTTTCCTATTGGTTGTTTCTTCAGCTTGTTTCCTTTCCCTTATCTCTCATTTCAGTCTTGCTGGTACTTTCTTAGTAGAAGCACGTCTTCTTTGCGCCTGACGAAGAAATAGTCAGATGTTTCGAAAGGCCTAGCACATTAAAAAAAAATTGATGGTGTTTTAAGAGGATATTTTAGTTCTTAAAAACTGTTTCTTGAATAAAATTTAAATTTTCTAGGTTTTGTATCTAGCTTTTTCACTGTTTAAAAGCGAAGAGTTATTAAATTGAATTATATATTTAATTTTTTATGAAAATCTTTTGGCAAAATTAATAACTTTGTTGATGATTGTTTTATTATTTATATTTCTACAGTGTTAAATATTTTCGTAAACTTCAGTATTTGAAAATGTTATCCTTCATATTGAACACTTTTACAAAACCTTATTTCAAAGTGATATTGTGAAAGCAGTTCCACTTATGTTAAGCCTGATATCTTCTTTAACATGTCTGTAGTATTTAAGATACGTCCAATTTTGAGGCATGAAACAACAGAAGAACGTCCTAATCTATATATATTTTGAATACTTACAAGACCATTATTTTTTAACCAGGATCATTATTCTTTCATTATAACAAGAAGTTAGAAACTTGTCAGAATTTTATAAATACATTACTTAAAATGATCTTAATTTAATCATATAGCTAAATATTACTAGTTGAATGTGCCAATTCCAAAACTTTCTTCTATCTCATACATGTTAATATTTCAAAAAGTAGTTACAAATGTTAATACTTCAATATTATTAGTTCAATACTACATCAATTTTGATTTTCATCTTAAATTTTTGCTTCAGCCAACTAGTCGGAGTAAAAACGAGTTAGTCCCGATCACGATATTTAATAAAATCAATATTTTTCATCATATATATAATGTGAACTTTAAAAAGTTCACTGTCTTACTTAAAAGGCGACTGAAATAATGAAAAAGATCTTACAAGTTTAAAATATACATTTAACTTAAAACTTCTTAGTACTTTCAAGCTTTCCAAGCTCATCATCAGATAATATTTTAATAACTAAATGTTGTTTATTTATATTAATATGTCACTTTGTTTTGAAAATGAGAGAGCCAATATTAGGGTTAAAAGTAGAAGTAGCAGTTTCTTGGATTAAATTTAATTAGAGAAAATATATACTATTATTAACTGCAGTTCCATTTATTTTATGACATCACTCTGTTCTCATACGTCACTTTTCATGGATAGAAGAAAATATTTAGCTGCCGTACTTTAAATTTTAATGCGTCACATTGCTCAAACTTTTAGGATTTATTTTCAAGTTATTGAACCATAAACTGGGGATATTGTACGATAGGGCGTCGTTAGATACTTGATTGTTTTTACACAGTATTTCCGTGGATGCCTCTTATAGTGGATTCGTAATAATTGGATGTTGGTAATATGATATTTGCATGATCAAAATCTATTGCGACATTCTGATTGAAGCTTAAATGAGAGAGAGCTGTGGATTGACGACAAAATTTTATGTCTGCTTTATGTTCTTTTATTCCTTATTTGAGGATTTTTTTTTTTTGGCATTCCGATGTACTTCATTATTCTATTTCTATCGGTACTAAAATGATACACCAGCTAATTCATCTGTCGTACAAATTTCGTATTTAATTATTTTCGTACAAATTAACTCTTTTAATTTTCTTGACTGACAGGCAATTAAATTTATATTGTGTTTCAGGATGGTTTTTCGTACAGACCAGGGAAATAGTTAAAGTTTTGGTATATCATTTCTTTATGGTTTCCGTTTTTGATGTTTTCATAAAAACTGAATTCAGAGGTAAGTTCATTAATGAGGATTGTTGAAAAACCGTTTTCTTCGTTGCGTTTTGTCTTCAATAATTTTCGTTATTCTGTTGTACGTCAGTTGTTTGTGAATAGCTGGCTTAGCAGTATGCGAGTTGCCGTCAGTGCACGAGCCGCGGATGTACAACAGAACTACGAAAAATTCCGAAAATTACACAAAAAATGCTATTACAGCGCTCCCCTTCAGCTTAAAATTTCCAAATTCAAGAAGTATCTTCTTCCCACAGCCAAAAATATATGTATGAAATTTTGTTAAAATCTATGCATAATTTCATACACTTTGCGATGGTATAACAAATGGTACAAAAATAGCTATTACAACGCCCCATTCAAGCGGAATATTTCCAAATTCAAGAAGCACCTACTAGCCACAGCCAGAAACATACATAAAAATATTGGTTCAACACTTTGCATAACTTCATACACTTTTCGATGGTACAATGACGACACACGGACAGAGAGAAATTTTGTATAAACATATTTTCGAGACCTTTCTACCCTAAAACGTGTAAATCCCTCGAAAACCAGTAGTCGAAAAAAATTTCGATTCCAATACTTTCTTCTATTATAGATAGAAGAAAGTAAAAAATATCTTTAACTATTCTTCAACACTAAAAGTATTTACAAATTTTTCGATATTTTAAAAGAATATTAAAATTTAAGAATACAGTTTTTTTTCACAGATATCAAGTTATTTTTAAATTAAGAAGTTCACCTATTTAAAGATATTTTCACAATATAATGTTCTTAGTTTACAAATAAATAAGTAATAAAAAATTGGTCTTAAATATGTAGCTAAATGATTCTTAATTCTATTTTAGATTGAAATTTTCAGGAAATTATTTATTAAAGAACATATAAATGTTCAATAAATAAAGTTTCATAAAACACAGGTAAATTTATTTTTGAAAGTTATATTGAACTTTCAAATTGAACTTTTCCAAAACTTCCTTAAATGCCGCAAAAATGTTTTCTAACAGAAATAACTCACCTGTCAATATTAAAAGAATTTTTGAGTTAGATATGGCACATCAAAATAACTGATCTATAATTTGATAATTTATTGTTTTACAGTTAGTTTGGGGAAAAGTTTGCAAATGCAGTTGACTGAATTTACGATAAAACTTTAAACCTTAGACTAAATTTCCTCTTTATATTGTCAAAAAGCGATTTAGTTTCAACAGTTTATAAAATTTATTGTTTACTTTGAGTATATATCTATTCCACAGTAATCGGTAAATAGATATTTCAAAGAATATAATAAATACACTGATGAAAATACTTCTTTTTTTGTAGATTTTTACTTTTTTACTATTCATATAATATTTAAAACATATAAAGTTACTTATCTTTGGAAATTACAATATTTTTTTTTACTTCCACATAACATAAATTTTTCGTTAAATTAAATCTAAGTACGATCTGGTAAATATGGTAGGATCTCGAAGGAATAATTTGTGTTTTTGAAAGAATAACTTTCACTTTGAGTGTGTCCAGGACATGTTTCGATATTCTGCTATTGCTGATATGTGTACTGATGAGGCTGTGTGTTGCACAGCGAAACGCATATATATTTGCTTCTAATTAAATGTTTTTACATGCATTTTTAATTTTATTTATCTGTTTTAATGTAGTCAAGTCTGCTTCGTGTATGAAAATTAGTTTAAATCTAAGTAATTTCAAGAAAAATATCGATTATAAGGTGCACAGAAGCGGTTGCACTCCGAAAAATCTATAGTGCAACTGTAACGTTCTGTACTAAATGCATTTTTATTTTAAAGCTAATGTGAATGTGTGTAACTATTTTCAAAACAATTCGTAACAAGACTGCTTCATTTGATAAAATTTAATTTTTACTAAAAATCATACCAAAGAAACTTAAGTTAAAATCCGTGTGTATACTTATGCGGCGTTATTTTGCATTTCACGGAACAAGTTTCTATAAGATTTTATCAGCATTTTTGTAGCTAAAACGTCAAATGACAACAAATTAATTATATTTTGACTGAAAAAAGCTAAGAGTACAAACTTTTTTTATTATTAACAGGGTTCGTACGGGTGCTTGAATTTCATAACTAAGAAATTCTTCAGTACCAGTATTTTCTTATGCAAAATCTCTCCTGAAATAAGGCGAAATTTCGTCCGTTTGAACTAGATTTATTTTTCTATTAAAAAAATTCTGATATTGGGCCTTGAAAATAACGGTACCCGTACGAACCCTGTGTTATATCCGCCAGAAATAAAGAAATATCTCCAGTCAGATCAAAGTAAAAATCGGTCAGTTAAAATATTTCACTACTCATTGACACAACATTTGACTAGAAAGATAATAACCATAAATTAAATGTTTTTGAAATAATTCACATTTCGAACTGCTTGCAGTCTAAAATAAAAATGAAAACGAAGAACAATACTTTCATGAATAAATTAATCTTTTATTGGATACTTTAAACCTGGCAAATCTTCAACATTAAATGTGCTATTTTCTAACTAAAATGGTAACACAGAATGAGAAAGATAATATTTCATGTATGATAGTTTAATTTTTTAAATTACAGCCTGTCCATTTTAGTCCAAAACAAAACAAGTAGTGCATCTTTGTATTTTAGTTCTTTGTTTGAAACAACATTTTCTGTAATTTTCCGTGCTGAATTAGATTTTTTCTTGGTTTTTTCCAGGCTTTTTCCAAATTGATTTTTTTACTCTAAATTTTGGCTTTTTCGGGAGGCATTATCATTTCTACGTCGGAGCTTGCGTTTTGTAGGCTGTGGAGAAGGACTAGAAGTGACATGCGTAAGTATTATGTCTTCAAAAGGCTTGTCTGATGAAGCTTTTTCAGCTTCTTCTGAGTTGTCATCATCGATCAAAGTGTTCTTTTAATTTTCTTCTGGCTTGTGTTGCTCTTTTTCCATAGAGCAAGAAGTACTCTTGATATTTTGTTGTCAATATTGGAACTTTTGATGGTATTTAATACTGTATACAGTATATTTAGTTAAATGCACGGTACATCACTTTAAACAGTCTGCTATTCCCTGCTCTTTGATATACATTATTTCCACAAAAAAGAGCATATAAATACATCTACAGGTACCATATTTAATCCCATATTCGTACAAGCATAGTCAAACATGCGAATTATTTATTAATTTCATTGTCTAGACAATAGGTTCCCAACGGGGTCGGTACCCCCCCCCCAGTAGACGCTGGAGACTTCCAGGGGGGCGGTAGCATGTCCAGAGGAAAATGGGGGACGCGATAAGATAGTCAAGGGGCCCGGCCATGGCGTACCTACCTATTTAGAAAATCGATATAGTAAAAATATCTGACCTCCCTCCCTTAACATGATTCTGATAAAACCAGCTTTTATATAAAAATGAAATTAAAAACTCATCAAAAGCGACCAGATAAAATATTTTAAATGGGTTAATCTCTAATCTTGATTTAGTTTTTGTTGGTGAAATTAGTACTTAACTTCGAAATCTACCTACGCATATAGGCGGAGCCGGCAGGGAGTTTTTTAATTATGGAAGTATAATAGTCCCTGTAAATTGCAAATGTGTTAAACATTATGTAGAATATAAGAATATGCATATGATATGGTTTTGTTATTAATTTTAAAAAAAGTAAAATTTAAAAAAGTTATACGATCCATCGTCCTTAGATAAAGTTTATCATTTAGAAAATTTTCCGTTTGGCTGGAACAAGATCAATCAATACAGAAAATTATAGACAATACAGAAAGTTACGGTACAGATAGGAACTGTACATTAAAGTTAATCGTTGGATAGAATAGTTTACGGATTAATTTTGACTAACTCGAATTTAAATTAGGGACAAGAAATATGAATAATCTGACAAAAGAATATGACTTAACAGAATTCAATTCACGATTCGATTTTAAAACAAAACCTGCCAGTTGTCATTATTAGAATTTAGAATGAAGGTTAAATTTGCGTTACTTACCCCATTTTCCCAGGAATTCAGGCAAACATTGATAAAAGAATGGCAGCAGTACAAACACACATTTTTTATTATACAGATGACACTGAACCTCGAAGAATATTTTCAATTTGAATAAGAATTTCAATACAACATAGTATACTGGTCGGAAAAATGAGAATTATAGTTATGAAGAATAAAATGGCCATAACATCGACCAACGTGGGTGAGTTGAATTAAACACCTTTGAATGTTGACTTATTCGTGACTAGACTTGCGGTAAAGGAATACAGGTAAATATCTAACATCACGCCGAATAATTAATTAGTCGAATCAAACGAGTAAAAGAATGCACGTACGTTCACTATCAACATTCGAATCCAGCTGTTTTGGGTTATTTAACAACGATGAATTATACATAGTAAACGAATACAGATGAATAACTTTCTTACTTCACATCGAATAATAAAAATATTAGACTCAAAGAATAAATGCCTTAGCGTACCTCATTTCCACCGTTCGAATTCCGAATGTTTTGTTTTTAGAGATTTATCTGTAGAGGCTGACGTCACGCTCTTACGTCAGTTGCTCGGTTGCCTAGTTAACAAGGTTTTTCACTCGCCAATCGTACTGATCGTCCAATCGTTTTTATAACAAAGGGAAAAAGTTTACATCTTTTTTTCTTATTATTAAAAATAATATTCAATCAGTATTAATAGGAACTATATACATTTGACGATGGTTTTCTTTTCAACAAAAACATATGTAAAAATGTGAAAACTTTGCAACACAAATGTATTCAAATAAAACTTGCAAAGAGGCAAATGTAGTTTAAAAGCAAAGAAATATGATTCAAAGAAAGCGATTCACTATGCGTTCTAGAAGTGTTTTCCCTTAACATTAGTGCATGGCGGAGCTCTTCTAATAATGTATATTCAATTTTAGGTAGATTTCGTATGAAATACCTACTTCCTATGACATTCTCCCTTATGTAGGAATTTCTGAAAACTTTTTGCAGATCTACACCGATCGTGACCCCTAGAACACAAAACCACCCTCAGTAAAAAACTTTATATCACTTTCTTCTGGACACGATAACTTCTACAATTTTGCACAAATCTCTTCCAAACTGATACATAAAATCAAGGGGCATAAAATCTCGGCCAAGTTCGTTAATGGGCAAAATCGGACCAAGGGGATGGAAATAAGGAGGGGTTTTGTGAAAACTGAAAAACCCAATAACTTCTTAATTTTTGTACATATCATAACAGTTTGAAGTTTTTATTGCTTCTAAAAATAGGGCCAAAAATTTATGTATCACAGATTTTTGATCAAATTAAAAATGGACTCAAGTGGCGCAAAAATAGGGTTTTTGGGAGAAAAAAATTCATAACTTCGTCAATTCTCAAGATATCAAATCCAATTAATTTTATTATTAATCTCCATAATATTATCTACAACTTTTATGTTCACAAGTTTTTGATATGACCAATTCGTATCGCAAAAAAAAAATTAAAAACGAAAACAAAAAGGGGGGTTGAAAAAAAAATCCATAACTCCGTCAATTTACACGATATAAAATTCCCATGAAATTAGCATATATCGTCTTAATATTGTCTAACACATTTATGTAGACAAGTTTTTGATAGGACCAATTCTTACAGCAAAAACAAATTGAAAATACATAGCGGTTGAAGAAAAAAATCATCTTATTAAGGGTGTATTCAAATACAAACTGCTTATTTTCTTACTTATATTTAAATTCATTTTTGCTCTTAAATGCATCCAATTGGTAGATTCTCTTATTCAGAAACTATATAATGTACCGTAATGATCGATTTTTTGATAGAGGCAGAATATATTTCAAAAAATGATGTCAAAGTGGGCATTTTGAACAGAATTTCCCGAAGCAATTGTGTTAGAAACGAAAAATATTGTCCTACTGAGAAAATAATTGTTCATAAATCAAGTTTTAATTAATTGAACGAAAAATAAAAACACAGATCTTTTATAAATCTCTTCAACAATCACGTCAGCAAGTTTAAAATTTTTTCTATTAAAAATGAATCTGAAAACGTGCCAGAAAATTTCGAGTTGTTGAGCAGGGAAAAATATTTTTTTGAATACCTCCTTAACATGATTCTGATAAAACCAACTATTATATAAAAATGAAATGAAAACTCGTCAAAAGCAGCCAGATAAAATTGTTAAAGTGGATAAATCTCTAATCATGATTTAGTTTTTGTTGGTGAAATTAGTATACTTAACTTCGAAATCTACCTCCGCCTGCAGGCCGGGCCGGCAGGGATTTTAATTATTTAAAAACACAATTGCGTGAAATTGTGATAATTTGAAAAATCAAATGCAATGGCATTATTTTTTTTTTCAAATACCGAAATATAGGGGTGTGGCATGAAACAGCAGAAGCAGTGAGCAGAATTTTGAGAATTTCCCCTATGTATTACCGTCATTGTTTCCTCTTTCTTCCAATATTTTACGGGAGAACTTTCACAATAAAAAAACACAAACACATTTTGAAAACTTTAAGGTTGTTCTCAACTGCTCTGCTCAACAAGCATGAAACAGTGAGCAGAATTTTGAGAATTTCCCCTATGTATTACCGTCATTGTTTCCTCTTTCTTCCAATATGTTACGGGAGGACTTTCACAATAAAAAAACACAAACACATTTCGAAAACTTTAAGGTTGTTCTCAACTGCTCTGCTCAACAAGCATGAAACAGTGAGCAGAATTTTGAGAATTTCTCCTATGTATTACCGTCATTGTTTCCTCTTTCTTCCAATATTTTACGGGAGAACTTTCACAATAAAAAAACACAAACACATTTCGCAAACTTTAAGGTTGTTCTCAACTGCTCTGCTCAACAAGCGCAAAACGTCTTGACACATTTGCAAATTCATTTTTCAACGGAAAGATATAACATTGGAAGGCCTGACTATGGAAGCAATTTGGAATCAAACTGTGTTTTCCATTTTTTTTTATTTGATAAATAAATTACCTAATGCGATAAATTGGTTAAATAATTTGATAAATAATTACCTAATAATAAGCGATTTTGATAACGTGACAAACATGTTTTTCACCCTTTCTTGAGTGGTTATTCTACTTTCGCGCGGAAATTCGTTTTAAAACGCCCACTTTGACACTATTTTCTGAAAGATCTATTGCGTTAAAAAAAACCCGAAGAAACAGATCGATTAGATAGTTTCTGACCAATAACACTTGCTAGTTTCATGCATTTTTGAACAAAAATAAATTTAAACTTATGTCATGGGTTGTCTTAATTTGTCTATTTGTTTTGGATTTGAGGACAGTCTTAAGAAAGGGGGACAAACGGGAATCCGAACCATAGCACCAAGTTTTAAGGTTTTAGAATTTCATAAAATTTATGATAATTTATGACTCATATTTACTCATATAAGTCCATTTAATGTTTTTAAAAAAATCGTGTAAGATTCTCATTAGCAGTTGCCTGGTTCAAAACATGACAATTTCATCAGTGATGAAAATATCTGTACGAAATTTTGAACAAATTTTACTTGTTTTGTGTGAAATGTAATAATACTACTAGAAGTGGCGGAAAGAACAACACTTCACATACAAACAATGCTGAACTAGACGTTGTATATTTTGGAATGTAGTTGACATTGCATAGAGGGTCACTGACCGAATTACTCTTTATTTGCAGCCCTTTTTGGGATGCCTTTAGATTTATCACAAAATAAGGTAAGTCTGTTAAAAAATTAGATTAAATGTTTTTATTTCAGTTAACATAAAAACAAAAGTTCGGTTTCGGATTGTTGTGAGACACCCTGTATTTATATTTATTAAATGCATCGGATCCTGGTCTTCTGCATGAAAGTATTTTCTTCTTCAATGTACTCTACCACCACTTAAAGTTTGTATCATACTTTTTTAAATGCTCTGTGTAAAACAAACAATCTTTTAGCTCAAGTAGATTATAAAATTAAACATTTTCTCACCTACATTGGATTAAATATTTCGGTTTTTTTTAAAACGCTTGGTATGGAAAGTGCGAATGAAAAGCATATTATCAAAATAAATTTTATCTCAAATTAAAAATGTAAAAAAAAAATTCTTAAAAGAAAAATTAGTCAGTATGTCTATTACTATTCGTAAATATTACTTTGTTTTAACTGACTCTATAGTACACCCAAATGGAATTTTCCCGTATGTTTAAGTTAAGCTGAAAAATTTTACTGGCTTTTTAAAAATTCTATCAGCAGGCTCTACGTCTACGATCTTCTTGTATAAATTTTAAAAATCAAAATAAAACAGTTTTTTAAAAGAAAACACGTTGTTGTAAGTATATTTTAAAGCAAAAATACGCGAGATTTAAAATTCATGTTTTAAAATGAAAATTGAGGTTGTTTATATGAAGGCGCTTTAAAAAACCATACATTAGAAGTTCAAAATTGATGGATTGTTGCTAAAGAATAAATTTTTTCTCAGTTTTTTAAGGCAACACGACGGAAAAATGCATTTTAGCATCTCTGAAACGTTACTTTATATTATTGTAAGAAACAATTATTTAATGTTGTGTCACCTGGTAAAAAATAAAATTCATGTCGAAAGTTTATTTTAACTATATAGGATAGTTATGTAAATATGTATCAAATTAACACCGTGTAATGCTATATTAATCATTATTTCTAAAAGATGTAAATTAAAGCTTTTAAAAAGAGTAAAATTGGTTTATTCAACTGTTTACATGTTTCGAATCTACCCGAGTCATTTTCAAAACAAATAAATAAAAATATTCTAAAGATGCACGGACTATGAAACGCCATCATTCAGTTTTCTACGTACTCTTTCATACTAGGACTTCCCTCAGAGGGATTAGTCTGAGCGATATTACTGAGAACATAGATTTAATAATAACATGTGGAAGCAAAGAAATTGAGATGTTATCTTTAATTGTCGATATACTGCGAAAAATTGAAATGATGAAAATAAAAGAATTGTAGAATTACAAAATCTTATATATAAATTCATATACACTGTTTAAAAAAATGGGAAATCAAACCATTCAAGACAGCCATGCATGGATATAAAATTGAAAGTACGCAATATATTAAAAGTAAAATAGAAAATGAAACACTAATTTACTTATATCGGAATTTTAACTGTATAAAATGATGTCAAGAGCATAATCAGACGCTCCGCACCAATTTGAGTAACTTTAAATGACAAATATATGATGTTTAAAAAGAATGGACTATACTTTATATGGTGTGTGCTCCCCCGGAATAGTTAATATTGTACAATATCTGTTTTCCACGGATGCAATGAGGTTGTCGATAATATTTAAGGAATTCTCTTCTCAAAATCTAATATAGTATCAAAGTACCGAATACATCAAAAGTGGCATGCAATGCTTCGTTAGAGTGTGTTTTAGATATGCTCGATCGGATTTAAATGATGAGTGTATGCTGGCCACTACATACGCTGTATTGTTTTGTTTTCAAACATATTCTGCACAAGTTGAGCTGTATTTAGCATGTATTAAATAAAAGAAATCGGCAATGATTACAACATAAAGTATGACATAAGATCTGAATATATCGTCTGCATAACTTTTGAGCTGTCAAAGTGTCATTTGAAGTAATTTAGAAATCCATACATATTTATTCAGCAAATCATGCAAGCTAACATATGTCAATATGAACCCGATTACAAAATTTCACCAGAATAAGTTAATATATAAAAAATCTATTAATGATAATTGAGAATATGACCTTATGATAAAATGTCTAGAAAAATGAATCGGATAAAAAATTCATATCACATTTAAAACGGCACTTCCCTCTGTTAGTGGCCTTGGCGAGAGAGAGAAAAGCCTAGAGAAGGAACACTTTAACAAGTACTTTCGGGCAACCAACTCACTGTTTATACAGGTCTTTATTCAATATTTACACAATTTATTTAATGCTAGGTGGGTATCTATCAGTTTTGTTGCATTTAAATCGCATGTTTTGCGGAGGAAATGCAGCATTATGAAATATTTAAAGTTGCTGTACCTAATAATTCCAAATTAATGGTAATTGAGATCGCTTTCCGTTAATTTCATCTTTTTAAATTTTAAATTTTTTAGAAACCATTCATAGAGACAATTGTATATTTTAAAACTAACCCGAAGCAAAATTTCAAGATTTTGGGCTCAGCAGTAGCAGAGAAATAGAAAATTTTTGAAAGTTTTTTGTTTCTGCACTGTTTTATATAGCGACATTTTTAGAAATTGTTCTATTGCGAGAATTTAAGTCATGATAAATACAGCCATGTCAATTTTCATGTTTATATTCCTAACAGTTCCATGTTCTTTGTTACTTAGATCATCTTTAGATCTTTTTCCGCTGTATTTAGTCTTTCTATTTTTTTAGAATTCGTTCTACAACGAGCATTTACATCTTATTAATTACTACCATGCCAAAGTTCTAGTTTCTAACCCCAACAGTATCCCAAAAATTTCAGTATTTCAAATAAATCATAGTTTAGAACCTTTCTACAAATTTTTACGTTTATCCGTCAAATTGAACCTTTTAGAGAGCGTTCATTACGAGTATTTACATCTTAAAAGTAACTACCGCACCAAATTTAAATTTTCTAACCCCAATCAATATCGCAGAAATCACAATTTTAGAACTTTTTTGCTCGTGCAGCGATATAGGTTCTTGCACTGACATAAAATAGTCTTTTTTTCAGAGCAGAGATGGCCACCAACATTTTTTTAAGTTGGCTATGTAATTTCAGATATAACACCTCACAAACCTACAAGCATTAATAATATTATATACTTTATAATATTATAACGCTTTATAATATTAGCATTAGATGTACAGATACAAAAGCCATTTATCTGTTACAAACTAAAGTGCCGGCATTGCCCAGAATTTGAAGGATGTTTGTTCTCAAAAATCAATTTCAAAATTTAACATACAACACAAAACAAACATTAAAAAAAGCAGTCGAAATGTTGTTGAATGAATCATATGAAAACGCTATATAAAAATATATAAATGTATATAACAGACGCAAAAGAATACAGCTATAAATGAACCTATTTCAATTTATAATTGGAGCAATAATGTTAAAATACGCCAATATTTCCCTAATCGGGTTTTTATCATGCTTCAATACATTTTTCACACTCATATGACGTTATACTATATCCACCATGCCCTTTATATTTCCAATATGACGCAATATTTTCCTCTTTCACGTGGAAACCTTGAAATAGAAAAGTTATGAAGTTATATTCACTTTCATTTAAATTCGTCAAACCATTTATTTCATTTTCATATTTCACGTGAATATCTTGCAATAGAAAAGTTATGACGTAATATTCACCTTTTTTTTAAATTCGGCAAACTATTTATTTCATTTTCATTTTTCACGTGGAAATCTTGCAGTAGAAAATTAATTGTTGTAGTAATAATTTTATTGTGTTTTTAATTGTTGGCAACTGCTATAACGAAAAATGTTTAAATTTGATAAGAAATTGCTGTTAAATTGGTGGTTTTTTATTAATTAAAAATTAACTATAAGTTATTTCGATTCCGGATTACTTTAGTTGTCTCGGCCATGTTTTAATACACATGTACGTATCTCTTCACAATTTTGGCTTCCAAATTGTGGATTTTTTATGGAATTACAAACAGACAGATAGACAAGTTTTCATTTTTATATATCTCTCTATTCTATAAAAAGTAACTAACGCTGTCACCGCTGCCGCCGCCGCCGGTTTTGAATTTTTTGTGACCGGAGGACTTTCTTCGTTAATATTAAGAAAACTATTGCATACAAATATAGGAAAATCGGTGGTATTATAGCGAAATGTTTGATCAACACACTAATGCATACAGTTTTCAAATCGAAGAATTATTTTAAGAGATATTTAATGCTAAAGTTGGACAAAATCGTTCCATTAAAAAAAAATTATAAGAGCAAAAGCTATACATTGGAATTTAATCATTTTTATATCATTTTATTTAATAGAAGATCCCGGTCTGCAGATTTCATTAATTTTTTTAATTTGACTCATTTTTTGAGGTTTTATTTCTATTTTAAATTCAAATATTCAGCATTTTGAAAGATATTTTTTACATATTTTAGAAAATGGTATTAATTTAAACTGTTACCAACTGTATAAACAGCGCAAACAATAATGTTTGCTTCAAATAAAAAATTATTTACACGTTACTATTATAAACAGAAAAAAACCTTCAAATTAAAATTAAATAATTAGGTATAAAAAGCAGGCACTTATTGGAAATTACGCCATAAAAACTATATTTACATGTGAATTTTAAAAGAGAAAGGATATTGTAAAATAGATTCATTAACATGCGTTAGAAATCTGAAATAGAACAAATTACTTCACATTACACTTATTATGCAAAATGAACAAAAAATAGTACTGCAAAACAGTTTAAATTTAAAAATTGCGCGAGACAAAATATTAGAGGTTAAATATTAGATTTTTTCAAAATTTTATTATTTGTCGGTTGATGTGAGGTGTTCAGCTATAAATATGCAAATTTTTATGTTTCCAACATAATTAGGGGCTGAGGTAGAAAAATTGCTTTAAATACACAAGTTAGAGCCCAGAGGGTTAAATATTAGACTTTTTCAAAATTTTATTATTTGCTGTTTGATGTGGTGTTCAGCTATAAGTATGCAAAATTTCATGTCTCCAACTTAATTAGGGGCTGAGTTAGAAAAATTGCTTAAAATACACAAGTTAGAGCCCGGGGGGTTAAATAATAGACTTTTTCAAAATTTTATTATTTGTCGTTTGATGTGAGGTGTTCAGCTATAAGTATGCAAAATGCCATGTCTCCAACTTAATTAGGGACTGAGTTAGAAAAATTGCTTAAAATACAGAAGTTAGAGACCGGAGGGTTAAATAATAGACTTTTTCAAAATTTTATGATTTATCGTGTTATCGCAAGTGTTCAGCTATAAGTATGCAAACTTTCATGTCTCCAACTTAATTAGGGGCTGAGATAGAAAAATTGCTTAAAATACACAAGTTAGAGCGCAGTAGGTTAAATATTAGACCTTTTTCAAAATTTTATTATTTGTCGTTTGATGTGAGGTGTTCAGCTATAAGTATGCAAAATTTCATGTCTCCAACTTAATTAGGGGCTGAGTTAGAACAATTACTTAAAATACAGAAGTTAGAGACTGGAGGGTTACATATGACTTTTTCAAAATTTTATGATTTATCGTGTTATCGCAAGTGTTCAGCTATAAGTATGCAAACTTTCATGTATCCAACTTAATTAGGGGCTGAGTTAGAAAAATTGCTTTAAATACACAAGTTAGAGCCCAAAGGGTTAAATATTAAACCTTTTTCAAAATTTTATTATTTGTCGTTTGATGTGAGATGTTCAGCTATAAGTTTGCAAAATTTCATGTCTCCAACTTAATTAAATTAGGGGCTGAGTTAGAAAAATTGCTTAAAATACACAAGTTAGAGCCCAGAGGGTTAAATATTAGACTTTTTCAAAATTTTATTATTTGCCGTTTGATGTGTGGTGTTCAGCTATAAGTATGCAAATTTTCAAGTCTCCGACATATATAGTTTCTGAGAACGGGCTCTGTGACAGACGGACAAACAGACAGACAAAGGAGTGAGGCAGGTAGGGTTTCGTTAGATGAACGGAACTCTAAAAACATGCTGCGGATGACTGGAACAACATCCTAAAATTACATTACCATCAGCGATCTAATAATCCCGAATTTAGTTTATATTCGTTTCATATATTCTTATTCTTTTGTGCGGCCCTGTAAAATAATTATCAATATTATATACAGTAAAACCTCTGATTAGCGGACACCCCGAGAATGCAGATTTTGTCCTCTCTATTTAGAGGTGATCGCTACTGAGAGTAAAACATGTGCAGTTATTTAAGAGTTGGTAATCGAAAAAATGTCCGCTAAATAGAGGTATCCGCTAATCGGGTGTGTCCGCTATGGAGGTTTTACCAGTAAAACTTCTGAATAGCGAACACCTCGGGAGGGCAGAATTTGTCCTCTATCTGGAGGTGTCCGCTACTGAGAGTAAAAAATGTACAGTTATTTAAGGGTTGGTAATCGAAAAAATGCCCGCTAAATAGAGGTGTCCACTAATCGGGTGTGTCCGTTATGGAGGTTTTACTGCATAATAATATCATCCTTTACAAGAAAATTGCATGCTGTATGATAGACAGACAGACATCCAGAGAAAGATAACCTCCCAGATCAATAAACACTCATGTCTTTTGTTTTAATCATCCACAATTGTATGTCATACAACATGCCAGATTTTATACAACAGGCTAAAAACGGTCACCGTGGTACGGAATACTCTATTATTATTTGTTCGCCCACCAAAACTGGTTGCCACGGGTTGTTGCAAGGTTTGTGATCACGTGGTTGAAACTGATCTATTCAATATTAAAGAGTGCGTATTTTTTTTTTATTATTTGCTCCATGTGTTCAAACCAGTTGTCTACGAAAACATCAACCGGTGAAAGTGACGCACACTAAATTTCTGTGACGTATGCAGATAAATTGTGCTTTTTTAAGAGTTTTTTCTATATAATTTTTAAACGGTTTGGAACTTATTTTTCATAGTAGGTGCATTCAGTAGGCGACCCTCATAGGTACCTTCTGGTGCAAGCAGAAACGAAATCCGACAAATATTTTTTGAGTTATGCTTGACGAAAGGTTTTTATTAGGCTTTTTTTTAGTAGGACATGGCGTTAATATCCATCGTAGTAGTAAAGTGTCCGGACAGTAATATTTCGCTGAGTATTAGCCTTCGCTTCGCTCAGACAATTATGCACGTTATTATTATTTTCTTTTTTACTTAGATGTTTATTTTTATTTTCGTAACCATTGAGTATCTCGAGCCATAGTTTTGGTAAGTTAAATGATACGGCATCGTTACATATTGAATTTTTGCGTGTCGCAATCTCTATGTTTTCGGTTATAATGGATGGATAGTATAGACAGGAGAGGGAAATTATCTCACTCTCATTGAAATTTATTTGTGTGATTTCTTCTTGATATAATCTTGGTAGAGCTGTGGCTTTTCTATTATAGTTAATATCACCTAAATGCTCCTTATTGAAAATTACTTTCATGGTTTCTTCTTGATATAATCTTGCTAGGGCTGTGGTTTTCCTATTATATTTATTATCACCTACATTCTCCTTATTGAAAGATATTTGCATGGTTTCTACTTGATATAATCTTGGTAGAGCTATGGCTTTTCTATTATATTTAATATCACCTAAATGCTCCTTATTGAATATTATTTGCATGATTTTTTCTTGATATACTCTTGCTAGGGCTGTGGTTTTTCTATTATATTTAATATCACCTAAACGCTCCTTACTGAAAATTGCTAGGGCTGTGTTTTTCTATTCTATTTAATATCACCTAAATGCTCCTTATTGAAAATTATTTGCATGGTTTCTTCTTGATATAATTTTGATAGGGCTGCGGGTTTTCTATTATATTTAATATCACTAGATGTTCCTTTTCTTGTCACAAACGAAGAAATAAGTACAGGACTGATATTAAATAGAATAGAAAAACCACAGCCCAAGCAAGATTATATCAAGAAGAAACCCTCCAAATAAATTTCAATGAAAGTAAGATAATTTGTCCCTGCAGTCTATACTATCAATCCATTATAAGGGATTGTAACACGAAAAGTTCAATATGTAACGATGCAGCATCATTTAACATACCAAAACTATAGCTGGAGTTACTTAATGGTTACGAAAATAAAAATAAACACCTAAGTAAAATAAAACAATAACGTGCATAATATGAAACGTGAAAAAATAAATGATGTGAACGTTAAAAATTGAATGATGGCGTTTCATAGACCTTGCAATTTTAGAATATTTTTATTTATTTGTTTTAAAAACGACCCGAGTAGAGTCGAAACATGGAAACAGCTGAATAAGCCTAATTTTACTGTTTTTAAATTTTTAATTTACACCTTTTAGCAGTTAAAATTAGTATACTATCGAGGATTGTTTAATTGTTTTCTCAATGTAAACTCAAATTTAATAAAACATTTGAGGACGTGAGTTACAAAACTCACCTTATCCAAAATTTAAAAAATCGAGTTTTCTCTATCAAGCTATTCTATTGGTAAACCTGCACCGAAAAGAAAAACAATAATCTATAAAATAAGTTTTTTTTATCTTTTTTCTGTGTTTTTAAAATATTAGTTTAGTTTCAAAACTCGCCTTATCAACCAGGGAGTTGGGAACAAAACTAGCTTTATTCTTGCACATGCATAGACCAACGGACGAGCTTATCATGTACTATTCCAGTAATTTTCCTTCATTTCTTTACGACCTGTTGCTATTTTCGTTTAAAGTTTTTACTAGTTCTATTCCTATAAACTAATTAAATAAGTTTTACCGCGTGTCTTATGTATAATGGACAGTGAATCAACTCTTGTATTTTGTGAGAGAAGGGGAAATGCGAATACGTGAGCTAGTACACAAAAGAAGATTAAAAGGTATTTTCAAGATGAAGTATCACTTTCTACATTTGTAACTGTCAGAAGATGTTAAAAGATTTAATTTTTATTCTCAGGCATAAACCTAAGGCGTTTCCTGTCCTCCCAAAGTGCACTCACTAGGAAAAGAACCTGGAGGGTCCAGCTCTCTCAATGCAGGATGTATGGCACTTCCACCCAGCTTTTTATTCGAGCAAAGCCATATTCTTCATAAGATAACTTTATTTAGAAGTCTACATGTAAAACACATTCTTCAAAATACCGTCCAGGTGTGTTTTCCTTCCGTGAAACATCCAGAAAAGTAAAATTTTCACCTTGAGTTTATTTTTTTTAAGTGCAACTCTGGGCGCTTCCAAAGGCATTACCATAAGGTACTATATAAAGACTAAGAACCATGGCCATCTTGAAATTTGTGTAAGTGTATTTCGATAGATTCTTGCAATATCAAAATTCAAAGTGCAAAAATTGTGCTAGAGGCGTCTAAAAACAGTACTTTCTCCTTAAAAAGAAGGGGAAAGGAGTCCCCGTAATACAAGAGAAACTCAAGGATGTCCACACATTGTTAAAAAACATTTTGGTGAAAATCTGGTCAGAAATGGAAGTGCTTACTTTCTATAAAAAATATTATTTTTAAGGAACCAGAGACGGAAAAGATGGTCGAGGAGGATCACGAGATGATATTACAAAACAAAAACTCGATGAGTTAATTGTCTAATTTTTTGTATATTTTGCAAGTAAATTATATTATATGTTATATGGAATATATTATTTCTTTTTAAAAAGTTATCTTAATTATAAGCTATTTATAATAAATACTATTTGATTGTTGATAAGTTTGCTTTTTTATAATAAAACATAATACTAAATTTTAATCATACTTATTTCTGCCATAAGGATTATTTTTGAATCCAAAATTTTATCATCCGATGACCTGAAAAGAAACTAGTGAATTCTTTCAGCAAGTACGATGATCGATGTATTTTTTAAAGTAATTGATGTCAAAACTTTTATTATCCATAAGTTAGCAACAAAACTCTTCTTATCCAAAACATTTTCCGATTAATTAATTGAATTAATTAAAGTAAATTTTCTAAATTAACGCAATGGGATCATAGAGAAACTAGTTATAAGTATAAAAAAAATTTGGAGGTATTCGATACACGGGGTCGCAGTTAAGTGTTTTTCGCGATTTCCCTAAATTAGATTTTCAGGATAAGGCGAGTTTTGAAACTCACGTCCTTAATTTAAGGGGATTCGGGGGAAGACGCAAGCTTGTTCCTAGTACTTTTATGTGTCAATAGATGGCAATAATGACCGGCTTGTGTGAGGAGTCTTGTCCCAGTCTGCACGTGGTTTGTGAATTTATCTTAATTTGTCGCCTTTAATCGTCGTTATTTTTGGATCTCGTGAGCATTTAACAGGGTGAGTAAAGCCCTTATAGTGTTCCGTTGCTCATATTTAAAGTTTATAAGCGGATGTTTTATTTTAAATGAGATATTATCAACATAAGTGAGTTCCACATTCTGTTACGCACACAAGGCAAGCAGAAGCGGTCATAATCTTGCAGCAATACGGAAATAAGTGTGTGTGACATCTTCCCCTTATACTTGGGAGAAGACGCAACATGGTTGAGAAATAAGCTAAAATGTAGACCAAAATTAATTAATTCTTTTCCGTTTTCCAAATCATACCACCCAGCACTTACAGACACTTGATCACTAATTTTTCAAACCATTAAAAACATATTGGTGACAAGCCCTGAATGCTTGAATTCACAGCAATCCATATCGTAAACTTTCAAGTCTTCAGTTTTGATCTCCGAATACAGCTTGGAGCAAGGCAGTCGCAGTAGGAAATGGCACTTCTGGTTTTCAGTTACTGGGATTTATCCCTATAAACCACAAGCAATCCCAGAACATGCGTTTGATATCGCTGAGGGTTCCATTAATGATAGAGATGTTGCTTCCACAAGCGGCGCATGTGACAATGGGCCTACACCAGCAGTTACTTCCAACAGCTTCTTTGGTGGCAGTGGATTGTCACCATCAGGTACCTCCAGAAGCACAGAAAAAGAGATTTCCTGTCTGGAAGCAATCAGTCCAATTCCTTAGGTCAGAAAAAGTAAAGCATCCGGGCGTAAGAAACAAGCAGCAGAGGTCTTAACTTAATCAAAGAAAAGGAAAACTATGCGTGAAAAGGTTAGAGAAAATCGGGAAAAGGTAAAAATAAATAAAAAGAAACCTTAAAAAAAAACAGAAGTAAAAGAAACGTGTAGGCACGTCTTCCTCAAGCGAAGAAATTCCTTTGGATACCAGTGGTGGTAGTTTTGATGAGGATAATGATGATGATTTTTGTGCTGTATGTAACGGATACTTTTACGCTGAAAAAAGGTCTCAAGTGTGGTTGGATTCAGTGCATCAAATGCAAGAACTGGTTGCACGAAGATTGCAATGGTGATCATTTGCACTAAATGAAATTTGTGCAGGCTTGTACCATTATTACAAAGTCTTACAAAGTAAATTTGAAAAAAAAAAGGATTTCAGTTTACAGATTTGTTTGTTTGACCATAGTTATTCTTAATTCAGAGGTAATGTTCCAACATTAGTCTTATTTTTCTTATTTTCTCAGGTGTGGCATCTTCCCCATAACAGGTGGCATCTTCCCCGTATATATGGGGGAACATGCCCCACTTACACAAGTTTATTTAACATTAAATTTGTCAATCATTTAAACACTGGGAAAGGAATTAATTAGTGTACAGAACCAATTAAATATTACAGAGCATGGTGGTATATTTTTTCTTTATCTTATCATTTCAATTTTGGCTCTATTAAGCAAAACATACTATTATGAGGCGTCTTCCCCCGAATTACCCTATATTTAAGTTCTGAAAATCTGCACGGTAATCATCAGAAACACACAACTGGAACAAAAATTAATTTTTTAATTGATAATTATGTTCTAAAAATAGAAAGATGTTGTATTGTTTTCGGAAACGTACATAATTTCTTGGAGTATAGTATATCAGGAGGTGAGTGAAAATTCGATCACAACATTCAATCCTTAGGGAAGAGTTCCATATCCTGTCCCGGTTTTTATGGCGATAAATGTTTTGGTGTAGTTGTTGCTATCTCCAGCATTTAAGGTTGTTCTTTTTTATTACTTGAATGCTACTGGTGGATAAGTAATAAATATGAATGCTTTTTTTATTAATTATTTTAAATATATTTTTTAATTTATAATTTTTATTAAAACAATGTTTTCTCTGTAAATCTAATATTATGTAAAAATATTTTTTGTGTAGTTTTATATGTTTATAAAATTAACGTTTATAATATAATGTTATGTTTTAATTTCGCATATATAATAAATATATAAAATATGAAAGATATAACATTATAAAAATATATATAAATATATAGTAATTTTTTATATGCGTATATAATATGCATTTATATAAGTATATTTATATATAATTACATGAGTACGTGAGTTTCAAAAATCGCTTTATCCAAAAAATAAAATTTGGGAAAATGCGGAAATACACGATAAAACTAGTTTTTTAATTTTTTTTTTCAGATTGTAGTGTTTTTTCGATACAGGTTTACGAATAGAATAGATTGCTAGGGAACACTCGATTTTTTAAATGCTGAATAAGACGAGTTTTGAAATTCACGTCCTACCATATATAATATACCTAAAACTAATACATATATATATAGCGTTTATACGAGTGCAAGTCAGTAAGTAGGCCACAAAAGCCAATATACATACACCAAGATACATACTTAAAAGGCATGTTTTTTTCTCTATATAATCGTTATTTACATTCATACATTTATCCCATTTCATTATCCTTTTAAGACCCAACCAGCACGATGGTGCGGGTTAGACATTCATTTAAATTTTTGTTTCTGAGTAATATGTAATAAGAACTCGAGTCGAATGATCGTTCTGGTTTGCAGATAGAGTAAAGTATCATTTTTTATCAACAGGTAGCGGTTGTAGTCCATGTTTTACTTTTTACAGGCATGACTAGCTTTGTTTACAAATACATCGGGACTTAAAGGGCTATGAGTTTTCTAACACCTGCTGCATAAAAGTCTTTGGACTGCACTCTCATCCATCTGTGTATCTCACATTCAACATCTGCATCAGTCGGCTGTAGGCTGTAGGCTAAACCATGTGAACACCCTGTTGCAGTTGCTAATGCTGTCTATTGTTGTTCGCCTGTGAGCTCTAACCATTTCCTCAACCTTCTGCACCTGTTTCTTTTGTCACAATCTTAACAGGACGACCATTTCCTTCTTCGTCAGCAACATTTGAACGCCCCTGCTAATCTTGTACAACTGTTGTCTCATGAATTCGAAATTGATATCTTACAGCTGGCAAGTGCTGTCACCTATTGGCATATTTGGAAACAATTTACTACTGATTTCCAAAATCTCATAACGGTTTTTGACCTACTTACTGATTTTCCCTCGTAATTTAAAAATATATGTTTTAAAATATTCAAAAAACATGTTTTTCTGCCACCTTGAAAAATTTGGTAAGATGCTAAAACGGTCTATTGGCGGCGTTTTTAATTTCTTCGCCAATCGGGCCAATCGGTACAGGATACGAAACTCTTCCCAATCGTTACATACATAAGCCAAGTTAACTTAAATAAAAGCATGTAATTATCTTAATTTCAGGAGGCAAGTCCTTAAATTAATTAATTTATTTAAAAAAATCTCTTAACTTACGATAATTTTGATTATTTTTCATATTTCTGTTATCTCAATTTCCATTTAATGACACTGGAAAAAAAAACCTTGATTGACAAGTCAAATTATTTGTTTATTAAAATGTAATTATTTTCAGCTTTTCTATGTAAAACGTCGAAGAAACTTTCAATTTTCTTTTTCTATATAATACAGCAGAAATTACTTTTTTAGAAAGTGAAATTTCATCTAATTAAATTGGCATTAAACGTAAATTTTATTTTTATTGTCTGTTGCTCTTTTTAAATTAATACGTTAAATGTTTTTAAAAGATCTATTATTTTTCGGCCATCATAACTGTTTTATGGGAAAAAAATAAGAAGAAATTTTGTAGAATGATGAAAAAATAAAGAGGATTAAATTGCAGCCGGAATTTCGTTTTTACTCGATTACATACAATATTTTTCATATAATGCGTGAATTTATTTATTCATAAAAAGTATTAGGCATAAGAAATGAAAAACAAATAAGTTATACATTTTTCAAAATAAAACAAAACAGAAAAATCTCTGCCGGCTCGTCCTAAGGTAGATTTCAAAGTTAAGTATTAATTTCACCAACAAAAACTAAATTAAGTGAAACAAAAACTGAATTAGAGATAATCCCAGTTTAACAATTTTATCTGACCTCTTTTGACGAATTTTTAATTTCATTTTTCTGTAAGAGCTCGTTTTATCAAAATCATATTAAGTCGGTATTAAAAAAAATATTTTTCCCCGCTCAACAACTTGAAATTTCCTGACACATTTTTAAAAGTAAAAACATGAAACTTGCTGGCGTGATTTTTTGAAGAGATTTATAAGCGACCTGTGTTTTTATTTTCCGTTCAATTAATTAGAACCTGATATACAATTATTTTCTCAGTACGAGATCATTTTCTTCGTTTCTAGCACTATCGCTTCACAAAATTCGGTTCAAAATGCCCACTTTGACAGCATTTTTTGAAATATATTCTGCCTTTATCAAAAAATCTAACAATACAACACTTTATACAGTTTCTGAATAAGAGAACCTGCCAAATGGATGCATTTAAGAGCGAAAATGAATTTAAAAATGAATCAGAAAATAATCCGTTTGGATTTGAGTACACCCTTAATACGATAATGTTTTCGTCAAATCCTTTTTCTTTCAGTAAGAGTTGGTTCTATCAAAAACTTGTCAATATAAAAGTTGTAGATAATAATAATAAGATTTATAATAAGTTCAAATGAATTTGATATCGTAAGAATTGACGAACTTATGAATTTTTTTTCTCCCTAAAACCCTATTTTTTGTCCCCCTTGAGCCCATTTTTAATTTTATCAAAAATCTATGGTACATAAATTTTTAGTCATTTTCCTCGAAGTAATAATAACTTTAAACAGATTTGATATATATAAAAATTAAGAAGTTATGAGGGATTTTCGGTTTTCACAAAGCCTTTAGATAGACAGATAGACAGAAATATATATAAAGATTTTTACTGCGGGGTGGTTTTGGGTTCTAGGGGGTCATGATCGGTGTAGATTTGCAAAAATATTTCAGAAATTTCAACATAGGAGCGATCGCAATAGGTAGTATTTCATGCGAAATCCACCTAAAAACTAAAACTAAAAGCCAGTGTCCTTGAAGACTTATATTACTTACAAATAAGTAAAGTAATTTTTGCAAATATTTTTTAAGTGAAAAATAAAATCGCCTGCAAAGGCTAGTCTCTTATATTCCTGTTTTTTGACAATCTATTGTTGTTATGAACATTAAAGTCGATTAGTGTATAAGCCTTCCTATGTTAGCTTATACTGACCCGAGCCTTAAAATTGTATTTAAGGTTATTCTGAAACCCAGCTTCAGCCAGACGCACTTAAACCCGAAAACCGAAATAAAAGATATTTATTCCATATTTTAATTCATTTATGTAAAAATACTCTAACGTTATGAATATAATATCAAATCTATCTTTTATGTTAAAAGATAAACGTATATATACCCATTTTTTTTCAAATATCAAAGCTATAACCCAACCCGAAACTGACCCGAATCCAAATCAAAGTGAGCCAAACTGGCTAGAACGTGACCTGCAATGAAAAAAATTACCACCATCCGCACCCCATCTAAACCGTCGGTCAGGTCTGGTTCGAGTAAAATCGGGTCACCTGATCAGACGCAGGATTCCAATCCACCTTAAGTTTAAATCCCATTGTTGTCAGTATCACTTACTTTGATGTGCAGAGATGATGATGTATTATAAATTTTGACGTGTCCCTGAAAAAAAAATCTGCACGACACGACCAATGTTTTAAAAACGCAAAGAATTGCTGTATACTTTAAAACAATGCTCAGAATTCATGACGATTGGTCAAATTTTATAAAAGTTAACGATTATTACGGGGAAATTTTACTTTTAGGAGGACTTAGGTATGGTTCTTTAACCTTTCACACTTGAGGACCATATTTAAAAATTACAAGTTCAGAAGGTCATTCATAATTTAATCAAATAACGTAGGCAAGAAATGTATACTTACTTAGGTTTCAAGGTAAGGGGTGGGGTGCTGCGAAACTACCAAATTCACATTTTTCGTCTTGATTCATGAAATATGTACCTTAGTCGCTACTCTGATAAATATGTGTACTTTAGATCTCAAAAAATTAAGGAAAATAGTCGCCGAAAGAGTTATACAATATTGCCCGCCTGTCGCTTCCGTGTCTTAGTATCGTAGTTATACACGACAGTATTCAATTAACAGTAAAAAGCTAAGTTTGGAATATGCACAAAAGCTAAAAAATGCAACAGAATTGACTAGTAGTGATTCATTAGATGTAAATGCTTTGTTAAAAGTTGAATTCTAGAAATTAAAAAATAACTTTAAATTACTTAATTTCCTATAAAAATAAAAGTATTTTTATAAATAGTCATCTTTTCATTTCTTGTCAACGCATATTCTGCTCGCACATAAATATGACAAGAGGTATGACCGAAGGGGTGAATTCCGGCCCCTGTCGAATCTTCTCTTTTGTGGATAAACCCTTCACACATTTTCTTTAATAATTATATGAAAATTTAAGAGAAAGTATATAAACTGTACCTCTTTCCTATATAACTTGATTAAAGGAACTCATAGAAGGTGTCTAAAGCGAGTGTTACTATTTCAAAAATTAAATTTGAAACAATTTAGAATATCAAAAGAGACGAGACCTATTTCAATGACCTGCAATCATATTCGGAAAGAAAAGACAATTCTTAGAGGAGTGGCACATCTCGTATCCTTCTGCGATAAATTTTTGATAAAATAGAATAATGGCACTTTTTTTCCCCACGACTATATAAAGTTTTGACAATACTTATTATAACGGATATCCCGTTATATATTCATTGAACCTCCTCTCTCCTCAAAAATCAACATTTAACTTTACTAGTTCATTATGCAATTGTCATTATTCTCCCCCCCCCCTCCTTCAAATAAAATATTTAGTTTAAATTTGTCATTTTATACTTAATTTCATATGGCTTTAGTCTTTCTCTTCCCTACCCCCTCACACTACTGTAAGTTTCGCTTTTTTTCTTTTTAAAGTTCGTTTTAAATGCATGCATCATTTATCAGTCTGTTCTTTTTTTCTTTCACTTTCAAACAGATAGAAATATATCTTAACCGCAGTGATTTTCCGTTGAGATAAAATAAAAGGATAAAATAGAAGTGAATGTCTTTCGCATCGCAGCCGACAATATGTAATGCATATTTTCTCAGCCTCTTGGCTTGCAGTAATAATCAATTCTCACTCTTCTGTTTGTCGGATAAAAGCCATATGACCCTTGCTGACTAATTCAGCTGTCGTGCGTCGTCGTCATCTGTAACGTGCATGTAATATCACGTGTTAGCTATTTCTTAGCCACTCTCACTTACCGCAAGAATTTTATTTCTTGTAACCCTATAAAGCCCGTCATGGCGTAGTTTTTAACTCAATGTAAAACTTCTTGATTGTTTTGTCTACCCAATTTGTTTTCGCCAAATATCTTACATATGGTTATCTAATGTTCGCCAATCTGTAAGTAATTGTAACAAAATCTGCCTCACTTTTGCTCCTGACCTCGAGCCATGTAGACTGCAATTAAGCCCCGCTGTGGTCGTCTGCCATTGGGCAGTTATCGAAACTCTCTCCCTCCCTCTGTACTTTTTATGGCCCTCCTTTAAAAGTTCTTTGCAATAAATGATTAAGTCTCTTAAAGTATTGTGTTGGAGTTTCTTTTTGTTCATTTATGAACCTGGGTACACGAAACCACCGTTATATAAATTTGGCGCCGTTGCCCAGTTCTCCAAAATATATATATATACGGGGAGAAGTTTCGTTCCGTCTCAGCCTTTTACCAGCGACGCGAATGGACTTCCATAATTTTTCCCACGGGAGTTCAGGCTGCCTGCTCCGACTCTGATTTCGTACTCCGACGTCAACTTCAGGGGACTTTCTCTTGCCTACTCTCGCCACCCGAATGGATTTGGACAGTGCCTCTTTCTTGCTGACTCTACCCTCACCTAACGAGAAGCCAGACTTAGCCTGCGGTGCCCCCAACGGGTCATCTAACGATGTCGCCTCCTGCAGCACTTCTTTTTACTACGATGTACGAATGCCTGCCGCACCTCCTTCGGCTGTGATTCCCCCGGTTGTGCTGACATCCCTTAATTCAAGTTCGTGCTACCAATGTTTGTGAAAATCTTTTCATTAAAAAAAACTGTGCAGTGATTACACAAATTAAAAAAATAATAATAATCCTACCCCACAAGTTCATCTCTGTTTGTGTTATTCTGTCAAAAAATTCTGCATTAGAAATGAGATTTGTGAAGCAATCTTCAAACGATATTTGTGTCATCAAACTTTAAAGTGAAATATGCAAACAATTTTTTTTTCTCCCAGTGCTCACTCGGTTTGTGTTTTATAATATACAGTGCACCGATTATATTTTTTTTTTAAATATTATTACGTGAGGTTGTGCTATTTAAAGAAAATCATAACAACTCTGCAACTACATCATTACTGATGAGATTACTTTCGGTGTCTTCAAAAATTTATTAGGTGCTCTAGCAAAAAAAAAAAAAAAAAGATACAAAAGCAGTTAGTCATAACAGAATAATGAAAGTATGAAAACAGAACGTTAATTTTATCTACTGGTTTTCAAAATTTGCCCCTTTTCAGTTTGTTATTGAAATCATTTTAATTTTAATTTTTTTTAAAAAAGAAGGCGTTGTTTTTTTTTTCATTTCGCTCTATTTTCATGCTCAAAATAAATTCTGTATGCTGTCAACTAATAACGTGACAGATATTTGTGAGTTTTCAATATGAGAAAAGTTTTGTCACATTACGAAAAAAATGGAAGAATTCACGAAGTCACACATTTTGCATTTAAGTATGAACAGGGAATGCTTTTATATTAAATTAATTACTGTTAATTGTTTTAGTTTTTTTTTATTTCTTTATTTTCAATTTCAGTAAATTAACAGTTTCTGTTCATGTTATTATTCCCTATTCATACTTGTACTGTGTTAACAATTGCATTATTATAAGTTTAGTTTATTTGTCAGCTTGAACGGAGAAATTGTTTCTGATCTAAAGTTAAGACATAGTTATTAGAGATTGCATTCTTGTTGCATTTTTTTCTCCTTCCGGGCTTTTTTTGTTTCTAAAAAAAAATAATAATAATAATCATAAGTGCATTTGCTAGTTGAAATGATATTTTTATTGTATTTTTATTAATATATCATTTATTATAATTTTGTGCTTAAATCATGATATTCTTCTCATCTTTTTCCGAGAATTTCCATATGCATCCTATGCTTTAATCTGTTTTTCTTAAGGTATTTTTTTATGCATTTAAAATCGAGAATTTAACCCTTTAACCCCACTGGCATTCTTTGAAGGTATCTTTATTTGCCGATAAGCAACAAACAGTGTTTCTCTGCTCGGAATTTTGCAGTATTTTTTTTATTTTATTTTTATTTAAATATATGCATATTACTCTCACAGCGTTTGCACATTTGCACTTCTGTGTGATAATTGCACACTTATTCTCAATGTGTTGCTCTACTCTGACCTTATTTCATTTTTTTAGTCTTAAACAAGAAATACAATTTAATTATCTGATAACCTTTATTTTATTGTATTTCGGACATTCTTATCCATTTGATTTTTAACAGAATTTGATATTGTTAATAAAAATCTTGTGGTTGAAACTTTTTGCATTACCCCCCGCCCCCCTTCATTTTTTTCTTTTGTACATACTTTACACATTCAATTTATTCTGTTTTATTTTATGTGCATACATTTCAGTTCTGATAGTTATTGTTTTGCATACTTGCCCCTTTTTGGAATACTCTTATTATACAGTTTGCATTATTTGTTTTGCCCTCTTAAAAAAAAAAAAAATAAATAAGAATTCCCCCTCCTCTTTAAATTTACCTGTTCAAAAAAAAAGTAAACAACAGAAATTAAATAAACACCAGATAAAAAAAAAAGGATTTGGACATAACAGACACTTTACCAGTTTATTTTTACAGTATGGCATCAAAACATAAATATTCTGTTAGTGATTTAAATCACCCCATTTCTATATCTCCATGGGTAGATTATTTCGAAGAAATATTATTAATATATTCGGATTCCATTACTAAGGAGGCCACACCAATTCAAAATTCACTGAAGACCGAAACTCCTGCATCCTTGTCTGAAAATATTATGGATTTCCTTCAGATCATTAAATTTAATTTTCAGGTTCTTAAACAAAACTTTAATATTCTAAAATATGATTATTCCAAATTAAAACAGGATAAAGATAATTTATTTCTTGTAAATCAGAAAGTTCTGGAGAGATTACATGAAATTACCGCTCAACAGAAAGGTAAAGTGAAACGTACTAAATTTAGTAAGTCTCTGGCTAATCATGTGGCAGATGCCAACAACAAACTCCCTTCATCTGTCCTAGATAAATCAACACAAACTGTCCCCTTTTATATGTGTAAACAGGAAAAGTTACCACATCTGGAAAATGATAAAACAGACACATATCTTAGCCCCGACCTGCTCATTCAAGGTAAAAACAGTGAAAAAGTTTCAGATGTTAGCAATTCCTCTCTAAATTCGTTATCCCCTGCTAAACTTAATATAACAAAACCTATTCGTGTCATTATTGGTAACCTCCCTGAACATGTAAACATTCTTGATATCTTGTTCGGTATTTCAGATTTAATTCAGACAACCAAACCTTATTTTCACTTTGTTAAAAAGTACAAGCTTCTGCATGTTAATTCCTTTAATTGGATCGTTGAGCTTGCACCACAAGATGCTAGGCAATTATTAATGCATAGAGAAATTATTATACAATCAAAACCGTACCCTGTTAAAGAATATATAAATGTTAGACGTTGTTTTAAATGTCAGGTATACAATGATCATCTTGCAATTTCGTGTTATAATGACATCAGATGCTCTGTCTGTGTCTTGCCACACAGTGACCCTCAGTGTAAAAATCCTCCAAAATGCATTAATTGCATTAGAAGTAATGAAAGCGACAACACCAACTTTGACATTTTCCACACTGCCTTTGCACATTACTGTCCATCATTAAAAAAGGTCATCAAGCAAAAGCGAGAAAAGGTATACAACTTCAATACATTCTCATAAACATCTCATGCAACTTTCTTTTATTAAAAAAAATAATAAAAAAAAAAAGGCAATACAACATACATTTTACAGGTTTCATTTGTAAAAAAAACACGCACATTGCTATGAAGGAGTTACTATCTACAGCATTTCTTTTTAAGCTTTTTCCTTTTTCGTATACATTTACATACATATGTCAGTATTCGACATTATTATTCAAACTTAAATGAGGTTTTCAGTTACATTAAATTTTCTTTTCTCTCATGTTTTTTTAGATAAACACAAATGTACAGTGGGTTGCTTATTCATTTGATTGTTCAGCGCGCAAATAGTCAAATGTATGATGAAATGGAGCATTAGTGAAAATTTTTCTGATGCGGGTCATCAGACATTGTGATTTTCACATTTTAGAAAGTTTTTGCTGAAGGTGTACACAGTAATACAACTTTAAACATTCTTCATTACACTAGTTACATTTTTAGCTACTTTTAGAAATTTTGATATAATTTTACTTGTTAATATTAGTTAAGTTTCTTAAGTTATATTTTAACACATAAGTAGCATTTCCAGGTTACATTTGTCCTTTTCACTTTGCTTTACTAAAAAAAACAAAGGTTACTTTTGTTCGTTTGTTTTAACTTTAGGCTAAACATTTTTATACTTGTGATACAATGCTCTTGGTTCCATATGTACATCATGAGTTTTTGTTCATAGTTCATACAACTGAGTTCTTAGTTTATTTAGTTCATAGTTTACACAACTGAGTTCATAGTTTATTTAGTTCATAGAGAAACTTTACACTAGTTCATTGCGTTACCAATTCGTTGTGTACTTTAGGGACCAATTGCACTATCCTTATCTTTCGTGACAATATTTATTTCATAGAATTTTTTTTCCCTTACACATATTAGTTCATAGTTTGATTTCATTTCTTTTGTTTTGTTTTACACTTTAGTTCATAGCGATTTTTATTAATTTATTAGACACTTTAATTCTTAGTAGTTATATTCTTTTGTTGGACACATTAGTTCATAGCAACGTTCATCGTTTACACACACTATAGTTCATTGTATTACTCTTACACTTTAACTCAGTGAAACACTTGTTCACTTTAGTTCATCGCAATATTCTTTTTTCACCTTTGTTCATTAAGGTACTTAGATTGCTGTGTTCACAAACATACAACTAAGTCGTTTAAATTTTCTCTTGTTCACTGACATACACTTGAAAACATTTTGTTTCTAGGTTTCAACTTTACACATTAAGATATTTCCTTTTTATGTCTCATTATACCGGGAACTACTTTTGACTTCACATGATATTCACAATTTAAACATTTATTAAAAAGTTAATTTTTAACAGATTCTTAATTTTCCTTTATTATTATATTTCTTTTAGGCCATGACATTTCATGTCACCATCACTTTGTTTCACAACAAATAATGCCCAGTTTACAGGATGCTGATCCTTCACATGCTACATTTAAATTTGAAACTTGTGATGTTTTTATTGTTTTCTTCATCACATTTGTTTTGGCTTTCTACATGTACATAATTGTACGAATTCTTTTAAATTTGAAGATTAAATAAAATCTCTGGTTAAGCTTCACTTAGACATTAAACACGTCTTAGATATTATGTCGTTTCTTTTAATAACATAACTTCACAATGACAGTAAAAAAAAAAAAAAAAAAAAAAAAAAAGTTTTTTTTCTTTTGTAGCATTAGTAACCTAATGCATTTACACTAAATGTTTAAAACATTATCTAATGTGATACAATACACATACAGTTCATATCCTGCTCTATACATTGTACGGAATACAAATTTAGAATTTAGTTTGAAAAACAATTGCAGTTGTTATACTTACCCGATCATATCACTAGGCTCTCCATACCCTCGGACCGACCTTTAATTTGATATGTGAGATATTTATCTCAGTTTTATATATTTTTTAATTTATCCCCTCTGAAGTTTTGTTCCCGTTCAAAATTTTTGCCCTAAGGGTCCAAACTTCATTGTGTAGAGAGACAAAACCCTCGAATTGATGTTTCAATTCAATAAACATAATTTTTATATGATACATCGACACATGCTCCTTTGAAGATCAATGTGATCTTTGGGGAGCAGGCACCTATGTATCACTTGATGTATGGGTCTCATAACTCCCACCTCCCCTAGGGCTGATGTCGTAAGCAGATGACATCATACTTGTTACTTAACAAGAATAAGGGCTACACCCATTCATAGGCATGCTATATGCATCCCGTTCTTTCGCAGTCCCATTGCGGTGTGCACGAAAACCAATTTTCTACCTATTTTTTTTATTTTTATATTACTTCATTTAACTTTTATTTACAAACATACATATGTCTTTTATTTTCTATTTCATTTTAAAGTAGTATCTGTGTCTTTTGTTGTTTGCATTTATATTGTGTTATTTTTATTTTGAGAAGATAGTATAAAAGATACTAAAAGAATTTACTTCTCTTATTTTGGTCATGAAAAATGCTGGTACCAGCCTCTTAATCAAATACTAAAAAGCTATTTTAAAAAAGGATCCTGTTAAATACAAAAAAATATTATTTGCTCTTTCTTGGAGACTGTTTGGGACTACTGAATACCAAGAAGAGAATTAAAAAAGGCGCCATTTATCAAGACCTGAAAATTTTTGCTTTATGCAAACATTTAAAAAATTGCAAGCACACAGTTAATTTTATATATATATATATATATGAAGACTTATCTTTGTATTATGTTATATCTGTTTTAAATACTTATAAGTATGGGGTAGACAAAATAATCTTCAATTTAAAAAAAATAATCTTCAATTAAAAAAAAAAACTGTTCTACAAGTTTCACAGTTTTTTTTTCTGGTGGTAATGGGTGATATACATAACTGCTTTCCCGTTATATATTCATTTAACCTCCTCTCCCCTCAAAAATCAACATTTAACTTTACTAGTTCATTATGCAATTGTCATTATTCTCCCTCCCCCCCCCCTTCAAATAAAATATTTAGTTTAAATTTGTCATTTTATACTTAATTTCATATGGCTTTAGTCTTTCTCTTCCCCCCTCCCCCTCACACTACTGTAAGTTTCGCTTTTTACTTTTTAAATTTCGTTTTAAATTCATGCATCATTTATCAGTCTGTGCTTTTTTCTTTCACTTTCAAACAGATAGAAATATATCTTAACCGCAGTGATTTTCCGTTGAGATAAAATAAAAGAATAAAATAGAAGTGAATGTCTTTCACATCGCAGCCGACAATATGTAATGCTTATTTTCTCAGCCTCTTGGCTTGCAGTAATAATCAATTTTCACCCTTCTGTTTGTCGGATAAAAGCCATATGCCCCTTGCTGACTAATTCAGCTGTCGTTAAATCTGTAACGTGCATGTAATATCACGTGTTAGCTATTTCTTAGCCACTCTCACTTACCGCAAGAATTTCATTTCTTGTAACCCTATAAATAGCCCGCCATGGCGTAGTTTTTAACTCAATGTAAAACTTCTTGATTGTTTTGTCTACCCAATTTGTTTTCGCAAAATATCTTACATATGGTTATCTAATGTTCGCCAATCTGTAAGTAATTGTAACAAAATCTGCCTCACTTTTGCTCCTGACCTCGAGCCATGTAGACTGCAATTAAGCCCCTCTGTGGGCCTCTGCCATTGGGCAGTTATCGAAACTCTCCCCGTCCCTCTGTACTTTTCAGGACCCTCCTTTAAAAGTTCTTTACAATAAATGATTAAGTCTCTTAAAGTATTGTGTTGGAGTTTCTTTTTGTTCATTTATGAACCTGGGTACACGAAACCACCGTTATACTTGTCATTGGTAACTACGCTGATAAATAATCGATTTCGAAACTGCCACTACTTGATGAAAGATGTATAAATAAACTGCATCAAAATTTCTTTCAGATGTTGATTTGAGGTCTGTTAAGTGAACTAGCAGCATTTTTATAAACTCTATAGTTAGTATACCCATATGGAAAATAGTAGCATAGATTTATGTTAGGACTATGAAGGACCTTTCTATTATGATATATGAGAATTTGCCTGCATAAATCTTATGACATGCCCCTCACTGAATATTATTTTAGGCCTAGAAAAGACATTCTGTGTTTATATGGCCGTTGCAACATCTTGCGTCACAAAATATTTTCGAATTCTGTTTAAATAAAACACCTTTTATCATTTTTTTTGCCTCTCAATAAAATTCTTTTTTTTTCACTTAGCTTTAAATGTATGTTTTCAATTCGCAAAAACCTATACTGAAATTTATTTCTTTGACGGTAATTTTGCAAATATCTCTTTTCTTTGTTTGTTTGTTTCTGTGTATATTTCTGCATGTAGTTTGAAAAAAAACATAACTTTTTTCTGAGCAACTGTTCATTAAAAAGTCACAAAAATTATTTAATCAAAGCATATATAAGTTGACAGAGATATAGACATCATGCTTATAAATATCGGGCACTTTTTTGCAGATGTTCATAAAACGCAAACCTTCGGTTTACAGCTTTAAAAATATTATTGCATTAATAGGAAGTATGCATAGAATGCACAGGATATTTTGAAAAAATGACAAATTTTGTGTATTAAGTGACTTTTAAATTGATTTTGTATTGAATGACAGTTGTTACCTAAATGAAAGATATTGTACTTTGAATTTCGATGGCTGTGCAATGTTTGAATTTTAGTTATTAAAAAATGTAAAAACATCAATGAATAAAATAAAGGTGCCTTATTATAAAAACATATTTAAAGAAGCTTTAAAAAATAAATACTCAAAGAAAATGGTATGTTATTTGAATAAATTGAATTTTAATACAGTTAAATTGTGGTATAAATAGGAACCAGAAAATAGTACATCATATTGAAATAGTAAATGCAACATATTCTAATTCAATTTTCGTAAACTTTTTAACTGTATAACCTACTTTAGTATTTTGTTGTTATAGCGGCCCCTAAAGATTAATCTCCAAGCGACAAAGATAAAGTGCTAAGTTATATGACATTATACACATATCTGATTTTTATGACATATTTTGACGTATGTATGGCATATATATATGATATATAAGATTCAAATATTGCCTATATGTGACCTGTGTATAATATATGCGAGTATAAGTAAAGTAAAGAAGTAAATATAATAAATATGCCATATATGGTGTATGTATGAACGTTTGACGTATATATATATATCATCATCATCATCATCAACCGTTTTTAATCCACTGTTGGATGTATGTCTCCCCCAGAATTTTCCAATGTTTCCTGCCTAGCGCTTTAGTCATCCAATTTACACGGCTACTTTTCTGATTTCATCACTCCATCTTACTTGAGGTCATCTTCTTGTCCGTTTTACATCTCTGGTATACCACTGAAGGGTGTTTGTGCTCCATCTATTGCCTTGTCTTCTTGCAATGTGACCAGTCCATTTCCATTTTAGCCGTTTAATTCTTTCAATGATGTCAAAAACTTTCGTCTGACTTCTTATCCACGTTATTCTTTTTTCTGTCTCTTCTAGTTAGGGGCTGTGCACATATAACGTTATCATTTTAGGGGGGGAGGGGGAGTCTGGCAAATGATATCGTTAGATATCTCTAGGGGGAGGGGGGGATTCGTCTTTTGATATCGTTATCATTTTTGATCCAATCAAAATTTTCTCTTTTTATTTATAACTTGGCCTTTACATCAAAATAGAATGTTATCTTTTTTTAGACTGCTATCTATTTTTATGTAAGTACAATGTTATTATTAAAATCATTAAGTGATTATAAAATTATTTAATTCCAAATTTCCTATTTCTTCTGTCATATGTGTATGCATATATAATTCGCTATTCGAGAAACCATATGCGAAGTATGTTTCAAAGGATACCTGTGTTTACTAGTAAATAAAAGAGAAAGAATGTTGTCTACCTGTTTTGGTGATAAGAAGCTCTGTCTCCCCCTCCCCCCCCCCCCATGCGGGGTCAAGTGCAAGAAAACATTATTACTGTTGAATGTATTATGTAACAAAAAGCTGTTATAAATACTTTTAAATTGTAACTATTTCTTTTAAGGGGTATTCGAGATAAAGTTGTTTCATATATAAAATCATATTTTATTGTGTTCTCTTCATTTGAATCAATTAAGTATGCGAAAAATAAATGTAACCATTTTTGTATATCACTCCAAGCAAAAGAAAAAAATTTCAAAAATGAAAAGAATTTTTAGACATTGATAACGATATCATTACGGGGGGGGGGGGGGGGGGTTCGAGGGATGATAACGTATGATATCGTAAGGGAGGGAGGGGGTTCAAAATTGCCAAAAAAAGTGATAACGTTATATATGCACAGCCCCTTATACCTAGCTTACATCTTTCCATACTTCTCTGTGTTGTTTGTAATCTTTGTACCATGCGTTTTGTTAGCGTCTATGTTTCTATTCCATAAGTTAGCATAGGCAAAACACATTGGTTAAATACCTTTCTTTTCAAACAAACAGGCATGTTACTCTGCAGAATAATATTGTTCTTCCAAAAGCACTCCACATCCATTTCTTATTCTTATACTGATTTCATTCATGTTACTATTATCCGATGATATTTCCTGCCCAAGGTACACATAATTTTGCACTTCTTTAATATCAGTGTAGTTGCAGACGATTTTCTTTTTTGATACAAATGAATTGAACATCACCTTAGGATTTTCCAAGTTTATTTTTAATCCCACATTAATGCTAGCTTCTGCCAAATCTTTTAGCATATTTTCCAATTCTGCAGGACAGTTACTGAAAATTAGACTATCGCCAGCGTAACGGAGATGACTTAAATATCCCCCATTTATTCTAATTCCTTTGTTTTCCCAATCCAGCTTCATAAAAATATTTTCTAAAGCAGCAGTAAAAAGCTTAGGCGAAATTATGTCTCCTTGTCTTACCCCTCTTCCAAGCTTGATCTTTGCTTTTCCTTTGTCCAAGCGGATGGTTGCTGTTGCATCTTCTTTATGATATTCATGTAAGTTTTGTCTATACCAATGTCCTCCAGAGATTCTACTACTGCTGATGTCTGGACCGAATCAAATGCTTTTCCATAATCAATAAAGGCAAGACAGAGAGGTAAATTATATTCCTTATGTTTTTCTATGAGTTCCCTCACCGTTTGGATATGATCCATTGTGCTGAATCCACTTCGAAATCCTGCTTGTTCTCTAGGTTGAGCTAAGTCCAGAACTGATTCAAGTCTTGTTAAAACTTTGGTGAAAATTTTATAAATCACTGATAGTAAGCTGACCGGAAGGTAGATTTTAATGTTTTCCTTCTCTCCTTTCTTGTAAAGTAGTACCATCACAGCATTATTCCAATCTTCTGGTACATCTAACTTCTCGAGACATTTAGAAAACAATAAGATTAGTATTTTTGCAAATTCTTCTCCTGCTTCTTTGATAAGGTCGGTTGTAATTCCATCTTCGCCAGGGCATTTACCTTTTTTCACAAATCTAATGGCTTGTAAAACTTTGTCTGTCATCACTGGGATTATCGCTTCGGTTTCTGTTAAATTTTCTCGTGGATCACGTAGGTTGATTTTCGTTTGATCTTCACATTTTGTATAGATCATTATAGAATTTTTCGACAATGTGTACTATTTCTTTATTGATTTTGGTGATTGTTCCATCTGCCCTCTTTAGTGCAAAAATACCTTTTCTTCCAACACATAGTTTGTGCCTAGCTGATTTAAACTTTTGTTATCTTATAGAACTTTCTTGACAAGATCACAAATAAATTTTCTGATATCTTCTGTAACACATTTTCTTACCGTTTTACATAATTCAGCGTATTCAACTCTTGATTTAAGGTCGTTTTTCTTCATTTTAAATTCTCTGCGTTTCTTCAGTAATCTTCTTGTTTCTTCTGTTATTTTCTTTGTCTGCTTTACTTGTGCATCGCCGGCTATCTTCTTTGCAACATCTTGTAGAGTATTGGTTAGTTTCTTGTTCACTACTGTAACATCTTGCTCTTCTTCTAAAGTTGATTGAAGTACTTGGAAACGGTTTTTAAGTTCCAAATGAAATTCTTCTTTATGTTATTGGAAATTTATTATATCGATTGATTTCTTTGAGTGTTGCAAAAGATTCATTCTTTCCACTTTAGTATTTAACAGCAGTTTGCATCTAACCAACCTGTGATCGCTTCCTGTATTGACGTTATTGAGAACACTGCAATCCTGAATAAGATGCTTTCTGTTTGTTAAGATGTAGTCGATTTCACTTGTTGAGCCATTTGCTCAACGCCATGTCTATTTTCTTTCTGGCTTTTCATTGAAAAATCAATTCATGATATACAACTGTTCACATTCTGCAAACTCAATCAATTTATTTCTTCTTTCACTACGCAAAACATATCCATGATTGCCTACTGATAACTCACCTTTCTCTTTTTTCCCAATTCTAGCATTCGAGTCTCCCATTATTAATTTTATGGAGCATTTTCCCTTTTAATGCATTGAAGCTACTTCTTCATAGAAATCCTCAATTTCTTCATCCGTATAGCTTACTGTTGGTGCATAAACTTGGGTAATTTGCAGCCTTGTATCTTCTGGACACCTGTATTACTAACCTTGCAACTCTATCTGATGCACTATCATATTCTACGATGTGATACTTCCACCTTTTATGAATCAGATACACCGCTTGTTCTCCCATCTTCTGCGCCTCTGTAGTATAATACATGTCCGCTGGCAAAATCTATCTTATATTCTCCTTTTCTCCTTACTTCACATAATCCTAAGATGTCCCAGCTGATTCTTTCCAATTCTTCTTCAAGTTCCTGTAAACGATTTTGCGAAGATAGGGATCGTCCATTATACGTAGCCAAGGTCATCAATTTATGGCAGTCAAGCCGATCCCGGTGATTCTTAGCACCCTCTGTCTTATTGTCTTTCTGATCGCTGCCGTAACCAGGAACATGCAGACCGCCGGGAATTAAGGGCCGTGATTTGTTTTGTGAATCCATGGTAAAATAAAGGGAGTAGGTGGCCAAATTCCTCCACGCTGGCCAAGAAGGGTTGGAGGAAGCTCATCCGTGTTCCTTGCCCATGCAGTAGGCAAGGGTATTAACAGGCTGCACCGGTGGAAGGTGCGGATTGGCATTAGGTCTCCGCTCCCAGTCGATTCCTTTAATTCCTCCTCGAAGGCAATTAAAGGGTCTTCTCCTGGTTAATAAGTAGAGACAATTAAACAGCCCGTATATATATATATATATATATATATATATATATATATATATATATATATATATATATATATATATATATAACCATTATATAATTACAATTCATCATCTTTTTCCAATAATAAAATAAAATTAATATATTTAGCTTCAATACATAACACTGACATTATACAAAATAAAAATGGAACCTTTAACTTGTAATACAAAATCAAGCACAATACCACAAATTCACTAGCACATTGCAGACAATTAATCCATATAAAACATATGAAAAACCACCAAATTTTGACGTAATAACCTATTAAAGACAAAAGATACAAATAACCAGCGAAATACTGTTGAACCATTCAAAAACGTATAGTAAACAAATAATAGATCAATTGGATGGATGTAGAAGAAGCTTATATAGCATTTCACTTCTTCAAGGGTACATGAAACACAAATATAAGCAAAACATAGTCGATTTCTGTATATATAAATATATATATATAATTTATAGTGTATGCCTCATGTATATTGAAGCTTGGTGATGACCGAGCTAAATCGTAACTGCAATCATGGCGTAATCGTAATAATTGGGGCCGCTATATCAAGGAAGTGCTACTTTTAATTTAGATAAAATTACTATTTACTCTTCATAGAGAAATATGGTACATGTAAATTTGCATGCTTTTATTTTTCCTTTTTCTCTGTTTATTCGTTTTCTATACTAATCATCTCAAACTTTATTCTAGAGATTACATTCTAATTTTAGATAGAAATTTTCAGTTTATCGTTTAAGTATATCATAAATGGAGTTTTCCAAAATATCATACAAAAACCGTGAAAGAAGTTCCACGAAAGATTAAATAAACAAGAAGAGAGACAAATTATGCAAAACACATAGATTATGAAATATGTTGCAATACTGCGACAATACAATAAGGATATCTTCAACTTTTAGTACGGTGAAAGGAGATCTGTAAATAAACATATTAGTTCCTTCTGAAATGTTTAATTTATTTTTAGCGGAAAATTCAATTCATGAATAAATTTACAAAGACATGGATGAAATATGGAACATTCAAAGATAAAAATAATTATGTTAAGTACTATAAGGATAATGATGGTAAGTATGGCCTGCTGATTGATTTATCATGTTTATTTATTTTAATTTTTATTTTCAGATTATACAGAAATACAGGCAGTAAAATATTCCTTAATCCACCAATAAATATTTGGAAAATATTGAATCAGCCAAAACAATAAAAGTTATGAGCAAAAATCTCTGCTGTAAGCATGATAAAAATTTTTATCCAGACGAGGGATAATAAAAACACACAGACAAAAAAAACAATATTACTGAGTCCTATGGTTACTGGTGAATACACAAATAAACATAATCTGTTAAGCGATTTCCGAATTATAATGAAAATAAATATCTAAGACGTAAATCAATAGATTAACTTTCACGGAGCTTAAATAAGACTTTTTCTGCGAAGATATCAGTTTCTTGATTCCAGTATTTGTCTCTAGTGAAAGCTCAAAAATAGCAGGCTTTAGTGCTAAGAAAAGGCTCATTACACATTTAATTGGGCAGATCAACAGAGTAATACTATTAAGAGAGAAATTTATACAGAAATTAGAAAACAAATGCAGGGCATAAAATATTGATTTAATCTCTTACCACAGTAAGTGGTAGAGAAATAAATATATTTAATCTTTTTTCTTGTGTAAAATGGATAAATGCATAAAACGATAGATCTATTTCATTGGTAATTGCGATTTAACAGAATATACGTAATTTTACATATTTCTAAGTTACTTTCTACTTTAGTCGTTATTGAGTGAGTTTTTAGAAACTATTAATATGGAAGAAAAAGCATTATTATTTTCTATAAGTCGGTTTTAGTTAAAAGCAACAAATTCAGCCGCAAAAAGTACGATTTGAAAAAAATTAAGAATTTTTTTAATATATTAAAAAAATTATATGTACAGGTACATATATGTACAGGGGTTGGACAAAATAATGTGAACATATGTAAAAAGATAATTTTTTTTATTAATAGGCCATTGGCCCTGCTTTTGCAGGATTTACAGATTGTATCCGACGTGGAATTGTCAAACACAAGTCCCGTACAACATTCAGAGGTATACGTTCCCACTCAAATTGCAAAAAAAGACCCTAATTCAGAAAGTGTCCTTGTAGGGGGGGGGGGGACCGACTGCGCAGATTTTTTTCCAAAATACCCCACAAAGGTTCAATTATATTGTGATCAGGGGACTGAAGGGACCACATGAGGTGCTCTAATTCATTTCCGTGTTCATACAATCAGCATCGGGTAATTCCACGGGTATTAATAGGGGGCATTATCATCTTGGAAGATTGATCGTTTATCAGGAAATACAGGTTGCAACATTGGGTGAAGATGGTCTGAGAGAATACTGACATAATCCTCTCCTGTAACACAGCTATTCAGAACAACAAGTGGGCCAAGACCACGGTGTGATATTGCACCCCAGGTTATCAGAGAACCGCCGCCATGCTGAAGATAGTCCACTTGATAGGCTTCTTTCTGCGTTCTCGAAACGTAAACAGAAACACGTCTATTTGTCGGGAATAAAGTGAACGACGATTCATCTTACCATATTGTATTCTCCCATTGCTCTTGTGTCCAATCTTTATGCTCACGGCACCATATTTGTCGCTTCAAGACACTGCATGATGTAATCAATGGTTTTGAAATAGCCACTCTACCATGAATAATTGCCATATGCAGTTCACGCCCGATAGTTTTTTATGAAACCGACTGCTTCCTGTAGAAGTGTGTTCATCTCAAAAGTTATCTGGGATGCTGTTGTCTTTTTTTTTTTTTTTTTTTTTTTTTTTTACCACAATCCACTTCAAAACTCTTCTGTCTCTGTCTTTTAACTTCGACTTTCGATCACTCTTCTGCTTTCTAGATGATGTTTTTCCGTGTTTCAAATATGCTGACATTATAGTTGACACTTTACTTCTCCCAACACCTAGAAGGGTTGCCGTTATCGTTACTGAGGCTCCATCAAGACAGGCCAGAACAATCATGCCTCTTTCGAAATGACAGAGATCAGCCATAACGCAATTTTAACACATACGATTTCTGTCACTGCTAGTAACAGACTGATGTGTGTCCTTTATCATCCACTAGATGGCACCCTTCACCGCTAGAGAGCCAGAGTATACAAGAGGTGTCTTTCGAGTGCTATTTTTTCACAAATGTTCATATTATTTTGTCCAACCCTTGTACATAGATGTTAGAAAGATGATCCTTCAATAATAGATTTAGATGAAGCTTCCAGATTTATAAGTTGCAGTCTATCAGTAATTTCTAAATGTTAATAGGACAAAACAATCAAACAAACGTTAGGTTGTGTTCAGTATCATTGCTCAAATCACCGATCACAATGGAGGTTAGAACATATGGAATGGATATTAGCAATGGATGTATGCTACGATAGATGTGTAATACAGTTATAATGCACCATACTGTTAAAATGTACTTACATATTCCTCAGTCGATTAATTCATATTAGTTAAAAAATATTTACGCATCCACAATAGAATAATGTATTTGATATAGGAAATTAAACTTTGTTTTATTATATGCATTGTTTTGTACATATATATTTTTATAACTACCATCAATTTATACATCAATAATGCCCGTATTCCCCATCTACCTCAACCTAGAAAACCAGAGTTGACCGCTCAAATGGTATTCACCATTAGTCTGATTGGATTTCGGTCGCAATCAGTTCAAATCAGGTTAATCGGGAATTTCATTTCAGCATTCGACCTCTAGGTTTCCTATGTTGAGGTAGATGGTTAATACGAGCATAAAACTGATATATAAGTCATACTTCGCAAACTGTGATTTTATATACTGGCTCATTAAAGATATAAAGTTTTGAAAAGCATTTTAAGATATTAAAATATTGAAATATGAATCACCTATTGAGCTACGATTAATTAATCAATTTACCAAATCAAATTGTAAACAAATGAAACGTAAACGCAAACATAAAAAGTCCAATCGCGTAATCAAATCGTACACAAAATTCCGTGGGTCATATGACTGACACTGAGCTCCGTATATATGCATAGTACAGGATTGTCTGCAGCCACTACAAACTTCCGTACCGGCAGATAAATTTTTTGTTTGTTTCTTCCGCTTTAGAATGGAGTTCATGGCATGAGATAACGTGACATACGGTCCAACCAATCGCACGAAGAAGCTCTTGTTTGTTTCCTCCCTCACTAAGTCAGCTTTGTCGTCCGATTTATTCGTCGGAGCTTCTATGCGTCATGATCTCCGTCTAAGTACGGGAAATACAAACAAGGACTTTCTCGGCCGGTACTGAATTCGACCGTGGTATTGTCCGTAAGTAGAATCTAGACGTTGTGAGATCATGTTACCCTGATCACGGACGCCATTCCTCAAGGTTCTGGGTTTTGCTGGGGGAATGTAATCATACATTCATATTAAAAGATTCAATTTCGAGAGGATAGAGAGGCGAGGTCATTAATATAATCTGTTTTAAACTTTTAAAGTGGAAATTATTGAATTATTTTCTCTTTATTTGTTCCAAACACAATACTCCATATATTTATCCTTCTTCTTTACCGGGTTGACTCTGGCGGCGATCCTGAAGAGATCCTTAGGCAAAATCTCTTTCACATGTATAAAATTTGTATTTTCCTGGACGTTTGAAGTTAAGCTTCAAGATAAAATTTTTGCAGATCAGAAATAATTATTATAAGGCATTAAATGAGGCACTGTAAAGTGTTTGTATAAAACATAATATCATATGCATGCCTAACAAATCTTTTTATTTTTAAAATCAGATATACATACTGTGAACCAGAAAGAATTTTTGATAAAATGTTATCTTCTTTTTACGCAGCAGTTATATTTTTTCATTCATTAGATGAAATTGCTAGTTGAAATATGTTTGTTTGACTTTAAAACGCAAATTTGGCATGTATGGATATTGGATTAAATAGGTAATTAGAAAAATAAATACATTTGGATTGCATTGATGAATATGAAACATAGGACAACCACTATAGTTCAAGTTTGTATAGTTGATGACATTTGAATGGTAAAAAATTTGGAATGTTTTTTCAACTCTTCTAAGTAAAACGATGTCGTTTAAAAGAGAAAAAAGTATTTATGGAAAACCAACTAAAGAGCGATTAAACGTATTTTACATATAATTTCAAAAATGAAGGTAAACAATTTGTTAGATGTAAAGAAGAAAAACTAAGATGCCTAAATAAATTGGAAAAATTACCAATGCTGTTTACATTGTATGAAAATTTCTGTATGGCTTCTTAAGCAGAAAGAGCAGAAACTTCCCACAGGGAAAATGTCGTTAGAGCAACTAAGTGTACTGTTATTTATGGACAATGTTTCATGCCACCCGAATATTATTCTTTAATTGCAGAATTAGTGTTTTTAACGGCAAAATATTAAGAGCCATACTCAGCTCTTAGATGAAAACATTATACAAAAACTAAATAATTATTATACAAAACATTTCATTCAATCATTTCTTACAAGAATTATTATATCTGAAAATGTGAATTTATAATTAATATCGTAAATATTGAATATCATAAATCAGTAACCATGTGCAAGAGTGAGATATCGTAAAAGATGTAAAAAAATTAATTTAATTATGTATTTGATTTCAATCACAAAATTAAAGGAAATTTATTCTTAGTTGAAAAATATGATATCAAGAATTACTTTATTTAAAAATAGAATATAGTTTATTATGAAGTTTTAAAAAATTAAACCAACTGTGTAATTTCCCAAGCAGCTTTTTCCGTTTTCTGAACATTTAGCATATAAAGTATTCATTGCCATGTAACTATATTTAGTAATTGAAACAGGAACCGTTTTAAAAAAATAAAATTTATGGCTTATTTATAGCACATACTATAACGAACAACACATACAAAATACTGTTAATAGTTATAAAATCAAAAATATTAAGTCTTATAAAAATTTGACGTAAAATATAGTCTTAGAAAAAAGTATTATATTACTTTTAGCATTAGAAACTATTTGTTCATTAGTAATAAACAGTATAAAAATGTTGTAAATACCTTATTTTTGAATAAGTATTAATATCAAGAATACCTATGTCGAATCTCCACAGAGCGAAAAAACATAATGCTGAATGAAACTTATAAAGAAAGAAAAGTAAAATAACATTGAATTTTACAATGAAATGTTTTTCTTTTCCAATTAGTTTTGAAAATGAGCATTGTGCAAGAGACGTAGTTAATTATAAGGGGATCTCTTATGCAAAACTACGTGCATAAATGAGAATCAGCAATTTGTTTTCCATATTCATTAGTGAAAAGTGCTTAGACATTTGAGAGTTTTCTGAAGACAATGCACTGAGAGAAAGTAATTCTACAGGAGGAAAAGTAGTACTACTTTTCTCAGTTCTGAATTCATTTTCTTAATTGGTTTTGTGTTGGATGGTATTAATAATATCATGCATATCCGTTTAAATATATTTAAATATGAATAAGTTTCATCATATATATATGACGACACACACCTTTAAAATTTCACATTTACAAATAGGTATTCATTGTTTACAATGTGTTAAATTACATTATATTTCTAAAAAAAAACTTCTAAAATAAAAGTAATAGATCTTTACTCAGCAATGCTGCAATGTGGACACTAATTATACAAAAATTTAAGTCAAAAACTAATCTGTTTGTTTAAAGTAGGGAACAGCAATTACTATTACGCTCACGGGGAATGTTTGACAATGATCAATGTGCTTTGGGAGCTTATTTTACTCAATTTATTTGCATTTAATCTATGTGGATCAAAACTATATAACTAACTCAACTTCTTACCACGCCAATGTGCTTGCCATACACTGTAAAAATCTGTAGCTTTTGCTGCATAGTCGCCCCACCGCTTTTATAGAAAACGATTACTTGACTATACTATAGAGCATTCCCATTTATCATGACAGAGATATTCTATAAAAGCGGTGGAGTGACTATTAAGATTTTTAAATGTGTAGAGACCATTGGAGGGATACTCTGACTATTCTGCTGAGAGGAGTGTGGTGCGGCTTATTACCACAAACTTTGGTCCCATAAATATTTCGTTGGTGTTTATTTATCATGTATTGAAAATTGTTTGGGACACCATAAGCACTATATCTCTAAATACGGAAAGTTAAAAATTTGCCTAAAATTGTTTTGATCATGCTAAGCACTATTCATCTGAACACGAAAAGTTGCAAATTTGACTAAAATTATATTGGACATCATAAGCACTGTTTCTCTGAAAACGGAAATTTACGAATTTGCCTCAACTCTTGTCTTTGGAAATGAATGGAGTGCCTATTTATATATATCTATGGTACATGTAAAGAATCCATTGGCTAACTGTAAATGATGAGTGATTCTTCTTAATTTTAATGCAATCTCAGTCAATGACAATCAGCGCATGAAAAGTTTTAATAAAACTCCAAGATTGCTTTAAAGTATATATATTTTTTACACTCAGGTTTCGTATTCTGTGCATGTCAATGCTTTTTGAGAATTTCAAGCATTTTTTAAATGCATTTTATTTTCCAAAGAATTTATAAACTTGATGAAAAATCTGCTGTATACAATGTTTCCAGTTCTTATTTGCAAAAAAAAAAAAAAAAAAAAAAAAAAAATTACGGCATATGGATATAAAATATCTATTGATAACAGTTCTTCTTGTACATATTTTTTTATTACTTCCAATAACAGAAAAAAGAACCTTACTTTTAGAACCTCTTGAGATACGCCGTTTATCAGTTTCTTTGTCATTACGTAAAAAAAAAAGTATTTTGCATAAAGTGATTAGTATATTTTTTGCTGCATTATCCGTTTATGAATGTTTGGAGAAATGATTATGATATTCTCCTAATGATATATTTGATAAGAAATATTTTCACTATGTGCACCATAATCAATAACACTTTCAATGAATATAGTTGATTTGTAAAATAATATTTTTTTTCTAATTTTCATCTTTTGTTGAACTCTTTTCAATATCCCGCATAATGTTGTCATCAAATACTGCATTACTTTAATAGGTTTTGGATGTTCTTAATTCATTTCTGAAAGTAAGCAACCATTTTTGAAAGTTTGATTTATACGATTAAAATTTTGATACAGATTTAAATGGGGAAAAATTCATTGATATTTAAAAAGAGTATTAACTTTTTCACTTTTGCTATAACCCATTCTCTCTTGTAAGAACAGACCATTGGATTGCCTATGATATATTTATTCCATTTAAACATAAATTTCTTGAATATATTTTTACAACTTCACACACATTCATCATTTTTGAAAGTTTAAAATTGTTTAATAAAATACTATTCTTTCCAGACTTCTATTAAATTCGTCTTTTCAAAGTGACAAAACTTAGCAGACAATTTTCAATCGATTTAGTCAGGCGTAGTTGTGGCAAAAATTGAAAATTCGCTGAATTCTTGAAAGATCAGTTTTTGATCTTTACTTTAAAGTTTTCTTCAACTTTCCAATTTTTATTCATGAAACTTGCAATTCGAAGGAAAACTTTAGATAGATTTTAAAGCTTCATTTGCACTCGATGAATATGTAGTTAGATTCTTGAAAGTAAAATTTATAAGACAGAATTTTCTTTAACACGAAGGAAAAAGATAGTATCTTTATTCAAGTCCAGAGAAAAGCATGGAACTGGATAACGCTTTAAATATTTTTATTCAGTTTTATATACAGGGTCCCCCAAAAGTCCACATTATCTCGTGAACGTGTGGGAATTTCGGGAAACAGGAAAACTCAAAAATTGCTTAAGGGGGCCGGAAATCTACGCCATGTTAAATTCACCAACTTTATGTACTATTTTCTCAGAAATGGTGAAAGATAGAGGTCTAGATTTTTTAGAGTAGTTAGAATAACATGATTTACGTATTTTAACAGACCATTTTCTTTCTAAGTTAAACTGAAAATTAATTATTAATTATTTATTGAAAGTCATTTTTAAATTAGCACTTTTGGTACGATTTCACTGCCTAAAATAAATAATTATCAACAAATCATTAAATCCCTGTGTTAAAGCATACAAAATAATATAATATAAGTATTAAATAAAAATCTGAGTTCTTAAGTTTAATAGATATTGAAAAACAGGAACACAAACATAAAAAATCCAAGTTTTGAAAAAAAAGTCAATTAATGATTTAAATGGCCATTTTGCTGTGAAGTACTATTAGAAAGAATGAATAATTTCAACACTTTTATATATATATATAAACATGTGTGACACATCGTTGGAAAGATAAAAGTTTAAACTATTTAATGATGTAAAAAAGTAAAAATCGATTTTTTGGTTGAATTTTGCTTTCTCGGTCCCCTTAATTGGACAAACTGAAATTTTGGATACAAGCAATATTTGAAGTTTCTAAAAATTGATTTCTGAAAACAATCATATGCTAAAATTCATATTTCTTTCGAGATTTAATTTAAAGAGCATACTTTTTAGAAATTAACTTTAGAGAAAATATTAATTGTGACCTGGAATTGTTTTAAAAAGAGAAATCTGTTTCAAGACACTTCAAATATTCGAATCTAAAATCCCAGATGACTCCGTCTAGCAGCTTTTTAGTTATAATTAAAAAAATGCCCACATTGCAATCTGTTTAAGAATGCCGTTTCTTATGCTGATGTAACATTTATCAAATAATCCGAAAATAATTTCAAATTTAAGTGCTAGTATTGAAAGTTTAAACGTTCCCTGTCCCAAATTGTTTTAACCAAATAAGGGCCCATTAAAGTTGGTTGAACTCATGTGTATAGTTTTCTGAAATTCTTCCGCGTCCCGGAGAAGGCGCTGGAGGGGCGGGGGGACTTTCGTTATATGTTGTATTCTAAAAATTAACTGATTTAATTACGTTTATTAAATGTTTCGTTCCTTTATCTAAACCAAATTTGCAATTTCCCTATTTCCTTTTAAATTAATTTATTGTTTGAATGATTCCAAATTTCGGCGTTCTAGCTTAATCTTGATGACTATCCAAAATTTTAAATGGACCGCCTAGAGTCACATGCACTTTATGTAATAAATGCGTGACAATTTTTGAAAACGGTGAAATATGTCTCGATCCCTTCAAGAATGACTTCACCTCGTTATCAAAATTTGTGCTTAGTGTTACGGGAGGCAGCGGGGGATGGGTTCAACCCCATTGCAAATTCTCAATTCCCAAACAATTCAGTTCTCGAACAAGAAATTCGAGAGATTTTTTTTTTTTTCGAGCAGGAAATTTAGTTATAGAATAGTGAAAATCGTCACCAGTTTGACCAAATGAGAAAGCGTAGAAAAAATGGTCGATTTTATTTCTGTAATATAAGATGCACTTACATAAGCACTGTGATCTCAGCGATAACGAAATTTGTGCATTTGGAAATTCCTGTTTAGTGAGGGTGCTGAATACATTGATTTTTCTTTCTTTTTCTGCATTTTTTTTCTCGTTTTTATTGACACAAAGCACAAAACATGCAGTATAGTAATCTTGGTGATAACAAATTTAAAGCCATTTTACATTATTCAAACACATCGCGTTAATTTAGTGACCTAATTGATCTAAAAAATAAGAATGATAAACCCAACTTATTCTTTTCAATCTCAAATTATCCAAAGTTTCAGTAATAAATGTATGGATAGGGTTTTTGGCATGCATTGGTTAAAATATGTATATATATATTTCTCATGTACTGAACAGTACTGTAGTATGCTTTTGTATACTAACATTTTTTTTTACAATGCAGTGTTTTGTTTGAATCAGATAAATACAGGGATTAACTTGGAAAGTAGGAACAAATTATCATATTTTCATTATTTATTATTGTAAAATTTATTTCGGTTTTCGAACAAATTTCAAGATCCAATTATGTTCGAGAATCCAAATATCACTGTATTGACAAACGAGGTAATAAACAAAAATATTATTTCAAATGTTTATCAAAGTTTTATTGGTTTTCTTTTAACAAACTGGCCTATATAGAAAGCGATAGTATAATATAAAACAGCAAATTGCATACAAAGTGCAATTGTTTATAGAGCTTTGAAACAGGGTAATTCATAAAGATATAGCAAATAACCTATTTCCTTAAGTATTGCCTCTATGCACAAACTTCCAATTGTGAAGTTTTGTTAAAACAGGTTAAAATTTTTATGCCACCCCAGAGAGGTATATTTGAGAAAATACATAAACTAAATTTTTATACGGCTCCCGTAGGGTAAAATTTCCAATTAGAAGAAAATTACTTATCCATTTCTGAATGAAACACAAAAAATCCATTGTTATATCTGCAAAACTCACAAACATATTAAAATCTAAAATTCGTCACTTACACCACTTAAGAATACCTCTCAGCGACATGATATTAATGCATTTGGAATGCATTTGGATCATCCACAAAATTATAAGTTATTAAAAGACGATTTATATAATTACGCCTGTTTGGTGATTAGAACCAGTGGTGGGATTCAGACGGTTCCCACCGGTTCGGTAGAACCGATTGTTAATTGGTGTTGAATTCGGCGACTCGGTTGTTAAAATGATACAGCAAATGGGAAAATCGCATTTACATTAATTTGCTTTATTTAAATGTTTATCTGCACAACATTGTTTTCTAGGCATAAACTCTGTGATAACTCTGGATTAATTTCGGAACAGATGTATTATAATCCCGCATCCGCCATCTTGGATTTTTTTTCTTGGCGTGAATTAAAAATTGTTTTGTAATTAATAGTTATAATTATTGTATTCCAGTTTTTTTTCAATATTATATTAATCTATCAACAATATTTAATCATTGGCGACATTTACTACTTGGCGAAAAGGAGTTTTCATGCAAGAAAAAAATCCAAGATGGCGGATGCGCGATTATAATGCATCTAAGCCTTAATTTCATCTAATAAAATATTTCATTTGCAACAATAATGTATTTTTTCTTCATTTGTCCTGTAAGAAAAAATTCAACTTAAAAAAGCGAAATTTTGAAGAATTTTGGTAACTAAATTAACAGCCTTAGGCTAACCCAAGTTATAAGGCAAGGTTATTAAAAATTAAAATAACTACTTATCTATACTAATAAAGTTTTGCTCTGTCTGTGTGTGTGCGATGGTTAACAAAATCTACGGCTCGTACGAGGCTGAAAATTTTTGTTAGGCTAGCTCAAAGTGTCTCCTGATGCACCTGAAACACAGAATTTTTAAATTCTAAAAATTAGTTGAATTATTAATTAAAAATCGTAACTCACTCTCATTAAAAACTCAACTCAGTTCTTGCGAGAAAGAAGAAAACTCTGACGCACGCACAGAAGCCTTATTTACGCATGAGTTGAAAATCAAGAACGAAAAGCAGAAATTTCGGTGGTATTTTGTCATTATTTATTAACTTACATCGGCCAAACCGCTCAGTAAAGTTAAAAACGAAAGGCATATTCTAAAAAAAAACGTACTCTTACGTCTAAAATTCCGCAATTAATTAAAAAATATATTGCAGTTAAAGCCTTGAAAAACAACTTTCAAAAGGCATCGTTTTTCCGAAAACCTTTTTCTCCCTTATTGCAACGCCTCTCTAGGGCGCAATTTTAGAGGTACCGACAAACCAAAAATATGGTCTTAAAGCTGAAACCTTCTTCTCGTTGATGGTGTAATCAATTTTAAAAAACATGAATTTTAACTCATTTTAATACACCGGCAACCTGAGGTCATTTCGCTCCTTACGGAGAAGAAATTCTTTCTACGCTAAAAGTAACTAAAAGTCCGTATTTTAACACAATCTTTTCAGAACACCTCAATAGACTAGGTTAACACCACCTACAAAAATTTTGAAATGTACTGATGGGTAGAAATATTTTTAACAAAAAAAAAATGTGCGAAAATTTTGACGAAATCCGTAAAAAAATTGAATATTTCGTCGTGGTTTTGCCATTCAAGAGCGGTAATTTAAAGATTCCTTCAAGCCAAAAATATTTTCTTAAAGCGGAAACCATCTTCTAATCGATAGTGCAATCGGTTTTAAAGATAGGAATTTTAACCCTTACAATTACACTGGCAAATACATGTCAATTTGCGCCTCACGGAGATGATATTTTTCTACGCTAAAAGTAATTAAACGACCGTATTTTAACACAATTGAGATGCTATTTAGATTCTCAATAGATCAAATTTACATCATCTACAAAAATTTTGGAAACATTCGTACGGGTAGAAATATTTTTTGCAAAATAATATGTGTAAAATTTCGAGGAAATCAGGGACAACCTGAGAGTTTCGTCGCGGTTTCGCTCGCTTTCGGTGCGCATAGACTCCACAAATCAAATTGCGCAGAAAGTAAAAATTCCAAATAGCATATACTTTCAATTCAATATTTTTTCATTTAAAAATATAAATTCAGATAAAATAGATTTAAAGATATAAAATCTTACAAATTTCATGTTAATTTAAGGGTCATTCATCACGAACCCAACGCTATTATTTGAATAAACGGTACTTTGCTTTGGGACGGAGACGTTATCGCTGACCTATTGCTAATACTTAAATCGTCAGATTTAGTGATATACTTCCAACTACACCTTTTTTAGGTTGATTTCGTATGAAATACTACCTATTGGGATCGTTCCTATGTTGGAATTTCTGAAAAATTTTTGCAGATCTACACCGATCAAGACCCCTAGAACTCAAAACCACCCTCAGTAAAAAACTTCATATATATATATATATATATAAAGTTTTTATTACTTCTAAAAATAGGGCCAAAAATTTATGTATCACAGATTTTTGATAAAATTAAAAATGGGCTCAAGGGGCGCAAAAAATAGGGTTTTTGAGAGAAAAAAATTCCTAACTTCATCAATTCTCAAGATATCATATCCAATTAATTTTATTATACATATCCTTAATATTATCTACAACTTGTATATTCACAAGTTTTTGATAGAACCAATTAGTACCGCAAAAAAAAAAATTAAAAACGAAAACAAAAAAGGGTGGTTGAAGAAAAATTTTCATTACTCCGCCAATTCACAAGATATAAAATCTCCATGAATTTATCATATATCTTCTTAATATTGTCTTCAACATTTATTTAGACTAGTTTTTGATAGGACCAATTCTTACAGCAAAAACAAATTAAAAACACATACCGGTTGAAGAAAAAAATCATCTTTTTAAGGGTGTATTCAAATCCAAACTGCTTATTTTCTGACTCATTTTTAAATTCATTTTTGCTCTCAAACGCATCCAATTGGTAGATTCTCTTATTCAGAAACTATATAATGTACAGTAATGATAGATTTTTTGATAGAGGCAGAATATATTTCAAAAAATGATGTCAAAGTGGGCATTTTGAACAGAATTTCCCGAAGCGATTGTGTTAGAAACGAAAAATATTGCCCTACTGAGAAAATAATTGTTTATTAATCAAGTTTTAATTAATTGAAAGAAAAATAAGAACACAGGTCGCCTTTAAATCTTTTTAAAAATCATGTCAGAAAGTTTCATATTTTTTTTATTAAAAATGAATCTGAAAATGTGCCAGAAAATTTCGAGTTGTTGAGCATGGAAAAGTATTTTTTTTAATACCACCTTAACATGATTCTGATAAAACTAGCTATTATATAAAAATGAAATAAAAACTCGTCAAAAGCAGACAGATAAAACTGTTAAAGTGGATTTATATCTAATCATGATTTAGTTTTTGTTGGTTAAATGAGTATACTTAACTTCGAAATCTACCTCCGCCTGCAGGCCGGGCCGGCAGGGATTTTTTATGTTGTTATACAAATTTTAGAAGTCATTTAAATGAAAGTAGCTATTTTCGTGAATGTAACAAATCCAAAATTTTGATAAGATCCTCGAGTCCTATAACTTATGTTTAAAAAAATATTTTTCCAGCTCTAACAAATGAAATGGCGGTGTATAATCTAAACTTGCCGAATTATGATAGTTTGTATTTTATAAATTTCCAGAGTTGCATGGTCCCTTCTTTTGTACTAAGAAATGGTAAAAATTCCTGAAATTTCTAAATGCCATAACTCGAGAAGTTTCGGTCGTGCAAAAATTTGTCTCACTTGCTGTAGCATGGATAATATATTTCTAAACATGTTAAATGCAACTTTAGGTCATGAACACGGATTAATTCTTAAGCTTACATGTCTGCTATGTTTTATTATGTTGTTTTGATGCATTTTCTGATAGAAATTATGATCACGGTTTTATGATTGCCGAATATTTATTAACGTCCTTTTATAGGGTAACATGTTTCAGGATTTCTTTCACTGTACCAAAAGATCAAAGTTTTTTTTTTTTTTTTTTTTTTTTTTTTTAACAATGTTTTTATAATATAAGAAAGTGTTTCATAATATATGTGTGATGCTTCATTTTTCTTTCTTTTTTGTACATCAAAAATTATTCGGGCAACGAATCGGTTGTTAAATTATTTGAATCCCACCACTGATTAGAACATAATAGAAACAGGAAGTAAATTTAGATAACAGCACAAATGTTGAGAATACATAATATAATTTGAGATTTTTACAGTAATTCTTGAATTACAAGTATTTCAATCGTCTTCTAATCCCTTGAAAACTGACGAATTATTTAAGGGGTCTCAGGATTCTTAAAGATTCAAAATTCTCGATTTTGTTATTTTTTTAAATGCAAAATCTTTTCTGAGCATTTCTACAATTATTTCCTTGAAATTCCAAATAGAATAGAAGTTATATCTTTTAGAATTATACCCGCGCAATACCTGAAACGGTATTTCCGAAACGCCGAAGGCATTTTTCTCCAAATCTCGTTTTTGGACATAACGCGCAAGATATCTCAAACACTTCTGAGTATTTTTTCATGAAATTTTCAAAACATATGTTTCATGTTAGACTGTATAAACGGAGCCTAAATTTTTATTTTTATTGTTCAACAAAATATTTTTTTAGGTGATTATTGTATTGAAATTTTCCAAATTTTGTATTAGCTAAATACAACTTTGTATTAAAAATATAAATACAAATTAAATACATATTTATTAAAATTCAGGGTAATTATTACAATCCGAAGTATAAATAGGCACAAAATATTGATTCTAGTTGCAAAACTTATTTTGTAATCCTGCGCGTAAGTTGTCATACCAATTTTCTGCTCGACAAATGTCTGTCAGTTTGTAACCCCCTGTAAATACTAATTCTACATCTTTCCATATTTTAAATACATTAACTAAAATAACGAACATATATCTTTCATCCTAATGAAAATTGTGTTTTTAAATCATGTGCATTTTAAGATATTAAATACTGAAAATGGTCCTTTTTTTCATTTTTTCCAATTTTAGGAGTCCTGAGACCTCTTAAACGGGCATATGTTTGTGAGTTTTGTCCATATCAAGAAGTAATATTTTGTTTTTCATTCAGGAATGGATAAAGAAATTTTTCCTAATTGGAAAGTGAACGCTACGGGGGCCATATAAAAATTTAGTTTGCGCATCTTCTCAATTAGATTCCCCTTGGGAGTTGCAACTTATGTCTTCAAGTTCAATAATTTTTAATTTTTTTATGAAACTTTGAGATTCGAAGTATGTGTCTAGGAGTATAATTTAAGGAAGTAGGCTATTGGATCCATCTTTACGAAACGCCTTGTGAAGAAATAGTACATACGACTTGAAGAGGATTTTTGCATCTATTTTCGTAGAGTTATTTAAATTAAAAAAAGTCATGTCGGATAAAATAACGTAAAATAGCTAAATTTAAAAATAAAAAAGGAAGAATCATTAAAATTAGAAAAAGTCGTGTCAGGTGAAATAATGTAAATGAGCTAAATAAAAAAAAGTAAAATTTATTAAAATTGAGTTTGAATTGATGATAAGTAAAACTTATCAATCTTAAACTCGATTTTAGTAACAGAGCAGAAATAACCAATGCAATAATATTTATAAAAATTCGATAAATATAATCTGTTCTGTTTACAGAACCGTGGTAAAAAAGCTTTAGGAGCCTTTTTTTTCCGATACATGTTTCTGATTCTACGTTTTTCTTTAATAGGTAACCATTTTAATTTATTTGACTAGAAAATTCTGTGTGTTAAAATGAATTTTAGTAAAATATATGTATATATATGTATATGCATATATAATAGTAAATCTTCTCAGACAAATTATAAAATTCATAATTAATCACAGTATTTAGAAAACAACCTTTAATTACTTTTCCAAGTTTCGAAACTCTGTACTGCATCTTAAGTTTTTGATTACACATTGAATCCAGTATAAAAGTACATCTGCTTTAAAACAGATTCTCTGTGATTTCCCTTGAGTTTTAATGAACTCGTAAAACACCATCTTAATCTGGAACTTTGTTTAAATTTTGATTAGATTTCGGGTTTATTGCCTTTTAAATTGATAAAGTTTGCGAAAATGTAAAATGACAAAAGTACTAACTACCAAGTCAAAAAACAATACTATTTTAAAAATATCCGGCTTTTGCTTTTTAATTCTTTTTTATATTTATAAGTTGAAATTTTTTTTTAAGGAAGATGCAAATTTGAAATTCAAATTATATTTTGACAATTGACAAAAATGAAATTCCAAATTCCGACCACTCCAGCCTCCAAATATTTTATAACTTCTTCTGCTATCGATATTTTACTCTTAGTTCGTCCTTCCAATGAAAATGGCATAACAACTAATGTAAACTTTTATGTTACAGATTTTTCTTAAGTACATAGCGATTTACTTCTAATTTTTAAACTGTTCTTTTCTTTCTGAATATATAGTGAAAATATTCGACGATTGAAGAGCAGCGAGGGGTCCAATTGAAGTCTGATGCAGCGTGAAATCTGATAACAGTTCGCTGTTCCTCAATCGTCGAATTTTTGAATGGGAAAGCCATGGTGTCCTCACACGCACTGCCGCCTTAATTGGACGGAACGGAACACATAACTACCTGCTTCCACCCCCCCCCCCCTTTATGCGCGGACGCCCACGCATGCGCACTACCACACCCGATACCGCAATCGCGTCCCTCGATGTCTTACTGCGTTATCCTAAAGCGTCATATTCAAATTTCAACCGGTTTGGTTGTGACGACGTTTCGTACCTTTGAACACCCCTAGTAACTTGATAATAAAATAGAATATGATAAAGGCTCGTTAGTTACATTTAATATATTGAAATACAAAACATCAGTCAATGAAATTATACTTTTTAATAGACAATTTCATATTTGAAAGTATATAATATCAAATACCAAAGTGTCTGTCAGCAGCGTTAGGCACAAAAGCAACACACTAGATGTATGATATCCGCTAATCGCTTTCGCTTTAATGCCATATATATTTGCTTTTAAATATCACATACTAATTCTATTGTTTACTCTATCAAGTATAACAAATGTACTTTTAAATGAATTTTATATGAAAACTGCACCTTAATTTACCAATTTTTGAGGATATGAAAATATAATTTTTGGCAAGTAATTTTTAAATTAACAAAACATGAGATAATAAATATACGTTTGCAATAATATAAAGTAGTACGTAAATTTTTTTTTTTTTGTCAAGACGGAGAATAAAAATAGAAGTTGACACATTTTTTGGAAAAACTGCTTTTTTATTGGAGCGAAATACAACTGCAAGTACTTTAAAGAAAATTTAGATAACTACAACTACAACTACTTGTTTTTAAAGGTAGCGACTACAAACGACTGTTCAAAAGTATTCACCTTTTCTCAACTTTCCGATTTTGTCAAAGGATTCAATTTTGTACCGAAAAGTAAAGACACGAATTAAATAATACAATGACCCCTCGTCTCACCGCGTCTCCCGGGATACAATTAAAGAAAGAGATATAAACGATGGCATTAAAAAATTAAGAAAGAAAATATGCAAGGAAATGTTTTGTGCTTGTGCAGATGTAAATATACTTTCATTGTAATTTTAAAATTCAAATTATGTTTTTACATTCAACGAAAATGAAATTCCAAGTTCCGACCACTCCTCTCTGAAAATATTTTATAATGCAAAGTTCTTTGGTTAACGATATTTTACCCTTTGTCCGTCCTTTCGATGCGAATGGCATAAGAACTAATGTAAAACTTTAAGTTAAAGGTTTTTCTTAGGTACATAGTGTTTTATTTCTAATTTTGGAGCTATTCTTTTCATTCTGAATATATATTGAAGATAATTTGATAATAATACACAATATAAAAGCTCTTTATTTACATCTAACGTTATAATATTCACATGGGCTTAATTTAATGCATTAATACATTTCAGTCAATATAATAATAAATTGACTTTTTAATGGAAATAAATTTAATATTTGAAAATATGTACTATTGTTTTCGCTTTGATATCATATACCTTTGCTTTTAAATATCGCATAATAAATCTATCGTTTATTCTATCAAATAGAATAAAGTACTTTTAAATTAAGTTTATAGAAAAACTGCAGCTTAATTTACCCATTTTTAATTATTTGAAAATATAATTTTCAGGCAAGAAATTTTTAAACTAAGAAAACATAAGATAATAAATATTTGTTTGCTATCTAATAATATAAAGTAAATTTTGAATAACAAAAAATAAATTTTGAAGACGAAAATAAATGGAAGGGTTACCACAACTTGTGAAAACTACCTTTTTATTGGAGTGAACTACAACTATAACTACTTTATAGAGAATTTCGTTAACTACAACTACTTTATCCAAAATATAGTTAACTACAACTACAACTACTTGCTTTGAAAAGTAGCCACTACAAACGACTTCTCAAACGTAGTCACTACTTCTCTACTTTCAGATTTTGTAAAAAGATTCAATTCTGTATCCGAAATTAGAGACACGGATTAAATAACACAATGACCCCTCCTTTCACCGCGTGTGCCGAGATATAATTAAATAAGCGCGATATAAACGATGGTAATAAAAAATTAAGAAAGAAAACATAGACGAAAATGTTTTGTGCTTGTATCCAAAATGTTAATTTATACACATATAACACTGTCTTAGGAACCATCCCATACAAAATGAGCAAATTAGCTATTGCAAAAGTACCCTAGTACAAAAGTACTCTAAATACCAAGTCAAAAATAAATTTTATTTTACATATTTTCGACTTTTTATTAAAGTCCAAATTTTTTCACTGTAAATGTAAATTTATTTTCATTGCAAATTTGAAATTCAAATTATATTTTGACATTCGACGAAAATGAAATTCCAAGTTCCGACCATTCCACTCTGCAAATATTGTATAACGTAAACATCTTTTGTTATTGATATTTTACCTTCAAATCGTCCTTTCAATTCGAATGGCATAAGAACTAATGTAAATTGTTTTGTTAAAGATTTTACTTAAGTGCTTAGCGCTTTATTTCTAATTTTGAAGGAATTCTTTTCTTTCTGAATATATAGTGATCATAACTCATAATAATCTATACTAAAATGCTCAAAGCTACATTTAACATTAGAATATAGACATTTGTTTTATTTAATGCATTAATAGATTTCAGTCAATACAATTATAAACTGACTTTCTAACAGAAATAAATCTTATATTTGAAAGTATATAATACTAAATACCAACCTGTCTGTCAATAACGTTAGACACAAAAGTAACACACTCAGGGCCACGCTACGACTTTTTTTTCGTGCGGGGAGGGGGAGGACCTTAAATTGCTATGTCAAATTTCAACTAGTTTTAAATTTTATGGTTTAACTCTATCAAATAGAACAAATGTACTTTTAAATGAAATTTATATGAAAACTGCAACTTACTTTGCCAAATTTTGATGTTTTGAAAATATAATGTCCAGCAAGTAATTTTTAAACTAACAAAACATGAGCTAATAAATATTTGTTTGCTTTCAATAATATAACGTAAATTTTGAATAACAAAAAATAAATTTTGAAGACGAAAATAAACGGAAGGGTTACCACAACTTGTGAAAACTACCTTTTTATTGGAGTGAACTACAACTATAACTACTTTATAGAGAATTTCGTTAACTACAACTACTTTATCCAAAATATAGTTAACTACAACTACAACTACTTGCTTTGAAAAGTAGCCACTACAAACGACTTCTCAAACGTAGTCACTACTTCTCTACTTTCAGATTTTGTAAAAAGATTCAATTCTGTATCCGAAATTAGAGACACGGATTAAATAACACAATGACCCCTCTTTTCACCGCGTGTGCCGAGATATAATTAAATAAGCGCGATATAAACGATGGTAATAAAAAATTAAGAAAGAAAACATAGACGAAAATGTTTTGTGCTTGTATCCAAAATGTTAATTTATACACATATAACACTATCTTAGGAACCATCCCATACAAAATGAGCAAATTAGCTATTGCAAAAGTACCCTAGTACAAAAGTACTCTAAATACCAAGTCAAAAATAAATTTTATTTTACATATTTTCGACTTTTTATTAAAGTCCAAATTTTTTCACTGTAAATGTAAATTTATTTTCATTGCAAATTTGAAATTCAAATTATATTTTGACATTCGACGAAAATGAAATTCCAAGTTCCGACCATTCCACTCTGCAAATATTGTATAACGTAAACATCTTTTGTTATTGATATTTTACCTTCAAATCGTCCTTTCAATTCGAATGGCATAAGAACTAATGTAAATTGTTTTGTTAAAGATTTTACTTAAGTGCTTAGCGCTGTATTTCTAATTTTGAAGGAATTCTTTTCTTTCTGAATATATAGTGATCATAACTCGATAATAATCTATACTAAAATGCTCAAAGCTACATTTAACATTAGAATATAGACATTTGTTTTATTTAATGCATTAATAGATTTCAGTCAATACAATTATAAACTGACTTTCTAACAGAAATAAATCTTATATTTGAAAGTATATAATACTAAATAGCAACCTGTCTGTCAATAACGTTAGACACAAAAGTAACACACTCAGGGCCACGCTACGACTTTTTTTTCGTGCGGGGAGGGGGAGGACCTTAAATTGCTATGTCAAATTTCAACTACACTGCTCAAAACAATTAAAGGATATTTGAAGTTTTATATAAAATAAAGATATAAACGAAATTTTTTTTGCCGAAAATAGAAGAAGAGAATCACAAATGCAAATTTTTCTGGTTTTCAAACTGTGGAGTATGCAAATTTTGAGTTCGACGTCAAAAACGTCGCTTCAGCGGCAGCGAATGAAATTTGACTTTCAACTGGATAAAAGAGAATGAAGACAAGGATGATCGGCATTCAGGGATTGCTTTGTTTCGATGAGTACGATGTCTCAGCGAAGTCATTTGACAGATTCAGAAGCTTTGAGAATTGTTGGTAGGTTAGAAGGGGGCCAAACTCAAGCCGAAGTAGCGCAAGCCATTGGAGTGTCACAAAGTGTCATTTCCAGGATCTGGAACCGTTTTTTGGAGAGTGGATGGGCAGGCCGAAGACCAGGGCAAGGTCATAGACAGGCAACAACGCCCAATGAAGATCAGTATTTAGCGTTAACAGCTCGGAGACACCGAACCATGAACGCTACTCTTCTCCAACAACACCTTCGCTCGGCTACAGGCACCACGATTTCAACTCAGACTGTCCGAAACCGGCTCCATGCTGTAGGTCTGTATGCTCGCGCGACCGATGGTATGTGTTAGATTAACATCAAGACATCGTCGCGACCGCAGGGAGTGAGCAACCGAGCATGTCAACTGGAGGAGAAATGAATGGAGCAATATTCTGTTTTCTGACGAGTCCCGTTTTTCTGTGCATCCGGATAATAGGCGTATTTTCATCTGGAGGGACCGTGGCAGTAGGAATAATCCTGCGTTCGTGCACGAAAGTGTCAGATTTGGCGGTGGAGGAGTGTTGGTGTATGGTGGCATCTCCATTGACGGACGCACTGACCTCTACATCATTCGAGATGGAGCTCTGACTGGTCGCCGATATAGGGATGAGATCCTCAGACCTATTGTAGTCCCTTACGCTGCAGCAATCGGAGATAACTTCATTTTAATGGACGATAACTGCAGGCCACATCGTGCAAACCTGGTGGAGGATTTCCTTTTCGAGGAAGGAATCGTTCGAATGGAATGGCCAGCGTGTTCTCCAGACATGAATCCAATCGAGCACGTTTGGGACGCTCTAGGAAGACGAGTTTCTGGCCACCAACAACCCCCACAAACTCTCCAAGAACTGGAAAGAGCTCTTCTGAAAGAGTGGGGCAGAATACCCCAACTCGTCATTAATAGCCTCATTGAGTCCATGCCTCAAAGGTGTTCAACGTTGCTGGCCGCCCGTGGAAACCATACCCCCTACTGAAAATGATTTTCTTTGAAGAAAACACCTTTTCTTATTCTTTTTTTCTCATATGCACAAATTGTGCTTTTTTCCTTTAGTATACAAATGCGCAATAAAATGCATTTTTTTCTGCCAAACATGTGTAATATATTCTCATATAACCTACTATGTCTGTCGACCATGTATTAATCAGCTAAACAGTTTACCAGATAGAAAATCTACCTAAAACTGCAATATCCTTTAATAGTTTTGAGCAGTGTAGTTTTAAATTTTATGGTTTAACTCTATCAAATAGAACAAATGTACTTTTAAATGAAATTTATATGAAAACTGCAACTTACTTTGCCAAATTTTGATGTTTTGAAAATATAATGTCCAGCAAGTAATTTTTAAACTAACAAAACATGAGCTAATAAATATTTGTTTGCTATACAATAATATAACGTAAATTTTGAATCACAAAAAATAAATTTTGAGAAGACGAAGAAAAAAAAAATGGAAGGGTTACCACAACTTGTGAAAAACTACTTTTTATTGCGACAAACTACAACTAGAACTACTTTATAGAAAATTTAGTTAACTACAACTACAAATATTTTATAGAAAATATAGTTAACTACAACTACAACTTTTATGTATAAGATATAGTTAACTACAACTACAACTACTTGCTTTAAAAAGTAGCGACTACAAATGGCTTTTCAAAAGAAGTGACTATTCCTCTACTTTGAGATTTGGTCAAAAGTCTCAATTTACAATCTAAACTAGAGACATGGATTAAATAACAAAATGAACACATCGTTTCATAACGTCTTCCGGGATATAACTAAATAAGCGTGATATAAACCATGGCATTCAAAAATTAAGAAAGAAAACATAGACGAAAATATTTTGTGCTTGTATCCAGAATGTTAGTTTATACACATATTACATTGTCTTAGGGGTCACCCTATACAAAATGAGCAATTAGCAGTGGCAAAAGTACTCTAGTACAAAAGTCAGAGGCTGCAGCGAAGGGAAAATTTTTATTTTTTGCCCCCGCTATTTAAAAGCGACAAATTGTGTGGTAAAAGTCTTTAACACATAAAATAGAAATCTACTATGAAATTTATCTTTCGAAATACTGGTGAGACGAAATAAAATTTTTCTTATTGCTGCGGCCACCGAAATGTTCTCTAACTACCAAGTCTAAAATAAATTTTATCTTGCAAATTTTTGACTTGTCATTTTTTTAATTTTAAAAGTTCAAATTTTTTTACGGTTGATGTAAATTTACTTTCATTGCAAATTTAAAAGTCAAATTATATTTTGACATTCGACGAAAATGAAATTCCAAGTTCCGACCACTCCAGTCTGCAAATATTTTAAAACATAAACTGCTTTTATTATCAATATTTTACCCTTAGTCCGTTCATTCAATGCGAATGGCATAAGAACTATTGTCAAACGTTTCGTTAAAGATTTTTCTTAAGTGCATAGCTATTTATTTCTAATTTTGAAGCTATTCTTTTCTGTCTGAATATATAGTGAAAATAATTTGAAAATAATATACAATATAAAGTTTCGTTAGTTACATTTAACATTAGAATATAGACATGCGCTTAATTTAATAAATAAATACATTTCAGTCAACATAGTTATAAATTGATATTTAATAGAAAAAAATCTCATATTTGAAAGTACGTGCTACCGTTTTCGCTTTGATACAATATGTATAGTGTTGTTTTCGGAGAGTTCGATAGTAAATAACTTTAAAAACTGTGTTAACCATAAAAAGAGGTAAACGAAATTTACAATACATGGCGGTGAATTAAATAATGACTAGGTTCTTTCGTATATATGAAGAGTTTTTATTAAAATCTTTTCGAGATGAGAGGCTCCTCGAGACAGGACAGTATACAATCCGTAAGCTAGGGAGAGTCTGGTGCACATCATATACATAGGAGCAAAGTTAATTATCACCAATATATTCGCCAAAATGATTACAATACATGTAATTTGGCACACTTCTCTGAAAAGATTGTTTTGTATGAACTGTGCTATTTTGGCATAATTAACGCGCAATTTTTTAATACTAGCTGTAAGTAAATGGATTTTAAGTCATGATACTAGGGGAGGGGGGTACATGAAGGAATATTTTGGAATTTTTGATCGCGGTTTAGCGAGCCAAATAAGGAAACGTTTATATTTTTGACAAGTGAGCATAAAACAAGAGACAGAGGCTTTCTGAGATTATCAAATATAGTCATGAAAAGATGTAGATAACGAAACGAAACTAAAATGTGAAGGTTGCCTGTACTCCGTGGTCGAAAGACTTTAGGAAACTCGGAATGGCAACAGCCAGAGACAGAGAGAGACGAGGTACTTTCTTGAAGGGCTGTGTTCGAAGACTCTCTTGTGAAATATGTAATTCGAAGATTATTATTATGTTATATTATGTGTGCTGTGTTGTAACTGTGTCGTCTAATGTAAATATTAAACTAAGTTAATCATATCGCTGCTTAGACCTCTCTGCTTTGATTAGAGCTTGTATTCTTTCTTCATCAATATCTTGGAATACCGAACCGGTCATGATAATGGCGCAGACGACTAGGATGATGATTTTCAGCTTTTAAAAATCAAAAGCAGTGTTACTGCCAGATTAAATAGTATCGTGGAATTGTGTTGTGAACAGCAATAAAGTTGTTTCGATAGTATTTGATTGACGGCAAAGAAAGTTGCGTACATCGTATTTAATCGACATTAAAGAAAATTCCATGGCAGGCCTGGCTATCACAAAGGTATATATATATATATTTTATTCCATCGAGAGCATATTTCAAATGTAGGTTATTAAAATTGTTATTTAAAGTGTAAATGTTTTATAATAGGCTTTGAAACAACGGGTTAATGTTTATTCAATTAATAGAATAAATATAGTATCTTATTCAGTAATTACGTTTGAAAAATGAATAATTATTGATGTTGCGCTGTATGTAAGACTTAAGACTTATATTTTTATGGTATATTTCATAATATGAATGCAGAATTATGTATCATGATTGTTAAATTGATCGAATGTTCAGATAGAATGGTGTTTAAAAATAACTATGTTTAGCATGAAAGTTTAAATTCTGTTATTTAAATAAATATTCTCTAGTTATTGTGTTAAAAAAAAGAAAAGAAAAGAAAAAGAAACATAAAAATGAGTTAAAATTGCCATTTTAAAAGTTCATAACACGTCTGTCTATGAAGCTATTTATTAGCTAAGAATAAACTTTGTGAAAAAAAAGTGTTACCTAAGTGAATTATCGTTTTCAGTAAAAAAAAAGGAAAACAGATTTATTTCAAATGTTTTTATTTATTCTTTTATCTTTGGGATTAAGATAAAAAGGTGCTATTTCAAAGTATGTAGAGGAAGTGTTTTTTTTTTTTGTTTTGTTTTGTTACGTATTATTCTGGAATCCTTTGAAATGACTCATTCGCATTCAGATTAAATTTGAAATAAAAGTTGAGTAATCTTTGTTCAGTTCAGTGAAACTGATAATGTATAAATTTGATTATTACGGATTGGGTTGTTTATTTTTTTTTAAATTGTGGTAGAATATTAAGCATTTGTTTGTTTTGTTTTTGTTGTTGCTTATTTTCGATTGACCAATTGAAAGGAAATATAGAGATTTAATTTGAGTTTTAAATCAAAATAAAAGAAAGATTTTCAGATCTTGGATAAAAATTAATTTAACTAAAAGGTGTTAATTTAAGATTGTGATTTAGGAATATTTGGTTCGTTTTTAAATATAATTTAATAAGAGATTGAAGTGTTAAAAGAAAAAAAAAATGTTAATGTATTATGTATTTCTGAAGGATGTATTTAAAAATTAATACGCAAGACATTGACAAATTTGTATTTTGTTAGAACACAAATGTTTTATTTATTTTTTTAACTTGACATATTGGTAAAAAAAAAATATATTTTAATTACTGCAAGAATTGTTTTCTAAATATATTTTTTGTTATTATTGTGCAAATTTGTTTTAATTTAGTCAGAAATACTAATATAAGTATTTAAACAAAATAAATTTCATTCAATTTGAGGGGTTATTTACAAAATAATGATCAGGTTTAAATTAAGTTTGGTTTAATGCGTTCTTAAGGAAAGTTCCAATTAGGGTAGAGACACTGCTTGAATATTGTTGATTGCTTCGATTTTTGAAATTTGGTTTATCAAATATGGCGTTTTTAAGCAAAGGTAGTAGAAAAGAAGATTTATAGAAAGTAGCGATTGAACTTGGAGTTCAAGATGCCGAAAATTTAAAAATTATAGATCTGAAAAAAGCTATACTAGAAGTGCCGGACTATGAAGAGGAGTTTGTTAAGGGATTTTTGAGTTCTGTAATCGAGGACAGGAAAAAGAAAGAGGAAAGGGAGGAGCGAAATGACAGGGAAGCGAAAGAACATGAACTGGAAATGAAAAAACTGGAACAATTTCAGAAATTTCCGGAACAAGGAAATGAATCCAAAGTTGAGATAGCTCCAAAAATTCAATTAGCACAGATTGTCCCGAAGTTTGATGAAAAACTTGATGAGATGGGATTATTTTTGATAAATTTTGAAAGAAGAGCGGAAATAGCACAAGTACCGAAGAAAGACTGGGTAGCTTACCTATTGGCAGTTTTAGCGGTGGAAATTGTAAATATGCTAGCTAGAGAATCCCCGGAAGATGCAATTAATTACGATTTTCTAAAAACTCTTATCTTAAAACGATACAAGTTAAACAGTGAAAAATTAAAACAATGTTTTTACAAACATCACAAAACACATGAAAAATCATGGAGGAATTATACACAAGAGCTTTTAAGTTATTTTACCGATTGGATCACAGAATTAAATGTTAACACTTTCCAGCAATTAAAAGACTTAATAGTAACCGAACAATTAAAATTTCGTGTGCCTGTAGAAATAAGAGAACATTTCTTAGAAAATTGGCTCACATTTACCACGCCGTTAGAATTGGCAGGAAAATTTGATCATTACGAGAGCATTACCGACAGTTTTAAAAGAAAAGAATTTCCAAAGAAAAATTTATCTAACTCTCGAAATCAAAGTTGGAATAATTAGTTCGGAATCAAAAAAAGATATGAGAGATGGTAAACCGAAATTTGAACCCAAGACCTCTTTCGGAGTGCAACGAGAAAAGAGAGAATTTCGCACAAAATATACCTGTTTTGCATGTGGTAAGGAAGGGCATGTAAAGAAGTATTGTTCCAAATTGAATACAGTAAAACAAGATGGAGGAAAACTTCGAAAAGCGATCTTGAGAAAAAGGGTCTAAATGCAATTTGTCTGAATGTGAATATTCCGGTGGAAGAAACAGATGGGAGACTCCTTAAGGTAGATCTAGGAATCGATAACCAAAAGTTTCAGGGAATCATCGATAGTGGTGCGGAGATTACAGTGCTGCGGAAGTCGGTGGTGCCGGAAGAGTATTTACAGTCATGTGGAAAAGTATTATTGAGACCAGCAATAGGGAGTCCTGTAGAAGCAAAGCTTGTTTCCGTTCCGCTCACTCTTCGGACAGAAGATGAAGTTATTCCGTATGTACGAGTACAGGTTGCGGTAGTGGAAGGATTACACAAAGAAGCTTTGATCACCCCCAAGGTTTTCGCTCTGTTAAAAGAACAGCAGAAGTTGTATTTAGGGGATGAGGTAGATATCACACCGGCTGAAGAAAATAAAGAAAAATCAGTATTCAATGTGGAGGGTAGGTGTCCAGAAGGAAAACTGGAAACAAATCTAAATAATGAAGATGAAGACAAAGAAGCTTCAGATTTGGAACTGATTCCTACTCCAGTCGAGGCAACTGTTTTGCCCGAAAATGTTGGTAACGAGGACCAGAAGGAAAGTTGTTCAGTTTCACAAGCGCAACTGTTGAAAAAGGAGCAATTGACTTGTTCTACGTTAGAAAAATTGTTTGAAGACGCAAAACGGCAGAAAAATAATTATTGGGTAGAATCCGATTTGTTGTATCATAGAGGCAAGGTTGGAGGACAAAATTATGTTCAACTTGTTGTACCTGCCTGTGGAAGACAAGAAATTTTGAGATTAGCACATGAAACACCAACTGGTGGGCACTTAGCTGCTAAGAAAACAAGAGATAGAATTGCTATGTCGTTTTGGAGGGAAGGAATGCCAAAAGAAGTAAAACAACTATGCGCAGCTTGTCATGATTGTCAAATGCGCAGAAAAACAAAAGTAACGGACAGAACACCTATTGAAGCGGTCGGAAGACCAGAACTCCCATTTCAAGTTGTAAATGCAGATATTTTAGGACCAATTGAGCCGAAGTCTTCTCGAGGTCATCGGTATGTTCTGGCTATTATGGATCAACATAGTCGTTGGCCTGAAGCAATCCCTATTAAATCGTTGACAGCAAAAGCAGCTTGCGAAGCGTTTATTGAAGTTTTTGTTAGAACTGGAATTCCTAGAATGATTGCCATGGACAATGGAGGAAATTTTGCTTCAAAATTGACAAAAGAGCTTTTGAAACGATTGGGGTGTGTCCCTAAGTTTTCTACTCCAGGTTACCCACAATCAAATGGATTGGTTGAACGATGGATGGGAACAATGAAATCAATGCTACATCATGCCATAAACTCTCATGGTAGAGGTTGGGATAAACAACTACCATTTCTGTTATGGGCATACCGAGAAGTCCCCAATGCCACCACTGGTGTTGCACCATTCTTGTTGGTGTACGGTCGTCCACCTGTAGGACCATTAGCTATATTGAAATCAAGTTGGGAAAACGAAGTGGTACTTCCCCAAGGAATTGGAGAGTCTGTAGCAGATTATATGCAGAAACTCTGGGAACGTTTAAAAGACGCGGCAGAATATTCAAAGACCGTGGCTGAAACCCAACAACAGCGATACGTTCATCATCACAATTTAAGGTCGAAAGATACAACATTCTCCGTCGGAGATTAAGTAGTAGTACTAATCCCTGATTCCACTAATAAACTGTGTTCAAAATGGAAAGGACCAGGAGAGATAGTTCACCAAAAATCGGTGCATTCCTATGCAGTCAAACTACCTGACGGAAGTATTCGACATCTACATCAGAACAAATTAAGAAAGTATATTCAACCGATTAGAGCTATTGGTGTTATTTACGAAGTGAATGAAGAGTTCGGAGAAGTACAACATGCTCCGATAGAACAACACAGTGTCGTTGACGAAGCACTGCAGAAAAATATTAATTCAAACAATTTATCGCCAGAACAACAAAAGGAACTAGTAGCAGTTATTCAAGAATATAGAGTCGTTTTTGATGGAGAACTGAAGAGAGCCAAAGTTGGTTCACATAGCATAAATTTAAAACCTGGTGTTGTAAGAAAACAACCACATCTTTATAAAGTACCAGAAACTTTGAAAGCTAATGTAGAAAACCAAATACAGGAATTACTAAGGAAAGATCTTATAGAACCTTCTTCTGCGGAAATAGTGTATCCACTGGTGTGCGTAGCTAAAAAGGACGGAACAATCAGACTGTGTGTAGATTATAGAGAGTTAAAAGCCGCCACCAAGATCTCCCCTTTTCCTATGCAAAATTCCGACAACCTAAAATTTAAAGCTGGTTCGGCGAAATATTTGACCTCGCTAGATATTTTAAAGGGATATTGGGAAATCCCACTCGAAGAGAGTAGTCGAGAATTGACCAGTTTTGTGTCACCAAAAGGCCAGTACCAATGGAAAGTAATGCCTTTCGGATTATCTGGAGCTCCAGCTACTTTTCAAAGAACAATGAATCAGACCTTGAGACCGCATAGTGATTATGCAGAAAGTTTTCTTGATGATATTATAATTTTTTCTTCTAACTGGGAAGAACATTTGCAACATATAAGAGAAATTTTGGAAACTTTAAAATCTCTGAATTTTTCAGCTAACTTGACAAAATGCTCCTTTGCAGCATCTGAAGTCAGATATTTAGGACATATCGTGGGTTCAGGCAAACATGGACCTATTCCCGAGAAGCTAGAAGTAATAAAACATCTCAAAGCTCCCAAAACGAAGAATAGACTGAGATCCATATTAGGTCTATTTAACTATTACAGAGAATATGTCCCGCATTATGCTAACCTTGCAATGACTTTGACAGATCTGACCAGGAAAACTGTTCCAAATGATATTCCATGGTCGGAAGATGCTGAAAAGTCATTCAATAAGTTAAAGGAAAGCTTATGTAAAGTTACAAACCTTTATACCCCAGACATGTCCAAACCGTTCGAAATAAACGCCGATGCTTCCATATCGGGTATTGGTGCCTGTTTAATGCAAAGGGACAAAGACGGCATGTTAATGCCCATAACCTTTGCCAGTCAAAAGCTTACTACAACTCAATCAAAGTGGAGCACAATTGAAAGAGAAGCATATGCTGTAATCTGGGCACTTGGGAGATTCGAAATGTGGACTTATGGAACCACCATAATATTGCATACGGATCATAATCCCTAAAATACTTAACAGAGGGAACTCCTAAGAACGCTCGATTACAGAGATGGTCGTTGCCACTATCTCGCTATCAGGTTTCTATTGCTCATAAACCAGGAAGTTCTAATGTAGTGGCAGATGCTTTATCTCGCATTTATGAGTAGAAAAAAATCTGTATATATATATTTTGTATTATTTCATTATTATATATTGTATAATGTGTATTTGTAATATGTGTATTTTTAGTATATAGTGTATAAGAATTTATATATCTTAAGTAGTTTAAGTAAATGCTCTCGATGGGACAGGTAAAGGACTTTTTAAATAGAACCTTTTTTTAATTAGGACTTTTGATAGGACTTTTTAAGTAAGACTTTTGTTAGGACTTTTAAATGTAGTTTCACAGTGTGGGACACAGTCCAACATGTAGAAACTGGAAGGAAGGTGTGAAGGTTGCCTATACTGCGTGGTCGAAAGACTTTAGGAAAATCGAAATGGCAACATCCAGAGACAGAGAGAGACGAGGTACTTTCTTGAAGGGTTGTGTTCGAAGACTCTCTTGTGAAATGTGTAATTCGAAGATTATTATTATGTTATATTATGTGTGCTGTGTTGTAACTGTGTCGTCTAATGTAAATATTAAACTAAGTTAATCATATCGCTGCTTAGACCTCTCTGCTTTGATTAGAGCTTGTATTCTTTCTTCATCAATATCTTGGAATACCGAACCGGTCATGATACTTAGCAGATTGTTTCCTAACGTCTAACTTAGGAGGGGGGCTTATATATATTGCGAACATAAAGATAGGGAGTATATTTGCATTAATAAAGATAAATTATAGGTATATTGGAATAGAATTGCACTTATATTGAAAAGACAACCTATTATATGAAACGAAAAAGGGGATTTATTTAAGTTATTATATGATAGGAAAGGTGAATAAAGTTATGATAAGGGGAATAAACTTAATATAGGATTCGATATCATGTATTTCCCTCGCAAGTTTAGGAATTTAAACTAACTGCGTAAACCAAAATTTAAGCACACTTTTCAGAGATTGCATTCAAGGGCGATAATAACGAATTAACATAACATACATATAAAAGACAAAAATAGTACAAGTTAACGGAATAAATATATTGTATGACTTTCTCTAACTGAAATGTTTCCATTTAGTAATCCAGTATACATTTTTGACAATATGGTATATTTTTTCACATATGTATAAATAAGTCTAGAAGTTTGTGAGTTATTTTACTTGACCTTTTTTGTGTATGTGTTCCGGAACCACTTATTTTAAAGGCACACATTTTCTGGAGTAATTCTTCAAAATCCAGCATATTAAAAAAATGATTGAATATTTTTATTATTGGTATATCCAAAAAAAATATTTATAAAAGTTTTCCATGGAAATATACTGTACGTAGAATGCAACAGTGTAAATATTTTGTTTGAATATAAAAAGTAAATTCGTGCAATACAAAAGTTTAAGTAAATATGTAAATGAAATAAACTTATACAGCGGATGAATCTTGTTGAATAATGTAGTAAAAAATTTTGTGTATCCACACATATAAACGGGAGCTTTAGAAAATGAATTGGCTTTTGTTGCACCAATCCCAAGTTTTTTTTCTTGTCTCTCATCACGATAAATCACAAGATCTTTCGGGCAATAATTTGGAACAGACCGCTACATCGAAGGGAGAATCGTAAAGTAAAATTTAAAATGTAGAAAATACTCCGTATATGTCCTAAAAGACAAAGACAGTCCTGAACAATGAGAGACGGTTGTCACAATCGGTGAGATTCAAGTCCTAACTACTTTTTTAATAAATGTTGAGTAAATTCAATAATTTATCTAAAACTAACTTTTTCAAAGTAAAATGTTTGTGTTTTACAGATAAATATATATATATATATATATACTAGGCATTGAATTTATAAATGCAAAAGAGGTATCAGTGACACAGTTTTGATGAATCTCTTACCAATTATAAATGCATGTGAATAAAGGAGTGCAAAGTAATTTACTAAATGAAATATCTGATGCTGTACTCATACAATTTTATGATAGCTATGTGCATTACAATTGAAAACCTGAAATTATAAAGATTTTATTGATCCTTACGATCGCCATGCATCCAACAAAAACATTAAATGAACAAAAATGCAATATTGTAATACTGTTAATACTGATAGTATGGTTTATTTTTCAAAACTGTCTTCCTTTTTCGTTGATTTTTGATTTCACAGCTATGTTTATAGTGTATTCAATGCTAGAATAATTCCATATTATATGTTGATTCAATTTAGAATGTATTGAAATTATAAAGACTAAAAGAAACTAACTTATTGCATACTGTGAATTCAAATAATTGATAATTTAATTACATTTTTTGTTGAAAAACATACGTTTTTCATTTACATATTTCCTTAATTTTTGTAACTGGTGTATCACACTTTGTAACTATACACAAAGCACAATGTCATATTCTTTTTTTATAGGATTATAGGACTAAGAAAAAAAACGGAAGTTTTACCAGAACTTGTGAAAAACTACTTTTTTATTGGAGTAAATTACAACTAAAACTACTTTATAGAAAATATAGTTAAATACAACGGCAAATACTTATTTTAATAAGTAGCGACTACAACCAATTTTTCAAAAGTAGTCACTACTTCTCTACTTTCAGATTTTGTCAAAGGATTCAATTTTACACCCGAAACTGGAGACACGGATTGAATAACACAATGACCCCTCGTTTTATCGCGTCTGCCGGGATGCAATTAAATAAATGAGATATAAACGATGGCATTAAAAAAAGAAGGAAAACATACAGGAAAATGTTTAGTGCTTGTAGCCAAAATGTTAGTTTGTATGTAAGCATATTACAATTTCTTAGGGGGTCATTCCACACAAATTGAGGATATCAGCTGTGGCTGACATGTCATAGATTTGAATGAAAATCAGCATATAAGTAGATCCTATTTATTTATAAGTAAGTGAAAAATAATAGATTTGAGGAATGTTTATTTAAGTATTAAAAGTTTATACAAAATCTAGGGGCTTTTTTACATGCTTGAAATTTCAATTTTGATTATTAGCCTTGGGAATGGAAAGATTATATCAAAAATTATTTATAATTAAGAATGAATAATAAGTAACAGCTTGGCGTAATTTAGAATTTGTCTTTTAGATCCTTCATGCAAAAAAAATAAACAATGAAAATTTTGTGGGGAAAATGTAATATATTTATTACTTCTTTGGACATGAAGGAAAACTCTGAAAATTAAAAATTTACTTGACATTATACGTAAAAGAGTATATTTTAAATATAGAAACTTTCATTTTTGCCTCCGGTTTATTTTTGTCTCAGTAATATTTTAAAGTAGAGTAGAATTGAATAAATAATTATGTAGTAAACATAAATCAATATAAATCTCAGCACTTAAGCTTATTTAAAATCACCCTTGTAAACCTCATTTCTTTATTAATGTGACTGAAAATATTACAGTGAGTAAAATGAAAACGAAATTTGTGGAAATCTACGGGCAAATTTCAGTTTCTTCATCAGTTTCTATTATGTAAGACAAAAATTGGTGGCTTGGTATTGTGACTGAGAATTTCACCATATAAACGAAATAGTTTACAGCTGATTTAAATAATCCGTTTCCTAACTATTGACTGATTTTCTTTTTTTGTAAGCATTTTATGATAGTATGTGTTTAGATATGTTTTCTTCCTTAAGGATCAGAAAAATATTATTAAATTTGATAATAATATTTTTATCTGTTTTTACTCAGATATTGATTTTGTAGGAGTACATGATATTCATGACATGTGGGTGTACACTACATTAACTGAGTTTGAAGTTCCTGTTTATCCATGTATACCTAATTTGTTTCGCATACATAACTGAACATAATTATTAAATAAATGTACATGTTTTCCTTTTAGGCAGCAGAAGTGCAGTAAATTTACATATTTTATGTCACATGCATCACTGAACATAAAATTACTAAATAAATATACATACTCTCCTTTTAGGAAAAATAAGTGAGGTAATTTAATTTAATGTCGACATTAGCCATTCGTATGGTTTAAATAATTTTAAGTTAATATCATTAACAGATATTTTATTTTTTAAATACTTGCCAGAAGCAAATAAAAAAATTCCTTTGCAAGTTGGTCAAAAACATCGAACAACTTTGACATTGAATTACTCTCTATATAATATACAGAAATTGGCTAATTGAAAACCGAAACACATCCTTATAGGTCTTTTTAAGAGATTTAGTGATTCTTTACAAAACATCAAGTCTTTAAGTGTTACAAGATTTAAAAATATTCTCTTAACAGATTATGTCATCATGGAATGACCAATAGAATGTAACAAGTAATACCTTTTTTAACCTAATTCTGTTATGTTAGGAATCAAAAGGCAATCTTCAACTTTTTGAAGTATATCATTGAAGTAGTGATCTTTATGTCTATGCGGTACAGTTAATACCTGAATTTTCCTTCATTTTAATTTTTGTGTCTACATAAGAGGAAAAATTGTGATTTTGTAATTTGTGTGAAAGTTTCTAAGTTATTTTAAAAATTAAAGAAATAAATGGCAACTTCCGCATTTGAGCAGTGGGATTTTCGTATGTAACATTACATCAGGAATCAGTTTCACAGATTTTTAAAATTTCTTTGGTTTTATAACTTTTTTAATTTTCTTGAAATTGATAAATTTTCAATTTTTACAAGCAATTTAAGATTAACTATGGCGTGACCAAATTATTATTAGTAAATAAATATGCAGATAATTTTCCAGAGATTATAATATTATAAATATTTTTAATTTATGTTAAATAGTTTACAAGATATGGAATTTCAAACTTGCAACTGTGAACGACTGCACACATGCCATTCTGTGTCACAAGTTTTTTAAATGTCCAGAACTGCCAAAAAATGGAAAAAAAAAATTAAAGATATTTTGCAGAACTCTATTTAAATATGAATTGAATTTGTGTACCATATTTTATTAAAATCGTTTAGTGTACGGACACAAGACTTTAAAAATATTTTCTCATTTTGTATGGAATATCTCTTATTTATTTCTTCTGATAAATGAAAAAAAAATATATATATATATATATATATATTTAAAATTGTAATGTAATCTTCGGTCACGGTATAATTTGTCAAAACAGCAAGTTTATTTAATAATAACTATAATGCTTATAAAACAGCCAAAATATAGTCGGAGTGAAGCAGTTATATTATACTATGATTTCAATTAACTTATTATGCCTACATTAAAGTAGAAAGCTGTATTTTTGTTTTTAGTTGATACAGTGACAGCTGATGAGTTGCACCACTTCGAAACAAGTTAGAAACTGCTCGTCAAACGTGGCAAATGAGGTGCGTTAGTACTATAACTAGTTTTATAAAAAACAATTTGGACCCCCATATTGTACTGAATGTAAATTTTTTTGCAATTCATAAGTGCATAGTCTGTAACATCATTAAAATGCACTTGCAATAATTTTTTCCCATTGACCGTCATGTAATGGAAAACCTTTGACTGTCCCTGTAATTAAACTATACATCCGATCTTCATAAAAATTTAAATGACTCGACAAAATTTTGCAACAATTATGCATTTAAAATTTCAGACCATTCGGAAAGATGTAACAACATTATAATGCACTTGCAATAATTTTTTCCCATTGGCCGTAATGTAACGAAAAAGTTTTGACTGTCCCTGTTATTAAACTATGCATCCGATTTTCATAAAATTTGAAATGGCTCAACAAAATTTTGCCACAATTATATATTTAAAATTTCAGACCATTCGGTTGGGTAGTTTTTGCTCTGTTATATGCGGATGGTCAGGCAGACAGACGAACGGACTGAACGACAACTATAGGTGCTACGTATTTATATAATTACGAACGGAACTAAAAAGCAATTAGGTCATGTAGTGGGCTAGTAAGCTCATCGTAGACATGTCTTAGAACACCATAAGAAAAGAATTAGTTTTCTTAGTCCACATCCTAGTAAAATTCTTAGCTGTTTTAAAAAACAGGATGTCCATAAAAGGATGTCCCAGTTATAAATCCCACCCCCCCACCCCCCCTGACTGCCGAGAAAAAAGGCAAAATTGTAATGTTATTTTCTTTTTATATTTTTAATAATGCTAAAAAAAGATCATTTTTTCAACGTGATATAAAATATTTAATAATGCATAAGAATATAACCCTGAGAGTATGAATCAAAAGTATGAATCAAAACTTAATCTTTCAAAACTGTATTATATCTGTAGAATTATGTTAATTAAAAACAATGCTTCTATTGCAGTGAAACCTACCGCTTAGTGAACGGATATAGCAGTTCACCGCGGTGAGAAGGTTAATATTATCCACTGTAAGAGTTGTAGAGTGCGGGTTCAAGGTCACAAATAAAGAATAACTCAAACAGTTTTAGATAAGCGCATGCGCGAGTGCTGATTTATTATTTACTTGCATGTGGTGCCACTTACGCAAAATGGCGACTCCTGAGCGTAAAGCGTTATTGCTAGGTTGAAGATTTAAAAGCGTACACTACCGACATATGCCATGCGATTTTTTTCCCTTGGGCAGTAATCGAACAGTGGCGGAGCAGTTGGGCGATTGCCACCACTAAAATTTAATAGTATTCTTTGCCTTTAACAAATCTCAGAAATTCTGTCCTGAAATTATACGAGGAATACTAATAAAATTTTGTTGTGTCAATTGATTTTCTGGTGCTACAGTGTTCCATCACTCCTTAGAGCTTTATAAAAGATTGTATCTACGTTACGCCGCGCCGATACATAATGATTTGCCAGAGATGAGACACAGACTTGAAGAGGCCATTGCTTCCATTACTCCGGATTTGTTAACCGAAGTTTGGGACTTTAGGTTGGATGTGTGCCGTATAACTAAACGTGCACGTATTGAACATCCGTAACACAAACTAGGTTAGTATATCTTCAATCTGATGTATTGTTGTAAATAGTCTAAATTAAACTGTTACAAAAATTTTTGGACTCTCTACATATGTATTTTTGTGAAACGACATACATTAAAAAAATGTGCTTTTTCAGCAATAAATTTTATTGCTTAAAGTTACACAGAATAGCAAGATATTAATAGAAAATTTCATTAGAAAAATATATTAAAATTAATTTTCAGAAATATAGAAGTTTGTTAAATGAATGTGTATCCACTGTCTTTTTTATATAAGTTCCTCTATTTAGTTAATTACCAAATTCTTAAAAATTGTTTTCACATCATTCGCCCATGAGCAATTAGTTACAAATAAATTCTGACAAATACTCATATTTTATCTAAAGTGAAAAATATTCATTTCTTAATTACAGTATAATTAATTTCTTAATTATTAATTAATTATTTATTAATTTAATTAATTATTTCATAATTAATTTTCTTAATATTTCTTAATTACAGTACTTTTACTGCACTTTCTCAATTTTTCGGAAAGTGACGTTAAATTTGGCTGAAAACTCTACATGGTATAAATAAGAAACATCTGAATTTTTAGAAAAATATTTATACCTTTACAAATGTTCTTGTCTTTTTTACAAAAATGCAGAAAAATATTGTACAGGGCCATAAACAGTTGCCACAGTTACAGATCACGTTTAACAATTTCTGTTATAGCGGGATCACAGATTTAATCAGTTTAATCAGTTTACAAGCTGACCCGCCCGGCGTTGCCCGGGTCCGTGATAATAATATTAAACGAACCTGAAATTTGCGTGATTCTATCTTAACTCGATTTTGTCTGAAATGCGTGCCCACTGACTGTGTGAAAAATCGTTAAAAAACCTGATATTTAGTGGTAAAAATGCTCAAAATGACTGCAGCGGGAAAATGAGAAGGGGATATGCATCCGACGACTGCACGATTTTCATGCTAATATGTTGATATTTATACATAAAAATCACTCTTAAGTCAGTAACTATTTATTTTTTCCACATCGAAATCTTGACTGAAATATTTTGATTTCAAACTAATTATGTCACTCTTAAATCCGACTATACCATGAATGAAATACACTCTATCATAAGATAAAAGTTTAGTATAAAGTATTATAATTTCAGAGCTATTATACAAAATTAATTATATATTTTTAATCAAAACATACGTAATGTTCGCCCTGTGGATAAAATCCTAACAGTAAGCTAATTGTAACGTAACCGTAAACTATCTGAAATCTAACTGCAACTTAACCGTAACCAAACCGTAATTTAAATATAGCATAAATGTAACATAGCCGCCACCTTATTGTAACCTAACCGTAATCTAGTCGTAACCTAGCTACAACTTAACCATAACGTAACTGTAACTTAACCATAATCTAACTGTAACCCAACCGGAACTTAAATATAACCAAACCCTAAGCTAACCGTAACCCAATTGCAACCTAACCGTAATCTAATGGTAACCGAAATGTAGCCTAACCTTAATATAACTGTAACCTAACCTTAATCAAACTGTAGCTTAACACTATCTGTAAGTTAATTATCCTAACCCTGCAGGTGCTCCAGTTCCACTTTCCACCACCACGGGGCACAATATGTTTTTTTCGAACATCCGACACGGGTCACCGTCTCCTGCAGCCGGGTATAGCAGGCGCAAAGTTTTGAAAAGTCTTTTAGTTTCACTTTCCACTACCAGGATGCACATTTTTTCGTAAACAAACCTATATCCGAACGAAACTCAGATTTTCAACCTATCCGTAAATATATAACTCGACGGGGTAGGGACACAAATAAGAATTTAAGAAATTTCCAGAAACTTCTATTCAGAAATAATAGTAACCTCCACTCAATTAAGAGCCCAATATCATCTATAAGAACTTCCGATACGGCTCGCTGCTGCATGCTTCACTGTATAGCAGGCAAGATGCACACGCTCTGTAAAGTATATTAGTTTCACATTTCACTTCTAGGTTCGAAACTCTGTTCTTAACAAACCTTTATCTGAACGAATCTCCGTTATCAAACCTATTCGTAAAATATATTAATCAAAGAGTGGGGAATGAAATAAGAATTTATGAAATTTGCTGAAATGACTATTCGGAAATAACCACTACTCATAAATTAAGAGCGCAATATGTTCTGTACATTCATTCGACAGAGGTTCCTACTACCCGTGGCATTGCATAGCAGACGTGCGACAAATACGGAAAATTTTTCTGTATTTAAAAAACAAAAAAGAGCAATGAAAAAAATGCATTTAAAAATGTCTTTAAAAAAATACTTCTGAAAAAAAAGTATCATTAATAGTATCAAAAATGAGAATTTAAATTCTATTTAAAATGTTGCTACTCGCTACAGCAGCTGAAAACATTCCAATGCAAGGACTTATTGTTGCCAATTTCTAATTTCTAGTGGTAAAAGAGCCAGTAAGGAGTGTTCTATCTTTTACTTAACTAGGGGGCTCGGCCCCTACGAGCTACGCTCGCCAACCCCCGTCCAGACACCGCAGACTCTAAATGCACGCTAATTTGATCGGCTTTAAAAAGATTTCGAAAGATTGAATTATAATTTAAAAAGCAGTGGTGATCTCCCTATAAACGGATTTCTATTCGTTTCTCTTTGATTGGGGAACTTTAACGCCAAATCCGCTGCGGTACTACTTGATTATCCCGTCGACTAATTTCGCCAAATTATATAAATCGCCAAACCACTCGCCAAATTATACAAATTGACATAATTTTTATTTTAAATAACGAAAGAACAAATAAATTAGTACAACATTAATAGAAATACAAATAAAACGTCGAAATAGAAATAACTTGATGACGTAGACACGTGTAACAACATTTCAAAATAAGCTAATATAAAAGGAATTAAGTAAACAGAGTCTTTGTCTCCTGGTATTTTTTAGCAAAGCGAAAAGAAAGTTCTTTTAAATGAGACATTTTAAATTAATCGTCTTTAATCTGACGTAATTTTGACCAAGCTATTCTTTCTCTTTTAAATATTACGTGAAAATACTTTTGTTAGAAATGAAATATTATTTGCGCTTTCCTAACAAAAATAGTTGAAAAGATCCTCTCAAAATATCAAATAAATGTCTAGCGCAATTTCTAAATTTAAACTGTTTTTCAATATTATTTTGTGTTCATTTTATGTAATAACTGTAATGTGACGTAAAAATGACGTAATTTCTCCTATTTAAGACTTCTAACGCATGTTAATGAATTTATTATTTTACTATTTCCTTTATCTCTTAAAATTCCCGCGTATACTTTTTATGACGCAATTTTTAATAAGTTCCTGCTTTTTATACGCAATTATTTAATTTTAATTTGAAAGTATCTTTTCTGTTTATAATAGTCACGTGTAAATAAATTTTTAATTTGAAGCAAACATTATTGTTTCCGTTGTTTATACAGTTGGCAACAGGTTAAATTAGTACAATTTTCTAAAATAAGTAAAAAATATCTCTTGAAATGCTGAAAAATTGAATTTAAAATCGAAATGAAACCTCGAAAAATGAGTCAAATTAAAAAAATTAATGAATTCTGCACACCGGGAAATTATAACGTATAAAATGATCTAAAAATTATTAAATTCCGATGTATAGTTTTTGCTCCTATAAAACTTTTTTAGTGGAACGATTTTGTCCAACTTTAGCATTAAATATCTCTTAAAATAATTCTTCGATTTGAAAACTGTCTGCATCAGCGTGTTTATCAAACAATTCTGTATAATACTACCGATTTTCATATTTTTGTATGCATTATTTTTCTTAATATTAACGAAGAAAGACCTCCGGTCACAAAAAATTCAAAACCGGCGGCGGCGGCGGCGGCGGCGGCGGCGGTGGCGGCGGCGGTGACAGCGGTAGTTACTTTTTTTTAGAATAGAGAGATGTTTAAAAACTACGTGTCTTGCTATCTAAATACATCAGTTTCAAACGCGCGCCTAAAATTTTCCACAAACCAACGAAAATCGCCGATTTTTTGGCAGATATTATCGCTCAACCAATCAAAGTAGAGAAAAAACAAAAGGCAGATAGGCAAACAAAATGCGTGCTAAGTTGTCAAGTTGGTTGCTAGATTGTGACGTCATTTGAAACTAATCTATTCTCTTAAACGTTAATTGTTATTAAATATGTTTTCATAGCATGTTTCACCTTCGTGCTAAAATTTAATGTTTAGTTAAAAAAACAGTCTCTCTTGAACCATTAATCACTCATATTGGTTTATTTAATACTATCCCGGTTTATTTAATAATTTTTGCGTAAGTTTTATACAACCAACCAACCGAAAGCAAGCGAAAAGAAAGAAATCTATTTTTGATGAGCGATGCTTCATGAACCAACCAACCGAAAGTAAGCGGAGGGAAAAAAGGCGTGCTTTTGATGATAGTGAGTTCCAAATTTAATTAATTACTCAGCTAATAATTAGAATTTTACAATTCTGAATCTCAGGTACATCAGGAGAGACTTTGGGCTATTCTCATAAAAGGTTTGAGCCTCGTACATGCCGTCTATTTTGCTAGCATCGCAGACACACACGCACACAGACAGACAGAGCGATGTGCTCTTTTATTAATGTAGATTGTTGCCCTTCTAATCGTCCTTGTGACTAAATATTCAGTGAAAAATATGTTCCTGTTTGGGAAAAATGCAACACTATGAAGGAATCACGCAATTGATCTGAACGTTTCAGCGAATGCAAAGTATAGTGTGTTATGCAAATGATCCAAATTTCAGAGTAACCACGCATGCGTGAGCTGAGCAGCGTCCTCTTTACTGCTGATGAAACAATATAAATAGGGGGCTGCAGCGGTACGTTGAAAATTGAAGAGATGAGGGGATGAACATGTTATGCTACATTTTCTATTTTTTTTTTTTTTTTTTTTTTATGTTTTGGTTGAAAGCGTATTATGAGGTATCCTATCACATGGTGAAGCTAAAGTTCTAGATTCTATTTAGTCTTGGAGATTTAAGACACTATTCATTAATATTTAATATTTTAATATTTAATAATGTCAATAATATTAATAATTTTTAATATTTGAAAATTAAATATGAATAAGTTTTTCTGAGAGAGTTTAGTACCATACCTGTTAATATTTTAAACACATGGTATCAAACAGAAAATAAATCATTAAAATTTACAGCAAAAACATTCACTTCAAATTTCTTCAAATGTAATTTTTGTTACTTAACATGTTCTTCCACTTAGCTCTTCAATTGTCTATGGCTATCTGCTAGTGGGTAAACATTAGGTGAGACGTAACTATGCCCCTTTTCGATGAAAGAGAAGCAACATTTCAACAACTAACAGTATTTAAACGGGGTACATCGGTGAACTGCTGGAGCCCGAAGTCGTTCCTTTCCTTCAAGTTATTCCTAGAGCTATCTTTCAACTGGATAATGCCCGCCCACATGTTGCAAGGAATGTTCAAGACTTCTTGTCAGCAGAACACATAAAGCTTCTTTCTTGACCTGCGTATTCTCCGGATATGTCGCTTATTGAATATGTGTGGGATTGCGTTGGTCGGCATCTCGCTCGTGATCTTCGTTCTACAACTTCTACAGATGAACTTTGGGTACGCATACAAACAATGTGGAATGCTCTTCCCCAGGCAGACATTCAAAATCTGTTTGATTTCATGTCACGTCGTTTAACCACACTTATTGCAGCGCTTGGTGGCTACACCAAATACTAATTTCGCACAATTAATATTCTATTTTGCTTTAAAAATGCAATCATTTGTTTTTACCAATACCAGTCGTTTGTGTATTAAATTTCGTTTAATTCTGATGATTCCTTCATGGTGTTGCAATTTTTATAAACACGAGTTTATCAAGTAAAAAAAATTTTATACATTCCTGAAGTTCAAGTGCGAACCGTCAGACACTTCTGTTGGTATTCGCCAAAATCTGTAAAATTCAAAGCGTCCGTTGAGTATCCACTGATTTTGAAATAAACGCACTGAAAGTTTTCGTTATTGTTTACTCTCTGTGGCGTACTCCTACTCTTACAGCTCCAAAATTGCTCTTTCGCTTTCAATATAGATTTCTAGTAGCTTATAAAATGTCATTTTTTGTGTGCGTATAAAAAAATAATTTAAGCGACCACCTCCTCCCAAAATAAAAATCGAAATTTTGAACCAGTAAAATTGGCGTTACCCTTACTTTTGTAATTGAAAATATAGGCATAACTATTTTTCTTCTTTAAAAACGAGTTAAATGCGCTATTACCATGTTGCATAACAGGCATTATATTTGAAATAACAACAGATTTAATAGAAAACAACAAAAAAGTATTAGAAAACATGAGATCTGGGGATTGTTGAATATTTTTTTCTGGAGAAAAGGAATGATTTCCAAAACATAATTTCACCTCCTCAAAACATGAAATTTAAAGTATAATTTTCCTTTTAATTAATCTATCCATTTAAAGAAAGACAATAGGTACAGAAGTAAAAAAAAATATTTGGTTAGCAATTAGAGAAAATATGGCAGCAATGTTTTTTAAAAAGGTAAACAAGTAGCGATATTTGGTTAAAAGATTTGCGAGAATCTACTTCATATTTTATCTGACGCCTGTACCAAACAATACCATGCTCTTAATAAGGCCATCTTTCACAAGCCACTGAATTTTCCGACAGGTCGATGTTGCAACAGTAAGTAAACTTTCATATCAAGTCAGCGTAAAATATTAAATGAATTTTACAATATTTACTTGATGCACGATCTTTTAGAATGGCTATTGAAATATTCTGTATTGTTAATACTTTTTCTGTTTGAAAGTGATATATGTGTAAAACAAAGTCCAGAAATAAGGTATTGCTTCATTTGCCAAAAGGATCGTGTCTTAGATACGTGTCTTTGTTCAAAGTGCAAAAAGTCGGTGCATGTAAAATGTGAAGAGCTAACTCGAATGGACACAAGTACTCTTTCTTGCTCCATATGGGAGTGACTTCATTGGGATCGCTTTATAAAATGACAAATTAATTTTGACTTTTTGATGCTTTTCCATTATCGCACGCCAGCCAAAAATGATTTTTTCATTATCGCGGGTTCAAAGAAAAAAAGCATCCCATCAGTGAACGCAGCAAACGAGTTCTCCAGTAATCTCAAATGCTACACGAAACTCGTTAAAGCCGCGGTCACTAACCCACATATGAACTCTGCACGCCCATGAAAAAAACAAACAAACAGCATTGCTGGATGCAGAAAACTTGCTGTTCAGCAATCTCTAAAATATACGAAACCCGTTAAGGCCGCGAATCCTAACGCATATTTGAGTGCTGCTCGACTATGAAATCCAACAACAACAACAAAAATCAGTGGATACAGCAAACTAGCTCTACAGCCAACAGAGAACTGTACGAAGCCGCGGTCACTAACATATGTATGAGCGTTGTGCGATCATGAAAACCGTTATTTTATTTAGCTTTGTTACTTTATTACAACTCCTTTATTTATTTTGTTCTGTTTTGTTATTTAAAGTTAAAAAATGTTCTTAGAAAAATATTGGCCTCATTTAAAACACATACTCCTAATAAGAAAACCTTTAAATGTCTTGTTTTCAACTCTCATAACCAAAATTCTACTACGACAAGAGCATGAATGATATAATATTAATATAAATATACATATATATAAATATTACGTCCAACAATTTTTAAAATGTTAGTACTGATATAAAAAAAATTATTGTGGACCGAACCCTTAACGTTACCTTATTTCGTAGAATATCCAGTTATGCATTGTTTTCTAATTTTAGAGTAAATATGTATATACTAAAGCAATAGCAATATTTTAAAATTACGAGTGCATTAAATTTTCTATGGAGTTGAAGTAATTATAATACAATTAAATTTAAAAAATAAAAAAACTCGACTGCGTAAAAAGCGAACTAATTAATTATTTCTCATCAATGTGAAACTATTTTTATAATACTTACCTATTTTTTTTTTATTTAGGGTAGACCGGGGCACATTTACGCGGGTTTTATTCAATGAATTTTCTAATTTTTATGCTTCAACTTAGGAAATTTTAGACATTGTGGTTTTATAAAGCAGTTATTAAAGTCAAAATTTGTGTATTCCGTTGTTGTCTTATTTATGTTTTTAACCGCAAAAAAAAATTTTTTAGGTCCTTAGGTCCAAGTCTCTTGCGTAAACTTGCCCCGGGAACGGTGCAAGTTTACCCATCACGTGGGGCACGTTTACGCATATTATAAGTGATACCAAGGAGTACGTGAAATAAATATTTAATCAAATTGAAATGTTTTATTTTTAACTTAAAACACTGTTTAAAAATAAAAATAAATAAACAGAATTAATTAAAGAACATTTTATAGACTAAACGGAAAACATAGGGAATATTGCTAATTAAAAACTGAAACTATTTAGACATCTTCATCATCACTGTTACAGTTTTTAAAAACAAAAAATAAAGTATATCCTTTTGCACACTTCTCATGGTCCACCTTTTGCATCGAAGACATTGAACTCAGTCCTGTCCTTTTTTGGATTGGTTGTATGATTTCAAACAATAAATACACACACAGTTTACCTCTTCATCATCAGATTCATTCACTATTTTCTTTTTTTCCAGAGTGTACTAATTTTTTCCCTTTTGCAGTTTTTACTTTCATACTTTTTCCTTTGCTGTCTTCTTTTTCTGCTTCCATAGAAACTAGTAAATTTTTACGTAATTTCTTCTTTTTGTTTTGTTGTGCTATCATTTTGTTTTTCTTTTTCGCTTCTAACTCCTCTTGTCTGACGGCTTCTTTAACCGGATTATTAGTTAGGATTGCGCACTTAGTCTCACTTGCAGAACGACCTTTTTCATTATTTTGACATCTAACTTGGTTCTATTAGTTTTTTTAACATAATGTCTTACCATCTGTAAAATAAAGAAAATTTATTACAGGCTGAATAGTTTATAAAGTTAAAGCTGAACAGGCATGAAGACAGAACTATATGATTGTAAGCTATAAGATTCGAATCTGTTACTCAATTAAACGTTAAATGATGATTTTCAAAACTAAATAGTCTGAAAATACTAAAAAGGTTTGAGACAGTACGAAGCAAAAAAGCTTCAGGGGCACTTTATGCAGTAAGAACGTGCGTAAAGGTGTCCCGCTGTCAATACGTAAACGTGTCCCGTCACCATGTTTGGATTTATTTTTGACGTGCAACGAAAATTAATAACATTCCTGCTCATACAAATACTGTTCTAAAAAAATAATCAAATTCTGCTAATGTCCATATATTTGTTTGTCCTTAACTAAGTATTATTAGTTCACAATAACTTTCAATATGTTTAACACAAAATTTACTCACCTTGACAGAAAACAGGTTATCCTTTCCACATGCTAGACCGAAGCTCCACTGATGCTCAAAAACTTGTGAGAATACCTGCTAGGGAGCAGCACCAATCTGTCATGACTGGTAGCGCGCCAGTTATAACTCGTTTCGGAAAAAGGGCACTGAGTAAACGTGCCCCATGCGTAAATGTGCCCCGTCTACCCTACTTGTATTGAGGACTTTTAAGTTGTGATTAATTGTTAGTTCCTGTCTATAAACACTGTTTTGATGAGACCTATAGATGTCTATAAAGGTTAGAGTTGCAGTAAAGCTGGAGATCCTACCTACACAACTTTCAGGTTGTGTAATATTTAAACGGAGCTTCTGACTGCAAAATAGTCAATGAAACGTCGTCTTCATTTTGAAAGACCTATCCAATGCTGTGCCACTCAATATTGTGCGTAATTTTTTCATCGTCTCTACCGCCATTTTGAATTTATAAAAACAAAACGTAGTCTATAACCATCGGACGGTTAAGGCGAATCGATAGAGATCTCATTCATTAAAATCCATCCAGCCGTTGGGATGTTTCGAGGGTATAAAGAAATCCACATATTCAGATACGCGTGAAACACATAATCCTTCTTGGCAGCCGGGTAAAAGGAACTCGCAATTCATTTCGAATTCATAATTATCTGTTTAAAACTAACTTTTGTAATAGTGAAAATAACGTGCACTTGTAAAATTATTTTTTTTTTTCACAGCATTTTCTTTTAAATTTCTGCTTTCATAAAAATATTTGCACTTCTATTATAGATTTTCAGTAAAAAATTGACAATGAATAGATTAATTCATTTTAAAAATTTGTAACTGCTTTCATATTAAAAGAAATAAAATAGAAAGCAAATGAAACTTAAATTTAAATCTTGAATTCAATTTATTCATTGAAGGAACTAAATCATTTTGAAAATAGCTGCACAACACCCGAAAGTAAACAAACGTATATTTTCTTTTTTTTTTTCCTTTATATTTGTTTTGTTTTGAATATATTATCTTGGTTGTAAGAAAGCGATAAAATCTTCGCAAATTTCCGTTTTGTGCATCACCAAAGATTTTTTTAGAAAATACTTTAATCAGGTTCCTTCATCAATAGCCATTGTTAAATTTTAAAATTAGAATAACTTGAAAAATAATTTTCGCCAATATCAATTAATAGTAAAGTAGAGCGCCTTTAGGAGAAGAAAAGAATCCGTTTATGCGCACAGAGTTAGATTACGTAGACAACACTTCCACATTCGTGCACATCGTAGGAAGACATTTATCCTTATGTGTCTGCGGTTCTTTATTAATCCCAGGTCATCAGATCCTTCAACGGTCATTAACACAAACATATAAACACCGTAAAACAAGTTCACTACAGTTTTAGAAATGGAGCAAATTAATATAAGTAATTTCTTAAGAGGCGCAAAGGGCCAACATAGTGAAAAAGATTCTATGCCGGGACTCGAGCCCGGGCCATCAGTATAGCGCACTGACTTTCTACCGACTAAACCACATGGAACGATACCCATCCTGGAAATTTTCTCATTATTATATGTTGGCAAAGCTACAAATGCAGCACAAGATGGAATATTTATCGTGAGCCACCGACGTGGGGCGAACACGAAACTTAATTAAATCCAGCATCGATAGAAACTATATAAATACATGGAAATTATTCCAGAGAGAAACGTTAGCCTTGCATACAATATTTCAAATGAAGCAAATTAATTCTGGAAAATTTATCTTCCTTGAGAAAATTTAGACATTGTGTTGACATATTAGAGGCGAATCAACACCTGTTTGAAAATAGTACTTCACTTTGTTTCCCGTTTCCATTGTTACGCATGAACCGAGTGCCAACTAGGAACGGGGTCGTCTTTCACCCACTTCCGAGTTTTGTGTAGTAATGTTTTAGAATGTTTTAATTTGTTATTAGTGTTTTTTTACTATGTTCTCTGTATAAATTTGCATTGAATGTAATACTTTAAATTCTGACTACTGCACCGCAGTTCGGGAGTTCGACTCCCGACTGGGCAAGGTTCACTCAGCCTTTCATCCCTTCGGGGTCGATAAAATGAGTACCAAGCTTGCTTGGGAACTAAACACCGAGGGTCTCGCGTTAGGTTGACCACCTGTTCGGTACGCATGCTGCATAGCACCTCGGAGCCCAGGGTCAAGAAAACAGAAATGGGCACTGTCGGCCCAGATCCTACTTGGATTGCATAGCTACAGAGTTTAGTTTAGTTTTTAGTAATACTTTAAATAGCAAAAATGCTATGTAAATAGCTTGAAATTGTAGGCTGAAACAATGCTATCAATAATAATATGAAAACTCCATATTTTACCCACGAAGCAATCTAGCTTCGTCCAGCTAATTGGTCATCATAAAATGACCATCATATATGCATACATGTAAGCACCTTCATCACACGTCCACCTTTTCCCAGGACCGATAATAGAGATAGACCGCTTGAGCTCTTTTTCAAATTCTTATTATAAAATTCTTAAGCTAATTTCTTTGGTATCATATATTTATTTTTACCATTTTTATGACTATATTTAAAACTCGTTCAGTTGAAATAATTTTATTTTGTCATCATTAATCATTTATGAAAGAAAGAAATTTAAAAAGGGGAGCTTAAGCGGAAAATAATAGATAATGGTAATCATTTTCATAATCTACGCATCACGCACTACCGTTTTTTCACATTTTAATGAAGACAAAATTGTTGCTAGAAAACTACCTTGTTTAATTAAGAATAAACAAAAAGAATTAAAGGGATACGTGTTGAAAACTGACTTCATTATTTAATATCTTTTAAGTATTAATAATTTCTAATTATATAATTTAATGAGTCAAGGTTTAACTAAAAAACAATTTCTCGAACAATCTCTTTCTGATTAATAAGAAAAAAAATTAAATTACTTTTAGCGAGAAAATATAATTTTCCTTTATATATATATATATATATATTTCCCTCATTTTATCCTTATTTGATGAAATAATGTAAAAGGTGAATTTACGATTCATATTGAAAAAGATTCAAACCTAAATTCAAATTACTATTTATAGATTTGATTATATAATTATAGTACAAATAATGTTAGAAAAAAATCTGCATTGCAGTCTAAACTAATATTAGTAAGCTATATTTTCATTTCAGTCCAGCTAATGAAACTGCGAAGTGAGTAGGTGTATTTGAATACTTTGACGTGTTTCAGATAGCAATTCCGCCTACCTTCATAATATTACCATTTCTCTGTGATATATAATTACTTTATATTGTTCTATGATAAGACTAAAATGGCTCAAAATATTCCAGATAAAAAAAATAGTTTTGTCAGAAGTATTTTTATATCTAATTTAAGTATTACATACAATTTTTCATGAAAGAAGATGGTAAAGATGTAAAATATACAGCAAGGTTTGTATCCGATTTATCAAGCCTGAGATGTGGTATAGAATATCAAGCATCATGCACTGAATCATATAAAACTGAATGAACTGAATCAAATGAACTGAATCATTTAAAACTGTACTAGTAGTCACAGAAATGAAAGGCTACAAAACTGGGTTTTCCGAGACAAAAATAGCCTTTTTAAATTCATAGTTAAATACTGCGGTTTACATGAATCCACCGAAGGTCTAGGCATCAAAAAGGGAAAATGTTGCTGGAGATAGGATATTTATAATTATTGCAAAATACAGGAAGATGCTGGCACGAAAAAATTGCTAAGTATGTTTCATAAAATTGGATATCTGCCTTGTAAAGCCGATCCCTGTGTGTTTGTTAATAAATAGGATGCTGAAAGAGCTGAAAGAAAGTTACATTTCTTCGTATTCATATTAAAGTGGTTAACGAAGGTTTCTTGCTCGGACAAACTTGCTATAGAGAAGATATGACACGCAGAGCTGTAAAAGTGTGGAAATTAGTGGTGTTCCGGAAATAAATTTAAATGAATATGAAAACTCAAATGAAATTGATCCAAGAAGTGCTTGGAAGCATTGGATAATTAGGAAATCTTGATATAATAAAAGGTATTAATATTCGACAGGAGGGAATGAAAGTAAAGTCGCATGATAGTTAATAATTACACAACTCAAAAAAAATTACGGGATCAAGCAAAGAAGTTAAGAGAACCGTGCGACACAGCCTTGTATGGGCATAAAATGGATAGTACACGTGTTTCAATGCAGAACACAGAAAACAAGACGCAAAAAAATTTGTAGGGCAGCTTTAATTCTTTAAAAAGATGAAAAGACATGAAAAATTTGTTTAGAGAAACAATTTAGTTACATGTAAACGATAAAAAAAAGTATTGTTTGGAAAAAGATTTTTAATATGGCGTTGTTCTCTTCGAACAGCTAAGACTGTTGCACACCTATTTTCAATGGATGTGATGAGGTTATCGATAAGATTTTGGGGAATACTGTTCCACTACTCGAGAATTGCAATCTCCAAGTCCCGGAAAGTAAAAGGAGGCCTTGGTCTCGCAGCAGTGAATCATCCGAGTATGTCCCAAACATGCTCTATCGGATTCAGATCAGGAGAGTATGCTGGCCAACTTTTCAAGAAAGAAGATGGTAAAGATGTAAAATATATAGCGAGGTTTGTATCCGATTTATTAAGCTTGAAATGTGGTATAGAATATCAAGCATGGTGCATATCCGTAATAAAAACTGAATCATTTAAAACTGTACTAGTAGTCACAGAAATGAAAGGCTACAAAACTTCCGAGACAAAAATAGCATTTTTGAATTCATAGTTAAATACTGCGGTTTACATGAATCCACCAGAAGGTCTAGGCATCGAAAATGGGAAAATGTTGCTAGAGATAGGATATTTATAATTATTGCAAAATACAGGAAGATGCTAGCAAAAAAAAAAAAAATTGCTAAGTATGTTTCATAAAATTGAATATCTGCCTTGTAAAGCTGATCCCTATGTGTTTGTTAATAAATAGGAAGATGAAAGAGCTGAAAGAAAGTTACATTTCTTAGTATTCATGTTAAAGCGGTTAACGAAGGTTTCTTGAAGAACCCTTCGACGAAGGCCCCACGACGACGAACGTTTAACGAAGGCCCCACATATTTACAGATTATTAAGCATTCCCAAATTTATTTAGGAAAAATGTAGAGTGACTAATTACGTTACTTGAAAAAAAAACTTTTCTTTGTATATCGTGTGGGGGTATTGTGTGAAAGCTTTTGTAACGCTGGACTCAAATATACATTTCTTTTAATTTCAAGTATTATAAGTCGAAAATGTTTTATGTGCAAAAATCTAAAGTTCTAAAGTGCAAAAATATGTCCCCCCCCCCATCTATTTCCGAATCTACTAAAACTAAAATTATGAAAAAAATTAGATGTAGTAGACGTTAAGTTAAACCTTACAGGAAAATTATAGCGATTACCCTGGATCACATAGTTCTTGAGAAAAATGCATTTTTCCATTAAGCACAAATTTCGATTTGCAGACATTCAGCAAAGGTGTTGAGGAGCGCTTGAGGTACCTATCGTAGCAGAAGTATAAAAGTATTGTTGATAATGATTTTTTTAAAAAAATCGTCGGTAATTAGTCGAGATATTAACTTTTAAAGACTCGGACTGTTTGGACATACGTAATGACAGGGGCGGCGTACGCTATGTACCATCGGATTTTAAAGCCCAGATAGCAACTTTTAATGATATATTTGTGTAATGCAAGGCCCAGTAACAATATAAAAGCAATACCCGAAAAATTGTTAAAAACAGACTAATTTAATTAGAATTAATCACATAAATACTATGGGATTCGCGGCTAGTTTGCATTGAGAGGATCTCTCAATGCGCTCCCCGTGTCTTTAAAAGTTAATTAAAAACCTATCAGGTAAAACGCGGTGCGGACCAAGGCGGCGTTGCAACTTTGCGACCTACTTTCGAAGCGTGCTCAGCACAATGTCAAGCTTAAACTCTGAACAAGTGCTTTTGTTTAGCTACACTTTAAAAAGAGAAGATTATTACGATGCTAAATTTAGTTTTATGAATGAAGTTTAACCTCTTGCGTCATATGACGTACGCAACGTACGTTATGCTATTATGGGCTTTTCCGAGAATGATATATGGCTAATTTTTTAATTAGACATTCCGAATTCTCACCAGAAAGTTTCAACTCTTAATTTGGCCTTACAAGGTGCTTGATTTTCCGTAAATGAAGTAAAAGAAAACTACCAACTAAATTTTTGTGCTGTGAATTCATAATTTCAACAACAAAAAAGAAATCTGTAGATGCAGCAACACTGTTGGTTAGTGACATACATCCGCTAACAGCGCCAGAGCGCAAGGGGTTAAATATGAACTACTTTTATTATCAATACCGAGTTAAATTCATCATAGGCATATTATAAGATTAAAAAAAAAGAGTTCTACAGAAATAGCAATATTAGCAAAAGCAATATTTGATATTATTTAGGCTTCATATCTCTTAAAACTTTTATGGCAAGCCCATTCATACTTTTCTAGTATATACAGCTGTACTCAACCTTACTCAACTTTACGTTACGTACCCAACAATAAATATATGAATTATTATTCATATATTTATTGTACGGAATCCTCTGAGCGCGAGTCATACTCGCACTTGACCAGTTATTTTTTACTTTTTCTATTTTGTTTACAGGTATTTTAAATGAGTACACTTTCGTTTTCGGAACCGGTTTCGAAAGTGAAAGCAAAAAAAGTATCTGCAAACAAAATCAAGAAAGTAAAAAAACGGCCTTTACCGAGACCAATGCAAAAAAAAATGCACTTAAAAATACTGAAATGCAAATGAGATATCTTTCAAGATTTCATCCATAGGATTAGCACTAGCGAGCGGGTCTTTTCGCGTGACTGAAGTAGCCCCTTAGTGAAAAGTCTGAAAGGTCAGATTTTAGTGGACGATATAAATATAAAAACTGTTGAGGAATTCAAAAGCCTTGGATTTATCATTCATAAAAATGTATCATGCCAAAGAGATGTAGAGATGAGAAGTAGAGAAGGCAGAAAAGCAAATGCAAATAGTATAATATTATATTCTGTTCTGTACAGTATTAATATTCTCCTAAAATCTAAACAAATAATTTATATTGCATTTGAGCACAGCATTTTCATATATGCTCGTCTGAAAAATGAAACTTCTTTCTACCGAAATGGACTTCTAGTGAAGATCAGGAAGAACACCAAGACTGTAAAAAAATTAAAAATCCAACAATATGTGATATTACGGAAGTAAAACAGAATGTTGTACAGATGATCGAACATAATAAGTTTACAGAGTATCGCCATGTTCAAAGTATGAAATAAGAGTGTCTGTCAAAAATCCTTTCTGAAAGAAGCCAAAAAGACAGACAAAGGACGAACGGACCAAGAATGATTTAGAAAAATGCTATTAAAGGGTCATTGAAGCCTTATAAGTTAAGTTATGTTATTATCCTGAACAGGAAGATATGTAAAAGAACTCTCAAAAATACTTTTTTGGTTGAGTAATTTCTTTGCTCAGTGAAAATTCCTATGGATGGTGAAGATCTATTTCCAGGAAAAAGAAAAAATATCATAATGAATCTAGTATTTCTGAAACAAAATTTTTATTATGTCAGTAAATACTATTGTACAGACAATCAAGAAAAGCTTTAATAATGTAATATTACCAAAGCTGTCTATTCTAAATTTTAAAAGATACCTAATAAAACTATTTAATAACACAATCAAATGTCTTCATACAAAAATCAAGTTTTTGCATAAAAAATAAAATAAAGATTATCTATGCAAAAATGTATTCTTTTTTAAATGTGTCTCAAAAGCCTTGTACAATGTGGCCATAATTAAACTGACAGTACTCAGTGTATTCTGAAGCGCCATCTAATTCACAGAGTGGTGTACAATTTTGAAGGAAGATTAAACAAGACGGGGACGAAGGATTCCGCGAAAAAAAAAACATTAGTTTCAAAAGTCACCGCTGGAGGAATATGTAAGCGCTGTGTATTAGGAAAGTGAATTTTAAAAAATGCAGAATCAATACTGAAATAAAATTACCTGTTATTTAGAACATTCAAATCAGGTTAAATATGGCCGCCTTGCCATTTTTGTGGACCACATATTGCATTCTGTGCACAGCATGCACAACAGCAGAAAGTAAGATGCCTGCAGGAATCTCCCGTACACTCCGTGTTATGTTATCCTTCAACACAGCCAGGTCCTGAATAATTCAGTGATAGACATCAAACTTTGGGTAACCCCATAGCCAGATATTGCATGAGGTAATATCAGGTGTACGAGGTGACCATTCAATTGGAAAGCAGCGGCTAAAGACTCTTTCTGTTGTGAATTTCTATCGCATCAGCTGCTGCACCCGCAAAGCGATGTGTCTAGGGGATCCATCTTGCATGAAAGTGATTTCATCCAGGGATTGTCTTTGCTGAAGTGCCAGAGAGACAAAGTTGTTTAACATTTGGCGATATTTCTCTCCGGTAACATAACAGGATACCGTAACATAACAGGTAACATAAGAGGACTGTTGGGATAATGTTCTCATAGAAGAATGGATCTATGATCATTTCCGATGTGAAACCACACCAAACCTTTGGTGAATTTATGATAATTTCTTTGAATGCATTTGGTGATTTGTTATACCAAATTCGACAGTTCTGGTTATTTAAAGTTCAATTCAGGTAAAAGTGGTACTTGTCTCCCCATAATATTTTCCACGACCAAGCATCATTCACCCCAATTCTGGCGAGAAAAGGGAGGGCAAAATTTAATCTGTTATCATGATCGGTGTGACTTAACTCTTGTACGCGGCTGATCTTGTACGGATAGAAATGAAAGAAGTGGATAATCTTTCGTAACACTTTCCATGCCGTACTATAAGGCATATCCAGTTTTCGAACTACCCCACCAGCGCTGGAAGAAGCAGCAATATTGTCTTGTGCTGTTGACAATCGCCGTTGCAATTCTTCGATAGTATACTGTGGTACGGGTTTTCGTCCTCTGCCAGACTGAACTTTCAAAGAACCTGTTTTTTCAAACTTCGCAACCATTGCTTTTAAACCATTAAATGACAAAGAACCCTTAACTTTACGCATTTTTGTGCGTTCTAAAAGAACGAAGAACAGGTGGTGCGTTGCACTGGTTGAAGTAAAAAAAAATGACAAGTAACGGACGCTCGACTAAAGAAGGAGACATTAGTTCACATAATTTTCATTCAAATTGTTTCTAAAAGTAAAACATTGCCTTTAACACTTTGACTGCCATAGCTATCATATCTGATAGCCAGTGGTGTTTCCGTTGGGACACTGGCTATCAGATGTGATAGCCATGGTTTTTCAACACTTCAGGCCTCGACTATTAAAAACGATATGAGTTACATGAAAATCGTATTGGAGTTTGATTGTTGGGATCCCTACGGTTGATTGATTGGTTGATTTTTGACGGTCAATTACCTGCACGAGAGATATAGGCCCTGGGGAGAGTGCCCTTCGTGGGGGTCTTTCTAAGGGAACCTAACCCGTATTTACCCATGGAAATCCATGGCTCGAAGAAAACTACGAAAACTCCGAACGATTAGGCCGACGGGCGCGATTGGTTTCGAACCCAGCACCTCCCGTCTACCAGCTTCGAGAGCAGAACCTCTCAGCCACTGGTGGGACAGGGCACCCTACGATGTGTTAGGTATATGTGGTTTGTGCAAATTGATATATGTGTCGATTCTATGAGCTAAGTTTTGTGGAAAATGAAATATTTTCCAAAACATTTTTGGGCCCGTGCTGAATATTTGCAATTTTCGCTTGGCAGTTAAGGTGTTAAGGGGGCACAGGACCTTTAAACTTTCAAAAAATCAATTTTCCGATTTTGTTTTATTCTCTTTTTTTTTTTTATTCTCAACAATATGAAAAAAAAACCATTCAAAATCTGCATTATTTCTTGAGTTATAGTCATTTATACACGGTGAGTACAATTGAAAGTCCGTTCATATTGAAACTTTAAAAGACATTTTCTCAGATTAGTAAATTTTGAGTTTGCGCTCACTGTTACTTTTAAATTACATGAGCTACAGCATTAAAAATTCGCCAAATGATTTTCTTTATAGTCTTCATGCTAAAAAAAAACACCAAATTCACATATTTTTGGAATTTATTTTTTTGTACTTGGAAAAACTTGGAAAAAAATTTGAAAAATTTGTATTTTTTTATATTTTGTGCTAAAATTAAATTTTAAACAAACATTTTTGTATATATTTTGGTTTTAATTTAGTGTGTTATGATTCTATTTTGTTCAAAAATTGTTTTCTATATGCATAATTTATAGTTTTATCGTACGCGCAGCACTTAATGATTTTAACTCACACATTAGTGAAATGAACTTTTAAATTTAAAATTTAAATATTAATTTTGCGTATACAACATTTTTTTTTCTGGATAATATAGCTAAGAATATATACTTTAGTGTGAAAGGGGAAAAAAGGATCTTAATTTCCTATTATTTGTGTTTTCGTGCTTTAAAAAAGGTGAAATTTTTGAGCGTTTTAACAAACTCAAAGGTCTTGTGCCTCCTTAAAAGCCCAACAACATGGCTCTGTGCCAAAGGATGTAACGCGAAATTTGAATAAAGAACTTCTGCTGCTGCTTCTGCTTTCTTTGGGACTCAGTAAGAGAAATTGCAGATAAAGAGCCTTTATCAGTGCTCATATAAACTTTTAGCTTTTATAAAAGTATTGCCATGTTGAGCTTGAATTAAATAGTTAAATGTGCTAAATAAAAGGTAATTTTATTTCAGTATTTATTTCGCATTTTCTTAAACTCACTTTTCTATTAAACAGCGCCAAATATTTCCCTAGCGGGGTTTTTTGGAACAAAATTTTTTCGCGAAATATTTTGTCCCCCGTCTTGTTTAATCTTCCAACAAAATTTGGCGACATTCTTTCAATTAGATCGCACTACAGAACACTGTAAGCACTATCAGTTTAATTATGGTCACCTTGTATATCTATATTTCAAATATATTTAAATTACCGTAATTTCCGGTGTAAAATACGCAGATCAAAGAATCATCTTTCGACCCAGAATTTTTTTTAATGTATTTTATTAGATCGCGGTAAATATTTGACTTTAATTACTAAATAAAATTTCTGGGTCCAAACAGAAATGTTTGATCCACGGATTATACGCCGGAGATTATACGGTAGTATGTTATTCTATTTAAATTAATAATCTTTTCTTTAGTTAACATTCCCTTCGAACTTCGAATAGTGAAACGTATCACCTTTATGATATACGATAGAGTTTGAATGTGTTTAAATTTGAATGCTCAAATATACATTCGTACTTACAAGTTATTTTAAAACGTTTTACGATTGTTTTCTATGTACAAGGTGTCCCAAAATATTGAAAAGTGCTTCAATTTTTTATGTGTTGCAGGTGCATAAGCAAGGTAAATTGAAAAATTGCTCAAAATAAGGTAGAGATTAAAATTATGTTGATGAAATTATCCTGCCATTAATTTTCAAAAAATCAAACTTTTTATATTTTTATATGGTTCCTGTGCCCTACAAACAATATTTAGAAAATTTTTAAGTACAAAAATAGAAATTACATTGTTTTATGATCAAAATCCAGCGAGTTTTGATGCTTTGCATTTTATAAAATTTCAGAGTTTTCCGGCAATTTATATGGATTTACCTATTTTTTGCATAGGAAAGCTTCGAAATTACAAACATTCTTGAGTATAATAACTGGGTTTAGTCGCAGAAAAGGAGATTTTTACCTTTTAGTTTATGAGAGACTGGAGGAAAATGTTTATAAATATAATTTATTGAACTGAAACTTCGTATAAAAATTTAAATAGTGTAACTTTTTAAAAATTAATAGCAAGACCATTTCATCAACATAATCTTATTAGCCCTCCATATGCTATTTCTTTTGTCTAGAAATTAAAGTGTCGTCACTGAAAAATAACATCTTTTTGTATAAGCCAACCGTAAAACAATGCATATGTATCATATTGTACAGTTAAATACTCTACTGCAATTTTTAAAACTTCTAAACATCGCACATTTTCAATTTTTATGCCGTCGTATTGGGAAAAGAAAGTACTATTTTTAAATGCAATTTGTTTGAGAACTGATCTCAATTTATTGTTGAGATATTAATTTTTTTGTTGTTTTTAGCGCCATTTGTTTAATGTTGGTAACTCAAATACTCCATTTCTGTAGAAAGTAAAGGGAAAATAGCTGGAAAATAATAATTATATTTTTTGTTGCCATTTTCCATAACAACTGAAATAAAGTGTAATTAAAATACGTGCTATTTTGAAAAAATATAAATATATGATATCTGATAAAACATGGAGCTATTATAAACTATATTTAATTTTAAGTATATTTATTAATATTACAAATAAATGAAGGCTTATGAATCATTAGGTATCCATTTTTTGTCGAGTTTCTTGAATGACAACATCTCTTTTTCGGGTGTGTGTATTATTCATCGATAGTGCCGTCATCTGCATACTTTGTTGTAGATGTTGTTTAAGACTAGATCGTAAATGAGGAATTCTTCCTCGGGATGCGAGCTACGTCATTTCATATCAAATTAGAGCGTGTATATTAAATCTGGAAACTGCAATATGTTTTGTACTATCTATATTTATATACATATATTTTTTTTCATTGAGAGCAACACTAAATTCTCAAAAAGCATAATTCCTGTTTTCTAGTTTTCTGAATTTATTCTGAACATTTTTGCAACTTATATCGGTTACGTAACTCCTACAGGAAAAAAATTAATGCGAATTTCCATATTTTCTGGAAGCGTTGTACACAAGCATCCATGCAAGTTATTTCTGATTTTCAAATATCTCTATCTATGTATATTATAAAGGACAAACATATCTGTTCATAACGCATACGTCATTCTTATATTATAAAGGATGAACATATCTGTGCGTAACGCATACGTCATTCTGCGAATGGCAACATTTTCAAATTTGAAATGAAGTTTCGTTTTTCAATTTTCGTGACTGAAAATTTTTAAATTTCTACACATCGCACATTTTCAGTTTTCATATTGTCGTATAAGGAAAAAAATACAATTTATCTGAAAGCTGTATCTCAATTTATTTTTGAGATATTAATTTTTTTGTAGTTTTTATTACTTTTTTAGTAATCGTGGCAACTGAAGTACTCCATTTCTGTTGAAAGTAAAGGGAAAAAAAGAAAATAGTAGATTTGACTAGTAGTAGAATTTAGCTATACAAACGACACGACACCTTCTCTTTACAAAAATGTATTTTAAAAAATATTTGTGTGGCTTATTTTCTCCGCAATTTCTTAATTCGTATCGAAAATCTGAAAGAATGCAATTTTATTCGTCCGCGTGTAATTACATTTACCGAATTTTGAAAAAATATAAACGAATGACTTCTGATAAAACATGGAGCTATTATAAACAAAAAGTTGAAGTTATATAAATCATTAGATACCCGAGATTGTTTTGCTGAGCTTCTTAAATGACGTCATTGCTTTCTGCTGGGTTTATGTATTATTCCGCGATAATGATGTCATTTGCATACCATTCTATAGATGTTGTTTAAGACGGATCGAAAAAGTGGGATGCAATTGACGTCATTTAAAACTAGTCGGATGTACCAATCCCAAAACTTTCTTCTATCTCATACATGTTAATACTGGAAAATTTGCTATCATACTTCCAAAATTAAACGGCAATCTATGCCATGCCCATCATGAGGATTCTAAAGATATGAAATTCCGTGCATTAGTTCTTGAGATATGGCTATCTCTGAAATAGTGTAAATCCAGCAAAATTCAGCCTAGCAGCGCCATCTATTGGGTGCTTTACACCTATGATACACCAAAACCACCAAGCAGCCACTTATGTCAAAGTCTAACTGAATCTGAAGTTTGGGGGTAATCCATGCATTAGTTTTTGAGATAAGGTTGTTGCGAAAATCATGAAAATTCCAGCATAGCAGCACCATCTATTGGACGATTAACACCAAAACCTAATCAGCAACAACTTGTGTTAACATCTGACTAAATCTGAAGTTAGATGAAAATTCGTGCACTAGTTTTTGAGATTGAGCTATTGCGGGAATCGTGAAAAATGCAGCACAGCAGCGCCACCTGTTGAGCGATTTACATCAACACGTAATCAGCATCAAGTCATATCGAGGACTAACTGAATCTAAAGTTTTATGAAAATCCGTGCAGTAGGTCTTGAGATAGAACCATTGCGGAAATCTTAAAAAATGCAGCATAGCAGCGTCACCTGTTGAGCGATTTGCACCAACACGTAATCAGCATCAAGTCATATCAAGGACTAACTGAATCTGAAGTTTCATGAAAATCCGTGCATTAGTTCTTGAGATAGAGCCATTGCGGAAATCTTTAAAAATGCAGCATTGCAGCGTCACCTGTTGAGCGATTTGCACCAACACGTAATCAGCATCAAGTCATATCAAGGACTAACTGAATCTGAAGTTTCGTGAAAATCCGTGCATTAGTTCTTGAGATAGAGCCATTGCGGAAATCGTAAAAAATGCAGCATAGCAGCGCCACCTGTTAAACGATTTACATCAAAACATAAACAGCACTAATTGTTATCAAGGTATACCTGAATCTGAAGTTTTATGAAAATCCGTGCATTAGTTATTGAGATAGAGCTACAGTGGGAACCTTAAAAAATGCAGCATAACAGCGTCACCTGTTGAGCGATTTGCACCAAAACGTAATCTTCATCAAGTCATATCAAGGAGTAACTGGATCTGAAGTTTCATGAAAGTCCGTGCATTAGTTCTTGAGATAGAGCCATTGCGGAAATCGTAAAAAATGCAGCATAGCAGCGTCACCTGTTGAGCGATTTGCACCAAAAACTAATCAGCTTCAATTTGCATCAGGGACTAACTGGATACATTTTTTTTATTAAATTCCGTGCATTAGTTCTTGAGATAGAGCGCCCACAAAATTTGTGTCACACACAGACAGACAGACTCACAGAAAGACATTTTGTAAAAACATGTTTTTCGAATTCTCTGACCTCTAAAACGTGTAAATCCGTCGAAAACCGGAATTCGAAAATTTTCATGAATCCAATACTTTCTTCTTGTAAAGATAGAAGAAAGTAAAAAGTGTATATTTAAATTCTTAAAACTGAAATATGTTTTGTAGAAGTGCGTCATTTTCACCCCAGCTGCTTTGAAAGTACTCACATGTGAAAATGCTTTATCTTTGAAAATAACGTAATCAAAATCACACACTGGTGAAACGCAATGTTTTACAAACATTTATAGTGACTTTATGGAAGAGCAGTAAGTAACATACAGTGTGCATTCTCTTTGTCCGAAAAATAGCGATTTATATTCAAGAACTTGATGATTCCCTCTTGGATGAATTCGCTTTGCCGAGTTAGACAAGCAGTCAAAGAAGATCTTTACAATAATTCGAGGTTTAAAATAATATCAGGTTCCAAAAGTCCAAAAGTCAGGTGTCCCAAATTATATCTGCCAATAAAATTTTATTGCTATTCTTTAAGACATGTTACTGTAATTTTATCAAAATAGCATAATTTGCTTAATTTAAATTTTCATTATTTTATATAATCTATATATTTAAAACACAAGAATGTTTTTTTAGTCATCTGCCCTGACGTTTCTGCTGAACCAACTTTACTATTAAATTTTTTAACTGAAAGCTGTTCATTTGCAAATGTGCCCGCACTAGCTGTTTTTTGTTTTTTGTTTTTTTAATATCCCATTATTATATTTTAATTTTAAAAATGAGAAAGCTTTCATTACTGCAGGTAATGAGATAGCTTTCATTATTGCAGAGAAGAGAGAAATAATGAGGTTTATTTATCTTTATTCATATTATTATCTGATAAAAATTCAAAAATGTTGATAAAAATTGCTGTAAAGGGTTTAATGGCGCCAAATCCCTTTAGGGACATAATATTTTGAACGGAAAATACTTTTAAAAACACCATTTCCCTCATAAAGTTTGCATATTTTTTTGTTTCTGTATGTGTACTGCTTCTGTATGTGTATAAGTTTCAGACATTAGGTAAAATGCTTAAGCAAGTGAAAATGACGTCATATTTACAAGCAAAGGATGATTTTCTTAGATAAAACTAAACTTTTTAACATAAATGCGTAAAAGAATCATAAATTATGGCAATTTTTATTCTCCGGTACTGATATTAGAATCTCGAATTAAGAGTGCGACTGTTCACATGCAAAGATTTTGCTGATAATCGTGACTTCACGTTTTGAGTTAAAATGAATTTAAAAGGATCAAAATTAAAATACTAATTTTTTTAAAAGTGTGATTGAGCGTATGAGACGTTAATTTTTAAATTTATCTCTATCGCGTGAATCTCGATTAAGAAAGATTAATCCGTTTGCCCTTAAAACAACATAAAGAGCTCATCCTTTTCTTATGACTAATATTACGTAAACAAAAATAAAACTTCCTCTATGATTAAATAAGTAAAATAATATAAATAAAACGCAAATTTATCGGACATGTAATTGAACTACTCGCTTAAAGCTCTGAAATTATCGGGAAATAAAAAGATGCCGTAAGCAGCAAAATCTTCGGAATAATAACTCTTAGAATGCGGCTAATAGGAAAAAAATCGCTTTTGATAAATTTCAAAAGTTTATTTGATTGTATCATTCATATTTTTCATATGAAAAATGCTTTTTTTATTTTTAGTGGCCAATCTAAAAAAATATTAATTTTCAATTTAAAAAGTTGATTTTCTCCTATATTCTGTGACCCGGGAAGCCCGGCTTACGATCCCCTAGTATAAGTAAAAAAAATAAATAAATAAATAAATAAATTAAAAATAAATTAAAAATTTTCAAGTTTCTGTTTTAAAGGAAAGCAATAAAAGTAGATGAAATTATACAAGTCTTATAAAAATTAATTAGGTATAACAATAGCATTAAAACAAAACAATCTTTCCTTTACATATATTCTGCGAATAACAATCTATTTTTGAAAACTGCATAATGAATGTCACTGTTTTTTTCTGTAATGAAGAAGAAAATTGTATAATTTGAATGGATTTTTTTAAGTGCCTTATTTGGACGTGTACAATGTTTTATGTCCAACATCATTTTTTTCTTTAAATGAGTCTTTTTAGAAGTTCGTTTATATCTTAAAACAATTCAATTAAAAACCCTTTTTATAATATAAAGAAATACATTTATCTTCTAAATTACTTACGTCAAATTAAAGGCCATACTGTAAAAAAAAAAAAAAATTAATTCATACATTCCTATTTCCGGAAGAAAAAAAAATGCTATGGAAATAAATTGCGTTAATATAATATTATTAAATCAAACAAGCGAGTACGTCCATATAACTTTAACAAGGAGGCTGTAATTGTTATACTTAATTATAGTTAAATGTTTTCACACATTATATTCAACAGTATTATTTCCGTATTCCATTCTTAAAAACAAGAAAGAAAAATCATGCAACAAGCATAGATTATGAAACATTTTCCAACACTTCTAGAATACTTTAACAATACACTGTAAAAAAACGGATTAAAATACGGAAATTGTACTGGCAATCAAAACGCCAGTATTATTTCCGTATTTTAACAAAAAAAAATTTCGTTAAAATACGGAAATAGTACTGGCCTCCCGATTGCCAGTACAATTTCCGTATTTTAGTCCGTTTTTTTTCTTTTTTTTTTTACAGTGTACTTCTCTGTTTAAAAATGTAAATAAGATACAGAATGTAGGAATTACCTTCTATATCCGTAAATGTGCTTCAATTATTTTGTATTTGATCTATAAACGGATATGTATTCTACGTTGTATATTAAAATTTAGTTTAGTATCAAACGCATAACAGGATGAAAACTCAACAGTAATTTTTCAAGCAGGTGGAGAAAAAAAATTAATTCTTTTGTACAGCCCTGTAAATTATTTAAGATTTTTATACTTGCCACGTATTAAGCTAAAAATTTAATTCAGCAAAAAACATGCTTAACACTACTGAAATAATACTTTTAGAAATTATCACCCATAAGTGGCCCTTTATCCACTCCTTTGTGTGGCCCTGTTTATGATTTTATTTATGTTCTATAAACATCTCATAGTGTATTAAATATAATACAATTTGAATATACATAACTCAAATAAAAACCACCTTTAAGCAGTGTCCGCTCATATTCAGTAATGATTACGGATTATTGTGTGTAACCCTGTATATGATCTACAGCGTTTATACATACCGCACAGTATGCAAACTTTAGTTGTATTTAAAAACGCATATCATAACTGAAAACACCTACCCCACAATTATCTCTAATAGACTGTACTTCAGATGCATTACTGTATCCGAAATATTTTGTGTGTCATTGCAAATGAACGATAAATGATATGCGCATCATATACTACAGCAAGTATCTTGTAGTCAGTAATGTATATAAATTTCATTATATTTGAAATTGTGTAACATAATTCAAATACGCTGCAAACATTTTAACTCCGTAGACCATTGTAAAATGGAATTATTTCGCGTGGCCTTGTAAAGGAATAACAAATTCATTGCACCTCATATTCCGAAGAATGCAGTTTTTCCCGCACTTCATAAATGCTTGTTAATTTCATTATGCTTAAAATGATGCAACATCATTAAAATGCACTGGAAAGTAATTTTTTCCATTGCCGTAATGTAACGCAAAACTTTTGGCTGTCCCTGTAAATAAACTATAAATCCTACACTCTTCATTTTCAATAAATATCATGCTATAGTAAATGTCTATAACATATTAAAAAAACAGAGCAATCCGAGTACATTTACGAGAGATAAAGCACGACCAGACTGCCAGATGGCCATACGAACAGACAAATGGAAGTCATAAACTTTCAGATGGAGTTCTACAGGACAAATAGAAACGCAAAAAAAATTATGTTGCTTGTTGTTAACAAACCAGAGTGAACGTGTTTTCCAGGGTTCCTTTTCGCAGTTTCGAGCTATTTGAAAAATTTCGAACAAGTCACTTTCGAACTTTCTGAACAAGAACGCCAAACAAGTTGCATAAGACAACTTAAATCCTCAAAATAAACTTGTGGCAGCTGTGATTCAATTATTTATAATCTGAAATTTCAATATATTCACATTTTTCAATTTGTTTTCCTAATCTGCAATATAGTCATTATAGTATGTCCATTGGGTTCTTAATATAAGTGCTTTAAGGGAAGACCATTTACATGTAATAAGCAAATTATCCATTTTAAAGTGCGTTTAAGTTTAGATTCCAATATTTTTATAACTACAGATTTACGTCTCCTATTAACGGCGCGGTGGTTCGTTGCACCCAATAAATGTAAAATTTCAAGATTTCGATGTAAAATTTCTATTTTTAAGATATGCCAAAATTCTATTGAGCGTATTATTTCCAGATATTAGTGAAATATGACCGATTTGAATTAATCCTGACTATTACAATAATACCACATATTTTTTAATGATTTTTAGGTTTTTGTCCTTTTTATTAAATTACCATGGTGTGGTACTATGCCGTCAATATGCAAGTCTTCTTAAATTAACTCGTTTCGTCTGTATTGTCCTTTCAAATTCTTCATTTTCTTTTCTCTTTGTGTTCTTAAAATTATTCTATCAATTACTTTTGATTATTATCATCAGAAATAAGATTCAAATCTTTTAAAGTGGCATTTGCAAGTCGCTGTTCTGTCTAAAACTTCTGTTCCTTCAGCTGCCAGGGAAAGTACAGGTAAGTGGAATTTTTAAACTTTTTTTTCAGTTCCGCTGTTAATTGAGTTAGATGATTGCGTGTCAATTTCAGGACATTGTAGAACTACAGATTGTACTATTACCTCGCAGGCGGTCTTTTTTAGATGGCGAATAATTCATTTAAATGTCACTTTTTGTTTTAAAATACTCTTCCTTTAATTAATATATTTTTTTCCCGTCTTTCATCAGTGCGCGTCATTTTTTTCCCTCTGTTATAGATTTTATATTTTTTTAGCTTATTGTCATCATCATTTCATCACTTTGCTCTTTTAAAAAAATATGTTATTTTTATGGTACACGAAAACATTCGATGCATTAACACAAATAGTAAATGTCTTGACACTTAAGCGAACTTACATCAAAACGTTTCTATGCCGATTGCCTAAAATTTTGAACTTTTATACTGAATATGTAAAAGTTCTTTCAACTCATAATATTTTTCTGCAAATTTTGATATTCTTTGAGATAGTCTCCGTTAATTTTTACGATTCGTGTATCAGAAACCGTTGGAATTTACTCTCTGAACCATATCTTTTTAATTGTATCAAAAACAATCTGCGAGATATTTCAGAAACAGTAGGTTTTCTATTCCAGTTGTTAGATTTTAAATTAAACTGAACCCATACAGTTGAATAATGTTTCATTACATCTTCGTATGTTGACAAAACACGATTGTTTAAAGTTACTTATTTTGATTCACAAAAAGAAAGGACACTTTAAGAAATTTCTAGTTTTTGACTACGTCGCTACAGTGAAGATGTGCCATCCTTTCCATAGTATCCAATCTAAACTGTTCTCTTTATTAAAAGATTGCAATCTTTTAATTTATTTTTTGAATAATATAAAATTATTAGCCGCCGGTATGCTGTTTCTTTCTCCCAAAAATTAAAGTGTCGTCACTAAAAAATAACGTTGCGTTATATAAACCAACCATAAAAAAAAGCAGATGTATCATTGTACGGTTAAATACGGATAATTTCTACTGCATTTTTTTAACTTCTAAACATCGCACGTTTTCAATTTTTATACCGTCATATTAGAAAAAAAGGTACTTTTAAATGCAATTTGTTTGAAAACTGCACCTTAATTTATTTTTGAGATATTATTATTATTTTTTTTTTGTATTTTTAACACCATTTCTTTACGTTGGCAACTCACGTACTCCATTTCTTTAGAAAGTAAAGATAAAATAGTTGGAAATTAGTAGATTATTATCTTTTTGTTGCCATTTTCTCATAACAACTGGAAAAAAAATAATTGAAGTATGTGTTATTTTAAAAATATATAAATGAATGATTTCTGATAAAACACAGAGCTATTATAAACTGTATTTAATTTTAAGTATCTATATTAATGTTACAAAGACATGAAGGATATGAATCATTAGATAACCTATTTTTTGCCGAGTTTCTTGAAGGACGATATTGCTTTTTACTGTATTTGTGTAGCATTCTGCAATAGTGGCGTCAAATGCATACTTTTCTGTAAATATTGTTTAAGAAGGGGTCGCAAATGTGGAATTCTTCAGCGGATGCAGATGACGTCATTTTATATACAATAAAAGCGTGTGTTTGAAGTTTTAAAAATGAAATTTATTTTGTACTATCTATATTTATATACATATTTTTTTTCATCGGAGGCGACACTAAATTCTGAAAAAGCAGAATTCCTGTTTTCTAGTTTATAAGCTTAAAATAGTTATGATGCATTTATGGCACTATTGTAAAAATCACTGTTGCGATATAATATTCAAAACTTCGTTTTGAAGTTACATTCTAAGATACATGTCTCATTCCACGTGTGAATTCGATAGCTCTATTACTAATTTTTTTACAATGCCCTCCATTTCAAAAATCACCATTATGAAAAAAAAAAAAACGCGTTTAACAGCGTTACCATAATTATTCACGTTTCAGTAGACGATGAAAACAAGTTCCTGTAGAAGAGCAAGTTCTTTTAATTGAGCATTGATGAAGGTGGACGGAAACGGAAAGGAAAATAGAATAGTTTAGGCTGAAAAATGATCTTTCAGTAGTTACACATCCGCATTCACTCTCTTAAATATTATTGAAGCAACTAGCGTCATAAATAAAGATTTATGAATCTGTTGGTTAACGCATGGCAAAATTATTCGTTAATTTGTTGTCATTCAACAATTAAATATTGAACGAACATAAAGATTTAAGAAGCCATAAATTTATGTAAATATTTTCCTTAAATTTCGTAGATTCTACTCATATTTTCGAAAGTTAATGTTTTCTTAAACAACTCTGATGGTTTTATATATAAAAAAAATATATTTTCAAGGAAAACTTCTTCAAAAATATGTTATTTCAGATTTTTATTTTAAATTTGTCGCTCGTTAATTTAAACTACAATCCTTTTTAGTTTAGCTTTAAAGAAACTATCACATAAAACTCACATTTAAAAAAATTACACATAATTACACATGAATGTGATGGAAAGATACGGACAAAAAAATCATCATACTATTTTTTAATTCCCAAGTGTAAAAGATAAAATACGAGAAAAAAATAATAGTGACAGGAAGTGTTATATAAAAAGAGTAAATGGAAATTAGAAAATAATTAAAAACATGAAAGAGCAGGTAAATAAGAAATACGGAATGAAAAGGAAACTTAAATGAATTCAACAAAAAATAATGAGGAAAAAGACGGAGAATGAAAATGAAGCCGATAAAACTAGTTTTATAAAAGCAGAAAAAAATATTTGTAAATAAAAGTCGTTAAAAAGGTTTTTACGGCCTTGATAAGGGTAGAAAATGCAGAATAAAGTATCTAAGAAAGCGAATTTAAAAAAAAAAAAGGGTTTGTTTGTTTTTTACTTTATGAAAAGAATTATTAAAAATAATAAAAAAGAGATTCTTTATTGTAAATTATGTCATCACAAGAAAATTACTCTTTATAAAAAAAAGCATATTTTATATTTTAAAATTTCCATTTTCTCATTTTGTTAAACAATGAATAATATTTTAAGATTTAAATTTCCAAGTGAGTGAAAAATGTCCGGGACAAGATTCGAACCAGGGATCTCATGGCTCACGACCCCAGTGCTCCGTCAACTGAGCCATCCCGGACGAATCTGGAGAAATAATTTACCCAGCTAATCTTTATGATCACAACACCTGGTCTGATATCTGAATCAGTTCAACAAAATAAATATCAGGTTATGGAACTCCAGCAAACGTTGAATACTTAAATATATTGCGTAATATGCAGATTCGTCAAGGATGGCTCAGTTGGCAGAGCATTGATGGCTTCAGCCAAGAGATCCCTGATTCAAATCCTGGCCCGGGACATTTGTCACACACTTGGAAATTTACAAAATATAATTACGCATCCAGCGCTTACTGGAGTTTCATAACTTGTCATTTAAACTGTTGAGTTGATTCAGATATCAGACCAGAAGTTGTGACATTTTTAATACACTTTGGAATTTGCAACTCATATGATTTATTTACCAATTGAATAATTGTGTTAAAAATTAATCTAAATTTAATATTTACTTGTAATTTTTTACAATATTGTTGAAAAGTCTTACATACTGGAAAACAATGGTGCAGGGTTGAACCAGATTTTAATACTACAGTGGATTCACCCACAAGATAGAGAAATCATGTCTCAGCATTTGTATCTCCAGTAGCTATAGCTATCTCCAGTAACTATAGCCCCAAAAGTTGGAACAATACATCAACATCTTATGGTTGCAGCTTTTCCAGTACCAAAAGTTGATTAGACCCAGTGTAAAATTTTAAGATGTGTTGTTTTACTACATCTGCAAATTTGTTCGCCACGTTTTAACTTTTCTATATATGAGGCATTTTCACAATCTTTTGACTTTTGGGGAAAAAAATCTGGCGAAATTAAACTTGCTAAAATAACATTTTAATCTGATAGACGAATGCCTTAATGATTCAAAATAAAGAAAAAATGGTCAGCAGCGAAAATTTTTTATTTAACTGAGGTTTAGGTTAAACTTGCGAGTTTAATTTTCCTTACCATTTTACCCCTATAACTTTTTATTTTCTTCTAAATTTTTACTTATTATGAATTTGCATAGTACCCACAGGACATTCAAATAAGAAATAATACAAATGTAGTACTTTTAATACAGAGTTTTTGTATAACATTGTCTTAAAGGAGTGTTAAAGAAGGGACGGTAAGGTAAAAAAAGGGACGAAATGGTAAAAAAAAAGTGGCGAAATGGTAAAAAAAGAGACGATAAGGATGGAACGGTAAGGAAAATTACCACCAATTTTTAGGAAAATCATGTTAAGACTAAGTGATAGCCACAATGTTCATTGATTTTTCGAAACAGTTGTCAACATTGGATTAAATTAATTTTTTTTTTTTAATTTACCTCGAAAAGTGCAGGAATAAACCTTGGGGATGGTAAGACTACCAATAAAGCCACGGTGCTTGAAATTGATATTTAAATGCTGATTTATATTCTGCAGTAAATTTCCTGTCAAAGAATTTTAGCTATTCTTTCTCTAGCATACTTCTGCATGAGCAAAAACTTGAAAAATAATTCTGTCGCTGCTTCTGAAGTGATTTTCTGTATAATTTTAGAAGAGGTATGGTAAAAAATCTAAAACCCAGGGACAGAGTTCAAAAAATAATATCAACCCTAAAAATGTATGCCGGCTAATATTTAGCTACATATTTATATAAAACAATAGTTCCAGTTTCAGAAAAAAATTACATCGAATTATTTTTATTGAAACAATTTTATCCAGACAGCTCCAAACTTCAAAATCAGCATCAGGGACACGGGACGGTAGATGAGTTTTCCTTGTGTTTAGACCTCCAACATCGTCCAAAACTGATTTATCTCGTTAATATCGTTGTGCAATCATGCAATGGGATGTTCCCAAGTATATGAAATATAAAAAAAACACAAAAAGTGCATTAAATAAAAAATTATTATTCAAGGACATGAAAGTTAAAAGATTGTGAGGATGCCCCATATGCTTTTAAAACTGAGAAATTTCAATATATTATAAAGATCTTTTACAGCATTTTCCTGTTTGAAAAGGGCAGCATTTATTTTTGACTTACAAGATTAACAAAAGGTTTTGGATACATTACGATTTGGGATCAAATAAAACACATTATTTGAGATGTGCAACTTGTTTTGCTTACAAATTCCTTTTGACGGTAACAAAGAATAAAGATTTTGTTAAAGCATGCAATTGTGGAAAGAGGTTTCTAATATATGCTCCATGCAAAAATTTTTCGTCATTAAATGTAATTTTGGTTTTGTAAATTCTAAAATATTTAAGTTTTAATGCTTTTTTTTTCATACTTCTTAGTGGTTTTTTTATTATTTGCAGTCGTAAAATCCTACTAACTCTGTCAGAAATCATCGTATAAAAATTTGACTGGTACCAAGGTACCAATATATTAGTTACAACGTCTACTAATTAATGCAACACACTTGAAAATTTTCTATGCTTCCACCTAATTTTGACAACATTTTTCGATTTTTTGACAAATTGTACCTTTGGATACCAAATATAGTTGTAACATAGTATCTATCTACTGCTTTGTGAACGTACCCTGTGGTTCAGTGAGTTTTATGTGCGATCGCAGGGTCACCGATTCTAACATTTGTGCGTCAATGAGTTACCTATTCCGTCATTTCTTTAAATTTCAAAAAGTGTGTCTGAACTCATAGAATGTCACAGTGTTTTTTTTTTTTTTTTTTTTTTTTTTTTTTTTTTTTTTTTTGCAGTGTTATGATAATTAGAATTCTGTGGTTGTGTAGTTGCTTATACACTGCGATAGGCGATGGATTCAGTGGATTTGTACGCACCTCGTTCTTAGTGTTAAATTACTCTGGATTAAAACACCACCGAATTCTCCACGTATTTTTTGCAAGTTGAGATTGCTTATTAGCTTTTTAGCACAGATGCTACAGTCAGAGTTTCATCAGCGTAGTAATTAGATAACACTTCGTATTGGAATTCCCGCGGTTGCATTTCTATAGTGATATTAAAGTGATTCTAGTGACTGAATGTTTAATTGCTTGAATTTCTATTCATATTGCATATAAAGCATAAAACAAACATATTGAAAAAATGTCCAGTCCCGAATTCGAACCTTGCAATTGACATGACGTAGCAACGTTCTACAAACTAAGCTACCTGAACTATATTCAGCCTAGCCCTCATGATCCTTATATGTCGGCATAGCTGCATCTGCAGCACAAAAGGGAATATGTTGATGAATCACAACCCTGTGGCACGCATGAGACAAAAGAGAATTCTGGCATCGATGCAATGAAAATATAAATAGTTTTTAGAAATAGCATATCCCTTAGAAATAATAATTGAATTTTAAATTGCTTGAATTTTTATTCAAATTGCTTATAAGGCATAAAACAAACATTTTGAAAAACTGTCCAGTCCAGGATTCGAACCTTGCAATTGAAATTACGCGGCAACGTTCTAGCAACTAACCTACCTGGACTATATACAGCATAGCACTCATGTCTCTTGTATGTCAGCAAAGCTGCATCTGCAGCACAAGATGGAATACGTTGATGAATCACAACCCTGTGGCACGCATGAGACGAAAGAGAATTGTGGCATCGATGCAATGAAAATATAAATAATTTTTAGATATAGTAATTGAGATATAGTAATTTAAATATAGTAATACCCCTTAGAAATAGTAATTGAATTTGTAATTACTTGAATTTTATTCAAATTGCTTATAAGGCATAAAACAAACATATTGAAAATAATGTTCAGCCCAGGATTCGAACCTTGCTATTAAAATTACGTAGCAACGTTATTCCAGCGTTCTACCAACTGAGCTCCCTGGATTACATACAGCCTAGCACTCATAACTCTTATACGTCGTTCAAAGCTGCATCTGCAGCACAAGATGAAATATGTTGATGAATCACAACCCTGTGGCACGCATGAGACGAAAGAGAATTGTGGCATCGATGCAATGAAAATATAAATAATTTTTAGATATAGTAATTGAGATATAGTAATTTAAATATAGTAATACCCCTTAGAAATAGTAATTGAATTTGTAATTACTTGAATTTTATTCAAATTGCTTATAAGGCATAAAACAAACATATTGAAAATAATGTTCAGTCCAGGATTCGAACCTTGCTATTAAAATTACGTAGCAACGTTATTCCAGCGTTCTACCAACTGAGCTCCCTGGATTACATACAGCCTAGCACTCATAACTCTTATACGTCGTTCAAAGCTGCATCTGCAGCACAAGATGAAATATGTTGATGAATCACAACCCTGTGGCACGCATGAGACGAAAGAGAATTCTGGCATCGATGCAATGAAAATATAAATAATTTTTAGAAATGCATACACCTTAGAAATAGTAATTGAATTTCTAATTGCTTGAATTTTTATTCAAGTTGCTTATAAGGGTTGAAACCAACAGAGTAAAAAAGTGCCCAGGCCAAGTTCCAATATGGTCCTAGTTCGAATGCTGGCCTGAGTACTATTTCTATGAATCTCTAACATGCTAAAAATGACCCCAAAATAGTGCAAAGAATGTCTTTAATATGGGATAAAATTACATCTAACTCTGCTTTGAAAATGGTGCAACGGCTTCTGTTATTAAAAGCTTTGCTTAAACAGATGCAAAAATATTTAAAAGTTAGTTTTAAACGTAGTGAAAAATTACTTTTAAAATTATAAATAACTTGAACACTGATGTTATTTGAAAATATTATCCTACACAGAAAATACATTAGATAAATATTTTATATTATTTAGATCACCATAATCAAGTTTAAAATTCAAAATTACGTATAATGATATTTAGTTAGATATAATAAACTATCCATGTTAAAATTATTTTTATCTTATATTTTCAAAACTCAGTATTATCTAATAATGCGTGAACGCTTAGGCATCTTACGCCAATTACGCTAAAAAGTATTGAAGTTTTTGCAACATTTGAAATTACATGACTTTTTTTTTTATAGACGACCTACCTTTGAACAAAAATGAACATATTTTTTTCCACAGATAGTATTGATAGTATATTTTTATAGCTAGTTCATCATATCATTACAATAGAGGGTATGCAGATATATAATACATAGCAATGCAGATATACTCAAATAATGTTTGAACAAATATATTAGAATAATGAAACAAGTGTCTACCCGTGGTAAAACAACTATGCGCTATAACATGAAAGTGACTTGCGGCGAAATTGGGAAATTTTCCGAACTGTTTCGAATACTACGAGAGATAAGAAAAATACGTCATTCAAAAAGTGTAACACGGTCTCGATTTATTATGAAACGATATATTACATGTAAAAATATTTTTTTATAAGCTCTGTAATGTAAGTTGTTTTTTTATATTCAATCCCTGACTTAAATACGTTACTAAATGCGTGGAAAAGAGTTTCAGTATTAGATAAATGATAATAATAAAACTAATAATAAAACTTACGCATGTAAACAAGGGACAATCTATTTTATCTAAAATGAACTTTAGTACACTTCATTTGTCCACTATTTTGAGAATTTATGATGAGATCGTGTAGTGATTTGATGGCGGACAGAATAAGCTGACTTAACTTGATTTTGAACAAAAAAAAATTATGCCTTGCTTACTTGCGTTAATGTGAGTCAGTGCCACACTTTTCCACACCATTATGACATATTTACGCCATCAATTAAATATCCAAACACTAATATTTTAAGGCATATTAAATAAGGCATAACAAGGCCTTATAATAATTATTTTTACAAGGCATAAGTTAAGCCTCATGTAAAAAATGATTTTATAATAAATAAAGGAAAAGATACATTTTTGTAATTGAATTTGCTTTAGCTTTCATAGTTTTCGAAGTATGGTGGATAACTTCCAAAGTTCCATACTAGCTGCACTGAAAATGCTTTTATATTATAGCAATTGGCTTTTAATATAGGTAGATGCTTGTTCTACAACTCTAGCTTTACACGTTTATACGTCATTTGAGTGTACACGAGGCTAACGAAAAAGACAGGCTACCACGGTGGGTCCGATTCTTCTTTTTTTATAGACCGATGGAGTCACGTGATGCTCGAATGCACCAATGAAGGTGTGCGAAAAGAGCATCATGTTACTCCAGCGGTCTGTAAAAAAAGAAGATTCGGACCCACCGTGGTAGCCTGTCTTTCTCGTTAGCCTCGAGTGTACACTCTCTTAAAAAAATTCAGCGATTTTAACTCCGACTGAGTGTATTTTCACTCCTTTTCAGTATTGAAAATGCACTTATCCTATAGGAGTGAATTTCATCCATCTTGCGGAGTGGTTTTTTTTTTCATTCCTTTTTGATAAGCTGTTTTCGCTCTTTTTTTCGACTAAATTAATAGGCAAAACGAGTGACTGCACTCATTATTGACAAGTCATTTTTAAACCCCTTTTTTGTCAAATTTATTTCCCTCTTATTTTCAGAATTTTTTTTTTATTTTGTTTTTTAACATATATAACTCCCCAGTTTGCAAAATATATTATTTTTAAAACTCCATTTTGTTTTATTTTAATCTAGATGCAGAAGAAATTTTGTTTTTCATTTATGAAAGATAAATTAAATAATAATAATAATAATAAAAGATAGTTCGCGCCATAACAAGACAAGATTTTCTACCTTGTGAATATCCTGAAGTGCGCTGCGTTTACTTTATCTTTCTTATTATAATTTTTTTTCTTTTTAATATTTTCACATTGTATATATAATTTTAACGTTATTAGTTTTAATCCGGAAATTTCGATTTCTTTAATTATATCTGATATTATTATATCTTAATAATATATTTTGCTTATGACACAGATAAATAATTATGGAATATAGAATTCATGTGTTACATAACTGCAGACTTTTTTTAGTTAAACTTTTGAATATGAACAGAACGAAGTATAACACAAAAATAAAAATTCACAAAATCATAATTTAAAAAAAGGTCAAGCTAATTGTGTCATAAAAATAAAATAAATTGATAATATTTTTTACTAATCTATTATTTTCTGATACTTTTTTTAAATTATCTTTTACATTTCGTACTATTTACATAATACTGTGGCAATTAAAAAAATAATAAATAAAGTGTAGATGTGTACAACTATCTAAATGAACACAATTTATTAAATACTTGTACTTACTGAAACATAAAAAAATAGAACATATATCATAAGTTAATAATAATTTAATAATTTTTATAATCATGGGTTGTGTTCCGCAAATATTTCTGAGTGTCATGAGCAAAGTAGTATATTAATAATCAATAATATAAGCACAAAAAGATATATGTTTAATAATGTAAATACCAATGAGCGAAATTTTGCACAATTTGAATACGGGAAAACTACATATCTAAGTGCATTTTATCGATTATAAAAATTATGGAACAGACGCATTAAAAAAAAGAAAAAAAAAGTAATTTAGGAAGTTCATGTTTCCGGTTTAAAAGTAATAACGTTAAATAACGCAAAAAATCATATATACAATGTGAAAATACAACAAGGAATGGCGAAGGAATTACAAGAAAGATAAAATAAAACACCGTACTTTACCTTAGAATTTTCAGAATCAGTAAAATCCTAGAATCGCCGGTAGCCATCTTGGCTTTAGCTGGGAAACAAAAACGAAAAGTTGTTTGTGATGATTGCCCCCCCCCCCCCCGTGCTTTCGTGGGCATAATCCATCTATCTTATTCTATGCCATTTCTAAATCAATCAAATTATAATTGTAATATTGTTGTTTTAATCATGTAGGTAACGCTAAGCTTTGACGCTTGACATAAATAAGCGACTCCCTTTTCAAAACGGTTCGCCCTCTGTCAAACTATATATCGCGTTACAGGATTTCAACCAATAGGGAAGCTTCTTAAACCGCTCTTTTAGAGATATTTTTCTGTTCCGATCTGAAATGAGCTGCCCTGGGATGCTACTCCTAAAAAGATGATTTGGCAAACCAGTTTTTTGTGGAAAATGTCTCTTTTTGATAAAACAGATACTCAGAAAGAACAAAAACACGCGTAAAACTTTTCGCTCTTTTGTTGAGTTAATAATTCGTTCTTTTGATTTAAGAGTGCAGGACTTTAGTTTATACCCTGCATAATATTACGCAGATTTTTTTCACTCAACCATATTGTTTACTTTACTTATGATTAGATTGTAAAATTATGAATAGAGTTTTCATATTTAAATATAAATTTAAATGAATTTTCAAAAAAATACCTTTTTTGCTTTAATTAAAATATAAGTCATTAAGAAAATTAAATGCAAATTTACGACTCTAATTAAGACACTTAATGTGTAATGAGAAGAAAACCTTCTTTCTGCAGAATGAAATTACTTTGGGATTTACGTTAATATTTACTTTTAATTAAAATTTTTCATAGAGTTCAAATACCAATTTTCAAAAAACGTATAAGTTTTTTTTGTTGTTGTTGTTAATCCCATGTGATAACTTTAAATATGCCTAATTTCTTTAGTATAACCTTCGCATCACCAAATTAAAAGGAAAAAATGTATATTTTTTTAATATGATAGGAATTTCATGTAGTACACTTATAAATTATACTTTCATTTTCAAACATGCGTAAGGTTTGTGCTAAATATAGCTTAGGAAATAATTTTTTTTCTCTCCAGTTTAAATTTTTATGTCTGAAAACATATTATGTGTACTTTTACGCAATCTTCAATTTAAATTAAATTCATAAAGCACAATTTTAAGAATAGTCCTGCGTATATATTCATTTCATCGATACATACTTGCATGTGTAATATATTTATACACGGCACAACGTATTTACACGCACTTGTGTGTGTGTGTGTGTGTGTGCACTCTCCTACCCTCCCTTTTGAGTACCTAAAGTGGTTTAAACACCAACGTAAGGAGTAACCAATTTCAATTCGAGTAACTTTTGCCGGTTACTCGATTTGTTTAAGCATACCATGACGTTCCTGAGGCATTTTTCTATGCATTGCACCACTTTTTCCGAAGTTACTCAGAAAAGCGTTATTCCACAGTCATTCATACACACCGTGTGTTATGTAAAATCTAAAATCTGTATAACGCCATCTGGCGGTGTGTAAAAATGCAGCCTCAAACCCAGGGAGTTTTCTAACGATTACTCGGTAAAACGGTAATAGTCCAATAATGGCAACCCTTGTGTGTTTGGTTTCATTGGTAATACAGGTTTGTTATATAAGATTTTCCTCTCTATTTCGCGGTTACTCACGAAAGCGGCAATAATCCAAGAATGGCAGCTCTTGTGTGTTTATTTTCTTCGGTAATTCAGATTGGCTATGTAAGTTTTTCCTCTCCATTTAACTACATTTTTGATAGAAGAATATCTGTCTATATAGTTTTTGAAATATAACGAAAAAATCAGATAAAAATTCACGATTTTATTAAACGTAGCTTTAGAGCGTGAATTTCTCACGAAATAAAGATCTGAAATAACTTAAAATATTCAGTGAATGGAAAAAATAGACCTAATATTAATAACGTAAATTGTCAATATTTCAGTTAAATTCATTTTAAACATCCCCTCCCGGCACCAGTCGGAACAATAGGTTATTTCTTCTTCTTTTTCCTTTTTATTCTTTTAAAGATATAATGTATCAGATTTAATAAAAATTAAACAAATTGGTGTTATTCCTCCTAAATTCATTATTTTGTTGAAGTTAATTAGAAGCAAAATTTTAAATTTCCTTACCGAATGCAATTAGATGCATATGAGATAGCTGTAGCAAATTTGTTAAGCAATTATTGAAATTGACGAATAAAAATACAGACTGGCTATAATATATTTCCTATTTCATACAAGGTCCGAACCTCCGAACACAAATCATTCAATGAAAGCCATCAAAATTTTTAAATCTCTCGTCTAGCAAAATAAACAACTTTTATTGAAATCAAATGATTTTAACATAATCTAATATTGAGTTGATGGATTGAAAATATAGTTCCTACAACTGTAAAGTTGTTCGAATTTTCAAATGACCATTATTTTCAAATTGAAATCCCCAAATTTCGCTCTAGTCTTTATTTTTTGGACGTTCTTGTGACAACGCAATGTTATATGATGATACTAAGCAACATATAATGATACTAAAATATAATACAATTATGATACAAATGAGGTTCGAACACAAACCATGCAATGAATAACAATAAAATTATTTTAGTATGTCTGTCACCAAAGTAAACAACTCCCAATTATTTTAATGAAATCGTTAGAAATTTAGCATGTATTTCTAAAAACTGAACCCAATTATTCATTTACCACAGTGTTTGTCATTTAGATTTTCAAAGGGTCGTTATTTTCAAACAAATTTTCGAATTTTTTTAATTAATGAACGCACCCAATATAATTTACTTTAAAAAAAGAGAAAAAATATATTTTCCTTTTCCGCCTGAGCAAATACAACTTGTATATTGTAATAATTCCTTGTAGAGCAGCGGGTCAAATATCATTTTGAGGACCAATCTTCTGTCTGTCCATAGAAATTGTTCATAAATATTATGCTTAAGCAACTACTACTAATCTTCATGCCTTTTGTACATATAGATAAATTTTACACCATGTAGTATTCACTGTAGTATATGGGATATCTGAGTGGCGTCGTACACAGGATTTTATTTCGGGTGGGGGGGGGGGGCTGTGACTTAAATTTCCCTAATGTTCTAAATCTTACAAAACACGTTGAATTGTGTTGTAAACAAAAATCATTTTTGGCAATAGGGCCGTAGCCAGAGGGGGAAAGGATGATTCTGTTCCGAATTTTCCAAAATTTAACGACATGGCTTGAGGTTTCGTGAATTCGGACATAAATATATCCCGATTTTTGACAAATGGTCCCCGAAAAAAATATCAATTTTGTCAATGCCTGATGACATTGAATTTTCGGAGAGAATGAGAAAATATAAAACAGGTGTGTCTTGCGGTTTAAAAACGGACTCAGAATTTTTATAAAAGACCAATTTTTTTTTTCTTTGAGCGACGATTTTTATGCCATCCGACGTAAAATTTCATTCTCTTTCAGAATCTGTCTCTATTTCTTAATTTCGAGAGTTGGAAGCGAAAATGAATTTTTTGGTAATTAATTCCAGAAGTGCATTTTTTGCACGGCAGGCTACGTAACACGGAAAGAAAAATAGATACATTTTTACACTAGGGTTTGATAACCGAAGTACAAATTTTTTTAACTTTTGATTTTACAAATTTGGTTCTTTCGCATCCGAATGTTATTTCGTGCGCTGATTCATAAAATCTCAATTTAAAAAAAATCGGACCACAATTTTCCGATTTATGAAAAAATCGATTTTTAAACTTATAAAAGAGATGCTTTTTCGCGCAGACAATTGATGGGAATTTTTTTAAATTAGGAAAACTGAATAACCGATCGCTTTTAAACTTTGACATAGTTTATAACACATAAGAACTTTATAAATTTAAGGTAAGTTGAATTTTTGTTGAGGGGGGGGGGGGGGGGGAGGTGAACGAGGGCTCCGTCGAAAACAGCCCCCTCCCTCGAGTAGTATACCTACTGATAGGTTGTTTAAACAGAGTTTCGTTCAGATACAGTTTTGTTAAGAATAGAGTGCGCTCCCTAGTGTTGGAATGTGGAACTAACAGAACGCGATTCTGTGAAAATTAGGAAACCTAACACCGCGATCTGTGTTATATTTTAAGATAGTTTATAGCACATGGTAAAAAAAAAAATATCAAAAAGAATGGCGCGTCACATTTCGGTGTGGGTAAGAGGGTCGCAAACACAATTAGGAAATAGAACAAGGCGATCTGTTTGAAACTTTAAGATAGTTTAGGGAGGGTTTACCATAATTTAAAAGGGGTTCCATGGCGATAAATGTACTAGGCGTTTTGAAAGGAATATTAAACGAAACAATTTGTGTCGATCTGCGATCACACATACCCACTTGTTTTCTATTTGAAGACACGTGGGGCATTTTCCCAGAACCCGCAGATTTAAACAGCCCGAAAATTTCTCATGTTTCATATGAATAAGGGACTAATTCGGGAGGGAGCTGTAATCCCATTAGACCCATTCCAGCTATATGGTTATACTGTGGTACCACTGTGCACTAATATGGGGCTAAAGAGTATGTTGTAGTTGAATGATAGGAGGGAAAATTGCAAATTTCTCTCAAGCAGAAAGGTTAACAAATCAGCACTTTTTTTTCATTTTCAGCATTTTTTGAAGGGCGAGTCCTGTAACCCCAACAGTCTCCTTCCCCATTTTTGAATATGCTGTAGTGTCAACGTGGACTAATGAGGACTAACGAGAATTGTTAATCCTCTGTATAACAGAAAATTAAATTACAAATTTATCTCAAACAAACAAACAAAAAGAAAATCAGCACCTTTTTCATTTTATTTTCGGCTATTTCGTGAAGAGAGCTGTAACCCATTAGCCCCTTTCAACCTCTTTGGGCAACTGTGCACTGATAAGACTAAAGAGAAGAGAGTGGCTGTTCCGTTGAATTATAGGAAGAAAAAAAATACAAATTTCTCTCATCTTAAACAGAAAGAAAACAAATCAGCACATTTTTCTTCATTTTCCACTATTTCGAAAGAGGGCTTGTAATCAGGCCCCTTCCCCTCGTTGGGTATACTGTGGTGTAACCGTGCTCTGATATAGGACTAATCAGAATGGCTAGTTTGTTGTATTGCAGAAAACAAAGTTACAAACTTATCTCAAACAAACAAAAAAAAAGACAGCGGTTTTTTTTTTTTTTTTTTTTTTTTTTTTTTTTTATCATTTTCGGCTGTTTTGGGAGGAGGCTGTTAGTCCATTAGCCCATTTCACTTCTTTGGTATAATGCTATGTGATTTTGCACTAATGTGGAACTAAAGAGAAGAGAGTGCTAGTTTAATGAATGAAAGGAGGAAAATGCACATTTATCTCAAACAGAAAGAAAAAAAGTACTATTTTTTCATTTCATTTTGACTATTTAGGGAAGAAGGGGCTGTAATCCCATCAGCCCCTTCCCCTCATTTCGGTATGCTGCGATGTCAATGTGGACTAACTTGGAGCTAACGAGAATGGCTATTTCGCTGTATGATTATATAATACAGTAGAAAAAAAATTTAGATTTATCTAAAAAAGTAAGAATTTCAGAAAACAAAATTACAAATCTATCTCAAAAAAAAAAGATAAAAATCAGCATTTCTTTCATTTTATTGTCGGCTATTTTGTGAGGGGGCTGTAACCCCATTAGCCCCACTTCCACCTTTTTGAGTATAATGTGGTGTCACTGTGCACTAATTAGGAACTAAAGGGAAGAGAGCGACTAGTCTGTTAAATGAACGGGGAAAAAATACAAATTTATCTCAAATAGAAAGAAAAAAATATCAGCACTTTTTTCATTTTATTTTCAACTATTTCGAGAGGAGGGGGCTGTAATTCGTACATCCCCCTCCCCATCTTTGGGAATGCTGTGATATCAATGGGGAAAAATATAGGGGTTAACGAGAGAATGGCTATTTCGTTGTATGACAGAAAAAAAATCATATTTATTTAAAAAAGTAAGGAAGAAACACTTTTTTATTTAATTTAAGACTTTTTCGGGAGGAGAGGGCCTATAACCCCATCAGCCCGCTTTCTCTTTTTTGGTGACCATGTGGACTAATATGGGTCTAATGAGAATGACTAATCCGCTGCATGACAGAAAAAAGTTAATTTGTTTTCCAAAAAAGAAGCAGCAAAAAATCAGCTTTTTTTTCATATCACTTTCGAAAATTTCGTCGGGGGGGGGGGGGGGTGCTGTAGTCCCATCAGCCCTTTCCCTTGGGTAGGCCTATGGGATATCACAACAAAGATAGTCACAATTTTAAGAAAATATCTAGTAGAAAAACTAATAGGAAACTAATAGAAAAATTGATGGATTGGTTTATGAGATAAAGGTTTGCAAACTTCATTTTTTTTATTTATGAATGTAATAAAATGTCTAAAAGAACCCCCCACCCCCCGCATTGATCATCATAAATTGTTTTAACTTGCCTCGTTAAGAGGAAAACACCAATAATTTCACTTGAAAACTATGTACTACGTTTATAGAATAAAATTTTAATCATTAGTTTTTTGAGAATGTAGGTCATTCTTTTTTTCGGGGGGGGGGGGGGAGCATGAGCTAAGGAGAGGTAACGCTCTTCCTTGATATTTGAAAGTCTTTTTGGTGAAAGATAATATTTGTAATTTTTTGCCAATTTTACTCATAATGGCATCCGAATTCCTGCCATGGTGAACTCGTTCAAATGAGGTGGCTATGCATGACCGTGCATTAGTCAGGCTCATAACGATAATTCTTAAGAACACTTTTCTAAAGCTACGTATATTGTCAGCAGAATTTATAAATACTATGCAATTAAAATGAGTGTAGCTAATATTAAAAACACATACAATACATAAAAATGCACTTTTAGTTATGTAAGTATCGCTCATAAGCAATAATGAAACCTAATTACTGTCTAAGGCTCTAAACGAGTTAATGTTGACATCTTTTAGTGTATCCTTGTAAAATATTTATAAATACTACCACTACATACTCTACATTTTACAGAAAACATGTTGTAAAATACCGCAGTAAATGGATGTGATTAAAGCACTGCCCAACTGGATCGTTACCCTATGGTCTCCGACTTTTGGAGCTCTGAAATTTAGTATGCAACATTAATGAAGCTGATATTTTAAGTCTATTTTATTCTAATGTTAATCTAACTAATCAGGGAAGCGCCTTATCAGAATGAACCTATTTACAGAATTTGCAGCAAATCGGATAAATCTGCATGAAAAATACATTCATCTAAATTAAGGGGATTATCCCCCGTCCCACCCCCTTATGCTTAACGAATGAATGCCCAAAACTAATCTGGAGAGCGCCTTATCAGAATGAACCTATTTACAAAATTTGAAGAAAATCGGATATTTCTATCAAGAGTTATCCCTTTACGTACATACAGTCGTGGAAAAAAAAAGTAAACACCCTCTACCTACTCCTCAACAAATTATCGTAGAAGAAAGTTACTGGCACCACATGATTGGCAATAAAGTTTACTTTTAAATGATATATATAGTATTTGCTTTGGGGGCCATCTACATATTAAAATGAACCATAACTTTGTTTTTTTCAATAGCAGTGCACAATTTTGCAGCATAAATGAACCCTACACCCTTCAATTAGCCTAAAAACAAATTTTTATGCAATTCGAACGATAAATTTCAGAGAAATTAATTATTTTAAAGCTAGCGTATTTTAGGGTCTGTATCTAAACTGAGGTTCAGTACTCGATTGTTGAACGATAGAGCCCCCTTCTTGATCAAGGCACCTTAAGCGCCACCCAAGCAGTAGTTCAAGACTGCTAGATTACAGGATAGCATAAGAAATTTCAAAATATCTAGTCACTTCTATCACAGAGGGCCCCTTAAACTATCATTTTGTCGTTTTTTAAGCATAATTCGAAAAGTACTTGGAAGAAAAATGTGAAATTTTGGATTTTCATAAAGCAGGACTCAATAAATCTAAATCCATCAAAAAATTGTAGGTTGCAATTCATACTTTTTTCGAATATTAATTTAATAATTCATAATTCATATCATAAACTTATAAAAATTGAGAATTCAACGTATTTATGTTTGGGTATTTTAGTATTATTGCTACACAAAAAATTAGCACATTAAGATTATAATTTCAGGAGATATTAATAAAAATATGAGAACGTAATTTAACATTAGTAGCACTTAGTTTTGAATGTTTACAATTCAAAAACTTATCGTTCAAATAACTTGCAATTTGGTGTCTAGGCATAGTTTGAACCGAAGATTTGAAATATCTTGTTAAAATTGGGTATTGCCATTGAAAAAAATGAAGTTCGGGTTCATTTTAATATGTAGATGTCCCCTAAGCAAATTTTATGTACATAATTTAAAAGTAGACTTTATTTCCAATCGTTCGTACCAGTAACTTTCTTCTACGATAATTTGTTGAGTAGTTAGTAGGGAGTGTTTACATTTTTTCCACGACTGTACATACATACAGAACCTGCGAGCACATTAGCTCTCAGGCATTGATAGTCTGTGAGCTAAAAATGAAAGGAAATTCATCAACAAACTTCCACAGTCTCAGCATTCCCACCTCAATATATATATATATATATATATATATATATATATATATATATATATATATATATATATATATATGGGGCATTCTCACAATCTTTTGACTTTTATGTCCCTGAATAATTTTTATTTTAGTACATATTCTTGTGTTTTTTTTATTTCATATACTGGGGAACAACCCATTGCATGATTGCATAATAATATTAACCAGATAAATAAGTTTTGGACGACGTTGGGGGTCTAAATATCAGGAAACTCCTATACCGTCCCGTGTCTCTGATGCTGATTTTTATGTTTTAAGCTGTCTTTCTAGGTTTACTCCTGCACTTTCCGAGATAAATAATAAAAGAAAATATTTAATCCAATGTTAACGACTGTTTCTAAAAATCAATGAACATTGTGGCTATCACTTAGTCTTAACATGATTTGCCTAAAAATAGGTAGTAATTTTCCTTACCGTCCCTTTTTGTCCCATTTCGTCCCTTTTTTTCTATACCGCCCCCTTTTTTTACCTTACCGTCCCTTCTTTAACAGCCCTTTAAGACAATGTTATACAAAAATTCTGTATTAAAAGTACTACATTTTTTTAATTTCTTATTTGAATATCCTGTGGGTGCTATGCAAATTCATTATAAGTAAAAATTTAGAAGAAAATAAAAAGTTATATTTAAGGCGGTTCTTTAAAAAAAATTTCAATAATAGTCTGAAACTTTGACACATTTTTAGACTAACTTTTAAATATAAAAGCATGCTATTTACAGACATAGTTATGGCAGTAATTTGTAATAGACATTTTTTTTTCAATAAATGAATCACTTCTTTAGTTATAAACGATTGCAGTATTTGGACGACACATTTCCTTTTCTGTATTGTGGTCTACGAAAATCGGCCAAAGACGAGATCGAATAAAATCCTACATTTAATGCAGCGCAATGTGCATAAGAACGCATTTTACCAAAAAAAAGATTATTCTTCATTTATATATTACTAGAAGGCTCTGCCCGTTACGCTGATCGGTTTCGCTACACTAACTTTGAAACAAATGAAAAATTTCAGTGAATTTGACCATGTGTTTTAAAGTAATATGGAACGTTATCTGTCTTTCTGTATTGCTGTAAACGATATGAATGTCATTGCGTTATTATATTATCTAATGTGTTAAGTGAAATTTGTTCTGTTAAGGATCGTTGATCATTTATTGTAGATTTGATATAGAATGATATGCAAAATGCTAAAATCTCCTCTAAAATTACCTAATTAACAGTACAAGTCCCATCAAAATCCATTTAGCAGAATTCACGTTATCAACTGCCGGAACGAAATTTCCAGTTTCATTTTATATATATAGTAGGTATTATAAATCCCCAATCTTTCACCAGATGCAATGATTTTCTGTCAAGTAAGCTGAGGTTACTCGATGATGCAATATTTTACCAATTCCTACACACAGCTCTTTAAATTACTCGATGATGGAATCTTCTGCCATGTGTTACGCAGCAATATAATTACTCGGTGACACGGTATTTTACCAATTACTATACACAACTATCTCAGTTACTCGATAATGCGATTTTCTGTCGATTTATACACACAGTGATCTAGTAAGTTACTCAATGATACGTTTTTTTTCTATTCCTACACACACTATCTAAGTTACTCGATAATGCAATCTACTGCCGTCCTTATCTACCTGACGCCGTTCTACCACCACAGCAATTTAAGTTACTCAACTATACGTTATTTTGTAAATTACTACACACAACTATCTCAGTTACTCGATAACGCGACCTTCTGCCCATCTATAACATAAACCAATCTAAGTTACTCCATGATAAGGTATTTTACCAATTCTTACACTCAACTATTCATTTACTCGACAATGCTAGCTTCTGCCCTTCTTTTCACACATTAAGCAAAGTTACTCGAATATATTGTCGTTTATCTCGTCATAATAGCACTGTGATAATATCATAATAAAAAAGAAAAGTGCCCAGGTAAACTGATGGCATTGAACTCACAGGCTATTCACACTAATTGTATATTATACTCTTATTTTAAAGAATAATGCCCCCCAAAAAATAAGTGAAGGGGATTAGCCCCCGTTTACCCCCCTTTATACTTAACCAATGAACCTCCAAATCTAATCAGGGAAGCTCCTTAAAATAATAAACCGGTATACCAAATTTGGAGCAAATCGAATAATCCTGCAAAAAACCCCATTTATCTAAATTAAGGAGGTGGACTAGTCCCCTTTTATCCTTAACCAATGAATCCCCACAACGAATCAGGGAAGCTCCTTAACATAATAAACCGGTATACCAAATTTGGAGCAAATCGAATAATTCTGCACGAAAAACCCGTTTATCTAAATTAAGGGGGGTGGACTAGCCCCCTTTCCCCGTTAATCCTTAACCAATGAACCACCAAAACTAATCAAGAATTTCCTTAACATAATAAACCGGTATACCAAATTTGGAGCAAATCGAATAATTCTGCACGAAAAACCCGTTTATCTAAATTAAGGGGGGTGGACTAGCCCCCCTTTCCCCGTTAATCCTTAACCAATGAACCCCTAAAACTAATCAGGGAAGCTCCTTAACATAATAAACCTGTATACAAAATTTGGAGCAAATCGAATAATTCTGCACGAAAAACCCGTTTATCTAAATTAAGGGGGGTGGACTAGCCCCCTTTCCCCGGTAATCCTTAACCGATGAACCCCCAAAACTAATCAGGGAAGTTCCTTAACATAATAAACCGGTATACCAATTTCGGAGCAAATCGAATTATTCTGCATGAAAAACCCATTTATCTGAATTAAGGGGGGGGGGAGTTAACTAACCCCCTTTTTCCCCCTTTATCCTTAACCAATGAACCCCCAGAATTAATCAGTGAAGCTCCTTAACATAATAAAATGGTACACCAAATTCGGAGAAATCGAAAATTCTGCATGAAAAACCCATTTATCTGAATTAAGAGGGGTGGGATAAACCCCCTTTTCCCCTTTATCCTTAACCAATGAACCCCCAAAACTAATCAGGGAAGTTCCTTGACATAATAAACCGGTAAACCAAATTCGGAGCAAATCGAATAATTCTGCATGAAAAACCCATTTATCTGAATTAAGGGGGGTGGACTAACCCCCCTTTTCCCCTTTTATCCTTAACCAATGAACTTCCAAAACTAATCAGGGAAGCGCCTTATCAAAATGAACCTAGAAAAAAAAATTTGAAGCAAATCGGATGTTTTTATCAAGAATTATCGTGTTACGTACGTACATACGTACATACATACATACATACATACAGAATGGGCGGGCACATTAGCTCTTAGGCTTTGATAGCTTGTGAGCTAATAAAAAAGAAAAGTGCCCAGCAAAACTGATGGCATTGACCTCACAGGCTATTCACACTAATTGTATATCATACTCTTATTTTAAAGAATAATGCCCCTCAAAAAAATAAGTGAAGGGGATTAGCCCCCGTTTACCCCCCTTTATACTTAACCAATGAACCTCCAAATCTAATCAGGGAAGCTCCTTAAAATAATAAACCGGTATACCAAATTTGGAGCAAATCGAATAATCCTGCAAAAAACCCCATTTATCTAAATTAAGGAGATGGACTAGTCCCCTTTTATCCTTAACCAATGAATCCCCACAACGAATCAGGGAAGCTCCTTAACATAATAAACCGGTATACCAAATTTGCAGCAAATCGAATAATTCTGCAAGAAAAACCCGTTTATCTAAATTAAGGGGGGTGGACTAGCCCCCTTTCCCCGTTAATCCTTAACCAATGAACCACCAAAACTAATCAAGAATTTCCTTAACATAATAAACCGGTATACCAAATTCGGAGCAAATCGAATAATTCTGCATGAAAAACCAATTTATCTGAATCAAGGGGGGTGAACTACCCCCCCTTTCCCCCCTTTATTCTTAACCAATGAACCCCTAAAACTAATCAGGGAAGCTCCTTAACATAATAAACCGGTATACCAAATTTGGAGGAAATCGAATAATCCTGCAAAAAAAAAAACATTTATCTAAATTAAGGGGGTGGGCTAACCCCCCCCCCTTTATCCTTAACCAATGAATCCCCAAAACCAATCAGGGAAGCTCCTTAACATGATAAACCGGTATACCAAATTTGGAGCAAAGCTTATAATTCTGCATGAAAAACCCGTTTATATAAATAAAGGGGGGTGGACTAGCCCCCTTCCCCCTTTATCCTTAACCAATGAACCCCCAAAACTAATCAGGGAAGTCCCTTAACATAATAAACCGGTATACCAACTTCGGAGCAAATCGAATCATTCTGCATGAAAAATCCATTTATCTAATTTAAGAGGGGCGGGCTAACCTTCGTTTTCCCCCTTTATCCTTAACCAATGAACCCCCAAAACTAATCAGGGAAGTCCCTTAACATAATAAACCGGTATACCAACTTCGGAGCAAATCGAATCATTCTGCATGAAAAACCCATTTATCAAATTTAAGAGGGGCGGGCTAACCTCCCTTTCCCCCTTTGTCCTTAACCAATGAACCCCAAAACTAATCACTGAAGTTCCTTAACATAATAAACCAGTATACCAAATTCGGAGCAAATTATATCATTTTGCATGAAAAACCCATTTATCTGAATTAAGGGGGTGGACTAACCCCCCCTTTCGTCCTTTATCCTTAACCAATGAACCCCCAAAACTAATCAGGGAAGTTCCTTAACATAATACACCGGTATACCAAATACGGAGCAAATCGAATGATTCTGCAGGAAAAACCCATTTATCTGAATTAAGGGGGGTGGAATAACCCCGTTTCCCCCCTTTATCCTTAACCAATGAACTCCCAAAACTAATCAGGGAAGTTCCTTAACATAATAAACCGGTATATCTAATTCGGAGCAAATCGATTGATTCTGCATGAAAAACCCATTTATTTGAATAAAGGGGGTGGACTAATCCCCCCTTTCCCCCTTTATCCTTAACCAATGAACCCCCAAAACTAATCAGGGAAGTTCCTTAACATAATACACCGGTATACCAAATACGGAGCAAATCGAATGATTCTGCAGGAAAAACCCATTTATCTGAATTAAGGGGAGTGGAATAACCCCGTTTCCCCCCTTTATTCTTAACCAATGAACCCCCAAAACTAATCAGAGAAGTTCCTTAACATAATAAACCGGGATACCAAATTCGGGGCAAATCGAATCATTCTGCATGAAAAACCCATTTATCTGAATTAACTAACTAACTAATCACTGAAGTTCCTTAACATAATAAACCGGTATACCAAATTCGGAGCAAATTGAATCATTTTGCATGAAAAACCCATTTATCTGAATTAAGGGGGTGGACTAACCCCCCCTTTTCCCCCTTTATCCTTAACCAATGAACCCCCAAAACTAATCAGGGAAGTTCCTTAACATAATACACCGGTATACCAAATACGGAGCAAATCGAATGATTCTGCAGGAAAAACCCATTTATCTGAATTAAGGGGGGGTTGAATAACCCCGTTTCCCCCCCTTTATCTTTAACCAATGAACTCCCAAAACTAATCGGGGAAGTTCCTTAACATAATAAACCGGTATACCAAATTCGGAGCAAATCGAATGATTCTGCATGAAAAAACCATTTATCTGAATAAAGGGGGTGGACTAACCCCCCCCTTTCCCCCTTTATCCTTAACCAATGAACCCCCAAAACTAATCAGGGAAGTTCCTTAACATAATAAACCGGATACCAAATTCGGAGCAAATCGAATGATTCTGCATGAAAAACCCATTTATCTGAATTAAGGAGGTGGACTAACCCCCCTTTTCCCCCCTTTATCCTTAACCAATGAACCCCCAAAACTACTCAGTGAAGTTCCTTAACATAATAAACCGCCCAACAAACACCTGACTTCGGGCCGCATGGCGTATTCGTTGCGGCCAAGGTGAGTTAAGGCCATTTGTAGCCAAACAATACTGTGCCGTAAGTGACGCGCCGCTAATGACGGCAGCTATCACCAAACAGATTAGGGATCGGAAGCGAGAAAACAGTTGCGTTTATTTTACCGGTCAGTCATTGAGGGCAATTTCCGGCAAGCATTTAATGTATCCTCATCGTTTAGACAGTAGAGGACTAATATTACCTACCCGGCATATTTATTTAAAGAGAGGAAATGTATTTTTTCTTCATTTCTTTTAAATTAATCTTAATTACTTTAAATGTGGGTTTTTGTAAAAATATAAATACGTTATGAGATTTATATTTAAAGCAGCAAAATAGATTAGATATTTTTTTTTAGTTTTAACATATTTGTACAAAATATAAAATAATATTTCCAAACTAATCTTCGATATCTTTGCATGGATATTTTTTTATTCTCATACTGAAAACAATGAATGTAAAACAAAATAATATAAGATTTAAAGTTGTGAATTCAGTGTAAAGGTAAAAAAAATAAAATTCCTTGCCTCTATTAAATTCCTAATGATTTATGCATATTTATTTGCTTTATTATCATTATTTCACTAATAAAAGTTATAGTTAAAGCCATATATATTTTTTCATAAGCATAAAAATAGTTAATTCAATGCCAGTTACATGAAAACCAATGTTAAGAAAAACGGAAGAATTACAGAACAAATTTAGATTAAAAAAAAATAACAATAAATAAATAAAATGTCAGTTACAAGTGCTATTTGTTTCATAATAATAATAATAATAAATAAATAAATAAGTTTGACTCTACATTTTTGCGAGAACGAAACACATATGTATATATGTATATATGAAGTACAAAGAAAGTCGCAAGCCAATGTTAAACCTATGGGTAGAGTTGAATTCAGGACGCTTTTCACCGGGAGGGATTTCTGCGGCTCTATGGGGGGGGGAGGGGGATTGTTCATATTGACCATTAAAAACACAAAATCTCAAATCTTCCGGGGGAGGACATCTCATTGCTCTGGGGGGAATATCCCCCCCCCCTCCCATCGCCACCTTCTGAATCCAACACTGTCTATGGTAGCGTTCTTTTCAAATTTGTAAAAATGAAAATAACTTTATAAAACAAAAATTCTGCAACCAAAGTCAGAAAAGTAAACACTAATCCGGTTAGAATTTAATCTCAGCTATTCAAAAATATATGACTTGAGAAATAAGTGAAATTTATTTATCATACTTTTAAGGACTTCTCATAAAAATATCCTCCATCCTTTCCCCCAAAACAAATACCGCTTTCGTATCGCTAAGGGGGTAAAGCAAGGTCAAGGAGAATCTTTCCTAGAATTACTCTCCACCCCACCCAGCTTTGGATTTTTTTTGCCGCGTCATTCGTGCTATTTGTGTACGGTGATAACAACTACAAGCGGTCACTACTCATTTCATTTCAATATATAGCATTGCATTGTACGTTTGCGTCCGTCCATAGGTATTGATTCGGTAAGTCTTTAAGTTATGTTTATTCATTGCAAATTTATTAATCGCAGAATCTATCTTTTGCATCATTTGATTTCAAAATTATTGTTTGATACTTATATTTTAGTTTTTCTGAATACGCAAGAATTTTTTACTCATACATTTTGTATCTTTCGGTTAAATTACATTAAATAGTTTATTTTATTTTATAGTCTTTATGAATGCACAAGAATTTTATAAACATACATTTTGTAATCTTCGATAAAGTAGTGCAAAATTCTTATCAATAGTTATTTTTCTTTATTTAATTAATTTTATTAATTTTTAAGCGATTGCCTAAATAACTTTTAAACGTTATAATTATCGGTATTACTTTCTTTAAAATAGTTTGCATTAGTGCAAATATAAAAATGTGACTATTTGTGTACGGTTTATAAAAGAAAGGTGTTTTATTTTCTTCTACCAGGAGAAAATATTTAAGAATTTATACACGAGAAAATTTGATTAACTAAAATTTTAATGAAATTTAGAAATATCAAGATTAATTTAATATATTTTTAAAATCAGTATTAAACTATTATTTACATTTCTAATAATTATAAATAATTTTCAAGGATTTTGAAAAAGTTGATAATATATTTTTTCTAATGTTTGTCTATTAAACTGCAAGAGAAATTTCTAAATATTATCCCAGAAAAGCAAAATTTAAAAATATATGAGGAATATTATACTGTCATTTGTTTACTACATAAACATTTAAACTTATTTGTATATAATATTTGAATGAAAAATTATCAGAAATGATGCAAAAATTTAGATTATAAGGATTTAATAAAACTTTGATGAATAAGCATAATCTAATAGATTTACCAACTAACCTGTGTAAAATATAGTGAAAGCCTAAGTAAAAATAATATCACAAACATGTCACAATTTAATATAAAGTATACAATAAACTATGTTAAAATCATGTATATTATTTAAGCATAAATTCGAAATTTATTCTTTAAAATAAAATACTTTTAAAAAGGTTAATTGAATGATAAAATGTTTTGGCAGGTTAAAAAAAAAATCCTATAATTGTTTAGATATACTTATCAAGAAAATCAAGTTACTTTAACTTGAACTTTTTCAAAAATGTTCAAAATACAATATTTGATAATGAATTAATTGATTAGTTATTTCTTCATTTATATACTTTATAAATTTTTATGAAATGCAACAATTTAAATATGCATTGCATATAAATTTTGTAAATATGTAAGTGAAGAAATAAACAAATAAATGAATGCATTATGTGAAGTATTGTGTTTGGAATTTTTTTTTGAAAAAGTTCAAAGTGAAAGAATTTGATTTTCTTGAAAAGCGTACCTAAATAATTATAAGATTTCTTTAATCCTGCAAAAATATTTTATCATTTAATTAGCCTGCTAAAAAGGTATTTTCTTTTATATAATAAATTTTGATTTATACCTAAACAATCATTATGGCACAACCGTGGCTAGTGATTACATTTTAAATAACCATAATAGGCTTTTTTGTGGGCAGGTTTGGGCTAAATTTAATTTATTACAACCATAAATGGTAGGACAAAGGCTAGCTTCTGGTTAGCTTTTATTTTTAATGGCCATTAAAATAATAATTGTGGGCAGTTTAAGGCTATCTAACACTTTTACTGAAAAGTTAGTGGCATGATTGAGGGCAACTTCTTGTACTTACGGCCAATTTTCTTGCGGCCTTATTGTGTCCAGCGTGACACTTTTTTTACGGAGCCGTAACTTTCATTGATAACGGGCCTCCATCGAACACTTTCGGCCAAGGGTAACGAACCCATCAGTGGTCCGAAAGTTGTGTGTTTGTTGGGCGGTATACCAACTTCGGAGCAAATCGAATGATTCTGCATGAAAAACCCATTTATCTGAATTAAGGGGTTGGACTAACCCCGTTTTCCCCCTTTTTCCTTAACCAATGAACTCCCAAAACTAATCAGGGAAGCGCCTTATCACAATGAACCTAGAAAAATTTTTTGAAGCAAATCGGATGTTTCTATCAAGAGTTATCACGTTACATACATACATACATACATACATACATACAAGCATACATACATACGTACATACATACAGAACGGGCGGGCACATTAGCTCTCAGGCTTTGATAGCCTGTGAGCTAAAAAGGGAAAAGATAAAGTGAGAGGAAGTGGGACTCGCAAGAATTCAGTCAATTGTTTTGTGAAATTTTTGCATGGCCTGCAGACCTACGTCGATTAATGTTTTAAATCGAAATTAAAGGATAAAGCAAATATGAACTACATACATAACCGATATAATATTTTAAATATTTTAATTGTAGTTGGTCATAGCTTATTCAGCCGGCTTTGCCTCTAGATACTGAAAAAAGGCTGTTTTTAGCTTCTTCTTTTTTTTTTTTTTTTTAGAATAGGAATGAAAAGTTGTGTTCCGAAATTTTTGCATGTTATTTATTATCATTCGAAGGATATTGCATTTTTTTTTAAATCAAAAATTGATTATGTGAATTGTGTTGCGTAGGTGATGCGCGTCGTGCACTTCCAACTGTGTGGGATCCGATAGATTACCGTAGTCGTCTGCAGTCGAGTTTTGTTAAAGATTATGAAAATAGATAAGATTGTCTGGGACTTCAAGTATTTTGAGGTCAAGAAATCGAAAATAACAAAATGGTGGTCATTTCAAAAAAAGTTTCTTTTTGGCTCCCTTTTTCGCACTTTGCGTAATTTTAAATTAAATGATTTTTTTTTTTTTTTTTTTTTTGTATAAAAATGGCTGAAAGTGGTTCAAAACTTAATAAATTATGTCCCCTTTAATTAAAAATAAATTACAAGATCGGTTTAATAATTTTTTTGCGTTCTGATCCCGCCCAGTTTGAAAAAACTTATTTTACATAAAATGCATTTTTAGTGCTCCAAAGCAGTAAAAACCTACGAGCGCGTTCTGCTAAAGCAATCAATAACTACGAAAGGTCTTCGAATTCGGCCAAATAATTTTACAAGGGTAATCTACAGACTATAGGGAATAGAAAAAAAAAAAAAAAAAAAGAAAAAAGAAAAAAAAAAAAAAGAAAAATTGATTTTTTGAACCGAAAAAAGGAAATACCCTCTTAAGGAAAAATGTATAATAACAATAAAATTAAGCTGTTTTAAAAAGTTAAATGAAACCATAAATACTAGTACATAAAATAGGTGCATTCAAAACAGTGTTCTTTTGCTCTTTTCCCTATCATATCTCAATCGCATAAAAAGGTTTTACTTCTTTGACTGCCTGGTATAGTGCATATATATTATCAGATTCAACATACTTTCCGTTTTATCTCTGGGGATACGCATAATTAAGTAACAAACTTTAAGTTTTTTCATAACAGTCAATGCGTTATATATATTTTGAATCTAACGGCTACTTACTAAAATTTAAAATATTCAATTATTATTTTTTTCTTCATATGTAATAAATATAAATGCTGTGTTCAAATTTCTGGACATTGTTACAAAATATTATTCGTGAAGCAGCATTGTTCTGAAGACTTATATATGTTTCGGAAGTATGTCCCCTCCCTCCCCTCCCCAATATACTTGTTTTCAATTTTGTGTTTTGTTGAAAGGTATTATCAGTAACATTCAGCGAATAATTTGGAATTATATAAAAATATTAAATCGTCCTGCCATGTGATATACTAAACTTTCATATAAAAGCAAATATCTTTAATAATAATAATAATAATAATTATGGGCATAGCTGAAGTTAATAGCCAAAGCAATAATAAAGGTTTCGCTACTTACAGCAGCCTTTTCGATTCTGAACATTTCAGTGGTTTTAACGATTATGTAGACTACTTACCTGTTAAATTTGTGTTATATTAATGTTATTAATGCAATTTTTATTATTTATTAATAAAGTTTCTTCATTATAAAAAACCAGCCGGAAATAAATGCTAGACTATTTATACTGTTTCGTGTGTAAATGGGCAAATCTTTTGTAATCGGAAAGAACAGCGCAATTTGTTTATATAATTGTTCTATCAATATAACAGAGTATACTTATGCATACAATTCTCTCGATTATTTTTCATAAAAAAGGGAAAAACTAGACAATTTCGAAAACAAAAAAGCTTCCGAAAATTTCAAAATACTATATATATAATCTATAAATTGACTGATAAATTTTGCCAAAAAATTACTACATAGTTCTACCCACAGTCAAGCTTAAAAAGTATTTAAGAAAGAAAAGATTATTTTCTCAATTAAACAAATTTAAGGAATATTGATATGAAAGGAACATTTATTATTTTTATTTTCCGATAAATGAATTACATTTTGATTTAAACTACTTTTGTTTCATAACGACATTTACAGGGCTGTCCTATCAAAAACTTTTGTTCAAACTGGCAATTTTAACAGCATTTTCTTAATAATCCCCTTTTTTTAGCGGAAAATGGAAGATAACAATATTTATTCAGCTTCGAAATAAGAGCGCGTGCCAATTTCACGCGTTTACGTAAAAAATTGAATTGATGAATGCGTCATAAAACTGCCAGATTTATTTGAGAATATTAATATTATCAAATGGAGAGATTCAAAAAGAGTTTAACCCTTTATCTACTGATGGTACTTATAAGTACCATTAAAGTCACTCGTTTTAAAATTCCTTTAATAGTACATCAATTAGTTGTAATGCAGTTTAGAATGAGTTATAGATACATTACTTTATCTTGTTACAAAAGTATTATTTGTTACACAAAACAAAAGTATTTTTAAAAGGGGGATTTCTTTTGTCTTTGCATCTTTTGAGCTTTCTTGGCGTTGGGGGAAGGGGAAGGGGTTGATTAATTCGGAAATATTTGTATGTTGCAAGAATATTATATTTTTACATTTCCTAATTCTACAAAATACTAACAAAATATTTAAAATGAAATATTTGAGTGGGGTTATAAATATTGCACAAAACCCCTTTAAATTCAAATTTAATTAATCCTTCTAAATCTTTCAATACTTCTAAAATCCTTCTAAAATTTATTAAATGATTATGTAAAACTTCTAATGTAGTTTAAACAATTCACGAAAAATGCTTTAGAAGATAAAATTTTCATGGATTCATAATTCAGTACATAAAGGGTTAAAGCGGAATATCACATTCATTTTGATAAAACAATAATTTACTAAACATGTGCATAAAATTTACATAAAATAATTTCCTCATATATAATTAGGTTTTAAAAACTTCACCTATTCAATTATGATGGTTAAAACATACATAAAAAGATATTAATGTTATCCTTAAATAGAGGGTAATTTTAATCCTCATAAAAATCCGTCGAGAAATGCATGAATAAATGTCGTTTCGGAAGTTTTGTATTGAGTTAAAAAATGTTTCTTATCGGTACGGAATCTCTATATGCATTAAATTTATCATATGAAAAAGAAAAAAACAATGGATATGTTCTCTAATCCCCCCCCCCCCCCCGCGCCAGTATTAGATTAAAGATTTCAAAAATCTTAAGGTAATATTCTTTACTAAAATCTGGATGACTTATTTCGCTAAACTCTGACAATTAATTTATAACAGAGTCGTTCTGATTCGTGCTCACATACATAAATACTTTTTTATTCTAGAAAATAATATGAACCTTTAATTTTGTAACTAAAAATAGATATAAAATGTCTCTTTATCATGATGTTTCGTTTTATCTATATTGCCCTTTATAATTGAAATTGATACATCTTTTAAATAAAGTTTGCGATTACAAGTTTAAAAAAAAGAAAAGGAAAGAAACTAGAAATGAAATAATGAAAACTGAAATTTAAATCAAAGAAAAAAAAAAAAAAAAAAACACCAGTGGCCGAGAGGTTACACATTTCAAGAGACAAGTACGCACTGAGTAAACTTATACATAACATTAGTATATACCCCACTTCATTCTCTGGCAATTAATTGTCAAAGTTCAAATCGTCAAAAAAATTCATCCTAATTACCCCTGCCTCCCCTAATTGTTTTGTCATCTAAATTGTTTTCTCAACGTTTAACCGTAATTTAATAGATTTAAACCGCAAAATTTAATAGGGTATTTAACACTCTTTATTTTTTACTTTTATTTATATTTCTACATTTTAGCTTTTGAAATATTTCACTGTTGTAGTTCCCCTATAATAACTGTGAAGATCAAAATAAAAGGAACCTTTGCTCTTATAATAAAATAACGGAAGCTTTCTTATATTATGAGGTGTTTTACTCAGCATGCCTTTTCAGTTGAATCAACTGGATATACAACTTTCATACAAGTTTGCTTATCTTGGAATTCGTGCAGAGATCTGTTGTCTATGATGTTTCGGGGCGGGTTGGTAAGACATGTGCAAAGTGTAAATCATTATAAATGGAATGGATTCTACTAAAGAAAGTGCATGCGCGTATTGGAAACTTGGGGGAAGTTCTATAGAGAGAATCCTAGATTTTAAAGGATTCTTCTTTTAAAAATTAAGACTATCAAGATTTTTTAATATTGGTTCCTTCAAAGAAATACTTACAATGATATTTAAAAAGAGATATAACTCATAGAGTCAATGATGTATGTAATAATCCCAATGTTGCATCTCTTCCTTGTATGATCTTTTAAATTTATTCCAATGACATTTTCATTTCATTATAATTATCTCGCAAGACTTGCAATAAAGAAATGATAAAGTATTTTAAATTCGGAAAATAAAGCGATAAATGACTTTTTTTTATTAATATCCTGATCTCACTTCCAAATTTAAATTAATTGCGTTGCAAGTAGTTTTGCATTATTATGATTCAAAAAATGTGCGTAGATTTTGTGTTGAATTACTCAATTTATGTATGTACGCTCTCATTATCAAATTAAATTTTTTGAATTCCTGAATTCGACTTGTTTACGATAAAACTTTAATTTACACTCTCTCAGTAATAAAGAGAATAATTTTCGAGAAATGAATAGTTTTATTTAAAATTTGAATGCTTAAAAAATATGTCATTACAATAAGTAAACTAAATTAAATACTCAAAGAAGAAAATAAAAAGCCTTAGCACATTGCTTAAATCAGAAACTTTTTTAAAAGAAATATTTACGCACACTTTTAGGGTTCTGTACTTAAAAAGTAAAAACGGAACCATTATAAGATCACTCCTGTGTCAGTCTGTCACAGCCATTTTACTCGTAAACTATGGAACATGGAGAGTTCAAATTGGAAGAAATAATAAAGACTACTGACCCACATATTTTCAGATTATTACACATTTATAAATATATTTAATAAAAATGTGGGGGTGGGGGGCAAATTATGTTATTTTGAAAAAAAAAAATATTTTCTTTGTATGTCATGCGGGATATCGCCTGAAAGCTTTCGTAACGCTGAATTCAAAAATACATTTCTTTTAATTCTAGGTATTATATTCTTAAAGATATCGTCGAAAATGTAGCGCAGAAATATGTCCTCCCCCCCCCCCCCCCCATTCTAATTCCGAATCTACTGAAACTAAAATTATGAAAAAATTAGAGGTAGTAGATGTTAATTTAAACCTTACAGGAAAATTATAGCGATTACTCTAGGTCACATAGTTTCTGAGAAAATCTCATTCATCCGTTATACACAAATTTCCATTTACAGGCATTCAGCAAAAGTGTTGAGCAGCGCTGGAGGTACCTATCGTAGCAGAAGTATAAAAGCATTGTTGGTCATGATTTTCGAAAAAAATCGGCAGTAATTAGCCGAGATATTAACCGTTAAAGATATGGGCGGTTTGGACATACATAATGACAGAGGCGGCGTACCCTATGTACCATCGGCTTTTAAAGCCTAGTTAACAACTTTTAATGTTATATATGTATAATGCAATGGCCAGTAACAGTATAAAAGCAATAAACGTCAAATTGTTAAAAAAACAGACTAATGCAAGGGGTCTCGGGACTCTTAAAGCTTCAAAAAATTTTTAATTTTAAATTTTTTAGATGTTAACCTTCTACTTTTTCTGAACATTTTAATATAATTGTTTCCTTCAAATTCTCATTAGAAGATAAGTTATGGCTTTTAGAATTATACCCGCTCAATAGCTGAAGTGGCATTTTCGAAACTTTTGAGTCATTTTTCTCCAAATCACTTTTTTGGGCAAAACGCGCACTTATATCTCAAACTTATGAATATTTATTTTCATGAAATTTTCAAAATATGCGTTCCATGTTAATCTGTATAAACTGAACCTAAAAGGTCCTTTTTATTCTTAAAAAAAAAAAAATTGTTTGAGTGATTATGTTGTTGAAATTTTCAAAATTTTGTATTAGCTAAATACACCTTTGTATTAAAAATATAAAAATGCTTTAAATATAAATTTATTTAGGTTCAGGATAATTACTACAATCTGAAGTATAAGTAGGTACCAAGAATTTCATTCTAATTGCAATTTATTTTGAAATCCTGCGCTTAAACTGTTATAACAATTTTTTGCTCGTCAAATGTCTGACAGTTTGGAGCTCTCTTTAAATGCTAATTATGCATCTTGCATTTTTTTAAAATACATTAAATAACAGAAAATACTTAAATCTTTCATCCCAATGAAAATTGTGTTTTTAAATCATATGCATTTTAATATATTAAATGTTGAAAATGTCTTTTTTTTTTTTTTTTTTTTTTTTTTTTCCATTTTTTCCAATTTTGAGAGCCCTGAGACCCCTTAATTAGAGTGAATTACATAAATAGTATGGGATTGGCGACTATTTTGCATTGAATGTATCTTTCAATACGCCTCGAGTGACTTTAAATTTAATTATAAACCTATCTGGAAAAACGCGGCAAGAACTAAGGCGGCATTGCAAATTTGTGACTTCCTTTCGAAGCGCGCTTAGCACAATGCCAAATGTAAACTTTGAAAAAATGCTTTATTTTAGCTACACTGTAGAAAGAATGGTTATTACTATGCTAAATTTAGTTTTATGAAATGACAAATGAAGTTTAAATATGCACTGCTTATATTGTCAGTACCGAATTAAGTTCATTATAAACAGATTAAGTTAATTTTAAACTAGTCGGATGTGTCAATCCCAAAACTTTCTTTTATCTCATACATGTTAATACTTTTGATAAATGCAGCACAGCAGTGCCACCGGTTAGATGATTTATACCAAAATCTAATCAAGGACAATTTACGTGAACTTCTAATTGAATTTGAAATTTATATCCGTGTGTTAGTTTTTGAGATAGAGCTATTGCGGAAATCGTGAAAAGTTCTGCATAGCAGCGGGCAACTTGGGCAATTTACACCAAAAACTTATTAGGAAAAATTTATATCAGGGACTAACTGAATCTAAAATTTGATGAAAATTCATATATTAGTTCTAGAGATACAGCTATTGCGGAAATCGTGAAAATTGCAGCATAGTAGCGCCACCTGTTGGACGATTTAAACCAAAAACTAAACTGCACTAATATATATAAGTCGGGCTAATTGAATCTGAAGGTTGTTGAAAATTCGTGCATTGTTCCTGAGATAGAGCTATTGCGATAATCATGAATAATGCAGCTTAACAGCGATTTACACCAAAAGGTTATCAGCACTGAATTATATCAAGACTAACTGAATCTGAAGTTTTCAGAAAATCCGTGCTTTAGATCTTCAGATATAGCTATTGTGAAAATCATGATTAATGAAGCATCGCAGCGCCAGCTGTTGGGCGATTTTCACCAAAACGTAATCAGCACCAATTTATATCAGGGACTAACTGAATCTAAAATTTTATTAAATTTTGTTCAATAGTTCTTACGATAGAGCGCCCACAAAATTTTTGTCACACACAGACAGAATCATAGACAGAAATTTTGTAAAAACATGTTTTTCATTATCTCTGTCCCCTAAAACGTATAAATCCATCGAAAACCGGAATTCAAAAATTTTCACGAATCCAATACTTTCTTCTTGTAAAGATAGAAGAAAGTAAAAATGAGTTATACAGAATAGGTATAATTGTTATTACTTTGGTTCACATCTTTCTGAACTTTCATGGTATATCCATTTACATTTTTCTAGTATATTCTGTTATACACATACTTTGCATAGTTTTTTACAAATTCTTAGTATTCTTTTAGCAAAGGTTATTTTTTTAAATACAATTACCAGTTATATTTATTGTACGGAAACCCTCTGTGCGCGAGTAATACTCGCACTTGACCGCTTTTTTTTAAATCTATTTTGAACTCTAAATATTTTTCTTTTCCTATAAAAAATAGCGCTGAGATTGATTAAATTATATGTTGTTTTATGCAGAGAAATTTGCATAAGACGCATTCAGAAATTCTACTTTTTAAAGTATGAAGTGCTTATTTAAATCAGTCAATTTACTATTTGTTAAAATCTAACTAAATTAGGATACTTGGATTTACGGAACCGGTTTCGAAAGTGAAAGTATCCTAATAATACTTTTTAAAAACCTCTACACATAATACAAAAGTGAAAAAAGTTCTTTGTAAAGATCGACCTCAGCAATACAACACAAGAAACATTTTAAAATATTGAAATGCAAATGAGATACTTTAAAAAAATTGTTACACAGAATTAACATTAGCGATCGGGTGTTTTCGCACGAGTGAAGTAGCCTCTTAAGAGCAGGGCTTAATTTCTAACAAAAAAAGTATCGGAGCCCTCAGGTCCGAAACTAGCCTTTTTTGCCCCCGTGGCAAGCATGGATTTTGGCGCCCCCCCCCCTCCCCTCCCTCTTCCGCAAAGTACATTTACAAAGAGAATTTTACTAATTTTCTAATAGCCGACTTATTTTAAAATTTAAAATATGTAATACTGAACTACGTAATCTACAATGGCGGATCCAAGGGGGAGGTCACGGTGGTCATGACTCCCCTCTGAACACCAACAAAAATATTCTAAAGATCATTTTTAAAATGAAATATACAGTTAGAGTCCCGATTATCCGAGTCCTGTTTAACCGAGTTTCCGTTTTCACAGAGTTATTTTCTTCTGATGGACTGATGGCTTCTATTATTATGAAACAGACATTATAAATGAAGTGTTAGGTGAAGATGAAAGAGCAGTCGTAAAAAGTTAGAACTCTGATTTTCTGGTCAGAATGGGAAGAAAAAAAATGGCCGCCATTTTTTTCTTCCCATTCTGACCAGAAAATCAGAGTTCTAACTTTTTACGACTGCTCTTTCATCTTCACCTAACACTTCATTTATAATGGTTGTTTCATAATAATCTTAGGTAATATTCTGTATAGAAAACTAAATGAACTGTTTAAATAAACTTTGATAATTAATTCTTAATGTAACTGATCTGGTTGATACTCACATAAACAAGTAGAGTGGCAGTAATTCGTATGTTTTATCCTGATAATCTTTTACTTTCTAAAATTTTTACTGAGAGTACTATAAAGCTAGAAATATTATTAAATATTTTTTTTTTCAAAGAAAATAACAAGAACTCATTAATTTTGTTACCAATAATAGTTTTTTAAAAGAGTTTTGTTCCTTTGTCATAATGTTTCGCTTTACCTGTAACACATATTTAAACATTCGTTTGATAACTGATGCATCTTTTTTCACAAATTTTAAGATGCAGAAAAAAAGAAGCAAGAAAAAACTGTCGATTTTCTAATACTGTATAATATATATATACATTTTATTAAGTTGAAATTTATCTGAATATACACTAAAATCCTGCATTATTTTGAAAAATGTTTCTTTAAATGAAATATGAATATGAATTCTTATTTTGATTTGCTGTTCTATTCTAGTTGGATTCGAAAATTCATTTATGATCATTTCAGCTTCTTGAACGCAAAACGATTCAAAAGTTTATACTGTAGCGCTTTTTACTCACTTGCATTCCGTGTTGTACATGTTTGTTCCTGTCAGAGGCTTAATTAATGGTTTTCAGTGGGACATTCTCCCTATGTCTGCTTATATTAGATAAAAGGGCAGGCGAAAGCAGGTTTCCAATTGCCAAAATACTATATACATTCTTTCTTTTTTTCCGTTCTTGGATCAGTTAGGTATTAAAACTAGTGTCTGGTATGCCAATCTCGAGAACTAATCCGTAATTTCAATAAGATTCCATTCAGATCAGACTTATTGACGAAGAAATTTTTTTTCATACTATGAAAAACAATTTTAGTAAATCAGATTTTGATAAATTGATAGGTGTTTTTGTTTTTAAAAAAGTTCCTTATTATATATCGTAATAATATTTCGTTTCCTGTGTTATACACTTCTAAGTGAATTTCTTTAATGTCTTTTGGCAATATCAAGAAGAAAACTTGATTTTATGAAGTTAATATAGTACATAATAACTTTACGAAGATATAAATGTATTTTTATGAAACCATACAAAAATATAGTTAAGTTTTTTTAACAAACGTCTTAGAACATCCATTTTTAAAAATCATTTAATTTTTAATTATAATAAAAATTATTGCAGTTAAAAAACAGTAATATTTTAATTGCAATAAAATTACATATTTTAGAATACACAGAGAAAAATATGATTTTTCTTGATGAAAATAATAACAATATGAAAACATATAAATACCTATTTAATTACCCCTCCCCTCCCATAAAAAAAAAAAAAAAAAAAAGAAAAAAAAGAAAAGAAAAAAAAAAAAAAGAGGAACATGATGTGATTATTTGAACTTATTTGAACGAAAAATTTCATACGAGCTTGTATTGTACCATAATATACGATTTTGCTAACATAGCTTCAAAAATAACCAATAAAATTAAGTTCCCTAATAATGAAAATTAATAGGAAAAAAGAATTGAATTTTTGATTCAGACAAAGGCTAAATCAACTTACTGTCATTGTAAAAATTCTGAGACACACAACTGCTCGCATCTAATCTCTTGGTATTGGGGCGAAGAATGTTTCATTCTCCCGAAAAAAGGCCGCCTTTTGTATTTAAAAAACTGTAGTTTGTTATAAATAAATGTTCAAAAACTCTTATCTAATTTATAATAATTTTAATGTTTTGTTTTTTCAATATATTGATATATTGAGTATTTTAATATTAATTATTTATACCTGAGATAGACTTTCTTAAATATACTGAAACGATAAAAAGTCCAGCGATAAATTTTTAAAAGCATCCCAGCATTAAATCGAGGTTTACTAGTACACAATAAAAATAAAACCAATAATTAATTGTATAATAAAATTTTTGTTCTAATAATACATGAATGAGTGGTTAAAAAAATGAAATTCTGAAATTCATATAACTTCAAATTTTATTTTAGGACAGAAAGTTTTGATACACAATTTTCTCATAGAATAACGACATAAAGCCCTTTATAAATTCAAACAATACAGAGTGAGATTGAAAAAAAAAAAAAAATGAGAGCTTTAAGAAATTATATAGCATACTATAACAAACAATTTTTTTTAATATGAAATAAGGATCGAAAAACACATTCTTCTGAGAAAAATACAGGGTGTCTCATTCCAGACAGAACATAAGTTTTCCAAAACGTTTATCACTGAAAGAGCCATATTACAGTCAATTTTCACCAGATTTGACTTGCATTGTGTGAAATGTAAATGTAAAATGCGAATTTGTGGAAGTTGCCCTTATCTACCCTTAAACAGTATTGAACTAGATGCTCCGTAATTGGAAGTATAGTTCGCATTGCATATGGTGTCACTGACTGAATTACCGCTCACTTCCAGAACTTTTTGCACCGCCATTACATTTCACATAAAAAATATAAATGAGAAAATAAGTTCTATTTATTATTCAGTTTTCCGTTTCTTCAGACGAAGACACTCACGAGCTAATGCTAAAGCTCTGGGGAGGGGGGGGGGGGGTGTTCTTTTCAAGTATATCGTGTGTATTTCGACTTTATTATTATTATTTTTTAATTGAATAGCTTAGGCATTTACATTCGCCCGTTTTTTTTTTTTTTTTTTTTTTTTTTTTTTTTTTTTTTTTTTAAATAAAGTTACCTCTATTTTCGGAACGGGATCCGAAAGTGAAAGTGTCGTTATTTCCTCCAGTTACTGTTCATTAAAAAATTTTGAATTTCAGAAACAGGGTTTTTTTCAAATTAAGGGAGGACGTACTTGTCATAGCCAAAAACTTTTTGGTTCAATTCTATGCATAACTTCATACACTATTTGATGGTAAAATGACAACAGACACACGAACATTCGGGCACACGGACAGACAGACATTTTCTATAAACATGTTTTGGGGATCTCTGATCCCTTAAATGTATAAATCCGTCGAAAAAATTTCGATTACATAATATGTATTCATTATGTTTATTCATAAGTGTATATTAATGTATTCTTATTCATATCGATTTTTCCTCTTGTTTATGTATTCGATGCATTTCTGATTATGTATAGTGACAACTTATTTAAGAAATATTTAGTGCCTTTTTTATGATAGATAATTAATGATACAGATAAATAATTATAATAAATTATTTCGTGATTTTAAGTTAAAATTTAAATTTTCAATGCATATGCATGCAATATTGTTGATGTTGACTATTAAATAAAGAGACGTTACGTGGGTTTATCGGTATTATTTTAAAATTTGAATAATTATAGAAAAAATTATATGCATTTTATAAAAAAAAAAATATACAAGAGTATGAATTCTATTTTATTTTACTTTCTTTAAAAGAATATCTTTTCTAAAGGTAAAACACAGACGAAAAGGGGCACAATATCATTTTCTTCATTCCAGAAACTTTTTTAACAAGCATCTGTGCCAGTCCCTAATCGCTCTTAGCGAATTTCCCCCTCCTTTGTACATGTACATCTGGTCAGCAGTTATGTGCTAAAAGGTGTGACTTGAAATTTCGTGGAAATGAAAATGATAACTAGCTATAATGACTGCACTGTTGTAGTATCCTTACTCTGAGTTTAAAATGCAGTTTTTAAAACAGATTAAATAAAAAAAACTTTTTAATAACATTAATGTATTTTATTATGAGTTAAAAGCATTAAAATTTCTGTTAGGCATAATTTTTTTTCCCCTTTAATAACAAATACACATGTTTCATTGCAGTACGTATAAATGATTTCAGAATATGTTTTCTTTATTATTTTAAATATGCATCAATAGCAGTTTTAAATGTTGATTTAATATCATTCTGCATTAAAATTTAAACAGATGAATAAATTAGTCTTAAACTTTTCTAATTAACGTCTTATAACATTTATTTTTGTAAAATATTTACTTTTTAACGCTTTCCACCACTTTCCACATGGTTGAAAAGTGTTTATGAATTGGGTTTGTCTCTCTGTCAGTGCTGTAACGCGTGTAAATATACTCGGATTGCCATGTAATTGATATACGTTATTGATGCTCATTATGGCATGTTCGGTATTGAAAATGAAGTATGTACCATTCATAGTTCATTTACAAGGGCACTCAAAAATATTCCGCTACATTAAGGTCTATGGAGAAAAATCATTTGCTGTGTATTTTAATAGTGCTAAACATAATGAAATTTATATACATTATTAAGGCGCACTTGAAGATGGTTACTATATAATTACAGTACGTGTACTGAGAGCTGTAAAGTATTTCGTTATATTATGATCTATGAAGAAAAATCGTTTGCGACGCATTTTATTGATATGAATTTATGAAATGCACAAATGCATGCTTTCTGTAGAATATGGAGTGCAAAGCATTTATCATTCATTTACAGGGTCCGATTATATAATGGTCGCCGGGGAAATACTGTTCGCAGCGTATGTAAATTATCTTGCACTATTACAAACGGGATGAATTTGTTATGCATTACTGAGGTTTACTACAAAATATTTTTCAGTAGAATATGATGCGTGTAAAATGATGTGCGAAAAAATATGTTCTCATAGTTGGCAAATTTTTTGAGACAGCGTAGTGGCAAAAATGTTGTTTTTGGTAGGGCATTAACTCAGGATTACAAATTAGGGGGGAAACACTGTTTGGTACCTAAAACATTGTACAAATGCCTTATCTGTTAGAAAGATGAGAGTTGCCAATTGCAGAAAAAAGAAGAAAAATCACGATAACACCTTTATATAACTTTTAATGCACATATGATAGGGTATTCTTTTAGATATAATTTTCATGATCCAGCATTAAACCGTAAGTCGAGCTGTCTTTTTTTTTTTTTTTTTTTTTTTTTTTTTATGAAATACATATAGGCATATGCGTTCTTGAGACCTAACAACGCTAATTACTGATTAATTGTCTTTGTATTGTACGATATAATAAAGCTATGTAAATAATGAAACTAATCAACAAATTTTTTAAAAATTTTGTCTATTGATTCCTCTCCTTCTAACTTGTTGGATTATAGGACATGCCTTAATCTCTACCCCTGATAATTCAGATCCAGTTCAATAGCCTAGTTTGATAGTGTTAAAGCATACACTGTAAAAAAAAAAAAAAAAAATCCGACCAGTTTTCCTGTAGGAATCGGAAAAATAGCTGCTCTTATCGTACCGGAAACTTTTCCGACCTAACTCGGAATAAAATCCGTAAAAAAAAGGAAATAGTCAATAAAACGGTATTTTACGGATTTTACTCCGATTTTACGGATTTTATTCCGAGCTGGGTCGGAAATTTTTCCGGTTCGATAAGGAAGGGCAACTATTTTTCCGATTCCTACTGAAAAACTGGTCGCATTTTTTTTTTTTTTTTTTTTTTTTTTTTTTTTTTTTTTTTTTACAGTGTATAGATTTGAGAGACTTCAAGTTTATGAATACTTTGACCAGGGCCCCGATTCCCTAGGTCTCAATCTAGCCCCCCCGGTGAATACTTATAATCAGTTTAATTTTCCTAAACTATATTGATAGCGTTACGAGGCTATTCACTCAAGCGAAAACACAAGCTCGCTAACGTTATTCTTATGAGAGATTTTTTTTTTTAATATCTCGTTTGCATTTCAATATTTTAAAAAGATTTCTTTTTTTACATTGAATAACTGAAGTCAATCTCTAGAAAGCCCGTTTTTTACTTTTTCGATTTTGTTTGCATACTTTCACTTTCGGAACTAGTTTGAAAAGTAAATGTATTCTAAATAAATTCTCCAGTGCTGTACAAAGTTATGCAGCTATCCAATGCAAAATAATAATAATAATAATAATAATAACAATAATAATGTACAAATATTGAAATGCAAGCGAGATATTTAAAAAAAATTCTCTTATAGGGATAACATTAGCGAGCGTGTGGTTCCGCGTGAGTGAAGTACACTGTAAAAAAAAAAAATCAGACCAGTTTTCCTGTAGGAATCGGAAAAATAGCTGCCCTTATCGTACCGGAAACTTTTCCGACCCAGCTCGGAATAAAATCCAAATAAAAAAGGAAATAGTCAATAAAACAGCATTTTACGGACTTTATTCCGATTTTACGGATTTTAATCCGAGCTGGGTCGGAAATTTTTCTGTTACGATAAGGGCAACTATTTTTCCTCAGAGTAAATATTAAATAGAGAGCTCATCCCCGTTACTTTCGCTCGTAAAAAGTGGGGCCAGGATGACCCACGTGACAGTTGGCATTTGGCGATGAAAGGTTACTAGAAGCAACGCTAGTTTTGTCGCTTTATTGCAGCTCTTGGCAGGAGTGCAGTATTTTTTTGCTGTGATTCAGAAATTTGAGAGTTGACAGAAATACAAATCAGTAGTAAAAGAAATCTGAATGTACACCGGATATTTATCCTAATGTTTTCTTTATCAATGAAAGATTGGCTCATCAGTAATAGTAAATAAATAATAAAATTATGAAACTTTTATTTAGGCAAATATGTATGTATATATTTAATTAATAATTTAGCTGTTTTCAATCTTTGATATGGTTTTGTTTATATATTTAATGTCATTAAATACTTTTTTTTTTTTTTTTTTATTAATACAAAGTAAAAAAAGGACAAAAAAAGAATAAAGAAATTAGTTAAGAAGTTTAACTTTGTGTGTTAGAAGGCCAAAGGATAGGGGGAGGAGGGGGAGAGAAAGGTGAAATTTCGAGGGAAGTGAAATTTAGGTGATGAATTATTTACCTATTATTACTACAAAATTACAAATTTAACAAACAGGTCTTTTTTGTAAATTAAAAAAATTTAAAGAATTTAATAATTATTTTAATTGGAAAACGCTATTACACAAAGGACATTTTAATTGAAAAAAAAATGTCAGCTTTAAGCTTTCTGAATTCATGAAATGTTTATTGTTTTTCTTTCCAAAAAAATACATCTATAACAACACATTCAGTTAAGGCTGTTCTTAACTGCTTCGCTGAACAAGCGCAAAACGTTCTGACACATTTACAAATTCATTTTTTAACGGAAAGATATTAAATTGGAAAGCCTGGCCATGGCAGCGATTTGGAATTGAACTGGTTTTTCCATTTTTTGCTCAATCAATTACCCATTGAGTTATAAGCGATATCGATCGCGTGACAAACCCGTTTTTCGCCTGCTCTTTGATGATTTTTCTACTTTTGCGCGGAAATTCGGTTCAAAAGGTCCACTTTGACATTATTTTCTGAAAGATCTATTGCGTTTACAAAAAAAATGAAAAAAAAAAACAGCTCGATGACATAGTTTCTGAACAACAACACCAACTAGTTTAATGCATTTTCGAACCAAAATAAATTAAAACTTATGTCAGGAAGTTGCCCTTTTCGATTTGAGAACAGCCTTAATTGAAATGTTTAACTGAACTCAAACTTACACACATAATTTTATTTACAAATTTTGCTTCATGGATGCAAGTTTATAAATAATAACTTAGTACACAACTATAACACACATACAGGAATTATTTTACAATATAAATTGCATAAATACACACAAAGTAGTTAGAAATAGAAAAAGTCCAAAATGCAAAATTTGAGTTTCAGAAATAATAATAATAAAAAAAAAGGTTTTTGTCTATGCTTAATTCATTTATATTAGCGGTTGCCAATTTCTGAGCCTCACGGAACACTAAATTCATAATTTGAAATCACACGGACTACTAATAAGAATTTTTTAACAATAAAAATGTATTTGTACAATAATTATCAGAGAATGTTTATTCTATTAAAATGAAATGTACATATTCAATAAAATAAAATTATAAATGTGGGGTATCACTTTCTTGCCTACGAGATTGATACCACTATTTTTTTAATGATAATCACCGCCTTATTTAATCATAACAAAAAGCTTCAAAAGTTTAATTGTATCAAAATTATTAAGGCTGTTCTCAAATCCAAAAGGGCAACTTTATGACATAAGTTTTAATTCATTTTTGTTCGGAAATGCATGAAAGTAGCATGTGTTGTTGTTCAGAAACTATGTACTGTTTTTTGTTTTTTTTTTTTTTTTTTTTTTTGCAAACGCAATAGATCTTTCAAAAAAATAGTGTCAAAGTGAGCGTTTTGAACTGCTTTTCCGCGCGAAAGAAATAAATTCACTCAAGAAAGGATGAAAAACATGTTTGTCACGTGATCAAAATCGCTTCTAACTCAATAGGCAATTTATGGATCAAAAAAATAGAAAACACAGTTCGATTTCAAATCGCTTCCATGGTCAGGCTTTCCAATTTTACATATTTCCTTTAAAAAATGAATTTGTAAATGCGTGAAATCGTTCTGCGCTTGTTGAGCAGAGCAGTTGAGAACAACCTCAACGTTAATTTCAATCTTACAAAATAATTGAAGCTTATTTAAGAATCACGCATTTTGATGTGATATTTATTACTGTTTCTTTAAAATAAGTTCATGACATCGCCATGAACACAGAGAGCAGTTTTTATTTCACGCTGAGACCAGTAACGAGTTTTAATTGCTGTGACCCGATCATCGAAATATTTGTTTCGCACAAATGTAAGTTCAAAATTAAGCCAAAATTTTCGTTGTTTATCCAGTCAGTAATGAATATTCATATTTTCGGGAGAGTCCAAAGTTAATACTTATCTGTGTTAATACAATACAACAAAAAAAGCGTATACTAAATAATCTCTATTAATATAATTACCAATGCCCGCTATAATTTAAATTTTCAAAACTACACATCTAAATTTTTACAAATACAGGATTTTTTTAGAGTATTATCATGTTATCATTAATAGTTTTAATATTTATACAGTACAATTATTAATTTACATTAAAAATCCAAATAATGTCCAAAATTTTCTGAGGAACACCGAAATTTTCTCAAGGACCACCGGTTGGCAACCTCCGATCTATATAACAATGAATCCTAACTATTCCACAAAAAAATCCGTTAATAAATAAAATTATAATCCACAAACTAGTTTTATTAAATGATATATTTAGTTTAAATAAAGAAAGAAAGAAAACAGTAGTTTATATATATATATATATAAAGCGGATTAACTATATGCTACCGCACTTCAGTGCTAATTTTCATTTTCGGTTAATTAACATCAGCTATATTAATATATAAATTAGCATCAAGCTAAGTTACATTGGTTAAAAAGATACATTGCATTTAGAATATGCCCAGACTTGTATTTTAAATTTATTATACAACAAGGGGTTCTGCCCCACCCCCTATCCCCGCGCGACGAAGCCACTGTTTTCTTCTTTCATTCGTAATTCTGCGAAGTTTTGAATTTTAAATATTTTGTGTAATTAAAATAGTGATTTCTTGATACTGGCATTATTAATAAATTTGTAGCGATTAATTAATTTTTCTTATAATTATTTTTTGCTAAAAGTTATGAGTGCATTAAATGTAGCTGCGTATCTTATTAGTATATTAAATTTAGATAATATTTAAAGACCTGTTAATACATTTTAAACGTACTTTATAAGCATACTTTATTTAAAGCATAAATTTAATCTAAAGCAAGATTTAAAAAAACAAAAACATAAGTATTTAGGTTTTAAAGAGACGAAAACAAGTTTCTTTTGGCGAAAAAATGTATCGCCAAACACCTAATACGAAATGTTCTTAAAATTCAAATTAATCAAACTTACAATTTTAATATTTAAACTGATAACACTAGATAATAGTAAATCCTATTATTACATACAATTATGTTATTAAAAGTAAAATATTTTGTATTTTCATCGTAACAACGTGAATAAACGATATCTTAGTTCAACGATATCTTTTTAAGACCCTTTAAATATTAATAAAAATAAATAAATAATAAATACATAGCAATGGAAGGTAACAGAAGTTGTTTTGTTTGCTCTTTCTGTACATCCATAGACACAACAACTTGCTACCGTGGTATTTTTGAATCGTAAACATGAAATTGTCTAATATCTTCCGTAGAAATCAATGCTATTTGCAAGCTGACCGGGAAGCTTCTTGCCCCGAGTCACGTGATTTTATCCTGGCGGAAGAAAGTGTGGGGAATTCTCCCTCTAATATATGATTACTCTGAGTATTTTTCCGATTCCTGCAGGAAAACTGGTCGTATTTTTTTTTTTTTTTTTTTTTTTTTTTTTTTTTTTTTTTTTTACAGTGTAGTCCTTTAAAAGTGCGAGACAACAAATTAATACTTTTCTATTTTTACATCATATGTTTTTGAAAATGTTATTAGATATTTATATTTCGATTATCAGTGGACTCTGAATTTCTATAACAAATGTAATACTTTTGCAAACTTTACTTTGTACCTGTAAAAAAGATTTTGCTGAACTAAATTTTCCACACCATGAGAGTTTTAAGAATCTGATTTTAAAAGATTTTTATCAGTTGTTAAAAATACTATATAGTTCTGGATTTTTTTTAAATTATTCATTTTGTATTATCTTAAAAAAACGTATTTGACGACACTTTTGAAAACTGCAGTATTTTAATACATGTATTTTTATTCAGTTTTTTTTCCTGTTTATAAATTAGATATATCTTTGATTATACAGCTAACTGATGGTTAGCATATTCTTTTTTATGGCTCGTTTGACGACTGATTTAAGTGATATATAGTGTATTTTATAAAACAGATAATTCTTGTATATATAAATAATAATAATAAAAAAATTCCTCCGTTCTCAAAGAATCTGAATTAAATATCTGAAATTTTTATATCAGTGTTTGAAAATTTTGTTATTGTGACTGAAAATTTAAGAATTATTTATAAATAATTAATGCATACATATGCAATGTTGTTGTTATTAGCGATTAAACAGAAAACGTTATAAGGTATTTTTTATTATTATTATTATTTATCTGAGTAATTGTAGTAAAATTTACATGAATTTTGAAAAATAAATAAAAGATTATGATTCCTATTTTTTTCAAAATTCCTAACATTAAAACAAGGTAACTATTTAAAATCTTACTCTAATATGCAGTTCCTTTTTAATTATAGACTCAGGGGGGGAGGGGGAAGAGTTATTAGAAAAAATATTTTAATTCTTATTGATAATAAACTTTTACGAAAGATCAATTCTTGCTCTAATCCGAATTCTATGAATCTAGGTATAGGGGTAAGAGAAAATGGATTTTATGTGGAATGAATAAGCGACTTAAATGAAAGATTCTTTTCTAATTCTTGTACACTTGTTGGGTAGCCGCCATGCATCTCAGAAAAAAAATTATGGTTCTTCGATGAATACAGTACATTTGCTACTGATTTTCGAATATTTAAGAATCGCATAAAAAATCAAGAACCTCCCCCCCCCCCCCCCCCCCCACACACACAATCTAGAAAAATGCCTCACAGCTACGATCAATATTGTCAGAATTTGAAGGTAAATCCAGTTTATTGTACGATATAAAAGTATGTAAACAATGGAACTCAACAGCTAATTTCTTTCAATTCTGCCAACTGACACCCCCCCCCGCCTCCTTTAAGCTTATGGGATCATGGACCAATGTCCCGTTTGCAGATTCATAATACTGGCCCTGTGTACGCTTAAATCACAGTTTAATTGGTCTACCTTATGTTGATAGGATTAAAAGTGCGACATAATAAATTAATACTAATTTGCTTTTACATTACGGTTACTTGAAAATAGTAATGAATTTATATTTCGCTTAAGATCGATTCGAAATTCCTTGATAAAATGTAATAATTTCGCAAATTTTACTTTGTTCTGTACGTGTAAAAAAGTTTTTACCACGATAACTTTCAACAGAATAAAAATAAAACAATTGCTAAAAATTGTGTGTTTCACGAAAACCTATTTTTTTTTTTTTTTTTTTTTTTTTTTTTTTCATTTTCTTTCATCTGAAAAAGCTTTTTGGGCCCACGCTCTTGAAAATCTCAGTATTAATAGGTATATAGTAAAACATTAATGTATTTTAATTTATATCGGGCCCCACTAGTGGCCGAGATGTTCTGCTCTCGAAGCTGGTAGACGGGAAGTGCTGGATTCGAACCCAATCGCGCCCGTCGGCTTAATCGTTCGGAGTTTTCGTGGTTTTCTTCGAGCCTTGGATTTCCAAGCATTAATACGGGTTAGGTTCCCTTAGAAAGACACCCCCACGAAGGACACCCCTCCCCTTAAGGCATATATCCCTCGTGTTGATAATTGGCCGTCATAAACACAACCAACCAACCTTTAATTCATATCGATTTTTCCTCCTTGTTTATATATTAGATATATATCTGATTATATATGTGTGAACAGCTGATTTAAGGGATATGTAACGCGTTTTTTATGATAGATAATTACTGTTATAGATATTATTAATAACAAATCATCAGTTGTATGGAATCTTAATTAAAATTCATGGAATTTTTATGATTGTGTTGAAAATATTTCGGGATTTTAAATGAAAAATAAAATGATAAATGCACACATATGCAAAATTGCTATGTAGGCTATTAAAAAAAAAAAAAAAAAAAAAAAAAGTTATGTAAAATTATTAATATTATTTTAAAATCTGAGTAATTATAGTAAAATTTATATGCATTTTATAAAAAATAAAGGGTTATGATTCCTATTTTATTTTTCTTTCTTTAAAAGAATTTCGAAGAATATCTTCTGTAAAGGTAGAAAAAGGCAAAATATTATTTTCTCCTGACCAAAACCCTTTTCAAAAAATATGTCTTCGGGCTAAAACTAACCGCTCTTTTGCCTAAAGGGATTTCACCCCATACCTTGACGACATCTGGCCGTGGTCACTCACACTGGAACTGGAATGCCAGACTTAAAATTTCCTAGAAATGGGCAGGAAACATAAATAGCCATGATAAGAGTTGTATCTTACTCCGTTCCGTGTTTCAGATAGGGGAAAAATAACATTCAATGTAATGTATTGTATTATGAGTTAATACATTAATGTTTTTGTTATGTATTAACGTATTTTTCACTCGCAAAGAATGCACATCTTCTATTGCAATACGTATAATTGATTTCAGAATACGCTTCCTTTTTTAAAAATATGCCCCAATAACAATTGTAAGTGTTGATTTTATAACATTCTTTATATTGTAACATTATGTATTAACGTATTTTTCTCTCGCTAAGAATGCACATATTCTATTGCAGTACGTATAATTGGTTTCAGAATACGCTTCCTTTTTTAAAAATATGCCCCAATAACAATTGTAAATGTTGATTTTATAACATTCTGTATTAAAATTTAAGCAAATAATTAAAATTAGACAAAGTTTCATAATAAAGGTGTGATATATATATACATTATAAAATATTTAACTTTAAAAAACGCGATTTTTCTGATGAAAAAAAAAAAAAAAAAACGAAACCTTTTAAATATATTTTTAATAGCAAATTAAAAAATACTTCTAATATAATTTCTTATCTTAAAAATGCCATATGAGTTCGTATTGTGTTGGTAAAAAAATCAATGTTAAACTTTTGAAAGCATCAGTATTAAACCGACGATGTTTATTTAGTCAATACCAGAAAAATAAAATTAAACAATAAAAAGTTTAATTAGCATTTTGTTTTAATAACACATATATGGGGTAATATTAAAATATGAAATTCCGAAATACAAATAACTCCAAATTTGATTTTAGGAAAGAAGATTTTGATCGTAATTTTATAATATTAATGAATAATGACACAAACGCCTTAAAAATTAAACAAATATATATTATATATATTATTATATACAATATTGTGATAAAAAAAAAATAAATAAATAAAATAAGATCTGGCAAACTTTCAGAAATGGTAGACCACACCACAACAAACTATTTTTTATATAGGAAGCCAAGGTCGAATAAAATTTTCTTTTGTCAAAAATACAGGGTGTCTCTCTCCCAGCACCACAGGAACTCCATTTGGCGCCCGGGGCGGAAGAGCTTGTTACATACCATTGGCGCATAATGATAATAACTGACAAAAAAAAAAAAAAAAAAAGTAAATATTTCAGATTGAACATCGGTCAGGAATGTTTATATGGGGTTGAAAATTTTATCTTTTTGGTTCTACATTTTTTCATTTGGACGGGGGTCGTGTCGTTATTTTATTAAGGCTCTCAACTGCTCTGCTCAACAAGCGCAACCGTTTTGACACATTTACAAATTCATTTTTTAACGGAAAGATATAAAATTGGAAGGCCCGACTATGGAAGCGATTTGGAAACGAACTGTGTTTTCCATTTTTTCATAAATAAATTACCCATTGAGTTATAAGCGATTTTGATCACGTAACAAAGATGTATTTCTCCCTTCGTAGACTGGTTTTTCTGCTTTCTTCGGGAACTTCGGTTCAAAACGACCACTTTCACACTATTTTCTGAAAGATCTATTGCGTTTGCAAAAAAACGGAAAAAACAGTTCGATTATATAGTTTCTGATCAACAAAAATTGCTAGTTTCATGCATTTCCGAACAAAAATAAATCAACACTTATGTCATAAACTTGCCCTTTTGGATTTGAGAACAGCCTTAAGACTTAACTATGATGGTATTGCATTGAGCATTTCAAAAACCTTAAAGGTAATATCTTCTATTCTTTCTTCATAGAAAGATATATATTCTTTATAGAAATCTAAATAAACATTTTAAATAAGCTTTGATAATTAATGCTTAATGAAACCGATCTCATTCATATTCACATAAACATGTGGGAGGGCTACTTCATTCACACGAAATGACCCTCTTGCTACGGCTAATCCAATGGAAGAAATTTATAAAGGTATCTTGTTTGCATTTCAATATTTGTTAAATGATTTTTTTTTTTTTTTTTTTTTTTTTTTTTTTGCATTAGATAGCTGAAATCGATCTGTACAAAGGCCTTTTTTTTTATTTTTTATTATCTTTTTATTTATTTTTAGCTCACAGGCTATCAAAGCCTGAGAGTTTATGTGCCCGCCTGTATGTACGTATGTACGTACGTAACGCGATAACTCTTGATATAAATATCCGATTTGCTTCACTTTTATTTTCTAGGTTCATTTTCATAAGGCGCTTCCCTGATTAGTTTTGGCGGTTCATTGTTTAAGGATAAAGGGGAAAATGGGGGTTAGTCCCCCCTTAATTTAGATAAATGGGTTTTTCATGCAGAAATATCCGATTTGCTTCAAATTTGGTATACCGGTTTATTCTGATAAGGAGCTTCCCTGATTAGATATGGAAATCCATTACTTAAGTATAAAGGGGGGGGGGGTAGGTGGGCTAACCCCTCTTAATTTGTATAAATGGGTTTTTCATGTAGAATTGTTCGATTTGCTCCAAATTTGGTACACCAGTTCATTTTGATAAGGCGCTTCCCTGATTAGTTTTGGGGGTTCATTGTTTAAGGACAAAGTGGGAAAAGGGGGGTTAGTCACCCCCTTAATTTAGATAAATGGGTTTTTCATGCAGAAATATTCGATTTGCTCCAAATTTGGTATATCGGTTTATTATGTTGAGGAGCTTCAGTTATTAGATTTGGACTTAAGTATAAAGGGGGAAAGGAGGCCTAGCCCCCTTGATTTAGATAAATGGGTTTTTCATATAGAATTGTTCAATTTGCACCAAATTTGCTGTACCAGTTTATTATGTTAAGGAGCTGCCTTGATTAGATTTGGGGGTTCATTGCTTAAGGATAAAGGGGGAAAAGGGGGGCTGATCCCCCACCTAATTTAAATAAATGGCTTTTTCATGCAGAAATATTCGATTTGCTACAAATTTGGTATACCGATTTATTATGTTAAGGAACTTCCCTGATTAGATTTGGGAGTTCATTACTGAAGTATAAAGGGGGGAAAAGGGGGCTAGCCCCCCTTAATTTAGATAAATGGATTTATGTAGAATTGTTCGATTTACTCCAAATTTGGTATGCCGGTTTATTATATTAAGGAGCTTCCCTGATTAGATTTGGAGGTTCATTAGTTAAGTATAAAGGGAGAAAAGGGGGTCAAGATCCCCCCCCCCTTTATTTAGATAAATGGGTTTTTTATGCAGTTATTCGATTTGCTCCAAAGTTGGTATACCGGTATATTATGTTAAGGAGGTGCCTTGATTAAATATGGAGGATTATTGATTAAGTATAAAAGGGGATGGAGGCTTAGTCACCCCTTAATTTAGATAAATGGGTTTTTCATGCAGAATTATTCAATTTACTTCAAATTTGATATACCAGTTTATTCCGATATGGCGCTTCCTTCATTTGATTTGGAGGCTCATTGGTTAAGTATAAAGGGGGGAAACTGGTCTAATCCCTCTTCATTTATTTTTTGAGGGGCATTATTCTTTGAAATAAGAGTATAATAACAATTAGTGTGAATAGCCTGTGAGCTCAATGCCATCAGTTTAACTGGGCACTTTTCTTTTTCTTTTTTTTTATGAGGATGCTTTCATTTTCAAAACTGGTTCCGAAAGTGAAAGTGTCCTTATTAAAAATACCTGTAAACAAAATCGAAAAAGTGAAAAACTGTCTTTGTACAGATCGATTTGTGCTATCCAATGAAAAAAAAAATCATTTAAAAATATTGAAATGCGAACGAGATACCTTTATAAATTTCGCTCATAGGATTAGCATTAGCGAGCGGGTCTTTTCGCTTGACTGAAGTAGCCTCCTAATGCATCGGTTCCATTTCTGATAATCCTTTTATTTCTGAACTTTTTACTGAGAATATGATAAAGCTGAAAATATCCTTACATTTTTTTTTAAAGAAAATAAATAATCACTTTAATTGTATTAATAAAAATAATAAATGTCGAATAAAAATAATAAATGTCGAATAAAATTTAAAATGTATTCCTTTATCATAATGTTTCGCTTTATCTGTTACACATATTTAAACATTCGTTAGATAATCGATGCATGTCGACAAGAACAAGAAAAAACTGTCGATTTTCTAATATTTATTTTTAAAGTTGAAATTTATCTGAATATATAATACAATCATGTATTATTTTAATAAAATTTTACTAGAAAAAACCCCCAATTAAATAATAAAGAGTTTAACAATAATTTTCTTTAGAGCTTATACGAGTCACACAGAGAAACTCGAAAGAAAATGTTAAACCTATGGGTGAAACTTAAGCAGAAATCTTTACAGAAGTCGTTATATATATACAGGGTGTCCACGTATAACCTAACCGACCTTTATTTTTGCAACCGTTGGTCCTAGATGCATACTTTCTATTACAAAAGTGGTCAAAATTAGGTTCAGAGTTAAGATAAAAAAAGTTTGTTCGTCAGATATATTAAAGAAATGGTTGAAAGTAAAATTAGCATTGCAATATAAATTTGAAATCTTTAATCATTCTGACATATTACTGCAAAATATACAATTTGTACTGAACATATAAGAGGATAAAAATAACAGAATTTTTGTTAAATAAATGGACGAAAAACAACAGCCTCAATTCTTTAAAAAATATACTTATTTTTAAATGCCGCTAGATTACACTGTCTTTCAAATTTTGGGTTGTGCCATGTTTTTTAGCTTTTAAAAATTGATTCTTATGTATTTGTTAGCGCTGATCACGAAAATGACCTTCATTTTAAGCCATCACGTCAGGATTTTTCTTAAATTGCAAATTTCAAAGTTAAAAAGCTCAAAGTTAAAATTGGTCCCCCCTCCCCTCCCAACCTCATCGGACCCCTGAGCTGTTTAGCTGTAAAAAACACAGTATAAGCCAAAAAATTGAATAAATTATTGAATTAAATAAAATTAAACTCAATAAAAAAGTCTTACATCTATTTTATAGTATCAGATTTTTCGCATTGAAATTTACGATTTCCGAAAAATCCTTGCATGATGAAATTAAGCAAATTAAGCAAGCAACTGTAAACAAAAGATCTGGCTAAAATTCTGTTCGAGTTAATGACATATATTTTACTAATTTAAAAACGAAAGAATATTTTTTGCATAAGTTACTTTATTTTTTTTTATTTATAGGTAACATAATTTAAATAATATTAATCAGTAGTTAACTACTACAGATTAACATTTGTCAATTATTTATTATTTGTCAATTAAACATATTCACCAATTACTTACATTTATCTACGTACCAATAGCGTCAATTAAGTACCATTTTAATCAAATGTAAGTGTAAATTATTAAGCATGAATATCTTTATATCATAACACTTTCGTCTCCATTGCAAATATTATATTTTCATCAACCAGCAAAGCCCCCCCCCCCCCCCCCGTATGAAACATCCTTTCATGTCGCATAAAAAAAGACACCATTCTACAATTATTGCACCGAATTAAACAAACAACCGTGTTCAAAAGACTTACCTAAAGAATTTGTTACAGCCAATGACATATATTTTAATATTTTAAACAAAATTTAATATTTGTTCACAAAATTTATAAAAAAAAGAGCCCATTTTCTTTTAAAGACGACATTAATTAAATCGTATTAATCAATCATTAACTAACCGCAGTCAATAAGTCAATTATTTACTACTTGTCAATAATAATCATTAATTACTACCCATAACTAATAATAGCGTCAATTAAGTACTATTTTAATTAACAATAGCAGGTGATTAAGCATGAATATCTCGAAATCATAACGATTTCATCCCTATTCCTTAAAACATCCTTTCGAAAAATTGTCATTGTCCTTCAAACGCTTCAATAACATTATACACTTTGTCAGGTAATTCATTGAATAATAGAGTAACCACCCAGGCTATCTTAGTTCGAGATTAAGTTACTCGGGTTGAGTGTGTAAAATTTCAAAACGAGTAACACTCGAGTTACTCTAAATAATTGTACTTTACTCCCACAAACTTTTCGTTCTAAAAAATACAAATTTTCTTCGAATGAAATTTTTTTGGTGTTCATATGTATATTTTGCATATCTTAACATTCTATAACAATATTTAAATGCTATTAATAAAATTTCGGTGGGTATTCCAAACGTCGGTAAAAAGTTTAGTTATTGACGAGGGCGGGTAGGACGGTATGTGTGTGTGTGTGTGTGTGTAAGGAACTGCGCACGTGTGTAAGTATGTACATGCTGGCAGGTCGATCGATAGAGACATATTTTCAAAAATTCGAGGAAACTTTTAATCAAACCTAATTCGATTCTTGAAAAACTACAAACAATAATCTGATAATAAAAACAATTAATTTGATACAATTAATCTGATTAATGAAAAGCAACTACATAGGCGTAACCAGCCTTTTGAACGGGGGGGTGCCCAGACTTTTTAACCTGAACATATTGGATACAAACAATATCTTATATAATAAAACCTGCTAAAAAGAATACCATAAAACCGATCGAAATTCCGTTTTAGACAGTTTTCCATCGTAGAAGGTATAATTGTGTGGTATTTCTTTTAAAAAGGGCTCAAACGCGATTTTTGTTTGCGTGAGGAGGGTTGAGAAGGGGTTCAAAACATTAAAACTAAATCTAATAGTAAAAAAAAAGATATGTAAATGTCCTTGCAGCAGTGATATAAGACAGTGACTAAGTGTGGTCACAACTATAAAACCTTTTGGCACCCTAACTTCTTATAAAGATTTTTTTAAAAAAGGCCTTTAATCATGCTGGAAACTTCTATAGGCACAGGGGAACACTGCATGAGATCTAAAATTATCTCAGTCAAAGTCTTGTAGATGAAATTTTGCCGGATGATAAATCTCAAATAATACATGCAGTACATCAGTACATGCGCACGAAATTTTTTCAGAATGTGACTCCATGACTTCTTAGGGATCACCGGAGGGACCCAAGAAATTTTGGAGGAAAGTCTATATAAATAATTATTATAATATTATAAATAATTATAATATTCATTATTAGCGTAATTTCCTGCCTATAATCCGCGGCTCAAACAATCATGTTTTGACCCAGAAATTTTATTTCATTATTTAAGTTAAGTATTTATCGCGATTTAATAAATTACGTTTTATGAAACAAGATTTCTGGGTCTGAACCTAATTATTTGATCCGCAGATTATAGGCCGGAAATTACGGTAATTCAGGTTTTTTACCCCAGAGTGTGTCGAATATATTAGGTAAAGCAGGTCATGATAATATACACTAAATTTTATCAAGATGATAAAAATTATACTATCATGATGCGACTGTAATAATAAAGATAGGCGCTTGTATGTCTCTCTGTGTGTGTATACGCGCGCGCGCTGAGCTCTGAAAAACAATGTAGCCTGCACCCGTAAGATTTGACAGGACCTGTATGCCTGAACTCATGCATATGGAAGACAATTTCTGGAATTTTCAATTAATTTTTTATGCGATTTTTTTCGCATTTTGCGGCAATTTTTTCAAATAAGTAAAAAAGAATCCGATTTCAATATTTTACCCAGTAAACTTTGTCTTCTTTTCAATAAAGTGTTTTCGAGATTCTTCAGCGATTTTTCAGTTTTTAACAATTTTTTAATGTTATCTTTAGAGGGTTTTTTTTTTTCGCATTTCGCGGTGATTTTTTTTTTTTTTTTTTTTTTTTTTTTTGACATTCCTAAAACGAATCCGATTTAAATCTTTTACCCAATTAGTTAATTTCGTTCCCTGTGGTTTTATAATCTTTTCCGAATTTTTAATACACTTTCTAGCGGAGGTTTTTGTGCTTTGGGGCGATTTTTTGACATTTTTTGAAAAAGAAAAAACTCTCTGGTAATTTTTGCAATTGCCGTGATTAAAATCGAATTGGAATAATGTCAAATCAGCTCTTATAAGAAATCTGAAAATTTAATTTTGCTCGAAATAAAAAACGCAATAATTCAAGATTAGCTTGTTTCGAGACAGAAGAGGTCGTAGCTTGCTTGGGAGTACGTTGCCGAAGGCAGCTCCCCCCCTGCCCCAAACCCTAGATTTGTTTAATTCTATGTTCGTTTAAAAAAAAAAAAACACTTCTCTAGTAATGAAGTTTTCTTTCAGGGACAGGGTTTGAAATAACGCCCGGGATCGCGCGATTTGTGCACAGAAAAGGAAAGTCTCTCATAATAAAAAATGCTGTGCAGTATTTCCCCCTTCAAATTCTTTCACAGACCTGTGATTCTTCAGTAAGTATTTAAAAAAAAATTGGGTCAAAGATTTTTATTTCTTTTATGGAATTTCACAAAATCAATTCATGAATCAGTCCCGGAAAAATTTGAGAATTTCTTCAAACGATCGTGGAAAAATATCGGGAATTTCGATAAAAGAGTGCAGAAAGTAATCGCAAATTTCGTTTAAAGATTGCGCAAAAAAATTACGAATTTCGATAAAGGATTGACGAAATTTGAAAAAAAATTGCGTCAAAATGTTGCGGAAAAGAGTAGAGAATTTTGTTAATTGGTACGGAAAGATATCGAGAATTTTTCCGAACGGTTGCGCAATACTATCCCAAATTTCGACAAATGATCTCCCTGTAAAAATATCAGTTTCATCGGTCGCGACATAAAATAAATTTCGTCAAAGGATCGCAGTAAAAACGAGAATTTCGTCAACGGATCGCAGAAAGAAAGCGCGAATTTCGTCAAAAGATTACGGAAAGAAAAAGCGAATTTCATCAAAAGATCGTGGAAAGAAAACTCGAATTTTATCGAAGGATCGCGTGCTAAAAAAATGCCAATTCCGTCAAAATATTGCGGTAAAAAATGCGAATTTCGTCAAAGGATAGCGGTAAAAAACACGAATTTTGTCAAAGGTAAGTGGTGAAAAGTACGGATTTAGACAAAAAATCGCGTAGAAAGACGTGAATTTCGTCACACGTTTTTGGGGGGGAAATTGTAAATATCATGAAATGATCACAGAATAAAATCGCGAATTTGTCAAAATTTACTGCACTGTGCTAAAAGGTTGAAACGGAGTTCCTTTTCCTACTATCAAAAGAACGAAAAAAAAACCCTCTAAAAATCGTATACAAATTTTCAGAGGAAAAAAAATTGCTATATTGACTTGAAAGACTGCAACCATATTCTTCCTTTCAAGAATGTCAAAAAATGGCCACGAAACACTAAATTCAACCAACCAACCAACCTGCAGATTAATTTGAATTTTCTGCGCTATTATTTTTCATTTATAAAGGAGGCAGGGTATGTGTCCCCCCCCCCGGGATCGTACAAAGCGGGGGGGGGGGCGGTCGCCCCGGGCGCGGAAATTGAGAGGGCGCCAAATTTAAATTACAAACCTCATTTTTTCTTCTTTTTTCGCAAAAAAAATTACATATTTACAGATTGGGATTTTTTTGCCAATGAAAGCAGGTTAATTTTTCGTTTCAAAGTTATTGCATTGTCCCTTACACTACACCCAAATACAAATTTATTAATAAGGACTTCTTTATTTTCAAAATTACTATTCAAAATTCTTTATTTCAAATTTACTTGCCTTTGTCTTAGTGTCTTTCGCAACCTTCTCTTTTCTGAGTCTGTAATTTTCTGTCTGTGCTGGTGACAAAAACATATACTCTCAATATATCATGGGGTTTCCTTCTGGGAATACAAAAAAGTTGCAAACTGTTATACTGTATTGTTAGATGCATATTTTCTACACCAATTTCCTAGATTTCCTTTGCCAAAATACAAGTGCAATTTCCTCTTATTTAGTTGTTTAGAGTTTCTGATTTAAAATTACACAAAAAGTTCCGAAATAAACGCGAAATATGTACTCAATAGAATTTTTTTTTCCGTTTCTGCATTTTTCAGTTTTGAGGCGCGGCGCTGTGTGTGTGTGTGTGTGGGGGGGGGGCACCAAATTCAAGATTTGCCCCGGGCGCAGTTTTCTCTTCGCACGGTGCTGCCCCCCCCCCCCCTTACCTCGGCTAATCAAAATTTGGAATTATTGTTTCACATTTGCATCCCCTTTCAAATTTTTTTTGCTTCTTTCTTGACTTTAAACTACCAAAGCAAAGAGACAAATAGTTTCTATCCTCGTCAAGAACTTGCGTTAATTTCTCATGAAATTTCAGAAACATGCAATAGAAAGAAAGGCGTTAAAAACATCTCCCACAGACAAAGGACGTCAAAATGGGATTATAAAGCCACCCTTTTGAATTACTATGACTAATACATTTTCTTGCAAATATTCTAGTTTTGAAAAAGATAAACAACATAATTTTCTTTAAAAAAAAGAATGTCGGTTTCTTTTTTTATCACATTTCAAAACTTAGCCGTTTAGTTTTCTGAACTAAACTAATTGAACTCTGCTTTCACTTCTTCTTCTTTTATCTTTTGTAGATTTCGACTTTTTTTAAATAATTGTGCTCGAGTCTGCGGAAACGGGGGGGGTGCCCGGGCACCCAGGGCACCCCCCCCCCTGGTTACGCCTATGCTTTTGTAGATTTCGACTTTTTTAAATAATTGTGCTCGAGTCTGCGGAAACGGGGGGGGTGCCCGGGCACCCAGGGCACCCCCCCTGGTTACGCCTATGAACTATGATACATATAAGAAATAATAGCACATTAAAATACTATATATTTTATTGGCAAAATAATCACGTATTTATTAGATTTTATATTATATTAACTATAACAGAGAAAAGGCATTTTAACACTCTTTTTAAACTTTTTTTTAAAACAATATCACACATTCTAATTTTTCTTTTCTTATTTTAATTCGTCTTTTAATTGACACATGATCCGCAATTTTATATTAAATCTTCTTTGTTCCATTAGACTCGTTTACGCGAAAAATTGTTTAATATGTTAAATATATATTTTTGAAATATATACATGCCGAGTAGCATACACTCCGCCATGATCTTTATTCTCAAGGTATTTGAGCTAATTTGGACACAGCAGAAATTCAACGTAAGTGATCCAAGCAGTATTAATATTGAAATCAATTTACTCTGCAGTGACTGGCAGAGAAGATGAATGAAACTGATATGTTGTCGCGCATATTCCCATGCGAAATACCAACTACGTAATTTATCTTCTATCAGTTTAAAACACGTAATCCTAGTCCATTAAGAAAATGCTTTGTATGCAATGTATCAGAATTTATAAATTAACTGTACAGGATTAATCGTAATATTACGCGTATTAAAATCTGAAAAGTTTTAAGTTATGCTATTTTTTTTTTCAATAACTTTTCATTGAAATTCTAAACAAATTATTCAGTCCTCTCAGAAAGTAAAATTGTACGTAATGTTCTATAAAAGTCCATTCGGCCTAAAATAATTCAAATCATTAATCAATAATTCTTGCAATATTTGGTATAGAAACAGAGTGTATTTCTGATATAAGAAAATGCCATTCAAATGAATCTTCTGTAAAAGCAGGGCTCGTCTCTGCCATCTTATAGCTACTACTATTTCTACTGAATAATCTTCTTTATAGATATATCTTGCAAATATTTTAGAAATATACTAAGAATATCATTGCTTAGACACAGCGGTAGCTAAAAATAAAAACGCAGATTTTTGTAAAAGCTGGTGAGTCACATCGTTTATATTTCATATCCTTACCTCCAAAGACTTAAAAAGACTGAAAAAGACCTTCTGAGTTTATGGAACTGAACTGTTGAAAAGTATTTAAGCAGGTATCAAAGTATTTTGAAACTGAGGAGTGTTTTTGTGATCTTAGAACATGAAGTTATTTTCAGCAGTGAAAACATTTCACCTTTGCAAAATAAGGGTAATTTTTTTTTTTTCACATTATACTTTATTTGAACACGCAGTATTCTATAAAGTGATTCTAATTCGAGTGAGTCACTCCACATTTTAAAAATAAGATTGAAAGATTTTTTAATAGAAAATAATATGTTTAGAATTGAATATATTTGAAAATATTTTCGCAAATGTTGTTTATTTTTTGAGGACTTCTTTTGGCAGTCAATGTAAAAGTAAAAATGTATAAGTAACAAATCTATGAAAGTTCTTTGAAAATAAAGGATGATGCGCCATGCTGTTTATTTTCAGGGTATTGGACACAACATAAGTTCAACATAAGTGATTCAATCAGTAGCATTCACCATTAGCCGAAACTTTGATCCAGCATTGGACCAGGTTCCAAAAGACATCTCTTGAAAATATAAGAAACTTCAAGGAAGCTCGATTCACATATTGTTGTTTTTGGAATGTGTCGAAAGAAATGTTTCGAAATAGAAAACCAAAATTTTCTAGTGAATTTTTTTACAGATTAGCGGTTGGTTCAAATGTTACGAAAGAACGTTTCGAAATGGAAAACCAAAATCTTCTAGTGAATTTTTTCTAAGCTACTCAGCTACACATTACATCCCAAAAATGTTTCTGAATTTTTTTTTTACAGATTAATAGTTGGTTCAAGTGATGTTCTACAGCAGTGTTTCTCAACCTGTGTGCCACTAGAGATCGACAAATGTGCCGTGAGGGCTTTCGAGAAATAATTAAAATTGCATGGTGTCGTATCAACGATACGAAATTGTCTATTTATCATGTGTTATCTTCCTTGTTCATACCTTTTCCCGTATTATCCTACCCATTTTTAATTTGCAAGACACCAAATTTGACAAAAAAAAAAAAAAAAAAAAAAAAAAAAAACAGCTCATTGATTTGAGAAACAATAGGTTTTACTGTTTTACCGATCGATAAAAATTTGGATGAGTTTTTACTTTCTGTGAAAATTTTGTAACCTGCAGTCAGCTTGAAAGCTATTAAAATTCTTCTGCCTTTTACATCTTCATGGTTCTGAGAATTTAAATTTTCAGCATTGACAGAAATCAAGTCCAAAATTAAGAATGACTTTTAAAAGTTGACGATGAAATACGAACTAGTCTGGCGACTTTAAAACCTTTACGCAAGAATTAATTTGCGCAAGAAAATAGGTTCGGCTCTCACATTGAATAAATTTTGTAAATAATAGTTTTGTTTTGTTTGTTTGTTTGTTTTGTATCATACAACTTTTACATTTTTTATATTCAAGTACGCCGCAAATAATTCCATATGTTTTTATTGTATCGTCAACCAAAAAAGGTTGAGAAACACTACTCTAGAGGTATATATTGCTTAGTGCGATTTCAGTATCAGTGATGTTCAATTAGTGCGGTAAATATTGTTTAGATGCTCGCTTGATTACTGCGGGCAAAAAAATAATTATTGCGCAAAGCACGAAATGAATGAACTTTTTTTCCAGGAAGTTTGCTCCTAGTTTTTTTAAAAGTATTTCAAGCACGTAGAATTTTTAAGAGAGCATTTGATAGATATAGATCCATATATCAAGGAAATATGCAAGTGCATTGAGGATTAGAAAATAAGATTTTTTTATTACCACAAGCTTCATTTCAAAAAGAAGAAACAACTATGCAATTGGCAACTGATAAGTTTAAATTAAATATTATGTAAGGTTGAAGTAATAAAATTATATTACAATAGGTTTTAAATCAAACAATGCAACTTTTGAAAAATTAACCTAATGGTAAAAAAAGTTAACATAAATAGCCTAAAGAAAAATTCAAAATGATGAAAAGTAAAATTCAAATTGACTTTTCAATCTTCTTTAATTGAATCACCAATTGGAAGAAGTGAATAAATCCAAAAAATAAGAATGGAGATAATAAAAAAAAACCTTAACTTTTTTCTTTAGACTTATAGGCTCATGTGATATCAATGATAATGAAGAAAATATAAATTCTGATTTATTTACTAATAAAGCTGGCTGAAATATATAATATTCATTTACATATGTAAATGTAAATGTGTTGGATTTATTCCCTTTTTCCAATTTATCATATACTATATACAAAATAATTTGAAATAATAAACAATATAATGACAAAAACCATTTATTTATTAGAAAAAACGTAAAGACACTCTATTATTAATGTATTTCTTCACTTTCGGATCTTGTAGCTGGCCAAGTCAGAATAATATCGCAAAAATCTTTGAATTCGTCAAGAATATATTGGATTATTTTTTGCATGTCGTTCATTTTCTTCTCATTTGTGGGTATTTTAGTAACATATGCCAGAGTTTCTGGTATTTTCGGATTTGTAGAATGTTTTTGGAGCAAAAATGTAGCTTTAATGAAACCATCGATAAATTCGAAACATGTCAAGTAACCTTTAAGACTTGAACTATACTCAAAGCTTCTATATTGCGAAATCTTGAATGTTGTTGCCTTGTCTAATGTCTAATGATCTACAGCTTTTCTTGAAACATCGCTGCCATGAGTTTTTAAATCAAGTATGTCGTTAGAAGTAATTGGTTTAACTTATAAAGCCCTGATTTTTGCTGCCAAAAAAGATTATTATATTCATTTGAAAGGTAAATTCTGTCCTTTCAAATAATGAGTCTTTTAGCGGTCCCAAAATTTCTGTCACACTGTAAAAACGAATGGCCACCCACAGGAAAGTATTGATATATTTTCTCAAAACGATTCATTGCAACAAGAGTGAGAAACAATCTTATAAGGGTGTTATTTCTATTTTGTCCCCCGCAAGCATCGCTAAAAACGTCTAGTGCTTTGACAGAGGGATACATGTTCTGTATAGTTTTCCACAATAAACTGCATACTTCATCCGTGTCCCGTTTAGCTTCACCCTCATGGTAAGTGTAGAAATCAGCTGAGTTCGTCTTTAAGTCGTGAACACAAAGCACATACAGACATAGTTTTCTTAAATAAAACATCTCTTGAACTGGGATTTTGGGAATGGGCATATTTTGCATGTAATCAAATACAATGGCTCCTACATATTCTCTATCCTGACATAAGGCCAAAATTTCTTTCTGTATATTGACAAAATTTCTTTCTGTTTATTGCCCAAATATCTTTCTGTTTATTGCCAAAATTTCTTTCTGTTTATTATAAAACTTTTTATCACGTTTAAGATGTATCATTATTCCTCAACCGCCACTCTCTTCGCATTCTCATTGAGAGATGGACTTTTTATTTTTACATCGAGTTCTTCGCAAGTCGAGCAAACGTCTACTTGTGGCCGACCGAATCTGTAGCCATGATTATCATTAAAATATTTTCTGTAATATTCGTATTTTACGCATTGGTATTGGGGTATTTTTTTAAAGAAAATTCATACATTATTTTGACGTTTAGGTTCGCTTCTAAATATTATATATTTTTGCTGCTGTAATGAGATTGTTTAAGGGGAAATGACCGGATGTGTTCATCAATAGCCGTAATTGCTTCGTTTGTTAAGACGTTACCTCGATTACGATGCTGCCCTCGTTTATCTTCAGGTAGTTTTCCCACCGATTTAAGGGATGTAAGCCGAAAAATGGCCTTATTTTTTATAGCGTCTAAAATAGAGAAAGCTTGACGGCATACTTGAATTTTTCATTTCCTTTCATAGCATAATACGTGAACGTATTTTCACGTTTTTTTTTCGGATTTTCGCGTTTTGAACGGCGGCGATTAACCTTCGCGTATTCATTGAGACTCATCATATATAGGGTAATTCCGGGATTTATGCCGCACATTTTTTTAATCGGTGTATAAAGTTCCATGGTGGACATAAAATAACAAAAAATCATGCTGTGCTATTTAATATTAAATATGCAACGCGTGTACTGCGACAAAAAAATTCAAAACAAATTATTAATATATTTTAAGAATTTTTTTCTAAAACATTACATTTCGGCGTGTCACCCGTACATTCAGGCTGAGACGCCGCACTTGTGTGGTAATTATGCCGCGATTGTAATAAGAACAGAATGAAGTTATAAATAAAAATATTTAAAAAAAATATTCATATCTGGACTATAATTATGGATGTAATAACAAAATGGAACTAAATGAGTACAATGAAACGTATTAGTAGATTCTTTAAATTAATAATTGTTGCCTAATTTCAATATTAAAATTATCGACTTTTCTTTTACATTAAATTTTAACTGTTATTTCAGCAACAACGTAACATCAATGTATTAGAAAGGGAAAAGAAAAAATGTAAAATTGTGTTTACATAATTTATTTGTTAACACTTTCGGGACCGGTAGCTTTTACACAAATTTTAATCGTTGGTACCACTTTTTAGGTGCGTTCGTAATTATATAAATACGTAGCACCTATAGTCGTCGTTCAGTCCGTCCGTCTGTCCGTCTGTCCGTCTGTCCGCATGTAACAGAGCAAAAACTACCCAACCGAATAGTCTGAAATTTCAAATATGTGATTGTTGCAAAATTTTGTCGAGCCATTTCAAATTTTATGAAAATCGGATGTATAGTTTATTTACAGGGACAGTCAAAAGTTTTTCTTTACATTACGGCCAATGGGAAAAATTATTGCAAGTGGATTTTAATGATATTAGAGCCTTTCGAATGATCTGAAATTTTAAAGATATAATTGTTGCAAAATTTTGTCGAGTCATTTCAAATTTTAGGAAAATCGGACGTATAGTTTAATTACAGGGACAGTCAAAAGTTTTTCTTTACACTACGGCCAATGGGAAAAATTATTGCAAGTGGATTTTAATGGTATTAGAGCCTTCCGAATGATCTGAAATTTTAAAGATATAATTGTTGAAAAATTTTGTAGAGCCATTTCAAATTTTAGGAAAATCGGATGTATAGTTTAATTACAGGGACAGCCAAAAGTTTTTCTTTACATTATGGCCAATGGGAAAAATTATTGCAAGTGCATTTTAATGATATTACAGCCTTCCGAATGGTCTGAAATTTTAAAGATATAATTGTTGCAAAATTTTGTTGAGCTATTTCAAATTTTAGGAAAATCGGATGTATAGTTTAATTACAGGGACAGTCAAAAGTGTTCCGAAAAAATTATTGGCAGTGCATTTTAATGATGTATCAGACTATGCACGTTATGAAGTGCAAAAAATTATACATTCAGTACAATATGGGGTGCAAAAAATAATTTTAAAACTAGTTATAGTACGAACGCACCTCATTTGCCACGTTTGACGAGCAATTTCCAACTTTTTTAAAAGAAGTTACCTTTACTTAAGTAATGAAAATGCTCTAATTAAACAAAGCAAATATTACTTTTCTTTTTTAATGGTGCCAGAAACAAATTTTGTAAGCTCTTTATGAAGGTGCTTATGGTCCTATGGGACCTATGGTCCCGAATGGGTTAAGTGATCGACATCAATCTACCGGAAAAGTGCCGAAAAAGTACAGTCTTTATGTAACTACATTTAAACACATGATGCAACGAAGAAAATTACACTTCCTCTCTTTTGGAGTAGTTTGCAAAGAACGTCTGCGTTACGCGTAATCCAATTTTTCATTATCATCATTTTGACTTGCATCTTTCTTGCCCTTCTTACTTTTTATTTTCCCTTTTTTTCTCCTTTGGTTTTAATAAACTTTTTCGGAGTCTCAGCTTCTGACTCATTATAAGGTGAATCGTAACAGCCACTTTCACTGGTCATATTCAAACTTTAATAATGAAATAATAAAAATTATAGGTTAATAATCTCCACGACGCGACGGTAAACGGATGCAGTCTCACACACAACAACGGGCGCATTCAGCAGACCTTACCAAATCTACCAACGTTCCCGACCAATTGTAACGCAGTATAAAATAAATATCAAGGTGAATTGTGATGTCAGCTACAGTTCAACAGGATAGCTTTCATTAGTGCCATTGTTGAATTGTAGCTGACGTCACAATTCGCCTTTATTTTTATTTCATATAGCCCTACAATTGGTCGGCAACTTTGGTAGCTTTGGTAAGGTCTGCTGAATGCGCTCTAAAATGGCGGCTATTAGATCGCTAGTATCGCTTCCCCCACCAATAGCGATGCGTTTTTTTTATCGAAAAAAAACAGGCAAAAAAAAAAATTTCCACACTCGTACAGTTAATAGTTGGAAGAAGGGAATAAAAAAAGGATTTGTTTCCTTCTTCCAACTAACTATTTTTATGGCCACATGAATATATACGAAGGAAATGGTTTTTGCTCTTTTAGAAAAATGAATATGTCAAAAAGTGGCGTTTATTCTCTTCTTCCAATTGGTGGTTCAATTATTGCTTTAAAATTAGGCCACATGTTTATGCTAATAGAATTTAATAAAATATAGATAAATGTTTCTTGAAATTTCAAATCAAGCTGTAATATGAACACATTAATAATAAATACATCAAAGACAAAATCATACTACATTATTTTATTGTCTATTTATGTACATTGGCTTTTCGTCAAAGTTAGCTGTGGATTTGTTCTCTTTTAATGTATATTTCGATTACGGTAATATCTTGGGATTAATTAACCACACTAATCGGGAGAAATATAATTTTTAACGTATAACTATTTTATTTTTTTGTCATTATACTATTCTGTGAAGTTTTAAAAATTTAATGTTTTTTGAAATCGACATGACTATTCTTCTCTTATAATATGAATATTAGAAATAAATATTTTTTCTCATTGTTAAATATTGAAATGGAATGAACAATTATAAAAAAAATTCAGGAATATTGTTTAAGTTTTTATTTAACGTGAAAGGCATTTTCGGCTGAATAATATAGCTTTTGCATCATTTACTTACTAAGGTTCGGGTTTTTTTGATAAGTAGATTCCATGACGTTCGAAGACAAAAGTTTTCCTCACAGTGTTCATCGGAATGAATTGAAGAACTTTTGGTTTTATATTGTCCAAGTTCTAACATCTACCCAGTGAGAAAATCCTCTTTCAAAGATTTGACATGCACGTCATTGCTTGTTCGTAGCGATGATCAACGAATAGGCTGCAACCCTATGCTCTCTGACTGAATCCACCAACATTACTGCAAGAACCTTTCATAATATCTACACGAGAGACGTTGTATTATTTCGTAAGTTATTATCCAGGAATTATATGATTTGTTCTTTCACTCACTTAGAGTGGAGTTATTAAGGACTTTAAGCGCTACGTTTCGAAACATATTGTGTCATGCAATTTATATAACTAATTGAATAGATACAGGAGTTGGACAAAATAATGTGAACACCTGTGAAAAGAGATTTTTTTTTTATTAATAGGCCATTGGAATATTTGCCATATGAAGTTCACGTCGGATAGTTTTTGATGAAACTGCTTACTGTAGATGTGTGTTGTTCATCTCATATGTTATTTGGTATGCTGCTGTCTTGTGTCTTGTGTCTTTTTTTTTTTTTTTTTTTTTTTTTTTTTTACAATCCGTTTCAAAATCCTTCTGTCTCTGTCATTTAGCTTCGACTTTCGACTACTGTTGTGCATTTTAGATGATGTTTAACCGTGTTTCAAATATGCTGACATTACAGTCGGCACTGTACTTCCCCCAACACTTAGAAGGGTTGCCGTTATCGTTACTTAAGCTCCAGCAAGACGGGTCTCAACAATCATGCCTCTTTCAAAATCAGAGAGGTCAGGCATAACGCAATTTTAACACATAAATATATTTCGCATCCGACTTCTATCATTGCTAGTAGCAGACTGATGTGTATACTTTCTCATCCGCTAGGTGGCACCCTTCAACGCTATAGGGCAGAAATATACGAGAGGTTTGTTTCCAGTGCTATTTTTTTCACAAGTGTTCATATTATTTTGTCCAACCACTGTACATATGTAAGTTTGCATGGACATTTCTATAATATTTTAACGTATATTTCTCTATAATAAGTTATTAAAACTGCACCAATGTGTATATATATATAAAATATTAGAAAATAAAAATTTGTAATTGATAGGAAACTATAAATTTTGTCAAGAATGCGAGCAAAATGTTTATTGAATATCTGAATTAGACTTTTTTATCCATTCAATTCCTATGCCAGCATAAAAACTAGACTAAAATGTATTTTTATGGTGACAGTTTAATTGAGAAATTCCTTTGCCTAGAAGTAAAAAATACACATTTTTTTCATCAGGACGTCCTTTTTTTATTAGGTAAAATTAATCTGCAACTTTATTATTCTGACTTTTTCCATTAAAAAATGTACTGGCATAAAATATGATAAATGAAAATGTTTTTTATGGAATTCTATTTTCTTACCTTATCTTATGGTAAAAATATTGTTGAAATGTTTTTTATTATTTTTGCTCATATTCATGATTATGAATTTTTTAGTAGTTATTTAGTATAAAATTTCGAAATATGTTTTTTTATCATTCATAAAAGCAAGGACAATGCTATGGTAAAAAAATTTGTGACATAATTTATATTTTTAAGTATTATATTTCATTTTTAGGTAATTATTTTAGTTCTGGTTGGCTGATTTTTCACGGCCGATTATCTACTCTAGGGATATAGGCCCGAGGGGGGGGATTGCCCTTCGTGGGGGGTCTTTCTAAGAGAACCTAACCCGTATTTACGCATGGAAATCCATGGCTCAAAGAAAACCACGAAAACTCCGAACGATTAGGCCGACGGGCGCGATTGGGTACGAACCCAGCACCTCCTGTCTACTAGCTTCGAGAGCAGAACCTCTCAGCCACTGGTGGGGCTGTTTTTAGTTCTGAAAACATAAGGTTTGAAATAGTATATTTTCTAAAGAAATTACCTATTTTTGAGACTATTTATAAGTAACGAGATGAAATAAAAATTATCACATGCAGTTATTTAATAAAACTATTGGCATCGTAGTATTATGCAATGATATAAAAGGAAAAGCATTATTATTTGCTTGTACAAATTTTAGCTAGTACTCATCCATGAATCGTCTTCAATTATTGATATTATTTTCTCATGATGGGATATAAAGAATTAAGGAATAGAATTACTTTCAAGTAAAACAAAATGCTTATTTTTAGATGTTGTTTGACCAAAATTATAAATACACATATATATTACTGCTTTGCAGAACCTAAATCTGAGTGGCGGACTTTTGTACAAGCAGTTGTATTAAAAAATATATGTTTTTATTTATTTATTACATGCGGAAGAAAGAATAGAATTATATAAAGAAATTAAACTGTGAAATTGCTTTAAAAGATATGGGTCTCATTTTCATTCTCCATTCATATCCATTTTAAAGTACCATAGCAATTTGAGATATTGTTTTAAATAAACCTTAAATATTGGAATTGCTTCGTATTTAGTATATGAAAACATTTGAAAGCATTATGAAAACATATCGCAATATTAAAGGTACACATATATTAAGACAGATTGGAACACAATTAATATAATAACCCGAAAGGAGTGAAAAATTAGCCAGGGCCAGGACTGGAACTTGAGTCCACAGCGTACCGTACTGTTGCTTTAACCACTAAGCTGCGCTGACCGATGTCCTAGCTCGAAAATTTCTCAGTAATAAACTATGTTTGGGAACGTCATCGTCCATCTAGTTTAAGATAGCACTGGATGATGAAACAACGATGAATAAATTACTAATCCATCGATCCGCAATATATATTAAAGCACATAAATTTAACGTCTGAATTCCACTTTTATTAAAGGTGCACATATATAAGACATGCTTGAACATAATTAATATATGAACCCAACAATAGTGAAAAACTGAACATACCCAGACCTCGAACCTTTCAGCTTAAAGCAACAGCACGGATTAAAACAGCAGCACGATATGATGTATTTTTCACTCCTGTTGGGTCCTGTTGTGTCCCTGCCTATCAACTATACCAAAAATAACTTCTGTTACTTTATTATTAGCAGCATGCTAGCCGTCAATTGCGAAATATTTCAATAGTTATAGTAAGATTGGTAATTTTCAGTATTTAAGCTAGTTGTTCAATTACATATCGGTTACATTGGTATTTTATTTATTTGTACATTTATTTATCAATTTGTTATTCTTTTGGAAATTTAGTTATGGGGTACTACTCAGAAACAAACAAATACCGAATTATTTAGATTGTTATTACAAATGTATTAATATTCGTAATAGGGTTACACGCATAATTAAAAGTTCATATTTAAAAATTATTCATGCTTGAAAAATATTAAAAACTATTTAAAAAAACATCAAATTGAAACACTCTTTTAAACAAATTTCATTTGAAAGCACATATTTTTTATTTTACTGTGTAAATATTAAAATTGTACGAAGAATAACAGTAAATGCTAAATGCATTGGTCAGTTGTTGCCATCATAAATCTGACGTCACTGTTACAGACGTACATGATTTTTCTTTATAATATAGATAAAAGGTATTAAAAAAATAAACAAATTAATTACGATATTTAAAAATTTTACATACATGTGAAAAATTAATGAGAGCAAAGTTATATTTTACTCAACCATTAATATCAATTCTAAATGCGGAAAATTAAATTATATTGTACATTAGCAAAACGAAAACCAACTCACAGAATAGAAAAACTAATTTTTCTTTGAGTTATCTAAAATGGATTCCGCCAACATCGACAATGGGTTAAGAACACACAGAAACTCAAAGCTTTATGGAACATAAAACCTTTGCACATTGGAAAAAATATTTTTCAAATAAAAATTTCAACCTTAAAACATTTTAAAGCAAACCCACGAAATCAGACAAAAAATTATGCCTAGAGCATTAAAAAATATATATATTAACTGTGAATTGCACTTTATCAAAATAAATCTACAAACTGGATTTTCTCAGTTTCAAACTTTTATATTTTACCGCAAGGTAAATAAAATAGTTGAGAATGTAAATTTATGAAAGGGTCTAGCCGGATAAGCATGGCGAAATGGCCCCACGGCAGATATATGAAATAGCATGTGCCGTAATAAGGCTCACCATAAGAATACAATATAGAGTGTTTTTAACCTCTGACCTTGAACTGTCCTTGAGATAATCGGGAAAGTATGCGCCGGCGCTACTATTTTTCAAATACGTTTTTCTCAAAAAGTACAAAAGTTAAAAAAAATGAAACCAACGCCAATTATTAAAGAATATATTAGTTCACATTATATATTTTTTTCACATTTTTACAAAAATTTTAACATAGAAAAATAAACAAAAATATTTTTTTTTAATTATTAATGTAGTAATTTTATATTTGCACCAACCAAAAAATTACAGAATAAGCCTCAAAGTATGTACTTTTAAGAAAAAAAATTTCGTTAAAATCGAAGATGCGCTTTTTGAGTTATAGAAAAAATAATATTTGCAACTTGCTAAAATATTCGTAACTTTCCCTGTTTGCATTTGCAGAAATACGCTACTATCAATGCATTGGTCGATTCGTGACATTTCCACTGGAGCAGGATGCGCAGTGCGCCAAAATAAGAGAATGTTCCCATACATATCACTTCGCTATAGGTTCGTTTCGTGTTTGTAAACATTCTGTTATTTTGGCGTACTGCGCATCCTTATCGCATAATAATATCAAGAATTGACAAACAAAATGGTAACATTTGCCTACGATGATTTTCACATAGAAGAAAGCTATGGGGCTGAACAGTGTACATATATAACGTATCACTTTAGGGGGGAGAGTGTGTGTGGGGGGGAGGTCTGGCACTTGACATCGTAGGATATCTGTAGAGGAAGGGGGGTTATCATTTGATATCGTTGTATATCGTTATCATTTTTGATCAAAACAAAGTTTACTTTTTTGGTATCTTTTTCTCTACATCCGTTATCTTAATTTTTTAAGTCTGTTTTCTTCTTTTTATGAAAATATAAAGTTATAATTAAAACCATTGAATGACTATAAAACATTTCATTCCAAAATAGGGAATAACCCAACGTTCGCTATTAATATTCTCCTGCCATATGCGTATATAATTCGTTGTTAGAGAAACCAGATTTGAAATTATACTTGTTATTTTTGCTGGTAAAAGATGGGGAAGAATGTTGTCCCCCTGTTTTGTTTACAAGAAGTTCTGTTTAGCATTGTGCAAGGGCGAAGTGCAAGAAGACAATATTACTGTTCAATGCATTATGTAACAAAGAGTTATTATTAAAAACTTTTACATAATATTGCTTTAAAATGTTATTTGGTATAAAGTTATTTCTTATATAACAGTGATATCTTATGAATTTCTTCTCTTTATTTAAATAAGTAAAATATGCAAATAAAAAATGTACAACCATACCTATGAATCACTGCAAACGTATAAAAAGGAAAAAAAGGAAAACAATTGTAAAAATAAAAAGAATTTTTAAACACTGATAACAATATTATTAAGGAGAGGGGGATTTGAGGAATGATAACGTATGACATTGGAAGTTTGGGAGGGGGTCGAGAATTACCAAAAAGTTCATAACCTTATACATTTACAACCCCTATAGCTTCACCTGCACAATGGACTACACCATCGACTTGATATTATTATGAGAGAAGGCTGCGCAGTACGTCAAAATAACAGAATGTTTACAAACACGAAACAAACCTATAGGGAAGTGGTATGTATGGAAACATTCTCTGATTTTGGCGCATTGCGCATCCTGCCCGAGTAGAAATGTCACGAATCGACCAATGCATTGATAGTAGCGTATTTCTGCAAATGCAAACAAGGAAAGTTACGAATACTTTAGCAAGTTGTTAACATTACTTTTTTTATAACTCAAAAAACGCATCTTCGATTTTAACGAATTTTTTTTTCTTAAAAGTACATACTTTGAGGCTTATTCTGTAATTTTTTGGTAGTGTAAATATAAAATTACTACATTAATATTTAAAAAAAAATATTTTTGTTTATTTTTCTATGTTAAAATTTTTGTAAAAATGTGAAAAAAATATGTAATGTGAACTAACATATTCTTCAATAATTGGCGTTGGTTTCATTTTTTTAACTTTTGTACTTTTTGAGAAAAACGCATATGAAAAATATTAGTGCCGGCGCATACTTCCCCGATTATCTCAAGGACAGTTCAAGGTCAGAGGCTAAAAACACTCTATATTGTATTCTCATGGTGAGACTTACTACCAAACATGTTATTTCAAACATCGGCCGTGGGGGCCATTTCGCTATGCTTAACCGGCTAGACCCTTTTATATTATATTGTACAGTCGTGAAAATAAAAATTTTAACGTCATCGTAACTCTGCCGGAAATAATCGTATAAAGTGTGGCTGGTACCAATCGATTAGCAATAACGTCTACTAATTAATGCTATACTTAAATTTTGCTTACGGAGTCATCTACATATAGAAATTGTACCAGGAGTTTGTAATTTTTAATACTATTACCTAATTTTGGAATCATAGTTGGATTCTTCGGTACTTTGTACATTCGGATATAAAAAAAGATGTCATTCAGTCAAATAACTTATGAATTATGCAGGTTTAAAGTTTCGAACGCCTAATGTTAGATTCAATTTTAATTGTTGCAAAACACATTGCAATGCAGTGAGTATTTTAATCATAACTCTAGAGCAAATTGGCGGAATGAGCTGTAAATTTGAATTCGGATATTTGAAGCTTATAGAAATCGATTTCTGTAAAAATGTTCTCAAGTTAAAATTTATATAGTTCTTTTGAAAATTAATTTCTAAAATACACATTTTATGGCTGAAATAAATCTCACAATTAAGTCATTCAACAATAAAATTCAATATGTAATGAAATATCAATAATAAAATATCTATGAGAAAAATAAATCGTTATTATTTTTAATATTTATTAAATCTAAAAGGCTGATTAACTATTTTAGATAATTTATGGTTTTCTGCATTCCCACGCCGAAAACAAAATTGATAGACACAATTTTTCAAGAGAAACACATTTGAAATATCGGTGGTTTTAGGACATGTAATTGATTTTCCAAATTGAAACTACTTACAACAATACTGTCATGTTAAAAATTTTGTTATTATAGTGAAAACAGAAATAAATAAGGATATAAATAAGATGAGATTGAAGTTGATCTTACTTAAATATATTGATGAATTGAATCAAGACAGATTGAAGCATGTAGAAAAATTATAACACATTGTTGGCTGAAATCCAACTTTAATTTATATCATATGGAGGGAGGTAAAAGGCATAGAAGAGAAAACTATTGGCACAGTGTATACCACTGTACATCAACAATAAATGTTGCACAAAATAATTTCCACGATGAAAATCCACCGTTGAAATCTATGGCTGCAGATTTTATCGCTAATGAAGGATTCTTCAAGATGGTCCTGATGATAAAAAAAATACAATAGATGATCATTCTGAGATTAAGCATTGAAATAGAGACAATTATAGTTTACTAAGAGAGATGGCATTACTTCCATAGCTGATAGAGATTTTGAAGATCGGCGAAAGTAGCCCAAAGTAAAAAGATTCCAAAGTAGGCCTAAGGCCAGAACTTCTAGTAACAATCATATTGTAAAAAACATTCTTATATCTAAAATTATTAACGAAAATCTGTTGAAAATTAAATTAGGTAGTATTTATACTATAGCAAAAGGCGTTCACAGAGGTGACTCAAACAGAACTTTAAATCCATTAGCTAAATTAAATAGACTAGATACATTCCAGGATATATTAAAACAGGAGAAACCAAAACTACAGCTTCATTTGCTTAGCAAACCATTCCCCTTTTACTATGTATGCCGCATGTCGGTGCGTAAGTGCGATAGAAGCTAAACATAAACCGACGAAGACGACACGGGCAACATGCGGTGGAAAAGTAAATGCTAAAAATAGAAACCGTGGAATGAACAGCGGCAGAACAAAGATGTGCTGAACAAGAAATCAACACCGCAGGCGCGCAAACAAGAATGCGTCACTGAAATGAAAACCCAATGTGATAGCCACATCACATTACCCCCATTCACCGAATAAAATATTGGATGAACAATAGGTGAAAAGGGTAAAAAAATAAAGAACTTTTTCAACAAAAGGAAAACAAAACTTTGAAAGCCAAGGAACAAAAATTTAGAAAAAAATTAAGTTTAAAGCCATAAAAAATTATAGTAATGATATAGTAATAAGCGCACAGTGTATGTGCAGTGACCAAAAGAGAAATTTAAAAAATACATACATCATGTAGTACATTCATAGTTCAATCTGCATAATATACATAAAATGAGAGTATACAATAATGTAAGCCCTAATGCAACTGAAGCAAAGACAAGCACCTTCCTTTAAAAGAATCTCTAAAAATTAAAATATTACCCATTATAATATTTTTTTAAATGATAACACAAAGGCTAAATAATTTTTAGTCAAAAAGATCATTTTTTTAATTAAATAAAATTAATCCGTACACTTGTTAATCAAATTTTATAAAGTTGCAATAGAAAAGCAACATAGGGTCAAAAGTACACTCTCTATATAATCTCACTGCCTAGGACAATAATAAAATAATAAATTTATAAAAAGTGTTGCAAACAAAAGCAACAAAAAGGTCAGGAATATTTTATTTGGTATAATCCGACAGCCTAAGATTTAAATTTAATTAATTTTATCAATGATAATAATAAAAAAAAATTGTCATAATCTGGAAAAAAATTTTAAATTACCAAATAAGTGTACTATAAAAATATTTAGTTTAATTCATACCTTCTTAATAAAATAATAAAATAAAAAATTTCTATGCTTATAACAAAATTAAAAGAAAAATTTAGTTTAAATTAAATTTAAAGAACTGCCAAAATTAAAAGTATTAAGAACAAACAGAGAAACATAGATGATACCATGGCCAGTGAACACATCCATCAACCCTGCAAACATATTAACATCAATACAGAAAATTATAGCAGACTTCGATCTCCATAAGAGACTTCTATGATCATGCGTAAAAGATAATCAATTAAATAACAGCATAGAAAAGAAAAATAATAATATATTTGACACATGTAAAGAAGCTCTTGTTATAAACAACAAATTGTTGGATAAGAATATTACTGTGACAAACAACTCAGTCACTTAGTTTCTATTGTGAAAGTTATATGGTGAATATATGGAAGAAACGTGTCACCAATCTGGAACATTTAACACAATTTGGTAACACACTGTGAAGAAATAATGGTAGTACACTGAAGGCAAAAAGATGAGAAATATCGTGGAGGGTTCAGAAGTAGCACCAAAGAAAAAACACTTAAGAATAATATCACGCACCGTGATGAGCTGAGGACGAAATTGGGTCAAACGAAATCGGGGTAGTCAAGAAGAACGACATAATTATAAATTCTCAGGGAACTGTAGGAGATTCACTAAATGCAACACTTCAAATATGATACGCTGTTAAATATGTTCACTAAGAATTGTGCTTTTCTTCATATGAGTGAGACATAAAAGATATTATTTCGTTATTAAAAAAATATCTTCATAATTAATTTGAATAATTTATTGTATAAAATTGAAAAAGTGAGCATATGGTAGATTAAAATTTTGAAGCAATCGGGTTATGAAATACACAATAAACGGTCAAGTGCTAGCATTACTCGCGCTCAGAGAGTTCCGTACAATAAATAGATGAATTATTAACTGTATTATTAAAAAAACCGTTGCTGAAAGAATAATAAGACTTTGTAAAAAAAAACTATACAACGTATGATTGGGTATAGCTGCATATGAGGCAGTCTCACATAATTTTGACTTTTAAGTCGCTGAATAACAATTTTTATTTTAGTACACATTTTTGGGGATTTTATTTCTTATACTGGAAAACAACCCACTGCATGACTGTATAACAATATTAACGATATAATTAAACATTTGGACGATGTTGGGGGTCCAAATATACCACGAAATGCCTTACAGCCCCATGTCCCTGATGCTGATTTTTATGGTTTGGAGATGTCTGTATAAAATTGTTTCAATAGAAGTAATTCGGTGTAATTTTTTTCCGAAACTGGGACTATTGTTTTATATAAATATGTAGCAAAATTTAACATGCAGACATTTTTGTTACGGTTGTTATTATTTTTTTAACTCTGCACCTGGATTTACGATTTCTTATCATCCCTCTTTCTAAAATTATACAGAAAATCTCTTCAGATGCAGCTACAGCATTTTTTTTTCAAATTTTTTTTCTCCTGCAGAAGTATGCTAGAGAAAAAATGGCTAAAATTCTTTGTCAGGAAAGAATTTAAATCAGCATTTAAATATCAATTTCAAGCATAGTGGCTTTATTGGTAGTCTTACCATCCCCAAGGTTTATTCCTGGATTTTTCGCGATAAATTATTATTATTTTTAATTCAATGTAAATAACGGTTTCTAAAAATCAATGAACATTGTGGCTATCACTTAACATGATTTGTCTAAATATGTCTTAACATGAATTGCCTAAATATGTCTTAACATGATTTGCCTAAATATGTCTTAACATGATTTGCCTAAAAATAGAGGGTAATTTTTCTTACCGTCCCATCCTCACCATCTTTTTTTAACCCCTTACTGTCCCTTTTTTCCCTTCCCGTCTACTATTTTTTTCCTTACCATCCCTTCTTTAACACCCCTTTAAGACGATGTTATACCAAAATTTTGCACTAAAAATACTACATTGTTATTATTTCTTATTTGAATGTTCTGTGGGTACTATGCAAATTCATTATATAAGTAAAAATTAAGAAGAAAATAAAAAATTAGAGAGGTAAAACGATAAGGAAAATTAAACTCGCAAGATTAACTTAAACCTCAGTTAAATTAAAAAAATCGTCGCTGCTGACTATTTTTTCGATATTTTGAATCATTAAGGCATTATATAAGTTTAAAATGTTATTTTATTAAGTTTAATTTCACCAGATTTTTATTCCTGAAAGTTAAAATTTTGTGAGAATGCCTCATATATTAGGAAAGTATGAATGGGTATACCATAAAAGTTCAAAGAGATATGAAAACTAAATAATATCAAATATTGCTATTCTGTATAACACTTTTTTTAATCTTATCCTAATCTGTTTATGATGAATTTATTTCGGTACTGATAATAAAAGTTGTGCATATTTAAACTTCATTTGGCATTTCATAAAACAAAAATTCAGCGTAGTATTAATCGTTTCTTTTTACAGTGTAGCTAAAACAAAACCCTTGTTCAAAGTTTAAACTTGACATTGTGCTAAGCGTGCTTTGAAAGGAGATCAAAAAGTTGCAATGCCGTCTTAGTCCGTGCTGCGTTTTTCCACGTACGTTTCTAATTAACTTTTACAGACACGAGAGGCGTCTTGTGCGATCCACTCAATGCAAACTAATCGCGAATCCCATAATATTTATGTGATTAATTATAATTAAATTACTCTGTTTTTAACAGTTTGACGTTTATTACTTTTATACTTTTACTGGGCATTTCATTACACAAATATATCATTAAAAGTTGTTATCTGGACTTTAAAAGTCGGTGGTACATAGAGTACGCCGCCCCTGTCATTTTGTATGTTCAAACCGCCCGTATCTTTAAGTGTTAATATTTCTGCTAATTACTGATGATTTTTTTTCAAAAATCATTATCAACAATGTTTTTACACTTCTTCTACGATAGATATCTCCGGCGCTGTTAAATACTTTTGCTGAATGCCCGTAAATTGAAATTTGTGTGCAACGGAAAAATGCGATTTTCGCAAAAACTATGTGACTTAGGGTAATCGCTATAATTTTCCGTCAAGGTTAAATTAACGTCTACTACCTCTAATTCTTTTCATAATTTTAGTTTCCATAGATTCGTAATTAGATGGGGGGGGGGGCATATTTTTGCTCTACATTATCTACGATAACTTTGAAAATATAATACCTAAAATTAAAAGAAGTGTATTTTTGAGTTCAGCGTTACGAAAGCTTTCACGCGATATGCAAAGAAAAGAGTTTTTTTTTTTTTTCAAGTAACTTAATTAGCCCCTCTACATTTTTTCTAAATATATTTGTGAATGTTTAATAATCAGTAAATATGTGGGTTAATAGTCTTTATTACTTCCCCCAATTTGAACTTTCCACGTTCCATAGTTTCTGAGTAAAATGGCTGTGACAGACAGACATAGGAGTGATCTTATAATAGTTCCGTTTTCTCTTTTTAATTACGGAACCCTAAAGATGAAAAAGAAAAGGCACTATATAATAATTGACAAGCATGAATTGTTCATCAATAAGTAAATAAAGGTTCTCTAGCTTAAGCATTCTTATATCAAATAACAATACATTTTCTAAATAGTTGTGAATATGTTATGAAGTAAATGTCAAACACTTTTAATGCGAAGATGAAATTTTCCCGATTACCTATTCACAAATATGAAATTTTTTCACTCACAAGGAAACATTGACTAGGAAAATTTTAAGAACTTTTTTTAATATTACACTTGTAGTAGAACGTAATGAATTAAATTTTGGCAAAATTAGATTGCAGCAGCAGATGAATTAACACTTTCAACTTATTAAAGATATGATGCAGCTTACATACTTACCAACATTCAACTAAATTTCCATAAAATGTGAGTTAAGTTGACCCAGGTTATATACGTTACTAACCAGAAAATTTATTTGATGAATTATTATAAATTTAAAATCATGTTTCTCTATGAAAACTATTTGATTTAATTTCTTTAGTAAATTTCTGGTTCGAAACGTATTTAACCAGGGTCAATTTAACTAACATTTTACGGAAGTTTAAGGGAATTTTGGCAAGTATGAGCTTAACAGAGAAAATCCAACTGACAAATCTCCACCATTGGTCCTGTAAACAAATATTGTTTATGAGAAAATATATCATGGGAGATACACTTTTGGTAGTTATTGATTTCAGCTTCACAAACCAACTCTGAAAAATACTGGAGAAGATCAGTCATAAATGGATAAACTGAACAACAAAAATGAGTGAAAACTTTCTCAGGCACTTCAAATTGGAAAATGGAATAGTTCTTTAAATAAAAGTTCTTTAAATAATTGTTGTAGAACATGAACAGAAGAAGTATAGCTGGTATGTATTATTTATAATTTTTAACTTTCATGAGCAACCCTTGCAAAAGCAGTTCAATAAATGGATAATAACAACATTTTTTAAGGCCAATTTCCAGGTAAGCAATTGTTAATAAGAAAGGCAAGAGAATCTTTTGTCATTTTAGATTTAAATCAGGGAACATGTTGAACAAAATTTCATCACATTATTTCAGTAATTAGGACGATACAAGTGTGAATCTAATTAATTTCTATTTCTTCTTAAAGTAAATATATATATATAATGACAGTAAATTTTTAAAAAGTGATGCCATGAAGCCACACATTCTTGAAAACAGGCAGAGAGTTAAGATGAGAACAGTTCACAGAACATATATGAAGTAAGATTTTGAAATTTTAAGTGTAGAAGAACTAGAAGTGTATAGAACTGCTTGCACTACACCAAACACCAAAATTGATATATTTCAGAATAAAAGTGGAAGGTGGCACAAGAACACACTAGAACTGCTTGCGCTACACCAAACACTAAAATTGATATACTTCAGAATAAAAGTGGAAGGTTTCACGAGAACAAGTTAGAAAATTTTCATAAAAAGTTATTGAAACTATTTTAGAGGTAAAATACAAATTGAGATATTTACATGCAGAGAAGAGTTCAAAAATTTATTGAGGATATATCACAAGTACCAATTCAAGAAGAACTTCAGTTTCTTTGCGTAATGATATATAGTACAGTAAAATAATATAATCTTCAATACTATATCACAGATTCCAAAAGAAATGCATGCTTCAATAAATATTTAAATTTTCATAATATATAAATTTTGAAATTCATAACATATTTCATTTCAATATATGAAGGACATAAAAATCAAATTTTTAAACACCAGCATAAAAATAAAAACCATAGCCTCTCAAAATAATTTTTTTTCTTAAAAGTTTAGAATACTTTTCAAAATTCATTTCACTTTCATTATAAATTTTCAATTCATTATAAAAATATCGTAATGCACCATAAGAATATTTATTATAAGAATAAATAAGATATAATTTTGATCAAAATTTTTCATTCTTCATTAATTTAAAAATAACAAAAATAAAAAATCAATTTTGTCAAAACATCTTCAGAAAAAAACAAGCAAAAAATAAATAAAATAATTCTTCTCAAAATTTAATATTATGGAATATTGTGTAAATACAATTTGAAACAAAAAAGTTATATTTATTTAATTCAGCCGTTAGAAAAAAAATCTTCCATTTAAGAACAAAAGAATATTACAACTTTTTTAAAATTTTATATTCAAAATAATAATTTTTAAACTATTTCTTTGAATTTATTTCATTTTAATTCTAATTTAAATAAATAGTAGATCTTCAAAACGTTTCAAAATTCTATTAAAAGAATATTATTGAAAAAAAAAATTTAAAGAGTGCATCAATTGCCAAAAATACGACGAAAAAACGTCGTATTGTGAAAAGCAGAAACTCCAAAAAGATGCTCTTTTTGGCCAAGCTACACCAAATATGACAGTAATAATAACATGTTGGTGCAGCAAAAATATATAGAAGAATAATAAATGGGAATGGTCCTCACTTAAAAATATTAAGGGATTGAGACAGATTGAAGCTTGTAGAAAAATGATGACACATTGTTAAGATGAAATCCAACATTGTTTTATATCATATGTAGAGAGGTGGAAGGCATAGAAGAGAAAACTATTGTCCATTGTAAATCGCCAATAAACATTACATAAAAAAATTTCCACGATGAGAAACCTCCGTTAAATTTCATGCCGTTAAATGCTACAGACGTTATGGCTATCATAAGTATTCCTTAAGAAGGTCTAGATGATAAAAATCCAATTAAAATAGATGATCATTCTGAGATTAAGAATTTAAATTCAAGCAATTGAAATTTACTAAGAGAGAGATGACATCACTTCCATAGCTTATGGAGTTTTTGATGGATCGCTATCGGCTCCCAAAGTAGGCCTAAGGCGCGAACTTCTAGTACTAATCACATTGCCAAAAATATTCTTAAATCAAAAATTCTTAACAAAAACCCGTTGAAAATTAAAGGCAGTGGTATTTATACTACAGCAAAGGTGGTGACTAAAAAAGTGGTGACACAGAAGTGACTCAAAAAAAATTTAAATCCAAAGGCTAAATTAAATTGATGCAATAAATTGTAGAACGTATTAAAATAGTAGAAATCAAAAATACCGCTTCATTGGCTTAACAAAACACACTCCTTTTACTATATATGCCGCGTGTCGGTGCGATGCGAGCAATTCAGGCTAAAATAGATCGACGATGACGACATGGTCAACGTGCGGCGGAAAATTAAATGCTAAAAATAGAAACAGCGGAATGAGCAGCGAGAGAAAAAAGATGTGCTGAACAAGAAAGCAACATCGCAGGCCGGCAAACAAGAATGTGGCACTGAAATAAAAAAAAAAAAACAATTTGATAGCCACATTACAAGCACTAAAATAACATAATTAAAATTTCAGGGCAAAAGTTTCAAATAATAAATAAAATGAGTTAAAAATGACTTGCAGAACTGACGTTGAGGTTCCCGATCTGCAAATTTATTAGTTAGAAATTTAATTAATATATATATATTTTTTTTAATTTGCCGAGTTGTTATTTAGACATGAATTATTCAACATTGAAGACTGAAAATAATTGCAGTATTTCTAATCATCAAGTATCATCTGACTTAAAAAATTACCCTCATTTGATTCTGAGAGATCTTGAGCTCCATGAATCCCCTCTTTCTTACACTGTTGCCTCTAACGATATGGAAAGGTATATATTTTTAAATGTTCGTTATTTTACAAAAGAAGAATAAACATCAACAGTCATTAATATCCACAAGACATAAGGTAAAGAAATTATAAATAGTGAAAGGTATTTTTCTATAATCAATTATTTTAGTAAAATTATTTTAGTAACTGAATGATTTATTTTACAACTATATGTTATATATATACAGGGTGTCCGGTCTCAACGGTGTCCAATGGCTAATTCCAAAACCGTTAGTCATAGACATATAGTTCCAATTACAAAAATGTTTTAAATCAGGTAAAGAAATATTTTAAAAGTGATTTGGGTCAATAAAAACATTTCTTAAAAAATTACGAAATTTAAATATTTATACGGTACCCCGGTCCTATAAGTTATATTTAGTGAAATTTTCCTTTTACACTGACAAGTAATACAAAAAAAAGTCCCGTTGGTCTACGATTAAAATTGACCGAGTAATAGCTGTTTAAAGTTGGAGCATATTTTTTGCTGCAAATTGGGGGTCATTCACAAATTTAGTCGAAATATAATTTCATCAGATATATTAAAAAAATGGTTGAGAGTAAAATTAACATTGCAATATAAATTTGAAATCTTTAGTCATTCTGACATATTAATGCAAAATATACAATTTGTAATAAACATTTAAGAAGAAAGAAAAAAACAGAATTTTTTTTAAATAAAATGATGCTAAATTAACAGCCTCAATTCTTTACAAAATGATACGTATTTTTAAATATTATTAGAATACACTAGTCTGCAAAAGTTCGTTTATTTCATATTTTTTAACTTTTGATAATTGATTCTTATGTATTCTGTACCGCTGAATCCAAAATTGACCTTCATTTTTAACCATCACATCAGGATTTTTCGCAAATTGTAAATTTCAAAGCTAAAAGTTCAAAGTTAAAATTTAATCTCCTCGCACCACCCAGCTGTAAGAATCCCAAGATAGGCAAAAATATCGAATAAATTATTGAATAAAATAAATAAAATAAAATAAAAAAAGTTTTACATATGTTTTATAGTATGAGATTTTCGCTATATTTTAACTTACACATTTGCAAAAAAATTCTAATGTGATGGTTAAAAATGAAGGTCATTTTCAGTTACAGAGCTAAAAAGTACGTAAAAATCAATTATCAGAAGTTAAAAAACACAACCATCTCTTCTACTTTATAGTATCCGATTTTTGTTAATCTTTAAATTCGACAATTTATGATTTGCGAATTATCCTGACATGATGGTTAAAAATTAAGGTAATTTTCGGATTCAGTGCAAAAAAATACATAAAAGTTAAAAAACCCAACAATCTCAGTCTTTTATTATCTAATCTAAAACATTTTCTTAAACTTCTTGGCCGTAATTTATCCGAATTTTTTTGTGTTATCCTGTAAAATAAGTATAAATGGTAACCACTGAAAATCATAATAATATTAGATTGTTATTGGATTTGCATCAGTATGTAAAATGTAATCTCGATCGGATGTTTGAAAGTGGGTTAAAGTTCGAGTACAAATTTTGAACTGGAAAAACATACATAAGATCGTTGAAGTAACATAAAAACTTATAAAAATAACATAATTTTGTTAAAAGAAATAATAGAAGAAACAGCCTCAATTCTTGACAAAATAAAACATATGTTATTTCAGCTAATCTGAAACTTAATAAATGTTAACTTAATCGTAATACTTGTACGATTTTTTTCAAAGCGCAGATACACATGAAATAAGATCTTCGAATACTTTAAGCACTTAGTACGTGACCCCTCAAAGCCCAGCCGAACTCATTTGTTTTCAGAGCAGAAAAGTGGCATAAGTCATGCATTTTTAAAGTTTCATAACTCGCTCAATTTTAGGGTTATATGAATGGGACTTTTTTTGCATTACTTGTCAGTGTAAAAGGAAAATTTTACTAAATATAACTTATAGGACCGGGGGTCCGTATAAAAATTTAAATTTCGTAATTTTTTAAGAAATGTTTTTATTTACTCAAATCGCTTTTAAAATATTTCTTTGCCTGATTTAAGGCATTTTTCTAATTGGAACTATATGTCTAAGACTAACGGTTTAGGAATTAGCCATTGGACACCGTTGAGAGTGGACACCCTGTATATTTATATATATACATATATATAAATTTATTATGATATTTATCATTGTATAAAAATGGACACATACGTAATTTATGTAAAATCGGGTGTTCGTAGTTTACTTGTACCTTTTAGACGCGACGAAAATCAGCAAAAACTTTCAAAGTTTGTATTGATGTATCTTCAAAACCTTTTAATGTATAAGCATGAAATTTTGCATGTTTATTAAACAGATTAGATTTTTTAATATACTACCATTAGAAACTGACTAGCCTTTTACATAATTTAGGGATTGTTGAATTCAAAATAACTCATTTATTACTCTGTAAGACCATGGGCGCATAATATCTTCAGAACATATGTACGGATTGCTATAAAATTTGAAATATATGATAATCACATTTGTACGTTTAAAATGACCTACTTTTAACTATTTACAATGGTAAAATTTTTAATAATGACTATTTTTATTCATTAAAAACAAAAAATTGATTTTTTTTTTCAAAAATATTTTTTTACAGGGTTAATAAAATGATTTTGACCTAAGAGTAGATCATTTTAAATATACATATGTTTTTATTAATTATATCAAATTTTCATGACAATCCATACATACGTTTTCTAGATATCATGTGCGCAATGATTTACGGAGTAAAATAAAAAAGAAAGAGCTATTTTAATTTCAAAAATACATAAATTCTGTGAAAGACTCGTCTGTTTCTAATAGTAGTACATTAAAAAGCAAAATATGTTTAATCAATAGTACAAATTACATATTTATACATAAAAAGGCTTTAAAGACACACTAATTCAAACTTTGAACGTTTTTGTTGATATTCAGCTAGTTTAAAAGGTACAAGACCCCTTAAATGGAAAAAATTAATAATTTAACAATAACAATAAAATATACACATTCATAAAACGCATGCAATATTCCAGAAAAAATACTAGATACATATTTACACATGAATAGTTAAAGTTGTAACCTGCGTTTTTTAAACATAATTACGTGTCCAATGTTTCTTGAATTTACCACTACCTGTGATTTATTCCGCGTAGTTGATTCACATATCAGACCAGATGTGGTCGCCCCTCCAGGTTGTCCGGAGCCTACCCGTTTGGTGGGGAGGAGACACGGTGCCCGGCAGTGTTCCTTGTACACGCATGCAAGGTCGCCGAATAGGGACGAATCACAGTCTCCATGAGTGACTCATAGTCAAGAGGCTTTGAGTCCGCCGGTCACGGGTAACGGGCTTGGTGCATGGGTGTCATAGCCCACCTCGGTGGGTACCAAAGTGGAGACTCCCGTAGTACCTCGGTTTTCGAGGTAATCCGGATAGCTACGGTCCATACATCGATCTCAGTGCCAGCTTTTCAGGCGGACGGTGTCGCTTAGCAAAAACTAGGAAATGTGGTAGAGCATATACACCAGTTGACAGAGAGGGAGCATGAGAGGAGAGAGCGGGTCCTCTAGAACAAGACTTGGTGCTTTCTAGTGTCGCCATGGCTCGTGGGATCGCCATGCCGGATCTCCCGGAACTACCCTAGGAGAGTTTTCGAATATCGCCTGATGCACTTTCTATGTCAGGTGGCTCATTCCGCCAAGATCCTTGCAGCTGGGGCAGTTAGGAGCCGACCCCATGGTGGGTTCTGAATGGAGGTGCCCCCGTCAACCAGAGGACTGTCGCGGAAAGTGGCCCCTATGGTAAGGGTTACACGACGCCGTGCCGTGTTCCCTTGGATGAAGGTCGGCCGGCAGGTCCGCTTCTAGATCCGACCCGCAAGGAACCGGGTCAGAGATTCGCCAGCTAATGCGGTGGCGGAGCCTCAAATCTCGGACGAGCTACCGGTCCGACCCAGGTCCTGCGTATCTGTGCGATACTGGAGTTTGCTGCGATTAAGGATGAGGACCAAGCAGTGCCTCAAACAAATTTTCGATCATCTAACGGGTAGCGTCATCAATGCACGGGAAGGGGCACTCGTGCCTAGGTATCATGGCGGCCGTGACGTAAAGTAGCGGGAACCGGGCTTTTACCGGTCTCACGCGGGTCCCCGTCTCATTTCTCCAACCCCAGGCGGGACTCCGGACCACGAGACCAACGAGACTCAGCGAGGCAAAGTCTATTCCGTCAAGAGGGCTTTCCTTGTCCTCCCGAGGTCGCAAACGGCAACTAGTCTGATCTCTCGTGTCTCACGTAATAGCGGAAAGATCGGGCGAAAATTCATAGGGAGGCGATGTCTGTGTCACCAGAAGACTTATTCTCGAGTCACCGGGGTCAGCTAGAGGCATCTTTCGTGATTCCCCGAGCGAGGCGATGACTATGTCGTCAAGAGAGCTTTTCCTCGACTTTCCGGAGCTTCCTCCAAGAGGCACCTCCCCTTCCTATCGGTTGTTTCTCATAAATATCTTTACTCAGAAATAGTAGTTGACCTTGGGAGACCTCCGTAAAGCAAATCCCGTTCAGAAACTTGTCATCGGCTCGTGGGCTAGACGCCTTTGTAGTTGTTCGATTCCTGCGGGTCGCTGGGTGCACCGGATGGGGCACCAAGAGAAAGTACCATTTGGTTCTTCCGGGCTGGGTGGTGAGAACTATCGCTATCGGCTGGTCATCTATTGTTTTGGGAGTTAGTCTACGTGGCGTGCACTGGGCACAGCGCGCATGCCGAGACTGGGGTCTTTCTGAGGAGCGGTCTTAGGGCCACCAGGATCAAGGACGCAGGGGCCTGAAAGGGCCCAGGACCGGGAAGATGAAACCTTGTCTTTATATCAGACCAGATATCATACTCATTAGCTTTCTGTGTGAATTATGTGTCTGCCAGACTTGTCCTGGATAGCTCAATTGGTAGAGCATTAGCGGATTCAGCCAAAGGTCCCTGCTTTGAATCCTAGCCTGGACAATTTTCCAAACAGTTTGGAAAATTTACAACTTTAATTATTCGTGTATAACATATATTTTCATTTTAATTCTAAACAATCTTTATTCTATGAATTTAACTTCCGCGCATACTTCTGAAAAGTAAGAATATTTCATTATTTAACTCCGTCTTTTAAAAATTTCCACTAATTCAAACTGATTTTTTAATTTAAACAATAAATAAAAATACAAATAAATATAAATATAAAAATTTTAATCGCTAAAGTGTTTTAAAGGAAATCCAGTAGACATTCTTAAAAGAATACATACAATTCTATTTTGTTATAAATAAATTCTGCATAGTTTATTTTTCTGATAATTCAGGTGACATATCATTCATTAGATTGTTCTATTTTCCGTCTTGTACTTTTTTTCGTGTATGATATTTTTTCAAAATAGTATTTTATGACTAATGAACGTATAGATTCAAAGTTCATCTGTAGATATTCCTTTCAAAATATTTCATTTTTAAAGTGACGTTTATGAACGAAAAGGCAGTGAAAATACTATATTAAATGTTTTATTTCAGTCGAAAACAGAAGAAACATTTATAGTCTACATTTTTTACATAGTTTCGTTGTATATTAGGATAAATAACTTTTGTATTTGAATTTTAATCTTTTTGATATTTACTATTTGAATTGTAATAGTTAGTGAGTAGTTAAATGTAATTATTTACATTAATACTAATAGCTACAAAATATGAAATGCTCACTTTAAAGCTGATTTCTCGCCCAGCTCAGTTGACGTATAACTAATTTTTTTTTTTTTGTTTAAGTAAAAGGTTTGATTTCGATACGTTTATATTTTAATGAGATAGGAAAAATGAAATGAAAAAAATAAAAACCTGTTTTGAATGCGGATAATTAAAAATAATCAGAATTAGTAAAACGTATTCAATAGTGAAAAGCAATACGTTTTTTAACATTAAAATTTACATATATTCTTCTGTCAAGTCTAGATGACTAAAATGTTGCATATCTTTAAAGTAGCATTATTCTTGTGGTGCATTAAATTATAAAAAATGATATTTCTTTTTTTCCGCTAAAAAATAGAGAGGGATGGTTTTTCATAATCAATACAGATGCAAAAAGAATAAAATGCTTTAAATAAAAGCTTAAAAGTGCAATGGAATTTAAAATTGGTTCTACCGCAAAAAAACAAAAAACTAGGCATCGAAATTAACAGCAAGGTATATTATATAACGAGGTATCTTAATAGCAAGGTAGGGGAGGGTAGTGATACAGTGAGACGAAAATTATTATTACTTAACAAATGGCAACGATTTTTATTCTTTTGAAAAAAATTTTGCTACAACTTTAAGCCGCACAAATACGCTACACAGTAATGTATAAATGGTTTTAAAAAAGCTTATTTATAAAAGCACAGAAGCAGCATAAAAGAGTATCGAAAATTGTCTCACTGTGTACCACAAATGGTACACAGTGAGACAATTTATATAATTTCATAAATCATACATTTTTATACTCTATCAATAATTTTCTGCAGTTTATGGCTTCTAATTAATATTTCTAGATTAAAAAAATTTTAAAAATATGAGCCTCGGTTGGACAATGGCAGACATTGGGCTACTTTCATGCAAACTTTCAGCCTCTTACGTTTAGTAGATTTCACTAACCATCGCACACAGAGAGATAGAGAGAGAAAAAAAAACCTTTTTTTATTAATAAATAACTTTTCTTACGTCAGAACTGCATAGTAGATACACAATGAGGCACGTCTCACTGTGTACCACAACTGCGTGTCTCACTGTGTACTTTCGTTACGTTGTAACAAAATGGATGCCATATTTGTTTCATCATCAGTTTCATAGCTTTGAATGCTTGTGTCGTTTTGTCGACATAGTCTATCATTAGATATAGCTAGGTTTGGTTAAGTAAATATATGCCATGATGAAATAAATAAAGTCTAAAATGGACGTTTATGTAACTTTAACCCCTGTAAAATAATTAATTATTTACTATTTTGTTGGACGAGTAACCGAAGTGCCGAAACTACATGCACATGTTGCATAAGATGAGGTGGTTCAGTGTGTGTTCCAGCTAGGAGAAAAATTTATAACTATATGTCAAAATGGCTGCTGTCTCACTGTGTACCATGTCTCACTGTGTACTCCCCTACCCTATATTATTATAAAGGTATATTAATAGCAAGGTATATTAATAGCAAGGTATATTATTATAACAAGGTATCTTAAAGCAAAGTATATTATTATAAAGGTATAGTAATAGCAAGGTATTTTACATTTAGAATTTCTGTATTCAGAAAACATTAAATGTAAGAAAATAAAGATATTTTATTTCTTTTTCGAGAAAACAAATATTTTATTTAATTTGCACAAATAACCGAATTAATTCAAGACCGAGAAACTGAAAATATTTGATACACAAACGAATAAAAACACGCGATATTTTACTTTCATTTCACACATGTATAAAAATGAATATTTCCACGGTAACACATAAAAACAAACTTTATACCAACTAAAAGTCTACAAAATATTACTGACCGATTTTCAGTATCATTATGTTTATCGCCTTTCGTACAAAGACCCAAGACAATTGTAGGACTATTTCTGTTTAAAGATGACATCGGTCTGTATCAAAGTTTTTTCTTTCTTAGAAGATTTGTTAATGTTCTGCATACGATAAAAATAAGGTATTAAAAAATATATAAAAATATAGCTTATTGATAATTTTCATTTATGTTCATAGTTAATAGTGAATAACATTAATAAATACTTTATTCTAAAAACCATATTTCATCTTCGCTGCGACAGATACTCTGCAGATGAGTCAGATTTGTCATGTCTTCATTTGAGAAACTCTTTGTATCTCATTTGGCAATTTTTCCGCCCATTTCTTTTATTGTTGTAGTTGTACCTTTCACAAGATCCGTGTTAATATTCATTATAGGTAGTGGAACTCAAATTACATTTTAAATAAAAAATATATGACTCAGATTAAAGAAAAGTTTGATATATCTTGCATAGAAAACACATTCTATGTAAACCTTTATTTACCTGTAAGAGGATTAGCTTGCATTATGAAAATATTAATAAACCAATTAAGGATTAATACGTATACTTGTTATGGAACTTTAATAGTGACAGCTATGTATGTACAAAGGATACAGAAGGTATCACTTTTTTGTAATGTTCTTCACAATAAAAAACACATTTGTCTAGCACCTGTTGCCAGCGTTCAGGAAGTTGCAGGATGCCATTGGCAGTGTCTTTTATGTTGCTCCTTTGAATAGAACAAATTGTTCAACAGCATCTATAATCTCTGGAAAGGTATAGAAGACTACCATGGACCTTTTCCTTCATCTTTACAGTTACATCAAAGTATCTTCAGTCCGTATAATATGAGGAATAGTAGAGCAATTCCATCCGACCCACCGAGCAAGCATACTAACCACTGTTTTCGTTGTATGCGGACGAGTATTGTCATGCAAAATGATGGGTGGCTTTTGCAGAAACTGTCGCTGTTTTTTCTTCTATGCTGGTCGTTGATTGGTCGTAGATTGTGTTCCATGAGTAAAAAATAGCACTACGGAATGATGGTCTGCCCTGAGGGTATCGTATGTAATAAGGTACCACCTTGAGAGTGTACATGAAAATCCCCATAAATCACACATTTTTTGACATAATGAAACAATGATCTGCATGGTGACTCGCACGATGCTATTCATTCAATTTTCTTTTCATTTTTGGCTCATACGACCTCGCCCAATTTTTATCCAGTGTAATGATGCGTCGTAGGAAAAGGTATCTTTCGCACATATAGCGCTCCAAGTGGTTTCGTCCTGCATTGTACCATAGCCATTTCTACATTTCCCTTAGATCGCGAGGCATCCTGCATAACTCAATTTTTCGCATATACATGCTTTTATTGAGAATGTGGAGGGCAGTAGTATGCTCTAATCCTGTTTTTATTGTTAACCTATGAATCGTTTGGTTCTGATCCACTTTCAGTAACGCGGACAAAGTCTCCACTCTTTTGATATTTACGTTTCGACAACCCGGGCACGCCTTGTCTTGCACATATTGGCTTCCATCGTTTAAGGAGTTAGTCCGCCGTGCAACAGTTCGGTAGGATAATTCGAAATCCCCAATCACCTTACGAAAACCTTGAAAAAATTGGCGTGCTATCGGTCCTCTGTCAGTTATGATTTTCAATCATGTTCGCTGCTCCTACTTCGAAAACATTCTTCCTGCAGAACGCTAAAACGAATTATTCTGTACTATAGACCAGCAAGAAAACTGTGACTTTTTTCGTATCTGTCACTGTGCAGACGTGTGGCTTTAATGAGGAGACCGCATTCGTTCTGGGGTAAGACAGGTTTTTGACCTACGTGTGATTTAAAATGCTTTCCTGGGTTCCACTGTAACTTTAACAGTGTCACTACTGTTACTTTGCTACACCTCGTCCACTTAAATTAACAGTTATTTCTACCATAATTGGAATACTTAATATTTTTTCATAACAACACTTTCACAGCATTCGAAAAAAAATTTCTCTCTAAAAGTTAGAGTATAATGCTTTCATCATTTTTATTGTTACATTACCGAATTACTTAATTTGATAATATGTAGCGCCATTATTTACTAAAGAATTCCTCTATGTGAAAAGTATAATAATTAAATTGTCTCATACTGATGATATAATTTGCGCTTTGTAAGGTTAAATTAGTTAAATAAATCCAACATAAGTTATGAAATCAGTGGTACAAAATAGTTTATCATAGATGGAAAATTAATGATAAGATTGATTTGATTTGCAATACTTTATATACGGAAACACTGTTTTGAACAAGACAGTTACATTTTCGAAAGACTTATTGTTTCGTTTATTACAGCTACCTCATATATTAAATAACTCCATTTCTGCTCTTCTAACCTTTGCAAATAAGCAAACTAAGCCGTTTAGAAAATTAATTTCAAATTGAATGTATAGTTGGTATGTTGACTAAGCTACAACACCGATGATTTGATATTTTGTTATAAATTATTCATCATTTCATTTGTTCTGATAGATTTTGGCTGTAATTCTAACATAACTAACTTAATAAATCATATAACTGGAATATTGATATTAATCTATTGATTATGCATAATTTATAACTGACATCCATTTTTGCAATTAAAATTCGAGGTTGAGTTGAAAATTGATACTCGTAAAAGCAATTTATAAATATTTCAAATTTGGCACATGCTAAATTTCAGAAAATTGAACGTAGAGAGGAATAATTTATACGCATTTATTGTAAGAGCTTAATTTCCAGGTAATATGCATATTTAAATATGTGTAACGCGTGTGTATCTGTATGTATGTATGTTTGTTAATGAAATAAAATAGAAATTGCCTAAGTGTAAACTGTGGTATAAAGCAACTATGGTCAAATAAATACCTGGTATAATATTGTTAATACAAGCATAAATAAGTAAAATTCTACGTGCTGATACAGTTACATAAAAAAGGAACGAACGTGAGTTTGAAAATTATCATCAAGTTTTAGAATCTCTTAATCTGTTGCCGACACGACTAGTGCAGGAAGAACGTTTATTTTCTATTTTATTACTTTCTTCTATCTTTACAAGAAGAAAGTATTGGATTCGTTAAAATTTTCGACTTCCGGTTTTCGACGGATTTACACGTTTTAGAGGTCAGAGATTTAAAAAAACATGTTTTTACAAAATGTCTGTCTGTGACTCTGTGAGTCTGTCTGTCTGTGTGTATGTGACACAAATTTTGTGGGCGCTCTATCTCAAGAACTAATGCGCGGAATTTGATAAAAATTTATATTCAAGTAGTCCCTAATATAAATTGGTGCTGATTAGTTTTTGGTGTAAATCGCCCGACAGGTGGCGCTGCTATGCTGCATTTTTCGCGATTTCTGCACTATCTCTATCTCAAGAACTAATGCACGGATTTTCATCAAACTTCAGATTCAGTTAATCCTTGATATGAATTGGTGCTGGTAACGTTTTGGTGCAAATCGCCCAACAGATGGCGCTGCTATGCTGCATTTTACAGCATTTACACGATTTTCGTAATAGCTCTATCTCTAGAAATAATGCACGGATTTTCATCAAACTTCAGATTCAGTTAGTGCTTGACATTAATTCACGTTTTGCATCTTGTGGTGTAAATAGCTCAAAAGGTGGCGCTGCCATGCTGCATTTTTTTGTGATTTCTGCAATAGATCTATCTCAAGAACTAATGCTTGGGTTTTCAACACACTTCAGATTCAGGTATACCTGTATATGAATTAGTGCTGTTTATGTTTTGGTGTAAATCGCCCAACAGGTGGCGCTGCTATGCAGCATTTTTCACGATTTCCACAATAGGTCAATGTCCAGAACTAATGCACAGATTTTCATCAAACTTCAGATTCAGTTAGTCCTTGACATGAGCTGATGTTTTGTACCTTTTGGTGTAAATAGCTCAACAGGTGGCGCTGCTGTGCTGCATTTTTGTGATTTCCACAGTAGCTCTAGCTCCAGAACTAATGCACGGATTTTCATCAAACTTCAGATTCCGGTACACCTTAATATGAATTAGTGCTGTTTGTGTTTTGGTGCAAATCACTCAACAGGTGGCGCTGCTATGCTGCATTTTTTCAGAAGTTCCCCTACAGCTCTATCTCAATAACTAATGCACGAATTTTCATCAAACTTCAAATTCAGGTATACTTTGATATGAATTGGTTCTAAATTGATGTAATTTATTTTACTATTTAAATGATTTAATTGACGTGATTTAGATAGAAGAAAGTTTTGTGATGGCCACAACATACTAGTTTTTCCTATGGATACGGTTTTTTTTTTTTTTTTTTTTTTTTTTTTTTTGCATTTTTTATTTTTTTTTCTTGCTGATATTATCTTGTAAATGATATTACATATATTAATTATACTAAAAAATCATATATTATTTCAACTTCCAAATCAAAATTGGATAATTTGAAGTTCGAATTCCAATGCTTCATGCACTTACTATACTAGTAAATACGTTTCAGTTTTGTATTTTGCGCATGCTGAAATCTTAAAGATCTGCATCATATATTTATTTTTAACACTTTCCAACATAGTTGAAAAGTGAGTATGATTCTGGTTTACCTGGCCGTCTGCCTAGGCGTCTGTCCTTACTCCAAAGCTCGTAAACATACTCGGAATGTCATGTAAATTTTTTATGTTATCAAGGTTCTATTGAAAATGATGTATGTAGCCTTTATAAATCGTTTACAGGGGCACACAGAAGAAGTCCGTTAATTTGTGGTCAATAAGGGCAAATTATTTGCGATGCTTTTTAATCACGTTACGCTAATTCAACCAGAATGCCATTGATATGCATCACTTACGTTGACTACAGCATGGTTTCTGCCGAGAACAGAAAAAGTACACTTGAGAGTTCATTTAAAGTGACACAAAGGAAAATTCCGTTACATTGTGTTCTATGGGAAATGTGCATTTTCGGTTCTTTTCAATGATTCATGTCCAATATAATTAATAGTTATGGATCACAGAGGTGTACCCACAACACATTTTTTACAGATTATAGAGGGCATAAAATTTATTGGACTATAGAATTCATGGGCGATAATCAATGATTGTTGGAAGCACGTTTTCACTTTTTGTATGTAATTTTAAACTTAACTTTTAGTACATTAAGTAATGTGCAAAAGTCTATAGATCACGTACAAGGCTGAACGAAAGAATACGAACATATTAGCAGATATCGACAACAATTGCAGAAAATATATTTTTACTGTGTTAGGTATTTTTCGAATTGTTTGTTTAGATATTTCATTTCATTGTATGAAAAAAAAATAGTTTCTTAACTGTTATGTATTAACGATAACTTTTACTACATAAAACTACTACAACTTCCACTCGTGTTTACATTCGAGTTGTTCGATTTCAATATTATCTTATGTCTTGTTTTGTAAGTGTGCTCGTATTTATTAAAGTTATATTTTCAGCTAATACAGTATGTTGATATAATAATATAAGCTGGCAAACATTACATATTGGCGACGATTGTTACGGATCCACGTACATTTTGGATTTACATTATTCTTTTTATGGTGATTACAGTCATCTATGGCTACGTTTGGCAGAATAGAAGATTTTGACCCTGCAGTGGAAACCTGGTGGCAGTACGTAGAAAGATTTAATCATTTTATTAATGCAAATGATATATCTGATGATAATAAAAAAAAATCTATCTTTTTAACTGTGATTGGCCCAACAGTTTATAAATTATTGCGTAGTTTACTATCGCCGAGAACAACGGCAGATACTAAGTATGATGGTTTAATTAAATGCTTATCAGACCATTACAGTCCGGCACCTTCGGAAATTGTCGAGAGGTTTAAATTTAATTCCCGAGTTCGTAAATCCGATGAAACCATTTCAGTTTTTGTTTCGGAATTACGCAGGCTTTCTGAATTTTGCAATTACGGTTATAGTTTAGATACGATGATTCGTGATCGACTAGTTTGTGGAATTCATGATACGCAGATACAGCGTCCGTTGTTATCTGAACAAAATCTGACACATTCTAAGGCAATTGAATTGGCTGTGTCTATGGAAACTGCTGCTCGCGATTCCATAAATTTACAAGGTTCTTGTTCTGTTTTACAGCCGGTGAACAAATTAAACATTTCAAAACCGAAACTCCGCAATTCGAAATTTCCAGAACATTTCCGTGAATGTATACGTTGTGGGAATTCTGATCATTTACCTAAGAGTTGTCCTTTTTTAAAGACTACGTGCCATTCTTGTGGTGTTAAGGGTCATTTGGCAAAAAAATGCCTAAAGTCGAAGAAAACTGAAGTTTCGAATCGTAAAATTGTTAAAGAAAAGTCTAAAAAAGTTCATAAAATGCATACTACACCCGGTTCTGATGAAATTATTGGGGAAGAGATGTCTAAAGTAGCTATTGTACGTGAATCAGAATACAATATTTTTAATACGGTTTCGATTACTGAGAAGAGTACTCCTAGACCTGTTACAGTAAATATTGAAGTAAACAATCAAAGTATTAATATGGAATTAGACACAGGTGCTGCTTTATTTCTAATCACCAAAGATGCATACAATTCACTGAAGTTGCCACCCTTGCAGCCAGCTAAAACTGGTTTATCTACATTTACAGGTCAACGCATTCCTGTTTCAGGAACGATTACGGTTGAAGTAAAATTTAATGGAAAATGCGAACTGTTACCTTTACTGGTAGTAGATAACAAAGGTCCAAACTTATGTGGTAGAAATTGGATTATGTCTTTGAAAATTTTAGAATTTCATACAAATTTTGTTAAAAGTGATGATATAGAGTTGAGTAAGTTATTGAATGAATACAAGCATATTTTTGAGAATACACTTGGACACTTAAAAGGAGTTAAAGTCTGTTTAATTAAAAAGCCAGAAGTGCAACCAAAATTTTATAAAACTCGTACTTTACCTTTTGCAATGCGAGAAAAAGTCAGTGAGGAACTGAGTCGATTACAGAAGATTGCTGTATTACAACCAATTCGTTTTTCAAAATGGGCTACACCCATCGTTCCCGTACTCAAAGCGGACAGATCATCAGTAAGAATTTGCGGTGATTTTAAGTTAACAGCGAATACTGCTATTGATACATACCAATATCCTTTACCTAAATCTGAAGATATTTTTGCTACGTTAGCGGGAGGTCAGAAATTTACTAAGCTGGACCTCAAAGATGCTTATAATTAACTTGAGCTTGATGAAGATTCCAGAGACCTTACAGTTATAAATACACATAAGGGACTTTTTCAGTACATTCGCTTACCTTTTGGAATTTCCTCAGCACCAGCTATTTTTCAGCGGGAAATGGAAATATTAATGCAAGGCATTCCTGGTGTGGCTGTTTCACTGGATGATTGCATCATTACTGACACCAGTCACAATGAGCATATGTCACGACTACGAAAAGTGTTAAAAAGATTTCATGATGCAGGTTTGCGACTTAGACAACAAAAGTGTCAATGTTTTTGCAATAGTTTGACTTTTCTTGGTCATGTAATTGATGCTGATGGAATACACCCTACGGAAGAAAAAATTACAGCAATCAAAGCCGCTCCGGTTCCTAAAAACCTTACAGAATTGCGTTCGTTTTTAGGTTTGATCACCTATTATGCTAAATTTTTGCCTCGAATGAGTACCATGTTGGCTCCACTTTATAAATTATTGCAGAAAAATACTCCCTGGCAATAGTCTTCAGAAGCTGATTCAGCTTTTCAAAACGCAAAATCAGCCTTATGCAGCTCTTCTTTATTAGTCCATTTTGATCCAAAGAAAGAACTTCTTTTAGCTTGTGATGCTAGCCCATATGGTGTGGGAGCAGTGCTATCTCACGTCGTAAATTCCGAAGAGTTTCCCATCGCTTTTGCTTCGCGAACGTTGACATCTGCAGAGAAGAATTATTCACATATACAGAAAGAAGCACTGGCATTGATATTTGGAGTAACACAATTTCGAGAGTACTTACTTGGCAGGAATTTTACTCTTTTAACTGACCATAGGCCGCTAGTTACAATCTTTTTAGAAAAACGGCACGTTCCAACTATGGCAAATTCAAGAATTCAGCGTTGGGCATTGACTCTTTCAGCTTTTAATTACACCGTTCGCTACCGTAAAAGAGAAGACAATGCCAATGCAGATGCATGCAGCCGCCTACCTATACATACACCTCAAGTTAACCCTCCGCTACCAGAAGAACTAGTTCTACAGATGGAAATGTTAAATGTCGGTCCCATTACAATTAATGACATTCAACAGGCTACTAAAGAGGATTCAGTATTATCTCAAGTAACTCAGTTCACTCTTGAAGGTTGGCCAGAAGTTCTCAAGCCAGAAACTGTACGAGATTCAAAGATAACAGAAATCTTGCCATACTTTAAAAAACGCATGGAATTAACTGTTGAACAGGACATTCTTCTCTGGGGAAACAGAGTAGTGGTTCCTACCTCACTTCGACATAGCATTCTACAAGAATTACATTCTACTCATCAAGGAATAGTAGGAATGAAAAGTATTGCCCGTTCATTATTCTGGTGGCCCAATTTAGATTCAGAAATTGAGGACACTGTTCGTTATTACATCATTTGTGTACAGAATATGGATATGCCTCCAAAAGTTTTACAAGCTTGGCCAACGTCTAACATACCTTGGTCTCGAATCCACATGGATTATGCAGGACCTATTGATAATCATATGATTTTAATAGTTCAAGATTCGTATTCAAAATGGATCGAAGCATTTGCGATGAAAAAAAGTACATCTTTAGCAACTATTGAGAAACTTTATGAACTTTTTGCAAGATTTGGATTACCCAATTGCATTGTCAGCGACAACGCAAAAGTTTTTACTTCAGATGAGTTCCAGTCATTTCTTAAGCGTAATGGCATACGATCCTTGCCCACAGCACCATATCACCCTTCATCTAATGGACAGGCGGAAAGGGCTGTACAATACATCAAAAAGCAGCTAAAGAAAGTGAAGGATGGTACAATTTCAATCAGACTGGCAAAGATTCTTATGAATTACAGACGAACACCATTAGCTCTGTCAGGTTTGTCACCAGCTGAATTGCTTTTTGGCAGACAAATACGCAGTTGGTTTGATTTACTGCATTCTCGTCATCCTACTGAACTTATTTCAAAGCCATCTTTTAAGGTTGGAGATTTAGTACATGCTAGAAATTTTGGCAACGGTGATAAGTGGATTCCAGGAGTAATTATTTCACCTATTGGAAATTGCATGTTTCGAGTATTATTTCCTGATGGTACTTCAGTACACAGGCATACAGATCAACTTAGACAGAGAAAGGAACATCTACAACTACATTTTCAACATCCAGATAGTGATAGTCAGCTGTTCTCTCCAAAACAACCAAACCCTGTTCCTTACCCAGTAATTCCAATGTCACCCTCTTTAGTTCAGAGTCCAAAGTTGCCTTCTACAGTTGAGAGCCCAAAGAAACCTTCTACAGTTCAAAGCCCCAAGTCACCAGTTACCTCCGGTCCAGACATTGCTGCTAATGAGCAATCTCCCAAGCCCCCAGATCCTGCAAGCAAACGTGTGTTAACATCCCCCCTGATTTAACATTGCGCCGTTCTTCACGCATTAGGAAGATGCCGAAGGGATTGGATTTGTAATTTCCTTAGGGAGAGAGAAGTATTATGTATTAACGATAACTTTTACTACATAAAACTACTACAACTTCCACTTGTGTTTACATTCGAGTTGTTCGATTTCAATATTATCTTATATGTCTTGTTTTGTAAGTGTGCTCGTATTTATTAAAGTTATATGTTCAGCTAATACAGTATGTTGATATAATAATATAAGCTCGCAAACATTACATATTGCGACATTCGAATTGTTTGTTTAGATATTTCATTTCATTGTATGAAAAAAAAATAGTTTCTTAACAATATTTTATTTGTATTGGAAACTGTTTCACAATCTATGCCGGATGCATTATTTTCCGTTCTTTTTCATTTTCGAGAGGAAATCGTTATTAATATTGCTTGGTTGGTTAAAAGACAAAGGTGACTTATTTTTAACAATGCTTGAAAAGTGATATTTTCTGAATTGTATGAAATACAACTAAAGCTACGGTCATGATTTTATGAAAACAAATATTTCGAGTATGTAGCTTTATTTTTCAAAATAAATAGGTTGATTCCTTTAGCGATCAACCTATTGGAATCCCTCCGTTTACTTATATGTATATTTTCTATCAAACGAAACTTGTCATCATGATAACGTCCGAAATACTGAACCAATTCGAACCCAATTGGATTCGTATATACAAGTTTATTATAAAACAGTACCCCAATATATGCCTTTCACAGAAACTAGATGAAATTTCGGCTTAAAGTATTTTGAGATATTTATTTATTGAATAACAAACATACGACTTGTGTGCTTGACATGAGAGCCCGCTTATAAGTCGGAGACAAGATAGCACAAGGAAATATTACAACACAAGCGAAATACACCCTGGAAGTTCCACACAAAGTGTGTGTGCAATGGAACCAGCGGGAATCGAACCCACAAACTCTTACGCACAAGCGATTAGCTGACTGGTGCTTTGACCACTCAGCCGCAGAGGCCCAAAAATTTTGAGGTTTCCGCTCAAGAATCATATGGAAAACAATATTTAAACTTTAATAGTTACAGTTACAATAACAAAATCATAAATATCAAGTAGCAATTTCTCTTTTTTTTATTGGAATGACACCTTTGCAAAACTACAAAAAGCGTTAGAACGGTACCTGTAGCACGAGAAACGTCTCGTTAGACAGACTAAAAAGAATATAGAAAACAACTGTGGCGCTCACCAAAGCTCAAGTTTCTTAACTAATGACGTCAGATTTCGCAACTGTGTCTGCGGCTCTGATCCCACAACCACATTACTCAATCTCCCTCGAAACGAGAAGAATAGACCAGGGAATACAGATTTCGTGGTTAAGCGTAAGACAGCGTCATGTCTGACGTCGTCACACTAAGTGAAAGAAAAGGCATTGCGAAATGCGTGCAAAATATCTTGCTTTCTCCTATTCTGAACAACACGCCACATACGGTGAAAGAACGCAAATCAATTGTAAAGATTTATTATCTGAAGCGATAAAATGCCACAGAGGCATTGCGTTTCTACCTCAGAATATGGGCTACGCAGGCCCGCGTACGGTAAAAGCTGTACGAGACTTGACACGGAAAGTTCAAGAAACTGGTTGCCAGAGTTCGGTGATATATATCGATGGATATATATCTTGACATACATCGTGATATATATCCAATATTTATTTTTAAAATATAGTTTGATATTTTCATAAATTTGACACTGATTTTCAAAATATTGCATATGATATTTTTGATATTTTCAGTCAAAACAAGTGTAAATGAATTTTTATCTGCTATTGATTGTGTTATTCTGCAGATAAGAACTTTTACTTTAGCAGGCCCTTTTTAGCTCCCCCCCCCCCCTCACTCCACAAAAAAATCTTTTTCCAGCTTTACATTTGAAGCTGAATTTTTAAATGCAGAATGTAGAACCAATAATTATGTCGGATAATATTTACTTAAAACATCTGTTGAAAGATACGCTGTTTAATTTCGACAAGTTATTTACTGCTTCATAGAATCTTTTTCTGGTTTTGGTTTCCTTTAGTTTAAACTACACAACAGGTTAGAGAATAAAAAATGACGCAAGCCTACATTTATATTCAATTTTTTTCAATAAAAACGAAGTATGTTATGTATAATTTTGTTGAATAAAACAGAAATATTTCTGGAAACTTGATAATTAATCCCATAGTTTGTTTTTTGTGAGTGTAAAGAGCAAATTGTGTCTATTGTCAGTAAGTTGATATTCTTCAATTTTGTTATATAAGTTCAAAAAATACATTTAGAATATTGTTTTATTAAGTTTTCATGTTAAATGCAATATGTTTTAATTTCTGATTTATCTTAGTCTGCAAATAATAATAATTATCAATATGTTGACTATTTTGAAAATATCGAATATTTTGATATCGAATATTATATCAAAATATCGGATATTTTTGATATTTTCGAAAATACCATGATATTTACGAACCCTGCTGGTTGCACATGCGATCGATCTCGGCCAAGATAAACTTCCATTTTAGTCGAGTCTGTTGCAGAAGTCCACGAGACTATAAGCGAAGTTCCTTTTGCAAGTGCACTCGATCTTTCACGCGTTCTGCATTTGCAAAATTCTACGGTCCAGAAGATTCTGCACTGTTTTCCACATGTTTCCATATTGGTTCCAGCGTTCCAAGATTTTGCAAGCAGGTGGTAAGCAATAACGGCTAGAATATTTGCGAATGAATTCCTCTTCCAGTTTGACGAGGATGACAGTTGGCCTTTACCTATTCTCTGAACGAACGAGTCCATTTCTCCTTGACTGGTATCGTTAATTTAAAGAACTACATGCTCTGGACAGACAATAATCCCCATGATGTTGTTACACTTCCGTTACGAGAAGAAAAAGTGACTGTGTGATGCTATATAACAGGCACCTTCATCAATATAATATGATTATATATTATAAGGATTTAAAAACTTTAAATTGCGTTTTTATAAAAAGATTAATATTACGCAAAGTCTGCTAAAAACAATGAGTTGCAGAGATGAATTTGTGGCTCTTAATCTGCAGATTTACTAGTTTTAGTTTATGTGAACTGTATTATAGCTAGGGGCTCATATATCGCAATAGTTTTTTTTTATATAATCGCCCTATTGTGTATTAATCTTGCAAGTACCTTGAATGACTTTCAATCTTCAGGTAAAAGTCATTTTATGTGCATTTTAATCATGTTACATTATGCAAGTTGATTCCTTTGGTTTTTTCATCAACGAAGCGTATTCGGTAATTCATTCAAAAATAATGAATTTCAAATAACACTATTGAAAATGGGGCTATATGTTCTGCTCATTAATTATACATGTTAGCTTGTCAGATTTCAAGGAAATATTTAGAAGTTATCTACTCTGGTAAGTGACACATATTGAAATAATGTTGTAGGTTTCCATTGAATGGTTTGGGTTTATACCTCCTTTCAGAGTCTGAAATATATTATAGCTTAGTATCATCAAATGTTACGCATCGTGTCTTCAAGATGACGTCTAAAATATACAAAACCGATCAGAACCAAATTTGCACAGTAGCTTGATCTTGCTAGTTGGATGAGTTCATTAACCACGAAGCTACTCTAATTCATTCGGAAAAGAAGGACTATTTGAAAATCCGAATAACATTACGCTCAATGGGCCTATATTTTAAGTTCATTATTAATATATGTTAAAATTCTTCGATTTCAATAAAATTTTTAGAAGTTAATACTGTTAGGTGAGGCATATTTAAAAAAATCAATGCTATTTATCAAATGGCTTGGGTTCGTACCTCGTTTGAGGGTAATCCTCGATATCAGAAATATATTATAGCCTATGGGCAATATTTAAACTATGATACGAAATTTTAACATTTTTGATGCAATCACATCATATCCATTTAGTTAGATTCCAAGTGTTATAGTATCCTTTCAATTGCTTTCTAACTGGTGAGCCAAATTAAAAATGTCTCCATAGCTTACGTCTTTCGCCAAAATAGACTTAAAAGGCGTTAAGCGAATTTGTTTAATTTGTATTAAAGCTGATGTATAAACCTTAAGGCTGTTATCAAAACTGGCAACATTTTGACGTTATTTTAATTCATTTTTGTTCGCAAACATATCAAATTGGTGCTTTTATTAAGCAATTATTTTATTAAACTGTTTGATCCGTTTGTCAGTAAAAGCAGACGATTTTGCTACTGTCAAAGTTGATGTTTTGAAACAAATTGCCGCACGCGACGGCACATGAAAGAGAACAATATATTCTTCGAACCGGGGTAGAAACACTTGCTTTCTAACTTAATTTTACTTATCGCTGGTATATATAAAGCATTAAAAGATAAAACTCGAATTCCAGTTTTTGACATTCTCCACAGTTTTATATATCTTTGACTTTGCTTAACATGAAAATTTTGAATAATTCGTACATTTTGCTTGTTTCCTTCCAATTAGAATTAATGAGCACCCATTCGTTTTAAATTTAAGAAAAAAAGTGAGACAAAGAAAAAAAGTCCTTCCGGCCAGTGCTGGGAGGAAGAGGCAGCTTTCATATTCCTTATTTTAAAAAAGCCAACTTATATTATTCAAACACACGAAGCTGAATTTTGTGGAAACCGAATATAGGAGATTCAATACTAATTTTTATCAATACTAAATCATAATGAATGAGAATTTTGCGAAATTAGTCAGCTTTATCCAAGCTGCTTTTATTTAAAGTAACTTATATTTGGCTGCCAAATTAGGCGATTTCATAAAGTGCCTGCCATTTTAAGACAACATGATGGATGAGGCTAACCAGTGAACTTGGTCGAGACCTTAGTAATTGCTGTGCACATGCTCACTCACATCGAAATCGGTTGATATATACGAGTGCTGTCGCACGCAAGAAATCAGATTTTTCAAAATGTCACCCACATTAGAAATTGAAACTGCTATATCTGAGCCATTTTTTAAGATAAAGACAAACAAAAAATGCTCCTGAATCCTTATATCAAGGTCAAATACTTAAGAAAGAAATCTTTTTCAATTTCTAATTTTTTTGCATCTCACTTTAAATAAATATTTTTTTAATTTAATGGCCGCCATTTTGAAACAAGATGGCTGATGAAGCTGGCCAGCGAACTTGGTCGAGATATTGATGTATACTGTCCACATGCCTTCTTCCATCGAAATAGGCGAATATGTGTGTTATCGCGTGACAAATACAAGATCGTTTCAAAGTGTTAGCCATGCTAGAAATTCAAAGTGCTATAATTCAACCATTTTTTATGATATAAACAAAAGAACAAATTTTCAGAAACAAAAACTGCTCCAGAATCTTTGTATCAAGGCCAAACACATAAAAAAAATCTTTTTCATTTTCCAATTTTTTAATACTTCATTTTAAATTTTAAATTACATTTTTTAAATGGGAACCCTTTTGAAACAAGATGGCTAATGAAGCTGGCCAACGAACTCGGTCGAGACATTGGTATGTACTATGTGCAGACCAAATTACATCCAAATCGGTTCATAAATACGCCTGTTATCACATGACAAAAATCAGGTCGTTTTTTAATGTCAGCCACAATAGAAATTCAAAATGCTATAACTCAGCCATTTTTTTAGATATAGACGAAACAAAACCTGTTCTGGAATCTTTGTATTAAGATCAAACACATACAAAAAAATCTTTTTCATTTTTCAATTTTTTGGTATCTCATTTTAAATTTTAAATTTTTTAAAAGGCCGCCATTAGGAAACAAAATGGCGGATGAAGCTGGCCAACGAACTCGGTCGAAATATTTGTATGTACTATGTACACACCTAGGTACATCCAAATCGGTTCATAAATACGTCTGTTATCACGTGACAAAATTCAGGACGTTTCAAAATGTCAGCCACGCTATAAATTCAAAATGCTATAACTCAGCCATTTTTTAAGATATAGACGAAACAAAAACTGCTTCCGAATCTTTTTATCAAGGTCAAACACATAAGAAAAAAATATTTTTTCAATTTTTAATTTTTTGGTACCACATTTCAAATTTAAATTTTTCTTAAAAATTTAAATGGCCGCCATCTTGAAACAAGATGGCGGCTGAAGCTGGCCAACGAACTCGGTCCAGACATTGGTATGTACTATGTATAAACGAAGTTACATCCAAATCGGTTCATAAATACGCCTTTTATCGCGTGACAAAATTCAGGACGTTTCAAAATGTCAGCCACGCTAGAAATTCAAAATGCTATAACTCAGCCATTTTTTAAGATATAGACGAAACAAAAACTGCTTCCGAATCTTTTTATCAAGGTCAAACACATAAGAAAAAAATATTTTTTCAATTTTTAATTTTTTGGTACCACATTTCAAATTTAAATTTTTCTTAAAAATTTAAATGGCCGCCATCTTGAAACAAGATGGCGGCTGAAGCTGGCCAACGAACTCGGTCCAGACATTGGTATGTACTATGTATAAACGAAGTTACATCCAAATCGGTTCATAAATACGCCTTTTATCGCGTGACAAAATTCAGGACGTTTCAAAATGTCAGCCACGCTAGAAATTCAAAATGCTATAACTCAGCCATTTTTTAAGATATAGACGAAACAAAAACTGCTCCGGAGTCTTTGTATAAAGGTCAAATACATAAGAAAAAAAGTATTTTTCCATTTTCAATTTCTTGGTACCATATTTCAAATTTTAAATTTCTTTAAAAAATTTAAATGGCCGCCATTTTGAAACAAAATGGCGGATGAAGCTGGCCAACGAACTCGGTCGAGACATTGGTATGTACTATGCACACACCGAATTACATCCAAATCGGTTCATAAGTACGAGAGTTACAGTGTGACATAGGTCAGATATATATATATATATATATATATATATATATATATATATGGAGATATATATATATATATATATATATCAATTTTGAACGGAGGGTGGTTTCGGGGTCTGGGGGTCATGATCGATGAAAATATACCAAAATGTTTTGAAATCGCTTTCCTCCGAACGGCTGCAATAGGTAGCTTTTTGTAATGAAATCTACCTAAAAAGGAAAGAGACTTTTTCATGTATGAAAGATAAAAAATAATTCGTAATTTAAAATTTACATTAAAATGTATTTAATTTTAAATCTATAATAAATTATATAACAAAGTAATGTTTCTAATCTGCTGGAATTCTGAATTGTGAGAAAGCTTAAAAAATAAACCTACTTGAGTATTAATAAATACCAACATAACTGTGTGAGCTAAAACATACATCAATACCCTCTTTGTTCTTTGATTGCAATGATTTATTGATAGACCTAGTTATTCATTTATTTTCTGTTGGTTTTTGTGACAGTAGAAATGTAATGAGCATTAATCATTCTTTTATCATTTGTGTTAAGCTAAATTGTCATTTACGTGTTTTGTACGCAAAGATTGATAAGGCAGCCTCTACTGGATATTAATATAAAGAAGAATAGTGGATCCTTGTAACTTTTCAAGGTGTTCTTGACTAAGAATTGAACAAACACATGATTTATTTCGTTAAAAAGAAAAATCAATCAATAAAATTAATTTTATATATAGGTTAGTATTTTTGTGTTAAAATGTTTTTCTCCCTCAATGAAATTATATGTATGTTTCAGTAATGAGGAACATCTTTTTAGCATGTAATGTGTGATGATACATGAACTTTATTAAATTAATATGTCTTTATTAAATTACAAGATAATGTCAGCTAGACTAGAGTAAAAAATATTGATAAGCATTTTATAATAACGTATGAATAAAGAAATATTGTTAAATATTTTTATACTAGTGTGTGAAATTAAGGAAAAATAATTGTTTTTGAAAACAGAGCAGTGATTGTAAATAAAACCTAATTTACGAATGTAATTTTAAAAGGTAAGTAAATAATTAAATATTTAAATGCTAATTTAGTAAATATCTACAGGATAAGATAAATAATTAAAAAGTACGTTGTTAATATTTTATTACACTAGGGGGCTCGGCCCCCTACGAGCTACGCTCGCCAACACCCGTCCAGACACCGTAGACTCTAAATGCACGCTAATTTGATCGGCTTTAAAAAGATTTCGAAAGATTGAATTACAATTTAAAAAACAGTGGCAATCTCTCTATAAACGGCTTTCTATTCATTTCTCTTTGATTGGGGAATTTTAACGCCAAATCCGTTGCGGCACTACTTGATTATCCCGTCGACCAATTTCGCCAAATTATATAAATCGCCAAACCACCTCGCCAAATTATACAAATTGACATAATTTTTATTTTAAATAACGAAAAAACAAGTAAATTAGTACAACATTAATAAAAATACAAATAAAACGTCGAAATAAAAATAACTTGATGACGTAGACACGTGTAACAACATTTCAAAATAAGCTAATATAAAAGGAATTAAGTAAACAGAGTCTTAGTCTCCTGGTATTTTTTAACAAAGTGAAAAGAAAGTTCTTTTAAATGAGACATTTTAAATTAATCGTTTTTTATCTGACGTAATTTTGACCAAACTATTCTTTCTCTTTTTAATATTCACGTGAAAATACTTGTGTTAGAAATTAAATATTATTTGCGCTTTCCTAACAAAAATAATTGAAAAGTATCCTCTTAAAATATCAAATAAATGTCTAGCGCAATTTCTAAATTTAAACCGTTTTGCAATATTATTTTGTGTTCATTTTATGTAATAACTGTAATGTGACGTAAATATGACGTAATTTCTCCTATTTAAGACTTCTAACGCATGTTAATAAATTTATTGCTTTACAAATTCCTTTCTCTCTTAAAATTCACGTGTAATTATAGTTTTTATGACATAATTTTTAATAAGTTCCTGCTTTTTGTACATAATTATTTAATTCTAATTCCAAAGTTTTTTTTTCTGTTTATAATAGTCACGTGTAAATAAATTTTTAATTTATTTACATGTATAAATATTTTTTTTTTGAAGCAAACATTATTGCTTCCGCTGTTTATACAGTTGGCAACAGTTTAAATTAATATCACTTTCTAAAATCTGTTAAAAATATCTCTAGAAATGCTGAAAATCCGAATTTAAAATAGAAATAAAACCTCAAAAAATTAGTCAAAATAAAAAAATTAATGCAATCTGCACTCCGGCAAATTCTAACGCATAAAATGATCTAAAAATGATTAAATTCCCATGAACAGTTTTTGCTCCTATAAAACTTTTTTAGTGGAACGATTTTGTCCAACTTTAGCAATAAATATCTCTTAAAATAATTCTTCGATCTGAAAACTGTCTGCATCAGCGTGTTTATCAAACATTTCTGTATAATACTACCGATTTTCATATTTTTGTATGCATTATTTTTCTTAATATTAACGAAGAAAGACCTCCGGTCACAAAAAATTCAAAACCGGCGGCGGCGGTGACAGCGGTAGTTACTTTTTTTTAGAATAGAGAGATAATACTTAAAATAAAAATTTAGCCGTTAAGTAAAGCATTTTCTATTGATCATGCACGGAAAAAATCGCTTTTTATAAACGATGTTTATGCACCGTTGTTCAGATAAGTAAAGACTAGTAATAAAAATTTAAAATTGTTTTATTAGCGTCATTCAAGATCTTAATATACTTTTAAAAAGTTTGAGCATTTTAATTTGTGAAGGAACCACATTTTAACAAGCTTGAAGCTTGAGCACAACAATTTTCTGTCATTAAAAAAAAATTATTTCATAAATTTTGATACTACAATTAAATTTTTATTAGGTGCCCTTTTATACAACCAGAACTCACTCTAAAATAAATGATTTCAAAAATTTAAATCAAATGTATGACGTCAGTTATTTTAAAAGTCTACATTGTTAAAAAGTATTATTATATAACTCAAATAAATCACCTTATTTTATTATAAAATAAAAATCTTCAACTGAGTCGATATAGAAAGTGATAAACTTTATCTTTTCAGTTAGATGTATAGATTCCTATTAAACTTGAAATCTTTTTTAAATATATCTTCTATATACATCTCTTTTCGCAGTTAAAAAAGTATGCAAAATGAAGTTTTGTCTAGAGTTATAGGTAAGTGAGTTACAATTATATGTTTAGCTTTTATCTATTCAAATTAAATGCTTTTTGTTAACGGAAGTAATTTCAAACGCATCTTTCCTTTTTTAATCCCAAAGACACTAAAAATTAAAATTATCATAACTCGGTAAGTTTTAATTGTAAAAGAATGGAATTTTTTCATTGAACTTCTCATACGCAGGGCAACATTTATCAGTACTTTTATGTTAGCTGGGCGCAAGTGAAGAAAAATATTCAAATATTGTTCAGATTTCCATCACTAACATTACATTAATTTCACTTAAAATATCATCTTTAACTCATTTCATTTAAAGCGTACAACTTTCATTTAATATGCATGCCTTTCACTTATTCCCTTTAAAATACATAATAATAATAATAATAATAAATAATAAAAATAAAACCTAAACCAAAGCATGTTATTTTTCCTTCAAAGCATTGTTTTGAATTTATGTACTCGAAAAATAAAAGCTGCTATTGACGAGATTTGCACTCGGCTAACATAAAAGTACCCATTTTTATAAATGTAATTTATAAGAAAAGATTACTGTATAAACAATTAACTTTCAAATTTAAATATGTACAGATCCTTGTAAATCAAATGCCATATCTAGAACCTTTGTTTGATTTCTATACATTTTATAATTTGAAATATGTAAAATTAGCAAATAAAACCTTTGTGCAACAATATTAAAAAGCAGAAATACCAACGTTTAAAAATGCACAAATAATACAAGGAAAGCAGCAAACAGCTGTTTCGAATCTACTAGCAAGATTTTTTTTCAGTGCAAGATAGGGTAAAAGGAACAGCGTGCTAGAAAAAGCAAGGCTGAGCAAAATGATAGACAGAGACGCGTTGACTTATATACCCTATGAGGGTAGCGAAGGGGCCAAAAACAACCAATGAGAGAGAAACAGTGGAAACGACTGGGTGGACAAGAAGCGACATCTACCGGAGAAGGAGACAAAAAATGGGGAAATTAAATTAATGCTTTCCAAATACTTGGAAAATCACGAGTACTAAATAAGTCATTGACTAAAGAGTTAGATTTTTTAATGATGTGGTATGCTGCCCAAAAATCAAGATCAAGGTTAGAAGAACATTTTTGGATAATGATGGCTAAGGAAAAATCGCACCTATGTTGAGATGACCAAGAATATTGAGCAATAGGAGAACGTTTGAGCTCCTGATTTTTAACATAACCTTCATGCTCTTTTAAACGAAATCTAAGAGCACATTTAATCTGGCCAATATAAGAAAGGCCACACTGGCGAGAGATAGGTTCAACATAGGTTCGATTTTTCCTCCTGATTTTCCAAGTAATTGGAAAGCATTAATTTAATTTCTCCCTTTTTTGGTTTATTTTTCTCTCCTTCTCCGGTAGATGTCGCTACTTGTCCACCCAGTCGTTTCCACTGCTTCTCTCTCATTGGTTGTTTTTGGCGCCTTCGCTACCCTCATAGGGTATATAAGTCAGGGCGTCTCTGTCTATCCTTTTGCTCAGCCTTGCTTTGTCTAGCACGCTGTTCCTCTTTCCCTATCTTGCACTGAAGAAGAATCTCGCTAGTTTATTTGAAACAGCTGTTTGCTGCTTTCCTTGTATTATTTAAAGTTGGTTTTTCTGCTTTTTAATTTTAAATATGTTTCTGTCATCAGCGGTTTTTTAAGAAATATTCGCCTTAGCTATCCATTTTGAATCATTACTGTACACTATATGGCCATTAATCGCCAGACACTTTCAATTTTAGACATTTTGGCGAATATTTAAAGATATATTTGTTGGATTTTTCTCGAATTTCACAATTATGAAGAATATGTTCGACTTCATATTTTTCAAAACGTAAAACGAAGCAGATGTATCATTGCATGATTAAATACATGCGTTAAGAAATTATAAGACCACTTTTATTTTGAAAATTGTGAAGTAAATAAAGGTTCTAATGATAGTTTAAACACATGAGATATCAAAATACCACGTATTTATTAAAATTAGTTTTCAATAATTTTGAATAATGCAATAAATAAGTATGTTAACAAAAATATAAGCAATGATTGAAAAATACATTGCTAACAAATTATACGACCACTTGTCTAAAAACAAAAATAATATATAAATTAATACGATATTGATCCTCCATTTTCCCTTATGACCTCAAACACTTTGTTTTTCATAGAAGTGACCAGGTTATTAAGTTCAGATTCAAAAATATTCTGCCATCCTTTTACAATGGCTATTCTAGTTCATTGGCAGATAAAAAACTGTTTATTATTAGCATAAACTTTGCAACTTAATACGCCCCAAAGATTTTCCATAGGGTTTCAAATCTGGACTTCGAATTGGCCTTGAGGGTTTTTTCAACAGTTTCATGCATTTTGCATTACTATTTGAATTTAGACTCTTCCGAACTGTTACGTCTGCGGTTTTTTTGCTGAAAAGGTTCGAAATTTCCCGAGTTTAAAGACCTTTTTGAGTTGATAATCGAAATATTTCTCGATTATCCCGTGCTGTCAAAATCCCTTTTCTTCCAGATCATTTAATTTTATTTGAATCTTTTTTTCTAATTATTTCCTTGTGAATGGCAGTTTTAGAACGTTTCATTAACCGAGCTATTTCTCGTTCTGAATAACCAGCGCCCTTATAAAACCAAATTTTTCCTGCTTCGGTCGCAGACAACTCTTTACCACGTGGCATCGTCAAATATATCGTAAATGACACTGTCTAAACCTGCACCTTTGCTTTTCGGGAATACTTTTACGATATACAAACGCGTACGTTTCATAAAGATTCTGATGTGACGCATAATATGCTAATTTCCTCAGGTGGTCTTATAATTTCTTAACAGTCACCTTATTTAATAATTTTTTTTTTAATTAGAAGATTTCAAAAAAATGTAACTTAAATTTTAATGTAGCAATTATAAAAGAAAAGGTTCTAAGATCAATTCTAAATACACACGCTAAAAATTTGAAGATTTTGTCTTCTTCAGAAGTGCACCAGTTCGTTAGTGGTCTTATAATTTTTTAACGCACCGTATAACTTTCATGAAAATACAATACAGGTTTCTCGCTTAAGACGGTTTCAGTTAGTGCTGCAAACTCTTTTAAGATATTTCCTCGTTTTCAACGAGGAAAGTTTCAGTTACTAACGAGAAACATAAATTGGATTATCCTTTTATTTTAGCAAGACGGCTAAAACTATTCAAAATGAAATTTTAAGAAATTTTTGTAAAACAAAACAACAAAAGAATTCGAAGGAACATTTTAAAAACTAAAATTCCTGACACAGCATGCCATATAGACGTAGCATCAGTGGAAGTGGAAGTATGCAGGTCCATTGAAGATTAGAAAATGAAATTTTTTGTTACTACAACATCTATTTTTTTTTATCCGGAAAAAACTGTGCAATCAGAAATTAACACGTTTTTGCACGATCAAACTGAAATACATGTATGTTTGAAGTAATCAAATTCTAATAAAATAAGTTTTTAACCAAAGTAACCTGAAGAATTGTAGTAATGCACAGTAAAAATTAAATTTGTCTTTTCAGCGTTTCTCTAGTGCTACTTATTAAATTACCTCAAATGTTTACATTAATAAAAAATTATGAAAATTATATAAAGATTCAAATAAAGCTGTAATACGCATTTTTTAACAAAATTACATCAAAAACAATATTCTAATACATTTTTACAGTATCTATTTATGTACATTGGGTTTTGAGAAAGTTGACTCTTGATCCATTGCAATTTTTTCCACCCAATGTATGCCTCGGTTAGTGCTGTAATATAATGGGTTTAATTACCCTCAGTAATCAACACCTGTATATATTTATTTAAATAACTTCTGTTTTTACATATTTTCTCTGCATCTAAATAAATAATACATAAATTTCCTTTTCTTTAGAAAACTGACACTTACAAATTTTTATCATTAATTTTTTTTTGCTATTACATCCTTAATAAACATATAAAAATGTAAACTAACTTCAGGCTATTATGCAACTTTTTGATTAAAAAATTTGAATTCCTAAGAGAATGCCTTAAACAAATCCAGGAAAAATATATGAATTTTTATCTGAAATTCGATTTGACATTGAGAAAAAAAACGTGAAATTTTGAGTGGATTTATTTATTTCTTTTATCTGTCAAGCGTATGATATTTTCTTCTTTCTTTGAATTTCCTATGTATATTGGATCACTAAAATTCCAAATGCATAATATTAGGTATTTCACGAACGTCCCATGTGTCAAACATCAATCAGGTGGAGAATAAAGTATTTCGCAGTTTCGTTTCTCTAAGCCGTCTTTATATAGAATGAAATGTGAAAATGACCTTCATACTGTCGGAAAAAAACTTAAATTTTCAAGTCACGTTATGCACAACTGGGAAATATCCTGAAAAGATTACTGTTGAAGAGATATTTATTTTTTCATTTACACTTTAAACCTTCAAATTTCATATTCCATCTTTTTTTCTTTAAATAATAAAGGAAGGATTTTCAAAAGTCTGATAGTTATTAAGATTTTTTTTAAGATAATACTTTTATGATTTAAAAATAATCACTATGGTACAAAAAAATAACTGATCGGATTTTCACTTCATCCGAGGTAAAATAAAATTTTTGTGGGTTTTTCTTTTTGCTAAAATATATTTTTATAAGTATTACTAAACTCCTGTTTGTAAGAATTGCAGGAATAAGAAGGAATCATGCAAGTAAGCTGAAACTGACAGCAAATATAAACTAGCCTCCTGCATTCAAATGATTAGAATTTAAAAGTCACCGGGCAAACATGGGCTCAGCAGTGCCTTTTATACTGCTGATTCAGCAGCACTATCAATAGAGAGCTGCAGCGGGACGTTTTAAGTAGCATATGGCTGTCTGATAGTGATAAGCGTTTCATGAGAGGATAACCATACCTCGGCGATAACAGAGAGCACCATATGAGTAAGTTACTGAATGCGAAAGAATGATAGCCTACTTTAGAGCGCTTTCCTCTGTTTGCACTCTTTTAAATTTCGAATTATTTTAGAAACCATTATTTGGGAGCATTTTTCTTTTAAAGTAACCGCCATTCCAAATTTCAAGTTCCTTGTCCTTTCAGTGTCTCAAAAATCATAATTTAGAACATTTTTTTCTTAGAATGGAAAAAAACTCATCTGTGCTTGCATTTGTGTCTTAAAAGTAGCATCCATGTCAATTTCGAAATTTCGAACCTTAATAACTGGGTGAAATTGCAATTTAGAATGTTTTTAGAATGCTTTCCGCTCATTTAACACTTTTAAATTTCGATTTATTTAAAAATCGTTCGTAGCGAGCATTTGTATCTTAAAAGTAACAGGCATTTCAAGTTTTCACCCTTATCAATTTCGAATTTTTTTGGAAACCATTCGTTACCATTTAGAATCGATTCGAAATCAACCGTCGAGCATTTGTATCTTAAAAGTAACCGCTATTTAAAAAGTTTCTAACCTCTTCAGTATCACCAAAATAGCAATTTTAGTACGTTTCTTGACCGATATAAATAGTGGAATCGATATAAAATGTAATCTATGTTGGAGCAAGGACTGCCACCATCAATTTACTGCCATAACTTTAGAAATCGGTTAGGTAGTTCCAGAAATTACCCTTACGAATTAGAAAACAAACAAACATTTCTTTTTTATACTATTCGTATAGACAGAATCTATAGATATAATACGATTTAGTACAATAAAAATTTAATAAGTGTAACTTTAATATTTCATCAACTTTATCTTAATTCCTTCCTTGTTTTGAAAACTTTTGCAATTTACATTGACTCGTATCTTCAACAGTTTCAAAATTAATCAGCGCTTCAATCTTTTTAGGGACACTCGTATATTGAAATTTAACACTTATAATTTGGTAATATAAGATATTTGGCATAAACGATTTTATCACGTTATGCTGAAACAAATTAATTTTATAAAATATATAAGCATGATGTATTTGTGGAACTTTTACAATATAATCTGATAATTTGCTGGCTACTTTGTTAATTACTGTTAACTAGTTTGAAAAATTTGATTACGCGGATAATACTCAAACCATAAAGTGTTTTAAAAGAAAGAAATAAAAAATAAATTTTTAAAAATCAAAAAACCCGGCTGCGTAAAAAAAGAACTAATTAATTATTTCTCATCAATCTGAAACTATTTTTTACATTACTTACCTATTTTTTTATTTACTTGCATTCATGCCTTTTAAGTTGTGTTTAATTGTTAGTTCCTATCTATAAATACTGTTTTGATGAGGCCTGTAGATGTCTATGAAGGTTAGAGTTGCAGTAAAGCTAGAGATCCTACCTACACAACTCAAGGTTGTGTAAAATTTAAACGGCGCTTCTGACTGTAAAATAGTTAATGAAACATCGTCTTCATTTTGAAAGACCTACAGAATGATATGTAACTCAATATGGTGGATAAAAAAAATTTCGTCTCTACCGCCACTTTGCATTTTACGACCGCCATTTTGAATTTTTTGAAACAAAACCCAGCCTATAACCATCGGACGGTTAAGACGAATCGATGGAGACCACATTCATTAAAATCCATCCAGCCGTTGGGATGTTTCCAGGGTACAAAGAAATCCACATACCCAGATACGCGTGAAACACTTAACACTTCTTGGCAGCCCGGTAAAAATAGACAGGCAATCAACATATTATTACTGAATTATGATGAAATTTATAAAGCTTCGCCTTGATTAAATTAAGAACAATGGAAATTAATAATAACTATACTGAAATAAACCTTCTCCAATAAAGGTTGCAATGTTTCGAGGGTATAAAGAAATCCACATAACCAGATATGCGTGAAACACATAATAGACCGGGAGCCGGCAGCACAGACAATCACCTCATCGAGTTCACGGATGAAATTTTCGGATTAGTTAAATCTTGATTCGCATATTAAAACGCAATCGGTCTGCCAAGTCATATCTTGGTGGAAAACTCCTGAAAACCCGATTTTAGCGGCTGACTCGTAGGTTTACCATTGTGTTTTCCTGCTCCCAGTCCTCCATGTTTTCATACCTTTTAGTGCAGGAAAACACAATGGTAAACCTACGAGTCAGTCGCTAAAATCGGGTTTTCAGGTGTTTTCCACCAAGATATTACTTGGTAGACCGATTGCATTTTAATATGCGGATCAAGATTTAACTAATCCTAGAATTTCATCCGTGAACTTGATGAGGTGATTGCCTGTGCTGCCGGCTCAAGGTCTATAACCCTTCTTGGCAATCGGGTAAAAAACAATATTTTCCATAAATCTTAATGAATAATTTATTTAATCAGTATCACAAAATGTAACAATGTTACAATGTTGCTAAATTGGGTTCTGATTAAATGTAAAAGATCTGATAATAGCTTACTCAGGCAATTTTTATCTTATGTACATATTTAATGTGGCAAATTATTATATCGAAAATTGTAGATTAATAATATATTTCCATCGGAATTCCCAGTGATATTTTTAATACAGGAAAATTCTTTTCAGATATACATTTTAAATAGCTGATAAAGTTTATGAATACTTGCTTCTATAAATAAACACTGCCATGATTTATCATTTTCAAAATGAGAATAGAGGCTAAAATAAATCTAAAAGAAGTTTATTTTAGCACAGAAGCGGCTGAATTTGCAAGATGAATCGATAATTCGATTTTCATGTGGAATTATCTTTAAAATAAGGTGGTACGAAGCTATATTAAGGTGGTACGAAAATTGCATAAAACTGCTTTTAACTATTTTTATCCGTTGAATATTTTAGCAAAATTTATATATATATATATAATACGAATGAAAATGTGACATGCTAAGTAACATAATACGATAAAAAACTATATAATAATTTTTATCTAATAATTTTTTCTAATAATTTTTAAATTATTGTTTATGTACAAATTGTTACATAGAATATAAAAGTATTGGTTTATAAATAGGTATGAAAAAGTCATGGTACTAAAAATGTAGTATTTTGCCAAAACCCGTAGACATTATAACATAATATAAAATATACTTCTGTCGAACTCAAATGTTGAAACAAAATATAATAGCAAACGAAGTATATGCATTATTTATAATTTCACTGGAAAAAGAAATGTTGCATGAAATCCTATCTTGTGACAATGTTTTGTTTAAACTTATCCTGGTACATATTTTTTAAAAAATAGAGTGTTTTGTGGTAAGAGGATATTTTCGTATGTGTATGTACGAGTCCAGTTCGATAAGTAACCTCCGTTTGGCTATAAATAAAAAACCTGCATAGAAAAATGTATATTTTATATACTACATCTCAAAATTACAGTTTTTCACTAATTTTCAACATTCTCGCTATTTAAGTTTAAGCATTTTTTATAGCGTTTGGGTAATTTACGAATTCCTTTTCCATAAAATTCGGCTACCTGGACACATAGCCAGGGTTCACGATAATTTGAAGTTCGTCAGCGACATAGTAATGTCACTTCTTAATGTAAGTTTTGAGGTAGTATTACTAGTCGAGACTATACGGGGGACGTTTAAAACATCCCATTTGAATTGGTTCAAAAGTTCTTAGGTTTTTCGACCTCCGTACGGACGAGTGTTGTCACATCGATGACTACAATGAGTTGACTTTAAGATGAATGCCTGCGGCTGAAACGTTTTGTACCCAAAGAAATTTTATTAAAGCACGCACCTGGGAATTTGGCTGAATTATCTACTGCAGCATTCAAGTTTTGAAGTTCTAATGAGCGAATGGTGAAAGAACGAGGACTCTGTCACTGCTGGCTGCTTACTGAATCATAGATCACGCCGATGTAGAATTGTACCTTACTTCCAAAACCATGCTACAACGTCAGTTTTTTTTTCGAAATCGCCTGATATATATATATATATATATATATATATATACATACACACACACACACACACATATATATATATTTATACACACACACATATATATATATGTGTGTGTGTGTGTAATATTAAAAATTTTCGCCCTTTTATCGTAGTAAAACTATTCCAAATTCTTAATATCGACCCCTTTTTTACGTGCCTTTAATAATATCCTAAATATTTTTTGTCTTTTATTTCATGCCTTCAAACCTGGGTATTCTTTAATTATTATTCTAAAATAAATCCTTAATCCGGTCGTAACTTACTTCTTATAAAACCACTAAATTACTTTCTTTCATTTTATTCTGAAACAATTCTGTTTCTTTCAATGTTTTTAATATTTTTGTTCTACGGTGTTCTATATCCCACAATTCCTAACCAGCTTCCGCCAACATTTTGTTTACGTTATAAATCTGACGCCGTGAAAATTAAGTTCATTCATCGACGTCACGCATTCTCCTCCCTTTCTCGGAGCTCGTCGTATCGCAGCCTGCCTCCCGTCCCACCCTGCCGGCTTTTGTGACATTCCGGCGGCACTCTTAATGTGCGTTTTCACTGGTCGTTCTAACGACCTAAAAAACCCTAGTGATCCAGAACCTTAACCTAAGAGCGTTTTCACTGGTTTCAGATAAAAGCCTTACGCCAACCAATTAAAGGCAAGTTTTTACTGCACAAGCGTCTACTTTACGGCTTTACTGTCTACAGATCGATCAGATGTCATGTCAATTGTAAACAAATAATTGTTTGTTGCTGTTGTCATTGTTAGTAGAAAATATTTTGTATAGAAATTAATCGAAAAATTTGACTGTTTTCTCCACTAAAGGGCTTTAAAAGCACCCACAAATCATTGTTTAACCAAACTTCAAATTGTAGCAATGGAGTTATATTCCTAAATTAAATAAAAACACTAAGTCACTATGATTTATAAATTTAAAAGCACATTGAATAAATTATTTTTCACACAACTACGTGTATGTGTAATAGAGATCGACACAAATTTAATGTTGCTTTTTGAATTCCCTTTTAAAAAAATTAAGTGAAATTTATTAAATAAATCACAAATTAAATAAAACGTTAAGACAATGTAAAAATTTGAATGTTCAGACCCGCTTGGGAGATATACTTACACTATGAAGGGATGTACTCACTGTTATTTGTGAATCGTTTTTCATAAATCACAAGAAAAGTTAACATTTAAGAATGTTTATTTTTACTTTATTATTTTTTTAAATATGGATTTTTTTTCTATTTTAGTTTTTTACAAAAGTTCAACTGTTTAAAATTTTATTATAATTTTTAAAGAATGGAAAATTTAGAGGATTAAAAATTCCTAATAATGTTTATCTCTGTAACAAAAGAAAAAGAAGAAATGAATAGGAATTCAAGGAAAAAAAATATCTCTGAAAAAACTTCTTTAAAGCTTAAATAAAATAGTATAAAATAAAAAAAATAAAACCTTTTTTATATAAGAGTAAAAAAGAATCTATTTTAGAAATTAGTGGTGGGACTCGGGACCCATGAGCACACACAACTCTATGCCTATGTGAGACTAGCATTTAGATACACTGGCAGATTCTCTTACCATATCACAATATAAAATTATCCAATATAGTTATATCTACTTTTTGTGACCCCCCCCCCCCCCTCCCCAAAGAAAAAAAAATCACAGTAAAATGCAAAATAAATGTACTTAAAATTGTAAGTTTTACTTTATGATTTCACATCAGGGATGCAAGTCTTCGATACAAGTTTTTTCTTTTTTTTTTGGGGGGGGGGGGGAGGGTAAACCCTCTTTTGTTATTGAATTGAGAAAAATAAATTTTTGTAAATAAAAATTGAATTCAGTTTACAAGTAGAGTTTCAGTTACAAGGAGAGGGCCAACCTTGTTCATCACAGATTTTGATTATTTTAATATATGCTGTAGGGTAGAGACCCCTTAGTGTCAGGTTCAACAGATTTCATCCAACGCTCCTTAGTTTTTGAAAAACCGGGGCGTCTAATAATAGTAAACAACTTAAATACTTACTTTGCAACAGGAATGATAGGTTGGTCGTAGCTCAGTTGGTATGGCGTTTGCCGGCTGATCCGTGGGCCCGTGTTCAATGCCTGGATGCGCTTCATTTGTTTTTCTCATTTTTTGTTTTATAAATATACTTGTAAGTATAATTAAAAATCTCATTGTCAATTAAAATTTATAATATTGTATATCAATTATATTTTTAACCTATTTAATATTTTACTTTTAGCTAAATAGTTGTATAAAACATCATAAAACTGTTAATTTTTTAAAAATCGCTTTTAAAATGTATTTCATATATTCTTTATCGATGCAATGCTATTGAACAATTGTATCAATTCGTGATTTTAAAGAAACATCATTTACGCATTGCTTTAACAAACAAAAGAAGTCAATGCGATAATACTATTATTCTGTTTTTAAATTAACAAGCATAATTATATTAAAAATTAGCATCAGAGTTAAATTACAACCGATTTTTTGCATATTAAAAATTTTTAAATTTATAATACGTATGCTTGTGCTTTCAATTATTTTGCTTTCACCTTTATCTTCTTTCTGCTTTTATTTTTATTTTATTTGAATATTCTTTTATTTTATCATAACTAGATGGCACCACAACAGATTTTGTCACGATTTCGGAATTTTTATCATTCAATAATAGATCCAATTTCATTTTAAACCTCTTTAAATGATGAGAAATAATAGTTAAAAAAAATAAAAAAAAATGATACATTTAAGTTTGTTAACATTATAATTAAGGTATGATATTAAAATTTGTAATTGAAATTATTAAATTATAATTACAAGTATATTTATAAAACAAAAAATGAGAAAAACAAATGTAGCGCGTTTGGTTACCGAACCCGGGCCCGCAGATCAGTCTTCGAACGCCGTACCAACTGAGCTACGACCAACCTGTCATTACGGTTGCAAAGTAAGTATTTAAGTTGTGTACTATTGTTAGACCCCCGGTTTCTCAAGAACTAAGGAGCGTTGGATAAAATCCGTTGAACCTGACACTAAGGTTTCTCTACCCTACAACATATATTAAAATAATCAAAATCTGTGATGAACAAGGTTGGCCCTCTCCTTGTAAATTCAAAGTAAACATTTAATAATCCTTTTTTTAAATGTCCTCCTGCTATATTATTCTCGTGAGCTTCTTTTGTTTGCAGATTACACATTTTAAATTCCAACTATTTTTTCTTATTCTGTGAAGTCGCTTTTATGGAAAATAATTTTGTGAGGGGGGCTTCTTTTATGAAGAAGAATAAAGGGGTATAAATCTTTGACATACACATGACTAACATAACGTTAAACACAAACTAACATAAAAGGTACTTTTATGTTAGTTGGAAGCAAATCTTGCAATTATTTTTCCCTTCAGCTATAATACTTTTTAGTTTTCACTTGTGTAAATTAGAAACAATGTATTAAAGTTAAAATAACATATTTTTGTTCGTTGTATTATTTCTTATCATTATTATTTTATTCCTTTTTTTAATGAAATAAGTGAAAGGCACATATTTTAAATGTATGTAATATATGTATTTTAAATGAAAAATTTGTATTTCAAATAAAATGAATGAGAGGTTCATATTTTAAAAGAAATTAATACAAATGATGACAATAGGAATAATATTTAATGGTTTATCTCAGGGGCGAAACTAGAGGGGGCATGTGCCCTGGGTGACAGAACAGAAAACGAAGGGGGTGCCAACTGAATTTTGGTTTTTGATTTCTAAAGAACCTACATTAGTCACGTGAAGAGACTTGCAAGCTAATGTTAAATATGGGAGCATTCTTTTCAAATTTCTCGCTTGCATTTTAATATTTTTAAATGATTTTTTTTCTTTAGGTAGCTGAGTTTGATCTTTAACTTTGTTAGGTTGTACATTTTTTATTTTGGTTGCAGTTTTTTTTATGAGGCTATTTTAGCTTTCAGAACCGGTTCAAAAAGTGGAAGTAACTTTGTATATATATATATATATAAAGCTGCAACCAAAATTAAAAAAGTAAACATTTACCCAGTTAGGGATCAACCTCAGCTATCCCAAACAGAAAAAATCATTTAAAAATATTAAAATGCAAGTGAGAAATTTAAAAAGAATGCTCCTATAAGTTTAACATTATCTTGTGAGTTTCTTCATGTCATTTCCTTTGGATTTCATTTTCAAGATTTTAATGGATCGATATTTGACAAAGTTGATTACATAATTTAGTATTATGTATTTTTTTTTTTTTTTTTGTTACATATTTTAAATTTCAAATAAGTCGGCTATTAGAATTAAAATTCTCTTTGTAAATTGACTTTGCGGAGACCGGGAAAGGGGGGGTGGGGGGTGGGGGGGGGGGGTGGAAAATCTATGTTTATGCCAGGTGAAGAAAGGCTAGTTTCAGCCCTGGTTTATCTCATGTGCTCGACTGACATAAAGTACCCGAAAATGTTGTGAATTTGAACAATCAAGTCAATTGGCATAACAATGATTTCACTAATCAATATATCTCCAACCATAACATGCCAATAAAACATGTTGTGTTGCCGCTCAGTCAATTTAAATATTAAACTATGATAGTTGCTACTAAATAAGTATAAAATAATTTTTTTTAAATTTAATTTAAGCTGCTCTTTTATAAACATTAAACATTTATAAGTATCATGCTTAATTTCAGGACTGTAATTCATTTTGGTTCAAAAAACTTCTGTTAAAATACATTAATTTGGCATGACTAATTATGGAAAATTCACCACTTTGACTTGGTAGAAAGCATGAACTACTGAATTTATTAAAAAATTTATTTTTTCTCTCTCTTTTTTTCAGATATGACAATAGAAAAGGCAAAAAAAAAAAACATTTTTTAAACTATGAATTGAGAATTTTTTTTAATTATTTTTTCAAAGTTTAATTATAATTTACTTAATATTAAATTAATTGATAAAAGCAGATTAAAAAAATATATTTCTTTATTTTTGTAATTAAAAATTATCTCTTTATTTTTTATTTATATTTCATTTCTTACCTTTAAATTGTTTAAAATATTTCATTGTTACAGTTTCACAGCCAGATGGCATATTTTAATGGCGCGGTTTGATGCGTAATTAACTCTGCTGTTATTGTAACCATAAAGAATATTTGGTGATTTATCACCTGTGACTCTAATGTAAAAATGCATTAAAATTAATTTAATATTTAATAATTAAGTTCCTAAAGATACTAAAATTTATTGCCAAAAGAAGCACTCAGGTGTACATCATTTTTACAAATCTGGAGTATTAGGTAAGACGAGTCTACTCTTGGTAATAGCAATGAGGATAATAAAACGGTAGTATCCTCTAGTATTGGTTTTGTGAATGATGGAGATCATAATAGTAGCACCCCACCAGTGGCCGAGGAGTTCTGCTCTCGAAGCTAGTAGACGGGAAGTGCTGGGTTCGATCCCAATCATGCCCGTCGGCCTAATCGTTCGGAGTTTTCTTCGAACCTTAGTTTTCCAAGTGTTAATACGGGTTAGGTTCCCTTAGAAAGACACCCCCCCCCCCCTTGGGCCTATATCCCTCGTGCTGATAATTGGCCGTCATAAACACAACCAACCAACCATAATAATAGCTTCGCAATTGCTTGTCTTCTAGATTTAAAAAAAAATTTCTTTTTATGTCAAAATAATATATTTCTAATTCGATTAAGAGGATGTCTTCGATCTAAAGAAACATATTATAATTTTAGATATCTAATATCTATATATGTATTATTCTTATTTATAAAGTACTATAGTATGAAAATATTTTAAATGGTATGAAAAATAAACACCATAATGAAAGAAATGTTTTAATTCTACATTCAAGGAAAATTTTCTGGAAGAGTATACTCTCGTTTCAAAGAAATTCAATTCTGATACTTAAAAATAAGCAAAAAAGGCGCTTTACTCCATCCATTTCTTTTAAAATTATTAAAAGTTGCAAACTAATTTCATCTTTCTTAGTTTTTTAAATACATCAGTATGATCAAAAGGTTAAGGCTCCCATCCTTTCATGCGAAGACACTCACAAGCTAATGTTAAACCTATAGGAAGATTTTCTTTAATATTATTTGCATCTCGATATATATATATATATATATATATATTTTCATTGGATAGCCTGTCATTTTCTACATTCGACTCTTTTATTTTTTTCGATATTTTGCTTGCAGTTTTTTTTTTTTTTTATGAGGACATTTTTACTTTTGGAACCGATTCCTAAAGTGAAAGTAAATTAATTAAAAAATCTGCAACCAAAACCAAAAAAGTAAAAAAATGGTGAATGCATGATATATTATTATATCGCTTGTGGGCTGCAATAGTGGCACAACTCAAAAAATCAGTTTCTGAAATTAATGGGTTTGAAGTTTCGCCTTGTAATGAAATGCAAAATTTACACGATTCATTGTTGTCATAAGTGTTAAGTAGTACTAAATGACTCCGTAAGGGTTCAATTAATAATAATGCAAAAAAAAAAAAAATATCCTCATGATAATATATTATATATATAATAATATGTTATAATGATGATAAATATGATTCTATGATGATGCATTCAGATTATATCATATATAAGGCAACAACGGCACTTCTGCCATCTGTTGGTGAAATACTGAACTACAAGATATGCCGCTGTTGCCGAGCTGTAAAAAATACCAGTCTGCAATGCTGGAGAGCGCATTAACTCAAAATTCATATTTTTTGAATTGTGCCACTATTGCAGACCACGAGCGATATGTACAGCCATATATTTCTGCTAATTCTGTGCCAACATTTGCATGATTCAGCACAAAGTAGTGTGCGTGCATCAAAAGGAAAATAACCGAATATTTCTGTCAATGCCGCTTTTATAATTTTTGTTTTCACCTCCACATTATTCATAAATATTCTATTCTAAATGTAGTGTTGACTCTTGACCAATTTGGCAGGACGCAACCCTCAGCATCCCTTTTTAATTAATTTATGCATCTGGCAGCCTTTTTTAACTAGTGTTTGTGCTCGGTACATCTTTTTAATTATTTTATACACCCGGTATTCCATACTGCAATTTTTGATGCTCCCTTTCAATTTAACTGTAAGATTTGTCAATCGGTTGAGTGAAGAAAAAAAACAAAAAATTCGCCAGTCGGTTATGGGAGGGGAAAAATCGCAAAATTCTTCAATCAGCCGCGGAAAAAAAATGCTTAGTTCGTCCATCGATCGCATGAAAAGAAAACTTGAAAGTTTCACTAGTAAGTCGTGGGGAAAACTTAAAAAATTCACAAACTGTTTACGGAAAAAAATAATTAAACTCGTCGATTGGCTGTTGAAATTCATCAAACATTCATGAAACTCATCAAAATTCATCCATCAACTGTATATTAAAAAAATCACGAGTTTTGCAAATCAGTTGCAAGAAAACACCCGCAAATTTCACCAATTGGTAGAAATAAAATATCGCAAAATTAGTCAATCTGTTATGGGGAAAAATTGTCTAAATCGTCATTCAGTCATCAGAAAAATTTGTGAAATTTATCAGTCAGTAAGAAAAAAAAGAGAAATTTGTCAATTAGTTGCGGGAAAACATAGCAAAATTTCATTGATAAAAAAGGACTCTAAACAAACCACAATTCAAAATATTTTTGTGAACAAGGTATATGAGTGTCCTTTTTTAAAAATTCCTGCCTGGAATCTCTTTTTTTCTACAGTCAACACTAATCCGAGTATGCCAATAAAAAGGTGCTTTAAATTTTTATGCTTATATCAGCATGTTTCCCTAAACAATAATCTAATTTTATATTATAGTCTTTATTTTAATCTAAGTGTTTGTTCTAATTTAAATTTCAGCAATTGATAATTACTAAATTCCTTAAAAATTAATGTCTTAAATCAGAAAACATTAAATAGAATTTACTATTACCTTAGCAGTACATAATAGAACACATTAAAAAAAAAAAAAAAAAACAATAAGTGACTTACTTTTCATAAAGATAGGCAATACAGGAAAATAAAAAGTAGTGTAGCTTCCATGCTGCATACAAAATGTGTTTTAGCCTGCAAGTTTGCATCTAAAAGACTAAAAGATTATTTTTAACCCAATAGTCTCCCAGGCGCATTCCAACGGGCCAACACACACAGGAGTAAGGAGCCAACAAGCTGCAACTCAACTAGATATTAGTTGACTCTGCTCTTTCTACATCGATCATCATCATGTTAGGACAATAATTGATGCTGCTGATGAACAGATCATAGCACAGCTTAGCACCTACCATCCTTGTTGCATTTCTATCATCAACTGAAGCAGATAAAGCAACTAGCAAATTAAAAATGAGAAAAAAAATTAATACGTGCATACATATACAGATATAGTTTTTAAAAAGCTAATATTATTTACTAATGACTAACTAATTATTAATTAAGAAATTTAAGTATGCTTATAGACAAAATTAGATATAGTTTTGCCACCATATCATCTAAATATTTATTACAGAATGCTAATTATGAAAAAACACTTAAAATGCTATAAATATTAGAATAAGTTTATTGCATCGTATTTTAAAAAAGATACGATAGAAAATAGTTCTTTTGTTTACATTACATTTTTATCAAGTTTTAGGATAAAGTTGTAATATAGATCCACAAAAGGCCTCAACACAAAAAACGATTGAAGGTGAATACGTACACTAAGCCCAAAATATAACACAAAAATAAATAAATATTTGATTTAAACGGTAAATGTCAATTTTTTATTAAAGTACTACTCAAAATCAAGTATGGGAAACTGAAAATAACTGATTATATATATTTATTAAAATAGTATCATTTGTAACATTAACAAAAACCTCAAAGGATTTTATCCCTAAACAATGATTTATAAAATTACACATGCTTCCACTTAGATTAGGCCTAAATTCCATCAACTGTTACAAGACTTTAATAAAACTCCATTTAAATACATAAACAGTTATATTAATCGTTTAACGTAATAACTGCACATGCTTAAAATTGTTCTGGTGGACTTTAAAATCTTTCTAGAAAAAATTAAGTTTATTATACATATAAAATACTCACGTCTAATTATAAGAAAGTTTCTGTCATAATTTTAATTGGAACAGATGTATTATAATCTCCTTTTAATTTTTGAAAGATTACCTTACCACTAATTTCTTTAAAAACATTATTTGCAATGTGAGTTCACATTTAAATTTTTCCTTTTCTCTGTATTCATAATTATTAACAAAACAATAAGAGTAAAAAGCAATTGAAGAATCAAGATTTAACAAATTTCAGTTTCGGTCGATACTTAATTTTAAATGACACCAACTGTATCACGTAATTGCTCTGATGACACTAAATATAATTAAGAGGGAAAAAACAAAAACACTTTGTCGTCTTAAAACAAACTTTTTATCTTTTAAAAATGCTTTTTTTTTTTTTTTTTTGTACTTTCAAACACTTAGTCTCATTCATATGAATAGAAACAACAAACCCTTTTTGCATCTTTTAAGAACACTTTTTTACTTCCAAAAAGAACACACTAGAAACATTTAATACATAAAAACATATCTTCCCCCCCCCCCAAACCAGTTTTTTTTTTCATCCTTTACAATAAAACCAATTAGTGTAATTGCTCTGGTAACAAACAAGATGGGGATACTATGTAAGGCTGGTAAACACATTTTTTTTTGCTTAGTGGCAGATTTTAGGTATCAATACTTTTTCAATCAATGAAAATAATCACTCCGTCGCTAACAAGACATGCTGATTTAACTTAAAATACATTGAATAGGCATTTATTGGAATATGTATCGAATTGGAACGGTAACGTGTACAAATTTTTCGAAATGGGCACATAGAAAAGCTATATATGGTCTGAATATCTCTCAATTGATTTAAACTTCATAGTAAGTTATAAATCTTCATAAAAGTTTCAACATTAATCTTAACAACAAAAAGAAAGATAGCATATCTGTAGGTGAAATGCATTAAAAATAAAATAAAAAATAGATCAGCAGGGTTTTTTTTTACATGACAAAGTTCACAAGTAAATATCTGAAAAGGAGTAAAGAGCAAACTGTTTTGCAATCTGATCTTTCTTGCTTAAAAGAGAACAGGAAAATACAAAATACATTGGCTTCTTTATTTTATAGAAATTTTGTTTACATGCTTGCTTAAACATGCAGGATCATTTACCTACAATAAGCAAAACTGGATTGAAGTTTGCCTGTAATTAATTTTCCATTTAAATATCAATGGGCTACAGTAAACAATATCCTTCTAAACACTTGCAATTATTTTAAGTGAGCAAAGGGAAATATAAATCTACATAGATCAGAAATACCCTATCAGGTAACCGAATATAATCAATGAAGCAATTAATTCATTTAAAGAAACAAATATTATTTAAAAAACACTTTTATTCTTTGTACTATTAACATTCAATAAAAATAAAATAATTTTGAGAACTGGACATAGTATCTTCATTCTTATATCAGAAATGAAATCCTTAAACGAAGTATATAATTGGTATTCCAATATTAATAAAATGTATCTGAATGACCAAAAATAGCGATATTTATCCTACAAAAGTGCTACAATTTAAACAATCCGTATGGATTACCTACTATTTATTAAATTAAAAGACAATAATAAAAGATGATATCTATTCAACATGTCAATAAAACTTACCATTTTGCTTCAATCACAAAAAATATATTCCTCTTTGACGTAAAAAAAGAATAATTTTAAGTAAATACAACAACGCTATAAAGTATAAATATTACTTCGTACATTCACAACGCCGCCATTACTATAAAAAAGCTCTTTTTTAATTGGCTGCGCTTGGGTAAGCAGTGCTTAGGATTGAACAGAGATCATTCCTTCAAAATCACGTTCTAACGACCTAAAATCTTGTGCTTAGGTAAAAAGTTAGCTAAGTTAGACCTTGGGTCGACCAGTGAAAACGCACCTTTATGTATCGACGAAAATGTAGTATAGTAATCAATGCCAAAAGCTTTGCCAACCCTCCGTTATCACGAAACAACTGGATTCAGTCGTGGTTGCGAATAGAAGGCAGACTCAAGAAAACATTGGAAGAATTTTCCATTCAATAAATAGGGGCATTGTAACGTAAACGTCTTTTATTTTGCAGACAAACATTACACCGATTCCAGTAGTCTAGCTATCTGCTCTCGAAATATAGCTGTATTACTTCATGGTAAACGATATGATGTTAAATAGTATTAGAATCTACACAAATCAAAAATACCACCAAGTGACAGAGTTTTATTAGACAAACGAAAAGTGTATAAAATCTGGTCTCCTAGCCGATGCAACACTATAAATACTCAAAGAAACAGAGCGCGAACGGATACATTACAAGTGAAAAAACCAATCCCGTTAAAAGATCCCGTTATGTAGAACCAAAATTTGAGATAGATCTTGTAAGTTATGAAAAATTCCTATATCCAAATACTAGAAAGCTGTCACAAACTTTTAGTGGTCTATATCGAATCCTCAATAAATTATCTGATGTTAATTTTGATATAGAAAATTCAAAACAGAAATACGGAAATATTCTATGTATCTAAATCAAGAAAATATTATTCTACAGATCAATTAAAGTTATCCCATGAAAAGCCCGAGCAAACTAATGTAAAATCCATAGCAGCGTCTTAATTTTATAATAATCCTTAAATTAACTAAATTAAATAAATACATTTATAAGTTATTAAGCAATTATTTTCTGTATAACAGTGTGTTCTTGAATCGCGACTGGAATATTACTGCTGAGATTTTTTACTTGAGTTAATTGTTTATGCTGGCGTAAATTGATCGATTTAAGTTGGGAATTTCTTATATTGAAATTAATTGAATTAATAACTTAAACTAAATTAACTAATGAATAAAATTAACTGGATTAGAATTAAAATTAAATTGAATTTGAATCTAGGAGTAAAGTTAATTATTATAGTTTAATAATCTGGATCTTTTATCAACATTTCTTAAGTATGCTACAAAGTTTCATTTTCATTCAGCAACTATAGTTTTCTTGTTTGATTGAAAACAAGATCGTTGCATAATCATGCTGAATTGATAGTTGTTTCACAACATTTTTCATTTATTTTTGTTATTTTATGTTATGCCTAATATTTGAATATATTTTCATACCTCATTCGCTGTTATATGAATGAGATATCAATTAGATACTTTAAGGATTAGTTAAAGAAAATTATTTGATACTTATGAATATTACTCACTGTTGTTGTTGAAATTATAGTTATTATTATTATTTATTGTACTATGTATTATTTGATATTGAGAAGAAAAGATTAATGTAAAATAGTACTGATTACTTAATAAATGGGATGTGTAATACATAACATGAGATATTACTTGAGGGAGTATTTATGCTATGAGTTTTGATAACCCGATTAGTATGAATTTCAATTACTCATTGTAAATTATTCCTATAAATTGATATTATTAGATATAATATGCTTATTATTAGGTAATTGGAAGATAATTACCGTGTAGGCTAATGGACAAAACATGAGTTAAAAAAAATTCTTATGAAGTTTCAGATTTTAAGAGTTTTTGTTAGTTTATGAGAATTTCAGATTTTAAATGGCTTTAGCTGTTATGAGTTTGAGTGTTTATTAGTTATGAGTAATTAATTTATGAATTAAAAATTTCAGAGCTTAGAAATTTCAGATTATTAAAATTTTTCAACTTAGAGGAATTCCAAAGTTTTGAAAATCCTATGGTGACTGTAATAGGTAAATACCACGTGGTAAATGGTAAATAATAAAATATAGTAAAAAGGTACTATACAACATCAATCAGTGCAACATAGAATTAAGCATATGTTACCTTATGATAAATGAAAAAGAAATTTCTCGGGCATCTCAAGCCACAAAGAAATAATCCATCGATGTATGCATGTCAATGCAATTGAAAGAGGCTGTAAATAAGTTTATTTAATTTGTAGTTAAGAAAAAATGATTGTTATTATTATTGTTAATTTTGATATTATTAATTTTATTATTATTTATTATTTGTAATATATTAACTTTATTTATTGAACTGAAAGTGAACGTAGATTGGAGAAACTGAGTTGCTAATGTAAGGATAAGTAGATTCAAATGAACATTATATTTCTGAATCTAATTTTGAACTCATATTTTGAAAAAAAATTTCAATAATTTCATTATCATACTTATATTATAAAATGCTACGTTTAAGTCTTTACAACTGAGTTCATGAATGCTTTGCACATCAATAAGAGCCATGAATGGCCATAAATTTATTATGTAAATAACAAAACTATGTTAAATAATTATTCTCAATACTTATATTAACTTTTTATTTTATATCATTGTAAATTGTAAACAAGATTAATATCTTGTCCTTGTATTTAATTAACAATTCCAGTATTCGCGTCATAAATTGTAAATTTTAAATTTAATGTAGCATTTAGATATTTTTTCAAAGTTTATTATTTAGAGTTTACTCCAAGTGACGAAACTGAAATCCAAGTCAATGTTTCCCTTCTATGAACTTGCAGGTCATAAGACCTACCGGTTCATCCATCTTTTGGGTGGGGAGATATGTAATAATAAAAATTTTCGCCCTTCTATCTTAGTAAAACTATTCCAAATTCTTAATATCTACCTCTTTGTTACCTATCTTTAATAATATCTTAAATATTTTTTGTCTTTTATTTCATGCCTTTAAACCTGCGTATTCTTTAATTATTATTCTAAAATCCTTAATCCGTTTGTAACTTACATCTTATAAAACCACTAAATTACTTTCTTTCATTTTATTCTGAGACAATTCTTTTTCTCTCAATGTTTTTAATATTTTTGTTCTATGATATTCTATATCCCATAATTCCTTGCCAGCTCCCGCCAACATTTTGTTTACGTTATAAATCTGATGCCGTGTAAATTAAGTTCATTCATCTACATCACGCATTCTCCTCCTTCTCTCGGAGCTCGTCGTATCTTAGCTTGCCTCCCGTCCCGTCCTTCCCTCTCTTTTAACGGGGTTGGGTTTTTTCCCTTGTAATGTATCCGTCGCGCTCTGTTTCTTTGAGTATTTATAGTGTTGCATCGGCTAGGAGCCTAGATTGTATACACTTTTCGTTTGTGTAACAAAACCCCATCACTTGGTGGTATTTTTGATTTGTGTAGGTTCTAATACTATTTAACATCATATCGTTTATTATGAAGTGATACAGCTATATTTCGAGAGCAGATGGCTGGACTATTGAATTGGTATAATGTTTGTCTGCCAAATAAACGACGTTTAAGTTACGATGCCTCTATTTATTGAATGGGAAATTCTTTCAATGTTTTCTTGAGTCTGCCTTCTATTCGCCACCAGGACTGCGTCCAGTTGTCTCATGATAACGGAGGGTTGGCAAAGCTTTTGGCATTGATTACTGTACTACATTTTCGCTGATATATAAGAGTGCTGCCGGAATGTCATATTTATTTATTTATTTATTTATATTTATATGTGTACATACATATAAGAAAGCCATCTTCATATATCTATATATCTATATCATTATCTGTCTATGCCTTTCTATATATACTGTAGCTACAAAATTTTTATGTGGGATTGGAAGGGTTAATAAAGCATGTTCCCCATTGAAAGTCATTCCAAAATTGGTGAAACAAAGATTCATCTAGCACAATAACATGTTTAGACACTAATTTCTTAATTTCGTTATAAAAATTAAAGCTTTTGTAACAATGAGAAAAATCAATGAAAAATTGCAATGTTGGAAAATAGTTCACAATGTATACGCGACTCATGATTTTTATATCTTGTTATTTTATTGTTAAAAGAAAGATTTTCAAAGATACAAAATGTTCTCAAATTTAGTTTACAATAACAAATATTCCCATTCTTTAACTCTATGATAATGGGACTTTAAAGACAAATTTTGGAATCAATAAACTAGATCTTGTAATACTTCAAGAAAAGAAAACTTCGTTATTATATTTCTATTTCATCAGAAGCATTTAAATTATACTCGAAAGTAGTTTACCTTTATTTGTAAAAAGTTAAGGAGCCTGATCTAAGATATGAGAAATTGGGGAGGGGGGAGAGGGGGGGACTTAGAGAAATCAAACTACAATTCCAACGAAATTTTAGCTAATTATTTTGGTTGCAATAGTATCTTGATAATTATTCTATCTCTTCAAAACTAAATTCAGAGATAGACAATGACTCTTGCTGCTATAGACATGGACAATCTTAAAATATCAACAGTATATTTCAGAAAGATTTAAAAGTTAAATAATTTAAATATTAATAAAATTAACTTAAATTAATAACAGAAATTGAAAACTTACCGGCAATTTCATTGTATGTACCAAATAATCTAACATCTATATGAAAAAGAAGAGAGAGAAAAAAAACTGTCCATGCTTAAATTTGTTTAAAAATGTTGCGATGCCACCTAGGCAATAATTAAATACTTTATTTAATAAAATGCGAATGGGTTCATATGTTCCTTTCCATGCAACTAAACTGCATTCACTATTATAGATAAGTTCTACTCCATGATGTGTATTCTTCAACTAAAATAACAAAAAATAATTTTCTAGTTTTTTATAAATTTCTTAATCATTTAGTTTTTCGGTTTAAATGTAAAATAAATTCTACTGTTTACAAAGTGGAAAATGAATACAAAATTTATAATTTAATAGAATTTTGGAAAATAAAATCAAATAAAAATTCTTCATCCTTGTTCAGTTAATTCAGTTCATTTAATTTAAAAGTAGCAAAATATGCCATCTCTTTAAAAAATTTCCTTTTTTACAGTAATCATTCAAAAAAAAATTTCCTGTTTATGGAATTTTAAGATTTATTTGTTTGAAGACTTTTAATATTTTCCCTAAAAGATGATTTATTAATTCCATTTGAGAAAGACATGCTTTTAAAATTATCGATTACGGGAAACAAATCACATTTAAAGCACATTTCTACTCCATTTTAAAAAATAGAACGTCATATTGTGATATGAAATGTGTTTAAAAAAGAATCAATCATAATTTCTTACGAAAAATTTCAAATCAAGCTGGTGAGCATAAGGATCATTTTAAAATAATAAGAAAAATGATTAAGCATTTTTTAACATTCGCAAAGAAACAATTTTGTTATTAAAATAAATTTAGGAAAAGTTACGATACGGAGGGTTTGAACGAAATATTTCAAAAATCTTTTAAAAGATTTTTCACAAAAAGAAAAGATATTTCATTAGTTACCACACACATTTTATTATAATAATAGTAATAAATATTTTCCTTTAAAAAAAAATAATAGTCACTTAGATATTTTGAATTTTATGAATTTCTATAATTTGGACATACCCATCTACCTGTCCTAAGCACTGTTTTAACAAAAAAAATATTTATAGTTTTTGTCGGTTTTCTCAAGCATTCTTTTTTTTATAAACTGCTTTGTTCAAATGTAAAACATGTACTTTCATATATTTATGCAGTACAATATTGTAACAAAGCATGCTGAATAATTTTTTCTTTTAACCCCGAGAGTGATCACGTGTTCTATTAGAACACTATTGGTCGCATTCGGTCTTTTTACTGCCAGTTCATACTTGGCGGAAAAGAAAAAATGACGAACAATTTCACTCTTTTACTTTTTTATGAAGTCTTAAATTTCCACTTTACTGAAATTAGTCTGTTTCTCACAAAATATGAATTATTTCGAAAGGGTGAAAATAAACTGACATTATGTTGTTGTGTTCTTTTCGGCCAATTTCTACTTTTCTTCTCAACACTTCAAATACACTTGAAAAAAAAACCGTTTAAATATCATGTAATTTTACTATGATAAAGAAGAAACAATTAAAGTTTACATCACTACATGCAATCACAGTAAATTACTTTTAAAGAAAGATGTCTTAGAAGACGATAACTGGTATGAAAAGCAAAAAGACCATTATTAACTGCCGAGTTAAATAAGGAAAGAAATAAAATCCACACTGCGGAACAGTTAAACCCAAATATTAGACCTTTAAATATTTCTATAAAAAAGACAATGTACATGACATGTTAGAGAGATTTATTTTAGCATTTACATTTTAGGTAACACCAATGTAAATTTTATTTGATTTATTGTGACATTTCAAGATTAAGTTCAGACAGGTAAAAAATATATTCAAAGTAAATCAACAATTTTAATACATACTTTTTAATACAAACTTTTTAATACACTTTTAAAAAGTTTAAGATAAAAAAATTGTGTGCACAAATAATGCACAACTATAAAAGTAAAGTTAAAATAAATTGTTAATGGATTTCGTACAGTCTGTCAACTAACATTTGATTTGTTAAATGTATGATGATTTTTACTGAAATTTCATAATCATGCTCCGCTTTTAAAAGTTAATATATTTTTTTACCTCAGTTTTAGACAAAAATGAACAAAGAAATTCTTCTTCTCCACAATTGTTACTCTCGAAGAAAATGGTAGATATGGGCATGATATACATAACGCACAGATTTTATAGTGCAGTCAGTATAAACAGATACACCTCATAAAATTTAAAAGATAGGGAAAATGTAAATAGCCATTCGATTAGGAATTTTTTTTTTCAATTTACATTAAAAACCTTAAGCCTAGAGAGATTTTGGATATATTTTACCTTCGCATACCCAATGAGAAGTCAATAGGTCAGATAGTTGAGGAATTACAAGAGTTTAAAATTTGAAACTCGTATTGTGTTCAATTTCTCTTTAATCGTTTCAAAACAAATATGAATGCTGGTAGTTTTCAAAGTATAACTCAAAAACTACTTGAGGGTACCAGAGATTACCAGAAAATTTGGATTCTCAAATTTGAAGCTTCTTATAATACATTCCTGTTAAACAATTCATAGGATACAATTGATTTTTTTTATTTAATGACAGAAAAATACATATTTTAAAAGCAATTTTCAAAAACTAAATTCAGAACAGAAACAAATTTTAGACTGTAAATGTTTTAATAGAAACGGATTTCTAGAATCTTGAAATATGCGAATCCAAAAATATACTTTTTTATATTCTATTATTTTTATGCTTTATTATTTATATTATTTTATATTGCCTATATAAAATTACCGTAATTAACATAGATGTGGAACAACATGTTTAAAATGTAGTTAAGATTTTTTGTTGTTTTCAGTAATTAAAAAAAATATTCAGATTAAACTCGATGATTGATTCTGAACCTTCTTAAACTTAGGATAGTTCAAACTGATTTCCAAACGCAACTACCTTATTGTGTGTTTGAATAATTTAATAGAAGTAAGGCAATAAACTGAATGAACCTTCACCCAACTTGACAAGGTTCAGTTTGAAATAGCCCAGATCCATATATGGACAAAGAAAAAATGAAATATTTTTGTATTTACTCTGTACAAAATTTTATAAGCTATTATCTTACAAACATACCATTTACTTTATCTTTATATTTGGTTTAGTTAAAAATTTATTACATTTAAAAATTTGAATGATTTTTTGCAACACCGTGTATAATAAAATTTTTAGGATGTTAATTTGACGAAGATGCATAGAATAAAATATTTCCATTGTTTCAGACTGTGCTATCAGACTACCATGACGCGAATCATACCACCACCCACCGGAACAATTCCAATGTTTAAATGCCTGGTCACGGGGTACAAATGCTTGATTGCCGCATGGCGATCACTCCCAACGTCACCCCCAAGTAGCCACCCGTCCACAAGTGAGAGCAAAATTGGGACTGAAGAAAGTCAGGTTAACCGAGTGGAAATAAATTGATGGAACCGCACGTGCAGAGCACCTCCAACTAGTCACCTGAGTCGCATCGAATACTGGTTGCCGAATTTTGATCCCTAAAAACAATATATCTAAGAAGAAAGGAATCTGGAAAGGAAAAATTAAGAGACAGCCAAAAAAGGATCGGATATATTGAAAGAAGGGAAAATTTTGGGCTGAAAAGCAAGACTGTGATCATCTTTACAGAGAGAGACGAGACACCACATTTCTAACGTAAACCACCGGGCAAAAACTAGCTCAGAGGGCTATGCTATTGAACGTGTCCGGTAGCTCACATAGCTTTCGCCCTAATGCACCCAATAAAGAGGCATAGTCGTAATAAAAGAAACATGCAAAATAAATAATATTAGACCGCATTACGCTCGGATAGTATTATCTTTATGTTCATTTCCATATAACAGCGAGTTCTCGCTGTATTATTGCTATACAGCATTTCATTTCATAACATTATTATTTACAGTAATAATCAATATTAAAACTATATACATATTTCTAAACTTTACATTACTTATATGTTTACAACGAAAGAGCATTCCTTCAAACTACATTTTAGTTCGTTGTACACTTTCTTTTTATAGCAGGACTTTTATGCCTGAACGCTTTTTAGGTGCGTCCGTAATTATATAAATACGTAGCACGTATAGTCGTCGTTCAGTACGTCTCTCTGTCCGTCTGTTCGTATATAACAGAGCAAAAACTACCCAACCGAATGGTCTGAAATTTTAAATATATAATTGTTGCAAAATTTTCTCGAGTCATTTCAAATTTTATGAAAATCGGATGTATAGTTTAATTACAGGGGCATTCAAAAGTTTTACGTTACATTACCGCCAATGGGAATAAATTATTGCAAGTGCATTTTAATGATGTTACAACATTCCGAATCTTCTGAAATTTTAAATATATAATTGTTGTAGAATTTTGTCGAGTCATTTCAAATTTTATGAAAATTGGATGTATAGTTTAATTACAGGGACAGTCAAAAGTTTTCTGTTACATTGCGGCCAATGGGAATAAATTATTGCAACTGCATTTTAATGACGTTATAGCCTTCCAAATTGTCTGAAATTTTAAATATATAATTGTTGCAAAATTTTGTCGAGTCATTTCAAATTTTATGAAAATCGGATGTATAGTTTAATTACAGGGACAGTCAAAAGTTTTCCGTTACATGACGATCAATGGGAAAAGTTATTGCAAGTGCATTTTAATGATGTTACGGACTTTCGAACAGAATGAAATTGATATGCACTTATGAAATGCACAAAAATATACATTCAGTACAATATACGGTGCAAAAAATATTTATAAAGCTAGTTATAGTAAGAACGCACCTCATTTGCCACGTTTGACGAGCAATTTCCACCTTGTTTAGATAAAATTTGCATATTTCCAAGCACGCACGCACACGAACACACACGGCAGACTTCTATGTCACTGGACTACAAAACTTTATCCCACGCTAGGACAAATGTTATAATTCCAGTGGTTCTTATGTTGAGAAGTATTTGAAACATTGCTGTATCTTTTGAAATAACTCTTTCCAGGCAATTATGTTTTGATTCTTTTTGCGGACCTTGGGAAACTTACTTTCTGGATGACCCTTGTAGTAAGTTTTATTTTTACTTCAATTTGTTAATAAATAAAATTTTCTCTTTGATCCCGAACTTGAAGACTGACGTAAAAATGGAGCTCGAGTCCGCCTGATCTTTAGTTTGCAAACAATACTTGTCAAAGTGTCGAATTTTTCGTAGCAAAAGCAAAAACTAATTAAAATTTTCTTTGAACTATTTTATTTGTTCTGAAATATTCCGAATATTTGGCAAATCTAATGGTGAATGGCACTCCAGTAAGATAATTTGTTTATTTTTTTTTTCTAAATCTTTTGAGCCAGTTACATCTCTAGTTTTCATTATAAGACTTGTCAAAGCTTAGAATTTTTTGTGGCAAACCAAAAAACTAGCTAAAATGTTATTTGAACAATTTTCTTTGGTCGAAAATATTTCGAATATTTGACAATTCTAATGGTAAAATCAGACTCCACTATGACAACTCGTTTATTTTTTTATGAGATTTTAAAATTTGAACGAATTTATGCGACACCCTGTACTTTATATGTTTAAGTGCAATCCGTTTACGCACTTCCAAACTAAACGCCTATCTGCTAGATATAAGAGAAATTGCTATCTTACAGTTATTTATTATACTTGCGGAAGTTTTGAAGTTATTAATTAACTCCGGTCTTTATCCACGTATGATTCATGCGTGTCTGAAAATACACGCAGTGATTATGCTCTCCTTTAACTTGGCAACCACTATTTTTAAATAATAATAGTTGACACATTTAATGACAACATTTATGTAATTAAATTAGTCAAAGTTTACTATTCTAAATAAGTGGTATTAAAACTTAAATACTGAACATTCTTAATAGGTGCATTTCGACAACAACGTGAAAGGGTTAAATTTAATTTTGTCTTTTATCCTTTCACTCACTATTTTTTACACAAATAAATTTTTAAAAGGAATAGTTAAAACGTCACATTAAACGTGTTTATTAAATTAGAAGGATTAAAAAAACTAGCGGGCTCAACCTGGGATTCACTTTTGACAGAATATAAGTGAAAACCATTTTTTTGATAAAAAATTCTAATAGGTTTTTTACACTTCATATAATTTTCTTTAGATTGTCCACTAACAACACGAAAAGCATTTTTATATGAAAAATATCCATTATGTATTCAAATGAAGTTTTGAAATTTATTAAAATTGATACTTTTGCTTATTAGCCGCATACCAGAGCCGGAGAAATCGCCAAAGATTTCGCTACTTACAACAGCCTGTTTAACAATATTGGGTAATTTCAGTAATTTAAACGCGTAGTTCGATCGCATGCCCGTGAAAATTGTGTTTTATTTGTATTGTTTTATTTATTTACCGGTGAAGGTTTAATCCCATTATGAAATGTTAGCCGGAAATAAATGAACTATATTTATATTGCTCAAGTTCAAACGAATTATTTTTTCATAATCGAGCGACACGCTACCGGAAAATATATATATTTTTAAATCCTTGAAACTTCTTTTAGAAAGATTATAAAAAATCTCTAAATTGGGAAAAGAACTTTCATTTGAAAGAACGTTTTTCACATATTCGACTGTACAAATATTAACTGTGCGATGTTTACAAGTTAAAAAATTTGTTGTTCAGGCGTTGCACCGACAATATGGTGTCAGCGTTAATCACAGACATGTCTCTTCTAGATATTCATGCGATTAATATAGTCTGGATGTTTAAAAGATATCACTCAAATTAAAATGTAGGAAGAAACGATAGTTTAAACATGACGTTTTCTGACGTACCTCTTTTTTGGCAGGAATTTCGCTGTTATTTCATGCAAAATTTATGTTAATTAGGTCGCGGTTGTCCACTGGCGAACTGTAAATATGGGATTCAAAGTTTTAATGAGCTGGTTTGAGTCGAGTGCTGCCTCCCGTAGGAGCCCTAGTCTAAGCTTTTGATTGAGAGCTCACTTTGCTGTCACATGCTCGGAGATTACTGACATATATTAGCGGAAGAGTTGGCCACTTTTGTAAGAAGTAGCTTCATCGTATCTTAATAAAGTACTTGGCGGATTTCATTGGTTTCCAGTTATTAGCACCATTTACAACGTTTGAATTGTGTTCTAGTAAAGTGTTTTTAGAGATATAGGTTATTCGACAGCGAAGCCGTCTCGAATACGATATAAAGAAGTCATTTTCCAGTGCATAAGTTAAGTTTACATTAGTAGTTTTACATTAAAATTCAATTGAGAATTAGTTTAAGTTAAACCGAATCTAAATTGGATAAGCATAGCAAAATTCACCCACCCCATTGCCAGCCAAACTCACTCCTTGTTTTAATATAAACATTGTTTCTACAAAAAATGTACTGGAAAGTTGTCCAAAATGGGGACGCTAACGTATTTCAATCTACTAAAAAAATATATATAACTGAAAAAAATCGGGCAAGCTATTTTACTTTTAGAGTATGTCGTAACCGTCAAAATTCAAGGCTGTGTTGGTATACTCCAAAAAAATCAATTTATGAGCTTATTATTAGCCCTTCTTCAGCACTTGAGATGGCTTCATGTGCCCAACTTTCACAGTTGCAAGACTGAATCCACACTTCTTCGTCCTTTGAGTTTACATATATTTCAAGATGAAAGCATCATCAGTATCATTTATCATCCTCATCGGATGATAGCACTGGTTTTTCAAATGTCCCAGTTTTAGCCGTCAATGACGTATAGTAAAAAACATGGCGTCACCTTGTATACATGTAAGACACAAGCAATATATCAAAATGTAATTTAAATGTAGAATATTCACTACTGCACTTATCAAATCGAATATTCAAAGATGACTTGATCAGTTCCAATACAGTCCATGATTAAAATCTAAAAGAAAACTACCAAACTTTAAAACTTTTGTGGAAAACAACAAATTAGTGAAAACTGTCAATAGCACAATTCAAAATGCCATATAGGCAACCATGAATGATAGTATCATGTCGGATCTTAAGATTGCAGCATTTATCAGTGAGAACTCTAACGCCCTCTTTTGACTAGCCGTCCCCATTTTAGACAACTTTCCTCTATGACTACAGATATTCATTGATAAAAATACTAAACACAATTAAAACACAATTAAAAGTAGACGTTATGACCAAATTCCGTCGTCCTCATCAGTAATCGTACATAATCACAAAACATTCTAGAATCACAACATTAAAAAATAGTTAAAACTAAGTTTTAACAAGCATAGCATATTCCGACAGAACTGAGTAGCTACATTAATTGGAGGTTCTGCCAAAGAAGTCAGTCAACCTTCAAGGAAGACACGACTTACAGTGACGAGGACACGATAAGTCGTACTCCGTTTCTTGTTAGTGTGTCTAGTGGGTTTTGTGATTATCAACGAGTACTCGTAAGGACTACGGAATGTAGTCGAAATGCCTATTTTTAAATGTGTTTTAATTGTTTCTACTATTTTTATCATTGTATGTCTGTAGTCATAATTTTTTTGTATAATTAATGGTTTCCCATACGTAATTATGTATGCATTTTTTAAACATTGTTTGTTTTAACGCAAATCTATGTCATGTCAACCTTATTTAGTGCTACACGCCCGTTACAAGTGGTGCTCGTTACAACTTTTCTTAATAACAAAAACCTTACGCAGTAATAGAGTATGACATAAAGATTTTCCTTCTGTCAGTAATCTATACTAGTTTTATTTGATTGAGTTATAAAAAAAGGCATATTACTGTCTAGTATGATTGACATTAGCTTATTATTAGCTATTTACTAAAAAAATGGAAACTTTTAGAATAGAAAATTCAAAGTATCATAACCTCGTAATTTTGATCTTTAAAAAATCTGATTTTTTTTTTAATGTCCTTATATGTAGGACAACTGTTTCCGAAATATAAGTTTTGAAAAAAGAGAGACGCGCAAAAAATAAAGTTTCGTATTTTAATATGCATACAGTCTCTTGTACGACTAATACTATATCTAAAAGCTATACTTGATTTATATGCTTTTGAAAATGAGAGTATGTTTTCATCATCAATGGATTGCAAGATAATAGCTGTAATCTCCGTTTTTAATCACCCGATGTAGTATAATGCGACAAAAACTATTATTAGTGCACTGTACTTTGAATAAGAGAGTGAAAAATTAAACGTAAAATTTAAAAGAAAATTCAAAAAATTACTTTAATATCTCGAGAAATATTTTCAACTTTGATAAACTTTAATTAATAAATTTAAGAATTCATTGTATTTTTTTCATTAAAAAAATAATAATAAATTCCTCATGAAATATTCTTCACCCCAGCAAAAATTTTCTTTTTTAAACCCTCTGTTAGTTTATTTGCCAATGTATAAGATAAAAAAGAGATATCTGTATGTTAAAATTAAAGAATACGGTAGTACGAAAAAAATGATTGTGAGGAATGTAATAGAAATGAAATTCCAGCTGAAGTTTGGATAAATAATGAATAAAATTTTATATGTTGGAAAAAAAAACAATTTTTGCTTCACGATGAAAACTATATTTTATCAAACAAAACACAGTAACTGACATACTAGCATGGAAAGTTAAATTGCACTTCATTAGTGTAAAGTTGTTTCTTTTTCTTTTTCATTAGCTTGCATAATAAATTACCGAAACAAAAGTGAAAATGTCACCATCACGTAGCTCAAAGATTGTAACTGGAAATTTGAGACAGTAGGAATTGCTTTTTCCCTCATTTACATTCAGTTTGTTTAATTTATTAAAAAAGATGTTAGTGAGATGCAATAATGTTTTCGTTCTTAAATTCTGTTACTCATTTCTCAAATTCATTTTTTTACATTTAAGATCAACTTCTTTAAAGAAACGTGTTTCAATATTGATCACAACTCTCATTACGGAAAATGTTCCATGGAATTCCATTAGGACAATGCATTGTAGCCGTTGGGATATGAATATCAACCGATTTATTGTTCGGAAATTAAATTTAATCTGAGATTCATTATGACTCCTAAATGAAAACTCAATAATCGGTAAAGGATAGGAAAAATAAAAGCAGAAACAAACTTTCCTTTATGAAAAAAGAAGATAATTATAATTTAGATAGTAAAAGTTAAAATATGAAAATGTATAATCATTTTTGTTATTGTTCTTCTGATTTTACGCAATTTATTTAAATGTACATTAATGGTGAAGTATTATTATGCAAAAATAAAATCTACAGGTTTCTTTTTTAAATGATTTTTGGATGGTAAATGTTGGACGGAAAAAAAGGGGGTACCAAGGTTTACTAATTGTATGAATAAAAAGGGTTAGTACTGGGGCTGGATTATTTATCCATATATCGACAAATATTGATATTTTTTAATTATCACAATATCAATATTCAAGCTCTGCCTCTGACGATATATCCCAATACCAATATCTAAGTTCTGACTCTACCAATATATCTCAAGAACGTCTTTCTTTCCGCATCGCGACATTAAACCGTAGAAAAAAAGCGCAAAAATATTCCGTACCAATATCGCAATACCTTCTCAAATCCTTACTTTAGTGAGCGCAATTATTCAACGACCCGCTCTATTCAGAGCAGAATATCCCCTCCAGTGATATCCCTGTTTGTTCATATCCCAACGTATCCCAATACGTTATCTACATTTGCTGTTATTAACGGCATATTCCGTTAATACGCTAATCCGTTATACGCTTCGTAATAAGTAAGCTTCGCCTTTTTGCTTTTCATTACCATGGTAAAGCCTTTCCAGTTCTTCATTGGTTGCTTTTGAGTTGAATTTTCTAGCTACTAACGTCTAGAAATTGCCTCTACTGCTCCCAATGAATATTCGTTATCTTATTTCTTCTGTACATATTAGCGGCAGTGAATGTTTTTTCTAGCTGCCTTAGTATTTAAGGTGCCTCAGTATTTCAGCTTGAAATAAATATTACTCAATGAAAAAAAAATCAGTTAGTATAAAACAATTTCCAGGTGTCATTTGATTAATATTTCAAAAAATGTTTCAAAGTTGTATTCATTTAGTAAACAGATAGGAAGGTATAAATACAGTGAAATTTATTTTTTACTTTTCATTTTTGAATTAAGCATTGATACCACATAGAAATATTGAGAAACAACATTTCTTCTGCATCTCCCATTCATTGAAACCTATTTAATTACGAATATATTAGCATGACTTGTGGCAATAAATCAATTTCAATTTTTGCTTTTACGTTTCACTTATTTTAAAACTTTCAGGGGCAGAAAAATTCTGTTCGTAAAATGATGAAATAATTGACTAATACTGGAATTTTAAAACAAATTTCTTAGAAAATAAAAACTTGCTCTTCTACACTATCATTATGTAAGCAAAATTTTATTAAAATATTCTTGGAGCCGGTTGTCAGTTTTAGAATTAAAATTAGTTAGTCCCGCCGTTTGACCACCGCCCTTGAAATATATAAATTTATATTTTATTGTAAAGAATTGTATTAAACAATTGATTCATTTCTTTCTAGAACTGTTTCATTTAAATTGCTGCTACCTACCTATCTTTCGAAATAAGATTTTTTTCAACACCTACGCACATTAAAGTAGTTATGGCAATATATCACAAATATCAATATCCATTCGTTGATATATTGCGATATTAAATTTCTGATATCGTACAGCTCTAGTTAGCATAAGTAATGTAACTTATCGTAATTGTGGCGTTGTGGATCACCGCATAAAAAATAAGAAAAGTTGGTTCAAATTTTAATATCGACTAGAAAACTCTGCGGCTTTACTCGCGTAATAGTTGAAATATGCCAAGTGATAATCATATGAGCATAAATAAACACTTTGTGCGAGTTTTAATACATAAACTAAAATCTTGAACAACGATTTAACGCACGAACGTACGAACATATAATTCGTATGTATACGAATCATATATGTATTATATGTATTATATGTACATACGAACACGACACAAAAAATCACATACGATCGTTTCGAGGATTCCCGGATCTCCTTCCTCAGTGCGAGAGAAAAAAGAAAGAAAGAAGGTATTAAATGGGTTCAAAGAACCCCTTGGTACTAGCCGCTAGCCCCTTGGTCGGTAGCCCCGAGTACTGGGGCAGAAATTGCTAAAATGAGGGCAGAAATTACTTTAGTAATATAGGTCAAAAATGGAATGTCAAAAAATTGCTGCAGATTGCAAAGAAACTTTAAAATCGAATTAAAAATCACAAAAATTCAAAAATCACGAAAGTCAAAATTTATTATAAGTGGATAAAAGTTTCAAATCTAATTACTTTGCCCTGTGGGCAGTCTTAAAATTTATGTTTGTGAAATCATGCTAATTGTATCATGTTACTTTTATTCATAATTTAATTTACTTTGATTCCCTTCAATATAATTAATATAATCCCTTAAGCTAATATTAGTTTTTGTTGCATTAAAATATCTCAATTTGTTGATTTTCTGTAAACAAGTAATCTCCATTGGTTTACAGTGGAAGCCTGTGGGAATTTGGCGAAATATTAGAGATATCGCAAAGTTGGCGGCACTTTTGGCGACTAATTTTAGTGGCCAAATTTGGCAATATATCGCCAAGTGGACGACAAACTTGGCAGCATTTGGCGACAGAACTGTGTCCCCCCTACGGTTACCCCCTTGTAGGTATGGAGATTCATTAAATGCTGTTCAACAATCGCATAAAAAATTCGCTAAAAATTCAAAAATTGCTGTACGAATTCCGAATAAACATTTTTGAAAAGAGAACAAAATTTACTATATTGGGTTAAAACAAATAAACCTCATTCTTTTCACTAATGTGGAAAAATCGCCTCGAAACTTAAAAAAGGGCTACAAATCGCATAAAAATTTAAATTAAAAAATCTAATCAAAAAATCGAAAATCGGCCTTCGAGGTGCAAAACTTCGTATATAGATGTACCTTTTCCACAAATTTTGTAGCTCTATACATGCAGCGGTCTCTTCAGATCATTGTCGACACACTCACACACAAACTTCTTTCCTTTTTATTATAGATAATATTAGCATAGATTGAACCCGTCACAAAGCACCCGCAAATAATTAGAGGTTAAACAATGCATTGAATGAGTCGTTTGTCAAAAAAAAGAAATTGAAAGGTATTTTAGTAAACAATAGAAGAAACATACATGCTAGTCTTAATAATTGTTTATTTATTTTATGCAAGAGAAAATAATCATATACATATAAGTACAGTAAAACACCACTAATCCGAATTCCGGTAATCCGAAATTCCGATTAATCCGAACCGATTTTATTTTCGAAAATTATACTTGAACAAATTAACTGCAAAGATTAACTTACGAAATTTTCGAATTATAGGATGAATGTCGGGAAAAAAGTTTAGAAGTTAGAATTAGACATAAAATGGCCTTAGAGCATATTTTTAACACTTTCCAACAAAGTTGAAAAGTGTTTATGCATTCGGTTTGTCTGTCCGTCTGTACGCGCTCTAACTCCCGTAAATATACACGGATCGTTCTGAAATTTTTGAATGTTAGTGACCTCTACCATAGCAGAACCCTATTGCAAATGAAGTTTGTAGTATGTTTAGTTCATTTACAGGGGCAGTCAAAAGTTTTCGGTTACATTACGGCCTATGGGAAAAAATCATTTAAAATGATTTTTAATGATGTTACATGCTTTCAAACATAATAAAATTTATATGCATTTATCAAGTGCACTAATATATGTATTCCGTAGAATATGCGCTGCAAAAAATAAATATTATTCATTTACAGGGCCACACAAAATAATTCCGTTACATAATGGTATACGAGTGGAGGGAATTTTTTCCGGCGTATTTTAATTATGTTAAATTATTTCATGTATAATGGAATTGATATACGTCGCTGAGGTTTACTATAACTTATTTCGTGTATAATACGAAGTGCATAGCATATACAGGGCTACACAAAAGAATTCGTAATGGTTACTGGGTATGATCGTAAATTGTTTAGAGGTGGTTTTTAAATGAGTTATACATTTTTACGCTGAACTGCATTTTGTTTACTAAGAAATGTTTGTAGATAAAATTATAAAACATAGATAAAATGATATACAGGGTCACGCAAAGTATTGGATATATGGTCGTCTATAAATGATAATTTCTGAAAATGTGATTCCAGTAGTTTTAAAAGTGTTTTACTTTGAATTAAACTTTAGCTAAATAGTGACGTGTAATAAAGGTTCTAGGTTAACTACAGGGTTATACAAAAGTATACAAGTATGTTTCCATCTATTAGTATACATTATTGAAAGAGAAATTTCAACCTGTTATTCGTTTTGTTGCTAAACTAAATTTCCCCATTATGTAGCATATATATCAACCTACAGATCAAATACAGAGCTGATGAAAAGAATTGGAATACATATTTGATATGGATGGTAACTGCTGAAATCAGTTTTTCAAATGTTTTATGCGTTTTCTAAAATATTTACTTATTTCTTTATATACATTTTCCTTTAAATAACGAAGTTTTGTTAAAGCATACAGGAAGTGTTGCAAAGTGTTTCATAATCTATGCTTAAAGCATGATTTTTCTTACTTGTTTATTTTTCAAACAGCTTGAATAGAATTTTAAAAAAATACTCAGTGATGTAAAAGTGGAATAAATGTACACGAATATAAAATGGAAATGTGCACTGTAGGCCTACTCGTAGAAGCCATCTTAAAAAAATCTCGAATATTAGTTTGTTTGCCAGTCACTATAAAATTCTCTTTGAAAATGCAAAAAAATATTTAATTCAAATGACAAAATTAATATTTACTTTCAACAATATGATTTTGAAAATTATCTACAGAAATGTTTCTTTGTTTCCTTCTCATCGACGTGGTGACTGAGCTATTTATAGATTCGCGATTGTGAACCGTTTTAAATATTTTGTTACATCATGCCTCATTCTGAAATTTTATCGAATTGTTATAAACATCAAAAGTGATATAACAAGGTAATTTTTTCCAAATTTTTTCCAAAAGTCGTGCCAGATTATCCAGCATACCGGACCTTAGTATGCCGGATTAGAGGATGTTTATTATGGTACTGGGTACTTATAACTTGTAATTTTTAGAATACATCTTTTACTTTTCTATTTTTAATGGAATATCGGATAATCCGATTTTTTTTTTGTAATCCGAACAGGCACCGGTCCCAATTAGTTCGGATGATTAGCTGGGTTCTACTGTAATTCATTTAGATACATCAAGATTTCTTTTTTATATCTATTTTTTATATTAGTTTCAAGACTTATTCAAATTCTTCTCTGAATATTTATATACATGCACATCTTTATTATTACATGAATCATTCCAACTTTGTTGAAAAGCTTTAGAAAAAACTTTTAAGGATCTCGACATAACAGCACAAAACAGATATGATTAATAAGCAAATATACTGCACTCTAAATTGCAACAAAAAATTAATTTTAAATTTTAAATTTTGCTTTAAATTTTTGAAACCCAATTAATCATATAAATACATGCGTTAAATACTTCTTGATTGAGCGGTGAAATTTAAAATGATAAGATGATGCTCACTTATTGTTGCCTTATGGATTCTAGGTAAAGTGATTGCTGAGCATCCTTTCTTTACTTGCTACAGAAATTCAACTATATCTTCAAGTACATTTCGGTTCGATAATGAAGAAAGGAAGACCTTTATTAAATACAAAATTATTTTGTCATTAGAGCAAGTACTTTTAATATACAATCCCAAAAGCACTACCGAATTTCACAGCGTCGCCAGCTATATTAATGCAGAAATCCGTAGTAGATAACAAATTTCATCATGAGTATTTTTTATTAAGAAAATAACAGAAGCCGGACGGAAGTCGAATATACTAGTTACGTGTTAGAGATACTATCTTTAATAGAAGCCATGAAGAAATTTAAGGCATATTTGTTAAGTATTTCTTTTAAAATTGTAACAGGTTATAACGAATAGAACTGTGGGAAATTAAGACATGAACAAAAATATAGCTAGTTGGACCTTGTTACTATCCTATTACCTATTCCATAGAAAATATACACGATACTAGTATGAGACATGCTGGTGCAATGAGAAGAAACTCTGTTTGTATGGCAACTCAAGATAAAAGTAACTCTGAAAATTATTCAATATCAAGAAGAATATGAGCATATGAAATCAATAAAAGAAATCTTAAAAGCTAAAATTTATAACTCAAGATGAAATTAACTCTGAAAATTATTCAATATCAAGAGGAATATGAGCATATGAAATCAATAAAAGAAATCTTAAAAGTAAAAACTTATAACGTTTAGTTAGTTAAAAACTATTTCTTTTGTAAATGCATCAATGATATTTGGAATTTTTTTCCAGAGAGAAACATTCACCTTGCATGCAATATTTCAAATGAAAACCAAATATCAACTTAATTGCTTAATAGGCTCAAAGGCCAACCTAGTGAAAAGTGCCAGGCTAGGTATCGTTCCATGTGGTTTAGTCGGTAGAACGTCAGTGCGCTATACTGATGGCCAGGGTTCGAGTCCCGGCATGGAATCTTTTTCACTAGGTTGGCCTTTGCGCCTTTTAAGCAATTAAGTTGAATCATTTAAAATATTGCATCAATGATAGTGCATTGTTAGTTGTCTCAGACTAAATGCAAATGAGTATAATCAAAATCGCTCACAAAAAAGTTTCATTTTGCTGGTAAGCGATGAGAATAGGATTTAGAAAATGATTTTTACATTGCTGAAGTCAAAAGAAAAGGCAAAATTTGTATAGTAAATTATGTTCCTTGCATTTTAGTTTACGAAAGTGTGATTGGTAAATTTGTTACATCCAGTGGGAAAGAAAGAAAGTCAACTGTGCGCTTATCATTTTGATAATTTAGATCTATAAGAAAGAACGAACAAAAATTACATGTATATTCAGTCATCCACGGCTTCACAAAATGTGTTTGGCTGTATCCCACAAATCTAGGACTCCATGGAAATTATTTCAATATTGGAAATTCAAGAAACTATTTTCATGAGTCCGTCCCGTATTATTTTTTATAAAGGTATTTTCCTTTACACCTCTAAGGCTATTGATTTTTACTGTACCCAAGAAAATATGCAACACATCCAAATCACCACGTGTCTGTCCGTGGCTAATTGTCAGGTCATGTTACAATCTGTGTCTTGTCAAAATTAACTTGTGTACAAACCGGAGGAATCATATAAGTAGAAGAAAAAAGACAGTTCTACCCCACCAGGCATCATGCGTTGAGGAGTGAGGAGGGAGGATGATTGACAGGTGGGTGGAGTTGAGTGATTGACAGGTTAGGGGAGATTAGAAAGTGATAGACAGGTGGGCGGAGTCGAGACAGACTGGCGCCAGCGCGTCATGCTATAGTAGAGGGGTTAAAACAAAGAAGCGATAATGAAAAGTGTACTGTAAGAGAGGGGTTAGAACAAAGGATAATGAATGAAAGTCTACTATAAGAGAGGAATTAAACAAAGGAAAATGTTAATGAGGATGATTAATGAAGGAAAATCTGTTGTAAGAGAAAGGTAGAACAAAGGAATGATTAGGAATGATTAGAAAAGATCGCTTGCAATTAAAAAAATACTTACCACGGAGCAGCGTCGAGACACGTCCTACCTCTGTGACATCCACCGGGCTAATGAACGAAGAAGCATGCAACAACCGGCTTCATCAAGATAAGGAGCTTGCTTCTGATTGGACGAGAGACGAACCTAGGGGGCAGCACCATCGCTTTCACCCGAGGGCATGAACACGAGCGCCCTCTCTTGAGAGGATGATTCACTTACCTGCGATGTCGTCATCCTATTTGAACTAACATAAAGAAGTGAATACATTTTATGAGTTTAACGAAATAAGTTTTTGTCATTTGCTAATTTTCGAAACATTATTTTTTTATTTAGGCCTTGCAAATAAAGCTTTAATAATTAATTCATTTTTAATTAGTCATTGCTAATAAAACTTCTTGAGAGAATCACCTGACTTGTGTTAGGAGCAGACGGTGGAGGAGGGTTCCATAATTTTCAAAACATGTCATTTAGTCATTGTAATAAAGTTTTAAATAAATTAGTTAATTTTCAATTAGTTATTTGTTAATTTCCGAAACAAGTTTTTTTTTCAGTAAGTTATTTGGTAATAAAACTTTTTAATAAATTAGTTAATTTTTCTTTCAGTCATTTGTTAATTTACGAAACAAATGATAAAGTTTCGGAATAATAATAAAGTTTTTTCTCAAATAAAGCTTTTAATAAACAACTTTAAATTTATTTTCATTTAATTATTATTTAAAAGAATATAAATTATTTTTACTAATCAAAGAACGCGAATTAGTTTTTAACAATAATGTTTTTGTTTAATTATTGTCAAGGATGATTGTTAACTGAAATATATGCTGAATGCGAAAAACGGTTTTTTTTTTTTTTTTTTTTTTTTTTTTTTTGAACTAAGAAAAGAACTTTTTTAAATTAATGAACAACTGTTTTTGGAAAAAGGAGAAATATTGTGCTTTGCAACACTGAAAAAGAGTTGAAAATTAATGACTTCACCTAGTTTAAAGCATATTTAACGTAAGATGAAGACCTAAGTGCTGTGGAAAGGCTTAAAAATAACATACTTTTGAATCGACCGATTTATGTTGGATTTACAAGCTTAGAATTGCCTAAACTTCTAATGTATAAATTTCACTATGATTTTATTAAAAAGAGTATAAAGATGATGTAAAGCTAATTTTCAACGACACGAACTCATTGTGTTACCATATACACACTAAGAATGTTTTGGATGATATGGAACATCATGCAAGCTTATTCGATTTCTCTGAGTATCCAAAGAATCATATACACAAATTCCATTACGGTTTTGTAAAGAAAACATACCTTTAGAATTACAGGTTTTGAACCCATACACTGCAACACACTCCCTTTCAAGAAAATAGATTGTATCAGTACATCCCGGATTTTTTTTTTCCTGGACAGGTGAAATACTTGATCATTATCAAATCTCGCTCGGAAAGGACACATTATTGCAACCCGTTGTTTCATCATATGAATATGCTTTCTATATTAGTTTTTTTAACTACTTATTTTGAGATATATATATTTTATTTATAAGAATGCAAGTTAGTTTTAATCTTTTAACTAAGACATTTTCAGTGACTAAGGAAGTAAAGTTTTGTTTTTTAGAAAAAGTGGTATGATCTTTATATTTTTTTTTATTAGTTACTAATGAAAGATAATATATATATATATTCAAGTTAACAGAAATTTAGATGAAAGCTTTTGAATTTTCTTAAGTGTTTTATCTAAAAGAATGCGAAGTAGTTGTATTCGCTAGTTTTCTCTCATGTCTCCTACGAGACAAGTGGTTGCTATATATATAGTGAAAGGTTATTCTGTGTGTAACCATACGGTTGCGCATCAACGATGTTTCTTACCGGTATTGTATCAATTAGTATTTTACTGAAAACAACTTATAACTAATCAATGATTGTCAACGCAAAGTTTTATTTTATTTTTAGAAAAATGGTTTGAACTTTATTTATTTTATTAGTTACTAATGAAGGAATATATTTTCTTAAGAAGATTAAACTTAACCACTAGTTTAGAGAAATAATTTGAAATGAGCGAGCTACTGAACTCTTTTCAAATAGAACGAACAAGTTCTTTTGTTAGTTCAAATCTTATATCAAAAAAGGATAATGATAATATATTTTAACAAATACCAATGAAGACAATTAGATAAATGTTTTCTAACTAGTAAAAATAACTATTTTTAAAAAACAAAAGTTTTAATCTTTAATTTTAGTAACATATGTTTTAAACAAAATTTCCCAACATCTGTAAACAAAAAAAACTTACTTCTTCAAAATGGATAATCCTTATTTAAAGTCTAGATCTTGAAGACACACTAGCAAAAAAAAATTAGAAGATAACAGTCCGCAAATGATTTCCAAATGAATTTTTTACAGTATTGTGTTATCATTTTGTTTTAGATGACATCATTTTAAGACCCTCTGATTTGCTGAAACTAACATTGCTTTGAACGAATGAAAGCTTGGAAAATGACGTATATTTTTTCTGTTTACCTTATATGTAAGTTTGAAATAAGTAACATTCTATACAGTATATATATATATATATGCATGTGTGTGTGTGTGTGTGTATATTATTAATTCCTAATCATTTTCCCAATTTAAAATCGGCAGCTACAGTCCTATAAAAATGTCCTAGTTAGTCATTTGCGATTACTATAGCTGCGCCAACAAGTTCTCTTATGTTTCAAATGCCCACTAAATATACTTGTTCGTGAGAAAAATCACTATAAATGCAGTTTTGACCGTTAGTGAACTCTTATACTACTCGAAATTTAATAATAGCAATTTCTTCAGACCTTTACACAACACTTCACAGTAATCCTCTTTATATATCCTCTTATTTATATCCTTATATTTATATCCTCTTTCCTCAGAGTAATACTCTTTAACAGTAGTCTTCAAAAGTCACTCAATTATTAAAATTAGTAGTAACTACATTTAACTTTTCACATTGTTTAAATAAACAATATACTATTTACGATGCAGTCAATTTTATAATATTGACTTCATTATAAATTAAAATTCTACATGCTATGACCTTAAATATTCTAGCGCTATCTTCAAAAAATTCCTTTTCAGATATATACCTCTTTAGATAAATACTAAACTACATATCTCTTAAAAACATGATGGCATTCTCATGAATAATTAAGGGTTTAAGATTTGACATATAAAATGATAAATAATGTCATGTTACCATAGCATAAATTACAATTTGCGAAAAATGTGTAATTACTTTAAAACGAAAAAAATGTCGTTTCTTGTAAATATTTTAAATGATGGAAAAGTACATAGAATTATTTTAGGAAATGTGTTCATACTTTCGTACACGTTAGGAGATTCAAAATGTCATAATATAAATAAATGAACTTTTTATTAAAAAGAATCGGATAATAAATTATTCATTTTAGAGTTTCAGCTATACAATCATTGTGAATTATGTATACAGTAAATGTATTTTATAAATGTTGGATTGCAGAGAACATACATTTATCATCTCACTTTACAAAAGCATAGAATTTCGCAGTGAGAAGATCTCGAATATACAGGAAATTGCAATATCTCCAGAGACTCACTGGATATCAAAATCGTAACATTTAGACATAAAAGAATATCTTTTTGTTATCGTGTTTCTTCTGCTGTTCAATATTATTTCGAAAAATTTCTTAGAAAATTGCTTATCCTATAGAAAATATTGTTTGATGCATTATATTTTACTCTAGTTGATATTATTCCAGTCTTTTTGCATATTTCGTAAATAAAATCCAGCTTTAAAAAAATAAATGGCAGATTTTTCTTCACATAGCTGCTTAAAAGTTTCATAAAGAAATCCGTATTTTAATGTAAAATTTTAAAAAGTTAGAGAAAAACAGGAGCAGCAACGCAAATGCTAACTGCAAAAAATTTGTATATCTATTTCATTTTTAATAGAAGAAGTATTCCTAATAAAAGTTTTAACGGAACTCTATGCTAAAAGTTTGAAAGTTTCTATGCCTTTTTCACATTTCTTGTTTGACGTACTTTTATCTAAAGATTGTTTATATATATACTAGGGGGCTCTGCCCCCTGAAGCTACGCCCGCCAACCCCCGTTCATACACCGCAGAATCTAAAAGCACACTAATTTGATCGGTATTAAAAAGATTAGAGAATATTGTATTATAATAAAAAAAACCTCTAGCGATCTCCCTGTAAACGGGTTTCCATTCAATTCCCTTTGATTGCGAAAATTTAAGGCCAAATCAGTTGCTGTTAAGACTATATGCTAATGGTTGTTTTCGTGTTTAATTAAAGAAGACCAGTTAAACATTTGAAAGGAAGCTAAAATAAAATGAATTAAGTAAACAGAGTCTTTGCCTCCCAGTATTATTTAACGGCGTTGTAAAACGATTGACATAATACAATTTACTACAATTTACTGCTTTAACCCCTTCAAGGGCGATGGTTTATTTTTGGACCACTTAATTTTAATTTTTAAATGCCACATTGGCACCAGAATATTGGAATGAAAATTTCCCTTTTGTTAAGTAAGTGAACATTTTCGTATTTCGAAATTTGTTTGTAAATTCTGGTGCCATTCACTGATTTCAACATTTTACGAATAGAAGTACCTTGCTCCTGAAAGGGTTAAACGCATATTAATGTATTTATTATTTTAAAGTTTCCTTTTTCTTTTAATATTCACGTGTAAATACAATTTTCAAGACATAATTTTTAATATTTTCCTGCTTTTAACACTTACTCATTTAATAGTAATTTTAAAGGGGGTTTTATTTCTGTTTTTAATAGTCACGTGTAAATAAATTTTTAATCGTTAGGAAATATTATTCTTTGCACTGTTTTTAGAATTGAAAACAATGTCTATAATAATAGCCTAAGTCGTGTGACTATTATCAACAGTTCCGGAAGGATCACTTCGCTTTTTATATTCCAGGCGACTATTTTGGTACTTTAATATTAGCCAGCCACAGGCGATAAGTCGCCAAATATTATTCTATCGCCATAATTTCACTTATAATAGTCCAAGTCATGTAACTGCCACAAACAATTACAACCCTTCGCTTATCATAAGAAAAGTTTCCATTTTGATTAAAGAATCAAAGTTATTTTTTCGAATAAAACTACATAAAAGTTGCCATGATCGCAAAGAATTCTTGGTACTTTTATGTCAGCCGGGTGCAAATCTCGCCAATAGCTTTTTTTTTTACTTGCCAGTTAGCATTTTTTTATTTTTTGAGTGGTAAATTAAAACGGTACTATTTGGTTATCCCATCGACCAAAAATATATCACCAGACTATAAGATTAAATGCCAATAATGGCTCATCGTAAATGTCACATTCACTTGGCATTAAACACATTACACGTGTTTATTACGTCATCAAGTGTTTTTAAATTCGACGTTTTATTTTTATTTTCATTAATCTTTTACTAATTTATTTGTTCTTTCGTTATTTAAAATAAAAATTACGTCAATTTGTGTAATTTGGTGAGTGGTTTGGCAATTTATATAATTTGGCGAAATTGGTCGACAGGATAACTAAGTAGTACCATTAAAACATTGCTTTGAATTTGAAATTAAATGCCAGGATTTGTTGCCTTATTTAATCAGGTTTGGCTTTTTTTACGACAATTTGGCGAAAACCTCGTTTTTGAATACCAGTTACATATGTATTTCTAAATTATTTTCTATTATTTTTAAAATGAAATAAAATAAATAAAAAAAATTAATTAATAACTATAGAACAAAACAATTTATAACATTTTTTTAAATAAAAAGAAAATAAATGTAAATAAACATTTATTAATAAATAAGCAACAATAGCCGGGTTAAATATATGTCGGGCAAAATAACGCCATTTTGGCGCCATTTAGATATCCCGGTGCGTATATGACATCTGCGCCTAATATTTTTCTTTTCGTTTCGTTTTAAAAAAGAAAGAAGTGAAAGCCATTAATTTTAAACTTTTCAGTTTTAAATGAAAGTTTTGTATTAAATAAAATGATAATGAAATTAAAAAAAAAAAAAAAAAAAAAAAAAAAAAAAAAAAAAAAAAACATAATCAGTTGTTTAATCAGTCGTTTCATACAATCGTTTTATAAATTCGTTACATTTCAGTCGTTTCATATATCCGTTTCATAAATTCGTTTCATTAGAATTTTATATATATAGGGAGATTAATCCTTTGATATTTGTATCGTTATCATTTCTTGTGGACAAAAAAAAGGAAATTTATCATAAATATTTTAGAAAATTACACTATGCCTGAACTCTTCTAAGATCCTATGCATTATGCCAGTCATTGCAAGATTCGGTCTTATGTCAGTATCTTAAGCATACTACGTAAAATTTGAGTATTCGTAATTTTCAGATTGTTTTGAAAATTATTAAGAGCAAAGGGATATTTCTTTTAATCAACTGCAGCGAAAGTAAATTAGAAAATCTAATGATATTTGTCTTACGTATATACCTACATATGTATGTACACAAAATAAGCATGCACCACTATGTTTTTTAAAGGGATATACTACTGCTAAATATTTTTTTTTTAAGATTTTTCGGAGAAAATATATATGAAAAAGCAATATATCTGAGCATTTTAAAACAAATCGCACAAAATTACCTGTAATTGCGCTAGATATGACTAAAAATGTGCCAGATGTTCTCTATATAAGCAATGACCATTGTTAAGGTGGTGATTAACCCCTTAGGTACCACGGCGTACCTGCGTACTTCATGAAATCTTCTATTAAAATGCCAAGACATATGTGCGTACGTCCTTATTTTAAGTCTAATTTTCTAAGCATCTCTATTTTTGCGTGGCTAATTGCTATTGTGATTGGTTTTGTACGGTCTTTATAGCATAAACATACATAGCTTATTTTTTTTATTTTTTATATTTCTGCACTTTACTGTAATGTAACAATAACTCAAAACACTTAAGAACTTTACATATGTAATAGTTGTTTATTTAGAATCTTATTTATATTTTTATTATAATATAAATAAACCTTTATTTTATCTCCTCACATTACGTATAATTAAATCATTCACATGTAATTAAAAATAATGACATAAACCCTAGCTACCAACTTTTACGCTTTTTTATTACCACTAAAGCTTAAAAGAACATTTTTTTCTTATTTAATCGGCAAAATATGCAATTAAATAAGTCAAAATTTTCTTTTAAATTTTAGTGGTAAGAAAAAAGAGTAAAAGTTAGCAGCTATACATAAACTCTTTTTTGACGAAATTTAAATAGATCTGGTATTCATCATACAATCATAAAAATTAATCTGCGCTTAAGAGGTTGAAAAATATTTTAAAGTGTTTTATCTCTCAGTGTTTTTAACGTGCTTTTTAAAAATTGAACACAGTATTTCCCTAGAACAACGAAATATTTTTACATGCGATTTTCATTTACATTCAGCATTCGAAATCCATCAAGATTGCACGTAAAAATATTATGTAGTGCAAGCGAAATCTTTCGCGCAAGTAAAAAAAGAAAAGCATATTTTGAACATTTTAGGATATACAGCTTTAAAGTAGCCCTTATACAGGGTGTTTCACTACCAGACCGACAAACTTGCAAGAGGAGTAGCGGATTCAGAGACGAATCTCGGATGTTTTGAAATACGCCGGGCGTGTTTCGGACGTTTGCGGTAGCAATGAAGATGCGCTATTTCAAAACGCCCTACCACCTCAAAGGTGCAAAACCGTAGATAGTATTAACAACGTACGTAGGCAGAAAACGTTGGGAAACTTCCTTATCAGGAAAGTCATGACTTATTTTAAGCTTATGGTATTTCAATGTCAATTTGCTATCACTGTGATTTAGATCCTAACAACCCCTCTACAGTGTTGGACATAATTATAATACACATACCTAATTTTGCATACAGTGAAAGAAAAGATTCAGGGCTTGAAAATGCTTTATCAAATACGACAAAAACATAAATTTATTCTGTTATCACACGTAATTGTTTTACAGAAACGATATTTTTATAGAGTTTAATAAAAAAAGTTAAAAATACCATGGACAAAACTATAAGACACCCTAACATTTTAATTAAAACACCTGCTTTTTTTCGAAAATAATGTGCAATATGCAAATTTTCTGCACGCTGTTATGACGTCAGAAGTTAACTAAAGCAGACGATAACCGCCTTCACGCATTTACAAACATGCCACGAGGTACAGAATTAAAAGAAAGTGAAATTCACGAAATTTTGAGATTAAATGGAACTGGTGCTTCCGTTAATAATATTTCAAAAGTTATTAAACGCTCTAGATGTGCAATTTCAAATGTTTTGAAAAAAGGAATTAATGGATCGGTGATTAAAAGATCTGAACGTACTCCTTGCTTATCCTCGAGAGGCAGACGCCAGGTGATTTCGCTCGCTACGCAGAATAAGATGACCACTACAGGCATTAAAAATGCTTTGAAACTGAATTGTTCAAAGAGAACCATTCGCAGGGTGTTGCATATTGCTTCCTATGTGAAATTTAAAAAAATGAAGAAAAAACCACCGCTTCTAAGGCGGCACAAAATGGACCGCTTAAACTTCGCTAAACAAACTATGGCATCTCCCTCCAAATGGCACTCTGTGTTATTTTCTGATGAAAAAAAAAGTTTAACCTGGATGGTCCTGACGGGTTTCACTATTATTGGCATGATTTATGGAAGTCTCCTGATGTACAAATGAGCCGCCAAATGGGTGGAGGCTCAGTAATGGTTTGGGCTGGTTTTTCGGCTCAAGGGAAAACTGATATCGTTTTTGTGCATTCAAGAATGAACTCCGAAAAGTATAGGAATCTTCTTAAAGATCAACTAGCCATATACGGTGAACTTCTTTGTGGCGAAAACTACACTTTCCAGCACGATAACGCGTCGATTCATACATCACACGTAACAAGAATGGGGCTTTCAGAGCAAAGTATCAATGTTCTTCCGTGGCCTTCTCGCTCCCCAGACTTAAATCCCATCGAAAACTTGTGGGGGATCTTAGCTCGTGAGGTTTACCGAAATGGGAGGCAGTTTACATGTGTCGAAAACCTAAAGAATGCTATAAAATGTGCTTGGGAAGAACTGTCTTGCGATATTTAGTTAGAATTGATAGATTCGAGGCCGAAGCGCATCTTACATGTTATAAAAAACAATGGCGGCTCCACCAAATATTGAATAACCATGTTAGAGGATTTTCTTTTAAACCATTAGTGTCTGCTAATTATGTTGACCACTGTATTTGGAAAAAAAAAAGGTTGGTGTCTTATAATTTTGTCCATGGTATTTTTAATTTTTTTTTATTAAATTCTATAAAAATATCATTTCTGTAAAACAATTACGTGTGATAACAGAATAAATTTATGTTTTGTCGTATTTGATAAAGCACTTTTAAGCTCTGAATCTTTTCTTTCACTGTATCTCAAATTCAGTAGGATTACATTTCCGCACAATCGCATTTTACACAATCGCATTAGGATTACATTTCCAACCCTGCAATTATATGTGATTCCCAGCCGTCTCTGTGCCACCTATACCTCCTGCAAGTTTGTCGGTCTGGTAGTGAAACACCCTGTATAGGGTGTCTATAAAAGAATGTCGGAGTTTCAATGGTATATTACAACAGTTTAACCCTTAAATGCCTGATTTTTCAAAAATGATTGTAATAATGTTTTTCGGCTTTCCTTTTTAAAATAAATCATGGGAAAAATACTTTAAAAAATCATATTTTGTCTTAAGTATAGTTTACGGCTAAAAAACAGTTTGTTACTAATCGGCAAAACTGGTGTTTAATTGAAAAAATAATTTCCCTTATTAAAATTCTATAATATTAACACACAAGAATTTTAGGAACTATAATAAGAAATAAATTTTACTTGCTCACTGCAGGTCAAAATAGGATATTTCGCAAGCTCCCAAACAAAACAAAAAGAACAAGTAGCAACAATTGAAAAAATAAATCTATCTTTATTCTTAAACAGCACAAGTGTTGCCATCTACATGTTAAAAATTGATTTAATAATATTTTCAGAATGTATTTTATTGGGAACATTAGGTATTATAGCTTCAATATTATTCTAATAGTATTTTAGAGCCTAAATTGGGTATGTTGCCAAAAAGCAACACCAGGCATTTATGGGTTAATTTAGACTATTTACAATATATCTTACATCAAATTGAAGGGGAACTAACATAATTTTTCATAAAAATACACGTATGTGCAGTGCACCTTAAGTTATACGGCACACATTCACGGACTACCAAAAATGTCTGTACAGGATGTTGACGGTGTCACAGAATCTTACCTCCGCAGTCCTAATAAATCTTTTCGTAAAGCAAGTCTTGAACTGCAGTTGCCTGACCTTGTCTACATTCCGCCGCTAGCTATTGATTTGCTAGAGTTGAGACACAGAATTGAAGAGGCTATTGCTTCCATTATTCCGGACTTGTTAACCGAAGTGTAGGAAGAATTGGACTTTAGGTTGGATGTGCGCCTTTTAACTAAAGGCGCACATATTGAACATCGGTAAAACAAAGTAGGTTCGTTTGCCTCCAATTTGATGTATAATTTGTTGCAAATAGTCTAAATTAAACTGTTATAATATACCATTGAAACTAAGACATTCTTTTATGGATACCTTAAATAATAATTACTTACAATAAGAATAACTGACACATTTTTCGTGAAAACTAGCATAATTACAGGGATCTTTTTGTGTTTAGTTTTAAAGTGCCCCAAAATTATTGTTTTTCATTGATTTTTTTTTAATCTGTTGTTTTGAATATTTAACAGTAGTATACCCCTTTAACCCTTTATCTACGGCATTATGATCTACTGCAATTTTTTTCATGTAATATTTTTTTTCAGTTACTACAATGAAAATTAAAGGATAAATATAAAAAAAAACACTCACCCGTGAGAAATTTAATTATTTAGAGGTAATTAATTAAAGTGGTACTTTAAAGTACCGTCAGTACACTATGACTAAAATATCATAACAGAAAACTCACAAGGTATTTCAACTGGCACCAGAAAATATTTTCGATTTAACAAGTATATAAAATATAGGCTTTTTCTTATTTACAAATAAATCGTTTGGCAAATTCCGGTGCCAATCATTTATTTCAACACTTTAGAATTGAAAATGTTTTGCTCCTGAAAGGGTTAAAAAAACTATTTTTCTTTAAGTTTCTATCTTGTTAGCAGTCCTTTAGTTATGCGACGTCTATATTCCAGGGACAACACGTTCTCTCGCATCTCCACATATGCAATATATGAATTTACATATGCCATTTCTAGCATAGCAAAAACGAGCCGGAACCACAACTTTTACGATTTCCTATAAAAAATAACAATGAAACAGAAAAGAAATACCAGAGAAATCATTACTACACTACATTTTAGTAATTACATTTTAAAGCAGGTGAAAACGATGGATAACTACACAGACGAAAAGTAAACAAAAAGTTTTTCTCCAACACGCAGTGTACTGACGGTGCTTATAAGTACCACCGAGTAATTCAACTGTTAAATCAAATACATACACCGTTCATATAAAATAGCGAGTCATATTGTATTCTAAGACCATAATGAACACATAAAAAAAATCCAACACTTATCTTATATCCTTTACTGTGTTTGCAGCAATGAAAAGACGAGCGTGGCAATCTGTAGAAAATGTCGGCAGAAAATACATCGACTGCTTCAAAGATAGCCCCAATCCTCTCTAAAATAACAAACCTAGAACTACTGCTGCCATGTATTCGGATAAAGTGGAGTTAAAAGAGCATTTTTTGCAAAGTACCATTACAATATTAGTAATATTCACTATGGTATAAAAGTTTAAAGTGAGTGGTACTTATAAGTACCGTCAGTAGATAAAGGGTTAAACTATTGGGTCGATCGGAAAATCGTGTCGTGTTGGGAGAATCAATTCATACCGGAAAATTCTGCCCGGTAATTATTAGACATTAGATATCGGAATCAATGTCTAATAATTAAATGATAGAATTTTCCGGTACGAATTAGTTTTCCCAACACGACACGACTTTCCGATCGACTCAATATTATTAAATCTATTGCAACAAATTAAGTGTCATTTGATTTGAGCTACTAAGCAACTGTGCCAATAAAATGGGCTATAAAATACTTGAAAGTTGAAAACGTAGACTGTGGAATATCCAAATGTTTTAGTCTCCAAAGACGGCGTTAGAGTTGAAAAGTAAAAATCAGTGGTCACAAAGACTAATAGAAGAGAGGACTTTCTGGTCTGCAGACACCACGTTGTGATTAGTCTTCTAGCTACTACGTTTTGACATTTTAAATAAGGTATCTCTTCTCAACATTCCCAAATAGACAGTTTTATGAGTTTAACCGACCACGTGTCTATTGATGAAAAATCAAGTCTTAGTTCAGCAGAGCAATAAAAGTATTGCAATATAAAAGTAACTTCAAATTAATGTGTTTTCGTAATGTACCATAAATAAACAGTAGTACAATGTCAATAAAAAGAACAGAATAAAAAACTAGCTACTGATATATTGCATTTACATCTATTAGATTACATTAGTTGACTACGATTTAACTGTAACTTACTTTGACATCCCGCTTGCATTGAGCCACGCGTAATAATCTTCAGGTACGATATAGACAATTTCAAAACGGGATTTATCCAGATATATCAGAATTAAATCTGTTACTGCTTAATTGTACGGCTTAGTTCTTCAGTAAGTTTTAATAATCTAATTTTAAACTCTCTTTTAATTTTCATAGATGCATAAGAAATATAGTGCAAAATGTCAATCAGTGCTAACATTTCAGTTTTTAGGGGAAAATATTGACGGTCCATCAAAATTCATCTCTGAGGGATTCCCTCGTTTTTACATTGCCCTGGAACCAAAAACCGCTAATGATTTCGAACACTTATCATAGCGCTTACGCTACCAAGGAGCAGTTTGGAATGTGAATGACCAATGACACACATTATGTCCAAAACAGTCATGCACAGTAAAATCTCATGATTGTTAAAATTTAAATTCATGTTTTTTTTTATTAGTACGGCTTTCTTTTTGTGAAAATTCTAACAGTCATAATAACTAAATATCTTAATCCATTCGGTTTAAATTATTCCTCTGTCTTATTCAAATTAATTAATTAAAGTAACATAATTTAATTAAAGTTATAAATTTAAAGTAATTAATCAATTTTGAATATTACAAATATTTGAAGAATTATGCAGAAAAGAATTCGCCAAAAATTTTAAATTATCTGATCCTATCTACAATATGGTATAAAGCAAAAACATATCATTGATTAACACTGATGACATGATATTAAAACAGAAAAGTAGGATAAATTTAGCAGTCCATTCTGGTGTAAAATTACATATGGTAATATTTCGGATATATAGACCTATTCTTAGACACGCACGCATACGCACTTGCCAAATTCCTGCCAAATTTACCGACGAACCCTCATGCATAATTGATGATGGTTAAATAAGCGATAGATAGCACTATTACGGCGATAGACAGCCCTATATGCAGCAGCCCAAAATTGTTATAGGCAGATCAAGAGAGGCATGTTATAAACTATTTGTAATAGAGCAGCTTCTTGATGATTGTTCTTTTTGTATGTTGTAAGATGGGTGGAAATAAAGACATAACCGACTGAAAAAAGCCGTAGTAAGTTGCTATTGGTCGTTTAAAAGAGAAAAGTGTAGAAGAAATGGCTGAATTTACCGATGTATCACATAGTAAAGTGGAGTGTTTTTAGGTAGTACAAAGAAAAACGTTGTCATTGAATCAGAGTGTGAACTGCAATCGACTAAACACAATTGCTGTTTGGGATCGCCGAAGGTTGGTCACATCAAGTTCTGACAAATCTCTTCGCAACAAGGTGGCAAATGCTCGAAAACATCCATACTAGGCCACACATTTCAATTTCGGAGGAACACGCTGACGAAACTCCATAATATGAATATATGGAGAACTGAGCAGGCCTTAAATGAGCTAAATTTTCTAAACATTGGTCTGTAGAAAACTGGAAACAAATCATTTGGTCTGATAAGTCTCGCTTTTATCTCTGCGGCGATAATGCATACATAACGCATCGCAGGCCAAATGAAGCATTTTATTAAGAGTATGTTTAGTATGTGGTAGAAACACTAGTTTGGTCTGTGGTATTCTTCAGATATTTCACGTACACATATTTGAGACCCATAGTCAATATGATCTTAAATCAACACGACTATATTGAAATTTTGTAGGAATAGGTATCAACTTTTCCTTGCCATATTTCTCTGTATCAACTTATAGAAAAACTTTTGATACAAGATACTAAATATCTTGTGCACCGAGCCAAAATTATTACTGACGGGTGTCGTGAACATTCCAAGAAGCTTTGTCACATTTCTTTGCCGGAAAGGTCTCCATATTGGAATCCAATTAAAAATTTCGGGACTATCTAGAACAGAAAGTATAGAAGAATGATAGACATCCTAACAATCTCGGTGATCTCCTGGAACAACTAATGACAGAGTGGCTTCAAATCGATGTTAACATTATTCTCAGATATTTTTATCCACTCCATATTTCAGCTTTTATTCCTGAAAAAGGTCTAATTTTTTGTCTGGTGTTCGCATGTAAAGTAACATTTGCATGATTTCTCTCTCAAGCTTGTTAAGAACACCTTCATCTAGTTTTCTTAAAACAAATATGATCGAATCTGGGAACAACTTTAATCGTGGAAAGCAATATTTTTCTTTTGTAGTTACACAGTGCATTTTCCAATGTTTCAGATTTAGTTTAACTATATTTTTAAAAGATTTCCCTATTAAAAAAATTACATTTATTAGAACATTGTTTTCGAAACTTTTATTAACTTGATGTTTTTAATCAAAGGTGACTCATACATTTTTCAGTCGGCTGTATATAAATCTCGCACCGTTTTCTTCACTTGGTGGAAAAAATGCTTTTACATAGATATAAATGTAGTTTATGCATTATTTATTATATCGGATCACTGCAATCATAACAAAAACTCAAATTCAGCATTTTCTTACACATTTCATAAATATCTGAATCGCATTTCATGAAACGTTGTTTATTATAAATTTGATGATATTCATGAATAAAGTGTTAAATTTAGAATTTTTTTTTCTTAAATTTCAGCTTTATTGGTTTAAAATAATTTTGTGAAGCAGTGATAAGTACAATCGACAGAAACAAAAGAAGAACAGCCCACGCATTTTAATTACCAGATTGTCCCAGAACAAATTAAAATAATGATTCGACCGATAATTACATTTTTTTCGATTTTTGTTAAAAATGAAAAGCTTAGGAAGATGTCTGCACACCGAATTTAAAAGAAACTTTGCAATTTTCCATTCGAACACCTAATTTTTGCATCATATGTGGGTTTATGAGTAAGTTTTACTTTTGAGACATCATTCGTGAAAAATTTTCTGAGCTGTGTACATTTGAGATTTGAATTCGTAATATTATTGTCATTAATAACAGATGAACAAAAAAGTTTAATGCGTGAAGTTTCCAGTATATCTCAAAAATTACTTAGCGAAATGATGTAATATGTTAGATTCGCATATTCTAAGTTTCTAGAAATCGATTTTATGTTACAGAAACTTCACATACGCAAATCCAAAATATCACCTTGTTCGAACAACTAGTTTTAAAGTTATGCTTAAAAAACTAAATCTAATCTTTAAAAAAATTTCAATTTGTTTTGCAATATTTAAAAACGAATTTAACATTCGGAGTTACAAATCTACCTTCAGAATTTCTAAACTGCTTCAGCGAATGAATTCCCGTTTTGTACCTCAAGGTAAAATATATTAAAGAATCCAAATATGTTGTCTAAGTTTGGTGTTCGTAGTGTAAGTTTCAAACTTTGTTACACATTCCTCATGGAGATGGTGTTTTAGGAACGCAGCGAGAAAAATATTTAAGTAGCTTAAACGTTTAAAATCATCTACGACTCTAACAAGTTAGTATCAAGAAATATCCAAGCGTAAACAAAATCGCACACCAGATTAAAATAATTGCTACTTGTAATTCTTATAATAAATGTAAAATAAAAGTTAAGTGTATTTTTATCAATTTTCTTCTTTTAACGTTTTCTATAAAAAAAAAACTTTTAAAAGTAAAAAAATAAACATAAGGAGTATACCACGAACATTCAATTCTGTAAAGGTTATGTGAGGCATAAAAACTGGAGTACTACTTTTTACATATTAATTTTAGATCTAACGCGTAAATAGCTCAATTACATTATTAAGTTGATATTAATAACTTTATACTTTAATGTTGATACTGCTTTAAGTAATATTAACTTTCATTATTACTTTACTACACTGAAAATTATTTGAAATTTTAATTATGTCCTCTTTTAATTTTTTTCTCCATTTTCTATTATAAGAGATTCTTTTTCTGGACCAAAGTCTTTTCCCATCAAAATTTAAAGGTTTTGGCGCTTTAAAATTTAAAATTAAGCTACTTTGAAAGTTATTCGGCACATTACGTTAAAATTCTTTTTAAATTCTATAAATGATCAGCCATTAATTTTAGCTAGGTAGTCTTTTTTTGTTCTGAACATCTACGTTATTTAAAGATGCTTCGGACTTACTTCAAATTTTAATAAAGTTTGCAAGAAAGAAGAAAAATGAGTAAGGAAAAATTAAGTTTTAAGAATGTTTAAAGAATGCAGTTTTGCAACTTCATTTATAAAATTAAATGACTTTTTTTTTATTTTGCTTTGATGCGCAAAGAACATACATTGTTCAAAGCTTTTAAAACTATCAGATTTAATAAAAGAAATGCGTTCTCTAAAGCAATATTCATTTTTCTTAAAAATAATAAAGGAAACATGTTTTTGTTTGATTAATGCTTTATAAGGATGATAAATGATTCATTTTATGATGTAGTACATATATTTTGTTTTGTTTAATGCAATTATGCTACCAGAAACTAACATGTTTGGTTTGGTGGTTATTAAATGTCATAATTTTAAGTGTAAATCTTTCTATTTCGGAAAATTTTAAGAATAAAAAATACTTTTTATTTAGTATTTAAATTTAATGGAAACTCCCGTAATCTTATTTTGTTTCACAGTATGTTTTAAAAAAAGTAATTTGTTGATTCGAAAATGACGAATGTCTTTCCCTTCCCCCCCCCCCCCCCCCAGTAAAGATTTATTTAGTTTTTAATTGTGGCTAAGTTTTTTCCCCAAATCGGACGTTACAGAAGAAAAGAGTCTGGTATGTTTCTCAATGACTATCAAAGTTTTACTAAAATTGCTATTTATTAATTTATTCTCAAACAAATAAATAGTTTAACCTTAGGACTGCACAGTACAATTTCTGAACAAAACGAGAACTTTACTTTGGGGTTCAATACACCCCAATATTCTTAATCAATGTCGTTTGAGTATTTTTGTCATTTTTTATGCTTTTTTAAATCTTCATAAAATATCATGATCTTATATAAATAAAGCAAAAACTATGAAATTAAAAATATGAACAATTTTTTAACACTTTGTAAAAGTAGTGGAAAACCTGTATAACTTGTATTGTACCAATGTTTCTTTTAATTTTAAATATAAATTATTTTAATAAATATTATAGAAAATGAAAAACAAATTCACAGAAGAATAGCTTTTCAAAAATCACAATGATTGAGAAGCGTAATTTTTTAACAAATTTTAATAAGCATCACAATGAATCTTGCCCTTAAAAATGTAAAAATGAATTGTATACAGCTATTATAAAGTAAAAGAAAATATATTTTGTTCTGAGCGAAAACTATGGTTTGATGAATTTTCATACTTACCCAAGGGAAATATTCTAATATATCACATGCCTGGTGCATAAGCAGTACATTGCATAGATCGGTGATCACGACAATGTGATCTTTTGTATTTAGATAAAACAATAATTTTTTTATCTTTATTAGATAGCAATAAGCAAAACGACTTTTCTGTAATGGTGAATATATGTAACAGCATCTCTTGAAAATCTTGGACTTTTTCTTTTTCAGCCTAGTGTATAATTTCGCCATCATCATCAAGTACATTTTCACTGAGTGAAATTTCATTTGTACTCAATATATCATCTAACCAATCTAATTCATCCTCGGAATTTCCGGTTGACAAATCTTTTGGTAATTCTAGTGACTCATCATCATTTAACATTAGATTGATAGTCCCTTTGAAATTAATAAATTATTTACAATATGAATAATAAATTATAAATGGGTCGGAGTTTTATAATTTTCAATAATGCAATAAAGTTTTTCTCATTAGCAATAATTTTTAATTTTTCAACTGCCATATGAAGAATATTGATATTAATTAATAAAAATATTAGTACTTATATAAGTATTTGCACTATTTACAAAATTTAGAATAGAATTTTCAGCATCATTATTTAGTTTTAATTCCAGTAGAAAGATAAGAATTAAGTTCTGTAGGAGAACCTTTTTACTTTGGTAACAGGAATTTTCGAAAAATGCCTTGAATTTTTCTTAAAATTTCTTGGAGTTCTTAGAACATCCACTGTAGACCACCGTGTGATTATCATAACAATTGGAGACCTCAAAGTCACATTTTAAATACATTGCTCAGGTTTAAATTTTATGAGACCTTGCATATTTTAAACATGCACGACTTAAAGTACAATAATCTGAACTGTGTTACATTTTTCAATATTTTGTAACTGTTCTGCTCTCCTAAAACGATACTCTTCTACTTTAATGCGAAAACCAAAAAAGGTATAAATATCAAAAATGTTTTTCAAATAATCAGAATGAAGGATATCACAGGAAAATAAAGAAATTGAAGTTTTAGTCTAAAAATTTTTAAGCTGTAAGACACAATACATTGAAAAATTTCGATTGATAAGTTCTTTTTTTACCTCGTCCACTTGTAGTCACCGGGGATATCTTCTTTTTTTAAATTTAGTGGTCGATTACTACAAGACTAAATAGAAAATAATTCAAGTTTTTTTTCGCGTTATAACACTTAACCATAATTTGCAATTCGTTATAAGATTGAGGTACAAGTTTAATTAAATAATCGTCGATTTTGTTTCGGTATAACGTTTGAAGGTCATCAATATTATTTCTCAAGTTAAAAATAATATTATTAATAATAGGGTGACATTTTTAGGAGTTCTACTAGAATTCCTAGTATTAACATATTTCAGGGGGAAACGTGGAACACTATCAAAAACAATGCGAGGTGCCGTTGTATTTTTATTTAAATTTGATACAGTTAACAACAAAATCGAAAGACATGTAATTAAAAGTAGAATTATAAGAATCATCCAAATATTATATAGTCTACATTTAAAACACAATCAACTGAATTTAGAAAAATAACAACGTTCTCAATTTTCTGAGAATTGGGTGGTTTACTAGCTTAGTCCTTTTTTATACGCTTTTTTCGCATTATCAACATTAGAGTTAATTTTTAGATTTATTTTTTATAAAATTTAGTTGTAATAGAATTAAGATAAGATATAGAGTTTTCAATCAGAGAATGATAATTTTAAAGGCTAAGATTAAATTCAAAATAAAACAGTGGCTTACACTTATTAAAAAGATATCCGTTTATCATCCGAGGTCGTAACGTAAGCTTCAGATTATACAGGGTGTCCACACTCAACGGTGTCCAATGGCTAATTCTTAAACCGTTATTCATAGACATATAGTTCCAGTTACAAAAATGTTTTAAATGAGGCAAAGAAATATTTAAAAAGCGATTTGGGTCAATAAAAAAATTTCTTAAAAGATTACGAAATTTAAAATTTTATACGGTCCCCCGGTCCTATAAGTTATATTTAGTAAAATTTTCCTTTTACACTGGTAAGTAATACAACAAAAGTCCCATTATTCTACGATTAAAATTGACAGAGTAATAGCTGTTTAAAGTTGAAGCATATTTTTTACTGCAAATTGGGGGTCATTCACAAATTTATTCGAAATATAATTTCATCAAATATATTAAAAAAATGGTTGAGAGTAAAATTAACATTGCAATATAAATTTGAAATCCTTAAGCATTCTGACATATTAATGCAAAATATGCAATTTGTAATAAACATTTAAGAAGAAAGAAAAAACAGAATTTTTGTTAAATAAAATGATGCTAAATTAACAGCCTCAATTCTTTACAAAATGATACGTATTTTAAAATATTATTAGATTGCACTAGCCTGAAAAAGTTGGGTTATGTCATGTTTTTTAGCTTTTGATAATTGATTCTTATGTATTCTGTACCACTGAATCCGAAATTGACCTTCATTTTTTACCATCATATAAAGATTTTCACATGAATTTTAATGTTAAAAAAAGAAAAATTCCGAAAATTTGATACTTTAAAATAGATGTGATTGTTCTGTTTTTAACTTTTAATGATTGATTTGTATGTATTTTGTACTGCTGAATCCGAAAATGACCTTCATTTTTAACCATCACACCAGGATTTTTCGCAAACTGCAAACTTCAAAGTTCAAAAGTTCAAAGTTAAAATTGAATCTCCTCCCCCATCTCATCGGACCACTCAGCTGTTTAGTTGTAATAATCCCAGGATAAGTAAAAATATTGAATAAATTATTGAATAAAATAAAATAAAATAAAAAAAGTTTTACATATGTTTCACAGTATGAGATTTTCGCTATATTTTAACTCATACACTTAACTCATACACTTTAACTCATACACAAAAATTCTAACGTGGTGGTTAAAAATGAAGGTCATTTTCAGATTCAGTGCTAAAAATCAATTATCAAAAGTTAAAAAACACAGCCATCTCCTCTAATTTATAGTATCCGATTTTAGGTACATTTCGTATGAAATACTACCTATTGGCGTCGTTCCTATGTTGGAATTTCTGAAAAATTTTTGCAGATCTACACCGATCATGACCCCTAGAGCCCAAAACCACCCCAGTAAAAAACTTTATATATATATATGTGTGTGTGTGTATATATATACAGTCGAACTCGGTTAAGACGCGTTTCAAGGGAGTGGACCAAAGTCGCGTATTAAGCGGAATCGCGTATTAAACGTGATTTGGATAATATTGCAGGAACTGCGCTTATTTACTCATCTAATCGTCTAAATGAATTTTAGAGCTTTCATTTACATGTTTATGGTCGAAAATTGTGTCTTATACGTATATTTAGATTTAAATTTAATTGTATCCAACTTTACTCAATGTATCTTTTTATAGGACCGACTGCAATAATAACTGAAAATACATATGGATTCAAACATAGCTTTATTGTCGTTAAGGCTGTTCTCAAATCCAAAAGGGCAATTTTATGACATAAGTTTTAACATAAGTTATTTTTGTTCCGTAATGCATGAAAGTAGCAGGTGTTGTTATTCAGAAACTTTGTGATGGAACTGTTTTTTTTTTTTTTTTTTTTTTTTTTTTTTTTTTTTTTAACGTAATAGATCTTTCAGAAAATAGTGTTAAAGCCGTGGTTTAAATCGAATTTTCGCGCGAAAGAAGAATAAAAACTCAAAAAAGGTTGAATAACGTTTTGTCACGTGATCAAAATCGCTTATAACTCAATAGATAATTTATTGATCAAAAAATGGAAAACACAGTTCGATTCCAAATCGCTTCCCTAGTCATGCCTTCCATCTTTCCGCTAAAAAGTGAATTTGTAAATGTGTCAAAACGTTTTGTGCTTGTTGAGCAGAGCAGTTGAGAACAAACAGCCTTAATACGTGACAACCAAAGATAAAGCAGCAAAAATAATTTTTCTGCTAGACTATTCTTTTTTTTTTTACAAAAAGAATAAAAAATATTAAATTTTGAAGCACAATCCAGTTTATAAAATCATATTTAGCACTTATGATAATGATAAAAATATAATCTGTCCTTCTTTTTAATGCAAGAAAAAACTATTCTTATTAATTTTTGTGTAACAAATGTTGTTAGTATAGCAAAAGTAAAGAAATCATAAAAGAATTAAATAACATCTTTGCAAGTTTTTTTTTTTTTTTTGTCTATAACATGCATTATAAAACACAGTAGTTATATAACGTACATTTAAAAACTCAGTAACAATAGGTATAATCATCTTTAATCATAATAATTTTATGACATATCTGAGCATCATGAATTCATCTATATATCTCTCTCTACTACAATAAAAAAAATACACGAAACGAGAGACAAAGAATGTTGATAATTTAGAGGGGTTTTTTTATTCCAATATCTACCACTATTTTCGATTAGTAATATTCGTTTTAATTAATCTGTTATTAAAGGAAGTAAATATTAGAATACAGAAACAGTGTTTTTTATCTGAATAAAAAAAATCCGCTAAATTGGAAACACTGCAGAAGAGAGGAGGAATTCGCATCTTCACCAATGTATTCGCGTCTTAAACGTGATTTTTTGCCACAAAGGACCGAAAATCTATCGCGTATTAAGCGGGATCGCGTAATAACCGTTCACGTCTTAAACGTGATATTTTTGCATTAGTCTTATGGGCGATGTTCAAGGAATCGGAAAATATCCGCGTATTAAGCGGGATCGCGTATTAACCGTGAGCGTCTTAACCGGGTTCCACTGGCGGAAAAAAAAATCCCAACACCAAGAAAGACTTGTGTTAGATAAACGAAATTTGGTAGGCGTGTTTATACATATGAAAGATGACATCGATTGAAATTGCGCGCTTCGCGCATAAGTGTGGCGCTAGTAGCGCCACTCAGAACTTGCAGATCAGGTTTACTTTAAATGCGTGCTGTAAAGTTCGTAGGCGTTATTTAGCTACGAAATGTGGCGTATTGAGTTGATATTAGCCAAGAATGTCTTTAACGAGACGAAGAAGCCACTGTCAACAGCTCATCGAGTTGGAACGAGGTCGCATAATCGGGCTACGAGAAGCTGGATTTTCTTTCCGCGATATTGCAGAAAGACTTGGCTGGAATTTATCCACTGTGCATGATTGTTGGAAGCAGTGGTCAAGGGATGGTACAACTTCAAGAAGACCAGGTTCCAGGCGGCCACGTGGCACTCCTGAGAGGGAAGATCGCCGTATTCGGCGAACGACTGTGGCGCATCGTACTGCGTCTGCGGCAGAAATTCGAGCTGCAGTTGGTACCACAGTGACACAACGAACTGTTAGAAATCGGTTACTTCAAGGACAGCTCCGAGCCAGGCGCCCAGTAGAGTGCATTCTACTGACTCCAAGCCATTGCCGTTTGCGACGCCCTTGGTGTCAGGCCAGAGCTCATTGGAGGACGGAGTGGAGATCTGTTGTGTTTTCTGATGAAAAAGAAACACAACATATCTCCACTCCGCCCACCAATGAGCTCTGGCATGACACAAATGGCGTCGCAACCGGCAATGGTTTCCATTCAGTAGAATGGACGCTACAGGGCGCCTGGCTCGGAGCTGTCCTTGAAGTAATCGATTTCTAACAGTTCGTTGTGTCACTGTGGTAGCAACTGCAGCTCGAATTTCTGCCGCAGACGCAGTACGATGCGCCACAGTCGTACGCCGAATACGGCGATCTTCCCTCTCAGGAGTGCCACATGGCCGCTTGGAACCTGGTCTTCTTAAGGTAGTACCATCCCTTGACCACTGCTTCCAACAATCATGCACAGTGGATAAATTCCAGCCAAGTCTTTCTGCAATATCGCGAAAAGAAAATCCAGCTTCTCGTAGCCCGATTATGCGACCGCGTTCCAACTCGATGAGCTGTTGACAGTGGCTTCTTCGTCTCGTCAAAGACATTCTTGGCTAACATCAACTCAATACGCCACATTTCGAAGCTAAATAACGCCTACGAACTTTACAGCACGCATTTAAAGTAAATCTGATCTGCAAGTTCTGAGTGGCGCTACTAGCGCCACACTTATGCGCGAAGCGCGAAATTTCAATCGATGTCATCTTTCATATGTATAAATACGCCTACCAAATTTCGTTTATCTAACACAAGTCTTTCTTGGTGTTGGGATTTTTTTTCCGCCAGTGTATGGATGTATCTATCAATATATATCACTTTCTTCTGGACACGATAACTTCCACAATTCTGCACCAATCTCTTCCAAACTGATACATAAAATCAAGGGGCATAAAATCTCGGTCAAGTTCGTTAATGGGCAAAATCGGACCAAGGGGATGGAAATAGGGAGGGGTTTTGTGAAAACCGAAAACCCCCATAGCTTCTTAATTTTTGTACATATTGAATCAGTTTAAATTTTTTATTACTTCTAAAAATAGGGCCAAAACTTTATGTATCACAGATTTTTTAATAAAGTTAAAAATGGGCTCAAGGGACGCAAAAAATAGGGTTTTTTGGGGAAAAATTCATAATTTCTTCGATTCTCAAGATATCAAATCCAGTTAATTTTATCATGAATCTCCTTAACATTATCTATAACTTTTATATTCACAAGTTTTTGATAGGACCAATTCGTACCGCAAAAAGAAAAAATTGAAAACGAAAACAAAAAGGGCGTTTGAAGAAGAAAAAAATCCATAACTCCGTCAATTCAAAAGATATAAAATCCCCATGAATTTATAATATATCTTCTTAATATTGTCTGCAACATCTATATAGACAAGCTTTGGATAGGACCAATTCTTACAACAAAAACAAACTAAAAATACATAGCGGTTGAAGAAAAAAATCAACTTAGTAAGGGTATACTTAAATCCAAACTGCTTATTTTCTGACTCATTTTACAATTCATTTTTACTCTCAAAGGCTTTCAATTGGTATTTTTTCTTACTCAGAATCTATATAATGTACCGTAATAGTCAATTTTTTGATAGAGGCAGAATATATTTTAAAACATGCTGTCAAAGTGGGCCTTTTGAACCGAATTTCCCGAAGCGGATTGTGTTGGAAAAATCATCGTATTAAGGGAGTATTCAAATCCAAACTGCTTATTTTCTGACCCATTTTCAAATTCATTTTTGCTCTCAAACGCATCCAATTGGTAGATTCTCTTATTCAGAAACTATATAATGTACCGTAATGATCGATTTTTGACAGAGGCAGAATATATTTCAAAAAATGATGTCAAAGTGGGCATTTTGAACGGAATTTCCCGAAGCGATTGTGTTAGAATCGAAAAAATATTGTCTTACTGAGAAAATAATTGTTTATATATCAAGTTTTAATTAATTGAACAAAAATTAAAAACACAGGTCGCTTATAAATCTCTTCAAAAATCACGTCAACAAGTTTCATGTTTTTCCTATTAAAATTGAATCTGGAGTTATGCCAGAAAATTTCGAGTTGTTGAGCATGGAAAAGTATTTTTTTTTAATACCGCCCTAACATGATTCTGATAAAACCAGTTATTATATAAAAATGAAATAAAAACTCGTCAAAAGCGGCCAGATAAAATTGTTAAAGTGGGTTTATCTCTAATCATGATTTAGTTTTTGTTTGTGAAATTAGTATACTTAACTTCGAAATCTACGTCCGCCTGTAGGCCGGGCCGGCAGGAATTTTTTGTTATTCTTAAGCTTTGACAATTTATGATTTGCGAAATATCCTCACATGATTGTTAAAAATTAAGGTAATTTTCGGATTCAGTGCTAAAAGATACATAAAAGTTAAAAAACCCAACAATCGCAGTTTTGTATTATCTAATCTAAAACTTTTTCTTTAACTTCTTGGCGGTAATCTATCCGAAATTTTTTGTGTTATCCTGTAAAATAAGTATAAATGGTAACCACCAAAAATCATAATAATATTAGATTGTTATCGGATTTGCGCTAGTATGCAAAATGTATTCGCGATCGGATATTTGAAAGTGAGTTGAAGTTCGAGCACAAATTTTGAACTGGAAAAACATACATACGATCGTTGAAGTAACATAAAAACTTATAAAAATAACATAATTTTTGTTAAAAAAATCATAAAAGAAACAGGCTCAAATCCTGACAAAATAAAACATATGTTATTTTAGCCAATCTGAAACTTAATAAATGTTAACTTAATCGTAATACTTGTACGATTTTTTTCAAAGCGCAGATACACATGAAATAAGATCTTCTAATACTTTAAGCACTTTGTATGCGACCCTTCAAAGCCAAGCTGAATTCATTTGTTTTCAGAGCAGGAAAGTGGCATAAGTCATGCATCTTTAAAGTTTCATAACTCACTCAATTTTCGTGTTATATGAATGGGACTTTTTTGTCTTGCTTGTCAGTATAATAGGAAAATTTTATTGAATATAACTTATAGGACCTGGGGACCGTATAAAAATTTAATTTCGTAGTTTTTTAAGAAATATTTTTATGGATCCAAATCGCTTTTAAAATATTTCTTTACCTGATTTAAAACATTTTTGTAATTGGAACTATATGTCTATGACTAATGGTTTAGGAATTAGCCATTGGACACCGTTGAGAGTGGACACACTGTAGAATATGTGAAATTAATAGAGAATAAGCAATTTCTCTTCCAAAATCTACAACCAATTATTTATTGGTACTCTTAAATATGTCTACCAGTGTTTTTATCAAATAATTGAATCTATCAAATTATAAAATTTAGGTAGAAATTTATCTAAATTTCGCAGAAATTAAATTGGACTTCAAAGACTAAATAACATTTATAGAAAGTTACGTTAAATGGATTGGGACATTCATGTTCCTTACATATGAATTGGACTTCAGAATCTAAACAGCATTTAGAAAACTTCAATTAAACAGAATTAGACATTCTTTCTATATACCAATAAGTTCTGAAATATAGCAAGGTGTTTGCACCCAAGTTTGAATTTTTTTTTTTTTTTTTTTTTTTTTTTTTTTTTTTTTTTTTTTTAACACTGAACCGTTTTCACTCTCATATAAAACTTAATGTTTTTGAATCCAACATAAATGTTCCTCTCTCCTGTGCAGGCTTCTTGTTTTTTGATAATTAGTGTATGATTGTGTATATTGTTAATACCTTTGTAAGCATTTGTTTATTCTTCATATTGTATTATATATAGTCTATTTAACACCAGGATTAACTTTATTTTATAATCGTCATAAATTGTATTTAAATCTTAGGCACGCTTAAATATCTTTTCCCTCTTTCTGGGGATTCGTATTAATGATAGATGGAGCTTGCTAGGTGGATCTTCTTGAGCTCAAGTCTTTCCACCTAGCTGATCCAGAACCTGTCTCAGGTAACAAAAAATATTTATAAATTCCGATTTACAAGAATCAGTAGTGTCACTGTAAGTATTATGCAGACGATCAATAGAGAAAAGAGCTTTTCACAGTCCTATGAAGGATGTATAGACTTCATAGCAGATGCGTTTTTGCTATCAGAATCAAAATTCACGCAAAGTAAAATTTCAATGTCTGATAGTGCATCACGTTATTCCTTCTTTTAGATTCAGAGGATCAATTTTGAGACGATTCTCCTACTTCTGTAAATAAACTGACATCAGCCTTAGTTATACCAACATCTGCAGATTAAGAATATTCTATTTTTTAAGTTCTTCAGTTAAGTTATTAAACCCTTGCAGAAATCATCAAATCCATTTCCAGACGCCCCACCAGTAGCCGAGAGGTTCTCTCGAAGCTGGTAGACGGAAGGTGCTGGGTTCGAACCCAATCGCGCCCGTCGGCCTAATCGTTCGGAGTTATCGTAGTTTTCTTCGAACCTTGGATTTCCAAGAGTTAAGGCAGGTTAGGTTCCCTTAGAAAGACCCCCACGAAGGGCACTCCCCCTCCCTTGCCCCTATATCCCACGTGTTGATAATTGACCGTCATAAACCAAACCAAACCATTTCCAGACAGTTCTAATTTTGACAAAATATTTGGAAAAACGGGATCACATAATCACATTTTTGAAAAAATTTGCTCCCTCTTTACTATCGGAAAATGCCCTCGTAACTGTGTTAATTGTAATATTTTTACAGATGCAATAAATCTCAGCAGCTTAGACGAGCTAGTCACTCATGCCTCCACAACTGCGTGATTAAAGGAAAAGAAGCGATTGCTATACTTTTGAACTATGAGTTCACTTATTGAAGAATTATAAGCTGAGATTAAACACTACGCTATAGAGATATATAAGGACAGTATAAGCTTAAGCATATAAAGGTTTAAATCAAACACCTGCGACACCAGCCCTAATCAACAATTCAATATACTTGCGTATTATATAGTTGCGTGATTCATTGCAATAGTCACGTCGTTATTGCACAAAACTCTACGATATATTTTATAAGTTTTATACATTATGAGATCTCTTTTTATAATTTATCATTCAACAAGGTATTTAAAAATGTTCTTACCATGTTTGATTGTCAGAAACAAAAAAGGTATACAGAAAGAATCACTTAGTTATCACTTAGTCATCAGTTAGTTCTCCCCATTAGCCTAACATTGCCGGAAAAGATAAGCTCATCTTTACGATTAATCAGGATCTAATACGATTAATTTTTTGTTGTTGTTTTAGTGCTTATTATACACAGTCTACTGCTGTTAGTACAGATGCGTTGTGATTGTTTGAGCCAATGATAGCAGATGGTAATGTTTCACTTGCCAACTATTCGCCAGAAACAGAGTATGATGGCTTTTGTGGGTGTAGGGGCGATCTTGATGTTCAAGTATAGAGTCCGTGCTGACAACCAACGTCGAGGGCTCTTGGAAGTATCATGCAGGATTCTCTTTTCGTCACTGGTGAGCACTCGATTGAACATGGGTGTATTGAATACAGGTGCATTGTGAGGTTTAGAAAGCAAGAAGAAACAGGGTGACATTCGTTGTTGCTTGTTGACTTCCGACAGTGTGTAATTCACTCACTTGCACAACTTCAGTGTCTTCCTAATGCGTACAGGTAAAGAATGACTGTCTCCTCGCTATCCCGGAAGTGTTCGACAAGCTTAACATACGTTTGACTACTGTCTACTTATACGGCCTCATCATCCAGGACCTGTAACCGTCTACTACAGAGGAGCAGATACTGAACTCCTATAACAAATGTTCATGTCGCATTCGTTAACAGTATTATCCTCAAACGCTTCATTAATTGATGTTAAAATAAAATCTTAGCTTTAAAATTTTTATAATATATTATACCCACTACATCTTTTATTTTTACATGTTTTTACGTATTTGCAAATCACGCGGAAATCTAACCTAGAGAAAGAATTACATGTGTTATTTTTTTATTATTATTATTAAAGACTCCTGTGAAAGTAAGCCGTTACAGGTTGTAATGTTGCAGGTATATTATAAGAACTTAAAAATGCTTTATATCCATAATATCGACTGTTGCATTTATTTGTATAATATTTTTCCTTTACAACTGAAACAGGAAATTTTTTGATTCAGAATGTATGACTTTACAAAAACGGATTTTTGTAGGTTTAATTATTTCTGTTCAAAAGAAATGCCTTTTCCAAACCAAACTTTTATTCTCAAACATGTATTTCCGTTGCATGAGTAATAAATCATCTTTATTCTGAAATAAATGAATCTGCATACATTTTCCGTTGGACGTATTCGGAGGTACATATATCACTGAACATAACAAAGATTTTTTTTCAGATTGTTTTTTATTATATATGATTCAATTTCCTTTTAAATCCTATTTCTTTATCCAGTAAAAGAAAATCTCTGAATATATGAATAACATTAGAACAAAAGTCGTGTAAAATAAAACTCAAATAGGGAATGGAAATATATTCCCGCAACTGAATTTAAAAATACTCTGTTTAACATCTTTACTTACAATAACTAGTTTGAAAATCACTGTTTTTTAATCCTGTAGGATAAATTATACTGTAATCAGTAAATAAAAAAAGCTCTGAGAAATATAATTTTATGCTTATTTTGAAATATTCATAATTATTACTTTGATAGATAATGATTGAATATTATATACAATAGTTTATTATACGCAATCTGTGGATTCTAGATTTCAAAATAAATGCATGACATTAATATTATAAGTTTTCTTTCATATTACAATGGGTTCGGAAATTAAAATACCACTGGAGAATTGTTGAAGAAGAAATAAAATGCAAAATTTACTTTGCGTATTTAAAATTTATGCTAAAACATCTTAGTACTAATTAAAACTTTAAAAAGGTGCCTTTTATTATTAAAGTTTACTCATTTTTCTAGAGACTAAATAAGAGATCTGTTAAGAATTTATAAGACCATCTGAGAAAATGTGCATATTACATGTCATTTTAGAATCATCATAAAAAGCATGCGTTAGTATTTTGTAAAGTCATTAATAAAGAAGTAAATTTTAAGTTTTTGATTGTCATAATCATGATTCACGTGAAGATGCCGCGAGAAAAAGGAACTGTGAATGAGGTGAGAATTTTTTTATATCTATAAGGGTGCTAGTAAATCTGAAAGAGAAATGGCGATGTTAATGAAAAGTTTGTAAACTGCCATTGGCAGTGTCTTAAGAAAGAAAAAAACATGTGACAAGTATTTATTGGGAAATACTTTCCAACACATTCAGAATACTGGAACAAAACTCGATAGTTTAATAAAGGGAAAGATAATAAGAGAGTAAGCTGTGAAATTTTTTAGACAGGATTAGACGATATGCGCCAAAAAAATTAATAGTTGGATATGTAAATTTGAACTCATTTATGACCACATACTATAATTTGTGGCAACAATTGCAATTTAGCTATCGTAGGATAAATTGTGAAAGAAAAGAAAATGGAGTTGACGCGAGAGCATTATCGAGCTCTGATTTTCTAGGATTTCAAAGCGGGGCTAAATCAAAAAGAATGCCTTCAACGTCTACAAATAGAATATGGAAATAAAGCTTTACCTCGTGCCACTGCATTCAGATGATTTACAGAATTTAGAAGACATCGAAATTTTCTTTTGGATGAAGAACACACAGGAAGATTATTGTCAGCTCTAGTCTCAGAAAATATGTCGACCGTACGAAAAATGTTAATCGATGATAATCGCCTTCTTTGGATAACAAATTTTCTTGATATCTCATCAGAAATTTTCTACATTATAGAACTTTTTCTCTGAAAAATTTAAAAATGCGTCATATTATTTAATTTATACAGCATTTATAAGAAAATTTAATTCAACTCTTTAAAATATTCCTAATTCATTTTAAGTGAAGCAAAAGAGGAAATCTATATAAATCATACTTTATTGTAATTTTTTCTTTTTCCATAAACAAAATAAAATATAAATATCTCACTTAAGTATAAAGATTTATATATTTTGGAAAATATATGATGTCCTAGTTACGTAGCTTTTTTTATTTTGTGAGAGAACATTTTACCCAGACTCTAAAATTGTTGTCGATAGATCAAAGCAAATTCTCGATGATCTAAAAGATTCGAAATATGATCATAATTCAAGAATATTGCAATTCTGTCTTTTAATAGTAACATTTGCAACAAAATATCTAAAAACTAGAAAAAGTACCTACTCAATATTGCCCTATAAATATTTTCAGTCTATTTTCAGCCGAGAAACGATACATTAAATATTCCCATAAATAATCATTTTTTCTGTCACCACTAAGTACGTGCATATTTCGAAATGTGTTTCATTTACATTTTTTTTTACGTCCCCATTATGGATGACAAGGGCAAAAAAAAATTAATCACTCTACCTTTAGAAACATTTCTTCTCAGAACTATAGAAGTGAAAATGAAAACTTGGTATTGTAACTCAAACGTACAACCTATAAAACGAAGAAAATACATATTTTTTAAACCTGTTTTTAAGAGGTATGTGTATTTTTAACTTTTTTTACCATCTTTTTTTCGTTCGAGAAAAAAGTAAAACTACCAGAAAATCGTAAGAATTTAAAGTATTGAATTTTGCTTAGATAATTTAAAGTTTAAAATGTGCTTATTGTGCTTTTTTTTTCTTTTATTTAAAAAAAGCAATAATAATATCATTTACAAAATTCTGAAGCATAAATGCTTGAATCATTTTACCGTTAGAAACATTTCTTTCAAGAATTATAGTGGTAATCTAAACTTTTTATGAAACTAATAAAAACACAAAATGTAAGAACATGTAAAACCACGAAAATAGCCTCTTTTCGTAGTTTTTTTTTTCCTCGATGAAGAGGTGGGTAGATATATTTTAATTCCTTCTTTACATTTTCTTTTCATTCAAAAGAAATTAAAATGATCAAAGCATATTCCACGTTTTAAAATATTTAACGCTTTAAATATCAAATATTTCAGCATATATACTTTTACTTTCTTCTATCTTCAATACAAGAAAGTATTGTAATCGAAATTTTTTTGACTTCCTGTTTTCAACCGATTTACACGCTTTAGGTCTCAGAGATCCCAAAAACATGTTTATACAAAATGTCTGTCTGTCTGACTCAGTGTTGCCAGATTGGGGACTTTTAAAATTCAGATTATTTGACTGCCACCACTTTTTTTAAATAGTATAATTCGCCTTATTTTTCAGAATTTTTAATATATTTTTAAATAGGCTGAATATTTCTATTTCAAAAAAGCGGTGACAATCAACAATCTGGCGACACTGGTCTGGCTGCCCTTCCGTCTGTCCAGTTGTCGCCATTGTACCATCAAAAAGTGTATGAAGTTACGTAAAGAACTGAACCAAATGTTTTGCGTATGTATTTCGCAGGTCCTTCTTCAATTTAGAAATATTTTGCCGGAAGATGGTGCTGTAATAGCAATTTTTGTGCCATTTTCATTATTGTACCAGCGAAAAGTGTATGAAGTTACGCATAGAATTAAACCAATTTTTTGTATGTTTTTAGCAATGGGCAGTAAGTTCTATCTGAATTCGAAAAAAATCTGCCGGAAGGGGACGCTGTAATAGCAATTTCTGTGCCGTTTACAATGGTCCTCCTTTGACTTGGAAATATTCCGGCGGAAGGGGTTGCTGTAATAGCGATATCTGTGCCACTTTCATTATTCTACCATCAATAAGTGTAAGAAGATATGCATATAATTGAACCAAAATTTTTGTGTATGTATTTGGCTGTTACCAGCAGTTTCTCCTTGAATTTGAAAATAATCTGCCGGCAGGGGTTGCTGTAACGATAGCGATTTTTGAGCATTTTCTTTATTTCATCATCGAAAAGTGCATAAAGTTATGAACAGAATTGAACCAAGTTTTTTGTGTATGTTTTTGGCTATACCCAGAAGATCATCCTTGAATTCCGCTTATATTCCGCCGGAAAGGGGCTCTGTGACAGCGATTTTTATATAATTTTATCGGTTTTTCGAAGTTCTGTTGTCCATCGGCGGCTTATGCAGAGACGGGAATTCGCGTCCTACTAAGCCGGCTATTCGCAAACAACTGATGTACAACAGAATAACGAAAAACTATTGATTTTAATAAATTTCATGATCGAGATTAATTCGTTTTTACTCCGGTTAATTGATAGAAGCAGAAATTTAAGATGAAAATCAAAGTTGGTATAGTATTGAACTAATAATATTGTAGTATTAACATCTGTAACTACTTTTTGAAATATTAAGATATATAAGATAGAAGAAAATTTTGGGATTGGCACATCCAACTAGTTTTAACAATATGTTTAACTATATAAGGAAAAAAATCACATGTTATCATTAAAATAAATTACATATTCTAAAAGTGATTACAGTAAAATAAAGGCTCGAAAACCTTTTAGTGAACAAACCGACTAGTTTCGTATACACAATAACGGTGACAATATCCGGTAGGTAATAATCAGTTTTGGAATACCGATTTTCCACTTAAGTCATGTTTATGGAAGATCCTTTTTATTAAAGCACATTCATTTTTCATGGCACCCTGCTTTTGTAATGCAGTATTATCTATTTATCAAATAAATATTTCAAATATTATGCGAAAATAGTTTATTTATCATTACAGAACTTGAGAATGTCACTTTTATTTTTGCGTATTAAACTAGTCAGTTTTTTCATTAAAAGGTTTTTAAGCCGTCATTACTCTAAACAGTTTTACATGTAAACTAATAATAAGCTAGAAGAAGCAAGGGGTCGTCGGGTAGCTTCATTGCCCCGAGCCCTCCCTTCCCGATTTTCGGTGTCTTTAATTTGTGTAATTTCCCTTTTAAATTTGTCCGGTTTCAATTTTTAATTTTTTTTTCATTCTTGCTTCTGCTCGGGACCTAGGAATCTTGCTTCCGCAAAAGAGTCGGAATAAGTGGAAGAATAAAGGGCTGCAGACGAAGAGAGGCCGCTCGTCGCGGCGGCCTCTTGTGATTACAGTAATATTTTACTGTAATCACTTTTAGAATATGTAATTTATTTTAATGAAAACATGGGATTTTTTTTCCTTATATAGTTAAACATATCGTTAAAACTAGTTGGATGTACAAATCCCAAAACTTTCTTCTATCTTATATATCTTAATATTTCAAAAAGTAGTTACAGATGTTAATACTGCAATATTATTAGTTCAATACTATACCAACTTTGATTTTCATCTTAAATTTCTGCTTCTATCAATTAATTATATATTACATTTACATGTACGCGCGCTACCCGTTTCAAAAATAGACTCTACCGGCAATCACGTGATCGACTTCCGTGAGCTTTGCCGAATAAGAAATGCTGTGAGTTAGTAGTAGTTCTGTTCTGTTTTGAGTTGTGGAAACATGTAGAAAGTTATTCTCGCTATTATTATTTTGTGTATATATGTTATGTGCCGTTCTACTTGTGATGTGCCGTCTTACTAAGAATAAATAAAAAATATTTTAAAAAGCTACCCCGAGAAGTTGATATTTTGAAATAATGTGAAATTTCTGTGTGAAGGTAATTTGAGCTAGCCCGACAATTAGCTACCCAACGTTTCACCCGAAACCGAGTGAGAATGTTCGCAATATGATATCTTCATTCTACAAAAAGTGTGATATATTTTTAATCATAAAGTGTGGTTTTCAACTAGCATGCAGAGAAAAATGGCGCGACCGGTCGTTGTCTGCGTCTGAAATATGTTCCTAAAATTCTACAGATTAAGTCGTCATCGAACTGTAAAATATGTTCTGCAATGTTTCGTTACCTTTGCCATTTTCATGCATCAGCTTTACACCATGTGATATGTGTTCTTATTTCCGAAAGTTAAAGTTCTGCAATTTGTTTTGTTTTCGACCAAGAAGAATGCTATGATATTTGTGTTTTTAAAAAAACTTTCAATTCATTTTTTTAAAGTGTGCCTACAATTATTTATTCTACAAGATTTATTCTGCAAGGTATTTTCAACAAGTAAGCGATTTAAATAGAATGGATCACTATTTTGTTTAATTAAAAGAATGCATTCTTGACGTTATTCTTCGTAACATTATCGAAATTCTTCATATACTTAACAGTATTAATTCATTCTATAATTTTCCATTCATTTATGTATTGTATATTTCCCCTTTTCACCTCCCCCGACCCATTCTGAAATTTACTTTTGATTCTGTTCATGCATGATTAATTTTTACTTTGTTTTAAGTAAGATACTTTTTCATTCAGGAAAAAAAATAGATTGAGAGAGAGCGGGAGTGAAAGAAGTGTTCATTTAAGTTTTCGTTGAATTTTTTTCTTTGCTTTTTATAATGAGGAAAATAAACTGTCAGTCAAATGTATTTATAATTTTATCGCAATTCTCATAAAGATATGTATTTATTTATTTCATTTTTTTTATTGGTTTCGTAAGAGAATTTATTACAATTTTTATTTTAAGTGTTTGTTGTTATTTAATGCTAAACGTAAATATTCAATATTTGAGTTCCTGACTTACTGATAAAAAAAGCCTTGAATATGTTTTTCAAAACGGAATGAGTAAGTTTTTGCACTTATTGTTTGTTTATAAAAGAAAGTTTCTTTTGTTTTAAAGTTATATTGGATGAAAATAATATTAAGTAGTCTTAGTGATATAATAATAATATTGGTTGAAATTTTAATTATTCAATTATGTGTTTGATATTATTTAGGTTGTTTATATTAGGTATGATATTGTTTGTAAGTGTTAACTACTCAGTAAATGGTTTTATATTGGTTAAAATATTGTTCTGATTGAATGTCGCGTTATGGCCATACAGTTTAGTTATAGCAACAGGGATTTAAAGTTTATTTTGTTTTTGTAAGAGTTTTGTTATGGTTAAAGCTTACTATCTTGCTTTATTAATGTCTTGTTTATATGAGTTGTAACGGTAAAGCTCACGTTGGGGAATACTTTAAACGAATTTTCGGCATTTGTGGGGTACTCGTTTTGTTGTTTTGCTAAAGTTTAAAATGTCTGAACTTAATAAAGCTCGTAAAGAGGATTAGTATCAGGTTGCGTTAGAAATGAATTTAGATGTGCAACTTTCTATGACAGTTGTCACATTGCGTGGAAAAATTAAATCCTCCCCCTCATACGAAGTTGATTTTGTAAATTCATTAGTCAGAAACTAAATTTCGACTAGCGAGGAAGAACAACGCAGGCGAGACTTAGAGGAAAAACAAAAAGTAGCAAAGTTAGAACAGCGTAAACTTGAATTAGAAGAGAAGCATAGAGCGGAAGAGTTAGAGTTAAAAAAGCTTGAGATGAATTTTGAGCTTCAGAAGCTCAAGTTACAGGCTCAGAGCCAAAGTGTTTCCAGTGGAGCGGTAGGTGGTAATGTGGCAGGGGTAATGTCTCACCCGGAGAATAAGATTGATATCCAAAAGCTGTTGCCTACATTCAGGCCAGAAACTGATGATGTAACCTTGTTTTTGTTGCTCCTGGAACGTCAGCTAAAGCTCTCGAAGGTACCAGAGCATATATGGGTTTCGCATTTACTCAGTGTTGTACCATCTTCTATCTCTACACTTATCGCTCGTAAATCAGAAGAAAATGCTTCAAATTTTTCACATGTTAAAGATTTACTTCTAAAAAGGTTTAAAATTTGTGCCGAAAAGTTTAGGCAGCTGTTCTTTACTCATCGCAAGGTCAAGGAAATTACTTGGCGAGATTATTATTTCGAGCTTCGAGCTTATTTTGAAAACTGGCTTAAAGAATTAATTGTAACGTCTTTTGAAGATCTTATCACAGCTGATCAAATGAAAAGGCGCGTGCCTGTTGAATGCAAACAACATATGTTAGATGATTGGGAAAATTTAAATTCGCCAGTCGACCTTGCCGAAAAATTAGATGCGTATGATATTATAAGATCTACGTTCCCTAAAAGATATCTGGTTGTACCCCAAGATAAAAAAGAGTTTTCTCGTCGAGAAAATAATTGGAATCAGAGTAAGCCTCCAAAAGAAGACAGATCTCCCCCTAAGTTTGCTAATCGACGCATAGAATCCGATATTGTTTGCTATGGTTGTGGTAAATTGGGATTTATAAAGAAGAAATGTCCAGATTGTTCCCCTACGGTTAAAAAACAAACTGTTCAAGCACATCGTCTTGAGCTATATAGTTTAAATACATCAGCAGTTTCAGCTCCAAATGTGCCTATCACGATCTGCAATAAGAAGGTGCTAGTCTGTGCAGATACGGGAGCGAATCGTTCTATTGCAGGAGAACGTATGTATCAATTATTTTTAAAAACTGGTGTTGCCCTGAACCCTAATACTCATGATGTAACATTAGCTGACGGAATTACGGTAGTTAGAGACACTTTGTCTGCCACTGTGCCCGTGCCGATTGAAGGTCGAGTCTTCGAAACGGAGTTTATCGTATTACGAGATGCCAAGGGTAATAGAACTCTTTTAGGTATGGATTTCTTGCATAATGCTAACATTGTGTTAGATACTGCCAACAAAACATGGCATTTCAGCGATAAACCTCGGAAAAAGTTTTGTTTTGTAGATGAATACGGAGAAGAAAATAGTACGACAGCTGTTGCGGTCGACGTCAGACACGTTTCAAAGATTGATAGATCAATTTAGAAGTGGTCTTATGGATGTCCTTGCTTTATCGTACCTGGACGACGTCATTGTTTTGTCAGGAACGTTTCAGAAACATCTCTCAGATCTTACAGCTGTGTTTGAGAGACTAATTGAACTTAAGTTAGATGCCAAACTTGAAAAATGTCATTTCTCTTGTGAGAAAGTCAAATACCTAGGACACTGAATAACCCCAAATGGTCTAGAAGTAGATCCAGACAAGGTATCTGCAATTAAAGCGATACCTCCACCCAAAAATGTTAAAGAGATCCAGTCTTTCCTACAAACCTGTTCTTGGTACCGAAGATTTATATAAAATTTTGCTGATATCTCAAGACTCCTTAGCAATCTTACGAAAAATAAAGCAACTTGGAAATGGGGAAAAGAAAAGCAAGTAGCCTTTGAAACTCTAAAACAGTGTCTCATGACCAGTGTTGAAGCAAGCTGATGGTACCAAACCATTTATTCTGTGAACTGACGCTAGTAACTATGCTCTTGATGCTGTACTTTTACAGGGTACTGACAAGGCCTCTGAGCACTCCATAGAATACGCTAACCGTCTTCTTACAAATGCAGAAAGAAATTATTTCACTACAGAACGCGAGGCTTTGGCTGTTGTCTGGGCCTTAGAAAAATTTCGTGGCTATGTGGAAGGCCAAAAAGTGGTTGTAGCAACGGATCACCAACCTTTAAAATGGCTTTTGAGCCTTAAGTCACCATCGGGGAGATTAGCCCGTTGGGCACTACAGTTACAATCGTTCTTATTGAAAATAAAATATGAAACTGGAAAATCTAATTTCGTGGCTGACATACTGTCACGCCCTGTCTGTAATCATCAATCTGCTTTCTGTGAGACATGCAATTTTGTCAGCATAGACTCGCCAACAAGAAGTCCAAAAGATATCAGAGAAGCACAGTTGCAAGAAGAAAACCTTAAAAAGATTATAGATTCTTTTGAAGACGAACAGAAAAGCGAATATTTCGCCAATTGGACTGATAGAGGATTCCTGATGAATCAAGGTGTGTTATATACGTATGCTCCTGAATCAGATGCCGAGGAAGCGCAACTGGTCATTCCAGTACAAGAAAGACAAAATATTTTGAAACTTCATCATGACCACCCCTCAGCCGGACATTATGGCGAAGCAGGAACTTATCAGAGAATTGCTAAAAGATATTATTGGACAGGCATGAGAGCATACATTTCTGAATATGTGAAGAAGTGCCCAGAGTGCGCCCGTTATAAAGCAACAAATCAGAAACCAGCCGGTTTATTACGAACACCTGCTTATGCTCAGCGGTTTGAGACCCTCAGCATTGATATCTTTGGACCATTGCCTCCTAGTAAAGATGGACACCGATGGATTTTTATAGTAGAAGATTGTGCCAATAAATGGGTAGAATTATTTGCTTTAACAACTTCCACTGCACAAGAATGTGTGACTACTTTGATTGAAGAGATCTTTCTTCGTTATGGTATCCCAAGAAGACTCATAAGTGATAACGGCCCTCAGTTTGTGAGCGCTGTTCTACAATAAGTTTGTTACATTCTTGGAATAGACCAATCGTTGACACCTTTGTACCATCCTCAGGCCAATCGGTAGAACGCAAAAATAGAGACTTGAAACCTCGAATAGCAATCCTTGTTGGGGATGAACACACTTCCTGGATTGATAAACTTCCTTTTATTAGATTTGCTATGAACTCTGCCAAATCTGATACAACAGGCCAAACTGCCGCCTATCTGCAATTTGGTCGAGAATTAAGAACAATCGATGATGTGGTGAACGATTTTAGAGCTGTTGTGGAAAATAACAATTTTGTTCCGGAAATAACCCCATATCTTAAACGTCTTGCAAATATTTCAAAAGGTGTGGAAGAGCGTGTCGAAATGAAACAAAATCAGCGGAAGAAATATTACGATAAAAATCGTAGACGAGTGTATTTCGCACCCGGTGATAAAGTACGGATTACCCTACATCCTGTGAGCAAAGAAAGTAAAAATAAAACAGCCAAATTTATGCCTAAGAGAGATGGGTCATGCATAGTTTTGACTCAAAAGTCACTAGTGACGTATGACATTGCTAGCCTGGACAATCCTACTGAGCGAATTGGGTCATACCACGTTTCCGCCTTGTCACCTTTTCAAGAAACTGAAACTATTCCAGTTGCACCCTTGAGAAAAAGAGGAAGATCCAGAAAGCATCCTGTTTCCTCTCCGAGACGTAAATCGGAAACAGAGGGGGAGGATATAACGCGCGCTACCCGTTTCAAAAATAGACTCTACCGGCAATCACTGATCGACTCCCGTGAGCTTTGCCGAATAAGAAATGTTGTGAGTTAGTAGTAGTTCTGTTCTGTTTTGAAATGTGGAAACATGTAGAAAGTTATTCGCGCTATTATTATTTTGTGTATACATGTTATGTGCCGTTCTATTTGTGATATGCCGTCTTACCAAGATTAAATAAAAAATATTTTAAAAAGCTACCCCGAGAAGTTGATATTTTGAAATAATGTGAAATTTCTGTGTGAAGATAATTTGAGCTAGCCCGACAGTATTTATTTTGAGACCTTTAACATTGATTTTTGTGAACTATATTAATAATTTTATTTTCCATAAGGTTAAAATATTCTTTTCTTTTTTAAAAAATAACGTTTTTTAATTTTTTTTTCAAAAATTCAAAAATGCTGAACTCAGCATCGGCCGCATATTTAATGAAATACTAACGTAAAAACTCAAAAATATAGCTCAATTTATTTCATTAGCAATATTAAGGCATCAAATGAACTTTCTAATAAACATAGAAATTGCTGTTTATCCAGTTCTTTAAAGCATTTTCAGATAAAATTAATTTAGAAGTTTATGTATAATTGAATTTATTACTTCAATTTGGATAAGTTTTGAAGTTCGTGAGCTATTAATGAATTGCACACTTTTTATAATTTGAAATATATATTACCATTTTTGTCAAAGCCTACTCCTTGAACAGCACAATGTTATGATTGGATAGTTATTTTGAGCTGATAATCTCCTTACTGATAACAATATTAAAAGATTCCCTTGAAAGTTAAAAAAATATATATATCTGGTTATTTTGATAATCATATTTCATTACTTAAACGTCAAAGGAGAGAAACTGATATACTTTGAGCGAATATCATTGCTATTACAATAAGAAGTGAAAACTATCATGAAAATTTTAAAAAAAGAGGATGAAAAGAAATAATAAAATAGATTTTCATCCGTATAACGATAAAAGGATAATTTTGCGAAAGATTTTCAGATCCAGATCCCATCTATATTACTCTACAAGAGGTATTTTTACTAAATCATGCGTGTACAAGATTAAATATCCCAGTGGTTAATTAGCAAAGATATTAAATTATTTTATAGATTTTCTATATATATTTCTTTTTAATTTAGTTTATTTTTTATTTATTTTTTTTTTCGTTGCTCCTCTCAGAGAAAAATAATAACATCAAGGGAATATACTTTAATTACACAGTTTTGCAATGAAAGAATTTTTGTAATAATTTTATGCGTTCTTAGTGAAATTTTTAGTTGCAGAACTCAAAAATTGCAGTGAAAATTATGTATCATGAGCCATTTTCTTTTTACTTATTTGAGTTTTATTTCAGGTAAATGATGTTACAATCTGGCTTATTGAAATTACAACACACAATTTAACTTACACAGAAAACATTTTTTGAATCAAAAGAAAGATGTTATTTAAAAAAAAAAATAATAAATATTTGCAATGTTACGTATTCTATCCGGATAATTTATTTCATCCATTTTGTAGTGAAGCTTCACAGTAGGAGATCTAAATATACAATGAGATCCACCACATAGTTTGTTATGTTAGCATATATGATTTATTAAGGGGTCACATTACACTTTAAACAGATGAAAATTTTGATTTCCAAGACAAATATTTAAAGTGGCCCTATGCACTCATTTTTGAACTAACCACCTAAGCTCTTTTTTAATACTATAATATTTTCTCTATGTAATATAATATATAATTTGCATTAAGCACTGTATAACTAATTATTAATAATTATTCCTTAATGTATGATTTTTAAAAAATTAATGATAATGTATATAGCTTGTGCGCATGATTTACAAAGATCTATACCCTCTAGAGTAGTGAAACTTTTAATATCACTTTAAGAATATTACAAAAATAAAATGAACTAAAATCTAATGAATAAACAAAAATATTCTGAAGTTTTTTTTATTTTCAAAATAGAAATATAAAATTTTGATAATTTTTGTCAGTCGAACACCCATGCGTTCAAACATTTTTGTTAAATTTCTTAATAATATTTAATAAAGATTTTAGTTCGATTTGAAAAAAAGGATCTAGTAAAGATATGTATAAAGATTCCAATCATTACCTTTAATACATTTGGAGTTATAATGCATGCAAGTAAAAAAATATCGATTTGAAAAAAAACAATTTAAACATAAATGTTTCGCTTAAAACAGACCAAGGCTAATTTACATTTTTTACTATAACAAGCGCAATTTTACGAACATTTTGATGCTGTTTGTGACAAATTGTTCAGAAAAATATTGGCTGCCAAATGAGTTAAAAAACAAAAAAATTGATTTTTTGAAGATTTTAAAGGATATGTGTCTCCTTAATGTTGTCTAAAAGTATAAATAAGCATTCAGATTTGGTATGCCATTGTTATGGCGGGGACCTATATACCACACTTATGATTGTATTTTTTGCTCATGTGATGTTAGTTGTTATTTGCCTTTTAAAAAAAGCGTTTATGCAACCAAACATTTATGAGTTTTGCCACTTGTTCCACACGATCCACACATTTCTGTCACTCTTTTACAAGACATGCTCAAAGGCTCTTCTCATTCCGATTTAAATTATACTTCTGGTGGTGATTTAGTGCAATATAGACAATTATTTCCTATAAGTAGTCAATCAATCTGAAAATTCTGATTTAATCAAAGATTTATGGTTGTTCAAGAGATCTGAATAAATGTTAAGATCCGGACAAAAAGAAAAAGCTCCTAAAACCTTTACTACTGTGTATATAACAAAAGTATCTCTTACTTTTTAGAAAATAGTGAATAAGTTTGCTGCAATGATATTAATAGATTGGGAAGTTTGTAATTAAGGGGACCGTGGACATTTATTTGAGCAAAAATCGACTCAAAATCGACATTTCTTTTTGTGAGTGTTATGAAATGTTTTTATGTTTTTGTTAGTGTGTGAAAACTGCATGCAGATGCGATCATTTTACACAAAGCTATAAGTGTTTTAATTTTGTTCACAAGCAATATTTTGGCCTTTTAATACACTTTAAATCTGTTTTTCTCAATACTAATGTTTCAGCTTTTTTTCTCTTTTTTTAATGCTTCTTACTACTTAAGTTTTGATCAAAATTCATGAAACTGATAAGAAAGAATCCTGATATTGCTTTAAAAAAACTAAGCATGCATTTTAAAATTTGACTTGATTAAGACAGTTAAATTTGATTTTTAACTTATTATAAGGCAGAATTTTGATGAAAATCGATATGGAATTCAGAAAAATATCTCTAAAACACTAGCTATTTAAGGGATTAAAAAAATCGATACACAAATTTGTTTGTAATAGAGTTTTACGTGATTAAAATCCAAAATCGAGGAAATTATCTAAAAAGTTAAGACGCAAGGGGCATTTTAAAATTTCGTTTTAAAATTTTTAATTTTTTAAAAGATCTTAAAATTATAATAAGATTGGAAATTTCTTTTAATGTGTTCTATATACTTATGGTGAAATATACATTTGCACAAAATTTCAAATCTCTATTATGAAATAAAAAGAAAATTTTTTAAACGTCTACCATCACCTAAAATATAAAGCCCCGGAGTGGAGGCTTTTTATAAACTATTCAGATAAGTCTTAAAACTTTTATTTTACATTATGGGAACAAATATATGTCCCTGCATTTATTCATCACTGTCACTGGCATTTATTTTTTAATTATTTGGTCCACGGAATTTAGCAAACAATAACATTCTACTTTGAAGATTAGTAGAATTCTTCGAAGAAGATTATTTTTTTTTTAATAGTAGTTGAGAAAAAAGTGCAAAAAGACCAGTGTCAACTCTGGTAGCATGGTCAATGGAATATATAATTTCCGACTATTTCTGGATATTTAATCGTGGACATACATAATTCCTACTAAACAGAGCAATCAAAACACAACTTTAGTGGCAAATGAAACGTGCAGTGTATGGCATTTGACACATAAAAATAAATGAAAGCAATTTTTAATCATTCTACATGTCTTCGTAGTTCTGCGTATAAATCTTCAGATAATTATATTTTATTTATTTGCCATTGTTAGGTATAACAGGATAGATACCACAATGTAACACATTTTGATACAGACTGAGAAAAATCTAAGGTCCTTTTCGGTATGAGACCCCAAAAATGTATAGAATCAGTATATATTTTCAAAAGACATTTGCATTTAGTTTACATTTTCACAAACGTAATTTTCCGGCCAAATTTATTCATGGACTTTTGAAATCTGAGGGAAACAAATAGGCAATAACCTCTTATCTGTACTAAAAAAGTTTAATTTATCGTGTTATATGTAGAAAGATAGTCTAAAGACCACGTAATATAATATTTAAAATACAAAAATTTTAAATGCAAATATGTTATGCGGAACCGTTAGTATTCGGTGATAAAATTTTCAGATAGCCTATGTATTCTATGAAAAGAAGTTGTAACCGCAAATTTCTAGAATCTTCAAAAGAAGTAAATTGAAAGAATAAACAATGAAAAAAAATTAGAATAATCTGTAGCAGTTATTAAAAAAATTAAACAGAATAATTTTTAAACGAAATAGAGAAATGGTAAGTTAGAATATTTTACACAGAAGAGGAAAAGTGTAATCTTAATTTTAAATATTGAATTTAAATTTTATATGTATATATGTAAAAATTTTATATATTCTACAATAAATCATATTTCATTTCAATGTTACTTCCCCAGTTCTTATTTTACATTTCACAAAATATTTTTGTTTTGTTTTGTACAAAGAGTCTATCTAAATGATATTTTTTTTCATCTTGAAAGATTACTTTTCATACTTAATGAATTTTCACAAAATGTTTTTGTTTTGTTTTATACAAAGAGCCTATCTAAATGACTGTTCTTTTTTTTTTTCATCTTCAAAGATTACTTTTCATGCTTACTGAATTGTGTAACGCTTGATCAAATAAATAAAAAAGGCTTACAGGAAATAAAAGAAATTAAAGTTTATACATTGTTTCTATCCGTTTTCCTTAACAGATTTGTTTCTGCATTATTTATAACAAAGTAAAAGAATCTATGTTTTGGATTAAAGTAAGCTTTGCTAGTGCAAATGCATGTATATCTACAATGCATGCATATATGTATACATTTTGTAAAATCATACAGAAAGAGAAAAATATATCTTTCAATCTGCAATAAATTGTTTTGGGGCACAAAAGTCGCAAATGGGTCATTATCAAACAAATGTACAATTTGATCATCCTATATTTTAATTCTGAAAATTTCTCCGAAAAAGTATATTAATTTATGAGGTAGTCTTCAACTTTACTAGTAATACTAATATAGTGGTCAAGATCATACATTTCACTTTCAATTTTAAATCATATTTTAAGAAACAAAGATCCACACGCGTGATTCTGAAGTCCACAGACGTGATTTAAATAACTCTTTTGTTCATTATTGAAATTTACGTTAACTGAAGTTGCTTGATTAGAATCCAAAGAATTATTTAAAGATGTAATAACACAGAAAATCATTACCATAAAATCCCGATTATAAGTCTCCTCTTTTTATCAAAAGCAAATGTTAAGTTTTTGAGGGGGCTTTTAATCGAGATTTTTTAAATTCCTTAAAAACCCTTTTTTTACCAGTAATTTAGAAGTAAATAACCCAGGGGCGAGAATCTTCAAAATTTTGGCAAATTTCCGATTTGTGAAAAAAAAGTTTAAAAATATTATATAAATGCTCTCCTACTAAAATCTTCCCCAAGGAAAACCTCTAAGCAAAATTTAAAATTTTATTTTTTTTTCAAATCTACTTCTTTATTTGTCATTTTATTGCAACAACATTTAGTCAGTCATCTAAGCCTCCCTCCTCCCCCCCCCCAAAAAAAAGAGCTGCTTCGTCTTCTCCCCCCTCCCTCTGGTATCAAACATGCGTAACTTAACCTATAAAACTCTCTAATTTTAAATTTCTTTTCTGACCTATTTCACTATAGGAACAAATAAATAAATAATACATCACCTAAATTATCCTCTACTCCCAAAATCTCTTCTCCTTTATATATTGAACACCCCCCCCCCCCTCACACACACACACACACACTGCATCTCATGCACAGCAAAAATTCTTTTTTTTCTGCTCAATTTGTGGTTTTGTTGTAAAAATATTTAAATAACCATCTCAGTTATTTCCCATCCTCCCCGAAAAAAAAAATTCTTTTTTTGCCTCCCCCCCCCCCCCCCCCCTAAACACACACTGTGTAAACTCTTTTTTTCTCTCTCTCTATTTAAACATAAAATATACATGTAATTCAAGGGTGAGAAGAGCCAAACTGCCAAAAAGGGAATATTTTGCTTTCCTCCCACCTATTTAGACACCCCCCCCACACACACACACACACCTTTTAGGGGAAAGGATGGAGCAAAAATTTCAAAGATTAAAATAGTAAAAGATTCAATGGTAAAAGATCAATAGTAAAAGATTTTAGGTGAGTGAGACTTATAAGACTTTATGTAGATCAAATTTTAGGTAAATCATCTTACTAAATAATAAGAAAGGGGCATTCCACGTCAAATCAGGCAGTAAAATATCAATATGTAACCCACCATCACAGATTTTAATGAAACTGCGTGTGTTTGTTCTTACTATTAAGATATGATCACCAGTAATTTTTTTTGCTCATTGGTGAAATAGTTTCTGAGAAAAAAATTGTCAAAATTTTGAAAAACTGCCGTAAGTTGGCATTCTTGATAGCTCGGTTTTCAAATGTAGCATGTCATATATATAATCATATTTCAATATCTACTCTACAAATCATCTTCAAATAATTTATGCACAATATTTAGGGTACGCAGCTTATGAAAAAAATATATTGTTACGCTTATAACATTTTAAGTGTGTCTAAAAAAATATTTAAACTTTGAAGTCGTGAATTTTTTATGAAAAATAATACATTAACAAAAAAAGCATTATCAACAAAAGGCGGTATTTTTATTAAATTTATTTTTTATGGGAGATATACTTAAAAGTGTCCTTTACCTGATTCTGAAATAAAAATAGTGGGATTTTGGGTTTTTTTGGTAGTATTTCCTATTTAAAAATATTTTGAGGTGCATTTCATATCAAATCAAGCAGAGTCATTCCATGTCAGTTCCCCTAAGCCATTTAATCACTGTCACAAATTTCAATGAAATTGGGTTTGTTTATAGCTTATTTTAAGACGTAATCACCTTTAATTTTCTTGATGCTAAGTAAAATATTTTTTAAGATAAAAAATATCAAAATTTTGAAAAATTGTTTTAATTTTTTTTAATGACAGTTCGATATTCAAAGACTGCATTAAAAATAAAAAAGTCATTTCAATATAAAATCACTAAATAGGTTTCAAATAATGTATATGTGACAAATAATGTAGGCTGATTATTATTTCTTGTTTTTTATCATGTTTAAACACTAAGAGTGTCTTTTATCTTATGAATTTTTAAAATCAAGAATTTTGTCAAAAATAATGTGTTAATCAAAAATTTATTATTAACCGAAGGCAGGGTGTTATTGCTTTTTTTTAATTGTACGTAAAAATATCTTTTAAATGGTTATAAAATAAAAATAGTGAACATATGAGAAAAAGTTATCAAAATTTTGGGAAAATGCCACGAGTTGCCATTAATGATTGTTCAATTTTCAAAGGCCTCATTTTATATATAAAATCATATTTCAATAACTAATAAAGAAATCTTCTTCGAATAATTTAAGCAAGGTAAATAAAGTATGTAGATTATGAAAAAAATATTGCTGTAATGTTAAAAAATATTTAAATGTGTCTAAAAAATTGTATAATCTTTGAAATCAAAAATATTTTACAAAAAATAATGAAATTATTAAAAAATCTTTATCAATCAGAGGCGGAGTTTCTATGACTAATTTTTTAATTTTAAATTGTACATAATACTACATTATAACTGGATCTGAAATAAAAATAGTGGGATTTTGGTTGGTTTTAGTAGTATTTAAATCATATTTAAAATTATCAATATTTTCAAATGTAAAACCTATCCAATGTATCATCCCTGGAAATATTTTTATTTATACATTTATTTTATTTTTCAAATTATCTTTTATGTTCGTTTCTTAAGGAAAAAAATAAACAATATTGTTTTTTAGTAAAACTTCTAGGGCGAAGAGCAATTATCCCTTTCCAAAAAAGAGAAAAATCACTAGCTCCTCACCGCCCAATAGAAATTTTCAAAATGACAGTCCTAATCTTTAAACTCATATTTGGCTGTTAATATTGAAAATTTAGCATTGAGCTGCTAATATTGAAAAAAAAATACCAAATTTCACTCTTTTTAAAAAAAAAATTGACGTATTGTGCTTTAAATATATCTAAAAAATGCATAATCCATTATATTTATATCTTTCAAATAACTATATCTAAAAAAATATTTAAAACTTAATGAGTTGCACTTTTGTAACTTTATTCAGTTTCTAATGATATGTACCGTAATTTCGGGTGTATAGCCCGCAGATCAAACAATTCAGTTTGGACCCAGAAATTTTATTCAGTATTTGAAGACCAATATTTACTGTGATCTAAAAAGTTACATTTTATTTTTAAAAATTTCTGTTTCGAAACACGATTGTTTGATTCGCGGGCTATACACCGGAAATTACGGTAATTTGATTTATTTCATCACAATATTGCTGAAAGATGGATTTTCAACATATACAGGGTGATTCAGCTCGTCGGTGACAAACTTTAAGGATCGATAGAGCACACCTAGACGAACATTTTTGAATAGGGAATGTAGGGTCCCTGACGCGATGGTAAGGCGCTAGGCGCTTTCGAAAATTTGGGTGCCGAAATTCGAAACGTCATAAAAACTAGGGAAATGGTTAGATTTTCTTGCTTGTTGCGTCGAAATGATTCTGTTTGTTTAGACTTTCTTCAGTACCAATTTGATAAGCGTATCTCTTAAAACATGGATAGGGGGCGCTGCAGACTTTGGAGAGCTAGACAACAACTTTAAGCCCGTTATTTTGATAGTTTAACACATGCTCGCCAAAGTTTATACTCTAACTTAAAGTTTGAACCCAAAAGTAGAGCCCTGCAAAAAGCGTAAGAGCCGGAATAAAATGTCAAAGTACAGGGTGGTCGAAACTCGAAGGCTCCTAAGAGATAAACAAACAGATTTCTTGACTTATGGCATGCATTTTCATGATTCTGTTTGCTGGGGCTCTCTGAAACTCAGTTGAACGGTACAAAAAGAAACATCGATAGGGGGCGCTTTGGGCAAAAAACATAATTCGTTGACATTTCGGACGCTAACTGGAAACGGGGCGCTACGATCAGTTAGTAATAATGAAAACACATTTTCTACCTCTGCTCAACACTTCTGAATAAATTTAGACCAAAAACATCAATGATACTGGAAATTTATTTACAAAAAATAACACTACAGAAGATGCTCGAAATTTCGACCTTGGGCCATGATGCAGGCTTCGCACCTCCGTCGCATTGAGGAGTGTGTGTTTCCAACAATGACAGGAGTATCTCTGATCTGCCCTGCAGCTGCCACAATGCGCGCCACAAGTTCTTCAGCACTGCTGACAGGTGTATGGTATACCTCGGCCTTCAGGTAACCCCAAAGGAAGAAATCCAAGCAGGTGAGGTCTGGTGATCGGGCAGGCCAGTGAACTGGACCCCCACGCCCGATCCACCGCTGGCCATACCTTGCGTTTAGATGGAGACGCACGTCGTTCGTGTAATGGGCCGGAGCTCCATCGTGCTGGAACCACATCTGGCGACGCGAACCTTCGGGTACGTGCGCCTCATCCAGAAGCTGCGGCAGCACTTGATCCAGGAAAATCAGGTAATTTCCACCTGTCAGCCGTTCAGGTAACAAATAAGGGCCAATGAGGCAATCCCCCAGAATGCCGGCCCACACATTTACTGAGAAACGCTCCTGGGCTGCTCGGCTTCTGGTTTCATGTGGATTTTCATCACACCACACATGACTGTTGTGGGCGTTCCACATTCCCTCCCGGCTGAAGGTGGACTCGTCCGTAAACAAAATGCTGTTTACAAAACGGGGATCCCTGGATCTCATCGCCAAGTACCATCTTGAGAATTCCACTCGAGGGCCAAAATCCTGCTCTCTGAGCAACTGCACCCGCTGGATGTGGTAGGGGTGCAGATTCCGGGAACGTAAGATGCGCCACGCAGTTGCTTGCGAAATGCCAACATGTCTGGCGATATCTCTCGTGCTAAGACCTGGGTTGTCCTCAACCAGGTTAAGCACAGCCTCTTCGTTGTCGGGGGTGCTCACTGATCGCTCCCGTTCAGGCCTGCCTCCGTCGAAAGATCCCGTTGTGGACAACCTCTGGTGTACTCGAGCGAAGAAGGCATGGCAGGGGATTTGCCTGTTGGGGTAACGCTCGGCGTACAACCGCTGAGCGGCTCGTCCATTACAACCAGCAGCGCCATACGCCAAATGCATGTCAGCCAATTCAGAGTTTGTGTACCGTTCCATCCTACTACCGATCTGCAGACAAGTAACCCGAAGCTTAAGTAGGTACCGCACGTTCAAAAGACGCGTCTGCGCATACAACTACGTCATCTCGCGTTGTCGTCTACGCATTATGTATCTTTTGCATATCGATATGGTACGATATCTTTTGCATAAATCAGCAAAAAGCACCTTATGTAAATTTTATTGCGCGCATTGTGCATGATTGAAACCAGCTATGTTTGTTAAAAAAAACAAACAAACTGCAGTTTTAATAGCTTCTTATGATAAGTAAATTACTCTCTTGTTTTGTTTCTAACTGATCGTAGCGCCCCGTTTCCAGTTAGCGTCCGAAATGTCAACGAATTATGTTTTTTGCCCAAAGCGCCCCCTATCGATGTTTCTTTTTGTACCGTTCAACTGAGTTTCAGAGAGCCCCAGCAAACAGAATCATGAAAATGCATGCCATAAGTCAAGAAATCTGTTTGTTTATCTCCTAGGAGCCTTCGAGTTTCGACCACCCTGTACTTTGACATTTTATTCCGGCTCTTACGCTTTTTGCAGGGCTCTACTTTTGGGTTCAAACTTTAAGTTAGAGTATAAACTTTGGCGAGCATGTGTTAAATTATCAAAATAACGGGCTTAAAGTTGTTGTCTAGCTCTCCAAAGTCTGCAGCGCCCCCTATCCATGTTTTAAGAGATACGCTTATCAAATTGGTACTGAAGAAAGTCTAAACAAACAGAATCATTTCGACGCAACAAGCAAGAAAATCTAACCATTTCCCTAGTTTTTATGACGTTTCGAATTTCGGCACCCAAATTTTCAAAAGCGCCTAGCGCCTTACCATCGTGTCAGGGACCCTACATTCCCTATTCAAAAATGTTCGTCTAGGTGTGATCTATCGATCCTTAAAGTTTGTCACCGACGAGCTGAATCACCCTGTATATGTGCGTATATATATCCCTGTTCTCAAACAAATTTTTTAAAAATTATTCATTTATGTTTAATAAAGCATATATATATTGTTTATACACTTATAGAAAATACATATAGTAAATTTTATGATATTATGTCAATAATGTCTAAAAGTAAAGAACTTATCTAATAGTATGTAACGAAAAATTTAACATCTGGTGTAATGACAACAAAATTTTATAATTGTTTTACTTAATTTGGATGAATGAAAAAAGCTTACATGTTTATATTTTATTGAAGTACAGGTGAAAATGCCACAAAGACATTCCTACCTCAACAACCACTGAGTATGTCACATTCACACTACAGATGATTTTTTTTTCTTTTTGATCTTTCGGGTTTGATTTCAGATGGTAATGAATTAATTAGTTTTGTTAGAAGTGTCATTGCAGTCAGCATATTAGGCTCACTGTTTTTTTTTTATATAATTTGATTTGATTGACTCGGTGAACAACAATATTTAAAGGGACCATTTCATGACTTTTCAATTAAAAGCTGATTTATAAATTCATCATGTTGTTTAGTTATTATTATCGTCTTAAGATAATAAGTTGATATTAAAATTTTTAAATGCAGTTTGTTTATTATTTGAACAGTTGAATGTATTTTTCAGTAAGAGTGGGCTGTTGATTTTAAGTCGGCTGTTGAGCAATGTAGTGTTGGTAAAGGAACTGGTACTATTTAATTTAATTTTTATTTCTGTAAATAATATTTGTTATTTTATTATTGTATGTATTATATTTAAGCAAGAGTAGAAATACACGATATCTTAGTCATTGTAGTACATCTTAGCATGAAAAGCTTCAATATTTATCATTAAACATTCACATTTTATGAAAATTTTGTTAAAATTGCTCATATTTTCACTATTTTTATTTTATAACTATTGAAAAGATATTTTTACGTACAATTAAAAAAAGTAATAACAGCCTGCCTTCGGTTAATAATAAATTTTTGATTAACACATTATTTTTCACAAAATTCTTGATTTTAAGAATTCACAAGATTAAACACACTCTTAGCATTTAAACATGACAAACAACAATAAATAATAATCTGCCTACATTATTTGTCACATATACATTATTTGAAACTTATTTAGTGATTTTATATTGAAATGACTTTTTTTTTATGCAGTCTTTGAATATAGATCTGTCATTAAAAACATTTTTAAAAAAAATTCAAAATTTAGATTTTTTTTTTTATCTTAAAAAATATTTTACTTGTAATCACCTTTAATTTCCTTGATCCTGTCTTAAAATGAGCTATAAACATACCCAGTTTCATTGAAATTTGTGACAGTGAATTAAATGTCTTAGGCGAACTGACATGAAATGACTCTGCTTGATTTGATTTGAAATACGCCTCAAAATATTTTTAAATATGAAATACTACTAAAAACACCCAAAATCCCACTACTTTTATTTCAGAATCAGGTAAAGGACACCTTTAAGTATATCCCCCACAAAAAATAAATTTAATAAAAATACCGCCTTTTGTTAATAATGCTATTTTAGTTAATGCATTATTTTTCATAAAAAAATTACGACTTCAAAGATTAAACATTTTTTTAGACACACTTAAAATGTTATATAAGCGTAACAGTATTTTTTTTCATAAAATACGTACCCTATATATTATGCATAAATTATTTGAAGATGATTTGTGGAATAGATATTGAAATATGATCATATTTATGTCATGCTACATTTGAAAATCGAGCAGTCAAGAATGCCAACTGATGGCAGTTTTTCAAAATTTTGACAATTTTTTTCTCAGAAACTATTTGACCAAGGAGTAAAAAAAAATACTGGGAATCATATCTTAATAAAAGGAACAAACTCACGCAGTTTCATCAAAATCTGTGATGGTGGGTTACATGCCTGCCTGAACTGACATGGAATGACCCGAAATGGAGCAAAATTAAAAATTTATATAATTTTAAAGATTTTAAAATTAAATATAAACTTAACGATAAAGTTTATTATTTGCTTCTTAAAATTTTAATTTTATGTAAAATAATGTAAATTATGATCACATTCTGCCTAAATGTCTATGGACATAGTACTCACATGGGCATGTACACAGATATGTACATGCCATGGCAACAGACGTGATAATTTCAAGCATTTCTTCTTTTGAAAGAACTAATTTTGAGCCATACTTTATAAAATTGATGTAGTCTATTCTATACAATGCTAATTTACATTATTTCCAAGTATTGATAGCAACGTACATTGTTTTATCCTTCTTTTAGAAAGCACAGTTGTGATCCTATGATTTGGGCGGGACAATCTACAATTATTGCAAAACCAAAAGGCAAACAGCCATATATCCTTAAACCAAACCTTTACTTTTGACTTCTTTGTACAAAATGGCTGTAAAAGAGTTTATAACAGCATTAAAATGTTATTGTGCTGGCATTAGATCAGTTTGTATGAAAAATTTTAATCTGTCCACAGACGGGACACAAAAGTTAGTACCAATAATAAATTAAGGAAAAAATAATTATTTTTCTAAAAGAAAGAAAAATATATTATTGAACAGCGTAAATATACCACTTATGTATATTTTAACTAATCGTTGGGGGCCACTGTAATACGTACCCATCATGGATATATATTATATAAAATATGAAAATAAAACATGTGATATTTGCTAAGCATTGTACCATGTTATTTTATTCATAATTTAATTTATTTGGACTTCCTTAAATATAATTAATATAACCCCTTAAGCTAATAGTATTACTTTTTGTTGCATTAAAATATCTCAGATTGTTGATTTTCTGTAAGCAGGTAAACGTTATTGGTTTACAGTGGTTTATATTGGTTTAAAATATATCTTTGAATTGAAATTTGAATGAAATACAGGGTCATGAAAAATCGAAGAGTGTGAAAAATAGAATTACAAATATCTTGGCAACTAGTTATCCGATCGAGTTCATTCATGATACAAAATTTGTGTTTTTTTATTGTCTTTTATATTCACTCCTTCAAATACACAATTTCGAAAATTTTTGTATACCTTTTATCAGAATGAATATTTCAAGAGTCCGAAAAAAATAGTTCCGGTTAATCGAGGTTACTGATATTCTATAGGCTTCGTCCCATTATTACTCCCAAAGTACACACTGAATTTCAAGTCTCTATCTCAATTTGTTCGGGAGATAGAGCGATTACAGACACACAGACATACAGACGGACGGACAAATATTTTTTCAAAAAATATGATTTTCGGAATCTCCAGTGTCTGAAACGTGTAAATCCGTCAAAAAAATTTTCGATTTTTAAAACGATTACAAGACTTAACCTATACTACGTATGATGGGTAAGTAAAAAGTGCTAACTTGGTAGTTAGCTTTAAAAAGGATATTTTTACATACATACTTGTAAAACCAGACTAGTGACTGTCGACAGACATCAGATATCGCTGTCTGTGAGCATACCTAATTTTTTCTTTTACTTTTTTATATCTTTTCACATGTAAATATATCTAAAAGTTTATTTTTTACTCCTTTCAATTGAATTTTGTGTTAAAATTATACTGAATAAACACAAATTGGTAGTAACTGCATATTGTACGTTTTTTGATAATGACCCTTATATAAAATTAAATTTTAAAAAATCTATTTATTCCTATATTATCGTGATTCTTTTATAGGACTTTATTCATTAGCCTAGTGGTAAGGGGTGGAAGAAAGGCCTAATTCGGAAATAGCTAGGAAAAATCTAGAAATTGTTTTAAAACCTTTAGTTTAGGTCTAGAATGAACATACTAAGTTCACCCCATCGTACTAGGTGACCTTTAGCCGCTATGTACAGATTTATAGTCGGATACAATAACAATATCTCAAAACAGCTAACTCTATCAAAAAAAATTGTATATACAAATATTGTAGAGCATAAAATTCTAAGCAAAATGAGTACCCGCACTTAATATCTTTGTTGTAATGTTTGTTAAGTTATTAAACTCCCAAATCTACTTCAAAGTTTTGTCTAAATCACTAATCAAGAGCTTGAAGCCAGAAAAGATCAAGTTTTCAGCCCACAATGCCACTAATTTTTATAAGCATGTTTTATTTATATTTATTGAGGCCTTCAGGATGTTTTCGTAATTATTTTAAACTTTATTTTGGAGCTTTAACCGCTACGGGCAAAGTAATAACTAAAAAATGCATTTTTTTCATATATTTAAGCACGTTACACAAATGATTCATAAATGATAGGAAATATTGCAGATGGTGAATATATTATACACACTGCACGTGGTACTATGCATATAGTTCCAGAGAGATTTTTTGGGAGTAACTTTCTCTTTATCAGGATTTTTGAAATTTTGTATAAATTGAAGATCTTACTGGAATATGTTATGTAAAGAAAAGAAAATTTCGAGAAAATTGACTGTTTGTTCTTCAAATCAACATTAAATAATCGTATTTTATAGATACTTTATTTTTTTTTTAATCAGCTGCCTAAGAATTCGCAAAAAAATTATTAAATTCTAAAAGTCTATATACCATTATACACTGGTGGAAATTAATTTATGAAACCGCGGTTTTTAACAAGAACTTCTATAATATTCATTAGAAATTAATTAAATTTCATGAGATATACATAGTATGTATAACAAATGAGTTACAAAAATAAAATTTCATACATAATATTAAACAAAAACAAAAAGTAAAACATTAGATTTTCGTAATACGCAAACGTGGAAATTGATTTATGAAATATCACATTTAATTGGCTATTCCGACGTAATATGACGAAAATTAGCATAAAACAAGGTAGCGTGACATACACAGAAATCATAAAAAACGTTATATTTTGGAAGCAATACGTTTCAGTTATGCTTTTCACGATGGGTAAACGAAAAGTGTTGTCCGAGGAAGAAAAGAGCTAAAATCAATGCATATATAGGATGTGTAAAGTCTGTTCCAGAAATTAGTAAAATTAATTAAAAGATCAGTTGGTGTGATATATAACTATAGAAAAGATCCAGTAAATTATGGCAAAAATTTTAACAGAAATGCAATCCACGTTTAAGTAAGAGAGAGAAAAGTGGTATTCTTCAACTTGCATCGAAAGTCGGCCACACTTCAAAGAAGATATTTGTACAGATCTATCCTTTCCTGTTACTTCTAGAAGAGTTAGGCAAATTTTACATTCTTCACGAAGCTTGAGATGATAGAAAATGAAGTCTGATCCAAAATTACTTCTGCATCACAAGCAAAAGCGTTTGCAGTATTGCGATAAGTACATGACAATGGGTGACAATTTTAACAAAGTCATTTTCTCCGTCGGAAAAAGACTTAATTTAGATGGCCCGGAGGGTTTGACGTATTATTGGAACGACCTCCGAAAAGAATCAAAATCTACATTCAGCAGAAATTTTGATGGCGGAAGTTTGATGATCTGGGCAGCGATCGCTTACGATGGCAAAAATGAAATTGTATTTTTAAACGGTCGCCGGACTTCTTTTGATTACAGTTTTGTTTTAGAAAATCCCCTTCTTCCATTTGCATGGCAATATTACGGTTTAGATTACATCTTCATACAAGACAATGGAACTATTCACATTTCAAATGCAATGAAAGATTGGTTTGACGAACAGAATATTGTTCTTTTAGATCGTCCACCTATTAGTCCTGATCTGAATACCATCGAAAACGTTTAGGGACAGCTTGTTTGAATGATCTATGCAAATGGGATTCAGTACACATCACTTATAGAATTAAAAGCTTCAATCTGTCAAAACAGGAAATTAATTGATCAGAAATACATTCAAAATCTTGTTTTATCAATGCCATCTAGAATAAAAGAAACTCTGATGAATACAAGCGGCTTTACTAACTATTAATTTCAATTAAATGTGATATTTCATAAATCAATTTCCATGTTTTTATGTTATTAAAATCTAAATTTTGACCTTATGTTTTAGTTTATTAATATATATGAAATTTTAATTTTCTAACCTTTAAGACCCTTTCGGATTTCTATCTCTTTTCACATCTGCAGCTGCATCTTCATGGCGCAATCTTCAATTCGAATGGAGGGGGGGGGGGGTCATAAATGAAGCCGATCTCTTTCTAGACTCGCGCACACCATAATTCTTCGCAGAAGGAATTGAAAAGTTGCCAAAACGTTGGCAGACGATTGTAAATTTGAACGAAAATTACTATCCTCATTATCTTTGCTGTTTTCGTATGTATTTGTCATTTTACTGCAAAAATATTTTTGGCGGAAAACTTTTTACTCAATGTAATAATACGTGTTTTTTAAAAAAAGAAAAAATAATAGTTATTCTTTAATATTTTGTAGCATCATTTTACAACAACACGAACTCGCTTTGCCAAGCTAGCTACAAGTGGTTCACAATGTTTTCTGCCCATACCATGACCATGTGGACTTTATGCTAGAAGGAAGCTCAACTTTGCTTTTTGGCGCAATATCTTGCTGTCTTTTCTTCATTATTCACCACAAATTCTCTATTCGATATAAATCCGAAGAATTAGCCGGCCAGGGAAGTACGTTAATTTGGTGTTAGTTAAGCCAGTTCTTGCTGGGCACCGACCTGTGTGAAGGTGCTAAATCATGTCGGAAAATAAAATCATCACCATACAGATCTTCCTACGATTGTATCATGAGATGGTCAATTATTTCTTGATATATCACACAATTAATCCTTTCATTAACGATACATAGACTTCCAGGACCATCTGCAGTCATGCAAGGACATACCATTACAATAGCTGCAAATTTCACTCATCGTTTCATGCAGTCCTTGTCATATGGTTCTTGCTTCCTTCGCCATACACGAACATCTTGATCACCATATGTTAAGCTAAACACACTCTCATCACTAAACAATATATTTCTATAATCGTCCAAACCCCATAAAAGCCTTTTTTGAGCCACTTCACTTTTTCCCTTTTCTGTTTAATAGGCATGAGGGTCTTTATCTTTGACACACGAGATTGAAATCCACGTTTATGGAGACGTCTTTGTGTTGTAGCTTTACTCACGTCAACACCGTGTTCTTTCCACTTTCGATGCAAATATCTTACACTTCTAAAACGGGTTTTTTTAGCAATGTTCTTTAGCTTTCTATAATCTCTCTGAGTACTTTTTGGCATTCGACCGTTATTCAGATACTTGCTTTCAAAATATCCGTCGTTAAAATTCTGCTTTATTGCTCGAGTAACACTTGGTTGAGAACATTTTAAGTAACTGGCGATATGCTATTGATTACGACCTTGTTTATGCATATCAATAATACGATGCTTTGTAAACTCCATCATGTCGGAAGAACGACCCATGTTTCACACAAAATGGAAACAATGATGATGCAAAGCGCTTTTATAACTTAAGAAGAAGTCACGCAGAAGCTAATTTTATGCTTAATTTATGCAACCATCCGAACCAATTAGAAAAATTCATAAATATTCTAATTTTTTGAACCACCTAATTTAGTATTCTAATATTTTGGATAATGAAAATAATTTTACAAAAATACAATATCTACTCAAAATTTAATCTTTTACAGTTTTAATTTTCTTTAACAATATGCAGATTTATTAAAACATAAATCGTTGTTGTTTTTCAATTGTACTACACTGAAATAAAGCTAAATGCAATTCAAATATAAATTAAATTAATTATTCTAATTTTTTGACTTGGAGTTGTAGATTCAAGCTGGAATTTTATTTATATTTTATAACGAAAATACAAAAATTTCAAAAGATTGAGTTTGATATTGACTCTTTTGGAAAAATATTTAGGGAATTTATTAGTTGGTCACTTCGAAAATGTTTCATTAGAAAGAGGCGCCCCACCAGTGGCCGAGAGGTTCTGCTCTCGAAGCTGGTAGACGAGAGGTGCTGGGTTTGAACCCAATCGCGCCCGTCGGCCTAATCGTTCGGAGTTTTCGTGGTTTTCTTCTAACCTTGGATTTCCAAACGTTAATACGGGTTAGGTTCCCTTAGAAAGACTTCCACGAAGGGCACCCCCCTTTGGCCTATATCCCACGTGTTGATAATTGGCCGTCATAAACACAAACCAAACAAATCATTAGAAAGAGTTAAATGAAAAATAGTCCAGCCAATAGAGACCGTATAGGAGCTCTACCTAGCAACATTCATGGTAGTTCTGGAAAAAAGCTTACAATATGTTTTTCGGTCGCTGAATCCGAATTTTTAACTTCCCACCAAAATTTCCCCCGGCAACCCTCCCCCCCCCAAATTTTGGTAAAATGCCCCCAAAAAAGGTTTTTCTTTAAAAAATCAATTTTTTTTATTGTTTTAGGGAAAAAATGTCTAGAAATTCAGAAAGTAGACAAAATTTTCAACAAATTAGATACATGACATTATGACTTAGGATGAAAAGAAAGGGGGGATCTGCCTCGGAACATGCGCGCGGTGCTGCGTGAACTAAGTTGCGCAATTCCACTTAACCACTCACACGTTTACATTCGCCCTCCCATCTCCCCTCCTAACTTTCTCTATAAGGTTTACTTTAAGTTTTTTGGGTCGCTGATTCCGAATTTTTAACTTTCCCCCGAAATTTCCTTCCCTCGACCAACGCCCCCCCCCCCCCCCAAATAGTTGTTTTTAACTTAAATTTCTTATTTTTTAAGGGGAAAAGCATTACGATATTCAGAAACTAGACAAAATTTGCAACAAATAGGATATATGACATTATGACGTAGGATGAACGGGGATGGAAAGGGCTGCCTCTGAATATGCACTGCGGCGATATGTGCACTAAGTTATGAAGTCCAGGCAATAGGGGATTTTACCTGGCAAAATTAATACTAGTTCTGGATTTCGACTCACTTTATGTTTTTTGGGTCGCTGAATCCGAATTTGTAACTTCCCACCAAAATTTCACCCGGCAACCCCCCCCCCCAAAAAAAAAAAAATGATTTTTTGAAAAAATTTGGTTTTTAAGAAATAATGTCATGTATCCTATTTGTTGCAAATTTTGTCTAGTTTCTGAATTTCGTAATGCTTTAACCCTAAAACAATAAGAAATTTAAGTTAATAACAACTTTTTTTTTTTTGGGGGGGGGGGGGGTTCGGTGGGAAAATTTTGGGGGTAAGTTAAAAATTCGGATTCAGCGACCCAAAAAATTTAAAGTAAACCTTGTAAGGAAAGTTTGGAGGGGAGATGGGAGGGGGAATGTAAACATGTGAGTGGTTAAGTGGAATTACGCAACTTAGTCCACGCAGCACGGCGCGCATGTTCCGAGGCAGATTCCCCCTTCTCCTTCATCCTAAGTCATAATGTCATATATTTAATTTGTTGCAAATTTTGTCTACTTTCTAAATTTCTAGATACTTTTCGCCTAAAACAATAAAAAAATTATTTTTTTTAATAAAAACCTTTTTGGGGGGGCTTTTTATCAAAATTTGGGGGGTTGCCGGGAGAAATTTTGGTGGGAAGTTACAAATTCAGATTCAGCGACCCAAAAAACATAAAGCAAGCTGATTTCCAGAACTACCATTTATTTTGCCAGGTAAATTTCCCTATTGCCTGGACTAAAAGAGTTTTATAGGATTAGTAACAGTAAGTAGAGGGTGACCAAGAAAATAATGTGAGTTGTTTCTTAATCATTACAATTTAAAAATGTACTTTTATTTTTTAATACTTTCTTGGAATAATTTAAAGAGTAACCAATACACTTTTATATTTATACATCCAAACAACCATTTAGACTTGAGGACTAACCCACTTATTCCTGTCATAATTGTAATGATCCAAAATAATGCAACATAATTTGAACCATCTCTTTCAGAAATTCATTCTATTTTCTTTTTCCTATTGAAATTTATTGGAACTTTATAGTCTAGTGTTCTCTCCCACATAATGAAAATATTTTCGAGTACCTATAACACATTCTCTAATGAACTCTTTCATTGCTTTCTTCTTCGTGTAAGAAATAATCATTTTGCACTTGAATTGGGGGACTCAAATATCTTCTTTTTATGTCAAGTTTATATTTATCGCAAAGACATTCCATTAATTGTGAATGAGGGTAAAAATATATAATACAATTATCCTGTAATTAAAATATCATAGTCAAAAGCATGGCAAAGCTGAATGCTGAGAAAATCAGAATCATCAGATAAATCATGCCTATATTGTTTTACACTTCTTGAGTTCTTTTTCCAAAGCATTTAAGGAATGTCAGATGAATCAAGCTCTTTACATTAATGAACACATAAATATGCGAAGAGTTTAAATGAAACATTCGAAGTACGGTTCAGTTATTAATTAATTTCTTTTTCGGTGAAACATATGCATTTAAAGACTTATCTTTATGTAGTTAAAGTATCGTCTTTTTAACTCAAAAGCTGCAATATTGTGTAACATATTTAATAAAGTAACATTGGAAAAGTTTTGAATTTAAACATAAAAGCAAATTTATTTAGAATCACTCAGTTTCATTGTCATTAAAAGACACTGAACTTTATATAAAAATAGTAAAAAGTTTAAGTTGTAAAAAGAAATCAATAATTTACGGGGGAAATTGCCGCAAAATACAGAGTAGTGATAAGACAACCTGACGTCAAAATCTTCAAAGAAATCTTCAAATAATCTTCAAAGAAGAGGAAAATCTATTAGTCAAAATGTATAGTCGTCCAAAAAAATGATACATCATTTTCTCAATCACCAAATAGTCACCGTAGCAAAAGAGATTGAAATGCGACTATTTTGAACAACTTGGCGGAATGAGCTGTAATTTTGGATTTGCATATTTGTAGCTTTTAGAAATGCATTTCTGTTTAAAAATGTATAGGTTACACTTACTGTTTCATTTTGAAAAAATGTATTTTTTTAATTAATTTTTGAAAAATATATGAATTGTAATCGATGAATTTTTTAACAGAAATTGATTTTTTAAAGCTTCAAATATGCGAATACTTAAAATTACAGCTTATTGCATCAAGTAGTTTTTGAGTTTCCTCTTTATAAGCTGTTTTGTAACGGTTAGAAATGAATTTAACATCAAAGGTCTTACACTTAAAACCTTCATAATTCCTAAAGTACTTGGTCAAATGACTTCCCGTTTAGTATTCTAAGATGAAATTTACCAAAATAAACAAATATTATGCCAATTTGAATCGAAAATTTCAGAATTTGGTACAAATACAGTTGAAGATGATACCCTACGCTTAATTTGTATTTTATATAAATTGTAAGAAGACATAATTTCCAGTATATCCGTATGATGTCTATATCCGTTCTTTTCTCGAAGATTAAAATGTATATTGTCTTGCTGTTTTTTTTTTACTTTTTGTGGTTCTACAGTCATCAAAAAAAGGGGGAGAGCTCCTCCTACTAACTCTACCGCGAATCTGTACAGAACTTTAAAATTTCCAATTCTAACATTTATATTTGATATCATATTAGGATTTCTTCGCAAAATTTATCTTTGGAAATAAAAAGGAGATGTCATTTGATCAAGTAGTTTAGGAATTATGAAGGTTTAAAGTTTAAAAATGATTTTAACATTAAGAATTACAAACATTTCATAACAGATTGCAATGACGGTACATTTTTTTAAGCATAACTCAAAAACTAATTGGCATAATGAGCTGTGAATTTTTATTCGTACATTTGAATCTACTAAAAATTGATTTCTGTTTCAAGAAATTCGTTCGTTACAATTCGTATTTTCTTCGAAAATTAATTAAAAGGAATTTATAAATATATATACTTGAAAATATTTTTTAAAAGAATTGTAACATATGAATTTTTTTTTTTTTTTTTTTTTTAAGTGAAATCGATTCCTAGAAGAATTCTATGAATTTCAATTATTCCAGAATTATTCTTTATTTTGTACATTCGTAATTTGTTTTTATATTTAAAGAAAATGAAATAAACTTTCTTTAAATGTAACCAATAAAATTCAGCATATTTTAATAATCCAAAATATTAAAATTATTCCTGCTTGGTCACAAAGTTGTAAAATATCAACAATTGAGTCAAAAATATAACTGTTCAAAGCTTTTTTTTTTAATTATTTATATTAACATAAATTCATTCATGTTTTTACAGACTTTCGAAGAATCTATTTTTTACAAAATAAAATAATTTCTGTTTTGCATACTGTACGTAGCACTACAGTCTCTTATATCATCTCATTTTTAACTACTTCATTTTTAAGACGATTTTCAAATCTTCTCATTTTAAATTCATAGTAATTGAACAGATACGGAGACTCTACAGGGTGATTACAATTAAAGTCCCACTTTCAAAATGCTGTAAAAAAAGAACCACTGGTCAGAATGACTTGAAATTCGAACTGAATATACTGGAAGAAGGGGTAACGATAGGGCATCTTTCTATTCTAAAAAAAGGTAACTACCGCTGTCACCGCCGCCGCCGGTTTTGAATTTTTTGTGACCGGAGGTCTTTCTTCGTTAATATTAAGAAAAATAATGTATTCAAAAATATGAAAATCGGTGGTTTTATACAGAAATGTTTGATAAACACGCTGATGCAGACAGTTTTCAAATCGAAGAATTATTTTAAGAGATACTTAATGCTAAAGTTGGGCAAAATCGTTCCACTAAAAAAGTTTTACAGCAGCAAAAACTATTCATATCATTTTATGCGTTAGAATTTGCCGGAGTGCAGATTGCATTAATTTTTTTATTTTGACTCATTTTTTGAGGTTTTATTTCTATTTTAAATTCAAATTTTCAGCATTTCTAGAGATATTTTTTACATTATTTTAGAAAATGGTATTAATTTATACTATTGCCAAATGTATAAACAGCGCAAACAATAATGTTTGCTTCAAATTAAAAATTTATTTACACGTGACTATTATAAACAGAAAAAATCATTTGGAATTAGAATTAAATAATTATGTACAAAAAGCAGGAACTTATTAAAAATTACGTCATAAAAAGTATACACTTGAATTTTAAAAGAGAAAGAATATTGTAAAATAATAAATTCATTAACATGCGTTAGAAGTCTTAAATAGGAGAAATTACGTCATATTTACGACACATTATAGTTATTACATAAAATGAACACAAAATAATATCGTAAAACAGTTTAAATTTAGAAATCGCGCTAGACATTTATTTGATATTTTGAGAGGATCTTTTCAACTATTTTTGTTAGGAAAGCGTAAATAATATTTCATTTCTAACAAAAGCATTTTCACGTGAATATTGAAAAGAGGAAGAATAGCTTGGTAAAAATTACGTCACATTAAAAACGATTAATTTAAAATGTCTCATTTAAAAGAACTTTCTTTTCGCTTTGTTAAAAAATACCAGGAGACAAAGACTCTGTTTACTTAATTCCTTTTATATTAGCTTATTTTGAAATGTTGTTACACGTGTCTACGTTATTAAGTTATTTTTATTTCGACGTTTTATTTGTATTTTTATTAATGTTGTACTAATTTATTTGTTCTTTCGTTATTTAAAATAAAAATTATGTCAATTTGTATAATTTGGCGAGTGGTTTGGCGATTTATATAATTTGGCGAAATTGGTCGACGGGATAATCAAGTAGTACCGCAGCGGATTTGGCGTTAAAATTCCCCAATCAAAGAGAAATGAATAGAAATTCGTTTATAGGGAGATCGCCACTGTTTTTTAAATTATAATTCAATCTTTCGAAATCTTTTTAAAGCCGATCAAATTAGTGTGCATTTAGAGTCTGCGGTGTCTAGACGGGGGTTGGCGAGCGTAGCTCGTAGGGGGCCGAGCCCCCTAGTAAGAAAAAAGTTCCAAAGTGTATTATTAAGCGGCATACTATGCAAATTAAAAGACACTCATGCACACAACAAATTACATGTGGTATAAAAACGCGGTGTATGTGGCGTTCCCTTCATATTGCATCTGAGCAGCTTGTCATTAGTCTCTGAATGAAGGATCGCGCTCTGCTGGTGAAGCTCTTTTACAAGAACGGCGACTGTGCGCTTGCAGCTTTAAAGAAATACCGATCATTAAATGATATGAAAAAAGGCTGTGTTCCGATGTCTGCCAGGGGTCTGAAGAATATGATTCAGAAATTCGAGACGAGACGGGTTGTTTTGAAGTGAAATGTGGAAGAGGGAGGAAATCAATTGCTTCGACGTCAGTAGATGTAGCCACAGCATTAGAGGAAGAGACGAACAGCGGTGTGCAAACGTGCAATGTATGGGGATTCCCCGATCTTTAGACATGCCTGTGAGCACAGTGCATAAAAATATACGCAATATCCTGCATTGCCATCCTTACAAAATTACCCATGTTTAGGAGTTGCTTCCAGCTGACCTGCCACGAAGACAGACGTTTGCTCTGGAATTTCTCGCTCGCATGGAAGTGGAAAATGAATGGCCATGGAACATTTTTAGACAGACGAAGCCCATTTCCATCTCCAAGGGTTTGTCAACACACAACATTGCAGAATATGGGCAAAAGAATATCCATTCGCAACTCAACCAGTATCGATGCATTCGCCAAAGGTAACTGTATGGTGTGTGGGTTGTCGGCATCGTATATGGTAGGGTATTTTTTTTTTCGAGATGGATCCTGCAGGTCCCATTACCTGTACCGTGAATGGTAAACGGTATGAGAGTCCTTTGCGCAACCAGGTCATTCCAACACTTCAACAGCGTGCATGTCTGGATAGAATCATTTTCATGCAAGATGGCGTCCCTCCGCACATGCAAAGCCAGTCATGCAACTGATCAAGAGGCATTTCGGAAATGATCGACTTATCAGCCGTCATTGTCCAACAGCCTGGCCTCCAAGTTCACCAGACCTCAATCCTTGTGGCTTCTGGCTGTGGGGGTATCTTAAAAATGTTTTGTACAGTGGCCTGATTGCAAATTTATCGGAATTGAAAGCACGGATTACGCAACACATTCACAACGTCACCCCTGAGAAACTCTGGTCAGTTGTGTAACATGCTGTTTATCGGTTTCAACTTGTGGCGAATAATGGTGGACAACATAAGGAACCTGTCTGGCACACGTCTAGCAATAATTAAAAACCGAATCATTCTGTGCTTTTTATACGATTTTTGACCCAAGGACAGTTAAAATCCTAATCATTATGTGCTTGTTATGCGGTTTTGTCCAAAGGACAATTAAAAACCAATTTTTCCCGTCCAATGTGGTACGACCTTGCCGTGGTGGATGGGCTTTCCACTAACAGTACCACAACTGTTGACGGATCTAGAAGTCATTTTATCCGTCAAACAACCGAAACACTCATGCACAGTGAACAGTACGGTTGGTTTTCTGTTCAACTCATCCCAAGCAGCAAATAATCCCTGGCCGAGCTTCCCCGGATGTCTTAATTTGACTATGTTTCGCCCGACTAATGTCACCCCTTGAGGTCGGCGGGAAAGACTTTTTGTGACTCCCGGCAAAGCAGATAAGGAGCGTCGCATCCCGATTATTGAATCAGTTTTGAAGCTTTTGCCCATTTGTTTTCGTTCATTTGGTCACTTGGTAATCTTTTTCCGACAACATTCCAATATCATATGATATTTTGCCGATTAGTCAGCGATATCATACAGCAAAATTTGTAAGGTGTAATTTAAAAGTAAGAAAGCTCGTTTAAATTCAAAGGATAAATATTACTAATCGGCAAAATTCGTGCCAATAAAATGCAAAAATATTTACACGTCGATTACATAACCAATTAAAAAGTTTTTAAAAAATTGTTTTTGTTTAAAGCTTAAAAATTGCTGTTAAAGGCATTTGATATAAAAATTATACTTAATTGCAATTAAATTTTAAATTGCAATTAATTTTCTAATGTACGAAGTAAATAAAATTATTTTTAGGATTCCGTACTTAAAAAGTAAAAACGGAACCATTATAAGATCACTCCTGTGTCTGTCCGTCTGTCTGTCTGTCACAGCCATTTTACTCGTAAACTATGGAATGTGGAAAGTTCAAATTCGGGGAAGTAATAAAGACCATTGACCCACATATTTTCAGATTAATAAACATTCATAAATGTATGCAGAAAAAAAGTAGAGGGGCTAATTATGCTACTTGAAAAAAAAATCTTTTCTTTGTATATCATGTGGGGTATCCTGTGAAAGCTTTTGTAACGCTGAACTCAAAAATACATTCCTTTTAATTTTAGGTATTATATTTTCAAAGATATTGTTGAAAATGTAGCGCAAAAATATGTCCCCCCCCCCATCTAATTCCGAATCTACTGAAACTAAAATTATGAAAAACTTAGAGGTAGTAGACGTTAATATAAACCTTTCCGGAAAATTATAGCAATTACCCTAGGTCACATAGTTTTTGAGTAATTAGCATTTTTCTGTTATACACAAATTTCGATTTACGGGCATTCAGAAAAATTGTTGAGCATCGCTGAATATACCTATCGTTGCAGAAGAATAAAAGAAGTGTTGATAATGATTTTCGAAAAAAATTATCGGTAATCAGCCGAGATATTAACCCTTAAAGGTACGGTCAGTTTGGACATACACAAGAACAGGGGCGGCGTACTGTATGCCTAGTTAACAACTTTAAATGATATATATGTGTAATGTAATTTCCAGTAACAGTATAAAAGCAATAAACGTCAAATTGTTAAAAACATACTAATTTAAGGGGTCTCGGTACTCTAAAAATTGGAAAAATTGAAAAAAAAAAAAAAGACTACTTTCAACATTTAATGTCTTAAAATGTATATGATTTTAAAACACAATTTTAATTGGGATGAAAGATATAAGTATGTTCTTTCGTTTCATGTATTTAAAAAATTGCAAGATACAGAATTAGTATTTATAGGGGTCTCGAAACTGTTAGACATTTGTCGAACAAAAAATTGGCATAACAGTTTACGCGCAGGATTACAAAATAAATATTGCAACTAGAATGAAAATTTTGGTGCTTACTTAGACTTCAGATTGTAATAATTTCCCTGAACTTAAATAAATTTGTATTTAAAGCATTTTTATATTTTTAATGCAAGTTGCATTTAGCTAATACAAAATTTTGAAAATTTCAACAGTAAAATCACCTAGAAAAATATTTTTTTGAACAATAAAAAGGAAATTTTAGGTTCAGTTTATACAGACTAACATGAAATATATGTTTTGAAAATTTCATGAAAAGATTTTCAGAAGTTTTTGAAATATCCTGCGTGTTATGCCCAAAAAAGGCCATTTGGAAAATAATGGCTTTAAAGTTTCGGAAACGCCGCTTCAGCTATTGAGCGGGTATAATTCTAAAAGCCAAAACTCTGGGAATTAATGGGAATTTCAAGGAAACAATTATATCAAAATATTCAGAAAAGATAGGAGTTTAAATTCTAAAAAAAATTTAAATTTCTTAAATTTTCAAGCTTTAAGAGTCCTGCGACCGCTTAATCCTCTCCGACACGGAGTAATTCTATTCATAAACTTATGAAATAATGAAATAACACCAGAATTTATAAACGAATTTATTTGAAAATGCGAACTTGCTTATTTTCACGTACATGATAAAAGGAAAATTTTAATCAAATATTCTTGGTGTCGTTTGTCTGTTTTGGAATTAAAATTAGGTGTCCGTTTTTTAAGGGCATCGCCCTGGAAATATTTAATTAGAATGAATCGCATAAATACTGTGGGATTCGCGATAGTTTGCATTGATTGTATCTCTCAATACGCTTCGAGTGACTTTAAAAGTTAATTAAACACTTATCTGGAAAAACGCGGCACTCTCCAAGGCGGCGTTGCAACTTTGAGACCTCAATTCGAAGCGCATTTAGCACAATGCCAAATTTAAACTTTGAACAAAGGTTTTGTTTTAGCTACACTGTAGAAATAAAGGTTATTACTACCCTGAATTTAGTTTCTTGAGATGCAAAAATGAAGTTTAACTATGCACTGCTTTTATTGTCAGTGCCGAATTAAGTTCATCAGAAACAGATTAGGATAATATTAAAAAAAGAGTTATACGAATAGCTATATATTTGATATTATTTAGGTTCCATATCTCTTTGAACTTTCATGGTATACCAATTACACTTTTCTAATATATACAGTTATATCCAACCCTACGTTGTATACTTTATTACAAAGTCTTAGTATTCTTTTAGCAACGGTTTTTTTTTTTCTAATACATTTACAAATTCATATATTTATTCTACGGAACCCTTTGTGCGCGAGTAATGCTCGCACTTTACCGTTTATTTAAAGTAAAAATTACGTTCTTACCTATTGTTAATACTATTGATGTATAAATATTTTTGCACCTTAGAAAGAAGAATTAATTGTAATTTAAATTGTAATTATAATTATTTGTAATTTTTATAGTAACATCATTTAACAGCAATGTTTAGACTTTAAAAAATACTAAATTTCTTACATTTTAATTAGTTACACCCGCGATAGGTAAATATTTTTGCAATTTATAGTGGAAAATATTGCGATTTTGCAAGATATATAATTTTAATTAAAACGAACTTTCAAACATTTAAATTAATTATTCAGTATATGCATCTTACAATGAAAATTATTCCCACTTAACATTGTTTCCCAACTGCAAGGATCACATTCTTTAACACTTCTTATTTTATTATGGTTATGTATAAAAAAAAATTTTTTTTAATCTAAATAATTATTTTAATGAATACTTTATTCAGTCTTTTTTTTTTTTTTTTTTTTTTTTTTTTACTTTTTAAAATATCATAAAATTACATTTTTTATTATCTGGAACAAAAAAGATGATTTACTTCTCTATAAGACAATTTAAGTCATAACATTTAGAAAAAAATCTCAAAACTTTCTCAATTTTTTTTTATCTATCATTACAATCAATCATCTTTCATTTTATTACAGTTCTACAGTTGTATTTTCTTAATTCCAAATATTTTATATAATTAACTGCTAAAGGAATTCCTTTATTTATTCAAAATTTTTAAATTTATAATTTAAAAAATACATTTAAAGCAAATAATTGGTAGTTTTTAATTTAAGATATTTTCTCGTATTTTTCTAAATACAAAAACAGCAATTCTTATTATCAACATTTAGCAAATATATCAGTTTAATTCATTTAATTTATTAATCAGTTTAAGTTATAGTACTTATCAAAGTATATTTTTAAGTATAAATGACTATACGTAAGTAAAAAAAAAAAAAAAAAAAAAAAAAAAAGAAGAGAAAATTCGAATTTTTTATAAAGTTATTAATTTCGATTACAGTCTATTATCCAATTATCATGGAGAATCTGCAGACTTTAAACAGATTAAGGTTTATTGATTTGTGCATAAGGAATTTATTCTCACCAAAAAACAATTCTTCGGAAGTATTTTTGACTTCTATTCCCTTCGTTTGTTCGCGTAAAAGTGGAGTTTGAGTGGGGGAGTCTAAAAGTGGGGTGAAATCAAGGTTCATGATACCACATTTTACCACCAAATAACATTAAGAAGTTGCGCCTAACAATCAGATTTAAACAAATGAAATAACAAGTTATGTATTTAAATAATGTTAGTAAATGTAAGTAATTTAACCAAACCCTCTCATTGGTTTGATGGGGTGAAGGGTAAGGGTATCAAATACCTAAACAAGCAAAGACCTGCATAATTCATATGCAGATATTAACATTTGAATGCAAACTCTTCTCAGGTGATTGTTTTCTTAATTCTTCAAAGTCACTCAAAATTGAATTTTTCCGGATTTTTTTTTAACTTGCGCGATCGGAAGATATTTTCTAAACGTAATTTTTTTTTATGTTATTATTATTAAACAGTACAATCTACAAATATTTTTCACTATAACGATAAACAATATATATAGATAATATTTTTTTTTAATTCTGAAAAAATTGGAAATTTTCAATTTTTTTTAATTTTTAGTTGGTTTGCGCGATCAGAAGATAAAGTCTGATATGAGGGATTCTTTTTTGTTTTTCTTATATTTACCAATCGCAACTTTTCCGCCCTATAGCGACTTGGAAATATCAACTTCACTTTTTTTTTTGCACCACCCTAATATATATATATATACATCAGGGTGTGAAATTATAGAAACGATACAAAAATAAAGAATTGAATCGAGTTTTCTATGCAAATGCGCAAGTCTTTGTGTCAAAATTAAATACTCGGTATTCCAATAATTATTAAAGTAATAGTTTACAAGAATTGTTTATGTATTTTTTAATCTATTTAAAAATATATTTAGTTAAATTTATGCTGGAGAAAATTGATAGGAATTCAATAACTATTTGAAAACTTTGATTGGTGGATATTTTCACATATCATTTCACAACGCATTTAAAACATATTCTGGGCGCATTCGTTTAGTTCTCAAAACATTTTGACGATAAGGTGAAGAAAAAGTCTTTCTAACTTCGAAAGAGGGCAAATTTTATCTTATAACAACGTCGAAATGTTACTTTAAAGAATTTATGATAAAATTAAACGTTGAATAACTGTCATTTTTAATTTCTTATAGAATCCTACAACTTAACTTACTGCAAATTCGACAGGAAAGTCGAAAATTCTTTCAAAACGATCCACTTTTTTTTTTTTTTTTTTTTTTTTTTTTTTACCCGATTACAAGAAAAAGAATGACAGCAAAGGAAACTAAAACTCAGACAAAGATGCCCACATCATGTTTAACATCTAACAATAAAAAAGCCTCCATTCAGTTTGCAGCGAAACATTTAAAGCAACAAACGAGATTGTCTAAAATTATTTTCAGTTCTTAAATGAGATTTCAATTCGATGTTCCGGATGGGATTCATACATGTTGGCATGGTCTTCGAAAGGAAAAGGACGTATTTTCCGCTTCTCAGCTTGGTGAAGACTCTCTAATGGTTTGGGTTTCTTTTTCCTGGGGTGGTAAACTTAGAATTGATTTTCTGGAAGTACTACGACAAAATAGGCATACCTATATTCACATATAATATTGGCCGGCCAATTGTTCGAACATAAATCCCATAGGGGACATTTGGGGTATTACAGTGCCCAATATCTACCGATAAATTCTTTAAATCGTCCAGTATAACTCAAAAGCATAATTAAAATCTGCCATTTGTGAAGTATGGCGCGTTTTATTACCTGGATTTAGAAAACTTTGATCCGTTCTTATCATTTTGTTCCTATTGCATATTCAGTAGAAATACAGAGCATTATATTGTATTCATAACAATTATTTTACATTGTTTTCTTTATGTTTCTATTGACTATTTAGCTTGATAAGATCAATTTATATGGTTTATAAGTGGCTTAACGAATTTATATATTTTTAGATAATTACATGATCGCTCCTATAATTTTGCATCTCTATGTATGTATATATATATATATATTTGCATTTGCAGATATTAATTAAATGTTATGTTCCTTCATTTTATGTATATCACATATACGTATCATTGTCAAGAAAAATATTGTTATTTTCATTTAATGTCGCAACATCCTCATTCTTTATTGTTTTTTTCCGATTATAAAATCCAGTTGAACAGGCGTTGAGAAAAAGGAAAAACATTTGCATAAAACATCATCAGCTACCATCCAATCAAGTGCATACAAACACATAGTATGCAAAATAGTACCAATACACCAAACTTACAAAATCAAGAAAAGTTAAAAACATGTTTTGGGCATTTTACAGCAAACTTACAAACTTTTATTTGTTAATTGCTATATTACTGAACTTCGTTCTATTATCGTGAGAGTTTTAAATTTTGTTTAACTAAATATATAGATTTAAATTATTACAACAGAGAAACAACATTAAAAAAATCATAAAGTCGGAAATACTTTACTACTTTAGCATAATTGTGAAAGTATTTTAAGACCAATTAGCAATATATGATGCAAAGCTCATTTGAAAAAAAATATGCACTATAATAAAAAAAAGAAATAATCTCTTCTCAATTATAATGTGTTCTGTTAATGAATGACACATCTATACAAATTTGCAAAGTATTGCCACTTTGCACAAATAAATACCAGAAAGTAATTGCTAAGAATAATTGTGGGGTATTTCGAAAAAATGTTTTGGAAGTAATTATTTCGAATAAAAGCAGACATTTTCGAGTTGAAATTCTCAGAAGAAAAAAAAATACATGTATGAAAGCAAAGTTATTAATATTTCGATTTAAGATTAAATTATCCTCCTCACTTATTTCTCTTTTCGGAACTAATGATAAAAGTTGCTATTGTGTTCGGTATAATAGTTTTAGAAAATGAGAATTTCCTTCCGTTTTTAATAACCTTAATGATGTCAGCCTTAATAGATTTCGAACATAAGAATTCGTATGCTAGAGTGAAGGTACAATTGCTTAAATAAATGGCAATGTTATTAGTATAAGATATTAAATACTTCATCTACTTTTATTTAGCTTTTATATAATTATTATTACTATAGTTTTGATTTAAATATAGATAAATTACGCCAAAACCAATATTCATTAAAATAATAAATTTAAAATAATTTCGAAAATATATTTCATATATTGATATTTATAATAAAAATTGTGAACCTATATGAAAGTTAAAATTCTTTTTGTAAGATTTTCTACAATGTACCTAAATATTGATTCTTATACTGTATTTATTCATGTATAGTACTTTCTCATATATAGGGGAGGTAGGGGAGGTTTGATACATAGGGAGGGTTGATACCTTGACAATTTTTCTCAACAAATGGCATTAACAGCCATTGTAACAGATGTAAAGTCTTCTTTTATTAGCAGAGGTCATCATTAGCTGGACTTAGCAGTGAAGAACTGACAACGTTTTTCTTTTTTTTTAATTTTGAAGACTTTTGGAATGTCAATGTAAATTTTTTTAAATACTGATTTTCTTTCATATCTCTTAATATTGTGAAGATAATATCTTGTATTTTTTTCTATTTGTAACGCGCATTGTTAGGATGAGTTTTACCAGAAAGCAGATTGGCATTTTGCAACTGTATTTATACAGAGTGATTGAAAGTCCAATAACGCATGATAGGGAGAAATGATACATTAGTGCTGGGGAGAAATGATACACTTGTATATTTGAAATTTAATAGTTTTTTTAAGTTGCAAACTATTATAGGACTGTAATATTCATTATTGTTTTACAGCAAGAGCTACTGAAATTTGTAAGGAAGAGCAAAGAGACTATTCATAGACATTATGTAGGTTACATAGAAAAGCAATGTGATGATAGATGTAGGTTCGTTTTGCTCGTCATGTAGAAGGGAAAAAGTTTAAATGGCCTGAAAAGGAAGGTGTTTCTATGATTGACAAAGGGAAAATTGAAAAAACATTAAATCCACCCGATTTTACTTACCAAAATGATAGAGTTATTAGTTTTTCTTTTAACCATTTCAGGGGTGGTGGTATGTTTATGAAACCACTTAATTTTAATTCCCAAACGCTACACTGGCACCAGCATTTTGTAAAATATTTTCCATTCAATATGAAAGCGAAATATAGCCCTTTTCTTATTTCCAATTAAATTTGTTGGTAAATTCCGGTGCCATTCATTTATTCAACACTTTAGCATTGAAAATGCTTTGACCTGAAAGAGTTAAAGAAATCTTAAATGTGCTAATTTTATGTTACATTGTTTGCAAATCAGCAACGTTCACTTCATTTTTTTCTTGCAGCAAGATCTCTAGGGGTTTTTTTTCATTATTTATTTTCTAAAATGTGTGTTAATAGAATTGTTTAAATAATAGCAATTGTTTAAATATTTTGTAAAAAACATTTCTGAAACAAAAATATGTCAATGTCATTTCTTTTTAAATTTTACTTAAATATTTCAAGATTTATCATAAAAAATTGTATGACACATAAATTGAATTGTCTGCATTTTTTTTTCAATTTACATAACAATGTATCAAACCTCCCTTGCTAGTGTATCAATCCTCCCCAGCAATGGGGAGATTTGATACAGTAGTAACCATTCACAATAATTGGAATATATTTTTTGAATGATTATTTTTTAAATTCACAATATTTTTAATAAATGAATAAAAGGTCTCTTTATAAGAAAACACGAAAAATTTGTTTAAAAATAGGTTTCTAAGGGTTGTAAAAAATTAGTAAAAAGAAAGTGTATCATACCTCCTCTACCTCCCCTACTGAGAGCCTGTTTTTCATAGGGAAAAAAGGAAAATCTCGTGTAACGCATATCATACAATTTTAACCGCAAAAATACAGGGTTTTCTTTATAAAAGCAACTGACTGTACATGGGTACTCATAGCGTGTTACTTAGTCTCCTTGGGGATGATCATTCAAAGTTTAAACGTGACTGGAATTCCAAATAAGATAGATGGATATGATGATGTAATAAATTATGAAAAGCTACTCAACTCCTTTGTTGAACGCCCGCAAATCGAAATTTGTGTGTAACGGGAAAATGCGATTTTTTCAAATACTATGTGGTCTAGAATAATCACTATAGTTTTCCTGAAAGGTTTAAATTGACTTCTACTACCCTAATTTTTTCATAACTTTAGATTCAGAAATAGATGGGAGGGGGCATATTTTTTCATTACATTTTCGACGATATCTCTGCAAATGTAATACCTAAAATTAAAAGAAATGTATTTTGAGTTCGGCGTTACAAAAGCTTTCATACGATTCCCCACACGATATACAAAGAAAAGATTTTTTCTCAAGTATCTTAATTAGCCCTCTACATTTTTCCTAATATTTATATTTGTTTATGGTTAATAACCTATAAATATGTGGGTCAATAGACTTTATTACTTCAGCCAAAGGGAACTTTCCACGTTCCGTAGTTTAAAAATAAAATGGCAGTGACAGACGGGCAGACAGACACAGAAGTGATCTTATAATGGTTTCGTTTTTACTTTTTAAGTACGAAACCCTAAAAATCCAGGCTTTTTTTATTAAAAGCAATTATCTGTTGATAGTGCTTATAGCGGCGGTACTCTGTCTCTGTGGAGATTATCATTCAAATTGTCAAAGTGACTGGAATTTCAAAAATATTTTACAGATGTGAAGATGATGTGAATTATGAAGATATAGATTATGTCATTACCGATTTCGGCAACAACAGCAGTAGTGGTGATGTGTGATGTAGCTTTATTTAAGTGCAAATCGCTTGCAGAAAATTTTAAAAGTGAGCATATTGCTATAATTTAGTTTTTTAGTTATGCAGCACTAATCTAATAAAGATAGTTGATGTATTTCTATTTTATAAGTTCAGATTTTATTTATTTTTCAATTATAATAACCCAAGATAAGATAAATATCTACGGTTTTGTTTCTGTAATTTTTGTAGCAAACGCATTAAGTGATCAATTATATTTGCTCATAATACAGAAACGACGCAACGGCGTATAAAAAAAGCAATTATTTTACCCATTTTAGTTACTAATTCTATATTCCCGCAATTTTAAGGAAATATCTCATATATTCAGTGGCTTAAAAAGTATATATGGTTTCATATACATGCCTGAACTATCCCTTATACAGGGCTCCCACTCGGAACTTTTTTTGAACACCGCTTTTATTTAAAGAAACGTTTCCTTTCTAAATTTCGTAGAAGCATACCAGGAAGATCGTTCTTCTTGCAATTGTTGCAGAAACCTATCACGAATTTCTTTCTAAAAAATTACTGGTTTTCAAAAAACGGACCAGTGGGAGCCCTGCTTATATGATGCGCATCTCAATTTTTAGACAGGAAATTTTGGACAAAAGTGTGAAATACACGAATAAAATAGTTTTCTCTCTTTTCTAAAAAAATGTAACTAACATTTTGATACCAGGAATCGGTCTGTCTCGGCTAATATTAAGAAAACTATTGCATGTAAAAATACGAAAATGGATAATTTTAAAGAAAAATGTTCGACAAACACGCTCAAGCAGACAATTTTTAAATCAAAGAATTATTTTAAGAGCTATATAACGTTGAATTCAGTCAAAATAAATCCGTTAAAAAAAATTTAGAGGAACAAAAACTATACACGATAATTTAACCACCTTTTCAAGGGGCATGCTTGTGAAGCTTGCGCGGTCCCCAATTTGCGCGGTTGTGGAATGTGCAATTGGTGTATTGACTAATTTTTTTTGGCTCTTTTTTCAAATTTGTATTCAAATTTTCATTATTTTCAAAGAGATTTATTTCATATTCAGAAAAGTTCATTTGTTTAAATTGTTGCAAATTGTAAAACAGCACAAAGAATAATATTTCCTTTCAATAAACATATGTATTCATACGTGACTATTTGAAACAGAAAGAAAACTTTTAAATAATAATTAAATGATTATGTCGTAAAAAAAGGAAATGAGGAAAATTAGGTCATAAAAAATTTATTTCCACGTGAATATTAAATACACGGTCAAGTGCGAGCATTACTCGCGCACAGAGGGTTCCGTAGAATAAATATATGAATTTGTAATTGTATTATTAAAAAAAAAAAAGTTGCTAAAAGAATACTAAGACTTTGTAAAAAAAACTATACAACGTAGGGCTGGGTATAACTGTATATATTAGAAAAGTGTAAATGGGTATACCATGAAAGTTCAAAGAGGACCTAAATAATATCAAATATATTATATCATATTCGTATAACTATTCTTTTAATATTATCCTAATCTGTTTATGATGAACTTAATTCGGTACTGACAATAAAAGCAGTGCATTGTTAAACTTCATTTGGCATTTCATGAAACTAAAGTCAGCGTAGTAATAACCTTTATTTCTACAGTGTAGCTAAAACAAAACCTTTGTTCAAAGTTTAAATTTGGCATTGTGCTAAGCGCGCTTCGAATTGAGGTCTGAAAGTTGCAACGCCACCTTGGTCAGTGCCGCGTTTTTCCTGATAGGTGTTTAATTAACTTTTAAAGTCACTCGAGGCGTATTGAGACTGAGAGATACAATCACTGCAAACTATCGCGAATGCCACAGTATTTATGCGATTCATTCTAATTAAATCTTTCGAGGGCGATGCCCTTAAAAAACGAACACATAATTTTAATTCCAAAACAGACAAACGGCACCAAGAATATTTAATTAAAATTTTCCTTTTATCATGTACGTGAAAATAAGCAAGTTCGCATTTTCTAATAAATTTGTTTATAAATTCTGGTGTCAATTCATTATTTCATATGTTTATAAATAGAATTACTCCGTGTCGGAAAGGATTAAGTGGTCGCAGGACTCTTAAAGCTTCAAAATTTAAGAAATTTTATTTTTTTTAGATATTAAACTCCTATCTTTTCTAAATATTTTGATATAATTGTTTCCTTGAAATTCCCATTAGAACAGAAGTTTTGGCTTTTAGAATTATACCCGCTCAATAGCTGAAGCGGCGTTTCCGAAACTTTAAAGTCATTATTTTCCAAATGGCGTTTTTTGGGCATAACGCGCAAGATACTTCAAAAACTTCTGAATATCTTTTCATGAAATTTTCAAAACATATTTCATGTTAGTCTGTATAAACTGAACCTAAAATTTCCTTTTTATTGTTCAAAAAAATATTTTTTTAGGTGATTTTACTGTTGAAATTTTCAAAATTTTGTATTAGCTAAATGCAACTTGCATTAAAAATATAAAAATGCTTTAAATACGAATTTATTTAAGTTCAGGGAAATTATTACAATCTGAAGTCTAAGTAAGCACCAAAATTTTCATTCTAGTTGCAATATTTATTTTGTAATCCTGCGGGTAAACTGTTATGCCAATTTTTTGTTCGACAAATATCTAACAGTTTCGAGCCCCCTATAAATACTAATTCTGTGTCTTGCAATTTTTTATCCTAATTAAAATTGTGTTTTAAAATCATATACATTTTAAGACATTAAATGTTGAAAGTAGTCTTTTTTTTTTTTCAATTTTTCCAATTTTTAGAGTCCCGAGACCCCTTAAATTAGAATGTTTTTAACAATTTGGCGTTTATTGCTTTTATACTGTTACTGGACATTACATTACACATATATATCATTTAAAGTTGTTAACTAGGCATACAGTACGCCGCCCCTGTTCTTGTGTAGGTCCAAACTGACCGTACGTTTAAGGGTTAATATCTTGGCTAACTACCGATGATTTTTTTCGAAAATCATTATCAACAATGCTTTTATTCTTCTGCAACGATAGGTATATTCAGCGATGCTCAGCAATTTTTCTGAATGCCCGTAAATCGAAATTTGTGTATAACAGAAAAATGCTAATTACTCAAAAACTATGTAACCTAGGGTAATCGCTGTAATTTTCCGGCAAGGTTTACATTAACATCTACTACCTCTAATTTTTTCATAATTTTAGTTTCAGTAGATTCGGAATTAGATGGGGGGGAACATATTTTTGCGCTACATTTTCAACAATATCTTTGAAAATATAATACCTAAAATTAAAAGGAATGTATTTTTGAGTTCAGCGTACAAAAGCTTTCACAGGATACCCCACATGATATGCAAAGAAAAGATTTTTTTTTAAAGTAGCATAATTAGCGCCTCTACTTTTTTACTAAATATATTTATGAATGTTTATTAATCTGAAAATATGTGGATCAATGGTCTTTATTACTTCCCCGAATTGGAACTTTCCACGTTCCATAGTTTACGAGTAAAATGGCTGTGACAGACAGACAGACGGACAGACACAGTAGTGATCTTATAATGGTTCCGTTTTTACTTTTTAAGTACGGAACCCTAAAAATAAAGAAAACTTTAAAACAATTAAATTATTACACGCGAAACGCATTTAATAGGAAAAATTACGTCATATATTAAAACGATAAATTTAAAATAACTTTATTTATGGACTATATTCATGTGATGTCACCGTGGGAATCTTTTGGCGTCAGCTATTTTGTTTATGTAATTCATCACTTGATACAACATAAATACAGGTAAATGCATGCATAAAACACTTTATATTTATTTTGTACGAATTACTATTCGATAAAAATATATTAGAAAATTCGTTTATTCTTATTAATATAAATAAAAAAATAAAGTGCATTAAAACAGAGAAAAGTATTCAAGCATTAGATATATCTGTTCCTGAAAATATGTAAAACTCGATATAAACGTAAAATACAAGTGTAAATTTTCAGTTTTTAGCGCCACGGATCTGAATTTTATTTCCAAGCAGACGAATTTTTGTAACCTCTAAACCAAAGGATGAATATTGTCCATGGCGCCGTTATAAAAGGCCGAGAGCCAGCGATATATTTTACTATTTTATACAGGCTCATTTTGTCTACTTTTATACAAGCTCATTTTGCACACAGCCGTCAGCTGTCTCGATAAAGGTGGATGAGGTCATGGTAACCCAAAATATCCCAGTCAAACAGAAAAGCATGGCAACCCGAGTACAGATCATCATCACCGTTTGTGATAATATCAGTCAATTTTCCTTAACTGAGTAATCTTTTTAAAACAGAGCGAATAAACATGTTTTTAAAAGCTGTCTAAACCGAAGTTAGTGTGACTATCTCGCAAGAGGAAGAGCCCCTAGTATTAAAAATGTTTTAAAAATGGAGCCAACTAAGACAAATATCATGTTTGTACTTCAATTTAATATGTACAGATGGCAGCACCAAAGTTTTCTTTGCTTCCACATCTCATTATCACAAATATCTCTTGTGTCATATTACGGACGTATTGTAAGTGTAAGTGATGTTTTCGTTTGCGAAATGAATATTAAATGTTTTATATGTCTACGAGCGGCCTCATCAATTAAAAGTTATGTTAATAATTATTAGTTACTAAATATACAATAAATAGCGACTATGGAAAACAGGTATAATTTCACTGGAAAAAGTTTACCAAATATGATAATTGTGCGGGGAAATGGTTCTACTTCTGTTTTCAAAGTTCTACTCTTCTCTGTAATAAATACTTCAATGTGATATTATTAAGTCATCATCATTACGGCGGTGGTAAGTGCTACATTACATTTATTTTACATTTTTACACTTTTGCTACATTTAATAAAGTAAAATGTTCAGTCACTTTTAAGAATTTGGTGGGTAGTATTTGAAAGTTGAATCTTTAGCAACTTACGTGAAAAGATTAGAACAAAATTTCGTTCTACACTTAAAAATGAAAAAAAGGTATCTTCTCTTCTATCTTTATTAGGGCCGAAATTATATGGTTTATTATGTGATTTATATGTACCTAAAGATTGCGAAACATTAAAATATACTGGGAATGTTGATATTTTGATTAAACACTTAAGCCCCGCCCCTAATAAATTTATAGAACGTATTAAATTTAGAAAATGTTTTCAAATGAAACTAAATCAATTCAAGATTTTGCTGCCAGATTAAAAAAGGGTACGACTTTTAGTTTCTTTACTGGTGATACTTTAAATGAAAATTTACTGGAGCAATGTCTGCGCGGTCTGAAAAATGAAAGTATTCAGAATAAATTGATTACGCAAGTTGATGATTTTAATTTCGAAAAAGCCGTTGAAAAAGCTTTAGCTTTATATAATGTAGGTATTGAAATTTCTGAAATTAAGCATAAAAATTTCAATGCAAATAAATTTTCCAGTACGTAAAATGTACAAAATAAGAAATTAAAAAAGTGTTCTCAAAAACAGAATGTCAACAATCATGTAAATAATACACTTCTGACATGAATAAAAATAAGTTAAAGTGATACTGATGTGGAAATGCCTCACATTTAGAAAATGTTTGCAGATTTATTAATGTTATTTGCAACCTTTGTAGAAAAAAAAAGACCATTTAAGCAAGGTATGTAGAAGTACAAATTTTCAAAAACATGTTAATTCTTTAAATGCAGTAAATGTTTTAACTGTTAAATATGATAAAGGTTATTATTAAGGTCCTATTAAGTTGTCTGTTTTCATTGAAAACAAGGCTAAAGCTGATGTTGAATTAGATACTGGATCTAGAATTTCTGCAGTTCCTTTAAAAAGATTTCGCAGAAATTTTTCTGATTATAAAATTTTTCCTCCAGATGTTCAGTTAAAAACTGCAACTGGTGAAATTTTCAAACCTGTAGGTTATGTGGAAGTAAATGTTACTTATGAAGTAAAACTAGAAAGGTAAAGTTGTATTTGATAAAAGAAGATAATTTTCCATTATTATTTGGCAGAGATTGGGTATCTGAATTTGATATTTTTCCATATAATTTAAAATCAATACGTGTGAAAATAAATTGTAAATTATTCTGATAAATTACAAGGTTTGTTAAAAGAATTTTCTGCTTTATTTACTTTTAAGGCTGGAGAAATTAAAGGTTTACAAGAAGAACTTTATCCTGAAAAAGATGCTACACCCATATTTTGCAAATCTAGGACTGTCACTTATGCACTACGTATAGCAGTCTATGAAAAAATACAAAAATTACAAGACGCAAGTATTATTAAACCAGTTACAAACAGCAAGTTAGCCACTCCTATTGTTCCAGTGGTTAAGCCTAATTAGAAAATTCGTTTATGTGGTGATTTTAAAGTAACATTAAATAAATTTCTGAAAGTTGAAAAGTATCCTTTACGTAAAATAGAAGATATGTTAGCTACATTAGGTGGTGGTGTACATTTTCAAAAATTGATTTAAATCAAGCATATCTTCAGTTATCTGTAGATGAAAAATCACAAGAATTATTGACCATTAATACACCAAAAGGATTATTCCAATCCCTTAAGTTACCCATGGGTCGTGCTAGTTCTCCTGCTACATGGCAAAGAAAAATTGAGATTATTTTAAGTGGAATTGAGGGAGTTACAATTTTTATAGATCATATTGGGGTTATATGTGAAACGGATGAAATTCATTTACAAAGATTAAAGCAAGTATTAGAAAGATTGAGGGTTATAACATTAGGATAAATAAAGAAAAATCATTCTTTATGGCTGATGAGATTACTTATCTATACTAATATTATAAAGAAGTAAAAATTGTGTGTTTGCTAGAAGTAATCTCTGGAGCTACCAAATCGATTTCAAAAGTAATGGTATCAAAATGATGATGTTAGTCCAACTTAGAACATAGGTTATATATTATGTCGGTACCACTACCCCGAAGGGGGGTGTAGGAGCAAAAAACGTTCTAAAAATGCAATTTTTGTGTTATGGAAGGGCCTAGAATCATGAAATTTGGAATGATAGTTACTTATAAGATACAAATTATATCTAAGAACATTTTCTAAACAATTCAAAATTTAAAAGGGGTGAAAATGCGCAAAAAGCGTTCTAAAAACGTTCTAAATGGTGGTTTCTACACAATCCCAGGAAATACAAACCGATTTAAACAATAATGGTGTCAAAATGATGCTGACAACCCTTGCTCTAACATAGCCTATATCTTATGTCGGTGCCACTACCCCAAAGAGGATGCAGGAGCAAAAAAGTTCTAAATTACGTTTTTTGCGTTACTGAAGGGCTTAGAAATATGAAATTTGAAATATTAGTTACTTATTAGATATAAAGGATATCTAAGAACAGTTCTTAAAAAATTGAAATTTAAAAGGTGTGAAAATACGCGAAAAGCGTTCTTAAAAACGTTCTAAATGGGGGTTTCTACACCATCTCAGAAAATACCAAAACGATTTAAAAAATAATGATGTCAAAATTATGGTTACAACCCTTGCTCTAACATAGGCTATGTTTTATGTCGGTGCCACTACCCCAAAGGGGGTGCAGGAGAAAAAAATGTTCTAGAAATGCAATTTTTGCGTTACTGAAGGGCCTAAAAATAGGAATGAAATATTAGTTACTTATTAGATATAAAGGATTTCTAAGAACAGTTCTTAAAAAAATCGAAATTTAAAAGGGGTGATAATGCGCGAAAAGGGTTCTAAAAATTTCTAAATGGTGATTTCTACTCAATTTTGGGACGAATCAAATCGATTTCAAAAATAATGGTTGTAAATTGACGGTGACAGACCTTGCTGCAACATGGCTCTGTGTTATTTTTGTATCACTGCCACCTTGGGGTTGCAGGAGAAAAAAATGTTCTAAATTGCGATTTTGTGTTATGGAACGGCCTAGAATCACGAAATTTGGAATGGTAATTATTTATAAGATATCAATGATCTCTAAGAACTTTTCCTAAAAAAAATCGAAATTTAAAAAGGGTGAAAATCCGCGAAAAGCGTTGTAAAAACATTCTAAATTGCGATTTCTATGCAACATCAGGAAGTACTGAACCGATTTCAGATATAATGGTGTAAAAATGATGGCGGTAGCTCTTTCTCCAAGATAGGCTATATTTTATGTCTGTTTCCACTATCCCAGAGGAGATGCAGGAACTAAAAACGCTCTAAAAATGCGATTTTTGAATTATGGAAGGACCTAGATCATGAAATTTTGCATGGTAAATATTTATCAGATATAAATGATCTCTAAGAACCTTTCCTAAAAAAAATCGAAATTTAAAAAGGGTGGAAATCCGCGAAAAGCGTTGTAAAAACATTCTAAGTTGCGATTTCTATTTAACATCAGGAAGTACTGAACCGATTTCAGATATAATGGTGTAAAAAGGATGGTGGTCGCTCTTTCTCCAAGATAGGCTATATTTTATGTCTGTTTCCTCTATCCCAGAGGAGATGCAGGAACTAAAAACGCTCTAAAAATGCGATTTTTGAATTATGGAAGGACCTAGATCATGAAATTTTGCATGGTAAATATTTATCAGATATAAATGATCTCTAAGAATATTTCTTTAAAAATTTGAAATTTAAAAGGGGTGAAAATGCTCGAAAAGCGTTCTAAAAACTTCTAAATGCCAGTTTGTGAGCAATCTCAGGAAGAATCAAACTGATTTCAAAAGTAATGGTAGGCAACTTGATGCTGGCCGCCTCTGCTCTAACATGGATGCTATTTCATGTTTGTGTCACTATCACCCGGAGTTTGCAGGAGCAATAAACGTTCTAAATATCAATTTTTGTGATAGGTAGGGGCTAGCAACTTGAAATTAGGCAAGGTAGGGTAGACCGGGGCTAGTTGGCCATAGGGGCACGTTGGCCCAGTCGCGATATTTTTTAAACTTTGCGTTATATGACATTGTGAGTCCAGCCAAGTATGCGTTGCTTCGCTTTCCTCCTCCAACATCAGCACCGTTGAAGTCGGAAAGTCCGTTAAAGAATTATTGAGAATTTTCTAAATTTTGCAAACGTGAGTAAATTTCCTCTCTTATAAATAATCGTTTTTTATTTGTTTGTAGATTACATTTTAGGTTTTGATATACAATAATTCAGAAAAATAATTGTTCGTAGTTATTGTAGAGCATGTTTTTTTATTGAAATACTTTCAGAATAATTCCTTATAGTCATGAAAAACAAAAATGGCAATACGGGGTTAATTGGCCCATTTGGCATGCCCGTAGGAATTTGACTCTGGGGTATTGGAATTTTGACATATTTAATGAATTATTTTAATAAACATTTATTATTTTTTAATTGATTTATTTTAATTAATAGTAAGGAATTATTTTATTAATTGAATTCCTGGTTATTTCAGTCAATCTTTTTAAAAAATGAAGTTATAACGTTGTTTACCTCCTCCCCAAATTAAATCAGCTGCTCCTGTTGTACAAAAACCTTTATAACTTTCATAATTATAGAAAAATCTCTGTTGGCTTGGCTTACAGGCGCACGTAGATTTCGAAGTTAAGTACCAATTTCACGAAGAATTTAACGGATTAAAGGAGATGCGATTTTTTTCTTATACAACATCCCCCCCCCACACACACACACACTTTTTTTTAGTTTTTAATTTATTTTTTTTTTGCTGTAAGAGTTGCTCTTATCAAAAACTTGTCAATACGAAAATTGTAGATAATATTAAGATGATTTATGATAAATTTAAGTGAATTGACGAAGTTAGGAATTTTTTTTCTTCTGCAAACCTATTTTTTGCACTCCTTGAAGCCATTTTAATTATATCAAAAATCTGTCATGCATAATGTTTTAGCCCTTTTCCTAGAAATTTTGAAAACTTTAAACTGATTGGATACGTTATCGTGTCCATAGAAGAGTAATATATATACTAGTAAATCTGCAGATCAGAAGCCTCAACGTCATCTTTGCAAGTCATTGTTTTTTAACACTCATTGCGTAGTATTCAACTTCCTACAAATCGCTTTTTAAAGTTTTCAAATTACATAAATATTTATAAGCATACAAGATACTTCGTAAAGTTTCAGAAATTAAAAGTGTTAAACAAGTGGTTATACACTGATGTTCTGAAATTCTGATGAGCTACTTATTCTAGTAACTTTTTAAATCAAAAATTGCATTTCTTCAGGGGGGCTCTGCCCCCCTGAACCCCCCGTAGTCTATTTAAATTTACATTCGTAATTTTTTATTGATTGTGCGGATGGCTATAGTATATCTTAGATTTTTTTTACGCTGTGATTTATAAGGATAAACATAAGTTTTTTTTATAAATTAATAAAATTTAAATTTAAAATAAAATATTCATGTTAACCGTACACAGACAATAAATCTTGAAGTGACGCCAAAAATGTAACCCTAAAATCCGCTACATTCGGAACAACACAACGACGTGCTTAAAAATACAATAATATTTTTAGTAATACAGTTTTTAATTCATAATACAATGAAATGCTACCTTAGAATGCTTATTGCTTAAATATAAGCAGATCATTTTCATTTGACAGGAAAAATGCACGGATGAAGTCAAATAATTCGGTCCCTGTTCCACGTGCTTGTTTTGTTTGGGCCGAATGAGGGCATTTATATCTGAGCGAAAACGCACATCACATTGCAAACTGTTTTTACGGCATACTGCATCTCCATCTATCTCTTTCCTCCGTGAATAATAGTTAATTTTATTTTACCCAAGATCTTTTTATTCCAGCATCTTTTTTTTTTCGATAAATGACGTCTAATTCACCTGCTATGCGTACTTACTCAAAACTTTTCATCTTGTTATATTAAGAAATACTCGAGAGTTTTCTTTTTATTTCCAATATGCCGCCATATTAATTTTTCTATTCTTAATTTTATTTTTCATTTTCCTGTTTCACGACAAAACATTTCAATTGAAAATTGTTTAAAAGAAAATATTATTCCAGGTTTTGATTTTCTTGGCAACAACTAAAGAAATATTTGTAAATGTTATGGAAAAATGTTACGTTATTCTCTATGAAAATAATGAACTTTTGTATTTTTAAGCAAAATATTTGAATAAAATAAATAAAATAAATGAAATATTACCTATTCTTATTTCTGGGCTAAAATCCATCTATATGCAAAGATACAAATACATTAATTCATCCGTTTTGACGCTGGCTTTACTCAAACATTATACACGCAATTATACTAATATTATTAGGACCAAATATGTTGCTAGGCAACAGATGAAAGAAAAGGAAAAAAATGAAATATGCATTATGTCAAATTGATAAAACAAAATCCTTTATATTATTCGAAAACATGCATAAAATTCCCCCCAATATTATAAACCCAATTAAAAAAATCTCGCAAATATATTGACAAAATTTCAAACTAATTGGAGTAATTTAATAATCTTATTTAAAAATTTCAGCATCAAAAATTTACCATTTAAATCCACTTTTCATATGATCCATTTCTTTCAACAAATGAAAATCTGAAAATCGTCTGACTTGCCATAGACAAGCATTATAGAGAAAAATAAAATGTTCCATATTTCCCGAACGAATGAACCAAATTTAACCAAAAACTATACAGCTAAGTCCGGGTACCTCAACAATATGCCCAGGGAATTTCAAGCCGATCCGATGCTTTTTGCGGCAGTTATCGCGGAACAGACAGACAGATTAACAGACAGACAGACTAACAGAAACCAAAACTTTTCGTGTCTCCACAGTAAGCCTTCACTGACGTTTCGGCAATTATTTATAAGAATAAAAAAATACGAAGTTTTCAGACATTAGAGGCGTTAAATTGAAAACGTTATGTAAGGATATTTTGAAATTTTCATGAGCTACAAATTCTGGTATTTTTTTTATATATATAATAAAGAAGATTTCTTCAGGGGGGCGGAGCCCCCGTGGTCTCATTAAATTTACATATGTAACTTTTTATTGATTGCGCTAATGGTTATTGTAAATCTTTGATTTCTTTTTACACTTCCGAGCCTTATTTTTCAATACCGGTGGACAGAAAAGGATTTACATTGAGGCTATTATATTAAAAGTTTAGGATTTATGAACGAAAATGTAATTTACTTTAAAAAATAAAATACTTTTCATTCATATTTTCTGAAATGAGGTAATGAGGTATTAAGAAGTAACGCTCGTCAAAAAATATTTTTGCAGGCAATCTAGTTAATTATAATAAAACACTCATACTACAATATATATTAAAACACACGTACACACATAAATAACGCCTGCATTCAACAGTTAAAGGTATATATAAATTACAGACATACAAACAATAAATACAATAAACCCAACTGGAGTGAAAAATTAGCCAGAGCCAGGAATCGAACCCGGGACCACAGTATACAAGACTGCTGCTCTAACCACTGAGCTACTCCAGCCAATGCCTGAGTCTGCAAATTGTAGTATGAGTGTTTTATTCTAATTATCGTAGATCGATGTAATAGTAAAATCTATTCATCGTTGTCCGGTCATCCAAGGCTGTCGTATAGATGGCTGGTGACTTCCCCAACATGGTTTATTAGTGAGAAATTGCAGACTCAGGCATCGGCCGGAGTAGCTCAGTGGTTAGAGCAGCAGTCTTGTATACTGTGGTCCCGGGTTCGATTCCTGGCTCTGGCTAATTTTTCACTCCAGTTGGGTTTATTGTATTTATTGTTTGTATGTCTGTAATTTATATATACCTTTAATCTAGTCAATGTTTGGTTTTCAAGAATGAAAATATTTATTTCCCGATACAGTGACGTCATTTTCGACAGAGATCATTTTGAGGTGCATAATTTTGACATTTACTATCTATTTGCTTTTCAAAAGATTTTTCTTTTTTTTGTCATTGAAATTTTCGAATAAAAATTAAAAATTTCTGTTAGCCGTGCAGACGATAAAACATGAGATATTGGTATTTTATTTTTAATAATAAGAATTAATATCATAACACAAGGCCCTTTTACTTCAACCTCAAAGCGTATTCGTTTTAGTTTTCATATAGGAGGTCAACACCTTCTTTTCGTACATTCGTATTTCCAATATGAAGACGTATTCATGCCTATTTTTTTTCATTTTCCTCTTGTACATGAAAATCTTTGAAATCAAAATTAACTGTTTAGGATAAATTATTATTCCGCGATCTGATTTCCTTGGCAACGGTAAATAAAAAGATATTTTATAGCAAAATGTCAATTTATTCCTTATGAAAATCATGAGCTTTTTAATTTAAAAGAAAAACATTTGGACAAAATAAATAGAACACAACCTGTCTTTATTTCTGGGGTAAATTCCATCTATATGTAAAGACACAAAGGCATTAATTAATTCATCTCTTTTGACGTTGATTTGACTTCAAAGAATTACACACACTTTCACATTTACGATATTTTAGGTGTAATTTAGTTGCTAGGTTACAATTAAAAGAAAATTAAAACAATGAAATATGGGCATTTATTTTAATTAAATTTGTAAATGAGAATATTTTATATTATTGGAACAAACATATAAACTCCCTCCATATGTTATACACCGAAAAAAAACTCTGACAAATGTATACACAAAATTTCAAAGTAATATGAATAATGTATGGTTCTAATTAGCAAATTTCATCATCCTTAATTTAGCATTTAAATCCTTCAATCATATGAGCCATTTCTTTTCAACAAATAAAAATGGAAAAATCGTCTGAATTGCTATAGGAAAGCATTAAGTCGCAAAATAAAATGTTCTATATATTCCGAACGAATGAACCAAATTTAACCAAAAACTATACAGCTAAATCCGGGGATATCACCAACATGCATCCTTAATTTTAAGATAATCGGATGCTTTTTACGGCAGTTATCGCGGAACAGACAGACAGACTAACAGAAACCAAAACTTTTCGTGTCTCCACAGTAAGCCTTCACTGACGTTTCGGCAATTAAGTTTCGAACTGTGGGTGATTTTGGGATCTAGGGGTCAGAATCGGTGTAGATCTGCAAAAGTTTTTCAAAAATTCCAACATATGGGAGATTGCAATAGGTAGTATTTCTTACGAAATCTACCTAAAAGTTCGGCCTCCTAGTGTTACATACTACCGCTAAAAGTAACAAATCTAACAATCAAAATCTATCCGACTCTGATATTTCTCAATTATTAATAAAATCCCCTTGTTCCCCCGTCCAGAGAAGGGTTTGTCACAAATAATCCTTTAATAACATTACATTTTATGAAGTGAAAACCTCTTACATGGGTACTTATTCGTTGAAACTAAATCTTCCTTTCTCTCTTCATAATCCATAAAAAGGGCAGTTTCAGGAAAAAAAATTAATTATCAAAATCTATATTTTCCTTTAAGAGACATGTTGTTCCTTCCACAGACAGAATAGAACTACACTTCCCTATTCGTTGATAAAGATCAGTACTTCAAACAAAAAATATAAAAAAATGATATCATCCAACATAATTATATCAAGCACATTGCTATATACTAACTTATTAGATTATCTAAATCTCATTATACCAATAATAAATCATGAATGTAATCAATAATATATATAGTTCATGATAAACAAACTGTGTTTTTTAATACTTAATTAGGAATTAAAATTTTATATAAACGAAAATTATCATTATTTCACAGAAGCTGGCATTAGCCAAAGCATCATCAAGAAATATTACATTTTACTGACAGAAATTTGAAGGAAATGATGAGCTAGAGAAACATGCGTTAGAGAACCATAATAAACGAAAGAAAAGAATTAATGCACTTAACAGATGTACAGAGGCCTTGATACAATTTATTTATCATCTGGTGTTTATAATAAATCACCTAATTAAGGATGAATGATTTTTTAAATTAATGTACTCTAAGATTTATGGTGTTTTAACACTTAGCATGCCCTTATTAAAATTTATTACTGTTACGTTATGTATTAAAGACATTTTTTATGAGAAAATAAATTCAAATTTTAATGCAATTTTTCGTCGAAGTTAATAATTTGAATAAGTCACAGTTTTAATATTTAAAATTTTTATTTTAATTTTGGAGGCTATATTGTGTTTCTAATATAGCCTCCTTTATAATATAGCCTAAATTAGGTGATTTATTATAAACACCAGATGATAAATAAATTGTATCAAGGCCTCTGCAAGAAATAAAAATTAAGATTTGGTAAAATTTAGATCATTTCTTAAACTTGTATACTATCAGAATATTAAAATGTGTCGTCAAAAGTGGCGAGCCAACTTACCCCGCAATCGGAGCAGGTTGGCCAAGCGACTTGGTGTCAGTTTGAGCTTCTTAACTAATACTTATTGTTAATATTTTCAAGTTTTATTATTGTGACTTCTTCCTGAAAGTACACTGATAGTGGTAACATAAAAAGAAATTTAAAATGTTGAATTGTAATTTTTTTTTAATTATTAGAAGGGAAAGCTGGCCAACTAGCCCCGGTCTACCCTACATATTTATTAGATATAAATAATCTTTAAGAGCTGTTTCGAAAAAAATTTGAAATTTAAAAATGGTGAAAATGGCAAAAAGCGTTCTAAAACCGTTGCAAAAAAGTTTTAAATTGCGATTTCTACTCAATCTCAGGAAATACCAAACCTATTTCAAAAGTAATGGTTGCAAATTGATGGTAACAGTCCTTATTCCAACATAGGCTATATTTTATGTTGCTGTCACCACCATCTGGGTCTGAAAGAGCAAAAAATGTTCTAATTTGTGTTTTTTGCATAACTGAAATGTCTAACATTTTGAAATATGGCATGGTATTTACTTACAAGATGCTACTGCTTTCTAAGAACAGTCGAAAAAAATTCCAAATTTAAAAGGATGAAGTGAGCGAAAAGCGTCCTAAAAACGTTCTAAATTACAATTTTTATGCAATCTTATCAAATACCAGCCGATTTAAAAAATAATCGTGACAAATTGTTGGTGATAGAACCTGCTCAAACATAAGCTATATTTTATGTCTGTGCCACTACCACCAGAGGGCTGCAGGAGCAAAAAACTTTCTAAATTGTGATTTCTGTGATATTGAAGAGGCTAGAAACTTTAAATATGGCATATTAGTTACTTACAAAATATAAATGCCCTCGAAGGACTGTCGAAAATAAATTCGAATTAAAAAGGGGTGAAGCGAAGGGGAGGTGCGAAAAGCGTTCTAAAAAGTCCTAAATTACAATTTCTATGCAATTTCAGGGAATATAAACCGATTATAAAAGTAATAATAGCGAATCAATGGTAACAATCTCTGATCCTACACAGGCTATATTTTATGCGGATGATTCTACTGCATGGGGCTCACAGGAACAACAAACGTTCTAAAAAAGGCCTTTAAAAGCTTTCTAAATGACGTTTCTGTGTAATATTAGGAAATAACAAACCGATTTCAAAATTAATGTTGGCAAATTAATGGTGACAGTTCCTATTTCAACATAGCCCTTTATGTTGAGAGAGGTGGTAGGACTTGGAATTTGACATGATGGTTAATTTTATGATGTAATAAGGTGGTTTCTAAAAAATTCAAAACTGATTAATGTATTAATACTGAAATAAGCGTATTAATTGAGCATAAAATTTCAAAATATTTTCTAAATTATCATTTTTTAGTATTATTTATTTTTATTAATTTAAGTCTAATATCTGCCTAATGCAGTGCAATAATGAAGTTTAGTCAAACTATGTTTTGAATAGTAATTTTTGAATTATTCCTAAAAGTATAATTTCTTTTAATAAAAATTGGACATATCTTGGACATCACTTGGCATATTTCAAATATTACGCGAGCAAAGTCGCGGTGTTTCCTAGTTGTGGTTATAAAGTTGATAAACACGGTATTCATAAAACACAAGATAAAATTGACGCAATTTTAAATGCTCAAAGACCAGTATATGTATCTTATGTTAAAGCTTTTCTAGGCTTAGTTATATATTATGCTAAGTTTGTACCAAACTTATATACTATTTCAAATCCTTTAAATAATTTGCTTAAGAAGAATGTTAAGTTTAATTGGTCTTATAAATGTGAACAAGCATTTAAAAGTATAAAAAAAAAAGAAATTATTTATGACAGGGTTTTTACTTTAATCCTAAGTTAGCTTTAGCTACAGATGCTTCTTCTTATGGTATCTCTGCAGTTCTTTCACATATGATGCCAGATAACACTGAAAAGCCTATTGGGTTTGTGTCCGGAACTTTGAATAATGCAGAAAAACGGTATAGTCAAGTTGATAAAGAGACAATAGCGATTATATTTGGTGTGAAGGAATTTTTTGAGTATTTGTATGGCAACAGTTTTACCTTATTTACTGACAGTAAACCTTTAGTGCATATTTTTTCTCCTTCTAAAAGTAATCCTGTTTTATCAGCTGCTAGAATGCAACGATATTCAATTTATTTACAAACGTTTCAATATGATATCCGTTATAAGAAAACTATGTACTGAACAAGGAAATGTTGATGCTCTTTCACGACTTCCTTTACGTAGTGAAGATTTACCTCAACAATTTAATTCAAATGATGCAATTGATGAATCTGAAATTCTTCAAATTAATCAACTCTCTATTCTATCATTAAATTCTAAATCTATTGCTTCCGTTACAAAATCTGATCCCCTTTTACGTCAAATTTTTCATCACTTCATTTCTGGTTCTGAAATTCCTAAAAATGTACTTTTTGGTGGTAAACAAGAAGAATTTACTCTTCAATATAATTGTATTTTAAAGGGATATAGGTTAGTTATCCCAGAAGTGCATGGAAACCAAATCTTATAAAAGAATTAGATTTTGGTATAGTTAAAATGAAGTCTTTAGCCCGTAGTTTTGTATGGTGGCCAGGTATAGATCAAGATATTGAAGATCTTGCACGAAATTGCACTACTTGTGTAACTTTAAAAAATAATCCTCCCAAAGTTAATACACATCAATGGGAATGGCCTACAACTCCATGGCAAAGAATTCATATTGATTATTTTGGTCCTGTTATGGGGAAAATGCTTCTATTAGTGGTTGATGCCCATCGCAAATGGCCATAAGTTTTTATTGTTCCTAGTACAACTTCAGAAAATACAATCACTTGTCTGTTTTCACTTTTTGCACGATACTATTTTTCAATTTCTTTAGTATCAGATAATGCTAAACAGTTTACATCTGAAGAATTTGAGACATTTTTGAAAAATCATGGTGTGAAACATAAGTTCAGTGCTCCATACCTTCCAGCTACAAATGAACAAGAGGAGAGATATGTGCAAATTCTCAAAAGTGGATTAAAAACCTTAGCTTCGGAGCCTATTACTTTACAAATGAAATTAAATAGCGCTGCCTTTTGCAGTATAGGGAGAGTCCTGCATCTCTATCTCTAAAACGTCATATAAGAACAAAAATAGATTTCATAGTGCCAAATGTTACAAATTTCGTTCATGATAAACAAGATGCGAAAAAGTCCAAAGTTAAAATAAAAGAATTTGAAATTAACCAGAAAGTGGCTGTAAGAAATTATACTCCAGAAGTCTAGTAAAAAATTGGTCGAATAATAACAAGAGAAGGGAAATTTCATTATAGAGTTCAAGTTGGTTCGAATATTTGGAAAAGGCATGTTGATCAAATAACAAATGTAGGTTAATAGATTTCTTTAGTTAATGATACAAATGCTGAAGAAAGTTATACAGGAAATTTCAGAAGTGAAAATGCAATTGTGAAATAAGGTGATTTTCCACCAATACAGCATAGTATCCCAGATCTGCAACCAGTTGATTCTCATGGGCCAAATACTCCAAGTCCTACTCCAGTTGACTTTCATTATCCTGATTCTTCAAGTCCTAAATCAACTGACTCTGAGTCAATAGTTCCAAAACCTTCTGTTCCCACTAGTTCATTAGTTCATGCTGCTGAACTTGTAAAATCTAATTTTTTTTCTTCCCCACAGATACTGAGAATATCCGGTAGGTACAGAAGAGCTCTTGAAAGACTATAATATTAAGTGGGGGAGAGCTGCCATGTTTATGCCACAATTTAATATGTATAGACGGCAGCACCAAAGTTTTCTTTCCTCCCACAATTCATTATCAGATATATGTTCTTCTCTCTTGTGTCATGTGACTGACGTATTGTAAGTGTAAGTGATGTTTTTGTTTGTGAAATGAATATTAAATGGTTATATGTCTACGAGCGACCTCATCAATTAAAAGTTATATTAATTATTATTAGTTACTTACTAAATATACAATAAATAGCGACGATGGAAAACAGGTATAATTTCACCGGAAAAAGTTTGCGTGAGTATCTCACAGAAGGCCGAGCTCCCTAGTATTAAAAAAGTATAAATAAATGGTCAAGTGCGGGTATTACTCGCGCACAGAAGGATCCGTGGGATAAATATATGAATTTGTAATTGTATTATTAAAAAAAAAACATTGCTAAAAGAATACTGAAACTTTGTAAAAAACTATACAACGTAGGGTTGGGTATAACTGTATATACTGGGAAAGTGTAAATGGATGTAACATGAAAGTTCGAAGAGATATGGAACGAAAATAATATCAAATATAGCTATTCTGTATAACTCCCTTTTTTTTTATATTATCCTAGTCTGTTTATGGTGCACTTAATTCAGTACTGAGAGGAAAATCAGTGCATATTTAAACTTCATTTGGCATTCCATAAATCTAAATTCAGCGTAGTAGTAACCTTTCTTTCTACAGTGTAGCTAAAACAAAACCTTTGTTCAAAGTTTAAATTTGGCATTGTGTTAAGCGCGCTTCGAAAAGTGGTCGCAAATTTGCCACACCTTGATCCGTGCCGCGTTTATCCAGATAGGTTTTTAATTAACTTTTAAAGTCACTCGAGGCGTATTGAGAGATCCACTCAATGCAAACTAGTCGCGAATCCCATAGTATTTATATGATTCATTCTAATTAAGTGGTCTCAGGACTCTTAAAGCTTCAAAATATTAGAAATTATTTTTTTAGATGTTAAAATCCTATCTTTTCTGAACATTTTGATATAATTGTTTCCTTGAAATTTCCATTAGAACGCAAGTTATGGCTTTTAGAATTATACCCGCTCAATAGCTGAAGCGGCGGCGTTTCCGAAACTTTGAAGTCATTTTTTTCCAAATGACGTTTTTGGGCATAACGCCCAGGATACCTCAAAAACTTCAATATTTTTTCATGAAATTTCCAAAACATATTTCATGTTAGTCTGTATAAACTGAACCCAAAATTTCCTTTTTATTATTCAAAAAAATATATTTTTTGTCGTTATATTGTTGAAATTTTCATAATTTTCTATTAGCTAACTACTACATAGCATTAAAAATATAAAAATGCTTTAAATACAAATTTATTTAAGTTAGGGTAATTATTTCAATCTCAAGTATAAGTAGGCACCAAAATTTTCATACTAGTTGCAATATTTATTTTGTAATCCTGCGCGTAAGCTTTTATGCCAATTTTCTACTTGACAAATGTCTAACAGTTTCAAGCTCCCTATAAATTCTACTGCATCTTGCAATATTTTTAAATACATGAAATGAAAGAACATACTCATATCTTTCATCCCAATAAAAATTGTGTTTTAAAATCATATACATGTTAACACATTAAATGTTGAAAATTATATTGCCCTTTCCCAATTTTAAGAGTCCTGAGACTCCTTAAATTAGTATGTTTTTAACAAATTGACGTTTATGGCTTTTATACTGCTACTGGATATTACATTACACATACTATTAATATCATTTACAGTTGTTAACTAGGCATAGAGTACGCCGTCCCTGTCATTATGTATGTCCAAACTGTCCATATCTTTAATTGTTAATATCTCGGCTAATTTCTGACGATTTTTTTTTTTTTTTGAAAATCCTTATCAACAATGCTTTTATACTTCTGCTACGATGGGTACCTCCAGCGCTGCTCAACACTTTTGCTGACTGCCCGTAAATCGAAATTTCTGTTTAACAGAAAAATCAATTTTCTCAAACAAGGTTTAAAGTAACATCTACTACCTCTAATTTTTTCATAATTTTAGTTTCAGTAGATTCGGAATTAAATGGCGGGAAACATATTTTTGCGCTACATTTTCGACGATATCTTTTAAAATATAATGCCTAAAATTAAAAGGAATGTATTTTTGAGTTCATCATTACGAAAGCTTACGCACGATATCCTACTCGATATACAAAGAAAAGAATTTTTTTTTCAAGCAGCTTAATTAGCCCTTCTATATTTTTACCAAATATATTTATGAATGTTTAATAATCTGAAAATATTCGGGTCAATAGTCTTCATTACTTCCCCCAATTTGAACTTTCCACGTTCCATAGTTTACGAGTAAAATGGCTGTGACAGACAGACACAGGTGTGATCTTATAATGGTTCCGTTTTAAGTACGGAAACCTAAAAATGGAATCAGACAATAAAGATGTAAGACAAAGAATATAAGACAAATAAAAAGGAATAAGGAATAAGACAAAAAAAATATCAGAAATGATTTCCGAGAGAATGTAAACCTTTGTCTAGTTAGTCTCTTGTATATAGTATAGACTTTGTATAGTTAGTTGATTCTCATGGGCCAAATACTCCAAGTCCTACTCCAGTTGACTTTCATTATCCTGATTCTTCAAGTCCTAAATCAACTGACTCTGAGTCAATAGTTCCAAAACCTTCTGTTCCCACTAGTTCATTAGTTCATGCTGCTGAACTTGTAAAATCTAATTTTTTTTCTTCCCCACAGATACTGAGAATATCCGGTAGGTACAGAAGAGCTCTTGAAAGACTATAATATTAAGTGGGGGAGAGCTGCCATGTTTATGCCACAATTTAATATGTATAGACGGCAGCACCAAAGTTTTCTTTCCTCCCACAATTCATTATCAGATATATGTTCTTCTCTCTTGTGTCATGTGACTGACGTATTGTAAGTGTAAGTGATGTTTTTGTTTGTGAAATGAATATTAAATGGTTATATGTCTACGAGCGACCTCATCAATTAAAAGTTATATTAATTATTATTAGTTACTTACTAAATATACAATAAATAGCGACGATGGAAAACAGGTATAATTTCACCGGAAAAAGTTTGCGTGAGTATCTCACAGAAGGCCGAGCTCCCTAGTATTAAAAAAGTATAAATAAATGGTCAAGTGCGGGTATTACTCGCGCACAGAAGGATCCGTGGGATAAATATATGAATTTGTAATTGTATTATTAAAAAAAAACATTGCTAAAAGAATACTGAAACTTTGTAAAAAACTATACAACGTAGGGTTGGGTATAACTGTATATACTGGGAAAGTGTAAATGGATGTAACATGAAAGTTCGAAGAGATATGGAACGAAAATAATATCAAATATAGCTATTCTGTATAACTCCCTTTTTTTTTTTATATTATCCTAGTCTGTTTATGGTGCACTTAATTCAGTACTGAGAGGAAAATCAGTGCATATTTAAACTTCATTTGGCATTCCATAAATCTAAATTCAGCGTAGTAATAACCTTTCTTTCTACAGTGTAGCTAAAACAAAACCTTTGTTCAAAGTTTAAATTTGGCATTGTGTTAAGCGCGCTTCGAAAAGTGGTCGCAAATTTGCCACACCTTGATCCGTGCCGCGTTTATCCAGATAGGTTTTTAATTAACTTTTAAAGTCACTCGAGGCGTATTGAGAGATCCACTCAATGCAAACTAGTCGCGAATCCCATAGTATTTATATGATTCATTCTAATTAAGTGGTCTCAGGACTCTTAAAGCTTCAAAATATTAGAAATTATTTTTTTAGATGTTAAAATCCTATCTTTTCTGAACATTTTGATATAATTGTTTCCTTTAAATTTCCATTAGAACGCAAGTTATGGCTTTTAGAATTATACCCGCTCAATAGCTGAAGCGGCGGCGTTTCCGAAACTTTGAAGTCATTTTTTTCCAAATGACGTTTTTGGGCATAACGCCCAGGATACCTCAAAAACTTCAATATTTTTTCATGAAATTTCCAAAACATATTTCATGTTAGTCTGTATAAACTGAACCCAAAATTTCCTTTTTATTATTCAAAAAAATATATTTTTTGTCGTTATATTGTTGAAATTTTCATAATTTTCTATTAGCTAACTACTACATAGCATTAAAAATATAAAAATGCTTTAAATACAAATTTATTTAAGTTAGGGTAATTATTTCAATCTCAAGTATAAGTAGGCACCAAAATTTTCATACTAGTTGCAATATTTATTTTGTAATCCTGCGCGTAAGCTTTTATGCCAATTTTCTACTTGACAAATGTCTAACAGTTTCAAGCTCCCTATAAATTCTACTGCATCTTGCAATATTTTTAAATACATGAAATGAAAGAACATACTCATATCTTTCATCCCAATAAAAATTGTGTTTTAAAATCATATACATTTTAACACATTAAATGTTGAAAATTATATTGCCCTTTCCCAATTTTAAGAGTCCTGAGACTCCTTAAATTAGTATGTTTTTAACAAATTGACGTTTATGGCTTTTATACTGCTACTGGATATTACATTACACATACTATTAATATCATTTACAGTTGTTAACTAGGCATAGAGTACGCCGTCCCTGTCATTATGTATGTCCAAACTGTCCATATCTTTAATTGTTAATATCTCGGCTAATTTCTGACGATTTTTTTTTTTTTTTGAAAATCCTTATCAACAATGCTTTTATACTTCTGCTACGATGGGTACCTCCAGCGCTGCTCAACACTTTTGCTGACTGCCCGTAAATCGAAATTTCTGTTTAACAGAAAAATCAATTTTCTCAAACAAGGTTTAAAGTAACATCTACTACCTCTAATTTTTTCATAATTTTAGTTTCAGTAGATTCGGAATTAAATGGCGGGAAACATATTTTTGCGCTACATTTTCGACGATATCTTTTAAAATATAATGCCTAAAATTAAAAGGAATGTATTTTTGAGTTCATCATTACGAAAGCTTACGCACGATATCCTACTCGATATACAAAGAAAATAATTTTTTTTCAAGCAGCTTAATTAGCCCTTCTATATTTTTACCAAATATATTTATGAATGTTTAATAATCTGAAAATATTCGGGTCAATAGTCTTCATTACTTCCCCCAATTTGAACTTTCCACGTTCCATAGTTTACGAGTAAAATGGCTGTGACAGACAGACACAGGTGTGATCTTATAATGGTTCCGTTTTTACTTTTTAAGTACGGAAACCTAAAAATGGAATCAGACAATAAAGATGTAAGACAAAGAATATAAGACAAATAAAAAGGAATAAGGAATAAGACAAAAAAAATATCAGAAATGATTTCCGAGAGAATGTAAACCTTTGTATAGTTAGTATGTAGTTAGTTTAGTTAGTATATAAAACATACCAGGAAACTGCTAAATTGCGATAATGAATCTGAAATTAATTTATAAAATTTACAAATCATGCTTATTCAAATTATTCGGTATAATAAAACTTTACAATGCCTTTATTATTTATTTCATACTGCATGTCTTCCTTCATCTAATTTTAAACTTCTTGCAAAGTTAAATTTTAAATGGAAAGCAATGTACGCTTTGATTTTTAACAGTGTAATCTCCTATGGTTTTTGCATTAGAATCATGACTTAATATTCATTAATAAAAAAAAAAAGCAAATGCATTTCGAGAAATAATGTAAAGTAGGTTATTAATATATTTAAAATTGTAGTAGAAAAATAATTATTGGAATTAACTGGAATTGATTATACACAGAAAAATAATCAACTCAGCATTCAAAATAAACATTTTTAGATAAGCGTTCTAAATCGAAGCACTGTATACTTCTTGTTGCTATACAAATTTTGCTAACAATTTTTCATAGTTTGTATCTTAAATTAATCTAGATATTGTTCCTATATCACATAACAATGGCCGTCTTCGTTGTTTTGCATCCTACATTTAGGCTATTAATACTAACATGTATAAAAGTAAAGACAGTTCTTCTTTTTACCCGACTAAAAAGAAGGGCTATGTGTTTCACGCGTATCTGGGTATGTGGATTTCTTTATACCCTCGAAACATCCCAACGGCTGGATGGATTTTAATGAATAAGGTTTCTATCGATTAGTCTTAACCGTCCGATGGTTATAGGCTATGTTTTGTTTTTATAAATTCAAAATGACAGCCGTAAAATACAACATGGAGGTACAGACGAAAAAAAATTTACGCACCCTCCCAAGTAGCACAGCAATATCGGCCCGATACTGCCCAATATCGGCCAATCTTAGTGTGCATCGGCAAAGACCGACCATGTTTACCGACATTGGCCACTATTGATCGATGTTGTCCAATGTTGGATTTGTAACATTAAAACTTCTGGAATCATGAATATTTTAATTTTTTATTCACATATTGTAGTTTTGTGGGAAGGTAGAAAACAGGAAGCAATTATAATAACATTTTAAGTTCTGTAAATCCATGTAGAAAAACTCACATTGACCAATATTGGGGAACATCGATCGGCGTATATCGACACAAGCAATGATGCACAAGGATGTGCCAGCCAGCCAACCAATCAGATACAAGACAAGTACCTAACATGGCCGCCGTATTTCTCGTATGCTGTTGCAGATTTGTGCAGTCCTATTTTATAGAAAATAAAACGAGAATATTTATGGTGATGGTAGTATGGAAAAGTGAGGTATGTCATTCTTGAAATCCGAAAGTCACATCTTTATGTGAAACGGGTAAGTGCTCTTTATATTTCATATAATGTTTGTTTATTGAATACATGTAATCAGACTCATTTCATATATTCAAACTTGTTTTTGAAATATTGTTTTCTGTTCACATTAGTATTATTACTTGATTAGTTATCAGTATTCTTGTGTAGTGTGTATTTTCTGTTCATATCATATTTATACTTGTCTCGGAATGTATATTATGCTTAAAGATTTTCGTCACTAATGATTGTAAACAAATGCATATGAACTTTTGGTAGTGTTTGAGTCAGTATATTATTTAACCGTTTAAGTAACACCAAAACACGTTTTCGTTGTTTATATATTAATTAAATTGTCCGTTTACTTTAATCTTGAAGTAATTATTTATATTAAAACGTGATTTTCTTTTTTTATTGTACATAACTGAAACGATTTACTTACTTAAATGGCACAAGTACAACTAAAGTTGGGAGCAATTTATATAACCTTGAGGTCCTTTTTATCAGAATTTGGAATAAACATTTCAGATATCCTAATTCAAGTGCGAGAATTTTTTTTCATCTTCCCTTATAAGAGAAAGTATAGAATTTTTTTTTTTTTTTTTTTTTTTGTCATACTTGCTACTTTAAACATAATTTTCCAAATATAAAAATCGTTAAAAGACTCAAAATCAGTCATCAAACAATTACAATCAAAGGTTATTTATTCTTTTTATATTTACTTTGTTATTTATTTATTTATTGGTTTATTTTTTACTCCATCCAAAAATAAAAATTTGATACATTGTTAAAGCTGATTCCTCTTATTTAAGTTTAATCATTTGTGATTTTTTTAAAAGGTTTCTACTGATAAATTATCTGGTGTGTGTGCGTGGGGGGGGGGGGGGGGTTAAGATTTCAAGATTCTGTATAATGCTTCTTCTTACCACCAATACAGTTAAAAATCTTTAAACTCCTTATTTTGTTTATCTTTAATTTGCATAATGTGTTCTTATTTAAGTCATATACAGAAATTTAATCATTTGGGAAGAGTTCCCTATCTTGTGCCACTTGGTGCAACTGACAAAAAAGTAAGCAATGTTGTCAAAAGTCTGTTTTAGCATCTTACCAAATTTTTATTTTAATTATATTTTATTAATATCATATTTATATTATTTGTAATATTTTATTTTTAAATTTACCAAATCATCTTACCAAGCGCCAAAAGATTGCAACAACCACATCCTAAGCATTTATCGTCCAAAATAACTTTCCAAGTTTTCTGGCCCATTGCAGATGTTATGGAACTCTTGTCATGAATTTTATAATGGCTATGTTAAAGCACTATTATTTATCTGGTGTCTATTGGGAAACCATTAAAAAATGCAAATTTCCCAAAAATTTAAGTTTTTTGAATAAACAATTTCTACCTGTTAAATTCCTCTTGGGCAAACTAAATGTAATAAGTTCATCATTGAATTTGGGTTAATTTGAATTCGTCTTCTATTATGTAATGTTATTTTTCACAAAACTTTTGTTTCACATTAAACGGGCCAAAAGAAGAAAAAACTTGCATTGACCCTTGGCACGGAAATTTTTTTCTTATGCAACCTCCAATTTTTGTGATTAAGTAATAATTACAAGGAGAAAAAATTTGTCAACTGTTATTGAAGAATTAAAAGTGTATAAGATGCTTTTTGTGTATAAAATAAAGTTTGTTAATACAGTAGACTCTTTCAAATTGAATAATTGAAGGAAAATCTCATTTTTTTGTGCATATTCAAACATGCATTATTAATTAATTACTTGAACTTTACTTTTTATATTTTAATCAGTTTTTAAATTATCTTACTTTTTATCCTTTTAGTTTATTACTTTACTTAATTATTTTAATAATTTACAATATCACAATCATTCATTATAATTTTGATTGCATTAAAATTACTGTTTAAAAATGTAAACAAAGCAATGGCCAGAAATCCGCACAACTTCTGGTCCCAAGCTGTGCGGATTTGAAGGAGTCTACTGTATTATATTGAAACATGTCAGTTTTTTAATCATTCATACATATATTTCCTGGCTTGTGTGGGCCCATAGGGACAGAGTGGCTTCTGCCTCTGTGCTGTCTGCTGGAGATGCCCTTAAAAATGGTGTAAGATTGAGTATTAATGCACACAGCGTCGGTCTCGATATTGCAGTCAATGTTGTATTTTTACACTCTTTTATTTAACTTGGTTTATATATGTAAAGAAGGAATTTTGTAATTGATTTTTCACTCTTTTCTTGATATTCTAGAATTATAAAAATTATGCCTGTATATTTCCAATGACAATATGCCATTTTAATATTTTTAGAACTTCATTATAAATTGATTTTAAGGCATTTTTGTTCTACCTAGCCGCAGGTGATAAATCTCCAAATAATCTTTATTATTACAACTATTTATGAGTTACAAAAACAATGCAGTTAATTATGCACCAAACCATTTACGTCAAAATGTGTTTAGTGGCTGTGAAACTGCAATAGTGAAATATTTGGAACAATAAAAATAAAAAAATATGAATAAAAAATAACTTTTTATTTTTTAAGTTTCCTAATTTTTATTACTTTTAATTATTAATAATAATTTATTTTATTAATTTAATTTTAATATTTCTTTTTTAAAAAAATCATTGTTTATAATTTATTACTGTATATACTCTCATATTAGTCAACCCCAAAATTTGAGAGATATAACATGTGCATCCGTTTGAATAACAATATTTAATAATAGACAACAACAATAGATATAACAATAGTAATCTTGGTCTTAATTTAATTTTAATCAAGGAAGATTAATATGAATTCTGCAATCAAATAGGGCAATGAAAACTATTCCAAAATACTGGTAATAAAATAGAATTATTTTCATTCCTTTAAAATATTGGTGTTTATTTACACATGAGTACATATAGTAATTAATTTGTGATTATATGTTAAAAAAATAGTTTAGAAATCCTGTATAACAGTTTAAATATTAATTTTTTCCCCTGTTACTATATTTTAAAAGATAAGTCGAACAAATATTATATATATTTTAAATAAATTAACGTATTTATGCTATTTATCAAGTAATACATCAAAGCAGAGATTTTTCAATAGTTGGGGTCTTTGTAAAATTAATGCATTGTAACGGATTTTATTTTATTTTATTTTTTTTTTTAACAACATAAATTGTAGTCGTGAAATTAGGTGTGATTCTCAAGATAAACATTGAATGCTTATAAAAGTGTACTTTTTCAGAAACTATTTTTACTTTTATTATTTTCAGAAAGAATTTTAGCTTTGAAAATTCACTTTAATTCGAAAATGCCTTTTTGAATATTATGTTCAAATTTTGTAAGAGGAAAAAAAAACTGAGATGAAATTTTAATATTGTAAGTTTGCAGTTTGTAAGTTAAGTAGTTGGTTTGCTATTTTGTTTTCTGATTTATAAAACCATTAAACAATAAGTTGTGAGTAGGGTAGACCGGGGCTAGTTGGCCCGCTTTTTCTTCTAATATTTAAAAAAAAAATACAATTCAACATTTTAAATTTCTTTTTATGTTACCACTATCATTGTACTTTCAGGAAGAAGTCACAATAGTAAAGCGTGAAAATATTAACTATAAGTATTAGTTTAGAAGCTCAAATTGACACCAAGTCGCTTGGGCCAACCTGCCCCGATTGCGGGGTAAGTTGGCCCACGTCACTTTTTAATGTTCTGATAATGAAGAAGTTTAAGAAATGATCAAAATTTTACCAAATCTTAATTTTTATTTGTTGCGAACGAAAACACAATATAGCTTCCTAAATTAAAATAAAAAATTTAAATATTAAAACTGTGAGTTATTCAAATTATTAACTTCGACCAAAAATTGTTTTAAAAATTGATTTTATTTTCTCATAAAAAATGTCTTTAATACATTACGGAACAGTGATAAATTTTAATAAATGCACGCTAGGTGTTAAAACACCTAAAATCTTAGAGTACAGTAATTTAAGAAATCATTCATTCTTAATTAGGTGATTTATTATAAACACCAGATGATAAATAAATTGTTTCAAGGCCTCTGTACATCTGTTAAGTGCAATAATTCTTTTCTTTGTTAGCCAAGCCAACAGGGATTTTTCTGTATTTATGAAAGTTATAAATGTTTTTGTACAACAGGAGCAAATGATTTAATACGGGGAGGAGGTAAACAACATTATAACTTCATTTTTTATAAACGATTGACTGGAATAATCAGGAATTCAATTAATAAAATAACTCTTTACTATTAATTAATAATAAATTAATTAAAATAATAATAAATATTTATTAAAATAATTCATTAACACTATCAAAATTCCAGTACCCCAGAGCCAAATTCCTACGGGGAATGTTGGCCCGGCGGGCCAACTAACCCCGTATCGCCATTTTTGTTTTTCATGACTGTAGGGAATTATTCTGAAAGTATTTCAATAAAAAACATGGCCTACAATAACTAAGAACAATTATTTTTCTGAATTATTATATATATAAATCTAAAATGTAATCTACAAACAAATAAAAAACGATTATTTGTAAGAGAGGAAATTTACTCACCTTTGCAAAATTTTGAAAATTCTCAACAATTCTTTAACGGACGCTCCTTTAACGGACGCACCACTTCAATGGTGCTGATGTTGGAGGAGGAAAGCGAAGCAACTCATACTCGGCTGGACTGGCAATGTCATCTTACGCAAAGTTTAAAAAATATCGCGACTGGGCCAACATGCCCCCAATGGCCAACTAGCCCCGGTATACCCTACTGTATGATTTTAGCACTAACTATTGGACACAGTAGACTCCCTCAAATCCGCACATCATCGAATATGTAAACAACAGAACTTTCAGTTCAGATGTAGGGACAAAATTACAGACTTTTTTATTTTTATATATTCCCATGTGTATTTTAATATGTAATTCTTGTTAATGTGACTGAACTCTTGCTTGTTCATGAAGGAAATAGTATAAATTTATTTCTGAAAATTTCAAGATATTGCTGATATCACTGGTAATTGCAATCTTTTTACCAAATATATTTATGTATTAATCAAGCTTTTTTGGTTATTAAGTCTGGCTGAACCTGAAATAAAACTTTCTTATTGATATGAATTAGTAGGGTACTTTTGTGAGGCAAGTTTGGTTGAATAATTCAAGAAAAATGTATATAATCTTTATTATGCCTATTTAATTATGCATTATTATTTACTTGACGTTTACTTTTAATAATTTAATTATTTTTTAAATTATCTTAATTTTTATTATTTTAATTTATTATTTTACTTAATTATTTTAATATTTTACTATAAGTAAGCATTCATTATAATTTCGATTGCATTATTACATTCAAATTAATGTTTAAAAAATATAAACAAAGAAAGCAATGACCAGAAATTCGCACAACCCCTGGCCCCAAGCTGTGCGGATTTGAGAGAGTCTACTGTATTAATATAATAAAGTAAAAATATTTCATTTTCAAACAGAAACTTTGGTGAATAAATTCAAATCTCCCATTTAAAATTTGTTTATGAAATTAAAAAAAAAAGCTAAAGCAAATTATAAATTGTTAATAGTAAAAATGTACTTGGTCGGATTGTGATTTTGGTTCATTGAACTTTTCTAGCTAGTGTGGAAATGACGTGTGAAGGAACATAAACCACTGATATCTCTAGTTGCATTGGAAAGGTGCTTGCAGAATTTGACGACAGGGATAGAAACACTTTTCAAAGGAGAAGAAGATGACTAACAAGAAATGGATGTTTTGTCGAAAATTTTTTTGTTAAATTTGATTAATAATAGTTTGTAAATAAAAAAACATTTAATTCTTTTTTGTGATTAATAAATTTTATTTGTTATACATGGTAAGTTTTTATTGAAATTCAAAGAATTGACTTCTAATTTTTGTATTATCATTTTTAAAACTAGTATCCAATGTTTAAGATATTTCAATAAAATACAATTTATAAAATAAATTTACAAACTTTTAAAATCACCTTGTAAAGCTTATCTTAGAGCAAAACAGTTGATAAAAATTGACTCATATGAAATCTATCTAAAATTAGAATTTTTAACAAAATATAAATTATGATGATATTTAAATGCTAAGTTTTTGGATTTCTAATTATTTCAAATGCCTTACTTATGTGCAATTGAGAAAATCTACCAATTTGAAGTTCTAAAATGCATTTTATAGCTTCACCCCCCCCCCCCCCTCCCCTGACTCAAAAGAGAAAACGGTACTTCTTAGTTATCCCGTCGACAAATTGTAAGATTAAATGCCAATAATGGTTGCCATTAATTAATTAATTGTAAGATTAAATGCCAATAATGGCCATTAAAAGCATTAATTCGTCGTTTTATTAGTATTTTTAATATTTTTTTTACTAATTTATTTGTTCTTTCGTTATTTAAGATAAAAAATATGTCCATGTGTATAATTTGGCGAGTGGTTTGGCGATTTATATAATTTGGCGAAATTGGTCGACGGGATAACTAAGAAGTACCGAGAAAACATATAAAGAAAATTAGCTATTTTGTCCTTTTTATGATCTCTGATATTTTCAAAGTATTTTTTATCTATTAATTTTTTGGAGGGGAGGGAAATGTCCTGAAATATGTTTAAAAAAGTTTCTACCTTCTATCAGTCACAATTTCTTTCTGCTTACATCAACTTAGTAGGTATTGTAAATTCTGAAATGGAATTTAGATAGCCTTAATGTCATGTTAGTCTACTTTTTTTAGGGATGTATAATTTCTTGAAAGATTCAAGTGTTGGGAAAAAAAACATTTTTCTGTAAAAATTGATTTTTTTACAAATAAGAGCTTTTTTGTTGCTAAATTTTCTTCGAAAATATAAAATAATATACATTTTTTGAATATACGTATGTACATTAAAAATAGAAAGATTTTATTTTTACTTCATATGAATACATTACAAATAGAAATAATAAACTTATTATTAAAATTTTAGTTCCAGAACAGATTTTCTTGCTTAGTTTAATGACATTGTTTGTAACATATTTTTTTATTCTTTTAAATTGTCATTTCAGTTGCACTTTCAATTTTACACTGCCATTAAAACTTATAAATTTTGCTCAATATTTGCTGGCAATTGTGTTTATTTAATGAAAAAATTCCATCAAAGTGTTTATCCCCCAGTAGTATAGTTCAGACTCTCATTCAGAATGAAGGGAGTATAAAGATAAAATATAAATTTTGTTTAAATTAATTGAAGACTTGCAAATTTTGAAACTAATAATATAAATTAATGTTTTACCAATTTTTAATATAGGAGTAACTAAAATAAAGCTGGTTAAATAAATAAAAAAAAACAGGTGGATTAACTGTTTTCAACCAAATTTCGCTTGCATTTTTTGGTACTTTTCGGTTAGCCGGGTACCAGTGTTAAACTTGCATACATATATATGTACCCATGCATGCACATATATGTGTATATATATGTATGTAAATATAACACTGGCACTTGGCTAACCGAAAAGTACCAATTTTTTTTTCAGGTGTGGTGGAGAGAGAGGGTAACATTTTATTTATACAGTAGAAAATCTTTATAATCCTATATAATGCACAGCTTCTGAGATGTAAGCAATGAATTTTGTACTTAAGAAGCACCTGTAATCCATATTGCAAAAATATTGACACCCTTCAGAGGATTAAATTTCAAACATTATTTCATCTTTATCTCCTTAATTCAGATTTTTTTTTAATGAAAATATTGCTATTATTAAATGTAAAAATGTTGGGATTAAGTAATGTGATGATTTTGTGCAGCATGTTTGGATAACTTTTGTAGGCAATTTAACAATATGTGAAATGATCAATATTATGCAAAAAATTTTTAACCTGCACAACTTTTGGTCCTAAGGAATGCAATATAAAGATCTACTGCGATTGTTTTGTATATTGCCGTATTTACAAGGTAAATTTTAATGTTGTGTAAAATGACCTATATAACGCAAAATGTTGCATATTTTGGTTTGCATTATAAAGATCTTCTACTGTATATAAATACTATGTGCAAGTTTAAAGGTTAACGGTTATTGTAAAGACATTAAAAAAATCATTTCAGCTACGTTATTTTTATTATTTTTTTTTAATAATGGTTAAGTGTTTATTGATTATGTGAAAATAAAATATGGAAATCAGCTTATGATAAATTGATTTTTTTAAATATTCAATTTTTCAACCTTACTATAACCACAAATCGGTATTATGGACATAATTTTACATATGAATTTTTATTTTTAATGAGGAAAGTAGCATTTACTTATGAGTTTTTCAAAGAGTTACTGTTTCAATGTAGAACGTTGAACATTGGGAAAAAAAAAGAGAAACCACCAGAATGTAGAGTGAACATAAGGAAGAGATTATTCCTCTTCCAACACTATAGAATCGGTAAGTTCATACTCTGATTCAGGATGATGGCCATACAGATAAAATATAAATTTTCTTCTGAGATAATTGGGTAGGAATAATTAGTTAAGTTTGAAAAAACAGCAAAGGTAGAATTTTGCATATGGAACTTAAGAGGACACAGTACTTTTTAAGCTATTTTTCAGTTTTCAATAGTTTTGTAATATCTGTGGTGGCATTATGTTTAATACTATAATGCAAATATAATTTTTTTTTAAATCTTACAGAAATGCCTATTTAACTAAAATTTAAATTTTTTGAATAATTTTTAACTTTTTAAAAATCCTTACTACTTTTTTAAATATGAATATTTTTTGCTTCAGAAATTTTTTCCATAATCCTAGGAATATACTACATAAAATTGTGCATGGATTTAACATTCAAGGTTATATATATATATATGTATATATATATATATATATATATATATATATATATATATTAAGCACTTCAATTATGAGTTTGTTGAATTTCCTTGATTTTTTATTATACAAAAGAGAAAAAGATTAATATTAAATGTAATATTCCATACATCTAAAAATCCATGGCACAGTTTTATGTAATATAATCTAAGGAATGTGGGGAAAATTTTTGAAACAAAAATATTGATATTTAAAAAATCAGTAGGAATTTAAAAATAATTATTCTTTTTATTTAAATTTTAGTTAAATAGAAATAGGCAAGATTTTTTTTAATTACATGAAATTATATTTGCTTTATAGTATTAAATATAATGTCACTACAGATATTACAGTATTATTCAAAATTGAAAAAGTAGTTTAAAGGGTACTGTGTCCCCTTAATATAAATTGTTTTTGACTAACTTTTTCTAGTTTTTTTTTCCTTGCAAAGTTTATACATCAATACAGTTAAACAAATTTGAACATCTATATTTATGGTAAAGGGAGAAAGGAATAAATCATTTCAGCTAAATATTTTTTTTTAATTTTAATATATGTTGAATATTTTTATTGATTATATAAAAAAAAATATCAAAATTGCTTATATGGTAATAAAAGTTATTTTATTCAAATAATACAATATAACACTTCTCAACCTTACCATTTCCATCAATTGGTATTATAGATATAATTTTGCATATGACATTTTTAATGAGAGAAGTATCATTTAATTATTAATTTTACACATTAATATTTTTACGTACAACACTGAACATGAAAAGAAAAAAATTAAAAAAACATCAGAATGTATAAAATTTTGAATAAATTATTTTATTAATGGTATTTGAATTTTCGTAAAAAGATACACCTTTTAATAAACGAAAAAAATTCTCTAAAATTTTTGGGTTATTTCAGAGCAATTTCATTTTCAACATAATCATGAAAATTTTTCCTTTTAAGTATTTTTTACATTATCATGGCAGTGAACTTAGCTATGATTTTCCATATAAACGATATATAAATATATATTTCTATAATAACAAAAAAATATTTGAAATAGTTAAAAAATATATATTTATATGCATATATTTTCAAACCTGGATTCACCAATATAAAACGGCAAAATTTTTCCCAATATAAAGAGAGATTTATTACCAATAGTATGTCAAGACAGGTAATGAATATCTCCCTATCTCTTCTCTCTATTCTAAAAAAAAGTAACTACCGCTGTCACCGCCGCCGCCGGTTTTGATTTTTTTGTGACCGGAGACCTTTCTTCGTTAATATTAACAAAAATAATGCATACAAAAATATGAAAATCGGTGGTTTTATACAGAAATGTTTGATAAACACGCTGATGCAGACAGTTTTCAAATCGAAGAATTATTTTAAGAGGTACTTAATGCTAAAGTTGGACAAAATCGTTCCACTAAAAAAGTTTTATAGCAGCAAAAACTATACATGGCAGTGTAATCATTTTTAGATCATTTTATGCGTTAGAATTTGCCGGAGTGCAGATTGCATTAATTTTTTTTATTTTGACTCATTTTTTCAGGTTTTATTTCTATTTTAAACTCAAATTTTCAGCATTTCTAGAGATATTTTTTACAGATTTCAGAAAATTGTACTAATTTAAACTGTTGCCAACTGTATAAAAAGCACAAGCAATAATGTTTGCTTCAAATTAAAAATTTATTTACACGTGACTATTATAAACAGGAAAAAAACTTTCAAATTAGAATTAAATAATTACGTATAAAAAGCATTAACTTATTAAAAATTACGTCATAAAAAGTATACACGTGAATTTTAAGAGGAAGGATATTGTAAAATAATAAATTTCTTAACATGCGTTAGAAGTCTTAGGAGAAATTACGTCATATTTACGTCACATTATAGTTATTACATAAAATGAACACAAAATAAGATTGCAAAAAAGTTTAAATTTAGAAATTGCGCTAGACATTTATTTGATATTTTGAGAATTAATTTAAAATGTCTCATTTAAAAGAACTTTCTTTTCGCATTGTTAAAAAATACCAGGAGACAAAGACTCTCTTTACTTAATTCCTTTTATATTAGCTTATTTTGAAATGTTGTTACACTTGTATACGTCATCAAGTTATTTTTATTTCGACGTTTTATTTGTGTTTTTATTAATGTTGTACGAATTTATTTGTTCTTTCGTTATTTAAAATAAAAATTATATCAATTTGTATAATTTGGCGAGTGGTTTGGCGATTTATATAATTTGGCGAAATGGGTCGACAGGATAATCAAGTAGTACCGCAGCGGATTTGGCGTTAAAATTCCCCAATCAAAGAGAAATGAATAGAAATTCGTTTATAGGGAGATCGCCACTGTTTTTTAAATTATAATTCAATCTTTGGAAATCTTTTTATAGCCGATCAAATTGGCGTGCATTTAGAGCCTGCGGTGTCTGGACGGGGGTTGGCGAGCGTAGCTCGTAGGGGGCCGAGCCCCCTAGTATAGAAAAAAAAAAAAGCTTTGCTATTTTATAGTGTCGAATCCAGTTTTAACTAATATCAGCCGATCCGACATTGACCAATATCGGCCGGTCCAGCGTTCACCGATATCGGCCAGTCCGGTGCTCACCGATATCGGCCGGTCCGGCGTTCGCCGATATCGGCAGGTATTGGGTCCCAATATAGGCCGATATTGGAAAAAGAGTTTGCCATGCAATATCGGCCGATCCGGTGTTTACCTATATTGGCCGATATTGCGAAATCGCTGTTACCGATACTGGCCGATATTGCTGTGCTACCTGTGCTATTGAGTGGCGTAATATCATTGGATAGGTCTTTCAAAATGAAGACGATGTTTCATTGACTATTTTACAGTCAGAAGCTCCATTTAAATATTGTACAACCTGGAAGTTGGGTAGGTAGGATCTCTAGCTTTAGTGCAACTCTAACCATCATAGACATCTATAGGCCTCATCAAAACAGTGTTTATAGATAGGAACTAACAATTAAACGCAATTTAAAAGTCATCAATACAAGTAAATAATATATATATATATATATATATGTAAGTAATATAAAAAATAGTTTCACATTGATGAGAAATAATTAATTAGTTCGCTTTTGACGAAGTCGGGTTTTTTGATTTTTTAAATTTAATTGATTTATTATATTCACTCTTTTATAAGCATTCAATGATTACTTTTAAAATCATACCTAATTTCATGATTGCAATTCACAATTTTTCCAAAAATTGACGGTTACAATACTTTAATTTGGCGTGGTCACTGGACACGGTTATGAAAAATTCACCCCCTTTTTTTACCTGGTAGCTGTACCTAGTTTTTTTGCCTGGTTGAAAGCGCAAGCTACTTAAACTATATTTTTAGCCCTAGATATGCTATTTCTTTCGGCCAGCAATTAATGTGTCGTCTCTAAAAAATAACGTTCCATTATATAAGCCAGCCGTAAAACAAAGCAGATGTATCATTGTACAGGATAATCTCTACTGCAATTTTTTTAACTTTTAAGCATCGCACATTTTCAATTTTTATGCCGTCGTATAGGGGGGGTGGGGGAATGTACTTTTAAATGCAATTTGTTTGAAAACTGCATCTGAGTTTGTTTTTGAGACATGATTGTTTATTTTTTTTTAATGTTGGCAACTGAAGTGCTCCATTTTTGCAGAAAGTAAAGGAAAAGTAGTTGGGAAAAAGTTATTACATCTTTTTGTTGCCATTTTCCCATAATAACTGAAAACAATGTAATTAAAATAATATTTTGAAAAAATATAAATAAATGATGTCTGATAAAACATGGAGCTATTATTAACTATATTTAATTTTAAGTATCTATATTAATGTTACAAACAAATTAAGGTATATGAATCATTAGATAGCCAATTTTTTTGGTCGAGTTTCTTGAATGATGACATCGCTTTTTGCTGAAATTGTGTATTATACTGCGATAGTGATATCATATGCATACGTTTCCGTAGATATTATTTAAGACTGGATTGTAAATGTAGAATTCTTCAGCGGATGCGAATGACATCATCATATATATTAAAACGTAAACCTGATTTTGTAAGATCAGACAAAAATTTTACGAATTTGCGCATGCGTGAAGTTAAATTTACTAGATCTTCCATTTAGAGGAAAGGAAGAGAAAGTCTGGATAGCAGAGTGGTCTAAAGCACCAGTTTAAAGCTCTGAACTTTTGTAGACGACGAAGATTCGAACCCAACGCCCGGCAAAATTATTTCTGTACCATTTCTGCCGATGATTCATTTCGATTATGACATATTGTATTAAGAGGAGAAGTTATATGATTTTATTATTATTATTTGACTGGTTTATCATTAAATAAAATTTAACAATCAAAAATATTTTGAAAAAATAATAATTTTACAAAACAAATAGGTGTTGCTATCCAACGTACAATTTATACACAAGTTTAACATAAAACTCTACGTTTCGGTTTATTCTTTAAAACCTTCATCAGGAGAAAAATTTTCTAAAATATAAATCGACAACAAACTCTTTACATGCTACATTTTGAAATCAATTCAAAATTCAAAACATTCTAACGGAAACCTCTTACTCCCAAATAAAGAGTTCAGTGGCGCCATCTTTTAATCAAAGATGTAAACGAAGAAAGACTAGCTGAAAAAATGGAATTTTCATTGACTTTTCAAAATTGAAAGCCATATTGCTGGTATGTGAAAGGAAACATTATCATTACACACTTCATGGTTTCTTAGACGAATTTCTAAAGATTCACGAATAATAGCATTGCGCGGAATAACTTGTTTGGAAATAACTTTAGCATGGTCAAAGTCTATAAATGAAATGAGTCCTTTATGGTAGCTTCTTGAGAGTGCAGTAGAAAGTTTACGAAACTTCAAATCGTTTTTATGTTCTTGCAATCTTTCGAAAAATCGACGTTTAGTCATACCAATATAGGACGAGGTGGTCCCATCAGAAAATTTAAAGGGAATTTCATACACCCCAGAAAAAGATGAAAAAGGAATTGGATCTATTTTTTTACACAGAAGATTAAACAAAGTCATAGAATTAGAGGCAACGAGTTGAATGTTGAATTTCATGAAAGACTTTTTTAACTTTTCAAATAGGATAGGAAAATAAGGAACCTTTCGGTAAACTTGATTAAATTTGGGGGAGGGGGGATTAACGGAAACTTTATACTTATCAACCAATTTATAGATAAGGCTTGAATTTATAAATTGGTTGATAAGTATAAAGTTTCCGTTAATCCCCCCTCCCCCAAATTTAATCAAGTTTACCGAAAGGTTCCTTATTTTCCTATCCTATTTGAAAAGTTAAAAAAGTCTTTCATGAAATTCAACATTCAACTCGTTGCCTCTAATTCTATGACTTTGTTTAATCTTCTGTGTAAAAAAATAGATCCAATTCCTTTTTCATCTTTTTCTGGGGTGTATGAAATTCCCTTTAAATTTTCTGATGGGACCACCTCGTCCTATATTGGTATGACTAAACGTCGATTTTTCGAAAGATTGCAAGAACATAAAAACGATTTGAAGTTTCGTAAACTTTCTACTGCACTCTCAAGAAGCTACCATAAAGGACTCATTTCATTTATAGACTTTGACCATGCTAAAGTTATTTCCAAACAAGTTATTCCGCGCAATGCTATTATTCGTGAATCTTTAGAAATTCGTCTAAGAAACCATGAAGTGTGTAATGATAATGTTTCCTTTCACATACCAGCAATATGGCTTTCAATTTTGAAACGTCAATGAAAATTCCATTTTTTCAGCTAGTCTTTCTTCGTTTACATCTTTGATTAAAAGATGGCGCCACTGAACTCTTTATTTGGGAGTAAGAGGTTTCCGTTAGAATGTTTTGAATTTTGAATTGATTTCAAAATGTAGCATGTAAAGAGTTTGTTGTCGATTTATATTTTAGAAAATTTTTCTCCTGATGAAGGTTTTAAAGAATAAACCGAAACGTAGAGTTTTATGTTAAACTTGTGTATAAATTGTACGTTGGATAGCAACACCTATTTGTTTTGTATCGATATTACAACGTAAAGTCCTTTATTATTATTATAATAATTTTATATTTAAAATATTTAACCTAAAATATTTTGCATGTAATTATCAATTAAATAAATTGAGCTGATCTACAACTTTTGATAATATTTTTTTACCATTATCAAGAATATATAGGTGTGTGAGTCAGTAAGAAATGTTCGCAATTCTTTTCCTCAAAAAAAAAAGAAAAATAATAATAATAATAACGGAAAGAAAGGAAAATATTCATATAAGAACTATAAAATAAATTATCTTGATATCCGTGGTTTAATATTTAAAAAATGAGGAAAAAAGTATAATTAAATTCAAGTAATAAATAATATATATTATATATCGTTAGTTGCATCAAGTTTCAAAATTAGGTTTTAGAGAATGAGACTGATATAAATAAAATTCATGGCAACTTTTAAAAGTCGTGTAGTTAAAAAAATAAATATTGTTATTCATTTTTTCAAAGAAAAAGAGAGAGAGAGAGACCGTTGTAAGTAAAATTAAAAGCTCTGCCCAGTATTTTTAGTAAATTTCTGATAAAAGGCAAGCATAATTGGTTGTAAATTATAAACTTAAAGTTCTTTCACTTCATTCAATAGGTTAGTTAATAAAAAATATATATTATATAAATAGATAGTTGCATCAAAATTAGGCTTTTAGAGAATAAGGTTGATATAAATAAAATTCATGGCAGCTTTTAAAGGTCGTGCAGTTAAAAAAATAAAAATAGATATTGTTATTTTTTTTCACAAAAAAAAATAAAGAGAGAGAGACCGTAGTAGGTAAAAATAGAAGCTCTTTCCAGTATTTTTTTGTGAATTTCTGATAAAATGCAAGCATAATTGGTTGTAAATTAGAAAATTAAAGTTCTTTCACTTCATTCAATAGGTTAGGCTGACAGCACCCTCTTAGCTCGCCTTCAAGAAATAGGAATCACTTATGCAATATAAAAATTTGTCCCGATTTCAATAATTAATTTAAAAGCAACTAATAAAAAATTCAAGAATTTTTCTAAGGGAACATTCAAGTTATATACCGTTAAATCTTGACGGGTACTATCTAGTTTTATATAAAATAAAAGTGTGTGTTTTAAGTCTTAAAACTGAAATATGTTTTGTACTATCTATATTTATATACATTTTTTTTTTCATCGGGGGCGACACTAAATTCTGAAAAAGCAAAATTCCCGTTTATTTATTGGGATTTCTAAATGGATTTCTCAACGTACAATCTTAATTTAATTAATATGAAACTATTAATTGACTAAAACGTATTTTTAATAATGTATTTTATACTCTTTCTTTTTTTAGCCCTCGATATGCTATTTCTTTTGGGCAACAATTAAAGTGTCGTCCTTAAAAAAAAAGTTCCGCTATAAAACGAAGCATATGTTTTATTGTATGATTAAATACTGATAATATCTACTGCAATTTTTCAAACTTCTCAGTATCGCACATTTTCAATTTTTACACCGTCATAGGGGAAAAAAATTACTTTTAAATGCAATTTGGTTGAAAAGTGCATCTCAATTTATTTTTGAGATATTAATTTTTTTGTAGTTTTTAAAACCATTTTTGTAATTTTGGCAACTGAAGTACTCCATTTCTTTAGAAAGCAAAGGGAACAAATAGTAGATTACTATATATTTTTGTTGCCATTTTCTTATAAAAACTGAAAACAAAAATCTAATTAAAATGCGTGCTATGCCAAGAATATCGTCTACTATAAAAATGTAGGGGAAGCTGGCCTAAAATGATCCTAACGGGCAAACCGATCCACATAGGTTTTCTACCAGACAGGTCGTGCTATCTACACGGTAACACATAAATTAGTTGTGCCAAGTGAAGAAGTAGCAATGATGGTATTCAAGTGATCGCAGTATTACGCATCTGAAAAGAATTCTTTGAAAAAGTGGTTTTTATAACATCTGTTATAAGATAAGCACTAACTTTCATATTTGTTTAGATATACAGTATTTGATGTACAGAAATATGACTTGGTTTACTTAATAGAGTATGTTTTTAGATGTGACACTTACTAAGTTTGTTATGTTTCTCGGCGTCATCCAATTATATGATCTAAAATAGACGGCCATGTTGCCGGGTAAAATGATTCATTATCTGGATCGTTTTACTACCATCTCATTGGCTGAAGAAAATCCGGTACCGCGTCCTAGCCATCATGAGAGCCAAATGTGTGACTGTCCCAAACCTTTCTTTTTGAGTCCACGTGTTATCCTACCTTTCATAATTTTCAAATATTCCATTTTATTGTTTTTCAAAATTATTTCTGACACTTTATTTTAAAATTTACATACAATAAATTATGTATGCTATTTGATTGCAAAACTTATTTTATTTCATTATGTATTGTCATATGTATCTTTATTTTGCCGATAAAAAACAATTTACAATTATTTTTAAATGAATTGGTCATTTTGCCCTTGGGTAAGGGTAAAATAATCCTTTGGACACTCTTTTAAAAATCTATTTTTTTCATAACTCAATTTGGGTTTAAAATATTATTAAAATATGTTTATAATGCAAAATATAGTATAAAACATATTAGCATAGGGCCAAAGTTTCATTTAAACAGTTATGTTATTTTACACAAGTTTTTCCCTTAAGGGGATCGTTTTAAGCCACCTTCCCCTATTTTAAAGTATATCTGTGTGACATTTTCCCCTCTGCGTTTACTTAATATATATCAAAAAGCTGACAGAATGCAGTTTTATTAATCCGTGTGTAATAACATTTTCCAAATTTTGAAAAAATATAAATGAATGATTTCTGACAAAAGATGGAGATACTATAAACTATATTCAATTTTCAGTAGCCATATTAATGTTACAAACAAATGATAAGGCTTATGAATAATTACATACCCAATATGCGTGTCGAGTTTCTTGAATGACGACATCGCTTTTTGCTGGGTTTGTGTATTATCCCGTAATTGTGATGTAATATGCATACTTTTCTATAGATGTTGTTTAAAAATGGATCGTAAATGTGGAATTCTTCAGCGGATGCAAATGACATCATTTTATATCAAATCAAACGTGTATTTTGGTACTACTTGATTATCCCGTCGACCAAAAAACTATCGCCAAACTATAAGATTAATTGCCAATAATGACTGATCGTAAATGTCACATTCACTTGACGCATTAAACATGCTACACGTGTTTGTTTCGGCATCAAGTGATTTTTACTTCGATGTTTTATTTCTATTTTTATTAATGTTTTACTAATTTATTTGTTATTTCTTTATCTAATATATAAAAATAAAAATTTGTCTGTCTGTCTGTCTGTAATGCTATACAAATACACAGTTTGGAAGCTAGAATTATGAAATGTTATGTATATGTGCATTAAAACACGTCCGAGGGAACTAAAGCAATCCGGAATCCAAATAATTTATAGTTAACTTTTAATGAATTAAAAACCACCAATTTAACAGCAATTTCCAATCATATTTAAACATTTTTCGTTATAGCATCTGCTAACAAATAAAAATTCACTTTAAAATCCTTTTTTCATGTTCAACCCGTAATCGCGCGAGTTCTTTAACCAATGTGAGATATACATATTACGTACGCCACGCTGCAATACTAAAAAGCTACAGTGGCTATTAAGATAATTATTTTACCTCACATGCAAATAATTAGAGATTATTTAATTGCGCTTAATTATTACATTTTTTTTTTAATAAAGGCAAACATTTTATCACAAACATCAACAAAACTTTTCATTCTATTTATTCCCTTATTCCAAAGATATCGTTTTATCGTCTGCTGCCATAGTAACATGATAAACTAAATTTCATTAAAAAATGCACAGTAGTAGAAAAATATTTTACTAAATTGAATAGTTATTTTTAATTTTGGTTTTAGAATTAAATTTATAAACTCCCATGCATAGAACGGGTTAAACAGCTAGTTTAAAATAAAAATTATCTCAATTTGCATAATTTGGCGTATAGTTTGGCGATTTGTATAATTTGGCGAAATTGGTCGACGGGATAATCAAGTAGTACCTGTCTTTTAAGTCTTAAAACTGAAATATGTTTTGTACCATCTACATTTATATATGAGGACGTGAATTTCCAAAACTCGCCTTATCCAAAAAATCAAATTTGTGGAAATCGCGAAAAACCTGTAACTGCGACCTCGTGCATCGAATACCTCCAATTTTTTGTATACTTATAGCTAGTTGCTCTGTGATATCATTGTGTTAAGTTGGAAAATCTACTTTAATGCATTTAATTAATTAATTGGAAAAAGTTTCGGATAAGAAGATTTTTGTTGTCAACCTATGAATAAGAAAAGTTTTGTTGCCAATCGTGTATCTTGCTTGCTGAAAGAAATTCATAGTCTCTATTTTTGGTCATCGGATGATAATATTTTGGATTAAAAAATAAACCTTACGAGAGCAATAAGTATGATTAAAATTTAGTATTACATTTTATTATAAAAAAGAAAACTTATCAATAATCAAATAAAACTTATCATAAATAGCTTATAATTAAAATAACTTTTTTTAAAGAATGTAATATAATATAATCTATATAACATATAATATTATGTACATACACCATCTCCTTCTGTTCCGGTTCCTTAGAAATAATATTTTTAAAGAAAGTAAGCACTTCCATTTCTGACCAGTTTTCATCAAAATGTTTTTTTTAACAATCCATGGACATCCTTAAGTTTCTCTTGGTTCACGGGGACTCCCTCCCCCTTCTTTTTAAAAACAAAGTCCAGTTTTTAGATGCCACTAGCACAACTTTTACACTCTGAATTTTGATATTCCAAGAATCTTCCGAAATACACTTCGATAAATTTGAAGATGGCCATGGTTCTTAGTCTTTATATAGTACCTTATCGTAATGCCTTTGAAAACGCACTGACAAGGAGAGGGCCAACCTTGTTAATCACAGATTTTGATTATTTTAATATATGTTGTAGGGTATAGACCCCTTACTCTCAGGTTCAACGGATTTTATACAACGCTCGTTAGTTCTTGAGAAACTGGGGGTGTAATATTAGTATACGATTTAAATACTTACTTTGTAGCAACAAGGATAGGTTGGGCGTAGCTCAGTTGGTACGGCGTTTGCAGGCTGATCGGCGGGCTCGGGTTCGATGCCCGAAAGCTCTAAATTTGTTTTTCTTATATTTTGTTTTATAAATATACTTGTAATTATAACTTAATAATGACATTGTCAATTAAAATTTATAATATTGCATTTCAGTTATAATTTTAACCTATTTATTTATTTTTTACTTTTAACTAAATAGATGTATAAAACATCATAAAACTGATAATTTTTCAAAAATCACTTTTAAAATGTATATATCCTGTATAGATGCAATGATATTGAACAATTGTGTCAATTCGTGATTATAAAGAAATATCCTTTATTCATAGTTTTAACAAGGGAAATCAATACGATGATACTATTGCTCTGTTTTTAAAGTAACAAACATAATTATATTAAAAATTAGCATCGGAATTAAATTACAACGGATTTTTTGCATATTAAAGATTTTTGAATTTGTAATACGTATCCTTGCGCTTTCAAATATTTCGTTTTCCCCTTTATGTTCTTTCTGCTCTTAATTTTATTTTATTCGAATATGCTTTATTTTATCATAACTAGATGGCACCACAACAGGTTTCTAACAATTTTGAAATTTTATTTTTTAATAATAGATCCAATTTCTTTTTAAATGTCTTTAAAGGATGAGAAATAATAGTTCAAAATAAAAAACGATAAATTTAAATTTAAATTTGTTAACATTATAATTAATGTACGATATTAAATTTTTTAATTGAAATTATTAAATTATAATTACAAGTATATTTATAAAACAAAAAAGGAGAAAGACAAAAAATGTAGTTCGGGGTATCGAACCCGGGCCCGCCGATCGGCCAGCAAACGCCGTACCAACTGAGCTACGCCCAACCTGCCCTTTCTGTTACAAAGTACGTACTTAAGATGTGTACTAATATTAGACCCCCCCCCGGTTTCTCAAGAACTAACGAGCGTTGTATAAAATCCGTTGAACCTGAGACTAAGGGGTCTCTACTCTACAACATATATTAAAATAATCAAAATCTGTGATTAACAAGGTTGGCCCTCTCCTTGTGAGATGCACTTAAAAAAAACTTTCAAGGTGAAAATTTTACTTTTCTGGATGTTTCATGGAAGGAAAGAAACCTGGACGGTTTCTTGAAGGAGATGTTTAAGATCTGAACTTCAAAATAAAGTTATCTTAAGCAATTTTGTCTTTGCTTGAAAAAAAAAAAAGCTTGGTGGAAGCGTCATACATCTTGCATTGAGAGAGTTGAATACTCGAGCTTCTCTTTCTGGTGAGTGCACTTTGAGAGGACCGGAAATGCCTTAGGTTTATGCCTGAGAATAAAAATTAAATCTTTTAACACCTTCTGAGAGTAAGAAATATAGAAAGCTATTCTCCATTTTGAACTTACATTTTAATCTTCTTTTGCGTGTAATCTTTACTAGCCCATGTGTTCGTATTTTTTTTTCTCTTCTTCCCCGTTCCCCCACAAAATGCAAGAGTTTATTCACTGTCCATTATGCATAAGACATGCTGTAAAACTTATTCAATTTTTCTATGAATAGAACAGGTAAAAATTTTAAACGAAAAGAGCAACAGGTCGCAGAGAAATGAAGGAAAATTACTGTGATAGTAGCTGATAAGCTAGTTGTCCGTTGGTCTTACGCATGCGCAGGGATAAAGCTAGTTTTGTTGCCAACTCCCTAGTAGATAAGGCGAGTTTTGAAACCAAACCATTATTTTAAGAACCCAAAAATAAAGGATAAAAATATTTTTTTATAGATTATAGTGTTTTTTCTGTGCAGGTTTATCAATAGAATAGACTGGCAGAGAAAACTCGATATTTTAATTTTGGATAAGGCGAGTTTTGAAACTCACGTCCTCATATATATATATTTTTTTCATCGGGGCCGACACTAAATTCTGAAAAAGCAGAACTCCTGTTTTCTAGTTACAGTAATTTCTGTCTAAAGCGGACTCTGTATAAGCTGGAAATCTGTCTACCGCGGAAAATTTTTCAAGTCCCGGCGAATCCATAGAAAATTATATTAATTCATGATGCATAAGGCGGAATCTGTCTAACGGAAAGCATTTTAAGGTCCCACCGAAACCAAAATTTTGCATAAGGTGGAAAAAAGGATAATTTAAAAATGAAAGGCATTTTATTTATTAAACATTAAAACTGATATGTCAAATACTCAATGTCGTGCATGTTAGTTAAATTCATAACACTTTGAAAAAGTTAATTCAAAAGGACAGAAACTGTTTAAATTTTAAGGAATGTATGCTTGTGCCATTTTTACATATGCAAAATTATATTTAAAATTTAATATTTCTAGTAGAATGAACATTTATCAAAATATATATTTTCGAAAGTGCAATATATCATACTTTAAGGATGTACTCAAATTCAAAGTTATAGCGTTCTGTCTCATTCTCAAAGTTTATTGGAGGGGGGGGGGGGGTGTTAGGTTTTTGTGTGTGTGTGTAAACTTCCAATTTGCATGTATTACAACAGTACTAAGAAATTGAATAGCGTTTCTCATTTATCTTATAAAGACAAAAGATCTTTCCGAATTTCCGTTTTCAACCGATTTTCGAGTCAGGAAAATCAATAAAAATCATCAAATTCGAGGGATTTTATTTTATTTTTTCTGGGTGGGGGGAGAGACATATTTATATTTTCTACTTTACAGAGATTAAAATACTTCGTTTTTGAGGCTTCATATCCAGCTGGCCTATTTAGGCTAGCATGGTTTGGTGCAGAATTAAATCCATTTTTGCTGTAATCCGTATACAATTGTAACCATATAGAATATTTTGCGATTTATCACCAGTGCCGGACTAATGGACAAATACTTTAAAATTAATTTATTAACCTATACTTAAATTCCAAAAATATTCAAATGTATTGTCATCGGAAACACATATTTGTACATAACTTTTATAATTCTAGCATATCTGGGAGGGAGTTACAAATCGATTGCGAAATTGTATTTTACATACAAAAACGAAATTGAGTTAAATAAAAGAATGTAAAAATAAATCAAATTTCTCTGTGCAGTTTTGAAAAGCACACTGGTTAAAAATTTTTAACTTAAAAGTAGTTATATTTTTACATAAATGGATTTTAGTGTCATAGATTTGAAACTTTTTTTGTAATTAAAACCATATCTCTAAAACTATGGTTTATAAATTAGCGATTGGGCAGCGATAAGAAAGGAACAGCCTGTATAATATAAATCCTTTGTTATAATAAGAAGAAATTCTGTGTGTGTGTATGCAAATTTTATCTTAAAAACGGCAGTAACGATTTTGACTAAATTTTGTATCCTACCGTTTTCGGATACGAGAAAACTATAGGGCTACGTCACATGTTTGGTAAGATTCGATTAGTGGGTCATTTTGGGGTCACTATGGGTCAATGCATTTCAATGGGAATGAAGGTGGGCGAATTTTTACGAAAAATTTGAGCTTTCAGAGTCTGGAGGAATTTCCCAGATTATTATAAAATAAAATGCTTTTTAGGAATGTTACAGCGAGAATTTATAGTTATATCGAGTTGAACACAACATTAATTTTAATCGAGAATAGCTCGATCTTCCCCGCAGATAAGCATAATTTAAATCCGCTGTTAAAATAATTTAAATTTAAATACTGTTGCGTATAGGTTATGGGGAAAGTGGTAGCATTCAGTTTTCATCTGAATGATGATTATGACATAAAGTTCATGCTCTAAACTATCAGTAATTATAAACGAAATATTTTAACCTGCGTATTTTTTGATATTATTTAACTATACAAACAGATCTATAATTTGTTTTTACAATTATTGCCATATATGTAGGAGTTAATGATGACAAATACAGCCGATTACAATGTTATATAAGAATAATATCCAGACTATTCCAAGAGGAAAACTGTGGCAAATCATTGACAACGTATGTTAACCCTTTATAAGGCGATGGGAAGTATACATCCCACTTAATTTTAATTACCAAATGCCACAATGGCATCAGAATTTTTAAAGAAAATTTTGCATTTGTAATGTACGCAGAGAAAAAGCTTTTACTTATTTTGAAACAAATTTGTTCGTAAAACCTGGCGTCATTTAATCATTTCAGAATTTTAGCAACTGAAGTAAGTTGCCCTAGAAAGGGTTAAGCAACAAAAACATATGATGATTCAATTTCGAACTGATAATTTAATTGTTTAATTTAAAATCTTCAGTTATGCATTTTCTGCACATAATCAATTCCATTAAAATCCAATTGTAGTTGTTCTACTATAGTATTAACCCTTAAATGCCGGAGTTTTCAAAAATCATTTAAAAAATGTTTTTCGGCTTTCTTTTATTGAATAAATAATTGGAAAAATACTTTAAAAAATCATATTTTGTTTTAAGTATGGTTTACGGCTAAAAAACCGTTTGTTACTAATCGGCAATACTGGTGTTTAGTTGAAAAAATAATTTCCCTTGATAAAATTCTATAATATTAAACACACAAGAATTTTGAGAACTATGATCTGGGAGCACGGCAGTGCGTCCGCCAAGTTCGCACAAGCCGTAAGCTACCTTTTCCTGAACCATTTCAGCATACTTTTCACCCCCTCATAACGTCGTTTTAGGGAGAGATATAGAAATTTTTCTTTTATACATATGTTCGTATGGTCAAACTGAACTAAGGTTCCACAATTTCATGTTTCTATGTTTAGTAGTTTTCGAAATATTAAATTCCGAAAAAGCGCTTTTTTGTCACTGACTCACTTCGCATCATCAAATAACTAAGGTACTTCTAAAAGTCGTAGAATCGTGAAATTTCACAAGTAAGTCGGGTTTGTAGCACAATTAACCAGAAAAATCTGAAAACACAGAATTTCCGCCTCTAAACCCTTCATACAGGGTGTGTTCATTTGGCCGTAAACAGTTCCTACGCATTCAATTGTGCCAATGTTGGTCGCCAAAACTCGATTACAGAGCTTTGAAGGCGGTCACGTGATTTCAAGCAGAATAACATTTTATATATATGCTTTTCCAAAGATGTCTGTTAAATAAAAAAATGAATATACCTAAAAATTTTAATCAGTATAGGATATGATATATTTACGATATTAAAAAAATAAAACATTTAACAAAATATAACCGCAATTCGGTACGTTTCCGATATAGTAGCCTCGGCGAAATACAGAAAATGGCCTTGACGAGAAAAGAAATTTGATAATGTATTTTCTGGCAACCTATTTACTGTGTCATATACACAAGCAATTTTTTCCATATGTATACAATTTATTTAATGTAAGAAACCTGTTTATTTATCATGGAAGACGGTAGTATTCCGAGTGACGCAGCCTTAAGCCTAAAATCGTATCGTATCGTATCGTTAAAATCGTATCGTATCGTATCATAGAATTCGTAGATGGCGGAACTCATATATACAGCCTTAAGCCTAAAATCGTATCGTATCGTATCGTTAAAATCGTATCGTATCGTATCATAGAATTCGTAGATGGCGGAACTCATATATACAGCTAACTCGACATCAAAGAAAACGCGAAAAGCCGCCTTTTAATAACTCAGCAGATATATGTCTTATTGTTCTGAATTTTCTAGAACAGTCTTATATCTGCAGTCTAATCGTATACTGAAATTTTTACATTTCTACGTGCAGTATATTTTGAGATCTAAATAGCCATTTTTAAAGTGAAAACGTTGGTATCATATCGAGGAAGTTCCTAATTTGAAAATCTCGAAAACGGTTCTAACGATTATTTTTAAATTGATACATAATATAAATGTGATTAAGGCGAGGTGAATAACACTTTTCTTTTTTCTGGGAAAACTCTCGTTCGTTAAATAATTCGATTTTTTTTTCTCTCGAAAATGACACGGGCGATTTTTTAAAAATCAAATAAATATGTTTCAGATGAACCAAATAACAATTGACTTGTTTCCAGCAAGACTCTTGTTCCTTTTATAATGCGCATGAAAAATCGGACTATATTTCTTCGCCATTCTATGGAAATTTCACCGAAAATGGATGACACTGTATTCATACACATGCTTTCTTTTTAACCACTTTTGGGGAGAAAAATTTTGTCTTCCCACTGGCTGAGTGGCTAAGGGCCATCGTTTACTGATCATAAGATAGGCAGTTCGATACTCCCTGATACGTGTTTTCACATGTGAGTGTGTGTTTTTTTTTTTTTTAAGTCTGCTAGTTGACCATTATTCTCAGTTCCTTTGTAATTTTTTTAATTGCTATTAAGTTAAATAAAATTACAATTATAATGACGCCAATTTGATGATGGTTATTTCTTGGCAATTTTTCAACAATAAAAATATTACCATAAATTTTATAAATATATTTAATTTCAATCACTTTACAAAAAATATACATTAATAATTATTATTTGAATATAAATCACACGATCAGAAACGTAAAAAAACAATTCATTTCAGCTCTTCTTTTTATAATATCATTTTTTATTATTATGACGGTCAATCAATATATAATCACTGACATCCATAATATTATTATTATTATAATTATTATTTTCCTTGCATAAAAGCTATTGTGATGTAATAATTCTTTTATAATAAATAATTTAGTTGAAATGTTTTATTTATAAATATCAATGAAGTTTGGTTACAGTTTACATAATAAGCATATCAGACTTCTGGTGTCGCCATCTTTTGACGCAATTGCGTAGTATTATAGAGAAATGTTTGATAAAAACGTCTATCCATCTATGTAACTATCCATCTATGAAACACCATCTATGTAAGGATTTAATAATTATAAATTAACATTTTGGATTTATTAATTTAAGGATAAAGTGTTTTTAAAGGAATATCAAATGAAACCCTCTGTGCGATCTGCGATTATACTTACCCAGTTGTTTTTATATACAAACTGCTGTAAGGAAAATTGTAATAAAATAGTAAAAATTAAATCTGCATTAAATTCCATATGTATCTTTTTTTTAAATCATTTTATCACTAACCTCAAAAAAGTAATGATATCAATGCAAAAACCCTTGACGGGTTAAAAGTTTCTGACGCAGCACTTTATCTTATGCTCTAAGAATTTTAAATATGGAACTTAAAAATACTGATATCAAATTTTGAGTGACGTTATGCTATTTCTTAAAAAATATATTTGTATTTATTTCATCATTTTATTTTTGTTTTATTTATAATCGCATGTGCAAAAGTTATGTTCAACATGAAAAGCTGCATAAAATTTTATTCGCTGTTGCTTTATCATTTACATCTCTCATAAATTCAAAATATGAGTTTTAAAAGATATGATATAAAATTTAAGTGACGCCTTGATGTGACTTTAAAAGGTTTGTTTTAAAATTCAATTTAAATTATTTTTGACTTGGTTAAAATAATTTTTTACATCTACACAATACTTTTAATTTTCCAATTCACTGTTAAATATATCACTTTCATTGAATCTATACTATGCATTGAAATGTATTTATTTCAATAAATTGATTTATCTTTTGTGTCACGCTATTCAAAATTGTGAGTAAGATTTATGTAAATGGTTTATTTGCGTCAAACTATCCTTTTTCATACATTTCATGTAGTTTGGACACAATGACGCAAATAAACCATTTACATAAATCTTACTCACAATTTTGAATAGCGTGACACAAAAGATAAATCAATTTATTGAAATAAATACATTTCAATACATAGTATAGATTCAATGAAAGTGATATATTTAACAGTGAATTGGAAAATTAAAAGTATTGTGTAGATGTAAAAAATTATTTTAACCAAGTCAAAAATAATTTAAATTGAATTTTAAAACAAACCTTTTAAAGTCACATCAAGGCGTCACTTAAATTTTATATCATATCTTTTAAAACTCATATTTTGAATTTATGAGAGATGTAAATGATAAAGCAACAGCGAATAAAATTTTATGCAGCTTTTCATGTTGAACATAACTTTTGAACATGCGATTATAAATAAAACAAAAATAAAATGATGAAATAAATACAAATATATTTTTTAAGAAATAGCATAACGTCACTCAAAATTTGATATCAGTATTTTTAAGTTCCATATTTAAAATTCTTAGAGCATAAGATAAAGTGCTGCGTCAGAAACTTTTAACCCGTCAAGGGTTTTTGCGTTGATTTTTATATACCAACATAAATAATCTGTATATAAAAAATAATATTTTATACATGTATAAATAAAATGTTTATATGTATATAAATACATATAAATAACATAAAAGTTCATCAGGTTTGTTTTCGTAGTTGTTTATATCATTTGGCAACATATCTCAGTTTCTGAAGTCCGAATTGCGCCAAGATTTTTAAAAAATGCCAAGGTCCCTATAGTGGAAAAATATCCTAATTCCATATGAAAGTTTAAAAATCTCCTTTTAATTAAATGAAATGTGTAACTAATAAACTATCTTTAACGATGTGCGACAGATGCAGCGTCCGAAGACCACTGCTAATTTTATTTTATTATATTGTATTATTAGCCTACTTACTGTTAATTTTAAATCTGTAAAAGAAAGATTATAGTTATAGATAAGATATGTTGGTCGCCAAAACCCGATTACAGAAAATTAGCCTGAGCTATAAAAGTGTTACATGATTTCAAGCTGAATGAATTTTTATATGCTTTTACAAAAATCTTAATAAGGCAAATCTTTCAGTTTATCTGTCCATCTTTCTATCTTTTACTTCCTTAAAACAAATTTTATTAAAGACTGGGAGGCGTCTGCACAGATCATCAACTCATCGAGTTGACGGCTGAAATTTTAGGATTAGTTAAATATCGATTAGCGTATTGAAATGTAACTGGTCTGCCAAGTCATATCTTTGTGGAAACCACCTACAGACCCGATTTTACGGGTTAATTGGTGGATTGTCTATTGTGTTTTCCTGCACCCATTCCTCCATGTTTCCAAACTTTTGGATGCGGGAAAATACAATAGTAAACCTATCAGTTAACCACTAAAATTAGGTCTTCAGGTGGTTTCTACCAAGATATGACTTAACAGACCAGTTGCATTTAAATATGCTAATCTAGTTTTAACTAATCCTAAAATATCAGCTGTAAACTCGATGAGGTGATGGTGTGTACAGACGTCTATTATAAATGTCGGTATTCTAATCTCAATAGCACTCTGGTCAATCTGGCAATTATCCCTACTATTTTTGAAACACTATTCCTTTAAGTGCTTTTTAGTGATGTTAATGAACTTATGCATATGCATCATACTTATTATACATATGCATATAATACGTAATACATTTGCATCATACATATTATAGGTATGTGTATAATACATAATACATATGTAATACATTATGACGTCAGAATAAACAAAACATTTTTTTGTCTCCAAATTTGAGAATTGACATGATATATTACCAAATTTGGCGAAACTTTGCTAAATGTTCGCCAAGCTTGGCGAATATTTGACGCTAGTGGCTATTTTTCAATGAGTTAATTATTAATGCGAGCCATCTATTTTTATTTTTCCGCATATCATCTGAATAGTTAAATGATATAACGTACTAATATTTCCAAAGTGCTAATAGTTTCGTCACTGCCCAAAACCTCTGCTAGCCTCTACGGTAGTATTCCGAGTGACGCAGCCTTAAGCCTAAAATCGTATCGTATCGTATCGTTAAAATCGTATCGTATCGTATCATAGAATTCGTAGATGGCGGAACTCATATATACAGCCTTAAGCCTAAAATCGTATCGTATCGTATCGTTAAAATCGTATCGTATCGTATCATAGAATTCGTAGATGGCGGAACTCATATATACAGCTAACTCGACATCAAAGAAAACGCGAAAAGCCGCCTTTTAATAACTCAGCAGATATATGTCTTATTGTTCTGAATTTTCTAGAACAGTCTTATATCTGCAGTCTAATCGTATACTGAAATTTTTACATTTCTACGTGCAGTATATTTTGAAATCTAAATAGCCATTTTTAAAGTGAAAACGTTGGTATCATATCGAGGAAGTTCCTAATTTGAAAATCTCGAAAACGGTTCTAACGATTATTGTTAAATTGATACATAATATAAATGTGATTAAGGCGAGGTGAATAACACTTTTCTTTTTTCTGGGAAAACTCTCGTTCGTTAAATAATTTGATTTTTTTTCTCTCGAAAATGACACGGGCGATTTTTTAAAAATCAAATAAATATGTTTCAGATGAACCAAATAACAATTTACTTGTTCCCAGCAAGACTCTTGTTCCTTTTATAATGCGCATGAAAAATCGGACTATATTTCTTCGCCATTCTATGGAAATTTCACCGAAAATGGATGACACTGTATTCATACACATGCTTTCTTTTTAACCACTTTTGGGGAGAAAAATTTTGTCTTCCCACTGGCTGAGTGGCTAAGGGCCATCGTTTACTGATCATAAGATAGGCAGTTCGATACTCCCTGATACGTGTTTTCACATGTGAGTGTGTTTTTTTTTTTTTTTTAAAGTCTGCTAGTTGACCATTATTCTCAGTTCCTTTGTAATTTTTTTAATTGCTATTACGTTAAATAAAATTACAATTATAATGACGCCAATTTGATGATGGTTATTTCTTGGCAATTTTTCAACAATAAAAATATTACCATAAATTTTATAAATATATTTAATTTCAATCACTTTACAAAAAATATACATTAATAATTATTATTTGAATATAAATCACACGATCAGAAACGTAAAAAAACAATTCATTTCAGCTCTTCTTTTTATAATATCATTTTTTATTATTATGACGGTCAATCAATATATAATCACTGACATCCATAATATTATTATTATTATAATTATTATTTTCCTTGCATAAAAGCTATTGTGATGTAATAATTCTTTTATAATAAATAATTTAGTTGAAATGTTTTATTTATAAATATCAATGAAGTTTGGTTACAGTTTACATAATAAGCATATCAGACTTCTGGTGTCGCCATCTTTTGACGCAATTGCGTAGTATTATAGAGAAATGTTTGATAAAAACGTCTATCCATCTATGTAACTATCCATCTATGAAACACCATCTATGTAAGGATTTAATAATTATAAATTAACATTTTGGATTTATTAATTTAAGGATAAAGTGTTTTTAAAGGAATATCAAATGAAACCCTCTGTGCGATCTGCGATTATACTTACCCAGTTGTTTTTATATACAAACTGCTGTAAGGAAAATTGTAATAAAATAGTAAAAATTAAATCTGCATTAAATTCCATATGTATCTTTTTTTTAAATCATTTTATCACTAACCTCAAAAAAGTAATGATATCAATGCAAAAACCCTTGACGGGTTAAAAGTTTCTGACGCAGCACTTTATCTTATGCTCTAAAAATTTTAAATATGGAACTTAAAAATACTGATATCAAATTTTGAGTGACGTTATGCTATTTCTTAAAAAATATATTTGTATTTATTTCATCATTTTATTTTTGTTTTATTTATAATCGCATGTGCAAAAGTTATGTTCAACATGAAAAGCTGCATAAAATTTTATTCGCTGTTGCTTTATCATTTACATCTCTCATAAATTCAAAATATGAGTTTTAAAAGATATGATATAAAATTTAAGTGACGCCTTGATGTGACTTTAAAAGGTTTGTTTTAAAATTCAATTTAAATTATTTTTGACTTGGTTAAAATAATTTTTTACATCTACACAATACTTTTAATTTTCCAATTCACTGTTAAATATATCACTTTCATTGAATCTATACTATGCATTGAAATGTATTTATTTCAATAAATTGATTTATCTTTTGTGTCACGCTATTCAAAATTGTGAGTAAGATTTATGTAAATGGTTTATTTGCGTCAAACTATCCTTTTTCATACATTTCATGTAGTTTGGACACAATGACGCAAATAAACCATTTACATAAATCTTACTCACAATTTTGAATAGCGTGACACAAAAGATAAATCAATTTATTGAAATAAATACATTTCAATGCATAGTATAGATTCAATGAAAGTGATATATTTAACAGTGAATTGGAAAATTAAAAGTATTGTGTAGATGTAAAAAATTATTTTAACCAAGTCAAAAATAATTTAAATTGAATTTTAAAACAAACCTTTTAAAGTCACATCAAGGCGTCACTTAAATTTTATATCATATCTTTTAAAACTCATATTTTGAATTTATGAGAGATGTAAATGATAAAGCAACAGCGAATAAAATTTTATGCAGCTTTTCATGTTGAACATAACTTTTGCACATGCGATTATAAATAAAACAAAAATAAAATGATGAAATAAATACAAATATATTTTTTAAGAAATAGCATAACGTCACTCAAAATTTGATATCAGTATTTTTAAGTTCCATATTTAAAATTCTTAGAGCATAAGATAAAGTGCTGCGTCAGAAACTTTTAACCCGTCAAGGGTTTTTGCGTTGATTTTTATATACCAACATAAATAATCTGTATATAAAAAATAATATTTTATACATGTATAAATAAAATGTTTATATGTATATAAATACATATAAATAACATAAAAGTTCATCAGGTTTGTTTTCGTAGTTGTTTATATCATTTGGCAACATATCTCAGTTTCTGAAGTCCGAATTGCGCCAAGATTTTTAAAAAATGCCAAGGTCCCTATAGTGGAAAAATATCCTAATTCCATATGAAAGTTTAAAAATCTCCTTTTAATTAAATGAAATGTGTAACTAATAAACTATCTTTAACGATGTGCGACAGATGCAACGTCCGAAGTCCGCTGCTAATTTTATTTTATTATATTGTATTATTAGCCTACTTACTGTTAATTTATTGTTAATTTTAAATCTGTAAAAGAAAGATTATAGTTATAGATAAGATATGTTGGTCGCCAAAACCCGATTACAGAAAATTAGCCTGAGTTATAAAAGTGTTACATGATTTCAAGCTGAATGAATTTTTATATGCTTTTACAAAAATCTTAATAAGGCAAATCTTTCAGTTTATCTGTCCATCTTTCTATCTTTTACTTCCTTAAAACAAATTTTATTAAAGACTGGGAGGCGTCTGCACAGATCATCACCTCATCGAGTTGACGGCTGAAATTTTAGGATTAGTTAAATATCGATTAGCGTATTGAAATGTAACTGGTCTGCCAAGTCATATCTTTGTGGAAACCACCTACAGACCCGATTTTACGGGTTAATTGGTGGATTGTCTATTGTGTTTTCCTGCACCCATTCCTCCATGTTTCCAAACTTTTGGATGCGGGAAAATACAATAGTAAACCTATCAGTTAACCACTAAAATTAGGTCTTCAGGTGGTTTCTACCAAGATATGACTTAACAGACCAGTTGCATTTAAATATGCTAATCTAGTTTTAACTAATCCTAAAATATCAGCTGTAAACTCGATGAGGTGATGGTGTGTACAGACGTCTATTATAAATGTCGGTATTCTAATCTCAATAGCACTCTGGTCAATCTGGCAATTATCCCTACTATTTTTGAAACACTATTCCTTTAAGTGCGTTTTAGTGATGTTAATGAACTTATGCATATGCATCATACTTATTATACATATGCATATAATACGTAATACATTTGCATCATACATATTATAGGTATGTGTATAATACATAATACATATGTAATACATTATGACGTCAGAATAAACAAAACATTTTTTTGTCTCCAAATTTGAGAATTGACATGATATATTACCAAATTTGGCGAAACTTTGCTAAATGTTCGCCAAGCTTGGCGAATATTTGACGCTAGTGGCTATTTTTCAATGAGTTAATTATTAATGCGAGCCATCTATTTTTATTTTTCCGCATATCATCTGAATAGTTAAATGATATAACGTACTAATATTTCCAAAGTGCTAATAGTTTCGTCACTGCCCAAAACCTCTGCTATTGTTATTATATTGTACTGTTATTATACTTACTGTGACTATGTTGTTAACCTTTACACCGCTAAAACTTCTGTATTATATAAAGAGAATTTACGGAAACTATTAAAGCATTGAAACTGCCAGTTCTCCTTATGATTATTATAATTCTATAATATGTAACCTGTTAATCAATATGTACGTTAGAATGAATCTGCTATAACCCAGTTCCTCGCATTTTAGTTTTCGGGTTTCGAGTAAAATTAGCTAAAATTTTAAAACCATGGCACATTGACTAATTCTTCAACACGATCAGATGAGAAGAATAGAAGAATGATAGATTTTCAAATGGATCATGGCAGTGAGCCGGTAGACCTTCTATTCTTCCGTAATCGAGTCTATTGAAAAGGTTAACGTGAAACAAAAAGATATTAGCATCAATATGGTTTAATGCAAATACAGATATTGTCAAAGGATTTCATAAGAACCATTTCACTTGTACCCAGTCGTATCAGTTAAAATACAACAATTGGCAGTGAGCCCAATGGACTTTACTCAGGAATGGCAAAAGCCACGCCTCTTTAGGTATATAGCCTCCGAAAATGACAGTTTATTGGACGAAGGAGAAGCAGCGTTAAAAAATTCTACACGCTTATTGGTGTTTTCCTTTTATATACCTTCTTTGACGTCACATGGGTAAAGTTCATTAGAAAAGATTACTTAATAGGATTAAAAATGTCCGCATTAGAGAACGAATTGTAACTGCTAAGGAAGCATGCATAAGTGAGTTAAGAGATATTTGTCACGAAAGATGTAATACATAACAACACAAAATATATGATGTGCTTCCATGATCGTAAAGAGTTCTTGATTTCTCTATCAAAAGCTTCCGAATTGGCGAAAGAATAGGCAAGTAAATTAAATTATGAATCACAGTAACATGATGCAACGTTTAACATGGAAGTAATACGGTAAATACTGATTGCTAGAGGCGGCTAGTACTTTAATATAAAAAGAAATAAAGTACAAATTTGTAAAGCTCAATAAAATAAATTTAGGTATTTTTATGTTAGCCGGGCGCAAGTGGCAAATCGCCAAATACTGTTCCCAACTCCATTGTTCATATTGCATTCATTTCATTTAAAGATATATACTTTTCAGTCATCTCATTTACAATAGATGCATTTCCCTCATTTTATTTAATAGAATATTTAACATGGAAATAAATAAATAAATAAATAAGAAATAATAACATAAACCAAAATATTTTATTTGAAAATCAAAGCAATGTTTCTAATTTACACATGTGAAAAATGAAAACTGCTATTGGCGAAAAAACAAAAGGCTAATGAGGAGATTTGGTACCGGCTAACATAAAAGTACCGAAATTTAAGTTTTTTCATACTAATATAGTTTAGAATAACAAACTTGAAAAAACATACAAAAAGTAGTGATATCCCAACAAAAAGTTTTCGGTAAAAAAAAAAAAAAAAAAAAGCGCCAAGTTCTCCTTAATGTTTCGGCCAGAAAAAGTAGTGATATCTTATGTTCGCACAAGTTAAAAGCCAAACATCCCAAATCTTTCATTGAAAATGGCTTCCTGCGACTTGGCCGTTAATGCCTTCGTGAGAGTTTTTCAAATTTTAAAATATGTACAAATGAGCTACATGACAACTACATTTTTTGATTATTTTAGGCATTTTGTGACACAGAATACAAAAATAAAATACACATTTGAAAAATGCATTTAAACAACCTCAGTCTATTTAAAAACTTAGAAGTTAAAAATAACAAAATACTTGTATTCAGGAGATAATATCCCTAATTGCTAAAACATAATTAATATCAACTTTTAACAGTTTATAAATCGAATACCTCTTAATGTTTGGAAACAAACTATAATAAATGTTCAAACGAAAAAAATCTCTTTCGTCAATACACAAGATTTCAATATTATATAATGAAATATAATGTAACATATTGTGAGATATGAAGTAAGTAAATTTTGTTTTATTTCTTGGGTTTTACGTTAATGACTTTAGCTTTTGACCGTACAAAATGGCAATTAAACCGCAAGTGGACTAAATGATCTGTAATCAAATCTAATGTTTGTTGAAACTGAATGGTAGTTATCAGAAATCTTTTACTTACAATGTCTTTATGTGAATTTGCCCCTTTGCATTCTAATATTACTTTTAATATTTAAATAATTCATAAATGCGTAATTTCCAATCATTAATTTTGAAATGCTGTAGAAGGCATTAACGGCCAAGTCGCAGGAAGCCATTTTCAATGAAAGATTTGGGATGTTTGGCTTTTAACTTGTGCGAACATCAGATATCACTACTTTTTCTGGCCGAAACATTAAGGAGAACTTGGCGCTTTTTTTTTTTTTTTACCGAAAACTTTTTGTTGGGATAAGAAATAAATTTTACTTGCTCACTGCAGAACAAAATAGGGTATTTCGCAAGCTTCCAAACAAAACAAAAAGAACATATATCAACAATTGAAAAAATAAATCTATCTTTATTCTTAAACAGCACGAGTGTTGCCATCTAAATGTTGAAAATCGATTTAATAATATTTTCAGAATGTATTTTATTGGCAACATTAGGCATTATAGCTTCAATATTATTCTAATAGTATTTATAAGCCTAAATTGGGTATGTTGCTGAAAGGCAACACCCGGCGTTTAAGTGTTAGATGTATTGATAAAATAGTTTATATCATTTTTCGAAACGAACTTGCTTCATTTTTTATCACTTAACATTAAGGTATGATGCTAATTACGAAAACCATAACAGGTTAAATTGATGCAAGTGTAAAATCAAAGTTTACAATTCTTTCCACTTAAAATTTCTACTGTCTCATTTATTTTTCGTATTTCTTTTGCTTTGAGAAGAAACAAAACGTATTTTATATTAAGAAAAAAATGAATGTATAATTTTTACAAAGAGAAATTTCGTAGATTTCATTATTGCTGTTCAATAGAAATAGCTTTTCAAACGAAACTTCGACATTCAAACATGTGTTTCCGTGCATAAATAGATGAATCTGCATAAATTGTCTCTTGGACGTTTTTCAAGATACATATGTGACTAAATTTAACCAACGAACTTTTTTCAAATTGTTTTCCGTTAAATACACTTCAATTTTCCCCTAAATCCCATTTCTTTATCCAGTAAAAGAAAGTTTCTGAATATATGAATAACATTATGCCAAAAGTTGCGTAAAAGAAATTGAAATAAGAAATGAAAATATTCTAAAGCAAATTTTTGGAATTTTCCTTTTAATATTTTCTTACGCATGGTTAGTCTAAAAAAATGTCCATTTTTTAATTTACAAGATAAATTATATAATAACTACTAAATTAAATAAGCTTTAGAAGAATGATTTCAGCTATTCTGGAATAATGATTTCTTGTTACAGGGATAAGGGATGACAAGGGATGACCGCACCGGGATCATTTCTTGTTACAGTACGACTTTGTTAAACTGTGACTCCTTGTGCCTCAAAAAAAAAAAAAAATAACGAAGCTTCGCCGATTCGCTCGTCAACTTTCCCAAACGAAAACCGGTTCAGGTTGGAATCCCTATTACCTTCGGCTGCGTTCACCCAACTGTACTACGCCCGCTTCGGTCTCGAACCAAGTAAACCTTTAATTTTTGTGATTTTTTTATTTCAACCGAGATTAAATTCAAAATTTCAAGGTTGCCCTAGAAACCGATTACCTTGCTATAGAAACCTATTTGGCATTTTTCCAAGTCAATTTTAAACACGGCAGTAGCAAAATTTGTTCTTTCCTTTTCAGGAAAAATTGTCAAAAATCGCATAAAAATTTTTTTAGAAAAATAAAAAAATCACAGAGAATAAAATTTACGCTAAAATATTTAAACAAAATTCCTTTTCGAATGTGAAAAAAAAATCGGAAAACATGCACCAAAAAAAATCGGAATAAAAAAAGTAATAAAAAAATAAATTAGTCAGATGTACCAATCCCAAAACTTCCTTCTATCTTATTCATGTTAATACTTCAAAATTCTCTATCACACTGCCAAATTTAAACGGCAATCTATGCCCCTCATGAGGATTCTAAAGATATGAAATTCCGTGCAATAGTTCTTGAGATATGTGATCACTGAAATCGTATAAATCCAGCAAAATGCAGCCCGTCAGCGCCACCTATTGGGTGATTTATACCAAAACCTAATCAACAACAACTTATGTCAACGTCTAACTGAATCTGGAGTTTGGTGAAAATCCATGCATTAGTTTTTGAGATTGTGCTATTGCGAAAATCGTGAAAATTCCAGCATAGCAGCGCCACCTATTGGGCGATTAACACCAAAACCTAATCAGCAACAACTTATGCCAACGTCTAACTAAATCTGAAGTTAGATGAAAATTCGAGCATAACTTTTTGAGATAGAGCTAAGGCGGGAATCGTAAAAAATGCAGCACAGCAGCGCCATCCGCTTGGCGATTTACACCAACACGCAGGCCCTGACTATCGCACGGGTACCCGGAGCCTATACCCTGGGCATGAAATTTCTGAGAGGCAAGAAAATTTTCATAATTTCATCTAAATTTCCATTAAAAGATAAAATAATTGTGAAAACATTTGATGCTTAATTATTACCATAAATTTACAAAAATATATCTCAAAATATAGTTAAAAACCCATTTCAATAAATAATAGAAAAAATATTTTATTTTTAATTCTGGAACTGTTTTTTTATTTTCCGGAAAACTTAACTTTTTATGTTGAGACTTTTCGAATAAGTGTGTAACATGTAAAAAAAAATCTAGTATCAGTAAATCAAAAATTCTAAGGGGGCATGAAAGATTGAAAGGCACAGAAACTTTTAGGCTCTGCCAACACGTAATCAGCACCAACTCATATCAAGGACTAACTGAATCTGAAGTTTGATAAAAATCCGTGCATTAGTTCTTGAAATAGAGGTATTGCGGAAATCGCGGAAATCCTCTAAAAGGCACCATAGCAGCGCCACCTGTTGGGCGATTTACACCAAAAAGTAATCAGCACCAATTCATATCAAGGACTAACTGAATCTGAAGTTTGATGAAAATCCGTGAATTAGTTCTTGAGAAAGAGCTATTGCAGTATAGGGTAACCTGTTAGGCGATTTATACCAAAAACTAATCAGTACCAATTTATGTTAGGGACTACCTGGATATAATTTTTTTTTTAAATTCTGCATTAGTTTCTAAGATAGAGCGCCCAAAAAATTTGTGTCGCATACAGACAAGCATTTTGTAAAAACCCGAAAACATATAGATCCGTTGAAAAACGGAAATCGAAAAATTTCACTAATCCAATACCTTCTTCTTGTAATGATAGAAGAAAGTAAAAACTGGCTTCAATGTACATACTTTCAGACATACAGGTATCTTCGTTACAAGTCTTATAGCTCTGCGCGCAGCAGTCTCTTCACAGCACAATTTGCAGGCACACACACAAACATCTATCTTTATTGTTATAGTATATGCTGATTCAATTTTAGCTTTGTTGACTTAACAGTGCTGTGCAATTTTTTTTCACGATTTCTGGAATAGCTATACAGGGTGTCCGGTCTCAACGGTGTCCAATGGCTAATTCCTAAACCGTTAATCATAGACTTATAGTTCCAATTACAAAAATGTTTAAAATCAGATAAAGAAATATTTTAAAAGCAATTTGGGTCAATAAGAATACTTCTTAAAAAATTACGAAATTTAAATTTTTATACTGTCCCCCGGTCCTGAAATTTTCCTTTTACACTGACAAGTAATCCACAAAAAGTCCCGTTATTCTACGATTAAAATTGACCGAGTAATAGCTGTTTAAAGTTGGAGCATAATTTTTGCTGCAAATTGGGGGTCATTCACAAATTTAGTCAAAATGTAATTTCGTCAGATATATTAAAAAATGGTTGAGAGTAAAATTAACATGCTATATAAATTTGAAATCTTTAATCATTCTGACATATTAATGCAAAATATACAATTTGTAATAAACATTTAAGAAGAAGGAAAAAGCAGAATTTTTGTTAAATAAATGATGCCAAATTAACAGCCTCAATTCTTTACAAAATGATACGTATTTTAAAATGTTATTAGAATACACTAGCCTGCAAAAGTTGGGTAATATAATGTTTTTTAGCTTATGATAATTGATTCTTATGTATTCAGTATCGCTGAATCTGAAATTGACCTTCATTTCTAACTATCACATCAGGATTTTTCGCAAATTTCAAAGTTAAAATTGAATCTCCTCCCTCATATCATCGGACCACTCAGCTATTTAATTGTAAGAATCCCAGAATAAGAAAAATATGGAATAAATTATTGAATAGAATAAAATAAAATAAAATAAAATAGAATAAAACAAAAAAATTCTTATGCTTTATAGTATAACATTTTCGCTATATTTTTACTTACAAATTCACGATTTGCAAAAAAATTCTAACGTGATGGTTAAAAATGAAGGTCATTTTCAGTTTCAGTGCTAAAAAATACGTAAAAATCAATTATCAAAAGTTAAAAAACACAGCCATCTCCTCTACTTTATAGTATCCGATTTTTGTTATTCTTTAAATTTGATAATTTATGATTTGCAAAATATCCTGACATGATGGTTAAAAATTAATGTAATTTTCGTATTCAGTGCTAAAAAATACATAAAAGTTAAGAAAACCAACAATCGCAGTCTTGTATTATCTAATCTAAAACTTTTTTTTAAACTTCTTGGCGGTAATCTATCCGAATTTTTTTGTTATCCTGTAAAATAAGTATAAATGGTAACCACCGAAAATCATAATAATATTAGATTGTTATTGGATTTGCCCCAGTATGTAAAATCCTGACAATATAAAACATATGTTATTTTAGCCAATCTGAAACTGAATAAATGTTAACTTAATCGTAATACTTGTACGATATTTTTCAAAGCGCAGATACACATGAAATAAGATCTTCGAATACTTTAAACACTTGGTATATTACCCCTCTAAGCCAAGCCGAACTCATTTGTTTTCAGAGCAGAAAAGTGGCACAAGTCATGCATTTTTAAAATTTCATAACTCGCTCAATTTTAGCGTTATATGAATGGGACTTTTTTTGTCTTACTTGTCAGTGTAATAGGAAAATTTTACTAAATATAACTTATAGGACCGGGGGTCCGTATAAAAATTTAAATTTTGTAATTTAAAAAAAAAATGTTTTTATTAACCCAAATCGCTTTTAAAATATTTCTTTACCTAAATTAAAACATTTTTGTAATTGGAACTATAAGTCTATGACTAACAGTTCAAGAATTAGCCATTGGACACCGTTGAGACCGGACACCCTGTATAGTATATCGGCATCTATGGAATGAAATTTCACCAAATTTAACATATAAAATATTTATTAAAAATTATATTGATTGAATTTTGGCCTTGTTCACTCAATACTGGGCCTACTATGTTATTTTTCGTGGTAACCATTGTACCTGTATCTCAGTTCTTATTGAGTAAAAATGAAATGAAATGAAATCATCCACTCATGGAGAGCCGGCCTAGCATAAGAAATTTTTCCCACGAGAGGAAATGTTTAATGAAACTTCATATTTAAGATTACAGATGTTGTATATTATATAAGTTAAATTAAAATTAGTACAAAATTAGTTTTTACAATTCCAATTCAGTAGCACTACATTTTGTACAAATTTAAAGTTAGTATAAAATTAGTTATTTATTATTACCGCCTTATTTATTGCAAAAGCATCTAGTAATCATTTTCATGACACTACTAGCTTCTTTTTCCTAAAACTGTGGGAATTGCTTCATAAAATGCAACTGATAATTATTAACTAACTAAAAGATTGATGGCTGCAAGGTGACAAAATTTCAAAAAATATTAATTTGCCAGGAATAGAAGTAGCATTATAAGTATACGAAGATGTTAACACAAAGGGAATTATGAAACAATTTTCAAAAAATATATAGGGTAGGGGAGTACACAGTGAGACATGGTACACAGTGAGACAGCAGCCATTTTGACATATAGTTATAACTTTTTCTCTAAGCTGGAACACACACTGAACCACCTCATCTTATGCAACACGTGGATGTAGTTTCGGCATTTCGGTTACTCGTCCAACAAAATAGCAAGTAATTATTTATTTTACAGGGGTTAAAGTTACATAAACGTCCATTTTAGAGATTATTTCTTTCATTATGGCATATATTTACTTAACCAAACCTAGTTATATCTAATGATAGACTATGTCGACAAAACGACACAAGCATTGAAAGCTGTGAAATTGATGATGATATGGCATCCATTTTGTTACAACGTAACGAAAGTACACAGTGAGACTTGCCTCATTGTGTATCTACTATGCTGTTCTGATGTAAAAAAAGTTATTTATTAATAAAAGAAGGTTTTTTTTCTCTCTCTCTCTCTGTCTGTGTGTGGGGGGGGGGGGGAGGGGGGGGCGAGCGATGGCTAGTGATATCCACTAAACGTAAGAGGTTGAAAATTTGCATGAAGGTAGCACAATGTCATTATTCACCCGAGGCTCATATTTTTAAAAAATTTTAAATCTAGAAATATTAATTAGAAGTCATAAACTGCAGAAAATTATTGATAGAGGTAAAAATGTATGATATATGAAAATATATGCATTGTTGCACACAATATATGCATTACTGTGTACCACATGTGGTGAACACAGTGAGACAATTTTCGATATTCCGTTATTCTGCTTCTGTGCTTTTATAAATACCTTTTTTAAAACCGTTTATACATTAATGTGTAGCGCATTTGTGTAGCTTAAAGATGTAGCAAATTTTTTTTCAAAAGAATAAAAATCTTTGCCATTCGTTAGGTAATAATAATTTTCGTCTCACTGGGTACTACCCTCCCCTATAGATACTATTAAAATATGTTATAAAAGGGAGTATAAGGATCATAGATTTCTTTTTCTACAAATGTAAAATGTTTATTCTGAATGATATATTTTTTCGTAGATTAACCATTTATCTACTGACTGTACTTATAAGTTCCATTAAAATTACTTGTTATAAAATTCAGTTAATACATCGAATAGTAGTAATACAGTTTAGAATTAGTTATAGATGCATTACTTTATCTTGTTCCAAAAGCATTATTGGTTACACAAAACAAAAATATTTTTAAAAGGATGATTTTTTTTGCCTTTGCATCTTTTCAGCTTTCTTGGTTTGGGGGAAGAAGGGGTGGAGGGGAGAATTTTTCCATTTCTGAAATATTTCTCTGTTTCTATTGTAAGAACATTATATTTGTACATTTCCTAATTCTACAATATAATAAGAAAAAGATTTAAAATAAAAGATTTGAATGGGGTTACAAATAATGCACAAAATCCCTATAAATTCAAATTTAATTAATTCTTCTAAATCCTTCAATCCTTCTAAAATCCTTCAAAAATTTATTAAATGATTATGTAAATCTTCTAATGCAGTTTCAAAAATTCACGAAAAAAGCTTTAGAAGATAAAATTTTCACGAATTCCTAAAAAGCCTTTTTATGTGAAAAAAAAACTAATTCAAATAAAAATTTTTAATTTAATTAAAAAAAAAATTATTTAGTATTAGCCTCATGCCATGTTAATATCCGAGGATTTTATTAGTTACGGCAGCCATTTTGATTATTTTATTTCAGTTTTTAAGCACGTAGTTCGACATACAGTTTAGAATTAGTTATAGATGCATTACTTTATCTTGTTCCAAAAGCATTATTGGTTACACAAAACAAAAATATTTTTAAAAGGATGATTTTTTTTGCCTTTGCATCTTTTCAGCTTTCTTGGTTTGGGGGAAGAGGGGGTGGAGGGGAGAATTTTTCCATTTCTGAAATATTTCTCTGTTTCTATTGTAAGAACATTATATTTGTACATTTCCTAATTCTACAATATAATAAGAAAAAGATTTAAAATAAAAGATTTGAATGGGGTTACAAATAATACACAAAATCCCTATAAATTCAAATTTAATTAATTCTTCTAAATCCTTCAATCCTTCTAAAATCCTTCAAAAATTTATTAAATGATTATGTAAATCTTCTAATGCAGTTTCAAAAATTCACGAAAAAAGCTTTAGAAGATAAAATTTTCACGAATTCCTAAAAAGCCTTTTTATGTGAAAAAAAACTAATTCAAATAAAAATTTTTAATTTAATAAAAAAAAAAATTATTTAGTATTAGCCTCATGCCATGTTAATATCCGAGGATTTTATTAGTTACGGCAGCCATTTTGATTATTTTATTTCAGTTTTTAAGCACGTAGTTCGACATATCGGTTAAACTTGTGTTTTCTTTATCGATTTATTTATTGGTGATGTTTTAGATCCATTATCCTCCATAATCGGGCTGCATACGATAGAGAAAAAAATTCATGTTTGAAATTTATTTTCAAAACTATAAAAATTCGTTAAACTGAGATACAGTTTTCAGATAAATTGCGTTTGAAAGTACATTCTATTCCGTATTCCAGGGCTTGGGGGGGGGGGGTAAAAGAGGGACAAGTTTTTATTAAATTTTAAGTTTCTTATTTTACAAGATTTTTTTTTTGATTTTTTTTTTTTTTTTTTTTTTTTTTTTTTTACAGAATGAGAATTTTTCACTTTTGATGATTATGGTGAATAAGATCTTCTTTTTGAAGGCAAATCCTCTAATTCAGTCTTCCCGGAAATTTTTATCCCCCCCCCCCCCCCATTCTCACTCCCCTCCATCAAAATATATAGTGTAAAATCTTATCTTTTTAATGTTATTGCAAAGCAACAATAAAGAATATAAGCAATCAATAAAATACATAAATAATCAATCAGCTAAATTTTGCGCCTCCCCCCCCCCCCCCACACACACATGTGAAATCTCCCCTTTTTAAATTTGTTCCTATAGCAAAGAAAATTTAAAAAATATATTACTATTTTTTAAGTTTTTGAAATTTGTATTTACTATGAATTCATAATAAATAACCCAGTTCATCAATTATATTACTTCCAAAATTTTTCAATAACCCTCCCCCTTTTTTGTCCCTCTCTATTACATAGAGAATAATACATTTGAAATTCCAATAAAAAATGAAGATTCTGCTTTTGTTGCTTTGTTTTTGTAATATTAAATAAGTATTTATTCAACTAAACTACCAGTATATTTGAAATTTCCAATTCTTCCTCCCCCTAACCCCCTGTGATATAAAATGTCTAACATCCTCAAAAGTTTTTTTAATTTTTACAAATAAAATCTGCTATTTCTAATATAAAGCAATTTTATAACTTTTTATCGAAAAAAAGTAAAATCTTTTTTAAATAACCCTTTAGAAATGCGGATTTTCACATTTCAAGTAACCGCAAAATTTCATCCCAAGGGTTGAATGAAATTTCACATACATATTTTTTTATTTTCTTTCTTATTGCTTATACACATTTAAAAATCAACAAATCTTAGTAATGCAAATAATTTCTCGCACTACCAACTGTAGACATGTAATAACTAAATTAAATATAATGTGGTGCAATACTTATAATCTATCAAATTTTGACTTTTAATGTTTGCAATATTCTTTTAATAATGTGATCGAGTAAATTTTATAATGAAACCTCACAATCCATTTTTAACACTTTCCAACAAAGCTGAAAAATGTTTATGCATTCGGTTTGTCTGTCCGTCTGTACGCGCTCTAACTCTCGTAAATATACTCGGATCATTCTGAAATTTTTGTATGTTAGTGAGCTCTACCATAGCACGAACCCTATTTCAAATGAAGTTTGTAGCATGTTTAGTTCATTTACAGGGACAGTCAAAAGTTTTCCGTTACATTACGGCCTATGGGGAAAAATCGTTTAAAATGATTTTTAATGATGTTACATGCTTTCAAACACAATAAAATTTATATGCATTTATCAAGTGCACTAATATATGTATTCCGTAGAATATGCGCTGCAAAAAATAAATATTATTCATTTACAGGGCCACACAAAAGAATTCCGTTACATAATGATATGGGGGTGGAGGGAATTTTTTCTGGTGCATTTTAATTATGTTAAATTATTTCAAGTATAATGAATTTGATATACGTCGCTGAGGTTTACTATAATTTATTTCATGTATAATACGAAGTGCATAGCATTTACAGGGACACACAAAAGATTTCAGATACTATATTGTATCCGAAGTACTGTACGGTAGCGATGATTGCTGGAAATGCATTTTTTAATTATGTTATGTGCTTTTATGTTTCAGTATATTTATGCATTCTATATGGTATGTATAAATGCTGTAATTCATATACAGGCCTACACAAAAGAATTCGTAATGGTTACTGGATATGATTGTAAATTGCTTAAAGGTGGTTTTTAAATGAGTTATGCATTTTTACGCTGAACTGCATTTAGTTTACTAAGAAATGTTTGTAGAACATAGATAAAATGATATACAGGGTCACGCAAAGAATTGGATACATGGCCGTCTCTAAATGATAATTTCTGTAAATGTGATTCCAGTAGTTTTAAGAGTGTTTTACTTTGAATTAAACTAGCTAAATAGTGCGTGTAATAAAGGTGCTAGGTTAACTACAGAGTTGTACAAAAGTATACAAGTATGTTTCCATCTATTAGTATAAATTGCTTAAAGAGAAATTTCAACCTGTTATTCGTTTTCTTGCTAAACAAAATTTCCCTATTATATAGTATATATATCAACCTACAGATCAAATACAGAGCTGTTCAAAAGAACTGGAATACATATTTGCTATGGACGGTAACTGCTGAAATCAGTTTTTCAAATGTTTTATCCGTTTTCTAAAATGTTTACTTAGTTTCACTTATAGGTATGTAATGTTTCACTTAAATACCTTATTTCCCTAAATAACGAAGTTTTTTTAAAGCATTCTAGAAGTGTTGGAAAGTGTTTCATAATCTATGCTTAACGCATGATTTTTCTTACTTGTTGAACATTGAATGTTTTTCGGATAACAAAGTTTCTTAGCCACCACTAGCTTCTTATAACTGGAATAAATATCAGCATTTCGCTGTTTTGCCGATTTTCATAATATATTATAAGATCGCTTGGTTAATTTTGTTTCAGCGAGAATTTATAGAGCTTCTTCAGCCGAATATGGCGTGCATGTTCTTTCTACATTTATTATTTTTTATAAACTTTTCCTAGAAGATGTGTGGTGTACTATTTGCTACGGTTCTCATGTAGATGCTGCTGCTCTATTTCCTTTATTCCTCAAGCGACTAGATAAAACACTAACTGCTTCAGGAGTTGTACATAAATCGAACTCACGTTTTAATATTTTCTTTTGGTACGATCGCTACCATGAACATAAAATGTTTTGGGGCGTCCACGTTTTTTAATATAAAATTTGATGTACTTGGACGGGAAACTCCCTACAAATACACAGGAAAATCTATGATTCCGTCAAGCTATTTACAATGTTTCCGCTCGAGTTTATCTTTAGTTTTTCTCCAAAGCAGCAGGAACCTCCGACAGAATTTTTTTAACGATATTTTTAATAAACCTTTTTGTTCATGCAATGAATATTTTGTCAAGATACCAGCATAAACGTCTTTAAAAGAAGCAAGTGCAACGTTACCTAGTTGTCTCCTTGATAATATTTTTAAATACACAAATTAAAAATTTTAATCAAAATAGAGCATGTAATCTACTAATAAAGTACGTAGAATAATCTGCCCAACAGACCTGCACAATCAACTAAACTGATAAAAATTCTTAATGTTTTCTTCACAGAATGTGTGGGAAGGTCTCCCCTTCGACAGGCAGATGGGGTGGAGGATGAACGAAAACCAGGGATAATGATAACGGGGTTGTCCAGTATGAAGACCCATTGACTACTCAATCTCTGGTTATACTTCTACACCCATATCGATTTTCAGGTATTTCCCAGTATTACCAGTATTCAGTAATAAAAGACCAGAGCGTGGACTTTACGTTTTATTCAATAAATGTTACAAGGTTGTTTCTTTGTTTAATGAGAATAAATGTAAATATGTATGAAATCCATACAAGTAAGTAAGGCTACATTAAAGTATTCATTTAAATTTAAGTGTCAAATAAATTAATACATTTAAATTAAACTCAAATAATAAACTTCCAAATAACACATTTTACAATAGATTTACATGACGATACGTGGAAATCAAAAAATATTTAATCATATTTATTTGGAAGAAGATAAAAAATAACTTTTCAAATATTCAGGAAATTAAAAATAATTAATCATGTTATCCAGTTGATCAAATTTCTCATGCCTGCATATTCGTAGAATTTAGTATATATGTATATAACTGAACTTTTAATATGTATTTTTTAAAATAACATCAAGTTTTAAAATTATTTTTAACATAAACAAAAAAAGCAAGGGGGAAATGTAAAAACAAACAAATAATATATAAATATAAAATTCATCCCCGACTCTCAAGTCCCCTCCAACCTCCCGCAAAAAAAGAGTGTTAGGTTAATTAAAATGTTGCATTATATAAAAACTGTCAATTAGATAGAACTTAGACCCGATTACTGATTTTGGACTAATACTGGAAATATCCAATCTCTAAATTCAAACTACTGGTTCTCACAAAATCTCAAAAAATCACAATAGATCTTTTGGAATATGGTTTTAGATGGTTTATTCTACATTTTGTAGTATGAAAGTCATATGTATATACAGTAAAATTGCTAATCAAACAGATACTTAAGATCCCCTCCTAAAAAAAGCACTAGAAAATATAATATCAAATGCAAAATGCAAAAATTTAATATATTTATATTTATTTATTTAACTCTCAACAGAGTTATTTATACTTAAGAAATTTTTTTAGTACACTTATTCCTGAACATTTTTTTTCATAATGTTGAAACAGTATAAACTCTTTCCACTGGTGGCAAAAAGTTAATTAAAATATCTGCTGTATTTTATATTTATTAGCTAATCGAAAAATAAAATTTATTAAAGATAAATTAATGAGATAAGAGACTAAACTATCAGACTCAGCAGCTGTTGCTTACTATTGTTTTCACATTATCTAATTAAAAACTGGAGACATAGAAAATATTCAAAATAATATCTTTAAAATTTTCATTTAAAAATAATTAAATAAGATGCAAACTGATTAAAGTTAACATCTGTTGTTTTGGAACGGAAACTTCTCTGATAAATGTTTAAAATTTTAATATTTTAAAAATCTTAAAAGGAAAAATGAAATCCCGATAAAAAGGAAGTTTTTCCTAGATGAAATTGTGAAAATGAGATAATAATGTTACAAAATAAATAAATTTCAAAACATTCTGTGTTGTTCTACTTGCCGTTTCTAATTTCAACCTCTTTTATAGTCAGGGAGTCGGTGACATCGAAAGCCCCGTCGTCGCGGAATTGAAATTTTTTTTTATTTGAAGCGATAGTAAACTAGTCGTTAGGGGCCACCGTAATACTTACCCATCATGGATATACATACTATAAAATATGAAAATAAAACATGCGATATTTGCTAAACATTGTACCATGTTACTTTTATTAATAATTTAATTTATTTGGACTTCCTTAAATATAATTAATATAACCCTTTAAGCTAATATTACTTTTTGTTGCATTAAAATATCTCAATTTGTTGATTTTCTGTAAGCAAGTAAACGCAATTGGTTTACAATGGAAGTCTATGGGAATTTGGCGAAATATTAGAGATACCGCCAATTTGGCGTCACTTTTGGCGACTCATTTGGCCGCCAAATTTGGCGATATACCGCCAAGTTGGTGACAAACTTGGCGGTATTTGGCGACAGAACAGGGTCCCCCCTATGGTAAACCCCCTTATAGGTATGGAGAGGCTTAAATGCTTGACATTTCCGATAAGCCATGATTGGCATTTAATCTTATAGTTTGGCGATAGTTTTTTGGTCGGGGGATAATCGAGTAGTACCGAATTGCGTAAAAGAAACATCTTTATAACCCGAAAAATTATAATCCTATCACCGAATTTCAAGTCTCTATCTCAATTTGTTCGGGAGATAGAGCGTTTTCAGACACACACACATACAGACGGACGGACAAATTTTTTTTCTAAAAATATGTTTTTCGGAATCTCCAGTGTCTGAAACGTGCAAATCCGTCAAAAAAAAATTTCGATTTTTAAAACGATTACAAGACTTACCCTATACTACGTATGGTGGGTAAGTAAAAGTGATACTAACGAAATGAGCTAGGTATGACTAGGTTTTACAAGCCGAAAATATGTTTAATTAAATTAATTATTATTATTAAAAATCTATAATGTTTTACCGTCATCGCAGATATTGATCACTTTTAGGACATTTTATAGAAAAATTTGTGCTATTTCAGAACAATATAGGACAAACTTTATTTTGCCGGAAAAGTATGTCATACCTATTTTAAGCAGGCGGCTGCTAATGAAAATTCACGCGTTTGGATGCTGGCCAAGTGTCGGCTTTACCCGAAAACGGTAACTCATTACACATTTTTAATAATAAATAATTTAATTTAACTGATTTTCGGCTTGTCATACCTAGTCATACATAGCTCATTTTGTTCGTATGACTTTTTACTATCGATTTACATAAGAAATTTTACACACAGGAAGGGTGTAAGCCGTTGGATATTCATCGTAGAATGTTGCTGTGTATGGTGACGCGTGTGTTTCAAAGCATACGGTGACGAGGTCGGCGTGAATGTTTAGCGACGGTCGACAGGAGACAACGGATTTGCTGCATTCCCGTCTGTCTCCTTGCGACTATCACATCTTTGGACCGCTGAAGAAAAGCCTAAAGTGTCAGCGATTTTACTACGACGAGGACATAAAGGCTGCAGTTCTGAACTGGTTCCACGATCAACCGACATCGTTCTTCGCGGATGGAATTCGTAACCTTCCTAAGCAATGGGACGCCTGCCTAAACGCCAATGGCTGATTTTTTTTAACAAACTTTGTATGCATTTCACTCATTAAATATTGTTGTTTCTATCTATGTATGTGACTCATTTCTATCACTACGCATCTCGGATACACACCTCGAATCACTTTCATTTAAACACCCCTCGTATGTCTTTATTCTTTGCTGAAATGTACGTCGCTAATATTCGTCAAATTTTGAATTATTTTTTATAACGGCGGGAATTTTCCTATTTTTATAATTTGAACCAGGTTGAATTATTCACAATTCTGCTTTTAAATGTCCTTTTAATTTAATATACAGTCGGACCTCTATTTAACGAAGTCGCTAAATCCCGAAAAAAAGTTCGTTATGTGGAAAATTCGTTAAATAGAGATGAACCTTTTTAAATACTTTAAACTACACAAAACAGATTTTTAATTCATAAACAACACTAAACATTACTAAAACTTAACTAATCACACTTTTCTTTGTAAATCATATTTATTTATTTTTTATTATTATTCATTTTACCCATCAAAAGGAAATCTGTAAGGACAACAAGAATTAAAAAAATATATTGTTCGGAAATACACTGTATTTTCAGTTTTAAGAAAATGTTTACACTAAAATTAATGAATTTTAATGACATTATAGTATTTACTATAACAAGTAATTTTAAGCATTGTATTACTACATGCGTCCTTAAATTTAATTACTGAAACTTATTTACTACAGAACAGCCCTTTTGAGTGTGAAAGGGGGATATTGAAAGTTTGCATTTCCTGGATGAAATGCAAAGAATGACAGGGATTTTACAGCTCACGTTGAGTTAGACACCAGGTAAAAATAATTCAAGGTTATTGAGCATTATAAAATATGTAAAAGAAAGAATAAGTTTGATGTGTCCGGAAATATTTTGAGAAATATCAGAAGAAAAAGTTCGTTAAATAGAGAATATACTTCGCTATTTGGAGGTTATTTTACGATGAAATTCGCATAATGCTGTTGGTTCCGAGGAAAAGTTCACAAAATAGAGAAATTCGCAAAGTAGAGGTTCGTTAAATAGAGGTCCGACTGTATAAAAATACGATATAAAACTACTTTAGTACTTCTTCTACTTTTCCCATTTGAAGGATCCAGTTCGTAGCTAACAGGTTTATCAAAAAAGTCATGCGCGATGAAAGTTATAGAACAACTCCATTTCAAAAGTTATCATCGTTTGATTTCACTTCCAGTACATGAAACAGACTTTCGAATCCGTGGCCTAGGTGTGGTTATTTGACATTGAGGGGTAAAAAATGAAATGGAAATCTCGTTTTCAAGATTATTTACCACATTTAGGAAATCTTGTCGGAATTTGATAAAGATGCATTCTGTAATGGGAAATTCAACTGAAAATATGCTTTAAATGTAGTAACATGTTTCACAATTTTGTTCCTGAAATACGGATGTTTGATTACGTTACATTTACATACGATTCGTACTTTAGAATTTTAGACATAATAACGGAATCTCATTTATGGATCATCTCCTTCAGGCACATTAACCTTATATTTTGGGCGATTTAAAATAGTTATAATAGTGGTTTTCTCTACAAATCATACAAATCAAATATATCTTTTCCACTCATTAAAAGTGAAATTGCAATACCATAAAAAATGAACGCGGCCACGTGAAAATCCGGACAAACAGAACTGGAACATATATACAAATAATTAAAAGACAAAGAAAGATATGCAAAAGAAAATTATTTATTCGATAATTAATGTGGTATACACTGGCAACTATACAGGCCATTAAATGTGGAGGCTTATTGTGGAAGAGGCTATCAAAAACTAGTCTTTGCTATGCCGTCTCGACTGCAACACGCAGCTCCTGTATGGTATCTTCCGATTATGCTACGATAGTGTCCGGTGCAACTAACGTCCGATAAGGGACCCTTGGTGTGACTCCTTGGGTCACACCATGGGAAAGAGATCAGTCAACGCTGCCAGGCAGAAAAGTATGTTGATTCCTTCCGCACTGAGTTTTCCGTGTGGCCGGGCATTGTCCTGCTGGAAAAACGTACCTTAGAAAATCTGCATCCGTGACCTTGGTCAGCCTAAGCGAAAGTCAAAGCTTACACTAAGATATTCAGACTGGGTTGTCTGCGCACTGGAAGTCCATTTCTGAACAACGGACCAATTTACAGTTGGCTGTTTGGTTTATCTACTCATAAGACACGTGAATGAAAAGGGCTTGATACCCACAATACGAAAAGAAGAAAAATTAGTACTTTAAACCCATATTAATTAGGTTTTAACTGTACGCTGGTGATTTTGCGAAATGAGAGTAAAATTTCTATGTACAAAAATCTTTGTAAATTTAAGTCTGTTGGCAACTAATCGGAAGAAAGTATGCTTGGACTACATTAGTAATTGATTTTCCTCTATAAAATATTTCCACTGTAACTACAATACTCTCCCCCCAATCTATAAAATCGTATTAGTATTACTTTTTACGCATACAATGTGTAAAAAATTTTTTGGTGGTTTCAATTTTTGTAAGCACGAGTGAAAGAAAACGTACTTCGGTTGACTATTTTATAGACTAACTTAAAATGTATTTGTCTCTTTTATTCACACGTACTTATGTTTTCATTTATGTGGAATTCATATCTTGACTTGACTTGACTGCTTAAGAGAGGCTACTTAGACAAGGAAACCAATTCTGTAGAGCATAATGTTCCTCCTGATCCATTTTATTGAAGTCTTAAAAAAACATTAATTAAAAAATTACTACTGTATTTAACCGGAGCTGGGAAACACGACAATGGACGGAATTTCCATAAATGTAAGATTGAAACAAACTGGACCTACGGCCGGCTCTGCCAGGGACACCCGAATCGCGGACAAGGAGCGGAGATGGATTAGTGCTTTTAATTGAGTGATGGAGTTCATATCATAACATTTTTTTAAACAACGTGAAATATGTAAGAGTTGTTAAAATTATAATAATAATTTTTTTAAAATCGAATTCATATAATAACTTTTCTATTATTATTATATTTTTAACAACTTTTATATATTCAAGGTGGTTATAAAAAATCTCCGACGTTATATGAGACGCTGACGATCAAAGCGCTGAAGAAATCTGAATGAAAATTGAGATGTATGTATTTCAAAGAGTACGCACGAGAATGAGCTATAGAACAACGATCGAACAGTGAAGTTTAAGGTTATAATGACGAGATTTCAAAATATTTTAAACGGAAACGCCCACTTTTTTGTTTCGTAAAATGAGCTATTCAGTGAAAAATTATAAATGGTGTTGATATAGTTGTTGTAGCACAAAATACTGCGGCTTAAAACAAAAGATAGCTGAAGAGAAATGAGGATAACAAATGAGAGCAGATAGACTACAAGAAAAGATAATATTTATGTTTGGTTACAATTTTTTAAAGCGGCTGCTTTCATAAACGATAACACACAGTTTTTCGGATAATTGTGAAGAACAATGAACCATGTACCAGGGCACGAATAATATCATGACACCTGTAGAGTCCCATATTTAATGATATTTTCTTATGTCAGACTCACTTAGGGGATTCGGCGTGTATACCATGGATTTTAAATATTCACAGATACAGGAAGCCCTTGAAGTATGTTTGTGTAATACAATGACAGTCACAGAAATGGGAAAAGGCAATAGGTGAAAATATTGCTATAATATTCTAGCAACACACGTTAAACACTCGCTGGTCTACTTTGCTTTTGCTATAAGGCTGACGTTTTAATATTGCAGGCACTTTTTCCAAGCAGTTTATGGCTTTTTACTGCACCCATCAGTTTGAGGTGCAAGAAAGGGGTATTTTCATTTAAAATATTTGAAATTTTGTCACTGTAACTGCAACTGTGAGAGCTACATTGGTGTTTTGCATTGTATTCTTGGGAAAATAACTGTAAATAAATACATCTCAAATTTTATCTCTATTCCGGCATTATCCGGTTGTTACGGGCTCACATATTGGCAAAGTTTCTTTAGGACAGCGTCAGTATCAGTAATATCAGTAAGGTGTATCAGTAGTTTTTTTCTATTGGCTTATTTTACAAAATTATTTTGATATTATTTCAAAAAACTCATTTTCACATACAAACTTATCCACTTGTTCATATTATATTTATATCATATGAAATAAAAAAAATATTATTTTAAGAATTTCATTCACGACCTCTATTCGTCTTCTTTTGCATATCAAATTTTGCTGAAACACTATTTTCTATTCTATTCAATAAAGACATTTCAAATGTCTATTGTGTGCTCTTTAATGAACTATTTAAGCGATTTCATTTAATCTGAAAGAAATAATTACTTCGAATAATCTTTTCTTTACATATATCTCTAAGAAGTTTCATTAATGGTGCATCACTTTTAAAGCGCAATTTTCTGATGTCCAATCATTAAAATGATCATCACAGCCATATATAACTTACTCATATATCAATAAGAATTCTGAATTCTGAGAAACTAGTGCACCACACAAATTATAGTCTCATATTGTATTATATTTCTTTAGAGCTTATCTGAAGCTTTTAAGAAAATTTCAGATCGGTCGACCACTTTGTGTTAATGAACACAAAAATATAAGAGAAGTCCACGTCAAAATTTTCAAAACTTTCTTTCTCTTTAATAAAATAGGTGTACATAAAATTGTTTTTCCAGTTAAGTTCTTAAATCTTTAATTATTGAGAGCAGTGTGTAATAAATTTGAAAAATTAAATGCATAAAATTTTGTATTTATCCTAACAGAAAATATTCCTAGAAATAAGTCTCAATATTATTAATTGAAAATAAGTGTAATAAAAATTTTAAAAAATAATTTACGCTTAACTGAATTTCTTAAATTAATAACCGTACATTTATTATAAAATAAAAGATAGAGTTCCATATTCAGCAGTGTGGGCCGAAAAAAACTTTTTTATTTTTATTTTCGATGATCGGTAGTAAGGAGAAGTTACCACTGGTGGCACTAAATTCATACAAAAAAAAATTAGATTTTTTTGGACAACTCTTTGATGTGCAGCAAATAGCTTAAAATTTTTCTCTAATGCTGATTTTTGAAATTTTTTAGCAAAAATTTAAAAATGTTAGATTAAATTTATTTAGCAGAATTTATTTGAAATGTCATGATTAGTGTACTAAATGTTTATATAAGCTCCGATTATGTATTATTTAACAGTTATGTGTATTTTGAATTAGGCGATTTTTATAGCCTTTTCGCCTGTAAGAGAGCAAAAATTTTAAGTATTGTTTGGATCGTTCGTCGGTTTCTTATTTTTGTTTTTATTGTAGTCATCGCTTTTCCTTCTATTTTTAGATGCGTCCAAAGTCACATATTTATGACGGACCTCAGCATGTCTTGAGAGCAATTCTGGGGGGAGAGGATGTGACAGCGTTTCTGTCCCATAGCTATCATTTTTATTCAAAATTAATTTAAAACATAACTTTCTTACTTTTAGATCATATTATCCTCCCCCCCCCCCTCTTTCCTATAATGAAATATGTAATTAAATTCATTTCTCAAAACCATCCAGATTTTATTAAAGTGTTTTCTTTCTTCTTTCTAAAAATATCTTTAATTGAAAGCGCTCAAATATTCATTTCCTTTTTTTCCCTTTCTTATTTTAATCAGTATCTACCCGTTACCGCTGCTTGTGCAAAAAATAAATAAGAATTAAATGGCACAGCTCCTATCAAGGTCTTCATTTACTTGCATTGGTTTTTTCCCCGCCGCAGTGATAAGAAATTTTTATCTCTACTAATACGTGTACGTTGAATATGTATTAACAATAAAAAAGTAAAAAATGAACGAATCTTATGGGAAGCATGTATTTTTCGTGTTTTGTGGTCGAGCTAAAAGCCAGATGTCCTGGATTTTCAACATTTTTCTCATCGAGCAATCTGCAGTCTGCAATTTCATGTAACAGTTAGTTGGGCAAAGGCCTATCTGTAAGATAAACAATTTCGGTTTGTCTGTTACTTTTCTCATCCTATTTAGAAGCGCTTACTTGCAACCTCGGCCTCACCCGTCCGGTAGTGTCACCACATTTTTGCGGTAATATTTATCGCCAAAAGCCTCTGTTCACTTTCGCGCAGTCACCAAAAGTTTGTAAATTGGCGATTCTGTGCAACGCCAAGATTTCTTGACTTCGTGCAAACACTTCACTTCTGTTTCAGCTTTCGAGATGTAAAGTTGTCTAAAAAGAAAAGGCGCTTCGGTGTCCCATGTATTATGGGGGTCTCGCTTGTAAATAAAGAATAGTTCCTGTAATATGGTTGGAGTTTTTTTGCATTTTTAAGTGAACCATCCCACTGAACAACGATACATAAATTGAGTTATGTGACAGCGTTTCTGTCCCATAGCTATCATTTTTATTCAAAATTAATTTAAAACATAACTTTCTTACTTTTAGATAATATTATCCTCCCCCCCCCCTCTTTCCTATAATGAAATATGTAATTAAATTCATTTCTCAAAACCATCCAGATTTTATTAAAGTGTTTTCTTTCTTCTTTCTAAAAACATCTTTAATTCAAAGCGCTCAAATATTCATTTCCTTTTTTTCCCTTTCTTATTTTAATCAGTATCTACCCGTTACCGCTGCTTGTACAAAAAATAAATAAGAATTAAATGGCACAGCTGCTATCAAGGTCTTCATTTACTTGCATTGGATTTTTCCCCGCCGGAGTAATAAGAAATTTTTATCTCTACTAATACGTGTACGTTGAATATGTATTAACAATAAAAAAGTAAAAAATGAACGAATCTTATGGGAAGCATGTATTTTTCGTGTTTTGTGGTCGAGCTAAAAGCCAGATGTCCTGGATTTTCAGCATTTTTCTCATCGAGCAATCTGCAGTCTGCAATTTCATGTAACAGTTAGTTGGGCAAAGGCCTATCTGTAAGATAAACAATTTCGGTTTGTCTGTTCCTTTTCTCATCCTATTTAGAAGCGCTTACTTGCAACCTCGGCCTCACCCGTCCGGTAGTGTCACCACATTTTTGCGGTAATGTTTATCGCCAAAAGCCTTTGTTCACTTTCGCGCAGTCACCAAAAGTTTGTAAATTGGCGATTCTGTGCAACGCCAAGATTTCTTGACTTCGTGCAAACACTTCACTTCTGTTTCAGTTTTCGAGATGTAAAGTTGTCTAAAAAGAAAAGGCGCTTCGGCGTCCCATGTATTATGGGGGTCTCGCTTGTAAATAAAGAATAGGTCCTGTAATATGGTTGGAGTTTTTTTGCATTTTTAAGTGAACCATCCCACTGAACAACGATACATAAATTTGGCCCATCGGCCGGTATTTTCTCCAACCTAAAAAAAAAATATATAGTTGAGAGAGAGAAATCCTCCCCCCCCCCCCACTTTTAAAATGGATGTATGCTCCGATTTCGACGAATTCCAGTTAGATATTAAAAGGACAGTTGTCTTCTTAAAGTTCCCTGCCAGTTCCTGTCTCTGTGTCTAGTTATGTTGGAATCAAGAGTATGTCATCACCTCTCCACTTAAGCGACAAGCCATGGTTGCCTGTTTGACGTGCCTGTGATGCGCGACGCTGTGTTTTTTTTTTTAAACTCAAGACTGCTTACTACTCAGAGCTGTGTTCACTCCTGCGATCCATGCAGGTTTCCAAAATGCTAGGCAGTCTCTCAAATAGTGGATCTCACCTGTAATTGCCATCTACGGCGGTTGTGTTTCCTGCGATTCGTGTTTTCTTTTATGCGACCTGTTATTTCTTCAAAAGTGTGTCAACAAAAAAATAAAAAGAAGAGTAATAGTTCGGAACCAGTGTACTCGACAAAAAAAAGGGCATCTGTTAATGTCCACATTCATCACACATCATTTATGGTTTTTTGTGAAATAGCAAAAAAAAAAAAAAAAAAGTGAAACCTAGTGAGTCTTAAAAAAAAAGTGCACCTGACAATGTCTAAAATTCATCGTGCTTCGTTCCGAATATTGCCTTTGTGATAGAATTTTTTTTTCTTTTCAAAATGTGTTTTTACGCAAGGAAATCTAAAAAAAGGTGTTTCTCACTTAAAATATGAGGGACGCATCATTTAAAAAGTATGTGCTTTTCTATGACTTATATGAATATCTCAAAGTGAACTTAGTGTGACACTAGTTGTGTTAATTACTACAGTTAAAAAGTGCATTTTTATGTGGTGTTAAAAAAAAAAAAATTAAGAATACACTACAAATTTCAACATGAACATTTTTTTTCTCCTTTTTAAAATCTTAATTTTAATTAATACAGTTTTTTCCTTTTTATATTTTTTTTTCAGTTTCATCTCTTTTCATGCTATGATAAATGATTCTATATTCATACGTGTTTAAAATTTTATTGCTCCATACTATTCCATATTGTTTTTATTAAGACTGCTTATAAAAGGTAATAGCCGGAAGAGAGAAGATATCGGCTTTATAAAGAAAAATTATTTTTTTAAATCGTTAAGCTTGCAGCTATAACTCTAAGCTGTTCTTTGCATATTAATGTTTAAAAGGTAAGTGCTCTTTAAGTTCAGTTATTTTATGGATGTTTAAAGATACTTTATTTTCATGCATGACAAGGATTTTCTGGGTTTAGCATTTATCTCTTGAAAGATATTACGCTTGCATTCCTTGTCGCTATTGGACAAGCAATAGCCTTTTAAAATTTAGCTAATTTATCTGTTGCACATTTTGTTGCTTTTAATTATAGTTATGAATGACATATTTTTAACGAAAGGTGTGTTTATTTTTAATTTAATTTCTATTTTGATTGAAAAGAGATGTATTTGTATTTATCTCTGTTATGAATATTTAATATATTAGGTAATATTTCATCTGCTTTTAAAAATATAAGTTGTTACTTACAGATCGGCAGTTGATGTGTAAAGTAAAATTTATGAATAATTGGGATGCATTTCTAAGGGGATAAAAAAAAAGGGTAGCATATTTTTTAAGTTTGTTGCATTTGATTCATATTAGAAACTTCCTGAGTATCTTGCATTGACACATTGACGCACTTCAGAGATAATATATTCCTTTTATTTTATCTCCAGGCCTTGAAGTTGCTTCTCTGTTGTTTTATCATTTGTTGCACATAAATACGCTGGCTCGTATGCTGTCTGTTAACAGTATGATTTAAATAATATGTTGTGTCATATTGCAACTTATTCAGTATAGTGTCTTTTATGAGTCGTTTTCTGGGGATTATTAGATGTTTTTTCTTTATTGTTAGTTAAGATGTTGTCATTCAGACTTTCTTAAAGGTGGTGATAAAAAAAAAGTCTATAGATATATTTATCTTAGATTGTAAATGACTTGCTTTTGAATACCTTTTACATTATTAGACCTGGGACACACTTTTGAAATTTCTTTTTAGAGTTAATAGATATTTTTTTTCTATGCAGAAAGTTTTATGTTTTATGACTTTATTATATTTTTTTTTGCACTGATTAAGAGTAATGTGAAATATGTTGGATTTGCATATTCGTGGCAATTTAAAATAAGTATAGAGGAGGTGAGCATAACATTTTTTTTTTCTCAGTTAGATGTGGGCACTTGATTAGAAATTTACATACAGTTGGCGTAATCATAAGTTAAAAAAATATTAGATTATTTATCTTTCACATAAATATTTTCTTGGATTGTGAGCTTTGGCAAAATATTTAGTAAGCTTAGATTAGTTTATCCTGGCATACATTTTCTTTAGGCATATTACATAGCTCGAGTCATCATGTCATATTTACAAAAATATTTTTTTTCCCTTTTGGCTCTTGTTTGCTTTTGCAAAATACATAAGATGTACAACATAGGTTTGACGTATAGTTTTAAACAGTTATTTTTTTTATGTTTCTCAATGACATGCATTCACATTAATACATTGTTTTTTTTTTTTTTTTTTTTTTTTTTTTGTGTGTGTGTAAGTTTGATTGCTTGTACTTCTGTCATGGTTTATGTGGGATACTTCAGTCATTGCGCTATTTTCCATGGGATAGCAAAATGTCTGAGGTGGTTATTTTGATCTATGGTTAAGCAAGTTGGCCGCTAGCTTAATCAGGGATCGGATATGTTTCCTAACATGATTGATGGACTTACACTAATATTAATTTTACAATTGGAGTATTGTTTACATTTTAAAAATTATTTTTAGATTGCTAAAATTTCACCTATAATTGTTTCCTAATGCTGATGATGGATAACACTTTTACACTAGTTTACACTTTTAATTCTAAGTTGCTATGGGCAGATAGCATTGTTAGGTATTAATCACACATGTTGTTTTTCCCCCTCTCATGAACATGGTTTGTGATGTCATGTTTGGCCTGGTACTTCAGACACACACACACACATTGACTCGTTCAGTTTTGCTGAATTTTGTTATATTTTAATTAATACTCACCATGGTTAAGGACATTCATTACCGTCTGTGCATGAATCGGTTTCTTTTAGCATCATTTGTGTTTAGCTTAAAAATTGCATTTTTTTTTTTCACTGCATTCACAACTTCGTAGTTGTTTTTAGTTAGACTTTCTTTAAGTTTTTTTTTTTAGTTCGTGTGTTAAAAGTTTTGCAGAAATGATAACATAATGTAACTATTGTACATTGTTTACACAGTCATCTTAATGTTTTAGGCAAGGGATAATTAACGGGGTGTACATTTTTACACATGCAGCTAATGTACTGTTAAGTTTCATTGTTTACGCGCGGCTGGTGACTCGTTGCTATTTTAGTTAGAACATAAGGTATTTTTTATTATAACTGACATGATATTTGATATCGGTAAGTGTTTTCTTATAAAAGGTAGTCACATGCATAATGTGAGCTGTTTGGTACACTTTATTTTTTTGTTAAAGGGCTATTCACATATAGCCATTAAACTAAATCTTTGGCATTTTTTTTTCTTTCTCTTCAGATTTAAATTTTTTTTAATTTGTGAGTTCAAGTCTCACAATTGTCTTGTGACGGATACATACATTCATACCACATAAGGTACATTGCTTGTTATTTTTGGCTATTTATATGTTTTTTTCCCTTTCATTCGTTTCTTGGAACATGTTTGGCTTGCATAACTTCTACAATTTTTAGCGTAGAGTTATACATTTTATGCACGCTTCTGTTAACTTAAGACAGTAATGAATTTGGCAGATGCAGTTTTTTTTTCTTTTTAACCCTTAGTCAACCACTTATTCAACAGTTTTCTTTCACATGTAGTTCATATGTTGGATATTTGTTTGTGTTTCACAACAGTTGGTTTTTTTAATACATTTTGGTACATTCTTATACATACATTACACTAGTTCATGTGTTGATTTACATATTTTGTTCATTTGCTTTTACACATTGTACTTTGATAGCGATTTATTCGGCAGTATTTCTTTTTGTTTTTTTTTTCTTACAAGTAGTTCATTGAGTTGTACACACTGGCTGGTTTAGAGTTTAACCAGAGTTTACACACACATTACAAGTAGTTCATTTGTTTTATTAACCCTTATTCATTGCATTTTGATGATAACTCATTAATTATGTAATTGAATCTCACTAGTATGCAAGTGTCTTGGGTTATTACACATATACTGTCTGTTTATTTTGTTGGCAAATACATTACAATTTCAGTTCATTGAGACATTAATACATAGAGTTCATGTGATATTATACAATTTGTTCATGTGTTTACTTACACGTTGTGATGCTGGCGTACACTTTTGTTCATGTGTTTATTTCAGGTAGTTCATGAGTTTGGGAGTTTTTCCCCCCCTCCCTCCACACACATACAGTTTCTCCTTTTACTTTTCTATCTTGTAAATTTTACACCATGTTTCAATATTAAAATACTTCTTTTTTAACAGGTTTTTTTGTGTTTGCATAATGTCAGAACATATCAATGGCATCATCACTTTGTCTCTATACAAAGATTTCAATGTTTCTAGGAGTTATCCGTCACATGACATTGTAAACTACACATGCATTTCGAATTTGTTACTTTTAACATGTAACATTTTTTTTTTACACTGTCATTGGATACTTCTTACTTGGAGGTGGCAGATCGAGTAAGATATCTTGTTACACTATATAAAATTGTATGCAATTTCTTATTAATTTTTTTTATAAGTTTGCCAGGGGTTAAATTTTGATCAATACACGGAAAGTCAGGATGGCAGTGTAAAAATTCATAAAATGCTAAATTATAACATACTGTGATTTTTTTTTTTTTTTTTGGAAACCGGGGACTTAGTTAAATTGCAGGAATCTAAAAAAACTACCCCTTATTATTTAGGGCAGAAGCCATAAGCTGATGCCACTAGAATTCACAAAATTTCAATATTTAGGGCTACACTTGTTTGAGCGCGTGCAGCTTGCACAATTTTTGTCTCTGGTAGTCCTGTGCGTCATGCACAAATTTTTGTAAGTTTCTTATGCCAGTAATGAAGCAGCCTAAGATAATACAAATAAGCTTCAATTTTATGAAAGAATTCATCTTTCCTTAAAATAACAATTTTTTTTTACTGGTGTGTTTTTGTCCTTTGTTTTTATTTGCTTGCATTTATTTAATATTATGATCTCATGTAAGATCAAATTTTTGAGAAGTCGTATATACAGTAAATGCTTCTCTATATGAATAGATACATGACTAAAATGCTGGTACCAGCACCACAAACACAATGCCACAAAAAAAATTAAATATAGGATCCTGTGTTATCAACTAATGTGGCCCTTTTATTTTGTGGAATATTTAATTTTAAAAAAAAGATTATGTTGAATATTATGAGCGCTCAGTCATGGATATAACACAATTCTTGTGAATTGCTTTGAAAGCAAGCAAATATTTTTTTTTCTACTTACTTATAGTTGTATAAAATATTTTACAGGAGCTAACGGTAATAGTTTAACAGACAAGTTAATATAGGTTTCTTGGTAGATATCAACTTAAATAGTTAATTTTACTTATTTTGTCATGGTACATATTCTGTAAGTGCGAAGGTGGACAAAGGATTTTATGTAGATATAAAGCTGCAACGTACACGTTTCAGCTTTCTTCTGTTGTGGGAGTGAGTTATGTGACAGCGTTTCTGTCCCATAGCTATCATTTTTATTCAAAATTAATTTAAAACATAGCTTTCTTACTTTTAGATCATATTATCCTCCCCCCCCCCCCTCTTTCCTATAATGTAATATGTAATTAAATTCATTTCTCAAAACCATCCAGATTTTATTAAAGTGTTTTCTTTCTTCTTTCTAAAAACATCTTTAATTCAAAGCGCTCAAATATTCATTTCCTTTTTTTCCCTTTCTTATTTTAATCAGTATCTACCCGTTACCGCTGCTTGTGCAAAAAATAAATAAGAATTAAATGGCACAGCTGCTATCAAGGTCTTCATTTACTTGCATTGGATTTTTCCCCGCCGCAGTGATAAGAAATTTTTATCTCTACTAATACGTGTGCGTTGAATATGTATTAACAATAAAAAAGTAAAAAATGAACGAATCTTATGGGAAGAATGTATTTTTCGTGTTTTGTGGTCGAGCTAAAAGCCAGATGTCCTGGATTTTAAGCATTTTTCTCATCGAGCAATCTGCAGTCTGCAATTTCATGTAACAGTTAGTTGGGCAAAGGCCTATCTGTAAGATAAACAATTTCGCTTTGTCTGTTACTTTTCTCATCCTATTTAGAAGCGCTTACTTGCAACCTCGGCCTCACCCGTCCGGTAGTGTCACCACATTTTTGCGGTAATGTTTATCGCCAAAAGCCTTTGTTCACTTTCGCGCAGTCACCAAAAGTTTGTAAATTGGCGATTCTGTGCAACGCCAAGATTTCTTGACTTCGTGCAAACACTTCACTTCTGTTTCAGCTTTCGAGATGTAAAGTTGTCTAAAAAGAAAAGGCGCTTCGGCGTCCCATGTATTATGGGGGTCTCGCTTGTAAATAAAGAATAGTTCCTGTAATATGGTTGGAGTTTTTTTGCATTTTTAAGTGAACCATCCCACTGAACAACGATACAGAGGAGAGTGTGGAACCAATGAAAACGCAATCAGTCATCATAAGAATGAGGGAGGAAATAAGAGAGGGAAGAAACTGCGAGAAAGGATGTTAATTATTTTTCTGCTCAAAAATACTGATATTCTCAGAAGATTCAAATAGTGGGAACTTTGAAGAAGACGGTTTGTCTGAATCAGAATTTGAACCAGGGCCTTCAAAAGCAGACACTTCCAAACGCATATCCCTATCTCACACAGTGTTCGAAGCATTTAGAACTGGTATATCATATATTAAATTGCGTTAAGAGCTTCATCTGCGCTTCAGGATGCACGAATTGTGACAACAGGAATAAGGATCTCGTCATCGATAAAGGCAAGGTCAGGAGACAGAAAAAGAAACTTTGAAAGAAGATATAGTAGGAGGAAGATCTTGTAGAAAGAAAATATACAAGCATATTTTTTGATAGTAGAAAAAATAAAATGATCTTCATAGAATAAAAGGGGACAAGTGGCATCGTCGAGAGAAAGACGAAGCAAATATCACCATGTTGTCGAAAGTAGTTCGGAATATTTCGGTCACTTGACACATCCTTCTGGTCACTGCAGGGTAGTAGCAAAATCATTATATAATTTTTCAAAGCCATTATAAAGGCTGCTTTGAAAAAAATAAGAACTGCAACATTTGATATGTATTATTCATACCAACGAACTTCCACTCCGACACAAACATCAACTGTCTAAACTAGATGGTAGAACCACTTGACACAAGACCTTTACCAAACCAATAGGAGATAGATTAACAGATTACTCAAATCTTCAGCCTTTTGCATTTATGATGTCTATGAAGCAGGAATAGGCTCATAGAAAGCGACACGTATATATTTGCACGTACATATTTAGTGATATGTGCTTCGTCTTTCGACGGTGCCGCTTGTTCCTTTTTTTCTATGAAGACCAATTTATCTTTTCTACCATCAAAGAATATGTTTGTAATTTTTCTTCCTCCAAGATATTTCTCCTCCTGTATCTTCTTTCCAAGTTTCTTTTTCTGTCTTCTGACCTTGTCTTTATCGATGACAACATCCTTGTTCCTTGTTGTTACAATTCCTGCATCCTGAAGCACAGATGAAGCTCAACGCAATTTACCTAAACAATATACCAGTTCTAAATGCGGCGAACGCTGTGTGGGAAAGGGATATGCGTTCGGGATTGTCTACTTTTGAAGGCCCTTATTCAAATTCTGATTCAGAAGACCTGCCTGCTTGAAAGTTTACACTAGTTGAATCTTCTGAGAACATCTGCATTTAAGAACAGAAAAATAATTAACATCCCATCCCGCAGTTTCTACCATCTCCTATTTCCTCCCTCATCCTCATGATGACTGATTGTGTTTTCATTGTTTTCTGCTCCACATTTCTCTCTCCTTGCAGTTTTGCTGTCAAGACATGCTAAGGTACGTCATCCAAATAGGTGACACTGAACGCATCGAAAAACAGAAGGAAGAGCGAGGAACATAATAAACACAAAAGAAAGAAACCAACGAACGAACCAAACAACACTTACAACTTTTGCTCACTTATACGCGAAAAGGCTATAAAAATCGCTTAATTCAAAATACTGGTAAATAATACATAATCGGAGCTTATTTAAACATTTAGTACACTAATCATGACATTTCAAGTAAATTCAGCTAAAATAAATTTAGGGTAAAATCACCTATCATGGCCCACATACCAGTAATGGCCCATTTAATATTCCTACGACGCTAGACGCGAAACACCGAACATTTGAACTTAGCGCCAATGAGAAATGATAAAATGGTCTTTCGACTGTCACATTATGCCTTTGTTTTGACAAATTAACGCACGTCACGTGAACAGCTGCTGCACCAACCGAAGCTTTATTTTTTTCTAGTTTCAGCTGTGGTTTCTTAGCAAGAATTTTAGTGAGCAAAGTTGGATTTCGTGCTGTGTACGAAATTTTCAAGAAGGATAAACGAAACAAAGTAAGTTTTAATAACTTATATAAAGTTTAAGGAATATATAAACATATTGGTGTTATCAAAATAAGCTTATTAACCCAGCTATTAGGGTGGGCCACTACTGATGCTGTTTTTTCATGATCGCAGTAGTGATGGCCCACACTTACTTTTTTATATTTTATAGCTATGTGTTGCCATTAATTAAAGTTTTTAATACATATATTTCTTTCAAACATTTAAAGCAAAGCGTTTGATAACAAATTTATATTAGCATATTCCTCTTATTTATGCACACTTTATTCTATACTTTTTATACTCTCGACATTCCTTTGCAAATGGCATAATTGACTACTCTTTTAGGCTAGACTCTACACCCTGTCTAACTTTGGTACCAAAACTAGCGTCCATAGCCAGCGATGAATATTTAAAATTTAGCTTTAAGCTTTCTAGAGTGTAAGGTAGTTCATTGGTATGACGTTTGCTCAAGTTTCTATAGAATTTATATATATAATATAGCGTTTTCTATAGAATTACGATTTCTGTAAAATAGTTAAGGATATAAAATTTAAACTTGGCATGGCTGTTATTTTTAAATCGCAAATTTACACACAAAATAGTTTTATAAAGGGAAATGTGTGCTTAAATAGTTCTAAAATTCCGATTTTCGTAATACTAAAGTGGCTGGAAACTTGACATGTGTTATGGTGGTTAAGATGAAAATGCTGGTCTAGAATGTTTTGAAAACATTTTTTAATTTAAATGGGTCAAATGAGCAGCAAACGTTCTAAATTACGATTTCTATGGTCTTATTTGGTATATAAACTTGAAATTTGACCTGGCTGTTACATTTAAGATATAAATTCTCGCACAAAACTATTTTTTAAAAATCGTAATTTAAAAAGGGGCAGGGAAAAAAGTTCTAAAGTTTCGATTTCTTTCATATTGTTGGGGCTAGAAACTAAAAATGTTCATGGTGATTATTTATAAGATATAAATGCTCATTAAGAACGGTTTCTAAAATATATAGAAATTTAAAAAGTTGAAATGAGCTGAAAACACTCTAAATTACAAATTATTAGAAATTATAAGTTAGTTAAAAGTTAGTAGAAAGATAGATTAGAGAAATTGATGCAACGATTAAGTGAAAAAAAACCACAAGAAGGACCTCCCTCAATTTTGAAAACCGAAGAGGAAATTCTCCTAAGGAATTGGATTATTCATTGTGCAAATAAATGATTCCCCAGACGCAAGTGAAATGTTATAGGGAGCGTCAAGGAATTTTTAGAGAAACGACCCGAAGTAAAAACAAGTTTTACGAAAGCTAAGAGTTTAATCATTTCTGTTTATGTTTTTTTTTTGTTTCTGAATGTTTCACAAGTTAAAAGAAACTATTATTATGAATAATGATATTATTACGTTTTATGAATGGATAGGAAATGTCTTCGCCCTTTTTCTAGCAAAGAATTATGTTAAACTGCGGTAATTTTATTTATGGATATGCACAACATCTTACGCGTGAAATCAGGGAACATTGTAAATCACTACACATAATGTTGACAGCTTTATACTGTAATGCAACCCATATGCTTCAGCCTTGCGACGTAGCGGCTTTTCACTCCGCTAAAAGCTCAGTGGAACAATGCCCTTCTTCGCTGGCGCAAAAATCATTCACATGAAGCTATGACTAAAGTGCACATCGCTCCAATTCTGAAAATCGCGCTAGAAAATGACATGACGATGCCAATAAAAAATAGTTTCAGAGCAAAAGGACTTTATCCATTCAGTGCAAACGCTGTAGACTACTCAAAGTGCAAGGGTCACATCAATGATGTGATCAATTATGTGATCAATTATGGTGGGTAATGTTTTAACTGAAACCGCTTGTAATGAGGCTCCAAACACTACACTAATAAATATATCGATTGAGGACTTCCATAAACTCGTCGGTGAGAATGTAATGAAGAAGTCGAAAAATCTCAACAACCATCAAGTGAAGAATCGGAAGATTTGCGCAATTTGTATAATATTCTGGAGAAAAAAAACCAAAGATTCAAACCAGGCTTACAGAAACGGCAACGGATCCAGCTGAAGAAGATTACTCAGACAAAGTAGACATCATTGTGATTATGATATGGGTACATCATATGATATGGATGACATGGTGGTGATCATCATGGTACCCAAGCAAAGTACGAGCTTCAATAACAGCAACACCTTCGAAAAAATTTCTATGAATCTCAGAATTGTTCAGCAGGAGCCGAAGGGTTTCGATGAAGACAATTTTTTAGAACCGGAAAATAAAGACAATACTACTTCCACAGTTGAATATCGCTCTCCACCTTTATAAGAAATCCTTGAATGGCCGCATAGTCCTGAAAGGAAAGGAAAGAGGAGATCAAAGATAATACCTTTCATCGTGACATCGCAAAGACGGAACGATCTGCAAAAAGACAAGGTATGGAAAAAGAAGAAGCAACAAAAAGAAGTAAAACAGAGAGAAAGAGCTCTAAAACGAAAAAAAAGAAGCTGAGATGGACAACAAAAGAGTTAAGATGACCAACAAAGAAGCCACCAAAATATCAGTGCCAAATCCTGCATAAAGAATCAGAAAAATAAGAATCGACTTCATTTGGCCATCACTAATGCAGGGATGGGCCATTACGGATGCAAAGTGGGCCATTACTGATGCTTTTGTACTTTTTAGTAAAACAAATCTTGTAAAGGAATAAATTTATATTTTGTTGATTTTCTTGACACGAAAGTCTTCTTCCATCCTTTCTTCTTATATTTTGATCATCGGCATAAAAAAAATTCGCGCTTCATTGTAATTATTAGATAAAAGCTGAAACATTCGCTCTTAACCTGGCCATCACTGGTGGTTTTACCCTAATTTAACGTTTTTAAAATTTTTGCTAAAAAAGTTCAAAAATCAGCATTTGAGCAAAACTTCAAGCCATTTGCGGCAAATCAAGGAATTTTGCAAAAAATCTCAATTTTTTTGTATAAACGTAGTGCCACCAGTGGCAATTTTTCCGCATTACCCATCCTCGAAAATCGAAAAAAAGTTTTTTTTTGGTCCGCCCTAATATTCAGTTTTGCTATTAACTCGTAAATAAATAGGACATATTAATAATGATGTCTCGAAAGAAACATCCTTATACATATCTATGAATACTCTGACACTCTGAGTATCAGAGTAAAGATATTTTTTGGTAGTTTCTTAATTAAAATAATTCTTTCAATTGCCACATTTGTCACAAAAACTGCTAAGAGGCTGGAAATGTTAAATACTAAATATAAGCTTTTAATACTTTCCAACAAAGTTGAAAAGTGTTTATGATTTCGGTTTGTCTGTCCGTCTGCCTGTCTGGACGTCTGGCCGTCTGTCCACGCTCTAACCCCCGTAAATATACTCCGATTGCCCTGAAATTTATAGATGTGATTTACATTTACCATAGCACGTTCCTTATTTCAAATGAAGTTTGTAGCATGTTTAGTTCATTTACAGGAACAATCAAAATTTTTCGTTATATTACGGCCTATGGGGAAAAATCGTTTAAAATGGTTTTTAATTCTGTTACATGCTTTCAAACATAATAAAATTGATATGCGTTTATCAAGTGCACTAAAATATGCATTCTGTAGAATATACGGTGCAAAGAAGAGTTATTATTCATTTACAAGGCCACACAAAAGAAATCCGTTACAGAACGATATAGGGGTGGAGGGAATTGTTTGCGGCGTATTTTAATTATGTTAAATTATTTCATGTGTAATGAAATTGACATACGTCGCTGAGGTTTACTATAACTTATTTAATGTATAATACGAAGTGCATAGCATTTACAGGGACACACAAAAGATTTCAGATACTACATTGTATCCGAAGTACTGTACAGTAGCGATGATTGCTGGAAATGCATTTTTAATTATGTTATCTGCTTTTATGTTTCACTATATTGATGCATAGTACATGTTGTGTATAAATGTTGTAATTCATATACAGGGCTACACAAAATAATTCGTAATGGTTACTGGGTATGAGCGCAAATTGCCTAAAGGTGGTTTTTAACTGAGTTATGAATTTTTACGCTGAACTGCATTTAGCTTACTAAGAAATGTTTGTAGAATATAGATAAAATGATAAACAGGGTCACGCAAAGAATTGGATACATGGCCGTCTATAAATGGTAATTTCTGGAAATGTGATTTCAGTTGTTTTAAGATTGTTTTAGTTTGAATTAAATTTTAACTAAATAGCGGCGTGTAATAAGGGTTAATACAAAAGTATTCAAGTATGTTTCCATCTATTAGTATAAATTTCTGAAAGAGAAATTTCAACCTGTTATGCATTTTCTTGTTAAACTAAATTTTCCCATTATATAGTATATATATATATATATCAACCTACAGATAAAATGCAGGGCTGTTCAAGAATTGAAATACATATTTGGCTATGGACGGTAACTGCTGAAATCAGTTTTTCAAAAGTTTTATGCGTTTTCTAAAATGTTTGCTTAGTTATCTTATTTACCTTATTTCCCTAAATAAAGAAGATGTGTTAAAGCATTCAGGAGGTATTGGAAAGTGTTTCATAATCTATGCTTGACGCATGATTTTTCTTTCTTGTTTTAAATTAATTTTAAAAAAAACAGAACTTAACTAAATGATTCTATACTACATATTTACGATAGTGTGATATTTAAAATTAAAAGATTGAATCTGTGAAAAAGAAAGAACAGTCTTAAAATAATTATTTATACTTTTATAGTATGTAGATGAATAAGAACAGATATTCCACTGAAGTCAAATGAAATTCGAAGCAAAAGTATATTGCATTATTTGACATTTATAGAATCGCTAGCTGTTGAAAAATTACAATACAAACTTTACCATTAAATTTTATTTTATACTTTAATTGCTCTTATAACATTTTTAACAACTGTGAAGCAATAAATTTAATGTATATGTTTAAACAGTTGCAAAGGTCAATCAAATCTTTAAATAGATTGGATTAGTTGATATGGCTGATGTAGGTTTCTTTTTTAGGCATCTGTTAGCATATGTACTAGAGAACTTTAAACTTTAAATCCCTTTATCATTGTACCAAGCGCTTTTTAATCTGTAATGGTATATATTAGCCATCATTTTTGACTTGGAAGAGATTATATTTGCGCGTAGTTACAACGGAATGCACTATGCACATTTCTTGCCTTATAGCTAAAGGTAGGGGGCAAAAAATATACAAAATAAAATAAATAATAATTTCACAAGCATTTTATTTTTACCTTTATTTTTTTCAAAACAACAAACAGAAGCATAACGAAATATATTTTTATATTTTTCATATTGTTTTAAAAATAAGTAATAATGCGTTTAAGTTGCTAAACAATTGCAATGGATATATATAAAGCTGACTTTATAAAATAATCGTTGCATAATACCGGGTGTCCATAAAAAATGCCCCAGTTTAAATGGTATATTATAACAGTTTAATTCAGACTATTTGCAACAAATGATGCATCAAATTGAAGGAAACTAACCTAGTTTATCTTGCAATTGTTCAATATGTGCACCTTTGGTTATGCGGCACACATTCAACCTAAAGTCCAATCTTTCCCACAATTCGGTTAACAAGTCCGTAGTAATGGAAGCAAAAGCCTCTTCAATTTTATTTTTCAATTCTAGCAAATAATTAGGTAGCGGCGGAAAATAGACACGATATTCTATAAAGCCCCAAAGGAAAAAAATCACACGACTCTAACAGCTTTAAATCTTCATCCCAGCAATAACGCTTTACGCTCAGGAGTCGCCATTTTGCGAATGTGGCACTGCAAAGGAATAAATAAAAAAGCAGTACTCGCGCATGTTATTGGCTTATCTAAAACTGTTTGAGTTATTCTTTATTTGTGACCTTGAATCAGCACTCTACAATGCTTATACTTGATACTATTAAAATTTATATCTGGGACATTCATTTATGCAAAAATGGTAATGATAATACAGCAAAATGGTAAATGATAAATGTCCTTTCAATAAATGTTTGCTTTTTGATTGGTTTTATTTTGTTCAAACAATAATAAAATATTTCCGGTTGACTAAACGTAACTTTTATAGTTTCAGTTTTAGCATTTATTATTTCACTAACAAAAAGTAATTTTACTTGTTCATTAACATTTGCAAAAGAAAAACTATATAGGGGAGACTAGGAAGGGAGGCTTGATCTACCCATCAGTTTTCATATTTAAAATAATAAAAGTTTTATCAATAGTCAACCAAAGCTACCGGAATGCTCAAACAACAATCTCTGTTTCATAAAGATAATCGAAATAGGTGTAGAAAAAATCAATTGTGAGACGTTTTCAACCTAAAAATTGTGTTTTTTAGAAATATTTTGTAAGCTTTTTTCAGATAAAATATATCACAGAAATTTAAGTTAGTAGATTTTAAGTAATGCAGAAATATCGAGCTTTCATTCCAGGCATAAAGATTATACAGTAATTGTAATAATACACTCATACTCCAATATATAATAAAACACACATACACACATAAATAACGCCTGCATTCAACAGTTAAAGGTATATATAAATACTATACAGACATACAAACAATAAATACAACAAACCCAACTGGAGTGAAAAATTAGCCAGAGCCCGGAATCGAACCCGGGGACCACAGTATACAAGACTGCTGCTCTAACCACTGAGCTACTCCGGCCGATGCCTATCGTATAGATGGCTGGTGACTTCCCCAACATGGTTTATTAGTGAGAAATTGCAGACTCAGGCATCGGCCGGAGTAGCTCAGTGGTTAGAGCAGCAGTCTTGTATACTGTGGTCCCGGGTTCGATTCCTGGCTCTGGCTAATTTTTCACTCCAGTTGGGTTTATTGTATTTATTGTTTGTATGTCTGTATAGTATTTATATATACCATTATACAGTAAGTTAGGCTTAACGTAACAATGTACTATTCTTTAGAAAAAGGCTATGTGGGGAGTCTTGACCCAGTCAGTGTGAGGGACGGTTGACCAGATGTTCAGTGCTCCCTTAACACATTCACGACGGGAAACGAGAATTCTCGTTTTCATTCAAAATACATCATTGACTAAGAGCGTGGCTTCTACCTTACAGAAAAGGCATTTATATCATGTTGGCCATATTTTTTTTAGATTGTAAAACGTTTTATATTAAATTATTTTATTGAAAGATACTTACCGATGCATAAACTTGGGAAACCTATCTAGAACACCAATTTACTAAAGACTTTCAGAACAAGGAGGAGCTTCTACTGTTTTAAAATTCAGATTTGATGAAAATTGCCCGTCGGCAATGTGTTAATTAAGGGGTTTTAGAAATATTTTTATTATACACTGTGCATGATGAAAGATTAATAGTTATATATAAAAGTGAATGTAAATTTATTCGGTAAAGGTACAGTAAAATGGGGTGATGGAAAAGAAAAAGTTTAAAACTGATTAAAGAAAGATGTAAAAAATTGCTATTTGCACTGCACGAAAAAAATTAACGAAATATAAATGCGAAAGTTGATAGGAACTTTTTTCCATTTAAATAATACTTACAATAGGTAAATAGAAAAAGTGGAAAAGACTATAAAGTACGAAAGCAGCAGTCTTAACCGTTTCAGGGGCAGTGGTATGTTTATGAAACCACTTTATTTTAATTCTTAAACTCCACAATGGCACCATAATTTTGCTAAAATCTTTTCAATTTAATACATATGTGAAATATGGCCTTTTTCATATTTGCAAATAAATGCGTTCGAATATTCCGGTGCCAGTCACTTATTTCAACATTTTAGTACTGAAAGTACTTTGCTTCTGAAAGGGTTAAAATATATTAATGATAAGTTAAGTACTCATGCGGTTACAAAAGAACATAGCATGGATCGAAAAACTTTAGGAAGGTATATAGACAAATTTCAACAGAATGAATAGAGTGAGATGAAGCCAAACTATGTGACAATTAGAGTTGTCAGGTCGAATGTCACAAAAAGTAGGACAAGGAGACAAAAAAAAGCGGGACAGTGGCTACTAAATCCGGACATTATAATGCATGAAACCCTGTGGAAACGGAACCTGTCTCTAACAGAATACTGTCTTAAATGTTAAAATTCCATTTCCTTGTTGTACAATTATACCTGCTCAGACAAAATACTGTTTAAAACAAAAAATTTCTCCTCTGACATGCAATTACGCCTAAACAGGTTTGTTGAAACATCATATTTTCAAAAATATTTTTTTATAATAATTAAAGCATGTAGCATAAAGTTATTTGCTTTTTTTTTTTAACTGATTTCATTTCTGTTCACAAATATTTCAATATAAAACAAAGTGCGTCAAGCCTTTCATATGTGGGGAGCCTTGACTCATTATTTTCTCATGATTAAAACCAATCATTTTTCAAACTGTTTATATATTACACTTATGTAGCAGTTTTATTTTGATAAATTATTGTATAACGAATAAAATGATTTATAAAGCTTTATTCTATGTTCAATATTTAAAAAATAAAAAATCATTTGTAAAAAGTGAGTCAACCCTCCCTAGTCTCCCCTAAATAAAATACTAAAGTAAAAAATACTTTAATATGTAAATATGATTACGAAAATATATTGAGAAGATCATCATCGTATAACGCAAGACCCATTTAGAAAACAATCCCATAGTTATGAAAAGAAAAAATGCTATTCTCAATTGTATTCTATTCTCTTGTTGAATGCCACATTTTCAGAAAATATTGTCGGCTTGCCACTTTGCACTAATGAACTTGGGAAATGAATAGACGAGAATCCTTTCCGCACGAAATTAAGGGAAATTGGCGTTTCGAAATAATTAATTCATATTTAAGGAGACATTTTTAAGTTGAAATTCTCAATAAGTACCGTGAAAGTAGAGTTACTAAAATTTTGAGTTAGATTGAAATGATCCTCTTTACTTATTTTTCTCTTTGGAATTGTTAATGATCAAAATCTTTATCGTGTTCGCAATAATAGTCTTAGAAAATGCGAAATTTTCTCATTTTGTTAATAACCAAAACTTATTAGGAAAGTACCTATTATGTTAATATGAAAAGTTTTAGAATATAAGAACATTTCTATTAAAATTAAGCACAATTGTTTAACTAAAATGTTATATTATTAATATTGTGAAAATTAAAATACTTCACAGACTTCTGATGTGTTTTTTTTTTTTATTATTATTGTGAAAATTAATGATTAAATAATGCTCGTAATATTTATCATATGAGGTCCAAGACAAAAATTACTGATAGAAGAATTTTATTCAACTATGCATATAAAGTTTTGTGACTAGTAAAATTTACAGTAAAATAATCAGTTTTGCGCAACATTCGTAGATCACAGAATGCTTAGTCAGGGATGCCACAGGCAACTATTAGGTAGCTTTCTTTACAAAAAGCTACCTATTGCAGCCGTTCGGAGGAAAGCGATTTCAAAAAATTTTGGTATATTTTCATCGATCATGACCCCCAGACCCCGAAACCACCCTCCGTTCAAAATTGATATATATATATATATATATATATATATATATATATCAATATATATATATATATATATATATCTGACCTATGTCACACTGTAACTCTCGTATTTATGAACCGATTTGGATATAATTCGGTGTGTACATAGTACATACCAATGTCTCGACCGAGTTCGTTGGCCAGCTTCATCCGCCATTTTGTTTCAAAATGGCGGCCATTTAAAAATTTAAAAAAAAATTTAAATTTGAAATGTGGTACCAAAAAATTGAAAATGGAAAAATATTTTTTTCTTATGTATTTGACCTTTATACAAAGACTCCGTAGCAGTTTATGTTTCGTCTATATCATAAAAAATGGCTGAGTTATAGCACTTTGAATTTCTAGCGAAGCTGACATTTTGAAACGTCCTGAATTTTGTCACGCGATAAAAGGCGTATTTATGAACCGATTTGGATGTAACTTCGTTTATACATAGTACAGACCAATGTCTCGAACGAGTTCGTTGGCCAGCTTCATCCGCCATCTTGTTTAAAATGGCGGCTATTTAAAATTTTAAGAAAAATTTAAATTTGAAATGTGGTAGCAAAAAATTAAAAATTGAAAAAATATTTTTTTCTTATGTGTTTGACCTTGATAAAAAGATTCGGAAGCAGTTTTTGTTTCGTCTATATCTTAAAAAATGGCTGAGTTATAGCATTTTGAATTTCTAGCGTGGCTGACATTTTGAAACGTCCTGATTTTTGCCACGTGATAACAGACGTATTTATGAACCGATTTCGATGTACCTTGGTGTGTACATAGTACATACAAATAACTCAACCGAGTTCGTTGACCAGCTTCATTCGCCATCTTGTTTCAAAATGGTGGCCATTTAAAAAAAATTTTAAAAAATTAAATTTAAAATGAGATACCAAAAAATTGGAAAATGTAAAAGATTTTTTTGTATGTGTTTGACCTTAATACAAAGATTCCGGAACAGGTTTGTTTCGTCTACATCTAAAAAAATGGCTGAGTTATAACATTTTGAAATTTCTATTGTGGCTGATATTTTAAAACGACCTGATATTTGTCACGCGATAACAGGCGTATTTATGAACCAATTTGAATGTAACTTGGTCTGTACATAGTACATACCAGTGTCTCGACCGAGTTCGTTGGCCAGCTTCATTCGCCATCTTGTTTCAAAAGGGCTGCCATTTTTTTTTTAAATGTAATTTAAAATTTAAAATGAGGTATTAAAAAATTGGAAAATGAAAAAGATTTTTTTTATGTATTTGGCCTTGATACAAAGATTCTGGAGCAGTTTTTGTTTCTGAAAATTTGTTCTTTTGTCTATATCTTAAAAAGTGGTTGAATACACTTTGAATTTCTATCATGGCTAACACTTTGAAACGATCTTGTATTTGTCACGCGATACCACACGTATTCGCCTATTTCGATGGAAGAAGGCATGTGGATAGTATACATCAATATCTCGACCAAGTTCGCTGGCCAGCTTCATCAGCCATCTTGTTTCAAAATGGCGGCCATTAAATTAAAAAAAAATTATATTTAAAGTGAGGTGCAAAAAAATTAGAAATTGAAAAAGGTTTCTTTCTTAAGTATTTGACCTTGATATAAGGATTCGGGAGCATTTTTTTGTTTGTCTTTATCTTAAAAAATGGCTCAGATATAGCAGTTTCAATTTCTAAAGTGGGTGACATTTTGAAAATTCTGATTTTTTGCCTGCGACAGCACTCGTATATATCAACCGATTCCGATATGAGTGAGCAATCGCGCCCGTCGGCCTAATCGTTCGGAGTTTTCGTGGTTTTCTTCGAACCTTGGATTTCCAAGCGTTAATACGGGTTAGGTTCCCTTAGAAAGACCCCCACGAAGGGCACGCCCCCCCCTGGGCCTATATCCCTCGTGCAGATAATTGGCCGTCATAAATACAACCAACCAACCAACCGATATGAGTGAGCATGTGCACAGCAATGACTAAGGTCTCGACCAAGTTCACTGGTTAGCCTCATCTACCATGTTGTCTTAAAATGGCAGGCACTTTAAGAAATCGCCGAATTTGGCAGCCAAATATAAGAGACTTTAAATAAAAGCAGCTTGGATAAAGCTGACTAATTTCGCGAAATTCTCATTCATAATGATTTAGTATTGATAAAAATTAGTATTGAATCTCCTACATTCGGTTTCCACTTAATTGAGCTTCGTGTGTTTGAATAATGTAAGTTGGCTTTTTAAAAATAAGGAATATGAAAGCTACCTCTTCCTCCCGGCACTGGCCGGAAGGACTTTTTTTTAATTCTATTTCGCAACAATTTTTCAAACCTAAATTATTTTACATACGCTTTGACAACATTTGCAAGAGAAATATGCTGCAAAATGTTTTTTTATTTAAATATTGGTGCGAAGATAATATAAAAATAGTCGCCTATGACAACCCAGCTTAGTAACCTCATGCAATGTAGTTTCGGCCAAAAATGTATGAGACCACTTCGTATATTTTCATCTCCAAATTGTCAAGGAAAAAACACTTTTGAAAACAATCGTAATTAATAATCAGTGCCATTTTTTCGAATTGTGGATAAAAGAAATTGATAAAATAGATATAGATAAAATACAAATTAAGTACGTTTATATATTATGAAAGTAAAGAATACGATATCTACAAATAAATTGTAGCAGTTTCAAAGATACGGTAACATTTGCAGAATTGATTCGTTGTAGTTGCTTTTTAACACATTCCAATATAGTTGAAAAATGTTTATGAATTCGGTTTGTGTGTCTGACTATCTGTGTGTCTCTATCTCTAACTCGCATAAATATAATCGGAATGACATTAAATTGATATATGTTATTGGAGTTTACAATGGCATGTTCGGTATTGAAAATTTAGTGTGTAGCATTTATGGTTCGTTTAAAAGTACACTTAAAAAAATTCAGATACGTTACGGCCTATATGGAAGAAACGGTTGCATTGTATTTTAATAATATTATGCTATTTTAAACATATTGAAATTTAAATATTTAACTCAGGTGTATTACAGGGCGTTACCTGTAGAATAGGCTGTGCAGAGAATTTATTGTTCATTTACAGGGATACACAAAAGAATTTGGCTACAGTACTACCTATAAACAATAACTGCTGCCAATACGTTTTCAGATGTGGTACGCACTTTTATATTTAACTTTTTTTTTGCATATTAGTTGGTGCGCAGAAATGCTACAGATGATATACAGGGCTGCACAAAAGATTTGGAGTACATTTCTGTTTATTGATGGAAATTTCTGAAGGGGAATTTTCAATTGTGCTATCCGTACTATCCGCTGAACTATCTTTTAGCATACTATGTAGTATACGCACAATTCTATACATCATATCTAAAGCTACGCTAAAAAAATACGGATGTTTTTCTGACTATTGATGGTTACACATCATGTTTCACTTTAATAAACTGTGAAGATTTTTTACACTATTCTGAATGTGTTGTAATATGATTCATTATCTCTGCTGGAAGCATTTATTATCGTTCATGTTTGAGTTGACTTCATTTTAGTATTTGTGAATGACAGGTTCAATCGGGGGGATTGGACGAAGTTGTCTTCTTTCAGTGTCGAATAACTGATAGGAAAATGAAGATGAGAAAACTGCAGTTACCAAAATAATTTTTGTAACCATCGAAAGGATCCATCCTATGTTGCTTGTGTTAGAAAAACTAATCTCTTTCAGAATTGGATAAACGTTATCAATCATGTTAGACAAACTAATCTCTTTCAAAATTATATAAACTCATCATTAATCAAGATAAACTGTTTTTTCCTGTCATTCAAAAGCACTTTAGCTATCATAAATAAAGACTTGTTTATTACTTTATAAAATTACTTCTTTGTTTGTGAGATATGTGATTAAGAAACTAATAAACATTCAGATTAAGTGATTGCTATTGTGACATATGAAAGAACTATTTTAACAATTTATGACTTTAAGTATTTTGTGTTTTTTACATATAAATAATCAAGATTCCATTTTGTTTATGTTATTTTTTAATCATATATCAATAATCCTTTTGTGTAAGTTATAATTTCTTCAGTGTGCTTTTAGATATGTAATCAGAAGGGAGCAAAGATGTATGCTCCAATTTTGTATTTTAAAATGATGTAAAATATTATAGTTTACCCAGGATTATCTGAATGTTCCTGAAAAATCCATCGGATACATTAGGAATTAAAGTTACACTTATTAATTACAAAAAAACAAAGTTTTTTATTACAGGATAAATCAGAAAGATATTTCATCACAAATTGGATACGTCTATTAAATGTATATAAAGAAGAAAATTTCCGTGTCAACGTGGACGATCCACAATTAAAAGGTAAGGAGCTTTACCTTATCTTTATTTTGTGATTGAATCTGATTATTACTATTTCATGTTCAGTCTCAGGTTTAATCTAACAGCTTGGTTGATAGAATGTTGTAACAGGTGCGCTTTTATCAAAGATAAATTTAAAAGCTTTTAAAACCAAAAATATTTTAATTAAAAAAAAATATAGTTGGCCACTTTGCCCGAAAAATAAAAGAAAGAAAAATCTGGCAAAAGGAATTATGCACGGACAATTTATAAAATTTATTCAGTTTGTGTAATCTTAATGGAATATCTAAATTTCTGGAAATATTTAGGTTTTCTTCACTTTTCATTTTAAAGATGGCAATATTTTCACTTTCGGCAGCATGATTTATTAATGCAAATGCGCGTGATGATTATGGCGCAACTTTTACACATAAAATCATACAATTAATGTTGAAAATTAACCATTAATATCAAAATATATTTACTCTTGTTTTCTTTTTTAAATATGGCAGCATGAAAAAAGTATTAATTAATTATATTGAAAATCCTTCTATATATAAAAAAAAGTTTTGATTTGGAAATGGACCAATGACAATCTGCGTAGATACTCCGGGTAGATCCACATCCTATTTGAATGCTTAAGCATGGCCTTTCATCGTTAATATTAAAAAAACTGTTGCATACAAAAATATGAAAATCGGTGGTATTATAGAGAAATGTTTGATAAATACGCTGATGCAGACAGTTTTCAAATCGAAGAATTATTTTAAGAGATATTTAATGCTAAAGTTAGACAAAATCGTTCCATTAAAAAAGTTTTATTGGAGCAAAAACTATACATGAGAATTTAATCATTTTTAGATCATTTTATACGATATAAGTTCCCGATGTGCAGATTGCATTTATTTTTCTTATTTGATTCATTTTTTGTGGTTTTATATCATTTTTAAATTCAAATTTTCAGCATTTCGAGAGATATTTTTTACAAATTTTAGAAAATGTTATTAATTTAAACTGTTGCCAGTTTCATAAACAGCGCAAACAATAATTTTTACTTCAAATTAAAAATTTATTTACACGTGACTATTACAAACGGAAAAAAAAACTTTAAAATTAGAATTAAATGATTACATGTTAAAAGCGGGAAAATTACGTCATAAGAACCATAGGCACAGATGTCATATACTATTTTTTTCCGACGCCAATTTGGCGAAAACATCAATAGCATAAACAACAACATCCGGGTTACCATATCAAGCAAAATAACGACACTTTAGCACCAGTTAAGTACCCGTTGCGTATATGAAATTGGCGTCAGAAAAAAATTGCGCCAATATGTACATTTATATGACATCTGTGCCGAACCATCTTTACACTTGAATTTTAAAAGAGAAACAAAATCTTAAAATTAAAAAAAATCATTATTATGCGTTAAAACTTGTAATTTGAGGAACTTACGTCATGTTTAAAATGGCAAAAAATATAGCAAAACAATTTAAATTGAAAAATATATTTGCGCGAGATATTTTGAGATAATCTTTTCAACTATTATCGTGAATATGAAGACAGCGCAAATAATATTTCCTTATAACAACAAAACTATTTTCACGTGAATATTAATAAGAGAAATAAAACTTTGGTGTAAATTACGTCAGATTTGAAACGATACATTTAAAATGAATTATTTAAAAGAACTATCTTATAGCGCTGTTAAAAAATACCGGGAGACAATGACACTGTTTACTTAAATCATTTTACATTAGCTTATTTTCAAATGTTTAACTAATTTTTTTAATTAAATACGAAAACAGCCATTGTATCTCTTAACAGCAGCAGATTTGGCCTTAAAAATCCCCAATCCATGGAAGACGAATGGAAACCCGTTTACAGAGAGATCGCTACTGTTTTTTTTTTGTTTTTTTTTTTTAATTTTAATTCAATATTTTTAAAGCCAGTCAAATTAGCGTGCTTTTTGGATTTTGGTGTGCCTGAACGGGGGTTGGCGAGCGTAGCTCGTAGAGGCAGTGCCCCCTAGTCAAATAAATAAATGTTTCAAATAATCTTTTTAATCAAAATTTTATTTTAAAAAGGTCTCTGGTTAACAATGATGTAATTTTAAAGTTAAATTTTTCCCTTTATGTAATGTTATACGCGCACTTCTAGAAAATGCCTATGTCGTTATAATGCTTAGAACAATAGTTTTCTTTTAGATCGTTTTAAATATTACCTAATTCACTATCAAATACTTTTTGCGCGAGATAATTTAACTAGTTTAAAGTTTTCTTCCTTTTTCAAAGTTTAAAATATATATTTAATTAAAAATACATTTTTGGGAATATTATTATTTGGGCTTTGTAAATTTAGCAACAGTAAGTAAAAAACTGACATTGAAAAATATGAATAAAAATATTTCTGATAATGAAACTTGATGTAATTAAATAGCATTGATATAATTAAATATTAAAATGTTTCATATAGTAAAATTCTGAATAAAAAATTAAAAAAAAATAAAAATATTAACAAATTTAAAATATGATTAGACACTCCACACCACAATCTAGTCAATTATACGCCTGTAAGAGATGGATATCTATCCTGGATTTCATCAATTTTTGTTTTGCATAAATCACTTTCATATTCAGTCAAAAATAATGCATTTAGCATTATTTCATGTTAGCATTACATTCATTATCCCCCTTAAATTCGTATGTAATAATACCTTAGCATCTGCAGATTTCAACCTTCGGTTTCACAAGGCAAGCTTAAATTGATCCAACTGGCCAGTAATTTTAAACTACATTTCAGCAGTATGAAGAGATAGGTGTGTAAAGGCTGAAAACCAATAATAGCAAACTACGGAGAAGATTAATGTAAGGGTTAGTTTAATTTTTTTACCTTGCTTATTTGCTGCATTACCGTGGTGAGCAGAAAAGAATCCCACAATAAAAGCTAAAGTTTTTGTTCCAAAATTGCACCTGGCCTTTTGTTCTATTTTTTTCGCCAGTAATTAGCAAAATACGGTTTATAGCATTAGAAAGTAGACGTTCGATGACGACGTAGGACGTTTTCTAAAAAATGGCTCCTTAAATTTTAAATATTTAAAAAGCCTATAAACTTTGAATTTTCTACTTGATGAAATTTTCAAATTTTGTCATCTCCTTAAAAATACTTAATGTTTAAAAAGACATTTTTTAAAAAGGTGAACAATATCAATGTAAAACAGGGATGAGCCTGTTATGCATGTAATGCATGTAAATAGCTGTCTAATAACTCTGTTATGTAAAAGTTTTGATTAAAACTTGATAACCGCTAGTAAACTTACCTACATATTGAACCTGTATTCAAGATTCTGAGCAAGTGCTTAATAAAAAAAATGTATTATAAAGCTGTAGATGAAACTTTAGTAGATTCAAAAACAACCTTCTAAGTGCAATGCTTAATCATTTGCTAGATAAAGCATTAGTATTAAGATTTGTTTGGATTCTTTTGAAAGTATTGGAACATGTTCAAGGACACCATAAAAAAGATTCAGTAGATCTGAAAGTGGGACGTCTATTAGGGTGGCCCTTATTTTTCAACTTTCTAAAAGTTTAGCCTCTGTCCCCCTATCTTGTTCCAATTAACAAAAACATAATGCAAGCAAATTTTTAGCTCAATCGGACAACTTCATCGACCCTGAAATTTTAAAATTTTCTCCCGAAAATTCATTTTTTCAGGTGAAATAGTTTTATCTCTTATATAATTTTCTCTTAAATAAAAAATATCATCAGACTTATTTGTTGTATTAGAACGTTAGGCTGTAATAAATATAATGCAGAAATCAATTTGCAAAGTGGGGGTGGGGGGCAGCGCAGGTATAAAGTAAAGTAAGTTATTGTAAATATGTATGTAAAGATTTTGGCAGTTGTTGTATACTCTTCGCAACAATTATATTAATATTTGCATTTTATTTCACATTGTTACAGTTCCTTTCGCATCGCAATTTCAGAATATTCTACATTTTGATCGCGTCTCCCAGAGTAATAGAACTGGTATTCTTTTGAACATTCGAATCTTTAGTTACATTAGAACATTACTTATTATTCAGTTTATGAATAATCAATTTCAGAAATGACTGATGATGAAAAGTAAATTAACTACTCTCAATTGGCAGTGAGGAGCTTATAAAAGTCAGTTGACCAGGATTAAACATTTCTAGATGAGAAAGGCAGAAATGATTCCAGAAAAGCATATCGAATCTAGATGATTTAAAAGCTAAATATTTTGAAATTGTGGTTGCAGACTCAGAACTAGACGATCATCTAAAAAACTTTACAGAAATGGAAGAAGCTGAAAAATTAGATGTAAGACGAAAAACATCCTTACTATTTAATAGTAATAATATCGAAAATGCATCTAATGATAATAAATAAGATAATTCAAATATAAACTTTAAATTATAACATTACCAAAGTTTTCTGGGAATTATCAGGATTGGTACACATTTAAGGATCAATTTAAGACTGTAATTGATATAAATGATAAATTAAGAAGCACACAAAAACTTTATTATTTAACAATAATTGAAACTATGAAATACGCCCGAGATACGTATATATGAATTTAATTACGTAATTTTTTTATTCACATTGCTAACAAGGCGTAAAACCAAAAGACTAAAAAGTATCCAGGGTTCGAAATAATGACCCAGGTTCGAACCCTGGCCTGTATACTTTTTCAGTTTGTTGGTTTTACGCCTTGTTAGTAATGTAAATAAACAATTCACGTAATTAAATTCAGAGACTCTTATGAATCACTTTTTAAAACATTCATTAAAAGATCGCATTCAAAATAAATAATTTATTGTTAACAATCATATGAATGAAATATTATCGATGGAAATGTCAACATAGGATGCGGCTAAAAGTCTAAGAGCTGTGGCTGACAAATGGCACAACATATTCAAGCTATTAAAACTATAGATTTATTACTTGATCAGTTTTCTGAAATTATGTTGATAATCATTATTTTTAAAAAGCTAAAAAAAGAAACAAAAAAGCAATTTGAGTTATTACTAACTACCACGGAATTACCAGAATAGGACGATTTTATTAATTTCTACAAAAACGTTGTTTAGTACTAAAAAATTACAAGGTAATCTAAACATTTGAATCTAAACATTTTTCATGTGAAAGAAATCAAAAAGCAACCAATTTGCTGGTAAATAATAATACCGATATCGGAAATAAGTGTGATTTTTGCCAATCGACCAATCATTCTATTTTTAAATGTAATATTTTCTTAACTGACTGAATATGACAGATATTCTACAGTAAAAAAGTTTAATCTTTGTCTTAATAGTCTCAGATGGAAACATAAAAGCACTAAAGGTTTATGAAAAACTCGTAACTTATCTTGTACTTTACTTTGTTGCAGACAGTCATTATAGGCCAAGTGAAAATAATCAAATATATTTCACTCAAAAAGGAAATGAAAAATAAACTAGTCCTTCGAATGAATAAATAGTCAATTGAAAGAAGGAAGTAAAATTGTTTCATTTGAATTTTATCAATCATTTTGTAATGATATTTATTTATCGGGGGAAATGAAAATAAAGTTCTTTTAACGACTTATACTATTTACGTTGAGAATTTCCGCGGTGTAAAAATTTCTACCTGTAGGATTCTGGACAATGGATAGCAGGTGTTGCTAATAACTTGTAGACTAGCAGATTTATTGGGATTAAAAAATTAGAGCTAATATTTTGGTTTCTGCAATTAATGGGAAGATTTCGAGTATCAAATCAACAGTGACGATTATTTCAAACAGAAGGGGTTTTTTTTCGAAGATCGGTTAAATTCTTAATCATCAAAAATATCTGAATGGGTGTGTATCTTCTAATAATAAAAATGTGGCTAATTTACAATTACCAGAATATATAAAATTAGCTGATCCCAGATGTGAAAAAGCAGCTAAAATAGACATTTTGAATGGGGCAGAAAAATGTTATGAAATTTTAGAAACAGATAAGTATAAAATCTCGCAATTAATATTTCAGAACATTGTTTTCTCTTATATTGTTTCAGGAACATTCAAAAGTAAAAACAATCAACAATTGTTTGGTGTTATCGTGCAAACAGATATGCAAGTCGTTTGTTAACTGCACCAGAAAGAAACTATTCTACCACCGAGCGCGAAGCACTTGCTGTCATTTGGGCTTCAAATAAATTCCGTGGCTATATTGAAGGACATGAAATAACAGTTGCCTCCGATCATCAGCCCCTAAAATGGCTGATGAGTTTAAAGTCACCGTCAGGCAGACTAGCCCGATGGGCGTTGCAGTTACAATCTTTCAACCTCAAGATTGAATATATTCCAGATATGTCAGAGAAAATCTTTAAAAATGCTGGAAAATTGAAATTGATCAGGATTATTCGCTCCTATTAGTACTGAAGGAAAGCTATACGAGAATCATTTTTAGAAACATATCATCGAGATAATACCAGAAGATTTGTAGGAACTACGCCTTTAAAATAATATTAGATTTTTCGTTTCAGATATTCGAAATTATCGCCGAGAAAAGTTTACAAAAATTGTGGAATAACCTTGAGAAAAACACTTTTATGATATAACTTTATTGCAATTTTATGAAAGAATAATATAATCCTAGTCACATGACAAAAATTACGGAAAATATAGAAGACAGGTATTGTTATTATCTCCCACACCATGGATGTATACCGTCTCAAAAGTTCCACAACGAAGCTTTGCGTTTATTTTAATGGTTCGAGTCCAACAACTAACTGCAAATATTAAATAATATTCTTTTGAAAGAATTAGTTAATGAAGATCTATCTGAAATAATGATTTTCTTTAGAAAGCATAGAGTTGTCTTTCTTACCGGAATCGAAAAGATGTACAGACAAATACAGTTAAATTCTGAACCAAGTAACTTGCATGAAAATCACATGTTAAAGCACCAGTAGATGTTTATGAGTTAAACACAGTGACGTACGGCACATCCTCCCCCTTTTAATGCATCAGAATGTTAAAGCAAGTAGCTGTAGAAAAAGCAGAGAGGATTAGGAAGGCATCATCTCAATAATTGTTACATGGATGATGTTGTCGGTGGTGAACACATTTTTTAATCTGCGATTGAACTCCAGTCACAGCTTATACAGCTTATTAACATTGTTGCACTAACATAAATGAAATGCCAAACACTCCACATTACATGAAAATATCAATAATGGAAATCCAGAAAGTTAATCATTTTTTAGACTGGAACCAAGAAGTTACGCGGAACCTTAGAGTAGATGTCTTTGTGTTCAAAGTTAAAATTGACCTGCCAAAAAAGATGTCCATTGTCCCTTCTGATATAGCCCACTTTTTTATCCCCTGGAAATTATAGGACCTGTTAGTACAAAAGCTAAAACCTTCATGCAAGAACTATGGATACTCAAATTAGATTGGAGTGATCCTCTTCCTGATTCTATAACTCAATCCTGGGTTCAATTTACCAATTCCTTAAAATCTACAGAAAAACTTAATATTAGTCGGTATGTTTTGAGTCCTTGTGTACAGTATATAGAGTTGCATGGATTGGTAGACTCTTCGTCTATTGCCTTTGCAGCAGCTGTCTGCATCCAAACTTCAAATCCTTTTAAGACTTCCTGCAATTTATTTAGTAGTAAATTGCAAATAGTACCTTTAATGACAATTACTATCACTAGACTTAAACTATCAGCTTGTCTCTTGTTATCAAACTTAGTTATCTAAATTTGAAGGCCTAAAAACATCTCGTTCACGGCGTCTACTTGTATGATTGATTGACAAATGGCATTATCATGGATACAGATCCTAACGTAGAAACTTAAGACGTTTGGTAGTAATCGTGTTGCAAAAATTCAGAGCTATGTTCAGTATTAGAAGTTAAAATTAAGAAATTATAGAAATTTATCACGGTCTTGCACTATCTATTGGCCACCCCTGTAAAGGACGATATCTGCTGTCCTGAAATACTCATGGCCGCCGCCGTTAAATAGCGTATGGAAAACAACACAAGCAATCGCACGCAAGATTCCACGCAGTTCGGATTTCTCGGAGTTCGAGAAAGGTGTAATCGTCGGGTATCACAGGAATGACCGATTCACGTGTGACATATCCAGCGAGTGTCAGAACCCAAAGTCGTCAGTGGTCCATGTGATTGACAAATGGAAGAAGAGCTGTGACTGTTGAAACCGGCAGACCCACAAAACTCGGAGTTAGATACCGAAGGGTGCTAGTCATATAAATTCGGAAGAACTGCAACAAATCGATGGACACATCTACGAGGTGTTTGAACAGACATTCGAGAGTGTTTTTTCTTTGAATATCATCCGTAAGGAAACCCATCTGCTCGGTTATCATAGACGTTCTGCCGTCTACAAGCCGATTATGTCCAAGTCCAGTAGCGTTGCTCGACTAACATGGTACAAAGAATGGCAACACTGGACCGTGAAATAGTGGAATAAGGTTCTTTGGAACGAAGAATCAGGGTTCACACTATAGAGTTCGGGTGGCATAGTCTGGTATTGCAGTCTGTCTGGAGAACACCTCCTGCCAGAATTTATTGTGCCAACTCTGATATTCAGCGAACGTGGAATTTTGCTGCGAGTGTGTTTCTCTTAAGAAATGGCAAGGAACCTTTGGTCTCAATTCCTGTTAGATTCTACGCCGAGACCTACTGCATCATTTTGTATAACCATGCCCTTCCTACGTTGTGGCAGTTTTACGGTGTGGACACATGGTACTTTTAGGATGACAATGCTACCTGACATGTTGCGAGGGCCACTGTGGCTTAGTATGGTGCTTAAGTTCTCGAAACCATCTACACATTGTTCAATATGAAGGATCAGAAGCTTTTTATATTCCTTTTAAATAGCCTTTTTCATTCAAACCTACTTAAAAATCATAAAAAATCATTACATTTAAATGTTCTCACGTGATTGACATCCTTAATGAGTCTGAGACAGCACAAGAATCAATTTTCACAAGGCATGGCAGCCACGTGACAACGAGTTGGCGGGAGAAGTTTGACCACCTACTGAGGATTCATATTTAATGAGGCGGCCGCTGCTAATGCCATCGTCTCTGCCTATTTTTCTTATTACAAAATTTGCAAAGTAACCTTCGTGCATAAAAAACTCATAGAGAATGATATAACTATAAATTTTTTGAAATGTAGATTGTTAATAAATAAATTCTTAATTCAAATTTATACTTCTTCATTTATGCTATACCAAACAAGTAAGAAAAATCATGCGTTAAGCATAGATTATGAAACACTTTCCAACACTTCCTGAATGCTTTAACAAAACTTTGTTATTCAGGGAAATAAGGTAAATAAGATAACTAAGTAAACATTTTATAAAACGCATAAAACATTTGAAAAACTGATTTCAGTAGTTACCGCCCATAGCCAAATATGTATTTCAATTCTTTTGAACAGCCCTGTATTTGATCTGTAGGTTGATATATATACTATATAATGGGAAAATTTAGTTTAGCAAGAAAATGCATAACAGGTTGAAATTCATCTTTCAGCAATTTATACTAATAGATGGAAACATACTTGAATACTTTTGTACAGCCCTGTAGTTTACCTAGTACCTTTATTACATGCCACTATTTAGCTAAAATTTAATTCAAACTAAAACACCCTTAACTCGGGAGAACTCGCTGCATGAGATTTTTTCTCACCGTCGTATTTTTTTTAAGACTTTTATTTAAACCATTTTTCAATTTAATTAAAATTTCAAAATGTTATTTCAGTTATTTTACCTCTTTTGTGAATAAAAATACTAAGCCAAGCAAAAAAAGTTGATATTAAGTGAATGTAAAGTAAAAGAAAAGCGATTCAGCACCGTGAGAGAAATTCTCACTAGCGAGCTCTCCCGGGTTAAAACTACTGAAATTACATTTCCAGAAATTATCACCCATAGACGGCCATGTATCCAACTCTTTGCGTGGCCCTGTATATTATTTTATCTATATTTTACAAATATTTCTTAGTAAACTAAATTCAGTTCAGCGTAAAAATGCTTATTTCCTTTAAAACCCACCTTTAAGCAATTTATGCTCATATTCAGTAACCTTTACGAATTCATTTCTGTAGCCCTGTATGTGAACTATAGTATTTATATACGCACTTTATAGTATGCATAAATATAGTAGAAAAAGCGCATATCATAAATAAAAATGCATTTTGAGCAATCATTACTAATATACAGTAATTCAGATACAATATCGTATCTGAAATTTTTTCAAATACACCGCAAACAATCCCTCCTATACCATTATGAATGGAATTCTTTTGTGTGGCCCTGTAAATGAACAATAACTATTCTTTGTGCCGCATATTCAACAGAATGCATATTTTAGTGGCTTTCATAAATGAATATCAATTTTACTATGCTTGAAAGAGTGTAACACCATTAAAAATCATTTGAAACGATTTTTTCCCATTGGCCGTAATATAACGGAAAACTTTTAACTGTCCCTGTAAATGATCTAAACATGCTACAAACTTCATTTGAAATAGGATACGTGCTGTGGTAGAGGTCACTAACATCCAAAAATTTCAGAACGATCCGAGCATATTTACGAGAGTTAGAGCGTGGACAGACGGCCTGACGGACAGACAAACCGAAGTTATAAACACTTTTCAACTTTGTTGAAAAGTGTTAAAAAAGGCAATATCTTAGATGAAACAGTCAAGTAACATTTAATGAAAAACATTCATTTGTTTAAAGTTATTTTATTTTTTCATTAGTTTGCATGATAATTAAACAGCAAGAAAATAGAAACGTGTTCATCCCACGCATTAAAATTCCTAATAAGAAATTCCGAATGATATGTATATTATCTCACTTATATTCAAGTTCTTTTAGTTTTTGCTTACGTTTTTAGACAAGAAATAAATTGTTCCTTCTTCAATTTAATTTCTGATTCTGTAAATCTAATTTTGAAAATATAGATTATCTATTACTTTAAGAAACATGTTTTCAGTATCATTCGTAACACTTATTAAGAAAATCACTTTATGAAATTTAATTATACCGATGCAATTGTTACTGAAGCAAATACCATTGAATACAGGCATACATATTGATTGTAAATTAAATTTCATCGAAGAGTCATTTTGTTTCTCAAATGAAAACTTGTAGAATACAAAATAAAATCTAGGCAACAAGAAATAGAGAAAATGTTTTCTTTACTAGAACGAAATTGATTATTTTCCAGACATTTTATAATAATAAAAAAAAGATGTTTATTTAACTGTCTGTTTGTATGTGTGTGTGTGTTTGTGTTGGCAATGGCTCGGAAAATCTACCGCACATAAAGGTCTGAAATTTTAATCAGAATAAACGGAGACACTGGATGCACCTGAGGCTCAGATTGTTTTATCATTTTCTGATAATTAGCCGACATATTAACTAAAAACCATAATGAACATCACAAAATGTTTCTCCCACCCACCCACTCAAACACCACGCGGGGATAAAACGAAAGGCAAAACTTTCCGCTTTACCTTCCCAGTTTCAACAGTATCTTTCGTTTAAAAAAATATCAATATTTACCATTTCAAAATAATTTTTATTGGGCTTCGATTAGCGCAAGTTTTCAAGTTATCCGTCTTTCTTCTATTACGAACTGTCGCATCCACTTCCAGGACGAAAAAAAAATTATCCACTTACTTGGGATACATTTCCTTTCTAACGATATAATTCTTTATTAAATATTAATACTTACTGTTTCTGAAAATATATATTTGTTGAAGTTTGTGTTCATGTTTTCTGATTGTTTTTCAAGTTTTTTGTTTTTCCTGCATTTAAAAATTGACGCATTAGTTTCCCTGATGGAAATATAAGAAAAACAATACTTATATAGAGAACTTTTCCAGTTAAAGCGAAATCTTTACTTTTGGAAAATGTCAGTATTTACTATTTTTAAAAAATTCTTTCTCGGAGATCAAATAGCGTTCTTTTTCATCTTTTCAGTTTCTCTCCAGTTTTACAATGTCATCTCCTTTTTGCTAACGAAACTATATAAAACCGAAAGATAACTACTTATTTCTGTCATTGTCCCGGCTCTAACATTATCTTTAAGTCTGAAAAATATTCATATCTATTAATATACTATTAAAACAATCTTTCTTTTTTAAGTCATTTCACCAATTTCCCAGACATTTCTCTCCTCTTTCTCAAAGCCTTTGAAGGTATTATAGGCCAGGATCCAGATAGATTTTTCGCTGTTAGTCAGACGAGATTGACCAATCAGAAGCCTGCATTTTTTTCGAACTTTTCGCTATTTGAAGTAAACGCCGAAAAGTCCGAAAAAAATTCAAGTTTCTGATTAGCCAATTTTGTTTCGCTAACAGCGAAAAATCTATCTGGATCCCGGCCATTGTTTGCCATTTTAATTGTGCTTTATAGCAGTTTCGGGGATGGGTGAGGGGTTCTGCGCATGTACGGGAAAAGTCTGGATTCACAATACTGGAGATATTTTGATTTTTAAAAGAGGAATTAGGGAGAAGTTTTAGATTAATTAGGTTTTCTCATTAACTTTTGTTCAGAATTGAAAGTTTAATATATCTAAGTGTCAAAAATTAAATTTGCAATCACTATAACAGGGGAACCTTAATTCTTTTAAATAGATTTCAATTTAAAAATATAAAACCAGACAAATTCGAGAATTCTTTTCAAAGACAGACCGTAACGTGCGTAGTACGTCCGGTTTACGCTGACTAAAGCAGAGAAGTCCCTAATTTTAGGCTCGTTTGGATGGATTTATGTTTATACTATCACACAAATTCGAGGTTTAAGTAGCCCGTGAGAGTGGGGTCCCAAAATTTAGATCCGTTTGAGAATATTTCCGTTTAAAAATATAAAATCAAAACAGACCTGGCCCCACCAGTGGCCGAGAGGTTCTGCTCTCGAATCTGGTAGACGGGAGGTGTTGGGTTCGAATCCAATCGCGCCCGTCGGCCTAATCTTTCGGAGTTTTCGTGGTTTTCTTCGAACCTTGGATTTCCAAGCGTTAATACGGGTTAGGTTCCCATAGAAAGACCTCCACGAAGGGCACCCCCCCTTAGGGCCTATATCCCTCGTGTTGATAATCGGTCGTCATAAACACAACCAACCAACCAAAACAGACCAGAGTTTGCGTAGCATGCCTGGTATACGTCATTGAAAGCAGTGAGTCCCTTATCTTTACGTTCGTTTGGATAGATTTTTATTTAAAAATATAAATACATACACATTCGAGAGTGTGCGCCCCGTAGGAAATATGCCACAACATTTGTTCGCCTGGAAAGATTTTCGTTCAAAAATGTAAAATAATTCAACACAGAATTTAGGTATATTTTAAGTTATTATCATGAGCGCAGGTAATTCCAGCCTGTCAGTTAGTAAAGAGATAAATTAATAAAATACATATCCTTTGGTCTTACTTGTACTTATTTCACAAATTTATTTAACCCTTAATGGCTCTACGGTATTACAGAGTGTCATTAAGAAGCATATGTTAAAAAAATCATTCAACACCAAGATTAGCAGTGATACAATTTTAGATGAGGTCTTTATGTTTTACTTTATCATGTTCCAAAAGTCCGTTATACAAAACAAATATATCTTAAATGGATAATTAATTGTTCGATTTCTGAGATGCACTAAAACTTGCTTTCTGTTGAATGGGGATTACAAAGCATTTATACGGTCGCACAAAAATATTTCGTTATATAACAGTGTACTGGCTAAAATCGTTTGCAGTGTACTTTAATGATGTTACACTATAACAAACATAATAAAATCGATATACATTAGTGAGGTGAAATATAAGATGTTTATTGTAAAATATGGTGCACATAGCAGTTATCATTCATTTACTGGGACACGAAAGAATTCGGTTAGAATAAAGTTTATGAGCAATAATTGCTGGGAATGTGTTTTCACTTATGGTGTGCATTTTTAAGTTTAACTAAATTTATACATGTTACATGGTGTGTATAAATTCAATTGATCATATATAAGGCTACCCAAAATAATACTTGTCTTAATGCTTATGAGCGTAAACTGCTGAAGGGTTTTTTTTTTAATTGTATTGTGTATTTTCTATTGAACTATATTTAGGCTACTAAGAGAAGATTGTAAATATAAAGAAATTCATACACAAGGCTACGCAAAGAACAAGATGATTTCCCGTTTATGTCTGGTAATTACTGGAAATGTGTTTTAAGTTGTGTTATGCGTTCTTCATTTAAAATAAACTTTAGCTTAATATGTGGCGTGTAAAAAAATATCTGTATAATATACAAGGTTGAACAAATAAATTTGAGCGCATTTGCGTCTATTGGCAAAAATTGCTAAACATGATTTTCCTACCATGTTATGCATTTTCTACCTGATCTAAATTTTAGCATGTTATATGTGCTATATATGGTAATATATATATCTATTTATATAAAATCCAAGTCTCTGTGTGTCCCTCATGATTCCGGTAGGACCGCCTCATTGAAATGAGTAATTGTTGAAAAAAACTAATGCAGGGTTACCACAGTAGCGCGAAATGTTAGCCAACTTGGTGATAGCTGGCTAATTTGGCGAAATTCCCATTTAAAACCATTAATCTTTCATAAAAGAGGTCACCGAAATTTAATTTAAACTCCGCTCTTTTAAGATATTTTTCAAAATCTATGAGTGAGAATTTAAAGTACTTCTGTACATCTTCCTCCCGATGCTACTAATAAAATAACCGCCAATAGACGACGCTGTACTGTGTGACCTCCTAACTGCGCGATTTTAATGTGCTTTAGGTACTTTTCCAGTATAGGTGCCTTGGCGAAAAAGGAAATATGGCAACATATTTTCCGGGAACCTATCCACTGTTTCATTTTCTATACACACGCATTTTTTCGCTATTTATACGATTTATTTAATATAAAAAAGACGTTTCTCTAATTTTATAAAGAAACAGATGTGATTTGTACATAAAAACATCAATAATATACATATAAAATAAACATATAAAACAAACAAAAACGCTCATCAAGTTTGTTTTCATAGCTGTTTATATGATTTGACAACAAATCTCGATATTTTTCCGTTATACGGACATCATGCCAAAATGTATGCTAATGCGCCAATTATTTCAAAATGCTAAAAGATATTTGTAATTTTATGCCAGCAGTTTAATATGAGTTTTATTTTATTGCTTTATTTTATAACAGTTATTTGTTCACTTATTTTAAGTATATAATTGTGATTTAATGAAATAGTTCGTAAAAGTCTGGAATTTTCAAACTTTATATTTTTTAAATGCTCACTTTAGTATCGACAATGTTTTTTCTTTTATTTTTCAAATGCTTCAATTCACGTGATTTTCATTTTGCGCCATCTATTACGCTTGGCGACAATGGTATCCGTATAACGGAAACGAACCCAAATCTTACTTTCTGATGCCCAAATTACACCAAACTTTTTTTAAAAAAACGCCAAAGCTCCCACAGTAGAAAAGTACCAAACTGTCTATTATTTTGCGCTATCTGTGTTATAGTTTGTACTATATGTAAGGGGTGTGGAGCGAAGAGTTTAAAAATTAAATATTAAAGTTTCGGCACAGATGTCATATACGCCCCATATTGGCGCGATTTGTTTCTGACGCCAATGTCATCTACACAACGGGTACTTAACTGGCGGCAAACTGTCGTTATTTTGCTTGATATGGTAACCCGGATGTTGTTGTTTATGCTGTTGATGTTTTCGCCAAATTGGCGTATATGACAACTGTGCCTAAGTTTCTATAAAGCAGTATAAGACTAAAAAATTAAAAATAAAATAAATGCAAAATAAGACTAAAGAAGAAAGAAAAATCCTGCGTTACGCATAGAATATGAACCACTTTCCAACACATCCTGAATGCTTTAACAAAACTTCGTTATTTGGGGAAATAAGATAACTAAGTAAACATTTTAGAAGACACATAAAAAAATTAAAAAATTGATTTCAGCAGTTATCGTCCATAGCAAATAGTATAGTTATTACATGCCACTATTTAGCCAAAATTTAATTTAACCTACTCTTAAAACTACTGAAATCACATTTCCAGATATTATTATCCATAGACGGTTATGTATCCAATTTTTTGCGTGACCCTGTATATCATTTTATCTATATTCTAGCAACATTTCTTAGTAAACTAAATGCAGTTTAGCGTAAAAACGCATAATTCCTTTAAAAACCACCTTTAAGCAATTTACTCTCATACTCAGTAACCCTTACGAATTCTTTTGTGTAGCCCTGGATATAAACTGTAGCATTTATACATACAGTATAGTATGCATAAGTGTAGTGAAACATAAAAGCGCATATCATAATTAAAAATGCATTTCTAGCAATCATTGCTTATGTACAACTTCGGAGAAAAGTTGCTTGGCGAGAAAGAAGTTTGCCAACGTATTTTCTGACAACTTATTTACTGCTTCATACTCACAAGCAATTTTTTTCATATGTATGCAATTTATTTAGGTAGTTGATAGCTATCCCGTCGACCAGTTTCGCCAAATTATATAAATCGCCAAACCACTCGCCAAATTATACAAATTGACATAATTTTTATTTTAAACAACGAAATATCAATTAAATTGGCAAAACATTAATAAAAATACAAATATAACGTCGAATTAAAAATCACTTGATGACGTAAGAAACACACTGTCATGTTTAATGTCAACCATTATTGGCATTTAATCTTACAATTTGGCGACAGTAATTTTGTCGACGGGATAACTAACAAGTACCTTCATTTAATGTAAAAAAAGCTATTTACCCATTTTTTATAATAAACAAAAGTAATTTTGGCACAGATGTCATATTCGCCCCATATAGGCGCGATTTTTTTCCGACGCCAATTTGGCGAAAACATCAACAGCATAAACAACAACATCCGGGTTACCATATCAAGCAAAATAACGACACTTTGGAGAGAGTTAACTACCCGGTGCCGGTGTGTATATGACATTGGCGTCAGAAAAAAAAATCGTGCCAATATGGGGCGAATATGACATCTGTGCCGTAATTTTTGCACAGATGTCATACACGCATCGGGGTTGGCGTGATTTTTCTCTGACGCCGATTTGGCAGAAATCTCGCTTTCGAATACCAGCTACTTATATATTTTTAAATTATTTGCTATCATTTTGAAAAGGAAATAACTATAAATAAATAAAAGTTTGAATAATAGCTATAGAACAAAACAGTTTACATAATTAAAAACAGAAAATAAAAGTAAATAAACAATTTATTAATAAATAAAAAACAATAGCCGGGTTACCATAGCAGGCAAAATAACACCATTTTGGCGCCAGTTGGGTATCCCGGTTCATATCTGAAATCTGTGCCGTAATTTGTATATAAAAAATATATATATATTTAGAAACGATTTTCAGTACAGATGTCATATTCGCCCCATATTGGCGCGATTTTTTTCGGTTGCCAATTTGGCGAAAACATCAACAGCATAAACAACATAATCCGGGTTACCACATCAAGCAAAATAACGACACTTTGGCGCAAGTTAAATACCTGTTGCCTATATGATATAGGCGACAAAAAAAAATCGCGCCAATATGGGGCGAATATGACATCTGTTCCCGATTTTTTTATGTATATAAGTGCATATATAAACAAAAATAAAAGTTCATTAGATTTGTTTTCATAGCTGTTTATATATTTTGGCAACATATCTCACTTTCTGATGCCCGAATTGCGCCAAGCTTTTTTTTAAAATGCGCTATAATGGAAAAGTACCTAAATAAATAATTAACAGAAATAACCAATTATACATACTAAAACTTTTTATTTCGAGATCAAAACATTGTTTTTAATTTCAATTAAAAATACATATATCCTTGGATAACTTTAGTTTAAATTAGGTTCACAGCTTAATATATCATTCCATAAACCTAAACAAACACAAGTGATTCATTCATCGTGAAACTTTAAAAAAATTTAAATCATTGAGGTAATCATTAACAAAGTAAGTTCTCCAACAATCAATGGACAATATTCTAATGACATCATAGTAGGTAAAATGGTGGCGGTATCGTTTGTTTATGGTTTGAAATCACAAAGATTTAATTTTGCAATGTCTCTTAGTTACATTATTTTAGTGTCATATTTATGAGCTCAGAACAAAAGCATATTTTTTCATTATTTAGTTATTAAAGACGGAAAAATATTATAAATGCATGATTTGAAAAATTTAAATAATTTTCTTTCTTAATAGTAAAAAATAACATCGGGAAGTAACAGCGGGTTTAAGTTAAATAAGTTTAACTGTTTAATTCTATTGTAATATTCAAAATAACTGTATTTATTAGGTTTCAGTAAACAACATCAGGGCCCGATTAACCTTTGAAGTTAGAGGAATTACAATGTCATTTCAGGACCTTTCTTTTGGAGAAGCTTTTCTAAATTTCATATATACATGGAAACTCTTCAATGTTAGAAATATTATTCTTAGGACTGACATAACATGAGAACAGCCTGCAATTTTACACAAGTTTTTGAAAACTACTTTATATCAGAAATTTTGCTAAAAACTGGTTACTTTTTTGTTATAGCTGCCACACTATTAGGATTATGACAAGTTGCAGCCAATTTCGCTAACGTCGTAACCAAGATCGTGAAGCACACACATATAATACCATGTAATACCATTTCATGAAATCGTATACGATAATTTAATAGTTTTTACCTTACTTCAAGTGTAAAATTTATTTATTTTTAAGGCGTAACAATCTAAATTGTCCCCCTAGTAGCATCGACAGATCGTATTTTTCTCGGCCTTTCATCAATTCCTCGAAATGTGCTCGAGTAATAACACAGGTATATCCTTGCGAGCAGTACCTGAGAACCGGTTTTCGATGGGCACAATTTCCTCGGTTAGAAGGTATCATTATGAGCATAATTACCGAGGAAAATGTGCTAATCGCATAGTCATGTGCAACAGATAACGGCGCGATATCAAATCACGGTGAAATATGCTAGAAAACGCAGTTTTTCTAGAAGCGTGAATCTGATTGGTTGAAACACGAGAGCTACGAAGATCCCGGATGAAGACGATGTTGTTGTTGACGGCCGTTCGCAAGGAAGAAGGAAGCGGTCGCCATTGCTACACCGCATTATCCGTGGAATAAATACATTTTTTCCGGAAATATGTAAGTACCTATTTCATTCTTTCTGATGTTATTACCTTTTTCATTTGACAATGCTTCTGATTTACACACGTTTTCCCGTGCTCTTGATTGTAATGCACCTTTTTTAATAGTCTGTGTAATTGTTTATATTTAATCTTATATGACAACAAAGCGCAATTTAAAACTGAAAAAAAAAATTGATTTCATTTCTGATTTTTGGATTTCGGAGCTTGGCAAGTCTGTATGTAGTAGGGTGTTAACGATTTAAATCAGTTGATTTAAATCAGCGATTTAAATCATGATTTTAATCAAGTGATTTTTTTTAAAAAAATCATTGATTAAAATCAAAAAAATTCTAAATGTATTATGACTTAAAAAGTATTGGAACATATGTCATAAGTTCCCCCCGGCCGCCATCTTGGAATTTTCTTGGCGTGAAAACCCTATTTCCGCCAAGTAGTAAATGTCGCCAAGCACCGGTTTATACGCATGTTTGGCTTAACGAAAATAAAATGTAAATAATAAACAAAATTCGCTAAAATGGCAACCAGTAATCCTTGTATGTGCGCTTCGCGCACATTTTCCGAAAAAAAAACATCACTGCATTCAACACTTCTCGAGGTGTAGCATTCTCAAAATTCAGCAGTTTTCGCTTTCTAGCAATCTCATAATATAAAAACTTTTAAAGCAAAAATACACATAAAAAACAAAATTCGCTAAAATGGCAACCAGCAATCGTTGTATGTGCGCTTCGCGCACATTTTCCGAAAAAAAACATCGCCGAATTCAGCATTTCTCGCGATATAGAATTCTCAAAATTCAGCAATTCTCGCTTTCTAGCAATCACAAAATGTAAAAAACTCAAAAGCAGTAAAATACATAAAATTATCAACATACCTTAACAAACATCTGCTTTCTTGAAAGATCCAGCTCGAAATATTATCGCCGACATTTTCCTAAATAGGCTTATCAATACGTATTCACAAACTATAAACAAACCTTCTTTTCTTGTCAAAATTTCCTCATATTTCCTAATTATTTCAACAACACCGTTTAAACGGACTACAGAAAACATAGTTAATCAAATACATTCAATAAATTTCACATAAAAATAAAAAGGCAGAACTATACAATACGATATCAAAATACATTCACAATATTCCAACATTAACTTCTCGGTTGCCAGAACGACACGTCACAAAAACACGTCACACGACATTCAACATATCGAGGTTGCCATAACCATAACCACCGTCAACACGCCAACAAAAAATCGCCAAACATTTCAAAACAACAACGGCGGAGGGAACATACGGCATCTAAGCCAAAGTATTCAAATCTAAGATGAACATAATTTGGAAAGTTTCTACAGGTATTGTGACTTATGAATACACAAAACAAAGCTTTAAATAATTGTTTCTAAGCATAATTCCTGAGTATTGTGAAATTTTAAGTACAGTAAGTTTGTAAAAAGCATGGTTTTTATCTAACAAACATAAAAAGCATTTAATTTAAAAATGATATTTCAATCTAATATAATTTACAATGCCATAATTTCCTTTTAATAATCAAGTTATTCATTCTTTTATACTATAGGGGAAGACGGGGTACAATGAAACACGGGGTACAATGAAACATTACTTGTAAAATCAGTCAAATTTGTCATAGAGAGTTGCAGTTTATATATATGTTATACAACTATATGTTCCAATTACTGATGTGATTTGGATACATTCACACTTCTACAACAGTAGCAATAGAAGATTATTGCTTTTACGCCATTGAAAGTAACTTTCTTTACTAAAAGTAATTTAGTTTCTTTTTCCTTGTTGTTATATGTAATAATTATTTTTTCTATACATTGTTATCTTTGGGTTGTTGTCTTCATACCTCCAAAACAAAACTAAAAAAAATAAATATTAGAAGTTTGAAAATAAATTTTTATTTAGTAACCTCAGTGCGAGGTACAATGAAACACTTGCAGACGGGGTACAATGAAACATGTTTTATTATAATAATAAAAGTAGTAAATAGAATATATTAGAAGTAAGAGTAGAAAAACAGAAAAAAAAAAAGAGTTTTGTTCTAACCAGGTCAGTAAAAAATGCTCTTGTTAAGCAATTAAAAAATAGAAAGAGAAAAAAAGCTGAGAAAGGATTGTTTTGTAAACAAACTCTGCCTGCTACAGACTCTGATGATGATCCAGATTTTTTTTCCAGGCCCAGCTGGTCATCGAGGTACTAAGAATGAGATATTCACACACAACATGTATGGCACAAGCAGTATCCGTATAAATGAAAACATAAAGAAATATATACTGTTGGAGAAATCATACATTTAAATGAAGTCAAATGTGAAATACTTGATATCAAGACTCCAACCTAGTTTTTTTTTTTTTTTTTAGAAACTTACATTTAAAAAAAACTCATTCTGTTGAAACTACCACCCCATATTCCTTCAGGATCAACTGAAATATAAACAGAAATGCTAATTTTTGAAACTGACTTGCGCCAATTTAATGTAAAATGAAAGGTATTTCTTAAACTAATAGAATTTTCTTATTTTTCATCTTAGACTATAATATTTTTATCAAGTTCCTTATTAATCAAGTTTTGTTTTTGTATTTATCTCATTTTTCATAAAATAAACTATACTGGGTGAAAATTGCTTCTATCATTTGAAGTGTTTCATTGTACCCCAGTATGTGTTTCATTGTACCCCGGCATACGGGGTACAATGAAACACTGTAAGACATTTATTTTTTGTTATTTTTCAAGCATAAAGATATTGTTTAGAACCTAATAAAAATTTATTTAGATGGGGAAAATACAAGATTAAAAATATGCATTAATTATATTTTTGTGCATGCAAAATTGTGGATAGGAAAAAAAAATTAGTAAATTTTGTTTCATTGTACCCCGTCTTCCCCTACAATAAACATAGCAATAGAGTGTCAATGATTTTAATTAATTGATTTGAATCAGATGATAAAATCACATATTTTCTGATTTTTTAAAATAGTGTGAAAAAGCATTATAATCAGTAATGAAAATGATCACTAAATCACTTGTAAAAAATGTAATTGTTATTGTTAATTATAAAAATATTAAACTATGTAAAAAGAAATATTATACATTTTAAAAAAAACATCTAACTAAATGTTAAATAACTTCAAAACATTATAATATTTAGTAGCTATTCAAATATTTTAATGTTATGGGGAAAAAATCCGATTTAAGTTTCAAAAATACAATTTTTGTAATCTATTTTTAAATTATGTGTGAATTTGCTGTATACATTGCTACAATTTTTGATCGATTTGATATACATACGCTTTAGAACCTGTGTAAAATTACTGGCTGCTTTATGTATTTATCAAACTATTATTTATCACCTTTTTTCAATCACTTTTTCAAAAATGTAGATCGTGTTCTTAAAAAGTTAATTGTTTAATAATTACAAAATTTAATCTGTATCATCAATTTAAAATTAAATGCAATTTATCAATAACTTTAAAATGTAAGCAGTATTTAATATTGGTTTACATAATTATTACAAAATATTAATGCACATAATATTGTATGTTACTAAAGAAATTTTTAATTTGCAGTTTTTTGTAAATTCTATAATTGCAGAATTAAAATTTTATTAATTAAAGCAAAAAAACATAGATTATGTTAGTAACTGAAGGGTTGTTCATTTTTGAAATGCTTAATTCTTGGTAAATGTTTAATATTTTAACACAGGGAAAAAAATATAAAAAATCTGATTTAAATTAAAAAAATCTGATTTTTTTTAAAAAATCGGTACAGATGTCATATTCGCCCCATATTGGCGCGATTTTTTTCGCTTGCCAATTTGGCGAAAACATCAACAGCATAAACAACATAATCCGGGTTACCACATCAAGCACTTTGGCGCAAGTTAAGTACCTGTTGCCTATATGATATTGGCGACAGAAAAAAATCGCGCCAATATGGGGCGAATATGACATCTGTTCCAAAAAATCATGATTTTTTTACACCCTAGTATGTTGTAGTATTTTGTTTCTGAAACCAAGCAGTCTGGCAGCCAAAATCCAAAATGCTTTAGTATCATTCAGTCAAGATTTAAGGATACTAAACAAAAAACATCTTTTAACGCTTTCGTTTATTAACACACAAAACAACCCCTACTGCTGGGATATTTAAAAAGAAAAAAAAAACAGGCAGAGGGGACTTTTTTATTAAAATATAAAAAAGTTCATAAAATACTCTTATTTTTATCGCTTATGATAAAAAATAAATTTTTGCAGGGTTCGCAAATATCAAAACAGCGGTAGAAATGATTAAAAAAAAGTCACTGGTCCGCAGACATCGTCACTGGCCCTCTACATAAAATTATATTAAGTACTTTTAACCCTTTGAGTGACACCCCCCCCCCCCTCTCCTCCTCCGAGAATATAAACCAAACTTCCTTTCAGTTACCCAAAATTTTCGGCATAATAAAATGTAAAATTATAATTTGCTAAAAATTAAATAAGTAGTAGCTACATTAACAAAAACTGAAATTATTAATTACCTATGTATTTTATTTTCATTTACTTATTTTATTTTAACTAACTAAGTTTTTATGCTTATTGTAATGTTTGGTTGCGGTTTTTGTCAGGGATGGGGTAATTTAAGTTTACCTGTCAGAGAGGGAAAAAAGTTACTTGCTTCATCGGAATGTTAAAAGACATATTGAATAGATTTTTTTTTTTTTTTAACCAAAATTTTTCTAATTTACCAATGTTTTTGAAGACAAAATAATATTTTGTATTTATCACTAATGCTGCGTGGGGACAAGCATTAACAAATGTTATTAAATACAAGAATATTGTTTTGAATTTTTGCTTTATGGGCATGCAGTGCTCATACATGCAGTATTTTTTACTTACTGCACATGCATGCACAAAATTTTTTGTTTATTTTATTACTATTTGCTTTTTACAAATTCCCTTTCCCCTCTCTTTTTTTAGCAATAACGTTTGGAAAATTTTGGTATTTTGTTTTGAAAACATCATTGTTTTTTATTGGGCTTAGATCAATTTTAATATTTATATGAATCTCAGAATCATTATCATTACAAAATTTTATACTATTTGCTTTTTACAAATTTCTCCCCCTCCCATCTCTCTCTCTCTCCTTTTTCATAAATAACATTTGGAGAACTTTGATATTTTGTTTGTAAAAGCATGTTAAAAGTTAGATTGAATAGATCTTTTTTTTTTTTTTTAACCAAAATTTTTCTAATTTACCGATGTTTTTGAAGACAAAATAATATTTTGTATTTATCTCTAATGCTGCTTGGGGACAAGTATTATAACAAATGTTATTAAATACAAGAATATTGTTTTGAATTTTTAATCTTATCATCTGTTAACCTTATGTTAATTTTTATAATGAAATTGAATGAGTTTTTGTATATCCCTTGCATATTCTCCCTTGATCGTCTGTCATCTTTTTTGTTATGACCGACATTTTTTTAGCGATTTTGCAACCCTGACTATTTTCAGCGGTAGAATTGATTAAAAAAAAAATCACTGATCACAAGGAACAGTAAACATCAGAGTTTACTGGTCCGCAGACATCGTCACTGGCCCGCTACATAAAATTATATAAGTACCTTAACCCTTTGAGTGACACCCCCCCCCCCCACCTCTCCTCCTCCGAGGATATAAATTAAACTTCCTTTCAGTTACCCAAAATTTTCGGCATAATAAAATGTAAAATTATATTTTGCTAAAAATTAAATAGTACATAAACAAAAACTGAAATTATTATGTTTTTTATTTCCGTCTATTTATTTTAACTAAGTTTTTATGCAAATTTTATGCTTATTGTAATGTTTGGTTGCAGTTTTCTCAGGGATGGGAAAATTTGCGTTTACCTGTCAGAAAGGGGAAAAAGTTACTGTTAGTTACTGGTCCTTCGGACCACTAAATTTTTTAAATTAGTGGTCCAATTGAATTTTTAGTGGTCTCGGACCAGCGGACCACCAAGGATTTCGAATGCTGCAAAATAGTCAAATACTTATTGCTGATTATAAATATTTTGAGATTTAATATAAATTGGAAACTAAAATATATTGCACCTAAAAAGAACACAATCTTTTTCTTTCTATTTACACCAAAATTGACAGTCAACTAATTGAAAACAGAAACAATTTGCTTTTCACAAAAAACAAACATTCACTATCAAGGGAATTTTTATACACAGAACAAAATATATTTTTTACTGAAGAATTTGAATGCAAATGTTAGCATGCCTGTATTTTTATTGCCTAACCTTTTTAAACTAAATTAAATGAAAACCAGAAAATATTCTTTCTAATGAAACTATAAGTAACTCATTGTCTTCTAAATTAGGCAGTTTATAAATTAATATTGCTCCACATAAATATTCGTTCTACATTTACAAATCAACATTCAGAGTCCTTGGTGTTCTGCTTGTCCGCGACCACTGAAAATTCAACCTGACCACTAAGGGACAGTCCATAAATGATGTCACACTTTTTGGCCCCTTCCCCCCCCCCTTTGTCACACTTCACCTTACCTCTTGCCCTCCCCTCTTGTCGCATGTCATGCTATATTACATAACATATACTTGCAGTTCAGAAACAAAGCACTGCTTTATAGATCATATTTAAAATTTTAACTTTATAATTAAACTTTCATATTAACTTTAACTATTTGTTTTCACGACATTTGTGAGCATAGCTATAAAATATGATTTGTGTATTTATTTTGTATGAAATAATATTAAGGTTTACGACAAAAAACATAAATTAATATGCAATAGTCATAAAATATTAATATGAAAGAGCATTTGAAAACAGTAGTATTTTGTAATTTGAAATGGAATTTAATATATTTGGCTTTAAATCTTATCCTTTAGTGTTGACTCTAGAAAAAAAAGGCCGCCGGGCGGTAATTTTTTAAAAAGGGAACACTATTCTAAAAAAAGGGAACACTATCTAAAAAAGGGTACATTTCTTCAAAAAGGAAACATTGTTCTAAAAAAAGGCACATTTTTTTTTTCAAAAAAGGGACTCTTAAACCTTGTTCACAAAAATATTTTGAACTGGTTTGTTTAGAGAGCCTAGAATTTGTGATATTTTTTCGGGATCAATTGGATTGCCACGAGGCACATAGGAAATGTTGAAAAGGGCAGCTGGGCGTATCGGGAGGGTTTAAAAGAGCTGCCGGGCGCAAAAAAGAAATAAAAAGGGCCGCCTAGCGCTGCGCCCTGCTAAAAAGCGGCTTAGAGTCAACTCAATACTATCCTTACTTTATGAGTATAAAATACTTTCAAGGATCGATGCAGGTTTTTATTCTTGGGGCCCATTTTGTGAAAAGTAAGTTATTTTTGTGAATTTTATAATATTTTTGTGAAAAATAGCATTTTGTAACGAAAGTGGAAATCCAGTTACTCATTCGAACCAAGAATTTATAAACAAAAACTTCTTTAAATCCCCTTGCTAATTTTTTTGTTTTTCGTGATCTGGTTTTATTTACAAATTACACATTTTAAAACAGTTTTTATGAAAAAGAATGTTATGAAAGGGGCCTGTTTATTAAAAGGAATTTTGTGAAGGGGCCTATTTTATTAAATAGATTTTTGTGAAAGGGCCCTAAATAGGCCCCAAATTTTGCATGGATCGACCCCTGATTTTAATTTCAAAATAACTTCAAAATTTAATCTGCTGATTTTTAATGCTTTTATTTTAACCAAAATGTGTGATGTCACATTTCTTCTTACCCCCTCCCATCCCCTTGTCACAATTTCACGAACCCTACTCCAAGCATGACATTAGTTGTGGGCAGCCCCTAATTTGAAAAATTTAGTTGTCCGCAGAACCAGTAACTTTTCTGCCCTCTCGATCGCAAATCACAATTTTATTTTATTTTTAACAAATTAAAATTTCACATTTTATTAATGCTGAAAATTTTGGATAACTGAAAAGTGAGTTTGGTTTATATTCTGGGGAGGGGAGAGGGCTCAAAGGGTTAAAGGTGCTTAATAGAATTTTATGTTGTGGACCAGTAAATTCTAATGTTTGAGTCCTTGAGACCAGTGACTTTTTATTAATCAGTTCTGACACAGCAAATTTAGCTCGAAACATAAAGATTGGGGGATATATATATAATAGTAGAAATAAGCAAAAAAAAAAAAAAAAAAAAAAAAAAAAAAAAAAATGCAATTTTGTACCAATCATTCTGACAGCCATAGTTTGGTTATCTTCACTGCAGTCTTGATTGGTTGTTGCCATACTTTCTTAGCAATCTTCTATAATTAGAATGCACAGACAAGATATTTGACTGTGGTCCAAAAATGATAAACATGTAACAAATGTGACCATATTACACTTATAAACTTTATGGTCTTAAATCACATTGTTTGGCGACTTTTTTTTCTTTTTTTTTCTTTTTTTTTTAATATAATATATAAGTGAACTATTAAATACAGTCAACTCTGTGAAATCCGCTGATGTATAATCCGCCAATGTCTATTATCCGGACTAAATGTTGGAATGTAAACAATGAAAATTCCATTAACAGTTAAACTCTTAGATAAAGTTAAATTTGGTATTTTTTTTTCATAAGTTATCAATTCTCCAATGAATAAATATTTAAATATAAATTGGACATAAATGTTTAAATTTCCCAGGGCAACAAAATTTTATCTCAGAGCAAAAAGTAATGATTGTTCATAGACTATAGAAAAAAATTATTGACAACAAAGCAAAACTGAAATTACCATTATGTTGTGTCAACGTTTAAAAAAATTAATACAATTAGTAAAATAATAATGCATTATGTTTTTCTTTTACATTGTAATTATAATTTGTGTGCAGTTGTTTCTAATTTATTGCCAGACTCTAAAAAGTAAAATGTAAACAAATGGATGATCTATAATCTGCAAAAATGTGTAATCCGCAAAACCCTCTGTCCCTAAGTGTGCAGATTTCACAGAGTCGACTGTATATAATTTTATTTTTATTTTATGAAAATCAAAAGGGTTTTGTCGTAAAGATGAAAATAAGCACTCGCCACCCGGCGATTAAACTTGAAAGACTGGCGACTAAAAATATGGAAGGAACCGGTGCAGGATTTTGTAAAAAAAAAAAAAAAAAAAAAAACTCAAATTTCATCCAAAAAATCATGAAAAATGCCGCTAATTTTGTCAAGAGATCGCGAAAGAAGCGTAAATTTCGTCAAAGGATCGCTAAAAACTCGAATTTCGTCGAAGGATCGCGAGAACTCAAATTTCTTCGAAGGATCACAAAAACTCAATTTCTTTGAAGGATTGTGAAAACTCAATTTCTTCGTAGGATCACGAAAACTCCAATTTCTTGGAAGGATTGCGAAAACTCAATTTCTTCGAAGGTTCGCAAAAACTCCAATTTCTTCGAAGCATGGTGAAAACTCTCATTTCTTCGAAGCATCATGAAAACTCTCATTTCTTCCAAGGATCGTGAAATCTCTCATTTATTCGAAGGATCGTGAAAACTCGCATTTCTTCGAAGGATCGTGAAAACTCGCATTTCTTCGAAGGATCGTGAAAACTCGCATTTCTTCGAAGGATCGTGAAAACTCGCATTTCTTCGAAGAATTGTGAAAACTCTCATTTCTTCGAAGGATCGTGAAAACTCGCATTTGTTCGAAGGATCGTGAAAACTCCAATTTCTTCGAAGGATCATGAAAACTCGCATTTCTTCGAAGGATCGTGAAAACTCCAATTTCTTCGAAGGATCGTGAAAACTCTCATTTCTTCGAAGGATCGTGAAAACTCCAATTTCTTCGAAGGATCGTGAAAACTCCAATTTCTTCGAAAGATCGTGAAAACTCTCATTTCTTCGAAGGATCGTGAAAACTCCAATTTCTTCGAAAGATCGTGAAAACTCTCATTTCTTCGAAGCATTGTGAAAACTCTCATTTCTTCGAAGCATCCTGAAAACTCTCATTTCTTCCAAGGATCGTGAAAACTCATTTCTTCGAAGGATCGTGAAAACTCTCATTTCTTCGAAGCATCCTGAAAACTCTCATTTCTTCCAAGGATCGTGAAAACTCTCATTTCTTCGAAGGATCGTGAAAACTCCAATTTCTTCGAAGGATCGTGAAAACTCCAATTTCTTTGAAGGATCGTGATAACTCCAATTTCTTCGAAGGATCGTGAAAACTCCAATTTCTTCGAAGGATCGTGAAAACTCTCATTTCTTCGAAGGATCGTGATAACTCCAATTTCTTCGAAGGATCGTGAAAACTCCAATTTCTTCGAAGGATCGTGAAAACTCCAATTTCTTCGAAGGATCGTGAAGACTCCAATTTCTTCGAAGGATCGTGAAAACTCAATTTCTTTGAAGGATCGCGAAAACTCAATTTCTTCGTAGGATCACAAAAACTCCAATTTCTTGGAAGGATTGCGAAAACTCAATTTCTTCGAAGGTTCGCGAAAACTCCAATTTTTTCGAAGGATCGCGAAAACTCCAATTTCTTCGAAGGATCGCGAAAACTCGCATTTGTTCGAAGGATCGCGAAAACTCCAATTTCTTCGAAGGATCGCGAAAACTCCAATTTCTTCGAAGGATCGCGAAGACTCCAATTTCTTCGAAGGATCGCGAAAACTCGCATTTCTTCGAAGGATCGTGAAAACTCGCATTTCTTCGAAGGATCGTGAAAACTCGCATTTCTTCGAAGGATCGTGAAAACTCGCATTTCTTCGAAGGATCATGAAAACTCGCATTTATTCGAAGCATTGTGAAAACTCGCATTTCTTCGAAGGATCATGAAAACTCTCATTTCTTCCAAGGATCGTGAAAACTCTCATTTCTTCGAAGGATCGCGAAAACTCCAATTTCTTCGAAGGATCGTGAAAACTCCAATTTCTTTGAAGGATCATGAAAACTCCAATTTCTTCGAAGGATCGTGAAAACTCCAATTTCTTCGAAGGATCGTGAAGACTCCAATTTCTTCGAAGGATCGTGAAAACTCAATTTCTTTGAAGGATCGCGAAAACTCAATTTCTTCGTAGGATCACAAAAACTCCAATTTCTTGGAAGGATTGCGAAAACTCAATTTCTTCGAAGGTTCGCGAAAACTCCAATTTTTTCGAAGGATCGCGAAAACTCCAATTTCTTCGAAGGATCGCGAAAACTCCAATTTCTTTGAAGGATCGCGAAAACTCCAATTTCTTCGAAGGATCGCGAAAACTCAAATTTCGTCGAAGGATCGCGAAAACTCAAATTTCTTCGAAGGATCGCGAAAACTCAAATTTCGTCGAATGGCTGCTGAAAAATCATGAATTTCATCGAAGGATCATGGGGGGGGGATGCAAATTTCATCATAGGGCACGGAAAAGTTCAAATTTTGTGAATGGTTCGCAGAAAAGACTAGAACGGGCTCTGTGACAGACTGACAGAGGAGCGAGACGAATAGGGTTTCATCAGATGAACGAAACCCTAAAAATTGAATTTCAAGCCCTATCTTCAGCGGTTATAAAATTTTTGCGACGATTGATAAATCCTGCCATTTCATTTTACGATTGATTGACAAAATTTACTCTGTTTTTCCTCTGTTGAATTGAAAAATTGCATGTTTGTTTTCTGAGATGAGTAGACAATTTGATATTTTTTCCCATTAATCGATCACAATTAAAAGATTTCGCAGTTTTTTTCTTGTGTGGAGTTGACATATTTCTTGATTTTTTCCCCCCTCTTTACAATCAATTAACAAATTTTGCATTTCCCTTGCCTATTCGATGAATTTAGCTGGGTTTTTTTCTCCTTCGGCCAATTAGTGAAATTCAGATTTTTTTTGCAGCTGATTGATGTATTTTTCGATTAAATTAAATAAAAGGGTGAATCAAAAAAAGCAGTAAGGACCCCTGGGTGCATAAAGTAGTTAGTAGTAGGGCCGCCGGGCTTTATGCCCTGACAAATAAGCCCATAGTCAATACTATTTTTACATTACCAAAATTCCTTTTTAGGTGCATTCGTAATTATATAAATATGTAGCTATAGTTGTCATTCAGTCAGTACGTCTGTCTGTCTGTCACTCTGCATATAACTGAGGAAAAACTACCCAACCGAATGTTCTGAAATTTTAAATATATAATTATTGCAATATTTTGTTGAGTCATTTCAAATTTTATGAAAATCAGATCTATAGTTTAATGACAGGGATAGTCTAAAGTTTTCCATTACATTACGGCCAATGGGAAAAAAAAAATTCAAGTGCATTTTAATGATGTTACAGCCAACAGAATGAAATGGATATGCACTTATTGAACCGTACTAAAATATACATTCAGTGAGTACAATATGCGGTGCAAAAAATATTTATAAAACTAGCTATAGTACGAACGCACCTCATTAGCTACGTTTGACGTGCAATTTCCAACTTGTTTTTGTGTATCAGTACTTTAATGAAATCCAATATTTTTTTTGCATTTCAATTACTTTTTTTTTTTTTTAATCCTTAGGATATACCTAGAATTCCTGAGAGTCCACTCTGAGAATGCAAACAGTGTTCCCCTTGCAGCGTGACTTTTTAGAGAAATCTGTTTAACGGTAATTATAATTATGTTTATGCTAAAGAAACTACTTTTTGCAGTAGATGCTGCTTAATGTGATTATGTGTAATATCAGCCTGTTAGTGTTTTCAAAATCATCATGTCTCGACCTAACGCATCATGCTAAAAGCATCGCTTTGTGTGAAAAATATTTTGAATTATATTAAGAATTATATAAAAAAATTCAGTTGTAGTTGGTTCAATATATTCTTAATGCAGCAAACCAGTCCCATGAGATACAAATGTACTTTTTAAATTAACTTAATTTTTTATATATATATTTTGCTAAATCATACTTAATTAATGCAAAATTATACCCAGGTTTCACTGATAAATGTATATGTATTATGTAGAAGTTTAAAGTGTTCTGCAAAAAAACTCAATAAAGTCCCCCCACCCCACCCTTTTTTTTTTTTTTTTAAAGAAAACCCCGAGTTTTAGACCAGTGTGCTGGGTGTTTTAAAACCCTGTATATTGTTATCAAAAACTTGTGGTCCCGAAGTAATCACATTAAGCAGCATCTATACTATACAGTGAAACCCCCGATCTATCGTTCCAGCATCCATCGTTTTCCCACATTGATCGTTTTACTTCTATGGTCCCTGCACAAATTATACTTAAATAATGTTAACGAAACCCGCATTCATAGTTCGTCAAGAAATCTTTTCCCCGCATTCATCGTTGTAAAATTTTTCTCCCCACCGAAATGAAATTGAAGGTCAAGCAGATCCATATGACATACAAACTGGAATTACTTCTTTTATCCTAAAATAACTCATTTGAGCTGTTTCGGGAGGGGGGGGGGACAGAGATTATCAAGAGGTCGTACATCTTCTTGATGCCAGAATAATCAATTGTTTTAAGCAATTTTACAGGAGAAAGCTAGTGAAATATCTTTGTTTCATGGAATAAGCAAAAGAACGTACTCCAAAAATAGAGCTTCTGCAGGCTATTCATTTTGTACTTTCAGCTTGGCATGGAGTAACTTCTTCATTCCATCCAGAAGTGTTTCGTGAAATGCAGTTTTTTTGCGAAAAACTCATGAAGAATGCTCAACAGAAGGGAAAGAAAATAATGAATATGCTGACGATAATGCAAAGGAAGAGTGGTTGCGTGTAAAAGAGGATGTCTCTGTTACAAAATTTAACGATATATTTCTATTGATCGAGATGTTGGGACATGTGGTGTCCTAAGCATAGAAGAAATGTGTGATGATGCAAAAAATGAAAATAATGGCGAAGAAGCAGAGGATAATGTTCATGCCGATGAAGCTAAGCCTACACCAGCGCAAAGTCTGTCTGATTTAATTACGGCATTTGAAACTATACGAACTTTTTATATGTACATGAAATTACAGAAAATGACCAGAAATATGTTGTACATCCTGAAAATTTGTTGTTTAATTTAAAAAATGAACGAAAAACTGAATATAAAATTACTCATTTTTAGAATAAATATCCATTTTCTACAACTTTGATTTATTTATTTTACAGTTTGGTCTGTAACAAATTAGTATTTATTAATATACTGTATACATTGCATGTATTAGTAAGTAATGCTTAAACTTTGGTTTTTTTTTTTTTTTTTTTTTTCGTGTTTTGACATTAAACCACATTCATCGTTTTCCTGCATTTATCGTTTTTTCCACACACACCTTGAAAAACGATGGATCGAGGTTCTACTGTATTTAAATATTAATAAATTTGTATGTGTTCAAACTGTTCAAAGCAAAAAAGACAGTATTTATATGAAACATTTAATTATAGACTTTTTTCCATAATTGTATTAAAATATGTATTACTTTCCTTTCTCTTCAGTTTGTAGAATTTTTTTGTTGTTGGATTCGTATTGATTTTAAGCAGAAAATTCGTGTTTTGGTTGGTATAAACTGATCCATGTTAAACGTTAATGTTTTTGAGTTACCAGACGTAACTTGACGTCTCTTGCTACTTCAAAGAGTATGTTAAGTTATACACTAACGTAACAAATACTTCTTTATTATAGGGGCTATGACATAACTCAGTCATGACCGAGTTAAGATTAAGAAAGTGTGATTTCTTGGCAAATATTATAAACTGTCGTGAAACTGAAATTGCGACCAATAAAAAATGTCTAACTATATATGGCTTATTTCTTATTATATATATATATATATATATATATATATATATTGTATTAATTGTTATGTTTTATTTATGCATAAATTAAACTAATAGTTTTTTAATGTGTATATTAAATGGTATCAATATAAAACAAATAATTGTTTGTGCGTTTGATACATTGATAACTATTTTATAAAGATATTTCAATCTGTGAATGTTTTTAAAATGTAAATAAAGGTTGCCACAAAGTGATTTTGAAAATGTTGATAAATTGCCAAATAATTTTTGCAGTTGTAATTATTTATGAGTACAAAAACAACGAAGATAATGGGTCAAATGATTTCTGCCAAAATATGCCAACTGACTGTGAATCTGCAGTAACAAAATATTTTAAGCACTAAAAAGTAGAAAATATAAATAAATAAAAAATGTATTTAAAAATATTACTTTTTTATCATTTCAAATTTTCAAATAGTTTAATATTAATATAATTATGATTACATATTGAGTAAACAGTTTAGAAGAAGTGTAGTTATAATTGTTTATGAGTACAAAAACAATGAAGATAATGTGTCAAATCATTTCTTCGAAAATATGCCAACTGACTGTGAATCTGCAACAACAAAATATTTAAACACCAAAAAGTAGAAAAGATAAAAAAAATAATGTATTTAAAAATTTATATGCCTACTCTTTTTATCATTTAAAATTTTCAAATGGTTTAATAAATATAATTATGATTACACATCAAGAAAACCGTGTAGAAGTCTATTTTTAAGGACCATTTCATGTTTTTTATCCAAGTGTCAATCAAAAGGATGAATTTTCAATAATCGGGCCCATGCCAAATTAACGTGTTGTAATGAAAAATTTTTTTAACTACATAAACTTGCAGTTTTGAAAGGTGTGATTTTTAAAGATAAACGTTGAATGCTTATGAATTGTTTTTTAAATTGTTGTTATTTTTTTTCACCCCTCCCTTTTTTTCCCCTCTTCTCCCTCATGTCTGTGGAAACATAAATAATTTCGAAATTGGAAACTTCTCCCCCCCCCCCCCCCAATTGTGAAAATTTGGCTTTTTTTTTTTCTCCTCAGGTTTCCAAGAATAAAAATTATACAAAATTGTATTTTTTTTTTTTTTTTTTTTTTTTTTTTTTTTTTTGCTTGGTTTTATGCACCTTGGACCTGAAATAAAACAGATGTAAAATTATCTGTGTGACTGAAAATAAAGCCAAAAATAGTAAATTTTCTCTTCAATCTGCGTGCAGTCTGTCTCAAATCGAAAGGTCTGTGTGACATAAAATAACGATGGTGGTGTAAACTTTTTACAAATTTTACAGCAGTTCATTGAAATTTAATTTTTTTTTTTTTTGGGGGGGGGGGGGCGAAATTGTTTTCAGAAAAAAAGTGTCATCTTTTTTCTGAAAACTTTTATCTCTTAACTTCGGTGTAGCTCAAAGAATATATTATAATTACATATGTAAAAGGCTGATGGGCCCGCAAAATATTCTGCTATTTCCAAAAAGAAAAACATGATTGGGTGATCCATTTAAACTGTATTTTACATGTCATGCTAAAAATGTTGTATATGCAACTGACAATATTGCCATCAGTTTTAATAGTTGTTGTCCCGGTAGCAGAATGTTCGAAACAGGAGACGAGCTTCGCAGATTTTCTTTTCTCTTTTGCAGATTCTTCTTCGTCAGACCTTTATTTTGCTTCATAGTATTATGTTTAGCTCTTTCTTTATTACTTAATACAAAAAGTTAATATTGTTATTAATAAAATATTTTAAAATGTCTAAAAACGTTACATGTAAGTGATTGTTTGATTGATTAACGCTTCAATTGTAAAAATATTTTACCTGCAGATTATTTTTTGTCCCTGAAGTATCTGTCACAGGCACATGGAGAATTTTCTGCTACTGGGGTTGTTGTATAATAAAAAATGTCTGTTATACTACAAACTATGAATAATAACTGGTTCAATTCAGTTTTTGTGGTACTTTATTCTTTCTATGGGGGGGAGGATGAAATTGACCTACTTTTTCGGCTCAATGAATGGTATCCTGCCTTTAAAGAAAATTATAGAGGATTCCATGAAATCATAAAACCACCTTTTCTTCATAGCAAAAAGCTGGTTTTTGTTGTTTGAAATAAGATTTTGGGTGAAATCTGTAGGGTATACTTGATAAGTACCAGGTTTCAATCTGAAGAAAATCTCCAAAATTGGCTCTTTGTAAAATGGTTATTTAAACACTGAAACTGTTTATAGAAACAAAGTGTAATTTTGTATATGAAGTCTTAATTTTTTTTTCTTTGCAAATTTGCCGGTTCCTATTTGGAAAGTTTTATGTTTGTTAATTTTAATTTGTATATAGAAAAATTAACTGAAATAACAGTAGACATTAAAGGTCTGCACAGACTAAAATTTTCAGGTTTGGCCTTAACAAATTCTATCTTGGCTTAAAATTTTTACAATTTTGCTGTTATTTCAAATTGTGCAGACCCAAAAAATCCAAGATTTAAAAAAAAAAAATACTAAGCTGGGGCCAAAATCCCAAATTCACCTTCAGTTTCTTTTTTGAATAAGTATTCAATCCTTTTCAAAAGATATTTTTTCTTTCTTAAAAATTTCAAAATGGACTTTTTTGAATGACCCCATATATCTCTCATTGAAATAAAATACAAGGGTACTAAATAAAGCTTACTGAAATAAACCACAGTTTTATATGTATATACACAACACATGATTATGCACAAAAATTTACTATTTTTTTCTCTTTTTGTCTAGCTTTGTGAACTGCATTTTACATCTGATGACATTCATGATATCCCCTCTCTACACTGCAGAAAATGAAATATTGTCAGCAGTTTTGTTAGCTACATTTAAGAAAAGATGGCATTCCGTCCTGATAATTTGGCTAGAACACTTCTAAAACAAGATACTTCATGTAATTACCCAGATGACAGACTTCAAATAGAAATTACAGATCAACCTTCCCTTGCGATTTTTTTTCCCGAAGTTATTTTAAATGCATTAGTTTTTGTTTGTTCCTGTTGGAACATTAATTATAAACAGTGTAATTGATGCACTTATATATTTAAACTTACCTTGAATTTCTTTTGATGTGTATGTTATATTATGTGTTATTTAAAAATAAATAAATCTTAAATTTATATCAGAGTTAATTAAAGTTTGCTTTTGAAATTATTAGCTATATTTGAGGACATGAGTTTCAAAATTCGCCTTATCCAGAAAATCAAATTTTCAGAAATCGTGAAAAACCTCTGATCACGTTGGTCTTCATTCTAAACCAAGATTTTACAATGCCAGAAATACACAGTAAAGCTAGTGTTTTGCAGATTGTATTGTTTTCTCAATTCATGTCCACCAGTACCAGTAGAATAGAATGACAGAGAAAACTCGATTTTTTAACTTTTAGATAAGACAAGTTTTGAAACTGACGTCCTCATTTAATTCTTATGCATGAATATTCAATAAATATTTTATTACTTCTACTTTTTTATGGGATGTGAATATACACAGCCACGTTTGAATCATTCTGTGACAATAAATTGCTTCAGAAACTTATTTAACTTAAAAGATTTGTGTTTAGATTTCTATGAAGAGTTACGGGAAGAAGCAACAATTTTTTTTTTTCTGCCATTGTTTAACCTTAATAAAACTTTCAAATAGTACATTTATATGAAATGAGCAAGTTAATTGAACAGAATTTAAGTACTTTTTGTGTACTCTAATTTCAGATGTACATAGTTTGCAGCCGATCCAATAAATTTTACATCAAGAAAGTTTCTTTAAATATGTTGCATAATATGTAGAAAATAGAAATAAGATAAATCTTATTTATTAGCATTTCTGGATCTAAATATGTTTGTTTGATCAGCATAGTATGCACTAGAAATTGGAGTATTTTATTAATGTAGTAATTAAAAAATGCAGATAGTATATGTAGATTCTTAAAACAACACTTCAAGTTTAGAAACAATAAGATAAAATAGCTAACATTAATGTGATGTTTTATGTAGGCATAGAGATATAAAACTGAAAAAAAAAATGAATTAAGATAATGTATTTTTTCAGTCATCTGCCCTAATATCTAAACAGCATAGCTGCCAACTTGTACGGATTTTTCATACCACTAAAATGTAACAGAAAATTTTAGTTAATTTAATCACCGCAATTCAAGCAATTTTAACGTTTAAATAAATAAAAAAATTCTATAAAATTTTAGTGGTAAGAAAAATACGTACAAGTTGGCAGCTATGAAACAGAAACTAACAGGAGATGGATGTTGCTATTAAACAACAAAAAGTACATTCAAACCTCATTAACATGTACAGAATTAACCTGGTATACTTTTAATATGAATTGTTCCTACAATGCCTGTCAAAATTAATACAACGATTTTGTTACTAATAATATAAACTATTGATGATAACATGAGGGAAAAACTTTTAATTTGCCTTGAAATTTATGTTAACGAGGTTTGACTGTATAACTACTACAGTAGTATTTTAAATTTTGTTTCAGTCATGAAATTTATGGATTAATAAACAAAAACAGTTAAACATTTTAAATAATATCACGAGCATTAAAGCCTTTCCTTATTCCACGTTGTGTGGATTTGTTCGCATTCAACTATTGTGACCTATGCATCGGGATGCGTAAGTTTAGGTGTTGAAAATTTTTTTCCTACACTTCTAGAGAATGTTGATCCTGTGCTAATGAAGCCCAATTCCATAATGAATATAAATTTATGTAAATTTTTTTAATGAAAAAAATCATCGCAGCAGTGTTTTGGGAAAAAAATTATCAGAAAGGCTCAAAAAGTTATTTTCAAATAAATTGGACAATTAGATTGATCAATAATTATTAAAATATTAATTAAAATAGTTTTTCTATCTATTTTTCTTAAATCATATTAAAGATACAAATATTTCAGAGGGGGAAAGACCTACTTTACAGAAGTTTTCACAGACAATACAGTCTTGAAGTATCAGCGTGACATAAGATTTTTCCTTAAACATCTAGGTAGTACTAATAGAAAAGAAATTAACCGTAGACGTGAAAGTTGTGAATATTAACCCCTTGAGAGGCGATGGGATATATTTTATCTCACCTAAGTTTAATCAAGATTTGCACCGGAAACTTTTAAATAAATTTTATTTTTGTAACTTTGATGGAAAAAACTTGTAAAATTGCTTTTCCTTATTTTGAAACAAAAATTTTCAAAGATCCGGTGTGAATTTAACATTACAGGAACACAATCACTTTCTCAAGGGGTTAAATGAAATGGATTTGAATTAAAAATGGGACTTGCAAAGCTGAACCTAATTCATACATTTGTTTTAGAAATATAATCTGTTATTACGGTGTGCTTCTTCAAGAGTTTTATTTTTTATACTTTACAGATATGAATTATGAAATATTTAAGAAAAAAAAATATAAGCATACTTATTACCACCTTCCCACGTAATGAAAGAAGAAAAAAACTTTAAACCAGAAATTTTATTTAATGAAATAAAGTATATTTCAAATCTCTACCACATAGAGGCAAGACACATTTAATTAAATAAATTTTCTGGTTCAAAGTATTTATTTTTGGGAAAAACGGCTTATTGGCAAATATGGGTATGTGTTTGGGACAGTTTGTGTGATAAAAAATGGTCTTTATTTAAACGAGGAGGGTGTGGGGGCCTTTTTCTTTTGTATGCCTCTTGTCAAGGATCTCCGAACAGACCTAAATTGTACCTAATTAGACACCTGAATCCCACCTTAACCCTCCCCCCTCCAAAAAATGCTTATTTAAAAATATGCACTCTTGTGAGTTATGAGTGTTTATACAATAGTATAACTTACTGAATTATTCATATGTACCTTGGTAGAAAAAAGGCCCAATGCATTTTTCATCTCTTAAAGTCGAATAAAATGAAAGAAATAACCTTTCACATTTTAAAATGAAAAATTTAAAGGGCAAAAACTTATCAAAGCAGAACAATAATTTAGAATTAACAAAATTCTTTTAAAATATTTCTATCAAACAAAATGATAAACAATAACAGTGGTAATTGTTAGTCCAATATTAATACTTAAAAAATCCCTTTTTTAAGTATTAATATTGGAAAATCCCTTTTTTAGAGCCTTTTTTTTTTAAATAAATCAGTTTGAGTTCAGCAAGCAAACTTTATTTAAAATAAAAGGCTCTAGGAAGAGGATAAATAATAGAATTTAATAGGATTATTTAAATGAAGGAGTAGTATTTGTTCAGAAATAAACTAAGAAAATATGGAACTTTAATTCAGCCCCCCTCCCCCCTCAAAAAATAAAACAAAATTTGGATATTTTTGTTTAAATATTTTGTTTCAAATGATTGTAGTAAAGCTAATAGAAATTAAAAGTGAGCATATTTAAATTTCTAACTCCTAAAATTTTAATGTATGTATATTTCGCAAAATCTGAAAATAAATATTCTGAAATCGCTTTCATTTATACACCCAACCAACCAATCTATAATTCATCGCTTTCTCATCAACATTTGCTTGATAACTCATCTAAACGTCATCGGACATTCATCGTCATGAAATCGTACTCCTCGGCGATTCATCATATTTTTTTCTAAAATTCATCAGGTTGCGATCATCCATAGATCTAAGGCCAATGAGACATTTCTGAGTAATTGCCGATGAAAATCACCCCTGTCCGATGAGAATACGATAATCGGCCACTTATCGTGTAATCGGATTTCGATGAGAGGCTATTCAAGGGCCAGACACAATTTGCTACTAGGGCCAATATATGAATTTAAAAAAATGTAAACAAAGATTGAATAGACATGACCGCAAAAAAGCCTCAAATCTGCATAATACTTGGAACCAAACTGTGCAGATTAGTGGTCTTCTACTGTACACAGTTTTTCAGAAATGTGTTTCGTTCTTTAAATGTGTTATTTTCATCTATCACTGCGGAACAAGCGAGAAAACTCATATTCTTGCACATGAGTTGTATATATCTTTATATCTAAATTTCCGTCATTTTTGACGGGCTACCTTTCTAGTATATATATATATATAGTGATATATATATATTTAGTCACCAAAATCAATAAAAAAATAGTACACATTATCGAAAAATTCTATAACGATTTATAAAAATTTGAAGATAAAAGGGAAATCAACCTATACGATCCACGAGAAAACTTAACAGAAAGCGAAGCCATATTCCCAGTGATGACAGACGAAGTTTTACAAGCCATTAAATTTATGAAAAAAGGTAAATGCCCCGGAGAAGATGGAATTACAGTCGACCTTATCAAAGAAGCAGGAGAAGAATTTGCAAAAATGCTACACTTACTATTTTCCAAATGTCTCAAGAAGTCAGATGGACCAGAAGATTGAAATAATGCTGTGATGGTGCTACTTTACAAGAAAGGAGAGAAGGAAAACATTAAAAACTACCGTACGATCAGCTTACTATCAGTGATTTATAAAATTTTCACCAAAGTTTTAACGACAAGACTTGAATCAGCTCTGGACTCAGCTCAACGTAGAGAATAAGCAGGATTCCGAAGTAGATTCAGCACAATGGATCATATCCAAACGGTAAGGGAACTCATTGAAAAACATAATGAATATAATTTACCTCTTTGTCTTGTGTTTATTGATTATGAAAAAGCATTTGATTCGGTCTACACATCAGCAGCAGTAGAATCTCTGGAGGACATTGGTATAGACAAACCTTACATCAATATTATAAAGAAGATTTTACAAGAAAGCAACAGCAACCATCCGCTTGGACAAACGAAAAGCAAAGATCAAGCTTGGAAGAGGGGTAAGACAAGGAGACACCATTTCACCTAAGCTTTTACGGCTGTCTTTGAAAATATTTTCAAGAAGCTGGATTGGGAAAACAATGGGATTAGAATAAATGGGGAATATTTAAGTCATCTCCGATTCGCTGACGACATTTTAATTTTCAGTAACAGTCCTGAAGAATTTGAAAATATGCTAAAAGATTTGGCAAAAGCTAGCATTAATGTGGGATTAAAAATAAACTTGGAAAAGACTAAGGTGATGTTCAATTCATTTGCATAAAAAAAAATGCCTACAACAACACTGAAATTAAAGAAGTGCAAAAGATATGTATACCTTGGGCAGGAAATATCATCGGATAATAGTATCATGAATGAAATCAATAGAAGAATACGAAATGGATGGAGTGCTTTTGGGAAGAACAATATTATTCTGAAGAGTAGCATGCCCCTTTGTTTGAAAAGAACGGTATTTAACCAATGTGTTTTGCCTGTGCTAACTTATGGAGCAGAAACATGGACGCTAACAAAACGGATGGTACAAAGATTACAAACAACACAGAGAAGTATGGAAAGATGTATGCTAGGTATAACTAGAAGAGAATAAAAAGAATAACCTGGATAAGAAATCAGACGAAAGTTTTTGACATCATTGAAAGAATTAAACGGCTAAAATGGAAATGGGCTGGACACATTGCAAGAAGACAAGACAATAGATGGAGCACAAACACCCTACAGTGGTATCCCAGACATGTAAAACGGCCTAGAAGACGACCTCAAGTAAGATGGAGTGATGAAATCAGAAAAGTAGCCGGTGTAAATTGGATGACTAAAGCACTAGACAGAAAACATTGGAAAAATCTTGGGAGACCTACATCCAGCGGTGGATTGAAAACGGTTGTTGTTGATGATGATGATATATATATATATACGCCATATAGCATGTATATATGTCAACCTACAGATCCTATACAGGGCTGCACTTCAAAATTCGACTCTTCAATGTCAGTCGCCGGTGACTGACTTGGCACTCAACGTGTTTTCTAAACTCTGTACTAATTACTTATTTCACGCTATTTAGCAATGAAATTTCGTTATAGTTTTTTGAATGTATGGGATTTCAAAACCTATGCTTGAGGCAGGTTTTTCTTTCCTGTTTGAAATAAGGGCGGCTTTTTTTAAAAGGGGAGAGGGTGCAAGAAATGTTTAGAGGTCCTAAAATATTTCGCAATACGCAAAATATCTTATACTATCATTGGGTGTCCCTATAACTATATGTGGTACGTTTTGGGCCCTGATAAAAAAACTTTTTCGGACTTTAACTTTTTATTTCAAAAACGGAATGGAAAAGGAATTGAAAAACGCTTGTAGCTCATATAAACCGCATATCTCCCCTTTATGACTGGTCCTGATTGAAAGCAAGTATGTTGCGCTAAATACAGAATTTTTTTCACATCAATATAAAGCCCTTTTATAGATACGCGTTACAATATTCCAAGTAACTGGACTTTAACATGTAACTAATTAAAAATTAAAAAATGGGTTAAATAATATAGAACACTGAAAATCGTTTAGTCATGAAAGTTTGATAAGAAACTCAATTCCTGTAAACTATTCATAACATCAAGATTGATAGAAAAAACGTCATTTATGGCCGTACGCAACTCATGAACAATAAAATAAAGAAATACAAAAACACCTCCCTTTATAAAAATACGATGACACAGCAGATGTATATTGCTGAGTACAGAAACAGTGTACAGAGGAAGCCGTTACGCTAGTTTCTATAAGATTGTCTTCTGAAAATGCTTTCTCTAACTTTGATATTTTAAAATTATATTTTAATGCAGTTAAAAAATATATGCGTAAATAGGGGTTTAATTTATCGTTTTTATGCCAACACAGGGTTCGCGCTGACTTTTTACGAATGTTAGCAATTTGGCTAATCAGAAATAAAAAACATTAGCCAAAGAAGAAAAAGTTTGCAAAATAAATTTGTTGTGAAACATTGAAAATTCGATCTGTAACCCCTTAATGTAGTCCCCTTTTTTTCAATATGTTCTAAAATAGCCTAAGTTTTTGTAACTGCTTACAGATCAATTATTCATCTAAATTTAATTACCCGCTGCAGAAACTAAAAAAAATAACTATATTTTAAATGTCTTACGCAATCAAGAAGAAAAATTAAATCTGATTTAACACAATAAAATTTAATGAAATAAAACTTCCAATCCCAGTTAACTCAGGATTTTAAGATATTACATTCAATGAGTTCTGAAAAATTTAAAGTATAAACAACAAAATGTGTCAAAAATTTTATTTTTCTAGAATTCTTTGGCTTTTCATTGAAGCCCATACTTCAAAGGCAATTTCAAAATTGTACTGTTATCTATTGGTCATATTAACAAACACTGAAATGACATTTTTGCTTACTGTGACTTTGGGTGATGCTAAATGGAATTGGTGTTGGGTTAGTATCTCTGAAAATAATGTAAATTGCACCGTACGATTGAACATGACAAATGACATCAATCGTTCAGTAATGTAAATAAAAGTGTCGCCTGTACTGATACACACACACCAAAAAAAACAAGTTGGAAATTGCTCGTCAAACATGGCAAATGATGTGCGTTCGTACTCTAACTAATTTTATAAATATTTTTTGCACCGCATATTGTAGGGGAGATTTCATCCCTTTTTTAGTTTTTAATTTTTATTTTGGAGAAAACAAAATTTTTAAAAAATGTTTCCAGTTATTATTAAAGGCTCATGTGTCTTTTTTGTTGTAGTATTTTTTTTTTTTTTTGAAAAACCATTTCCAAAATAAAAATAAATTGTTTTCCAAAAAATAAAAAAAGGATCAAGTCTCCCCAGTTGCAGGGAGACTTGACCCCTTGCCAAGGGAGACTTGATCCTTGAAACAGATGCATTGAAATGATTCAAATTAAGTAGTAGAAATTAAATTTATTGTTGACTAACATGTAAAAAGGGAGAAAAACACAAATAATGATCAAAAACATTTTTAAAGTTTGAAAAATCAATTGTAAATATTAAAATTATTGCAGCTCGAAGAATTCCACCAAGCATAGTTGGTTTGGGTAATTTTTTGACAATGTCATCATTGTCCACAACACTATTATCAACATTTTCTAAATAAATAAATTGGTCGAAATTAAGTCCTCGATTTCTTAGAAAATTAATTTCACATTCACATGATAAAATCTTTTTCCAAACTTTTCCTACAAAATGACTAATTTTCTTCTTTCCCAGAAATTGCACAATGACAAAGTCATTTTCATCAATCGACAAATTTTTTGTATCTTAAATGATTTCATCAGAATATTCATCAACTGGATCTGGGTTGATTGAATCGTAAACACTATAACTGCTTTTATAACTTTCTGAAGATTCGAGTATTTCATTTTTAGTGTTTTTACTTTTTCTTGAGATGAAATGAATTTTTCCCGATTTTTGTTTTTTTTTTCAGTTGACGATTTTGTATTTCTTTTACATTCTGTCTTTTAGTTGGTGTGCTTGTCAAAATTTTTGAAGACCCTGTTTTCATTTCTTTAGATTTTCCCATTTTTAGCAAAGAAACTTGAGGAAGACTTGTTTGTCTTCTCGTTTAACTGTAACTTTTTTACTGCTTGTTGGAGTTAATGGTTGATTTGAGACGAAAGATGATAAAAAATCATCTTCAGAAATTCCTATTTAAGGGATATATTCCAGTGATTTAAAAGCCATTTATTATGTTAATTGTCATCATGGCTTTAGGATAGGCAATTCCGACCAGTTCAGCAATTTGATAAATTGTTGTCCTTTGAGCAGGATGATTAGTCATTCAGCCTTGAGCAGCCATATTAAAAGATCTTTTAAGTGATCCATATATAGTACGATCCAGAGGCTGCAGTTTGTGAGAAGTGTGCGATGATATTTTTAACAAAATTATTCCATTTTCTTTGGCATAATTCAAACTCTCAATACTTATATGGTTATCATGATTATTCATTATGATTAACACTTTACTGTTTTGATTATAATATCTTGCATTCTTTACGAAGTGCTGTAAAAATTTTGAAAAGTTAGACGTATGTCTCACATGCGCAATAATCCACTATGTGCTTGCTAACCATCATATGCAGCCACAATTAACTTTTTATCTTTGTCAACTATCTAAAATCAAGGCAACCACATTCTAACTAATACAGATAATATCTAAAAGTCACAATGAGAAGTGGGGGATTAATAAAATTTAACATTAATTTATCTTAACTTTGGTTTGGGGATACTCGATCCCCAGGATCAAGTCTCCCCATACAATAGGGATCAAGTGTCCCTAATGTGCATGTTTGGGGAAAAACGTGGCTAAATCAAAAATAAAGAAACTTTACTAGATTTAAATAACAACATTTAAGCAGTAAGGAATGTTAGTATGTTATATCAATAACATTAAATAATTTAGTTATATTTAGCAAAAAATATGAAACACAAACTACCTACTCAAAAAGAAGTTTGATTGTAAGAAAACAGAGATTCCTTTCTTACAACAAAAATAAAAGTGGCTGAATGAAATTATGTTGCTATATCTATTGATAAGGAATCACTTTATTAATGTTTCCAGTTTCAGAGACTTAATAGCATTTTTTCTCTGGTTTTAGACCTAGGGATCAAGGTCTCCCTAGGGATCAAGTCTCCCTAGGGATCAACTCTCCCAAATCTCCCCTACTGAATGTATATTTTAGTGCATTTCATAAGTGCATATCAATTTCATTCTGTTCTAAAGGCTGTAACATCATCAAAATGCACTTGAAATATTTTTTCCCATTGGCCGTAATGTAACGGAAAACTTTTGACTGTCCCTGTAATTAAACTATACATCCGATTTTCATAAAATTTGAAATGACTCGACAAAATTTTGCAAATATTATATTTAAAATTTCATATCATTCGAAAGGCTGTAACATCATTAAAATGCACTTGCAATAATTTATTCCCATTGACCGTAATGTAACGGAAAACTTTTGACTGTCCCTGTAATTAAACTATACATCCGATTTTCATACACTTTGAAATGACCTAACAAAAGTTTTCAACAATTATATATTTAAAATTTCAGACCATTCGGTTGGGTGGTTTTTGCTCTGTTATATGCGGACAGACGGACTGAATGATGACTATAGGTGCTACCTATTTATATAATTACGAACGCACCTAAAAAAGGATGAGCAATGGATTGAGCACTCGCAATTTGGCGAATCTAATCACCTGTTTAATCGCCAAATGAAACATTTTGTCGTTATTTGGCGCAATGGCGAGCGGCAGCAAGAACCCTGCCAACATCTGATACCGAATAGGTGGCTAATGGATAATAATTTGTCATCAGAGAATTAAAAAAATATATTTAATGCTTTTCAGTGCTTGTTTTTTTAACTCGGTTAATACATTTTCTTAAGTTTATTTTATTCTATACTCCTTTCTGTTCACTCTCAAATTTACTACATCTTCTGTAGTCGAAGCATTCTTCCGTAGTCAGGGTCCTACCTGGTTTATAAACAGGCAATTTTGCGGTGATTATTAACTGTGAGTAATAGACAAATGTTTAATTTAGATGTAGTTCTTTTAAAAAAATATGCTTGGAAATTACTTAATATATCATAAAAACTCTAAATTCAGTTGCAGTTTTCTAACAAATTGCTTTTAAATGTACATTCTTTCTATTCGACTTTGTGGAGGTGTATAGGTAGATTATTTTATTTATTGATTGAAGAAGTTTTAATTTCGGTATAGAATATTGGTTGATTCGTCATATTGTTAGGTAGATTTCGTAAGAAATACTACCTATTGCAGTCGTTACCATGGTGCGACTTTTGAAAAATTCCTTCATAACTTTTCATTATAGGACACTAGGAACCCAAAACCACCCCCACCTAAAAAGTTTATTTATATATATATATATATATATATATATATATATATATATATATATATATGTATGTATGTATGTACTAAATTTTGTCCGCACGATAAAAGTCGCAATTATGCACGGATCGCCTTCAAACTCGCCAACAACTTTGAGATGGCTAATATCTCGGCGGGGATTGAAAATGGGTAAAATCGGACGAAGGGAATGGAAATGGGGAGGGTTCAAAAATTTGAATACCATCTTAACATGATTCCGATAAAATCAGCTCTTACACAACAATAACAGAAAAAAAAAAATCCCTGCCGGCTCGGGCCTACAGGCGGAGGTAGATTTCGAAGTCAAGTACTAAATTCACCAACAAAACTTAAATCAAGATTAGAGATAAACCCAGTTCCTTCACTAAGAATGAGCTCTAGGGAGCTAAACATTTTGTGAAAATTCTAATATACACGAATACACACACGCATGTATATGGAATAGGTTTAAAAATGGATAAAGCAAATTCAGAGAACCTCAAAGTTTTAACACTTATATGCATAACTACATATGTTAACTGCATATGTTAATATTTCCATAGTCAAGTTTTTATCATGTTTTAATACGTTTCTTCAAACTCACATGACATTACATATTCACCTGCTGAGGTCCATTATATTTCCAATATGACGCAATATATATATATATATATATATTTTATTCGTCAAACTATTTATTTCATTTTGAGTTTTCATGCGAAATCTTGCACTAGAAAACTAATGACGTAATATTCAATTTGTTTTCAATTCGTCAAACTATTTATTTAAGTTAATTTTTCACGTGAAATTTTGCAATATAAAAACAATTGTTGTGGTGAGAATTTTATTGTTTTTTTTAATTGTTGGCAACTGCTTAACGAAAAATATTTATTTTTTCCTGTCATTGTTGTGTAAGAGCTGGTTTTATCAGAATCATGTTAAGACGGTATTCAAAATTTTGAGCCCTCCCCATTTCCATTCCCTTTGGCCGATTTTGCCCATTTTCAATCCCCGCCGAGATATCAACCATCTCAAAGTTGTTGGCGAGTTTGAAGACGATCCGTGCATTATTGCGACTTTTATCGTGCGGACAAAATTTAGTACATACATACATACATGTTAGAGGTCTGCACGGCCCGGAATTTCCAGGCCCGGGCCCGGCCCGGCCCGTACGAAAGCTATCTTGGCCCGGTGTAAAAATTGGAAGTTCGGCCCGAGCCCGGCCCGTTGTAAAAATTGGAAGTTCGGCCCGAGCCCGGCCCGAGCCCGGCCCGGCCCGTTTGCATTATTACAGTTCTCGGCCCGGCCCGTACAAAAATCAATGAAAACGGGCCCAGTCAGATACAATTTCTACAAAAAAAAAAAAATCCGTTTTTTCTCAACATACAATTAAGATTCTTTTAATGAATACTACATACATATTTATGGGAACATTTTACAGTATATTTTACATTACTATGATGTTCGCAAAACAGAAAACGCACAATAATAAACATTAACGATTACTTACAGTCATCGTGTCTACAGACATTTCAAAATGGAAATAAGGATTCATTAAAAGATTAATGTAGTTCAGAATAAAGGATTAAAAACAAGATAACATTTGAAGCTGTATAATAAAAAGTAGATTTGTGAAAATATTTCTCTCATTTTTAAGACTTTTCTCAAATCCAAAGGAGCTACATTTCGACACATTTATGAAGTCTTTTCTTTTCGGAAACGCGTAAGATTGGCAGGTATTCTTATTCAAAAGCTATGTAAATGTCGTTTTTTTTCATAGATAAAATCAATATATCTTTCTGAAAATTCTGTCAAAGTTAGCGTTTTGAATCGAATTTCCGCAAGCGATAGCACAGTAAAGGAGAAAAACGTACAGTCACGTGACAAGAATTGCTGTTATCTCTGTAAGTAATTTATTAAATATGGAAAAAGCTATTCGTTTCCAAATGCCTTCAATAGGCAGGCCTGTCAATTTTATGCCTTTATAGTTAAAGTTTTTGTCAGAAACATGTGTCTGAAAGCTTTGCATTGTTGAGCAGTGAATATGAGAACCACTTTAAGGTATATTTCCAAAGATACTGTTAAGAGAAGTTCATTATTACTATTAATATTACAAAACAAAATGACTGTTCTACACATCCTGAGATCGATTAAGACCACTTCCTTCCCGGCACGAGTCTGCTGAAAAAAAATTAAACTCGGAATCAGACATCTTGTAACTGTACGATGCCGATCTCTACGATGGACACGTTACATTTCTGTACTGATGTTGTTAAACTCGCATCGGCTCGTGACGCACATTTATATTTCTCGAGAAAATCATATTCATTGAGAATGGCTCGTATTTTATCTGCTTCGCTTAAATTCTTATATCGGGCCGATAGGCCCGATTAATTTTTTTGCCGGCCCGGCCCGTTTATTTTGTCTGTCGGCCCGGCCCGTTGAAAAAATTGTCCTAATTCTGCCGGCCCGGCCCGTTTGAAAATTCGCCTTCATTCCGCCGGGTACGGGCCTCGGGCCAAGCCCGGGCCCGTGCAGACCTCTAATACATATAAACTTTTTAGGTGGGGGTGGTTTTGGGTTCCTGGGGTCCTATAATGAAAAGTTATGAAGGAATTTTTCAAAAGTCGCACCATGGTAACGACTGCAATAGGTAGTATTTCTTACGAAATCTACCTAATAAATATTTTTCGTTATTGCAGTTGCCAACAATTAAAAAAAAAGCAATAAAATTCTCACCACAATAATTGCTTTTCTTTTGCGAGAATTTCACGTGAAAAATTAAATAAAATAAATAGTTTGACGAATTGAATACAAATTGAATATTACGTCATAAGTTTCCTAGAGCAAGATTTCCGCATGAAAACTCAAAATGAAATAAATAATTTGACGAATTAAAAAACAACAACAAAATATTGCGTCATATTGGAAATAAAATGGACCTCAGCAGGTGAATATGTAACGTCATGTGAGTTTGAAGAAACGTATTAAAACATGATAAAAACCCGACTATAGAAATATTAACTTATTTATCACTTTGAGGTTCTCTGAATTTGCTTTAACTATTTTTTAAATCTATTCCATATGCATGAGTGTGTGTATTCGTGTATATTAGAATTTTCACAAAATTTTTAGCTCCCTAGAGCTCATTCTTAGTGGAGGAACTGGGTTTATCTCTAATCTTGATTTAAATTCTGTTGGTTAATTTAGTACTTAATTTCGAAATCTACCTCCGCCTGTAGGCCCGAGCCGGCAGGGATTTTTTTTAAGTGCTAACGAGCTAATTTCCAGTAACTAAGCTATCTCCCTACACGACAGATTGATTTTGTTTTTAAATTATGCTTGTAAATTATTATAAAATTTACGAAAAGTTAGCTAATCGAGATACAATTTTCAAACAAGTTGCATTGTGAAAGTACATTTCTCCCTATTTCACAGTGTAAAAATTTAAATTGTGCAATGTGTAAAAGTTAACAAAATTTCAATAAAATGAAATCTGTGTATAAAGGATAATCCTGTTTTCACTGTATCAACAAATTCAGCTTAAAAAACTATACCATTTAGGTAGATTTCGTAAGAAATACTACCTATTGCAATCTCCTCTATGCTGGAATTTCTGAAAAAATTTCCATATTTACGCCGATGATGACCCCTAGAACACAAAACCACCCCCAGTTCAAAACTTTATATATATATACAAGAGGGCTCTTCCCCCTGCAAGCTACGCTCGCCAACCCCCGTTCAGACTCCGCAGAATCTAAAAACACGCTAATATGATCGGTTTTAAAAATAATAAAGATTGATTTATACTGAAAAAAGCTGTGCGGATCTCCCTGTAAACGTATTCAATTACCTTTGATTGCAAAAATTTAAGGCCGAATCAGTTGCTGTTAAGGCATCCAATGGTTGTTTTCGTGTTTGATTAAAGAGGATCAGTTAAATATTTGAAAAGAAGCTAAAATAAAAGGAATTAAGTATGCAGAGTCTTTGTCTCCCGGTATTTTAAAACAATCTCCATAACAATAGCCTAAGTCATGTGACTATCATCAACATTTCCGGGCGGACCACTTCGCCATTTATATTCCATGTGCCATTTTGGTACTTTGATGTGAGCCACGCACAGGTGATAAGTCGCCAAATGTTATTCTATCGCCATCATTTCATTTATATTATATAATAGTCGAAGTCATGTAACTGCCATAAACAAATACGGTCTTCACTTTTCATATGAAAGTTTGGCACAGATGTCATATACGGCCCCATATTGGCGCAATTTTTTTCCGACGCCAACTTGGGACAGCCAACAACAACAGCATAAACAACAACATCCGGTTTACCATATCACGCAAAATAACGATACTTTGGCGCCAGTTGAGTACCCGTTGCGTACATGACATTGGCGTCAGAAAAAAATCGCGCCAATATGGGGCTGTATATGACATCTGTGCCGAAAGTTTTCCATTTTGATTAAAAAATCAATTTTTTTTATTTCGAATAAAACTACATAAAAGTTGCCATGGTCGCAAAGAATTCTTGGTACTGTTACGCTAGCCGGGTGCAAATCTCGCCAATAGCTTTTTTTAAACTCACCAATTAGCATTTTTTTCGAGTGGTAAATTAAAACATTGCTTTGAAGTTGAAATTAAATGTCATGGTTTGTTGCATTATTTAATATTCGGCCAAATGTCATATGCGCACCGAGTTTGGCGCGATTTTTTTTTTTACGAAAATTTGGCGAAAACCTCGTTTTCGAATACCAGTTACATATGTATTTTTGGTACTACTTAGTTATCCCGTCGACCAAAAATCTATCGCCAAACTATAAGATTAAATGCCAATAATGGTTGATCGTAAATGTCACATTCACGACTTTAAGCAAGTTACACGTGTTTACGTCATCAAGTGATTTTTATTTCGACGTTTTATTTGTATATTTATTAATGTTATACCAATTTATTTGTTCTTTCGTTATTTAAAATAAAAAATTATGTCAAATTCTATAATTTGGCGATTTATATAATTTGACGAAATTGGTCGACGAAATAACTAAGTAGTACTGTATTTTTTAATTATTTTCTATTATTTTTAAAAGAAAATAACCAAAAAAATAATTAATAACTATATAACAAAGCAATTTATATAATTTTAACAAAGAAAATAAAAGTAAATAAACATTTATTTTTAAATAAACAACAATTGCCGGACCATGTCAATCAAAATATGGCATTTTGGCGGCAATTAGGTACCCCGGGGCGTATATGAAATCTGTCCCTAATATTTTTCTTTTCGTTTTGTTTTAAAAAAAAATGAAAGAAGTGAAAGCCATCAATTTTAAATGTTTCAGTTTTAAATGAAAGTTTTGTACTTTAAATAAAATGAATGAAAGGATTATATTTTAAATGAAATTAATTAAATACAAAAAAAAAATGCGACGAGAAAAAATGTTTGGCGATTTATCACCTGTGTCCCGCTAACATAAAAATACGGAGTTCTTGATTTCTCTATCAGACTCTTTCGATCTGGCGAAAGATTGTTCAAGTAAATTGAATTATGAATAAAAGTAACATGATACATTTTTAGCGTACATTTAAGGGAGTCCAAACTGGTCGCCTAATTAGTTTAAAATAATAACTTTTTCTAAAATATGAAAAAAAAATATGTTATGATTATAATTTGAGTTGCCATCATTAGAGAAAAGTATTTAAAATTAGAAGAAAAAAATTAATATCTCGAAAACTAAGTCGAATTTAAAAATTCTAGTACCAGTTTTGAAATCTGCAAATCAATATGGATTTTTGGTGTTAATTTTAACGCATAATATTTCATATTTTAGAAGAAACCGCCGTGAAACGTAATCAGTTGTTTAATCAGTCGTTTCATAAAATTGTTTCATAAATTCGTTTCATTTCAGTCGCTTCATAAAATCGTTTCATAAATTCGTTTCATTAGGATTATATATATATATATATATATATATATATATAGGGTAGATATCACTTTTTTATGTACACGATAACTTCCGTAATTCTGCACAAATCTCTTCCAAACTGATACATAAAATCAAGGGGTAGAATATCTCGGTCAAGCTCGTTAATGGGCAAAATCGGACCAAAGGGGTGGAAATAGGGAGGGATTTTGTGAAAACCGAAATTACTTTATAACTTCTTAATTTTTATGCATATCAAATCAGTTTAAGGGGTCTCAGGACTCTTAAAGATCTAAAATTTTCGAAATTTTAATTTTTTTAGTTGTTAAACTTCTATATTTTCTGAACATTTTGATATAATTGTTATCTTGGAATTCCCATTAGAACAGAAGTTATGGCATTTAGAATTATACTCGCTCAATAGCTGAAGTGGTGTTTTCAAAACTTTGAAGTCATTTTTCTCCAAATGACGTTTTTGGGCATAACGCGCACGATATATCAAAAACTTCTGAATATTTTTTCATGAAAATTTCAAAACATATGTTTCATGTTAGTCTGTATAAACTGAACCTAAAATTTCCTTTTTATTGTACAAAGAAAATATTTTTTTAAGGGTTTATATTGTTGAAATTTTCTAAATTTTGCATTAGCTAAATACAACTTTGTATTAAAAATATAAAAATGCTTTAAATACAAATTTATTTAGGTTAAGTGTAATTATTATAATCTGAGGTATAAGTAGGCACCAAAATTTTCATTCTAGTTGCAAAATGTATTTTGTAATCGTGCGCATAAGCTGTTATGCCGATTTTCTGCTCGTCAAATGTCTCACAGTTTTGAGCCCCCTGTAAATGCTAATTCTGCATCTTACATTTTTTCAAATATTTGAAATGAAAGAACATACTTGTATCTTTCATTCCCATTTAAAATTGTGTCTTAATATCAAATACATTTTAAGATATCAAATGTTGAAAATGGTCCTTTTTTTTCATTTTTTTCCAATTTCAAGAGTCCTGAGACCTCTTAAAGTTATTATTGCTTCTAGTAAAAGGGCCAAAAAATTATGTATCACAGATTTTTGATAAAATTAAAAATGAGCGCAAGGGGAGCAAAAAGTAGGGTTTTAGGGAGAAAAAAATTGATAACTTCGTCAATTCTTAAGATATCAAATTCACTTAAACTTATTATAAATCCTCTTAATATTATCTACAACTTTTATATTGACAAGTTTTTGATAGGACCAACTCTTACTGCAAAAAGAAAAAAAAAGAAAAAAGAAAGAAATAAATAAAAAAAATTCAGAACTTCGTCAGTTCACAAGATATCCAATCTGCTTAAATTTATTAAACATCTTATTAATATTACCTACAACTTTCATACTGGTAAGTTTTTGATAGGATCAACTCTTAGAGCAAAAATATATAAATAAATAAATAAACAAAAATAGGGTTGACGAAAAAATTATCTTATTAACGGCATACTCAAATCCAAACGGCTTATTTTCTTACTAATTTTTAAATTCATTTTTTATCTCAAACGCATCGTATTTAGCAGGTTCTCTTATTCAGAAATTACATAATGTTCCGTATTGGTCAATAAGGCAGAATATATTTTTTAAAAAAAGCTGTCGAAGTGGACATTTTGAACCGAATTTCCCGAAGTGATAGTGCTGGAAACGAAAAAAAAGTCTTACTGAGAAAATAATTGTAATCAAGTTTTAATTAATTAAACGAAAATAAAAACACAGGTCACTTATAAATCTCTTCAAAAGATCACATCAGAAAGTTTCATGTTTTTACTTTAAAAATGAGTCTGAAAATGTGTCAGAAAATTTCGATTGTTGAGCGGGGAAAAATATTTTTTTAATACTGACTTAATATGATTTTGATAATACGAGCTCTTACAGGAAAATGAAATTAAAAATTCCGTCAAAAGCGGCCAGAAAAAAACTGTTAAACTGGGTTTATCTCTAATCTTGATTTAGTTTTTGTGGGTGAAATTAGTACTTAACTTCGAAATCTACCTCTGCCTGTAGGCCGAGCCGCAAGGGATTTTATTATTATTATTATTTGTTATTTAATGACTTTGTTATTTCTAACTTTCTTCTAACTTTTGATCAACAGAAATAGTAGGAAAGCTTTTAAAGAATACACTTTTGCAATTTCTTTGATAAAATTTTATTTTTATTTTTCTCTTTAAAATTTTTCCTCTTTCACACAAAAAGCATCCGCTGATCAAATGTTTGAAGTTTTTTAATTTAAAAATGTCTTCCCATGTACTCCACATATTTTTTAAAATTTTATTCAAGTTTTGAATTTTTGTTTTATATTATTTTTTAAGAACAAGTAATGATTGACGAATCTTGCAGAATATTCCTATTGTTTTCTATAATGCAATTATAAAACAGAGATTTTTGTTGCTCTAGTTATTAATATCACACTTCTAAGTATTAACCTTAGTACCTATAGTACGAAAATGTTAATAATAAAAAATTTTAATTAGTATTCAATTTAAAAGGAAATTTTCTTAATAATTTAAATAAGTCTTAAAATGAAAAAAATAGCAATTTTATTAGTAAAGAAGCTATATCTATTATTCAGTGACTCTATCTTTTGTTCTGAATTCAATAATATGAGGTTACAAAATAAATAAATAAATAAAAAGAGGATCTATTACTTTTATATCAGACTATTAAACATTAATCTTAACCGATTTTGGATTGTTTTTATACTAAAATTAACAGACAATTTAATTTTAAAAATGTTTGATTTTGATATGCTTTATCACTTTTCTGGACACAGCCCATTCCCAACCAACTTCACTGCAATTTTAATTCATATTTACTCTGTACTATTTTTCAAACAATAGCATAATAAGACACTATTCTTATGATAAAATCACAATAAATTATTAGTAGATTGATGGAAACGTAGCAGCAAACTGTAAAGTGCTTGCTATTTAATAAAACTGCTTTAACTTTCTTTTCTCTCTTTCCAAATGACACAGAACATAATTTGAAACAGAGAAAAAATAATAATGCACAATTTTACAAAAGCGTCATTTTGTAAGTTTTCTTATTTCTGTGGAATAGAAATAGCTTTTCTAAACCAAAATGCCATAACTCAAACATTTGTTTCCATGCATGAGTAATAAATCATTTTCGTTTTGAAACAGATGAATCTGCGTAGATTATATTTTAGATGTATTTCAAAATACTTATATTATTGAATTAAGGATTTTCTTTAGATTATTTTCCATTAAATAGACTTCAGTTTTCCTTTAAATTGTATTTCTTTATCTTGTATAGAAAGGCTTATAAGTTTCAGAAGTCCATTTTTGGTTAAACTTGATATAAAGTATTTCTCTCTCCATTATAATCGGCATAGAGGGGTATGTTTAAAAAAAATAGAAATATAACTTTATTTCTTCCACCTGTAACTATGTGGATTTGTTTATATCGTAGTAACCGTTGGAATTTTCCGTGATGCTATAAAATGATCTACAAGGGAATGCAATAGTGATAAGGCCGTGTACTATGAAGTAGGGGTTTTTAGGTGCGTTTGTAATTATATAAATACTTAGCACCTATAGTCGTCGTTCTGTCCGTTCGTCCGCATATAACAGAGTAAAAACTACCCAACCGAATGGTCTGAAATTTTAAATATATAATTGGTGAAAAATTTTGTCGATTTCGACATTTAAAATTTTATTAAAATTGGATGTATAGTTTAATTACAGGGGCAGTCAAAAAATTTACGTTACATTACTACAAAGGGAAAAAAATGTTTTAAGTGCATTTTAATGATGTTACAGCCTTTCGAACAGAATTAAATTGATATGCACTAAAATATACATTCAGTACAATATTCGGTGCAAAAAATATTTATAAAACTAGTTATAGTACGAACGCCCCTCATTTGCCACACTTGACGAGCAATTCCCAACTTGTTTTAAGAAGGAGAAGGATTAACCCTTTCCTTTCGTACTTTTTCTTTTGATTCGTTAATGTATTTTTCAAAATCTAGCATATTGTTAACCGACTATTTTTATATTCTATTCATACCACTATTAAATAAAAAAAAATTGTAATATATTTCTCTTGCACATGTTGTCAAAGTATATGTAAAGGCGAACTATCACTTACATCTATTTTATTTACTTAGGGGAACGGAACTAACGTGTAATTTATTTATTATCGGGTTTAATACTAGAACGCCCGGAAGTAGTCGATTCGACTCCGACCAAATGATTAAATGTCAATTGTAGCCAGAATTTTTTTCATAAAATAAGATAAATTCAAACTACGCAGAAATACGTTAAATAAATCAGTTAAATAATTTATAAAAATTCTGGTGTGAAATATTTTTATGAAGCTTGATTAAAATTTCCGGGTGTTCTAAAGTTAAACTAGTTCTCCCGACGCGATATGTATTTCTGTTATATATTTAACAGGTATACATTATATAAGTATAATAAATGCGTCGATATGAAATACGCATACCTTAAAATATGCATTTAAACGTATCCCGATACATATAAGAGTACATCTGTTAAGGGGATTCGTCAGTCACTTGAAAACACCCGCTCCATAATGTTAATGACTATTTTTTACTTTTTTGATTTCGGTTGCAGATTTTTTTAATAAAGGTATTTTCACTTTGAGAACCGGTTTCGAAAGTGAAAGTAACCTTATTTAAAAATTCTGCAACCAAAATCGGAAAGATACAAAATGGCCATTCTAGAGATCGAGCTGGTATATCCTGTGCAAAGAAAATCGTTTAAAAATATTCAAATTTAAACGAGAAATTCTGAAACAACCTGTCCATAGGTTTAAAATTACGGAGCGGGTGTTTTCGAGTGAGGGAAGAGTCCCTTAAACGTTTAATTCAAGTACACGTACATTTCAAATAGAGGGTGTCTAGCGAATAAGACCCTGTTTCAAAATTAAATATCTCAAAATCTCAGATCAATAGAATTATGCGATAAACGGTTTGTTTATTAGCTAAGCTGTAAAAATGTTATAAAGAAGTTTCAAAATTTAGTTGCAAAAACCGTTAACAGATGGCGCTGTAATCGCAATGCCAATAAATTGTACTTCAAAGTTCAGAGCACTAGCGTCTCATTCCTAGATAGCTCCCTATGGAAGAACGACAATTGGGGGAAAATCCACCTTTTTCGTTGGCGTGATGTACAGATGTGGAGACAAGTGGTCACAGAATTATTGCATCATGTTTAATTTTGGAGAATTTCAATTTATAGAAATTTCAATAAAAAGTTTAGAAATCATTATATAAGAACTTATTAAAATATTTTATTTGGGTGATGTGGAGAAGCGGAGCCATATGTTGACAGAATTGAGATTTGTTTCAAATTTTGTTATAAGCTATTTCGGTCTGGATACCAGTATCTCTGTGGTATGTCTTTTCTCTCCTAATTCGTAGATTGTGGAATCGAATCCAAGCATAGGACGATTTGAAAAATTGGAAATATTTACTTTTTAATATTAATTTAAATTGTGAATAAAAGTTTGAATAAAAAAAATCAAAGTTTCTAGTTTTAAAGTTAATTAAGCTAAAAGAAACCCCTTTTTTTAAATCCTTGATCATTTATAATAATGATTCATAAATAATTTTTTTTTTTTTTTTTTTTTGAAAATAGTTTGAATGAAAAAATACAAAGTTTCTATTTTTAAAAACTTAATTAAGTTAAAAAAATCATTTTAATTTTTAAAACGCATTTTCCTTTTTTTTTTTATTATCATTGAGCACAGAAGTATGGTGCAGCTTCTAACGATATGTTCCGAAGTGTTGGAAAAGAGTACAGCCTCCAAAATACTTTTGCTTCGACGTTGATGATATGACTTATCATCAATTACTTTTACAAATGAAATAATTTAATGCATAATTTCTGTACCTAAAACTTTGTTTACAAAGAAAAGAGATACATGAGTTGTGCTAAAACCAAAATATTATGCCGTGATTTAAAAATAAATGAAAAGTGCAAAATTACTTTTTTATTCATAATAATTCAGGTATAAACAATAATACCAAATTATTATGCCGTGATTTAAAAATATAAAAAATAAATAAAAGTACAAAATTATTTTTCAAAATATATGCATTTTGATTTAAATACTTATATGGCATTAAAAAAATAATTTAATAAAATTATTTAACAAGTTCTTATATAATGATTTCTAAACTTTTTATTCAAAATTATATTAATTGAAATTCTCTAAAATTTAATCTGATGCAATAATTCTGTGACCAGGTGTCTCCACTTCTGCACCGCACCCCAAAGTAAAAGAGGACTTACCCAATTTTCGTTCTTCCATAGGGAGCCATCTAGGAATGAGAAGTTAGTGCTCTGGGAGTACAGTTTATAGGCATTACGATTACAGCGCCATCTGTTAACGGTTTTTGCAACTAAATTTTGAAATTTCTGTATAACATTTTTACAGCTTAGGTAATAAACAAACCGTTTACCGCATAATTCTATTGATCTTTGTTTTTGAGATATTTAATTTTGAAATCAGGGCCTTATTCGCTGGACACCCTGTATATGTCTATTTTACATATACGCATTAAATTTTCCATATCAATGAACCTCATCAGTCTTAACGTCACAGAACGGAGAACAAGCGTGAAATTAGTGGCTTTAGCATAGCAATCTTCATAATGTGTTCATGCGTAGGATCTTGTTATTTTTCCCTAAAAATATTTTATGTTATTTCTAATTTGCATTAAGTTAAAGGCTATAATGTTACATTCTACAACAGTTTAAATGCTTTTATATTCCTTAAAATACCCATTATGATTGTTTTAATATGTTCGTATAACGGTTGTTTGAAAAATAAACAAGGTGTGTTGTTGTCTCATGTGACACGGTAACATTTCCAATGATGGGGTCTAATAGCGACATTTAATCTTAATACTCACAGTAAAATATTTCATAATGAATAACTTACTTTAGAATTGAAAACAACAAAAATTTAAACTAAGGAAAAACATTTTCGGTAATATCCAGGTAGCATAAATTAAGATGTAATTACTTAAATCAATATGCAATTAATTTAATGCTAAAAGGATTTAAGTTAGTGCATAATTAGCTTAAATTAATGTGTAGTTGCAGATAGTATTTTCTTATGTGAACTTATAATGCTTCTCAGTTAATTCCTTTATTTTGAAAATAATGAGTCTGAGTAAAAATAATCCTCCTTCTTTAAGCTCAAGAATCATAAAACTGTTTTAACATAAAGTATAACGATCCTGAATCGATTTTCTTGAAAAAAAAAAAAGATTTTTGTAAACAAATAAATGACCTCGAAACACTTAGATCACATTCTGATAAATATTTTAAAATCGATTAAACTAAAATCCTTAAACAAAAAGTTCCCATTGCTTAAATAATCTATATATATTTCCACTGAAATATTTTTAAACTAATCATACCTAACGATAAATATTTCTTCTTTCTACAAACCAAATAAAATATAAACATACCTTTTAAATATAAAAATGTTTTAGACAGACAATTTGGAAAATATATGATGTTCCAGTTACATAAAGCTTTTTTCTGTAAGGACATATTTTAGGGAGCTCAAAAATTTGTGCAGATAGATCACTGTAGAATTTCTTAAATCCGAAACTTTCAAAATACCCTCATAATTCAAGAAATTTTCAATTTCCTCTTTTCGTATCAATATTTTACAATGAAATGCGTAATACAAGCAAAAATACTTACCAGGTCTTTTCCTGTAAATACTTTCAGTCTATTTTTAACCGAGAAATGCTGGATTAGATATGTCCATAAATAATGTATTTCTGCCATCACAAAGTACGTGAGTATTTGGAAAAATATTTTAGAATGCTCTTTTTAGTGTTTACTCACATTATGTACACGCAAACAATATTTTTTTAACCCTTCTGTCATCAGATACATTTCACTCAAAAATCATGGAAATGAAAAACAAAATTTGGGATTTCATTTAAAACTGATAGAAGCATAAATGTACGGCATGCAAAAGAAGTTAAGTTTCTTTTTCAAGTACCATTAAAATATTGGTTTATTCCTACCCCCACAATTTCATTTTAACCATTCTGTAATCGACGGTGCCTATGTTGTGATAATTATCACCCCGATTTTAATCCACCACAAGTAAAGATATAAATATATACTCTTTAACTGATATGCTGCCAGCGTATAGGTGCGTGATACCAGACACGAAGTAAGAGGGTTGGGAATCAGTCAATACGATATTTCAAATAATATTTAATGAAACATTTATTTACAATATACTTAACTATTTACATTAAAACAGTGTATTTTCTTTATAGGCCCGGATTTACATTGCGTAAAAAAAGTTGGAAGACAGTAGACTTTTTTCTTACAAAAGCACAACTAATTAAGTTAGCGCAAAATTCTTTATTTGTGTAACATTTTACAACTAAATGAATATAAAATTATAGTACTCAAAAATAAGTTAAAAAGAGAATTTGTTTTTCATAACATAGTTTCTGTTGCTTACATGAAACTCAGTAAAAAATGCAGAAGGACACATAAGTAATTTATATTAAAATTAAAGTATTAGTAAGAACTTTTCTTTCCATTTGTTTTTATTACTTGAAAAACTCTGTTTGGCATTGAATCATAGAGTACTTATATTTCACTTTGGCAAAAATTTTCCCAAACATCGTTAAGTGCACCCCCCCCCCCCCCCCCCCCGAAGCTCAATAACAGATACGTGCTGTTTTTCTCCATTGTATATGCGACGAACTACTATTGCGCTATTTGCAAATATGTTCAGGTCAGGGCTTTTAGCTGGCCATTGCAAAACACGGACTTTACTTGTGTGGAACCAATTTTTAACATCAATAGCTATGTGAATTGCTGCTCCATCTTGTTGAAATATCCAATCTCTTCCACCTAATTCTGTACCATAAGGAAGAAGTTCAGATTCCAACAATCGGATGTAATCTTTATGGTTCGGTATGGGTCTGTACCATTCAAAAAGACCAGACTCGTTCTTCCACCATATCCGACTGCTAGCCAGACCATCAAACTTCCACCTCCCATATGTAGAGTGAAACAAAATTCTTCCTAATTCTGTTCATACAATGTCATACAATGTTCATACAACAATCTAGTTCATACAATGCCAACAGAACTGATATCCACCTGGACCATCTAAATTGAACTTTTTCTCATCTGAGTAAAAGACAGAAGTTCATTCCGTGGAGATATGTGGTCTCTCGCCCAAGGTAAACGGTTAGCTACATGCATTTTTGTCCTCGTTAGATGGTGTTTTCTCTTATTGAAAATGAAGACTTTGGAGTTTTTTTCATATATATACAGTTTGACGTGACACATGTGTTAGCCCTGCTTGTATTAGGACTTTTGAAATTGTAGAATCTTTCTTTTTCTACACTCAAATAATGTCTCTTTCCTCACGAGATGTCACTGTTTTAGGTCTTCCTGCCTTTATTTTTAGTGCCGTGGTGCTCTGGAATTCTAAGACAGTTTGATATTTCTGTTTTACTAACATTAAGCAATTTAGCAATCTCTCCGATGTTTTTAACTCTGTTTTCTAAAAGCTATGTCTTGGCCTTTCTGAAAGTTATTTAAATGTATTCAATTAGGCATTCTAAAAACATCAATTTAAAAATTAAGAAATATTTATTTTTTTGGCAAATAACAATAAAATAGTAAGGCTTATTTACCTTATCTAATGCAGAAGGGTCCAATAAATTCCATTTTACAGAGCTGTCCTTCTACTTTTTTTACAGTGAGATAGATAATTAAGTTCAGTTTTATATAAATTAATTGTTGTAGTAATTTATTTTTTCTTTCATAACAAAAGGATGAGCATAAAATGATACCCTTGAAAAAATCAGACCGTAAATGTAAATCACAATTAATTAAATTTTAAAAAAATTAAGCGTCCTTCTACTTTTTTTACACAATGTAACAGATCTTGCCTTACATTAAATTACACGTTGAGATATTATCTACGCACTAGGTTATATCGCTATAAATACATTATTCTCGTCTCTTTTGAGCGTACTTAGTTAGGCTTATACAACGATACGACCACACAGGTCTTCTTGAATTATCTGTAGATACGTACACTTCTCCAGGAAATACTCTATGCACACAGCACGAGCAACTCACTTGAACGTCCATTCCAAACTGATTCTCTTCTACTCTCTCTAGTTTCTTCCTTCCAGCCTCCCGAGTTTTCACCTATATTTTACAGGACACCAGACATGTTTTTCTGGTTCGCTCGCCATCAACAGATCATCGTAAAAGATTATCTTTTGTTCACTACTCTCCGTTTGATCGTCACATATCTGGCTATTGTACTAATTCCACAAGGAAAAAGCAATCTCTCTTGGGAATCTCCTTTTATACACTTCACTCACCTTAATCTGATATATAAGAAAATATATCCACAACACAAGTACGTAGATAATGCTATACAGATAAATACAATACATAGAGAAAATAAAATTAATTAAATAGTAATTTACATTAAGAATACATCTTATTAATATCAGAGACCTGACTATTTCCATTCCAAAGAAACTTTGTAACGAGTGAAACGTACGCACGTTTAAACAATTAATCCATTAAATATTAATTTAAACATGCTTGTTCTCTTTTCAAAATATTTTTAATTTTGACGTTATTTACTATATTAATCTGAATAGCACCGCGACCGGAATGTGACCAAGATGTGAAATCACCGTGACCCAAATTCGATTCGTTACTGTCCACATTGCCGCAAAAATAAATCATCATGACGTCGATATGTATCGTTCCTCAGCCTCTTGAACATCGCCTCTTGAATACTAGGCCAGCGCGATGACACATAAATGGCGGTTGACGTAGGTAGATTTTTTTCAGTGCTTGCACGATCCACTGAATTTAAACATCCCTATTTTCTAAAAGTTATGTTTCATTTCCATAATCTCAGAAAAATATGGTGGAAAATACTTTTAGAATTTAGGGAGTGATGTCCTTGAATACTAGGCCTACGCACCGATATAACAATGGCAACTGTTGTAAGAGGATTTTTAAAGCATTTGAATGGTCTGTATAAACACTTAAGAAAATCCATCTACGACAACCATTATTTTTGAACATTCATATAGTCCGAGAGCTGTTAAACATTTTAGGGTAGATATTTGAGAAACCGTGAAAATTTGTGTAACACTTCTTTTGCAATGTCTGGAGACAAAATCGAATGTCTGTCTGAAGGATCGTGGCACTTAGTCGATCCGTGAAATTTTAAATTTCCAAAATTTTCGTTGCAAAAAAATATCCTTGAGGCATTTTGAAATTTTAATACCTTCAAATTTAGTATTTAATGAAATAAAAAGTATAAAAGACAGACACTTTAGCCGACCTAAAAACTGTGCCAGACACGTGTCAAGTGGTATTTTATGACTACCGAAAAAAGGTATTCGAAGCATGCTGAGATTGAGACAGAATAATATTTCTGCTTACAAAAAAAAATATTTTGAAAATGACAGACACTTTTGTTGGCACTTTCTACTTGCCAGACAACAGGGAATGTTAAACGCGAGTGCCAGTAAAGCTGAGCTTGGGGTGCCGCGCTGAAGATCCATTTACTCACCTACGATACAAACAAAGCGTAAACCACGCTGAAGTGCCTCGCGAAAGCTATCTTAACCCGGCAGGACGCGCGTCGTGAAACGTAACACGAGAACGGGCATATTAAATGGCATAAATACGAAAAGAAATTTAGAATTCTGTCTGTTAGTTAAATTCAGGATAAGTACACTTTTTCTCGTGAAAAATTATAGCTAAAATGTTAAATTATCGTTAATTTAAAAAAATAATAAACAATAAATTTAAAGCACTCACCGACAGCAGACGAATATTTTCGGACGTGGGGTGTCAAGACACCCCGCGCCCGTCCTGACGGGTTAAGATGAATTTCAACTGGATGCGTTCGCAATCACAACAAATCTAACTGCGATAGGCTCTCGCAAGACCATGTGACTCATATCAAGCGTGCAGTTGTTCGGAAAATTTTAGAGTAGCTAAAATTTCTTATTCGTAGTGAAACATGTGCATCTTTAAAAGTACTATTTTGTTTGTATATAATTATTTTTCTTTTTCTATAATACGCGTTACTTATATATATTAATCATGGAAAGAAATTCCATGACAACAATACTTTTCTCATGTTGTCTCCGACACTAACACTATCGAAGTCAAATCGACAGTGCTCAGAATCGGACCTTAATTTTGAGTTTGAAGCAATTTTACTCAGTTTAAATTTTATACTAACCGTCATTAAACGATAGTTAAATTTCATTATATGTACATATAAATGTATATGACAAAATCATTGTTATAAAAGTATATTTATTTAAGTTAAACTTTCTTGATCTAGTTCCGTATAAAAAATAGACAAAGGTTTTTTTTATTACAGAGTATTTTTCATAAAAGTTTCCAAAGTTTTCTGAGTATACACTTGTGCAAACCTTCCTAGTTAATAGTTTCTAAAATTATATGATGTTAAAAAAATATTTGGTGCAAAATGTTTCTTTACATTCACTGAGGTAACTATTGAAATTCATGCAGGTAATAAATTCATAGATGAGATGATGTTGCAGCTATTGTATTGAGATATACAGGTAAAAGATATGAATATAGTATACATAAATATATTCTATAGTTGGTATAATGAGTGTTTTCATCTATCCGATAGACAAGATTTATTTTAGTCAAAGTCTATGAATGTCTTACGCTATTTGTGAATATATTATTATAAGGAATAAAAATAAAATTATACTATACCTAATGAAGAAGAAAGCACATTGGATTTTCTTGAAGCGTTGTCGTCACAGCATTTCTTCATTAAAGAGATGAAATTTTTATAGCAATGCTTATGATTACCCTCTTTCAGATTAGCATTGGATGGCAAAATAATGACTTTATATATTACTAGCAAAACTACCCGGCTTCGCCCGTGTTAATTATAAGGAGCCTTCCAGGTAAAATAAATAACGAAATAATAAACAATAACTGAAATTTGTGCATCCCTATCCACAAATCGTTAAAAAGACAATCAGAAAACATGACGTTATTATATCGCAGCCATAGTAAAATCCCTGAGCTTTAATAACAGAATGCATGTTTTCTTTCGAGGGTGTAAAAGATAAATATGTGATTTTCCTGACAATACGAAAAGAAAAAATCCACAAAATCGCGCAGGATTTAGTGAAATTCTCGTTTGTGTGATCTTTATCTACATTATAAAGTAAAAACACTATGTCAGTGCCCATGAATTGTGCTCCATAAATTTTAACCCATAAATTGTACTCCCCAAAATTGAAATCCATAAAAAGCAATTTTCAAGCATGAGTATTTTTTAAATATGCTTGCAACCCGATTACAAGATATTAACTCAAATGTTCAAAAACATTGTAAATAATTCAGAATTTGTTTGTTTTCGTGCAATGTTCAATAACTAAATTGGCAAACGAAATTAAAACGCCAAAAATAAAATAAAATAAAACACGAATTTAACAGATATCAAATCAAACTACTCAATATAATCTAATAAGTATATAAAATGAAAATGGGAATTTCGTCCCCGGTGCATATAACTTGAATTCTTCATAACGGATTTCCATGCGACTTGCACTATTAGTTTTCAGGCAAGATTTTAGTGAGTAACATATTGTTTTCCGTTGCTTAGTCATAGAATTATAGGGGAAAGTTATATAATCATCTGAACCCAATTATGAAAGATTAGTCTTATTACCTGAATGAAAAACGCAGAACTATTTTTATCTCTTTAAGTACTGACGATTACTGTAAGTCTTCCGTAATCGGGCTGTGCGCTATTTGGCGTATTCGCATTTTAATGAGTGTGCCTCACACCTATTATGGCGTGCCCTTTTGTTTAAAACAATATGGAATGACTTATGTTTTAAGCAAATATCTGGCATGCAACTCGATTACAAAATACTAATCTGCTATAATGTTTAAGGTGGTTCTGGAGTTCCCTGCTCAACAACGCGAAATTTTCTGACACATTTTTAGACTCATTAAACGTAAAGGCTTAAAATGTGTAGGCCTGACTATTAAAGTGATTTGGAATTGAAATGAGTTTTCCAATTTTTGATAAATAAATTACTTATCTAGTTATGAGCAATTGTGGTCACGTGACGACCGGTTTTTCTCCTTTTTCGCGGTGTTGCATCCGAAATTCAGCTCAAAACACCAACTGTAAGATCATATACCTTTACCAAAAAATAGAAACTATCTTTCGATTACATAGTTTTTAAATAAGAACTTCTTCCAATTTCATGCGTTTCCGAACAAAAATGAAATAAAAAATGTGTCAGAAAGTTGCTCCTTTGGATTTGAGAACAGCCTTAACTAGACGTTTATGAAAAAAACTCACATTTTTAGTTTTAATTTTCGAACTCGCGAAATTTGAAATCAGAAAAATGATGTTCCTTTGACACATTGTGGTATTTTTTTTTCTAACTTTTAAAATTAAAATACTTGTTTTCTTTGGCACGCGTAGCAGAAGTATACGATTTCTCACAATACGGGGGAAAATACTATAAATGTATCTAAATGAGATAGCAGTTACTGAAATTTTATTTGAAAAATTTGAAATTTTATTTGGAAAATTTGAAGTTTTATTTGCTTAAAACTAAAACCTTCACTTTACGTGTAATTACAAGCTTTAATTAAAGAATTAGATCAAGAGGGTTTCCACTCTAAATAAAACTCACTCTTAAACGGAAACTTAAAATTTTCATTAATAGAAATTAAATCTACAATGATTAGATGAAATGATGTCATTTTCCGCAAATTTTAAATCGTGACATCAGTCAAAAATTTTTTTGAAAAGGGAAATAACTTCTCTCTTTTTACTATAAATCACTGAAAATGTTATCAGTGAATCTAAACCAATACAACACTTAGCTATGACGTATAGCTATAAGATATGGCTGTAGTGTACAATCGAAGTAATAAACAAAATATAGGAGCCATTTATTTTTGACTACACGTTGACGACACAAGTTTGACTACGCGTTGAAAAGATTTGATAGAATGTGACGTCATATCTAGCATTTTTTTTCTTTTTCCTAAATTCTTTTTATGAAATGTGACTGTCTGTATTAAAGTACATGCTTGAATTTAAAAAAATACATTAAAATTAAATTAAAAAAGCACACAAATGCTACGTCATTTTACCTCTCTTACAATTAAAGTTTTTATTTTATATATAAAAAAAATGTGCATTTTCTGTTTAGAATGACGTCAATTTCAAAAATGCAAAAATATAGCAAGAAAATCTGAATTTTTAAGAAAAACAAAATACACGCGTTATTGTTATTTTTTTCACATTATTGTGTCATTTTTTAGGGTGTGGCAACAGGAAAGAAACGATTGAATTAGAAAATTTAAAAAGAAATATTTCTACAATGTTAAATTATGGAAAGTGGTAGAAAAATGGATAAATAGTGGTCTGATGATTTGTTAAAGTAGACAGCGATCATTTCCACGTTCTAAAACGTGTTTACATGAAGTTTCGTGCAAATCCGTCAAAAATTGAAGATTTTTATAAAGGACATACACACAGAGAACGGCTTATATATATATATACTAGGGGGACACCGCCCCCCTGCTCGCTACGCTCACCAACCCCCCGCGTAATCGCTTAGCTATTCCATTCGGTATAGCGAAGCAATTCCTATTTTCTAGCCAACTCCAGATTATTGTTTGTGCTTAAAAATAATGTAAATAGTTCAATTAAGCTCTATTCATAAGCTAATATTAGTTTTTGTTGCACTGAAATATCTCAATTTTTTGATTTCCTGCATGCAAGTAAACCCTGTTGTATTTCAATGGGAGTCTATGGAAATTTGGCGAAATACTGGAAATAGCGCTAAGTTGGCGTCACTTTTGGTGACAGAGAGACGGGTCTCCCCTTGGTAACCTCCCTTATAGCGTCATAAAGCTCTGACTAATCAGTTGCATTTCACGGTATCTACGCAGATTTTCATTGTTCCATTTCCAAAGCATTACTTTTTGCAAGGCATACTTAGATACTACTACCGGCAGACCGATTTGCGTTTAATGTATGAAGTTGCTCGCCAGAGGACTCTGATACGCTGCCCAAAACAGATATTTGACTCTGACCGTAACTTCAACGACGAGAACCAATCAAACCGCTCTGGGCAGGGTTCAGAGAATTCCAATGTGTTTACATTTTTTTTTTTTCCGTATAGATATGATTCAAAAGAGTTTAATAAAAATTAACTCTAATCATCAAAAAAAAAAAAAAAAAAAAAAAAAAAAAAAAAAAAGCATTATCATTTTAACAATTATCGGAATAATAAATGGTGCGATCGGAGAATACTTCCAAGGTTACTACTTAATACCAAGTTAATACTAAATACAAAGGTTGCCACCTTAGCGCATTTATTGCCAGGTTGGGGTACATCAGAGTATTCTACGATTCACCCCAATAAATAAAAACATGCATAGTCTAAAAACATCAATGTCACAAATTTATTTGCTATCTTCATTGCTGAAACAATAAAACTAATGGAATTTCTTTTAAATATATTAAAGTACTCATAAAATTCCTTGTAATAATTAATAAATATAATTTATTAACAAATACACTTACATGATTTAATCAAAATTGCTTGGATAACATAAAATATTGCAACGATATTTAAATCTGCGATCACCATTTCTTTCTATGATTAAAAATAAGAAGATTTAATGTTTAAGGAAGATCGTCTTTTTTTTTTTTTTTTTTTTTTTTTTTTTAACTATTATTATTATTATTTAGTTCGGAGGATATCAAACAAACATTTTACGGGTAGCAATAAATTCGTCAAAAATAACTGCTTCAAGCTAGTTATGAGAACTGTAGTTTGATAAAAACCAAATTTTAATTTTAAAACGTGTATATGAACCACAAGCTATTTTTATGTAAACTAGGGGATAGTACCCGGGCTTCCCGGGTTAAAGAATATAGGCGATATCATTTTTTTAAATTGAAAACTAATAAATTTTTTATATGCAGTAATTTTTTTAGAATGCCCACTTACATTAAAAAGGCATTTTTCATATGGAAAATGCGAATTATACAATCAAATAAATTTTTGAAGTTTATCAAAAGCGATATTTTCTTATTAGCCGCATGCTAAGAGTTATTTGCCAAGATTTTGCTACTTATGGCATCCTTTTATATTCTGATAATTTCAGAGCTTATACATGTCTGGTAAATTTGTGTTTTATTTATATTATTTTATTTATTTATTCATAAGGAATTTTTTAATGGATATTAGCCGTAAGAAAATGATGAACTCTTTATTTTGTTTTAAAGGCAATCGGATTAATCTTTCGTAATCGAGCTCCGCGCGATATAGATAAATTAAAAAATATTTCATGCTTTAAAATTGATTTTAAAACCATAGACAATCAGTAAACTGAGATGAACTTTGCAAACAAATTCGATTTGAAAAAAAAAACATACTATTTGGTGATCTAAAAATTTAAATTGTACGATTACATATATGTTAGATTTGTGTTTTCTCAATATTATTCTTTTATTTGTTTATAAAAGAAGTATTAATTTCATTAATTTGTCTTTCACAAATATGTTAGATTGGTGGCTCTTTTAATATTATTCTTTTATTTTTGTTTATAAAGGAAGTATTAATTTCGTTATGCAAAAGTAGTCTGAAACAAATGTTGAAAAATGTTTGTTGCTTTATGTGTAAAATGTTTATTATTATTATGTATTGAAACCGGCACGTGATAAGATAAACTTAGAAAAAATCATGGTTAAAAATTATTTTAGAAAATATAATGCATCAGTCAATGAATGCAGTTTTTAAACAAATTGCATTTGAAAGTAAATTTTTTTCCCTGTGCGACGAAAATTGAAAATGTACGATGGTCAGAAGATTAAAAAATTGCAGTAGCGAAAATTTCAAGACCGAAATTTGATCGTAAAGTGTTGTCATTCGCAAAATGACGTCAGCGTTATGCACAGATATGTTTGTTCTTTATAATGTAGATACTTTATCAGTAAAATATAATAAAGATAAGTTATTAGGATTTGCTTATCAATTGAGGCTCTTATGCCTGTATTGCCGGAATGAAAACAGCAATTTTCACCTTCTCAAATTTTGCATACGCACTTCTCATATCCATATTCATCATTTTTTAAAAATTTGTAATTTGTTTGATCATTTAAAAATCCTTTTAACTCAAAACTTGAAGTCTCGATTGTCAACAACATATTTTATGAGAACAGACGCACTCTTTACTTGAGATTCTAATCTCAATTCCGGAGAGTAAAAATTTCCATAATTTATGTTTTTTAGATGCATTTGTGTTAAAATGTTTAGTTTTATCTAAGAAAGTGATCGTTTTCTTTTAAATATGACTTCATTTTCATATAAATAAGCATTTCGCCTAGTGTCTGAAACTTAGTATCAGTACACATGCAGAAGGAAAAACAATATAGATAATTTATAACGAAAAATGCGTGTTTACAAAAGCAGTATGTCATTTTCCGTTATTATGCCCCTAATATAATATTCTGCTCCTAATAGGATTTTGCGCCACTAAACCCTATAGAACAATTTTTATCAACAATTTTGAATTTTTATCAGAAAATAGCATGAATAAATTTAAAAATACCTCATTATTTCTCTCTTGTCTGCAATAATGAAAGGTATCTAATTTTCATCATTTTGAAGAAATTTCATAAAATGCTTTTAAAATTAAAATATAAAGTGCGGATTAAAAAAAAACAGATAGTGCGGTCACATCTGCAAAGGAAGAACTTTCAGTTTAAAAAAAATATTAGTAAAATTGGTTCTGCAGAAAGATCAGGGCAGATGACTAAAAAAACACACTTGTGTTTTAAATATATAGATTATATAAAAATGGGAAAAATTAAATTAATCAAATTATGTTATTTTGATAAAATTATAGTAGAATAGCTAAAGAATAGCATTAAAATTAATTATTCTAGAGAATTTTTGACAAAAACTTCAGGAACATGATATTATTTTAAACCACGAATTATTTGTTTGCTTGTGTAACTCGTCGAAGCAAATCCATCCAGGCGAGAGTCATCATTTTCGGTAATATAAATCGCTATTATTTGCATGTCACCTCTCTTTTATAAAGACTCTAAATTTTTGTAAAACATTGTGTTTTATCAGTGTGTGATTTCGATTACATTATTTTTAAAAGTGAAGCAATTTCACCTGTGAAGAATTTCAAAGTAGCTGCACTGTGAAAATGACGCACTTCTACAAAACACAATTCAGGTTTAAGAATTAAAATACACGCACGCTTTTTTTATAAAATGACGTCATTTGCCTCGGCTAAAACAATCCATTTTTACAATCGAGTCTCAGACTTATGGCATCATTATCAAGGAATAACATCAATATTCTTGACATAGCCCATATTTTATTTTAATTTTTTTTCAGGTTTTATGAGAAAATGGCAACAAAAAGATACAGTATCTCCTGTTTTTGACTATTTTCCGTTTACTTTCAATGACTTTCAATAGAAATGAGGTACTTTTGTTGCCACAGTAAGAAAAATGGTACTAAAAACTACAATAAAATTAATATCTCAAAAATAAATTGAGATACAGCTTTCAAACAAAATGCATTTAAAAGAGCATTTTTTTCCTTATACGACGGTGTAAAAATTTTAAATGTGCGATGTTTAGAAGTTTAAAAATTTGCAGTAGAGAGAATTGCAAAACCAAAATTTTATTTCAAATTTCAAAATGTTGCCATTCACAAAATGACGTATGCGTTACGCACAGATATGTTTGTCCTTTATAACATAGATACGGGAGATTCAAAAAAGAAGGTACTTGTTAGTTATCCCGTCGACCAAATTACTATCGTCAAATTGTAAGATTAAATGCCAATAATGGTTGATCGTAAATGTCGCATTCACTTGACAACACGTGTTTACTTCATCAAGTGATTTTTATTTCGACGTTTTATTTGTATTTTTATTAATGTTATACTAATTTATTTGTTCTTTTGTCATTTAAAATAAAAATGATGTCAATTTGTATAATTTGGCGGGTGGTTTGGCGATTTATATAATTTGGCGAAATTGGTCGACGGGATAACTAACAAGTACCAAAAAGGATAACAGAATGAACCAAACGATCAAGTAAACAATAAGTAATTTAGCTAATCTTAAAAGTATGTGAACGCTAAAATACTACAAGCTGTGTAAAATATCCTTTTAAAACGAAGGAAATTGAAGAATATAAGTATTTAATTTAGGTACAGATGTCATATTCGCCCCATATTGGCGCGATTTTTTTCTGTCGCCAATATCATATAGGCAACGGGTACTTAACTTGCGCCAAAGTGTCGTTATTTTGCTTGATGTGGTAACCCGGATTATGTTGTTTATGCTGTTGATGTTTTTGCCAAATTGGCAACCGAAAAAAATCGCGCCAATATGGGGCGAATATGACATCTGTACCTTAATTTATTATTCTGAAAATACGATCAATGATTCTGAAACTTCGACGATGAGAAACAAGCCGCTACCTGGTAATAAATGTAAATTGGTATAAATGTAAACAAAAAAGAGCACGTTGTGATGTTTTGGTTCAGGGTTTGAAGCTGAATCCGACTTCACTTTTTCGACGGTTTTCGGCGAAATGCGTGGGCCGTATATATCATTGTAGGCTGTGCTTTTTGGTACTTTTCCGTTATACGGACAGAATTATCGCCAAGCGCAATAGTTGGCGCAAAATGAAAATCACGTGAATTGAAACATTTGAAAAATAAAAGAAAAACATTGTCGATAGTAAAGTGAGCATTTTAAAAATATAACATTTGAAAATTACAGAATTTTACGAACTATTTTATTAAATCACAAATATATAATTAAAATAAGTGAACAAATAACTGTTATACAATAAAGTAATAAAATAAAAAAATCATATTAAACTGCTGCCATAAAATTACAAATCTCTTTGGCACAGATGTCATATTCGCTCCATATTGGCGCGATTTTTTTTTCGGTTGTCAATTTGGCGAAAACATCAACAGCATAAACAACATAGGTACAGATGTCATATACGCCCCATATTGGCGCGATTTTTTTCTGACGCCAATGTCATATACGCAACGGGTATTTAACTGGCGCCAAAGTGTCGTTATTTTGCTTGATATGGTAACCCGGGAATAGATGTCATATTCGCCTTATATTGGCGCGATTTTTTTCTGTCGCCAATATCATATAGGCAACAGGTACTTAACTTGCGCCAAAGTGTCGTTATTTTGCTTGATGTGGTAACCCGGATCATGTTGTTTATGCTGTTGATGTTTCGCCAAATTGGCAACCGAAAAATATCGCGCCAATATGGGGCGAATATGACATCTGTACCGTAACCCGGATGTTGCTGTTTATGCTGTTGATATTTTCGCCAAATTGGCATCAGAAAAATATCGCGTCAATATGGGGCGTATAAGACATCTGTGTCACAACATAATCCGGGTTACCACATCAAGCAAAATAACGACACTTTTGCGCCAGTTAAGTACCCGTTGCGTATATGACATTGGCGTCAGGAAAAAATCGCGCCAATATAGAGCGAATATGACATCTGTGCCATATCTTTTAGCATTGCAGTAAACCTTTCATTTTTTGAATGAAGACGTCGCCACATAAACTCTATGAGATACGACTCTAAATGATGACGAACTGTTCCCCGATGTCTTTTGTTGCGCCATTTTGCGATGCTCCATAATCTCTCAACATTTTGAGTATGACATCCAGTATTAGGGTCGACAAAATTGTATTTGTGATTTACTGTGAAATGATCATAACCAGCACTTCGCAGTTCATCTGTTTAATATCCTTTCCAGTAATCTGTATAAATAATACTTCCATCAGCTACATCGTTTTCTATTGCCGCCATTAAAGTTTTAGCTGTGCGATCGGAAATAGGAGTAAGGAAACATCCCCGTGTTTCACGGCATAAACCATCTAACAACCATTGAGGAGGAAGAACACGCCCTACATTGCTTTTTCTTCTGGTAAAAAGACTTTCATCTACTTCTATAATTTTGTTAGGTCCACCGATTTTTCTATTTGGTCGTGAACATAAAGCATTTGCACAAACTTCTCTAAAATAACTATTCCAGTCCACTGTTGTGTTGTGGTTCATATCAAGTTGCAGCCCACAAAGCTCAATCGATGTCAACTCTTGGCACCATAAATATATAAACCTCAAAGCATTAATAAAAGACAACCGCGATCCTTCAAACCATGTTTTTTGTCGGGCACAGAGGTCATATTCGCCCCATATTGGCGCGATTTTTTTCGGTTGCCAATTTGGCGAAAACATCAACAGCATAAACAACATAATCCGGGTTACCACATCAAGCAAAATAACGACACTTTGGCGCCAATTAAGTACCCGTTGCGTATATGACATTGGCGTCAGAAAAAAATCGCGCCAATATGGGGCGAATATGACATCTGTGCCTCTTTGTCGTATTCCTACGCTTTCTTCGCATGATCGTAAGCTACATCTCCATTTCGGATTTCCAGAACTCATCCATAATTTCATTTCATGGTTGTTTGAATACAACCTTTTATTATGCAGAATTCCAAATTTCTGAAACAGTTTTATCGCAACTTTCTCATCATCTGGTAATTGACAAATGGTAAAATCAATCTCAGCGTCAGCAGTAAAAGTAAATTATAATTTTATAAAAAAAAAGCATTTTTATTTCGAATAATAGCAAATTAAAAAGCTTTCCAAGGTGAAGGTTAAATAATAATCATTCACGTAATTCACGTTTCATAAATAACAAATCACAATATTTCGCATGGCTTACACGAAAATTCCTTTTTCACGATAAGGGCTGAAATAATTGGCGCATTAGGATACATTTTCGTATGCTGTCCGTATAACGGAAAAGTACCCTTAATTTTGGCAAAATACTGGAAATAGTGCCAAGTTGGCGTCACTTTTGGCGACAGAGAGACGGGTCCCCCATTGGTAACCTCCCTTATAGCGTCATAAAGCTCTGACCAATCAGATGCATTTCATGGTATCTACGCAGATTTTTTATTGGTCCATTTCCAAATCAAAACTTTTTTATATATATAGAAGGATAACCTATGTTTTTGCCGAATTTTCAACGCTTCACGATATTTTTGCAGAGTTTTTTTCACTAAAAACAGTGATTTTTTTATCGCTTTTTGTGCAAATAACACATTTTTTTTTTTTTTTACTTTTGATGATTAATATATACAAGCAACGCGTATCTCTCTATCTCTCTATTCTAAAAAAAAGTAACTACCGCTGTCACCGCCGCCGCCGCCGCCGCCGCCGGTTTTGAATATTTTGTGACCAGAGGTCTTTCTTCGTTAATATTGAGAAAAATAATGCATACAAAAATATGAAAATCAGTGGTTTTATACAGAAATGTTTGATAAACACGCTGATGCAGACAGTTTTCAAATCGAAGAATTATTTTAAGAGATATTTAATGCTAAAGTTGGACAAAATCGTTCCACTAAAAAAGTTTTATAGCAGCAAAAACTATACAATGCAGTGTAATCATTTTTAGATCATTTTATGCGTTAGAATTTGCCGGAGTGCAGATTGCATTAATTTTTTTATTTTGACTCATTTTTTCAGGCTTTATTTCTATTTTAAATTCAAATTTTCAGCATTTCTAGAGATATTTTTTACAGATTTCAGAAAATTGTACTAATTTAAACAGTTGCCAACTGTATAAAAAGCGCAAGCAATAATGTTTGCTTCAAATTAAAAATTTATTTACACGTGACTATTATAAACAGGAAAATAACTTTCAAATTAGAATTAAATAATTATGTATAAAAAGCAGGAACTTATTAAAAATTACGTCATACAAAGTACACACGTGAATTTTAAAAGAGAAAGGATATTGTAAAATAATAAATTCATTAACATGCGTTAGAAGTCTTAGGAGAAATTACGTCATATTTACATCACATTATAGTTATTACATAAAATGAACACAAAATAATATTGCATAAAAGTTTAAATTTAGAAATTGCGCTAGACATTTATTTAATATTTTGAGAGGATATTTTCAACTATTTTTGTTAGGAAACCGCAAATAATATTTCATTGCTAACAAAAGTACTTTCACGCGATTATTTAAAAGAGAAAGAATAGCTTGGTAAAAATTACGTCAGATTAAAACCGATTAATTTAAAATGTCTCATTTAAAAGAACTTTCTTTTTGCTTTGTTAAAAAATACCAGGAGACAAAGACTCTGTTTACTTAATTCCTTTTATATTAGCTTATTTTGAAATGTTGTTACACGTGTCTACGTCATCAAGTTATTTTTATTTCGACGTTTTATTTGTATTTTTATTAATGTTGTACGAATTTATTTGTTCTTTCGTTATTTAAAATAAAAATTATGTCAATTTGTATAATTTGGCGAGTGGTTTGGCGATTTATATAATTTGGCGAAATGGGTCGACGGGATAATCAAGTAGTACCGCAGCGGATTTGGCGTTAAAATTCCCCAATCAAAGAGAAATGAATAGAAATTCGTTTATAGGGAGATCGCCACTGTTTTTTAAATTATAATTCAATCTTTCGAAATCTTTTTAACCCCTTCGGGACGGGAGCCTTTTGCGAAAATTTTAATATTTTGTCACCGTTCTTTTTAAAACAGAAATTTGTGTCTTCGTGAATCGAGAAAATGCGCTGATTAAATAAGGCAGATTTTACAGTAAAATTTTACTGGTGAGAAAAAACAAGGATTCTGAGCGCTTCATGCGGCACGTATACGTGCCGCTCGTCCCCAAGGGGTTAAAGCCGATCAAATTAGCGTGCATTTAGAGCCTGCGGTGTCTGGACGGGGGTTGGCGAGCGTAGCTCGTAGGGGGCCGAGCCCCCTAGTTCTAAAAAAAAAAGTAACTTACACTGTCACCGTCGCCGCCGGTTTTGAATTTTTTGTGACCGGAGGTGTTTCTCCGTTAATATTAAGAAAAATAGTGCATATAAAATTTGAAAATCGGCGGTATTATAGAGAAATGTTTGATAAACACGCTGATGTAGACAGTTTTCAAATCGAAGAATTATTTTAAGAGATATTTAATGCTAAAGTTGGACAAAATCGTTCCTTTAAAAAAGTTTTATAGTAGCAAAAACTTTACATAGGAATTAATTCATTTTTAGATCATTTTATACGTTAGAATTTCCCGGTGTGCAGACTGCATTCACTTTTTTAATTTGACTCATGTTTTGAGGTTTTATTTCTATTTTAAATTCAAATTTTCAGCACTTCGAGAGATATTTTTTACTTGTTTTAGGAAATGGTATTAATTTAAACTGTTGCCAACTGTATAAACAGCGCAAATAATAATGTTTGCTTCAAATTGAAAATTTATTTACACGTGATTATTATTAACAGAAAAAAAACTTTCAAATTAGAATTAAATAATTACGTGTGAAAAGCAGCAACTTATTGAAAATTACTTCATAAAAACTATATTTACACGTGAATTTTATAAGGATATTGTAAAATAATAAATTCATTAACATGCCTTAGAAGTCTTAAATAGGAGAAATTACGTCACATTTACGTCACATTACACTTATTACGTAAAAGGAACAAACAATAATATTGCAAAACAGTTTAAATTTAAAAATTGCGCGAGACATTAATTTGATATTTTGAGATTATATTAATAAGATTAATATAAATTTTATTGAACGCGTTTAGATTACTTTCGAGCGATTATTTAGTAATGTAATAAAAATAAAAAAGATTGCAAACTGAAAATGAAGTGTCATCAACAAAAAATATGATTTGAAAGAGAAAAATCTGTGAAGCAGAAAATTAAGAAATTGCTTAAATGGTTTAGTTAAGATTCGTTAACCTTCTGTGTCGTTTCCGTCAAAAGAAGGCATTAGTATTTGTAAAATATATTTGCATTTTGATGCAGATTTGCTTATTATATTAGCTTATTTTGAGCTGTTTAACTGATTTTATTTAATCAAAGACGAAAACAGCCATTGTATCTTTTAACAGCAGCTTATTTTTCCTTAAAATTCTCCATTTGTGAAGCAGAAAATAAAGAAATTGCTTAAATGGTATAGTTAAGATTCGTTAACCTTCTGTGTCGTTTCCGTCAAAAGAAGGCATTGGTATTTGTAAAATATATTTGCATTTTGATGCATATTTGCTTATTATATTAGCTTATTTTGAAATGTTTAACTGATTTTATTTAATCAAAGACGAAAACAGCCATTGTATCTTTTAACAGCAGCTTATTTTTCCTTAAAATTCTCCATTTGTGAAGCAGAAAATAAAGAAATTGCTTAAATGGTATAGTTAAGATTCGTTAACCTTCTGTGTCGTTTCCGTCAAAAGAAGGCATTGGTATTTGTAAAATATATTTGCATTTTGATGCATATTTGCTTATTATATTAGCTTATTTTGAAATGTTTAACTGATTTTATTTAATCAAAGACGAAAACAGCCATCGTATCTTTTAACAGCAGCTGATTTTTCCTTAAAATTCTCCAATCGAAGAAAAATGAATGGAGACCCATTTATAGGGACATCGCCACTGTTTTTTTAAATTATAATTCAATCTTTCAAAATCTTTTTAAAGCCAATCAAATTAACGTGCTTTTAGAGACTGCGGTGTCTGAACGGGTGTTGGCGAGCGTAGCTCGTAGGTGGCCGAACCCCCTAGTTATATAAAAAGCAAAAAAAATTAATGTACAAACAAAATAGCACTTTTAAAGCTGCACGTGTTTCACAACGAATAATAATTTTTTAACTACTCCAAAATTTTCCGAACAACTGCACGCTTGCTATGAGCCACATGGACTTGCGAGAGCCTATCGCAGTTTGATTTGTTGTGACTGCGAACGCATCCAGTTGAAATTCATCTTAAGATAGCTTTCGCGAGGCACTTCAACGCGGTTTACGCTTGGCTTGTATAGTAAGTCAGTAAATGGATCTTCAGCGCGGCACTGCAAGCTTAGCTTTACTGGCACTCGCGTTTAACATTCCCTGTTGTCTGGCAAGTAGAAAGTGTCAACAAAAGTGTCTGTCATTTTCAAAGTATTTTTTTTTTCTAAGCAGAAATATTATTCTGCTTTAATCTCAGCGTGCCTCAAATACCTGTTTTAGGTAGTCATAAAATACCACTTGACACGTGTCTGGAACAGTTTTTGGGTCGACTAAAGTGTCTGGCTTTTATACTTTTTATTCCATTAAATACTAAATTTGAAGGTATTAAAATTTCAAAATGCCTCAAGGATATTTTTTTGAAACGAAAGTTTTGGAAATTTAAAAATTCAGGGATCGGCTAAGTGCCACGATCCTTCAGTCAGACATTCCATTTTGTATTCAGGCATTGCAAAAGAAGTGTTACACAAATTTTCATGGTACCGCAAATGCCTACCCTAAAATGTTTAACAACTCTCCTGCTAATAGGCCTAGTAGTCAGGAGCCTACACCCCATTTCGAAGAGCTGCAAGTGGCAATTTTGTAGTCGTTTTATGACGCGTGACGGTTACTTTTTTTCATTATTTACCTTTATAGGAAATATGTAATTGCACTTTCTGTTAAGTATAAAGCAATATATTGATTTTTTTTTATTATAACAATCTATATATATTTAAAACACAAGGCTGTTTTTCAAGTCGTTTGTCCTGAACTTTCTACAGAACCGACTTTGCTATTTTTTTTTCCTTAATGACAGCTGTTCATTTGTAGATATGCCCGCACCAGCTATTTTTTATTTTTTTTAATATTCCCATTTGGACTGTACTTATATAACTTTATCAACTTTTTTGGCAATTTTGAACACCCTTTCTCCCCTTTCGATATCATTTCTCGAACACCCACCACCACCCTCCGAATGATGTCGTTATCAGTGTCTAAAAATTCTTTTTGTTTTTACAGGTTTTTTTTTCTTTTTTGGATGCGCTTGCAATAATACACAGGTATGGTTATAAGTTTATTTTTCGCATACTTTACTGATTTAAATGAAGGGAAGAAGTTAATAAAATATCCCTATAATATATCAAATAACACTTTAAAGAAATACTATTTAAATTTCCAACGATTCAGAAATTCTGGTAGGTGGTTCGAATAAAAATAAAACATGCTAAGTTGGCAATATGATATGGGATTTTTTAAAACTACTAAACTGTGCATTTCCCAATTATTTTATTAATTTAATAATCTTACTCAAAATTGCTGATTTAGTTATTGATGAAAAGGATCTTTTCTGATTTAAAGTTAATAAAATTCTGCCTTATATCCGCTCTTGTCCCAGATCGACTATGTAGGTTTGTAACATTAGAGCAACAGAAAATAAACTGCTAAATGTTATGGATGTTTAAGTTGATGTTAATGTTGAAACAAATTGTTTAAGCAGACTATAAGGCTAGTCCATTTTTACTTTCTTCTACATACACAAGAAGAAAGCATTGGATTCATGAAGGTTTTCAGCATCTATTCATGATGGATTTGGGATATCTTGAAAGCGATTTGATTATTTTTGGAAAATGGCTTTCTGCCTGTTAGTCTGTGTAGGACACAAATTTTGTGCCCACTCTATCTCAAGAAATAATGCATGGTATTTAACCAAACTTCAGATTCTGTTACATATTGACATAATTTGAAGCTGGTTGGTTTTAGGTGTATATCTCCCAAAAGGTGGCGCTGCTATGTTGTGTTATCCACGATTTCCGTGATAGTTATATCGCGGCATTTATGAGATGGAATTTCATCAAACTTCATAACAGGTGGCGCTGTTCTGCTGTGTTTTTCACGATTTCCTTGATAGCTATATATCAGCATTTATGGGATGGAATTTCACACAATTTAATATAAAGACATTTATTAAAAATTATGTTATTTCAGTTTTGCGTTTGTTCAGTCAACAGAAGCAATTGCTGTGCTATGTTTTTTAATATTTCCGTGATAACAGTATCTCGGCATATAGGGATATAATTTCTCCAAATTTAATATGTAAGCTATTTATTAAAAATTATCTTGATGGAATTTTGACTTTATTCACTCAACATGGGGCGCTGCTATGCTATATTATTACATTGAATATTGTAGCTATATCTTAGTTTCTAATGAGTTTTAACGCACCAAATTTTGTATTTGAAGTTATTGATAAAAAATATATTTGTTTTTCCAATCTGTAGAAAATTTTGTGACAGCCATAGTATACTAGTTTTTATCTTCTTATACGTTTTAGGATAGCAACGATGCTGTTAGGATTTTATTTTTAAGGCCTTTTCTTCAAAGAATAAATACAGTTGAACCTCTATTTAACGAAATCGCTAAATCCCGGGAAAAAGTTCGTTATATGGAAAATTCGTTAAATAGAGATTCACCTTTTAAAATACTTTAAACTACATAAAACAGATTTTAAATTCATAAACACTAAATATTTTTACTAGAAGTAATTAATCACATTTCTTTTAATAAATTATATCGATTTGTTTTATTTATTTTACCCACCAATATCCATCATCAATTCATTTTTTCTATGGGTTTAAATCTTTGAAATCTGCAAGGAAAACAAAACATTGTCCGGGAATGCACAGTGTACTTTCTGTTTAAAGTAAATAGTTTTACAATAAAATTAACGAATTTTAATGACATTATCGTATTTATTATTATTATAACAAATAATTTTAACCATACATTAACATATGCGCCCTTAAATTTAATTTCTGAAAAACTCTGTTAATTCTGCCTGAGTTTTTTTCTTTTAAAAAGTGCTTTCTCTCATAATACGTTTCGCATCTTTGCAATGCACCAAAAACCCCTTCATGCGTATTTTCTTCTAACTATAATCCGCGTCGAATTGTTTCATGTGATTTTAGCATTTCATCATACGAAATTTTGTTCATTCCTGGATCATAATCATTTCCATCATCATCATATTCGTCTTCATCGCAATTCATTGCTGTATTGTTTTTATTTTTCACACTGTCGAAAATATTCAATTCGGATAGTCTTTCCGAGGTCTCAGTTTCAGAATAAGTGAAATACAATCATCAATCAGTACATCAGGGTTAATTTTTTTTTTCTTATCTATATCCATATTTTTTAAAATTACTCTAGGGAATTATCATCTTCGTCCTCCGTACGTACCGAATTCTGACTGCTGACAATGAACGCGCCTTGTAAAACCAGTTCAAGGCCATTGAATATCATAAAATGTGTTTAAAGAAAGAATAAGTTTGAAATGTCCAGAAATATTTTGAGAAATGGGGAGAAAAAAAAAATTAGATCACAAGAAAAAGTTTGTTAAATAGAGATGCACTTCGCTATTTGGAGGTTATTTTACGAAGAAATTCGCAAAATGTTCTTGGTTCCAAGGAAAAGTTTGCAAAATAGAGAAATGCGCAAAATAGAGGTTCGTTAAATAGAGGTCCGATTGTAAAATCATATATAATTATTATGCATACTAAATTTTTAGAGTAGGTTATTGTTTTTGCCGAACTTGCATATACTTTGACAATATTTTAATGTTTATTTTATGAGAAGTATTTCAAGTTTTGATAATTCCCTTTAAGCATTTGTTTTCTTTATAAGTCCCACTAACATGTTACGTATGCCAAATGTTCTGTTCTGTTTGTCACTTATTGTGAGAAAAACATATATTTTAAGAAGAAAAATATAGCTTTTGATACTAATAATACTATTACCTCTCCGGCTTTTACAGAAAACATGTTATTTTCTTATGGATTAAGGAAAAGCTTTCTATTCGATCTGGCTAACAGGAAATGACAGTATAGTCAAAAGGATTATAATAGCATTAAACATTATACTTATGACAATGCTTAGTATTAATGTCAAGTTCTGAGATGAAAAAATAAATACTGGAAACAACTTTGAATTCATACATCCAATTCTTACAGATTTACTCTTTTAAAAGATGCATTTAAATTTCCAAAGTAAGCAAAAGGAAAACATTACGAACGGATTTCCTTTTTAAAAATTCTGATCTAGTTAAGAAAGAGTACTAAAGAGTGATTTCAGGAAAAATTCCTGAAACTTAAAATTCAGTACTTTACTAACTACATTATGTATAGAAAGGAATAAAAACCTTACGTAAAGCATAAATTATGAAACGCTTTCCAATGTATTCAAAATACTGTAACAAATTTCACCGTTTAATAATCTTGTCATGTTTTATGTTTCCATTTATTAGGTATCGATGACAGCACCAAAATTCTCTCCTAATTTCATGAAACTTGTAAAGTAAATATATTCTGTTCTGTTCTGTTCTGTCATGTGATGCCTGGTAAACAGTGTAGTTTGTTTCCATTGTTTATTAAATGTGTACATATATCAGTGCTACCTCTTCATTGTCTATTAGTGATGATAATTAATTAATTAGTTATAAAAGATAGTATAATGGCGACGATGGATAAAAATGAAATACTTTCACCGATAAAATTTGATAGAAAATAAGTGAGCCGAATGAAAATGGTTCAGGTTCTGATTTCAAGCACTACATTTGATCTGTGTTATACTTCAAATAATTCATCATCTTTACCGTGGTGGTAAGTAAGTGATAACTTACGTTTACTTTTACTTTTCTTCTCTTTTGCTGCATTTAATAAAGTAAAATGTTTACCCATTTTAAAGAGCCTGATGAAAAAGTGGAATCGTTCACAAGTTACAGGAAACGATTGGAACAAAATTTTGTTCTGCGCGATATTAAAGACGAAAAAAATATTCCTTGTCTTTTATCTTACATGGTAACGAAATTATATTGTTTATTATGTGATTTATGCGTATCTAGAGACTGTGAATCATTAAAATATTCTCAGATTGTTGATATTTTGCTTAAACACTTAAGCCCCGCCCTCAACAAATTTATTGGGCGTATAAAATTTAGAAAATATTTTCAAAATGAAACAATCAATTCAAGATTTTGCTGCTAGATTAAAAAAGGGTACGGCCTTTTGTTCATTTACAGGTGATACTTTAAATGAAAATTTACTTGAACAGTTTCTGCGTAGTCTGAAAAATAAAAGCATTCAGAATAAATTGATAATTGAAGTTGATAACTTAACTTTTGAAAAAGCTGTTGAAAAAGCTTTAGCTTTATACAATGTAGATATTTAAATTGCTGAAATTAAGCATAAAAATTTCAATGTATATAAAATTTCAAGTACTAAAAATGTACAAAATAAGAAATTACAAAATTGTTCTCAAAAACAGAATATCAACAATCATATAAATACTACACATTCTGATGTGAATAAAAATAAGTTAAAAGTGTTATAGATGTGGAAATTCCTCACATTTAGCAAATGTATGGACATTTATATAAATGTTACTTGCAACCTTTGTAAAAAATAGGGCCACTAAAGTAAAGTGTGTAAAAGTACAAATTCTCAAAAACAGGCTAATTCTTTAAATACAGTAAATGTGTTAACTGTTAAATATGATAAAGGATCAAATCCTATTAAGTTGTCTGTTTTAATTGAAAACAGGAGCTGATATGGAATTAGATAATGAATCTAGAATTTCTGCAATTCCTTTAACCATTTATCTACTGACGGTACTTATAAGTACCATTAAAATAATTATTATAAAATTCATTTAATACATCGATTAGTTATAATACTGTTTAGAATGAGTTATAGATGCATTACTTTATCTCGTTCCAAAAGCCTTATTGGTTACACAAAACAAAAATTTTTCTAAAAGGATGATTTCTTTTGCCTTTGCATGTTTTCAGCTTTCTTGGCGTTGGGGTAGGGGGGGGGGATTTTTCAACTCGGAAATATTCCTATTGTAAGAACATTATATTTCTACATTTCCTAATTCTACAAAATACTAAGAAAAATATTTAAAATAAAAGATTTGAGTGGGGTTATAAATATTGCACATAAATTCAACTTTAATTAATCCTTCTAAATCCTTCGGTCCTTCTAAAATCCTTCTAAAATTTATTAAATGATTATGTAAATCTTCTAATGTAGTTTCAAAAATTCACGAAAAATGCTTTAGAAGATAAAATTTTCATGAATTCATAATTCATTACATAAAGGGTTAAAACGATTTCGCAGAATTTTTCCTGATTATATAATTTTTCCTCCTGATGTTCAGTTAAAAACTGCAACTGGTGAAATTTTCAAACCTATAGGTTACGTTGAAGTAAATGTTATTTATGAAAATAAAACAAGAAAGGTAAAGTTGTATCTGATAAAGAAAATAATTTTCCATTATTATTTGGCAGAGATTGGGTATCTGAATTTGATATTTTCCCAAATAATTTAAAATCTGTATACGTAAATGAAATTATAAATTATTCTGATAAATTACAAGCTTTGTTCCATGATTTTTCTGAATTGTTTACTGATAAGGTTGGGGAAATTAAAGGTTTGCAGGCAGAACTTTATCTTGAAAAAAGGTGCTACAGCCATATTTTGCAAATCTAGGACTGTTACTTATGCACTACTTGCAGCAGTCAATGAAGAATTACAAAGGTGGTTACAAGACGCAGGTAGTATTAAACCAATTACAAACAGCAAGTGGGCAACTCCTATAGTTCCAGTGGTAAAACCTAATGGGAAAATTCGTTTATGTGGTGACTTTAAAGTAACATTAAATAAATTTCTGAAAGTTGAAAAGTATCTTTTACCTAAGATAGAAGATATGTTAGCTATATTAGGTGGTGGTGTACAATTTACAAAAATTGATTTAAATCAAGCTTATCTTCAGTTACCTGTAGATTGAACTGAATTTTTATATTATAAGTATTTATTTTTATATTTTATAATACCTTAAGTATGATTTAAATATATTCCACATATTTATGTAATTTGAATATTTAAAAAGTTTTGATTACTTACATTAATTTACATTAATTAATTTTGAAATGACGATGGGCATTTTAAAAGATATTAGACTCCTAAGTGAAAGAATATATTTCTTTCACTAATTTGTTAAAAATAAATGATCTAATTTGTCTGAATATTTTTCGAAATTGAAGATTCATTTTTATTTATTTATTTTCTTATGGGTGTAAATGTGACCTTTAAAATTTCAGAAAAAAATGAAATATATTTTATTTATAAACAGAAAATTTCGACATTGGCCCTACGAGTATCGACCTGAGGACCTTCAGGTCCGCAGTCCCGAGCTCTAACCATTAAGCCAAGTTGAGTGAAATAAAGCGAATGGAATTAAGATTATGTTTCTTTCTAATGCGTACTGGGCTTTGATGACTGAAATAGCTGGGATTTTTATGAGAGTGTGATGCGATTTTTAATCAATAACTTAACTAATAATTATAAACTTAAAATTCTGAGTCTCAGGTATATTAGGAGAGGCCCTGGACTATTTACACAAAGCGTTTCAGCCTCGCACGGGCCACAAATTTCGCTAGCCATCGCAGACACACAGACAGACAGACTCACAGAGCAAAACTTTCTTTTATTAGTGTAGATATATATATATATACCCTACCCATCTTCCGAATATTATTTTGAATTTATATGCGTATTTTATACATGAAGTATCGTACTTAATAAGTTCTTCCAGGTAACTGGACATTTTTCTGTTATTAAAGTTACAACGTCAAAATATTTTTAATGTAATTTTATTCGATGCTATTATTGTATTAAAATATCTGTTTTGTTTAAATTATTAAAATATGGTCCTTAGGTGATATTAAATACTAAAACTTAGTTTCATTAATAAGAGTCGATTTAAAAAATTATATAAATAAATTAAATATTAAAACTTAGTTTCATTAATAAGAATCTATGTAAATAAATCCAGAGTAACTGATAATACATTAATAAAGACAGAAGCAAAATTCTTAAAAAGAACGAAGATCGAACCCGTAAACTTGAGCTTACTACACGGAAACTCTATTATACCATATCGCCAAACTGGATTCAATAAAACAGCTGTATTACTTACTAGACAAGCTCATACAAGGATTTGGCGCTGGCGCTATTTCATTCCTGACCAACACCTATTTTGATTACTGACAATAGAATGCTGACAATACATGTGATGCGATTCCACCAAAATAAAGCAGTATATATAGATGAATAGACATTTTAATTATAGAAATAAAAATAATAAAAGTTATTTATATATCCTTCTATATATAAAAAAAAGTTTTGATTTGGAAATGGACCAATGAAAATCTGCGTAGATATTCCGGGTAGATCCACATCCAATTTGAATGCTTAAGCATGGCCTTTCATCGTTAATATTAAAAAAACTGTTGCATACAAAAATATGAAAATCGGCGGTATTATAGAGAAATGTTTGATAAACACGCTGATGCAGACAGTTTTCAAATCGAAGAAATATTTTAAGAGATATTTAATGCTAAAGTTGGACAAAATCGTTCCATTAAAAAAGTTTTATTGGAGCAAAAACTATACATGAGCATTTAATCATTTTTAGATCATTTTATACGTTATAAGTTCCCGGTGTGCAGATTGCATTTATTTTCCTTATTTGACTCATTTTTTGAGGTTTTATTTCAATTTTAAATTCAAATTTTCAGCATTTCGAGAGATATTTTTTACAAATTTTAGAAAATGTTATTAATTTAAACTGTTGCCAGTTGTATAAACAGCGCAAACAATAATGTTTACTTCAAATTAAAAATTTATTTTACACGTGACTATTATAAACAGAAAATATAAAAAGCAGGAACTCATTGAAAATTACGTTATAAAAACTATAATTACACGTGAATTTTAAAAGAGACAGAATATTGTAAAATAATAAATTCATCATGCGTTAGAAGTCTTAAATAGGAGAATTTACGTCACATTTACGTCACATTACACTTATTATATAAAATGAACAAAAATTAATATTGCAAAACAGTTTAAATTTAAAAATTGCTCGAGACATTTATTTGATATTTTAAGATGATCATAACATATCATTTCTAACAAAAGTATTTTTGTGTGAATATTAAAAAGATAAAGAAAAGTTTGGTGAAAATTACGTCAGATTATAATTGTTAGATTCAAATTATAATTCAATTTTCCGAAATATTTTTAAAGCCGATCAAATTATCGTGCTCTTAGAGTCTGCGGTGTCTGAACGGGGGTTGACGAGCGTAGCTCGTAGGGGGCGGAGCCCCCTAGTATATTAAAATGTAATGAGAAAAAGAACTATTAATGTTCGGGCTGGCATAATAAAAACGAAACTTCTGGAAGAAAAAAATATTTTTTTTTAAAGAAAATTGCGAAAATATTAGAAAAAAAAATGTGTTTATATCAACAATGTAAACATTTCTGAACCTAAAAACAGCGTTTTGACATTTGAAATCCACCGAAGTGGAGATTGCTATGAGGCCTATAGCTATAATGGCTGTCGCCTCGAATGACCCTTTATTTTATACACAGAGAAAATTACACAAACCAGACGTAACAATTTCATCAATATACAAGGACAAGATAGCATAAGGAAATTTAGAACACAGAGAATTACAGCCGGGAGCTCCACAAAGAGTGCAACAGAGCCAGCGAGAGTCGAACCCACAAACCTTCTACTCTCTCAAGCGATTAGCGGCGTGCTGCCTTAACCCATGGAGTAAAAAGATAGATGGAGATGCAATATGCCGTAAAAACGGTTTGTAATATGATGCGAGTTATCGCTCAAATTTAAATGCCCTCATTCGGCCCAAACCATGGAGGAAACACATAGATTGAGATGCAGTATGACGTAAAAACGGTTTGCAATATGATGCGCGTCATCGCTCAAATTTAAATGCCATCATTCGCCCAAAACAAAACATGTACGTGGAACAGGGACCGAATTCTTTGACATCACGCGTGCATTTTTTTTTCTCTAAATTAAAATGATCTTCTTAAGTTTAAGCATTCTGAAGTAGCATTGCATTGTATTATGAATTAAAAACTGTATTACTAAAAGTTTTCTTCTTTTTTTTTCCGAAAACACATGGTTGTGATTGGGCCACATGTAGCGGATCTCAGGGTTACATTTTTGGCGTCACCACAAGCCACCACACTTCATTTCTATTCTTTCTCTTTACTCTATGGGCCAAACGAAACAAGCACGTGGAACATGAACCAAATTCTTTGACATATTCATATTCCGTGCATTTTTTTCTCTAAACGAAAATGATCTGCTTATATTTAAGCATTCTAGAGTAGCATTTCATTGTGTTATGAATTAAAAACTGTATTACCAGAAGTTTTTTTCTTTTTTTCGAAAGCACGTGATTGTTTTGGGGCCGAATGTAGCGGATTTTAGGGTTACATTTTTGGCGTCATCTCCAGTCACCACACTTCATCTCTATTCTCTCTCTTTACTCTATGACCTTAATCATTCGGCAACGGAAGCCTCAAAATAGGCGTTAAAAATCTAAACAAACATGAAAATGTTATGAATGATGTGGATTTAAAGACTGTATTTTCAACTTGTCTTTGGGGTCGCTGTAGTCAAAAGCACGCGGCGCGGCGGTCGAAAAGAGATTTGGACGACGAATCAGAATTTATTGCCAATCTTGTCACTTCTCTTCTAAAAGTGCTATTACACTGAAAAATTTGAAGAGACAAAAATTGCCTGCGACTCGTCAGTTTTCCAACCATTTCATTGTTTTTCCGGAAAATGGCTTTTCAATCGTGAGTTTTCTAAGCATTTCATTGGATGTTCCAGACGAGATTGCTCTGCTCTCACTATTGGGACTCTCACTATCAAGGTCACAGGCGACAAAATTGCTTCGACAAAATATAGCTGCTTCCTTTTCGAGCAACTCTTTAAAGCCATGAGTTAACATTGAGTAGCCCAAAATTAGAAACAATTTTGACGCCTCGTGTAATAGCACTTGTAGGTTCTCTAACCTTAACTCACTGTGAGGTACAGCGGCATCCGTTGGATAAAATCTGAACGATTTTTAAAACTGCTTTATTTAAAATTTACGAGCTATCTTATAACCATGATACTTTGTTCATCTTTATATTTATTGTAATTAATGAACTATTGAATTTTGGCATTTTTTTTAGCTTTTATCTGATGTATAAACATTTTAATTAAAAGAAGTTTTCATTAATTTTAGCATAACTATTCTATTTCTTTAGTTTCTTCGACATTTCCCAATATTTTACATCATAAGAGCGTTAAAGACTTATTCAAATTGTAATATACTTTTGATATTAATACATGTAATTTTCTTACATATAATTGACGCTTAAATACATGTAATTGACATTTAAACTCGGATTTTTATGCAATTGATATATGTTAATGATGTTTACCATGGCATGTTCGGTATTAAAAATGCAGCATGTAGCATTAATAGCTCATTTACAGGGGTGCTCAGAAGAAATCTGTAACATTCTAGTCATTGGGGGAAATCGTTTGATATGTATTTTAATGACATTACGCTATTTTAAATGTATTAAAATTGATACAAATCACTGAAGTTCATTGCAAGATGTTTGCTATAGAATAGGATGTTCATAGCATTTATCGTTTATTTACAGGGACACACAAAAGTATTCGGTTACAGTGCTGTTTTCGAGCAATAAGTTCTGGACGTGCGTTTTCAATTTCGGTATCCGTTTTTAAATTTAATTATTTTTTTCCATGTTACTCGTTGTGGATATATTCTATAGATGGTATACAGGACTTCTGTTTCCTAACTTAACGAATTTTTTTCATATAAAGTAGGTGGGAGTAAAGATACGCCCTTTCCATAAATTTTGATTTTTAACGTACTCATTGGTCTAAACTTATGTAATGAGTGATTAAAATGTTAGATTAGAACCATAGCCAAGTGCCACCAGCAACAGACATTCTGTCAAATTATAATTCCGTGAGAAATTGCAATTTTTAAAAACATTTTTCTGCGTATCTTTGCCCCATTGATGGTTGTGGTAAAATTACACAGTGGTAGGGCAAAGATACGTAGTGCGTATTTTTGTCCCATTTCCAATAAAACGAATAAGTTATGTAAAAGCATTAGTAAATTTCACTAGTATTTATAGTTAAACGGAAAATTATAAGTTAACCCATGAAAAAAGAAGAAAACAACGGTCTGTAAGATCGCAAACAGCAGTTAACTTCTAACAGCTGTGACAAAAATTGTTGCATAAATACTGTGAAAGGTGTCAGAGACCCCTTGATCGTAAAATGTATAAAAGGGTCAACTGTCTCTTAAGATACTGTTTCTGTACTAAACTTTATGTACAGGACTACTATAAATAAAACTCATCTATTCAGAAGTCTCTAGCGTTAGTGCTAGACACCTGAAGAAATTAATATGTATAGCTAAAATAGAATCTATAGTAAATTCCTCTAGTATCTATAGTTAAATTGAAAATTAAAAGTTAAACCGCGAAAAAAGACAAAATCAGCGGTCTGTATGACCGCAAACAGAAGTTAACCCTTAATTGATGTGACAAAAATCGTTCCATAAATACTGTGAGTGGTCTCCGAAACCGATTGAACGTAAAAAAGTCCTTCCGGCCAGTGCCGGGAGGAAGAGGTAGCTTTCATATTCCTTATTTTAAAAAAGCCAACTTATATTATTCAAACACACGAAGCTCAATTTAGTGGAAACCGAATGTAGGAGATTCAATACTAATTTTTATCAATACTAAATCATTATGAATGAGAATTTCGCGAAATTAGTCAGCTTTATCCAAGCTGCTTTTATTTAAAGTAACTTATATTTCGCTGCCAAATTCGGCGATTTCATAAAGTTCCTGCCATTTTAAGACAACATGGTGGATGAGGCTAACCAGTGAACTTGGTCGAGACCTTAGTAATTGCTGTGCACATGCTCACTCACATCGGAATCGGTTGATATATACGAGTGCTGTCGCATGCAAAAAATCAGATTTTTCAAAATGTCACCCACGTTAGAAATTGAAACTGCTATATCTGATCCATTTTTTAAGATAAAGACAAACAAAAAACGCTCTTGAATCCTTATATAAAGGTCAAATACTTAAGAAAAAAACCTTTTTCAATTTCTAATTTTTTTGCACCTCACTCTAAATATATATATTTTTTAATTTAATGGCCGCCATTTTGAAACAAGATGGCTCATGAAGCTGGCCAGCGAACTTGGTCGAGATATTGATGTATACTATCCACATGCCTTCTTCCATCGAAATAGGCGAATACGTGTGGTATCGCAAGGTAATCGTTTCAAAGTGTTAGCCATGATAGAAATTCAAAGTGCTATAATTCAACCACTTTTTCAGATATAAACAAAAGAACAAATTTTCAGAAACAAAAACTGCTCCAGAATCATTGTATCAAGGCCAAACACATAAAAAAAAATCTTTTTCATATTCCAATTTTTTAATACCTCATTTTAAATTTTAAATTACATTTTTTTTAAATGGCAACCCTTTTGAAACAAGAAGGCGAATGAAACTGGCCAACGAACTCGGTCGAGACACTGGTATGTACTATGTACAGACCAAGTTACATTCAAATCGGTTCATAAATACGCCTGTTATCGCGTGACAAAAATCAGGTCGTTTTAAAATGTCAGCCACAATAGAAATTCAAAATGTTATAACTCAGCCATTTTTTTAGATATAGACGAAACAAAACCTGTTCCGGAATCTTTGTATTAAGGTCAAACACATACAAAAAAACTCTTTTTCATTTTCCAATTTTTTGGTATCTCATTTTAAATTTAATTTTTTTAAAAATTTCTTTAAATGGCCGCCATTTTGAAACAAGATGGCGGATGAAGCTGGCCAACGAACTCTGTTGAGTTATTTGTATGTACTATGTACACACCAAAGTACATCCAAATCGGTTCATAAATACGTCTGTTATAACGTGGAAAAATCAGGGCGTTTCAAAATGTCAGCCACACTAGAAATTCAAAATGCTATAACTCAGCCATTTTTTAAGATATAGACGAAACAAAAACTGCTCCCGAATATTTTTATCGGGGTCAAACACATAAGAAAAAAATATTTTTTTCAATTTTCAATTTTTTGGTACCACATTTCAAATTTAATTTTTTCTTAAAATTTTAAATGGCCGCCATTTTTAAACAAAATGGCGGATGAAGCTGGCCAACGAACTCGGTCGAGACATTGGTCTGTACTATGTATAAACGAAGTTACATCCAAATCGGTTCATAAATACGCCTTTTATCGCGTGACAAAATTCAGGAAGTTTCAAAATGTCAGCCACACTAGAAATTCAAAATGCTATAACTCAGCCATTTTTTAAGATATAGACGAAACAAAAACTGCTCCCGAATATTTTTATCGGGGTCAAACACATAAGAAAAAAATATTTTTTTCAATTTTCAATTTTTTGGTACCACATTTCAAATTTAAATTTTTCTTAAAATTTTAAATGGCCGCCATTTTTAAACAAAATGGCGGATGAAGCTGGCCAACGAACTCGGTCGAGACATTGGTCTGTACTATGTATAAACGAAGTTACATCAAAATCGGTTCATAAATACGCCTTTTATCGCGTGACAAAATTCAGGAAGTTTCAAAATGTCAGCCACACTAGAAATTCAAAATGCTATAACTCAGCCATTTTTTAAGATATAGACGAAACAAAAACTGCTACGGAGTCTTTGTATGAAGGTCAAATACATAAGAAAAAAATATGTTTCAATTTTCAATTTTTTGGTACCACATTTCAAATTTTAAATTTTTTTAAAATTTTTAAATGGCCGCCATTTTGAAACAAAATGGCGGATGAAGCTGGCCAACGAACTCGGTCGAGACATTGGTATGTACTATGTACACACCGATTTATATCTAAATCGGTTCATAAATACGAGAGTTACAGTGTGACATAGGTCAGATATATATATATATATATATATATATATATATATTGATATATATATATATATATATATATATATATCAATTTTGAACGGAGGGTGGTTTCGGGGTCTGGGGGTCATGATCGATGAAAATATACCAAAATTTTTTGAAATCGCTTTCCTCCGAACGGCTGCAATAGGTAGCTTTTTGTAAAGAAAGCTACCTAATAAATAAAAGGGTTGACTGACTCCTAAGATACTGTTTTTGCGCCAAAGTTTATGTAAAGAGGTATTATAATAAAAATTCTCGTCATTTAGAAGTCTTTAGCAATACTATTTTTTAAACGAATCAAAATTAAACTAATATCAACAGTTAAATTGAAAATTACAAGTTAAACTGTGAAAACTGAATATAGCAGCGGTCTGTGAGACAGTAAACAGGAGTTAAGGGTTAAGACTTAAAACAAAAGAGTTTCATGAAACAAGAATATTGATTTTTAACCCTCTAAGTGTTTGGGGCGTAATATTCCGTTCACTAAGCTCTAGGTTTCACAGCAATACAAGCAATATTTAAGATAATATAATTCTATAGATTTAATGAATTTTAAATACATTGAAGAATGATTAATACTCTCAAGGATTACATTCATATTTGCAATTAAATTTTTTTTATAATGTTGAAAGAATGATATTTTCTTAGCATTTAAAACATAATGCAAAGAAAACAACATTACAATTTTACCCTTTTCCAAGACGCTCGGAGGGTTAAAAGTAGGTAGGTAGATACATGTGTTCTATATTTTAAAAAACTTAACTAGAAAAAGGAAAAGGTAATTAATTAGCTTTTATTAGTTAAGTAACTATTATATTTTATACAACTAGGGGGCTCGGCCCCCTACGAGCTACGCTCGCCAACCCCCGTCCAGACACCGTAGACTCTAAATGCACGCTAATTTGATCGGCTTTAAAAAGATTCGAAAGATTGAATTATAATTTAAAAAACAGTGGCGATCTCTCTATAAACGGATTTCTATTCATTTCTCTTTGATTGGGGAATTTTAACGCCAAATCCGTTGCGGTACTACTTGATTATCCCGTCGACCAATTTCGCCAAATTATATAAATCGCCGAACCACTCGCCAAATTATACAAATTGACATAATTTTTATTTTAAATAACGAAAAAACAAATAAATTAGTACAACATTAATAAAAATACAAATAAAACGTTGAAATAAAAATAACTTGATGACGTAGACACGTGTAACAACATTTCAAAATAAGCTAATATAAAAGGAATTAAGTAAACAGAGTTTTTGTCTCCTGGTATTTTTTAACAAAGTGAAAAGAAAGTTCTTTTAAATGAGACATTTTAAATTAATCGTTTTTAATCTGACGTAATTTTGATAAATTTAAACCGTTTTGCAATATTATTTTGTGTTCATTTTATGTAATAACTGAAATGTGACGTAAATATGACGTAATTTCTCCTATTTAAGACTTCTAACGCATGTTAATAAATTTATTGTTTTACAAATTCCTTTCTCTCTTAAAATTCACGTGTAATTATAGTTTTTATGACGTAATTTTTAATAAGTTCCTGCTTTTTGTACATAATTATTTAATTCTAATTCCAAATGTTTTTTCTGTTTAAAATAGTCACGTGTAAATAAATTTTTAATTTATTTACACGTATAATTTTTTTTTTTTTTTGAAGCAAACATTATTGTTTCCGCTGTTTATACAGTTGGCAACAGTTTAAATTAATATCACTTTCTAAAATCTGTTAAAAATATCTCTAGAAATGCTGAAAATCTGAATTTAAAATAGAAATAAAACCTCAAACGCATAAAATGATCTAAAAATTATTAAATTCCTATGAACAGTTTTTGCTCCTATAAAACTTTTTTAGTGGAACGATTTTGTCCAACTTTAGCATTAAATATCTCTTAAAATAATTCTTCGATTTGAAAACTGTCTGCATCAGCGTGTTTATCATACATTTCTGTATAATACTACCGATTTTCATATTTTTGTATGCATTATTTTTCTTAATATTAACGAAGAAAGACCTCCGGTCACAAAAAATTCAAAACCGGCGGCGGCGGCGGTGACAGCGGTAGTTACTTTTTTTTAGAATAGAGAAATACTAACTTATAAAAAATAAAATTTCCCATAACTTAATTGTGGAAAGCTTTGCATCTAGCTAATACGATAGGTCAAAGCCCCGCATTTTAAACTTGCGCGTATCTTTGCCCCAAGACGGATACGTACTTTTACCCCATTCTGCACTATTTTGATTAACCGGCTACCTACAAGTTTAAACAAATGCGATCGAGATAAACTACACAGCATTTAGAATCTAAAGAGCTTCCGTTCTCCAGTGAATTTTTGGATTTGTAAAAATTCGCGGTATTATCAGCTAAGCGATAAAGTGAAATTTTAAAAATATTCGATCAAAATTCGAAAATTTAAACTTACCTAATTTTCTTGGTACGGAGTGCTACTCTTTTCAGAAGGTTTGAACACACAACTACTACACTTGAAACCAAACTGTCACCTAACGGTCGTGATTTTAGAAATGTTTCTTCATATTAAATCAGCCAGTGCGTATCTTTACTCCCACCTACTCTATGTAGTTTATAGATACAAACCAACTTCAGTGAATGTTGGAAGGTGTTTCATAATCTATATCGTGCGCATGATTATCTTGTTGATTTTAGCGCAAGGAAACGCCAAAAATTAATGAAATTCAAAATATAGTAACTCGCTCAGAATTGATCGTAAAAGTATGAAATAACTGTTGTACTTATTAGAGCATGGAGAAAGATTTTCTAAATAAAATTATATGACCCATATAAAAATTTTAATTTCGTAAGTATTAAAAACAAGAAAGGAAAAAAAATCATGCGTCACGCATAGATTATGAAACATTTTCCAACACATTCAGAATAATCTAACAAAACTGCACCGTTTAATATGTTAAAAAGTTATGTCTAATTCAACCATATGGAAACACATAACACATTTTAAACATATTATATTAAACATATTATATAATTCTTTGGAAAACCTAATTTCAGCTGTCCTCATCTACAATCGGAAAATTATCCGAATTCTTTGAGCAGCCCTGTATATTATATATAGTTCTGTATCTATTAACTACATGCATGCCAAAATTTAGTTCAGCTAAGAAATACATATACCTCTGTTGAAAATTCCCCTTCAGCAATTTCCGCTAATGAGGACACGTGAATTCTTTTGTGCAGCCCTGTGTATGAGGTATAGAATTTATGTACAGCGAGTAACACGAAAAAAATTATTTAAGTTTTAAAGCGTATACCGATTTTTAAAACGCACTTCCAGCAATTATTACCCAAAGACAGTATTGTAACCGATTTCTTTTGTGTGTCCCTGTAAATAAACGACAAATGCTATGAATGCCCTATTCTATCGTAATCATCTTGTTATTAAATTCAGTTATTTATATGTTTCAATACATTTGAAATGGCGTAATCTCATTAGAATACTCTGCAAACGATTTTTTCCCACATACCATAATGTAATGGAATTCTTTTGAGTGACTCTGCAAATGAATTATTAATCCCACATACTTCATATACAATGACAAACATGCTTTGGTGACCCTAAATAACGTTTATCATTTGCATGAGAATCTGAGTATATTTACGGGAGTTAGAGCGTGGACAGACAGACAGACAAACCGAATGCATAAATATTTTTCAACTTTGTCGGAAAAGTGTTAAAAATAATAACTATTTACACTAAAATGGATTTTTATATGATTAAGAACAACATTTGAAACAGTTTTTCAAATGGAACTATAAAAACTAACCATACCTCTTAAACTAACGCTTTAGCAATTAGCTAATCGCCAACGAAAGTCGCGACACCCTGTATTTTCAAACCAAAATATTTTTCTATAAATTTAAACAATTTCATGTTTTTGATAATGTCTTATCTTTCTAGTTGCCTTTCACTAAGTAAAAGTTTTGTTCAAGAAAAAGAAAAAAGAAAAATCAATGATACTTTAAAAAAAAAAAAAAGCAGATTTATAAGCTTATTTTGTTAAAAGCTTTAATATCCTTTGCAACGCTGAAAGTGAAGAATATTGTTCCATTTGAAAAAAATAAATAAAGTAATATTCTTCCGCAACTGCACTTTAAATTTTCAACTAAAAAAAATGGAAATGTTATTTTTATTTTTCTAAAATGAAATTACTCTTTTTTATATATAAACAACGCTTTGTGAAAATTCAGTGAAAAAGTAAGCGTGAGAAATATTTTTTTTTAAACTTTCAATTGTGTTATAAAACCGAAAAGTTTTTCGCTATCAGCAAAATTTAATTTGGCATTTTTATTGCACAGCTAGGTTTTACTAAACACTTTTAAAATATAACCAATATAAATTTCAATCTAAATTTTTAAAAATCAGACTGATACTGCAAAGTTTTATTTAAAACAGGTTTTGAACAAGATATCTTTTTAAAATATTAATACAAAGATACAATTTCAATTTTATCTTTCAAACCAATTCATATGCTTTTTGTAGGCATACTTAATTATAGGAGGGAGCAGAAAAATTGCTAAACATATTTTTGTTAAGAAAAAAATCATTGTAACATAGCTTACACAATTTTATTCAAGAAACTCTAATTTACAAAATAGTTATTTGTTTATTTTTAGGTGCTTTCTTAATTATATAAATATGTGGCATCTATAGTCGTCATCTAGTCCGTCCGTCTGTCCGTCCATGTTCACATATAACAACGCAAAAACTACCCATCCGAATGGTTTGAAATTTAATATATATAATTGTTGCAAAATTTTGTCGAGTCATTTCAAATTTTATGACAATCGAATCAAAACTTAAAAACATAATAAAACTGTTCTTGATTCTATTAAATCCTATCATACGTAACTAATTCAATAATATCCCATGACAGGTAAGGATTCTAGGTTGCCATGGTGATTACGTCGAGTTTAAGAGGAAGTCATATTATTTCCGTATTACTGAATTTAATATATATAATGGCAATAAATTTTGTTTTCATGCATTTCTGCATAAGAGTGCAACAGCTATTGCACCAGATAAAATTAGATATAGTACGAACACTGCATCATTTGCAATGTTTGATGTACAATTTACGACTTGTTTAATATTTTCACCATGTTGGGAAATACATTCTTATAATCTTCTTTTCGCACTAGTGAAAATAAAAAAGACTTCTAAAGGTAATGGAACATATTGTTGCATAAATCCACAAACAAAGGTTTTCATTCCTTAATAATGATTGAAACCTCTTTAGGAAGAGTGTATTTTATTTATAATTTTCTAAATTTTAATAAGACTGAAGTTGGAAAAGCTTATGTGGCATTGACATGTTGAATTCCATGGTTCACCAAAAAAAATTATGTGGGGGGACCTATTTAAAATAACAAACAGTTTTCAGAATTCTATAGCAGTAATTGGGAAAATATTACTTTTGTATTTCTTTTAGGTATTATGGTAGTTATTTCTGTTTAGACATTATAATTGTTATCTGAAAGGCATTATGTTTGCATTTCTCATTATATCACGATAGCTTTTAGACAAGAATTTTGGACAAAAAGCATCAAATCGTATCATATGACGTCGATTATTAGCATACAAAACGACCTTCGGTCGTTGTTGAGCATTTGACTAAATGCCTTTGTCCTTTTCAAAACTTTTCATTACTCGATTACACGTTCTAAGTCGTTTTGGTCTAAAGAGTTCACAGACTGGCTTATTTTTTCTGCCCTGAGTTAAGCTTAATACCGCATCTTCCGTAAAATACAAATCCGAAACAGACATTAAACAGTTTCAGATATCTTTTTTCATAACAGTTTGAAAGTCGTTATTTCTTTATGACACATATCCTATTACTAAAATAAAATTATTCTACGGTGTCATCAAGTAAACTTGTGTAGTATGTTTCAATATTAAAAGAAAAATGGTAACTGTAATATTTATTATTAAAAAATTTCATTTTTCTGTTAAAAGAATTTTTTTAATTTTTTTCCATATTTTAAAATTAATACCTTAGCAATTAGGCAGTAGATAGTGAGTTCAACAACTCCATCAAATTAAAATTTGTGATGCGAAAAAAATGGCATTATTTAAGGGGTCAGGTAACCTTTGAACTAACAAAATACATTAAAAAGTGACCTCTGTAAGAATTGCAGTCACTCTGTAACTAATTGACTTTAAATTACAAAATCGAAAACACATATTAAGAAAGATTTATTTTATCAATTAAAGTTATTAAATAAGGTATACACATATATAAAGTTTTTAATTTATTTTTAAAAATAGTACAATTTTTACAAAAGAATTATTCTTGCATGCATTCTGCGCATGATTTTTCACCTTTGATTGGCTTAAACAAAACAAGATTTTTTTAATGAGTACAGATATAATGTGTTTTCAAAATGACCAACAATGAAAAAAATAAAACTCGTAGATCCCAAGGAAAGAAAAAAAAGAAAAAAAAGAAAAGAAAATTCGAAATATCGAGATTTTTTTAATACAAAAGTAGTCGCGAATTCTAAACTTTTTACTTGAGAAACATAATAATAGGTCATTTTGTGTCTCTATACGTTTAATACATTCAGCGAAAATTTCGTAAATTCTATGTAACCATATTTCAGAAATCGTACGCGCAATGATCAAAATCGCAGTTTTGAAAAAATTGGCTTTAAAGATTAAATCACCCCTTGATAATATAGAAAAGCTCAAAGTGTTTCAGACATAACTTCTCTTCTAATGCGAATTTTTGTGTGGGGTTTGTTTTTAAATGTTCCTAAAGAATCATCATATATATTAAAGCGTAAACCTGATTCTGTGAGATCAGACTCAAAAATTCACGCATTTGAGCATGCGTGAAGTTAAATTTACTAGATCTTCCATTTAGAGGAATGGTAGAGCAGGTCTGGTTAGCAGAGTGGTGTAAAGCACCAGTTTAAAGCTCTGAACTTTTGTAGACGACGCGGGTTCGAGCCCAACGCCCGGTAAAATGATTTCTGTACCATTTTTGGAGATAATTCCGTTCGATAATGACATATTTTATTAAGAGGAGAAGTTATATATTTTGATTTTATTATTATTTGAATGGTTTATCATTAAATAAAATTTAACACTCAAAAATATTTTGAAAAAATAATTTTGTATATAAAATATTTAACCTAAAATATTTTGCATGTAATTATCAATTAAATAAATTGAGCTAATCTACAACTTTTGTTTATATTTTTTTACCATTATCAAGAATATATAGGTGTGTGAGTCAGAAGGGAAAGTTTGCGCTTCTTTTCCGTAAAAACAAAACAAAATAAAATAAAATAAAATGAAATGAAATGGAATGAAAGGAAAATATTCATACAAGAACTATAAAATAAATTAATTATATTGATATCCATGGTTTAATATTTAAAAAGAAGTAAAAAGTAAAATCAAATTCAAGTAATGAAAATATATATATTATAAATCGTTAGTTGCATCAAGTTTCAAAATTAGGCTATTAGAGAATGAGACTGATATAAATAAAATTCATGGCAGCTTTTAAAGGTCGTGTAGTTAAAAAATATATAAATAAAAATAGATATTGTTATTTTTTCAACAAAAAAAATGATACTGTAGTAAGTAAAAACATATGCTCTGCCCAGTATTTGTTGGTAAATTTCTGACAAAAGGCAAGCATAATTGGTTGTAAATTATAAACTTAAAGTTCTTTCACTTCATTCAATAGGTTAGACTGACAGCACCCTCTAGCTCGCCTTCAAGAAATAGGAATCATGCAATATAAAAAATTGTCACGATTTCAATAATTAATTTAAAAGCAACTAATTCAAAATTCCAAAATTTTTCTAATGGAGCATTCAAGTTATTTACCATCAAATCTTGACTGATACTATCTAGTATTTAACTATAAGCTACTTAAAAAAATCGTTTTTTGGACGCTTTAAAGGGTACCTGACCCCTTAAAATAAATTTTAATTAAAGTAAAATGTAGCTGTCATAATTAATACTTATAAATCAAACCCCTAAAACATCTTTCCTTGCTTCATCTGACTATGATGCTTGAGAATTTTTATGTCCTGAAAAAAGTCATTAAAATATTTTCAAAATCATATTCTTTTACTGATTATAAGTCTGTATTAAAATTCTCAGTAAAAAAAAAAAAAAAAAAAAAAAAAAAAAAAAAAAAAAAAAAAAATAGTTTTTTATTCTCTTTATTTAAATATCACATTCAAAATTTTAACCAAATAATTACACACTAATCCTAATTGCTACTTTCGACTCTTTTACTAGTATAGCCATAATAACAATATCAAGAAGTGTATTTCTATATTTCATTACCAGATTTCTAACAATTTACATAGTTGAAAATTGTTTATGACTTTGATTCAAAATCAATCTGTCTGTCTGTTGGCGTTTTAACTTTCGTACATATATTTGGATTGCCACGAAATTATTATATACGTTGAAGCTCATTGCAGCATGTTAGATATTCAAAATGATGAATGTAGAATTTATCGCTATTATTTTTAACTCATTCATATTGATTGGTAAAGTTTTCATAGGAATTCAATTTTTCCAAGTAAGCAAAAAAAAATGTCCAACTCAGGACACGAATCCAGAACCTTTGACTTACATTTTCGATGTTTTACCGTTTGAGCTACCTCGGCTGACAGCAAGCCAACATATTTCACTTAGATAAATTTATTACTCCTTTAAATGGAGTTCCATTGCCTGCGGTTTATTCTGTTGAACTGTCTACATGGCAGACCAGATGTTATTGCCAATAAGGTTATCTGAGCGAAATATGCCCGCTGGTTGTCAGCCCCCTCAAACTGTAGAGCATTGACAGTGTAAGTCAAAGGTCCTGGGTTCGAGTTCTGGATTGGGCATTGTTTTTTTGCTCAGTTGGAAAAACTGAATTCGTATGTAGCATTTATGTTTCGTTTAGAGTTATACACAAGATAATTTGGGTACGTTACGGTCCAAGGGCGATAATTGCGTCAAATGCTTTTCAAGATTTTACACTACTTGAAACATTACGAAATTGATACGCATTGTGATATACACTACAACATGTAGAAAATGATATACCTCAACTAAATTTTAATATCTTATATTATCTGTATAAATACTACATATCATATACATTACGGCCAAAATGATTTGCAATTAATAAATTCCTATGAACTATCAATTGCTGAAAATGCATGTTCAACTGCGTAATCTGCGTCTGTTAGCTGTCAAAAAACAAGCAAAAAAATGCATATGACTACAACGTACAAACAAAGATACAAATAATAGAGTACAAAAAGAAGAACGCTATTTCAGAAATTGAATTCAGCTGAATTCAATTTAACTGTAGTGTAAGTAATAATATGAATACATTTATATAGAGGACTGCGCAAAAATAGTGGATGTGTTATCTTCTATTGATTATGTAATTTTCGGTAAAAGGTTTTCAGTTTTGTTATGCAATTTCCAGCAGAGTTAAATTTTACTGTACAATGTGAAATATCTAAAGGAATACAGGATTGCAAAAATTATTCAAATGCATTACTGCCTATAGGTGGTAATTAATAAAAAATTGATTTTAAAATGTGTTATGCGCTGTCTAAATTGTTCATTTAAGATATCTCCTTGGCCGCATGAAAAATTAAGTCTCGTAACAACACTCTGGTGGTTTTGAAAGTAATTATAAAAGACGCATGATTTTCCTTACCTGTTTTCCCGGAGGCAATAGAATCGGCTTTGAGAAGCACAAAAACTTAACATAAAGTTAATCTTTAAGCGAGTTTAACAGCACATTATGCTTTTAGCCGATCGCAACTATTTAGTAATGAAGATGCTTAATACTACAATGCTCTCAGCCATAACTTCATATTCTAAAGTCATCTTCACTGAATTGGAGTATTAAGTTGCAACCAGTGAAACAATATTTTCACAAAACATTTGTATGCCGTTTTTAGAACGAAAATTCACCATTTTGAGTAATTTCTAACCACAAGACAATCCGTCGGTATGCAAGCATAAATAGCACATTTTCTGTTACTAAGTTATACTTTTTATCAGAGTCGTTTGATAGTAGAAAATATGCTACTATCACCAAAAAGCAGGCAAGATTTGTAACGGTTCCTAATAAGTCTTGTAATGGTTATATCTTTTCTAATTCTTCAGCACACATTTATATCTGTGTAAAAGTTTCATTAAGGTAAAACATTTTATTACACGTCACAGGTAAAATCTAACATGCAGTAAAAACAAAAACAAAATGCATATCTGCAGCACAATATTGAATACAATTTACAGACAGAGGTACAAATAATAGAGTATAATAAGAAGGATTGATTTTAAATATGAACAAGAAAGAAAGAACATGCGTCAAGCATACATTATGAAGCATTTTCCAACACATTCAGAATGCTGTACAAAACTGTCCCGTTTAATAAGGTGAAAAATGATATTTAAGTAAAGAAGGAGGGAAGGGAAAGGAAATCCGAACCGTAGCTCCAAGTCGTAAGCCTGATGGGGTGTTTTCCTACGGACGCTCGAATCCCATTTGTTAGTCCATCCTTTTGACAGCAGTTTTTAAAAAAGATTGGTCAATGTTTATAATTATGCTTTAGTAACTCAAAAAAACTGGAAGATTCTCAATATAGCTGCCTGGTTCAAAACATGACGATTTGTAATAAATACGAAATATTAATAACAAAAACAATGCTTGTAATAACTATAATACCAATAATAATAATAATAATAATTAACATATATGAAAACTATTTACAATGGAAACAAAGGAGATAATGAATAAAATCAAAAATCATCGTCTGAAGAAGTGTCCGAGAGGTATGGATAGTTATTTCTAAAACGGTTTCATTTTTCTCTATAAATCTCATTAGCTGTTATTCTGTTCATGATAACAGGACTTTCACTAATATAATTAATGCAGCCCGTAATAGCCATACTTCTGTGTTTTTAACATGGTAATATGTTGTTAGAGGACAATCCAGTGCGTAGGGCAATAAGGTGGAAGGGAGACCACATACCCAAAGAGGGGAATCATGTTTACCTATGTCGTAAAGATATTTCTGGAAAGGGCCGTGATTTGTGAAGAAAAGAAAAAGGTAAAGATTATTTAGAGTAAATTGAAAGGGAACACTTGGTAATAAGTTATGTGTGTAGCGGCCTGTGTCTTCATTGTCTCATTTTTGCTGTCATTCATTTTTTGAAGGAAGTATGATGTGACATTAGTGTCCTCTACTGCTTTTTTGCCATAGTATCAGCTAATTCATTCCCTGTAACTCCTGAGTGCGCTTTTAACTCATTTAAAATGGAAAGTTTTGCTGGACTTGCATATTAAACTTAGAATATCTGAAATCATATAGTCAACTGTATCTGTATTTTGCAGAACCATTAAACCTGAGAGGCTATCTGAAGAAATTGGGAATGATTTGTAATCAAATGAATCCGCCCAATCCACAGCGTTTTTAATGGCAAAAAGTTAGAAAACGGAATTCTCTACGTAAAGACGAGCATTCCACGCACGTATTAAGGAATTCTTTTTAAATAAAGAAATTCAAAGAAGCGTAACTCATTTCAAAACCATGTTTCAGCAGTTACCGTCTGTAGTCGGAAAGTATTCAAATTTTTTTGTGAAGCTCTATATATGGTCTATAGATTTGTATGTATAATACATCGTATGCCAAAATTTAGTTCAATTAGGAAAAGCAGTATACAGTTCAAAATTACATTCCAGCAATTTCTGTCAATAAATGGAAATGAATCCTGTTGTGCAACCCTGTATATTACATATAGAATTTATACACAACACTTAATTAAAAATAAATTGCATAAAAGACACATACCACAATTTGAACGCACTTCCAGCAATTATCGCTCATAGACAATACTGTAGCTGAATTGTTTTGTGTGTCCCAGTAAATGAACGATAAATTCTATGCATACCATATCATACAGTAAGCATCTTGTAGCGTACTTCAGCCATGTATATCAATTTTAATATGTTCGAAATAGTGTAACATTATTAAAATACATTGGAAATGATTTTAACTCATAGACCTTAAACTAACTGACACCTTTTGAGTGTCACTGTAAACGAACTATAAATGCTACTCACTTCATTTTCAATACCGAAAATTTCATAGTAATCCTCAATAACATCCATTAATTACATGGAAATCTGCGTAAATTTACGCGAGTTAGAGAACAGTGAGATAAATAAATAGATGGCCAGACAAACCGAATACATAAATGATTTCAACTATTTTCGAATGTGTTAAATACAGCCTATGGAAATTAAGAGTAATAGAATGAGGAAAATAGACTTTTGAATTGTTCATTTACTGCATTTACTGCATGTGCTTACTGATGTGGCCGGATTCTGTTCCATGCAATAAACATCCATATTTTCAACCATTTCTCTATAGCAGACATTGAACCTAACACTTTATAAATTACTAGGGGGCTCTCCCCCCTGCGAGCTACGCTCCCCGACAAACATTCAGACACCGCAGATTCTAAAAACAAACTAATTTGATCAGTTTTAGCCGGATTACAGAAGATTGAATTATAATTTTAAAAACAGTGCCGATTTCCCTTTAAACGAGTTTCCATTCATTTCCCTTTCATTGGGAAATTTTAAGGCCGAATCAGCAGCTGTTTAGACATCCGATGGCTGTTTTCGTGTTTGATTCAATAAGATCAGTTAAACATTTAAAAATAAGCTAATATAAAATGAATTAAGTAAACAGAGCCTTTGCCTCCTGGTATTTTTCGACAATGCTATAAAAAGATTGTTTTAAATAAGACGTTTTAAATGTATCGTTCTAAATCTGAGCTAATTTTCACCAAAGTTTTATTTTTTAATTTATCATTACCATGAAAATATTTAGAGAGGAATTATTATTTGCGCCGTTTTAGAATACATTAGTTAAAAAGATCATCTCGAAATATAAAATAAATGCCTCGCATAAATATATTTTTAATTTTTAATTGTTTGTCAATATTATTATTTGGTCATTTCAAATATGACGTAATTTCTCCCTTTAATTGCTTTTAACGCATATTACTTAATTTATCATTTTAGAGTTTTCTTTCTCTTTTTAATATTCACGCGAAAATTCTTTTGTTGTTAGAAAGGAAATATTATTTGCATTGCCTTAGATTTGGTAACAAAAGTTTAAAAAAGTATGTCGAAACATGAAATAAATATCTCGCATAAATATATTTTTAATTGTTAACTGTTTGGCAATATTATTATTTGGCTATTTTAAATATGACGTAATTTCCCCCAGTTACTGCTTTTAACGCATATTAATGAATTTATTATTTTAAAGTTTTCTTCCTCTTTTAATATTCACGTATAAATACAATTTTCATCACGTAATTTTCAATATTTCCCTGCTTTGAACCCGTAATTATTTTATTCTCGTTTTAAAGTTTGTTTTCTGCTTTTAATGGTCACGTGTAAATAATTTTTTAATTGAAAGGAAATATTATTATTTGCACTGCTTTTACAATTGACAACAACTTAAAATAGTAACCTTTTCTAAAATAGATAATGAGCATGTGACGTCACGTACCCAAAAAAAGGTTTACTTCTCAACTTGGTGTAGGCAGAAAGAAACAATTCTCGCAGAGTTAGTAATTTATAACGTATTATTTCCTATATATAATACAATATATTATAACTACGTAAAACTTACGAGCATTTAAAAGTAATTTTAAGTAATTTATTTCGAATTTTTGCCTACATTAAGTTGAGAAGTCACGCAACAAGCCAGTTTGTTGACAAACATGCATATTATCTATATGAAAACAATATCTCTTGAAATGAGGAAAATTTGATTAAAATAAGTAAAAAATAGTATTTATTGAATACTATTATTATTGTTATCATTATCTAATTAATTATTTTTTTTTTAATTTTTCTGGAAAACATAATTTAATCGTAATATTGTCTTCCCTTTCGATTGAAATAAAATATAATTTCAGTTTCAATTTAAAAATGAGTAAGAAAAAAGAAATCTAATAATCCTTATATTTATATCTTTCCTCCCTTTTTTCCACATAAATGGAGTAATTTAATTGCCATCATTATAGAAATATTTTTAAAATTAGAAAAAAAGTAATATCTCGAAAACTAATTCAAATTTTAAAATTCTAATACCATTTTTACCTTCTTCTATCTTCAATAGAAGAAAGTATTGTAATCGAAATTTTTTTCGACTCCCAGTTTTCGACGGATTTACACGTTTTAGGGGTCAGAGATCCCAAACAAACATGTTTATAGAAAATGTCTGTCTATCCGTGTGTCTGTTGCCATTGTGCCATAAAAAAGTGTATGAAGTTATGCATAGAATTGAGCTAATTTTTTTTTAAGTTTTTGGTTATAGCAAGCAGTTCCTCCCTTAATTTGGAAAAAATCGGCCGGAAGTTGGCGCTGTATAGCGATTTTTGTGCAATTTTGATTATTGTACCATCGAAAAGTGTATGAAGTTATGCATGGAATTGAACCAAAAAAAAAAATAATAATAAATAAGTTCTTGGCTATGGCAAGCAGGTCCTTACATAATTTGGAAAAAATCGCCGGTAGGAAGCGCTGTAATAGCGATTTTTGTGCGATTTTTGTGGCATTTTGAATATTGTACCATCGAAAAGTGTATGAAGTTATGCATAGAATTGAACTAAATTTTTTACTTTCTTCTAACTTCAATAGAAGAAAGTATATTTTTTTCGACTTCCAGTTTTCGACTGATTTACACGTTTTAGGGGTCAGAGTTCCCAAAAAACATGCTTATAAAAAATGTCTGTCTGTCCGTGTGTCCGTCTGTCTGTCGCCATTGCACCATCAAAAAGTGTATGAAGTTACGCATAGAATTGAACCAAATTTTTATTTTAAGTTTTTGGCTATGGCAAGCAGGTCCTCCCTGAATTTGGAAAAAATTCGCTGGTAGGGGGCGCTTTAATACCGATTTTGTGCGATTTTGAATGTTGTACCATCAAAAAGTGTATGAAGTTATGCATAGAAATGAACCAAATTTTTAAGTTTTCGGTTATGACAGCAAGTCTTCCTCGAATTTGGAAAAAATTCGCCGGTAGGGGGCGCTCTAATAACGATTTTTGTGCAATTTTTAATATTGTACCATCGAAAAGTGTCTGAAGTTATGCATAGAATTGAACCAAAAAACATTTTTAAGTTCTTGGCTATGGCAAGCAGGTCCTTCCTTAATTTGGAAAAAAATCGCCGGTAGAGGGCGCTGTAATAGCGATTTTTGTGCGATTTTTGTGCCATTTTGAATATTGCATCATCGAAAAGTGTATGAAGTTATGCATACAATTGAACCAATTTTTTAACTTTCTTCTATCTTGAATAGAAGAAAGTATTGTAATGAAAATTTTTTCGACTTCCGGTTTTCGACGGATTTGCACGTTTTAGGGGTCAAATATCTCAAAAAACATGTTTATAAAAAATGTCTGTCAGTCCGTGTGTCCGCCTGTCCGTCAGTCCGTGTGTCCGTCTGTCTGTCGCTATTGTACCATCAAAAAGTGTATGAAGTTATGCATAGAATTGAACCAAATTTTTATTTTAAGTTTTTGATGTATGGCAAGCATGTTCTCCCTGAATTTGGAAAAAATTCGCCGGTAGAGGACGCTGTAATAGCGATTTTGTGCGATTTTGAATGTTGTACCATCAAAAAGTGTATGAAGTTATGCATAGAATTGAACTAAATTTTTAGTTTTAGTTTTTGGCTATGGCAAGCAGGTCCTCCCTGAATTTGGAAAAAATTCGCTGGTAGGGGACGCTTTAATACCGATTTTGTGCGATTTTGAATGTTGTACCATCAAAAAGTGTATGAAGTTATGCATAGAAATGAACCAAATTTTTAAGTTTTCGGTTATGACAAGCAAGTCTTCCTCGAATTTGGAAAAAATTCGCCGGTAGGGGGCGCTCTAATAACGATTTTTGTGCAATTTTTAATATTGTACCATCGAAAAGTGTCTGAAGTTATGCATAGAATTGAACCAAAAAACATTTTTAAGTTCTTGGCTATGGCAAGCAGGTCCTTCCTTAATTTGGAAAAAAATCGCCGGTAGAGGGCGCTGTAATAGCGATTTTTGTGCCATTTTGAATATTGCATCATCGAAAAGTGTATGAAGTTATGCATACAATTGAACCAATTTTTTAACTTTCTTCTATCTTGAATAGAAGAAAGTATTGTAATGAAATTTTTTTCGACTTCCGGTTTTCGACGGATTTACACGTTTTAGGGGTCAAATATCTCAAAAAACATGTTTATAAAAAATGTCTGTCAGTCCGTGTGTCCGCCTGTCCGTCAGTCCATGTGTCCGTCTGTCTGTCGCTATTGTACCGTCAAAAAGTGTATGAAGTTATGCATAGAATTGAACCAAATTTTTATTTTAAGTTTTTGTGTATGGCAAGCATGTTCTCCCTGAATTTGGAAAAAATTCGCCGATAGAGGACGCTGTAATAGCGATTTTGTGCGATTTTGAATGTTGTACCATCAAAAAGTGTATGAAGTTATGCATAGAATTGAACCAAATTTTTATTTTTAGTTTTTGGCTATGGCAAGCAGGTCTTCCCTGAATTTGGAAAAAATTCGCCGGTAGGGGACGCTGTAATATAGATTTTTGTGCAATTTTGAATATTGTACCATCGAAAAGTGTAGGAAGTTATACATAGAATTGAACCAAAAAACATTTTTAAGCTCTTGGCTATGGCAAGCAAGTCCTTTCTTAATTTGGAAAACATTCGCCGGTAGGGGGCGCTGTAATAGTGATTTTTGTGCCATTTTGAATATTGCATCATCGAAAAGTGTGTGAAGTTATGCATAGAATTGAACTAAATGTTTTGTGTTTGTTTTTGGTCATGGCACGAAGGTCTTCTCTGAAGTTGGAAAAATTCCGCCAAAAGGGGGCGCTAAAATTGCGATGTCTGTACCATTTTCATTATTGTACCATCGAAAAGTGTATGAAGTTATGCATATAATTGAACCAAATTTTTTGTGTATGTTTCTGGCTATGGCAAGCAAGTCCTCCCTGAACTTGAAAAAATTCCGCCAGAAGGGGGCACTATAATTGCGATGTCTGTGCCATTTTCATTATTGTACCATCGAAAAGTGTATGAAGTTATGCATTGAATTGAACCATATTTTTTGTGTATGTTTCTGACTTGGTAAGCAAGTTCTCCCTGAATTTGAAAAATATCTGTAGGAAGGGGGGCGCTGTAATAGCGATGTTTGTGTCATTTTCTTTATTGTACCATCGAAAAGTGTATAAAATTATGCATACAATTGAACCAAATTTTTTGGTGCATGTTTTTAGCTTTAGCCAACAGGTCCTCCTTGAATTTGGAAATATTGCACGGTAAAGGGGCTCTGTGATAGCGATTTTTGTATACTTTTCTTGATTTTTCGTAGTTCTACTGTCCATCGGCGGCTCGTGCAGAGGCGGAAACTCGCTTCCTGCTAAGGCGGCTATCCGCAAACAGCTGATAACAACACAATAAGGAAAAACTATTAATTTTAACAAATATCATGATATAGATTAACTCGTTTTTAGTCCCTTTAATTGACTGAAGCAGAAATTTAAGATGAAAATCAAAGTTGGTATAGTATTGAACTAATAATATGGAAGTATTAGCATGTGTAACTACTTTTTGAAATATTAAGATGTATAAGATGGCAGAAAGTTTTGGGGTTGGCATATCCAATTAGTTTATATACGCGGATCAATATGGATAATTAGTACTAATTTCTCTGCCAAAGGTTTCATATTTTAAGAGGAATAGCTGTGAAACATAATCAATCGTTTAATCAGTCGTTTCATAATTTCGTTTCATTAGGATTTTATATAGTATATATTTATAGCTATATGTTCGGAATCTTACCATTATTAGAAAATAATTTGAGAGAGATAAAAGTTTCTGGAGAGTTTAGATTTATAAGTAGTTAATTATTGCGATAATTTGCTTCAGTATAAAAATCTTAAATAAAATTAGTCTAATAATAATAAGTTCATTTTACTAAACTTCAAATGTAAAATGTAAAATTCGGTGTTATTTCTTATGTTAAAGTTCTCATTTTGCTATACTTTACAGTAATAGGAAGTTAAAAAAGTATAGTTTCATTATTAGTAATAAATGTAAAATTATAAGCTAAAATAAATTAAAAAAGAAGCAATTTTAATTCTAGAAACAACTTTAGTATTTCAGTAGAAACTCAAAAAATGCTTATATCCATACACTTACACTAAACTAAAGGGAAAATATTTCGAGAGAAAAATATATCTGCTGAACGAATCCTAAACCCCTTTCTTACAGGTCATTTAAGATGAACAAAGAAACAAATAACAAATAGGCCTATAACCTTTTCTTAGAATTAGGCTGAAAATATTTCGCTGAAACTATAAACAATAGAATAGCTTTAACGGAGCTTAGATGTAAAATTTATGGCATACGTATTTTGGTTTAGTTGTAACATTGGCTTCTGCTGAAAGATTTAAAAAAGACAATTTTTAGTAGAAAAGAAAGGATATATTACACACTTAATTGCCTGAAGCGTTTAAACGACAGCATTAAGAAAGAAATCTAAACAGAGGCCGTAAAACAAAGATAAGAAACGGAGAGATTTTCATTTAGTCAAAAAAAAAACTTAATATATTGAGAATTAATGATTGGAATACTCAAGATTTTACTCATTAGATTGAATCGCAAATGGTATATACTGAATGAATAAACAATTTATTTCTAAACAAGAGATCTCAGAATGTAATGTTGGTAAAACAGATAAAAAATTAAATATTTCCAAAGTAAGCAACAAGTAATACAATTAAATAATAAAACTTTGTATAAATTACCATAAAAATATAAAAACACTCAGGACGCGTTTCAAGCTGGAAATTTTAACAGCCCGTCAGCGTCATCAGCCGAAGTAAACACATGTCCATAAGGGGATAAAGTCTCAAATGAACTGTAAGTTGATGAACTGGCAGTTCATTTATGATCTTGTGTTTACGTACGCATGTTTACGCACGCATGTTTACTTCGGCAATTTCCAGCTCGAAACGCGTCCTGTGTGTTCTTATATTTTTATGGTGATTTATACAAAGTTTTATTATTTAATTGTGGTTTATCGTCAGTTTTTCGGTGCTGTTTCCTCTAATAAGTAATATACATTGCATTGACATTTACTCATTGAATGTAAGTTGTGGTATTTTAGAAAAAAATGGTTTGTCACAAAAGATTGTTTTGTGACAACTCTTTATTGTTATCCACATTATCTTTAAATCATATTGTGGCCAATATCGCTCATTTTAACGGGCCATGGAGAATCCTACATTAAACTGAATGACTTGTCCCTGAAAAAACTCAATACACTGTAAAAAAAGACTTTAGTTTATCCCCGTAAATTACAGAAAAATTCCGTTTTTCTGGAATTTACGGGGGGAATTTTTCGTTAAAATACGGAAATAGTACTGGCGTCTCGATTGCCAGTAGAATTTCCTTTTTTTTTTTTTTTTTTTTTTTTGTTTTGTTTTGTTTTTTACAGTGTACGATACGAGTGTTGTTTTAGAAACATACAGTAATTCTAGGTGCCTTAGCAATTACTGCAGTTCTGGTGGAGCTTGATTGTAAGGTTATCTAGCACCATCATCGTTTAAGGAAAGATTTCGACAGTGGGAAAGAGATCGTTCAAGATATTTTGACTAAACTATCTGAAGTGACCGGATCTCTAGTATTTTATTAGTTACATTGTGACAGTGTTTTCAGGAAGACGGCATTTCTTCAATATCTGAAGCCCGCTTGGATTTAGCTTGAGCAGCAAATTTTCCCGCATGTAAATTAGTTTTAAAATTAGTAGCTTACATTAAGAAGTATTTTGAGGATGGAATTGAAGTTAAATTGAATATTGTTTAGAGTAGCATCATTCAAATTCAGGAATTCCACTTCAGATCTGCCCTAATTGATTTTCAATAAACTGTTTTTAAAGCTTAAACTTGAGTATGTCGCATTTACCTCATGTGCCGGCTTTGATGGAACCATTACAAACTTAAAGGGATCCCGTGAAATTTGGTTTCTACGGCCTATTACCGATGGTCAAGATCTCCTTGATTGATTCTAATTTTAAACCAGATAATATAACTTAGCACTAATTTTTCCAGTATCAAAATACATGTTTTAAAAGTTTGATATTTAAGGTTATTTTATTTGTAATTTTTAGATTAAATCAATCAGAAATAATTTTTAATAGGTTGAAGACATAGCGTTATATTTATTAGCTTTAAAAATTGTAAATAAACATAAATCAAAACTTTAAAATGTGCCATTTTACACCGATAGAAATACTGTTAAGCATGCGACGAATATTTGAAATGCGTTATCATTTGCAGAAAATTCTTTAGATGTATAGCATTTATTTTTGCATGTACCAGTTCTAGGGAAACATGTGCTATGGAAATAGAACATTATTGAAAAATAACTATAATTAATTTAACCTAAGCATTTAGCTCGTACATTTGAAACTAACAAACTAAGCGTAGAGCAGGATTTTTCTTTTAACTTAACATGTGTAAATAAAACTTTTGAAGTTGATCAAGAATTCTATCAAGTCAAAACATTAAAACACTAACACTTATAACAATAATATTAAAACTTCGCTACTGAAAATATTTTCAAATAATTTCAGCTTAAATTAAACATTAAGAAACCTTCAAATTAATTCAAATTATCTAAAAATTCAAATATTTGGGTTCCTTTGATGTATTCTTGACTTTCAAACCTTTATTCAAATTATGCATGAGCTGACCATGCATGAGTCGCCAATGACTTGAATTGTATGGAAAAAAATATTAACCCTCTGCACTCTAATGGCGAGTCTCACTTACCACGCTATTCTTTACATCAACTCCAATTGAACGGTGAGTCTCACTCACCATCTTAATTTACATGAACAATTTACATTAATTCCAACCTTGGTTCTTACTTACTGTTCTATTATTTACATTAATGAAGTGATCTAATTGGAATCTGTACAGATGTGATAAAAGAAAGTATCCAAAATGTATTTTATAACATTTTTTTGTGAAGATAAAACTGACTGATGTGTATTATAAACAAAATTTAGCATTATAAAAAACGGCACTGTTATTCTTTTGTGCATTATTCTTTTGACAAAGCACCTAATGTTATAACAATATAAGAAATATAAAACTGGCACTCACTCAGTATAATGTTGTCGGAGCATTAGAACGCACTGATTAATTAATAAATTTTGTTTAAAGTAAAAACACATGGGAGACATATTTTTTTGAATATATAATAATTATCTCTGCTGAGTATAAACTTGTAAAACAGCAGAGAAATGAGCGTCCACTCAGCCATTTAAAATACGTGAAACTATTGATTAATCAAGTGAAAGGAGATTTTCAAGAAAGCCGTGGGGCTTCAACATCCACTGACACCCACACAAGTGTTCAATTAACCCCTTGAAGGGCACCGGTATATTATATATACCACTTGATTTTTATTCCTAAAGGCCACATTGGCACCAGAATTTAGGAATTAAATTTTCCTTTGTATAATGTACTTGAATAAAAGCTTTTACTTACTTTTATATAAATTTGTTCATAAATCCCGGTGTCAATCAATCATTTTAACATTTTAGCAACAGAAGCACTTTGCCCCTGAAAGGGTTAAATAGAGGGCTCCGTGTAATGCTAACAGGTAGAGTCAAAGATTGACGAGTCTGCTCTCACAGAACAGGAAAAGGAAGAGACTTCAAACGACATACTTTTGTGACGCTTATCCCAAAAAGCTTGCAATGCACCTTGGTGAGTGCATAATATAATACCACACCCAACAGAACTATAGAGCATAAGATTTAAATAGTATGTTTCTAACATGTAAATATATATAAAACATTCAAATAAAAAAATTATTTTCATTTTGACTATATAAGACCATATTTTATTTTCTTTAAAAATGTCGCGGAGTTACTAGTTCCGCCATGGAAAAAAAGTTTGGAGTGCAAAGGGTTTTAAAAGCCACTCATATGTTTTCAATAAATTAAATTTGCTAGAAAAATCAAAATTTCTAAGTGTAAGAAAGTTTTAATCCGTGATTGAAATGTCATTTAAATTATTTCCTACTTCAGTACATTCATGACGGCTGACGCGAATTTACGTCTTTTGGATACATGTAATGTTACTCCAGCCACCGACGGTACTTTTATATTTTATATTCTTTAATATTTCACAAAAATATACACTACATTCGTATTTTTACAATTAGTACTATATTATACATATAAATATTTCAATTAGAAATAGTACCATTAATGTGCATTGTCGTTTGTAATATAAACAAGTGACTCGGAAACATACCAGAACAGAAAATATTTTTGTTAAACAATGCAAAATGCAAGAGTAACGCCCATAGGCGGTGCTTCCTGTTTACGGGAGTGACATCAGTTGCGAAATTACAAGTAAAACAGCTAACATTAATGTTCTTTTTCTCGGTACCGACTGAAGAAATTCCAATAGTTTTTCAATTAATCAATCTTTAAATAATTAATCTTTTTGCTTCAGTTATACTAGCATATCTTAATGGGTCACATGATTTTACGCTAGTGTTCTTTCATTAAAACTGCTATTAGTTAATGACCTCTAAGATCTTTTACTCTATATATTTATTGGGCATACGGAAACTAATCAAGAAACTAAGAAGACGAAAGAAGTTATCCACTATACTTAAGAATTTCAATATCGATTGAAATATGAACTTTATTACTGCATTGTCAATAGTTGTTATTCATCTAGTATTTCTATTATTCAAAGACTTCAAGCATCTACGTATGATTACTAGTATCCTTGTACATGTTTTGTTATTTCCGTATCTCTCTCACAATCATTCACATTAAGGGGGTCCGGGACACAATTTAAAATAATTTTTATTTATTGAGTTAAAATTTTGATTTTTTGTGATGGTAATCATGTTATTTGTAAACAAAACCCATGAAAAAACTTATATATATTTATTTTAATTTTTTAATTTAAAATTCATTAAAAAAGTGGGGTAATTTAAAATCGTTATAACTCGAAATATTATTTGTAGAATTTCAATTTTTTTGCATTTAAATAAACAGAAATATATAAGTTTTAATTTTGATTCAGAATTTTTTTAAATGTTAAGTTATAAAAAATAAAAAATATTTAAAATAAAAATTTTAAAAAATGGTCTAACTTTTTTTTTTTAATCATATTTTCAAAAGTAAATATTTTTTTCTAATTTGCTGAATCAAGATTAAAGTAAAACAAGTGAAAAATACATGTTCCAAGTTTGAACCATTTATCTTAAACTGTCCTTGACTTATAACGATTTAAATACGAGAAATGGTGAAAAAAGCCATCATAAATAAAAAACACTTTTTTTTCAAGAAGTCGTTACCATGCCGACCATTGCTTGAAAGCTAGATTTTGAAAACAAACTAAAACAAAAAATTTAATATTTCCTGTTCTAATTAAGATAGAAACATGATTTAAACGTCATTTGAAGCAGTGAAAGATAGAGAAATTTTTAATACAATAAAAGTTTTTTAGAAAATTTGGAGATTTTTGTGTCCCGGACCCCCTTAAGATTGAAATAACATAAAAGAATTTAGAGCTGTCATTAATTAACAACAGGTATAATGAATAAACCTCAAAATAAAGTCATGCGACAGATTATAACAAAAGAGAGGAGTTGATTTCAATGAAAAAGGATACGGAATACTTTAATAAGCCCTAAAATATTCAAAAAATTAATCACCTAAAACTTTTTCAGAGTTCCTACAATTCAGAAAATTTCCAGACTAGAAAATTATTGGGAACTAGAATTTTATAATAGCACAGGAAAAAAAATCATGCGTCAAGCACAGATTATGAAACACTTCCCAACACATTCAGAATAATGTAACAAAACTTCATAGTTTAATAAGTTAAAATATTATGTCTAATTCAATCATATGGAAACTCATAACACATTTGAAAACCCAATTTCAGCTGTTCCCATCTACAAGTGGAAAATTATCCGAATACTTTGAGCAGAACGATATACAGTACAGGACCCATTATCCGGAATTCCGAAATCCGGAAGGACCCGAAACCCGGAAAAAAAATATTTGAAAATTTTCTAAACTTGTAAATTTTTACTGAAATTTTGAATTTTTACTGAAATTTTGAAATTTTTAAAAAATTTTACAGATTTCTATTTTTTTTTTAATCATTGTGTTTCAATGTGTAACCACTAAAATATGTTACTTCAGCAGCGGAGGAACACGGGCAAAGATCCCCCCTCCCCCGACATTAGAAAAAAAAAACATTTTTCTCTCTATTTTTAGTGTAAAATTAATTTATATTAAGATTCGTTAAAAAAGAAAATCGTCAGATATATTACCAGGGGGATTGATTCTGTTCTGAATTTTCCGAAAATTTAAAAAAACTGGTCTTCAGTCTGAAAATTCGGACATAAAATATTTCGCGAATTTCGACAAATGGTCGATGAAAAAAATTAATTACGTCAATCGTTCGCGGAAAAAATCGCCAATTTTGCCAAAGGATTGCGGAAAAAACACGGAATTTTGTCAAAGGATCGCGAGAAAAACGCACATTCCGTCAAAGGATCGCAAAAAAAAACGCAAATTTCGTCAGAGGATCGCGAAAAAAGATCGTAAAAAACGCTTATTTCGTCAAAGAATCGCAGAAAAACGCTAATTTCGTCAAAAAATCGTGAGAAAACGCTAATTTGGTCAAATAATCGTGAAAAAAAATCTGCTAATTTCGTCAAAGAATCACAGAAAAAACGCGAATTTCATAAAAGAATGAGAACTTCTTTCAAAGAGTCGCGAAAAAACGTAAATTTTGTCAAAGAATCGCGGAAGAAACGCGAATTTTGTCAAAGGATCCCGAAAAAACACAAATTTTGTCAAAGAATTGACGTAAAAAACGAGAATTTCATTATATGGTAGCGGAAAAACGCTAATTTCGTCAAATGATCGTAGAAAAAATATGCAAATTTTGTCAAAGAATCGCGGAAAAAACGAGGATTTCGTCAAATGATCCCGAAAAAAATGCAAATTTCGTCCAATGATCGCGAAAAAACGCTAATTTCGTCAAAGGATAATGGAAAAAAGAAAAAACAACAAAAACAGCAACAAAAAAAAAACCACGTAAATTTCGTCAAAGGATCGCGTAGAAAACGTGAAATTTGGGAGGACCCGAAATCCGGAAAATTCCAAAATCCGGAAAGCCTTCGGTCCCGAGGATTCCGGATAATAGGTCCTGTACTGTATGATTAAAACAGTAAAATTTAAAAGCGCAAGCCGAAATTGAAAACGCACTTCAGCAATTATTACTCAAAGACAGTACTGTACCGTAACCGATTTCTTTTGTGTATCCCTGTAAAATACCATACCATGAATACCATACCCTATTCTGTCGTAATCATCTTGAAATGAAATTCAGTGATTTATATCAATTTAAATACATTTGAAACAGAGTAATGTCATTAAAATACTCTGCAAACGATTTTTCCTCATATACCATAATGTAATGGAATTATTTTGGGTAGCCCTGTAAATGAAATATTAATCCAACATGCTTCATATGCAATACCAAACATGGTTAGGTGACGCTAAATATGAATTATCAATTGCATGAAAATCCGAGTATATTTACGGGAGTTACAGCGTGGACAGACGGCCATACGGACAGGCAGACAGACAGACAAACCGAATGCATAAACATTTTTCCAATTAAGACGAAGTTTCGCGCGATTAAATTAGGAAAATGTTTCTTTGAGAAAATGCTGGTATTCCTCTGAAAAATTCTCTGAAATGTAGGAACCCTGTTTTTGTTTATGTATATCAGCCAGAATTTCATTTCACGAACGATTATCTGTACTTAGGTAGGACATCTAAAATTCGGAAAAAAAATCGGAGTGTACTATTTTTAGCTCACAGGCTATCAAAGCCTGAGAACTTATGTGCCCGCCTGTTCTGTATGTACGTACGTATGTACGTAACGCGATAAATCTTGATAGAAATATCCGATTTGCTTCAAGTTTTTTTTCTAGGTTCATTTTGATAAGGCGCTTCCCTGATTAGTTTTGGGGGTTCATTGTTTAAGGATAAAGGGGGAAAAGGGGTGTTCCCCCCCCCTTAATTTAGATAAATGGGTTTTTCATACAGAAATATTCGATTTGCTCCAAATTTGCTATACCGGTTTATTATGTTAAGGAGCTTCCCTGATTAGATTTGGGAGTTCATTACTTAAGTATAAAGGGGGGAAAGGGGGGCTAGTCCCCCCTCAATTTAGATAAGTGGGTTTTTCATGTAGAAGTGTTCGATTTGCTCCAAATTTGGTATACCAGTTTATTATGTTAAGGAGCTGCCTTGATTAGATTTGGGGGTTCATTGTTTAAGGATAAATGGGGAAAAGGGGGGCTAGACCACCCCCCCTTAATTTAGATAAATGGGTTTTTCATGCAGAAATATTCGATTTGCTACAAATTTGGTATACCGGTTTATTATGTTAAGGAACTTCCCTGATTAGATTTGGGAGTTCATTACTTAAGTATAAAGGGGGAAAAGGGGGGCTAGATCACCCCCTTAATTTAGATAAATGGGTTTTTCATGTAGAATTGTTCGATTTGCTCCAAATTTGGTATGCCGGTTTATTATGTTAAGGAGCTGCCTTGAATAGATTTGGAGATTCATTAGTTAAATATAAAGGGAGTAAAGGGTAGTACCCCCCCCACACCCTTAATTTAGATAAATGGGGTTTTCATGCAGAATTATTCGATTTGCTCCAAATTTGGTATACCGGTTTATTATGTTAAGGAGCTTCCCTGATTAGATTTATAGGTTCATTAGTTAAGTATAAAGGGAGGAAAGGGGAGCTAGATACCCCGCTTAATTTAGGTAAATGGGTTTTTTATGCAGAGTTATTCGATTTGCTCTAAAGTTGGTATACCGGTATATTATGTTAAGGAGCTGCCTTGTTTAGATTTGGAGGTTTATTGGTTAAGTATAAGAGGGGGACGGGGGCTAGTCCCCCGTTAATTTAGATAAATGGGTTTTTCATGCAGAATTATTCAATTTACTTCAAATTTGATATACCAGTTTATTCCAATATGGCTCTTCCATTATTTGATTTGGAAGTTCATTGGTTAAGTATAAAGGGGAGAAACGGGGACTAATCCCCCTTGATTTAGTTTTTGAGGGGCATTATCCTTTGAAATAAGAAAATAATATGCAATTAGTGTGAATAGCCTGTGAGCTCAATGCCATCAGTTTAACTAGGAACTTTTCTTTTTTTATTTAGCTCACAGCCTATCAAAGCCTGAGAGCTAATGTGCCCGCCGGTTCTGTATGTATGTATATATAATATGTACGTAACGCTATAACTCTTGATAGAAATATCCGATGTGCTTCAATTCTTTTTTTCTAGGCTCATTGTGATAAGCCTCTTCCCTGATTAGTTTTGGGAGTTCATTGGTTAAGTATAAAGGAGGGATAGGGGGCTAGTCTCCCCCCCCTCCTAAATTTAGATAAATGGGTTTTTCATTCAGAATTATTCGATTTGCTCCAAATTTGGTATACCAGTTTATTATGTTAAGGTGCTTTCCAGTTTAGATTTGTAGGTTCATTAGTTAAGTACAAAGGGGAAAGGGGGGCTAGCCCCCACCCCTTAATTTAGATAAATGGGTTTTTCATGCAGAATTATTCGATTTGTTCCAAATTTGGTATACTGGTTTATTATGTTAAGGAACTACCTTGATTAAATTTGGAGGTTTATTTGTTTAAGTATAAAGGGGGGGTTACCCCCCCCCCTTAATTCAGATAAATGGGTTTTCCGTGCAGAATTATTCGATTTACTTCAAATTTGATAAACCAGTTTATTCCGGTATGGTGCTTCCTTCATTAGTTTTGGAGGTTCATTGGTTAAGTATAAATAGGGTAAAGGATGGCAAGTTCTCTCCCCATAGTTTAGATAAATGGATTTCCATGCAGAATTATCCAATTTACTTTATTTTTTTTTTTCTAAGTTCCTTCTGATAAGGAGCTTTCCTGGTTAGATTTGGAGGTTCATTAGTTAAGTATAAAGGGGTGGAAGGATTATACCCCCCCCCCTTAATTTAGCGAATTTTTTTTTATTATGCAGAATGATCTGATTTGCTTCAAATTTGGTATACCGGTTTATTATGTTAAGGAGCTTCCCTGATTAGATTTGGAGATTCATTGGTTAAGTATAAAGGGGGGAAACGGGGTCTAAATCCCCCTTCATTTATTTTTTGAGGGGCATTGTTTTTTGAAATAAGAGTATAATATACATTTAGTGTGAACAGCCTGTGAGCTCAATGCCATCAGTTTAACTGGGCACTTTTCTTTTTATTTTAACTCTGCTTGTTAGATGAAAAATATTGAAACTTCTAATTTTTAGACAACACATGACTTTTCTGTTTAATAATGCAGGATAGTCACACACTTTAGTTACAATATATTTACAAAAATTTATGTTTTAATTGCAGTGATTGTTAAAATTATTATAATAGATTTATTATAAATATTCCTACCAATATACACTGTTCAAGATATGATAAAATGTTCGTCACCCTTTTTCTTATTAAAAAGTAAAATATATATGTATATATTCTTAATGTTCATACATAACAGATTACTCAACGATCTGCAAAAGCCAAAAAATGTGCTAAAATATAAATTGGATATTAGAATTTCTAACCATAACTTTTATTTAACTATGACAAGTCACACTTTTATACGATTTAAATTTTCTTTTAACATAGATAAGTCGCATTTTTTATGCCATTTATGTTTATTACGTGAAATGATTATACCCGTCGTACTAAAGAATATGACTTTCATAACCCATCGTAAGTAAGGGATGCATTTTCATCTCCATAAATTTTACTTAACTGCATTCGTAACAATTGAATATTTGAATTTAAGAAGAACATTTTTCTTTTTCAGAGAAATTTTCGAAGTTAGATGAAACTGCATGTTTTTTAACGTACTTAAAAAATTATTACAACATTTGGATCTTTTTTAAACGATATCAGTAATTTTTCTCTTCAAATTTTACATATTTGTAATATCTTTCTTCAATTTGACCCTAATCCCTTAAAATCTTATTTTATTTTACATGGCAAAATATATTTAGTCATTTTATTTGATATTTCTTAAGGAGAGTTATTCGTTCTACAATGCTGACCTTTACAGATTTTTGACCTATATTTTATACGTCACAGTTGTATTTTTAAAAAAAATTCCCTTAAAATTAATAAGGTTTTAAAAAATTAATTGTTTCTATAAAACCACAAAATCTATTTCTTAAATTTTTTTTGTTTGCTTTCAATAAATTAAATACGTTAGATATAAAACTGCATATAACTTTATTAGCTTACGTGAAAAATATTTTTGTGACATAAAATTATATATTTAAATCACAATAAATACATTAAACAAGAACTTAAAAATCATCTATCAAGCATAAATTATGAAACACTTTCCAACACATTCAGAATACTATAAAAAAGACTTCATAATTTAATAAGGTGAAAGGTGATGTCTTAGAAAGCTAGTATGTTGTGGCCATCACAAAACTTTCTTCTATATAAATCACGTCAATTAAATCATTTAAATAGTACAAGAAATTACGACAATTTAGCACCAATTCATATCAAAGTATATCTGAATTTGAAGTTTGATGAAAATTCGGGCATTAGTTCTTGTGATAAAGCTATAGCGGAAATTCTGAAAAATGTAGCACAGCATTGCCACCTGTTGAGCGATTTACAGCAAAACATAAACAGCGCTAATTGGTATCAAGATATACCTGAATCTGAAGTTTGATGAAAATTCGTGCACTAGTTATTGTGGTAGAGCTATAGTAGAAATTCTGAAAAATGCAGCATAGCAGCGCCACCTGTTCAGCAATTTGAACCAAAACATAAACAGCACTAATTGATATCAAGGTATACCTAAATCTGAATTTTGTTGAAAATCCAAGCATTAGTTCTTTAGATAGAGCTACTGTGGAAATCGCAAAAAAGCAGCATAGCAGCGCCATCTGTTGAGCGATTTACACTAAAATGTATAAAATGTCAATTCATGTCAAGGACTAACTGAGCCTGAAGTTTGATGAAAACCCGTGCATTAGTTCTGGAGATTGATCTATTGTGGAAGTCGTTAAAAATGCTGCATAACAGCGCCACCTGTTGAGCGATTTACACCAAAACATAAACACCACTAATTCATATCCAAGTATACCTGAAACCGAAGTTTGTTGAAAATCCAAGCACTAGTTCTTGAGATAGCGCTATTGCAAAAATTGCAAAAAATGCAACTTAGCAGCGTCACCTGTTGAGTGATTTACACCAAAATCTATAAAACGTCGATTCTTGTCAAGGACTAACTGAGCCTGAAGTTTGATGAAAACCCGTCCATTAGTTCTGGAGATTGATCTACTGTGGAAATCGTGAAAAATGCTGCATAGCAGCGCCACCTGTTGAGCGATTTACACCAAAAACTAAGCAGCACCAATTTATATCAGGGACTAACTGAATATGAATTTATATTAAATTCCGTGCATTATTTCTTGAGATAGAGCGCCCACAGAATTTGTGTTACATACAGACAGACAAACTCACAGACAGATATTTTGTAAAAACAGTTTTTTCGGAATCTCTGACCCCTAAAACGTGTAAATCCGTCGAAAACCGAAAGTCGAAAATTTTCACGAATCCAATACTTTCCTCTTGTAAAGATAGAAGAAAGTAAAGGAGGGATGACAAGGAATGACCGCCTCGGGTATCTAAGTAAACAATCTGTAAAACGCATAACACATTTCAAAACACAATTTCAGAAATTAACATGAATAGTCGGGAAGATATCTGAATAACTTTTGTGCAGCACTGTATATGATCTATAAATTTTTTATGTACTGCATAGTACCTGTACACTAACATTTTGGTTCATTTGGGAAATGCATAGCACAGTTGAAAATTCCCTTCAGCAATTTTCATCAATAAACGGAAATGTACTCCAGATGTTTTGTGCAGCCCTGTATATGATCAACAGAATTTATACACACCAAAAATTATACAAAAACAATTGTTAAATTTAAAAACGCGTACCACAACAGTAAGCGCAATTTGAGCAATTAGTGTTCATAGATAGTACATTAATCAAATTATTTTGTGTGACCCTGTATAAGAGCTATGAATGCTATGCACACCGTATTCTATAGTCAGCATCTTTAAGTGCACCTCAGAAATATATCTCAATTTCAATAGGTTTGAAACACTATATTGACATCTTTAAAATACACAGCAATAAATTTTTTCCCATAGACCGTATGTAACGGAATTCTTTTGAGTGTCTCTGTAAGTGAACGATGAATGCTATACACACCCTATTCCAGGGTCCAAGATAGTAAGCATCTTGTAGTGCATCTCAAAGATATATATAAATTTCAATGTGTTTAAAATTGTGTAATATCCTTAAACAAGAACGGAAAATCATGCGTCAAGCATAGATTATGCAACATTTTCCAACACTTCAGAACACTTTAACAAAAATTCACCAGTTAATAACGTGAAAAATGATGTCTAAGTAAACAATTTGCAAAACCTATAATACATTTTAAAACCCAATTTCAGGAATTACCATCAATAGTCGGGAAAATATCCGAATTCGTTTGTGCGGTCCTGTGTATGATCTATAGATTTGTATATATACAAGGTGTCCATAATTAAACTGACGGTACTCAGAGTGTTCTGAAGAGCGATCTAATTGCGAGAATGGCGCCAAATTTTGTAGGAAGATTAAAAAAGACGGGGGACGAAGGATTCCGCGAAAAAAAAATTAGTTCCAAAAATCACCACCAGGGGAATATGTGGCACTGTGTATTCGAAAAAGAGAGTTTCAAAAAATGAAAAATCAATATTGAAACGAAATTACCGTTTATTTAACGAATTCAGCAATTTATTTCAAGCTCAAAATGGTAACAGTTTATAAAAAGCTAAAAATTTATGTAAACACTGCTAAAAATTCTTTATCTGCAATTTCACTTACAGAGCCCCAAAGAAAGCAACAGCAGAAGAAGAAGTTCTTTATTCAAATTTCACGTTACATCTTTTGGCCCAGTGCCAGCTTGTTTGGCTTTAAAAGGTAATGTGCTACTGTTAGAAGCAATTTCATTGAAAGTTATCTTTCATAATGTCTCCTTCTTTAGTCGAGAGAGCTCTACTAGTCAAATTTTTTTACCTCAACCAGTGCAATGCACCAGCCGCTCTTCGTGCTTTTAGAAACGACAAAAAATATACGTAAAGTTAACGGTTCTTTGTCAGTTAATGGTTTCAAAGCAGTGGTTGAGAAGTTTGAGAAAACAGGTTCTCTAAATGTTCAGTCAGGCAGAGGACGAAAACCCGTATCACAGGATACAATCAAAGAAGTGGCAACGGCGATTATCGACAGAGCATCAGACAATATTGCTACCACTTCCACCGCTCATGGGATAGCTCGGAATATGGATATGCCTTATTGTACGGTATGGAAAATCCTACGAAAGATTACCCACTTCTATCCGTACAAGATCAGCCGTGTACAAGAGTTGCGTCACACCGACCATGATAAGCGATTGACTTTTGCTCTCACTTTTCTTGCCAGAATGGAGTTGGATGATGCTTGGTCCTGGAAAATCTTATGGGGAGACGAGGCCCACTTTTACCTGAATGGAACTGTAAATACCCAGAACTGCCGAATTTTGGTTAACAAGTCACCGAGAGCATTCAAAGAAATTCCTTTGCATTCACCAAAGATAACTGTTTGGTGTGGTTTCACAGTAGATATGATCATTGGTCCATTCTTCTATAAGAACATTACTCCGACAGAACCTGTAACTTGTTCTGTTACCGGAGACAAATATCGCCAAATGCTAAACAACTTTGTTATTCCGGCACTTCAGCAAGGACAGTGCCTGGAGAAAATCATTTTCATGCAAGATGGATCCTCTCCACATATTGCCTTGCGGGTACAGCAGCTGCTACGACAGGAATTCACAACAGAAAGAGTCATTAGCCGCTGTTTTCCAACTGCATGGCCACCTCGGTCCCCTGATCTTACACCCAGCGACTTTTAGCTATGGAGTTACCTAGAGTCCAAGGTCTATCTCGGAGGTGTCCAGGACCTGGTTACGTTGAAGGATAACATATCGCGAACTGTATGTGAGATTCCTGCAGACATGTTATTCTCTGCTGTTGTAAATGCTGTGCACAGAATGCAATATGTGGCCCACAAAAACGGCGGCCACATCGAACTTGAGTTGGTTGTGCTAAATAAACGGTAATTTTATTTCAGTATTGATTCTTCTTTTTTGAAACTCTCTTTTTCGAATACACAGCGCCACATATTCCCCTGGCGGTGATTTTTGGAACTATTTTTTGCGGAATCGTTCGTCCCTCGTTTTGTTTAATCTTCCTACAAAATTTGGCGCCATTCTCGCAATTAGATCGCGCTACAGAACACTCTGAGTACCGTCAGTTTAATTATGGCCACCTTGTATATACTAAATAGTATGCTAAACTTTAGTTCAGTTAGGAAACGCATAGCAAGATTGTAAATTCCCCTTCAGCAATTTCCGTCGATGAACTCAAATGTACTCTATATTTTTTGTGTTGCTCTATATATCATACATAGAATCTATACCCGCCAAGTTATAGGCAAACTAGTCAGATGTGATAATTCCAAAACTTTCTTCTGTCTCATACATGTTAAACTTCCTGAAAAATGCAGCATATCAGCACCACCTGTTAGATGATTTACACCAAAATCTAATTATCAACAATTTTGAAAACTTCTAACTGAATCTGAAGTTTGATAAAAATCCATGCATTAGTTTTTTAGATAGAGCTATTGCGGAAATTGTAAAAAATTCTGCATAGCAGCGCCACCTGTTGGGTGATTTACAGCAAAAACAAATTAGGACCAATTTATACTAGGAAGTAACTGAATCTGAAGCTTGATGAAAATTCATGCATTAGTTCTTGAGATATAGCTATTGCGCAATCGTGAAAAATGCCGCATAGCAGCGCCACCTGTTGGTGATTTTCACCAAAAACTAATAAGGACCAGTTTATATGAAGCTCTAACTGAATCTAAAGTTTTGTAAAATTCCGTGCATTAGTTCTTGAGATAGAGCGCCCACGAAAATTTTGTCACATACAGACTCACAGAGTGACAGACACAGTGACAGAGTGACATGGTGACAGAGTGACATGGTGACAGAGTGAGAGAGTGACAGACAGACTCATAGACAGACGTTTTCCAAAAACCATCAAATCGTGTTTAGAATATTCTAAAACGTATAAATCTGTCGAAAACCGGAAGTCGAAAATTTTCACGAGTCCAATACTTTCTTCTTGTAAAGATAGAAGAAAGTAAAAATGTGTTTAATTTAAAAACGCGTACAACAACTTCAAATGAACTTCAGCAATTATTGTTCTTAGACAATACTGTAACCGAATTCTGTGTTTCCCTGTAATAATGCAATAGGATGTAAATGTCCCTGTAATACGATAAATGACCGTCCCTGTAAATGAAAGATTCATGCTATGCACACCGTATTCTATACTAAGCCTCTTGTAGTGCATGTCAGTGATATAGATGAATTTAAATACGTTTAAAATAATGTAACATCATTAAAATACACCACAAACTATTTTTCCCTATAGACCGTAATGTAACAGAATTCTTTTTAGCGTCCCTGTAAATGAACCGTAAATGCTACACACTTCATTTTCAATACCGACCATGCCATAATAAACTCCAATAACATACAGATATCAATTTCATGGCAATCGGAAAATATTTACGCGAGTTAGAGCACGGACAGACAGGCGGACAGACAACCGAATTCATAAACACCGCAAATGATTTTTTCCATAGACCGTAATGTAGCGGAATTATTTTCAAAGCCCCTGTATACAGGGGCTGAATGAACTATAACATAGGGTAAATGAACTATAATTGCTGCATAGTTCATTTTCAATACCGAACGCATCATAGTAAACCTCATTAATATACAACAACTGCATGGCAATCTGAGTGTATGTACGAGCAGTAGAGCACGGATAAACAGACAGATAGACAAACCGAATTCACAAACGCATTTTCAACTATGTTGTAAAGTGTTGAAAACACCGCAGACGGTTTTTCCACATAAACCGTATTTTAAAGGAAATATAAATTCTACATACTTCATTTTTAACCCTTTGTACTCCAACGTTTAGTCTCACTCACCACGCTACTCTTTACATCAACTCAACGGTCAGTTTCACTCACCATCTTAATTTACATGAACAATTTACATTAATTCCAACCTTCCCAGCAAAGAAAGAAACAGTGGGCCATCAGCTGGAAAAAAGATGGCAGCCAGCACTGCCATCAGCGGTAAAGTGCAATGGTGCCATTACTTAAACCTGTAAAAAAGTGTCCGTGCGGAATGCAGCTGGCCCCTCAGTGATGGCCAATAGCAGGCCAGCATTGGTATGCCATCACATTACTTCAATCCGGCACTTTTCCTGCAGTGCTAGCACCTATCCCGCTGCTATTCCTTTGCTGGCCCTGCACTTTCCCTTCCAAAAATTTCTTATAGAATTCTATAAAAAAAAGTCCTTCCGGCCAGTGCCGGGAGGAAGAGGTAGCTTTCACATTTCTTATTTTAAAAAAGCCAACTTATATTATTCAAACACACGAAGATCAATTAAGTGGAAACCGAATGTAGGAGATTCAATACTAATTTTTATCAATACTAAATCATTATGAATGAGAATTTCGCAAAATTAGTCAGCTTTATCCAAGCTGCTTTTATTTAAAGTAACTTATATTTCGCTGCCAAATTCGGCGATTTCTTAAAGTGCCTGCCATTTTAAGGCAACATGGTGGATGAGGCTAACCAGTGAACTTGGTCGAGACCTTAGTAATTGCTGTGCACATGCTCACTCACATCGGAATCGGTTGATACATACGAGTGCTGTCGCAGGCAAAAAATCAGATTTTTCAAAATGACACCCACGTTAGAAATTGAAATTGCTATATCTGAGCCATTTTTTAAGATAAAGACAAACAAAAAATGCTCCTGAATCCTTATATCAAGGTCAAATACTTAAGAAAGAAACCTTTTTCAATTTCTAATTTTTTTGCACCTCACTTTAAATATATATTTTTTTAATTTAATGGCCGCCATTTTGAAACAAGATGGTTGATGAAGCTGGCCAGCGAACTTGGTCGAGATATTGATGCATACTATCCACATGCCTTCTTCCATCGAAATAGGCGAATACGTGTGGTATCGCGAGACAAATACAAGATCGTTTCAAAGTGTTAGTCATGATAGAAATTCAAAGTGTTATAATTCAACCACTTTTTAAGATATAAACAAAAGAACAAATTTTCAGAAACAAAAACTGCTCCAGAATCTTTGTATCAAGGCCAAACACACAAAAACAATTTTTTCATTTTCCAATTTTTTAATACCACATTTTAAATTTTAAATTACATTTTTTTTTAAATGGCAACCCTTTTTAAACAAGATGGCGAATGAAGCTGGCCAACAAACTCGGTCGAAACATTGGTATGTACTATGTACAGACCAAGTTACATTCAAATCGGTTCATAAATACGCCTGTTATCGCGTGACAAAAATCAGGGCGTTTCAAAATGTCAGCCACGCTAGAAATTCAAAATGCTATAACTCAGCCATTTTTTAAGATATAGACGAAACAAAAACTGCTCCCGAATCTCTTTATCGAGGTCAAACACGTAAGTAAGAATATTTTTTCAATTTTCAATTTTTTGGTACCACATTTCAAATTTAAAATTTTCTTAAAATTTTAAATGGCCGCCATTTTTAAACAAAATGGCGGATGAAGCTAGCCAACGAACTCGGTCGAGACATTGGTCTGTACTATGCATAAACGAAGTTACATCCAAATCGGTTCATAAATACGCCTTTTATCGCGTGACAAAATTCAGGACGTTTCAAAATGTCAGCTTCGATAGAAATTCAAAATGCTATAACTCAGCCATTTTTTAAGATATAGACAAAACAAAAACTGCTACGGAGTCTTTGTATAAAGGTCAAATACATAAGAAAAAAATATTTTTCCATTTTCAATTTTTTGGTACCACATTTTAAATTTTAAATTTTTAAAATTTTTTTAAATGGCCGCCATTTCGAAACAAAATGGCGGATGGAGCTGGCCAATGAACTCGGTCGAGACATTGGTATGTACTATGTACACACCGAATTACATCCAAATCGGTTCATAAATACGAGAGTTACAGTGTGACATATGTCAGTTATATATATATATATATATATATATATATCAATTTTGAACGGAGGGTGGTTTCGGGGTCTGGGGGTCATGATCGATGAAAATATACCAAAATTTTTTGAAATCTCTTTCCTCCGAACGGCTGCAATAGGTAGCTTTTTGTAAAGAAAGCTACCTAAAAACAACGAAGTATTATGGCTCTTTTTTCTATAAGCTAGTTTCACAAAGAGCTACAGAAATGTCTATAGAAATATTTGAACTTGCAGCGATTTCCATGTGGTCACCCTCCCAAGTACTAACCGCGCTCGATGCTGTTTAGTTTTCGAGAGCGGACATGAACAAATACTTTCAGCGTATGCTACGATCGCTCGTAGCTTTCAACCTCTCATTACACTATTCCAAGTTTGTTTCTTTTGTGATTTACGTTCCCAATCATTAAACTGGTATAGAAATTATTGTATTGTATGGAAATCCTATATATTTTATACGCTTTTTTTTTATTATTAATTCTGAACTGTGTAAATTATGAAAACCGAAATCCTTCGTAATTTAGCAAAATCAGATTTAAAGAGAAAAAAAAGTGCGTTGAAATAAAGAATTTATTTATTTGTTCTTTTACTTATTTATTTTGTTGGTGGCAGTGGTGCTGTATTATTTACAGTTTCATAAAAAATTAGCTTTACAGCTTAAATTGTGTTCAGATATTCATTTCAGATTTGTGTTTAAATACTCAATGTCTTCGATATTCGCAGTGCCACCTAGCGTAAGGATTCCCAGCAATAAAATTGCAAAAGTTCGTGCACTTCCATGTAGTGGTGGGCCAGCGCATGAGATAAAACGGAAGCCCACCAGAATTTTATCTGAGGATTTCCAACAGCAAAGTTGACTGAAGCTGTCCAGCAGTGGTCATGCAGTGGTAGACCATTAGCCAGCACTTCTCCATCATTCCCAGCACCTATCTTGCTGCTGGCCAGCAATTTCCTCTTTGCTGGGTTAGTTCTTACTTACTGTTCTATTACTTTAATGAAATGATCTAATTGGGATCTGTACAGATGTGATAAAAGGAAGTATCCAAAATGTATTTTATAACAATTTTTTTGTGAGGATCCAAATGACTGATATGTATCATAAACAATATTTAGCACTATAAAAAACAGCACTGATATTCGATGTGCTCTCATTTGACAAAGTAATGTTATAATAGTATTAAAAAAAAACTGGTACTCACTCAGTATAATATTGTCGTGGCATTAGAACGTACTGATTAATTAATAAATTTTGTTTAAAGAAAAAACACGTGGAGACATATTTTTTTAATAGATAATAATTATCTCTGTTGAGTATAAACTTGCAAAACAGCAGAGAAATGAGCGTCCACTCAGCCATTTAAAATACTTGAAACTATTGATTAATCAAGTGAAAGGAGATTTTCAAGAAATCCGTCGGGCTTCAACATCCACTGATGTGTTCGATTAAATAGAGGACTCCATGTAATGCTAACAGGTAGAGTCAAAGATTTCGAGTCTGCTCTCACAGAACAGGAAAAGATAAGAGACATCAAACAACATACTTTTGTGACACTTGTCCCGAAAAGCCTGCAATGCACCTTGGTGAGTGCATAATATAATACCACACCCAACAGAACTATAGAGCATAAGATTTAAATATTATATTTTTTTAACATGTAAAAATATATAAAACATTAAAAAAAAATTCAATTTGACGATATAAGACCATATTTTATTTTATTTAAAAATGTCGCGGAGTTGCAAGATCCGCAATGGAAAAAAAGCTTGGAGTGCAAAGGGTTAATACCGCACTTGCCATAATAAATCTCAATAACATATATCAATTACATTTTTTTTTTTTGCCTATACGACGACGGTATAAAAATTAAAATTGTGCAATGCTTAGAAGTTTAAGAAATTGCAGCAAAAACTATATTTAATCGTCTGGTGTTGCCAACGTTAAAATGATGTCAGCGTTACACTCGGACACGTTTGTTCGTCATTACATAGATATGGTCAATACCAGCAGATATTTAACAAAGTCCTTCCATCCCTGAAGAGTTTCAAATCGGAAAAAAAATTGGCCATAGAAACTTCCCGTTGGAGCTACCAAATGATGGTCATTTGAGAATGCTTATTTTTCGAATTTAAGAAATCACGTTACTTCTTTGTTATAGCGGACTCCAAGAATGAATCGCCAAGAGACAGAGATATCAAGTTAGGTTATAAAATCTCATCAAATGATTTGCAGTTTTAAAGAAACAGCAGGTGTTATGCCATCGCCATATTGATTTCCAGTTAATATACAGGAAATGCATGGGTATAAATATGGTCAAAACATATACATGGGTTTTTCGTGTATTATTATAATTCCATGTTATATTGTTTCTATTTAATCGTCCTCAATTCATTTTTCTAAATATGGAAACAATATTTGACTTATTTAGTACAGAGATGGATGCAATCTAATTTTGTTTTAAGTGAGGGTTTCTACCCAACAAAGAACTATGCTACAATGGACGTGATATGAAACACTGCGTGTTACTAATGATGAAACTATGTGGAGATGCAACGTAAAAAGTTTTAAAAAGCCTCCGTTCTGTAAATTAGTTAAATGGTTCGGGAAAACCGTTCACAACTGTTTTAAAGTTTATGCAGTTTTTGGCAGAGGAATTAACATCCATAAAATTATGTAAGAAACAACTGTATAAAGTGAAAATGCGACAATTGATTGGAATAGTTACATGAGACAAGTGTTAAAAAATTAAAAAGTTATCATTCTTGTGAAGCATTTCTCTATTCTAAAAAAAAATCCCTGCCGACTCGGTCCACAGGCGAAGGTAGATTTCGAAGTTAAGTACTATTTTCACCAAGAAAAACTAAATGAAGATAAGAGATAAACCCAGTTTAACAATTTTATCTGGCCGCTTTTGAAGAATTTTTAATTTCATTTTCTGTAAGAGCTCGTTTTATCAGAATCATATTAAGGCGGTATTCAAAAATATATTTTTCCACGCTCAACAACTCGAAATTTTCTGAGACCATTTTTAGATGCATTTTTAAAAGTAAAAACATGAAACTTGCAGACGTGATTTTTTGAAGAGATTTATAAGCGACCTGTGTTTTTATTTTTCGTTCAATTAATTAGAACTTGATTTACAATAATTTTCTCAATACAACCATTGTTTTTCGTTTCCAGCACTATCGCTTTGGGAAATTCGGTTCAAAATGCCCACTTTGACAGCATTCCAGATAGATTTCTATGAAATATTACCTATTTCAATCTCCCCTGTGTTGGAATTTCTGAAAAAGTTTTGCAGATCTACGCCGATCATGATCCCTAGAACCTAAAACTACCCCCAGTTGAAAACTTTATGTATATATATATATATATATATATATATATATATATATATATATTGTGGTCGGTAATGTTTATTTAATGGTTATATACAGGGTGTCCGGCAGTGGCGTAGCCAAGGGGGGTGATCCAGGGGGCCCGCCCCCCCCCCCCCTTCCGAACGAAGAACTAATTTATTGAATCATGGACACAACAGTAAAAACGGCTAAGACGGAATCGCAAAACACTTATGAAAAATTCCGCTTTAAACAGGTGTTTGTCTTAGAAGGTATAATTTAAAGGTGTGTCTTCCGCCGGGATAATGAACATTTCAGTTTTAGACAGGTTTCCGTTATAAACACTTCCCGTTTTTCATATTATCCATTAAAATTTCTACAACTTACTCACTCTATAGTACACCTCTGAAGTGCATAAATGTACTACAGTAAAATCTGTGAAGATGACCTATCTCAAAGGAAAACAATTCAAGATTCGACGAAAACAACACAATATATTTACGCTTGCTAACATTTGAAACCCATCTAAAATTAAACATGTTCCAATTGTGATTACTTCTCGGCAAGTTTTCTCTGAACAAAGAGTCCTCTCGTAAATGGAAGCATTTTAATGTCCCGAGACGGAAGGATAGCTATGCAAGTATACCTGTAATTCCGTTTACACAAATTAATAAAAGTAAATTTATTTTTGGACTGGTTATTTTTTACCATTTTAAAATACACTGACGAGAAAAATTAAAGGAATAACCATAAAAAGGTGCTTTGTGTTAATTCTATTAACCCTAGATCTACCGGGAATTTTATTCAAGTTTTAATAAAACGTTCTACACCAGAATTTTTATTTAAAACTATTTAACTTATTTATTTACCTTATTTTTGTCTGGTTTATATACTTAGTTTATTTTAAAGAAATTTCTGGTTTGAATGAATATTTTGTATGTACCTGTCGGGTCCAATGGACCCGTCTGGTAGACGGAGGGTTAAGGGAACTTCAATGAAAGGTGATTGATTGATAACTCAATGTGAACGTTATCACGTAATCCAATGGGATTAAACTTAGCTACAGAAAAATATACAAATTTTCAGCCCGTCCCTTCGGTTCACGTGTGGAAAGGATTGCACGTGGGTTATTTGAAGTCTAATTTCAAGGATTGCATGTGGGTGATTTGAAGTCTAATTTCAAGGATTTTACGTGTAGTTGGGTAAAATTTTCACTTGTAGTAGGTGGAATATGTCGTTCAAAAGACATCTGATCGACAGCGAGAAATGGCATGCAATAGGTAGAATGGAAGCAGGACAGACACTCTCAGGGGTCTGTAAATATTTAAAAATAGCCAAAAGCGTCATCAGGGATCTATCCAGACTTTTCTCACAGGGTCCTGTTTTTGTGAAATTGTGAAGTTTATCTTATTTTTGTGAAAATTCTAGTCATAATTTTGTGAATTTTAAATTATTGATGTCTTCATGTTCTATCCTTCATGTATAAAAAGCTAAGTAATATGTTCTTTAGTGGGTTCAATTGCTTACTTACAGGCCAGATTTTATTTTTAAATGACTAAATTTGTGAAAAGTTCAATTTGAAAGTGAAAAAATTCTGTGAAAGGTCTATTTAAGAGACAAATAATTTTGTGAAGGGTCCTGTTTTGGGATAAAATGTTTTGTGAAGGGTCCTGTTTTGGGATAAAATGTTTTGTGAAGGGTCTTGTTTTGGGATAAAATGTTTTGTGAAGGGTCCTGTTTGGGGATAAATTATTTTGTGAAAGGTCCTGTTTTAAGATAAATTATTTTGTGAAGGGTCCTGTTTTAAGATAAATTATTTTGTGAAGGGTCCTTTAAAGGACCTAACATTTTCCTAAACATATCCCTGGTCATGTCAAGAATATGGAAACGGTTAACAGACACTGGTAATGTACACAGACAACCAGGTCAAAGTAAAACACGCGCCACAATAGATTCTCAGGACCGTTATTTGGCAACGATTGCTAAAAGAAACAGGCAACTGACGTGAGTTCAGATTCCAAGAAAGTTCGCTATAGCAGCAGGAATTCGACTATCCAAATTTACTGTGAGTAACAGGCTGTATAGAAAAGGGCTGCATACAAGAAAATCCATTATTTGTATTACACTAACTCCGGCAACGAAATGCGCCCGGTTAAAGTGGTGCAGAGATCATCGTCATTGGAGTACCACTGCTCTTTACCGATGAATCCTGATTTTGTTTGGAGAATTATTGCAGACGTGTTATCATATGGATATAAAAACACATGCAATAAAGCTGCAAACATCGGTGAAATTCATCGATAGAAAGGTCGTGGAATCATGGTATGAGGGGGCACAATTTTGAATGACCACACTGACCTACACATTTTTACTAGTGCAACTGTGAATGGTGAAATATATAGAGATGAGTTTTTTATCCTCATGTCATGTTGTTTAACCCCTCCGGGACCATGGTTGCATATATGCGTATTCAAAAGGTGCTTACAGAACTTGTTTTTGATACCGTTAAAAATTAAAACTAAAATTTTCCTTATTTAATTAAGACATTTTATCGATTGATAAACTAAATTTAATTATTTGAAAAAGGAATAAAATTCATGAAAAAGATGCTGATCACGAACGGGTTAAGGGTTCAAACGAAAGATTTGGGATTTTATGCTTATTAATTGTCTAGAAGTGCTACCCCCTCCACGGAACTCCGAAGTGTCCCTTCAGGAGCTGCGGAAATCTCACACGAAAAAAAATGTCTAGATTCAACATTTCCTTTGACCCCAGTTACAAATTGTAAACGCCCAGTTTAACATTACTTCAAGAATTTGATGGTGGCAATAACAATTTTGTGTATGGAGAAGGTCTTGGGTGTCATTTTGTCTTTAATAATAAGAAATCGAATTGAAGCTAATCCCCGTACCAAAGTCCGGAGTTTACTGCTGAACTTGGAGAATGCTCTAAAACTATTTCGAACCATCTAAAATAAATTGGTTGGGAAGTACAGTAATAGAAACCACCATTATTTTTTACACATCCTAATGCTTTCAAAAGCGTGCTAATCCATCACAAATAAATTTGTTACAAAAATTTAACTTCCAAAGACGACCAGATATCGGAAGCAACTATTAGATCGAATATATCAAAAATGGCGAAACATAGAAACCAAAAAGAATAATGGCTGCTTTAGACAATTGTAACAAAACTATTTTTTCCAGCATGAACCAGTGTTGCCAGTTTGGCCTCCATTTTTATTAAGAAAAATCCAAATTCGCACCAGAAAATAAAAATAGCATTTTTTGCTTTATGACAGAAATTTTGTGATTACAAAAAGTAAAGATCCTTCCTTCAAAATTTCCAGTGTGAATTTGAAATTTCGAATTAAAAGTGGAGGTCAAACTGGCAACCTGGCATGAACTATATTTGATGCGTGTCCTTCTTACATTACTAGTTTCTGTAGCTGAAATTGCAAGATCTTTTTCTTAAAGATTAAAACCTTATCTCAAAAACTCGCAACTAACGGCTCACTGACACTTATGAGATATCATTATTCAATGTTTATTACAACGCAAGTTCTTAATTCAATGGCAAGAAATTAAATATGGAAATTGCTGTTTTAAACTTAGCCACATGATCCTAACTTTATTGTAGGCAAATGTTATGCATTATGAAACTTGATTTAGATAAATTACTAATAATTGTTAAATAAATTAATACTCTTCATATGGGCTCAGTTTTTAACATCATAATGTTTGAAAAAATCTTTTTTACTGATAAATATTAATGTAACTTCAATGTATTATTAGCTGCAGTTACAGAGATTGATCTTACTTTTTTTTATCCATGCTTTTTTTTATTAAGAAATTAAATAAGGATATACCTAAATTCTTAAAGTTACTCAAAATACTTCTATTATAAATACACAGTCAATCCTGTCAAGACGTGATCGGAAGTGACTGGAAAAAAGTTCCGTTTTAGACAGGCTTCCGTTTAAAAAAGTGTAAGTAATTTTACTTCTAAGATACACTACCTCAATAAGATCTATTGCTCGTTTCGTTGGGATCTTGAAACTCTTCCATTTGAGACAGGATTCCATTATAAAAAGATTCCGCTTTCAGAGGTTTTACTGTGTTTCACTAAAGAGCGGTGAAAATCCTCTTTCAGACAGGTGTTTAGCAAATTTAATTGTATAGCAATACATATTAAGACCATGTAACGCTTCCGTTTAAGGCAGGATTCTGTTAGAGATAATTATTATTTTGACACTAATCATATAATATAAATACACAAAATTTGTAAAAATGGAACCTGCCTAAACAGAATTCTGTCTTAAAAGGAAATGTTCCACGGTGCTATTGAAAAGAATACTATAAAATTACACCTGCAAACACGAAAACCTTTGTAAATTTTTCCCCAATATTTTCGATTTTACCTTGACAAGTTTTACTATATATAACCTGGCAGAAAAATTTTGGACCTCCCCCCCCGAAACGATATCCTGGCTACGCCACTGTTGTCCGGTCTCAACGGTGTGCAATGGCTAATTCCTAAACCGGTAGTCATAGACATATAGTTCCAATTACAAAAATGTTTTAAATCAGGTAAAGAAATACTTTAAAAGCGATTTGGGTCAATAAAAACATTTCTTATAAAATTACGAAATTTAAATATTTATACGGTACCCCGGTCCTATAAGTTATATTTAGTAAAATTTTCCTATTACACTGACAAGTAAGACAAAAAAAAGTCCCATTCATATAACACTAAAATTGAGCGAGTTATGAAACTTTAAAAATGCATGACTTATGCCACTTTTCTGCTCTGAAAACAAATGAATTCGGCTTGGCTTTGAGGGGTCACATACCAAGTGCTTAAAGTATTCAGAGATCTTATTTCATGTGTATCTGCGCTTTGAAAAAAATCGTACAAGTATTACGATTAAGTTAACATTTATCAAGTTTCAGATTGTCTAAAATAACATATGTTTTATTTTGTCAGGATTTGAGACTGTTTCTTTTACGATTTCTTTTAACAAAAACTACGTTATTTTTATAAGTTTTTATGTTACTTCAACGATCGTATGTATGTTTTTCCAGTTCAAAATTTGTAATCGAACTTTAACTCACTATGAAATATCCGATCAATATTACATTTTACATACTGGCGCAAATCCGATAACAATCTTATTATGGTTTTCGGTAGTTACCATTTATACTTATTGTACAGGATAACTCAAAACATTTCAGATAGATTACCGCAAGAAGTTTAAGAAAAAGTTTTAGATTAGATAATACAAGACTGTGATTGTTGGGTTTTTTAACTTTTATGTATTTTTTAGCACTTAATCCGAAAATTACCTTAATTTTTAACTATTATGTCAGGCTATTTCGCAAATCATAAATTGTCAATTTAAAGAGTAACAAAAATCGGATACTATAAAGTAGAGGAGATGGTTGTGTTTTTTAACTTTTGATAATTGATTTTTACGTAGTTTTTAGCACCGAATCTGAAAATGACCTTCAATTTTAACCATCACGTTAGAATTTTTTGCAAATCGTAAGTATGTAAGTTAAAATATAGCGAAAATCTCATTCTATATAACATATGTAAAACTTTTTTTATTTTATTTTATTTTATTTTATTTTATTTTATTTTATTTTATTTTATTCAATAATTTGTTCGATATTTTTGCTTATCCTGGGATTCTCGCAGCTAAACAGCTGAGTAGTCTGATGAGATGAGGGAGGAGATTCCATTTTAACTTTGAACTTTTTAACTTTGAAATTTGCAATTTGCGAAAAATCCTGATGTGATGGTTAAAAATGAAGGTCAATTTCGGATTCAGTGGTACAGAATACATAAGAATCAATTATCAAAAGCTAAAAAACATGACATAACCTAACTTTTACAGGCTAGTGTAATCTAATAATATTTTAAAATACGTATCATTTTCAAAGAATTGAGGCTGTTAATTTAGCAACATTTTATTTAACAAAAATTCTGTTTTTTCTTTCTTCTTAAATGTTTATTACAAATTGTATATTTTGCATTAATATGTCAGAATGATTAAAAATGTCAAATTTATATTGCAATGTTAATTTTACTCTCAACCATTTTTTAATATATCTGACGAAATTATATTTCGACTAAATTTGTGAATGACCCACAATTTGCAACAAAAAATATGCTCCAACTTTAAACAGCTATTACTCGGTCAGTTTTAATCGTAGAATAACGGGACTTTTTTTTGTACTACTTGACAGTGTAAAAGGAAAATTTTACTAAATATAACTTATAGGATCGGGGGACCGTATAAAAATTTAAATATCGTAATTTTTTTTTAATGTTTTATTGACCCAAATCGCTTTTAAAATATTTCTTTACCTGATTTAAAACATTTTTGTAATTGGAACTGTACGTTATTAGCGGTTTAGGAATTAGCCATTCGACACCGTTGAGATCGGACACCCTGTATATATATATATATATATATATATATATATATCACTTTTCTATGGACAGGATAACTTCCATAATTCTGCACAAACCTCTTCCAAACTGATACATAAAATCAAGGCGTAGAAAATCTCAATCACGTTCGTTAATGGGCAAAATCGCACCTAGGGGGTGTAAATAGGGAGGGGTTTTGTGAAAATCGAAAAAACCCATAACTTCTTAATTATAATACATATCAAATCAGTTTAAAGTTATTGCTTCTAAGAAAAGAGCTAAAAAATTACGTATCACAGATTTTTGATAAAATTAAAAATGGGTTCAGGGGGTGAAAAATATAGGGTTTTCCGGGTTGTCGAAATATAAATTTCAACATAGGGGAGATTGAAATAGGTAGTATTTCATACGAAATCTACCTAAAAAGATAACTAACGCTGTCACGGCCGCTGTTTATGGATTTTTTGTGACCGGGGGGGGGGGGGTCTATCTTCGTTAATATTAAGAAAACTATTGCATGCAAAAATATGAAAATCAGTGGTAGTATTGAGATATGTTTGTTAAACACGTCGTTGCAAACAGTTTTTAAATCGAATAATTATTTTAAGGGATATTTAATGTTAAAGTTGGTCAAAATCGTGCCATTAAAAAAGATTTATAGGAGCAAAAACTATACATAGGAATGCAATAATGTTTTCTGAAGATAGACATTAGAAGTTCCCGGTGTGCTGACTACATTTTTTAATTTGACTCATTTTTTGAGTATTTATTTCCATTTTCAATTCAGATTTTCAGCATTTCGGGAGATATTTTTTACATCTGTTAGAAAAAAAAAAAAAAAAGTAACTAACGCTGTCACCACCGCTGTTTTTGAATTTTTTGTGACCGGTAGTCTTTATTCGTTAATATTAAGAAAACTACTGCATACAAAAGTTTGGATATCGGTGGTATTATAGAAAAGTGTTTGATAAACACGCTGATGCAGGCAGTTTTCAAATCGAATAATTATTTATTTAATGTTGAATTTGGTCAAAATCGTTCCATTAGAAAAGTTTTATATGAGCAAAAACTATACGTAGGAATTTAATCATTTTTAAATTATTTTATACATTAGAAGTTCACGGTGTGTAGACTGCATTTATTTTTTTTTTATTATTTGATTCATTTTTTTAGGATTTATTTCCATTTTATATTCAAAATTTCAGCATTTCGAGAAATATATTTTACATCTTTTAGAAAAGAGTATTATTTTAAATTGTTGCCAATTTTTAAAACAGCACAAAGAATAATATTTCCTTCAAATTAAAAATTTATTTACATGTGACTATTATAAACAGAAAAAACTTTCAAATTAGAATTAAATGATTACGTTTTAAAAGAACGAACGAAACTACTAGTTAACGAAAATATAGAAAATTAAGTCATAAAAACTATATTTACACGTAAATTTTAAAAGAGAAAGAAAATTGTAAAATAATAAATTCATTAATATTCGTTAAAAGTTGTAAATGGAGGAAATTACGTCATATTTAAAATGGCCGAACAATAATATTGTCAAATCAGTTTAATTAAAAATATATCTGCGCGAGACATTTATTTCATATTTTGAGGTAATCTTTTAAACTATTGTTGTGAATTCTAAGACAGCGCAAATAATATTTCCTTTCTAACAACAAAAGTATTTTCACGTGAAAAGAGAAGTAAAACTTTGGAGAAAATTACGTCAGATTTAAAACGATTCATTTGAAATGCCTTATTTAACCCTAGATCTACCGGGAATTTTATTCAAGTTTTAATAAAACGTTCTACAGCAGAATTTTTATTTAAAACTATTTAACTTATTTATTTACCTTATTTTTGTCTGGTTTATATACTTAGTTTATTTTAAAGAAATTTCTGGTTTGAATGAATATTTTGTATGTACCTGTCGGGTCCAATGGACCCGTCTGGTAGACGGAGGGTTAAAAGAACTTTCTTATAGCGTTGTTAAAAAGTACCGGAAGGCAAAGACTCTGTTTACTTAATTAATTTTATATTAGCTTGTTTTCAAATGTTCCACTGATCTGGTTTAATCAAGGATGAAAACAGCCCATTAATAGGGAGATCGCCACTGTTTGGTTTTTTTTTTTTTTTTTAATTATAATTCAATCTTTCGAAATTTTTTAAGTCGATCAAATTAGCGTGCATTTAGAGTTTGCGGTGTCTGAACGGGGGTTGGCGAGCTTAGCTCGTAGGGGCAGAAACCCCTAGTTGTAAAAAAATACATAAAATATCATTAGTATGAAAATTTTATGAAACTTTGTAATATATTCTTATTTACATAAATTTTCTATTATTTAATCCAATGGTATTTATTTTCATATCTCTATCATACGTGCGCGCTATGTTCATGCTTCACGAGCTTGGATACAACCTTGACGAAATTAACTGCAACTTGGCGTAATTGTAATTGTGGGGGCCTCTCTAACAAAGAAGAACCTAAATCACATTTTATCTGTCACCATGATCTGATTTTGACCACAGCACAATATTATTAATACTACATCAACTGGTTGTACTAGGATACGAGTTGTAACCCGTCGAAATTCGACGTACTAAAATGTTTGAAAGGAACTGTCAGATCGAAATTATAATAAACCTACAAAAATAATTACAACGAAAAAATCATCTTACATTGGTTGTCTAACTCTTAAAACAAATAATATTTTAAACCCAAAATTACCAAAATATTATTTCTACAAACTTCAACTGCTTAAATTATTGAAAAATTAAACTGCATTAGATTACGTAATCAAGAGGAGTAATTATGATGGAGTTATCGATGGAGCTCTTATGTTTGTTTTTACGGGATGAAAAATCAGTAAAAAGGATTTCGCTTTGTCACATCATAAAATTTTCCTCCATAAAATCTAAACTGTACGTTATTTTCACATTCTCGTAATTTACATACGCACCACTCAAATTCACAATTTGAAAGTATTTTAACGCGCAAAAGAATAGATTATTAATGAATGCATTTCCAAAGTTAAAGTCACGTTTGTCCGATACAACTTTTCATGTGAACATTCACAAACCTTAAGTTCTAATCTTAGTACCCGCGAAAAAAAAAATCAGAAATTTGACTTTAGTTGTCATAGTATTCGCTATTTATAGTATTGGTCAAATATTTAGTTTTATCAAAAAAAATGATCGTTTTGTTTTAAATATATCATTTTTACTCAATGAATCATTTTGCTGAGCGTCTCAAACTCATTTATCAGCGTAATGTAAAAATATTAAAATGTAGCTGATTTATGAAGAAGAATGCGTGTTTTATTTAATGTCTGACATCATTTTCTGTTCAAAAATCATAAAAAAGTTACTTTTATTTGTAATGTGAAAATGGCATCAATAAGGATATAATGAATAAAAATAATAAACCATGAATATTTTCCCTTTACTTTCAATATAAATAGAATACTTCAGTTGCCACAATTACAAAATTTGTATTAAAAACTACAAAAAAATTAATATCTCAAAAATAAATTGAGATACAGCTTTCAAACAAATAGTATTTAAAAGAGAATTTTTTTCCTTATACGACGGTGTAAAAAGTTAAAATGTGTGATGCATAAAAGTTTAAAAATTTGCAGTAGAGAAAATGCAAAACCAAAATTTTATTTCAAATTTCAAAGTGTTGCCATTCGCAAAATGACGTATGCGTTACACACAGATATTTTTGTCCTTTATTCCTTTATAATATAGATAGATATTTCAAATTTCAAAGTGTTGCCATCCGCAAAATGACGTATGCGTTACGCACAAATATGTTTGTCCTTTATAATATAGATAGGGTTACATGCTTTTTTGCTTTGTCGTTTTGAAATCGTTTTTTAGCAATTTTAAAAATGCTGATGGCAAAAGCAAAAGTAACTCTCATATTACTTAAAAGATAGTTTTTAATAAAAATGATTTGCAATAAAACACAATTTTTCAAAGCTAAACATGATCTGTCTGTTTCTTTTAAAATTTCTTTTCTAAAAATGATTACCAAATTCTTCAAAAAACTCTGTGAAAAGCTAATATTCTATCCACGAATTCCTTGTATTGATTGAAATCTAAATGATTTAGAACCACCATTTCATCCACTATCTGCGAATGACTTACGATCATAAAGAATTTTTTCCGTCATTCAGCTTCCAATTAAATTAAAATCAAGAGGAAAATATAAATGAGAGTTCACAAGATGAATTTTAAAAAACTATTTATAGACATGTATCTTTAAGATAAACTTTTTTAAAGCTGTAAATCGTGTAAAAAATATTTACATTTTAAAATTATTTTTTAATTATGAAATTTCAAATTTAATTAGTTATTGCTTATGTAGCTATATATAAGCATAGTAAGAAAATTTAATAAATATTTTTTATTATCATTTCTGATAGAATACTATTTTAATCTGTTTGATCTCTTTTACACTGAAAACAATACCAAAACTTAAATAATAAAACAAAATTGTGCATTAAGCAAATATTATTACGCATACTTTCGAGTATGATACCTATCTTAATAAGTTAAAGAACTTATCCCTATTTTTAGTCTACTATCCGTTTCAATAACAGAGTAATCTATCTATGTTATAAAGCAAAAACATGTCCCTGTCCGTAAGTAATGCTGAAATCCTTTTGATGGTGACAACAAATTGACCAATAAATTTTGCTTTTGCTGAATTTTTTTTAACTTCTAGGTATCACACAATTTCTATTTTTAGACTGTCGAATAAAAAATTTACTTTCAACTGCTATTTGTTAGAAGATTGTATCTCAATTCACTATTTTTTATAGATTTTAAAATAATTTTTAGGCATGATTTTTTTTTACCCTATCTCCATCGGTTATGGGGGATTAACCCGTTTGCACTTAAAACTAGTCAGATGTGCTAATCCCAAAACTTACTTCTATCTCATACATGTTAATATTTCAAAAAGTTGTTACACATGCTAATGCTTCAATACTACACCAACTTTGATTTTTATTTTAAATTTCTGCTTCATTTAACTAATCGGAGTAAAAACGAGTTAATCTCGATCATAATATTCAGTAAAATAAATATTTTCCGTTATTTTGTTCTACGTCAGCTGCTTACGAATCGCAGGGTTAGCCGTGTGCGAAGTGCTCGTATCAGCATGAACAACTGATGTACAGCTGAACTACAAAAAATCAAGAAAATCGCTATCACAGCACTCCTCCCGAGAGAATATCCTCATTTTCAATTGGGACTTGCGGTTCATAGTGAAAAACCTATACAGTGAAACCTCTGCCGTTCCATTGAAAATTGGCCTTTATGAGGGGTGACAAAAAAACAAGTAAAATAAGGAAATCAAAACCTATATAAGTGAAAAAACTATTTACTATCATTTTCAAACTCTATACATGATTGAAAAAAATTTCTATTGAAGTTTCTTTAATTTTCATAATTTTTTCGCAGACAATTTTGGTTTCTAAAGATCCTTTTACTTTATGGAAATTACTTAAATTTGCATCATTTATTAATGCCTCAGAATGAGATATTAGTTCATTTATTTCTGTTAGCGTTTCCTGGCAGGTGTAAAAATTGTGCTTCAATATGCATTCACAGTTTTAGTAAATGCGGAATCAGTTTTTCTAGATAACATGTTATCCTTTGTGTGCCCACAACAAAGGGTCAAGTTTCCCCTCCAACCCAACCCCTACAGGTTGAAAGGTCAAATAAAGTGTGAGGAACACCTGTTTGTCCAACTTGTGGAAAAGTTTGTGGTCCTTTATTGTGTTACTAAATCCTCCCCCATCTCCCCCTGCCTTCTTTGTCGCCAGTGCAGTTGTTTGCTGAATTCTTATCTTTTGGTTCAGGAATTCAATACAACTGTTTAGGATTTAAGGCGCTTGTGAAAAAAAGTGGCCTTTATGAGGGGTAGGTGCGGTCCCTAATAGGAGTAAATTTAACATTATGTCTATGTGGAAAATTTTCGTTCCTAAAAATATTGGCCCTTAATAGAAGTGGCCTTTGAATAGGGGTGGCCTTTAAAAGAAATTTCACTGTATATAAAGTTTAGTTTAATTCTATGGATAACTTCGTTCTCTTTCCGATTATACAAAAAGGAAAATGGCACAAAAATTGCTATTATAGCGCCCCTTCTGTCGGAAATATACCCAAATTCAACTGAGACCTGCTGGCTATATCGAATACATACATATATTGAAATTAAGTTCAATTCAATGCACAACTTCATACACTTATGGATGATACAATAATGAAAAAGACACGGAAAACGCTGTTACAGCGCCCCCTTCCGGCGGAAAATTCCCAAATTCAAGTGGGGCCTGATAGCCATAGACAAAAACATATATACGAAATAGGGTTCAATTCTACATATAAGACTTTTCGATGATACAAAGAGGACATACACACACGGACACGGACACGGAGAAGCAGATATCTTCTAAAAACATGTTTTTGGGGATCCCTAGCACCTATAACATGTAAATCTGCCGAAAACCGGAAGTCAAAAAAGATTTCAATTACAAAACTTTCTTCTGTTATAGATAGAAGAAATTTATAGAAATAAGAAAGAGGATAAATAATTTAGCCTTTATTTTTGACTAATATTCCATAACGAAATTATACCTTCATCAATAAATAAATAAATAAATAAAATAATTTATATACACATCTCTACATAGTCTTTCTAACCAAGTTTAAAAGTTCATTTTTTTTTTATTATTATTGAGACTTTGATCATCTGTAGATGAGCCCTCACTAATTTTTTTTCAATATTTTTATTAATATACTTTATTTTTCATTTTATTTTCTTTTGTTAAATTTATTCAAAATGGCAGTCGGATTACTTCTATTGTTACAGAGAAAAGGGAGAACTAGAAAGCAGGAATTCTGCTCTTTCAGAATTTAGTGCCGCCCCCGATAACAAAAAAAATATATGTATATAAATATAGATACAGTAGAGTCCCGATTATCCGAGTTAATCGAACTTATACCTTTGGAATGGATCCTTTTCTTCTGATGGACTGATGGCTTCCATTATTATGAAACAGTCATTATAAAGGAAGTGTTAGGTGACGATGAAAGAGCAGTCGTAAAAAGTTAAAACTCTGATTTTATAGTCAGAATGGGAGAGAAATGGCAATTATTTTTTTTTTTGAAAAAAAAAATTATGGCCTTTTTTTCCATTCAACCAGAAAATCAGAGTTCTAACTTTTTACGGGTGCTCTTTCATCTTCACCTAACACTTAATTTAAAATGATTGTTTACCTAAGATAATAATTTCATAATAAAAGTGTCATAATAATAAAAGTGTCATAATAAAAGAAGCCATCAGTCCATCAGAAGAAAATAACTCGGTGAAAGCGGAAACTCCGATAATCGGGACTCTACTGTAGTTCAGTTTTAAGACTTATAACACGCGATTTTATTTTACATAAAGTGACGTCATCCACATTCGCTGAAGAATTCATCATTTGCGATCCAGTGTTAAACAACATCTACAGTAAAGTACCCTTAGGACGTCACTATCGCTGAATAATACACAAATTAAAAAAGAGAGAGAGAGAGATTTCGTCATTCAAAAAACTCGACAAAAAAATCGGCTATCTAAAGATTCACAGGCCTTCATTTGCTTGTATTATTAATATAGATATTTAAAATTAAACTAGGGGGCTCTGACCCCTGCAAGCTACGCTCGCCAACCCCCGTTCAGACACTGTAGAATCTAAAAGCACGCTAATCTGATCGGTTTTAAAAAGATTAGAGAAGATTGAATTATACTGAAAAAAACCTGTAGCGATCTCCCTGTAAACGGGTTTCCATTCAATTCCCTTTGATTGCAAAAATTTAAGGTAGAATCAGTTGCTGTTAAGACATCCAATGGTTATTTTCGTGTTTGGTTAAAGAAGATCAGTTAAACATTTGAAAAGAAGCTAAAATAAAATGAATTAAGAAAACAGAGTCTTTGTCTCTCGGTATTTTTTAACAGCGTTATAAAACGATTGACATAATACAATTACTAAAATTTGCTGCTTTAACCTCTTCAAGGGCGGTTGGTCATTTTTGGACCACTTAATTTTAATTCTTAAATGCCACATTAGCATCAGAATATTGGGATGAAAATTTCCCTTTTATTAAGTAAGTGAACAAAAGCATTTTTGTATTTCGAAATTTGTTTGTAAATTCTGGTGCCATTCACTGATTTCAAGATTTTACGAATAGAAGTGCCTTGTCCGTGAAAGGGTTAATCGCATATTAATGTATTTATTATTTTAAAGTTTCCTTTCCCTTTTAATATTCACGTGTAAATACAATTTTCAGGACATAATTTTCAATATTTTCCTGCCTTTAACACGTACTCATTTAATAGTAATTTTAAAGTTTTTTTTTCTGTTTTTAATAGTCACGTGAAAATAAATTTTTAATCGTTAGGAAATATTATTCTTTGCGCTGTTTTTAAAATTGAAAACAATCTCTATAATAATAGCCTAAGTCATGTGACTATCATCAACAGCTCCAGGTGATTCCCTTCGCTTTTTATATTCCAGGCGGCCATTTTGGTACTCTAATGTTATCCAGCCACAAGTGTGATAAGTCGCCGAATATTATTCTATCCCCATTATTTCGTTTATATTATAATAGTCCAAGTCATGTAACTGCCATAAACAACGGGCTGATTCCTTCGCTTTTCATGAGAAAGGTTTCCATTTTGATTAAAGAATCAAAATTATTTTTTCGTATAAAACTACATAAAAGTTGCCATGATCACAAAGAATTCCTGGTACTTTTATGTTAGCCTGGTGAAAATCTCGCCAATAGCTTTATTTTAACTCGCCAGTTAGCATTTTTTTATTTTTCGAGTGGTAAATTAAAACGGTGCTACTTGGTTATCCCATTGACCAAAAATCTGTCGCCAAACTATAAGATTAAATGCCAATAATGGTTGATCGTAAATGTCACATTCACTTGACTTTAAGGAAGTTACACATGTTCACGCCATCAAGTGATTTTTATTTCGACGTTTTATTTGTATTTTTATTAATGTTATACTAATTTATTTGTTCTTTTGTTATTTAAAACTAGCTGCCTCTGGCGACCAGTTTGGTCTCCCTTAAATGTATGCTAAGCATTGCATCATGTTACTTTCATTCTTAAACTAATTGACTTGCTCAATCCTTCCCCCGAGTTCAAAGATTCCGATAGAGACATCAAGAATTCTTTGCGAATTTGATAACTTTTCATACATTTTTGTTGTTATGCGTACTTCGTCTTTTTTGAAAAATACCATTTAATTTCCGTAGCTGTAAAAATGAGTGAAATTTCAAGATTTGTTCATAAATTATCTAAGTTAAACTTATTTTACTTAAACATGCTGTTACTTCAATGCTATTTTTTAGTAATAATAAATTTAATAAAATTTTGCAAATCATGCATTTATAAATTTTTTTCACTACTTAATAACTAAATAATGAATATATATACTTTTGCTTTTATAGATTTGATTTCTGAGTTCATAAATATCACAATATAGTGACGTAACTAAGAGAAATAGCAAAATAAAACCCTCGTGAATGCAAGCCGTTAACAAACATTAGCGCCACTAATTTACCTACTATGACGTCATAAGAATATTGCCTATTCATTGTTAGAAAATGCTTTGCGAATGATTACCACCATGGTCTAATATTTTCTACTTTTTATGATGAATGAATCTCTTGTGTTTGTTTACTTTATGAAGTGAAATGGAAATATGTCAACTTAATTTCAATTGAAATTATCTTGGAATATATATTTATTTGAATGTAAATTAGAAACAATACTTTGATGTTGAAATGAAATATTTTAGTTTGTGTAATATTACGATTAATTGTTTACTTAGGTACTTTTCCATTACAGGGGCCTTGGAATTATTTTTTTCTTAAGCTTGGCGCAATTCGGGCTTCAGAACGTGAAATACGTTGATAAAATATATAAATAGTCATGAAAACAAACCTGGTGAACTTTTATTTTTATTTAAATGTATTTATTTGCTTATAAACATTTTATTTACACACATTATACAATATTTGTTTACATAGAAATTACTTCTGTTTCTATATAAAAATAGATTATTGGCTTCTTTAGATTATATAAACTGTATACATATGGAAAAAATTGCTTATGTATATGAAATAGGATATAGATTGCCGGAAAATACGATGCCAATTTTTTTTTCTCGCCAAGAACCTGTGCTGGAAAGTATCTATTTATTTATTTATTGTATTTTAAATTAGGTAAATGAAATAAGTGTATTTTAAATGAAAGATTTATTTTAAATGAAATAAGTGGTAGGTGCGTTGTTATGAAGATATATTAATAATGTAGCGAACCGTCGAAGGCTCCAATGGATGTATACAGTGGAATTACTTGCATAGATTTATTCACACATAACTTATTCTATTTAGGTTACAGATACAAGTACGACACAACATCACATAAACATAAGTTTCAATATGAGCCCTTGTTCTAGGTTAATTTCGGTTACAGTTAATGTCCTAATACCACATCTCCCTTTCTTCAAAGATTCAATTTCTGCGGAGGGCGAACAACTCTTCCACTTCTGGTGATATACTGATCTTGATGCTTTCGTGGAGACATAGAGTTACGTTTATCATTGTTACAGGATGGATGAAGATTCTGAGAGCTTGGTTTGGTTGGACTAGGAACTCTCTGGCGTATTGGAAACTCATTACTGGAAACGTCTGGTTGAAGATCATCCACATCATCAGTTTCCGGCTGGAAATTAGTTGATGGAACAAGATGCATTCTGTTTCGACGATATACCCTTTTTCCAGATTTGACTATGTACCAACGTGGATAATCTAATCTCTGCTGAACCGTACCAGTAGCTCGCTTGTCTGTGATCCACACTCCATCTCCAACATCAAGATTACTAAGGTCTCGTACTCCGTGACTTTTGTTATAGTTTTCTCTTTGCCGTTCTATTCTCTTCTCTTCCTTCGTTTGAAGTTCAGCCCTGTTTTCAATTTTCGGCTCTAATTGAGATCTTGCAATTGGCAGTGTTGTCTTAATACGACGATTCATGAGAAGCTCCGCCGGACTAAGGCCATTCTCTAATGGTGATGCTCTATATGCCATTAAAGAAACGTAAGGGTCTTCAGCTTTTTTGAGTCGCATCTTGATGGTTTTTACTGCAGATTCAATGAAACCATTACTTTGAGGATACCTAGGACTTGATGTGATATGACGAAATCCATAAAGCTTTGAGAATTTTGAAAATTCAGATGAGTTAATTGGCTCAAATTGAGGACCATTATCAGATCTGACGACATTAGGAATCCCATGTCTGGCAAAGATTGATTTGCAGTGGAGAATTACTTCCTCCGAAGTTAATCTTTCCAGTTTGGCGATTTCTGGATATCTTGAGAAGTAATCGGTCACGATTAAGTACCAAAATCCATAAAGCTTAAAAAGATCCATGCCCACAGTTTCCCATGGTCGTTCAGGAAATTCGGTAGGGATAAGTGGTTGATGGCGATAAGTGGTCTCCTTGATACATGATGTGCACTTCTTTATCATTTCTTCAATTTCTCTGTTTATTCCAGGCCAATAGACAGATGATCTTGCTCTTGCACGACATTTCGTAATTCCCAAATGTCCTTCATGAATTTGTTGCAGAACCTTTTTTCGCTGACAGGCAGGAATGATGATTCGACAACCCTTCATTATGAGTCCATCTTGGATCGATATTTCATATCGATGATTCCAGTAAGGTAGACAACTTGGTTTTAAATTTTTCCTTGATGGCCAACCATTCAAAATTAAATTTTCTAGTTCTTTGCATGTTGCATCAGACTTTTGGGATTGTCGTAATTCTTCTAACCTGTTGCATGAAGCGGGTAATGAGGAAATTACCATACGAATATAAGCATCATTTTCTTCCTCCAATTCTTCAACATTTTCTCTAGTTTCTTGAGGTTGTCTTGACAAGGCATCAGCTGCATAAAGTTTCTTCCGTGGTATGTGGAATATAGAATAAGAATATCGCATCATCCTCATCTTCAACCTTTGCAACCGTGGAGATAAATCTTCAAGGTTTTTCTTTGAGAAGATTGGAATTAGAGGTTTATGATCGGTTTCTAACCTAAAGTGAGCTCCAGTTAGATAATCTCGAAATTTCTCACAACTCCAAGCTAGAGCAAGTGCCTCTTTTTCTATTTGAGCATATCTCTTTTCAGTAGGTGTGAGTGTTCTGGATGCATATGCCACGACAGAAATTTCTCCATTTTCTTGTTCTTGCCTCAAGGTGGCTCTTATTCCATAAGAAGAAGCGTCTGTTGTGACAATTGAAGTTTTCTGTGGATTATAAACCTTTAAAACAGGTTGAGATGTCAGGACATTCTTCCAATTTTGAAATGCTTGTTTTTGAGGTTCGTCCCAGACAAACTCATTCTTTTGACTTAACAAAGATGTTAACGGTGAAAACATTTCTGCAAAATTTGGAACAAATCTAGCGAGGAAATTTGCCATGCCTAGCATTTGCTTTAATTCCTTTTTGTTCTTTGGTGGTGGACATTCTTTCACTGCTCTAATTTTATCTTCATCAGGATGGATGCCTTTGTCATCAATAATATGTCCCAAGAATTTGATTCTCTTGACTGAAAACTTACATTTCTTGTCATTTAGAGTAATACCAGCTTCTTTAAGTTTATTCAGTATAATCTTCAGTCTTTGGTCATGCTCAGTCTGATTTCTTCCCCACACTAAGATGTCGTCCATGTGACAAATAGCACCTGGGACATTTTCTAGCAGCTGTGACATTCTACGTTGGAAATGTTCTGGTGCAGATGAGATTCCAAAAGGTAATCTTAAAAATCTGTATCTTCCAAAAGGAGTGATGAAAGTCGTGAGATATGACGAAGATTCATCAAGTGGAATTTGCCAAAAACCTGAATTAGCATCCAACTTTGAAAAAATTTTAGCACCTGTCAGTAAATTCAATGAATATTCCACTGAAGGCAATGGATGAAATTCTCTTTCCACAGATTTGTTTAACTGGACTAAGTCGACACATAAGCGAACAGTACCATCACTTTTAGGAACGATAACGACCGGTGAACACCATTCTGTCGGTTTGGTTACAGGAACAATAACTTTTTGTGCAATCATCTTCTTGATTTCCATTTCAGTTTTCTTCAGCAGTGGAATTGGTATCCTTCTTGGAGCTGAAATAGCAAACGGGACAGAGTTCGGCTTAAGCTTAATCGTATAACAACCTTTCAGTAACCCTAGGCCAGTAAACAATTCAGGAAAATCTTGCTTAGGACTTACTGTGATTTCTGAAATATTCGGTCCCAATCCAAAAGCTAATATCGCAGGTTTTCCCAATAAGTAGCTCTGTAGTCCTTCAATTACATGGATTTCTTCGGTTATTTTCTTTTCCTTGTATTGGATCTCCTCAATAAGTTTTCCTGTGTGTTTTAGTATTTTCCCATCCGGGCCGCAAAGCTTTTTGTCTGGTTTTAAGATTTTCGAATCCTTTAAAATCGATGAAGTAGCAGGAATAACAGTGTGATCTGCTCCGCTATCTATTTTGAAGCGAATGGTTTTACCTTTTATTTGAATAGGTACTGACCATAACAAATCATTTCTATTATTAGAGCGTGTTTCCCTAATTGTTCCTAAGAATGAAATTTCAGATTTACTTTCATTTTTCCTACAAACTCGTGCATAGTGCCCTAATTTGGAGCATTTCAGACATTTAGCATCTTTTGCTGGACATATTTTTCTGTTATGTGTAGATTTACCGCACCATTTGCAAAGATCAAAGGGTTTTGGATACTCTTTTTTCCCATTATTCCTTTTATCAGTTTCTTTAAACCGTGGATTTTGACTGGATACCCCTCTCTTAAAATTCACCCTTGTTTTGTTTACACTAGAAACTCTATGGACAGAAGCATTACTAGAAGTAAGAATCTCTTGTTGCTTTTTAATTGATTCCGATAACCGAACTTTTTCTATAGCTTTGCTCAAAGAAAGGTCTGGATCCAATTGTAATTTCTCACTTAATGATTTATCTCTAATACCGACAACTATTCTATCGCGTATCAGTTTATCATGAAGAACTCCGTAATCACAATGCTCAGCTAGTGAATAAAGTGAAGTTATAAAATCATTAACAGATTCCCCTTCGTTTTGAATGCGTTGATTAAACTGCGCCCACTCGAAAATTGTGTTTTTCTTTACTATAAAATGCTCATCAAAATGTTTCAGAACAATGTTATATTTCTGCTGGTCATCTTCCGACAAGTTAAAAGACGCAAAAATATCTTCTGCTCTATCTCCCATGAGATAAATAAGAGAATTTACCTGTTCTACCTCTGTTTGATTTTTTAAACCCGAAGCGAATCGATACCTTTCGAAACGTTGCTTCCATTTTAACCAAAGTGCCGGTGATGAAAAAGTAAATGATTCTGGCGGTGTAACCTGATATGAATTTCTATACTCTATATCTTTAGACATTTTAATTCTTAATAAATGAATACATATGTGTCGTATAATTATGCAAGAAAAGGAAACTTCTTACTTTAAGATATGAATCCGTTTTCAGTATTCAAATGTAGTAAACATCGTTTTAACCGACTGCCACCATGCGTTGTTATGAAGATATGTTAATAATGTAGCGAACCGTCGAAGGCTCCAATGGATGTATACAGCGGAATTACTTGCATAGATTTATTCACACATAACTTATTCTATTTAGGTTACAGATACAAGTACGACACAACATCACATAAACATAAGTTTCAATATGAGCCCTTGTTCTAGGTTAATTTCGGTTACAGTTAATGTCCTAATACCACAGTAGGTTTATATTTTTAATGAAATGATGGCGATGGAAGAATATTTGGCGATTACCTGCGCCCGACTATTATAAAAGTACCGAAATGTCCGTTTGGCATATAAAAAGTGAAGCGGTCAGCCCGGAACTATTGATGACAGTCACATGACTTCGGCTTTTATTATATAGATAAAAAAAAATATGTCAATTTGTATAATTTGGCTATTTATATAATTTGGCGAAATTGGTCGACGGGAGAAGTAATAACATTAAAACATTGCTTTGAAGTGGAAATTAAATCTCATGATTTGTTGCATTGTCACATACGCACCGGGTTTGGCGTGATTTTTTTTTACGACAATTTGGCGAAAACCTCGTTTTCAAATACCTGTTACATATGTATTTTTAAATTATTTTCTGTTATTTTTAAAATGAAATAACAATAAAAAAAAATAATTAATAACTATAGAACAAAACAATTTATAACATTTTTTGTAAATAAAAAGAAAATAAATTCAAATAAACATTTAATAATAAATAAGCAACAATAGCCGGGTTACCATGTCAGGCAAAATAACGCCATTTTGGCGCCAATTAGGTACCCCGTTGCGTATATAACATCTGTGTCTAATATTTTTCTTTTCGTTTCGTTTAAAAAAAAAGAATGAAGTAAAAGCCATTTATTTTAAAGGTTTCAATTTTAAATGAAAGTTTTGTATTAAATAAAATGATAATGAAATACAAATTGAATTCTGAATAAAAGTAACATGATGCATTTCTTTACATTTAAGGGAGGCCAAGCTCGTCGCCAAATTAATTTAAAATAACCTTTTCTAAAATATGAAAAAAAAATAGCTGTTAAGATTAAAATTTTAGTTGCCATCATTAGAAAAAAGTATTTAAAATTAGAAAAAAAAATTAATATTTCGAAAACTAATTCTAATTTTAAAATTCTAATACCAGTTTTGAGATCTGTGGATCAATACGGATTTTTGGTGTTAATTTCATCGCAAAGTATTCCATAATTTAAGAGAAACGTAATCAGTTGTTTAATCCGTCGTTTCATAGAATCGTTACATAAATTCGTTTCAATTCGATTCATTAGGATTTTATATATATAGGGTAGATTTAGTTTCTAATAGCTCCATGTTTTATCAGAAATCCTTATATTTTTCAAAATAGCACGTATTTTAATTTTTTTTAAAAAATTCAGTTTTTATGGGAAAATGGCAACAAAAGATGTATTTGCAACTTTTCTTTCACTTTTTACAGAAATGGAGTTCTTCCGCTGCCAATATTAAGCAAATGATTCCAAAAACCACAAAAAAATTAATATTTCAAAAATAAATGGAGATGCAGTTTTCAAACATTTTTCATTTCATTTAAAAATTCTTTTTTTTTTTCCAATACGACGGTATAAAAATTGAAAATGTGCGATGGTTAGAAGTTTAAAAAATTGTTATAGAGTATTTAATTGTACTGCTTTGTTTTACGGATGGTTTCTGTAAGGTAACGTTATTTTTTGGAGACGATACAAAATAAGCTGGTAGAAAGAAATAGCATACCGTACCGGGGACTAATAATTGGAATTACTATATCTTTACTGATTCTTTTTAGTCCCCCGGTACGATATGCTATTTCTTTCTCCCAGCTTATTTTGTGTAGTTTTCAAAAACTAACGTTACCTTATAGAAGCCAGCCGTAAAACAAAGCAGTACGATTAAATACTCTATAGCAATTTTTTAAACTTCTAAGCATCGCACATTTTCAATTTTTATACCGTCGTATTGGGAAAAAAAACTACTTTTTAAGGCAATTTGTTTGAAAAGTGCATCTCCATTTATTTTTAAAATGTGTTTTTTTTTTTTTTTGTAGTTATTAGAGCCATTTGCTTAATATTGGTAACCGAAGAACTCCATTTCTGGAGAAAGTGAAAGAAAAATAGCAATTATATCTTTTTGTTGCCATTTTCCCATAAAAACTGAATTTTTTTTTTATTAAAATACGTGCTATTGTGAAAATATATAAATGAATGATTTCTGATAAAACATCGAGCTATTATAAACTAAGTTTAATTTTAAATATCTATATTAATAATACAAACAAATGAAGCCCTGTGAATCTTTAGATAGTGGATTTTTTTGTCGAGTTTCTTGAATGACGAAATCTCTTTTTTTTTTTTTTTTTTTTTTTTTTTTCAAAAAAAATTATGGCGATTTTTTTTTCTCATTCTGACCAGAAAATCAGAGTTCTAACTTTTTACGACTGCTCTTTCATCTTCACCTAACACTTCATTTATAATTGCTGTTTCATAATAATGGAAGCCATCAGTCCATCAGAATAAAATGATCCATTCCAAAGCTATAAGTTCGATTAACTCGGATAATCAGGACTCTACTGTAGCTATATATATATATATATATATATATGTCATCGGGGCCGACACTAAATTCTGGAAAAGCAGAATTCCTGTTTTCTAGTTTTCTAATTACAATGGACAGTATCCGCCTGACGTCACACTTCCCCCATCATGTGACTTACAGGAGATATTAGCAGATGTAACTGTAAAAATAACTGTACAGCGATTCAACTTTTGTAGCCAAACAATGCGATTTAACGCCAATATGTATAAGAGTGCGATGTTCGAAATAATGTTGTTTCAAGTGTATGAGAGTAGCTATGGATGAAATTTTTATATTCAAGTGTAAATTATATAAACATGGTTTATACATTTAACTTTAAAAATGCACCTATATAAAAAATAGAGTAAAAAATTTAAATTCCAATGGAAATATTTGCTACACACAAGAAACCTTGAAGAGAAGAAAGAAAGGTTAAGAAAGTTAAATTGAATTTGCGCCAACCGATGCTGACTAAAATATGCCAGTTGGCTGCAAAACTGTATTACGGAACTTTTGCCTTTGGTATCCGCATAAACTTATAAAAAGAAATAATTTCTTGTCTATAAACAAATTAATTGAACTATTGTAACAGCTATACGCTGCACAATACTTTGGCACGTGATGAAATAATTTATCTTCAGAGAGTTAAAAGAAATGTCACCATACTTTACTACGGAAGCATGCCGGTTTGTTTTCCCCAATCATGTGACTTTTACAGCCTCGAATTCAGATCAGCGGCTAATGCCCATTAAAAATAACTTTCTGTACAAATTTTTAACAGAGAATGACGTAACCTTTAAAAAGACGCGCATTTTCAATCAAAAAGCTGTTACATTTCAATATTTTTTTAATAACTTTGATACTGAGTTTAAACGTTAATCTCAGAGGGAGTCGAAATGCTGCAGTGAGTGAAAATGACGTCATATTTAATAGAAAACAAAAATTTTCTTTGATGAAACTGAATACTTTAGTACGAGTGCATTTAAAAAGCATAAATTTCTGATACTCACCGATACTGAGATTCGAATCTCAAGTTAAGCGAGCGAATGTTTACATACAAAGTTGAAGCTGACCAACGTGACGTTAAGTTTGAAAACATGTTTATTAATAACCTACAAGGTGGCACCCGTCGAAATCCGACGGAATAAAAAATATTAATAGAGAACTATAACTGTTAGACGAATTTTAATCTATAAAAATAATCGAAATCTAACCATCTTTCATTGTTTCAGCTAACTGCAAATGCAATAAAGTATATTTTCTGTAATATTATTTCCGTTAATTTATCTTTTCATATTATTGAAAAAATAAGCTCATTTATCTAATCTTTCGTTTATTTTAAAATATAGTTAATGAGGAACTGCTAGACGAACTTACAATAAGCTTACAAAATAGCTGAAATTAAAAAAAGAAAACCGCCTTGCACTGACTACTGTAACTCCAAAAACAATATTTTAAACTATAACCGATTTACTCTAATACTATTTCCATTAATTTTGACTTTTCACATTATTGAAAAATAGAACTTGATTCATTTAATCTATAGTATATTGCAAATTTAAAAAGAAAAATTGTGTCATATAATCAAAGTAGCAAACCAAGGAAAAGTAATGAATTTCAGCTTTAATTCTAATCTTTTTTTATTAAGAAATGAAAAATCAGCGAAACTTTATTCACTTTAACCCAATCATTCAGTATTTTTAATTTTATCAATATAAAATACGTTTGAAGTTAAACATAAAGCCATTTTGACTATCACAATCTTTTCGTACGTATACTTTTCATAATTTTTCATATACATTTTAACGCATTATAGATTATTAATAAATATTTTTTCATTAAAAATTGGCGTCATGTTTGCCAGCGAAAATTTTGTTTACGTATTGATTTTTATATTTCACGTAGGCATCTTGATGACAACCTAATCTCAGTATGGCAGAGTAAAAATTTCAGACATTTGAATCATTTAGACACATTCGTCGAAAAATATTTCATTTTTTCAATAAATATGCTCATTTATCGTTAAATATTATGTCATTTCTGCACGCTGTAGCACTTCATTTATTTCCTAGATTAAGAGCTAGAACGGTGGGATATATTCTCCAAGTGAAAATAGCGTCATAAATATTAATTTTTATTCAGTTAACTGAAAAAAAAAATGCTATTATTGCGTCAAAATGACGTATTTTTTCTCTGAATTTCATTTCGCCAGTATAAGTTTACGACCCTACCACATAATAGGGCGAAATCGCGAAAAAACGCAAAAAATATATATATTATTTTATTTTTTATGGCATAATCAATAATATAGGTGTATTAAACAACCTCTCGGGCCATCGGAACTCAAGTTTCAGAGTATTGTTTTCACCAGAAGTCTGGCAGAGGCAGTCGCATTACAAAAAAGTCCTTCCGGCCAGTGCCGGGAGGTAGAGGTAGCTTTCATATTCCTTATTTTAAAAAAGCCAACTTATATTATTCAAACACACGAAGCTCAATTAAGTGAAAACCGAATGTAGGAGATTCAATACTAATTTTTATCAATACTAAATCATTATGAATGAGAATTTCGCGAAATTAGTCAGCTTTATCCAAGCTGCTTTTATTTAAAGTAACTTATATTTGGCTGCTAAATTCGGCGATTTCTTAAAGTGCCTGCCATTTTAAGACAACATGGTGGATGAGGCTAACCAGTGAACTTGGTCGAGACCTTAGTAATTGCTGTGCACATGCTCACTCACATCGGAATCGGTTGATATATACGAGTGCTGTCGCAGGCAAAAAATCAGATTTTTCAAAATGTCACCCACGTTAGAAATTGAAACTGCTATATCTGAGCCATTTTTTAAGATAAAGACAAACAAAAAATGTTCCTGAATCCTTATATCAAAGTCAAATACTTAAGAAAGAAACCTTTTTCAATTTCTAATTTTTTTGCACCTCACTTTAAATATATATATTTTTTAATTTAATGGCCGCCATTTGAAACAAGATGGCTGATGAAGCTGGCCAGCGAACTTGGTCGAGATATTGATGTATACTATCCACATGCCTTCCTCCATCGAAATAGGCGAATACGTGTGGTTCGCGAGACAAATACAAGATCGTTTCAAAGTGTTAGCCATGATAGAAATTCAAAGTGCTATAATTCAACCACTTTTTATGATATAAACAAAAGAACAAATTTTCAGAAACAAAAACTGCTCCAGAATCTTTGTATCAAGACCAAACACATAAAAAAAATCTTTTTCATTTTCCAATTTTTTAATACCTCATTTTAAATTTTAAATTACATTTTTTTAATGGCAACCCTTTTGAAACAAGATGTCGAATGAAGCTGGCCAACGAACTCGGTCGAGACATTGGTATGTACTATGTACAGACCAAGTTACTTTCAAATCGGTTCATAAATACGTCTGTTATCACGTGGCAAAAATCAGGGCGTTTCAAAATGTCAGCCACACTAGAAATTCAAAATGCTATAACTCAGCCATTTTTTTAGATATAGACGAAACAAAACCTGTTCCGGAATCTTTGTATCAAGGTCAAACACATACAAAAAAACTCTTTTTCATTTTCCAATTTTTTGGTATCTCATTTTAAATTTTTTTTTTTTTTAAATTTTTAAATGGCCGCCATTTTGAAACAAGATGGCGGATGAAGCTGGCCGACGAACTCGGTTGAGTTATTTGTATGTACTATGTACACACCAAGGTACATCCAAATCGGTTCATAAATACGTCTGTTATCACGTGGCAAAAATCAGGGCGTTTCAAAATGTTAGCCGCACTAGAAATTCAAAATGCTATAACTCAGCCATTTTTTAAGGTATAGACGAAACAAAAACTGCTCCCGAATCTTTTTATCGAGGTCAAACACATAAGAAAAAAATATTTTTTCAATTTTCAATTTTTTGGTACCACATTTCAAATTTAAATTTTACTTAAAATTTTAAATGGCCGCCATTTTTAAACAAAATGGCGGATGAAGCTGGACAACGAACTCGGTCGAGACATTGATCTGTACTATGTATAAACAAAGTTACATCCAAATCGGTTCATAAATATGCGTTTTATCGCGTGACAAAATTTAGGACGTTTCAAAATGTCAGCTTCGCTAGAAATTCAAAATGCTATAACTCAGCCATTTTTTTAGATATAGACAAAACAAAAACTGCTACGGAGTCTTTGTATAAAGGTCAAATACATAAGAAAAAAATATTTTTCCATTTTCAATTTTTTGGTACCACATTTCAGATTTTAAATTTTTTTTAAATTTTTAAATGGCCGCCATTTTGAAACAAAATGGCGGATGAAGATGGCCAACGAACTCGGTCGAGACATTGGTATGTACTATGTACACACCGAATTACATCCAAATAGGTTCATAAATACGAGAGTTACAGTGTGACATAGTTCAGATATATATATATATATAAGAATTTAAATTCAAAGTTAATACATTTACAAATTTTAAATCTTGTCTACATCATTCTGTATTTCGAAATATAATACTTAATCATTTATATAGAATAAAATGTTTATGTTCTCCTCTAATTAACAATAATATTAAAAAACTAATTTATGATGCATTAAATCATGGTTTTCCAAAAAAATTCATATATTCATTAACATACAATTGGTATTTTTCTTACATGATCTTTTAAAACAAATTAACACATGCGTAAAAAAAAATTACAAAAAAATTATTGAAAAAAAAATCTCTATAAAAAATTAAAAATTGTAAAATAATATAAAAAATTATTATAGGTTGGATGGGTGGGTAGATGTTAGAGTACGGAGGAGGGTGGTGTTGTCTGGATAATACGCAATGGTTAATTTATATTAAAAAAAATTGGGGGCTTTTGTATTATTACTATATTTTTGATACGTATTTTATAAGGATGTTGATTTGATATTTTATATGTAATTGGTGAATTTCATTAATAATTAGCTTAATTATTGTTTAATCTTATTTACAATCATTTGTTATAAATTTTAATTTAATAAGGACAATATCATATTAATTACTAATAGTATGCCATTTTTATAGTGATTAAGATACATATAAGTATATTTAATATAAATAAAGTTATACTGTATGTATTAAAATTGGGTAATTATTTTTATTATTATTCCTCTATTCTTATTAATATTTTAATATTTATCTATTTTCACTTTGTGTTATAAAATTTATTATCGGTTTAATGTTTTTGAATGCCCCACATTCATACTTTTAGGATTTTTATGGATGTATGAAAATAATACACACACTATATTTGTGCTTTTTAGGTAATCGGAATTTAAGTATCTGTTTACCTTCTTGATACTCCCATATGTTTATTTCCTGTTCATTTTATAATTATCTTATATATAATAGTTTTTATTAAAGATTTTTATATTTTTAATAATTATTTATATTAATTATTAATGAATTTATTTTGTTTTATTGCATATAGCTATATGCTATATATTATCGATGTTCTAGAATTATTTAAATTCTTAGTGTAGTTTAAATAAGTTAGCTAATAGAATATTTTGTATGCTTTTTAAATTTTATTAACAATAGTTTTTTTTTAAATACATTGTGTGGTTTATATTCAGTTTATAATTATCTATATATAAGGCTTTGTTTGGTTTTGCTGTTAATAAAACAATTGTTACATTCAAATGCTTACAACTGTTTATCTTGTGACAATTGAATCATAAAAGTAATACTAGATGGCAGCACCAAAATTTGTATTTTTTCGATAAGTTCTAAATTTTACTTTTTCCAGCTACATTTCAGTTATAATTTACTACACCAGGGAGAATTTTTAGCTAAATTTTGACGATATTGTTAAACAGTTTTTAATTAATTTAATAGTGCATTTTAAATATGTAATTACTTTCTATTTATTTTATTTTATATTATATTAAAGGTTATTTAACATTTATTTCAAAATGTATTAACTGCATCCTATGGTATCAATTACTGTGATTTCTTAACTGTTTTATTCACCTTAATCTTTACGATATTTTGGGTCCCATGTGCGCGTGGATTTATTCTAAAATATTGAAATATTAATCGGTATGGAGTTTATTATTTCTATTTTATATCCTATAAATATTTAAATAGGTTTTATTGATTTTTCCATTTCATATTATTTGTTTCTATTCTGTTTTCATTTTTAATCAATTCACTTGATTTTAATGGTTGTTTGGGCACAGGGGAAAATAACTTTTAGCTTTAGCTTATTTTTCTCACAGAAAACAACCATTTTGCTTATATCATTGAATTCTGTGCCCTTGACAACGTAATTCAATATATAAGCATTTCCATTATTTGTCGGTGTCCCCTTTCTTAGTTTTCTTCCATAATAATTCTTATAATAAATTTTAAAAAAAATTTTATACTTACAGCTTTAATTCATAATATTACGGTTTTTGATGGTGGTAGGTTATGTTTAATTAATGGTTATATATATATATATAACCATTAATTAAACATATATATATATATATATATATATATATTGATATATATATATATATATATATCAATTTTGAACGGAGGGTGTTTTCGGGGTCTGGGGGTCATGATCGATGAAAATATACCAAAATTCTTTGAAATCGCTTTCCTCCGAACGGCTGCAATAGGAGAAAATGTTATAAGAAAAAATAGGAGAAAATGTTTTTAATAAAATATCTCTATTCTAAAAAAAGGTAACTTACGCTGTCACCGCCGCCGCCGGTTTTGAATTTTTTGTGACCGGAGGTCTTTCTCCGTTAATATTAAGAAAAATATTGCATACCAAAATATGAAAATCGGCGGTATTATAGAGAAATGTTTGATAAACACGCTGATGCAGACTTTTCAAATCGAAGAAGTATATAATAATAGTATATAATAATAATATAGTATATAATAATAATATAAGAAGTATATAATAATCGAAGAAGATATTTAATGCTAAAGTTAGACACAGTCGTTCCATTAAAAAAGTTTTATAGGAGCAAAAACTATACATCGGAATTTAATCATTTTTAGATCATTTTATACCTTATAATTTCCCGGTGTGCAGAATGCATTTATTTTTTAAGTTTGACTCATTTTTTGAGCTTTTATTTCTATTTTAAATTCAAATTTTCAGCATTTCGAGAGATATTTTTTACTTATTTTAGAAAATTGTACTAATTTAACCTGTTGCCAACTGTATAAACAGCGCAAACAATAATGTTTGCTTCAAATTAAAAAATTATTTACACGTGACTATTATAAACAGAAAAAAACTTTCAAATTAGAATTAAATAATTACGTATAAAAAGCAGGAACTTATTGAAAATTACTTCATAAAAACTATATTTACACGTGAATTTTAACAGAGAAAGGATATTGTAAAACTAGAAAACAGGAATTCTGCTTTTTTAGAATTTAGTGTCGCCCCCAATGAAAAAAACTATATGTATATATAAATAGTACAAAACATATTTCAATTTTAAGACTTAAAGCACACACTTTTATTTTATGTAAAATAATGTCATTTGCATCCGCTTATGAATTCCACATTTATGATCCACTCTTAAACATCTACAGTAAAGCATGCATAAGGATGTCAGTATCGCAAAATAATACACAAATGTAGCAAAAAGATGCCGTCATTAAAGAAACTCGACCAAAAAAAAAAAAAAAAAAAAAAAAACGACTGTCTAATGATTCATAGGTCTTCATTTGTTTGTAACATTAATCGTCTATAAGACGATTTCAGTCGTTACGTCAGTCATGACGTTTTGGTCGGAAACTGACTCCAAACAAACGGTTGCTATGTTGTATTTTCTATTTTGTTTGTGTGTTGCAGCTATATCTTATATCTATATCTCCCATCTAAGTATTTTAATACTTCATATGTACTGGTAACATTTTCCACAATTTATATTTAAAAAGAAATGACGCATAGCAACCGTTTGTTTGGAGTCAGTTTCCAACCAAAACGTCATGACTGAGGTCGCACTGAAAGCGTCTACGGATACTTAAAATTAAATATCATTTATAATAGCTGCATGTTTTAACGAAATTATTCGTTTATGTTTTTCCAAAATAGCGCGTATTTTAATTACATTTTCTTTCGGTTGTTATGAGAAAATGGCAACAAGAGATATAATTGCTATTTTGCAACTATTTTCCTTTCACTTTCTATATAAATGGAGTACTTGAGTTGCCAAAATTAAACAAATGGTGCTAAAAACTACTAAAAAATTAATATTTCAAAAATATATAGAGATACAGTTTTCAAACAAATTGCATTTAAAAGTGCTTTTTTTTTCCAATACGACGGTATAAAAATTTTAAATGTGCGATGCTTAGAAATTAAAAAAATTGCTATAGAGCATTTTATCTCACAATGATACATCTGCTTTGTTTATTGCTGCCTTCTGTAAGCTAACGTTATTTTTTGGAGGCAAAATAAGCTGGGAGAAAGAAATAGCATACCGTCCCGGGGGCTAATAATAAATTCATTAACATGCGTTAAAAGTCTTAAATAGGAGAAATTACGTCACATTTACGTCACATTACACTTATTACGTAAAATGAACAAAAAATAATATTGCAAAACAGTTTAAATTTAAAAATTGCGCGAGACATTTATTTGATATTTCGAGATGAACTTTTCAACTATTTTTGTTGGGACAGCGCAAATAATATTTCATTTCTAACAAAACTATTTTCACGTGAATATTAAAAAGTAAAATAAAAGTTTGGTGAAAATTGCGTGAGATTAAAAACGATACATCTAAAATGTCTTTCATTTATTTATTTATTTATTGAACTACAAACATACGACTTGTGTGCTTGACATGAGAGCCCGCTTAAAATGTCTTATTTAAAAGAACTTTATTTTCGCTTTGTTAAAAAATACCGGGAGACAAAAATTCTGTTTACTTAATTCATTTTATATTAGCTTATTTTGAAATGTTTAACTGGTTTTATTTAATCAAAGAGGAAAACAGCCATAGTATCTTTTAACAGCAGCTGATTTGTCCTTAAAATTCCCCAATCAAAGAGAAATGAATAGAAAACCGTTTATAGGGAGATCGCCACTGTTTTTTAAATTATAATTCAATCTTTCAAAATCTTTTTAAAGCCGATCAAATTAGCGTGCTTTTAGAAACTGCGGTGTCTGAACGGGGGGTTGGCGAGCGTAGCTCGTAGGGGGCCGAGCCCCCTAGTATGATAAGAGTAAGTAAGGAAAAGTGCCGGGATCTTCCACTGCTACTGTTCTTAGGGATGTGGTTGTTAACCCTCTCCAACAGCTTGGAGGTTCGACTATTGATTTTACTCAATATTTTTTAATTATTTATATTAAAAGTTACTTTAATTTTAACTCTTAGCATACCTCTAGGCCTACTTTTTTATTAAACAAAGGCGACTTTTGAGGGTTTTTTTATTTGACAACATGATAATTTTTTATGACTAATCGAATTATCTGAATTAGGTGCAGGACACATAATTGGAGCACAAAATTTCAGTCCAAATAATTGGAGTTTTACCGTGCTCGTTTCCCCGCTTTATGTACGAAGCATTCACGCACAAAGGAGTCAATCTTCTTCCCTTTTAGTATTTATCTGACAAAGGATGGTTAAATTGCTGTTAATCGAATCAAAACAATGTATCCTATCTATGTGTCAGGGTAAATGCCATTGTAGATATACCTACTGCATCATTATGGCACTTTAAGGCGACAACAACAGATGCGAGATTGTAAAGAAAAACAGCTAATTTGATTTGCACCTTTCACTTGGAAACTACTGGAGCAATTAATTTTTTTTTTATTATAATTAGCTATATTTCGATCTTTTTTTATTGAAACTAGAGGGCTCTGCCCCCTACGAGCTACGCTCGCCAACCCCCGTTCAGATACCGCAGACTCTAAAAGCATGCTAATTCGACAGGCTTTAAAAAAATTTCGGAAGATTGAATTATAACTTAAAAGACAGTGGCGATCTCCCTATAAATGGGTTTCTATTCATTTCTCTTTGATTGGGAAATTTTAAGGCCAAATCAGCTGCTATTAAAAGATACAATGGCTGTTTCCATCTTTGATTAAATAAAATCAGTTAAACATATCAAAATAAGCTAATATAAAATGAATTAAGTAAGCAGAGTCTTTGTCTCCCAGCATTTTTTAACAAAACGAAAAGAAAGTTTTTTTAAATAAGACATTTTAAAGGTATCGTTTTTAATCTGACGTAATTTTCACCAAACTTTTTTTTTCTCTTTTTAATATTCGCATGAAAATACTTTTGTTACAAATGAAATATTATTTGCTCTGTCCTAACAAAAATAGTCGAAAAATCATCTCAAAATATCAAATAAATGTCTCGTGCAATTTTTAAATTTAAACTGATTTGCAATATTATTTTTTGCTCATTTTACGTAATAAGTGTAATATGACGTAATTTATCCTATTTAAGACTTCTAAAGCATGTTAATGAATTTATTATTTTACAATATTCTTTCCCTTTAAAAATTCACGTGTAAATATAGTTTTTATGACGTAATTTTCAATGATTTCCTGCTTTTTATATTTTCTGTTTATAATAGTCACGTGTAAGTAAATTTTTAATTTGAAGCAAACATTATTCTTTGGGCTGTTTATACAGTCGGCAACAGTTAAAATTAATACCATTTTCTAAAATCTCTCTATTATAAAAAACAGTAACTTACGCTGTGACCGCCGCCAGTTTTGAATTTTTTGTGATCGGAGGTCTTTCTTCGCTAATATTAAGCAAAATATTGCATACAAAAATATGGAAATCAGTGGTATTATAGAGAAATGTTTCTTAAACACGCTGATGCAGGCAGTTTTCAAATCATGGAATTGTTTTAAGAGATATTTAATGCCAAAGTTGGACAAAATCGTTCCATTAAAAAAGTTTTATAGGAGCTAAAACTATACAATTGAATTTAATCATTTTTAGAACATTTTACGCGTTAGAATTTCCCGGTGTGCAGACTGTATTTATTTTTTTAATTTGACTCCTTTTTAGAGGTTTTATTTCTATTTTAAATTCAAATTTTCAGCATTTCGAGGGATATTTTTTACAGAAAATGGTATTAGTTTAAACTGTTGCCAACTGTATAAAAAGCGCAAACAATAATTTTTGCTTCAAATTAAAAAGTTATTTACACGTGACTATTATAAACAGAAAATATAAAAAGCAGGAACTCGTTGAAAATTACGTCATAAAAACTATATTTACACGTGAATTTTAAAAGAGAAAGATTATTTTAAAATAATAAATTCATTAACATGCGTTAGAATTCTTAAATACGAGAAATTACGTCACATTTACGTCACATTTACGTCACATTACACTTATTACGTAAAATAAACAAAAAATAATATTGCAAAACAGTTTAAATTTAAAAATTGCGCGAGACATCTATTTATATTTTGAGATAATCTTTTCGATTATTTTTGTTAGGACAGCGCAAATAATATTTCATTCCTAACAAAAGTATTTTCACGTGAATATTAAAAAGAGTAAAAAAAGTTTGGTGAAAATTACGTCAGATTAAAAACGATACCTTTAAAATGTCTTATTTTAAAAAAACCTTTCTTTTCGCTTTGTTAAAAAATACCGGGAGACAAAAACTCTGCTTACTTAAGGTTCCTGTCCCTGCCGGCGAAGACACTTACGAGCTAAAGCTAATCCTATGGGGAGGGTTTTTCTAATATCTCATTAGCATTTCGACATTTTTAAATATTTTTTTTTTTTTTTTTTTTTTTTTGTATTGGATAGCCGAGGTCTGTCTCTACATCGCACCTTTTTTACTTTTTCGATTTTGGTCGCAGATATTTTTTATAAAGTTACTTTCACTTTCAAAACCGGTTCTGAAAATGAAAGTGTCATTCTAAAAAATATCTGCAACCAAAATCGAAAAAGTAAAAAAGGTGCGATGTAGAGACGGATCTCGGCTATCCAATTAAAAAAAATTATTTAAAAATGTCGAAATGCAAACGAGATATTAGAAAAATCCTTCCCAGTAGGATTAGCATTAGCTCGTGCGTGCCTTCGCCGGCAGGGACGGGATCCTCAATTCATTTTACATTAGCTTATTTTGAAATGGTTAACTGATTTTATTTAATCAAAGACGAAAACAGCCATTGTATATTTTAACAGCAGCTGATTTTTCCTTAAAATTCCCCAATCTAAGAGAAATGAATATAAACCCGTTTATAGTGAGATCGTCACTGTTTTTTAAATTATAATTCACTCTTCCGAAATCTTTTTAAAGCCGATCAAATTAGCGTGCTTTTAGAGACTGTGGTGTCTGAATGGGGATTAGCGAGCGTAGCTCGTAGGGGGCCGAGCCCCCTAGTATGTAAAAAATATCTCTCGAAATGCTGAAAATTTGAATTTAAAATAGAAATAAAACCTCAAAAATGAGTCCAATTAAAGAAATAAATGCAGTCTGCACACCGGAAAATTATAATGCATAATATGATCTAAAAATGATCAAATTCCCATGTATAGTTTTTGCTCCTATAAAACTTGTTTAATGGAACGATTTTGTCCAACTTTAGCATTAAATATCTCTTAAAATAATTATTCGATTTGAAAACTGTCTACATTAGCGTGTTTATCAAACATTTCTCTATAATACCACTGATTTTCATATTTTTGTATGCAATATTTTTCTTAATATTAACGAAGAAAGACTTCCGGTCACAAAAAATTCAAAACCGGCAGCGGCGTTGACAGTGTTAGTTACTTTTTTTAGAATAGAGAGAAATAAATTTTATTTTAATAATATAAATTTTTAAAAATCCATAATTTTTTGTTTACGAACTCATGCTCGATTGAATTTTTTATGTTTATTTTTGATGAATGAATAATTTATAGTTTAGCTACTGCTAAAACTATTTAAAATATTCTTGAAATCGCTTCAACAATTCCCTAGAAAAAGGTCACTAGAAACTTCAAAATCAGCAGTTTTGCATAGGGTTTTGCATAGGATTTCGCGTCTTGTTGTAGTCTAATGACATTGAATGCCGCTAAATACATCGATTTAAATAAACTTTAATATTAGATAAGTTGCATTCTTATAAAATTTCTTCATAGCACTTTCACCAATAATTTTTCTAGCCAAGTATAAGTACATATACAGTAATAAAAAAAAGTATTTGTACAACAGGTGAATTTGTTTTACCTACATAAATAAACACAAAACGAACTACGAATGAAAAATATAAGAATATTTACAAAACAAATAAACATATTTAAAATTTCATTTGGTATTTATATTTAAAAATATGGAAATATAGAAAAGTAACATTTGTGATGCCAAAAAAGTATTTGCACACTAGCAGTGAGAATAAAAATCCCTCTATCTCTCTATTCTAAAAAAAAGTAACTACCGCTGTCACCGCCGCCGCCGGTTTTGATTTTTTTGTGACCGGAGGCCTTTCTTCGTTAATATTAACAAAAATAATGCATACAAAAATATGAAAATCGGTGGTTTTATACAGAAATGTTTGATAAACACGCTGATGCAGACAGTTTTCAAATCGAAGAATTATTTTAAGAGTTATTTAATGCTAAAGTTGGACAAAATCGTTCCACTAAAAAAGTTTTATAGCAGCAAAAACTATACATGGCAGTGTAATCATATTTAGATCATTTTATGCGTTAGAATTTGCCGGAGTGCAGATTGCGTTAATTTTTTTATTTTGACTCATTTTTTCAGGTTTTATTTCTATTTTAAATTCAAATTTTCAGCATTTCTAGAGATATTTTTTACAGATTTCAGAAAATTGCACTAATTTAAACTGTTGCCAACTGTATAAAAAGCGCAAGCAATAATGTTTGCTTCAAATTAAAAATTTATTTACACGTGACTATTATAAACAGGAAAAAAACTTTCAAATTAGAATTAAATAATTACGTGTAAAAAGCAGGAACTTATTAAAAATTACGTCATAAAAAGTATACACGTGCATTTTAAAAGAGAAAGGATATTGTAAAATAATAAATTCATTAACATGCGTTAGAAGTCTTAGGAGAAATTACGTCATATTTACGTCACATTATAGTTATTACATAAAATGAACACAAAATAATATTGCAAAAAAGTTTAAATTTAGAAATTGCGCTAGACATTTATTTGATATTTTGAGAATTAATTTAAAATGTCTCATTTAAAAGAACTTTCTTTTCGCTTTGTTAAAAAATACCAGGAGACAAAGACTCTTTTTACTTAATTCCTATTATATTAGCTTATTTTGAAATGTTGTTACACGTGTATACGTCATCAAGTTATTTTTAATTCGACGTTTTATTTGTGTTTTTATTAATGTTGTACGAATTTATTTGTTCTTTCGTTATTTAAAATAAAAATTATATCAATTTCTATAATTTGGCGAGTGGTTTGGCGATTTATATAATTTGGCGAAATGGGTCGACAGGATAATTAAGTAGTACCGCAGCGGATTTGGCGTTAAAATTCCCCAATCAAAGATAAATGAATAGAAATTCGTTTATAGGGAGATCGCCACTGTTTTTTAAATTATAATTCAATCTTTCGAAATCTTTTTAAAGCCGATCAAATTAACGTGCATTTAGAGTCTGCGGTGTCTGGCCGGGGGTTGGCGAGCGTAGCTCGTAGGGGGCCGAGCCTCCTAGTCTCTCTATTCTAAAAAAAAGTAACTACCGCTGTCACCGCCGCCGCCGGTTTTGATTTTTTTGTGACCGGAGGCCTTTCTTCGTTAATATTAACAAAAATAATGCATACAAAAATATGAAAATCGATGGTTTTATACAGAAACGTTTGATGAACACGCTGATGCAGACAGTTTTCAAATCGAGGAATTATTTTAAGAGTTATTTAATGCTAAAGTTGGACAAAATCGTTCCACTAAAAAAGTTTTATAGCAGCAAAAACTATACATGGCAGTGTAATCATTTTTAGATCATTTTATGCGTTAGAATTTGCCGGAGTGCAGATTGCATTAATTTTTTTACTTTGACTCATTTTTTCAGGTTTTATTTCTATTTTAAATTCAAATTTTCAGCATTTCTAGAGATATTTTTTACAGATTTCAGAAAATTGCACTAATTTAAACTGTTGCCAACTGTATAAAAAGCGCAAGCAATAATGTTTGCTTCAAATTAAAAATTTATTTACACGTGACTATTATAAACAGGAAAGAAACTTTCAAATTAGAATTAAATAATTACGTGTAAAAAGCAGGAACTTATTAAAAATTACGTCATAAAAAGTATACACGTGAATTTTAAAAGAGAAAGGATATTGTAAAATAATAAATTCATTAACATGCGTTAGAAGTCTTAGGAGAAATTACGTCATATTTACGTCACATTATAGTTATTACATAAAATGAACACAAAATAATATTGCAAAAAAGTTTAAATTTAGAAATTGCGCTAGACATTTATTTGATATTTTGAGAATTAATTTAAAATATCTCATTTAAAAGAACTTTCTTTTCGCTTTGTTAAAAAATACCAGGAGACAAAGACTCTTTTTACTTATTTCATATTATATTAGCTTATTTTGAAATGTTGTTACACGTGTATACGTCATCAAGTTATTTTTAATTCGACGTTTTATTTGTGTTTTTATTAATGTTGTACGAATTTATTTGTTCTTTCGTTATTTAAAATAAAAATTATATCAATTTGTATAATTTGGCGAGTGGTTTGGCGATTTATATAATTTGGCGAAATGGGTCGACAGGATAATCAAGTAGTACCGCAGCGGATTTGGCGTTAAAATTCCCCAATCAAAGATAAATGAATAGAAATTCGTTTATAGGGAGATCGCCACTGTTTTTTAAATTATAATTCAATCTTTCGAAATCTTTTTAAAGCCGATCAAATTAACGTGCATTTAGAGTCTGCGGTGTCTGGCCGGGGGTTGGCGAGCGTAGCTCGTAGGGGGCCGAGCCCCCTAGTCTCTCTATTCTAAAAAAAAGTAACTACCGCTGTCACCGCCGCCGCCGGTTTTGATTTTTTTGTGACCGGAGGCCTTTCTTCGTTAATATTAACAAAAATAATGCATACAAAAATATGAAAATCGATGGTTTTATACAGAAATGTTTGATGAACACGCTGATGCAGACAGTTTTCAAATCGAGGAATTATTTTAAGAGTTATTTAATGCTAAAGTTGGACAAAATCGTTCCACTAAAAAAGTTTTATAGCAGCAAAAACTATACATGGCAGTGTAATCATTTTTAGATCATTTTATGCGTTAGAATTTGCCGGAGTGCAGATTGCATTAATTTTTTTACTTTGACTCATTTTTTCAGGTTTTATTTCTATTTTAAATTCAAATTTTCAGCATTTCTAGAGATATTTTTTACAGATTTCAGAAAATTGTACTAATTTAAACTGTTGCCAACTGTATAAAAAGCGCAGGCAATAATGTTTGCTTCAAATAAAAAATTTATTTACACGTGACTATTATAAACAGGAAAAAACTTTCAAATTAGAATTAAATAATTACGTATAAAAAGCAGGAACTTATTAAAAATTACGTCATAAAAAGTATACACGTGAATTTTAAAAGAGAAAGGATATTGTAAAATAATAAATTCATTAACATGCGTTACAAGTCTTAGGAGAAATTACGTCATATTTACGTCACATTATAGTTATTACATAAAATGCACACAAAATAATATTGCAAAAAAGTTTAAATTTAGAAATTGCGCTAGATATTTATTTGATATTTTGAGAATTAATTTAAAATGTCTCATTTAAAAGAACTTTCTTTTCGCTTTGTTAAAAAATACCAGGAGACAAAGACTCTCTTTACTTAATTCCTTTTATATTAGCTTATTTTGAAATGTTGTTACACGTGTATACGTCATCAAGTTATTTTTATTTCGACGTTTTATTTGTGTTTTTATTAATGTTGTACGAATTTATTTGTTCTTTCGTTATTTAAAATAAAAATTATAACAATTGGTATAATTTGGCGAGTGGTTTGGCGATTTATATAATTTGGCGAAATTGGTCGACAGGATAATCAAGTAGTACCGCAGCGGATTTGGCGTTAAAATTCCCCAATCAAAGAGAAATGAATAAATTCGTTTATAGGGAGATCGCCACTGTTTTTTAAATTATAATTCAATCTTTCGAAATCTTTTTAAAGCCGATCAAATTAGCGTGCATTTAGAGTCTGCGGTGTCTGGACGGGGGTTGGCGAGCGTAGCTCGTAGGGGGCCGAGCCCCCTAGTTCTAAAAAAAAAAGTAACTACCGCTGTCACCGCCGCCGGTTTTGAATTCCGCCGGTTTTGAATTCCGGTCACCGCCGCCGGAGGTCTTTCTTTGTCAATATTAAGAAAAATAATGCATACAAAAATATGAAACTCGGTAATATTATACAAAAATGTTTGATAAACACGCTGATGCAGACAGTTTTCAAATCGAAGAATTTTTTTAAGAGATATTTAATGCTAAAGTTGGACAAAATCGTTCCACTAAAAAAGTTTTATAGGAGCAAAAACTATACCTCGGAATTTAATAATTTTTAGATCATTTTATACGTTATAATTTCCCGGTGTGCAGAATTAATTTTTTTTTTAATTTGACTCATTTTTCGAGGTTTCATTTCTATTTTAAATTCAAATTTTCAGCATTTCGAGAGATATTTTTTTCTTATTTCAGAAAATTGTACTAATTTAACCTGTTGCCAACTTTATAAACAACGGAAACAATAATGTTTGCTTCAAATTAAAAATTTATTTACACGTGACTATTATAAACAGAAAAAAACTTTCAAATTAGAATTAAATAATTACTTATAAAAAGCAGGAACTTATTGAAAATTACTTCATCTATAATTACACATGAATTTTAACAGAGAAAGGATATTGTAAAATAATAAATTTATTAACATGCGTTAGAAGTCTTAAATGGGAGAAATTACATCACATTTACGTCACATTACAGTTATTACATAAAATGAACACAAAATAATATTGCAAAACAGTATAAATTTAAAAATAGCGCGAGACATTTACTTGATATTTTGAGATGAATTTTAACTATTTTTTTTTTTTTTTTTTTGGACAGCGCAAATAATATTTCATTTCTAATAAAAGCATTTTCACATGAATATTAAAAAGGGAAAGAAAAGTTTGGTGAAAATTATGTCAGATTAAAAACGATATATTTAAAATGTCATTTAAAAGGACTTTCTTCTCGCTTTGTTAAAGAATACCGGGAGACAAAGACTCTGTTTACTTAATTCATTTTATATTAGATGATTTTGAAATGCCATTGTATCTTTTAACAGCAGCTGATTTTTCAGTAAAATTCCCCAATCAAAGAGAAATGAATACAAACCCGTTTATAGGGAGATCGCTTTTGTTTTTTTAATTATAATTCAATCTTCCAAAATCTTTTTAAAGCCGATCAAATTAGCGTGCTTTTAGAGACTGCAGTGTCTGAACGGGGGTTGGCGAGCGTAGCTCGTAGGGGGCCGAGCCCCCTAGTTAAGAAAAATAATGCATACAAAAATATGAAAATCGGTAGTATTATACAGAAATGTTTGATAAACACGCTGATGTAGACAGTTTTCAAATCGAAGAATTATTTTAAGAGATATTTAATGTCGTTGGACAAAATCGTTCCACTAAAAAAGTTTTATAGGAGCAAAAACTATACATCGGAATTTAATAATTTTTAGATCATTTTATACGTTATAATTTCCCGGTGTGCAGAATTCATTTATTATTTTAATTTGACTCATTTTTCGAGATTTTATTTCTATTTTAAATTCAAATTTTCAGCATTTCGAGAAATATTTTTTACTTATTTTAGAAAATTGTACTAATTTAAACTGTTGCCAACTGTATAAACAGCGGAAACAATAATGTTGGCTTAAAAAAAAATATTTATACGTGTAATAAATTAAAAATTTATTTACACGTGACTATTATAAACAGAAAAAAACATTTGGAATTAGAATTAAATAATTATGTACAAAAAGCAGGAACTTATTAAAAATTACGTTATAGAAACTATAATTACACGTGAATTTTAAGAGAAAAAGGAATTTGTAAAATAATAAATTTATTAACATGCGTTAGAAGTCTTAAATAGGAGAAATTACGTCATATTTACGTCACATTACAGTTATTACATAAAATGAACACAAAATAATATTGCAAAACGGTTTAAATTTACAAATTGCGCTAGACATTTATTTGATATTTTGAGAGGATACTTTTCAACTATTTTTCTTAGGAAAGCGCAAATAATATTTTATTTCTAACACAAGTATTTTCACGTGAATATTAAAAAGAGAAATAATAGTTTGGTCAAAATTACGTCAGATTAAAAACGATTAATTTAAAATGTCTCATTTAAAAGAACTTTCTTTTCGCTTTTTTAAAAAATACCGGGAGACAAAGATTCAGTTTACTTAATTCCTTTTATATTAGCTTATTTTGAAATGTTGTTACACGTGTCTACGTCATCAAGTTATTTTTATTTCGACGTTTTATTTGTATTTTTATTAGTGTTGTGCTAATTTATTTGTTCTTTCGTTATTTAAAATAAAAATTATGTCAATTTGTATAATTTGGCGAGTGGTTTGGCGATTTATATAATTTGGCGAAATTAGTCGACGGGATAATCAAGTAGTACCGCAGCGGATTTGGCGTTAAAATTTCCCCAATCAAAGAGAAATGAATAGAAATCTGTTTACAGGGAGATCGCCACTGTTTTTAGGTAGCTTTCATTACAAAAAGCTACCTATTGCAGCCGTTCGGAGGAAAGCGATTTCAAAAAATTTTGGTATATTTTCATCGATCATGACCCCCAGACCCCGAAACCACCCTCCGTTCAAAAGTTTATATATATATATATATATATATATATATATATATATATCTGATATTTGTCATACTGTAACTCTCGTATTTATGAACCGATTTGGATGAAACTCGGTGTGTACATAGTAGACACCAATGTCTCGACCGAGTTCGTTGGCCAGCTTCATCGGCCATCTTGTTTCAAAATGGCGGCCATTTAAAATTTTTAAAAAATTTAAAATTTGAAATGTGGTACCAAAACATTAAAAATTGAAAAATATTTTTTTCTTATGTATTTGACCTTGATACAAAGATTACGAAGCAGTTTTTGTTTTGTCTATATCTTAAAAAATGGCTGAGTTATAGCACTTTCAATTTCTAGCGTGGCTGACATTTTGAAACGACCTGATATTTGTCACGCGATAACAGGCGTATTTATGAATCGATTTAGATGAAACTCGGTGTGTACATAGTACATACCAAAGTCTCGACCGAGTTCGTTGGCCAGCTTCATCCGCCATCTTTTTTCAAAATGGCGGCCATTTAAATTTTTAAAAAAAATTAAAATTTGAAATGTGATACCAAAAAATTGAAAATTGAAAAATATTATTTTCTTATGTGTTTGACCTTGATACAAAGATTCCGGAGCAGTTTTTGTTTTGTGGATATCTTAAAAAAGGGCTGAGTTATAGCATTTTGAATTTCTATTGTGGCTGTCATTTTGAAACGACCTGATATTTGTCACGCGATAACAGGCGTATTTATGAACCGATTTATATGAAACTCGGTGTGTACATAATACATACTAATGTCTCGACCGAGTTTGTTGGCCAGCTTCATCCGCCATCTTGTTTCAAAATGGCGGCCATTTACATTTTTAAAAAAATTTAAAATTTGAAATGTGATACCAAAAAATTGAAGATTGAAAAATATTTTTTTCTTATGTGTTTGACCTTGATACAAAGATTTCGGAGCAGTTTTTGTTTCGTCTATATCTTATAAAATGGCTGAATTATAGCACTTTGAAACGTCCTGATTTTTGTCACCCGATAACAGGCCTATTCATGAACCGATATGGATGTACCTTGGTGTGTACAAAGAACATACCAATGTCTCGACCGAGTTCGTTGGCCAGCTTCATCTGCCATCTTGTTTCAAAATGGCGGCCATTTTAAAAAAATTTAAAAATTTAAAATTTAAAATGAGGTATCAAAAAATTGAAAAAGATTTTTTAATTATGTGTTTGACCTTAATATAAAGATTCCGGAACAGTTTTTGTTTCATCTATATCTAGAAAAATGGCTGAGTTATAGCATTTTTAATTTCTATTGTGGCTGACATTTTGAAACGACCTGCTTTTTGTCAGGCGATAACAGGCGTATTTATGAACCGATTTGGATGTAACTTGGTGTGTATATAGTGCATACCAATGTCTCGACCGAGTTCGTAGGCAACCTTCATTAGCCATTTTGATTCAAAAGGGAACATTTAAAAAAAAAAAAAAATTTATTTAAAATGAGGTATGAAAAAATTGGAAAATGAAAAAGGTTTTTTTTTATGTGTTTGACCTTGATACAAAGATTTCAGAGCAGTTTTTTTTTCGTCTACATCTTTAAAAAAGTTTGAGTTATAGCACTTTGAAAATTCTAGCATGGCTGACATTTTGAAACGATCTGATAGTTGTCACGCGATAACACACGTATTTATTAACCTATTTGGATGTAAGAAAGCATTTGGATAGTATATAGCAATGTCTCGACTAAGTTCACTGGCCAGCTTCATCCGCCATCTTGAATCAAAATGGCGGCCATTAAACTAAAAAAAAATTATATTTAAAGTGAAGTGCAAAAAATTTAGAAATCGAAAAAGGTTTCTTTCTTAAGTATTTAACTTTGATATAAGGATTCCGGAGCATTTTTTGTTTTGTCTTTATCTTAAAAAATGGTTGGTTGGTTGTATTGGGTTTTATGGCGCAAAATCCCCAACGGGACATGCTGCGCCAAACAAAGGCGAAAAAAAAAGAAGTGAGTAAACAAATGACACCGAGAAAAAAAATATGAGTTGAAATAGAAAAGCCATCTGGATGGGGTAACCCATCCAGATGTAGTCGTTAAACAAGGGTAGAAATCAATGTAAAAAAGAAATCCAGTAAAACCAAGTAAACAAGTTATCTGGATGGGCCCTCCATCCAGATGTCGATAAGAAAGTCCCACACATGAAGCCTATAAAAAAACTATATCTCAAAATAAAAACCAATGCGTTTTAAAAAAGTAAAGAGTGCCCCATGAGGTGTTTCCCCAATGAGGTTTGTCAAGATTGGTGATGATGTGCTAAAATAAAATCTATATAAGTGCCGGAGGCCCGGACAGTCAGATAAAACATGATGGACGGTCAGGTTATCAAAATGACAATGTGGACACATGGGTGCATCCTCCCGAAGTAATAGATGTTTATGAGTAATTCTTGAATGTCCAATTCTCAGACGAGTCAGAATAACATCAGATTTTCTTGGATAAATCGGAAGCCAGGTTATGATTGTTGGTTTAATACGATGCAGTTTATTATTGTTTTCTAAATCCCAACTCTCTTGCCAATTATTCTGAATAAAGTGTTTTATAAGTAGTTTAACGTCTGAGAAAGGAACTTTATGGTGTAACGGATTAAGAGCACGTTTTGCCGCCTCATCTGCTTTCTCATTACCAGGAATACCCATGTGTCCAGGTACCCAGCAAAATAAAATATTATAGCCGCGTCTTGTCAATTTATTATAAAATTCTAAGATGGATGAGACAAAAGGATGTTTTTTAAAAGATTTTATTGCGTCAATAGAACTATTTGAGTCAGTATAAATGATGAAGGATGTGTTATGGTGATGAGAAATGTGCAACATGGCTCTCTCTATCGCGATCAGTTCAGCTGTAAACACAGAAGTAGACGAATGCAGCCGGTAGCTGAGACAAGTGTTTTCACAAAAAACACCGCAACCAACAATATCTCCCATTTTGGAACCGTCTGTATAAATGTCAGTGTAACTATTGAAATTTGATCTATGTGCAGCAAATAGTTGTTGGAAAATAATTGGAGCCAAATTATTTTTATCATATCCTTTAAAAGGGTGGAGAGAAGTAATATTAAGAGGTTTCCAAGGAGGTAGCACATGTGGATGACATGAGCTCACCTCGATATTACTCAGAGGGCTATTGTCAATAACGTTTCTTATTCTTAAACCAAAAGATGGGATGCAAGATGGGCGATGCTGATAAAGCATGGCATTGTCAGTATTTAACAAGTGGGAATGAAGTGGATGACCATGATGCGAAAGGAGACGGTAATACAGAATCAATGAGAGTTTTTCACGAATCTGATAGAGTGACGGTTCATTACAATCTACATACAAGCTTAAAACTGGTGATGTACGAAATGCACCAGAGCAAACATGAAGTGCACTATGGTGCACAGTGTCAAGTTTATTAAGAACAGAATTACGTGCTGAACCGTAGACCTGGCAGGCATAGTCAATTTTTGAACGGATTACAGAACGATAAATTTTGAGGAGAGATGTACGGTCTGCTCCCCATGAAGTATTTGAAAGCACTTTAAGTAAATTAAGCGATTTTTCACATTTTGTCCTTAGTTGTAAAACATGTGGTAAAAAAGTCAGTTTGTTATCAAAATAAACGCCTAAATAACGAACGTTGTCCACAACGGGGATTTGAGAAGAGCCAATAAAGATTTCGGGATCTGGATGCAGACCCCTACATCTACAGAAATGCACACAGGAAGTTTTGTCATGGGAAATAATAAAACCATTTTTATTTGTCCAGTTAAGAGTATTTTTGATTGCAATTTGCAGTTGTCTCTCAATAAAACGCATGTCCTGTCCCATACACATAATTCTGAAGTCATCAACGTATAAATCTCCCTTCGCAGAAGGGGGTAGTTGATTCAGGATGTTATTTATTTTTATTGCAAAGAGGGTGACACTCAGGACACTGCCCTGAGGTACACCCTCTTCTTGTTCATAAAACCTAGATAAAATTCCACCAATCCGAACTTGAAAAAGTCGAATTGTGAGGAAGTTTTTGATAAAAATTGGAAGGCTCCCACGAAAGAGCAAGTTAAAAAGGTCACGAAGGATTCCATAACGCCAGGTTCTGTCATAAGCTTTCGCCATATCAAAAAATATGGACACCAAATGGTTGCGTGTTAAAAAGGCTGTCCGGATGTGATCTTCCAAATGAATCAAATTATCGATAGTAGACCTACCACGTCGAAATCCACTTTGAAAAGCGGCAAGGCAATTGTTGGTTTCTAAAACATGTACAAGGCGGCAGTTGACCATTTTTTCAAGCAATTTGCAAAGACTGCTAGTAAGTGCGATCGGCCTGTAATTATTTGGATTGGTAGCATCTTTTCCTGGCTTAGGAAAAGGAATAACGATAGCCCTGCACCAAGCATTGGGAAAAAGCTGTTCTGTCCAAATCCTGTTATAAAAAGAAAGCAGATTGTTAAGTGAAGTATGTGAGAGATGTTTGAGCATGATGTAAGTGATGCCATCATGACCTGGAGCAGATAAGTGACTGTCTTGTAAACAATTTAAAAGCTCTGAAATAATAAATGGCTGATTGTATGAAAATGAGTTATGAGTATTAAAATTAATTCTGGTCATTTCAGTCTGTCTTTTGTAAGATAAAAAAGGCTCCGGATATGCGTCTGATTTAGAAATAGATGCTAGGGTACTACCTATTGTCTCAGCAATGTTCTTAGGAGAAGTGATGGTGTGACCGTTATGTTTTAAAATAGAAACATGATTTTCAGAGTAAAGGCCCATACATTTTTTTACTTTTACCCAGAGTTCTTTGCTTGAAGTATTGGAGTTTATGCTTGATACATAATTAATCCAGGACTCCCGTTGGCTTTTGCGTCGCACTCGTCTAGCTTCTGCCTTTGCTTTTTTAAATGCTATATAGTTATTATTATTTGGGTATCTCCGAAAGAGACCCCAAGCCCTCTGTTGTTTTTTCTTTGCACTTTGGCAATCGCTATTCCACCATGGTTTTCTGTTTTTATGGTTAGATGATGTTTTTGGAATGCTGGAATCAGCAGCATTGATAATACATTGAGTTATATTATCAAGTGCATTGTCAATATTCCCCGCAATCATGTTAGTGGTGATGTTTGCAAGTGATGTAAAAGATGGCCAGTTGGCTCTGTCATATATGTAATGTTTTGTATAGTTATTACAATTCGTAACAGGAGTAGTCAGTGTAATAAAAGTGGGAAAGTGGTCACTGCCATGTAGGTCACTTGAGACCCAGAAGTTCCAGAAAGGATAAAGATATGGTGAGCAAATTGCAAGATTTATTGCATGGAAAGTACGAGTCGGCTCGTGAAAATAAGTGTGATCACCATTATTGAGCAGACATAAGCCGTTGTCAGATATAAGTTTTTCAATAGTATCACCACGGAGATTAGAATCACGGTTGACCCAGAGTTGGCTGTGTGCATTAAAATCTCCAACAATGATATATGGAGCAGGGAGTTGGAGAAGGAGATTATCAAGATGTGATGACTGAATAGTTTGGTTAGGAGGTAAATAAATTGTACATATTGTTATGAGTTGTTTTATATGTACACGGACTGCAACAGCTTGTAAGTTTGTGTTTAAATTAATATGAGTATGGGGTAAATTGCGAAGGATGAAAAGAGCCACTCCACCAGTGGCCCTTTCATTTCCAGTAAAATCTTTACGGTAGCTAGCAAAATTACGTAATTTTGCATTGTCATTGGGTTTTAAATGGGTTTCCTGAAGTGCTAAACATAATGGATTATGGTCAGAGAGAATATTACGGATCTCGTCATGTTTATTATGATATCCACGGCAGTTCCACGAAATAATATGTCATTTTTTTTCCTTATATAAAATTAACTGCGTTATATTACTCGGAGACAGTGGACATACTATCCCCATCGTTAAAGTTTTCATCCGGTTCTGGGTGAAGAGCTAAAGCTTCATCCTCTTCCATTTTATCATGTTGTTTTGTATGGGTTTGATTTTGGGAAGTTTTACTTTTTTTCTTTTTGGTAGTATTATCAGATGAGACACTGGATTTAACTATTGGTAGTTTATGTTTTTCTGCATCAGTTCTATGGCCCGGTTTTAAAGGTGTTGGTTTAGTGATATTTTGAGAGCCTCTTTTATGGAGTGGAAGTTTCGAAAAATTAGGTTGTGCTGACTTAGAAGAGACAGTTTCTGGTTGCGGTGATTTAGGAGGAACAGTATTCGATGGCTTAGAAGAAACTGATTTCGGTGGCTTAGGAAGACCAGATTGTGTTGAACTATTTACCTTACCAGTATTATTAGACGGGTTAATTCCCTTTTGTTTTGGTTGGCAATTATTTTCAGTAGGGAATTCTGTTTGGGTTCCAATACTTTGATAAGTTTTATTCACAGTTTTAGTTAAGGCAGCAGCATATGAAAGACCGACATTAGGTGCCCTGGATTCAATTATTTTCCTTGCTTCAGGGTACGACATATTTTCTTTTGTGCGTATTGTCTGTATTTCTTTTTCCATTTTCCATTGTTCACAGGATTTAGAATAGGATGGGTGTTCTTTTTTACAATTTACGCAATGAGGCGGTGCCTTACAGTCAGTACTTTCATGGCCAACTGTACTGCACCGGCCACATGTGATTTTACCACGGCAATTTGTTTTGGAATGCCCAAAACGTTGACATTGAAAGCAGCGTAGAGGATTTGGGATGTACGGTCTAACAGAACATGATAGATATCCTGCTTTTATTGACTTGGGTAAGTTGGGTGAGTTAAACGTGAGTATAATGTGCTTGGTGGGTATTTGTACTTGATTTGCTGGTATTTGTTCGTCTCGGCGGAAGAATTTTATTCGTCTGGCTGCAATAACATTTTGTTCTTTTAAATTATCTACTATTTCTGATTCTGAAACATGCAAGAGGTCGGGTTCAGAAATAACTCCACGAGATGTATTGAGTGTTCTATGCGGGCTTACAGAGATGGGAATATTTGCAAAATGTGTACATTTCATTAAGTTTGTGGCTTGTTTGCTATTGATTACTTCAATAAGAAGTTCACCAGATCTTATTTTTTTTATTGTCTTAGGTTCACCCATCAATCCTTGGATAGATTTGTGGATCAAAAAGGGAGAGGTCTTGTCAAAACTGCCTTCTTGTCTTTTGATAACAAAGAATCTTTCAGTACATGAATTGGTATTTGAGGCAATATCATCATCTTTATCATCACACAATTTATTTTGGTTTGCATTCTCTCCACATGGGAGAGGATTTAAAGGAAGTAAAGTTTTTCCATCCATATTGAAATAAAAAAATCAATTCAGACCCCGGTCGCACCACCCACCACCGAGCCCAACAAGGGGATGCACATTCGTGCACCAGTGCTAACCAGGGCCCATACGGTCACAAGACACTCCTATGCCAGTCTCCACCCTTAACGAGATGGCTAGTAAGTACTCGCTCGCTTGATCCCAAGCCAGTGACAAGTCAGATGACCAGCCGATTGATGCATACGGGACCAATATGCACCTCCCATCTACCTGAAGCAGGGGCCAAAGCAGCGTGTTGGTTTCCCTCAACTGCCAGGATCCCCCTTTTCCAGGGACACGGGTCGCCACGTACGGCAAACACGTGGGTGGTTTACAATTCTCCATGAGTCGATATACAGGATGATATCGGCTCATACAGAATTGCCCTCACCTCCGAAGAGGAAACCACAATGAGAGTGAAACAAAGAGGAAAGAAAGACAAGAGAAAAGAGGAAAAGGAAAAAAGAAAGATCGCTCAGGAACCCGGGGTTGCGAAGCCCGTGAATACGTAAAGAAGGTATCCCCCTGGGGGGCTTAAAAAAATGGCTTAGATACAGTAGTTTGAATTTCATTATGTGAGTGATATTTTGAAAAATCTGATTTTTGCCTGCGACAGCACTCATATATATCAACCGAATCCGATGTGAGCGAGCGTGTGCACAGGAATTACTAAGGTCTCGACCAAGTTCACTGGTTAGCCTCATCCACCATGTTCTCTTAAAATGGCAGGCACTTCACATATCGCCGAATTTGGAAACCAAATATAACTTTAAATAAAATCAGCTTGGATAAAGCTGACTAATTTCGCGAAATTCTCATTCATAAGGATTTAGTATTGATAAAAATTAGTATTGAATCTTCTATAATCGGTTTCCACTAAATTGAGCTTCGTGTGTTTGAATAACATCAGCTAGCTTTTTAAAAATAAGGAATTTGAAAGCTACCTCTTCCTCCCGGCACTGGCCGGAAGGACTTTTTAAATTATAATTAAATCTTTCGAAATCTTTTTAAAGGCGATCACATTAGTGTGCATTTAGTGTCTGCGGTGTCTGAACGGGGGTTGGCGAGCGTAGCTCGTAGGGGGCCGAGCCCCCTAGTATAGTAAATATTTAAAAGGAAAAAACGGTACTAGTATTAAGTATGCATGCCCTATGCTTAAATTACGGAATCGTCTGGGCATTGCGATTCGATCAATTTGAAGTACATTGCACTGCTGAATTTTAGCCATTGTTCCTAGTAAGCTTGCTAAAGTTGCCTTTGTTAGAAAAAAAACTTCCGTACTTGCATATCCAAAATATAACACGAATTTTCAATATGATTGACGTCTGGTGATTGTGGTGGAGTTTGCAATCGGTTTTTAATAATATAATATACAGCAGCAATAACCTCATTATGTTCACCGTATGTTTGGGGTCATTATCTTGTTGAAAATAATATGAATCAGCAATATCTAATTTCAGAGCACTATTAAATTATCGAGCAAATATTAATTAATATGTTGTTTAGCATTCATATTGCCTTCAATAAAGATCAATTGCCTTCAGTAAAGATCATTTCACCAACTCCATTAAAAGACATGCATCCCCAAATTATTATATGACCACCGCCATGTTTTACAGTTGGTTTCAAGTTTTTTATTTGAAGAGACATATTTGGATTTTTCCTCACAGTTTTCTTTCCATCTGAGCCGAAAATATTAATTTACTTTTATCGGGAGAAACAACATTTATCCAAAACTCCGGTGGTGAGCCGGCATAAGCTTTGGCAAAAACAAGTCTTTTCAGCCTATTTGTTTCACTGATAAATGTTTGTTTTTGTTTGTATTTTGTTGTTGTTGTTGTTGTTTTGGGGGGCGAGTGGCCTCTTCCTCAAATATTCGTATCATGAAGAATATTTTGAATAGTTTATTCCCGAAGTTGAAACGACATAAACAACCAATTCTCGAGCTCTTAGAAAGGGTTTTTTTTTAGATTCAATTATGATAGTCCTCCTTTGAATTGGATTAGCTTTCTTGAACGCCCAGTTCGCAGCTTATTTTTTGTCGTACCAGTCTCTTTTTATTTCGTTATTATATAACGAACACTAGAAAAGTTCAAATTTAACTGTTTACCCATTTCACGGTAACTTAATACAGAATCGTGAATAGTTATAATTTTCTCACTGATAGCTACAGAAAGCTCACAAGTTTAATTGCTTTTTAAACTGTCAATGTTCCGTATGCAAATACTTTTTTGGCATGAGAAAATGCTGTTTTATTTTTTTTTAATTGGTATTATTTTTTAAGGTAAAATTTTAGTTTTTTTGTATTTGTTTATTATTTAAACTAGCCGCCACTGGCGACCAGTTTGGTCTCCCTTAAATGTATGCTAAGCATTGTATCATGTTACTTTTATTCATAATTTAATTTACTTGTTCAATCCTTCCCCAAATAGGAATATTCTGATAAAGAAATCAAAAACTCGATATTTTAATGTTAGCAGGGCGCAGGCGATAGATCGTCAAACATTGTTTCCGTCGCATTTTTTCGTGTTTTATTGATTTCATTTAAAATATAATCCCTCCACTCATTTTATTTAAAATACAAAACTTACATTAAAAATTCATGGCTTTTCTTTATTTCTTTTAAAAAAAGAAAAGAAAAGAAAAGTAATAAATAATACCATAAACCATGACATTTAATTTGAACATCAAAGCATGTTTTAATTTACCACGCGAAAAATAAAAAAGGCCAACTGGTGAGTTAAAAAATGCTATTGGCGAGATTTAAGCCTGAGCTTGCGCCCGGCTTCGTACATAAAAGTACTAAGAATTCTTTGAGATCATGGCAACTTTTATGTAGTTTTCGAAAAAATAATTTTGATTTTTTTAATCAGAATGGAAGTTTCTTTGCATATGAAAAACGAAAGGGTCAATCCGTAGTTATTTTTGACAGTCACATGACTTGGACTATAATATAGATAAAATGATGGCGATGGAACAATATTCGACGATTTATTGCCTGTGCCTGTCTAACGTTAAAGTACCAAAAGGGTCTCCTGGCATATAAAAAGCGAAGCGGTCAGCCCGGAACTGTTGATGACAGTCACATGACTTACGCTATTTTCATAGAGATAAAGTAACAGTTAAATCAATTTTGTCACATTTGCTTTCTAGGGTTACTTTTGAAAAAAAATTGTGTCTGCGGAAATGCTTTTTTTGTACACTGTGTATATATTTTCCATAATGACCCGCACAAATTCAGCCACATTTAATTTCTTGAAAAAAACTCAAATGATTTTTTTTTCGTCTCTAACCTGCGTTTACTAGTGCATATGTTTATATTATGTTGTTTATGATTTTTGTTGAAAGTATCTTATCCAGTGTGTAAGCAACTGCCAAGAATTCTGACAAAAACATTATCTTCTGAGACATTTATCTCGCTTCTCATAGTTCAGACACTTTCATAGATTTCAAAGAAATAAAGTATTATCAGTGAAGCACATTTCATTTCCATCTATCTCTTCGTCAATTAAAACTGACATTTTCTTAAGAACCTAAATGTTTTGAAAACCCAAAAGGGAATTTTCGTGAAACTACTACTTTTGCTTTATGGCACTTTAATCCCACGTTAGTTTATCTGTCGCTTTGTGTGTACGTTTCCACAATCCAAAGCAAAAAACTAATAACATTTTATTCAACTTTTTGTAACAAGAGATTTGATTTTAGTACACTGAAAGTATCTTAAGAGTAATAGATTTTAGTTAGCATCAAAAGATCTTACGAAATAATGTTGGATAACGAAATTAAATTTTCTGATCTGGCACATTCAGTCATAAAAACACATACAATTCCTTTGCGAATACCATTATATTTAGTTTCGATTTGAGGAAATGAGAACGGTGTTACGAAAAGATATACATCACTTTTTATCAATCTTTAGCTGAAACAATTTTATCCCTCCATTAGTTGCTTATTTTTGCTTGATACGTTAGGGATTATGTGTTTTCTACCGTTTTAAAACTAAGTTAAATGATAAAAAATGACTGTCTTTGAATAGCGTATTTAGAATCTGTCATTTGAAAATTGTTTTTGAAAATTCATAAAATGTTCTTTGGAGAACTAAAAGAAAATCGACCACTTTTTCTTAGAGAAAAGATAGATTTGTTGTGTAGAATTAAATGTAAATCAAATCAATACCGGCGTAATAAGAATGTCTGTAGAGAATATTACGAATGATGTGGATCACATGACTTAAGAGGGGGTTTGGGATTATCAAAGCTGTAAACGGTTATCTATTGAAAACATCCTGTAGTTGTTAATATTATTAGGAACTGTAACTCGCTTGTGAATTTTATATTACTGAATATAAAGGAAGTAGCTTTATATTATCTTATAAGGGCTGGTGGCTGTTCCGATTTATTTTTTCAAGAAACTTTTTGCATGAATTTTGACGCATAATCTGCAAAATGTCAGTCAGCTACATAAGTTATTGCAGTGATATTTAAACTTATTTCTATACTTAATTTTTCGCTGGTCTGGTACACAAAATTTTATTCATTTTATTTATAAACATTTTTTGCTCATTAGGTGCGTTCGTAATTATATAAATACGTAGCACCTATAGTCGTCGTTCAGTCCGTCCGTCTGTCCGTCCGTCTGTCCGTCTGTCCGTCCGTCTGTCCGTCCGTCTGTCCGCATGTAACAGAGCAAAAACTACCCAACCGAATAGTCTGAAATTTCAAATATGTGATTGTTGCAAAATTTTGTCGAGCCATTTCAAATTTTATGAAAATCGGATGTATAGTTTAATTACAGGGACAGTCAAAAGTTTTTCTTTACATTACGGCCAATGGGAAAAAATATTGCAAGTGGATTTTAATGATATTAGAGCCTTCCGAATGATCTGAAATTTTAAAGATATAATTGTTGCAAAATTTTGTCGAGCCATTTCAATTTTTAGGAAAATCGGACGTATAGTTTAATTACAGGGACAGTCAAAAGTTTTTCTTTACATTACGGCCAATGGGAAAAATTATTGCAAGTGGATTTTAATGGTATTAGACCTTCCGAATGATCTGAAATTTTAAAGATATAATTGTTGCAAAATTTTGTCGAGCCATTTCAAATTTTAGGAAAATCGGATGTATAGTTTAATTACAGGGACAGCCAAAAGTTTTTCTTTACATTACGGCCAATGGGAAAAATTATTGCAAGTGCATTTTAATGATATTACAGCCTTCCGAATGGTCTGAAATTTTAAAGATATAATTGTTGCAAAATTTTGTTGAGCTATTTCAAATTTTAGGAAAATCGGATGTATAGTTTAATTACAGGGACAGTCAAAAATGTTCCGAAAAAATTATTGGAAGTGCATTTTAATGATGTATCAGGCTATGCACGTTATGAAGTGCAAAACATTATACATTCAGTACAATATGGGGTGCAAAAAATAATTTTAAAACTAGTTATAGTACGAACGCACCTCATTTGCCACGTTTGACGAGCAATTTCCAACTTGTTTTTGTCTTCAAATGTATATTTATTAATCGAGCTTTAAACTGAGGAGGTTTTTCTCTGCTGGCGAAATTTTAAAATGGATTTTTTTATGTTTTCTCGAAGGGCAACCATATACTAAGTGTAAATTAGGTAGGACAGATTCAATTTCATTTTTGTTCGCTTATAACGCTCCCTAGTGAGAAACAGATTAATCAAATTTAAATAAAATAGATTTTTTTTTCCTGTTTCGTTGTATAACAGTCATATTGAAGTTAAGAAAACGCAGGACAGATTCAAAACAATTTTCTTTCATTTTTTTGCGTCCCTTAGCGGGAAATAACGTAACGAAATTTAAGTAAAATTGATTTTTTATGTTTTTGTTAGGAAGCCGTACTCAAGTGAAAAGTCGTTTGAATTTATACTAATTTCTAAAGCAAACAAAGTTTTAAATTTTTAATACGGATATAATTATGAATTTACGGATATAATTATGAATCAACAATTCTTTACTTATATTAAAAAATCAATTAGCTATTACGTAAAAGAATCGAATGCAAGAAATATACAATTAATCAAAAGGGGGAAATGTATTTTCTTATGAAATTTGTTTAACGAAAGTTGTTCAATTTAGTGGTTTTTTAGGGCTTTTAAAAAATTTTCAGACATGATTATTTTAAATACAATATGTCAGAAAGGAACATTTCTTTGATGCAATAATGTAAAGTAGCTTATGAGTTACATTAAGGGGGTTCTTCACTCACTTGAAAACACCCGCACCGTAATGTTAAACCTATGGGCAGGTTGTTTTCGAATTTCTCGTTTAAATTTGAATACTTTTAAACGATTTTTTGCATAGGATAGCCGAGTTCGATCTCTAATAGGGCCATTTTGTACTTTTTTAATCTCGGCTATCCTATGCAAAAAATCGTTTAAAAATATTCAAATTTAAACGAGAAATTCGAAAACAACCTGCCCATAGGTTTAACATTACGGAGCGGGTGTTTTCAAGTGAGTGAAGAGTCCTCTAAAATGATATCTTGGTAGAAAAAACCTGAAAACCCGATTTTAGCGGTTGACTCGTAGCTTTACCATTGCGTTTTTCTGCACCCAAAGGTATGAAAACATGGAGAACTGGGTGCAGGAAAACACAATGGTAAACCTACGAGTCAACCGCTAAAATCGGGCTTTCACGTGTTTTCCAACAAGGACTTGGCAGACTGATTGCGTTTTAATATGCGAATCAATTTTTAACTAATTCTGGAATTTCAGCGTTGAACTCGATGAGGGGATTGTCGTGCTGCCGCCTCCTGGTGTATAAGGAAAAGCGGCTATGACCGGCGCGATGGGTTTCGCTTTTATTGTATTCATATATCACTTTTAAAAAGTGCGTAATTTCAATTTTTACATTATCGAAAAGAGGGGAAAATGTACTTTTTAATTAAATGTACGTGACGAGAGTTGCTCAGTTTAGTGGGGTTTTTTACGGCTTTTTAATAACTTTTTTAATAAAATGTCAAACATATATATTTTTTAATATATGTTAATGATAAACATTTCTTTGATACAATAATCTGAAGTAGCTGATGAGTTATGTTAAATGATTTTAATCGACGGGCCTTTTTATAAGTGAATGAAATATTTTCTTTCTTCATGTCAACTGCGAGAGCGCTGAATGGATTTTATATTGTTGAGAACTTCACTGCAAAAAATAAATTGTCGATTTTGGAGTATTATACCGGCAGCTGGGGTGCCAGTCTACTGTAAAATCAACAATTATACCGTTAAATAACAATAATAAACCGTAAAATAACCAGTAATATACCGCTAAGAAGTAATACATGGTATTCTTCTGCATTTTCATTTTTAAACGCTATACTACTGTTTATTTACCGTTTATTAAGCCGCTATCAGATTCACCGACTTTTCGAGCAACCAACTTTACAGCCGATTTTAACCCCAACTTTTTCCAGTTGAAAGGGAGAAAAAGGTTACAATTGTCTTTGCTAAAGTTGGAGGAAAACCCGGGAAAACCAGTACTACTAGTACCAGCCGTCAATATTTATCGCATTTTCGTATCAATCGCTTATCTCTGATTCGCTGAAATGTTGAAAGGTGGGAGGAAAAGTTGCGGCTAGGACAGACTTTTTTGAGTTGCGGATAAAAAGTTGGGGATATTGCTGTTTGCTATCACACTGGGTGTCGAGACAACATTTCGCGAAAAGTTGGAGGAAATCAAGAGTTGGCTCAAAAATTGCTCGAAAAGTTGGTGAATCTGATAGCGGCTTTACTGGTAATTTTACAGTATAATTCTGACACCCCAACTGCCAGTGTTATACTGTAAAATCAACTATTATTTTTTTACAGCGTTCGCTCTGACTGAGCTAATCATTTCGGTGCTACAAGAGGGCGTACGCGGTCAAGGAGTAGTAAATGACGCAACATTAGCTAGCGACACCTCAATCCGAAATTGTTCTGAATCCAAAATAGTTAAACCCGAAATCTAAAATAAAGAAAAATTATGATAGTTGTGATGAAATAGTCTAAGATCTTATTCTTTAAATTTAATTTATCCTTTATATAAAAAATAAATAAATGCTGATATTTTTATTCAATTTAAAATTTACAGTTTCTTCATCTGAAACGATATTTTGAACTTTTAAAAAATCATGTATACCGTATGTCGACCGCAGAAAAAACTAAGTTTGTTGTCATGAATTAATTATAACACGCTTAAGAAGGGGTGAAGGGAACCACAAAGTGTAACAGCCAGAAGACAATTTTGAGAATATGTAACTGAAAACAGTGTACAAAGTGACGCCACATTATATTCCATGTAAAGGGGTATTATAAATCCATTTGAATTAATTAGAACTGAGAATGGAGGATATTCCATCTCCGTTTTGATCACGTGGTCAAGGTAAAAACTTCTAGCGTAAAGAAGGGAAGGCGTCGCAGACGTGTAATGTGAATCTCCGCTAGCCAATGAAACAGTTCATGAGGCAAAGCAGTAATATCTTCCCTTCTTATCAGTTAGAAGTTTCTTGGGTAAATTACCGGTATCGCGTGACTTTTTTCAGCCTCGAACCCATACTTGGAATATCCTCCATTAGTTATGAAAATAAATAGTTTGAAAACATGTATAAATCGGCAATACCCATTTTTTTTATAAATTAGAAGGGATAATTAATTACAAAAGTAAATAGTTTAAAAACATGTATAAATCGCCTTAATGTAATTATGCGCTTTTTCGTTGTGTTTTTATCTGTATTAGATTATTTTTGGTTCCAAACGAAATGCTAATCTATATCATTTCTCGTATATCCTGACTATATATAACGTCTTATCACTTCTTTACTTACCTAAGAAAAAGATACAGTATCTACAAGTCATTGAAAGAAAACTTGGATACTTTCTCCAAATGGCTTGGATTTAGATCAGGCTTTTAAAAGTCTCAAAGCTATTTAAGGTTCTATTTATTTGACGGTATCTGTGATCTAGTGAAAAATTATTTGAACCCTTTTCCCCCATCCTTTGAAATTTGTAAAACCAGATAATATGTACTCAGACACTTGAAATGCACTTAATTTTTTTTTCTGTGAAATTTTAAGATATATGTGGATATTTCAGTATGCTATCACTTTCACCGAAATTCTGAAGTTGGTATGAAGTTTTCTTAAATATCATTCCTATTAACGATCAAAAATTATTAATTCAAATATGCAGATTATTTTACTTACAACACTCTTCTATCTAACTCAGCCAGGTTTTTGTATATAAAGATAGAATTTTGAAATCGATTTTTAACCCTCTACTGCCCATGGTATCATATTTCCTACCATCAGCGCTCACGATGTAGTGGATTTTTTTATTCAGATATTCCGTATTCACCCCGGAAATTTAAAATAGAAATTTAAAAAAGAAAATTTTAATTTAATTAATAGCAGACATTTCGTTATTAACTAAACCGAAAGTTGCTATTAGATTTTCTGGTATGAATTCCGATTCTCTAAATTACGCAATTTCTGGAACGCATTCTACCTTGAGAAGTAAAGGGTTAACCCACTTCCTTATATGCTAGAAATTTACAAATTATGTGCAAAGGTGTGTTTCTGATGGCAATATAACATTTTAATAATTCTACAACTTAATTCTAAATTAATACCTTAATTTTAAGGCATTTTTCAATTATCCCGCCACAGGTGATAAATCGTCAAATGTTCTCTGTAACTCGTACAATTGTATGAGAGTTGAAAAAACAAGTGATTTAATTATGCGTTAATAAACGAACGCCAAGACATGCCAAATCGCTGTGAAACTGCAACATTTTATTGTCTGAAATAACAGAAAATAAATTATAAATAAAAATAAAGAGTATAATATTTTTCAAAAATACTCTTTTATCAGTTAATAAAATAAATCTAGTTTCATACTAATTAATTTACGATTATACGTTGAGAAATCAATATAAAAATCCTAAAAAGATAGTTTCTCATACTTAGTAGTAGGTGAATGGTTTTTCATTGACACTGGACCAGCCTGAGTAAGCTAAGTAGGTACTGAATTCCCCTAATGAGATCTTCTAGGGTGAGAGAACAGTTCATGTTGAGTTACATTAGTTGTCGAGCATAAAAGAAAACGAACAGAATGCAGTGCTGATTGTAGGGCCTCTTCTCACAGTTTTTAGTTTTTAATGCCAAAAGAATCGTTTTCCAAATGATACCATTCTAACGTTTAACTTATCCATTACCTCGTCTATCATAGGCAGTGATATGACTAGTTGCTACACCTAGTGATGTAAGAAACATTTTTAACGCTCTGAATATGAAAGAAAGTCCTCTGTATTTATGTATGTATGCATGCATACGAAATATGGAGAAGATATTACTTAAATACTCAATCACAATAGCTGAATGTCTGAGAAAGGAATTTGCAATCAACCATAGTGAGGAAGAAACGCTTTCTGGAATTTGATGGCAAAAGGCCCTTAAAATCTACATCCAATCTTTGGAACGGAGATGTTGCTTTTCTCAATTTCCTTTGATTTTTAAGGAATCTAGGTTTTAATTCGCAGCAGATAGGACAGGAATTTATGAGACCTTTAACATCTTCCAGGAAAAATGGCAATTTTTTAGATCTCATACAATGATGCATCCTAACAATACCAGGATGGCATAAGTCTTCATGCAGCTGTTTTAAATTCACTTTTGGATTAATTATTGTCGTTATTCTTTAAAAAAAAATGCATCTGCATTAGCATCACTACTTCCAGAGTGGTAGGTGATATCACACTTCAGTCATGACAACTCTAGTTTCCAACTCAAGATCTTTGCCAGTGGCGAAACCTCTGGTCATCGATAGATTCGGCGATGACTAGAAAAAATTAAGACAACATAAAACTTTTAATTTTATGCAAGCACATTTTTAAATGCTTTTTTCTTTTTCTGTTTCCCCCTCAATTTTTCGCTTTAAGTTAACGAGGTGGAACCCGCCGAATTTCGACGAAAGAAAATGTTTCAAAGGAACTGTTGCATCAAATTTATAATACATCGACAACAATAATTAGAATAAAAAATTCATCTTACACTTGTTCATTTAACTCTCCAAAGACATATTTTAACCTAAGATTAACAAAATACTTTTTTCATAAACTTCAACTGTTAAAATTATTGAAAAATTAAACTTTATTCATATACGTCATCAGTAACATATAATCAAGATAAGTAATTTTGATTAAGTTATTAATTGATGGTTGGTATTACGGAATGAAAAATCCGCAAAAATGATTTCACCTTGACATAATCATATAATTTTTCTACCTTTACATCTAAACCAAATCAAGTCATTTTCCACGTTTCACATCCATATTAACTATTTAAAAACATTTTAACGCGCAATAGGTTATTAATAAATATATTTTCACGCTTGAAGTCGCGTTTGTCAACTATTGCAACTTTCCATGTTAAAATTCCCACTCGTGATCTGAGGTCTTAGTATAATCTCTGTACCTGCGCGTAAAAATTACAGAAATTTATAACTTTTAGACGTATTCAAGGGGAAATATCTCGTTTTATCAAATAAAATTATCGTTTACTTTTAAATATGACGTCATTTTATGTCGCTGAAATATTTTGCCGATTGACTCAAACTCAATATCAGCGAAATGAGAAAATAGTGAAATATAACAGCATCATCAGGGAAATTGTGTCTTTTTTAAAGCGTAACGTCATTTTCTGTTCAAATTTTTTAAAAAGATATTTTTAATTGTAATGAGAAAATGACATCAGTAAGAATATAATAAACAAAGATAACTAATCCACTTTTAATAGAAATGAAGTACTTCAGTTGCCACGATTAGAAAATTGGTATTAAAAACTATAAAAAAATTAATATCTCAAAAATAAATTGAGATACAGCTTTCAAACAAATTGCATTTAAAAGAGCATTTTTTTCTGCATACGACCGTGTAAACATTTAAAATGTGGGATGTTTAGAAGTTTAAAAACTATGCAGTAGCAAAAATTGCAAAAGCGAGATTTCATTTTAAATTTCAAAGTGTTGCCATTCGCAGAATGACATATGCGTTACGCACAGATATGTTTGTCCTTTATAATATAGATAGATACGCACAGATATGTTTGTCCTTTATAATATAGATAGATAGTGGCCATTCCCTTTTTTTCTTATAATTCAATATTTAGTGCCGCCATCTGTCGCTTTTCAAATGAGGCGCTAAACTGGATTAGATCGTAACTTGCTACAAGGATTCGCTCAGCTTTCCGAATCTGGTCTTGCTTGCGCACGCATATTCTTAGCCCCTCACAACCAATCAGGCTACGGAAGTATCTCCCGGTTTCCGAGAAATAGCGCTGCTTGTCACCGCTAGTTTTATCGAATCCATCCTTGGGCTTTCAGGGGAAATAGTTGAGGAGAAAATAGCCCATTTCGTTTCTACGCTTATTCCCTTTTTGAGATATTCTAGAGGAAATCTAGTATTTTTTTTAAGTACTACAAAGTACGATATTTTATTCTTTAATAATGCTATTAAATTAAAACGATGAATAATTTAAGGATTTTTACTCTTGCATAGATTAAATAGCATAAATAAATTGATTGGACAATTTAGTAATTTTTGTTTCATAATTAAATTGTGTTCTCAAAATTATCACGTTTAATATGCTGTGGGTACATTAATACGGCAATTTTACAAATTAACCATTTACTATTCCTTTTTTTACCCTTCAATTTTTGAAAAAAATCCTTCTACGTTAGTAGCACTAAAAATAGCTATCACAAGCGATAAGGGTTTACTGAAATTGAATAACTAGTTATTTTGCGTACTATTCATAAGACAATGGAAAAAGGTAGAATTTTTAAAAAGTTTGGAAAATGACGGCTTTGAAAAGAATTCATACTTATAAAAGATCCACCAATCTGAAGATCGTATGAATAATATTTTTTTGTTATTAATTGAAAATGAAATGTTGAAGCTAATGAAAAAGAAGAAATTTTTTTCTTGTTACTAAGAAGCTTTCCACAAAAACGCGTAGTATGGGATGGATTACAAATGAAGTGTCAGTATCAAAAAACAGTTTCAGATTGTAATAGTTATGTTCATTTAAAGGAAATAAAATAATTGTTAAGCTTATGTTTTTTTTAAATTAATTACGAAAACACTTTAAAATAAACAGAAAATGTGGAATGATTTCGATGGAAATGGGTACGGCGCTAGAAGGCTATAAATGACGTCGCTATAAATGACGTCACTTGAAGCTGTTCCGAGGCTAACGAAAAAGAAAGGCTACCGCGGTGCTTTACGCGTATCTTTTTTTACAGACCGCTGGAATCACGTGATGCTCGAATGCAACAATAAAGGTGTACAAAAAGAACATGACGTCACTCTAGCTGTCTGTAAAAAAAGATATGAGGAATGCACTGCGGTAGCCTGTCTTTCGCTAACCTCGAGCAGTTCCTAACCCACTCCTGCGTCCGCCATATTGAGCCGTATCTTCCGCTTGAGACTGCTGATTGGACTGCTATCGCTCTAAGGCAAATTTGGTGGACGTAGGAAATGGACAAAGAACTCGTTTTTCGGATTCACCGCCTTCCACAGTGGAAGATTGAAATGTCTACTCCTCTCCTTCATAGCTCCATGACTTCACCCCTATCTCTTCTCTACATGGAGCTATGAATAAAGAGGTGTTAGACATACCAATCTTCTTCTGTGGAAAGCGTTGATGATGAAAAGCGAGTTATTCCCCCCCGCTCCTGAGTCCGCCATATTACACTTTGTCCGATAGCTATCCAATCAGCAGTCTCCAGTGCAAAACCCGGATAATATGGCGGACGCGGAGGGGCGGAGGAGGGGGTTCAACGGCATCAAATGGCGTCATTTCTGACGCCTCTATCTATTTTATCCTCCTTGCTTCTCTTGTAACCAACGACATACACTGTTAAAAATCTGCAGCTTTAGCTGCAAGTACTTCACTGCTTTTATAGAATACTAGCAGATATACCCGGCTTCGCTCGTGTCAATAATAAGGGGTGCTCGTGTCAATATCCAGGGTAAAATACATTAAACAGAAATAATACGGCAATGACAATAACTGAGATTGGTGCATTCCCATAGGCGTAACGTCGGGGGGGCACGTGCCCCCCCCCCCAATCTTCTGTACCCAGGGCGCCAGAACAGAAAGCGTAGGGGGCGCCAAATGAAGATTTTTTTTTGTCTTTACATATAAATATGTATATGTATATATATCGAATTTGCATAAAAATGTCTCGCAGCCGGAAAATCCAAAAGGAAAACTGAATCAAATTCATTAAAATTTACAAATATATAAAAAGATTCATGTATAATAGAAGACTGCAAATAGGATAATCACTAACATTTTCCAAGGTCAGTAGGTCAGTCTTTACTCCTCTCTTCTGTGTAAAACTGTCCCTCACCGATAACCGATTTCCTGGGGGGAGGGGGGGGGGGGCAGAGTCATGTTCCCCGGACGTCAGAACAAAAGGCGAAAAGGGCGCCAAATGAAGATTTTGCTTGATTGTGACTTTTCTGTTGAAAAGATTCCATGAAGGCTGTTCTATTCTTTTTGGAGCTTGCTTTTTTCCCGTCTTGCTATGGGCGACGTCAAATGATTGTCCGGTACAATAAAAAGAAAGGGGGGGGAGGAGTCAGGGTTTGAAACTAGGGGGGGGGGTGCAGAGAGCGCATGTGGTCTGGGCGCCTCACGCAGGGGGCGTCATATGAAAATTTGGTTTGCCGTTTTATACAATATATATATATATGTGCGTGTGAAATTTGTGTAAAAAATATTTTCTAGCCGAAAAGTCGAAAAGAAAAGCTTAGTACAGTGCATTAAAAATGTCAAATAGATAAAAAGATTCGCGTACAATATACAAGACAGAAAATGAATAACCCCATTCTTTTTCTTATAATTACTTTTTTACATGTATATCACTATATCTGGCCTTAGAGGAGGCGAGGTCAGGTGACCGACTGGGACAATAAAAACCAAGCGGTCGAAAATTCAAAAAATATAAAGTAAAAACTTAATAATTTTGTTGTTGTTGTTTTGAGTCAGACATAAATTTGAAAATTAGCATTAAGTTCAGGAAAGTATCTAGACATATCAATCTATAAATAAGAAGAGTGGTATAAGTGATAATTCCGCAAAACTGATGTAGATAGTACAGGAAGATTTTTACAATACTGAAATTAATTTTTATACCTACAGTATATCCTGGTTTTTTCAGCTCCTAAAACAATGTGACTCATATCACTATGACATTAAAGTGCCCCAATTGTAATAATTTGTAATGCTACAACAACAGTAAAATCTCGAAAAATGAAATCCGTCTATAATGGAATCGTGTTTTAAATGAAAAAAACTACATGGTTCCAACAGAAAGAATGCCAACAGTTATACCTCCTAAGACGGAAACATGTATAAAGCGGAATTATTTCCGCTTCCTTTCGATTTTTTCCCCAGGTTTTAATGAATAAATATTTGACAAAGCTGGTTATATACACTGCTCAAAACAATTAAAGGATATTTGAAGTTTTATATAAAATAAAGATATAAACGAATTTTTTTTTGCCGAAAATAGAAGAAGAGAATCACAAATGCAAATTTTTCTGGTTTTCAAACTGTGGAGTATGCAAATTTTGAGTTCGACGTCAAAAACGTCGCTTCAGCGGCAGCGAATGAAATTTGACTTTCAACTGGATAAAAGAGAATGAAGACAAGGATGATCGGCATTCAGTGATTGCTTTGTTTCGATGAGTACGATGTCTCAGCGAAGTCATTTGACAGATTCAGAAGCTTTGAGAATTGTTGGTAGGTTAGAAGGGGGCCAAACTCAAGCCGAAGTAGCGCAAGCCATTGGAGTGTCACAAAGTGTCATTTCCAGGATCTGGAACCGTTTTTTGGAGAGTGGATGTGCAGGCCGACGACCAGGGCAAGGTCGTAGACGGGAAACAACGCCCAATGAAGATCGGTATTTAGCGTTAACAGCTCGGAGACACCGAACCATGAACGCTACACTTCTCCAACAACACCTTCGCTCGGCTACAGGCACCACGGTTTCAACTCAGACTGTCCGAAACCGGCTCCATGCTGTAGGTCTGTATGCTCGCCGACCGATGGTATGTGTTAGATTAACATCAAGGCATCGTCGCGACCGCAGGGAGTGGGCAACCAAGCATGTCAACTGGAGGAGAAATGAATGGAGCAATATTCTGTTTTCTGACGTGTCCCGTTTTTCTGTGCATCCGGATAATAGGCGTATTTTCATCTGGAGGGACCGTGGCAGTAGGAATAATCCTGCGTTCGTGCACGAAAGTGTCAGATTTGGCGGTGGAGGAGTGTTGGTGTATGGTGGCATCTCTATTGACGGGCGCACTCACCTCTACATCATTCGAGATGGAGCTCTGACTGGTCGCCGATATAGGGATGAAATCCTCAGACCTATTGTAGTCCCTTACGCTGTAGCAATCGGAGATAACTTCATTTTAATGGACGATAACTGCAGGCCACATCGTGCAAACCTGGTGGAGGATTTCCTTTTCGAGGAAGGAATCGTTCGAATGGAATGGCCAGCGTGTTCTCCAGACATGAATCCAATCGAGCACGTTTGGGACGCTCTAGGAAGACGAGTTTCTGGCCGCCAACAACCCCCACAAACTCTCCAAGAACTGGAAAGAGCTCTTCTGGAAGAGTGGGGCAGAATACTCGTCATTAATAGCCTCATTGAGTCCATGCCTCAAAGGTGTTCAACGTTGCTGGCCGCCCGTGGAAACCATACCCCCTACTGAAAATGATTTTCTTTGAAGAAAACACCTTTTCTTATTCTTTTTTTCTCATATGCACAAATTGTGTCTTTTCCCTTTAGTACACAAATGCGCAATAAAATGCATTTTTTCTGCCAAACATGTGTAATTTATTCTCATATAACCTACTATGTCTGTCGACCATGTATCAATCAGCTAAACAGTTTACCAGATACAAAATCCACCTAAAACTGCAATATCCTTTAATTGTTTTGAGCAGTGTATTTCAATATTACGTATTTTATTGTTACACATTTTAAATTTTAAAATAAGTCCGCTACTAGAAACTTTCGTAAATTTACTTTACAGAGGAAGGGGGGGGGGGGGCGCCAAAATCGATGTTTTCCCGGGGTGAAAATATAGCTAGTTACGACCCTGGAAAAAGTGCACAAAGTAAAATGTTTTTGTAAAACCTATTAAAAGAAAAAAAAGAGTATAGCATTTGCAGTGGTGCAGTAAAAAATCTCTCATAGGGCGCCATGGCTAATAAAGCACCCCTGCCTTTATCCCCCAAAATGATTTTTCTCTTCTTTTTGCCATTTCTAGGCGTTTTGCCATCATCGGCGGAAATTGTAAAATGCCGCTCTGTTCCTTTTGGTGCAATTATTTTTTGCATTACTCTTGGTGCATTATTTTTTGCATTACTTTTGGGGCAATTGTTTTTTGCAACCAACCAAATCCAGTCTTAGAGAAAGGAGGCGAGCTTGGGCGACATCCTGTGATTAAAAAAAAAAAAAAAAAAACCCTCACCCAGGGCGCCATCAGCCGTCCCTGCTTTTACCTTTCTCGTCCTTTTGCCATTTCTAGGTAGGTGACAACTGAAAAATGTCGCCCATGCCTTTTACTAAAATTACTTTTTTTTTTTTTTTTACATGCAGACCCGGTCTCAAAGGGTAACTGTCGAGTAACTGTTTACGATTAAAAACTAAGGATTGAAATATATGCAAGATAGAATAGTAACCCCTTCTTTAATGTTTTTAAAGAATATAGCCCGGACCGAAACTAGGGGGGGGGGTGCAGAGGGGGCATGTGCCCCAGGCGCCAGAACAAAGGTGAAGGGGGCGCCAAATGAAGATTTTGTTTGTCGATTCATACAAAAATGTAAATATGTGTGTGAAATGCAAAGAAACTCGCAAGCTAATGTTAAACCTATGGGAACGTTCTTTTGAAATTTCTCCTTTGGATTTTAATATTTTAAAATTATTTTTTTTTCTTAGGATAGTTTAGATTGATCTTTCGCGTTGCCATACTTTTAGGTTTTGAAACCGGCACCTGAAGTGAAGGTAACTTTATAAAAATAATCTGCAACCAAAATCTAAAAAGTAAATACTAACCGGTTAGAATTTAACCTCAGCTTTTCTAAGAAAAAAATCATTTAAAACTATTAATATGCAAGCGAATAAATTTAAAAAGATCGCTCCCATACATTTAGCATTAGCGTTCCAGTTTCTTCACGTAGGCTCTTAATGCTCAAGCTAATGTTAATCCTATGGGAGCGTTGTTTACATATTTCTTGCTTTAATTTTAATTATTAAATGATTTTTATTTTTTATGAATTTTATTTATTTATTTTGCATAGGGTACCTGAGGTCGATAATATTTATTGTGCGTGAGGAGATGAAGGGAGGGGTGGTCTCCAAAATCCATGTTTTTCCCTGGCGCAAAAAGGCTAGTTTCAGCTTGAACGTACGAGATATTAAGGTTGTACTTATTGTGCAAATTATTAAAAACCTTCATTTGTCACTGTTTTAAAAGAATATTTGATTGTGTATTATACATGGGATTTTCAGATAAATTAATGTGAAATTTATATTCACACATTTTAGGATTGTGATTTATTGAGATTTTTACAAAAACGATAAATGGCAGTGATTTTCAATTGCTTTTTTTTTTAAGATGCATTCAAATTTAAAACTTTTTAGCATGTAGCATTTCACCCACTCTCTCTTCCCCAAAAACAAAAACGCTTTAGTTCTCAACCATTAATACGGTGCTGGTCAATCATTGATATTTGGTCAGTAGCTGTAATTTGATCGGCAGAAGGAAAATTTTCCCCAACTGCAAAGCTGGTGTCCAGTCACCCAAGTAGTTTAATTGCAGTGAGTAACATGGTCACACAAAGAACTTCTTTGACCTCTGAACTTGTGTTTCCCTCTTGTGCAAAGTGAGATAATAGGAGGTCTCTACCTTCCTAATTCCACCCCACACTCCTACACAAACTTGGCTTGGTCTGATCTGGATATTTGTGGGAATGTGCTCGTAGTTAAATGTTGTTATTACTATTTTTTAAACTGATCAGGAATGAATGAGCTACGTAAAAATAAACGCGATAAAAAACTGGAATTTTTTATAAAAAACTCAATAACAAGTGATGTCACGAAGCACGCCAATATTCTAAATTCATTCAAGTCTGGCTTCAGAAGGACGAAAATGGAATAGAAGGTAAGAACATACAGAATTGTTTGTTTTATTAAATTAATAACGTTTTCAGAAAAAACAAAAATCTCCACTCAAAACTGTGATTATTTTTGACACTTTCATAAACTCATTTCTATTCCTATTTGCCTGAAAATTACAGATGTTAGCATTCAGGTGCTTAAGAATCGAGTAGCGTTCCCCCTTTTCTTAACGCTTTTCCTAATTCGAAGCATCTTGATTTAAAGCAGATTACTAAATGGATCCGTCTTGTAATCGTCAGCCTTTGAATTTGGAAATCAAAAGTCCAACTTTGATGCTATTTTATAAAAAAAAATCGGAGTTTTTTTAGAAAAAAAAACCTTTATTCTACTTCATAAAAGCATCTCAATTGTAGGGCTGCCACTGCCGAATGACACTGAAAATAGTAGCTTTAATAGTTTCCAACGAAAAAAAATAGTAGCATTTGTTCGAAAATAGTAGCCAAAATACTCGCATAAAGTTGTTTAAAAAAAGGAAGAAAAATGTATCCATAACATTGAAAGGACTTTATGAATGTCCACATCTTATTTAACAGTTTATGCTTCTGCTCAAATCACTGAATAAAGAATAGAGTGATTTCATCAGATGAGAAAGTTATCCAGAAAATAAGGCCCTAATGTTTCAGTTACGAAGTAACTTGGATCTTCCACAATAAAAATTATGTACAACACCAGGAAACATAGCAGTAAAAATTTCTTGCAGATCATCCCCGGTACTACTTTCCATCGCCTTTCTTTCAAGAGTTTCTTGGAGAGAAGGAAGAAAGTTTTATTTGAGGGACAGGGTTAGAAATAACGTGTGGGATATCGCAAACCCCACTCAAAAAAGGAAAATTCTGCATAATAAAAATATTTGTTTGGATGGAATCTTCCAAATTTATTTCTTGCATAGGCATATGATTCGTACACGATTTACTTTTTTTAATTTCGTAAAAGCCACGATTTTCTTTTCTTCGAGAATTCCACAAAATCAATTCATCAAACAGTCGCGAATTTTGCCACTCGGTAACGAAAAAAAAAAAATCGCAGATATCGACATTTGGCCTTAGAAAAAAAGAAGTTTTCCAAAAAAAACTTTTAAATTTCGCCTAAAGATAACGGAAAGAAAATCGAAAATTTTGCCAAGCTGTCACGAACAGAAAAAAAAATACACCCCCGAATTTGGTCAAATATTCGCGCAAAAAATCGAGCAAAAAATCAAGAACTTCCTCAGTCAGTAGCCAAAAGAAAAAAAGATCGTTTAAAAGAATCGCGAATTTCGTCAAAAAACCCTGAAACAAATACCGAATATCATTTTCGTCAACCGGTCGTAGAAAAAATCACGTAATTTGGCAAAGGATCATGTAAAGAAAATCGTGAATTCCACGAAACGATTGGCGGGAAAAAATGCGAATTTTGGTAATTCGTCGGGGGGAAAAAATCGCGAATCTCCTTAAAGGCCCGTGGAAAAATACCTTGAATTTTACCAAAGGTTGTGGAAACAAATAACGATTTTCGTTATTCGGTCACGGATGAATCCTAGCAAATTTCGTCAAAAGAATATACAAAATATTACGAATTTCGTCAAACGATGAAGAGAAAAAAATTGCAAATTTCGCCAAATGGTCACGGACAAAAAGACGGCAGGTGTGATTCTGAGTAAAAGGAAAAAAAACTGAAATTCACAGCAAATTTTCTAAAAAGTTACAGCAGAAGGAGGGAAAGGGGTGGAAATCGCCTCCCGGCGCCAATTATGCGTTTTTTCCTCCATCCTTTGACGAAATAAGCATTTTCTCGCGATCCTTTTATGAAATTTGCGATCCCTTAGTGAAATTTGTGTTTTTTCGCTATCCCTAGACGAAGTTTGCGTTTTTTGCGATCCCTCGAAGAAATTCACGTTTTTTGGCGATCCCTTGAAGAAATTCGCGATTCGTTGGCGAAATTCGTTTTTCTCTGCAATCCTTTGAAGAAATTGGCGATTTTTTTCTGTGAACGATTGTCGAAATTGTTGTTTTCGGCGACCATTTGCCGAAAGTCGCGATATTTTATATGCCAGAATTTTTAAAATTTTCGGAACCGGATGCCTTAAATTTTCGTAAAATTAAGAAGAGAATCACCTTTGAAAAGACACGAATTTGGTCAAATAATCGTGTAAATAATCGTGAATTTAATCAAATGATTGCACAAAAAATCAAGAATCTCGTAAGTCGGTTTTTAAAAGAAAATCACAAATTTCGACAAACTATCGTGGAAAAGAATCGAGAATTTCGTCAAATAATTTCTGAAACAAAGAGCGAATATCATCAATCGATCACGGAAAAAAATATATATTGTGAATTTCGACAAGTGATGGCGGAAATAAAATTTCGCCAATCTGTCGCAGAAAGATTCGCGAATTTTGGCAAAGGATCGCGGGAAAAAAATCGTGAGTTCCGTGAAACGATCGCCGGAAACAAAACGCGAAATTTGTCAAAAGATCACGGAAAAAAAATTGTGATTACCGCGAGATGATCGCCCAAAAAAATCGAGAAATTTGCAATAGGTCATAGGGAAAATTGTGAAATCTCCTTCAACAATCGTAGCAAAAGATGGCGAAAAGAAATAACTATTTTCGTCAATCGATTGGGGGAAAAAATCGCAAATTTTGCAATTCGTCGCGGAGAAAAATCGCGAATCTCCTCAAACAACTGTAAAAATATCTTGAATTTTATCTAAGGTCGCGGAAACAAATGGCGATTTTCGTCATACGGTCACGGAAAAATCATCGCAAATTTCGTCACAAAAAATGGACAAAAAATTGCGAATTTCGTTTAACGATCACAAGAAAAAAATCGCAAATTTCGTCAAATGGTCGCGGACAAAACAATGCAAATTTGGTATTTAAAAAAAAAAAAAAAAAAAAAAAAAAAAGGGAATTTAACCAAATGATCGCGCAAAAATCACGAATTTTATAAATCGGTCGTGAAAAGAAAATCACGAATTTTGACAAACGATCTGGAAAAGAATCCGAAATTTCGTCAAAAGATCTCTGAAACAAATAGTAACTACCATCAATCGGTCGCAGAAAATATACATCGCGAATTTGGACAAGTGGTGGAGGAAAAAAAACAATTTCGTCAATCTGTAGTAGAAAAATCTGCAAGATTTAGCAAAAGATCGCGGAAAAAATCTCAAAATCTCCGTCAACTATAAAAGATCTCGGAAATAAATAGGTATTTTCGTCAATGGTTTGGGGGGTTGGGAAATCCCGAATTTTGGAATTCGTCGCGGAAAAAATCGCGAACCTCCTCTAATAACCGTTGAAAAGCGCGTTTGGGAAAATGACTTTACAGGCGCTTTGAAGAAAAAGACCGAATATTTTCAGTAAAAATAGTTGCTGAAGTCCGAAAAAAAGTCGCCTACTGCTTTCTTGAAATAGTCGCTTTTTAACAGTTTTCGGCCTAAAATAGTCGCCATAGCCGCCGGATGCTGAAAATAGTCACTTTTAGTAGCAAGTGGCAGCTCTGCAATTGCATGTTAATAAAATCGGAATGTTTGAGAAATTGAATCGGGATGGATGAGGACTGATTTAATTGATTTTTCATGGGCCGGGCTTGTTTTCACTGATTTTTTTACGAAGCGGGCTTGGCCGTAAACTGTGAAAATATAAACGGGCCGATCTCGGGTGGAACTTATAATTTTCACGCCGGCCTGGAAACTGCTGCCCGTGCAGACTTCTAGTGCTCCCCTCAGGGCCGTGCAAAGAAGGGGCTAAAGGAGCGGTCGCCCCGGGCGCAAAATTTATGCTGCGAACCACGGTTTTATTTGTTATTTATTCAGTTTTTGGTCGCCGATCATTTTCCGGGGAATTTCTTTTTTCTTTCTTGATCATTTTTTTCCTGTCGCAAAACATCATGAACTCTCTAACAAATAAGTGCAATTTTCTCTTATGTTATTTAGTTGTTCTAAATTTCTAAATTAAAATGAAACATTTTAAAGTTCCAAAATAAACGCGAAAAATTTATTCATATTATAAATATTATAGCATTTATTTATGTTTCTGCACTTTATCAATTTTATTACACCCATTACAAGGAATTTTTTTTTTTTTTTGGGGGGGGGGGGGGCGCAAAATTTGAAATTCGCTGAGGGTGCACTTTTTACGGCCTACGTGCCCCCCCAAAATTTCTGGTCACGCTACGCCTATGTGCATTCCCGCTCACGGATCGCTAAAAAGATCAATCAGAAATGTAAATATAAGTAAAATAGTCTTAATTACGTCAACTGTTAACTATACCATAATAATATGCATTCCAAACAAATGTCAAAACATATATTAAAATACAATTATTTGCTTAAAAGACGTCATTTCAATAAAAAAAAACATTAAAAATACTAAAAATGTAAAGGTTTCAACTCTTTCTTTGAGTCATCTTCAGAATATACAAAAAAACAACAAATACCATGCCAATTGTGAAATTATACTGATGATGGCAACGACCTAACGTATAAATTGTGCCTTTACTAAAATTTTTCTTAACTTATGAACATTATACAATTTCGTTTTTCACACTGTCGAATAGAAAAAAATTTATTTGAAAATTGTATCTCAATTTTCTCATTTGAATGGATTTTAAAGTAATTTTCAATCATGAATATTTATAAATTTCATGCAGCCCAATTACGAAAGATATACCTGTTTGCTCTTAATGCAATATTATAAAGAAAAGACATTGCTATGAGTAACTCTAGCATCATATTGTTGGTGGCAACAACCTAACCCAACCATAAATTTATCTTTTACTGCAATTTGACCTTTAAACATCGCACATTTGACTGTTCCAACGTCTAATAGAATACAAAAAGTACTTTCAGTAATATTTGTTTGAAAAGCTTATCTCAATTTACAGATTTTTTATGTTTTTTAAAGTAATTTTCAAGCTTTGGATTTTTTTAAATATGGCTGCAATCCAGTTACAAAAGAGTAACTTAATTGCTCAAAAACATTGTACATAATTCAGTATTTGTTTGTTTTCGTGTACTTTTACATAACTAAATTGGGAAATTTCAGTATTTGTTTTCGTGTGGGAATCTCATTCCGGCTGCTTATAACTTGGGTTCTTCTAAAATAATTTTAATTCAACTTGCACTATTAGTTTTTCAGTTAAGCTTTTGGTGTGTAACATTGTTATTCCCTGATTAGTCATAGAATTGTAGGAGAAAATTCCATAATCATCTGGAACCCGATTATGAAAGGTTAGTATTTTTAAAAATTCTGAATGAATTTAATTGGAACTTGCATTGTTTGTCAGATAATTTTACACCGATGGTTTTAAAATATTGCATATAGTTTTACGTCGCTTGTTATAAAATTATGGAAGAAAGTTCAATAGTTAGGTGAGCCCGATCCTAAAAGATTAGCATTTTTTAAAAGTTCTACTGGACAGATTTTGATGACATTTGCACTGTAACTTTGCATCCAAATTTTTGGAATAGTTTTAGTATATAACATTTTGTTTTACTTTGTTTTAGAATTAGCTGAAAGGTTCTATAATCAGGCGAAACCAATTCTGAATGATTAGCCTTTTAAAAAAGCTAGATAATTTTTGAGAAATAGTTTTAGTATATTGCATATCCGTCTATCATTCTTAGACCAAATCCTACTGTTAATGATCAACCAAAAAAATTTTGTCCTTAACAGCCAAAATTTTGTCTTACACATTATAAAATACAATAGCGTAGTGATGATCGTTTCGTATCCATCAATATGGAAGTACATTTGAGATAAAGATACATATTGTTTTAAAATGGCAGATCAAATTCATCGATATATTTCCTTTAATTCAAGATTTGTTCGGAGAAACTGATCACCGCAGCGCAGTGGCGCAGCCACGGGAGGGGTTTGGAGGTTAAAACAGCCCCCAGAGCTAAGAAAAATTACTATAATTGCCTCTTATACGAATCAAAACCAAAATTTATATTTAAACGTTTGGGCGTTTTTTGAAATCCGCCGCTTTGAGAAATCAAACTCTATTCAACAAAGTGATTCAATTAAACGGCAAAAATTCTACTTAAAACTGTGAAAGCGCATATTACATTCATTGGTTTTGTGAAAATTGGTTATTTGGACTAAGTCACTTTTTCGACACGTCTTATGCTAAAAGAATGGTCATTTCCTGCCACACAGACGCTTTGAATTTAAGTATTACACAATGGGCCATTTCTTAATTGCACTTCTGTCATTGTTCTATGTTCGAAACAATAATAGACCATCGAATTTCAGAAAAAACATGAAACATACACTTTGCAGATCTCTCTCAGTTTCAAGCGCCCTGTTTTACGCTTTTTGCTCCCAATTATCAAGATATTTGATCTTGCCTTAGGTCGTTTTCAGACCGTTTTCCGCTCATTTCATCCTTTTTAAATTGAATTTTTTTTTTTTTTTAGGAACCGTTCTTGAGCATTTATACATCCCAAAAGTTATCACCATGCCAGATTCTAACCTTCTATACAAAATGTATCACACAAACCGCAAATTTTAGAAAGTTTTTTTTTTTCTCTTGCACCCTTTTAAAATTTCGAATTTTTAAAAAACTGTTCAGGGCATGCATTTAAGTCTCTACATTAACAACCATGCCAAATTCCATGTTTCTAGCCGTTGTTTTACCGATGTAAAATATAGCTTATGTTGAAACGGAGATAGTCACCATCATTTTGCCATTATTATTAAGGTTCCACTCTACGCTTAAAAAGTAAAATCGGAATTATTATAAGATCCTTCGTGCGTCTTATTTTTCTGGCGGTCAGCGGGGGAGTTGAGGGCACTCGGTGTACCTAAGCGACGTAGAATCTTCCAAGGATTATCGGTAATGATTTTCCAAAAAATGTGTCTGTAATGTGCCGCGATATTAATTAAAAACCCATGTCGAAAACAATGGTACGGATCAAAACAGTGTTGCTACTCTGTGACCTCCTTTCGAAGCGTGCTTGGCACAGTGCCAAGTTTACACTTTGTATAAGATCTTTTAGGTAAGGTGAAACATAATAATAAGCACTTTTTATTCCAACTGAATTCAATTATTGAAGGCAAATATTAAAAAGATAATTCATATAATAATTCCAAAACATTAAATGTCAGTAATTTTGAGACAAAAATTGCTTATAATTCAATAAATAATTCATTTATAAGGAAAAAAACTTTTCGATTAGAAATCATTTCAATAATTATGTCTGAATATGCTTTTATTTTTAAAAATGAATAGAAAAATTTCACGTTATTAAGCGTACTTTTTTTTATTCCTTTACAATTGTCCACTATTACATGAAATATGATTTACAAGTGACTTTTCGTGAGAATCTCTGCAACCTCTTTCCGAAGCGTGGTTGGTTCTCTACAAAGTTTAAACTTTGTACAAAGTCTGTGTTTTAGAGGGAGAAATATTCCTCGGTTTTCATTCCAGTAGAATTAAATTATGGCATGTGGTATTGTTATATGTACGCATGTAAATATTATCTTTGAACAGTTCTGATATTTTGTATGGAACCCTTTGTATTTTTTAGTTAAGTTCGCACACGACCGATTATCTTTTTAAATCCGTTTGGTAGTTCCAAAAGTAACCCCTACAAAAAGAAAAAAGGTTACTTCTTTATAATATTAGTACAGGTACGACTTCAGTTTGGACCCGTATATTTTTAGAGAACTTTAACAATAATAAAGATGTTTTAACAAAATTTTCAACAGATTTACTTCTTTACTTAATGGCAAATTTGATGTTGTGTAAAATACTGGAAGTGCACAAAAAAAAAAAAAAAAAAAAAAAAACCATGTTTAATATCAACTACACTCCAAAATATGGATTATCTAACTGAGCACTAATTGGACGTAAATGATGATAAATTCCACCAATTTTCGTGATGTTGTTACATTTGACAAAAGCACGGCAAGTATATTGAAAATTTTGTTAAAATGGCTTCATTGTTATTAAAGCTAAAAACAAGAATTCGAGATTGTCTTGGAATGAAATCCTGTGTATTTTTGGTTGAACAAATGGATTGGAATTCTGTTATTTTCTATGCAAAAATTATTTGCTGGACTGTACACTTACAACTCTTAAAGTTTGCCTCATCATCTGTAAACACTTTGTATAAATTATCATTGTTATTAAAGCTAAAAACAAGAATTCGAGATTGTCTTGGAATGAAATCCTGTGTATTTTTGGTTGAACAAATGGATTGGAATTCTGTTATTTTCTATGCAAAAATTATTTGCTGGACTGTACACTTACAACTCTTAAAGTTTGCCTCATCATCTGTAAACACTTTGTATAAATCTAACCTAGTTTGGGTTAGATTTTATGTTTTCTAAAGTTAGTAGTTTCTAGTTTGGTGCATTTTATGTTTTCTAAATCTAATACTGTAAACGCTGTTAAAATGAAACACAACCAATGTAACTGCGGGTAAAAAGCATTATGATTTGATTCATTAAAAAGACAGATTATATTAACCGGTGATTCAAATAACTGGCGAACAGTTTTAACAAAAAACTCAAAACCCCCCCTAGAACCGAATTCTGGCTGCGCCACTGCCGCAGCGGGCAAAATGTGCTACTCCACTGTAAAAAAAAATGGTAACGTTCCATGTAAAATCCAGGAACGTTTCGCCTTTTCTCAGGTTTTCAGAATAATTTAGCTCTTTCCTGTGAAATTCTGGTTTTCTTATCTGAAACGTTCCTGAACCAAAAGTTGGAAACAGCAAAACGCTGCGGCCGCCATTTATTATTTTTTTGCTATAATCCGTTGCTCGCGCGCGAGTGTCGAAAAAGAATTCCTTAAATGAATGTAAAAAAATCAATATGGAATGCAAATAAATCAATAGACGACATAATCCTTTACGTCTCTATTGTCAATTCAGATGAAAATACAATACCTCCGTGACATCGCTAAGAGATTATATCTCGTACTTGTCTGTGGAATGTTTAAGGAGCAGACCGTGTAAAAAAAATACACCTATTATTTGGATCTCCATTAACCAGGGGACCATCAAACATGATTCTCACCGATTTTGATTAATTTAAAGTATGTTTTAGAGTTCTTATCTCTAATTATTCTTGTGAAAGGATTTCTTCAAATGGGACTTAGATTTTCAGAAATTAGATGCCGAGGTTTAGCATACGTTTCAAATACCCATTAGTTTGCAGCTCTCAACGTGTCTTTCGTGGTGTGGAAGCAGAAAGCTCGTACGGCCCGAGTTCGATGCTACCTCTGGACTTTTTTTTTTCTTTTTTAATTAATTTTATATTTTAACACTTTATTACAATTTGATTTAAATTTGATATATATTTGACACTTTGAATTGCTGCAAATTTGAATTTTTTTTATTTTTGGAAAAAATATACAATTACGTTTAGGTTTTTTTTTTTCATGAAAATTTATATGTATTTTATCTAACTTTTAAACTAACATAATTACTAACGAAAATCCGAAATATTTTATGTCTAGATTTTTTTTCTAAATATTATTTACATTTATATATTTTTATATTTTAAGCAAAGTTCAGAAACAATATATCATATATATATTTACTTTATTGAATTTTAACTGAAAATTTATTTTTTCGTGTAAATTATAAATAATAATTTTGATGTCAATTTCAAAATATTTTTTCATTCTAACAAATAATGATAATAAAGCGAAAATTGTCAACTGGAAATGTAAAAATCGTCTGCGGATCCCGCATGCTGTGAAATGTCAGTAATGTTTTGCTGTCAACAGAAATATTCCTGGTATTTCGCAGGAAACTTACTGGCATTTCTGTAGAAAGTTTTTAACATATACAGTAAAGTTCCAGTCATTTTCAAGAAATGTTTCTTGGAAATAATGGGCAACTCAGCTGCCCATTTTTTCCCAGGAACATTGCGGAATTTTTTTTACAGTGTCAGATAAATAAGTGATCGCTAAAACGAAACTGATCACTAAAACGAAAATACAAAAAATACTTTTCCTTGTATCTGTTGAGAAATCTAACAAATATACTAAAGGTTAAAAATAGATTTGTGTTTCAAATTAAAAACGATTTTTATTTATGTTCTATTAACGGGCAGTATATCAGGCATCTTTAACACATGTATACAAAGATTCATTGCCGATCATTTTTAAATGGAAACTCATATTTCCATTCATAAAATCCAAATTCACAGCCGTAAAAAGGAAAATGACATCAATTTCCATGTCATGAAATTTTGTTTAAAAAGAAAAAAAATTACTCTAAAAAATAGTAGCTATGTTACAATTTCTATTTAATATAAATCGTAGGAAATCTTGTTTTATATAACCGTATTCGATATAAATCGTAGAATGTTATCGCTGCGTTTCAAGTATTAAAATAGTTATCTAAATAATATAATTAAAGATTCAGCATTACAAAGAAATAGGAAATAAATTGTAGCCGCCGGTTTTTAGAACCAGTTTGAAATAATATTGACAAAATTGACGTCACATCTAGCAAAGCAAACGACTTTTTTTATTATCTTTTTTAACCATTTGGAAACATGGTTATTGTCCTCCGTCAGGGTAAGAAATCAAAAACATATCTGAAGCGTTTTATTGGTTGAATCCGCATTTTATTCGTTTTCTGATTGGTCCATACAGTAATCTGAATTTTCCCTTTATTTTCAACAGAGATGGATACTTCTGTTGCCTCTATGACAAAAAAGTAATAACTAGAAAACAGGAATTCTGCTTTTTCAGAATTTAGTGTCGCCCCCGATGAAAAAAAAAATATATGTATATATAAATAGTACAAAACATATTTCAATTTTAAGACTTAAAGCACACACTTTTATTTTATGTAAAATGACGTCATTCGCATCCGCTTAATAATTCCACATTTACGATACACTCTTAAACATCTACAGTAAAGCATGCATAGGATGTCACTATCGCAAAATAATTCGCGTTTGTAACCAAATGCTCGCCCTCTCGCGGACAAAGCCTGAATCAAATATAGCACGGATGCTGTTGACTTTTCCCGTAGATGGTAATGCAAGAAACGTAAATTTTATTACCTTGTAACTTTATAAAATGCGATTTAAAAAGATAAAAAAAAAACCACATGACTGAAGTTGCTAGGTACAGTCGTGGAAAAAAAAAAGTAAACACCCCCTACTAACTCCTCAACAAATTATCGTAGAAGAAAGTTATCGGTACCGAACGATTGAAAATAAAGTCTACTTTTAAATGGTGTATATAAATTTTGCTTAGGGGGCCATCTACATATTAAAACAAATCATAAATTCATTTTCTTCAATGGCAATACCCAATTCTGACAGCATGAATGAACTCTACACCTTTCAATTAGCCTAAAAACCAATTTTTATGCAATTCGTACCATAAGTTTCGTGGAAATTAATTATTATAAAACGTGCGTATTTTAAGGGCTGTATCCAAATTGAAGTTCCGTAGTCGATTGTTAACCGAGAGAGCCTCCTTCTTGATCAAGGCACCTTAAGCGTTAAGCAGTCAATGAAGTCTGTTAGACAACGAGACAGCAGAAGAAATTTCAAAATATCTACTCACTTCTATCATAGATGGCCCCTAAAACCATCATTTTACCGTTTTTTAAGCATAATTTGAAAACTATTTGGAAGAAAAATGTGAAATTTCGGATTTTCATAAAGCAGGACTTAATAAATCTAAATCCATCAAAAAAAATTGAGGTTGCAATTCATAATTTTTTCGAATATTAATTTCATAATTCATAATTCATATCATAAAATTATAAAAATTGCAAATTCAGCGTATTTATGTGTGGGCACATTAGTATTATTGCTACACAAAAAATTAGCACATTAGGAGCATAATTTCAGGAGATATAAATAAATATATAAAAATGTAATTTAACATTAGAAGCACTAAATTTTGAATGTTTATAATTCAAAAATTTATCATTCAAATGACTTGAAATTTGGTGTCTGGGCATAGTTTGAACCGAAGATTTGAAATATCTCGTTAAAATTAGGTATTGCTATTGAAAAAAATGAGGTTTGGGTTCGTTTTAATATGTAGATGCCCCCCTAAGCAAATTTTATATACATCATTTAAAAATAGACTTTATTTCCAATCATTCGGTATCAGTAACTTCCGTCTACGATAATTTGTCGAAGAGTTAGTAGGGGTGTTTACTTTTTTTTTTTTCCACGACTGTACCTTTGTGTAAATATCGAGAATTAAAAGACTATGAGTTTTTATAAATTTCGTAATTCAAAGAATTTGTAAACACAGTACTACAGACTGCTGTTTAGCAAACGGCAGAATTTATTTATATTTTGAAATTAGTAAAAGAAGTATCGACGTTGTAGAACATCTATTTGAAATATTTATTCTTGATAATACTTTCCAAAGTGAGTAATATGAAAGATTTCTGTAATTAATGTTAGTATTTTGTTGCAAACATTAGTATAAAATTACAAGTATTGCCACTGTTATTAATTTTTGACTGACAACTGTTGATTGTTTTATCGGTATTTCGCTTTAATCTGAAATTAAAAGTTTTATTTATCAAAAATTTTAATAAGTTGAACGATGTTGCAATCTGTTTTTTGTTTACACTATATCAATTTACATACTGTGTTGATACCATTTAGTTTATTTGGTTATTTTCATGCAATACTGTTTACTCCTATTTCTATGCATTTCTATTCTCCTATTTCTAAAAATATTTACTGAAAATAGAACTTTTTAAAGCTGTTATCTAAAAATGTACCATTAAAATATAATTTGCTAATCCTAAATGAACTTAGTATCAAGATGTTAACTTATAATGAAGTGTAATGAAATTACACGAAGATATCTGTGGTCTGTGAACCATGAAGCATACTTTTAGAAGTCGAGGAAGTCTTCTACTGGAATAACAGCTGGATGCATTATCAGGCAGAAGCTTGTTTTGATATTCTGTCTGTAAATGCAACTTGCTAGTACTGCGATGTCTTCCATCCCAAGAAATCTCTTGCTGCAACTCTCGTTTTGTTTACAGGTTTGTATCAGTTGACGTTTCATTCACAATAAGTTAATATGTTGATATTAAGTTCATTTGGGATTTTAAAAGTTACTTTTTTCTTACTTTTTTGGATAACAACAGCAATGAAATGTACTTCGTTTTCCTGTAAATATTTTTATTTTATACCTTTTGTCTCAAAGTGTTAAATATGTTAGAAATGCAGATACTGTCAGACTAGGGACCTTGGCGAGAAAAGGAAATTTCTCATGAATATTTCCTAGCGACCTATTCCCTAATTTCCTATACATATGAATTTCTTTTTTTATATTTGTGCAACTAATCTAATACAAAGAAGCTATTTATCTCTCTTTATATACAAGCAGAAGTACTTTGTATATAAAAACAGTAATATATATGTATATAAACAAGAATAAAAGTTCAACCGGTTTGTTTTCATAGCTGTTTATTTGACCAATAAATTTTGCTTTCTGTGGCCCAAACTGCACTGAGCTTTTTAAAACAATGCCAAGGCCCTATGGTAGAAACAATATTGAAATACATTATTAATTTATCTAACAAGTAAATTAAAAGGAATTTATGATTCAAGAATTTAATATTTTCATTGGTTAATAAATAAAGTACCTACATAATGTGAATTAGCGATGCAAAGAATAGTGATTTTTGCCAAATACCAAATATTCGGCCCTCAGGTAAACTGAATACCAGATAAGGGTTAGCCAAATACCTTTAAATTTCAGAGTTTAAAAGTATTAAAAAGTTAAATTTTAAAATGATTTCACATAATATTTAACAATACTTCTATATACATTATATACCACATACTTTCATAAACAAGATCTTTTTAAAAGTAAATTTTACACATAAAAAAAATTCTATTCTTTGAATTGTTATTTAAGAGGGTAGCTTTAAAGCAATTTTAATTTCATGGATTCTTCTGTGAATTAAAACAAATGACTAAAAATTTTCTGATATTCTAAAATAAATATTTTAAAATCAAAGAGAAATTTTGAAGGAACTGGAAGAAAATTTTTATAGTCATATACTGTTTGTCAGGAAGAGACTGGAGTAAAAAATAAACAAATAGTCTATAAATCTGTTCAAATGGTGACAACTCAGCCGGGCCAAATCAGCATGTGTTAAAAATCTAATGGCTGTTTTCGTGTTTGATTAAATATGATCAGTGGCTGTTTTCGTGTTTGATTAAATATGATCAGTGGCTGTTTTCGTGTTTGATTAAATATGATCAGTTAGATATTTGAAAATAAGCTAATATAAAATGAACTAAGTAAAGAAAGTCTTTGCCTTCTGGTATGTTTTAATAATGCTATAAGAAAATTACTTTAAATAAGACATTTTAAATGTATAGTTTTAAATCTGACGTAATTTTCCCCATAGTTTTCTTTTTCTTTTTAATATTCACATGAAAATACTCTTGTAGGTTAGAAAGGAAATACAGTCAAACCTCGTTAATACGAACTACTTTTAACACTGTTTCCAGTTATCTCGTCAAATTGTATAGGAATTCCACGTACTAGCAACGAAATGAATCGCTCACAAAAGAATTTCAACATCAGCAGAGAAAGAATGCAACTTTTTTCTCTTGCCCTGCGGTCACCATTACACCTACCTCTCTTCACCCACATCAGTTACAAAAACAAACGCATATCTTCCCTCGTTCAGTCCCAGAAAAGCGATAAACTCGTTTCAAGATTGAAGGTCGCCGCAAAAGTCGCAATAAGGATTTTTTTTTTTAATTAGGCGCAATATTTACTTTGTCTTAAACGGGAGAAGTTTGTCTTCATGTTCGTATTAAACGATGCAATTATTATTGTTTTTCAAGATAACGTGATGGGGAAACTATTTCCCTTGGTCTTAAGCAAAATTTCGTCTTAACGAGGTTCGACCGTATGACAGATTAAGAGATTGCTGTGGCGATGATCACTTGGATTCTAACCTGTAAAAATAAATCGAGTTGGCTGCCAGTAACTTTGGTAGATTTCTTCGTAAGTAACGTAAATACCAACCAGCTCTCCTTGAAAAGACTTCCACTGAGAGATATCTCATGTGTTTGTCTATAGTCTTGACAGATAAATCTTAAACAAATTGAACACCAGCAATACAGTAGATTTTGAAGATATGTATGTAGTATATATTTATTCTTGTTGCATGGAATATATATTTTTAAAATATGGATAAGGCGAACTACTTTTAACACAAAAACAAAAAACAAATTACCTGTGAGTGTTCCCATTAACGAGATTAGACTGTATTACTATTTGTGCTGTCTTAGAATTGGCAACAATAGTTAAAATGATAATCTCTAAATATGAAATAAATGTCTTGTGAAAATATATTTTTTAATTTAAACAGTTTGGCAATATTATTTTTTGCCCATTTTAAATATGACATTTTTGCCATTTACTCCTTTTAACGCATATTTATGAATTTAATATTTTAAAGTTTTTTTGTTTTTAAGTCACATGTAAATAAATTTTTAATTGAAAGGAAAAATATTCTTTGTGCTGTTCTTACGATCCTGAACAATTTAAAATAATTATTTTTTTCTTCTGTACACCGCAAGTTTGTAATGTATATCCTTGGAAAAAATAGTTAAATTCATGTATAGTTTTTGCTCCTATAAACTTTTGGTACTTTTCTGTTAGCCAGTTTATGTATATATAACACTGGTGCTCAGCTAACAGAAAAGTACAAAACTTTTATTATTTATTTTATTATGATTATTTACATTAAATTCAGTAATACGTAAATAATAGGACGTAATCACCATGGCAACCTAGAATCATTACCTATCATAGGATATCATTGAATTAATACGTATGATAGGATTTAATAGGAGACTTTCATTAATATCTTTTTATAGTTCTGATTCGATTTTTATAAAATTTGAAATGACTCAGCAAAATTCTGCAATGATTATATTTATTAAACTTCAGCTATTTAAAAACTATTCAGTGGGTTAGTTTTTGCGCTGTTATATGCAGACCGACGACGACTATAAGTGCTACATATTTATATAACTATGAAGCACCTAAAAAGGAAAATGGTTATTACAACACTATTTCGGGTACTTTGACTTCCAAAAACAACAAAAATTTACAATTTTTGTTTATATCCGGTTAGAGATTTGCATCGGCCAAAATTTTCAAGGTGCGAACCCTTAAAAGTTCGACCCTGCCCATATATATTTTTGCAGTTCACGCACTGGTCAGTCTTATATTCAAAATCTTATTTATTCATGTATAGAAAAAAAAATGTTCCTCCTTCAAAATTACGTATTTCATCCTATTTCAAATCATTTTAATGCTATTTTGATCAGAATGAAGGGAAAAAAGAAATCGTATTTTACTGTTCTTGTGATATTTGCAAATTTATGTTGGCGAAGCATTGATATGGCACCACTCAAGAGACTGAACAATGAATTTGCTTTCAGTTGGATTTTCTTTTGTGACAGTAGGATAATTTTTAACTTGATGTATATTTATATATATTCTTTTTAGATATCTAACCTGAAAATAATATTTTCTGTTTTTAGCCAACGAGCATCAACTTGAGGTTTTGTTTGTTTGAGGTTTTTTGTCTTCTATTGCTTACGAGCTATTTATTTTGTATCATGAACGCTGCCCATGCTAAAGCATTAAGGCTCTGCTCTATACATTTACGAAGTTACTTTCATTTGTAAGTAGATATAATTGTCATGTATTGTTATTCTGATAGAAAGCAATCGAGCAGTGTTTCCCCTTTTTCTATAAATAATTTCTGTAAATTTCTTTCATTTTTTCATAAAAATGCATAGCTGTGAACTATCCCTTTTTTGTGTTAACACAATTTCCGAATCATAATCCTTACCATATTTAATCATAGAATTAACAAAAAATCGCAATTAACATTATAATTAGGTAAAGATTACTATTCGAAATGAGTGACAACTAAAAAGTGGAATAGTTGACAGCTAAGTATAAGCTGATAGATATATTTAAAAATTTTATTTTGCTAAAGAAAAAAAAAATTAAATTTTGCAAATATTGTACAAAACATAAATATGCAGATTGGAGTGACGAGGGGGGGGGGGGGGGAACAGTACAGTTGTTAGTAGCGGTACTAGAGCAGAATATTAGGGCTACGGTACATTTTTTGATAGAAATGATAGTTTGATTTTTTTTTTAAATTTGTTATATTGGCACGGTCAGCCTGCTTAACATTTTAATCAGTCAGGTTTCACCCATTAAAGACAACTAACAAAAATTGTCTTTATTCTGCTGACACGGCCCGTTTGAAAAATTGCCTTCATTTTCCAGGTCTTGGGTCTTGTAGACCTCTCTACCTTGGTTTCTGCAAACCCAAAAGATCAGAGGAAAGGTACTTGTATTCTAAATGTAAAATGTCTACTAGATTTTTCAATTAAAAACGGTCTTCATCTACTCGGTAAAATTGCACATCTTTAGCACAGGTGGTCTGATATAGTCCAAAAATAACAATAATAATTCATTTTATAGATATAAAATTACATATAACTGGTTTAATTTCACTTCAAACTGTCTAACAAAAAACAAAGCTGGAATCGGCTTATTTTTTAGCGGCTCTGACTCTTTTGCTCAAAAATGGGTCTGACTCCGACTCCACAGCTCTGCTAAAAAGGCAAAATTTTATATTGTAATGTTTGATAATAAATAGTCTTCATTCTGAAACACCAAAATGTCAGGTTTAATAATCATAGCGTACATATTTAAGACGCGATGGACAGTAAGATCTCAAGTTCCTTCCCTAATGTTAAACCTACAGGTGCTTAATGCGTTCATATTTTTTAAATATCTCCACGGGAAATTATTATTTTTAGTAACTTCTTTTTTCTTAAAGTATGCCCCCCTTTTTTTTTTTTTTTTTTTTTTGTTATCAGAATATTTCTCAGACGGTATCTGCATTTGTAATACATTTAACACTTTGAGACACAGTAATAAAATAAAAATATTTACAGGAAAACAAAGAACATTTTATTACTGTTGTTATCCAAAAAATTAAGAATAAAGTATCTTTCAAAATCCCAAATGAACTTAATATCAACATATTAACTTATTGTGAATGAAACGTCTACTGACACAAACCTGCAAACAAAACAAGAGTTGCAGCACGAGATTTCTTGGGATGGAAGACATCGCAGTACTAGCAAGTTGCATTTACAGACAGAATATCAAAACAAACTTCTGCCTGATAATGCATCCAGCTTTTATTCCAGTAGAAGACTTCCTCGACTTCTAAAAGTAGGCTTCATAGTTCACAAACTACAGGTATCTTCGTGTAGTTTCATTACACTTCATTATAAGTTATTTAACATCTTGATACCAAGTTCATTTAGAATTAGCAAAAGATATTTAATTGTACATTTTTGAACAATTCGTTGTCTTTTGTAAATAAAAAATGAAAATTTCACTCTTATTAAGTACACGAAAATATACTTTTACTTATTTACAAAATAATTTTCTTGTAAATACTGGTATCGTTCAATCATTTCAACATTTTACGTATACAAGTACCTTGCCCCTGAAAGAGTTAAAGTTTTGTCCAAGCCCCTAAAAGTTTGTTTATAAAATTTTGTTGAGAAACACTAGCATAGAGATTTTAAAGTTATTAGTGGGACTCAGCCAGCTGTGTAGCTCTGTTATACCAGCTAAAATAGAATCATCTAGATCCATTTCATCAAGCTAGAATCATCAGCAACAAAACATTTTTATGCAACTTCTAAAAAATAAAAAATTGATCAGTGAATGCTGAAAAATTTGCCTTTTTAATCTAAAAGTCTATTACAAAAGTTTGACTGATCAACTTTTCAAAGATATCATAATATAAATAGAAACACACATATGATTTATCTAATGACAAAAAGCACATATTTTAGAATTATGCTTTACTGTATTGTATATGTTTGTGAATGAGTGGTTAAGGGTATTCGAAAAAATATTTTTCCAGCCTCAACAGCTCGAAATTTTCTAAGACATTTTCAAAAGTAAAAGCATGAAACTTACTGAGGTGATTTTTGAAGAGATGTATAAGAGGCCGTGTGATTTCATTTTTCGCTCAATTAATTAGAATTTGAATTTGAAACAATTATTTTCTCGGTATGACCATTTTTTTCATTCCCATATCTCCCGCTTCAGAAAATTCGGTTCAAAACGCCAACTTTGACAGTATTTTTTACAATATTTTCTGCCTTTATCAAAAAATCGAGAAGCACGGCACATTATGTAGTTTCTAAATAAGAGAATTTCCCAGTCTGATACGTTTGAGAGCAAAAATGAATTAAAAAATTAATCAGAAAATAAGCAGTTTGGATTGGAATACACCCTTAAGATGATATTGCTTCTAAATGTAAACATTAACAAATATTTCATTACATTTTGCAGTTAATTAAATTTTTGATAAATAATAATACCTGCATACTGTACATAAAACAAACAACAAGACAAAACAATTATAACTATAGTTTTTCAAGTTTTTATAGGTAAATTGCAGAATCTATAAATAGAATTTTAGATTAAAAATATTTAATTTGTGAGTATGTAGAAAAAGGTTAATTCGATATTTTAAGCTATCTATACACATATTTCCATAAACCTCTAACATGCAGAAACAATAGATTTTCAATTGTAATTCAATTCCCCAATGTTCTGGTTATTCCAGGATATTTTTTGTGAGTAAGTAAGAGAGGGCATGCAACTTCCTAGGAAAAAAAAAAAAACAATGGCATTTTATGTAAATTCTTGTATTCTTTATAAACATATCGTTCAAGATCCTTACTCCAATAGATACACCAAATTAATAAAAACCTTCTATGTCTGAGTAAGATCTGGGTATTTTTTTTTAGTTCAAAGCTAATAAAAATGCAGGTTTGAAATATTTTTGCCAAACTTAGTCACACAAATTGTAAAGAGAATATATAAATTTTGTTTTTATCTGAATTCGTTTCGTAATGCTTTTTTGACATAGCCAGTGACTGATTCACAACTTGATACTTAATATAAACAGCACGCACAATCAACATACATTGGGAGTAAACAAAGTCATTAAACCTCGCATATAGTACCTTTTAATTTTACCAGTGTAAAGCGACAATTAATAATAAAATGCAAATTTTTAATACATTCAGGAATATCTTTTATTTAGATAAATTACAAGCATTAATAATAGTAATAAATGTATATGTTTACCGTAGCTGTGTACGTTATATGTAACGTATACAGCTACGGTAAAATTGCGTATGCGTATTAATGATCCAGAAATTTATTTTAAAAAAAAAGAGACATCTATCTTCTTTTTGTAAAAATGATAGACTTAAAATTCTGTCTGAATTTTTCTTACTTTTACATGTTTACAAACACAAACCCACATAGTCTGTTTCATTACAGCAGCGATCAGCCAACAATATTATAGTTAGCCTCTTAAACGAGATTTTTCAACATATTTTACGCCATTCCTTAACTTAATCAATTTATAACAGTCCAAAATCTCATATATTTATAATTTCCACCGATATTTTAAGGATAATTCTAAGTTTATTCACAATATTTCAAAACAGATGCTATTTACCTATGTAATTACATTACGTAAACAAACAGTTATCCGTTCTATCGGTACGACACCCCCCCCCCCCCCCAACGGAACAACGCCACATATCGTTGTTTGCAAACGCGAATACACAAATTCCGCAAAAAGAGGCCATCATTAAAGAAACACGACAAAAAAAAACGGCTATCTAATGATTAATAAGCCTTCATTTGTTTCTAACATTAATATAGACGATTTCAGTAGTGATGTCGGTCATGACGTTTTGGTTGGAAACTGACTCCAAACAAACGGTTGCTAAGTTGTATTTTCTATTTTCTTTGTGCGTTGCAGCTATATCTTATATCTATATCTCACATCTAAGTGTTTTAATAATTGATATGCACTGGTAACATTTTACACGATTTGTATTTAAAAAGAAATGACGCATAGCAACCGTTTGTTTGGAGTCAGTTTCCAACCAAAACGTCATGACTGACGTCACACTGAAAGCATCTACAGATACTTAAAATTAAATATAGTTTACAATAGCTCCATGTTTTAACAGAAATTATTCATTTATATTTTTTCAAAATAGCACGTATTTTAAATACATTTTCTTTCGGTTGTTATGAGAAAATGGCAACAAAAAGATATAATTGCTATTTTTCAACTATTTTCCCTTTACTTTGTACATGGGCCCACCGTGGCTGAGTGGATAAGACACCACGCCGCTAATCGCTTGAGAGTGTAGGTGGGGGCGGGTTCGAATCCCGCCGGCTCCGTTGCACACTCTTTGTGGAGTCCCCAGGATGTAATTCTCTGGTGTTGTAAATTTCCTTGTGCTATCTCGTCCTTGCATATCGACGATGACTTATAAGCGGACCCTGGTGTCATGCACACAAGTCTGATGTATGTGTTCAATAAAAAAAAATACTTTCTACATAAATTGAGTACTTGAATTGCCAAAATTAAACAAATGATGCTAAAAACTACAAAAAAAAAAAAAAAAAAAAAAAAAATTCAAAATAAATGGAGATACAGTTTTCAAACAAATTGCATTTAAAAGTACTTTTTTTTTCAATACGATGGTATAAAAATTAAAAATGTGCGATTCTTAGAAATTTAAAAAATTGTTATAGAGCTTTTAATCGTACAATGATACATCTGCTTTGTTTATTGCTGGCTTCTGTAAGGTAACGTTATTTTTTGGAGTAAAATAAGCTTGGAGAAAGAAATAGCATACCGTACCGGTGGCTAAAAACTACAAAAAAAATTAATAACTCAGAAACAAATTGAGATACAGCTTTCAAACAAATTGCATTTAAAAGTACATTTTTTTCTCTATACGACGGTGTAAAAAGTAATATTGTGGAATGTTTAGAAGTTTAAAAATGAAATTTCATTTAAAATTGGTCCAGGAATATTAATGTTTAATCCATGGCGTACGTAATGTATGACCAGCTCCATAGAAGTTTAAAAATTTACAGTACCGAAAATTGTAATCCATGGCCTACGTAATGTATGATCAACTCCGTGCGATTTTTTATGTCTTAAATTTTAATCTTTGAAAAAATCATTTTCCAAATGGTCGTTGTAATTTGTTAAACTGCATTTTTTTACCTGTTTTTTTTTTTTTTTTTTTTTTTTTTCCTAGAATTGTTTTCTTGAAATTCAAACGCCTGTATTAAAATAGATTTTTTAACTTTAAAATCATTCAAATGAAGATACTACGTCATTTTAAAATACGCTTAATTAAAATGTTTACACACACATGGGGAAATTTTTCGTTTCCTGATTAGAATGACGTCGATTTCAAAGATGCAAAAATATAGCGAGAAAATCCGAATTTTTATTATCCAAATATACGCGTTATCATTTTCTTTAAATTACTCTGCCGTTTTTTAGGGTGTGGAAAGAAACGGTTGAATTAGGAAAATTAAAAAAGAGATATTTTTATAATGTAAAATTATAGAAGGTGGTAGAAAAAAGGGATAAATACGGGTCTGATGATTTTTTAAAGTAGACAGTGATCTTTTCCACGTTCTAAAATGTATGTACATCAAGTTTTATGCAAATCGGCCAAAAATTGAAGATTTGTATAAAGGACATACACACAGAGAACGGCTTTTATATATATAGATCTCGGGACCTCCGTGGCGAGTGGATAAGACACCACGCTGCTAATCGCTTGAGAGCGTAGAAGGCTTGCGGGTTCTACTCCCGCTGACTCCGTTGCACACTCTTTGTGAAGGTCCCGGATATAAAAATTCTCTGTGTTGTAAATTTCATTGTGCTATCTCGTCCCTGTATATCGACGATGTCTTATAAGCGGGCCTTGGGGTCAAGCACACAAGTCTGATGTATGTGTTCAATAAAAACTAAACCAAAACCTAGAATATCTCCATGAACTATATTCCAAATCTGGGTTCGAGGCTGAAAAAAGTCACGTGGTACCGGTAAATTTACCCAAAGAACTTCTAAATGATAAGAAGGGAACTACTCCTGCTTTCTCCATCAACTGTTTCACTGGCTGGCGCGGATTTATATTGCGTCTACGGAGCTTTCCCTTCTTTACGGTAGACGTTTTTGCCTTGACCACGTGATCATGACGTAGATGGAATACTGACCAATGCGAATGATCCATATTATAGTCAAGAAATCGTTTTCTATAAAAGCGGTGGAGTCTGGAGTGACTATGCAGCAAAAGCTACACATTTTTTAACAGTGTACAAGGCCAGTTCATGACTTTTATGACGTCAAACGGACTGTATCATCTTTAGTTAGCTTTCGCGTGGTAAAGCATTAAGAAAGTGGATAACATCTTTAAAAAATCCTTTTTTTAAAAGTATTTCAAGTCTCTAATCTGCATGTATTGCTTTTATTTATAATCAGTAGAGTTTTGTAAACATTATGAGATTTTATTTTAAGGATGTGGAGAACTTTTTATTAGTTAAACTTATTATTATTTTTTGATCTGTCATCTTGTGCTGAAGTTTCATATGGGTGTTTAAGCCTAACGATAACCTGCTATATATTTTCATGTTTCCAGAACTAAATTTGTTTCATTGCTTGTCTTATGCTATAATCTATTTATTTTATAGATCGAATACGCTGCTTACAATTTTTTTTCTTTCGTCATAGAATTAGATATTTTAAATTATGTATTCTGTTAAATTTTATATTTTTACATTTGTTTAGCATGTAGCTTATGTTTACTTTTAATGTTGTCCCTAAAAATTTTTTATAGGACAATCTAACGAAATAGAATTTATTTCTGAACATATTTTTAATTTCTCCTTTTGATAAGATTTAGTGGTTTTTGTATAATTCAGAATGTTACTGTATCTTGGCCTTCTATCACTTTTTTATTGCTTTTTAAAACAAAATGTAGCTAAATTAGTGTTCTTTAGATGACTATTTTAATAGTATTGAAATATACATATTCTACATTTTAAAAAATATGCTTGAAATACATACATATTTTATTTATTTATCATTATGCAAATTCTATTTCATTTAAGTTGCTGTAAAATATTTTACAGCATTTACAATACAGATTTTCACAATCCTTCACAAAAATACATGTTAAAAAATGTGTTTTGGATTTATCTATTTTCTTACTTTTTATGAACATCCAATATTGCATTTTACTAAATTATTAATATGCAAACACAAAGCACAGCTGCTAACCTCCCCATTTCTTTCCAGTCAAATGAATATACTATGAACCAGGAGTTTTACTTAAATAAAATTAAATAAAAACAAGATACATTTTACAATTTTTCTGTGTTTAAGTTAATAAACTATGTTCAAAACAAAATCTACAAAAAATAAAAAAAGAAGTAGATATCTTAAATAAATAGGTATGAATGAAGAAAAATAATATAATATATGAGGGTAACAAAATTATTTTAGAGCTGAATTTAAATATTTATATAATGCTGCAATCTACCGATAATTCATAAAGTTAAAAATTTCTTTCTATTTTCACTTGCTAAACTAATATAAGTAGAAATAATTAGTAGTGCTGTCGGAGATTATTGAAATTAATTATGTAGAAAAATTGCATTTTGCATATTTTTGATCCACATTAATTCATATTAAAAAAAAAAAAAAAAAAAAAAAAAACAGCACAACATTTATAATTCTAAATCTGCTCATCAGAATATCGATAATAATCATTTAGCATCTACCGGGTGTCCCAAAAAGGACTGACTGATTTTAAAATTCAATAACTTGCAAACGGTGACAGATATTTAAAAAATTCTTGCAGGAGGGTTATGCATAAGGTCAAAAGTTTTTTTACAGTGATTTTCAATTTTAGTTCGAATTACAAACAATAGATGGCGCTGCGACCAATAGACGCTGAATTCAGGCTCGATTTTTGGTACTTCCTGGCCCGGACAATACATTTCCATCTCCTTTTTCAGCATGGAGCAAGAGAAAGGACTAGAAATCGAGCCTGTATTTAGCGACTATTGCTTACAGCGCCATCTATTGTTTGTAAATCGAACTAAAATTGAAAATCACTGTAATAAAACTTTTGACCTTATGCATAACCCTCCTGCAAGAATTTTTTAAATATCTGTCACCGTTTGCAAGTTATTGAATTTTAAAATCAGTCAGTCCTTTTTGGGACACCCGGTATAATGTAATGCTTTTACAACTATTTTTAAATTATAATTCAGATAAAATTAAGTAAATTAATAATAAAATTAATTATAAATATAATAATATAAAAGTATGATAAAATCATTCTCTTAATAAATTTAATTTTATATTTTTTAAATTGTTTCTTTACATATGAGGGGGTGGGGTGGAGGGTCATATACAACCAAAATATAACATTTTTACATGTTTATTAATACATGTATCATATACAGTATTAGAGTCCACTATTTATAAATTATAACATTTTGAAGTAAATTAATAAAACTGATTGTAAATTAATATAATATAAATGTTTTATACAGTACTAAGGACAGCAAGTTCATAAGGACAAAAAATAACATAGGAACTCATTAATACAGTGTACCTTTCCCTCTTTTTTTTTATATTTTTATTAAATCAGCATTTGCGTATAAATTATCCTGACAACGCCTCCCTCCTCCATAATTTAACATCTACCCACCCAACTAAGCTATTTAAAGTTTTTAAAATATATTTTGTGTTTTTAAATATTTTTTTTGTTCTTTTTTAACCATTTGAAAAATGGTTATTGTCAGGGTAGGAAATCAAAAACATATTTGAAGCGTTTCATTAGTTGAATCCCGCATTTTATTCGTTTTCTGATTGGTCTATACTAGGGGTGCACAACCTTTTTTAGAGAAGGGCCACTAAAAAAAATGTTTGGGTTGTCAAGGGCGACATCAGTAACACGGAGAGAATTCTATTTCGGGGAGGTGAGCTGTGACCTATAATCTGATAAAAATATGGTTTCAGATACGGGAGGGGTAGTTTTGCCCCTCTAGGTTCCCTTACCCAGTCAAAATATCCAATTCAGTTGGTAAGGATATGTCAACAGTTCACGTTTGTATATATAACACAGATATAGCAAGGATCGTTTTCAAGGAGTGATAATATACCTTGACTTTATTCGGGGGAGTAAATTTTGATTTATTATAACAGTAAAAAAACAAACATATGCATGAAAGTGGCTAGTGCCAAAAAAAATGTGAACTTTATGATCGAAAAGAAGAGAAAAAGCCAATCAACGAAATTTGAAAATTTTCCGCGCCTGATCAATGAAATTCGCGATTTTTTCCTCCCCCGATCAAAAAACTTTGGGATTTTTACGCGTCTGATCGACAAAATTCGCAATTTTTTCGAAACCGATCGACAAAATTCGCTATTTTTCCGCACCCTCTCAACAAAATTCGCTCTTTTCCGCGTCTGATCGACGAAATTTTCGCTTTTTCTGCACCTGATTGACAAACCTCGTGATTTTTCTGTGCTTGTTCGACGAAATGTGCGATTTTTCCACCCCTGATCGACAAAATTCGGGATTTTTCCGCACCGGATAAACAAAATTCGCAATTTTTAACTGAGTCTGACGAAATTTGCAATTTTTTCCCGCAGCAAATTGACAAAATTCGCTTTTTTTCTCTCGATATCTGCCGAAAATCACAATTTTTCCGCTGCCGATAAATGAAATTTGCGATTTTTACGCGCCTGATCGACAAAATTCGAGATATTTTTAACCCGACCAACGAAATTCGCGATTTTTCCGCGCCCGCGATCAGCAAAATTCACGATTCTTAACTGGCTCTGACGAAATTTGTAATTTTTCCCGCGTCAAATTGACGAAATTCGTGATTTTTCTATGAGCTCGATAGACAAAACTCGCGATTTTTCCGTGCCCGATCGAGAATTTGCGATTTTTCCGAGATGGATCGACAAAATTTGCAATTTTTTTTGCGCTCGATCAGCAAAATTCGCGATTCTTAACTGGCTCTGACGAAATTTGTAATTTTTCCCGAGTCAAATTGAAGAAATTCGTGATTTTGCTATGAGTTCGATAGACAAAACTCGCGATTTTTCCGTGTCCGATCGAAAATTAGCGATTTTTCCGAGATGGGTCGACTAAATTTGCGATTTTTCTGACCCCGATCAGTAAAATTCGCGATTCTTTACTGGCTCTGACGAAATTTGTAATTATTTTTCCATTGGCAAATTGACGAAATTCTCGATTTTTTTCAGATGAACACGCGATTTTCCGAAACCGATCAATGAAATTTGAGGTTATTCCTATCCTAATCGACAAAATTCGTGATTCTTAACTGACATGACAAAATTTGTCATTTTTTTCCCGCCGCAAATTGATAAGAAATTCGTGGTGTTTTTTTTCACGACTGGCGAAACTCATGATGTTTCACAGCCGATCAATAATTTTTCCGCGTATCGTCAAAAAAATTGACGATTTTTCCGTGCCGGATCAACGAAATTCGATTTTTCCGATCCTGATCGACAGAATTCGGGATTTTTTCGTGCCCGAGCAACGAAATTCTCGATTTTTCCCGAGCCCGATAGACAAAACTCGACATTTTTCCATGCTCGATCGGTGAAATTTGCGATTTCTTTTCGTGCCTTATCGACAAAATTCGCGATTTTCCGTCCCCTATCAACGAAATTTACATATTTTCCGCACCTGATGGACAAAATTCGCGATTCTTAAATGGCTGACGAAATTTTCAGTTTTTTCGGCAAATTGACGAAATTCACGATTTTGTCTTGCGACCTACGGACAAAAATTCCAATTTTTTCCAGTTACTAATTGACGAAATTCGCGGGCCACACGCTAACACATCGCGGGCCACAGGTCTCTAATTTAAACAATGGATAGTAAGGAAGTTTCTTGTAAGTTACCATTACCATTTTACGTATTAAAAAACATAAAAAATAAAAATAAATAAAAAATAAATCTATTTTAATACAGGCGTTTGAATGACAAGAAAACAATTCAAGAAAAAAAATGCAATTTAACAAATTACAACGACCATTTTGGGAAATGATTTTTTCAAAGACTAAAGTTTAAGACATAAAAAATCACACGGAGCTGATCATACATTACGTACGCCATGGATTACATTTTTCGGTACTGTAAATTTTTAAACTTCTACGGAGCTGGTCATACATTACGTACGCCATGGATTAAACATTAATATTCCTGGACCAATTTTAAATGAAATTTCATTCTTAAACTTCTAAACATCTCACAATATTACTTTTTACACCGTCATATAGAGAAAAAAATATACTTTTAATGCAATTTGTTTGAAAGCTGTATCTCGATTTGTTTCTGAGTTATTAATTTTTTTTTTGTAGTTTTTATTACTTTTTTGTCATAGTGGCAACAGAAGTATCCATCTCTGTTGAAAGTAAAGGGAAAATACAGATTACTGTATAGACTAGGGATGCACAACCTGTGGCCCGCGATGTGTTAGCTTGTAGCCCGCGAATTTCGTCAATTAATAACTGTAAAAAATTGGAATTTTTGTCCGTAGGTCGCAAGGAAAAATCGTGAATTTCGTCACTTTGCCGAAAAAATTTCGTCAGCCATTTAAGAATCGCGAATTTTCTCGATAAGGCACGAAAAAAAATCGCAAATTTCGCCGATCGGCCATGGAAAAATTACGAGTTTTGTCTATCGGGCTCGGAAAAAATCGAGAATTTCGTTGCTCGGGCACGAAAAAATCCCGAATTCTGTCGATCAGGATCGGAAAAATCGAATTTCGTTGATCTGGCACGGAAAAATCGTCAATTTTGTTGACGACATGCGGAAAAATTATTGATCGGCTGTGGAAAAATTATGAGTTTCGCCAGTCGTGAAAAAAAAAAAAAAAAAAAAAATTTTATCAATTTGCGGCCGGAAAAAAATGACAAATTTTGTCATGTTAGTTAAGAATCGCGAATTTTGTCGATTAGGATAGGAATAACCTCAAATTTCATTGATCGGTTTCGGAAAATCGCGTGTTCGTCTGTTTATCGCGAGAAAAAAATCAAGAATTTCGTCAATTCGCCAATGGAAAAATAATTACAAATTTCGTCAGAGCCAGTAAAGAATCGCGAATTTTACTGATCGGGTTCAGAAAAATCGCAAATTTAGTCGACCCATCTCGGAAAAATCGCAAATTCTCGATCGGGCACGGGAAAATCGCGAGTTTTGTCTATCGAGCTCATAGCAAAATCACGAATTTCTTCTATTTGACGCGGGAAAATTACAAATTTCGTCAGAGCCAGTTAAGAATCGCGAATTTTGCTGATCGGGCGCAGAAAAATCGCAAATTTTGTCGATCCATCTCGGAAAAATCGCAAATTCTCGATCGGGCACGGGAAAATCGCGAGTTTTGTCTATCGAGCTCATAGAAAAATCACTAATTTCGACAATTTGACGCGGGAAAAATTACAAATTTCGTCAGAGCCAGTTAAGAATCGTGAATTTTGTTGATCGCGGGCGCGGAAAAATCGCGAATTTCGTTGGTCGGGTTAAAAAAAATCTCGAATTTTGTCGATCAGGCGCGTAAAAATCGCAAATTTCGTTGATCGGCAGCGGAAAAATTGTGATTTTCGTCAGATATCGGGAGAAAAAAAAGCGAATTTTGTCGATTTGCTGCGGGAAAAAATTGCAACTTTCATCAGAGTCAGTTAAGAATTGAGAATTTCGTTTATCCGGTGCGGAAAAATCCCGAATTTTGTCGATCAGGGGCGGAAAATCGCAATTTCGTCGAACAAGCACAGAAAAATCGCGAGGTTTGTCAATCAGGTGCAGAAAAAGCGAAAATTTCGTCGATCAGACGCGGAAAAGAGCGAATTTTGTTGAGAGGGTGCGGAAAAATAGCGAATTTTGTCGATCGGTTTCGAAAAAGTTGCGAATTTTGTCGATCAGACGCGTAAAAATCCCAAAGTTTTTGATCGGGGGATGAAAAATCGCGAATTTCATTGAACAGGCGCGGAAATTTTTCAAATTTCGTGGATTGGCTTCTTCTCTTCTCTTGTCATAAAGTTCACATTTTTTTTTCGGCACTAGCCACTTTCATGCCTATGCTTGTTTTTTTACTGTTATAATAAATCAAAATTTACTCTCCCGAATAAAGTCAAGGTATATTATCACTCCTTGAAAACAATCCTTTCTATATCTGTGTTATATATACAAACGTGAACTGTTGACATATCCGTACCAACTGAATTGGATATTTTGACTGGGTAAGGGAACCTAGAGGGGCAAAACTCCCCCCCCCCGTATCTGAAACCATATTTTTATCAGATTATAAGTCACAGCTCATCTCCCCGAAATAGAATTCTCTCCGTGTTTCTGATGTGGCCCTCGACAACCCAGACATTTTTGTTAGTGGCCCTTCTCTAATAAAGGTTGTGCACCCCTAAGTTAGAAATTCTTTGGTAAATTACCGGTATCACGTGACTTTTTTCAGCCTCGATCCCAGATTTGGAATAAAGTCCATTAATCAAATCCATGATCTGTTCCTGAACGCGCTGAGCGTTTATCACATCTACGATAACGACCCACTCCATGTTCTTGTCTCCTGAGGCCGCGCGCGCGGTGCACGTGATTTTTGAACAGACCCTTATTAACTTCGAACGACACCGTAAGAAGAATTTTGCAGACGTTTTTCTTTAGCAATCGATGTTTACCAGAAAGTTCGTATTTTTAAAAAAAAATTGTTGCACTGAAAATTTTTCATATTGCGAGATTCTAAAAACTTAACTATTGATCTGCGTACAATGAACTTTTCATGTTACTCAATAACGAACATTATTAAGCTAATAAGGTATGTCATTTTTCGTAAATAAGTAGCATGTTCATCAAAGAAATCTGAATTCTTATATTCATTTTTTCTGTATTGTTCTTCTTTTACTTTTATATCTAGAGCATAACGCGCACGCACCTATACATTTTGATTAATTTTTTGGTATAATATGTGTACGTAAGGGGATTTTATCAACTTTTAGGAAATTTTGGACCACCTGCCCCCTCACGATATCATGCGTACTTCCGATATCGAACATCCCCCCACTCCCCACATTAGTTTTCCTTTCCTTTTTATACGTTTGCAATGATATACAGATATGGTTATACGCTTTTTATTCGCATAATTATTTAAATGAAAAGAAAAAGTTAATAAAATATCACTGTTATATATGAAATAACTTTATATCAAATAACACTAAGAAATACTGGTTGTGTTTATGACGTCCAATTATCAACGCGAGGGATATAGGCCCTAAAGGGAGGAGAGTGCCTTCCGTGGGGGTCTTTCTAAGGGAACCTAACCCGTATTTACGCTTCACTAAGAAATACTATTTAAAAGTATTTAATACCTTTTTGTTACATAATATATTCAGCAGTAATATTGTCTTCTTGCACTTGCCTCCTGCACGGTGGTAGTAAGCAGAACTTCTTATAAACAAAACAGGTGGACAATATTCTTCCCCATTTTTTACTAGTAAACGTAAAGAGTATCATTTCGAACCTGGTTTCTCTAACAACGAATTATATGTGGCAGAAGAATAGGAATGGCGAACGTTAGGACATTGAATATTTTAGAATAAAATGATTTTATAATTATTTAATGGTTTTGATAATAACTTTGTATTTTCATAAAAAATAGATAAAACTAAAAAAAAAAAAAAAAAAAGAAACTATGTTGTAAAGGAAAAATTATCAAAAAAAAAAAAAAAAAAATGGGTTTAATCAAAAATGATAATGATATGAAAAGAAAAATCCCCCTGCCCCTAGACATATCTTACGAAATTAAGTACCAGACTCTCCTCCCTCCTAAATGGAAAACTTTATGTATGTACATTGTACAGTCCTTAATAAGCAGTAATTATTGCATTTGATACAATATTTAACTACAAATAAACCTGCACGGCTAATACGATAAGAAATAGCTATTAAATATCATTGATATTTGTAAATACCTAGTTAAGGAGCTTGTGTGTGCGTATTATACGCGTGTTCAATGTATTATCTCAGTGCAGTTACTTATTTCTTAATTTTATCTAGCAAAATTTCTTCAATATTTAGATGCTAATATTTTTCAATGGATTTCCGTTTGACCGTATAATCTGAGCATTCATGTATTTTTATGACATGATTTTCATTGGGTAATAAATTGTTAGAGATTACCCAATTCCTTATAAGTCGAATTTTGAAAAATCTCTAACAATAAAGCTGACAAGTCTGACTTATCCCCCTCCCCCCCGAACATACTTTGTCTGAGATATCCATAATCCCATTTCGGATATAATATATAATATTTCACTCACCAAGGAAATATGATAGTATTTTGTTGAAAACTTTTTTTTTCTCTTCATTTATGCAGCAACCAAATAAAATATTTTTCCGTTTACTTATTGGTCACTTGTGCTGCTTATACTTTATAAAGAGTTTAAATATTTAAGTTAGTAAGGGGTGTTTACTTAATTTTTTTTCCACGACTGTAATTCAGAGCAACTTGTACAGTCGTGGAAAAAAAAAAGTAAACAACCCCTACTAACTCCTCAACAAATTATCGTAGAAGAAAGTTACTGATACCGAACGACTGGAAATAAAGTCTACTTTTAAATGATGCATATAAAATTTGCTTAGGGGGCCATCTACATATTAAAACGAACCCAAACTTCATTTTCTTGAAAGGCAATACACAATTTTAACAAGATATTTCAAATCTTCGGTTTAAACTATGCCTAGACACCAAATTTCAAGTCATTTGAATGATAAGTTCTTGAATTATAAACATTCAAAATTTAGGGCTCCTAATGTTAAATTACATTTTGATATTTTTATTAATATCGCCTGAAATTATTCTCCTAAAGTGCTAATTTTTTTGTGTAGCAATAATACTAAAATACCCAAACATAAATACGTTGAATTTGCAATTTTTATAATTTTATGATATGAATTATGAAATTAATATTCGAAAAAAATATGAATTGCAACCTACAATTTTTTGATGAATTTAGATTAAGTCCTTCTTTATGGAAATCCAAAATTTCGCATTTTTCTTCCCAGGAGTTTTCAATTTATACTTAAAAAACGGCAAAATGATGGTTTAAGGGGATGTCTATGATAGAAGTGACTAGATATTTTGAAATTCCCTATGCTATCCTGTAATCTAGCAGTCTTCAATGACTGCTTGAGTGGCGCTTAAGATGCCTTAATCAAGAAGGGGGGGGGGCTCTCTCGGTCAACAATCGAGTACCGGACTTCAGTTTGGATACAGCCCCTAAAATACGCTCGTTTTAAAATAATTAATTTATCGGAAACTTATCGTACGAATTGCATAAAAATTTGTTTTTAGGGTAATTGAAGGGTGTAGAATTCATTTATGCTGTCAGAATTGTGTACTGCTATTGGGAAAAAAAAAAAAAGTTTCGTTTTAATATGTAGATGTGCCCCCCTAAGCATATTTTATACACATCATTTAAAAGTAGACTTTATTACCAATCGTGTGGTACCAGTAAGTTTCTTCTACGATAATTTTTGAAGAGTTAGTAAGGGGTGTTTACTTATTTTTTTTTCCAGGACTGTACATGCATAGTCAAAGAAAAAAGACCTGCTAAAGAGCTCTTAATACGAATAAGAACGCAGAATAAGTAGTAAAGGCTATTTTGACAAAAGTTAATACTAAATATTTTACTTCCAAAAGTAAAAAAATTATGATATATATTTATAAATTTTACATTGTATAAGTAGATTTCTATACTTATTAAATGTATCTATATATATATATATATAATAAATTTGAAATCACAAATATATGAAGAAATTGATAAAGTTCTAAAGAGGATTTAGAAATGAACATATGAAACCAGTAATATAAAATAAGAATCTATTAATGACTCACAGAATCATCAGAGGAGCTTGTGGGTTCATTCATAGAAGATGCGTTATTTCATCCACTTTTGTCGGCATTAAGCCTAAAATGACAAAATTTAGCTCCTTATAACGCAAACATTACAGAAAATAGATAATAAAAAGCTAAGAGATCCAAAGAAAGATACACCTCATACAGGATTTTAAAAATTATTAGAGCACAATACCTGAATGACATACTAAGAGTCAAAACTACTGCATATCAGCATGGAAAACAAAGTTAAGACTATTTTAACATGTGATCTACACTTGAGCATCTGAGTGAAACCCATAACTGTGCTGCCATCTGGTGTGAGAAAGGATAAATGTAAATTGGAACTGGATTAATAACAATAATGTTTAGAGTTGCCATCTAAGCCCAAAAAAATAAAAAATAAAATGATTGAAGAAATCAAGAAAAGACTTAGATTAACTTTTAGTTAAACTAGAATGAAAAATTAGGAATAAACTGATATATATATATATATATATATATATATCGCTTTTGTTAATATGAGAGGTTCTGCTCTCGAAGCTGGTAGACGGGAAGTGCTGGGTTCGAACCCAATCGCGCCCGTCGGCCTAATCGTTCGGAGATTTCGTGGTTTTCTTCGAACCTTGGATTTCCAGGCGTTAATACGGGTTAGGTTCCCTTAGAAAGACCCCCACGAAGGGCACTCCCCCCCCCCCCTTAGGGCCTATATCCCTCGTGTTGATAATTGGCCGTCATAAATACAACCAACCAACCTATTGTTAATATTGTTAATGGCCTCTTCATTTACAATGAATTAACAATGAAAGCAAAAAAGGTTCCTATAACGGATATAATGGCTTTTCCGTTATATATTCATTTAACCTCCTCTCCCCTCAAAAAATCAACATTTAACTTGACTGTTTCATTTTGTAGTTGTCATCAACCCCCCCCCCCCTTTAAAATAAAATATTTAGTTTAAATTTGACATTTTAAACTTAAGTTCATATGTCTTTATTCATTCTCCCCCCCCCCCCCTCACACTAGAGAACCTACAATGGATAAGAGAAACGACATGATGGCAATAAATTCTGATTGGTCCAAAGCTGTTTTCAACCGCCGCAGGCGATCGACTGTAGCGCTACCATAGACATTACACAGGAAGAAAATAGAGCGTTTTTAAAATTATGTAATTCATAATATTTTCACGCTTGTTTAGATTTTTAACACCAATTTTCAGGTTCAGAAATGTTTATATTATGGATATAAACACAATTTTGTCTAAGAATTTCGCAATTTTCTTGAAAAAATATTTTTTCCTTTCTTAAGTTTCGTTTTCATTCTGTCAGCACGAGCATTATTCTTTCTTTATCTGATTATATTTTAATATATATACATATAATTTGGAGTATTTTTATTTCTATGACTAAAATGTATATATATCCTTGCTGTGTTTTAGTGGAATCGAATCACAAGCATTTTTTTTTCCTCTCTTTGCTGTCATCGTAATCAAAATAGATGTTGGCGAAGAAAGAAAAATCGCCAAGCGCGAAATCCTCCTATGAACTTATGTGGGGAGTAATAGAGTCGTTTCGTAAACTCTTCGTGGATGATATGGTGTAATGGTTAAAGCACATATCTAGTAATTCAAAGGTGGCGGGTTCGGTCCTCTTTATTTCGCCTTTTACAATTATTTTGTTTATTTCTTTATTGATTTGTTACCAGTTACTCTGATTTTTTTTTTTTAATCGATTCTTGTCAATAAAACTAAGTTTTAATATTTAATTTTATTTATTTATATATTTCTTTTTAATAATTTATTATCAGTTAATAAAATATTATAATTTTTTAGATCGGTTCTTCTTAATGAAAGTAAGTTTTAATATTTAATATCACCCAAGGACTATACCTTAATAATTAAAAAGAAACATATATTTTAATGCAAAAAGATCGAATAAAATTACATTAAAATATTTTTGTGGTAATTTTAATAACATAAAAATATCTAATTACAAAAATAACTGAATGTAATTTTATATGATGGGGAAGGGATGTCAGAGGAAATTAAAGGTGGAAATTTTGTGAAGTGTAAATTTAGAAGATCATTTTTTGTTCCTCGGTCTTCTTACTGTACAATACAAAATAGAGCAAAAAAAAAAAAAAAAAAAAAAAAAGGAGTTACAAAAAAATTAAATGAAGTTGACCTCTCCATTCGACAAATAAATCTCTGCTATCAGTCGTCATTGTGGAGCGATCGATTATAATTAAAATGTAATATAAGGAAAACTAAAAACGATATTCGATTCGAAAGAACTGGAATAAAAAATTTCATGCATGACTACCTGCAAATTTTATGCATTTTAAAACGCACAATGATATCCTGAATGTGTGACTTCGTGAAATATATTAATTTATATAATTATTTATTAATTTCCTACGCATCCTTAGAATAAATTGTGCACGGAGATAAGCAATATACATTTTAGAGGGAGATTATACATTTTTTTTTTCATTTTGTTTCCTATGCATTTTAGGAGTGTAAGAAATAAATTAAGTTTTTTATGTAATGTCGGATTAAGTAAATGTTTACATTTTGCTCCAAATATATGTATGAGTTAAATTCTAAACCTTAACCTCAAAATCCCCCCCCCCCCCCCCCACTAAGAAAAAATATAAATATTTATGGCCGTTAAATTCCCATAGTTTTAAAAATTAACACTAAAAATCTCCTGAAAATATAGAAAGAATTTTTTTAATATATTGTAAAATAATATTAAAATACATAAATATATGAATATATTTTATCTAAGCGCAAGGCATATTAAACCATTGGGCCGAATTTCCGGACGCTACACCGCAGAAAAGGGAAACGTTGCCTTCTGAGACAGCAATAATTTATAATTCAAGTTGCAATAAAAAAACTGTTACACTGAAAATACCTTCAATAATCGTACCTGAAGAATCGTGCTTTTATGTTTAAAAATGATTCAGAAAGTTTCGCGTTGTTCAATGGGGGAGTTCTTCTTTAGTGAATCGCCTTATGTAAATTAAGGATAGAGACAACCAATATAAATTGAATACAAGTACTTTTTTTTTTTCAAAGTATTTCACAATTTTTTTCTTTTTTCCTCAGGAATTTTGAAGGTTGTTGTCAAATTCAAACTAATTACTTTCTATCATAATCAAGAGGTTATTTTTAACCGCAGATACATACGAATTTGCAAATATTCTTTTCCGGTTGTAAGAAATCGAATTGCTTTTCTGGTTTTCGATAAATAGAAAAGTCTTCTCCTAAAATGGCAATAAGAATTGCACATTCTGTCAATTTGTAAGGCACTACAGTCATGAAAAGTTCGTCATAGTAACTAATGGATTGTAATTGAAGGTGCGACAAATTTTTAGGAAAATGGAAAACGCAGTGCCATTGTTTGGCACTTGAATAGTAATATCTAAAAATTTCATGCATTTCTGTGTAAAAAAGATTTCGTGAATGAGCCAAAGAGATTGACATTTTTGGAAAGGCACCCCCCCCCCCCCAAAAGAAAAAAGAAAACAAAGAGACCCCCATACATTATTAAATGGTATATGTTCACAGTTTTTTTTATATTTTGGACAATATATAAAATTTGAATATTAATATTATATACTAAATTTGAATATTCATAAAAATATCCATTTTTGTTGAAGGGTGCTAAATTTATAAAGTTTTAAAAATAAACTCTAAAAATTTGTTATCAAAATTCCGAAGTTCGAGGAATATTAAAAAAAATGTTACTGATAATTAATGCGATTATGAATTCTGTTTTTGTAAGATCACCGTTTATAATTTGTATTTTTCGGCCCAAATAAATAGATTCACACGCACAACACACAAAAATTAACATAGATGGTTATTAAATTCAAAAGGTTTAGAAAATTAACAATCCCCCCCCCCCCCCCCGAAAGCGAAGAAATGTTAGAAAATGTTATTGATTAAAAACTTGCATAAGGCATGGATAGTCTTTATTCCTTTAAAAATGTATTGTAAAATAGTACAGAAATGTGTAATTTCAGTTATTCAATTCAATGATTTTCAATGAAATTTATGATTTTTATAAATGACCAATCGACAAATTTCGCGATATATTGCAGCAACAAATTGACGAAATCAGCGAATTTTTAATGCAGCTTACGAAATCAATGAATTTTTAACGTGACTTGTTGAAGAAATTTGCTATCTTTTATTCCACATTTGATAGAAATAAGTTCGCGATTTTATCAGCAACATATTAAAAATATTTAAAAAATTTTCAATAATCGATTGACAAAACCCACTTTTTTTTTTTTAAACAACAGTTCGGCAAAATTTAAATTTTTCTTTTAGGATCCATTGACGAAGATCACTATTTTTTTTTTCTTCAACCGATTGATAAAATTAGAGATTATTTTCGCAATCAAATGATGAAATTTTTAGTACCGTAACAAACCTAAGAAATTTATTGTATTTTTTTTTTTTTTTTTTTTTTTTTTTGTATAGAATTGACAAAATTCGTGATAAAAAAAAATTGCAGAATTCGGTAAAATTTAAAAAATATTCACGGAAAAATCACATATATGAAAAATATAGGGAAAATGGGAAATATAAGGAAAAATAGGAACTTTTTCAAATTTATAGGAATTATAGGAAATATAGGAGCGCGGCTGGCCTGCTTAGAGCAACTTTTGTTATAATATGGTCAAAAACAGAAATGAACCCACGATGATAAATATTTTGATTCGTCCTAAAAAAGGAGAAAAATTAATTTTTTTTTTACCCTGTTCCGTTTCGATAGAACGCGCATTAAAATAATAATAATAATAATAATAATAAAAGTAGCCAAAAGGCGATAACGCGCCAAGTAGGGAAAATCAGGTTTGGATGATTTTTCTTCCAGCCTCCACTTTTCTTCCAGTGAGCATGCGTACTTCATCTCATGACGCTTCTCTTACCTAGTTGGAGTTTCTCTACCTCACACTACTGTAAGTTTCCCTTTTTAGGGTTTCGTTCATCTGACGAAACCCTATTCGTCTCGCTCCTCTGTCTGTCTGTCCGTCTGTCACAGAGCCCGTTCTCAGAAACTATACATGTTGGAGACTTGAAATTTTGCATACTTATAGCTGAACACCACACAACATACGACAAATCATAAAATTTTGAAAAAGTTGTACATTTAACCCTTTGGGCTCCCAAATGTGTACTTTAAACAATTCTTTCTGAGTGAGCTCCTAATTAGGTTGAAGGCGTGAAATTTTGCGTACTTATAGCTGAACACCTCAGACCAAACGACAAATCATAAAATTTTGAAAAAGTTGTAAATTTAACCCTTTGGGGTCTCACATGTGTATTTTAAACAATCCTTTCTAAGTGAGCCCCTAATTAGGTTGGAGGCGTGAAATTTTACATACTTATAGGCTGAACACCTCACATGAAACGACAAACTATAAAATTTTGAAAAAGTCGTACATTTAACCCTTTAGGCTCCCGCATGTGTATTTTAAGCAATTCTGTCTAACTAGGCCCTTATTAAATTGGAGATTTGAAATTTTGCATACTTATGGCAGAACACCTGAGGACAGGCGACAAATCATAAAATCTTGAAAAAGTCTTACGTTTCACCCTTTGAGCTACCACTTATGTATTTTAAGGAATTCTTTCTAAGAGAGCCTTTAATTAAGATGGAGACATGAATTTTTGCATACGACCTCAGACTTCTGGACTGAATACCTCAGACTACACGACAAATCATAAAATGTTCCAAAAGTCTTATATTATTTACTCCTCCGGGCTCTAACTTGAGTATTTTAAGCAGTTTTTCTAACCTTCGCCCGGGGAGCACTTTTCCAACTTTTGCCGACACCTCTTTGACCATACTTTCATATTATGCACCATAGTCTTACATATTTCAAATCCACTTTTTACCACCAGAGCCGCCTACTTATCTCGGGTACTATGGGCCCAATCGCCTCGACTTATATATCTACGGATAGTATGTAAAACGGAGTTTCGTTCGGATAGAGGTTTGTTTAGAATAGAGTGCGCCCCTGGTTGCGAAATGTGAAACTAACAGGTTTTCAAAGGGATAAAGTGTTTTGAATGGCATATTAAACGAAACCCTCTGTGCGATCTGTGATCACACTAACCCACTTGTTAGGGTTTCGTTCATCTGACGAAACCCTATTCGTCTCGCCCTCTGTCTGTCCGTCCGTCTGACTGTCACAGAGCCCGTTCTCAGAAACTATACATGTTCGAGACTTGAAATTTATCATACTTATAGATGAACACCACACATCATACGACAAATCATAAAATTTTGAAAAAGTCGTACATTTAACCCTTTGGGCTCCCACAAGTGTATTTTAAACAATTCTTTCTATGTGAGCCTCTAATTAGATTGGAGGCGTGAAATTTTGCATACTTATAGCTGAACACCTCAGATCAAACGACAAATCATAAAATTTTGAAAAAGGTCGTACATTTAACCCTTTGGACTCCCACATCTGTATTTTAAACAATTCTTTCTAAGTGACACTCTACTTAGGTTGGAGGTATGAAATTTTGCATACTTATAGCTGAACACCTCAGATCAAACGACAAATCATAAAATTTTGAAAAAGTCGTACATTTAACCCTTTCAGCTCCCACGTGTGTATTTTAAACAATTCTTTCTATGTAAGCCTCTAATTAGGTTGGAGGAGTGAAATTTTCCATACTTATAGCTGACTACATCTTATCAAACGACAAATCAAAAAATTTTGGAAAAGTACATTTAACCCTTTGGGCTCCCACATGTGTATTTTAAACAATTCTTTCTATGTGAGCCTCTAATTAGATTAGAGGCGTGAAATTTTGCATACTTATAGCTGAATACCTCACATCAAACGACAAATCATAAAATTTTGAAAAATTTGTACATTTAACCCTTTGGGCTCCCACATGTGTATTTTTAACAATTCTTTCTAAGTGAACCCTAATTAGGTTCGAGGAGTAAAATTTTGCATACTTATAGCTGAATACCTCAAATCAAACGACAAATCATAAAATTTTGAAAAAGGTCGTACATTTAACCCTTTGGGCTCCCACATCTGTATTTTAAACAATTCTTTCTAAGTGACACTCTATTTAGGTTGGAGGTATGAAATTTTGCATACTTATAGCTGAACACCTCAGATCAAACGACAAATCATAAAATTTTGAAAAAGTCGTACATTTAACCCTTTCAGCTCCCACATGTGTATTTTAAACAATTCTTTCTATGTAAGCCTCTAATTAGGTTGGAAAAGTGAAATTTTGCATACTTATAGCTGTCTACATCTTATCAAACGACAAATCAAAAAATTTTGGAAAAGTACATTTAACCCTTTGGGCTCCCACATGTGTATTTTAAACAATTCTTTCTAAGTGCACCCTAATTGGGTTGGAGGCGTGAAATTTTGCAAACTTATAGCTGAACACCTCACATCAAACGGCAAATCATAAAATTTTGAAAAAGTCGTACATTTAACCCTTTGGGCTCATCATGTGTATTTAAACAATTCTTTCTAAGTGAGCCCCTAATTAGGTTGGAGGCGTGAAATTTTGCATACTTATAGCTGAACACCTCACATCAAACGGCAAATCATAAAATTTTGAAAAAGTCGTACATTTAACCTTTTGGGCTTCTACATGTGTATTTTAAACAATTCTTTCTAAGTGAACCCTAATTAGGTTGGAGGAGTGACATTTTGCATACATATACATGATAACATCACATCAAATGACACACCATAAAATTTTGAAAAAGTCGTACATTTAACCCTTTGGGCTCCCACATATGTATTTTAAACAATTATTTCTAAGTGACACCCTATTGGGGTTGGAGGTATGAAATTTTGCATACTTGTAGCTGAACACCTCACATCAAACGACAAATCATAAAATTTTGAAAAAGTCGTACATTTAACCCTTTGGGCTCCCACATGTGTATTTTAAACAATTCTTTCTAAGTGAAACATAATTAGGTTGGAGGAATGAAATTTTGCATACTTATAGCTGAATACCTCACATCAAACGACAAATCATAAAATTTTGAAAAAGTCGTACATTTAACCCTTCGGGCTCCCACATGTGTAATTTAAACAATTTTTTTCTATGTGAGCCCCTAATTAGGTTGGAGGAGTGAAATATTGCATACTTATAGCTGAACACCTCACATCAAATGACAAACCATAAAATTTTGAAAAAGTCTTACAAACCCTTTGGGCTCCCAGATATGTATTTTAAACAATTCTTTCTAAGTGACACCCTATTGGGGTTGGAAGTATGAAATTTTGCATACTTATAGCTGAACACCTCAGATCAAACGACAAACCATAAAATTTTGAAAAAGTCGTACATTTAACCCTTTAGGCTCCCACATGTGTATTTTAAACAATTCTTTCTCAGTGACACCCTATTTAGTTTGGAGGCGTGAAATTTTGCATACTTATAGCTGAACACCATCATGCAACAAATCATAAAAATTTGAAAAAATCATACATTTAACCCTTTCGGCTCCCACATGCGTATTTTAAGCAATTCTTTCTAACTGAGTCCCTTACTTAAATTGGAGATTTGAAATTTTGCATACTTATAGCAGAACACCTGAGGCCAGGCGACAAATCATAAAATCTTGAAAAAGTCTTACGTTTAATCCTTTGAGCTACCACATATGTCTTTTAAGCAATTGTTTTTAAGAGAGCCCTAATTAAGTTGGAGACATGAATTTTTGCATACGTGTAGCTCAATACCTCAGACCACATGACAAATCATAACATTTTCAAAAAGTCTTATATTATTTACTCTTCCGTGCTCTAACTTGTATATTTTAAGCAATTTTTCTGACCTCCACCCGTTTCACCTGGGGAGCACTTTTCCAACTTTTGCCGACACCCCTTTGACCATGCTTTCATATTATGCGCCATAGCCTTACATATTTTAGTTCCTTTTTTTACCGCCAGGGGCGCCTACTTATCTCGGGTGCTATGAGTCTAATCCCCTCGACTAATATATCTATGGATAGTAGGTAAAACGGAGTTTCATTCGGATAAAGGTTTGTTTCGAATAGAGTGCGCCCCTTGTTGCGAAATGTGGAACTAACAGATTTTTCAAAAGGATAAAGTGTTTTGAAAGAAATATAAAACGAAACCCTCTGTGCGATCTGTGATCACACTTACCCACTTGTTACTTTTTAAAGTTCGTTTTAAATGCAGGCATCATTTATCTCAGTTCCTCTTTCACTTTCACACAGTTAGAAAAATATCTTAACCGCAGTGATGTTCCGTTGAGATAAAATAAAAGAATAAAAGAGAAGTGAATGTCTTTCGCATCGCAGCCGACAATATGTTATGCATATTTTCTCAGCCTCTTGGCTTGCATTAATAATCAATTCTCACCCTTGTATTTTGTCGGATAAAAGCCATATATGCCCCTTGCTGACTAATTTCAACTGTCGTTAAATCTGTAACGTACATGTATTATCACGTGTTAGCTATGCCTTCAATCACCCGCAGGAATTTTAAAATACTTGTAACCATATAGCTCGCCATGGCGTAAGTTTTAGTTCTATGTAATACTTCGGGATTTCTTCTGATTCCTTTGTCCACGCCACCTATATTCATCGCCAATATAGTACATATGTTCCTATTCATCACGCCAATGAGTGAGTAATTGAAATGAATATTTTACCACTACTGCCCCTGATCTCGAATGTGAAAGACGTCGGCGTTCCTCCATACGGGGAGCGCCTTAACGAGCAGTCTTGTTACTTCTCCCCGTCTCTCTGTACATCTTCACGGCAATCCGTCTAAAAGTTCTTTATAATAAAAAGTTTAAGTCTCCTAAAGTATTGTGTTGGAGTTTTTTTTTTTTTTTTTTTTTTAATGTTCTGTGAGGTATACGAAAACACTGTCGCAGTTCATTTGAAAAGCAAATGAATAATTTCTTATTTGAAAAACCAATAGTCTAAAGATAAAAAGAGTTTATCTACTTGGATGGTTTTTCTTGATATTTATGAAATAATTGGAAGTGGCACCCGCCAAAATCTGATGGAATAAAAAGATTAAATAAGGAGGTGTTAGATGAATTTGCAATAAACTTACAAAAATAATTGCAGTAGAAAGTTAGTCTTACATTGGCTAATCTAACTGCAAAAACTATTAATATAGTGAAATAAAACAGTTTTATGGAAGAACACACTTTTTTCCCTTAAAAATATTGCATGTCGCGATTAAGGCCTCTAGTTTTGTATTGCAGAAGGGGGGGGGGGGGGGGAGATGCTAAAGTTCTAATCAATAAAGAACTTTCATGCATGCGTTCATAGAAATTATGTGCTATAAATATTCATATTTTATCAAAAGGTCGTTGTATTTTAAATTTTATCATAATATTGTATTTATTAAATTTTCTACACGTTTTCGTGAAATGTGGTGGAAAACTGTAAAATTATAAGTAAACAATTAAGAAAAATCTTGCGTTTAGCATAGATTATGAAACACTTTCCAACACTTTCTGAATGCTTTAACAAAACTTCGTTATTTAGAGAAATAAGGTATATAAGAGAACTAAGTAAACATTTTAGAAAACACATGAAACAATTAAAAAACTGATTTCTGCAGTTACTGTATATAGTCAAATATGTATTCCAATTCTTTTGAACAGCCCTGTATTTGATCTGTAGGTTGATATATATACTATATAACGGGAAAATTTAGTTTAGCAAGAAAACTAATAACAGGTTGAAATTTCTCCTTCAGCAGTTTATACTAATAGATCAAAACATACTTGTATACATTTGTACAGCCGTGCAGTTAACCTAGTACCTTTATTACACGCCACTGTTTAGCTAAAGTTTAATTCAAAGTAAAACACTCTTAAAACTACAGAAATCGCATTTCCAGATATTATCATTTATAGACGGCCATGTATCCAATTCTTTGTGTGACCCTGTATATCCTTTTATCTATGTTATACAAACATTTCTTAGTAAACCAAATGCAGTTCCGCGTAAAAATGCATAACTCATTTAAAAACCACCTTTAAGCAATTCGCAATCATGCCCAGTAACCATTACGAATTATTTTGTGTAGCCCTGTATATGAATTACAAAATTTATTCACACTATATACTATGCATAAATGTAGTGAAACATAAAAGCAAATAACATATATAAAAATGCATTTCCAGCAATCACCGCTAATGTACAATATTTCTGATACAATATAGTATCTGAAATATTTTGTGTGTCTCTGTAAATGCTATGCACTTCGTATTATACATGAAATAACTTATATTGAACCTCAGCGACGTATATCAGTTTTATTATATTTAAAATAGTTTTAACATATTAAAATACGCCGCAAACAATCCCCCTCCCCTATATCATTATGTAACGGAATTCTTTTGTATGGCCCTGTAAATGATAAATAACTATTCTTTGCATCGTATATTCTATAGAATGCATATTTTAGTGCACTTGATAAATGCATATGATTTTTATTATGTTTGAAAGCATGTAACATCATTAAAAACCATTTTAAACGATTTTTTCCCGTAGGCCGTAATGTAACGGAAAACTTTTGACTGTCCCTGTAAATGAATTAAACATGCTAGAAACTTTATTTGAAATAGGGATCGTGCTATGGTAGAGGTCACTAACATCCAAAAATTTCAGAACGATCCGACTATATTTACGAGAGTTGGAGCGCGGCCAGACAAACCGAAATAATAAACACTTTTCAAATTTGTTGGAAAGTGTTAAAAACTGCGGGGAAAATTAGAATTTTTAACACTTTCAAGGGAAAAGAACTTCTATTGCTAAAATTTTGAAATGACTTATTCACACCAGGATTTAAAAACAAATTTATTTGAAAATATGTAAAAGTTTTTCTTCACATGGAGCATAAGTGTAAAATTGTATTTTAAAATTCTGGTGTCAATATGGCATTTACGAATTAAGATTAAGTGAGATACATTATACCCCCACTACCCTTCAAGGGGTTTTAAATGAAACTTATATCTTCACAAATATGTATATGCTGGTTCTATATTTCGGTATATATTTCCGGGGCTTGTATGCATTTCTCACATTAACGGATACAAGAATTGCATATAGCAAGTCAAATCATTTCTGAAATTTACTGATTATTTTAATCTTTTTACGATATATATGTATATATATATATTGTGTATATGTATTGTTAATGTCCAATTTGTTGTTGGTCCCCTAACTGCCTTCGCGACTAAATCTTCATTGAAAAGTGCGAGTTCAAGCATATCTTTTTACGTAGCCAAAATGTAAGAACAGCCAGTTTAGTATTATTTCTAGAAGAAAAAATCGCATCGATAGTATCCAGTGACTTTTGGTTGTATGATGCTATAGAATAGTCGCTGGCATAGGTCCTACACTAGTCACGTAAAAAGACTCTGAAGTTAATGTTAATCCTATGGAGAAGTTATTTTCAAATTTCTCGCTTGGATTTTAATATTTTTTAATGATTTGTTTTGCATAGGATAGCTGAGGACGATCTCTAACGGGGTTAGTTTTTACTTTTTCGATTTTGGTTTTAGATTTAAAAAAAAAATTACTTCCACTTTCGGAACCGGTTCTGAAATTGAAACTACCCTAATATAAAAAAAAAAAACTGTAACCAAAACTGAAAAAACAAAAACTAGCCTGGTTAAAGAATAACCTCAGCTATCCAAGGGAAAAAACAACTTAAATGTATTAAAATATAAGCGAGATATCTTAATAACATTCCATAAACTTAAAATTAGCGTTCTCGTTTCTTCCCGTCACTAGTGTGGGCTCTTACACTAGTCAAGCTAAGAAATGAGAATGCTAATGTTAATTCTATGGGAGAAATTTTTAGATTTCTCTCTGGCATTTGAGTATTTTTATTATGATACCTGAAGTCGATAGATATTATTGTTCGTTCGTACTTTTTTGATTATGGGTAGTTTTTTCTATATGAGGGTAGTTGCACTTTCAAAACCGGTTCCAAAAGTGAAAGTGTTCGCATATAAAAGAATATGCTTTGCACTTCAGTCTATTATTTTTAGCAATACCTAATATTTTTTTAGGTGAACCTTTTAACATTTAAAGAAAAATTAAGGATAAAAGTATCTGCAAACAACATTAGTCAAATCAGAATATCATCTCATTCTATTCCATCAAAGTTACAGTAAAAAATGGTCGAATATATCAAAAAGCACGCGCGATAAAAAAAAAAAAAAAAAAAAAAAAAAAAAAAAAAAAAAAAGGTAACAATCATATTTTTAACTGCATTAAATGAATGATGTCATCGCTTCGGGAAATACGGGACAAAGAAAAATAAATTGAATACATATAAATTACAACTTAATCTAATATAACAAAACATGTACAGTGGAACCCGGTTAAGACGCTCACGGTTAATACGCGATTCCGCTTAATACGCGGATTTTTTCCGATCCCTTGAACTTCGCCCATAAGGCTAATGTAAAAAAATCACGTTTAATACGCGAACGGTTATGACGCGATCCCGCTTAATACGCGATAAATTTTCGGGTCTTTGAGGGAAAAAAATACTCTTAAGACGCGAATTCATTGATCAAGATGCGAATTCCTTCTCTTTTCTCGAGTATTACCGATTTAGATGATTTTTATAATTCAAATAAAAAACAATGTTTCCGAATAATATTTAATTTATTTAACAGCAGATTAATTAAGGCGAAAATTACTAATCGGAAATTGTGGTAGATGTTTGAATTTAAAAAAAAAAAACCCGCTAAATTAGCAAAACTGGAATCCTTCTTTGATCCCACCTCCTAACATTCTTTGTCTTTCGCCTTCAAAGATTTAATATTATTTTCTTTTCTGTTAAAAAAATGAGTCTGGTAGGAAAATTATTTTTGGTTGCAACGCATTAATCGACAGTAAAATTATGTTGGAATCTATATTTATTTTCCGTTGTTATTACAGTTTGTCCTATAAAAAGAAACAATGCGGATTCAACAAAGTGAAATGCAATTAAATTTCAATCTGAATATATGTAAAAGATACAATTTTCAACCGTAAACGTATAAATAAAAGCTCTGAAGTTCATTTAGGTGATTAAATGTGTAAATAAACCCAATTCCTGCAATATTATAGAAATCACGTTTAATACGCGATCTCGCTTAATACGCGACTTTTGATCACTCCCTTGAAACGCGTCTTAACCGGGTTTCACTGTATTTTAAGTCACACGTGAAATACCTCTGCTTCGGTCGATGGATTGTATCTATTCTTTTAAACATTTCAATTTGAATTTTGCTTTTTAATCATAAATATATAAAAACCGTGCGGAGACATCACACTTTATCTTTTTTAGGGTTTCGTTCATCTGACGAAACCCTATTCGTCTCACTCCTTTGTCTGTCTGTCTGTCTGTCTGCCCGTCTGTCTGTCCGTCACAGAGCCCGTTCTCAGAAACTATACATGTTGAAGACTTGAAATTTTCAGTACTTATAGATGAACACCTCACATGAAAAGACAAATCCTAAAATTTTGAAAAAGTCTTAAATTTAACCCTTTGGGCTCCCACATGTGCATTTTAAACAATTCTTTCTAAGTCAGCCTCTAATAAGGTTAGAGCCATGAAATTCCGCATACTTATAGCTGAATACCTGAGACAACAAGGCAAATCATAAAATTTTGAATAAAGTTTTATATTTAACCCTTTGGACTCCAACTTGTGTATTTTAAGCAATTTTTTCTAACTGACCCCCTAATTAAGTTAGAGACATGGAATTTTGAATTATTATAGTTAAACACATGAGCCCACACAACAAATCATAAAACTTTGAAAAAGTGTTATATTTAACCCTTTGGGCTCCAATGTGTGTATTTTCAGCAATCCTTTATAACAGAATTCCTAATCAAATTGGAGACATGCAATTTTGTATTCTGATAGCTAAACACCTCAGATCACACGACAAATATTAAATTTCGAAAAAGTTTAATGTTTAACCCTTTGGAGTCCAGCTTGTGTATTTTAAGCAATTCATTTTAATAGAGTCAGGGTTGTAGTGGGTAGCTGCTCGGGTACCCGCCCAGCTGCCCGCCCGGCCTGGGTTTTTTATAAAAAACCCACTTAAAAAGCCCGGGTTTTTTAAAGAGTATTTCTGGAAAGGAACAAATGATGTATTTGTTGTTCATGGTTATTTTGTTTTATTTATTCACTTCTTTGAATCTTAGAAAATTATATTTGTACTAATTTACTTGCACTTTTAGATTGGGAACCCTATAATTTTAAAACGTTTTAGCTTTTAATTTAAAACGTAAATTTAAGCTCTTCAGTTAGCTTCAAGAGTATTATATTTACTAAACTTATTATATTTATTAAATTATTTTATGTACTTTTTACTGCTGAATCCAAAAATGACCTTCATTTTTAACCATCACGTGAGAAAAATTAAATAAATAAAGTTTTACATCTGTTTCAAAGTATCAGATGTTTGCTATATTTTAACTTTGATATTTGTGATTTGCAAAAAAATTATAATGTGATGGTTAAAAATGAAGGTCACTGCTGGACAGATAATTACACCTGTTTATTTTCTATTTAATTTACATCCAAAATTGTTAATTGGTCTAAATCATCCAAGCAACCTCATAGCAAATTGGTATATAGTTCTATATACCTTAGATAAATTCAAATAATATAAGTGATCGTAATTACATAATTCTAGTAGAAGAGCAACGCGAAGCATTAATAAAATTAAATTATAATTCGCGTCAAAATGTAATTATTAAATTTAAATAATTACGAATAAAATTAAGAGTTTGCGTTGTGAATTATTTAGACGAACTCTTCCACTTATGAATTAAACTAAAATTTAAGCTGTAAAAATAAATTGACACACCTTAAACATTATCAATTAAATAATTACAGAAACTTTTTAAAACTTGATTAAATATTTTATTTACATTGAACACAACTATATACAGAAAAACATAATATTAATTCAAAAAATAGAAAGCAACACTTTTGTTTGCTTCTCATTATTTTATGTATATTTAATCTTTTAAAAAAAGACAATATTTCATATACTCTAATTATTATATTTGTTTCTTTTTGCTAAAAGAATAATTCTCTTTCATTTTTTTAATTACCTTAATTTTATTTAATTATCGGTTTTGTCGGATCTCAGATTACTCTCTACCATAAAATATCAGAAAAGTATATTTATCATTTTTCATATGATTTTAAGTGGTAAAAGAAAAAGTTTAAAGTAGTACCTTTTTTAATATACGGGATGGTGGCCTTTATTCATCAAATTCAGAGTTGTCGCGTTGCTTAGGATCATGTCCATATGACATCCAGAATTCGCTTCGTATCAGAGCGGCAACATCGGGATGGCAGGATGCATAGCTACGGACCTCTGTAGAACAATCTTCTTTATTTTAACATCAGGAAGACATCCTCAATTTGGCTTGCTTAGGCTCACTCCGATATGTACATCAGGAAGACATCCTCAATTAGGCTTGATTAGGCTCACTCCGATATGACCATCTCGCCTGGGCATTACTAGGGCTTTTTGGATTCATTGCACGGGCTTTCAGGAGAGCTCCTGCGTCCTCTACATCTTTTTTCAGACTCCCTTTTTCAAACCTTATTCTTCTTGCACACCAACTCCTGCAGTGGGTGGAACTATTTTTGTCTAGTCCACTGTTATTGGATGTGAGAAGATTTTTCATTATTCTTCGATAGGCCTATTAGCTAACAGTCTGCAAATGGCCCCTTACATATACTTTAATATTATTATCTGCCTTAAAGTTTGGGTGGTCTGAAAAGCCATAAATTTATCCCAACACTTTTATTGAGGCCATAAATTTATTCCAACGTTTTTATTATTTTACGATTTCTAATTATACACCACTTTCCATTGGCTTGTCATAAAACGACACCATGGCGTCTGGCTATTGTTGTATCTGAGATCCGAACTCTATTCAACATTATACATTCATTTTACAATACAACAATTTTTTAAAAATATTTAATATTTAAAATCAACTTAATAATTTTTGTATGAACTTACACTCTTATTTTACTTAAATATATAAACATTATAATTTTACACTCATAATTATATTTTATAAAAAAATATTTATACAAACAGAAATAACCAATTACGCAATTTTACTTTGATTTAACCAACATGGTGCGGGAACATATCATAGTTATATGTTGCCCAGCATCTCTCCCGGTAGTCAGAAAAAAAAATAAAAACTGATTGCTGGTTTTATTTTTTTTTTTGTAAAGCATAAAAGAATGTTCGTGTCCATATGACTGTGTATCTACACAGTTTTTGAACTAAGTCTGTAAAGTTTAATTATCAATGGTTCTGGTATATTTTATAAGAAGTTCTTCTATTTTTCATAACAGAAAGTTTAACACATGATAGCATAGTTGTCTGTTGACATTCACATTTATAGAAGACCTCTGTAATCTGACGTCTTTCTCGAAGCCTTTTTTCTTTACCACACACATGTTTAATAATTTTGTAACTTTACAGTTTAAGTGCCCAAAATACATCCAAAGCTATAATTTTGTATGAAACTAATATGCCGAAATAAACCTAATTACAAGAAAAATAATGGCATACACATTTGACATATTATTTCATCACGTACAACCTTATGACACAGTGTTTCATTTAAAACACATTTTATACTGAATAAAAGTAAATACAATGCTTGTAATATGACATGTTATATTTTCACATAATTAATCTGATGTATTAAAATTATAATCAGAAAAATATTGTATACAAACTGGTTACATTATTTTATTTATTTATTTGTTACTTCCAACATGTATGATACGTCAACATATACAAGCTATCTCATCTCCTTTAATATATTATTACGTAATGCTTTCCAACTTTACCCGATACGAGAGGAAAAAAAAAAAAAAAAAAAAAAAAAGAAGAAAAGGAGAATAAAACCAGTTTTTGAACGTCCCCGATCCTTTCGAAACGAGGGGTTGGTCAAGCTACTAATCACTTTTTGCGAGGTGATTTGTGCTGTGACAAAATTTTACGACTTCCCAAAGGTATGTATTTAAAACCATTTCATGCTTGTAATTACCTTATTAATTAGTATAATTTCTTGATATACTTTCGTCTTAACTAACTGTGCATGCCTGTATGTAATTTTAAACATAATCTATGCATAAACAGTGTATGTATTTGTATCATATCTAATGTAAACCTTCTGTTTTTTTTTATTATTTTGTAGGGGAAAATGGCGATTCTAGCATTTGAATTCTCCTGCCTCATACTGCGACTGAAGCGAGCTTGGCTTTTTATGCTGTCAGGTTCAAATCTAAACCAAATTGCCTTTCAGGATTTAAGAAAAAAAATGCCTAATTTTCTTTAACAGATTACATTGTATATTTTTAGACCTTTCTAACAAACACAAATTTTGATTCATGATATTGTTTACTATTAAAATGTAAACAACACGGAAAAATGACTTCTACGGCCTCTCAAAATGCAAAACATGTATTACGCTGACCTTAAAAATGCACCTTCATTTAATACTATTAAATAGTGTTGTCAGAAAATACCATTGACGAAGAAGAGAACAATTTTTTTGGTCTTTAATTATTATTTATTTAGCCAACAATTCTATCTTAAAAGATTGTTAAATTTTCATATTTATTTATTTACTGAATGAAATAAAAATTTATTTATTCAAAAATTTATTTATCATTAACATTCCGTATGTGAATTCTATTGTCTAAAATTTAATGATATGTTTAAAAATAAAAGATAATAAATTATTATTATTAATCAAACATTAATAATTATTATTTAATTATAAAAAAAAATGTACTTAATACACTTGTATAATTTGAAAAAAAAAAAAAAAAGCAAATGATAATTACTACGTAACATCGTATGCAGTCATCTATGAGTACCCGGCCGGACCAAAGAACTTCTGCCAGCAGAAAAGAATCTTTGTATACTCATAAATATCTACACCCAATTGTTACAGATTAAGTTTTTTAAAAATAATTACTGTATGTACTATAAAAAAATTAAGTAAATAAATTTATTAAGCCATACTACATATTTTAATAAAAATAAGGCCAATATATATAAATATATTTATTTATTTATTTTGTTTCCTTATGTTAAATTGGCCAAATTATATAAAAAAAAATTTATGAACTCACACACTCAAATTTATCAATCCTATGTATATTTATATGTGTTAAATTTAGAATTGCATTTAATTCTAAGGGAAAGTAAAGAGAAAAAAAAATGCTTAAATTCTAAAATAACATAAATTTATAAAATATTTTATTTTTTTAAAAAAAAATCTAATTTCTAGCTGATTTCAGCAAGATGTCATTTAATATTTATATTAAATAATTTTGCTAATACATTTTATTAATTATTAAATTTGCATATTTTTATATATACAATAAAAATATAATAGTCTTACATAAAATTTTACACTACAACAATGTTATTAATTAATTTAACTTGAATTTAAGCCTACTTTAATTCTAATTGAATACCGTTAATAAAAGTAAATTAGCTTATCAAGTTAAATATAATATAAACTATGTTTGTCTAATGTTAATTTTGCTGAAAATTCCATAAATTTTAACTGTAAATGCTAATTGCTATACCTTTTGTTATTTATTTTGAAAACAACACCAACTTATATTTTTATTTATTATTTTTTTTATTAAATCTAGGAACTATACACTGAGCTAGACACTCCATAAATGTGTAAAACCTAAAAATCAAAAGTTTTCCTAAATAAAACTCAAAATGCTGCTTTTTACAATATAATATTACTAATTTTATTGTTTTTGAGCATAACATCTAGTAATTATACCATACTTAATTTTTTCTTCGATTCCTTTTTCAGCCAAGAATCCTGAAGTTAATGCCTAAGTGATGACCTTGATTAACTTTGATGAATTGATAAATTTTCTACAAAAATTTTGTTGGTGTTGGTGCATACCCAGCCGTAGGCCAAAATTGCACCCTATACAGAAAGCCTTTGGTGAGAAAATTTTAATTTTACTTCAATTATTTATTTGTGTAATTTTTTTACAATAATTTTGTGTGCAATCATATTGAAATAACTTGCCTTGTCCATTGTTATACATATATGTTTTTTAAAAACCAATGTGCTACACCAAAATCCTTTTTTTAAATTTTTTTTTATAACACTTTTGTTCATAAAACTTATCCCTGCTATCTAAATTCTAGACTTTAGCATATAAGTTGTAATTGAACTACCGGAATAAATCTTAGCACTTTTTGTATATTTTATTATATTTAGGCTTATAGCTGACCGCTATCCTAATATAGAGTGCACTAATAATTTATTCCTTGTCAACCATATATTTATATAATAAGAAAAAAAAATATGAGTATATTATAAAGCTGTTCTAACTACCCTGAACCTATAGCTTACACCTACTCATTTTAAAGAGTAATTCTGAAATTTTGTCATCTAAATTGTAAGGCTATTAGCAAAGGCTACCTTATAGAAGACAGAAAAAAATTCTCTTTTTGAAAATTACTCCAACCTTATTCACTATTAAATTAATTAAGTTTTAATGTTATTTGGCTTTGTTAAGATTTTATATTTTCTAATTCATATTCGAAAAGAAAAAAAAATATATAACTTTTGCCTGGAGAGAAATATTTCACTGCTCCAGTGAAGTTTTGTGAAGCACATTTCATAATTTTATAAGTATGTTTTCGGGTGCGCCCTGCACATTTGCTCAATATTGTAACCCTGAGACAAATTGGCGTTCCCATGTTCCTATCCTTTCTTATTATTATTTTGAATTTTAAAAAGGCAAGTTATTAATTTTGTTTCAATTTTTTTTACCTAAAAGAGCAAAATTTATTTTTAAATTTTGGAAATTTTTAAATTCGATTAATTATGTATTTTGATTTATTTTTAATACCAATTCATATCCCATGGATAATATTGGGGAGGGGGGAAGGGGTAATGATCTTGTATAACATCCCCGTATAAGTTTGTATATGGTGTATAACCATATAACGACATATTCTGATCATAATAATCTATTTGATACTTTAAATATGGGTCTACATTCCCAGAATATTTATTATTTTTTTTATAATACTTTATAGTACCTTTGTCACCCTTTTGAATCGTATTTTTGTCTAATTTAAACCAACAATTTTCAGTTGAGTGTGATTTTCTTTGACCAATGTCACATTTATTTTTGTAATTTTTATCACCCTTAATTTTTTTCTGAGACCCCTGTAAATTCGTAATTTCCGCCTCTGTATGACCTGTTGCATATTTCGGAGCGTACAGCTGATCCATATGTCGTTTGATCGGCTCTATTGATTTATCTGGAACATATTGTAATAAATAATTAAAGTTTCTAAACTTTTTAGTAACTTCGTAGGGTCCTTGAAATTTTGGCTCTAATGCGCCTGGTTTTCCAATACATTTTAAATATACTGTTTGACCCAAATTTAAATCCTTTACTTTTTCGTATGCCTCTTCATCTATATATTCTTGCATTATTTTCTCCTGGTTTGCAAGGGATTGAATTTTGATTTCCTTCATATGCTGTATTCTGCTTTTAACATAAGAGTGGGTATATATTTCCTCAGAAGGAATATGGGCTGTGAAGGGATTTTTTTATTTCCCTTGCGAAAAATAGCAGTGAGGGACTATATCCCGTAGCGCGGTGTTTCGAGGAATTATACGCTAGTTTAAAAAAATCCAGTCTTATGTCCCATTCCGTAGTGCGTTTCGACATAGCTACAATTGATGTTTTTAATATTTTATTGGTAACTTCACAAAGTCCATTTCCTTGCGCACGGTATACACTCACAAATTTCCTTTGTATGTTTAAAGATTCCAAATATTCTTTCATAATTTCGCTTCATAAATATTTTGCATTATCAAAGATAATTTCTTTACACATCCCATAGTTTGCAAAATATTTATTTAGTACATTTAATATAGTCTGTGACTCTACGTTTCGTAGGGGAACAGCTTCCAGGAATCTCGATGTCGAATCAATTATAATTAAAATGTATCTGTTTTTCCTTAACGTGAGGTTTAAGGGTCCAATGACGTCAGCATGCAGGACTGTACCGACTTCGTGATCTTTCACCATTTTTTTAACAGGGACTTTTATTGTCGTGTGTTGTTTAGATGTGAGGCACTGCACACAATTTGCACAATACTGTTTAATGTCTTTGTACATTCCGTGCCAAAAAAGCCTTGTTTTCACATTATCATAAGTTTTTTGAAATCCGAAATGCGCTTTATGAGCTTCTTCTATGGCTGCAATTTTTAATGAATCCGGGGTAATTAAAAGCTCCTTTTTATCTGAACCAGGTTTCAAAATTAATAATTTATTTTGATTCAAAGCAAATCTCTTCGTGCTTCTATTATTTTTGTCTTTTTCGATTTTATTTATTATAATTTTTAATTTTTCGTCTGCATATTGCTCCGATTTAATATTTTCGTCTGTAAGTGCTATGTTACTTGCAAACAAATTATTTTGGAGTTCTCTGTCTGTTGTAAGATTATCTAAATTCCTGCTCAAATAGTCTGCTGGATTGTTAATTCCTTCGACGAATTCGAAGTCGAAATTAAAGTCTTATAAATCTGCTACCCATCTGTTTATAATTTCCGATTTATCTTGTAAATGTAAATGCTGAGTTAGTGCTTTCGAATCAGTTAACACAGTAAATCTTCTACCTGAAAGCATATATTTAAAATTCATAATTGCTTCATGCACTGCTAATAACTCAAATTTAATACTCGGATAATTTTTTTCCGGTTCTCTAAGTTTTCTCCCGAAAAATTCAACAGGTAGCAAATGACCATCCTTTTCTTGAGCTAGAACACCTGAAATTGCAACTTTGCTCCCATCCGTGAATAAGAAAAATTCCTTGTTAAAATCGGGGGGTCTGAGTGTTGGTTTTTGTACAATTTCTTCCTGAATTATCAGGAAAGCTTTTTCTGCTTCTGGACTCCACTTGAATTTAACTTTATCTTTAGTCAGCTCTATTAAAGGGTTAACTTTGTCTGAATAGTTGGGTATTAGCGTCCGAAAATAATTCGCTAAGCCCAATAAAGATCTGACCCCCTTTTTCGATTTTGGTCTGACTAAATTTTTCACTTTTTCAATATTCTTTTGTGATGGAGAATATCCCATTTGATTCACCCTAAATCCTAGGAATTCTATTTCTGCTTTGCAAATTTGCATTTTTGAAGGTTCGATTGTCATGTTGTGATTTATTAATACCTGTAGAACTTCTAAGGTTTTCATCATCTCTGCTATTGTGTTTGCAGATATCAACACATCATCAATGTAGTATGATACTTTGCTTTTGTCAAAATGACCCAGAATTTTATCGATTACTTCTGCAAAAATTGCGCTAGAATTTCGTGTGCCAAAAGCTAAACGAAGTGGCATATGTTTTCCAAATTCCGTAATAAACGCTAATTTTTTGCAATCTTCTGGTTTTAAATTTATTTGGAAAAAAGCACTATGTAAGTCTAGCACCGTATAGTATTTTTTACCGCTTATTTTTTGTAATAAGTCTTTTACGTCCGGCATCGGATAAGTATAAGGTTGTAAAATTTGGTTTAATAGTCTTAGGTCCGTTGCCATTCTAAACTTGGGTTCTACATTCGGGTTATTACTCGGATTTTTCTTTCTAACGAAAATAACTGGAAAAGCATACTCGGAGTCAGTCTTCTCTATAATTTTAGCCTGTAACAATTGTTCAATTTCCCTTTTCGCATACTGTCTTACTGCCTGAGGCAATTTATATGGCTTAGCTTGTACCGGGAATTCATGATTCAATTGAAAACTTGGTGCGACAAACGCTGATTGCCCCAATGTTTGATAACTTTTTGAAAATGCATGAACATTGCCCATTAAAATTTTTCGAAATTTTTGTTGTACTTCCTCTGATAAATGGCTTAAGTCGAAATCCGTCTCTTTAATTTCTGCTTCTCGCAATTTTCTTACATCTTCTATATTTAAATTATTTATTTCATAAAATGTCCCTTTCTCTATATTATCAGTTGAGTCATCTTGCTTGCACTCAAAGTTCTTTATAATTTCCCCCATTTTAGTTCCTTTCTGAATAATTAACTTTTCTAACAGTTTATTCTTTATTATAATATTTATGTTATTATTTTTTTGAACTTCGTGTAACGAAGTCTCGCATGAAAATTTACTATTTTCTTGAATGGGGTCAAAAATAATCACATCTGACATATTTATATCCTCTGGGCATTTTAATTTTACAATTTTCGATTCTTCAGGTTGGAGAAAAATTCTATTTTTAGTAATGGCAAACATACTTTTATTTGAATGTTCCCCTGAATTACATGGCGTAATGTTATTCACTTCATAATTATTTACTTCACTTGCAACGTTTAATTTAATTTGTTGATTTTTAAATTTTAATGTTTTATTGCATAAATCCAAAATCATATGATTTTCTTTGAGATAATCGTACCCTAATAACATTTGGTACTGCCTATCAAAATCATCATTAGTGATATAAAATGTGCCTGTTGTGAATATACCTTTTAATCGAAAAGTTAATTTTACACATTGTTTAAAAAAAATCTTTGAATTTGTTAAAGTTTTAATTTGTATCTGATTGCCCAAATATTTGATTTTGACGTTTGTATCTTTAATTTTTTTGAATAAAGAAGGTGATAAAAGGGAAACAGCAGCTCCAGTATCCAGTAACGCTTGTATTTCGACGCCCTGTATACTTAGTGATATAATTGGCAGACTATCTTTGTCTGCATTTGTTATATTTGCGATTGTTTTATTTATTTTATCGATTTCCGTCTCTGAAAATCCCGAATCTTGATCCGATTTCGCTGTTTTCTTTGCCCATTTTTTTTTCTTTTTGCGCTTTTCAAATTGATAACCATTTTGATCATAATTCTCAGAAATATATCCAAAATCCCTATTTCCCGAATTCCAGTTAGGTTGTGAATAATCATACATCCCATAATGCGTCGGGTAATTAAAGGAAATGTAGTAATCATTATAATATCGTTCATAATCATTATAATGAAAATTGTTATTGAAATGGGGACCCTGATAATCATTGTGTTTATTAAAGAGTTTCTTATTCCGCGGAACACTATCATCTCTAATTGCATGGTTTTTTTCTTTGATTTTTTTAGTTTTTCAATCTCCCCTTTTAATTTCTCGATTAGCTCTTTGTTTTGCTTACTTGATTCTATAATGTTCTCATAAAGATCTTTGTTTTCTTTATTTATTGCGTTAATTTCCTCAAACTTTGATTCATTATACGCACTTTCCATAAGTTTTGCTAACTCGCATGCCTCCTTGAAGGACCTGGGCGCATTTTTACGAACATCTAGTGCAATATCCTGTCGAATTGAATTTAAAAAATTCGACATTTTTAAGATTTCGATAAAATTTTCTTCCTTATTATCCACATTTTCGCCTGCGCTTTCGATATAAGATTTTACACCCTTTTTAAACTCCAAAATGAAATCCTCTATCGTTTGACTTGCGGCCTGTTTTAAATTTAGGAAATTGCTCTGAGCATTAAGGAAGCTTAGTTTTGTACCAAATAACTCCACCAAATTATTTTTAAATAAATTATAATTGGTCTCGTTATATTTTTCAATCTGTTTACTTAAAATATGTTTTGCGTCCCCAGTAATTTTAGCCTTTAAAATTAATAATTTAGTTTCTTCCTGTATATCTGTCGAATTCAAAATATTATCAAATTCCTCTAAGAAAAATATAATGTTTTTGTTCTTTTTATTGTCAAATGGTGACACTAACTTAATACGTGTATCTATATCCAGCGTCTGAGTCATTTTTAACAAATATTAGTAATCAATGTATACTTTTTCAAAATATCAATTCAAAATAGATCCTATACCTCTTAAAATAATATTTTGCATCTCATACTATTTTCTCTATATTACAACATATGTATGAAAATATTCTAAATTGCATAAATACATAAAAACAACAACACTAAAATTTAAAAAAATTTCTTAGGAGATGAAGTTGTTTTGTAGATTATTCTTTTACACACATAAATACCCCTAAAATGTTTATAATACATGTATATATAAAAAACAACATAATTTCATTTAACAGAAGAATATCTGTCTTTTTCTACAGAAACAATAATCTTATTTCTTTTTTTTAAATATGTAAATATTGTACTACTACTTCGTAGTACGACTCATAAATTTTCTTTTGTATCAAGGTGATACAATTTCAAAAATCATGATCTATTGACATTTCAATCATTTTTATACCAGACATATTATCAAATTTTACTTCTTCTTATTATTATTTATACAGTATATAAAAATTTTATTTTTACAAATGTGTCATCTGTGATGTGAATGCCATTATTTCTCAATGGTAACTGAGATCCAACCAAAAGAGAAAAGAGAGAAAAAAAAATTGTAATTCCTAAATTTACCTATTATAAATCCCAGAATTATTTTTTTCATTTCCTTTTTTTTTTTTTTTTTTTTTTTTTTTTTTTTTTTTTTTTTTTAATTGCTAACATATATTATTCATTTTATTTATTTAAATTATTATATAATAATAAAATTAATTTTAATAAAATTTTAATCAATTAAACTTACATACCTACAATATCTTTAAAATTGTGACATTAAAATAATACTTAAATTTATTTTCCTTTATTATTATTATTTCTAATGACCTCAGATGAACGTTCCTGAGACATAGCACCATTTTACTATGAAGGGGGGATGCTGGACAGATAATTACACCTGTTTATTTTCTATTTAATTTACATCCAAAATTGTTAATTGGTCCAAATCATCCAAGCAACCTCATAGCAAATTGGTATATAGTTCTATATACCTTAGATAAATTCAAATAATATAAGTGATCGTAATTACATAATTCTAGTAGAAGAGCAACGCGAAGCATTAATAAAATTAAATTATAATTCGCGTCAAAATGTAATTATTAAATTTAAATAATTACGAATAAAATTAAGAGTTTGCGTTGTGAATTATTTAGACGAACTCTTCCACTTATGAATTAAACTAAAATTTAAGCTGTAAAAATAAATTGACACACCTTAAACATTATCAATTAAATAATTACAGAAACTTTTTAAAACTTGATTAAATATTTTATTTACATTGAACACAACTATATACAGAAAAACATAATATTAATTCAAAAAATAGAAAGCAACACTTTTGTTTGCTTCTCATTATTTTATGTATATTTAATCTTTAAAAAAAAGACAATATTTCATTTACTCTAATTATTATATTTGTTTCTTTTTGCTAAAAGAATAATTCTCTTTCATTTTTTTAATTACCTTAATTTTATTTAATTATCGGTTTTGTCGGATCTCAGATTACTCTCTACCGTAAAATATCAGAAAAGTATATTTATCATTTTTCATATGATTTTAAGTGGTAAAAGAAAAAGTTTAAAGTAGCACCTTTTTTAATATACGGGATGGTGGCCTTTATTCATCAAATTCAGAGTTGTCGCGTTGCTTAGGATCATGTCCATACACTATGACGCAAAAGTTTAGACAATGACGTCATTCAGCTTTAAAATGTAGAATTATGACGTCAGAATTACAAAAACCTGTAAATATATTCAAAAACTGATTTAAAATGCTATGTACAAAAGACAGTCGTTTTATTTGCTATAATACTAATTTTTTTCATAAAAATTCAAATGTGCTTGTCGCAAAAGTTTAGACACTATTCTAAATTTCTTTGAATATTCGCTGGCATATGCAAATTTAGAATCGATGATGTCACAAATTTGGAGTACTTAAGTTCTGCAAACGATTGCGCTTCATAGTCGACATGCCGAGAGCTAAAGAAATTCAAGTGAATGAGGTTTCAAGGATTTGGCAGTTGAAAGGTGAAGGGAAGAGCGTTTCTGAAATTTCTGCTATTATTAATAGGTCAAAAAAATCTATTTATCGAGTTTTATCGAGTGGTTCCGAATATAAAGCAAAATGTCGGTCTGGGAGGCCACGTGTGACAAATGTACGAGAGGATCGCCTGATACAAAGACTAGCGAGTACTCAACAAATGAGCGTACGTGGAGTTCAAAGCTCATCGGGACTCTCTGTATCAAAGGATACGATTCGTAGACGAATTTTGGAAAAAGGAACAATCGTTTATAGCAAAATGCAGAAGAAACCAGCTCTGAAACCACATCATAAGTTACAAAGACTTATGTGGGCTCGAAAGCATATGTCATATGGAGAGAAATGGCAGTCAGTCATATTTAGCGATGAAAAAAAGTGGAATCTGGATGGTCCAGATGGTTGTTTATCGTATTGGCATGACTTGCGGAAGGAACCTCGACGTTTTTTTAGTCGCAGACAAGGAGGGGGCTCGGTGATGGTTTGGGCAGCCTTTTGCTATAATGGACAAGTATCTCTGACCTTCACCAGTGGTCGTCAAACTTCACAGCATTATACACAGACATTAGAAGAAAACCTACTGCCATTTGCTGAGCTTCTAGGGGGTCCTCAGTGGGAATTTCAGCAAGACAATACTTCAATTCACACTGCAAAACATTCAAAATCTTGGTTTAATTCCCATAATATAAGAGTTCTCGACTGGCCAGCATGTAGCCCAGATCTTAACCCTATAGAAAACCTTTGGAGCATCATGTGTCGCAAAGTTTATAGCAACGCTAGACAATACTATTCTGAAAAGGAACTTAAGACATCTATTGAGAATGCATGGTACGATATCGATCCACAAACTATGCAAGATTTAGTTTCTTCCATGCAATCTCGTGTATATGACGTAATACATAAGCATGGATGCGCAACCAGGTTTTAAAAATTGTTTATTTCGATTTTATTTAATTTGTGTCTAAACTTTTGAGACAGCAGTTTATTTTTGTTACCATTTAATTTATTGCAATATGCACAATTCCACTTTTCTTTGTTATAAATATTGTTTATATGTACAGCACATTAATTTCAAGCAGTGATTTGAAAATTGAATAAATATTTTTCAAAATATGTAAGAATTTCTTCATTGTCTAAACTTTTGCGTCATAGTGTATGACATCCGGAATTCGCTTCGTATCAGAGCGGCAACATCGGGATGGCAGGATGCATAGCTACGGACCTCTGTAGAACAATCTTCTTTATTTTAACATCAGGAAGACATCCTCAATTTGGCTTGCTTAGGCTCACTCCGATATGTACATCAGGAAGACATCCTCAATTAGGCTTGATTTGGCTCACTCCGATATGTACATCAGGAAGACATCCTCAATTAGGCTTGATTAGGCTCACTCCGATATGACCATCTCGCCTGGGCATTACTAGGGCTTTTTGGATTCATTGCACGGGCTTTCAGGAGAGCTCCTGCGTCCTCTACATCTTTTTTCAGACTCCCTTTTTCAAACCTTATTCTTCTTGCACACCAACTCCTGCAGTGGGTGGAACTATTTGTCTAGTCCACTGTTATTGGATGTGAGAAGATTTTTCATTATTCTTCGATAGGCCTATTAGCTAACAGTCTGCAAATGGCCCCTTACATATACTTTAATATTATTATCTGCCTTAAAGTTTGGGTGGTCTGAAAAGCCATAAATTTATCCCAACACTTTTATTGAGGCCATAAATTTATTCCAACGTTTTTATTATTTTACGATTTCTAATTATACACCACTTTCCATTGGCTTGTCATAAAACGACACCATGGCGTCTGGCTATTGTTGTATCTGAGATCCGAACTCTATTCAACATTATACATTCATTTTACAATACAACAATTTTTTAAAAATATATATTTAATATTTAAAATCAACTTAATAATTTTTGTATGAACTTACACTCTTATTTTACTTAAATATATAAACATTATAATTTTACACTCATAATTATATTTTATAAAAAAATATTTATACAAACAGAAATAACCAATTACGCAATTTTACTTTGATTTAACCAACATGGTGCGGGAACATATCATAGTTATATGTTGCCCAGCAGTCACTTTCAAATTCAGTGCTAAAAGGTACATAAAAATCAATTATCAAAAGTTTAAAAACTCAGCCGTCTTATCTATTTTATAGTATTTGATTTTTGTTATTTTTTAACTTTAACAATTTATGATTTGCAAAACATCCTGAGATGATGGTTAAAAATTAAGGTAATTCTCAGATTCAGTGCTAAAAAATACATAAAAGTTAAAAAACACAACCATCGCAGTCTTGTGTTATCTAATCTAAAACTTTTTCTTAAACTTCTTGGCAGTAATCTATCCGAAATTTTTTGTGTTATCCTGTAAAATAAGTATGAATGGTAACCACCAAAAATCATAATAATATTAGATTGTCATCGGATTTACATCAGTATACATGTAAAATATAATCTCGATCGGACATTTGAAACTTGAAAGTGAGTTAAATTTCGACTACAAATTTTGAACTGGGAAAACATACATACGATCATTGAAGTTAAATAAAATAACATAATAATTGTTAAAAGAAATAGTCTCAAATCCTTACAAAATAAAACATACGTTAAAATATAATAATTTTAACCAATCTGAAACTTAATAAAAGTTAACTCAATCATAACACTTTACTATTTTTTTCAAAGCGCAGATACACATGAAAAGTTCTTCGAATACTTTAAGCACTTAGGATATGACCCCTCAAAGAATGGCCAAACTCATTTGTGTTCAGATGCAGAAAAGTGGTATAAGTCATGCATATTTAAAGTTTCATAACTCAGTCAATTTTAGTGTCATATGAACGGGACTTTTTTTGTCTGTCTTGTCAGTGTAATGGGAAAATTTCACTAAATATAACTTATAGCACCGGGGGCTGTATAAACACTTAAATTTCGTAATTTTTTAAGAAATGTTTTTATTGACCCAAATCGCTTTTAAAATATTTCTTTGCCTCAAATGAAAACATTTTTGTAATATTTAAACTATGTGTATGACTAACGGTTTAGGAATTAGCCATTGGACACCGTTGAGAGTAGACACCCTGTATATACATAAGAAACATTTTTGTTGTAAGATATTTTTTATCAACATTTGCTAATCTTATGATAATTTCAAAGGAGCAAGTTTTTTTTAAGTTATATTTATATTTTAATATTAAATAACACACAATTGATAGCTTTGCAATTTAAAATTTGTTTGTTATTTAAATTAAAGGGATCATATAATATATATGTATTTTAAGAACAGAGAAAAATATTGAGATCCTTATTAAGACTCTGAAGTATTTGTTTACAAAGATTGTATTTGAGATCAGGATTGCCACTTGTTTCGGCAATCAAATTTCTCGCGCTTTCCTAAGCAAAAAATTAAATTTTCCCTGAGTAATTCCTCTGAGAATTTTCAAAATTTCAATGGATAAATTTCGCAAAGTACCAAAATTTAGTAGCCAGTTTACCCGGGGAAAATTGCCCATTTAACCCGGGGTTTTTTAATAAAACCCGCCCGGGCTGGGTTTTTAACAAAAAACCCGGGTTTTTTACAACCCTGAATAGAGTCCCTACGTGAATTGGGGACTTGAAATTTCGAATACTTATAGCTGAACGCCTCAGATCACACGCCAAAATAATAAATTTCGAAAAAGTTTTATATTTAACCCTTTGGACTCCAGCTTGTGTGTTTTAATCAATTCTTTTTAACAGAGCCCCTAAATGTTTTGGAGACTTGAAATTTTGTATACTTATAGATGGAAACTTCAGATCACACGACAGATAATAAATTTAGAAAAAAGTTTCATATTTAACCCTTTGGACTCCAGCTTGTGTATTTTAAGCAATTCTTTCTACCTGAGCCCATAATTAAATTGGAGATTTGAAATTTTGCATACTTATAGCAGAAGACCTGAGGCCAGGCGACAGATCATAAAATCTTGAAAAAGTCTTACATTTAACCCTTTGAGCTCCCACATATATATTTTAAGCAATTCTTTCTAAATGAGCCCCATAATTAAGTTGGAGACATGAAATTTTGCATACTTATAGCAGGACACCTGAGACCACACGACAAATAGTTTTTTTTTTCTTCCGAAAAAGTTTTATATTTAACCCTTTGGACTACAGCTTGTGTTTTTTAATCAATTCTTTCTAACTGAGCCCCTAATTAAATTGGAGACATGAAATTTTGCATACTTATAGCTGAACGCGTCAGATCATAAGACAAAATATGAATTTTTGAAAAAGTCTTATAATTAACCCTTTGGGCTTCAACTTCTGTATTATAAGCACTTATTTCTAACTGGGCCCTAATTAAGCTGGGGATATGAAATTTTGCATACCTATAGCAGAACACTTGTGATTACACGACAAATAATAAATTTTTGAAAAAGTCTTATATTATTGACTCCTCTGGGCTCTAACTTGTGTTTTTTAAGCATTTTTTCTTACTTAGCCGCTAATTAAGCTACAGCGAGCTAGTTTCACTTGAAGGCTCCGGGAGGGGGGGGGTCAATTTTTCCCCAAACCCCTCCTCTGATATATCATTTGACGACCCTTCGGCCATTCATTCATTTTATGCACAATAGCCTTTCATATTTTATTTCCACTTGGCCAAGAGGGCTTTCCTATTTTAAGGTTTATGGGTCCAATTTCCTCGATTAATATAAGTGCGAATAGGTTCTAAAACGGAGTTTTGTCGGGCAGACGTTTGTTTAGAATAGAGTGCACTCCCTAGTTGAGAATTGTGGAGCTAACAGATTTTGCAAAAGGATAGTGTTTTGAAAGAAATATTAAACGAAACCCTCTATGCGATCTGTGATCACACTTACCCACTTGTTGTACTATTTTTTTTTTCATAATCATTGCTGAGCATGATATAATTTCAGTATTTTATTTTGTGGCAACATTGATTTGAGAAAAACCTTTAATTTCATTTATAAAAGCAATGCTGATTTAATTTTTAATTAACTGCAATTTTTAATCCAAAACATTTTTAACGAAATGTTAGTGTGCTATGTCAGAAGCTGGTTCAAAAACTTTTCTAATGATACCTCATTCATCGTTTTGTAAATGCATAGAAAAAAGGATGTTTGACAACAGAAATAATATATATGATCTCGTCTTAGCTAATGCGGTTAAAAACTTTAAAAATTTAAATATTTACAAGAATAAGTATAATTAAGTTTTCCATAAAACATAATTTATTTCCAGTGTCACTTCTCAATGTTAATTTAACATAGAAAACCGTATGGAGATCATAACTTTTTCATTTTTTTCTTCCCACCTTTTTGTCCCTGATGCCACTCATTTTTTTTCTTTACTAATTCTAAGTATTACTTTACTAATTCTAATGTAAATTTAAAGTGTGAAAATGTTTGCCTGATGTGAGGGTCAAAACGGATGATAAAATGCCTTTGCATATGGGTGAATGATGACTCAGAGAGTAACATGGTCTAATTTTTATTTACATTTTACAAATATTTTTCTTAATAATTCCAAATTTCGTTTTTTTTTCATTGAGAATCAACGGACATTTTCCAATAAAATTTAACTTTTTTTTTTCATTGTTGCCAATAATTCAAAAGCCGCACTAATAATTTGTCTATTTTTAGTTGAATGATTTTCATGTGAAAAATTACTGAAATAGTTTTTTTTTAAGAATTAAAAAGAAGTTGAATATGGCGTCATAGTAGAAATAAAAATGACATTTTCAAACAGATTTTTTACGTTCAGATTGGAAGTTTTTGCCCAAAGTACAGCAACTTGCATTACTGCACTGGTGAAAGATTTTGAATTATACATAAGTAAATTGCATCACAAATTGTGATACGATACCGCATGAATCAAAGCCTGATAATGGTACCCTCCATTAATTTTGAAATGTGTTCGTCTGAATGCAGTAGTTATTAAAAAACTTGACATATTAAACAAAAACCTAATTTGAAGAACAAATTAAAAAAACAAAATTTATTTCCTACATTGTTTAAGCCCGAGAAGGGAGAGATATTAAGATATTTCATTCAATTCGTTCTACATTTAATGCTAAATTTTTGTAACAAATAAGTTAAACCAATTGAACATTAAAAAATAAAAATAAAATTCATACAACATGATACTTTAAACACCCTAAAAACTTAGATTCTGTTCTGTTTAGATTCTGACTTTTTTAAAGTTTTGTATTTTGCATACATCTTATCATTTTATGTACAGTCATCATAAAAATAATACAAAAATCTGCAATGCAAATATTTAAAACAGAAAAATTGAAAACGTCTAAGATTTATTTCGATTTCATTTGAACAGAATCTAAGTTTTTAAGGTGTTTAAAGTATCATGTTGTATGAATTTTATTTTTATTTTTTAATGTTCAATTGGTTTAACTTATTTGTTACAAAAATTTAACATTAAATGTAGAACGAATTGAATGAAATATCTTAATATCTCTCCCTTCTCGGGCTTAAACAATGTAGGAAATAAATTTTGTTTTTTTAATTTGTTCTTCAAATTAGGTTTTTGTTTAATAAATATATTGTTGTTGTTGTTTTCATTTGAACTGAGCTGAACTATTAAAAACATTAAATTCAATATATATTTTATATATATTATTGCCAAAGTTATATTAAAATAAACTTTTGATTGTATTAACTATTTATGTTTGATTCCTCTTCCGCAATTGAACATTTTCTAAATATTGTAAAATTAATTTATCAGAATTCATCGTGTATACTTTGAAGTTTTCACAGAGTCTGCTTGATTAGCTACAGAAAAGTTATGTTCTGGTTCTGGGGCTAGTCAAGCTTTAAGAACACACAAATATTTCTGAAGTTAATCAAAAGATTTCTCTACCTTGAGCATTTCCCGGCTCTTTCATCAAACAACTGAAATGAGTCTTTCAGACACAGAACTTATCAATTCCTAGAGGTCTGAATAATATTTAGATTTTTAAGCATAAAATTGAAAACATCAGTGGTTTCATGCTAAAGGGTAGAATTAGAATTATATACTTAAATTAAATTTTTGATAACTCTGTTTAAATTTAGAAAAGCTTTCCGTTTAGAAAAGTTAACTGTTTCAGAAAGAAAACTTATATGTAAATACTGTTTTTGTTGTGTTTAAAGAAATAGTGAAGCATTATTATGAAATAATTATCGTAATTATTAACTAAAAGGTTAAAAATAATTAACTTACTAGAAAACATGAATCTTGCTTTTTCTGAATTTAGTGTCGCCCCCGATGAAAAGAAAAAATATATAGTATATATATATGGATAGTACAAAGCATAATTCAGTTTGAAGACATAAAACACACGCTTTTATTTTATATAAAATGACGTCATTCGCATCCGCTGTAGAATTCCATATTTACGATCCAGTCTTAAACAACATGTGCAGAAAAGTATCCATATGACGTCATTATCGCAGACTCCGAGGCTAACGAAAAAGACAGGCTACCGCGGTGCATCCCACGTGTCTTTTTTTACAGACCGGTAGAGTGACGTGATGCTATTTTCACACACCTTCATTGGTGCATTCGAGCATCACGTGACACCAGCGACCTATAAAAAAAGACACGTGAAATACACCGCGGTAGCCTGTCTTTCTCGTTAGCCTCGCGCAGACTCGAGGCTAACAAAAAAGACAGGCTACCGCGATGCGTCCCAAGTGTCTTTTTTTTACAGACCGCTAGAGTGACGTGATGCTCTTTTCGTCCACCTGCATTGGTGCATTCGAGCATCACGTGACTTCAGCGATCTAATTTGGAGCATTTTCTTTTAGCCATCTTATAACGTACACTGTAAAAAAAAACGGACTGAAAAACGGAAATACTACTGGCAATCTAGACGCCAGAACTATTTCCGTTTTTTTTACGGGAATTTTTACCCATAAATTACAGAAAAATTTCCGTTTTTAATCAGAAAAACGGAAAATTTTCTGTAACTTATGGGTAAAAATTCCCGTAAAAAAACGTAAATAGTACTGGCGTCTAGATTGCCAGTAGTATTTGCGCTTCTTAGTCCGTTTTTTTTTTTACAGTGTACGTAGATAAGCGAAGTAAAAGTTTGCAAAGAAATACTCGTATCAACCAATCTATCATCTCTTTCTACAATTAGCCTACTACTATTTTTTCTTAAAGTTGTGAACATCTTTTTGTAACACTCTGTATACAGATGTGAGCAGTACCGGGTACAAAATTTATGCATATAATACAATATGCATGAAGTTTAGTGCTAGCCACTTCCACATGATTCACAAAAAAATCTATAGATGGATAGAAGGGGGGGGGGCAGAATTATTCTTGTCCCGGGGTCCCCCATAGCCTAAGTCGGGCCCTGAATATTTACAAAATAAATACTCGTTTGCCAAAAATCCATTTCAAATTTTAAAACCAATATCTTCATCTAGACAGTCACACACTACCCCCTCTTCTTCATTGCAGGCTAGTAAATCATGGATAATGTAGTTGTACCATTTGAAGACATCATCCGGTTGATTTTGCCACTGTTCACCATACATTACCTTCAAAAGTTTGTCAAAATCTTTTTTTCCTTTTCAACTGATATGGCGTGGCTAAAGAGGAAGAGATTCTAAAACAATCCTTTGAACACGGGTAATAGTAACTCCCTTTTTAAGAAGATTTACTCCAGATTCTTCACTTAGATCTTGAAATATATAATTCTGGAAGCCTTTAACCTTAACAGTTCTCTCATTTTTCTCTAAAACAATCCGTTTCGATTGTAATATGTATGGTAGGTTTTGAAAGTACGCATTAAGTGACAACTGTGATTGGCAGCAGAGTTGTATAATATAGACGCGCGCGGGCAAGCCGTGCGCGGAAAATTTTCCGCAAAATTCGGAACTTTGGAAAAAAAAAACGTAATTCTTGTTCCTGTAACTTAAAAAAAAAAAAAAAAAAACCGTATTTCCCCCAATTTTATGTATGATTTATTCCTTGTTTGCCAGGGGTGATTCTGTTCTGAATTTTCCGAAAATTTAAGGCATTCGGTTCCGAAAATTTTAAAAAATCGGCCACCTGCCCGAAAATTCAGGCATTAAAAATATCACTTAAAAATATTGCGAATTTCGTCAAATTTTCGCCGAAAAAAAAACAATTTCGTCAATCGCTCGCAGAAAAAAATCACTCCTTTCGTCGCGGAAATAACGCGAATTTCGTCAAAGGACCGCGGAAAAAAACTGTAATTTCTTCAAAGGATTCTGAAAAAAAAAAAAAAGAATTTCGTCAAAAAATCGCAGAAAAAACGCAAATTTCGTCAAAGGAGCGCTGAAAAAAACGAATTTCGTAAAAGCATAGCGGAAAAAGCCCGAATTTTGTCAAAGGATCGCGAAAAAACGCAAATGTTGTAAAAGTATCGCGGAAAAATTAATTTCCGCGATAGGATCGCGAAAGAAACACGAATTTCGACAAAGGGTCGCGAGATAAGCGCGAATTCTGTCAAAGGATCGCGAAAAAAACCACTAATTTAGTGAAAAGATCACTGAAAAAACGCGAATTTCGTCAAAAGATTGCGAAAAAACGCGAATTTAGTCAAAAGATCGCGAAACAAACAGCAAATTTCGTCAAAGCACCGGAAAAACACGCAGATTTCGTCGAAAGGTCGCGAAAATTACACGAAATCCGTCAAAAGATTGAGAAAATTCCCGTTTTCTTCGCAAAGGATCTCTAGTTTCGTGCAAAAACGAACAAAACGCGGTCAAAAGATAGAAAAAAAAACCCTGTAAATTTATTCAAAAGATAGCAAGTTTTGTCAGAAGATCGCGAAAAACACGCAAGTTTTGTCAGAAGATCGCGAAAAACACGCGAATTTCGTCAGAAGATCGCGAAAAACACTCGAATTTCGTCCGAAGATCGCGAAAAGCACTCGAATTTCGTCCAAAGGTCGCGAAAAGCACTCGAATTTCGTCCAAAGGTCGCGAAAAGCACTCGAATTTCGTCCAGAGGTCGCGAAAAGCACTCGAATTTCGTCCAGAGGTCGCGAAAAGCACTCGAATTTCGTCCAGAGGTCGCGAAAAGCACTCGAATTTCGTCCAGAGGTCGCGAAAAGCACTCGAATTTCGTCCAGAGGTCGCGAAAAGCACTCGAATTTCGTCCAGAGGTCGCGAAAAGCACTCGAATTTCGTCCAGAGGTCGCGAAAAGCACTCGAATTTCGTCCAGAGGTCGCGAAAAGCACTCGAATTTCGTCCAGAGGTCGCGAAAAGCACTCGAATTTCGTCCAGAGGTCGCGAAAAGCACTCGAATTTCGTCCAGAGGTCGCGAAAAGCACTCGAATTTCGTCCAGAGGTCGCGAAAAGCACTCGAATTTCGTCCAGAGGTCGCGAAAAGCACTCGAATTTCGTCCAGAGGTCGCGAAAAGCACTCGAATTTCGTCCAGAGGTCGCGAAAAGCACTCGAATTTCGTCCAGAGGTCGCGAAAAGCACTCGAATTTCGTCCAGAGGTCGCGAAAAGCACTCGAATTTCGTCCAGAGGTCGCGAAAAGCACTCGAATTTCGTCCAGAGGTCGCGAAAAGCACTCGAATTTCGTCCAGAGGTCGCGAAAAGCACTCGAATTTCGTCCAGAGGTCGCGAAAAGCACTCGAATTTCGTCCAGAGGTCGCGAAAAGCACTCGAATTTCGTCCAGAGGTCGCGAAAAGCACTCGAATTTCGTCCAGAGGTCGCGAAAAGCACTCGAATTTCGTCCAGAGGTCGCGAAAAGCACTCGAATTTCGTCCAGAGGTCGCGAAAAGCACTCGAATTTCGTCCAGAGGTCGCGAAAAGCACTCGAATTTCGTCCAGAGGTCGCGAAAAGCACTCGAATTTCGTCCAGAGGTCGCGAAAAGCACTCGAATTTCGTCCAGAGGTCGCGAAAAGCACTCGAATTTCGTCCAGAGGTCGCGAAAAGCACTCGAATTTCGTCCAGAGGTCGCGAAAAGCACTCGAATTTCGTCCAGAGGTCGCGAAAAGCACTCGAATTTCGTCCAGAGGTCGCGAAAAGCACTCGAATTTCGTCCAGAGGTCGCGAAAAGCACTCGAATTTCGTCCAGAGGTCGCGAAAAGCACTCGAATTTCGTCCAGAGGTCGCGAAAAGCACTCGAATTTCGTCCAGAGGTCGCGAAAAGCACTCGAATTTCGTCCAGAGGTCGCGAAAAGCACTCGAATTTCGTCCAGAGGTCGCGAAAAGCACTCGAATTTCGCCCAGAGGTCGCGAAAAGCACTCGAATTTCGCCCAGAGGTCGCGAAAAGCACTCGAATTTCGCCCAGAGGTCGCGAAAAGCACTCGAATTTCGCCCAGAGGTCGCGAAAAGCACTCGAATTTCGCCCAGAGGTCGCGAAAAGCACTCGAATTTCGCCCAGAGTTCGCGAAAAGCACTCGAATTTCGTCCAGAGGTCGCGAAAAGCACTCGAATTTCGTCCAGAGGTCGCGAAAAGCACTCGAATTTCGTCCAGAGGTCGCGAAAAGCACTCGAATTTCGTCCAGAGGTCGCGAAAAGCACTCGAATTTCGGTAAGAGATTGCGAAAAACACTCGAATTTCGGTAAGAGATCGTGAAATCACGTGAATTTTGTCAAAAGATCGCGAAAAACACGCTAATTTCGTGAAATGGTTGCGAAGGTTTCGTTTATTTTATTTTGTGATTTGCTGAATTTAGGTCCTTAAAGGTTCCTTTTTATGCGAAATATACGGGGTTTTTTTGCAGCCTTTTATTTGAAAAAAATGGTCCCCTTTTACCATTTTTACTACAAAAGTTGAGTGGGAATCCTGCATGTTGTATTCATAGGCTTTTCTTTGATTAGTTAAAATTACTGCTCTAAAATAATATTTTTTAAAGCCAAATAAACTGTTAAAATAGCAATTAAAGCCTTTGTGCAGGAATATTGAAATGCAGTAAACCAACGTTTAAAATGCACAAATAATGCGTGAAAAAGCAGCAAACAGCTGTTTCGAATCTACAGCGAGATTCTTCTTCAGTGCAAGAGAGGGAAAAAAGGAACATCGTGCTAGAAAAAGCAAGGCTGAGCAAAATGATAGACAGAGACGCGCTGCCTTATATACCCCATGCGGGTAGCGAAAGCGCCAGAAACAACCAATGAGAGAGAAGCAGTGGAAACGACTGGGTGGACAAGTAGCGACATCTACCGGAAAAGGAGAGAAAATGAAACCAAAAAAGAGAAAATTAAATTAATGCTTTCCAAATACTTGGAAAATCTGGAGTACTAGATAAGTCATTGACTAAAGAGTGAGAATTTTTAATGATGTGGTAAGCTTCCCAAAAATCAAGATCAAGGTTAGAAGAACATTTTTGGATAATGGTGGCTGAGGAAAAATCGAACCTATGTTGAGAAGACCAAGAATGTTGAGCAACAGAAGAACGTTTGAGCTCCTGATTTTTAACATAACCTTCATGCTCAAACACCCCATTGATCGTCTAGATAACTGGGGTATTTACCAAATCTCTTGCCAATGTGGCCTTTCTTATATTGGCCAGACTAAACGTGCTCTTAGATTTCGTTTAAAAGAGCATGAAGGTTATGTTAAAAATCAGGAGCTCAAACGTTCTTCTATTGCTCAACATTCTTGGTCTTCTCAACATAGGTTCGATTTTTCCTCAGCCACCATTATCCAAAAATGTTCTTCTAACCTTGATCTTGATTTTTGGGAAGCTTACCACATCATTAAAAATTCTCACTCTTTAGTCAATGACTAATCTAGTACTCCAGATTTTCCAAGTATTTGGAAAGCATTAATTTAATTTTCTCTTTTTTGGTTTCATTTTCTCTCCTTTTCCGGTAGATGTCGCTACTTGTCCACCCAGTCGTTTCCACTGCTTCTCTCTCATTGGTTGTTTCTGGCGCTTTCGCTACCCGCATGGGGTATATAAGGCAGCGCGTCTCTGTCTATCATTTTGCTCAGCCTTGCTTTTTCTAGCACGCTGTTCCTTTTTTCCCTCTCTTGCACTGAAGAAGAATCTCGGTGTAGATTCGAAACAGCTGTTTGCTGCTTTTTCACGCATTATTTGTGCATTTTAAACGTTGGTTTACTGCATTCCAAATAAACTGATTTTATTTTCTTCCTGCTGTTAATTTTTTATTATTGCAATCTGTATCAAATGTCGTTTAGAATGCCCAGAATTAGCAAAATGTGTGGAGAAATTTTATCTGAGTAATTATTCTTTCAAATGTGAAAATATTTTCAAGATAGCAAACATTTTAATATTTAAGGAGTTTATTAGCATTAGAATTTCAGTCTGCTTCAAAAACAGAATTTTAATTTTATTGCTACAAAATCAGATTTTTGCTGCTCCAAAATCAGATTTCTGCTTCTCCAAAAATGGATTTTACTGCTCAAAAATCAGATTTTTGCTGCTCCAAAGGTGCTCCAAAATGGCTTTAGTGGCACTTTCATCCCTGCATCAGTCTCTTTAATGATAATACCTAAGAATAGACCTCTCTTTATAAAATGCGATTCAGTTGTTTCAGAAGCAATGCCGTATTATTTCTGTGAACTCAGTGACAGGCATTTTGTGAGAAGAGGTTACAATATTAAGGATTGGGCTGTTTCTAAATGCATTGACAAAATAATTGATAAGAATTCACCTTTTCTTATCATGGATTTTTAGCTTTATTATTTAACTAAAATAATTATTCTTTAATTAACACTAGAACTACCGATGTTAAATATATACCTAGTTTTACCGCACCCGTCAAATTGACGGATTTTTGATAATGGCTTTCATTGTAACTTTTGACTTAGTTAATAAAAATAAAAGAATACAATCTAACAAAAACAACATTTAATATAATAATTCATTAATTATTTATATAAAAAAAAACAGTTTCTATTTGCATTTATAGTGTACCACATTTGACGCGTATGAAATAACTATGAGGCACATATATTTTACAAGTACATGATATCTTGGATGAACACTTGCCACTTAGTTAATCTCTGTAATAATAGCCTAAGTCATGTGACTGTCATCAATAGTTCCGGGCTGACAGCTTCGCTTTTTATATGCTAGGTCACCATTTTTAGGTAGATTTCGTATGAAATACTACCTATTGGGATCGTTCCTATGTTGGAATTTCTGAAAAATTTTTGCAGATCTACACCGATCATGACCCCTAGAACCCAAAACCACCCTCAGTAAAAAACTTTATATATCTATCTATCTATCTATCTATCTATATATATCACTTTCTTCTGGACACGATAACTTTCGTAATTCTGCACCAATCTCTTCCAAACTGATACATAAAATCAATGGGCATAAAATCTCGGTCAAGTTCGTTAATGGGCAAAATCGGACCAAGGGGAGGGAAATAGGGAGGGGTTTTGTGAAAACAGAAAACCCCCCATAACTTCTTAATTTTTGTACATATCAAATCAGTTTAAAGTTTTTATTACTTCTAAAAATAGGGCCAAAAATTTATGTATCACAGATTTTTGATAAAGTTAAAAATGGGCTCAAGGGGCACAAAAAATAGGGTTTTTGTGACAAAAAAATTCATAACTTCGTCAATTCTCAAGATATCAAATTCAATTAATTTTATTATAAATCTCCTTAACATTATCTAAAACTTTTATATTCACAAGTTTTTGATAGGAACAATTCGTACCGCAAAAAAAAAATTAAAAACGAAAACAAAAAGGGCGTTTGAAGAAGAAAAAAATCCATAACTTCGTCAATTCTCAAGATATCAAATCCAATTAATTTTATCATGAATCTCCTTAACATTATCTACAACTTTTATATTCACAAGTTTTTGATAGGACCAATTCGTACCGCAAAAAAAATTAAAAACGAAAACAAAAAGGTGGTTTGAAGAAGAAAAAAATCCATAACTCCGCCAATTCAAAAGATATAAAATCCCCATGAATTTATCATATATCTTCTTAATATTGTCTACAACATCTATATAGACGAGTTTTGGATAGGACCAATTCTTAGAGCAAAAACAAATTAAAAACACATACCGATTGAGGTAAAAAATGATCTTAGTAAGGGTGTTTTCAAATCCAAACTGCTTATTTTCTGACTCATTTTACAATTCATTTTTGCTCTCAAAGGCTTCCAATTGGTACGTTTTCTTACTCAGAAACTATATAATGTACCGTAATTGTCGATTTTCTGATAGGGGCAGAATATATTTTTTTAAATGCTGTTAAAAAGGGCATTTTGAACCGCATTTACCGAAGCGGATTGTGTTGGAAAAATCATTGTATTAAGGATGCGCTTAAATCCAAACTGCTTATTTTCTGACTGGTTTTTAAATTCATTTTTGCTCTCAAACGCATTTAATTGGTAGATTCGCTTATTCAGAAACTATATAATGTACCGTAATAATCGATTTTTAGATAGAGGAAGAATATATTTCAAAAAATTATGTCAAAGTGGGCATTTTGAACGGAATTTCCCGAAGCGATTGTGTTAGAAACGAAAAATATTGTCCTTCTGAGAAAATAATTGTTTATATATCAAGTTTTAATTAATTGAACAAAAAATAAAAACACAGGTCGCTTATAAATCTCTTCAAAAATCACGTCCGCAAGTTTCATATTTTTTTTTTTAATTAAAAATGAATCTGCAATTATGCCAGAAAATTTCGAGTTGTTGAGCATGGAAAAGTATTTTTTTGAATACCGCCCTAAAATGATTCTGATAAAACCAGCTATTATATGAAAATGAAATAAAAACTCGTCAAGAGCGGCCAGATAAAATTGTTAAAGTGGATTTATCTATAATCATGATTTAGTTTTTGTTTGTGAAATTAGTATATTTGACTTCGAAATCTACCTCTGCCTGTAGGCCGGGCCGGCAGGGATTTTTTACATTTTAGGTAGATTTCGTAAGAAAAACTACCTATTGCAGTCGTTACCATGGTGCGACTTTTCAAAAATTCCTTCATAACATTTCATTATATGACCCCAGGAACCCAAAACCACCCCCACCTAAAAAGTTTATATATATATATATATGTATGTACTAAATTTTGTCCGCACGATAAAAGTCGCAATTATGCACGGATCGTCTTCAAACTCGCCAACAACTTTGAGATGGCTAATATCTCGGCGGGGATTGAAAATGGGCGAAATCGGTCCAAGAGGGTGGAAATGGGGAGGGTTCAAAATTTTGAATACCGTCTTAACATGATTCTGATAAAACCAGCTCTTTCACAACAATAGCAGGAAAAAATAAATATTTTTCGTTATAGCAGTTGCCAACAATTAAAAAAACCAATAAAATTCTCACCACAACAATTGCTTTTCTATTGCAAGATATCCACGTGAAAATTAAATTAAATAAACAATTTTACAAATTGAATATTACGTCATAAGTTTTCTAGAGCAAGATTTTTGCATGAAAACTCAAAATGAAATAAATAATTTGACGAATTTAAAAAAAAAATCAAAATATTGCGTTATATTAGAAATATAATGGACCTCATTGAAGAAACGTACTAAAACATGATAAAAACCCGACTATGGAAATATTAACATATTTTAACAGAATATTTCGTAGATTTGATGGATTTCGTAAGAAATACTATCTATTGCAGTCGTTACCATGGTGCAACTTTTGAAAAATTCTTTTATAACTTTTCATTATAGGACCCTAGGAACCCAAAACTACACCGACCAAAAAAGTTTATATATATATATATATATAGTATATACATGTATGTACTAAATTTTGTCCGCACTATAAAAGTCGCAATTATGCACGGATCGTCTTTAAACTCGCCAAACACATTGAGATGGCTAACATCTCGGCGGGGATTGCAAATGAGAAAAATCGGCCCAAGGCTGTAGAAATGGGGGAGGGTTAAAAATTTTGAATACCGTCTTAACATGATTCTGATAAAACCAGCTCTTACAGAAAAACGGCAGGAAAATTAAAAAAAAATTCGTTATAGCAGTTCCCAACAATTAAAAGAAAAACCACAATAACATTCTTACCACAGCAATTACTTTTTTATTGCAAGATTTCCACGTGAAAAAAAAATATATATATTACACTATCGTATCTCCATACATATAAGGGGGTTATCGTAGGAGGGACCCTGTTCTGTCGCCAAATGCCGCCAAGTTTGTCGCCAACTGGCAATATATCGCCAAATTTGGTGACCAAAATTAGTCGTCAAAAGTGACGCCAACTTGGCGAGATCTCTAATATTTTGCCAAATTCCCATAGACTTCCATTGTAAGCTAATAGGGTTTACTTGCTTACAAAAAATCAACAAATTGAGATATATAATTCAACAGAAACTAATATTGGTACTACTTGGATATCCAGTCGACCAAAAATCTATCGCCAAACTATAAGATTAAATGCCAATAATGGTTGATCGTAAATGTCACATTCACTTAACTTTAAGCAAATTACACGTGTTTGCGTCATCAAGTGATTTTTATTTCGACGTTTTATTTATATTTTTATTAATGTTATACTTATTTATTTGTTCTTTCGTTATTTAAAATAAAAATTATGTCAATTTGTATAATTTGGCGATTTATATAATTTGGCGAAATTGATCGACGGGATAAGTAAGTAGTACCCTAATATTAGCTTAAGGGTGTTCTCAAATCCAAAAGGGCAACTTTCTGACATAAGTTTTAATTTATTTTTGTTCGAAATGCATGAAACTAGCTGGTGTCGTTGTTCTGAAACTATGTCATCGAGCTGTTTTATCCATTTTTTTGCAAACGCAGTAGATCTTTCAGAAAATAGCGTCAAAGTGGGCGTTTTGAACCGAATTTCCGCGCGAAGGGAGAAAGAGTACTCAAGAGCGGGAGAAAAACGGGTTTGTCACGTGATCGAAATTGCTTATAACTCAATAGGTAATTGATTGATCAAAAAATGAAAAAAATAGTTCAATTCCAAATCACTTCCATGGCCAGGCTTTCCAATTTTATATCTTTCCGTTAAAAAATGAATTTGTAAATGTGTCAAAACGTTTTGCGCTTGTTGAGCAGAGCAGTTAAGAACAGCCTTAAGGGATTAGGTATATTAAATGATGTCATTTAATACACGGATAACTTTGCGGTGCATATTATTGACATTTTCTTTTTAACCTTTGTTTTTTAACTTATTTCAATTTTAAATTAAATATTAAATATTTATGTTAACCGTGCGATCAAGTTTTGACAATAATTTTCATTCAATAATAAGATTTGATACCATTACTCAATCCCATTTTATTTCAACATCAAAGCATATTCGTTTTATTTTACATATATGACGTCAGATTCGGTCTCCTTTCCGCACTTACTCAAAATTCATGCACAATGTATTATTAGAAATACTTGAAAATTTCCGTTTTATTTCTAGTATATATTTTTTAGTTCTTAATTAATTTATTTGATTTTCCCTTTTCACGTGAAGATCTTTCAATTTAAAAATTAAATACTGAGGAGAAATTATTATTTCAAGTTGTGATTGGCAGTGAGTTATTGCATATCAATGTAAATATCACAAATATTAGAATAACATTCGAGATCTTTCCAGAAATATCATTTGTAGGTATATCAGCTGCTTCCAGGCCACGGCCAGTTAATACAGTTTTATTCGCAGAATATGTTGTTACAACTTTTTCACGTTCACATATTGAGTGATTTTTTTTCATAAATGTGTTGTTTAGTGAATTTGTTTTTCAAAAAGGCGTTGTGCGTAGTGAAAGCTTATTAAAATGCCCAAGCTAAAGAAGAAAAGTTATTTTATGCGTAAATTGAAGGGTAAGGTAAGAAAAATATTGGCACGTAAGACCACTGAGAGTCACAGTCCGCATCCTACAAGTCCCAGCATTAGCAATGAACAACAAATCAGTTCCTCTACCAAGAGAGATATACAGCGACAGCGTAACAAAGCAAGCCAAGCCAAGCGACTGGCTTCTCTAGGCATGATACATATACACCGGCAGCGTAATAAAGCGAGCCAAAAGAAGCGACTAGCTTCTCCCGGAAAATATAACTTGCATAAACTGGATAATAGAGAATGCCAGAAAAGGAGATTGCTTTCATCGAGAGCACGCAAGATACAAAGACAGCGAGAGATAGTTTGCCAGAAAAAGCGGCTACTTTCTCCATCAAAACATGTGCAGCACCTTTGGCGAGAGACAGTTTGTCAGAAAAAGCGACTACTTTCGCCATCAAAACATGCACAACACCTTTGGCGAGAGATAGCTTGCCAGAAAAAGCGACTCGTCTCTCCATCAAAACATGCGTAACACCTTTTGCGAGAGATTGCTTGCCAAAAAAAGCGATTTCTCTCTCCATCTAAACGTGCACAGCACCTTTTGAAATTGCGCGAAAACCAAAGAAAAAGACTAAGTGATGCCGCCCAACGAAAGTTACACTGCATAAGGCTAAGGAAAGCCCAGAAAGATCGCTTAAAGGATCCTGCAGCTCGAGTTATCCACATAGCGCGAGTTATCTCGTCAAGAATAACAAGGGAAGACAAGAAGGCGCTACGGCGCAGAAGAAATTTGTATAAAAAGTTTATTAAAGAGAAGAAAGAAGGCCCAATACACAGTTGTAGCTCGTGTCACAGGCTGTGGTTTAAGTCCTCAGTTAAGTACCGCAATATCACGAGCCTGGACGGACCAACTTTAAACGCGGCATGTGGACAAGTGGACGGGGATTTCGTCAGACTGTGCGCCAGTTGCTACAACAGCATAAGAAATAAGAAAATGCCCACTTACTCTCTGGGAAATAAAGCTCTCAGCTTCCCCGTTATACCTGAAGAAATCAAGGTGTTGTCAGAGTTAGAAGAGAGATTTATATGCCCGAGAATTCCCTTTTTGACAATTCGAGCTGCTTTAAGCGACCAACAATATCTAGTTAAAGGGAGGGCTGTAAATGTGCCTATTGAGGTACCTTCAGCGGTCAGCATACTACCTCGCGTCAATAGCGAAACGAAAGTTGTGCCAATTTGTTTCAAAAGAAGAAAATCCTACAAGACGAACGTAGCATTTGAAAACGTCCGCCCCCGTGTCATCGAGAAAGCCGTGATGCTCCTGCAGAATTCGCCACTTTACAGACATCTCAACATCACAGTTGATTTGCAGCGCTTGGATGACGTCACCTTCATGTCCGGGACAGTTATGAATAACAAGGACACAAACAATGACTATCAAAATGATAACCAAGAAGAAGAAGACGATGATGAACCGATCAATATTGAAGATGACCAGACAATGTTGTTGAGTGATGCAATTTTATTCGCACCTGGCGAAGGCCGAAAGCCTGAACCGTTATTCGGAGAGTACGTAGAGGCTCAAAGCTTCATTAAGGTTTATGGGGGTGAACTCATCCAACAACCGAAAGGCATCAGTTACCAAAACTGGATTAAATCGGAGATAATGCGCGATGATAGGCGATGCGCATACGTGACTAAACTCTTCTGCTCTGCTTTGAAATTGAGGCTTCAGAAAATTTCCTCAAGCATTTCATTTTGCCTCCGCAAAACAAAATCAAAAAACAAGACTTGCACAGCCAAGCATGTTTTGGACGAAAACACTATCAGAGAGCTGGAAGTCCATGACAGTGGTTTTCGAGTGTTTGCTCCAGACCGTGGTGCGCCTGCGTATTGGGAATTGAAGAAGAAAGAGCTCTTTGCAATGATGCGACAGTTAGGCCCTCCAACCATTTTCCTGACACTGTCTCCAGCAGAAAGAAGATGGCCGGAGTTAATGGTTGTTTTAAAAGCCGCCGTAGACAACGAAATCATTTCGGAAGATATGGCTTCAATGCTGAGTTATGATGACAAGGTGTCCCTCGTCAAAACTGATCCTGTGACGGTGGCTCGGTACTTTGAATTCCGAATGAGAAGGCTCTTCCATCTTCTGAAACAAGAGAACAGTGTTTTCAGAGAACACAGGATAGTCGATTACTATATTCGAACCGAGTTTCAGCAACGCGGAAGTCCTCACCTGCACTGCCTGTTATGGCTGAGAGATGCCCCGGTGTACCATGAAGGTACTGACAACGGCGATGTTTGTGAGTTCATTGATAAATTTATAAGCTGTTCGAGCCTTACGCCATCAGATTCGCTAGAACTACAAACTCATAAACACACCTTCACGTGTAGAAAGGGGTTGAAAAACAATAACACCAAGTGCAGATTTGACATACCCTTTTTTCCGGTAGCAAGAACCGTTATTTTGTCCCCCCTTGAAGATCAGGAGGTCGACAAAGAAGATCAAAAGAAGTTGAAAAAAGTGAGGAGGGAAATTCAGGAGAAACTCTTCGATCTTCACAAACAGCAGGAGGTAAAGTCCCTCGAAGTGTTTCTGACTTTTTTCAATATTTCTTATGACCAGTACATAAGGGTAATCAGGAGTGGGCTAAAAAGAGTTACTGTCCTCCTAAAAAGAGCCCCTCATGAATGTATGATCAATTTCTTTAATTCAGAAATCCTTCTGCTGCATGGAGCCAACATGGATATACAGTTCATTACTGATATGTACAGCTGCGCCACTTACATATTAAATTATCTGAATAAATCAAACAGTGGCATGTCTAAATTACTCCGGGAGGCAGCTACTGAAATTCGTCAAGGCAACTATAGCATGAAGGAGCAATTCAGAATGCTGGCCAACTCCTTCCTGAACGCAAGTGAGTTCAGCGCTCAAGAGGCGGTCTATTACATCATGGCAATGCCTCTATCGTCCTGCTCCCGACAGTGTCAGTTTGTGAATACAAATCCTCCAGAAAAACGGGTAGCCGTCGTGAAGAGGAGGAATGAATTGGAACAATTACCACCTGATTCAACTGACATATTTACAAAGGACGTCCTTGATCATTACTCTCAACGACCCACAAGTATGGAAACCACCTTAGCAGACTTTGTAGCCTGGTACAATTTCTCCAACCAAGCGAGGAAAGGTGGTGTTCATAATGAGGATGTGGAAATGGAATCTGATGACGATTCTAGCAGTGATTGTCACGAACAAGGTCATTTTATCGTGCTTAAGGACTTATCGGGTTATTTGCGCAGGAGAGGCAAGGCCAAAATAATCAGATTTGTCAATTATAATGAACATGACGACGAGTATATCAGAGAAAATGTCATGCTGTTTTGGCCGTGGAGGGATGAGGCAGTAATGAAGGAGAGTTCAACGATGCTGTACACAGCTCACCTCCCCAAGATAAGGAAAAACCGTGCCAAGTATGTTTACAACGAATATATACTGAACGCGCTTGAAGATGCTGCCAACAGAGCAGTGGAGCTCGACGATCCTACTGACACAGACACTGAAACTCCTCAGAATTTGCGAATTTTCGAAGCGCCCGATACGCAACTTGTCGCCGCTCCAGACACAGACATCGACCGAGTAGCAGCGCCACACCAGGACACCTACCTCGGTAATGACATTATGATTCCCATTCCTAAAATGGTGAATGAAGAAGCGTACGACGATATAGTGAGTACCCTTAATTTCAAGCAGCGTCAGCTACTCCTTCACGTTATTCATCTCTTCAAAGAGGACAGACTACCGTTTTATCACTGTATCCTCGGAGGAGCTGGGGTAGGGAAATCACGTCTTATAAATGCTATCTTATTGGCGATTTCTTCGTTGGTGTAGTAGGGAGGGAGCACAGTTGGACACACTTAAAGTCCTACTATGCGCGCCTACAGAGAAAGCAGCATTTGGAATTAAAGGAATAACGCTACATACTGCATTTGTTCTGCCACTAAATCAGTGTGCAGTAGATCTTGTCCCTCTGGGAAATGCAACCCGCAACTCCCTGTGGTCGAAGCTGAGGGACGTCAAACTGATCATCATTGACGAGATCAGTATGGTGGGTTCCCGCATGATCCAACAAGTGGACTGCCGATTGAAACAAATCTTCAAGTCAACGTCACCTTTTGCTGGCATTTCAGTAATAGTGTTTGGGGACTTTAACCAGCTAGCTCCCGTAGGAGACAGATATATTTTTGAGTCCCACATTGCCAGCGCGTATGGTGACATTATCGGTAACCCATTATGGGACTTATTCACCAGCTTCACCTTAGATGAAATAATGCGCCAGAGAGACGACGTCGAATTTGCTCAAGCATTAAATAATTTGGCTAAAGGGGCTTTAGATAATGTCCAAGTTCACCTCTTAAAAGGAAGAATAATTGATCCTTCGGCCATCCCTGAAGACGCCATCCGGTTGTTCAGGAATAACGCTGAGGTTAACTCATTCAATGACAAAATAATTGGCCTTGATTCCAAAACCGTCACCGTTGAGGCGGGGTGGACAAAGTAACTGGTCAGCCAAATGAGAAAATCAAGGAGCGCCTTCTAAATGCTGCAAAATCAGCTGCTACCAAAAACAGTCAAGGGTTGCCATTCTACTTGAAATTGTCACTGAACATTAAGTACATGGTCACTGTTAATGTCAGTGTAGAAGATGGCCTTGTAAACGGGGCGATCGGAATTTTAAAGCAAATTGACATGTCGGGCTCAACCGTGACGAGGGTGTGGCTCCTTTTCCCAAAAGACGTTGGGAATAACAGGAGAGAACAAGTCCAGCATGACTCGGCGCCAGAATGGACAGCATTGGACAGGGTTGTCAAAACCATCAAACCCTGCAAAAGTCCGCATTCGGTGGTCAGGAAACAATTCCCCCTTGTCCCTGCGGAGGCTATAACGATTTATAAGTCCCAGGGAGGGACTTATTCATCAGTTGCTGTGCATCTAACTCGAGGTCTTAGGCGCAACGAGATATACGTAGCCATGAGTAGATGCACCAAGTTAAGTGGCTTGTATCTAACAGGTCAATTCAGTGCTCCCTCCGCTCCCAGTGAGAAAGATAAGGTAGTGGTTGAAATGCAGAGGCTGACCAACAAGCCCATTAGCATTTCATGTTTATTTCCTACTATGTTCACCGACAAGACAATTATGTTCCATAATGTGGAAAGCCTTCGTAATAACGCTCACTGGCATGATTTTAAAAATTTCATGAAACTCAATAAGCCTGATGTCTTTATTGCGGCGGAGACATGGACTATACCCTCTGATAACTTAGACATAGATGAATACAGCATTTTATTGCGTATTGACTGTAGTCGTCAACGGCGGCCTTATGGTCTGGTAGTATATATCAGAAAAAACCTCCCTGCAAGTATTATCCAGGCATATTTCAACGATACGCAAGGAGAAGCTTGTTGCCTGGCAGCATTTGTTTGTGCGGGAGTAGCGGTATGCACGGGATACAGGCCTCCCTCTACCCTCCTGGACAATTCTACTAAGCCGATACGTGCTGCTCTAGAAGCTGCAATGAAAGCTAATCCCAAATGTGTGTTTATGGGGGACTTTAATGTCAATTTGAATGCGGAACCACTGCCTTATTTTTACAAATATTTAGAAAATCTGGGATTCCGAAATCAACTTGGTATTGCAACTTCCACCACAAATGCAAAGACAGCAATCGATTGTGTGTTTGCCAACTTCGAACACACATGTGGCGTCGTAGAAACGATTTACAGCCATCACAAGGCTATACTAAGTGTTCCCGATAAAGCACTTTCCAGTGAATTACCCTCATTAGCACAAATCTCGGCAATTTCCAAATTCAATTTACCGAACAGTACCACAGTGCCCCAAGATGCAACGCCAATTGTCGCCACAGTTCAACCAATGACACTTCAGGAAGCAATTGATGAAGGCAAGGATCTCTTCTACAGTCTTGCATCAAAAAGAAAGGCCAGCGAAAACGACATTACAAAAGTAAAGCGACTGCTTACATTTGTGCGCCAAGGCGTAAGCAAGGCTATCGGGAAACGAGCACGAAACATTCAGCTACCTGCTTCCGTAGCCGATAAATTTATTCCGTTAGAAACAACAGGTGACGGCAATTGCTTTTACCATGCGATTTCCCTGTTGTTGTGTGGTAGAGAAGGCCTTGCACTGGGGTTGAGAGCCCTAGTAGCTCATCATATGGACACAAATAAAGAATTTTTAGATAATCTTCCCTTTAGTATGGGCCAGTTTAAAACGCGATTAAATGTTTTGACAAATCGCAATTACGCCGAGACTTTAGAAATTCTTATGATGAGTTACATATTAAGAAGACCGATAAATATATACACCAGATCTTCACATTGTGCAATGCGATTTGCACCCTGCACATCGTCGTTCGAGCTCCACTAGCAGTTAGATTTCGCGTTGCAGCATTATACAGCTCTGAAAAAGATAGGTGGCCTGCAACCTCTCCTACCCGACGAAGTGCAGAACCTCCCGGATATACGTGCTTTTGATTCATATAGCTGAAATGTGAAATTACAAAGTTCTGATATCGTATGATGATGGTTTTTTTCTTTTTGTGCTGTGCAGTTGTGTAATGCTAATGCTATTGAACATTTGAACATTTTTGGTTTTGTAAAAATTTTGTCTGGTTATTATATATATATTTGCATTATTGACATTGTTGAGTTAAAAAATTATTTATGTAAAACAGACATAAATGTTAGGATGACTGCTACAGTTAAAAGTATGCCTTAGTTATGAATAAAATTTCTATGTGCCACTGTATGTACTCCTTTTTTATTATTTAAATTCACCTTTGCAGTGAGTCTTATTTAATATATAATTCAACAACTAAAATAAGTATTAATAGAGCTGCCAACTGCTACAAAAAATCGTAATTTCTACGATTTAGAGCTAAAACTACGGTGTTACAAAAAAACTGCTTATTTTCTGACTCATTTTTACTTTCTTCTATCTTTACAAGAAGAAAGTATTGGATTCATGAAAATTTTCGAATTCCGGTTTTCGACGGATTTACACGTTTTAGGGGTCAGAGATTCCAAAAAACATGTTTTTACAAAATGTCTGTCTGTGACTCTGTGAGTCTGTCTGTCTGTCTGTGTGTATGTGACACAAATTTTGTGGGCGCTCTATCTCAAGAACTAATGCACGGAATTTAATAAAAATTGATATTCAGTTAGTGCCTAATACAAATTGATGCTGATTAGTTTTTGGTGTAAATCGCTCAACAGGTGGCGCTGCAATGCTGCATTTTTCACGATTTTCGCATTAGCTCTATCTCAAGAACTAATGCACCGATTTCGATCAAACTTCAGATTTAGTTAGTGCTTGATATCAATTGATGGTGATTACGTTTTGGTGTAAATCGCCCAACAGGTGGCGCTGTTATGATGAATTTTGCAGGATTTACACGATTTCCCCAATAGCTCTATCTTAAGAACTAACGCACGGATTTTCATCAAACTTCAGATTAAGTTAGTCCTTGATATGACTTGCTGCTGATTAGGTGTTGGTGTAAATCGCCCAACAGGTGGCGCTTCTCTGCTGCCTTTTCCACGATTGCCTCAATAGCTCTATCAATAGAACTAATGGACCAATTTTCATCTAACTTCAGATTTAGTTGTATGTTGACACAAGTTGTTGTTAATTAGGTTTTGGTGTTAATTACCCAATAGGTGGCGCTGCTATGCAGAAATTTTCCCGATTTTCGCTATTGCTCTATCTCAAAAACTAATGTACGGATTTTCTCCAAACTTCAGATTCAGTCAGACATTGACATAAATTGTTGCTGATTAGGATTTGGTATAAATCACCCAATAGGTGGCGCTGCTAGGCAGCATTTTGCTGAATTTAGACGATTTCAGCGATAGTCATATCTCAAGAACTAATGCACGGAATTTCATATCGTTAGAATCCTCATGAGATGCATAGATTGCCATTTAATTTTAGCAGTGTGATAGCGAATTTTGAAGTATTAACATGTATGAGATAGAAGAAAGTTTTGGGATTGGTACTTCCGACTAGTTTAATTTATTTTTGCTCTCAAACGTGTCCAATTGGCAGGTTCTCTTATTCAGAAACTCTATCACGTGTTGTTGGTCGATTTTGTGATAAAGGCACAATATATAGTATTTCAAAAAATGCTATCGAAGTGGGCATTTTGAACCGAATTTCCGAAGCGATTGTGTTGGAAACGAAAAATATTGTCCTACTGAGAAAATAATTGTTTAAAAATCAAGATCTAATTAATTGAACGAAAAAAAAAAAAGAAAAAAAAACCCAGGTCGCTTAAAAATCATGTCAGCAAGTTTCATGTTTTTACTTACCCATCATACGTAGTATAGGGTAAGTCTTGTAATCGTTTTAAAAATCGAAAGAAAAATTGACGGATTTACACTTTTCAGACACTGGAGATCCCGAAAAATATATTTTTAGAAAAAAATAAAAATTGCCGTCCGTCTGGATGTGTGTGTCTGTAATCGCTCTATCTACCGAACAAATTGAGATAGAGACTTGAAATTTGGTGTAGGCTTAGGAAGTAATAATGGGAAGAAGCCTATTAAATATCAGTAACCTCGATTATCCGGAACTCTTTTTTCGGACTCTCGAAATATTCGTTCTGATAAAAGGTATACAAAATTTTTCGAAATTATTTGAAGGAGTGAATATAAAAGAGAATAAAAAAACATAAATTTTGCATAAAGAATGAAGTCGATCGGATAATTAATTGCCGAGATATTTGTAATAATATTTTTCACACTCTTCGATTTTTCATGACCCTGTATTTCATTTAAATTTCAATTCAAAGATATATTTTAATTGGAAATGAGGCGTTTAATCCGACGCAGTAAACTGTTAGTTTATATGATGATAATTTTTCGAGTTACAAGGATGTTTCTTTTACGCAATTCGGTAGTACCCGCTGACCAAAAAACTATCGCCAAGCTATAAGATTAAATGCCAATAATGGCTTATCGTAAATGTCAAGCATTTACTGCATCTCCATACCTATAAGGGGGTTGCCATAGGAGGGACCCTGTTTTGTCGCCAAATGCCGCCAATTTGGCAATATATCGCAAATTTGGCGACCAAAATAAATCGCCAAAAGTGACTCCAAATTCGCGGTATCTTTAATATTTCGCCAAATTCCCATAGACTTCCATTGTAAACCAATAGTGTTTATTTGCTTACAGAAAATCAACAAATTGAGATATTTTAGTGCAACAAAAAGTGATATTTCTTAAGGGATTACATTAATTACATTTAAGGGAGCCCAAGTAAATTAAATTATGAATAAAAGTAACATGATACAAGGCTTAGCATGTATCACATGTTTTATTTTCATATTTTATATTTTGTATATCCATGATGGGTAAGTATTACTGTAGCCCCCAACGACTAGTTTTCTTTTAAAAATGAATCTGAAAATGTGTCAGAAAATTTCGAGTTGCTGAGCATGTAAAAGTTTTTTTTTTTAATACCGCCTTAACATCATTCTGATAAAACAAGTTCTTATATAAAAATGAAATTAAAAACTCGCCAAACGGGGCCAGATAAAATTGTTAAACAGGGCTTATCTTAGTTATGTTCGCTTGATTTAGTTTTTGTTGTTGAAATTAGTATACTTAACCTCGAAATCTACCTCCGCCTGTAGGCCCGAGCCGGCAGGGATTTTTTTATTTTTCACGTGGTAAATTAAAACAATGCTTTGATATTGAAATTAAAAGTCATGGTTTTTGGTATTATTTATTATTTTTCTTTTCTTTTTCTTAAAAAAAAGGAAAGAAAAAGTGAAAGTCATGAATTTCAAATTAAAATTATGTATTTTAAATAAAATGAGTGAAATTATTACTATATTCTAGATGAATTTAATGAAATGTGAAAAAATGCGATTGGAAACACAATGTTTCATGATTTATCACTTTTAGTTATATCGTCGACCCATTTCGCCAAATTATATGAATCGCCAAACCACTCGCCAAATTATAGAAATTGACATAATTTTTATTTTAAATAGCGAAAGAACAAATAAATTAGTATAACATTAATAAAAATACAAATAAAACGTCGAAATAAAAATAACTTGATGACGTAAACACGTGTAACTTGCTTAAAAACAAGCAAATATGACATTTACGATCAACCATTATTGATATTTAATCTTATAGTTTGGCGATATATTTTTGGTCGACGGGATAACCAAGTAGTACTTATGAAAATACGGAGTTCTTTATTTCTCTACTAGAAACTTCTGATTTGGCGAAGTATTGAGAAAGTAAATTAAATTTTGGATAAAAGTAACATGGTACAATGCTTAGCACACATCTAACGGAGACCAAACTGGTCGCCAAGGGCGGCTAGTGTAAATAGAAGAATATAATTTAACAAAAGCAACATTTAATATAATAATTCATTGTTAATAAAAAAACAAACAAAAACAGTTTCTATTTTCATTTATAGTATAGCACAATTGATATGTATGAAATAACTATGAGGCACATATTTTATAAGTACATGTTATCTTAGATGAACACTTGCCACTTAGTTAATGTAAATAAAAGAATATAATTTAACAAAAACATCATTTATATTAATAAAAAACAAACAAAAACAGTTTCTATTTGCATTTATAGTATAGCACATTGGATATGTATGAAATAACTATGAGGCACATATTTTACAAGTACATGTTATCTTAGATGAACACTTGCCACAAACATATTTGTTGCATACATTGCAGGTATAAATCGCTCTGTTTTGTTGCACAATCGAATTTGGCAATATTTGCGTTCATAAGGACTTTTTTTGAGTTTTCTGGAGTACAATCCATTGCTTTCCGTTTTTTTTTTTTTTTTTTTTTTTTTTGAGAGGAGGCTTCTTTTCTGCAGCACCTATATTCACTGGACAGTTCTTTGGATAATTGAAATAAAAATTATTTTCTAGTTATATTTTCATCACAAGTCTCTTTATAGAAAATCCACGCATTGATTGATGTCAAGCCCAAAATATTATAAAATACCTACTAAGGCCATCTACGTGAACCTGCTTTTATGCTATATTGGCGGGCCATCTGATCAACTACATCTACTCCAAACTTAGTCTCATTGTAAAACGACGCAATTTTTACGGATTTAGATTTTGAGCTAAGAAGTAGTACTTTTTTTTACGAGTCTTACTTTTGTAAATTGTTAGAACAATATCAATTGATTTGTAGAGTTTTGTGGAGAAATGAGCCATGTTATCTTTTCTAACTTCAGCTATTTTCGGATATTCTCTTTTATTTGCTCGCACAGTTCCAACAAGACATTTTTTTCCCCTCTGTGTGAGTTGTATACTTGTAAAATAATTATCCTTTGTTATATTTCTCCCACAATTTACATAGTTTTTCACAAGATTCAAAACTACAAATTCATTGAAAGGTACTCCTGATGGTCTAAGTTCATCTTTGCCTAAATAGGGAAAGCAATTTATAAGATATTTACTTCGCACGTCTACAGCTAACCAAATCTTAATTCCGAATGTGTCCGGTTTATTGGGCGATCTGCTTGGATGCTGCATTGGGCATATTTCAGAAATCTGCATGTTGCCTTTGTGGGAAACAGTTGTTCATCTACGCTTATATTCTGATCTGGTTTCTAACAAGCTTGGCTGTTATCAATAAAAGGACTTCCACATTTCGGAAGCTAATCCAAATTTGTCAGTTCGTAAGTGAACTCTTCTCGCTTTTTTGTCGAAACGAATGAATCATAATTTCTGAAAATCTGTTCCTATTCATACTTTCATGAAAGAAAGAAGGTCCCCATTTTTCTGACCACAAATAAGATAATTTCACATTTCTCGCTTCGTAGACTCTTCGAGCATACAAAATAGCTACAAACGCATATATTTCTTCAATAGTAATTTTCCAATCATCCTTCTGTAAAACATTTGACCCCGAGTAAACTGAATCGTAATCGGAGCAAAATAGATCCCGTTATAACGGCTGCCGAACACTTTGGATCATTCAACATTGAAATTGCAAAAGCCGTCATTTTGACGGGTGTTGTCTTGGTATAAATAGGTATAGGTCATACAGATTACGGAAATTAAAGTGGGTCAGTGGAAATTGAATAGGAATATTTACTATTCTTATATTTCATTGAATGTCTTATCATAAAATTCTAGAACAATACATAAATTATATCAAATTTTTAAGCATGAAATTTGAAACCGTCAAAATGACAGCCGTGGTAGTTCTAGTGTTAATATCAATTAATTTTAATTTAAATAATAATTACTTTAAAACTACTGTTTTTAATTAATATTGTCAAAGTAATGTAACACATTATTTTATTAAACATTAAATTAATTTGCAGAAAGTTTTTGACCAAATATTTGCGTGCGCAGAAAGTTTTTGGTTTTATACAAGTCTGATTGGCACACTGGATAAATCCCTGTTTGACTGAATGCAGGCTTTGGAGGTACATGCCATAGTGAACACGAATAACATATATCGACTTTATGGCAATCGTACTATATTTACGTAAGTTAGAGCACAGACAAACGGACGGACGGACAGACAAACCGAATTCATAAACACTTTTCAACTATGTTGGAAAGTGTTAAAAATGAGATAATACTGTTTCATTGACAAACGTATAAAAACAACCTTTGGCATAAAAGCAACCTTGAAAATGGGAAGTAAAACATACTGCCTGTATGTAAAAATATATAACATTTATCAAATAAATACAGAAGATAAAATCTGCTCATGAAATTTTTATGTTCACAAACTTAATATGTAAAAAGTTATTTAAAAAGCCGATCTACGTATTACTTCTTGAATTTTATTAATTTTAAATTGCATAGCAGTAATTTAATAACAACAAAATATTTACAATATAAATATTATTTTAAATTATTCTGGAGTAAAACTTACCTTGAAGAAATTTATATAAAGTTTTTTTTTTTTTAAATTAATCATAATTTTTTCAGAAAACTTCAAAAGTTAATATATTTTCTATTGCATTATATATTTAAAAGCAGTCGAATTTTCGTATACTTCTTTAGGGCATAATTTAAAAATCCAATACCAATTTTTCTCGTATACGTCACGTCACCGTGTAACACCAATGTCCCCTAGATAAGGGAGAAAATCTTGACACGCCTTGTAGTGACTTCACGAAACGTCACATCGCTGCCCCTTGAATACTAGGCCTGAACGCTGACACAACAAGTAAAAATTAAATTTGAAAAATCAAAAAACCAGACTGCGTAAAAAGCGAACTAATTATTTCTCTTGAATGTGAAACTATATTTTATATTACCTACCTATTTTCTTTTTATTTGCTTTTTTATTTGCTTGTATTGATGACTTTTAAGTTGTGTTTAATTGTTAGTTCCTATCTATAAACACTGTTTTGATGAGGCCTATATATGTCCAGGGGTGCAGAAAATGTTTCGACTCCCAACATTTCCCCCAATCCACATGAAAATTTCCCCAAAATTTTACGGTATGTGATAGGTAAATGCTGTATTATCGTTGGTACAGAAAATTTATTTTTCCAATATTTCTCAACTTATGCGCGAGTATATATAGCAGGGGTCATTCTGAGTGAAAAAAAAAAAATTCTGAAATTCACAGCAGATTTTCTGAAAGGTTACTGCAGAGTAGGGGAAGGGTGGGGTAATCCACTCCCAGCACTATGTTTTTTTTCGCGGCCCTATGACGAAATTCGCGTTTTTTCGCGATTTTTTGACGTAATTTGCGTTTTGTAGCGATCTTTTAACTTTTACGGTTATTTTGCCTTCCTTTTGACGAAATTCGCGCGCATTTCGCCCTCTTTTGACGAAATTTGCGGTTGTTTTGCGATCTTTTGTCAAAATTTGCGCGGTTTTTTTCGCGATCTTTTGACGAAATGTGAGTTTATTTCGCCTTCCTTTTTGACGAAATTCGTGGTTATTTCGCCCCTTTTGATGAAATACGCGTTTGTTTCGCGATCTTTTGACAAAATTTGTGGTTGTTTCGCGATTATTTGACGAAATTTCTGAGGTTTTTTGTGTTCCTTTGATGAAAATCGCAATTATTTCGCCCCTTTAGACGAAATTCGCGGTTTTTTCGCGATCTTTTGACTAAATTCGCGGCTGTTTTGCGATCGTTTCACGAAATGTGCAGTTGTTTCGAGATCTTTTGTCAAAATTTGCGGTTGTTTCGCGATCTTTTATCAAAATTTGCGGTTCTTTACCGATCTTTTGTCAAAATATGCGGTTCTTTCGCGATTTTTTGACGAAATATGCATCTATTTCGCGATCTTTTGACGAAATGTGCATTTACTTCGCCTTCCTTTTGAGGAAATTCGTGGTTATTTCGCCTCTTTTGATGAAATACGCATTTGTTTCGCGATCTTTTGACAAAATTTGCGGTTGTTTCGCGGATCATTTGAGGAAATTTGAGAGTTTTTTCCGCGTTCCTTTGATGAAAGTCGTGGTTATTTCGCCCCTTTTGACGAAATTTGCGGTTGTTTCGCGATCTTTTGACGAAATTTGCGGTTGTTTCGCCATCATTTGACTTAATTTGAGTTTTTTCGCGTTCCTTTGATGAAAATAGTGGTTATTTCGCCCCTTTACTCGAAATTCGCGGTTGTTTCGCGATCTTCTGACGAAATTCGCGATCTTTTGTCGAAATTCGCGGTTGTTTCGCGATCTTCTGTCGCAATTTGCGGTTCTTTTGCGATCTTTTGTCAAAATTTGCGGTTCTTTTGCGATCTTTTGTCAAAATTTGCGGTTCTTTTGTCAAAATATGCGGTTCTTTCATGATTGTTTGACGAAATATGCGTTTTTCGCGATCGTTTGACGAAATATGCGTTTATTTCGCGATCGTTTGACGAAATATGCGTTCATTTCGCGATCTTTTGACGAAATATGCGTTCATTTCGCGATCTTTTGACGAAATATGCGTTCATTTCGCGATCTTTTGACGAAATATGCGTTCATTTCGCGATCTTTTGACGAAATATGCGTTCATTTCGCGATCTTTTGACGAAATATGCGTTCATTTCGCGATCTTTTGACGAAATTGCGGTTATTTTGCGATCTTGTGACAAAATTCGCGTTTTTTCCGTAATTCTTGGACAAAATTCGCGGTATTTTTATGTCCGAATTTTCAGATTGATGAACGATTTTTTTTTAAATTTTCGGAACCGATTGCCTTAATTTTTCGGAAAATTCGGAACTGAATCACCCCTGATATATGGTACATATTATTCCAAGATCGGTTTTGTGAAGGTCACCATACGGATCTTTTTATTTGTAGTGAAATTTTTCTATCTCAGGGAATTATAGAATTTGTTGTTAAAATCGAAATCAATTGTATATGTTTCTGCAAAATTTCCCCAGGTGGTTAAAATTTCCCCGATCCTAGATTGCCGGATCGGACATATTCTGCACCCCTGTATGTCTATGAAGGTTAGAGTTGCAGTAAAGCTAGAGATCCTACCTACACAACTTCCAGTTTGTGTAATATTTAAACGGAGCTTCTGACTGTAAAATAGTCAATGAAACATCGTTTTCATTTTGAAAGACCTATCCAATGATATGCCACTCAATATGGTGAGTAAAAAAATTTTTTCGTCTCTACCACCATTTTGTATTTTACGGCCGCCATTTCGAATTTATAAAAGCAAAACCTAGCCTATAACCATCGGACGGTTAAGACGAATCGATAGAGACCTCATTGATTAAACATTAAAATCCGTCCAGCCGTTGGGATGTTTCAAGCGTATAAAAAAATCCACATACCCAGATACGCGTGAAACACATAACCCTTCTTGGCAGTCGGGTAAAAATGGTGGCTGCCGAAGCCGGATTTTTTCCAGCGTGTGTACGGTTTCATAAATATTCGCACCAATAATTTTTTTAAGTTTAATTCGCTTTATTTTTCTGAGATTAAACAAGTCAGAGAAATCTGTTATAAAATACTGATATCTACATTTAAGGGACCGTTCCTACGTTGAAAAAGAATCCGCCTTCGGCAGCCGCCATCTTTGTGTCAGCGCTCAGGCCTAGTATTGAGGGGTTGGTGGTCACATGAAGCAGGGAAAACAAGGGAAAAATTTCTAAGAACTTGCATGTTTCGATTTAGTTGCCTCGTGGAATTAATAATTATTAGTAAATAATTAATAATTCTACGAGCCAACAAAATCGAAACATGCAAGTTGTTCGATTTTTTTCTTTGTTTTGTCTTCTTTGTATGACGTTTCGTGGCGTCGCAACAAAGCGTGTCTCGGCATTCTCCAATCTAGGGGGCGTTGGTAACACGCGCCTCCTGAGTTTTAATACATTATCTTGTGATAAAAGATTTAATAAAAAAAATATTTCCAAAATATTTTATTGTTTTAAAATTCAGTAATAATTAATATTGGTAAAATGTTTGCTAAATATTATTTCATAATTTTTTTGAAATAGAAACTAGTCGTCCAACGACCATATATATACACAGTTCACTGGCGATGTAACAGGATTAGAAGCTCAACAGTGGCGGTCTTCAAATATCACTTCTTCGTGCAGGTAAGTTTTCATACTTTATTCTGTGGAAATATATTTAATAAAAAATATTCAAAAAATAGTTTATTGCATTAAAATTCAATAATAATTATTGTAACCCCAGCCGCCTCTGGCGACTAGTTTGGTCTCCATTAAATCTACTCTAAGCATTGCAGCGAGTTAATTTTATTCATAATTTAGATAACTTGCTTAACCCTTCGCCAAATTGGAAGATTTTGATAGAGAAATAAAGAACTGTTCGCGATCATGGCAGTATTTCGCTATTTTTTGTTATGGATTTCATTTTTCTTAACGAAAATGATTTAGCTCACTTAAGTATTTATACTTCATGTAAGTTTGCTTGTCAGTTGTATTATGTTCATTAATGTGGAGATTTTTAAACCTGTAAAGTAATCTTCTGTAATTAGGTCCACTGCAATTAGTGTATTTTCGATAATAGAATTTGATTAAAAACTCATAGAAGCACAAGTTATAAATGTGCTTTTTTGCTTACAGGTGCACATATATCATACAAAATACTAAAAATCCATTAAAAACTGTCCAGATCTTAAAAGCTTCATACCCACAAACTCCAAAAGTTTTCAGCCGACACACTTTGTCACTCTCAGGGGTTGTGAAACTTTTAACATCTGGACAGCTTTTAATGAATTTTTAGTATGTGCATATGCAAGCAAAAAAAGGACATTTTTAACTCGTGCTTGTATGAGGTTTTAACTATTTTATTCAAGGTGAATTTCGCACTAAACTTTCAACTTTTCTTAATAGGATTTGGTCATTTTTTTTTTCCGTGAAAAGCCTTTAATGATATCCACACTTACATTAAACCATATCATTGCTAACATCTTTTTGGGGTACTTCTCAATTATCCCATCGACAACTATCGCCAAACTTAACGCCCAGTTTAAAAAAAAGAAAAAAAGACGTCTTCTGAAATTGTTTAAACTGATCTACTGTACGAATGTATCACCACATTTTTTTTTTTCAGTGCTTGTTCTGTTTTAATATCACGAAGTCACCGTTTAATGACGTAATTGTTATTTTAATTAACGAAAAAACTAATAAGACTGTAAAACATCATTAAAAATACAGATAAAAGTCCAATTAAAAACCACTTCATGACGTAACAAGCATCTGTAACGAATCTGACGTCAAGTGAATGTGACGTCACAATCATTCATTTTTGCTGTACATTTAATAAATGCGTACTAAATTATTGTTTTGTATTATTTTAGTTTGCTTCTGTTAAAACCCCTTCTTTTTCTGTTTGACTTGGCGAAAATTAGTCATCGCCAAGAATTATTGCAACCCTATTTTACTTTACTATTTTTCAGTTTGTTTTTTAATGTAGATGCAAGTAAACTCTGAAGCGAGCGATCACCGCTATATGTGATCTGAACCAGGCTTGCCTCGTAATAATATATTCATTTATCCGAATTTTTAATTATTAGAGTTCTGATTTACTTTGAATGGATAAAAAATCGTTCTGCATATTTTATTGACTGATGTGAAAAATCTGATTCGATTTATATATTTTATCGACTGTTCTTTGAAAATCCTCATGTAGGCGTCCGCGACAGGATGTCTGGACTGATGTTTGAAAGTTATTATTTCTGATTCTGAAGGCTTGAGGTAAGCTATTTTTATTGTTGAATGATTTAAAAATAAATGTCTACCTCGAATATCGAAACATTAAAAAAGAAAAAGTTTACGCACACAAACGACAAAGTTGTGCACGAAAATAAGCACAACTCTTGAAGATGATTCTATGCCATTAGAAAATAAATTTGATTTATTAAATATATGTAAAAATCAATTGAATGACAAATATGAATCATTAAAAAAATTAAACTCTGATATACAAGATGCTATTGCTGACGACGATTTTGAGAAAGAAATCGAAAGTTCCAAAACCTATTGTGAGAAAATAATTGAATCGCGTTATAAGATAACAAAGTTCTTAAATGAACATAACTCCCAAAATCAAAATAATGCTTTTCAAAATTTTATGAAAAATGAATCCGGTTCTCAAAACGGAAATTTAGAGAGATCTATGAAATTGCCGAAGCTCACTATAAACAAATTTTTTGGTGACAGCAGTTCCTGGTTAGAATTTTGGGGGCAATATTCTAATGCAATCGAAAAGAATTCTAATTTAACTCCTGTTGACAAATTTGTCTACTTGAAATCTCTTCTTGGAGGTAGCGCATATAATGCTGTCGCAGGTTTTTCGCTTTCGGAGGAAAACTTTAAAGTTGAAGTTGATTTGTTAAAAGCTCGCTACGGTCGTGACGACCTAGTCATCAATGCACACATGAGTAAATTATTAAATTTAAAACAGGTAAAGAAATGCATCTAATGTTAAAGAACTTCGGGAATTGTATGATAGCCGTGAAATACAAATTAGAAATTTAAATTCTCTCGGAGTTACAGCAGGATGGCCCTATTTTATTAAAGTTGATAACTTCTGAAATGGCGTTGGATTTTAATCGTAAGAGAACCGATGGTAAAAAAATGAAGGTCGAAGAGCTTCTTTCCTTCATTAAAAACGAAGTTTAATCTCGAGAATCTGCGATGGCACTCCAGAGCTCTGAAAATAGTTTTAGTGCTAAAAAAGAAAGGAATAAACATAGTAACAATTATTAAACATTTTAGAAATTATAAACGCGACATTCCTTCAGCCTCTGCATTGGCTACTAATGTAAAAAATGTTTATTTTGTGATAATGAACATGATTCAAAATTCTGTAAAGAGTATACTATTCCTCAAAACGGGAAAAATTACATATACAGGGACATTGTTTTACCTGTTTTAAAAAATTCCACGTATCGGCCAAATGCAAATTTAATTTAGAACCTTGTAAATTTTGCAATGGAAATTTTCATCATTCTTCGATTTGTTTAAAAAAATCTCATCAAACAGTTCCCAAAGAAATCGAATCAGCTGACACAGTTATTAGCTCGATATCTCACTGTGAAACCGAAAATGAAAATTCCTTTAAAGAGGTTATATTACAAACTGCTTGCGTAAATGTGGAATCTGGAATAAATTCTGAGCTTTCATTATGCTTATATGATTTGGGGAGTCAAATGTCATTTGTTACAAAGCAATTCGTATCAAAATTAAATCCCCGAATTATTCGTCAAGAAAAACTTCAAATTTATTCCTTTGCAGCTGTTAAACCACAAATAAAAACATTTGACGTTGTGCAATTAAAATTATCCCATGTTGAAAACAAATCGCGTTTCATATTTATTGAGGCATTAATCTCGGATGTAATTTCTAACTGTACGATTTTTCCCCTTCTTCTCTCCAGACAGATAAAAAGTAAACTGGTGCCTTTTAAATTATCGAATGTTGTTGCATCATCCGATCCTAAAATAAACGTACTTATTTGGGTGGATTATTTTTATGAAATCTGTTACGATGACAAAAAAAAATAATAATAATAATTAAATCTCTCTTTTTATGCGATAGTTTATTCGGTTATTCGCTTTGTGGATTTCATGAGGATGAAAAAAGAAAAATGGAATGTGCTTCTGTTTTAAGTCTGTGTGTTTCAACTCCAGTTGGGGAAGATTTGAACTTTTTATGAGAAATTGAATCTTTGGGTATTACTCAATCAAATGATATTTCTGATGCAGATAAGGAAATTGCGAATAAATTTGAGAATAACTTAAAATTCATAAATAATAGGTATGAAATGGGTTTATTGCGGAAGGATGAGAAAGATAAAGTCGGGAATAATTTTAGAATAGCTAGAAGTCGCTTTGAGGAATTAAATCGTAAACTCGAGAAGGATAATGACTTCTGTAAAAATTATAAAGCTATTATATTAGAACAATTAACTGCTGGAATTGTAGAAGAATGTCCTGATAAAATAATTGAAAGTGGTTATTTTATGCCGCACAGACCGATTTTAAGAGAAGATAAATTAACTACCAAGGTAAGGATAGTTTTCGATGCTTCTTCTAAAGAAAAACATTTAAATTCTCTAAATGACTGTTTATATCCAGGACCTAATCTTAACCCGAACATACTTAATAGTCCAGGCAATAGGGAATTTTACTTAGCAAAATTAATGGTAGTACTGGAAATCGGCTTTATAGATGTTTTTTGGGTCACTGAATCCGAATTAGTAACTTCCCACCAAAATTTCCCCCGGCAACCTCCCCAAATTTTGGTAGAAAGCCCTCCAAAAAAGGTTTTTATTAAAAAAAATCAATTTTTTATTGTTTTAGAGAAAAAGTATCTAGAAATTCAGAAAGTAGACAAAATTTGCAACAAATTAGATATATGACATTATGACTTAGGATGAAGGGGAAGGGGGTGCCTCGGGACATGCGCCGCAGTGCTGCGTGGACTAAGTTGCGCAATGCCACTTAACCACTCACATGTTTACATTAGCCCTCCCATCTTCCCTCCGAACTTTCTCTATAAGGTTTACTTTAAGATTTTTGGGTTGCTGAATCCGAATTTTTAACTTTCCCCCAAAAATTTCCCTCCCCCGAATCCCCCCCCCTCCTAATAGTTGTTTTTAACTTAAATTTCTTATTGTTTTAGGGGAAATTACGAAATTCAGAAACTAGACAAAATTTGCAACAAATAGGATATATGACATTATGAATTAGGATGAACGGGGAGGGTGAGGGCTGCCTGTGAACATGCACAGCGGCACTACGTGCACTAAATTATGAAGTCCAGGCAATAGGGGATTTTATCTGGCAAAATTAATACTAGTTCTGGATTTCGACTCACTTTATGTTTTTTGAGTCGCTGAATCCGAATTTGTAACTTCCCACCAAAATTTCACCCGGCAACCCCCCAAAAAATTGATTTTTTGAAAAAATGTGGTTTTTGAGAAAAGCGCCAGGGGAATGTTCCGAGGCAGCCCCCTCTCTCACCGTTTATCCTACGTCATAATGTCATATATCCTATTTGTTGCAAATTTTGTCTAGTTTCTGAATTTCGTAATGCTTTTCCCCTAAAATAATAAGAAATTTAAGTTAAAAATAACTATTTGGGGGGGGGGATTTGGGGGTAAGTAAAAATTCGGATTCAGCTACCCAAAAAACTTAAAGTAAACCTTATAGAGAAAGTTCGGAGGGAAGATGGGAGGGCTAATGTAAACATGTGAGTGGTTAAGTGGAATTGCGCAACTTAGTCCACGCAGCACTGCCGCGCATGTTCCGAGACAGATCCGCCCTTCCCCTTCATCCTAAGTCATAATGTCATATATCTAATTTGTTGCAAATTTTGTCTACTTTCTGAATTTCTAGCTACTTTCCCCTAAAACAATAAAAAATTGATTTTTTTTAATAAAAACCTTTTTTGAGGGGCTTTTTACCAAAATTTGGGGGGGAGTTGCCGGCGGAAATTTTGGTGGGAAGTTACAATTCGGATTCAGCGCCCCAAAAAACATAAAGTAAGCCGATTTCCAGAACTACCATTAATTTAGCTAGGTAAAATTCCCTATTGCCTGGACTAATATGTGTCGCCTAGTTTCAAAACAGGCCATCTTCAAAAAATAAAATTTTGGAGGAAAGCCGATTTTTTTTTTTACACACTTAGCAAAAATAAGATTGGAACCAAACTCTTTAGTTGTATAGTCATTAGGACAGTATATTTGACCAGCTTTGGCATGTTTCATTGTTTTCAGATGGTAGAAACGTTTACTTAGAACAACTGAAAAAACACATTTTCCAATTTTGAGGAGTTGGCCGGTTTTCCGGTATTTTTTATAAAAACCTTTCTTGGGGGGCTTTTTACCAAATTTTGGGGGGAATTTTGGTGGGAAGTTAAAAATTCGGATTCAGCGACCCACAAAAACATCTAGAAAGCCGATTTCCAGTACTACCATTAATTTTTCTAGGTAATGTCCCTATACGGTCTCTATTGCCTGGACTATAATGTAATATTTAATTTCAAAAAATTTAATGTTGCATTTAGCGCTGACTTAGAGAAAGCGTTTTTGCAAGTTGGGTTAACAGAAGATCGGGTGGTGACGAAAAGGATGATTTAAAATTTTTGAGATTTACACGAGCTGCTTTTGGGGTAACTTGCAGCCCCTTTCTTTTGGCTGCGACGATTAAATCCCATATACGTAAACATGTTGATCATCCTGAAGTTGTTAAGATTTTGGACTCTTCTTTTATGTGGATGATTTGATAACGGGGTCAAAATCGGATGAAGACGCTTATCCTCAACAGCTTCGCATATTTTTAAGGAAGCTAGCATGAATTTGCGAAAATTCAATACTAATTCTGTAAAACTTAGAAAATTATCGAAGGAAAATAAATCATGTGACTCAGAAGAAAATTTGAATAATTCTTTAAAAATTTTGGGATTATTATGGGATACAAATAGGGATATTTAATCCATCGAAACGCATTGTTCTTAAAGCCATGTTAAAATTCTTTGATCCTATTGGATTCATTGCACCATTTTCTGTTCGTATGCAAAGTTTGCTACAGGAAACATGGAAAAGGAGTTTGGAATGGGTTGAAAAATTCCCTAATGATTTAAAAAGTGAATGGGAAAATAGGTGTGCAGAAATCGAACATTTACATAAATTTGAGGTATCCCGCAAATTTTTCCACAGGGTTTAGACTTTCGGACCCAATCGAAATTCATATTTTTTCCGATGCTAGTCCTAAGGCTTATGGGGCCGTAGCTTATTTTCGACGTACCACAAGTGATAATAAAATTATGACTAATCTTATTTGGGCAAAATGTCGAGTCGCCCCCATTAAATCTTTGTCAATTCCTCGTCTTGAATTAATGGGGGCATTAATAGCTGCAAAGATGTCTAAATATCTGAAAAGTGCATTTAATTTTCAAAATTTGGAAATTCATATCTGGTCAGATTCCACAATTACGTTATATTGGATCAAGGGATCAGCCATGGATTTGGAAGCCCTTTGTGGCTAATAGAGTTGTAGAAATACAATCTTTAACTGATCCTAAAATATGGAAGTACATTCCGGGTAAGGATAATCCTAGTGATCTTCTTACTCGGGGCGAAAATTTACATAACCTCCTAGAAAATAAATTATGGTATTACGGTCCTGAATGGTTGTCATTACCAAAGGACAGTTGGCCAAAACCTCAAAAGATACCATATAATGAAAATATTTTGAACGAAAGAAAATCAACAAATTTGAGTTCTGCTCAATTATCTTGTACAGTAGGTGTTGTACCTCCAGAGTCTTTGTTAAAATTAGAAAATTTTAGTTCTCTTTCCAAATTACTTAACATCACAGCCTGGATCTTAAGATTTCTAAATAATGTCAACAAATCAAAACCTAAAATTTCAGGTGAGCTCACAGCTCCAGAAATTGAAAAGGCAGAATTTCAATGGTTAAAACAAACCCAGTTATCTGTCTTCGATCGTGAAATTGATTTATTGAAAAAGGGAAAGCCCATCGATAAAGATTCAACATTGTATAATTGTACATTGTCTGAATCCAAAATTGGATGAGAATGATTTGTTAATTTTATTTGGAAGGTTACAATTTTCAGAATTATCTCAAAGGGAAAAGCACCCTTGTATACTTCCATGTGGGAGTGCTTATACCAAATTGTTGATTCGGAATGCCCATGAAAAGGTTTTCCATGATGGAATTGCAACAACTTTAGCTCATTTACGAGAAAAATATTTTATAATTAGAGGACGAAAATTTATCAAATGTGTACTTAAACATTGTCTTATTTGTACAAAATTTAAAGCTTCTCCTGGGAAGCAAGAAATTGCACCATTACCCAAAGATCGTATTACTGAATCACCACCCTTCTATACCTGTGCTGTAGATTTTGCAGGACCTATTTATGTCAAAGCAAAAACTGGCCAAGGAAAGGCATATATCGTTCTTTTCACGTGCGCAGTCACTAGAGCTGTGCACCTTGAACTGTGTACCAATTTAACTACAGAAACTTTCCTTTTATCATTTAAAAGATTCACATCTCGTAAAGGAATTTGTTGAACAATCTACAGTGATAATGCGAAAACATTTATTAAAACTGATAATTTACTTAGAGAAGTTTGGAGCCGAATATCGAAAGTGGATGTTTTAATAAAAAAAGCATCGTTTGGAAATTCATTATTCCAAGAGCCAGTTGGTGGGTCGGTTTTTGGGAATGCATGGTTCGTTCGGTGAAAACTCCTTTGAAGAAAGTTCTCGGAAGATCTCGTCTCTCATATGAAGAAATACAAACCACTTTAACTGAAATCGAAGCAATGATTAATGGTCGTCCATTAACTTATGTTTATGAAGAAAACAGTGAACCGCTTCCACTTGCTCTTTCACATTTCCTGATCGGCAAGCGAATAAATTCTCTACCAGACTTTCACTGTGTTACTGAACCTAAATCGAATAAAGTAATCTTAACAAAAATATTGAAATATCGAGATCAAGTTTTAAATTATTTCTGGAAACGTTGGAGGAGGAATATTTGCTAGAACTTCGTTCTGCCAATTTTCAGTTCCTGTCAAAGCTCCGACTAACTTCGAAATTGGTGATGGGGTATTAATTAATGAAGATGAAACTTCAAGGCACATGTGGAAATGCGGTAGAATTACAGAGCTCTTTTTAGGAAGAGATTCGAAAGTTAGATCTTGTGCCATTCAAACTGAATCTGGTGTGGTAAAAAGACCAGTGCAACTGCTACATAAACTGGAACTCGACATTATAGACTAACTTTGAACTTTTCACTTATAATGAACATTTTGTTTACATTTTCATTTTTTAATTTTTTCTAATCCAATATTTTTGTATATTTTAGTTTCAGTAGTTCTTCCTGTGAAAATAGTTATTTGTATGTCTCATTATTGTAAGTATGTTCTAACTTTTAATTGTCTTATTAATGCAGTTTGAAAATTTTGATAAAAATTTAGTTTCAATGATGAACAATAGTAATTGTTCACCCGGGGGCAAAGTGTTAAAACCACCTCTTTTTCTGTTTGACTTGGCGAAAATTAGTCATCGCCAAGAATTATTGCAACCCTATTTTACTTTACTATTTTTCAGTTTGTTTTTTAACGTAGATGTAAGTAAATTCTGAAGCGAGCGATCACCGCTATATGTGATCTTAACCAGGCTTGCCTGGTAATAAATATATTCATTTATCAGAGTTTTTAATTATTAGAGTTCTGATTTACTTTGGATGGATAAAAAATCGTTCTGCATATTTTATTGACTGATGTGAAAAATCTCTGACTCGAAGTATATATTTTATCGACTGTTCTTTGAAAATCCTCAGCTTCTTTATTACTTGCCAATTTAATCATGTTATGTATTTAATAAATGTATAATAAAGTACCGTTTTGGATGCGATTGGCCATTGATAATGGTAAATATAATTGGCGATTAACAATCATTTTCGATGATCTATCTTCCCAGCACGGATAATATATAAATAACATCTTAACTAACGATGCGTTTTGAAGTTTGATTTACTAACTGTTACCTGAGTTGGGCTTGTTTACATTTCTTCATAGAGTAAAAAGAAACAAGTAAGAAAAATCATGCGTTAAGCATAGATTATGAAACACTTTCCAACATTTCCTGTATGCTTTAACAAAACTTCGTTATTTAGGGAAATAATGTATATAAAAGAACTAAGTAAACATTTTAGAAAACGCATAAAACATTTGAAAAACTGATTTCAGCAGTTACCATCCATGTCAAATATGTATTCGAATTCTTTTGAAACGCTCTGTATTTGATCTGTAGGTTGATATATATGCTATATAATGGGGAAATTTAGTTTAGCAAGAAAACGAATAACAGGTTGGAATTTCTCTTTCAGCCATTTATACTAATAGATAGAAACATAATTGTATACTTTTGCACAACCCTGTAGTTAACCTAGTACCTTTATTACACGCCACTATTTAGCTAAAGTTTAATTCAAAGTAAAACACTCTTCTTAAAACTACTGGAACCACATTTTCAGAAATTATCATTTATAGACGACCATGTATCCAATTCTTTGCGTGACGCTGTATATAATTTTATCTACAAACGTTTCTTAGTAAACAAAATGCAGTTAGGCGTAAAATGCATAACTCATTTAAAAACCACCTTTAAGCAATTTACAATCATACCCAGTAACCATTACGAATTCTTTTGTGTAGCCCTGTATATGAATTACAACATTTTATACACATCATATACAATGCACAAATATAGTGAAACATAAAATCGCATAACATAATTAAAAATGCATTTCCAGCAATCATCGCTACCGTACAATACTTCGGATACAATATAGTATCTGCAATCTTTTGTGTGTCCCTGTAAATGCTATGCACTTCGTATTATACATGAAATAAGTTATAGTAAACCTCAGCGACGTATATCAATTGCATTATACATGAAATAATTTAACATAATTAAAATACGCCGGAAAAAATCCCACCCACCCGTATATCATTATGTAACGGAATTCTTTTGTGCGGCCCTGTAAATGAATAATATATAATCTTTGCAGCGCATATTCTACGGAATGCATATTTTAGTGCACTTGATAAATGCATATTACTTTTATTGTGTTTGAAAGCGTGTAATATCATTAAAAATCATTTGAAACCATTCTTTCCCATAGGCCGTAATGTAACGGAAAACTTTTGACTGCCCCTGTAAATGAACTAAACATGCTACAAACTTCATTCGCAATAGGGTTCGTGCTATGGTAGAGGTCACTAACATCCAAAAATTTCAGAACGATCCGAGTATATTTACGGGTATTAGAGCGCGTACAGACGGACAGACAAACCGAATGCATAAACACTTTTCAACTTTGTTGAAAGTGTTAAAAATAGAGGTGCAGTGTGCCTTAAAAACGGTTTGCAACATGAATCGTGTTATCGCTACAATTTAAATGCCCTCATTTGGCCCAAACAAAACAAGCACCTGAAACAGGGACCGAATTCTTTGACACCACCCGTGCATTTCTTTTTTTATCTAAATGAAAGTGATCTGCTTATGTTTAACCATTTTAAAGTAGCATTCCATTGTATTATGAAATAAAAACTGTTACTAAAAGGTTTCTTCTTTTTTCATGAAAGAACGTGGTTGTTTGGGCCGCATGTAGTGGATTTTAGGGTTACATTTTTGGCGTCACCCCCAGCCACCATACTTCATTTCTATTTCTTCTCTTTACTCTGACATTTCTCTTTATCAAACAAAGATCATGAAGAAAGTTGAGTTTTTCAGCACTTCACCTTGCAGAATTGATGCTAAACTTTGATTGGCTTACAGGCGTGAATGATTTTTGTTCTGCAAAATTCATCGCTAGAAAACTTGCTTTGCAATTAATTATCTTCATGGTTTAATATTTTTATCGCTCACAACAAACGAATCTCTTGTGTTTTGTTTACTTTGATGGAATTAGATATTCGGCTGACAACATAAATTTTAGCGGAAATTCTCAGACTTTATATACATATTTGAATATCTCTCAAACATTAATTTTATTTTGAACGATTTTTCTGAAAGTGTAACTTTTATGCATTATCATTCGAAAAAATATTTTTTTAATTAACTAGGGGGGCTCCGCTCCCCTGCTTGCTACGCTCACCAACCCCTCGCGTAATCATTTCGCGATTCCATTCGGTATCGCGAAGCAATCCTTATTTTCTAGCCAACCCCGGACGTAATTGTTTCGCGCTTCCATTCTGGATGGCTTCGCGATCACTTATTTTCAATGCATTCAATTTTTTAGATTCCACTTGGTAAAAACGCGTTCTTCTTCAACTCCTGAGAATTTTATTTCCTTACCTCCAAGCAAAAATAATCATTAGAGCTTACAAAATTGCATTATTATAAGAAATATTAAATATAAAATTATATATATAGTGTTGCGAATATTGTAAATAGATAGTATTTGTGCTTAAAAATAATATAAATAGTTCAATTAAGCTCTATTCATAAGCTAATATTAGTTTTTGTTGCATTGAAATATCTCAACTTTATTTTCTGCAAGCAAGTAAACCCTACTGGATTTCAATGGGAGTTTATGGAAATTTGGCGAAATACTGGAAATAGCGCCAAGTTGGCGTCACTTTTGGCGACTTATTTTAGTCGCCAAATTTGGCGACGTTTGGCGACAGAGCCGTCCCTTTTGGTAAACCCCCCTTATAGCGTCAGAAAGCTCTGACCAATCAGATGCGTTTTGCGGTATCTACGCAGATTTTCATTGGTCCATTTCCAAATCGTTACATATTTTTATACATAGAAGAAACGTCCGCCTGGCTCCTAGCCAAAAATTTAGAGGTTATTTTTCTTTTTTTTGTGTGAAAGAGGAGTGTTAATTCAGATTCGTGAATATTTGAATTTTTTATTTTGCATTATTAGTGTCACATTATATTTACTGCAATCACTACAACGCTATCGATTCATTTGCTTTATTAAATCATTATATACTGTACGTTCTTAATCTCCTCAATCTGATACCAGAGTTCTGCGCGTATCGGGTTCGGGTTGTACCCTACCCGAACCTGGCAAAAGTCGTCAACCCGAAATATTCAGACACCGAACAAAAAGTGAAAGAAAATTAATTCATATTTCATTACATTTATTGAAAAGTAGCCTACAATTTAATCGCTTTTGTACAAAAATGAACACATATACACCCATTAATATTCAGATATATAGCTTTTTCATTTGAAAAATATTCAGTACTCCCTTTTGAAAAATCGGTTCATCCTGAACTCGACCAAAAAGAGACAAAGCACCACCTGAAAAGCTTAAAGTTCAGCGAAAAAAAATAGCTTAAACCTGACCTGACCCGGGGCTCGAGTTCGTGTTAAATCGGGTTACCCGACCCGATGCAGGACTGTAATTTCCAGTCAACCCGAATCACGACAAAAAATTTCATTGATCCCGCAATCTGACCCGAAATGAAAGAGAATTAACGTACCTACTATTGTACATATAAAATGCATATGAGAATTTCGTTCCGGGTGCTTATGGCTTGAGTTCTACTGAATGGGTTTTGGTGGAACTTGGACCGTTAGTTAGATAATTTTTTTAGAGAAGGTTTTAGTGTCATACAATAAATTAAAAAAAAATTATTTAAAGACGTATACTACATAAAAATACTATTAAAACATTAAATAAAAAGTTTAAAAGTTTAAAAACCAACAAGTTTCGACCACCCTGTGACCTTCATAAGGGTCATATTCCAGTAAATGAGAGAAAGAAACTAATAAGTCCGTAAAAGTCAAAAAATAAACATACTTTGTTGAGCACGTCTCGAAACAGCATTATTCCAAAATATCTCTAACTGCACACAACCATCCAACAATAGAAGAGAAAAACTTGGAAAAACTAGATTATAAATGTCGCTAATGACGTCAAACTTCTTCAACTTTGAGTTGAAATCCGCCTCGGATAGTCCAACCACAACTTATGAATGCCATAAGAAACACCTTCGTTACATACCTCATCATTCCTCAATTCAATTTCCATGGATTCCCTAATTAAACTTTTATGCGGATAGGTGCATGGCCAAATGATCTTTTGCGTTGTCATAATCTATATCTTTAATCTGACTTCTAGAACAGAATTTCGCAAGGGCTGTGGTTTGTCTATAACCAATCATTTTTGATTGTGGGAAGAAAATTTATTACATAGGTATGACGAAAAAGAAATTTGATACAAGATTGAAGGAACATAAAGCTGACTTAAAATACTATAGACAAACCACAGCCCTTGCGAAATTCTGTTCTAGAAGTCAGATTAAAGATATAGATTATGACAACGCAAAGATCATTTGGCCATGCACCTATCCGCATAAAAGTTTAATTAGGGAATCCATGGAAATTGAATTGAGGAATGATGAGGTATGTAACGAAGGTGTTTCTTATGGCATTAAGTTGTGGTTGGACTATCTGAGGCGGAATTCAACTCAAAGTTGAAGAAGTTTGACGTCATTAGCGACATTTATAATCTAGTTTTTCCAAGTTTTTCTCTTCTATGGTTGGATGGCTGCGTGCAGTTATAGAGATATTTTGGAATAATGCTGTTTCGAGACGTGCTCAACAAAGTATATTTATTTTTTTACTTTTACGGACTTATTAGTTTCTTTCTCTCATTTACTGGAATATGACCCTTATGAAGTCCACAGGGTGGTCGGAACTTGTTGGTTTTTAAACTTTTAAAATTTTTATTTATTGTTTTAAAAGTATTTTTATGTAGTATAGGGGAAACCGGGGGAATGGCGACACCTTAAGGGAATTTAAACTTTTTCACCTGAAAAAAATGTTTATTTTTTATTAGTAAAAATTCTAAAGCTGAATCATCATCTTTAGTATCTGTATAAATTTAACCGTAATCATAACTGTAAAGTAAGCACACATTAAAAAAAATTGCTTTCACTCTAAAATTGGGAGGAGTGAAAAGTTCACTTTTTGAAAGAGTGACAGGCATTTTTACTCTTTTTGGAGTGAGTTTTATAAAAATACACTCCTTAAAGAGTGGAGTTTTCCACTCTCTAGAAAGGAGTGAGATGTCTCACTCCTGAAAGAAGAGTGACGTACGTGTGCATTGCTTATTAACCAATCAGAGCAGCAAGGCGACGACACCCTTTAAAGATAAGAAAAATGATCACTTTTTCGTCCGCCATTTTAAGATTAACAGATTAGGATATCATTAAAATTATTCTTTGGAATACATAAAATGAAGGTAAGTCTTGTTTAATTTTAAGCATTTATCCGTGTAGATATGTGGAATGTCCAGATTATGAGCTAAATAGTTGTATGTTTGTATAGCAAAAGATTGATCGTGGAGTATTCATAAGTGATTGTGAGATTTCTTCATGTAGCGATCTGAAATGTAATTGTTTTAAGAGGACCGGGAAAGCCGTATCTCCGCCATGTTGAATTCACCAACTTTATGTACATTTTTCTCAGAAATGGTGAAAGATAGAGGTCTAGATTTTTTAGAGTAGTTTGAATAACATGTTTTGCGTATTTTAACGGACCATTTTCGTTCTAAGTAAAATTCAAAATTAATTATTAATTATTTATTGAAAGTCATTTTTAAATTAGCACTTTTTGGTAAGATTTCACTGCCTAAAATAAATAATTCTCAACAAATCATTAAATCCCTGTGTATACAATATAACATAGTATAAGTATTAAAAAAAAATCTGAGTTCTTATGTTTAATAGATATTGAAACAAGTTGGAAATTGCTCACCAAACGTGGCAAATGAGGTGCGTTCGTACTATAACTAGTTTTAGAAATATTTTTTGCACCGCATATTGTACTGAATGTATATTTTAGTGCAATACATAAGTGCATATCCATTTCATTCTGTTCTGAAAGGCTGTAACATCATTAAAATGCACTTAAAATATTTTTTTTCCCATTGGCCGTCATGTAACGGAAAACTTTTGACAGTCCTTGCAATTAAACTATGCATCCGATTTTCCTGAAATTTGAAATGAGTCTACAAAATTTTGCAACAAATATATATTTAAAATTTTAGATCATTCGGAAGGCTGTAACATCATTAAAATGTACTTGCAATAATTTATTCCCATTGGCCGTAATGTAACGGAAAACTTTTGACTGTCCCTGTAATTAAACTATACATCCGATTTTTATGAAATTTGAAATGACTCGACAAACGTTTGCAACAATTATATATTTAAAATTTCAGACCATTCGGTTGGGTAGTTTTTGCTCTGTTATATGCGGGTGTTGAATTCAGACCCTTATCTCCGGGAGAGATTTCTGTGGTTCCGGAGGGGGGGGTGCAGTATAGAGTTCCGGGGGGGGATTGCACTTTTTGACCATTGAAAACACAAAATCTCAAATCTTCCGGAGGGGAAATGACCCCCCCTCCGGGGCCACCCCCTGAAATCAACACTGACAGACAGACTAAACGACGAATATAGGGGCTACGTATTTATATAATTACGAACGCACCTAAAAAAGGAACATAAACATGAAAAATCGAAGTTTTGAGAAAAAGTCGATTAAAGATTTATTGCCATTAAGCTGTGAAGTACTCTTAGAAAGAATGAATAATTTCAAAACTTAATTTTTATATATATAAACATGTGTGACACATCGTCGGAAAGACAAAAGTTTAAACTATTTAATGATATAAAAAAATAAAAATCGCTTTTTAGGTGCGTTCGTAGTTATATAAATACATAGCACCTATAGTCGTCGTTCAGTCCGTCTGTCTGTCCGTCTGCCCGCATATAACAGCGCAAAAACTACCCAACCGAATCGTTTGAAATTTAAAATACATAATTGTTGTATAATTAATTCTGTTGCGTCATTTCAAATTTTATGAAAATCGGATGTATAGTTTAATTACAGGGACAGTCAAATTTTTCTCTTACATTACGGCCAATGGGAAAAATTATTGCAAGTGCATTTTAATGTTCCTTAAACAGCCTTCCGAATGGTCTGAAATTTTAAATAGGGCGGATGTGCCAGTAATGGTCACCCTTTGATGTTTTTGGTTCATAAAAAAATAAGTAATAAATATTTAACTTTAATTATTTTTTTTATAATTTCCCCTTGCATGTTTTATAAAACTGGGTTATTGTTGACACTTTTAATCAGACCAATTAGGAAGTAGAAAATAATGTTTCAAAGGTTTGCTGTTTTTCTGTGAAAATCTTAATGAAGAGGCTAAGAGCTGGCTTCGTTTAATTAATTTATATATTATTTATTTTCTTGCAAAATTTGAATGCTTTTGTTTGAGTAGCAATAGAAAACTTAGACTTTTATATACTAACGGTCATTTAGGAAATTTAATTTATTTTTAAGGTTTTAAGAGAGGGTGTCTATTACTAGAATGGTTAATTAGTCATTTTCCACCAAAACTTTTTAAATAGCTGCTTTTAAGTTAGTTTATGTGATTAATAAAATTTCAATATTTTATTCTTTTTTTATGTATATATACTTTAATATTTTAAAATCTGGCAATCAAACCAGCTAGGTGGTAGAAAATATTGTTTAAGAGCACAGCCAAAGATGGGCTCATAGGGCTTAATACCTCTCCTTTTAAATAAAAGAAATTAAGTTACAGAAGCTATTAAAAATCTATTTTCTGTGTTAAATGTTTGGTTATTCTTATCTGAAAAAAAGAAAAAGAAGGAAAAAAAAGTAATATTCCTTAATTTATAGGCAATATTCATGAAACTGGTAAATCTGCAATCAGTGGCCTCAAACATCAGTTCTACAGTTTTATTTTGAAATTATTTTACTTAGCATTTAAAATATTCAACTCACAATATCATTTCTTTCATATTTGCAGTATTAATTATTATAAATGATATATCAAGTAGTCTCTGGAAGATTAATTGTTATAAATAGCGAGACAAAACTAAACATCACTAACATTCCAAAACTTTTTTTTATTATTATTACCTTTTAAATCCCCCACTGTTTCAATAATTTAATAGCTGTAATTGCCTGATATTTAGTATTTTAAACTATCCATCTAAAATAATTAAAACATTGATCGTCTGATAATTACAATAATTGATGCAAACAGTAAATGATCATCACAAATATTTTATTAATTACTGGTATCCTTATTGTTAAATTTATTTGAAAATAACCATTTTGTTTCATTAGTATGTTTTCATTAAATTCTGGTTCTAAATACACTCATAAAAACAATTATATTTATTACTTTTTATGGGGTGTCCATTACTGTGGTTTTGGGTGTTTTGGTATATTTCTGTTATTTAAAATTAAATTTCGATTCACATTGGGAAATGAGACTATAAGAATGGTTAAATATTGTTGATAGATTAATATAATATTGAAAAAACTGGAATGTAATAATTATAACTATTAATAAAAAAAAAATTTAAAAGAAATTCCTTACGAGTGTCCATTACTGGCACATCTACCCTATTTAATTGTTGCAAAATTTTGTCGAGTCGTTTCAGATTTTATGAAAATCGGATGTACAGTTTAATTACAGGGAGTCAAAAGCTTTCCGTTAACTTTAAGGTCAATGGGAAAAATTATTTCAAGTGCATTTTAATGATGTTACAGTCTTTTGAACAGAATGAAATTGATATGCACTTATAAAGTTCACCAAAATATACCGGGTGTCCCAAAAAGGACTGACTGATTTTAAAATTCAATAACTTGCAAACGGTGACAGATATTAAAAAAATTCTTGCAGGAGGGTTATGCATAAGGTCAAAAGTTTTATTACAGTGATTTTCAATTTTAGTTCGATTTACAAACAATAGATGGCGCTGTAAGCAATAGTCGCTAAATTCAGGCTCGATTTTTGGTACTTCGTGGCCCGGATAATACATTTCCATCTCCTTTTTCTGCATGGAACAAGATAAAGGACCAGAAATCGAGCCTGTATTTAGCGACTATTGCTTACAGCGCCATCTATTGTTTGTAAATCGAACTAAAATTGAAAATCACTGTAATAAAACTTTTGACCTTATGCATAACCCTCCTGCAAGAATTTTTTTAATATCTGTCACCGTTTGCAAGTTATTGAATTTTAAAATCAGTCAGTCCTTTTTGGGACACCCGGTACATTCAGCACAATATGCGGTGCAAAAAATATTTATAAATTTAGTTATAGTACGAACGCACCTCATTTTCCACGTTTGACGAGCAATTTCCAACTTGTTTCTATTTCCGAGGTCAATCTTTTCCTATAAAACATATAAAATCTATTTTGCTCATATTCACAAAATACAATATCTACGCGAATAAAAAAATTAAATTAAACATGGCTTATCGCGTCATTTCATTAATAAGTATTGTATTAATTTCATTTTTCAGCAATGACGGACGAAAATTAGAAATCATGATTAAGTTAAGGAATATGTTTAAAAGAAAAATGTATACATATTCCAGAGAACTTAAAAGTTTAACTTTAGACTCCATGTTCATATTAAATAAAACAAAAGCAAATGACAGCGGATAATATATATATATACATTCTTAATATTTAAATCATGCTTAGAACTTATTTAAAAAAGATGTGAGTTTATAAGTATTGTTTTTTAAATGGAAAAATTAAAAATATTTTAGAACAATAGGACTTTGCAAAAATAGCAATAATTTAAAGAAAAAGTACGGTTTTATATTTAAAACAAAAATTTAAATCAAATCAAACATTGTTAAACATATAACATCCGCTGATTAAAAAGTTATTAATAAAACTTTAAAAGTAATATCTTTATAGGGCATGCAATAAAAGCAAACACAAAGGATAAGATTGGAATAAAATACTATTTTAGTTTATTACTATTAGTAATCGAATTTAAATTCGTACGTAACTTTAACTGAATTTTCCCCTAAAAGTTCAATTAGTGTTACAAACTATGAATTAAATAAATATTGCTAATAAAGTATTTTATTCCAATCTTTACTACGCTTGTATCTATTTTCATTGCATGCTGTAAAAGATGCGATTCTTTTAAAATGACCATAGAAGCGAAAAAAAAAAAAAAAAAAAGACTACATAAAAAATGAACATTCACTTTTATGAAAGAGTGACTATTCACTCCTACCAGGGGTGAAAAACCGCACTCCTTCCGAAAAAGGGATTATCCACCCCTGTTTAGAGTGAATATTCACTTTCCAGGAGTGATTATTCACTCCTCCGGAGTGAATAGTCACTCCTTTTTATTTAGAGTGTTCAACCTCTGTACAGTGGCGGTATTACCCAGGATACTGGGGTAATTCCCGCCACTCTTTAATGACCTAGTAAATACATAAAATGGATACTAGGAAACACATAGCCTACTAATAATATTTAGAAAGCAATGTAATTTAGCAGAATAATGAATAATTACAATGTTCCTTAAGCTAAATCATTAATGTGCTAAGCTTACAATTTAACTCAAATTGCAAAAGTCACCCTTTGCTATGGTGTCATCATTACCCCGAGAGGACAATATAGCGGAAATCCACCAGCAAAGTCAAAAGAAAAACCGAACTTGTCCAAAAAATTGCATCAAAATTTCGGCGAATGCATGTAAATTACGGGTAATATTATCTTAAGAACCTAGTGTTACAATAAAAAGATATTTACCTCATTTGAAGCTCCAAAATAAGAAGCAATTAGATGAAAACCAAATTTTTCACGAGAACAAACGAACGACGTACCACAAAATCACTATCACTGTAGGCACTGTTTCTATTATTGGCCGCTATAGTGCAGGCACATTCACTATCTCAAACTGCCGTTAGTTTTTAAATTAGGCGGGGTGGCGGCATAACCCCAAGTGGCGTCATTCCCCCGGTCTCCCCTACGTCTTTAAAAATAAATTTTTAATTTATTGTATGATTTTAGTCTCAAGACGTAATAGTCCTTCAATATAGGCTTTAGTATGTAAAATATCGTTCTCTGTTGCTTAGTTATAGAATTAAGGTGGAAAATTCTATATTGAGGTGAACCCGATTGTGAAAGATTAGCCTTTTAATTTCTACTAGACAGATATGGATGAGACGTTACTTTTCAGTAAATACAGATACTTTTTCAGTGAAAGTTTTAGTATAAAACATATTGTTCTGTGTTGCTTGGTTATATAATTGTTGAGTAAAGTTTAATAATCAGGTGAAACCAATTATAGAACATTAACCTTTAAAAAAATCTACTTAACGGATTTTGATGAGACTTGTATTGTTAGACATTTTCCAGGGGTGGTTTTAGTATATTGCATATATTTCTATCGTTCTTTACCAAATCCTACTATAAGTGGTCAACTAAAAGAGTTTATATTTAACATCCCAAATTTTGTCGACAAATTAGGAAATATAATAGCGCAGTACCATTCGTTTTTCAGGAATGCAGAAGGGTATTACAGGTAAAGGTCCATATTGCTAAAAACACAAGGTCAAATTCATCGATATATTTCGATATCAACGATATTCGATTCAAAATTTGTTTGGAGAAACTGATCTGCGTAGCGGGTGAAGCATGCTAGTTGTATGTTGAAACGTACCACAATTTACAATAAATAAATAAATAAATAAAATTCATGTAGATTTCTCTTCAAAATATCTTAATACAAGTGTACGGCAAAGATTAGTTTTCAAAAAGTGGTAGAATAAAAAATTCTCCACAGAGATATATATGTCCCGGCCGTAATCATATGGTCAAAATCAACCTGACCTGATATATATAGATTATACTAGGCATTGTAAATACTTATAACTAAAAATATTACCATTGTAAATACTTATAACTATTTTTATTCATTAAAAATATAAAACTTTTTTTTTTTTTTTTACAAAAATATTTTTTTTTTTGTATAGTTAAGGAAATAATTTTGGCCTAAGAGTAAGTTAAACACGCATATATGTTTAGTATCTTTACCAAATTTCATGACAATCCATACATACTTTCTCAAGATATCAAGGGCGCAATGACTTCTGGAGTAAAAAACAAGCAAGAAAAATCGTGCGTACAGCATAGATTATGAAACACTTTCCAACACTCCCTGAAAGCTTTAACGAAACTTCGTTACTTAGGGAAATAAGGTAAATAAGATAACTAAGTAAACATTTAAAAATCTGATTTCAGTAGTTACCGCCCATAGCCAAATATGTATTCCAATTCTTTAAACAGCCCTGTATTCGATCTGTATGTTAATATATATACTATATAATGGGAAAATTTAGTTTAGCAAGAAAATGCATAACAGGTTGAAATTCATCTTTCAGCAATTTATACTACTAATAGATGGAAACATACTTGAATACTTTTGTACAGCCCTGTAGTTTACCTAGTACCTTTATTACATGCCACTATTTAGCTAAAATTTAATTCAAACTAAAACACGCTTAAAACTACTGAAATTACATTTCCAGAAATTAACACCCATAGACGGCCATGTATCCAACTCTTTGCGTGGCCCTGTATATCATTTTATCTATATTCTACAAATATTTCTTAGTACACTAAATTCAGTTCAGCATAAAAATGCAAAACTCCTTTAAAACCCACCTTTAAGGGGTCTCAGGACTCTTAAAGCTTTAAAAATTTCGAAATTTTAATTTTTTTAGATATTAAACTACTACCTGTTCTGAACATTTTGGTATAAATGTTTCCTTGAAATTCCTATTAGAACAGAAATTATGGCTTTTAGAATTATACACCCTCAATAGCTAAAGCGGCATTTCAGAAACTTTGAAGTCAATTTTCTCCAAATGACGTTTTTGGGCATAACGCGCACGATATTTCAAAAACTTCTGAATTTTTTTTTCATGAAATTTTCAAAACATATGTTTCATGTTAGTCTGTATAAACTGAACCTAAAATTTCCTTCTTATTGTACAGAAATATATTCTTTATAGGTGATTATACTGTTGAAAATTTCTAACTTTTGCATTAACTAAATACAACTTTGTATGAAATATAGAAAAATGCTTTAAATACAAATTTATTTAGGTTCAGAGTAATTATAATATGAAGCGTAAGTAGGACCCAAAATTTTCCTTCTACTTGCAAAATTTATTTTGTAATCGTGCGCATAATCTGTTATGCCGATTTTCCGCTCGTCAAATGTCTGACATTTTGGAGCCCTCTGTAAATCCTAATTCTGCATCTTGTAATTTTTCAAATACATGAAATGAAAGAACATACTTATATCTTTCATCCCAATATAAAATTTTGTCTTAAAATCAATTACATTTTAAGATATTATATGTTGAAAATGGTCTTTTTTTTCGATTTTTTCCAATTTAAAGAGTCCTGAGACCCCTTAAGCAATTTATGCTCATACTCAGTAACCTTTACGAATTCATTTCTGTAGCTCTGTATATGAACTATAACATTTATAATATGCATAAATATAGTGAACAAGTACGTAAGTGTGATCACAGATCGCACAAAGGGTTTCGTTTAATATTCCTTTCAAAACACTTTATCCTTTTGAAAAATCTGTTAGTTCAAGATTTCGCAACCAGGATCGCACTCTATGTTACACAAACCTCTATCCGAACGAAACTCCGTTTTATAGACTATCCGTAGATATATTAGTCGAGGGGATTGGGCCGATAGCACCCGAGATAAGTAGGCGCCCCTGGCGGTAAAAAGTGGAACTAAAATATGTAAGACTATGGTGCATAATATGAAAGAATGGTCAAAGGGGTGTCTGCAAAAGTTGGAAAAGTGCTTCCCGGGTTAAAAAAGCGGAGGTTAGAAAAATTGCTTAAAATACACAAGTTAGAGCCCGGAGGAGTAAATAATATAAGACTTTTTAAAAATTTTATGATTTGCCTTGTGGTCTGAGGTATTCAGCTATACGTATGCAAAAATTCATGTCTCCAACTTAATTAGGGGCTCTCTTAGAAAGAATTGCTTAAAATACATATGTGCTAGCTCAAAGTGTTAAACGTAAGACTTTTTCAAGATTTTGTTATTTATCGCCTGGCCTCAGGTGTTCTGCTATAAGTATGCAAAATTTCAAATCTCTAATTTAATAAGGGACTCAGTTAGAAAGAACTGCTTAAAATACGCATGTGGGAGCCCAGAGGGTTAAATAAGACTTTTTCAAAATTTTATGATTTGTCGTATGATATGTGGTGTTCAGCTATAAGTATGCAAAATGTCACGCCTCCAACCTAAATAGGGACTCACTTAGAAAGAATTGTTTAAAATGCACATGTGAGAGCTCAAAGGGTTAAGTGTATGACTTTTTCAAACTTTTATGGTTTGCTATTTGATGTGAGGTGTTCAGCTATAAGCATGCAAAATTTCAAGTGTCCAGCATGTATAGTTTCTGAGAACAGACTCTATGACAGACAGACAGACAGAGGAGCGAAACGAATAGGGTTTCGTCAGATGAACGAAACCCTAAAAAAGCGCATATCATAATTAAAATAGCATTTCGAGCAATCATTACTAATATACAGTAATTCGGATACAATATAGTATCTGAAATCTTTTCAAATACACCGCAAACAATTTCCCCTATACCATTATGAACGGAATTCTTTTGTGTGGCCCTGTAAAGGAACAATAACTATTCTGTGCACCGCATATTCAACATAATGCATATTTTAGTGGAGTTCATAAATGAATATCAATTTTACTATGTTTGAAAGAGTGTAACACCATTAGAAATCATTTGAAACGGTTTTTTCCCATTGGCCGTAATGTAACGGAAAACTTTTGACTGTCCCTGTAAATGAACTAAACATGCTACAAACTTCATTTGAAATAGGGAACGTGCTATGGTAGAGGTCACTAACATCCAAAAATTTCAGAACGATCCGAGCATATTTACGAGAGTTAGAGCGTGGACAGACGGCCAGACAAACCGAAGTTATGAACTCTTTTCAACTTTGTTGGAAAGCGTTAAAAAGAGCTATTTTGATTTCAACAATACACAAATTCTGTAAAATGCAATTTCTAATGACAGCATATTACAAAGCACAATCTGTTTAATCAATATTCAAAATTTCATGTTCATACATAAAAAGGTTTGGAAGATAGACTAATTCAAACTTTGAATTTTTTCGTTAAATTTCGTCGCGTTTAAAGGGTACAAGACCCTTTAAAAGATTAAAAGATTTAGACCTTTTAAAAGATGCGATGGATTTTTTTTTCTTATTACGTCAATGGTATTTATCTTAATAGACCAGTGGTTAGGGGGTTGAATTCGGAATTAATTAGGGGAAAGCTGGAAATTGTTTTAATCCCTTCTGTTTAGGTCTAGAATGAATATGCTATGTTTTCCCCCTCGTACTAGGTGAGCGTTAGGAAATATGTATAGAATTATAGTCAAAAAACACGTTTTTTTGCATACCATAACAATATCTCAAAACAACTAACTCTGTCAAAAACATTGTCAGTACAAATGTTGTAGAGCTTGAAATTCTGAGTAAAATGAGTACCTACACTCAATACTTATGTTGAATATTAAGGTCACAATTCTACTTCAAAGTTTTAGACCCATCATCAGGGGGATGACCTCAGAATTAATTAGGAGAAAACTGCAAATTGTTTTAATCCTTTCAGTTTAGGTCTAAAATGAACGTACTATGTTTTCTTCCTCGTACTTGGGTGAATGTTAGAAAATATGTACATATTTATTTTCGAAAAACACGTTTTTTTTAATTTTCTTAACAATATCTCAAAACAGCTAACTCTATAAAAAAAAAAAAAAACATTGTCAATACAAATGTTGTAGAGCTTAAAATTCTGAATAAAATGAGTACCATCATTAATATTTTTGTTCAACATAAAGGTCGCAATTCTATTTCAAAATTTTTCAAATCAAGAGCTTGAAGCCAGGAGAGACCAAGTTAACTTAACAATATCTCAAATTGCGGCCTTAATATTGAACAAAAATATTAAGTGTAGGTACTCATTTTACTCAGAATTTTAGGCTCTATAACTTTTGTACTAGCAATGTTTTTGATAGAGTTAATTATTTTGAGACATTGTTAAGTTAACTTGGTCTCTCCTGGCTTTAAGCTATTGATTAGCGATTAAGGCAAAATTTTGAAATAGAATTGCGACCTTAATTGTTGAACAAAAATATTAATGATGGTACTCATTTTATTCAGAATTTTAAGCTCTACAACATTTGTATTGACAATGTTTTTTATAGAGTTAGCTGTTTTGAGATATTGTTAAGGGAACTAAAAAAAAACGTGTTTTTCAAAAATAAATATGTACATGTTTTCTAACATTCACCCAAGTACGAGGAAGAAAACGTAGTACGTTAATTTTAGACATAAACTGAAGGGATTAAAACAATTTCCAGTTTTCCCCTAATTAATTCTGAGGTCATCCCCCTGATGATGGGTCTAAAACTTTGAAGTAGAATTGTGACCTTAATATTCAACATAAGTATTGAGTGTAGGTACTCATTTTACTCAGAAGTTTAAGCTCTACAACATTTGTATTGACAATGTTTTTGACAGAGTTGGCTGTTTTGAGACATTGTTATGGTATGCAAAAAAACGTGTTTTTTGACTATAAATCTGTACATATTTCCTAACGCTCACCTAGTACGAGGGGGAAAACATAGCATATTCATTCTAGACCTAAACAGAAGGGATTAAAACAATTTCCAGCTTTCCCCTAATTAATTCCGAATTCGGCCTTTTTTTTTGCTCCCCTACCTCTGGGCTACAATGTTCCAGTCGATAGACGATTTTTTGCTTTCTCAAATAAACTGAAGCTTGACTATGTGAAAATAAATTTGTATTTAAATTTTCTTGAAAAATACAATTCATTCACAATATTATTTTCACTCAAATAAAAGTTAATTTCAATTTGAAAATTATGTCAAAAAAAGAAACCTAATAATCTAATAATGCCCCACTCTTTTCCATTTTCTCCCTTTTTATCCACAAAAATGGAGCAATTTAGTTGCCATCATTACAGAAATGTCATTTAAAAATTTCGAAAAAATTAATATCTCGAAAAATAATTCAAATTTTTAAATTCTAAAACCATATTTGGTATGCTCGGATCCATGCGAATAACTGGCGCTAATTTGATTGCCCAACGTTCCATATTCTAGGAGAAGTAGCTGTGAAATATAAACGGACAGTCACTTTTTAATATAATAGATTGAAGTTTTAATTCCGTTTTGAAACATTAACCAGAGACAAATGCTGAACTATTTATACTGTTTTAAGTGCAAATGGGTTATTTCGTAATGGAGCCTGCATGCGATGGAGATAGATTAAAAAATATATCCTTAAAAGTTATTTTAAAATCCATGATAAATCAGTCAATTAAGATACAGTTTTCGAACAAATTGCATTTGAAAGTAGAATTTTTTCGCTAGATGCCAGGGTAAAAATAGAAAATGTGCAATGTTTAAAATTTAAAACATTGCTGTCGAAAAAAGTGCAAAACCGAAATTTCCTCGTCAAGTGATGCCATTCGCAAAATGACGGCAGCGTTACGCACGGATACGTTTGTCTTTTATAACATAGATAGCTAGGGAAAATAATATTGTGATTGAATAGTAGTTTTAAGAAAATTTCAAGAAATACTTATTTTCACACATTTAAGCTTCAGGAATCTATTTTAGAATGCAAAAAATCGTATGTCGGCTGGAACATCAAGATAAATTCTACTGACTTAAAAAGAAAGCTATCGTAGCTTTTTTAATTTAATTTAAAGTAGAAAAACAGATTTTCAACTATTTTTTTAAGATGACGATTAAAACTTCTCACAAAGACGTTAAAGACAAATTATTTTAGCGAGAAAAATTGTATTCCTCTAAACATTTTAATTCATAAACTGCTTTTTTAATAAATTCGCCAAAGATCATTTTTGTATAATTTCATCCAATTGACGTCATTTCTACCAGCTCTGAAATTAGAAGCCAAACCTTGGAAGAACGAAAAGCTTTTGGCAAATAAAGTTATAAAATACTAGGGGGCTCTGCCCCCTACGAGCTACGCTCGCCAACCCCCGTTCAGGCACACCAAAATCCAAAAAACACGCTAATTTCATCGGCTTTAAAATTATTGAATTAAAATTTAAAAAAAACAACAAAAAAATAAAAACAGTAGCTATCTCTCTGTAAACGGGTTTCCATTCGTTTTCCTTGGATTGGGGATTTTTAAGGCCAAATCTGCTGTTGTTAAGAGATACAATAGCTGTTTTCGTATTTAATTAAAAAAATTAGTTAAGCATTTGAAAATAAGCTAATGTAAAATGAATTAAGTAAACAGTGTCATTGTCTCCCGGTATTTTTTAACAGCGCTATAAGATAGTTCTTTTAAATAATTCATTTTAAATGTATCGTTTCAAATTTGACATAATTTACACCAAAGTTTTATTTCTCTTATTAATATTCACGTGAAAATACTTTTGTTGTTAGAAGGAAATATTATTTGCTCTGTCTTCGAATTCACGATAATAGTTGAAAAGATTATCTGAAAATATCTCGCGCAAATATATTTTTCAATTTAAATTGTTTTGCTATATTTTTTGCCATTTTAAATATGACATAATTTCCTCAAATTACAATTTTTAACACATAATAATGATTTTTTTTTTAAAGATTTTGTTTCTCTTTTAAAATTCAGGTGTAAATATGGTTCGGCACAGATGTCATTTGCGCAATATTTTTCTGACGCCAATTTCATATACGCAACGGGTACTTAACTGGTGCTAAAGTGTCGTTATTTTGCTTGATATGGTAACCCGGATGTTGTTGTTTATGCTATTGATGTTTTCGCCAAATTGGCGTCGGAAAAAAATTGCGCCAATATGGGGCGTATATGACATCTGTGCCTATGGTTCTTATGACGTAATATTCCTCCTTTTAACATGTAATCATTTAATTCTAATTTTAGTTTTTTTTCGTTTGTAATAGTCACGTGTAAATAAATTTTTAATTTGAAGTAAACATTATTGTTTGCGCTGTTTATACAACTGGCAACAGTTTAAATTAATAACATTTTCTAAAATTTGTAAAAAACTAGGGGGCTCGGCCCCCTACGAGCTACGCTCGCCAACTCCCGTCCAGACACCGCAGACTCTAAATGCACATTAATGTGATCGGCTTTAAAAAGATTTCGAAAGATTGAATTATAATTTAAAAAACAGTGGCGATCTCGCTATAAACGGATTTCTATTCATTTCTCTTTGATTGGGGAAATTTTAACGCCAAATCCGCTGCGGTACTACTTGATTACCCCGTCGACTAATTTCACCAAATTATATAAATAGCCAAACCACTCGCCAAATTATACAAATTGATATAATTTTTATTTTGAATAACGAAAGAACAAATAAATTAGTACAACATTAATAAAAATACAAATAAAACGTCGAAATAAAAATAACTTGATGACGTAGACACGTGTAACAACATTTCAAAATAAGCTAATATAAAAGGAATTAAGTAAACAAAATCTTTGTCTCCCGGTATTTTTTAACAAAGCGAAAAGAAAGCTCTTTTAAATGAGACATTTTAAATTAATCGTTTTTAATCTGACGTAATTTTGACCAAACTATTCTTTCTCTTTTTAATATTCACGTGAAAATACTTGTGTTAGAAATGAAATATTATTTGCGCTTTCCTAAGAAAAATAGTTGAAAAGTATCCGCTCAAAATATCAAATAAATGTCTAGCGCAATTTCTAAATTTAAACCGTTTTGCAATATTATTTTGTGTTCGTTTTATGTAATAACTGTAATGTGACGTAAATATGACGTAATTTCTCCTATTTAAGACTTTTAACGCATGTTAATAAATTTATTATTTTACAAATTCCTTTCTCTCTTAAAATTCACGTGTAATTATAGTTTTATGACGTAATTTTTAATAAGTTCCTGTTTTTTGTACATAATTATTTAATTCTAATTCCAGTGTTTTTTTCTGTTTATAATAGTCACGTGTAAATAAATTTTTTATTTATTACACGTATATATATTTTTTTTAAGCAAACATTATTGTTTCCGCTGTTTATACAGTTGGCAACAGTTTAAATTAATATCACTTTCTAAAATCTGTAAAAAATATCTCTAGCAATGCTGAAAATTTGAATTTAAAATAGAAATAAAACCTCAAAAAATTAGCCAAATTAAAAAAAGAAATACACCGGCAAATTCTAACGCATAAAAAGATCTAAAAATGATTACATTCCCATGTATAGTTTTTGCTGCTATAAAACTTTTTTAATGGAACGATTTTGTCCAACTTTAGCATTAAATATCTCTTAATTCTTCGATTTGAAAACTGTCTGCATCAGCGTGTTTATCAAACATTTCTCTATAATACCACCGATTTTCATATTTTTGTACGCAATATTTTTCTTAATATTAACGAAGAAAGACCTCCTGTCACAAAATATTCAAAACCGGAGGCGGCGGTGACAGCGGTAGTTACTTTTTAGGAGCGTTCGTAATTATATAAATACGTAGCACCTATAGTCGTCGTTCAGTCCGTCTGTCTGTCTGTCCGTCCGTCCGTCCGCCCGCATATAATAGAGCAAAAACTACCCAACCGAATGGTCTGAAATTTTAAATGTATGATTGTTGTAAAATTTTGTCGAGCCATTTCAAATTTTATGAAAATCGGATGTATAGTTAAATTACAGGGACAGTCAAAAGTTTTTCTTTACATTACGGCCAACGGGAAAAATTATTGTACGTGCATTTTAATGATGTTAAAGCTTTCCGAATGGTCTCAAATTTTAAACATATAATTATTGCGACATTTTGTCGAGCCATTTCAAATTTTATAAAAATCGGATGTATAGTTTAATTACAGGGACAGTCAAAAGTTTTTCTTTACATTAAAGCCAATGGGAAAAATTATTGCAAGTGCATTTTAATGATGTTACAGCTTTCCGAATGGGCTAAAATTTTAAATATATAATTGCTGCAAAATTTTGTCGAGCCATTTCAAATTTCATGAAAATCGGATGTATAGCTTAATTACAGGGACAGTCAAAAGTTTTCCGTTACATTAAGGGGAATGGGAAAAAAATATTGCAAGTGCATTTTAATGATGTTACAGACTATGCACTTATGAATTGCAAATAAATACACATTCAGTACAATATGGGGTGCAAAAAATAATTATAAAACTAGTTATAGTACGAACGCACCTCATTTGCCACGTTTGACGAGCAATTTCCAACTTGTTTTTAGAATAGAGAGATATCTCTCGAAATGCTGAAAATTTGAATTTAAAATTGAAATAAAACCTCAAAAAATGAGTCAAATAACAGGGTTGGAAAAAAACCAAAAAAAACGGTTTATTTGGTTTAAACCAGGTTTTTTTTGGTTTAAACCGGGTTTTTTCAAATATAATTTCCTATTGCATACAGATGCATATCTGTTGATAAAATAAACATTTTTGGATATTATATAAATAATATAACTTTTGAAAATATTTAAATTAAATAATTGAACAGTCAATTATATAGAAAATTGAAATAATTTCTAATTTTTTAAACATTATTAGTAACAGCTATGTCTTATGTTCAAAGTAAACTGCTCTACACAGTGAAACATTGATGCCTTGAAAATCGTATGAAGAATCCTTTGATTAATAATATAATAATCAATCAATAAACATTTGATGTAGTTTCATGAATATAATACATTATTCTGTGGTTGTTATTTTTTTTTTCATTCATATCCAAATACTTCTGGTTATTTTGTTTTCTGAGTGATAACTCCAAGTGTCCACGTCAACATTTTTGGCCATTAGATTCAGCAACTAACAAAAAGATTGATTGGTATTATTGAAATGCTATAACTAGCACTCAATTTTTGCAAGCTGTGTTATTCAATTTGATATCTTAAGTTACTCTTTCAAATTCTTTAAGGACAATCTTCCCCAATCCCAATCCAGAAAATTTTCTTTTACAACTTAACCAAAATCTTAAAGGTCATTGTAGTTTGTTATTAACTGCTGTAAATAATCTGCATTTTTTAAATGAAAATATTTTATGCTAAATATTGAATATTATTTATCTTTTTTCTTTTTTAATTTCACATGTTTTAAGAAAAATCTTTAAGGTACCAGATATGTTCATCAGCAGATGCTAATTTTCATTCTACATGTGTGAAATTTCGCAAACCTCTTCTTTCTCAGCCAGACTGATTAGGCGCCAGTGATCCCAGGTCACGTGGTCTGACTAGAGAATTAATATTAAAAAACATTTTTTCTTTCTTATTCCTTTTTTAGTTTAGTTAGTTTTTGTGAATGTGAATCTTGAACGCAGCAGAAAAATATGCTGCGTATAGGTTTTTTATCGTGGTCTTCTATTAGAAGAAATGATGTTAAGTTTAATTTAAAAAAAGGGGAAATTTATTTCCGAATATGAAATCATGCTTGACTTCTTGTTAGAAGAAATAGTTTCTGAAGTATTAATTGTTTTAAAAGCATTTCTCTTGTTTATAGTTCAGTTTAAATGTGAATCTCGAAAGTAGCATGCTGGCTGTGTATTTCTTGTTCTTCCGAAAAGGGAGAAATAAATATTCTTGAACATATAAAAGAAATTATCTGGAATTCCTAGTGAGGAATAACAAATATCATTCATATGTTTTCGTTGTATATACGGTATATATTTAAAGGTGTAAATATAGAAATTTCAAGTTTTTTAATCATCTTGTGCTATTTTATACTAAACAACACCAGCGCCATTTTCAGTTGTGAAATATGTTTTATTATTTAAATGTGATTTTACATGAATCGTGAAGTCTATAATTATGCTCTCCCAACCTTGGATTTAAATCGTGATAACGTGAAATTTCGTGGAATATATATGAAGATTATTCTTAAAGTATTGGTGCCGAAACCCGGGAAAAAGGTAAGAAATACCTTTATTATTCTGCATGACTGTTGATTTCTTGAAAATATACATTTTTCATGATCATTTATTTTGAACATTGAATTTAAATTTAAACATGGATAAGCCTGATAAGCTTAAAAGTAAAAGAGCTACTGTTCGTGCAGCCATTACGAAATTAATCACAAAATGTGATACATTATTATCTGTTGATATTGATAAGACTGATTGCGATTCTTTAATGGAATCGTTAGAGCTCGTAAATGAAAAGGAAGCTCAACTAAAGGAGTTAGATTCCGAAATAGATGAGCTAATTCAGGAAAAAACTGAATATGAAAAAGAACTAAAATCGGTAGAAGAATATTCTGAAAAAATATCCAGTTTGAAATTTAAAATTAAGATGAGGCTTAAAAAATGTAAAATCGAAACTGAACCAAAAGTTGTACTAGAATCAAGTAACGGTTCAAAAATCGGAAGTAAACCAGTTTCGGCAGTGAAGCTTCCTAAACTTAACATAGAAAAATTTTCTGGTGATGCAAGCCAGTTCTTAGAATTTTTTAATTTATTTACTAGTGCGATAGATTCATACGAATCGTTATCAAAAATTGAAAAATTCCAATACCTGAAATCTTTGTTGTCTGGACCTGCATATAATATTGTATCTGGTTTTGAACTGACAGATCAAAATTATTCTACTTGTTTAAAATTGTTAGAAGAGAGGTATAATAAGCGGGAAAATATCATAAACTGTTACATGAATAAAATTCTAAATCTTGAACCAGTGAAATCCTCTAACAATGTTATTTCTTTAAGAAAGTTGTATGATAATATCGAAACTTGTATGAGAAATCTTGATACGTTAGGAGTGACATCAGGCTCCTACGGCCATTTATTACTACCAATATTATTAAGACTTACCCGAAAATTTGATACTAGATTTCCATCGAAAACGTGACCCCGATAAGGACTGTGAAGTCACCGATTTAATAAATTTTATTAAAACGGAATTAAGATGTCGTGAAGCTACTAATTTAGTAAATAATTCCCAAAGCAAGACTTATGAAAATTCTAAAACTAAATATGAAAATCCTTCAAGTAAATATCAAAATTTTCCTCAAAAGAAAAATATACTTTCAGCTGCTGCTTTAAATACATCTACAAAACAGTTTTGCATATTTTGCAAGTCTTCTGATCATGTAGGACTAAATTGTTCGAAATTCACTGATGAACAAAAACGATATAAATTAAAGAAAGAAGGTCGCTGTTACAAATGCTTTTTTAAGTCACATTTATCTGTAAACTGTAGAACAAAAATTAACCCTTGTTCCAAATGTGGTAACACTACCCATGGTCCTTTGTTTTGTTTTAAAGAAACAGCAAAAGAAAATCCTGAAAAAGAAATGAAAGGTGCAATTGTATCTATGATGTCGGAACAAAAATATAAACAAAATAAATCTACATTATTGCAGACTTGTACAGTTTCTGTGTCTGCTGGTAAGGAATGCTTGTTGGCTCGCGTTTTATGTGATAGTGGTTCAGAAAAAAGTTTTGTGAAGAGATCTCTAGTACAAAAATTAAAATTGAAGCCATTGCGAAGAGAAAATTTATTAGTTTATCCTTTTGGGCGGAGACGCCCTTATGAATCTTGTTATGAAATTGTTGATCTAGAATTATCCAGTGTTGTGCAACCTATTAACTCGATAAATATCGAAGCACTTGTGGTTGATAATATAACTGGAGCTTCTGTGAAAACACTAGAACCAGAACTTCTAGACATAATGAGAACAAGAGGCTTTAAGCCTGCTGATACAGGTCTTGAACAGGAAATAAATATTTTGCTAGGGTCTGACTTTTTGTGGAAAATATTAAAGGGAATCGAGGGAAAATTGACAAAAGAATTATACGTTGCAGAAACTATTTTCGGTCATACGGTGCAAGGGCAAATAGTCTAATAAAAAAGAAGTAGCTTGTTTGCGTGTTTCAGTTGAAAATATAAATACCCAACTGAAAGCATTTTGGGATCTTGAATCAATTGGCATTGCTGAAAGCAATGAAAAGAACATTACCGATCATGAGGTAATAAAAGAATTTAAAGAAAATCTAAAATTCGTAAATGGGCGTTATGAAGCAAAATTATTGTGCAAAAATTCTCGTGAATTGCTTAGAAATAATCTTGAAGTAGCAAAAAAGCGGTTTTCTAGTTTAGAAAATAAATTCTTGAAAAACGATTCTTTAATTAAAGAATACAACTCCATTTTGCTAGAGCAGTTTAATGAGGGTGTAATAGAATTGTGCATGGAGAAACATTCTAATAATTCCTATTACATGCCACACAGACCTGTTATCCGTGACGACAAAACTACAACAAAAATGCACATGGTCTATGATGCTTCTTCCAAATATGGTGATTCTCTATCATTAAACGAATGTTTGTATCATGTCCCTAACTTGAATTCTAATGTTTTAGATGATGAAAACATTCCTGTTTCGAGTTTCGAACCCCCAAATACTTCCTTGAAAATTTTAGGTTTGATCTGGAACAATACAGAAGATACATTAGGACTAGAATTACGACCCTTGTTAGAAAAATTAAATAATGATTCTTCTACTAAACGCAATGTTTTGAAAATTGCAACTATGTTCCTTGATTCAGCCGGATTTATTGCCCCTTTTGTTTCTGGTGAACTAGAAAATAATTGGCAAAATTGGCTTTCAGAAATCCCGGATCTCGCTCACTTGAAAATTCCCTGGCAGTATTTTAGCAACCTAATCATGGAAAAGGAGCATCTCCAATTGCATATTTTTCCTGATGCTAACCCTAATATGTATGTTCCTGAATTTCTTTCCTTGCCCGAAGATCAGTGCCCTAGCGTTAAAATTGTTGCTACACAATTACCTGATGTTTCTAAAGAGAAGTCTCGAAAATCAGCAACCATTTCTTGTGTTGTTCAAACAAATAAAGCTGATGAAATTCCTATTTTTAATCTTGAAAAATATAGCTCCCTAAAGAAATTGTATCGAGTAACTGCTTGGCTATTTAGATTTATTTCTAATATAAAATTAAAGATAGAGAAAAGAGATTTTTCAGAATTATCAGCTGAGAAAATTTTACATGTTGTTGAAAATTTTTGGTTTAAGCTAATGCAGGAAGAAAGTTTCCCTGAAGTTGTAAAATACTTGAAATGTAGCAAGAGTATCCCTAAAGAATTGAATCTTCTGCGGTTAATTCCTATGTTGTCAGATGAAGGTTTGCTATTCGTACGAGGACTGTTACAAAAGTCTGATTCCTAATTTTATGAAAAACATTCCTTTGTGATTCCTGCAAAACATAATTTGGCTGAATTAATCGTGAAAGATGCACATGAAAAAGTTTTTCATTTAGGAGTGCCCAGTACATTAGTATCAACTCGTGAAAAAATTTGGATTTTGAGATCCAGACAATGCATAAAATCAGTCTTAAACAAATGTGCAATCTCCAAGAACTTTAGTGTTCGCCCTGGTCAACTAGTTATAGCAACTCTAAAGCATATCTTGTGTTTACCTGCAACCAAGGAATCCTTAGTGAAACGCTTCCGTTTGCGCGAGACTCTTCTGAATCATTTTTGGAAGCGCTTGAAAAATGAGTATCTTCTCAACTTACAATCTGCTCACTACACGGACCAGAATAAAACTTCTGACTTTGAAATACATGATGTGATTCTTATGCATATGAACATGTATCAAGAACTTTCCGGAAGTTAGGAAAAGTTACTAAAACCTTTATGGGCAGAGACGGCAAGATAGGATCTTGTGAACTCAAAACAAATAATTCATTAATTAAGAGACCTATAAATCTATTGTACAATCTTGAACTCACAAACTAAAAAAACTCTGAACTTTTTTATTAATAGAACTGAAAAAAAAAACTCTGATACTATTAGAGACTCAAAAACTCTCATTGACATTTGTCTTTTAAAACCACTTGAACTGTCTTTGCTATTGACTTTAAAAAAAGCTTTTTATTTTTTTCACTTAAAAAAAAAAAAAATGTTTCTTGTTTGATAATATTTCTAATTTTTACTTTAATTTTTTTTTTGTATTGAATATTCTAGAAAAATTTGTATAGATTTAAATTGTTCTTTCTATTTTTAGTAGCAGAAACTTGTTCTCAAATCTTTTAAATTGTTTAATTATTTTATTGAAGTCCAGTATGTAAGTATATATTTTGATTTGTATTGTATTTATGTATAGTGTAACTGATAATTTTTTATAATAATTTTATTTCTACTTTAATTATTTTGAATCCCCATTTTGATGAACCCTTGTTCATCGGGGGGGAGTTTGTGAAATTTCGCAAACCTCTTCTTTCTCAGCCAGACTGATTAGGCGCCAGTGATCCAAGGTCACGTGGTCTGACTAGAGAATTAATATTAAAAAACATTTTTTCTTTCTTGTTCCTTTTTTAGTTTAGTTAGTTTTTGTGAATGTGAATCTTGAACGCAGCAGAAAAATATGCTGCGTATAGTTTTTTTATCGTGGTCTTCTATTAGAAGAAATGATGTTAAGTTTAATTTAAAAAAAGGGGAAATTTATTTCCGAATATGAAATCATGCTTGACTTCTTGTTAGAAGAAATAGTTTCTGAAGTATTGTTTTAAAAGCATTTCTCTTGTTTATAGTTCAGTTTAAATGTGAATCTCGAAAGTAGCATGCTGGCTGTGTATTTCTTGTTCTTCCGAAAAGGGAGAAATAAATATTCTTGAACATATAAAAGAAATTATCTGGAATTCCTAGTGAGGAATAACAAATATCATTCATATGTTTTCGTTGTATATACTGTATATATTTAAAGGTGTAAATATAGAAATTTCAAGTTTTTTAATCATCTTGTGCTATTTTATACTAAACAACACCAGCGCCATTTTCAGTTGTGAAATATGTTTTATTATTTAAATGTGATTTTACATGAATCGTGAAGTCTATAATTATGCTCTCCCAACCTTGGATTTAAATCGTGATAACGTGAAATTTCGTGGAATATATATGAAGATTATTCTTAATGCATAGAAACATGACATAGGCTCATTATGTCTCATGTTGACTGCTGAGATGAAGTGTTAAAAGTAGAAATTAATTCTATCTACAATTTAAAACAATTAAATTACAAAAAAAAGAGAAAATATTATATTAGATTTTTTCTAAAAAAACTAAATGGTTTTTTTGACAAAAAAAACCAATTGGTTTAAACCGTGGTTTAAACCATGGTTAAAATCACTTGGTTTAAACCGTGCCAACCCTGTCAAATAAGAAAAATAAATGCAATCTGCACACCGGGAACTTATAACGTATAAAATGATCTAAAAATGATTAAACTCTCGTGTATAGTTTTTGCTCCAATAAAACTTTTTTAATGGAACGATTTTGTCCAACTTTAGCATTAAATATCTCTTAAAATAATTCTTCGATTTGAAAACTGTCTGCATCAGCGTGTTTATCAAACATTTTTCTATAATACCACCGATTTTCATATTTTTGTATGCAACAGTTTTTTTAATAATAACGATGAAAGGCCATTCTTAAGCATTCAAATTGGATGCCGATCTACCCGGAATATCTACGCAGATTTTCATTGGTCCATTTCCAAATCAAAACTTTTTTTTATATATAGAAGGACTAGCAAACCCCGCGGCTTTGCTCGCGTAATATTTGAAATATGCCAAGTGATATTTATGTGTCTTAATTTTTATTAGAAGGTACTAACTAAATTTTTATTTTATAAAAAGGTAATATTTTATTTTATTAAAAGGTTTTTTTATTAAAAGGTACTTATTACTTTTAGGAATAACTAGGGGGGTCGGCCCCCTACGAGCTACGCTCGCCAACCCCCGTCCAGACACCGCAGACTCTAAATGCACGCTAATTTGATCGGCTTTAAAAAGATTTCGAAAGATTGAATTATAATTTAAAAAACAGTGGCGATCTCCCTATAAACGAATTTCTATTCATTTCTCTTTGATTGTGGAATTTTAACGCCAAATTCGCTGCGGTACTACTTGATTATCCTGTCGACCAATTTCGCCAAATTATATAAATCGCCAAACCACTCTCCAAATTATACAAATTGACATAATTTTTATTTTAAATAACGAAAGAGCAAATAAATTAGTACAACATTAATAAAAATACGAATAAAACGTCGAAATAAAAATGACTTGATGACGTAGACACGTGTAACAACATTTCAAAGTAAGCTAATATAAAAGGAATTAAGTAAACAGTCTTTGTCTCCTGGTATTTTTTAACAAAGCGAAAAGAAAGTTTTTTTAAATGAGACATTTTAAATTAATCGTTTTTAATCTGACGTAATTTTTACCAAGCTATTCTTTCTCTTTTAAATATTCACGTTAAAATACTTTTGTTGGAAATGAAATATTATTTGCGCTTTCCTAACAAAAAGTAGTTGAAAAGATCCTCTCAAAATATCAAATAAATGTCTAGCGCAATTTTTAAATTTAAACTGTTTTGCAATATTATTTTGTGTTCATTTTATGTAATAACTATCATGTGACGTAAATATGACGTAATTTCTCCTATTTAAGACTTCTAACGCATGTTAATGAATTTATTGTTTTACAATATCCTTTCTCTTTTAAAATTCACGTGTATACTTTTTATGACGTAATTTTTAATAAGTTCCTGCTTTTTGTACATAATTATTTAATTCTAATTCCAAATGATTTTTTCTGTTTATAATAGTCACGTGTAAATAAATTTTTAATTTGAAGCAAACATTATTGTTTGCGCTGTTTATACATTTGGCAACAGTATAAATTAATACCATCTCTCTATTCTAAAAAAAAGTAACTACCGCTGTCACCGCCGCCGCCGCCGCCGCCGGTTTTGATTTTTTTGTGACCGGAGGCCTTTCTTCGTTAATATTGACAAAAATAATGCATACAAAAATATGAAAATCGATGGTTTTATGCAGAAATGTTTGATAAACACGCTGATGCAGACAGTTTTCAAATCGAAGAATTATTTTAAGAGTTATTTAATGCTAAAGTTGGACAAAATCTTTCCACTAAAAAAGTTTTATAGCAGCAAAAACTATACATGGCAGTTTAATCATTTTTAGATCATTTTATGCGTTAGAATTTGCCGGAGTGCAGATTGCATTAATTTTTTTATTTTGACTCATTTTTTCAGGTTTTATTTCTATTTTAAATTCAAATTTTCAGCATTTCTAGAGATATTTTTTACAGATTTCAGAAAAATTGTACTAATTTAAACTGATGCCAACTGTATAAAAAGCGCAAGCAATAATGTTTGCTTCAAATTAAAAATTTATTTACACGTGTCTATTATAAACAGGAAACAATCTTTCAAATTAGAATTAAATAATTACGTATAAAAAGCAGGAACTTATTAAAAATTACGTCATAAAAAGTATACACGTGAATTTTAAAATAGAAAGGATATTGTAAAATAATAAATTCATTAACATGCGTTAGAAGTCTTAGGAGAAATTACGTCATATTTACGTCACATTATAGTTATTACATAAAATGAACACAAAATAATATTGCAAAAAAGTTTAAATTTAGAAATTGCGCTAGACATTTATTTGATATTTTGAGAATTAATTTAAAATGTCTCATTTAAAAGAACTTTCTTTTCGCTTTGTTAAAAAATACCAGGAGACAAAGACTCTCTTTACTTAATTCCTTTTATATTAACTTATTTTGAAATGTTGTTACACGTGTATACGTCATCAAGTTATTTTTATTTCGACGTTTTATTTGTGTTTTTATTAATGTTGTACGGATTTATTTGTTCTTTCGTTATTTAAAATAAAAATTATATCAATTTGTATAATTTGGCGAGTGGTTTGGCGATTTATATAATTTGGCGAAATTGGTCGACAGGATAATCAAGTAGTACCGCAGCGGATTTGCCGTTAAAATTCCCCAATCAAAGAGAAATGAATAGAAATTCGTTTATAGGGAGATCGCCACTGTTTTTTAAATTATAATTCAATCTTTCGAAATCATTTTAAAGCCGATCAAATTAGCGTGCATTTAGAGTCTGCGGTGTCTGGACGGGGGTTGGCGAGCGTAGCTCGTAGGGGGCCGAGCCCCCTAGTTTTCTAAAATAATGTAAAAAATATCTCTAGAAATGCTGAAAATTTGAATTTAAAATAGAAATAAAACCTCAAAAAATGAGTCAAAATAAAAAAATTAATGCAATCTGCACTCCGGCAAATTCTAACGCATAAAATGATCTAAAAATGATTATACTGCCATGTATAGTTTTTGCTGCTATAAAACGTTTTTAGTGGAACGATTTTGTCCAAATTTAGCATTAAATATATCTTAAAATAATTCTTCGATTTGAAAACTGTCTGAATCAGCGTGTTTATCAAACATTTCTGTATAAAACCACCGATTTTCATATTTTTGTATGCATTATTTATCTTAATATTAACGAAGAAAGACCTCCGGTCACAAAAAATTCAAAACCGGCGGCGGCGGTGACAGCGGTAGTTACTTTTTTTAGAATAGAGAGATTCAAAAATTACTATTTAAAACACAGTTTGATTAAACATCATTATTACACTGCATTAGGCATAAATGACTTAAATTAATAAAACTAAATAAAACTAAATAAATGATAATTTAGAAGATATTTTGAAACTTTTATGCTCAATTAATACGCTCATTTCAGTATTCATTTGAAGTTTTGTATTTTTTAGAAACCATCTTCTTACATCTTAAAATTAACTATCGTGTCAAATTTCAAGTCCTACCACCCTTCTCAACATAAAGGGATATGTTGAAACAGGAACTGTCACCATTAATTTGCCAACATTAATTTTGAAATTGGTTTGTTTTTTCCTAATATTCCACAGAAACGTAATTTAGAAAGCTTTTAAAGGCCTTTTTTAGAACGTTTGTTGTTCCTGTGAGCCCCAGGTGTTAGAATCATCGGCATAAAACATAGCCTGTGTAGGATCAGAGACTGTTACCATTGATTCACAACTATTACTTTTATAATCGGTTTATATTCCCTAAAATTGCATAGAAATCGTAATTTAGGACTTTTTTAGAATGCTTTTCGCACCTCCCCTTCGCTTCACCCCTTTTTAATTCAAATTTATTTTCGACAGTCCTTCGCGAGCATTTATATTTTATAAGTAACTACCATGCCATATTTAAAGTTTCTAGCCTCTTCATTATCACAGAAATCGCAATTTCGGAAGTTTTTAGCTCCTGCAACTCTCTGGTGGTAGTTGCACAGACATAAAATATAGCTTATGTTTGAGCAGGTTCTATCACCAACAATTTGTCGTCATTATTTTTTTAATCGGTCTGGTATTTGATAAGATTGCATAAAAATTGTAATTTATAACTCTTTTCGCTCACTTCATCTTTTTAAATTTAGAATTTTCTTTCGACTGCTCTTAGAAAGCAGTTGCATCTTGTAAGTAAATACCATGTCATACTTCAAAGTGTTAGACCCCTCAGTTGTGCAAAAAACGCCAATTAGAACATGTTTTGCTTTTGCAACCCTCAGATGGTAGTGACAACAACATAAAATATAATCTATGTTATAGCAGGGACAGTCACCATTGATTTGCAACCATTACTTTTGAAATAACTTTGGTATTTCTGAGATTGAGTAGAAATCGCAATTTAGAACGTTTTTAGAACGCTTTTCGCGCATTTTCACCCCATTTTAAATTTCTAATTTTTTCGAAACTGTTCTTAAAGATCATTTATATCTAATAAATATGTACCTTGCCTAATTTTAAGTTGCTAGCCCCTACCGATCACAAAAATCGAAATTTAGAACGCTTTTTTGCTCCTGCAACGTCTAGGTGATAGTGATACCGACATGAAATAGCGTCTATGTTAGAGTAGAAGCTGTCAGTATCAATTTCCTACCATTACTTTTGAAATCAGTTTGATTCTTCCTGAGATATTGCTGACAAATTGGCATTTAGAACGTTTTTAGAACGCTTTTCGCGCATTTTGCTCCTGCATCTCCTCTGGGGTAGTGGAAACAAATATAAAATATAGTTTATCTTGGAGGATGATCTGTCACCGTCATTTTTACACCCTTATATTTGAAATCGGTTCAGTACTTCTTGAGATTGCATAGAAATTTCAATGTAGAACGTTTTTTACAACGCTTTTTGCGCATTTTGACCCCCATTTAAATTTCGATTTTTTTCGGAAATGTCCTTAGAGATCATTGATATCTTATAACTAACTACCATTCCAAATTTCACGATTCTAAACCCTTCCGTAACGCAAAAACCGCAGTTTAGAACGTTTTTCTCCTGCCCCCCTTTGGGGTAGTGGCACCGACATAAAACATAGCCTATGTTGGAGCAAGGGTTGTGACCATAATTTTGACGTCTTTATTTTTTAAATCGGTTCCTGAGATTGTGTGAAAACCATCATGTAGAACGTTTTTTAAAACGATTTTCGCGCATTTTCACCCCTTTTTAAATTTCGAATTGTTTAAGAACTGTTCTTAGAAATCCTTTATATCTAATAAGTAGCTAATATTTCAATTTTCATATTTCTAGGTCCTTCAGTAACACATAAATTGCATTTTCAGAACGTTTTTTTTTGTTCCTGCACCCCCTTTGGGGTAGTGGCACCTTCATTAAATATAGCCTATCTTGGAGCAAGCGTTGTCAACATCATTTTGACACCAATATTTTTTAAATCGGTTTGGTATTTCCTGAGATTATGTAGAAACTACCATTTAGAACGTTTTTTAGAACTTTTTTTGTGCATTTTCACCCCTTTTAAATTTCGAATTGTTTAAGAACTGTTCTTAGACATAATTTATATCTTATAAGTAACTAATATTCCAAATTTCATGTTTCTAGGCCATCCAGTAACACAAAAAGTGCATTTGTAGAACGTTTTTTGCTCCTGCACTCCCTTTTGGCCAGTGGCACGGACATAAGATATAGCCTATGTTCCGAGTTGGACTAACACCATTATTTTGATACCATTACTTTTGGATAATAAATAAATCTGAATATGTATAAGAAAGTTTCGATTGTTAAGTAGGGAATTTGAGAATCGCCTTGCTATTTTCAGGTACACTTATATAGCTTATAAATTGCATTATTTATGCAAAAGTATATAATTTAAAATTATTATATAATTGCCGAAACGTCAGTGAAGGCTTACTGTGGAGACACGAAAAGTTTTGATTTCCGTTTGTCTGTCTGTCTGTCTGTCTGTTCCGCGATAACTGCCGCAAAAAGCACCCGATCAGCTTGAAATTAATTGGGCATATTCGTGAGCTACCCGGACGTAGCTGTATAGTTTTTGGTTAAATTTGGTTCATTCGTTCGGAAAATATGGAAGATTTTATTTTTCTTTATAATGCTTTTCTACGGCAAGTCAGACGATTTTCAAATTTCGATTACTTGAAAAAAAATGGCACGTTTGATTAATGGATTTAAATGTCAAATTATGGTTACTAAAATTCCAAATAAGGGTTTTAAATTATTCCTATTATATTGAAGTTTTATCAGTATATCTATCAGATTTTTTTATTTACGTGTATAATGTTTTGAGGACATTTATACATGTATTCCAATAATATAAAGAATTTTTAAATTAATTTTCTTGTTTTACATGATACATATTTCTTTTTTTTTTCCTTTTCTTCGTTGCCTAGCGACTGTTATTCGTAGCCTATCATTGCGTCAAATATGAATTAAGTTAGTAAATTACGTTAATTTTGTTGCAGGTACTATTAAAAGGCTATCACAAAAAATATTTTATCGCGCCAAATCGATGCAATTTATGCAATTAACAGTGGACACGATAATGAATTATTTTCCAGTAGATTTATAGATCTCCAGATATGCATATTTTGGAGGGCTTTTATTATGTTATTGCTATCGCATGGATTAGGATGTTTAAACTAATGTTTAACCATGCTGAAAAAAAAGTACAGTTAAAGGCATGTAAATCCTTTTTAACACTTTCCAACATGGATGAAAAGTATTTATGACTTCAGTTTTTCTATCTGTCGCCTGCCGTGTTTCTCTACGTGCTCTAACTCGCGAAAATATAGTCGGGATTACATGTAATTGATATACGTTATCGAGGTTTGCCAAAGTATGTTTGGTATTAAAAATGAAGAGTATAGCATTCATAGCTTAATTACAGGGGCACTCAAAACTATTCCGTTACATTATAGTCTTTGGGAAAAATCGTCTGCGGTGTATTTTAATAATGTTACACAATTTTAAACGTAATGAAATTTATATACTTTATTAAGGTGCACTAGAACCTGGTTACTATAAAATATGTTATGTGTAGCACTTACCGCATGCGTACAGGGAACTCAAAAGTATTCATAATATTACAATCTTTGAAGAAAATCCTTTTGTGGCGTTTTTTAATGATGTTACTCTGTTACAAAATAATAAAACTGATATGTATTTTTGAAACATTTTTGTAGTATATGGGGTGCAAAGCATATGTTTTTTTCAGGGTCACACAAAAGTGGTCAATTAAAATGTGGTCTACGGGGAAAAAAAAAATTCTTCACAGCTTATTTTAACACATTAGCGACTGGAAACGAGAATTCTCGTTTTTATTCAGAATACATCATTGGCTAAGGGAGTGACTTCTACCTTACAGAAAAGACATTTATATTGTGTTGTCCATATTTTTTATAGATTGTAAGACATTATATATTAAATCCGTACATTGAAAGATATTTACTGCTGCATAAACATGAAAAACATATCTCAGAAACCAATTTCCGAGACACTTTCAGAAGAGGGAGGAGCATCTACTGTTTTTAAACCCAGATTTAATTAAATTGCCTGTCGTCAGTGTGTTAATTGTGTTGCACTAATTCAAACATTATGAAATTAAATTACATTACTGTGGTTGACTACAAGAAGCTTGAATATGATTTGTATCGTATTTATCGTTCATTTATAGGGTCACATAAAAAATTTCGGATACAGTTCTGGTCTATTAGGGATGATTGCTGAAGAGCATTTTCGATTATGGTGTGCGTTTTAACGTTAAGTAAATTTGTGCTTAATAAGTAGTGCTTAAATATTGTATAGACCATGTACAGGGATACACAAATGAATTCGTAAATATAAATGAAAATGAGCGCGAATTGCTTCAGTGTGATTTTTTTTTTTTTTTTTGAGTTATGTATTTCTCAGCCCAATTACATTTAGTATACTAACAAATGTTTGCAGAATTTAAATAGAACCATGTACAGGACTCCGCAGAAACTAGATATATGGTGCACACTATGAATACTAATCCCCGGAAATGTGATATGAGCAGTTTTAAGAGGGTTTTTTGTCTGCATTAAATTTAAATGTTATAGCCGACGCGTAAAAATCTTCACATATTATACAGGGCTATAGAAAAGAATTCATGTACGTTTCCGTCTATTTGTAGAATTTACTAAAGGACATTAACACAATTAATTGATAATTACAAATGTAAATTAAATTACACTACGAAGGGGTTCAGGGGGGCTCTGCCCCCCTGAAGAAATCTACTTTATTATCTAAAAATTACCAGAATAAATAGCTCATGAGATTTTCAGAATACCATTACATAACAAGGGGTTTAATTTAACGTTTCTAATGTCAGAAACCTTCGAAATATTTTTTCGTTTTATAAATGTTTATGTAATTTCAAAACTTTAAATTTCGTTTTTTGTAGAAAGATTAATATTACTCAAAGGGTGCTAAACACAATGAATTGTAGAGCTGACGTTGAGGCTCCTGATCTGCAGATTTACTAGTACAAAATACAAAATTATTGCCGAAACGTCAGTGAAGGCTTACTGTGGAGACACGAAAAGTTTTGGTTTCTGTTAGTCTGTCTGTCTGTTCCGCGATAACTGCCGCAAAAAGCATCCAATCGGCTTGAAATTCACTGGGCATGTTGATGAGGTACCCGGACTTAGCTGTATAGTTTTTGGTTAAATTTGGTTCATTCGTTCAGGAAATATGGAACATTTTATTTTGATCTATAATGCTTTTCTATGGCAAGTCAGACGATTTTCAGATTTTCATTTGTTGAAAGAAATGGCTCATATGAAAAATGGATTTAAATGGTAAATTTTGGATACTGAAATTTTTAAATAAGATTATTAAATTATTCCAATTAGTTTGAAATTTTGTCAATATATTTGCGAGATTTTTTTAATTAGGTTTATAATATTGGGGGGAATTTTATGCATGTTTTCCAGTAATATAAAGGATTTTGTTTTATCAATTTGACGTAATGCATATTTCATTTTTTTCCTTTTCTTTCATCTGTTGCCTAGCAACGTATTTGGTCCTAATAATATTAGTAGAATTGCGTGTATAATGTTTGAGTAAAGCCAACGTCAAAGCGGATGAATTAATGCATTTGTATCTTTGCATATAGATGGATTTTAGCCCAGAAACAAAAATAGGCAATATTTCATTTATTTTATTCAAATATTTGGCTTAAAAATACAAAAGTTCATTATTTTAATAGAGAATAACGTAACATTTTTCCATAACATTTTCCAATATTTCTTTAATTGTTGCCAAGAAAATCAAAACCCGGAATAATATTTTCTTTTAAACAATTTACAGTTAAAATGTTTTGTCGTGAAACAGGAAAATGAAAAATAAAATTAAGAATAGAAAAATTAATATGGCGGCATATTGGAAATAAAAAGAAAACTCTCGAGTATTTCTTAATATAACAAGATGAAAAGTTTTGAGTAAGTTTGTACGCATAGCAGGTGAATTAGACGTCATTTATCGAAAACAAAGATGCTGGAATAAAAAGATCTTGGGTAAAATAAAATTAACTATTATTCACGGAGGACAGAAATAGATGGAGATGCAGTATGCCGTAAAAACAGTTTGCAATACGATGTGCGTTATCTCTCAGACTTACCTGCTTATATTTAAGCAATAAGCATTCTAAGGTAGCATTTCATTGTATTGTGAATTAAAAACATTATTCTGTTTTTTTAAAGCACGTCGTTGCGTTGTGCCGAATGTAGCGGATTTTAGGGTTGCATTTTTGGCGTCACTTCAAGATTTATTGTCTGTGTACGGTTAACATGAATATTTTATTTTAAATTTAAATTTTATTAATTTATAAAAAATCTTATCCTTATCCTTATAAATCACAGCGTAAAAAAATCTAAGATATACTATAACCATCCGCACAATCAATAAAAATTTACGAATGTAAATTTAAATAGACTACGGGGGGTTCAGAGGGGCAGAGCCCCCCTGAAGAAATGCAATTTTTGATTTAAAAAGTTACCAGAATAAGTAGCTCATCAGAATTTCAGAACATCAATGTATAACCACTTGTTTAACACTTTTAATTTCTGAAACTTTACGAAGTATCTTGTATGCTTATAAATATTTATGTAATTTGAAAACTTTAAAAAGCGATTTGTAGGAAGTTGAATATTACGCAATGAGTGTTAAAAAACAATGACTTGCAAAGATGACGTTGAGGTTCCTGATCTGCAGATTTACTAGTTATTTTATATTTTAGATATGAAAACTAGTTTCAAACAGGCTTTTCATATGACAAACAAGCTAAAATAGCCTGAAATACCACGTACTATATTGCAGCATTATAAAGGGTGGATAAAAACGGGGTTTTGTGCGGGAAATTTGGAAAAAATCCTGGGAATTTTTAAAAATTCTTAAGCTATTACTATCTTTCCTCTGAGGTTCAAAGCCTATAAGGAAAGGGCAGATGAGGTCACTGTTGGTCAAATTACTGTGGATCATAGATAAACATACAAGATAGGACACTTCCATTTTAGGTAATAGTAATGCGATCCCAGCGCCTTTAGTGACAATGGGGAAGAAACTTCCGATCCTTGTAATATTTTTGTTATTGAGCATCTATCTTATTGTGATTTTTCTTTTTTTTAATGCTGCATGTTTACGTTTCAACAGAATCTTGCAACGATACATGAACATAGAATAGATATTCTATTCTATCTAATATCATGTTCATGCACGGATATTTTTTTTCGTACATGATGAGTGAACGATTTAAGTGCAACGAAAAACAAGCTAAAAATTTCGTCTTGAATGTTATGTAATCAAGTAAATATGATATAATCGAATTTAAAGCTACATAAAGCAATGGTGTATTATAAAAATATAAGAAATATTGCATTCTACAAGTCTTGGAAAATTTCACAAATATTCCCATTTGGCAGGAAAACTTTTGTAACCGATGTTTAATTAATTTATGAAGTTTAATCTCTTCTCTCTATTCTAAAAAATAAAGTAACTAACGCTGTCACCGCCACTGTTTTTGAATTTTTCGTGACTGGAGGTCTTTCTTTGTTAATATTAAGAAAAATATTCTATACAGAAATATGAAAATCGATGGTATAATAGAGAAATGTTTGATAAACACGCTAACGCACAGTTTACAAATCGAAGAATTATTTAAAGAGATATTTAATGTTAAAGTTGGTCACAATCGTTCCATTAAAAAAGTTTTATACGAGCAAAAACTATACATAGGAATTTCATCATTTTTAAATCATTTTATACATTAGAAGTTCCCGGTGTGCGACTGCATTATTTTTTTTTAATTTGACTCATTTTTTGAGGTTTTATTTCTATTTTAAATTAAATTTTTCAGCATTTCGAGAGAGATTTTTTACAACTTTTAGAAAAGGGTATTATTTTAAATTGTTGCCAAATTTAAAAACAGCGCAAAGAATATTTCCTTCAAATTAAAAATTTATTTACACGTGACTATTATAAACAGAAAAAAAACTTTCAAATGAGAATTAAATGATTAGGTATTAAAAGCAGGAAAATATTGATCATTACGTCATAACAACTATATTTACACATGAATTTTAAAAGAGAAAGAAAATTGTAAAATAATAAATTCATTAATATGCGTTAAAAATCGTAAATGGAGGAAATTACGTCATATTTAAAATAGCCAAACCATAATATTGCCAAACAGTTTAAATCTAAAAATATATTTGCGCGACACATTTGTTTCATATTTTGAGGTAATCTTTTAAAACTATTGTTGAGAATTCTAAGACAGCGCAAATAATATTTCATTTCTAACAACAAAAGTATTTTCACGTGAATATTAAAAAAAAAAAAAAAAAGAAAACTTTGGTGAAAATTACGTCAGATGTAAAACGATACATTTAAAATATCTTATTTAAAGAATTTATTTTTAATTATAACTTATTCTTCCGAAATTTTTTTTAAAGCCGATTAAATTAGCATGCTTTTAGAGTTCGAGGTGTCTGAACGGGGAGTTGGCGAGCGTAGCTCGTAGGGGGCAGAGGCCTCTAGTGTATTAAACAACCGTTACAATAATCTTTTAAAATTTGATCATTTTCCATTTCTTACAGGTAAAATAAAAATTTTAATAATATTTATAATATTAACATATAAGAAATTATAATAAAATTTCAGATGGGGGAAAATACCTTTTTTCATACGTTTAGAATTATATAAATCTAAAAGTTAAAAAATAAATAGAGGTATTGATATTACACATAACAGAGCGGGCGGCGGTGACACGAATGACTACGTCATCGAGTTACGGGATGAAATCATGATGCAGGACAAGATTTTTAACAGTAGATTAAGGAATGACTGGTCTGCTTCGACATTTCTTGGTACGATAGGCGCAGCAGCGGGCGCCAACTTGTCATTTTGGTGTCACTATCACGTGATCGAGTTACGGGATGAAACCGGTGCCAAATTAAAGGTAAAAAAAAGTCTTTTAAGAATATTTTGGTCTGCCTGCGCATATCCTGGTAGAAACCCCCGGCAGACTAAAATCTATAACATAAAAAATACGTCATAATGCACAATTAAACCCCATGTTATCGATAAATATAATTTAGATATCATAAATTAATCAAAAATGAAGTAAAGTGCTTTTCCCATTCAATCAGAAAGATTTATTGCTATCATAATCCTTTTGTAAATCATTAAGTGTTGTTTATTGCTTTATATGTTTATCTTATGTTACGCAGCTGTGCCCAATGACGTCAGATACTCTTTCTGACGAAAGTGTAAACGGGAAATAAATTTTAGTATGCATTAAAGTTTTGATCATGTAACTTCTTTTCGTAATCTTTGAATCTGAGTTATTTTGTCGCTTAGAAGTGCCGTTAATTGCTATGATAACTACAGTTGTAGTTTTTTATGAATTTTAAGCTAAGTTATTAGAGACAACATTTGGCGCCCAACGTGGGGCCGACATAGCAATTATGGATTTAAAAGCATCGAAACTCGAAAGAAAAAATCTTAGAATAAGTTTTACTTTGTGCACGAATAAAGTTACAGAAGAATTATTGAAACTAGAGATTGATCTTAAAAGTCTGTCTGTGTTACAGAAACAATTAGAGGATAAATTTGGAAGGTTAGAGGAATGTCAGAAAAATATAAGTAGCATACTGTTGAAAGAAAGTTCCGAGAAGGAGTGTGAGGAAGATTTTCAAGTAGCCGAAGAATATCGGGATAAATACCTTGAGTTGAAGACTGGAGTAGAAGAAAAAATGATTTCTTTGCAGACGCCCGTTTTTGAAAATCGAAACAAATCTCTTGAGAAGTTTTAAATTGCCGAAGATTGAATTGAAAAAATTTAATGGTGATGTTAAGGACTATTTGTCTTTTTGGTCTCAATTTCAGAAGATACATGAAGATAAAAGTATTTCGGATTCGGATAAATTTCAATATTTAATACAGGCGGTCGTTCCGAATTCAAAAGCAGCCAGAGTGGTGGAGAGCTTTCCAGCTACAGCTGCTAATTATCATCAAGCAATAAACCAAATCAAAGAAAGATTTGGTAGAGAAGATCTGCTCGTACAAGTCTATATACGGGATTTATTAACAATGGTTATGAAAAATGCTATCGCTGGCCGAGTAAAAACAGATTTGCCAAAGTTGTACGATGAATTAGAGGGAAAGTTGCGATCTCTGGAAAGTTTAGGACGTACGCAAGAGAAATACGGCGATTTCCTGATCCCGTTAGTAGAATCGATCCTCCCTGAAGAAGTCTTGATGTCATGGGAAAGAAAACGAAATGCCGAAGATGCGATGCACGAAGAACGTTCCCTTAAAAATTTAATGTCTTTTCTAAAGCACGAAGTGCAAAGCGAAGAGATGGTTGCTTTAGCACGTAGTGGTTTTGGTGCTAATACTAATAATAAAAGATATGACCGGGATAATAAAACTTCCTCTCCTGCAACGGCTTCATCTCTAGTAAACACTTCTTTTGGAAATACAGGTAAGCGAGAATTTACTTGTATTTTTTGTAATAAAAAACATTCATCGCGAGATTGTTTTGCTGCTAGAAATATGACTTTAGAAAATAAGAAAAATATTTTACTGAAGAAAAATGCTTGCTTTAATTGTTTTAAGCCTAACCACATATCTAAAAACTGTAGATTTAAAAGTACTTGTATTAAGTGTAAAAAATATCATCATTTTCTTATGTGCCCAGATTATAATAGTGAAAATGATAAGAAAGAAAATGAAAGTCATGAAACTAATACTATGACAAATCATTCAAATAGTGAAAATGTTTATCTCATGACATTAATGGTTAAAGTGAAAAATAAGAATGTGGAACTAAAGGTTCGCACTATTATTGATTCTGGTTCTCAAAACAGTTATGTTAGTAAAAAGGTGGTTGAGAATCTACATCTGGTTCCTAAGAGGAAAATTAAAATGACCCATTGCCTTTTTGGGGGGAGAGAAACCTCAGTTCAAATACATGATGTTTATGATTTAATTATTTCTGATTTAAATGATTCCTTTAGTTGTAGAGCTGAGGTATTCTCTGAAAATAAAATTACTGGTTTTGTACCCAAACTTTCTAGTGTAGAGGCACTTATTGAACTTAGAGAAAAACAAATTATTTTACCTGATCTTGAATCCGAAGATTCGGAAATTAATTTACTTTTAGGTGCCGATTTAATTGGCACATTATTCACTAATAAATGTATGAAATTAAATTCAGGTTTATTTATGTTAGAAACACGATTGGGTTGTGTATTAACTGGAAAACCCAATCAAAATTTGAGTAGTAATTATGATAGTAATACTGTTTTGTCTGTTGTATCTTTGTATGTAAAAAATGCTTCTATTAATGAGTTATGGGATCTTGAAACGATCGGTATTAGGGAGCCTGTAGAAAGTTTGAAAAATCAATATGAGCATTCTAAAATAATAGAGGAATTTAAAACCAATATTAAAATTCATCCAGATGGTAGATATGAAGTTTGTTTACCTTTTAAATCTGATACGATTGAATTACCCAGTAATAAAGAAATGACGTGGAAGAGACATAAAAAGATGTGCGAACGCGCACAAAAGGGGGGTCTACTTATTGATTATGAAAATGTTTTCAGAGAATGGGAAGATTTAGAAATAATTGAAAAAGTAACGGGGGACGTCCAGAAAGAGCATTTTTTGCCGCATCGGCCTGTGGTGAAAGTGGGCAGTGCTACGACCAAAATTAGGCCCGTTTTTGATGCGTCAGCTAGAGAATATGGAAAGTGTTCCTTAAATGATATTTTGTATAAAGGCCCGAATTTAATTGAGCAAATACCGGATATTATCGATAGGTTTCGAATTTATAAAATTGGTCTTTCTGCGGATATCGAAAAAGCCTTATTGCAGATTAGCATAAACCCGGATCATAGATTTTTTACGATTTTTTTATCCTTCTGTGAACGAAGAAATTACTTATAGACATTGCAGGGTGGTTTTCGGAGTGAATTCAAGCCCATTTTTGTTGGCAGCGTCGATATCTCATTTGTTAGATAATGTATCTCTTAATTATAGGAATATGGCAGAAAAATTGAAATATTCATTTTATGTTGATAATTGTGTTACAGGTGTTTCGAATGCTGCGGAACAAGACGAATTTATCGAGCAGGCTAAATGCATTATGTCTCGAGGGTGTTTTAATTTGAGAAATTGGGAAAGTAACGTTAAATCTCAAAATGTTTCAAAGAGTTCGGGTGTAACAAAATTGCTTGGGATATTGTGGGATCTCGATTGGGATATGCTTAAGTGTAATTTAACTTTTGATAAATTCAATAACAATGAAAATTTCACTAAAAGATTAATTTTGAGCTCTATGCAGAAAATTTTTGATCCGATTGGAATATTGTGCCCGGCAACATTGCCACCCAAAATTATATTACAACAAACCTGGAAATTGGGTCTAGGTTGGGATTCTCCATTACCGGAGGAAATTCAAAGACCTTTTAAAAAATGGTTCAGCGAAATAAATGTATTAGAGGACGTTCAAATTCCGCGATATGTTGAAATAAATGAGACTACCGAGATGCATGTTTTCGTGGATGCATGCAAAGAAGCATATGCAGCTTGCGTCTTTTTTCGAACTATAACCCCGGAAGCTGTAAAAATTCAATTAATTAGAGCAAAAGCTAGAGTTGCTCCTATAAAGCAAGCGTCAATTCCCAGATTAGAATTAATCGCGTGTAACATCGGAGCTAGGTTGGCACATTCAGTACAGCAAGCACTTTGTGTCCAGAACATGAAAACCATTTTTTGGAGTGACTCCATGGTTGCGTTGTACTGGATAAGTGAATACGGTGAATGGTCCTTTTTTGTTTCGAACAGGGTGAAAGAAATAAAAGGTCTTTTCCCCAATAGCGAATGGCGCCATGTGCCAGGAAAAATGAATCCTGCGGATTTGATTTCGCGTGGGTGTTCTCCCCAGCAATTGCTAGAATCTCGGTGGTGGGAAGGGCCGAAATGGCTCATGGAAGAAAGGGAAAAATGGCCCAGGACTGAGACTCTTGATAGTGAAACTCCAGAGATTACTAGTGAAAGGAGAAAAGTGAAATTGTGTAATGTAAACACAACAGTCAAAAATATTCCTTGGTACGCTAGGAAATTTTCAAAATTTGAATCTATTATTAGACTAGTTGCTTGGGTATTAAGATTCATAAATAATGTGAAATCGCGATACAGTGCAAGGAAAAATGGTAAATTATCAGTTGAGGAATTAGAAAATGCTGAAAAAACTTTAATTTCAATGGTACAAAGTGAGTTTTTCCCAGATGTAGATTCGATACCTAACCTAGTCTGTTTTAAAGATGAAGACGGTATAATTAGAGTAAAGACAAGAATTACAGAACGCATTGATACACCATATTTCTTGTCGCCAATTCTTTTACCTGATGACTGTATTTTCACGGTTAGACTAATAGAACATTTCCATGTAGCGAATTGTCATGCTGGAACTCACATTCTTCTAAGTATTTTGAGAGAAAACTATTGGATCCAAAGAGGTAGAAAAACTGTCCGAAAAGTTGTAAGTAAATGCATTCCTTGCCAGCGCTACAAAGTTAAATCACGTGAATCCGATCCAGTGCCACTGCCTTTAGATCGCATTAAAGATTCTAAAGTTTTTGAAATTGTAGGAGTTGATTTAGCTGGACCTTTATTTATTAAAAATGCAGATAAAACCTGGATAGTGCTCTATACTTGTGCAGTCTATCGAGCTGTTCATTTAAAACTTGTCTCCTCTTTGTCAACTGATGCATTTTTGCTGTCTTTGCGACGTTTCATCGCAAGAAGAGGCAGACCTAGAATAATCTATTCTGATAATGGAACCAATTTCAAAGGTGCCAATAATGATCTGTCAAAGATTGATTGGGAAAAATTGACTCGTTTCTCCGACCTGAAACGAATCGTTTGGAAGTTCAATCCTCCCTCAGCCGCCTGGTGGGGTGGCTGGTGGGAAAGGCTGATCCGTGTGATCAAAGAGCTTCTCCGACGAACACTCGGTAAAGCTGTCGTGACTTTTGAGGAACTGCAAACAATTTTGTGCGATTGTGAATATATTATTAACTCTCGCCCTCTCACATATCAATCCGAAAATCCAGAGGATTTAGTTCCATTAACACTGAACATGTTTTTAGTGCAAAACTCTAGTTCTAGTGTCACGGACATTGATGAAGTTGACGCAACACAGTTTCGCAAAAGGCTGCGATACAGACTTAAGCTCATGGAACAATTAAGAATGCGCTTTCGAACTGAATATCTCGGTCAACTTATTCAAAGGCGTCGTGAAGTCGCCCAGTTACCAGATTTGAAGCTGGGTGAACTTGTGCTCATTGGGGACGATGTACAAAAACGTCTCAATTGGCCTCTAGCAAAGATTGTAGACCTAATTCCTGGAAAGGATGGCAAAATTAGAACAGTCAAATTGAAAACTGAACATGGTGTTGTTATAAGACCCATACAACGAGTTTTTCCATTAGAATTACCTCTTACTAATTTTTATCCTTCTCCTTTTCAGTTAGAAAGCAGTAATCAAGGTGCTTTGATGGGGACATATTCTTCAGACTTGTTGACAGAGTCTGAGCCAACTACTTATAGAACCAGGTTCGGTCGTGTGACCAAAATGCCCCAGAGATTTGGGAAGTAGAATGTAGTTTTGAGTAGCTAGTCAGCAACTCAAAAGGGGGGAGAGTGTTATCGATAAATATAATTTAGATATCATAAATTAATCAAAAATGAAGTAAAGTGCTTTTCACATTCAATCAGAAAGATTTATTGCTATCATAATCCTTTTGTAAATCATTAAGTGTTGTTTATTGCTTTATATGTTTATCTTATGTTACGCAGCTGTGCCCAATGACGTCAGATACTCTTTCTGACGAAAGTGTAAACGGGAAATAATGTTTAGTATGCATTAAAGTTTTGATCATGTAACTTCTTTTCGTAATCTTTGAATCTGAGTTATTTTGTCGCTTAGAAGTGCCGTTAATTGCTATGATAACTACAGTTGTAGTTTTTTATGAATTTTAAGTTAAGTTATTAGAGATAACACCCCATAAACGTAATATTTTACATTACATTGCCACATATATTACTTCGAATCAACTTTCAAGATGAATTAAGGGTTTGGGAAAAGCTCATTAACAATACGTGAGAAAAAAAACTGATTCGGCATAACTTGGTACAAAGCGCGAAGAACGGGGCGCCAATCCGTTATTTTGACAACGATATTACGTCATCGAGTTACGGCTTGAAATTTCGACACATTAAAGTTACATATAAGTGCAATTAGAATATTTCAGCCTGCCTCGTCATATCTTGGTACGAGACGAGCAGAGCGGGGCGCCAATTTTTAAATTTGGCGGTATAATCACGTCATCGAGTTACGGCTTGAAAATTTGGCACAATAAAGTTACGTATAAGTACAATTAGAATATTTCAGCCTGCCTCCTCATATCTTTGTACGAGACGAGCAGAGCATGGCGCCAATTCTTAAATTTGGCGGTATAATCACGTCAACGAGTTAGGGATGAAATGATGATGCAGGACAAGATTTTTAAGAGTACATTAAGGAATGGCTGGTCTGCCTCGACATTTCTTGGTACGATAGGCACAGCAGCGGGCGCCAACTCGTCATTTTGGCGTCACTATCACGTCGTCGAGTTACGGGATGAAACCGGTGCCAAATTAAAGGTAAAAAAAAGTCTTTTAAGAATATTTTGGTCTGTCTGCGCATATCCTGGTAGAAACCCCCGGCAGTCTAAAATCTATAACAAAAAGATACGTCATAATGTGCAATTAAAACCCCACCAACGTAGTATTTTACATTACATTGCCTCATATATTAATTCGAATCGACTTTCAAGATGAATTAAGGCTTTATGAAAAGCTTATTAACAGTACGTGAGAAAAAAACTGATTCGGCATAACTTGGTACAAAGTGCGAAGAACGGGCCGCCAATCCGTTATTTTGAGAGCGTTATTACGCCATCGAGTTACGACTTGAAATTTTGGCACATAAAACATACGGATTAGTACAATACGAATATTTCAGTCTGCCTTGTCATATCGTGGTAGGAGATTAGCAGAGTGGGGCGCCAATTTTTAATTTTGGCGGTATAATCACGTCATCGAGTTACGGGATGAAATGATGATGCAGGACAAGATTTTTAGGAGTACATTAAGGAATGACTGGTCTGCTTCGACATTTCTTGGTACGATAAGGCGAAGCAGCGGGTGCCAACTCATCATTTTGGCGTCACTAACACGTCATCAATTTACGGAATGAAACCGGTGCCAAATTAAAGGTAAAAAAACGTTTTTTAAGAATACTTTGGTCTGCCTGCGCATATCCTGGTAGAAACCCCCGGCAGACTAAAATCTATAACAAAAAAATACGTCATAATGCACAATTAAAACACCATAAACGTAATATTTTACATTACATTTCCACATATACACTCATTGCCATAAAAATTTGCGCAGCAAGAAATAATCGTGGGATCGTAACGAAACTTGGCATGAAGGTACATATCAGGCAGATATGTAAATGATTAGAAATGCAGAGTGATTGCGCATTGCGTAATGCCACTAGAGGGCGTTGAACTTCGTCCTCTTTGGAGTATAAAACTGGTAGCAGAACTTGTTTGAGTGTACCTTTTTCTTTTGCAAAGGAAACGCTGAGGTAGACATGTCGTTACGCAGTCATGGAAGACAATATGAGCAGCTGTCAGAGTTCGAGAGGGGAAGAATCATCGGAATGATGGAAGCTGGGTGGTCAGCTCGGCGAGTAGTTCGTCAAGTAGGCCATTCTGATTTTACTGTGAGGAGGTGTTGGGACCAGTGGACTGAAGAGACGTCATTTACACGGCGACTAGGCTCGGGACGCCCTCGACAGACCAGTTGTCGAGAAGACCGTCACATCATACGAAACGCACTCGTAGAGTCAACTGCCTCATTGGTCGCTATCTAGACACAGGCAGCACTTTCACTACGGACCCCTGTGTCTTCCCGAACCATCGCAAGGCGCCTGGCTGAAGGACATCTGGTATCGCGGCGCCCATTACGTGTGCTGCCAATGACACCCACCCACCGACGCCTACATTTGGAGTGGTGTCGCGCACGACGGGATTGGTCTGCAACGGAATGGAACCAGGTCGTCTTCAGCGACGAGTCTAGATTAAATTTGAGCAGCGATGACAATCGTGTTCGTGTGTGGAGGCCCCTGGTGAACGCCTCAATCCTGCCTTCGCTTTACAGCGACACACCGCTCCCACAGCTGGTGTGATGGTATGGGGTGTCATTGCTTACGATACACGGTCACCCCTAATATTGATCCGTGGCATAATGACAGTCCAGCGGTACGTCTAGGAGATCCTTCAACCACATGTGTTGCCATTCGTGGCAGGGCTCCCAGGAGCCATTTTTCAGCAAGACGATGCTCGGCCAGACACAGCAAGGATGTCACAAGCCTGACTCCGCCACATTACTACCCTTCCCTGGCCTGCTCGATCCCCAGATTTGTAACCAATCGAGCATATCTGGTTTCATTTGGGACGGCAAGTTGGACACCCTACAAGTTTGGTTGAACTCGAGGCGCGTTACAGCAACTGTGGAACGAGATGTCTCAGGACATCATACGGAACGTGTATGCCTCAATGCATGCTCGTATCGCATCGTACATTCGCGCTAGATGGGGTCCAATAGAGTACTAAAATTTCCGTTCATTTGTACGTTTTTCTGCAATAAATGATCCTTTTTCTTTGGTTTTCTACTCACTTACTTATATCACAGTAGTACTTACGTGTGTAAAATTTCGTTTCATTTGGACTTCTTTTTCTTGGTGCGCAAATTTTTATGGCAATGAGTGTATTACTTCGAATCAACTTTCAAGATGAATTAAGGGTTTAGGAAAAGCTTATTAACAGTATGTTTGAAAAAAACGGATTCGGCATAACTTGGTACAAAGCGCGAAGAACGTACAAAGAACGTACAAAGCAAATCCATTATTTTGACAGCGTTATTACGTCATCAAGTTACGGCTTGAAAATTTGGCTCATTAAAGTTACATATAAGAACAATTAAAATATTTCAGCCTGCCTCGTCATATCTTGGTACGAGACGAGTAGAGCGGGGCGCCAATTCTTAAATTTGGCGGTATAATCACGTCATCGAGTTACGGGATGAAATGATGATGCAGGACAAGATTTTTAGGAGTACAATGAGGAATGACTGGTCTGCCTTGACATGTCTTGGTACGATAGGCGCAGCAGCGGGCGCCAACTCGTCATTTTGGCGTCCGTATCACGTCGTCGAGTTACGGGATGAAACCGGTGCCAAATTAAAGGTAAAAAAATGTCTCTTAAGAATATAATATTTTGGTCTGTCTGCGCATATCCTGGTAGAAACATCCGGCAGACTAAAATCTATAACAAGAAAAAACGTCATAATGTACAATTAAAACCCTATCAACGTAGTATTTTACATTACATTGCCACATATATTACTTCGTATCGACTTTCATGATGATTTAAGGGTTTGGGAAAAGCTCATTAACAGTACGTGAGAAAAAAACTGATTCAGCATAACTTGGTACAAAGCGCGAAGAACGGGGCGCCAATCCGTTATTTTGACAGCGATATTTCGTCGTAGAGTTACGGCTTGAAATTTTGGCACATTACACATACGGATTATTAAAATACGAATATTTCAGTCTGCTTTGTTATATCTTAGTAGGAGACGAGCAGAGCGGGTCGCCAATTTTTAAATTTGGCGGTATAATCACGTCATCGAGTTACGGGATGAAATCATGATGCAGGACAAGATTTTTAGGAGTACATTAAGGAATGACTGGTCTGCCTCGACATTTCTTGGTACCATAGGCGCAGCAGCGGGCGCCAACTCGTCATTTTGGCGTCACAGCAGAGCGGGGCGCCAATTTTTAATTTTGGCGGTATAACCACGCCATCGAGATACGGCTTGAAAATTTGGCTCATTAAAGGCACAAATCAGTACAATAAAAATATTTCAGCTCTCTTCTTAATAGCTTTTCACGACATACCACTATCCTCTGGTTGGTCCATAAATTGCCGGGTGAGTCAAAAGTTCGTTATAAATTTAAAAATTCATAAAAAGGGAACAAATTGTGATAAAGAAGGGCTCACAAGGTAGTCGAACTTTTTTTAGCAGCAAAAAAAAAAGGTTAAGAAATCATATATAGAGGGTGCTGACGACCCGAAACACAATGAACAGGACAGCAGTTGTGTCGTAGAATCTTCTTGAGGTCATGTTGAACATTTGTTATTGGAAGAACAAAGGAATGGAGCATATTTTTGTTCTGTTTATTGTGTTTCGGATTGTCAGAGTTTTCTACCTGTGATTATTTATCTCTTTTTTAGGTGCGTTCGTAATTATATAAATACGTAGCACCTATAGTCGTCGTTCAGTCCGTCCGTCCGTCTGTCCGTCTGTCCGCATGTAACAGAGCAAAAACTACCCAACCGAATAGTCTGAAATTTCAAATATATGATTGTTGCAAAATTTTGTCGAGCCATTTCAAATTTTATGAAAATCGGATGTATAGTTTAATTACAGGGACAGTCAAAAGTTTTTCTTTACATTACGGCCAATGGGAAAAATTATTGCAAGTGGATTTTAATGATATTAGAGCCTTCCGAATGATCTTAAATTTTAAAGATATAATTGTTGCAAAATTTTGTATAGCCATTTCAAATTTTAGGAAAATCGAATGTATAGTTTAATTACAGGGACAGTCAAAAGTTTTTCTTTACATTACGGCCAATGGGAAAAATTATTGCAAGTGCATTTTAATGATATTACAGCCTTCCGAATGGTCTGAAATTTTAAAGATATAATTGTTGCAAAATTTTGTTGAGCTATTTCAAATTTTAGGAAAATCGGATGTATAGTTTAATTACAGGGACAGTCAAAAGTGTTCCGAAAAAATTATTGGAAGTGCATTTTAATGATGTATCAGACTATGCACTTTATGAAGTGCAAAAAATTATACATTCAGTACAATATGGGGTGCAAAAATAATTTTAAAACTAGTTATAGTACGAACGCACCTCATTTGCCACGTTTGACGAGCAATTTCCAACTTGTTTTTTTCTGCTACTAAAAAAATCCGACTACCTTGTGAGCCCTTTCTTGCAAACCGCACACCTTTATCATAATTTCTTTCTATTGTACGAGTTTTTAAAGTTTTAACGAAATTTTGGCTCACCCAGTATATAAAATTCATTTGAAAGAAAAAAAACAGTCATATATGCAAACTTTTTGGGTTTTTAACGTAGAAAATATGTTATAGAATTTCAAAATAGTCTATCAAATATTTTATTTTCAGATTCAAACATATCACCAAAAGTCTACCAAGGTACTTTATGGAACAACCAGGATAGTGGTATGCCGTGAAAAGCTATTAAGAAGAGAGCTGAAATATTCTAATTGTGCATATATGTAACTTTAATGTGCCAAAATTTCAAGCCGTAACTCGATGACGTGTTTATACCGCCAAAATTAAAAATTGGCGACTCGCTCTGCTCGTCTCCTACCAAGATATAACAAGGCAGACTGAAATATTCGTATTGTACTAATCCGTATGTTTAATGTGCAAAAATTTCAAGCCTTAACTCGATGACGTAATAACGCTGTCAAAATAACGGATTGATATTCTTCGCGCTTTGTACCAAGTTATGCCGAATCAGTTTTTTTTACACGTACTGTTAATAAGCTTTTCCTAAACCCTTAAATCATCTTTAAATTTGATTCGAAGTAATATATGTGGCAATGTAATGTAAAATATTACGTTTATGGAGATTTAATTGTACATTATGACGTATTTTTTTGTTATAGATTTTAGTCTGCCGGGGGTTTCTACCCGGATATGCACAGGTAGACCAAAATATTCTTAAAAGACTTTTTTTTTACCTTTAATTTGGCACCGGTTTCATCCCGTAACTCGATGACGTGATAGTGACACCAAAATGACGAGTTGGTGCCCGCTGCTGCGCCTATCGTACCAAGAAATGTCGAGGCAGACCAGTCATTCTTAAACTACTCTTAAAAATCTTGTCCTGCATCATGATTTCATCCCGTAACTCGATGACGTGATTATACCGCCAAATTTAAGAATTGGCGCCCCGCTCTGCTCGTCTCGTACCAAGATATGACAAGGCAGGCTGAAATATTCTAATTGGACTTATATGTAACTTTAATGTGCCATATTTTCAATCCGTAACTCGATGACGTGATTATACCGCCAAAATTAAAAATTGGCGACCCGCTCTGTTCATCTCCTACCAAGATATGACAAGGCAGACTGAAATATTCGTATTGTACTAATCCGTATGTTTAATGTGCCAAAATTTCAAGCCGTAACTCGATAACGTAATAACGCTGTCAAAATAACGGATTGGCGCCCCGTCCTTCGCGCTTTGTACCAAGTTATGCCGAATCAGTTTTTTTTCTCACGTACTGTTAATAAGCTTTTCCTAAACCCTTAATTCATCTTGAAATTTGATTCGAAGTAATATATGTGGCAATGTAATGTAAAATATTACGTTTATGTGGTTTTAATTGTACATTATGACGTATTTTTTGTTATAGACTTTAGTCTGTCGGGGGTTTCTACCAGGATATGCGCAGGCAGACCAAAATATTCTTAAAAGACTTTTTTTTACCTTTAATTTGGCACCGGTTTCATCCCGTAATTCGATGACGTGATAGTGACACTAAAATGACGAGTTGGCGCTCGCTGCTGCGCCTATCGTACCAAGAAATGTCGAGGCAGACCAGTCATTCCTTAATCTACTCTTTAAAATCTTGTCCTGCATCATGATTTCATCCCGTAACTCGATGACGTAGTCAATCGTGTCGCCGCCGCCCGGTCTATAAAATTTTATTCGATGTGAATAAATTAACACATTACCTGAATTTGATTTTTTCAATTTATTCTCATAAACTTACATATTTACTTTCTTAACAGAATTTTCTGGGGTTTTCTTTTTATATTATTATTATAATTATTATTTTGTAAGTTAAAGGTGGACGATACAAGTACGATAAAAAAAAAGCAGCTAAATAAATCAAGTATAAATACAATATCGTTTGCCTCTGCTTCGTTTAGGAAAGAATGGATATTCAAAGCATAGAGCTTAAGCTTATTTCATCAACATAAGTAAATTTCAGAGGCTTGTTAATTCTTCACCCTTGTCGGTAGTGACGCTAGTACTGTTGTCATTACAGATTTTGCCGTAAGTATCCTATCTTGTATATTTATCTATTCTGTGGATCAGCAACAAACACCTGTCTGTTCTTTATGACAGCTACTGTATACATGGGTTCGGGCAATTTGGTGGTTCTACGTTTAACAGGTCTATGATATGATTGGTCTATGTCGTTAAGACGATTCCTACAATGCCTACGATAAAAATGTAGTGGTAGATTGTCTGACGGAAGTGTTAGCTTCAACTTATGCTTTCGATTTCTCATTGTTAAAGACATAATGTTACCCACGACCTTCTCAGTACACAAAACTCTCATTGCCACTATGAAATTTCTGGAAGCAATGTTAAACTAGTCGTTGGGGGCCACCGTAATACTTACCCATCATGGATATAGATAATATAAAATATGAAAATAAAACATGTAATATTTGCTAAGCATTGTACCATGTTACTTTTATTCATAATTTAATTTATTTAGACTCCCTTAAATATAATTAAAGCACAGATGTCATATACACCCCATATTGGCGCGATTTTTTATGACGCCAATGTCATATACGCAACGGGTACTTAACTGGCGCCAAAGTGTCGTTATTTTGCTTGATATGGTAACCTGGATGATGTTGTTTATGCTTTTGAAGCTTTCGCCAAATTGGCAATCGCGCCAATATGAAGCATATATGACATCTGTGCCATAATTGATATAACCCCTTAAGCTAATATTACTTTTTGTTGCATTAAAATATCTCAATTTGTTGATTTTCTGTAAGCAAGTAAACGCTATTGGTTTACAATGGAAGGCTATGGGAATTCGGCGAAATATTAGAGATACCGCCAATTTGGCGTCATTTTTGGCGACTCATTTTGGCCGCCAAATTTGGCGGTGTTTGGCGAAAGAACAGGGTCCCTCCTATGGTAACACCCCTAATACTATGTTCACACTACGATACTTAAGATATCTTTGGCCGCCGAACACTCTTAATTTTGAGGTGGTACCCTCCCGCAATTGGAAACCTGTTCACATGGGAAAACTCACTTAAGATAACTCAGTGAACGTCACTGTGTTGTTTGCGCATGCGCTTAAGATAAAACCGCCCGCAACACCCAATCAGTTAATGCGAAGCTTTACAGCCAGCTAGAGTGAATGGTCGTGACTGTCTCTAGCCCGAAGAAAGTTGAAACTCTCTCAGAGAGTTCGTGGAACTCTCTCAGAGAGTTCGTGGAACTCCCTCAGAGAGTTCGTGGAACTCCCTCAGAGAGTTCGGAGGTTTAAGAGAGTTCCGATAACGCAGTGTGAACAGGGTATTATAGGTATGAAGATGCATTAAATACTTGGCATTTACGATAAGCCATTATTGGCATTTAATCTTATAGTTTGGCGATAGCTTTTTGGTCGGCGGGATAATCCAGTAGTAACGAATTGCGTAAAAGAAACATCCTTATAACTCGAAAATTATAATCCTATTAACTAACAATTTACTGCGTCGGATTACGCGTCTCATTTCCAATTAAAATATATATTTGAATTGAAATTTGAATGAAATACAGGGTCAAGAAAAATCGAAGAGTGTGAAAAATAGAATTACAAATATCTCGGCAACTAATTATCCGATCGAGTTCATTCATGATGCAAAATTTGTTTTTTTATTGTCTTTTATATTCACTCCTTCAAATAAACAATTTCGAAAATTTTTGTATACCTTTTATCAGAACGAATATTTCAAAAGTCCGAAAAAAATAGTTCCGGTTAATCGAGGCTACTGATATTCAATAGGCTTCTTCCCATTATTACTCCCTAAGTACACACCGAATTTCAAGTCTCTATCTCAATTTTTTCGGGAAATAGAGCTATTACAGACATACAGAAGGACGGACAATTTTTTTTTCTAATTATAACTCGAAAAATTACAATCCTATTAACTAACAGTTTACTGCGTCGGATTAAGCGTCTCATTTCCAATTAAAATATATCTTTGAATTGGAATTTGAATGAAATACAGGGTCATGAAAAATCGAAGAGTGTGAAAAATAGAATTACAAATATCTCAGCAACTAATTATCCGATTGAGTTCCTTCATGATGCAAAATTTATGGTTTTTTATTGTCTTTTATATTCACTCCTTCAAATAAACAATTTGGAAAAATTTTGTATACCTTTTATCAGAACGAATATTTCAAGAGTCCAAAAAAACTGTTACGGTTAATCGAGGTTACTGACATGCAATAGGCTTCTTCCCATTATTACTCCCTAAGTACACACCGAATTTCAAGTCTCTATCTCAATTTGTTCGGGAGATAGAGCATTTACAGACATACAGACGGACGGACAAATTTTTTTTCTAATATGTTTTTCGGAATCTCCAGTGTCTGAAACGTGTAAATCCGTCAAAAAATTTTTTTCGTTTTTCAAAACGATTACAAGACTTACCCTATACTGCGTATGATGGGTCAGTAAAAAGGTGTTCACAAACTGTAATTGGGGTCAAAGGTAATGTTGAATTCAATTTTCTCCGGTAGTGATTTCTTCAGCTCTGGAAGGGACAATCCTAAATCTTCCGGGAGGATATTTAGATGCTCCGCGGGGAACACCCCCTGAATCAACGCTGTAGTGTAATTAATGTAAAATCGTTTCCGATGTTTTTCGTATTTTGAATTCGTACAAAAAATACGGTCTTTCCCATAGCTTGCAACTGCCTTAAATATCCCGTGCAATAGCGAAAAACAAAATTATAATACTAAATAAGTATATAAAATCTACCCTTCAAAATAATAAACAACATAATATTCCATTAACAATTTATTAAAAATAGCTCGAGTTGAAAGTTCAATAAAAAAATCGCCATTATTTTGTAAAAACCAGAAGAACATCAAAACCTTTCAATATCCCTCTGCTCTTTCTCTAGCGATCAACGAGACCCAAAATTAAAGTATCCAAGCAAAAAAGGAAACACTGATCACCTTCAGGTTTGTCATAAGATGTATTATCCCTCTTCATCGGATGGCCAACTTGACAAGGAGTGTGCGTTCCGGATAAAGAAAATTGTATCAAAATTGTCTTTAGCCACAGGTTCTGCTCTCTTGAACAGGTGCGAAAACTTTTGAACACGTCTCCTATCTCTTGCTTACTGATTGACGCAAATTCTTTAGAGCTGAAAAGACATTAGAATGTTTTACATCAGAAGATAAATCACATTGCGATTTCTGAAGGTATTTTGAAAGTGGAAATAACAGTTTACAAATAGCCAAGCCAATGATAATGTTACTTTTATTTATTCCAGCCAGCAGATTTAAAGGATTTAATAATATTGTCCGATATAAAATTATAAAATAAACAAAAATAAGAGCCGAGACATTCAATAAATGTGCCGTTATTGCGTCAGGGGCGCCATTTCAGAACTTTATTAGGTGGTGGTGTGGGGGGGGGGGGGGTGGTCAAGGTTTATTTTGAGGGCAGTGGCATAACCAAGGGTGGGGTTCGGGGGAGGTCTGTACCATCTCTCCTTCGAACGAGAAGCGATTAAAAATTAGACTTTAAGCAGGTTTTTATCTTAACAGGTATAATTTAAAGATACTAAAAAAAAATTCTGCTTGACAGGATTTTGTTATATACAGTTTTCATTGTTACAAGTATCCTCTAAGGCTGTTAAAACATCCTTTCTATAGTCTATACACTTCTGAAGAGCATAGGTATATTACATTTTGTCTAAAACTTGTGAAAATTAAATCTCTCAAAAAAGAATTCTTTTTCAAACGGAAAAATAATCAAGTTTCTATGGGGGGGGGGGGGGACATATAATTATACTTGCTAAGACAGAGACCTGTCTAAAATGGAGCTATTTTCCTAATCTTTCGACTTCTTTGCAAATTTTACTGCAAGGGTATGGGGCCATTTCAAGAGGTTATTGGTGGGGTGGCGAGTTTTCTTTGAGGGGAAGGGTTTGAAATAGCGTGCGAGATTTTGCCCTCTTAACGTCTTTCACAAGTATGGGATTCTTCCAAAAATATTTCATTTTTGTGGAAGACCGTGGTACTTCTTTTTTTGCAGAATTACGCAAAATCATTCGCCAATTAATCGCGTAAAAAAATCGCGAATTTTCCCAATTGGACTTAGAAAAAAATAATTAATTTGGCAAATTAGTCGCGGAAAAAATAATTTCCTAAAAGGACCGTGGAAAAATAATGAAAAGGTTGTGGAAACGAACAGCAATTATTCTCAATCGAGTGCGGGTAAAAAATCGCAGACTTCAACATTCGATCGCATAAAAAAATAAAAATTTTCCATCAGTGAAAAAAAATGCGAATTTGGATTATCTATCGCGGAAAAAAACGAGAATTTCGTCAAAGGTTTCGGGAAAAAATCACGAATTTAGTCAAGGAATCGCGCAAGAAAAATTCGAGAATTTCGTCAAACGATCGCAAATTTTGTCAGTCGGCTGCGAGGAAAAAACTAATTTCAACAAACGATCGTAGAAAAGAATCGCGAATTTCTTCAAAATATCTCGGAAACAATACCAGATTTCGTTAATTGGTCGCAAAAAAATATCGTGAATTTTGACAAATGGTCACGAGAGAAAAAATTGTGAATTCTGATCACGGAGAAAATCGAAAATTTTACCAAATGTTCACGAAAAAAAAATCATGAAATTCAATTGGCCACGAGATAATTAGCACACAAATATAACCAATAAGTCAGGAAATTTACAAATTTTGTGATCTATAGGGATAAGAAATTTTCATCAATGATTTTCTGTCAGTAAATATTTCCTTAACCCCTTCCTGCATACTGTGACATATATGGCACATACTAAATTTACTGTAGTTCAGCAGTTGTTTTTAATCGCAGAAGTTCCATTCTTCGTTTAATACGTCAGTGGATGAGGTATGTTATGCCAACTGGTACTGCCTCCTTTTGAGCGGATTTGGGCACAAAAAAAGAGACGAACGGTGAGAATTTATAGTTGTTACTTTGTGTTGCTCGATAGTGAATATTTTTGTTGTTTTTGTGTGGAAAAAAGAAGACTGGACTGAAATAAATACAGCTGTGTTTGTAAATATCTTGTGAATAATATATCATGATGGTAACACATTGTAGAAATGCTAGCGTATGTAGTACGTAAAAAATCGGTATGTGCCACATATGTCACATCATGCATTGACAGGTTGTATTTTTCCATAGTGGTTGAAATGTGTATTTGTTTATTCACCATCAAAAATGCGAACTGTCACTTTGTCTGAACGATGACCGAAATTACTTTTCCAAGTTTCACACTGAGTGAAGAGTCCAGGGCCAAAACTAAGGAGGGGCAGAGGGGGGTAAGTGCCCCGCGTGCGCCAACATGAAGGGGTTCCAAATGAAGATTTTGTTTGTCGATTTTTCTCACATCTGTGTTTAGCACAACTTTGTTTAAATCATCCTGTCTGGGGTATGCCAAAGCATAAAAAAAAATCTAAAGATGATATGGCATAAGGATCCTGTATAAAACGGATCTTGTTTTCGATTCTGTCGATTCCGTTTTCAAGATTTTAATGAATCAATATTTTACAAAGTAAATTACGAAGTTCAGTATTATATATTTTATTATTACATATTTTAAATTTTAAAATAAGTCGGCTATTGGAAATTTAGTGAAATTCTCTTTGTAAGTATACTTTGCGGAGGGGGGGGGGGGCGCCAAAATCCATGTTTGCCCCGGGTGCAAAAAAGGCTAGTTTCGGCCCTGAGTCATTAAGTGACTGTAGTTTTCAACAACATTGTGTCATGCAGACCGTAGTTCTCAGTCAAAAACATGTATCGGTTACTGTAGCCTGTACTTTTAAACCAAACATGTATTAGGTACTGTAGAATGTAGCTTTTCAATAAACGATACATGTATCAATTTCTGTAACTTCATTTTTCAATAAACGATATACGTATCAATTACTGTAGACTGAAACACGCATACACAAATAGATTTCATAAGTTCTTTCTATATATATTTTGAAGTTTTAAGAGTTGCATGCAAGTTTTAATGCTGATTTCCCTATTATGGAAAAGTAGTCGCTAATGCATGGTGTGACATATATGGCACGAACTTAAATCGGCTTTAAATTAAGGTGGATTTGAAATTTTCGAATTTTGAGTGATTTTTGATCATGTTACATTAATATTTAGCAAACTTTAAAATTTTTTTATCCGCAGGAAAAAAATCATGCAGGAAGTGGTTAATAATTTTCTTCCTTCCTCTTGAAAGATGATCTAAATTCCGCACCATGTAGTCTACATTGGGTCGGCAACCCGATTTTCCCCCAAACCAACACGACCCGATCCGCGGCACATATCGAGGTGGGTTGACGTTTCTTAATTATCGTTTCGGGTCAGGTTGACTTTGACCATATTTGATTGCGTAGGACAATATACATCCCTGTGGACTATTTTTTTATTCGGCCAATTTTGGAAACTGGTCTCTGTCATACACATATATGTGACCTGTGGCAACAGTCTGTAAGAGACGACGGCAGCGCCACGAGTCGGCGTAGAAGAATACCTTTTTAGAACATTCGACAGACGCGGGAAAAGAAGGTAAAAGAGGTGGTTGCAAAACACCGAGCTCTCAACGACGTTTCATTAAGACGCATTAAGACGAATGAGTGTTTAATTTCATTAATGTTCTACTTAATTGTAATTGTATATAGTGTAAATAGTTCATTTAATATATTTAATTCTTAAAGTTAGCAAGGGTTATTATTCGAGTATGAGTCTCCTTTTCCCCGTCACATGAGGGCTTGAGCCGGGATTGGATTATTTTTGTTTTCAGTTCTCTACCCTAGACAAGACAAGTATCATTTTTATAACGACGCCAAAATTCTTTCAGAAAGTAAGCCGGAGCTGTAAATTTATAAAGATCATGTCGTGTGTGAAGAATACAATTTTTTTTCTACAGCCTTGGCGACTGGCCAACTCTTCAGTTATTTTGAAATAACTGCAGCAATATATTATTCCAAACTGGAAATAAATTGATTCATCTTTTTTCAACGACAGAAATTAGTGGGTGAGTACTGTTTACTGTTTTTTTTTTCTTTTCATCATGATTTTAAATGACATTCCAGTCATCGCTTTTGCATTGAAAAACGAAAAGACGAATAAAATTATTACATAAACTTTTGTTTTCATCTGAAGGCGATCGTTTAAATCGATCGCGAATAAGAGCATTTACGGGATTTCCATTCTGTGAAACCGATGATGAATTTACGAGTAAAGTAGAGGAAACCGCTAAAAATTTTCTTTACTTGAACTTATAACTATTGCCACTATTTTACGCATCGAAATAGATGGCACAGAAACTGAGTTATCTTAACGCATAATTTCATTTTTAACTAATTTGGAATCCCTCCAAAAACATATTGAAACTAATGTCGATACAGATGGCGAATCGGAAGAAATTTTCAACAATTCGCCAGTGCCAAACGATAAGTCGAATATTAAAATTTCTGAATTTACCAATAAATGTGCTATTAATGCTTCAAACATTGCTCAGGATTCTATGTTTATGCCATCAGTAAATTTTCGCGATCTTGAATCGTTGGTACCTACATTCAATGGAGAGAAGTATGAAAATGTTCATTTATGGTTGCAAAAATTCGAATCCTTTTCTTCCTCTTTTAATTTAGGCGAAATGCAAAAATTCATTTTTTCGCAAAGAGCGCTCGGAGGCATTGCTTCTTTATTCGCTAAGAGTGAAAGCAACATTCGTTCTTTTCCTGAATTGAAACATGCCTTAGGTACCGAATTTGGTTCGCAGATTAATTCGGCTGAAATACACGAAATGCTTAGTCATCGGCATATTAGACAAAAGGAATCTTTTTTTAGTATTTCTTAATTATGAAAGAAATGACTGGACGGGCCAATATTGATGATCAGTCACTTATACGTTACATAATCAATGGCATTCCTGATTCTCCTCAAAATAAGTGCATACTTTACGATTGTTCTGATTTGCATGAATTTAAACAAAAGTTGAAAATATACGAAGAGATTACACACCACTCAAAAAATGATTCTGGTAAAAATATAAATCATTGTCAAAATATGAAATCGAAACAGAACTTTGACAAATTTGTTCACGAGAATGTTCCTAAATTGAAACCAAAACATGCGGATGCTGAAAAGCCAGCATTTCATTCTAATAATTCAAGAAATCAGAACACTAAAATCTGTTTTAATTGTGAGGGAAAAGACCACATTTCTAAGTATTGTTCTCACAAGAACAAGGGATTTAGATGTTTTAGATGTAATTCTTTTGGGCATAAAGCCTCTGATAATAAGTGTTCTACTGAGGCATGTAACCCTAAAATACAAGTGAATAATTTGGATTCCGAGAAAAATTCTCGACAAGAAATGCATAAATTAGTTAAAATTTCGGGTGTCGAAATTGATGCTCTTATCGATACAGGTAGTAATCTTACTTTGCTTCGTGAAGATAAATATTCACAGATGAATTTGCCTACGTTAACACCGGTCGGTTTAACATTAACTGGTTTTGGTAGTGGTAGTACCACACCACTTGGCTCGTTTCAGGGTGATATAAATATAGATAACATTTTTTCAACAAATATTTATATAATTAGTAAACATCATATGAATGTTCCTCTTATTATTGGTACTGATATAATTACGCAAGGTACTTTGCTTTATAATAAAAATGGTATTTCCCTTAGTAAACCAACATATGATGATAATTTGTTTGTATACTTAGTTAATTCAATTGAAGATCCTCTTGATGTAGATTTAAGTCATATTCGTAACAAAACATGCCAACAAGAAGTACATAATCTGATCCGTAATTACAAACCTGTTAAAACACATACTACTGATTTAAAAATGTCCATTATATTAAAAGATGATATTCAAGACGCGCATTCCAAAGGCCATTTTTCGGTACAAAAAACTGAGGATCTCATTAAAAGAGATTATTACATTCCCAATCTCCATAAGTTAGTACAGACTGTCATTGCGAATTGTGTACCATGCATTTTGTCCTCTAAGAAGTCAGGAAAGCCCGAAGGATTCCTTCATCCAATCCCTAAAGGCGATACTCCCCTTGACACGTATCACGTCGATTTTCTAGGACCACTACCTTCCACCAATAAAAGCTATAATCATCTTCTTACCGTTATAGACGCATTCACAAAGTTTGTGTGGATTTATCCTGTTAAATCAACGTCTGCCCGTGATGCTTTAGACAAGTTAAAACTCCAACAGACGGTGTTCGGCAATCCACGCCGCATTATTTCCGATAAAGGTCCTGCTTTTACATCAGCTGATTTTCAAACCTTTTGTGAACAAGAACAAATAGAGCATGTTCCAATTGCTACTGGGGTGCCACGTGGAAATGGGCAAATTGAAAGATTTCATTCCACTTTAATTCCGATTCTCACAAAACTATCCTTAGACGATCCTACCAAATGGTACAAACATGTCCCCGCTGTTCAAAAAAATCATCAACAGTACCAAATCAGATACCACTAAATTTTCCCCTTTTGAATTAATGGTTGGTGTTAAAATGAAAACTAAGGATGACATTCGCATAAAACAACTGTTAGAAGAACAACATACCAATTTAGTAATGCATGACAAAAACGAGCTGCGAGAGATTGCTAAAAATAACATTCTCCAACACCAACAACAAAGTAAGCGCCAATATGATAAACGTCGAAAACCACCAAGAATATATCAAATTGGTGATTTGGTCGCGATCCAGCGTACTCAATTCGGACCTGGACTGAAACTTAGAATAAAATATTTTGGCCCTTACAAGGTTACATCTGTCAAAGCTAACGGCAGATATGAAGTGGAAAAGGTTGGATACCATGGGGGTCCAAACAGAACATCCACTGCAGTCGATATGATGAAGCCGTGGTCAACCACGTAAAATTTGACATTCAAAGTGTTTTTCTTCTTCTTTTCTTCCTTTCCATTATTGTACATATTGTGTAGTGCTTCAAGAATATGAGAAAAAAAAAATTCAAGAATTCGTCTTTCTACAAAATATTTTCTTTTGTGTGTTTCTTCTTTTTTTCATCACCTGTGTTTACATCAAGAATAATTTTAACAAAAAGTTAAAATTTTGTTTGTGAAATATGTGTTTGTGAAATATTGTGATTCAACTATCCCCGAGATGTCATTTTTTTTGTTTTCTTCAATGCTGCTGCTGAAAATTGTGTTCCGTAAAGTATTGTGGTTTTTTTTTTTCTGTGAACTACAAAGACATTTTTTTTTTTACTTTTTTGTGCTTTGCATAAAGAACTTTAGAACTGTGGACAGCTCCATTTTTTTTGTTGTTGTTGTTTATATGAACATTCTGTGACTTTATTTGATTACAGACTCTAATTTTTTTTTCTGCATGAAGTTTCAATTTTTTTTAAAAAGGAAGAAGACGATTAGAAGATGCCGATTTGTGTTTTTTTCTCTATCTGTTTTTCAGACGTACCACTTTAAGACGTATATAGGTAGGTATATATTTTTTTTTTATTTATTTAAGACGAGTACGAAGTAAAGACGAGTACGAAGTAAAGACGAGTACCATTTAAGACGGGTACGATTTAAGACGAGTACCATTTAAGACGAGATGGAAGACGAAATGCCAACCGGCATTGACGACGATTTTCATTTTTTCTCTCTTTATTTTTTTTTCTGTTTTATTCTGTGTAATTTTTTTTTTAAGATATGGTATTTTTTTTTAAGTTTGTGTTTAAGTGTATGGTGCGCACGAGGTCGTGCGTATCAGGATGGACGAGTGTGACCTGTGGCAACAGTCTGGAAGAGACGACGGCAGCGTCACGAGTCGGCGTAGAAGAATACCTTTTTAGAACATTCGACAGACGCGGGAAAAGAAGGTAAAAGAGGTGGTTGCAAAACACCGAGCTCTCAATGACGTTTCATTAAGACGCATTAAGACGAATGAGTGTTTAATTTCATTAATGTTCTACTTAATTGTAATTGTATATAGTGTAAATAGTTCATTTAATATATTTTTAATTCTTAAAGTTAGCAAGTGTTATTATTCGAGTATGAGTCTCCTTTTCCCCGTCACATATATTTAGATATTTTCAGAAGAAATCTACCTCAAAGAATCGTTTTGGAATTGTGTTATGATTGAATATAATAAGCCGCCAATCCTGTCCTATAATCAGAGTTACTTTTTTCAAACTCGGTTTAGTTTTTCACTACATTGAGTCAGGTTCGTATTGACCCGATTTTTCAAATTCTCAACATTTTCAGATGAAACTAGTCGGATGTAGCAATCCCAAAACTTTCTTCTGTCTCATACATGTTAAGACTTGAAAATTCGCTATCACACTGCCGAAATTAAACGGCAATCTATGCCCATCTTGAGGATTCTAAAGATATGAAATTCCGTGCATTGGTACTTGAGATATGGCTATCTCTGAAATCGTGTAAATCCAGCAAAATTCACCTATTAAGTGCTTTACACCAAAACCTATGTTACACCAAAACCACCAAACAACCACTTATGTCAAAGTCTAACTGAATCTGAAGTTTGCTGAAAATCCGTGGATTAGTTTTTGAGATAGTTACTGCGAAAATCATGAAAATTCTAGCATAGCAGCAATTAACATTGGGCAATTAACACCAAAACCTAATCAGCAACAACTTGTGTTAACAGCTAACTAAATCTGAAGTTAGATGAAAATTCGTGCATTAGTTTTTGAGATACAGCTATTGCGGAAATCGTAAAAAATGCAGCATAGCAGCGCCACCTGTTGAGCGATTTACACCAACACGCAATCAGCATCAAGTCATATAAAGAACTAACTGAATCTGAAGTTTCATGAAAATCCGTGTTTGAGATAGAGCCACTGCGGAAATCGTAAGTAATGCAGCATAGCAGCGCCACCTGTTGAGCGATTTGCCCCAAAAACTAATCAGCATCAATTTATATCAGGTACAAACTGAATATCAATTTTTATTAAATTCCGTGTACTAGTTCTTGAGATTAGGCGCCCACAAAATTTGTGTCACACACAGACAGACTCACACAGACATTTTGTAAAACATGTTTTTCCGGTTCTCTGACCCCTAAAACGTGTAAATCCGTCGAAAACCGGAATTCGAAAATTTTCATGAATCCAGTACCTTCTTCTTGTAAAAATAGAAGAAAGTAAAAAACTGTGTACTTGAACATATAGCCCAGGCAATAGACCGTATAGGGGCCTAGCAGCGTACCTAGCAAAATTAATGGTAGTTCTGGAAATCGGCTTACTTTATGTTTTTTGGGTCGCTGAATCCGAATTTTTAACTTCCCCCCCAAAATTCCCCCCCCCCCCCCGAAAACCCCCCAAAATACAGTAACCGCCGCTTAATAAAATCATGTTCGTTCTGAGCCAAATTGATTTTAATAAGCGGCTGATTTTTATATCCGGTGAACATTCGCGAACTCAAAAACGAAGGTGGTACTCCGCAAACTCGGAAAGAAATTGCAAAATGTGACACCTAATGACATTAACAAACAGGATTGATTATTTTTTGTTTAAAATAAGTTAATTAATCATTCAAAATTAATAACTACCATACATATAAAATTAATTTAATTACGCATCATTACTTTCATTAAATTATACTTTATGGAAAAACTGATCAGTGGTGCTTTGTTTAGACGGAACAATCAAACGAGCAATGTTTTTAGCAAGTTCTGCACCCCGATTATGTAGTATCCTTCTGCGTTATGAAGTGTGTATCAGCAGCAGTGGGTGAAGGATCTGGCTCTTCGTCTACATCGGAATCTTCATCTTCACTAGCTAGTTTGCTTGAAACTTGCGAAGGCAAGAACTCTTTATAACTTAACTGTTTGTAACTTCATATTTTTGTGTTAGATATTTCATTAGGAGTCGGGAGATTTTCGTCATTTTAAATACACTGACGGAAAAAAAAATCCCAGCACCAAGAAAGGCTTGTGTTAGATAAACGAAATTTGGTAGGCGTGTTTATACATCTGAAAGATGACATCGATTAAAATTTCGCGCTTCGCGCATAAGTGTGGCGCTAGTAGCGCTACTCAGAACTTGCAGATCAGGTTAACTTTAAATGCGTGCTGTAAAGTTCGTAGGCGTTATTTAGCTTCGAAATGTGACGTATTGAGTTGATGTTAGCCAAGAATGTCTTTAACAAGACAAAGAAACCACTGTCAACAGCTCACCCAGTTGGAACGAGGTCGCAAAATCGGGATACGAGAAAGTGGATTTTCTTTCTGTGATATTGCAGAAAGACTTGGCTGGAATGTATCCACACTGTGCATGATTGTTGGAAGCAGTGGTCAAGGGATGGTACTGCTTCAAGAAGACCAGGTTCCAGGCAGCCACGTGGCACTCCTGTGAGGGAAGATCGCCGTATTCGGCGTACAACTGTGGCGCATCGTACTGCGTCTGTGGCAGAAATTCGAGCTGCAATTGGTACCACAGTGACACAACGAACTGTTAGAAATCGGTTACTTCAAGGACAGCTCCGAGCCAGGCGCCCTGTAGCGTGCATTCTACTGACTCCAAGCCACTGTCGTTTGCGACGCCATTGGTGTCAGGCCAGAGCTCATTGGAGGACGGAGTGGAGATCTGTTGTGTTTTCTGATGAAAAAGAAACACATCTCCACCCCGCCCACCAATGAGCTCTGGCTTGACACGAATGGCGTCGCAAACGGCAATGGCTTGGAGTCAGTAGAATGCACGCTACAGGGCGCCTGGCTCGGAGCTGTCCTTGGAGTAACCGATTTCTAACAGTTCGTTGTTTGACTGTAGTATCAACTGCAGCTCGAACTTCTGCCGCAGACGCAGTACGATGCGCCACAGTCGTACGCCGAATACGGCGATCTTCCCTCTCTGGAGTACCATGTGGCCGTCTGGAACCTGGTCTTCTTGAGGTAGTACCACCCCTTGACCACTGCTTCCAACAATCATGCACAGTGGATAAATTCCAGCCAAGTCTTTCTGCAATATCGCGGAAAGAAAATCCAGCTTCTCGTAGCCCGAATATGCGACCTCGTTCCAACTCGGTGAGCTGTTGACAGTGACTTCTTCGTTTCTTTAAAGACATTCTTGGCTAACATCAACTCAATACGCCACATTTCGAAGCTAAATAACGCCTACGAACTTTACAGCACGCATTTAAAGTAAACCTGATCTGCAAGTTCTGAGTGGCGCTACTAGCGCCACACTTATGCGCGAAGCGCGAAATTTCAATCGATGTCATCTTTCAGATGTATAAACACGCCTACGCAATTTCGTTTATCTAACACAAGTCTTTCTTGGTGTTGGGATTTTTTTTTCCGTCAGTGTATATTGAAGGAAATCCTTGTCAAATTCTTCCTTATCTTCAGAGGTGGCGACAATTTCTTGTGACTGTTCGGATTTAAATCAGCAAGCCAAGAAGGAATTTTTATTGTGTCTTTTATCACACTGTCCCAAGATATTTTAATGTAATGCACTACATCCAACAGACTGATAGATTTTGCTTACAGAAAAAGACGCAGATGAATCACATGCTTCGATTTCTGTTACTGCTTTTTTGGCCATTTCCTTACTATAATAATATTTAAAAGCTTTGATGATTCCCTGATCAAGTAGCTGTATAACACTGGTGTTGTTAGGTGGAAGAAACACTATTTTTATGTGCATCCATGTTAAATCTGGAAGATGCGCAGGGCAATATTTTCCGTAAGTTTTTTATCCCATTGCTCAAGAAAATCAGTGAAAATTGGAGATGTCATCCACCATTTATTATTGTTGCGGTAGTCCACAGGAGAACTCTCCACTCCTTTAAAACATCGTTGTTTTCTACTTCCTCCAATCACTAAAGGTGTTTTATTGATGGTCCCAGTCATGTTGCACGTCAGAAGAACAGTTCGACATTGTTTAATTCTCTTGCATCCTTCACTGGATTCTGTTTTGAACATATGAGTGTGTTCTGATAAAACTGCCCTGTTTCATTAGTGTTACAGATTTGAGATGGAACTGTCAACAAATTGGGCAAAATATTTGCTTTCCAGTAATCTGCATTGTCCAAATCCGCAGCCTGCTTTTCCACGTAGAGTTTGCGATAAACGATGTTGTTTCGTTCTTTCCATCGTGACAACCAGCCATCAGCGGGTCTGAAGTTTTCAACTCTCATTGTTTGCGCGAACTATTTGACTTTCTCGCACAAAATTCCGGGAGAAATAAGAACTGTTTTAACTTCGCGTTTTTAAACCATTCTAAAAGTGTTGCCTCGACGTCTTCTGCTTTTCCATCTCGCTTCCGTTTGCTGCAATTTCAGACTTAATAGTGTCTCTATTCTTAAGCAAACTGCATAAAGCAAATTTGGAAATCCCAAGCTTTGACGCCGCTTGCTTCCCTTTGGCTACATTTCGGTAAATTATCATAATTCTCTTAAATTTTACTCTTTTCTTTCAAGCTTAAATCCTTTCGCTTAGACACCTTACTCGTTAGGGGTTTCAAATGAAACCGAACAAAATTCACTTTTAAAAATTACCGAAAGAAAAAATAAGCCACTGTAACAATTTTTGAAACTTAGCACTGCACTAATAATCTATGAAAGAATGCATTCGTTTATCCTCTCCGCCATACATCTAGACACACGGCAGTGTGTCAGCCAAGTTCGCCTGACATAGCCGTGTGTTATTTACACGAACCATTTCGAGCTGTTTTCGTCAAATTTCAATGCTCTACTAGTGGATATCTATGAGACCTACGTACTTGTTATACGAAATGTGTAGTAAGGCCACCCTAATTACCTAAAATCCAAAATTTTATAAATAACGCATAATTAGTTTCCGAGATAATGACATTTGAAAATGTCTGATAATGGATAATTTTACCACTGACTGACTGACTGACTGACTCACTCATCAAAAAGATCTCGTATATCTACTGCAGCTACAGACTTCAAATTTGGTGCGAAGTTCGTTTACACTATAAAACTAAGGAAAAAAATAAAAAAGTTGTGAAAATCGATTAATTACCCACGTGGGGGTGCCCATTTTTAATTTACCATTGCGTCTATTAGGCGAAATTTTAATTTGCCGTAGGAGGTGACGCTGTTCTGTCGCCAAATACCGCCAAGTTTCTCGCCAACATGGCGATATATCGCCAAATTTGGCGACCAAAATTAGTCGCCGAAAGTGACGTCACCTTGGCGATATCTCTCATATTTCGCCAAATTCCCATAGACTTCCATTGTAAACCTATCTACTTACTGGAGGTTTATCTGGGTTTACTTGCTTACAGAAAATCAACAAATTGAGATATTCTGTCCGTCACAGAGCCCGTTCTCAGAAACTATACATGTTGGAGGCATGAAATTTTGCATATTTACAGCTGAACACCTCACATCAAATGACAAATCATAAAATTTTGAAAAAGTTGTAATTTAACCCTTTGGAGTCTCACATGTTTATTTTAAACAATCCTTTCTAAGTGAGCCCCTAATTAGGTTGGAGGCGTGAAATTGTACATACTTATAGCTGAACACCTCACATCAAACGACAAATCATAAAATTTTGAAAAAGTTGTACATTTAACCCTTTGCGCTCCCACATGTGTATTTTAAACAATTCTTTCTAAGTGAACCCTAATTAGGTTGGAGGCATGAAATTTTGCATACTTATAGCTAAACACCTCACATCAAACGAGAAATCATAAAATTTTGAAAAAGTCGTACATTTAACCCTTTGGGTTTCCACATGCGTATTTTAAGCAAGTCTTTCTAACTGAGCCCCTTTTTAAATTGCAGATTTGAAATTTTGCATACTTATAGCAGAACACCTGAGGCTAGGCGACAAATTATAAAATCTTGAAAAAGTCTTACGCTTAACCCTTTGAGCTACCACATATGTATTTTAAGTAATTCTTTCTAAGGGAGTCCCTAATTAAGTTGGAGACATGACTTTTTGCATACGTATAGCTGATACCTCAGACCACACGACAAATCATAAAATTTTCAGAAAGTCTTATATTATTTACTCCTCCGGGCTCTAACTTGTGTATTTTAAGCAATTTTTCTAACCTCCGCCCTTTTCACCCGGGGAGCACTTTTCCAACTTTTGCCGACACCCCTTTGAGCATTCTTTCATATTATGCACCATAGTCTTATATATTTTAGTTCCACTTTTTATCGCCAGGGGCGCCTACTTATCTCGGGTGCTATGGGCTTAATCCCCTCGACTAATATATCTACGGATAGTATGTAAAACGGAGTTTCGTTCGGATAGAGGTTGGTTTAGAATAGAGTGCGCCCCTGGTTGCAAAATGTGGAACTAACAGATTTTTCAAAAGGATAAAGTGTTTTGAAAGGAATATTAAATGAAACCCTCTGTGCGATCTGTGATCACACTTACCCACTTGTTATTTTCAAAATCATCAGAGAAAAGTTTATTTAGTTAATTAAATTTGAAAATCCAGCGAGGGGCAATGTCCTTCCTCTGCATTGCCTCTTTGCCCGCACCCATGGATGAATGATACATAGTGTGGCATAAGCACATAACTTTATTTTTCACTTTCAGTACAAAAAAGCAGGCCCAGTTATAGGATATTTAATTGGAAAATTTAATAGGAATTGTTGTTTCAGAAACAATAAAAATTTCGAATCAATACATTTCGTTTCAAAACATGCATTCAGTGTAGCAGTATTAAAATATAGATTTCTGCCGCAAATTGACAGCCAAATAGTTTGTTGTAGGAAATTTAAATTAAAATTGAATGTTGCTTGGTGAATAAAATAGTCTCATGTAAACACATTAAAAAGCATTAAGTAAAGTGTCTAAATATATTGTAACTTTACAAAAAGTAATGATATCTAACAAAAACATAGCTGTGAAAAAAAGGAGCCAAGTTCTGTAAAGACAATGGCAAGAAAAGAAGTGATATCTAAGTGGGTGCCAAGTTCAAATAAAATTCACTCAAACTTACCTACTGAAGTATTATAGCATTTTTTAAATTGTTTAGAAATAAAAATTATTGATAGCATATTAATAATAAATCTAGAACTTGGCAAGTTTTTGATAAATGTTATGCCTATCAGTTTCATGTCTTAATAAAATGATGATGTTAATATTAACAACAATGTCATTATAAAAAAATGAATATAGTTATTATTATAAACAAATGACGCATGTTAAAGATTTGATAAACCAATAAATACACAAATACATTCCCGCTCGTCTTTGGTTATCACTCTAGCACCCACCGTTCGGAAACCTCAATGCAAACAGACTAAAAGGCCTGAGAAAGAGACAGATACCTTTACGCTTGTTCTTGGTCATCCCTCTAGAGAATGCACCCCTTTAACCCTTCAGGGGCAAAGAGCTTTTATTCGTGACATGCTGAAACAATTCAATCACACCAGAATTTAAAAACAAATTTATTTCAAAATGGGTAAAAGCTTCTTTTCACGTATTTAATAAAATTAAACTTTTTAGTCCTGAATTCTAGTGTCAATGTGGCATTTTGCAGTTAAAATTAGGTGGGATATATTTTATCCCACCATCCTTCAAGGGGAAGGAGCTCACTTAAATGAAGGCTTCCAAACATGAAATAACAAGCTTAGATATAATAATGTCATTAATAAAAATAAATGACTTGTAGGTAAAAACTTGCCAAGTTCTAGATTTATTATTAATATGCTATCAATAATTTTTATTTCTAAACAATTTAAAAAATGCTATAATACTTCAGTAGGTAAGTTTGAGTGAATTTTATTTGAACTTGGCACCCACTTAGATATCACTTCTTTTCTTGCCATTGTCTTTACAGAACTTGGCTCCTTTTTTTCACAGCTATGTTTTTGTTAGATCTACAATTTACACCATTCCTGTTTAATCCCCCCTTTTCTTTCTACACTAACTTTCTACGAGACGTGATGGTCGTGTTTGTTGCTAAACATGTGCGACTGTCTGGCACATTTTAAAATTTAATAATTATTTTTTAATTAGCTCTAATTTTTTTTTGGTTTTGTTTTGTTTAATCGGAAAAAGAAAGCAAAAATAATTTTTTTCAGTGAAGATAAAACTGATTGTTTTGCTTGCACACATCTTCTACGTTTTGCTTCTGAAGAAATTTTTTGAGTTTATTAACCGGCGATGCTGATTTTATTAAGCGGCAGTTTTAACATAAGTTTGCATTCATTTGATTCCGGTCCTCACAATTTGATCAGATTAAACGGCTGATTTTATTAACCAGTGATTTTATTAAGCGGCGGGTACTGTAGTTGTTTTTAACTTAATTTACTTATTCTTTTAGAGGAAAAGCATTACGAAATACAGAAACTAGACAAAATTTGCAACAAATAGGATATAAGACATTATGACGTAGGATGAACGGGGAGGGGGAGGGCTGCCTCTGAACATGCACAGCGGCGCTACGTGCACTAAATTATGAAGTCCAGGCAATAGGGGATTTTATCTGGCAAAATTAATACTAGTTCTGGATTTCGACTCACTTTGTTTTTTGGGTCGCTGAATCCGAATTTGTAACTTCCCACCAAAATTTCACTCGACAACCCCCCAAAAAATTGATTGTTTGAAAAAATTTCTTTTTTGAGAAAAGCGCGCGGGGAATGTTCCGAGGCAGCCCCCTATCTCCCCATTTATCCTACGTCATAATGTCATATATCCTATTTGTTCCAAATTTTGTCTAGTTTCTGAATTTCGTAATACTTTTCCCCTAAAACAATAAGAAATTTAAGGTAATAACAACTATTTCGGGGGGGGGGGGATTTGGGGGTAAGTAAAAATTCGGGTTCAGCGACCCAAAAAACTTAAAGCAAACCTTATAAGGAGTGTTCGGAGGGGAGATGGGAGGGCGAATGTAAAAGTGTGAGTGGTTAAGTGGAATTGCGCAACTTAGTCCACGCTGCACCGCGTGCATGTTCCGAGGCAGATCCCACCTTCCCCTTCATTATAAGTCACAATGTCATATATCTCATTTGTTGCAAATTTTGTCTACTTTCTGAATTTCTAGATACTTTTCCCCTAAAACAATAAAAAAAATTGATTTTTTTAATAAAAACCTGTTTTGGGGGCTTTTTACCAAAATTTGGGGGAGTTGCCGGCGGAAATTTTGGTGGGAAGTTACAATTCGGATTCAGCGCCCCAAAAAACATAAAGTAAGCCGATTTCCAGAACTACCATTAATTTTGCTAGGTAAAATTCCCTATTGCCTGGACTAATATGTGTCGTCTAGTTTCAAAACCAGCCATCTTCAAAAAATAAAATTTTGGAGGAAAGCCGATTTTTTTTACACACTTAGCAAAAATAAGATTGGAACCAAACTCTTTAGTTGTATAGTCATTAGGACAGTATATTTGACCAGCTTTGGCATGTTTCATTGTTTTCAGATGGTAGAAACGTTTACTTAGAACAACTGAAAAAACACATTTTCCAATTTTGAGGAGTTGGCCGGTTTTCCAACTAGACGACACATACATGAATATATATATGTTATGATTTACATAACATTGGAAGCTTTAAATAGTGACACAAAGTAATTGGCTGTAATGATACCAGTGGTGAAATCACATCTAGTAGTAATGCAGTAGTGAAAGATGAAAGAACAGGTACAGTCGAATCCTTGTCGACTAATATATCGATATGGACGTTATATGGTATTTCGAAAGTGTAGTTAGCTTCGATGTGATAGCAGGCGCGGATCCACGGGGGGGGGGGCGATCGGCGATCGCCCCCCCCCAAAATAATATAAATCCACCGATTATCGCGAATTTCGAGAAAATGATCGCTGAACAAAAATCAATTTCGTCAATCGTTCGCAGGTAAAAGGAACGCTAATTTCGTCAACGGATCGCGCAAAAAACCCCAATTTCGTCAAAGGATCGCGAAAAAAAGCAAAATTTCGTCAAAGAAGCGCGGAAAAAATGCAAATTTCGTTAAAAAATCGCGTATTTCGTCAAAGGACCACAAAGGAACGCGAATTTCGTCAAAGGATCGCAGAAAAAAACGCGAATTTCGTCAAAGGATTGCAGAAAAAAACGCGAATTTCACCAAAAATTGAGGAAAAAAACGCTAATTTCGCGAAAGAATCGCGCAAAAAACGCTAATTTCGTCAACAGACCTCTGAAAAAATACGAATTTCCTCAAAGAATCGCGAAAAAATACGCGAATTTCACCAATTAGCACGCGGGAGGAGATTTCCTAAGCGCGCATCCACGGGAGGGGGGGAGGTCGATCGGGGCAAAGAAGGGAAGAACAAATTTACCAAGTCGGTTTTTAAGAAATCAACACACCATAAGCATTCTAGCTTTTAACTGACTAGGTTTAGGACATAATCCTTTTTTGTCCATTCATCAAATACCCCTTGAAATTTACCAATGTGGGTGGCAATAACAGGACATTTTTTACACATTAGTGGCTTTCTTCAGAAAACATTAAGGTGATTGCATTTTTCAAAGGACATTTTCTTTCTTGTTTCTTTCTTTCTTTGGAAATTGCTATGATTCCCATTCTTTTCTCAAACAATAAAGAACTCCTCAAAAATATCGTTATACAGAAATTAGAATTGCAGCTTCTTTGAAAGAAGGAAAAGTTTCAACACCTTAAAGGGATCCGCATAACGTTGTCAATTTCTGTTGTAGAGATTCAACAAAAGGTACACGAAGTGGCATCATCCCGCACCTCAACCCATAGTGTCAAAAATTATGGCGCCTTTTGACAGGACATAATCCTGTTTTGTTCACTAATTGCCGAAACCTCAGTCAGGTTTACCATTGACACCCTGAAAGTGTTTGGTTTTCGTTTGCTTGTATGCCTGTTCCGCGAAAACTGCCGTTAAAAGCGTTGGATTTATATCTTGGGGGGGGGGGAGAATCTCCCCCTGGTGCTAATTGTGCGTTTTTTCCGCTGTCCTTTGACGAAATTCGCGCATTTTTTCGCAATTCTTTTACGAAATTCGCATTTTTTCCGAGATCTGTTGACGAAATTCGCATTTTTGCGCGCTTTTCCGCGAAATTAGCGTTCTTTCCCTAATTATTTGGCCAAATTCGCGTTTTTTAGATCATTTGGCAAAATTCGCGTTTTTCTGCGATTCTTTGACGAAATTCGCGTTTTTTCTGCGATCCTTTGACGAAATTCGCGTTTTTTTTTCGTGGTCCTTTGACGAAATTCGCGTTTTTTTCGTGTTCCTTTGACGAAATTCGCGTTTTTTTTCCGTTGTCCTTTGACGAAATTCGCGTTTTTTTTCCGTTGTCCTTTGACGAAATTAGCTTTTTTTGCGCGATCCTTTGACGAAATTCGCTTTTTTGCGCGATCCTTTGACGAAATTCGCGCTTTTTGCTCGATCCTTTGACGAAATTCGTGGTTTTTGCGCGATTTTTTGACCTGCGAACGATTGACAAAAATGATTCTTTTCGGCGAGCATTTGTCGAAGTTTGCGATAATCGGTGAATTTATATTTTTTTATCCAAGGGGTGGGTGGCGATCGGGGCGATCACCCCCCTTCCTTGGATCCGCGCCTGTGAAGAGGTATATACACCACTTAGATGACATTTTTGACTTTCAAGGATGTTAAGGCCCCTTCAGATTTCTGAAGGGGATCCTTTTTCAGAGATTATCCTCTTTCAGAAATCTGATATTAAAAAATGGATGTGATAGTTATGTTTTTCAGCTTTCTATAATTGGTTCTTATGTATTTTTTAGTGCTGAATCCAAAAATGACCTTCATTTTTTACCCATCACGTCAGTTTTTTTTCACAAATCGCAAATTTTTAAGAAGTCGAAATATTGCGAAAATCTGCTACTATAAAATAGACGTAACTTTTTTTCATAATAATTTATTCATTTTTTTGCTCGTACATAGATTTTTATAGTTAAACATGTAAAATATTGTGTATTTAAAATCTTTATAATTTTATTCCATGCGTGGAAGTTTCTTTGAACCGCTCATGTTCTGCTTCCCGCTTTTCTTTTAATCCTCTCTATGGGGTTCATCACGGTATCTTCTTTTACTTTGGTGGCTGATAAGGCTGGAAAATTTGTCGCAGATGCATTTAGAACATTTACCTTCTTTTGTTAAGGCTTTGACAAATTGCTTTGTGAGATTTTCGCTATTTTTTACTTTTTAACTTTGAAACTTACGATTTGTGAAAATCGTGACTTGATGGTTAAAAATGAAGGTCATTTTCGGATTCAGTGCTAAATACACCAAAATCAATTATCAAAAGTTAAAAAACACAATCATGGCAGGGTTGTGTTATTAATCTTGTTCACTATAACTAAAAGAACAAAAAATAAGATAAATAATTACCATAGTACAAGAGTAAAAAGAGAAAGAAAAAATAAGACATTTAATAAATAAATTCTGTTATAACGTTTTTAATTTTATGACCTAAAAAGTAACAATAAACCATATTTTGAGGAGAGGGCGGGATTATATAAAAAGGGTGTTGGATAACCGAGTGTTTCTGTTAATCGGATGTCGGATAATCGAGAGTCTGCAATATTTTCAAATCGCATTTATTGTTTCATATTCATTTAATAATTAACTGCAAGGAATGATTTGAGCAACAGAAGTTATGACTACGTTGATTATATGTCACTCGGTATCGCTCCCCCCAAAACGATTCTCTGGATCCGCCCCTGTGTGATAGTAGATGAATAATCAATCTGGAAGCCGTGCATTAGATTAAGCTGAAAGCGAACGTTTCTGTAGTAAATCAACATGGATATTGGAAGGCTGTTGCAGTCATAGAGTGATAGGCCAGATAACACATTTATCTACTGTAGGTTTCTAAGGAATAGTTGAGACAATATGTAAGTCAATTCAGGATTTTATTTAAGCAGCTTTCGGCAGTGCAGTTTCCACCGATTTGTTTTAATCAAGCCATCGCTACATAATACTTAGTTAAGGGTAAGCAAATTTGTAGATAATAGAAAACATCAGACGGCGACCAGGGGAAGGTATCATAACTGTGGCAGTACGACAAAATTTCTGAGGAATAATCGCGAGCATCCTGTGACGGTAATTAAAGATCGTTTAAGTGGTTTAGTACAAATTGCAAAAGTTCTTTTAATAAATACTATTGGTCGTTAAAGAAATAATAAAAACTGGAGACTTCTTACTTTACAGGAGACAGTGAAGAGACAAACTGATGAAACAAACAATATTCTTTATTTCGGTCGTTAGTTGAATTGAAGGTTATGAAAATTCTTGCTTCTGGTCACCATTTTAAATAAAAGGACTGAATCTTTTAAGAAGAGAAAAATAACGGCCAACATGGAATAAATCCATGGGATTCCTTTTAATGAGAGCAGCACAACTTTAAAGGATTAAACATTGAGAAAGAACATTTCCACATAACTAAAATATGACCCATAGTACGGCAAAACTTATTCGGCCAAAAAGCGGCACGACATTCGAACGGCGGGCGGGCCGGCGCTCCGCTAAAAAACTACGTTAAAAGACTACATCTTTTTCACACAACATCAAACCAAATTCAGAATTAAAAATTAACGAGTTTTAGTATTTAAATGATGAATACGGGGTTGACAAAGTAATTAAAAGGCAGACTTTAAATTGATTAGTTAAATTAACATTTACGAGAAATTAATGAGAATCGAATTACAAGCTACAGAATTAAAAATGTTTTCACTGATTGAAAAGGGAAACTGAAATTTCTTCCTGTCAGCGAACAGCATCAAAAGAGGGCGGCGCAACATTTCAATGACGTCATCATAAAGCAAGTTGACTTCCTCGATACGAGAGCTCCAAGAGATGTGCTCCTAAAATAGCGGAGTGCGCATGCGCAAGCTACCGATCCGCTCCCAAAGCAGCTATGAATATCGGCGGCGAAAAATGAACTTCTCTTACGGTAAGAGAATAAAACGTCAACATTGCGGCGTAAAGATTGAGTTCAAATAGACATCAATGCAAAAAAATAGCTGAAAGGAAATAAAAATAAACCAAATTTAAATACTGTGAGAAGTATTCTCACATTACGTCCCTTCACCGAAAAAATTTTGTAAGACCAGGAGATGTAAAAGGCAAAATCGGTCAAAAATATTTTACAGAAAATGGGATGACAAAATTTTGAACTGCCAAAGCGAGAAAAAAAACATTAAAGTCGAACAATAAAATTTAAAGTTCAGGTGCTGGAAAAAAAAATTGGTGCTGGAAAAAAAATTGGTGACCAAAAGTAAGAGAGAGAAAAAGAATATACATTGCATAAAGTACATTCATAATCCAAAAAGTGTACAATACATCAAGTATACAATAAAAATGCCATAAATACAGTAACATTGGCAAAACCTTCTATTTGATCTCATAAAATTATCATCATAAAAATGTTAACATATTCTGAGTTAACAAAATTGAGATCATTGACTAGTCATAAGAAATTTTGCTATCTTGGTACCAAATAAAAACAGAATTAACTTCTGATAAAAGTTGCAAATACAAAAGCAACAAAAAAAGTCAGGAAACATTTTGTAGTTTTGACTTTTACAATATGCCTAGGACTTTCTAATTATATCTAAAAAAAATAGAGTTTTCTTTATTACTCTTAACATGAAAGGAAATGAAATGGCCATATATATATAAATAAACTTTCATAAAACATAATGATATCCTTTTAGTGTATCAAACTTTATAATTTCATTTAAACTAAAACAGACAACCAATTGTACGAGATACCAATCGTGTAATTGAGTCGTTCACTACTCAATCACCCAAACAAAGTATCCCATAGAAACAAGTTGCTATTTCAATCAAAAGACATGTCATAAATACCAATCATAGACACAATTTCTTTGAACTTTATACTTTATTCTAAATAAAAATTTCAATGTATTAGTCATAAGAATTCTTAATATATATGTATGAGACTCAAAAGAATTTTACTATATTATTAGATAAATACACATATACCATGGGGTTTTTTTTAAATGAGAGAGACTGGTGATCACCAAAAAAAAAATTTTAGTACTTCCATATAGAATGAAAGAAAAGAAAAAAAAATTGACAAAATCATGAGTTTATAAAACTAAAATACCATGTACCAGGAATATAATTTTAAAATAATCATTTAAATATAATATAGAAATAAAATTATTACAATTCAATGTTAGGCTCACAATGATGATAATGACAAAGATAAATCATCAGCAACACCGTAAACAAACAAAAAATTAGATATATATATATATGTAAATATCGAAGTCCACAACCATGTCGATGACCATCATACCCTAGCCATCAGCATGTCCATGAACAAAAATAAACACATATAAGAACTCCTACGTAAAATTTTAGGTGGCTTGGATCTCCTAACAAGGCTCCTAACATCTTAGGTAAAAGAAAATTCAATTATACATAATATTGTGTAACTGCAGGTGGGTAAAGGCAATGTTTTTGGATTCAAAATGATGTTCATTGAGTCCAGAGCCATATGGAACAAGGCTATTAAAGATATACTGATGTCACTGAATGTTTAGTAACACAACATGAGGTGGTACACTGGTATATTGTATCGTAAGGTTGTACACAAGCACTAACAAAGACAATTGCATACACCAAAACATTTGTAGATGTGAATAGATGCTGTCGAAAAACTGGAACATTCACATAATAATCATCAAAATATAGATTATTTTTGGATGATGACACAGAAAATTTGATCATGATGATACAATATGAGAATGCATTCTTTTTTGAAGCACTAACTGACGACATCGTACTCATCACTGCAGAGCAATCATACTCCTGCGACACATAACACTAATCACTTTTGCAGAACACTAACAAGGACGAGAAGTCGGTGGTGCACTTAATAATGAAATATAGTATGGTCACACATACTTCTTAGGACATAATCAGGTATTTGAGGTCAAGAAGCACTTTAAAAAAAATTTCACTAGATGATTTATAGAAAAAAAATTCTATATATATATATATATATATATATAAATGCGCTGGTAAAAAAATTTCCATCTGGAGTCGTGCTTTTCTGTAATATTCTTGTATTATTTGTAGGTATGAAGAGAAGACATTAAATTTCAATTTCTTCATAAACATTGAAGACTTCAAAATGAACAAATCATTTTTACCATTCAATTTCTTCAAACATTGAAAAATTCAAAATGAAAGTCATTTTTACTATACAATTTCTTCATAAAACAAAAATCTTCAAAATGTATACAATCATTCTTTTTTTTTTTTTTTTTTTTTTTTTTTTTTTTTACATAGTAAAGTAATGAGGCAAATGGGAAAATAAAGACTTAGAGGCTTTGGGTATGAAATAAAATTAAAGTAAAAGGCACTATGCACATAATAAATAAATAAATATGGGGAACTTTTCATCTTGGTAAACACTGTAACAAATATCCACAAACTTCTTTTATGATTAAGAATTTACACTTGATTATCAATGAGCAAAAAATTTGCAATGTGAGGATGGCTACACACAAGCAAAAATTAACTCTGAGTAATTTTTAATTGCACCTGCTAGAATATTTGGAGAAAATGCAGCATAAAATTATGTTATTGAAGGTAAAACACATCAATAATTTTCAGGTAATATAAATTTAAACTTCCTTGTTTTGAGAAGACTTAGAATAATGATATGGTGTGAGTAACTGAGTTCTAGCAGCAGACAAGTCAACATTTTCACTTGATGAGGATATTTACTCTCACACGAGAAACGTTAACTGACACACTATTATAATCAGTAATGAAAGTTATTTACTTATTTATTTTTTGAAGAGAACTAAGTAGTAAACACTATTTGTAGCTTCACAAACCGAAGAACACTAATGAAGTGGTTTCATAAATGGATAGTTTGCCTATAAATGAACAACATCTTCACCAGGTATCTTATGGCTGAATACGAAACATACACACAAAAAGTTAAACTATTGTAGATGTAGGAAACTTTTGAAAAAGTAGGTAGGTAATTTTATAATTTTTAGCTTCCATGATAACATGTGCAACAACAAAGAAGAGACCACAAGAAATGGATGTCACACAAAACCACTGACCACCTTCATCAGGTAAGCAACAGATGAATGGAAGAAAAGTCAGAAAATGTCATTACAGGTAATTAAATTTTTCTAGTAGCATATACAGGAACAGTCATAATTAAATATGGCAAAAAGCACATAACTTAAGAGCAATTGATAGTTAATAAATATATAAAAGTAATCTTCACTACTGGCAAAGAAAAAATATTTTTCTTATGGTGAATGGAATTTTTAAGTAGAACTGTTACAGGATTGAAGAAGCCCCATTTCATTTTAAATGAAAAAAAAATAATGTTGCTCTTTTTATTTTTTATAAAGCAACATGAGAATAAGGTATGACGATGTCGATATGTCATGCATAGACTTATAAATTTGTGAAAGAATTGAATTTGCCAAAGAAAATTGAAGCAATGACAATTTTGAACATTTTCAATTTGTTAGCTGAGAGTTCTATAACAACATCAATAGGTAAATTTAAAAACAGAAACAGTTCTTTAAATATTAGAGATGAAATCAGACAAGTCCACAAGACAACATGCTAACTATACATATCAGCATATTTCACAAATCATCTAAGGAGCAAGTCTAAGAACTTTTCAAAGGGGATAATTGTCTATAAATTTTCATATTATATTTTTGTTATTCAGAGAAGCAGGCAATATTTCAAAAATAATCATATAGGATAATTGCTACTATAAATTACTTGAAGAATACCAAACTTCAGTTGGAGAAAATAGGCATAATGAGATGAGAACAACTTTAAGTGAAGAACAAAATTTCTCAGCAACAAGAATTAAAAATAATACTTCAATAAAATTTCAATCTTTTTTTTTAAATATATATATTGAAATTCAAATTTATAATTCATTTAAAGTGCCATTAATAAGTAGAAAATTAAAAAAATATATAACCCAAAAGCCATGCCTCCTAAAATATCATATCATGTTCTTGAGAACAATTTTTGCCAATCTTCAAATTCATCGAAATTATTTGAGAACATAAATTCATTTATAAAAATATTTCAATTTCAACAATTATTCTTCAAAATTATTTTTAATTCCAAAATTTTCAATCAATTAAAAAAAATGTAACTGCCTCAGAATTTTATTCTTAAAAATTGAATATTGCTATTATTTGCACTAACATAAAATTCATTTTCAATATTGTAATTATATAAATTCATTTTTTGATTTGAATAATAATACATTCTTCAAAATATGGTAAAGTTTAAATATGAATTCTTTAGAATATTGTAAAAAAATGCAACTATTTAACATAAAAATGGCATAACTCAAGAATCTATAAGAACAAGAACATCAAATATTCTAAAATATTTTCATAAATTATATCCAATAAATCTTGAATTAAATAAATTATTTTCTTTTTAACTAATGAGAACAATTCCTCAAAAATAATTTACTTGACTTTCTTGAATAACGATCTTAATTTTCTTCAAAAATTAGAACAAGTTTCATGAAAATGTAACTTCTATTAAAATATTTCAACAAAAACTCTCATAATTCTTAAAAAAAAGAACAAAAAGTTCTAAAAAAAATTATCTTCAAGAATCAGTATTTTGAAAATTGCAATAATCCCAAAGCAACAGCGTTGCAATTCGAAAGGTAATATGGCGCCAAATTGTGACGGTAATTAAAGATCGTTTAAGTGGTTTAGTACAAATTGCAAAAGTTCTTTTAATAAATACTATTGATCGTTAAAGAAATAATAAAAACTGGAGACTTCTTACTTTACAGGAGACAGTGAAGAGACAAACTGATGAAACAAACAATATTCTTTATTTCGGTCGTTAGTTGAATAGAAGGTTATGAAAATTCTTGCTTCTGGTCACCATTTTAAATAAAAGGACTGAATCTTTTAAGAAGAGAAAAATAACGGCCAACATGGAATAAATCCATGAGATTCCTTTTAATGAGAGCAGCACAACTTTAAAGGATTAAACTTTGAGAAAGAACATTTCCACATAACTAAAATATGACGCATAGTACGGCAAAACTTATTCGGCCAAAAAGCGGCACGACATTCGAACGGCCGGCGGGCCGGCGCTCCGCTAAAAAACTACGTTAAAAGACTACATCTTTTTCACACAACATCAAACCAAATTCAGAATTAAAAATTAACGAGTTTTAGTATTTAAATGATGAATACGGGGTTGACAAAGTAATTAAAAGGCAGACTTTAAATTGATTAGTTAAATTAACATTTACGGGAAATTAATGAGAATCGAATTACAAGCTGCAGAATTAAAAATGTTTTCACTGATTGGAAAGCGAAACTGAAATTTTTTCCTGTCAGCGAACAGCATCAAAAGAGAGCGGCGCAACATTTCAATGACGTCATCATAAAGCAAGTTGACTTCCTGGATACGAGAGTTCCAAGAGATGTGCTCCTAAAATAGAGGAGTGCGCATGCGCAAGCTATCGATCTGCTCCCAAAGCAGCTATGAATGTCGGCGGCGAAAAATGAACTTGTCTTACGGTAAGAGAATAAAACGTCAACATTGCGGCGTAAATATTGAGTTCAAATAGACATCGATGCAAAAAAATAGCTGAAAGGAAATAAAAATAAACCAAATTTAAATACTGTGAGAAGTATTCTCACACATCTCCTTTTAGTTCACCTAGCGTAGTGATGCAAGCTATGACGTGACTCGCGCTCTGACCAATTAAGAAGTAAGGATATCACACCATTCTACGATACTGGTAAGTATACTGTAGTGTACTGACAGAAGTGCGGATGAATTAAAAAGTAAAAAGGAACGGGGGACGGGAAATGAAATTCTCTGAATAAAATAAAATGGGTACCAAAAAGAACATTCGAAATAAAAGAAAGATCGGAAACATTTAATACGAGAATACTAAAAACGTAATATTTAAGTAATTTAGACAAGTGAGACATTAAATTAAAGGGAATTTAACAGGTTTAACGACTACTTAAGAATAAGGATTTAGTGAATATAGAGTAGTAATTTAGAATAAAACAGGGGAAATGGCGGAGATAGATCTAATAATGTAACATATATATATAAGAGTATATATATATATATTAGATATTAGATATTATATATTATATTAGATATTATATATATATATATTAGAGATATATATATTTTAAGAGTTAAGTTTATGTTGGTTATTATAATATTTTTGATGTGAGTTTCAATGCAGCTATGGTGAGTGATGGATTTTGATATTTTGTTTGTGGTTTTAAATATATATATATATATATATAAATATATATATATATATATATATAAATCAAATTTCCATTTTAAATATATATGTGACATATTACTGTCGACTTCTGTGACATTCCAGCGACACTCGTATATATCGAAGTAATTGCCGAAACGTCAGTGAAGGCTCACTGACACGAAAAGTTTTGATTTCCGTTTGTCTGTCTGTCTGTTCCGCGATAACTGCCGCAAAAAGCATCCGATCGGCTTGAAATTAATTGGGCATGTTGATGAGGTACTCGGACTTAGCTGCATAGTTTTTGGTTAAATTTGGTTCATTCGTTCGGGAAATACAGAACATTTTATTTTGCTCTGTAATGCTTGTCTATGGCAAGTCAGACGATTTTCAAATTTTCATTTGTTGAAAGAAATGGCTCATATAAACAAGTGGGTAAGTGTGATCACAGATCGCACAGACGATTTCGTTTAATATTCATTTCAAAACACTTTATCCTTTTGAAAAATCTGTTAGTTCCACATTTCGCAGCCAGGGGCGTACTCTATTCTAAACAAATCTCTATCCGAACGAAACTCCGTTTTACATACTATCCGTAGATATATTAGTCGAGGGGATTGGGCTCATAGCACCCGAGATAAGTAGGCACCCCTGGTGGTAAAAAGTGGAACTAAAATATGTAAGGCTATGGTGCATAATATGAAAGAATGGTCAAAGGGGTGTCGGCAAAAGTTGGAAAAGTGCTCCCCGGGTGAAAAGGGCGGAGGTTAGAAAAATTGCTTAAAATATACTTTAGAGCACGGAGGAGTAAATAATATAAGACTTTTTGAGAATTTTATGATTTGTCGTGTGGTCTGAGGTATTCAGCTATACGTATGCAAAAATTCATGTCTCCAACTTAATAAGAGGCTCTCTTAGAAAGAATTGCTTAAAATACATATGTGGTAGCTCAAAGGGTTAAACGTAAGACTTTTTCAAGATTTTATAATTTGTCGCCTGGCCTCAGGTGTTCTGCTATAATAAGCATGCAAAATTTCAAATCTCCAATTTAATAAGGGGCTCAGTTAGGAAGAATTGCTTAAAACACGCATGTGGGAGCCCAAAGGGTTAAATGTACGACTTTTTCAAATTTTTATGATTTGTCGCATGATGGTGTTCAGCTAGTATGCAAAATTTCACGCCTCCAACCTAAATAGAATGTCACTTAGAAAGAATTGTTTAAAATACACATGTAGGAACCCAAAAGCTTAAATGTACGACTTTTTCAAAATTTTATGATTTGCCGTTTGATGTGTGATGCACAGCTATAACTATGCAGAATTTCACGCCTCCAACCTAATTAGGGGCTCACTTAGAAAGAATTGTTTAAAATACACATGGGGGAGCGCAAAGGGTTAAATGTACGACTTTTTCAAAATTTTATGATTTGTCGTTTGATGTGAGGTATTCAGCTATAAGTATGCAAAATTTCACACCTCCAATCTAATTAGAGGTTCACATAGAAAGAATTGTTTAAAATACACATGTGGGAGCCCAAAGGGTTAAATGTATGACTTTTTCAAAATTTTATGATTTGTTGTTTGATCTCAGGTGCCCATCTATAAGTACGCAAAATTTCACACCTGCAACCTAATTAGGGACGCTCTTAGAAAGAATTGTTTAAAATACACATGTGGGAGCCCAAAGGGTTAAATGTACGACTTTTTCAAAATTTTATAGTTTTTTGTTTGATGTGAGGTGTTCAGCTATAAGTTTGTAAAATTTCACGCCTCCAACCTAATTAGGGGCTCACATAGAAAGAATTGCTTGTAATACACATGGGGGAGCCCAAAGGGTTAAATGTACGACTTTTTCAAAATTTTATAGTTTTTTGTTTGATGTGAGGTGTTCAGCTATAAGTTTGTAAAATTTCACGCCTCCAACCTAATTAGAGGCTCACATAGAAAGAATTGCTTGAAATACACATGGGGGAGCCCAAAGGGTTAAATGTTCGACTTTTTCAAAATTTTATGATTTTTCCTTTGATGTGAAGTATTCAGCTATAAGTATGCAAAATTTCAAGCCTGCAACCTAATTAGGGACTCACTTAGGAAGAATTGTTTAGAATACACATGTGGGAGCCCAAAGGGTTAAATGTACGACTTTTTCAAAATTTTATGATTTGTCGTATGATGTGTGGTGGTCATCTATAAGTATGCAAAATTTTAAATCTCCAACATGTGCAGTTTCTGAGAACGGGCTCTGTGACGGACAGACAGCCAGAGGAGCGAGACGAATAGGGTATCGTCAGATGAACGAAACCCTAAAAATGGATTTAAATGGTAAATTTTGGATGCTGAAATTTTTAAATAAGATTATTAAATTATTCCAATTAGTTTGAAATTATGTCAATATTTTTGCGAGATTTTTTAAATTAGGTTTATAATTTTTGGGGGAACTTTATGCATGTTTTCCAATAATATAAAGCATTTTGTTTTATCAATTTGACATAATACATATTTCATTTTTTACCTTTTCTTTCATCAGTTGCCTAGCAACGAATTTGGTCTTAATAATATTAGTATAAATGCGTCTATAATGTTTCAGTAAAGCCAACGTCAAAACGGATGAATTAATGCATTTGTATTTTTGCATATAGATGAATTTTAGCCCCAGAAATAAAAATAGCCAATATTTTATTTATTTTATTCAAATATTTTGCTTAAAAATACAAAAGTTCATTATTTTCATAGAGAATAATGTGACATTTTTTCATAAAATTTATCAATGTTTCTTTAATCGTTGCCGAGAAAATCAAAACCCTGAATAATATTTTCTCTTAAACAATTTTCAATTGAAAGATTTTGACGTGAAACAGGAAAATGAAAAAAAAAATTAAGAATAAAAAAATTAATATGGCGACATATTAAGAATAAAAAGAAAACTCTCAAGTATTTCTTAATATAACAAGATGAAAGGTTTTGAGTAAGTACGAATAGCAGATGAATTAGACATCATTTATCAAAAAAAAAAAAAAAAAGATGTTGGAATAAAAAGACCTTGGCTAAAATAAAATGAACTGTTATTTACGGAGGAAAGAGATAGATGGAGATGCAGTATGCCGTAAAAACAGTTTGCAATATGATGTGCGTTATCGCCCAGATTTAAATGCCATTATTTGGCCCAGACAAAACAAGCACATGGAACAGGGACCGAATTCTTTGACTTCATCCGTGCCTTTTTTCTGTAAAATGAAAATGATCTGCTTATATTTAAGCATTCTAAAGTAGCAATTCATCGTATTATGAATTAAAAACTGTATTACTAAAAATATTTTTCTTTTCTTTCTTTCTTTTTTTAAGCACGCCGTTGTGTTTCGGTCGAATGTAGCGGAATTTAAGGTTACATTTTTTGGCGTCACTTCAAGATTTATTGTTTGCGTACGGTTAACATGAGGATTTTATTTTAAATTTTAAAGTTATTAATTTATAAAAAAAAAACGTATGCTTCTCCTTATAAAATCAGAGCGTAAAAAAAAATCTATGATATACTATAACCATCCGCGCAATCAATAAAAAATTACGAATGTAAACTTAAATAAACTACGGGGGGTTCAGGGGGCACAGCTCCCCTGAAGAAATGCAATTTTTGATTTAAAAAGTTACCAGAATTAGCAGCTCATCAGAACATCAGTGTATAACCACTTGTTTAACACATTTAATTTATGAAACTTTACGAAGTATTTTGTATTCTTATAAATATTTATGTAATTTGAAAACTTTAAAAAGCGATTTGTAGGAAGATGAATATTACGCAATGAGAGTTAAAAAACAATGACTTGCAAAGATGACGTTGAGGCTCCTGATCTGCAGATTTACTAGTTGCCGAAACGTCAGTGAAGGCTTACTGTGGAGACACGAAAAGTTTTGTTTTCTGTTAGTCTGTCTGTTCCGTGATAACTGCCGCAAAAAGCATCCAATCGGCTTGAAATTCACTGGGCATGTTGATGAGGTACCCGGACTTAACTGTATAGTTTTTGGTTAAATTTGGTTCATTCGTTCAGGAAACATGGAACATTTTATTTTGATCTATAATGCTTTTCTATGGCAAGTCAGACGATTTTTAGATTTTCATTTGTTGAAAGAAATGGCTCATATGAAAAATGGATTTAAATGGTAAATTTTGGATACTGAAATTTTTAAATAAGATTATTAAATTATTCCAATTAGTTTGAAATTTTGTCAATATATTTGCGAGATTTTTTTAATTAGGTTTATAATATTGGGGGGAATTTTATGCATGTTTTCCAGTAATATAAAGGATTTTGTTTTATCAATTTGACGTAATGCATATTTCATTTTTTTCCTTTTCTTTCATCTGTTGCCTAGCAACGTATTTGGTCCTAATAATATTAGTAGAATTGCGTGTATAATGTTTGAGTAAAGCCAACGTCAAAGCGGATGAATTAATGCATTTGTATCTTTGCATATAGATGGATTTTAGCCCAGAAACAAAAATAGGCAATATTTCATTTATTTTATTCAAATATTTGGCTTAAAAATACAAAAGTTCATTATTTTAATAGAGAATAACGTAACATTTTTCCATAACATTTTCCAATATTTCTTTAATTGTTGCCAAGAAAATCAAAACCCGGAATAATATTTTCTTTTAAACAATTTACAATTGAAATGTTTTGTCGTGAAACAGGAAAATGAAAAATAAAATTAAGAATAGAAAAATTAATATGGCGGCATATTGGAAATAAAAAGAAAACTCTCGAGTATTTCTTAATATAACAAGATGAAAAGTTTTGAGTAAGTTTGTACGCATAGCAGGTGAATTAGACGTCATTTATCGAAAACAAAGATGCTGGAATAAAAAGATCTTGGGTAAAATAAAATTAACTATTATTCACGGAGGAAAGAGATAGATGGAGATGCAGTATGCCGTAAAAACAGTTTGCAATACGATGTGCGTTATCGCTCAGATTTAAATGCCCTCATACGGCCCAAACAAAACAAGCACGTGGAACAGGGACCAAATTTTTTGACTTCATCCTTGCATTTTACTGTAAAATGAAAATGACCTGCTTATATTTAAGCAATAAGCATTCTAAGGTAGCATTTCATTGTATTGTGAATTAAAAACATTATTGTTTTTTTTTTTTTTTTAAGCACGTCGTTGCGTTGTGCCGAATGTAGCGGATTTTAGGGTTGCATTTTTGGCGTCACTTCAAGATTTATTGTCTGTGTACGGTTAACATGAATATTTTATTTTAAATTTAAATTTTATTAATTTATAAAAAATCTTATGCTTATCTTTATAAATCACAGCATAAAAAATTCTAAGATATACTATAACCATCCGCACAATCATTAAAAAATTACGAATGTAAATTTAAATAGACTATGGGGGATTCAGGGGGGCAGAGCACCCCTGAAGAAATGCAATTTTTGATTTAAAAAGTTACCAGAATAAGTAGCTCATCAGAATTTCAGAACATTTATGTATAACCACTTGTTTAACACTTTTAATTTCTGAAACTTTACGAAGTATTTTGTATGCTTATAAATATTTATGTAATTTGAAAACTTTAAAAAGCGATTTGTAGGAAGTTGAATATTACGCAATGAGTGTTAAAAAACAATGACTTGCAAAGATGACGTTGAGGCTCCTGATCTGCAGATTTACTAGTTGTAGTATAGTAATCAATGGCAAAAGCTTTGCCAACCCTCCGTTATCATGAGGCAAACGGAGTGCAGTAGTGGTGGCGAATAGAAGACAGACCCAATAAAAGTTGAAAGAATTTCCCATGGAATAATTAACCCTTAAATGCCGGATTTTTCAAAAATTATTGTAATGTTTTTTGGTTTTCATTTTTTAAATAAATCATGGGAAAAATATTTAAAAAAATCATATTTTGTTTTAAGTATGGTTTACGGCTAAAAAACAGTTAGTTATTAATCGGCAATACTGGTCTTTAATTGAAAAAATAATTTTCCTTGATAAAATTCTATAATATTAAACACACAAGAATTTTAGGAACTATAATAAGAAATAAATTTTACTTGCTTACTGCAGAACAAAATAGGGTATTTCGCAAGCTTCCAAACAAAACAAAATGAACAAGTAGCAACAATTGAAAAAATAAAGCTATCTTTATTCGTAAACAGCACAAGTGTTGTCATCTACTTGCTGAAAATCGATTTAATAATATATTCAGAATGTATTTTATTGGCAACATTAGGCATTATAGCTTCATTATTATTCTAATAGTATTTTAGAGCCTAAATTGGGTATGTTGCCGAAAAGCAACACCCGGCATTTAAGGGTTAATAGAGGCATCGTAAATTTAAACGTTGTTTATTTGGCTGACACATATCGTAAACATTTCCAGTAGCTTATCCATCAGCTCTCGAATAATCGCTGATCCGCTTAATAATAAACTTAAGATGTTAAAGGTATTAGAATCTACACATTAAAAATCGAACCGCCAAGTGACGAGGATTTATTAAACAAACGAAAAGCATAAAAATTCTGGGTTCCTAGTCGATGCAACACTATAAATACTCAAAGAAACAGAGCGCGAACGAATACATTACAAGTGTAAAAACCAACCCCGTTAAAATAGCCGGGAGGACGGGACAGGAGACAGGCTACGATTCGATGTGAAGGGTGAAGAACGCGTGACGTCGATAATGAACTCTTTATTCTCGGCGTCAGTATTATAACGCAATCAAATGCTAGCGGGGAAGCTTGCAAGGAATTATGGGATATCGAACATCATCGAACAAAAATATTGAAAACATTGAAAGAAAAAGAATTGTCTCAGCATAAAATAAAAGAAAGTAATTTAGTGGTTTTAAGAAGTAACTTACGAATGGATTAAGGTTTTTAGAATAATAATTAAGGAATACGCAGGTTTAAATGCATGAAATAAGAGACAAAAGATATTTAAGATATTATTAAAGATAGGTAAAAAAGGGTAGACATAAAGAATTTGGAATAGTTTTACTAAGATAAAAGGGGGAGAATTTTTATTATATATATATATATATATATACGTGGGTGGTTCAATAATTATTGTCCCCAATGTATATAAAATATTTGTACTGCGATGGTTGATGTGGAATATCGAAGCCTAATCTCTTAAATGTCTATATGCTCAATTTCAGAACCGCAGCTGCTATATTAACATAGTTTTGGAGCATGGGCGTACCCAAGGGGGGGGGCTGATGGGGCTACAGCCCTCCACCCTCCGAAATTTTCGAAAGTGATGTGAAAAAGGCCGAATTTTTTTCTTTCTTTTTTGGGAAAAAATTTAATTTTTTTCAATCATACAGCGGACTACCCATTCTCATTACTCCCATATTAGTTCACATTGACACCAAAGAAGAGAAAGGGGTCTGATGGGGTTACAACTCCCCCCCCCCTTCCATTCCTCCCAAAATAGTCGAAAAATTAAATGAAAAAAATTGTTTTTCCTTACTTTTTTTAGATAAATCTAATTTTTTTTCTTCTGTCATACAGTAAAATAGCCATTCTCGTTCACACCATATTAGTCCACATTGACATCACAGCATAACTAAAGATGGGGAGGGGCTGATGGAATTGCAGCCCCCTCCTCTCGAAATAGTCGAAAATTAATTTAAAAAATAGTGCTGATTTTTTTCTTTCTGTTTGAAATAAATTTGCTATTTTTTCCCTATCATTCAACACAGTAGCCGCTACCTTCGCTTTAGTTCCATATTAGTGCACATCGACATCAAAGAAGAGAAAGGGGCTGATGGGGTTACAGCCCCTCCCCCTTTTCCCAAAATAGTCGAAAATTAAATGAAAAAGTGTTTATCCCTTACTTTTTTAGATAAATCTGTAATTTTCTCTTTTGTCATACAGCAAAATAGTCATTCTCGTTAACCCCATGTTAGTCCACATTGACATCAATTGACCCAAAGATGGGGAGGGGGGCTGATAGAATTAAAGCCCTTTCTCCCGAAATAGTCGAAAATGTAATGAAAAAGTGCTGATTTTTTTTCTCTTTATTTGAGATAAATTTATATTTTTTCCCTATAATTCAAGAGACTAACCGCTCTCTTCTCTTTAGTTCCATACTAGTGCACAGTGACACCACATTATACCCAAAGATGTGAAAAGGGCTAATAGGGTGCCTCCTCCCAAAATAGTCGAAAATGAAATGAAAAAAAAAAAAGCTGATTTTTTTCCCTCTTGTTTGAGCTAAATTCGTAATTCTGTTTTCTGCAATCCTTATTTTATTAGATAAATCTCACATTAACATCACAGCACACCCAAAGAAGGGAGGTGGCAGCGTATGAGGTTACAGCTCCCTCCTCACGAAATAGTCGAAAATGAAATGAAAAATATTACCTTTTTTTTTTCTTTCTCTTTCAAATAAATTTGTATTTTTTTTCTCCTATCATTCAACAGACTAGCCGCTCGCTTCCCTTTAGTTCCATATTAATGCACAGTGACACCACATTATACCCAAAGAAGTGGAAAGGGGGTAATGGGGTTACAGCCCTATTTCCCCCCAAAATTGCTGATTTTTTTTCCTTTTTGTTTGAGATGAATTTGTAACTTTGTTTTCTGCAATACAACGAACTAGCCATTCTGGTTAGTCTCATATCAGCGCACAGTTACAACACCACAGTACACCTAACGAGGGGGAGGGGGCTCATGGGGTTACAAGTCCCCTTTCGAAATAGTCAAAAATGAAATGAAAAAAATGCTGATTTTTTCCTTTCTTTTAAGATAAATTTGTATTTTTTTTCTGCCATGCAGCTATTCTCGTTAGCTCCATATATTAGTGTGCAGTGATGCCCCAGCATACAATACCCAGAGAAGTTGATGGAGACGGGGGTTATGAGGTTTCAGCTCCATTTCGCTTCCGAAAGGATCGCAGTGAAAGGGAAAAGGCTTTCTTTTTTAGATAAATTTGTTTTATTTTCTGGCATGCCACGAATTTGTCTTTTTCGTTAATCCAATATCCTCCTCAGTCCTGCGACCAAATTTACTTGGAAACACAAAAGCTATTTTCAAATTGAAAAAAATTTGAAAAAAAAAACATATTTTTGTTTTTGTAATATTGTTTTTTAAATTCCAAAAAATTGAAAATATTCCCCAATTTTATGTACGATTTATTTATTGCTCGCGCACAATTAAAAGTAGGGGTGATTCTGATACGAATTTTCCGAAAATTTAAGGCATTCGGTTCCGAAATTTCAGTTACAAAAAAGTCGCGAATATTGACAAATGGTCGTCGTAAAAGATCAATTTCATCACTCGTTCGCAGAAAAAATCTCCAATTTTGCCAAAGTATTGCAGGAAAAATGTCGATTTGGTCAAAGGAGTGCGGAAAAAACGCATATTTCGTCGAAGGGCCATGGAAAAAAAAAACGCGAATTTTGTCAAAGGGCCACGGAAAAACACTAATTTTGTCATAGACCAGCTGAAAAAACGCCAATTTTTTTAAAGGATCGCGGAAAACACAAATTTCTTCTAAGGATCGCGGGAAAAACGCGAATTTCGTCAAACTGGCGCGAAAAACTCATATTTCGTAAAACAAAAACTGCGAATTTCGTCAAATAATCGCGGACAAAACGTGAATTTCGTCAAAGGATCGTGAAAAAAGCGCAAATTTCGTTAATGGGTTGCGAAAAAAACGAGAATTTCAACAAAGGTAGCGAAAAAGACGAGAATGTCATCAAAGGGCTAAAAAACGCAAATTTCGTCAAATAATCGCGAATTTCGCCAAGTGATCGCGGAAAAAATGCGAATTTCGTCAAAGGACCGCTAAAAAATCCCTCCTCCCACTTACCTTCCTTTTCCGTCCTAACTTTCTAGCCAGTATTTTTCATTTGGAACGGTTTAAAGTCATTATTATTACTTGTGCACAAATAATAAACAGTCGTTATTTTATATATGTGTATAAAAATATTTTGTGTATACAAAAAATGTTTTGTGTTTGTTACAATATTAATTTATTGTAAAACAAGAACCGTAGCCAGAATTTAGTTTCGGGGGTGGGAAGAACAATTTTATAGATTTTAAGCTACAATGACTTTCTTTTAAATGAAAGTATATATATAAAAAAAAAACAGAAACCCTTTTCAACTTATTTCGACGTGAGACTGCCTCAGGATCGGACCCGTACCTCCCCGCCCCCATGGTTCATTTTGAGTAAAAAAAAAAAATATTCTGAAATTCACAGCAAATTTTCTGAAAGATTACAGCAGAGGGGAGAAGGGGGGGGGAAGAAATCCCTTCCCGGCACTAATTATTTTTGTTGCAGGTTGGGTTAACTCTGTTTTCATTTCAGGACAATATCAGGCTGAGTGTAGATTCCTGCAAGTTGGGTTCGGGTTAACCAGATTTTTAAAAAGTTTGTTCACCATATTACTTCAGTTTAAAAACTATACCTATAATAATAAACATAGATGTTTGCATGCGTTTTTTCCGCAACCCTTTGATGAAATTCGGGTTTTTATCAAGACGCTTTGACGAAATTCGCATTTTCCCCGTGATCTTTTGATGAAATTTGCTTTTTTACGCGACCCTTTGATGGAATTCGCGTTTTTTCCGCAGATCTTTGATGAAATTCGCGTTTTCTCTGAGGCTCTTTGACGAAATTCGCGTTTTCTCTGAGGCCCTTTGACGAAATTCGCGTTTTCTCTGAGGCCCTTTCACGATTTGTGTTTTTTGTAATCCTTTGACGAAATTCACGTTTTCCCGCGGCCCTTTGACGGAATAAGTGTTTTTTTTTTTTTGCTAGCCTTTGTCGAAATTTGAGTTTTATTGCGGCTTCATGACAAAAATTGCATTTTTTTTCTGCGGCTCTTTGACGAAATTCGCGTTTTTTCTGCGGGCCTTTGACGAAATTCGCGTTTTTTCCGTAGATCTTTGACGAAATGCGCATTTTTTCTGCGGTCCTTTGACGAAATTCGCGTTTTTTCCGCGGATCTTTCACGAAATTTGCGTTTTTCTGAGGCCCTTTGGCGAAATTCGCGTATTTTCTGAGGCATTTTCATGAATTTTGCTTTTTTGTGATCCTTTGACGAAATTCGCTTTTTTACGCGGCCCTTTGAATACGCATTTTTTTTTTTTTTTTGCTATTCTTTGTCGAAATTTGATTGTTGCGGCTTTTTGACAAAATCACGCTTTTATCTCTTATTTTTGACGTAATTCGCGTTTTTTCTGCGGCTTTTTGACGAAATTCACATTTTTTTTCTGTTTCCCTTTGACGAAATTCCCGTTTTTTTTGCTATCCTTTATCACAATTCGCGTTTTTCCGCCGTCCTTTGACGGAGTGCGCATTTTTCCGCGACTTTTGATGCAATTCGCATTTTTCTGCGGTTCTTTGACGAAATTTGGGTTTTTCTGCAGCTCTTTGACGAAATTCGTCTTTTTTAGATCCGTTGACGAATTTTGTTTTTTTCCGTGTGTTTTTGACGAAATTCGTGTTTTTTTTCGCGGCTTTCTGTCTTTGCTTTTTTCCGCAGCCTTTTGATGAAATTCTTGTTTTTTTCGCGGCTTTCTGTCTTAATGTGCTTTTTTCCGCAGACTTTTGGTGAAACTCACGTTTTTTTCCCTGTGGCCCTTTCACGAAATTCGGGGATTTTTTGTGATCCTTTGTCGAAATTCGCGTTTTTCCGCTTCCCTTAGACGGAATGCGTGTTTTTTTTTTTCAGAGATCCTTTGACGAAATTTTCGTTTTTTTTTTTTTCGCAATCCTTTATCGAAACTTGTGTTTTCCGCTGCTTTTTGACAAAATTCGCGCTTTTATCTCGTCTTTTTGACGTAATTCGCGTTTTTTCTGCGGCCTTTTGACAAAATTCACGTTTTTTCTGTTTACCTTTGACGAAATTCGCGTTTTTTGCGATCCTTTAACGAAATTCGCGTTTCTTCGCTGCCCTTTGACGGAGTGCGCGTTTTTCGAAATTCACGTTTTTTCCGCGACTTTTCATGAAATTCGCGTTTTCTCTGCGGCCTTTGATGAAATTCGGGTTTTTTATGTGCTCATTTAACGAAATTCGTGTTTCCTCCGGGATCATTTGATCCCGGGGGATTCCCTTTTGCTCCGCGATAATTTGACGAAACTCGCGTTTCCTTCTTGATCATTTGGTGTAATTCGCGCTTTCTGCGCGATCATTTGACGAAATTTGACTTTTTTCACGATCATTTGACAAAATTCGTATTTTATCCTCGGGCCTTTTTTTTCAAAATTTGTTTTTTTCCCTCGATCCTTTAACGAAAATGATTTTCTTCAGCGATCATTTGTCAAAAATCTCGATATTTTTTTAAGTCCAAATTTTCGGACTGATTATCGAATATTTTGAATTTTCAGAACCTCATGCCTTAAATTTTCGTAAAAGCCGGAACAAAATCCCCCCCCCCCTTTGGCTGCGGCCTAATTGTCAAAAATGATTTCTGTTTACAACACAATTCAACGTGTTTCGTAATATTTAGAAGATTATGGAAATTTAAGTCAGTCCCCCCCCCCCCCGAAATAAAATCCTTGGTACGCCACTGTTTTGGAGGGAGGGGTGAAGTTTTAAAGACATATTTAGGGGGGAGTTTTTAAGGAGGGGGTAAGGGTGAAATGATGGTTTGGAGCTTATGAGGCTACATTTGTGACAATGGTTGAGATGTGGCTATATCATTATGATCCCGAGTCCAAACGACAGTAGTTACGTCTCATCCACTGTCACAAATCTGGCCCCATAAGCTAAAAATCAGCCTTTCACCCCCACTCCCCCCCCTTTTACTCCTCCCTCCAAAACTATGTGAGTATAGCAGCTACGGTTCTGAAATTGAGCATATGTATCTAAGACATTAGGCTTCGATATTCCACAACAACCGTCACAGTATAGATATTTTATATACACTAGGGACAATAATTATTGAACCACCCTCGTATATATTTGTTCATATCTCTACATAAAAATAAAATTAATGTTAGAGATACAATTGCAGATTATTTTTTCCATAATTGTATTAAAATAAAAGCATGCTTCGCCTGCTACGCTGGTCGGTTTCTTCAAACTAATTTTGAATCGAATATCAGTGAATTTGACCTTGTATTTTTAAAGCAATATGGCAATTGGAAATTAGAGGTAAAAATTATACTTGCAATGTCCTTCCACATTCCTGAAAACGATACGAATGCCACTGCGGTATTTATTTTCCAATACGTCATATACAAAATTTGGGCTGTTAAGGATAAAAATATTTAGTTGATCATTTATAGTAGGATTTGGTAAAGAAGATAGAAAGATATGCAATATACTAAAACCGTCCCTGAAAAAGTATCTAACAATGCAAGTCTCATTAAAATCCGTTAAGCAGAATTTTTAAAAGGTTAATCTTTTAGAATTGGGTTCAATTGATTATTGAATTTTCCTCTATATTTATATAACTAAGTAATGTAGAACAATATGTTATATACTGAAACGCTTACTGGAAAAGTATCTAACTAACAATGCAAGTCTCATTCACATCTGCCCAGAACTTTTGAGAATGGCTAATCTTTCACAATCGGGTTCACCTCATTTTAGGACATTTCCCCTTAATTCTATAACTAAGCAATACAGAACGTTATCTTACATACAAAAACCTTCTCTGAAAATCGTGTAACTAACAGTGCTAGTTCAATTCACTTTACCCACGAATGGCAACAGCCACGCATCTGCGGGGGAAAAAACCTGCGAAAAGTGTTAAAATGTTATTCACGCCTATTGGTGTGTTTCTTCTGTTTACCCGCGGCTGACGTCACATGGGTAAAGTCCATTGGAATCTATTCAGAAGAAATTTTCTTAAAAGGCTAATCATTCATAATTTGGTTTATCTGGTTATAGAACTTTCCTCCATAATTCTATAACTCAGCAACGTAGAACGATATATTACTAAAACCTTTCCTGAAAAATTATTTAACATTTCAAATTCCATCAATCTATTCAGGAAAACTCAAGTTTTAAGCTGCTGGAACTAAATTCTAATTTGCATTTCATGTGTGGAAATTTTTTTGGCAGTTTTCGGGATGATTGGAAATTAGTCATCGGGTCGGGTAACCCGGTTTTACCCGAACTCGAGCCACAGGTCAGATCAGATTTATGGTATTTATTTTTTCGCTGAGAGTAAGGTTAACTTTAAGCGTTTCGGGATATGTTTTGTCACTCTTTGGTGGGTTCGGGATGAACAGATTTTTTAAAAGTAAGTCTTGAATATTTTCAAATGAAAAATCCCTGCCGGCTCGGGCCTACAGGCGGAGGTAGATTTCGAAGTTAAGTACTAAATTCACCAACAAAACTTAAATCAAGATTAGAGATAAACCCAGTTCCTTCACTAAGAATGAGCTTTAGGGAGCTAAACATTTTGTGAAAATTCTAATATACACGAATACACACACGCATGTATATGGAATAGGTTTAAAAATGGATAAAGCAAATTCAGAGAACCTCAAAGTGTTAAAATATGTTAATATTTCCATAGTCGGGTTTTTATCATGTTTTAATACGTTTCTTCAAACTCACATGCCGTTACATATTCACCTGCTGAGGTCCATTATATTTTCAATATGACGCAATATATATATTATTCGTCAAACTATTTATTTCATTTTGAGTTTTCATGCGGAAATCTTGCACTAGAAAACTAATGACGTAATATTCAATTTGTTTTCAATTCGTCAAACTATTTATTTAAGTTAATTTTTCACGTGAAATCTTGCAATAGAAAAACAATTGTTGTGGTGAGAATTTTATTGTTTTTTTTTTAATTGTTGGCAACTGCTTAACGAAAAATATTTATTTTATCCTGTCATTGTTGTGTAAGAGCTGGTTTTATCAGAATCATGTTAAGACGGTATTCAAAATTTTCAGCCCTCTCCGTTTCAATTCCTTTGCCCATTTTCAATCCCCGCCGAGATATTAGCCATCTCAAAGTTGTTGGCGAGTTTGAAGACGATCCGTGCATTATTGCGACTGTTATCGTGCGGACAAAATTTAGTACATACATACATACATACATATATAACTTTTTAGGTGGGGGTGGTTTTGGGTTCCTGGGGTCCTATAATCAAAAGTTATGAAGGAATTTTTCAAAAGTCGCACCATGGTAACGACTGCAATAGGTAGTATTTCTTACGAAATCTACCTAAAAAACTATATATCTCAGTATTAATGGGTGCATATGTGTTCATTTTTGTACGTAAGCGATAAAATTGTAGACTACTTTTCCATAAACGTAATAAAATATAGATTCATTTTCTTCCACTTTGGGTTCGGATATGAATATTTCGGGTTTGGGTTGGTTGCAACCCAAAACTACAGTTGGGTTTCGGCTTCACGACATTTGTCGGGTTCGGGTGGAGTACAACCAGATCCTCGCAGAACCCTAGTATTACGCTGAGGAGATTATAAGAAACATCTATTTATATAAAATCAAAGTCTCTGTGTGTCCCTCACAATTCCGGTAGGACCGCCTCATTGTAATGAGTAATTGTTGAAAATTACTAATGCAGGGTTACCACAGTAGAACCAAACGTTGACAAACTTGGCGAAATATCGCCTAATTTGGCTGTATTCCGCCAAATTTGGCGAGAAAAAAAGTTGGCATATATGAAGCCAACTTGGCTATAGCTGGCTAATTTGGCGAAATTCCCATATAAAACCATTAATATTTCATAATCGAGGTCACCGCAATTTAAATTCCACGCTTTTAAGGGTTTTTTTTTTTTTTTTTTTTCGAAATCTATGGGTGCGAATTTAAAGTGTAATATAAGTAATGTACGTCATTACGTCTTCATCCCGATGCTACTAATAACATAACAGCTAATAGACGTCACCATAGTGTCTGAGCTCCTAACTGCCCGATTTTAATGTGCTTTAGGTACTTTTACAGTATAAGGGCCTTGGCGAAATAGAGAAAATGAAATTTGGTAACATATTTTCTAGCAACTTATTCACTGTTTCATATACACAAGTAATTTTTCAATATTTATGCAATTTATTTAATATAAAGATGCCATTTAACTATTTTTGTATACAAACTGAAGTAAATTGTATCTAAAAAATAACAATAATATAGATATAAATAAAATGTTTATAGATTACTAGCTAACTTGCCCGGCGTTGCCCGGGTACGTGAAAAAACAGCACGAATTGCGAAAAAGCTCTGAAAAATCACAATAAGATATCGCGAAAAAATTTTAAATCGCTGCACAAATTTCCAGTAGAGAAAAGAAGTTATATATTTTGTTCGAAGATTTGAAAGTTGATTCCTTTCACTAATGTGGAAAAATGGTAGGAAATCACTAAAATACACTAAAAATCGCATACAAAATTCCCGAAAAATTCGAAAATTGCTATACGAAATCCGAATAAACTTTATTGAAATGTGGGCAGAAATTACTTTAGTATTGGTCAAAAATGTAATGTCAAATTTCAGCAGATCGCGAAGGAACGTAAAAATCGAATTAAAAATCTCAAAGTTAAATCACGAAAGTCAAAATTTACTATAATTGGATAAAAGTTTCAAATCTAATTCATTTGACATGCGGGCTCTTAAATTTTATGTTTGGGAAAGCATGCTAAGCATTGTATAATGTTCCTTTTATTAGGGTTTCGTTCATCTGACGAAACCCTATTCGTCTCGCTCCTCTGTCTGTCTGTCTGTCTGTCCGTCCGGCCGGCCGTCTGTCTGTCTGTCCGTCACAGAGCCCGTTCTCAGAAACTATAAATGTTTAAGACTTGAAATTTTGCACACTTACAGCTGAACACCACACATCACACGACAAATCATAAAATTTTGAAAAAGTCGTACATTTAACCCTTTGGACTCCCGAATGTGTATTTTAAACAATTCTTTCTAAGTGAGCCCCTAATTAGGTTGAAGGCATGGAATTTTGCGTACTTATAGCTGGACACCTCAGACCAAACGACAAATCATAAAACTTTGAAAAAGTCGTACATTTAACCCTTTGGGCTCCCACATGTCTATTTTAAACAATTATTTCCAAGTGAGCCTCTAATTAGGTTGGAGGCATGAAATTTTGCATACTTATAGCTGAACACCTCACATCAAACGACGACAAACCATAAAATTTTGAAAAAATCGTACATTTAACCCTTTGGGCTCCCACATGTGTATTTTAAACAATTCTTTCTAAGTGAGCACTAATTAGGTTGGAGGCGTGAAATTGTGCATACTTATAGCTGAACACCTCACATCAAACGACAAATCATAAAATTTTGAAAAAGTCTTACATTTAATCTTTTGGGCTCCCACATGTGTATTTTAAACAATTCTTTCTAAGTGAGACCATATTTAGGTTGGAGGCGTGAAATTTTGCATACTTATAGCTGAACACCATAATGCGACAAATCATAAAATTTTGAAAAAGTCGTACATTTAACCCTTTGGTCTCCCACATGCGTATTTTAAGCAATTCTTTCTAACTGAGCCCCTTATTAAATTGGAGATTTGAAATTTTGCATACTTATAGCAGAACACCTGAGGCCAGGCGACATATCATAAAATCTTGAAAAAGGTCTTACGTTTAACCGTTTGAGCTACCACTTATGTATTTTAAGGAATTCTTTCTAAGAGAGCCCTTAATTAAGTTGGAGACATGAATTTTTGCATACGACCTCAGACTTCTCGACTGAATACCTCAGACTACACGACAAATCATAAAATTTTCAAAAAGTCTTATATTATTTACTCCTCCGAGCTCTAATTTGTCTATTTTAAGCAATTTTTCTAACCTCCGCCTTTTTCAACCGGGGAGCACTTTTCCAACTTTTGCCGATACCCCTTTGACCATTCTTTCATATTATGCACCATAGCCTTACATATTTTAGTTCCACATTTTACCAACAGGGGTGCCTACTTATCTCGGGTGCTATGAGCCCAATCCCCTCGACTAATATATCTACGGATAGTATGTAAAACGGAGTTTCGTTCGGATAGAGGTTTGTTTAGAATAGAGTGCGCCCTTGGTTGCGAAATGTGGAACAAACAGATTTTTCAAAAAAATAGTGTTTTGAAAGGAATATTAAACGAAACCCTCTGTGCGATCTGTGATCACACTTACCCACTTGTTCTTAATTTAATTTACTTGGATTTCCTTAAATATAATTAATATAATCCCTTAAGTTAATATTAGTTTTTGTTGCATTAAAATATCTCAATTTGTTGATTTTCTGTAAGGAAGTAATCCCTATTTGTTTAAATGGAAGTCTATGGGGAATTTGGTCAAAATATTAGATATCACCAACTTGGCATCACTTTTGGCGACTAATTTTGGTCGCCAAATTTGGCGATATATCGCCAAGTTGCCGACAAACTTGGCAGCATTTGGCGACAGAACTGTGTCCCCCTACGGTAACCCCTTTATAGGTATGGAGATGCATTAAATGCTGTTCAATAATCGGATGAAAAATTCGCTAAAAATTCAAAATTCGGAATGCTGTACGAATTCCGAATAAACTTTTTAGAAAAGAAAACAAAATTTACTATATTGGGTTAAAAGAAAGAAATCTTATTCTTTTCACTAATGTCAAAATTCGCCTCGAAACTTTAAAAAAGCGCTAAAAAGCGCATAAAATATTAAATTAAAAAAAATCGAATGAAAAAATCGAAAATCGGGCTTCGAGGTGCAAAACTTCATATATAGACGTACCTTTTCCCCAAATTTTGTAGCTCTACGTGCAGCGGTCTTTTCAGAACACCGTCGACACACTCTCAAACTTCTTTCCTTATTATTATAGATAGATAGAAATAAACTTAAAAGTTCATTAATTTTGTTTTTATAGCTGTTTATATCATTTGGATTTGGCAAAAAATCTCACTTCTGAAACCCAAATTATGACAAACTTTTAAAAAGTACGCCAAGGCCTCTATGCTGGAAAAGTACCGCGCTTCATATAGTCGGATACAAAAGTTAAATTCTCGGTACTTTTCCACTTTAGGGGTCTATACGAAGAAGGAAAATTGGCAATATATTTTCTGGCAACCTATTCGCTGTTTCATTTCAAATACGCGGGCGTTTTTTTTTTTTAAATATTTATACAATTTATTTACCATAAAGAAGCAATATCTAATTTTATAATATATATGTGGCCTGTAATCTGCAAAAACTCTCAAATCCACACAACACTTGGAACCAAGCTGTGCGGACTTAATGGTCTTCTACTGTATTACAGTTTTTCATATGTGAGTTTCGTTTTAAAAATCTGTTATTCTCATCTATCACTGCGGAACAAGCGAGAAAAACTCATATTCTTGCACATGTGTATTGTATATATCTTTATATCTCATATTCCGTCATTTTTGACTGGCTATCTTTCTAGTACTGTATATAATTATGATTTAATAAAGCGAATGATTATTTCCTCTTTAATTTGAATTTACACCCTTCTTTAAAAAATAAAAAAATCCCTGCCGGCTCGGGCCTACAGGCGGAGGTAGATTTTGAAGTTAAGTACTAAATTCACCAACAAAACTTATATCAACAATAAGTATAAACCCAGTTCCTTCACTAAGAATGAGCTCTAGAGAGCTAAACATTTTGTGAAAATTCTTATATACACGAATACACACACGCATGTATATGGAATAGGTTTAAAAATGGCTAAAACAAATTCAGAGACCCTCAAAGTGTTAAAATATGTTAATATTTCCATAGTCGGTTTTTTATAATGTTTTAATACGTTTCTTCAAACTCACATGACGTTACATATTCACCTGCTGAGGTACATTATATATACAATATGACGTAATATATATATTTTTTTAATTCGTCAAACTATTTATTTCATTTTGAGTTTTCATTCTGAAATCTTGCTCTAGAAAACATGACGTAATATTCAATTTGTTTTCAATTCGTCAAACTATTTATTTAATTTATTTTTTCACGTGAAAAATCTTGCAAAAGAAAAGCAATTGTTGTGGTGAGAATTTTATTGTTTTTTTTTAATTGTTGGCAACTGCTATAATGAAAAATATTTTTTTTTTCCTGTCATTTTTGTGTAAGAGCTGGTTTTATCAGAATCTTGTTAAGACTGTATTCAAAATTTTGAACCCTCCCCATTTCCATTCCCTTGGGCCGATTTTGCCCATTTTCAATCCCCGCCGAGATATTAGCCATCTCAAAGTTGTTGGCGAGTTTGAAGACGATCCGTGCATAATTGCGACTTTTATCGTGCGGACAAAATTTAGTACATACATATATATATATATATAAACTTTTTAGGTGGGGGTGGTTTTGGGTTCCTGGGGTCATATAATGAAATGTTATGAAGGAATTTTTGAAAAGTCGCACCATGGTAACGACTGCAATAGGTAGTATTTCTTACGAAATCTACCTAAAATCCCCTCTAAATTTCGGGATAAAGAGCACAATTCACATAGAAAAAAATCCCTGCCGGCTCGGGCCTACAGGCGGAGGTAGATTTCGAAGTTAAGTACTAAATTCACCAACAAAACTTAAATCAAGATTAAAGATAAACCCAGTTCCTTCGCTAAGAATGAGCTCTAGGGAGCTAAACATTTTGTGAAAATTCTAATATACATACACGCATGTATATGGAATAGGTTTAAAAATGGCTAAATCAAATTCAGAGAACCTCAAAGTGTTAAAATATGTTAATATTTCAATACTCGGGTTTTTATCATGTTTTAATACGTTTCTTCAAACTCAATGACGTTACATATTCACCTGCTGTGGTCCATTATATTTTCAATATGATGCAATATTTTGTTGTTTTTTTTTAATTCGTCAAACTATTTATTTCATTTTGAAAATTCATGCTGAAATCTTGCTCTAGAAAACTTATGACGTAATATTCAATTTGTTTTCAATTCGTCAAACTGTTTATTTAATGTAATTTTTCACGTGAAAACACTGCATTAGAAAAGCAATTCTTGTGGTAAGAATTTTATTGCTTTTTTTTATTGTTGGCAACAGCTATAACGAAAAATATTTATTTTTTCCTGCCATTGTTGTGTAAAAGCTGGTTTTATCAGAATCATGTTAAGACGGTATTCAAAATTTTAAACCTTCCCCATTCCCATTCCCTTGGACCGATTTTGCTCATTTTCAATCCCCGCCGAGAAATTAGCTATCTTGAAGTTGTTGGCGAGTTTGAAGACGTTCCGTGCATAATTGCGACTTTTATCGTGCGGACAAAATTTAGTACATACATACATACATATATATATATATATATATAAATTTTTTAGGTGGGGGTGGTTTTGGGTTCCTGGTGTCATGTAATGAAAAGTTATGAAGGAATTTTTCAAAAGTCGCACCATGGTAACGACTGCAATAGGTAGTATTTCTTACGAAATCTACCTAATTCTAGCCCTGAGGGGACGAGTTTTCATTTGCTCATTTTGCATACGGCTGAAAAGCAACTAATAGAATTTTTTCTCATATCTTTTTAAAATTAGCCAAAATGCTCATTAATGATATCTCAACCTTGAGAATGTTGGAATAGCAAAGTCTTCAGAAAATATTTTTCATAACTATTAGTTTCTGTGCCTAAAGTGCTTATTTTATTGCATGTATTTTTATTGAAATAAAATGTGACAAAGTTATTTTAGCTTTTGAGCAATTTTTGAAAAAGAAATTGAGTCTGACCTGTGATGACAGATAATGTTCTGAAATATCAAATTCCTTGGAGGAAGGGGGGGGGGGGGGGGGGCACAGCCCCCTCAAATGACACCCCTGTATTGCGTTCATGTAAATTCGTCTTTTCCAGTAAGTATCGGCAACGGATGGTCCCATAGAAGTTCAAGATGAAGAAGTTCAATGTTTAAGGTCCAAATAAATACGTATCCTACAAATAAAGCTATCTTTGTTGCGGTTAGGTGGTGCTTTTCATGTTTTATTACTTTTATAAGATGCGGATCGGTCGGAATTTTTTCCGACGAATTCCTCTCTGTCACTTTCCATTGCTGAGACTCCCCTTTCTTTTTGATAACCACAGAACGGTTGGAAAAGAAAGGCCATTTGACATTTTTATTGCTTCCGCAGGAGAGTGGATACTTTGTCCTTTTGCACGCGGCCTTAATCGAGAAAATCTGTGTAAATGGAATCTCTACGGATAGTTAACAAATTCGTTATAGACAAATTTTCATTTTAGCAGGTGTATAGTTATCCTTTCGTCAACGGTATCATGAAATGTTTCTGTTTACGAGAGGATTCCGTGTTCACAGAAAAACTACTGAAAAGGAATCGCAAATGGAAAAAAGTTCCATTTTAGATAGGTTTCAAGTCTTAGCAAGTAGAAATATATAGTGTTGTTTTCGTCGAATCCTTGAATTTTTTTGAAGTGAAAACTTCTTTAGGCGCGTTGAGCTTTTTTTGAGATGGGGAAAAACCACTGATTTCGAGACACTGTAACGTAACCGACATGCTAGTATTTTGACACACAGACACTAGCGCGCCAAGCGGTGAATGACAGGAACTTTTCCCTCTTCAGCTCAATCCGCAAAAGAAGGAGGAAGCTAAAACTCACTTTTTCTCCCGGCGTATTGCTAAAACAAATTATTATTTTGTTTTTCGTCAGTTAAAATGAATTATACCGTATTCGGGACCTACCTATTTCGTGTAACTAAAAACCGATAACGCTGTATTTTATCGTGTTGATGGTCTGGTCAATGACCAACAGTATTGGCGGGAATTTCGATTACGGAAGATAAAATACGGGGCACAGATGTCAGATACGCACTTGGGTACCTAATTGACAGCAAAATGGCATTACTTTATTTTACAAGGTAATCCGGCTACTGTTGCTTATTTATTAATAAATTGTTCATTTACTTTTATTTTATTTTTTAAAATTGTATAATTGTTTTGTTCTATAGTTATTAATGAAATTACCGTTTATTTATTGTTGTTTACTTTTTAAAACAATAGAAAATAATTTAAAAATATATATTGTAACTGGTATTGGAAAACGGGCTTTCGCCAAATTGACGTTAAAAAATCGCGCCAAACCTGGTTCGTATATCACATCTCTGCCAAATTATCGGTTTTTTGATTTCTCGACTTTTTAATCCAAATTTTCCTTATTTTTTAAATTTTCCCTTTCATTGTATCCCAAACACTACCTTCATACCAAATTTCAAGATTCTAGGGATACAGGACGTACCTCTGAGTTTTGATGATCGGTGAATCAGTGTTGAAAAGGCGAAAGTTTAAGTTCATATATCTTCTGAAATAAAAAAGATAGAAACGTGAAATTTCAGCATTTAGTTCCATTTACACATTACTTTAGATTTACGAAGTTTCAAGTTTCTGGGAATCCCAACACAAAGATATTGGGGGGGGTCAAAAGTACCCTGAGTTGCTTCCAGAAAAATATGCTTACGGCTGTGCTTTCAAGACTTGGCAGGGGCACTGCCGTGTCCCCAGATGCTTTCATTAGTGCTGCTACACAATTCAACGCATAAAACATTTCCTGACGATTAAAAAAACACACACGTAATTGTTGAAGTTTTCACTTCTATTGGCACTCCCGGAGTGCCACTGTTTTTTTTTTCTTTTTATACGTTTGTAATGATACAGATATTTTATAATTTAGTATTCGCATGCCTTACTGATTTAAATGAAGAGAAAAATTTAATGAAATATCACTGTTATATATGAAATGACTTTATATCAAATACCACTAAGAAATACTTATGTACAGACCTAATGTCGTTACATTTTTAGTGCAATATTTTTATTTTTCGCAAAATTATTACCGTCAAGCGGACTTCATTTAGGGTGAAACGCTCTGTATTTGTGACTACCCTGAAACCTGAAACCGGTTAAAATTTTAGTCCAAATACTTGCGGCTGCGGTTCCACAGAGTCCGTGTCCGACTGTGCCGAATGAGGGCATTTAAATTTGAGCTACGGCATACTGCATCGCAGATTAAATATTTACATGATGAGATATTTAATCTGTGTACTGCATTTCCATCTATCTCTTTCCTCCGTGATAGTCTCCCCATTCACATTTGGAGTTGATATGTATCGACATTCATTCCATTTAATTATCCACATTCCTTATTGCGGCCAGAAGGCTCATATTTTCTGCATTTGTTGGTAAATTAAAGTAAGATATGTCAAAAAATACACAGCCCGCCGCCATACCAAACTCAGTAATGTTTTGCCCTGATTTACTGGGCTTCACAATCGCGTAAGCACGTTTACAGTTCTGTGAAAATCTCCCACTCGTTTAACCAATCACAAAATAGTATTTATAGTAGTAAAGATGTTATATAGCAACAAATGGAAATTAATCTAAAGAAGAGAAGTGAACTGCAGGATTATTTTCATGATTGCCGTTTTCGTGTTTTATTAAAAGTGAAGCAAAAAATCTTCGCTTTTTTTCCCCATATTTATATGATTTGTGTTTTAAGAATTACAAACTAAGTCTATTAATTATGGATGATGATCTTCTAGCAGACGATGGGCAGTTTAAGGTAAAATTTCCGAAACAGATCTTATATTGATCAATCAAAGCAATGTTTCTACGTTGTGTGTATTGTATTAATTCTTTTTGTAATAAGAAATTGAAATTACAAGAAACCATTTTGAGATGCAAAATTGTTTTTTTCTTTCAATCATATCTCATTCTCTTATTGTTGTTTATTTGTTTCATCTAGTAACTGATACTTGACAACCGCGCTTCTCACTACCAACATAAGTACACAAATTAAAATTTAGTGATCATTCTTTATATATTAAATTATTTTTTCTACTTTAATAAAGTTTGCTTTAGAATTTTTTTTCACAAGTTTTATACACTTTTGAAAAAATTTCCAGTGCTTTACAGGAAATCAACTCAAAATTCGATTAGATTGTCTAAAAATCTATATAATTTGATGATAATTTTCAACAATCATTTTAGATTTGAACATGGAAATAAAATAAATAAGCAACCAAAGCTATGTTCTCAATATCTCGGTTGTTATGCATTCATTCACTCCAGATTAAGTAAATTAAAATTATTTATAATAGAGGTTTTGCACGTATTTATTTGTTTAATGAACACTTTAGTTTATTTAAGAAAGAAGTTTTCGTTATTTAAACTTATTTTTTAAGACAGGAAGCATATTCCACATTTTTATAGTAAAATTAATGTTATTCTGACACCTGAAAGTATTTGTAGTTCTTAAGTTTTGATCATAGTCTTTAATCTCTCATGTTAGAAAATTTTGAAGTCTGATTTCATTAAAAAGTTTAATAACGAGAAAATAGTCTGATTTCTGTAAAAAGTTTAATAACGAGAAAATAGTTGAAATCTACCAATAACAGGTCCTCTGCCAGTTAGTGTATAGGCTGCAGAGGCTATGAGGGTTGCAGAGTTAGTGGGGAAAATGACCGACTCTGACCTGGGATATTTTAACTACTCTGACTCCCAGCTGGCAACACTAGTACTCGGGCTGGGGTACTAGTGTTGCCTGTTGGTTAAAATAATGATGGAATATAAGAAAAATAAAGCTAAAATCTCACTATTTCAGCATTGATTATCTTTTTCTAGGGCTTCAAAAATAATAATAATAAAAAATATATATATACAGTCGAGTCTCTCTATAACGAAACTCCATACATCAAATTTCTCTATATAATGAATTTTTAGTAGGAACGGTCCCTTTTCCCCATGATCTCATTAAAAACAGTCTCCATATAGCGAAATATCTATCTCCATATAACGAATTTTTTCATAAAATGTTCTTTATTTATTGTTTTAAAAAAGCTTCGAAATCACAGGGAATCGATTTTCCATCACTGATTAGTGATTTATCGTTCAGTGCAGAGTTTTTTTTTAATCTTACTTTTCTAACTTGAATCTCCTTGTTTTTTATGCTCAACGAATTCACCCCCCTCCCCCTCCCTCCCACACACCTTTTAACATTATTTCTTAAAACAGTGTCAATTGGATTGTTATAAGAGCGGTCTCAGAGAGGTAATTGAAGTTTAAGGCGAATGAGAATTCAAATGGAGGAAAATGTTCCCGGTACAATTTTTCATTCCTTGCTAAAGCGTGAACATTTTTTCGAGAGTGTCACAATTTTGAAATCAAAACAACGAAAAATTAGATTTCTTCGTCTAAAATTAATGTAATTTTTCCTTATGTGATTTGTATTATGCTTTCAAATAAATGTTCTCCTTTCTGAAACTGTTTAAATAATTCAGAAATACAATATTACGTTAATATTTATAGTTAAACATTTCAAATTCTTAATTAAACACCACAAAAGCAATTTTTGTTCAAAATATACAAATTAAATAGGAATTTTTACTCATTCTCTATATAATGAATTTCTCTATATAATGAATTTTTTACTGGAACAATTGATTTCGTTATATAGAGACTCAACTGTATATATATTCCGTTTTATTAATTTTACAATTTCGCACCCGCAAACCTAAAAAATTCAACCGTCGAAGCCTAGGGTCAGGTGGGGTAAAGTGGTCAGGCGGGGTAAAGTGGTCATAATTCATAAAAAGGGCTAAAATCCTGACTAATATAGAAATTTGAATAATTTTTTTAAATTTTAGATTTATTAAGTATTGATCAAAGTTTCTCACTCAAAAAAACATTTTTAGTAACATGTTTGAGCCACTGAGCACTCATTTTGTCTGTCTTTGTTACACCTTGTTCTTTTAACTCTTTAATTAACTTTTCTGCTGCATTTTGTTTATCCCAAATTTTGTTAAATTGGCAGTTCAGAAAGCTTTTCACATATCTCAAGAACATATTTTCATTTATAGCTAAGTTATATTTATCACAGATTTTATTTCATAATAGTTTTAGTTACATGGGGTAAAGTGGTCATAGGGTTAGGCTTAACTTATAGATATTTGATCTGGGTTAAATTATTCATTATATACAATGCCAGTTTATTAAATACTAATAACTATTAAAAACTAACTGCAAATAGTTATTATTTAATAATAGTTTATAATATGGGGGTTAAAAAAGGTTAGGTTTAATTTTTAATAGGTTCAGAATAGTGAATGAATTAACTCAGTGTAAATCCGAATTGCTTGCAAAGGTTACATCAACTAATTTATCAACCAACACATTAACTACTTTTTCTAATACCCATACTTGTATTATATAAGAAAATAGTCCACAAGAAAATCCTGAAAGAATTTTTAATGTTGATGAGGCTGGAATGGATATGGATAGCCAAAATAGTTCAGTTTAAAAAATTGTACGCAATGCAATGCATTATATAAAATTCAGAAACCAAAGGAAAGATAATGTTTAGTGTTCCTTTTGGTATATATCAGCTAGTGGCTATTACATTCTTCCATTCGCCGTTTATGAGTGAGTATATATGAATTATGGATAAAGGGTGGTCGTGCAGGAGCATTGTATGAATCATGGAATCTGGATAGATGCAGGATTCTGTACTTGAATCTTGGATGGATCATTTTTTTAAGTAGATAGTACACCGAAAGCTTACAAAAGCCTGCCCTTTTATTTATGATTGTGATGGACATAAATGAATTATGATGCTGTGAAAAATAGCTATCGACAATCCTATTATAATACTCTGCCTGCTACCTCATACTAGTCATAGTCTACAACCATTAGATTTAGGTGTATTTTCCCCCCATTAAAAAAAGCCTGGAAAGGAATTTTAAAGAAACAGTATCAAGAAAGCAGACTGCAAAATATGTAAAAAAAATTTAAAATAATCTACATTGGCAACATTATCTACACTCATTTCAGATGTGAATAGAATTGTTAGACATAGTTTTAAAGGAAAAGGAAATGTGTCCAGTCCAAGATCAGAGTAGTATTGACAGAAAAAACACTTGCATTATATCTGCAAAAATAACAAGGGGAATGGGATACTTAAAAGTTGCTTAAATTTCCAAAAGGAAAAAAACAACAACAAAATATTCCTAGTCAACATTCTCTTCTGAATCCATTTATAATCGCTAAAGATGACATCTCACACCATATCTATAGGACCTTGAGTGTTGCTAAGATATGAAATGAAGAAATCAATAAAGCAATTGGGGAAAACATGATTATTTTTCTTAAAGTATGTTAAAAAAAATCCAAATTTGGCAATCATTATACTTTTCCAGAATCAGATGTGATCAAAATCCTTGAAGAACCAAATTTTAACAACAAACAATTTTAACATTACAAATTTACACTTTAATAAAATAAAATGGCAGATAACTTATTATAAAGGTTGTTTAAAATGTTTGTAAATAATAAAATGTCACTTTTTATTCATTAGTTTATTTTTTTAATTACACTTTTTCAATGTGACCACTTTACCCCATGCACTACTCACTTTACCCCACCCCCTGGGGTAAAGTGGTCATAAAAACATGCCTGGAAAAATATGTTATAAAAAGGTGTTATTCCCCAAAAATATTTCTGAAATGGATGTGGATGTACTCTAGAGTAATGTAATGTAAAATAACACCCAAAATTTTAGAAAACATCGCAGAAATTCTGATGTTTATATCCTCTGAAAGTTTGAAAAGCCTGTTTTTATGACCACTTTCCCCCACCTGACCCTAAAGAATACAAAATGAAAATTTTACTATTTTGACCGAGAAGAAAAAGCAATATCGTTATAGTTTAGTTGTTATTTTGCTGTGTCCTCCAGACTCTCAAAACTTATATGGAAAGGAGAAAAAATAAAGATGAAAGTTTTATTATTTTGGAAGTAATTCGGATCCTGTGGATTCTAAGGAAACAATAAAAAAATTGAATTTTTTGAATTAAGTTTACAATTTGGCTTTATTTCGAGTTCTGCATACCTGAAAAATTCAAAAGATGAATGATAACGAAATTTCACTATTTTATCGTTATTTTGGGTACTGCCATTTCAGAAAAAAAGAATTACAATTTCATCTTATTTTGACTCCTGTGCACAAAAATACATAAATAAAGGAAGGGTATTTTAGAATTTTGGCCATACAGACAGTAAAAATTTGAGGGAATATGAAAAAGGCTTCTATTACAATGCTATACCTGGTTCTTAGTTATTTTGCCTCCAAAAATACGCAGATTTATAATTTTCACATTACCTTCGGTAAAGATCTGCATGAACTGAAATTTTAAGGCCTGTCCCCTAAAGCGTTCTGATATGCTTTTGGCTGAATCCATATCAACTCAGGCAGGGGGGTTACCTTCATAGTCTCAGAAGTTTTTGAATTGAACATATGTTAAAATTTAAGAAAAAGTAAGATACTTGTATATTTTCCTTTTGCCCAAAAAAATTCCTGGCCTGAGATTAGGGATTGACCGAATACCGAATAGTCGATTCGGTATTCGGTGATTCGGCATGTAAACCGAATATTCGGCTTCGGCCGAATACTTTGAAGTATTCGGCCGAATAATTGCAGATAAGTATTTCCTTAGAAGTAGAAGAATTCTCTTTTACTTAGAAGTAGAATAGGCTAAATGGTGAGTTTCAATATTATGTGCATGAGTTCAAAGTTCAGCTGCACTACCAAAAACAAGTCAAAGGCCATTTTTAATTACAAAAAAACTTTTTTTTTCTTTCCTAAAATAGTCTATATAGGGGTGAAATCAGAACAACTGTCTACGATATAGGAAAAAAAAGTAAGGAATATGGGCATCTTTCCATTACCATTTAATTTTAATTATTTCTACATTAGTTTTTTCAATTTAAATTTATTTAATGTGTATTCTCTTTAATATACACCTCAAATAAGTATATCAGAGTTCATCTCTGTATATCTAAGGTTTATATTAAAGAAAATACACACATCAAATAAGTATACTCCTATGCCTATCCTATAGCTTTTGTAACCATTAAAATTAAAATCGCTCAAATTTATCTTCATCACCACAGTGATAAATATTAATCAAAATATAAATATGTATCAGTAATTTCTCAGAAAATAGTTAAATGTACAAATTGATATGATACCTTTTGTATTTGAGAACATTCCAATTCAATATGCATATAATTAGATAATCAGTAAATCAGCTTAATGACAATATTGTTTCTTTTTATTTGAATGAACTTTTGTTTTTCTGAGAATCCTTATCCTTAATAATAGCCTGTATAGTTTAATACTTTCATTGGGTTAATTTGGATATTGACTAGTGATAAAATAATAAAAAATAAGTGATGGGTTAATGAATTTGTGAGTTGAAAGAAGTCATTAAATTTTTTTGTGTAATTAGATTTAAGAATAAAAATGTAACTGAATTAAATTATTAAGAATTTAATTTTAATTAAAGTTTATTAAAAAAGCTAATATATGCAAAAATGTGTATTAAAAATTTTTAAGTATTCGGTTGCCGAATACCGAATATTCGGTGTACACTTTGACCGAAGCTTCGGTATTCGGTATTCGGCAAAATTGCTGCTTCGGTCAATCCCTACCTGAGATACAGGCCGCCAAAGATGACATCCCCGGCATCCTTTCTCATTCGCGATTTTCAATAAAAATTTTAAAGTGCTCTATCTCTAGAACGGTGCAAGATATTTTGTTGCGGTTTATTTTATTTTAAAGATAATATTCTTCTGTTTAAAATGATATACCCAATTTTGAAAAATGTATTCAACTTTTCTTGTGGCAATCTTTTGAAAAAAAAAAATTTTTTTTCAAAAAAATTTTTTTTTTTGAAAATGCCAATCCTAAAAATTTTGATTTTTTTGCTGTTGATCAATACCATTGGGAACTATCTTCACTGTAAAGGAGAACTTCCACTTTTGAGTTTAACAAATTTTAGAAACATTTAAAAAATTCAGAGAATTTTACAGGAATTGTATACATATAGTTCCAGTAAAAGTCACTGAATTTTTGCTTATTTGTATCATATTTGTAAGGATAAGCCTACTATATATCCTAAACAAGATAGAAATTGCAATATCAAATGTGGCAAATGAGGTGCGTGCATAGTATTAACTAGTTTTATAAATATTCAGATCTTGGTGCAATAAGTGTTACACTCTTGGGCAAAAAGGCATGAATACAAAATTTACTATAATACCATATATTAAATTCGGTAATACGGAAGTAATATGAATCTATCTTAAAAGGACTTAATCGCCATGGCAACCTAGAATCATTGCCTATCACTTATGTATTATAGGATTTTTAAATAGAATGAAGAAAACTTTTATTAATGTCTTTTATGTTTTAATTTGATTTTCATAGCATTTGAAGTGATACACACTTTATTTTCAATACCGAACATAGTAAAACAATCTCAATAACATATATCAATTACACAGCAATACAAATTATATTAATACAAGTTAGAGTTCAGACAGATGGGCAGACAAATCAAATCCATAAAGACTTTCAACTATGTTGGAAATTGTTAAAAACACATAAATAGGTTGGAATTTGACTTTTAGAAATTTATGTCAATAGACGGAAGCATACTTGAATACTTTCATACAACCCTGTATTTTACCTACTATCTTTATATACATGCCACTATTTAGCTAATATTTAATTAAGATTAAAACATCCTTAAAACCAGTGAAATCACACTTCCAGAGGTTATCATCCATAGACGGCCATGTATCTAATTCTATGCGTGGACCTGTATATCATTTTATGTATATTCTCCAAACATATCTTAGTATACTAAATGTAGTTCAGCGTAAAAATGCATAACTCATTTAAAAATCACCTTTAAGCTACTTTCATTCATACTCAGTAAACCCTTAAGATTTCTTTTGTGTAGCCCTGTATATGATTACAGCATTTATGCACACAACGTAATATGGAAAAATTTAGTTAAACTTAAAAACTCAAACACAACTAAAAATGCACTTCCAACAATACCCTTACGATTTCTTTTGTGTAGCCCTGTATATGATCTACAGCCTTTATACACACAACGTAATATGGAAATATTTAATTAAACTTAAAAACTCATATCGCAACTAAAAATGCACCTCTAGCAATCATCGCTAATGTACAGTATTTCCAATAAGGTAAAGTATCCGAAATCTTTTGTGTGCCCCTGTAAACACTATGCACTTTCTATGACACAGGAAGTAATTTTTTGTAAACCTCTGTAATAAAGTATGTATCACTTTAAATGCTATGAAAATCAAATTAAAACATAAAAGACATTAATAAAAGTTTTCTTCATTCTATTTAAAAATCCTATAATACATAATTGATTCAATGATATACCATGATAGTAGAGGTCTGCACGGGCCCGTACCCGGCCCGGCCCGGCAAAAAAATTAATCGGGCCTATCGGCCCGATATAAGAATTTGAGAGTAGTAGATAAAATACGAGGCCATTTCCAATGAATGACTTTTTCGAGAAGTATAAATGTGCGTTACGAGCCGATGCGTGTTTAACAACATGAATACAGAAATGTAACATGAACATCGTAGAGATCGGCATCGTACAGTTACATGATGACTGATCGCGGGTTTAATTTTCGGCAAACTTGTGCCGGGACGGAACTGGTATTAATCGTTCTCAGGATGTGTAGGACAGGCATTATGTTTTGTAAAATTATTAATAGCAATAATGAACTTCTGTTAACAGTATCTTTGGAAATGTATCTTAAGGTGGTTCTCATATTTACTGGTCAACAATGCGAAACTCTCAGACACATTTTCTGACTCATTTTTAACTATAAAGGCATAAAATTGACAGGCCGGAGTATTGAAGTCATTTGGGATCGAATAGCGGTTCCATTTTTCATAAATTACGTACAGAGATAACAGAGACTCTTGTCACGTGGCTGTATGTTTTTCTCCTTTCCTGTGCTATCGCTTCCGGAAATTCGATTCAAAACGCTAACTTTGCCAGTATTTTCTGAAAGATATATTACTTTTATCTAAGAAAAAGACAGCATTTACATGGTTTCTGAATAAGAATACCTGCCAATTTCATGCGTTTCCGAAAGAAATGAATTCATAAATGTATCAAAATGTAGCCCCTTTGGATTTGAGAAAAGCCTTAAAAATGACAGAAATATGTTCACAAATGTACCTTTTATTATAAGCTTCAAAAGTTATCATGTTTTTTAACCCTTTATTCTAAACTACAATAATCTTTTAATGAACCCTTATTTAAATTTTGAAACGTCTGTAGAGACGTTGACTAAAACACTGTCAGTAATCGTTAATGTTTACTATTGTGTGTTTTCTATTTTGCGAACACATGGTAATTTAAAATATACTGTAAAATGTTCCCATAAATATGCATGTAGTATTCATTAAAAGAATCTTAATTGTATGTCGAGAAAAAACGGAATTTTTTGTAGAAATTTAGTCGGGCCGGGCCGGGCCTGTTTTCACTGACTTTTGTACGGGCCGGGCCGGGCCGAGAACAATAAAAATGTAAACGGGCCGGGCCGGGCTCGGGCCGAACTTTCAATTTTTACACCGGGCCGGGCCAAAATAGCTTTCCTTCGGGCCGGGCCCGGGCCTGGAAATTCCGGCCCGTGCAGACCTCTACATGATAGGCAATGATTCTAGGTTGCCATGGCGATTAAGTCCTTTTAAGATAGATTCATATTACTTCCGTATTACTGAATTTAATATATGGTATAGTAAATTTTGTATTCATGCCTTTTTGCCCAAGAGTGTAACACTTATTGCACCAAGATCTGAATATTTATAAAACTAGTTAATACTATGCACGCACCTCATTTGTCACATTTGATATTGCAATTTCTAACTTGTTTAGGTTATATAGTAGGCTTATCCTTACAAATATGATACAAATAAGCAAAAATTCAGTGACTTTTACTGGAACTGTATGTACTACAGTTCCTGTAAAATTCTCTGAATTTTTTAAATGTTTCTAAAATTTGTTAAACTCAAAAGTGGAAGTTCTCCTTTACAGTGAAGATAGTTCCCAATGGTATTGATCAACAGCCAAAAAATCAAAATTTTTAAGATTGGCATTTTCAAAAAAAAAAATTTTTTTTGAAAAAAAATTTTTTTTTCAAAAGGTTGCCACAAGAAAAGTTGAATACATTTTTCAAAATTGGGTATATAATTTTAAACAGGAGAATATTATCTTTAAAATAAAAAAAAAGCAACAAAATATCTTGCACCGTTCTAGAGATAGAGCACTTTAAAATTTTTATCGAAAATGGCGAATTGGAAATGGTGTCCAGGATGCCATCTTTGGTGGCCTGTATCTCGGGCCAGGAATTTTTTTGGGCAAAACCAAAATATACAAGTATCTTATTTTTTATTGAATTTTAACATATGTTCAATTCAAAAACTTCTGAGACTATGAAGGTAAGATTTTTTCTTTTGCTGCCTGAATTGACATGGATCATACCTTTTATATTTATTCTTACCCCAATCATGCCTATTGTAAATTGCTCCTATTTTATCGGCGTAGTTTAATTTTCTCAAATTTGTTATAATTGGGCTTGTCAGCCTGCTCAATTTTTTTCAGTCTGATCTGGCCCATTCACAGAAATTGCCTTCATTTTCTGGGCCTTGGGTCCTTCCCAGACCTTTGTACCTCAGATACTATCCACAAACCCAAAAAATACGATGGGAAGTACTTATATAGGTACTAAATGTAAAATATCTGCTACATTTATGAATTAAAACAGTTTTCATCTACTCTGTATCTACCGCTGTATCTACTTTGTACACCGCAGTAAGTCGGTCATCTTTAACTTGAGTAGTCTGATATAGTCCATAAATAACAATTCATTTTATAGATTTAAAATTACATATAATTGGTTTAATTTCACTTTAAAATGTCTAACAAAAAAAAATCTTGAAGTCGGAGTGGGCTTGTTTTTTACCGACTCTGACTCCGCAGCCCTGTGCAAAACGCTAACCTCGTCTCGCAGCTAGTGAGATTTGAAGGAGAGCGTTTTGATTGGACAGTCTTGTGCTAGCCTTGAGTCGAGGTCCAAATCTACTCAGTGTATGGTTTTGAGGAAATAAATGTTTTTTTTTAATTGGGCTGTTTGATGGCTTTTTAATGAGTGAGTTATGGTTGATAATTTGTAACTTAAATAATTATAAGAATTTTAAAATTCTGAGGCCCAGCTACATTAGGATTAGGAAAGGCCTTTGACTATCTTCACAGAAGTTTCAACCATCGTGTGTGCCATAGGTTTTGCTAGCCGGGTCATTCCATGCCAAATCACCCCAAAAAAATTCAAAATGTAACCCACCATCTCCGATTTGCCTGAAATTTTCAGAAAACACCACACTAATAAAGTTAGAAAAGCACATGAAATTTTAAATTGATGTGACTTATACATTTTTTTTATTGTGACCTTGAATGTGGGTGTACAGCAAAAAAATGCGTCGCCTTGTAGTGGAAGTCATGGGTGTGCTTTGAGCTGCTGAATTTTATTTCTCGGCTGCTACTTAAGATAGAAAGCTGCAAATTTTGCCACTTATAGCTCTTTCCATGTGGAATTCAGAAAAAAACACTGTTTTAATGCTGGATCTTTTGTATATAATTAAAAAAATATTTATATTGACAGTTACTATATTTTGTATGAAAATTTTCAAAAATCAATTCTATAAAAGTGCATCTTCCAACCTGAACCTAATATTTTTTTTAATGCTCCATATAGCAAGGTTGCCGGCTTTTAGCCAGGCCAAAAAAAGCCGGCCGGCTTTTTTTGGTTTTAGCCACTTAAAAAAAGCCGGCTTTTATTTTTCAAAAAGGTGGTTTATAGATAATTCATATAAACTTTGGATTAATTTATTTTTAATACACTTATAAATATTTTCTATGAAAAAAATATTAACTTCTATTAAATTTTGTCAAATAAATAAAACCTTACAACTGCTAGAATGCAACTGTGAAAGCATTATGCAGTGGTAGAATTGATATAAAAAAGGCGTTGGTCCCAAGGACATGTAAACATAAGAATTTACTGGTCCGCAGTAATCATCACTGGCCTGCTATATAAAATTCTATTAAGTACCTTTAACCCTTTGAGTGCCCCCCCCCCCCCCCCTTCCTAGAATATAAATCAAACTTCCTTTACAGTTATCCAAAATTTTCATCATAATAAAATGTAAAATTATAATTTGCTAAAAATTAAACAGTACATAAAGAAAAACTATAAAATTATCAATTAAACATTTCATTTCAGATAATCTATTTCAACTGATTAAGGTTTAATTCAATTTTTTTTAAATAAAATAAAATAATTCGATTTGTGTTTGGTTGCAGTTTTCTCAAGGACGGGAAAGTTTACGTTTACCTGTCAGAGAGGGGGAAAGTTACAGGTCCTGCGGACCATTAAATTTTTCAAATTAGTGGTCCGATTGAATTTTTGGTGGTCTTGGACCAGCGAACCACCAAGGATTTCGAACGCTGTTATGTCTGAAAAAAAATTATGAATATTCAGAAGAATACATTAAATTAGACTCTAAAGTATTGGTTTGGAATTCTTTATCATCGCTCTACACATACCACACATTTTAAAGTTTATATGAAATAATAAGAAAATGTCTGTCACACATTAAAATAGAAACATTCTTACATCCGATATTTACTTTTAAAATTGATTAAAACTAAATAGCTTATATGTATTTAATAACTGAAATTATCTTATATAATACTTGAGCAATAATAAGTAAATAAGCAATCATTATATAAAAAATACTTGTAAAAATGATATATATAAAAAGTCTTTCTGCTACTAAGCTGTTATGTAACTTATTCCAGATATATCCATGTGGACAGATTAAATTCGTAGAATGAACAATGTTGAAAGAGAAATTAGAAAGGATATAACATTTGAGGAAATTTTAGTACATGTAAGTGCATAAAATAAAAAGAACAATTAAAAAAAAAATCCTCCAAATTAAACTTGTTGAGTTAGAATTTTGAAAAGCTACTTACTATTTAAAATAGTACATAAAAATTAATGCATATGTTATTCATAATACTGCTTTAATAGAGAGAAATGATGTTTCTATTAAATGACTTTATGTGCAATTTTAAATAAGTGTTTATAAGAAATAAAATAATACTTGCATTATTAATATGGTCCCTTAAAATTAGTTAATAAAATATATAACTAAGCAACCATTGTTTCTTTTAATTATATAAAGCAATAAAAATTAAAAAAAAAGATTGTTAAGGTCAGTGTAAACCAGACAAAGCAATTGGTATGACCTTTTATTCCAATATTAATGTCTTCATTATTGATAAATATTGGGTTATATTGATTTCTACCTCAACTAAATGTCTTTAAAACAAATTAAAAAACACATAAAAATGTGTCATGTATAATTAAAATGCTTCATTGTATAAAAGCAAATTTTGGCCAAAAAAGGCCAATTTTGGCCAAAAAAAGCCGGTTAAAACCAATAAAAGCCACCGGCGTGGCTTTTTTTAATTTTAGCCGGCTTTTTTGCAACCCTGCCATATACCATGCTCTTTCAAATAAAGAAAAAAAAATCAGTGGTTGCTGTAATAATTTTTGAGGGAAAAAAAAACAAATTGGAAATTGCTCATCAAACGCAGCAAATGAGGTGTGTTCGTACTATAACTAGTTTTATAAATATTTTTTGCACCACATATTGTACTGAATGTACATTTTACTGCACTTCAATAAGTGCATATCCATTTCATTCTGTTCGAAAGGCTGTAGGGTCATTCCACAGTATTTAGCTTCACAAGTTTGAAAAAAAAAATTTAATAAAAACTTAAGTGTAATACATCATTTTAAAGCTTTAAATCTCTTCTATTGAAATTTGTCCAAAATATATATTTTTTTTTAACCAAACAAAAATTAGAGCATTTTGTTTGCCGCCAAATAGAAAAAGTTGTTACGTACGGGACATTATATTTTTAACTGTAACTCAAAAAATATTTTATTTTATTTCAAAGTTCTTATGTTTCATTAAACCCTTTTAGCAGTTGCATTATATGAAATAAAAGGGAAAAAGTTTAAAAAATATTTTATAAATAAATTTCAATGATTATTTTCTTTTTGTCCCGTACGAAACAATTTTGAGCTTATTTTAAATTTTTTAACTAATAATACTGATGACAACTGAATAGTTTTTTGTTTTCTCTTCAACTGGTGAACTAGCTTCCTAAATTATTCAATTAAAATATTATATCTTTTCATTTAGAAGCTGGGCATGAGAAATAAAAATGTGTTATGTGCAGGACAAACCTGTTACGTACGGGACAAGATGCAGAATTTTGATTTAAAACTGAGCAAAAATAAAATTTTTAGACTATGTTTATGATTTTCCTTCACATATGGCAGCACTATCTGCAAAAAATATACAAGTAAACATATGTGGTTAGTTATAGCTACCATTAGTTAAATCATAGCATGCTTGAAATGTTGAAGCAATCTTAAGTAATCAGTTGATTTTCATCAAAAAACAAAGATAAAACTTGTCATTTAGTGTGGAATAGCATTTGAAATACATTTTGAGTCATATTTTTGGTTTTAAATGTAATATTTTTTTAACTAAAAATTTAATAATAAATCCTAATTTGAGAAGAAGCACTATGGCTCCTACTTCTACAGAAAGAGTGAGAAAACATCGGCTGAAAAGAAAAAAATGATAAAGACACCTGGATGACTGATAAAGTCAAAGAAAGGGAAAGTTTTAAGAGACAGAGAAAAGAAAAAGTCAACAGGAAAGATGAAGAAAGAACTAATTGTTTGTGATTTACATCAGGCAAAGGAAGAATTAATCAGCCTTTTGAACCTCTTTGGTTTACATGTTTATACTGCACAAAAACAACTTAACTGAGTTTAAATACCTCAAGAAAACCAAAACATTGGGCATTTAATTATTCATGAAGACTTTGCGGAAAATTTTATGCTAAAACAGCAAGGGGAAATTATGGCAGCTCACTGGAACTCAACCCAAGTAACATTATTTACCTGTATTGTATATTATAGAAATAATAAAACTCTCGAACTAGAACATAAAAACTATGTTGTTGTTTCTGACGACCTTAATCATACAAAACATGCAGTATTTGCATTCAATTCTGCCATAATTGAAGATTTAAAACAAGCAGTGGCATTTAGTCGCATCCATTTCTGGTCTGATGGATGTGGTGCCCAGTTTAAGAATCAATACAACATGCAAAACTTGATGCTTCATGTGCATTACCATGGGGTTAGTGCAGACTGGAACTTTTTCAGAACTTCACACGGGAAAGGTGAAGTTGATGGTTTAGGAGCTGTAGTTAAGAGAAACGTTTGGTTTGGCATATTGCGCAAGCAGTACATAATAAATACAGCAATGGAGTTTTTTAAAGTTGTGGAAAAAGAGGCACCCAATATAAATGTTAAATACATAAGTGAAGCAGACGTTCAGAGATGCATAACTAAGTTTGCATTAATTGAAAAATGGAAAGGTGCTACTTCGATATCAGTTATACATAGTGTGAATTTTGCCCAACCAGTAGGCTCGGACACTCTGGGCCTTTGGAAGCATTCTTGCTTTTCTGATAAAAAAGACCCTGATGAAAAGATAGAGATTTTATGCCCAGTACAAGATAAAGAGCCTAGCTCAGATGCATGTACTGAGTTACTGAAAAAATCAGACTGGGTATTGGTCATGTATGACGATTATTGGTGGCCAGGAGTTGTAGAGGACATAGATGATAAATATATCTATCAATCCTTTATTAAACCTTTAGGCAAAACAAGTTTTCCTGGCCACACATCCCAGAAAAAGGATAAAATCCTAGAAGAAAATATTTTGACTAAGCTCGAAAAAGCACAAAGTCCAATTAATAGCTGGGGACATTTTTCATTATCAATAGAGGAAGTGAAAAAATTTGATGACATTATTGATGTTCTGGGACTTGTATAAAACATATATTTTATTTTTAAATGTTTATTATTTTTTTAAATGAGCTATGTATGGAAAATTCTAATTTATATAATAGCAATTAAAATATTTAAGAAATCATTAATTATTTTTATTTCTATAATTAAACATAAGTTTCAATACCTTAATAAAGCTAGTAAATTCATTAAATGAACACTTGTATATATTTTAGTTCACAATTCCTTACAGTACTGTTATTTGAAATTGTAGGTCCCGTACGTAACGAATAGCCTTGTCCCGTACGTAACAGAAATAATTAGCTTTCATTAATTAATGACTCAATTTTAAAAAATAATTTTAAACTTAAATAATAAAATGTATATTTCTGCTTCTATTCATTAAATTTATTTGTGAAAATATTTAATAAATTCAGAGTAAAATCCAAATTGCTAGAGGTACTTTTAAAACAATTTTTTGTGATGTCCCGTACGTAACACAACTTTATTAATTTTTTTTAAAAAAACTATTCGCTCAAACAAAAAGAAATTTCACATGAATTAGAGTTGAGGTGGTATATAATACATTAAAAATAATTGCAAACTTTTTCATATATATTTTGACATTGAAAAAAGTGCAAATATCTCAAAATTTTGCTGTGAAATGTCCCGTACGTAACACATGAATACTGTGGAATGACCCTGTAACATCATTAAAATGCTCTTGAAATAATTTTTTCCCCCATTGCCGTCATGTAATGGAAAAATTTGTCTGTCCCTGTAATTAAACTATACATTCGATTTTCATAAAATTGGAAATGACTTGACATAATTTTACAACAATTATATATTTAAAATTTCAGATCATTCGGAAGGCTGTAACATCATCAAATTGTGCTTGCATTAATTTATTCCCATTAGCCATAATGTAACGGAAAACTTTTGACTGTCCCTATAATTAAACTATCCATCCGATTTTCATAAAATTTGAAATTAACTCGACAAAATTTTTCAACAATTATATATTTAAAATTTCAGACCATTCGGTTGGGTAGTTTTTGCTGTGTTATATGCAGACGGACTGAGCGACGACTACAGGTGCTACGTATTTATATAATTATGAACACACCTAAAAAGCAAAACTTCTTTAAAGCATTGCAATTGGAATAATGTTATAAACAGTCAAAGAAAATATTATACTAAATTAGCTAAATAGAATTTAAAACACATTTCTTAAATTCTTGTTTGCATAGCTATCAAAATTTACTCTTATTGGTAAAATAAATGCATAAATAAAAGTTTTGTTTACTCCTATTCTATATTTTCTTGACTACATATTTGGAACAAATTACTTCAATATTTTAAATTTTCAGCAAGTAAATACACCAAAAACAAACAGATTTTGATTTTACACGTATGTTTAAAATAATAATAAATAATAATAATCAGTTTATTATTATATTTATTAAATTTATTGTTTTTAATAATTTTGAAACACGTTATTTGAACACAAAAACAAATATTATCAATACGAAATTGCTCTAATTCTGAAATTTAAAGAAAATCATTTAATTTAATCAATACAATTGCATACTTTATATTTTGCATGGTACTAGGTTGAGCAAAAAGTTCTGGGAAATTTGTGAATGTTGCGTTGTATGAAAGTTGCGTTAAAAATTTCCCAGAACTTTTTGCTCAACCTAATAGTTAAAAAAAAAAAAAATAAATAAAATAATAATAATCCTTTATCAATGTTTGTTTTTTCTTTCGGTTTACCGTGCATTCTGCTTTAATCTCTAACGCGTAAGTCTGTTATTATCAGTATTATTTTTTTTAAATTTCTCTGAACAAGGAAAATAATTTTGAGGAACCTAATTCTTCTCAAACCGTCCTGTTTGAATTGCACCGCTGCTTTCAATGTTTTCAGAAGCATGGTCATCCTCATTTGCTTTCCTCAGTTAGTCTTTTCAGGCGGCATTTCGGAGCAAAGTTTGGCAATCCATTTAGCAGCATCGAAAACATTGATGTTTTTTGTCAGGTCGGTGTCTGAAGAACAATCATCAAAAGACGCAATAATCAACCGCAAACTGCAACAGATATCTTTTGTAGTAGGTTTCAGCATTTTAATAACTCATTGATCCATTGGTTGTGTCACTGCATTAGTATCTGCCGCAAGAAGTTGTAAATTTATATTCAACAGTTTGACGTCGGCATGACAAGGTGCATTATCGAGGAACAAATTTTATTTTTTAGTTTCTTCAATCATTCGTCTATTGAACTCCTTCAGTCACCCCTCCATTAAAACAATCTACAACCAATATTTTTTCTGAGATCTTCAAGTCACAAGCAGTTTAACAATATTTACATTCTTGAAACATAACGACATTTTCAATTTCCCAATCACTAACTTTTTTTTATAAACTGCCCTACAAATTCGCAGAAAGCAAAACTGTGACACGCTTGTTGGAGGTTTTAACTCAGCGGCATTAGCTTCATCTTTTTTTTACAAGTGACTTATTTGGCACACACGATAAAATAGTAGCCTCATTGCAATGATATATATCCTTCTCTTTATATCTTTCAATCAGTAGATGAAAGTTTCCTTTCCATTCCCGAATTTCATGCTGTGGGACACCTTTCGGGTGTCAGCAAGCATGCTTCATGGCGATGTTGTGTATATTATGGAAACTCATTAACCATTCACTGGAAGCTTTAAAATCCTTTTTACTTATTTTTTCGCAATGTAGTCCAGATGTGAGCAAAATTTTCACTCTAGCAATCGAAAAACATTCAAAAGTTAATGCATTAATGTCTTTATCTTTCACTGCATGTTTCCTCTTTCTACTGAATGTTTTCAACTCTTTCTTTTTAAGCATCATAAATTTGAGTTTTACCACAATTAAACCTAATACAAAAGATCTCCTACAAAATAATTATTTTTCTTTTAATTTGGTAACTTCGACTTTATCCTGCAGCGATGGAATATTGAGTTTAGATTTTGAAGCCACTTTTACGATGCACTTACTAATATCCTTAGACAAGATAAAACGACGAAGAACAAATAACCAATACAGTGATCGAGTTTTTTGAACATGCGATTTATTGGAATGAAGCATACGTCAATCGAATAGTTTTATGTTTTTGATAAAAAGGTTGGATCTTGAGTTGTAATAAACTGCTCGACGATGACGATCTTTCATTGATTGTCCTGACTCGAAAATCGGTTGAAAACTGAAATTCTGAAAGTCTTTACAGATAAATGAGAAATGCTATTCAATTTCTTAGTACTGCTGTAATGCCTGCAAATTTGAAGTTTACACTCAAACACACACACACAGACAAAATAACTTCAGGAATGAGACAGTAAGCTATCACTTTGAATTTGAGTAAAACCTTAAAGCATACATATATTGTACTTAGAAAATATTTATTTTTATAAATGGGCATCCTTCTAATAATAATAATTTTTACATGCAAATTTATATAGGAAAAATGATTATTTCATTTTTTAAATCCAAGAATTCCTTAAAATTTAAACAGTTTCTAGTTAAAAATAAACTTTTTTTAAAAAACTATTATGGAACTTAATTAAAATTCTCGGCATTGAGTATATGACGTAATGTATTTCAGTTTTAAAGTTTCATAAATGGAATGCTTTTCATGTTTAAAATATCATTTTTTCCGCCTTATGCAAAATTTTGGTTTTGGTGGGACCTTAAAAACATTTCCGTTTCCATGTTAGACAGATTCCGGCTTATGCAACAAGAATTAATGTTATTTTCTATGGGTTCGCCAGGACTTGAAAAATTTTCCTCGGTAGACAGATTTCCGGCTTCCACAGAGTCCACCTTAGACAGAATTTACTGCAATGAAGTAATTTGTTCCAAATATGTAGTCAAAGAAATATAGAATTGGGGTAAACAAGACTTTTATTTATGTATTTATATTACCAATCATATGCAACTTCACATCGGAATATTTGTATGTTATTTTACTTACAACTATTTCAACTTTCTAAGAATATTCTAATTTCTATACTCATAAATTTAGTTACTGATATGTATATATATTTTAAAGCACCCACTGACTATTATTATTTATTATTTTAAACATGGTATGTGTAAAATCAAAATCTGTTTGTTTTCGGTGTATTTACTTGCTGAAAATTTAAAATATTGAAGTAATTTGTTCCAAATATGTAGTCAAGAAAATATAGAATTGGAGTAAACAAGACTTTTATTTATGTATTTATTTTACCAATAACAGTAAATTTTGATAGCTATGCAAATAAGAATTTAAGAAATGTGTTTTAATGAAGCTGTTTAGCTAATTTAGTATAATATTTTCTTTGACTGTTTATAATATTATTCCAATTGCAATGCTTTAAAGAAGTTTAGCTTTTCTTTTTTTTTTTTTTTTTTCCCTGAAAAATTATTACAGCAACCACTGATTTTTTTTCTTTATTTGAAAGAACATGGTATATGGAGCATTTAAAAAAATATTAGGTTCAGGTTGGAAGATGTACTTTTATAGAATTGATTTTTGAAAATTTTCATAAAAAATATAGTAACTGTCAATAAAAATATTTTTTTAATTATATACAAAAGATTCAGCATTAAAACAGTATTTTTTTCTGAATTCCACATGGTAAGAACTATAAGTGGCAAAATTTTCAGCTTTCTATCTTAATTAGCAGCCGAGAAATAAAATTCAGCAGCTCAAAGCACACCCATAACTACCACTACAAGGCGACACATTTTTTTGCTGTACACCCACATTCAAGGTCATGTTAAAAAAATGTATAAGTCACATCAATTTAAAATTTCATGTGCTTTTCTAACTTTATTAGTATGGTGTTTTCTGAAAATTTTACACACATCAGAGATGGTGGGTTACATAGGCTGGGGTGATTTGGCATGGAATGACCCAGCCATCGCAGACACACACACAGAGAGACAGAGCGATTTGTTCTTTTGTTAGTATAGATAGTGGACACTTGTTAATGTATCTCCACTTAAGACGTTACTCCGGTTAATTTGAATGGTCAACTGAATATCGGATGGAGCAAAGCTTGTATGACCTCAGAAACAAGAAGCATCCGAGTGAACCAGGTTTTATTTCCCTTAGGCTGCAATCAAACATTTGTTGAAAACTATTTTGGCCAAAGCTGTTTGTGAGCTATTTGGCTTAGTGGTTAAAGCATCACCCTCATAACCTTAAGACTTTAAGTTGTGTCCTTGCTGATTTTTTAGAGTTTTGTTTTAGATCTTTATTTGAACGAATTGAAAGAATAATACAAAGATCAGTTGATCTTTATTATCAGGTTGTTTTGTAATATTTTATTGTCAATTAGAGAATTACATTAATTTTCAATTACAATTAAGTTAAACAAAGTTAAATTACAATTCAGTTAAACAAAGTTAAATTACAATTCAGTTAAACAAAGTTAAATTACAATTCAGTTAAACAAAGTTAAATTACAATTCAGTTAAAGTTAAATTACAATTCAGTTAAACAAAATTAAATTACAATTCAGTTAAACAAAATTAAATTACAATTCAGTTAAACAAAATTAAATTACAATTCAGTTAAACAAAATTAAATTACAATCAAGTTAAACAAAGTTAAATTACAATTAAGTTACACAAAGTTAAATTACAATTAAGTTAAACAAAGTTAAATTACAATTAAGTTAAACAAAGTTAAATTACAATTAAGTTAAACAAAGTTAAATTTTAATTTTTATAAAATAAATAAATTTTAATTTTTATAAAATAAAATAAAAATTTATTTTAAATAAATTTCTATTAAATTATTTTTTTTAATCCTGTAAGCTATTTTTTAATTAATTAGATGAGCATTTATTAAATTGCATTAATAATAACTTCTCAATTTTTTATGTTAGAATTTTAGTAACAGATAAATATCAAATTAGCAGGATAGAATTATTAAAGTTAAGTGTTTAACATTATGATTTCATGACAATTTCTCAGCAGTAAAATTGTTATACCATGAGAAATTTTACTACTTTTATAAATATTTATTTTCAATCATTTTATAAAAATTAATAAATTATTGATTATAAATTACAATATAAAAAATGTAAGAAATATAAATTAAATTTTATAAATGAACTATGCAATTAGTTAAAACAATTCTCCTATGTATAATTAATAGATATTTGATGGTAAATTACATGAAAAAAAATGCAATAAATACATTTTAATTTTTTAATAATTTATTTGTATAATAAACTTATTTTATTCCAAAATGTATTATTTATTTTATAAAACACAGTTTGATTTAGTAATTAGAAGGGTGATTTCGCATGGAGGTGAGCATAATTGTATTTTATACTAATCATGACCATAGTGAGCGGCAGCATTAAACTATATTATAGAGGCTTTGAGGGGAAAAACTCGAGTACTTCCAGTTTCTGAAGTTATACATGCTTTGCTCCATCCGATATTCTGTCGACCAATGTGGACAGTTTCTCTTTTCTTATCATACTCTTATTAATGGTAAGGACTAGGGATTGACCGAATACCGAATAGTTGATTCAGTATTCAGTAGTTCGGCATGTAAACCGAATATTCGGCTTCGGCCGAATACTTAAAAGTATTCGGCTGAATAATTGCAGTTAAGTACTTTTTTAGAAGTAGAAGAATTCTCTTTTACTTAGCAGTAGAATAGGCTAAACAATGAGTTTCAGTATTATGTGCATGAGTTCAGAGTTCAGCTACACTACAAAAAACAAGTCAAAGGCCATTTTTAATGAAAAAAAAAAAGTTTTTCCTTCCTAAAATTGCCTACATAGGTGTGAAATCAAAACAACTGTCTACAACAGAGAAAAAAAAAAGTAAGGAAGATGTGCATCTTTCCCTTATCATTAATTTTATTTACTTCTACATTAGTTTTTTTTTATTATTATTTTTATTTAAATTTATTTAATGTGTATATTCTTTAATATACACATCAAATAAGTATATCAGAGTTCATATCTGTATATGTAAGGTGTATATTAAAGAAAATACACACATCAAATAAGTATACCCCTATGCCTATCCTATAGCTTTTATAACCATTATATCAAAATCGCTCTAATTTCTTATCTTCATCACCACAATGTTAAAATATTAATCAAAATATAAATATTCTATCAATAATTTGACAGAAAATAGTTAAATGTACAAATTGATATACCTTTTTTTTGTATTTTGAGAACATTCCTATTCAATATGTTTATAATTAGACTTAGACAATCAGTAAATCAGCTTAATGACAACATTGTTTCTTTTTATTTGAATGAACTTTTTTTTTTTTGACAGTCCTTATCCTTAATAATACCCTGTATAGTTTAATACTTTCATAGGTTATTTTAGGTATTGACTAATGGTAAAATAATAAATAAGTGATGGGTTAATGAATTTGTGAGGGGAAAGAAGTCAATAATTTTTTTTATGTAATTAGATTTAAGAATAAAAATGTAACTGAATTAAATTATTGAGAATTTAATTTCAATTAAAGCTTATTAAAAAAGCTAATATATGCAAAATGCATATTAAAAAATTTCAAGTATTCGGTTGCCGAATACCGAAGCTTCGGTATTCGGCAAAATTGCTGCTTCGGTCAATCCCTAGTAAGGACATCGGTTAATGCGGGTGAAAAATGGCCTACCTTGGTAGTCCGCACTAACGCAGACCTGCCAACTGCTACGAAAAAATCATAGTTGCTATGATTTGGACCTATAAACTACTATGCTACGAAAGTCATTCTTAAACTAAGATTTTTTTGCAAAAAACACAAACGCGTTTTTTGTTTCTAGTTGAGATTTTTATCTCGCTCAACATATTTTTCAGGGGTGATTCTGTTCCAAAATTTCAAAGTATTCATTTCCGAAAGTTTTAAAAAATCTGGGCTGCAAAACAAACTTCTTAACATAGAACCCTCTTTATATGTATACGAACACGAACCATGAGTGATTTGTGTTTCTGTAAATATTTATACAAGGATTCCCTTCCTTAGAAACAGGGGTGACATTTTAAGAATTTCTGGAGGGGGGAGAGGTGGTTCTTTGAGGTTGCAAGGTTTGAAATAGTGTACAAAATCGCACGATTTGCATATGGAAAAGGAAAAGCCTGCATAATGAAAAATGCTGTGCAGTATTTCCCTCTCCAAATTCCTCCACAGACCTATGATTCTTTTGCAGGTATATTTTGAAACTTCTTGGAAGTCTGCAAATTTTTTTTTCTTTTATGGAATTTCCCCAAATTAATTCGTGAATCGATCGCGGAAAAAATTGAGAATTTCTTTAAATGATCGTGTAAAAATATCGGGTATTTCGTGAAAAGATCTCATAAACAAATAGTGGTTGCTGAATAAAATCGCTAATTTCATTAAGAGTTCAGAAAGAAATTGCAAATTTCGTCAAAAGATTGCACAAAAAATCACGAATTTCGATAAACTATCGAGGGAAAAGTATTGCAAATTTCGTCCAAAGGTCGCGGAAACGAGTAGTGAATTTTGTTAATTGGTCCCGAAAAGATATCGAAAATTTTGCTGATCTGTTGCGATAAACTATCACAAATTTCGACAAATGACCACGTAAAAAAAAAAATCAATTTCGTTAATTAGACACAGAAGAAAATAAATTTCTTCAAAGAATCGTGGTAAAAACGTGAATTTTGTTAAAATATTGCAGAAAGAAAACGCTAATTTCATCAAAAGATCAGTAAGAAAATGCTGATTTCATTGAAAGATCAGTAAGAAAACAAATTTCACTGAAAGATTGCATAAAGAAAACACCAATTTCGTCAAAGGATCGCGGTAAAACATGCGAATTTCGTCAAAAGTTCGTGGCAAAATGTGCAGATTTCAACAAAGAATCGTGATAGAAAAATGTGAATTATGATTGTGAGAAAAAAAAAAACTGAATATCCTGAAATGATCATGGGGGAAAAAAATCGCTACTTTTGTCAAAATTTACTGCACTGGGCTGAAAAATTGGATTAAGGCCCCTTTACAAATGTAAACAAAGCTTCAAAACGAGAAGAAACTCTAAAAATCGTAAAAAAAATTTCAGAGAAAAAATTACTTGTATATTGAGTTAAAAGACTGAAACCTTATTCCTTTTACGAATGTCAAAAGATGGCTGCGAAACGCAGAAAACCAACCAACCAACCTCCAGATTAATTTTAATTTTGTGTGCTACGATTTCTAATTTTCAAAGGTTGGCAGGTCTGCTAACGGGACTTCCCTGTTGTTTATTTATAACTTATTATTTTATATGGTATATCAAATCCCTTAATTTTTTTAGGATGATGGTTTAGATGATTTAGATATTGATGCAGAGGCAGCTCTCTTAGGTATGAGTGATGAAGAAATTGAAGACAGCCAGTCTCAAAATGGTCTGTATGCATATTCCTAAAATTAATCAGTATCTTGTTTTATTTTTCTTGCTAAAAAATCAGCCTTTTTTACTCTTCGATGTTTTTGTTTATTCTTTGCTTAAATGAATAAAAGTTAAAGAAATGTTAAATCAACTTTTTTTAAAAATGTGTCTAAAATAGAACATTACTCATATTTTGTAGTATTCAGGATTAAATGAACAAATGCTATTGCCATGCATTATTGCTCATTGAAATTCTGTTATTTATGTCAGTAGCCTATGTTATGTCTGTTTTTTAATTAATGTATTTATTTATTTATTTTTTTTTTTTTTGTAAAGGGATTTTTTATAAACATAAAAGCTATTTTTTGTTTTTTCATTTATTCTTAAGAATCTGTTTCATCTACTGTAATATTTACAGAGGTGGGGGATTTTTTGGAAATTTTACCACACAAGAATTTTCTCGTTCCAGCGAGTGTGGTGTACCATACACATACCTGCCAACTGCTACGAAAAAATCGTAGTTGCTACGATTCGAACCTGTAAACTACGATGCTACGAAAATTGGCTTCAAACTACGATTTTTTTTTTTTTCAAAAAATACAAACGCATTTTTTGTTTCTAGTTGCGATTTTTATCCCGCGCGGCATATTTTTCAGGAGTGATTTTGTTCAGAAATTTTCTAAATTTCAAAGTATTCATTTCTGAAAGTTTTAAAAAATTGGTCATTAGTCCAAAAATTCGGACATTAAAAAATGCTCATGGGGGGAGGGGGGGGGGGAATCTGGGCTGCAAAACAAACTTCTTAACATAAAACCCTCTTTATGTATCTTCTTAACCACCAGTGAATCGCGTTTCTGTAAATATTTATACAGGAATTCCCTTTCTCAGAAACAAAGGTGCCATTTTAAGAATTTCTCGAGGGGGGGGGGGGTGGAGGTGGTTCTTTGAGAGGCAAGGTTTGAAATAGTGTGCAAAATCGCACAATATGTGCACGGAAAAGGAAAGTCCTGCATAAGGAAAAATGCTGTCCAGTATTTTCCACTGCAAATTTTTTCACAGACCTATGACTCTTTTGTGAATATATTTTGAAATTTCTTGGAAGACCACAATTTTTATTTTTTATTTTATGGAATTTCCCCAAATTAATTCGTGAATCGATCGCGGAAAAAAATGATATTTTCTTCAAATGATCGTGTTAAAATATCGGGTATTTCGTCAAAGATCTCAGAAACAAATAGTGATTATCTTCAATTGGTCGCTGGATAAAATCGCTAATTTCGTTAAGAGTTCAGAAAGAAATTGCGAATTTCGTCAAAAGATATCGCAAAAAATCACAAATTTCGATAAACTATCGACGGAAAATATTGCAAATTTCTTCAAAAGGTCACGGAAACGAGTGGTGAATTTTGTTAGTTGGTCGCGAAAAGATATAAAAAATTTTGCCGATCGGTTGCGATAAACGATCGCGAATTTTGACAAATGAGCATGTAAAAAAAATCAATTTCGTCAATTGGTCGCAGAAGAAAATAAATTTTGTCAAAGGATCGTGGTAAAAACGTGAATTTTGTCAAAATATCGCTGAAAAAAAGAAAACGCGAATTTCGTCAAAAGATTAGTAAGAAAACGCAAATTTTACCAAAAGATCGCGGAAAGAAAACACTAATTTCGTCAAAGGATCGTGGTAAAAAACGCAAAACTTTTTCAAAGGATCACGGTAAAAAATGCAAATTTCGTCAAAAGTTCGTGGTAAAAACTTCGGATTTCAACAAAGAATAGTGATAGAAAAATGTTAATTACGATTGTGGGGGAAAAAAATTTGAATATCCTGAAATGATTGCGGGAAAAAAATTGCTAATTTCGTCAAAATTTACTGCACTGGTCTAAAAAACTGGAACCAGGCTCCAAAAAAAAAAAAAAAAAAAAAAAAAAAAAAAAAAAAAAAAACCCCGCTTCGAAACGAGAAGAAATTCAAAATTCTAAAAATCATATAAAAAATTTCAGAGGAAAAAATTTACTGTATTGTGTTCAAAGACTGAAACCTTATTTATTCTTTTCGTGAATGTCAAAAGATGGCTGCGAAACCCGAAAAACCAACCAACCTCCAGATTAATTTTAATTTTGTGTGCTACGATTTCTCATTTTCAAAGGTTGGCAGGTCTGCATACAGTAAAAAAAAAGTTTCCTCCATGCAGTTTCAGAAGTGTGCTGTCCTTGCCTGCTTTTTAGGCCTAAGAAGTTGCACCCTTCTTGTCTCTCATCCAGGAAATAACACCTTTCTTACTCTTTAGTAAAAGTCCCCTTACTGACTGTCTTTTGTACTAAAAAAATTACTTGCATAGAAAAAACTGACTCATTGTTGTCTTGAAAAAAGTGCCCTAACTTTTAAATATTAAAAGTACCCACATGTTATAAGGATTTAAAGTGTCCTTAAGAGTCTTAAAAAGTGTTGTGTTGTTTACTGTCAGAAGCATCCTACCCCTTTTTGAACCTGAAGGAAACTCTGATAAAAGAATTATGGTAAAGTTTACCGACTGCAAAAATAATCATTATTAAAATAATTTTCAGTGCACTAATTTTTGTAAAATTTCTGTATAAATATATATATATATATATATATATTAGGGTGGTTCAAAAACTTTTTTTTGAGCTAGAATCCAGGCCACCTCCTAATTTTTTTACTCATCAATAGTGTAATACCGGTAAATTTTTTAGCTTCTTACTCAAATTCTAAGAGGGTGCTCAATGACCCCACAATTTAACATTAGCAGAAGCATTGGAAATGCAACAATATTTTATACTTCAGAAATATTTTTAATTTTTGCCAGAAGTTTTTTAGAAGAAATTTAGTTTGTTATATATATATATTTATATTTAAATATTTCTGAATTATTTTATTTAGCAGTATTTCTGAGAATTATTTACATGAAGTTACAGACAACACCAAACCAAAACAATAATTGTACCAGCACTTTTTACAACCAAATGAAAACAATTTGTCAGTGAAACATTTAATTTTTCATGACAATTTTTATTTTGAATAATTATCTTATAGAATTTCATACTCTGCATCCGGCAGCAAACATCTGTCTGAAGTTGTTTACATTTAGATCATGGCTATTCCTGAGTGAAAGGTGACAAATGAAAATAATATTTAAAATACATTTTAATTATTTATTGCAAGAGTTTTTACTTTTAAATAAGTATCAAGAATTTTATTTGGGTTACATTACTTATATTAAATATTAATCTACTGTTATTGGATGCTAACATTATTCATGTTACAGTTAATAAGACAAACACTAAGCCTAATATGAAATAAAATAATCACAAAATTCGTGCATTAATGAACACCTTTTTAATTTTATGAAAAATATAGCCGTTCTTTTCTGTTTAAAGAAATTTCAAAGCTACAAATTTGCAATCACTCCGGTTTCAATTTGCCTTAGTAATGAAATTTTTCTGACTGGTCTGAGATCAGTCAACGAATTGACTAGATTGAAACAACTAACTATGACAAAACAAATCTTTCAGCGCGTTCTTTATCAGTTAAAAGAATCAAAATTAGTACAATATGTTAGTCATTTGACAGTTAAAGAATTAATGCAGATATGACAAAAATCTGAAATTCCTACAAAACAAAAAAAAAAAAAAAACACATCATTAAAAAATTAGAAAACATTTCTCATTGGCTTTTGTTGAAAAACAACAAAGGTCTTTTTCTACAGCCCAACGATAAGGAGTGGTTAGATATCTTGGACTATTTTCTTTGATATTGGTAAGGAAGGTGTTAAGGAAATAATAAGAATTAAAGAAGATTCTAATTTTTTTCAGGATCAAAGAACCAATTGTAAAATGTATATGGGTTTAAAAAATAAAGAGTTGCCGAAGAAAGTATGAACATTCTCTTCAGAGAATAAAAGAAGAATGAAGCATTAGAGCCTCTTTACCTAACAGCTACCATCTGTTCATCCAATTTTTGTCTAAATAGTTTAACGGAAAATTCTAAGACTTCAGACGATGAATTTATTCCAACACAGTTAAAGATCTTGAAAATTATCTAGCAACAGACAAAGAGATTGCGCTTTCTGCTAGAAAAGCGATGGGACATCACATGTCTTGAGTGTTCTGATGACTTCATAAGACTTTCTATCTCTTCTGACAGAATCTAAATGGAAGAAAATACCTAGTTGTACAGCGATTTACAGCTATGCAAGCCCTTAAAAAGCGTTATGTAAGATGAGAACTTGAGATTTTAAAAGAAGATGGTGTACGACTGTCAGAACTTGCAACAAGAACAACAGAACTCCAGAACAGAAAAATTTACAAGTAGTGAATTGAATGTATGACAGTGCAGAACGAGGGGTTAAGCATAATGGAGATTTCAATAAAATCATAACAAATGATAAAGATGAAAAGCAATTCTTACTGCAGGTCATAGAAGCAAACAGAAAATGCATTCCATCAGAAACAATGAAAAAATCAATTTTAGACTCTATTTTGTATTATTAAAGACCAAATATGATTACATTTCTATTTTTTATTTCTATATTGTTTTATTATTTTCTAAGAAATTAATTTTGGAGGTCTTTATTTTCTTTTAAACACTAGGGGGCTCGGCCGCCTACGAGCTACGCTCGCCAACCCCCGTTCAGACACCGCAGTCTCTAAAAGCATGCTAATTTGATCGGCTTTATAAAGATTTGGAAAGATTGAATTATAATTTAAAAAACAGTAGCAATCTGCCTATAAATGGGTTTCTATTCATTTCTCTTCGATTGGGGAATTTTAAGGAAAAATCAGCTGCTGTTGAAAGATACAATGGCTGTTGTCGTCTTTGATTAAATTAAAATCAATTAAACATTTCAAAATAAGCTAATATAATAAGGAAATCTGCATCAAAATGCAAATATATTTTACAAATACCAATGCCTTCTTTTGACGGAAATGACACAGAAGGTTAACGAATCTTAACTAAACCATTTAAGCAATTTCTTTATTTTCTGCTTCACAGATCATTCTTCACTCTTTCAAATCATATTTTTTGTTGATGAAACTTCATTTTCAGATTGTAATCATTTTTATTTTTATTAAATTACTAAATAGTCGCTCAAAAGCAGTCTAAACGCGTTCAATAAAATTAATCTTAGTAATATAATCTCAAAATATCAAATTAATGTCTCGCACAATTTTTAAATTTAAACTGTTTTGCAATATTACTTTTTGTTCATTTTACGTAATAAGTGTAATGTGACGTAATTTCTCCTATTTAAGACTTCTAACGCATGTTAATGATTTTATTATTTTACAATATCCTTTCTTTTTTAAAACTAGGGGGCTCGGCCCCCTACGAGCTACGCTCGCCAACCCCCATCCAGACACCATAGACTCTAAATGCACGCTAATTTGATCGGCTTTCAAAAGATTTCGAAATATTGAATTATAATTTAAAAAACAGTGGCGATCTCTCTATAAACGGATTTCTATTCATTTCTCTTTGATTGGGGAATTTTAACGCCAAATCCGTTGCGGTACTACTTGATTATCCCGTCGACCAATTTCGCCAAATTATACAAATTGGCATAATTTTTATTTTAAATAACGAAAAAACAAATAAATTAGTACAACATTAATAAAAATACAAATAAAACGTCGAAATAAAAATAACTTGATGACGTAGACACGTGTAACAACATTTCAAAATAAGCTAATATAAAAGGAATTAAGTAAACAGTCTTTGTCTCCTGGTATTTTTTAACAAAGTGAAAAGAAAGTTCTTTTAAATGAGACATTTTAAATTAATCGTTTTTAATGTGACGTAATTTTTACCAAGCTATTCTTTCTCTTTTAAATATTCACATGAAAATACTTTTGTTAGAAATGAAATATTATTTGCGCTTTCCTAACAAAAATAGTTGAAAAATATCCTCTTAAAATATCAAATAAATGTCTAGCGCAATTTCCAAATTTAAACCGTTTTGCAATATTATTTTGTGTTCATTTTATGTAATAACTGTAATGTGACGTAAATATGACGTAATTTCTCCTATTTAAGATTTCTAACGCATGTTAATAAATTTATTGTTTTACAAATTCCTTTCTCTCTTAAAATTCATGTGTAACTATAGCTTTTATGACGTAATTTTTAATAAGTTCCTGCTTTTTGTACATAATTATTTAATTCTAATTCCAAATGTTTTTTTCTGTTTATAATAGTCACGTGTATAAATTAATACCATTTTCTAAAATAAGTAAAAAATACCTACGAAATGCTGAAAATTTGAATTTAAAATAGAAATAAATCCTCAAAAAATGAGTCAAATTAAAAAAATGAATGCAGTCTGCACACCGGGAAATTCTAACGTATAAAATGATCTAAGAATGAATTAATTCCCATGTATAGCTTTTGCTCCTATAAAACTTTTTTAATGGAACGATTTTGTCCAACTTTAGCATTAAATATCTCTTTAAATAATTATTCGATTTGAAAACTGCCTGCATCAGTGTGTTTATCAAACATTTCTATATAATACCGCCGATTTTCATGTTTTTGTATGCAGTATTTTTCTTAATATTAACGAAGAAAGACCTCCGGTCACAAAAAATTCAAAACCGGCGGTTGCGGTGACAGCGTAAGTTACTTTTTTTTTTAGAATAGAGAGAAATATAAAGAAAAGTTGGAATACACTAGAAGAGAAATATAAAGAAAGAATGGAATACACTAACTTATGATGATAGTGGGTGTTGAGCACCCTCTTGCAGTTTGAAATATGAAGTTCAAATTACTATACATAAGTCTAAAAAAATTGTGGGGTGGCCTGGTATATATATTTATTTTTTTACATAGACGGCTGAACCAACCTAATATATATATTATACAACAGCAGAGGAAAGTTATATTGGTGGTGGTGGGGGGGGGGGGGGGGGGCGCAATCTGCATTTTTTCTGCGATTCTTTAACGAAATTTTCGTTTCTTTATGCAATTCTTTGAAGACATTTGCTTTTTTTCGCAATCCTTTGGCGAAATTTTTGTTTTTTGCAATCCCTTGACCAAATGAGCGTTTTTTCGCGATTCTTTCATGAAATTTGTACTTTTTCACAATCCTTTGATGAAATTTGTGTTTTTCTGCAATCCTTTGACGAATTTGGTGTTTTTTCTGTGAACGATTGATGAGATTGATTTTTTTCTGTGTGCGTGTTTTTTGCAGAAAATCGTAGTTTTACTTATTTTCATAACATCGTAGTTTTTACTCCAAATCGTAGAAACTGCGATTTTTTTTTTGTCTTAGCTGTTGGCAGGTCTGAGATAAACACTACCTTCATTGTTCAGATGATTTAAAAAATATCTCTTTCAAAAAAAAAAAAAAAAAAAGTTTTATAAACCTTTTTTTTATATATATTTTTGTCGATTTATGATTTTGATGAGGATTCTGACAGATAATTTTGATCAAAATTATTTGTGATCAATGTGTTGAGTTCATATTATATTGACCTCTTCGCCAAAGCCTGTTGCTATGACAACATAAATGATTTTGTCTTTCCCCTTGTTCAAAGGAAGTAATTTTATCTTGTACAGCAGCCTTTTATTTTTATTTTTTAGTTGTTTGATGATGTAAAAATATGATAGTTATGATTTTCGTGCCGCTTTAAAAAAAATAAATGACTTTAATTTTGTTATAATGGTCCACAGTCTGAATTTCTGTCATTATACTTGGGCTTATTTTTTTTCTTGGCAGATTCTGACTGGCCAGGTCTTATTTTATTTTCATTCATCTGAGGTTGGACCCAGGCTAGAGCTTAATTTTTCTAGGCAAATTCAATAGCACCAGGTCTAGCCAATGCTTACAGGTTTGCTAGTAATAAATAGTTTAGCCCAACAATTCTTAAATTTTTAATTACCACTTTTCATATTTCTTCTGCCTTCAATGAACCCCAGAATTTAAGATGGAAATTACTGATTTTAGGATATTGAATGCCGAATACATAGAGATATATAATCATACTGAATTTTATGAATTATCATATTTTTAGTTTTCATTTTACTTGCAAGATTTCTCTTGGCCTCTAGATAAGTAAAAGAAAAATTATGTTGAATGCAAGACCTTAGTGTGAATCTGTTCACGTCCATTATACCACAATTTAAAAGCACAGTTTCCCAGCATTTAAAATAAAGACAGGGCAAACAGGGTAGGAAAAAGGTACTTTTCAGATTCTTATAGGCACTTTTAGGTAGATTTCGTATGAAATACTACCTATCCCAGGGGCAGAAACTTATGATTGTGTCTGCGACAGCAATTTAAGAGAAAGAAAATTGTCTGCGGGAGTAGCATGTTTCAATTTTCTTATGTACATTACAAACATTGAAATACATGGGGTTCTTACTGATTAACATTATAAAAATACAACTTCATTTCAATTATTTTTAATACAACCTAATTAAGATAAACAAAACTAATATTTTACAAAAAAATTAAATAGTAATAAATGTAAAGTGTCTCTGTAAGCTTGAATCTAAACCTATTTAAAATTATAGTGAAGCTTTTTTTCACATGACGAATGGGCGAAGTTTTTTCTTTTTCAATCAGCTGAAGAATTTCACATTTTTTTTTGTCTTTTTTGATTAACTGTAGAATTTCGCGAGTTTTCCTCCAACCGAATGATAAATTTTATAATTTCCTTAATAGACAAATTTTGCGATTTTTCTATGACTGACGAAAAGCCTGTTTTTTTCGCGATACTTTATCGAAATTCACGTTCTCTCCATCATCCTTTAATGAAATTCATGTTTCTTTCGCGATCATTTGAAGAAAGTTGCGTTTATCCCGCGGTCTTTTGATAAAAATTCTGTTTTTCTCGCAGTCCTTTGACGAAAATCGCGTTTTATAGCGATCCTTTGACTAAATTTACGATTTATCGTGTTTCTTTGACAAAATTCACGTTTTTTCTGCGATTCTTTGACTAAATTCTACTTTTACATGTGATCCTTTGACGAAATTTTCTTTTTTTGCGATCATTTAATGAAATTCGCTTTTTTCGTAATCCTTTGACAAAATTCGCATTTTTTCCAAGATCCTTTGATGAAATTTGTGTTTTTCACAGTTATTTTTACAAAATTTGCGTTTCTTTGCGATTCTCCGACGAAATTTTTTTTTTTTTATTCACGATCCTTTGACGAAATTTGCGATCTTTTGCAAAAATTTGCGTTTTTTTGCGATTCTTTAACAAAATTAGCGAGTTTTATCGTAATTCTTCGTCAAAATTCGCGTTTTACCGTGATTCATTGACTAAATTTGCGCTTTTTTCGCGATTCTTAGAAAAAAATCACGTTTTTTCCGCGATTCTTTGACTAAATTCGAATTGTTTTTGTGATCCTTTGTCGAAAATTTCGGGTTTTTTTTTTTGCAATCATTTGACGAAATTCGTGTTTTTTCGCGATCCTTTCATGAAATTCGCGTTTCTTTTAGAGAATTTGCGCTTTTTCGTGATTCTTTGACGAACTTCGTGCTTTTTTCGAAATTCCCTGACAAAATAAGTATTTCATTCGCAATGCTTTTACAAAAATCGCATTTTTTTGCGATTTTCTTACGAAGTTTGTGTTTTTTTTTTTTTCGTGATTCTTTGACGAAATGTATTTTTATCACGATACTTTGAGAAAATTCGCGTTCTATTTTTCGGGATCTTTTTACGAAATGTGCATTTAAACGATTCTCTTACGAAATTTATGTTTTTTCACGATTCTTTGACGAAATTTCCATTTTTCCGCGATGTTTTGACGAAATTGAGGATTTTTTTCTGCAAACGATTTTTTTGGTACCATTTGTCGAAATTCAAGATATTTTTTTTAGTCTGCAGATGCTCTAAAAAGTCTGCGACGTCCGTCGCAGCGTCGCATACATTCTGCCACGGGGCTACCTATTGGCGTCGTTCCTATGTTGGAATTTCTGAAAAATTTTTGCAGATCTACACAGATCATGACCCCTAGAACACAAAACCACTCTCAGTAAAAAACTTTATATATCTATCTATCTATATATATCACTTTCTTCTGGACACGATAACTTCCACAATTCTGCGCAAATCTCTTCCAAACTGATACATAAAATCAAGGTGCATAAAATCTCGGCCAAGTTCGTTAATGGGCAAAATCGGGCCAAGGGACTGGAAATAGGGAGGGGTTTTGTTTAAATAGAAAAACCCTCATAACTTCTTAAATTTTGTACATATCAAATCAGTTTAAAGTTTTTATTACTCCTAAAAATAGGGCCAAAAACTTATGCATCACAGATTTTTGATAAAATTAAAAATGGGCTCAAGGGGTGCAAAAAATAGGGTTTTTGGGAGAAGAAAATTTGTAACTTCATCAATTCTCAAGATATCAAATTCAATTAATTTTATTATACATCTCCTTAATATTATCTACAACTTTTATATTCACAAGTTTTTGATAGGACAAATTCGTACCGCAAAAAAAATTAAAAACAAAAACAAAAAAAGGGGGGTGAAGAAGAAAAATTTCCATAACTCCTTCAATTCACAAGATATAAAATCCCCCTGAATTTATCATATATCTTTTTAATATTGTCTTCAACATTTATATAGATAAGTTTTTGATAGGACCAATTCTTGCAGCAAAAACAAATTAAAAAATACATAGCGGTTGAAGAAAAAAATCATCTTATTAAGGGTGTATTCAAATCCAAACTGCTTATTTTCTGACTCATTTTTAAATTCATTTTTGCTCTCAAACGCATCCAATTGATAGATTCTCTTCTTCAGAAACTATATAATGTACCGTAATGATAGATTTTTTTTTATAGAAGCAGAATATATTTCAAAAAATGATGTCAAAGTGGACATTTTGAACAGAAATTCCCGAAGCAATTGTGTTAGAAAAGAAAAATATTGCCCTACTGAGAAAATAATTGTTTATTATTAAAGTTTCAATTAATTGAAAGAAAAACAAAAACACATGCCGCTTATAAATCTTTTCAAAAATCACGTCAACAAGTTTCGTTTTTTTTTCTATTAAAAATGAATCTGAAAATATGCCAGAAAATTTCGAGTTGTTGAGCATGGAAAAGTATATATATTTTTTTAACACCGCCTAAAAATGTTCCCCAATTTTATGTGTGATTTATTTATTGTTTGCCGGAGGTAATTCTGTTCCGAATTTTCCGAAATTTTAAGGCATTCGGTTCCGAAAATTAAAAAAAATTGGCCATCAGTCCGAAAATTCAGATATAAAAAATATCACTGAAATATATTGCGGATTTCAACAAATGGTCGCTGAAAATAAAGCAATTCCGTCAATCGTTCGCAGAAAAAATAACCAATTTTGCCAAAGCATCACGGAAAAAATGCGAATTTCTTTAAAGAATCGTGGAAAAAAATAATTTTGTCAAAGAATCGCAGGAAAAAAAAACTAATTTCGTCAAAGGACCGCGGAAAAAAACGCGAATTTCTTTAAAGAATTGTGAAAAAAAAAAAATTGTCAAAGAATCGCAGAAAAAGCGCAAATTATGTCAAAGAAGCGCAGGAAAAAAACGAATTTCGTAAAAGCATAGCGGAAAAAGCGCAAATTTTGTCAAAGAATCGCAGAAAAAAACACAAATTTCATAAAAGAATCGCTGGAAAAAAACTACTTTCATCAAAGGATCGTGAAAGAAAAACGAATTTCGTAAAAGGGACGTGCAAAAAGCGCGCATTTCGTTAAAGGATCGGGAAAAAACAAATTTCGTTCTCAGCCGAAATTTGTTTCGTATAAAGTATATATATAGATATTATTTTCTTTTATTCTTATAGATAAAGTATAACGTATGAGTATAAATAAGTTTCGTTATAGGCCACAGAAAAAAAGCGAATTTCGTCAAAAAAATTGCAGAAAAAGCAAATTTCGTCCAAAAAGCGCAGGAAAAAACGAATTTCTTAAAAGCATAGCAGAAAAAGCACGAATTTTGTCAAAAGATCGCGAAAAAAATGTAAATTTCGTCAAAGAACCACCGAAAAAAAACTAATTTCGTCAAAGGATCATGAAAAAAAACGAGAATTTGTCAAAACGCCGCGAAAAAAAGAGTGAATTGCGTCAAAACACCACGAAAAAATATGTGAATTTCGCCAAAAGATCGTGAAAAAAGTGCAAATTTCGTCAATGGTTCGTGGGAAAGAAACTCATTTCGTCAAAGGATAGGAGAAAAAAAACGCATTTTGTCAAAGAATCGCGACGCGAATTTCGTCAAAAAATCGCAGAAAAACGGAAATTTCGCCAAATGATCGCGGAAAAAAAACGAGAATTTCGTCAAAGGGCCGCAATACAAATTCATTGGTCTCTTTAATGATGATACCTATGAATGAACCTCTCCTTACAAAATGTGATTCAGTGGTTTCAGAAGCAATGTCCATTATTTCTGTGAACAGAGTGATTGGCATTTTGTGAGAAAAGATCACAATATTAAGGATTGGGCTGTTTCTAAATCAATTGTCAAAATAACTGATAAGAATTCACCCCTTTCTAGTCATGGATTTTTAGCTTTATTATTTTTTTAACCATCATAATTATTCTGTAATATTAATTAATTTTTTATTTAAATGGTAACTATTTCAAAACTGCTGTTTTTAATTCATACTGTCAAAGTAATATAACACGTTATTTTATTAAACATTAAATTAATTTGCAGAAAGTTTTTGACCCAATATTTATGTGCGCAGAAAGTTTTTGGTTTTATACAAGTCTGGCCTTAACATGATTCTGATAAAACCAGCTATTATTTAAAAATGAAATAAAAACTCGTCAAAAGCGGCCAGATAAAACTGTTAAATTAGATTTATATCTAATCATGATTTAGTTTTTGTTGGAGCAATTAATATACTTCGAAATCTACCTCTGCCTGTAGGCCGGGCCGGCAGGGATTTTTTTTAGAATCTTATGAGCACTTTTTTATTTTTAAAGGCAACTTTAATACAGTAAACTCTGTCTAAGGCGGAAGCGATCGGGACCAAGAAAACTTTCCGCAGTAGACAATATTCCGCCTTAGACAAATTCTACTCTATGTCTATGGATTCACAGGGACTTGAAAATCTTTCCGAGTTAGACAGATTTCCGTCTTACACAGAGTCCGCCTTACAGAGAGTTTACTGTATTTAAAAATCAGGGAACTCTTTTCAAGACACAATGAGTCACTATTTGCAATGTAAGCAAATTATGTAGATTTCGTATGAAATACTACCTATTGGCGTCGTTCCTATGTTGGAATTTCTGAAAAAATTTTGCAGATCTACACCGATCATGACCCCTAGAGCCCAAAACCACCCTCAGTAAAAAACTTTATATATATATGTATGTATGTATGTATCTATCTATATATATCACTTTCTTCTGGACACGATAACTTCCACAATTCTGCACCAATCTCTTCCAAACTGATACATAAAATCAAGGGGCATAAAATCTCGGTCGAGTTCGTTAATGAGCAAAATCGGACCAACAGGATGGAAATAGGGAGGGGTTTTGTGAAAACCGAAAAAACCCCATAACTTCTTAAATTTTGTACATATCGAATCAGTTTAAAGTTTTTATTACTTCTAAAAATAGGGCCAAAAATTTATGTATCACAGATTTTTGATAAAGTTAAAAATGGGTTCAAGGGGCGCAAAAAATAGGGTTTTTGGGAGAAAAAAATTCATAACTTCGTCAATTCTCAAGATGTCAAATCCAATTAATTTTATCATGAATCTCCTTAACATTATCTACAACTTTTATATTCACAAGTTTTTGATAGGACCAATTCGTACCGAAAAAAAAAATTAAAAACAAAAAAGGGGGGTTGAAGAAGAAAAATTTCCATAACTCCGTCAATTCACAAGATATAAAATCCCCATGAATTTATCATATATCTTCTTAATATAGTCTACAACATCTATATAGACAAGTTTTGGATAGGACCAATTCTTACAGCAAAAACAAATTAAAAATACATAGCGGTTGAAGAAAAAAATCATCTAAGTAAGGGTGTATTCAAATCCAAACTGCTTATTTTCTGACTCATTTTACAATTCATTTTTACTCTCAAAGGCTTCCAATTGGTACCTTTTCTTACTCAGAAACTATATAATGTACCGTAATGGTCAATTTTTTGATGGAGGCAGAATATATTTTAAAACATGCTGTCAAAGTGGGCCTTTTGAACCAAATTTCCCGAAGCGGATTGTGATGGAAAAATCATCGTATTAAGGGAGTATTCAAATCCAAACTGCTTATTTTCTGACTCATTTTTAAATTCATTTTTGCTCTCAAACGCATCCAATTGGTAGATTCGCTTATTCAGAAACTATATAATGTATCGTAATGATCAATTTTTTGACAGGGGCAGAATATATTTCAAAAAATGATGTCAAAGTGGGCATTTTGAACGGAATTTCCCAAAGCGATTGTGTTAGAAACGAAAAATATTGTTTTACTGAGAAAATAATTGTTTATGTATCAAGTTTTAATTAATTGAACGAAAATTAAAAACACAGGGCGCTTATAAATCTCTTCAAAAATCTCATCAACAAGTTTCATGTTTTTCCTATTAAAAATGAATCTGGAGTTATGCCAGAAAATTTCGAGTTGTTGAGCATGGAAATGTATTTTTTTGAATACCGCCCTAACAAGATTCTGATAAAACCAGTTATTATATAAAAATGAAATAAAAACTCGGCAAAAGCGGCCAGATAAAATTGTTAAAGTGGGTTTATCTCTAATCATGATTTGGTTTTTGTTTGTGAAATTAGTATACTTAACTTCGAAATCTACCTCTGCCTGTAGGTCGGGCCGGCAGGGATTTTTTTTTCAATACAAAAGATTGTAAGGTCACAAATTTTTTAACTAAAGATCAAGAACGGTGCAATTTTTTTGAATGAAGTGCAAGAAGAGTGCTATTTTTTGGATGAAGGGCAAGAAGAGTGCTATTTCTTGATTTCAAGGGCAGGCAGAGTGAAACACCATCCTGAAACTGTGTGGGGGAAACTCTAACATATACATATGCAAACAGATCTAAGGCGTTAGTGGCATATGTAGGGTGGGGTGACACCCGGGGCTGATATAAATGGTGTCACCACCATCCACCTTCCCCCACCTTACATTTCATATTTTTGAAATGAAATACCAACATTGGAGAAATTTGGATGTACCCCAGTGTCTTCAGCATCAGGGAAAACATAAAACTCAACCAATCTTGGACTTTTCCGAGAATTTTACTTCATATTCATATGTTTCATCTGCTTCAATAGCCATAGTTTGCCACTAAATTCTTTGTGTTTTTTCCCAAATATTGGACGTTCAATCATGCATCTACAGATGCATCTTTTTTTTACTTCGGGGATATCTTCCACACATTAAGTTAAATGTCTTCATTTGTTACAACTTCATCTGCTATTGCTTGGACATGCTTATGTTTCAGCTTTGAAGTTTATTCTAAGATTATTTGGAGGTGTGGCAGATTGATAGGTGTCGAGAAAGCAAGGATGTGTCAAAGCCACACTGCTCTTATTTTTCTCGACAATTCTGATTCTATTTCCCAATTCTTTCGACCATCTCTTCTTAAAATTTCAAATCCTATCAGCACCTGATATGCAATCTAGAAAAGGAATATTTCTAGAAGTGGGCAATAATTTAACTAAATTATATACAACGAATTTCAAGTCTTTCTGATCTTAAGAATAATGCACTGGGGCCGAAACTAGCCTTTTTTTTGCATCTGGAACAAACATATATTTTGCACTCTCCTCCCCTCAGCAAAATATATTTACAAAGAAAATGTTACTAATTTTCTAATAGCCGACTTATTTTTAAATTTAAACTACGTAATACTGACGTAAATACATGTAATACTACATAATCTGCTTTGTTAAATATTGATTCATTAAAATCTTGAAAATGGAATCGAAAAAAAAATCTGCTTTATACAGGATCCTTATGCCATATCATCCTTAGATTCTTCTATGCTTTGGCATACCCCAGTCAGGATAATTTTAATAATACCGTGCTAAACATTGACTTGAAAAATCATCAAACAAAATCTTCATTTGGTGCCCAGGGCACATGCCCTTTCTGCCCCCCCCCCCCCCCTTAGTTTCGGCCCTGTATGTGCATTATATAAACATTTTACAGTATTTTTAAAACTAATTCTATTCTAATTCCGGTAAAATAAAGAATTTTATTCAGAAAAGTTCTATATAACACCTTAAAAATACTACAAACGTTAAGCCTAACACTATACCCATTTTACCCCATTTATAAGATTTAAGATAAAACAATAAAAACAAAAGACATTTTCTTGTTTGCAATTTGGAAAAGTATTAGAAGTGCTCAATGAACAAAATGAGGTCAAATAAATGAGTTTATATCGGATATTATGAGGTGCAGGAAGAAGTTTATTCAGACCATATGTGGCATGAAATTGTCCTCAAATGGTTTTACTGTTGCCACTCAAATAGAAAAAATTATAAAAACAAAAATAAAGTAGGAGAAGAAAGCTTAAACTTCAAGCAATCATACATAATTTTGAAAACTATAAATATCTTTAAAAAGTTTTAAAAAATTAAACAATATTTTTTGACTACCCATTTTACCCCACTACTCATTTTACCCCACCTGACCCTATGATTTTAAAACACAATTTCAATTGGGATGAAAGATAAGTATGTTCTTTCATTTCATGTATTTAAAAAATTGAGAGATGCAGAATTAATATTTATAGGGAGCTCGAAACTGTTAGACATTTGTCGGAAAAAAAAATTGGCATAACAGTTTATGCGCAGGATTACATTACAAAATAAATATTGCAACTACAGGGCTTGAAATTCAATTTTTGCTAGGAGGGGAGTCTCCCTACCAACATTTATAAATGGAGGGGAATTGAGCTATTTGGGAGGGAGAAAAAAAATCTTTAAAACCCACTGTTATTTTATGTGTTATTTAAAGAATTACATTAATACAGATATGACAAAATACCATTGAAGCAATTTAAATCAACAACTCAGAATAATTATGTAAAATGTTTTTTATTTAAACAAGGAAGAAAGTCAAGCTTTTATATAGTCTATTTTTCAACTTTCAACCAAATGTTATGAGTCTTTAATAATGGAGTTTTTTAATGAAATTCTGAATTTAGATTTTAATTTGATTTTGGGCCATGAATCCTCCTTCACATGGTAAAACTTGTGACAGACAGCACAAGCACAACATTTATAACTTTGGAAATTATTGGAAACATATGGTTATGTTCTCTTAAAAAAATTTCAGAAAACTTTGCAATATCTGACGTGCTTTCATTCTTAACTACTTGCATGTACAATGTATATTCGGTGATGACATCATCAGTATCCATTTCTGAACAAAATTGTTTTATTATCTATATTATAAAGGACAAACATATCTGTGCGTAACGCATGCGTCATTTTGCGAATGACAACACTTTGAAATTTGAAATGAAATTTTGGTTTTGCAATTTTCTCTACTGCAAATTTTTAAACTTCTAAACATAGCACATTTTAAATTTTTACGCCGTCGTATAAGGAAAAAAATGCTCTTTAAAATGCAATTTGTTTGAAAGCTGTATCTTAATTTATTTTTGAGATATTAATTTTTTTGTAGTTTTTAATACCATTTTTCTTATTGTGGCAGCGAAAGTACCTTATTTCTATTGAAAGTCATTGAAAGTAAACGGAAAATAGGAGATACTGTATCTTTTTGTTGCCGTTTTCTCATAAAACCTGAAAAAAATAGTTGAAATTAAAATATGGGCTATGTCAAGAATATTGTCTGTTATTCCGTGATAATGACGTCATATGCACACTTTTCCACAGACGAAGTTTAAGACTGGGTTGTGAAAGTGGATCGCTTTAGCCGATGCAAATGACGTCATTTTATAAAAAAACGTGTATTTTAATTCTTAAACCTGAATTATGTTTTGTAGAAGTGCGTCATTTTCATAGCCCAGCTGCTTTGAAATTATTCACATGTGAAAATGCTTCACTTTTGAAAATAATGTTATTGAAATCACACACTGATAAAACGCGATGTTTTACAAAAATTTAGAGTGTCGTTATAAAAGAGAGGTGACATGCAAATAATAGCGATTTATATTACAGAAATTGATGATTCTCACCTGCATGGATTTGCTTCGCCGAGTTAGACAAGCAAACAAATAATTCGTGGTTTAAAATAATATCGTGTTCCTGAAGTTTTTGTCGAAAATTCTCTCGAATAATAAAATTTTAATGCTATTCTTTAGGACATTCTACTATAATTTTATCAAAATAACAAAATTTGCTTAATTTAATTTTCCCTGATTTTATATAATCTATATATTTAAAACACAAGTGTGTTTTTTAGTCATCTGCCCTGATCTTTCTGCTAAACCAATTTTAGTAATATATTTTCTTTTAAACTGAAAGCTCTTCCTTTGTAGATGTAATCGCACTATCTGTTTTTTTAAATATACCCACTTTCATATTTTAATTTTAAAAGCATTTTATGAAATTTCTTCAAAAGGATGAAAATTAAGTAGCTTTCATTGTTGCAGACAAGAGAGAAATTATTTTTAACTTTATTATTTCTATTTTCTGATAAAAATTCAAAATTGTTGTATAGGGTTTAATGGCACAAAATCCCATTATGAGCAGAATATTATATTAGGGGCATAATAATGGAAAATAACACACTGCTTTTGAAATCACGCATTTTTCCTCATAAATTTTCTATATTGCTTTTCCTTCTGCATGTGGACTGATACTAAGTTTTGGACGCTAGGCGAAATGTTTATATAAGTGAAATGAAGTGATATTTAAAAGAAAACCATCATTTTCTTAGATAAAACTAAGTATTTTAACACAAATGAGTCTAAAAAACATAAATTACGGAAATTTTTACTCTCCGGAATTGAGATTAGAATCTCAAGTAAAGAGTGCGTCTGTTGATACAATAGATGTTGCTGAGAATCCTGACTTCAAGTTTTGAGTTAAAATGATTTTTAAATGATCAAACAAAATACAAATTTTTTAAAAATGATGAATATGGATATGAGACGTGCATATGCAAATTTTGAGAAGGTGAAAATTGCTGTTTTTCATTCCGGAATACCAAGCATAATAGCCTCAATTGATGACCACATCCTAATAACTGATCTTTATTATATTTTACTGATTAAATGTCTATATTATAAAGAAGAAACTTATCTGTGCGGAACTCTGACGTTATTTTGCGAATGGCAACACTTCATGATCAAATTTCGGTCTTGAAATTTTCGCTACTGCAATTTTTTAATCTTCTGACCATCGTACATTTTCAATTTTCTTCGCATAGGGATAAAAATTTACTTTCAAATGCAATTTGTTTAAAAACTGTCTACATTGACTAATGCATTATATTTTCTAAAATAATTTTTAAGCATGATTTTTTTTTAAAAGTTTATCTTATCACGTGCCGGTTTCAATACATAATAATAATAAACATTTTGCACATAGAGCAACAAAAATTTTTCAGCATTTGTTTCTGACTATTTTTGCATAACGAAATTAATATTTTCTTTATAAACAATTAAAAGAATAATATTAGAAAAACCACCTATCTAACATTTTTGTGAAAGGCAAATTAATGAAATTAATACTTCTTTTATAAACAAATAAAAGAATAATATTGAAAAAACACATCTAACATTTGTAATCGTACAATTTAAATTTTTAGATCATCAAATAGGATTTTTTTTTTTCAAATGGAATTTGTTTGCAAAGGTCATCTCAGTTTGCTGATTGTCTATGGTTTTAAAAACAATTTTAAAGCATGAAATGTTTTTTAGTTTATCTATATTGTGCGGAGCTCGATTACGAAAGATTAAACCGTTTGTCCTTAAAACAAAATAAAGAATTCATCATTTTCTTAAGGCTAATATCCATTAAAAAACTTCCCTATGAATAAATAAATAGAATAATGTAAATAAAACACAAATTTACCAGACATGTATAAGTCCTGAAAATATCAGAATATAAAAGGACGCCATAAGTAGCAAAATCTTGGCAAATAACTCTTAGCATGCGGCTAATAAGAAAATATCATTTTTGATAAATTTAAAAAAATTATTTGATTGTATAATTCGTATTTTACATATTGAAAAAGCTTTTTTAATGTAAGTGGTCAATCTAAAACATTTAGTGCATATAAAAAAAATTATTAGTTTTCAATTTAAAAAAAATGTTTATACCTATATATTTTAACCCGGGAAGCCCGGGTACGATCCCCTAGTATCCTTAATGGAATTATAGTCAAAACCCGACTCCCTTGTATTTTCTTTGAACAAGCTTCTATGCATTCAAATTTTAAACAAAGTCCAAAGTTTTAAATGGAAACTGTTGATTCATTTCTTCTATTACACAAGAAATGTAGGTTAACTTTAAATTGTCAAGTCCTAATTTCAGTGAATTGCAAGGATCAACTAGTTTGGTGTTTCTAAATATGTTTAATTGGAGCTCGTAATTTTTCTTTCACATCCACCAAGATAACTTTGCAGTCCTTCTAATCTTATTTTTGCTTAGTACTGAATCTAGACCAATTTGGCAAAGCGCAGCACACGGTGACACTTACTGTCGTTTTTTGGTGCACCCTTTTGGATATTTTCCTTTTTCTGTCATGGGAAAAAATATCGTGAAATATGCTAATCAGGCGTAGGAAAAAAACCCGTAAATTTTCTCGATTGGTTGAGGGAAGAATATCGTGAAATTTGTCGATTGATTGCAAGGTAAAATTGCAAAATTCGTCGATCTGCCACAGGATAAAACTGTGAATTTCGTCAGTCCGTCGAAAAAAGTAACCGTGAAATTCTCGGCTGATTCTGAGTAAAAAAAAAAAAAAAAAATCTGAAATTCACAGCAAAATTTCTAAAAGGTTACCGCAGGGGATGGAAAGGGACTGGGAAATCCTCTCCCGGCGCTACTTATTTTTTTGTGTTAGGTCGAGTAAACTTTTTTTTTTTTGGTTCGGTTTGATTTCAGGCTGAGTGTAGGTTCCTACAAATTGGGTTCTGGTTAAACCCACTTTTACAAAAGTTAGTTCAGTATATTATTTCAGATTAAAAACTATACCTATAATAATAAACATAGATATTTGTGTGCTGTTTTTTCTAGAGACTGTCTCGTTTTTTCCTGCGATCCTTTAGTGAAATTCGTGTTTTGTCTGCGATCCTTTGACGAAATATGCGTTTTCTGCGATCATTTGACGAAATTTCGCGTTTTCTCGCAATCCCTTGACGAAATTCGCGTTTTTCCATGATCCTTTGACGAAATTCGCGTTTTCTGCGATCCTTTGACAAAATTCGCGTTTTTCCCACGATCCTTTGAACAAATTCGTGTTTTTCTCCATTCCTTCGGCGAAATTCGCATTTTTTTTGCGTTCCTTCGACAAAATTCGCATTTTTTCTGCTCTCCTTCGGCGAAATTTGCAGGGTTTTTTCCGATCCTTTGATAAAATTTGCTGGTTTTCTTGCGATTTTTAGATAAAATTTGCAGGTTTTTTTGCAATCTTTAGTTTTGAGTTATTTTTGAAATCTTTAGATAAAATTTGCGTTTTTTCGCGATCCTTTGATGAATTTCGTGCTTTTTCCCGCGATCCTTTGCCGAAATTTGCGTTTTATTCGCGATCATTTGACAAAGTTCTCGTTTTGTCTGCAGTCCTTTGAAGAAATTTGCGTTTTTTCCCGCGATCCTTCGACGAAATTTCGCTTTTTTTTTCCCGCGATCCTTTGAACAAATTAGTGTTTTTTTTTTTCACGATCCTTTGGCGAAATTTGCGGGTTTTTTTCCGATCCTTTGATAAAATTTGCAAGTTTTTTTTTTTTTTTTTTTTTTTTTTTTTTTTTGCGATTTTTAGATAAAATTTGCAGGTTTTTTTGCGATCTTTGGATAAAATTGAGTTTTTTTTTTTTTTTTTTTCTGCAATCTTTACATAAAAAAGCGTTTTTTTTTTTTTAAATCTTTTGATAAAATTGACGTTTTTACCAGCAGCCCTTTGACTAAATTCACGTTTATTCCGCGAACCTTTGAAGAAATGTGCTTATTCCGCGATCCTTTGACGAAATTTGCATTTTTTCCACAAGCCTTTACCAAAATGTGCGTTATTTCACGATCATTTGGCAAAATTCGCGTTTTTCCATGATCCTTTGCGACAAAATTGGCGATTTTTTTTTTTTTGCAAACAATTGACGAAATTTATTTTTCCGGCGATCATTTGTCCAAATACGCGATATTTTTCAGTTATATATTGATGACCAATTTTTCATAATTTTCGGAACTGATTGTCTTAAATTTTCGGAACAGTATCTCCTCTGAAATCGCCAATCGCTCGCGGGAAAATAACATGAAACTTGTCAACAGATCTCGGGGAAAAAAATGTGAAATTTGTCTATCAGTTGCGGTAAAAAATCATGAATTTCAACGATCTTTCACGGTAAAAAACTCGCAAAATGCGTCAATCAGTCGCACAAAAATATCGCAAAATTCGCAAGGCGTTCGTGAGAGTTGATCGTAGGTTTCAAAATGGAAAATTTTCCTGAAAAAGATTGAAAATTTTGGGCGCGAATCCCGCCATCCCGCCCTGAAATTAAAGTCCTGAACTAGAATGAAAATTTTGGTGCTTACTTATACTTCAGATTGTAATAATTTCCCTGAACTTAAATAAATTTGTATTTTAAAAAAATTTATATTTTTAATGCAATGTTGCGACCACTTAATTCTTTCTAGCGCGGAGTAATTCTATTTATAAACTTGTGAAATAATGGACTGACACCAGAATACATAAAAGAATTTATTAAAAAATGCGAACTTGCTTATTTTCACGTACATGATAAAAGGAAAATTTTAATTAAGTATTCTTGGTGCTGATTGTCTGTTTTGTAATTAAAATTAGGTGTCCTTTTTTTAATGGCACTACCCTCAAATGGTTTAATTAGAATGAATCGCATAAATACTGTGGGATTCGCGTTAATTAAAAACCTATCTGGAAAAACGTGGCACTGACCAAGGCGGCGCACAGTGGTATTTGACTCGAAATCCTGGTCAAAAATATTTTTCGATGTAAATATAATCCGATTGGCTTGAAATTCTTAGATGTTATTGGGTATCACTATGGCATGTTTGGTATTGTAAATGAAGTCTATAACCTTTACGGCTCATATACAGAAACACCCAAAAGAATTCCTTTACATTGTGGTCTATGGGGAAAAATCGTTTGCTCCGTATTTTAATGATATCACACTTTTAAACGTGCTGAAATTTATATACATCACCTAGGTGTGCACTTATTGTAGAATATGGTGTGCATAGAGTAAATCGTTCATTTACACACAAAAAAATATGGCTGAAGAATAAATTTAACTATTGAAGTCTATGACCAATAATTGCTGGAGGTGCGTTTGTAGTTGTGTTAGTCGTTTTAAAATAGAACAATTTTTTTAAATATTACTTTGTGTGGATACATTCTATGGATCATATACAGGGCTGCACAAAAGTTCTCAAGTACAATTCCGTTTACTCACGGAAATGGCTGAATGGACATTTTTAACTGTGCTATGCGTTTCACTGAACTAACTTTTAGCATACTATGAAGTATACATACAAATCCACAGCTTAGTTTAATATTTTATATCTTAAAAGCTGACGAAGCTTAAGTAAGATTTTAACACTTCACATAATAATAAATATACATTTTATAAATATTTTGACAATTAAGAAAAAAAAAATTGCCATCATTTAAGAAGAGCACAAAGAAAAAAGAAGTTAAAATATTAATTTACTAAGTAGATATTTTAAAAATACGAATAAATCACATGGACTTAACATTACCAAAGAAAGTTTGGAAGTTGAGTGACTAGTAATCTTAACTATTTACTGTTTTTAAGGGGAAAGTAATTGTTGATAGGTTTGTCTTATACACTATTAATGTTTAATTAAATGTATTTAATTTTACTACGTATAAAACTTATTATTTACATTTAATAATGCTTATTACATTTAAATTACAATTAATAACAATTATTGCATTTAATTTATGTTTAATAGTGTTAGTAGGTTCGGTAAAGTGGAGTCGATATAGTATAGATTGCTAGTTTTTGAATGTATTTAATACATTACCAGTTTCAAAATGATTCTTCAGAACACTTCTTCATCACTCTCTTCTTGGCTTTTATAGGGAATACCATCAGACCTTGCTGGAAGAAGTTGTAGGGTCTCGCTACTGTATGGCTTGCTCTTTTTAGTTGATAAATGGAGTTAGAAAATATGAAGTTATATTTCCATGTACATTATAAAAGAAAAATTTTAATTAAAATTTCTTGGTGCGGATTGTCAGTTTTGGAATTAAAATTACGTGACCTTTTTAAGGACACTGCCATCGAAAGGGTTAATTCCCTCCTTTCCTTCCTTATGTTACACACATGAGCCCCAAGAACTAATTAGGGAACCCTTTTTCAATAAATAAGTATATACAATTTGAAGGCAATCGGATATTTCTATCAAAAGATATCGAGTTGCGTGCGTACATACTACATACGTACAGACAGAATAAGTAGGTGCAAAAGCTCTCCAGTAATATCCTGTGAGCTAAAAACTAGCAGTAAATATATAGTTCTTATCTCTTAAATTCAGTGACCGCAAAACAGAGCATTTATAAATAGTCATCCCAAAAAAAAAAAAGAATTATAAAAATATGGCAACAATATGCGGAAGATTTTTTTGCAGAAATTGACACTCAAGACCATAACTAATACGATTATAATTCAAACATGGCTGGGCAAAGCGCGGCACATATTTAAAAAGCTTTTGATATGTATAAATTGGAGCCAAAAATGTTTTTAAAATAACCCTTTTACACATTTAATGTTTTTTTATTATATTAAAAACGAAACTATTTAAATTAACACATAGTTTAACACTAAGCTCTGACCTTTGTTAAACACGTAAGCTGTGTTTTGTTTCAATTCAATAATTCATTGAGCCACAAAAAAATTACATTTAAACATAACAACAATGCCGAAAAATAACAAAAAACCGCATCTTCTCAGAAAGAAACTTCCTCTTCAGCTGAGGCCGAGAACCACCGGATATAACTCGGGTTCCTAACGTAGGCATAGATCGATACACTAATTAATTAGCTGTTAAAAAATATGATTTTTACAATTGTTGGCGAAATTTTAATTTTTGCATTTTTGGCCAGGTTTTTGGGTCAAATACTCCACTGTGCGGCGTTGCAATTTTGAGATCTCCATTCGAAGCGCGCTAAGCACAATGCCAAATTTAAACTTTGAATAGAGGTTTTGTTTTAGCTACACTGTAGAAATAAAGGTTATTACTACGCTAAATTTAGTTTTATGAAATGCCAAATGAAGTTTAAATATGCACTGCTTTTATTGTCAGTACTGAATTAAGTTCATCATAAACAGATTAGGATAATATTAAATAAAGAGTTATACAAATACTTATATTTGATATTATTTAGGTTCCATATCGCTTTGAAATTTCATGGTATATCCATTTACACTTTTCTAATATATACAGTTATACCCAACCCTATGTTGTATAGTTTTTTTACAAAGTCTTAGTATTCTTTTAGCAATGTTTTTTTATTATTATTATTTTTTTTTTTTATAATACAATTACAAATTCATATATTTATTCTACAGAACCCTCTGTGCGCGAGTAATACTCACACTTGACCGTTTATTATTATTATTTTTTTTAAATGAAACTTTTAAAACAGGTGGATTTTTCCATATGTTTAAAAATTGTTTTCAAATAGATTTTTCACAGAGATTTGCTTACATTTTCTTTGCAAAATTTGTATGGATTTATGTTTTTTGAAAATACATTTAGACAACTCTAAGAATCCATATTTCAAGAAAAGAAAAAAAAAATGATACATAATTGTAACTGCGTGTTGTTATCAAAAGAAATTTTTCTAACAATAGTGAAAAATTACAGCCATGCGAAAAAAAATAAATGCACGTTTCAAATTTTACATTAAATTTTCCATCTTACTATTTTCATTTATTGGTATAATATTGAAATACTTTTGCACATGAATTTTCATTTTTAACGAGAGATGTTCCATTTAATTATCTTACCAAGGATTTGCTTAGATTTTTTTTTTCACACGATCATGTTTTTGCGAAATTGTGAACTTTTATAAAAACTTATGAACTTGTAAAAAATGTAATCGTAATTTTGTAAATTAGAAATTACATATTTAAGTTCTTATTTAGACATTATTATCCTTTGTACATATAAACAGCTAGATAATAGATTCATTGGTTATTACAGCTATTATACAACAGGTTTTTTTTTTTAATTCTAAAATCATTACGTTTGTGAAGGATTTAATTTGGAGATGTAAAAAATTCTGAAATGTCTATTTTAGAGTGAAAGAATTTTGTTAAAGGTAATATGTTTTAAGGAGAAAAAACTGTGGAAGGATCCTTTAAGAGACTCAAGTTCTTTCTAAAGAGATCCCTGTTTACGGATAAGATTTTCCATGTTAAGGTTTTCATGAGGGACACTAAACAAGAAAAAATATAAATAAAAGTATCAGAATGTAGCAATTATAAAATTTTGACTACATTATTTTATAAATGAAATTTCAATTTTTCCAATTTGGAAAAATTGAAAAATAGCCCTTCGGGAAAAAAACTGTTTTTTTCCCCAACTTTTCTGGGTTTTTTCCGAGCATTCCCATCTCTAATCCCAGCTACTGAAAATTTTCCATGTACTTTTTTGCTCATACAGATTGTTTACAATAGTGTTGTGATGCTATTTATGGTTTTATTTTGCAATTAATATTTTTCAGTGTTTTTAGGTTACAATACTATAAATAACTATGGTCATTTTCAAAAAGTTTGCCAAAACAGCATTTTAAAAAATTAAAATTCAAAATTGTTTAAAATTAAATTTGTTAATACACAGGCTTAAAATAATTAATCTTTTAGAATATAATAATATTAGAGCTCAATTTTTTATGTCATTAAAGATATTTAACTTTGAAAATGAATCTCTGGGCTCCAATGTCATGAGTGTTACCGGACAAAATGATTGAATTTCTTAATTAAGTAAAAATGATTATTTCTTTAAAATGAAAATTTTCAATTACATATGGGTCCTTTAACAAGGATACATACAAAATGAGCAAATACAATTAATTTTTTTTTTTTTAAATTACTGTGTACATTGTCATGAGCGTTACTTTTTGGGTTTTTTTCCACTGAACATTGTTGTAATGAAATAAAAAAAAAGTAAATTTAGAGGATATTTTTGCTGTTAAAATATGTTATTTGAAGTATTCTCTTAATTCCTATAAAAGTTATGATAAAAAATATTTTTAAATGGTAAAAATTTAAAACATTTCATGAAGTGACACTCATGACAAATGGTAACACTCTTGATAAAAAGCATTGTGTTTTTTAATACACATGTATTGGAAATGGAAAATGATAATATCTTCTATTGCCTTTCATAACAATTTGTGGACTAGGTAAAGTTATTATAACATGATTATATTCCACATATGAGATTCTCTTTCATTAGCCCAAACATTTGGCCTTTTTTATCAGTTACCCTGAAAAACACAACTTTCAACTCTCCAACATATTGATAAGATGTTTTGTTTTTATTAAACTAACACATAAGTACCTGGTTAAAGATTATTTACACTTCGAGGTTCAGACCCACTAAATTCTGAACTATTCCCAATATCAAAAGAAGAAATCAAAGAATCATTGTGAGATTCACTGCTATAAATAGGTCTTTTTTTCTCTTTAGATCTTGAATGTTTTTAACCTCTTTAAAAGTGAGATTTTTCTTATTGTTTCAAAGCATTTACAAAATTTTCCTTCTGCCCATTTGTTTTCTTCACAAAAGCCGGAAAAATTACGATAAAAGACTTCCTCATGTTTCACTGTTATAATTTGATGGATAGAATGAGTGTATGGAATAGTTCGAAGACTAGATGATATTTGTTGTAAATAATGAACAATTTTTTCCTCTGGTACGAAAAATAGTTTCACTTTTAAATTATTGCTTTGTAGTGCATCAAATAAAGTTTCAGCATCAGGTATATTGGTACCATGTGCGACAATCTGATCAGCTAATCTTTTTAAAGTTGCACAAATGACACCTTTCCATGTTTTTTTTTTGCCTATACTGCTGACTCAATGCCCCATCTGGGGGCTTGCTGCACCCTTCCTGCCCTTTGATTTACAAAATAGCACCTCCTTGCCCCTCATCCAAAAAATCAGCGCCCTTCTTGCCCCTTTCCCAAAAAATTAGCTCTTACTCCTTTTTTTTTTTTTTTTTTTTTTTTTTGTATTAAAAAAATTATTTGCATAGTAAAAACTTCCTCATTGTTGACTTGAAAAGAATCCCCTGAATTTAAATATTAAAAGTGGCTTTAAATAAAACAGAAAAAATGCCCCCCCCCCCCCCCCAAAAAAAAAAAAAAAAAAAAAAAACTTTAGAATCTAAAAAGTGTTTTTAGAAAAAAAAGTTCTCTTAAGAATAAAAATGTCCTCTTAAGTATAAAAAAAGCGTTTTTTTTTCAACAAGCAGAACCCTGCCTCTTTTTAACATGTTCATGCCGGCATGGTAGGTCACACTCGACTGTTTCAGAGCTGTCAAGCCTCCGACTTTTTGCACACCACTGTTATTTTAGAGAAAATGTTGTTCCTTTAAATCGCCCAATTGCATGCCTGTTTGTGTTCCGCGGAATCCCCGGAATTCCGGGGATTTGATAAAACGTGACCCGGAAATTCCGGAGTTACACAGGCATGAGATTCTTCCGCGATTTTCCGATTTTTTACCGTTTCTCGTATTGAGGATTTGTTCCGAAATTTAAATATCGGTCCTCCGACCGAAAATTCGGACGTAAAATATCACAAATTTCGGCACGTGATCGCCGAAAAAACAATTCCGTCAATCGTTCGCAGAACAAAAATAGCCAATTTCGCAAAATATCGTCGAAAAAATGCAATTTTGTCAAAGGATCGCGGAAAAACCCCGCAAATTTCGTCATAGAATCGCGAAAAAAAACGCTGATTTTGGCAAAGGGTTGCGGGAAAATGACAACTTTCGTCAAAGGATCGCGGAAAAAACGAATTTCATCGAAATATCGCAAAAAACTCGGATTTAGTCTAAGGATCACGAAAAAACTCGGAATTTTGTAAAAAAAATCGCGAAAAAGAAACTAATTTCGTCAAAGAATCAAGAAAACACGCGAATTCTGTCAAAGAATCGCGGAAAAACACTAATTTCGATAAAAAATCGAAAAAAAAAGTGAATTTTATGTCAAAGAATCGCGTAAAAAACACGAATTCTGTCAAAGGATCGTGGAAAAAACTCAAATTCTGTCAAAAGACCGCTAAAAAACGGGAATTTTGTCAAACGATCGTGAAAGAAACTGGAATTTCGTTAAAAGATCCCGGAAGAAACCCGATTTGCATCAAAAGATCGCAGAAAATACGGGAATTCCGTCAAATCGCGGGAAAAAACGCAAATTTTGTCAAAGGATCGCAGAAAAAAACTAAAGTTTGTCAAACGATCGCGGAACAAACGCAAATTTTGTAAAAAGATCGCGAGAAAATCGCGAATTTTGTAAAAAGACCGTGGAAAAAACGCGAATTTTGTAAAAAGATCGTGGGAAAAAACGCGAATTTTGTAAAAAGATCGTGGAAAAAACGCGAATTTTGTAAAAAGATCGTGGAAAAAAACGCGAATTTTGTAAAAAGATGCGAGAAAATCGCGAATTTTGTAAAAAGATCGTGGAAAAAAACGCGAATTTTGTAAAGATCGTGGAAAAAAACGCGAATTTTGTAAAAAGATCGCGGAAAAACCGCGAATTTTGTAAAAAGATCATGGAAAAATGGGAATTTTGTAAAAAGATGTGAAAAAAAAGGGAATTTTGTAAAAAAGATCGGCGAAAAAAACGGGAATTTTGTAAAGATCGTGAAAAAAAAGGGAATTTTGTAAAAAAGATCGCCGAAAAAAACGGGAATTTTGTATAAAGATCGTGAAAAAAATGGGAATTTCGTCAAAAGATCGCCGAAAAAACGGGAATTTCGTTAAAAGATCGCCGGAAAAATGGTAATTTCGTCAAAGATCACCGATAAAACGGGATTTTCGTCAAAAGATCGTCGAAAAAACGAGAATTTCGTCTAAAGATCGTCGAAAAAACGGGAATATATGATCTAAGGATTGCGGAAAAAATGGGAAATTCGTCAAAATTTCGCGGAAGAAAGGTCAAAAGGTCGTGGTTGCGCGACTCCGTCAGAGTTCAGCCCTTTTTTTTTTTCAGGGGATTTTATCAAGTGTTACAAACAGCCATGCAATTGTTCTAATTAAATAAAACATTTTCTATATTAAAATACTGGTATCCAAAAAGTCAGAGACTTGCAGCTCTGAGACAGTCGAGTGTGACCCACCGCGCCGGCGTGAATGACGTTAAACCCTGTGTAAACTCTGCTAAAATAACAAAGATTATGCAGATCTTAAATGCTCTGTTCATTTAGTGTGCATTCATGCTAAATTCCACTAAAAAAATTCATTAAATACTCATTTTGTCATGAGTGTTACCAGTAGGTCATGAGTGTTATCTTTTATAAAGTAACACTCATGACAAGTAACACTCATGACATTATTATACTTCAATGTCTTTATTCTATAATAATAATTAAAACAAAACAAATTTTTTTAGGACAAAATAAATAACCATTTTATATCATCAATTCAAAATTTAAAAAATAGCATTTTAGCCTTAATTACTTTATTAAAGTAAGGTAACACTCATGATGATGAATAAAAATACTCACCTTCCTTAAAGCTTTGTTGTAAAATATCACCCTTATCAGTTTTCAAATCTTCACAAAATTACACTAAGTAACATTCTACAAGTCTGGACAAGTGAAAACACACTAGATATATTCCCATATATGTAAATAATCAAAATTAAAATAGGTAACACTCATGATGCAGTTCCGGGGACAGACCTTTACTGTTTCATATTGTCATCAGATAATAAAAACATTTCTTTTTAAATGTAATTATAGGTTTGTTTATTGCATATACAATAGGTTGCATTCATTTTTTCAAACAAATAATGAAGATTTAATAAAATAAAATTAAGTTTTTGGCTGAGCAAACAAGCTAGGGACAGTCAAAAACCACTTTTCCAGACAAGATTTGTTATTTTTTTAGCATTGAAATTCATCAGACATTTAAAATAAATGGCACATTGTACAGCAAACAGTACATAAGTTAGGATATTAATGTCTTTTTGTCTAAATAATTAAACAAATATAAAAAAATAAGCACCAAAGTCCAGGTACGGGGTTTTGGCAATTTTTTTGAAAATGACCCATATACAGTATGGAACCATTTATCCGGAAACCAGTTATCAGAATGATATTTCTGATAGACTGGTTTCAGAATCTTTGCAGAAAAAAGTATCACACACTGCCAGTTTGACATAGGCTTTGCTTAAACAATTGTATAATTTGGTGACATCTAGTATTTGAAAAGAAAACATATTTATTGTATTTTAAATGTTTTAATTTTCATGCAGAGGAAACAGAAGAATTTTTGTTCCTAAGGGATTCCCATAATTTACCTTTTTTAAACTCTGGTTAAATTTTGATCTTTCTTGCATTGATTTTTAATCCAAGTAATCTAATAATTTAATATCAGAAATAATGCCACAACCACATATATTCCACAAAACTCCAGTTATCCAGAATACATCTGACCCCAAGCATTCCAGATAAATGGTTCTGTACTGTATATATGTATATATATACAGTAGACGCTTGATTTTACGAACCTCTTTTTTTACGAATTATTCGTTTTTACGAACTGATGTACTGGTCCCAACCAACATCCCATTGAACTAATGTTACTCCCATTTACGAACTTTCGATTATACGAACACATTTTATGAGTCCCATCGGGTTCGTAAAATCGATAGTCTACTGTATATATATATATAATATAAAGGGGGTGGGATTGGTACGTTGAATTTATGAGTTTCTATGTTTATTTTGGTCCTAATGAATTTGCTGTCCTTAGTACTGTATAAAAATATTTATATTATATTAATTTACATCAATTTACATCACTTTTATTGATTTACTTCAAAATATTATAATTTATAATAGTGGACGCTAATACAGTCTATGATACATGTACCTATTTATCAGTATGTAGAAATGTTGTAATCTGTTTGTATACTTTGTATATGTTGTAATCTGTTTGTAAGGACTCGTGAAATTACTGGCTACTATGTATTTCATAGAAAAATGCCCTCTAGTGAGAAAATTAACAAACATTAAATTAATGTCACATACCTGATCATTACCTATTCTACTACTAATTGCAAATTAGTAAATTTTTTTATGGTTTTAGATAGATTGCAATGGATTACTTTTGCAAATAAAATATGGATTTTGTGAAGTTAAAAATATAAGCTGTAAAAAAACTTTTTCATGTCATGGTCATGTATGTGACCACTTATTTTAATACTGGGTATTTTATATGTAAAAAAATATTTAGAACATACTTCGTAGTTTTGATGAGGTGCATTTTGATTAAAAATAAGATAATAATCAATAATAATGGCAAAATGGAACTTTTAAACTACAAATAGATGTGCTAATTACAACAAAATTTTGTCATACCTTAAAAGGTGAGATTTCAAAATACTTGCAATGTATTTAAAATGCGCTGTATATTATTAGAAAAAAACATCAGACATAAAAATAAAGCTAACCATGAGAAAGATCATACTTTTTACAGTACAAAACAAGTATTCATTACCTTAATTAAAAATATTTTTTTTTTTTTTTTGCATCCTGGTTTCAAAATCTGTGGAATGGCCCATATGGACATTTTTAACTTTTTCATTTTTTGAAGTTTCGGTAGATGGCAGCATTAAATAATTATTTAATCAGGTCTAAAATAATTATATATCCATACTTTATTATAATTATATTAGTTATCTTATTTATTACCTGTTTATTTTAAACATCTCCTTTTTTTTTTGTACTTTTTAGTAATAATTTAATCCAGGATCCTTAAAATAACACAAAATAATTTTTATTATATAGACTATTTAAATTAATTATAATTTTTATAAGAATGTTAATATTATCTGCAAGCTGTGATGATTTGAAACCGTAAGGATTCGCTTTTAACTGTACCATTTAATTAGGCTGGATTTTTGCTGTGCTAAAATGGGATACATGTTTGAGATTATGATATGGTCATAGCAATTCTCTTGCTAGGTATGTCTTAAATTTAAATGTTCCAATTTTGTTCATGTTGTTCATTATTATGTATCTTGCATTGATTAATTATTTATTTAATTCAATTTATATGGCATGGTAAATTTGTACTTTTTGGTGTATACATGATTGGGTACATAATGGAATTAAATTTTTAGCTTATTGCTGGATTCTATTAAAGAAATCGACTATGTTTTTGCTTATTTTTGTATTTCATGTACTCTGAAGAAGTGAAATGCTATATAAGCTTCCTGCTTCATCCATCCAATTGATCTACTATTTGTTTACGATACGTCTTTTAATGGTTCAACAATATTTCGCTGGTTATTTGTATCTTTTGTCTTTAATAGGTTATTGTACCAAAATTTGGTGGTTTTTCATACGTTTTATATGGATTAATCGTCCGCAATGTGCTAGTGAATTAGTGGTATTGTGCTTGATTTTGTTAAAGGTTCCATCTTTATTTTGTATAATGTCAGTGTTGTGTATTGAAGATTGAAGCTAAATTTATTAATTTAATTTTAGTAATTGGAAATAAATGATGAATTCTAATTATATAATGGTTATATTTATATATATATACAGTCGAACCCCGTTAATACGCGAATCAAAGGACCGATCAAAATTCGTGCATTAAACGGGTTCGCTAGGGTGGTCCTTAAAAAATGAACTTTTAAAAATTCTATGGGGCACCCTCCTATTTTGTTCTATGTATAAAATAAAGACCTCCCCAAAAATTTCAAAATTTTAAAACATTTTTTAGGGGTCGCTACCAAGGTTTGAATTTCTTTTAAATATTAAAAATTGACATATTTTGTAATCTAATAATATATTATTAATACAAATCCGTAGTCATTGCCAAATTGAATCATGGTATGATATTAGGCTGTAAAGACTGTCATTTGTTTCAAGTTTCAATATATTTACACTAAGCTATTGTCCGAACACAGTCAGGAGTGTTTCATGTCTACACTCTATTTCACCTGAACTTGGCCCCATTGTGAAAGGTAGAGAATGTAACATTCCGGCTTGAAAAATAGTTCTCCGTTATTTTTTAATTTTATTCGTATCAGAAGACGAGCAAGCAGAGGCCAAAACTTAAAAAAAGAGTGTTCGGCAAGCGTTTTTTTGACTGTTCACTGGGATTGCAAAATTTTAGAAGCCATTTCAGGATCTGAAACTGTAGACAGATTACCCATTATTGCTTCAGGTAAAGGTATTGACCAGTTACTTGTTGTTCTAAAACTTGAATCAGGATAGTTCAAGAGGTAATAGCTTCTGCTGGTAACATAATATTAGAGTCGTGGGGAGTACCGAGCAAGTAAAATGTATGACTTTTGATATAGCCTTTGTTAATACCGGATTATCAAGAGAAGCTTGTGTTCTTCTGGAGCAGAATATGAACAAAGAAATGATTTGGATTGTCATCATCATATCCTTGAAATACTGTTTTTGTTCTTTATCTTTTGAATAAAGTTTATTGCATTCCTCCATGAGTGCTGATATAACTTTCGGCTGCATCATTAACAAGTTTGACGGAAGTCGCTAGGGCCTTACATGTAGGATTCATTTTTATTCCAATTAGCTGCATCTGTTTCAAAAAAGTCTGAAGGTAAATCCATAATTTATAAAAAAAACCTCATAGTGCTGTTTGTTAGAAAATCTTGCAAGTCATTTTGGAGAATGACATCAGGATCAGCCGGTGTATGTTTCAAAGGTTCATAATTTTCTTCATTTTTCAAAGCATGTACCATTTTTCTTTTACTTTCAAAAAAGACATTATCATCGAAAAATGCAAAATCAACTAGTTCTGCGAAGTACAGAAATGTCCTAGGAATTTCTTCAAAGTACACAAAGAAATGGTTTCATTTACATTTTCGTCTTTTTTCAAGTTCTTCAGGAGCAATAAATCATTGGGCCTGATACCAACTGTGAATGTAGATTTTCACCACAAACGAGCAAACATGACGAACTCCAGATTCTTCCTGCTTAGAGAGTTTAAACTGATCTCTAAATAAATAAATCTTGAGCAAGTATATCATCTTTACCATCCATGGAACCCGATGCAATCCACCTGGAGCTCTAATGTAAACACCTCTTTCGGGTACTGCTCCTAAGAAAATGATGGCAAGGTCTATCAGTTCCTTGTAATCGTCCCTTGGTTGAAAATCATTAATAGTCCAAGAGCTGTTAAACATTTTAGGGAAGGTATTTGAGGCACCCTGAAAATTTGTGCAACACTTCTTTTGTAATGGCTGAATACAAAATCGAATGTCTGGCTGAAGGATCACGGCCCAAAAACTGTGCCAGACACGTGTCAAGTGCCATTTTTTGACTACACAAAAAAGGTATTTGAAGCACGCTGAGATTGAGACAGAATAATATTTATACTTAGAAGAAAATATTTTGAAAACGACAGACACTTTAGTCGACCCAAAAACTGTGCGACACGTGTCAAGTGCCATTTTTTGACTACTCAAAAAAGGTATTTGAGGCACGCTGAGATTGAGACAGATTAATATTTATGCTTAGAAAAAAATATTTTGAAAATGACAGACACTTTAGTTGGCACAAAATCTGTGCCAGACACGTGTCAAGTGCCATTTTGCCAAAAATGTGCCGTTTTTGGCACACGTGCCATTTTTGGTGTGTGTGTCTGTCATTTTCAAAATAATTTTTTCTAAGCATAAATATTATTCTGTCTCAATCTCAGCGTGCCTCAAATACCTTTTTTGGGTAGTCAAAAAATGGCACTTGACACGTGTCTAGCACAGTTTTTGGGCCGACTAAAGTGTCTGTCGTTTTCAAAATATTTTTTTCTAAGTATAAATATTATTCTGTCTCAATCTCAGCGTGCCTCAAATACCTTTTTTGGGTAGTCAAAAAATGGCACTTGACACGTGTCTGGCACAGTTTTTGGGCCGCGATCCTTCAGCCAGACATTCGATTTTGTATTCAGGCATTACAAAAGAAGTGTTGCATAAATTTTCAGGGTGCCTCAAATACCTTCCCTAAAATGTTCAACAGCTCTCCTACTATAAGATGATTTTGAGCAAATTCTGTAATTTCAAGCGCATTATGTGTTAGTTTTTTCATTGATTAAATTGTCAGTTATGGGAGTCTGAAATATGCCATAATCGATAAGACATCCACGAAATTTTAAATCGTTTGAATAATGGTACGTCTGGTTCTCTTGAAACTCAGATAGACTTAATAACAACTTCCTCAAGCATAATTTAAAGGATGTGATGAGAGGCCAAATCATTTCTTTGTTCATATTCTAATCCAGAAGAGCACAAGCTTCTCCTGATAAACAGGTATTAACAAAGGTTATATCAAAAGTCATACATTTTACTTGCTTATAATCTCCACAACTCCAATGTTTCGTTAACAGCAGGAGCTATTGCCTCACCTGTTCCTGATTGAAGTTGTAGAACAGATAGTTAAATGGTCAGTACCTTTACGTGAAACAATAATGGTTAATCTGTCTACAGTTTCAGATCCTGAAATGTCTTCTAAAATTTTGCAATCCCAGTGAACAGTCAAAGGAACGCTTTCCGAAAACTGTTTTTTTTTTTTTTTTAACTTTTGGTGCTCTGATACGAATGATAGGATACCCTTCGATACGATACTCTTTGATACAAATATGGCCATTTAGTATGATATTTTATGAATATAAAAAGATCAAAATCTATAATTTATAAACATTATTTTATAAATTCCTACGCATCTTAGATATTTAAGATTAAAAAATAACGGAGAACTATTTTTCAAGCCGGAATGTTAGATTCTCTACCTTTCATAATGCTGCCAAGTTGAGGTGAAATAGAGTGTAGACATTAAATACGGACTGTGTTTGGACAATAGACTGTGTAAATATGTTCAAACTTTAAAAAAATGACAGTCTTTACAGCTTAATATCATACCATGACTCAATTTGTTAATGACTATGGATTTGTATTAATAATATATTATTAAGTTACAAAATTTATCAATTTTTAATTTTTTTTAAAAATTCAAACCTTGGTAGCGACCCTTAAAAAGTATTTTAAAATTTTGAAATTTTTGTGGAAGTCTTTATTTTATACATAGAACAAAATAGGGGGGTGCCCCATAGAAAATTTAAAATTTAATTTTTTAAGGACCACCCTAGGGTTCGCGTATTAACCTAAGTTCGTGACTTTTCGTCCAGTGGTCCATATAATAACGACCTATACGGATAAAACATATCTTTATGATAACTTTTAGCAGTTTTAAGACATGAAATGATATTTTATTTGTTTTTATGATTATGTGTAAGCATGAACGTTCAGAATCAGGAAATTCAAATAAATGTTATTGTCTTACGTAAAAATCCTATGTCTTTTCAAAATTAGATTTATTATGTACGTTACATAAAATTGAACAAAACGAACACAAACTTTGTGCTAACTATGTAAACTAAAACCAATAATAACAAAATTAAAATCCTTGTTCGCTATACAGATCAAATAGAGAACAGTGTCTAGTCTATAAAACTCAAAAGTCAATATAAAAAAAGTTAAAAGCTAATAAAGTCAATAATTATATAAAAATTACTTTTTGGCAGCAAAGTAGCCATCAATTTTGTGTCCTGTTTGACATGCAGCCGTAGCATTAATATGATGTTTTCAGCCATATTCAGGTAATGGTAAGGCTCGCTCGTCGAAGCTCCTTCGTCCAGTGACGATGAATACTGTCTGAGAAAACTGAATACCTCCGTAACTTTGGAGAATGGAGATGGTGCCGGAGGAGCAGATTCATCCTCTTCTTGCCCATCATCCGGTTTATCAGGTGCTGCTGTTGTCATCCATACTTCTGAGCTAGGAGAATACTAGATTTTTGTCGATATTAATGAACTGTCTGAGTAGACAAAATCTTCTCCTACAGTTTCTTTTTCGCCAAGCCAGTTCTTCAGAGTATGCGAGGTCGGCTCTTTAGAAATGATGTCCTCTCTGCTTCCAAAATCCCATTTTCTAAAACAATTTGCAATCGTCATTGGTGACACTTTTCCATGCTACTGTAAGCATGTGCATAACGTCAAGAGCTGTAATAGAACGACCTCTTAGCAAGAATGGTTGCTGTCGTATTCCATTTTGGTGAAGGTATTGTCGTACTACGTGAGTCTTGTAATTTACCTTGGCGCTGTTAATGATTCATTAGTTTATTGGCTGAGTGACACTGGTCGAATTTGGAATTAAAAATTCAATTTGTACTTCCTAAGGCCATCGTCATCTTTCGGTTGCGCAGGGCAATTGTCCACAAGCAATAACATATGGCATGATTTTTTTTCCATACACCGCGCCGGTCAATATTACAAACCCATGTTGAAACTAGTTGGATGAGCCAATCCCAAAACTTTCTTCTATCTCATACATCAGAATATTTCAAAAAATAGTTAGATGTTAATTTTTCAATATTATTACTTCAATACTATACCAACTTTGATTTTCATCTTAAATTTCTGCTTCAGTCAATTATTCGGAGTCAAAACGAGTTAATCTATCATGATATTTATTAAAATCAATAGTTTTTAGTTATTCTGTCTTACATCAGCTGTTTGCGAATAGGCGGCTTAGCAGGACGCGAGTTTCTACCACTGCATGAGCCGCTGATAGACAATAGAATTACGAAAAATGAAGAAAATTATACAAAAATCGTTAAATTTGGTTCAATTCTATGCGTAACTGCATACACTTTTCAATGGTATAATAATGAAAATGTCACAAAAAATCGCTATTACAGCACCCCTTCTAACGGAATATTTCTAAACTGTAGGAGTACCTGCTTGCCTCAGCCAAAAACATACACAAAATTTGGTTCAATTCTATGGATAACTTCATACACTTTTTGATGGTACAATGGAGACACACGAACAGACAGACATTTTGTATAATCATGTATTTTGGAATCTTTGACGCTAAAACGTGTAGATCCGTCAAAAACCAGAAATGGAAATTTTTTTTATTGCAATGCGTTCTTCTACTGAAGATAAAAGAAAGTAAAAGGTTGCCCATAATCCACACTCTGCATTGACTTTCACACAGGAAGGCAATTTTTTTGCCGTTTTTAAAGCATCGCGGGTTACGTGATTTCCCTACGACCAGTAACTTAAACTTTTCTGACCCATCAGATTTGGCTTCGAATTGAAGAGTAAGTCGGTCTTTCCTTAGTTTACCCCCAGGATATGCTTTTCCTTTTATAGCCATTGTTTTGTTGGATGTCACTTTGTAAAAAAGATCAAATTCGTCCATGTTGTAAATATCAAGACTTAAGTAGTTTTATGCAAGCTGCGGAAGCAGATTTTGTTTTCCAAGAAGCGACGTCTTCATTGTTAATAGCAGCTGATGCATCTCACACTTTCGGGAATTTTATTCCGGGGCGAACTTTAAATCGATCCATCCATTCATTTGAGGCACTGAATTCTAACAATACCATTTTTGTTGCGACTTCAGAAAATTTTTTTTGGATTAGCATTCTACTTGTTAGGATATTCGTAGCGCGCCCCTCATGAAGGACCTTCCACTCGTGGAGGAGCCAACCACTTGTGGAGGGCCTTCTTCATGTCCTTAAATTTGGCGGTTTTTATTTTCCTCGTTCCACCAACTACAGCTTGGTTGACGCTGACATCCCTAATCTTCAACAAAGTCCTTACAGTTGATTCTGTATGCCTTTTTCTTTGGACAAAACAGACTTATTCAGGATAGCAGGGGTATTGTGCTGATTTATAATTTGTAATTTCTCAGTGATAGAGATAACCTTTCTTTTAATATGTTTTGCTCCTTTTACCACGGTAAAAAACAGATTAAACTTTTAAAAGAAAACGTGGACATCGTAGACCAGATTCTACTGGGTGTGCAAGCGATTCTTCCTCGTAAGGCAGGATGCATACTAAGGCGACAGGGGAAAGATAAAGTGCGACTTAAGAGGAGAAACAGGTCGAAACGAAGAAGAAAGCTGTTTCAAAACTGTTTTAAACCTGTTTTTCTGCCGAAGTCAAGGAACATGTTGCATGAGCCGCTTCACTGTGCGGCCTGCATTAGATATCATAGCACTGATCAAGCAGCGAATTGGCACCGCTCTAAGTTAGGATGGGGGTTAAATCCTTTCTCCAACTTAGGGAAAATGTTCGCTTTTCGCTTCCAAATTGGATAAGACCTCAACTGGCTCATTCTGATCAGAGGGAAAACAACATGTTTGTTTATTTATTGTGCACTCTTTAGCTGTAAAATTTTCTCTTCTCTTTTCCTGACCTGTAGCAGAGGTTCAAACTGATATTTTTAGTAAAGCTATTCATGGTTGCATTAAATTTGGACAAAAAAAAAAAAATTCATAGTTTAAAGAATTGTCGTATGTTACGCTTGGGTCATTATTTCCTCTAAAACGTTCTAAGTTTCAAAAAAAGCTCATTCGCATATTAAACGTAGGTTTTTATTGCCACGGAACTGATCAAATTTCGCGTCTTAAGCAGGTTCGCGTATTAAGAGGGGTATTTTTAATGCATAAGATAGGTGTTTTTCAAGGGACTGAAGAAAATTCGTGTATTAAGCGGTTTCGCGTATTAACGGGGTTCGACTGTGTGTGTGTATATATAACAATGCTAAAGAAATATTATGTCCCTGGTTGCAAATGTAACCACAATATATATAAAAAATATATTTATACTTCAAATTTCCAGATAAATATGTAACTTTATTCTGTGATGTTCAGAAATTTATTTTTCCTTTCATGCTGCATGCATTTTAATTTATAACAGTAAAGTTTTGACATAACCTTTTACATTGTATTTAAGAAAATTAACTAAATTAACTAATAGTGCAACAGGCTCATGCAGAAGCTTAAAATTCTACCATCACAAAAAACAATATAGAAAATGGGGTTGGCGAGAGAAAGAAATTTGACAATCTATTCATTTTTTCATATACACAAGCAATTTTTTCAATATTTATACTATTCATTTAATATAAAAAAGACATTTATCTATTTTTATATACAAACAAAAGTAAATTGTATATAAAAAACAATAATATATTTACAGTCAACTCTGTGAAATCCGCACACTTAGGGACCGAGGGTTTTGTGGATTACTATACATTTTTGCGGATTATAGATCATCCCTTTCTAGTCCAGGCAATAGGGAATTTTACCTAGCAAAATTAATGGTAGTACTGGAAATCGGCTTTCTAGATGTTTTTTGGGTCGCTGAATCCGAATTTGTAACTTCCCACCAAAATTTCCCCCGGCAACCTCCCCAAATTTTGGTAAAAAGCCCCCCCAAAAAGATTTTTATTAAAAAAATCAATTTTTTTATTATTTTAGAGAAAAAGTATCTGGAAATTCAGAAAGTAGAGAAAATTTCCAACAAATTAGATATATGACATTATGACTTAGGATGAAGGGGAAGGGGGGATGTGCCTCGGAACATGCGCGCGGTGCTGCGTAAACTAAGTTGCGCAATTCCGCTTAACCACTCACACGTTTACATTCGCCCTTCCATCTCCCCTCCGAACTTTCTCTATAAGATTTTACTTTAAGATTTTTGGGTCGCTGAATCCGAATTTTTAACTTTCCCCAAAACATTCCCCTTCCCGCCCGAACCCCCCTCTAAATAGTTGTTTTTAACTTAAATTTCTTATTGTTTTAAGGGAAAAGCATTACAAAATTTGCAACAAATAGGATATATGACATTATGAATTAGGATGAACGGGGAGGGTGAGAGCTGCCTCGGAACATGCACTGCGGCGCTACGTGCACTAAATGATGAAGTCCAGGCAATAGGGGATTTTATCTGGCAAAATTAATGGTAGTACTGGAAATCGGCTTTCTAGATGATTTTTGTGTCACTGAATCCGAATTTGTAACTTCCCACCAAAATTTCACCCGGCAACCCCACAAAAAATTGATTTTTTGAAAAAATTTGGTTTTTGAGAAAAGCGTGCGGGGAATGTTCCGAGGCAGCCCCCTCTCTCCCCGTTTATCCTACGTCATAATGTCATATATCCTATTTGTTGCAAATTTTGTCTAGTTTCTGAATTTCGTAATCCTTTTCCCCTAAAACAATAAGAAATTTAAGTTAAAAACAACTATTTGGGGGGGGTTTACGGGAGGGGGAAATTTTGAGGGTAAGTTAAAAATTCGGATTCAGCGATCCAAAAAACTTAAAGTAAACCTTATAGAGAAAGTTCGGAGGGAAGATGGGAGGGCTAATGTAAACATGTGAGTGGTTAAGTGGAATTGCGCAACTTAGTCCACGCAGCACTGCGACGCATGTTCCGAGGCAGATACCCCCTTCCCTTTCATCCTAAGTCATAATGTCATATATCTAATTTGTTGCAAATTTTGTCTACTTTCTGAATTTCTAGCTACGTTTCCCCTAAAACAATAAAAAAATGGAATTTTTTAATAAAAACTTTTTTTGGGGGCTTTTTACCAAAATTTTGGGGGGGGGGGGTTGCCGGGGGAAATTTTGGTGGGAAGTTACAAATTCGGATTCAGCGACCCAAAAAACATCTAAAAAGCCGATTTCCAGTACTACCATTAATTTTGCTAGTTAGAGTCCCTATACGGTCTCTATTGCCTGGACTATTCTTTACATTTTGTTTTTGAAGTTTGGCTATAAATTAAGAACAACTGCACAAAAATTACAATTATAATAGAAAAGAAAAATATAATACAACATTGGTTTAATATATTCAATAACTAAGTTAATTTAAAGAAAAATTATATACAATATAATTTTTATTGATTATTCATTATTTTAAAATTTGACACAATACAATGGTAGTTTCATATTTGGTTTGTTGTCAATAATTCTTTTCTGTAGTCTATGGACACTCATTACTTCTTGCTCCGAGATAAAATTTTGTTACCTAAGAAAATTTAAATATTTAGATTCAATTTATATTTAAATATTTATTCATTGAAAAATTGATAACTGAAAAAAAAAATATTCCAAATTTAGCTTTATAAGTGTAACTGGTGATGACAATTTTCATTGTTTACATTCCAACGTGCATTGTGGGTAATAGATGTTTGTGGATTATACATCAGCGGATTTCACAGAGTTGACTGTAATATATGTATATATATATATATAAATTCATGTTTAAGCTCATTAAATTTGTATTCATAACTGTTTGTATCATTTGGCAACAAGTCTAACTTTCTGAAGCCTGAATTCTGCCAAACTTTAAAAGAAGCGTCAAGGCCTTATAACAGATTAGGAACAATTTTTCTATTTAAATTAATATTTATTGTGTTTTAGTTAAATTATGGTATGCAGTGGTAAAAAGGCGGAGAATGTTTTTATCTGATTTATTATACTTTTAGTATCTATCGTATATTTATTGTAAAATGTTTTAAAGAAAAGCTAGCTCAATGTGTTCAGTCAGATCTATTAATCTTGGCATTTTTAAAATTTTAAACTTTTAATTTTCTTTTTTAAAACAAATTTTTTAATACCTTTTTATTTCATGATTATGAAATTTACTACTGTTATTTATGTAATCGCAAATTATAAGAGCAGAAATTCAAAACATCTCTTTTTATCAAATCTTTCTACTGGGATGCAGTAACCGGAGAGGATCGCCTTTGTGACGTCTCTAATACTAGAAGCAGACTCAGTAAAAAAAGCACACAGCACCATCTCGAAGACCCTGTTTGGATTTCCTGGTTTTTTAAAAATGAAATTCATTTTTTTCCCTATTTTTCAATTCCTACTATTAGCTCACACTCTCCCTATATTTATTTATTTATTTATTTATATATTTATCTTGTTCAAATTTTCAATCGTTAATAAAATACTCATTATTCATCCTATCAAGTTGAAATAAATTTTTTTAAACTTGTACTGGATGACAATTGATGTTAATACAGTGTTTTCAAATATTAAATTTTAATTAATTTTAGTTTTGCATGGGAAACAAAATGGTAGCCATTGGTTGTTGAAGATCAATGAAAGTATTTTCAATAAAGGGTTACCATAGGGGGAACCCTGTTCTGTCGCCAAATACCGCCAAGTTTGTTGCCAACTTGGCGATATATCGCCAAATTTGGCAGCCAAAATGAGTCTCTAAAAGTGATGCCAACTTGGCGATATCTCTGATATTTCGCCAAATTCCCATAGAGTTCCATTGTAAACCTACTTGCTTATAGAAAATCAACAAATTGAGATATTTTAATGCAACAAAAACTAATATTAGCTTAAGGGATTATATTAAATTTTTCTTTGATGACCTAAGTAGTAATTGACTTTAAAAACAAAATTTTTATATTACTTGTTTTGTTTCAGATGATCAAGAGCTTGAATATGTTGATGAAGAAGGAAATCCAGTTTCTATTGGAGAAAACAATGCAGATTTGTATGAAGTTGCTAATATTGAACCTGACAAATTAAGGTATTTAAGCAAATGCAAAATTGTTATAATAAGCAAGGTTTACTTTGTTTTACTTTTTAGTATTGTTTTAAACATTTGTAAATGTAGATAAATTGTCTATTTTTGTAAAGACCAGTCTCATTTATAATAAATTCAATATTAGGGTTGGCTTTTTATTTGTAAAAACCTGGGGAAAAGTGTTAAAAACCTAAGGATATAATAAACTCTACTAGTCATTAAACTATATTTTAATACTATTGATAAGATCACAAACTAAATTAGGTGAATATTGTTATATGGAAATAGTAGTATTAAATACCCAGAAAACTTTCAATCCCGAGAAAATGAAAAATTGGTAGATAAAATTTCATAAAAGTGAAATTTTAAAATTTTGTTGTTTCTATCTCTGTTTCAAATGCAGGACTCCTGATTGGATTAGTTCCAGACATCTCATTCTTCAAATTTACATAATTCCTAAAAATTTTATATGTTCCTATTATATAAAAGATTGTATGTAGGGATTTATCCTGATTTCAAGATTTTTTGCCTGGTGAAATTATTTTCTAATTTCTTTTTTCTTTTTTTGAAGCATTATATGATAGTACCGTATTTACCCGCGTATAAGTCGACCCCCTACTTTCCCGATCAAGAAATTTTAATTTTTTTAAATCCCGTGTATAAGTCGACCCCCCACTTTTCCGATCCAGAAATTTGATTTTTTTTTTTTTTAAATACATTATTCAAAATCACCTGGAAAAAGAAAGAAAGTACTAAATATACAATAATAAAGAAACTTTAATATTTTTTTCATTTATTCGAAATCACATGAAAAAAAGTACAAAATATACAATAATGAAGATATTAATATTCTAAAGTAATATACAAAGTTAAACTGATTCAAGGTCCGATTCAGTATCGGACTTGCCAAACAATTCACAAAAATCCTCCCTCGTTATCGGCTTATCATGATGCACGTTTTCAATCTCTGTATCGCTACATTCTTCCTCGTCGTTATCACTTTCGAAAATGACATCTTCTGTGCTGTCTAATTGTTGCTTATGCAGCATTTCTTGAAAGATTTTATAATCATTTTGGAAGGAATTTGATTCCACGCATCTTTAACCCACTGAGCAATCAATGCAATGTCGAGCTTTCTAGCATTACCGCCCTTTGTAAATGTTGGACAACCGGATGAAATCCACTCGGCCCAATATTTTCTAACATTTGCTTTGAGGCAAACGTCTAGGGGGTTGAAGGACGGATGTCAAACCTCTCAGGATTACAGCTACAGTCGTTTTCAGTTCTTTAGTCACTTTATTCACGTTTTCATAAAAGTGGCCACGAAAGGAGTTGTAAACTAAAAGGGAATTTTTTTTTTTTTTAAAACAGTTCCCGTTTTTTTTACTCAACACATTTTTAAGCCAGTCGACTGTTCCATCAACATCCATGTACCTCTTTTCATGGGCTTGAATCAGCAAACCTGATGGAAATGTAACGTTTTTCGGCAACATTTTTCTTTTAAAAATAATCAACGGATGAAGCTTACTACCGTCGGCCAAACAGGAAAGAACGACCGTGAAACGGGTGTTTTCGTGCTCAGTCGTTTTTACCAAAATGTTTTTTCCCCCTTGCAGTTCATGGTTTTATTTTCTGGTAGGTCGAAAATCATGGGTGTTTCGTTCATATTTCCTATATGGTAAAGTTCAAAATATCTCATTTTTCTTTGATCGATGACGTATTTTTGAAATTTCATAATCTTTGCTTCCAGGTCAGCTGGTAATTTTTGTGCTAGTTTAGTGCGCTGGCGTAAAGTCAAACCATGACGATTCATAAATCTAGTGCATGAATGTTCTGATGCACGAAACGTGTTTGGAATACCATACTTTTCTCCTTTTGCAAACTTCATAGCTCATAAACGTATTGCAGTTCTAGTGACAAGAAATCCATTCTGCCGGCACTCTACAACCCAATCATACAATACGTTTTCGGGTCATGGAAAGAGCGATTTTCCATGTGCAAATCCTTTTTTGATTTTGGGATGTTTTCTAGCTTTGCCTTATTCTTGCGCCAATCGCGAATCAATTTTTCGTGAACCCCAAGCTGACGAGAAGCAGCACAGTTGTTAGACTCTTCCGCAAAAGAAATAACTTTAAGTTTAAATCCAGTTGCGTATGAATTGCGTTTCTGCTTTCTAATAACTAAATCAGCCATATCAGTAGAAACAAGGAAAAAAAGTGCAGTTAGAGAAACGAAGAAATAATGAATAAGTGTACTATCAAGAACAAGCAAGATATAACGCTTTTCACGTGTTTTTAGAGAGTCACGTGTTTCTAGCCACTCGCCAACGATTTAATTGCACATAGGGGTGATACATTCGGAATTTTATCTACTGATCTCACAGAGGGAGGGAGGGGGGGGGGGGTAGTAGGCGTACATTCATCGCCAGCACCAAACCTGTCACTCAATCTCCTTTTTTTCTCTCCTGGTATGGAAATCGGCAGTAAACGAGGGCATTTTTGACTTCTGGGGAAAAAAAAAAAATTAAGGACCCTCGTATAAGTCGACCCCCTCCAAATTGAATGTCTGTTTTTGTCCAAAATTTCTCGACTTATACGCGGGTAAATATGGTAATTCAAATATTATCTTTAGTAATTTAACATTGTTTTTAATATTTGCAAAAACTTTAGTGTAATTTTATTAGTTATGTTACGTTACAATCAGTGATGTAAAATACTGAGGTATTTATTTTTAAGGGCAGCATATACCTGGGTAAATACCTATTTTGGTTATTTATTCTTCAATTAAATATAGCTGTGAAAAAAAATTTATATTGCAATTAGTTATGATGGATTATTTAAAAAGAAAGAAAATTTTAGAACTTTAGACTTCTTACAACTCTTAAATTTTAAAGAAACTCAACATTTTACTTTTAAATATTGAATTTAAATATATTTTTTAATTATAATGAAGATTGTAAAAAGCTAATAAGTTATAAAACTTAATTAAAACTATTCAAATCACACTTCCAAACATTATCATCCTTAGATCATGTATCCAGTTCCTTGTGTGGCCCTGTATATGATTTTATTTATATTATCCAAACATTCAACTTGAAATTGCATAACTCAATTAAAAGCTGCCATTAAGCCATTCACACTGTAGTGGGGTCTGAAATGTTTTCCAGCTCGATTTTTGTGCCAAGTTTGATATTTTTATTTTATTTTGTAGCTTTTGACATGTAGATTTCAAATATCTTAGGTGCCATTTTTTTCTTACACATTTTTGAGGGGATTTTCAAGATGGCGTCCAAGATGGCTGCCATTTACTGATTTTTTAAAATTTGTGGGATATTATTGACCAGTATATCAAATTATATGTTTTGGGGGTAAAAAAATACAAATCTATAATCAAAATAGGCATAAATTGTGTTATTTATTATTTATTTATAAACTTACTACCAAATTACTAATATTGCTTGTTTTCTCGGAAATGGGTGATGATAGTGAAAGTTCTAAATCTACACGAGTTATTGGTTTAACCCAGAATGAAATCGCCCTCGAAAGGTATTTCTTGTATGCATCAGAAGTATTACGTATTGTTTCAAGTTTCTTTGAAAAGCACTGTCCAATTGTAGTCTCTAAGCAGCCCAGGAAACACTATCAACTTCAGACTTCCATGTCGCTAAGAATTTTTCACAATGCAGCCATCGTCAAGGAGAGTATTCAGTATCATTGTGGAGGAAACCCTTACCAAGATAATACCACACTAATGAATATTGCACCATTTGTGAAAAGTTCCATAATCTGCGGAAGATGATATTCTGAATCGTGACCAAAAAGGCCAATTGGAATTCGAAGAATTTATAAGAGATAGACAACAAAGTGAACACGCTAAATTGTCAGTTTGGCATCCAATGAAAAAAAAATGAAATTAAAGACATTCAGTACTTGTAACAAGAACAGTGTATTCAAGATTGCTGACAAATTGTTTAAAATTCTAGAAGATAGGCAACTTCTTGCTCGTTTTCTTGTTGTTATGGAATGAAGACCTAAAATGTCTACAAATCTAAAAGATGCAATTGGAAACTACGTGTTTTCTGTAATACCAAGATCATTATTTTCTTCTGATGGATATCTTCATATTCCATCTGACAAAAGTTCATTTATTGTAGAAATAGAGCAATATAATCAATCACTTATACTTGAATCATTAGAATCCTCGATTACTTCTCTGATAGAAAAAGTTTGTATTATAGATGGAATGGCAATCGTACAATCAGTAAAAAAGACACCTGCCATCAAAACTTGTGAAGACTTCGCAAATGCTTTTACCGAGATCATTATGAAAATGACTAGCGAATACATTGAAAGGAGTATAATATTTGACCAATACTTTGGGCATTTATTGAAGGAGCAAACTCGTAAGAAAAGATTGGGGACGACAGAACCTATTAGATTTACTATTACAAATAGTACCAATATAATGTTGGTTTCATTAAAGACGTTTCTTTACCATAATGAAACTAAATCACAGCTGACTGAGTATCTGGGGAATATATTACTACAGGTTTTTGCTGCTAGTGAGAAGAAAATTGTTGTCGCTTTTGGCAGTAAGGCATACAGTAACCATGCGATTGTTTTCGATTCAGAATTATGTGATCATACCCATGAAGAAGCAGACACCATTATAGCTCTTCATGTACTTGATATAGTGAACCATCATGATAATTATGAGATCGATGTATTTTCGTAAGATACTGACATTTTCATATTGCAGATTGACTTGGTTTCAAGTCATCTAGTAAACAGTGAAATCAATTTTGTTACTGGTCGTGGTAACAAACACAGCAAAATTAATATTAATGAAAGATGTGCTCATAAAAGCAAATGTTTACTAGGTTTACATTCATATACTGGTAGAGACTCGGGAGGAAAATTTGTAGGCATTTCAAAACAGAAGTGGATAAAATTGTATATAAATCTTCAGTGTGATGATATTATAACAGCTTTTCAAGAACTCGGGGAATCTAATGTTGATCCATTATCCAATCTGTCGTTGTTTGAAAAATTCACCAACTTGGCTTATTTGAAAAATAGTAATTTTTCAATGATTTCGCAGTTAAGTTGGCACCTTTTCAGAACAAAATTTTCAAGGGGGAGAAATTACCACCAACCCTTGGAGCACTGAAGCCACATATTCTAAGATCCAACTTAATTTGCACCGTTGGAAAGAGCTACTGAAATCTTCGACCTACAATAGCCCCACTTATTGGCAATGGTTGGGGGAAAAAATGACGAAGGAGTAATTCCTCCAGTCGAATGCCTGGAGTTACCTGCGCCGAAAGGATTTAATCAACTTGTGACATGTGAGTGTAAGAGAACATGTACAGTTGGGAAATGTTCTTGCTTAAATAATTTTCTTGTTTGTACTACCTTTTGCAAATGCAGTGACTGCAACAATACAAAGGACTATCAATATCATCCAGCGATAGCAGTGATTCAGAAGAGGATACGTAACATCCCAGTACTATATATACATATAAATACTGTTTTTAAAGTTTTTGTTCAATATATTCAATAATTTATGTTATTTCATTTAAATACTTTGGTTGTGTATAACTGGTTAATAAAACGCTAGTATATCTAATGTCTTTCATATTTTTGTGCTTTATTTGCATCTTATCGCTCAAAACACTTGAAAAACTCAATTGACGACTAATTTCATTGTATATTTGTATTTCTTGAACCCAAAAACATATAATTTGACATACTGGTCAATAATATGCCTCAAATATTAAAGAAGTCATTAAATGGCAGCCATCTTGGACGCCATCTTGAAAATCACCTCCAGAAATGTGTATTAAAAAATGGCACCTACGGTATTTGGAATCTACGTGTCAAAACCTCCAGAATACAACAAAAATATCAAACTTAGCACGGCAATCGAGCTGGAGCCACATTTTACGACATTTCAAACCCTATTACTGATAATCCGCAATGCTTGTGAGTTCTTTTGTAAAGCCCTGTGTAGTGATCTATAGCATTTATACATACCACATACTAAGCAAAAATTTTGTTAAATGCAGATATGCTGAAGGAAATCGCATTTCTCGTACTGATAGCTAACAGACAGCATATTTCCGATACAGTTACTCTATTCGAATCTTTTGCATGTCCCTGTAAATGAACGATAAATGCTATGCACATCATTTTATACAACAAGTATCTTGTAGTAAGCCTCAGTAATGTACATCATTTTCATTTGATTTGAAATAATGTAACAGAAGGGAAATATGCTGCAAGCACTTCCATTACATAATTCTATAGGGAATTCTTTTGTGTGGCCCTGTAAATAAATAGCAAATGCTTTGCCACCTATATTCTTCAAAATGCATTATTCAGTGTACTACATAAATGCTTATCAATTTCATTATATTTGAGATTGTCTAACATCATTAAAATGAACTTGAAATGATCTTTTTCCCATAGACGCAGTGTAATGGTAGTATTGACTCTAAGCCGCTTTAGCAGGGTGCTGTGCCCGGTGGCTCTTTTTAACACTTCCTATGCACCCCGTGGCAATTCAGTTGATCCCATGAAAATATCACTAATTCTAGGGACTCTAAACAAACCAGTTCAAAATATTTTTTGTGAACAAGGTACAAGTGTGCCTTTTTTTTTTTTTTAGAATAGTGTTCCCTTTTTGAAAAATTCCCGCCCGGCGGCCCTTTTTAGGGTTTCGTTCATCTGACAAAACCCTATTCGTCTCACTCCTCTGTCTGTCTGTCCATCACAGAGCCCGTTCTCAAACTATATATGTTGAAGACTTGAAATTTTGCATACTTATAGCTTAACACCTCACATCAAACGACAAATCATAAAATTTTGAAAAAGTCGTAATTAACGGAAGTTATTAATTTTAAAAACCCCAATTACAAGATCGGAAAGGCATTCATAATTCAACAAAAGCATGGATTTTTTATCAAATTGCAAAAAACTATCTCTTCCACAGATTAAAAACAGGTGTCATCATTATCTGCAGATGTATTGGCACCCGAGCAATTTAAGTAGATCACATGGTTTTTCGTACTAGGATTTTTTAAAACGAATTTTTATTATTAAATTTAAATTATTAAATTTTTTTATTAATTTTATTTTACATCCGGGCGTAAAATTTTTCGCTGATTTCATCAATGTCAATTTCAATCTTCTATCTTAATTACAAGCTGAGATATTGATTATATCTCTATAAAATGTTTCTGAAGATTTCTGTTGCACTATGGGAAATCTTGATTTGTAAAGACTTATAATGGAACCCGTCCTTTTAAATATGAAAATTTGTAAGTAATTCCAACGATCTTGTGCTATCATGGCTGTTTCCATTGTAACCCTTTGGGGCCGACTTAGCACTTTAAAACTTAAAATTATTATTCTCTTCTGCAAATAAATCCTATCTTTTTTTCACGTTATTTATTTTAATGAAAAATAAAATTATTATACTTAAAATTTAATTTAATTAATAATTTAAAGAATTACTAATTTTTGAATGTGCAGAAGTTAAACATTTAAAGAACTCATAAATAAACATTTATAGAATTTCCTATTTATTTCTATCTAATTGTCAGACATATTGTAGTTTAAGAAAAATATCCAAAATAGCCTTGACGAGATGAATTATTAGATGCAAATTTTTTGGGCTATTTTAAAATTTAACTCGTCACTCAGAATTGTATGGGAATTAATAAACTAATAGAGAATTTAATCCCTTGTAGAGCATGACAGTAAACTCTTGTAGAGGCATTGTCTATAGTCGTGGAAAGGGTACTGCCCCCGTGGCTTAGGCGACTAAGGTTTTTTTTTTTTTTTTTTTTTTTTTTTTTTTTTTTTACGAATTTTTTAATTACTTCAGTTGCAGTTACATTAATCTCTCTGTGTATATATAACAAAGCCAGTCCATTTAATCTTGATTCTGCCATTGTGGATGTAAAGTAAGTTTTTAAAATGTGTAATGTCAAAAATTACCTTTCGCTGAGACAAGTTGTAACGGGAAGCGTTGCAAATATCTTTAGTTATTTGTAGATGTTGGGGTACAACATTTTGTTCCATTTCGAAACTGCTTCAATGGCATTCTTGCATCGAGTTATTGAAAGCTATTTATCAAATTTTCTGTAGCTGAACTCAAATTCGGCATTCAAAATTTCTGAATTTGTAGAAAGCAAATCATGCAAATAAAATTAACACATTTGACGAAAATCTTTCATTTCACTTGCTGTTGGAGCATTTTTTCCATTATGTAGAAAAAAAAATCTAAATGCTGCGGTGCCGAGTGAAGCTTTCATTAAGTTGGGTGAACGTTTGATCAACGAATAGAATAAAAATATTTTTCCCGAAATGCTCTTCAATAGAATCGGCTGGAACATCGCATCTTTGTGTTTGTTTTGATGCAGTTTTTGGCATTTTAATGTTTATATGAAAGTTATTGGCTTTCATACAAGCTTCATCATAAATATCCTTGAAAGAAATATCTGGGGCTTTACAAATAGTATATAAGTGAGCCACAAAATCGTCAACGAAACTTCAGGCAATTAAAAGGTCACTGGCAGATTTTTGCAATACTTTAGACAATGGTAAAGTGTATACAAATATATTCTGTAAGCTAAATAAGGAAATTAGGAAACCAAATTCACATAACGAATTTTTCAAGAGTTTTGCCTTAGAAGACGAGTTTCTGTCTTCTTAAGTTGCCATTGTTTCAAAGCTATCAATCTTATAATTCTATCATGGTCATAATGGCTTTATGGCGTCCCACCCACCTAGTTGGACAAACTTTTTGTAGTTTTTGATTATTAACCCTCTCGCTGCGTAATTGTTTTATCAAAATAGCTTCAAAAATTGTGTATTTAAAAACTTTTATTCTTTTGTCACCGGTTTTTCAAAAGAAAAATTTTTGTCTAATTTCATCAGGAAAATGCTTCGATTAAATAAGGCAAAATTAAGAATAAAAAAATAACTGGTGGGAATGATCAAGGAGGTTTAATTAGACAGAAAAATGCATCCCCGAGAAAATCTCGGGTTCCCCAGCAAGAGGGTTAATTTCCGGTGTATGTTTGTCAATATAGTTGAGGAGGACGTCTTGTCTATTAGGAGTATTGAAAAATTGTGTGTCATTTCAATTATGCCAATGCAGTTTCTTATTTCTGTCAGAGATACAACATTTCAAGAGCTAAATTTAAACTATGTGAGGCATAATGAACATATAAAGCTTGCGGATATATATTTATACATGGGACTTAAATCCGTTAAACTTTCCGCTCATTGATGGGACACCATCATAACCTTGCCCATACGTAAATAGGACAAATCGATATCATATGTCTTTAATCCTTCTAATATTTTGCCAGGCAAGTTTTTTCCTGCTGTGCTTGCTACAGGAATAAATTGTAAGAATTCTTCACAAATTTTGTTGTCCTTCTCTTCATCTATATACCAGACACACAAGGAAAGATGTTCAGTAGTAGAAATGTCACAAGTTTCATCATCAAGAAATGAGAAACATTTTGCCGAATTATTTTTTTTCTATCAAACGATTCAAGATGATATTGTTACACCCGTTTATACTTTGGTTTTGTATGTTCCAGCTAATAAAATTAGCGTTTTTGGCAGAATGTCTAAAATGTTCAGTGAGGTTTTCATCCCCCGCATCGACTCTTGTTCTTAGTAAAGTTCAAAAGTTGCCTTCATTGGTGATTGCTTGCCTCCTGCTCAATCGCATGAAATTGTAATTTTTATAATCGGTACTAATCGTTTCCGATTTACTGCAGCTTGTGATGCCTGACCCACATCAATTTGTTGACCGACTGAAATGTATTTTCCATCTCGAATATTCTGTAGCTTTTCGTAAGTTGCAATAGCCCTGAAATGATTTTTTTGTTTGTTTGTTATTATTATTATTATTATTATTAAATTTCCCAATGGCTTTCTTCCAATTATTATAAATTTGCGTGACCAACTACCCAGCTACTTATGATTAAGATTTTCCAATGATAGGTGGTGCAAAAAATACGCAATATTTACAACGTGCACTATTTTCAACTTGAGAATACACAAGCCAAGTATATTTTTTAAACCATGTGTATTGAAAACTTTGTGATTTGCAGCTGTAGCACAGGTTGCGGGAAAATTAGAATTTGTTTCTGGTTCCCACAACTTTTTCATAATCTTTAAATTATAGTCAGTATTGAATGTTTGTTCTTTCAACAATACGATGTCTTGATAATTGCTATTAGCTAAGGAAATACTATTCTTCAAAGGCTTTGACTGATTTGCGACCGGGGAAACCGAATCCAAATTGGTATTTATAGTGTTAATAACGTTATTACTACTAGCATTTAAATCATCTTTTTCTATATTTTGAAATAATTCAATTACAATAAACTACTCAGTTTACGTTTTTCAGCCATGATGTGAAGAAAAAAATCTACAAAGTAAATAAATAATTAAATAAATAAAAATAAAATAAATATTTTACAAATTTAATTTGCAAATGCCACTGAAAAGTTTCCATGCAGATTACTTATAACAGCTGAAAAACTACTTTGAAGTCTGATATATGATTGTCAATAAAGTCACTGTAAAATAGCCATGCAAAATACAAAATAAATTTTTGTGTAACTTTTGTATACTCGCATATAACTCTGTATAGTATTCCAAGTCGAAGCAAAAGAAAAAGGAATGGATAAGGATGTAACTGAAACAAGTGAGGGTTTTGCACTATAATGATCCAAACCGAAGTTGACTATATTACATCTGGACCATTCTAAATCTAGACGCTGGATCTCAATTGTTCGACCGAAAAAAAACTTGAAACAAACATGATTCAGCTTTAATCACCAAAAGGATATCATTTTTTGGTGGGGATAGCTTTCTTGGTAACTTTCTGTTTTCATTCTCGCAATTAAAAAAAAAGTTTTCTAAAACTGCATGCAATAATAGGGGAAAAAATTGTTGAAGTCTGTTTTTTTAACTGCATGGTAATATTGCAGTTTGTTTCACAAAACGTATAAGAGTAGCCAGTCGTGTTTTGTGAGTCACCAATGATGTACAGAAATGTGGTCTTAAGCAAACGCGTTACTCTGGTTGTGCACCTTTGAAATTGGCTAGGGAGACCCGCGTATTTATAGGGTGCCAATTAACTTTTTACACAAACGCACACACACAAAAAAACGAAATTTGGTCTCGTAAATATTTTATATATTTTTTCTAGTGTTTTTTCCTTTTTCTTTTGGAGGGGGCCAGGGCCCCCTCCCTGGGTGCGCCACTGGTTTCTACAGACTGATTAGATGTTTCACTTCATTATATAAAGCAATATTGTTAATTATATTCCTTATGTTTGTATCTACTTCTTCATGTTCATCAATAATTTTCAAGAAAACATCTTAGTTTTGCACATAGATCTCCAAGCATTTAATGTAATTGTTCCATCGAATTTATTTAAGAAGTTGAGTCATTACAACACCATACAAATTTAGAAACCCCATTAGCTGCATGCTGCATGACTTCTGAAATATTTAAAAACTTCTATAACCTCTCTCATAATGAGGCTAATATTTCTTGTTGTGGAAATATCTTTGTCTAAAATTAATTGTACCAACATCTAATTAACATTTTCTTTATGGATTTATTAGATTATGATTAATATGCAGTCATTCTATTTTAATTAAATGATTAATTGAAAAAAAAAATTTATTAATAAATACTGTAGGAATGTAACTCTATTACATCATAGCAATAATTTTATGTGTCAAACATATGGAAAATCAGCGGATTTTCATTTTGTCCATTTCGTCCTATTTTGTCCAATTTCTTCCAGCGTCCTGGACCTTTTACAAAAAAGTGGACAAAATAGCAACCTTGGATGTAAAAGAAATTATCATTTAGTTGTTATATGCTAGCATATGTTTTTCATACAGTCTAACATAGCATTTAGCTAAGGCCGGTTCGCCGCAGAATTGTCACCTACACTTGGATTTTATATAAGTAGATAAAATAACCATTTTATATTCTTAAAATATACATTTCCTGCTATTTCTGTTTATTTATTATTTTCTTTGTCTCTGAAAATGTAGAAATGAGTTTTTACTGCAAATTATTTAAAGGCACTTTGAAAATGTCTTCATTTATGCATAGAAAGTAATCATTTTACTTAGTTTTGTTTTTTGCTTCTGATATAGTAATCCAGCAGATGAAGATGTTCTAGAATTAGATTTAGATGCAGAACTTGATGGTTTTCAAGAAACTTCAGATCTTCTTACAGAAGTGAGTGATTGTTTAAAGTGGATTGTGTTAATAAATTTTTAAAGAAGGGTTTTTATTTTTTAAATAACCTTGTTCAGTAGTGTATGTGTTTCTTAAGAAATAAGTGGTGATTTTTATATTTGCCAAAAAGGAATATGGCATTGAAAAGTTTCTATCAGCCACATATTTTGAAAAAATAAATAATAATTCTAGGTACTTTTTCCAGTATACAGGGCCTTGGTGTTTTTTAAAAAGCTTGTCATAATTTGGGTTTCAGAAAGTGAGATTTGTTGCCAAATGATATAAACAGCTATGAAAACAAGCCTAACAAACTTTAATGCTTGTTTATATATGTATTTATATACAAATATCTAAACATTTTATTTATATATGTATATTATTATTGTTGTTGTTTTTTATATGCAGTTTACTTCTGTCGGTATATAAAAATAGATAAATGGTGTCTTTATATTAAATAAATTGTATAAATATGCAAAAAATCCTTGTATATAGAAAATAGTGAATAGGTTGCCAGAAACTACGTTGCCAAATTTCCTTCTCCCGCCAAAGCCATTTTCTCTTATCTCGCCAAAGCCCTTATACTGGAAAAGTACCCAATTCTAATTTTAATATGTATTTTGATTTTGGGCTATATAACATTAATTTTGTCATTTGAATTTAGTAATAAAATAAATTATTAAATGAACATTTATATAGCTCAAAAGTAAGATTACAATATTGAAAAGTTAATGTTAATTATCTTTTAGAAAAATTAAACAGTAATTTCACTAACATAAATTTAGTATGAAACTTCATGGTCTTATAAATAAAATTTGATTTGCTTTTAATCTCTGGTTACATATTCCATTGAGGTTAACAACTCAAAAGATGTGTTTGTAAGTTAAACTCAATTGAAACGATTTTTATAGTTGCTATACATATGCCCATATAGTTAAAAAAAAAAAAAAAAAAAAAAAAAAAAAAAAAAAATTAAAGTAAAATTCTTAAAATTAAAAGTAGAAAAATTTTAACATTTCTTTTTTTACTACCCAAAAATCCATAGGAAACACAGAATCTGTATTAAGAAACAGATTGTTAAAATTTATTGAACAGTCTAATCATTATATTTGATATGCGGTGTTGGATAACAGGGATTCAAAGTTAATAAAATAAACTTTTTAAGGTGGAAATATTTAAGAGATTAAAATCATTGAATAAATAAAGTTAAATTAACATCTTAAAGGCATAAAATCCCTCTATCCAAAAACGCATACCGACCGGAAAGAAAGTGGTTAGATATTGCGTTGAAATGTAAATAGAATTAAAGCCATCTATCTAAATTTTAAGAATTCATTAAGTTATAATAACATCTGTAAAATAAAGAAAGTAAAAAGACTCACCCGTATGATGTGTAGAGATAGAAATACTTACAATATTAAGACAAATAATTTTATTTCTTATTAATGCAGATTATAAAATATATACTCAAAATTTAAATGCTTGGCCAAGTTGTATTTAAAATATTCGTTGATCAATTAATTTACCAGTATAAAATAAACATATTAAATCTTTCTATTTCATATGGATTCAATATTAAATTATACGTGATGATCTTCTGTGTGGTTGAGAATTCTCCACTGTCCTATATTGAGATGTGAAGGTTGTAGACTTTAATATTGAGTTCTAAACAGTTTTTGCGGAAAGAGAATGTTCAAATGAAGAACGTTGGATAATGGGAGCATTAACTGTAGACAGCAGCACTTAGAGATCTTTTAGCCGCTCCAGAAGATTGATGTTGAAGAAATTAAGTAGGATTGCTCCACAAACCTTTTTAGAAACTTCGCTGATCACTAGAGCAGGGGCACATATTCTTCTTAAAGCTATTTCATTAATCGAGGAATAAGATTATATAATTTTTTTTTTTTGTAGTATTGCGCTGTTATTGTATTTCACCACTCTTGAGTTGAAAGTAAAGCTCTATCTTCAGTGATAAATGATTGTTGAATATCGGCGTTGTAAGATGAAACTTCTGGATATCTTATTTTGTCAATAAAGAAAGGTTCAGGTTCTTGTTATTCGAAGATTTAAACTAAACACATGATATGGCACTGGTATCTTCTTCAAAATCTATGTAGAAGCAGCGTTTAAAAAAAACTAGTTATTCCATCTGCATCTCAAACTCATTCTCCCCGGACGCAGCCGAAGCTGCGCCGAGCTCACACACCAACGTCTGTCTGCTTAATCCCTAAAATGACAGACACCAAACAGATCTCAGCCTGAAAGAATGTGTAAGATTTTGAAAACAGCCAATCCGATGCATTCAAGTACCGCGCGTCCATCCGGGAACGCATGAGTTCAATGAACTATCCGCGTGGGTGTCTTGCGATGTCACCGAATTGTACAAAAAAAATGGTGCAGAAAAGCATCCTTTTATCAATGGCGGACAGAAAGCATCGCGCCAATATTTAAAAGTAGGAAAATGCAGAAAACGTTAAATTAAATATCTCCAATATTTATTGACGGATTTTGCTGTAACTTATATCAAATTAATCAGAAAAATATATTCTATCTATTGATTATAGATCGAGCATGCAATATTAAAATATAAATTATTTTTATTTTCGTTGTTTTAAACTTATAAAGAATGTAGAATCGCGATCTTTTCGGAAAAGTAAACACGAACGTGAAACTTTGTTTACACATATTATTGTTATTGTTTAGTTTAATATATTTTAATGAATGATTGAAAGATAGAATTTAAGTTTGATTGAGGAAAATAAATAAAATTTAGAATAACTTTATTAAGAGGAAACTTAAATATTTTGAAGATAATTTTCTAGATTAGAAGTTGAGTTTAAAATGAATAAATATTAATTTAAGATTGAGGAAGATAAATAAATAATAAAATTGAGATTATTTACTATTAGAGATGTTGCATTTTATAACATTCCCTTCCCCTTGTAGAAAAAAAAAATCAATAAAAAAAAAATTCTTTGCTGACGGCTAAAAAAAAATTGCTGGATTGGCCATTATCATTGAAATTTGTTGCTAATTTATATCAAACTGTCTGTAGTATATTTTGTACTCAATAAATTCTTGCTTTGAAGTGAATCCTAGTTGCATTATTCTATAGCTGTCACACTTAATACTTAAACCAACAAAAGTACAAAGATAACAAATGCAAACACAATATATACAAATACAACACTAAACTTTGATACAAATACAACACTAAACTTTGATACAAATACAACACTAAACTTTGATACAAATACAATGAATATAAATATGTGGTACATAACAATGATATATACTTAACAAAAATACAAACAATACAAGAAATAACATTTATCATTTACACACGAAGGGTGAGTATACCTGAGAAACTGAAAATTCTGCGAAATCATATGTGCAAATCAAAAACCTGAACATATTGCACGATAAAAAGAATAGCAATTTATGATAAAACTCATATTTATGTACAAACAATGAAACAGCAGATATAGGCACTTGTAAATAATTGACAGTTATTGAGTATGACAAGATATATTTGGATGTAGTAAAATCAAAACTACTAAACAATAACCAGAGATTCCTATGTAAATATTGCTACGTAACTTGTAGAGTGATGTTGAGACAAAATTGTAAACAATAGAAATAATATTTCATATTTATACTAAATTGCAAAATTACTACATAACATTTAAGAGGAAAACTTGCGTACACCTCTTAGAGAATGTAGTTGTGTCCCCCAAAAAAATTTAATATATTCCTTCATTTCATCTTTGTTACCATTAAAACAATGCGAAACTGGACACAATTTTACAATTAAAAAAATTTTTATTCCCTTTAAAATTATAGCTTAACTGCACCTTGAAGGACTTATCGGAGGGGTAAAAATTTTGTGTTAAGTAATTCCCCAAGCTATGCCGAATTTACCTTCCGTGTGTGCTCATTAAAATTTTGTGGGAATATAAAAAAAGAGAAAAGACTTAGAGCAGTTGCTCCATCGTATTCTCATACTAAAATCTCCAGTAGTACCATATAGGCAAGCGCTTTTTTGGAGATAATTAAAAATATTTCATTTTATTTCATTATCTTTATATTATTTATTATTTATATTCATTTTATATTTTTCTCTGAGTAATAAATTATTTACTTTCTTATAATCATTTGTAAAAAAATTTAATTTAGGATCCTAAAACTGTAATATTTGAAATAATAAAAAATTTTATCACTCTAAACAAGTCGTAGAAATTAGTAAAGTCTAAATCACTCTCTCTGCACAATATGACATGGACGATATATTGAATTAAGATTAATAGTTGAAAGATAAAAAAATTGTGGCAACATAATATTGATTTCCAAAAATAAAATATAAAAACTAGGAAAAATAAGTTGGTGTAGTTGTGACTATATGAATTTAAAATTATAAATTAAAATATATTAAGAATGCAGAATCATAAAAACAAATAGATCCCAATGCGCTATTACGTACTAGCACACTGCTGTTTCGCCAGCAAAACGTGGATTATCCATTTTTAAATGATTTAAATGTTACCACTGTATTAATAAAAAAATATATATGTAATAAAAAAAAGCAAAAGGATATAAAAATGGAATTAAAGTTGTAGGAAGATTGGTAAAAAAATAAAAATTGAAAAAAGAATATCCATAATCAAGTGAGAGATGAAGGAGTAGAAGCTAGACATACTATTTACCTCCTGTCCTAATTAACTTAGTGACATTTACTTTGATATCTCTTATTGTGGTGTCACCTAAATGTCTAATTAAATAATTATCACCTCTGAAAGCTCTAATAATTTTATATGGACCAGAATTTTTGGGATGAAAGGGTGAACCATGATGAAAATTTTTTAAGTATACTATATCACCAGTTTTAAATTTACAAGCAGGGCGACCTTTAAGGAATTTTTCATTTTTATCAAAATAATTTTTCTCAAATTGTTTGACTAATTCTCTGGTTGCTGTGATATGTTCTTGTTGTTTTTGAAAATATATAGAAGGTTCTTCTGCCTCTTTGGGTGGTTGAAAAGTATCTATTGGCAAATTTAAGTCTCTACCCAAAAATAAATTAGCTGGGGTGAAGTTAGTAACTGAATGTTTTGAATTATTGTAGTGAAGGACAAAAAATTTCAATCTATCTGACCACTCAATAACTTGATCAGATAGTGCTGCAACAGACTCTTTGAGCGATCTATGGATACGTTCCAAAAGTCCATTCGACCTTGGAAAGTAAATTGAAGAATTTCTACGTTTAATATTTAGAGATTTAAGAAAATCGATAAAAATGTCAGATGTGAAGTTTTTAGCATTATCGGACAAAATAACTTTAGGAAGACCGTACCTGGAAAAATAGTCATTGAGAGCTTTAATTATTGATGGAGAAGTAGCATCTCTAAGTGGGATCGCTTCCAGAAAGCGTGAATAGTGGTCAACGATGGTAAGAATGAAAAATTTACCGTCATGTGACCTGGGGAGTTTTCCCACAATATCTATCGCAAGCATCTCTCCGGGAGCTAATTCGCACTTTGAAATGAACGCAGGCTTGGTATTTGTTTGTTTACTTTTATGAGGCAGACATTTTTCACATGAATTGACAAAATTCTGAATATCTTGAACCATTCCATGCCAAAAATAATTTCTCGAGATTGTATCCACAGTTTTCGTTATTCCAAAATGTACTTGATGACCCATTGCTATGCAGCTATTAATTAAAGTTTTAGGAATTAGGATTTTATTAGATCTATTGACATTACCGGCTTTTTTCCTTGAAAACATTAACAGATTAGTATCCGGATTAATGGAATAATTAGAGTTAGAACATGTTTTATTGATTATTTTCTCTCTGATTTCCCTAAGTATTTCATCATTTAATTGTTCTTGAAGAATATTTTCAGTTTTTAATGAGTCATTTGTGGGAATAAAAATATTAAGTGCATTGACATATAAATTAGGGTTATTGGGGAGGTCTACAACACGAGAAAGAAAATCAGCTGGATTCACCAGTCCAGGAATGTGTTCCACCTTAAAATTGAAACTTTGTAGAAACATTAGCCATCTAGTTATAATTTCTGCTTGCTTTTCCAAATTTAAATGATAAGTTAAGGCTTTAGCATCGGTTAAAATTTTAAATTGTCTACCATATAGAAATTCTGAGAAATGTTTTACAGAGGAATAAATAGCATAAAATTCACGTTTAATTGAAGGATATCTTGATTCTGCTTCATTAAGTTGTTTAGAATAGAATTCAATCGGATAAAATTTATCATTATGTTTTTGCATTAAAATACCACAAATTGCAATTTTAGAGGCATCAGTAACTAAAAAAACTTCTTTGCTGTCATCGAAATTCTTTACAGTTGGATTAGTTAAAAGTACATCTTGAATTTTTTGAAATGCTTCCTGGCATTGTGTACTCCAAACAAATTTAACTTTTTTCTTCGTTAAGTTTACAATAGGTTGAATAATTTTAGCAAAGTCAAAAATTAAGTGTCGAAAGTAATTAATCATGCCTAGATAGCTTTGTACTTGTTTAAGATTAGTTGGAACAGGAAATTTATTTATTTTACTAATATTGTCAGTGGAGGGAGAATGACCATTTTTATTTAAATTGAAACCTAAGTAAGTAATTTCTTCTTTACAGATTTGTAATTTACCAGGATCTAATGTGAGATTAAATTCTTTGAGTTTGTCAAAAACTTTCTGTAGCCAGATGAGCATTTCCTGCATCGAATCCGCTGCAACAATTATGTCGTCTAAGAAATATTGAACATTTTTACCTTTTAATGAGCTAAGACAGTTATTTATAAGAGTATGAAAATAGGAAGTAGAATTGACACATCCGAATGGCAATCTTTTTGGCATAAAATTACCAAATTCTGTTGCAAAAGCTAGTTTCGACCTATCTTTTTCCTGAAGCAAAATTTGAAAAAATGCAGATTTAAGATCAAGAACAGTGTACAATTTTTTGCCAGCGATATTTTGCATTATGTCATTTATTTTAGGTAGACAAATTTTATAGGGTTCAGTTATTGCATTAAGAAGACGATAATCTATGACCATACGGAATTTAAGTTTATTTGGATCATCTGTGGCAAGATTTTTCTTTTTGACAAAAATAACAGGAAAACAATAATTGGATGTAGAATTTTCTATGATACCAGCATTTAAAAGTTCAGAGATTTCATTGCGAGCAAATTCCTTAGCAATTTTAGGTATTGGATATGGTTTAGTTTGTAATGCAAAATCATGTAGCAAATTGAACTGAGGAATGACTTTGTCTGTACACCCTAGTGTGCTATATGAAGAAGAAAAAACAGCAGAATTTTGCATGAGAAGCTTGAGAATACTTTTTCGGTCTGAATGAGGTAAGTGGTCTACATTAAAATTGTTTACATTTAACTCCTTCTTTCTTAGTTCTAAGATGTCTTCTGAAACTAGGGAATTAATTTGATAAATTTTGTTGTTATTGTGTGAGGAAATTTGGTCATCTGAAATTACTTTAATGTAGCCTAATTTAATGTTTTTATTTAGAGTTATTTTTGTATTGTTGTTATTGTGAACATATAGTAAAATTGAATTGTTGACATTTGGTGTGTGAAGACTGAAATCTAAATTTAAAGCTAATTTATTTTTTAAAGGACAAAATAAATAATTAGAGGATTTATTGATTTTATGAAGAGCTTTTAAACGTATAATTCTTCCCTGATTAGGTCGAATTATAACTTTGTTGGCAGGAGTAACAATGTTTTTGTTTTCATCAGAATCATTGTTGTTGTTATGTTCCTTACTAGAAAAATTGGAATTATTTTGAGAATTATCATTTGTTTCAGAAAGATTGTCATTTAAGTCATTGTTTACAATGTGAATTTTAGTTGAATCTGGATTTTTGTTTTCAAATGGAAATGTGAGGTTGCCCATGATTAATTGTGAATTGGCTGAGTCCAGCAAAAGTTTGTTTCTGTTTAAAAAGTCGTAGCCTAAGATTATTTGATAATTTGAGTTCCAATTATTATGTGTTATGAAGAAAATTCCCTTGAACCATTTATTTTTGATTTTAAAGCTTAGTTGAACTGCGGAGGAATATGGAATGTCAGTGTTATCTATTGTTTTAATATTTACTGATCTAGAAATGAAGTTAAGTTTTGTTTTTTGTTTTAAAATCTGTATTGTTTTTGGCTGAATTAACGACAAATTTGCACCGGAATCCAGAAGAGCATCAAAAACATGGTTATTAAATCTTAATTTAATAATGGGAAGTTGTGAATTATCCTCGTAACAAGACATTAGATTTTTTGTAACATTAACATTAGAAACTGAGCCATCAAAACTATTAAAACCCTCTCGCATACCAAAAACATCATTATTGAGGGTCCTGTGAGACGGAGGGAAAAAATTATGAAGATCATCACCAGAACCCCTCAAAAGTTTAAATTCCGCCTAGCTCTGTGATTGTATGGTCTGAAGTTGTTCCTACCTCTACCTCTGCCTCTCTGAAATCTCGGAACATGGTTATCACCTCCTCTATTCGAATGTACAGAAAAATATCGATCATGAGTAAAATTAAATCTGTCATTGCCCGGCGAATTGTTGTGTGGACTCCAAAAATTTCCACTCTGACCTGCAAAATTGTTTCCCTGACCTGTAAAGTTGTTTCCTTGACTCGCAAAATTTGTTTGAACCGGATATGTATTGTTACTTGGAAAATGCCAACACTCTCGTGTATTGTGCAATTTCCCACATATATGGCACACCGCCTTTTCCTCTTTAATCTTTTTCAGCTGATTCGCCATGTCTGTGAGTAATTTATTGGAATCTGCTTGCTGTTTTAGGAGAAGTGAAATAAGCGATTCCTGTGTGTTAGAATTTTGAGCTTCAGTTGCATTGAGATTGTTAATGCACAAGGATTGTTGTTCTAGAGCCTTCTCTATGTCCATAGCGCATGCAACAAGATCCTCAAAATTATTGCGGCCAAATTTCAAAACTTCAGATTTTATATCTGATCTAAGTGCATCAGATAATTTCGCGAACATCATATTAGCTCTGACTGCTTCTATTTGCGGAATTTCCTCATCGTTTGGAATCATTCTGTTTACAACCTGTTTAATTTCATCGGCTAACTTCCTAACATTTTGTTTTGGCTTCTGACAAATTCTGGAAAAATCATATGAAGCTTGCTGAAAATTGTCTTGTTTCGTGAATTTGTTTCTCAAAAGGCGTACCACTACCTCAAAATTCTCCTCATTTGCAATTTCAGGATCTCCCGAAACATACTGTGACGCCCTGTCCCTACATAAAAGTCTCAATAAAAGAATTCTGTTTACATCTGGCCAAGCTTCCAGATTGCAAACATCACTCACATTCCTAATAAAAATGTCCACGTTTTCATCATCTCGCCCGTGGAAAGTAGGAATAGATGCTAAAAGTGAATTTAAAAGCAATTGATTCGCCATTGCAAATTTCTCTGAAGTAAAAAAAAATTCAGAAATAGATGTGAGGGAAACGAATCAAAAATGCCCTAACAATCGTGAACTATATAAATTTAAATTATCAAAAGTAAAGCAATTAATATCTACTGAGAAATTAACACAAAAATAAAATAGAAAATTATTAAAAGGTAGAAAATTATCTGCACAAAAATTTAAAAATCAACCTCTGAAATTGTTGTATCTGATAATCTCTAACTTATGAGAGTGCAATTGTAAAAGTTGAAAAAAAATTAGCCCAATTATTTTAAAATCAGTACTTAAAAATTTGCTTTTAAGAAAAGAGGGAAAAAAATTAAAATAGAATCCCCCAAAATGCATAAAAATATTACTATATAAAATATAAAATGCTTAATCATAGGAATAATAATAGTAAAAATAAAAATTTTTTCAAAATTTTAATCTCTTGAGAAAAAACCTTAATCATAAACTTTGAAATAATAAAAAAATAGAAGTTATATTCTATGCATGAAAAATATAGCATACAAGTATTTGAAATTGCAATACAAAAAATCAAAAATGTATTTTATATCATTTGTGAAATTTTGTAAATATTGATATAAGAATCCTCAAAAAGGAAAATAGTGAGCATATAAAGGTATATGTTGTTATTGTAGCAAAACCCCTAAATTTAAAAACTCAGCTCTGATAATTTTTTTTTTTTGAAAGAAAAAAAAAATAGAGTGATAGTAGAGGTTAATGAAAATTTGAAAGAAAAATTAACAATTTATTTTTAACCAAAATAATTGAAATAAATTCTTCAAATAAATTTAATATGAAAATGATAAATTTTTTAAATTGAAGCTGTAAAAACTCAATTGTAGATATTTAAGAAAATAAAAATAAACTATAGAAATTGCAACCAAAATATATGATTCAGTATATTATTGCACTAAATCTGGATATTTTTATCAAAGCATAATATATTAACAAAAGTGTTTTCATAAATTTATAAAATTATATTGCACAGTTTCAATAAAAAATAAAGATTTTCGATTTGCACACATGAAAAAAAATAAAGACACAGAAATTAAATTGAAATGAGCTATATCTTTATAAATTAAAAATATTTTAATAATCATTAAAAGATGGCTATTAGCTTTTAAAAGAAAAGAAAAAAAATTAAATCCGCGATACCCCAGATAAGTCTCAAAAAACACGGCACCAAAGATGATATGCGGTGTTGGATAACAGGGATTCAAAGTTAATAAAATAAACTTTTTAAGGTGGAAATATTTAAGAGATTAAAATCATTGAATAAATAAAGTTAAATTAACATCTTAAAGGCATAAAATCCCTCTATCCAAAAACGCATACCGACCGGAAAGAAAGTGGTTAGATATTGCGTTGAAATGTAAATAGAATTAAAGCCATCTATCTAAATTTTAAGAATTCATTAAGTTATAATAACATCTGTAAAATAAAGAAAGTAAAAAGACTCACCCGTATGATGTGTAGAGATAGAAATACTTACAATATTAAGACAAATAATTTTATTTCTTATTAGTGCAGATTATAAAATATATACTCAAAATTTAAATGCTTGGCCAAGTTGTATTTAAAATATTCGTTGATCAATTAATTTACCAGTATAAAATAAACATATTAAATCTTTCTATTTCATATGGATTCAATATTAAATTATACGTGATGATCTTCTGTGTGGTTGAGAATTCTCCACTGTCCTATATTGAGATGTGAAGGTTGTAGACTTTAATATTGAGTTCTAAACAGTTTTTGCGGAAAGAGAATGTTCAAATGAAGAACGTTGGATAATGGGAGCATTAACTGTAGACAGCAGCACTTAGAGATCTTTTAGCCGCTCCAGAAGATTGATGTTGAAGAAATTAAGTAGGATTGCTCCACAAACCTTTTTAGAAACTTCGCTGATCACTAGAGCAGGGGCACATATTCTTCTTAAAGCTATTTCATTAATCGAGGAATAAGATTATATAATTTTTTTTTTGTAGTATTGCGCTGTTATTGTATTTCACCACTCTTGAGTTGAAAGTAAAGCTCTATCTTCAGTGATAAATGATTGTTGAATATCGGCGTTGTAAGATGAAACTTCTGGATATCTTATTTTGTCAATAAAGAAAGGTTCAGGTTCTTGTTATTCGAAGATTTAAACTAAACACATGATATGGCACTGGTATCTTCTTCAAAATCTATGTAGAAGCAGCGTTTAAAAAAAACTAGTTATTCCATCTGCATCTCAAACTCATTCTCCCCGGACGCAGCCGAAGCTGCGCCGAGCTCACACACCAACGTCTGTCTGCTTAATCCCTAAAATGACAGACACCAAACAGATCTCAGCCTGAAAGAATGTGTAAGATTTTGAAAACAGCCAATCCGATGCATTCAAGTACCGCGCGTCCATCCGGGAACGCATGAGTTCAATGAACTATCCGCGTGGGTGTCTTGCGATGTCACCGAATTGTACAAAAAAAATGGTGCAGAAAAGCATCCTTTTATCAATGGCGGACAGAAAGCATCGCGCCAATATTTAAAAGTAGGAAAATGCAGAAAACGTTAAATTAAATATCTCCAATATTTATTGACGGATTTTGCTGTAACTTATATCAAATTAATCAGAAAAATATATTCTATCTATTGATTATAGATCGAGCATGCAATATTAAAATATAAATTATTTTTATTTTCGTTGTTTTAAACTTATAAAGAATGTAGAATCGCGATCTTTTCGGAAAAGTAAACACGAACGTGAAACTTTGTTTACACATATTATTGTTATTGTTTAGTTTAATATATTTTAATGAATGATTGAAAGATAGAATTTAAGTTTGATTGAGGAAAATAAATAAAATTTAGAATAACTTTATTAAGAGGAAACTTAAATATTTTGAAGATAATTTTCTAGATTAGAAGTTGAGTTTAAAATGAATAAATATTAATTTAAGATTGAGGAAGATAAATAAATAATAAAATTGAGATTATTTACTATTAGAGATGTTGCATTTTATAACAATATTAATGTTATTTGTTACATAGAAAGTAATTTTTGGGGATTACTAAAGCAATTTCAAGTTTAAATGAGTATAGAAAAAATAAAATATTTAATTGTGAGTAACAATTACAAATAAATTTTTTCAATTTATTTGGTAAAAAACAATTTAAATTATATAAATCTTCTCAAATATAATAAAACCTGCTGGGACAGAAGTGTAATGAAGCAGAGAAAAATTCCGTTTTAAAGTTTTCCATTATAGCAAGTACACTTTCACAATTGTATTGTATTCTTTTCACTGGGACCATCAATTTTTTCCATTTAAGGCATGATTCCTGTATATGCATGTTCAGTTTTCACATGTTTTAATACATATATGAATTTAAAATTAATTTCAATTTTTTCAATTTTTATATTTTGTTTCACAAAAAATATAATTTATTTATTAAAGTGTAATTTAGAGAGAATTTAAGATTTAGCTCAGCAATATTTTATTTTATTAATGATTAAAAATATTAACACTGAATATTAGAATATTAATGTACCTTGCAGATATTCTCGTAGAAAGATTTTTCAATTGTGAAATAAATTGGAATTTTAGGAAAGAGGGAAGAAGTCCATGAGACAGTACAAAGATTGTTTTGCAGAACAATATTAATTGGAAGGAAGGAACTTCTGTATTTTTGTAGATTTTCTGCCTCTCCTCAAAATTTTCATTTTGTTGCACACAAAATTTAAAATGTTTAACACAGGGTTGGCAAGTTTTTGACAGTTTGGTGGTTTTATCTGGTTTTAACCGTCATGTCAAAAACCCCTTTTTGACATAGTTTTTGACGGCTGTCAAAAACTTAAAATTGAGTCCAAAAACTGTTTAAAATTATTTTTACAACATTACATATACAATCTTTCATAATTTTTAATTTTAGACATTTGAGTGAACTTTTTGTCAGTTTTAGACATTAAAAACCACATACCCTGTATAAAACTCAAAACATGATATTTGTTCAACAATTTGCTTAGAAAACAGAAAATAATTGTAAGCTATAAATATAGAATAAAAAATAATTAAAAGTATTGTTACATTGAAAATATAAGCTAATCAAACTATTAAATATTATAATTTTAAAAAATGAAAGTACATGATGAAAATATTTGTACAATTTAATGTATGAAATTACATATAAATAATGTATACATATTTTTATTTTGTATTGTTTTAATGTTAGACTTATTCTAAGTTTTTTTTTTTTTCCCCCATGGAACATGCAGTAGCAAAAAACTACATTTAACGCCTTTTGTACTCAAGTTTGTTTCGTAATTTGAAATGGATAAATCCAAAAATTTGAAAATATCTGCTCAATTGATGCTGAACTGCATGGACTGGAAAGCAAACCCACCATGAGCTGTATAAATTCACTTGGTATATTGTTGTTTTTTTTAAACCTTTCCATTTTCACCATACCGTTTCTGGAACATCCTTAGCTGAGAAGAAACTTTTAGGGTATGGTGGAGATTCAGCTTCAAAAGTAATGATAAAGTTAGAAAATTTGGCTTTATTTCATACTGGCAATGTTCGAGCTGCTTCCCTCTGTTCATCATTTACAAACTTGAAATAACATGCTAAATAATTAAACTGAAACTATCGTAATAAAATAAAGATATATTATTTATGTGTAAATATTGAAAATAATAAACCATCTTCTTTTATAAATCTTCTACTCGGAGAACATTTGTGTTGCAATTGTGGTTTATATTTAATGGTTATGTACAAAAACAAACATTTAGAATCATTAAAGATCTAGGTAACTTATGATCCGTCATTGAGTAATGGCATCTTTAGCTTTAAAAAAAGCTTTCTTTAGCATAAATTAGATGCTAATTTTTTTTTTAATATATATAATAAACTGAACACTTAATAGTAATAAAGATATAAATAATACTTTTAAAAATGAATTTAATAGTAGTTTCTTTCAACATTTTTAGCCATTTTTCCTAACATGACATTGACAAATAATTTGAATTACGATTTATAATTTTATTACGACTTAATTATAGTATATAACTAAATAAAAATTATTTATATAACATATAAATTATTACTTAATCAATTTTTAGCTTGATTTAACATAAAATTTCCCTAATGGTTGCTAAAAAAATGTGTATAAGGTTTTCGACAGGTTTTCGACATGTCGTGTCAAAAACCACTTTTTGATGTCAAAGCCCCAACCATGGTTTAGCCCCTTGGGAACAGGCGACCAGTATATGTGCCACGTAAATTGCTCAGAATCCGTGATTATTCTCACCAGTAAAGTTTTATTGTAAATTTTGCCTTATTTAATCGGAACATTTTCCTTGATTCAATTAGGCAAAAATTTGTTTCGAAAAACCGGTGATAAAAGCATTCTGTAAAAGATGCTCGTCCCAAAAGGGTTAAAACAAAGAAGTATTTTATGTTTTGTCTAGTTATTTTGTTTATTTTGAAGTGCCAATAAATAAATAATCATAATTTCCTTTTGTCCACCGCCCACCGCCCCCTTATTCATCTATGCACGAGCATTTTTATTTTCCTTTTTCTCTGTCGTACATGCAGTTTAAAATCTTTATTTAAAAAAAAAAAAAAAAAAAAAAAAAAAAAACTGTGCCATATTTATTACTTAAAAATAACAATAAACGAATGTCATAAAAAATATTAAACAATCTGGTGTGATATAATAAAGGCAAAAAAATTCTTAACACCATAAAATTACAAAATGTGCTAAGCCTTTCTAAAGAACTTTGTCTTTCTTCTTCAGCCGCAAAGAAGTCTTGCTACCACTTGAAAAGCAGGAGCAAAACTGAGCAGTATTGCTCCTGCCTTCCATAGCCTAGCACATTTCTTAATTTTATGGTATTAAGTTTTTTTGTCCTTGTTTCAATAAACTAGTTGACTTGCCCGGCATTGTCCAGGCCCGTCAATTTTTCCAAACAAACAGTGTAGCCCCACCAGTGGCTGAGAGGTTCTGCTCACGGGAAGTGCTGGGTTCGATCCCAATCGCACCCGTCGGCCTAATCGTTCGGAGTTTTCGTGGTTTTCTTCGAACCATGGATTTCCATGCGTTAATACGGGCTAGGTTCCCTTAGAAAGACCCCCACGAAGGGCACTCCCCCTCTGGCCTATATCCCTAGTGTAGATAATCGGCCGTCACAAAATCAACCAACCAAACAAACAAACAAACTGTGAATGATTTAAACCTCGATTTAAATTGAAAATTTCAAAAATGCAAATCTCAAAATGAACCTCTGAGATTGGTCTGCACTGCCTTCATCAGCATACACTGGCCTTGCTGCACAGCTTGTTTCAAACAAACCTCTTTCCGAATGACTTTCTGGCATGGGTCCCCCTGCCTACTGCACTGCATAGCAGGTGTGCTGTGCACGTATCAGAAAATTTGAAGATAAACATAAGCTGAGTTAAGAGAAACACATTCCTTTGAAATAAGGCCCATAGAACCCGAAATAAGACTGTGTCCCTGGTGGTGGGAAGTGGAATTAAAAACTAAGACAATCAAAGTTGAATAAGCTAAATCCCAAATTTCCTCAACGGATTGGGGGGAAAAAAATCCAAGTTTCCTCAAAGGATCGCGAAAAAAACCGAAATTTTGTCAAAGGATAGCGGAAAAATGTGAATTTCGTCAAAAGATCTTGAAAAAACATGAATTTCGTCAAAGGATTACAGAAAAAAGGCAAATTTCGCCAAAGCATCTTAGGGGAAAAGCACAAATTTCGTGAAAGAACTGCGGAAAATACACATAATAAGCACCGTGAAGAAATCCTCTCCCCCTTCTTCCCACCTTTCTGAAAATGTTACGTAAATTTGGGATTTTACTTGGAATCGCCCCTGTTCTGCGCTCACTTAATGAAACATCACACACAGACAAAAATCTATGTTTATTATTATGATACATATAATTTTTAATCTGAAAGAATATACAGAAGTAACTTTTTAAAAATTGGGTTATCCTGTGTCCAACCTGCAGGAATCTAAACGCTATCCAAACCGAAAGCAATCAGAGTTAACCCGATTTTCAGCATAATAAACAGCCACCAGCCAACCAATCAACCCCTAGATTAATTTGTGCTTTTGGTGCTACTATTTCTCATTTTCAAAGGTTGGCAGGTCTGAGAAGGCAAATTTCCTGAAAATCCTTATCCATCTTCAATATTGCCTGTAATCATGTTACAGATCAATGATTGATAGTAAATACTCAAGTAGACTAATCAAAGTAGTAGACTAAACAAATCTCCAGTCTGACTTCTTGCCAAACAAGAAGTCCGGCTGGAGATTTGATTTAGAAAATTGCTTAAAGCTATGAAAATGAGTTCCTTCAAAGTCAAGACCTAGTTTCATTGTTTTCTTATTGAGCTTATTTCATGAACATCATCAGAACTATTTTCAATTTTTATCATCATTTCATTGCTGAGTTTGTTTTAACCATATAAAAATAAATGACATATCTACATTGTTCTCTCGTGCTTGAATTAGTATAGAAGCCAAACTTCATTAAATTGTTCAAGCCATTTTCGATATATAGCAGCATTTTCAGTGCTGAGTTCGTTTTGACTGTCAGAATTAACTTATCTGAGTTCCAGACCTAGCTAGATAGCTTTATTGTGCTCGAACTAGTATAGGAGACATGTTTTGTGTAAAACATTTGAGTATTTTTCAATTTTTAGCAAGCAGCATTTTCAGCGCTGAGTTTGTTTTAATCTGTCGAAATGAATTTTCATAAATTTGAGACCTAGCTAGATCATTTTCTCATGCTTGATATAGTGTAGGAGGCAGGTTTCATAAAAGTTGATTCAACCGTTTTCAATATAATTCAAACCCTTCAAAGGGGAGGGACTTATGTCAGCTTAAAACAAAAACCACATGACCCTTTCTGATTCACGCATCTGAGGAATTTATACAGCCCAATGTAAGCATTAATGCAAAGATATTGAGGGAAAAAAATAAAGCATTTAGTCTCAGAGTTCTTTAAATTGTATAAAAATTTCAGAATTTTAAAGTTGAGAAATATGCTATGGAGGGAGGAACGGGGGTCTATCTTAAAGAAACGAGGGAAGAAAGACATATGTATATATAGATAGATAGATATGAAATATGCTACTGGAGAACATTTTTATTAAGCATGTTATGTGGCCAAGCAGTATTCTTACTTTAAAAATTAATAGTAACAATACAAAATAATAAAATTTTAACAAAAAAATCTGTTCAAATTCACACAGGAACTGTAATTTAACGGTGTGTGTCAATATTTTGAATTTGTCATCAATTATAAATGAAAATAATTAGTGGAAACTTATTATTGCAATTAATGTCTACTTTTTTCGTAATCTTACAAAAAAGAAAGAAATATTAAGAGCAAGAATCTGAGAAAGTGTCACACCTAGCATTATGGGGTGATTCATGCCATCTCGGATTTTCTCCAAAAAATTACCAGTTAAAGGGACTTAATAGAATTTTATGTAGTAAGCCAGTGATGATTACTGCGTACTTACAGTAAATTTTTTTACTTACAGTAAATTCAGGAGTACAGTAAATTACTTACAGGAAATTTACTTACAGTAAATTCTTATGTTTACTGGTCCTCGGGACCAGTGACTTTTTTATATCAATTCTACCGCTGTATATATACATGTATATATATACATATATATGTATATATAACACTGGCGCCCGGCTAACCAAAAAGTACCAAATTTTATTATGTATTGTTACTATTAATTTTTAAAGTAAAAATACTGCTTGGTCACATAACATGCTTAATAAAAATGTTCTCCAGTAGCATATTCCATATCTATGTCTTTCCTCTTTCCTCCCCCCTTTCTTTAAGGCAGAGCCCTCCCCCCTTCCATAGCATATTTCTAGACCTTAAAATTCTGAAACTTTTATACAATTTAAAGAACTCTGAGATTAAATGCTTTGTTTTTATCTCTCAATATCTTTGTGTTAATGCTTACATTGGACTGTATAAATTCCTCAGATGGGTGAATCAGAAAAGGGCCATGTGGTTTTTGTTTTAAGCTGACATAAGTCATAATGTAACATGAAGAGCAAATTTATATAAAAACATTTCATGACATAATTTTCTTTTACTACATGACTGTGGAAACAAATGTTTTCTATATAGAATTAAGTAATGTGTTTGCATTTAAGATCATTTATATAAATTAGTAGAGATTGATATAATCTATGTAATAGGTGATTTTAGTAAAGAAATAAGAAGGAGATGTTTACATTTTAATTTATATCTCAATATCCCACGAGCGAACCAAACTAAGAAAATCAGATATTATAGAGGAACAATGTAAGAATAAGAATAACATACAATTTTTTTTCAAAATAATAAAATACCACTTTTTGAGATGCAGAAGTTCAAAGGACAAAATGTTTGACCTTGAAATTAAAAATTATACATGTGATGTATCAGAAGAGAGCCCACAGCAAATCCTTTCCAACAATACCAAGATTAAAGCTGTATGTCCATTAGGGAATTAAATATGAATTTTTTTGTAGTGCATGGAATTCAAACCCTTCAAAGGGGAGGGACTTATGTCAGCTTAAAACAAAAACCACATGACCCTTTCTGATTCACGCATCTGAGGAATTTATACAGCCCAATGTAAGCATTAATGCAAAGATATTGAGGGAAAAAAATAAAGCATTTAGTCTCAGAGTTCTTTAAATTGTATAAAAATTTCAGAATTTTAAAGTTGAGAAATATGCTATGGAGGGAGGAACGGGGGTCTATCTTAAAGAAACGAGGGAAGAAAGACATATGTATATATAGATAGATAGATATGAAATATGCTACTGGAGAACATTTTTATTAAGCATGTTATGTGGCCAAGCAGTATTCTTACTTTAAAAATTAATAGTAACAATACAAAATAATAAAATTTTAACAAAAAAATCTGTTCAAATTCACACAGGAACTGTAATTTAACGGTGTGTGTCAATATTTTGAATTTGTCATCAATTATAAATGAAAATAATTAGTGGAAACTTATTATTGCAATTAATGTCTACTTTTTTCGTAATCTTACAAAAAAGAAAGAAATATTAAGAGCAAGAATCTGAGAAAGTGTCACACCTAGCATTATGGGGTGATTCATGCCATCTCGGATTTTCTCCAAAAAATTACCAGTTAAAGGGACTTAATAGAATTTTATGTAGTAAGCCAGTGATGATTACTGCGTACTTACAGTAAATTTTTTTACTTACAGTAAATTCAGGAGTACAGTAAATTACTTACAGGAAATTTACTTACAGTAAATTCTTATGTTTACTGGTCCTCGGGACCAGTGACTTTTTTATATCAATTCTACCGCTGTATATATACATGTATATATATACATATATATGTATATATAACACTGGCGCCCGGCTAACCAAAAAGTACCAAATTTTATTATGTATTGTTACTATTAATTTTTAAAGTAAAAATACTGCTTGGTCACATAACATGCTTAATAAAAATGTTCTCCAGTAGCATATTCCATATCTATGTCTTTCCTCTTTCCTCCCCCCTTTCTTTAAGGCAGAGCCCTCCCCCCTTCCATAGCATATTTCTAGACCTTAAAATTCTGAAACTTTTATACAATTTAAAGAACTCTGAGATTAAATGCTTTGTTTTTATCTCTCAATATCTTTGTGTTAATGCTTACATTGGACTGTATAAATTCCTCAGATGGGTGAATCAGAAAAGGGCCATGTGGTTTTTGTTTTAAGCTGACATAAGTCATAATGTAACATGAAGAGCAAATTTATATAAAAACATTTCATGACATAATTTTCTTTTACTACATGACTGTGGAAACAAATGTTTTCTATATAGAATTAAGTAATGTGTTTGCATTTAAGATCATTTATATAAATTAGTAGAGATTGATATAATCTATGTAATAGGTGATTTTAGTAAAGAAATAAGAAGGAGATGTTTACATTTTAATTTATATCTCAATATCCCACGAGCGAACCAAACTAAGAAAATCAGATATTATAGAGGAACAATGTAAGAATAAGAATAACATACAATTTTTTTTCAAAATAATAAAATACCACTTTTTGAGATGCAGAAGTTCAAAGGACAAAATGTTTGACCTTGAAATTAAAAATTATACATGTGATGTATCAGAAGAGAGCCCACAGCAAATCCTTTCCAACAATACCAAGATTAAAGCTGTATGTCCATTAGGGAATTAAATATGAATTTTTTTGTAGTGCATGGAATTCAAACCCTTCAAAGGGGAGGGACTTATGTCAGCTTAAAACAAAAACCACATGACCCTTTCTGATTCACGCATCTGAGGAATTTATACAGCCCAATGTAAGCATTAATGCAAAGATATTGAGGGAAAAAAATAAAGCATTTAGTCTCAGAGTTCTTTAAATTGTATAAAAATTTCAGAATTTTAAAGTTGAGAAATATGCTATGGAGGGAGGAACGGGGGTCTATCTTAAAGAAACGAGGGAAGAAAGACATATGTATATATAGATAGATAGATATGAAATATGCTACTGGAGAACATTTTTATTAAGCATGTTATGTGGCCAAGCAGTATTCTTACTTTAAAAATTAATAGTAACAATACAAAATAATAAAATTTTAACAAAAAAATCTGTTCAAATTCACACAGGAACTGTAATTTAACGGTGTGTGTCAATATTTTGAATTTGTCATCAATTATAAATGAAAATAATTAGTGGAAACTTATTATTGCAATTAATGTCTACTTTTTTCGTAATCTTACAAAAAAGAAAGAAATATTAAGAGCAAGAATCTGAGAAAGTGTCACACCTAGCATTATGGGGTGATTCATGCCATCTCGGATTTTCTCCAAAAAATTACCAGTTAAAGGGACTTAATAGAATTTTATGTAGTAAGCCAGTGATGATTACTGCGTACTTACAGTAAATTTTTTTACTTACAGTAAATTCAGGAGTACAGTAAATTACTTACAGGAAATTTACTTACAGTAAATTCTTATGTTTACTGGTCCTCGGGACCAGTGACTTTTTTATATCAATTCTACCGCTGTATATATACATGTATATATATACATATATATGTATATATAACACTGGCGCCCGGCTAACCAAAAAGTACCAAATTTTATTATGTATTGTTACTATTAATTTTTAAAGTAAAAATACTGCTTGGTCACATAACATGCTTAATAAAAATGTTCTCCAGTAGCATATTCCATATCTATGTCTTTCCTCTTTCCTCCCCCCTTTCTTTAAGGCAGAGCCCTCCCCCCTTCCATAGCATATTTCTAGACCTTAAAATTCTGAAACTTTTATACAATTTAAAGAACTCTGAGATTAAATGCTTTGTTTTTATCTCTCAATATCTTTGTGTTAATGCTTACATTGGACTGTATAAATTCCTCAGATGGGTGAATCAGAAAAGGGCCATGTGGTTTTTGTTTTAAGCTGACATAAGTCATAATGTAACATGAAGAGCAAATTTATATAAAAACATTTCATGACATAATTTTCTTTTACTACATGACTGTGGAAACAAATGTTTTCTATATAGAATTAAGTAATGTGTTTGCATTTAAGATCATTTATATAAATTAGTAGAGATTGATATAATCTATGTAATAGGTGATTTTAGTAAAGAAATAAGAAGGAGATGTTTACATTTTAATTTATATCTCAATATCCCACGAGCGAACCAAACTAAGAAAATCAGATATTATAGAGGAACAATGTAAGAATAAGAATAACATACAATTTTTTTTCAAAATAATAAAATACCACTTTTTGAGATGCAGAAGTTCAAAGGACAAAATGTTTGACCTTGAAATTAAAAATTATACATGTGATGTATCAGAAGAGAGCCCACAGCAAATCCTTTCCAACAATACCAAGATTAAAGCTGTATGTCCATTAGGGAATTAAATATGAATTTTTTTGTAGTGCATGGAATTCAAACCCTTCAAAGGGGAGGGACTTATGTCAGCTTAAAACAAAAACCACATGACCCTTTCTGATTCACGCATCTGAGGAATTTATACAGCCCAATGTAAGCATTAATGCAAAGATATTGAGGGAAAAAAATAAAGCATTTAGTCTCAGAGTTCTTTAAATTGTATAAAAATTTCAGAATTTTAAAGTTGAGAAATATGCTATGGAGGGAGGAACGGGGGTCTATCTTAAAGAAACGAGGGAAGAAAGACATATGTATATATAGATAGATAGATATGAAATATGCTACTGGAGAACATTTTTATTAAGCATGTTATGTGGCCAAGCAGTATTCTTACTTTAAAAATTAATAGTAACAATACAAAATAATAAAATTTTAACAAAAAAATCTGTTCAAATTCACACAGGAACTGTAATTTAACGGTGTGTGTCAATATTTTGAATTTGTCATCAATTATAAATGAAAATAATTAGTGGAAACTTATTATTGCAATTAATGTCTACTTTTTTCGTAATCTTACAAAAAAGAAAGAAATATTAAGAGCAAGAATCTGAGAAAGTGTCACACCTAGCATTATGGGGTGATTCATGCCATCTCGGATTTTCTCCAAAAAATTACCAGTTATTACTTATCTTGTTAAAAGGCCAAATCCAGAAGTTTTTTCTCCAAAGTTGAGTTGTTCATTTTTTATGGGCCCCCAAAGGTCACCGTGCAGTGCGAAAAATTGAGCATTTTTTTTAGACATTAAAATTGCTATGACCCACGATTCTTTGCGCAAACAACTTGCCACAAAATTCTTTTTATATATGGGATGTAGGAGGGTTCAACTTTATATAATGGTTGAGAAGTCTGTGGCAACTTGTTGCCGCAAGGTCACTGAAGGTCACAAACTTATGCATTTTCGCTGCTTTTTAGCATTTTTAAGGCCCAATAACAGCTTGCGCGTTGAAGTTGCCATGGCAAAAGAGGTGTCATTTGAAAGACATGTATTAGCACTTTTTAAAAATGTACATATAATTGAGGCAAGTTGGATGCGCTTTTAGTAACAGAGCGTTAAAATGTGAAAAATGTCATATTTGACCGATATTCAAACTGTCATAATTTTCTGCGGCAATGACATTTTGAAATAATTATTTTGCTATTCTTTTATTCTATTATTGCTCTTTATGAAAAAATAAATTCCATTGAGGCATGTACCTTTTAAGAAAAAAAAATGATTTTTTTAAACATACTCTATTCCGGTAGTCAGGACTTTTTTGCTTTTCAGAACAACTCGTCTGAATAACAATTTTTTTAACATTTACTTGGCTGTATGAATTGATATATTTTATATATTGTTGCGTTTAAATTTATTGAGGACAATTATTTAGTTTTAAAATTCAAAAAATCACCAACATGTTCTCTATTTGGTATATACCTGTGAAATGCATATATGATTTTTCCATTACTGTTTAAAAATTTACTATAATTTTTCACATTTAATAGACTAAAAGCAAAAGGTTTACAAAGTTTTATACTTTTATACATATTTTGGAATATTTTGTTTAATTTTTACATATTTTGTTTAATTTTTAACATTTGTTAAAAAATCACCTGAAACTTGTACAAAATTATAACTGAATAAAATGCACATATATAAAGATATTAGTCTTTTTTTTTAATATAAGGTACATTTTAAAATCATTATTGATGAAGTATTTTTAATTTAAAATCATTAATTTCAGAACATAAAATTATTCAAAGCAAAATATTCCAACCTTCCCCATGTTTGTACTATTACTACATAGTGAAAAATGCCGAACTTCAAAACAATATTTCTGTGGAATATGAATGAATTTATAATGCTCCTTCATTTAAAAAAAAAGGCTGTATCTGATAAGATTAATTTTTGTAAAGTATTTAAAAAAAAATCATTGATAAAATATTTTAAGTTTATAATCACATTATTTCAGCAACACAAAATTCTGAAAAACAAAATATCTCAACTCTTCTTTTTTTTGTATTACTAGTACTACTTGGTAGAATATTGTAGAACCGTGAGAACAATATTTCTGTGCAATCAGAATTCTTTATGTTCATCCATTAAAAAATAAAATTATTTTCTTTTTTGTTTATAAAGGGTATTTTTTTTAAAAAGTATTACTGATAAAATATTTTACATTTGCAACAATAATTTTAGTAAAATAAAATTGCACAGAGAAAAAAAAAACCCAACTCAGCTCTTCCCTTGTTTGCCTTACTGTTATCACATGGTTGGCTATTCTGGAATGTCAGAACAATATTTCTGTTGAATAAGAATTACCTTTGTTCATCCATTTAAAAAATAAAGTTGTGAATTTTTAATTTGGATATTTTCATACTTATGTTTATATATTCTTAGTTAAAAAAACTGTTTTACAAAACATGGAAGAACTTAATTCAGATCCTTATACAGATTGTTTTTTTTATAATGAGCTATTGAACTGTGGAAGACACGGCAAAAGTTGTAAGGATGAGTTGTTTTCAGAACAGGACTTGGCAGCAGATGTGAAGAAATTATCTAGAAAGAATAAATGTTAAAGCACCTGATAGAAGTGTGTCTGAAAAAGAACTAATATCTAGCAGAAGTGGTAAAGTTTTACCTGAAGGATTTAAACTTTGTGCAAAGCATCGTTTTGGTTTTGGTACTTATTGGAATGTTCCAGCTGTATGTTTACACCCTTATCACAAGGAAAACAGAAAAAGGTTTCTTTTTCTGCTGCAAAGGTCTGCAAGTTGGGCAACATATGAATTAATATGTAAATATAATTCTTCTGTAAACTTTCCAATTGGAGGAACTGTTTGTCCAAAGCATAGAGATTATCTTCTTTCAAAAGATCTACATCAAATGAACGATGAAGTTGAGATAGCCGACATCACTTCCAGCGATCCAACATTTGAAGTTCGTAATTCTCTGTTAGTGGAAACTGATAAGACCGAGACAAATTCATTTATAAAATCATTAACAGAAGGTGTAAGCCCTGTTAAATTTCAGTTGAAATCTCCTGTTTCAAAACTTTCTGCAAGTACCATTCGCTATATGAAACGAAAATACTCTGAAGTTACCAATAATTTTAAAGCAACGTTAACCAAGAAACTGGCCCCAGAGCAAGAACATGAATTTCGAAAGGTTGTTTCAGACAGTAGCAGCTGCAGCGAAACGGAAGCTGAAGATGAATGTCTAAAAGAGATAGTAGCAGCCTTTAAAAGCACTCCATCTCAAAAGATGAAGCTAGCTTTATTGTATCCTCAAAAATACACAAAATCAGAAGTTATAGAGAAATTCCAATGCTCACAGAGAATGGTAAGGAGAGCAAGAGAATTGAGAGCACAATTTGGGGCTGGCAATATGCCTCTTGTACACAAAATTAGTAGAAACTGTCTCGACATGAGTAAGGTTGATCATTTTTTAGATTTTTTGTTTACAACAGATTCTCTACAAGATGTTGCTTATGGAACAACTTTAAAATATGATTGTGGATTAAAACATGTTACCCCACATGCGATACCATCTTCTCTGGTCCTATACAATTGTCTGGGGCTGATCCTTTTACAGTTCCATGCTTAAAAGATATTCTTAAGAGTCTTACAAGGAACAATTATATGTTTGTGGGTTTTTTTTTTTTTTTTTTTTTTTTTTTTTTTTTTTTTTTTTTTTTTAATTATTGATAGTGTTAGCGTTAGCTGAATATACTTGTATTATCAATATAGATTATAAATGCCAAGAATTTTGATTGTCAAATTAAATAACATCTATCATATATGTGTCACAATATATTAAAATATATCCATTCATACAGCCAAGTAAATATTAAAAAAAATGTTATTCAGACGAGTTGTTCTGAAAAGCAAAAAAGTCCTACCGGAATAGAGTATGTTTAAAAAAATCATTTTTTTTTTCTTAAAGGTACATGCCTCAATGGAGTTTATTTTTTCATAAAGAGCAATAATAGAATAAAAGAATGGCAAAAGAATTATTTCAAAATGTCATTGCCGCAGGAAATTATGACAGTTTGAATATCGGTCAAATATGACATTTTTCACATTTTGGCGCTCTGTTACTAAAAGCGCATCAAACTTGCCTCAATTATATGTACATTTTTAAAAAGTGCTAATACATGTCTTTCAAATAACACCTCTTTTGCCATGGCAACTTCAACGCGCAAGCTGTTATTGGGCCTTAAAAATGCTAAAAAACAGCGAAAATGCATAAGTTTGTGACCTTCAGTGACCTTGCGGCAACAAGTTGCCACAGACTTCTCATCTATTATATAAAGTTGAACCCTCATACATCCCATACATAACAAGAATTTTGTGGCAAGTTGTTTGCGCAAAGAATTGTGGGCCATAGCAATTTTAATGTCTTTAAAAAACGCTCAATTTTTTGCACTGCACGGTGACCTTTGGGGGCCCATAAAAAATGAACAACTCAACTTTTGAAAAAAAAATTCTAGATTTTGTCTTTTAACAAGGTAAGTAACAACTGGTAATTTTTTGGAGAAAATCTGAGATGTCATGAATCACAGGTGTGACACTCTCTCAGGTGTGCTCTTAATAATAAATTCATTAGTCTTTATAGTGAAAATAAATATAATTTTTTTCTTTAAAAATTTTTAACTTTATATCATGTCCCAAATTAATATACGGAGTTGTGATAACTAGAACATGTCTACGCTTATGAAATATGCATAAATATAAGTTTATTGTCATAAATTAGTATAGATAAGTCATCATATAGGAGATTTTGGTAATAAAATTGGAATCAGATGTGTGCATTTTAATTTATAACTCAATATCCCATGAGCGTCCCAAAATAAGAATGTCAGATAATATAGAGGAACAATGTAAGAATAACATACATTTTTTTGGAAAAAAATAAAATACCACTTTTTGAGATATGAAAGGTCAAAGGTCAAAATGTTTGACCTTGAAATTAAAAATTTAAGAAAAATATGCATGTGATATATCATAAGAAAGCCCACAGCAAACCTTTTCTAACAATACCAAGATTAAAGCTGTATGTCAATTAAGGAATTAAATATGAATTTTTTTGTAGTGCACGGAATTCAAAATTTTGTGCTTTTTTTCAATTTTTGATGCTATTTATCTCAGAAACAATGAGAAATAGAGGCTTATTATTTTTTATTTGATGATTTCTATATAAATTTAACAAGTGAGCCAAATTTCATAAAATTCTGAGGGGGTGGGGTTGTGAGCTGTGTTGATTTGACGCGGAATGACCCTATGGGGCACTTTTGATCATTGTGAATGGGGCACCTTTCATAATGTTAATTATTCAGTTCATGATGATTCTGACACTTTAGACAGTCCAGAAGACATTGCAATTTATCATCCTACTCATTTAATTGAACTGTAAAAGCCAATGGCTATTTTTTAGTTACATTTACCTCGAAGAAAACTTGCAGTCATTTTTTAATTATTGAGTGAAAAGAAGAACTGTACTTTAAAATCAAGTTTTTAAAGAAAAAAGATGTATGGAAGTTTTATTACCAGATGTTACAGATATAAGTCTGGTGAACTTTGACGACATTGTTCTTAAATTGACACCTTTATAATTTGTAGGAGGAATTATTCGTGCAATTGCTGCAATGACATTGTAAAAATTCCTATGGCATCCTAAAAATTCATCCAAATATAAAATCCTATAAATGGTGTATTTAACATTCTTTGAAAAATTAAATATTTTTAATAGGCATTTCATAGGCTTTGCACATATCAATAGTACTGATTGGATTTTGTTTTGTATGTTTCATCAATAATTTTTTTTTAAATATCTGGTAAAGTAAAACAACTATAAGTTGATATTAAAATCTTATTTGAGAAAGATAATTTGTTACATGTATGCTTAAAATTTATTTTATTTCAAATAAACTATCAAAAGACAGATTTGGCCAGTTTGAACTGATTTAGAAAATAATTTAATGCACCAACTTTCTATAAAAATAACTATTTGCTATTTTTTATATGCATTTACAAAGGTTAGAACAATATAATAATTATAAGAAATGTGCACCCCTATATATATGATCTTGAAGGGAAAAAGACCAAGATTCTTCAATTAGTAACTGTAAAAATTGTATAGGAGTTTAGGTGTTTAAATGTAATAACTTTTTATAAAAGAAAATTTTGCACAACTTTCCTGATTACTTTCAAAGATTTTCATTTTTGTGAAACCAAACAGTAATAGGAGACAACTTTAGACTATCAAAAAGTAAACTTTCTTTAACTTCAAAACTAAAATTCAGAATGATCTGTAAATTTACACAGCTATGTTTTTGACAATGCTGATTCTTTCTATGTAAATTAATGTCATAATTGAAAATGTTTTTGATTTTTTAAAAATACCTATGTTATGTTTTGGTCCATTCATTGCATCTCATTAAAATTTCAGTTCATTGTTTTCTTTGGGCATATGTAAATTAAAGTGTGTTACATGGATTTAATATTAACAGCTTCAAATTTTCACCTCTACTAATTGTATCAAGATCAAAGAAAATATGCATAAGTTATGTACTTTTCTGGCTGGTTTGATCCAAAAAACTTGATGTCAAAAGTTAATACAATTTTTAAAACGTCCTCTTTGGCAAAACCACAATTTTGTAGATGAAGCCCTTATGAAAAAATTCCATTCATATCAGAAAGAGTACATTATTCTGAATCTATTGACAAATCATTTAGTTTGATTTTGTTGTAAAAAATCTCCAAATAAAAGGAATGTGTCATTTTTTTATGAATGGAATTGTACAGTTAGACAAATAAAGTTGCAAAAATGCTGAATTTGACTTTTATTTGTTATCATTCTATTGATTATTATATAAATTGTGAAGTGTTGCTCTAAAATAGGGAGTCTTCAATCCATCGCCACAGTTTCATTTCGAAACAAAGTTTTCTGCAATATTGAAAAATATTTTTGCAATGCCTTATGAAGAAACAAAAGTTTTTTGCAATATTGAAAAATATTTTTGCAATGGCTTATGAGGGTAAATCCTTTGTTTAGATAAAAAAATGACCGAAAAAGCAGGATAAAAGCTATTCATTATACATAACTTCCTCTATGTCAACACAAATGGTGGCAAAGTGCATTTATTATCGAACAGTTCCAGATGGCATATATATTTGTTTTCTCATGTATTATGATACTGTAGTAAACACAATGTTGCTGGTGTCTTTTTGTTTTCTACTACTGTTACTTAATAAAGTAATTATATAGAATTTCTTGTGATAAAATTAAATATTATATGCAAATATAAATAGATTTTATGATCTAAAGTCTAACCACTTCTGCTATTAAATAAGACAAAAGCTATTCTTCAGAAATAATGGTAACTTGGATAACAATGTTCAAACCATAGTACAAATACATTTCATGCCAAAACTATTTAACTGACTTCCAGGTGGTACATAGAACTTAAAAAATTTATTGATGTGGTCCTTTAAAAAGTTTTGAAGACTCTAAAATATTAAGATAGCTTATTCTGTTCATTATTATTATCTGTAAAGTTATTGAATTTTATCATAAAATATTGTTTAACTCTTTATATCATCATCAATCATTTTCAATCCACTGCTGGATGTCAGTCTCCCAGATTTTTCCATTGTTTCCTGTCTAACGCTTTGGTCATCCTATTAACTTGTGTGTGTGCATATATATACCGGGTGTTTAAAAAGGACTGACTGATTTTAAAATTCAATAACTCACAAACAGTGACATATATTTAAAAAAAATTCTTGCAGGGGAGTTATGTATGATGTCAGGAGTTTTTTTTTACAGTGATTCTCGAATTTAGTTCGAATTACAAACAATAGATGGTGCTGCAAGCAATAGGCACTAAATTCAAGCACGATTTTTTGGCCTTTTTCTTCTCCCTTGCCAAAAAAGGAGATTAAAATGGAATGAGTGGGTCAAAAAACGGGCCTGGATTTAGCGCATATTGCTCGTAGTGCCATCTATTGTTTGTAATTCGAACTAAATTCGAGAATCACAGTAAAAAAACTCCTGACATCATACATAACATGACATCATAACATATATATATGTGGGATGGTTCACAAACCTATGGAAAAAAAATAAACTTTCTCATAAAGACCAGGACACCCCCTCATTTTTTTTGCATCAGCCCATACTATTATTCTGGCAAAGTTTCAGTGTTGTACTCCAAATAAAAGACTAGGCTCAATGACTGTCAACTTTTGACTCTTGGCGATATTTAGCATTTGTAATTGAATTTTCTAAAATTTGAGGTAAAAACCAAATTATTTAAATATATCTTTTATTTATATAATTACAATATTAGTAGAGGTTAGTAAAATAGTTAACATTGTCAGATTTCTATATTTACTTTTTTGAAACAATATTAACAACTGATTTTTTTTGTTGTTGTTGTCCTAGGTAGGGAAGGTCCTATTTGCTTCAAAAGAATGTATTCAAATCCAAACTGCTTATTTTCTTACTCATTTTTAAATTAATTTTTGCTCTCAAACGCGTCCAATTGATAGATTCTCTTCTTCAGAAACTATATAATGTACCGTAATGATCGATTGTTTGATAGTGGCAGAATATATTTCAAAAAATGTCAATGGGGGCATTTTGAACAGAATTTCCCGAAGCTATTTTTTTAGAAACGAAAAATATTGCCTTACTGAGAAAATAATTGTTTATTAATCAAGTTTCAATTAATTGAAAGAAAAATAAAAACACATGTCACTTATAAATCTTTTCAAAAATCACGTCAGCAAGTTTCGTGTTTTTTCTATTAAAAATTAATCTGAAAATGTGCCAGAAAATTTCGAGTTGTTGAGCATAGAAAAGTATTTTTTTTTTAATACCGCCTTAACATGATTATGATAAAACCAGCTATTATATAAAAAATAAAAACTCGTCAAAAGTGGCCAGATAAAACTGTTAAAGTGGATTTATATCTAATCATGATTTAGTCTTTGTTGGTGCAATTAATATACAGTACAGAACCGTTTATCTGGAATGCTTGGGGTCAGATGTATTCCGGATAACTGGTTTTTCTGGTTAACTGGTTGTGTATGAAAGCAGCATCCATTTGATAAGTTTTGTGGAATATATGTGGTTGTGGCATTATTTCTGATATTAAATTATTAGATTACTTGGATTAAAAATCAATGCAAGAAAGATCAAAATTTAACCAGAGTTTAAAAAAGGTAAATTATGGGAATCCCTTAGGAACAAAAATTCTTCTGTTTCCTCTGCATGAAAATTAAAACATTTAAAATACAATAAATATGTTTTCATTTCAAATACTAGATGTTGTCACCAAATTATACAATTGTTTAAGCAAAGCCTATGTCAAACTGGCAATGTGTGGTACCTTTTTCTGCAAAGATTCTGAAATCAGTCTATCAGAAATATCATTCCGGATAACTGGTTTTCCGGTTAACTGGTTTCTGGATAAATGGTTCCATACTGTACTTCGAAATCTACCTCCGCCTATAGGCCGGTCTGGCTGGGATTTTTTAATAATTGATATTCTTCTCCCATTCTTCATGTGAAAGTTGTAGAAAAGTCATGAATATTCAAACAAGAAAAGAGCTCAACAACTCTTTTTGTTGCAAAATCTCCAAGGCCATCTGCATCATCTTTCAATAAATTTGATTGCTCTCTTACATTTTGGATTGATCATTCCTGCAACAATTTTTGCTTTCTCTTTTGTTGGTACTGTGTCTGAAAATAGGGCAAGACCAACCAATTCATATGAAACGTACCATGTGTGATTTTTTTAGGACTTTCCTTGCTCCTAGTCCAATCTCAATTATCTCATATTTTCTCAGGTCTTTCCATAATTGCATGCTGAACTGCATAAAACATTGGAGCTGCATTTCTTCCCTCTTAGATGGAAAACTTCTGGATGATCTTGGAAGAGAAATATTTTGAAAGGGTACAGGAGTTTAACCATCCACCAAGCATGATGAATAGCACCTGGTGCTCTCCAATGGATTTTAAATGGTGGATTTTCCAAAATAGCAAGTGTCAACTCAATCATCTCTAATGACCACAGATTTATCTACAGATAAAAGACAGGCAATGGTTGAATCTTTAAAATCTTTAGTACATTTTTTTTTTCAATTCTATACCTGGAAATTGTTTTGTTCAATTCCTTGCCAAACACTCTTAAATCTGTGAAGAGTGGAATTTCTGGGAAACTGGATGGTCCAAGGCACGAGCTAATAGCCTTTGCCAAGATTAATTCCATGACCTGGTGTCGGCAGGCTAACCACAATAGTTCACAGCCAATTTTTTTTTCTTCAAACGAATGCATACTCCTTTTACGTAACCAGTGGTGTAGTAGTAATGTACTCTTAGTGTGAAAACATAAACATTGAATGTTTTTCTCTACACGCAATTCGTGTAATAGGTTAAGAATGGAATTCACTATATTTTCTGCTGTTTCACTGCCACTCAACTACCAAGGAGCTTTTCTGTACCAGCTCCCGAAACAATCACTTGCAACCGACCAACCTTTCCTAATCCAAAACATTCAGGTAAAAGTTTGCAGTCTTAATGGAGGACTAAAGGACAATCTGGTTTGAAATCACAAATTGTTGACTCAACATATTTTCTAGCTTTTTTTCTTAATCATTGTATGGTGCTTCTTGAAAGAGGAAGTACACAAAAATCGTGCCCCAGAGCTGATACAATTGGAACAATCAAAAGCAGATCTTCACGATCAGATGTCTTGTTTCGATCTAAAGTATCAGTAACATGAGATGTGAACAGTAAAGTGGACTCTGAGTTTTCTGAATCAGCCATTGAATAAACATAAACAGCCATTGATAAAGTGTCCATAGTGTCCACATCTGTGACTTTTCGTCGTTCTCCCTGTTTTTTCCTTTTAAGAATTCTCTCTTGCTTTTTTTAATAAATTCGCTATCTTGAATACCCAAATATATTTTGTGTGTATTTCGTTTATCTATAAGGAAGTCACAATCATCTATTATTTTTCTTAGAATCAAATCTTGCTTACAGAATAGTGGCTTCTTGTCTCAGAAGTGTTGCAATGTTGCCAGATGCATTATATTGAAAAACTGTTGCCAAATACTTCAACTAAACTTTATATTATGTACTAGGAATTATGAAAGGTTAAAAAGATGAGCTTTTGTTTAAAAATTATGTATTTTAAACACATACTATCATCAATCTAAAACTATAAAATTATGTAAAATTACCAAAAAGTGTCAAAATGAAGGGTCATTGAGCACCACCTTCCTGTAGGTATAAACAACTACAATTTTAGGAGAGATACTATGAATAAATGTAAAAAAAGTAGGGGGTGTCTTGGTCTTTACCTCGAAAAAAAAAAAAAAGTTTGAACCACTCTAATATACATACATATATATATATATATATATTTAAAATGACAAACCACTCCCAAGTTAGTTACTTTGCATCCCTTGTTATTAATTATTGTATTCCATTTTTTTTTTTTTTTTTTTTGATTTATTACATTAAGTATTTTATTTTCAGTCTCCTACTCCTTCAAAAACATTTAGTACTGAGAGACATCGAAAAGAAAATCTTATTTCTTTGACAAGTCGGAAAGAGCAAGAAAGGCCTCCTCCTAGACTACGGAAAGAGTCACGTTATAGTCCTGAAGAAGATCATGATAAATCAAACAAAGATGTATCATTTTCAAATCAAAGTCATGCACCTAAAATTGAATCTAGAGATTCTTTTGGTAATGATCTGGAATATGATGAAGAAAGTGAAGATGAAAGCATAGCTGATGATCATAGAGAGCGTTTTAAATCTGAACGTAGCAATATCATTACATTGACACCTGCTAAAAGAAGAACAGATATTCCTGATACTCTCGGTATGTCTATGATTTTACTCTATAAGAATATCATAAGTCAAAATTGAAGAATTTTCTGTGGTGATGTTGAATATTATGTGATTATTTTATATAACTAGTGCAATAAAATGTATCTCATTTTTCCATGTATGCTGCCCACTTGTGTAAGACATGCAACCTGTTTTTTAATATGGTTAGATAGTGAGTTAAACATGATTAAATCTGGCCACATGCCAACTTTACAATGCATTAAAGAAAAGCATTTTTGCTTTCTCTCATCAGATTATTTTCTTAACTCATTTTAATTTAGGACTTCTTTTTACTTCTCATGAATTATTTGTTGCTGGTATTTTCTTTTCATTATGGGAATTGGCAGCACAATTTAATTCTTTAATTGAATTTTCTATGATTCTAATTTAACCTGCATGGAAATTATTGCATTTCACGGTTTATTTATTATTTTTAATTTGTGAACAGATTTTACTGGAATTTTTTTCCTTCCATTGAATAAAAAAGAAATTAACTACATAGATATAGTACAGTTAAGTACTATAAATTAATGAAACATTAATCATTTTTAGTCATTTTGTAAATATCTCTAAATAGTGGATACCTTCGGATAGTGGACAAACTCCATACTCCCAAGGTGTCTGTTATTTAGAGATTTTACTGTATTTGAAAATACTATTTAATTGAAGGCACTAGAAATTAAGAAAGATTATTTACTACAAGTAGATGTTTTACAATTCTCTTCAAAATGTTAGGTTATATGTATATTGCAATTTTTTTAATGCAAGTATTGTTAGTATATTCTTATTAAAAGTAATCACCCTTGTTGTAGGTATCTTATACAAGATGGTTAAAAGAAGGTTGGACATATTTTAAAATACGGTGGAGCACATGACAACAATTTTTTTATATTATAGTTAAACCAGGATCATAATCTGTTTATGTCAAAAATATGTTTTATTCTAAACCAAACGCAGATTTTTTGCTCATAATTTTAAAAATATTGAAGATATATTTTCCACGATTTACTTTGTGTGAAATGTGATGACATTATTATGCATGCACTGTAATTCGGACAGTGACACCTTATATAATGTGACCTGAATTTCAAAATACGGAACGTCTAGTTCAGCATTGTTTGGCTATGGATGACGGCCACTTCCACTGCTTTTCATTATATCTTTACACTTTACACAAAGTCAAGTCATGGGAAAATGTCCTTAAAATCTCTTAAACTACTGTTATGAGCACAATTTGAGTTGGAACTGAAGTAGGGCATCCTGTATTTTTTGCAGAATAAGTGGATACTGACCCTGAAGGTCTACTTTGTTTATTTATTGATTTTGTGAAGGTTGACAGCTATAGTAGTACATCAGTGGTGGAAATAGGTTTCAGAACAATTATGTTTGGACACACAAATTTATAATCTGTCTAAACATTATGCAATAATATCCACTTAAAAATTGAATTTTACTACTTTCTTTTATATTTTTATGAACAAGTCACAAAGCAATAATGTCACTAGCAGTTGTTCCTCTGAATGATAATTATAAGCGAAGGCTCTATAATTATAAATGAAAGTTAAGATAACGTACATATTATTTAAATCTCCCATGGACATATACTTTAGTATTGAGCATTTTTTTAAATAAACTAATTTTACTTTGTTGTTAAATTTTAACTTTAATGTATTATTTAAAATGTTAAATAGATTGTTATAATTACATTATGTTATGAATCAATGTGTTAATAAATGCAAAGTTTAAAATGTATATGCATGTTTTTTTTTTTTTTACACAGAATCTGTTATTAGTGTTGAAGAAACAGCTAAAGTTCAAGCCTTTTTAGAAAATGAACAGAAGCGGAAAATGAGATTTAAAGGTAAAATGCAAGGAAGGATAAAACAACCCCCACGTTTTCAAAGACCTAATCAGATTTTTAATGTAACACAAGGACAGCAAACTCAACAGGTATTATAATATTACCTTTATTTATTTTCTAATAAAAGTATTTAGATTCTATTACCTGTTAGATAATTTGACTTGTTTTAATATTTAATTTTTGTATTTATTTATAATCATCATTTATTTAGTATCATAGCAATATTTTAGGTAATATTTAAATTTGTCATAAATTTTTATTGTTAATTTATATGATACTAGCTCATCCAACAGGTGCTGCCCAGGCTAGTCTATTTTTCTAAACAGACTGTAGCTGATTAAAATTTTTAAAAGACTAATATCTCAAAAAGGACCTCTGGGATTGGTCCCCGCTGCCTTTGGCAGCATACACCGGGCATGCTATGCACGCATCACAAACCAATAAAACTCTCAAACGTGTAACTTTCAAAATGAACCTCTTGGATGATTTCTGCTGACTTCGACAGCGTTCACTGTGGGTGTGCTACAACGTATGTTCCAAACAAACTACTTTCTGAACAAATTTCCGGCACAGGTCCCCTCTGCCGATGGCACTGTATACCAGACATGCTACACACATAGCTTACAATTCATTTCAGATTTTCCGTTGAGTCGAAAGAACTAATTCTGGTTGAAATAGGGCCCATAAAACCTGAGAAAAGAATGTGATGGTACTGTTCGAAAATGGTGGTAACTGAAGTCTATATTTAGAAAACATACATTTAAATGTAACTAAAAGAGGAATTGACTAAGCCAATTCCCGTTGAAATCTGTCCCATAGTACCCGAGAAAAGATGACATTACTGTTCGAAAATAGTGGTAACTGAAGTCTATATTTAGGAAAACATACTTTAAATGTAGCTAAAAGGAAAGTTGAATGAACCAGTTCTTGTTGAAATCAGTCTATTGAACCTAGGAAAAGAATGCGATGTTACTGTTTTGAAAACGGTGGTAACTGAAGTCTGTTGGGGAGGTATACTTTTTTTTAACAAATTTTTTACAACCCTTAGAAAGCTATTTATAAATAAATTTTTCATGTTTTCTTATAAAGTGACCTTTTATTCATTTATTAAAAATATTCAGAATTTAAAAAATAGTCATTCAAAAAATACAGGGTATTTATAAAGTCCTGGACCCATTTTGATGTTTAATAACTCATAAAATAATAAAGATAGATTAAAATTAATAACATAAATGGTTAGATAGACTCAAAAATTTTCATGACCCTTGTCAATGAACTTCCATGTGTGCCCCCTTCGTCGCACGGAGAATATCAAGTCGATAGTCAATTTCACGCCAGGTAGTGGCAAGCATGTCGGCATCCACAGAGGCTATTGCGGTTGTAATTCTGGCTTTTAAATCATCAATGTTCGACACAATGTTGGAAAACTTCGTATTTCCACAACTAGAAAAGCTTCAGCCACATGTCATTTTGCAACAAGATGGTGCACCACCTCATTGGAGTACCATCGTTCATACTTCTTTGAATGACCATTTTCCAGGAAGATGGATTGGGCGAGGAGGTCCAATTCCTTGGCCACCCAGATCACCTGATATAACGCCGCTGGACTTTTTCCTTTGGGAATTTGTAAAGGACAATGTTTACAGGAGGAGAGTGTCGAACATTGATGACTTAAAAACCAGAATTACAACCGCAATAGCCTCTGTGGATGCTGACATGCTTGCCGCTACCTGGCGTGAAATTGACTATCGACTTGATATTCTCCGTGCAACGAAGGGGGCACACGTGGAAGTTCATTGACAAGGGTCATGAAACTTTTTGAGTCTAACTATTTATGTTATTAATTTTAATCTATCTTTATTATTTTATGAGTTATTAAACATCAAAATGAGTCCGTGACTTTATAAACAACCTGTATATCCCAGTTATTTTGAATGGTTACTACTGTATCAAATCTCCCCATTACTGGGGAGGATTGATACACTAGCAAGGGAGGTTTGATACATTATCATGTAAATTGAAAAAAAAAAAAAAAAATGCAGACAATTCAATTTATGCGTCATACAACTTTTTATGATAAATATTGAAATATTTAAGTAAAATTTGAAATGAAATGAAATGACACTGACATATTTTTGTTTCAGAAATGTTTTTTACAAAAATATTTAAACTATTGCTATTATTTAAACAATCCTATTAACACACTTTTTAGAAAATAAATAATGAAAACAAACCCCAGAAATCTAGATGCAAGGAAAAATGACATGAACATTGCTGATTTGCAAATAATTTAACATAAATTTAGCACGTTTAAGATTCCTTTAACCCTTTCAGGGGCAAAGCATTTTCAATGCTAAAGTGTTGAATAAATGAATGGCGCCGGAATTTACCAATAAATTTAATTAGAAATAAGAAAAGGGATATATTTCACTTTCATACTAAATGGAAAATATTTTATCAAAATGCTGGTGCCAATGTGGCGTTTGGGAATTAAAATTAAGTGGTTTCATAAACATACCACCACCCCTGAAATGGTTAAAAGAAAAACTAATAACTCTATCATTTTGATAAGTAAAATCGGGTAGATTTAACATTTTTTTCAATTTGCCCTTCGTAAATTATAGAAAGATTTTCCCTTTCAGGCCATTTAAACTTTTTCCCTTCTACATGACGAGCAAAGCGAACTAACCATCTATCACCACACTGCTTTTCTATGTAACCTACATAATGTCTATGAACAGTCTCTTTCTTCTTCCTTACCAATTTCAGTAGCTCTTGTTGTAAAACAATAATGAATATTACAGTCCTATATTAGTTTGCAAACTTAAAAAAACTATTAAATTTCAAATATACAAGTGTATCATTTCTCCCCAGTACTAATGTATCATTTCTCCCTATTATGCCTTATTGGATTACCCCTATTATCCCTTTGTACAAATGCAGTTGCAAAATGGTAATCTACTTTCTAGTAAAACTAATCCTAACAATGTGCTTTATAAATTAAAAAAAATTACAATATATTATCTTCACAATAATAAAGAGTTATGAAAGAAAATCAGTCAATGAAAAAATTTACATTGACATTCCAAAAACATTCAAAATTAAAAAGAGAAAAGTTGTCAGTTCTTCACTGATTAGTCCAGCTAATTATGGCTTCAGCAAATAAAAGACTTCACATGTGTTAGAATGGCTGTTAATGCCATTTGTTGAGAAAAATTGTCAATGTATCAACCCTCCCTATGTATCAAACCTCCCCTACCTCCCCTATTTAGGAAAACATTTTTTTATGTAACTAAACGAGGAGTCGAATGAACCAATTCCTGTTGAAATCAGCCCCATAGAACCTGAGAAAAGAATGTGACATTACTGTTTGAAAATAAGATAATATTCTTTTAAATGTAACTAAAGGTTGAATGTACCAATTCCCATTGAAATCGGGCCCATAGAACCCAAGAAAAGAATGCATTGTTACTGTTCGGAAATAGTGGTTACTGAAGTTTATATTTAGGAAAACATGGTTTTAAATATATTCACCATTGTAAAATATTTTTTTACTCATACTTACCAATTATAAATGCTATTTCTTAATTTTGAAAGAATCTAAAATAATAAAGAAAAAAGTTTGTGTGTGAGTTTGTGAGTGTATCGACAGTGTTCTGAAGAGACTTCTGCACGTAGAACTACAAAATTTGGGGAAAAGGTGCGTCTATATATGAAGTTTTGCACCTCAAAGCCCGATTTTAGATTTTTTTTAATTAAATTTTTTTTTATTTAATTTTTTATGCGATTTTTAGTGCTTTTTTAAGTTTCAAGGCTATTTTTCACATTAGTGAAAAGAATACGGTTTCTTTTTTTAACCCAATATAGTAAATTTTGTTTTCTTTTCAAAAAAGTTTATTCTGAATTCGTACAGCAATTTGACTTTTTAGCAAATTTTTTATGTCATTATTGAACAGTATTTAATGCATCTCTATACCTATAAGGGGGTTACTGTAGGGGAGACACAGTTCTGTTGCCAAATGCCGACAAGTTTGTTGCCAACTTGGCGATATATTGCCAAAAGGGACACCAAATCCACGATATCTCTAATATTTCGCCAAATTCCCATAGACTCCCATTGTAAACCAATAGGGATTACTTGCTTACAGAAAATCCACAAATTGAGATATTTTAATGCAACAAAAACTAATATTAACTTAAGGGATTACATTAATTATATTTAAGGGAATCCAAATAAATTAAATTATGAATAAAAGTAACATGCTACAATGCTTAGCATGCTTTCCCAAACATAAATTTTAACAGAGTCCGTAGGTCAAAGGAATTAGATTTGAATCTTTTATTCAATTATAGTAAATTTTGACTTTCGTTTTTTAATTCGATTTTTACGTTTCTTCGCGATCTGCTGCAATTTTTTGACATTCCGTTTTTGACCTATAATACTAAAGTAATTTCTGCCCTCATTTCAATAAAGTTTATTTGGATTTCGTATCACAAATTTCGAATTTTTCAGGAATTTTGTATGTGATTTTTAGTGTATTTTAGCGATTTCCTATCATTTTTCCACATTAGTAAAAGGAATCAACTTTCAGTCTTTGAACACAATATATAATTTTTTTTCTCTTTTTGAAATTTGTGCAGCGATTAAAAAATTTTTTTTGTCTTTTCAGTCTGACTGAAAATTCCTTGCAGCATAACTCAAATATTATTTCTGATTTGAAATGCCCACAATAAGATGTTACCACTTCTCCTATAAATAGTAACTTTTCGTCCCCTTTTAAGCATGATTTGAAGCCAATTTCAGTTATAATTTGTCAGTTGCCAGAAAATTTTAATATTCCTGATATTCTTTTGGCAATTTCTGACTTAACTGGTATATCCACACCTTCTATTCAATTTCAACAAAATATAAGATGAAATATGTTGAGTTATTTAATTGGATATTTCTAATGCCCCCAAAGATAGCTAAAAGATTAATTAATCATGGCGAAATCAAAATTCAGTCTACTGGTTACCCTGTAAAAAGATACGTTTCGGTAAAAAGATGTTTTACATGTCAAAATCTTCTTCATCAGGCAAAATCATGCACAGATAAAATTAGGTGTCCTGTATGTACCTTATCACATAAAGATCCTCATTGTTCAAACAGCCCAAAATGCATTAATTGCATTAGATGTAATGAGGTAAACAACACAAAATTTAACGTTTTCCATACAGCTTTCTCACATAGATGTCCTACCGTTAAGAGATATATAAAAGAGCAACGAGAAAACTTAGACAACTGCAATTCATTTCATTGAACACACTTTTTTTTTATAGAGATATAAAAAAAAAACCTCTTTACAAGATATTTTTTTTCTCTTGCTGCATTTTGTATTGTGAAGGATTCTTAAAAAAAAAAAAAATTCATTTAAAGATAAAAAAAACATTTCACTGTGTTAGACAGTTATGTACATCTTAATACTTCACCATATGGCATTAGTGATATTTTATTTCACAGTTAACACTTAACTGCAAATTTATATATATATTTTTTTTTAGAAATTATGTGTGTACTGTTAGGTATACCTTTTTCTCATTCGATTATTACTGCAGGAATGGTCGGATGATTAAAAGATTGTATGGGAGAGTAAAATACATTGATGCAAGTCATCAGTTTTTTTTTTATTCTCACTTGTAAAGGTTTTGGTAGTACAGGTGTACACACAAACACTCTAGAGATGTGTCTTCCTTTTTTTTTTTTTTTTTTTTTTTTTGGCACCAGTTACACTTAAACGATTTTAGATATTTTTTTTCTACTTTGGTAATTTGATAGATACAAGTGATGGAAACATCACATTTCACTCTTTACATTCAGTTTTGGTTTTGGAATTTACATTTTCACAATATAATTTAATAACATTTTCTATTTTTGTCTCTTACTTAGCATTTATTTTAAAAATTGACGTTACTTTTTTTACTTTTTTGACAACATTAGTTCATGTGCTGCACTTAAGTTTTAGATAGACACACAATTAGTTCATGTGAAATCATACATTAGTTCATGAGATTATTTACACAATTAGTTCATGTGGATCAGTTTGTAAATTGGCGATTCTGTGCAACGCCAAGATTTCTTGACTTCGTGCAAAAACTGGACTTCTGTTTCAGCTTTCGAGATGTAAAGTTGTCTAAAAAAAGAAAAGGCGCTTCGGCGTCCCATGTATTTATGGGGGTCTCTCTCTCCCATTGTTCTTTAACTGAACCACCTAACGATGCTTTTTAAATAAAGAGTAAGTCCAGTAAATTTATAGTTGGAGTTTTTTTTTAGCATTTAGAACCCGGTCTTCAATCAATGCTATAATACTTTCAGTAGATTTAGCTAGACACACGTGTGCACACATAACCATTAATCCTAAGTCAAACAAGTGTTATGATTGAGTTAACTTTTATTAAGTTTCATATTGGCTAAATTAATTGTATTTTAACATATGTTTTATTTTGTTAGGATTTGAGGCTGTTTCTTTACATGATTTCTTTTAAGAAAATTATGTTATTTTTATAAGTTTTTATTTAACTTGCGATGATCGTATGTATGTTTTTCCAGCTCAAAATTTACTTTAACCCACTTTCAAATATCCGATCAAGGTTAAATTTTTCATACAAACGTAAATCCGATGACAATCTGTTATTATTATTATGATTTTTGGTAGTTACCGTTCATACTTATTTTACATGATAACTCAAGATTTCAGATAGTCTACCACCACGAAGTTTTAGAAAAAGTTTTGGATTATTTAACACAAGACTGCGATGGTTGTGTTTTTTTAACTTTTATGTATTTTTTAACTCTGAATCCAAAAATTATCTTAATTTTTAACCACCATGTCAGAATTATTCGTAAATTGTAAATTTCAAAGTTAAAAAATAGCTAAAATCTGATACTATAAAATAGAAGAGATGGTGGCGTTTTTAAACTTTTGATAATTGATTTTTAGCACATTGAATTTGAAAATGACCTTCATTTTTAACCACCACGTTAGAATTTTTTGCAAATTGTAAATGTCAAAGTTTTAAAATACAGTGAAAATTTGGTATTATAAAACAAACCTTTTTTTTTTTTAATTTAATTCAATATTTTATTCAAATTTTTGGCTTATATTGGGATTCTTACGGCTAAACAGCTCAGGGGTCCGATGAGGTGGGATGGGGGTCAATTTTAACTTGAACTTTTTAACTTTTAAATTTACGATTCGTTAAAAATGGTCATTTTCGGATTCAGCAGTAAAAAATTCATAAAAGTTATCAAAAGTTAAAAACACATCAAAAGCTAAAAAACATGACAACCCAAATTATGAAAGTGAGTGTAATCTAATAACATTTCAAAATATGTATCATTTTGTAAGGAACTGAAGCTGTTGCTTTTCATCATTTATTTAACAAAAATTCTGTTAATTTTTTCCCCTCTCATATGTTTAGTAGAAATTATGTATTTTGTATTAATCTGTCAGAATAATTATAGATTTCAAATATATATTGCAATGTTAATTTTACTCTTAGCTATTTTTTTAAATATGTCTGAAGATTATTTATATTTCTACTAAATTTGTGAATGACCCCTATTTTGCAGCAAAAAATATGCTCCAACTTTAAACAGCTATTATACTCGGTCAATTTTAATCATAGAATAATGGGACTTTGTTCCTTACTTGTCAGTGTAATAGAAAAATTTTACTAAATATAACTTATAGGACTGGGGGACCATATAAAAATTAAATTTTGTAATTTTGTAAGAAGTGTGTTTTTATTGGCCCAAATCACTTTTAAAATACTTTTTTACCTCATTTAAAACATTTTTATAATTGGAACTATGCGTCTATGACTAACTGTTCAGGAATTAACCATTGGACATTGTTGAGAGTGGACAGCCTGTATAACACCCCCATCAAATGACTGATTTGTAGCATTAATGGCCTGGCGCAATTGAACAATGCCAGGAAGAGCAATAGCATCAAAATGCCGGCTGTTAGTTTTGCAACAAACTGTATACAGTCGACTTAATCAACATGGTCTTTATGCCAGACGTTCAACAATATGTGTCCCACTTACCTCTCGTCACAGGCATGATCACTATCAATGTGCATAGGCATACGTCCATTGATCATAATTCCTCCCCATACATGTATTCCACCTTACATGTAAGTGTTGGGTTATGTTGCAATCTAGGCTTTCTTCATATGGCAACACACATTGACTATTACTCTGTAAACTAAACCTGGATTTATCCGAGAACTTACATTACTACTCTTGTTTGCAGCCTATACTACATGTTCTCTATCACATGTATATGCTTGTAATCAGTAAACTGTTAGAAGGCCAAATGCCTAAGTGAATTAAGCAGTATTTGTCAAAACTATGATGAATAAGACAACTATTCCTTGTATTAGATTATGCACAAGGCATGTTTCCAAGTAAAAATTTTGTTTAATCTTTTTTTTAAACTCATATTTTATATATTGTTTTTGTGCTTTTAGTCTTTCATCTGGATTTTAGTCTGTAAGCAAAACATAGTCCATTTCTACCTGTTCTAAAAAAGTATTTTTTGGAAGTAGAGATTTAAAATTTAAATACTGATCACCATATGCTCACCTGTGCTCGAGTATACACATGACTTTGTTATAGTGATTGCCATATAACCACTTTATAGACATGAAATGGACTGTTAAAATCATCGTCATTTTAATGGTTTATACATGCAAAATTCACTGGGTCCCGTAGTAGTGATTGTCATTTTAAAGATTTATAAGATGAAATACATACAGGCTACCATTCTAGCAGTGATGGTGCCGAGAGCAGGTATGGATTTTAATGAAAATCACTGCGGATAAGAATCTATTTTATCAATTCATAATATTATTGCTATTCATACTGTACAAAAGCTATATTCTTAACTACTTAAACTTTTAAATCTTTATCTTCTGTGAAAATTTATAATTAATTTTAATGTATGTTTACAGTTACAGAGTTCAAATGCTTCTTCGGTATCACAGCCTGTTTCTACTGCTCCACAGCCTCGAAAAATACTTATTAATCCCCATTTTAGGGGCATTCGTGTTCCACCGCACACAGAACAAGGTATGATTTTTCTTTTTAAAGATTAAACAAGAAATGTAAGATTTTTGACCTTAATGTACCTATAGCACCCAACAAATCAATTTTTGGTATTTCTTTATTATAAGGACCTTAGTGCTTTTTTAAAAAGCTTGGCATAATTTTGACTAGAGAAAGAGAGGTTTGTTATCGAATGATATAAATAGCTATGAAAACAAAATAGATGAACTATTACACTTGTTTATGTATGTATTTAAAAAATATTCTTCTGATTATATGTACAGGGGTCGGAGTTGTCTTATATTTATAAAATAACCTTAAAAATGTCCTATATTTTCTATATTTCTCTACTTTCTCATATAGTTGATATTAGTATCACCACCCGCTAGCATTTACAATTGTTTCTGCTGTTTTGTTTTTGCCATATTTCAATGCAAGAGCAATAGCTCAATCCTGCACACGATGCTCGCGCTTTCAGCCAATTACAAATGAGAAGGAGGATGTGGTGTAGATCGCTGGATTTTTAAACATGCCTTCGAAGCAGGAGATTAAACATCGATGTCTGTGGAGACTGCTTAATCTCCTTGGCTTCAGTGTCCATTTATTTCTCTTTTGGATATGGCATCAGGAAAGAAATCTTTCTGAATGACTTTGTTTTCACGTGTGTCGCTTTGCTCGCTTGCGGAGTTAGTTCTATCTATTGTTCAACGTGGTGCTCTCTTTTATTACGATTATTTTACCTTCTCTTATCGTGTATTCAACTGCGATACATAGTTTTTATTTATTTAAAATTTTATTTTATTTCAATGTGAAAAGGCCTATTTAAACATAAGCTGACGAAGTTCTGTGAAGCTTGGATAGATAGGATTTATATTCATGGGGAAACAGTCGCTGAATGGCTTGTATAGAGCAATGATGATTACAACGCTTATTGTCTCTTTTGTCAATATCCGGTTCCTATCAGCAACAGTGGTTATTTGCAAGTAACACAGCATGCCAAAGCAACAAAGCATAAAGAAAATTAAAAAAAAAAACAAAGCAACAAGTCTCAGTCTCACTTTGTGTGTTCTACTGACGGAAAAAGCTTGAGTTTGAATATAAAAACTGACTAAAGCAGAAATTTAAGATGAAAATCAATGTGTGTATAGGAACTAATAATATTGGAACTAGTAGTATAGATTAATCAATTAAAAAAATCCTTAACAGGTTAAAAGTTTGTGAGCATTTTATCTTATTGCTATAAGAATTTTAAATATGGAACTTAAAAATAATGATATCAAATTTTAAGTGACGCTATATTATTTATTTCATTATTTTATTTTTGCTTTATTTATAATTGCATATGTAAGAATTATGTTAAACTTAAAAGGATGTATAAAAATTTATTCATCGATGCTTTATAATTCACATCTTTCATAATTTCAAGCTATGAGTTTTAAAAGATATGATATCAAAATTTAAGTGACGTCTTGATGCATCCTTAAACAATGTTTTAAAATTCAATTTTAATTGTTTTCGGGTTGGCTAAATATATTTACACATCTAACCAAAACTTTTAATTTTCCAATACCCTGTTAAAAATATCACTTTCACTGAACCTATACAATGCACTGTAATGTATTTATATGATTAAATTGATTTATCTTTTGTGCCACGCTATTAAAAATCAAAAGTAAAATTTATGTAAATGATTTCTTTGCGTCATTGTATCCAAACTAAGCGAAATGTATACAAATGTATATTATGATGCAAAGAAATCATTTACATAAATTTTACTTTTGATTTTGGATAGCATGGCACAAAAGATAAATCAATTTATAAAATACATTATAGAGCATTGTATAGGTTCAGTGAAAGTGATATTTTTAACAGTGTATTCAAAAATTAAAAGTTTTGGTTAGATGTGTAAATATATTTAGCCAAGCCAAAAACAATTAAAATGGAATTTTAAAACATTGCTTAAGGCTAGATCAATGTGTCACTTAAATTTTGACATCGTATCTTTTAAAAAAGCAAAACATGACTGATTTAAAAGTTTGTTTTACAAACATTACAATGTACAATATTATAGTGAAATTGCAGCCTAAATTTAATTGTATAATAATTTTATGGAATACCTTGAAATAAGAATTGTGACAGCCCTTATTAATGTTTAAAAAACTTTTTGTAATAAATTTAGAATTGATTAAAATTATTTTTTTTGAGAGAAGCAATATTATCTACAGGGCGATTCCGTGGAGAGTGTCACACACGTAACGCAGGCTTTAATTTGCATTTATTCAATTATTTATTAAATTTCAATGTTAATTCTGATTTTAAGTGGTATGGTAAATAAGTTATTAGCATATTTTTTAATTTAAATGTGTGGCAATAAAACTCACAGAAGTATATCATTTAATTTCATTACTCAAAATGTGCTTTTTTTCTACTTCAGAAAAAAAGCACATTTTGAGTATGAAATTAAATGATATATTTCTGAGAGTTTTACTTACACACATTTAAACTAAAAAATATGTTAATAACTTATTTACCTTACCAGCTAAAATCAGAATTAACATTAAAATATAATAAATAACTGAATAAATGCAAATTAAAGCCTGCGTTACGTGTGTGACTCTCCGCATGGAATCGCCCTACAGAATATTTAAATTCAGCTATATTCTCAGCAAAAGAATGCACAGCATGATTACTGCTGGGGCAATGTTAATTCCTGTTTCAAAAATGAATTGTACACACACCTGCCAGGTTCCCATATTTTGAGGGCTATTATTTTTAAATAGAACTATTCACTTTATCTAATAAAAATTATAAAAAATTACATAGATTACTATTAAAAAATAGTGATACTTAAAATATGATAAATTTTAATCTATACATCATACAAGTTGATACAACTTTTTGAAACGTTTTTTATTACAATTTTACATTATTAGCACTATGAAATCAACAAATCTGATGAAAAAAATTATTACTCTACTGCAGACTTAGATAACATGTAAAACTGTCTGCAAACTCAAATAATTTCTTTAAGATTTTCTGCAAAAAAACGCCGTGCTCCTCCAGAGTCCTATATTGTCGCCAACAGCAAAAATGAAAAGTTATATACAAGCACATAAACATTCGCTAAAATTTCCAACCAAATAAACTTTATTTAAAAAGAGATCAACATTTAACATTTATTTTTTAACTCAAAATTTATTTTTAATCTGTTAAATTAATCTGCAAAGCCTAACATAATATGCAGCACCTGCGTCGGTGCTGCACTGTTTTTGCTACCGGCCCTGGCAGGAGGGAGGGAAAAAAGGAATTGTACCCGCCGTTCCGGCATAAGCACCGCATGTACAATATTTTTAAGTTTTTAACTCGTATGAGCCGTGGCTCTTCTTCCAAAAAATACTGTACTATGGCACATGGCAAATACTTTTTAGCAAACTTTTTTTTTTTTCTCCAGTTGAAAAATAGTCTACAGACCTTGTCAATAGTCTGCAACGTGCGTTACACCGATTCTCCGCCTGGGGTCTTGTTAATTTCTTTTTTAAATAAAGAAACTTGAAAAAAAAAAAAAACCATGAAAACTGTCTGCAAACTTTGAAAATTTTCTGTGAACGGCATTCGCATGTTCGTCTATATTATCTGACTCTGCTCTACTGTATGCGATTATAAAAGTCCTAATATGCAATTAATCTTTGGTAAAGGTGGCAGATCTTTCAGGAAATTTTGTAAATTGGCATTTTAAACCAAATTATCAGACACAACAGCATGGAACATCACTTTTGTAACTCAATAAGTAATTCCTTTATTTAAAAAAAAAAAAAAAAAAAAAAAGCCATTAAATTCCAAATCACTTCAATGGTCAGGACTGCAATGATATTTTTAACTGCAGGCAGTGCTTGCTTTAAAAAATGAGCCCATAAATGTGTCAGTTTCACATTGTTGAGTAGCGAAAACTATTTTTCTTCAGTAAAGTCTTAACATATCTTTATAAGAAAGCGGCAGATATGTGAGGAACATGTTTGATCAGTTGAAAAAACCAATGGTGGATGACATTCTTTTATAACAATATGATCAGACATGTTTAGATTTTAAAAAATAAATTCAGAGTCTAACCCTGTTTAAAAAATCAACCGTAACCATACTTGCCGTGTTTCACATACTTTCAATACTTCCATTTTGAAAAGAATTTATTTCACTTTTCCATAGAAGACCCTTTTTAAAGTTCACTGCTCAAAAAGCGTGAAACTTTCCAATACATTTTTAAACGTAAAGGCACAAAATTGGCAGCCTTGATAATTGAAGCGATTTAGAATCAAAATGAATTTTCCGTTTTTTTAATAAATAATTTATCGAGTTATAAGCAATTTTGGTGATATCGTCGCTACCATGTCAAACTATTCAATGTGAAAAAATGCATTTTTCATATTTTGTGCCATTTTGTTGCATTGTGCATGATACGTACTAATTAAAATCAGCACGTCTCTAGCTGGCTTAGAAATTTGTATAATGACTATTTCAAGGTATCCAATATGCACTTTTTTCTAAAATTTACAATGTCAAACTGTCCAATATGGCATATTCGATTCTTTGCCGCAAATGTTTGGATATTTTTCTTTTTCTAAGCATCCGTACCATGTCAAACTATCCAATATCAAAATAGTCTTTTTATCAAGACGACAAAAACTGTTTTATATATGGATTGAAATTTAACGCAGTTGACATATGTTTTAGATGTTTACTATTGCATACGTTTTCTATTGTTAATGGAATGTGAGAATCTTTAGTTCATTTACAGGGACTCTCAAAAGAATCCCGTTACATTATACTCAATAGGGAAAAAGAGCGGTGTCTTTTAATGGTGTTATGATATTTAAAACATAATGAAATTAATATGGATTTATCAAGTGTATTAAAACATGTTTTATGCAGAATATCATGTGCAAGCCATTTATTATTATTTACAGGCTCATACAAATGAATTTTTTTGTATAATGGTTTATAGTAAAAAAAAAATTTGAAACATATTTTATTAATGTTAAAGTAGTCCAAACAAAGTAAAATTGACATCCATAATTCATTTACGTTACAAGTTACTTACTGTATAATATGACATGTATGATAGTTATTGTTAATTTACAGGGACACACAAAAAAAATCGGTTACACTGCTGTCTATTAGCGATATTTGATTGAAGTGTGTTTTCAATTATAGTACGAGTTTTTAACTTTTTGAACATTACGTGGTGCGTATAAATTTTATAGATCATATACAGGGCTATACAAAAGAATTTGTAAGCATATTACTTTGTATAGGAGTGAATTTCTTAAAGAAGGTTTCTAATTGAGTTATGCAATTTCGGTCTTTTATTTTTTTTTTTACTATACTAAAATATGTTAGTAGAAATTCCTAATATGTAGGGCTACGCAATGAACTGAAAGCATTGCTAGCTATGACAGGTAATTTCTGGAAGTGTGTTTATAACAATTTTTTGCCTGAATTAAATTTCCCCATATTATGTAACTTGTATAAAAATATGTAGATAATATCTATAAAAGAAGTTCAAGTATATTTCCATTTATTAGCGGAAATTGCTAAAGGTTGAAAGTATAAATTGCGTACGCGTTTTCTAATTAAACTAAATTTCGCATCTAGATAATATACAAATCTATAGATCATTTATAGGGCTTCCCAAACTGATTCAAGTACTTTTTCTGTCTATGACGGTAATTGTTTTTTGTGAATTCTTTTATGCAGACCTGTATACGAGGTATAGAATTTTTATACAATATACAAAAAAATAGTTAAATTTAAAAGTGCATACTGAAATGCAAAAACGCACTTAAAGCAATTATTGCTCAAAGACAGTACTGTAACACATTTCTTTTGTGTGTCCCTGTAATGAACAACAAATGTTATGAATGCATGTCCTACTCTGTCGTAATCTTCTTGTAATGAAATTCAGGGATTTATATCAGTTTTAATACATTTGAAATAGCGTAATGTCATTAAAATACCCTCGAAACGATTTTTCCCCATATACCATAATAATATGATGGAAATGTCTTGAGTGCCCCTGTAAATGAATTGTTAATGTTACACACTTCATATGCAATATCAAAAATGCCATTGTAAGCACCATTAATATTTCAATTGCATGAAAATCCGAGTGTATTTACGTGAGTTAGAGCGTGGGCAGACAAACTGAATTCATAAACACTTTTCAACAAGGTTGAAAAGTGTTAAAAAGTATAATAGGTTGAAAATTCACATTCAGTAATTTCTACCAATAGACGAGCATAGCTGAATTCTTTTGTACAATCCTGTATATTACCTGCAGATTTTTATACATGCCACAAAATAAGCTAAAAATTCAATGCAAGCTAAATAACGCTTAAAACTACTAAAATGACACTTCCAGAAATTATCATCCATAATTGTCCATGTTTCTAGTTTTTCGCGTGACCTTGTATGAGATTTTACTTATATTCCAGAAACATCTCATATACTAACTATAGCTTTGAAATGCATAACACAATTAAAAACTACGTTTAAGCAGTTCAGAATCATACTTATCAATGGTAACGAATTATTTTAGGTAGTTCTGTATACAATATATAGAATTTATACATATCACATAGTATGCACATAGTTTGAAAATGCTCACCATAATATAAAACGCATTTCCAGTAATTATCGCTAATAGACTGCACTTTAACCGAAATCTTTTGTGTGCTCCTGTAAATGAACGATAACTGTTGTACACGTCATATTCTAACGTAGGCATGTTGCTGTGCACCTCAATAATGTATATAAATTCCATTATATTTGAAATAGTGTAACATAATTAAATTAAACCATAATCATTTCTTTCTCCATTAAGAGTAATGCAACGGGATGTTTTTTAGTGTCCCTGTAAAGAACCTATAAATGGTACACGCTCCGTTTTCACCAGACATGTCATAGTAAACATCAAAAACATTAAATAAATTATATGGCAATGTGAGTATATTTACGAGAGTTAGAGCACGGTTAGACAACAGAAAAGTAAAGCAAAAGTCATAAAAACTTTTTAATGATCAAGAAAGTCTTGAAGAAAAGGGATTATCATATATTTTATTTATCCTTCCCCACTTTCGGGAGAACATTTGCAATTATTGTATTAAAAGAGCCTATTATGAATTTTTTCCCAATTTTCTTCAAAATAATTTGTTCCAACTTTTTTAATGGGGGATTAAATAAATCAGAAAAAATAGTGTGAAGTTAAGGAAGCGCCGAACACGAATAGTACGAAGTTACTATTTATAATTACGGGTATGAAGTGCACGTTGTTGCCCACCCCATTATTTGAGATACTTTTGCTTCCTTATATTTTATAAAATTAACAGAATGCTTAAAAATAAGATTTTTTATTTATTAATTTACTGTATATTCGTTATAAAAATTATTAAAGAAATTTTCTTAAGAGTTTTATATTGAGTATGTAAATACCAAAATTTTTACAAATTAAACTATTGAATAAGACACATTTGCTACTATGAAACGGCGAATCTGGAAAAAGCACAAAATTTTTACAACTCAAATTATCCAATATGGCATATTCACTACTATGGAATGGCGAACTTGAGAAAAACACAAAATTTTTACAAGTCAAACTATCCAGTGTGGCATATTGGATAGTTTGAAGCTGAAAAGCTCAACGAAGTTGAAAACGTACAAATATGCATACCATATCAAACTAGCCAATGTGATTTTTTGGCGAGTAAAATTATTCAAATGGTTTATCTCAATAGCATGCTTAAATAGGATATAAAACAGCACCCGAAAAATATAATAATTGTTTACCGCTGCTTGGCACTGATTTTGAATCCACAATTAAAACAGTTTTTTTTCCCTCCTAAAAAGTGGCTATTTTCACATTGGATAGTTTGACATGGTACCGACGATATGACAACAGGTTTTTCTCCTTTCGCCTGGTTATTTTGTTCAAAATGCCAACACCAACAGTATTTTTTGAAATAATTCTGGAAAGACACTTTTAGCAACATCATTTAGATTTATAATTAGCATCATAAACAAAACTGATGAAAATTAAAATTGTTTTTGGCTACATTTTCAGTAAACAAATGCACAGCATAATTACTGGAGGGATTATTATCCAGAAATAGGGGTTAGAGATATATTAAAATTTATTGAAACAGGTTTATTAAGTATTTGCAGCCATGATTTTTTCAAAATGAATTTAGAGCTTTTTAAAAATCAGCTACGGATAACACATCTTATTTTTTTTATTATTTATATCAATCCCCCCCCCCCCCCCCCCACTTCTCCACATACAGAGAGAGGAGAGATAATTGCATTGCTCTTCGGAATGTAATAGGAATTACTTTCCAGCTTTTATGATGATAGCTACATACAAACTTTGAAATAGTTTTCTCGAAACTGAAAGAAAAAAAAGAAAAGAATGGAAAATACAAGAATTTTGTATTGAACCATAGTTCACTACAGCAAACTATTATATTCGTTTCACACATTGACTGCCATAGATTGTAAGAGTTTTTTTTGGGGGTGGGGGGGTTGTAGACACTGACAAAGTGGTTTTTAGTGTTTATTATTTGGTGATCACCATGAAATTTTATTGAAATCGCAAACTTTTTCAAAACTTTTTATAAAACATTGAAATGTATTATATTTTGACACATTTTATTAAATATCTTTAGATTTTTTTAAATAAATCACAGCTGCCAAGTTTCCTGTATTTTGGGTGCTACTATTTCTGAATAGTTAACTGCTATATCTAATGACAAAAAAAATTGTAATAAATATTTACAAAGATTACTACTGTGAAACTGCTGGAGTCAAAACACAGGAGACTTGGATCTGTAGAAGCTGTGACGTCCTCTTTTAATGTTTTAAGAAAGTACATAAGGGAAAAATGAACTTTTGGAATAGATAGTGTTGATTGTCCCAGTTTTCGAAAATTCTAAATCGGGTCTTTTTAAAAACACAATCATAAGAATGATAATTAGAAGCAACGAGGCATTTTCTGAGCTATCTAGAACAGCTATTCCCAACCTTAACCCTTTGAGTGCCAACATGATTTTTAGAGAATTAGCTAAAAGTGCCACACTGCTAGAGGAAAGTAGAAATTTAAATATACAGTAGCGCTCATAAGTATTTTGACAACCTTATATTCTCTGTTATTTTATTTAATATAAAAATGTAAAAGAAAATATATTCCTTATAATTGAGAACACTATGACTGCAGTTATTCAAATGTATCAAGTTTCAACTTGTTTGTTTACATTCGGCGCCACTGAAGAAATATGACTCCTCCTTAGCTCAAAAGTATTTTGACAATTAGTTTGCATTTAATTGTTGAAGGTGTCAGTGGCGCTATAGCTTCGATTAGTGTTTATATTGGCCTATTGTGATTATTTTTAAATGTCGAAATGTAAAAAATATTGAAGTGATTCTAGAAAAGCTGCTGTAAATGCACTTAGAAAGGTAGACTGCAAAAAGAATTAGCTCGTTCTTTTAACGTGTCTCGGCAACTTGTTATTACATGGAATAAAGTTTTTAATAAACAGAAATACATCGAAAATAAGCCTCAAAGTGGACATAAGAAAAAAACAATTTGCAATGTTGACTGTATTATAAAAATGATATCTACAAGTGACTGTCGTAAGTCCGCTGTACTAATAAAAAATGTATTGAAAAAAAATTACGGCATAGATATACACGTTTCATCAGTCAAACGACGCCTAAACCTCTATGGTTTACATAGTTGCATTTGTAAAACGGCATAACCCTTTCAGGGGCAAAGCAATTCCATTGCTAAAGTGTTGAAATTAATGACTGACACCGGAATTTAAAAACAAATTCATTTGAAAATAAGAAAAAGCTATATTTCACACACATAATAAACCGAATTTTTTAAAACCAAAATTCTGGTGTCAATCATTAATTTCAACACTTTAGCAATGGAATTGCTTTGCCCTGAAAGGGTTATACCATTTTACAAATGTAACTCTAGCCTTCCTATTCTTAGTAGATAACAAACGTGTTTTTGCTGGTCTTCTGCCATGTAAACCATAGAGGTTTAGGAGTCGTTTGACTAATGAAACGTGTATGTCTATGCTGTAATTTTCTTTCAATTCATTTTTTATTATTACAGCGGACTTACGATAATCACTTGTAGTTATCATTTTTATCATACAGTCAACATTGCAAGTTGTATTTTTCGGATGGCCACTTTGAGGCTTATTTTCGATGTATTTCTGTTTATTAAAAACTTTATTCCATGTAATAACATGTTGCCGAGACGCATTAAAAGAACGAGCTAATTCTGCTTGCAGCCTACCTTTCTTAAATGCATTTACAGCGGATTTTCTAGAATCACTTCAATATTTTTTACATTTCGTCATTTAAGAATAATCACAATAAGTCAATATAAACACTAATTGAAGCTATAGCGCCACTAACGTCTCCAACAATTAAATACAAACTAATTGTCAAAATACTGTTGAGCTAAGGAGGAATCATATTTCTTCGGTGGCGCCGAATGTAAACAAACAAGTTGAAACTTGATACATTGGAATAACTGCAGTCATAGTGTTCTCAATTATAGGGAATATATTTTCTTTTACATTTTTATATTAAATAAAATAACAGATAATATAAGGTTGTCAAAATACTTTTGAGCACTACTGTATATATATATATTTCTTAGTTAAATTTGGAATATTTTATTTACGAAAAGTATTTAAAAAACAAAAAATAAATGTTATAATTCCAATAAATATTATAATTTCAACATAAGTGACAATAAACTAGAATCGACAAATATGAAATAGAGATTGTATTTTTTAGATTTCTTATAAATACACATGCAGAATAAAAAAACAAACAAGAATTGACAAGTATGAAATAGATTGTATTAGTTCATGTGTGATGCAGGAGCCGATCGCGTTCCTTGCATTTTCGGCCAGTGTATTGAGGAGCGCGATCGTGTTCCTGGCATTTTTGGCCAGTGTATTGAGGAGCGCGATCACGCTTCTTCGCACTCAATGGGTTAATTCTTTCACATATCCCTTTCTTATGCTTTTCATTCTGGAGTATTCACATTTCTTATAAACACGCCTTATTTTCCCCCTCCACTCAACTTGATAAATGTAAACATGCTTTTTAGGTAGATTTCGTAAGAAATACTACCTATTGCAGTCGTTACTATGGTGCGACTTTTGAAAAATTCCTTCATAACTTTTCATTATAGGACCCCAGGAACCCAAAACCACCCCCACCTAAAAAGTTTATATATATATATATATATATATGTATGTATGTACTAAATTTTGTCCGCACGATAAAAGTCGTAATTATGCACGGATCTTCTTCAAACTCGCCAACAACTTTGAGATGACTAATATCTCGGCGGGGATTGCAAATGGAAAAAATCGGCCCAAGGGAATGGAAATGGGGAGGGTTCAAAATTTTAAATACCCTCTTAACATGATTCTGATAAAACTAGCTCTTACACAACAATGGCAGGAAAAAATAAATATTTTTCGTTATAGCAGTTGCCAACAATTAAAAAAAAGAAATAAAATTCTCACCACAAGAAATGCTTTTCTATTGCAAGGTTTCGCGTGAAAAATTAAATTAAATAAATAGCTTGAATAATTGAAACAAATTGAATATTACGTCATAAGATTCCTAGAGCAAGATTTCCGCATGAAAACACAAAATGAAATAAATCGTTTGACGAATAAAAAAATATATATATTGCATCATATTGGAAATAAAACGGACCTCAGCAGGTGAATATGTAACGTCATGTGAGATTGAAGAAACGTATTAAAACATGACGAAAATCCGACAATGGAAATATTAACTTATTTTAACACTTTGAGGTTCTCTGAATTTGCTTTAGCTATTTTTTAAACCTATTCCATATACATTCGTGTGTGTATTCGTATATATTAGAATTTTCCCAAAATGTTTAGCTTTCTGGAGCTCATTTTTATTGAAGGAACTGGGTCTATCTCTAATCTTGATTTAAGTTTTGTTGGTGAATTTAGTACTTCGAAATCTACCTCCGCCTGTAGGCCCGAGCCGTCAGGGATTTTTTTTCATTAGTAATCTTCTTATGACAACCATATAATAAATGGATGACCATGAACCACATAATTACATTGACATTTTCCAACCATTTTTGTGAATTCTGCCATTACCAATATTATTTTCATGTAACCCCAGCAGGCGCGTTATGTTCGCCCAGGGGTACGTGTATCCCAAATTGGGAACCGCTGCTCTAGAATATCATTTTTATGCAATTTATATATATTCTAAAAGAACAGAAATAATTGGTGACTATCTAAAAGTATATATATAACTGTTACTCATAATTAAAAAAAAAAAATATGGTGGAAAAAAAACATTTCTTGAGTGTTTTAAATTTATTATTATTCATATTTCTGATGCTTTCTTTGTTTAAACAATAACAGTTTGGAAACGACAAAACTATAAAATGAAATTGTTTATTGTTTATTAGTTGTTAGCATTTTAATATGCTTATTTGTTAGTGTGTTAGTAATTTTACATTATTTTAATTGAAAAAATTAAATTAAATCTTAAATTTAAATGTGTTTCATTTTCTTATGTATGTTGCATAACTTATTTAAATAATGGCTTTAAAGTTTCGTGTGAGTGTTTTGCGTTCATTAGTAGAAATAAGGCTCTGTGTTTTTGGATAAAAGAGGCATTAATTATAAAAGCAAAGTGATTCATAAAAGATGATGGAAAGAAATATTGAAATTCTAGACTATGAAGTTAAAACTTCTATGGAAGAAAAAACAAAAAAAAGGTAAATATTTTATGAAACTCATTATTAAACTATTATTAAAAAGTATAAGCCACTTCTTTTCAAACCAATGCTATTGCTAAAATTTGGTAAACGAATTATTTAATTAACCAAGTTTAATAAGTGCTTGTAAACTCTAAAATTATCAAAATATATTAAGATTTTTATAACCATTTTAGATGTCCTGAATATCCTTTTATAATATAAACATTGATTTTCAGAATTATTAATGATATAATAGGATGCATGAAACATGTTCAAGCTGCAGTCATTAATGCATAGTATATATGAGTGCTGTGCACACGTGAAATTACTGGATGTAGCAAACTTGTGCGGCAATCTCTAAAATGCACAAAATTTGTTAAAGCCGCAGTCACATGTATGAGCACTCAGCAGCGTGCAAAGAGAAAACTGCACCTGGGGCAAAGTTTCAATTTGGTGCCCCCTCCCCCCAACTTTTCTTTGTGACAGGTGTCACAAAATTAAAAGTGGCGAAACAGAAACAAATTTTACTGAATACATATTTCGTGTTTATTTTGAAACATTAGGTTTAATTTTAATTTATAAATTTCAAAAAACTAAATAACATAAGAGAAAATTGCACTTATATTTTAGCAAATAGGATGTGGAAAATGGGTGTAGTAAAAATGTATCTAATAGTACAGTATGACAGTTTAGAGCCCTTTTATATTCCAAGAAAGAAACCCCATGCTATTTTGAGAGTATATATATATGTTTTTGTCACAAGCACAGACTCAGAAAACAGAAGGTTAACAAAAGAGGTTAAGACAAAGACCCAAGACATGTTTTGAAAAGAAATAAGTCCTCATTCATAAATTTGTATTTCTGTGTGTGTTTGGGGGGGGGGGGGGGTAAAAACAATGCAATAACTTTGAAACGAAAAATATATGTACTTCCATTAGGAAAAAAATTCTCAATACGTAACTATACCGTTTTTTTACAAAAAAGAAGAAAAAAAGAGGTTTGTGTTATAAATTTGGCTCCCCCTCAAATTCTGCGGCCGGGGCGGCTGCCCACTTCGCACGGCCCTGACTGCATGCACATGAAAGCAAACAACAGAAATTCATTGATGCAGTTGCACTATGCAGATTCCCAAAAGTTGGAAGAAACCAGTGATCCCTAAACCCAAAATATCCTGTGACAACATTGAGAAACAAATGCATTAAAACAATAGCGTTTATATCAGAAAAAAGAAAAAAATCCTAAAACTCTCAACCTCTAAAATGAAACTCATTAAAGCCGTTGTGACTTATGCATGTATGAGCACTGTGTACACATGAAAACAAAACATCACAAGTTGCAGCAATTTTGAAAACGCACAAAATTCGTTAAAGCCACAGTCACTAAAGCATGTTGTATAAACACTGTATGTACATGAAAAAAAAAAAACACTGAATGCAACAAGTTCACTTTGCAATCTCTGAAATCTTGCAAGCCACGGTCACTAATGCATTTATCCCCCCCCCCCCCCCCCCCCCAAAAAAAAAAGGTTCAATAAACTTAGGTAAATTGTAAATATATAAAAACATTTAACGGAAATGACTTCAACAAATTGTCACACGTGTCGCCCTTCCCAATTAACAAAAACACCTGCACTCAATAAGCTTTCCACAAAGCAATTTCAAAAAACCCAATGAAATGATACGAGAAAATAAAAATTCCTCGAACACACCAGAATACATGTTATCAAAAATATTGAACAAAAACAAAGTAATATTCCAAGTGGAAGCAATTTGTCTTGCCAAATTCAATGTCGCCAAGTGTTTCGCTTGTTCTAGGGTTCCACTCTAAACAACCTTATACATTCCTTTTTATAGGAACCAAGTATGCAGATATACAACACCCCTGATAAGGGCCTTGGCACAATAGCAAATGTACAGTGAGATTGTATTTAACGATAAAAACAATTGTTTAAATACTGGATTTCCTTTTCGTTAAACTTAACTAAACTAGGCGCAGTTTCAAAATGAAAATAATAGTGGCAAAAATGCATGAGGAAAAGTAATATATGCATTTTTGAAAAAATCTTTCAAGCATTTTTAACCCAAAAATTAACACACTGAGTTGTGAAATATAAAAGCACAATTTTTACAGCACTTAAAACTTGGTATTGTTAATTAACTCATAACATAACATTGATAATCAGCACATAAGTCTTAATATATTTTGAGAATTTTAGAGTTTACAAGCACTTATTAAATTATATTGGTTAATTAAAGAAGTTTGTTTACGAAATTTTAGCAATAGCGTTGGTTTGAAAACAAGTAAACATAGCTAACTAACATACAACACTTATGTACTTTTTAATAATATTTTAATAATGAGTTTTAAAAAATATTTATTTACCTTTCTTTTTCCTCAACATACATTTTAGCCATGACATCATGTTCGTCATCTGGATGAATATTTCTTTCCAACATCTTACACGAATAATTATCCAAAAAATAGGGCTTTGTTTCTACTAATGAACATAATATGGGTGATTCTACGCAAATAGGCCATAATGATGAAACCAGAGGATATTTAAATTTTTTTTCAACAGAAAAACTTAATGATTTTTTTTATCATGTAGTTTAGACATGGTTTTATCATATTAGCTCATAAAATTGAAGCATTAATTAAAATATATATTTAAAATAAATTTTTAAACCTATAAAATATCATTCCCTCACATGCAACTACTACCACCCAAAAATATAAAAAATATCATTTCTTACTGAAATATTTATATTTATTTTGTCTGACTTCTGTCTTTTAATACGAACACATAAAGTATTATTTCTATGTATTACATTATTTTTTTGGTCTGCACATGCAATTTTTATTTGTCAAAAATGTTTGCAACTCATATTTCAGATCATTCCCTCACTCATTAGTAATTCTGGATATTTGTGATAGGTGATACTACTGTAGACAGAAAACATTGTTCATTTGCTGAGCGCATGAATCTTACTTGTCTGTAAAACAATTTTCAGCCATCCTGGAGAAATAATTTAGTGTGTAAGGAATAATTTAATATGCAGATTCGGCAAATGTTAAGATGATGTTATCATTCCCTCATTTAAATTTGTAAAAATAATTTATTTTCTAAAAATGTATTAATGGGTGTTTTAGTTTTCCCTGAAGGGATAGTTTGAGAACATATATTGTTTTTTTCTTTTGTTTTATGCGTACAAATTTTAAAAGTAAAAAATGTACATTTTATCATTCCCTCACTAGTCATTCCCTCATGTGAGGGAATGATTCTTATGGGACAGAATTGTTCTATTACTTTTAAAAACTTGTAGAAAAGATATTTTTATTGAAAATTAATTCTTTTGATGAAAATAAAAGCATATTTTTAAACAAATCGGTGTATAAAATATTATTTATTATGTAAAAGGTAAAGAAAAGTCGGTAAGGAAACCAAAAAGAATTTCAAATATGTATAATTCGATGTGAACCAGAAATTTCTTTAAAAAAGAATTAAATGTATATATCATGCAAAAATAAGTTAAATAGATAATTTTAAAAGCTTTAAATAAAAATTCCGATATACATTTTTTAAAATATAAAACTTGAGTGAAATTTCCGGTGCTTCTAGTGTTAAAAATCTAATAATTATAGAATTTCTTAATATTAAGCCTGACGGCTATTTTTTTGCCAATAAGTATCTTTTCTAATGCCTTGTTACAAAAAATTAGAAACTTCTGAAATGATTTATTTTTTCTTCGTCACTATGATGAAAATGGCCTATTTGCGTAGAACTACCCATATACACTCACACCCATTTTAAAGCCATTATTTAAGCAAATTACACAGTATATACGAGAAAAACAACACAACCACATTGACTTGTTGACTCAAAAATCAATACACTGTGAGCTAAAATATTATCGGACGATTTGATAGGAAGGTTGGTAATTCCACGACAAAATTTACCGGTGGCCGATATCATGTAATCGATGACGACAAAAACGTCATCGTATCATTCAGTGGAAAAGCAGGTAGTTGAAATTAATGCATTTTGTGTGCAGCGACTCCTCCCACTTACTATATGATGTCAAACCTACTCACTAATCACAGACAAGAAAAGTACCAGAGATGGTACTTTCAGAGTCAACCTGTATGGTTGACTGGTTTCGTTTTACGCATTAACAGCAAACGAAAATGTCAAATAATAAAATGAGTTTTCCTAGAAAAAAGGAAAGTGTTATTCACTACATCTTAATCAGATTCATATTATATATCAATTTAAAGAAAATCGCCTGGGCTGTTTTCTAGAAATCGACATTAGGAATTTGTACCATCGCTTTTGCTTTAAAAATGTGTATTTAGATCTCAAAATATACTGCACGTAGAAATCTAAAAATTTCAGAATAGGATTAGACTGCAGATATGACTGTTCTAAAAAAAAAAATCAGAATAATAAGAGCTATATTTACTGAGTTATTGAAAGGTGGCTTTTCGCATTTTCTTTGAAGTCCAGTTAGCTGTATATACGAGTTCTGCCATCTACGAATTCTATGATACGATACGATTTTAGGCTTAAGGCTGTGTCACTCATAATATTATCATCTTCCATGATAGTATTGGAACTAATAATATTGAAGTAATAACATTATCAACTACTTTTTGAAATACTAGAGGGCTTTGCCCCCTACGAGCTACACTCGTCAACCACCCGTTCATACTCCGCAGACTCTAACAGCACGCTAATTTGATCGCCTTTAAAAAGATTTCGGTAGATTGAATTAATTGAATCTGACAATTATAATCTGACGTAATTTTCACCAAACTTTTCTTTCTCTTTTTAATATTCACGTAAAAATACTTTTGTTAGAAATGAAATATTTTGATCATCTTAAAATATCAAATAAATGTCTTGTGCAATTTTTAAATTTAAACTGTTTTGCAATGTTATTTTTTGTTCATTTTACATAATAAGTGAAATGTGACGTAAATTCTCCTATTTAAGACTTCTAATGCATGTTAATGAATTTATTTTACAATATTCTTTCTCTTTTAAAATTCATGTGTAAATATAGTTTTTATGATGTAATTTTCAATGAGTTCCTGCTTTTTATATTTTCTGTTTATAATAGTCACATGTAAAATAAATTTTTAATTTGAAGCAAATGTACAGTTTTTGCTCCTATAAAACTTTTTTAATGGAACGATTTTGTCCAACTTTGGCATTAAATATCTCTTAAAATAATTCTTCGATTTGAAAACTGTCTGCATCAGCGTGTTTATCAAACATTTCTCTATAATACTACCGATTTTCATATTTTTGTATGCAACAGTTTTTTTAATATTAACGAAGAAAGGCCATGCTTAAGCATTCAAATTGGATGCCGATCTGCCGGGAATATCTACGCAGATTTTCCTTGGTCCATTTCCAAATCAAAACTTTTTTTTATATATAGAATTATTAATATGAGATAAAAGAAAGTTTTGAGATTGGTACATCCAACTAGTTTAAAAATTACAACGGGTGAAATTTTTCAGAAAAACAGAGGCATGATAATGTTTTATCCAAATGTATGTACTTTTAACTGATTTTTTTGTTGTTGTTTTTTTTCCTCAAGAGTTTTTTCCTCATTACCCAAATATCAATCTTAAATTTGATTTTCATTGTACTAAATCTCTTCAGTTCTTATTTATTGAACTATCTTTAAGTTTAATTGGTTATATTCTTTGAATTAAAGATTCGATAATATTAAAAATAGTAAATATTGAATTTATTTTGAATGTGCTTTGATTTTAGGTCATACCATAAATGAACCTTCACCACAGCCACCTATGCCATCATCTTCGTATGAAATGTCTAATTTTCCACAACCTCCTGTGGTTAGTATAAGTTTGTTCTTACCTTTTTTAATATTTCAAAATGGATATTTATTTTTTATTATATGTTATTTAAGCATCAAAACAATATTTATGTATACAGGATTTGACTGAACATCAGTGGGGAATTTATATTTAAAATTCTTAATCATTTCAATTTTTTTGCATTACAGTTGCATTATGTTTACTATAATCTAGGGGTGCACAACCTCTTTAAGAGAAGGGCCACTTACAAAAAATTGACGAAATTCATGACTTTTTCCTTAATTTGACTGTAAATTTTCACAATATTTTCTCGCGACAGATTTTTGTATTTTGCAACTTTTTTTTCCTCTAACCGAATGACGAATTTTGCCATATTTTCCCGCGAACAATTGACGTATTTTACCAAACTTTTTTGATTGACAAATTTTACAATATTTTCAGAGACTGATTGGCAATTTTCATGTTTTTACCTTGCAGCAGATTGTCAAAATAGATTTTTTTTCCCTGCTTCCGATTGAAAATTTTCACACTATTTTCTTTCCTACGACAAATCATCGAAGCGATATATTAGGTTGTAACGAAAGTTTTCCGCCAAATTACCATTACATAATGCTAATTTATACTATATATTATTAACTGTAATTTTATATAAAACCATCATTCCGCCAAACCTTCACAGTGTCATATGGTACAACATTAGTACCTAAAGCTGTACACTTTATTCCGTGACATTCTGTTGCTGACTTTTTGCAACAGAACTGGAAGTAAATGATGGTTCTAATATGGTAGCATGATAGTTCCATTTCAGACACCCTGTACATAATGATAACGACATTATTTTACAAATTTCACAACACAGTGTTATAAAGCAAGTCTCTTTCTTTCAAATGCCAAAAATCATTTGACAAAATATGAGCAAGCACATCAACATGAACCGTTTGCACAGACCATATTAGCTGTGGCGGGAAGCTTTCGTTACAACCTGATATATATATTTTACCTTAATAGATCACCAAATTTCGTCATTTTTCCCATGGCAGATTGATGAAATTTATGATTTTTTTACTCGCAATTTTTTACTTATTCTTCCCCCAGGATCAGTTGACAAATTTTTTGATAATTTCCCGGAACGGAATGACGAATTTGAAGATTTTGTTTCCCTCGACCAATTGACAAATTTTGTGATTGTTTTCCTATGACCGATGGGCGTATTTCATTATTTTTCCTCTTGCAACCGGAAAGGGAAAAGAACCAAAAGGGTAACAAAGGCCACTGGGCAAATGTGCCCTGCCAATTAGGCCTACAATTGGCACTAAATAAAAATGAGATTAGAAAATCTAAGATCATGTGGTGCATACAAAGAAAAAAAAAATTCTGAGCACCAAGAAACTGATTAGAAACAGCAAACTAGCTGATCCTTGAAATTCATAAAAATTAGTACTTGACGTAATAAAAATGTATATTTTGCATAATTATCCTGAATTAGTTGTTGACTTAAAAGTTTTTCAATGGTATCTTTTTTCATGTCTGTATTAATGTAATTCTTAAAATAGCATGAAAAATAATAGTGGGGTTTAAAGATTTTTTTTTTCCCCATCCCAAACAGTTCAACTCCCCTCCATATATAGATGTTGGGAGGGAGACTTCCTCCTAAGAAAAATTGAATTTCATAATTTTACCATAATACTTGATTTTTTTTTCCCCCATAATTAAGGATGCAATTTAGTGTGCAGTTATTGTCAAGAATTTTATTTATACAGAAATTCTTATAAATTTCATTTTCAATCTTTTTTTCTATATCTTTGTCAACATTTAATGTTGGAAATTATATATGATAATTATAACATTTAACTTTGAAAGATTTAATATTTCAAAGAAAGGAAGCTGAAATTTCGCAATTAATAAATTCGGAAGTGGAGAAAAAAGACATGTAGGCTTGCATAAAGCAGACATAGATGAAATTAGATGCTAAGGATAAAAGCAATGGGTAAAATAAAAATAGTGGATAAAATCTTTTCAAATTGTAACAAAATCAACGTATCTTTCAGGTAGCATCCATGGAAAATCCTACACAGCTGCTTTTCAATATGTGGGAATTTCCTGTTTTCTACTGTCTGACATGCTATATCAAACCCTGATGTAGAATCATAAATTAGCTTTTTTATTTTGTTGTTGTTAATGAGAAAGGCTAGTTTGCTGTCCACTTGTCTGTTACATTATTTATGTAGTAAAATTCAGGTATGATCTCCTGTTTCTGTTATATGACTAGGAATATATAATGGGGTAAAAAAAATCATGATTTTTTTTTTTTTTAGAAAATCAAAAAAATCAGATTTTTTAAATTTAAATCGGATTTTTATGATTTTTTCCCCCCAGCATTCAAATAATGAATAGCTACCAAGAGTTTTAGGTTTCCAAAACAATTAAACCACTAATTGCTAACATAATCTGTGTTTTTACACTTTAATTAATAAAATTATAATTATTAGTTACTAGGGTGTCAACGATTTTAATCAGTTGATTTAAATCAGCTGATTTAAAAAAAAAAAATTGATTAAAATCATAAATTTTCTAAATGTTTAAAATGACATAAAAAGTATTAAAAATTAAGATGAACATAATTTAGAAAGTTTCTACAGGTATTTTGACTTATAAATAAACAAAAAAGCTTTAAATAATTGTTTCTAAGCTTAATTCCTGAGTATTGTAAAAAATTAAGTACAGTAAGTTTGTAAAAAGCATAGTTTTTATCTGACATAAAAACAGTTTCATTTAAAAATGATATTTAAATCTAATATAATTTTTGCAGTGTCATAATTTCCTTTAAGTAATCAAATTATTCATACATGGAAATTTTTCCAGAGAGAAACATTCGCCTTGCATACAGTATTTCAAATGAAAATCAAATTTCAAAGTAATTGCTTAAAAGGCGCAATGGCCAACATAATGAAAAAGATTCCAAGCCGGGACTCGAACCCGGGGCATCAGTATAGCGCACTGACGTTCCACCGACTAAACCACTTGGAACGATACCTAGCTCGGAAAATTTTTCACTATTATATGTTGGCAAGGCTACAAACAAAGCACAAGATGAAATATTTATCGTAAGTCACCGACCTGGGACAAACACGAAACATATTTAAATCCAGCATCGATAGAAATTATATTAATACATGGAAATTTTTCCAGAGAGAAACATTCGCCTTGCATACAGTATTTCAAATGAAAATCAAATTTCAAATTAAAACTGCCTTTTAAGCTATTAATTTGAAATTTGATTTTCATTTGAAATATTGTATGCAAGGCGAATGGTTCTCTCTGAAAAAATTTCCAAGTATTAATATAGTTTCAATCGATTATGCAAAAGAAAGTTCAGTCAGGAACAAAATTTCTTCTAAGATAAAAACTTACGTTTTCTTTTTATGAGAACAGAAAATATTGCAAAAAAGAATAACAGCAATTATAATGCTAAAACATTTTCAGAATTCCATTTAAAAAAAGCAGTTCTTATATTTGAGAACAAAAATTTTCTTTTTAAAGTATGCATCTATCGTCAAAAATACGGCGAAAAAGTACAGTCATTAAGTTATTATTTAAGGCATTACGTTGTAAAAATAAGCAACAACGCCGAAATGTTCTTTTTTGTCACGGAAACCAAATGTGACGATGTTAATAAATAATTTAAAGAGATGCCATGAAATAAATAAATGGAGTTAATGTGCCGAGAATAAACATTTTCTTGAATGCCGTAAATGGAGTGATCATATAGCTAAGATGATACGGTTGACTTGCAGTAAAAATAAAAGGAATAATCTTACTTAAATGACAACAGTAGACACATTGAAGAGACAGCAGTTATAAAAATCTTCTTTATTAGTTGATTCATTTGAGAGGTGGAAGGCAATTAGGAGTAGGTAGGTCACCGTACACATCAGAAGAACGTTCCACGTAGAATTATTAAAAACTTGAAGTAATTCCATGATAAAAATGAATGCTGGTTAAAATCACTTTTTAAAGAAGGTCTTGATAATAAAAAGTCCGAAATCAAATATGCATTAAATTAAAAAGCCAGAGACCGAAGATAAACTTTTAGATATCGGGATATATAGCTATTGAAAAACATCGCTCTTTGAATTTAGGCGCTAAGGCCCGAAATTCAAAAAAGACAAATCACGTTGTCAAAAATAATACATACTTTCGTAAATCTTAAAAATCTGTTAAAAAAACTGGCTGCACTGATATATATACTACATAAAAGGGGTTTACAAAACTACCTCCAGAAATGATTTAAATCTATTTGTTAAAATTAAATTTGCGTATGAACTGTAGAACGAATGACAGCACAGGAAAAACGAAACTACAGTCAAAAGGCAAGAGGGGAGACACACCTCCAATATGACGCGGTGGACGTCACACTGTTTCTAAAAATAGAACAGAGGAAGGGAAAAATCTGAAATCAAAATGTTCTGTTACATGCGGTAAAAAGGAAAGAAAAAAAGCGATTTGAACGATGTTTTGCGTTGAAAATAAATAGTTTAAAACGTGAGATAATAATGCTGCATTACAATTTAAAAAAATAAATAATAAATGTGATTACTACATCACACTGCCATCGGACTTAGATGATAAAATAGTTAGTTGGCAAAAACACATAAGGTTGAGAAAAAAGCATAATTTTGAATTAGCCCACATCGGGAATATGGACGAAACACCAGTAACATTTGATATGCCAAGCAACAGGACTGTGAATAGAAAAGGGGAAAAAACTGCCCTTATTCGAACAACCGGCCATAAAGTAGATTTACTGTTGTTTTATCATGTTTAGCAAACAGAATAAAACTGCCTCCTGTTGTCATTTTTAAAAGAAAAAAACTCCCTAAAGGAGCAAAATTTGTGGCATGCGTAATTGTTCGAGCTCATCCGAAAGGTTGGATGGACGAAGATGGTGTTCAAGACTGGTTGGAAAAAGTGTGGAATCAGTGACCGGGAGCAGTTTTCCATAAAAAAAAAAGTCTTCCTATTTGAGACTCATTCAGTGTGCATACCACAGATGCCATAAAGACGAAGGTGAGCTCACAGAAACAGAGATGGCTGTAATTCCTGATGGACTTGCATCAATCCTGCAGCCATTTGATGTCAGTATAAACAAACCTTTCAAAGATAATCTTCGAAGAAAATGGACGGAATGGATGGCATCTGATGAAATTCAAAAAACCAAAGCTGGTAACTTTAAAAAAGTGGACATTGTTACAGTCGTCCAGTGGATAAAAGAATCGTGGGACTCTATATCAAAAGATGTCATAGTGAAATCATTTTAAAAATGCTGCATTAGTAATGCTATGGATGGCAGTGTAGATTTCATTTCGGACGATTCATCAACTTCAAGTAGCGAACTGGAATCGGAGGTAGAAGATATTTACAAATCTGATTAAAAGATGACCGCAGCCGAATTTATGGAGCTGTTTGAAAATTCGCATTATTCTAATTTTTGAAATGCAGCATCACGTTTTATTGCTTTAAGTAAAATGCTTGTTTTTTTTGTTTTGTTTTTTTAAAATAAATGTTGCAGCGCAAATGTAACCGTGTTGTGTCTTGCTGGAAAGATGCTGAATTGTGGCCGTCAAACTTTACCCTAATTTAGGCTTAAGATACATTTCGTGTCGGAAGAAAAAATGGGAGAAAAATGCACGCTCCATATGGTAGGAGAAGGAGATATTCGCCAATGCGAAAAAGTGATAAGTAAACAAAAATAAGTCAATGAAATATTTCTTACTGATAAATTATTATTATTTGTATATTTTAAGTATTATTTTATTATTCTTACACATAAAATCCCAGAATTTTGGCAGTATTTGAAGTTTTTTGTATTAATTGACTTGCGTATAAGTCCCCCCCCCCCCTCCCCAATTTGCTTGCCGAAAATTGTCAAAAATTCCACAATTTATACATGAGTACATACGGTATGTGTTTTGTTTACTCATTGCTCCATTTTACATACCTAGCACTGTTTTTCCACCCCTCTATAAGTAGGCAGAACAGTTTTTTCTGATACTGGGACTGATCTTATATTAAAATGACTTTTTAAGGCTTATGAAAAATATATTTTTTACATTGCAACCCGCCACACACACACACACACACACACAAAATAATAATAATAATGAATTAAAACTAAATTACATGTAAGAATAAAAATATTTTTTCCTTGTAAATTCAGTATCAAACAAAATTTTTTCTATCTTTGTGTGTGTTTGTCCTTTTTATTTAGGAGAAAAAAAAATATTTTTTGAAATTTTTTTTTTTCTATTGTAATACATTTCTCCCTTTTTGTATGAATTTCTATCAAATTTTTAATGTACTCTCTGCTTTCTATCATTTAAAATTTTCTTCATTGCTGTCTTTTATCCAATATATTTTTTTCCTTTTGCAAAAGCAAGTGTTTCATTGCATCTTTAAATTTGCAGAAATCAATGAAATATCATTTGTATTATACAGTAAGCATGTAATTAAGCAACAATCTACCCAGGAACATTTTTGTCAGAGATTGACAGCAGAAGAGCGATTTTTTATTTTATTAGTTGGAAGCTGTACATATTTTATTCCCAAATTTTTATTTAATTATTCTTATTAACTCTTATTTAATAGGCCATCTACTTGCAAATATAAAGAGTGTATTTAATATGTTTTATCTACCACATATATTTCTTTCTTTTATTTAATGTTATTTGGAAATGTTTTAACATTTCAGATTATGTACATGCACATACCTGTTAATGTATTTATTTTAAACCTAACCAGTATTGTTGGTGTTATTTTAGCAGTATTCACATCATGAACCTGTTCATCCTGTGTCTATGGGCCCTCCTCCTATATACACTGCACCACCACCAGCTGTACCATATAAACCTCCTGAGTATCCTCCTCCACAACCACCCATTCAACAGGTATTTACAGCTTTTTTTGCATTTATTTGGTACTAATAAATCTGCCTGACACTTTAAATATACCTAAAATTCTTTCACTGTTTCCCAGGATTACTAATCAGTGTTTCTCAACCTTTGTATCTCATTACACACTTAAACCCATGCCCAAACTTCCACAGGCATAATTTTCTCAAAGTATTAAATTTATCTGATGTGAAACCATTTTTATGATCCCCTTGCATATTTTTAGAAAGAATATAGAAATAGAGAAATAAACTTCCAAATAATGTTAAGAGAGGTGATCTTCGAAATCAGATCCATGACACTAAATCTGATTTCGAAGTAAATGCCATAATATGAAATGTTTGATATTAAAGTATCAATATTTCTGTTAATTATTAAAGTCTTAAAACAACTTGACTTAAAATTTTCGTGACACATTCAGTTACTCTCAAGATGCACCACTTGAAAAATATATCTCACATTAAAAAAAAAAAAAAAAAAAAATTACCTTTGATGCGAGAGAACCTATAATAACGGCTTTAGGCAAAAATGAAGGTTTCTTAGAAAACTGTCGCTGGAATTCTTTTCCTCTCTTTCTTCTTTGCATTTCACAAAAAGTCAATACTCTTACTTTCTTTTGTGACAAGCGTTGCATATGTAATGTTCAGAATCCTTGATTATTCTCGTCAGTAAATTTGATTAGTAAATTTTGCCTTATTTAATCAAAGTATTTGTATGATTTGAATTAGGAAAAAAAAATTCTGGTGTTATAAAATCAAGGGGGATTGTGTTCCACTTATATACTGTAATTCCGGTTTGTTTTTCATTTTTATTACCAGAATTCCAGTTTTTCTGGTAGTTACCGAGTTACTTTTTATGTATGTAGTGTTATTCATTATTTACATCATGAAGCGTCATATTTCCTTAATTGATTATCTTAAATATTAAACCCGATATGGGTATTTTTAAATGAGTTTGTCAAACGGCTTTATACCCATATATCTCTCCAGAATTCTCCTTTATTTTTCTGAATCGGACAGAAAATTGTGTCATCAATGTGGTTACTTCCGATATTTAGTGTGGGATAAGGGAGGAAAGTAAGGTTGCCGGAGCAAAGACTCTTTGACATAGTGGAAGAGGAGAGGGGGGGGGGTAAGAACGGAGTGTGAAAGAGGATGTGTCGTCATTCTGCCAATTGCTCGCTTTTTTTCTTATCTCATCTTTTTCTGGACTCTTCGCTTCACCTAGCTCCGGTGCTTTCTGTGGCCATATGCCATGTTTTAGCATGTGGTTGTGCTTCTCACTTTTTCTCCATTCTTCTTGAAACATTATGAAATTTTTTGGGCAAAAACGATGATTTTAAATCTATAGATGAAGAGAAAAACGTTCCCTTGGGAGTGGCTGAATAAAACAGATTACCTTAACAAAAAAACATACATGTTTAATGTAAGAAAATTGACAAGGCAGGATATTGTTCTACATAATCTGTGGTAATTCAGTTAAATATGATAGTGATGGTTTTAAGGGATTAGTGTAACATTCCAGATCAACTATACGTGAATAAGCTCAGAAAAAATCACTCAAGTTTTAGATGGTTCTTATCTAGGATATGAAGAAATGTTAAAAAAGGACAAAAGGACCATTGATCTTCTAACAAGATCTTGAGCAAAATCTGTTGTTTGTTCATTTATATATGAGCGTTTGCTCTCATTCTCGTTGGCTTCCGAAATAAATTGAGTAATGCAAAACTTTAGCACATGACATGCAGTCACTAAATATTTTTTTAAGTAAGATAACGGTGGCATATAAACTTAAACATGGACTTTCCAAAATGATCAAAGATGAATAGTGGCAAAAACTAAGATGCACAAACCTTTCTTTAAACATAGATGAAAGTACTACAAGAGGGTCAGAAAGTATATATTTATCTGTATTGATGCAGTGTTTTTGTGAAAACGAAAATAAGATAATTTTAAGGCATTTGGCATCTGTCATATTGAACTCTTCAAGGTCCATTCAATTTATTCAGTCATTCTTTCTTTAATTGCTGAAAATAACATCCTTTAGATTAATTTAGCTTTAATGGGTTCCTGCAATACAATGCATAGAGGAAAAAAAAAAGTGGCATCGAGAAAAGGCTTAGAAATAAAAGCTTCTCGTCTCTTAGATATTTATGGTGAAACATATGCTATACCATCAATAACAGTGCTCTGCAATTTTCTAAGCCTTTTTTTTAAAAAATATTTTGAAGCCATCTAAATGGTAATGATAAAAGGGATTATTTTTTTTTTAAATCTGTAAATTATAAGCCTGAAACCCCTTTCCAGACGAGATCATAGATAGCCGTACATCTTCTGTTCTGAATACAATTGTTTATTTATGGAATGCCTTACTGATATTCTATTTTTCTTGAATGTCATCTAGTGGCCAAAATATATATGGAAATAAATTGGAAGAAAATTTCCAGAAAAAGAAAATATCAGATTAAACAAGCATCCAGAATTAAAAATATAAATTTTCTGTAGAAAAAGAAGTACTTGACTGAGGATAGTAAGCAAAAGAAAGCTGGAATTATAGCTAAGCTTTTTGTTCAACAAAATAAATTACTATTTATGGGATTGTATCAGTCAATATTTCCCCATTTAAACAAATTTAAAAGTGATTCACAGTGTATAGAAAAAGAAAACATTGAATAACTTTTGAATGGTAAAAGATTTTTATTTCAAAATTTCAAGATTTACACATGCGAATAAAGGAAATTAAAATATGTTCTCAAAATGTAATAGGGATGAAATTTACAGTTACTGACGTTTTAAAAATAAAGGTTAAATCCCCTTCCTTCAATTTGCAGCAGAGTAACATGAACTGAGGTTGGTGTTGGTTTAAAAACTAAGTGTATAAATTCAACATTCATATAACACTTCAAAAATATCTTTTAAGCAGTTAAGAGAAAAAGAGTACTTACAACACGGTGTATGTTGTGCTGATATGTTGAATGACCAGAAGTCCATCCAGTTCTTTAATAAAACAATGACATCTTTTTATACACATGAAGAAACCATACTTGGTTCTAACAAATAAAAACAGGAGATAAACCTCACTGGATTCCAGTAGTTAATTTTACCATGGCATTAACCGTGTTGCCGTAATTCAGTTATTCAATGCCAAAAAGAAAATAGCATACTTGCTAACTTTTACACTTTAGGTGTAAAATTTACACTTTTTGGCCATTTTTTACACTTTTACACTTATGACACTCATAGTTACTCTTTTTTTTGCAAAGTTTCTATTTAGTTTCATTTTTCTTCCCTCAAGTTATGAATTGCTGCGTATAATTGAGGATGTGGGTTTCAAAACTCCCCTTATACAAAATTAAAAAAATAAGTTTTCTTTATCAGTCTATTCTATTGGTGAACTTGCATCGAAAAAACACTATAATGCGCAACAAAAACTAGTTTTATAGTGTATTTCTGGCATTGTAAAATCTTGGTTTACAATAAAAACCAATGGATGCAGTCTGAATTTTTTGTGATTTCCCAAAATTTGATTTTCTGGATAAGGCGAATTTTGAAACTCACGTCCTCAGTTGCTTTTAATAATGATAAATTTGGAATGCAAGAGGGGGGTATTTAGTATTGTCAAATAAATGAATTCAGGTTTCATTGTCAAAAACCACCGGAAAGAATCTTTTCATTTTCGTTGTATGTAAAAATAATGTAAATGTTCTGAATACATTTGCTTAGGAGAACAGCAAAAATAAAATAAAAATCCCACAAAACTATGTATATGGCTTTAAAATCAGTTTCTTAATGAGTGTGATAAGAGATTTCATGTTTTTCTCATCAAACTATCTTTTAATAGTCATTGTTGTAATATTTAACAATATTCATCTATTATGCATTTTTTTAAAGTATAAAAAAGTAAAAAAAAAAAAAAAAAAAAAAAGCCTTACTTGGAAAATGGGTTACATGGACAGTGATGTAAAATACCTGGGTATTTATTCTTCAATTAAAAATAGCTGTGAAAAACCCTCTTATTACTATTAGTTAACTATTAGTTATAATAAATTAGTGTAAAAGAAAGAAAAATTTAGAACTTTAGACTTCTTATAATTCAACATTTTAGATTTAAATATTGAATTTAAATATCTTTTTTAATTAAAATGAAGAATATAGAAAAGGTAATATATTTATTGAGAAATTGAAAAGACACTTTTTATTAGATTATGTAATCGGTACACTTAATATGTGCAATGTCACTTCAGCTAATGTATTAGTACTCCGTAGATTACTCCAGTAAGGAATCATATTCTCTAATCCTTCCCTAAAGACTTTTCTTTAATTACATACTTTTCTAAACACTCTTTTCCTCTGCATATATTTGCATTCGTCTTAGTTGAGTGCTATCTAATTTCATATGATGGCCAATTTCATAAATAGAAGACAACTATCACAAATCTTGTGGTTTTCAAGGTGGAGTTAGCAAAATAAAAAAATAATAATAAAAGAATTTTCAATTATGAACACCTAATTTTGACAACATTTTGGCTTTGTTGTTAAATTTTACTTTAGGATACCAAACGGAATATCATTCAGTTAAGTAGCTTCTGAATTATAAAGATTTAATATTTGGATCTCCTAATGTAAAATTCATGTTTAATCGCTGCAAAAGAGATTGCAATGTCAGTAGTTTTTTAAGCATAATTCCAGAATTATTTTCCATAATGAGCTATAAATTTATAATTCACATATATCTGAAGGCTTTAGAAATCGATTATTTTTTTAAAAAATTAATATGTTACATTTCATATTTTTTTTTCGAAAAATACATATTTTTATTTTTCGAAAGAAAGAAATGTTAATTTTAATCTGTGATTTTCTTTTTTTAACTGAATTAGTTCTTAACCCAGACAACACAAACACATCCTAAAAACATCCGCAAGATGTCATATTCAGGACAAGCTGATATTCTGCAGACCGATGAAATGATCCTGTTGACCATTTCAGGGCATCCCCTGGGTTTCAAAATGTCACACCTGTCAACATCCTACGGATGTCATTTCATGACACCTTTTGGACGATTATAGGACACTTGCATTATATCCTCTGGATGGTCCTAATGACATCATAAAATCATCCAAATAATGTCATATTCAGGATAAGCTGATACCCCGTGGATGAATGCACTCGTCTTGCAGACAGTAATAGGACATCCCCTGGTTATCGAAATGTCACACCTGTCAACATCCTGTGGATGACTTTTTTATGGTGGCCCGATAACCTCTGGATGGCTTAATGAATATTACTGCCTACAATTTGCATTTTTGAAATTTATGACAATACATCGATGTCTTGTCACTGTTAATTACTATAATTAATTATAACATAATTATTTAATAAACTATATAGCGTATGGAAAGATTATTCAATAAACCTTTCTTTAAAAAAAATCAATCTTAAAGATATCTTAGACTATACAATTTATTAAGTAAAAAATGTTTTCAGTGACAATATATCAATATCAAAAAGGTAAATTGAAGACAGTAATATATCTTACATATTTTTGATAAGATTCAAGAATATTTAAGAAATTTCGTAAAATTCCTTACTTACGTATAATAATCGTTTTACATACTTTATTCTTAATTTGAATAAATATTATCCAAAATGGTGCAATTTAAAAAATTTCCATCATTGCTTCATCACTATTTAAGATGTTGTCTTGCAGATATTTAATATCTGGAGCTGAACATTTTTCTAATTTACCATTCTTGTCATAAGAACCATTTTTTCAATCACAATTTTATTCATTTTGCAATTATTTGTTTTACTTACTAAAAAAAGCATGGGACTACCTGATCCACTATCCACTTTAGGAACACCCAGTATCTGGAACAAATGTTGTGCATTTGATTGTCCTATGATGAAGTGTCACACAAAATTAAAAAGTATAGTTTTGTACCTCCGATGATGGTTTTACATTTTCTTTTAAGAGGCTACTTCAGTCAAATGAAAAGACCCGTTCGCTAATGCTAATCCTATGGAAGAAATTTATAACGATATCTCGGTTGCATTTCAATATTTTTAAATGATTTTTTTTGCATTGGATAGCTGAGATCGATTTGTATGCAGGCCGTTTTTTACTTTTTCGATTTTTATTACAAATTTTTTTTATGAGGATGCTTTCAGTTTCAAAACCGGTTCCGAAAATGAAAGCGTCCTCATTAAAAATATCTGTGAACAAAATAGAAAATGTAAAAAACGACCTTTGTACAGTTCGATCTCAGCTATCCAATGCAAAAAAAAATCATTTAAAAATATTGAAATGCAACCGAGATATCGTTATAAATTTCTTCCATAGGATTAGCATTAGCGAACGGGTCTTCTCACTTGACTGAAGTAGGGCCTTAATAGTAAAAAGCTACTGTATAAGACATCTTAATATTTTTGTAGTCAAATAAATAAAGTACAAAAAGTATGCCGTTTTATATTTAGTGACCAAAGCACATTTTACTGCTGTGACAATTTGGCTGTAAATACCACTTTAAATTTAACATTTTACTTACCTTTAAATACATTACCTTACTTCAACAAAATCTGATAGTACCATGGATACATTTATCTTTATACAATTGGTAATAGCTCAGTAAATGCCTTTTATGAACATGAATTAACACAAATTGCAGAAAAGTTAAGATACTCTTTTCATCCTTTGTTCTTATTTTAATGAATAAGAACTTCTATATTTTAATTGCATTTTAAATAATTGCACATATTACACTAAATGCTGAATATAAAATAATAAACTTAAATTATTTGACAAAGAAAAGTTAAATCTTTACATAAAAACTATCAAAAGTGAATACCTGAAAATGTTATTCAAAATAAAAAGTCAAAGTTTACTCCTAATCTAATTGAAGATCAGTAAAGGAAAAGAAATTAAAGGGCAAAAAGAAATACTTATAAAATATATTCTGCAGTGTTAAGAATGATAGTACGAAAAAATGATAATCGCTGTTGAATTATTTTGTTTATTAATTATTAAAATAATTTCTATATTAAAAAGCTTAAAGTTACAAATTACACAATAAAACAGTCACATTAAAAACAAAACAAATATTTATTTACAATTTTCACAACAAAATACAAAAAATATTTATTTACAACTTTCACAGTAAAATACAAAACAAATATTTTTTACAACCTTCCACATTACAAAATATAGTTTCGAAACATTTTTTTTTTTTTTTTTCACAACAATCCAACTTTCCAGTTTCTCCTGCCTTGCCCTTGTGATAAATTTTTTTGCACTGCACACATCTATAAGGAAGAAAAGACAAAATTTACATTTCTACTAAACTTTATAGGTGCATCACATTCATTCAAAAGAAATAAATCAATATATATACACAAGATATACAATAATTCATTACAGTTTGTTTCTTCAAAAGATCTTTTTGTAAAATTTACAGTTATTTTTAGGAATTTTATTATTTTAAGCCCTAGGAATTACTTGAAAAACTATTAAGAAGTACAACACAGAGTAATTGCACATCTTATTTTATGTCAAACATCAACAGCATAAAAGCAACTGTCTCATTTTGTATCAAAAGAGAGTTAATATTTACAACTGATGAAAATGCCATTTTTAATAATTAAAAATGATGGTAATTACAAACAACAGGACCATGCAAAGAGAAAACTGTGCCTGGGGTAAAGTTTAAGTTTTCAATCCCCCCCCCCCCCCACACACACACACACCTTTCCGATTAAGGAAGGTAAAAACCAAAGTTCCCTGAACCAGAGCCGAGCGGCTCCATGTGGTCCTCCTTCTTAGGAGATCCCATAGCGACCCGTCCCAAAAGGCATCAACTGACGCCCAACCACCATGACATCAACCTGCCATTCGAAACAGCTAAGCGAGGGACAGAGTTGTATAATATAGACGCGCACGCCGTGCGCGGAAAATTTTCTGCAAAATTCGGAACTTTGCGGAAAAGTTTTTCGGAAGAAAAAACCACATTTTTTTTTTTTTAAATACGGAAATGTTAAAAATATTTCCCAATTTTATGCACGATTTATTTGTTTGTCAGGGGTGATTCTGTTATGAATTTTCCAAAAATTTAAGGCATTCCGGTTCTGAAAATTAAAAAAAAATCGGCCATCATCCCAAAAATTCAGGCATAAAAAAATCACTTAAAAATATTGCAAATTTCAACAAATGGTCACCGAAAAAAAAAAACAATTTCGTCAATCGTTCGCGGAAAGAATCATCCATTTCGTCAAAGAATCATAGAAAAAACGCAAATTTTGTCAAAGGAGTGCTGGAAAAAAAACGAATTTCGTAAAAGCACAGCGGAAAAAGCCCGAATTTTACCAAAGGATCGCGAAAAAAGGCAAACTTTGTAAAAGAATCGCGGAAAAAAATTAATTTCGTCAAAGGATCGCGAAAGAAACACTAATTTCGTCAAAAGGGCACGAGAAAAGCGCTAATTCCGTCAAATAATCGCAAAAAAAAAAATCCACTAATTTTGGGAAAAGATCGCTGAAAAAACGCGAATTTGGTCAAAAGATCGCGAAAAAAACGTGAATTTTCTCAAAGGATCGCTAATTTCGTGAAAAAAAAATAATAAAATAAAATAAAACGCAGTCAAAAGATAGAAAAAAAACCCATGTAAATTTCTTCAAAAGATCACAAGTTTTGTCAGAAGATCGCGAAAAACGCAAATTTCATCCAAAGATCGCGAAAAACAAGCGAATTTAGTCAAAAGATTGCGAGAAACACACAAATTTCCTCAAAAGATCGCAAATTTCGTCAAAAGACCGCAAAAAATATGCAAATTTCGTCAAAAGATCGCGAAAAATCAGCAAATTTCTTCAAAAGATTGCGAAAGGAACTCGAATTTTGATAAAAGATCGCAAAAAACACTCAAATTTTGGTAAGAGATCGTGAAATCACATGAATTTTGTCAAAGGATGGTGAAAAACACGCTAATTTCATGAAATGGTTGCGAGATTTTGTTTTATTTTGTGATTTGCTGAATTTAGGTCCCTAAGGTTCTTTTTTATGCTAAATATATGGCCTATTTGGTCCCTTATTACCATTTTTTACTACGAAAGTTGAGTGGGAGTCCTGTATGTTGTATTCATGGGCTTTTCAGACCTGCCAACTGCTACGAAAAAATCGTAGTTGCTACGATTTGGACCTATAAACTACGATGCTACGAAAATCGGTCTTAAACTACGATTTTTTGCAAAAAACACAAATGCATTTTTTTGTTTCTAGTTGCAATTTTTATCAAATGCAGCATATTTTTGAAGAGTGATTCTGTTCCGAAATTTCAAAAAAAAATTTCAAGTATTCATTTCCGAAAGTTTAAAAAAAAAAAGGGTTCATTAGCCCGAAAATTTGGACATTAAAAAATGCTCATGGGGGGGAGGGGGGAGGGAATCTGGGCTACAAAACAGATTTTTTAACATAAAACTCTCTATATGTACATTAACCACGAGTGAATCGTGTTTCTGTAAATATTTATAGTACAGGAATTCCCTTCCTTACAAACAGGGGTGCCATTTTAAAAATATCTGGGGGGGGGGTGAAATAGTGTGCAAAATCACACGATTTGCGCACGGAAAAGGAATGTCCTGCATAATGAAAAATGTTGTGCAGTATTTTCCCCTTTAAATTCTTCCACAGACCTATGATTCTTCTGCAAGTATATTTTGAAATTTCTTGGAAATTCGTGATTTTTTTTTTTTTTTTTTTTTTTTTTTTTCCCCTTGCAGAATAAAGGAATTTCCCCAATTGGTAAAAAAATGTGAATATAATTGTGTATAAAAATTTTCTGAGAGAAAAAATTACTATATTGAGTTGAAAGACAAACCTTATTCCTTTTACGAATATCAAAAGATGGCTGCGAAATACGAAAAACCAACCAACCAACCTCTAGATTAATTTTAATTTTATGTGCTACGATTTCTCATGTTCAAAGGTTGGCAGGTCTGGCTTTTGTTTGATTAGTTAAAATTGCTGCTCTTAAATAAAAATTTTTAAAGCCAAAAAAAATAATTTTTTTTCTCTTTCTGCTGCTAATTTTTCATTATTATTTCATTATCTGTACCCAATTATAGTTTAGAATGCCCAGAGTTAGCAAAATGAGAAGAAATTTTATCTGAGTAATTATTCTTTCAAATGTGAAAATATTTTCAAGATAGCAATTATTTTAATTTTTAGGAGTTTATTAGCATGAGAATTTCAGTCTGCTCCAAAAACAGAATTTTAATTTTATTGCTACAAAAAATTAGATTTTTGCTGCTACAGAAATGGATTTTACTGATACAAAATCCGATTTTTGCTGCTCCAAAAAGCGATTTTGCTGCTCCAAAATCCGATTTTTGCTGCTACAAAATCCGATTTTTGCTGCCCCAAAAAGGGATTTTACTGCTTCTAAATCAGATTTTTTCTGCTCCAAAAATGGATTTTACTACTCTAAAATCAGATTTTTGCTGCTACAAAGGTGCTCCAAAATGGCTTTAGTGCGCTTTCATCCCTGCATCAATCCCTTTAATGATGATACCTATGAATAGACCTCTCCCTATAAAATGTGATTAAGTTGTTTCAGAAGCAATGCCAGAACAGAGTGACTGGGGTTTTGTGCGAAGAAGTTACAATATTAAGGATTGGGCTGTTTCTTAATGCATTAACAAAATAATTGATAAGAATTCACGTTTTCTTATCATGGATTTTTTTAATTAAAATAAATATTCTTTAATTAATATCAATTCATTTTAAATTTAAATGGTAATTACTTTAAAACTACTGATTTTAATTAATATCATCAAAATAATATAACACATTATTTTATTAAACATTAAATTAATTTGCAGAAAGTTTTTGACCCAATATTTGCGTGCGCAGAAAGTTTTTAGTTTTATACAAGTCTGGCGAGGGAGACAGAAGGCCAAATCACAACAAAGTCTCTCTGCAGCCTGATAATTTATCACACATGAATATTTTGACGAAACCGAGATTCAAGGAAACATCTGCAGAAGGGTGGCTATGTCACAAAATAAATAAGACACTGCCAAGTATTCTAAAGCCACCGGGCCTCTCACTGGTGAACAACGGATACCGTCAAACCAACAAATACTCCACGTACAGTAACTTCTCACCATGAATCGCTACCGTTACACCTCAAGGGTACCCTTCAGGTACTATAAGTGTCAAGCACAAGAGGTACCTCACTTAGAGGTCTGCACATCAAACAGGGCAGAACCATTGCTCCATCAAAATCTACATGCATCCTAGACTGTCACTAGGCATTACACCTGGAGGAAACTAAAAAATATATAGAGTTTTGGTGTGTCCAATATAATAGACATTGGGTCTTATAAAAACCATATTATTGAATTATATGATTCTGAATGAAAAATTCTTAATTGTAAAATTTTCTTTCATTATAAATGTGTTTTTATTGTTCATACATCACCTTTAAATATTGCACAATTATAGTTTTTTCATTATCAAAGAGAAAAAAGTACTTTTGGCTGAAATTTATTTGAAAGTATAAATCAATTTAGTGATTTTTAAATAGTTTTTTTTAAGGAACGAAAAAAGTCTATCACATCAAGAAAAGTTTTTTTCTGGATAAAATTATAAATAGTTAGTGGCACGGTTATCACAACTGACGTTTGGATGCGAAAAGGAACTTAAAAATAAATAAAACACAGTTTATTTATAATCTTAAATTATTATCTTCAGTTATATTTTCTTTCATTATAAATGTGCTTTTATCATTCTTACATCACCTGTAAATATTGCATAATTTTAATTTTTTTATTATCAAAGAGAAAAAGTGTTTTTGGATGAAATTTATTTGAAAAGTATAAATTAATTCAGTGACTTTTTAAATAGTTTTTAAAAAGGAATAAAAAAAAATATATCACATCAATAAGTTTTTTCTAAAAAAAATTAAGTTAGTGGCACGGTTATCACAATTGACATTTGGATGCCAAAGGGAATTAAAAAGAAACAAAATGCAGTTTACTTATACTCTTAAATTATTATCTTCAGTTGTATTTTCTTAAAATTTTTATTTCTGTTTAAATTCGATTAAATAAAATAATTTAATTATAAATGACTTACAAAGAGTAAAATAATGTAAAATGCTTGCATTTATTTTTTGTAGTTAAACGAATATATAAATGCAAGTTGCATTTCATGCTTACTTATGTTACATGCGTACTTATTTTATTTTATACTTATTAAGTAAAATGAGTTAGCTACATTGGCTTCAAATACCAGATTTTTAGTGTCAAGTTCCTATTTCTTTCACTACAAACTTTGCTGACATCAGAAGTGTGTTTTAATCCGTTTATATTATATCACTTCCAAATATCATAAATTCAATTTTTGATCATAAATTCAGTTTTTGCATCATTAAATAGAAAAAATGTATTTTAACTAAGAAACGTGTTGATCAATTTAGTAATAATAAAAAAAATAACATTTTGTTTGTTTAACTTTTCTCAACACCAGTAATTTGTTTGTTAGAATAATAATAAATAGTGGCACAGCTACCACAATTGGCAAGTAAATGCCAAGAAGAAATTTAAAATAAATCAAAATGAGTTTATTTAGAATCTTAGGGCGTTATCTTTCATTATAGTTTCTTAAAATTTTTTTGCTAATTTAATATAATTAAATTTTAAATAGTATACTTACAGAAAAATAATACCAAAAATAGTTATGAATAAGAATAAAACATAATAAAGGCTTAATTATCTATATTTTCCAAATGCTGCACAAAACTAAAAAAAAAAAAAAAATCATTGAAATCCAAAATTTAACAATGTACTGATTCAGAACAAGCAATTTATCAGTAAAATTATACATTTTTAGGATAATATTTAAATATTTTTTTATTTATTTAAGAATATATATTATCTACTTTGGTATCTATTATTGGTTTCAATACTGTGTTGATTTTTAAGTAAAAACTGTCTCTCTTCAGTATACAAAAAGAATCTAATATGAATAAAAACAACTGATGAAGACCCAACGTCCAATAGAATGGACATTAGAAAAAAAGTTAATTCATTCTCTAAAATGTACATTAGATTACTTTAGCTGCGATGTCATTTCATTTATACAACACTTGACTTGAAGTATGTAGCATTAATATCAAAATACTTTTAAAAAATATAAAAAATTAGTGTTAAAACTGTCTGTTTACCTTCAACAGTCTTTTTCTTGTTGCCTGCCACATTCAAATGATTAACATACATATTTAGTAGCAATTTTTTTATTATTTCGGCATACAGATAGCAGCACTAGACTATCTAGTATAATAGACAGCAAGTATTTACAAGTTCCAACTGAAATTAAGTATTTTACATAAAAAATAAAAATGTCCAATAGAATGGACGCAAGGTCTCATGAGGCTAGACCACAAGCTGAGATCAAAGCCACGAAAGATCACAGCTCTTGACCCCAGCTAGACACAAGAAGCCACATAAGGCATAAATATCACACACTGCAAGAAAAGAGAAGGTAACTGCTAATCCAACCAGCGACGCAGTAACTTCCCCTCTATGCATAGTTCAGAAGGTTAAACAAAAGAGACTAAGACAAAAAAGACCTAAAACAATTTCTAAAATGGAAGAAGCCCTTAGTCAGAAATTTGTTTTGGCATGTTGGGCAAGGGATGGTGCAATAACTTTTAAACTAAAAATGTATGTACTTTCATTGGGAAAAAAAATTCTTGATGTGTGTATATATATAATATACTAGGGGGCTCTGCCCCCTGCAAGTTACGCTCGCCAACCCCTGTTCAGACACCGCAGAATCTAAAAATCTAAAAACACGCTAATCTGATAGGTTTTAAAAATATTAGAGAAGATTACATTATACTGAAAAAAGCTGTGCAGATCTCCCTGTAAACGGGTTTCCATTCAATTCCCTTTGATTGCAAAAATTTAAGGAAGAATCAGTTGCTGTTAAGGCATCCAATGGTTGTTATCGTTTTTGATTAAAGAGGATCAGTTAAACATTTGAAAAGAAGCTAAAATAAAATGAATTAAGTATTCAGAGTCTTTGTCTCTCGATATTTTAAAACAATTTCCATAACAATAGCCTAAATGATGTGACTATCATCAAAATTCTGGGCTGAACACTTCGCTTTTTATACTCTAGGTGCCATTTTGATACTTTAATGTTATCCAGGCACAGGTGATAAGTCGCCAAATATTATTCTATCCCCATCATTTCATCTATATTATAATAGTTCAAGTCATTAAATGCCATAAACAAATACGGTCTGATCCCTTCGCCTTTCATATTAAGGTTTGGCACAAATGTCATATACTCTAGGTATGATCGCCCCCTATTGGCGCGATTTTTTTCCGACGCCAATTTGGGGAATGCATCAACAACATCCGGCTTACCATATCAAGCAAAATAACGGTACTTTGGCGCCAGTTAAGTACCCGTTGCGTATATGACATTGGCGTAAAAAAAAAATTGCGCCAATATGGGGCATCTAGTAATATATGACATCTGTGCCGGAAGTTTCCCATTTTGATTAAAAAATCATTTTTTTTTTTTTTTAATAAAACTATATAAAAGTTGCCATGGTCGCGAATAATTCTTGGTACTGTTACGCTAGCCGGGCGCAAATCTTGCCAATATCTTTTTTTCAACTCGCCAGTTAGCATTTTTTTTATTTTTCGAGTGGTAAATTAAAACATTGATTTGAAGTTGAAATTAAATGTCATGGTTTGTTACATAATTTAATATTTCGCCAGATGTCATATACACATCGCATGTTTGGCATGATTTTTTATGAAAATTTGACGAAAACCTCGTTTTCGAATAGCAGTTACATATGTATTTTTGGTACTACTTAGTTATCCCGTCGATCAAAATTCTATCGCCGAACTATAAGATTAAATGCCAATAATGGTTGATCATAAATGTCACATTTACTTGAATTTTAGCAAATTACACGTGTTTACGTCATCAATTGATTTTTATTTCGACATTTTATTTGTATATTTATTAATGTTATACTAATTTATTTGCTCTTTCGTTATTTAAAATAAAAATTTTGTCAATCTGCACAATTTGGCGAGTGGTTTGCCAATTTATATAATTTGAGAAATTGGTTGACAGAATAACTACGTTGTACCGTATTTTTTTAATTATTTTCAATTATTTTCAAAAGGAAATCGCAAAAATATAATTAATAACTACAGAACAAAATAATTTTTATAAATTTATTTAAAAAAAAAAAAAAAAAAAAAAAGTAAATAAACATTTATTATCAAATAAACAACAATAGCTGGGTTACCATGTCAACCTTTTGTGAAATATGAAAAAATAAACTGTTCCATTAAAATTTGAGTTGCCATCATTAGAAAAATGTATATAAAATTAGAAAAAAATTAATATTTCGAAACCTAATTCGAATTTAAAAATTCTAATACCAGTTTTGAAATCTGTTGATCAATACGGATTTTTGTGTTAATTTCATCGCAAAGTATTCCATATTTTAGGAGAAATTGCCGTGAAACATAATCAGTTGTTTAATCAGTCGTTTCATAGAATTGTTACATAAATTTGTTTCAATTCAGTCGTTTCATTTGGATTTTATATATACAGGGTAGATATAAAGAGGTCAACAGGGGTGCAAGTGCTGTGCCACAAATCACAGATTGGTGCCACTAAATTTTAATTGTATTTCTAGCTTTATTTAATGACAAGATTTCTGAGATTTAATAAAGCAAAGAATTTTAGTAGTTAAAATCAGCCATTTGTGGTGCAGCGCTTGCATCCCTAGGTTAATAATAAACATTTGGCTGCCCTTCAATTTATGCGTCCAGGGCGACTGCCTCCTTCAACCCCCCTTTTTTGCATCAGCCTGACAAGCAAAATGTACTACAGTAGACTCTCCAAATCCACATAGGTTTATTGTAACATCAAGGTTATACAGGTTTTTGGTCACTGTTTTGTTTATATTTTTTAAACAGTAATTTGAATGTAATAATGCACTTAGAATTATAATGAATGTGTTTTAATAAATTAAGTAAATGATGTAAGAAAAATTAAATAAATGTAAAATGTTATTAAAATATTAAGATCAAGTAAATAATAATGTATAACTAAGCATGCATAATAAACATTAGAATTCTTTTTTATTATTATTCAATGAAACTTGCCACAAATCTATATAAATAATTTACATCAAAATTGTAAAATAAAGTTTTATTTCATGTTTAGCCTGGCTTAATAACCATAAAAGCTTCATCAATGCTACATTAAACTGCAAAAGTCAATAAAAGGAGAAAAAATATGCCCTTTCATAAATATATGCTATTTGATAAACGGATTGTGACCACCACAAATATCAGTGCTAGCTTTAATTTTGTCAGAAAAAAGTTATTCTTCCAGACAAATTTTCTTGGGCTCAGTCTAGTAATAATCAAAACATGTTGCAGAATGGTCACAAATGAAAGAAATCTAAATAGATAAAAATTATTCTTTCAACTTAAAATTATGATTTATTCCCCAGCTGAAAAAGAATAAAGAGTTGAATTAAATGTATTTAGCAGTTAAAATGTATAATAGCGGATTTTCAATACTTACATGACTGCAATAAAAATATTTTTGAAATAAGCATTTTAATATTGCTTTTTGGCTGCTATGCTATTGAAATTATCTATATATAAGTTAATTTGGGATATCCGTAAACAATATTGTTATAACAGTAGTCATAAATTGAGGACTAAAAATGGAAAACACAAAGTCCAAAAGAAGAAATTTTTCAAGAAAGCAAAAAAAAAAAAAGAAAAAGAAAAAGCCCTATTTCTGGTACTTACAGCATTTTCTTTTCCACTCCACTCCTTTTGGGCTCATAGTTCAACACTTTAAAATGTAAGTACCTAGCTTCCTTTCATTTAGTGTTTAAATACCAAATTTTATTAGTTATATATATATTTCCCCTTGCTTAAAAATATCCCATTGATGTCAATTACAACATCAAAGTTTAAAATTTGTAAACACAAACAATATTCAAATTAGAATCTTAAAGGTGTTTTTTATTTAAAATATGACACATTTAAAAAACCTAGCACTTTCGAGCATATCATGCTCTTCATCTGGGTTAAAAACAAACGTCAGAGGCTGAGTCCTTTATGCAGTTGGACTGATCCAAAATTTCAAAATTAAAAAAAGGGGGGGAGGGGGGTAAATAAGTCAGGCTGTTCCAAAGTTCTACAGAAGGGCGGTGTTCAGGTTATCCCAAGCATACTATACCAACCATGATCACGGTCCTACCTATCCACTGGAAAAAAGCTCTAGTAAGTTATCTGAAAATCATTCTCCCTCCTTCTAATATAAATGTTTCCTCTACAAAGGATTTTGCCAGTAAAATCAGGGATTTTAAAATAACCAACACTAGCATTTTAGCTAGCCTAGATGTAATTTCTTTATATCCTTCCATTCACTTAACGAAGGTGAGCGATTATATTGCTAGTGCTATAGATAAAGATAATTCACTTAACACAGACATGAAGCGTACAGTTTTATCCAATTTTAACTTGATCATGAATAATAATGTTTTTACGTTTAACAGTAATTTTTATAAATTGAAGGGTGCACCTATGGGCTCTCCCATTTCTGATGAAGAGCAGGATATACTCGAAAGTACTAGGTTTTTTAAATGTGTCATATTTTAAATAAAAACACCTTTAAGTAATTTGAATATTGCTTGTGTTTACAAATTTCAAACTTGTAAATTGTGTAAGGTGAATTTAAGAATTTCAAGAAATTGATATGTTGATCATTTTTAACTTAATAACAACATGATCAAGTTGTGCAATGGCTACCAGTCACCGCGCATCCTATCACTGGAACTTTCAGCGTTCTCCACTTTACTTCGTGTGTCCCATTCAGCCCATTCCCCTCCACTTCATTTTGTATGACACATTCAGCGTTCTCCAATTCATTTCATATGGCAAATTCAGCATTCTCTACTTTATTCGTGTGGTACATTCAACTAACGATATTTCTTTATTCTTTTTTGAACTATTTCTACTAGGGTTGGCACTTCAAGGGTTCGCCTGCTTGCTTGACATTTAAGGCATTTTCTCATAAAAAAACCCAATTTTTTTTGTACTTTTAGTGTTTTTATTATTTTTAGTCCTCAATTCAAGTGTAAATTCCAGGGGAAAAAAATGTTTTGTAATATTTAAATTATAAAATAATAAATTTTAGAATGAAGAATTCTCTAAACTTAGGTTGATTAAAAAAAAAACAAAAAACAAACATTTTAACATGACAGAAAAAGCACTAATATCAAAATATTCCAAATTGACAAAATTTATGATTATGCTTAAAATAAAACCAAAATTATTACTATTCAAAGAAAAATGCAAAATACATGCTCACATAATCTTGTATTTTTTTAGAAGAAACAAAAAAAAACAGTTAAACTTACCACTGTTGAGAATTTTTGTTGATTTTTTTGCCAGCATGTAGCTCAATTTGTATACAGATTTTTCATTAATTATTCCCAAGGTCTCTAAAATAAAAGAATACCTTTGTTAATACTTATGGTGTCATACAAAAATTTAAAAAACAAAGTTTTATATAGAGATTTTTCGAATTTTTATTTATTTATTTTTAGTTCTAGAATTGAATTGCATTTTGAAATGAAAATATGTAAAGTAACCTATATATAGCAAGGAAAGAGGGAAAGAAATTTTACTTACTTTAGGGAAAAAAAAGTACCTGTATACAGTATATTCTTAGTTAAGGGAGGAGGAGGGGGGGGGGGGGGGGAGAAATGGGTTTGCTTTTTTTTTTTTTTTTTTTTCGGTTGAATTTTACATTTTTTTCTACTGTAGATTATCCCTGTAAAACAATTTTGCCAAATTCGAAGTCCTTTCATAAATACTTTAATTGCACACGTCCATAGGTTTACACTGTTTTGGAGCTATAAATGCATTTTACAAAAAATGACTTTTTCAAACAGGGCAGGAACATAAAAGCTATTAAGCCGATCATGCTATTTTTATTATTATTATTAAAGATGGTAATAAAATTTATTGGAGCTTGGACCACTTTTACCCATTTTTTGCAAAAAATAAACATTTTTAGGCACAGATGTCATATACGCCTCATATTGGCACGATTTTTTTTTTTACGCTAATGTCGTATACACAATTGGTATTTAACTGGCATCAAAGTATCATTATTTTGCTTGATATGGTAATCCTATGTTGTTGTTTATGCTCTTGATGTTTTCGCCAAAATGGCATCGGAAAAAAATCACACCAATATATGACATCTGTGCCCATTTTTAGAAGCACATCAAAGGGCGGAAACTGGGATAAGAAACAACCCAAATTTCAAATGGCTACCACTTTGTTGATTTTCAACTCTTTGGCCTCAAAGTGCTTGAAGTTCCAGACAATATTATCTACATTCGTAACCCTCAATGAAATTTGTTTGCAAACAACTCTGGCGATCTATTGGATCCCACCTGATTAGAAGTGCACGGTGTGCATGTTGTTATAAGATTCACTCATGCAATTCAAGCTACCTCAACATTTTCTTTAAAAAAAATTTGAAATCGAACCTCTACCTTTTGTTTATTTTGATCCCCCTCCCCTCTCCGCCATCTTTTTTTTTTTTTTTTTTTTTTTTTTTTTTTGTTGTAAATTAATTTTTAATGATAAATCTATGTATCAGGGCATCTGTACATGCCCAGTTGGGCATGTAGTAGAAAAAAATAGATGCCCAAATAAAAAGATTACATGCCCGACTTTTTGCACTTCTAAATTTCATGGCTATGGCTGTAATTTTAAAGTTGGTAAATATAACAATCTATAAAACAATAAAGGATACACGGAATATTTTTTATGCAGGGCAATATGAAACTCATGTGATTCAAAATTTTTTAAATAAATGATTCTCATTTAATAAATAAAAATCACATCACAAAACTAATTAAAACATATTTTTATTATGTTATAGCTTACATTCTCTACATTCTATTGCTAGTGTAGAGAATATGTCCACTAATGTGTTGTGTACCTTGGCAGTCGATTGCCAGTGAGGGGTCCTAGGTACAAGTATCAGGATAGCATCTCAAATGCCATCAAAAATACATGCCTGTTCGGGCTTGTTGATGCCCGATACACATGCCCCGGGAATGTCAGGGCGCAATAGATTTTTCTAGCCCTGCTACGTATTCTTACAAGTCTACATTTTTTCCCCTTTATGGCTAACTTGACTATATATAACTACTTGACAAGAACAACTATTTTGTGCCAAGTGGGAAAAAAAAAAACTCAAAGATATCAGGGATATATGCAAACTGTTCCAAATATTTAAAAATATATAAGTATGTATAAATATAATACTAAGACTACTGGGACTTAACATGGCTTTTTAGTATACAATTTTAAATAAAGATATTTAAAAAGTTATAAATAAAATCAGGGTTGTAAATAACCCGGGTTTTTTATATAAAAAAAAAACAGCCCAGGCAGGTAGCTGGGTGGGTACCCGGGCAGCTACCCACTACAACACTGAATACAATTCTAATCTTGTCTCTGGGACAATTTGGCAGGGCGTAACAATCGGTGGCCCTTTTAAACTAGTTTTATGTAGTGCATGCATCCAACAGTCCTTTTTAAAACTATTTTATGCACCCTTTGTATCTTGCTGACATTTATGATGTGCCCTTTCGATTCATTTCTGGTTGCAAAGGAAAAAAATTCACAAAATATGTTCATACACTGTGGGAAATATATGCAAATTTCAGATTTTGGTTGTGGAGAGGTATAACGAAATTTGTCGATCAATTGTGTGACCAAAAAAAAAAAAAAAAAAATCCAGATCACTTACAGAAAAGAAGCTCAAAATTCTTCAGTCTATCATGAGAAAATAATCACTTATTTTGTCATTCAATAGCATAAAAAAAAAAAAAAGAAAGAAAAAAACCTTGCAAGTTTTGTCATGGGAGAAAAATCTGGTAGTTCAACTGTTTACGGGAAAATCTGTGAAATTCAACCATTGACTGTATGAAAAAAAAAAAAAAAAAAGAAAAACATGAATTTCGCAAATCAGTCACAAAGGGAAAAAAAATGCAAATTCCACCAGTCGCTAGAAATAAAATATTGTGAAATTCATCAATTGGTTGCGGGAAAAAAATTTCAAAAATTCTCATCCAGTTTTCAGAAAAAACTGAGAAATTCGCCAATCGATCAACAGTAAAAATTCAAAGATTTTTCAGCAGGGTTGGGTTTTTGACATGACAAGCGTCAAAAACTGGTTTAAACTGTCATAAACTGGTTTAAACCGTCGAAAACTGCCAAATACATGTAACACGCTAAAACATTTTAACAATAGGTAAACATTGAATAAGTCAATGATTTATGTATCTTTTATTGAAATTTAATAATTTAAAAAATATGTTATTTGCAATAATTTTTTTTTTTTTTTTTTCGATTTTTCAACCAGAAGAAAATAATTTTGTACAATTAAATAATCCGGATCAATTTTACCCCGCAGCATGCTGCAGCACACCACGTGTTTAGCACATTTATTTACACCCAAAAGATTTTTGAGTTGTTTAGAGTGTATGAAGCGTTAAAAAATAGTCTGTCTCTTAATTGATGCTGAGCTAGTAGGACTTGATAGCAAAAGCATTGCTAGATGAGCAAGTTTTGAAGCAGGCTCAAAAAGCTGTTGCATTTAATGATACCTTCCCACCAATCAATGGAGTCCTCCCTATAGCACTGAAATAAGAAGACGGGGAAGGGGTATTCTTTAGCTTCATACACAGTCAGTATGGGTAAGCATCCATAAATTCTCTCTGTAGCTCAAGCGCGAGTTGAATCAACTGATATAGCAGTCAACCCTTGCCCCTGATGGTTGGGATGCAAAGTATAAGCCAAACAATGGTATGGTTTCATGATTTGATCCCTTCTATTATGTACTTTTTCAATATGGGCTTAAAGGAATTTTCTTTTAGATGACCAAGCTAATTTTGTTCAGTTTTAAAATCGAAAACATTTTCATATATTGAAAGAAAGCATGTTTAAAAAAAAAATTTGACTTTAAGCTCTTTTTTTTTTTTTTTTTTTAAATTACTTTTCTTATTTTGTAAACATTTAAAATTAATAATCCAATTTCAATTTTGAATGGAATGGTTATTGCCTAGACTGGAATAACATTGATGCACATTATCTTGTTATATATATACAAAAAAATCTGCACTTTTCTAGGTTTTTTTTTCTCATAAAAAAAGCTAGCTATAGCTTTAAGCTCTCAAAAGTAAGTGAAATTAAAACGATTTTAAGTAAGAGAAAAAATGTACAGCTCAGGTGAGCTTAATGTCTACTTTTTAGAAAAACACAATTTTACAAAAAAAATTTAAATAAAATTTTTACCCTGTTAAAAAGTTGTACTTAACAGTAATACTTTACTATGTACTAATTACCTACTGATATACAGTAAGAGTGAATTTAAAATATTACACGTAATGTTGTCATGTGTGACATTTAATTTGAATTTTTACAGATCAATTTAGTATTTGAGGTTTGTGACAAGAAGTTTTTGACATGATGGTTTAAACTATGGTTTAAACCCGACATAAACGGACACATGTCAAAAACTTGCCAACCCTGTAATTATTACTAATACTATATACTAATTATACAATACAGTAATAGTGAATTTTAAATATTACATCTAATGTGTGACATTTAATGTGAAATTTTACAGATCACTGTAAGTATTTGAGGTTTTTGACAAGGGGTTTTTGACATGACGGTTTAAAGTGCAGTTTAAACCGTCAAAAACTGACACGTGTCAAAAACCTGCCAACCCTGTTTTTCAGTTGGTTGCTTTAAAATACAGTAGACTCCCTCAAATCCACACAGCTTGGGAACAGAAGTTGTGCGAATTTTAGAATTTTACAGATTTCTGTCATTGCTTTGTTTACATTTTTAAAACAGTAATTTGAATGTAATAATGTAATCAAAATTATAATGAATGCTTACAGTATAGTAAAATATTAAAATAATTAAGTAAAGTAATAAGTTAAAATGATACAAAGTAAGATAATTTTAAAAATGATTATTATTTACTTGACCTCTTCTTTTAATAATTTAATGTATAATTAATTATGCATAATAAAGATGAAATACATTTTCCTGTAATTATTCAATGAAACCTTCCTCATAAAGGTACCCTACTAATTCACATCAAAATCATAAAATAAGGAAGTTTTATTTTAGGATTAACTAGTGTTAATAACCAAAAAATATTGATTAATACATAAACATATTTGACCAAAAAGAATGCAGTTACCAGTGATATCAGCAATATCTAAATTTTTCTCAGAAATAAATTTGTTTCCTTCATGGAAAAACCACAAGTTCAGTCATATTTTCCAGAATTACATATTAAAATACATATGGGATGATATAACACTAAAAAATTCTGTAATTTTGCCCCTAAATCTGAACTGAAAGTTTCATTGTTTACATTTGCAATGATGTGTGGATTTTAGGTGCTTGCGGATTTAAGGAGTGTGGATTTGAGGGAGTCTACTGTACTGCGAAATTCGTCAATTGGTCATGAGAAAAAATTGCCAAATTCAGCAGTCAATCGCAAAAAAAAATCATGAAATTCTTAAGCCGGTTGCTTAAAAATATCTCAAAATTCCACTGATAAATAGGACTTAAGCAAAGCACTTCAAAATATTGTCACATGAGTAACCTTTTTGACACTATTTTAAAAATTCCTGCCCGGCAGCCCTTTTTTTTTCCCTAGACTCAACACCAAATTCATCTGAAATTTCATAATTACATTTAAGAAAAGCATTTCTGAAATATCTTTTTCAATATTTAAATTTAATTTCTGAACGTAATTATAGGAAATATAACACAAAGTGCTGAACATCAAAACGGTGCTTAATTTTTAGAATGACCTATACATAAAACACAGGAATAAAAAATTTTATGAATCAAGCAAAATAAAGCAAAAATAAGTTGTTTACAACATAAAATAGAAAATGGATAATCTAAGTTATCTCAATTTTTTAAAGTGGCCTGCTACATCAGCACAAACATTCAATAATTCAATTTTGATTTCTCAAAAGCTGTTAAATAAAATCATCTTGTTATTTGAACCTTTTAAACAGCTTTGTTACATAAAAAATACTGGGACCAGGGGTCGATGCAGGGATTTTTTCTTGGGGCCCATTTTATGAAAAGTAAAAGTTATTTTTGTGAAATTTGTTATATTTTTGTGAAATTTGTTATATTTTTGTGAAATTTATTTTATTTTTGTGAAATTTATTTTATTTTTGTGAAAAGTAACTTTTTATAATGAAATATGAAATCCAGTTACTGAAATTCGAACCAAGCATTTATTAATAATAATTTCTTTAAGTGCTTCTGCTAAAGTTTCTGGTGAACATGTTTTCTTTGCAATTTTACACATTCTAAAACCCAACAATATAAAAATAAATAATGAAGAGCATGTTTTTATGAAATAGAATTTTGTGAAAAAGCCTGTTTTATTAAAAGGAATTTTGTGAAGGGGCCTGTTTTATTAAATGGATTTTTGTGAAGGGGCCTGTTTTAGTAAATGAATTTTTGTGAAGGGGCCCCAAATTTTACCTGAATCAACCCCTGCGAACAGATGCTGCAGCCACACCAGGGTTGGTGGGAATTTTTTTTTCTTTTTAGCCATCATGGCGAGAAAACCCTGTTTTGTAATACTGTTAGGCATAGAGTGCAAAAACAGCATGTTATTTTTATTATATTTTGAACCAGTTTATTTTATAATAAAAAACACATTTACTTTATTGAAAAACCCACACCTTTTTTTTTATTATAAAATACACACATTTACATTATTATAAATCAAATAATTTTCTTTTATAAAACACACACATTTATTTTATTATAAAACAAATAATTTTTATTATAAACACAAATAATTTTATAAAACACACACATAATGTTTAATACAAACTCACAATCTGTTTTACCGAGTTGCCACACCAGATCAAAGATCATCATTTTGGCACCAAGCAGAAATCCTGGTGCATGTGTGACCAGGGGTGTAGTGGAAGGTATACGCCGTATACCTTCTGGATTTTTTAAAGAAGCTCTGTATACCCTCTGTTTCTCAAATAAAGCTATAGTGTATACCCTAGGCATGACGTTCATGACTTTAGCATATACTCTGTGCCTATAGCATATACCGTCTTGTTTTTTACGACTACATCACTGTGTGTGAAATATCTACCAAAACATTTTTTTTACTACGAAAACCACAAACAATAGTGTTCACATTTCTTTTACAAAAGGGCAAGGCAGGATCATAGAAAATAGCATTTTTCTTAAGTTTTTGGGGAAAGGGGGGGGGAATTTTCCTGTGGTCCACCCTCTGAATTGTTGGCATGCATTATCAAGGTAAGCTGGAACCATGCTATATTTTTGAAGAGAGAAGTTGGACATGAGATATGCATATATAGTAAAAAGCTAATTCAATTCTAAAGCACTTGAATATTAACTTGTTAACGCCTGCAAATTTCATGCACATATAAAAATAACTGTTTATATGCCAAGAAGATTCACACTATTCAGAAGTATTAATTTTTTCAAGAAAAGCCTTAAATGTATTTAGATGTTTTGATTTAAAAAAAATAAATAAATAAACAAAACCCTGCAGAATTAAAAAAAAATCTTAAGAGTTTCAAGTTGCCTATCATGTTTACAACCAGCACACAAATTCTGAAATCAATCGAACACAACAGTTTTGTTTTTTGTAGACAGTAAATATTAACAGATGCATAATAATCGTAAATTTTAGATATAAAACTTATAAATCAATAAATTATCTAGTTTTGTGTATTTTGAATTAAGATCACAATAAACCATTTCTACAAAAAATATTTAATGATGCAAAAGTGCATTTGCTTTGAACATATGAATTAATTTTTTGTACAATAATCCTTCCTTTTTCCTACCTAGAACATTGCATTTATTCCAACATGTGTTATGTCTTAACTAGGGATGCACCAAATAGTGATTTTGGCTGAATACCGAATATTCGGCCAACAGGTAAACCAAATACCAGGTATTCGGCTTGACAAATGCTTTTAAATTTCAGAGTTTGAAAGCATTAAAAAGTAAAATTTTAAAACAATTTTACATAATGCTTAACACGCACAGTATTGTAGCAAAGGCTTTAATTCAACCAACAAGAATTTTTAACTTTTTCCTTCTATCCCTCGTTTTCACAAATCAATTTAAAGAAACACTAGTTTTCATACAGATGTGTGTTTTGTATTTCTGTGGAATTAGGAACTATTAAACGATGTTGGCTAATCGTGCAATAACTAGGCCTATTTTTTACATAATTTCATTTTAATTAAACTTTTTAATATAACATAAATATATAGGCAGAATACTTATAAATAAATGCATTACAAATAAAAGCGACAGAAAATTCTTACCTCATATCGACATTCACTTTCTTATTATTCAAATTCGGCATTGCCTTGAGCTGGAAACAAAATAAATCTTACATCTGGTAAGTAGGTTGGTGGGTTGCACCCTTGAGTACAGGGAAAAAGAGCCAAGGAGTCAAGCTGCGCAAGTACATCCATTTCGGGACATCCGAGAGTCATTTTGGGGACAATTCAGCCGGACCGTCTGTTCTTCAGTATTCTCTAGACATTCACAGGATAGTTTTATAGGATTTGATAACTACAGGATTTTTAGGACCATTCTAGAGCGTCCACAGGACGATTGTAGTTGTCTGTGAAGCTATGCTTAAAAAAACTACCCATGTTACAATCTGTTTTTCAGCGATTACAAATGGATTTAGTGTTAGGAGTTAGATTTTAAACCTTCATAATTCCTAAACTACTGGAATGAATGAGTTCTCATCTGATATCCTTAGGTAAAATTTACAGAAAAAAAATCAAATGTGATGTCAAAATTAGGGGTTCTTATTGAAAATTTCAAAGTTTGGTGAAGTTTCAGTATTTAAAAAACATAAATTGAAAGTCATAATTTCCAGTCAGAGTGGCCATTTCCATTTTTTCCTCAGACAATTTAGATATTAAAGCATTTTGTTGTTGGTATGCAAGGCTCATTCGATTGAATGGATTTAACTAGCTCTACAATTTGTTTAAAAATTAAGCCCAATTTTTTTCAGTACGAATCCAAAACACATCACCTGAAAGTTTTCTTTTTAACTGATGAGCTTCACTAACTGCGATAATTATATTATCTTTTATGCTTTTAACCTTTTATAGTTCTTTGAAACAGTTTTCCCCCCATATGTTAATTTTCTCACCATTCATTTTTAAAGGGTTAAAGCTTCTTATTGGTTATTTTGCACATGTTAATGTATTCCAGCCTTCCTACTTATTTCTTAGTCTAAGTTTTAATTTTATCTGCTGTTGGAACACGCACAGTACCATTTTCCTGCTTTTGGAATAAGTCACTTGCAAAATGCTTACAATTGATATGATGTACATCCTATCATGGAAGACGGTAGTATTCCGAGTGACGCAGCCTTAAGCCTAAAATCGTATCGTATCGTAGAATTCGTAGATGGCGGAACTCATATATACAGCTAACTCGACATCAAAGAAAATGCGAAAAGCCGCCTGTTAATAACTCATCAAATATAGGTCCTATTGTTCTGATTTTTTTAAAACAGTCTTATATCTGCAGTCTAATCCTATTCTGAATTTTTTACAATTCTACGTGCAGTATATTTTCAGATCTGTAAACCCATTTTGAAAGCAATTTCGATGGTGTAAGTTTGTCTTTTTTTTTTCTCCGAAACGGTCTAGATTTTTTTAAAAACATTAATATATAAAATGAATCTGTTTTTGACGAAGTGGATAAGACTAACCTAGTATCTAGGAAAACTCTTAATTTTTATATAATCCGCATGAAAAAATGGACTTCTTAGGATCGCGGATTACATGTTCTTCTATGGGCTAGCAGACAGAACGTTGCACATCGGTTTTGCGCGGTTTAGGTCACAGTTAAAAATCTGAATATTGGCAATAAATCTTTTTTTAAACTACGAAAACAGTTTATTATGTGCTTTAAAATACTTAGACTGATTTTTTAAAATGGAGCAGTATTTTGTAATTATAGGTATTTTATTTCATTGTTATTCATAGTAAGTAAACATTTTTTAAGGAGAAAATATTTCACATTTAAAAAAAAATTCTCGTATCGAAATTCGATATTTATCGAAAATTCTCGTATCGAAATGAAAATTCATCGCGTTCACCATAAGACTTCGCCATGTATCACTACGCGATACGCGAAGTTGACTGAAGAAATAAGAAATATCAAAGATCTTGAAATGGTATTCCAAGGGGAGAAAGTGAGTACAATTTCTAATTATCCAGACAGCATTCTTTGCAACCGATACTTTCTAATTAGTATAATGTTCTGAATTGTTTTTATTTTCAACAATACTTATAATTGTTTTCCTTACAAAATAACGTTCATGTGTGGCATAGGTATTTCTTGTGATATGTGAGTGTAATACAGATAGATTACTAATTTAATTTTCAGATTTCTTTTAAAGAAATTAAACAAAACCTTTCATTTTTAAAGAACGCACAATTTAAATAAAAGGTATGACGAAATCAAAATTAAGATTTCCAATCCCGTTTATAAAATGATTTATTTGCGAATCGTTTCTAATACTACTATAAACGAAAATTGACTTAAAATGACATCTTTCGTTTATTTATTTTTTTTTTAATATAACTCTTTTCAGCTTCAAAAATTAAAGCATCGTAGTATTTTATTTTTATAAAATTTAACCTAAAGGGGAAAAAAATTCTTATTGCCGTTTATCTCTGTAACAAAAGAAAAACAGAAGGAAAAAAAAAAAAAAACACCTGAAGCATTTCTTTTAGGCTAATTGATTACAGCCATGGGTGCAAGACCTTCAGTCTCAGGACTGATTTCAGTCTTGGACATATTTTTGACTGATAGTAAATTCTACTTTATATACTTAAATTATCACGATTAGCTCAAAATGAACCATTTTATCCTGACTGGTTGTTTTGAGCTCCTAAAAGTAAAAATTTTCATCATGATACTTTTCCTTATTTAGTAATTAAAGTTTATAGATAAATAAGATAAAACAGCTTTATTGCAAAAGTAAGATACTTGTTTTTATTTAATTTTAAAGTTAATATGCTTAAAAGAAAGCTTTAAATAATTTACTTTTAAAAAATATAAAAGTAGCCAGCTCCCTTATATGGTATTTGTGGTAATGAAGTATTATTGTAAATAAGAACAATTCAGAACATGTTACTATTTAGAAAAGATTGGTTTCACAAAATTTCATTAGCAGCTGCATTGTAGCTGTCATGATAATTAGACTTTGTATAAACTAATAAAGTGATTATTCAGTAACCATTTCAATTAATATATTAATCTGACTCGCATCTTAAATTAAATATTAAGTTTTTATTCCGCTTTCATTAAACCATTCACTATTCTGTAACATTCCGCATATTCCGACTACAAAAACTCTTTTTATCAATTCCACCTGTACACTGGAGGGTTGCCATGCCACTTACAGAGTAGCGCGTTTATCGCCTCGTTGTGAAATAGCATTTGAAAGATCACCACACTAACATAAAAAAGTAGCAATAAAAGAAAAACAAAATTAATCAGTTGATTGTAAAAAACCCACTCCATTCTCGGTCGGGGGAGGAACATCACAAGAAAAAAAAAACCTCGCGAAATTTGACAGTATGTCAGGGGAGGGGGGGGAATCCAAAACTTCATGAAAATAGTTGTAACTTTTCTAATAAATATGTTACATATAACATATGGTAGTAATAATCAGTATATCTGATGAAAATACAAGTAATTTTTTAAAATAAACTATTTAATGATTTTTTTATCCCTATTACTGTATTGGATTAATAGTATTTCAAGAGCCATAATTTTATATTGTAAAATCCTTAAAAGCACTCTGCAAGCAGTCCTTGTTCAATCCCAAAAGCCTGCCACTAAAAAATTTTAATGCAGAAGATGTAATGTATTTCTCAGACATAAACAATGAATTTTTCAGTTAAGAAGCACATGTATTTTACAAATACAGTCGTCCCCGCTTAAACGAATATTGACAGTTCCGACAAGTTGTATTCGATTAAGCGGGGTATTCGAATATCTGGGGAATCATTTAGATGACATTAATCTATTGCGATATGGTAGAATAACACATATGTAACAAAATAACAAGGAAATAACATTAAAAATAAAAAAAAGACAAAAATAGCATAAAAGACAAATGTTATAGATACCTATGGATTTTTAATATTCCAAAAAAAAATTTAAATTTAAGTACATATTACTTTGGCTGAAAGAAAGCTGTGATAGTTGATTGTTTTTTATCGGACGTGGAACACTTTTGTATTTCTTTTTCTAATTTATAAAGTACATTATAATCACCTCCACAAGACTCAAAGTGTCGGCGAATTACAGCAAATGATGTATTTACTTCATTTAGAGAAGGAGGTGGCTCAATTGTCTCATCATCGCTCTCATTATCTTTTTCCTGCGAGGAAGATATAGTCATTTCTTCATAGTCTTCCTTCGTTTCATTTTCATCCAATTCAATAAATTGCACAAGCTCCGTCTGAGTAAATTTTAGCTCTCCGAAGTCTCCTGTCTCAAATTCCTCCAAATCCTGAATTCTACTGTCATCATAATCATAAATTACGGTTTCATCATCCCGTATTTCGAGTTCGAGATTTTCCAATTTCACAAATTTCGCTTTTCTGAAGCAATTTTCAATGACTTTTACAGGCACACTGTCCCATGCTTTTTTAGAAAAGTGCATGGCTGTTAAAAGGTTTATTTTCTTATGGATGCCAGCAAAGGATTCGATATCATCCAAATGATGCAAAAGATCTTTGATTACTTGTCTTCGGTAAAGGGCTTTGAATGATCTAATTATGCCTTGATCTAAGGGCTGAATTTTGCATGTTGTATTGGGAGGCAGAAATTGTAGTTTAATATTAGTGAGACGTACAGAACTGTCATCGATTTTATGACTATTTACGTTATCTAAAAACAACACAATTTTTTTGTTGCGTTTTTTGAAATCATATCTAGCTTCATCAGCCAGTTTTTAAAAATTTGTCCTGTCATCCATGCGTTTCGAGAATGAGTATATTTCACGGGATAATTTTTTACGTTCTTTAGACACCTTGGACCTTTACTTTTCCCTATCATTAGAGGCTGAAGTTTTTCTGCTCCGGTTTGATTTACGCACAATAATAATGTGACCCGATCTTTGTTTATTTTCAATCCAGCAACCTTTTCTTTTTTTTTTCAGCTAAAGTGCCTGTCGGTAAAGCTCGATAAAAGAGTGCAGTCTCGTCACAATTAAAGATGTCATCAGGACTGTATTTTCCAAGGATAGGCTCCAAAGTTCCTTTACACCAGGTGTCAATGCATGAAGTATCAACTGATCCTGCTTCACCATGTCCAGTTTTAAAAGTTAAATTATTCCTTTGTTGCCACCTATAAAGCCAACCTTTGGATGCACAGAAATTTTCACCATTTTCAACAGTCTTCGCTATTGACTCAGCTTTTTCCATGATCATAGGCCCATTGATCATTGCACCTTTCGCTCTTTTACTGGAAAACCACTCCAGTACAGCTTCATCAACACTATCAAAATTTGATTTACGTTTTCTCTTTCTGTCTAAATTTCCTTTTCTCCTCCACTCTTCTTCAATCTTTTCAGCATTTCTTTTAATATTAGAAACTTGCGTTTGAAAAATTTGAAATTCTTTTGCAATTTCAGTTTGCGTTTTTTTATTTTTTAGTGAATCTAACACTTTTATTTTATCGCATAAAATCAAATCTTTTCGTTTCGTATTCATCGTGCTTACTAGTCAATTATTAAAGAAAGAATATTGGTCAGAATCTTAGCATATGTTCACAGAAGTATTCACAGGTATGAAGTTCGAACTAAACCTGTTCGGGTAAGACACCTCTTTTCTAGTTCTCAGAAATCGATTGCAACAGCTTAGTGTCAGAGGTGAACTGACCTTTTCCAGTTCCATGAAAGAAAAGAGGGATCACCATGCCTTTGTCCAAAATATGCTGAAGAGGGGAAAATGAATACGTGTTTTGTAGGAAAACAATAATTTTATTTTTAGAAAAGAAAATCTGGTATTTTTTGGTTAAGTATGCATTTTTAGTAAGAAAGACAGTTCAGACTTTATTCGAATAACCGGGGACAGTAAGTAAAAAATATTTGATAAAGTGGGGGAATTTAACATTATTCCTATAAGAATGATTTTGGTTCTAGCGAATTTTATTCGTATAAGCGGGGTATTCGATTATCCGTTACCCGATTAAGTGGGGACGACTGTATTGCTATTTCTTGGAACACTAAATATGATACATTATCGCCTTTAACACATTATTTTGGAGTAATGAAAACATTGTTATTATATTAAAATTTTTTGTAAATGAGTGTTATAATCAGAGCAGCTCATGACAGGTTTTTCTTGCAGCACTAAAATGCATGCTTTCCAAAAGTTTTTTGCTGTTTTTTTATAAACTTTTGCCTTATTTAATGGAAGAAAATTCTGCTAAAAATAAAGCAAAGATTTCATTATTAAAAATAGTGAAAAAAATAAATTGGCCAGCCATGCATTTAGTGTTCCCAAAACTGTCAGTCATGAGTTACCACTGTTTATAATGAATTTGCCCAGGCATATTTGGATGTTATATTTCAAGGTAATATCTTTAAGGTAATTTAATAATGTGTGATCTATACCTATTATGTAAAATTTCATAATTTGCACATTTTCTGGTTCCAAGGAATGTAATTTAAAGCATGTATACGAAGTAAATTTAATGATGTATGAAATATGATCTATATCAGGGGCGGCGAACCTATGGCACGCGGAAGATAATTTTCGGCACGGCATAGACTCATGTTCTAAATTAAAATATTGCAGGACTCACGTGTAAAGCAAGATAATTAACAAAATGGAATTTTTGATAAATTTAATTTTCAAATTTTGTGAAGAAAATACACACAAAACTATTATGATTGCTTCCTCCAAAACAGCTGATTTGTTAAGAATGGAACTTCTGTTAACTTATGTGCAGTATTTTTCCCTGTAAGACTTTATTTTAGTACTTATGTGCAAATAGTTTTCATTTTGTAAATTCAGATGTGAAAATTATTAAATAAATATAACATATATTGTGTAAAATATCTGTACTTCTAGAAAATTGTTACGATGCAGTTAAATAATTTTACAAATAAAATAAAATGAGATGAAATAAAATCAATCGGAAATTTTTTTAAACGTGTCAGTTGCCATGCTTTACACCCCAGCGTTTCATATAATGAAAATGCACAAATTGCACTATTTTGAATTTAGACTTGCTGAGTTTTTCTAAATTAGGTTGCTTGTCGTTGTCATACAGATTGAATAAAAATGAATGCAACTTTATAAATCCCAATCTATCTCAATATTGAGACAAAAAATTATATTGAGTGAATTAGGAGATTATAATACACTTTAGGGAAATAACGATCATAAGCAAAAATTCCGATGTGAAATTATGATAAGTTGGAATTTCGAATTCAATTCCATAGTAGGATTTTTTTTTTCTTTTTTTTTTTTTTTTTTTTTAAAGGAACCATCGTGACATATTTTTTTCTGAGAGTTATTTTCATTTTTATTTTTTTTTTCGGGGGGAAGAGAGGGGGGGGGGCATGAAAAGTATGCAAAACTCAAGTAGAAATCTGTTGTCCGGTGTTTCCAATTCAGCTGGCATTCTCTTAAGGAAAACTGAAATACGAAGCTGATCTGAATTATTTGGCATCTAAGGCCCAACAAGAGAAATAGGATTTTGTAAAATCCTTAAGTACATTACAAAATGTTACCCATCTATTTTAAATCCTAAAATCAGTATTTTAATTAATTTTGCTGCTTTGATCCACTAAATTTGTTGGCACGCCGTGATCATATAAAATATTTTTTGGGGAAAATTGGCACGAGGATGCGAAAAGGTTCGCCGACCCTGATCTATATAATGCAAAATTCTATAATACGCACAACTTCTCATACCAAGGTGTGCATTATAAAGATCTTCTACTGTATTCATATGTAGTTCACACATCAAAAACCTTAAAGATTTAGTATCTGTAAGAGGACATTATTACAACTTTATATTTTTTTCATTCTGTAGCACAAATTACTCAGCTTAGAATTTGCCAATCAAAACATTGCCATCTTGATTTTTTCCACTGTCTTTATTTACCTCAGAAGTGATTAAGATTTTTTTATATTGTAAATCCTAAAGGTTATAATAGCAAAAAATCATCTTTAAGCCCTTCAAATGAGCGACCGGTATACTTGGCCACTTAAGGTGTTCAGAATCCTTCATTATTCTCACCACTTATTTTTAATTGTGAAGTTTACCTTCTTTAATGGGAGCATTTCTGTGATTCAATTACAGAAAATTTTCTGTTTTTAAAAACCTGTAGTAAAAGTTTAAAAATTAACCAAAGGGCTCTTGTCGCGAAGGGGTTAAACATCTTGAATTACAGTGAACTTTAATAACCCTTGGCTTTAATTGCCAGTACTCTTCCAATTGAGCTGTCTGTACGACAGCCCAGCCAACACAATATTCGCTCAGAACAACTATTATCATGACATCAATTGATTGTGTGAAAAATAATTAAAAGTGTACATGATTATATATTTTATTATTAAGCAACAGACTTTCCAGATCCGATTTTCTAAAAAGCTTTAAAGATTGAAATCTCTAGGCTGGAGTGGGAAAGTGGTAATTTTGAGGAATAGGAGGATAATTTATATAGAAGAATTTTCTGTATAAAAATAAAGATTTAAATTTTTTTAATGTTGGGGAGTAGGGGGAGGGAGAAGAGGTGAAATGTACAGTCGTGGGAAAAAAAAAAGTAAACACCCTCTACTAACTCCTTAACAAATTATTATCGTAGACAAAAGTTATTGGTACCGAACGATTGGAAATAGTCTATTTTTAAATGATGTATATAAAATTTGCTTAGGGGGCCATCTACAAATCCAAACTTCATTTTTTTCAATGGCAATACCCAATTTTAACGAGATATTTCAAATCTTCGGTTCAAACTATGCCTAGGCACCAAATTTCAAGTAATTTGAATAATAAGTTTTTGAATTATAAACATTCAAAATTTAGTGCTTCTAATGTTAAATTATATTTTCATATTTTTATTCATATCTCCTGAAATTATGCTCCTAATGTGCTAATTTTTTGTGTAGCAGTAATACTAACATACCCAAACATAAATACGTTGAATTTGCAATTTTTATAATTTTATGATATGAATTATGAAATTAATATTCGAAAAAATTATGAATTGTAACCTAAAATTTTTTTGATGGATTTAGATTTATTAAGTCCTGCTTTATGGAAATCCAAAATTTCACATTTTTCTTCCAAATAGTTTTCAAATTATGCATAAAAAACAGCAAAATTATGGTTTAAGGGGTCGTCTATGATAGAAGTGACTAGATATTTTGAAATGTCTTACGCTGTCCTGTAATCTAGCAGACTTCATTGACTGCTTGAGTGACGCTTAAGGTGCCTTGATCAAGAAGGGGGCTCTCTCGGTTAACAGTCGAGTACCGAACTTCAATTTGGATACAGCCCTTAAAATAAGCTTGTTTTAAAATAATTAATTTCTCGGGAACTTATAGTACGAATTGCATAAAAATTTGTTTTTAGGCTAATTAAATGGTGTAGAATTCATTTATGCTGTAAAAATTGTGTACTGCTATTGAAAAAAACAAAGTTATGGTTCGTTTTAATATGTAGATAACCCCTTAAGCAAATTTTATATACATCATTTAAAAGTAGACTTTATTTCCAATCGTTTGGTACCAGTAACTTTCTTCTACGGTAATTTGTTGAGGAGTTAGTAGGGGGTGTTTACTTTTTTTTTCCATGACTGTACATTAGGGAAGTTAGTGCTTATTTATTTATTTATGTTAGTGAGCAACAAATGTTGCAGATTTTTTTTTTTTTTTTTTTTTTCAAGCTAATTTTTGAAAGATTTTATTAGTTAGGTAAGCTGGAGAGGTGGGTTCAAAAGCAGAAGTGGAATCTTCGGAGCTCAGGGAATTATTTTATATGATTTATTATTATTGTTAATAAAGAATTTTAAATAGGGATGGTGAAAGATTATTTTATATAAAATTAAAGAATGTTTAATTTTTTTGCACTAGGAATGAGAAAAGGGAGAAGCAGAAATTTGTAGTTTTGGATTTAATATTAATGTATGGAATTACTTTTATAAGTGAGCGATGATTGTTATATATACATATAAAGGTTTAAAGAGTAATATTTCTTGCTATTTTTCTTAACAAAGTAATTTTTTTATATTGTAAAACTTAACATAGCTTTTTATATCTCTGAAGCAAACCAACAGAAATACCCTCTAAACATGCATGTTGTACATTACTTCCATATCTTACCAAAGAGTTCTTATAAAAATCTCATTGCACGGTGCTCTTTAAAATTGAAGTATGGTCATCCTTTTTTGCGGGGAGGGAAAGGGGAGAGATTGAAGGTGAATTGAAATCTTGACTATGAATTCTTTGTATTGGTCTTTAATTTTTTTGTGTGTGTTTATTGTTTTATTTTTTTTTTTTCAATAACCTCAAAAAAGTAATGATATCAATACAAAAACCCTTAACGGGTTAAAAGTTTGTGACGCAGCACTTTATCTTATGCTCTAAGAATTTTAAATATGGAACTTAAAAATAATGATATCAAATTTTGAGTGACGCTATGCTATTAATTATAATCTCTCTATATATTATTTATTTCATCTTTTTATTTTTTTTTATAATCGCATGTGCAAAAATTATGTTCAATTTTTTAAAAATGTATAAAAGTTTATTCATTGATGCTTTAACATTTACACCTCTCATAAATTCCAAGTATGAGTTTTAAAAGATATGATATCAAAATTTTAGTGACGCTTTGATGTGGCTTTAAACAATTTGTTTTAAAATTAAATTTAAATTATTTTTGTTTTGGCTAAGATATATTCACACATCTAAATAATAGTTTTAATTTTCCAATATACTTTAAATATGTCACTTTCACTGAATTTATATAATGCATTTAAATGTATTTATTTGAATAAATTGATTTATCCTTTGTCCAATGCTATTAAAAATTTAAAATAAGATTTGCGTAAATAATTTTTTTTGCATCATTGTATCCAAACTAAGGGAAATGTATTCAAATGGATACTATGAGGCAAAAAAATTATTTACGTAAATCTTATTTTAAATTTTTAATAGCATTGGACAAAGGATAAATCAATTTATTCAAATAAATACATTTAAATGCATTATATAAATTCAGTGAAAGTGACATATTTAAAGTATATTGGAAAATTAAAACTATTATTTAGATGTGTGAATATATCTTAGCCAAAACAAAAATAATTTAAATTTAATTTTAAAACAAATTGTTTAAAGCCACATCAAAGTGTCACTAAAATTTTGATATCATATCTTTTAAAACTCATACTTGGAATTTATGAGAGGTGTAAATGTTAAAGCATCAATGAATAAACTTTTATGCATTTTTTTAAAATTGAACATAATTTTTGCACATGCGATTATAAAAAAAAAAAAAAAATAAAAAGATGAAATAAATAATATATAGAGAGATTATAATTAATAGCATAGCGTCACTCAAAATTTGATATCATTATTTTTAAGTTCCATATTTAAAATTCTTAGAGCATAAGATAAAGTGCTGCTTCACAAACTTTTAACCCGTTAAGGGTTTTTGTATTGATTTAAATTACGTACGACCACTACAAGAACAGAAAGAAAATTTTCTTCTTCTTTCGTCATTCTAGTTTATAGGATGGCCTTTTTGTGACTGATGAAGAAAGATTTTGCGATAGTTTATTTATTTATTTATTTTTTTTTGTAATATATATATATATATATAAAATAAATGCCTTTCTTTGGTACTACAAGACAAAACTTTGGAAATCCTGATTTCGTTGATGGTCGGAAAATATTTAGAAAAAAATTTCCACTTAAATACAAGCCTTAAAATAACTTGAACGTTAAAGGTTTAAGGTAATGCAAAAAAAACTTCCCCAATTGGTTTTTCCTAGCAATTTCAAGGAATCAGTTTTATCTTTTTTGTCTTAAATTCAATTGAACACTGCATGTAAATTAGTTACTTTGTTTGATGGTCCTCACTATATCAATTACAATTGTTGAAAAAAAATGCTTAACTGAATATCGGATAAAATATCAGAACATAGTAAATGGAAAAAGAATGGCAAGGCCACTGAATCCTTCAAGTTGCAGTCATTATTCTTTAGCTAAACTGAAAGCTACTGTTATATTTAAAACATTGTAACCTATGTTTTCAAGATTATGATATTTCACATACAAATATGAAAATATCCAGTTTTTAGGTATTTACCTAAGGCTCGGGTAAATACCAAGGTACCGGGTGTCCCAAAAAGGACTGACTGATTTTAAAATTCAATAACTTGCAAACGGTGACAGATATTTAAAAAATTCTTGCAGGAGGGTTATGCATAAGGTCAAAAGTTTTATTACAGTGATTTTCGATTTTAGTTCGAATTACAAACAATAGATGGCGCTGTAAGCAATAGTCGCTAAATACAGGCTCGATTTCTGGTCCTTTCTCTTGTTCCATGCTGAAAAAGGAGATGGAAATGTATTATCCGGGCCACGAAGTACCAAAAATCGAGCCTGAATTCAGCGTCTATTGATCGCAGCGCCATCTATTGCTTGTAATTCGAACTAAAATTGAAAATCACTGTAAAAAAACTTTTGACCTTATGCATAACCCTCCTGCAAGAATTTTTTAAATATCTGTCACCGTTTGCAAGTTATTGAATTTTAAAATCAGTCAGTCCTTTTTGGGACACCCGGTATATACCCAAAAAATAAATAGTTACCTGCTGGGTATTTATCCTTCCCACATCACTGTACATTGGTCTTACGTTAATATGAATAAAATAAAATGTCTGAAATACTCTTCTGCATCATTTTACACTTTGCTATATTCAAACGTTGGCAGGTATGAAATAGTAAATACACTGTTTTTTCAACTTTATAATTGATCGCATTCAAAACGTAAGGTAAGTAGGTAATTCATGTAAAGCAACAGCGCTTCATTCTTTCAAAAATATCAACTCAAACTGTTTTTAAATTGCATAATTAAAGCTGGCATGTGATTCATCTTTGTAAAACGTCGTCAAAAACACATTAATCAAAATGAGAGAGCACTTGCAAAGGCTGTGAAATTTTAAACACAGGCAAAACATCTGAGCACACTGTGCAAACAGAATCTCTGACCCTTTAAATGACAGCAGCGTGGTGACAGCCAATGAAAAGCAAATGCGCAATTTGCTTACTTTCAGCATGTATTAATATTTTACTTCAGATATTTTTTATTTAATTTAAATTATTAAACTTACTAAATATTACCAAAAATGACAATATGTAATTTAAAGCTAGAATAAACTTAAAAGTAATTTTAAATGACGAAAAAAAAATAAAGAGATTGTGATCGCAATTCAAAATGCCCAATGCCGAGAAGACAGCGCGCTACAAGCAAGTAGCTCAGCCAAGCTGTGAAGCACGAATGTAAACAAACGCCCTATATCGGATTTGCTATGGAAAAAAACAAAGTAAGAAAAAAGATACAGGAATCCAGTTTAACAATATATATAATAGGGTGGTAAGGGATGGGAAAAATAGATTGTAAATCCTACAGATGTTTTCTTCATGGTCATAAAAGTTGAGAATTTTTCTAAATGGTATTAATATTGGATAGAGACAAAGTTGCTTGTGTCCCTCAGTTTAGCAGTCCTCTGCTTGATAACAAGAATCTTAGGGTTTCTTAAAGACTATTCAATATATACTGAGCCATGGGATTATTAGCTGCAATCTTATGCTGCAGCACAGGAAAGAGAAGAGTAAAGACTATTCCTGCCTACATTTTCCATTGTTTTAAAATAAATATAAGAAGAAAGCAGGATGTATATGGTCAACTGTGTTATTTTTATTGAATTTTCATTAAAAATGAACTTATTTTCTACATGGAGAAAATGAATATGTTAATAAGAATTGAAAATATAAATGAAGTAATAAATTTAAATATTTGTAATATTGAATAAAATAGCTTATCAACCTAGTGATAAAATCTTTAATGCATGATTAAAGCATGATTGAAAGCTATTTAGAAATTGTTTAAAATGTTGTGGGTAACATACCTTCATTACAATGTTTTCACATTAACTTTAATTTTTTTTTTTTTTTTTTTTTTTTTTCCCTGTGTGTAATTAAAATTACGTACATATGCAAATAAATTGTCTTTAATATTTCACATAATTTGTATTCATTTGATCTTAGCATTGTGTAATTCTTTAGGTTTGAGGATAGTTGTAATCCAGACTGTAAATTTTATACCCATTCTTTTTTTAATGTTTAAATTTATTGTGTTGAGTAGTCTTAGACGATCACCTTCTCTCAGATGGATTTCAAACTTTGAAGGGGGAAAAAAAACATTCTCTTATTTTGTTTATTTAGATAATCTATTAACAGTGATGTAGTCGTAAAAAAAAACGGGGGGCATACGCTCTAACTAAGCAGAGGGTATACGCTCAAGGCAGAGGGTATACCCTACAGTGTACATGATATAGCTTTTTTGAGAAACAGAGGGTATACGGTGCTCCTTAAAAAAATCCAGAAGGTATACGGCATATACCACCGTATACCCTCCACTACAACCCTGTCTATTAATTAGTTAAACTTTTGAATAATATGTTATAACTTCGATTCCTTAGACAGGTGGAGGAAATTTATAACTTGGAGTAATTTTAATTTCTCTTTTATCTCCTGTACCTAAAACCAGAAGTATGAGTTTCCTGTGTTGAAATACTCTTTTAAAAAAAAAAAATCAGATTTATAAGTTAGTCTGTAGCTTTCAAGCAGATAGATTTAAAAAGAACTTGGGTTTGAAAATAATTTTATAACCAGTAGAAGATCGGTAAATTGGGGTATAGTTTTCAAATAAATTGCATTTGAAAGTACTTTTTTTTCTATTAAACGGTGTAAAAATTTAAATTGTTTAATCTTTAGAAGTTAATAAATGTTTGCATTGTCAATATGACATTATCATTACTACTTATGTGCATGTTTTTGCTGAGCAATATAGATATTGTTCATATGCAGGTTCTTTTAGTAGCAACAGGAAAAAAGTGGATTTGGAAAATAAAAAAGGATAGTGACTTAGAACATTAAGTTTATGGCACTTTTGCTCCGATTACCACTCGATGACATGATTTTTGTCAAAAAATTTTTTGCAAAAATCATAATGGCCGTGGATGGCACTGCTCAACTATAGATGGTCATTGGCCGAACAATTTATAAGCTTCAGTTACAAAGAAACCATTGGAGTCACCACAAAAGAGCTTCTCTTCGCTCAGCTCTGTAATATGATGACAATTTTGCTGTCAAGAGATTGTTTTGATGATCCATTTAAATACCAGAATTACACTAGGAATTTTTTCAACAAAATTAAACGATTTTCTTTTTTCTGTGTAACAAACTTTGTGCAAGTTTTGGTGCATAAATTTTTAACTTGTATTTCAATTTTATCACAGCCTGTTGTCTGATTATTTGTACTCTAATCTGAGAAAAAATACCAAATTTCCTCAAAATTTGAATATCTTTCTGAAATTGGCCACAGAATTTTCCTTGAAAATAGTCAGCATGTATCAAATGTCACTGAATTTTAATGAGATATTTGACCACCCTGTACAATGCAGTTAATTTTGTGTCATATTTTGTTTCATTTTCATGTTTTTTACTTTCATTATTTTCAAATTTCAGATACCACCCACTTGGCAGCAGCCATCTGAAATGCCTATTCAGTCATATTCAATGCCTCCACCTCAACCAATTGTGAATTATGGAGGTATATATATTTATATATATATGTATTAAGTAATCAAAAGTTATAAAACAAAATTTGATGAAATGAATAAACCAATTAATATTTAATGCCATTGTTATATTTGTGGAGATGAAGTATTAAATGCTTTAAACTTAGTGTGTAAAATTAAAAGTACACTAAACTCTGTCTGAGGTAGAATTTATCTGACTTAGGAAAAAAATTTCGCTGTAGACATTTTTTTCACTTCAAAATAGACTTTTGTGCATTGAAAATCATTCTGCGGGGGTTTTAAATCTTTCCATGTTGGACATATTTCTGTCTTGTCTGCTTTAGGCAGAGTTTAGTGTTATATATAATTGATAATTTTGTTACATGTAAAAATATTTTTTTTTTTTTTTCAGCTGTGTAGTGAAGGCTTCAATGAATAAATGATTTATGTTTAATCACAGTTGTATAACAATAACTGGCACAAAATATATATATATATATAATCTTATACTATAATGTGAACGAGCAAAAATTGTGTGTGTGTATGTAAATTTTATCTTAAAAACGGCTATAACGATTTTGACTAAATTTTGCATTTTACCATTTTCGGGCACGAGAAGACAATTGGGCTAGGTCATGTGTTCGAGAAATTTCGATTAGTGGGTCATTTTGGGTCCTAATGAATCAGGGTCAAGCTAATTATATCGAAAAAACGGCTCAATTGATTTTGACTAAATTTTACACCCAACCATTTTTGGGCATGAAAAAACTATTGGGCTAGGTCATATGTTCGAGAAATTTTGATTAGTGGGTCATTTCTGGGTCACTACGGGTCAACCCACTGCTATCTAAAAAACAGCTCTAACGATTTTGACTAAATATTGTAATCTACTGTTTTGGATTGCGAGACCAATGTGCTAAGTCACATGTTAGAGAAAATTCGATTAGTGGGTCATTTTTAGGTCACTGTGGGTCAAGCTAAGTTTATCTAGAAAACGACTCTAATGATATTGACGAAATTTTGCTTTCTATCATTTTCGGGCACAGGAATACCATTGGGCTAGGTCACATGAGCTAGAAAGTTCAATTAATGGGTCACAATGGGTCAGGTGTCAAGCTAATTGAATCTAAAAAAAGACTCAAACAATTTTGACAAAATTTAGTATTATACTGTTTCTGCCCATGAGAAGACCATTGGGCTAAGTCACATGTTCGAGAAAATTCAATTAGTGGGTCATTTTTGAGTGACTGAGTCAAGCTAATTGTATCTAAAAAAAGGTTCAAAATATTTGGCAAAATTTTGTATTATATCGTTCCTGAGCATGAGAAGACCAGTGGGCTAAGTAACATATTCAATTAGCCGGTCATTTTTGGGTCACTGTGGGCCAAGCTAATTGTATCTAAAAAAACGGCTCAATTGATTTTGACAAAATTTTTTATTACATCGTTTCCCAGCACAAGAAGACCATTGGAATAGGTCACGTGTTCGTTAAGTTTAGATTAATGGGTCCGTTTTGGGTTATCGTGAGTCAAGCTAATTTTATCTATAAAGCAACTTTAACGATTTTCATTATTTTGTATTCTGCCGTTTTCAGGTTCGAGAAGAGTATTGGTTAGTTCGCATGTTCGAAAAAATTCGGTTAGTGGGTCATTATGTCTCAGGATCATGCCAATTGTATTGAAACAGCAAGAATGATACAATGAGAATAAAATATCGAATTGAACACAAGGCTAATTTAGACCGAGCTTACTTCGGTCATCCCTGTAAAGGAGTTGTCCAGTATTTGTAAAGTAGTTGTTTGTTGTTGCACAGGTGGTTCATTTTGCTAATCTTCAATACTGACTCTAAGGTAAAAAAATCAATTGTTAATTATTTTAAGAAGAAGGCAAGGAAATGCTGAGATAATAAAAGGCAGAAATTTTCCGAAGGTCTTTATTGTGCACCGGGATCGTTTCCACCACTGCCGAGAATTACACGGCCAATGTTGGAGAAGGGAGCGAAGAGTTACATTTCTTTTTTATTCACATCATGCGAGATCAGAAGATAGTCTGACTCAAAAATACACTTTCTCGAAATCTTGAGTGTTGGCAAACGTACATACAGAATTTCGCCAAATACATATACTTTATGGCGAGATTAAAAAGAGAGGAAGACATGTGGTCAAAGTACAATAATTGAACTTGAATGGGGAATGTAAAAGAGTAATAAGAAATATTTAACGCCAATGGCTGTGTTGGAATTTTAGCTCATAAACCGCAAAAGGCATTCTATAGGGGTTGCTAAAGTTCTCATGGGATTGAAGCGGCCGAAAGAGCACGTTAAAAAAAACAAAAACAAAATAAAGACAGGGTTAATAACTGAAATGACACATCTATCTAACATCTGGACCAACAGCTAAAAATGTAGAAGTAATATGTCTGACTAATTTCTGCATATCATCAAACTAAGGCAGAAGGATGAAAATTAGAATCCAGTTATTAGGCGAGAAAAGGAAATGATTTCTTTTCTTTTAACTGTAGTGCGCTGCGGTTAAAATATTAAAGAGACAGAGAATTGAATGCTTAATTTATGAAGGGAAAAGAGCGCTAAAAACAGATTGAATCCGAATGCAGACAGATAATTAAATTTAAGAATTTAAAAAAAAATGTAATTTTAAAGGGGGGGAAGAGGAAAGGTCTTAATATTAATATGTGAAGGTAGGCGCCTTCACAATCCCTGCTAGTAGCTTTTAAAGCATAAGCTCACATATGCAATTAAAAAAAAATTGTCAAAGTCTACTTACAGTCCAGTCAAATTAGGTCTTTTTCTGGACTTAATTCCCAAAGTTTTGAAACTATATAACATTGTTTTTCAGGATCTATTAATGAACGTAAAAGTCCTGTAGGATGAGGGAAAAGAAGGTACTTTTTTTTTGTCAATATCTGATAATCTATAGGTCTGACAGAAAAAGTTGTTTTTACCCAAAATAAAGACAAATTCTCTACAAAGAAGGTTCTATTTATTTTTTCTCTAGAGTCCATAGTTCACGTGATAATCTCATCCACAGATAAAGAAATTTCCAAAATTCACCAGAGAGCGCGTCAACGGCACTTACATTGTGCCCATTTAAGCATGAATAATAACTTCAACAAATTACATTTTTTATTAACTAAAACAATACAGAAATGAAAAATGTGTAAAATACGATATCAAATGAAAGGACAATATACTCAAGTCCACAATCATTTTGAATAATCTGATTTGAATGGGAAATTTCAAAATATGTTGATTTACATTCCACCTTTCATTATGACATCCTCCTCAACAGGTGGTGGGCTGTCTGAGCAGTCTTCATGGCAGGTGGCAGTGCATGCGATTCCTGTTTTTCAATATCCTCTTTTGCATCCACAACCGGTTGTACACTTCCACAAGATGAGGTTTAGTACTGCCTCAAGTGTGATATTATCACAGTTCTTTTTATTTTTCCCCTGCTGTATTTGTGATTTGCTTATCAGCCATGTAGTTAAGTCTACTCCAGACTCTTTCCCTCGACGATAGATGCATCTTTCATTTTGCCTACTACGTTGGAGCAGAAGAGCATTTTCTCCTTGAGATCGTTGCACATGATGTTAATGCACCAGTAACATGGCATGGTTTTCTAGTTATTTTTTAGCTTGCTTTGGTGCTGATGCTGTGTGTTTAGCTTGAGCAAGTCGGGTTTATTTTAGTTTTGTATGCTATTATTTGCTCTTCAGTTTTCATCATCATTTTAATTTAACTAATGGGTTCTAGATTAATTTGGAGTCACCTTTGTGAACCCCTTTTATTTATATGGATGAAATTAAATTGTTGTTTGAGAATTTAGCAGAATTAATATTTATTTTGATGATGTGATTGCTGTTTAGAAATCTGGGACTTGCACCTGCTTCGAAGTGCCGGTTAACGTTTCCAAAATTCCAATCTTCTAAATGTCATGTCACTGCTCTTATTAAATTTAAATTACCTGGATTTTCAATTTGTAGTCCGAGAATGGTCATTTATATAGTAATATTTTTATTGTCAAGTTTATCTCAATGAATGTTGCCAGCCATTAATTTCATAAATGATTATGGAATCTAAAAAAGATCTCTCTCCATGGAATTTCGGATTATGTACAGTGACTAATATACAGGCATGCCACTTTTTTGTGGAAACAAGGATTTCCGCATTTTTGCTTATTTTGAAAATCTGCGGATTTCCACTTAAAAAGAAAAAAAAAAATCTTTTTGACATTTTTAAAGATTTTATTTATGTATTTTTTTTTTAACTTTAGCTTTTTTCGGTTAAATCAAAACAGAATCATAAAATCAGACTTCCCAAGTCTCCCGATATTTCTGAAATTTCACTCTTCTCTTACATTTTGATAATTCTGTCATTTTTGTTTCCCTTTTAATGCGTAAAATGAAACCAGTCAACCAATCCAAAGAACTATCTCTCTCTTCTGCTTTTCTCGTCTGTGATTGGTGATTAGGTTTGACATCACGATCCATCTGACGAATGAGTGCAAAGTGCTGTGGTTTTAAGTAGATAGATAAGCCACGTTTGTTTGTGTACTTGTTAGCGAGCAGAAACTCTCTAAAATGATAGATTAAGTGTTTAAATTCGTCGTTTGCTTATCGATTTGTAATTATTGTTCTAAAAGAAAAAAAATTATGTGTCGTTTTTTCACCTATCTTTTTGAGGTTATAAATACTATAGTATCGTGGATGAAAGAAATTGGTTTGCATCCTGAATTCACGGCATCTTGTTTTGAATTGACAATTAGCCAGGAGATATAGTAAAGCTCAAAATCTATGGATAATCTATAATACATTTAAAAAAAATGCAATTAAATGTTGATGAATTTAATCAAAGAAGAAAATGAGGAAAATATCTTTTTGACTTTTACCGGATCATAGTTGCTATTAAATGTTTCAGACCAGGCAGCAGTCCTATTTAATAAAATGTTCCCAGGTAGGCTATATTAAGAAATATGCACAAAGTAAAAAATAACAACAATTGTCGATAAAATGTCCAATAAATTCTAAATATTTGCACATGGCAGAGTTTTGCATTGAATGTAGTAGGTAGGTAGTGTGTGTGGGGGGGGGGGAGGCTTTGGGACCTATAAGCAGCACGGCTGTTGTCCCGAATGATCCATACGAACAGAAACGCCAGACACAGACAACACTAGGCACCTAGCTAGAAGCAATCAATACGATGAATAAACTGTAGCGTAGAGTTACGAAAGGCACTCGATGAACAGAACTTTTTAATAAAGCAACCAAACGAACGAAAACACTCATCACTCAAATCAAAGCCCGCCCAACAACTCCTGCGTTGAGCGCGGTACCTGACACAAGAAAACAAAATATGCTCCAAGGAGTTCAAAACACCACAAGCACGGCAGCTGCCGTCCGCAACCAAGTTAAAGCGAGCCAAAATCTTCGGGGTAATAAGCATCCTGCAGAGGAGACGAGACACAATCACATCATCCCTTCGATTATGAACCCAACACCGAGAGTGATTGACATTGGGGATATCCCCATAAGAAGCATAATATTTGCAAGTCCGGTAAGAGTGCTCACCCTGCAGCAGAACACTGTGAGAAAACCTACGGATAGTATCTTCTGGCGAGGTCCAATCGATCAGAGGGTCAGAGACAGAAACACTTTTGGCAAGGCCATCGGCCCTTTCTTGAGGGGGATACCACAGTGTCCCGGAACCCAGTAAAAAGAAAGGTGAATGGAGAACTGCTGCATCCGAACAATTTTATTGTGGAGCCAAAGGATAACTCTGGGAGACTTCAGGTTAGCAGACTGGAGAGCCAAAAGAACCGACAAGCTGTCTGTTAAAATCACCACGGGACGAGATAATGAGATCAATTCGTCGAGAGCCACGCCTATTGTGAGAGCTTCCGCCGTGAAGACGGAGTTGACATGCTGCACCCTGTAGCCAAAGTGGTGTGAGGAAGTGCAGCCTGCAATCGAAGTGAGGGAATCTGTCTTTGAGGCATCGGTGGCAATAATATCCCACGAGTCAGTAAAGTTCTGGAAGTAATCAGCAAACATCGGAGCAATTATGCTAGCATCAAGGTCCGTACGCTGAAAAGGAAGATCAGAGGTGAAAAATTGCACTGCTTTCGAGTCAAGAGAAAGAGGAACTTGGAAGCTGATGAGGAAATCCAGATCAATACCCAGACCAGCAAAAAACTCAGAAACATAAGAAAGATGATTTCCTGGTGAGACCAGAATATCCTCACAAGAGTCCAAGAGAGGAGACCAGCTGCCAAGGGCAAGATGCTTCACCCAGAACCCTGATTCTGTCAGCTAGGAGACAAGCCCCAGCATGCTTGAGAAGAAGAGTATTCGGCATCCACTTTGGGAGCCCCAGAGCAAACCGTAACGCGCTTGTCTGTATCACTTTGAGCATTTTCAGTAGCGAAGGACTAGCGGCAGTGAGAAAAGCAGCTCCATATTCGATGATGCTACAAATAGAAGAGAGGGCCAACGTCCGCAGATGATGTGATCGAGCCCCATACCTTTTATGGGCTAGAGCTTTTAAGATGTTGATCCTTTTAAAACATTTCGTCCGGAGATATTCTACATGCTTCCGGAAGCCTCCACGACGGGCAAAAAGGAAACCTAGGAACTTTAGAACGGGGCACCACTCGATGAGTCCACCGTTCACGCTGAAGTGGAAATCACAGTCTGCTCTCCGTCTCGAAAGATTAATCGAATGGCATTTGTCAGCCCGGATGGATAGTTTCCAGTAGGAACACCACACTATTATAAGTCGAAGAGCCTCTTGGAGTTTAACTCTACAGGTGTCCAAACAATCATTCACACAGTAGATGAAAATATCGTCTGCATAGATGAGGAACTTGATGCCCAGGCCCACCAGGACCTCATAAAAATCTGCCATGAAAATTGTGAAAAGGATGGGACTCAAAACCACCCCCTGGGGAACACCTCTACCAATAGTTCGGGAGGAAGACATGTGACCCCTCCACGCAACCTTGACGACTCTAGTAGAAAGAAAGCGATGTATCCACCGAAGCATCCGTCCTGTGATGCCCACCTGGGCACATTTATAAATGAGTCCATCAATGTAGACAGAGTCATAGGCTGAATGTAAATCCAAAGAGACATCCAAAATATATTTTTTCGCCTTTTTGGCAGACGTGATGTCATGCTGGAGAATCGCTAATGCCGTATGGCAATCCCGAAAGGGAAGGAATCCAAGGTGCCTAGGTACCAAGGTTTTATGGCAGAGGAGGTGGTGCACAATCCTTCTGGCAATCATCCGCTCACAGATTTTACCCGTTACTGAGGTTAAGGCAATCGGTCGGTATGAAGATATATGATGACTCGGCTTGTCAGGCTTCAAAATTGGGAGAATGGTCGCTGACGTCCAGCTTGAGGGAATGTCCCCTGAGCACCAAATGCTGTTGTACATACTCAACAAGCAATCTAAGGAGTGATCATTTAGCCCCTTGAACAGGGTTGCACTGATCCTGTCCTCCCCAGGAGTGGAAATTCTCGTTCTTCCAATGGCCATCTTTAGCTCTGAGATCGTGAACAGACAGTTGAGCGAATCATTACACTCATCACCATAAGTAAATGGGATTGGCTCGTGGCAGCTTCCCTCGCCAAAGTGATCTGCAAAGGCTTCAGCTTGGGCTACTGCATCAGCAGAAAAGGAGTCAGGTAGTTGTAAGTAGATATGGGAATCAGGAGAAAAGCTGGACCGAGATTTGAGGTTACGAAAAATTTTATATAAAAGGCCAGGATCGTTCGCATTACAGCAAATGAAGTCCCAGTACCGGCGCTTGGCTTCCCTGATAACCTGGCGGAGCTTGGCCGAGAATCTTTTATATTTCATCCAGTGATCCACCGAAGTTAATTGACGAGCTCTTCGCAGATGGAACTTTTTCTGTTTGCTAAGGGTGCTACACCGCGCAGTCCACCACACAGGGAGGCGTTTCAGGGACTTAACACAGGCTGTGCTCTGATTCGACATGGCACCACGAACCAAGGACTGGAACGATGAAGGCTGGATATCAGTAGCCAAATGTAGGCTGGAATTAACTTTCTGGGTGATGCGGGCCCAGTTGTAGAGAATGGGACCAGGACGCAGAGGAGGGTTAAGCTCTACAGAGATAACAATGGGGAAGTGATCGCTGTCGAAAAGATCATCCTCAACGACGATCGAGGAGCAAGTAAGAAGTCCAGAAGAACAGATCGAAAGATCAATTAAAGAAGTAACCCCACAAGGGGCCACATGGGTAGGAGCAGTATAGTTCATTAAGCAGAAGGGGCTATCAGAAAGCCAGCCCACCTAACGCTCGCTGGCCCACGAGGACACCGGGGATCCCCACAGCGGGTGATGAAGATTAAAATCTCCCAAGATAAGAGAATGACCAGAAAGATCACGGCAAACCTTCAAAAGGTCGTCAACCACCAACCCAGATGAGGAGTAAACGTTGATAATGTTTAGACAGGAAGAACCAAGGGAAATGTGGACGCCTAAGAATTCGTTAACTGAGCCCAAATTATCGAAACACAACCTTGTAGACGACCAAGTAGAGTTCACCGGCCCGACCGACCCTGTCTTGACGGTAGATCACTTTACCCGACATCGACAGAGGCTTCTCAGGTGAAAGAAAAGTCTCCTGGAGAACCAAGACATCCGACGACAAGAAAGGTTCAAGCTGAAGGAAGGGGAGCTTGTTGGAGATACCTCGGCAATTCCACTGAAGCACACTAATACCCATAAGAGACAGAAAAGAGATACTATCACACACAAAACCCAAAACAAAAATCAAGATCCTGCCCCCTGCAGGAACACTCGCCCAAAACACAAAACAGAATTTTTTTTTCCTACCCCCCTTTACCGTGCACGTAGGCCCGTTTCCACTCTGGGGATTTGTCACTGAGTTTTGCCATACAGTTCATAATTATATTACTCAAAGCACTGATAGTTTCTAGAATTTTTGCAGACTGTTTTTCTGAATGATCAACTAAAATCTTTAACATGTTATTAGTCCTGATCTCAATAGCTTTTTTTAATTCATCTTGGTTGGGTTTTTTAACACTGGTTTTCTGTGCATATGATTCAGAATTCCCCCTTGTCGAAAATTTTCGTCGAGCTTCAGTAAAAGATAGAAAATTTCCACTTTTGAAGCAGAGAAAATCCATTTCTCTCGAGCGGGTGGGTCACTGGAGATAATCTGACCTGTGACCCTCCCCACAGTTCACACATTTAACTTCTAACATGCAAGGACCAGTATGCTTTTGGCCACACGTGGCACAGATTTGTTCAGACTGACATTTTCCAGTTGCATGATTAAATTTAAAGCACCGTGCACATTGCCTCGGTCTATCAACAAACTGGCGGATCTTCTGAAGAGTGAACCATAGCTTAATTTCAGTCGGGATAGCAATACCAAGAGAGGTAATTAAAACTGGGGAAACAGTACTAGATGAATCTTTCTTCATAAACCATCGCATTTCTAAGATCTGCACGTTGTTATTGGCCATTATCTCCTGGCCCACCTCCTCCAGGGGGATGTCGACAGGTACTTTGAACACCAGGAAGCGATTCGAAATATTCTCCCAAATAACTCTATGTTTAACTGAAACCCCCCAAAAGCTTGTAACCTGACAAATATCAGCAGCACAGCTAACGTCTTTCGTGCTAATAAGCAGACTGCCCGTACGTGTGTGACGGACATTCTCTATATGATTCACATGAGGGATTTTATTTTTAATCTCTATTTGCACAGCTCTAGGATCTCTATTTGGAATAGATTTTGAATCTGCACTTTGTAAAAAAATATTGAAACACTTACCGCCATTCTCGGCAGCCCTTGAAAGAAGCAGCTCCGTGGAAGCCGTGGACCGCGCCACATTTTTATTATCGCTGTTACATGTCAAGAAATTTTCTGCCCTGTTTTTCTTGTAGCAATCACATGAGGTACTTTCTTCACAGTCCATCAATATCCACTATCTTAAATTCAGAACTAGCCATAACAATATCCAGGGCCATTAGCGGCAAATAGTAGAGGTAAACAAAACGTAAATAAAACTATTATACCTACTAAACACCCACCAAATCACCAATAAAATAGTTCACTAATAACCACCACGAAAGGAGAGAAAAAAAAACAAACACCTTACTTCAAATCACAACAGCGTAAAAATGAAAGCTTCACCCAAAAGAAAGCTCAGATACCGCCGGCTGCAAAACGGTCACCGCCCCCCACGTGTAGAAGGAGGGAGCACCTCACACAGCCAACCTCTCCCATGCATTAGTTAAAACTCTCTAAAAATGAAACAAACAACATTGAATGTATTTCTAGTGATCATTTACGCTTTTGCATTACCCATTATGTTAAAAATTAATTTTTAGTGAATGCTTCTGTTAAAGAGCAAAAGTTAAAAAATAAAAAAAGGAATTTTTTTTTTTTTTATATAACCTTTTGTCCATAATATATTTGATATTTCATTAATTTTAAAAGAAATTTTTGAAAGGATTCATGACAAATTATTTTGAATGCAGATTTTTAAATGTATTTACTTATACAAATTTTAAACAATAGTTTTACATTTCTGAGGAATTTTCATATTAATATTTGTCATTTACAGTAAATTATTGAATAAAATTTTGAATTCCATTCTTATTATATTTACTAGTGTTCATATTTCATTTAATGTATTTTTGTATTCATATATATGTTTCATTTTGAATTCAAATAATGACACAAATTTTATTTTCACATTTTTGCTTTATTTTTACCTCGCGCGTTGTTGAACTTTTTGCTCGATTTTTACCTCATGCATCATTTCCTCTTTTTTGCTTTTTTCTCAGTCTCATCCCTGAATATACCTTGAAACTTTCCTACTTTTTTATGATGGGTTAAATAAAGCTGAATTTCAGATGTCACCACTCACCAGTGATCTTCAAGTTTCCTTGTCTTCATTTTATTAAGATCAAATTTAAATACATCTGTAATTTTTTTATATTTCTATTTTCAAAAAAAAAAAAAAAAAAAAAAAAAAAATTGAATCAAGAACAATAAGTAGGTTATTCCTTTCACAATGCTAAATATATCAAGTAATATAATTTGTATTACATCAGGAGCAACAAGATCAGTGATTGTGATAGCACTAAAGTACGATTGGACTTAGCTCTTTTTTTTTTTCCCCAAATATCTCCAATGGGAGGACACCAAGTTTCCCACTATTTTCAGCTGTTGGGGTACTCTTCAGTCTTAAACAGTTTAGAGGGGAGTTTTGCCCCTCTAGGTTTGCTTACCCAGTCAACATATCCAATTGAGTTGGCAAGAATATATCAACAGTTTACGTTTGTATATATAACACAGATGTAGCAAGGATTGTTTTCAAGGAGTGATAATATTCCTTGACCTTATTCGGGGGAGTAAACTTTGTTTTATTATAAGTGCTAAAAATCAAACATAGGCATCAAAGTGGCTAGTGCCGAAAAAAATGTGAACTTTGCATAAAAATGTGAATGAAGAGAAGGAGCCAATTAACGAGATTTGAGATTTTTCCGCTCCTGATCGACAAAATTCGCGATTTTTCCGCTCCTGATCGACAAAATTTGCAATTTTTCCAAAACCGATCGACACAAGTCGCTTTTCTTCATGCCCGATCAACGAAATTTGTGATTTTTCCACCCCTGAACAATGAAATTCTAGATTTTTCCATGCCCTATCAACGAAAGTTGCGATTCTTAACTGACTCTGACGAAATTTGCAATTTTTCTTCCGGCTAAATTGACAAAACTCTCATTCTTTTATCACGATAAACTGACGAAACTCGCGATTTTTCCACTGCCGATCAACAAAATTTTCAATTTTTCCGCACATCATCAACAAAATTTGTGATATTTTTCCGTACCCATTCAACAAAATTTGCAATTTTTATGTGCCTGATCGACAAAATTTGAGATTTTTTTTTTTCATGTCCGAACAACAAATTTCACGATTTATCCGAGTCTATCGACAAAACTCGTGATTTTTTCGTCCCCGATTGCCAAATTTGCGATTTTTCCACCCCTGATCAATGAAATTCGTGATTCTTTACTGACTAATGAAATTTGCAATTTTTTCTGCGGCAAATTGACAAAATCTGCGGGTTTCTTTTCTGCGATAAACTGACGAAACTCAGGATTTTTCCGCTGCTAATCAACGAAAATTTCCATTTTGACGCGCGTCGTTGCAAAATTTGCAATTTTTCAGAGCCGATATACAAAACTCGTTATTTTTTGGAGCCCGATATACAAAACTCGCGATTTTCTCCATGCCCAATCGAGAATTGATATCTTTACAAAGCCTCTGTTTTCATCATTGTCACCTTCCTATTATGCTTTACCCTACTTTCATCTTTATTTCATTTCTTTATTTATTTTAACAAATACTTTATTTCATTAAAACACTATTACCGCCTTTTCTTTAAAGTCTCTTAAATTCAGCTTCCGACTTCATACATTTTCCCTTTTTCATTCGTGCAAAACAGCTTCGAGTTCTCACAGTTTTGCCGTAGTTCTCGTAGTGAACACCAGATGGCGTTGTATGTCCAGAGCGTTGGGGATCATTGTCAAGGTTACGCCTTCACGTGCTTCTTTCTGGAAGCCGGTTGGAAATCCAACACACATGCATGGATGCCATATTTCGGTTCATTCTTTTCGAATAAATCGCCGTGTTTTCAAGTCATCTTGGCCAATTGTATTTTTCTCTGTATTGGGAAAGGTGGAAATCATTTTTCACAATGCTTCATCATAATGTCATCTGTTCAAATAATTTTATTCATCTGCTTTTACGATAGTCTATTTCAACAGTAACTTGCTTTGGAGGAGAGTCATCTTGATTTGAGTGTTTGTCTTCCTGGAGGCTGAAATGGCATTTTGTTTAAAATTGTCTTTGTAATGTACAAGACATCGTGTCAATGCCGCATTTTCCCGGAAAATACCTTTTTACATTTTTGATGATGTTGTCCATAGAATAAGTGTTTTTAATCCTAAAGCTTGGGCATTTTAAAGTAAAGTAATGTCAACCTTTTTAGTGACGTTTTCGACAGTTATTCAATGGTTTCCTCTTAAGAGAAAAGAGACATTTTTCATGTCGATTACGAATTGACTTTTGTGTCATGTTTTCAAAAGGACATACTTTCGTTTCAAGCCCTCGCTACACTATTGGGATTATATGGATGTCGTAATTTATATTTCATGCACTAATGTTATACTTCAAAGTAAATGCTTATGTTAATTGCCATGATGTTTGTATTTTAAGTTTCAGATAAGGGTCTTTACCATTTTTACATTTGTTGACAAGCTGATATTTAAGAGATGTCATAATTTTCTTCTACATTAATATGTCTTTTAAGTTTAATAAATTATTTGTGTTTTTAAAATATCTGTCGTTATTCTCCACCACATTATTTTTAGAATTATATTTTACTTTTCAGATGTTCAAGATTACCTAGCTTAATGTAATTCTTAATAATCTTTTTTTCTTTGGGGTTTAAACCAGCATTATGTTCCATTGCATTCTTAACATCCTCTGCTACCCACTTTAACCTCTAAGCACTATTTTATAGTGCTCGGAATTTCAGATTTTTCCAAGCCTGATCGACAAAATTTGCGACTTTTTCGCGCCCGATCAGTGAAATTCGCGATTCCTAACTTGCTCTGACACAATTTGTAATTTTTTTCCTGTGGCGAATTGACGAAATTTGTGGTTTTTTTCTCGCGATAAACCGGCGAACACGTGATTTTTCCGCAGCTGATCAATGAAATTTGAGGTTATTTCTCTCCTAATCAACAAAATTCACGATTTTTAACTAACTGACGAAATTTGCAATTTTTTTCTGCGGCAAATTGACGAAATTCACTGTTTTTTTGTCGCGACTGACGAAACTGAAGATTTTTTCGCAGCCGATCAATAAAATTTTCACTTTTTCCACACATCAACAAAATTGATGATTTTTCCATGACCGATCAACGAAATTTGCGATTTCTCCTAACCTGATCGACAAAATTCAGGATTTTCCTTTACTCCACTAAAGAAATTCGTGATTTTTTCGAACCTGATTGACAATACTCGCAATTTTTTCCGTGGGTTATCGGCGAAATTTGAGATTTTTTTCAGCGCCTCATCGACAAAATTCATGATTTTTTTTTTCTGTGACCGATCATCAAAATTTGCAATTGTTCTGCGCCTGATCGACAAAATTCGCGATTCTTAAATGGCTGACGAAATTTGCAATTTTTTCTGCAGCAAATTGACGAAATTCATGATTTTTTTCTTGCGACCAATGGACAAAAATTTAAATTTTTTCCAGTTATAAATTGACGAAATTCGCGGCCCACAGGTTGTGCATCCGTACTCTAAGGAATAATTTCAACCAGCATTCATTAACGTCATGGAATTACTTTAAAGTTTAATAATGTACGTGGAACATTTTCTACGATGTATGGTGATTAGTTTAATTCTCTGCTATACCTTCCCACCTCTCCATGTGATTAATAAAGTTGGATTTATCGTATCTATTTGTCTTCCTTGAGCAGGCCTCTGTTTCATCAGTTTTCTCCTTAAAGTAAGATTATTCTCTATTTATTTCTTATCTATTACTTCAGCAACAGTAATTATTATCAGCACTTAAATATCAACGGCTCACTGGACGTTCTGGTAGACTGAACAAAACCCAAGGTTGGAGAAGATAGTATTTATGCTTTTGGATGCTAACTTTCGGTACAAAAAAAAGGCAGAGGCTGTCCAATATACAAGAAACTAAAATCAAAGGGCACACAATATGAATAATGGGCTATAGTAACACTTTTTTCCCCTGTTTAACTGCTGCTGTTTTAACAGTCCTCATTCTTTTCTTCTCTTTATAAGAATGTTATAAAATTATCCTGTCACCATATATTTCCAAGAGATTTCTCTTGATGTGTTTTTCTGATGACATCTCTCCCCTTTCTGCTGACATCAACTCGACCGTAGAATGTTGACACTCATTATTGGTTTCAAGAAACGAAGTGGTATCTTCCATTGCTGCTGCCGGGTAGAAGGGCCTCTCTTACACCAGCTTAGTGGTGAGATATGACTGTCAAAGTTGATGTGGATGTTGTGGTGATAAATTCTATCAGCAGTGACCAGATTAGCCACAATGCTCAACCGACTTTTTTACCTGCTCTGCCCAATCATCTGATCATTTATCAGCAGCACTGATTGATTTCTCTTTAAGATTAAGACTTTGCAACTCATACACCTCCCTGCACTTACTCAAAGGTTTCTTTTCTGTCTTTTCCCCCGAACGTTTCATCAATTACTTAGCATAAAAAACACTTGCTCTTGAAATTAAATTGTGGTGCAGAGGAATGTAATTGTCTAGAAGTAAGTGATGAAGTAGAATGTAGTTCAGACTGCCTCTTTAGGTGTGCTTTTATGGAATCAGATCAAGTGTAATTCTTTCTGCACAAAGTATGCACTTTCACACTGTCCTTACCAACCAGAAATCCACTTTTGTTGTCATGGTTTTTGACTAGTTTCAAGCAAAATAGAAACACCTTTCTTACCCACTAAGACTCCTTTTCCATGCAAATTTTCTTCGGAGTTGAAACACTTTTCAGACTCCATTTAATTGTGGGGTTTATGAGACTCATTCATCAAGGAGATCACCTGAAAATAATAAGTTTTAATTAGTTAAAAAATAATAAGTTATAACAATAATAATTAATTATAATTACTATAATTTGATTATGATCCATTTACAGAAACTTACAAATCAACACCATAAGGCAGATTTTCTTACAATTATAATTATATTTTTATGAATAATAATTGCAGATCTTTATAATTATATTTCTGTATCCTTATTAATTTAATTAAAATTTCTGTTTTAAAATGCCACATCCCCTTATTATTAAGAAAGCATATTAAGGCATGTTATAACTTTTTTTAAAATTTATGTAAAATTTTTCCTCTTTTGTGTTTTTTGAGTGCAATTATACAATAAAGATAATAATGGGGAGTTTTGCAAATGAAAAAGCATATCTTGAAGTTTTAAAAATAATTTATTTGGAAATTGATTGAAAAATGGTCCTCTGTCAGCCTTTGATACTAGGGTGTGGAAAAAGTGAAGCGTTCTATCATTCCTGATGAATCTGCTTATGTGTTAAACAAAGTTTACAATATTTTATAGACCTTCTGGTATGGGTTTATCAATTTTTCGATCCTGAATAAATTTGTGGGCATTCAAATTTTAAGTTGCGAATTTTAGACACAAATTTTCAGATTTAAATCGCATAAAATAATATTTGCAATTTGAATATTGTAAAAAGCATCCTTGAGGGACTACAAAATAGTATATACTAGAAAAGCATGAAAATTTCAAACAAATTGGTAGATCCAATCTCGAGTTCTACTTGGCACCGATTTCTAAAGCAGTCTTTTAAGAAAAACAGGTTTAAAGTTTTACAACATTTTTAAACATAGATAAAAGTGTACTATAATGCCATGTATGAATAGAAAAATTAATCAGTAAGATACATTGAAGTTATTATATGAATCGGTACAAAAGAAATAGTTTTGTGTTGGGGGATAAAACACCACATCCCTGGCCAACTGTCATTTCATAACTCTGTATGTAAGAATTCTCAATAATTAAGGCTACAAATGCAAATATACTGTGAAGATGAAGAGAAGCCAAGTTGAAACAAAGCTCTTTTTATTTAAAAATTGATTAGCATAATAAACATCCTTTTGCAACCTCAGGTTAAAATAATAGGTTAAACAAAAATATAGCAATTAAGAAAAAAAAAATAATGCATGAACTACCCCAGCCTAAAGATGTCTGTGAAGTAAGATAACTACTCCATAAATCAGTGGTTCCCAAACTTTTTGACTGGCAGAGCCCTTTTTAGAATAAATTTCTATGGTGGAGCCTACCATACCTTATGTTACAAGGAAATGTTTTTTAGGTACATTGCTACTGAGCACAGGAAGAGATAGAATAATCTAAACAGTTGTGCATTGTCCCAGAAATAGAATTATATTTTGAAACTTTAACTGTAATACTGAATTTTTTTTCAATTATCATCAATACAGATGGAATTATCAAAAGTTTACGAACTGAAAAAACATCCATAACTCAAGAAATCGTAACATTTGCCTTACAATAAATTTTACTTTATTATAGTGACGAACAGTAACGCATAAATGCTTAATGTGATTGCATTGTTTTGCACAAATGTCTGAATTCAGGTCCAGTTGATGGTAATTGCAGGGGAATGTTTGGTTCTGCATTTAAGACTTCAGTATTTCGATTTGGTTTTAAAGTAAGATCTTTAACACTACTACATATACCAGAAAGTTTACTCAAGTTTTATAAATATTTCAGACCAATAATTTTTATTTAAAACTAACTCTTTTATTTATCTTTCTTATTTCTGTTTGATTTATATTTATTTTATGAAAAATTTCTTGTTCAAATCGAAACATTTTCATTTGGTACCACAAAATAACTGGTTATTTCTGGTATATTTAGTGTAACTTGCTATGAGATGTCAAATCAGTGAGGATCTCAATGTTTCACTGAGTTTAAGCTGAGTGTTTTTTGATAACGCAAAACACATTTAGAGTCGTCCAAAACCTTTTCTATTCAACTGTTGAAAAATTATTTAAAAGAGTTTTTCAAAGCTGTAGGATGCCCCTGAATACTTATTTGTATACTTTTTTTTTCTGGTGTTGTTTGCATTCTTTTTAACAAGAGGGACGTAATCGATATCGTTTGACTCAGAATCCGACCGATACACGTTTCATCTTAGACAAGTTCGGTAAATGAATCGAAAATTGCGACAGATTTCCATTGCAAAGATAGATACATTTCTTTCATTTTGCTAAGCATATCTGGAAAATATGCAGTTAGAATTATTCACAATCTTCATTAGTTAAAAATTTTGACAGTTTAGAGTTATGGTTCTTCTGATATCACCTCTGCAGTTACAACAATCGTGTAAATGCTCTTCATAGACAACCATCTTACTTCGGTATGTATAGTAGGAAGAACGGATGCTGGCATCCAATAACTTCATGCATAAGCTTAAAAAGTTTGCTTATAAGAGTTCATGATTTTATATAGTTTATTATTTTAATGGCTGCATTTAACCTTTTCATAAGTTCAGAAGGCATTTTCGCGGGGATAGCGTGTATCTATAAAGAACGCAATAGATGGTGCTACGGTGATTTATCATCTTTAATTTTTGCAATGGCATTTTGACCCATCATTGCTTTCACATCATCAGTGCATTCATGTTCATGTGTGTTTTCCTATGCATTAATCAAAAAATATTTCTTTCCTTAGTGCATTGGGTTTGTAGTGATGTACAAAAAATATTATCCTGATAGCTTTGTGAAACCTCTTACAGACTGGCATTAATAAGGCGCTTAATTTTAATCAAGTTAATGCTCTCAAACACCGGAATAATAGAAAGGTCAAGTTAAGTGCCGGGTACCCGTTTCAAAAAAGTCAGTTAAGACCCTTAACTTCCCTGGTCTGAACGGGATATTAGTATATGTAATTGAAAAATACTAACAAAACTGCTAATCCAGTGATGACAGTCGATTCATTCATTTGTAGTCCAAATTTTGTACACCTGAAGAGGCTGCTAAGTGTTCTTTTACATCACCGTCACCTGTTATAGAGTTAATTAAAAAAAATATATCTATTTGACAAGGAAATATTGACACTAAATTAACAACTTTTTCATAAAGCAAATTCATGACAATATCAATTTTACGAGGTTTATTAAGAGTCTTTGCCATTATTTGATCTTCACACACTCAAGCGACTCGTTAAAATATCAGGTAAGCGCCATGGGGTCATAAACACCGACTTAATGGGGGCGATGGGGTCTAACAAGGAAAAATTCTATCACTAATTATAGAACATTATTTTTGTCTTAATTAATCTCAGTGATTAAATAGGACAAAAGGAAAAATTTAATTAGTTGAAGATGAAATGTCCTGGACATTTCATATTTGTTTTAACAAGTGTTGTGATATTTTCTTTTGAAGCATGCAAAGATTACTTTGCCCTTCATATTGAAAAAAATCATCCGGTTTGTCTTTCAAATCAGACTAATTTCTTTCGGAATGAGGACATAGTTGAGCATGAAACGTAGAGTCATTGGATAACACTTCACCTCAAGTCACACTGAGAGGAGAAGTTGGGAAATTCAAATATCCAAATTTCCCTTCAGAATACAATTTCTGGCTTTCTTACAGTAAATGTACATTTGTTTCTCCATTTACCGCATTTTCATCGGAAAACATAAAAATAGAGCATAAAATTAATATTTGCACCGGAAATTTTCTAAAGAAAATACAATTTAGTTAATTAAGAGAGTTAAAATTGTTGAAGATAGTTATCATCAATGTATAAATATTTTTGTAACAAATACATCTGTTCCCATTTTTGAAAAAAGCCCTTAAAACTCGTTTCTTTAAATGTGTTGGTTTCGTTCAAATTTTCATTATTTTCCCTAAAGCGCAGCGGAGCCTTTAGGGCTCCGGGTGAACTTTCTAGGGCTCCGCGGAGCACAGTTTGGCAACCTCTGCCATAAATCATATAACTGGAGTTACTGCTGGTCAGGCAAGTACACACCAGCTACATCTGCTAAATCTCTATTTATACTGACAAAAACATTGTAGTCACAGTTAATTTAATAACATTAGCATATTTTGAGAAAAGGTTATGGTTACAATTAAATAATTCAACTCCTTAATAAACAAGTTTAACAAGCAAACATTAACCCTAGCATTTGGTTACCTACCATTACTGAAAAACTGTTGACATGGCATTAAGTATGCCAGCTTGGTGTGTGAAGTTACTTCCTTCATAAAAAAGGGAACTATGAAGATATCTTTTACATTAGAGTGAAAAAGTCCTTTAGGTGTAAAAGGGTAATACATATACATAATTAAATATTGCATATGAGGACCCCAAAAGCCAAGGGGTATAAGTAATAATTTGAACTAAGTGCACAGATGACCTGGAAATATGCTTTTTTTCTTTTCAGGTAAAGAAATATAGGTGATTTTCTAATTATGTGTTGTGTTTTAGAGATCAACCACTTTTGCCGATTAATGATTAATATTGATTAATTATAAATTTAAAGAAAATTGTACTCTACTTTTTTCAAGAGTTCAAAGACCACTGTGAAATAAGCAGAAGTTTCCTATTTCAATTCAGTCAATTATTATTGATGTTCAACTTTAATGTCAATTATCTTTGAACTCAATTTACTCCAAATCGAAATTTTGTCACTTGTACCCCTTGGCTTCTGATGTCCTCATATATGTGAGTAATGGTTTATTTACATTTTATACTAGTCAGCAAAGTTTAACTTTTAAACTCTTTTCTCAAACGTAAATTAAGCTTTAAAAAGGAACAAGTGAACTTTTAATAATTATCTAAATATTGGGAGGATGAGCGAAAAAGGTGGGGAGAAATCTTATTGGGATTTAATTAAACTTAACCTTTAAATGCCTGACTTTTCAAAAATCATTTTAAAAATGTTTTTCGGTTTTCTTTTTTAAAATAAATTATGGGAAAAATAATTTTAAAAATAATTTTGTTTTAAGTATGGTTTACGGCTAAAAAACTGTTTGTTACTAATCGACAATACTGGTGTTTAATTGAAAAAATAATTTTCCTTGATAAAATTCTATAATATTAAACACACAAGAATTTTGAGAACTATGATAAGAAATAAATTTTACTTGCTTACTGCAGAACAGAGTATTTCGCAAGCTTCCAAACAAAACAAAAAGAGCATGTATCAACAATTGAAAAAATAAATCTATCTTTATTCTTAAACAGCACAAGTGTTGCCGTCTAAATGTTGAAAATCGATTTAATAATATTTTCAGAGTGTATTTTATCGGCAACATTAGGCATTATAGCTCCAATATTGTTCTATTAGTATTTATAAGCCTAAATTGGGTATGTTGCCGAAAGGCAACACTCGGCATTTAAGGGTTAAAGCAAGGTTTTATTGAAAGTGCCAACATTTTGAAAGCGGCAGAGTTTCTACCTGCACACCTCGCACAATATGCTAAAAATGATCCTCTTCACTGCAGCACCAAAAGGCAGATAACTTTTGAACCAATACAAATTTCAAAATAACTGCTTTACCACAAAGTTTTTGAGAGTTTAAGGAGTGAAAATAGGAAAAAATTGTCTTAAATAAGTTATGTTGCTAATGTTATGTATAAACAGTGTAGTATGTAATATGTACTTATCCACATCTATAACATGCACTACCTACAGATTTTTTGTGTATTTATACATATTATTAATTATAATATTATATAATATTGTAAAACAGTTAAATTATCTAAGCATTATCACAATATTAACTGGAAGACTGTACACAGCATAGGCACACAATCAAATACACAAGTCAAGTCGAATCGCACTGTGAGTCGAGTGTTGTGAACTGGATGAGGTTCGTCCTTGATGGGTCTGATTCCTCCCTTTGTTGTTTCCAACCCTCCTCGTACCCCTCTCCTATCTTTTTTTATATTGTAAACGGGTGACAAATCCCTACCTATATGAAAAGAGGTGCAATTCACTTGTCCTTTGGAAACAGCTGTTGCTGGGAGCTTAGCGCACAATTTTTGTCACCCCAATATACCACACCAATTATCTCGTAAACTAAGAATTCTAGAGAAAAATATGATAGGACCTTTTTTGTAGAGAATATCTTTATTTCTGGTAAGAGCAATTTTTTCTGCAGGACCTATAGATTACAAGATATTAACAAAAGAAATACCTTCTTTTACTTCCCCCCCCCCCTCCACTCACTCTTTATCCATCAGAACTTTTAGTATGTTCATCAGTAGACCCTCCCGAAGCAAGGTTTCAAAACTTCGGAAATTATGTCCCAAGATCTGCCTAACTTGACTGGACTTTACTGACATAAGTTAACATAAGTTTCAATATTTCAGCATAATATTTGATATTTGTAATGAAGATTCCCCCTATATTAAAAGCACTATTTTTTTTTTCTCTAAATATATTTAGTCTTCAACATACCTATTTAAAATTCTTTAAACTTATTTATTATTCATGATTAGTGAACAGGGGTGGGGAAATGCATCATTTTACTCTCCACTGGCGAGTGAATTTTCTGACAGGGTGAGGGAATTTTTAGGTAGTCTTTGAAAACTGCAAACAACAGAGATATGCAAAAACTTTTTTTTTTTAGTAGTTAGCAATATTTTTCAACTTTCTTAATTACTGTGATGTAAACATGGTACTAAGTTCTGTTTTACACTAAACTTTTATCTCTTGTTTATATTAATTTTACAGGGAAAAAAATATGAAAATGCATTATAGAAATAGTAACCAACTATTTTTGAGTTGCATGAGTTATGTCCATAAAAATTTTCAACTGTGCCATGCCTTTTACTGGCTCGTGAAACAAATCCTTGGCTGGTAAGATTTTCTAGAAATTCCTTACCCCTGTTTATGAAAATACTATATATTAAATTACAGTAAATAAGGCAGTTGAAGAGATTGCCTTTTCAAACATATTTTATATCATAATAAAAACAATTTAATTAAATGAGTGTGAGGTGCATCAATGCAATATAAAAATGAATCGCTGAAATTTGTATTAATTAAATAAGTCTTCTAATTGAGATCTAAATTTATCCGAGTCAAAAAGTAAATAAATAAAAGTAGCTTTTAAAAATGCTTCCATGCTATAAAAGCTTGTTTCATAATTGACAATTAGAAATATTTGTTATGGTACTATAAATTTTTTGCTTCCAGTAGACGTCGTTAGGAAGTATATTGTAAGCTATTGGAAGTAGATTGTAAGTCATTTTTGTGGCTCCGGCGGGACATTATAGCGTTCCGGGGGAGAAATTGCACTTTTTGACCATTGAAAACACAAAATCTCAAATCTTCTGGGGGGGGGGGGGGGAGGGAATGTTCACCCCCTGAATTCAACACTGCTTTCAGCTATTCATTAAATGCTCTTCAAATATTTTACAAAAGTGTATTAATATTTTGAAATATGTTTTTCACTTTTGTTTACATTTATTCATTACATTACAGTTTGAATTCAGTATACTCTGTTAAAAATATCGCAAAAAATTACTTCTGTTTTTCAAGGCTATCTATTTTTGGACCAATGAGAACGCTTCATAGTGTTCAGTAAATATAGCTGCATTCTGTGTTTGTTGGTGCCATCTATCGTTTATTAAAATAAAAAAAAAGAAAATTTCTTTAGAACAAGTTCTTTGAATTCTGAAGTCATTGGGCAAAAAAATGAATTATAGGAATATATAATGCCGTGTACTATATATATATATATATATATATATATATATATATACCAGTGGCGTGGCGTCCGGTCATCGCTGGATGCGGCGATGACCAAGCAATATTTTAAAACTCTTAATAAGCTTTTAAAACTCTACGATCCAGTTTTAGCGGAACATTTGGAGTTCATGTATAAGTGAAGGTAAGATTTAAAGTTTCTTTTTTGAACATTCAACCATTGAAATTTAGAGTTAATAATTTTTCACCACAAACTTAAATAATTGCGATGACCACCGAAAATTTTCACGCGACGCCACTGATATATATATATGTGTGTGTGTGTATTTTGTGGGGTAAACAAATTTGTAATTTTATAAAAGAATTTGAGAAAAAAAATCTGTTAATGCAATTAATAGTTGCAATTTACTTGTGTGATAAAAGATTTATTACAGGTTTCTTTATGTATGTTTTAAAAAAATGAGGATTTAATCTGAGATAAACTTTTTAAAATTTAAGTTATATAAATATTATTTTGGCGCCAGCTATCAACAATTAATAAAAACAAATAAACTTTCTGTTGAAAATTGTGTATTATTCTGCATGTTATTCTTTGGAGTGGTATCACGAGTGAATGTTTACTGTTTTGATTTGATTTTTCAATCTTATAACATGTGTTTTTTTTTTTACTGTCAGTTAACAAATTTATTTGAAATTGCACTCTTACAATTTTTTTTTTTTTTTTTTTTTAAGAAATTGTAGCTTATTGATTTTTTTAAATGCAATCAACAAAGACGAAAGTAAATTGACACTATCTTTTAAAATAGCATTATTGTTACTAATTTGCATGTTTTTGTGAAATAGTTCTTGAAATTTTGTGAGTGAAGTTCATTTGCATATTCTATATCATTATTTTACCAATTCAGTTAATAATTTTCTTGCAAATTAAGTTTCAATGAAAACTGTGCTGTTTTTATAACTATTTTACCCCACCTGACCCTATTAGTCAGATAAGATAAAATTTATTCTGTCATAATTCTTTTTAGAATACAATGTCTAGAATACTATATCATTCTTTTGAAAATGCAAACATGTCATTCTGACGGGCTATCTTCTAGTTTTAAAATAATAATTATGACATTTAGCTGTGTTTCACTGCATGACTTTATTTTTCAATATTTTAACTTTTATTTATATTAATTCTTTTTTCCCCTTAAATATGATCAATAATTATTTATCTCTATATTGTATTTTAAATCTAGATCCTGTATCACAACCATCAAATTATAATACATATAATCAGAGTTATCAAAATACAAATTATCAAAATATGCCAGTGCCTATGCCACAGTCGGTAAATTATAGCCAGCCTCCACCACCAGTTCACTTGTATACACAGTCTTATCCACCACAGCCAGCTAATCCAGTATCTTCAAGCATGGCACATACTCAATTTTCTCCTTCACTTACTAATGTAAGAATGGAAACATCCCCTCAGGTATATATTTGTTTTTTTATCCAGTTCCTTCAAATTAAGTTACCAATCTTCAAAGAATTGTATATGTTTGGATAATTTCTTTATTGAAAAGTATTCTCTTCCAGCCAACACACCCCAAACGTTAACTGTTAATAATCTTATGTTTTTTTATTACTTATAGAACATATTTTCTTAAATTTGTGATTATTTCGTATTTTATTGAAATTTTAACTTGAAATAAATAAATTAATATGAGTATTAGAACATGTTAGGTGTTATTATTAGTACTTCTATAGTATGTAATTTAGTTTAAAATATATAGAAAAGTACAAGAGAAATAAATACTGAACTTTACATATACCTTTCATTTCTTTTCATATTGTTTGTCTTTGAACTCATAAGAATATGCAGTTGACTAACTTAATTTTTTTGCCAGTCTCACTTATGAAAGTTTCAATATTTCCCCCCCCCCCCTCTACAAACTTTTTATATAATTTGGTTTTAACTTGTAGTAGTTTTTGTTTCATGATAAATAAAAATATATGTATTATCTGTAATTTGTACTTTTAAAATGTTTTATCTATGTTAGAATCAGTCCCATTTAATTTTCTCTCTTCACAAATTATAAGTCTCTTTGTTTTAAGTCATCTCATTTTATAATATAGTCTTTGTTACAGATCCATTAAAAATATTTTCTTTGTCATAATTGAAAGTATAGTAAAATTTTGATAAGTCTTCACTCAACAAACCAAGTAATTTGACTTAATGGGAATGATCAGTTTTGGACCTTTAAAAAAAATACTTTTTGCTTTTCATATTTGTTAAACGTATACCATTCAGAAGTCTACAAAGCAGTCTGCATAAAAATATTCAAATTAAAACCAGGTAAATTTTAAATTGAAAATGTGCATTTGAACACAGATCCAGATCCCTATTGATTTTGAGTTTTGCCAGGGTTTCTCTCAAAAATGTGTTTTGGTACTTGCATACAATGTTTAAAAAAAAAAAAAAAAAAAAAAAAAAGTTTCCAGGCAGACAATTTCTTTTGCACAGATTAGTATAAAATATTTGTCACAAAATTTATTTGTTGTGATTAGAATGTGTTTTTAATGACGTATGGTGAAGTATATTTGTGATTCACTCATTTTAATATCTCAAAAATCACATTTTTTAGTAGTGTTATTTCATGAGTAACTGGGCAACATTTGGTTGTACACATTTTTCTTCTCTGGTTGCATTTAAATATGGCATTCATTATCTTTCATTTCTGATCCTTTACGGTCTATATTTGTTCATTATTACTCAAAAACTATCAAGGGATTCACAGACCAAGCTAATGCCTGGATCAGGTGTAGAGCCCTAAGGGCAAGTAGTAGGTAAGAAATTGTACTCTTCTCTTGATAGTGAATAGAGAGGGGGAGGGGGATAAAACTAACTGCTTCAAAGTTGACAAATATTGGAATATCAGACGATAGGCAACCTCAGGAATCTCTTATGAGACACAAAGGGAATATTTCAAATAGTAGAATCTAGTTGTCTATGTGTACCAAACTTGTAGTCTAAGATAAATATTAATACAACTTTTTGGTTTAAAGTTTACCTATGTTATTGAATAGAAGGATAATTTGTATTTTTTAACACAGTTTAAAGAGTCTTTTAAGGGATTATTAAGATCTCTCATCATTCAACTTTGGCTAAATCTTTTATGGAACTATTTTTAAAGTAAGTGTTCATATCCTTTCGCATTAATATGGTGCATAATGGTCCTTACAAGTACGTACTTATAGGAGCTTATATTTGAAAATAGGTTTGTAGCGTTCTTATCAGTGCTTATTTTGGGTATCTATTGCAGAAAAAGAGTTCAGAGATAAAAAGTTTTGTCAATCTGTTGGGCAAAAATTGTGAAATTCGTCAAGCAATTAAGTAAAATAAATCTGTGATTTCGTCAAACAATTGTAGAAAAAGATCACAGATTTTGAAAAATGATCATCAGGGAAAAATCTGTATTTATCAAAAGATCACATGAAAAAATATAGAATTTCATCAGTTGTTCACTGAAAAAAATCGCAAATTTTGTCAAAAATTTCTAAATTTGTCGAACTTTCAAGCAAAAAATAAATTGCGAATTAAATCAACTGGTCATGGAAAACATTGTGAATTTTGTCAACTTTTCACGTGGGTTGTGATGTAGTAATCACATTTAATTGTAATGAGGCATTCATATTTTCGCCCCTTGTAATGTTTTCTTTTCAGCTCAACATATTGTTCAAATCGCTATTGTTTCTTTTTTTACCGAAGATAACTGATAGCTTTTCCCCCTCTCCTATGATCTATTTTTAAACCAGTACGTATTGCAGGGAAGTGATGTCCGGCTGCGTAATGAAAAGGATGTTTCTTTGCTCCACGAATTAAAAGTACTCCCTCTCTCTCTCTCTTCAGAAAGTTTTAGTTTGTCTTTCTTTTTTTAATATGTGCTGCTTATAATACGTAATTTTAATTTAACTATTAGATTTAAAATTAATTTTGGATGTGCTAATGTAAATGCCGTTTACATGGTATATATACCAAGTGCAGCTAGTTTTTTAACAGATTTTAACCAACTTTCATAGTGTGTTTTTTTGACAATTTGTCTTTTTGAGAATTCGAGCAGAGGGCCTGATTCAAAGGAAGTGGCAATCACGGATCTAGAACTACGATGTTCTTCAACAGCGAATTCGCAATCCATAAAAGTTTCTTCGATCACCAGCATTTTATTTTATGCATTTCTGGACATTTTATTATCAAGGCATTCTTTAAGGAATAATTTTAACTAGCATCAACCAGCGTTCATTAACGTCATGAAATTACTTTAAAGTTTATTGCTCTACGTGGAACGTTTTCTATGATGTACGGTGACCAACTAATTCTCTGCTATACCTTCCCACCTCTCCATGTGATTAATAAAGTTAGATTTATTGCATGTACTTGTCTTCCTTGAGCAAGCCTCTGTGTCATCAGTTTTCTCCTTAAAGTAAGATTATTCTTAATTTACTTTTACTACAACAAAAGTAATTTATTATCAGCAATTTATTATTCTATGGCACTTAAGATAATTTCTACAGCACATGGGTGGGGAGGAGAATCGCTATTTTTGTCAAAAGATCACAGAAATTGGTAATTTCATCAAACTATCAAGGAAAAAATAGAAAATATCGTAAATCAGTTACTGACAGTGTTAGTCATTTTTTAATTAAAAAAAAAAAAAAAAATCAAAACAATCGTATTTTTTAAAACCTTACACAATATTATTTTATGACTTTTCTTTTAATTTATTAAATAAAAGTTACACACACACACGCATGCTATAAGTATTACCAATATATATTATTATTATTGCACAATTTACACAAATGAGTAAAAGATAACAATTTAGGCTATCAGAATATTTTACACACAAAATCCATGAAAAACTACAAATCAGATGTCAAAAATCAATTTAACATTGAGTATTTTAGTTAAAATAAAAATAACTCCAGCACATAAAAATTGTAAACAATTTTGGAAGCAAATTAAGATGTTAACTTTTTTTTTGTTAAAGTGCTGGTACAGAAAAACAAGTTTAACAGCTTTATCAGTTCCTAAGTGGTTCCTAGTTTTCGAATGTACCAAGCCAAAAGCAGAAAACAATCATTCTACAGAAGCAGATGAAGCTATTGCAGTAAAAAGCTGGTTGATTCTATGTTTCTTAGTATCATTTTTTTCAATAACTGTAACACAGGCCTTTGTCTGTTCTAAGGACCGAGTTCTTTGACTATATTGGATTGAAACTTAATGGAATGATTCAGAATTTGCTTCAAACTTTAATATAATAGGCATGACCGAAGTAGAGTATTTCTCTTTAGTAATCAATAAACTGACATTTTCTCAAAGATTCTTAATTTCTCTTCTGCAAAAAAAAAAAAAAAAAAAAAAAAATCTTTTCCAAAAGATAAAATAAAAAACGTGTTGGAGTTTGTAACAACCACTGAAAGCTTTTGCACATGTAGTCGAACCTCCATATATCGAAGTAGCAAATTTCTGGAAAAAAAATAGATATATAGAAATTCTGATATGTAGAAGCAATCTTAGTTTTATAATAATTACTCCTAAAAAATTAAAGTTAAAGCTAATTTTTGTACTATATGGAACTCCATTTCTGATTCATATGCTGCATTAAATGAAAGTTAATAATGGAAAAAATGAATTAGTATGAAAGGTTTATTGAGTACTACATACCTTTTTATATAAAAGCAAAAATCCAGACAGTGGTTACAATGGTCACAGTTACATTCTGTTAAAAAAAACTGTGAATATCTTGCTCAACAGCCAGTTTTGCAGAAAATTCATCAAAGAAATGTTCGCATTTATTCAGTTCACTAAAAACTGTTGTTTAAACAAGCTTTAAATCCATTTTTTGTCTCATTGCCTCATTAAAGTCTTACCATGTATCTTCTAATATCTGTTATTCTATTTTTATTTAATCATTAAATGATACTTTATTCAAATATCTCTTAAAGTAAAACTTACCTTTTTAATCAGGTTCCGTTTTTATTTGAACTTGGTTTCATCTGTTCTTTAACTTAAATAACGAACTGCCATTTACGATAGACTCCCAAGACGATCCTATCTCTGTAAACAATTTTTGTCATGACGTTGTACACAGATACGCTCATAGATGGCATTGTGATCATGCCATTTTCGTCGCGGATTGCGTCACTCTCGTCATCCCTTTTCTGCAATGGATTATTCCCGATTGTTCTAGAATGAGGGCGTTGTCATAGCACGTGTATGATCATTGATAGTATAAATAGCTAGAGATTTCATTCAGTCTTCGCTTGTTTTAAAGGGTTTTAACCCGAACCTCTCATGAAAGGGGAAAGTATCCAATGCTTTCCTCAAATGTTTTTAATTAAAGTAATAATATCATTTCAAAAACATATTTAAAGTTCGTTATGAAGTTCTTATGGTAAATATATTTTCTCAGTTTTGAAACTAATTAGTGATGTTATTGAAAATCTCACTTAAAGTAATAGTTAAGCCTTTTTCATCTTATGCCGTAGTATCTGGATGTTAATGGTATTAAAAATGATTCATCTTTATTTACATCTGTTTGATCATCCTTTTATTTGAAAAGAACTTTGCTTTTGAATCAATAAATGCTGGATTTTATATCTTTGTCATCTTTTCAAGAAAACAGACATTTTATTTTTCACAGTGCTTTTCATTTACATTGGCTTATATCGGCAAACATCATAATAGCTCTTCCACCTGCTTTTAATCAAACCTGCTAATGTGTTAACTGGTGTTAAGTGTTATATGGGTTAGCATAAAATACGCTACCTATATTTCATCAAAAACTTAATCAGGAACATTTTCCTCAAATTGAAGTCCACAACATATTATTTCAAACACCTCTCGCATTTCTGTTTTCGATGGCTTGAAAATGTTTTCAGATTCATTTTACTTCCTCTGGTTCTTCGATTTCTTTTTCAGATTCATGAAATGAATTCAGAATGTCTTCATCTATAGGATAATCAGCAACAATTAACTTATCATCGACTGTCAGAAATTCGGTATGAAGAATACCGTCTGTAATGTGACCTTTTCTCAAGACTGTTGGATTTGCAGTAACACGTCCTGTTCTTTGATTTCCGGTAATATACTGAACTCAGCTTTTGCGAAAGTTTTTTTTTTTTTTTTTAGATTAAGAAACGTCATTTTCCCAAACTTTGGCTAATTCTGCCACACATCCTCAGATCAATCACTTTATGTAAAGGTTTTTCATTTTCAAATGTCCAGATAAGATGTCGGAGAATGTGTTTTCTGTAATGAAGTTTCAGGTTTTTTTATTACACCCTGGACCATTGGTTGCAATGTTGAAGTGGTGTTCGGGGGTTGAAAAGGCAAATCAACATTTGATAATTTTGAAGACTCATTAGGATAGGCCAGGCAATTGTCTACAACTAAAGCAATTTTTCTATTTTGATCACTCATTTTCTATTCAATTTCAAAATCCACTTTTCAAAATTTCACCTGTCATTCATAAGTTTCTATTAGAACAAATGTCAACCTCTAAAGACGTCACATTTTTTAATACTCTAGGGTTCTTACTTTTACCTACTACCAATAATCTAAGTTTTTCTTTGCCACTCGTATTAGTGCCTACTCGTATTAGTACTGTTATATTCTATCCTTGCTGTTCTTGCCTCCATGACAATCATCGTTTTTGAAAGTTAGTTTTCTTGGGTAAACATTTATAAAAGAGTTCCATTGCATCAGCATTAAAAATATCATCATGCTGATAATCTTTTAGAATTTTTTTTCAAATTATTACTTTTCCATTCATCACAGACTGCTTCAGATACACTTTTACATTCTTCGAAAATAACTTTTTCCCTGATTTTGCCTTTTTTAACATTTGTCCAACCACCCGGAACTTGCTTATTCATCATCATCACATCTAAAATGTTTAATATACTCCAATGCCTTCTGTTTAGAGGACCAGAGATCTGCAAGTTTTGGTCTTGAACGCTCTTTATCCTTTTTAAACGGCCTCGTCCACTGTATCGTAAGTGCATGTTTTCGAACGTTTTCCATTGGGTTCAATATTTTCGTAGGATTTCATTATGGCATTCCGATTTTTATATTAGTCAACACTGTGCTTGTGGGAATACCAAAATCTTTTTGTATTCTGCTATCTGCATTCTTCAGCAATTCAACATTATCCAGAACACTAAGGGATTTTCTTTTTGCCATTGTGATATTGAGAGAAAAAGTAAGAGTTCAAAACGAATTTATAAAACACTGCTTAAATTTTCACTGAAACTAAGCAGATTTAGGAGTAAGAAACAACCATCAGACAAAAGGGATAGCTAAAAAATGGTTTCACTTCAGGACAGGTCACAATCAAAATTTGAAAATAAGTTGGGGGAACAACAACCTGTTTGTCCAGTCCTCAGCCCCAGCTCACATATCTGGTTCGTAGTGACCTTCACTAAACTTCCTTTATCCCCTGACTTTCATTTTTTGTGAGACAACAGGCAAGCGGTCTAAAGTGGAATAAAATCTCTTAATATGTCTTCAAAAAAGTTTCGATATATAGAGGTTTTTTCGATATACAGAAAGTTTTCCTATGTAATGAACATGGAGATTTGCTAAAAGTTCTATATATAGAAAATTTTGATATGTGGAACTTCGATATATGGAGGTTCGATTGTACGTCATTGACTGTTATTTTTTTCTCAAGATCTTTCCATAAATGCAATGTATTACTTATTAAACATTCTTTTTTTTTGCATGAGATAAGCAGTTACTGAAATTGGATTCAGACGTTAAAGTAAATAATCAGTATTTCGCTTGATTCCAAAATTTGAGTCTTACTATACAGAGCTGTTTCAATAACACTGTGATTTTCTTTGCATACATTTAGTAAGATAGCTCAGTTTTTCATATATGAAGATAAGCAATTGATTATTGTATTCCACTGCACTTCTTGAGGCAAGATTAATTGGGGCTCCTCCAGCTTCTTTATATTTTGCTCCAGCCAAATGATTATTTTGAAAATATTTCATAACATAAACTATGGAGCCCAACTCGTACACTTATACATATCTTTACTTTCTGAAGTTCACAATCCCCTTTGCCACAAATTCCATTTACATTGATACTTCATTACGATATTGGCACAATCCGAATAGCAGCGTTTGAACTCTTGCCAACAGGTAGCACACCATAGTTTCCCCACTCATGATTTTGTTTCACTTTTATAGACTGTGATGCAATATGCACACATCCAGTCATGCATGATAGAGAAGGATCATTAACATCTGGTTTATGAATCAGCCTACCATGCATTGCATACTATAAAAGAGTAATTCCCCTCATGAATCACTGTCTGCTTAGTGTGGTACAGAGTTTCATTTAAACTTTAAAGATGTTTAGTTTATCAAGTGCAGGCATCTATTTAATGATCTCATAGTTTATATGAGCCAGTTATTTTAGCTCTGAAAGATTGGTACAGTAAACTCGCAACTATCCGTCCTAAAAAAAAAAATGAGAAAGAAGAAAAAGAGGAGGAGGATGGCAGGACAAATCTCGTCCCACGTTCAGAAGAGTTCAAGACGATTGAGGCAGCACTGCAGTACATTAGTCAGCAGGAGGAAACGATGCCAGCTGATATCATTGTGTCTGTAAATGGAAGGACATTGCATCACGGAACAGGGCTAGGCCCTGTTCAAATGCTTGTTTTGTCATCATTCAACAGTTTTCCAGGAACAGTATTCATTTTTACCCTTCTGTGGTTTATTCACAAAAAGATGGGGACATTCAACAATGGGTCAGGGGGTAAAAAGATTAGATCAACCTCAAGGAAAACCTCCCCTTTTGCGGGATGTTCAACACTTTCCGTGTAAAGCCATTAAAGATGAAAAATGCCACGTGACCACAATAAAGAGCCACCTGACCAGAACAAAGAGAGTGCAAGTAGAATGATACATCTAACAGGGAGAAGCAGTCATATATCAAAGACTTTTTAAAAAACTAAACTGTAAGTTTTGACTCTTTTATCTTATGCTTAAATTTTCATATTTGTGCAATCATTTATTAATAATAAACAGTAAAAAAGGTTTACTCATTTTCTAACGAATTAGGCTTATGTTTTATGTTAATGATTTGCTTATTTTGAAATGGTATGTATTGTATATATAACATTTATCTTAAAGTGTGTAACACGTGTTTTTAATATCATAGCGGAGGGGTTAAGAAATGAGTAAATATTTTTATAGAACTCCGGCCTATCCGGCTTTTTTGTTATCCGGCCTACCCTTCCACCACATTAGGCCGGATAGTCGAGAGTTTACTGTATTTTTTGTTCAAGTGTGTTTATTAAATGGGTTCTGTTTTACTACTTTATTATTTTTTTTTATGTACTTACTTCGACTTCATAAGTTAACATTCTTGGAACTCTTTGTATCACTGCATTGCATATCTGCAACATATTCAAAAATCAATGTTACTTATATTGTGAAATTTAGAAGACGATTTTATTTATAACTGCCATCTTCCAACACAACAGTTAATATAAATTGTTCATAGAATTCTCAACAGACAGCGATACTGAGTTAATTTTTCATGTCAAAAATTTATTTATCATTTGAGCAGTTTAACATCATTATTGATAAAATGAACTTCGTAAATTTTGTCAAAATGAAAAGGCTGGAAATGCCCAGAAATAGATTTTTTACAAAGGTAAGTTCGTATACTTTAAGATTTTGTATTAGAAAATTAACAATATTATGAGAAGTAGGTAATTTTTTTGTTGATTATAGATGTGCAAACAGTATGTTTTAGCCAATATATATATATATTTTTAATTACTTTTAACATGCTTAAATATTTTGCAAATCAGAGTTGTTTTGTCACAGTGTTAATTATGTTATTGATAGGGGGACCTGGAGTAAAATGGGTAGCCGGGATAAAATGGATATATTTTATATTTTTTTATTATTATTTTACCAGACAAATTTTTGAAAAATTTAAAGTATGAATGAAATGCTCACATATCTGGCAATATTTACACTTGGTAAAAACAAACTTGCAATATATATGCTGGGCTTGGCAGCCATTTTGTTTTTCAGAAGATAGAACAAAGTGTTTTTAGTGGATGATAAACTTCTTTCCAAAAAAATATACAGGAAGAATTTAAAAAATAAACTGTTTGGATTTTAAAGAAGGATTTTTCTAATAGAAAACTCAAAAAATGAGTAAATTTATTTACTTAAAAAATTTTTATACCATTTTTTGTCACATGGGGTAAAATGGGTATAGGCCATTTTTTTGTGCGAGTTGAGATCAAGATATGAATGTATGAATATTTATCAAAATTGAAAGACCTTTGAGAGCAAATTTTATTAATCCTATGTTTAAAACTGATTGTGCTTTGTTATATGAAATTAGGCTATAAATTAGTTGCGAACATCAGTTATCCGCACTACATGTTGGAATGTAAACATTAAAAATTGCTGTTAACAGACAATTTCTCAAAAATCACGTGAAATCAAAGTATCGTATTTTCGGCCATAAATTAAATTAAAATACATGTGCTAACTATACTAAATTATTAAATTGGGTGGATTAAAAGAGGACAAACAGTAAAAAGAGTCGAAGCAATCCATGGAAGTTGAACCAGAGTGACTGCAGTGAATCCAATGATTGGTGACTGAGTTCTTGTGAAATTCAGTGTAAAGAAGTCTGTTAAAGAATTCACAGGTCTTATTATTGATATCCCTGATGAAGATGAATACACTGTGAAGTTTAAAACAACGTCATCTGCCAAATTATTTTATGTCTTCCCTGAGAAAGACGACATTGCTGATGTGCAGGCATCCTGAATTGTCAAGAAGTCTATCTCAACCAAGCTGCACTATTCGTTGCCAGTATACATTTTGTACATAAATTTTCATTCAGTTATAGCTAGTTAACTTTATAAATTGCTTTTGATTAAAAATATTTTTCAGTTAACTTAATTTCTCATTTTTTCCTACAGATACTCACGCTGATATCTTGATGATGATTTTGAACTGCATTAAATTAAAAAGAACTTTTAAAATGAAACACTGTTAGAAACATGATTCAGAGCATGGAAGTAAATTGATGTAGTGAAAAGATGTAGTGAATTGATGTAGTGTCAGGAGCAGTTTGGGGTGGGAGGAGTGTAGGATAGGATTTTTCGGTACTTGCATCTTATTTCTACTAGTTTCATAAGTGTTTTTATTTGTCAAGAAAAAAATGTAAACAAACTGAAAGTGGTGTGTTTTTGCCCTCCCTCCTTGCTCCAGTTTATATATTATATGACTCAGAGGATGAAGGTACAAAACTTTTAAATGGTTTACACATTAATTATAATGTAATTAAACTTTACCCAGCATATACCCGTTTTACCTTGGCGCATACCCATTTTACCCTGAACCACGGGGTAAAATAGGTATACACCGGGGTAAAATAGGTATAGTCTTTTACACAAAAATTAAAACAAAAAGGAAACAAAAATTATGTTTAATTTAGACCTAAGATACATAATGTAAAAAATATTGAACAAAAACATGATTATATTTCATAACATTTCTGCTATGAAACATTAAAATTAAAAAAAGCTGTTTTTTATACCCATTTTACCCCAGGTGACCCTAGTCAGTAAAGGTGTTTATGCAAAAAAACACTTATACAGTATCAGTTTAATGAATGAAAAGTACATTAGTGTTTAATTATATTATGAAGTAACTGTATATTTTGCTAACAAATTGTGTGTTATAAGAAGCCTTTTTGTTACTGATATACCAGTTTTACTTTAATCCCCTGTTGTTTTATATTTCGTTGCCATTTCTATTTACTCATATGTTTTTTATAGGTTTTATGTTACTTATGTACAAATTATAACTGTTCAGTTACTTTGCATCTATTTTGTCACTCTGCCAATATGCTCTCATATTCCAGCTACTCTGCTTCAATATTAGAATGTTTCAGAAATCTGTATTTTAAATTATGCACCTGTTGATCATCAATTTTTCAACAAAATTGCTCCGAATAGTGCCCAAGTATGAATAAGACTTAATTCTATTAATTTCATGATTTATTTATTTTTATTTTTTTGCCCTTTTTGACAGAATTCGTGATTTTTTTTCTGTGATCGTTTACGTTTGATTCACGATATTCTTCCACGGGTGATTGACAAAATTCACAATTTGTGTTTTTTTCAAAACCATTTGATAAAATTCTCGATTTTTTGTTAGATTGTTATGCAAAATTTGCGATATTTTTCTATGGTCATTTGAGGAAATTTGCAATTTTTTCAAAGATCAGTTAGCAAAATTCGCAATGTTTTTCCACTCCTGATTAATAAATTGATTTTGTGGAATTTTGCCAAAAAAAAAAAAAATAAATAAATAAAAAAAAAATAATAATAAATTAGACTTTCATGAAAATTAGAAAATATTCACGAAAGAATTGCATGTCTGTATAAGAAGTTAGGGGAAGGAATCCTTCACATTATTTTAAATCCTGCCAATCTAAGAAAACTTAACCACATTTTGATGGACTGTTGTAAAGTAGAAATTTGAAAGAGATCAGGATAAAAAAAAAAAAAAAAACTTCTTTCCTAAATCTACCTTACTTTTTGATGAAAATCACATTGAAGTTAACAAATATTTTGCTGGTATTAGCTAGGATCCTGCTTTTGTAGCTTGTAAAAAGCATGAAAATCTTAATATAGATTAAATGATGAACCATTTTAACCGTGTCCTCATTTTAGCCTTGCTTGTGTTAAATAAGTTCATCTGTAATTTTGGCATTTGTACAAGGAATAAGTTTTCCGTTTTGTAGTAGTCTTCTGTGTTTTTTTTTTTGTTTTTTTTCCCCTCCTTTACATACTGTAGGAAATTATTTGGAACTGAGATTTTGAAAAAAAAAAAAAAAATAAATAAATAAATGAGTAGTATTTAAAATAATAAAAAAGAAAAAAATCTATTGGTTTTTAGACATGACTCCAAGTCTCATACTTCTAACTTATGTTTTTAAATTTTTGCTTTTTCCTCTTTATATCACATTTTGAAGAAGAGTCTTTGAGTATGTAAAATATATTCATTGTTTTAAATTCTTAATTTCCCATTTTATATATATATATATATATATATATATATATGTTTAATAGAAATTTCTCTATCTAATATGATAATTGCGGTTGACTGGAAAACAGTATTGTTGAACTCGTAGTGAAATATATGAAGAAGATGAATGTAGCATGGAGTTGGCACATAGATGTACGAACATGAAGTAAAGGAAACTAGAGCAACAGCTTTGCCTATTTAATTGAACAGCTTACTCTTTATATACGATGATCATTCCTCATTAAAGATGATTGGCAGTCCAGTGGCTTTTGATAAAAGACAATGGGAATGAAAATTAGGATTTCTCCAGGAGACAAGTAACGAAAGCAATACTGTTCACAGGATTTTATTCAATGAGATAGGGCAACAGTTCTCACAATTCACGATGCAGTTCCATTAATAACTTCGATGTAGAAACATCTATTGACAATAGTAATCATTTGATTACATCAAAAAGGTAAAAGGATAAATTCTTTAGAACAAACTTCATTTTCTCAGGCACACAGCCAAGAGCAGTTTACAATTAAAAAAACTCAGCAAATCTGCTGGAGAATCGTGCGTAACTGCTTTTTATTCTCCAAGCATAGGAATACAATTTTGATGTAGTATGCGCTCTAAACCAATTAAGATGCAAAGAAATCACGCCATGAAAAGAGTACTGACAGAGTGGGTGGAGGGATAATAAACCAAAAAGGAACCCCAGAATAAAGCGCAGGAAGGAAACTCGGCTGGAATAAAAATAAAAATGGCTACCAAAGAACATTCTAAAATGCGAAAGATCAGAAATGGAACATTTAATTTAAGAATACCAAAAGCGTAATAATTAAGTGAATTAGACAAGTAAGACTTTAAATTAAAGGGAATTTAACAGAATTAATGATAGAGATTATTTAAGAATTTAGTGAATATAGATAAGTAATTTAGAATAGTACAGGAAAATCGTAGAGATAGATCTAATATTGTAACATATATATGTATGTATGTATATATATATATGTGTGTGTGTGTGTGTGTGTGTGTGTTAAATAAGCTTCAATCCACAATTTAAATTGTATTTTTTTCTTTTCTTCACAACCAAAAATTTTTACTAGTGGAGGCAATTTGTAAAAGCACCCTATGGTTTCTCAACTTAATGACTTATCTAGTCTAGCACTGTAATTGTGATGGTTGAGTGAAGGTATTCTCAATACAGCCTATGAAAGATAGATCGGATAAAAAAATTTGAATTATCTAGGCAAAAGTTAGTTTTACTGTGTTTACAATAAAACATATCCCCCCCCCCTTTTTTTTTATGAATTATTGATTCACTTTGAAGTTATGCTTTGCTTTCTTTCTTACTTTTCGTTTGTACAAATTTGTGTGTTGAAATGTTAATATAAGTTTAATAACTTACAGCAACAGCAATATCAACAGACACCAGTCAGTCAGCCTCAAGTAACCTCTCATATACAGTAAGTAAATGCTTTTCTGCCTTTTTTTTTTTTTTTTCAATTTTTCATTTATAAAAGGGAGGTACAATATGTTCAGAATTGGGTCAGGGAAAGCAAATGCAAACTAGTAAAAGTAATAGCTATGAACAAAAGATTTAATATTTATCAAACTAGCTTCTTCTATTCCTGGGAAAGATAAAATAATTATTCAGTTTTATTGACAAATCCATAATGACATTTAAATTACTGCATGATACTAGCACATTTGATTGTCGACGTTGGTGTGAAAATTTTAAGATGGATTAATTTAAAATTTCAAGACAAGATTTTAATTGGTGTTACAGATGTCCCCACTTAAACCAATATTGACGGTTCTAGAAATAATATTCGATTAAGTAAGTGGGGTATTTTACTAAACAGGAAAACATATAACTGTAACATTTAATGTGTAATAAAAAGGAAAACTTATTACCTAAAATAGAATTCACTTGTAAGTAATTAACATCACAATAAAATCTTTTAACTTTTATAGAATAATACAAACTAAAGTAAATACAAAGGCAAATATAAAGTAAATACGTAATAATGTAAAGGCAGTAAATACATTTATATGGTTTACATTACATTTAATGCAGCTGGTTTGAATTGGGTCAAAATTTTGTTATGCTTGTTAAATTTATAAGTTGTTTATACAGACTTGAAATAGTCATTTAAAGTGGTTTGCTTATGTGAAATTTTAGAGTAGCAAATATGGTTTTTTAATGCATACAAAATATAATTATCTCAAGCCTCGAAGTGATGGCACATTATCATTAAAGTCTTAACAATGACGCCAATGTCATATATGCAACGGGTACTTGACTGGCGCCAAAGTATCATTATTTTGCTTGATATGGTAAGCCGGATGATGTTGTTTATGCTGTTGATGCTTTTCTCAAATTGGCGTCGTTAAAAAGTTGCGCCAATATGGGAGGTATATGGCATCTTTGCCATACTTTCATATGAACGGCGAAGGGATCAGACCGTATTTGTTTATGGCAGTTGATGACTTGAACAATTATAATGTAGATGAAATGATGGCGATAAAATAATATTTGGCGACTTATCACTTGCGCCTGGCTAACATTAAAGTACCAAAATGGCACCTAGAGTATAAAAAGTGAAGTGGTCCGCTTGGAACTGTTGATGATATTCACATGACTTAGGCTATTGTTATAGAGATTGTTTTAAAATACCGGGAGACAAAGACTCTGTATACTTAATTTATTTTATTTTAGCTTCTTTTCAAATGTTTAACTGATCCTCTTTAATCAAAAACGAAAACAACCATTGGATATCTTAACAGCAACTGATTCGCCCTTAAATTTTTGCAATCAAAGGGAATTGAATGGAAACCCGTTTACAGGGAGATCTGCACAGCTTTTTTCAGTATAATTCAATCTTCTCTAATATTTTTAAAACCCATCAGATTAGCGTGTTTTTAGGTTCTGTGGTGTCTGAACAGGGGTTGGCGAGCGTAGCTTGCAGGAGGCAGAGCCCCCTAGTTTAAGTATAATGGTATTCTAATTATAGCTAAAACAGATAAAGGTGGCCATTGTTCTGATGGATAAATTATTCTGATAAAGTTATTGCTTTTTTATGTGAAGGTCCTTGAGGTTAACAAAGAACTGGAAATTCACATGTTTTTTGTGTCAAAAAGCTGTTAAGAGTTCTGTTGTGTTAAATTATTATACTAAATATTCTGTTAATTCCTTCCATCAGCCATCTGTGCTCATGTTTATGGCCGAAAGTTTTTAAAATAGATTTTCCTCTAAGATCAATAGTCTCTAGCATTGGCCTCTAATGTGGCTTTTTATCTTCTTGCCAAGTTTTTATCTTTTCCTTTATGCATTATTAATATGCATATCATAAAAAGAATTCTTATGATTTTGTCACTAAATTAAAAAATCAGCCTGGTCAATTGTTATATGGTATTACTTGATGTTAAATAGTTATTTACTAATGTTCCGATTGAAGGTGCTTTTGTTCAGAAACAAAGTTGAAGCAGACCTAACTTACAATGGGTATTTATACTAGAGATGGGTATATGTCCACGAGACGAAATAGTGCTGTACTGAATCTGAAAGAAGTGTCATATTAAAACTTTTTTTTTTCTACATTTTCATATGAAAAGTGATTGACTCATTGATCAAAATCGATTGAGCTTAACATATGTTCATTTTTGTGATAAATATCTTATAATAATCAAGAAAATGTATTTATTTGCTCCAAAAGGTTTTTGGCAAGGATTTGGTGTGGTAGATGTAAATGGCTAGGTAACCTTAGGACCCCCTAGGGTTCTGCAGGGTGATGTACAATAGATAATTCCTCCTGTCATTTTCTGAGATTGGAGATTTTCAATGTCCTATAAAGAGTTTCATTTTTTAAACTATTATATATAGAGAGAAAATTTAGATGGATTCAATTTTTTTAGAAAATTTTACCTCAAGTGCATACCAAGCATATGGATGAAAGAAATATTTAAAATAACGAAAGAAAAATATTTTTTTGCAAAATAAAACTATTTTTCCTTGCTCAACAAAAGGGAAACTTTCTGTTTAAGGGCCTGCTTTTAAACGTAAAAACAGGATACTTGCAGGCATGATTTTTAAGATACAGGCATAATTTAAAAAAAAAAATCATCAGTCATCTATAATGCATATTTTAGTTTAGAGGTAAATCTAAGTTGATTTGATGAGTTTAATTATAAATTAATTGGGCTTAAATCAGTTACCTGAAAAAGAAATTGTAAAATATCTTGATTATAGACATGGATTATAATAATTTCTTCAGTATGGCCTAAAATGTAAATTTGATTGTAGTACATGCTTTAGAATAGAGTGACAGAAAAATGTTTTCCTTTCTATTTCGCATTTTTACATTATAATATTTGTAGTGAATCTGAAATTAAGATGCAATTTATAAGGATTTAATTAGATTACTTTTAAAATGTGCTTTTGTTTTAAACATGAACATATTTAAGTTCTGTTAATTTACTTCTATAAAAATTTGGGCTGCATTAAAATATAAACACGGAAGACTATCTTATTACAAAAATAAGGAAAAAAGAAAGTTTTTTTTATGCATGTTCTATGTGTTTTACAGTCAATTTAATGAATTAATGCATTCCAAAATAAAAACAACAAGGAAAAAAATCTATTAAAAAAATGTACCTATTTCGAGTTGAAAATAATGTTGGGAAAAACAGATAAAAGGTGTCATATTAGTGAACAATTAAATATTTATCAGATTTTCCCTGTTCACCTCTCATTGAAAAACAGAAGTTGCAAAAAGAACTATTGTTTTGTAAAATGATAATTTTCATTAAAACAGATTTTGTAAAAAATTAAAACTTAATAATAATGCAAGAAGGTTTTCTGTGCAAATATATAATTAAAAATGAATGTTCATTTGTTAAGGGGGAAAATATTCTCATAGTTATCGTCTTTGTAAATACAGTTAAATAAATAAACTTTTATTTTTATTTTGGTTCATTTTCAATGTATTAAATAAAATAGTTTAAGATATTTTTTTAATTTATCTCGTAATTCATACAACAAACATAAAATGTAATTATTTGAATAATGACATAAAGCAGGATAATGATTCTGCATGCAGCAGAAAAGATACTGCCATCCTGAAAATTTAAACCGTTTAAAAAAACTGCTAATTTATGCCAAAAGAGATTTGACATAATTGGGAATCTCACACTTCCCCTCTATGCCACTGTACTGGAATTTCACTTTTGTTGCTCTGTCTTTCTGAATGGAGGATTAACTTTTCTTTTTGTAAATAACTTGTGAGCCATTAATGTGGCCTCAAAATAAATAGCATATTTGAATTCAGCACCTCAAAATATACATTTAAAAAATCTTGGTTGATATAAAGATTTTGTTACACTTTGTGCCATTCCCTTGTAAGGTTTTATTTATTTTTATATTATTTATTTGAATGCATAGTATTCTGTAAAGTATTTGGCAAATTTAGTGGAGTCACTCCAGGTATTTGTTATTAAATTTGTTGTTAAAGAGAACTTTTTTTAGCTGAATGATTTTGATCTGATTAGTATCTTTTAACAATTTTTTGCTTTGAAAATGTAATAATACACATAGCTTTGTATTAAAAATATGTTCTAAGATTAAGTGTTTCTTTTAAGTTGATTTATATGTTTTGTTTTCTTTAGGAAACCCAGATTTTCTCAGAATCAACAGAGATTTTCAAGACCCCTTGAAAAACGACCAGCAAATACAAACATTAAACATGTACCATTGAAGCAGCCTCGATTGGAACACCCACCTAGAAAAGCAAGTATTTTATATTACTGCATTTTTCTTTTCTGATCATTCATCTTTTATATAATTACTTGAATGCCTTGTTTTCTTTTTAAAGTATAATGTTACTCTCAGTTGGATATTGAGATAAGCACATTAGTATGTTTGAATGTTTTTACATTTGGTTTTACAGTAGCTGCTGCTTATTATACTCATAAATTAATAAAATTATTCTTCATTACATTTCAGTTTCAGTAACCAGAACAAATACAGCATTCATTCAAAAAGACCACTTCATCCTGCTTGCCCTTTGAAATTTTAACTGCCCTGTTATTGCCCCTTAATCAGTTAAAATATGCTTTTTTTTTTGTCCCAAAAGTTTAGTACAATTGTGTTAGAATGATGTAAATTTCTGACTTTTCATATTTTAAAAATTAGTATGTACTATGGCCAAAGACAATTTACCTTATAACTCTACAATTAAATAAACTTTATAACTTACTATACGCAAAATGTAAATAAATAAAAATAATTCCATTATATTATTGAAAATTTCATCAAAAATTTAGTAAATTACATTAAACTTTAAAAATAAATTTAATCTTAAATGATATTTCTAGCTTTTAACCGATTGAATCAGATTGTAAATTTATAGAAATTATTAGCAAAAGTATATGATGAAATTTATGGTGAAAATGAAAATCCAATTTAAAAAAATCTAAGACATGCTTAGTATCCTCTATATATATATATTAGTTCTAACAACTTACCTTTTTATTTTTCAGACTAATGTGCATGTAAATAATTCAAACATTAGAGAAATACCATTGGTGGACAATTTACCAGCAGTAAAAAAAACTGTTACAGCTAATAAAACAGTACCTATTGTTGAAGAGGAAGTAAGTTTTGTCATATTGTATTTATTTATTTATTATAATGCAGTACTCTGAAACAAATTTCTTTCTTAAAATTTAGTTTATAGTTGAAAAGGAACAAAAATAATTTAATTTTGCTGTATCTTATTTTAAATACAGCATATATATATATTGCATATATATATATTTACAAGTTGTTATGATTGATCTTTTAAAATTTATTACTTTTTAATTACCAGGATGAAAAAACTAAGGAGTTACGAATGAAAATTGAAGAACAAAAGTTACTTCGAGAGCAAGTGCTCAAGCGTAAGGAAGAAAGACGTCGTCAAATGGCTGCACAAAGATTGATGGAGTTACAAAAGCGACAAACAGCACAGAATAAAAATACTGTAACAATTATACCTAAAAATATAATTCAAACTAATTTAATACAGACATCTTCAATTGCAAAACAGCCTGGTAAGTTTCATTTCTTGCATATATTTAATGTAATGTATTTTATTGATTTGTAAAATTAAAAATTGGATTAGTAAGTATACTCTAGATCAGTGTTTTTCAATTTTTATAATTCTCACTACACACCTTGAACTCATTGTTAAATTTCCATGGCATACTTAAATCATGATTTTTAAAAAAGTTACAAAAGAAGTCTTTTTAAATTCATTTTTAAGTAAAGTACAAAGAAAATGTCCCATCAAAGTAAATATACATATCTTACGTATAACCATTATAGAATATTACAAATCATCATCTATTTCAAATATAATTTATAAATTGAGTTCAGGACATGATACAAACATTATATATTTTTAAATTTGGAACAGCAATTATTAAATTAACAATATGTATGTATATATGTATGTGTGTGTGTGTATGTGTGTGTGTGTATGTGTGTTATCTGTTATGTTGTGTTATGTGTTATATGATATGTTATGTTATATGTTATGAATCAATTAAATCAGTAAAAAAATTTTAAAATTTCTTATTATATGCTAGCAATTAATGAAATGTCTAAATTTAGCATTTTTTTTATGTCTGTTGCATCATAAAAAATATAATGCATCATTTCCCATTCAAATTAATTTAAATAATATAATTTATTTCAATTTTATAACTTAAATTAACATTTTCAAACACCTAATTTCTAATCACAAGTTTTAAACTTATAATGTAAATTTTAATGATAAATAATTCAATATTTCCTTATTTTTCAATGTAAACATTATCTCTTATTAAGATTATTTAAGTGCAATTAGTATTTTATTATATTTCAGTAATTTAACTTTCAAATTTCTTTCAACATACATCGCGAATGTGTAAACACATCGGAATTTTCTAAGTCTAAAATATAAAAAATAGAAATCTTTTTATTTATCAATATTTCCCTTTTAAATTATATTATGTGGATAGAAATATTTATTTCTAGCCGATTGCAAAATTTTCAGTGACTTGTGATAAATACTTTGGCAGAAATACGCAAAAATGTATTTTCTATCTTTTCTCATTTTTAATTTCGGCGCGCGACGCCATGAGATCATTCTTTCCGACATTTTGAAAGTTCCAACAAGAAGGGTATTCCCCTTTGCCAAACAGACGCTTAGTTCAAAACCGGACGTCTGCTAAATCGTTTAACATTCCTTTTGGAACACGCACGTTGTGTGTGACGTCAGGCGCGGGGAGGATAGGCGTTTTTAATTGGCTGGCGCGCTCTGTAATGGCTTTTCATGTTTGAAACTGGGTTCTGGAAAAGTCATTATTCTTCACCAGGGAGCCGTTAAAGCAAGTAACTTGTGGGGGCTGCGACGCCGTGCTTTTTTTTAGCCGGCTGTTGCGGCAGAAGAGTTCGGCTAGCCAGTGAGAAGAGATCGACGTTTCGTTAGGCCTTGGCGGCCGTATATCATCTAAAGGAAATATAATTTTTTTTCTTCAAGAAGCATTTCTAAGTAAATTTCATAGAACATTAATTGGAAGCCTTGAATTGTTCTGCTCATCGACATTTTATTAATCTTCGATCAACCATACTTCTTTGCGATAAAAATATGAATTGATTATCTGTTTTTTTTGTCGATGCAATAGATAGTAAATTGCCTTTGTAGCGAACTGAAATCGTCAAAATCTGCATTTCTGAAGGAAGTTCTCAAACATCCTATTTCCAATTTTCCAAATCCGTAACTTCTCATTCGGTTCGGATTCGCATTTAATAAAAAGAAATAGAATCTACATTCCCGAAGGAAGTTTGTCTACAGCATGTTTCCAGTTCTCCAAATACAAGGGTCCTTCTACGATACGAGTTTGGCTTTATATTCCTGAACTGTACTCCCTAGTTTAACTTTATGTTCCTGAACTTTGTTCATTTTGGAGGCCTTAAAACTAAAGGAAATATTGCTTAAAATATCAGACTATAACATCACGATATCCGAACTTCACATTCTATCATGTCAACTTAATTTTCATATTTTAACAATTTACTTCTGCTTTTTCTCAGATGACAATATATCTCCAATTTTCTAAAGTTATATTAAATTTTACATTCATTTTGATAATCTTTTCATAATTCATAATGTAAGAATGCATTCAAATTAGCAAATTTTATATATGTTTAAATAAACGTCATTTGTGAATTATCTTTCTGTGTTCAAGTACTTGGGTGAGTGTTTTCTTTTCTTTATTTTTTTTCAGCTACGATAACTAGTAAATATAATTTTATTTGATCTTATATAATTTAAAATAATTCTTAAAAACCACATTTAGCAATGTCTACCACTTACGTCATCGGCTGTAGTGTAATTTTGAGCTTATGAATCGGAATTAATTTCGTTCAATTCAAACTTTGGATTGAATTCCACTCTCCGATTCATTAAGCCCAGCATTACAGTACATTTATGGTGCCGTTAACTTAGTGATTTCATTCTTGGAGTTATTGTTTTAAGCCTTTTTAATATTAATTTTTTCTTTTCACTCATAGGCATTAATTGATGCCATAACTTTAAAGATCGGAGATCGGGTTTCATTACTTTTTCATGATAATAGATAAAGTATATTTATTAATTAACTTATTAATTATTTAATCATTTATTTTAAAAATAATACTCACTAAACTTATATATATTTTTTTTCTCTCTATTTCATGTGCGGACCCCATATTGGTGCAATATATTTTTAAAATATACATGATTTATATTTTTATTTATTTTCCTTTTAAGATTTGATTCTATAAATATATGTAAAGAAAAGAAATTTGATTTTTCAAAGATTTATTTGCTAATATTTTTTCATAAATTGAAAAAACGAAAACTTTATATATTACGCTTTGAATTTATAATGATTTATTGTTGCATGTTTTGATATTTGTAGTTATTGTGTTCCTTTTTTTCTATTTTGGGGGATTTGTACATTTTTGCATATATTTATTTAGTTTAACTGTATTGCACATTAATATGCATTTTTAGAAAATTTTTTTAAAAAGTAATCTTCCATTTTTTTATATAATTTTTTTTTCTTTCCTTCATCATTTTAACAAATTTTTCCATTATTATTTTTTTATTTGCTTTGCTTTAAGATAATTTATTTGTCATACATCAGTGTTTTAGTATACCTTTTGATTTTTCACGTGTATACAAATTATTACGATATGGCAAATGATTTGCAATTAAACGCGCTTATGGCAGCGATTCCCACTTTCCATGGAAAAGAAGGGGAAAATGTACATTTTTTCATTAAAAACATTAGTGATGTCTGTAACATACAGAATTGGAACGACGAGAATCATATTCTATTCTTCCGCCTGTATTGTAGAGACAAGGCGCAGGAATATGTTGCGAGCGATCCAGAAATTAATAATATTGATAATTTTGAAAATTTTGTGCGTTTATTTAGAGCAAAATTTAGCAGAGAAGAGAATTTCCAGGAAACCTCTTATCAGTTCTCAAATACAAGACAAAAACCTAAACAGACAGTGAAGGAGTTGGCTGAGGTAGTAAAAAAATTAGTCAATCGATTGGTTCCGAACGCTAAGAATATTCCTCAAATGGTTATTCTAAAGCAAAAATTGATGTTTAATAAATTGCTCGAAGCTCTTAGACCGGATATTAAAACAGAGGTACTTAAACTTGGAAAGGAAAATTTCGATGATCTGGTTTCTAGTGCTATGGATTGCGAAAAAGCTTTGGAACAGCAATGCTCTTTCTCAGTCAACACCATCAACGCGACGCAGGTTTCAAACAACAGCAGTCAGGACTCGTTGATTACAATTTTGTTGAAACAACAAGAAAATTCAAATAAATTATTGCAGAGTATGGCGGAGCAGTTAAAAGAATTAAAAGAAGAGCGGACTGTTTGCCATATCTGTAACAAACAGCATAATACGCGCGATTGCTGGTTTTTTCCGTCTTTGCATAATAGGGGATTTTTTTCGCCGCAGCAAAATTTTTCTGGTCAGGGTAACAGTGCTGCTAATCAAGCAAGTAAATTTTTAAGTCCTAACAGTAATTCTCCAAGTAATGATAGATATTTTGAGAATCAGGGCAGAAACTTTGCTGGAGATTTTAGAAGAGGTAGTGATAACAATGTGCAGAGATTCAATAGGGGCAGAGGTAGAAATAATTATCGACCATATCGTGGCAGAGGCAGAAGAAATAATTTAAACTTCTAGAGGGTTCTGATGATATTTTGCACGATTTTTCCCCTCAATCTCACAGAGCCCTAGATGATAAATTTTTGCACGAGGGTATGAATTATTCTGATACTGCTGTTAACATTCCCAAATCACTTATGTCATGTTTTTCTGATGATTCTCCACTTCCTTTAATCAAATTAACATTTGGAAAACATAACTTTATTGGTCTTCTGGATTCTGGTGCAAATCTTTCTCTTATACAACCTAAAACTATTAACTTACTTAAACAAAACAATAAACTTAACTTTTTATCTAGATCTGTAAACATCAAGACCATCAATAATTCCAGTGTTCCTTATTTTTCTGCTGTACAATTAAACTTTAAAATTCGTAATAAATGGTTCAGCAATGTGTTTTTCGTTACCCATGATAATTGGCACTCTAACTACCAAATTATTCTCGGTTATGATTTTTTAAACCGAAATAAAGTTTTGTTAGACTCTGCCAACTCTCAACTTATCATGGGAAACCTCACATTTCCTTTCGAAAATAAAAATCCTGATTCTACTCAAACTTCTAATTTTAACAATGAAAATCTAAGTTCCAATGACAATAATACTATTCATGATATTTCAAATTCCAATGCTGAATCATATGAAAATATTAATTCTCTCTCTAACGATATTAATCATGAAGATTCCAAAAACTTTGTCACACCAGCTAACCGTGTCATTATTCGGCCAAATCATGGCAGGATTATAAGACTTAAAGCATTACATAAAATTAACAATTCATTTAACTATTTATTTGTTCCATTAACTACCAAATTGCCACTAAACTTAGATCTTAGCCTTCATGAAGCAAATGTTAACAATTCTATTCTTCTGTATGTATTCAACAACAATAGTCAAAAAATTGTCCTCAACAAAAATACTAAATTAGGTTACTTAAAACAAATTTCTAAAGATCAAATTTCTACGCATGACAACAGTAAAACATACCAGGTAAATTCGCTAATTTGTGATGATATTTTAGAACTTCGTAAAAATGAACTAAAAGCTAATAATTTTCAAGTTGATCACTTACCTGAATCAGATAGGAAGAGAGTTCTCAAACTTCTTATGAATAATTCAGCTGTTTTTTCTTCTTCATACAGTACACTGGGATGTACAGATAAAGTTGTTCCTCAGTTTAACTTACTGCATGATTTTGCTTTACAAACAAAACCATATCCCATTCCTAGAATTTCAAGGAGTTTGCTAGAAATGAAATCGCTGATCTTCTGAAGGCTGGCATTATAGAAAATTCAACCTCAAACTACTGTTTTCCAGTCATTTTTGTTAAAAAGAAGACGTTACCTACTGATGACCCTAACAAACTTAAATTTCGTATGGTTATCGACTATCGATTACTTAATGCAATAACTGAACCTTATAAAATTTGTTTACCAAAAATCAACGACATTATGCAAAATATATCGGGCAAAAAATTCTATACTGTTTTGGATTTAAAAGCCGCATTTTTTCAAATTCTTCTTCAACAGAAGGATAGGGCCAAACTGGCATTTGCAACGGAGTATGGGAATTATCAACCTAAACGCCTGCCATTTGGATGTGTGAACTCAACTTCTTATTTTCATACTTTAATAAATAACTGCCTTAGCTCATTAAGAGGTAAAAATGTTCAATATTTTCTAGATGACATAATTGTTGCTGCTGATTCGTTGGAGGAAATGTTAATATGGTTGCAGAAAGTTTTTGACAAATTGAGAGAATTTAACCTCACTTTAGACCCTAAAAAGCTTCAAATATGTAAAGAACAAATAACATACCTAGGTTTTAAATTACACAAAAACGGTCACTCTCCTTCTACTGATAATGTAAACAAAATCAATAGATTTCCCATTCCTACAAACCTGAAACAAGTTCAAAGTTATCTGGGTATGATAAATTATTTCCGTCATTTAATTTTCGATTTTGCAAAAATAGTACAACCTATTGTAAATTTAACGAGAAAAAAGGTAAAATTCTTCTGGAGCAATGACTGTCAAAATGCTTTTCTCAAGATTCAGGAAATTTTGCTTACTAATCCAACAGTTAAAAATTTTTATGATAGTAAGGATGTTTATTTGGTTACTGATGCATCTATGGTTGCAATTTGCGGAATTCTTATGCAAAAACACAATGACAAATTCTACCCCATTGAATTTTATTCCAAGCAATTAAATCAGGCAGAATCTAAATACCCTTCAATCAAACGTGAATTTTATGCTATCTATTCCTCTGTTAAACATTTTTCTGAATTCTTGTACGGTAGAGAATTCAAAATTCTAACAGATGCTAAAGCTTTAACTTACCATTTAAACCTAGAAAAACAGGCTGAAATTATAACTAGATGGCTTTTATATTTGCAGAGTTTTAATTTTAAGGTTGAGCACATTCCTGGACTTGTTAATCCAGCCGATTTTCTTTCTCGTGTCGTGGACCTTCCTAATAACCCTAATTTATATGTAAATGCATTAAATATTTTTATACCTACTAACGACTCACTAACTACCGAAAATATACTAAAAGAGCAGCAAAATGATGAAAAACTTAAAGAAATCCGAGAAAAAATAATTGCCAAAACATGTTCTAACACTAATTACTCAATCAATCCTAATAACGATCTTTTAATGTTTGCTAAAAAGAAATCCGGTAATGTCAATAGAGTAAAGAAAATCGTTATTCCTAAAACATTAATCAATAGTTGCATTGCCCTTGCTCACCAAGCTCATTTTGGAATGATAAAAACGGTTGAGACAATTTCCAGGAATTATTTCTGGCACGGAATGGTTCAGGATGTTCAAAATTTTGTAAATAACTGTGAAAAATGTCTTCCCTACAAGAGTAAACAAACCAACACAAAACCTTCCTTCATTTCCAAGTGTGAATTAGCTCCCGGAGAGATGCTTGCAATAGATATTGTGGGTAAACTCCCCAGGTCACATGACGGTAAATTTTTTATTCTCACCATCGTTGACCACTATTCACGCTTTCTGGAAGCTATTCCGCTTAGAGATGCTACTTCCCCATCTATAATTAAAGCTTTAAACGACTACTTTTCGAGGTTTGGTATACCAAAAATTATATTATCTGATAATGCCAAAAACTTTACCTCTGATATGTCTTTCTAACCTTTCTTAAATCTCTCAATATCAAACGTAGAAATTCGTCTATTTACTTCCCGAGGTCGAACGGTGTTATAGAACGTATCCATCGATCCCTGAAAGAATCAGTTGCTTCACTATCTGATCAAATAATTGAATGGTCTGATAGATTGAAATTTTTTGTGCTTCACTACAATAATTCTAAACATTCTGTAACTAATTTTAGTCCTGCAAACTTATTTTTTGGCAGAGATTTAAACTTACCTATTGATACTTTCTTACCACCTAAAGATGCTGAAGAACCTTCCCAATACTTTAAACAACAACAAGAACATATCAAAACAACCAGAGAATTAGTTAAACTTAATGAACAAAAATATTTTAAAATGAATGCAAAATTTCTTAAAGGTCGTTCTCCTCCAAAGTTGAAAATTGGCGACAAAGTTTATTTAAAGAATTTCAATCATACTAATACTTTCCATGCAAAAAATTCAGGTCCTTTTAAAGTTATCCAGATATGCAATAACGATAACTATCAAATTCAACATATGACTGATCCAACAATCAGAATTATGACGGTGAATGTATCAAAACTCATCTCAACAGGATGTTAGTTTTATTTGTTTTCTACTCGCTTAATTTTCTTTTGTTATGGATATTTTAATTTTTTTTAGGGCACTACAATCTTCCTACAAATGTAAATCCCATTTTTTCTAATTTCCATTTTAGTGTCTTCATATGTATATATATATATCTCTGAATTACAATTTTTTTTTAAACAATACAGTGGTAACATCTGTATCAATTCTATGAGTTTTCAATATTTTGCTGGCGAAATACTAGTGGTCACGGAATGTAAGCGCTTACGTACTGTCCATTACTGTTCACTCATACAATTGATTAAGCATACTGATTTATTGATTTCATTATTTTACAATTCTATATTTTATAATAGGTACTATCCTTCATCTAATTTTTTTTTTTCTACCTTAATTTAAATGATGGGAATGCAATATTATGTTGCCACAGATTTTTTTTTGTATGTTCATCTTTGTTAATTTTTGAACAATATATATCCATATCATATTGAAATTGAAGGGTGATCTCAACGTATAAACTTTTACTGCTTATTCATGTGATGTTTTATTTTAAATTTAATTATAGGATCCTATATAACTATTATTAAAAATTATGAGAAAATATATATAAAAAAATTAATATATTTTTTAGACAACTTTAATAAATTACAAATAAAAAATACAAATGAAAATTTATATATGTTCCAGAAATTATATGAAAAATTATCAATGCTCAAATCTCCTAGCTGCAGCTCTTTGAATACTAGTGGAGATATTTTATGAGAATACGATGGAGCAACTGCTCTAAGTTATTTCTCTTTTTCTTTCAGTTCCCAACAAATTTATAGCGAGCACACACAGAAGGTAAATTCGGCATAGCTTGGGGCAAAAAATAATCACAAAATTAGTACCCTTCTGATAAATCCTTCAAGGTGCAGCTATTCATAATTTAAAGGGAATAACATTTTATATTGTAAATTTCAGTGTCCAAGATCACATATGATCTATTTTAAAATTCACAGCTTAATGTCTTAAATTTTTTTAATTTAATGGGCACAACTATCATTCTGAACAATGTACATTTGTTTTTTGTTCAAGAAATTGATGGTATTTTACAATGTAAACAAAATAAATACTACAAATAATGATATACAGTTGTCTCAGCTACATCACAATTGCAGTATTATCCTGTTTTAATTTTATTGGTTTGATTTTGCAATACTTGAAAACTTTATGCAGCATTTTGTTTTTTTAAAAAAAAATATGATTAAACATATAGTTTTATTTTTATCATAGTTGCAATATGTCTACTGTTAGGGGTTTGCACATGAAAAGATTACATTTTTATAGGCCAATTGGAACCTCACCCATGCAGTGTTTTGTTTATATATAAATTTTAGTGGTTTGTTTCTACCTGTACCATGTTTGTTATTGTTTGATATTGTGTTACAATTCTATTTCTACTTGTACTGTGTATTCTTGTTTGGTATTGTGTTTATATATTTGTTTTGTTGTATTGTGTTTATGGTTGTTTAATATTGTGTAGTTTACCTTTAAATTTGTATAGAATTATCTGCAGATGGTTCATCTTTTCGAACCTGTCAGCTAAAAATTTTTTTTATCCTTTTTTTTTCTGCTACCGGGAGATAAAATGTTGCATCATAAAAAATATAATGCATCATTTCCCATTCAAATTAATTTAAATAATATAATTTATTTCAATTTTACAACTTAAATTAACATTTTCAAACACCTAATTTCTAATCACAAGTTTTAAACTTATAATGTAAATTTTAATGATAAATAATTCAATATTTCCTTATTTTTCAATGTAAACATTATCTCTTATTAAGATTATTTAAGTGCAATTAGTATTTTATTATATTTCAGTAATTTAACTTTCAAATTTCTTTCAACATACATCGCGAATGTGTAAACACATCGGAATTTTCTAAGTCTAAAATATAAAAAATAGAAATCTTTTTATTTATCAATATTTCCCTTTTAAATTATATTATGTGGATAGAAATATTTATTTCTAGCCGATTGCAAAATTTTCAGTGACTTGTGATAAATACTTTGGCAGAAATACGCAAAAATGTATTTTCTATCTTTTCTCATTTTTAATTTCGGCGCGCGACGCCATGAGATCATTCTTTCCGACATTTTGAAAGTTCCAACAAGAAGGGTATTCCCCTTTGCCAAACAGACGCTTAGTTCAAAACCGGACGTCTGCTAAATCGTTTAACATTCCTTTTGGAACACGCACGTTGTGTGTGACGTCAGGCGCGGGGAGGATAGGCGTTTTTAATTGGCTGGCGCGCTCTGTAATGGCTTTTCATGTTTGAAACTGGGTTCTGGAAAAGTCATTATTCTTCACCAGGGAGCCGTTAAAGCAAGTAACTTGTGGGGGCTGCGACGCCGTGCTTTTTTTTAGCCGGCTGTTGCGGCAGAAGAGTTCGGCTAGCCAGTGAGAAGAGATCGACGTTTCGTTAGGCCTTGGCGGCCGTATATCATCTAAAGGAAATATAATTTTTTTTCTTCAAGAAGCATTTCTAAGTAAATTTCATAGAACATTAATTGGAAGCCTTGAATTGTTCTGCTCATCGACATTTTATTAATCTTCGATCAACCATACTTCTTTGCGATAAAAATATGAATTGATTATCTGTTTTTTTTGTCGATGCAATAGATAGTAAATTGCCTTTGTAACGAACTGAAATCGTCAAAATCTGCATTTCTGAAGGAAGTTCTCAAACATCCTATTTCCAATTTTCCAAATCCGTAACTTCTCATTCGGTTCGGATTCGCATTTAATAAAAAGAAATAGAATCTACATTCCCGAAGAAAGTTTGTCTACAGCATGTTTCCAGTTCTCCAAATACAAGGGTCCTTCTACAATACGAGTTTGGCTTTATATTCCTGAACTGTACTCCCTAGTTTAACTTTATGTTCCTGAACTTTGTTCATTTTGGAGGCCTTAAAACTAAAGGAAATATTGCTTAAAATATCAGACTATAACATCACGATATCCGAACTTCACATTCTATCATGTCAACTTAATTTTCATATTTTAACAATTTACTTCTGCTTTTTCTCAGATGACAATATATCTCCAATTTTCTAAAGTTATATTAAATTTTACATTCATTTTGATAATCTTTTCAAAATTCATAATGTAAGAATGCATTCAAATTAGCAAATTTTATATATGTTTAAATAAACGTCATTTGTGAATTATCTTTCTGTGTTCAAGTACTTGGGTGAGTGTTTTCTTTTCTTTATTTTTTTTCAGCTACGATAACTAGTAAATATAATTTTATTTGATCTTATATAATTTAAAATAATTCTTAAAAACCACATTTAGCAATGTCTACCACTTACGTCATCGGCTGTAGTGTAATTTTGAGCTTATGAATCGGAATTAATTTCGTTCAATTCAAACTTTGGATTGAATTCCACTCTCCGATTCATTAAGCCCAGCATTACAGTACAATGTCTTTTCTAGAAATCTAATTTTTTGATAGGCATACTTTTAAAATATCTTTTCAGGAATCTGAAATTTGAATTTGGTTAATCTTTTAAATTGTTGCTTGTCTTGTTATGTTACTTTCATACAGAACAGTAATGTGTATCAATTCAAAGGTTTCACTTTCTGACACAAAAAATTCTGAGAAATAGCAAACCTTCTGGATTAATAAAAAAAAAAAAAAAAAAAAAAAAAAAAAAAAAAAAAAAAAAAGTGAATGTTTTTTTTTAAGCTGTTTGGATATTATAAATATTACTGATGCTTTAGAATGTTGTTAATCTACCTAGTATTTAAAGAATTTTAAAAACAAATTCATGGAAGCTGATTAAAAATATTATACAAAAATATCTTCTTTGCAGCTAAATGTCTTTATAGTTTGCTTTGATTCATTATATTTTTTATCAATACAGTTTAATATTTTTGTCTTTACAGTTGTAAAACCAAGTGTGAAAGATCGTATTGGTCCATTAAATAAAAATGTTCCAGTCACTAAGAAAAAAATAGTAGTTGTAAGGAAAAAAATTCAACCTGGATCAGCACTTGCCACATCCACAATTGACTCTACAAAGCAGGTAAATGGGCATCCTCTAAATTTCTGTGCTTGTTTATTTTATTTTACTTTACTTGATTTCCCCTTCCCCCCCTTTTAAAGTTCTTTTGTTTTTCTGTCTATCTCGTCTGCTATTTTCCCATTGATATTTATTTCATTGTTAAGACTTAAAACATAAAGATTTCAAGAAATTGTCATTTAAGATGATTTCATGCATTTTTAAAATAAATTACTGGAGACCAAATGAATTATGTCTTTATATTCAGTGTATCGTTGAGTTTGGTGGGAGGGGGGGGGGGTAGAATTATCTAAGCTGAAATAATTTGCTAATTTATTTTTCTCTATATGGATTTAATAGATTTGTGTTTTATATCCCTTTAAGACCAGAAGATTTTTGGTAGAAATGAAAAATTTTGGTGGTTTCCCCTAATTAATAGGATCATATTTGATTTTTAAAATACCCGAGGAAGGATGCACGCAATTCTTTGGGTGCAGGCTCGACTTTAAATCGCACAAACAGAGGAATTTTTTTTACCTACACAATTGTATAGGTCAGGTCTTAAAGAGAAAAATTAATGAAAGAAAGATATTTGTCTGTGTGATTGTCTCAGGGTTCGTAGGGGAGAAAAGTAGGCTAGTGTGGACAACTTGAATAATTCTGTTATTTTTTAGTTAAAGTTGCTCTGTAAATTTTTGTAGATTGACAACACTGATATACACTTCCATGTGTAATTACATGAGAATACATTTCATAGTTCATTTGCAATTTATAAAAAAAGGTTTTTATGGTGAAAAGTAAATTCATGGTTTGTTTTAATTACTAATTTAGACTATTTATATTCATTATATCAAATGAAAGGGGATATTATATTATAAATGAATCTAATCCGTATATTTTTTTATATTCACTTTTGCTCTGCATGGTTTACATTTACCAGTGTTAGTCCTAAAAAAATAAATGGCACCATGAGGCTAGTGTGGACACATGGTGGTGGGGCTACTGTGGACATGTCCACACTAGCCCCAATCAGCTTTCAGTTGTAAAAACATCATTTAGGTATATAAATATATCACATTTTATGCTATTTGTATACTAAATTAGATTCATTTGTGAAGTAATAACTGAATTTAAGTGTAGAATACACACGTAGTAGAATTTAGTTTGATAAAATTTTTTTATTTAAATTACTAATGTTAGTCCATTATAATAGCATAGGTAGGATGTATCCTAGAGTAAATTATAAGGATTATTTTCCTGTTGGTGCTCCAACTGAAAATCTAGATTTGTCTTCAAAAAGCGGATGGATGGTGAAAGAACTATTTCCAGCTGTTTTACACCATATACAAGAACACACAAAATCTGATATTGACCACCCTGATTTTTGTTTCTCGATAATCATAATTCACGCATTTCTCTTGTAGCAATTACACATATGTGAAGGACAATTACATTGTGTTACTGTCTTTCCCATCACATTCTTCCCATAAACTTCAACCCCTAGATGATGCAATTTATGGTGCATTCAAAGGAATGTGTAAAGTTGCATTTAATGACTGGGTGTTAAATTATCCCGGCAAAACAGTATCAGTCTGATATTCCTTCCTTAGCAGCAAAAGCATGTGTAATATTATATCAAGATTTGCAAAAACCTGGAATTATCCCAATAAATTGATTAGCCTTTTGAGATTATTATTATTATTATTATTATTATTTTTTTTTTTGAACTATATTATCAACTGTGAATGCCCAGATACTACAAAAGATTAGGTAAGCACACGAGAAGACAGTAGAAACAGCCTTTTGACATGGAAGTTGATGAATTAGAAATTGTTTTTTTTTCACTCATTTCTATTTTTTCAATCAAGCCAGGAGATTTTACATTGGCTCAAGTTTCTTTAATTTGCAAGAAGTTCAACCGCAGCAGATTTTATAAATATGTAGCAGTTATTCAAAGTCTGTTTCTGTTGTCGAGTATGAAACAGTGCCTCAAGAGTATTAGCTCTAAGAAACACCACTTTATTTATATTGAAAATGATGTTTCACAAATAAACATCATTCGAAAACGCTCACAGCCTGACGTTACTCAAGAAGCCATCATACTTATTATACAGTTTCCTGGCTGTGTAAACACTAATGAAAAACATTTAGTTGCTTTGACAAATACTTTAATCTTGTAAACAAACTTAAGATTTTAAGATAGGTAAATACATCCATACCTTTTTATATTTTGATCAGTGTTTTGTACTTTTGTAAAGTATTTAATTTTGTCTTTGAAATAGATTCATAACATACCCAACTGCAGTCCTCAGTAATAACAAAAAAATATTATGTATAACATTAATTAAATTATATTTTATTGCGATTAATATATTTACTATGCTGTTTAGGTTCAAATTTATTTTATAATGGTTTTGCAAACACTTATAAGAGTTGTATTACTTTGTCTAAATCAGTATTCTAGCTTGTCCACTCTAGCCCCACCACATGGGGCTAGTGTGGACAAAAAAAACTTTTTTTTTTTTTAAATACAGTCGAACCTTGTTATCCTGACACTCTAAGGACCAGAAAAAGGTGTCGTCATAAGCGGAGTGTCGTGGTAGCCGGAGTTGGAAAAAAATATGTTTATAAAAAGCTGTATTTTTAATTAATTTAAGACTATTTAAATTCATAATTGTTCTTGCAGTATTAAGCAAAAAAACGTTATTAAACAAAAACAATTGAAATAATAAAAATCAGATTTATGATTACTTTTTTTTAATAGTTACATGAAATATTGATGAATTAAGGTTTGCTTATCCCTCCCTAGATGTACTTCCTAAAATTCTTTTTTCAATATTATATTATGAATTGTAATCAATATTCGTTGTTTCAAAAACTGATTTTAGATAATTTCTGATCATTTCAATGCAATGCAATGCTTTAGTCGGATGAAAAACGCCGTGTAACCACAAGAAAGAGCCTCCTGACCAGAACAAAAAGACCGCGAGTAGACTGATACGTTTATCTGGAGCTTAAGTGGATCATTCATAATGTGTGGGTTTATTAATTCAGATAAAGGACGGAAGTAAAATTTCTTATTTATTTCTTAATTAGTAATTTAGACACTTTTGTAAAAACATTTGCTAAGACATTTCTTATCGCTTAATTTCCGTGCTTATAAGATGGATTGTAAAAAATAGGCAATTTTTTCGTCGGGATATCCGGAGTTGAAAATTATTCAACGACGTAAAATCCGTAGTTTATTTACATTAAAATCATATACAGAGAATCGGGGCTTTGTAAAACTGACGTGAAAACCGGTTGTCAAGATAATGAAGTCAGACTGTATATTAATAAATAACTGTATTGCCAAATAACTTAATATATCAACCAAATCAAAGACAAAATAGTAAATTCTTGTAAAAAAAATACTTGAAGTGTGAAAAATGGTATTTAGTACACTTTTTTACGAAATTTATAAAAATTGTCCACACTAGCCCCTTCTCTCCTACGGTCCTTAAAAGTGCTTACATTTTTCGAATACAATTTTTGGTGCTTAAAGTACTTATTTTTATGCAAAATCTGCAAAAAGTCATTAAAAGTGCTAATTTTACTCATATTATTTTAATCAGAGGTGAAACTCTTCTGCATTCATTTGAATTCTGATTTAAAAATAAATCTTACCCCCCCCCCTTCCCTGCCACTTCTCCCCAAATTTTGCTTTCTTCTTTTGCTCATTCTCCACAATACCAAAGGAAAGTTTAAAAATCTTTAAAACTTAATTTATGTAAATTTTTTCTACTCTATTTGTTACTTTATAGTAAATAAATAATCAGCCCTAAATTTCATTGACAATTCATTTAATTAAAATTTCATCTCAGTTTCACCCTGTCAAAATTTTGCTTTCCTATTTTTGTCTCTCTGTTCTATTTGTTATTTTATTGTCACAATAAATAATCCATCATGAAGATTTCTCTTCCCACCCAAATTGGCATTTTTCCTTTGCTTCGGCTCCCCTCCACGCATTTTTTTATGATTTCCGCAATAGCTCTATCTCAAGAACTAATGCATGAATTTTTATCAAACTTCAAATTCAAGTATACATTGATAAATATTTGTGCTGATTATGTTTTGGTGTAAATTGCCCAACAGGTGGCGCCGCTATGCTGGATTTTTCAAGATTTTCGCAATAGCTCTATCTGAAAAAATCTTGCACGAATTTTCATCAAACTTCAGATTCAGTTAGACGTTGACATGAGTTGTTGCTGATTAGGTTTTGGTGTAAATTGCCCAACAGGTGGTGCTACCATGCTGCATTTTGCAGGATTTACATGATTTTAGCAATAGCCATATCTCGAGAACTAATGTACAGAATTTCATTTCTTTAGAATCCTCATGATGAGCATAAATTGTCATTTAATTTTGGCACTCTGATAGCGAATTTTGAAATATTAACATATATGAAATAGAAGAAAGTTTTGAAATTGACACATCTGACTAGTTTTTTCTTCTACTGTATGTATTTTAAAATTTTCTCATTTCTACTGCCACATGCTGAAATCCCCCCCCCCCTTTCCTGGCCGTTTGAATGTTTAAAACTTGTATTTACAAAAATGAAACTCTTTATTAAAAAATGCATATTATAATTTATTAGTTTATTTAATTTGTAAGTCCTTACATTTTTTTGGTTTTGGTCCTTGATTTTTATTTAAAGAAATGTGTACAAACCTTGTGTCTGTTGCTGATGGTTAAGAAAATCTATATCTCATATAGAGGTCTAAAAATTTTGATAAAGAAAAAATGGACAAAAGCAGTTCTAGGTGCACTTGAAGTTCAGCGGGGGTACCTTTCTCATTCTAATGGTTTATTTTGTTTAAAGAAAATATTACTATTTGCTATTAAGGTATCCGCACACCTTCGGAAGTGATTTTTTGAATTTTTTTGAAATTTTCTCTTGTTATCCATTTTTTATAATGACATTTAATTTAAAACTTTGAAAAAAATATAAAAATTATAGAAATTACCCAGAAATAATTTTTTTAAGGGGAAAATTATGTCAAAAATTGACACTTCTGCAAAACATCATAACTCAGAAATGAATCAATGTATTATCATTTTGTAAATTGCAAAATAAACAGAATAACTTTCTCTAGGACTTAGACTACACACATTATACTCACACCTCTATATCATATGATATGGCAGTTAAAGTACTAATGTAATGAAAAATTCGCAAAATTTGTCTCTAGTTTGTAATTTATACCAGTGTAAACATGAAACTATTTAATATATTATTATGAGTGTAGTCTATTCCCTCAAAAGACATTTGAAAAAGAAATACAGAAAATTTTGGGGCATTTCATGCATAATTTTTTGGTTTAGAATGTTTTGCGTCAAGTAAAAATCGGAAAAACTTCATTTTGAGAAAAAGCTAAAAATAACTTTTAACACAATTCAAAAGCTGTAATAGCTGTAATTTTAAACGGTTGTAACTCCGATTTTACTTTAGTTACAAATTTTAAGCAGATTTCAATAGACAAAAGATTAAAATTTAATATTATTGCAAAAATTAAAAATCGATATTTTGATTGAAAATTACGTTTTAAAGGTGTTCGGATACCTTAAAAAAAGAAAAAATCAGAAGTTCGATTTCATGCTTGTTTTTGTTTTCCAATTCATTTTGATGTTTTCTGTTTTTAATGTATTTTAAAACTGCCGTCCCTGTTTCTTGGATGGGAAAAAATAAATAAATGTGTGCAGTAGAGATGAGTGTGGACTCTTTTAAGTAGGGGTCTGACCATTTGAAATCAGAGCCCGCACAAGCCCTATACTGAATGTACTCTGTAGAAAATGTTAATAACATTTAAAAATTGTTTCAAGATTAATTTTCTCGTTTAAAAATGTCTTCTTACATAGAAATAAGTATTATTCCTAAGTACTCCCCAGTGGTTGTAAGTAACGCACTACAAGTAGTGAAACTACAGTAGTCGCTACTTTTTTGAGTAGTTTGTAGTGTAGTGCGCTACATTTAAAAAAAATGTAGTGTAGGGAAATAGCAAGATAAAAAAATTCAGTAGTTTGTAGCGAGTTTTCATGTTACATACTACTTTAGAAATTGAGGGGACTATGCATTCTTCTAATCACATGATCATAACTCGCTTTTGTACAAAATGTGTTCTGTGCAGCTATTTGCGAATTTTAGCGACAAATCTCAGTTACAGTGTCATGGATTTCTCCATTGACAATTGCTGATAAAACAAGCCAAAGTGCTGACTCATCAAAAAAATAAATTTTATTTCTAACAACGCTTTGTGTTGCTAGCAATAAAAACAACTTTACTTTTGATACCAGAATCTGAATTTAGACTCAAATTAGCCTAGTTATTTTTTGTGAAGTTTCTATGATTAGTTCCCATAATATTCAACATTAAAAATTGGGATAATTTTAGAGGTCTTCTCTAAAGTTAAATCTGTTATTGTAAGGTTCATTTAAAAAATGTTTAATACTTTTCACCAGAAAATATCATTAGTACTAAAAAAACCATAAATCATTGCATCTATTATTTGTTTTCATGAGATTTGTCACATTTTTGATGAATGTATGGTCTCTCAAACTGCAGTTCAGCTCTTTTAGCACAAGTCAAAAATTATTTGTCAGAATGTGCTGAAATTCTCTATACACATATTAAAAATTTCTAGAAATAGACTTCTTGTGTTAATCAAATTCAAAAATATTGATAGTTTAAAATTTGCATTTTTTTTTCGAATAATAATTTCCTATTTGATATTATAAATTATGGAAATTAGATACAAGAGTTCCTAAAACTTTCAGTCCAAGTTACTTGAGATTTGGTGTATGGACATAATTTCAATATAGATTATATATATAGATATAATGATAATTGCATTATATGTTGTAAATGAAGTAAGGCTGATAGAGAGAAGCAATAGCACGTAGTCGTACGATGAAAGTGGAAGCGGCAGTTGCATTATTCGATGAATGTAGACAGTTGAAAGTGATCAGCTGTAACTGATGTGCGATAGTGAACATGGTTCATACACTTTGGGAAAAATAGAAAAAGTGCTGGAAAAAAAGTATTCATTTTCAAGGAATGAAAAGTGCTGGAAGATATCGAGAACCTCGATAAATAGCCGCTGAAATATATCAATTTCACCAAAGGATCGCTGAAAAAATTCTAATTTCGTCAAAAGATCGTGAATAAAGCGCAAATTTCATTATAGGATTGCAAAAAAAAAGAAAAAAAGAGAGAGAATTGTGCAAAAGGATCTCGGAATAAACGCGAATTTCTTCAAAAGGTCGCAAAAAAGTAAATTTTTTCAAAGGATTGTGGAAAAAAGGCAAATTTCGTCAAAGGATTGTGGAAAAAAGGCAAATTTCGTCAAAGGATTGTGGAAAAAAGGCAAATTTCGTCAAAGGATTGTGGAAAAAAGACAAATTTCGTCAAAGGATTGTGGAAAAAAAGGCAAATTTCATCAAAGGGTTGTGGAAAAAAAAGGCAAATTTCATCAAAGGATTGCGGGGAAAAAAGGCAAATTTCGTCAAAGAATCACAGAAATAATGCAAATTTCTTCAACAGATCCCAAAAAAACACAATTCTTCAACGGATCTCGGAAAAAACTGCAAATTTTATCAAATACCGCAAAACAACGCAAATTTCATCATCAAAGGGTCACGAAAAAAATGTGAATTTTGTCAAAAGATCGCAGGAAAAGCATGAATTTCTTCAAAGAATTGCAGAAAAAATTGTTAATTTCTTCAAAGGATCGTGGAAAAATTCAAATTGCGTTAAAGGATTGCGAAAAAGCACTAATTTCGCCAAAAGATCCCTGGAAAAACGGAAATTTCTGTCAAAAACTCACAGAAAAAACTCTAATTTCACCAAAGGATCCTGGAAAAAAACGTGAATTTCGTCCAAAGATCACGAAAAAACTTGAGTTTCATCAAAAAATCGCGAAAAAAATTCACATTTTGTAGAAAGATTACAAAGAAGACTGATTTTGTAAAAGGGCCGCGAAAAAAGTGCATATAACTAGCGCCGGGAGGGGATTTTCCACCTCCCTCTCTGCTGTAATCTTTCAGAAAATTTGCTGTAAATTTCAGATTTTTTTTTTTTTTAACTCTGAATCACCTTGCAAATTTGGTCAGATTATACGTTGAAAAAAATCACAAATTTCTTCAATCTGTCATTGAAAAAAAATTGCAAATTTTGTCAATCCGCCGGGGAAAAATTCACAAAATTCAACCACTGGTCATTAATAAAAAATGCAAATTTTGTCAATTTGTCTAAAAAATCGCAAATTTCCTCAGTTTGATGCCGATTTCACTTACTGCTCCCCCCCCCCCCCCCCCCCCCCCTCCAAAAAAATAAAATAAATAAATAATTTAAAAAAAAAAAAAAAAACCAATAGTCAATCTGTCATTGAAAAAAAAATTTGCAAAATTTGTTAATCAGTTGCAGAAAAAAATTTTGAAATTTGTGAATCGGTCATTCGTAAAAATATCGAATTTTGTCAATCAATAAAAACTTCACAGAATTATATCAATTCCAAATTTTTCGCTATGTAACTGATAATAAAACTTTCATTCTTTTTTATAAATTCATTTTTTAAAAAACCTTTTGTATTTAGAAAGTAAAAGTAAATTATCTAACCTTTATTTCAATTATTTTTGTATGGATAAGTGCAAATTCTGTAAGGTTTGAGAATTCAAAGAATATTTATTAAAAAGTATAACTTGCAAAAAATTGTGCACAACTTTTGAAATGCTAATATTTGACTCCTGCTGGGAGTTCAGAATTCCTAAAATTTAGCTAGTTTACTCCTGTCTTCTGCGCTTGTAGTGATACCATACATTTTATTTTTTTGCACTTAAAGAAAAAAAATCAAGCTCTGTTTTCTTAACTTTTTATTATATATGAAATTTTTTTTCCCACGGTAACTTACTAAGTTAAAACACATTACTCTTTAAAAATTCTCTAATAATATAGTGTCTTTTATAAGATTAAAGGACCTGATGATAAGATTTCTTTGAAATAGATTTAATGGGGTGGCTGTTTTCCTTATGTGTTAGTCTACGCCATTTTTATGCATGTATCTAAAAAGTCCTTGAATAGTGCTGGAATTTTATTTGTTCTTGAGTGTATGAACCATGGTGAAAATCAACTATGAGTGAATGAGAAAGAAGTAACACCATTTTAGCATCTGCCGTATAAATCTACTAACATCTAGCAGTTGTCAGTGGCATAATAATCTCGTGTCAGGGTAAGGAACAGAATGAAAAACAGTAGGCAATTCTCTGTGGATTAAAGTAAACAAGGTGCTGTCAAGTCCAATATTTTATTGAAATATACTTCAGTAGTGCAGTTTCCACCTAGCAGAAGTAGCCGTACCATCGCTATTGCATCAAATCAGTTTATAAGTATTTGGTATATACTAGAAATAGTCATACGAGCAGTGAGGGAATTGTTAGCAAGTGAGAATTCGACCAAATGATGAGGAACAATCATGTATAGCTGCTTTTTGATGATTAGCAGAATAATACAAATCATGACGTAGTCGCACTCTGAACCAATGCAGAAATAAGGGACACGCGTCATTCTATGTCCCGACCAACGGGAGAGATATAGCAAAGAGTACTGACAATCCGAAGTGGACGGATTTTATAATAAAAAGTAACCCAGTGCAGGAACAGAAAGTTCGGAATAAAAAAGAAAATGGCTCTTAAAAAAGCATTCGAATTCACAGAAATGATCGGAGATCATGATATAAATTAAGAATTGCTAAAAGCTTTATATTTAAGGCGGGCGAGATAAATATTAATTTAAGGGGAATTTAACAGAGTTAACAATGGATATTATTTAAGAATAAGGAATTAGTGAATATGTTGGTAAATTAGTATAAAACAGAAAAAATCGTGAAGGTAGATCTTACAATGTAACATACATATACATATATATAAAAAATAAGGTGATGTCATTGAAACTTGCCATTAACCCAACACTTCAAAAAAAGTGAAAGTCCTGAATATTGTTTTAATGAAAAAGAACCTAATATTTCAATATTAATGAGTGTAATGAGTTCATTTTTATACAAAAAAGATAAAATTGTATTAGAGATATAATCCTAGGCTACTTTCCATAGTTTTTTTAGGATTAATTTTCTTTCACTTCAGTTTTCATTCGAGTTCGTGTTTAAATATTTTGGACTTTGGTGTGAATTTTAGGTTGACGAATTTTTTTGTCGGATTTCAGGTTGACTGTAAGCAGAATTTCAAGTTCAAGTTGGGTACAACCTGTCCCTTGCAAAACTAATTCCGTGCCTTACATTTCGAGTGTAGATGGAATCTTTTCACAAAATCTAAAAGTAGCGAAGTAGTGACTACTTTTGAAAGTAGTTTGTAGTTTCTATTTTTTTTAAACAAGTTGTTGTAGTTAACTACATTTTAGATAACATAGTTGTAGTTCGCTACTAAAAAAAAAGTAGTTTTTCCGACCCATGGTACTCCATCGTGACATTTCATGATTTTAATGTCCCTGGATATATTTTTTTTTTTTCTAAATAATCCCAATATGTTTTTTTATATCCAATCACTACAGAAATCTGCAAAAGTCGCAATTCTTAATCTTTTAAAAAATTATTACACAATTATGGAAAAAAGACAAATTCTGTTTTCTAGTAATTTTGCAAAGGACTTCAAATAGAAAGTGGGGATAGACAAAGGATATCCCACAATTTCTCTGTTACTACTGTGAAAAGACTTCAGAATCAGCATATTTCCTCCTTATATCCCATTAATAAAAATTCAACTCCCTTTCAAACTGATTTTTAAAGGCTTGTAAACAGGGTTGCCATTTGGGGGAGGCTGGGGGGGAGCAATTGCCCCCTCAAGAAATTTGATATTTCAAAATGTATCAGTCATCACATGTTACTCAATTTTTTTTCTGAAATTGCACAAAACCCAAAATAATATCAAATTTCACGAAAATAAAAAGTTATAATTTTAAAAGCAGTTTAAGCACAGAATTTGAGAATTATCAATAATATTTTCTAAAACCTTGTTATTGGAAGATTCTGAAGGTGAGGTGAACTTATTATTAATGAGTACTTTGGCTAATTTTTAAAAGATGAGTGATAATCAAACTGTATTAATAATGCTTCGCTTCTATAATACAATTTATAGTGCTTCTCAGATATACTCAACAAAATCCAAAGAAATGTTTGCCCCCCTCAAGAAATTTCAGAAATGGCGTCCCTGCTTGTAGAACACTTTAAGAAACTTAGACAACTTTCTTGTTTCTCAAATAGTGTTTTTCCCTTTTTTCAATTTGTGATTTAATAAAATTTTCACTTTGAGCCCGAAGACTAATATAAAAATCTGGCCCAAGTCCTTTTCAGGGCCGGGCTCAGGCTGATCCTATCTCATCTCTAGTGTGTGCTGCCCCCAACTCTAGGTTCGTTTGGATACATTCTCATTTAAAAATATGAAACATACAGATGCAAGTTAAGTATTCTGTTCAAGGCAATGAGGCCCTTAACACTAAATCCCACCCAAAGAAAAATGTTTGAATTTATCAGTTATTTTATGTGTATTTAAGGTTATTATCCTGGGCCTGGGCAATGCTGATAGGTCAGCTGTTAAGTTAAATAAAGATTCAATAAAATGCAAGTTTATTTTTACCGTTATCGCCGAATTCAGATCAGGCGACTCAAACACTACATATTAAGTTGAAATGCCCGAACTGACTTTGAACAGGAGAAAATTCAGTGGATAATCAAAACATTTTCTTGTAGTTATTTATTGTTTTTTAATTTTTTTAAAAAATTTTTCATGTACTCTGTTTTATCGCATTTATTTGATAGTATCCCTGCAAATGGGATATAATGAATGTCTATTGTATTACTTATCAATCAATACGTCAATCTCAAGTGTAAATCCTTTGACAAAATCCGAAAGTTGCTTAGTATTAACTATTTTTAAAAAGTAGTTTGAAGTCGCTAAGTTGTCTACCTTTGTGATAAAGTAATTGTAGTTCGCTACAAAAATAAAATAGTTTTTCTGACCACTTCCGCAAGCTTATCTTAGGTCAGAAAATGATTGTATTTTACATTTACTTGTATTTTAATGATTTTAAAAGTAAAGTGTAATTTTAAAATTCAATTAGTTTATAAATTTTGAGATTTTTTAAAATTTAATATCTGTTTCAATTTATGTAGATGGTCGAGTTATTGTGATTTTTAATATTATACTAGGATTTTAAAAGAAAGGTGAAGTGTAATTAAATTTTTGAATATATAAATTTTTAGATTTTTAAAAATTTAATTTGTTTTAATGGGTTCTGTTGAACATGTTAATTTTAAAAGTTAAAGGAAGGATATTGGTCCTATTTCTTATTGGGTTTATTTCAGTTTTTAAAAAAAATGTCGATGGAATATTTTAACTTTTCCCAAATTATAATATTTTAAAGCAATTTAATATGTTCTTTATTTTATTTGTGTGTGTGTGTGTGTGTGTACTCTAATGGATAGTAATTTTTTTATTATAATAAAAAAATTACTCGATTGCTAGCCTCAAAATACTTCAGTTATTGCTGTCATTGTATCTGTGAGATCATATGATGTAATTTCCGTATTTATACACTTTATACAGCAATATTTCAGATAAAGGTAGTAGTGGATTAAAGGTGTATAGTGTATTCTTTTGCCTTTAATTTCGAAAACTAAAAAAGTTATTCTAGTCTGTTTAAAAAAATTTAACGTATCAATTGGTGTCAAATGAAAAAATTATCATTTGTGCAAAAGTGATCGTTTAAAAAATATAACCTTTCATTATTACAGACCTACACAAACTATTTTACTATATCAGTACAAATATATACTTAAAGTAAAAGAACAGATAAATATTATACAATAAAATAATAAAATAAAGCTCAATTTCAGGCATGAAATTGTAAATGTCTCTTAGCATTGCAGTAAACATTTTATTTTTTTAATAAGGATGTCGCCACTTGAACTCTGGGATAGGATTGAATGATGAACAGTGCGTATCTTTCGTTATGCAATTTTACAATGCTCCATAATCTCCTAACAGACTGGGTATGACATCCAGTGTTCCCGGTAGCAGAAAGTTCAAGATGGAAGACAGGTGTCGCAGATTTTCTTTTCCCTTTTGCAGATTCTTTTTCATCGAACCTTTGCTTCATATTATGTTTAACTCTTTATTACTTAATACAAAAAGTTAAGATTATTATTAATAAAAATTTATAAAATGCTACAGGTAAGTGATTGTTTGATTAATTAACGCTTCAATTATAGAAATATTTTACCTGCAGATTATTTTTTGCCCCTGAAGTATCTGTTGCAGACAATTGGAAAATTTTCTGGTACTGGGCCAGTGTCTGTCAACAAAATTGTTTGTGAATTACTGTAAAATTTTCGGCATCTCACAAAAAAAAAAAACTTTTTTTATGCATAATTCCTTAGCCTGAAGTAATTTTATTGCAGATTCTTCATAATCAGTTAATTCCCAAAATTGGTAAAATACATCTCAGTGCATGAAAAATTTAACTTGTAATTTAACATTTTAAAAAAGTTATTAGAAAAATAGCAAATTAAGATGTTAATTTAAATATTTTTTTTTAAAGATTCGCATTTAAGAAATAGCATGTCGCAATGTTTGGCATGTTTTGTAATAAAAATCCTTTGCACAGTCAGGTAGGGCTGGGCGATGTCGAGAATTAAATATCATGATAAATCAGCATCTATATATCATGATATTCCGATATATCGATATTGCGACATATGAACAAAAAAGTAAAATATCAAGTAGCGTATGAAACGGAATAAATAATAAAATGTTAATAATATATGTACATTCATAATATATGCATAACTTCAATATACATTATATATTTTATTAAAGATTAAAATTAAAGAAAAAATTATCATTGTCAGATAGATTAATAAAAAACTATATATAAATAAGCAAATGTAAATAAATAAATGCTGAAAGAAACTAGTCGGTGTGCCAATGGTAAAAATTTCTTCTATAGATACTTCAAAATTCGTTATCACAGTGCCAAAGTTAAATAACAATCTATGCCCATAATGAATATTATAAAGATATAGGTTCACTAAATTGTATGCATTTAAAAGGAGATATAAGCATTGCATCTTTCAAACAAATCATTGAATTTCAGCACAGGTGCTGAAATTCAATGATTTGTGTTACTGCCCACCTATTGGGCGGTAACACTAAAACTTAATCAGCAACAAGTTATCTCAACGTCTGACTGAATTTGAAATGTTATGAAAATACATGCGATACTACTTGAGAAAAAGCTTAGCAGAAATTTCGAAAAATGCAGCATAACAGCGCCACCGGGCTATAAACACCAAACCCTAATCTGTAAAATTTATGTCAACGTCTAACTGAATCGTAAGTTTGATAAATATCAGTGCATTAGTTCTTCAGACAGAGCTGTTGCGAAAATCATGAAAACTCAACAAAGCAGCGCCACCTGTTAGACCATTTACACCAAGAACTAATCATCATCAATATGACAAGGTATAACTGAATTTGAAATTTGGCAAAAATCTGTGCATTAGTTTTTGAGATAGTTATTGCGGATATCGTAAAAAATGCAGCATAGCAGCACTACCTGTCAAATAATTTAGACTAATTTATAACGAGATATAAAAGAATCTAAAATTTTGTTAAATTCCATGCATTAGTTCTTGAGATAGAGCGCCTACAAAATTTGTGTCACAAACAGACAGACAAGCATTTTCTAAAAAGTCCTTCCGGCCAGTGCCGGGAGGAAGAGGTAGCTTTCATAATCCTTATTTAAAAAAAGCCAACTTACATCATGCAAACACACGAAGCTCAATTTAGTGGAAACCGAATATAGGAGATTCAATACTAATTTTTATCAATATAATGAATGAGAATTTCGCGAAATTAGTCAGCTTTATCCAAGCTGCTTTTCTTTAAAGTAACTTATATTTGGCTGCCAAATTCGGCAATTTCTTAAAGTGCCTGTCATTTTAAGACAACATGGTGGATGAGGCTAAGCAGTGAACTTGGTCGAGACCTTAGTAATTGCTGTGCACATGCTCACTCACGTCGGAATCGGTTAATATATAGGAGTGCTGTCGCATGCAAAAATTCAGATTTTTCAAAATGTCACCCACAATAGAAATTGAAACTGCTATATCTGAGCCATTTTTTAAGGTAAAGACAAACAAAAAAGGCTCCCGAGTCCTTATATCAAGATCAAATACTTAAGAAAGAAACCTTTTTCAATTTCTAATTTTTTTGCACCTCACTTTAAATATATATATTTTTTTTTTATTTAATGGCCGCCATTTTGAAACAAGATGGCTGATGAATCTGGCCAGCGAACTTGGTCGAGGTGTTGATGTATACTATCCATATGCCTTCTTACATCGAAATAGGCGAATACGTGTGTTATCGCGTAACAAATACAAGATCGTTTCAAAATGTTAGCCATGCTAGAAATTCAAAGTGCTATAAATCAACCGTTTTTTAAGATATCAACAAAAGAACAAATTTTCAGAAACAAAAACTGCTCCGGAATCTTTGTATCAAGGCCAAACACATAAAAAAAAATCTTTTTCATTTTCCAATTTTTTAATACCTCATTTTGAATTTTAAATTTAAATTTTTTTAAATGGCAACCCTTTTGAAACAAGATGGCGAATGAAGCTGGCCAACGAACTCGGTCGAGACATTGGTATGTACTATGTACAGACCAAGTTACATCCAAATAGGTTCATAAATACGCCTGGTATCGCGTGACAAAAATCAGGTCGTTTTAAAATGTCAGCCACAAGAGAAATTCAAAATGCTATTACTCAGCCATTTTTTTTTAGATATAGACGAAAGAAAAACTGTTCCAGAATCTTTGTATTAAGGTCAAACACATACAAAAAAAAATCTTTTTCATTTTCCAATTTTTTGGTATCTCATTTAAATTTTTTTATTTTTTAATTTTTTTAAATGGCCGCCATTTTGAAACAAGATGGCGGATGAAGCTGGCCAACGAACTCGGTCGAGATATTTGTATGTACTATGTACACACCAAGGTACATCCAGGTCGGTTCATAAATACGCCTGTTATTACGTGAGAAAAATCAGGACGTTTCAAAATGTCAGCACCGCTAGAAATTCAAAATGCTATAACTCAGCCATTTTTTAAGATATAGACGAAACAAAAACTGCTCCCGAATCTTTTTATCAAGGTCAAACACATAAGAAGAAAATATGTTTTCAATTTTCAATTTTTGGTATCACATTTCAAATTTAAATTTTTCTTAAAAATTTAAATGGCCGACATTTTTAAACAAGATGGCGGGTGAAGCTGGCCAACGAACCCGGTCGAGACATTGGTATGTACTATGTATAAACGAAGTTACATCCAAATCGGTTCATAAATACGCCTTTTATCGCGTGACAAAATTCAGGACGTTTCAAAATGTCAGCCACGCTAGAAATTCAAAATGCTATAACTCAGCCATTTTTTAAGATATAGACGAAACAAAAACTGCTCCGAAATCTTTGTATAAAGGTCAAATACATAAGAAAAAAATATGTTTCCATTTTCACTTTTTTGGTACCACATTTCAAATTTTAAATTTTTAAAAAAAATTTAAATGGCCGCCATTTTGAAACAAAATGGCGGATGATGCTGGCCAACGAACTCGGTCGAGAGATTGGTATGTACTATGTACATACCGAATTACATCCAAATCTGTTCATAAATATGCCTTTTATTGCGTGACAAAATTCAGGACGTTTCAAAATGTCAGCCACGCTAGAAATTCAAAATGCTATAACTCAGCCATTTTTTAAGATATAGACGAAACAAAAACTGCTCTGGAATCTTTGTATAAAGGTCAAACACATAAGAAAAAAATATTTTTCCATTTTTAATTTTTTGGTACCACATTTCAAGTTTAAAATTTTTTTAAAAATTTTAAATGGCCGCCATTTTGAAACAAAACGGCGGATGAAGCTGGCCAACGAACTCGGTCGAGACATTGGTATGTACTATGTACACACCGAATTACATCGAAATCGGTTCATAATTACGGGAGTTACAGTGTGACATAGGTCAGATATATATATATATATATATCAATTTTGAACGGAGGGTGGTTTCGGGGTCTTGGGGTCATGATCGATGAAAATATACCAAAATTTTTTGAAATCGCTTTCCTCCGAACGGCTGCAATAGGTAGGTTTTTTGTAAAGAAAGCTACCTAAAATTGTCGAATCGTATTCAAGACTTCCTAAACATATAAATCTGTCGAAACCCGGATGGCAAAGTTTTCATGAATCTAATATTTTCTTCTTATAAAGATAGTAGAGAGTAAAAGAACTAAAAAAATTTTGTTAGCAGAGAGAGGCAAATAATTTGGTTAAAGTCAATTTTTGAATTGTTTATATTTTATAATTGTTAAATAATATTTATATTACTGTTGTGCTGAAAATTGTCTTACTATGCGTCGGCGTCTCTGACAAAAAAAACTCTTAGTTTATTTTATTTCATTTTTATATTCTCCATTCATATGTATTTCAAAATTTACCTTTCCCTTGATTTCGTTCTTCCGTCGTCCATATACGCTGTGTACATGAAGCACAATAATTAACCTTTTGGACTCCGGTGTCTCTTACACAAATTTTATTCGGTCAACACCACTTTTTTAAAAGAAGTTTCCTTCAAGTAGTACACAATTAAAAAATGCTTCGATTAAATAAGGAAAATTTTATTATCCTTTATTACAGGTGCCAAAAACAAATTTTGAAAGGAAAGATGGTGTCGCGCAGTGCAAAGGGTTAAATAACTTTATGCAATAGCGGATAAGGATTTTAATGAGTTACTGGCCCTTTCAACTAATTTCTTGCTTATCACATTTAAAAAATCTGTGAATGTGTCAGAAATTTTTGCGTGAAATAATACTTTTTTGAGAACAGCCCTAAGAATTTTTAAATTAAAAAAATTCTGAATTAATAAAGATATATATTTCTAACCTTTAAGACTATTTCTTATGCTTCTACTATTGGAAACTTGGATTAGGATATCCTGTGTTTCGACCGATGTCTGCAAAATGAAGAAGGAAAAAACCTAATCCCCCCCCCCTCACACACACACACACATAGAGAACAATTTAAGTCTCTCTTTTGATTATCAGTGCACAAACTTTAACTGCTTAATTTTTCTGCCCTGTTTGTTATTTTGAATTCTAGTGACATTAAATAAATAGTGATATCTAAATATTCTCTCCCACTCCACACAAACAAACGATGAAAGAGGCAGTAAATACCAAATACTCACATATGTCACACGAATGTCAGTTTTTAAAAGAAACTGCCAGGAGGAAAAAATGAGCTTCACAGAAGTAAAAATATCTGCATTTAAAAAAAAAAAAATGGGATAAACATTAATAAATATTGCTATGGAAGTATTATTTCATCTGTCGAATTAAATCCACTGTTGCAAATGTAATATTTCATTTCTTTATCTCCCTGATTCACATATTGTTCAATAACAAAGAACAAATATTCATCAACACTGCTGAAATCTAAATACCAGATGGAAATAAAAACAATATCATTTGCTGTCGGCAACTGCATGAGAAAAATAAGCTGTAGTATCATATTTATCGCCCGTCATCTGAATACCGAAACTATTACTTTTTCTCCTTTTTAAAAACAGTTTAGGCTGAGAGAAATCACACTGCTAGTACCATGATAATAGGGGAAACAGAGGATTCAGTATTTAATATCACGGTTGAATCTGGGAGAATCTTGAGGAGTCATCATGGTTTAGGGTGAAAGAAATCAAATCATTCGTATCATGATTATCGAAACCAATTATTCAGTATTTAATACTGCAGTTTAGAATGGTAGAATCTTAAGTACTTGAAGTTGAAGAAGCAGAGTTGCAGTTTAATGAAAAAGTATGATAATCACGGTTTACATCACAATTATGATAATCAGTTTACATCACGTTTATGATAATCATGATGTACCGTTTTAAAGAATTTTTTTATATCGGTTTTATCAATATATTGTCCAGCCTTACAGTCAGGGTTGAAATAAATGCCGAATTAGCATATAATTTTGCATGGTGTTGGTGTAAAGGAAAAATGTCATTCTGCTTGCCATGTTTGGTGCGTTCTCACACACTGCAGAACAGATTATATATAATCCATTAATTTTTTTCATGTATGGAAAATATTAAATATAGTAATTATCTTCTTTAAATTTTTTTTTGCTGATCTTTTTATTGTTATAACATGCAAAATTAAATAGGAAAACAAATTTGTTTTTTTTTACACATTTTTCTGAAATATAAAGTAAATATATATATAATAGAAATTTAATATATTGTATTTATGTTACTAATACTAAAGTGAATAAGTTTTATAACTGGGCTTTTGTAGTCTATGTGTGTATTTTTAATGAATTTAAAATTATGTATTTCTTTAATTCTAGCTTGCTAATGTTGGACAAAAGATAAAATTATTCATGCCCTCTCAGAAACCAAACACTGAACAAACTGCAAGAACTTTTAATGCAGTTGTTGCAAAACAAAATGTATCAAACAAGCTAATTTCAGTCAGTAAACCTGGTACAACTGTGTCTCCTAAGCCTGCTGCACCTATGAAAACAGAAAGTAAACCCCAAGTTACTTCAATATATCAAAAAAATCAACCAACTAATATTTCTAAGAAACTCTCTTTAACTACTCAAGCTTTAAAAATTAAGAAATTGCGTATGGGAATTCGACCTAATTTCCAATGCCCACAGTTTCCACCAATGCAGAGAATGCATAGACCTAGAATCCCTGCACCAAGAGGAGCACAGTTTCCTTCCCCACACTTTGTAGAATCTCCTCGAATGGCTTTTCGTGGCTCTTTAATGAATGATATCCGAATGCCACCAATGAATGACATTCGCATGCAACAAATGAATGACATCCGCATGTCGCCAATGAATGACATCCGCATGCCTCCACATCATTTTCAAGAACCTCGTCCACCATTATTGCCTTTCCGTCATCCACATGGAGAACCAGGACGTTTTAATCGTTTTTTTCCTCCTGAGTTGCAAAACAATCCTTCTTTTCGAATGTGCCGCCCTGTTTCCCCAAATTTTAGACCAGGAGGAATGGAACATCGTATGTTTCATGATAGATTTCCACCCCCTCAATTTAGAAATCAGATACCTCAAATGAGACCAATGATGGAAAATAATATGAAAAGATTTCAATCTCCACCTCGATTTCAGCATCAAGCAAAACCAAGATTTTCTCCAAATAATACTATTAACCAAAAACCAATTACTCCATCTAAAGCACCTGCAGTAAAACCTTCAACTACTCTTCCACTGACTTCTAATGTAAATCAGAAACCAAAAGAAGCGCCTGCAAAAGATGCTGATAGGAAGCCAGTGTCAAAAATCTCTTTGACACGCAATCAACCTAAAAGCTTTCCTAATGTAAGTGTCTGCTTTTTCAAAAAAATTTACTTTCTTTTTTTAATTTAATTTTGTACTATGATACTTAATATTTTTTTAAGAGAAAAAATATTAAGTAATGTAATATTTCTTTCATTTCTAAAAAGCATTGTCCTCCTTATGAATTAGAATATTTTATGTGAATGCTATAAAATAAGAAAACTTTTGGTTATCTTTTCCTATCTTAATGTTTAAAGCTATTCATTATTTGAACTGATGTTTCTTGAACTATTTAACCTTTCCAGTAGTGTACCTGTGTGTATATAATGTGTGTATATATATATATAGAGAGAGAGAGAGAGACAGAGTCCAGCTTTTTGTGATAATAAACCATTTTTAGCAAATGAAAAACTGACCATAAAAATGAAATCATTTATGATGCCATAAAAATTTATCATCCAAAATGCTGTATATCAAAGTGAAGTAATTGAAGATGTATTATGAAAAATTACAAAAGGAATGTAAGAAACATGAATAAAAATTGAAACTTATATTGTAAAATTCTCATCAGGGGCAAGTTGATTTCTGATTGAAAATAAGTAAGCTTAGCTTTAAAGACTAATTCCCAAAATTCCCTATCAACTGTAACCAGAAGATTAAGATATAAACCAGACATATAAATTGGAAATCAAATAAACCATGAAAGTGAATAACTGAATTAAACACAATAAAAATGAGATTAATATTACCAACCAAAGCTGAGAAGATCTTTATCTCCAAATCCAGCACCAATAAATAAATATAAAAATATATATATATATATCAGGGTTAGATGGTATTTACTATCTGATGGTTTTAACTGGTATTTACCATGGTTTTTACCACCTATGAAAAAACTTATTAGTTTGACGTTTTGGTCACTTAAATATGAAAATTTATTTACCAATTTTCCATTTACCCAGGGGTTAAAGTTTTCTGGTCATTTAATACCATAATTCCATGTAACAATATTCACCTAATTTAGTTTCCGATTAGGTAGGTAAAAGAATACTATACAAAAATATTGGTTTTTAAGGAATATAAATAGCCCGGAAAACTTTCATCAGTGTTTTCCTCCTACAAAAATTCAAAATTTTAAAGATATTGTATATATATCATTATTAAATTAAAAATTATAACTATTATTATGAAAATGCACTTTATAACATTTATTATATTTATCTTAATGAAGACTAATTTACTAATTTTTACTTAAAGCAAAAGGAAAAGAAAAATTCTACACTTTTAACACACTTAAAAACCTTAATCATTTTAATAAAAACCAAATGCTTGCAAATATTAATTGTCACATAATGTAGTTTGTAAAAATGTTAGCAGGTATATTTTACCAATCTATGTCTTTGGAGCCGCTTAGCATTCTATAACAAAATACAATCTGTACAGTTTATTTCTTAATTTACTGTGGATATGTGAAAATCTCGAAAAAATTTGCTCTATGGGTGAAGAAGTACAAGGTATGGTGTAAAGATTCATCATTAATTATACAAATTCGGGATTAATTATACAAATTATTTCTTTGTTATTTAAGGCTTTCTGCCAAATTTTGGCTTAAACATCTTTTGTTTTAAAGAAACTCCTTGGAAATAGTAAGAGTGCTAGTGGAATGAAAACCTGCTTTGTGAAACAGCTAGTAAACATCTGTTTTCCTATTTATAGATGGGGAATAGAAATTATGATAAAATCTCTGATTAAAGTGCTGTATCAGCAGCTTTGGAGACAGGGTTGGCAAGTTTCTGCCAGAGTGGTTAAAACCAGCGGTTATAACCGGTTAAAACCGGCATGGCAGAAACTAGTTTCTGCCAGTAAGTGGCAAAAACTGGCAGAAACTCAGAAATAATATTAATAAGAACTTTAATGTGCAATGATTCTTAATTCATACATGTATTTGATGTGTAAACAATTATGTTAAAAATTAAAATTAAAGATTATGAATGTTATTCAAATTTGTAAAAAAGTTTCAAAATTATCATATAAATATACTTTGTTTATATAATAATTGGTACTAATTTTTTTTCACTTGAAAAACAGAAATTTTCAATGGTAGTCTGATGCTGTACAAGTTTAACTATTTTATATTATTGTTTAGAGTTGAATTTTTATTTAAAAGTAAAAAAAGAAATTTACAAAAAAATCTGTGATATTTTAACAAATGTATTTTTCAGAGTATTTTTAAATAAATAATACAATGCAATAACTTAAAGATTATGATTCTTGTGAAAATATATAAGTAAATAATTGAAGCACAATAAATAACAGAAAAAAAAATTTAATGAAATATCTAGCACAATTATTTTACAATATTGAAAGAACAAAATTGCCACTCAAATATACTATTATTACTTTTTCCACAGAACATTCCATAGCATAGGACAAAATTTTGCTAATCTTTCTGAACACACTGTTTCTTTGTTTTGAATGAAAGAAAAGTTTGAAAATATTCTTTCAAGACTATCATTACTTGCTGGAAATGTCATTATTGAGGATACAAATTTGACAAATCCTTATTTTCACCAGTATTCGTTTTTAAAGATGAACACCACATAGAAGGTAAGGGCAAGACATTTTCTAGGGCTTCCTTGGAGAAATATGTTTCTGAGGCAGGAGTCTATTTTGCTTCAAAGGATATTATATGTGGCACAAAATTGGGATTAATATCAGAAAGCAATTTCCTTGCCTTTTCTTTATGCTCATATGTCGATTTTGATCCCATATACTTAGGATGAAGTAAATAAGTTAGCATATGGTAGTCGGTTATTACTGTATCAAATCTGCTTTGAACCTTTGTAGTTGTTTGTTTTGTAAGTGCAAAATGTGGTTGGAACATTTTCAACTAACAGTCTTAATAAAAAAGCTAAAATCTTTAACAACGATTTTATGCACAAATAACATACAGACACGACAAAAATATCCCATATAATCGTTTTTTGTCGTGTCTGTACGTTATTTGTGCATAAAATCATTGTTAAAGATTTTAGCTTTTTACTAAAATTCACACAAAGTTTGATCTATGCTTATAACAGTCTTAAATTGAAAAAAAAAAGTCAGATTTGTTCCTTTAAATACTGTATTTAAATGAAATGTTTTTTAAATTCGTGGAATTACAAGACCCGCATATAACTATAACATTTCTATGAAAGATAATTTATAGTGCTATTAAATTATTACGTTAAATTACAGAAAATTATTTTGAGCAAGTATTGAATATTTTTCTTTTCTTTTCATTGTTTAATTTAATATAAGTATTGGATGTAGTTTTGTATTTGATTTTTAAACTGAAATTTTAAAATACTCTAATAATTGTTTACATATAAAATTATATAACCATACTATAACAAAAATTTTATCTGTTACATTACTCATTTTTTCTAATACAGATCTATTTATTTTTTAATTAAAACTACCCACAATATTTCATTTGTTATTTATACGGAATAAAATGTACTTAAGGAATTTAATACTAGTAAAAAAGTCTCAGATTATGTCATGAAATGTGTTTATGCCAGTTGTTGCCAGTTTCTGCCGGTTAAAACCGGTTATTACCAGTTTCTGCCACTGGCAAGGCAGAAACCCTTTTTTGCCGGCAAATAGCCAGCCCTGTTTGGAGAACTAATTCTTTACTTCCCATCTCTTTATAATACATAAACACATCAATTACATGAAAATAGTTTTTATCAATAGTATTAAAATAAAGTTTAATAACTAGTAGAGTTTATTGTATCTTTAGGTTTTTACCGGATAAAACATAGTTTTTACCATGTCCTGGTAAAAACCAGTTTTTACCGGTAAAAAGCCAACCCTGATATATATATATATGTCATCTACTTATATAAAATCAAAGTGTAAGGTAACTATTCCGGGATGAACCTTGTCGTCTGTATATTTAAAACAAGGCTGTTTTTTAGTCATCTGCCTTGAGCTTTCTACTGAACTGATTTTGCTAATTATTTTTTAATGAAAGCTGTCCATTTGTAGATATTCCCACACTAAGTTTTTTATAAAAAAGTACCATTTTTATATTTTAATTTAAAAAGTTTATGAAATCTCTTCAAAATGCAATCAGTTATTTCCATTGTTTCAGATAAAAGAGAAATAATGAAAAATATTCAGACACATGATTTTTTTGGACTTATATTTTCATTTGCAAGTTATTTTTGGTAAAAGAAATTATGCATGTGTACTTTATCTTTATAAGCGAATAAAAATTCGTATTTATTGCGACATCATGTGAATATTGTCTATTAGGTTTATTTTATCTTTATGCAGTATGACTTTATTAGTTTTTTTCATTACAATTAAATAGAAAAAATATTTTTATTTAAAAATACTGTGATTAAGTATAATAGTGCGTTTATAAAGTATGTTTGAAAAGTTTGAGCCAGTGACACTATGCTTAGCTTGGAATGTATTTTTATATTAATAAAACTAAGGAGAAGAATATATATGATTGTGTCAACATGATGTAATTGTCATTGATTTTTCATTTAATTCTAAAGATTAGAATCTGAGCCTTTATTGGTCGTTGAACTATTTCAGAAATTGAATATTGAGTAAAAAAATCCTAATCATTTGTATTTGTAGAAATGATTTGTCCTTTTTAAAATGTACTTTTCTACAATACAAACTTTTCAATAATAAAATCTTCATGCTGTTTTTTTTGTATATGTATAAACTCTTATGAAATGAAACTCAGATCAACATTCCGTTCTTTTTTATGGCGGATGATATACTATATATATATATATATATATATATATACACACACACACTCATTTTCATACTTTACTGTATAAGGAGTAAAAATGTATATGTATATTGTACTTGAGGTTTATCAGAGAATTAATGCCATCTATTGGCAATGTTTTAAAACATTTTTTGAACATGGTTAGCATATAAGGGCACTGTGATTAACAAAAGTACAAAATGTTGTACAGCATTTCCCTTAGAAAAGAAAATTCACTCCCATAGTACTTGATGCAATGAAAAAATTTATTCTTGAAAAGGTCAACCATGTAAGTTTAATCGATAACTGTCAAAGTATTCTATTCAGTAATAAACTTTTATTAACTTTTTATAATATTTTAATAATTTTAGCTTCCCCCCCCTAAATTCAAACTTTCAAATACAGATGATGCAGACACGCAACTCGCTTCTTTTATTTATTTAAACTTTTTACACCATTACAAGAATTTCATATTATTAAAAGATCTTATCCCTTTTTATAGAAATCTTGAATTCCTTGGAACTAATTTTGTGTTTTTTATGTGTTTATTGATATTGAATAAATTATTAAATTTTTTGTAATCTGTTTTTAATTAAAGGATAAGGACATTCCTAAGACACAGTCTGTTTCCATTGAAAACTTGTCATCCTCAACAAATGAGGCTCAGTTAAGGAAGCTTTGTTCTTCAGTTGGTGTAGTTGAGGTTTGCTTTCTATATTTGCTATGCACAATATGTGATGTTTCTTGAAGTTTGTTTTTGTGGTTCAGTCACAGAACTTGTTTTCTGTTTTTGTTTAGAGATATTATTTATGCAAACAGTATCATATGCTGTACCTTTCTTGCTACGTTTTTTGATAGAAAGATGTCTGTTAAAAACTAAATTATTTTTAATTTCCTCTCATTCTCCCGAGTCTTTTTTAATGTATTTAATATACTACCAAATAATTTAAAAACATGTCTTATGCTATAAATGTATCTTCACTACAATACAGAATGAAATGTAAAAATATCTACTTTTATTTTTATGTTTACCTTTTTCTAAAGTAAGAAGCAGAATTGTTTTTTTTTACATTTTGCCATAGCTCTTTAAAGGGGACTTTGTGCCTAAATTCACTTTGAAATTCAGTAAAAGTAATCTGTTTTATTTTGTTTCATACTAAAACATTTCATTCACTCTAAATTTTACAATTCTGAGTTCCTGTTCTGAACTACAGCTGTTTTTACAAACATGTGTTTATTATTTTCAACAATAAACAAAGTCTGTAATTATGTATCTTACTTTACTTTGTGTTTTTTAACCTTCTAAATGCAAAGGCCCTTTCTTTAACTAAGGATTATGTCACATGTTGAAATTGTATTTGTTTTTGAAATATCTTTGAAACTTTAAAAAATTTTGAAATGTATGGATTTTTCTTCTTTAATTAAAATCATTTTTTCTATTTTTTAATAGTTTTAAACTGCTTTCTCAAAAAATAATTTCATTAAACAAAGTAACAAAATCTGATAATTAATATACCCCCCCCCCCCCCCCCCACACACACACACACACACACCACCACCCAAAAAAAAAAAAAAAAAAAAAAAAAAAAAAAAAAAAAAAAAAAATTATTCAAAAGTGTTTGAATCTTCCCCCTTTTGGAGGATTTCCATATACAGTCAAACCCGGTTAATACACGGATTTTTTTCTGTTCCCTTGAACATCGCCCGTAGGGCTAATGCAAAAATATCACGCCTAATATGCGAACGGTTATTATGCGATCCAGCTTAATACGCGATAGATTTTCGGTCCTTTGAGGCAAAAAATCACGTTTAAGATGCGAAATCATTGATGAAGATGCAAATTCCTTCTTTCTTCTCCATTGTTGCCAATTTAGTGGATTTTTTTGTTTATATAAAAAAACACTGTTTCCGAATAGTGATATTTACTTTATTTAATAACAGATTACTTAAAGCAAACATTACTAATCGGAAATAGTGGTAGATATTTAAATTTTAAAAAACTCCGTTAAATTAGCAAGACTGCAATTCTTCTTTAGTACCGCATCTAACATTCTTAGTATCTCACTTCGAGTATGTTTTTACCGTAGTAAAGAGATTTAGGCTGCATATAAACACTTGTTTTGCCATCCTTCTACAGTTTTCCAGGAAAACTTTTCTTCTGGACCCTTCTACGGTTTATTCACAAAAGGATGAGGGGAATCAACAATGGGTCAGGAGATGAGGAGCTCAACTCTACTTTACGGAACTGTTCCTTTTTTGAAGGACATCAGTCCCTTTCCTTTTAAAGTCATTAAAGATAAAAAACACCGTGTGGCCACAAAAAAAGACGTCGATACTGATAACAGTTGAAAGGATGGTCTATTTGCACCTTTAGACTAATTCAGGATACTCAGATATGTCATAAAAATTATATGATTAGAGATGATTATAATTATTGTTAGTAATGTTTAAAGTGTATGTTATATCACTACTATGTTTTATAATGCATATTATAGAAAAAAAAATTAAACTTGCAAAGATTGAACAAATACGACTGCAGTTGTATAATTCTTTTAAGTTTTCTATGCTTTAGTTACTTTTTGCTGTGTTAACAATATTTTTTAGACAAAAATTAATAAGGATAGTTTTTCCTATATTATAAAAAAGGGCAGATTATAATGGCATTCATTATCAGAAGTGTTAAATACAATTTTAAAAATTGAATTGTGCTTCAGATTTAATATATTTTTCTTTCTGTTAAAAAAGTTAGTCAAGCCGGAAAATATTTTTGTTTTATTTTTGATTGTAACGTATTAATCCACAATAAAACCATGTTTGATTCCATATTTATTTTCAGTTATTATTCCATTCGAAATTATAAAAAGAAACAATGAGTAAAGTTGAATGCAATTAAATTTAAATATCAGCAAAATTTTCAACCGTAAACATTTAAATGAAAACTCTAATGTTCATTTAGATGATTAGATGTGTAAATAAACCCAGTTCCTGCAACATTGTGCAAGTCACGTTTAATATGCAGTCCCGCTTAATATGCGACCTTGTCCACTCCCGTCTTACAAGGCGAGGGTCCGAGGTTTCTCTCACCGAATGCGATGAATATTTGTGTTTCGATAGAGTATAGTTAGTATATAAATATATGACCGTCATAAAGCGCAACACCCGGGAAGAGAAATCTCGATCTCTTTTTCTTGAGAAAATCAGTTGAAAAGTTTAAGCTACAGTTTAAAATCGGATAAATTTCCTGCTTTGCCAAGTGGCTTCGTGGCATATTGCCAGCATCCTGGATTTGAGTTTTTTCTACCTGGGTTCGATCCCGGCTCGGACTTGTTTTTCAGAACGAAAATTTTTAACAATCATTTTCGAATCACAATTGAAAAAATATGTATAATAATTGAAATTTGTGAAAAATATGAATTAAATGTATGTTTTGTAGCATATAAGTGTTTTTTTAAGTACGAAGTTTTGCATGTTTAAATATATAATGAAAAAAAAACCTGCATATTTATATGTCTATGGAGCAGACATTTTTTGTTATTTGTTAAAATTATTTACAGTTATTTCAATGAATAATCTACTGTTTTTTCACAAAGAAATAAATTAAAACATGTGATATAAATGCGTAAATAATTATATTACTTTAATTTTGTTTCTATATGAAAGTATTTTGAATATTTCATGATTTTTTTAATACGCTTTTTTAAATTCTAAATATGACTTTTTTTTATTTCAGATTTTTGGTTTTGTAATTATTACCTACGTAATAACTATTTTCAGCAGTTCAATATCTTTTTAGAACTTATTTCTAAGCACAAAGACAGTTATTCTAACTATAATCATAAGCATCCAAGATTTTAAAAATTCAAAAGCTAGTTGGTAAAAAACGATACATTTCACTGTGAAAAGTAGTACCTTATTTATGTAAATAACAGTAAATAAATTTTAAAATTAGCTTAATTTTATGGTCTATAAAAGTTCCAATTGACTTTTCTTAATTTGTTATTATTATTTATTTATTTTATCTTTAGTTTTCATTAAATATATTAACATGCAAAGATTCGCACCTAAAATTGTATTTATATAATTAAACTGATTTATATAAAAATATTAAACAAGAAAAAAAAAAAAGATTCCCGAAAGAAATTACTACGTAGACATTTATTCTAATTAAAAATAAAGAATCCCAGACTTTAAAAAATCATATTAAAAATACAAAAGCATATTCTGAATAAACCATGAAATATTTCAATGAGGAAACAAAATGAAAATAAAATATTTGTTCACTTATTTTAATTTATTTCTTTGTTAAAAATTGTAGATATTCATAGAAATAACTGTAAATAATTTTAAATAACAACAAAAAATTTCTGGTCTATAGACATATGATATAAAAAAACTGGTAGGCACCAGTAAAGCTCAGTCCACATTTTCAGCTATCAACAAAAATTTGGGTAATTTCATGAGCTTTACAGATAATCTGATTCCATTACTTTTCTACACACTACTTACTTTTTTAAACTTAAAATATTTGACAATTTTTTACTGTAACTTTTTTAGATCGAGCTATACTTTTCTCTCTGGTTCCACCAATTTTTTATATCATTTCATATCTTTTTCAGATCCTTTCAGGAACTTAATCAACCAACTTCAACTAACCAAACAACTGCCCCAGTTAGTTAACCAACCAATGATCCCAATTAACCGGCCCAATCAATTGTCCCAATCAAAAACTAACAGAAACATTGGTTCACCAGTGTATTTCAAGAGCTCTGATGACCCCATACTTATTGCTAAACCTCATATTGGGATATTGACCTATACTTTACTCAGGACTGGCCACCAGACTAGTCCTTAGGCTAAGTTTTATACAGTAAACTCTGTCTAAGGCGGAATCGATCGGGACTGAGAAAAAATTCCGTGGTAGACAATATTCCGGCTTATGCAAAAAAGCTCCCCCCCCCCCCCCCCCCCCAAAAAAAAAAAAAAAAATAAAAATAAAAATAAAAATAAAAATAAATAAATATCCCTCGAAGATGATCACCTTTCATTGATTTTCCTGACTCAAAAATCGGTTGAAAACTGAAATTCGGAAAGATCTTTTGTCTTTATAGATAAATGAGAAACGCTATTCAATTTCTTAGTACTGCTGTAATACATGCGAATTGGATGTTTACACACACACAAAATAAATAAATAGATACACTTCGAGAATGACACAGAACGCTGTAACTTTGAATTTGAGTACAACCTTAAAGTATAATATATTGTACTTTCTGAAATATGTATTTTGATGAAAATGCTCATTCTACCAGAAATATTAACTTTAACTTTTAAATTTTGCAATTTTGTATATGAAAAAATGACATAAGCATAAATTCCTTAAAATTTAAGCAGTTTCTGTTCTTTTCGATTAACTTTTTCAAAGTGTTACGGAATTTAACTAACATGCTCGACATTGAGTATTTGACTTAACAGTTTTAAAGTTTAATAAACAAAATGCCTTTAATTTTTTAATTATCATTTTTTCCGGCTTGTGCAAAATTTTGGTTTCGGTGGGCTCATAAAGTCCTTTCCGTTTCCGCGTTAGACAGATTCCGCTTTATGCAGCATGAAATAATGTAATTTTCTATGGGTTCGCCGGGGCTTGAAAAATTTTCCGCGGTAGACAGATTTCCGGCTTTTACAGAGTCCGCCTTAGACAGAATTTACTGTACATAGTGTGATCCCTTGAATTTTTCTGCTATGTACCTACGCTCCTCTGGTTTGAAGGACTATGCAGTATCCTAGGCCAACCTCTCAAACACACAAAAAGCTAGGGTAAGAAACAGTCATAAGAAATGAATTAAAACTGCGAAAAAACTATAAAAAGGGAAAATTTCTGTCTTTGGAACTTGATGGGAATTTTAAATTAAAAAAAGCCTGAAAACGACTGAATGCAGGAAAATGATCAAAAGTGATTGAAAATATTATACAATACACCTGTAAATAATATCATAAATGTTACTAATATTGGATATTTATAATAATATTTCGGAGGTCAAACTAAAATATCACGATAATGACTAACATATTTACATCTAACTGTAACTATTGATAAAAAAATCAGGAAAATTGGAAAGTAGGTGTCTTTTGTAAAGTATGCATTCATTAAGGAGATAAATTACGTAAACGAGTCCATTGACAATTGGCGTATTTCGTACGGGTAAATTATATAATTGAGCCTTACAGACAATTGGTGCATGTTACCGGGCGTCGTTTAGGGCATGATTAACTGAACCGTAAGCGCACGCACCTATTTTTGTAACATTAACACACGCGTGGGGTAAATCTCACCTCATTTTGTCTCCTATTATATTTTTGGCTAAATGCATTTAAAAAGTCTACTACTCTATATTGTAAAATGCATCAGTACTACTTCTGTTTAGGGAAAAATCAAGCGTTTCATATTTATTTTCCGATTTTATAACAGTTTCTGTAAAAATGGCGGGTTTTTTCCTTTATAAAATATGCAACGATTTGTTTTACCTCTTAAAACATGAATTATTTTATAAAATTTACAGTAATTACATTTAATACAATTTCATCAACATATGAAGGCAGCTTTTATTTCACTCTTTCAGTAAAATTATTTTAGTGTGTGTTATCCCGTAACGAATGAACATATCGAAATGTAACGTTTGTATACGCGCGGGATTATTTAATCCCAAAAGCCATATTTCTACTTTTCTTGCCAACAAACTAAAGACATTCCTTCATACAACCTTTCTCAACTGTGGCCTTGAAAGATACAAGGAAGGTCAGAAGTACTTCATGACGTAATTTTGAAGTTTTTTCACCTGCATAACCCCTTCTCCCGCAGGGAAACGCAACGCCTCCTGCCAGCCAGACCGTCCGCATACATACTACACCATAAAAAGGAAGAGCATATAGAAAATGAGCTTTGCTAAAATGACGAATTTTTGAAGTTTTTTCACCTGCATAACCCCTTCCCCCGCAGGTAAACGTAACGTCTCCCGAGAGCCAGACCGTCCGCATACGGAAAACACCGTAAAACGGAAGAGCATATACAAACACGACCCTTGCTAAAATGACGTAATTTTGAATTTTTTTCATCTCCATAACCCCTTCTGCCGCAGGTAAACGTAACGTCTTCCGCCAGCCAGACCGTTCGCATACATACTACACCATAAAACGGAAGAGCATATAGAAAAATGAGCCTTGCTAAAATCAAGTGACGAAAACGTTGCTAGCTCTTAGACCAGGGATGGCGAACCTTTTCACATCCACGTGTCAAGTTTTCCCAAAAATATACTTTACTTGATCATGACGTGCCAACAATAAAAAAAATTAATGGATCAAATAATAATGAATCAAAACTACTTAAAATTTTGTTTTTAGCATTAAAAAAATACAGGTGATATTTGATGTTATGCTGTAGAAATTTATTTAAAATATATTATTTCTATTGCCTCAATTGAAATGCCAAATAATTTATATCCGCTTTGTACTTAGTTATTTTCGGTAGAATGCAAGTTTAATTACACTCGCTTGACAAGACGTTTTTAGTTGAATTTTTCATTTTTTTTTTTTTTTTCGAAAAGAATGTTTTGCAGAAAAAATTGTCAAAATTGCAAGTGCCAGAAACTATAGCTTTTAGTGTCTGGGATTGAATTCCAAGTTGTTATAATTTTAAAATTTTGCTTATTACACTTTTGCTTATTACATTTTTGCTTATTACACTTTTAATTTTTGTTTAGCGATAATCTTCTAATTCTTAAAATTTTCTGAGCCAATATTGAGCTAGATTCAGATAAATTAAGTTATATTTCAATTTCTTCAATCTGTGTGACAATCACAACCAACCGAACTAATCGGATTCAAGTGACACAGACAACATCTATATTAATTAATGCATTTTGTGAAATTCTACTATATTTTGATGTAAAACTTAAATCTATGCCGTGCCAAAAATAATCTGCAGCATGCCATAGGTTCGCCGTCCCTGTCTTAGATTATTACTTTCGGTCCAACAATATTAATTTTTTTTTTTAACTCCCAAAATTGAATTTCATTTGGCGTTATAATGACATAATTATACTAAAGTGTTTCAGCTTTTAAAATTAAAATGCATGTTTTCTTTGGCGCGTGCAATAGCAGTATACGATTTCCTTGCCAATATGCAGGAAAATGTAATAAATACAACCAAATTAACTAGCATTTACCAAAAATTTCTTTCGTATGACCTAAAAATAAATCTTTCGTTTTATGGATGATAGTAATAAGAATTAATTTCAGAATATCAGGAGTCTCTTTTCAGAATAAAACATCATTACAAAGTTATGTCAGTTAAACAGAAATTGGCGTCATACCTAGCAAACGATTTTTTTAATTATTATCTTTTCCTAAATTGTTCTTTTTTTAAAATTAAAACTTCTGTATTAAAATAGATTTTTAAACATTAAAAACGTTTAAATGAAGATACTGCGTCATTTTAACACGCGTTTAGTTAAAGTTTTTACATATATATAGGAAATATTTTCATTTTCTGATTACAATGACGTCGATTTGAAAAATGCAAAAGTATTGCGATAAAATCTGATTTTTATTTAAAACAAAATACGCGTGTTATCACTTTTTTAAATTATTGTGCCGCTTTTTAGGATATGACAACAGGAAAGAAAGATTGAAGGAGATATTTTTATATTGTTAAATTATGGAATGCTATGTAAAGTTTAAATGGGTGCCATTCCCTTAATATTGGATATTTTTTGACCCGACCTTCGAAAGGCACATCCCTAAATTCAGAGCTTTCCAACAAGCCATTATTCATCACTGAATGTTTTCTGGTTTAGATTGTAATCGAGTTGTTGTCTTTTCATCATGTTTCAAAACGTAAAAGATGCGGCTGAGCTCTACTATACAGCACGATCGTGCTGTATGATAAATATGCGAGTTTCTTCTTTTTCATTATATATTTAAACACGCAAAATTTCGTAGTTAAAAAAGCACTTATATGCTACAAAACATACATTTAATTCATATTTTTCGTAAATTTAAATTATTATACATATTCTTTCAATTGCGGTTTGAAAATGATTGATAAAAATTTTCGTTCTGAAAAACAAGTCCAAGCTGGGATCGAACCCGGGTAGAAAAAACTTAAATCCAGCATGCTGGCGATATGCCACGAAGCCGCTTGCCAAAGCAAGAAATTTATCCGATTTTAAACTGTGGCTTAAACTTTTCGACTGATTTTCTCAAGACCCCTGGGTGTTGCGCTTTATGACGGTCATATATTTATATACTAACTATACTCTATCGAAACACAAATATTCATCGCATTCGGTGAAACCAACCTTGGACCCTCTCCTTGTTAACCACGTTCGACTGTATATATATTCCCCTTCGATGTGAAATCAAAATCTCTTATTCCCTTCACTGTACCCCTTGCCCTTCATGCACAAGAGTTTAAAATCTTAGAATCTTAAAGAAATTTTCTGTCTTGGGAATTTAAGGTGAGGGTTGGATAATTATTTATTGTTGCTACAGAGTAATAATAAAGCATAAAAATCTTCTTTAAGAAATTATACAGTTTTAAAGATCTTAAACATTGTGTACTGGAGGGAAGACAAAAGAAAGAAGCTAATTAAAAAAGAAAGAAGATATTTGAAGTGTTGGATGAGGGTGAAGAGGTAAATTAAATTATTTATTATTTTAATATTGTTACAAAAAAGTTACAGAAAAAAAATAAAGATTTTTAAATTTTGTATTTTTGGGAGAGAAAGCAAATGAAATAAAGGGACTTTTTTTTCTTGGGAGGGGAGGGATTTAGATGATTATTTAATTATTGATTTTTACAACAAAATCACAAATAGAGCAGAAAAAAAATGAAAAACATTTTTAGATTTTTAAAGTTCTTTAACTTTATAAAATACAAGTGGGGTGGGAGGAGATCAAATGGAAAGAAGCAGAATTTTTGGGAGAAAAAGTATAATTTAGATTGTAGATTATTTATTTTTTATTATTATTATAGGGTAATAAATAGGCCAGAAAAAGAAAAGAAATGAGAGTTCTAAAGGTTAAAAGAATGCTTGTTTGGTATCAGAGGGTGAACAAAGAGCACGGTGGCAATTTTGGTGTTCAGATTATTGATTATTTGTTGTTCCAATAAAAAAAAAATAGAGCAGAAAGATTTTTTAGGATTTTAAATTTTGTGTGCTCCGGAGGGTTTACCAAGGTTTTGAGGAGATTTAGATTATTCTTTTAAGTGGAAATCCGCCGAAATGTAGAAGATTCTAACCCCTATATTTATCTTTTTTTCATTTCTAAAATTTTGATGAAAACAGTTTTTTAAATATTTTAACAATTTCGGTTATAAGTCCTTTCCCCAAACTCAACTGTTTTTCCTTTTGAAAAAGGAGTGCATACATTCATGATATTACAGTAAGTAGTAGTAACCTTTATAATTATTTAACAAAAATGTGGATTTAAATTTTTTTTAAAAAAATTTAACTTATTAATTTTTTTTTTTTTTTTTTTTTTTTTTTTATTGTATTTACAGACCTGCCAACTGCTACGAAAAAATCGTAGTTGCTACGATTTGGACCTACAAACTACGATGCTACGAAAATAGGTCTCAAACTATGATTTTTTTGGGGGGGGGGGGGATACACAAATGCATTTTTTTTCCCAGTTGTGATTTTTAGTCCGCGTAGCATATTTTTTAGGAGTGATTCTGTTCCGAAATTTCTTAAATTTTAAAGTAATCGCTTTCTGAAGCTTTTAAAAAATTTGTCATTAATCCGAAAATTCAGACATAAAAAAAGGCTGAAGGGAAAAGAATCTGGGCTTCAAAACAAACTTCCTAACATAAAATCCTCTTAATAGATAGTAACCACATGTGGCTTGTGCGTCTGTAAATATTTATACTGGAATTCCCTACCTTAGAAACAGGGGCATCATTTTAAGAGTTTCTTGAGTGGCAGGGTTTGAAATATTGTGCGGAATCATGCGATTTGTACTCAAAAAAGGAATGTCCTGCATAATGTAAAATGCTGTGCAGAATTTCCCCCTGCAAATTCTTCCACACACCCATGATTCTTCTGCGAGTATATTTAAAAATTTATTGAAAGTCTGCGATTTTTTTTTTTAAATGGAATTTTCCTAAATCATTTCGTGAATCGGTCGAGAAAAAAATTGATAATTTCTTCCAATGATCCTGGAAAAATATCGGGTATTTCGTCAAATATCTCAGAAACAAATAGTGATTATCTTCAATTGTTCGTTGAATAAAATCACTAATTTTGTTAAGAGTTTAGAAAGAAATTGCAAATTTCGTCAAAAGATCACGAATTTCGGTAAATTACCCAGGAAAAAATATTGCAAATTTCGTCAGTCGCGGAAACAAGTAGTGAATTTTGTTAATTGGTTGCGAAAATATATCGAAATTTTTACCGATCGGTGGCGCAACACTGTTGCGAAATTTGCCTATTTGTCGTGATAAACAATCGCTAATTACGACATATGACCGCGTAAAAAAAAAAAAAAAAAAAACTCAATTTCTTTAAAGGATCACGGGGAAAACGTGAATTTCGACAAAATATCGCGGGAAGAAAACGCGAATTTCGTCATAAGATCGCGGAATTAAAACGGAAATTTCATCATAAGATAAGTAGGAAAACGCAAATTTCATCAAAAGATCGGTAAGAAAATGCAAATTTCATCGAAAGTTCGCGGAAAGAAAACATGAATTTTGCCAAAGGTTCGTTTAAAAATCGTCAAAGAATCGCTGTAAGAAATGCAAATTTCATCGAAAGTTCGCGGAAAAAAAACATGAATTTCGCCAAAGGATCGTTTAAAAATCGTCAAAGAATTGCTATAAAAAATGCAAATTTCATCGAAAGGTCGCAGAAAGAAAACATGAATTTTGCCAAAGGATCGCGTAAAAATCGTCAAAGGATCGTTGTAAAAAATGCGAATTTCGTCAAAAGTTCGAGATAAAAAGTGCCGATTTCAGCAGAAAATCGTAATAGAAGAAAGTAAATTGCGATTGTGGGGGAAAATTGTGAATATCGTGAAATGATCGCAGAAAAAAATCGCAAATTTCGTCAGAATTTACTGCACTGGGCTAAAAAATTGTAACGGGATTCCTTTTACAAATGCGTAAAAAAAAAAAAAAAAAAAAAAAAAGCTGTGAAGCGAGAAAAAGCTTTACAAATCGTATAATAATTTTCGGAAGAAAAAAATGACTATAATGAGTTGAAAGATTGAAACCTTATTCCTTTTACGAATGTCAAAAAATAGCCGTGAAACACGAAAAACCAACAAACCAAGCTCCAGATTAATTTGAATTTTGTGTACTACGATTTCTCATTTTCAAAGGTTGGCATGTCTGTATTTAGGTTTTCATTCATTCAACAATAACTAGAAGCTTTTAAAAGATTTTTTTCCTTTTTTTGTCTTGAGATTAGTTTTCTTAATAGCTGTCTGAGAAATGTTTAGAAATGTAATTCATTAAAAGAAACTGTAAATTACTAAAAATTAAAAACTATTTTTACATATTTTCTACTCCTGTGCTGTATCAATGATATTTTAAAGAGTAGTGCATGGTTAATACAATACAGTAGACTCCCTCATATCTGCTAATGCCTAAAATCTGCACGACATCGCAGATGTAAACAATGAAACTTTCAGTTTGGATGTAGGGACAAAATTACACTTTTTTATATCATTCTGTAGGTACATTAATATGTAATTCTTCATAATATGACTGAACTCATGTTTTTTCATGAAGGAAGTATAAATTAATTTCTGAAAAAATTAAAGATATTTCTGATATCACTGGTAATCACAATCTTTTTACCAAATATATTTATGTATTAATCAAGCTTTTTTGGTTATTAAGTCTGGCTAAATCTGAAATAAAATTTCCTTATTTTATGATTTTTATGTGAATTAGTAGGGTACATTTATGAGGCCAGTTTCATTAAGTAATTCAAGATAAATGTATCTCATCTTTATGCATATTTAATTATTTGACCTTTATTTTCTAATAATTTCATCATTTAAAAAATTATCTTAATTTTTATTATTTTAGTTTATTACTTATTTTAATATTTTACTATATTACAAGCATTCATTATAATTTTGATTGCATTATTACATTAAAATTACTGTTTAAAAATGTAAACAAAGCAATGACCAGAAATCTGCAAAAATCCAAAATATGCACAACCTCTGGTCCCAAGCTGTGTGAATTTGAGGGAGTCTACTGTAATTTTCTCCGTTTTCAAACAATGATATTAAATTATGTTAAATTCTCACATCTTCATTAATTAGTATTCTTGAATTTCATAGTTACTCTTTTTCAATTATGCTATTTGTTCGTGTATATATATATATATATATATGCATAAGATAATGTCAAAAACCTTTTGTATATATGTGTCTGTGTGTCCTTTACAAAAAATCAGTCACTGTGAACCTGCATGATGTATTATTGTTTCTCATACTTTAATGCTTGCTTAAATTTTTATGAATATATGATTGTTAAAATCATTGTAAATACCGTCAACCAGGTTGACTTTGTCTCATTTTTTAACTCTTGTCTTTAAACTTCTGAAAATTATTGAAATTTTCACTTAAACAATTAATTCGTTTTTCTATAAAGTGGGACAAAGGTATGGGCTTTGTTTCATAACTAAAAAAAATCACTAAATAAGCCTCAAAAACCTTGTAAGGCAATTCAACTCCACTTTTATGATAGAGTAATAAAACATAATAAAAAAAAAATTGCCTTTAGCTTATTCTTTAAGTGATTGGAATTTAATATTTTTCAGTGACATTTCTTTGGTCTAATAAATGTTGTAGAACAACATCTACCCCTTTCTACAACATTTCATCAGTATAATTTTTATAATTATCACTACCTACAGGAGATTTATATGTACACAGCATTATTACACCACCATCTGTACAAAAATACAATAAATACTAGCAAAATCCGTGGCTTTGCTTGCGTAATAGTTAAAATATGCCAAGTTGTATTCGTATGTCTAATTTTTATTAGAAAAAATTATACTTTTAGGAATAATTCAAAAATTACTAATTAACCACAGTTTGACTAAACTTCATTATTACACTGCATTAGGCAGAAATGAGACTTAAATTAATAAGAAGAACTAAAACTAATTCTAAATAAAGGATAATTTAGAAAGTATTTTGAAGCTTTTATGCTCATTTAATACACTCATTTCAGTATTCATTTGAAGTTTTGAATTTTTTAGAAACCGTTCTTAGTATGCATTTGTATCGTAAAATTAACCATCATGTTAAATTCCAATCTTCTTGTCTAACAGTCTACCACCTCTCTGTTGGTAGTGACACTAACATAACATACCTATGTTGAAACAGACTGTTACCATTAATTTGCCAACATTAATTTTGAAATTGCTTTGGTATTTCCTAATATTCTATAGAAAACATAATTTAGAAAGTTTTTAAAGGCTTGTTTAAAACGTTTGTTGTTCCTGCCAACCCCAAGTGGTATTTGTATTCGCATAAAATATAGCCTGTGTAGTGTCAGAGACTTTTACTATTGATTCACAAACATTACTTTTGTAATCGGTTTATTATTTCCTAACTTTGCATACAAATCGTAATTTAAGACATTTTTAGAATGCTTTTCACTCCTTCCCCTCACTTTACCTCTTCTAAATTTCAAATTTATTTTCGACAGTAAGTAACTACCATGCCATATTTAGTTTCTAGCCTCTTCCGTATCACAGAAATCACAATTTAGAAAGTTTTTTGCTCCTGCAACCCTCTGGTGGTAGTGGCATAGACTTAGCTTGAGTTTTAGCAGGTTCTATCACCACCAATTTGCAACCGTTATTTTTTTAATCGGTTTGGTATTTCATAAGATTGCATAAAAATCTTAATTTAGGACGTTTTAAGGACGTTTTTCGCTTACTTTATCCTTTTAATTTTGGAATTTTCTTTCAACGGTTCTTAGAAAGCATTTGCATCTTTTAATAATTTTCATGCCAAATTTCAAAATGTTATAGACCTCTCAGTATCACAAAAAACCTGATTTAGAAACTTTTTTGCTCCTGCAACCCCTAGGTGGTAGTGACAACAACATAAAATATAGCCTATGTTGAAGCAGGGACTGTTACCATCAATTTGCAACCATTACTTTTGAAATCGGTGTGATATTTCCTGAGATTACATAGAAATTACAATTTAGAAAGCTTTTTGTGCATTTTCCACCTTTTTAAATTTTGAATTTTTTAGAAACTGTTCTTAGAGAGCATTTACATCTTATAAGTAATTACCATGCCAAATTTAAAGTTGCTAGCCCCTGCAATATCACAAAAATCACAATTTAGAATGTTTTTTGCTCCTGCAACCCCCAGGTGGTACTGACACTGACATGAAATAGAGTCTATGTTGGAGCAAGGGCTGTCACCCTCAATTTCCAACCATCACATTTGAAATTGTTTTGGTACTTCATAAGATTGTGTATGTGTAGAAATCGCAATTTAGAACATTTTTTGTACAATTTCACCCCTTTTTAAATTTTGAATTTTTAAAGAAATGTTCTTGGAGATCATTTATATCTTGTAAGTAACTGCCATGCCAAACTTCTTATTTCTAGGCCCTTCAGTAATGTAAAAATCACATTGTTAGAACGTTCTTTGCTCCTGCACCCCTTTTGGGGTAGTAGCATATCGGGATGGGATGAATATTCGGCCACTATTCGGTATTTGGCCCTTTTGCCAAATATTTGGTTGACCGAATGCTTCGGCCAAATATTGCTAAAATCTCGTCGAATTTTTTTTTTTTTCATTTTTTGCTATTTTTTCCTCCTAATTCATATGTGCTACTTTTTGACACATTCATGAAGTCAATTTCATTCTTAATTGCATAACTCAAATAAGCATTTTGTTCTAAAATTCTGCAAAGTAAATTCATCTAGTGGTAACTTAGACTTATTTACCACTAGTAGGCCAAAAATATATTTAATAAAGGAAGAAACTTTTAAGAACTCAAAAAGTACCATTTTGAGACATCCATCTTATTTCTAAAATTAAGGTAGTTTTTTTTTTTTTTTTAATCTATTTGTGATGCCAACCATCCTAACTTAAGAAATCAGTTAAAAGGAGTCTATGATGCATTAAAACCATGATTTCTAGCTTATAGTTACTTAATTTACCTTATTGAGAATGCCAGTTATTGGTTCCAGTAATTTCATTTCACCAATCTCCCAAAGAGGAGTTAATTATTGGTAGCATTAAGGAAAGTTGAAATCTATTATTTGAATTGTTAAAAAAAAAATAATAATAATACTAATTTTAAAATATGAAAAAAGACATACATCTGTAATGATATATAAAAAAAGGTTGTTTTTATAATAAAGATTAAAGTATTTTTAAATCATAAATTCCTTGAAATGGGGGGGAAAAATTTTTTTTAATCTGCAAGTAAAATGTCAAACACTGTTTCGCTTTGTGTCAGTTACAGGAGTTATTAACCATATTTATGGAAAAAAAAATTAAGAATAAAATGTATAATTTCTGATAATTTTGTCAACATTAATTTTTAAATGTATCTCTACTATCCTTTCAAAAAAAAAATAAGTATAAAATTAATTTAAAATTTTGTAATAGTGATTTGAACAAGAAAGAATCTTTAAGGTGTCAGTTACTGGGGGTTTCACCCAAAATCAAGTTAAATTTTAAAACATTAAGCAGATGAATAATAGAACAACAACAACAAAAAATAATTCTTTTTACCATTTTAAATTATATATAATCAAAAGTTATGTTCTTTATTGAAAAAAAAAAAGTTGGTATTTTGCCTAAAATTTGGCCAAGTATTCGGTATTTGGCTACTCAGCCACATCACTATTTATCCCATCCCTACTAGCATAGACATAAGATATAGCCCGTGTTGGAACAGGGACTAACACCATCATTTTGATACCATTACTTTTGAAATTGGTTCGGTACTTCCTGAGATTGCGTAGAAATCACCATTTAGAACATTTTTTAAAATGCTTTTTGTGCATTTTCACCTTTTTAAATTTAGAATTTTTTAAAAAATGTTCTTAGAGAATAACGCCTTTCCCGTTATATATTCATTTAACCTCCTCTCCCCTCAAAGATCAACATTTAACTTTACTGGTTCATTATAAATTGTCATTATTCTTCCCCCCCCCCTTTCAAATAAAATATTTAGTTTAAATTTGACATTTTAATTCTTAATTTCATATGTTGGTATTCATTGACTTTCCCCCCCTCCTCCTCACACTATTGTAAGTTTCATTTATACTTTAAAAGTACGTTTTAAATGCATGCATCATTTATCAGTCAGTTGCGTTTTTCTTTCACTTTCACACGGACAGAAATATATCTTAACCGCAGTGATTTTCCGTTGAGATAAAATAAAAGAATAAAATAGAAGTGAATTTCTTTCACCTCACAGCCGACAATATGTAATGCATATTTTCTCAGCCTCTTGGCTTGCATTCCTATTATTTCCTACTCTTTAGTTGCTCAGATAAAAGCCATATGCCCTTGCTGACTAATTTCAGCTGTCATTAAACCTGTAACGTACATCTAATATCACGTGTTAGCTATTTCTTCAGTCACCCTGCTTTGCCACAGGAATGTTGCTACGTGTAACCCTATAAAACACGCCATGGCATATAATTTTATTCAATGTAAAACTTCTTTGTTCCTTTGTCTACCCGATTCGTTTTATCGCCAAATATCTTACATATGGTTATCTTATGTTCGCCAATGTGTAAGTAATTGTAACAAAATCTCGCTCACTCTTGCTCCTGACCTAGAGATATGTAGGCTGTAATCAAGCCCCGCTGTGGGCTTCTGTCGCTGGGCAGTTAACGAACTTCTCCCCATCTCTCTGTATTTTCACGGCCCCCCCCCTCTTAAAGGTTCTTTATAATAAAAAGTTTGTCTCCTAAAGTATTGTGTTGGAGTTTTTTTACTCATTTATGAACCTGGGTACACAAATCACAGTCACAAGATCTTTTATATCTTTTAAGTAACTGGTATTCCAAATTTCATGTTTCTACGCCCTTCAGTAACACAAAAATCACATTTTAGAACGTTTTTTCCTCCTACACCCCCTTTGGGCTAGTGACATCGACTTAAGATATAGCCTATGTTCGAACGTGGACCAACACATTCATTTTGATATTACTTTTGAAATCGGTTCCGTAGTTCCAGAGATTACCGCCTACAAATAAACGAACTTACTTTACCTCTTTTTAATATTAGTATAGATTACTAGTATGTTTATATTTACAATAATTGTTTGCTTTTGTTAATATTTTTAGAAAAAATTGAATATAATAAACTAAATTTGTGCGAGTTTTTCCCGAGACAATCTCGCTCCAAATTGGCAATCAAAATACCAGCTCTGAATAATGTCTATGTAAAATGTATAAAATCAAATTAATATGTATAAATCTCACTGATTTCTAAAGAAATATATTAAGAAATAAAAAAATTGTACTTACCCCTTTACAGCATCAAGTACTATGAATAATCTTTCCAATCAAAAGTTTTCTCTGCTAAAATCCTGCCAAACTCAATTTGTAAAATGCTGAATTAGTACTCCAATCTATCAGAATTCAGCATTACTATTTAGTTTTATTGTAATAAACTAGTGTAAATGCCCGTCCTAGGACGGTTGGTAAAAATTGTTTTTTACTTCAAACTTGAAAAACTCATAAAAAAATAATTGACAATATGGAAGCATTGAGATGAGCAAAGTTCTTCTAGTTTACACTCCCAAAAAAAACTTTCTTCAATTTAAGGAAATTCTACTGGCAGCAGTGCTGCCGGCATATTTCCGTGAATTTAGGATTATCCGTTTTTCCCCCCTCCGTTACAGGAAGTAAAATATCCATCAATTTAAAGAAGTTGGGCAAAAGCGGATGGCGGTGGATTCGAACCAGCCATCTCAGAGTTACGAGATGAACGTGTTAGCACTGAGCTACAGTTGTACAGCAGCAAAACGCTTTGAAGAAAATATGTTTGCTTCAGATGGGTATGACTTGATCAATTTCTTTAAAGCTTTTAATTTTGAAGTTCATTTCGAGAAGATTTAGTTTTTAATGAGATTGTGGCTGGGGTTTTTATACTTTAGTATTAATATAATATAAAAATATGAAATTTAAATAGTTTTAGGTAGATTGCTAGAGGTAAAATACAAATATATTTTTATTCTATAAGAATTTTTTTTTTTTTTTTTGAGTAATATCTATTTTTTTCCATTTAATTTTCTTAATTAAAATATCGTTTAAATGTGTTCATTTAAAGCATATTTTAAATGCAAATATTCATTTATGATCTACTTTATAAACTCAAATTTATTTAACTTTATTCAACTTAAAAAAATAAATTGTGAGTACTTTTGAATGAATGAGAAAAGTAATTGTTATTTATTTTGAAATTAGAAATTTGAATTTATAGAATTTTTGGTTTTTCATTTTAAAAATAAATTCGAATTTATTATTAATAGACCCAATACGCATGTGTGCTAGAAATGAACGGAATTTCTCCCTCCTTTTTAGACATTTGGGGAGAATTCACGGATAAAACATGTTTTCTAGGAGTATGGAAATTATTTGTTAAAAATGAAGAATAATTTAGTGTATATTGACGAGTTTTTCTGACAGTGTATGTTCTAATAAACACACTATTAGCATTTACAATACTTCTGGGTAAAGCAGGCTTTCCGATTTATGTACCATAACAAAATTAAGATTTCTTAATAAAACAAAAATGTAACAAATATGCAATAAAACTGTGTAATTAAAAGTCTGCTGCAACTATTGAAATATTACTATTTTGTTTTATAACACTTTGAAATTGTATTTTTATCATGTCCCCCCCCCCTCCCCCCCCCAAAAAAAATATATATGGATAGATATGTATGATTAATAAATAAGATAAATTTTAAAGAAATAAACAATCTGTGTGTTTTAAATCTGTCAATAAAACATCTCTCTATTCTAAAAAAAAGTAACTACCGCTGTCACCGTTGCCGCCGGTTTTGAATTTTTTGTGACCGGAGGTCTTTCTTCGTTAATATTAAGAAAAATAATGCATACAAAAATATGAAAATCGGTAGTGTTATACAGAAATGTTTGATAAACATGCTGATGCAGACAGTTTTCAAATCGGAGAATTATTTTAAGAGATATTTAATGCTAAAGTTGGACAAAATCGTTCCACTAAAAAAGTTTTATAGTAGCAAAAACTATACATCGGAATTTAATAATTTTTAGTTCATTTTATACGTTATAATTTCCCGGTGTGCAGAATTGATTTATTTTTTTAATTTGACTCATTTTTCGAGGTTTTATATCTATTTTAAATTCAAATTTTCAGCATTTCGAGAGATATTTTTTACAGATTTTAGAAAGTGATATTAATTTAAACTGTTGCCAACTGTATAAACAGCAGAAACAATAATGTTTGCTTCAAAAAAATATATATATAATATTTATACATGTAAATAAATTAAAAATTTATTTACACGTGACTATTATTATAAACAGAAAAAAACATTTGGAATTAGAATTATATAATTATGTACAAAAAGAAGGAACTTATTAAAAATTACATCATAAAAACTATAATTACACGTGAATTTTAAGAGAGAAAGGAATTTGTAAAATAATAAATTTATTAACATGCGTTAGAAGTCTTAAATAGGAGAAATTACGTCATATTTACGTCACATTACAGTTATTACATAAAATGAACACAAAATAATATTGCAAAACGGTTTAAATTTATAAATTGCACTAGACATTTATTTGATATTTTGAGAGGATACTTTTCAACTATTTTTCTTAGGAAAGCGCAAATAATATTTTATTTCTAACACAAGTATTTTCACGTGAATATTAAAAAGAGAAAGAATAGTTTGGTCAAAATTACGTCAGATTAAAAATGATTAATTTAAAATGTCTCCTTTAAAAAGAACTTTCTTCTCGCTTTGTTAAAAAATACTGGGAGACAAAGATTCTGTTTACTTAATTCCTTTTATAATGGCTTATTTTGAAATGTTGTTACACGTGTCTATGTCATAAAGTTATTTTTATTTTGATGTTTTATTTGTATTTTTATTAATGTTGTACTAATTTATTTGTTCTTTCGTTATTTAAAATAAAAATTATGTCAATTTGTATAATTTGGCGAGTGGTTTGGTGATTTATATAATTTGGCGAAATTAGTCGACAAGATAATCAAGTAGTACCGCAGCGGATTTGGCGTTAAAATTCCCCAATCAAAGAGAAATGAATAGAAATCCCTTTATAGGGAGATCGCCACTGTTTTGTAAATTATAATTCAATCTTTCGAAATCTTTTTAAAGGCGATCACATTAGCATGCATTTAGAGTCTGCGGTGTCTGGACGGGGGTTGGCGAGCGTAGCTCGTAGGGGGCCGAGCCCCCTAGTATAAGAAAAAGATAAAAGCTATTTTTATTTAAGTATAAGAATAGTGTTTCGTAACCTTAATTTCTGATCGATAGATGGTGCTATAAGTCTTGTTAAATCCATTTTTCACAAAACTATGAGTTGGTATGAAAAAGTGAAAACGCATTTCAAAATATTTAAAAGCATTAATATGCTTTTACAAATACTTTAAGAGCAGAATCGGTTGTAATTATTATTATTATTTGTAAAGTGCTGTAAGAGTCATTCATTTATTTCTAGATTTGGAATTTACAGTTCTAAATAGCAACAGTCTTGTTTGTTTATATCTGGTTATCCATTGTATAATAGCTGGTTATCCGTTATTTGTAATGTAGAATTTAAAACATTAAAATTGGATAGTTTTGAAGGTTTTAGATAAAATAAAGAAGAATAGATGTGATTACAAAGCAGATTATGTGTATATTTCCATAAGTTGAACAATCATAAAACTTACGGTCTCTTGAATACTTATGGCTAACAGGGTCGCGATATGTTTCTTTTCTCAAGGATGGGTATGAGCCGGAATCGTTACACTGTGTTTTATTATATTATTATACAGAGATGTTATTTGTTACATGTTTTGTCTTTATCTACAGGCTGGGATAAAGTCACCCTGGTTGACAGTACTGTTAATTTTAGAAATTTTTTTTTTTAATTTGGAGATTTATTTCATACTGTATTACTTTCACATTTTTTTTCATGAAGCTTTTATATCATTTTTTGTTTGTCATCATTGTTAGTTATTTTATGTATATATGAACTAAGAAAAAGAAAAAAAAAGTTGCTGATTAATTACACTGTAATTCTTTTAACTGTCAAATTTGTATATTGATGTATTTTATTTTTAGAAATACTCATTTTCATAATGAAACTAGTTTTTCTTTTTTAGAAATTTGATTTGAAGAAGGGTAGCAAGTAGCATGCTTAAATTGTATATTTTTAAATATGTATACAGTACCATTATATTATTCATACATACATATCACTCTTTCTTTTAGTATCTACTGGGAGGGGGAAAAAAAGAAAAAAAAACTTTTTCCTTTAATTCTTTTTCTGTGTTAAGTATGATAAGTATAATTCTCTTTCTTATTAATTTCAATAAGGAAAATGTATTGTATACATGTTAATGTTTTATAAGTAAATATAAAACATTTACTTTAAAAATTATCTCTACTTTTTAATACTCTTGGTTATATTGCACTTTCCTGTCTCCAGGGATATGTGATATAATGAAGAGCTCTTGGATATATTTCAATTAAGTATGGATGCCCCTGTAGTAATTTTTTCTATCCATAATCTATATTTTGAAAAATATTGTATAAATCTTAACCTAAAAATTCAGACTTATTTCTTGCTTGTGATCTTTATTTTCAAAATTCTTCATTCAGTTTTCATTAATTTAGTGCATTGATTATTCCATAATTTATTTAGACTTAAGTTGTCATTGTAAGCTTTTATGCATATCAGTATTTCTGATATGTATTGTTATTATTTTTTATTTCTTTTATCATATTTCATTTTTTTTTTTTTTAACTCTCATTTTCATGTTAAATATTCTGTTTCTTTTTCAAAATTCATTTCTTATTTAAAGTTGTGTTATAAATCTTAAATGGCAATAGTTTTAGCTTTCTGAAAGGCTGTGCATTTATCAATAAACATAATATTGAATAAAAGAAAGTAAATTTATTATTACTAATATGAACTATAACAGTTTAAACTTTTCTTGTGTTTATCAGGAGAGTCCAATTAAAATTAAAAGTTTAGGTGAAATGTAAAACAAAGAAGTTCAGTCAGAAGTATATCAGTGCCTAGGTTTTGAAAGCATCCAAAAAAGTTGTAGTGTGTTGTATAAGACTTAAGAGTTAAATTTGGATATTTTATAACTCAAAACTAAAAAAGAGTACCAATTAAAGTAAAAATTTGGAATGAGATAAAACTTATAATTCCAAGATAGATATTTAGTAGAAATATTAATTTTTTAATATGAACGTAAATGAATCCTTTTATTTCAGATTATTACTTTTTAAACTGCTTCAGATAATAATTTTGGGCTTAAAAATAACATAGTCTCAAAATTCTTTTATGGTTCATACCTTGACTTTTTTCTGAGATGGGATTCATATTAGAACAAAATATAAAGCTGAATTAAATCTAAAATAAAATATTTTAATTGCTAATAATGTAAAGAAGCTGTATTCTGCCATTTTAACTGATCTTATTTATATTCCAGAGTTGTTAATATGAAGAAATACTTTTAATTTTTTATTTTAAGATATATTTTGCACTCTAACGCATAAATAAAATCAGATAAGACATATTTTTATGTTTTCAATTGGCAATTTAAAGTAAAATCCCAACCATCTATAAACAATCATCATTTTAAAATGGTTTAACAATGAGTAGTCCATATTTTTTCATAATATTTTGACAGTTATCTGAAAGAATTTGCCAGTAATTCATTTTTTAGAAAGAAGTTATCAGTATGATAAAAAAAAAATAATTTTCAGGATTCCAAAACAATTAGACATGAATAGACTGAATAGAATTTACGTATATTTACACTGAGATTTACATTTATTACACTGAGTCTGGAAGCAGTTAACCCTTTATATTTACTAACATTAATTTATATTATCAATGGAAAGCTCTTAATTTCTGTGAATTTGACAAAGTAAAAAGTAGACTACAAACATAACATTAAATATTCTTTGAATAATTAATGATCCCTATCTTTTCTTCAGCAGTTTTTTATTTTCTAATAAAAATGCTTTCTCTTAACCCCATTGAAATTTCTGCTATTCTCTTTTCTTTTACAAACAGAGATGTAGCTGAAATTTTAAGATGAGGCTAAAAATCTCCAAATTTTCAAATATTTTTGTTCACAAATAAATTGTAATTGATTGTTGCTGCTTGTTTAGAAAAACAACCCAAACCAGTTAATACACATCATATGCATATATTTTTTATATGAACATAATATGTATTGTATTCTTTTCATGGACCATAAAACTTTCTATGTAAGACAATCTTCTGTTATACACAAGTTTCACATATTTTACTGTATATAGGTTCCATTTTCAAAATTTATTAGTTGAATTTTTGGTTCATTATAAAATAGTGAGCAAAATTTTTCATAAAAGAATGTATAAAATATTTACATTAAAATCACAGACAATACATAAAACAAATAAAATTATTACATAAAAACACTAAAAACATATTAAAATTGGGACGTTTCGGATCATCACGATCCCTCCTCAGCCAATTATAAACGTTAAGTCAATACTATCAACAGTTACAAGAAAAACACAACAGAAAGTCATCAATTTCAGGTTACAGTTAAAATAAAATAGAATACTCGGCCGGCACAGATGCAGCTTCGTTAATCGCTAAATCCTTGGTTTTAGTATGCCAGGCCTCTAAAAACACTCTCCCTGCTCAATTTCTACATCTAAATGCCTGTTAACAGGCATTTAGATGTAGAAATTTGAATTCAAAGATCGTTCAGCATACTATTGCAACCGACCATTTTCCAGATTTTAATAAAGCTTTTGTGATCCAATCCGGCTGCAACAATTACGCAGGGAGAGTGTTTTTAGAGGCCTGGCATACTAAAACCAAGGATTTAGCGATTAACGAAGCTGCATCTGTGCCGGCCGAGTATTCTATTTTATTTTAACTGTAACCTGAAATTGATGACTTTCTGTTGTGTTTTTCTTGTAACTGTTGATAGTATTGACTTAACGTTAATAATTGGCTGAGGAGGGATCGTGATGATCCGTAACGTCCCAATTTTAATGTTTTTAGTGTTTTTATGTAATAATTTTAATTGTTTTATGTATTGTCTGTGATTTTAATGTAAATATTTTAAAGATGGAATTCAGACGTAATATTTTTGCTTATATAATAAAAGAATGTATGTTTGACTTTAAATTGCATTTCCTAAAAATTTCTTCAGAATTTTAAAATAATTTCTATTATTTAATTGCATATATCTTTTATCTTTTAAATACATGAATAATTTTGAACTAAATCCTTTATTACAAGCACATTTAAATTTAATTAAATATTGATAATTTTACTTATATCGTTTTTAGAGCATCTTATTTATGCTGCTTGCTATCTTTCTGTAAACATTGAAACAATTTTCTTTTAAATCCAATGTATTCTAAGCTTTTGTTTTTTCTCCCTTTAAGAATATCCAGCTGCTTAAAACTGAAAGAAAAGCCGTTATTAAATTCAAGGAGCCACGTCAGGCTCTAATGTTTCAAAAGAAATATCAAAGGTATTAAAATTTTATATTTGTGTTTGTGCTAAGATTTTATGCTTTTAAGAACTTTGTAAATTCATAAATGACAAAAAATTGGAAAATAATGCAAAAAGAAAAGGCTTAAATAATGTCTGAAATGAAATTGCCAGTCACATAATAATCTGCTATAGATTATTTTTTCTTTGTTCTAAACAAAGCTTCAAGAATGCTTTGGAGTATCAGATTTCGTTTAATTGTAATTTATTTTGTTCACTTTTAAAATTTATTACTTTTTAGTTCATTTGAAATGTATATTTCACACTGCAGAGGTAAATAATATATTTTTCTGTTTGATATTTAGTAAAATTTTAAGTCTCTAATATTATTTATATCTGTAAAGCAATGTTTTAGTGACTTGAAGTATCTTGAGTTACCATGGCAACAACTTCAATTCTGGCTGACCACTCATGTTGTTTTGTTAACTCTAAATTCAAAACTAAGATAAAAAAAATCTGTATAATATATATATATATATATATGTATATATATATACATATATATATATATATATATATATATATATATATATATATATATATATATATATATATATATATACACTTTAAGGAGCACTTCTGCTTTTAAGACTTTATTTTATTGTTTGTTTTATCTCTGAGGATAACCAGCATTTTTTTATTTGGAAATACAATTCTCAGACTATATAGTTCACCCATATGAGTCTACTAATCTCAGAACAGAATGCTTGTAAGGATGAAACTGACACAATATTTAAGAGAAAATATTTTTTAACCATTAAAAGTCAAAATGTAATTTTTACTGACTTCTCATTCTGGTAATGTTGAAATTAAGTCTTTTGATCTCTTCAAATTAATAATAGTTAAATTAACCTTTCATTCTTTATCCTAATTACTTATTCAGCTAATAATGTCAATTTACTAGAAGCTGTGCAGGAGTCCATAGAAAATGTAAAAATTAAATTATTTTGAGAGAAACAGTCTGTGAGACTGAGAAGAGAAACAGTTTTATAGAAGAGAAACAGTTTTGAGAGAAACAGTTTTATATATCATATGTCATTGCTCATTCTGATGATCTATTTTGTCACATGCCTATGATTTCTGATACAAAAATTATAATTGAATTTATGCATTGTTTTGTTTTTTTTCCCTCAAAATTGTAAAAGGTAAAACTTCAGTCTAATGAAATGGTTTGAAATTGATAGTTTCTTACTTTGGCATTGAATTTTATTACAATTGGTTGCCCAATAGTTTCTTACTTTGGCATTGAATTTTATTACAATTGGTTGCCCAGAACATTTGTTTAGGTAGTTGTTACTGGTGTTTCTTTTTGATATGTAGTGATTCAGAAACATCAAAACAGTGATTCAGAAACATCAAAACAGGTAAAGGCTAAGTAAAACTTAAGGCTAAATATTTCTAATTTTCAAAACATAAAATGAATAATTCAAAAACTTAGGCACTTCGTTGAATCTGCTATATGAACAAAATCATGGACAAGTGCTCATTTAAGGATATTTTTCCATTTTATCTATTTATTGTAGTTATCAGTACCGTATTTTTGGGTGTATAGCCCGTGGGTTATAGAAGAAAAAAAATTTGGAATAGCCACTGCGGCTTATACACGGTGCGGGTTATACAAAGATTTTTTTTTTTTTTAAAGAAACTGAAATCATAATTTTTCTACAATTTTTAAACCCCAAAAAATTTTTTAAATCATCGAAATTTGTGAATTTTTTTCGCTATGCCACGAAATTTAAAGAATATTCCTGTGTTTGTAATGTTTTTTTACTGTTAGAAAGCACTATAAATTGTTAGTTTTTATTTATTTAAAAATCAAGAAAGTTCATTACGTAAAATCCCGATTGTAAGCCCCCCTTTTTTTAAAAAGAAAAAGCAGTTAAATTTGGGAGGAGGCTTATAATCGAGATTAAAAAAAAAATATTTTAAAACTTGTTTTATCATTAATTTCGAAATAAATAAGGTAAATACAGGGACGAGAATCTTCCATATTTTGACAGCTTTCTGATTTGTAAAAAGAAAAAAAAATCTAAATCCCACCCCCCCACAAAAAAAAAGAAAAAAGAGCAAAATTTTAAAAAATTACTTTTTTTTTCAAATGCACCTCTTTATTTGTTATTTTACTGCAACAATATTTAATCAGTCATCTAGCCCCCCCCCCCCCCCTCCAAAAAATATTGCTTCTCCTTTGCCCCCCATGTTACCGAACATGCATAATTTAACCTATAAATCTTTTAAAATTTCTTAATACACAATATGCTATACAAATACACTATAGTTACAATAAATAATCTTATCAGCTAAATTATTGTCTCTCTTGACTCTCATATCATGATCATCCCCCCACCCTCCCAGCATCTCATGCAATTTAAAATCTGTGATTTTTTTTAAATTTCTGCTTGATTTGTGATTTTGTCGTAAAATATTTAAATAACCACCTAAATTATTTCACACCCTCCCCCAAAAAATGTTTTCCTTTTTTGTTCCCCTCTTCCTTCTCCAATACACGCAGTATATTTTAAAACAAGTTGTTTTTACTTTTTTTTACTCTATTTAATCATAAAATACACATGTAATTCAAGGGTTAGAATAGTCAAACTGCAGAAAAATCTTTTGTTTTCTTTCTGCATATTTAGAAATCCCCCCCCCCCCTCTCCCACACCAGACACGCACACCACCACCACCATTTGGGGAGAAAGGATGGAGAAAGAATTTCAAAGAGGATGATGATTTCAGATGAGTGATACTTGTAAGAGATTGTGTAGATGAGATTTTAGATCAATCACCTTGCTGCAAAATCCAGTTGAACATTGAAAATCCGGACATTTTTCTGATTTCAGTTTCATTAATTTTTAAAATAAGACTGCTGTATCTTTCATATTTCTCATCAAATGCAGTTAAGTTCTTTCAAATATAAACACTAAATAAATAAATATACAGTAGATCCCCAATTATCTGCAGTGCGGATTAGCCACAAAGCAATTTTTTTTTAATTATTTCAAGCCAACAATAAGGAAAATACAATAAGCCCTACTAATAAATATAAACAGATTAATTCGTGTATTCGAAAGTAATAGAAGAATATTACTAGTTTTGGTTGCCACGTTTAAAATACAGTAGAACCCCGCTAATCCGAACTAATTGGGACCGGTGCGTGTTCGAATTACAAAAAAATTCGAATTACCTGAAATTCTGATAAAAATAGAAAAGAAAAAGGTGTTTGCTAAAAGAAAATGTAAGTTATAAGTACGCAGTAATACAGTAAACATTGTATAAACCAGCATCCTAAGGCATGCTGAATAATTCGACAAGACTTTTAAAAAAAAGTATTGCTTGTTTAATCAATCTTTATGTTTATAATAATCTAATGGAACTTCAGAATAAGAAATTGCGTAACAACTCTTTATAAACGGTACAAAATCGCGAATCTATAAATAGCTCGTTCACTACGTCAACAAGGAGGGTGAAGAAAACATTTCTGCAGATGATTTGCGAAATCAAGCTGTTGAAAAGAAAAATAAATTTTTATGATCTGATCTTTTTGCATTAAAAACTAGTATGTTGTGGCCATCACAAAACTTTCTTCTATATAAATAACGTCAATTAAATCATTTAAATAGTACAAGAAATAACAACGATTTAGGACCAATTCATATCAAAGTATATCTGAATTTGAAGTTGGATGAAAATTCGTGCATTAGTTACTGAGATACAGCTATAGCGGAAATTCTGAAAAATGTAGCATAGCAGCGCCACCTGTTGAGCGATTTACACCAAAAATAAGCAGCACTAAATGATATCAAGGTATACCTGAATCTGAAGTTTGTTGAAAATCCAAGTATTAGTTCTTGAGATAAAGCTATTGCGGAAATCGCAAAAAATGCAGCATAGCAATGCCACCTGTTGAGCGATTTACACCAAGAATTAAACAGCACTAATTTATACGTCAATTCATGTCAAGGACTAACTAAATCTGAAGTTTGATGAAAATCCGTGCAATAGTTCTTGAGATACAGCTCTTGCAGGAATCGTGAAAAATGCAGCACAGCAGCGCCACCTGTTGGGAGATTTACACCAAAAATTAAACAGCACTAATTTATATCAGGGACTAACTGAATCTGATGTTTGATGAAAATTCGTGCATTTTTTCTTGAGTTAGAGCTATTGCTATAATCATGAATAATGCAGCATAGCAGCGCCACCTGTTGGGCGATTTTCACAAAAAAGTAATCAGCACCAAACTATGTCCTGGTCTAACTAAATCTGAAGTTTTATGAAAATCCTTGCAGTAGTTCTTGAGATATAGCTATTCCAGAAATCGTAAAAAATGCCGCATAGCAGCGCCACCTGTTGGGCGATTTTTACCAAAAACTAATCAGGTCTAGTTTATATCAAGGTCTAACAAAATATGAAGTTTTGTGAAATTCCGTGCATTAGTTCTTAAGATAGAGCGCCCACAAAATTTTTGTCACATACAGACAGACAGACTCACAGACAGACATTTTGTAAAAACATGTTTTTTGGAATCTCTGACCCATAAAACGTGCAAATCCGTCGAAAACTGGAATTCGAAAATTTTCATGAAACCAATACTTTCTTCTTGTAAAGATAGAAGAAAGTAAAAATAATTTTATAGTGACTGGCAAAACAAACTAATGTTTCAGACTTTTTAAGGTGGCTTCTATGAGTAGGCCTACAGTGCATGTTTTTATTTTATATTCCTGTACATATATTGTACTTTTACATTATTGAATTTTTTTTCTATTCAAGCTGTTTAAAGAATAAAAAATATGCTTTACTGCCATTGTTTGTTTAATTCTAACTTCAGTTTTTTTTCTTAACTTCAGATTTTGTTTTTGTTTTTTTGGATTATCTGCGCTTTTTGTTATCTGTGGTGCCCTTGCCACTCAATTCCGCGGTTAATCGAGGCTCTGCTGTACTTATATTCTGGTATATTTTTATAACGATTGACCATTAATTAAAGACTAATTGTTACAAAAACTGGAAATTTAAAAAAGGCATAATATTGATAATTGAAAGACATTGATGACTCGAAGCTTCATATATTTTAATTCTAATAAAATCACTAAAGTACATATTTATAACTGGACGATCAGTATGATCGTCGAGTGAAAAATCTCGTTACCTTGGCAACTGACGTAAGAGCGTGACGTCAGCCTCTACAGGTACAATCTCTAAAAACAAAACATTCGGAATTCGAACGGTGGAAATGAAGTCCGCTAAGGCGTTTATTCTTTGAGTCTAATATTTATTATTCGATGTGAAGTAAGAAAGTTATTCATCTGTATTCGTTTACTATGTATAATTCATCGTTGTTAAATAACCCAACCAAATTCATTCGAATGTGTCTACTTTAACGCACCCACGTTGGTCGATGTTATGGCCATTTATATTCTTCGTAGCTGAAATTCTCATCTTCAATACAAGTGTACTATGTTGTATTGAAAATTCTTATTCAAATTGAAATATTCTTCGATGTTCAGTGTCATCTGTATAATAAAATTGTGCCGTGTTATATATATACTGCTGCTCCTTTATTGTCAGTGTCTGCCTGAATTTCTGGGAAAATGGGGGTAAGTAATGCATATTTAAACTTGACTCTAAATTCTAATTACCAATCGCAGTTTTTGTTTTTAAATCAAATCGTGAATTGAAATCTGCTAAGTCCCATTCTTTTGTCATAATAACCATATTTATTTTTGCTAATTCAAATTCGAGCTATTCAAAATTAATCCTTAAACTATTCTATCCATAATTTTGGTCCGTATCGAGCCAGGAGCTACGATGGAATCTACGGTTGTGTTTATTCATTTAATTGATGTTTGTTTTTTATATTTTGTATATTATGGTGCATTTTGTATGACATTGTGTGAATTACGTATTTTTATAATTTTATTCAGTTCTTAAATTGTTTATTTGTAATTATTAAAAATGACTAAACAAACAAAGCAGGAACTTTATTTTGAGCGAATTTGTAAGGAAATAGATATAATTAAGAATAAAGCACTTTACAGCGTTTCGTATCACGCCGTGAACATCCAACAGGCATTTATTCTGATAACGGTAAAACATTCGTTGGTGCAGCCTCATATCTTGAAAAACTGTTCCTAATTCTCAAAGAATCAAAAGTCCAAGACTTTTGCACACAACGCCAAATTATTTGGCATTTCATACCTCCTTATGGTCCAAACTTTGGAGGATTATGGGAGTCTTCCATAAAGCTAGCCAAACGGCATTTAACCAAATCATGCCAAGGTACTCTTATGACTTTTGAGGAACTCTCCACAACTCTATGTCTTATTGAAGCATGTATAAATTCTCGTCCACTTATTCCTTTATCAACAGACCCTAATGACTTATCCGTTTTAACTCCAGGACATTTCCTCATGGTGATCCATTACTTGCTTTACCTGACATGTCATCTCATAATAATCCATGTATTAGTCTCTCTTCCAGGTGGAAACTGTGTATCAAGATTCAGGATAATTTCTGGCAATGCTGGACTAAAGATTATCTCCAAACATTGTCCTTAAGGCATAAATGGAAAAAGGGCAATCATATTATCAAGATTGGTCAATTAGTTTTAGTAAAAGAATCTTCAATTCATCCAACTCATTGGAAGTTAGCTCTGGTCGAAAACATCCATCCTGGTGCGGACGGTGTTGTCAGAGTGGTGACTATCCGTACTGGTGGAGGCACATTCAAGCGTCCGATTCAGCAGATTGCTGCTTTACCTGAAGTCCACGCCGGCCCCCCGGAGGTTATGGACGATCATTACGATTGTCGAGTGAAAAAACTCGTTACCTTGGCAACCGAGCAACTGACGTAAGAGCGTGACGTCAGCCTCTACAGGTACAATCTCTAAAAACAAAACATTCGGAATTCGAACGGTGGAAATGAAGTCCGCTAATGCGTTTATTCTTTGAGTCTAATATTTATTATTCGATGTGAAGTAAGAAAGTTATTCATCTGTATTCGTTTACTATGTATAATTCATCGTTGTTAAATAACCCAACCAAATTCATTCGAAGGTGTCTACTTTAACGCACCCACGTTGGTCGATGTTATGGCCATTTATATTCTTCGTAGCTGAAATTCTCATCTTCGATACAAGTGTACTATGTTGTATTGAAAATTCTTATTCAAATTGAAATATTCTTCGATGTTCAGTGTCATCTGTATAATAAAATTGTGCCATGTTATATATATACTGCTGCTCCTTTATTGTCAGTATCTGCCTGAATTTCTGGGAAAATGGGGTAAGTAACGCATATTTAAACTTGATTCTAAATTCTAATTACCAATCGCAGTTTTTGTTTTTAAATCAAATCGTGAATTGAAATCTGCTAAGTCCCATTCTTTTGTCATAATAACCATATTTATTTTCGCTAATTCAAATTTGAGCTATTCAAAATTAATTCTTAAACTATTCTATCCAATAACTAAAGAAACAAACATGCAATTTCCTTTTCTTTTGATTGAATTGAAAGATAAACACACTTGATAGTCACTCTACTAAAACACTTGCTCCGAGAGAATGATCAACCGAGTGACACATTGCCCTATGACCTTGACGCGCTCATATGTCACTGTGTTAAGATGATTTTTTTTTTTTTTTTTTTTTTTCAATATTTTGACAAAATTCTCGGGTTTTTTTTTTTTTTTTCTTCTTGCAATCCTTTTCAAAATTTGTTTTTTTTTTCTTCAGATCGCAATTGTTTGACAAAATTGGCATTTTTTTTTCTGCAACTGATTGACAAAAGAGATTTTTTTGGGGCGATCATTTGTCGAAATTTGTGATATTTTTCTGTGACATACTGACAAAATATACTATTTTTTTTTCCCACTTTTTTGACGAAATTTGCGATATTTTTCCTTGATCATTTATCGAAACTCTGATATATATATATATATATATTTTTTTTTTCCACAACCTATGATAAAATTTGCAATTTATCTCAGTGAATGATAGACAAATTTGACTTTTTTTTCCTCTCTTTAATTGGTTATTGAAATTAGCAACTTTTTACTGCGATCAGTTGAAAAAAAAAAAAAATCTTAATTGTTTCTTGGATATGTGACAAAATTCACGATATTTTTCCATGACGGTGTGATATGAAATCTCACAGTGTTTAAATTATGTTACTGTTTTATTTCTTTTGGCCTTATACATCGATGTTCTTTAAGCTTAAATCCATATTTATTTTTGCGCAGCGATTTTGTTTAATTTCGTACTTCGGCAAATTCGCCGCTTCACCGCACATCGGCAAGTTCGCTGACGTTCGGCTGCGTCTGGCATAGGGTGCTTCTCCTTTGAATTCTGTGAGTATTGTGATGACGTCATCGGAGCAAGTCTCTCACGACATATGCATTGAATGGGTGTCTATCTTTTGGAGGTGTGTCTAATCGCCGAGCGTGGAACAAATAAAAATAAAGCTTTTTAAATGTTTTATTTTGGATTTGTTTATTAAGACATTACCTAATATTTTAAATTCTCTAATAGATTTAAATCTTTTCTTTCAGTAACTTTTGAAGTCCCTGTATTCTTACTATAAATTAAAAATTCCGTTAATTTTAAATCAGAATCTGTTTTGTTAGTGATCTGTCATGACTTAGTTTTTGTTTTAAAAGATCGCGGGCTTCGGCTCCGGTCTGTGTCTGCCGATGGATGTGGAATCCGGTAAAAAGCTTTCGAAAACGATGTCTACGATTTTAACAACTCCTGTTAAATTATTTCTTGATACCGTGGAAAAGATTTTAATTACGTTTCTCATCAATGCTAAATTTGATTTATGCTGCACTTTGTAAAAGAAATATCTATCTTCAAGTGGAGTAGATGCTTTTATTGGCAAGAATTAATTTATGAACGGTGACCAACGGGGAAGCCTTTTCTTCTCTTCTAAAAAGATGGAATAAACATTTAATTTATATCGTTATCAAGTCTCCTCTTCATTTATTTTACAGACGACATGATCCAAGTAAGAAGTTTCATTTATTTCTATTTTTTTTACAATTGCTGACCTCAAAGAACTGAGGATTTTATTGCAAATATTACACAACGCATGTTACTAAAAAGAACTTCAAATTTAATTATACCTTTTAATTAACGGCCCATAAATATGGATTATAATATATTACAATTTATTTCCATCACAGACGGTTTGAAGAAATTATCTAAATATATTCTCGGAAGAGTTGCGTAATTTTACAAGTTATCTCAAAGAACACCCCCCTCCCCCTCTTCATGTAACTCTAGAAATGGCACTAAACCTTCTCAAATAAAGATTTTGTCATGTAACTACACGATTTCACTAATATTTAACATCCATTAAGAGGATTTTATGAAGAAGTTTTTGTTTTCTTCTCCAGATTTTTTTTTTTTTTTCCTGGGGATTTTTTTGTTTGATTTTTTGAACTGGTGGCCGATATTTCTTCAATTTTCAGAACCGAATGACTTACATTTTTGGAAAATTCATAATAAAATTTCTTCTGTATTATCTATTGTATACTTTATTTTAATTTATTGTGTTGTAATATGTATATTTAATTTCAGCATAAGTGTTATGTTTTAGTGTGTCATTCCTATTTTATAACTTAATTCGGCAATTTGATCGTTGTTTGTTGCACTAAGGGGGGAAAATGCATTTTGTATGTTATTGTATTGCCATGAAAAATGTTTTTTAACAGACCCCCAAAATCCAGATAATCTGCAATCGCTGCAGTCCTGCCGATTCTGTATTTTCGAGGTCCAACTGTAAGAAATAGGGCAGGATTTTTTTACAAACTAAAGTTAAGGATTTTAAACTTTGCAGGGTAGGGTCAGAGGAGAAATAAGAACTTTTGGAGAAAGAGGTGTAATTTAAATAATCGATTGATTTGTTGTTATTAGCGAGGAACAAATAGAACAATAGAATTAAGATTTCCACGATTTCAAACATTTTGTGCTGAGGAGGGGGAGGGAGAGCAGAGAAAGAAAGCATACATTTCATGCAGAGGGGTGGGTGGGGGTTCATTAATATTATGTGAAAACATGTAGAAATTCGCTAATACGGTCAACATATTCCCTTAGATTTTTAAATAAATTTTTTCTCACAAAAAATTTCGTGAAAGGAAGGGGGGGGGGGGGGTCTTATATTTGGGAGTGTAAAATAAAATAAAATTTGCTTAAAAGTGGGAGGGGGGGCTTACAATCGGGATTTTACGTTAATGACCTCTAATTTCGAACCCTGATCGAAATATACATTCGTAGATAGTGTATAGCCTGCGGGCTATATAACGATGCAGCTCCGTGGCTTATACACGAACTTTTTTACTGTACTACTCGATTTAGGGGTGCGGGCTATACACCCAAAAGTACAGTACTTTAAATTTTTTTTGTACGTTTTTGTCCACAGTCATGTTAAATTAGTCTTAATGCATGCATAAGCTTGTATTAAGAGCATCTTGCATGCATATAGTAGCAAGTTTAGTTTTCAGTAATCTTCTTTATTCAATCTGACACCAACGTGACATAATTCATTTAAATGGCATTCCCTGTGTATAAATATGAATTGTTATCCTGTTATATTGGATGTATAAATATAAATACGCTCTTTTTTTCGAGTAAAAAAAAACCTGTTTGTTATCAAAATGAAAGAAAGTTTTGTTCTAAGTATTTTTTTCTATCCAAAGCAACATCTGCTCATCTATAAGACAATTAACAAATTCTACAATGGAAAAAGTCCTGTTTTTTTTTTTTTTTTAAACAATTCAATCATCAAACCAATTTTTGTTTTCTGCATATGAACTTAACCATTCTCCAGAAAGATTTGTAACATTCATTATTTATTGCCTGACATGACTGCTATAGTTAATTGTAGACTAAGCCTTATTAGCCCACCACAAATAATGTAATTTTACTGCCATGAATGTTCTGTTTTGGTACTGATGGATCTGGTTTACTTGGCTGTACCCATATCTTTAGTTTGGATTGTTATAATGAATTCATTTTTCATTCCCATAAAAATTTGATACAAAAAATATTTTTTTTAAGCTGCAAATTCAAATATAGTTTTTATCTCATTCCTTTCTTTGAATTCATATGGGGCACAATTATCATGCTTTTGAACCATGCCTTTTGCTTATAAATGTTGCAAAAATTCATGGTTGTGTAATATATAATACAGCAGTCAATTTTGATTATGCTTTGCAAGGATCTTCAAGTAATGTTTTAATTACCCCCAAGTTCTTTGTGCATTTAAATCATTATTTTTAAACCACCTGAATCGCTCTTTGCACAATGGAGCATTTTCACTTTAAATGTTCAACAGCAATTTATACAAACATGTAGCAGTTTTCTTTGCAGTAAAATAATAGAGTAACACTTACCACAAATGCTGTGTGTTTGGCACAAAACTCATGTTTTATGAGCTAAAGATTTATTTTTTACACTTTAAACAATTAAAATTATTTATAATTTAATTATTAAAAGATTGCTGTCAACTTTTCAAGTAGAAATTTTCCCTATTCAGTTGCAGGGAAGTAGTATGACTAATGCTATCTGTTAAAAATAAAGTTATAATTATACATCCAATATTATAATGATGTACCGGGTGTCCCAAAAAGGACTGACTGATTTTAAAATTCAATAACTTGCAAACGGTGACAGATATTAAAAAAATTCTTGCAGGAGGGTTATGCATAAGGTTAAAAGTTTTTTTACAGTGATTTTCAATTTTAGTTCGATTTATAAACAATAGATGATGCTGTAAGCAATAGTCGCTAAATACAGGCTCGATTTTTGGTCCTTTATCTTGTTCCATGCAGAAAAAGGAGATGGAAATGTATTATCCGGGCCACGAAGTACCAAAAATCGAGCCTGAATTTCGCGACTATTGCTTGCAGCGCCATCTATTGTTTGTAAATCGAACTAAAATTGAAAATCACTGTAATAAAACTTTTGACCTTATGCATAACCCTCCTGCAAGAATTTTTTTAATGTCTGTCACCGTTTGCAAGTTATTGAATTTTAAAATCAGTCAGTCCTTTTTGGGACACCCGGTATAAACTGTATGTACTTTCACTATTGAATTTAAAATGACTTTTATTCATTTGTTTTAGTTAAGTAAAAAAAATATATATAGTTTAAAAATTAAAATAATGAATTGATTAAAAAATATTTACTCAGAACATTGATTTTGTTTAATATATCCCAGGGTTTTCCAATGGTTTTACTGAATGTTGATATTTCTAATAAGTAATTTTGCATAGAATGTTTTTTCCATTATATATGCTTGTTTTTAATCCTATAAAGAAGAAAATGTCACATAAAGCATTTATTAGTTAATGCTTTTTTTAAGCACGATATAAACTACTCAATTCTAGCTTTAGCAGTCTGTTAAACTCAGAGTTTAAGTTTATATATCTTAAAGCATTTATCAAAAAATGTGTTCATTAGGGATGCACCGAATATTCGGCTGTTGCCGAATATTCTGTTTATTCTGAAGTGATATTTTGTCCGGCCGTATACTTTAATATCCAGTTCCTTGATAGTGACTCATTTTTAAAATTATATTTTTAACATCATCAGAAAAAAGTTAGTACAAAAATAATTTGCTCCTTACCAACATTATCCCATTAAAAGCAATGCTAACGAAAAGAAATATATATTCTTACAAAAATTAAATTATAGAGTTATATATAAATAAAAATATAATATTAACAATGATAACTAATTATTTATAATTAAATTTTATTAAAGGCAAGTTATGATGTACAAACATTAGGTGCTCAGTATTTTCAGGCTATAGTCTTTTACATTTTGTATCGCAAATATTTCCTGCTTTTGAGAATAAGTGCTGACTCTTCTAGCGGTTTGTTTTTCTTGTGTTTTCAACATTTGTAAAGTAAAAATTGTTTTATTGAATCTTATTTTACTATTTTTTTTATGGATGAAAGACCAGCTGTGTTAAAATAATACTGATTCAGAAAATAATTGTACCACTTTTTTACCCCCTTTGTTCTACAAAACAAGATACTTGCTACGAGGAGTTCTATTTAAATTCTGTTAGAAAACGTTTGTCATAGGAAAATTAAGTAATAATATATAAGTAAGAAAAGAAAAAGCTATTTCAATAAGATGTTTAGTAATTAGTAAATGGAATAGAATTTTCAGTAAAAAAAAAAAACAAAGAAATAAGTTTATCTACAATGACACCAAGAAAAAATAAAATACTATATATAATAGAATAGGCTAAAGACAAAACATCATTAAATTTTAATATTAAATTACTACAAAACCCTTGTTTTTAAGTAACTTAAACTTAATAAATGAATTTAAATCTATTATTAATATTTGAATGGCATAAAATTATAATAATTTAAAGTTTTTCTCCATAAAGCAAGTATAAAATAGAAATATATTACTATTGAAATTAAAAACTAGAAAGTATTCGGCTGTATATCGAATATTCGTTAAAACTTTGTGACGGATATTCAGTGTCTGATATCTGGCAAAAATCCACATCCGGTGCATCCCTAGTATAAACATATGAAAAGTAATTTCATTTATTTCTATAAGATTCAAAGCTACTGTCATCGTACTAAAACTCTTCTTTTAAAACTGCAAAATATTTTTTATAAATTATTTTAACTATTAAGGGTGTATTCCAATCCAAACTGCTTATTTTCTTATTCATTTTTGCTCTCAAATGCATCAAACTGGGAAATTCTGTTATTTAGAAACTACATAATGTGCCGTGCTTCTCGAATTTTTCATAAATGCAGAAAATATTGTAAAAAATGCTGTCAAAGTTGGCGTTTTGAATCTAATTTTACGAAGCGGGTGATCTGGGAATGAAAAAAAATGGTCATACTGAAAAAATAATTGCTTAAAACTCAAATTCTAATTAATTGAGTGAAAAATGAAATCACACGGCCTCTTGTACAATCTCTTCAAAAACCACCTCAGCAATTTTCATGTTTTTACTTTTAAAAATGAGTCTGAAAATGTCTCAGAAAATTTCGAGCTGTTGAGGGTGGAAAAATATTTTTTCGAATACGCCCTTAAGTTTATTTTTTGGCTATCTATTTGTGGATCTCGATTTAAAATGTTTGGAAAATAATTTATTTTTGGAGTTTATTCTTTTTGCCTGTTTTAAAATTTGTATTCTCAACTTTAAATATATATATATATATATATAATATGATATGTGAAAATAAATAGAATTCAGCATGGCTACAAATCGTGAATATAAAATAAACAAATGGATAATTTTATTAATCTCTAAAAATCAGTGAAATTTATAAAATGTGAAAACAGTTAATTATTTTCCTTGATTTTGATAATATTTGATTCCTCTTAAACTAATTTATTTATTCTTTAACCAGTATGTTTAACTTATTTCACTATAATCTGTTCACAGAGAATCAGTTAAATAGTAATATCTATTATCAGCCAGAAGTACTGAAATGTGTAGACAGTTCTCAATTATTTAGTCGGATGCAATTTTAATCTGCTTGTAGATCATTATGTAATTCGAAAAACTTTTATCGCTGAATGAGAATCTGATGTGATGTAGCTAAGTTATGTGTACAGAGTGTCCCATGTGAATGATTCATAACTACATTTGAGAAGTTTGAGAATTCTTTTTAGAAAAGGGAGGTAATGTTTTTGAAACTTTTTAGAAACATTTGTTTGTCATAAAGATTATATTTTACCCGAAGCAAAAGTTTGATAGTAGTCTGCAAAAATCAAAATTTGAATAATCAGGTGAACCCGATTATGAAAGATTAGCGTTTTAAAAACTTTCAGTGGGACAGATTTTGCTGAGATTTGAATTGTTAGTTAGATATATATATATATATATTTTTTTTTTTTTTTTTTTTTTTTTTTTATCAGGGCTGGTTTTAGTATAAAACATTGTTCTATGTTGCTTAGATATAGAATTATTGGGGAAAGTTCTATAATCAGGCGAACCCATTTATGAAAGATTAGCCTTTTATAAAAGTTCTGTTGAACAAATTTCAATGAGACTTGCACTATTAGTTAGATGTTGTTTCAAAGATGGTTTTGGTACAATGCATATTGAACTTTTCCTACTCTATTTGTTACTTTATAGTGAATAAGTAATCAGCCCTAAATTTCAATAACAATTCATCTCATCAAAATTTCATCAGAATTTCACCTTCTCAAAATTTCCCCTCCGTTTTTCTCCCCCCCCCCCCCCCCCCCAACAGTACTCATGTCAAAATAAATAATCAATCCTGAAGGTTTCTCTTCCCACGCGAAATTGGCATTTCCCTTTGTTCTGGATTCCCCCTCCCACTTAAAAGAACACTTGCATTTTATGATTTCTGCAATAGCTCTATCTGAAGAACTAATGCATGAATTTTCATCAAACTTCAAATTCAGGTATACATTGATAAATATTGGTGCTGATTATGTTTTGGTGTAAATTGCCCAACAGGTGGTGCTGCTATGCTCGATTTTTCAAGATTTTCGCAATAGCTCTATCTGAAAAAATATTGTGTGGGTTTTCATCAAACTTCAGATTCAGTTAGACGTTGGCATAAGTTATTGCTGATTAGGTTTTGGTGTAAATCACCCAACAGATGGTGCTGCCCTGCTGCATTTTGCACGATTTACATGATTTTAGCAATAGTCATATCTCAAGAACTAATGCATGGAATTTCATATCTTTAGAATCCTCATGATGGGCGTAGATTGTCATTTAATTTTGGCCCTCTGATAGCAAATTTTGAAGTATTAACATGTATGAAATAGAAGAAAGTTTTGAGATTAGCACATCTGACTAGTTTTTCTTCTGCTGAATTTTTTAGTTTAAAATTTTCTAAATTTCTACTACCACATGCTGAAATTCTCTCCTTACTGGCCATTATGAATGTTAAAACTTGTATTTACAGAAAAAAACTCTATTAAAAAATGATTGTTATAATTTATTAGTTACCTATTTCATTTGTAGGTCCTTGCATTTTTTTGCATTTGGTCCTTGAAAGTCCTTCATTTTTATTTAAATAAATATGTACGAACCCTAATGTCGTTCTTTACCAAATCTTACTGTAAATAATGAGTTGGTCTTTAACAGAGCCCAAATTTCATCTAACACATTAGAAAAGATAATAGCACAATGTCGTTCGCATTGTTTTCACCAATGCAGAAAGACATACATGCTAAAGGTCCATATTGTTTCAAGACGCAACTACACAAGGTGACAAATCCTGCTAGTATTTAACTACAGTGTTTAGTTATTTTTTCCATGACTATAACTGTAATGTTATGATGTTTTTCATTCAATTAGAAATAAAAAGGCCAATATTAAATTATACTAAAAAAAAACTGAACAACAACAAAAAATTAATTTTTACCTCTAAAATTGAACCCATATGTATTTAAGAATTCATAATTTCTTCCCAAAAGAATACCTTAATTTGTGTTGTGTTCTTTAACAATAATTTAATGATAACAATAATAATAAAAGTAACCACAACCCAGTAAAGATCCCCCCTGAATGTAAAGTTCAGGGGCCTTGGCATGTAATGTACTCACTTTACCTAATCAAGAATCTCAGAAAAATTACTGATTTATTGAACCATATAATTACTTTTATATATAAACCATCAATAATAGAAATATAAAAATTATAGTTATTTATTTTTTCAAATTTATATCTTTTATTAAAGACACTCTGCCTAAACAATTGTTATTGCCTGAGATAATATTTTTAATCCTAATAATTGTTATTCAATATTTTCAATACCATCTCAATATTTATATTCTTAACGTTATATATATATATATATAAATATATTAGAGCAAAATACAGATCTTAACTGGTTAATTTACAAAAAATCATTTGAGGTTTTAGCCCTTATAAAATTTACTTTTAAATTTTAAGAATTTAATCCAATTACATTCTTAGATTCTTAAAAATAATCTTATTATTATTATTTTTATTGCTATTATATCATATCATTTAAAGTTTGTAAAGAAAACTACCCTCCATTTGAATTCTATTTATAAATGATAAAATTGATTATGATTATTCAACAGTTGATTTAAATTAATTAGCTGTAATTTTATGGTCAATGACAATACTAAATTAGACAGACAAACAAATAAAGAGAAAGATCTATAATGAAAAGGTGAAAACTTAGAAATTTTATTTAATTATATATTAAACAAGCACCCAATGGCATTTTAATGAATTTCTTTTATCAAAGTATTTAGAATGCATCAAAGTATTCAAATTAACAAGGTTAATTGTCTGAAGTCAAACCTTTATATAGGAAATATTTATTTAATAACAAAATCATTTAACAGTTTAATAACAAAAGCATAATATTATTCATTATTATTATTATTTCAAGTTCTGTAATAGATATTTTAGTATACACCAGCAATAATTAAGAAACCAGTTCCATTTTTGAGTAACTTTGTGATTTGAAATCAAAATCTCCTGGGAGCATCTTTAGAAACCGGTGAAAGAAAATAATTAAAGCATAGGCTTACCATGAAGATGAATTTCTGGGATTCAGAAGATAAAGCATAGGTCCTTCAGGCACAAATCAAAATGAATTCAAATTCAAAGTTTTCCACTAAGAATTTTAAACCTGGTTCACAGGTCAGCACTAGCGGAATGAGGTGTACGGTCGATGGCAGAACACACTACAGGAATCCAGCCGGAAACCACCGAAAAAGAATCAATTGAACCCCCATCTGAGAACTCCTTTTGCGTAAACCCCTGGGCTGTCTATGAAGGACGCTCCTTCCTTCTACTACAGGTTTCCTTCTACTACAGGTTTTTCTACGGTAATCTTTATACTTCAGCCATACGTCAGCATTTGCAGAATTTTTGCGTAGGTTCAGTATAATTTTTATATTTCTATTATATCAGGATACTCCAATCTTAGCAAAGACCCTTGGCCCGTCTAGGATGAGGCTCGCCGGCAGAAAAATCTACTATCCCCAAGAAAATATCTAGAGGCATCAGACACGATTCAGGACCTTGAGGATCGCTCCGCATTCGCTCACTGCTGGGACAAGACAACCTTGTTTTCACTGCGCCCACAACTAACTAACTCCCATTCATAATACAAGAAGCGCCAGAAAACAATTTTAAGACCACCCTGCACCCCAATAATAAAAAAAACCCCCAACAACGGCCGTTTCTACGCAACCTGACACATTTATGGAAAAATGTGCATGCCAGAATTCGCGGGGAATAAAAAAATAATCACAAAACGCAGGCCAGACCTCCCTGTAAACTGCTGATTCTCAAAAAAAAAACCGTCTGCCCCCCAACTTTAATGTTGCATCTTGCTTACACAAATCGGTTCATTCACCCCAGTGTCTGCTGGTACAACATTCCGAAGACTTGTGTTACAAAAAAAAAAGAAAACCTCTCCTTTACTCCCGAGATCTGGAAAAATATTTGAGACCACCCTTGCAGCTACATTGTAAAGGCTTTTAATGAATCTGTTGCCTTATTTGATTGTATAAATGTAATTCATAATGCTAAAATAATTAAAAATAAACTTAATTTTATTTAATTTTCTTCCTATAAAAAAAACCCTCCTAAATAATACATTCTAATTTTTAATGCTCATAACAGTAATTTTAAAGCCAGAACTTTGTTTTAATTTCACTTACTTGTTTTTAAATTGCAGTAATGAAGTAGATTGCTTTTACACTTCTTCTCAAGTGTTTTGTTAATTATTTTCTTATATATATATATATATACATTGAGTTTATGAATATTAACAAAGAAGGAAGCTTTGCAGATCTGATCTGGGAGCTTTGTAAGGTTACTGATAATCAGAAATGCAAACAGTGTGGCCATCTTGTGAGTGCCAAAGTATTGTTGAAAAACAAGTTAGTAAAATGTATGAGTGTCCAGTTAACTAAAGAGCATTTATGAATGTCCAAACTTCACATGTAAAGTATGCTTGTTTAGAAAATCAATAAAAAAGTGGTGTTTATATTAAAGAACACCATTCAAAGTTTGCTGGAACATAAGTACCCAAGTTAAGCAGGCAGCAATAGTAAAACTTTTTGTAAAAACAACAGAAGGGAAAAAAAAAAAAAAAAAAAAAATTAGATATACAAATTGCAAAACTTTATTTTTGCAACATACCATTTAATGTTGCTGAAAATGAGTTTCCAGAGTATGATTACTAAATTAAGGATTGGTTATGAGCTACCAAGTAGTGTTAAAATTGCAAGTAGCTTTTAAATAAAGTGTATTTTAATAAATAAAGTGTATTTTAAAGCTATCTCTTAAAGCTAGAATAACATAGACATTGTGCCATTATTGTTAACTGTGTGTCAACTGGGCAAAAATCATTTTTTTCTGCCAGCTTTTTGATGCAGGTGCATCTAAAAGACTATCAAAATACATCTTAAACCTGGCAATAGAGGCTAAAGAAGAGGTAGAAAAAAAATATCCATGTAAAGTTAAAGCTTTGTAAGTGACAATAGAAAAAAAAAATTAGACGAATGAGAAAAGATTTAGAAGCTATATGCAAGAATGAGTTATTTATTATGAATCTGCTGCACATCATTTAAATCTTTTAGGTCAAGATATAAAGAATAAAGTTATTTCATTAATGAAATGAGTTTTTGAAATTCAAAAATGTTTTCGTAACAATTACCAATTTTCTGTTTTGCCATCTGAATATGAGCCAACAATAAAATCTCAGCTTCCTGATGATACCCGGTGGAATAGTGAGACTGATTGTTGAGTAACCTTTCTTAAGAATAGAAAGTTCAATATGAAGATTGTTGATGATTATAATGACCACATGATGATCACATTGTTCAATTCATAAATAACATAAGCATATATAAAGAAGCAAAACATTTACACTAGCGACTAAAACCCATTTCCTCTACTTAGAACAAACTTTAAATGGAAGATGAAAAAATATGATGTTTGTGATGAGTAGTTAAAGCTGCATGCAAATAAAGGATCTTGACTTATTATTCTTTAATATTTTACAGATTTAATGAAAGCATCTTGCCAACTCATTTATGAGCTTATATGATGAATACTTTAAAGGTGTGGGAATTGATATCAGGAATTAACTAGACAGTGGTGCATGATATCATTGATGCATCTGTTTTGCCTTGCTTGTTTGTCTTTACGAACAGAAACATCATTTAATAAATCTTTTTTTTATAATTGGTACATTATGATCTGAAATTTGATAGGCAGTAATGAAAAACATTCAAAATATAGATTTGAAATTCATGAATTATATTTTTATGCATTTGATGAACTGTCGTGCAAGCTCTTCATTTGTGGAAAAATTGTTTTTCAAATTTGTTTTGATCCAGAATGAACTACAAAAACGAGTAAGCCTAGAAAATAAATGTTTGAAATCTGCAAAATATAACTTTTTTATATTTTTCTGTAGCCATTATGAAAACTTTATATGTAATTTATATAAACTGGCATACAAATAATAAAAAAATTAAAACTGCTAAGTTTCAATGAATAAGCTAATTATTTTTGTAATTATAAGGGAAATCAAAATATTTTATTTGTTCTATGCCATCTGTATAAGCTTAGTTGTCTTTTTTACTTCTTTCCCTCCATACTTTTTAAAGAATTTTATAGAATAGGGGTATGTATAGTTGTTTCACACAAAATAGTGATACCTCATTTCTCAAACACAATTTTGCCCAAAGAAATGTTCAAGAATCAAAAGAAATTTTTCCATCAGAAATAACAGAAATATGATTAATTGGTTAAAGTTATTTTCTGTATTTATCTGTTTCAAATAATATCTTGTACTATAATGCGAGCAAAAATTGTGTGTGTGTGTGTGTGTATGTAAATTTTATCTTAAGAAAGGCTCTAACGATTTTGACAAAATTTTGTATTTTACCATTTTCGGGCATAAGACCATTGGGCTTGGTCACGTGTTAGAGAAAATTCGATTAGTGGGTCATAATGGATCAAGGTCAAGCTAAATATATCTAAAAAATGGCTCAATCAATTTTGACCTAATTTTATAGCCAACTGTTTTTCGGCACGAGAAAACTATTGGGGTAGGTCACATGTTCGAGAAGCTTTGATTAGAGGGTCATTTTGGGGTCACTATGGGTCAAGCCAATTTTATCTAAAAAATGGTTCTAACGATTTTGACTAAATTTTGTATTTTGTCGTTTTCGATTACGAGAAAACCTATGGGCTAAGTCACATATTAGAGAAAATTCGGTTAGTGGGTCATTTTTGGTCACTGTGGGTCAAGTAAAGTTTATCTAGAAAATGGCTCTAACGATTTTGACGAAATTTTGTATTTTACCATTTTCGGGCATGAGAATACCATTGGGCTAGGTCACGTGTTCGAAAAAATTCGATTAGTGGGTCATAATGGGTCAAGGTCAAGCTAATTATGACTAAAAAATGGCTCAGTCGATTTTGACTAAATTTTACATCCAATCGTTTATCGGCACGAGAAAAATATTGGGCTAGGTCACATGCTCGAGAAATTTCAATTAGTGAGTCATTTTTGGGTCACTATGGGTCAAGCCAATTTTATCTAAAAAACGGCTCTAACGATTTTGAATAAATTTTGTATTTTGTCATTTTCGATTACTAGAAGATCAATGGGATAAGTCACATATTAGAGAAAATTCGATTAGTGGGTCATTTTTGGGTCACTGTGGATCAAGCAAAGTTTATCTAGAAAACGGCTCTAACGATTTTGACGAAATATTGTATTCTATCTTTTTTGGGCATGAGAATACCATTAGGCTTGATCACATGCTTAAGAAAATTCGATTAGAAGGTCATTTTGGGTCACAATGGGTCAGGGTCAAGATAATTGAATCCAAAAAGGCCTAAAACATTTCGAAAAATTTTGTAATATACCGTTTACGGGCATGAGATGACCATTGAACTAAGTCGCATGTATGAGAAAAATCGATTAGTGGGTCATTTTGGGTCAAATGTGTCAAGGTCCAGCTAATTATATCTAAAAAACGGCTCATTCGATTTTGACTAAATTTTATATCCAACCGTTTTTCGGTATGAGAAAACTATTGGGCTAGGTCACATGCTCGAGAAATTTCGATTAGTGGGTCATTTTTGGGTCCTTTTGGGTCAAGCCAATTTTATCTAAAAAAATGGCTCTAACGATTTTGACTGAATATTGTAATTTACTGTTTTGGATTGCGAGAAGACCAATGTGCTAAGGGAATTAAATCAGCTATGTCAATTTTTACACTTTTTTATTTTTTTAATTTGGTGACAAACTTTCACTGTTCGAGAGCAAAATTAAATTTTTCTTGAATTTCTTGCTCCAAGTTTGACATCTGGGGCATTCAACAACTGAGATTCTACTGTGTTTTTCTATTGAAGTAATTGGATTTGATACTAATCAATTTTGAAATTAGCTTTGTGTATAATGGAATAATTCTTAAATTTTCTGTATTTGTTGATTTTCTTCTCTTAATTTTCAATTAGTATAACATGTATAATATTGTTTGCACAATGTAAGAGCACTTGATGTGTAAAATATATTTTAGACACAAGTGTCTGCTCAAATTTAAATAGTCTTTCCGGATTTTATATTGAATAGAATTCTGTTTGTGCACAAAATTATCCTTTGTCAATGTAAAAGAATGATTTTACATCAGAAGTTTTTCAGAGTAAATTAATTTTATATAATTGATCTTTTTTATACTTGTAGGTACATGTTGGACCTTGCCATGATTCAAGTATCTTTGCTACCTCCATAAATATGCTAATGAACATTTGACAAATCAATGCTGTTTTTCACAATTATTGGCTAAAAGGAATATGAGTTGCATTTCCCCCCTTCTGTGAACTATTTTATTAACTGTTAAATAAATTGTATCAATATATTTTGTAGTTTTATCTAATTTGCATATATTTCTGCATCTTAGTACTCTATCTAGCATTATTTGTTATTTGTTAGGATGTTATTTTATGGTTAAATAATTTATCATTTGGTTTCCTGGCCTTCATTAAAGGCATGTTTAGAATATTTTTATCATCATGTATATTAACCTGCATAAAATGTAATAACATACATCTATATTTCATCAATTCATTTGCAAAGCATCATGTCTTTGTATTTTTTTTCTTTGTTATTATTGTTGTTAATTTTCTTATGCTATTACATTTTAATAATATTTTTTGAACTTTAGTTTTTATTTTATTCATTTAAGAACATTTTTCAATTTATGTAATTCAAATGCTTAATTTTATATTTATTATTGTATATAAATTAAAAAATATATGAGTTCTGAGAATATGCTTTTGAAGATTATTGGTTTTAATTTAGATAACTTTTTTTTTTAGTTGAAGCTTTTGTATTTTTATCAATCAAATGAATGTGACTTTCATTTATTTTTATTAATGTATATTAGCAAATGTGTATGAAATCAGTCTATTATGAATAATAATACATCATGTGAGAATGTTGATAAATTTTTATTCTAAATCTTTAAATATTACAAACTTCATTGTGATCTTCTGAAGGAAATAGATATTTATAGTATTTATTTTGTGAATACAGCATCTCAACTAATCTTAACTTCCAATTTACATCTTACGAGTCTAGAGTCTTCATATAGGTTATTTAAAAGAAGGTTAAAGATTATTTTTATAATTTTATTAAAATTCATTTCAAGCTTAACTGTAAAATTGGTGTTGGAAAAACATATTTAGACTATTTACCTTCTAAGTTACTTCATATTAAAAAATTTCTTGCATTTCACCTTCATTTTTTGTCACACTTAAATGAAAAGAATAGATGCAAAAATAACTTTTATTGGATTTTATCAAGTGGAATTAGTCAAAAAGATAGAGAATTTGTAATTTTGATCCCTCATGATTTACTAAACAAATTTTTACTTATGGGGTAGTATGTTTAATTAGAAAGTAATTTATTCTGATTAAACTACTTATGCATTTGGTATTACATATATATCTACAAAATTGAAGAAATGGCGATGTTTTTAGATTTACTATATCAACTGTCTATTACATGGTATTTATATAATAATTAAATTTGCTAATTCATGACAATAATTTCTATATCGATTATCTATTAAAAGGTATTTATTTAATAATTAAATTTGCTAATTCATGACAATTTCTATTTCATAACATTCATAAACATGAAAATGTGTAATCCCAGTCTTAATGTCTAGGTACCACGAGGCAATGGATTGCAAAGGATTAAGTGCAATTCCTTAGTAACTCATATTCCTAGTATGCAAATGTTATATTTAAGTCTAAAGACTATTTAAGTAAAATGTACTCTAATTTTAATTAAAATTTTTAACAGATGTTTTTAGTATAAATTAAATTTAGTTTTTAAAGGGAAGTAATACAAGTTGAAAAAAAGATTGGGGGGGGGGGGGGGGATATTTGTTCTTTATTGAGTAATTGTCTGTTGGGTCTATTTAAGAAAAAAAACTCGAGTCATCTGCTGGTAAGATCTAAGCAATAATTAAAAACTTGTTTACGATTTAAAAATCCTTGCAGACATCTACTTGGTTAAGTTTTTTGCACCATTTTTGGCTAAATATAACTGTTTAATATAAAAGTTATTGTTAGTTCTGGCTGGGATTTATATGGGTCAATTAGTCTAAATCTAACCTAAAAGCAGTAATTAAAATTTAATAAATTCAGTGTTTTTTTTTTTTTTAATGAAATCCCAACTTATGAATAACACGATTAACATTAAATTAAACTGTGGCAACATTCTAGCCTGTACATTAAATAAGTACATGTGATGCATAAATGAGAAAAAGTATTTAAAATGAACATTTATAATCTTATTTACTTTAAAACACATACAAAACGAACATCCTAATTAAACATAATTAAAACTTAGCTTTCATTATCTTTCATCTCTTTGATCCTATTGGTTATAACATTAATAAATTTTAGGTTTATTCCTTTTATTATTACAAACATTTTTATATTTAATTGTTAAACAATTCAATTTTAAGTAATAATTACATCTGACAATTAACTTTGAGATTACTTTAATTAACTTTTACTGATTTAGAAAATTTACAAATAATCATCATTAAATCTTAATGATTTAACCATGAGAGTTGTACTACAGACATAAGTACTAATATTACACTTGAACATAAATATGATGTGAAAACACCTGGGAGAACATCTAAGGTAAGCACCTCTGTTTTGGACTCCAGTTGATGACTCATTCATCAAGTCATCTTAAATCTCAAGGCACACACTCAATATTATAAGCAGTATGATGGGCTCCTTATGTCAAAACATAAGTTAATTATTTCTTAAAAATTACTAAATGTGTATGAACACACCATGCATTTTACCACATAAAATTATTCCAGTAATAAACATCTCCTGACAACGTTTAAAGAGAACCCTCATTTCCTAAACTAGTAACTCTCATTATGCAGAGATTATGAAAAGTTTAAAATCAGATTGTAGTCTGGCTGTTGCCGTAGTGAGAAAATACATTTTTGCTATACATGGGAGCTCTATGGAGAACATATAAATAATATAAAAAATATGCTTATTATTAACTAAATTATATAAAAATCAACATAGAAGTAGAATACCTTATCCTCTATGACAATATGTAAGATTCATTTCTATATCTATAATTTTTTTTTGAGATAATAATTCTAGAAAACTGAATTGTACTAAAATCTTGTCAATGAAAAAAAAAAAAAAAAAAAAAAAAAAAAAACATGTGAAGAGGATGAGAGAAGTCTATTTCTCTTCACCAGCAATTATAATTTCTCTATATAAAAACATTTTTTATCAGTTGAAAAAATGAAAGGAAAATATGTTTAGTAGCCTTGTGATTAGTGCAGTTGTTTGGTTACATATGAATATTGAACAAAGATAAGAAACAGAATTACAGTAGAACCTCGCTAATCTGAACCAATTGGGACCGATGCCTGTTCGTATTACAAGATATTCGGATTAACTGAAATTCTGATAAAAATGGAAAAAAAAAAGATGTGTGCTAAACCATGCAAGTTAAATATACCCAGTAGTACAGTAAACATCCTCTAATCTGGTACGACATTCAAAAAAAAAAAAAAAAAAAAAAAAAAATGGTATTCCTTGTTTAATCACTCCTGATGTTTATAATAATCCAACGGAACTTCAAAATGAGGAATTACGTAACAACCCATTACACACAGTTCAAAATTGCGAATCTATATATCTCGGTCACCATGCCGACGAGGGGGGAGGAAAAAAACATTTCTGTAGATACTTTGCGAAATCAAATTGTTGAAAGGGAAAAAAAAATATCACCTGAATTAAATGCTTTTTGCATTTTAGAAAAAATTTTTATAGTAGCTAGCAAACAAACTGATATTCGACATTTTTTTTTTTTGAAGATGGCTTCTACGAGTAGACCTACAGTGGACGTTTTCATTTTATATTCCTGTACATATGCTGTACTTTTACATTGAGTATTTTTTTATTCTATTCAAGCTGTTTAAATAATAAAAAACATGCTTTACTACCATTTTTTGTTTAATTCTAATTTCTACACATTTTTCGCAACATTCATCCTGTAAATAAATCTGTTCGGATTAACCAGAATTTTGAATTAGTGGGGTTCTACTGTATCTTATGCTGCTTGTCAATGTTTCAATCCTACTGTAAAAGTAGTTTTAAAAAACTTCTGCTCAACAATGCATGTTTTGAATTAAAAAGAAGTTAATTTCTAACTTTATTTATATTTTTATTTAATTATAAAATTAATATGTGAATCCCATATGACGATTATTCATTCTATAAAATATTTTTGTTAAATTGTGATCCATTGTACTTTGTTATGTAAGCACAATTTTTTTTTAGACTGTGCTCTCTTCTTTTTATGGTAGATTGCTGTCTGTCCTTAAGATAAATTCTTTATAATGATCTGATAGTTTTAATTTTCTTTTAAGATACAAATTTTGTAGCCTAATTGCTTTTAAGTTGATAACATAATAGTTATTGTAGACAAGGTGTTTTTTTATGTTACCTATAACAGTTACTATACTATGTTCATCGTCATAATATCCCTGAGTGAGCTTATAACAAATTCTTTCTTTGTGTTTCAAAATTGCTTTTTAAAGATGTAAATTCGTTTTTATGATTAATATTTTATTTAATTCAGAAAGAACAATTTCAATAACATTAAAATTTTATTTTCAAAGATTTGAATAAGTTATAAATTGTTAGATTATATTTAACTCATTTTATGCCAGCATCTTAAAACTATCTGTAGTAACTGACAATATTTGTGCAGTTGTAATGAAAAATACCTAAAATTGAAAAATGAGAAAATTATGTAACTGGCCTTGTTTATTGGTTTTAGGGATTGATTTTATAATAAATATGCTATATGGTGGCTCATATGATCAGTTATTTATCATTTGATTGAAACTTTTCTATATTGAATTGTAAATCTAATTTTTATATAATTTTTATTTGCCTAGTAAGTCGTCATTTTTATTTTGTTAAAATATTTAGTTGTCATATTTTTTTTATTAATTTCCAGTTCAATTTTATTTATTTTTTTTTTTTCAACTTTGTTGGAGAAGGGGAGGGGAGAGGAGACTGTAAATTAATAATACTTATAATTACTTGCAATTGCAACAAATTAGTTTGAACTTAATATTTTAATATTTTTTTAATTTAAAGTTGTAAGCATATAGCATTTAAAATGTCATCCACCATCTTTCATTGTTTTGAGATTCTAAGTAATTTTGAGGATTTTTAGAGTAGTACTTAAAAAAATGTTTTTTGAACTAGACTCGGTTCTAAAAGCTGACAGCACAATACTGCAAACACAATTTTATGTATAAATGTACATATTTTGGCCTTCAGATTATAGTTAGTAGTATAAAAAATACTTTCATTAGTACGCAGACTATCCCTCGGAGGTTGCAGCACTTTAAAGCAAAAACAAAAAATTTATTGAAAGTAAAAAAATTTAAAAGCACTAATGTGTGTTTTATATCCATGTCTTGTAAGTTGAGAGCTTAAATATCAATTGTCCACTGTTGTCAATGGATAAAAATCCCCTAAATGATGTCATTCATATTAATAAACATAATTATTAAAACTGTCCAACCCCATTGCTGATCTTAAACTGTTGTTAATTAAATTAAATCCCCTCATTTAAGAAACATTTTACACAACTCTGACGCATTGCAAAACAACTTGGTTAAAATTGGAAACCTGTCTTTGGCAAAACTTACCTGAACATCTTTTTTAACTTCATTCTCTTGAAAACACTTTCAATATTTATTCCTAAAGAATGCCTTTCATTACTTTTTCATAGATTTCACCATTTGGGTTTTGGAAAATTTGTAATGTATTTTATTTTTAATCCACCCAAGCACATAAAAATCAGAAATTATAATATGGAAACTATTATAAGATGAAAATGGATGTGTTTAAAGTAGAAAAACCTATGTGCCAGACCTGCATTTTCAGTTGCCACTTCGATTTGGCCACATTTTTGAAGCCCTGATTTAGGGATGCCATACACAATTTTGACCCATTTAGTTTTTTTCACAGAATCTGTAATATTTATCACTAGATTTAAAAGCAGTGTTAAAAGCATAAAAATAGTAATTTTCTGTATATTATTCTTTTATATATAAATTTGTAATTAAGCATGTAAAAGTTCAATAATATTACTACTTTATTTAGCTTCTTTTATTTATTTTTGATTTGAAACAGATTTTAGTGGAAGTTAACCAGAAAGGCAGCCAGGAAAAGAATTTTAAAAGCATACTCAGGAGCACATTGTAACTTTATGAAATATTTGATTTTAATAATATTATTAATAATCATAGATCAATAAAAGAATAAGTATAATATCCAAATATGGGAAAATTTAACATTAAAATTAATTTCTAGGCATTTCTACAAGAATAGCATGTTATATACTTTTTTTAAATTCTCGTGTTTACCTTGTCTCTCTTATCTATTTATTCATCTCTATAAGAGCAAAACATATTGAGCTACAGTGTGTGGTATGTTGAGTGAAGTGAAAATGAGTTGAATGTGCAGTTTTGTTTTAATTTTAGATTATCTTACTGAGCATATATTTTTGGGGGCATTTTGACAAGATCTGGGAAAAAAGTTCCCTTTAAAACATAATGAATATATGTGACACTTTTTGGTGTATTCAAATGTGTTCATTTTCATTATTATTATTTTGTCTTAAAACTGTATGAATCTGTCAACAAATTATTTATTTTGCATTTTTTATTTGGATTGAACTTAATTTCTGTCATCTTTAGGTTGCAAAATCTGTTCCTTTTTAAGCAAGAAAAATATCTGATAAATATATTAAAATATTTATTTATTTCCCCCCAATTTCTGGGGCTATTACCTAATTTTGTTCCAGTAAATCTCATTGTCTTTTAAAGCAAGCCTACACATGTTTGGACTTTTTATGATTGGAGAACAGTGTGGCAGCAAGCATTTGTTGCATCTCTGATGAAGGAAAGTTTGGAAAATATGATAGTATTGACATCGAGAACTTCTCATCAAAGTTCCAAGATTATCTCCTTCATAATTATCACAAAATTTGTTCTTGTTCTATAAGCAAAATAATATATTTGAAGTTTGTACTCTGAATATAAGCATGAGCTGTCAAATTTCTTTATTTTCTAAACTGATTTATGCATATCAGAAACTTTGTTTCCTTTATAATATTTGCATTTCAGTTAATTGAAATGCAGCTATAGCTATTGTATTTTGTACAAAGAGAATAATTTAGTTACTACTATCCTGTTTATATTAAAATGGATATGAAAAATTTTTATTTGGAAAAGAAATCAAGTACTTTAATCTATACATTTTCGTAGAAATTAATATAAGGATATATTAGTTCATCAGCTTTGTAGAAATCATTTAGTTATTTTTGGCAAATATCGAATGAATCAGTGAACAAATAACTTTTATAGATACTTTAAAATTGTCATATTTGGTTAGCTTATATTATACATATTAAGTAAATAATTGATACTTATTTTTCTGAAATATTATGCAGTCTTTGTTCTTAAATCTAGTTCTTTGACACAAAATATTAGCATTTCATCTTATGACAGTATGTATTTCTGGCATATTTTCTACACTTTGCAGGGTTTCATTCTTTTATTTTTAGAATGTATTTTTTTATTTATTTCTAACTTTATTATTCAATGTTTATCATATTAGCATTGTTTGTAGTTTTAATTCTTGATATTTTACTGACTTTCTCATTTAAATATTCTTTAAAGTTTCGTAGTTTAAACCTTTAGAAAATATCTGTAGATTGTATTTTCTTGAAATTTAAAATAATTTCGTATCCAATCTATACTTTTTATTTTGTAGTGCTAGGTCAAATGAAATAGTATAAGTATTATTGTTTAATAACATATGCATAATATTTTATTATAGAATTGGGAGGGGGAGGGGAGCTAAAATATATCTATACAAATGTGCTTTTATGAAAAGGAAAAGAAAGTGAGTTTAGTTTTTTAAGCTAAGCAATATTTGCCAGAATTACTTTTATTAAAAAAAAAAAAAAAAAAAAAAAAAAAAAAGAATGAGCAAGAGATTCATTGCCACATATGAATAACTTTTATTTCAGTATTACTTTGTTTGATCCCTAGATCTCTTCTTAAATAAGTGCTATCACTGTATTCTTTCTGTTTAAGTGAGATTCCTTGTCACTTTATGAATAACTTTTACAATTTCTTCAAAATGATTTTTTCCATTTTTCTTAATTAGTGCTCTGTAAAACAGAATACTTGAGTAATATAATTACTGTCATGTACACTTTAGAGTACTCAATTCTATAACTTATTTGATGCAGTTAAAATGTAACATTAAGTTCTGAAATGTTCGAAATTAAACTTATTATAGCAAAGATTAAATTACTATTGAGTTAAAAACCACATGTGTAATACAAGAGTGAGTCGGAAAATAAGTTTCCCCTGGCAACTGTGGACAGAGGTGTGTTTGAAAGACAAAAATTGTAATGAGACATTAAAGATGAGACGTAACTTTATTTTTCTACTTAAGTTCGAAGTGAGTTGAGACGTTTGTCATATCCTTTATAAGCTTCATAAAGCCCTCCAGGAAAAAAACAGGGCTCTGCATACAAAAGAAGCATTGAACGGCTTGTGTGACTTCAGCATTGCTTACAAAGAAGTAGTCAAGCATTGCTTTCGTCTGTAGTGGCCGTGCCCAACACTTGCTGACGCCCCTCACTGAATTAGCGGCATAATTTCCGCATCATTTGTTTCGACATCACTTCTGGCCCATAAATTCCCACGTGGCGGTTATGGATTTCTGCTCCCAATACTTCACGTACCCATTCATAACGGACAACCGCTCTCTCTTCTTCCTTTGACCACGAATTCACAACGCACTTTCTCTCCATATCTACCGGGATCAGAATGATGCAGGGCCCTGATTTTTTTAAGGAGCGCTTTTTGAAGCTTATAAAGGGCTATGAAAAATGTCGCAACTTACTTGGTACTTATGCAGAAAAATAAAGTGATGTCTTATCTTTAATGTTTCATTACATTTTTTGTCTTTCATACTCACCTCTGTCCACAGTTGCTAGGGGAAACTTATTTTCGGACTCACCCTCGTAATATGATGAAAATGTCCATTCAGTTTTTGTTAGAAAATAAGACTTCAAAACAATATTATAACTTGCTGAAATTCTTATTGAAAATCATAACATTCTGAAATTGATGTATGCAATCAAAATAGTTTTTTAAAAACATATAAAAAAGTTAACTGTTTTTAATTGTACGTTTATTATGTTTCTCAAGTTGATTAGTTAATAACTAATTAAATATGATAAATTTCATGGAATAAAATTTGGGGACCCAATAAATTAATTCAAATTATTCTACTTTTTTTTTTATTCATTGTTTTACTATGATCATAATTCTTGTATACAGTAATATTGATTATTCATCAAAAACCAGATCCAATATAATATCTGATAAATCTCATTAGTGTTGACACTAAAAAAAAGGGCCTCCGGGCGGGAATTTTTCAAAAAGGGTACACTATTCTAAAAAAAAGGGGGTACATTTTTCAAAAAGAGAACACTGTTCTAAAAAAGGGGGCACACTTGTACCTTGTTCACAAAAATTATTTTGAACTGGTTTGTTTAGAGTCCCTAGAATTTGCGATATTTTCCCGAGATCAATTGAATTACCACAGGGTGCATATGAAGTGTTAAAAAAGGCAACCGGGCACATCGGAAGGGTTTAAAAGAGCCACCGGGTGCAAAAGAGAAATAAAAAGGGCTGCCGGGTGCTGCACCCTGGTAAAGTGGCTTAGAGTCAACACTACTCATATAATGCAAAATATTTGAGAAAATAATACAAAAATCTTTTTAAGAAATTATTATTACTATTTTTTTAACAGAAGTAGAATTTAAATTTGTATTAATTTTACTGTTACACACAAATTTGCATGAAAAATGTACTATTTACTTATTACAATTAAAAGAAGGTCCCCATGTTTAGTAAGTATTAAATCTTAGGTTTTTTGTTGTCGTTTTTTCTTTCTTGGTTCATGACCTAGATTAATGGGATAATTTTATATCCATCTTATGGTAGGCACCATCCTGATATTTTCGCATTCTGCATATATGAATTATAATTCTGGATTATTTTTAAATGTTAAATGTCTGATGCAATTCTCCAGATGATTTTCTGTCTCTAAAATTAAAAGAGAGTGTTTTGATGCATTCTTTTACTTTTTTGTTCAGTGTTTTTTAGTAAAGTTAATTTTTTGAGTTTCTTTTGTAAAATTGTAATCATAATAAAAAAATTTAATAATGCTCACAGTAAAACATGTTAAGAACTACTTAAGTTTCCTTTCATTTAATTTGTTTAAAATATAGTTTCTGCTTAAAATGTGACTTGAATACAAATGATAGCAAATATCTTACATTTATTAAAGAGCAATAAGTAACTGAAGGATAGAAAACATTTTTTTATATTTGATAGCTTTTATTCCTAAGATTTAAAATGGAAATCTTTTCAAGGGTGGCAGGTCATCAAAATAATATTTTAATAGTATTTGCTCATAGTTCTGAAACTTTATTCGTGTGTTTTGCATGAATATCTGGATGCTGTGACCTCAACATTTTCAAACATGCATATGATAAAATAACTGCATTAAAAAATATATGTATATCAATTTTTATTTTTTTTTAAAAGGTTTCTTTTGGAGTTTGGCTTTTAATAAAGGAAATCTAAAGTTCCAGAATAATATACCTGTTTAGGATGTTACATCTTGCATCCTTCATGTCCTTACTGCCACTTTGTAGCCAGATGGCCTTCTTTTCTGTCAGTGTCTTCACCCTCTCAGTCTTGTGTATATAGTTCATAAACCTCTCTTGGATAGTAAACCAATCAGATTATTTCGTCCAGTTCTGTAAAATTATTTTAAGTGCTATACAAACCCTGTTCATTGGGAAACATGCTGAGATCTGATAGGCTGGTGAACTGAACTTATATACTTTTCAGAAGTACCTTACTAAAATTTTACTGTTTAAATACATCATCATTGAAAAGCCCTTCTAGCAATTACGCTTCATAAATCACAATGTTCCAAAAATTTTTTGCATTGTCATGAAAAAGAACTATTGAATGCTGCACTCAAAAAATTCTTATTATAGCTTGTTGGCTAAGAATAAAATATAATGTAAAATATATTCTCAATTGCATGTTAATATTCAATATTTTCATGTTCTGATGTACCTCAATAAGTATAAATTTTCTTGCTTAATGAGTTTGAAGTAGTATAATGTCATTGAAGTCTATTTCACCAGTGACTACCCATTAATTGCGATATATACAAATTTTTTTGCATGGCCTTATAAAAATGTAATACAGGCCATTCTCAAAAGGAAAATATTGTAATTGACAAATAATTTAAATTTTGTCCTTTTGCCTGTGCTCAAAACACAATGATTTAAAGCACTCTATATATAGTGTGTGTGTGTGTGTGTGTGTGTGTGTGTGTGTGTGTGTGTGTGTGCGTGCGGGCGGGCGGGCGGCTACGTACGTACTGGGTAATTCAAAATAGAGGTTTTGGTTATTACATCTTAAATTATGAATCATAGAAATAAACTTCCAAATGTAAAATGTATTAAGGTTTGATATTGCACTGGGTTTTAAAGGTAATATATATTAATAAAATATTAAGTTAATATTTTTTTAAATGGTCCCTCTTCCTTAACATTTATCCTCAGAGGGGGCTTGAGAAAAGCCCTCTACCTAAGAAAGAAAACAATAATAATAATAAAGCTCTTGAAGGAAATATTGCAAATTGAAAATCTTAGCATTTAGCTCCTATCCTTAAGTTATTAGGAGGCATCTGAAAAGTGAGAAAATTAAATTACCCATCACAAGAATTATTCTCATTGAAATGTGTTTCTTTCACGATTTGCAACACATGCAAATGTCTTTTTCTAAAAAGTTATTTTTATTTAATTTTGTTTTCTTATAGTTGGTCCTCTAAAGCAACACATTTTACCATAAAACGAATGCAAACACCACAGGTTTGCTTTGTAAGTCATTATTTGTAATCTTAAGTATCTCAGCAACTATTTAACCCTTAAGATATGGATATATATTTCTTTTTTCTCCTTAGATGCAGGATAATATTTTTCTAATAGTAAATCTAAAAAAAGGGGACATATATGTGTGTTCTTTGAGAAACAAATACAATGCATAACAGCTATGCATGATTTAAATGCATTTTGTAATTTTAAGTATGTGTCTGATATCCGTAGTTTAAGAAATAATTACCAAAACCTTTATTTTAAATTATCCATTATATAAATGAAATGTATTAAAATCCCATTGCATCTACCTGAGCACATCTACCCAAAGCATCTACCTGATATAGTAATGCTTTTTATGCCACAAAAATTCAATGCTAACCTGCAGTAAAATCCCAGTTGTTTGCTGGCCATAAGTAATTTAAATGATACGAACATTTGAATGCATATTGTAATTTAATATTTAATTACTTCTTAAGAAATGTCTTTTAGTGTCAAATATATAGATTTTTTTTAGTTTTAGAAATTCCTTTGTTTGCCTGTAAAAATGTGCAAACCCTTTTGATATATAACTAATTTTGATGTGCATATTCTTATCTTAGACACTAATCTTGGAGAAATAATTAGTTGAGAATTATGGTTATTAAAACTAGTCTGTTTATCCAATTATAAAGACAAAAAGATCAGTTATAAAAAATTGTAAATTAAAATAGTACATGAATTTGTATTAATTTCTCAACTGCCATGGCACATATTTTCTTTTACTTTCACACACTTACTCCAGAAAAGTAAAATATAAATTAATACAAATTTAAAATAATCTATGTGCAAGTCAGAGATAAGTGATGATATATTTTTATGTAAAATATAAAATGTTATATTTTAATTAAATTTTAGTATCCAAATACTTATAAATGGTCATTGATAAGCATAAAGTTGGTTACATCATGCCTGATTATATCAACAAATTCTTGTGGTCATCTTTTTTTCCAAAAGGAGAGGTGTAATGTTAAGAAAATGATTATTTATAAGTACCAGATGTTAGCATTTGTCATCTATGTGTAACTATTTATAATTCTTCAATCAGTTGCTAGATAGATGTACTAAGTTGCACAAAAATATTAGAAAGTCATCTTTATGTCTGAATTTAAACTTTGTAAAAGCATTTATCAACAACTGACAAATGACTTATCTTAAGCTAAAACTATTGTTTATTGTATGTTATTTTATTGTCATTTGAAAAGCTGATTAATAAGCTTGTGTAATTTAAATTGATGTTGCTATTATAAACATCCAAATTTATTCTATCTACTGTAGACAAAAATAAACTTTGTGATTTAAAAAAGAAAATGTGTTGTAAGCTTGTCTGATTTTTATTTTATTTTATTTTATTGTTTTTTCCCTCGAAAAAAACTTATTTTTTAATCAAATATGAACTTCATTTAACAGATACCTGCTAAAATCTTGTTTTGAATGATTTTGTACAATTATTTGTTATTTTACCATAATTTAATTATTTGTAATCTTTTGCATATTTTATTATGCATGTCTGTAGGCTATAATTATCAGGATTTACCCATATCACTATATTTTAAAACATGCTACATATTTTACTCTTTGTTATTTTTACATAGTATTAACCATTTTTTTTTCTTCTTTAATCCCATTTTTATAATATATTTCAATTTTGATTCAGTTTAGTTTGAATGCTGTTAGACATATTTAAATTAAAAGAATAGAAAAGGAAACCAAAACTTGGCAAAGATTTAATCAATGTCTCATTTAGGCCTTGTTTAAATTTAAAGTATTTAAGCTGCTTCCCTTTATTATAAAAATAAATGGAAATACTTATGCATTTTTATAAGTGTATTTTATAACACTTTGAGTTATCATACAATTTACAAATCACAGTATTTCATTTAAAAAATTGGGAAATATGAACTTATTAAATTTATAGCTCTTTATGAATTTATTAATTTAAACTTATATAGATTTTAGAACCTTGAATCATTGTATTGAATAATTATAAACTTTTGAAAACAATTAATACTAATTAACCACTTAACTAATTTGCCCATACACCACACATGCTAGAACAATTTACTTGCCCTATTATTCTGATATTTTCCATACCACTATTTTTTAATAGTAATTTTTGTCCATAATTACTTTATATTGAAAAAAAAAAACTATTATTGGATCTAAAAAGATCAACAGGCATGCATAATTAATTTTACTTTATGTAATTTGATGCTCTTCTCAGCATCACATCTATGTCAGTTTCCTGATTTTTGTATTAGCCAGCTTCATCCATATATGTTTGCTTGCCATAACTCCTTTGTTAAATAATAATAAATATATATATAAAGGTAAAAGCAGACTTTCAAACCTACTTCCACCTTTAATTTGATTGTATGTGTTGTTCAACATAACAAAATAAAAGTAAAAATATATGTTGTACATATCATTTATCTATCTCTGAATTGTACTTCCTCTATTTTTACATTTGTGTATTTCTGATGTTGTAATAAATTTTATTTCTTTGAAATAGTAATAAAAAAAAAGCCCGAAATAAAAAAACTGTTGAAATAATTTTAAATCTCTTCAATGTCATCAGTTAATACCTTTTTCAAGCTCAAAGTTATTGATGTGACTGTTTTTTAAAATCTGTAATTCAAACTGCATTTCTGATATGCATTCTCCTTCTCTGTCTCTTTTTATTGTAGACTGATAACTAATTCCTAATCTGTTTTTTTAGTGGTATAGTTCCATTTTCAAAAATGTTTCAAATGTTGTTTCCATCATATAAAAATTCCTTTATGTCAAAATAGTTTTTTTTTAAGTTACAAAATTTGTTTTAATGTAGTCCCTGGGTCCTACAAGTTAAAATTAGTTGGATGTGCGAATCCCAAAACTTTCTTCTATATCATACATACCAACTTTAATTTTCATCTTAAATTTCTGCTTCATTCAATTAATAGGAGTAAAAACAAGTTAATCTCTGTTTAACGACTTTCAAGATACCTCGAAAAATCGTCCTTAAACAGAATTTGTGGGAAAATAATATTTGAAAAACATTTTCCTTCACAGTTTACAGGCTTAAAACAATCAGTACATTGATCAATATATTGGTGTGTTTAGAAAAGTTTTTATTTATTTAAATTTATTTTATGTTTTCTTCCTTTTTTTTGTTTTTATTGATATAGATATACTACATATTTTTATTACACAAATACAAATTGCATTAATTATATTGCATACAAAAACAACATTACAGTATACAATGTTACTTAAAGTAAAATAAAAATATTTATAATACATTTTAATTAAACAAATGAAGTTTTAAAAAAATCAAAAAGAGTAGATTGTTTCAATGGTGGTCTAGTTTTAAGTACTTCAAGCTTTTCAAGAAGGTTGAATAAGTCATCTTCCATATTTGATGATCAATGTACTGGCGAAGAATATCCAGTGCAGAATTTGCATCTGAGTAAGAAGGAGGTTTTCTCTTGCTTTCTGTATCATCAGCTTCATCACCATCTTTTGCATCTAAAGTTGCATTTTCATTTGCGATGTCTTCATAAATTTGATTTAAATTTCTGCAGTCAGTTGTTAAAACGTTTTCGTCAGATGGGTAAAGTTCATTACACCCTTCTCCTTTATTTGTTCTCATCTGAATTGCAAGAAAACTTATTTTTCTATCAGAGGAAGTTCCCTCGTTTAATATGTTTAAAGGGATTGGGGAAAAAAACTACGTGAAAATCATCGTTAAATAGAAACAATTTAGTCTTTAAATAGAGATTTTTTTACTTAAAGGAGCCAAGACCACAAAATATCGTCCTTAAATAGAGAATGTCGTTAAGTAGAGCGACATTAAACAGAGAGTCGACTGTATTTATTAAAATCAATAGTTTTTCCTTATTCTGCTGTCATCAGCTGTTTGCAAATAGCCGACTTAGTAAGACGTGAGTTCTCATCGCTGCACAAGCCGCTGCTGGACAATAGAACTATGAAAAATCGAGAAAATTATGTACAAATCGCTATCACAGCGCATCTCCCCTGCCCCCTACCCCCCTCCACCGGGATATTTCCAAATTCAATGAGGACCTGCTGGCCATAGCCAAAAACATGCACAAAAAATTTGATTCAATTCTATGTATAACTTTATACACTTTTGATGGTACAGTGGCAGCACATGGACAGACAGATATTTTGTATAAACTCTTTTTTTTTTTTTTTTTTTAATCTTGCCCCTAAAATGTGTAAATCCGTCAAAAACCGGAAGTGGAAAAAAATTTCCTATTACAATACCTTCTTCTATTGAAGATAGCAGAAAGTAAAAAACCTTTCTCTGTGCTCTAACAGTTTATACAATCAAAACTTGTATTGTGATGCTTTAAATTTTATAAAACTTTGGCGTTTTCTGGCACTTTCTTTTCTTATGCAATAGAAAATGTTTAAATATAACTTATAGAATCTAAGGACCATATAAAAAAATTGTTTCACAACTTTTTTTAAAAATATCTATTTTGATATAAATGAATTTTCATTTGATGATGAGCAACATTTGAAACATTTTTGCAATTGGAATCGTACTTTTAGAACTCATGGTTTAGGAATTAACTATTGGTCGGTACTAAGGTTTATCATATATATCAATATCTATTTTAGTTTGGGATTCTGATCTGCCTATATTTTAAAAACTCAATCATTTTAAACTCAAAATTATGTGTTGCCTTTTATAATTTGTTTAGTATGCTAATTTTTCTAGTATAGAATTGGATCATGAAGAAAAGAATAATTATATTTATATAAGTAACGAATCATTCTTTTAAAATAACCTATTTGTGAATAATTGTTTAGCTAATAACGTTGAAGAAATTTAATGAATTTTTTTATTTGCGACTTACAATTTCAAAGAAATAAACATAAGAAATATAAAGATACATATTTAAAAGATAAGGAACAGCATAATTCATAGATATGTAAGAGATCTGAGATTATTAGTTAAAATTTTATTTATGCTAAAATTATTGAATTTAAATTAAGACATGAGTCTAGGATCAATGAATCAAGGTTCTATTGTATAAAAAGAAGTAATAATAATAATGTTCATTATTTTGAAATTTTGATTTGTAAAATTGTCTTTTTCAAGATATTATTATTACTTGTAAAATGTATGATTTGAAGTTTTGAATGTGTCCTTTTATTTTTACTGAAAATATTCAGGTGTGAACATATTCTTCATGTACTGAACATATTATTCTATGTTAAAATTGCCTTGATGTGGGTTCAATTAAATAGCAGATAATTTAAAGTTTTTATTTTAGTGACTGCTTAAATGAATTTCTGAATTTCAGACATATGCATATTTTTCTCCTGATGATTTTTTTTTCTTTAAATATTGCATAGTACTAGTTGCTAAATACAAAAAAAAAAAAAATTATGACCTTTAAGCATGTATAAAGCATTCATTTTTTTTTTTTTGTATTTATAGCAGCTTTTTTCTTTATAATATCAGGTTTACTGCAAAAATTTTCCCTCAAGTTTTATAAAGATTTTGCAAATTAATAGAAGTATTTTTAATGGAACGTTTTAAATTATATGACGAGGTTTTGTGTAATAAGGTGCATTTCTCACAAGTTTATTTAAATGTTTGAATTCTTTTAATGAAAATTAGTACAAGTCAGTTTAAGAGAAAATTGTGAAACTGTTGCCACATAATTGATAAAATTTTAACCTCGTTTAGAAAATATATATATATATATTGCTCTGAAAGAAAGAGTTAAAATAGAAATAGCAAATGAAACACTTGAACTAGTGAAAGTCTTATTAAAGAAATTTTACAAACTTGACCTATTACAGGGTTCATACTCATCAGGGGAATATGGGATTCATGGGAAAATCAGAGGATAAAGTTGGAGTTGTAAAATTCAGGGGAATCTCAGGGGATAATGCAAAAAATTCCCAAAACCTGGCAAAATCACTGGTTACTCTGGGAAATTAAGGGCAGTTGCTGCTGTTCGCCTGCTTTATGATATCACATCTGTCCATTCATTCACTAGATGCGCCTTCTAACATTGTGAGGTTTGATAACAATTCAAGAGGAACTTTGAAAACTAAAGGTCATTTTAAAATTGATATCGACACTTGCAGCCTTCATATTATTCATTCATAATGCTTTTGAAGAAGTAATAATATCGTGAAGTGGAAATTAAATTAAATTAAATTCTTGCAGCCAAGCTACCGAGTTTTTAAGGACAGCCCCACAAAGCATACAGACTTCATCTGTTTTGCACAAAATTTTTTTTTTTTTTTTTTTTTTTTAAGTTCTATTCTTATTGTTTACATAGGTGATGTATAAACTTTATTTTTGAGATTATCTTGTTTTTATTTTATTTCTAAAAGGTGAGAGTGTCATGATACTGGTTTTAAAAATGTCGTTAATTGATGACATGGAAAATTTGTACCTCCCGAAAAATACATCAGGGGATTCTCAGGGGATTTTTTCTTGGAAAATGAGTATGAACCCTGTATTAGAGGTATATTTTTTTCACACTTTGTTTTTTCATCATTGTAATTTAAGTCTGCCATCAAAGTTTAATTACGAGTTTAAGCATGCTACTGAATTTTAAGTACGGATTCAATTGTGTAATGCAGTAAAAAAAAGTTGAAAAACACTTGCTGCTACAGATTTTTTTTTTTCTTTCACACATTTAAAATTTTTGACAGAAAATTTACGACTTTGCCAACTGTGCCTTACTATAAATTTTTAATATTTTTCTACCTTTTCTGATCCAAATTTTTAACTGTATTAAAAGAAAGTTTCACTTTATATATTTTACTGAAATGTTTGTGGTTTGATTTAGAAGTGCTTATTTTCAAAATAAAGTAAGACAAACATATAAATTATTTTTTATATAAAAAAAATTAGTTTTCTTGAAGTCAAACAAATGAAATAAATAACAAAAATATATAAAACTTTATTTTTAATTAGTTTCTTAAAATTCATTCCTGCAGTTAGATTTTTCTCTTTGTATTTCTCTTACGATAGCCTCTCTACTTTTTAGAATAATCACCACTGTCGCAAATGAATTTTTTTATGACTGGTGATCTGTCTCTGTTAATATTAGGAAAACTATTCCACATAAAAATATTAAAATTGGTAGTTTTATAGAGAAACGTTTAACACACTGAAGGAGCCAATTTTTAAATTGAAGAATTATTTTTAGTGCTATTTAATGTTAAAGTCAGCCAAAATAGTTCTTTTAAAAAATTTTATAGGATAAAAAACTATGCACAGCAATTTAACCAGGGACATACTTGGCAAGTTTGCAGTGTGCAGTAATTTTTTTAATTTGACCATTCTTTGCAAAGTTTTTTTTTTTTTTTCTTTCAATTTTTTATTCAGAATTGCATTATCTGAATAGAGATTTGTTTTTCATATTTCAAAAAAGTTATTTTTTTAGCTGTTGCCAAATTTTAAAACAGTGCCAATATTTCCTTCCAATTGAAAAAATTATTTGCATGTGAAAAATTTGTAAAACAGATGCCAATAGTATTTCTTTCCAATTGAAAAATTTATTTACACATGAAAATTAAACAAAAGAAAATTTTAAAATAACTTAATGATTGCATGTTAACAGCAGTAAATGGAGAAAATTGTTATATTTAAAATGCCAAAATAAGTATATTGCCGAATAGTTTCAATTTAAAAATACATTTACATGAGAAATTTTCACATCGGTATTAAAAAGAGCAAGAAAACTTTGGTGAAAATTATGTCATATTTAAAGTGATACATTTAAAATAATTTTCGTATAGCATCATTATAAAATGCAGGTATGTAGCAACATTATTTACTTAGCCATTTCATACAAACAGATAATGGAATGTTCAATTGATCTTATTTAATAAATCATGAAAACAGCCATTAGCTGCTGCAATAACAGTTGATTGTCTTAAAAACCAAAAAATCCCTCGACCAAAGGAAAATTAATCTTAACCTGGTTACAGAAGATTGCCAGAGTGAAAGTAATCTCAACCTGATTACAGAAGATCATCTTTCGTCATTTAATTATGTAATTCAATCTTCTATAATCGTTTTCAAACAAGCAAATTAGCATATTTTTAGAGTCTGTGGTGTCTAAACAGGAGTTGATGAGTGTAGATTGTAGAGGGCAAAGCTCCCTAGTCATCTAAAGAATATTTAATGTGAATTATTTAAGTTTATGTAAACTCCCATTGAATTTTGAACATTATTTTTGGTTGATTAAATGAATATATTTATGCAGTTTATGCCCAAATTAAACCAACATCATTGATAGAAGACATTTTTAAGCTGATAAATTCTTTACAATTTAATCCTTTCAGGGACAAGTAATTGCATTTCTATAATGTTGAATATACACCAGAATTTTAAAAAATAAGGAAATGCATTCTTAGCTTTTTTTTTTTTCAACAAAGTTATAAAAGTAAAATTTGTTCAAAAATTCTGGCACAAATCTAGATTAAAATTAAGTGGTATAAAAAAAAAAACATTTCCCTTCTAGAAGTTAAATGGCGTAAGCAGGTTAAGGCATTTTCTGTTAAAGACCATATTTCATACTGGTTAACAGACACTATCTTCATCTCACAGTTTTTATTGGAACTTTTGATGCACACACATGACAGGAGAATAAAAGTTTTCCTCTCCTGGTGAAACAGTACTTCCTTCTTTTGAGATCATTCAAAAAAAGGGTTTTAATGAATTTTTAAATTTTAACAAGTCATGGAGCTTTAACGAAATGTCAAACAATAAATTCTCAATGAAGTAATTGCTCCTTAAATTATTAACAAATAGGTTTATTACTTGTCTAATTACTGCCAGTAATTTTGGCATTCTCCCTGTGTTGGATTTGAATTTTTGGATGAGGAAAAGATTCAATCTTAAGCCGTTCTTAATTGTTGGTACGTTTTTAAACTGTCTTGACATTTTAAGTAGATCTTCTTGTTAAGTTTGAATTTCTTTTTTTTTTTCTTTCCTTACTTTTATAATTTTCATTCTTAGAAAGCAATTTCTGTTTTATTCTGATAAAACTTAATTTCAACCTTGATTTGATTTTTTTCTTCTGATGCCAATACATTTACAATAAAATGCAGAAGTTTCATTCTGCTGAATAATGTCGCTGTTCCTTTTTCTGTACGAAAAATGTTTCATACAAATTAAATTTATTTAATAGACCTTTCATGTTTCTTCTGATTTCAATAACACTGTTACTTTAAAAATTCATGTATTGATTTACATATTTTTATTTTTTTCTAAATCCAAGAGATTATGACTTATCCCCATGTTCCTTAAAACACAAAAGTGTGATATATTTTAAGTTACTTTGACTGTAACTTTGCATTTTATACTTTATTTAATGATTAAATTTAGTAGTTAAGATTTTTTTTTCTATTAATTTTTTACTTTGATAAGATGGAAAATATTTCTTAATCTTTTATTATGTGCTTTTATTTAACTATAGTTGCTGCCTGTCTGGATCAAATCATGCAATTGATTTTTGATCCTCTTCCATTGAACAGATTTTCCTCAAATGTTGTACACAAGGTCATTGTCAATGACAGTGAACTAGTGGACAACATATATTGTAAAAGTAGTAAGTAAAAAGTAAAGTATTGCAAAGGCCATATCTCAACAGGGGCAAAAACATTCTTTTATGGTATACTAATTTTAGTTGCTAAAAGGTGTATAAGCAACTTTTTAGCAAGTAAAATTAGTATATTGTTACAAGGTGTTAATTTGCTATATATTTACATTCTTTTACGGTTGGAATTGAAATTGCATTAACAAACTGAATTTGCTAAAATTATCCATACAAATTCATTGTTGCTGACAATGCATATTTAAGTAATTTTAAGGACCTTACAAGGTTCTTACCTTAACAGGATAGGGTTCAGGAGCAAAATTCTCTTTGTGTTCTTGATTGAAATCATATCTAACATATTTGTTTAAATTTTGCATACGCATCTGTTGTCAATCGCAAGGCATTAAATTTTGGTTTAAAAGTATATTACCTAAATTTTTAATTTATATTTATTTTCGTATGTAGTAATTGTATTTAAAGAATATTAATTTATTTTTCATTTGTATTAAATTGTATGGTTTTTAATGGTAAGCTGTATATCTTCATTTAATCACAGAAATCTGCGATTAAATTATAGGTCGAGTAGCAACATAAATTTTAGGGTTTCAAGATGAAATTATGATGGAGGATAAGATTAGCAGTACAGGAAGAATGTCTGGTCTGCCTCATATTTTAGTATGATAGGAGCAGCAGGGAATGCCAATTCATAATTTTTGCAATACCATCATGTCATCAAATTTAGAGATGAAATTGGTGCCAAATTAAAGCTTAAAGTATTTTTTAAATATTTTGGTCTGCCTTTGTATATTCTGGTACAACTCTCTGGTAGACTAAAAATTGACAAAAAAGAACACTTTGAGGCTCTAATGTAATATTGTACAATTCATTGTCCTATATGAGGACGTGAGTATCAAAACTCGCCTTATCCAGAAAGTCAAATTTTGGGAAATCGTGAAAAACCTCTAACTACGTCCATTGGTTTTCATTGTAAACTAAGACTTTACAATGCCAGAAACATGCAATAAAACTTTTTTTTTTTTTTTTTTCTCCCCAGATTGTTTTTTCTCTGTGTAAGTTTACCAGTAGATTGATAGGGAAAACTTTTTTTTTTTTTTAAGGTGAGTTTTGAAATTCATGTCCTCATATATCACAATGTGATCGAGTTTCAAGATGAATTAATTATGTAGAAACAGATTAAGGGTACATTAAGCAATGACTGGTGTGCCTCAGCAAATCTTATGAGCAGAAAGGACTGCTAATTCGTCATTTTAGCAGTACTATCACATAATCCAGTTTTGAAATGAAATTTTAACACATTAAAGTTATTAATTTGTACAATACAAATATTTGATGATACCTTATGATACCTTGAAAGGTCATAGAGGCAGACTGGATGAATATGGTGCCAAATAACATCTTGGTGCATTTTCCCACCATTACTCGCAGAATAGGCAGAATCCTGGGCATTTCAAGACAAGAATTTTGGAGAGGATATAACACAATCATGGAAGATTCCTTTTAAAAAATTTTCAGATATGTTCTTCAAATTAAATATTAATACATCAGCCAACCAAAGGGGCTTCGAGCTTATTCATTGCATTTTTAGCAGATAGTGATCAAGTGAATGGGTTCGACCACATTTACTTGTATAACAAGTGGAATGATGGACCTTAAGACAAGATTTTTGGGAAGCAGGTAGCCCAATCACGGAAGATCCCCGAAGGAAAAAATTAAAGCAGATTTTCATCAAATTAAAAATATCGACTAGTGGGTTCAGGAAGGCTGGAACATTTAATACATCAAACGACTGAAGCAGTTTTGAACTTATTAATTGCTCTCAGGGTTAGGTGAGTTAGGATGACAACCATTACTCACGAATCAGGCAGAACACTGCCCCTCCTCAAGAAAAGTTCGTTTGGAAGAAGGTAGCTTTCAGTGGCATGATTGCACTGCCAAAATGATGAATTGGCACCCCATTCTGCTCATATTATATCATGAGGCAGACTGATATATTTGTATATGTACTAGTTGAAATCCACAGCATATTAAAGTTTCATTCTGCAGCTCGATGACATAATACTATTACCGAAATGACGAATTGGTCTTCCTTTCTGCTTATATTGTACTGATATGCCAAGGCAGACCAGTCATTGTTTAACATACTTTTAGTAACCTCTTCCTATATAATTAATTCATCTTGAAACTCTATCACGTTTTAATCTGTAAGACAATGTAATGTAAAATATCGTCTTTATAGAGTTTCAATAGTACTATATGATGGCATTTTCTTTCATGAATTTTAGTCTGCCAGAAGGTTGTATCGGGATATACCCAGGCAGAACAAAATATTTTAAAAATACTTGAAGCTTTAATTTGGCACTAATTTCATTTCTAAACTCAAGGAAATGATAATATTGCCAAAATAATGAATTTTATCCCTTTCAATGGTATCAAGATATGCTGAAGCAGACCATTCATTCTTTCATGTACTGCTAATAATCTTGTCCTACATTATAATTTCAACTCTAAACTTGATGACATAGTATTTTTGTTGCCGCCGCCCATTCTATAAAATGAAGATTTTTATTCAGAAAAAGTGGTGGCCAAAAATCCCACGAAGTTAGAAGGTATGGCATTGTCATATTGCCTTTGAATCATTGAAATTGCATGTACTATGAAAATTTTGAATGTTGTCTTTGAAAAAGTTATTTATTTATTATAAAATTTTAACAATTTTCATTAAGAAAAATCAGTTTTTAAGTTGTTAATTACATTTTAAATGACACTTTATAATTGCATGTTGTATTTAATGTTTTATATCGACTGTATCTTGCACAATTTTGCAGATATAAGAAATATTGTATATAATATTACTATTCTATAAATTGGAGTTTTATATTTTAAAATCTGTGCTCTTCTTACTTATTTAAAAAAAAAAAAAGCTAAACCTGTGGCTATACGATTCGTGAAGAATCAGGGCATACAGCACTCATCCATGTTTTCTTGTCCCCTGAGGTACTATACAGCATATGTCCCGGTCCGGTGGTCAGTCTAATGCAGGAGCCTTTGTGTTTAGTTCCCAAGCTAGCTTGGTACTCATTTTGACCCCCAAAGAAATGAATGGCTGAGTGAACCTTGCCTATCCAAGAGTCAAAACTCTCGACCTACTGTGTCAGACATGCTGACACTACATCACTGGGCTTTTCTTACTTATAATACATATTTAAAAATTCTTACATCAACATCCATATCATCATTCCTACTGGATTTTACCATGGGACAAAGATGCCAAGAAACAGTTATAGAAATAACTACAAGGAGCAAATAATGAAAGGGGAAGTGTGAAACTACAGAGCCTTAAATTGATTATGACAAATTTTTTCATTAAAATAACATTTTTAATATATTTCAATTTCTAAAAATCCTTGTTAAAGTTGAAATTCAAAAGTTTATCTTTCTAAATTATTGATATTTTTTAAGGTAAGTGTTGTTAAAGTCCTGTTTTATTTTCATTTTATACCTCTCCGTATTCCCTTTAATAATTTATTTAAATTAAATATATATATTATATATATACACACACGCATACTGACCTCCAAAAGTTAAGGTACAACCAGTTTTCTGATGCTCACCATTAAAAGAAATGAAACTCTGACTGCTGTGAGATATCGAGACGAAATACTCGTTCCGTATGTCACACTATATGCTGGTGCTGTTGGTGACAAATTTATCCTAATAGATAAATCTCGACCTCATTGATATAGGTTTGTTGATTAATATTTTGAGAATCAAGGTTTGGAATGAATGAAACTGCCTACTCAATCTCCAGGTATTAATCCGATAGAGTATGTTTGTCACTGCCTTTAGAGCCTACACTAGTCACACAGAGAAACTCTAACACTAATGTTAATCCTATGGTAGCGTTAGTTACAGATTTCTCCCTTGCGTTTTAATATTTTTAAATGATTTTTTTTGCATAGGATACCTGAGGTTATCTTTTATTGTGCGCTTGTACTTTTTCGATTTTTATTGCAGTTTTTTTATATGAGTATAGTTTCACAACACATTTAAAAATGCGAGCGAGAAATCTGTAAACAATGCTCCCATAGGATTAACATTAGCTTGAATCTTTCTTTTGGTGAATAATCAAAGACTCTTACTCGTGCAAAGATACCTTCAAGTTAATGTTAACTGTGCAAGCATTTTTTTTAAAATATCTCATTTGCATTTCAATACTTATTATTACTTTTTTTGTTCATTGAATAGTTGATGTTTATTTCTACAAAGGTTCTTTTTTTACTTTTTCGATTTTGGTTGAAGGGGGGGGGGGGGGGGACTACAATTGAAAAAGTAAAAAAGGCTTTTGTAGAGATTGATCTCAGCTATACAATGCGAAAAAGAATATTGAAAATGCAAAGGAGATAATTTAAAAGAATGCTCCCCTAGGATTAACATTAACATGTGAGTGTCTTCTCGTGCATGAAGTAGCCCTTTAATTTCTCCTCTGAGGTCTTTAAACAAGCTGGAAATGTTGCTCCCTGTATATTTGTTTCTTCCTACTCCACTATCCAAAAACTTATTTGATAGTATGGAAAGACATTGTCATTAATGCTTTACAAGTAGGGGCGGACACGTTCTTTATTAAAACTAATTTAATTTTTTTCACCAAAATCTTTTTTGTTAGATAGTGGACTTTAAAAAAAGTAATTCTTTATTTATAATAAATCATGCTTTATGTTAAAATCAAATAAATAACTGTGTAAAGCACAGTTTTCTTAAATTTCATGTTTTTATGTTCATTTGTTTTCAAATAAGATACAAAAGACTGTTTATACCTTAAGTTTTGTAGGCCAGGTGTGCAATGTAACTTTTTAAGGTACTTTTGAATTTTTTTTTTTTTTTTTTTGGTAGCAAAAATGGTTTAAACTCATGATAGAGAATTGTGGATAATTAAGGCTTTGCCAGCATTATGACTGGCTGAGTAATATTATTGCCACTATATTAGAAATCTGTTAAGACATATTTTATTACTTTGATCATTGTCTGCAGAAGGAGTTTCCTTGTTACTCCTATTCTATTACTATTGTTATCCTATTATCTACTTTTTATCTATTAATCACCGTAGAATTTATTATTCCATAAAATTCAATGTGTTTATAGCATGTATACATAGTATTAGCAATGTTCAGCTACTTGACCCTAAAAAGTTAATCTGCATCATTTTGATAACTTATTTCATTGAAATAGCATTTAGGTGTGTAGAAGAATTTTATATTGTTAATTCCATGCAGCTTTATGGTTATAAGTTTTTCCTTAATTATTCTTTTTGTTCCTTTCACTAATTGTTACATTGCAAAATTTTGAGTTAGCTTGGTTTCTAATTCATTATAAAATGATTACTTTATTTATTGTAATATATTCATCAGTTACTGTTAAAATTATCTGTCTAAATATGGTAGTGGTATTTTATTTCTGGGACTACTCTGTAATAAGAAAGCAATCTAACTTGAAACTTTATTATGTAGTATGTAAACAGATATTTTTAAATTTGCCTTGTTCGCAGATTTTTGTCAGTGAGGCTAATATTATTAATTTCTATTTTAAAAGGTATATTTTGCTGTCTAGTATAAGTAAAATCTGCTGATGAGTTATATTTTTTTTTATATTTCTTGATGAGAAACACAAAAAAAATCTTACTTCAAAATTTCTGTAAATAATTGTGATACTAAAATGACAACATAAGAATGAGTAGTCTATATTTTGTTATAACAACACTTTGATTGTTGTCTCAAAAAAAATAAATAAATAAAAAAATAAAGTGACTACTCTGTTGCTAAAAATTCTGAAATATCTGTAAAAGTAATTTACAAGTCAAAAGAATTAGATTTAAAATGCTTGTAAAATATTTTGTTTAACAATATGTAGAAGCCTGTCTATAACGGTACTACAAGGATCAGAAAAAAGAATCCTCATAGAATAGGTATGGTCAATTTGCAGATTCATAATGTAAGCAAAAGTTACGTCTTAATTCATGATGGAAATTGATTTATTTTTAATAGATAATTATCAGAAATGTTACATATTAACAAATGTGTAAGGTATGTATGACATACGTAGGAATGTAATGCCATTGCACAAATGAAACTGCAATTAGACCAACCTGTCCCATTTTAAATGAATGTTTCTCAACACTGATGCAATATATCTACTGTTCTATGAGAGGTACTAACTCGCCCTTTTTCTTTTAAAACATCATAGATTAAATTGCTGTCCACAGTTCATTAAATTTTGGGCGAGGATTTTTTATTGTTTACTAATTTTATTTCTCCCAGCGGCCTGATAATCAAAAATAGCAGAAATATGCTTCACTCAAAATATGATCATCAAGATTATTTTATTCGATAGTTTTCAATAAGCTAATTTCTCAAGATTTTAAAGTTTATATATCTGTCCAGATGTTTCTGCTTTGGATTGTAGAAATTATCCTTATAGACAGGTTTCACTATATTTTAAAAACTAATAGTGGATATTTATAAATAATTGGTACTTTGACAGTAATGACCATATTTAGTAGTACAGTAAAATCTGTCTAAGGCAGACTCTGTGTAAGCCGGAAATCTGTCTACCGCAGAAATATTTTGAAGTCCTGGCGAATCCATAGAAAATAACATTAATACGTGCTCCATAAGCCGGAATCTGCCTAATGTGGAAAGGATTTTAAGGTCCCACTGAAAACAAACTTTTCTATGAGACTGAAAAAAGGGAATTTTTAAAAATAAAAACATTCAGTAAATGAAAATTTAAAACTGATTTATTGATCAAATACATATAAATAAATACATATAAAATACAAAAATTAATAAAAACATATTTTTGCTCATTCATGTGTTTACAGCGAATGACTTTTTATGAAATTTTGCATTTTTGCAGATTTAATAGAAAGCAAAAAAAAATACACTGTTTCCATTTGTTTAGCCAAAAACATTTTCTTTTTATTTACAATTTTTAACACAGATTTGTTTTTGTTTTTTTTTTTCAGTGTTACTTTTAAAATATGCGTTTTTATTTTTTTTATTACCCTTGAATTTAATTATAGACCTATATTCTAACTGTAAATGCAAGACTACAAGATTTTAAAAAGTCACACATTTAAAATTTAAAAAGCATTTTTAAAAATCATAATTTTTTTCAAATTATTAGGATAGTTGAAAAAAGTTAATTTAGAATAGTATAGTTTAATTTTATATACCGTATTTAATCCATTTCGCTGAGAAAAATAGCAGTTTATTTGTGTAAAAAAACTGTAAACAATGGTAAATTAAAAAAAAAAAAAAAAAAAAAAAAAGCGATTGAACAAATAAAAATCTGTACATTTTTGTCTTTTACACTTTTCATTAAATTCATAAAATGCAAAATTTCATACACAAAATTCTCTCTCTATTTATATAAAATAAATGTGCAAAACCATGTTTGTTTTTTTTTTGTCTCAAATTAAAAAAAAAAGAATGTATGCATTATTATGGTGTGAAAATAATAGACCATTTGTTTGTTGGGAAGTAATAGTTTTGCTGGGGCAAAAATATTTATACTAAATAATATTTCACTTTAAGAACGGTTCTGAAAATTACAAATGTAAAAAATATGCAAATCTTTTTTCTTTACTGTTTTGCATAAGGCGGAATATTGTCTACGGCGGAAAATTTTTTCGGTCCCAATCGATTCCGCCTTAGACAGCTTTTACTGTAGTAAGTTATGGGGGGAAAATATCATTAATATAGAATTCTTCAGGAAGTATATTTCTGTCATGCATATACAAGTAATGTTTCTTAAAAACCAATAATTTTTTTTTTTTTATTAACATTTTTTGTTATTGTTTTACTTATTACTTATGAAAATTCTCTTTTTTGTAGTGTTTAGTATCTGTTATGACAGTTAATGTTAAAAAACATTACAAGCGTTTAATATTTAAGAATGTTTAAATTTTTATGTGGCAGTTTTCTTTATTTTAGTGGAATATAAAGTGATGTTACTGGGCATATCTTTAATTCCTTGACTTAAAAACATTTTTCCTTGGTAATACAGTAAATTTTTATTCATTTTTTTTAATTATTATTATTCCTGAAAATCCCTATAAAGTTAACAAGGTTACTCATAAAGTTATCCATAATAAGATCAGTTTTAATTAAACAAATGTAAAATATATAAGGGTCATTCTTCCAGAAACATGCATTTTCAATGCTAAATTTTCTGTTTTTTAAATTAAGTGTAAAAAGGTTTTTATATTATCTTGGACTGATCAAACATTATGCCAGTATTATTCCATATCATGATAAATATTTTATTAAAATTAGATTTTTACATTTTGTAGATGTGATATTTATAATCATGATGTTCACATGCGGATTTTTTTTTTCCATAAATTATTCATAACACACTAAATGTTAGAGTAAATTGAATGATGCTGCTGAATTAAGTTTTACGTAATTAATTATTACATGTTCTGCTTAAATTTCTGTTTCATATTATTATTATTATTTAAATGCAGCATTACAATCCATTGAGCATCCTCTGGCCTACAGTGCCTGGCTCTATTTCTTGACCGTGCTCCCTGAGTGAATGCAGCATATGTCCTGCCAGGTGGTCAGCCTAATGCAGGACCCTCGGTCTTTAGTTCAGTTCCCAAGCAAGCTTGGTACCCATTGTATCGACCTCGAAGGGACAAAAGGTTGGGTGACCGTTACCCAATCCGCAGCCCGGAATCAATCGAACTGGGAACCTGTAGCATGGCAGACTGGCACACTGACCGCAATGCTACTTACTTTTCTATTTTATAACCCTTACCTATTTTTTTCTAGTAAACGAAACTGGTGGTGTAATCTTTATGTTCAGAATTTTTTCAGTTAAGAAAAAAAATAATAAATATTTTACACAGATAATACTTGCAGTGCATTACTACATTTAAAATGACTAACAAGGTTCTCTTTTGCAGTAAAGTTTTTTTTCTTCTGTATGTAGATTTAGTTAAAAATTACTAATTTCCTGCTCATGGGTATGACTCAATTTCTTATGACTAGATACTGATTAAAGTTTTAAATAAACAAGATTACTCTTTGGAATTGAACTTGAGAGTAGCTTTTCAAAGCACTGTATTAAAAATAAACAATGTATTATGAAAAATGATTATTAAACAACTTTACAGACACTAGGGCTGTGACAAACTATGGACATGATATGCCATGCTCTTTGGATACATTTATATAAAATATTATAATTATGTACATGTACTGTTTGGTTATACCACACCACATTTTCCTTATAACATTTTATTAATAAATAACCTGTGACGTCATTTGTATGTTTCCAGAAAAATGACCCATAAATTAGTCTGGTATAGTATACTTAGTAGGAGATAATTATTTATTTTTCAGCACCCTTAACCCTTTATATCATTATGCAACGTACATTGACTGTATCCATCTTAAAATCAATTTCAAAGAGCATTTTAATTGATTGTTGAATTCCTACAACATAGTAGTTAGTCAAAAAACTTGCGAAAGAAGATACTACTATAATACAATGCTGTTATTTGCAAGCAAGGTTTTGAGTTTTCAGCAGATGCTTTAGATAGTGCTGAAACCATAACTTTGCATTTAGGTAAATTTAAACAGTGGTAGCATCCAGAATTAGATAAATTCCATAGTGTGTAAATTCTATACATAACAATGTTTTTTGGGGGGAGGGGGGCAGAAAATTCTTAATACATGTCTAAATATTTAAATTTGGTATATAATTTTAGTCAAATCATTGTTTTAATTTTTTATATGCTTAAACTGACATTTTGTAATATTTAACTCTATGCATCAAGAAAATATTTAGATGAATAAACTTGTAATAAATTTTTTAAAAAATCTGATATCATTGTCGTTTGAAATTATGTAGAATTTAAATTATTTTCCCTTCATTTTGTATAAACTAATCCATAGTATTCGATTAAGTTTTAACTATTGTAAAATATGAGAAAAAAAATAATTTTCTATATTTATGGTGAAAGTGATATTTTTAATTTTACAATATAGTAAGATAATTGGGATTTTTTGTTTATATGTTGCTTCTGTCCTCTCCTCCCCCTACATACTGAAAGAAAACTTCTCTAATATGTACAGTTCTGGGGAAAACAAGTTATTCATCCTACTAGCTCTGTGCAAATCATTGTATAAAAATGTGACTGATACCAATCAATAATAATGTCTATTAATTATTGTTGTGCATATAAAAAATGTAACGTTTTCTATATGAACGCCTAAGTTTGATATTGTATTTGGATTTTTCAGGTAATTTTACCAAACAAGAAGTCATTCAATCTAGTAGTTTAGAAATTATGTAAGTTTAAACTTCAAAGTTTCTAACTCCTAATGTTAAATTAATCATTGCAAAACAGATAGCATTTACAGCGGTTTATGAAGCATAACTCAAAAACTACTTAGTGGAATTAGCTGTAATTTTAGATTTGCATATTTGAGGGTTTTAGCAATCAATTTCTGTTAAAAAAATTCATAGGTTACAATTCATATATATTTTTTAAAAATACGAATATGTGTATTCTTTTGTACACAGTATGAATTGTAATCTATGATTTTTTTTAATAGAAATCATTATCTAAAAGTTTCATTTATACAAAGCCAAAATTACAGCTCATTTTGCGAAGCAGTTTTTGAGTTATTCCTTAAAAACTAACCACTTTGCTGTATGTTTTACTACTTTTAAAAATGAATTTAATATTAAGAGTTTCAAACTTTAAACCTGCATAATTCCTAAACTGTTTGGTATCCCTAAATAAATTTTAAATATAGCATTAATAATTAGGCATTATTACTAATTGATTGATACCAATCGAATTTTTATACAATGATTTCCAACCAAGTTAGTAGAAGTTGATCATTTTACTTCACTAGGACTGAACATTACATGCTTTTCAGTGTTATGATAAACATTAGACAGCCTTAAGACATAATTTTTAAGTTTAGTTGCTTATGCTTATTATCCAAGGATTGATATTTTTTAGGGAATTTTAAGCCTCACACACACACACAAAACTGTATTGGTAGGAATTATTATAAACAAAAAAACACTATTTCTATTTGAGCAATTCACAATTATAGAGCAGTACCCTTTCATAAATCTGCAAAAGGAATAGATACTTAAATTTATGATATGATTTTTTCTTGAAATAATTTTCATCTTTACCCCTTAAAGATGTAGTTAAAAAAGCTTATGAAGTAAGACGCTTAATATAAAAAGGAAGAAAATCCATACCATTGTAAGTTAGCTTGACATCAGAGGTTATTTTAATGGGTAACACTAAATGCAGACTACGAACGATTAAGTTATTCAACATGAAAACAACACACAAATTTGGCTATTAGATTGAGTATCAATGCTTGTCTTATCCATGTCAAGACAAGTACTAAACTAGTATTATATTATTACATTCTTAAAGTATGCAACCATAAAAAAGTAATTCAAAATGTATTTAAAAGAATATTTAATACATTTTTTAAATCAAAGGGATTTAAGCTCAGGTTCTGGGTAAGTTGAAATGCTCAAAGACTTTTCCTCCCATTAGGTTTGTTAATGCCTTATATTCCTGATATTGCGATACTCATGTTAAACACATCCATAAAAAAAATTTAAATCATAGTAAACTTCTTGTGTTAAATTATGTGGAATAAAAACAAGGCAAATTTTTTAATTAAAAAAAAGTTAAAATTGTACTTCCTAAAGAATAGTTTTTTTCGCTTTTATATCAAAGGTTTTCTTTTTAATAACTTTTAACCTAACTGATTTTTTTTTTTTTAAATCAAGATTGATGCATTATCAAGTATAGAAATGTTAGTTCTTATGTTGTCTAAATTTCTTTGCAGTTTTATTTTTCAGATTTTTCTGCAATGATTGTTAATAATAGAAATTTGTTATCATAGTTTTAAATTTAATTTGCCTGTTGGTATTGGCGAGCATTTCCTAGTCCTTATATTTTCTTAAAATAAATAAATGATAATAAAAGCATGAAAAATCCTTCTATTTAAAGTGGATAAATAATAAATATTAATTGTTCCCGCTTTTCTTGTTAGAAAAAATTTCATAAAAGTTCTCTCAATCAAGAACTAAATTTTAAAAACATTTGTTTTAAATACTTTTGAACTAGTATTTTATGTGAAGGATTCGCAATTGTGTTATTCTTTCTTATATCGCTATTCTTCTCTCTTTGTTATCCTTCTGTCCTTAATTCAATTTTAGCCTTTTAGTAAAATATTGACTGCAAAATAATAATTAAAAAAAAAGTTATGTAGAAAAAAAACTTACTAATGTTCTGTTTTTCTTTTTCTCTAGAAATTACCTCATTTCTTACTCCGAAAAGGATTTCTTTTTTGGAGAATAGAAATTTGAATGGATTGTGAGTGATGTATCAAAAACTGTTGCAATATGTTTATTTCATCACTATTTACCAGTTGAAGATATTGTATTACAATGCTGTGGCAGTTGCATTTAATGCACCTGATATATTTTATGTAACATGCCATACACTTTCTCAGTGCAAGGCATTTTGGTATTCTGTGATATTTACATCATCTGCAATTGATATATTTTTACATGTTAAGATATAAATTTCTCCTTTGTAACCTATATAAAATTTGAAAATTGTGATATTTGCTGTTAATGCACAGGTATTGTTCATCAACTTTGTATGGAGCATTAGAGCATAATGGAATTCTGTGATATTGTTGTATTTTTTTTGTTACTTCTACATTTGTATATGATTTTGAAATATATATATTTGTTAAATATTCTTGTTGTATTCATTGCTTGTCATTCACAACTTCAGTTTGGTTTGATTGTATTTCAGATAGTAGACAAAATTTTGGTCCTTAAAAATTGAAAACATGTACAGTCAACTCTGTTAAATCCACACACTTAGGGGCCAAGGGCTTTGTGGATTACACATTTTTGCGGATTATAGATCATCCCTTTGTTTACACTTTATTTTTTAAAGTCTGACTATAAATTACGAACAACTACACAAAAATTATAATTACAATGGAAAAGAAAAACATAATGCAACATTGGTTGAATATGTTTAATAACTAAGGTTTAAGAAAATTTAAATTAAAGAAAAATTAAATTATATACAGCACAAATTTTACACATTGACACAACATAATGGTAGTTTCCGTTTTGGTTTGTTGTCAATGTTTTTTCTGTAGTCTATGAACACTCATTACTTCTTGCTCCAAGATAAAATTTTGTTACTCAAGGAAATTTAAATATTTATATCCAATTTATATTTAAATATTTTTCCATTGGAAAACTGATAACTGAAAAAAAATATATATATATACCAAAATTAACTTTGAGTTTAACTGTTAGAATGACAATTTTCATTGTTTACATTTCAACATGTAGTGCGGATAATAGATGATTGTGGATTATACATTGGTGGATTTAACAGAGTTTACTATATTGACCAACATAATACTACTACTTAAGATACCTACATCACCTCCTTACACAAGGTTTCTGACATTAGTGTTAAGCATCTCTAACAGTGTTTCTGGCATTGGTGTTGAATAGGGCTGGACGATATAAAAAATTTAATATCGCAATATATCAACGAGTTAATATCAATATCGGTGATATATCGCGATAACTACTTTAAAGTGTGAGGGAATAGAAAAATTTCTTATTTCTAAAGACAAATGGTATAGTAGGAATAATTTTATTGCAAATAGCTGTAGAAAGCAAAGAATTAATGTTTTATACCTATTTGCTCACGCAATATTCTTTAAATAAATAAATATATATATATATATGCTACAAATAAATACTTTAGAAAAAGGAACCAATATTCGGTATCTATTTGCACTCATATCATTGATTACATAGTGATTTTCTTTAGCTTGTTCTCGATTCTTCCTGTTTTATGTATTATTTAAGAATAACTTTTTAACTATTTAATTTTATCGCGTAAACGGGGAATATTATTTAAAAAACTTTACTAGATAAACTAAAATGTTCTCAATTTTAAGACGTTGATGATTTTAAAATAATTAAAATAAATGAAAAGCAAAAACTGAAACAGATTTAATGTCATAATTGCATGTACTCGTAATAGTCTTCAGTGAATGACAGATGCAGCAGAAATTTTATTTTTTAATCTTTTTCTAAGAGTATCAATACATTCTTAATAGTTAAAATATTTAGAAAATTTCTCTGTCTTTATACCTTCGTATTTGTTTATCTATGGATGAATAAAACATTAAAATTTTTAAAATATACATATTCAAATCCCATTTGGAAATAGACCTATGCTAAGTAAAGTTCACTTTTTTATAAATATTTTGTAAATAACATCTAGATCCATAACAACATATTTTTCCAGAAAGAAACTAACAAAAAAGAAAAACTTACCATAAAATTCTACTTGATTACGCAAAATACTCGGTTTGATATTTAAATCTATTTTTTATTTGGAAAGTGCCACTGAATTTAAAAGAAAAAAAAAAAAAGAAGAAAAAGAAATGTTGCAAATGAAAAAAATAGAAATAAAATAAAGTTATAGGCTAACAAAAACAAATACATAAACAAAACAATCGATATTTTTCATTAGATTTCAAAAAGTTCGAAATCAGAGGGTATTGGTTAGTTCAAAGAGATCATTGCATTTTAAATTTATGAAAATACTCATAACATTTATTTTAAAAGATTAATAAACAAAAAAATTTAAAACATTAATAATCATATAATTATTTACAAATGAATATACATCTTATAGATACCCACGCCTTGTCCGGATGGGTTTTTAAAAAGCCGCGATGACAGAAAACTCCCCCTCCCCTCATTTTAGCGCGAGAACACACTATTCAAATTCTATTCTTTTAAATAGTATAAAAAGGACTCCGTGAAAGTGTCAAGTTTGCGGTGCTTAAGTGCAGAGGAAAAAACTATTGAGTTGCAAGCAAACAAAAAAAGAAAAAGAATGAAAATCAAAATCTTCTTTTCCTTACTGTTAAAAAAATAATAATAATCAATAAATCCATATCTCCTACGTAAATTGACCGATTTCTTTCAAATTTTCAGCTAGTTGAAATTAGTAAATTAGGCTGTGTAACAAATTTTTATTAAAATTTAATTATTTATTAGAAAGTTACAACGCCTTCCGAAATTTCGAATGAAAAGCAGGAAAGCACCTGCGGTTATTTTCGTTTATTCATCTCGCTCCGAGAAATCGGAAGTCATATGTTTACACAATCAGATCATTATGTTTTGCAAAGCAGAAAGAAACCATGGATAGAGCTTTTATTTGTTTATTTTTTCTTTTTAACTCAAATATCTACTTTAGTTTTATTATTTTTATGTACTATCTTTTTTCAGTATTGTAAACGTGTTTCTGATGTAAATAATTTGCGGGGAAAGAGAGTGTTCAATGTGGATAGATTTTTTTTTTTCTTACATTAAAAAAATTCGCTATTAAAACATCTGCTTTAATATTATGGTTTTTTTAGTATTGAAAACGCGTTCTTGACGTAAATCACACACTGTTTTTTGTATTTTGGGAGAGGGGATGGGGAGAGGGCGGCGGTAGATATATATATATATATATTACTTAAAATGAAACGAAATTCGGAATCGCCAAGGTCCAGTGGTGCTGGATTTCGAATTTTGTAGTACTGTATATTTATGTATAAAAATTCAAGTACAGGATTTTTCAGATTATTTGTGCGTCTGTGCCGGCTATAGAACATGGTATATCAATTTTAGTGATCTTGATCTGATCACTTAAGCAATTATAAGCACATAAACCTATAAAATTTTTAATGTAAATTAAAATGAAAGGAAAATGTGGTTAAAGAAAATCAAAACTTTTGAACAATGAAAAAAGAAAATAGATTTTTAAATTATCACTCTGTAGTTTTTGAAGCAAAAATGAAACTTCAAAATTTCTATTAAAAATGTATTATATAACTATTATTTTTACCAAAAAAGGGAGAGAGAGAGAGAAAAAAAAAAGTAAAGTAAGGGTAACTATCAATTCGACGTATACTGGAAAAAAGTTCAAACCCGACCCAGTCTTCAAATTAGATTCTTGCATCGTCTCAGGTTACCCGATTTTACCCGAACCCGACCCGACACGCGGTTCGTGTTGACCAACCATTTTAAAAGAAAGTCAGGAATATATTTTATGAAAAAAAACTATATATTTGAACATTAATGGTATATGTATTCAATTTTGTACTAAAAAGATAAATTTGATATTACAGAATAATTCTTTTTTATATTGTATTAAAATATGAATTTATTATCTTCCACTTCGAGTTTGTGATGAAGTGTGCCGGGTGTCGGTCGGGTTGACTTTAAGCAGAGTTTTCGGGTTTGGCTGTGGTAAGACGCGACCCGTGCCGCACTACACCCTGAGTGAGCAGAAAAAAAGGCTGACCCAGCCTGCAAAAAGCAAACACGGCTTCAGTCTAATGACGCGAAATTAATCCAAGCATTCCAGCCCGGTTTGCAGACATCCAGTATAATGGCATTTAATAATATTACATTTACAGACTTTAAAAATAAGGCCCGGATGTAGTAATATTTTTTATTTTTATTGTTCTTTTTTGTCTTTTTGCTCATTTATGTCATTTTTTAAAACAGGATTTTTTTTTTGTCTTATTTAAAATTTGATAAATTATATAATTAAAAAAAAATCAGAAATATATTTTTATTGAAAAAATTACAACTGAAATTCGTCTAACTAATTTCCACGCCCGTGTGAATATTATCAATAAAATCAATCAGTAAAGTAAATCATATAAATAAAGTAAATCAGTAAAATAAAGTAAATCAATTCTTACCTTGAATTTAGTCCATCATATTGTAGAGGATAATTATATCTAAGATGACTCCATAAATTAGAAGTAGCTTTTGCAGATACCGGTCGAACGCATATACTCTATACTGCAATTTTTTCATTTATTACTTCACCATTTTCATTACCTGGGCATCCAAAATATTGCCACACGTTACTCTTACCCTCTTTTTTTGAAATCACTTGATTATAATTCGGGCAATTTACCCGACACCGTACGTTCATCTTCCTATAAAATATAAAATCCCTACCGATAACTCGCTCGAGACGACCATACGAACGAGCATTGAATGAAGCCTATAGACAATTATTGACTCAACATTGAACAGATGTTCTAGCTCATGTCATTGGCCAGGACGTATCAAAGACTTGATATGTTCTGATATGTCTAGACCAATAGTAGCAGCGAAGTTAAATCAACGACGATTAAAACATTATTCAGTAACGAACGGACATATGTATGTTGATATATTAGAATATGAATTATTCTGTGTGGGATATCAACGAAAGACAGATTATCGCGGGAGGGGAGTTTAGAATAAAGCGGGTCTGCGAATAAATACATCTATCGGATGAGAGAAAGGATTGAAGAAGTCATTGGCCAGGACGTATCAAAGACTTGGTATGTTCTAATATGTCTAAACCAATAGTAGCAGCGAAATTAAAACAACGACGATTAAACCATTATTCAGTAACGAACGGACATATGTATGTTGATATATTAGAATATGAATTAGTCTGGGTCTGGGATATCAACGAAAGACAGATTATCACGGGAGGGAATTTAGAATAAAGCGGGGATGCGAATAATTGCATCTATCGGATGAGAGAAAGGATTGAAGAAGTTATTGGTTACGCAATATTCGGCGCTTTTTCTTCTTACGGTTCGAAGTCATGGTGCGGAAAAAAATGTTATTGGGATATATAGGTAGAGCCAGAGATTAGATATCGCTATTGGGATATATCGTTAGAGTCAGAGCTTACATATTGTTATTGCGATAGTTAAAAAATATCAATATTTGACCGATATATTGATAATTAATCCAGCCCTAGTGTTGAACACCTCTAATAGTAAATTTTTTTTATAATTTTTTAGTATGGTATAGATCAGGCCTATCTTATCCTTCCGGTAAACCCCAGTGGCAGAAACACGGCGACATAGTCGCGGACAAAAAAATCTTTTGCAGACAATTATTGTCTGCACTAATGAAATCAATTTTTAAAAATGTCCGAAACTTTCGAAGAATTTTTTCCCACGAAAAAAATGCGAATTTCGGCAAAAGATTGCATAAAAAGTGTGAATTTCAGTAAAAGAAAGTTCGGCAAAATATCGGGTAAAAGGCATGAATTTTGGTAAAAGATCAGGTAAAAACATGAACTTTAGCAAAAAAGTGTGAATTTCAGCAAAAGATCGGATGAAAGGCGTGAATTTTGGCAAACAATCGCGTAAAAAGCGCGAATGTCGGCAAAAGATCGCGTAAAAAGCGCGAATTTCGGCAAAGGATCATGAAACAAATGCAAATTTCGTCAAAGAATCGTGAAACAAACGCGAATTTGTCAAAGGATCGCAAACAAAACGCTAATTTCGTCAAAGGATCGCGAACAAAACGCAAATTTTGTCAAAGGATCGCGGATACAATGCATATTTCATCAAAAGATCGCAGAGAATGCGAATTACGTCAGAAAACCTGCAAATTTCGTCCAAAAATTGCGGGAAAAACGCGAAATTTGATAAAAAGCCATGGAGAAAATGTGAATTTCACCGAAGAATTACAAAAAAAAAAAAAAAAAATTTCCTCAAAAGGATTCAGAAAAGAAAATTTTGAATTTTGTCAAGCGATCACGAAAAAAAACGCAAATTTCGTCTATCCAAAAATTGCGAAAAAAATGATAAATTCGTCAAAAAGCCATGGGAAAAAACGTAAATTTCACCAAAAAATTACAAAAAAAAATAATTTCCTCAAAAGGCCGCAGATTTCATTTAAGGGTTTTAAAATAAACTCTGTGCTTTTCGCGCTTGAGGCCTCTGAAGCTTTCGAAGGTTTTTAAAAGCATCGTTATTGCCTAAGTGTGGTTCGGCTTATCTTTCACACTTAAGAAATTCTACAAGAAGTTAGATGATGAAAAGTTATAAGCAAAATTAATGAGAATGCATCATGCTTACCATGTTTTAAATAGAATGATAAAAAATTCCTAGTTTTAATTTATTATTTATTCATTAAAATGACATGCAAAATTTGCAGACAGATTATGAAATTTTAAAAGCTTGTCGCAGACAGCTACAAAACTTTCTGCCACTGGGCGGTAAACAAGGGTGCCCCTCACCAGGTTACAAACAGTGAAGGACTCCATTATTCATATGACTTAAAATATGCAAGAATTTTATCTCACTATTGTAGTAGAATGTCTGATTACCACATTCGCTAACTTCTACCAGTATTTTTGTATGGTAATCGTCGCAGAATGCAGAATTTGTCATAAATATGGGGAAAATTTTTGTGTTGCACACCTCTTATAAGATACACATGCATCTTATAGTGGTAGCTATTCTCTAGGTCTCTACCATTCAGGAATTCTATACAAAAATAATTCGAAGAGGTAATATAAATTGCAATAAATTTGGAATGACAATTTTTTTATAGCGAGGGAGAAAGGGGGGGGGGGCTGTGTTTGTAGAGATTTTGTAGAGGAAGGACAAACTTTAATTGCTGTAATAACAATTAAAAAATAAGCAAATATTATTCATTTAAAAAAAAAACATTCTTTAAAACTTATTTTTGTCCTTACAAAAATTTAGTGATATACAAAAGGGTGCCAAAAGACTCTCCAAGAGTGCCATGGCACTGTATTGGACAGCCCTGATATAGATTGTCAATGTATCTAGAAATGCTTTAAAATTTATAAGAAACATGTTTCCTGCTAAGTCATCTCTATTGGATGTACAAATTTAGCTAGTCAATATGCATTTTTAGTAAATTTGATAACAGGTGATAAAAGTTGTTAATTGCCATACTTATGCTGGCAGAGTACATTTTTTTAATACACTGCAACTTTTGAAAAATAAATAACCAATTATAGCTATGTGAGTGTTCAATTACATCTGCTGAATAGCACTCATTTTCAACATTGCAAAAAGAGAATCATTAAAATAAAAAACTGGAAAAATGTGCTATCTGTCTATACTAAAACCACTAAAATCAAAATATCTTAAAAAATAAAATTTAAAACAACTTCATTTCTTTATTTGGAATAGTTTTTCTATCAGAAAATGTAACTGATTTTTTTCCCCCTTTGTTATTACTTCTTATTTGTTTTACAAAATTCCTTTTCAAAAATATTGCTAAGAAATCTCATAAACTGTAAGCTATTTTAAGTGTCAACAAAACGTTTCAGATAAGAATCTAGTCTAATGTTGGGATAAAATGCAACATTGAAACTCTACTTGTCAAACTAAGATCTCGAAATACAGCTCAATTGCGAAAATCTCGGGGAAAGATTTTGAAAAGTTATCGAAAAAACTATTAGAAGCAGAATCAGATTGTTGGCACAATAAAAATCCCAAAATAGGTGTTAAAAATCTTTTTAAAATATATAAATTTTTCCTGTAAATAAGTTGCACAAATTTACATTTTCATTACATACAGATTAGCAAGAAAAAATAACAATAATAGTGATGAATGTACACATCTTTTTATAACAATCCAAAACAAGTAAATGTCCATATTGCTTTAAAACGAATGATCAAATTCACAGATATATTTCATTTGATTCAAGGTTTCTTTAGAAAAACTAACCAACGTAGCAGGCGAAGGCTGCTAGTAGTGATATAAAATTGGCTTTGAGCAAACAACTACACAAGGAGTATTTTACATATGGTTAAAGTGAAGCGCGATCATTAAGGTACTAATTAATTATACAAGCAACAGATATACATATAAACAAAAGTTTAAATTCAAATGTAAATATTTGCAACCTCCTCGTGCTGGATTGTCCTCTGACAACATATTAATACAGTAAAAAATACAGAAGTATGTCCATTCCGGATTGGATTAATTACACTGGTGTCCAAAATTGAGGACCAATCACAAAATGCTAATTTTTAAGTAAGTGAATACTCAAAAGGAAATAATATAATTCAAATAATTACTATCCCTACAGCACAGCTAGTCCATATAACATCTCATTCATGTCACACATGGTCACAAGTGTCGCAGTCACTACGGTGAAACCAAAGATAGGAAATTCCACACGTCTCATATGATCACTATATGTGACTCCACTCAGACGTCAATGTGACTGCTACTTTGTGACGAGTCACCAGGTGACTTTGCAATGAAGTTACATTGTGACTCATGTAACTGTCATTTTTAGACTTAATTTCAAAGTCATCACGAACGTTGCATTATGACAAGTCACCAAATAATATCACATTATAGTCACATGGTGACTTTTCACAAAAGAGCACAAGGGTGACTTCACAGTAGTCTCTCCGTCACCTGAAAGCCATCATGTAACTTTAATGTGACATTATTTGGTAACTTATCACAATGCAGCGTTCACAATGACTTTGAAATTGAGTCTACAGATGAGAGTCACAGTGTAACTACATTGTAAAGTCACATGGTGGCTCGTCAGAAGGCAGCAGTCACAGTAACGTCTCAGTGAAGTCGCATATATTGATAATTTGAGACTCATAATGAGATCTATGGAATTTCCTATTTTTTTGCTTCACTGTAGTCACTGTGACACTTGTGACAATGTGTAACATGAATGAGATGTTATATGGACTAGCTGTGCTATAGAGATAGTAATTATTCGAATTATATTATTTCCTTTTGAGTATTCGCATATTTGAAAATTAGCTTTTTGTAATTGGTCCTTAATTTTGGACACCAGTGTATATTAGTGAAAGTTCTGTTCTCATGAACAGAATATCAGCACTAATGAGATTTAGAGAGAAAAAGGAAGTCAATTTTAGAAATAATTATCCATACCTCTTGGACACTTCTTCAGACGATGACTTGCGATTTTATTTTCCTATCTTCTTTGTTTCCATTGTAAATAGTTTTCATATATATTTATTAATTATTGGTATTATAGTTATTACAAGTAGTGTTTTTGTTACTAATATTTTGTATTTATTATAAATCATGATGTTTTGAACCAGACAGCTATATTGAGAATCTTGCAGTTTTTTTGAGTTACTAAAGCATAAATATAAACATTGACCAATCTTTTTAAAAACTGCTGTCAAAAGGGTGGACTAACAAATGGGTTTCAGACATCTGTAATAAAACACTCCATCAGGCCTACAGCTTGGAGTTACGGTTTGGACGTCCCTTTGACTAACGTTTGAGTAACTTTTTAGTTAATAATGTTGAGAGAATTTTTGACTTCTACACAATTCATATTATTAAAATCCCTGCCGGCTCGGCCTACAGGCGCAAGTAGATTTCGAAGTTAAGTACTAATTTCAGCAACAAAAACTAAATCATGATTAGAGATAAACCCGCTTTAATAATTTTATCTGGCTGCTTTTGATTTCATTTTTATGTAAGAGCTGGTTTTATCAGAATCATGTTAAGGCAGTATTCAAAAAATATTTCTCCATGCTCAACAACTCGAAATTTTCTGACACATTTTCAGATTCATTTTTAAAAGGAAAAACATGAAACTTACTGATGGGATATTTTAAGAGATTCAGAGACTTTATCGAGATCAATATTAGAAGTCTTCAGTAGAAGACAACAGATTTTTGAAAAGTATAAATTTCAAGAAAATTTTAAGTATGGTTTGAAAAAGAAATTAATGATTTGTAAAAAAACATTTATCCTTGATAGGGAAAAAGATATTTCGGTTAAAGCAATGATTAAAAAAAACTAAACGATGTCTTTCATAAATGATTTTTAGCAGGAACTGGGACTCAAGACAGCCCCATTGTTTGTCTAAATCAGATGGTTGCATTATAATGAAGTTTTGTTAAAGCAATTTGATATAAGTTTTCAACAAAGTAATTTTTGTAAAACAAAGCTGCAGCGGTTAATTGAAATGGATTAAGAGCTGGAAAAATATTACAGGCACTGAAAATAAATAAAACAATACTAGAATTGAAGAAAAATTTTAAACTGCACTATTAACAATTGGTTTCAAGTAATAGTTTCATACAAATAAAAATTTAATCATTTTTGGCCTGGTGGAAATTAGTATTTAAGATTAGAAAGATATAATGTAAATTACATTCTCGATACAGTCATGCATTCTCCTTATCTTAGTTATAGTATGAGTAGAGTTGTCAGGCGTCCCGCATAAATCAGGTATCCAAATGCTCTGGACACCACTAATTTCTTACAGTTTATTTCACCATCTTTAATCGAGATAATTCTGCCATTAGATAAGGCAAAGAAAATTACTTCAAAATACTGATGTCCAGAGTATTTGGAGCTCCGATTTATGCGAGACACCAGGCATGGGGTTTTATAATTTATCATGAGGATTGTCAAATATTAAAGCTATATTATTAAATACCTAAAAAATATTTAAACATAAAAGAGTGTATCAGGTAATCCAGAGTAAGTTCTGTTTTTCATTTTCGCCGCTGAATAGCTGCATTCGTTAGTTCAAGAATACGCATTCTTCCTGCTGATTCATTGATAAGTGAGGAAAGGTGTTCTTAGATCGTTGACTTATTCGGAGCTTGTTTTGTGAAAGTTTAAAATGTTTAAAACAATCGAGCATTCCGCCGCATATGAGATGCGGCCATCATCTGATTTATATGCGTAAGCTGGGTTACCGAAGTGGTTATCCCTGTCATCCCTGCGAGAGTCACCAAAGCAATTGAAATTCACAAATAAATTTGTGAGGTTTACGGATCCAATGCAATGAGCAATTCCATGGTCAGAAGGTGGTTGCAACACTTCAATGAAGGACGTGAAAACAAAGATTTTTCACCTCCCCCACCCTTACAACCCGGATCTCGCACCAAGTGATTTTCATCTTTTCAAGCACCTGAAGTCTTTTCTTGCTGGCAACCAGTTCAGGAACAGCGACAAGGTAAGATCTGTTGTTACCCAATGGTTGCAATCACAGATGACATCGGTCTTTGAGAAAGGCACCCAAACACTCGTGCTACGATAAATGCCTAAACAATGGTGGTACCTGTGTCGAAAATTAGTCTGACCATAGTAGTTAAAGTTAGTTCCAAATGATTTTTTCCTTTTCTTGTGTTGTTAAACAGAACTTACTTTCTGAATAACCCCATCATATTCAAAGTTTCCCACAAACTTAGAATATCACTATTTCAAGGTGATAATGCTTTTTGCTATAGGGCGTCTCCCTGTAAATGCATTTCAAATTTCAGAATGAAATTATCTGATGCAAGTCAGCATACTTATGAATCTATTTCTTTTTTTCCTTTAAATTAGGGTATATTTTTGTAGGAAACGTCTATTTCAGATTAAAATCCTGAAATAGAGAAAAGATTTCAATTCTTAAACCTGGAACTTTATTAGTTTGAAGCCCTTATTTTAAAAGTGTTGCATAATGATATACTAGTTGAAAATTACTTAGAACTATATACAGTGAAACTTCTTTTAAAGGTCACCCCTATTCAAGGGTCCCCTCTATTAAGGACCAATATTTTTAGGAACGAATTTTTTTCCCATAGACATAATGTTAAATTTACTCCTATTAGGGGCTGCACCTACCCCTCATAAAGGCCATTTTTTTTTTTTCACATGCGCCTTCAATCCTAAACAGGTGTATTGAATTTCTGAACCAAAATATAAAATTTCAGCAAACAACTGCACTTGCAACAAAGAAGGTAGGGAGAGGTGGGGAGGGTTTATTAACACAATGAAGGACTACAAACTTTTCCACAAGTGAGGTAAACAGGTGTTTCTCACACTTTGGTTGACCTTTCAACCTGTAGGGGTTGGGTTGGAGGGGAAACTTGACCCTTTGTTGTGGGCACACAAAGGATAACAGGTTATCAAGAAAAACTGATTCCACATTTACTAAAACTGTGAATGCATATTGAGGCACAATTTTTACACCTGTCAGGAAATGCTAACAGAAATAAATAAACTAATATCTCATTCTAAGGCATTAATATATGATGCAAATTTAAGTAATTTGTTCCATAAAGTAAAAAAATCATTAGAAACCAAAATTGTCTGCGAAAAAATTATAAAAAGTAAACCAACTTCAATAGAATTTTTTTTTCAATAATGTATAGAGTTTGAAAGTTAAACAGTTTTTTCACCTATATAGGTTTTGATTTCCTTATTTTAGTAGTTGTTTTTTTGTCGCCCCTATTCAAGGGCCACCCCTCATAAGGGCCAATTTTCAAGGGAACAGCAAGTGGCCCTTATACAGAGAGGTTTCACTGTAACTTGATGCCAAATCATATAAAATTGTTTAAGTGCAGAATAATTAAATTCTAAAGAACTTTTATGAATACAATTCTTTTAAATATGCATTCGATATACTTATTCTTCATTATATTTCGTATGGAAAGATATTTTCATTAATTTATGAATGTCAAATATTATTATTTTAGTTTTTGCACATCACTTTTCCTTAAAAAAAAAAAAAAAAAAAAAAAAAAACGTGTCCAAATCAGATAATTTTCCATGCAGCTCGCTGCAAAAGGATTAATATGTATATGTGTAATCTTCAAATGGGGACTAATAGTCATATGTATTGCACTACTCCGTCCAAAAGGTTTTTTGTAATTGTAATTTGTTTGGAAGATATTTGAAATGTAAAAGCTTGCATTTTTTACTGTAAGGTTTTTTTTCCTTTTTCCTAAACTATATAAAAAATTTTGTCTATTTGTAAGTTTACTGCACATTCACTAATAAAAATATTTGTCTTTCATTTTTTACAAAAAATGAACCATACGAAATTTTGAAAATGGCAAGATTTTATTGAAGTACATATGTGTCCCTTTATTCAACAACCTTTTTTCCTCTCTCCAGAATGCTTGTTTTCCAAAACATTTGTGATTTGCTGGCAAAATACATAGAGATTATTTTTTATATCATTCAAAGAGTGAAATTTTTTTTGGTAAAGGAAATTTTTGAGAGAAAGTAATAGTAGTCGGACGGAGCAATGTCTACTGGAAAGTAGGGAGGGTACGGCAGAATGTCCCAATCGAACACAAGGCATTTTTTTCTAACAGTGTGTTTTTTTACATGTGGCCTGATGTTGTCATGGTGGAGGAAGATAACACCTCGTCTGTTTGCTAATTCTGGCTATTGATGCCTTCAGTTCATTAATAAACATTTAAGTTGCAAGCAATCCCACCACATAGGCAGCAAAACTTTCTTTGGGTTGGAGGTCAGCTTTAGTGAAAGGAATGGGACCTTTGTCTCCATGGATACTTTTCATTCCCCCTTTGTCATAAAATTAATGTAATATAATGTAATTTTGCATGAATTCTAGGTCCCTGTCTCATTAATACTAGTTGTGCTGGCAGCATCTTATTAGAGCACATAATTATTTCCTAAATTTTTATTCTTACTGTAGTTTTCAAAAAGAATTATTGAATATAAGAAACATAATTATTGATTTACAGCTTGCCCCGATTTGTCAACTATACAATGAAAATCAGGAATCAAACATGTGGATGAATTAAATTTGTTAAAGACATTTGTAGCTTTCATTATACCAGGTAATTCAAAATAGAGGTTGTGGTGATTATCTCTTAAATCACAGATGATAGAAATATATTTAAAATGGAAAGATATGCTTTTAGTACTAAAAATTCATAAACTTTGGTTGTAAAAGAATGAGACTTTTTAACACATTTACAGGGTGACACATAAATACCGTGACATGAGGAAAATGCCAATTTATTTTAATGTTTTTCAAATTTTTGAGATATACTATTGTTTTATTTGTGTTCCTCGTTCTTTTTTTGTTGTGTAATTGCTATTTCAGCTGATATTAATTCATTGTTTTGAATGAAAACTTATTGTGCAAAGAAGACTAGCCAGCCATCGTCCCCTACCACAAGAGGGGAATGCCAAATTGCAATGCGAAAAAGTCCATCGCGCCGTTAAACATTTAAGAGAGACCGGAGGGATCAAAGACCGTCAACGAAGTGGAAAACTGCGAACAACAAGGACGTCAGTGCCCATAACATGGTCCAGAAAAAGATCCAGCAAAATCCACAAAGAAACATCTGAAAATTGGCCAAGCAGCACAACGTTAACCGCGAATCCATGCGAAGACATGTAAAAGAAGATCTGCAACTAATGTCGTGCAGATTGGCGAAAGTACACAATCTCATGGACCAAATGAAGGCGTCACGGCTCGAAAAGTGCAAGAATATGAAGTCCCTGTGCCGCGACGATGTCTTGAATCGGATTTTCTTCACCGATGAAAAGAGTTTTATGATCCAACCTTTCCGGAACTGGCAGATGCAACGCGAGTTACTACTCAAAGGGGCTCCGCGCATCGTGAAGGTGGAAAAGGTTCTTTTCCTGAAGTCTGTAATGGTGTGGGCGAGGATTTCTGGATTGGAAAAGACAAAACTTATCTTCATCCCAAAAAACGCCAAGATCAATGCATAGAGAGGTATCAGGAGCTAACTGCGGAAGGCACCGTGATCCCCTGGGCCTAAAAGAAAGCGAAGAACATCGACTGGAGGTTTTAGCAGGACTGGCGGACTACCCATGGAGCTAAGAAGACACTGGAGGGGTGTGAGGCCAATTTCTCGTGTTTTTGGACGAAGGGCGTTTGGCCTTCAAACTACCCTGACTTGAACACTATGGACTTCGATGTTTGGGAATCCTGAAGCAAAAAGCCTGCACAATCAAAGAACAAGTCCCTGAAATGCTTGAACCGTGCTCTGAAAAAAGCCTAGGCTGAAATCACGCTGGAAACAGTTGCAACCATCTTGAAGAATTTACAGAAGCGTCTAGATGCCTGCATCACCACTGGAGGGAACCATTTCGAATTATCTTGAATATTTCTTGTACATAATTTTCTGCTCTTTTGAAAGGTGAATAAAACTAATTGTTTTGTTTGTTCAGTGAAAAGTTATGGTCTTTTATTTGCGTCACAGTATTTATGTGTCACCCTGTATTGCACATATAGTACCTGTACTATGCTAGCCACCAGACACATGAGTCATGCATAGTACCAGTACTATAAATGAAAATACAAAAATAAATGATTGCGAAAAGATGGGGAAGAACTTGGATAATTAGTAAGCACAAAGAAAGTTAACATGTTCTACCCAAGGCAACATTTTTCTAAATATAAGATATAAGAAAAGGGGGAGAGGATGCAAAAAACTTTTTTATATGCATCCAGCTTCTTGGTTTTTTTTTTTTATTAATATTTTTTTTAAAGGCCACACCTAAAAGCTATCTTTAATTTGTATACATTTTGAAATTGGAAGTACGATTCTATTATCAGCTGTTTATGAGATAACCGCCTCAACCTCTATTTTAAATCATCTGATATATAGAGCAGCACAACTAATAAATATTAGTGCCATTTTCATAAAATGTACCATTGGGAGGATCTCATTTTATGCATAGAATCATTAACCACTTGCTTGGCTTGACCGTAAGGTACAGTCAATAAAGAAAAAAAAATTAATCCACCTATTTTATCGGGAAAAGGCTATTCAATTGGGAACTATGTAGTCTTTAAATGTATGTTAAAAAAATAAGTTGAAGGGGCCATCTTCATAGTGAAATTGTATCAAACTTTGAAAATTTCAGTACAAACACCTAATTTTGATATATTTGTATTCTTCCTTGAATTTTACCTCTGGATACCAAATGGAAAAAGTCATTTGGTGAAGTAGTTTAGGAATTATGCTAATGCAAAATTTTGCACTTTTAATGTTTTTTTTTTTTTTTTTTTTTTTTTGTTTTTTTTTTTTTTCAAAATCTCCAAAACTATATTAAATGAAATTTTAGATTTCATATTTGCAGCTTCTAGGAAATCATCTCTGTTAAAAAGCTTACAATATTTTTTTTTTTTCCAATATTAATTTCATAATACATAGATTATAAAATTTATATTTTAAAAAAAGTTTGATACAATTTTGTATGAAGACAGCCCCCAAAGCTTTTATTTTTTTAACGTGCATTTCAAGAAGACATTCTCAATCGAATGGCTATTCTCATTTTCCCCTGTGTCTATTTGCTGATAAAATAAATAGAGGGAATTCAATTTTTTTTCTTTTTTTTTTAACTGACTACATGGGCAGATTGTTCCAAACAAAACAGACTCGCCTTAGTATCATAATAGCCCACAACTAAATAAAATTTGTAAGATTGTTAATTTAAAAATGAACATTTCTATTCTTGCTTTTTCTAGTCATAAGTACATGAAAAAAAAAAAAAACATTTTTAGCAGAATTTTTTTTACAACCCAAGATGAATATAGTTAATGGAAATAGCAATTATTGAATATACAGGGTGAGATTGATGTAATCTGCCAAACAAAAGGTGGTGATATAAGAACCTATGTGGATCATAAAACACCATAGAAATCTTGTCCTATCTCTTAACTGTTTCCGAGTTATGGCGGATAGAAGAAAATGAGTCAAGTCTCAAATTTGTGATGTTTCTGTAAAAGCTACATGCAAAATAAGCACATGCAGTCAGGGTTCTCGCTGTCACTCGCCATTGCGCCAAAATGTTTCATTTGGTGAATCAACGAACGATTAGATTCGCCTAATTGCGAATGTTTAATGATTACACATTTTTTTGTGAGTTACATGTGACACTTTTATTACTGAACGATTATTGCCACTTATCATTCATAATTGAATACATAAAGGGTTAAATAACCATTTCCTAATTCTGAAATAATAAAATCACTAACAAATGCAAAGAGAGCAATGCATAAAATCAACATTTTCTAGAACCCGAGAAGTTTCACTTTTAACATGTGAGTCTCATGCATATTTTCCCCCCTGGAATATCCCCCCATCTCTCTCTTCGCTCGCATTTGTTTGTACAGTGTATGCAATAATTTCTATGTATAACTCTGTACCAATTTTGTAGAAAATAAAATTTTAAAAAAAGTTAAAAAAATAATTTCTAAACATGTCATTTGTAGTATTCTAAAATGTGCACTACTAAAATTTCCAGTCCTAGGCCTGGAAAAAGTGTAACGTGAAGTTACAGTTGTTCAATGGCACCGTATCAATAGTACGATTTTCAAACTGCCTTTGAAGTATGGTCTTGAATGAATAGCCAAAGTATTCTAGAAAAAAAAATATTTCCTTAATGTAATATATATTTTCTTGTTTATATTTAAAATTTTTCAGAATTCACTGAATTTAATATCTTAAAATCCTGAGTTAACTTAGGTTGTAAAGTTTTGTTTTATAAGATTTTAATGAGTTAAATCGGGTTTGGAAATCTTTTTCTTGATTACGCAAGACATTAAAATGAACTTTTTTTTAATAGTTTGTGGTGCAGATAGTTGAATTTAGATGAATAACTGATGTATAAGATGTTTAAAAAAATTAGGCTATTTTAGAGTACATTGAAAGAAGAGGAATCATTAAGGGGTCACAGATCGATTTTTCAGTTTTTCACGACGAATCTATTTTGCTAACATGTTTTCCATTTGGCTACTATTTTTTAATTTAGATTAGCCAAATTGCTAACGTTCGTTAAAAGTCAGCGAGATCCCTGCATACAATAGAGTGCCGATTATCCGGGCCAGTCGGGACCGAGGTCGATCCGGTTAATGAAAAATCTGGATAATTGGACAACTTTAAAAAACATCTATGGCAATGTTTTTTAGGTAACTCCACCTCACACTTTTTCCAGGCTTAGGACTGGAAATTTTGGTAGTTCACATTTTATCATTTAAACTTTTTTTAAATTTTATTTTCTACAAAATTGGTACAAAGTTATACATAGAAATTATTGCATTCACCGTACGAACAAACGGGAGTGGAGAGAAGGGGGGGGGGGATGTTCCAGGGGGAAAAATATGCATGTGACTCTCGCATGTTAGAAGTGAAACTTCTTAGGTTCTAGAAAATGTTGATTTTATGCATTGCTCTCTTTGCATTTGTTAGTGATTTTATTATTTCAGAATAAGGAAATGGTTATTTAACCCTTTATGTACTGAATTATGAATTCATGAAAATTTTATCTTTTAAAGCATTTTTTATGAATTGTTTAAACTACATTAGAAGATTTACATAATCATTTATTTAATACATTTTAGAAGGATTGAAGGATTAATTAAATTTGAATTTATAGGGATTTTGTGCAATATTTATAACCCCACTCAAATCTTTTATTTTAAATATTTTTCTTAATATTTTGTAGAATTAGGAAATGTACAAATATAATTTTCTTACAATAGAAATATTTCCGAATTTAAAAATTCTATCCCTCCCTCCCCAATGCTAAGAAAGCTGAAAAGATGCAAAGGCAACAGAAATCATTCTTTTAAAAATATTTTTGTTTTGTGTAACCAATAGTGCTTTTGGAACACGATAAAGTAATGTATCTATAACTCCTTCTAAACTGTGTTACAACTAACCAATGTATAAAAGGAATTTTATAGGTACTTATAAGTACTGTCAGTAGATAAAGGATTAACGATTAACTTTTGTAACATCCAGCCGAATTTTCCTTACTGCGCCTAAAAAAATTTCACTTAAAAAATTTTGGAGAAGGCAGGAATAAATGCACGGTCCTTGATCGATCTGGTTAATTGGACAATCCAGTTAATCGGCACTCTACTGTATTTGAAAAGAACATTAAAATCCTATATGGTGACACATTTTCATAAGTATATCTAGATTTAACAATGATTTAAAAGTGCTGAAACATTGGCAAAGTAACAAAGTGAATTGTCGCCAAATTCTATAACTGTCAGCTCTGCAAATATCCTTCTAGCTTACAATTGGTCAAATGTACCAAAAATTTGCCCATTCCACCAGCTTTCGAATGAGCCTAGAATAAATCTTATCTATATTCCACTTCAGGAGAAATTTAGTCTTTTGTTTACATCACTGAAATCCACATTCATTGAGGAAAAGGAGACTCGTGAGCTGCTATGGTCAACTCTGATTTCAATTTTCTGTCTGACAAGGAGAGAGCCAACCTTGTTAATCACAGATTTTGATTATTTTAATATATGTTGTAGGGTAAAGACCCCTTAGTCTCAGGTTCAACGGATTTTATCCAACGCTCCTTAGTTCTTGAGAAACCGGGGGTGTGTGTGGGGGGGGGGGGGGTCTAATAGTAGTACACAACTTAAATACTTACTTTGTAACTAAAAGGATAGGTTGGTCGTAACTGAGTTGGTATGGCGTTTGCCAGCTGATCTGCGGGCCCGGGTTCGATACCAGGACGCGTTACATTTGCTTTTCTCATTTTTTGTTTTATAAATATATTCGTAAGTATAACTTAATAATCTCATTGTCAATTAAAATTTATAATATTGTATATCAATTATAATTTTAACCTATTTAATTTTTTACTTTTAACTAAATAGTTGTATAAAACATCATAAAACTGTTAATTTTTTTAAAATCACTTTTAAAATGTACTTCATATATTCTTTATCAATGCAATGATATTGAGCAATTGTGTCAATTCAGGATTTTAAAGAAACATCATTTACGCATTGCTTTAACAAAGGAAGTCAATGCGATAATACTATTATTCTGTTTTTAAAGTAACAAGCATAATTATATTAAAAATTAGCATCAGAATTAAATTACAACCGATTTTTTGCATATTAAAGATTTTTAAATTTGTAATACGTATGCTTGCATTTTCAATTATTTTGCTTTTCCCTTTATCTTTTTTCTGCTTTTTTTTTTTTTTTTTTTTTTTTTAAATATTCTTTTATTTTATCATAACTAGATGGAGCCACAACAGGTTTTGTCACGATTTTGGAATTTCCATCATTCAATAATAGATCCAATTTCTTTTTAAACCTTTTTAAAAGATGAGAAATAATAGTTTAAAAATAAAAAATTATAAATTTAAGTTTGTTAACATTATAATTAATGTATGATATTGAAATTTGTAATTTAAATTATTAAATTATAATTACAAGTATATTTATAAAACAAAAAATGAGAAAAACAAACGTAGCGCATTCGGGTACCGATCCTGGGCCCGCAGATCAGCCAGCAAACGCCTTACCAACTGAGCTACGACCAACCTATCCTTTTTGTTACAAAGTATTTAAGTTGTGCACTACTATTAGACCCCCGGTTTCTCAAGAACTAAGGAGGGTTGGATAAAATCCGTTGAACCTGAGACTAAGAGGTCTCTACCCTACAACATATATTAAAATAATCAAAATCTGTGATTAACAAGGTTGGCCCTCTCCTTGTGAGTCCAAACCGATTCTGTGAGGTAAAACTGAGGGGTGAGCTTTCACTTACAGCTTTGGTGGATTCAGCTTGTAAGTTTGCAAGGACATGTATCCGTGTGGGGGTGACAATTTCAGCAGTGTCTAAGTTTCACACATTTATTTAATCATACACTGTTAAAAATTTGCAGCATTCTGTCCAGTCATTTGACCGTTTTTATCGAAAGCGGTTTCACAACCGTAATTTAACACTATTCTGTCCATATTATTGGCCATTTTATGGTCAAAGAATAGCTAAATTACAGTTTGGAAACCGTTTTTTCAAAAAACGGTCGAATGACTGGACAGAATGCTGCAAATTTTTAACAGTGTAGACATAGGATATGTCACTCGCATTTTTATTTTACACATTTCTTTGTGACAGATGTGTCAAACAACACTTCTTTTTATTCCGAGTCTCCTTTTTCTCAACGAATGCAGATTTCATTGATGTAAGCAAAAGGATAAATTTTCCCAGAAGTATAATTAATACTGATACGATTTATTGTAGGCTCATTCAAAAGATGGTGGAACAGACGTTTTTTAGTACATTTGACTGATTGTTAGCAAGAAATATATTTTCAGAAGTGTCGGTTACAAAATTTGGTGACACTTTGCCAAAGTTTCAGCACTTGTAACTCGCTGTTAAATCCAGATATCCTTTTGAAAATGATGTCACCTTATAGGATTTTTTTCTGTTCTTTCCAAATATGTCCTTATTTTGTGTGTAGGTTTTACAAAAACATCATAAGTTTGAGTTTTTTCAGATTCAGTGCATTTTCTTCTATCCACTATAACTTGGAAACGGTTAGATAGGACATTGTTTCTAAGGTGTTTTATGATCCACATGGGCTCTTATATCGTTCTCTTTCAATTGGCATAATACGGCAAATTTACCGTGTATATGACCACTTTTTTATAGTGCTTTGAATTTTGAAAGTAATGTAATATAGATGTTAAGTGTCAAAGTCCATTTCTGCATAAACAAGATTAAATTACATGCTTTTTCATCTACACTTACTCAAAAGGTATTTCAGATGAACTTCTGATCTCATGAATGACTTGTCTAGTATCTGCGAAAAAAAAATTTCAGAAGCCTAGAAAGTTTCCAAGAGGAATTATTTAGTTAGTAAAATGACATGTTGCTCTCTATCACTACTTGACACAAATTCAGTTAATTTTCTATGAAGCAGTTTTCTTCCATGGCTGATTAGGATATAAATATTGGAACTGATGGAATGAATGTGTTAAATCCTTTTTCCATTTGAATATCCATTTTTAAATGTTTGTGATTTTTTTTCCCTTCACAGAAGGTATTTAAGTTTTTAAATATTCTCTTCTCATTGCATAGCACAATATATGATTTTCTCAATCAGTGACAAATTTTCTACTATGTTCTCTACTTCATATTTCAACTAAACACATTTTGCTAGTTTTATCTTAGAGATTTATATAATCGAAACTATCTCGTCATTTGAGTGATGAAAGGGGAATGAGTATCTTTCAGGTATAATAAAAGATATTTTTTTTTCTCTCTCTGGATTTTAAGATAAGAACTGAAGTGTAAACCTATAATTTTTTATTGATAGGAAGAATAATGAAATCCATTGCTAATAAATTTGTGTATGTTATGTAATTGTGGAAAATATGAAAGTACATAAATGCAGTTGCATATAATCCAGTCTCCATAAACATTTTAAATCTTAACAATACTAAATTGATTACTGGATGGATTGAATTACTTTAGCTAAAGAAAATAATAACAACAATAATAAATAAAATATTTTAAAAGTAAAGTTTTTTTTATTAAGACTATAAAAAATATCACTATATTTTTTAATTACATAGTTAATAACAGCAATACTAAATTAAAAACATTGATAGTAAAGTGTAAAAATAAGAGCCAAATTACTTAATATTAGGATGTTAGAAGGTATGGAATAGCAATAACAATAAATAATATTTGATAAGCACTTAAAAAAACATATTTATAACTAAACATACAGATACAGCTATTACTTCCGTATTTCAAATGGCTTCAGAAAAGTAAACAACCTGAAACAAATATTCAACCTTGGGGGAGAAAGAGAAATGCACTACCCCTCCATCTCCCCTCTAATTCTGCAGTATATCATCATATAAAAATGATGCTATTACTAATTAATAAGACATCTGCTAAAATTTGTATAAATTTATTTTTTAGAGTTCTATACCTCAAAAGGAAGAAAGCAGAACCTTTATAGTCTCGCTTTGTTGTCTATTAAGACCATTTTTCTCAGGAATAGATGAGGGTATCGAGTTGAAATTAGTATCAAATAATAGGTTCATGGTCCCGTTGTTGCCTAAACACTTTGAGCTTCTAACTTAATGCAATAAAAAGTTACAGCCTTAAAATAGTGTTTTTGGAAATCCCGATTGTGGAAAATTATATGATAAATCGACATAGAATTATAAATTAATGATTTTCTGATTTTTTCTTTTACATGTGCTATAAGACCTTCCTTCGTGCCAAACGTCAAGGTTCTAGATTGACCGGAAGTAACCTATAGGGTAATTCAACTTTTTTTCTTGCGGGCCACAAATGAAGGTTTGCAGCATTAGGTGGGCTACAACATACTTAAGAAGGTATTGAAAAAAATTTTTTTTTTTTATATTTGTCAAGAAACTATGCACTCATTAAGCTTAAGGTAATATGACAAACGTATGGAACCCTCGGGGTGTGAGACTCATACTTGTCCTGTGTTTTCAAACAATACCCACTTTTTACACTGAGTTCCGTGGATCAAATAAGTTTCAGAAAAGTTTATAGTTATGCATTTATTCTTAAATAATCATAGAATTATTTTTTTTTAATGTGGTAATGTTTTATCTATAAATTTTGAAAAATAAGATCATACAGGGAAAAGTATCACAGTCATTCAGTTAGTAACTGGAAAAATTGTACAGAAACAATCTACATATAAAATAAACTATGGACAAAATTAAAAATTTAAGATTTTATTTTCTGTCAATGCAAACAATAACAGGAGACTTCTAGAATATCAAAATTAAATTTCTCTATGTCGTAAAATTTAATGACAGGAAAGAGCTGTAAATCGACATAGCCATGTTTTTTGATGATGCTGATTCTTTTTATGTAAAAATAATGTAAGTCAAAATTCATACATCTTTTAAGGAAAAATGCCTAGATTATGTTTGAATACATTCATTGTATTGTATCTTATTTTTAAAAAAAATTCAATAACATGACATTTTTGAGAAGATATGTGCTAAAGTTTCTCACATGGATTTAAATTAAAATATTAGCATTTTTAAATACTAATCCCTTCCAACTCTATGAAGATTTAAGAAAAAAATGCTTAAACTATAATACTTTTGTGGGGAGGGAGGGATCAAAGAAGAATTGCAGTTTTGCTAATTTAGCGGGTTTTTGTTTTATTGAAATATCTACCACTATGTCCGATTAGTAATTTTCACCTTAATTAATCTGTTATTAAATTAAGTAATGCTATTCATAAACAGTGTTTTTTATTTAAATTAAAAATATCTGCTAAATTGGCAACACTCAAGAAGAGAGAAGGAATTCGCATCTTGATCAATGAATTTACATCTTAAGCACAATTTTTTTCCTCAAAAGACTGAAAGTTTATTGCGTATTAAGCGAGATTGCATAGTATTTGCATATTAAACGATATTTTTGCATTAGCCTTATGGGCGATGTTCAAGGGATCAGAAAAAAATCCGCATCTTAACCAGATTCAACTGTATTTGCTCTCAAAACTATTTGTGATAATATATTATTATGATATGATAACTTATTATGTATTTGGAAAGTAACAAAGATATTTTTAAAAAATCGTAATAGCTTTTTGATTCTTTTAGTTGCTTAATGTATTTTAATAACATATGCTTTAATTTGTGTTGCATTATGAAGCATTTTCATGAATTGTAATTTAACCTTTTAAAGTACCTTTGGATTTAAAAAAAAAAATCAGCTTATTATGTATTATGACAAAGTTATTTTTGTCAAAATTTAAAGAAAGCTTTGTTATGTTTATCATTGCAATATTTTTCCTTGTGAGGAAAGAGGGTCCGAGGTTGGTATCACCGAATGTGATGAACATTTGTGTATCGATAGAGTACAGTTAGTATATAAATATATGACCGTCATAAAGCATAATCCCCAGAGGGTCTTGAGAAAATAAGTTACAAAGTTTAAGCTACAGTTTATAATTGGATAAATTTCCTTCTTTCGCAAGCAGTTGAGTAGCATGGTCGGCAGCATGCAGGATTTGAGATTTTCTACCCAAGTTCAAATCCGGTTTGGACTTGTTTTTCCTAACAAAAATTTTTATCAATCATTTTCGAACTGCAATTGAAAAATTATGTAATAATTGAAATTTACGAAAAAAAAACCCCGTATATTTATGTCTATAGACCAGAAATGTTTTGTTGTTATTTAAAATTATTTACAGTTCTTTCAATGAATAATCTACTATTTTTCACAGAGAAATAAATTAAAACATGTGATATAAATGTGTGAATAATTATATTATTTTAATTTTCTTTCTATATGAAAGTATTTCGAATATTTGATGATTTTTTAATACATTTTTTTAAATTCTTAATATGACTTTTTTTTTTTATTTCAGATTTTTAGTTTTGTAATTATTACCTATCTAATAACTATTTTCAGCAATTCAATATCTTTTTAGAACTTATTTTTAAGCACAAAGACAGTCATTCTAACTACAATCATAAGCATCCAAGATTTAAAAAATTCAGAAGTTAAAAAACTAGTTGGCAAAAAACAATACATTTATTTCACTTTGAAAAATAGTAGCTTAAACAGTAAATAAATTTTTAAATTAGCTTAATTTTATGGTCTATAAAAGTTCCAATTGACTTTTTTTTTAGTTTATTATTATTTATTTATTTTATCTTTACTTTTCATTAAATATGTATGCATACAAAGATTCACAGTTAAATTTGTACTTATATAATTAAATTGCATTATATAAAAATATTAAAGTACAAATTTAACTGTGAATCTTTGCATGCTTACATATTTGATGAAAAGTAAAGATAAAATAAATAATAATAATAATAACAAACTAAAAAAAAGTCAAATAGGACTTTTATAGACCATAAAATTAAGCTAATTTTAAAATTTATTTACTGTTATTTACATAAATAGACTACTATTTTTCACATTGAAATAAATGTATTGTCTTTTGCCAACTAGTTTTTAACTTTTGAATTTTTTAAATCTTGGATGCTTATGATTGTAGTTAAAATAACTGTCTTGTGCTTAAAAATAAGATCTAAAAAGATATTGAATTGCTGAAAATAGTTATTACATAAGTAATAATTACAAAACCAAAAATCTGAAATTAAAAAAAAGGTCATATTAAGAATTTTAAAAAGTGTATTAAAAAATCATAAAATATTCAAAATACTTTCATATAGAAAGAAAATTAAAATAATATAATTTATACCACGTGTTTTAATTTATTTCTCTGTGAAAAATAGTAGATTATTTATTGAAATAACTATAAATAATTTTAAATAATAACAAAACATTTCTGGTCTATAGACATAAATATGTGGGTTTTTTATCATAGTTAAAAAAGCACTTGTATGCTACAAAACATAAATTTAATTCATATTTTTCGTAAATTTCAATTATTATACATATTTTTTCAATTGCGGTTCGAAAATGATTGATAAACATTTTCGCTACGGAAAACAAGTCCGAGCCAGATTTGAACTCAGGTAGAAAAATCTCAAATCCCGCATGCTGCTGACCATGCTACTGAACCGCTTGCCAAAGAAGGAAATTTATCTGATTATAAACTGTAGCTTAAACTTTGCAACTTATTTTCTCAAGACCCCTTGGGGGTTGTACTTTATAGCAGTCATATATTTATATACAAACTATACTCTATCAATACACAAATGTTCATCGCATTCGGTGACACCACCCTCGGACCCTCTCCTTGTTAGACAAGACTTTCTTAAAACTCAGATAAAACAAATTCACTTATTGATGAATTTTTAAAAATTAAAAGTTAAAAATACTTATTTATTTTAGAAGGAATATAAAGTTTCATTTTATGAACACAGAATATACACAGATTTTGTAGTGAAAACAAGATTCTTTAATTACATGAGAGGTTTTTTATATTTAGCTTGAATCCAAATTCGAAACATTTTTATTTGTTTTCCTCTGTTAACTTGCAGTCTTTTGCTACTATATAACTGAACTTTTTCTATACCAGCACTTGTCATTAAATTATCCACTTCATCTAATCGGAAAAAGGAAGGCAAATTGTTATTATACAATTATGATATAGTAAAATAAATACTACAACAGAAAGCAAAAGATATCTTTAATGAAAAATAATTCATTAAGAAATAATATATATACAGTACCGAACCATTTATCCAGAATGGTTGGGGTCAGATGTATTCAGAATAACTAGTTTTTCTGGATAACTGGTTGGACATTAAAGCAACATCCATTTGATAAATTTTGTGGAATATATGTGGTTGAGGCATTTATCCGATTACAAATTAATTATTAGATTACTCGGATTAGGAATTAAATCCAAACAAGATCAAACATTAAGAGTTTAAAAGAAGGTAATTTATGGAACCCTTTGGAAACAAAAATTCTTGTGTTTCTTCTGTATAAAAATCAAAACTTCTAAAATATAAATGTGTTTCCATTCCAAATCCTAGATGTGGGCATCAAGTTATACAGATTTGGTATATGTTTCAAGCAATGCATATGTCAAACTGGCAGTACATGTCACTTTTTTCTGAAAATATTCTGCAATCCATCTATTAGAAATATCATTCTGGATAATTGGTTCCATACTGCACTTTATTTGAAAATGTAATGATGACAATAAATAAGGACATTTTGATTGAATATTAAATAATAGATAAATGAGCTTCCATAAAAGAAAAAAAATTAAATCATAAAAAATGATGTAGGCTGTGCTTCTCAGTAATATTTAAAAATTTTGTTTATTACCTCAAATTTATTTTCATGGATTATTAGACTAGGATGTTTATGAAATCCAATGTGTTTATAGTCTTGAAATTTAACCATATATGTAATCCTATTACAGCACTGTTACAATGATGAAAATCTTCAGTCCATGATTTACTTTTCTATATTTTCTCAAAACTCAATTTCATTCTTCGCTGTAGAAGAACTGTGTGTGAGAAGAATTGAGCATAACATTTTTTGTTCTTTTAAAGTGCTATAAAAATGAATTCAGATACACTGTCTATAGCTGTATATTGTTTGAAGATGCTTAAATTTATTTTTATTTTAAATTACTCTCAGAATCTAACAAAATATAACCTGAACATAGAATCGAGATCTCCAGCAAACTTGTTTTTTTATTCTGAATAAAAGTATTTTTGGGAAGCAAATTAAATATTAACTGAAAAGCCAAATAATGTTTAAGTGTATAACTAACAAAACCGAAACTTGATGATAGAGAAAAGATTAAAGTACAGATAAGATTAATTGACAGTGTGGGTGCAATCAGAAAAGTGAATATATGAATGTGCATATTATCTAGAATACAAGACTGGCATTCTAAAGATATGCAGATGAGATACTCAAGACTCATGTCCTACGCTGCAGCCATCAGTTCTCTTTATTTTATGCATGGTAATGCTATGCAACATACAATAGCCTGATCTTATGGTGAACATGTTTTAAACATAGCAAATACTCATGGATGTATTCAGCAAGCTCTTCTGACTGAAACTCGATTGAACATGTCTGGGATTTTTTTTTGTTTTTTGTTTTTTTTTTACAAATTCAACTTAAGAATTGAATAAGCTTTGATTATTTGAAAGGAATTGAGGAAGAAACCAAAATTCTCTTCTCTGTTGACAAGCTGTTTAAAACTCCATTCTGTGCTTTAAAAAACATATGGCAGATAAGTAGTACAGATAAGTGAAACAGTAAAATAAATTGAATTTGTGTTTATTCATTTTAAGAATGAATAAGCAGCAAATTTACATAACAAGTTTTTGAAGATAGTGTAAATTTGAAATTTGTTGCATAATTCAAAAAGCATCAAAAAGAATGGCTGCATTTTTTTTTTTTTTTTTTTTTTTTTAAGGAAACATAGAGAAAGGAGAAAGAGATTTTTATTCTGCAATTGCTCGAAAAGGGAGAGAGAGCTAAAAGTAAATAGCCAAAACATACAGTTTTCTTTTTGTGCTTTTAATTACTGTTAGTTGAAAAATCATTTTTTGGATTACAAAATCCTATAAATACATATATGCAATAAAAAAAAAACCCTCACCTTCAGTAAAAAAATATACTCTTGTACCATCGCCTCGAACATAAAAGTGATCGGTAAGACACTGTCCTGGTTTAAAACGTAGTTGAACCATATCATACCTTCCATAATCACGGAATAAGATTTGTCCTCCAGGTTTTAAATATTTTACTAATTTATCCAGAATCGTTGGCATTCTACAAAAGAAAATAATGGCATATTTGAAAATATGAAATAAAAAGAAATCTTAATTGTTTACTTCTTAAAGATATAATTATTTTTATACACTCCTCACCTATGCATTACATGTCAGCAAAGTGAAAAAATACATTAATAAAATAAAATATTAGTGCATTTATTTAAAAATAGATTTCCTAAGGCAAAAACAGCAGATTAAAAATGACTTTTTAATTTTAATAAAAGCATTTAAAACAAAAAATATACATACTTCATAGAATACACAAAATTACCCAATAGTATTTTTGCAATTTTAAACATAAAAAATGCATAACACATGAGACCACATGATTTGCATTAAAATATTAAAAGAGCAAATACAAGGCCTGCACATAAATTTGTATATTAAAATTGCCATACAGATTGTGGAAACTTAGCCTTTTCACAGTTTTCCACATATAAAAACATTATGGAGACCCCATGTATCCGTAAGAGACACTAGAAAATTGGTCTAAGTCTCAGAGTTTGCCGACAACATAAAAGTAAATAACTCCAGCACGATCGATCTTACGAAGGTGACACTTTCGAACAGCGTAGATAAAAGGATGACCACTTGGGTTACACTTTGTGACACTGAAATATGCGAGTAAGTGCTTCTCGACATTGCATACTTTGACAGGAGAGTTTCGTGTGCAAAATGTGGGTAGGGTCTGGCCTAGCCATTATAAGGGCAGCTGTCAAAAGGATTTTGATAGGCAAACCAATGCCAGTGGATGTTGGAAACTCGCACTGTTTTCCAGAGAGAAATTAAGGATATATACGAGATCTCTAAGGAGATCAGGAGGATTAGAAGAGTTAGTTAGCTAAAGCTAAAACTCAAAAGAGGTTCTTCAACCTGGGAGAGAGAAAATATTCTCTCTAGGCTTTTTACGGAACCATTTCTCGGAGGTCGCTCCGAAGGGGAGACTGATTGTTCTCCCAACGGCAACAAAGCCTTTCAGCTGGGTTTGTCTGCGGTGAAGCTGATCGAACAGATAACTGCTAGTCAGCACTTCTAAAGAACATTATTTACTTTGAAGGGACCATAGTGTTTTACAGAGACTCTTTAGATACCTAATCTGGACTCTGATCTATAATTCTGTCAAGAACTTTTATTAGATTCTCCTACCTCACTAAATCTTCATTTTATCAAACTACCTTCTTAAGTATTTTGTTGTGTCAGTGTTGACATTATATTTAGCCAAGAGTTTTGTTGTTCTACGAAAATAAAACATTCAATTTTTCATCTTACTAAAATCTTTGTCATCACGCCTCTGAGGAGATCACGTCACGCTACCGCCCTCATCTGAGGTCCCACAAGATATTATATGCTGTTTCAATCTCAAAGCTTTAATAGTTATAATAAAACAGTGGTTGTGAGGAAATTTTATACTCATCGAGTTTAATCCAACTATGAATCAATATGAATTATTTTTGCAGACTCATTTCACACTACTGTTTATCGTAAGCCATTCGCAGTTTCTTTATCCCAACATCGTCTTTCATCCTCCTAATCAAAAGTTGGCTGCTTTTAACACTTATGTGCACCTGGCCTTAAATATTTGTTCTTCTAACAGCTTACTCAAAGCAGAATTGGACTATATTAAATCTACTGCCATATTGATTGGGATTTTCCGATTGAAATTGTCGATTCAATTTTTAGAGAATGGATTGTGGGGAGATTATAAAAATATATCTCGGTGACTCACATAATCAGAAGGTTTTGTAGAAAAATAAACTTTATTAACATAACAACACATAGTCAAATATTCGCCATCGTCACTGACAGAATAATCTGCCGCTCTCTGCAGAGTTCGAATGTTACTGCGTCACGTGACTTCAAAAACTCTCCGCAGAAAACGCGGGGGGAGGAAATGCGCCTCATTGCTATTGGCTGGCTCCTCGCGTGCGAGAGAGAGAGAAATAGCAGACGGCTACAGAGTATGCCCCCAGTGACGAAGTCGCGATTACAAAAAGGTAGCAATTGATAAGATACATAAGAAAGGTCTTGAGTAAAATTAAAGTACATATGATGCAAAAAAAAATAGAAAATATATTATGCATTACATGAAAAACAATACTTTTGAGAAGGAAATAATATGCACACTATAAACATCAAATGTTTTAAACAATATAATCCGTAACGAGATGTTTCGGAAAACGAACTTTACGACCAGATTTGGTGGTAGGGTGTTCGACAGGAGTAGTTGGAATATTTATGGGCTCATTTTGTTTTTGAGGTTGGGAAGGTGAAATATAATCTGCTAATTGATATGCAGGTTTAATGCGATCAATAGATACAGTACAGCGCTTCCCGTTTATTTCCAAGTCAAATGTTTTCTCAGACCTGTCAATCACTCGATGAGGTCCTGTATAAGGGGGTGATAAGGGAGGATTGACTTTATCTGATCTAAGAAACACGTGTGAACAGGTTTTTAATGAGGGATTGACATAAATTTTAGGATTGCCATGCATTGCAGTGGCAATAGGATTTAACTTTCTCATTTTTTCAGTTAACTCAGTCACGTATGTAAGAGTAGGTGGTTGATTTATAGTTTCAGTGTTAATGAGATCAGAGGGTAGTCTGATATTTGTGCCATAAACAAGTTGAGCACAGGTCGCTTGGATATCATTTTTAAGAGCAGTGCGTAAACCAAGTAAGACAATGGGGAGGATTTCAGTCCATTGAATTTGATTGTGAGCTTTAAGAGAGCTCTTAAGATGGCGATGGAATCTTTCAATAAAACCGTTAGATTGTGGATGGTATGCTGTAGTTCTGATGCGTTTACATCCTAATCTATCTGTAAGCTCTTTGAAAAGAGTGGACTCAAAATTTCTACCCTGATCAGTAGTGATGGTAACAGGGGTTCCAAATCTGGAGATCCAACTGTGTATCAATGTACGAGCAGTTGTTTCTGCAGTCATATCAGATGTGGGTATAGCTTCGGGCCATCTCGTGAACCTATCAATGATGGTCATGCAATACTGATTGCCATCGGATGATGGTAAAGGTCCGATAAAATCAATTTGAATATGGGCAAAACGAGCATCAGGTTCAGAGAATGTACCAATTGGTGCTTTGGTGTGTTGAAAGATTTTAGCGTTTTGACATTTCGTACAGCTGCGAACCATAGATTTTATATCCTTACGCATGCCAGGCCATACAAATCATTTGGAAATTAAATCTAATGAAGCTGAGATACCAGGATGCGAGAAATAATGCAAGGTTGAAAAAACTGATTGTCGCATACTTTTAGGAACAAATGGTCGAGGATGTTTTTGCGACATATCGCAATATAAATGTACATCTTCGAGTGGAAAATAATGTTTTTCTAATTTTAATGAAGTGGTGTCAAATTCGAGAAGTTGTTTTAGCTCTTCATCATTTGTCTGAGCAGTGGCAAACTCTTTAAAATCTAACACATTAGGAGAAATTGAATCTATCTCAATTCGAGATAATGCATCGGCCACAATGTTGTCAGAGCCTTTAGTATATCTAATATCAGTAGAAAACTGTGAAATATAGTCTAAATGTCTCAATTGACGTGGACTACATTTATCAGGGTTTTGTTGAAATGCGAATGTAAGGGGTTTTTGGTCTGTATAAATAATGAAATTCCGACCTTCTAGCATGTGTCTGAATTTTTTTATAGAACAATAAATAGCAAATAATTCACGATCATAAGTAGACCAATTTCTTTGAGATTTATTTAATTTACAGGAATAAAATGCTATTGGTTCCCATTGGTTTTCGGAGAGTTGCATTAAAGATCCACCAATTGCGACATTGCTGGCATCGACCCATAAGCTTAGCTGGGCGCCAGGAATTGGATGTCGTAATAATGTAGCTTGAGCTATAGCTTCTTTTGAAGCAGTGAAGGAAAGAATGGCATCATCGTTCCATTGTAATTGCTCAGTTTTGTTAGCATTGGAACGGGGATGTTTTTTCGTATTTTTGTGTCCTTCTAAGAATTTAACGAGTGGAGCTAAAATATCGGCAGCTTTGGGAATGCACCGTCGATAAAAATTGAAAAGACCTAAGTAGCGTCTTAGTTGAGTTAAGGTAGAGGGCTGGGGGAAATCTAGGATGCATTTTACACGATCAGGTAAGGGTTCAATTCCTTCAGCTGAAAGTTTGAATCCTAAAAAATCGATAGTGGATTGGCCAAATTTACATTTATCAACATTAATACACAGACCATACTCTTTAAGTCTAGAAAACAACAACTCAAGGTGTTCTAAATGTTCAGTTTCATTATTTGATGCAATTAGAAAATCATCAAGAAATGCGTAAACAAATCCTAAATCACGAATTACGTCATCAATAAATCGTTGAAAAGTTGAGGAAGTGTTACAAAGGCCGAATTGCATACGAGTGCTTTCGAAAAGTCCGAATGGAGTGCAAATCGCAGTTTTATGTACATCATCAGGATTTATGGGAATTTGATGGTAGGCTTTTACAAGATCAATGTGACTGAAGATTTTTTTACCATGTAATTCAGCAGTGAAATCTGCGATACAAGGGATAGGATATTTTTCTGTAACAGTTTGTGCATTTAGAGCACGATAATCACCAACAGGTCTCCAATCGACAGATCCTTTCTTCGGCACCAGGTGCAAAGGCGAAGAGTAATTACTTTTAGAAGGTCTCATATGACCGAGTTGTAGCATGTGCTGAAATTCAGCTTTGGCAATTTTTAACCGATCTGGAGCTAGCCGTCTAGGCTTAGCAGCGACTGGAGGCCCCTTAGTGTTTATATAATGCACAGTATTATGCTTAACTGGTTGGTTAGGATCCGGTAATTTCGTGATTTCAGGAAATTTAAATAATAATTTACCATATATATCATTTACAACATTGGGTTTCACAGAAAATATATTACAAGTACTTAATATAGCAGGAGCTTTTAAATTAGTAGTGGAATCAATAAGACGACGATTCCGTAAATCAAGTTTTAAATTAAAATTATGCAAAAAATCAGCTCCTAAAATAGCACATGAAACATCACAAATATAAAAAGAATATGTAAAATTTCGGCGTAGACCTAAGTTGATATTAATACATTTACGACCATACACATTAATTTTTGTGCCATTAGCAGCACGAAAGGTTTGAAGAACAGGCTTAGTTTTGTCATTTTTATTCGCTGCCACAAGTGAGGCATCAGATCCAGAATCGACTAGAAAACACATACCTGTATTTCTGTCTCTAACGAAAAGGCGACGAGAAGGTGCTGGGGAGAAGTCCGTCGCCGCTACTCTTCCCGCTTCTGGTTTTCCGAATAAGAACAAGGCGCTAGGCACTTTTTTGCTTTTTCTTGATATTTTTGGTGATACCAACACAATGTTGCATCCCTATGGCGGGACTGAGAACGATTACGCTGATGGTTATCACTTCTAGATACACTTCTTGAACGACGAAGATGAGCGACCTCTTGGCGTAATGCTTGGATTTCTTTTACGAGCATTTCAATGGCTGGTGGTGTCTGAGATTCAGTTGTTGGTGTTCGAATCGAAACAGAACTAATGTTGGAAGGCGTTAATTCAATTATTCTATCAGCAATATCCGCCGCTTTATCTGGAGTAATTTTTTCAATGGAAGCTAGAATCGTTTGCACAGTGGTTGGCATTTGTTGAGTAAACAGTTCTAAAAGAAGATCGTTACTAATATTATGGCTTTCAGCCCGTCTTTTCATTAATCGAAGTAATTCAGTTGGTTTTCTGTCACCCAGGCTTTCTCCAGCTAGCAGTTTCCGTATTTCTAAAGTACGACTTTCTCCGCAACGTTCGATAACTTTTGCTTTCAAAATCTGATAAGGATCAGTAGGATCAGGACTCATAATTATATCTCGAACCATAGTAGCAGTAGCAGGCGGTAGATGCGCTACAACATAATTATATTTTGTTTTCGACTCAGTGATAGCTTTAGGAGTAGCTAATTCGAATGTGCTATCCAGCATATGAAACCATAATGTAGGGTCTACAGGGATATAAGGTGGAATGACTACGGCAGATGTTTCAGCAGTTGCCATTTTGCTAGTTAAACAAAACGTTCCATGAAACAGTTGAATAGTTCGGCGTTCTATGAAACAGTTGAAGGTTCAAAAATCCGCGGTCACCATTTTAGAGAATGGATTGTGGGGAGATTATAAAAATATATCTCGGTGACTCACATAATCAGAAGGTTTTGTAGAAAAATAAACTTTATTAACATAACAACACATAGTTAAATATTCGCCATCGTCACTGACAGAATAATCTGCCGCTCTCTGCAGAGTTCGAATGTTACTGCGTCACGTGACTTCAAAAACTCTCCGCAGAAAACGCGGGGGGAGGAAATGCACCTCATTGCTATTGGCTGGCTCCTCGTGTGCGAGAGAGAGAGAAATAGCAGACGGCTACAGAGTGGTGTACGTTCAAATCACGTCCGGGTCACCATTTTAGAGAATGGATTGTGGGGAGATTATAAAAATATATCTCGGTGACTCACATAATCAGAAGGTTTTGTAGAAAAATAAACTTTATTAACATAACAACACATAGTCAAATATTCGCCATCGTCACTGACAGAATAATCTGCCGCTCTCTGCAGAGTTCGAATGTTACTGCGTCACGTGACTTCAAAAACTCTCCGCAGAAAACGCGGGGGGAGGAAATGCGCCCCATTGCTATTGGCTGGCTCCTCGCGTGCGAGAGAGAGAGAAATAGCAGACGGCTACAAATTCACAATAAACTCATTAAATGTACCCATTCTGACGTTAACATTGTTTGCAATGAGAATTTAATTTACTTCCATATTTCCCAAAAATTGAATCTTGATAAAATTTGATTTTAAAGTAATTTATACTAAAAAAATCATTTTATATTTTATATATATATAATTTATACTCCTTTTAACAAAATCCAATTTACAAATTTCAAACATCCAATAGACAGTTTTTCACATTGGGGAATCTGTAAGTAATTAATAATCTTTCATTCATTATAAGCAGTAACAAAATAGGTTAAGCTTACCTTATATTCTACTTGTTTAAATAAACAAAGATCTTTCTTACTTTCCTCAGCAGCATAGGTTAACTTTTAGTAGTTAAAAACTTGACCACTGAATAAATAGGCCAGCTTCACATTTTACGTAATATTTATATTAAGGACTTAACATGAAGATTTATACATTGAAGAAGGCAAAACATATATTAACAGCAGACATAACTTTTGCATAACAATCAACAGAACAACATTGAAGAACATCTTAGAATGTATATATCAACAAAACCTATTTCTATGAAAACATATTAGCCATCTAGCAACAGAAAAGAAAAGAGATATGCAAATCGCTAGATTACAGAATAAAATAAAAGAAGTATTTACAACATCTCCCCTTAATCTAGCATTCGAAAAATAAATTAAATTTAGTTTTTCTCTTAATTTTAAAAATTGGGGTCTGGGAAGAGGCTTTGTTAATATATCTGCAATCATTTCTTTTGAGCTACAGTAATCAACAAGCATTATATTTTGTTCTTGTAAATGTCTAATATATTGATATTTGACATCAATGTGCTTGGTTCTTGCACTATGTTTCCCAGTTTGTGTCAGTACTATACAAGATTTATTATTTTCATATAACTTAATAGGTAAGGACTGTTTGAGACCTAAGTCTTCTAGTAGAGTCAGCAACCACTGTATTTCTTATGCAGTAATTGCAGTGTCTATATATTCTAATTCGGTGGTGGATAGAGCAGTACAATTTTGACATTTTGAGAACCATGATATTGGATTGTCTCCTAAAAGAAGATGTTACCACTTGTAGACTTTCTGGTTGCTTTGTCACCAGCACAGTCTGCATCAGAATAGCAAGTGAGAATGGGGTCAATTTGGCTGGTTATAACAAGATTCAGGTTCTTTGTTGTGTTTAGGTACAAGATAATCTTTTAAACTTATTTCCAGTCTTTTTCTGATGGTTCTTCAATCTTTCAGCTTAGTATATTAACTGCTAGGGCAATGTCTGGTCGAGACACTGTTGCTATGTAAAGAAGAGCTCCAAATGCTAGTCTATATTCTTTATTATCATTGAGAAAATTACTGTCATCTTCAATTTTTAAGTATGATGTTTCCATTGGTATGTATGTAGGCTTAAACTTCTTAAGTAATTTTTCAATTTTATTTTTCTGATTCAATAAACTTTCATCAATATTTCTTTGGATGTTGATTCCAAGATAATGTTTCACTTCACCTAAATTTTTAACTTTGAAGTTTTCTTTCAGAATATCAATCACTTTGTTGATTTTTATTTCATCTTTACAAGAAATACGAAGATCATCAACATATAGAGAATAATTAGTACATTTTCATTCTCATCTGTTTTACTAAATACACATGCATCTGCCATACTTTGCTTAAAATTGTTTTTCAGCAAAACGTCTGCTAACTTTTGATTCCACGCATATGCAGCTTGTTTAAGCCCATATATAGATTTTTTTTAATTTGCAAACTTTCTTCTCATGATTAACCTCAGGTTCAACATATCTCTCTGGCTGTACCATATAGATATCTTCCTTGATGTCTCCATGCAAGAATGTGTTGTAATATCAACATGTTTGACACGCATATTCTTCTGAGCTGCAGCTGTTAAAAATGTTCTTATGGTTGTGTGCTTGACTACTGGTGCAAAAGTTTTATCGTAATCCAGTGGCGTAGCTAAGGTGGGGCGGTCCGCCCTGGGTGTCACCCTCTAAAGGGTGACACGCGATGTTTATTTGCAAAGATATCTATATAATCTTATAAGATTTTGAAAAGAGGTCTGACGTAAAATGAAATTTTTAACGCATTACGCAACAGAGTCAATTTTTTTTTCTTGGAGAATCTGAAATTTTATACGGATTGGGGTGTCTAAATTAGATATGCACTAGTGAAAAAAACCTACTTATCCAATGAGTGGGTAGCAAAAACAAACTTTAACTATTGCCTTTTTTTTTTTCAAAAGCAATTGCATCCACAGACAATGTAATCTATAGTTGTCTGTGATTTCACCATTGAATTCCAGGAAATGTTTTAGGTTGTAAACTAGTAGACCTCATGCTCACAATCACTGAAATATTCAACCTAAGGCTCCTAAAATTCATATTATAGTAGCTCTAATTCAACCGTCAGGAAAAGGCGACTGTGACGTAAGTACAGAGTAGGGGTGATTCTGTTCCGAAAATTTTAAAGCATTCGGTTCTGAACATTTTTAAAAAATCAGTCAGCCCGAAAAAAATTACGGCATAAAAGAAATCACAAATTTCGACAAAGGATCACAGAAAAAACACAAATTTGATCAAAGGATCGAGGAAGAAAACGCAAATTTCGTTAAAGGATCGAGAAAAAAAAACCCGCAAATTTTGTTAAAGGGTAGAGAAAAAAAGCGAATTTCCTCAAAGAATCGCAAATTTCTTCAAAGGATCGGAGGAAAAACACACATTTCGTCAAAGGACCGCAAAAGAATGCGAATTTCATCAAGAAATCACGAAAAAAAAAACGAAACTTTCTCCAAAGGATCGCGGAAAAAAAAAAAATTGCAAGAATTATCAAAGGATCGCTGAAAAAACGCGAATTTCGTCAAAAAATCATGAAAAAAAAACGCAAATGTCTTCAACTGATCACGAAAAGGAACACAAATTTCGTCAAGGGATGGCGGAAAAACGCGAATTTCACCAAAGAATCACGAAAAATGCAAATTTCGTCAAAAGATTGCGAAAAAACACGAATTTTGCCAAAAGGATCGAGGAAAAACGCGAAATTTGCCAAAGTATCGCAGAAAAAAACGTGAATTTTGTCAAAGGGCCGCGGAAATAATTAGTCCTGGGAGGATATTTCCCCTCTTCTGTGATCGTTCAAAAAATTTTCTGTGTATTTCAGATCTCTTTCTTTTTAAACTCAGAATCCCCTCTGGAATCACGTGTGGTCAGAGAAGTTTATTTCAGCAATTTAGTGAAAGGGAGGAATGGGAACAGAACTTTTCGACAAAGCAAGCGCTTTGATTTGGGATTACCTTACTTGGCCAGTTAATTTCAATTCAGGAAAAATATAAATACGTATTTTAAGCAATGTTAGCGATAACTTTTACCTTAAAAAATTTATTTTGCTGTTATTAGAAAAGAAATTGCTTTTGGAAAGAAAAAATTCAGTATAAAGAAATGTGATCTAAAAATTCTGGGATGCCTAATGGCTTTATAATGGGCACATTAATTAAAAATGAAATATAAAGTAAAGCCCCTTTCACACGTTGAATTTTCATGCGTTTTTTTTATTTAAATATCTTTAGTCTTAAATCAAATTTTATACCTTTATATTCTAATGTTAAAATATTTGCTTATACGATAAAAATAAATTCTTAATTTAATTTATACGTTTTTTTTAAGGTTATTTCTGAATAGATTGACTAAAGTATAGAGTATAAAAATATAATACAATATTTCTTTTCTTCGTTCTTTTTTTTCAAACATTATTACTTTGTTAATATAAAGTTGTTAAAAGTTCTCAAAAAAATGTTAAAATTTTATTTATAATAACGTAGAATTGTGATAGAAAAAATATGACAGGTGTACATGTGGGGAGGGGGTGGGGGCGACACCATTTACATCCGCTCCCGGGTGTAACCCATCCTAGCTACGCCACTGTCGCAATCTGTTTCGAACTTTTGGTTGAAACCTTTTGCTACGAGTATGGCTTTATATCTTTCAACTGTGCCATTTTTGTTCAACTTGGCTTTAAACGTCCATTTACAGCCTATTGCTTTTTTACCTTTGGGTAGCTTTACATGATCCCACGCACGATTCTTTTTGAGAGATTGCATCTCTTCTTTGATTGCTTCGAGCCATTTCTTCTTTTCATCAGGACTTAGAGAATTTAGTTCTTTGAAACCAGTAGGTTCTTTCCTGCTCGTAGGTTCGTCTCTGCTTCTCCTGTAAAATAAGTTAATTTTTCTGGTGGTTTTCCTTTATTGATTCTTTGAGATCTTCTCCAATAGTGGCAGAAATTGTTTCTTCATAATATTTGAATCTTCTTGAGATGTTTCTTCATTCACTTCTTCCTCATTGTCTATTTGTTTTTGTAGAAGAACCATAATTTCCTTGTCAGAAGTTGTGTCTTCAATGAATCTGATTATTCTACTTATAATTACATTATGGTCAGATATTAAAATCTGATATCCTTTACTTCTGTAATCATAGCCAATCATAATTCCTTCAACAGCCTTCTTGTCTAATTTTCCTCTTTTTTTATGAATGTGTGTGAATGCTTTAGATCCAAAAACTCTGATGTTAGATAAGTCTGGTTTCCGGCCATTCCATAACTCATACAGTGTTTTATTTTTGGCTTTAGTGGGCAATCTATTGGGCAAATAATTTGTTGTCATTATGGCTTCTGCCCAATATCTGTGTAGCAGGTTGGCTTCAGACAGGAGGCATCTTGTCATCTCAATTAAACTTCTATTCTTCCTTTCTGCAATTCCATTCTGTTGTAGTGAATGTGGCACTGTGAACTGGTGTAGAATTCCACGATTTTTCATGACAAGCTCAAGCGGACTCTGTGCTTTGAACTTTGATTCATTCAGATAGGGAAATTCTGAAAGTTTATTTTTAATACAATTTTCGCAATTACAGTGAAATACGTTTAACACGAAAACGCTTAACATGAAAAATTGGTTAACACGAAATGATATAGCGGTCCGGACAGTATATTATGCAATTTAATGCATTTTTTTTCTTTTAACACGAAAAAAATCCACTTTCGAGCTAGTTGAGTTGAAATTGATGAATTTTGTGTTAAAACCACTGAATTTTGAGTGAAAATCAGTGGATTCGAAAACTAGCTGCTATTTCACTTCAAATGAAGATGAAGCTGCTTAAGGTTGTATTCCAATCCAAGCTGCTTATTTTCTGATTCATTTTTAAATTCATTTTTGCTCTCAAACGCATGAAACTGGTAAATTCTCTTATTTAGAAACCACATAATGTGCCGTGTTTCTCGATTTTTTGATAAATGCAGAAAATATTGTAAAAAATGCTGTCAAAGTTGGCATTTTTAACCGAATTTTCCAAAGCAGGAGATCTAGGAATGAAAAAAATGGTCCTACTGAGAAAATAATTGTTTAAAAATCAAATTCTAATCAATTGAGCGAAAAATGAAATCACTCGGCCTCTTATACATCTCTTCAACATTCACCTCAGCAAATTTCATGTTTTTGCTTTTAAAAATGAGTCTGAAAATGTCTCATACAATTTTGAGCTGTTGAGGGTGGAAAAATATTTTTTCGAATACACCCTAAATGAAGTTGATGAAAAAGAAGGACAAAAACAGAAATCTGCAAAGAGTTTGGCATTTCCAGTTCTACTTTACACACAATAATAAAAAAAAAGGATCCGATTATGTTAAGGTTTGAGTAAAGTATGTTTAAGCCAGAGAGAAAAGGTATATGAGAACTGCTAAGCACGAAGATTTAGGACAGCTTTGCTTATATGGTTCAAATAAGCTAGATCTCAGAATGCTGAAAAAGACACATAAAAAAAGATATCTGATTTCCCCAAAAAACAATATTTTTTTACTTGCTTTTTATCCTAATAGATGCAAGTTACTAGTAGTTTAACAGGAAAACGAAATAAAATTTGACTACTTCGAAAATATTCGTAAGTTTTGTTCTTTTTTTACGAATCTCTTAACGCGAAATTCTCTTAACATGAAAATCTTTTTCAGTCCCCTTAGTTTCATGTTAAACGTATTTCACTGCATTAATTTTCTCTCAGTTATCAATTTCGACACCATCAGCAAGATTTTCTCTCACAAGTTGCTTAATTAGAATTTCGGTGACCAGGTCATTTGTGCTATAAATTAATGCAGTTTATATTTCTGCAATTCAAAGTGAATGTTTGGTTTTTGCTTTTCCCTGTATATTCATTTTGTGTTCAGGGATATGTTTAGGAAAATTTTAGGTCCTTTAAAGGACCCTTCACAAAATTTTTTATCCCCAAACAGGACCCTTCACAAAATATTTTATCCCCAAACAGGACCCTTCACAAAACATTTTATCCCAAAACAGGACCCTTCACAAAATTATTTGTCTCTTAAATAGACCTTTCACAGAATTTTTTCACCTTCAAATTGAACTTTTCACAAATTTAGTCCTTTAAAAATAAAATCTGGCCTGTAAGTAAGCAGTTTAACTCACCAAAAAGCATATTACTTAGCTTTTTATATATGAATGATAGAATATGAAGACATCGATAATTTAAAATTCACAAAATTATGACTAGAATTTTCACAAAAATAAAAAAAACTTCACGATTTCACAAAAACAGGACCCTGTGAGATAAGTCTGGACAGACCCCTGGTGTTACCTTATAAAGACTATTATTACTTGAAACTGCTTCTAAGTATGTAATTTCATTCTTTGTAATGAAGCATTTGCTTTGTTAAATGTAATTGTAAATCCCTTTTCAGTAATTCTTTTTATCGATAGTAAATTACATTCTAATTCAGGCAAGAAATATACATTCATTAGATTAACACCATGACTAGTTCCATCAGGTAATTTTGTTGAAATGTGAACATTACCGATACCTTGAGAAAATAAACTTTTCCCATCTGCAATAATAATTTTCACAGGTTCCGCATTCGAATTACAATCTGTAAACATATTTATGTCACTAATGAGATGTTGAGTTGCACCGCTGTCGATATAGAAATCCTTTAAAATCTTGCGTTAAATTACAGTTTAGTTTTAAAGTGTACTCTTTAATATTTTTGTTTTCATTATTCAAGACAGAATTAGCATCTCGATTCATTTGATTATTTTTATTTATCAGGTTTTTATCGTGAGCCATATCCTGAGTTTTTATTTCTTTTTTTCTTTCACTAGATCACCTGCAATCTTGGTTAGAATTGGAATTTTGTCCGATGATTTGCATACAGATTTTATTCAGATTCATGTTTTTATCAGTCATTGTCATGGAGATAAAATTGGATCTTCTGACATTAACATTTTGTTTCTTATTATTTTTATTTTGTAATGGAGAGTAAGATTGTTCCAATTGCCATTTTACAAAGTTTTATTTATATTTTTTTAATTCATTATTTTTTAGTATAACTGCATATCAACTCCTTTTTACTTTCTTCTATCTTCAATAGAAGAAAGTATTGTAATCGAAATTTTTTTCGACTTCCGGTTTTCGACGGATTTACACGTTTTAGGGGTCAGAGATCCCAAAAAACATTTTTATAGAAAATGTCTGTCTGTCGCCATTGTACCATCAAAAAGAGTATGAAGTTATGCATAGAATTGAACCAAATTTTTATTTTAAGTTTTTGGCTATGGCAAGCAGGTCCTCCCTGAATTTGGTAAAAATTCGCCGGTAGGGGGCGCTGTAATAGCGATTTTGAATATTGTACCATCCAAAAGTGTATGAAGTTATGCGTAGAATTGAACCAAATTTTTATTTTAACTTTTTGGATATGGCAAGCAGGTCCTCCCTGAATTTGGAAAAAATTCGCCAGTAGGGGGCGCTGTAATAGCAATTTTGAATATTGTACCATCAAAATGTGTATGAAGTTATGCATAGAATTGAACCAAATTTTTTATATTTGTTTTTGGTGATGGCACGAAGGTCCCTCCTGAATTTGGAAAAATTCTGCCGGAAGGGGGCTCTATAATTGCGATCTCTGTGCCATTTTCATTATTGTGCCATCGAAAAGTGTATGAAGTTATGCATAGAATTGAACCAAATTTTTTGTGTATGTTTCTAGCTATGACAAACAAGTCCTCCTTGAATTTGAAATAAATCTGCTGGAAGGGGGCGCTGTAATAGCGATGTTTGAGCCATTTTCTTTATTGTACTATTGAAAAGTGTATAAAATTATGCATACAATAGAACCAAAAGTTTTGTGCATGTTTTTGGCTTTGGCCAACAGGTCCTCCTTGAATTTGGAAATATTGCGCGGTAAAGGGCTCTGTGATAGCGATTTTTGTATACTTTTCTTGATTTTTCGCAGTTCTATTGTGCAGTGGCGGGAATTCGCTTCCTGCTAATCCATCTATTCGCAAACAGCTGATAACAACAGAATAAGGAAAAACTAATAATTTTAACAAATATCATGATATAGATTAACTCATTTTTAGTCCGTTTAATTGATTGAAGTAGAAATTTAAGATGAAAATCAAAGTTGGTAAAGTATTGAACCAATAATATTGAAGTATTAACATGTGTAACTAGGTTTTGAAATATTAAGATTTATAAGATAGAAGAAAGTTTTGGGATTGGCACATCCAACTAGTTTTTTTCTGATAGGTGATTTCAGGATTTTTGACTAATCTTCCGTAATTGGCTACCCCCTCCCCCAATTTGCATATAAATTAAGTTGTTGGATACAATTTTCATGTCTGAAGAGAATTCTTCGTGATGAATCCTATTACAAAAGATGAGCCGATTTCATAATTAGCGATTACTTTATAATTTCTGGTGTTTCACTTAACCAATTTTCACAGGGGCACACCCTATGCAGTTATGAACAATCTGGACACAAATTGAGAAACTTCGGCTGTTATTGGTGGGTTCGTATATTTATAATTACGATTTTTGGTGATAAAATTTGTTTTTTTGTTTTCACTTATGTGGGAGCAAATGTTGCCAGTAATAAATTTTTTCATCTTGGCGTCGACATATCTCAATATCCTTGGTTAAAATTTTTAAACTTCTGAACCAGTTAGAAAAATATGCAATCTCCCCTCCCCCTTATTTTTCTTTCCTTTTTTTTTTTTTTTTTTTTTTTTTTTTTTTTTAGTTTTATGTTAGTATTAACCATCTCAGGGATTCCGAATTAAAGATGATTTTTACTGACATTTATGTAATTATGTATTAATATTATTTGCAGAATTCTTGCGATTTTGAAAAAAAAAAAGGGCTTGTTGAAATAAAGCTTAGATATATGTTTATTAATATATGACTTCTTATTTTTCAGCTTTCAGCGAAATCTTCCATTTTCATTGCATAGTTGTTCATAGCATTTGGGGCTAATCTTCCGTAATCGGATATCTTACCAATTGATGCATTAAATAAAATGTTGAAAGCATTGTTTTTGTTTGAAGCGAAACCTTCATGATGAATTCCATTACAGAAAATCATATAATCATCTACTGCATATATAAAACGCAACTTTGCATTTCAACAAGAAGGTTTATACTATTTTGGTCAAAAATACAATGTTAGTTTTTGGGGAGTAGGTGTATAACACATTGCTCTAGGTCACTTAGTTATAGAGCTATGGGGAAATTTCTAAATTTTGGGAACCTAATTATTAAAGATTACCTTTTTTAAGAATTTGTGCTGAACAAAATTTGATGTAAGCAGCACTGTTAAATTATTTTATAGGGATGACGCTATCATTCATCAACCCAATGGAAATTCTGATTATGAAAAAGATGAATATTTCTCCTGTTAATCAAATGAAAGAAGTATAAAGAAAACTTCTCATACAATCATTGTAAAATAAATTAAAACAAGTTTTTTTTTTTTTTTTTTTTTTTTTTTTTTTTTGAGAGAGAGAGAGAGCTTTTTGTGACGTATTTAAAAAGAATTCTGTATTTTAATTGATGATAGAAGCTACAGTCTTATTTACTGCTATTACAATTTTAACTGAATTTACTCTGCTAGAAACTAAATGTGAAAAACCATGGTAGACTTGTATTTGACGAAATATAACAAAACGTATAGTGAGATAGCATTTTAAGGGTCGATTTTTTATAATGGGCGATTTAGCGTCGTCGGCATATTTTTCGTGTTTTATTTATCTTTAAAGATTTAAAAATGCCTCTAAAAATTAAAATTTAGCAGGTTGTTTAAATTTTTGAAACAAAAAATCTGAAAACTAACAATTTTAGTATAGTTTTTAAACGTAGAAGTGATAAATTGTCAATCGGATGACGTGTCGCCGTACGGAAAAGTGATTTTTATACAGCTGTATTAAATATTACCACAGTGTTTACGTTTTCAAAATCCTAAAATATTATTTCTATCAACTCTTTTAAACCCACCTTTTATGTTCTTTACAATTGTTTAACACTCCTTTTTTTTTAAATGTACGATTTCAACACGTCGCCAAATTTTCTGTCAATAGGATGACACTTGATTCCGATTCCTACATTAAACAAAATATGGCGCCATCAGCACTTTAGCATTCACTTTACCATCAATCCTTATTATTTTTTACCCGTATATGTGAAAATAATTTCAGTGTTTTGTTTATTTTACTTCAAAGTGAGATAAAGTAAATTATATCGTATTCTTTCAACCTACTACTGTCAATAGGATGACGGCTTTAAAATATTTACGGTGTGTTTTGGTAAGTAATTTAACTATTTAGTTGTTTAAGCCTGCTGACTTCTAAGAATATTTCTTTTTAAAATCTTCCTCAATACACTACTCGGAACGTAAAGGCTCTATGTTTACAATTTGTCAACCGGACGACGCTCAACGGGATGACGCGATGTCCGCTGATGCAGTGTCACCCGAATGACTACCTGTCATTCGATTGACAGAAAATACAGTTCGGAGTTCGTTATTTATCTGCTTCTTTTTTTTTTTTTTTTTTTTTTTTTTGGTATAGTAGAACACTCTTTTTCCATGTTTCTTTTTCTGGATATTGTGATATTAATCAGTCGTCTGCGTACTAACTGTAAACAACTGATCATAGAATTTTAGAATAGAAATTGGCGCCTTTATTGCCTTTACTTGAAGTTTGTTGATACTAGTGTGAAATTTTTTGTTGCTGCTTAGAAACGTTATTCCGTTAACCATATTAAAATGGAAAATGTTCAAGAAGAAAATAATATTCAGATTTTCAATTCTATAGAAGTGTTAATACAAGTATGTGTGCCTAGTTCATCTAAAGTATAAAAAAGAAGAAAAAATCGTAAAAGAGTTTCTGAAGTAAAGATTAAGTCAACTGAGTATAAAAGTACAGGGAGAAGGCAAATGCAAGAAATAAGAAATATTTAGCAAAATTAAATGAAGCACAGAGAGAAGAAAGAAATAGGAAGAAAAGAGAAGTTTCCCAAAGAAAAAAAGATTTAAATTTAATTAAAGTAATTACTGATCTAACACTAAGAGAGCAAAGAAATAAGAGAAAGTACTGGAGGAAAGCATCAGGAAAATGCAGAAAAAGAAAGGAACAATTGGAAAATGTAGCCAAGAGTCAAATGGATTCTGAACCAGAAGCACATGTTGCACTTTCACATACGCCTCTTATTTCTTAAAGTGTGCGTGGACAGAAAGTTCGAACACCAAACCGTGATCGGATGTTAAGGCTAATGTCAGACGAACGTCTATTTGCACACTTTTCGCTTCTACATGAAAAGGAAACACACGCTAGCGAAGGTGTAGGGAGGCAGTAAGAAGGAAAATAGACGTTCGTCTGACATTAGCCTAAGAGAGATAAAAAAGATAAATAGATCAATTGCTATATTGCAACGCAAGGTGTAAACGCTACAAAAATCTCTGCAGCGCATCTAGTAAGAATTCAGCAGCTTTACCTGATAAAAAAATTCAAAATTCTGACTCGGGGACACGCTGTACCGAAAACAGTTCGCAAACAACATTTATATGGATTAAGTTGGCATTCTCAATTAAAATCCAATGCTGAAATCTTGCCTGCACGTTATTGTGTGAGCCAATTTTTTATAAATGCATTAGTGGAAGTACATTAAAAAATATAAAGTGCAACACCTTGCACAAGATATCCTGAACCAAAACAAAATAAGAAGTTTTCCGAGATTTAAATGTTGCCCAAGATGAAAGTATATTTGAAAATTCTTCAATGGGATGGAATTCTTCAATGGGGTGACACCGTAATAATTGCTAAATTTATAAATTAAACAATACATTTTTTAAAAATTTGTGTTAAAAACTAATCAATATGTACTGTTTAAGGAGATGGGTATATTTAAAGCTTTCTCTTCAGTATGTTTTTTCTTTAATTGAAACTTTTATATGTGGAATCACAAAATATTTCTTTTTTGCATGATTTTGTAACCTTTTTTTATGAAAAAATATATTTATGTAGATTGTTTTAAGACTTTTTTATTAATAAACTATTCAGCCCCTTTTATATATTTAAAAAAATGTATCATTTTTCATCTAATACTTTTGTAAACAACTGTTTTAAAAACGTCACCCAATTGACATTCTTTCCTGTTTGTCTCTCAAAATGCTCTAAATAGACAAACTTCTTTAGAAAATGTAGCTCAAATATTCATACCACATAATTTGTCATCATAGGTGATACTAAAAATAATTTTGAATATGCTCTAAATTAATTTTTAATTTTTGAAATTTTCAATATCCGTTTTGGCCCATTATAAAAAATCCACCCTTAAGTACTAGGGCCACACATGGCATAAAGCCGAGAAGCCCGGAATTCGAGAACTAACAAATGAGAATGAATCATTTGAACATTAGTACTTCAATGCTATGGACAATCTCTGCAATCATTGTAATGTGCTCCATTTCAGTAGTGTAGCAACTAAAAAACATTTTGATTCTTGTTGCCATAACGGCTTCCTTTTCCTACTAAATATTAGTGTAATTGATCAACTAAAATAGTTGGTGCTTAATAACTCAAATTTTATCCAACACATTAGAAAAGTTAATACCTCAATGGTGTTGACATCGCTTCCCGTAATCAGGAAATATATTGCATGTACTTAATTAATAAAACATTGTATTTATTACCATAAAAAAACACAGGATGCATTTTGGAGTGGAAATTTTAACAGCCCGTTATCAGCCAAAGTAAACATGTGTCCGTAAGGTCACAAATGAACAGCCAGTCTTATCGCCAATTTTTGGTGCTGTTTTCATCTGTATTACAGGTAGGAATCCGTATTGCCTTGTACTATTGTACTTTTATATGTGGAATCACAAAATATTTCTTTTTTGCATGATTTTGTAACCTTTTTTTATGAAAAAATATATTTATGTAGATTGTTTTAAGACTTTTTTATTAATAAACTATTCAGCCCCTTTTATATATTTAAAAAAATGTATCATTTTTCATCTAATACTTTTGTAAACAACTGTTTTAAAAACGTCACCCAATTGACATTCTTTCCTGTTTGTCTCTCAAAATGCTCTAAATAGACAAACTTCTTTAGAAAATGTAGCTCAAATATTCATACCACATAATTTGTCATCATAGGTGATACTAAAAATAATTTTGAATATGCTCTAAATTAATTTTTAATTTTTGAAATTTTCAATATCCGTTTTGGCCCATTATAAAAAATCCACCCTTAAGTACTAGGGCCACACATGGCATAAAGCCGAGAAGCCCGGAATTCGAGAACTAACAAATGAGAATGAATCATTTGAACATTAGTACTTCAATGCTATGGACAATCTCTGCAATCATTGTAATGTGCTCCATTTCAGTAGTGTAGCAACTAAAAAACATTTTGATTCTTGTTGCCATAACGGCTTCCTTTTCCTACTAAATATTAGTGTAATTGATCAACTAAAATAGTTGGTGCTTAATAACTCAAATTTTATCCAACACATTAGAAAAGTTAATACCTCAATGGTGTTGACATCGCTTCCCGTAATCAGGAAATATATTGCATGTACTTAATTAATAAAACATTGTATTTATTACCATAAAAAAACACAGGATGCGTTTTGGAGTGGAAATTTTAACAGCCCGTTATCAGCCAAAGTAAACATGTGTCCGTAAGGTCACAAATGAACAGCCAGTCTTATCGCCAATTTTTGGTGCTGTTTTCATCTGTATTACAGGTAGGAATCCGTATTACCTTAAAATATATCATATTCACTGATATATTTCGTTTCATTCAAGGTTCATTTGGAAAAATAGGACCAGTGTAGCGGGCTTAGCCTGCTAGTCTATGCATAAATTAATTAACGCTCTTGCTTGTCTGTAATGTTTTAAAAATATCATCTGGATTTTCTGGTGATTCATCCTCAATTACATCAAATAAATCCTATTTTATAAGAATCATTTGCATTTTAAATTTTCATATGGAAAAATTATCCATACTCAGTTTAGTAATATTATTATCTTTCAAGGATGCCATTTTTTACAGTTAATAAAATTTCATTTTATTATTAGTTTACTACAGCTAATAAATATTATTTAAAGTTTTATTTTATCTAAAAACAATTCAATCAGTATTCATAATATATAAGGGCTTCAGTCTTGTGATCAGTAATTGATAATCTTTCACTCATTATAAACAGTAACAAAATAAGTTAGGCTTACCTTATATTCTAGTTGTTAAAATAAACAAAGATCTTTCTTACTTTTCTCAGCAGTACAGGTTAACTTGTAGTAGTTAAAAACTTGACCACTGAATAAAAAGGCCAGCTTCACATTTTACATAATATTTATATTAAGGACTTGACATGAATATTTATACATCGAAGAAGGCAAAACATATATTAACAGCAGACATCACTTTTACATAACAATCAACAGAACAACTTCAAAGAACATCTTAGAATGTATATATCAACAAAACCTATTTCCATGGAAACATATTAGCCATCTAGCAGCAGAAAAGGAAAGAGATATGCGAATTGCTAGATTACAGAATAAAATAAAAGAGGTATTTACAACAGAATCTACAGGATATCTTGCAAATGTGATAAAAAGTACATTCGTCAAACGAAGCAACCTTTTAAGGTCCGCTTGGGAGAGCATAAAAATAATGTTCAAAATTGTGAATCAAACGCTCCACTACTGTTCACCACTGTTGGTCTAATAATCACAATTTTTAATTTTTCGAAGGTTCAATAATTCAGAAATGCTCATCAATTTCCAATCTAGATTTTTGGGAAGCTTATCATATATGGAAGAATTCTAACAGCTTGGTTAATGATATGTCCAGTACGCCCAATTCTTCAAAAGTTTGGCTTCCGTTTTTTTAATTCAATCTCTTCCCTTCCCCCACTTTTTTCTCCTTCTACTTGGGCTCTTCAAGAATGGCTGAGCACTTTTCATTGGTCTCTTCGAGTGTGTGGGAACAACTGACTCTGCAAATTGTTTTTGAACCCTTTCTGCTATTACATCTCTGACCATGAGCTGGAAAATGTACCTCTCTAGCTCTTATATTTCTATGTTTTAAGCTTTAATTTTTAAATTTTGCACTGATAAAGGAGCTTTAAAAGCTCTGAAACAGCTGACCTTTTTTATACACATTTTTACAAATGTGCTATTTAATGCTGTCCATTCTTATTTAATATATCAGCACAAAGTTCAATCCTCCCATTGTAAGTAGCTCACTTTACTTTTATCTTGTGAGTAGTTGGCTAGGATGAGGCATGCAATGTTTTTTCTTCCCGGAAATAAGATGAAGTTGGACATCATGGCTTTTGTTGTTAAAGTAATTGGTGAAATATATTTTCTGAGCTGATGTTACACTACGGATAAGGTAACAAAACAAGTAATCATTTATTTTATTGCTTTACACATTGTGTTGAGTATCATCGCAGGTGAAAGAGATATTGTTTCTTTTACAAATTTATGTTACTTTGAAAGAATAAAAGTTTATTTATTGTTTTTAAACATTTTTCTGTCAAGTTATTCAAAAGTGAAAACACACATACAGTTCAATGTATGAAAGGGGAAATGTGATTTATTTAAAGAAATTGTGTTTATTTAATGAAGCCATTAAATTTTACTACTTTGAAATATAATCAGAGCAGTCAAAACATGCTCGGATATAAACTTCTTACTGTGCTTAAATAAATAAATGACTCTATTGAATTAAAAGTTATTTTTCAAGAACAGTTTGCTTTTTAGAAAATGACACAATTCCACCAGCAAGACTTTTGGATTCTGAAATTAGCATTTTCCCACTGCCATGTAATTTTTTAACATCAGTGTATTAGCTGCATACCTGCAGTTAATCATGAAAGATTTCATCTTTTATGCCAGATTTTTTTCATTTTGATTATTTCAGTATCTAAGCACATAGTTTGATTACATGTCTGTTACATTCACATTTGATTTATTTATTTATATACTTGTGAAGCTTCAATTCAGTTTGGTAATTGAGTTGTGGAATATTACACAGGAACAAACAAATGCTGAATTATTTACATTGTTTTAAGTGCAAATGGATTCACCTTCCATAATTGGGTTCCACATTCATATTTAACATAACAACATAGATTTTAAGATAAAAACATACTTAAAGTTATTTTAAAAATCCATAAAAAATCAGCAAATTGAGATGATGTTTTCAAAGAAATTACATTTAAAAATACATTTTTTTTTCGCTATCTAACGATGTAAAAATCAAAATTGTACGATGTTTGGAAGTAAAAAAAATTGGGATAAAAAGAAATTCATTGTTCAGGTGATTGCCACCATTGATATGATGTCAGCACTATTTATGAACATGTTTTTGCCAGTGCTGCAGTTGCATAAAAAACAGAGGAGATATAGACAGAGATTATATACTATAGTTTTATTTGAGAAAGAGAGCGCATACAGTTTATTTTTTTATTTTTTTTTTTTTTAAGTTCAGAAGTATACAGCATATATCATTGTATGTCCTGCACTACACTTACACGTTTTTGCTTTATGACATAGATTCATGATAAACTGTAACAGGAAAGTTATTAACAAACAATTGAATATCTATAATCCTGATTATATATTTTTTCTTTTTGCAATTTTAAAAGTGTGAGTATTTTTTGCTGAAATAAAACTTTTTGAAAATTTTTTTGAAATATCTTCTATGGTATATATTGAATATATACAATTTCAATAATTAGATTAATATATTTCTGTTATTGTCTTAAAATGGTATTAAGTAGACTATAAGTACTTTGGATTTGTGTGTTATGTAACATCTTTGTGTATGTTGTTCAAAGTAAATTTTGGAGATTTAGTAGGTTTCAACTGTAGTTTCTATTTTATATCTTCTAATTTAACCTTTCAATTATAATTTACATTAATATCATTTTTTTATGTGCATATACAGTTCTGACATAATTAGACTCTGACTGTTTTTTGAGAAGTCAGGGGCCAAATGCCCTACATTCCCGACCATAATAGAATGGAAGCACTAACAGGAATTCGAAACATGGCAGTACCGGAAGATAATTTAAAATTAATGGGGGGCGGATGAAACAAAAACGATATTCTTGAGCTCATGTAGAAAAACAAAAAATAAAATTAAAAACATTAAGTAACTTAAATTTAAAAATAAGAAATTAAATAGTTAAATGGGTAGAACAAGCAGCCGGCTAGCACCTCCTGTGTCAGGTCAATACAGTGCTTAAGAGCACCAACGCGGAACCTGACAGCCGTAGCTTCACCCGATATGCGCAGACTTTGGCTTTGAAAAAAGCCCTTTGCATACTAGAGTTCACCATGACTTACGATAAGTGCTCAGAACAACAGATGAGGGAGGAATGCGCCCGCAGGACGAAAATGGGTGTACATATATAGATGCTGGGAGAAAGGGGCAGAGCTTAGGATGCATTCTGAAATTTGATTGGCTGACAGAAGATTGAAGTTGGGTCCTTGGGAAAAACTCAAAGATTACAGTACAAAATTATGATTTAAAAATTAAAAATAAATAAGAAAATTTTAAAGATATGCAAAGCATTTAAAATCATACCTGATTTAAGTCTTTTTCTATTATGGATGTCAAAGATATCATACGCTGGATGTGTGTTTAAAGCACTGTTTTCTGAATTTTCCAAAGAGAGGTGAAAGTTAGTATTAAAGTCTTGAATGTAAGTATTTAATATAGGATAATTAATTTCTTTAAAAAAGGTGAAAATTTCTAATATAGTAAGGCACATCAAAAATAAGTCTAACTGTAGAATGTTGAGATTGTATTAGTAATTTGATGTGGGAATAAGCAGCGTAACTCCAAATTTGACATCCATAAGTTAAGATAGGTCGTAAAAAGTAGTTGTAAAGGAGCAATTTATTTTTTATTGACATATCATTGTTTCGAGCTAATAAGGGGAAGATAGTTAAATTTTACAGCAAATAAAAAGAAACCCATTGCTCAGGTCATTGCCACCATCGATACGAAATCATCACTATTCCTGGACATGCTTTTGCCAGTGCTGCAGTTGTAAAAAAACAGAGGAGCTAAACCCTGCTATAGGCAGAGGCTATATATGCTATAGTTTTATTTCAGAAAAGTATCTTCTATGGTATATATTGAATATTTACAATTTTAATAATTTAATTAATGTAATTCTGTTATTATCTTAAAATGGTAATAAGTAGAATATAAGTAGTTTAGATTTAAGTGTTATATAAGATCTCTGTGTGTGTTGTTCAAAGTAAATTATGGAGATTTATTAGATTTCCACTGTTATTTCTATCTAATATCTCCTAATTTCGATTGCAATTTACATGAATATCAATATTTTATGTACATACAAAGTTTTTAAATAATGAAATTTTACAACATATAAAATTTAATGTATATTGCGTTTTTGTCTGATTGTGCATGGTATATGGGAGGGGAGGAGAGAGAGAAGCATGTTCAAAATATTTTTTTGTCTTGACCACTTCTCATGACTTGCACTCATGGATCATACAAAGAAATGAAATGGAAAGAAAACATCATCAGCCGAGCTGCACATCACATGCTTCAACATCACATGCTGATTGACAAGCAGTGTGTTAGTAGTTTGCATTGTTGCCAGTTGGGTGGGGGTGTTTTTTGTAATTCAGAATGATTGCTGTCCCCTTTTTAAAATTCAGGCAAAGTTCTTTAATCTGCACAAGTTGGGGCCAAAGGTTGTGCAGATTATAGAATATTGCGGATTATAGAGTACTGTGTGGATTATGAATCTTTTTTTTTTTTTTTTTAGAGAACATTTTAATACCAACAGTGCAGTCAGTGTATGAAATCTAATGATTTGATATGCTATCTCATAAGATGCAAATTTCTGAAGTTCTTTCATTAAAGAAATTACATATTTAAAGATTAGTAAATATATTGTTAATTTAATATACAGTAGACTCCCTCAAATCTGCATAGCTTGGGACCAGAAGTTGTGCAGATTTTAGAATTTTGCAGATTTCTGGTCATTGCTTTGTTTACATTCTTAAAACAGTAATTTGAATGCAATAATGCAATCAAAATTATAATGAATGTGTGCAATATAGTAAAATATCAAAATAATTAAGTAAAGTAATAAACTAAAATGATAAAAAGTAAGTTAATTTTGAAAATTATTAAAAGTAAAGGTCAAAATAATTAATAATATATAGTTAAACATGCATAATAAAGATGAGATACATTTTCCCTGAATTATTCAATGAAACTATCCTGATGAAGGTCCCTATTAATTCACCTCAAAATCAAAAAGTAAGGAAGTTTTATTTCAGGTTTAGCTAGTCTTAAAAACCAAAAAAGCTTGATTAATACATAAATGTATTTGGTAAAAAGATTGTGATTACCCGTGATATCAGCATATCTTGATTTTTTTCAGAAATAAATTTATACTTCCTTCATGAAAAACCCCAACTTTAGTCATATTAATGAGAATTACATATTAAAATACTTACGAAATGATATCAAACTAAAAATTTTCTTTAATTTTCCTCCTACATTTGAACTTCGTTGTTGAACTTTTCATTGTTTACATTTGTGATGATGTGTGGCTTTTAGGGTTGCGGATTTCAGTGAGTCTACTATACTAATATGAAAATTAAGTTTCTTTTTTCGTTATCAGTTGCCGAAATTTGCGCTTTTTTTTGTGTGATCATTTGTCAAGTTTCGCAATATTTTTTAGCGACAGATTGGCAAAATTCTACATATGATTCAGCAGTTTTTTGACAAAATTAGCTATGTATTTCTACGATCTTTTGATGAAATTTATAATATTTTTTCTTGGTTGTTTCACGAAGTTTGTGGAGTTTTTTTTCAGCGATCGTTTCATAAAATTCACGATTTTTTTTCTCAGATTGTTTCACGAAATTCGCGATCAACTGCCGAAATACGTGATCAGATAGCCAAAATTCGCTATATATTTCTGCAATCTTTTGATGAAATTTGCAACATTTTCTCGATTGTTTTCCAAAAGTCGCATTTTTCTTCAGCAATCGTTTGACGAAATTTACGTTTTTCCCTGTGAACAATTGACAAAGTTTGTGATTTTTTCCGCTACCATTTGTCGAAGATTGCTTTTTTTTAGTTTTCTTCCACAGTCAAATAACAAAATTCGCAATTTTTTACTGCGACCATTTGTCGAAATTTGTAATATTTTTCAGCGATAGATAGGCAAAATTCATGATATTTACTTGTTAGGAAATGCGTATTACAGAAAATTGTGATAAAGGGTGCGTGGATTATCGATCCTTGACTGCAGTAATATTTGTCTTATTTAACGATATATTAAGTAAGGTGATTATACATTTTTAAAAAAAAGGAGGCAGCAATAAAACAATCTGAACCCAGTAGCAGAAACAGTGCAGCACAGCAGCGGGCACTGCAGATTATTTTAAACCTTGCAGATTAATCCACCAACTTAAAAAGAAATGATGGGCTTAAAAAATAGCTGAAATTTGCTTTAAGTCTCTAGATTTATGGTATTTGTTGTATCCTTATATTTTATTTTATTTATAAATGGAAATTTTGCTTACTTTAAGTGTTTTTGTTATTTCTTATGATAATAGACTTATTGGGTCACAGATAAATTTTAGTTTGCTGCAGACTGATGCAGAAAATTCTGCTTCTGGGAATCTGAATAAAAAGAACCTGTCCAACAGGCAACACTAGTAGATTAGCCATCCTAGAGTCAGAGTCGAAGTCGATCAATTTTTCTACAGACTCCAAGGTCCTGGTGAACAGGCTGTCCAAAATATAATTAATGACTCATAAAAAAAAAAAAAAATGAATTTCAAATACTCCAGATCTAAAGAGTTTGAAATAATAAGAAATGGAGTAATTTATGAAAACTCCTTATTATAGATTAGTGAATCAAAAATGTGATCATACTTCTCTGGGTGAATGGCAGAAAGAACAAATATTAAAATGATGTAATCTAAACTATCTTCTTTAAAAGGGACATCCCATGATTCTGCAGCAAGATCACATACAAATGGAAAACAACGTTTGGTGTCAAAATCGGGATGTTCCTGGAAAAGACAAAAGAAAAAAAAAACTATTAGCATTTACATTTATCATATGTATTATAAAACAATAGGCCCTGAAAGTGTTTGTATGTCCAGGCTAATTGTAAAAACTATTGGATGGACTTATTTACAGTCGGACCTCTATTTAACGAACCTCTATTTTGCGAACTTTTACTTGGAACCAAGAACATTTTGCAAATTTCTTCGTAAAATAACCTCCAAATAGCGAAGTGCATTCTCTATATAACGAACTTTTTCTTGGGATCTAATTTTTTTCTCTTGTTATTTCACAAAATATTACTGGATATTTCAAATTTATTCTTTCTTTTAACACATTTTATGATGATCAATGACCAAGACCAGGTCTTACCAGGCACCTAACTCACCGAGAGCAATAAAATTGCTGTGATTCTTTGCTTTTTATCCAAGAAGTGCAAACTTTCAATATCCTCTTTTAACACCCTTTGGAGCTGCCCCGTGTCTTTAAACTAGTCTCCCGTTTTCTAGATTGTTGATCATGATCAGTCGTGTTGGTAATTTCGGTTCTTGTAGCTCGATGTCAAAGCGAAAATGCTTGAGCATCAAAGAAAAAATAATATTCTTGATGAGGTGGATAAAGGCGTGAAGAAAAAAAAATACTGCTTTAAAATTTGGTATTCCTCCAAACAGCTTATCAACCATAATAAAAAATCGTGATTTTAATGTAATCTTTTTTTTTTTTTTTTTTTTTTTTAACTAAAAATACAATGTATTTCCAGACAATGTTTTGTTTCATTCTTATTTCCCTTGCAGATTTCTTTTTCATGGGTAAAATAAATAAAACAAATAGATATAATTTAAAAAAAGGTGTGATTAATTACTTTTTTAATTACATTTAGTGTTTATAGACATGTTTTATGTAGTTTAAAGTATTTTAAAAGGTGACTCTCTATTTAACGAATTTTCCATATAACGAACTTTTTTTCGGGATTTAGCGATTTTGTTAAATAGAGGTCCGACTGTATTTACTTTTTTGGTTTACACCATTGGATAGGAAATTTTCACGTTCTTGTTTGTGTGTACTTAATTCCCATATAACCACGACTTTGATAATAAAATTTGGTATTTTTCACTTTTTTCGGGCGCAATGGTTCCCACTGGTCATTTTTTTTTTTTTTTTTCATCTTGGTGATAGTCTATTTTTGCTGGTTAACCCTTTATTTATGGATTTATTTATCAAGAAATTGCTTCACTTCAATAATTATCTTCTTTAATATCTAAAGGTATATTGAAATATTTAAATAATAATAATGTGAAATTTAGATATGTTTTTTTCATTAAAACGGATTAAATAAATCAGTAGTTATAACTTTTCTTTGTAAAATATTTACAAAAATAATCAGATTAATTAACCAAAAATACTCTTATGGAAATATCATTATTCTTATAAAAGAAATGTATTTAAATGTATTATGATCCTCTCTGTAAATGGAAAAACTTGTATAGTTGAAAATGTTTATTTATTTTTCTTTTTTTAAGAAAAGCTATACCTATGTAAATGATTAAGAAAATTACCACTGTTTGAATATATTTAGCTTCGACTGTTTCTCTATGCTTTTTAAATTTGATTGAGCAGAGTATTTTGTATGGAAAGAAAATAAACTTTTATTAATAGACAGAGTAAATAAATTTTATTTTACATTTTCTTCAATGGGTACTTAAAAGTACTGTCAGTACATAGAGGTTTAAAAAACTGAAATGGTTATAACAGTTAGAAAAGAATACAAACACTTCAGAAAATAAAATTTAAAAAAAAAAACTGTTAGGGGAAACTTATTAGGGGAATTGTTAGTTTTGGATTGTTAATTTTTTTTTTTTTTTTTTACGTTACTTATGGGTGCATAAATGCAGTCTATATATACTTAATGAAGTATTACACAATATTTATTATTATTATTCTGAAGTATTAATTATAAAAGGTAGAAAAATATGAATATTCAAAACTTTCAATTTGGATCAAGTATCCCAATGTATAGGGATGCTTGACCCACCCATTAGGGATACTTGACCCAAGTCATAGATTTGGGAGTATGATTAAAAATAATAAACAAAACACTTTTACATAAGAACAAAATTAATATTAAGGTTAATAATTTTTTATTTTTGTCAAATAAAAGTAATACTTTCTCCAAATGTAAAGTCATATTTAACCCTTACCGGCATGGTGTCCTTAAAGAAGGACACCTAATTTTAATTTCAAAACTGACAAACGGCACCAAGAGTATTTAACTAAAATTTTCCTATTATAATGTACATGAAAATAAGCAAGTTCATATTTTCTAATAAATTCGTTTATAAATTGCAGTGTCAGTTCATTATTTTATCAGTTTATAAACAGAATTACTCCGCGACGGTTAAACACAAAACTTGTAATTCTATCATTTACGTCGAAAACTCAGATGGATGAAGAATAGCTTTTATTAGGTCAGGATCAACTTATGATATATCACTCATTTCAAGCCATTTAAATAGCGTACCATCCATTCTTCTTGCAAACTGCCTGTAACTACTTCTTGTAAGCCTGTCAGAATTGATTTCAAGAACATTTCCAACAAATCTTCTTGTATTCTGTTTCCCGCAATATTTGACAAGAACTCAGTCATTTACTTATAATATTTATATTATTTACTTATAATACTTATATTTATATGTTTATAATATTTAATATTATAATGTTTTTAATTCATAAATAAACCATGCTAAATGCATTTGAATAGTACTAATCCCAATCTTGGGTCAAGTATCCCTAGGTGACTTGGGTCAAATATAATTAGTTGCACATTTACTGCATAACCCTAAAATGCAGCCATTTTCTAATGAGAAGATTAATATTATTATACATGTTACTGTAGCTAGAAACATATACAAAACAAATGACCAATTAAAAAAGTCTTACCTTTAAATAGAAAAAAATATTTCATCAGAGTTTACAGAACAAAAAAATTACTTTTGGAGTATGAAAATGTATTTTGTCTGATAGTTTAAAAACTTACTGAATGATTCAGTAATTATTTTCAACATGCAGTCAGCTAACTGAAAGAAAGAAAGTGTTGCCACTTCCAACTTCCAACTTACAAAACTTTCCCAATTCTGAGAAAAAGGCCTTGGGTCAAGTATCCCAAGTTCCCCCTACTGATTTTACTTAAAAAAAAAAAAAAAAAAAAACGAAAAACTGTTACAATGAGAGATAATATTATAAAATGAAAATATTAAATTAAACAAAAACATAATTTGCAGAGCAAATAAAACAAAAACCCATAAAAACAATTTATTTCCTACTTTGTTTAAGCCCAAGCGAGGAAAGCTTTAAGATAGTTCATTCAGTTGGTTCTATGTTTTAATGTTAAATTTTTGTAACAAATATGATTAAACTAATGGAACTTTAAAAAATAAAATTGAAACAATGTGATATTTAAATTACCCTAAAAACATAGAATTGATTCAAATGAAATAGAAATAAATAATTAGACTTTTTTAAAGGTTTGTATTTTACATGTACCTCACCATTTTGTATACACCTATCATAAACATAGTACAAAATCTGCGATAACAATGCTTTAAATGTGATATCCTCCCTCAAATACATTTGATTTTGCGAATTTCTTCGTAAAATAACCTCCAAATAGCGAAGTGCATTCTCTATTTAACAAACTTTTTCGTAGGATCTAAATTTTTTTTCTCCCTATTTCTCAAAATATTACTGGGCATTTTAAACTTATTCTTTCTTTTAACACATTTTATGATGATCAATGACCAGGAACCGATCTTACCAGACACTAATAACTTTGATACTAACACAATGAAAAAGGTTTAATTGTTATCTACAAGAAAATTGATTGTACTCGAATGATTGTACTTTGAAAGGAAATCAGCATATAGAAGTCGGTGATGTCCTTGTAGCTATGTATTATGTAGCAATATTTGTTTAAAACAATGCACAGTTTACATAAATTCAAATAATAAAGATAGAAACACCTAACTTGTTCCGCTCTTTTGGAAATTTAGTAACTTTTTTCTTTAGTAACTGGACTACCAAACTCCATTTTTGCATTTAAAAGAAGCAAAAATATTTACTTTAGTTTGGTTTCTTCTAAGAAACAACATCACATTTTCAATGTAGTTAGGATATTTCTTGTATGTTTCCTGTGATTTGTATGAATTCAACTGAAAGAGATTAACAATTAGATTTATGTACAGTCGGACCTCTATTTAACGAACCTCTATTTTGCGAATTTCTCTATTTTGCAAACTTTTCCCTGGAACCAAGAACATTTTGCGAATTTCTTCGTAAAATAACCTCCAAATAGCGAAGTGCATTCTCTATTTAATGAACTTTTTCGTGGGATCTAAATTTTTTTTCTCCCTATTTCTCAAAATATTACTGGGCATTTTAAACTTATTCTTTCTTTTAACACATTTTATGATGATCAATGACCAGGAACCGATCTTACCAGACACCTAACTCACCAAGAACAGTATGAACAGTAACACCTAACTCACCAGTGTGATTCTTTGCTTTTCATCCAAGAAGTGCAAACTTTCAATATCCCCCTTTAATCCTCAATGGCACCGTGTTCCTAAACTAGAGTCTCTCGTTTTCTAGATTGTTGATCAGTCGTGCTGGTAATTTCGGTTCTTGTAGCTCGAAAATGTCAGAGCGAAAGTGCCGGAGCATCAAAGAAAAAAAGATTCTTGATGGGGTGGATAAAGGCGTGAAGAAAAAGAATATTACTTTAAAATTTGGTGTTCTTCCAAACAGCTTATCAACCATATTAAAAAACTTTGATTTTTATGTAAAATTATTTTTTTAACTGAAAATACAATTTATTTCCAGACAATGTTTTGTTTCATTCTTATTTCCCTTCCAGATTTCTTTTTGATGAGTAAAATAAATAAAACAAATAGATATATATTATAAAAAAAGTGTGATCAATTACTTTTTTAAATTATATTTAGTGTTTATGGACTTAAAATATATTTTATGTAGTTTAAAGTATTTTAAAAGGTGATTCTCTATTTAATGAATTTTACATATAACGAACTTTTTTTCGGAATTTAGCGACTTCGTTAAATAGAGGTTCGACTGTACTTTGTTTAACTTCAAATTTGTGCAAAAGCAGCATTTTTTAAAATCAATATAAAAAAAGGCAGTCATGCAAATAAATTTGGAATTATAAGATGAAAGGTAAAAAAAAAAATAAAAAAAAAAAAAAAAAAAAAAAAAAAACCAAGTACAATACTTCTACATCAAAATTCTTTCATTTCAATAAAAGAAAAAAAAAAGTAGCAAAGAAGCAAAATAAATGAAATTATTATAAATATTATATATGTTATTTAATGGATGAGGGTTTATCATAATAAATTTTGTATCTACAAACAATTTGAGATAGCACTATGAAGAAAACGAAAGTTGAATAATTTCCTTCAACACTTACAAAAATTTTGTTTATAAAATATATTAAAGAAAAAATTTTTTTAATTATTGTTAGTTTATTTATCATATGTAAAAAATTACATAATCCCCTTCCCTTTTTTTACCATTACTAAACACAATAATGATTTTATCTTACAATGATGCCCTTTTCTACTGAGCTAGTGTTAATGCCTTTTTTCTGCTTCAGGAATGCTCTTTTAGGGACTGTATCCAGCTCTTTTTCTTTTAAGAGTGAACACTACCTAGACAATTCCAATTTCCAAAACTGATTTCAACTACAATGAGCAAAAAAGTATTTGCACGCAGATGATTTTTTGCATAAGTAACCATAGAAAGCAAATTTGATACTATTCTCTTAATTATTCATTTATTTAAATAAGAAGAAAATAAAAATAACTATCCATTTTCCTTAAGCAGTAATATTACACATTTTAAAAAATAAATTAATATTTTCTCATACCTAAAAAGTATTTGCACAAGAAGCATTGACTGTTAAAAAAGGCATTAAATGTGAACATTATGCAAATGTTTAGCATATCAGTCCCACAGTACATTAGCCCCACACTTTAAAGTCACGTAATATATTAAATGGAGCAGGGATTCTGGGGAGTTTTTGTTCTAATGATGCCGAAAAGATGTGAACTGTCTGTTGCTACCCGTGAGAAGATTATATTTCTTCACAATTCTGGATTAAGTTACCGAGGAATAGGTAAAAAATTAAATCTAAACTTTTCTAGTATTCATTATGTAATAATATGTTAATAAATTTATGAAGAAAACAAAAACTGGTTCGACAATAAATAAGCTGCGAACTGGGCGTCCAAGAAAGCTAAATACCAGGCAAAGGAGAGCCATCATAAAAGAATCTTCAAAAAACCCTTTTCTAAGTGCTCGAGAATTGGCTGTTGATGTCGCTTCAACGTCGGGAACAATAGTTACACCACAATCAATTAGAAATATTTTTCATGATGCAAATATTCGAGGAAGAGCCCCTCGAAAAAAACCATTTATTAGTGAAACAAATACGGTGAAAAGACTTGAATTTGCAAAAGCTTATGTCAGCAAACCACTAGAGTTTCAGAAAACTGTTATTTTTTCCGATGAAAGTAAGTTCAATATTTTTGGCTCAGATGGTAAGGAAACTGTATGGCGAAAGCCAAATACTTCTCTTCAAAATAAAAACTTGAAACCAACTGTAAAACATGGTGGTGGTCATGTAATGATTTGGGGATGAATGTCTTTTAACGGAGTTGGCGAAATGACCTTTATTGAAGACAATATGAATGCTAAACAATGTATTAATATATTGCACGATCATTTATCTAATAGTGCTCTGAAATTAGGAATTCCTAATTCATATTATTTCCAACAGGATAACGATCCGAAACACACTGCATATATTATGAGGTTATGGTTGCTTTATAATGTAAAAAATCAATTGAAAACGCCATCACAATCACCAGACCTCAATCCGATAGAAAATTTATGGCATATTTTGGATGTGAAAATAAGGAAAAAGAAAATTTCTAACAAATCAGAACTCAAGCAAGCTCTTAGGGAAGAATGGCTACTAATCAGCAGTGAAACATGTCACAAATTAATAGAATCAATGCTCAGATGATTACAATCTGTAATTGAAGCAAAGGGCATGCATACTATGGAAGACTGTTTTTAACTTATAAATAATTCCTCTAGTTCTATTTTTATTGCTAGTGTGCAAAAATTTTTTTAGCAGTACAAATGCTACTTTTTTATGTTTTCATATTTTAAATATAATTATTAAGTCAGATATTAAATATGTTTATTTGTTTTGTAAAAGTTTTGGTTTTTTTAATTCTTAGTTGCTTTTTATTTATTTATACATATGCTACAACAAATTTACCTGGTGTGCAAATACTTTTTTTGCTCACTGTATCTGTATAACAGCATTTCAACTTTTAATACAGCAGTACTAGAATTTTTAACTAAGTTTAATAAATTTCTCTATATTAAATAAATACAAGAAAAATAGAAAATAAAGATATCTGTGAGTAGGTGGGGGATCTTGGTAGATATAAAACATTCACAAAAAAATATTAGAAACAAAATTGACAAGGAAACCAAATCTAAATTAGCCCTGGAAAAAGTCAATAGAGAAAAAATATATCATTTATTTATTATTTTTATTTTATTCTTATTCATTTTTTTTTTTTTGAACGCTACCATAAAAAAAATGAATCGTTAGTACAGAAGAATGTTCATGTGATATTTTCAAAAACTTATAAAACAATGGAAAAATATTAAATGCAAAATAACATAAATACTAGTCAATTGTTATTTATGTTATTATAATTTCTGTTAAATAAATATACAAAAAATCAGGAAAATTTTATTACCTTTATGATAGAAATAGCAACTTCTGAAAAATCACAGCAATAAACAAAAACATCAGAATCACTACAGGGAAGAAACATATACCATGTTAAATGAACAATCAATAAACTTTATTGTGACAGTTTAATCCACAGTAAAATTTACAACTAGCGAATAGGAAAATTTAATTAAAAAAAATAGAAATACATTAGTGTTGGCTGCAAATAAGTTAGAAATTAGCCATCCAAAAGTAGAGTTGTTTGGAGGGTTCATTCCTTTGGGGTAAAATTTGTATGAGGTAGAAACTCATTAAGATGGTGAAATATAAGGAACCGGGTAGAATATAGCACAACATCAACTTCCAATTCCAAATAGAAAAAGAAAAAAAGTGTGAGAGTGCAAACTTCCACTTTCACACATTCTTATACAATGGGGAGGGAATATAGAAAGAATTTTTATGAATGGAAGATGGCTGGACAGAGGTCTTTTGCTTTTGCAATTAAAAGTTTATTATTATATTGCCTTTTTCTATATAATTCATTAACATTTGGGGTGTTGTATCATCCTGAAGCTCGTAAAATTTTAATAATAAAATATTTTCACTAAATTTTACTAACTCTAGACATTTTCAGCATTTCTAAATCCAGAAATGCTATAGATATAATGTAAGATAAGCAGAAATACTTTCAACGGAAAATTTAATTTTTCAGTCTTTATCACAAAAGGAAAAAAAAAAAAAACAGCTAAATTATGCTATAGTAAACAACATTCGTATTCTAGAAATTTTTTATTACATCTTTTTTATCAAAATGCCAATCATTACATATAATCACATAATTTTAAGTTATTTACCTTATTATCAGGTTTTACTTTATTTTCCATGTGCAGCAATACTTTATTTTGTATACATCCTTCATATATTTAAAATCATTTTCATTTTGTTAATGTTTTCTTTATTTATATTAAAAAAGGCCACATCATTTTAAATTGTTTTTAAAAAATATGTATTAATACTAAATGAGGTTAAATGTAATGTTTTTTTTTATATAGAACTGTAAAGTAATATATATTTTTTAAAAACAATTTAAAATGATGTGGCCTTTTTTAATATAAATAAAGAAAACATAAACAAAATGAAAATGCTTTTAAATATATGAAGGATGTATACAAAATAAAGTATTGCTGCACATGGAAAATAAAGTAAAAACCTGATAATAAGGTAAAATAACTTAAAGTTATGTGATTATATGTAAAATACAGGTTTTAAATAAACAGATTTATCTGTGAATAACTTATTAATGCCAATCATTATTTTAATTTAAAATAATTTATGTTCATTATTTTATTTATTTTACACAATTATTGAGATTATTTAAAATACTGCTATCTTTGAAGGTATTTAGAAATGTAAACTATAAAACGAATAGCTAAAAAAGATAGGAAACTAGTTCTGATTGATACATAGAAATGTAAAAGTATGATCAAAAATATGAAAAAAGGAAAAGATACAAGAAAAAAAATGAGAGAAAGAAAAAGAAAATGTCAGAGAAACAAATTACAAGCTGTATTAGAAAATAATAAAAATAAACAATCATGAATTATAGAGATGAAATATGTGTAAGAGTTTAGTTTCTATATAAAAATATTCCAAATTGACTTGCTATCAATAACATTGAGAGTCTAGTTTTAGAAACCACCAGTCAATTTTGAATGTCTTAACATTCGAAAATAATTCACAAACACATCTCAAATTCTAACTCTCATTAACATCCCAAATCTTTTAGTGGATGCTTGTAAAAAAAGTATAAATTTTGGCCATTTTTAAAAAAGAATAAAATGGTAAATGGTATGACTGAATCAAATGTTAATGACTTATTTCAATTTTGTAGCAATCCGAAAATTTTTACTATAATGAGAGGGCTGAAAGATAGAAGCAGATAAAAGGAACTTAGATGAAAAAAAAAAAAAATACTTTTTAAATAGTTTACTAAAATTATGTTAAATTTTAAAATAATAAAGCTTCATAAGCAATTTTCTTTAAGAAATAATTTCCAACAGTTAACTGTTTTAACTTCAAGCAAAAGTTTCGAATAGACAAATTATTTAAAATAATTTTCAGCAATATTCTAAAAGAATTATAAATCTTTTAAAGATCTTTCATCAGAGCAATATACTGTGGTTGAAATCAATAACTTACATTAGGTTCGACATTTTTACAAAATTTAGAATGCAAGCAGACACATGCAGACAAACAAACTAATCAAATGAAAATATCTTTTGTTGAGCTTTGGCAGTTTGGATTACAAATTAGATTATGGTCAATTTTAAAAGTCGAAAATGATTCACTGTTATGAAAACTGGAAAGCAATTGAAAAGCAAACTGCAAGTAAAACACTATTTTATGTGTGTAATGTGAGTCAAGTCTGGCTACTGGATATGTATGTATATATATAGAGTGCCCAAAAAGTCTGGAAATGTTCAAATAACTCGAGAAATACATATCAGATTGAAAAACGGAAAAATATCTGTTAAATACTTTTTAAAAAGCTATTCAATGACACCAAAGTTAACCCTTCTAGCCTGACCTTCTGGAGGTCAGAGGGGGTCCAACTTTGAAATCTTGAATGAGAATCCCCATTTTTTATTGGATATTCAGATTCTACAGAAAAAAATACTATGTAACTTTTGTATCTAACATTTTTTTCAGATCAACATAGATGGCAATGTAATCGAGTAAAATGCGACGTTAAATAGCAACCTGAATCATAAGAGGCAAGCACACTCATGTTAATAAAGCATACTGAAGAAAACAGGAAGCTATTATGACTAAGTCGCTGTTATTAGATAATGCTTAAAGTATTGCATTCATTTAAAATTTAAGCATTAGCCCATTTTCTACCCACGATGTAGGGATGGAAGCAATACTTTTCTGTTTAGTTTCTATTTTTTTAAAAATTAGAACGTCAGTGGAAACTAGAAAGAAAAGTTTCCTGCTCAGCAAACAAATCTGAACGCATTTTGTTCAATTACATCACTATCTACGATGATTTGAAAAGAAAAGTTAAATACAAAAGTTATGTACTTTTTCCTGTAGAGACGAAATCTGTAATAAAAAATGGGGTTCTCATTCAAAATTTCAAAGTTGGACCCCCTCTGACGCCCAGAGAATTGGGGTGGGGGTCAACTTGGTATCACTGAATAGTTTAAAAAAAAATATTTAACATGTATTTTTCTGTTTTTCAATACAATGTGTATTTTTTGAGTTATTCGACCCTTTTCAGACTTTTCGAACACCTTGTATATGTGCCAGTATTGCAAATTTAGAAGAGTGTTTATTCAAGAATCTACCATTATTTCTGAGTAGTAATAATCACCTTATTTAATTTATCATTAAATAACGCAAATATTACTATTCTGAAATAGAATTCTGAATTCAAATATCCACTAAATTGGTATCACTGATTCATGCATACGAACTTCGTCAAATTTGAATTGTTTGTTAATTATTTTAAAATGATATTAAAAAGATTTATTATATATTCCAGGCAATTAAGTACAGGGGCGGATCCAGAGAATCGTTTTGGGGGGGGGGCGATATCGAGTGACATATAATCAACGTAGTCATAATTTCTGTAGCTCAAATCCTTCCTTGCAGTTAATTATTAAATGAATATGAAATTAATGCGATTTAAAAATATTACAGGCTCTCGATTATCCGACATCCGATTAACCGAAACACTCGGTTATCCATCACTCTTATTTTATAATCTCGACCTCTCCTCAAAATATCGTTTATTGTTACTTATTAGGTCGTAAAATTGAAAACGTTATAACAGAATTTATTTATTAAATGCCTTTTTTTTTTCTTTTTCTGTTTACTCTTATACTATGGTAATTATTTATCTTATTTTTTGTTCTTTTAGTTATATTGAAGAACGTTAGTAACACAAGCCTGCGATGATTGTCTTTTTTAACTTTTGATAATTGATTTTGATGTAAGACTTTTAAAAAATTTGCGATTTATGTGAAATCCTGACGTGATGGCATGGTACAAAATGAAGGTCATTTTTGGATTCAGCGCTAAAAAATACATAAGAACCAATTACCGAAAGCTGAAAAACATAATCATCACATCCATTTTTTAATATCAGATTTCTGAAAGAGGATAATCTCTGAAAAAAGATCCCCTTCAGAAATCTGACGGGCCTTTAACATCCTAGAAAGTCAAAATGTGTCATCTACGTGGTGTGTTAGAGGTCTGCACGGGCCGGCCCGTTTGTAATTTTTACAGTTCTCGTCCCTGCCCGGCCCGTACAAAATTCAGTGAAACAGGCCAGGCCCGGCCCGACTCAATTTCTACAAAAATAAATGCGTTTTTTCTCGACATACAGTGATGGAACAGTGTAGAACTAGAGAATAAGTTGACACCGCTAAAATTTATTAGTATTCTTCGTCTTATTTAAGGATAGAATTCTGAGATATTTCAATGTAAAGAATACTAAAAAAAGTTAGTGGTAACAATCGCCTAACTGCTGCGCCACTGTTCCATCACTGGACATACAATTAAGATTCTTTTAATGAATACTACATACATATTTATGGGAACATTTTACAGTATATTTTAGATTACTATGCGTTCGCAAAACAGAAAACACACAATAGTAAACATTAACGATTACTTACAGTGTTTTAGTCATCGTCTCTAAAGACATTTCAAAATTCCAATAAGGATTCATTAAAAGGTTAATGTAATTCAGAATAAAGGATTAAAAACATGATAACTTTTGAAGCTGTATAATAAAAAGTAGATTTGTGAAAATATTTCTCTCATTTTTAAGGCTTTTCTCAAATCCAAAGGAGCTACATATCGACACATTTATGAATTAATTTCTTTTTGGAAACGTGTAAGATTGGCAGGTATTCTTACTCAGAAACTATGTAAATACTGTCTTTTTCATAGATAAAAGCAATATATCTTTCTCTGAAAATACTGCCAAAGTTAGCGTTTTGAATCGAATTTCCGGAAGCGATAGCACAGGAAAGGAGAAAACTGTAGAGTCAGGTGACAAGAATCTCTGTTATCTCTGTAACTAATTTATCAAATATGGAGAAAGCTATTCGTTTCCAAATGCTTTCAATAGTCATGCCTGTCAATTTTATGCCTTTATAATTAAAAATGAGCCAGAACATGTGTCTGAAAGTTTCGCATTGTTGAGCAGTGAATATGAGAACCCCTTAAGGTATATTTCCAAAGATACTGTTAACAGAAATTCATTATCACTATTAATAATTTTACAAAACACAATGCCTGTCCTACACATCCTGAGATCGATTAAGACCAGTTCCATCCCGGCACGAGTCTGCTGAAAAAAACAAATTAAACCCGGAATCAGATGTCTTGTAACTGTACGATGCCGATCTCTACGATGGACATGCTATATATGTGTATTGATGTTGTTAAAATCGCATTGGCTCGTGACGCACATTTATACTTCTCGAGAAAATCATATTCATTGAAAATGGCTCGTATATCGGTCCGATTACTTTTTTATCGGCCTGGCCCGGCCCTGCAGGCCCGTTCAATTTTGTCTGTCGGCCCAGCCCGTTTAAAAAAATTGTCCTAATTCTGCCGGCCCGTTGGAAAATTCATCTTCATTCCGCTGTCCCGGCCCGCGGGCCAAGCCCGGACCCATGCAGACCTCTATGGTGTGTATACCTCTTCACTGGGGCGGATCCAAGGAAGGGGGGGGCGGTGATCGCCCCTCTCCTTTGGATCAAAAAATATAAATCCACCGCGAATTTCGACAAATGGCAGACGAAAAAAATCTATTTCGTCAATCGTTCACAGGTCAAAAAATCGCACAAAAAATGAGAATTTCGTCAAAGGATCACGCAAAAAACATGAATTTCGTCAAAGGATCAAGCAAAAACGTGAATTACATCAAAAAAAGGGCGGAAAAAACGTGAATTTCGCCAAAAAATTGGGCATTTCATCAAAGGACCACAAAAAAAAAAACACTAATTTCGTAAAGGACCACGAAAAAAACGCGAATTACGTCAAAGGATCGTAGAAAAAACGCGAATTTCGTCAAAGGAACGCAGAAAAAAACGCTAATTTCGCCAAGCAATTGCGGAAAAAACGCTAATTTTGCGAAAGAATTGCGCAAAAAACGCTAATTTTGCGAAAGAATCGCACAAAAAATGCTAATTTCGTCAACAGATCTCGAAAAAAATGCGAATTTTGTCAAAGAATCGTGAAAAAAATATGCGAATTTTGTCATAGAGCCGCGGAAAAAACGCACAATTAGCACCAGGAGGAGATTCCCCTAGGTGTGCATCCACGGGGGGGGGGGGGGGGGGGGGGGGGGGGGGGGGGGGGGGCATTGATCGGGGCGGCCGCCATCCCCCAACATATAAATCCAATGCTTTTAACGGCAGTTTTCACGGAACAGACAGACAAGCAAATGAAAACACTTTTCGGGTGTCATTAGTAAACCTCACTGACGTTTCGGCAGTTAGTGAACAAAATAGGATTATGTCCTGTCAAAAGGCATATGGCACCATAATTTTTTACACTAATGGGTTGAGGTGGGGACGATGGCACTTCGTGTACCTTTTGTTGATTCTCTACAACAGAAATTGGAACGTTATTTGGATCCCTTTGAAGTGTTGAAACTTTTTCGTTCTTTCAAAGAAGCTGCAATTCTAATTTCTGTATAATGATATTTTTGAGGAGTGCTTTATTGTTTGAGAAAAGAATGGGATTCATAGCAATTTCCAAAGAAAGAAAGAAACAAGAAAAAGAAGGGTCCTTTGAAAAATTCAAGCATCTTAATGTTTTCTGAAGAAAATCAATAATGTGTAAAAAATATACTGTTATTGCCACCCACATTGGTAAATTTCAAGGGTATTTCATGAATGAAAAAAAAGGAAGGATTATGTCCTAATCCTAGTCAGTTAAAAGCTAAAATGCGTATGGTGTGTTGATTTCTTAAAAACCAACTTGGTAATTTGTTCTTCCCTTCTTTGCCCCGATCTAATCCCCCCCCCCCGGTGGATGCGCACCTAGGAGAATCTCCTCCCAGTGCTAATTGTGCATTAATTTTGGCAACCCTTTGACGAAATTCGCGTTTTTTCAGCGATTCTTTGGCGAAATTCGCGCATTTTTTTTGCGATTCTTTGAAGAAATTTGCATTTTTTCAGAGATCTGTTGACGAAATTAGCGTTTTTTGCACGATTCTTTTGCGAAATCAGCGCTTTTTATGCAATTCTTTGACGAAATTCGCGTTTTTTGCGATCCTTTGACGAAATTGGCGTTTTTTGCGCGATCCTTTGATGAAATTTGCGTTCCTTTTGCGATCCTTTTACCTGCGGACGATTGATGAAATTGATTTTTTTCGGCGACCATTTGTCGAAATTCACGACAATCGGCGGATTTTTTTTTTTTTTTTTGGGGGGGGGGGGGGGGCATGGATTCGCGCCTGATTAAGTAAAGCATTGTGTGAGACAACATAATCACATGTGTTAAGTATAGGTGCAGATTCCCAACATTTTTTAGGAGCCAGTGACTCCTAAACCGAAAAAATTCAGTAGCTACATTGTGAAGAAAAAAAAGAAACACAGACTAACTACATCAAATATGTATAATTCATTTAATCGCACAATTATTTTAATCTGGATATAAATCTTAATGTGTACTAGCTGTGTACAGTCAGAGAAGATAAAATTGGGCAAGCTAGAGGTTAAAAAAATATTTATATCAAAATACAATTCAAAGATTTTGTTTTTCAAGAACATACAAGAAATCCATCTTTAAAAAAATCTCTTCACAAACTATTACAGGGGTGATTCTGATCCGAGAATTTCAATGAATGGTCGCCAAAATAATCAATTTTTTCAATTGTCAGCAGAAAAATAAGCGACTATTGTCCTAGGATCGAGGAAAAAAGCACGAATTTCGTCAAATGATCTCAAAAAATTACAAATTTCATCAAAGAATCACGAAAAAAAAAAAAAAATCCCACAAATTTTGTCAAAGAATCGTGAAAAAAAACCCACAAATTACGTCAACAGATCGTGAAAATTATGCGAATTTTTTTTGTCAAAAAAAATTATAGCCATTTTTTTTCTTCCCATTCTGACCAGAAAATCAGAGTTCTAACTTTTCACGGCCACTCTTTCATCTTCACGTAACGCTTCATTTATAATGGCTGTTTCATAATAATAAAAGCCATCAATCCATCAGAAGAAAATAACTCGGTGAAAGCGGAAACTCGGTTAAGCAGGACTCGAATAATCAGGACTAACTGTATATTTCATTTTAAAAATGATCTTTTGAATAATTTGTTGGTGTTCAGAGGGGAGTCATATGACCCCCGTGACCTCCCCCTTGGATCAGCCATTGTAGATTAAGTAGTTCAGTATTACATATTTTAAGATTACATATTTTAAATTTAAAAATAAGTCGGCTGTTAGAAAAGTAGTAAAATTCTCTTTGTAAATATACTTTGCGGAAGAGGGGGAGGGAGCCAAAATCTATGCTTACCCTGGGTGCAAAAAAGGCTAGTTTCGGCCCTGCCCTTGATCTCAGTTAATTAATCTTGCAATATACTTTAGCATTTTGTATTCACTATAAATTCTTAGTTTTGCTAAATAAACTCAATAACATGAGTGAGTGTTCTTCAGGCTACTATTATAGCTGAAGATTTCCATTGAGATTAACACTGTTCATGTTGAATATTTTATGATTATTATTTATTTTAGGTAGTTAGATTAAATGCACTGAGGAAGGATACAATTAACAAGTTGGCACAAACCACTCGTGTTGCATCAAAACAGTACTAAATACACCAATTGCCAGTGCACTCTACTATGAAAGATTAGCCCAAATTCCCGACCTATTAAACAAAAAAGAAATATACACTGAAAAACTAAGAACAAATGAAGAACTAAACAGAATATTAAAAGTCTATTTCAGCAAGCTAAAGCATGTTTTATTCCATAGTAGTAGCTTATACAATAGTAATAACATTAACATACACTTGAAACTGACATCATGTTTACAAGAATATATAAAACATTTTGTAAATAGAAAATGCAAACCTTAAACTGAGACATTTTAATAAAAACAAAATTATCTCATTTTCACTGCTTTTCCAAAATTTATGAAATCAAAATAATTTTTATACATGTACATTATATGTATAAATCTTCCTCTGGAAATGGCCTATTCTACATTAAAAACCAGATTAAGATGCATTCAACAGCTTTTGAAATTAGCCTGAAAATACAGACAGATCAGGGGCATTATCTTATAATAAATATTGATTACATCATCTCTTTTGTTCCAAGAAAATGCGACAAATAAATGATAAATACAAAAAAAAAAAAAAAAAAAAAAGCTTGTATGTGACATAAATCTAGAAAAAATATTTTGCTAAATCTTATGTATAAATAAAAACTTACATGTTAGTCTCTAAAATAGGAAAAACTGTATTTCCAACGCCACAGCCAACCTGTTAAATAGATATAACTTTAAATTAAAAAAAAAATTAACAAGCAGAAAAAATTAATTTAATAATAATATTGTGAATTTCTGATACTTTAACTCTGTTTTAATATTTGTCAGTTGAGAAAACATTAGTATTATTTTTATTTATTAAATTTTGAAAATTAAAAAAATTATTTATTTTTCTCTATACATAATAACATGTATTATAACCACTTAACAGTTTCATTTTACGACCATTTTATTGACTAAAAAAAATCAATTTTATATTAGAAATTTTAATTTTATGATTCTGTCTGAACTTAAAAGTGTAAATTGCATGACAATATTTTGTATAGTTTAGGAGGTACGATTTTTTTACTAAAAGCTTGTGCATGCATAAAAGAAGCCTTTGCAAAAAAATACTCAGTCACATGCCTGGCGATAGAGAGTGGGAAGTGGTTAAATAGAAATTTGATGGGTGTACTTTAATAATTTATAACAAAGCTTTTCTTTTAGTTTGAATTATTTAAAACATAATTTTTGGCAGCTAGATACTTTAGTATAGGTTGCATATTCAAATGTGTTTTTACAACAAAAAATTTAAACACAAAATAAACTATATAAAGCATACAATTGGCAGGCAGCATAATACCAATTAACTGTAAATTTAAGAAATAGGCTAAATAATTCTTTGAAATACAACTGAACAAAAAAGTATTGGAAATGAACCAATACAATACAAGATTTGAATTTATTCACCAATGTTTGGTTTGTCTCTTTCAAAATAAATCTCCTGAACTATAATAGATGTCCTAACTATAATAATGTTCATGTTCTACTTCATAAAGCCTTTGGGTTTGGATATACTTGAAAATTATTTTTGGAAAATCTTTAAAGAACTTTCGTTTTTTTATGACATTAATCAACTTAAAACAGTAACCATGGAGCCGAAGCTTTTGAATAAGAAGTTTTAATGCAACAGGGAGGTCCTCCTTCAATTTGGAAATATTTTGCCAGAAGGGGACGCTGTAATAACTATATCTGTGCCATTTTCATTTTTGTACCATCGAAAAGTGTATGAAACTATACATAGAATTTAACCAAATTATTTTTGTATGTTTTTGGCTATAGCCAACAGGTCATCCTTCAAAATGGAAATATTTCGCCAGAAGGGGGTGCTGTAATAGCGATTTTTGTGCCTTTTTCATTATTGTACCACCGAAAAATGTATAAAATTATGCATAGAATTCAATCAAATTTTTTGTGTATGTTTCTGCCTATGGCCAGCAGGTCCTCCTTCAATTTGGAAATATTCTGCCACAAGGAGACACTGTAATAGCTATGTCTGTTCTATTTTCATGACTGTACCATCGAAAAGTGTATGAAGTTATGCATAGAATTGAACCAAATTATTTGTGTATGTTTTTGGCAATAGCTAGCAGGTCCTCCTTCAAAATGGAAATATTTTGCTGGAAAGGGGCACTGTAATAGCAAAGTCTGTGCCATTTTCATTATTGTACCATCGAAAAGCGTATGAAGTTATGCATAGAATTGAGCCAAATTTTTTGTGCATATTTTTGGCAATGGCTAGCAGGCTCTCCTTGAATTTGGAAATATTCTGCAGGAAAGGAGTGCTGTGATAGCGATTTTTGTATAATTTTCCTGATTTTTTGTAGTTCTACCGTCCATCGGCGGCTCATGCAGTGACAGGAACTCGTGTCCTGCTAAGTCAGCTATTCGCAAACAGCTGATGTACAACAGAATAATGAAAAACTATTGATTTTAATAAGTATCATGACTGAGATTAACTCATTTTTACTCTGATTAATTGACTGAAGCAGAAATTTTAGATGAAAATCAAAGTTGGTATAGTATTGAACCAATAATATTGAAGTATTAACATTTATAACTAGTTTTTGAAATATTAAGATGCATGAGATAGAAGAAAGTTTTGGGATTGGCACATCTAACTAATTTTTATATAAAATAAAATATAATTAAGTCATCACACAAAATGATTTTCTAATTATACAAATTACATCTAATTAAAAATGTTTTAAGTTTACATACGTCAATTTAGTGATGGAACCATTCTGGAAAATTCAGGAATTCATTAAAATAGACATCATATAAAACAGAATAGATCACAATAAGAATCGATTCCCAAATTCAAGAATCGTTATTTCGATAGTCACAGATTCACACAGATAAGCTCAAAAATATTAATTTCAAAACTTAGGGAATCAGCAGAGCCATAGCAACCACTTCCCATACCTCCCATTTAGGGAGAGGGGGGGGGGTAGACAAAGTCAGTGGCCCAGTCGTAATCTATTACAGAAATTTGAGTCGAATAATAAAGTTTTCTAATTTTTTAAATTAGTAATTTTAATAATATTGTAATTTATATTTTATTTAAATTTATTTTTTAAGGAAGATCTCGGTCAGATTAAAAACAAGTTGGAAATTGCATGTGAAATGGGGCAAAATGTGATGCATTCGTACTAAAACTAGTTCTATAAATTGAAATGCAGTAAACCAACGTTTAAAATGCACAAATAATACGTGAAAAAGCAGCAAACAGCTGTTTCGAATCTACAGCGAGATTCTTCTTCAGTGCAAGAGAGGGAAAAAAGGAACAGCGTGCTAGAAAAAGCAAGGCTGAGCAAATATTATTTGTGCATTTTAAACGTTGGTTTACTGCATTTCAATATTCCTGCACAAAGGCTTTAATTGCTATTTTAATAGTTCTATAAATATTTTTTGCACTGCATATTGTACTGAGTGTATATTTTAGTGCCCTTCACTAAGTGCACATCAATTTAATTCTGTTCGAAAGGCTGTAACATTATTAAAATGCACTTGAAATATTTTTCCCCATTCGCCATAATGTAATTGAAAACTTTTGACTGTCCCTGTAATTAAACTATACATCTAATTTTCATGAAATTTAAAATGACTCGACAAAATTTTGCAACAATTATATATTTAAAATTTCCGACTATTCAGTTGGGTAGTTTTTACTCTGTTATATGCGGACAGACAGACCGAACGATGACTAGAGGTGCTACGTATTTATATAATTACGAACGCACCTAAAAAGGAAGTAATTTTTTATCATTAGGAAGCAATGATTTCATCTGGAACTTTCTATTTTTACTTCCTTCAACCAAACAGATGGGGACTTACTTCTTATAATCGTCAATCTTTTTAAAAATGCCCAGATGGACAAAATTTTGAAGGCTCTAAATTTTATTTACAAATTCAAATAGTTTTTAAGTCCTTTTTTGGGGGCCCTTTATGCGTGGGGGAAAGGTAGATCCCAATGTTAAAAATTTTAGGCTCCAAAATTTTTTATTCCAAGATATACAAGTATATATATATCTATATTTAATGCCTTTGGAGGCTATTATAAGAAGGAACCGTTCGGCATATACGCTTATGTTCAGCTTTTTTTTTTTTTTACCAGTTTCTCTTATATCCATAAATTACTGATGATCACATAACTTATGAGTATTACTTAGTTTTTATTATGTACTTTTCAAGATTGAATTTCAAAATTAAGTAAACCTGGAGTTGGGACTCCTACTACCTTCAGCAGTGTAACCCATGAGGTCTACACCTGCTCCGGTCTCGAAGCAAATTAACTTTGAATTATTGCGATTTTCTTACGACCTGAATTAAAATTTTCAGGAACATAATTCACGTTGTCATAAGAACCGATTTAGTATTCTTACAATTTGAGTAAGCAAAATTGATTAGCAAAATTTACCAAAGTTCTTTTATTAAAAAAAAAGAAAAAAAAAAAAAAAAATTATCGCTGCAAGACGTGAAAATTTAATTTTCTCAGATGAAAAAAAAAATCAACTAATTTTACTGTCTTAAAAGGATATTGGACGCTTACTTATTAACATAAAGTTACTAATAAAAATATGTGTAATAAACAACTATTCCTTAACTGAACTTTAATTTTTTGTCTTAGTTCTAATTATTGACTTAAGTTTTATGTTATATATATATATATATAACTATATATTTGTGTCTGTGTATGTATTTTATTGCTTAAAAATTTATTATTTTTCGAAGTTCTAAATCTAAGATTTGTGTTACACATGTATACTGCTTGGAAATCTGTAACATTAGAGCTAGTAATATTAGAAGAAATTCAATAAAAAAAATTTCTCTGTGTTTTAAGAATACATAAACAGCATTATCTCAAATTCATTTACGTTTCTGGAATATTTATTTATCCAATATTTGCTAGATGTGTTTAGTATATTCTTCTCTTCTAATCAATTTGAAATTACTGATTCTGTAAAGGCTTTTATTTTTATTTATTTTTATAATGTTCCTATATACAAATGGATACTTAATTGCAACATCCTCAAGTGTATTCTTTCTCCTCTATACATATATAGAAATAAAATAACAGTACCAAATTATCGGGGATCAATTTGTTTAAATTGTTAAATATATTTGAAGAAATAAGTTTTAAAGCATTTTAGCACATATTTTCATACCTCTACCCTTGAAAAACATTAATAATGCACAGGAGATCGTTTAGTGTCAGAAAGCTCCGAAATTTCATAAAATTCAAAGTATCATAAATCAGTAAGTCTGGTTGTAAACAAATGGAATTTTTAAAATACAACTTACGCAAACACTTTGACAAACTTGAGAAATACCACTTAACTAATGAGAACCTTGAGTAACGTGGCTTTAACCAAGAATGATAAATTTAAACTGGAAAAGAGCCAAAATTTGTTATTATTGTTCCTAAATAGGGCTCACCAAGATTTGCAGATGTAATATGATGATACGTTGGGCAGCGGGAAGAATGTCAAAAAAGGTCCCATTGAAATCAGACCATAATTATGAAAATTGGGATGAGGGGGGAAGGTGGGAATGTGATTGGTAACGAACTGTAAAAGTACAGCTTAATAAACTAGTAAGCCAAATAACTTGGCTCCTAAACTAAAAATATAACAATTTAACATAGACCGAAAAAGGCTCTTATGCAAAATTTGACAGCAGTTCTGCCTTTAAAATAGTAAGACTGAAAGAATAAATATATATATTGCTTTAAAATTACTGTCAAAAATATCAATACAAAAGATGGAGCACGATTGACCCCTACCAAAAGGAGGGAAGGGTAGGGACAGAAAATAAAAGATCACATTAAAAGCTTTCCAACAATATGTTACACGATATGGTTTGGAAGAAATAAAAAATATGCCCCTCGAGGCGGCAGGTAAGCCCCAAATGGTCAGAGGGACGACCTCAAATGTATCTTTGGTCAAGGTTTCAAAATGCAGTTTTATAATAAAATAGAACAAGAACTGGACATTTTTTAAATTGCATGGATATTTTGGATGGCCCTGTAAATTAAGATTGGTGAGGAAGAGGGGAGGAGAGATTAGAAGGCTGGAACTTGAAAAATACAACATAATAAACTAATAACCCGAATAACTGGGCTTCTAAACAAAAGTATAACGATTTAACCTAGCGTTGAATTCAGGGGGTGACCTGGGGGCATCCCCTCCCCAGAACATTGAAATGTCCCTCACGAAAGTTGAGATTTTATGCTTTTTAATGGACAAATGTGCATCCCTCCACCTTATGGAACTCTAAAATATTACCCCCCCCCCCCCCATAACGACCAGAGTTGCAGAAATCCCTCCCAGAAAAAAAAAATACCTGCATTCAACACTGATTTAATCTAGACAAAAAAAAAAGAGGCTCTTATACAAAATTTACAGCAATTCTGTCACTAAAACAGTAAAATTGGAAGAATCGATTCAACCCGAATCATATCGGGTGGGGAATGTCTTCACTTGTACCAGACCCTGAATTCAACACTTTTCTCAGGATTTACACGATGTTAGTGATAAATCTCAAGAACTAATGAACGGAACTTCATCAAACATGATATTCTGTTAGACATTGACATAAGTTGTTCCCGATTAGTTTTTCATGTTAATCATGTAACAGACTGCGCTGCTACACTGCTTTTATCATGATATTCATGATAACCATATCTCAAAACTAATGCATGGACTTTAATCAAACATCATATTTTGTTACACCTTCACATAAATTGATCCTTATTAAGCTTGGTGAATACTGCCCAACAGGTGTCGCTTTTATGCTCTTTGAATTGGGATTTTCCATTGCAGACATCTAAGAGGGTGTGGGCTGAAAATCAATGATTTGTTAGAAAAATGCAATGCTCATATTTTCTTTTAAAATGCACATACTTCAACGAACATATACTTTTCAAATACTCATGATGGGCATAAGTTATCATTTAAATTTGATACTGTGATAGCAAGAAACATCAATTAAAAAAATTATAGTACTGATTAAATCGAGTTGGCTATAGCCATAGTATCAATTAAATCGATTAAAAAAATCGAAATCGCCCATCACTATCTCAATTTATCTTTTATAATGATTTTTGTAAATGATCATCTGTTATGTTATACTAGAATATACTGTTATACTACACCCAAAGAGTATTCAAAACACTTTTGCGGTTTCAAAGTAAAACTTCTCTATTACTGTTAAGTCTGCAGCTTTTAATGAGCACGTGAAAAGCGTCTTCAAAGTTTAGCCATATATGCTTTTCTTGCTTTACTAGCCACCCTTGGCGACCAGTTTGGTCTCCTTTAAACCTATGCTAAGCATTGTATCATGTTACTTTTATTCATATTTTAATTTACTTGCTCAATCCTTTGCCAAATCGGAAGTTTCTGATACAGAAATCATGAACTCGGTATTTTTATGTTAGCCGAGTGCAGGCGAGATATCGCCAAACATTGCACCCGTCGTATTTTTTCTTATTTCATTAATTTCATTACTTTCACTCATTTTATTTAAAATACATAACTTTAATTTAAAACTGAAATTATTAAAGTTTATGACTCTTAATTTTCTCTTATTTCTTAAAAAAAAAGAAAAAGAAAAGAATCAAAAGAAAAAGAAAAAAGTAATAAATAATACTATAAACTATGACATTTAATTTCAAAATCAAAGCTTGGTCTTAATTTACCTCTTGAAAAATTATTTATGGCAGTCGCATGCAATGGACTATTATAATACTGATGATATGATGGCGATGGAACAAAATTTGGCGATTTATCACCTGCGCCCGGCTAACATTAAATTACCAAATTGGCTGTTTGGCATGTAAAAAGTGAAGCGGTTAACCCGGAACTATTGATGACAGTCACATGACTTAGGCTATTATTATAGAGATAATTTGCACTCATATCTTGAGTCAGTCATGACTGATAATTATAAACAGCGAAGTTCATACCAATAAATAAAGAACGTCTCATTTGAGCCGATACAGCTAAAATCAATGAGTTATGTTAAAAATTTCTGAAGGAAGAAATGAGATTTTTGGAACATAGACAGCTTCAGTCCAGCCAAATTTTTGGCAACATTTTCGCTGAAACTCAGATTTTGGGCCAAAAATGGAAACAAAACAGAATTTTTGGTTGATCTCTAATAATAACATGCACTAATAAACAATTCGAAAGAAACATTTAGTTAAAACAAAGGTAGTACAAATCCAAATTTTTACATTCTTTTGTATGATATAGAATTTATAATAACACAATATTAAGAGTAAAAACTATTGGTACACTGTTCAAAATTTTGACAATAGGCATTTGTTGGATTCAAAGCAATTTAGATTTATAGGAAATTAATCCTTATTTATACAAAAATTAAACACATATTTACCTCCCATATGTGAACTGTCTTAGAGACAGGAGTACTAGGAGATTCTTTTATAGTTGACTTTAATGTTGATTCATTTTTCTCTATAGGGGGTTGTAGACACAGTTCAGGAAACTCTGTAAATAACCAATGTCTGTCTTTGAAAAAACGATTTTGATGAATATTATAAAACTTATCCCAGAACAAATTAGCTTCAGATTCATATTTTTCTGAAAAAGAAAACAAAGAAATATATAAAAAATGTAACTGTACAATAAATTTTGAATGTTTTTATAAAGTGTTAATAGACAGGCAATTTGTAGCAATTTTTGTTATTCTATTTTCTTTTTTCAGGTCTACATTCCTAATATTTTTATCCCTAATTATAATAATTTTATTTGGGTATTTATCTTAAAATTCTTTAAGATCAATGATCTTCTAAAAAAATCTTTTAAAATCTAAAATACGTTTTCAGTTTCCCCTCTTTAATAAATATTTCTTAATTTAAAATTAGTGTTCCTGTTATGTGTTTTTCAAATGGCACTGTGCCCTGCCCCATTTTGTTTCAGTGACGGTGCACTCTGCCCTTTTTATAAGTGTAAAATGTCCCCTGTCTTTTCCCAAAACATGTATTTTGTGCTCTGTAATGTTTGAAATATTGCCTTTTTCCCTTCTTTTGGGTAAAGGCACATGGAACTTTGATAAACTGAAGTTTTATATGACTCACCTGTCATTTTTGTATAGATTTTCTTTTATATTTAATTTATTAAATTATCTCCATATGATTTGTATTCTTTCTATCTTCAGAATAAATTATTTTTTATTAGTAGTATTAAACCAATAAACATGTTCATGAAACATTATGATGGTTCATATTTTGTGTTGAATAAGATTTAAAACTATTTAAATAAGGTAAAAGAAAATAATAATTAGGTAGCATGTTTCATTTTATGTAGGTATATTTTTTAATTAAGTTGTGCGTTCTATGTTCAGAGTAACTATATACTAAGAGCAGTGTTTCTCAATCTGTGTGTCTCGAGACTCGAGAGATTGTCAAATGTGCCGCGAGGGTTTTTGCAAAAAATAACTTTCCCCGTAAGCGTTTCCAGCGTGTCACTCTTCTCTTGCCCCTCCATATCGGATACAGTCTTTCCTTTTACACCATGAGTTTTCCTTTAAGTCGGGGAGCAGGCATTTGCCTTCTCAACTTTTGATTGGAATTTATTGAAAAATTATCACTGTGGAAATCTGAAATATCAAAAGGAAATTTTGACTGCTTTCCGGGTATCAATGAATATGGGTCAGAAAAAAAAAATTACAGATGAAATTATTAGCATTATTGAACTTCAAACGTGACTTAAAAACTACTCTCCTTCGTTTTCAGTTGATGAATATAAATGGTTAATGAACCCATTTACAATTTGCAAGACACCATTTTAACAACAACAGAAAAACTAAAGCTCATTGTTTTGAGAAACGGCAAGTTTTAACATTCAACATTCTTTAAGTAAAATTTGGATGAGTTTTGGCTTTCTGTCAAAAATTTTTACCCTGCAATAAGTTTGAAAGCTATTAAAATTATTCTATCTTTTGCATCTTTATAGTTCTGTTAATCTGGATTTTCAGCACTGACACAAATCAAGTCCAAAAAGCGAGAGACTTTTAAAAGTTGACGATGAAATGCAAATTTGCCTGGTGATTTTGGAATATTGTTTTGATTTAATTTTTAAAGAAAGCAGGCTATGCCCTCTCATTGAATAAATTTTGTAAATAAATAATTTTGTTTTTATTTTTATATTGTACAACTTTTATATTTTTTATATTTAGGTGTGCCGCAAATAATTCCAGGTATTTTTAGTGTGCCGTTAACCAAACATGGTTAAGAAACACCGTACTAGAGGGAGAATCTCTCTACACATTCTCCAGCCAAGATTAAATCATGTGACTTAGGCAAAAAGCACACCTCCACTTAGCATAATATTACTACTAGTTTTCGTAGGCGATATTAGACTGTTCCATGTTTATGATAGTTTTAGCTCAAAAATGTAATGGTAACAAGTTGTTTTGCCTATGGATGTAGAAAAGGAGCAAACAAATGAGGTTCTGTTACCTTTTGTATTTATTTTGTGTTACTTTTTTTATATTTAAAGGACCTTAAGAATATATCATTACAACTATGATACCATTTATTTTTTTAAGATACTTGAATACATTTTATATATACATATTTTTTTTAATGCTTCGCATTTAATTTAAGTTAACAAATTTTTAAAAAGTGTGCTAAATTCAATTAGTTTAAATAACTTCTTGTCCAGCTTGTCTATAAAATTGTGCTTATGCATGTTAAATTTGTCAGCATTACATTAAAAAACACATCTTCAATTATTACAGCAATACTTAAAAATACTGCATAATTGCTAAGAACTGCCATAAAGCAACAAGACATCTAATAACCTTTCATTGCCAAATGCCTCTTGTCACGTGGGTTATCTTGATCCTACTTATGGTAGGTGGAAACAATAGGGATGCGCTCTCTAGATAGTTACTCTGAAATTCTATGATTCAATACACAATCAGAGTTTGCACTACTAGTAAACGAAATGTGCTCTTTTCAGAACCCAGCCAAGATTTTAAGTAGGATGTTCGGCAAGTGAAGTTATTTTATATGAGATTCTTAAAAATATTGCACAATTTCAGTTCACCTTGATGATGTATGCAGCTGTATTGACAAATTATCTGGTGAAAGGTATGAAATGTGCCCTTTTACTGAAACAAAAAGTGCCCTTTCATTTGGTAAAAACTGAACACTATTCAAAATCATTAATAATTATTTAATCACCTTTTAATGTTTGAATTAACATCAACAATCTTATTTATTTATTCCAACAATCTTTAAACTAAATGCAAAATTATAAATATATTAATTTTTTACACTAAATAAATAAATTTTATTTCAAATCATTAATAATAAAACTTTAATTGCTATTATTTTAACTTTAGCATTTTCTGATAATTTCTGGGTATTTTCATGTAAAATTTAAGGTATCTGCCAACGTTCGAAGGCTTTTTTTTTAATGTACAAAATTGAAAAAATACACATATTTTTAGTTCATTTGTCAGACAGAATGATGAAAAAGACATAAAATCCTAGCAATATCGCATAATTTTTTTTGAAAATTGGGTTTTTGGCCATTTTTTAAGCAAAATTTCATGCTTATGCCAGACAGCATACACTCAGTTCAACTAAATATATTTCAACTTCCTTCATACTACATACTACTATTTCAATTGCCTGGGTGCAGTGCACTGAATTAGGAGTATTATATAATATCTTCAAAATTAACTGAAATATGTCAAAATATGTTTCAAACATTTTATATAATGAAGTTTATAGAACATGGAAACAATGGAAAAATTGATTTTCCAGAAATCACATTGAAAGATTGCTTTAATCTGGAAGTGTCAATTAAGGTTTATTAGTGTTTTCAATGGCACCAACTTATATGGGCCCATGGGGCATCATGAGCTCACCCTATAATTTGATCTCTCTGTCCATCCAATTTCCATAGATTTATTCCGTTATTCATTTATTTAAATGCTGAAATAAAAATTTCGTTTTATTGACATTCTCAAAATAATTTTCTTTAAAAAACAGCACGGACATCAATTTGACTTGAGCACTGAAAGCCCTTCAGTAGTGCATAATTAAATTTCTCTCAAAAACAAATTTCCTGTATATTGTCATCTGTTTTAATGTCTTGAATCGATAAAGCACTTAGGGGATAAAAATGTATGGTTTTTTTTTTTTTTACATTTAACATTTTACGCTTTCAATAGTTCACAATTTTTATGTTATTTATAATAAATATTAATGCATTTATGAGAAAAAACTTATGAGAATATAATTTTATAAAATAATAATAATTTTATAATTTACTTAGAAAACTATAATTTGACTTCGAATCTTTAATCATTTGCTTCTTGCCCGAACCTCCCTGCACGCAGTTGAACAAAGGGCAAAAATGTATTTTACTCAAAAATTTTTGAGCCCGCCCATTACTTTTCAAATGTTGGTGTTACTGACTGTTCTTATCTAATAAATGTAAGAAAATCATGCAGAGAAACATTGTTTGTTACTCTTCCTATTAAATTGACCATAATTCCTTTTCTAGTAATCATAGGAATAAAATTAAAAAGGATTTGGAATCATAAGCAATTGCTCTTTTAAATAAAACAATTAAAAAAAATTATAAAATTTTTACCAAAATTGACCATTAAAAAAAAAAAATGTAGGCAGATACCTTAACTTATTTTAACAAAAAAGATACTTCATTCATTTTTATTAAGTTAAAATTTTTTGCCATATGCTGTTATGTGTTGGATTTTTCACCATTAATGACCAATCTTCCTCAGCCCAAAAACAACAAGTTCTGTCTTCCTTTTCAGTTAATCAGCCTCTGTTTGGGAAATTGTAAAGTGCACCTGCTTGGTCACGAAACTTGCAAACAATATTATTAAAATTCCTAAGCAAGTAGTGAACGTTGCCATGTGTGATAACTCTGCTGCAAAATTTGTACTATCATAACCATAAACAGTAAGTCGGCAGAGTTTCTCTCATGTTTCTAATTTGGCAAGAGGTATTCGGCACAAGCATTGGTTGAGATTGAAATTCTAAAAAACATTGGCAGAAAGGGGTTCATGAGTGAGTAGAATTTTGTGATTACTGAAATATGAGCTTGAAAAATTCTGGAGAGAGATGGAGGCTTTAAGGCCTCTAGGCTTTGATCTGTTTTTTCCAAGTTATAATTTTCTTTAGGAATGCCTTGAAACTGTTCAGATTATCATTCGAGCAAGGATAGTCAACAAAAACAATGCTTTTGAAAATCTTATCAATATCGTGGAAGTCGAATTGTCTGGTTATTTTTCCAAAGAATTTAAGCTGTTTTCAGAAGGAAATAATTCCAGCTGATTTTGAAGAGCATAAGCAATGTTCCAGGTGATATATTCAGTTGCTGGTGAAAGAGCTATCAAAACTGTTTAGAAGACAAATGTATTTACAATTACTTATTACCCACAAGTAACTGTATGTCAACTGATGAGGCATTCCTACGACTAATGTATCTCTTTATTTTTTTTATCCGGATTACCAATAAGTGCTTTCATGGCATTATCCCAATGAAAAAGCCCTGGCCAGATGATGATCAACATCAGCATCCGTAGATTCTTTTTCACAATACTTAATTACTAAGGGATAATTGCGATCACGAAGCACTTTTTAACCCGGGAGAACTTGCTATATGAGATTTTCTCTCACAGTCGTACTTTTTTCAGACTCTTATTTAAACCATTTTTCATTTTAATTACAATTTCAAAACGTTATTTCAATTATTTTACCTCTTTTGTGAATAAAAGTACTATGCTAACCAAAAAAAGTTGATATTATATGAATGTAAAGTAAAAGAAAAGCAACTGGGCATTCTCACTAGCGAGTTCTCCCGGGTTAAATAATCTGGTCAAGTTCTACCTAGAACTTCCTGTGTTGTGACGTGAGAACTACTAACATGTGACATACCTGCATAGTTCGATTTATGCCTTGATTCTAATCACATGAACATTTAAATTAAAACTGGTGCAAACTGCTTATTGTTCCATTAGTACAGTAAACTCTCTTAAATCCGCAAGCGCCTAAAATCCTCATATCATCACAGATGTAAACAATTTAATTTTCAGTTCAAATGCAAGAAAAAAGTTACAGAATTTTTTAGTTTTATATCACTCTGTATGTATTTTGATATGTAATTCTCGAAAATATAACTAAACTCATAGTTTTTTTTATGACGAAAATATAATTTTTTTTTTTCTGAAAAAAAATCACGATATTGTTGATATTACTGTCACTGGTAATCACAAACTTTTTGCCAAATATATTAATGTATTAATCAACCTTTTTTGGTTATTGAGACTTAACTAAACCTGAAATTAAACTTCCTTACTTTATGATTTTGCTGTGAATTAATAGGGTACCTTTAAGTGGAATGTTTCATTGAACAATTCAAGAAAAATGTATCTCATCTTTATTTTGCATATTTAATTATACATTATTTACTTGAGCTTTACTTTTAACAATTTAATCATTTTTAAATTTATCTTACTTTTTATCATTTTAGTTTATTACTTTACTTAATTATTTTAATATTTTACTATATTGCAAGCATTCATTATAATTTTGATTGCATTATTACATTCGAATTACTGTTTAAAAATGTAAACAAAGAAATGACCAAAAATCCGCAAAATTATGAAATCCGCACAACCTCTGGTCCCAAGCTGTGTGGATTTGAGGGAGTCTACTGTATAAATGTCTGACTGTGAATGAACTAAGTATCAGTATTACAGTACAATACTGTACTTACATTTTCACATTCGTATACAGTACACTCCCTCAAATACGCACAGCTTGGGATCAGAGGTTGTGCAGATTTTAGAATTTTACGAATTTCTAGTCATTGCCTTATTTACATTTTTTAAACAGTAATTTCAATGTAATAATGCAATCAAAATTATAATAAATGCTTGCAATGAAGTAAAGTACTAAAATAGTTAAGTAATGAATTGAAATAATAAAAATTTAAATACTTTTAAAAATGATTAAATTATCAAAAGTAAATAATTATGCATAATTAAATATGCGTAATACAGATGAGAAATATTTTTCTTGAATTATTCAATGAAACTTGCCTCATAAAGGTACCTTAATAATTCACATCAAAAGCATAAAATAAGGAAATTTTATTTCAGGTGTAGTCAGACTTAACTAAAAAAGCTTGATAATGCATTGCTATTTGATAAAAAGATTGCAATTACCAGCGATATCAGCAATATCTTGAGTTTTTACAGAAATAAATTAATACTTCCTTCATAAAAAAGCATGAGTTCAATCATATTAACAAGAATTACATATTAATATATATATGGAATGATATAAAAATTAAAAAAATCTGTAATTTTGTCTCTACATCTGAACTAAAAATTTCATTGTTTACATCTGTGATGATGTGCGTATTTTAAGGTTGCGGATTTGAAGGAGTCTACTGTTTAAGGATATTGCATCTGTTCATATTCATTTTTTCTCCTTATTACTGTTTATTATCTGCAGCTGGTAAAAAAAAATGTTTTGATTATAAAGCATTGTTAAAAAATAAAAAGGAATGCTTGATAACTACATCATGTAGCATTAAGCAAACATGTCACTCTTTCATTGTATATTTGTCATACACTAACAAGATGCCATTGGCAGTGAACCTTTAATTCTTTCTAATATTGGGTAATTTTATTTTATATTCGCAAGTAATATTTTAAAATTAAATTTTTGTTTCATGGGAACAATATAATGATTGGCAATTTTGATCTTTAAATTATTCAAAAATATGTATATATTTGGGAATATTAATGTTGATACTTACTGGCAGGGTTGTTTGGTTTAAACCAAATGTTTTTTTTTTTTAAACCATGCTGGTTTTTTTATCTGTTTTTTTTTTTTTTTTTTTTTCTCTTTTTCTCTAATGTTTTCATTTATTTTACACATTATTGAAAAATGCAAAATCCAAGTTATGCAGAAGCTACCAGCAAAACTTTAGAAAAAGGATGAATTAATAAACTTGTAAAGTGACAAACATTTTTAGTCAGTCAAACTTTTCTTATAAGGTTTAAATCTACATAGCAGACTAACTAATTTTTCTAAAATTAGCTGGGAAAAAAAAAAAAAAGTAGTTAGTTTTCTTTCTTCTTCTTTTTCAAGCCTTTTATTTTTAAAAATAGCCAAAATGGCAGATTTGAGATAAAAATACACTTTTACTACTTAGATTGCTTGATTAGTTAAGATTTACTAAGGATTACATTATGCCTCAATGATGACATAATCATAAGTAATTCTCTCCATTGGTTACTCTTTGTTCTGTATGCTAATGAATGATTGGCTGTGAGTTTTCTTTGTTGTATCATGGCTATTGGGTTTAGTAAGGCCACGGAGTAAAAGAGGTGGAGGGGAAACTTAACAAGCATTACTCGCCGAAAACGCAAGTTGCATTTTGGTGAATAATGAGGGCGCTACAATCCGCATGTTGGCCATTCTTTTAGCTGAATATCATATGATTGTATGTATAAGAGCCGTGCGCGTTAGAATTAAAAAATATTTTATGTTATTCGTTTATTTTTTATTATTGATATTACAAAGCATAAATTAAGATGGGGTATAAGTGCTTTGTTCCTGGATTGAAAACAGGTTATACCAGTGACATTAAAAAAAAAAAAAGAAAAAACGAAGGGAAAATAAAATTGAGCTTCTTCCGTGCTTTACAGGAGAGAGAGATTTTTTTAGGCTTTAATATAAAGCTATTTGCTTGTAATTATGTTTAAATTGAGAAATTTTTATCTTAAATCGATCTTAGTGTATATGTTTTTTAAATGTTATACTTAATGAACACTAAAAATTGCTGTGGGTAATTGATATGTACCTATCTGTCAAATACCATTTAAGTTGAGATTAAACCATTTAAATTGCAGAATTTTGTCATGTCAAATTCTATGAAAATGGAATCAAAACTTCAAAAGAAATTAATAAAAGTTTCCTTCATTCTATTAAATCCTATCATACATAATTAATTCAATGATATCCCATGATAGGTAATTATTCTAGGTTGCCATGATGATTATTCTATTAAATCCTATCATACGTAATTAATTCAATGATACCCCTTGATAGGTAATGATTCTATTAAATCCTATCATACGTAATTAATTCAATGATACCCCTTGATAGGTAATGATTCTAGGTTGCCATGGCGATTATTCTATGAAATCCTATCACACATAATTAATTCAATGATATCCCGTGATATGTAATGATTCTAGGTTGCCATGGTGATTATTCTATTAAATCCTGTCATACGTAATTAATTCAAAGATATCCCAAGATAGGTAATGATTTTAGGTTGCCATGATGATTCCGTTCTATTTAAAATGGAGTCCTATTATTTTCGTATTACTGAATTTAATGTATATAATCGTAATAAATTTTGTATTCATGCATTTTTTCATAAGAGGTGAGTCTAAAGGGTTTTTAAAATTTGATATTTTGTATGCTCTGACACTTGAAAACATATAGTAATCTAAAATATACTGTTACATTTTTCCATAAATATTTGTGAAGTATTCTGGAAAATAATCTTAATTGTATGTAAGAAAAATCAAATTTTTTTGTAGAAATTGAGTCGGGACTTTTTTTTTTCTTTGCAAGGGACGGGCCGGGCTAATTTTCACTGATTTTTGCATGGGGCGGGCCGGGCTAATTTTCACTGATTTTTGCATGGCCAGGGTGTGAACTGCGAAAATACAAATGGACCAGGCCGGGCCGAACTTTTAGTTTTTACACCAAGCCTAATTATTTCTCTTTCGCGGCGGGGCGGGCTCGGGTCTGGAAGTTCCGGTCCCCCCCCCCCCCCCTTCCTCCTTATAAGAAAGATTATATTAAAATCAAACCTTACGACTTTTGAAAAAATTAGTTCCTGAACAATAACCTATAATTTACACGTTTTCTTTCACAAATAATTAAGATAAAAATTTGTTTTAATTCTACATTTATTAATTGCATAGATATGAAAAGTTATGAATTATTAAATTATTCAAAGGTTATAAAATATACACGAGATTAAAATTTACTCAAAAATACTGAATAATACTTTTAATTTTTAAAAGTCGTAAGTCTATTTATTTATTCGTGGCAGAATAATCCGTGATATTCAATGTTTATAAATGGCCTACCTTCACTTTTTTTTGTCAGAATGATCTCTGATTTTAAGCGCCTTAAGAAGCAATCAAAAAGCCAAGTGCCTTTAAAAAAATATGTATCTTATGAAGAAAACTGTAATTAATCAGATTTCTACTTGTACAACTTTCATAAAATTCAAATTTTCTAGTAAAAAATTTTTAAAAATCAGTGCTTTTCCCATTGAAAAGTATTATAGAACAATCGACCGATAGCCTACATTCTACGGTGTCGCCACCTAACGGAGGAAAAACTGCATAGCAAAATTTTAACATTAGTTTCGCCTCCACCTCTTTTACTCCGTGGTAAGGCTTTGTTTTTCTTGCATTCCTTCATTAGGATTGGGGTTTTGCATTATCACTTTATTCTGTTACCAGCAGGGTTGGCATGGTTTAAATCAATTGGTTAACCAACTGATTTTTTAGAAAAAAAATCTAACAATATTTTCTAATTTTTGTAATTTAAGTGTTTCAAATTATTGGATATAAATAATTTCTACTTTAAGCCAGGGATGTAGTGGAGGGTATACGCAGGTATATGACGTATACCTTCTGAATTATTTAAGAAGATCCGTATACCCTGTGTTTCTCCAATAAAGCTATAGCGTATACCCTCTGCCTATAGCGTATACTCTCTGCATTTTTTACGACAACGTTCTTGATTGGGGAGATTATATTTTAAGACTATTCTCAACTGCTCTACTCAACAAGCGCTACATGCTTTGACACATTTACAAATTAATTTTTTAACGGAAAGATATAAAATTGGAAGGCCTGACTATGGAAGCCCTTTGGAATCAAACTGCGTTTTCCATTTTTTATAAACAAATTACCTATTGAGTTATAGGCAATTTTGGTCAGGTGTCAAAGATGTTTTTAACCTTCCTAGAGTGGTTATTCTTCTTTCATGTGGAAATTCGGTTCAAAACGCCCACTTTGACACTATTTTCTGAAAGATTTAGTGCGTTTGGAAAAATATGGAAAACACAGTTCCATTACATAGTATGTGAAGTATAGTGTGCATCTGCTAGTTCATGCATTTCCGAACAAAAATAAATTAAAACTTATGTCATAAAGTTGCCCTTTCGGATTTGAGAACAGCCATATGATTAACAAGTAATATAAAAATTTTGTTTTTAAAGTCAATTCCTACTTAGGCCATCAAAGAAAAATTTAATATAATCAAGCTAATATTAGTTTTTGTTGCATTAAAATATCTCAATTTGTTGATTTTCTATAAGCAAGTAGGTTTACAATGGAACTCTATGGGAATTTGGCAAAATATTACAGATATCGCCAAGTTGACGTCACTTTTGGCAACTCATTTTGGCTGCCAAATTTGGCGATATATTGCCAAGTTGGTGACAAACTTGGCGGTATTTGGCAACAGAACAGGGTCCCCCCTATGGTAACCCCTTATTGAAAATACTTTCATTGAACTTCAATAACAATGGTCGCCATTTTGTTTCCCATGCAAAACTAAAATTAATTAATTAATTAATATTTGAAAAAACTGTATTAACATCAATTGTCATCCAGTACAAGTTTAAGAAAATTTATTTCAACTTGATAGGATGAATAATGAGTATTTTATTAATGATTGAAAATTTGAACAAGATAAATATATATAAATAAATAAATATAGGGAGAGTGTGAGCTAATAGTAGGAATTGAAAAAAGAAACTCAAAATATGAAGTCAAATAAGAGGACATTGAAAAATTGGGTGCTAGCAATGCACCTGTTTACTTTTAACTAAAATATGCAATAAGATATATTTAAATTGTCTATTGCATAATCAAATTCACTATTTAGATCTGACAAAAAAAAATAGGAGAAAATCAAGATAACGTTTACTTGAGACATAATAGAAAAAAGTCTCATAAAAATGCTTAAAAAGGTATATTCTTAATTTTTAGTTTAGACATTTAAAAGTAATATGTATTATAACATAGCTTAGAAAAAAAGCTTGTATATTAAGCGTGATGGCTATTTAAATGTTTTAGTGGATGACAACTTTTATAAATCTATTTTCCATTTTAAGATCAATGTTTTCAGTAGTCTAAAAAGCTGGTAAATAGGTAATTCTGTTTATTTTACTGCCGCCTTTTTTTTTTACCTGTCGGTTTCTGAGAAGTGTCAAATGACAATATACAATACTTCTTGAAACGTGTAAAGACTCTACTGCTAAATTCAAATCATTCCAGGAATTCTTTATAAAAAGCTTTACTTTCAATAAAAGATAATAATTGTTGATGTAGTGTTCTAACAGAAAAATCTGATATCTCAGATTGCAAATATTTCAAAGAAATTATTTTGAATAGCCATGGGAAAATATATTGTATTTATGAAACTACACCATAGGGGAGGTATGCTACACTTTTTTTTTACTAATTTTTTACAACCCTTAGAAACCTATTTTTAAACAATTTTTTCGTGTTTTCTTATAAAGTGACCTTTTATTCATTTATTAAAAATATTGTGAATTTAAAAAATAATCATTCAAAAAATATATTCCAATTATTGTGAATGGTTACTACTGTATCAAATATCTCCCCATTGCTGGGAAGGATTGATACACTAGCAAGGGAGGTTTGATACATTGTTATGTAAATTGAAAAAAAAAAAAAATGCAGACAATTCAATTTATGTGTCATACAATCTTTTATGATAAATCTTGAAATATTTTAAGTAAAATTTAAAAATAAATGACAATGACATTTTTTATTTCAGAAATGTTTTTTACAAAAATATTTAAACAATTCTATTAACACACTTTTTAGAAAATAAATAATGAAAAAAAACCCCATAGAGATCTTGCTTTAAAAAAAAATCAAGTGAACATTACCAAAAATTATAGCATTGATTTGCAAACAATTTAACATAAATTTAGCACATTTAAGATTTCTTTAACCCTTTTAGGTCAAAGCATTTTCAATGCTAAAGTGTTGAATAAATGAATGGCACCGGAATTTACCAACAAATTTAATTGGAAATAAGAAAAGGGCTATATTTCGCTTTCATATTAAATGGAAAACATTTTACAAAATGCTGGTGCCAATGTGGCATTTGGGAATTAAAATTAAGTGGTTTCATAAACATACCACCACCCCTGAAATGGTTAAAATAAAAACTAATAACTCTATCATTTTAATAAGTAAAATAGGGTGGATTTAATGTTTTTTTTAATTTGCCCTTCGTCAATTATAGAAACATCTTCCTTTTCAGGCCATTTAAACTTTTTTCCTTCTTCATGACAAGCTTGTGAACTAACCATCTATCATCGCACTGCACTTCTATGTAACCTACATAATGTCTATGAATAGACTTTTCGTTCTTCCTTACCAATTTCAGCAGTTCTTGCTGTAAAACAATAATGAATATTACAGTCCTATATTAGTTTACAATTTAAAAAACTATTAAATTCCAAATATACAAGTGTATCATTTCTCCCTATCATGCCTTATTGGATTTTCAATCACTTTGTATAAATGCAGTTGCAAAAATGCCAATCTGCTTTCTGGTAAAACTCACCCTAACAATGTGCTTTACAAATAAAAAAAATTACAAGGTATTATCTTTACAATAATAAGAGTTATGAAAGAAAATCAGCATTTAAAAAAATTTACAGACATTCCAAAAGTTTTCAAAATTAAAAGAAAAAACACTTTGTCAGTTCTTCACTGCTAAGTCCAGCTACTGATGGCCTCTGCTAATAAAAGAAGACTTTACATCTGTTACAATGGCTGTTAATGCCATTTGTTGAGAAAAATTGTCAATGTATCAAACCTCCCCTACCTCTCCTATATTTATTTATAGTACTATAGTAATCAAAAGATTATTTATTAAGACTTTCAAGGTATCAATGCTTCACTATGTAGAGTATTTTATTCATGGAACATAAGACATATCTTTTACTAAAAATGTTTAAATTATTTCAATTTTCTACATAATTACTGTAATTATGTAATTTAAATTATTTTTAAATGAAGTTATAGTACTTATATATCATACAGTGTTTATTTTTATCAATAAATATGCATGTATATGTAATAGGAAAATATATTTTTTAAAAACCCGGTTTAAACCAAAAAACCTGGGTTTTTTGGTTTTTTTACCAACCCTGCTTACTGGGGCATATTTAATAATTGGTTCAGATAGTTGAAGCGTTAATATTACCTGTTTCATGATAAAATATTTAATTAAAATTACCTTGTTTATCTATAGGTACAATAAATTCAGAATTAGATTTTATCTTCTCTTCAGCTTCTTTAGTGAGATCGTCATTCCATTGAACATCGTCCCTAATTTTAAAATACAAATTAAACAGTTTAAGTAATATTTAATATATAAAAAGTAAAATGACTATTATAAGCCCTTCTTTTTCAAAACCGAAAACAGTTAAGTTTAGAGGAGGGACTTATAATCTAGGTTAAAAGAAAAATTCATTCAACAAAACTATTTTTATGTATTAACTGAGAAGTAAAAAAAGGTAAATATAAGGATAAGAATGTTTTAATTAGAGCCGTACCGAGTACTCGGTATTTGGCCTACTCGGCCAATTTGCCGAGAACTCGGTACTCGGTGAAATTTTGGCCGAGTACTCGGCCAATACCGAGTAGTTGTAAAAATTTCATTTTTTAAGCATATGGATTTAAAACTGATCTGTAAAAAGTTATTGGAATATCAATGTATAATATATGCAATAATTCATAAAACTATTTACTCTGTATTTAACAATATGTCTACAAAATATAGAAAAAGTTAAGAACAAAAACCCTCATACAATAATTCCAGATTAAAATTTAGTTTCACATTTATACAAATAAAAATAAGTTCTTTTTAAATATATAAGAAAACAGAAAAGACTATTATTTTGGATAAAGAAACTGAAAATACAATAAATGTAATAAAAAAATTAATAATTAAATTTATTATATTTCAAATTATGGTGCAAAAATACCAAACATTCTACATTAACAGTAGACAGGGCATTTCTTTTACTACTATAAATTTGGCCTGCCTATGAAAATATACGTTCAGAATAAACAGTTGTTGAAGGTGCACATAAGAATTTTTTTGTAAGGTTGCACATAATCAGAAAAGTCCTCCCAGCCCCCCACCATGCAAATGGAGTGTCAGTTTTACATAAGTCTTCTGTTAACAAAGCCTGTATCTCTTTTTGTACCTCTCTTTTTTTTTTCTCTTTATTCTTAATCAAAAGAAAATAAGGTACAGTTACAAAATAAATATCAAATGTTTTGCATTATTCAATGAATTGTTACAGTAACCAATAAACATTTTTATTTTTGATAGACAGGTATCAGAATAAATTAGAGGGTTGAAGAATGTTTTAGTTTTATATTGGTTAATAATTGTACTTGTTATGTGTCAATTCTCCTTTTTTTGCTACTGTTTTGAATTGTCAAAAATTGTCTTTAAAAGGTGCACAAATAAATTTCAAATTTAATTAGTTAATTTATATATACTATATATGTATAATATATATATGTACACAGGTATATTTATATATATGTACACCTAAGCTCACATTATGTGCACATCAGTGTTTTTTTTTTTTTTAATTACACAACTACTCGGTATTCGGTACTTGGCCAAAGTACTACTTGGTACACCACTAGTTTTAATTTTGGTACATTTTTTTTTTTTTCATTTAGATTTCTTCTTAAAATCTCCCTCCGCATTGCCTTACCCCAGTACATAAACTTTAAGCCATTTTAAATAATACTTTAATTTTTTTAATTCTTCTGTTCTATTTGTTACTTTATTGTAACAACAAATAATCAATCATCTAAGTTCCTCTTTAATTACGCTTCACACTTTGTCACCTGCCAGTACCAAACATACAGAATTTAGCCTTTAAAACTCATTAGATTATTATTTTTCTCTTCAGAATTCCTGCTGCTCTCCCTCCCCCTTCCTCTAGCTCATAAAGTTTAAACTCTATTTTTTTTTTCTGCTGTATTTGTAATATTCTTGTAACAATAATTAAATAATCATACACACACATCCCTGAAAAATCTGCTTTTCCTCGTTATCCCTGCCTCAACACACAAAGTTAAAATTCTTTTAAAACTATGTTTTTTAAAGAAAAATTCTGAAATTTTAAAACTCTATGTTTAAAAAAATGTTATACCCTATTGCTACTTTGTAGTAATAAATTTGTCACAATAAATAAATTCAGTAGACTCCCTCAAATCCACACAGCTTGGGACCAGAGGTTGTGCAGATTTTAGAATTTTGTGGATTTCTGGTCATTGCTTTGTTTACATCTTTTAAATAGTAATGTGAATGTAATAATGCAATCAAAATTATAATGAATGCTTGCAATATAGTAAGTTATTAAAATAATTAAGTAAAGTAATAAACTAAAATGATAAAAAGTAAAATAATTAATAATGTATAATTAAATATGCATAATAAAGATGAGATATAGATTATTCAATTTCCTTGAATTATTCAATGAAACTTTCGTCGTAAAGATACTCTAAAAAAGCTTGATTAATGCATAAATATATTTGGTAAAAAGATAGTGATTACCAGCGATATCAACAATACCTTGATTTTTTTTCAAAAAAATATATTATACTTTCTTCATGAAAAACCACAAGTTCAGTCACATTATCAAGAATTACATATTAAAATACGGAACAGATGTCATAAGTTCTCCCCGGCCGCCATCTTGTAATTCTTCTTGGCGTGAAAACCATTTTCCGGCAAGTAGCAAATGTCGCCAAGCACCAGTTTATACGCATGTTTTGGGTTAACGAAAATAAAATGTAAATAATAAACAAAATTCGCTAAACTGGCAATCAGTAATCCTTGTATGAGCGCTTTGCGCACATTTACCGAAAAAAAAAACACCGCCAAATTCAGCATTTCTCGCAGGATAGCATTCTCAAAATTCAGCAGTTCTCGTTTTGTAGCAATCTCAAAATGTAAAAAACTCTTAAAGCAACAAAATATACATAAAATTATAAACATACCTTAACAGACATCTGCTTTCTTGAAGCCTCCAGCACAAAATACCTCTAACACCGCCGTCATTTTCCAAAATAGGCTTAATACACATTGACACGCTATAAACAAACCTCCCTTTCTTGTCAAAATTTCCTCATATTTCTTAATTACTTCGGCAAGAGCGTTTAAACGGACTACAGAAACTATAGTCAATGAAATACATCCAATAAATTTAACATAAAAATAAAAAGACAACGATAGAACACGATACACGATATCAAAATACATGCACAAAATTCTAAGCTTCTCAGGGGTTGCCAGAACACGACACGTCACACGGGGTTTCCATATCGAGTTTGTCATATCCGTAAACACCGCCAACAAAAAAACACCAAACAATACAAAACAACAACGGCTGAGGGAAGATACGGCATCTATGCCTAAAATACAAACAGAATGATATAAAGCTGAAAAATTCCATAATTTTGCCCCTACATCTGAACGGAAAGTTTTATTGCTTACATCTGCGATGATGTGCTGGTTTTATGGAAATCTACTGTAATATGTATTAAAATAAACATAATCTTTAAAAAATATATTCTTTTATAAGCATTTAAAGTTTGTCTTGAAATTCACACCTCGTTTCATGACTAAAGTTCATGGTTTTCCTTTAAAATTGCTATTACAATACATTGACATCGAACCTGATTAGGAAACATTCCCCTCTTGTTTTTTTTCCAATGCTTGATTAAAAGCATGAGATAGTGAATTAAAAAAAAATATATATCATTTGTGTTCTTTAAGGTATGGCAACAGCAAAGAAAAACAAAAAGCATCATTTAAACTACCTATTTGAGATTTACAAATTGTATTCTCAATGTAAATTATAATTTAATTAATATTAGACTGTTAATTGATAAGTTTTCTTTTTAATTATTGCACTCTATTTTTCATCATTATAATTTTCTATTTTTTGCATTTAAAATATTGCATTATTGCAGTTTCACAGCCAGTTGGGATTTTTTGTCGAATCATTAAATCCATTGTTGTTGTGACTCCTGTACTACAATTGCAACTATAAAGAACATTTGGCGATTGATGATCATCTGTGGCAGGCTAACAGAAAAATGCCTGTAAAATTAATTCATAATTATGTTCTAAATATATTAAAAAGTTGTATTGTCATCGGAAACACATCTTAGTACATAATTTTTATATTAAAACTAGCCTATCAGAATGTGAGCAAAAAATGAGTTATAAAATTCCATCTTCTACAAAAAACAAGTTGAGTTAAAGAAAAGAATGTAATAAATCCTCCCTGAAATCTTCTCTCCTACCAGAAAACAGGGAGAATTTCTAGGCATGGGAGAGCAAAGCAAACATTTTCCTTTTTTATTTCTGCAATTTGGCTGTTCTCACAATTATTGTAAGCAAAAAAACATGACACTTATTAAAGAAAGCCATTGTTAGTAAGTAAGCAAATAAAATAAATAAATATTTCCCCCCCTTCCCATGAAAAAAAAAAAAAAAAAAAAAAGTTACAAAAATAATCTAAACAAACAACAAAATGGTTTTTAAATTTTAAACTCTTATAATGAGACAAAGATATAAGCTGCATGGTGATGTCATCTATCCTAGAAGGTAAAAATTAACACTTGACTACAAAAACCCGAATAATAATTTTTTGGAACAAAGATAGTGTTAACATTTCTTTTTAAAAGGGCAAAGCAGATTTGCTGAAAAGGGCATTTTTGTCCGGTAAAAATGCACTTATATTGAGTAAAGGGACACATTTTGCTCAGTGAAAGGACACTCTCATTGAATTATCATTTGTCAGTTCTGAGGAGTGGGAATTTCAACTCTAAACCTTTAATTAGTATTAAGTCCTAAATTTTCTGAGGGTATTTCGAGGAGGGGGAGAGGGGAGGAGGCACACCCTGAATTCGCTGGCATATATTATCAAGATAAACTAAAATTGTGCTGCATTTTGAAGAATATCATAAAATAATCTGATTAAAATAACTCCATTTTTAAAATATTCCACTTATGACAGTAGTTCCCAACCTTTTATTGGCCATGCTCCACCAAAGCATCTGTAAAATCACAATGTCCCCCATCCCTTTAATCTGTAAATTTTCTCTCTTATTACAGTACAGGACCCATTATCCGGAATGACCCAAAATTCGGAAAAAATAATTTTGAAAATTTTCTAAATATGTAAATTTTTACTAAAATTTTGCAATTTCTGAAATTTTTCGAAAATTTTACAGATTTCTAATCTGTTTTTGGTGTATTGTGTTGCAATGTGTAACCACTAAAATATGTTACATCAGTGAGGGGGGAACACGGTCCCCCCCCTCCCAAGAAATTAGAAAAAAAGTCCTTTTTCTGTCAAATTTTAGTTTAAAATTAATTTATATTACGATTCGTTTAAAAAAAAAAAACGTCAGATATTTCACACCCTCCCTCTCACTTCGACAAAATATTATGGCTACACAATTGTGTTACAAGAATCGGGGGTGATTCTGAGTAAAAAAAAAAAAAATCTGAAATTCACAGTAAATTTTTTGAAAGTTTACAGAAGAGGGTGGGAGGGGGACCCTATCGGCACTAATTATGAGTTTCTTCTGCGATACTTTAACGAAATTCGCGTTTTTACGAGATCTTTTGACGAAATTAAGGGTTCTTTTACAATCCTTTGAAGAATTTTTTTTTCCGCTATATTTTGACGAAATTTGCATTTTTTTTCATGAGATTTTGGCAAATTTTGCTTTTTTTCCTACAATCCTTTGACTAAATTTGCATGTTTTTCGCGATTTCTTTTACAAAGTTTCGTTTTTTCGCGATATTTTGACGAAATGTGTGGGGTTTTTTTTCGATCTTTTGACGAAATTTCGGAGATCTTTTTCGATCCTTTGACGAAATTTTTTTTTTGCTATATTTTGACGCAATTAGCGTTTTTTTTGTGGTCTTGGAAAAAGTTTGTGTTTTTTCGCGAGTCTTTGACGAAATTTGCGTTTTTTTCCCACGATCCTTTGACTGTATTTGCTTGTTTTTCGCGATCCTTTTACGAAATTTTGTTATTTCGCGATCTTCTGACGAAATTTGGATTTTTTTTCAGGATCTTTTGACGAAACTGCCGGGTAGCTTTTTCGATCCTTTGAAGAAATTTGTATTTTTTTGCGATTTTTTGACGAAATTTGCGTTTTTCCCGCGAATTTTTTGACGGAATTCAGGAGGACCCAAAATCTGGAAAATTCCAAAATCCGGAAAGCTTTCAGTCCCGAAGATTCCGGATAATAAGTCCTGTACTGTATTTAAAAAGTGAACTCTATTTACATGGTGGAAACGCAATAGTACCCTATTAATAACTATTCATTTCACATTTTTTAACTTATCGAAGAGGTGAATATTCTATCACAAATATGTTTTAACATAATTTTATAGATGCAATGAGGTTATACATATTCGCCATTGTGCAAAAAGAGTTTCATTGTACTTTTCCAACTTACCACAATGTTAAAGTAAAGTGTTATATGGTCTGGTTTTTATCTTCATAAAATATCTTCAAGAGAGACTTGCATTTTGTTAAATTTGATAAATTGATGCATTTTATAATGTTTTTATCTTCATAAAATATCTTCAAGAGAGACTTGTATTTAATGTTAAATTTGATAAATTGATACATTTTATAATGCATTTTTGTATCTTATTAAGAGTTGGTGGAAAAGCTTTGGACACTAAATTTTCTTTCAACGGATAACACATTACATAAGAAGCAATTCAAGATTCTCATACTATAAAATTCAAGTAGCCATTATTCCCCATTACAACATGTTTTCTCTGTTTTCCCTTTCCCAATACCGCTAATTGTCTTCCATGTATTATCTGATTTTAAAATGTATATGCCATCATGTAAATGTATTGTGCAGGATCCCTGCACTAGAACCATAGATATTTACTATCCACCCATTTCCTTTTCTAATGATATTTAAAATTTATAAGTTTTATAAAGTTGGTAGTCGTTCAGATATTTCATATACTTTTTAGGTTAAATATGTTCAAGACAGTCAAATTTATTTTTTGTTTTAAGTAGTTTGATGTTCCAAAGATGCTTCATGTGTCATAGAGGAGAGCAAAATAGAAGTAGAACACTCATTGAATAAATAACTGAAAGTGTTACGAAAAATTGTAAATTTTACTGCCAGAAAAATGATAATGAGTTTTAATATTACAAAAAGATGTTAAAATATCTTAAATGATTATTCGTATGATTGTTCTGGTTTTCAATGTATTTTAAACTTTAATAGGGAACATTTCAAAAATGCAATAAAACAAACTGATTTTTTTTTAAATTTGCTTGTATTCCATTTATTTTCAGTCTGCAACATTACTTTTCAAAAAAAAAAAAAAAAAAAAAATGGCCAAAGAAACTGATAGTGAATAAGTGAGTAACAATTATTTGGAATTGCCCCCCTAGAAAGTGAAACTGTCCCCTAGTGGGGCATACGCGCCACGTTAAAAACCACTGACTTATGGAAACATGTGCCATTCTGGGGTGATTTTGAAATGGAAAATGCATTATAATTTGAAAACACAATACAATATGCAGCTGCTGCATGTTTTTTTACATTGATTTAGAACTTACAACACATGAGTTAATCAGAGCAACAGAACTTCTGTTTTCAAAAGTCAGGGAGAGGAGAGGGTGAAGGAGAAGAAAAAGCCAAATATTATAAGAAAAGAAAAATAGAGGCCACAAAGAAACTACTGGGAGACAAGGCAGGGCGCGTCAACAGTTTAAACGAAAACGGCAGGGTGCAACGCCCTTTGAAAAACATCAAATGGAACACTAGACAAAGAGAAGCAGATTTTACTTATATTTTTTTGTGAGGAGGGGCCCGGGCGCAGAATCGGCGCAATGTTGCGATGCATGTCGCAGACTCTTGAGAAGGTCTGCAGACTATTTTTCAACTGTTAAAAAAAAAAGAAAAAAAAGGTTTGCTAGAAATTATTTGTCATGTGCCATAATAATACGATCCGCGCCACATGCGATTGACGAAGCTCTAAGGGAAAATCCACATGACCCCACTACAGACACGAGATTCTTCCGCGGATGGACGATTTTCTGATTTTTTGCCGATTCCTCGCAGGGGTGATTTCTTAAGAAATTTTTAAAAATCGGTCATCAGTCCTAAAATTCGTACATAAATATCACGAATTTCGACAAATGTTAACCGAAGAACAATTTCGTCAATCTTTTGCAGTAAAAACAGCCAGTTTCATGAAAAGACCGCGAAGAAAAAACACGAATTTTGTTAAAAGATCGCGAAGAAGAAACGAAGTTTTGTTATAAGATCGTGAAAAACGACCAATTTCGTCAAAGGGCTGCGGAAAAATAGCAACTTTCGTCAAAGGATGGCGGAAAAACGCGACTTTCGTCCAATGATCACGGGAAAAACACGAAGTTAGACAAAGGGCTGCGGGAAAATAGCAACTTTCGTCAAAGGATCGCGGAAGAAACGCTAATTTCATCAAAGAGACGCGGAAAAAATACAAATTTCGTCAAAGGATTGCGGAAAAAACGCAAATTTCATCAAAAGATTGCGAAAAAAATGCAAATTTTGCCATAAGAGCTCGAAAGAAACGCCAATTTCGCCAAAGGACTGCAGAAAAATAGCAACTTTTATCAAAGGATGACAGGAAAATGCGAGTTTCGTCAAATGATCTCGGAAAAAACGTGAATTCCATCAAAGGGCTGAGGAAAAAAACGCGAATTTCGTCAAAGAATCGCGGAAAAAACGCGAATTTCTTCAAGAGGACGCAGAAAAAACACTAATTTCGTTAAAGAGGCGCAGAAAACACGCATTTCGTCAAAGGATCGCGGAATAAATGCGGATTCTATCAAAGAATTGTGAAAAAACTGTGAATTTTGTCAAAAGATTGCAAAAAAGCACGAATTTTTGTAAAAAAATCACGGGAAAAAAAACGCGAATTTTGTCAAAAGATTGCAAAAAACCTCTGAATTTCATCTAAGGATCGAGGAAAAAACATGAATTTTGACAAATGATCGCGGAAAAAGCGTGAATTCTATCAAGGATTGCGGGAAAACGCGAATTTTGTCTAAGAATCACAGGAAAACGCAAATTTTGTCAAAAGATCGCGAAAAATTTTGGAATTTCGTCAAAGGATCGCGGAAAATTTGCTGCAACATTAATGTTCATTAAGTGACATAATGGTGAAAAGTCCAACAGCAAAGGTTGGAAATATGGAGGAAGTAGGCGCAACTGATATGAGAACTTTTGTTGTGTTAAATGGTCCTCCAGAATACAAAAATACTTTTTTATTTCACTTTAAGTAACATTTGATATTATCACATCTACATATAATTTTGATATTATCACATTGTATCAATCTTTTAAAAAATTTTCGAAATTGGTGTTCACATGTTATTTTTACTGTTATTCTGTATTCTAACTTCACAGAAATTTTGACAAATTTTAAGAAAGATTTTTCAGACAATGGTGTTAAAATTTTTGAGGACAAAGGTAAATTATTTTTTAAAAGTACTTTCCTTTTATGTTAATCACAAATACTTGGGGGGGGGGGGGGGTGCATGTAACGTAATGCAAGGGATTGGAAATAGGGTGTTTGTCCTTAAGTTCTGCAGACTGTTTTTAAAGTTTCTACTTGTGTTGCAGACTGCAGAAAAAAATTCTGCTGCTGGGAGGAGGGGGAGATTTACAAATAGGGCAAAAAATTTAAATAAAAGAATTTTAAAGACTTCAAATTTTTGTGTTTGGAAAAGAGGGGGAAGCATCAATTTTGTATAGAGGTGTGGGGAGGGGATTATATGATAGATTTATTGCTACAATAAAGTAACAGATAGAGCAGAAAAAGTTAAAAACAACAACATGACAATAAGACTTTTAAAGATTTTTAACTAGATGAGCAGTGGTGGGGAAAAAGGGGGGAGAAGCAGAATTTTTGGTACTTGTTAGATATCCTGTCGACCAAATTACTGCCGTCAATTGTAAGATTAAATGCCAATAATGGTTGATCGTAAATGTCACATTCACTTGACAACATGTTTTTACGTCATCAAGTGATTTTTATTTCAACATTTTATTTGTATTTTTATTGTTATACTAATTTATTTGTTCTTTCGTTATTTAAAATAAAAATTATGTCAGTTTGTATAATTTGGCGAGTGGTTTGGTAATTTATATAATTTGGCGAAATTGGTCGACGGGATAACTAACAAGTACCAAATTATTTATTTGGATTAGATGTGTTATATTCCCAGATGGTCGCCATCTTAGATGTTTTGTGATTTCTTGGCGATGTTTATCGATATGTGGAACCCTGTGTGACGTGTGTGTTTGGCGTGTCGTATTCTGGCAACTCCTGAAAAGGTCATTTTCGGCTAGGATATTGTGGATATGGTTTGATTTCATGTTGTATTGTTCCTTCTTTTTGTTTTTATGTTAAATTTATTGGATTTTATTAGATTGACTATGGTTTCTGTAGTCCATTTAAATGCTCTTGCTGAAGTAATTAAGAAATTTGAGGAAATTTTGATAAAAAAGGAGATTTATTTACAGTGTGTCAATGCGTATTCATAAGCTTATTTTTGAAAATGATGGTGATGTTATGACAGTATTTTCGTGCTTGAGCTTTGAAGAAAGCAGATGTCTGTTAAGATATGTTGATAATTTTATGTATATTTGTTTTCCTTTCGAGTTTTTTACATTTTGAGATGGCTACGAATTTTGAAAATGCTACACAGCGAGAACTGCTGAATCCAGTGACTTTTTTTGGTTAATGAGCGCATAGCGCTCATACAACAATTACTGATTTTCCACTTTAGCGAGTGTCTGTTAAGGCATGTTGATAATTTTATGTAGGGTAGATGTGCCAGTAATGGACACCCCTTGATGTTTTTGGTTCATAAAAAAAATAACTAATAAATATTTAGCTTTAATTATTTTTTTTTATAATTCTCCCTTGTATGTTTTATAAAACTATGTTATTGTTGACGCTTTTAATCAAAGCAATCAGGAAGCAGAAAATAATGTTTCAAAGTTTTGCTGTTTTTCTGTGAAAATCTTAATGAAGAGGTTAAGAGCTGGCTTCGTTTAATTAATTTATATATTATTTATTTTCCTGCAAAATTTGAATGATTTTGTTTGAGTAGCAATAGAAAACTTTGAATTTTATATACTAATGGCCATTTATAAAATTTCATTTCTTTTTAAGGTTTTAAGAGGGGGGGGGGGGGTGTCCATTACTGGGATGGTTAATGAGTCATTTTCCAGTAATGGACACCCCATGTAGACATTGCTAAAAATGCAATTTTAGTAATGTTGATGGTGCATAAAATACTTTAGCTTAACTGCAAACCTAAATAATCAAATTTAATTTTTAAATTATACTTACCAAAATGTAATAACACCAAAACCTTTATAAATATCTGCTTTTAAGTTATTTTATGTCATTAATAAAATTTCGATATTTTATTTTATTTATTATTATTTTTTTTTATGTAGTACACATATATACCTCACATATTTTATAATCTGGCAATTAAACCAGTCAGGAAGCAGAAAATACTGTTTAAGAGCACAGTCAAAGAGGGGCTCATAGGGCTTAATCCCTCTCCGTTTAAATAAAAACAATTAAGTTACAGAAGCTATTAAAAATCCATTTTCTGTCTTAAATGTTTCCTTATTTAAAAAAAAAAAAAAAAAATAAGTAATACTATTAATGAAAGTTATAGGTAATATTCATGAAACTAGTAAATCTGCAGATCAGGGGCCTCAAATATCAGTTCTACAGTTTTATTTTGAAATTATTTATTTAATATTTAAAATATTCAACTCACAATATCATTTCTTTCATATTTGTAATATTAATTATTATAAATGATATATCAAGTAATCTCTGGAAGATTGTTAAAAATAGTGACACAAAACTAAACATTAATATTCCAAAACTTTTTTTTTTTTTTTTTTTTTTTTTATTATTCCCTTTCTAATCCACCACTGCTTCAATAATTTGATAGCTGTAATTGTCTGATATTTAGTATTTTAAACTATCCATCTAAAATAATTAAAACATCGATCTTCTGATAATTACAATAATTGATGCAAACAGTAAATGATTATCACAAATATTTTATTAATTACTGGTATCCTAATTGTTAAATTTATTTAAAAATAACTATTTTGTTTCATTAGTATGTTTTCATTAAATTCTGGTTCTAAATACAGTCATAAAAACAATTATATTTATTACTTTTTATGGGGTGTCCATTACTGGAACAGAGGATGTCCACTACTGGGCCAGAGGGTGTCCATTACTGGGCTTTTGGGTGTTTTAATATATTTCTGTTATTTAAAATTAAATTTCTATTCATATGGGGAAATGTGGCTATAAGAATGGTTAAATATTGTTGATAGATAAATATAATATTGAAAAAACTGAATATAATAATTATAACTATTAATAAAAAAATACTTTTTAAAGAAATTCCTTAAGGGTGTCCATTACTGGCACATCTATCCTATATTTGTTTGCCTTTCGAGTTTTTTACATTTTGAGATGGCTACACAGCAAGAACTGCTGAATTTTGAGAATGCTACACAGCGAGAACTGCTGAATCCAGAGGGGTTTTTTTTTTTCGGTTAATGAGCACGTAGCGCTCATACAACGATTACTGATTGCCACTTTAGCGAATTTTGTTTATTATTTATGTTCTATTTTCGTTAAGCCTAACATGCGTATAAACTGGTGTTTGGCGACATTTACTACTTGGCAGAAAAGGGGTTTTCATGCCAAGAAACATTCCAAGATGGTGGCCCCGGAATTTATGACATCTGTTCCAAAATAGGTAAAAAAATATTACTAATGAGTTTTAAAAACTTTACATTTTTTATGCTTGGTAAGAAGGGGAAATGCCATTTCATGTGGGATTTTCGGATATGGGACACATTTTGAAACTTGCAATTTCTTTTTATTATAAAATTTTTTCTGCAATTTATGTTTCTATATTTTTAAAGGACATTAGAAAGTGTTTCATTTTATATTATATAAATTGAAATTTTTGTTTTTTGTGTCAAACAAAGTTGACTTTCTTATTTTTGTAAAAGAGTGTCCCATTCTTCCCCAACCTCCTCTACTATGCCCACGCCCCACTTTTTTTCTAGCACTACACCACTGGTATAAACGTGTTAGGGCACAATCCCAGGGGCTTTGTATAAGTCCATGTCCAGTACCAACAAACATCATCGTCGCGCTTTGAAAATTAACTTTAGTTAAACTTCAAGATTTTGGGTCTAATCTTGTGCTAATGACTGGACCGGACTGTTTTATAATTTACAAAAAGTCACGGCACCCTATTATTTTTAAAAATCGATATTTAAACAGTTTAGCTTACCATGCATTATGAAGAAAAACTTTATCTGGATCTGTCAAATATCTTGTACCGAATTGTGGTTTTTTGCGGCTTTCTTCTGTCTCCATGTAAGTAATTGGAAATTTAATATAATATAGACAACAAAGAGAGCTTTACTATTTCGAATTTAAAAGTTTAAAGCTAATAAAATTATCTGACATCCTTTTAAACGCTTAACGATCAAAATCAGAATCCAATTAAACAATTTGGAAGTAATATGCTTTACATATGTATTTGTTTGTTTACGTTTTGACGTGATAAAAATGCAACGGTAGACTACCAATCAGAGAACAGTTTTCATTTCGTAGCCAAACAAGAGTTCGCCAAGAGCGATAAGCTGTAAAAGCGAAAGCCCAGCTGGTAACTGCAATGAGGTCCGGCGTCCCGCTCATTTTATATTTGTTTACCTTTCTTATTTCTTTTGATGGTGATCACGCTTAGACACCATTTTAATGAATCACGTCCGACGTCCATATACATCGTAACAAATGGACAATATATTTCAATGTTTGATCGGTAGCATTTTTAAATATAAATGTATGCAAAAGACTTGAGGAAAACAATTTGTATATATGACGTTCTTAAGAGCTGACGATCAAGCAAAGGAAACGTACCAATGCTCTTGGAATATATACCAAACTAAAAATTGAAGATTTTAAAGAAATGATGAGTCCTCTTTAAATGAATGAATATTGCTTGTGATGTGTGTGTTATAATTCACACCATACACACTAGCAATATTTCTTCGATTATGCTGCACGAGATAGTGATTCGAAAATTCGACATTCTGGAAACTGTAGATGGATACCTGAATTCAATTCAAAAATCATATTGCTTTGCTAAAATTAAATTACATTTAAGTAAGATAAGTTTTATTAATGCTTAGTTTTATTTGTTTCGTGATATTGTTAATTAACTAATTTATATATATGTCTTGTGACTTTTTGATAATACTTATGTGTTAGTTGTCAAAAGCATGCTTTCCTTTTATTACGATTTATGAACTTCAGTTTTTAAGGATAATGAATATTAACAAGTTATTCTTAAATGAAAAGCTTATACAGACTATTTTTAAATGTAATGTTTACTTATATCTCAATATTCTTAATAAAGAATAATAAACAATTATTCAGATTTAGAAATTAGAATTAAAACTTAGCTAAACATAAGAAATATTGTGACATCAAACTGTTCAGAATTTAGTTTTTAAATAACTGAGTACTTACGTATTATGCAGGCTAAGACATGGTTGACAATTGCCAATTTTATTTATTATAGCCTCATATGTTCAAAACAGTAATTTGACACATGTTTATTGAATACATATCATTGTTAACAATGGTAAATAACATAAAGTTAACAAATGCTAAATAATAAGATAGTATAATAAATATAAGAAATGGGAAATAATATAAAATTTATTCTAAAACATTAATTTAGTACTAATTTACTCAGTACATAGTATTAGGTTGGCAGCTTATAACAGTAAAGTATATCAATGTAATACAAATCTATAATGTGAAACAGTAATTTAGTATGAAATTTTAACATAATTACTAGGTGATAAAAAAAAGCATTTATTCTGACTTTTTTTTTTTTTTTTTCCTGGCAAGAATATTTTTGTAGTAGCCTTTAACATGGCATAAAATAAAAATGTTACCTTGTTTACCATGTAGAAAGAAAAAAAAAATTCTGTAATTAGTATTGCTGGAGACAGTTATCAGTTGTATGTTTACCTGATACAGCACAGATAATATGCAAGTACAGTACAAAGTCTAAAGTTCGGAATCCTCGGGACATTACCAAGTCCGAACTTTTGGTCATCAAAAATATTGCTTTTCCAATAAGGAAAAGAAAATTCACTACATAAAAAGGCAAAATATGATATTCATGTATTAAAAATTGCATATAACAACTATCAATACTAAATTAAACATTTTCATTAAGTAAATCATAACAAAATAAAAAGTAAAACAAAAACATTTATTTAAAGCTGTTCTCAAATCCAAAAGGGCGACTTTATGACATAAATTTTAATTTATTTTTGTTCAGATATGCATGAAACTAGCAGGTGTTGTTCAGAAACTATGTAATCGAACTGTGTTTTCTGTTTGTTTTTTTTTGCAAACGCAATAGATCTTTCAGAAAGTAGTGTCAAAGTGGACGTTTTGAACTGATTTTCTGCGCAGAAGAAAAATAATCACACAAGAAAGGGTGAAAAATGTCTTTGTCACGTGATCAAAATCGCTTATAGCTCAATAAGTAATTTATTTATCAAAAAAATGGAAAACAGTTCGATTCCAAATTGCTTCCATAGTCAGGCTTTCCAATTTTATGACTTTCCATTAAAAAATGAATTTGTAAATGTGTCAAAACGTTTTGTGCTTGTTGAGAGCAGAGCACTTGAGAACAGCCTTAAGGAAACAAACAATTAAGATGAAATTGCAACTTTCTGAACTATTGGAACATTTTAGTTAATGTGGGCTGCTTTATTAACTTAAGTATATCATTAAGACGTTTTTCTTTTATTCTGTACATAGACATGAGTTAAGATTCAGTAATAAAGCTTCTTTGTTCTAGACCCTTTTTTTTTTTTGTTTCAACAATTTTGTTTTTTCACTTCTTTCTTGAATACTGCCGCTTGAAAGTCTGAACTTTAGACGTTGTACTGTACAAATAATTGTTTGTTGTTGCTTTATATATATATATATTTATATTTTTCTCTTGCAGGATACATTCACTGGTAAATTTTAGTAGGCTTTTAAATAGCATTGTATATGCTTCCTGCTGTCAGAGATGAAAAATCTCCATATTTAAAGAGCAAATTGCTAGTATCGATAATTTATGAAATTGTGCCATAAAAATGGCATCCAATGTTGAAGACTATGTAATTATCTATATATTTAAAAGACCTGGCTGTTTTTTTAATCATCAGCCCTGGTCTTTCTACTGAACCAATTTTGATAATTATGTGTTATTAAATGGTGAATACAGATTTGAGTGGTGTGTATGTAAATTTTGAGAATGTGGAAATGATGTAAGACTTAAATGTTATGGGGAAAAAATTCTATGATGTGACAAAACAAAACGAAATTCTTGTTGCTGATTTTTCATTCTGTATTACCAAACATAAGAGCCTAATTGAATATTTTCATCATATTTACTCATCTCGATTACATATTCTAATACATATTAATTTTTCAATAATTTAAACAGTTGAAGTTTGTGGAAATAGTATTTTGGTAATTTTAGGTTTAAAATATTATTAGTTTTAAAAGTTAGACATTCAATGTAAGATGAATTTTTTATTATAATTCTTTTCTGAACATTATAGTTCGTCAAATTTTGATGGGTTCCAACTCGTAACATGTCTAGATTTTTTAAAACAAAACTTTAATGTTTGAGAAATTATTTTGTTTAAATCACCAACAATAACAATTGGTAAGTTATTTTTTAAAATATCAAACTTTAATTAGAAGCAATTCTGCTTTTTTTAGACAAGATAATTATTGTACTTGATAGTTTGTTGATGTTGACATCAACATCCAGTGGTGCCTACTTTTGAAAAATACTGAGTGGGGTCAAAACCATTTTAGGGTAAAATGATGCTGCTGTTATGCTTTCTTTGAAAGTTTAAGAAAGATTGATATTTCAGGTTATGATACATTTGAATGTTTCAGAGTAGAATATAAAGTTGCGATTTATTTAATTATATTCTTATGAGGTCTTCATTTTATGAACTCTAATATTAACTACTGTGCCATGAATTTTAGTATAATTTAAAATTACTTACTATAAAATATTAAAACGGGTATTTAATGCAAATACACTTAAATTGGGGTGTAAAAAAATCATGATTTTTTTTTTTAATTGGATTTTTTTTATTTAAATCAGATTTTTATGATTTTTTTTCCCAGCGTTCAAATACCGAATAGCTACCAAGAGTTTCAGATTTCCAAAACAACTAAACCACTAATTGCTAACATAATCTATGTTTTAACACTTTAATTAATAAAATTATTAGTTAGTAATTACAGAAATTATAAAAACTGCAAATTAGTAATTTCATTAGTTAGTATCATATACAATAATGCTATATACATTAATATTGTAATAATTATGTAAAACTTTATTAAATACTAGTGATATTTAACATATTATTAATAACTCAATTTAATATTTAGTTAACACTACTTCAAATTAATAATTATTAAACAATCTCTCTAATTAGGAACATATTATACATTTTTAAGCTTTAATTATTAAAATGATAATTAATAATGTAGTAGGTCATTTTAGAAAGAAAAAAAGGCACTATTTCATGAGGAAATATATTAGTAATGATATAAGAAAAAAAAAAGGATAATTTTTAGTATGATAAATAAAGTGTCCTTAATTTTTAATAATTTTATTAATCACAAATTGAAAAATACAAATAAATAACATGTTTTAATATCCAGTTTTTTTTTTTTTTTTTTTTTTTTTTTTTTTTTTTTTTAAAGAAATAAAGTTCTATTATTTTTGCAAGATCTTGGGCACATGAATTTAGAAATACTGTTGAATGGGAAGTTTTTTACAAGAAATCTCTGACTACATCTACCGGTGAATATAACATTTTTTTTTCACCCTTAAAAAATGGCCTAGAAGAAACAGAAAGTAATTACAGAATTAATAAAAACTGCAAATAAGTAATTTCATTAGTTAGTAGCACAAATAAATAACAAAACTAACAAACATTATTTGCAGCTTGTTTTGCATTTGTACTTAGAAAAATTACTGTTAATCACCAAAATCTAAACTTACACACCTGTATGTGTATGATCAGGGGGGTGTAACACCCCCCCCCCCCACTTATTTGGAAGAGTTGGTAAAATTTAGAATAGTCGGAAAGTTAAGAACACACCCTGCAAAAAGTCTCCTCTGCCGTCGTCAGTATCATTTCAATTCTCTGTTGCGATCGTCATTGAGTGAATAAATTAGTATTCTTCATCTGCGCTTTTATTTTTAACCGGATTAAGAATCGTTTAATTTTAAAAAATTACAATGAAAAGACAGAGCCGATTTAAAATTAAATGTGAGTGTGGAAGCATTTTTAATTATGACAACAACACAACAGGAAGTACCATTTGGATGACATTAATAGACAGAAACATGTAAAATATCAGGCTTTGTATGCTGTTGCTAATCCATTTGAAGTAGCGGCAAAGCGACTTAAAAGAACTGAAGAACAGACGACATCTAAGAATAAGGTTAGTAAGTACCGATCAGGGTTGGCACGGTTTAAACCAAGTGGTTTTTTTGTCAAAAAAACCATTTGGTTTTTTTAGAAAAAGTCTAATATAATATTTTCTCTTTTTTGTAATTTAATTGTTTTAAATTATTGACAGAAGTAATTTCTACTTTTAACACTTCATCTCAGCAGTCAACATGAGACATAACAAGCCTAGGTCATGTTTCTATGCATGTAGAATGAAAATTAGCATGTGCTGATGAACATATCTGGTACCCTAAAGATTTTTCTTAAAACATGTGAAATTAGAAAAGATAAAATAGATAAATAATATTCAATATTTAGCATAAAATATTTTCATTTAAAAAATGCAGATTATTTACAGCAGTTAATAACAAAATACAATGATTTTTAAGATTTTGGTTAAGTTGTAAAAGAAAATTTTCTGGATTGGGAAAGATCCTTAAAGAATTTAAAAGATATCAGATTGAATAATACAGCTTGCAAAAATTGAGTGTTAGTTAAGCATTTCAATAATACCAATCAGTCTTTTCTGTTTGTATCTGAATCTAATGGCCAAAAATGTTGACTTGGACACTTGGAGTTATCACTCAGAAAACAAAATAACCGGAAGTATTTGGATATTAAAAAAATAATAATGATAACAACCATAGAATAATATATGTATTATATTCATGAAACTGTATCAATTGTTTATTGATTGATTATTATATTATTAATCAAAGGATTCTTCATAAGATTTTAAAAGGTATCCATGTTTCATTGTGTAGAGCAGTTTACTTTGAACATAAGACATAGCTGTTACTGATAATGTTTAAATTAGAAATGATTTCAATTTTCTATATAATTGACTGTAATTATTTAATTTAAATATTTTCAAAAGGTATATTACTTATATAATATCCAAAAATGTTTATTTTATCAACAGATATGCATCTGTATGCAATATGAAATTATATTTTAAAAAAACCCGGTTTAAACCAAATAAACCGTTTTTTTTTTTTAGTTTTTTACAAAAAAACCTGGTTTTTTTCCAACCCTGGTACCGATATTCAGTAGTCTAAATTTGTTTACTTTTAACCCTTTCTGGCACAGTGGTCCTACTCCGGGCACACCTAATTTTAATTCCAAACTTGCATTCGGCACCAAGAATATTTTAATAAAATTTTGCTTATACAATGAAAGCTTAAACTAAGGAGTTCTTATTTTCTAAAAAAACTTACGAAAGCATTCAGAAACTCCGGAATGATGACGCGGCGGCAATAATGAACATCCTTAAGGAAGCTGACAACATCTGCGAGACACATGAAATAAATCAAGATTATGAGTTCAATTTGCGATTTGCAGCACAGGCGACGGAGGCCTCCATCGAAGATCGACGAAAATCCTGAAACTGCAGTTCTATTTATACGAGAGAATTATTTTAAAGCAGAAATTTTGAAGGTGGTAGATCGGCTTACAACTGCATTTGGACACATTCATAAGTTGGTATTTGAGAAAGTTAAACCACTGGACCTGTCTCCTTCCATCTAGGATCAAGTATAGCTCTACCGAGGACATTTCTAAATTATGTCAATTATTCCCTGATGATCTCAAAGATGTAGATAGCTTGGAATGTGAAATTGATCTCATGTCCTCAGAAATAGCTAGTTCTGAATCGGATACAATTGGCGCAGCAGCGCAAAAACTTGTGGGGAAGGCTCATTTGTATACTAACCTTTCTTTGGCCTACAAGTTGGCCTTAATTATTCCAGTAACTGTGGCAAGTAATGAAAGAGGTTTCAGCAGGTTAAAGTTAGTAAAAAATTACTTGCGTACCACCATGTCGGAAGAGCGACTGGACGAACTAATGCTACTAACCTGTGAAACAGACATAACTGACATGTTGGATTTCGACAGTGTAGCTAGAAAATGGGCTATTCTGAAGGATAGACGGGTGATAATTTAAAAATGTAGAAGGATAATTTTTAGTCTCTAATACTAATATATATCTTATTTTTAGAAAGCAAGATTTGTCTTTTTTATGTATTTTAAAATTTATATACTTACATTACACAACAGCATGCAGTTTTATTTATAGAAACATAAATTCCGAAGTACTTCAACATTCTTAAATTCTTACTTTTGAGAACTGGTTAATGTACGGTACATCCGTACACATTTCCTTTTAAATCGTAAGCAGAATCCTAATTAATAACAGGATTCTCAACTCTACTTATATAGTAAAATAATTAAAAAAAATTTACACATACTGAATAACAGCATTTAATAACGACTGTGGTTAAGGAGAATGCAGGTGAATACTTAAGACTTTTAGTGATTTTTATAAATTCACAGTATTGTAGAACAGTTATATCGGTCACTGAGGGGGGGGGGGGGTATCACAAAGCCTTTTTCACCCAGTGTTGCCCGATTGGGGACTTTTTTGTCCCCAGATTGTTGATTGTCACCGATTTTTTGAAATAGAAATATTCGGACTATTTAAAAATAGATTAAAACTCTGAAAAATAAGGTGAATTATACTATTTTTAAAAAGTGGTGACAGTCAAATAATATGAATTAAAAAAGCTCCTAATCTGGCAACACCGTTTTCACCACCGATCTTGCAGTCGGCAAAATTCAGTTCACCCCCCCCCCCCCCCCCCCACACACACACACACTAAAACAGCCTTCGGCACGCCCCTGTGTATGATGACAAAAAAAAATATATATATATATGTGTGTGTGTGAAAATGAGTTAAACTCATTCATACACACATACAGAATATATATAAGAATAGCCAGTTATATCTGAAATCCTAAAAATATTTATATAGCAGCATTATTATATCTCAGTGGGGATTATTAGCTTTCAATGGTTCATTTTCTTTTCTTTTAAGAAAAGTTTTGCTGCCTTTTCAATTCCTAATTAATTTTTTTATTTAGTATATATAAGTTACAAAGTAAAAAAAAAAAAAAAAACATTTATTCAAACTATACCAAAGAAGATCTTGCTGTGCTTAACATTTTTATACCAATTAGTTCTTTTTCTCCCATGCATTCATTTACAATTTAGCTGTTGAGCAGATGTCACTCTTCCATTCTTCTTTGACTCGGGCTATTAATTTATTATTATAAAAATAGAATGGGAAACTAAGACACTATTTATTCTTTTATTAGCAGAAATTCAATACACTTGCTATATTTATTTTACATAAAATAATCCATAAATTGATTACCCAAAGGAAATTATGTCATTGCAAATTATATTAGATTTAAATATCATTTTTAAATAAAACTATTTTATATTGGATAAAAGTCGAAATACCTGTAGAAACTTTCAAATTATTTTCATCTTTGATTTAAAAACTTTTTTTTGACATTTTAAACATTAAAAAAATTTTTGATTTTAATCAATGATTTTTTTTTTTAGAAAATCAGTTGATTAAAATCACGATTTAATCGTTGATTTAAACCAACTGATTAAAATCGTTGACACCCTAGCTTAAATGCTTGTATTAGTAGTACTACTATTTTCTTAAACTGTACTGGGCGACTAAAAATAGATGACATTTCTCAAACCGCTGATAATAAAAGGATACTTCCACATACAAAAAGTATACAAATCAAGTACACCTTTCAGATTTGGCATTTATTTAAAAAGGGGCTGCATGAACATTAAAATATGAAATTTAATTTTTATATGGCTCCTTTTTGTATAACATATATTTATAAAAATAATGACATTATAAAAAAGTCCTAAGGACAATAAAAAGAAATTCTTTTATGGACAGACAAACCTAGTTTTTAAATTTTATGAATTTTCAGTGTTTTCTGGCATTAAAAATGCGCTTTTTTATTTACAAGTACTTAACGAATGTTTTAATAAAATGAATCCATCTTTTATGTAGCACGGCATATTGCAAGTATGATCTCCTAACTACACATTTTCCAACATCCTCTAGAACGAATTTCCCTCACTGTCCTTATTCATGTTTGAAATAGTAATTAGATTAAACTCTTTCTTTGACATAGCGGGATGCAAAAAATGTTTTCAGTCTTTTCAGCGGGAGAGGATTTCACCGTTTATACACTTAGCTATTTTATTAATATCAGAGAAAAAATATTTCTATCATGGTGCACACTTGAATTCCTGTGTAAGTTTCACTGAAGTAAATGAGTTCATACATATGCTTGCACTAACCCTACCTTTAAAAGTCAAACTCTTCCCTTAAAGCTATCCTAAAAGAAATATGTTTCTCCACTCACCAACACGAGCTCTCTGACACATTTGCAGACTAACTTGTATAAGTAAATATCCTGAAATTTGTAGACATGACTTCTGAAGTAATTTAGAATCGAATAGCATTTTTCATTAATAATAATATATATATATTATGTATATAGATATAATATATACATTATATATATATATTATGTATATATTATATCTTCACTTATTCCTGACCTGAAGCATGGTGAAAATTGTCTCAAAATGCTTTTGCAGCATTTTCTGAAAGATCCCTTAAAGTAGTGGTTCTCAACCTTTTTTTTGGCCGGGCCCCACCAAAGCATCTCTAAAATCATAATGTCCCCCCTCCCTTCCATGTCATATAAAAATTGTCACATAAAAAATAAACTTCCATTTTCCCATATGGGTCTGAAAATAGCATTAACTCTGTTAAGTGATTTCACATTCTTTAATTTATCAAAACCATATATATATATATATATATTACAAGTATGCTTTTAACCTAACTTCATGAATGCAGTGATGCCATGGGTCTTCGCATTTACGTCTACAAAAGTTTTGTTGTTTTTTGGCAACTTACCTCAAATTTAAAAGTGAAAAATAGTCTACATTTTTATTTTCGTAAAATTTCTTGAAATCTCTTTCATATTTTGTATTACATCTGATAGAATTGGTACATTTTATAATGGATTTTAATACTCCATTAAGACTAAGTGATATTTGATTATCGCCACAACTGTATGGATAACACAATTCACAAGTAACATTTCCAGATTTGCGCTTTTATCCATTTTAAGTTACTATTTTTCTTTCCTCTCATAACATACTCCTTTGATAGCGGGCTTTTTTCTGCATTATAATTATTTGGGCACCATGTTTCCTCCAATTTAAAATTTTAAAATGCATATGTAATATTCTGTATGTGGTCTGCAGTAGAGCCATAAGAAGTTTACTTCCAACCCTTTCCTTCCGTGACGCACACAGGGTTTTATTAATTTCATAAATGTAGCACCTCATTTAGATCATTCAAAATATTTTTTAGATTAAACATGTCCAAATAGTCAATTTTAGATATATCCTACAAAATTCCATATGTAAAATTTTCCTCCCTGGGTATATTACACTATGAATAGATGTACAAGTTTTTTTTTAAATAAGTAGTAAAAAAAGGTGTAATTTACTAAAATAATATTAAAACCAGAGAAATTAAAATGATGTTTGAACTAGAGATGCAACGAATATTCGGCCTGTCTGCCGAATATTCGGCCGAAGCCAAATATCAAGTCCATTATTCGGCCAAGGCCGAATAATACTGTAATAAATGTTTTTATATTTACGCAGTATAACTTTTTAATTTGAAAATTTATATTCATCATATATAATGAAAATTTTATTTGAAATTAAATAACACTTTTTTTAACATTAACTTTTATACTCCGAATGGGTTTTATCTACCCATTTTTATATAAGAGGCTAATTTAGGAATAATGTTAAAAAAATTGTATGCTGTATCAGTAAGTACAAAAAGTATCTGTAATAAGCTAACAACATAATCTGTTAAATTTAAAATTAATCTATTCAAAATTGTTTAATACAGCTCTACAAGCTAATTCAAAAATTTTTTTATCATAATGGGAAATTTAGCATTTATCTCTTGTTACATAAAAAAATATTTCTTTCAATAATATTTTGAATTATACCTATAAAGAACATAAATATATGATTGATTAGATATAGATGTATTATATGTATAAAATATTTAAGTCGTATATGTTGCAATACTTAAGGGTTTGTTTGTTTTTTTTTAGTAAAATACGCTTAAAAGTTAAATATAATTTAAGTGATTTTTTTAAGTCTCATTATTTAATAAGAAATAGTAACAAAGAAATGTAAATACTAATTATTTTAATTAGTATGCATTTACGTTTTAGATATTTTTTTCAAGAATAGAATTGTAATGCCTTAAAAAACAGTTAAAATGTTTTCAATAAACGTAGATTGTGATGCAGAAATAATAATAATTCAGCATTCTCAGGTGATAGTTTATTTCTTTTTTTTTTTCGTAAATGTTACCTGCTTCTGAAAATAATATCTCACTATATATGGTACTTCCTGGTGCAGAAAGTTACTTTTTGGCTAATTGTGAAAGGTTTGGAAAGTCTTCTGAATTTTTCGCCCACCACTCCAAAGGACACTGTTGTCTTTTTAGTAGTGGCTGGGAAAGAAAATTACTAATTTCTTTTACTTCTTCACATTGAGGGGCACTTTCTATAGAGGCTTCACTGCTGACAGCAAAGAAAAAAAAAATAATAATAAAGATAAATAAAAATTTTGTTAATTGTGAGCTTTATAAAGTCTACAGTGATTTATTTCCACCATTTTAGAGGATATTCCTTTCACCCTTTCTATCAGTGGTTTTTCTTAAGGTATTAAGATTTCTTATTTTTTATTTTATTTCATCTGAAAGCTGAAATTTATGTTTCTTAGTACTTTTAACATTTTGTCATTATTTTAAAATTTAACAACATACATAATTTCTATTAAAATGTAACTAGACAGTACCTGATGAGAAACTTTTGCTAAGAATTTTTTTTTTTTTTTTGGGGGGGGGGGGGGTCTGAATTACATTATTGAGGCAATTTTTAGGCCGAACATAGCCGAATATTTTTTCAGAGTAAAATAATGCTTTAAAAAATTAAAAATTTGTATATAAATAATTTTTTAAAAGAAAACAATACATTTTAATTGTGAAATATACAAGAATTGTGCATATAGTGCATACTAAATTTTGTTTTTAGGCAAAAATAAGTTCATTATTCGGCGGCCGAATATTCGGCTGTAACTTGGCCGAATATTCGGTATTCGGTTATTCGGCCAAACCACTATTCGTTGCATCACTAGTTTGAACATATAAAAGGTGTCAAATTATACAAAAAAACTCACATAATTATTCCGGTGTCAGTGTGTTTTTGAACTTTTAATGTGATCATTTCGAAAATTTATTTTTATTCAGTTATTTTAAAATTTTTTCGTCTATTATTTCTATTTTTAGACGAAGATACTACTTTCATTAGAAAAAAATGACAGAAAATTTGTTAATAAGAAATCTGAAATTGCCCCCCCCCCCCCCTGAAAAGTCATATTGCCCCCCTGTGGGGTGTACGCCCCACGTTGGGAACCACTGCCTTAAAGCAATAAATGGAAAGTGCTGAATAATAATAACTATGAATTTAGGAAGAAAAATTAATTCCCGAATGCACAGGGAATAACTTTGAGAGAAAATTGATTATATGCCTTTTATGATAAAGGATCGCAGGGGGCAGGTTGTGTTTTTGGCAGTTTTGGCTTTTAAAGTTTGGTTTTTAAAGTTTAAGCAGTTTTGGCAATGTTGGGGTCACCAATAAATTTTTCTTTGCTGCAAATTGCCATACATAAATCTGCATCTGGAGTAATGCATATTGATCAGTAAAGGACTGAATAAAACTTTTTTCATAATGCATTATAAAATATTGCTGTGGTGTTGACAAAACTGCTTTTATCTTTGTTGAGATAACAGTTCTTTGCTGCATCAAGCAAAGGGGGTTGTTGATTAACTATCATTCTAATTTTATTTATTAGCTAACTAGCTGGGTCATGAATACCCGCAATCAAGGACATTTGCCCGTCTTTTGAATTTCAACCAGACTATCTTTTGTTTCCATGATTTTAAAAAGAGAGTAGCATTTATTCTTCTCAGGTGATTAAGTTTATTAACATTAAAGTACATTAATATTAAACAAGTGGGTAAGTGTGATCACAGATCGCACAGAGGGTTTTGTTTAATATTCCTTTCAAAACACTTTATCTTTTTGAAAAATCTATTACTTCCACATTTCGCAACCAGGGGGCGCACTCGATTCTAAACAAACATCTATCCGAACGAAATCCCGTTTTACATACTATCTGCAGATCAGGGGCGTCGCCATGGGGGGATCCCCCCCCCCCCCCCCAATATATGTGAAGTTGGGAAAATTGAGCTTAGAGTTGGGAAATTCTAGATTTTTGAGACATTTTCTTTTTTAAAAGTAATAGTAAAAAAATTACGAAATTTGTATTGTTTTGGTGATTATTTTTAGTACTGCAACAGTAGACAATTTAAATTATGAAAAGAAATACAAAAATAAATCAGCCACACTCAATCTATCATTGTATTTTTCAGTTCTACAAAAATATTGTACATCTACCAGACCTAAATTTCTCTACTCCTGTCCATCAATAACTGACTAACCAGTTCCTTTATTTCCCCCAAAACTTTGTTCCTTTCTCAAAAATTTCACCCTACCCTCTCCTTCTCCTCCCAAAATGGAATCCAGCTATTTTAATCCAAAGGGATTGCAGCTTATTTCGAAAATTGGAGATCACTTGTAGCACAACAGAAAGGAATGTAGTAACCTACTTGAAACACAGCTATGGGCAAGAAGATTTGAAGAGTTTTCACTACTTTTTTGACTAGTTTTGTGATTTTTGGACAATATTTTACTCATTCTTGTGATTTTCTTGCCGCAAAAATTAGTTAACCATTCGCTGTGAATTAAAAAGCGTTATATGAGCAAATGCAGATCTAAGAAATCGTTAGTTTAGATAAATTTGTCACATTTTACTTTTATTTGTGTGCGAAAATATATATCAGTCCTGTTAGTTTATATTCATATGTGTTTATAAAATTTTAAACCAAAAGTCCAGTGTTCTGTGTTTAAAGGTGTTCCAAAAAGTTACTATAAATCTAAGCACGAAAAAACCCTTCATAATAGGAAAAGAGTTTTCGTGCAAGAGCATCTAAAAATCCATTCGAGGATGAAAATGATAAAAAAAATGGATGATTTTAATTTGGAACAGAAATGTGACCATGAAAGCAGTCCATCAACTGAAGAAAAAATCGACATGCACTGTAACTGTAACACTGTCACGTTGCACTTGAATAAAATTTTGAAGAAATAAAGATTTCTTTACAGACAAGCTCACAAACAATTATGAATATTAGGATGGGACTGGAGAAGCTGAGTTCCGAAAGCACCGTAGGAAAAAGGTTTCACCAAAGGCAATAAATAAAAATAATAGCACAGCAATGGACATTGATACACATAAGTTTTACAGTAAAGAATTATAAGAAACACAAGAAAATTTCGGGAATTTAGTAATGGGCTTAAATGACAGTGTTCCCTATATCAAGAGAATATTGCAGCAATGCATTCCATATTTAAATTACAATTGTTCAAGGGAAAAGTTAATAATGTTTCCACCTGGATATGAGAAACCGGATATACATGACTTGCAGAGTCAAATAGAAATAAACCAAATCCCAACTCACTTATCAAACCTTTTAATCATGCCATGAAATTCAAAGACTATTTGGGTCATGCCGTCAAATTATATACTCGTACCTCAACATTCACAGCAGCTTATCTTTATGGCGTTGCATCTAATGAAAGAATCTTTAGTCAAATAAAAATTAAAATATATATATATTGCAAGCTACAATGAGGGATGACAGACTTGGCAGCCTAATGCTTTTAAAATATGAAAGTGAAATAGGGAATTTTATTAAACTAAGCGATGTTATTAACAGGTGGGCTTCTTTGAAGACCACAAGAATTAATATTAAGTGAAAACTAGTCGGATGTGCCAATCCCAAAATTTTCTTCTACTCCATACATGTTAATGCCTCAAAATTTGCAATCATAGTGCCAAAATTAAATGACAATTCTTTGCCTTTAATAACAAACTCTAAAGGTATAGATTTGTTGAATTGTGTGCATTTAAAAAGGAGATATAAGCATAGCATTTTTCAAACAAATCATTGAATTTTGGCACCCAGCCTCTTAGATGTCTGCAACCAAAATTCCTTACTCAAAGTGCACAAAAGCGATAGCTTTGGACAGTATAGACCCAAGCCTAATAAGGATCTATTTATGTGGAAGTGCTACTTATGTGGAATATGAAGTTTGACTAAATTCCGTGCATTAGTTTTTGAGATACAGCTATCGCAAAATCGTGGAAAATGTTGCATAGCAGCGCCACCTGCTGTATGATATACATAAAAAACTAATCTGCATCAAATTATGTCAAGGTTTAACAGACTATGGCGTTTGATCAAATTCCGTGCAATAGTTTTTGAGATATAATTATCGCTAAAATCATGTAAATCGTGAAAAATGCCACATAGTCCTGTTGGACGATTTACACCAAAAACAAATCAGCACCAATTTTTATCAAGGTACAGTCAAACCCCGTTAACACGAACTGTTTCCGATTGCCTCGTCCAGTTGTATGCAATGTAGTTAAGTTCCGATAACACGAACTACTTTTAATGCGAACAAAAAAAGTTTCCCCTTGAGTGTTCGCATTAACGAGGTTCGACTGTATAAGTGAATCTCTAAAGTTTTATCAAATTTCGCACATTAGTTCTTGTGTTAGAGCGCCCACAAAATTTGTATCACATATAGACAGACAGATATTTTCTAAAAACAGTCGAATCGTGTCCAGGACTTACTAAAACGCATAAATCAGTCTAAAACCGGAAGTCAAATTTTTTCATGAATCCAATACTTTCTTCTTGTAAAAATAGAAGAAAGTAAAAAGCGTATTTATTTTTGTTTAGTAAACAAACCCATAATTAGAATTTTTATGTTTTCAGTTTCAGAATTTTTCTTTGGAAATTAATTTTTTATGCAAAAGTATCATTAAAATTATTACACACGTTGTGCATATCATTTTAGTCGAAAATTAGAGCAATTTGTTTCAAGTTGGGAAATTTTCGAATTCTCCCCCGCGAAAAAATATCTGTGGCTACGCCCCTGCTGCAGATATATTAGTCGAGGGGATTGGGCCCATAGCACCTGAGATCAGTAGGCGCACCTGGCGGTAAAAAATGGAACTAAAATATGTAAGGCTATGGTGCACAATATGAAAGAAGGGTCAAAGGGGTGTCGGCAAAAGTTGGAAAATTTCTCCCCTGGTTAAAAGGGCGGATGTTAGAAAAATTACTTAAAATACACAAGCTAGAGCCCGGAGAGGTAAATAATATAAGACTTTTTGAAGATTTTATGATTTGTCGTGTGGTCTGAGGTATTCAGCTATACGCATGCAAAATTTCATGTCTCCAACTTAATTAGGGGCTCTCTTAGAAAGAATTGCTTCAAATACATATGTGGTAGCTCAAAGGGTTAAACGTAAGACATTTTCAAGATTTTATGATTTGTTGCTTGGCCTCAGGTGTTCTGCTATAAGTATGCAAAATTTAAAATATCCAATTTAATTAGGGGCTCAGTTAGAAAGAATTGCTTAAAATACACGAGCTGGAGTTGAAAGGGTTAAACATAAAACTTTTTCAAAATTTATTATTTGACGTGTAATCTGGGATGTTGAACTATAAGTATGCAAAATTTCACACCTCCAACCTAAATAGGGGCTCACTTAGAAAGAATTGTTTAAAATACACATGTGGGAGCCCAAAGGGTTAAACGTATGACATTTTCAAAATTTTATGATTTGTCGTTTGATGTGAGGTGTTCAGCTATAAAAATGCAAAGTTTCACGCTTCCAACTTAATTAGAGGCTCACTTAGAAATAATTGTTTAAAATACACATGCAGGAGCCCAAAGGGTTAAATGTACGACTTTTTCAAAATTTTATCATTTGTCGTATGATGTGTGGTGTTCAGCTATAAGTATGCAGAATTTCACGCCTCCAAACTAATTAGGAGCTCACCTTAGAAAAAATTGTTTAAAATACACATGTGGGAGCCCAAAGGGTTAAATGTACGATTTTTTCAAAATTTTATGATTTGTCGTATGATGTGAGGTGTTCAGCTATAAGTACCGAAAATTTCATGTCTCCAACATAATTAGGGGCTCACTTAGAAAGAGTTGTTTAAAATACACATGTGGGAGCCCAAAGGGTTAAATGTACGACTTTTTCCAAAATTTTATCACTTGTTTGCTGTGAGGTGTCCAGCTATAAGTACCCGAAATTTCATGTCTCCAACATAATTAGGGGCTCACTTAGAAAGAATTGTTTAAAATACACATGTGGGAGTTACCGACATTTATTCTTCTGCGAGTTAAACCGATTAATTAAATAATAATTAATATTTCAGCTTGTAATTAAGATAGGACTTAGAAATAGGTATCAATAAAATCAGCGAGAAATTTGACATCGGGATGCCATAAAATTTAATCAAAAAATTTAATATTTAAAAAGTTAAAATTCCGTATTAAAATATGCTATTAAGAAAAACCGCAGCGTCGTCATGTCTACCTGCTTTGAAATCTTTTGAATTGAAATCTTTTTTCCTTGTCTTTCCAATTAAAGAAAATAAATTTTTATCGATCGATTTTTAGTGGATATTTTAACTTATACACATCGCAGAAATGTGAACTTTATACCAAATGAAAGTAGATTTTTTTCTGCGTCTGTCTATTTCATTTACAAATTTCTCGGACCAATATTTTCTGATATGCGATTTCGATTTAAAATGCCCACTTCATTTTTGCGGCTTAATTTCCTCCTTGGTAACCATGCATCGGCTGTTTTTACTGCCAACCCTTAGGAGAAACACTGATGATTTGGAGAAAGTTCATTTGAATCTGCGTTAAAAAGGTGGATTGGTTAATTTTAGAAGTTAATTAGCCCGTAATTCAGTTAATTACCAACTTTTTCAAAATTTTATGATTTGTTGTTTGATGTGAGGTGTTCAGCTATAAGTACCCAAAATTTCAAATCTCTAACATGTATAGTTTCTGAGAACGGGCTCTGTGACGGACAGACAGACAGACAAAGGAGTGAGACGAATAGGGTTTCGTCAGATGAACGAAACCCTAAAAAAGGAACTAATACCCCATTCAGACAGTTATTTAAAATATTTTAGGCCACCATTTTGAAGGTGGTACACCCCCGGAATTGGAGCACCTGTTCAGATCGCAAAATTCATCTAAGATAACTCATTGAATGCCACTGTGCCTGAGATCTGAATAAATGAAAAGTGTGTGCATGCACATGCATTAAAATCAGTTTGAATAGCCAATCATTTAAAACACAGCTCCAAATCCAATCGGAGTGAATGGTAGTGGCTGTATGTAGCCATAGAAAGTTCAAACACACTGAGAAAGTTTGAGGAACTCTCTTGGTGAGTTGCACCATCTGGACAAAGTATAAGGATTTTTCATTATCCCAATCCCCATGGGAGACAACTTTTAACTTTGATTTCTTTTACATGCTTTTATGTTTAAAGGCAACCTTAAACTGGGGATTTGGAAGAATGATAAAAAAAAATTCAGTTCTTTGAATAAAGCCAGTAGAAGTTTATTTTTCAGATTTTTAATATGTGTTACTACATTTCTGCATTGTTTTTATGCTAATATGTTAAAAATTGCCTTGCATACCAGATTCTGACAAAAAATTATTAGTTTCTTCCATGTTTACATTTTCATTCGAAAAAACTGCAGCCTTACCCTTAGCAGATATTTTTTAATAAAGTTATTTTCAAAACCAGTTCCAACAGAGAAAGTACCTTTGTTAAAAAATTCTGCAACCAAAATCGAAAAAGTAAAAAGGACCCTATTAAAGATCAACTTCAACTATTGTATGAAAAAAAAAATAAGTTCAAAATATTCACATTCAAACGAGAAATTTGAAAAGAACCCATCCATACATTTAACATTCGATTGGGAGTGTCTTTGCAACTGAAGAGTCCCTTAAAGCTGCCAATACTCTACCAACTGAGCTATTCTGGACAAATTTGTTGACAATATTTTGATAATGACATTTGATCTGCTATTTGAAACAGTTCAACAGAATAAATTTCAAATAATGGAATTCCAAGTAAATATTGGATATGTACGTACATTTTACTAATTCAGCACAGTTATTCTAATTGGTAAATAAATAATAGGAATTGTAATTTTCTAGCTTAATGGAAAAGTGTCCAGGCTGAAATGTAAACCCAAGACCTTGACTTAAGCTGCCAGTGCTCTACCAACTGAGTTATGCTGGACAAATACGGTGGACACAATTTACTCAGGCAACCTTTTGATAGTAACACCTGGTCTGTTATCTAACACAGTGCAACAGAATAAATTGTAGGTAATGAAACTCCAAGTAAATGTTTGATACTTGATTACACTTTATTAATTCAATGCAATTATTCAAATTGGTAAATAAATCACTGGAGTTGTAATTTTCCCACTGAGTGAAAAGTGTCTATGCAGAAATTTCTATTAATTAGAAAAATTGCATCGAATTAATAAAGTGTAATTACATATCCAACATTTATGTGAGGTTCCATTATCTGCTATTTATTCTGTTTAACTGTCTCAGATACATACCAGATGTTATTATTGAAAGGTTGTCGGAGTGAATTGTGTCCACGTATTTGTCCAAGATAGCCCATGTGGTATAGCATTGGCAACTTAAGCCAAGGACCTGAGTTTAAATCCTGGTCTAGACACTTTTTCATTCAGAATAAAGCTACAGCTCTTATGATTTATTTATCAAATAGAATAATAGTCCGAAAATAACGTTTATTTGGAGTCCCATATTACCAGCGATTTGTTCTTTTGAACTGTTTCTGACAACAGACCAGATATCACTATCAAAAGTTTGTCTGAGTGAATTGTGTCTACCGGATTTGCCCAGTGTAGCTCAAGTTTGTAGAGCGTTGTGAGCGAATGAGCTGGTTGAAATCACCTGAACATTTTTTCACTCAGCCGGAAAATTATGACTTATTTACAAATTAGTGTAATTGTGCTGAATTAAATGAAATGTAATTATGTATCCAATGTTTATGTGAAGTCCCATTACCTGTGATTTATTTTGTTGAACTCTTTCCAATAAAGACCAGATGCCATTATCAAAAACTTATCTGAGTGAATTGTGTCCACCGGATTTGACCAGGATAGTTCAGTTGGTAGAACACTGGCAGCTTAGGCCCTGGGTTCACATCTAAGCCTGGTTACTTTTTCACTCAGTTGGAAAATTAGAACTCTTATCACTATGTATAAAATTTGATCATGTTGCATTAATTAGAGCCCAAGCTGGTGACGGCAACATAAATGACTACGTCATCGAGTTACGAGATGAAATCATGGTGTATGACAAGATTATTAGGGGTAGATGAAGGAATGACTGGTGTGCCTCGGCATTTCTTGGTACGATATGAGCAGCAGCGGGCGCCAACTCGTCATTTTGGCGTCGATATCACGTCATCGAGTTACGAGATGAAATTGGTGTCAAATTAAAGGTAAAAAAAGCGTTTAAAAAATATTTTGGTCTGGCTACGAATATCCTGGTAGAAACCGCCGGCAAACTAAAATTTATAACAAAACAGGCGTCATAATGTACAATTCAAACCCAATAAACATAATATTTTACATTACATTGCACTATATATTACTTCACCATCAAATTTTAAGACGAATTAGTGATTTAGAAAAAGCTTATTAACAGTACGCGAAAAAATAACTGATTCGGCATAACTTGGTACAATCTGAGAAGTTTGGGGCGCCAATTCCCCATTTTGTCGGTACTATCATGTCATGGAGTTGCGGTATGAAATTCTGACATATTATAGATATCGATTAATACAATAAGAATATTTTTAGTCTGCCTCGTCATATCCTGGTACGAGACTAGCAGAACGAGGCGCCAACTCTCAATTTTGGCGGTATTATCACGGCATCGAGTAACGGCATGAAATTTTGGCATGGCATATTATAGATATCGATTAGTACAATAAGAATATTTCAGTCTCGTCATATCCTGGTACGAGATTAGCAGAACGGGGCGCCAACTCTCAATTTTGGCGGATTTATCACGGTATTCGAGTTAAGGCATGAAATTTTGACGTATTATAGATATCTATTAATACAATAAGAATATTTCAGTTTGTCTCATCATATCTTGGTACGACCTGAGCAGAGCGGGGCGCCAACTCTTAATTTTGGCGGTATTATCATGTCTTCGAGTTACGGTCTGAAAATTTCCTACATTAAAGATTCCGATTACTACAATAAGAATATTTCTGTCTGCCTCGTGATATCTTGGTAGGAGAAGAGTAGAGCGGGGTCGCCAATTCTCAATTTTCGCGGTATTATCACGGCATTGAGTAACGGCATGAAATTTTGGCATGGCATATTATTGATATCGATTACTACAATAAGAATATTTCAGTCTGCCTCGTGATATCTTGGTACGAGAAGAGTAGAGCGAGGGCGCCAATTCTAATTTCGGCAGTATTACCACGCCATCGAGTTACTGCATGAAATTTTGGTCTTTTTTAGATATTGATTAGTACAATAAGAATATTTCAGTCTGCCTCGTGATATCTTGGTACAAGATGAGTAGAGCGGGGCGCCAAATTCTTAATTTTGAGGATATTATCACGCCATCGAGTTACGGCATGAAATTTTGGCATAATATAGATATCGATTAATACGATAAGAATATTTCAGTTTGGCTCGTCATTTCTTGGTACGATATGAGCAGAGTGGGGTGCCAATTCTTAATTTTGGTGATATCACGTCATCGATTTACGGCCTTAAAATTTAACACTATAAAGACAACCGATTAGTACAATAAGAATATTTCAGTCTACCTCGTGATATCTTGGTTCGAGATGTCAAAAGCAGGGCGCCAAAACTTAATTTTGGCGGTATTATCAAGCCATCGAGTTACGGTCTGAAAACGTAACACATTAAAGATACCGATTAGCACAATAAAAATATTTCAGTCTGCCTCGTCATATCTTAGTGGGAGATGAGCAGAGCAAGGTGCCAGTTCTTAATTTTGGCAGTATTATTAGCTCATCGAGTTGTGGCAGGAAATTTTGGCATATTAAAGATTCCGATTGGTACAGTTAGCGTTTACACTATGGCTTATCAGGTCTACAAGGTCTGCGAGGTCTGCCAGGCGTGGGTTTAGCCTGGTTTAGGAGGGTCTGCGTGGTCTGCGAGGCTTGGTCTCTGTGGTCTAGGCCTTGGCTTTAAAATACTAGACCCAACCAATCAGCTTGCTTCATTTTTCTGTATTCCGCCATTTTAAAAGATTGAAGAAGCAGACGACAGCTTATGTTTTTAAAGATTATTTGAAATTAATAAGGGATTTACAAATTAAAGGTACGTAATGGTTTTTCAGATGTTTTTTAACATTTCTTTACATTGTTTCATAACTGTAGAAGTTTCTTTTATAAAGCTATACAATCGTAAGTTACTATTTTCATGTATTTACATACTACGCTACTAAAATTAATTTGTTAACTATGTTACTTTTTAATATTACCAAACTCTATAAAACTATGTATTCGTAAATTCTTTAATTTGCATCTTCCTACATTTACATACAACACTGCCTATGCATTTGTTAATAGATAATTATGTTCCTCATTTCCAAATTCTTTAAAATTAACCTGGTTTCATATGCATGAATTTAAAACAAATTTGATAGTATATGAATACAAATTAATATAATACGGTTGTCATTCTATTATAATGTACGGTAATCCCCTTTTTTGTGAATAAATAGTTTCATTTCCTTCAGAAATCTATTTGATATTCTATTTCAATGCATTTTTAGTACTGACAATTTTTTAATTTATCCTAAAACTAGCAACAAATTTTTAACCATAGAATTAATTTTGAATTAACTCCAAAGTTTTCTCTATTATTTTTATATAATTGACTGATCATAGCAAACTCTGCATACATGATTTACATTATTATTAATCAGTTTTAAATGTGTTAATTTTTACAATGATACGGTACTATCTAAAAAGTAATATGAAGACTTTGAATTGTATTTAGCTTCTTATCCTCCCCCTAAAAAAATTCTAATGACATATAAAATTTAACTTTTTTTAAATTGAACAAACTTGTTTTTAAATAAAGTTTTTACTTGTAATTATTATTAATAATTTATAAACCATCCCTTATTCTTTTTAAAATTTTATCTTTCTGTAGTTTTCTTTAATAATTAATCAGTAGTAGTATATTAAAACTGTAAAATCTAGAACATGAATTTTTTCTCTCCACTTCCCCACAAGAGATGATTTACGATTGAAAAGTTCGTAAATTATTATTATTTTTTTTTTTTCAGAAAGAGTTTGAAAAACTTTCAAACCTATAAAAGTTATACTTGAAGTAGAGATTAGAATCTGCTGGTGCCAAGATAAATACATATTTTACCAAGTTTGCTCTCAGGATATCGCAGGTGTGTAGTCTTCTAAAATAAGTGACTACCATTTGTGATCTTCTGCAAGAAAGTGGATTGTCTGATGCTCTTGGACTATGTGCTGTTTTGTTGTTTTCTACTTAAAATTCATCAATCAGGAACTCTCGTATAAATAAAGTATTACTAACTTGTATGACTGACTGTAAGTATGTAGTTTTTTTATATATTTATTTTCTGTTGCTTAGAATGAGAGATTTTGAAATGCATTCTACATTGTTTTTGTTGTTTTTATTAGTTTATTATACTCTTTTTTTTCTATTCATTTACATTGCAGGATGTTTTCAATGGGACATTTTCAACAGTTATGTGAATGTTTGTCGATTGCCTGTTGACCCGACTTTTACATGAGATTTGCATGCTTTTTTTGAAGATATGAATCTTCAATAATATTCGTGTATGATGATTGTAAGTAAGTCATTTTTCTCAAAAGTACATGTTCTGTATTTTATTTATCATTGTTTTATCTTTTATATATAACGTCATTTTTCTCACAAAATCAATCTGTATCTAAGAAAACTTTATTCTCAATACAATATTTATTATTTAATTCCTTTTATTCTTTAATCAATGTTTTCTTCGCATTAGTTTTTTTAATTTATAAAATGGCGTTAAATGATCAATTAAAAAAATGTAGTTTATGTAAATATGTAAACTATGTTTTATATAAACATCAAGTATATGAGTATTCTGTTAGTGGGAAGCAGTTAACCTCTACCTCCCTCCCTATACACACTTTTCAAGGATTTGATATTGCAAAAAATGTGTCGCTCAGACTTAAAAAAATTCTGAAATTACACGAAAGCTAGAATAACTTATCAGATTTGTCTAAAATAAGATCACAGTGTTAAATAAGCAATTTAAGCACAGTAATTAATTAGTAATAATGTATATATTTGAGAATATGGTTATGTATATTGCTTCGTAGCTGTGAACTATGATCAAATGATATCTCTTCCATTTCTAATTCCTTTTTCTTCCATTTGGTACACCTGGATAATTTTAATTTAATATCAGCTTAATAATTATTAATATATTTTATTTAATATTGAAATAATATAAAATGTATTATCTGTGATAGTATCATGGTTTTTATTTGTTTAATAATTATTAAGCTGCATATGTAATAATTTAATGTATTTGATTTAATCAGGGTTCGTAAATATCATGATATTTTCGAAAATATCAAAAATATCCGATATTTTGATATATATCCGATATTTTCGATATATATCCGATATTTTCAAAGCAGCCAACTTACCACTGATAATAAATGTTTTTGATCATAATATAGATTAGGAACTAAAATATATTGTACTTAACATGAAAACCTAAACAATATTCTAAAAATGCATTTTTCTTTCTTTTTTTTTTTTTACTTAGAACAAAATTGAAGATGAACTAATTGAAAAAAGTAACAATTTGCTTTGTACACTTAATGGTTGTTCTGAATTAATTACATCCCACATAATTATTAGTTCAACATTTAAAAATAAAAGCTTCAAATCTAAAGCTTGAAAAATATATTTTTCTTTTTCAGCTAAAAAGTCACATAAAGAAGAGACAAAAGTTCTTTATCTACAGATTCATACAGTCAATAACAGTTGAAAATTTATTTAATTTACACTGAAATATTACGAATTATGACTGAAAATATCAAAAATATCTTGGGCACATTCATATTTTGAAAATAAATATCAAATGCAGAAAATATGAAACATCTTGATAAATTGAAAATAAATATCAAATATATGAAAGTATTAAAAATCTTGATATTTTGAAAATAAATATTGGATATACACTCATGTCCAAAATTAAGGTCACAAACATAAAATCTGTGAAAACTGATGAACTATTCACTGTGTTGCCACGAAATTTGGCACAGAGGCATATTACAATAGGAGAAAGAATATAGTAACATAACAATATGGAAAAGATTTTAATTGTGAATTAAGATACAGGGTATATGAAAAAGTGTTAAATCATGAATCAGAGATAAAGCATTTATCTCGAGAAAAGTCTGTCTAATATGGAATGTGACCACCATGTACTGCTATACAAGCCTCACAACGAGCTCTCATATTGTTTATGAGGGTGTCAATAAGTCTTTGTGGCAAGAAAGGCCATTCTTCCAAAAGCGCAGCTTTTAACTCTTGGCGGGTCCTAGGAGGGGGGGTTACGCTGTGCAATGGCTCTTCCTAGACCATCCCAAACATTTTCAATTAGATTGAGGTCCAGAGGCCTCGAGAGCCAATTCATACGGTGAATATCCTCTTCGTCAAGAAAATCCTCAACAATGTGAACTCTGTGTGGCTTCGCATTATTGTCCATACACATGAAGTCTCGGCCTACGGAAACCCAGAACAACCTCACATAGGCTTCAAGGACCTCATCCCTATAGAGATGTGCGTTGACAGTAATGCATTGAAGACTTGCAGCAGTGTATGACTGCCCAACATTATGCCGCCCCAGACAAGGATTCCTTTGCCACCAAATCTGTCGATTTCTTTTACGTAGGAGGGATGATAGCGAGCTACACGTTCTTTCCACATGAAGATTTGGCGAGAATCACCCTTCGAGGTGAATCTCGACTCATCACTGGAAATAACATTCCCCCATTCTTGTTATGTCCAAGACTGATGTATTCAGCTCCACAACAACCGTGCTCTTTTGTTGGATGAAGTGAAAGCAACACACACGTCTGGACACTTGGTGTTAGGGATGAGGTCCTCAAAGCCTATGTGAGGTTGTTCCGGGGTGCTGGAATCCCATACTTCATGTTTATGGACAATAATGTGAAGCCACAGAGAACTCACATTGTTGATGATTTTCTTATAGAAGAGGATATTCGCCGTATGAATTGGCTCTCGAGGTCTCCGGACCTCAATCCTATTGAACATGTTTGGGATGGTCTAGGAAGAGTCATTTCACAGCGTAACTTCCCTTCCAGGACCCACCAGGAGTTAAAAGCCGAGCTTTTGGAAGAATGGGCTTTGTTGCCACAAAGACTCATTGTGACACCCTCATAAACAGTATGAGAGCTCGTTGTGAGGCTTGTATGGCAGTGCACGGTGGTCACACTCCATATTAGACAGAATTTTCTTGAGATAGATGCTTTATCTCTGATTCATGATTTAACACTTTTTCATATACCCTGTATCTTAATTCACAATTAAAATCTTTCCCATATTGTTATGTTGCTATATTCTTTCTCCCATTGTAATATACCTACGTGCCAAATTTCGTGCAAAACAGGGAATAGTTCATTAGTTTTCACAGATTACATATTTGTGACCTTAATTTTGGACAAGAGTGTACACCCACTGATATATATCAACGAATCTTGGCTGTACATAAATGATTATCTAAATTACATTTTATCTTTCAAAAGTTGTTTTGAATTAACTGTCTCTTATAATTATTAGTTCTATTTTTAAAAATAAAAGTTTCAAACATAAAGCTTGGAAAAGATTTGTTTTCTTATTTTCTTAAAGTTACTGCCAGAGGCAAAAGTTAATTATCTACAGAGTGACAATATGTGGTCAATAAACATATGGAAATTTCATTTACACTTGCTTTGACTGTAGAAAATATCAAAATTATCTTGCACAGTAATATTGTGAAAATAAATATCAAATATACAAAATATCAAACACCTTGATATTTTGAAAATAAATATCAAGAATTTGAAAATATCGAAAATATCAAAAATCTTGATATTTTGAAAATAAATATCGGATATATATCAAGATATATATCATGATATATATCCATTGATATATATCAACAAACCCTGGATTTAATATTTGTTAATGTTGAACTAATCTAAAATGTATTATTATTAATGTTGTTGTTTGTTTTTTTTTTTGTTGTTGTTGTGATTTGGGTTGTTTATTTACAATTCTTTGAAGTGATATGAATTATTTATTTCATTAGTAAAAGTTATTGAAATTATCAGGAGCATATGGTGTATTTTAGAATTTAATTAAAATGTGTCAACATTGTAATTTTTATAAAGCTCTGAGCTTCAAAATAAAATAAGTGATATTGTTTGTTTTGCTCAATGTTTATAATTCACTGGGTCATTCGATGGTAACTTACGTTACATTTAGAACAGTTTACTTCAGTAATTTTAGTAATAAAAGACAAAAGAAAAAAAAAATATTAACAATGCAAAGTTGACATGATTTGTTAATTAAACCTATTCAAAGATAAATTTAGATGATAATGGCCTAATTTTAGTGTTTTTTCTTGAACTCTGCCAGTTATATTTATTATGGTAACTGACATTACTGAAAAAGTAACGTAAGTTGCCATAAAAAATGTAATTTTCATTTTCTAGGTAATTTTTATCCAAATTGGCCTTTGGATAGGTTTAATTAACAAATCATGTCAACTTAACATTTGAAAATTTTTTGGTGTTATATTACTGAAATTACTGCTATAAATTGTTTTAAATTATAACGTAAGTTACCATGGAATGACCTTAGTATTCAACGACAATCAAAATTGGAATTAATACGTATCCGGTGTCATAAAATGCTATAATTTGAAATAAGTCTTCTAAATTTTTGGGTCAAAATTCATTAAACAAAAAAAAAAAAAAAAAAGCCATGCTTTTATGATTTTTACGCTTTTAGATTTCGCTCACAAAATTTACATTTTTCCTATAATATATTTTGTAAGTAAGCTGCAGCTTCATACTTTATTTTAAATATGAATTAACTAAGAAATTGTGAGCATAGCAAGTAAAAGTTTTTTAAATGTTTTTTTTTTTTTTTAGCTCAAAAGATTAGTTTTGAGATGTTAATGATAATATTCATAGCTGCTGAATCAGAATTTAGTTCAAAAGCGTTTTGAGAAATTTAAATGACCATAGGTATAAAATTTATCACTTGTATGGTTTGGTTATTTTATTTAGTTGTAATTAATGCAGTTTATAAATATAACATATGGAAAGTAATGATGTTTATTAGTAAAACATATTGCGCATTAGTTGCGTTTGGTTGTCCCCCCCTGCTTTTTTTGGAAAAATAACCTTTATGTATAGTGCGTAATATAAATAAGTGTGTTTTATTGAATTCTTCTACGTGTGGAAAGCATATTCTCTTATTTTTTCTATTTAAATTATTCTACACTGACTATTACTCATGCTGGTTAAGCTATTTAATACTTATATTTAACTTCTGAGTAATTTTGGTACTTTTATGTCACTCGTGTACAAATCTTTCCAATAACATTTTTTTTTTTTACACACATGAAAATTAGAAACAATATTTTGATATATTTTTTTTCTGCAATTGAATCAAAATGAGTGAAAGGCATGTATTTAAATGCGACATATGTATTAGAATGAAATGAGTGAATGGTTTATATTTAAAATTAAGTGAATGCAATGCAAATGATGACAAAGGAAAAATATTTGTTGATTTATCGCCTGTGCCGACTAACAGAAAAGTACCATATTTTTAAATTATTTTTTATATTACTATGCAAATCGTGAAATGAAGAGTTTTAATGTTATTAATAATTAATGTTATTTTGATTCTGGGTTCGAAATTTTAAGTTTATTTATTAATTATACTATGTTAACTCTCATGGAAAGATGCTTGCAAACTAATATTAAACCAATGGTAACTTTACAAATTTATCATTTGCTTTTGAATATTTTTAAATAATTTTTTCTGTTTTGCGTGGGACATGTCTAATTGGGTATCTTTTTGCCCTTGATTTCAGGTGCAGTTTTTCAGAGGGAAATTTCAGTTTCAGAACTTGTTTCAAAATTAAAAGTGCCCTCAGAAGAAAAAAAAACTGCAACTAAAGAAATAAAAAGTAAACATATTTGGTTAGACATCAGGTTCAGGTTGCCCAGGCCAAAAAAAAAAAAAAAAAGTATTGAAATGCAAATAAGAATTTTGAAAAGAACATTGCCGTTGGTTTAACATTTAGTTTCAGTGTTCTTGTGTTACTACTAGAGATGAGAGATATGGCCTTGGGCTCGATTTTTGTACCATTCTTCGAGCTCGGGTGGGCCCGAACTCATTCATTCTGAAATTAACAATTTTATTTATTCTCATACAGAAAAAAATAAAACAACTTTTTTCCCTTAAAAATTACTTATTCCATTTCAAGTCATTTTAATGTTATTTTTATCAGAATGAAAGGGAAACAGAAATAGTGTTTTTTAAGCTTTTTTTAGATGTGTTTGTAACTATATAAATACGAAGCACCTATAGTCTTCATCAGGTTTGTCCATCTGTCTGCATATAACAGCGCAAAAAATACCCAATACCTTGGTTTGAAATTTAATATATATATATAATCGTTGCAGAATTTTGTCAAGTCATTTCAAATTTTAAGAAAATCAAATCAAAACTTAAAAAGATATTAATAAAAGTTTTCTTCATTCTATTAAATCCTATCGTACATAATTAATTCAGTGATATCCCATGACATGTAATGATTCTAGGTTGCCATGTTGATTACGTCATATTTAAGATGGAATCCTATTATTTCCATATTACCTTCTTTTTTTTAGGTATGTCAAGAACATGCTTTTTGGTTTTGATGCACTATTTATTACTTCTTAATTATTATACCAACTGAAAGTTATTAAATGATTATCTCACTTCTTTCCAAAAAACTGTCTTAATAGTTCACAATTTAGCTAGTTACACAGTTTATTTTTACTAATGCATTATCTTCCTTTCAGATTGAAATATAAATACCTTTTTCTTCAGATCAATAAAGTTTTCTGCAAACATTGTCATTATCATAGACCATTATGATACATATTAATATTGTTTCATTTATTATACGTAGTAATCATTATATTCAATAATATTTATAATATAAAGAAATTTTATTTTGTTTCTGTAACTTGTACTTTCAAATAAAAGAAATTTATTAAAGATTTGTTGTCTTTTATTTGACTATATATTTTTATTATAAATGGTATTTCAGGTATTTGCTTGTTTTGTCTATCATGTAAACCTTGATTTAAGAATTGTTTTTAATTATCTATTTATTTTTTATAAAAAAAAAATGGCTAAGATATAAAATGAGAAAAACACTTTCAACATGGTTGAAAAGTATTTATGAATTCAGCTTGTCACACTTGTAAATATACTGTGATTGCATTGTAATTATTAAATGCTACTGATGTTCGCTATAGAGGGTGCTATTTAAATGTGAAATTCAATAAATATAATGCATCAAAAAGTGTTATTTACGTGTTTTTAAATGGCACATTTAGATATTTCATTTCATTGTATGAAAATATTAAATTTCTTAATAGCTACTGTTGGAGAGCAGGGTTGGAAAAAAACCGGGTTTTTTTGTAAAAAACCAAAAAAACCGGTTTATTTGGTTTAAACCAGGTTTTTTTTGGTTTAAACCGGGTTTTTTAAAATATAATTTCCTATTGCATACAGATGCATATCTGTTGATAAAATAAACATTTTTGGATATTATATAAGTAATATACCTTTTGAAAATATTTAAATTAAATAATTACAGTCAATTATATAGAAAATTGAAATCATTTCTAATTTAAACATTATCAGTAACAGCTATGTCTTGTGTTCAAAGTAAACTGCTCTACACAGTGAAACATTGATACCTTTTAAAATCTTATGAAGAATCCTTTGATTAATAATATAATAATCAATCAATAAACATTTGATACAGTTTCATGAATATAATACATATATTATTCTATGGTTGTTATCATTATTATTTTTTTAATATCCAAATACTTCCGGTTATTTTGTTTTCTGAGTGATAACTTCAAGTGTCCAAGTCAACATTTTCATTTTTGGCCATTAGATTCAGATACAAACAGAAAAGACTGATTGGTATTATTGAAATGCTTAACTAGCACTCAATTTTTGCAAGCTGTATTATTCAATCTGATATCTTTTAAATTCTTTAAGGATCTTTCCCAATCCAGAAAATTTTCTTTTACAACTTAACCAAAATCTTAAAGATCATTGTATTTTGTTATTAACTGCTGTAAATAATCTGCATGTTTTAAGTGAAAATATTTTATGCTAAATATTGAATATTATTTATCTATTTTATCTTTTCTAATTTCACATGTTTTAAGAAAAATCTTTAGGGTACCAGATATGTTCATCAGCACATGCTAATTTTCATTCTATATGCATAGAAACATGACCTAGGCTCGTTATGTCTCATGTTGACTGCTGAGATGAAGTGTTAAAAGTAGAAATTACTTCTGTCAATAATTTAAAACAATTAAATTACAAAAAAGAGAAAATATTATATTAGGCTTTTTCTAAAAAAACCAAATGGTTTTTTTGACAAAAAAACCAATTGGTTTAAACCGTGGTTTAAACCATGGTTAAAACCACTTGGTTTAAACCGTGCCAACCCTGTTGGAGAGTATTTCATAATCTATGCCTAATTTTTCATAATTTGTGTATATTCCTTATACCAGTGGTGCAGCCAGTATCCTTATTTGTAAGGGGTTTTGGAGAATTATTACTCCTTGTGGGATACAATATGTGACAAATAAAAACCAATGTAATGAAAAGCAAACATAATACGTTTAGCATTTATGTGTTTAAAGGTTTCATAGAAAAGCTTCTTTATAATATAAGGTATTTTCAATACAACTTATTAGTTTTTTAAATACTGTGGGAGGAATTTTGAAATGTCACCTTCTTTTGCTGCTGCAGTGTTTATACAAATTAAGGGCTGTGCATATATAAAATTATCATTTTAATGTGTGTGGGAGGGGGGGGGGGGGACCTGACATTTGATTGTCATAAGATATTTTTGGGGAAAGTTTTTTTTTTTTTTAATCCAAACGATATTTTTTGTTTTAGTGCTTTAATTTTTTCTTTACATCAAAATAGTCTTATACCTTTTTAAATAGTAAGTGTAGTTAGATGTTAATTGATATACAGTTGTTTAAATGTAAAATCATATCTTTATGCAAACGCAAACATATAAAAATAAAAAGGATTTTTAAACATTGATGATGATTTCATTAAGGTGTGTGTGTGTGTATGGGGGGGGGGGTGTCGAGGAATGATAACGTATGATATTGTAAGTGATGGGGTGGGGACTAAAATTACCTAAATGTTGATAACATTATATATGTACAACACCATACAATAGTTTTAGAACGGGAGTAAAATTATTGCAAATTTAAAACAATTATCAGATTTCTCAGCCCTATTTTCAACCATCTGCTATAGTTTATAATTTTTAAAAAATGTTATTTAATTTTCTAATGCAACTTTTTCTTTTATATTGCCACAAAAAAAAAAAAAAAAAAAAAAATGGGTATGAGTATTATTTTTATAAATCAATTAAAAATCAGACTCACTGTATTTTCACATGCAAAAATGGCATCATTTTGAACAGATAATGCATATTTTTCATATATAAATTTTTAAGCCTTTACTATAAGTGTTACCATAGTACCTTTTTTTAAATGTAACATCACGACTAAAAGTATATAGAAAATGGCGTCATTTTCATGTAATCATTGTAGATTTAATTTTCACAAGCGATAATGTAAGTTTCCATTTAAAAATATTTTTTTATCATCAGGTGAGGACAATAATTTCTCTTCTGAAATTAATGTCCATTATCTATAAAGTAAAAGCTTTATTTTCAAACTGTCCAAAAGTAAAATTTCATGAAATGTTACATTTAGTTCCTTTTTTTTCCAGTTACATGTGCCAAAGAAATTCTGTATTCTCCCTTATAAAACAGCGGTAATTTATTATTATTGTGTCAAAGTAATTAATTTTTTCCTCATTGTCGTTTTAAAGATTTATTGCTCAGAAGGTAGTGTCACAGATGATAATAATATAAATCATGAGACAGGCAGTTAACTGTTGCACCAGAGAGTGGTGTTGCCGTAGCAACATCATACGCTCTGCTGCAATGTGAAATGAGTGGTAACCTGATTACTGGTGATGTCTTCGATTAGGTTTTCCATCAGTGTTGGTATTCATTTTACATTGTAGCAACATAATGTCAACATTAAAGCCAAACCATACATATAACAATTAAGAAAACAAAAGTAAGCTCCTACTGTCATTTTTTAAATGAAGAATTGAAGCAGTTATCTCTTTTGTCAGGGGGTCGTCCCTGCCCTCCTGGACCCCTGTTTAAGGTAATTTCTGAACACTTAAGGGACAGTTTCCCTTTTCAACAATTTTCTTTATTTTAAATATGATTCAAATGGTGAACTCACTGAATTTCAATGTTCAACTAAAAGTACATTTTGAAAAAATTTTATAAAAATTTGAATTTTTTTAAATCTCTACTACTTTTTAAAAAAATTGATATTTTTGCCCTTTTTTTTTTTTTTTTTTTTTTAGATTTTCAAATGTGTACTACACAAACTTGCACATGGATTTTTAGACATATCTAATATTACATTTATTATGATTTTTTTTACTGATATATATATAGTGCAAAACGATGAAATCTAACATATCTTCATATACTTTTTTTTTTTTTTTTTAATAACAAAAAACCTAAATGCTAATTCCATGTGCAGATTTATCACATATGTAATAAAGAACATGCACCAAAAAAAAAAGCTTAAAAATCTCTATCTCAAATACAGAAAAAGCCTTAAAACATGAAAGTGAAGAAAATATGAAAATGGAGAAAAAGCATTTAAAGTTTTAATTTGTGTGGTAATTGCGCTGAGTGTTTTAACAAAATTTACAATACCTCGCGATATATTTACGGTATGGATAAAAATGAGGTATCAAAATATTCACAATTAAACAGGCTTTCATTTAATATTAAAAAAGAAAAATCAATTTTTTGACCAATTTTAAGGTAAACTGCCCCCTTAAATCAAAGGGAAAAATAAATGTAATTTTTATTTTGTGGAAAGGAGGGATCGTACTCCTTTCCCAGACATTAACAAAAAAAAAAAAAAAGATTCATTTTCTCTCTGTGTTTCATTATTTTAAACTGTTTGAAAAGAATAAATTTTATTTTTTTCAGAGTCAGAGAAAAAGAAAATTAGGGGGCAATTGCATTTTCTTGCTTTCCTTGTGGGCAATGAGCTTAGAAAAACGCGTAATTTTTATTAATTTACACGTAATTAATGTCTGTGCAAAAGAAATTACGGCGCAAACAATTCTGACACGTTCATTTCGATACGAATACGAACGTAAACAAACAAACACGACTGTCCCTCCCTTCCCCCAACCTGCAAATATACGCATGCGCAAGCCAAGTTCTTATGCCGTAGTGTGGACGCAATTTTTTCGATTCTTGGACCTGAAAGACCCAACAGACCTGACAGGCCACATAGTGTAAACGCAGCATAAGAATATTTCAGTCTGCCTCGTCACCAAATGCCCGCTTAGCAGTCATCAACCGCGACCAATTACATACAAGGCCAGTACATAACGTTTAAAACGTCATACTGAGTGGATCATCTGTACACGGTAACTGATACTAGGTCAACACTAGATACCGGGCTTTCTCATTCATTATCATGACGACACAAATGGTGGCTGGCCGCTATCAACGACTTACAGTGAATGGTAAAAAACAATGGGCGCGCCTCTTTGTACCAATCGCTCTATGTCATTGATAACGGCCAGCTACCGTTTGTGACGTCATGATAATGAGCAAGCCCGCTGATACAAAAAATCCCATCGTTTATTGCCAATGGAGGATATTCCAAATATGGGTTCGAGGCTGAAAAAGTCACGTGATACCGGTAATTTACCCAAAGAACATCTAACTGATAAGAAGGGAAGATACTACTGCTTTGCCTCATGAACTGTTTCATTGGCTAGCGGGGATTTACATTACACGTCTACGGAGCCTTCCCTTCTTTACGTTAGAAGTTTTTACCTTGACCCCGTGATCAAAACGGAGATGGAATATCCTCCATTGCCGTGTAAAGGTGATCCACTCCGTGTGACGTTTTAAAAGTCATGAATTGTATGTCGTTGGTCTCGCGTCAACGTTGTGTGTTTTAGGCTACAACTTCTAAATTCTTTAAAAGGATGTCCACAAATCAGTTTAAAAAAAGAAATGAGCGTTAAAGAACAAACTCTCAGCATTTGAGAGAGCCTCACTTCGTGCTCTTGCTATCCCACTACGTTGCACATATGCGTTTGCCCCACCAGTGGCCGAGAGGTTCTGCTCTCGAAGCTGGTAGACGGGAAGTGCTGGGTTCGAACCCAATCGCACCTGTCGGCCTAATCGTTCGGAGTTTTCGTGGTTTTCTTTGAACCTTGGATTTCCAAGCGTTAATGCGGGTTAGTTTCCCTTAGAAAGACCCCACGAAGGTCACCCCCTCCCTTTGGGCCTATATCCTATATCCCTCGTGTTGATAATTGGCCGTCATAAATACAACCAACCACATATGCGTTTTTGTCCAAAATTATCTCAAATAAGTCAATGGAGGATATTCCATCTACGTTATGATCACGTGGTCAAGGTAAAAACTTCTAGTGTAAAGAAGGGAAGGCTCCGTAGACGTAATATAAATCCCCACCAGCCAGTGAAACAGTTCATGAGGAAAGCAGTAGTAACCTTCCTTCTTATCAGTTAGAAATTCTTTGGGTAAATTACCGTTACCACGTGACTCTTTTAAGTCTCGAACCCAGATTTGGAATATAGTCCATTTTATTTCTTGTATGCGCTAACTCTCATTTAGAGACACTAGCAATAGAGTGCCTCGATATGAAAGTGGTGAGATACCGGAATGGAGGATATTCCATCTGCATTTTGATCACGTGATCAAGGTAAAAACATTAGCGTAAAGAAGGGAAGGCTCCGTAGACGTGTAATGTAAATTCCCGCTAGCCAATGAAACAGTTCATCAGGCAAAGCAGTAGCATCTTCCCTTCTTATCAGTTAGAAGTTCCTTGGGTAAATTACCGGTATCACGTGACTTTTTTCAGCCTCGAACCCATATTTGGAATATCCTCCATTGATTGAGATGATTTTGGACAAAAGTAAATTACCAAGCATCTTCGTGACCAATGGACCAACGGCATACAAGGCCAGTTTATGACTTTTAAAATGTCACACGGAGTGGATCATCTTTACACGGCGATTGGTACATAGTGGCATGCCCATCGTTATATGTCAATCGCCATGTAAAGATGATCCACTCCGTGTGACGCTTTAAAAGCAGTGAACCGGTAGTATATTTCGTTGGTTGCATTCCTACCCCCTCCTGCGTCCGCCATATTTAGCCACGTTTCCCACTGCAGATTGGACTGTGGTTAAAGTCAAATATGGCGGACCAAGAAGAGGGCGAAAGAACTCGTTTTTCCGAATCAAGGCTTTCCACAGTAAAATATTGATATGTCTGCTCCTCTTTTTTCATAGCTTTATGTTGGAAGTTTTAGAACGTGGCAATATTTTCCTGAACGTGTGGGATTAGATAAGTGCGCAAATACAATAACCGTTTAGCTTGACGATAAAGACAGGCTTGCCAATAGACCCTTTAGTCTGAACTTGGCGCAACACTTTTGCCTATATCAGCAGAAACGTGCAAAAGGTGAAAAACAATGGGTTTAATCTCGGCTTTAAATCCTGATTTATTCCCGGGAGTCCGCTTTCGAAAATTTTTGAGCATCGATTTATTTTTAATTTTATTTAATGATTTCAATTTTAGTTTTCTATGTATTTTAAATTAATCTGGATGCCTGGTCACTCCGACAGCAACACCCTGGACAGGCGTTACCATGCTGATTTGGGTATCATCTCCGATTCTTCCAACGAACCCTTAAGTTATAGTGCCTGGAATATATAGTGTGGAAATTGGCTATCCCTGTAATACTTAAAAAAGTGCTAAAATATTGTATCCCTTAAATGTGCAATGATACTGCTGCAATATGCAGATCGCAGCGACATCTGCAGGATATTTTCTACAACTGCAATGTATTGCTAATCTATACAATGTAATACTAGTAATACGAAAATCCCGCAGATGTCGCTGCGATGGACACTTGAAATTTTAGCAGCATCGTCGCACATTTAAGGGATACAAATTTTTAGCACTGTTCGGATAGCATATTTCCATACTAGGTATTCTGGACGCTGTATTTAATTTCCTATTAGTTGGGATAATTTGAAGAGACAAAAATTTCTGCAACATAACGATCATGGTTGCTCCTTCGACAGTTTACCATGTAATTCATTGGCTGTTCCGGACGGCATTGCTCCGTTACACGCGCAGGGCGCATGCTCAGACATGCTTATAAGGAAAGGGCAGCTGACGTCACTGTTGGTCGAACGAGCCTAACGAGAAAGGCAGGCTACCGCGGTAGGTCCTATTCTTCTTTTTTTACAGACCGCTGGAGTCACGTGATGCTCTTTTCGCACACCTTCATTGGTGCATTCGAGCATCACGTGACTCCAGCGGTCTGTAAAAAAAAAGAAGAATCGGACCCACCGCGGTAGCCTGTCTTTTTCGTTAGCCTCGTGGTCGAATTACTGTGGATCAGCAAGAAAAACCTGTCCGTTCTTTATGACTCCTACTGTACACATGAGCTAGGGAAATTTGTTTGGTCTAAGTTTAACAGGTCTCTGATATGATTGGCCTACGTCGCCAAGACTATTCCTGCAATGATCGTTATGACAAAAATGTAGTTGGTAGATTGGTTGACGGAAATGTTTGTTTGTAAACATGCCCTTTCTTTATACGGATGTTTTTGTCCAAACTATAGCGAACCTACACTGTTAAAAATAATCCTGAAAAAGTACCTCTGTTTTTAAAGGCTATCTATTTTCTGACCAATGACAACGCTACAGAAACACCTATGGAGCGTTCTCATTGGTCAACAAATAGATAGCCTTTAAAAACAGAGGTAATTTTTCACGATATTTTTAACAGTGTACATTCCAGACTTCGTGATACCCACTTGGGAATGAGATGAGTTAAAAAGCGGCAAAAATGGCAGACTCGCTAAGATGCTCGCTAAGATAGCTTTAGTCCAGAATTGTCTAAAACAATCAAATATTATATTCCGTCTATCGACAGTCTCATATCGAGGCGCCCTTGTCTCACTCGTCTAGGCGAGTATTATCAACGCCCCCTAGATAAGGAAGGAAGCCTTGATACACGTTACACAAACCAGGCAAAACACAGAAAGAAATTCGATGGCTCGTGGAATTATTAACTCTTATTTTCTAATAGTAATTAATAATTCCACGAGCCAAAGGAAACGAAACATGCAAGTTGTTCGAATTTCTTTTCCTTGTTTCCCTGTTTTGGGTGTAGAGTTGCAAAAAAAAAAAACCCGCAGATCAGGGATGGGTGTAAACCAGGGAATTTTGGGGGATATAGGAAATTTTGCAGGAGTTTTTAAGGTAAACAGAATCATTCATTTTTCCATTTAAAATTTTTATTTTTCAGAATTTCAGCACTGTTCTGAAAAGTTGATAGATTTATCATTATGAATTTACTAAACTTATGATTTGGCGATTAAAGTTTGTTAGCTGTTATATCCACTATTCAGGCATACTCTACATTAATTTTTTAGAGAGTTGCATTGCATATTTTACATTGATTTCTTTTACTTTGGTTTATTTTCTTTTTGTTTATACTGGCTGATTCGTAGAATAGGGGTGATGTTTACATTCGTGTCAGGCAAAATGAATCTGTCACGCTTTATTTATCGACGATTGAAATATCAAATTATTTATGATATTTTCTCTTACTTAATATTTCTGCAATTTAAACACGTATTTCATTAGTTTTCATGTAAACCGAAGCTATTTTTCTACATTTATGTTGTTTACATTGAAAAAAATTAAGTTATTAAAAATAATAATTTAAAACATTCAGGGACGTAGCTACAGATATTTATTAGGGGGGGGGGGGGGGGATTCAAAAATTTCCCAACTTGAAACAAACTACTCTAATTTCCAACTCAATTATATGTGCAATGTATGTATGATAATGATAGTTATATGTAAAAAAATCTTTTACCAAAGAAAAATGCTGAAACTAAAAACATAAAAAATCTAACTATTATCTAACTTAAGGCCGTTTAATAAAAGTTTAAATACACTTCTATCACTTAGATAATTCAAATCAAAACTACATTACTTTCTATATTCCTATCTTGGAATAATTCGGCATGAAAATAAAGATGAAAAATTTGGAAAATGAATAGCTCGGGCTCATTCTTTCTGAAACTGAAAATTTTGTTTATTCATGCTTAGAAAGAAAAAAAAAAAACTTTTGTTTCTTTTTTCTTAAAATTAGTTATTCCATTTCAACTTATTTTAATGCTATTTGAGATCAAAATGAAGAGGAAAGAGACATCGTGTTTTTATTTTCTAGTTATTAGAATAGGGTGCTATTTTAAAAGAACATTTGTGACATTTGCAGATTTATGTCTGGCATTGACGGCAACGACTAAGAACCTTGTGTAAGGAAAGGGTAGCTGACGTCACTGTTGGTCAGTAAGAAAACCTGTTCATTCATTATGACTCCATATGAACTCCGGGAATTTGGTCCCTTAACAGATCTATGATATGATTGGTCTACGTCGCCAAGTTGATTTCTGCAATGATCGCTATGATAAAAATATAGTGGTAGATTGGTTGATGGAAGTGTTTGTTTGTAAACATGCCTTTTCCTTATAACCGCTCTGGCGACGACATATTGCTACCGCGCCAAGGAGACCAGGAAGTTTCGTTTGTGATAGTAGGATATTTTTTAATTGGAACGTTTATTTTATTTTTCGAGATCTAATGTGAAATAAACATTTTATTTTTATTTTTAGCCAACTAGCATTAGTTTAAGGTTTGTGAATTCTTTGTCTTCAATTGTGTATGAATCATAATCGCTCTTGATATAAAAATAATGTTATTTTGAAATTGTTGAGTAAGAAACAAAGTTTTGGAGTAAATAAACGACATGGATTAGAGTCAACTATTGATGGACAGGAGTAAAGAAATTAAGGTCTGGTGGATGTATGATATTTTCATAGAACAGAGAAAAAAAATGACAGATTGAGTCTGGGTGCTTTCTTTTGGTATTAATTTTGATTATTTAACTTGTTTACAGTTACAGCTCTCAGAAAATAAAACACCAAAACAACAAAAAATTCATATTTATTTAACTGGTTTTTTTTAAAGAAAAAAGTCTCAAAAATCTAGAATTTCCCATCTCTAAGCTCAAATTTCTCAAGTACACAAATATTGGAGGGAGAGAGCCCCCCCCCCCCCCATAACTCTCCATAGCGACGCCTCTGAAAATATTTCATGGCTCAAACTTTCCGAAAACTCCAGGAATGTTTTTAATTCCCCTCCCAAAAACTCTGTTTATTCGCTGGATTAAACCCGGTTTTTTCACCCTTTATAACTCTGTGTGACGTTTTCGCGACATGTGTCAAGACTCTCTCCCTCATATAGGGAACGTTGGTACTATAAAGTTCTGGGATGTAGATTTGTCATGGATGAGATAAACGCGTGTGTCCGTAGGTCGCTGCGGGTTCGACTCCCGCTGCTCTGTTGCACACTCTTTGTGGAGCTCCCGGTTGTAAAGCTGCGTTTTCACTGGTCGACCCAAGGTCTAACGAACCCAACTTTTGATCTAAACACAAGATTTTAGGTCGTTAGAACGTGATTTTGAAGGTTTGATCTCTGTTCGATCCTAAGCCAGGCTAACCCAAGCGCAGCCAATTAGGAAAAAGATTTTCGCTAAATATGTCGGGGGGTTAATATGGTATTAAAAATAATATTTATATATTTACATCGTTGTTTTTATTTAGAATTACTCTATTTTTGGGTCAAACAAAATCTATTTTTTGTGATTGAAGAAAAATGCTAAGTTTTATTAAATTTTGTTGGGCATACCATCTTTTAGATTAAAATAGTATTAATCTAGTGTAATTTCGTATCCAGCGATTTCTGGAGTTCCATTACCTAAGATTTATTCTGTTGAGCTGAACCAGGTTTCAGACCAGATGCTATAATCATTAAGGTTAGCTGGGTGAAAGAGTTCCACCAGATTCGTCCGGGATAGCTCAGATGGCAGAGCACTGGCGGCTTCAGCCAGGAGTTCGAATCCTGGTCCGGACATTTTTTCGCCCAGTTGGAAATTTACATCTCATACCATATTTTATTAATGTCTTTATAAATAAGTAATCGTCTCTGGTGTTGTAACTTTCCTTGTGAGTATCTGGTCCTCGTATGTAATGGAAAATGAAAATAAAAATTGTTGTGGCTTGTGTTTGTGTATCATAAGGATCATTCGAGGCGGAAAGCCATAGTTGCTATAGGCCCAAAGCAATCTCTACTATGGTGGACTTCAATGTTCAAGGACGCGTGTGTCTAAGCCGCGACCAACGACATACAAGGGCAGTTCATGACTTTTAAAACGTTATACGGAGTGGATCATCTTTACACGGCGACTGACACAAAACGATGGGTGCGCCGCTTTGTACCAATCACTGTATGTCGTTGATAGCGGCCAGCCACCATTTGTGACGTCAGGATGAATGAATATACGATATAATGAATGAGCAAGCCTGGTATCTAGTGTTGCCCTGATCGTTGGTCGCGTCTAAGCACACTTTGATAATCGTATGTCACCACTCTCATATAGAGGCACTACAGGCTGTTTTTTTTTTTTTTTTTTAGAGATTGTCGATCGCTACGCGATTCGCTTTTGGACTTTATATTGATTTTAGTCGATCCTGGCTCGGTGAACTCTTTTAGACTGGAAGGCGGCTGCACAAACCTTCACCTCATCCAGTTGACAGCTAAAATTCCAGGATTAGTTAAAACTCGATTAGCTCATTAAAATGCAACTGATCTTGAAGGTCATATCTTGGTGGTAAGCACATGCGAACCCGATTTTAGTGGTTGACTGGTAGGTTTATCATTGTGTTTTCTTGCTGACAGCCCTCCATGTTTTCATACCTTTAGGTGCATGAAAATCCAATGATAAATCTATTGATCAACCACTAAAATCGAGTTTGCAAGTATTTCCCACCGATATGACTAGACAGACCAGTTGCATTTTAATATGCAAATCGAGTTCTGTCTAATCTTGAAGTTTCAGTCAATCCAATGAGGTGATGACCGCTCCCCGGTCTATTTATTTTTATGAAAACAATTTGTTTGGTTTTATTGGTTTATTGAATACATATATCTGACCTGTGTGCTTGGCGTCAAGTGCCCGCTTATAAGTCATCGTCTATATACAGGAACGAGATAGCACAAGGAAATTTACAACGCAAGATAATTACATCCGGGAGCTCCACAAAGAGTGTGCAACGGAGCCAGCGGGATTCGAACCCGCACCTACCTACGCTCTCAAGCGATTAGCGGTGTGATGCCTTGACCATTCAGCCACGAAAACTATCAAGATATGAAAGGAGTAAAGAGACGACCACCTGCCCTTCAACAAGGGATGGAAAAGAAAATATCACTAGCGAGTACTGAGAGTTTCTTTTAAAGGGCATAGACACGCCTTGGTCGATATGAAATGAAAAGCAAAATTTGCAAGATCCTCTTTCTAATAAAACATTTAAATATGACCAGATCGCTCGGGAAGCAACTTTCATGATGAGAAGAGAACAAGTTCGTAAGGTGCCTCCGTATGGGAGTGGCGACATATGGGAAACAAAATTTGATTGGTTGAGATAATTTTGCACAAAAACGAATCATCAAGCATCTCGGTGATCCTACCATTATAGGCAAGCTAATATTTGTTTGCTTGAGCCATTCGTCTAATGGAGCAGTTGCAATTGACGTCATACCGTAGCAACAAATTTTGCAACCAGGTGGGCATTTTGTTAGCCTACTATTTTTTGTTGATTTTGATTGGTTGTATACAAATTGGAGGATTATGGTCACGTTATAGCGATAGAATACATAGTGTGGAAATCGGCTATCTCTGTAATACTTAAAAAAGCGCTAAAATATTGTATCCCTTAAATATGCAACGATGCTGCTGCAATATACAGATCGCAGCGACATCTGCGGGATATTTTCTACAACTGCAAGGTATTGCTATTCTATACAATGTAATACTAGTAATACGAAAATCCCGCAGATGTCGCTGCGATCGACACATGGCATTTTAGCAGTATCGTCGCACATTTAAGGGATAAACATTTTAGCACTGTTTCGCGCGCCACACACCAAGGAGACACGAGACATCTCACTTGTGCGTCAAATTTACTGTTGTAACGTACCTGTTTCTTCACTGTGCCCACACACTAAAGACTCATGCGACGAAGTACCTATGTTGCACGTGTCTTATGCTTCGTTTCGCGCTTTCGTCTCGTGCTGCAGTTACGTTATATATTGCTACAATTTTCGTTTATTTGTTTCAAGATGGTGGGATTCAAGATTCCTTTTATTTTTTAGTAGAGTGAATAAAAATAAATCATCATCTTCGAATGAAATATCCATATTTACAATCGCTTCGTTTGCAGACGCTATGATTCTACTATTCTGTTCAGTCAAAGAATTAAAAGCAAGCTACGCGCATACGCCATGAATATGTCTCATGTCGCTTTGGTGTGTGGATGAAAAAAGTAGAAATGCAACTTGCCTCCTGTGGTGGCTCGATGTTTCATGATACATGCGACGTGCGCCAGCGTCGCATGTCTCCTTGGTGTGTGGCGCGCCTTAGGATAGCATATTTCCACACTAGGTATTCTAGACGCTGTAGTCACGTGGTTGAACTTCATATATCGAACTTGTTCACGTCAGTATCGCCAGCTCTGAAAAGTGGATTTCCATACTTTGGACAAAGCTTCCAGTCTATGCATGCGCCGTCTGCGTATATCGCTACTCTCTTATAAATGCATCCTGGTCTATATTTGTTCTCGTATGCTGCGTTTACACTATGGCTTATCAGGTCTACAAGCTCTGCGAGGTCTGCCAGGCGTGGGTTTAGCCTGGTTTAGGAGGGTCTGCGTGGTCTGCGAGGCTTGGTCTCTGTGGTCTAGGCCTTGGCTTTAAAATACTAGACCCAACCAATCAGCGTGCTTCATTTTTTTTGTATTCCGCCATTTTAAAAGATTGAAGAAGCAGACGACAGCTTATGATTTTAAAGATTATTTGAAAATTGAAATTAATAAGGGATTTACAAATTAAAGGTACGTAATGGTTTTTCAGATGTTTTTAACATTTCTTTACATTGTTTCATAACTGTAGAAGTTTCTTTTATAAAGCTATACAATCGTAAGTTACTATTTTCATGTATTTACATACTACGCTACTAAAATTAACTTGTTAACTATGTTACTTTTTAATATTACCAAACTTTATAAAACGATGTATTCGTAAATTCTTTAATTTGCATACAACGCTGCCTATGCATTTGTTAATAGATAAATATGTTCCTCATTTCCAAATTCTTTAAAATTAACCTGGTTTCATATGCATGAATTTAAAAACAAATTTGATAGTATATGAATACAAATTAATATAATACGGTCGTCATTCTATTATAATGTACGGTAATGCCTTTTTTTGTGAATAAATAGTTTCATTTCCTTCAGGTATTTATTTGATATTCTATTTCAATGCATTTTTAGTTACTGACAATTTTTAAATTTATCCTAAAACTAGCAACAAATTTTTAACCATAGAATTAATTTTGAATTAACTCCAAAGTTTTCTCTATTATTTTTATATAATTGACTGATCATAGCAAACTCTGCATGCATGATTTACATTATTATTAATCAGTTTTAAATGTGTTAATTTTTACAATGATACGGTACTATCTAAAGTAATATGAAGACTTTGAATTGTATTTAGCTTCTTATCCTCCCCCTAAAAAAATTCTAATGACATATAAAAATTAACTTTTTTTTTTAAATTGAACAGACTTGTTTTTAAATAAAGTTTTTACTTGTAATTATTATTAATAATTTATAAACCATCCCTTATTCTTTTTAAAATTTTATCTTATATGTTTATCTTTCTGAAGTTTTCTTTAATAATTAATCAGAAGTAGTATATTAAAACTGTAAAATCTAGAACATGAATTTTTTCTCTCCACTTCCCTACAAGAGATGATTTACGATTGAAAAGTTCGTAAATTATTTTTTTTTTCAGAAAGAGTTTGAAAAACTTTCAAACCTATAACAGTTATACTAGAAGTAGAGATTAGAATCTGCTGGCGCCAAGATAAATACATATTTTACCAAGTTTGCTCTCAGGATATCGCAGGTGTGTAGTCTTCTATAATAAGTGACTACCATTTGTGATCTTCTGCAAGAAAGTGGATTGTCTGATGCTCTTGGACTATGTGCTGTTTTGTTGTTTTCCCTTAAAATTCATCAATCAGTAACTGTCGTATAAATAAAGTATTACTAACTTGTATGGCTGACTGTAAGTATGTAGTTTTTTTATATATTTATTTTCTGTTGCTTAGAACGAGAGATTTTGAAATGCATTCTACATTGTTTTTGTTGTTTTTATTAGTTTATTATAGTCTTTTTTTTCTATTTATTTACATTGCAGGATGTTTTCAATGGGACATTTTCAACAGCTATGTGAATGTTTGTCGATTGCCTGTTGACCTGACTTTTACATGAGATTTGCATGCTTTTTTTGAAGATATGAATCTTCAATAATATTCGTGTATGATGATTGTAAGTAAGTCATTTTTCTCAAAAGTATATGTTCTGTATTTTATTTATCATTGTTTTATCTTTTATATATAACGTCATTTTTCTCACAAAATCAATCTGTATCTAAGAAAACTTTTATTCTCAATACAATATTTATTATTTAATTCCTTTTATTCTTTAATCAATGTTTTCTTCGCATTAGTTTTTTTAATTTATAAAATGGCGTTAAATGATCAATTAAAAAAATGCAGTTTATGTAAATATGTAAACTATGTTTTATATAAACATCGAGTATATGAGTATTCTGTTAGTGGGAAGCAGTTAACCTCTACCTCCCTCCCTATACACACTTTTCAAGGATTTGATATTGCAAAAAATGTGTCGCTCAGACTTAAAAAAATTCTGAAATTACACGAAAGCTAGAATAACTAATCAGATTTGTCTAAAATAAGATCACAGTGTTAAATAAGCAATTTAAGCACAGTAATTAATTAGTAATAATGTATATATTTGAGAATATGGTTATTGCTTCGTAGCTGTGAACTATGATCAAATGATATCTCTTCCATTTCTAATTCCTTTTTCTTCCATTTGGTACACCTGGATAATTTTAATTTAATATCAGCTTAATAATTATTAATATATTATTAATTATTAATATATTTTATTTAATATTGAAATAATATAAAATGTATTATCTGTGATAGTATCATGGTTTTTATTTGTTTAATAATTATTAAGCTGCATATGTAATAATCTAATGTATTTGATTTAATATTTGTTAATGTTGAACTAATCTAAAATGTATTATTATTAATGTTGTTGTTTGTGATTTGGGTTGTTTATTTACAATTCTTTGAAGTAATATGAATTATTTATTTCATTAGTATAAGTTATTGAAATTATCAGGAGCATATGGTGTATTTTAGAATTTAATTAAAATGTGTCAACATTGTAATTAATTTTGGTACTTTTCGGTTAGCCAGGCGCCACTGTTATCTATATATATTTGTATACATACATATATGTAAATATACACATGTATACATATACATATATTGCATATATACACACTTATATATATGTATATATACATACATTTATATTACATATATATGTATATATAACAGTGGCGCCCGGCTAACCGAAAAGTACCTTAATTTTTATAAAGCTCTGAGCTTCAAAATAAAATAAGTGATATTGTTTGTTTCGCTCAATCAATGTTTATAATTCACTGGGTCATTCGATGGTAACTTACGTTACATTTAGAACAGTTTACTTCAGTAATTTTAGTAATAAAAGACAAAAGAAAAAAAAATATTAACAATGCAAAGTTGACATGATTTGTTAATTAAACCTATTCAAAGATAAATTTAGATGATAATGGCCTAATTTTAGTGTTTTTTCTTGAACTCTGCCAGTTATATTTATTATGGTAACTGACATTACTGAAAAAGTAACGTAAGTTGCCATAAAAAATGTAATTTTCATTTTCTAGGTAATTTTTATCCAAATTGGCCTTTGGATAGGTTTAATTAACAAATCATGTCAACTTAACATTTGAAAATTTTTTGGTGTTATATTACTGAAATTACTGCTGTAAATTGTTTTAAATTATAACGTAAGTTACCATGGAATGACCTTAGTATTCAACGACAATCAAAATTGGAATTAATACGTATCCGGTGTCATAAAATGCTATAATTTGAAATAAGTCTTCTAAATTTTTGGGTCAAAATTCATTAAACAAAAAAAAAAAAAAAAAAAAAAAAAAAAATATGAAGCCATGCTTTTATGATTTTTACGCTTTTAGATTTCGCTCACAAAATTTACATTTTTCCTATAATATATTTTGTAAGTAAGCTGCAGCTTCATACTTTATTTTAAATATGAATTAACTAAGAAATTGTGAGCATAGCAAGTAAAAGTTTTTTAAATGTTTTTTTTTTTTTTTAGCTCAAAAGATTAGTTTTGAGATGTTAATGATAATATTCATAGCTGCTGAATCAGAATTTAGTTCAAAAGCGTTTTGAGAAATTTAAATGACCATAGGTATAAAATTTATCACTTGTATGGTTTGGTTATTTTATTTAGTTGTAATTAATGCAGTTTATAAATATAACATATGGGTAGTAATGATGTTTATTAGTAAAACATATTGCGCATTAGCTGCGTTTGGTTGTCCCCCCTCCTTTTTTTGGAAAAATAACCTTTATGTATAGTGCGTAATATAAATAAGTGTGTTTTATTGAATTCTTCTACGTGTGGAAAGCATATTCTCTTATTTTTTCTATTTAAATTATTCTACACTGACTATTACTCTTGCTGGTTAAGCTATTTAATACTTATATTTAACTTCTGAGTATTTTTGGTACTTTTATGTCACTCGTGTACAAATCTTTCCAATAACACTTTTTTTTTTTACACACATGAAAATTAGAAACAATATTTTGATGATATATTTTTTTTCTGCAATTGAATCAAAATGAGTGAAAGGCATGTATTTAAATGCGACATATGTATTAGAATGAAATGAGTGAATGGTTTATATTTAAAATTAAGTGAATGCAATGCAAATGATGACAAAGGAAAAATATTTGTTGATTTATCGCCTGTGCCGACTAACAGAAAAGTACCATATTTTTAAATTATTTTTTATATTACTATGCAAATCGTGAAATGAAGAGTTTTAATGTTATTAATAATTAATGTTATTTTGATTCTGGGTTTGAAATTTTAAGTTTATTTATTAATTATACTATGTTAACTCTCAAAGAAAGATGCTTGCAAACTAATATTAAACCAATGGTAACTTTACAAATTTATCATTTGCTTTTGAATATTTTTAAATAATTTTTTCTGTTTTGCGTGGGACATGTCTAATTGGGTATCTTTTTGCCCTTGATTTCAGGTGCAGTTTTTCAGAGGAAAATTTCAGTTTCAGAACTTGTTTCAAAATTAAAAGTGCCCTCAGAAGAAAAAAAACTGCAACCAAAGAAATAAAAAGTAAACATATTTGGTTAGACATCAGGTTCAGGTTGCCCAGGTCAAAAAAAAAAAAACAAAAAAACAAACAAAGTATTGAAATGCAAATAAGAATTTTGAAAAGAACATTGCCGTTGGTTTAACATTTAGTTTCAGTGTTCTTGTGTTACTACTAGAGATGAGAGATATGGCCTTGGGCTCGATTTTTGTACCATTCTTCGAGCTCGGGTGGGCCCGAACTCATTCATTCTGAAATTAACAATTTTATTTATTCTCATATAGAAAAAAATAAAACAACTTTTTTCCCTTAAAAATTACTTATTCCATTTCAAGTCATTTTAATGTTATTTTTATAAGAATGAAAGGGAAACAGAAATAGTGTTTTTTAAGCTCTTTTTAGATATGTTTGTAACTATATAAATACGAAGCACCTATAGTCTTCATCTGGTTTGTCCATCTGTCCGCATATAACAGCGCAAAAAATACCCAACCAAATGGTTTGAAATTTAATATATATATATAATCGTTGCAGAATTTTGTCAAGTCATTTCAAATTTTAAGAAAATCAAATCAAAACTTAAAAAGATATTAATAAAAGTTTTCTTCATTCTATTAAATCCTATCATACATAATTAATTCAGTGATATCCCATGACATGTAATGATTCTAGGTTGCCATGTTGATTACGTCATATTTAAGATGGAATCCTATTATTTCCATATTACCTCCTTTTTTTTAGGTATGTCAAGAACATGCTTTTTGGTTTTGATGCACTATTTATTACTTCTTAATTATTATACCAACTGAAAGTTATTAAATGATTATCTTGCTTCTTTCCAAAAAACTGTCTTAATAGTTCACAATTTAGCTAGTTACACAGTTTATTTTTACTCAATTTTTACTAATGCATTATCTTCCTTTCAGATTGAAATATAAATACCTTTTTCTTCAGATCAATAAAGTTTTCTGCAAAACATTGTCATCATCATAGACCATTATGATACATATTAATATTGTTTCATTTATTATACGTAGTAATCATTATATTCAATAATATTTATAATATAAAGAAATTTTATTTTGTTTCTGTAACTTGTACTTTCAAATAAAAGAAATTTATTAAAGATTTGTTGTCTTTTATTTGACTATATATTTTTATTATAAATGGTATTTCAGGTATTTGCTTGTTTTGTCTATCATGTAAACCTTGATTTAAGAATTGTTTTTAATTATCTATTTATTTTTTATATATAAAAAAAAAAAAAATGGCTAAGATATAAAATGAGAAAAACACTTTCAACATGGTTGAAAAGTATTTATGAATTCAGCTTGTCACACTTGTAAATATACTGTGATTGCATTGTAATTATTAAATGCTAATGATGTTCGCTATAGAGGGTGCTATTTAAATGTGAAATTCAATAAATATAATGCATCAAAAAGTGTTATGGGGACAAGAAGTGCTGAAAATGCATTTTTACTGAGTTATGTGTTTTTAAATGGCACATTTAGATATTTCATTTCATTGTATGAAAATATTAAATGTCTTAATAGCTACTGTTGGAGAGTATTTCATAATCTATGCCTAATTTTTCATAATTTGTGTATATTCCTTATACCAGTGGTGCAGCCAGTATCCTTATTTGTAAGGGGTTTTGGAGAATTATTACTCCTTGTGGGATACAATATGTGACAAATAAAAACCAATGTAATGAAAAGCAAACATAATGTGTTTATGTGTTTAAAGGTTTCATAGAAAAGCTTCTTTATAATATAAGGTATTTTCAATACAACTTATTAGTTTTTTAAATACTGTGGGAGGAATTTTGAAATGTCACCTTCTTTTGCTGCTGCAGTGTTTATACAAATTAAGGGCTGTGCATATATAAAATTATCATTTTAATGTGTGTGGGAGGGGGGGGGGGGACCTGACGTTTGATTGTCATAAGATGTTTTGGGGGAAAGTTTTTTTTTTTTAATCCAAATGATATTTTTTGTTTTAGTGCTTTAATTTTTTCTTTACATCAAAATAGTCTTATACCTTTTTAAATAGTAAGTGTAGTTAGATGTTAATTGATATACAGTTGTTTAAATGTAAAATCATATCTTTATGCAAACGCAAACATATAAAAATAAAAAGGATTTTTAAACATTGATGATGATTTCATTAAGGTGTGTATGGGGGGGGGGGGGTGTCGAGGAATGATAATGTATGATATTGTAAGTGATGGGGTTGGGACTAAAATTACCTAAATGTTGATAACATTATATATGTACAACACCATACAATAGTTTTAGAACGGGAGTAAAATTATTGCAAATTTAAAACAATTATCAGATTTCTCAGCCCTATTTTCAACCATCTGCTATAGTTTATAATTTTAAAAAAATGTTATTTAATTTTCTAATGCAACTTTTTCTTTTATATTGCCACAAAAAGAAAATGGGTAGGAGCATTATTTTTATAAATCAATTAAAAAATCAGACTCACTGTATTTTCACATGCAAAAATGGCATCATTTTGAACAGATAATGCATATTTTTCATATATAAATTTTTAAGCCTTTACTATAAGTGTTACCATAGTACCTTTATTTAAATGTAACATCACGACTAAAAGTATATAGAAAATGGCGTCATTTTCATGTAATCATTGTAGATTTAATTTTCACAAGCGATAATGTAAGTTTCCATTTAAAAATATTGTTTTATCATCAGGTGAGGACAATAATTTCTCTTCTGAAATTAATGTCCATTATCTATAAAGTAAAAGCTTTATTTTCAAACTGTCCAAAAGTAAAATTTCACGAAATGTTACATTTAGTTTTTTTTTTTTTCCAGTTACATGTGCCAAAGAAATTCTGTATTCTCCCTTATAAAACAGCGGGAATTTACTATTATTGTGTCAAAGTAATTAATTTTTTCCTCATTGTCGTTTTAAAGATTTATTGCTCAGAAGGCAGTGTCACAGATGATAATAATATAAATAATGAGACAGGCAGTTAACTGTTGCACCAGAGAGTGGTGTTGCCGTAGCAACATCATACGCTCTGCTGCAATGTGAAATGAGTGGTAACCTGATTACTGGTGATGTCTTCGATTAGGTTTTCCATCAGTGTTGGTATTCATTTCACATTGTAGCAACATAATGTCAACATTAAAGCCAAACCATACATATAACAATTAAGAAAACAAAAGTAAGCTCCTACTGTCATTTTTTAAATGAAGAATTGAAGCAGTTATCTCTTTTGTCAGGGGGTCGTCCCTGCCCTCCTGGACCCCTGTTTAAGGTAATTTCTGAACACTTAAGGGACAGTTTCCCTCTTCAACAATTTTCTTTATTTTAAATATGATTCAAATGGTGAACTCACTGAATTTCAATGTTCAACTAAAAGTACATTTTGAAAAAATTTTATAAAAATTTGAATTTTTTTAAATCTCTACTACTTTTTAAAAAAATTGATATTTTTGCCCCTTTTTGTTTTTTTTTTTTTTTTTTTTTTTTTAGATTTTCAAATGTGTACTACACAAACTTGCACATGGATTTTTAGACATATCTAATATTACATTTATTATGATTTTTTTTTACTGATATATATATAGTGCAAAACGATGAAATCTAACATATCTTCATATACTTTTTTTTTTTTTTTTAAATAACAAAAAACCTAAATGCTAATTCCATGCGCAGATTTATCACATATGTAATAAAGAACATGCACCAAAAAAAAAAGCTTAAAAATCTGTATCTCAAATACAGAAAAAGCCTTAAAACATGAAAGTGAAGAAAATATGAAAATGGAGAAAAAGCATTTAAAGTTTTAATTTGTGTGGTAATTGCGCTGAGTGTTTTAACAAAATTTACAATACCTCGCGATATATTTACGGTATGGATAAAAATGAGGTATCAAAATATTCACAATTAAACAGGCTTTCATTTAATATTAAAAAAGAAAAATCAATTTTTTGACCAATTTTAAGGTAAACTGCCCCCTTAAATCAAAGGGAAAAATAAACGTAAATTTTATTTTGTGGAAAGGAGGGATCGTACCCCTTTCCCAAACAACAACAACAAAAAAAGATTCATTTTCTCTCTGTGTTTCATTATTTTAAACTGTTTGAAAAGAATAAATTTTATTTTTTTCAGAGTCAGAGAAAGAGAAAATTAGGGGGCAATTGCATTTTCTTGCTTCCCTTGTGGGCAATGAGCTTAGAAAAACGCGTAATTTTTATTAATTTACACGTAATTAATGTCTGTGCAAAAGAAATTACGGCGCAAACAATTCTGACACGTTCATTTCGATACGAATACGAACGTAAACAAACAAACACGACTGTCCCTCCCTTCCCCCAACCTGCAAATATACGCATGCGCAAGCCAAGTTCTTATGCCGTAGTGTGGACGCAATTTTTTCGATTCTTGGACCTGAAAGACCCAACAGACCTGACAGGCCACATAGTGTAAACGCAGCAGTATACGCACCGCCACTGTCATATTTATAAATGAAGATTGTATTTATTGTCCACTGCGTTCTCAAACGTTTGAGATACTGGAAATTACAGTAACACAAAGTTTGATATTGGAGTAGGCAATCTTAAATTAAAATAGTTGACGTGTTCCTGTAAACGAATTTATACACCATTTGATGACTACTCTGAGATCACAACCTTCTCAAATGTACTAAAACTGTAAAAAGTTATATTCAAATTCGTTCAGTGGTGGCTGAGAACGCTGTGAACATACATACAAAATGACTAGGGTGGACGAAAACAAATCTCTGAGTATCCTCACAAGCCTGTTATTATCGCCAAAATAGTGTTTGTTAACGTGTGCCGTTAGAAATGGTTGACTATGAACCCGATTCTAAAATTTGTTATTATTCATCTCTATATTGATGACGTCGTTGTTTAAAAAGCAACACTTTTCTCTATCGTTGTTTCTGACACTAACGATACTGAAACTGTACCGACAGCGCTCAGAATGCAGTGGACTTCACCCATGTGACGTCAGCCGCGGGTAAACAGAAGAAAGACACAAATAGGCGCGACGAATATTTTAACACTGCTTCTCCTTTGTTCAATAAACAGTCTTTTTCGGAGGGCATCTACCCGCAGAGGCGTGGCTATTGCCATTCGTGGACAAAGCCGTTCTGTTGCTTTAAATAAAATTTAATTGGTTAAAAAGCATAAACTTGGTGGGTATGCCTTTATCTCGATTCTGATGTTTGTTGACGTCCTATTAAACAATTTCAAGAATATGGGTTGTATAGCTTGGACAAAACATAAGTTCTACATCGGATAGGATAGTCCAATTTTACATGAATCTGACCAGGTTTCAGGTCAGATTTTGACTCTTCCGGGTTGACCCGGATAAAAATCCTTTTCAAAGAAAATCCTGAATATTTTTCAGATGAAAACTATACTTTGAAGATTAATTTATACAATATCGAGGTTTGGAAACAAACCTCGAACTGAACGAAACCCCGGCTCGTGTTCTATAGGAACATACGACATGGGTCGCCGTTGCCTGTGGCACCAAATAGCAGGCGTGCTACGCACACTCCGTAAAATCTATTAGTTCACCTTCTACCGCCAGGGGGAGCAATATGTTTTATACGATCACTGAACACTGGTCCCCGCTACTTGCGGTGCCGTATAGCAGGCGTGCGTGCACGCGCTAAAAAATCTGTTAGTTCCACATTCGACCACCAGGAGGCGCACTCTTTTCTAAAGAAACCACTTACAGAGCGAAACGCTGGCACGTGCCTCCGCTGTCTGCGGCACCGTATAGCAGGCATGCTGCGCACGCGCTGAAAAATCCTTTAGTTCCACATTCCTTCGCCAGGGGGCTCAATATTTTTTATACTATCACTGAACACTGGTCCCCGCTACTTGCGACGCCGAGCCGTATAGCGGGCGTGCGTGGAACGCGCTACAAAATTGTTAGTTCCACATTCGACCACCAGGTTGCGCACTCTATTCTTAGCAAAACTCTGTTATACAACCTATCCGTAGATATATTAGTCGAGCCGGGCCCATAGAACTCGAGATAGGAAAGTGCCTCTGGCGCTAAAAAGTGGAAATAAAACATGTAAGGCTATTGAAAACTAAGTTGAATGAACCGAGCCCCGTTGACATCGGGCCCATAGAACCCGAGATGGGAAAGCGTCCCTTGATGGTAAAAAGTAGAACTGAAATATTGAAGACTATCGAAAACCACATTGAATGAACCAAACCTCGTTGCGATCGGGTCCATAGAAATCGATAGAGGAAAGCACACCCTGGTGGAAAAAAATGGAACTAAAATATACAAGGTTATGTTTGCATAATATGAAAGAGTGGTCAAAGGGCTGCCCAATGATATATCACATGAAGGATGTTAGAAAAATTGAGAGTGCCTCCGGGAGCGCAAGTAGGGGAAGGGGGAACGAGAGGTGCATAATATGAAAGAGTTGGTCACAGGGCTTTCCAATGACATATTACATGAGGGGTGTCGGCAAAAGTTAGAAAAGTGCCTCCCCAGTCAGGCATTGTGTGTGGGGATGTTGGATGGTAGGTGCATAATATGAAAAAGTGGTCACATGGCTTTTAAATGATATATCACATGAGGGGTGTTGGTAAAAGTTAGAAGAGTGTGGGAAAGGGGACAGGATGTGCAGAATATGAAACAATGGTCAAAGGGCTGTACATTACAATGATATATCACATGAAGGATGTCGGAAAAATAGAGAAAATGCCACCGGGGGAGGGGGAAACGGGCAATACATAATATGAAAAAGTGGTCACAGGCTTTCCAATGATATATCACATGAGGGTTGTCAGCGAAAGTTAGAAAAGTGCCCTCAAGGGGGAAAAGGACGGGATGTGCAGAATATGAAAGAGTTGTCAAAGGGCTTACAATGATATATCACATGAAGGATGTCGGAAAAATTGAGAAAGAGCCCTGGGGGAGGGGAATTTGAAGGAGGTGAAAGGGAGGCTTATAATATGAAAGAGTGGTCAAAGGCCTTTGCAATGATATATCACATGAGGACAGTGGCGCAGCCAGAATTCGGTTCTAGGGGGGGTTTTGAGTTTTTCGATAAAGGTGTTCGCCTGTTATTTGAATCACCGCTTAATATAATCTGTCTTTTTAATGAATCAAATCATAATGCTTTTTACCCGTAGTTATACATTGGTTGTGTTTCATTTAAACAGCGTTAGAAAACATAAAATGCACCAATGAAATAACGCCAAACTAGGTTAGATTTATAAAAAGTGCTTAAAAATGATGAGGCAAACTTTAGGAGTTGGAAGTGTGCAGTCCAGCAAATGATTTTTGCACAGAAAATAACAGAATTCCAATCCATTTGTTCAACAAAAATACACAGGATTTCATTCCAAGACAATCTCCAATTCTTGTTTTTAACTTTAATAATAATGAAGCCATTTTAACAAAATTTTCCATATACTTACCGTGCTTTTGTCAAATTTAACAACATGACGAAAATATGTGGAATTTATAATCATTTACGTCCAATTAGTGCGCAGTTAGGTAATCCATATTTTGGAATGTAGTTGATATTAAACACGCTATTTTATTGTTTTTTTTTATTGTGCACTTCAGTACTTTACATGACATGGAATTTGCCATTAAGTAACGTAAATCAGTTGAAAATTTTTAAAACATCGTTATTATTGTTAAAGTTCTCTAAAAATATCCATGTTCAAACTGAAGCCGTATCTGTACTAATATTATAAAGAAGTAACCCTTTTTTTGTAGAGGTTACTTTTGGAACTACCGAACGGATTTAAAAAGATAATCGGTCGTGTGCGAGCTTAATTCGCATACAAAGGGTTCCATACAAAATATCAGAAATATCCAAAGATAATATTTACTTGCGTACATATAACAATACCACATGCCACAATTTAATTCTACTGGAATGAAAACCGATGAATGTTTCTCCCTCTAAAACAAAGACTTTGTACAAAGTTTAAACTTGACAGAGAACCAACCACGCTTTGGAAAGAGGTCGCAGAGATTCTCACGAAAAATCACTTGTCAATCATATTTCATGTAATCGTGGACAATTTTAAATGAATAAAAAAAAGTACCCTTAATAGCATGAAACTTTTCTATTCATTTTTAAAAATAAAAGCATATTCAGACATAATTATTGATGTAATTGCTAATCGAAAATTTTTTTCATTATAAATGAATTATTTATTGAATTATAAGCAATTTTTGTCTCAAAATTACTGACTTTTAATGTCTTGGAATTATTATATGAATTATCTTTTTAATATTTGCCTTCAATAATTGAATTCAATTGGAATAAAAAGAGCTTGTCACTATGTTTCACCTTACCTAAAACAAAGATCTTATACAAAGTTTAAACTTGGCATTGTGTCAAGCGCGCTTCGAAAGGAGGTCACAAAGTAGCAACACTGTTTTGATCCGTACCGTTGTTTTCTACATGGGTTTTTAATTAATATCGCGGCAAATTACAGACACATTTTTTCGAAAATCATTACCGACAATCCTTGGAAGATTCTACGCCGATTAGGTACACCGAGTGCCCTCAACTCCCCCGCTGACCAGCAGAAAAATAAGACGCACGAATGATCTTACAATAATTCCGATTTTACTTTTTAAGCGTGGACCCAGATAGCATGAACAATTGCAGCAAGATTAATTTTTTCTTGATATTTTCTTGTCACGACAAATTTGAAGTAATAATATTGCTGCAAGGACACTACTAGGTAGACGGAATATAATCAATCGCTTTCTTGCAACGCAACTTTGCTCTAAACCTGATACAACACTGCCATAAAATAACGACGTAAGCGAAAAATTCCTTTTGTTGGGAGGAGAACAGATATAAATGCGCATGCGCGGAAATTTGACAAAGACAAAATTACAACACTTCTTTATTGAATCCCATGAAGCAGCGCCATTGGATTAGCGTTCAAGTAAAGAACCCAGGTATAAAGGTATTTATTATTTTAATTATTCAAATGTGATTCAGATATTTTTGTATTTTCTCTGTACAAACTGCAACTTACTTCGTACAGAAATTCTAATAAATTAAAAAGTTATGTTTATTTACTGAGGAATGCTTACATTTTTTTAAATAGTTTGGTTTTGGTCCATGTTAACGCATTATTGAAAATTTTAATTTTTAAATTAATTTTTCTCAACTTTAAGGGGAATTTCTAAGATATCGTTTTAATTAATATTTCCTTTTTTTCTTGCTAACGCCGATCGAGCAGTGTTGAATTCAGATATTTTTCTCCGGAAGCAATTTCTGTGGCTCTGGAGGGGGGGGGGGGGGGACATTTTAGAGATTCTGTGTGGAAATTACTCATTAAAAAGCATAAAATCTCAAACTTTCCTTGGGAAATGCCCCCCCCCCCCCTCTTGAATTCAGCAGTGCATTCGAATGTATTTTTAAATTTAAATTATCTTTTCATGGCCATTAAACCCTTTTCTATATATAAATATTAAGTATTTTAAACAGTTCCATAGTGTGCTATTCTCCATGCTTCTTATCATGGACTTCTATTGTATCGCTATTTTCTAATTTTTATTAAAGTTATTAACAGTATTTCCTTCCGGCGTCAGTTTTATTTAATTCTTTAAAAATTTCTCAATTGTTTAATATAAATGTTGTGCAAAAAATTAACCTGCACATATTTTTACGGTTGATATTATTTTTTGAACTCTGTCCCTGGGTTTTTCATCCTTACCGTCCCTCTTGCTAAACTTATACAGAAAATCACTTCAGACGCAGCCACAGAATTTTTTTCAAGTTTTTTTCTCATGCAGAAGTATGCTAAAGAAAGAATGTCTAAAATTCTTTGACAGGAAATTTACTGCAGAATTTAAATCAGCATTTAAATATCAATTTCAAGATCGTGGCTTTATTGGTAGTCTTACCGTCCCCAAGGTTTATTTCTGCACTTTTCAAGGTAAATTAAGAAAAAAAAAATATTTAATCCAATGTTAACAACTGTTTCTAGAAATCAATGAACATTGTGGCTATCACTTAGTCTTAACATGATTTTCCTAAAAATAGGTGATAATTTTCCTTACCGTTCCATCCTTACAGTCCCTTTTTTTCCCATTTCGTCCCTTTTTTCCTATACCGTCCCGTCTTTAATATCCCTTTAAGACAATGTTATACAAAAATTCTGTATTAATTGTACTACATTTTTATTATTTCTTATTTGAATGTCCTGTGGGTACTATGCAAATTCATTATAAGTAAAAATGTAGAAGAAAATAAAAAGTTATAGTGGTAAAATGGTAAGGAAAATTAAACTCGCAAGTTTAACTTAAACCGCAGTTAAATAAAAAAAAATTTCGCTGCTGACCCTTTTTTCTTTATTTTGAATCATTAAGGCATTTGCTTATCAGATTAAAATGTGATTTTAGCATGTTTAATTTCACCAGATTTTTATTCCCGAAAGTCAAAAGTTTGTGAGAATGCCCCATATATACTCGTAGTCCTCAGGTATCCTATGCAAATATATATATTATTTAAGCTGTAAAGATTTCTCCCATATACTAACGTTAGCCTTCGAGTTTCTTCGCGTGACTAGTGTAGGTTATGTATAATTATTTAGTGGGTTAAGTATATGTATATGTACTGTTATGAGACTAATTCAGTTACGCGACAACACGCCGTTCGCTAATATTAATACAATGGGGGAATTTTTTAAAGGTATTTTCGTTTGCATTTTAATATTTTAATTTTTTTTTTTTTGTATTTGAAAGCTGGGCTGGATCTGTACAAAGATCATTTTGCATATTTTTTTTATTTTGTTTACAAGTATTTTTAATTAGAACACTTTCACTTTCGGAATCGGTTTCGAAAGTGAAAGCATCCTCATAAAAAAATCCTGCAAACAAAATCGAAAAAGTAAAAAAAGGTCTTTTTTGAGAACGACCTCAGCTGTCATATGCGAAAAAACAAGTTGGAAATTGCTCGTCAAACGTGGCAAATGAAGTGCGTTCTTACTATAACTAGTTTTATAAATATTTTTTAAACCACATATTCTACTGAATGTATATTTTAGTGCACTTTATAAGTGCATATCAGTTTCATTCTCTTCGAAAGGCTGTACATCATTAAAATGCACTTACAATATTTTTTTCCCATTGGCTGTAATGTAACGGAAAACTTTTGACTGTCCGTGTAATTAAGCTATACATCCGATTTTCATAAAATTGGAAATGACTCAACAAAATTTTACAACAATTATATATTTAAAATTTCAGACCGTTCGGAAGGCTGTAACATCATTAAAATGCACTTGCAATAATTTTCCCCATTAGCCGTAATGTAACGGAAAACTTTTGAATGTCCCTGTAATTAAACTATACATCCAATTTTCACAAAATTTGAAATAACTCGACAAAATTTTGCAACAATTATATATTTAAAATTTCAGACCATTCGGTTGGCTTAGTTTTTTCTCTGTTATATGCGGACGGGCAGACAGGCGGACCGAACGACGACTATAGGTGTTACGCATTTATATAATTACGAACGCACCTAAAAATCATTTAAAAATAATCAAATGAAAACGAGATATTTTTAAGAATTTCTCCCACATAATTAACATTGATCGAACAAGTGTTTTCACGTCACTGAAATAGCCTCTTACATTAGTCATGTGGAGAAATTCTAACGCTAATGTTAATCCTATGGGAGGAGTCTTTACAGATTTCTCGCTTGCATTTTAATATTTTTAGAAGAGTTTTTGCATAGCGTACCCCATGTCGATAACTTTTATCGTGAATTTCTACTTTTTCGATTTTGGTTGCAGTTTTTTATATAAGTACAGTTTCATTTTCAGTACCGATTCTAATCGGTTTCAAAAGTCAAACTATCTTGATAGGAAAAACTGTAACCAAAATCGAAAAAGTACAAACGCACGATAAAAGTTATCGACCTCACGTACCCTATGCCAAAAATCTTTTAAAAATATTAAAATGCAAGCGAGAAATTTTAAAATTAGCGTTAAAATTTCTTCGCGTTACTAGTTTTAGCCCTTTACGCGGAAAAACTCGAACTCTAACGTTAAACCTATGAGACAAAACGGTTCACTTTCGGCACACCACCAGTGGCTGAGAGGTTCACCTCTCGAAGCTGGTAGACGGGAGGTGCTGGGTTCGATCCCAATCGCGCCCGTCGGCCTAATCGTTCGGAGTTTTCGTGGTTTTCTTCGAGCCATGGATTTCCATGCGTAAATACGGGTTAGGTTCCCTTAGAAAGACTCCCACGAAGGGCACTCCCCCCGGGCCCATATCCCTAGTGTAGATAATCGGCCGTCAAAAATCAACCAACCAACCAACCGTTCACTTTCGGAAGAGGTTGGAACCTGTTCTGAAAGTGAAACTATTTTCGTATAAAAAAACTGTAACCAAAATCGAAAAAGTACACAAACGCTAACATTAGATATCGATCTCAGGTATCCTGGAAAAAAAAAAATCGTGTAAAAATATTAAAACGCAAGCGATAAATTTGAAAAGATTTTAACCATAGGTTGAACATTAGTGATCAAATTTCTTCCCGTGACTTGTGTAGACCCTTTACGCGGAAAAACTCAAGTTAAATCTATGAAAAAAAATCTTTACAGATTTCTCATTCGCATTTTAATATTTTTAAATAATTTTCGTTAATCAGGATACCTGAGGTCGATATCTATTGTTGTGAGTTTGTACTTTTCTATTTTGTTTGCATTTGTTTTTTTATATGAGGAAAGTTTCACTTTCACAACGCATTCGAACCAGTTCCAATAGTGAAAATGTCCGCTTAAAAAAAAAAAAAAAACTGAACAAAATCGAAAAATTACAAACGCATAACTATATATATCGACCTCAGGTATTCTATGCATATATTTCTCTCTCATTTAAGCTGTATAGCTTTATCACTGTGAATATTTCTCCCACATACTTAGCATTAGGGTTCGAGTTTCTTCGCATGACTAATGTAGATTCTTAAGAACTTTCTTCAGTCACGGGGAAAAGAAACAAGTGGGTAAATGTGATCACAGATCGCACAGAGGGTTTCGTTTAATATTCCTTTCAAAACAATTTATACTTTTGCGAAATCTGTTAGTTCCACATTTCGCAACCAGGGGACGCCCTCTATTCTACACAAACCTCTATCCGAACGAAACTCCATTTTACAACCTACCCGTAGATATATTAGTCGAGGGGATCGGGTCTATAGCACCCGATATAGGTATGTGCCCCCTGGTGGTAAAAAGTAGAACTGAAATATGTAAGGCTATGTGCATAATATGAAAGAGTGGTCAAAGTGGTGTCGGCAAAAGTTAGAAAAGTACCCACCGGTTGCAATGGGGGGAGGTTAGAAAAATTGCTTAGCACGGTGGGTAAAGAATGCAAGACTTTTTGAAAATTTTATGATTTTCCGTGTGATTGCAAACGTTCTGCTATACGTATGCAAAATTTCAAGTCTTCAACTTAATAGGGACTCAGTTAGAAAAAAAAGCTTAAAATACACAAGTTAGAGCCCAGAGGGTTAAATATAAGACTTTTTCAAAATTTTATGATTTGGCGTTTGATATGATGTGTTCAGCTATAAGTATGCAAAATTTTAAGTGTTCAACTTAATTAAGGGGTCAGTTAGAACAAAAAGATTAAAACACACAAGTTAGAACCCAGAGGGTTAAATATAAGACTTTTTCAAGATTTTATGATTTGTTGTTTGATATGATGTGTTCAGCTATAAGTATGCAAAATTTTAAGTCTTCAACTTAATGAGGGGCTTAGTTAGAACAAAAAGTTTAAAATACACAAGTTGGAGCCCAGAGGATTAAATATAAGACTTTTTCAAAATTGTAGGATTTGTCGTTTGATGTGAGGTGTACAGCTATAAGTATGCAAAATTTCAAGTCTCCAACAGATATAGTTTCTGAGAACGGGCTCTGTGACGGACAGACAGACAGAGGAGCGAGACGAATAGGGTTTCGTCAGATGAACGAAACCCTAAAAACGCTGATGCTAAGTCTATGGTAGCGTTATTTTCAAATATCTCGCTCAAATTTTAATATTTTTGAATGATTTTTTTTCGCATAGGATAGCTGAGGACGATCTACAACCTGGCTAGTTTTTACTTTTTCGATTTCGGTTTCAGATTCTTTTATAAAAAAATACAATTACTTTCGGAACAGGTTCCGAAATTGAAACTATCCTATTATAGAAAAAAAAATAATAATCAAAATCGAAAAAGTAAAAACTAGTCCGGTTGTAGATCATCCGCAGCTATTCTATGCAAAACATTCAAAAATATTAAAATTTTAGCGAGAAATTTGAAAATAACGCTCCCATAGACTTATCATTAGCGTTCGACTTTTTCCAAGTGACTAGTATGGGTACTTAACCCTTTAAGACCGGGAGTTTTTTTTGGTAGAAATTGAAAGTTTGGGTTTCCCCTTATCGATAGGATCGTATTTGATTGAAAAAAAAAATATAAAAAAATACCTGATGTCAGGTTATCACAAGAGAGAACCCGCACAATTTTGTGGGTTCGGCCTTAATGCAGCCGTTTTCGGGCTAAATCTACACAATTGTGTAGTTTAGGATTATGTGTGTAAATATCTAAAAATAAAAGTTTAAGCAAAAAAAAGTTGTTGTTTATTGAGATAACTTTCATAAGCCACAATGAAAATATTTGAAACAATTTTTGTTTTTGGACAGACCACTACAATTTCATTTTCTGAGACGTGCTCAATGCTCGCACCCCTCTTAAGAGCCTTTGACAAATAGTATGCCCTTCACTTCGTTTGGATTGTGCCTGATCCTTCAAATTTCTTTTTTTTTTTTTAGTTTTTCCAGCAGCGGTATTTTGTTGAAATATCGATCGAAGTACATAAAACTAGGTCTGAACCAGAGTAAGGGCTACAGCAGGTCCTAAACCTAGATCCTTGTGGACCAGGTCTGTACTTTCCCACTGGTATAATACAAAATTTAAAACTATCCCAGATGATGCTGTTACAACAGAGTGTGGTTTGTTTTTTATATACTGCTTTACTGGGGCACGTCCTAAAAAAAGGAATCGTCTGCTCATCTATGGAAAATTTTCCTTGATCTCCTGGTAAATTCAAGCAGACACTACGGAATCTGTCGAGCATTTGCTGAACTTTCCATAATTTATTATTTATTCCTGGTGGTTTACTTGCTGTGTCGACAAAATGGAATGAATTTATCAAACTTAAAAAATCAATCTCGTGGTATGCATATAACTCATATAAAACTTATAAATCATATATGGCATCTATAACTCAGAGCAGAAACATACAATTCGTTACATGTGCATATTATATATCTAATACTATCCATTTTAAATAGAAATCATGAATAATACAAACCTATTAATTTAAAATTGGTCAGCTTTAAAAATCTAATTAATAAAAAATAAATTGCTAAAAACATAAGTTTAAAAAAATCACTTAAAAATGAAAATTTTATATATTAGGAATTGTATCTATTTTGGAAATGGTAAATGCCGGACCCGCACAATTGTGTGGTTCATTTGTTTTTCAACTTTTCTGAAGCCTAATTAAATTTATCAAAGATAAAATCAATTAAAATCATGAATAAACTATATGAAAAGAAATATTAAATCTAAGCAAACACTATAAATCATATTTAAAAGACATTACGACAGTAGGTACATACTTTTTGTCTATTGCTGTTGGATGATATATAGTCTTTTTAAAAGCAGAAAATCTAACCCTGTATTGTAGTTGGTACCCCCTAATTGTGTTTTATCAGAACATCTAAAGCATATAAATGTGCAGATTTGGTTTTAAATCGCATAAAAACAGGAAATAGTCATTCTCTTTTACTTTAGTATCGCCGCAGAATTGTGTGAATCAGGGCTTAAAGGGTTAAGAGGCTACTTCAGTCAAGCGGAAACACCCATTCGCCCATGTTAATCCAATAAGAGAATTTTTTTAAGGTAACTCGGTTGCATTTCAATATTTTTAAATGATTTTTTTTATGTACTTTCACTTTTGGAGCCGGTATAAGCAGTGAAAAGAGTGAAAGTGTCCGCACAACAAAAATAAAATGAAAGAAATAAAATAAAATAAAAACTTCAACGAACTTAAAATAAAGTAAAAAACCACAGTTGCAGAAATTTACCTCAGCTATCCAATGCAAAAAAAAAAAAAAAAAAAAAAAAAAAAAAAAAAAAAAAAAAAAGTCTTTTTAAAATATAAAAATACAAACGAGATATTTTAAAAAATATATCTCGTTGGATTAACATTAGCGATTCGGTCATTTTGCCTGAAGAGTTATAATTTGTGATCACCTTTAGAATTAATTCTAAGGAGAATTCTTGAAAACAGTAAAAATTTAACTTGTAACTTTTAAAATGCACTCTATTGTTTCTCTCTTTTAGGATGCAAAGACACGGAAATAATATAGAGAAGAATGTTAAATAATTGTATGTTAATTTGGTAAATATTATGTTAATACTTTGTGTTAGAAACTATTATTTGTAACTGTGTGAAAATAAACTTTGTAATTTTATAGACTGTATTGTTTTATTATAACTTTGCTCTTTTTAAATTCTTGAAACTTTTCAAATATGTTGTTTTTGTGGAATTATATTTATTCAGATTTAAGAATAGGGAAATTTCAATTTTAAAATGAGTTTTTTTTTCCCTTCTGGAAGTTAATAAGTTTTAGCAATATATTCCACTCTGGCCAAAAAGAAATGAAAATAAATTATACTTTCTTTAATAAAATTATGTATGAAATTAAGATTGAGGGTGTGTGTTTATACTCATCTAGGTTTGCTTTGCATTGGATTTGCTTTGCATATAATCGGAGGTTTGTCAAATGCTTGACATTTTTATGCTATATAGACCGAGTAAACAAGTACTTATAGTTTAAAATAGATTCCAAATCACCACAAATACGCTACCACACCCGCAGGAATTAAACCCGACATAGTTGAATCGGAGGCCACAAGGCTAACCATTCAACTACCTGGTAAGCCCCAATAACTTCCAATAATATACCTTAATTTCACTAGATTAATATTAACACAATTATTCTAATTGGTAAACAAATCATATTAGATGTAAATTTCCAACTGGGCGAAAAATGTCCGGACCAGGATTCGTACCCGGGACCTCCTGGCTGAAGCCGCCAGTGCTCTGCCATCTGAGCTATCCCGAACGATTCTGGTCGAACTATTTCACCCAGCTAACCTTGATGATTACAGCATCTGGTCTGAAACCTGGTTCAGCTCAACAGAATAAATCTCAGGTAATGGAACTCCAGAAATCGCTGGATACGAAATTACACTAGATTAATATTAACACAATTATTCAGAATAAATCTCAGGTAATGGAACTCCAGAAATCGCTGGATACGAAATTACACTAGATTAATATTAACACAATTATTCTAATTGGTTACCAATTAGAATAATTGGTTACTAATTCAGACCAGATGCTGTAATCATAAAGGTTAGCTGGGTGAAATAGTTCGACCAGAATCGCTCGGGTTGGTTGGTTGGTTGTGTTTATGTAGGCCAATTATCAACACGAGGGATATAGGCCCTATGGGGGGAGGGGAGTGCCCTTCGTGGGGGTCTTTCTAAGGGAACCTAACCCGTATTAACGCTTGGAAGTCCAAGGTTCGAAGAAAACCACGAAAACTCCGAACGATTAGGCCGACGGGCGCGATTGGGATTGAACCCAGCACCTCCCGTCTACCAGCTTCGAGAGCAGAACCTCTCGGCCACTGGTGGGGCCAGAATCGCTCGGGATAGCTCAGATGGCAGAACACTGGCGGCTTCAGCCAGGAGGTCCCGGGTTCGAATCCTGGTCCGGACATTTTTCGCCCAGTTGGAAATTTACATCTAATATGATTTGTTTACCAATTAGAATAATTGTGTTAATATTAATCTAGTGAAATTAAGGTATATTATTGGAAGTTATTGGGGCTTACCAGGTAGTTGAATGGTTAGCCTTGTGGCCTCCGATTCAACTATGTCGGGTTTAATTCCTAGCGTATTTGTGGTGATTTGGAATCTATTTTAAACTATAAGTACTTGTTTACTCGGTCTATATAGCATAAAAATGTCAAGCATTTGACAAACCTCCGATTATATGGAATCTGCACAAAATTCGCACAACCTTCAAAAGTACGACTAGTAAAGGCGTACAGATAAAAAATATACAATCAAAAGTTGAGCAGAAATGCGGCAACTAGTGACCATTCACCAAAGTTTGGGAAGAATTTCATTTTGATACTAAAAATGAATATTCGATGAGTCCTTAAAAAATAAAGTTCTTTTATCATGTTTTGGGGGCATTTTTAACTCAGGGAGCGGGAGGGGCAAACTAAAATTTTTTAAGTATGTTAAGAGACAGCTATCGTTTATTATGTTCTTTTTTTTTAATCGAATGATTACCATTTGCAAACTGATACGATCATTTGTTACATAGTTATGACAAGTTTTATGAATACGAAGTCGAAAACTATAATTTGGTGCAAGTACCGTAGGTTTTTACAGCAGCAACTGATAACCATTCAAGAAAATTTATCTGGTAAGATCTGGTAATTTTGGCACTAGAAATGAAGATACGATGAGTCCCCCCAAAATAAAGTTGTATCATCGTGGGGTTCTTTTTGAGGAGGTGGGGGGGACTTTAACACGGCATGGGCGAACAGAACTTATTTTTTAAATGGTCAAATGGGGTATCGTTTGTTATGAATTTTTTTATTCTGAATCAAATGATATTGCACGCAAGCCGATACGATCATTGTTTACAAAGTTAGGCCAGGTTATAAGTAGTGGATTTTGGTAAATTTAATGACTTTGAAATAAACTCAAAATTATCCTGATTTTAATTATTGCTATTTTGAAGACATTTAATAGTTTTGAGATGACTTAATATGATATAAAAAACTCTTTTTAAACGTAAAATAAATGTGACAAAACTACGCTAAAAAATAAAATATAATTTTCCACTTTGCATTGATAAAATCTTTTCTGTAACTTTCTTATAAATGTTTGTGTCGACTTGCCGATAATGATATTCAAATACATACGAAACGATATCCCACTTGACCTATTTTAAAAAAAAAAGTTGAATTTTGATCCCTCGAGCTAAAATGCCCATCCTCCCCCCCCCCCCCCAAAAAAAAAAAAAAACACGGTAAAACAACTTTACATTTTGGAGACTCATCGGATCTTAATTTGTAAGTGCCAAAACGAGGTTTGTCTCAAGTTTTCGTGAATAGCAATCACTTGTTACTGTAAAATCTATTTTACCTGTAAAAGATTTTGTATAAATAAAACCTGCCGTAACTTTGTAAGAAATGATCGTATTGACTTGCTGATGATTTCACCTGATTCGGAATTATAAAAAACATAATAAACAATATCCCATTTCACCTACTTATTTATTTATTTTTAGTTAACCCCCTCCCTGAGCTAACAATGCCCCCTTTTGCGCACAAAACATAAAACAACTTTATTTTTTTAGTACTCATTGGATCTTCATTTTTAGTATCAAAACGAAGTTCTTCCCAAATTTGAGTGAATGGCCATCTGTTGTCTCAAAAAATCCTATTTTACCTGTGTCCTACACGCAAAATTCAGAGAATTGACAACATTTCAATGAAATTACTACATATTTGCAGCTATACTTGTCATGACAAGATTCCGAGTTTGCAATTCATTTGCAGATGTTCTGACATGACAATATTGCAAATTTACAATGAGTTTGAAAATAGTCTGACATCGCAATATTACTAGTTTGCTATGATTTTGCAGTAAGATTGATGCAACAAGATTGCAACTTGCACGACAACTTGGCTGCAAGTTCAAAGTATGGTGACTTCGGAGTTTGCATAATCTTGTTGCAGTCTTGATATGAACTTTCAGACTTGCCATGCTGAGCTTGCTGCAACATTGCAAATCTGCAAAGTAAGATTGCTGAAAATTTTCTACAAACTAAAATTGCTATCTGGGGAGTGAAACCTTAATCATAATGGCAAAATGATGATGACTATCTCCGTTTCAATATAGGCTATATTTTACATCGGTAAAACAACGGCTAGAAACATGGAATTTGGCATGGTTGTTAATTTAGATACTTAAATGCATGCCCTGAACAGTTTTTTAAAAATTCGAAATTTAAAAGGGTGCAAGAAAAAAAAAAAAACTTTCTAAAATTGCGATTTGTGTGATACATTTTGTATAGAACGTTAGAATCGGGCATGGTGATAACTTTTGAGATGTATAAATGCTCAAGAACGGTTCCTAAAAAAATTCAATTTAAAAAGGATTAAATGAATGGAAAACGGTCTGAAAACGATCTAAATTAGGATTTATTAGGAATTGTTAGAGCTAGATACATTAAGTTTGGCATGGCTGTTACTATAGAAACGTATATGATCACTAAGAACAGTTTTCCAAAAATTCGAAATTAAAAGGATGCAAGAGCAAAAAACGTTCTAAAACTGCGGTTTGTGCGATATAGTTGGTATAAAAGCTTGGGTTTTGACATGGGGATTACTTTTAAGTATAATGAGAATGAGAATAATAAAAAATAATGAGAATGCTCCATAATATATTCAAGTTACCGTTTTCTATAATAGCGAGTGACTATAAAGCTAAAACTGCAGATTTTTAATAGTGTGCTTATTAATTTAAATCAATGCATGATTAGCATAAAATTGTGTATAATTATATTTTATACAGTCTAAGAAAATGTTTTACATTTAACCCCTCTCTTTTCAAAATCCATACTCACAGACATATTACCTATAACTCAATGAAATTACAATCAATGCTTCTTTCCTACGTGACACGGGTGGAAATGCTTTTCCGAGAGCAAGCACCATTACTCGTTGCTATATTACTAACTAATGGAATACATTCTTTAAATTTGTGTTCAGTTCTCCTATGTAACAAATGGTTCGAAAGACACGCTGATTGCGATAATTTGTTTAATCGCAATCAAAAACAGCTTTTTACAACTTTATAGTACTACTTTTTTAATTCTTATTTTACAAAGATTTTTACCTGGGTACGTAAAAAGCTTGGTCTTAGATATAATTGGGAGCAAAAAGCGTAAAACAGAGCGTTTGAAACTGAGAGAGATCCAGGGGCGGACTGGCTTAGTTTGGCCCACCCCGCTAGGCTTATGCATTGGCCCACCAATCGACAACCCCATTGTTAAAATGTTTGAATACCGACTATCAATACGATCTCTTGCTCTAACTCTATGAAGACGACATAACTCCAATTCGAGACATATTAGCATCTTTGTAATAGTTTATTTTCAATTGGTAGTAATTTCATCGTGAAAAAAAAATCTTGTGTATGTGGCGGGGGCGGGAGGGTACCTCCACCCCCTGTCACTCCAATCTGCATATTTATATTTTGTACATTATTTGCAAAATTTAAAGCATTTTCTTTCTTTAACAAAATAAACATTATAAATATCTATCAGCATATACTTAGCTGTCAACTATTCCACTTTTTAGGTATCACTCCTTCTGAGTAGTAATCTTTTCCTACTTATAATGTTAATTGGGATTTTTTTTGGCAATTCTACGATTAAATAAGGTAAGTATTATGATTCGGAAATAGTGTTAACACTAAAAAAGGGATAATTCTCAGCTATGCATTTTTATGAAAAAGTATGAAATTTACAGAAATTAATATTTATATGCTGAAGAATGGAACAATGTTTTTTAGTTTCCTATAAAAGGTGGATATCTTAAACTATAATCGATTCCTTCCGCATAACAATCTTTTGTGGTGAATCCCTGAAAATCATATTAAAGTAAAAATTTGGCACCATTATCGGAAAGATTCGATGCTTTTATAGAAAAAGGGGAAACACTGCTCGATTGCTTTCTATCAGAATAACAATACATGGCAACCTACTTACAAATGAAAGTGACTTCGTAAATGTGCAAAGCAGAGCTTTAGCGTGGGCAGCGTTCATGATACAAAATAAATAGAAAAATCACTAACGTGATTTTTATACTCGTACGCAATTGAAGACAAAAAACCTCAAACAAACAAAACCTCAAGCTGATGCTCGTTGGCTAAAAACAGCAAATATTCTTTTCAGGTTAAATATCTAAAAAAACAATTAAAAATTATCCTACTGTCACAAAATAAAATCGAACTGAAAACAAATGCGTCGACGACATAAATTAGCAAATATTACTAGAACAGAAAAACACGATTTCTGTTTTTACTTCATTCTGATCAAAATAGCGTTAAAAGGACTTGAAACAGAATATAATACGTAATTTTGAAGGAGGATTTTTTTTTCTATACATGAATAAATAAAATTTTGAATATAAGACAGATTGAGTTTGAGTCAGTCTAAGCCCAAAAACCAATATAAAAATTGACTCCGTTTTATCTCCATGTCCTATGTGTGCGACACATTACGTCACACATAAGTGTTAATAAAAAAAATAATGAAAAACTTGGAGATGGGAAGGAAAGGAAAGGGTAATTTAGGCTTCGGTTTTTCGGAAGCGCTATTGCACTGGGCTCCGGAGCCATGTATTTATGATCTCCCCAATATTTAAATATTTGCTAAAAACAGAGAAGTACCGGAGCTGGGCTCTGGTGGGCTCCGGCACAAATTAAGCCCTGGACTGAGCTGACCCTAACCTATGCACATTCACAATACCTAAGAACATCCATCCCTTACCCGGAATTTGTACCCAGGCCCTTTTGTGTGAAAGATTTGAAATTATCATAACACTATGCACATTGATTAATTTTGAACTTAAAGCAACTCCATCTACTATCTTATCATAATCAATCGAAAGATCATTCAACACTGAATAGGATAAAATCATCTAACAGTTCTTGTCCTAGAGATGAACGGAAGCAGTTCTTTATAATTTTAAGTGTTGAAAACACTCGTTCACAAGACATTTGAGTGCATTATAAAGTGAATATGTACAGTCGTGGAAAAAAAAAAAAGTAAACACCCCCTACTAACTCCTCAACAAATTATCGTAGAAGAAAGTTACTGGTACCGAACGATTGGAAATAAAGTCTACTTTTAAATGATGTATATAAAATTTGCTTAGGGGGCCACCTACATATTAAAACGAACCATAACTTTGTTTTTTTTCAATAGCAGTACCCAATTCTGACAGCATAAATGAACTCTACACCCTTCAATTAGCCTAAAAACGAATTTTTATGCAATTCGTACCATAAGTTTCCGAGAAATTAATTATTTTAAAACGAGTGTATTTTAAGGGCTGTAACCAAATTGAAGTTCCGTACTGGATTGTTAACCGAGAGAGCCGCTTCCTTGATCACGGCACCTTAAGCGCCACTCAAGGAGTCAATGAAGAGTGTTAGATTACAGTACGGCAGAATAAATTTCAAATGTCTACTCACTTCCATCATAGGCGGCCCCTTAAACCATCATTTTGCCGTTTTTTAAGCATAATTTGAAAACTACTTGGAAGAAAAATGTGAAATTTTTGAATTTCCATAAAGCAGGACTTAATAAATCTAAATCCATCAAAAAAATTGTAGGTTGCAATTCATAATTTTTTCAAATATTAATTTCATAATTCATAATTCATATCATAAAATTATAAAAATTGCAAATTCAGCTTATTTATGTTTGGGTATATTAGTATTATTACCACAAAAAAAATTAGCACATTAGGAGTATAATTTCGGGAGATATAAATAAAAATATGAAAATATAATTTAACATTAGAAGCACTAAATTTTGAATGTTTATAATTCAAAAACTTATCATTCAAATGACTTGAAATTTGGTGTCTAGGCATAGTTTGAACCGAAGATTTGAAATATCTCGTTAAAATTGGGTATTGCCATTGAAAAAAATGAAGTTAGGATTCGTTTTAATATGTTAGATGACCCCTAAGAAAATTTTATATACATCATTTAAAAGTAGACTTTATTTCCAATCGTTTGGTACCAGTAACTTTCTTCTATGATGATTTGTTGAGGAGTTAGTAGGGGGGTGTTTACTTTTTTTTTTCCACGACTGTACTTATAAGCTATGTACAATGTTGGATAAATATGACCATAGCCATTTAATTCGCACAATAGTTCTAATGCACAAGCTAGGCATTTTTTACACTTCTTATTAACTTTACAGCGATTATCATCATCTTTAATGAGTTCTTCCTAATCGCTCGTTTCTATGCTGTAAGCAGCTGAGAGCTCGCTACGTTGAGATTGTTGCTGCAATAGCGACTGATTATAATCAGCATAGTGCCGGAAAATTGCAGGAACTCTTTCCTGACATAGTCTTTCTTGACTTTCGCCAAGCCAGGCAAAGTACTAAGAGCTTCTTCAGCAAGTTCATTTAACAATGGAGGATATTCCAAATATGGGTTCGAGGCTGAAAAAAGTCACGTGGTACCGGTAATTTAGCCAAAAAACTTCTAACGGATAAGAAGGGAAACGAGAAACTACTACTGCTTTCCCCCATGAACTGCTTCATTGGCTAACGGGGATTTACATTACGTCTACGGAGCCTTCCCTTCTTTACGCTAGACGTTTTTGCCTTGACCATGTGATCCTGACGTAGATTGAATATTGTCCATTTAACCTCACTGAAGCGGCGATGATCGAAAAAGGTAATGTCTTTCATGAGCAAGTCATTTCGAGTAAATCGTGTATTCAAGAGCTGAATAGTTGTGTCTAAGATGACATTATAAACGTTTCCCTTAAATACTTTTGATGGTGATCCGATAATCCTCTTCACCTCATCCTGAGAATATTCACCACATCAACGTTTCGCTACAGATATTATCGTTTCCGGTAAGAAACTCTCAATTTCAATGGTGCACTCCTTTCCTATTAGTTGCTTCTGAAGATGTTCGGCAAATTCTGAAGCATTTTTCAGGTCCATGTTAAAATTATTTCTTTTGTATAGCAGATTGGATTTCAGAGTTCGGATTTTGTTAACAGCAGTTAAGTAGTCCAGGCCGCTCATCTACAGATATTTCGATGCGGCTGTAGATATATTGAATAGGTCACTGAAAATGGTTGCTATTAATATGAAATTTGCACCAATTACCAATCAGTGATCTTGTTGAAAAAGATTCATATGACGGGAAATCATACATTTCGGTGATACCTTGTAGGCACTTAAACAATGTTAAAAACTTATGTCGACTTTTAAAAAGTTTTGAAGACTCCTCAAAGATATTAAGTGTTCGATCTTTACACCACCACATAATAGCATTTACTTTTCGTAATCGGCGAAGAAGTTTAAGTTTATTTCCACCTACAAACTCCTTATTCACTGAAGTCCATACTTTCATTCGCCTAAATGAATCTGAGATAAACACGGTTGTAGCTTGCATTAAGTCCAAGAAGTCCGTTGTTGATTTGCAACATTCTGCTGCATCTGTCAGAACCAAATTTAGCACATGCGCATATCAATGCATATGTTATACATTTCAATTGTCTTTTCTCAGTTGTGTCAGCAGACTTTTATATCTCCTACTCATATTTGCTGCACCATCAAAAGAAATGCCAACTACGCTCATGTTCAAAATTAACAGAATTTTCAGATTTGGTCGATTATCTCCAGAACTACTGGACATATTTTAATGAAATTAGGTATGCACATAGTTTTGATATAATGCAACAAAATAAACATTCAACAGTTGTAAGGCTCACGCGTGATCGTGCGTAAAGAATCATCAGCTTTAAAGGTATAAAACAGATCTTACAATATTGAACAAAAAAAGGGGTTATGGTCCATTCTTACAGATATAGAATTCTCATACTGGAAATCAGGAAGTTTATGGGTCCCTGTGGCAGTTAGTCTCACTTCTCCAGAACGCTGTTTTCAGGCTCTGGGTGTTTCTGGGAGGTGGCAAGCGAGTTCCAATTTTCCTCCCCAGAGCGTTTCAGACATGGTCTATAGGATTTAGGTCTGGAGATCTGACTAGACAATCCATCAAGCGAATATCCTCGCTTTTTAGAAATTCGTCGACCAGATGAGCTCTATCTGGACGCGTGTTGTAGTTCATTAAAATGAAATCAGGTACAACTGCATACCTGAAAAGGCTAACATATTGTACCAAGATATCATCCGTATCCCTCAAACCAAACGTAGAGCCTTTGCCAAACACAGGTAGGGGTGTGCGTCCATCCAAAATGATGCCTGCACGGACCATCAAACCTCCTCTGCCATAGTGGTCTTTTTCTCGGAAGTTGGAAGGCAGGCAGCGGATCCCTGGTTTTCTCTAGATGAAAGTAGGTCGAGAATTCGTATTTAGGCTAATCAGAGACTCATCAGTGAATAGGACTGTCCCCTACCAATCCCTGGTCAATGATCTCTGCCCTTTGCTAAACGGATTTTCCTGTGTACAGAAGTGAGCGGGATGCAAGCAGCAGTCTTCATGTAGCCTTCTGCAAACAGTAACTCTTGAAACTCTGTTTTCCGGGGCCACATAAAAGTCACAAGAGAGCTGAGGAGCTGTTGCACTCCTGTTACCCCTCGCTGTAATGGACAAATAGCCATCTTTGTTGGCCGTCGTAGCTCTTGGACGACATTACCCAGGCTTTTTTTCTATGGATCCACAGTCCTTAAACTGTTTCCATAAGTTGCTGGTGTTACATCGAAGTCTCTAAGAAGCTGCACTTGAGACTGCCCTGTTTTCAGTCTACCTGTGGTTTGACACTTCATTATGTTGGTCGTTACTCAGTTTTACTGTTTTCTTTTGAATTTCATCGAATATTGCAATAAAACATAAAGACATTTGGCGAGGTGTGCGAAGGAACAAAACTTTTCACTTTATCCCCTAACTCTCGGCTTCTATACAAAATGAGTAATTTGTACAGATCTTCCAAAGATTGATGATGGGCGAGGGCAAGGAGAAATTGGGACTCACCGATCAAAAGCAAGGGAAAAAAATGCTTCACGGGGGAAGAAAATTTAGTTTCATAATTATTGTTTTTTAGTTTTATTGAAAAGAAAATTAACTGAAAAAATTCATTATTCTTTTGGCCCACTACACCCGTTTGGCCCACCCCGCGATCGCGGGTTAGCGGGGTGGGCCAGTCCGCCCCTGGAGAGATCTGCAAAGTGTATGTTTCATGTTTTTTCTGAAATTCGATAGTCTATTATTGTTTTGAACATGGAACAAAGACCGAAGTGAAATTAAGAAATGGCCCATTGTATAATACTTAAACTCAAAGCGTCTGTGTGGCAGGAAATGACCATTCTTTTAGCATAAGACGTCTCGAAAAAGTGGCTAAGTCCAAATAACCCATTTTCACAAGACCAATGCATGTAATATGCGCTTCTACAGTTTTAAGTAGAATTTTCGCCGTTTAATTGAATCACTTTGTTGAATAGAGCTTGATTTATCAAAGCGGTGGATTTCGAAAAACGCCAAAACGTTTAAATATTAATTTTGGTTTTGATTCATATAAGAGGCAATTATAGTAATTTTTCTTAGCTCTGGGGGGTGTTTTAACCCCCAAACCCCTTCCGTGGCTGCGCCACTGCATGAGGAGTACGGAAAATGTTTGAAAACGGCACCCCCTAGAGGTCTTATTATCTCACATCCGTAATACAAACACACTATTACATCAGGGGAAGGTAAACTTTCAACTATCAAAATTTCAAACATGACAATATTTAGCTATCTAATATTATAATGTATTCTGGTTCCTCTCTCAAGATATTTTAATTAAAAGGACTACGATAGAGCATGAATTATTATTTGCCCTTCTTTCAGATATAGAAATTTCCAATACTCCAATATTTTGCTATCAACTGGTTTTTATTTTCTCTCTAATGTTAAAACTTAGACAACCACCAGTATCTTTTAATTGCATTCCACTCATTTCATTTAAAATACAATATTTTAATTTTATTTCCTTTTAAATACATACCTTTCATTTAAAATAGTACAGGTTACATTCAAAATAGATATCTTTCACACATTGTGTGCGGGTACATTTCGCGGCGGAATTGTGCCGGGCGGGGGTATTGCGCGCAAATTTAGTTAACCCATACTAGTACGTGTCCCGCGCTCAAGTATCAATCATCAGAAAATGTGCGTGTCCCGCACACAATGTGTTAAGGGGATTCTCAAGCATATATTTTCCTCGCTCAGCAACGGGAAGCTTTCTGATGTTTCAATCACATGCACTCATTTCATTTAAAATACAAATCTTTTATTTATTTTTTCTTTTAAATACCTGAATTTAATTTAAAACAGATATTCTTTACACATTTAAGATTATTTTTCCCGCTTAACAACGGAAAGCTTTCTGACTCATTTTTGAAAATAAAACATGATACTTGGAGATATGATTATCAAAGTAATTTGTAATCAAACAGGTTTTTCATTTTTCGATAAATGAATTACATCTTGACTTATAAGCAATTGTTGTCTTAGGATGACAATTTTTTTCTTTCTTGCACTGCCACATCTGGAAATCTAATTAAATAAAAAAGAAAGGTGCCCAGTTAAACTGATGGCATTGAGCACACAGGTTATTTACACTAACTGCATATTATACTCTTATTTCAAAGGATAATGCCCCTCGAAAAATAAATTAAGGGGGGGCATTAGCCCCCTCCAGTTTCTCCTCTTTATGCTTAATCAATGAGCCTCCAAATGTCATCAGGGGAGCACCTTATCAAAATAAACTGGTAACCAAATTTAAAGCAAATCGGATATAAAAACCCATTTACCTAAATTAAGGGCATATGTCCCCCCCCCCCCTTTATATTTAACCAATGAACTTCCAAATGTAATCAGGGAAGTGACTTATCAGAATAACCCTGTTTACAAAATTTGAAGCAAATCGGATAGAGAAACTCATTTATCTAACTCTCATCTACTCATTTAAGGGGGGGGGGGGTATTAGTCCCCCATTCCCCCTTTAGACTTAAACAATGAACCTTCAAATCTAATCACGGAAGCACCTTATCAGAATTAACCGGTATGCCAAATTTGAAAAAAATCTGATAATTCTGCATGAAAAACCCATTTATCCTAGTTAAGGGGGGTGGGGGTGGCCCTGCATCCCCCCTTTATACTTAACGAATGAAGCCCCAAAACTAATCAGGGAAGTGCCTTATCAGAATGAATCTAAAAATAAAATTTCAGCAAATCGGATATTTCTATCAAAAGTTATCGCATTACGTACATACATACATAACATGCAGGAACATTAGCTCTCAGGTTTTGATAGCCTGTGAGCTAAAAAGCAAACTTTGATAGAATTTTCTTAGAAAAATTTTGTCCTAACTGAAAAATGGAAAAAACAATTTGATTATGCGGTTATCAATAACAGCACCTGCCAATTTGATGCATTTGTAAATAAAAATGAATTAAAAAATGTGCCAGAAGGTAGCCAGTTTGGATTTGAGAACAGCCTCAATCTATACTAAAAAAAGAAAGTTTCGTTCTGTGTGTGAGTGCGTCTGTTTCTGCTGACTAGCGAAATCTACCGCACATACAAAGCTGAAAATTTTTGTGAGGGTAGTCTAAGTCTTCTCCTGGTGCACCTGATACAAAACAATTTTTAATTTCTAATAATTAGTTGAGTTATTAATTAAAAACCCCAATTACAAGAATGGCTAATTATTTATAATTCAATTAAAGCATAGATTTTTATCAAATTGCAGGATTCATTCTCGATCCGAGGAGACCATATGTCTAGCATTTGCGCAGCCAATGAGATGTGTTCTTGAAGCAGACCCCAATATTATTTCAAAACAACATGTGACTAAAAAGAGTAAGTAATTTTCCAGCTCTATAGAATTTTTTTTAATACCGCATTTATCAATTTGAAATTAATGCACTTATGCACAAAATGTTATGCTGAATCAAGAAATCTATAAATAACTTTTTTATTTTATAAAAATATCAATTTTTAGAAGAAAAAAATAAATGTCTTCACAATTTGTTTATAAAGAAATTTTTGTATTTGTTATATTTGCAGGAATGGGGAGGGGAGGCAGCTACTTTTGATTAAATATCTCAATTAGTCCACATGACAGATATTATTATGATCAAATCTTTTAAATTCTTATTTGATTCTGCAACCCCCCTTAAGTAATATGTCTACAGAAAGGTTGAATAACTTAGTTTCTTTCGGATATATATTTTTGTTTAGAACAGAGTGCGTTATCTGAAAGTGGATATTGGAACTAGCAGACTTTGCAGACAAAGTACGTATGCTATGCAGTGACACAGGAAGCAGGCACATGTGTCAGAGTTTTGTTCAAAACAGAATACACCACCCTGGCAGTGGAAAGCAGAACTAACAGATTTCTCAGTGCATGCACAACAGGTATAAAATCATATGAATTTAAGGTTGATTTAAGAATATTATCACTTGCCCGAGCAATGCTGGACAGGTCAGCTAGTTTACAATAAAAACAAATGTTCTAAAGAGCTTGTTAAGCATGTATTTCAAACCAGGCTTGCGATCGATTGGTTGCTCATGATCCTTAGCTTCCCAACAGCTATTTCTAGTTTCGTATAGTGGACTCCATTTGTATATACTATAGTTTCCTGAAACACTGTAAGTTCAGAAGTATCTTACGTGTTTTACTAATTGCCAGGGGCGTAGCCACAGATATTTTTTCGGGGGGGAGAATTCGAAAATTTCCCAACTTGAAACAAATTGCTCCAATTTTCGACTAAAATGATATGCACAACGTGGGTAATAATTATAATGATACTTTTGCATAAAAAATTCCTTACAAAAGAAAAATTCTGAAACTGAAAACATAAAAATTCTAATTATGAGTTTGTTTACTAAAAAAATTAATATGCTTTTTACTTTCTTCTATCTTTACAAGAAGAAAGTATTGGATTCGTGAAAAAATTCGACTTCTGGTTTTAGACTGATTTATACATTTTAGTAAGTCCTGAACACGATTCAACTGTTTTTAGAAAATATCTGTCTGTCTATATGTGATACAAATTTTGTGGATGCTCTAATACAAGAACTAATGCACGAAATTTAATAAAACTTTAGAGATTCACTTATACAGTCGAACCTCGTTAACGCGAACACTCAAGGGGAAACTTTTTTCCTTTGTATTAAGTTCTTGTTATCTGAACTTAACTACATTACATACAACTGGAAAAGGCAATCGGAAACAGTTCGTGTTAACTAGGTTTGACTGTACCCTGATAAAAATTGGTGCTGATTTGTTTTTGGTGTAAATCGTCCAACAGGTGGCACTGCTATGTGGCATTTTTCACGAGTTACATGATTTTAGCGATAATTATATCTCAAAAACTATTGCACGGAATTTGATCAAACGTCATATTCTGTTAAACCTCGACATAATTTGATGCAGATTAGCTTTTTATGTATATCATATAGCAGGTGGCGCTGCTATGCAGCATTTTTCACGATTTTGCGATAGCTGTATTTCAAAAACTAATGCACAGAATTCAGTCAAACTTTATATTCCACATAAGTAGCACTTCCACATAAATAGATCCTTATTAGGCTTGGGTCTATACTGTCCAAAGCTATCGCTTTTGTGCACTTTGAGTAAGGAATTTTGGTTGCAGACATCTAAGAGGCTGGGTGCCAAAATTTAATGATTTGTTTGAAAAATGCTATGCTTATATCTCCTTTTTAAATGCACACAATTCAACAAATTTATACCTTTAGAGTTTGTTATTATAGGCAAAGAATTGTCATTTAATTTTGGCACTGTGATTGCAAATTTTGAGGCATTAACATGTATGGAGTAGAAGAAAATTTTGGGATTGGCACATCTGACTAGTTTTCACTTAATATTAATTCTTGTGGTCTTCAAAGAAGCCCACCTTTAAATAACATCGCTTAGTTTAATAAAATTCCCTATTTCACTTTCATATTTTAAAAGCATTAGGCTGTCAAGTCTGTCATCCCTCATTGTAGCTTGCAATATATATATTTTTAAATTTTTATTTGACTAAAGATTCTTTCATTAGATGCAACACCATAAAGATACGCTGCTGTGAATGTTAAGGTACGAGTATATAGTTTGACGGCGTAGCCCAAATAGTCTTTGAATTTCAGGGCATGAGTAAAAGGTTTGTTAAGTGAGTTGGGATTTGGTTTATTTCTATTTGACTCTGCAAGTCATGTACATCTGGTTTCTCATATTCAGGTGGAAACATTATTAACATTTCCCTTACACAATTGTAATTTAAATATGGAATGCATTGCTGCAATATTCTCTTGATATAGGGAACATTGTCATTTAAGCCCTTTACTAAATTCCCGAAATTTTCTTGTATTTCTTATAAATCTTCACTGTAAAACTTATGTGTATCAATGTCCATTGCTGTGCTATTATTTTTATCTATTGCCTTTGGCGAAACCGTTTTCCTACAGTGCTTTCGGAACTCAGCTTCTCCAGTCACATCCTAATATTCATAATTGTTAGTGAGCTTGTCTGTAAGGAAATCTTTATTTCTTCAAAATTTTATTCAAGTGCAACGTGCCAGTGTTATGGTGCATGTCGATTTTTTCTTCAGTTGATGGACTGCTTTCATGGTCATATTTCTGTTCCAAATTAAAATCGTCCATTTTTTACCTTTTTCATACTCCAATGGATTTTTAGATGCTCCAAAATCTTGCACGAAAACTCTTTTCCTATTATGAAGGGTTTCTTCGTGCTGAGATTTATAGTAACATTTTAGAACAGCTTTAAACACAGAACGCTGGACTTTTGGTTTAAAATTTTATAAACACATATGAATATAAACGAACAGGACTGATATATATTTCCGCACACAAATAAAAGTAAAATGTGACAAATTTATCTAAACTAACGACTTCTTATATCCGCATTTGCTCATAAAACGCTTTTTACTTGACAGCAAAGGGTTAACTAATTTTTGCGGCAAAAAAAATCACGAGAATGAGTAAAATATTGTCCAAAAATCGCAAAATTAGTCAAAAAAGTTGTAAAAACTCATCAAATCTTCTTGCCCATAGCTGTGTTTCAAGTAGGTTACTACATTCCTTTCTGTTGTGCTACAAGTGGTCTCCAATTTTCAAAAGAAGCTGCAATCCCTTTGGATTAAAATAGCTGGATTCTCTTTTGGGGGGAGAAGGGGAGGTAGGGTGAAATTTTTGAGAAAGGAACAAAGTTTTAGAGGAAATAAAGGAACTGGTTAGTCAGTTATTGATGGACAGGAGTAGAGAAATTTAGGTCTGGTAGATGTACAATATTTTTGTAGAACTGAAAAATACAATGATAGATTGAGTGTGGCAGATTTCTTTTTGTATTTCTTTTGATAATTTAACTTGTTTACTGTTGCAGCACTCAAATAATCACCAAAACAATATAAATATCGAGATTTTCTTACTATTACTTTTAAAAAAGAAAATGTCTCAAAAATCTAGAAATTCCCAACTCTAAGCTCAAATTTCCCAACTTCACATATATTGGGGGGGGGGGGGGGAGGCTCCCCCCCATACCCCCCATGGCGACGCCCCTGCTAATTGCATATAGAAGGGAAGAAGAAGTTTTTTTATTTTAATGTGGGAATATATAATAGAGTCTTTTGTTTTGCAGGACAGGAAAGGGTTAAAATTAAATGTTGGAAATATACAGTTGACTTCTTCAAATCCAAAAATGCCTAAAATTTGCACATCATTGCAAATGTAAAAAGTGAAACTTTCAGTTCAGATGTAGGGCAAAAATTCACCATTTTTAACACTTTCCAATATAGTTGAAAAGTGTTTATGACTTTGATTTGTTTGTCTGTCCATGCTCTAAACCGTGTAAATATTTTTCGATTGACATGTAATTGATATACATTATTGAGCTTTGCCATGGCATGTTTGGCATTGAAAATGGAGTGTGTAGCATGCATAATTCATTTATAAGGGCATTCAAAAGTATTCCATTATGTTAAGGTCTATGGGAAAAAAATGATTTGCGGGGTATTTCAACAGTGTTACAGAATTTTAAACATAATGAAATTTATATACATTATTGAGTTGCACTGGTACTTATAGAATACATTATCTGTAGCACAGACAGTACACATACAGGGGAACTCAAAAGTATTCTGTTATATTATGGTCTACAAAGAAAAATCGTTTGTGGTGTATTTTAATGATGTTACTCCATTTACAAATAAATAAGATTGCTATGAATTTCTGAGATGCACTAAAACATGCTTTCTGTAGAATATGGGATGTAAAGCATTTATCATTCAATTACAGAGTCATACACAAGAGCCGGTTATATAATAATCTACCAGAAAAAATTGTTCAAAGCGTATTTTAATTATGTTGAATGCTTTCAAACTTGATGGAATTGATATACATTGCTGAGCTTTACTACAAGATGCTTGCAGTAGAATATGATGTGTATCACATTTATTGTTCATTTACACATAAAAGATTACGGATACAACTACAGTAGGTATCTGAAGTATTGTTTATTAGGGATGATTGTTGAAAGTGTGTTTTCTGTTATGGTATCTGCTTAAAGTTTAACTAAATTGTTGCACACTACATGGTGAATATAAATTCTATAGGCCATATACAAGGTTACACAAAATAATTCGTAAGCATTAGTGAGAGAGTGTGTGAATTGTTTAAAGGTGTTTTTTTTTTAATTTGAGTTATGCATTTTCAAGCTCAGCTACATTTAGTTTACCCAGAGATATTTGTAGCATATAAATAAAATCATATACAGTGCTATGTAAAAAACTGGATAAATGGCTGCCTATTGACAGAATTGACAGAATTTTTGGAAGTGTGATTTCAGTAGTTTTAAATGTGCTTTTCCCTCAATTAAATTTCAGCTTAATATGCAGGTTGTATAAAAGTCTTATATTCAGGGATGCACAAAAGAATTCAAGTACATTTCCATCTTTGCTTTGGTGGAAATTGCTAAAGGTGAATTTTCAAATGTGTTATGAATTTTCTACCTAAACTAAATTTTAGCATACTATGTAGAATATACAGAGCTGCACAAAAGAATTAGAGTACCATTCTGGCTATGTGCAGCAATTGTTGAAATCTGTTCTTCAAATGTGTTAATGCATTTTCTGAAAAGTTTACTTAGGTATCTTCTTTACCTTATTAAACAACAAAGTTTTTAAAAAGTATTCTGGAAGTGTTGGAAAATGTTTCATAATCTATGCTTGATGCAGCACAATTTTTCTTTCTTGTTTAAATTTTTATGTCATTTCATACACATTTTAAAATGTAATTCTGGTTAATATGACTGAATTCATGCTTTCTCATAAAGAAAGTATAAATTTATTTCTGAAAAAATTCAAAATAGCACTGATATCAGTTGTAATCATGATCTTTTTACCAAATAATTTATGCATTAATATATCTTTTATGGTTATAAAATTTGGCTAAACGTGAAATAAAACTTTGTTTTTTGACAATTTAGATGTAAATTATTAGTGTACCTTTATGAGGTGAGTTTCATTAACTAATCGAAGAAAAATTTATATCATCATTATTATGCATATTTAGTTTTTAACTCAATTTTTACTTTTAGTATTATAATAATTTTTTAAATATTCTGAGTTTTTGTTAATTTACTATAATATTTAACTGTTTTACTGTTTACTACAGTGTAAGCATTAATTATGATTTCAAAGACATTATTACATTCAAATTACTATTTAAAAATGCAATTAAAACAGTGACCAGAAATCTGCAAAATATGCACAACTTGTAGTTACAAGCTATGCAGATTTGAGGGAATCTACTGTATATCTAAATTTAAAAATACGATCGAAAATGTATCTAATTTCAATGTTGCCTTAAGACATTCTACTCTGAATTAAAATGTTTGTTATTTAAATCTCTTTCTATTCTATGCTATGATACTGAAATGCACTATATAATTATAAAGATCAATCATGAAAGAGAAAGTTAATCGAAAAAATACTGATCTAGAAAGTTCATTATAAGATTCATAGATTTCTGCTTTTCAAATGTTTTAAAATAATTTGAGTGTGAATGAAAATTAATTTTTATAACCTACCAGATATTAAAAGCTCTTTTTCCTCTTGGGTTTTATTCATTTTTTACTGAAAGAATGGATTGCAACCCTGATCTACTATACAAAAATTATTTGCAACTGTTTACTTCCATCTCTTAATCTCATCCCTTTTGAAACACTTTGCCTAAATCTAATACAGTAAAACCCGTTTTTCATTTATACGTTGTATCATTTGTACTTTTACATTTATGTACGTCATTTCAGTGCAGTCTTGATTCATCCCTGTGTATTTTAATGTTGTAATGTTCTGTTTATACATTATTTCTTTCATGCTGTAACTGATTTTCTCAAAATTTTTCCCCCAGCATCGTTCTTTTTTTTTTCTGCTAATGATATTTAGAGAAAGATGAAGAACAAACAACAAGTGTAACTGCTACAGGTGTTATTTCAATTTTGCGGAACAGGGAGTGGGATAAAAAGAATGGATAATGGGTGGTCTGGTCACTTAGAACCTTTTTTGCTTTCCACAATATTAGTGAGAAAACTTTCCAGGAACTTAACTCCATAAATAATGCTGTACTTAAGTCTGAAAGAGAATCAGCATGTCAGACGATGATTAAAGATTATTTTAAATAAAATCTCTTTATACATACAATAAAAAAAGTGATGTAGGTGAGAGGGGGGGGGGGGGGCAGATGTAAACATGGGGCACATGTGAACAGTACATATTTCACTCAGTTAATCTGAAATAAAAAAATACCAATATATGACAGTATTGGTACCATCTTTTGGCTGAATTTTCAGAACAATGAGCAATTTTAATTTCCGGTTGTTTGTAATTTGTTTGTTTTAGAAGATGTTAAGTAAAAAAGTCATCTAAAGTTATTGAAGTAAAAATTCATTAAAGACATTTTAAAAGTAGAATTTCAGTGTTGCATTCTTTAGTGGCATTAATTAGGTAAGTCTACAAAAAGTTTTGTTTCCTTATTTCAATTAAAAATATCTTTTTTCTTTAAGTTAGGCTTAAGTTGGTAGATGGGGCACTTATGAACAGTTCACAAGTGCCCCATTTTTCTATTTTAGATTATGAATGTATTTTTTAAGTTTGTGAATGCATTTTTTTTTTTTTTTTTTTTAGTTTAAAATTTAATTACCCTTGTCAAACATTGAGCTATAAATTCAATGTTTTTAGGATTACTACACAGTTTTAATTTACTGGAAGTTAGATAACAATTAGAAGTGGTGGCTTTCTGTAAAAATCAATATATTTGTTATTCTTTAATGATTTCCAGTTTTAAATGTATTTATTTTTTCTTAGCCCATAATAAAGTACTTGTAAGACATTTTATTTTATGAAAGTTAAATTTAGTTGGCCAAAAAAAGTGATAAGTAGTACTGTGATAATCATCAATTTTTTATATCACAATTTTACCAATTTATAAAACCACGATGCACAATTTTGTTATACACATTGCATAACATTTAGAAAAAAGTAAAAACACAATAACAAAATTATTCAATAACTTATTTAAAAGTAACACAGTTTTGCTACGCTTGACTCAAAAAGAGTAGGTATATTAGTGTATAATTTTACGAATAATTTCTTGTATCTATGTTGAAACATTTATTGATTGATTCACACAACTAGAAAGAAGGCATCTAGTTAGTTTTTATTCACAAAAAAATATTTTTGTCTTATTTATGCATGTGTTAACATGTGCCCCAGGTCTGTTCCCAACTCCCCCTCCACCGGGGCACACATGAACAAATATAGACAATTCTTAGAATGACGATATCAGTTAGAAATTTTTGATAAATGCATCCAAAAGTTTTACCAAAGGAACAAACAAAGTGTAAATATTCATATAAATAAATTTTTGTTGCAATAGCTCATAACAATTTTGAGAAATAGTCAAAAATGTAAAAATTGTTCACATGTGACCCCCTCTCCCCTACAAAACATATAAGGATTGATAATACTCAATTTTATTTTTCTATTTCAGAAATGACTATTTAATGTTTTTTTTTTCAATGTTTTAACTTTTTTTCAATATATAGTGCATCTTGAACAACAAAAATAACAGCAAAATTAAATTTGTATGACTGCAGCATTATATTTGCACAGTCAAAGATTTTATACCTTTGGCGACTAGGGGAGATTTGGGACAGTTGATCCCTAGGGAGACTTGATCCCTAGGTCTAAAACCAAAGAAAAAATACAATTAAGTCTCTGAAACTGGAAACATTAATAAAGTGATCCCTTATCAACATATTTAGCAACATACTTTGATTCAGCCATTTTTACTTTTCTTGTAAAAGAGGAATCTCTGTTTTCTTACAATCAAACTTCTTTTTGAGTACGTAGTTTGTGTTTCATATTTTTTGCTAAATATAACAAAATTACTTAATTTTATTGATATAATATACTAACATACCCTACTCCTTAAATGTTGTTATTTAAATTCAACACAATATCTTTATTTTTGATTTAGCAACTTTTTTCCCCAAACATGCACATTAGGGACACTTGATCCCTGTTGTATGGGGAGACTTAATCCTGGGGATAGAGTCTCCCCAAACCAAAGTTAAGCTAAATTAATGTTAAATTTTATTAACCACCTACTTCTCGTTGTGATATTTAGATATTATCTGTATTAGTTAGAATATGGTTGCTTGATTTTAGATGGTTGACAAAGACAGAAAGTTAATATGTGGCTGCATATGATGGTTAGCAAGCACATGGTGGATGAATGCATATGTGAGACATAACGTCTAACTTTGCAAAATTTTTACAGCACTTCATAAAGAATGAAAGATATTATAACCAAAACAGTAAAGTGTTAATCATAATGAATAATCATGATTAGGGATTGACCGAAGCAGCAATTTTGCCGAATACTGAAGCTTCGGTCGAAGTGTACACTGAAGCTTCGGTATTCGGCAACCGAATACTTGAAACTTTTTTATACGCATTTTTGCATATTTTAGCTATTTTAATAAGCTTTAATTGAAATTAAATTCTCAATAATTTAATTCAGTTACACTTTTATTCTAAAATCTAATTACACAAAAACATTTAATGACTTCTTTCCACTCATAAATTCATTAACCCATCACTTATTTTTTATTATTTTATCACTAGTCAATACCCAAAAGCCAAAAATAACCTATGAAAACATTAAACTATACGGGGTCTTATTAAGGATAAGGATTGTCAGAAAAACAAAAGTTCATTCAAATAATAAGAAACAATGTTGTCATTAAACTGGTTTACTGATTGTCTAAGTCTAATTATAAACATATTGAATAGGAATGTTCTCAAAATACAAAAGGTATTATATCAATTTGAACATTTAACTATTTTCTGTCAAATTATTAATAGCATATTTATATTTTGATTAATATTTTAACATTGTGGTGGTGAAGATAAGAAATTTAAGCGATTTTGATATAATGGTTATAAAAACTATAGGGTTGGCATAGGGGTATACTTATTTGATGTGTGTATTTTCTTTAATATACACCTTAGATATACAGATATGAACTCTGATTTAGTTATTTGATAAGTAATGTAGAAGTAAATAAAATTAAATGATAAGGGAAAGATGCGCATCTTCCTTACTTTTTTTTCTCTGTTGTAGACAGTTGTTTTGATTTCACATCTATGTAGACTACTTTAGGAAGGAAAAAGTTTTTTAAATAAAAAATGGCCTTTGACTTGTTTTTTGTAGTGCAGCTGAACTCTGAACTCATGCACATAATATTCAAACTGATTGTTTAGCCTATTCTACTGCTAAGTAAAAGAGAATTCTTCTACTTCTAAGAAAATACTTATCTGCAATTATTCGGCCAAAGCCGAATATTCGGTTTACATGCCGAACCACCGAATACCGAATCAACTATTCGGTATTCGGTCAATCCCTAATCATGATAACCATATAAGCATTGCATTGAGAGTTTGAATTATGACAAAGAAAATGGAATAATTTTGTTAACAATATCACCGCACACTTCTCACAAATTGCAGCCTCTGGATCGTACTGCATATGGACCATTTAAAAGATATTTTAATGCAGCTGTTCAAGACTGGACGACTAAACATCCTGCTCAAAGAACAACAATTTATCAATTTGCTGAACTGATCGGAATTGCCTATCCTAAAGCCATGATGACAAATAACATAATAAATGGATTTACAATCACTGGAATATCCCTTAAACAGGAATTTCTCAAGATGATTTTTTATCATCTTTTGTCTCAAATCAACCATTAACTCCAACAAGCAGTAAAAATAATACAGTTAAACCAAACATAGTGACACCAGCAGACATACAATCCTTCCCTAAAGTTTCATTATCAAAAATGGGAAAATCTAAAGAAATGAAAAAAGGGTCTTCAAAAATTTTGACAAGCACACCAACTAAAAGACAGAATGAAGAAAAATACAAGATCGTCAACTGAATAAAAAACAAAAGTCAGGAAAAACTCATCTCATCCCAAGAAAAAAAGTAAAAACACTAAAAGTGAAAGACCCAAATCTTCAGAAAGTTATAAAAGCAGTTATAGTGTTTATGATTCAACCGACCCAGATCCACTTGATGACAATTCTAATGAAATCATTGAAGATCCAAAATATTTGTCAATTGGTGAAAATGACTTTGTCATTGTGTGAATTCTGGGAAAGAAGAAAATTAGTCATTTCGCAGGAAAAATTTAAAAGAAGATTTTATCATCTGAATATGAAATCAATTTTCTAAGAAAACAAGGACTTAATTTCAACCAATTTATGTATCCAGAAAAGGTTGACAATAGTGTTGTGGATAATGATGACATTGAGAAAAAACTACCCAAACCAACCATACTCGGTGGAATTCTTCAAACTGCAATAATCTTAACATTTACATTTGGTTTTTCAAGCTTTGAAAATGTTTTTGATCATTGTGTTTTTTTTTTCCCTTTTTACATCTTAGTCAACAATAAATTTGATTTCTACTAATTAATTTGAGTCATTTCAATGCATTTGTTTCGAAAATCAAGTCTCCCTTGGCAAGGGATCAAGTCTCCCTCCAACTGGGGAGACTTGATCCTTTTTTTTATTTTTTGGAAAACTATTTATTTTTATTTAAAAAATAATTTTTCAAAAATAAAAAAAATACTGTAACAAGAAAGACACATGAGCCTTTAAGAATAACTGGAAACATTTTTTAAATATTTTGTTTTTTCCAAAATAAAAATTAAAAACTGAAAAAGGGATCAAGTCTCCCCTACTATTTTGATTGTATGTCTTTCTCAGTTGTATGTCCTTTTAGAATGGTCCCCTGAAAGATGTATATTCAGTGCTTTACTGTATAATTTTATGTTATTTCACTTTATATTTTGCAACACTAATACAGTAAATGCTGTTTAAATGAACCATGTTCACGTCCAGCATAGCTGCTGTTTCTATAATCAAGAAAAAAAAAAAAAAAAAAACATCTATCTACCTGAATTTAAAATTCTTGAATCAGAAATTTTAATTAATAATAATAGGTAAAAAAAAAATAAAAAAAATCCAATAAATATTGTAAAAAAAAAATAACAACATATTAAATAATTCTATTATACATTTTCTGGTTCTATTACACATTTTTTTCCTTAAGGAAAAAAATCAAGTAAGTTTCACAGACTATGCATTACGATTTCATTTATTAAAAAGACTAATTCAATTAACTAGTGATTCAAATAAGCAGTGATTACTGGATTTATTATCAATAAACCCCTCTTTGAAGCCAAATTCTGGCTGTGCAGTATTGTTTTGATTTATATTCGTATTACAGTTACAAGGATTAATATTGATAATTTGTTCATAAATAAGAAAGTTTTTTTATTTACAAAGTATAATTTATTATAATATATTTTTACATATTTATTTTATGTGTTTTTGATTATGTATATAAAATGATATTTCTGTATTATGAAAAAAATAAATAATTTTAGAGAAGGTAGTATCAATTTAGGGTTAGATGCACCAGTTTTGGCCACTTTTAGGGAAAATTTGAAATAGAAATTTTACAGTTCTTGACCGATTGAAGCATATTAAATCATAATAACATCACTCTTTAGTAAATTTAATTGTCTTTCAGTTAGCTATAATGACTTACTATAGAATATTTTAGATTGTGAGTAATAACTCATCAAGTAATTTATTCCAATTTGTACCAGTTTTGGCCATCTCTATGAACCAGTTTTGGCCACTCCAATATCATGTAGTTTAACAAACATTTTAATTGATAAAGCATTAAAGCAGTAAAAATAAAGCATTTTTATGCAACATCTATTTTACCACACATATATTTGTTTGCTGTATTAAGAGAATTTTGCAAATTTCTTTATGAATTGATAAAAACATCAAGTAAAATGTATTACTTATGCTGATTTTAACTGAAAATTTCAATTAAAAAACAAAAAATATATTTAAATTTGTGTCATAAAAGGGACAACAGTGCCTACAGGACATAAAGATTAACTATTTAATCAGTTTTATAATTATTCATGGATTGTGGATTGTTTAAAACACTTGAATCTTCATCAAAGAGTTATATTTCTTGAAAGCATTTTCTGATTTTGATTTGATTTTCATCAAAAAGTTATAAATCATCTTTTGATTTATATTAGCTTGTACTTTATTTATGTACCCTGCTTCTTTGCAAGTTATTTTAGGGTATGATTTCAGGAGCGAATCATACCATTTCATGCCTGGTCTTCCATCTTGAAATGGAGTTTCTATCTTGCCGGCTACAATTTTTTGGACAGAATCTTAAAAGTTGTTCCATTTTTATAGGAAATAGTATTCTGATAATATCTAAAATCCACTTTTCTAATTGATTTTTAGCTTCAATTCCTAGTATTTAGATCTACTACTTGAGATTCAACATTATTAGAGAAAAGTGGTGTCTGTTCTACAAACTTCTGATGTAAGCCAAGAACGGATTACTCCAAAACTTTGCTAGCTTGTAGTGCTGGCATTACATTTTGAATGGCCTTAATTTTACTTCCTACATTAGAGCAGTGTTCCCTCTAGGCCATTTTTTAAGAGCACAGAATCTCTTTTAAACTTGGTAAAATGAATCCTGTTCTTTTTAAATAATGTGAAATACATTCTTACTTGTATTTAGATGTCTCTAGTAAAGATTTTCACAATATTTAGTATTTCTAAATCCTTGTGCCTGAAATATTGCAAAAATTTTGGAATGTCTTACATTTCTTTAGGAAAAATACAAGCAATTAAATCATGCTATAATTTATTGAACGTTTTAATTTATAGGTTGTAAAATCTTTCAAAATTTATGTTTTAGTTTATTTATCATATCTAAACAATTACATATCACCTCCCCTTTTGTTTTATCAAAACTAAACACTATACTATATTTTTTAGTTTTTTATAGCAATGTCCTTCTTTCTAAAGTGAATTATCTATTGGATAGAGAATAACAAAATCTCTTTTATAGAACTGCCATTAGCCTTGCTTTATTATTATTATTGAAGCCATTACTATATAAAACAAAACTAAATTGATTTTGATTTATCCAGATGGTCTTAAATTTATTAAATGGCTAAAATTCCCTCTAATGAATCATGTGGCCAAAAGTGGAACATAATGTTGTACCCTTTTTGGCCACCCCCATGGCCATAACTGGTACATATAGCAAATTTAATTCACCAGTTTTGGCCACCCCCCATTAAACTGTTAAAATAATTAATTTAAATGTAAAATTGCAGTAGTGAGAAAGCTTACCTCATAAAACCTAATAGAAATTTGTTTCAGAACAAATAGAACCCTATAAGTGCGTAATGTTGAAAGATTCTGAAAACTTGTCAGCTAAGCAAAAATCTTAATACATGTAAGCACACACTACAGTTTCACACATTTTTTTTTTTTTTTTTTTTTGCAAGTCACATTTTATCAAAAAATAAACAGATGATATTGTAAATGATAAAAGAGTTTGCTTAAAGTGTAAAAATGCATATTATTTGTTAGCATCAATTCACAGGCTAAATATTGGAAAAATTGATCCAATGTGGCCAAAACTGGTACAGTGGCCAAAACTGGTGCATCTACTGGTGCATTTATACTTAGTGCGTTTATAAAAAAAAATTTTGATTGAACTAAAAATAATACTTATTATTTATTATACACTTTGCATTTAAAAAATAATTTTTAATTGCACATTCTTATTTAATAATTATTCTATATAGCATTATTCCCAATTTCATGGTTTGCAATCTTCATATTTTTAAATCAGAGTATATAAAAACCAAAAACATTTAAAAGGAAAACTTTATTTCTATGCTATTTTTCTCAAAAAAGAATATTATACATTATAATAATATAGCATTAAATCTAAAAAACTTTTCATCTATGACATTGCATTTAATAAAGTTTTAGCAAAATATAACTTGTTGCTAACTTTTATTCCTACATTCGCTGATACATTCTATTTTAATCATAGATTTTATTTATTTATAAAATTATGTAATTTAACTATTTTAAGTGTGTTCAAGAATATTAGAACATAAATGTCGTTTAAGTTGTGCATTAGCACATTTATATTATGACCTTACATTCTATTGTTTATGAGAGATATACAATTAAAATACAAAATAAGTTCTTTAAGATAGACACAAAATAAATATTACAGTAAACTCTCTGTAAGGCGGACTCTGTGTAAGACGGAAATCTGCCTAACTCGGAAAGATTTTCAAGTCCCAGCGGATCCATAGACATAGAGTAACATTTGTCTAAGGCGGAATATTGTCTACTACGGAAAAATTTCTCGGTCCCGATTGATTCCGCATAACACAGAGTTCACCAAACGAAAGGATCCCCGAGTTTACTGTATATATAAAATGCATAAGATTTAACATGTTCCACTTTGTAAAATCATAACACAATAAAAAAATTCATATTTTCAAATAGATTAATTATTAAAGTGAAATTTTAAAATCAAAGTTTTACAAAAGATTTATAAATTTATACGTTCTAAGTGTTGATTCTAATTAGCTTTATAATTCATCACCTCATTCTCATTTACCATGCAACATGACGCTAGACGATTTCACAAAATTGTAAATAATGTCATGTGATCAAACCATAAGTAACCCTAAAGACACCGCCAACAAGTAATGTTTTGGCGAAGATTTGGCGACAGACACTGTCTACCGGTTGCATTTTTATAGAGACGTGTTTACGTTTGCTTATGAACATAGAGAGATTCTCTAACAAAATAGTGTTTAAAAGAAGAAAATGGTTCCCAAAAGATTTTTAAATAGGGGCGCTAATGTAGCACGATTCGCCTACTTTTACCAATCATCTGCTAGACTATAGAGAGTTAACCAATCAATGTTGTCCGTTAGGAGCGCTTTATGTCCATGGTTCATGGTTCTATGCATGGCCAGCTATTTGTTCGAGAGTTAAAATCCTGATCCTACTTCTTTGGTGTTCATGCGAGTGTTCATGGCTTTGCTTTTTTAATAAAAGATATCTCAAGGTGTTGCCAAATTAAAATTTTAGTATTTAACTTTTGTGTTAAAATAAATTTTACTTTTATCACCATATTTACACAGTCTAACATAAATCTTCAAGCTTCAGTAAATATTTTGAGCGCAAAAACAATTAATTATTCAATAGAAAAACATATTCTAGTCTTTGATATTTTTTCTGATAAATTTTCTGTAAGCTGAGTGGTGTTAGTAAGCAATATTATTAGAGTTGATTTAAAAACTTTTCTGCTATTTTATTTGAAAACACTTTTCTATAAAGGCTTTTTGAAATTTCTAATGATATTTGTAAGTATTCTCTTCCAGTATATTAAATATCGAAAGTTTTATGTTGTATACTTCGTAATACACGCCTACAGACGACCACGCCTATGAAGTTATGAGTCTATGTTTTTTTTTCTTTTTTAATTACAAATAAGTTGAAAAGCCGTGCCCATGTAAGGTAAAAGTTTACTTTGCAATTGTAATCACAAGTTTCTTCAATGACTGCATCAAATTAATCTTGATAAAACTCCTATATCATGAAATTTACTGTCAAAAGTCAAGTAAGTAATGCAGCTGTCGTGTAAAGTATTGTAGTATCAATAATTGATTTTTTAATCATAAATTGCGAGTATACACGTATGAAGACACTTTGTTTTCATTATTTATGGCATCAGCAAAGATTAAACATAGTTTATATTTGTAATTGAAAACCAATGTTATGATGGCTGTGTATAACCCATTTGAATGTTTAAGCATTTACTTTTAATAAAATCTTAAATTAAAGTATGAAATACTTAGTTCGGCAGGACCACCATACAATTATAAATCACGTCAGTCATTGAGAAGATTACACTAGTTTAATTATTCTGATTGAAACGATCTGACATACATTTATCTATGTATTTTTACTTAAATCATAATTTGTTCTAAGTAATTTTTAACCTATCTGTATTAATGAATTAATTCCTTATTGATTGTTTTCGATGCATATATATAAGTACACTTAAATGTTCATTAACATAACTTTCCAGTAGTCTTAAGGGCAAAAGAAAAATTAGCAAGATTTATCGAAGAATAAAAGTAAAAACTGATTCAGATTGGTAATGACTGATGATTCATTGTTCAGTCGTGGGGAAAAAACACAAAATTTGCTGTTTGATTGCAAGAAAAAAAAAAAACTCAAAGCTTGCCAATCGAATCCGCTGAGGGAAAATATATAAAGTTTGTTGGAACAGATGTATAATGATCCCGGATTCGCCATCTTGGATTTTTTTCTTGAAGTGAATTAAAAATTATTTTTTAATTAATAGTTATAATTATTATATTCCAGTTTTTTTTCAATATTATATTAATCTATCAACAATATTTAACCATTGGTGACATTTACTACTTGGCAAAAAAGGAATTTTCATGCAAGAAAAAAGTCCAAGATGGCAGATGCGGGATTATAATACATCTAAGCCAGTTTGTTAATCAGTCCTGGAAAATATCTTTGTCAGTCAGTAGAAAAAAATAATTAAAAAAATTTTTCAGTCTGATTGCAGGGTGAAATTCATGAATTAGTAACCAACGTCAAGTTGTAACTGTGAAATCAGATAGAACCTTCTCAAATAGGAAAGTTGAATCCTCCCAATCTTTTAGGGAAGCTGCATTCAGACGTAAGGTCACCTTACCCCCCCACCCACTCCAACCCTCAAAATTCTAAAACTTCGGCCCCAGTTAAGGATGCCTTTTCGGCTGCCGAATTTATCCAAAATCTTATGCAATTCGAAACTAATTACAATGCAGACATTGTCTGCAAAGCATTTTCTGAATCCCTTCCGGCACTCCGCATGGCATCCACGGAGATTGACCGGATTTTTATTCTATATTCTAAAATTGTAACTTTGTCCAAAATTGGTTAGGTGTCGCCATCAAAAAGATGTGCGCTTTCTTATTTTTAGTTATTTTCTTTTCTCCCATCATGTTCCCAACTAATAATAATTTGGACTCTTTCTCCATTGGTATATTTAATGCCAATGGGCTAAAAAGACAGGAAATTGAATTTCAAGCTTGGGTTTACAGTAACAATTTAGACATCGTATTGGTCAGCGAGACCCATTTTTCCCAGGGAATTGTCATCAAGATTGCCCACTACAAGTTATTCTCTGTAGACAGGGCTCATAGGGGCACTAACGGCTCCACTTGGGGCGGCACTGCTATTTATGTTAAAAATGGATTTAATGTGACTTTCATTAATATTCCTCTAAATTCCATCGAAGTTACACCTGTTGTTCTGGACTTTCCCAATATTCCAAATCTTCTCATAGCAGCCATTTATGCACCTCCTTTAAGTGATAGAAACCTGCTGGTGCAAGACTTCTCCCGGCTCACTAATAATTTTCCAAATTTTATTCTTGCGGGTGATTTTAATGCTACTCATCCCTCTTGGCACTGTAGATCTTCAAATGGGTTTGGTCTCAAACTCAGGAAGTGGGTGGATCAAAATTTTGCACAAATTATAGCGCCCCCCACACCCACTTTTCCACTTTCTAATAATTATCTTGATCTTGCAATCACCCGCAATTTCCGTTATCCTTACAGCATTCAAACGCTGAACGATTTAAATTCAGATCATTTGCCAGTAATCCTTCGGTATCGAGTTGACTCGTACAACCTAGATTTAGGTCGGCTTCTTTGCACAAGGTGGGAGGATTTCACCTTCCTGCTCAAGCAGCGGGACACTCCATCCATTGTCCCAGAGACGAAAGAAGAGGCGGAGGAAGCCATCAGTGAACTCGGTGACGTTCTCAGAGATGTGTATGAACAGTGTTCTCAACCGAGAACCAGTACTGTCTACCGTTGGAGATCAGACAATTGATTACTGAACGAAATCGTGCTTGCAGGATGTGGCAGGTCTATCGTATTCAATATTTTAGGACCCATTTAAATCAACTGCATAGGAGAGTGAAGGCTGCTATCTCCAAGTTTAGAAATGAACGCTGGAACACTTTTATTGAATCACTTTCAACTGAAGACAACACAATTTGGAAGGTTGCTTCCCGCATTCGTAGGGCACGAACACACATTCCGGCTATTACTAACCCTAATGGCATGGCATATACTAACACTCAAAAGGCTGAAGCTATCGCTGAAAGTCTTAGAAGTCAGTTTACACCTAATTCTGGTATGGACAACCCACGGGTTGCCGCTGTGTTGGAGACCACAGTTCAAAATTTTTTAAACACTGACGCACCTAACACACTGTCCCTGGCCACACCTTCTGAGGTCCGGGAGTACATCTCAGGCTTAAAAAAGAATAAGTCTCCGGGTAAGGATCGCATTTCTACTAATATGTTAATTAACTTACCTCATAATTTCATTCTTTATATTGTAATTCTTATTAACTGCATGATGAATCTCAAAATTTTTCCTGATTGCTGGAAAAGGGCCATTGTCATCCCCCTACCCAAAAGTGGGGCAGAAGACAAACATGACCCTTCCAGCTTTTGACCTATATCTATTATCTTGTCTATCTAAAGTTTATGAGTATGTTCTTGTCAACCGACTTAAGGAGTTCTTAAATTCTAATGACATGCTTATACCGGAGCAATTTGGTTTTCGGGCACGTCATTCAACAACTCATCAGTTGTGGAGAGTTTCTGAACTTCTTCACGATGGCATTAGATCTGGCGGCATGACAGGAGCAATCTTTGTCGATGTGCAGAAGGCCTTTGACAAGGTCTGGCACATCACTCTCATCTTTAAACTTATTGTGCTCAGAGTTCCCGGCCAATTAATTAAAATCTATAACGACTATTTTCAACTTGGATCCTTCATTGTTAGAGTAGGAAGTTCTTACTCTAACCCTCAACTAGTGTTCACTCTAGAAAAAAAAAGGGCAGTGTGCTAGCCACAAAAAGGGCACAGTTGAAGCTGAAAGAGGGCACTTTTTTCAGCGAAAAAGGGCATTGTTTCTTCAGAAAATGTAGGACCGAAACTAGCCTTTGTTGCAACAGGGGCAAACATGGATTTTGGTGCCCCCCCCCCCCCCCCGCAAAGTACCGTAATTTCCGGCCTATAATCCGCAGCGGCGTATAATCCGCAGCCGCAATTTTTAGCCCTTATAAAAATATTTCAGCAGATAATCCGCATCGGCGTATAATCCGCGGATTATACGCCGGACTATACGACAATTACTCATTGCTTTCTACATTCCAAAGTACTACTAATAAACCACCTCCCTATTTATTTAGTTGCTCAATTTAAATGATAATTGTAATAAAATAATTGAAAATAATTATAATAAAATAATTACAAGTTATAAAATACAAATATATTTTTTTCCTTTGAATCTTATATCTAAAACGTTGAATGTTTTGTGAATACAGATAATTCTGTTATAATTGCTGTTTTTAAATCATCTTCCGCATTTTAAATAACGTCCTGTTTAAATTCTGCAGTGTTAAATAACAAGTTTTCTCTTATACATTATTATAACTTTCAACGTGATATACCATCAAATACGTTTTGGTTTTTAATATACATTACAAGGACATAATTGTATTTTATTATTCTATCCATAGAGGGCAGCAGTAAAACCACGAAATTACGATACGATAATGATTCTTTCGATTATTGTGTGGTGGATTCCCATTGGCTGCATCGTAATATCAATCATTGTAATTAGTAAAACTGCCGTAATTTTGGGCGGAGCTATTTCATAAATGATTGAGGTTGCAATTTTTGAAAGGGATGAGTTGACAAATGCTTTGTTCTTCATAAAAACATGTTGCCAAAAGGCTAAAAAAAATAAAATCATAATCGGAAGCCACTCCCACTAGCACGTTCACGTCAGATGTGAACCAATCACAAGCAACTCCACGAACGGTCGATAGCAGACAATCGTTTGATAACTGTTTACATTTTTATTTTATGACTGCCGGTAGAAACTGGATGTCTGCCCTGAGCTTCTGCTTAAAAAAGTTTTCAGCAGATAGTCCGCACCGGTAGATAATCCGCACTTAAAAATTTTGAGGTTTTTTCACAGATAATCCGCGGATTATAGGCCGGAAATTACGGTATATTTACAAAGATAATTTTAATTTTCTAATAGCTGGCTTATTTTAAAATTTAAAACATGTAATACTGAACTACTTTAATCTACTTTGTCAAATATTGATTCATTAAAATCTTGAATGCGGAATTGGAAAAAAATTCCGCTTTATACAGCATCCTTATGCCATATCCTTAGATAGATTCTTCTGTGCTTTGGCATACTCCCAGACAGGACGATTTTAACAATACAGTGCTAAACATGGACGTGAGAAAAATCAACAAACAAAATCTTCATTTGGCATACCTTCGTTCTGGCGCCTGGGGCACATGCCTCCTCTGCCTCCCCCCCCCCCCCCCATGTTTCGACCCTGTGAAAATGTAGATCTTCGAAACTGATATAAGAATTATACATTACTACAAACTCATCATTGTTCATGCGCACATTTAGTAACAGATTACATTTTTTTTTCTTAAATTGATATTTCAAAGATCTATATGTAAGTAATTTTATTTCAAATAGAAAACTAAAATTTATTATTCCCATAAACTAGCAGTTTTTAAGGGTAAAGCAGAAATTTTAAGGGGTAGTAAAATTTAGATGGGTGACCAATTAATTATTATTACAATAAATCACCAAATATAATTTAAAGATCATAAGCTTTGTGAGCTGTGGAGGTGGGGGCAAAGAGACAAAAGCAAATTTTTTCCTGTTTTTTTTTTTGTTTTTTTTTGTGGGGGGGGGGGGAGGTTGATTATATAATGAATTGTTTACTGTTAGTAAAATTTTAACAATTAGGACAGAAAAAATATTAAAAAAGAAAAGCCTTTAAATTTGATGTGTTTGATAAGAAAGACAAGCAGAATTTAGATGATTGGTTATTTATTGTCACAATGAAGTGACAGAGTTGCAAGTAAAAAAAAATTAAGAGTTTTAAAGATTTTAACCTTCGGAAAAGGAGAGAGGCCGGGGAGGGGGGTGGGGTGGGGAAAGAGAAGAGGTAGATTGGATTGGATGATTGATTAGTTATACTTTACATTTATTACAATACTTTATATTTATAATTTTACTTTTTACTAAAATTTACAATTAGAATATTATAATTTTTTCTATTCTAAGAGTTCAAATTCTTTTATAATAAAATAACAAACAAAACAGAAAAAGTAATAAAGTAAATAATTTTAAATCTTTAACTGAACTGTGGGGCTGATTAACCCTTTATGCACCAATGGTACTTTAAAGTACCATTAAAATAACTTGTTGTAAAATTGATTTAATAAATTGATTAATATTAATACCGTTTTGAATGAGTTATAAATACTATACTTTATCTTGTTCCAAAAGCATTATTGGTTGCACGAAATAAAAACATTTTTTAATGGCCGATTTCTTTTTCTCTTGTCTTTTGCATCTTTCCAGCTTTTTTTACATTTAAAGATGGGGGGGTTAAAAGTTTCAATTCGGATATATTTCTATTGTAAGAACATTATATTTGTACATTTCCTTATTCTACAAAATAGTAAAAAAAAAAAAAAATAAATAAAAGATTTGAAAGGAGTTATATAAATATTGCACAATATCCCTATAAATTCAAATTTAATTAATTTTAATTGGCAAAATCTTTTTAAAATTTATTAAATGACTGTGTAACTCTTCTAATGTACTTTCAAAAATTCACGAAAAATGCTTTAGAAGATGAAATATTTGCCAATTCATAATTTGGGACATAAAGGGTTAAGGGAAAGAAACGAAATTTCAGAAGGGGGGGGGGGGGGGGGGTGAGTAATAGATACATTTAAAAAAAAATCTGAAATCTGCTAAAATGTGGAAGGTTGCGTCCCAGATTAAGAAATAATGGAAAAGTATAAGCGAGGATTTTTGGCATAAAAATATGAACTAGAAATTACCAAAAATTTTTTGAATACAACTTATCAAAAATATGAAATCATTACCATTCCTACATGTATTTTTATCTGTTTAACTGGCTGACTCGTCCGACGATGCCCGAGCCCGTATAAAAATCGCGAAAAATTTAAGCTGCACGAATTCTAAATAAACTTTATTGGAAAGAGAACAAAATTTACTATATTGGGCTAAAAAATTAAAACTTTTTTACTAGTGTGGGAAAATTGCCGTGAAACTTTTAAAAAATCACAGATGACAAAATTTGGTACAGTGGGCTAAAACACTGTAACTGGAATTCTTTCACAAATGTAAAAAAAATCGGTGTTTTAACATGAAAAATTGCTAAAAATTCAGAAATCACGAAGATATAATGTGCTATATTACGCTAAACGTTTAAACCAAATACCTTTTACAAATATAAAAAAGGAGAAGAAAAGAAAAAAAAAAAAAAAAGCCGCGGAATGCAAAATAATATTAAAAATCACAGTGAAAATAACAATAAAAATCGAAAAACTTTAAAAATAGCAGGGGACAAAAGTTAGTATATTAGGCACTTTGAAATCTAATTCTTTTTATGAGTGTCAAAACATTGCAGCTGAACGCGAAAAAACAGTAAAATCGCATTTAAAATTACTAAAAAATCGAAAATCGCACAGGACAAAATTTACTATATTAGGTTAAAAGTTTAAAACTAAATTCCTTTAATGAAAGTGAAAAAAATAAAAAACGATGCAAATCGCTATAAATTCAGAAGAGGACAGAATTTACCATATTTGGTAAAAATTTGAATTCCTTTTACGAGTGTCAAGAAATCGCCACGGGACGTGAAAAAAATCTGAAAATCTCAGAAATCGCATTAAAAATAGCTAAAAATTGAAAAATCGCAGAGAAAAATATTCACTATATTGTGCTAAAAGTTTAAAACCATAATAAACCTTTGTGAAGGTAAAAAAATTCACTGCGGAATGTGAAAAAGCGCTGAAAATCGCGTTAAAAATCTAATTCAAAATTGCTAATTCAAAAATCGTGTAATACAAAATTTATTATATTAGGGTGAAAGTTTGAAGTCAAATTCCTTTTACCAATGTCCCCCCCCCCCCCCCCAAAAAAAAAAATCACCGTAGATCACAGAAAAACGTTAATCACCGCATTAAAAAATTCATGAAAAATTCTCATACTAAAAAACACACTAACATAAATGGCAAAATCTGCATGCTTCTGAATTTTCATTAAATTATATCATTGAGGTTTTAAACTACCTCTGCCATTAAAACAAAATATAATAATAAAAATATTGGTCACTATTTAGTAGAAAGAAAAATAACTTATCTTTGTTTTTAAGCAGTATTTGGCCTTGAATTTTTTGCTGACATTTTTCTTTTTCTGTATTCTTTACCTACCGCACAAGGCAACTTTCATTATCAGAGAAACAAGCGCCGAATTTGCCAGATATACAGATGTTTATAATGCTCGCATTTTCACAGCACAGCTTCCTGATCTGTTTTCTTTTCGGTGTTCAGTCGCCTCCAGCCCTCCCCTGAAGTCTCATTGGTTTTAAAAACGTCTATTGTTGTACATATAAGATGCATGTACAAAGGGGAGGGGAACAGACAGACGGTGACAACTACCCCCAACCCGCCTCCACCGAAATACTTCCCGGTCCCAATAGATACAACTAATTAGATAGGAACTTTTCAGGGGCATTCTCTATTCAGCAATACCGAGAGACATTTTCCCTGGAGCTCTTCATCTCGCTGGGTAAGAACCGCCAAAGACTTCTCTTCTCATCAGAACCAACGGATTAGAAAAAAGCAACAAACATGACAAAGGGGGAAAAAAAAAAAAACTATGGAAAATAGCCTTCTAATATCACTACCAGGACTTGATTTTCGCCTTCGCAAGAATATCGTAGCCTTCCTGATCAGGGTTGCCGGCTTTTAGCCAGGCCAAAAAAAGCCGGACGGCTTTTTTTGGTTTTAACCACTTAAAAAAAGCCGGCTTTTATTTTTTAAAGTTGGTTTACAGGTAATTAGTTTTAAATTTGGATCAATTAATTTTTAATACACTTATAAATATTTTCTACTAAAAATATTATACATTTCGATTAAATTTTGTCAAATAAATAAGTCTATAACTTCTAGAAGGCATTATGTCTGAAAAAAAAAAAAAATATATATATATGTATAAACACTGAAAATTATATAAGTTAGGCTCCAAACTGGTACAGTAAACTCCCAACTATCTGGTCTAATGTGGCGGAAGGGTAGGCTGGATAACAAAAAAGCCGGATAGGCCGGAGTTCTATAAATATTTTCTCACTTCCTGCCCCCTTCCCCCCACATTATATTAAAAACGCTTGTTACACATTTTAAGATAAAATTTTATATATACAATACATACAGTTTCAAAATAAGCAAAACATAAGCCTAATTCGTAAAAAAATGAGTAAATCTTAGTTTACTGTTTATTAATAAATGATTGAACAGATATTAAAAGTTATTAAATATACAAAAATTATTCATAAGGCAAAAGAGTTAAAACTTAGTTTTTAGTTTTTGAAATAGTCCTTGATAGATGACTTTCTCCTAGTTAACCCTCTTCCGGAGATGCAATGTCCCGGCATTTACGCAAACAGATATTATCAGCTGGCGTCACTTCCTCCTGCTAACTTATAGTTTATCCTCCATAGTCACTACAACCTTTTTTCGTTTATCACCAGGGTTAGAAAAAACCCGGGTTTTTTCGAAAAAACCCAGCCCACTGGGCCCACTAGTCTAAAACCTGGGTTTTTTCGGGGTTTTCTGATAAAACCCGGGTTTTTTCGGGCTTTATTGAGTTTTTTTGGAGAGCACTTTAAGCTTCTAATTTTCATATACATAATACCTGAATTCTCCATTTATCAGTGAAACTTGGGCATAATTTGCATTAATTAAGTATAAATTAACAAAAAGTATATAAAAAGAAAAAAACATCAAATTAATTTAAAAGGTACATCTGTATCTCATGGGGCTAGTTTGCTGAACTAAGCATATATTAAGTGAACCACAAATGGATTTCTTTATATAATTCTTACCTTAAGTTAAACACGTTAAATTTATATAGTTTCTTTCATTCACTTCAAATCAGAAATCAGTTGAAGACTTTTTTTTTTTCTTTTGAAAGAAATGGGATTCGCAATAATATATTTGAAAATTTTAGCAAAATTTGCTACACATATATTGCAACAGTATTAAATGTTAAATTAGACTGTCATAGAAGTCAGTAACATTTGTAAATTTATATCACAAATGGCGATACACTTATTACTAGCTTTGCTGCTTTATCAACTCCAAAATGATTACGTAACTTGCTCCAAACCAGACCAAATGTGGAAAAGTATTGTTCGATTGAAGCAGAGGTAGCTGGTACTGAATGTAAAGAAAAAACTCACAAAACCCAGGAGGAAACTTATCTGTTTCACTCTTTTTTGCCATAATCTGAACCATTTTTGTGTGGAAAACTCCTATATAACACTTTAATTGAACATTGAAGCAGGATAATAAATGGGATGATTAATCTTAAAAGCTATAACAATGCAAACAATCAGGATGGGGTCCAAGTGCAATCTTTTTGCATGCATTAAGATTTAAAGCATTTGAATACATTTTAGATTACAGGCATGAAAATCTTCCTTCTTTTTTCTTTTTTGGTCATTTTATCTCTGCTTAGAAATTCCTTTAAATCTGGTTCTTTTGAAATATATTTAAATTGGCCTTTATCTTTGCATTCTCAAACCCTAGATTAAATAATGATACAGTTGTGAAAGCACAAGAAAATTTGAAAAAACCCACAGTGGGTTTTTTCAATGTCCGGAAAAACCTGGGCGTGTTTTTCGGGCTGGGCCCACTTGGGCAAACCCTGTCTAACAGCCACTGACTATTAACCCAATTTTCCAGTTTTCACCCATACTCATTCCTTAGATTAAATAATGTTACAGTTGTGAAAACATGAGAAAATTTGAAAAAACCCACAATGGGTTTTTTCAAGTGGTCCTGCTCGAAAAAACCCTCGGATTAAATAATGTTACAGTTGTGAAAACATGAGAAAATTTGAAAAAACCCCAATGTTTTTTTTTTGTTTTTTTTTTCAAGTGGTCCTGCTCGAAAAAACCCTCAGATTAAATAATGTTACAGTTGTGAAAACATGAGAAAATTTGAAAAAACCCACAATGTTTTTTTTTTCAAGTGGTCACTTGGGCAAACCCTGTCTAACAGCCACTGACTGCTAATCCAATTTTCCAGTTTTCACCCATTCTCATGCCTTATATTAAATAATGTTACAGTTGTGAAAACATGAGAAAATTTGAAAAAACCCACAATGGGTTTTTTCAAGTACGCATGCCCGAAAAAACCCGCAGATTAAATAATGTTAGTTGTGAAAACATGAGAAAATTTGAAAAAACCCACAATGGGTTTTTTCATGGGTTTTTTCAAGTGGGCCTGCCCGAAAAAACCCGGGTGGGTTTTTTCGGGCGGGCCCACTTGGGCAAACCCTGTTTATCACCCATTTCGTCTTGAATAAATAAACACGAAGCACACCAAAAGACTATACGAAAGTAACCAGGATAAACGAAAAATAACGTCCACACTTGTTAACATCCGTTGCACAACTAACGAAACATGTTATCAAGCCTTAACGGCCCCCCATCCTTTCCGTCTGTCTCTGCTATTTTATTTTATGCCTAAGTGGAGCAAGATCACCAGATCACTAGGATCTGGTGTAGACCTTATTTGCTCCACCCGGTAAGTTCCCCGACATGCGGGGATTCACTACACATAGTTCCAGTCCTCGGACAAAAGGCACATGCCGACAAGGGGGAAAAAAAAATACATTAACACATAGATATATATAAAAACTAGCCACTGGAGCACAAAGCTCCTACGCGACAGGCAGCGGTGGGTTGTCTCTGCTATTGCATTCTGTAGTTCCTTCTTGCTCCTTCCTGTCGTGAATTAGTACTTTCCTATGGACGGGAACATTCCTCATTTTTTTTTACTAGGCCGGATAGTCGGGAGTTCACTGTATTTTGAAATTCTATATTACATAGCTCCACATACACTACACATTTTAAGATTATATTTAATTAATAACAAAATGTAGCACATCAAAATGGAAACATTCTTGTGTGTCCATATGGAGAGATTAAGTTATAAATGTTAAAAGAGAAATTAGAAAGGATATAATATTTGAGGAGAGTGGTACATAAGTGTATAAAAAATAGAGCATTTAAACAATAAGAAAAAATTCTCTAAATAAAATTTTGAAAAGCTTGTTGTTAAGCATATTCATGCATATGCTGTTCGCAATGTTTTTAATAGTGAGAAATGGTGTTTTTATTAATATGACTATCTATAATTTTAAATGTTTACTAGAAATAAAATAAGACTTGTATATGAATAGCTCTTAAAATTAAGTAATAAAACATGTAACTAAGTAACCATTGTCTTTTATAAAGCAGTAAAAATGAAAAAATTGGCAGTTGGTATGGCCCTTTTAAAATTTAGCTGACATATTTGCAATTCTCACTACAAATCACTAGCAAAACCATCTAAGTTGTATTCCAGTATTAATGTATACTCATTATTGAGAAATTGGGTTATTTATTAAACTTTAAATCAATTAAATGTCATTAAAACTAATTAAAAACACTTTAAAATGTGTAGTTTATAATTATAATGCTTCATTGTATAAAAGCCAATTTTGGCCAAAAAAAGCCGGTTAAAACCAATAAAGCTTTTTTTAATTTTAGCCGGCTTTTTTGCAACCCTGTTCCTGATAGATTTATGTAAAAATTATTTTATTAGGATTTTTTTCTTTTTCTTTTTTTTTTGCGACCGACGGAGGGTTTATTATCCTTTAAACTTCGTACAAAGTTGCAAAAAAAAAAAAAAAAAATACCTAGATTAGATTCATTAAGGGATGTAGTGGAGGGTATACGGGGGTATATGTATACGCCGTATACCCTCTCGAAATTTTTTTTTAAGGAACACCGTATACCATCTGTTTCTCAAGAAAGCTCTAGTATATATACACTAGCGCAGGGTTGGCGAACCTATGGCACGCGAAAAAATAAATTTTATAATTATTATACAGATAACATTTAATTTCTATTATAATGAATAAAATTTTGTTTCATACGGACAGACTATCACAAATAATGCAATTATTTTTTCATGGAAACAATTTTTATTTCTTGTGATGTTAAGCAGCGTTTGCGATATGTATGTTGCCTTTTTATATGATTTTATAAAGCTGTATTTTTCAAATTAATTTTTTTTAGACAATCCCTTCAGTAAGATGGCAAATGGATCTAATTTATATAATTATCAAAATATGAATCAGGTAAAGCATTCGCCATCGAACATACAACAGCAAAAATCTCATCAATGATTTATTGATACAATTTTTAATGCAACTTGGATAATTATAACTAGACGTTGAATAAATAAAAAGGTCAAAAATTTCTAAAATAAAATTTCGTATTTTTATTTCCTTATTATAGTGAAAATTATTACATAAATGAATTATATTTACGAATTAAAATTTCGTTTATTTAATGGCTTATTCCAATATGCAGAGTAATAGTATCTGATTTTTTAACTAGTGTTTTGTATAAATATCGTACTTTGGAAAATTATTTTATGTCAAAGTGTGGCACGTTACATTGTTGATCGATGTTGTTGGTGATTTTTTGGCACGCGCATGCAAAAAGGTTCACCGATCCTGCACTAGGGTATACCCTCTGCTTAGAACGTATACCCTCTGTTTTGATAACGACTACACCACTGGACAGGGTTGCAAAAAAGCCGGCTAAAATTAAAAAAAGCCACGCCGGTGGCTTTTATTGGTTTTAACCGGCTTTTTTTGGCCAAAATTGGCCTTTTTTGGCCAAAATTGGCTTTTATACAGTTAAGCATTTTAATTATAAATGACACATTTTGATGTGTTTTTTAATTTGTTTTAAAGACATTTAATTGAGGTAGAAATCAATATAACCCAATTTTTCAGTAATGAAGACATTGATATTGGAATAAAAGGTCATACCAATTGCTTTGTCTGGTTTACACTGACCTTAACAATCTTTTTTTTATTTTTATTGCTTTATGTAATTAAAAAGGACAATGGTTGCTTAGTTATATATTTTATTAACTAATTTTAAGGGATATTAATAATACAAGTCTTGTTTTATTTTTCATAAACATTTATTTAAAATCACACATAGTCATTTGATAAAAACATCATTTCTCTCTATTACAGGGTTCGATTTAAGCGGTATCGCATCGCAATTTGCGATTCAAATTTAACTAAAATGCGATCCAAGAAATGCATTAAATCGCAATCATTGCGATGCATATTTCCCACACCCTTGTTATGTCATGTACACTTAAAGCAGGGATGCCGCAGACGTGCTATAGCGCGTAAATTACGCGAAAAATCGGATACGGGACGCAAAAAAATAGCTCTTACACGTCCCGTGGGACGCGTAATTTCGTGAAAAAATCGCGGAAAACAGACGATTTTCGTCAAAGAATTGCGAAAAAAGCGTAAATCTCACCAAAATATCGCGCAAAAGCAGCGATTTTCGTAAAAGGGCCGCGAAAAAAATAGCGTATTTCGTCAAAGCATCGCGAAATAAAAAGCGAATTTCGTCAAAAAATCGCGGAAATATGCGCAAATCTCATGAAAATACCGCTGAAAGAAGCGCAAATTTCATCAAAATATTGCGAAAAACGCGATTTTCGTAAAAGGGCCGCGACAAATTAGCGTATTTCGTTAAAAGATCGCGAAAAATAGCGAATTTCGTCAAAAAATCGCGGAAAAAAGCCGAATTTTGTCAAAGGATCGCGAAAAAAGCACAAATTTCATCAAAAAATCGCGGAAAAAAGCCGATTTTCGTCAAAGGATCGCGAAAAAAATAGTTGTTTTTCATCAAAGGATCCCCCCAAAATAGCAAATGTCGTCAAAAAATAACGTAAAAAAGCCGATTTTCGTCAAAGGATCGCGAAAAAAGCACAAATTTCGTGAAAATATAGCGGAAAAAACGCTATTTTCGTAAAAGGGCTGAGACAAAATAGTGTATTTCGACAAAAGATTGCGAAAAAATAGCAAATTTCGTCCAAAAATCGCTGAATAAAGCCGAATTTTGTCAAAGTATCGCGGAAAAAAACCCGATTTTCGTGACAGACTCGCGAAAAAATAGCGAATTTCAACAAAAGGATCGCGGAAAAACGCGAATTTCGTCAAAGTAACGCGGAAAAAACATGAATTTAGTCAAAGCACCAAAAAGATGTGCAAACTAAACTTATAGGTAGAAAATTCATAAAATGGGATTTAATTTCTTTTTTATGAGATTCTTAAAAATACAGCATGATTTCAGTGTACTTTGATAATATTTATATTCATTAGGTGGACCAGTAAAAATCACCCCCCCCTCATTCTTACTGCATTGAAATGTCTCCCGCCTTCAGAACATTTAAGATTTGATGCTTATTTGTGATTTAGATATAAATTTCCCTTCCAAGGAAAATGTCCGATTCCAACACAGATCTATGCTGACAAATAATTCAATGGGAAGTATAATAATGAAAGCACCCATTCATTCAACGAAAAGTATACCTTTACTTAACATAAGTGTTCTTTTTTTCAGCAAAAATATCCTTTTCAATAAACCCGCCTTGCCTCTTTTTAAAAGAATGCGAACATTAGTGATACTTGTTAGTGGAACTTGGTATCTTCTACTCTCAAATAAACATTATTTTACAATTAAAATTGTATGTTGCATTTTTACTTTTAAAAAAGAAAAGAAAATTTCTCGTAATATTTTTTAAAAATATCTTATTTGAGTGCAAATAATGCTGGTTTTAATTCATTATTTAATTATTGTTAAAACAATAATTAATGCATTTCATTTATCTTAATAAACAACTTTCATTTATTCCTTTAAAATATAAATTATTATTGATGGGGACCCGCTTTTGTAAAAAAGGGACCCAGATTTTTGGAAATCCTGGGTCCCGGGGACCCAGGTTTTTTCAAGTACAGCGGCATCACTGCTTAAAGTTAAAATTTAAAGGCGTTTTTACACGACATACGTTGTGTTTTCACCCTCCCCAAGTGTTTATTTACAATGGAAGTACAGCGAGGAAGTACGCTTTAAAAAAAAAAAAAAAATTTGTTGTAAATTTTCAAGATTTAAAAGTTACGTTAGCTATTTTTTACTTGCTATACAAAAGTGTCTAACTGCTATTCAAAACTGACTTTGTATAGCAGTTACTGCTATGCAACTTTCTTTTTCTAAATCGACCCCTGCTCTATTAAAACAGTATTATGAATAACATATGCATTAATTTATGCATGAATATGCACTATTTTAAATAGCAACTAGCTTTTCAAAATTTCAAGTCAACTTTTATTTGGAGAATTTTTTTTTTTTTTTTTAATTGTTCTCTTTATTTTATGCACTTACATGTACTAAAATTTCCTCAAATGTTATATCCTTCCTAATTTCTCTTTCAGCATTGTTTATTCTATGATTTTATCTGTCCATATGGACATATCTGGAATAAGTTACATAACAGCTTAGTAGCAGAAAAACTTTTTACATATATCATTTTTATAAGTATTTTTTATATATAGATTGCTTATTATTGCTCAAGTATTATATAAGATCATTTCAGTTATTAAACACATATAAGCTATTTAGTTTTAATCAATTTTAAAAGTAAATATCAGTATATGTAAGAATTTTTTATTTTAATGTGTGACATTTTCTTATTTTTTCATAATATAATCTTCAAAATGTGTGCTTTGTGTAGAGCCATGATAAAGAATTCCAAACCAATACTAATGTAATGTGTAATACTAAGTCTAATTTAATGTATTCTTCTGAATATTCATAATTTTTTTCCAGACATACATAATGCTTTCACAGTTGCATCCTGGCAGTTATAAGGTCATATTTATTTGACAAAATTTAATAGAAGTTTATATTTTTTTCATAGAAAATATTTATAAGTGTATTAAAAATAAATTAATCCAAATTTTATATGAATTATCTATAAACCACCTTTTTGAAAAATAAAAGCCGGCTTTTTTTAAGTGGCTAAAACCAAAAAAAGCCGGCCGCCTTTTTTTGGCCTGGCTAAAAGCCGGCAACCCTGCCACTGGACTCATTCGACTCAAAAATTTTGCTCTCATACAAATATTGGCAAGTTGCAAAAATATACTTAGATTCATACAATTCATAAATTTTGATGTATCTTGGACCATCTACTACCCAATAGCGTGTCTGTGTACAAGGTGGTACTACTATTTCTGAATAGTAATCTTCTCCCTATAGCTGGCTCGTCATTCCTCTTGCCGAAATATTTTCTTTGAAAACTATTGTTACAATTATTCAGGACTATTCAAATCCTGTTTTTATTATACAAATTAAGTTTATTTTTAGCTTATTAATTTTGATCACATTTGAAATCATATCAAATAAGTTAATAATTGGAGTCTTGAAAGATTAAAAAAGTAAAAGAAACAGCACATTTAAAAAATGGCACAATGAATTCTTAAAATAACATAGTTTATTCAGAAAAGAAATGGCGCACTCAGAAAAAGACATTTGAAAAATGCCTTATTGGGGCTGATACATAAAAGTATTTTCGTACCACAATAACATCCGAATTTGGAATCTTTGCCCTGAGTATTTGAAGCGCATTGTTTAACCCTTTCCGGCGCGGGGTAATTCTGTTTGTAAAATGATGAATTAGCACAGGAATTTATAATTGAATGTATTAGAAAATAAAAATTTGCTACTTTTCCTGTAATTTATAAAAGGAAAATTTTAATTAAATGTTATTGGTGCCAGTGCCAGTACTCTTCAAATTAGGTGTCCTTTTTTCTGGACATCGCCCGCTAAAGGGTTAAGGGGAGGAAGACATGACTGGGAAGACAATGTTCGAGCCTGTTTTCATTCACGACACTCGGGCCTGGTCTTCACTCTTTTCGGGTCGGGCTTGATCTTCACTCTCTTTGGGCCGGGCCTAGTCACTACTCTTTCCAGACAGCGCTGGGCTCGGGCCTTACTTTTTTCTGAAGGATCGGCCCGGGCCTAACCTATTTTTTCCAAAAAACGTACGTATTTATAAATCGCCATTACTCAACAATTAAACTTTATTCTTCTTAAAGAATAGTAGATTTCTAGGCAATAAATTAAAATACAGTAAAACCTGTGAAAAACGAACCTGCCTATGATGGAATCCTTTTTTAAATGGAAAAATGTATTGATCCATGCAAAATGAGTATAATACATTTACACCTGCTAATAAGAGAACTTGTCTATAACACATTTATATTTTTTCCCTATACAATTCCGCCTTAGAAGATTTTATTCTATAGCATTTTTCAAATTTTTAACTCTTCAATACATGGAATACGGATTAACGATATTAATGATCACTGAAACATTTATATACAAATAGATACATTAAATAAATAAATAAATATATATATATATATATATATATATATATATATATATATATATATATATATATATCGTAGCCTAAGGCGCTTCTTTAAAAACAAAGATTATAATAAAATAAGTATTTTTGATCAGAACTCTTGTTAATCAATTTTTAACCACATCGAGGTAAAAATCTATGCTCTAGAAATTCAGTCTGGTCGGTCTCGTACCGAGATCTGTCGGCCTAATCGTTCGGAGTTTTTCTTTGAACTTTGGATTTCCTTGCGTAAATACTGGTTAAGTTCCCTTAAAAAGACCCCCACGGAGGGCATGCCCCCTCAGGCCCATATCCCTCGTGTAGATAATTGGCCATCAGAAACAACACCAACACCTCAGGCCGAAGTTTTAACTATTTTCCGTGCCGGGTCGGTTCTCGTACCGAACTTTTAGCTTTTATACCAAAAAGGGCCAAAATTTTTTTGTATGGGCATGGCCGAACTTTTAACTTTTATACTGGCCATTCCTTTTTTTTTTTTTTGTACGGGCCAAATTTTTTTTCTATGGATTGAGCCCGCCCCGGACCTGAAATTTTGGCTCGTGCGGACATCTACTCCGGTGTCACCAAGTGTATGTTAATAAATGCATAAATTAAAAATAAAGATAAGTTGCTAATTAATTATGATAAAACTGCTGACATATCAACATAATGCAAAATTTAATGCGTTAATTGTGTCACTTTTGCTCTACGTTGTTTATCAAAATAAGGCAAGTCTTCTTCCTTATATGTGGGAGGAAAATTCACACAGGTTACAACAGGAACTACTACTGTTTAACTCGTTAAAATGTTTAATTGAAACTTTTAAACTTCTAGATTACATGATACTAAACTACTAACATTTATCTGACATACAAAAAACAGCACGACATTTAACGTTTAATTGAATGATATCTCTAGCACGGGTCTACAGTGATCCCGTCTAAAAAAAAGTAAAAGCGGGCAGCGCCCAATTTAAAATCAGCTAGGAGAGAGCACTGCTCTCCTCCAAACTCCAGCGTTCGGCCTTCCGTTTTCGTTAGCTCATCAACTTCTCGTGAGAAATGGACTTCGCCTTCTTCCGACATCTGGTCTGGGCTATTGTTCGCCACTACATTCGTCCATCCTGACCATTCTGTGTCCTCACAGATCATCCACCATATAGACTGGACTGGTACCGTCCGACTTTCCTGGAACCTGAAAAATACTAGAAAAACACACACAAAAACAAACAACATGACAAATATGCAATATCAAACTACGTATACAGACGAACACAGTCTTTCCATAAAAAAAAAAGAAAAAACACAGTTTCAGTTCTTTTTTGCTAAATATAGTCCAAAAAAAATCCAGGTGAGTTCATCACGTGGATACAGTCCTATGAACAGTTTTTAAACAGAGAGTTTTTTTTTTTTTTTCTTGTATAAAACAGTCAAAAAAAAATATGTTCAGATACAGTCACTTTTGATAAACACAGTAAAAAAAAAAAAGGACGAGACGATGCAAAAAAAACACATAAAAATATCAGTTTGGATTAGCACTGTATTTTTTAGGTTGAAGAAGCCCACGGCTTCATGTGATCGGCTGCAGTAGAGGTTACTCTTAGACCCTCTTGAAAGCCCACTTTTTCGACATCGTATCGATCATTGCGCTTCACTTTGATCACTTTGTATGGACCAAGGAATTTCGGTCGTAGCTTCATACCGACCCCAAATTGGGTTCGTTGGATTGCAACTAAATCACCAATTCTATAACATTTCGCTTTTTTGCGTTTACGGTTGAAAGTTTTGCGATTTTCCTCCTGAATTTTTAATATATGTTGTTTCGCGATATTTCTGCTATTCTATCTTTCTTTGACAAATGCGTTTTCATGTTCCTCATCAAGAATTTGTTTTATTCTTAAATCTTCCCTATTTCTAATTTTTACTCCCGTTAAAAGCTCAAAGGGTGTGTATTGAGTGCTTCGGGAAATCGTACTATTCATTATTCATTGAACAGCCGGTACGTATTTGTACCACTTTGACGGATCGTCGATACTTAATTTAGCAAGGATTGATACGAGTGTTTCCTGTTGTCGTTCTACCTGTCCGTTTCCTCTGGGTATTCCCGTTGTAATTAGAACATGCTCAATATTTTCGTCTTCGAGATACTTTTTAAACTCACTAGAAGTGAAGGCGGCACCTCGGTCGCTGATTATTCGCTCTGGGTTCCCGAATGTAGCTTGTTGAATTTTTAATTTAGAAATTGCTTCCTTTGCAGATGTAGTCTTGACTGGATAGAACCACACGAATTTGGTAAAAGTGTCCACTACAGAGAATATAAAATTGTAGTTCTTGTTGGTCGAGGGCATTAGGCCTAAGTGGTCGACATGATAAGTTTGGAGAGGGGAATCATGTTTAGGAATGGGATTTAGCAATCCTTCACCTTTCCCTCGCTTTCGGTTGTACAGGATGCATTCTACACAATTTCCTATAACACTTTCGATTTGTTTTCGAAGATTAGGGATATGATAATCCTGCTTTATTATCGCTTCGGTCTTCGCTACAGCGTAATGTCCTTTATTATGAATTTCGCGAATAATTTCTTTCTGCATAATTTCCGGTACCATAATTAGTTCTCTACCCTCTTCATATTTGTACACCATATTTTTCCTAACAAAATAATCTTTACTTTCATTTTTCTCAACTAGTGTTTTGATAGTTTTAATGTAATCGTCTTCGTTTTGTGCTTTGGTTAATTTTGTTGTAATTTCATCATGCGAACGTGTTGTGACTAATACGGTGTTACGACTCAACGCATCAACGTGTTTCATTTGACTTCCGGGCCTGTGGACAATTTGATAATCGAATTCTTGTAGGAATAATGCCCACCTTGCTACTTTTGGCGTAAGATCTTTCTTCTCTAATGTTTTTTGAAAAGTGGAACAGTCAATTACTATTTTAAATTTATTCCCTAACAGGTATGTCCGGAATTTCTTTAATGCTTCAATAACAGCCAGCGCTTCAATCTCGTAACTACTATATTTGGCTTGGGCGGGTGTTGTTTTCTTACTCATGAAATGAACGGGGTGTAAGTTTCCATAATCGTCTTTTTGTAACAAGACTGCTCCAAAACCTAAGCTGCTAGCATCCGTGTGTAACTCTGTCTCTGCCCCTTGTCTAAATATGTGCAACACCGGTTTATCCGATAATTTATTTTTCAATGTTTGGAAAGCTTCCTTTTGACTCGCTCCAAAATTAAATTCGTTCTCCGTTTTCAGGAGATCACTTAAGGGTTTAGCGATTCTAGCATAATTCGCTATATATTTTCTAAAATATCCAGTTAACCCTAGGAAACTCTGGAGTTGTTTCTTATTTTGTGGCTCAGGAAATTTCTCAACGGCTAATGTTTGTGTCTCTGAAGGGCGAATTGTTCCGTTTTCCACTATGTATCCTAAAAATTTGATCCTTCTTTTCAAAAACTGGCATTTAGAAAAATTGAATTCGAGACCATACTCTGATGCTACCTGAAACACGCGTTTGAGTTTAGAAAGCGCCTCTTCTTCAGTCTTCGCAGGGACGATTATATCGTCTAAGTACACGGAAATCGTTTTATCTCTTATTAACTCTCTGAGGCATGCATATATGTAGCGTTTGAAAAACTGCGAGGCGGAGCTTAAACCAAAAGGCATTACATTATACTCGAACTGGGAATTATTTGTAACAAACGAATAAATTGTTTACTGTCCTCATCGACTTCTACGTGGAAAAAACCATTCTTTAAGTCCAATGTGCTAAAAACTTTATTTTGCCCGATCTCGTCTAAAATATCATCTATTACCGGAAGGGGGTAATTATCCCTAATTATCTTTCGGTTAAGCTTTCTGTAATCAACGCATAATCTGTAATCGCCATTTTTCTTTTTGGTTAAAACAATAGGCGCGGCGTAACTCGAACAACTTTTTCGTATAATGCCTTTATCAAGCCATTCCTGGACTTGTTTATCAACAAATGCTAATCGCCTAGGTCGGTGCGTAATCGGTATTTCATCGCTCAATATTATTTTAACTTTCAAGTTAGCACTTTTTATTTTCTCAGGCTTGTAATTCTCAACCAAGTTAATTAATTCCTTTTTTAAACCGCAGTCAATTATGTGAGTAAGATCAATTTCGTTTATATTAACCGAATTTACCATTTCTGCTAAGTAAACAGATTCATACTTAGGAGTGTCAGTTAAGCATTCTTCAATCATGGGAGTGTCTATGGAATTTGACCGCAAGCCTGGGATGGTCATGGGAATGTTTACAACATCTGAAGGAGTGTCTAACTTCGGAATTTTTAAGGAAACCGCAGTTATCATATTAACAGTATAATTTTTCTCCTTATTTCGCTTACTCATAACTTTAAGGCCATTACCAGATATTTCAAAATTTAATTTACTTAAACAATTATTTCCGAGGATCCTATCATATTGTAAATCATTTAAAACGTAAATATCACAATAGATACTAATATTATCAATTGAAATGTCGGTATTGAAAAAACCCTTCGGACTCACTCCTTTTCCGCTAATTCCTGTCAGTTTCACATCGTTTTCATTTAATTTAGGGCATCCTAAACTCTTATAGATGTTATCATTAACCATTGTTACGTCAGATCCGGAATCTACGACACAGCTGACCTTTTTCCCCATAATTTCAATAATTTTGAGGATTTTATCCGATGGGCAGGAATTGTTTTTCATAATATTCACTGATTTATTATTATGGAAGTTACTTTGCTCAGCCCTGTGTTCGGTTTCTTTGCCTCTAAAATAAGTTGGCCCTTCTTTTCTTCTGGGACATTGATTTGATTTATAGGAGGCGTATTCATTACAATAAAAGCATCTAATTTTGAAAGGGTTAGCGTTATTCCTCGTGTTAAGATAATTTTTTTCATATTTGTTACTCTGCGGAATGTTATTTCTGTTAAAACTTTTGTTTTCAACATTTTAAGTAAAACGCTTTTTAGCATCGTTATTCGGACTTCTCGGTTCGGAGTTTTTCCTGATAATATTGCGAGCCGCCTCATAGTCATCAAGCTTACTTATAAAATCTGAGACTTTCGTAAACTTAGGCAAGTCATCAATAAAATGCTCCCTTATCTCAAACGGTAATCTCTTCCTTATTTGGTCAATGACCAAAATGTTTTTTAAATCATCAAAAGACGAAATGTTAAGACCCGTAAGCCACTGTTCCAAAAAATTAGTAATTTCAAATGAAAAATCTCGCCATGAGGCCGAATTTTCCTTTCTATGGGAAAAAATTTTTTGTCTAAATTGTTCTGGACTCAGTTTGAATCTGTTCAGTAATAACTGTTTCACGTAATCGTAATCATTGGAGAGTTCCTCCTTTTCGCGACCTATTATGTTGACTATTTCCAACGGTAACAGACCTAACAAATAAGTTACCCAATTTTCCTTTTCTACGCCCAAACGCTTGATTTGGCTCTCAAACAATGTAAAGTAAATACTAATTTCTTCTTGGTGGTTGTACTTTGTAATTAATTTCAAAACATCGGGGCTTTTAATCCCGCTACTCAATGTTGGTATTTCGATTTTATTTTTCGCGGCTATTTCGAGTTCAAGTCTTTTGAGTTTGAATTCGCGTTTGCTCTCTTTTTCTAATAGTATTTTTTTTTTCGGCTTCTTCCCTTTCAGCAACAATTCCGGCTAGAAGATTTTTTATAACATCTTCATTATAATCGCTCGATTTAATGATCATGTCCGAGAGTTGTGGCTTAGTAGAGCTTTCTGGAGCTTCTAGCCCCAATTCCCGCACTACCCCTAAAAGGTCTACCTTCTTGGCACGTACTAAATGCGCCATTATTTTTATTTCCAGTTTAATATCAATTTTTTTATAGCAACACAAACATATAAAAAGGAACTCACTTACTTTTAAAGGGAAAATCCTTTCTTGAAAATATAAAACACAATAATAAAATAAAAAATGGTTTGTGCGAGCTTGTACCACCACCGGTACATTCGCTGTGTGTAAAATGAATATATTTTTTCACATGCGTAAGGGAAAAAAAGACGAATCAAAGCTCACGACAAAAAAAGCACAGTGAGCCAAAAATTAGCCAAAACAGCCCACAAAAAATAAATCACTAGGCTGCATAAATTGATTTGATCGCACTAAAACACACAAAAAACAACAGCCCACAAAAAATAAATCACTAGGCTGCTTAAAAATGATTTAGTCACAGAAAAGCTCACTAAAAAAAACACACCGTGAGCCAGTAACTATCACATTACTCGCAAGAAAAAAAAACACAGACTCACACAAAAAAAAAAACACTGTGAGTCGTTCACACACGCGATCCTTGGACCCGTGAAAATTAAAAAACTATGGGCATTCGTTGCACGCAGTGTTTTTGAAGCGGCGAACCAACCTTTTCTTTCTTCCTTTTCCGAAAAACCCGAAGTTCTTTTCCAGAATCTTTCGAAGCAACTCAGCAGCTTAAAACAAATCCTTCGGATCCGAGTAGAGATTCAGATTCCGTTCAGGTTGTAGGATGTCCAAATGTCCAGGGGATTGATTTCAAATTTCAAATCGTAAAAAAAAAACTTGTTGAGTCCGGTAATTCAGTTCATATCCAGGCCGGGCCCACAAAAATTTGTGGGAGGAAAATTCACACAGGTTACAACAGGAACTACTACTGTTTAACTCGTTAAAATGTTTAATTGAAACTTTTAAACTTCTAGATTACATGATACTAAACTACTAACATTTATCTGACATACAAAAAACAGCACGACATTTAACGTTTAATTGAATGATATCTCTAGCACGGGTCTACAGCGATCCCGTCTAAAAAAAGGTAAGAGCGGGCAGCGCCCAATTTAAAATCAGCTAGGAGAGAGCACTGCTCTCCTCCAACGCAGAAAACCATCTCCTCCAAACTCCAGCGTTCGGCCTTCCGTTTTCGTTAGCTCATCAACTTCTCGTGAGAAATGGACTTCGCCTTCTTCTGACATCTGGTCTGGGCTATTGTTCGCCACTACATATATAAACAACTTAACAGCTGTATTTCCTACTGCATATGTCAATTTTCGATTGCGTTCAAAAGTAATGTAAAATACTTAATTCGCTAACGTGGTTTCATGTTTGTATGATGATGCAGCTTTTCTGAAATAGGCGTGACAAGACTGACAGAGTTACGGCGAAGGTGATAAGAAGTGGAAAAGCTTTTGCTCATATTTCTCCTTTGAGTCGTTTGTTTTTTCTTTGTGCAAGCAGTGTTTGGGGGGGGGGGGGAGATCGGGGTTGAGTTCGCCTAACCCAGTTTCGTAAAAGGAAATCGTGAATATTGTTTCCTATATAAAACAAAACATTTTAATAAATAGACACCTAGATGCATTATACTTGATTAGAAAATTCTGAGTTCGGGTCTGAGTTGAAATCAAATGGAAATTTCTTATTCTGGGTTTTTAATTCAATTGTTAAAAGGCTAAAACTTTGCTTATAGAGTTGCAAAACAAAGATAATTAAAAGATTATAGTTTGTTTGGCATGTTTGCATAATTCTTCGAAATCATATACTAAGCTAATAACGCAAAGTACGCAAGACTCGCGCTTATAGAGACCCCCCAAGAAAACTGAAATACCTTTAAATAGAAAAGGACTTCTGAAAAATGTTTGCATCTGGGTTAGTAACTAGCAACTTCCGCTTATACCCCCCCCCCCCCTTTCCTTCTCGACGAGTTAAGTTTTTTTTTATTTTTATTTTAAATAAAAATACAGTGCCCCGATTTTTTTTTTTTTTTCACTGGGACCTCTTTAAAAAGAAGGCCAGGTCCTACCACACAGTTATTAGTACTTCAATGCTTGTGTGGACAGGGCAGGTTTTTTATTTTTTAATGCAGAGCCCCGAAATACAGGGTCATATGCTAGGTTTTTTATCTAGTAGGGAATTAAAATATCATCTTAATAACTTCTTTTTCGCCTGTTTGTTTTTGTTGGTTCATGCTTGTACGGTAGTACGACCGATGAATAATCTTAACCACAGAAATTGCATGGGAAGAGAAGTTCGGAGATAAGAAAAAAATACTTTTCTTTTCTTTCTTTTTTTATTGTAAGCATTCAGAATTAGATCTCAAGAGATAGCATCTCAGTGCAAGAAGAGGGGGAATAGCTACTGGACAATGCAATTGTAACTTCCCGTAGAGTATCTTATTTGTTCTCTGTTCTTGGCGAATCCCTATTGACCACCCAGGGCTACCATCCACAAGATAAAAGGCGAAAAAGTATACGTAATTTAGCTGGAAGCTATGATGAATTGGTGGGAAGAAACAGGATGCTTTTGAAGAAGTATTTCTCAAACTTCATGGAACGAGGGAAATTATAAACGATCGCTGAGAATGACTTTGGGCACATTTGAGTATTTTTGAAACATGAAGGGTGGAGTTAGCCGATTTCAAAAACGGCAGGGCGGGTTTTACCGATTTTAAAAAGGGCAGGGCGCTGCGCCCTTCAAAAATGGCCTAGCGGGAACACTACACTCAACCTATTTCTAGCTCTGTGCCGCAAGGCTCCCTCAGCGGTCCCACCCTCTTCAACATTTACGTAAACGATATTCCTAAAGAGCCTGATATCGACTTAGCAATTTTTGCCGACGATACTGCCATGCTTAAACAACATAAACACGCACAAACAGTGTTCTCTAGACTTCAAAATTATTTGGACATACTTTCGGTCTGGTTAAGAAAATGGAAAATTAAAGTGAACAGTGCCAAAAGTGCCGCCATATTCTTCACCAATCGACGTTTTACCCCAGATGCTAATCTTAATTTTAAATTGAATAATGAAAATATTCCCTGGAAGACTGATTATAAATACCTAGGCATTCACCTAGATTCCAAATTGTCATGGTGCAAGCACATCACAAAAACTCTGGGACGTGCTGACCGTGCCGTGGGCTCCCTTAAACCCCTTTTGGCTTGGAATAGCCCCCTGTCAATCAAATATAAATTGTTACTGTACAAATCAATGATTAGACCAATTGTTACTTATGATTCACCAGTGTTTGGTAGTGCTACAAAAACCCAACTTAGCAGAATTCAACTTTTTCATTCAACTTCCTCTTATTATAGATTAATGGTATATATAAAATTTGCTGCTTAAAAATATTAGCTGAATTTTTCTTTTTTTTCTAGATTAGTTTTTCTGCATCATGTCTTACAGTGCAAGACAATTCCTGTGAGATAACAGTTAAATCAATTGCATAAAATGTACAACAACACCCAAATCACTATGAAGGATCAAAAGAGTTTTGAAGTTATTGTGCAGGATTGTTCTGCAGAAAAGAAAGAAGTGGTTGATAAATTACTGCAGCGATCTGAAGCTCGTGTTGCTGAAATGGAAAGAAAGAAAGTTGAAAAAGATGTTAGAGCTTCAGTTTATGAACAGACTGATTATTTTAATGACACATTTCTTCAAAAGAAACAGGAAATCGAATCCAAGCTCCTTAATGCATCTAAAATAAATAAAAGTAATCTAGCAGAGTATTTTGATGAAATTGTTAGAGATTTTCAAGATTTGCAGAAATTCTTGGCCGATTCTACTTTATTCTTGTGTACATATGATATTAAAAAAGCGCAAGAAACTTTAAAAATTCTACAGGATGATATACAAGTTGTAGAAAATAATTTGATTCCAAAAAAGAAATTTGCTTTTAAAAATAAAAAGAAATTGCAAAATGGTGTTAAAAGTCTCTCAACTATGGAAAAAGTCATTCCAAATGCAACGAATGATTCAATATCTACAATAAAGTTATATAAATGTGGTTTGAAAGACTTATCAGATCAGAAATTAGTAAAAAATCGCCATGAAATAGAGAAACAAGATGTTGGTCTGCATAAATTAAAGAATTGTACTGTATATTTGTATGGAGCTCCTAGCACTGTATTTATTAGTGGTTTGACTGACTGCCAAATTTTTGCAGGTCCTGTTTCTACTTCTGTGTTTATTGAAAACTGTAGTCAGTGTACTTTTGTTTTTGCATGTCAGCAACTTAGAGTTCATAGTTGTTATGACTCTTCTTTTTACTTGCATGTTACGAGTCGAACCATCATTGAAGATTGTAAAGACTTGTGCTTTGCTCCATATAATTGGACTTATGATGGCCAAGATGAAGATTTTATCACAGCTGGTCTCGATAAAGAAAACAACAACTGGAATTTAATAGATGATTTTAATTGGCTTGTTATTGGTACTCCTTCACCTAATTGGACATTTTTAGAAGAAGAAAAGTATCGAACATGGAGCTGAGAGCTGATTTATTTTTGTCTTTAGAAACCTATTAAGTTAATGTGATATTTTTTAAATTTTTTACTTGAGGTCTTCAATTACAATTACTTGTTAACTTTGATAACATTATAAAAATACATATTGCTTGATCACATAGATTTTATAAAATTTGTTACTCAGAGCTGCACTATACCAAAATATATTGCTTTTTATATGTCTTAATGAATATTTTAAATCCTTATCTTAAAAACTAATGCTGAAATGAATATTAAGATTTAAAATGAAAATTGGTTGTAGAAACAGTATAAATTGACATGCATAAAAATATTTGTAGATGAGATCAAAAGCACCATAAGGCCTGCCAGTGAGCTATAAAAATGTGAATTTTATGCTATAAAAATAAATTATTTTTTTCCCTGTGAATTTTGATTGTTTTTTTGTTTTTTTCTCTTGTGTAAGAGTGTAATATGTAAGAGTTTTTCTTTTATAAGAAATGATGAAAAAAAGTATCAAGAATAAATATTCAGCTTTTTTCCAACTGATTTGTTTAATTTAGTGAAATGAGTCTGCCATAAATTATGCGGATAAAATAAAACAAATATTTTGGTACTACTTGATTATCCCGTTGACTAAAAAACTTTCGCCAATAATGGATGATTTAAAATGTCACATTCACTTGACATTAGACATCTTACATGTGTTTGTTACGTCACCAAGACTGTTTAATTCGACGTTTTATTTGTATTTTTATTGATGTTTTACCAATTTATTTTACTTTCATTATTTAAAATTACTGCAAATTTTGATTTTTTTTTCCGTTCAAGCCTATATCTAATGTTTACATACGTTTTATAGTGATATCTGTCTACGTTTTTTGACTAAACAAAGAGCGTTAGTTCCTTACAATTTTCCATTATTATTGATATTTATTTTGTCCCTTAATAAAGCCGATGATTATTACATTCCTTAAGTAGGTGGTGTCTACAAAATACTTTACCTAATTTTAATAGTACTGGCACCAAGAATATTTAATTAATTTTTTTCTTTTATAAAGTGCGGGAAACCAAGCAAATTTTTATTTTTTAATATGTTTAAAAATTCCGGTGTCCATCCATCATTTCATATTTTACAAACTAAATTACTCCGAGCTGGAAAGGGTTAAAATACTTACATTTTATCCACAATTGCAATATTTAAAAATATCTGTTTGTTTATGGTTTAATTTAATAATTCTGCATTTACACACGTAAACTACTAGGATTTCTCTGTCCGAAATCATCTAAATAAATCAAATTTTATATTTGGTATTTTGCTACGCCATACTTTAAAGTAACCCTATTCTTTAGTGATTTTTTTTAATTTAAATTCATTAATTTTCCTATCTTAAAATTTTAGAATGGCAACAGCAACATTATTCCATTTGTATAATTTGGCGAAATTAATCGACAGAATAATCAAGTACCAATATTTTATTAACAGTTTCTATTATTGTACTTAACTTAAATACATTTAATTTTCTTTTCTTATATTAATCATTTTTAATAGTCTATATGTTCTAAGACAGTAGTAAATTTAAGTTAAATGAAGAATAATAACTTTGGAAACATCCAGAAAAATAACAAATGTACAATTCAAATACAAGTGATTGATTCTGTTATACAGTAACTGTGTATTTTTTTTTTTCATTTTATTCTCAGTAATTTGATTGATGAAAACAACTAATTCTTCTAATTGGGAATTCTCATGTATTTTAATTATATTTTATTCATCATGCATGTAAACTCTGAAAGATATACCTTTATTCTTTATTTAAAATGATGTATCAACTGTTTTAGATTACTGAAAGTTATAAATTAATGATAATTTTTCTTTAGACAAACACCACTTCACCGAAGTGGAAATGTTAGCTTGTAAGCTAATAAAGACAGTATTCACAAATATTAAGAAAGTGTATGCAGGAATGAACTTGGGAAGACAATAGAAATGGTAATCTTAATTGTGTACGCATCGCAGGGCTTGCAAGAATCAATACCACTCTTTCTGAATAGTAATCTTTGTCTTATTTAATTACAAAAATTATATGATTAAATTAGGCCCCTGTTGAAAATAGTGATATTCAAAAGTAAGAATATTGGAAATGATATAGTTTAATGAAAAGTATATTTTGTTGAATACAAAATTAGAGAACAATTACAAACAATAAAAATAATTAAAAAAGGCAATTTAATTATACAAACTGTATAAAGTTAATGATGTAGCATTGTTGAAAATTTATATATTTTTTCATGCTGATTCCAATTGAAGCTATATAAATTCAATTTAGCCTAATTCACAGAAATCTATGATTCTGTGAATATATTTGTGTACTATATAAATTGAGCAGCAATTATTAAAAGAATGAAGTAGTTCTGAAGTTGGGTTTCATTCTGTATATCTTTATTCTTTAGATTTTTTCTGTCAGTCAGTTTGTAAATTCTTAATGTCCATACATATACTTGAATTACCACAAAATCGATATATGGTCCCTATTGAAGATGGAATTTGTAGCATTTACCATTCATTCACGAGGATACTCAAAAGATTTCAGGTGTGTTATAGTCTATTGACCAATAATAGTTCCAAGTACATTTTAATGATGTTACAGTGACAACATGACAGAAGTGACATGCACTTTGACTGCAGTAGTTTTTCTATAAGAAATGGCAGATGTATGTTAATACAATAGACTCCCTCAAATCCGAACAGCTTGGGACCAGAGATTGTGCATATTTTAGAATTTTGCAGATTTCTGGTCATTGCTTTGTTTTCATTTTTTAATTGAATGTAATAATGCAATCAAAATTATAATGAATGCTTGCAATATAGTAAAATATTAAAATAATTAAGTAAAGTAATATATGATAAAAAGTAAGAATTTTAAAAGTGAAGGTCAAGTAAATAATTAAGTATGCATAATAAAAATGAGATACATTATCCATGAATTATTCAATAAAACTTTCCTCATAAAGGTACCCTATTCACATCAAAATCATAAAGTAAGGAAGTTTTATTTCCGGTTTAACCAGTCTTAATAACCAAAAAAGCTTGATTAATATATAAAAAGATATTTAGTAAAAAGATTATGATTACCAGTGATATCAGCAATATCTTGATTTTTTTAGAAATAAATTTATATTTCCTTAATGAAAAACCACGATTTCAGTCATATTATCGATAATTACATGTTAAAATACATATGGAGTTTATAAAACTAAAATATTCTGTAATTTTGCCCTTGCATCTGAATTTAGTTTCATTGTTTACATCTACGATGATGTGCGGATTTTATGGTTGTAGATTTGAGGGATTCTACTGTAGTTCTTTTAAAGGTACACACAAAATAATCATATTACACTATTATCTAAAGGCAGAAATTTTTTTAAGTGCATCTTACGTTATTTATGCTATGCAACATAATGAATTTGGTACATTTTATTTCGGTGCATGATAATGTCTCTAATAAATCTTGTTCATAACATTTAATGTTCTTTACAGGGTTGCACAAAAGAATTATTTTCTATGATCCAAATTTGGTGACTATGATCCAAATCTGGTGATCTGCATTATACAATTTATAGCTTAATAAAATTGTAGTAAATTATGTAGTTTGTATAAAAAGTTATGTATCATAAACAATGATGCCCAAGAGAATCTGAACAGTATATTAAATGATATCTTAATGTGTACATTCAACTGTATTGTGTTTTTTAAATTGTTTATTCCAATATCCCTTTTCTAGTTTTCACTATATGAAAATGCAGTTTCTCAACAATAATATTTTAGTGTTGAAAAGTATTTCATCATCTATTCCTGTGGCATAGATTTTCTTGTGTACAGATGTAAACATTTGTAATACTGAAAAAGAATACTTACTTTAATTATTCTGACATTTTTACTAGTGTAATTATGAGCTAATGTTATAATTATATGCCTACTTATTAAAGCAATTTAATTAGCATGTCAAACCTTTCTTTTAATTAAAACTAATTATGAAAATAAAATTTAGTAATTTAAAAAGCCTTATCACTTAAATTTAATTACTAAATTTTATTTTCATAACTATCTTTAAGTATATTTTAAAAAATATACTCAGCTGCATAGGCAAAATCCCTTTATTTGGGAATAATTCTTGAAAGGTTAAATTTTAATCGATATTTTAATTATAAAATCAACATAAGTATGCTCAATGTGTCGTCCATCTGCAGCAATGTATGCATATGTACAGGCCCGTAGCTAGACCATACTTCCAGGTAGGGCAAAGTTTTTTCCAGGGGTGGCAGATTATTTCTTCATTTTTGTCTAGTCTCTTATTCGTAGTTTTTCGAAAATATGTACTGCGATTTTAGGGAATTTTTTTTCATTTAAAATATAAGATATATCTAAAGTCAGTATGACATTTTTAAAGTTTCTTCAGAGAGAGACATAAAAAAATACATTAAAATTAAATAAGATATTTGGCATAACCAGGGCCGTAGGAACCGCCCCCATTTGGGGGGGGGGGTGAGCAAAGTCAGGGGCCCAGTTGTAAGTTATTGTACCTTTGAGTCGAATAATGTTTTTTTAACTTTTATAATTATTTTTTAATGTATTTTTTAATAAAATTTTAATTTGTTTTATCCAAATTCATTTTTTTTTTTTTTATCAAAGATCTTGGTCAGATTTAGAAAGCAGGTATGAGCTTTCCTTCTATATCCACTATTCTTTATAAAGGTGCCCAGATGGAAGAGCATTTGAAGGCTCTAAATTATATTTAAAAAATACTAGGGGCGCTGCCCCCTACGAGTTACGCTCGCCAACCCCCGTTCAGACACCGCAGACTCTAAAAGCACGCTAATTTGATCGGCTTTAAAAAGATTTCGGAAGATTGAATTATAAGCTAAAAAACAATGGCGATTTTCCTATAAACGGGTTTCTATTCATTTCTCTTTGATTGGGGAATTTTAAAACCCAAATCAGCTGCTTTTAAAAGGTACAATGGCTGTTTCCGTCTTTGATTAAATAAAATCAGCTAAGCATTTCAAAATAAGCTAATATAAAATGGATAAAGTAAACAGAGTCTTTGTCCCTTGGTATTTTTTAGCAAAGCGAAAAGAAAGCTTTTTTTAAATAAGACACTATAACTGTATCGTTTTTAATCTGACGTAGTTTTCACCAAACTTTCCTTTCTCTTTTTAATATTCACGTGAAATTACTTTTGTTAGAAATGAAATATTATTTGCGCTATCCTAATAAAAATAGTTGAAAAGAGTAAAATATCAAATAAATGTCTCGAGCAATTTTTAAATTTAAACTGTTTTGCAATATTATTATTTTTTTCATTTACGTAATAAGTGTAATGTGACGCAATATCTCCTATTTAAGACTTCTAACGCATGTTAATAAATTTATTATTTTACATATTCTTTCTCTTTTAAAATTCACGAGTAAATATATTTTTTATGACGTAATTTTCAATGAGTTCCTGCTTTTTATATTTTCTGTTTTGAATAGTCACGTGTAAATAATTTTTTAATTTGAAGCAAACATTATTGTTTGCGCCGTTTATGCAGTTGGCAACAATTTAAATTAATACCATTTTCTAAAATATGTAAAAAATATCTCTCGAAATGCTGAAAATTTGAATTTAAAATAGAAATAAAACCTCAAAAAATGAGTCAAATTAAAAAAATAAATGCAATCTGCACACCGAGAAATTCTAACGCATAAAACGATCTAAAAATGATTAAATTCCCATGTGTAGTTTTTGCTCCTATAAAACTTTTTTAATAGAACAATTTTGTCCAACTTTAGCATTAAATATATCTTAAAATAATTCTTCGATTTCAAAACTGTCTGCATCAGCGTGTTTATCAAACATTTCTCTATAATACCACCGATTTCCATATTTTTGTATGCAATATTTTGCTTAATATTAGCGAAGAAAGACCTCCGGTCACAAAAAATCCAAAACTGGCGGCGGCGGCTTTTCGATTTAACATTAGTTACTTTTTTTTAGAATATAGAGAGATAATGGTATTTTAGTCTTTTGGGGGGCCCTCTATAAATGGGAGAAAAAGGTGAAACTAAAGGTTCAAAACTTCATTAATATTATTACTTCATCCAAAACAGATATGCACTTTCTTTCCACAGCCACCATTCTTTTTAAAGGTGCCCAGATGATAGAAATTTTGTAGGCTCTAAATTCTTTTTGAATTGTCTTTTTTAGGGCCTTCTATAAAAGTGAGGAAAAATTGGAACCCAAGATTCAAAACTTTTAGGCCAAATTTTTTATTAAAATGTTTAAAAAATGTGCTTTTAAATCTCATTGGGGGTCGCAATAAGTTTCAAAACTTCCTTAATACCATTACTTCCTTCAAAAGATTTGTGCTTTCTTTCTATAGTCACCGTTCTTTTTAAAGGTGATGAGAGAAATTTTGCAGGCTCTAAATTCTTTCTGAATTATGTTTTTGGGGATCCCTTTAAAAATGAAGAAAAGTTGGAACTCAAGATTCAAAACTTTTAGGTCCCATATTTTTTATTCAAATGTTTAAAAAATATGCTTTTTATCTCGTTGGGCATCCCAATAAGCTTCAAAACTTCCTTAATACTATTACTTCCTTCATTCAAAACAGATAATGTGCTTCCTTTCTGTGGCCACCATTTTTTTAAAGGTGCCCAGATGAAAGAAATTTTGCAGGCTCTAATTCTTTTTTTTTTTTTTTTTTTGGGGGGGGGGGGGGGTGGAAGCTATGAAAGTGAGGAAAAGTTGGAACCCAGGATTCAAAACTTGGAGCCGCCATTTTGTAATTCAAATGTTTATAAAATCTGCTTTTTAATCCCGTTGGGGATAAGGTTCAAAACTTCTTTAATACTATTACTTCCATCAACCGCTTCTTTCTATAGCCGCCATTCTTTTTAAAGGTGCCCAGATAAAAGGAATTTTGCAGGTTCTAAATACTTTTTAAAATGTCTTTTTTGGGGTCCCTATTAAAAGTGAGAAAAACTTGGAACCCAAGATTCAAAACTTTTAAGCCCCAGTATTTTTATTCAAATGTTAAAAAAAAAAAAAATGCACTTTTTAATCTCGTTGGGGGTCCCAATAAGCAGGCATCTGTGTGCTATGCATTTGCCACCTATCCCCTTATGCTCGACCTGTTTCTTTTTTAACGTTTCATTTCTCTTCTTTCGATAAATTACTAATGTTAATTATAGATAAATTATATTTTGTAATTATTTTATCTACTAGCGGAGCTTCGCTTGCTTTGCTGGTTGATTTTTCCAAAAGAGAACGTTTTTTTAGGAGGAGGGGGGGGTCTCTACTGCCTTCCGCAGCGTAAACCCGTTCGGGATATCCTAAATCTGATCTTGAATCAAGCAATTCTTGAATTATTGTAATTTTTCTTTCGATAAAGTTATAGTCCCCTGGTAAAAGTTAAATTTTCCAGCATCATCGTTCACGTTGCTACAAGAGCCAATTTGTTATTTTTCCACCTTCAGATTAATCATGACAGCAGCAAAATCTACTGAATAATTTTCGGTTTCAGAAAAACTTATCAAAAAGTCTCCGCAAAGTGCGAAAAAGAGGTATAAATCTCATAAAAAATTGAAAAAAAATTCAAAAATCAGCGGGAGCAAAATTTGACAATATCGAGTCAGAAGATTGAAAGTGGAATGTTAAAAAAATACGCTAAAAATCACATAAAATGTTCGTAAAAAATTCCGAATTGCAAAGGATAAATTTTCTATATTGAGCTAAAAGTCTTGGAACCTGATTCCTTTTAGGGATGTTTAAAAAAAAAAAAAAAAAGACACCGCGGAAGGCGAATAAAACGCCGAAGAGGGCGAAATTTACTATATTGGGATAAAAGATTTAAACCGGAATCCTTTCACATTCTCATAAAAATAAAATAAAATAAAATAAATAAATAAATCAGTGAATTGAATGTTTTTTCTATTCAAACACACACTCACACACACACACACACACACACAAAAAAAAAAAAAAAAAAAAGTAAATAAATAAAAATGCTTTGATTTGCCCATTTTTCGCAAAAATAAAGTCACCAATCTAACGTAAGAATTACCTAAAATCCTTCAATATAAAGATGCATTTTCGTCAAATCAAATCCAAATAGTGTTCCGTCAAGCGTCAACTGTGTTGCATTGTACTTTTCCCTATTAGGAACTGAACTTTTACGCAGGAATATTTTTTCCTTCATAATACGCAAAAGTTGCGAAACAAAGATCAAAATTTTTAGAAATTTTCCATTCAAAAGACGAAAATTTCTTAAAATATGAGAAAAAATCTCTTCTAATCACAGGGGTCTTAAAAACGGGAAAAGCGTTTAAAATCGCATAAGAAGTTCATGAAAAATTCAAAAATTGCAGCGGACAAACTTTTGTGACTTTCGGCTAAAAGATTGAAACCTGATTCTTTTTACTAATGTCAAAAAGTTCCATCGGGACGCGAAAAAAAGCTTAAAATCACATACAAGACTTCGTGAAATATTCAAAAATCTATTTTACTATATTCGGATAAAATGAGATAGATTGAAAATGGATTCATTTTATGAATGTGGGGGAAAAAGCACGAAACTCGAAAAAGCACCAAAAATAGCATAAAAAATGAAATTAAAAAATTTTATAAAAAGAAACAAACTAAAAACCTGTTTCGAGGTATATTATTTTAGGCATACAGGTATTCTTCCTGTCAAATCTTGTCCTGGACAGAAAAACGTCTAGTTAAACCCCCCCCCCCTCTCCCCCCCCCCCAAAAAAAAAAAAAAAAAAAAACTTTACAGAGAAACATCTATCTTTATTATTATCTAACTATTAAATCCAGAATTCGTTGCGCACAGAAAGGTACGGTCTATCCAAAGCTATTCTTTTTTTTTTTTTTTTTTTTTATTTTCAATTTCTATCCAGACAACTTGGGTGACAATTTTAAATTGGAGAAAACTGAAAAATATGAAAACGACATCCCAAAGATATATATACTTTTTAATTAGTAAATCTCTAAATATATATATATTTAATAAAAGGCATCGTTCAGAGCAGATAAAAGTTATTTTAAGTGAGTATTTTCTGATTAAAAAAATCTGTCTGGGCCATGCGGATGACATTGTCAAACTGATGAAAAAACAGAAAATAAGAAAAGACTTCCAGTTTTTTTTATTTTATCTATGTGCAATAATTATGGCTTTTTGTTGCGGTTTTTAACATTTGCAAAGGGAATTCAGTTTCAAACTCTTTTTTTTTTTTTTTTTTTGGCTAAATTTTGTTCGCTGCTAGTTTTGAATTTTTCGAGAATTTTTATGTGATTTTTATCTGTTTTTCTGGCAGTTTTTTTTTAACATTCATAAATAAAAAATCCGGTTTCAAGCTTTTAGCACAATATAGTAAATTTTGCTTCCTATGAACTTTGAAATTTCTTTATCAATTTTTAGCATTCTTTCGCATTCTGCGGCGATTTTTTGACATTTTTTTCCTAAATGGAAGAATTCTCAGTTAAATTTTGCTAGTGCTTTGATTAAATTCAAGTTGTAAGAATATGAAATCTGTTCCTGTAGCGGCATGAACGAAATGTTGAAAATTTTAATTTAATCTGGGTGGAAATAAAAATTTACAATAATTCAAGGTTTGTTTGATTCGAGATCTGAGTGGACTAGTCCCAATGAGTGTACTTTGCAGTACTAAGCAGTTCAACCCAACTCCAGATTCGTTTAACACGTTGAGTGCCACGGTGACTGACACACGAAAAATTTACAATGTTTTAAGTAATTTTTAAGAAAGTATAATTCTGTAATAAATAAAAGGTAAGTAAATTTTAAATACATTTTCAGTAATTACTTAAAACAATACATATATATATAGTTTTATATGATATTTTAGACCGTCAGTCATCGGTGAATGGCGCATTCTAAACGGAAAGTTCAGTGTCAGTCACCGGTGACGCGCTTAACGTGTTAATTTGAGTTTTGTTTTGGAAAAATCGACCAGCGAACTCCGCTGGTGTTCTTATAAAATGGAAACTCGGATAGAAAATTAAATATAAACATTTCTCCAAAACCTTAGAGGGGGTGCGAAAAAAATGTTTGTGGGAGGCCTCAAAAGACCTTCCTTCGGCCCTGGGCATAGCGTAAATAAAATGTTTTTCTTTTAATTAGGAATTGGAATCGAATACCATTTTTCACTTTTCAATAAATGCATTACACTTTGAGTTGTAATTGATTTCTATCTTATGATGGTCTGTATCAGTCTGTCGCTTTGCAAAAATTGGCTTATAATGGAAACTTTGACGACCACTTTGGAAGCTGATTTGACTTAAAAGTGCAAAATAGTTTCATTAAACAGTGTATTCAGTTTCTTCGTTTCTTAATAAAAGCATCTGTAACATTTTTGAATTTAAGAGTAAAAATGGCTTTATGAATGTGTCAGTAAGTAATAAATTTGGATTTGTAAAATCGTAAGTAACCTGACATATTGTATTGTTTAAATTTGAAATAATGATTGTTTTATTTTAAAAAGTGCCAATTTTTTAAAACTTCAGTGCAATGGGAGACAATTGAAGAGATGAAGGGACAGACCTTCCATTATCTCTTTTGTACTTTCACATAGGGGTGGGGACTGCCCTTTTGAGTTTATTGTAATCGTACCAAGTTTTCCTGAAACAAGCAACTAACTGTCATGTAGAGTATTGTAGGCTGGTTCACAGTAGTTTTAGAAGTCTTTGGTTTAAACCCCGCCTCCTAACGATAAATTTCGTATGGTGACAATTGTATAAAAAAAGCAAGCTTTAAAGATATGAGGTAATCTAGATTTGTTGTTGAAGCGGTATGGGATCATTTCTACAGAGCGAAAAAGCCAGGAATGTACAATGGAGCAATATCCCATAGGTCTGTTAAAGAGGGAGAGAAAAAAAAACTTTATAGAGGAAATTTTTGCTATTTTCGTTTCCAGTCTAGAAAGGACATTTAGAGGTAGAGGTCGAGGTCTGGCATGAAGGAAGAAAAATGAAAATTTGATGTTGTATTGCATACATTTTTAAAGGGAAATACTGAGTGAAAAAATGACCAGAATGACGAACTTCATTCTGGGTTGGACAAGAAGTGAGGGAAAAATGGAAATTTAATGTTTTTATTGGAATAATAATGTTTTTATTGGAATTTATAATGTTTTTCTTGCGCTAGGTCGGGCAAAACTTTTTCCAGGTCGGGCTTCGCCCGACCTGGCCCCTACCTGGCTACGGGACTGCATATGTATTGGTATTGCTGTTTGTGCTGGAAACCTGGAATATGCTTAACTTGATTTTTTTATTGAAACAAACATTATCTTGCTTACATGTAAACTCTCTCAAATCCGCACAGATTGGGACCAGAGGTTGTGCGGATTTTAGAATTTTGCAGATTTCTGGTCATTGCTTTGTTTACATTTTTTAAACAGTAATTTGAATGTAATAATGCAATCAAAATTATAATGATATATAGTAAAATGTAATATAGTAAAAATGCAATATAGTAAAGTATTAAAATTAGTAAAGTAATAAACTAAAATCATAAAAATTAAGATAATTTTAAAAATGATTAAATTATTAAAAGTAAAGGTCAAGTAAATAATAATGTATAATATTAAATATGCATAATATTAAATATGCATAATGAAGATGATATATTTTCCTTAAATTATTCAATGAAGCTTTCCCTATAAAGGTACCCTATTAATTCACATCAAAATCATAAAGTAAGGAAGTTTCATTTCAGGTTTAGCCAGTCTTAATAACCAAAAACGCTTGATTAATAATACCTAAATGTATTTGATAAAAAGCTTGCAATTACCAACGATATCATCAATATCTTGATTTTTTTTTTTTCAAAAATAAATTTATACTTCCTTCATGAAAAACTAAGTTCAGTCATATTATTGAGAATTACATATTAAAATACATGAATGATATAAAACTAAAAAAATCTGTAATTTTGCCCCTACAGCTGAACTGAAAGTTTCATTGTTTACATCTGCGGATTTGAGGGAGTCTACTGTATTAGTTTTACTAATGAATATATATCCCGCTCGCCTCTGCCTTATAATACCATAGTTCTACAAGTGATTAGTAATATATTTAGGCTGAAAATTTGCTATAAAAAATTCAACATTTTATGGTTTCTAATAAAGTTACTATCACATACGAGACAATTTCATAGTAACTTGAAGATTACTTTTGTATTTGATATTTTTTCATTATCTCTCATAGCTTTTGATATAGAGACTATAAAATTCACCATTAATCGCATTGTAGCCACTCTCATATTATTGTGCATAGTCACTTAAGATTCATAGACACTCATTCTATAATTATAGCTTGAACTGTTCAAGGATTATTTCAGAATAAGACTTTTCTTATGCACCTAAGTATATTTAAAAAGCCTTGCAAGTTATATTTCATTATTAAATTTTATTTTCATGATTATTTTTAATTCAAAGAAAGATTTGTTATGCTAATTAAATTGCTTTAATAATAAGTAGTATGATCATCATTATATGTATATAATAAAAGTGTATATCACATGACCATCTGAAACGAATACTTGGCTGATAAACCGCATCATGTTTCACTTCAAAAGCCAATCGGATATTTTTTCATGAAATTATTTTTTGGAAAAAACTGCATAAAATACACCTTTTTAGGAAGATTGTGGGGAAAAAATTATTTTTGAGAGATGTTATATCCAAATATGTATATATTTAGAGATATCTTCACTTGAAATTCGCCTTACTGTCCAATACCTCATTTCATCAAAATAAACACAACTGATTCATTTCTTTGTGATCCAAAAATTATTTATCATTCCTGAAAAACCATGGTGAATAATATAAAAAGCAGTCAAAAGGGTGAAACTTATCGGTTTTCCATTAAGAACATGTGTGATATCATTAGGGATGCACCGAATATTCGGTATTCAGCCATTTTACCAAATATTCGGTTTGGCCAAATATCAAACTATTCGGTACACCGAATATTCGGCTTGGCCGAATAGCAAACTATTTGGCCTGCCGAATACTTAAAAAAACTTTTAAAACATATTTTTAAAAATCTTATACCACTTATACGTTTAACAGTCAACTTATAAAGATATTCAGAATAATTAGAAACAGAATCATATATTTAAATAAAAGAGAATGTTTTTGCATTAATTTTCATAGGAATTAATTATGTACAAATGCAATTTCCTGAACATTGTCCAGTAAATAATCTGTTTCTTGCTAAGATTATAAGAACAACATTTACAATCTGAAAATGATCGCCCACTCCAGACACAGATCTAGGATGTATTTAAAAACTTCCTTGCTTAATAAAAGGGAGTAGAACAGTTATTCTTGCTGAGTTGCTACCCTATAAAATTTGAATAGATTGTATTATTTATTTACTTTTACTTTAGTCTCTTCCTGACAAACAAATAATATATGATCCTGTACAATTTTTCTTCCAATTTTTTCATAATTTCTCTTTGATTTTAAAAGGGTTGTTTTCGAATTTAAGAAAATTCTATTCCTTTGCTTTAATTCACAGAAGAAGCCATGAAATTTAAAATTTTATTAATTAAAAAAGTTTTATAACTATACTCTTCTTAAATAACTCAAAGGAGATTTTTTTCAGCATAAAGTTTACTTGAAAAAAGCTCTTGATTATCAAAATGAGAGTTTCTGTTTTAAATATTATGTAAAACTGTTTTAAAATTTAACATTTTAATGCCTTTAAACTTTGAAAAATAAAATTATTCGACAAGCCGAATATTCGGTATTCAGTCAAGCAGTTACTATTCGGCTAGCCGAATATTCGGTATTCGGTTCGCCTGTAGGCCGAATATTCGGCATTCGGCCAAAATCACTATTCGGTGCATCCCTAGATATCATTCACCTGAAAACTAATCAGAGTTCATCAGTCCCCAAACTGAGGAAATCCTGGCTAGTTAATTAATAATTACACTTTTTAAAATGTTGGAATAATTCAAATTATTCTTTTTCGGTATTGTAAATGTTTACATCCATGCACAACAAATTATGCAGCAGGAATAGATGATGAAATACTTTCCAGTACTAGAAGAATATTATTGAGAAACTTTATATTTTCATACGGTGAAAAGAGATATCTGAATAAACAATTTAGAAAAGGTTTAATACAGGTGAATGTACACATTCAGAAATTACTCCCCATATACTGTAATATACTCTTCAGATTCTTTTAAGCATTCTTATTTATGATTTATAACTTTTTATACTGAGTACTTAATGTACTAAAATTTTATTAAGCTTGAAATTGCATAAAATGATCATGCCTTGCAGCAAGTTCTCGGAGCACTTATGACCAGGTGGACCTGGTTACCCAGGGTGGTTTCACACAGATATGCACTATTGGCCAAGGAAGAGCACTACCCAGTGTGCGTTGCTCATCCTGCTCCCCAACACCATTGGATGCTTAAGCCGCGTCAGCAAAACAGATGTGCTAAAGGATTAATCCACTTCTTTCAGGGTTTACACCTCCAAATCCCATAGGAGCATTGGCATTCTGGGCACTCATAGGAACACCCCTTTGCCTTAGTTCACAGTTCCTTGAGATCTGTTTTTGTTTTATCATTGCTCACAGATGAAAACGCATGTCACCAATTTTTTATCATAGATGTAATTATTTTGTGTAGCTCTGTAATAAAGAACATTAAATGTTCTGTGTAAAAATTTTTTATAGAGATATTATCGTGCAACTCAATAACATATATCAAATTCATTATGTTGCATAGCATTGATAAAAAGCACTTTAAACCATTTCTGCCTATAGACAATTGTTTAGTATGACTCTTTTGTGTGCCTCTTTAAAAAAACAATTAAAAGTGCATATCATTTTTGTCCGTTTGGTGCACTGTAACATCGTTAAAATGTACTTGAAGCTAAAGATGCACCAAAAATGACATTGGCCTAATATTTGGCACACAGGTAAGCCAATTACTTTTTACAGGGTTCGCACAGACTCCTTAAACATGAAAACATTCCCAAGTAGTACTTAGAACTACTTAGATAAGCAAACCACTCCTTAGAAACTCCTTAAATTGTATTGCGACTTCGGACGCAAGCGATATTGCTGCCGAGGGGAAAAAAATCGTGATTGTAAAACGCACGGTAAATCCTTTATGCACGTCATTTATCTGAAGCACAGCATTGATTGGTTAGGATAACCTTATAGCAGGGCTCACACTAGGTCCGTTTTTCAATTATTAGGTCCTTAAAGTCCGTTTTTCAACACTGTTAACCAGTCTTTATTTTAAATTTTATCGATGTTTGGCATTTAGCCAAGAATCTCGTTAAAATCGCGTTTTTCGGTAATATGTCCCCAAAAATACCGTCAAATTTCGTCAATCGATCGCAGAAAAAATTCATAAATTTTGTCAAAGGATCGTGAAAAAACGCGAATTTCTCCAACAGATCGTGGAAAACTCGAATTTATTCAAAAGATCGCGAAAAAGACGCGAATTTCTTAAAAGACAGCGAATTTATTCAAAGGATCACGAAAAAACGCGAATTTCGTTAAAAGATCGAAAAAAAAAGCCGATTTCCTCAAAAGATCGCAAAAACGCGAATTTCCTCAAAAGATAGCGAAAAAAGGCGAATTTCCAAAAAATATCGCGAAAAACACTCGGTTTCCACCAAAAGATCGCGAAAAAAACGTCAATTTCGTCAAACGATAGAAATAAAACGCGAATTCCATTAAAAGATCGGGAAAAAAGGGCAAATTTCCCCCAGAAGATCTCGAAAAAATGCGAATTTCCTCAAAAGATCGCGAAACACACGCGAATTTCCTCGAAAGATCGTGAAAAATACGTGAATTTCCTCCAAAGATCTCTAAAAACACGTGAATATCCTCAAAGGATCGCGAAAAACACGCAAATTTCATCAAAGGACCGTGAAAAACACGCGGTTTCCATCAAAAGATCGCAAAAAACGTCAATTTCGTCAAACGATCGAAATAAAACGCGAATTCCATTAAAAGATCGCAAATTCCTCCCAGAAGATCGCGAAAAAACGCGAATTTCTCCCAAAAGATCACGAAAAAACGCGAATTTCTCCCTGAAGATTGCGGAAAAAACGCGAATTTCTCCCTGAAGATCGCGGAAAAAACGCGAATTTCTCCCTGAAGATCGCGGAAAAAACGCGAATTTCTCCCTGAAGATCGCGAAAAAAAATGTAAATTTCTCCCTGAAGATCGCGAAAAAAAATGTAAATTTCTCCCTGAAGATCGCGAAAAAAAATGTAAATTTCTCCCTGAAGATCGCGAAAAAAAAACGTTAATTTCTCCCAGAAGATCGCGAAAAAATGCGAATTTCTTTCAGGAGATCGTGAATTTCTCCCAGAAGATCGCGAATTTCTCCTAGAAGATCACGAAAAACACGCGAGTTTCTCCCAGATCACGAAAAACACACGAATTTCCTCGAAATATCGCAAAAAACACGCGAATTTCGTCAAAGGATCGCGAAAAACACACGGTATCCATCAACAGATTGCGAAAAAAACGTCAGTTTCGTCAAACTATCGAAATAAAACGCAAATTCCATTAAAAGATCGCGAAAAACACGCGAATTTCGTCTCACTTTCTCCTTCAAAGAAATTGATTACTGCCGTTCGAAAAGAATAAATTCAAAACTTGTTATATTTTTTCTTGTATGTTGCGTTTAGCATTCTTTTTTTTTTTTTTTTACCTTTTAAAATTTTCTTTAAGATGTATCATGTATGTGATATACATAAGTGTTTGGGGTTTGACTAATCTCTGTTTATGACCATTGATTCCTGCATAAAAAAGTTGATTGCCTATTTTGTGTTTAAACTTACGAAATCAGTAAGCAATATATTGTGAATACTGTGCAATTTCAGCACTAACAATTAGATTCTAATAGAGTAAAATTTGTTTTTGTCTCCAAATTGGGCATTAAAAATTGGAGTGTGCATACCACATAACAATGCAGCACATGAAAGGAACAACAACAAAAAAAAAAAAAAATGGCAAATCCTAGAAATTTTTTGGACTCCTTGGATTTTTTCTTGCCAACTCTGTATGAACCCTGTTTTTAATTTCTGAATTTAAAAATTAAATTTTAAAACCATTTTATATAATATTTAACACGTCTATATTGATAAACAATACCTTTTTACAAGTAAACTTTACACAAAAAATTATGCTTTGAGTTACGATTTAAGCAGGGTTTGAAAAAACTCAGCCCACTTGTCAAAAACCCAGGTTTTTTTTCGAGTTTTATTGAGTTCTGTTAGAGAACTCTTTAAACTTCTAATTTTCATATGCATAATACCTAAATTCTTCATTTATCAGTGAAACCTGAGTATAATTTTGCATTAAGTATGAATTAAATATACAAAAAGAAAAAAATCAAGTTAATATAAAAGGTAAATTTGTATCTCATGGGACTAGTTTGCTGCACTAACGCTATATTAAGCCAACTACAACTGGATTTCTTCATATAATTCTTACCTTAATCCTGCTGTTCTGTTCGCATTTAGTATGCAAATTTAAAGCACTATTTAAAGAAATATAAAAATAAGTATAAAGAAAACACTATGTTTACATAGAGATAACATATCACACTCATTAAACAATGATAAAAAATGTGCAGAAAATATTTTTTACCATCATTTTTTATAAGTAATTGAAAAGTGTTTCGTGTCATATAGACCTGAACAGAACAACAGGGTTAAGTTAAACAGTCTAAATTTACACAGTTTCTTTCATTCACTTCAATCAGAAATCTGTTGAAGACAGTCAGTTGTGAAATAATGTCAGTTGTGAAAACATAAAAAAATTTGAAAAAACCCACGATAGATTTTTTTTTAAAAAACTCGGGCGGGCCCACTTTTCGTGTTTTCACAACTGTCATTGCTTAATGTAAGGTATGAAAATGAAAAATGGAAAAACAAAATATGAAATTAAACATTTTGACAGCTATGTTTAACAAATCTACAAATATATATATGATAAATGATGTCAATTTAAGTATATTTCAAAAGAACCAGTTTTAAAGAAATTTCTAAGCAGAGATGAAATGACCAAAAACGAAATTAGCTGAAAAGAAAGAAGATTTTCATGCCTGCAATCTAAAATGCATCCAAATGCTTTAAATACAAGCCTAAAGATGGCACTACTGACTTCTAGAACAATTTGATTTAACATTTAATACTACCGCAACATATATGTATTTTTTCGGGCGGGCCCGCTTGGGCAAACCCTGGATTTAAGAGACTGTTTTAAATCTTTTTTAATTAATAAAATTTTAAATTTCATTGGTTCCTCTGTGAATTACTGAACAAATGAATAAAATTTTCTTATATTCTAAAACAAATATTTTAAAATCAAAAAGAAATTTTGAAGGAATTGGAAGAAAAATTTTGCAGTCATATACTATTTGTCTGGAAGAGACTAAAGTAAAAAATAAACAAATAATACAATCTATTCAAATGGTGGCAAGTCAGCAAGAATTAATAACGTTCCTGTTCCTTTTGAAGGAACCCTTTGCAAGAAAGTTTTAAATGCACCAAAGAGCAGTGTTTGGAGTAGGCAAATATATTAACCCCCTGACCGCCGAGCAAAAGGGCAGAATTGTAATAATGTTTTCCTTGTAATTTTTTAAAAAGTCTCAAATAAGATTATTTTTCAAACATGACATAAAAAAATTAATTACGTAACGGAGTATAAGCCGTGAGAGTATTAATCATAACAAAATATTTTAAAACTGCGTTATATTTGTAGAATTATATTAATTTAAAAAATGCTTCTGCTGCAGTGAAACCTACAGCTTAGTGAACGGATATATCAGTTCGCGGCAGTGAGAAGGTTAATAGTCATTTAAAATTCAAGAATTTGTATGTTGAAGATTTAAATTTTAAAAGTACTCCTATGTAGGAGGATAGTTTGTATCTGCATAAAAAAATCATTTAAAATTAAAATAAAGAAATTAATAAACTTAAAAATAAACTTCTGAGAAACACAGGAATAACTGTAAAGTTGGCACATTTACAGAATAATTAAAAGTACTATAATAAATATCTTAAAAACAGAAAAGGTAGAAACATGATAAGTACCATTTTTCATTTGTTTCAGAAATGCTGTTTGGAAAATATTATAATGGAAAACAATAACAGGAATAAAAGTAACAAATCATTAAAAAATAGATTGATAAAAACATAGTAATGATAAAGAATGAAGGCCGTTAGAAATAATAAAAGAGCATTAAAGAAAAGATTTGAATTTCACTTAAGATTTTATGAATCAGCCTGATTCTTTAATCATAGAATTGTGAGTCAGTCAATGAGAACATATGAATCAATTGAGGAAAATTATGAATTATTTTTAATAAATAAATAAAAACCTGCATATTTATTAAAAATTTGACGTGTTGCACACATATCAGTGGCTGTTATAATTAGAGACTTTTACTAGCAATTCTCATAAATCATTACTATTTTAATGAAAACTGAAATATTACTTTAGTCTTTTTTTCATTCACTTTTACGGTTTTAATGTATAAAAAATTAGTGACAGTTTTTTACAAAACAAATAGGTGTTGCTATCCAACGTACAATTTATACACAAGTTTAACATAAAACTCTATGTTTCGGTTTATTCTTTAAAACCTTCATCAGGAGAAAAATTTTCTAAAATATAAATCGACAACAAACTCTTTACATGCTACATTTTGAAATCAATTCAAAATTCAAAACATTCTAACGGAAACCTCTTACTCCCAAATAAAGAGTACAGTGGCGCCATCTTTTAATCAAAGATGCAAACGAAGAAAGACTAGCTGAAAAAATGGAATTTTCATTGACTTTTCAAAATTGAAAGCCATATTTCTGGTATGTGAAAGGAAACATTATCATTACACACTTCATGGTTTCTTAGACGAATTTCTAAAGATTCACGAATAATAGCATTGCGCGGAATAACTTGTTTGGAAATAACTTTAGCATGGTCAAAGTCTATAAATGAAATGAGTCCTTTATGGTAGCTTCTTGAGAGTGCTTATTTATTTTATGAAATCACATACAGCTATTGATGAAAATCGAAGATTATAATTTTGTACTTATTTCATGAAAGGATTTAATCATTTGTACATTAATTAAAAATGATTTAACCATTCTATTTAATAAAATATGACAAGGTTATTATGAAATCTGAGGTTATAATTCTACAAAATATTCATAAAAATTTGTATGAACTCCCCTAAAATTGTGATAGAATTCTAAACACCCTAAAAACGTTCAAAAGATTTTATTCTTATTCTCCAGGTTATAATATATACTAAGCTATCTTTTCAAGAGAAGGAAACTGTCCAAAGTTAAAATATGTGGCAGTTTCTTGTGTATTCATGCTGTAAGTCCTGCTCTTAGCTAATTTTAACTGTTAATATCATAACTGCAGTTTCAGGGATAATTTACCTAATTAATCAGAAATGTCATATTAAGCATACATTTTTTTTTTTTTTTTTTTTTTTTTTTATATAAAACATTAAGACAATAATTAAGAAGTTTTTTAACCAAAGTTGAAAATTTTTTACAAATATAAATTTTTTGGAACAAAAAGCATTTTTAAGTGATATTCAGCATTTTTTTTTTTTTTTTTTTTGCGATAAATCTATTTCACAATGCCATCAATTTTTTTAATTCATCTGAGCACAAAGTAATGATTTCAGCGGTTATCCAGGGTTTGTAGGTCCTTGAAAGAGCTTAAATTTTTCTAAAGTAATTTTTGCTCCTTAAAGGTACTTATTTTTATGCAAAATCCACAAAAATTCCTTAATTTTACTCTTATTTTATTTCTTAATCAGGGGTGAAATTTCTGTATTTTTTTATTGAATGGAACTTCCCTACTCCCCTAAAAAAAACCTGCGATTCTCCTTCTTTATCCTCACCCCAAATACTTTGCAGTAGCAATATATAGTTAAGAGGCTACTTCAGTCAAACAAAAGACCCGTTCGTTAATGCTAATCCTATGGCAGAAATTTATAAAGATATCTCGGTTGTATTGTAATATTTTTAAATGATTTATTTTGCATTGGATAACAGATCGATCGGTACAAAGGCCATTTTTTACTTTTTCAATTTTGTTTACAGATATTTTTAATGAGGACACTTTCATTTTTGGAACTGGTTTCGAAACTGAAAGCATTCTCATAAAAAAAATCTGCAATCGAAAAAGTAAAAAATGGTCTTTGTACAGATTGATCTCAGCTATCCAATGCAAAAAAAAAAAAAAAAAAAAAAAACATTTAAAAATATTGAAATACAACCCAGATATCTTTATAAATTTCTTCCATAGGATTAGTATTAGCGAACGGGTCTTTTCACTTGACTGAAGTAGCCTCTTAAGTAATCATCTTAATTCTCCCTTCCAAAATTTTGCATTTCAGCTCCCAACACATGCACAGTTCCTTTCTTTTTCTTCATATATACTTTGTAATCTTTAAGTTTTCCTTTTTTTTTCTACTGTATTTGTTATTTTGAAATAACTATAAGTCTCTCTGGGAGGTAGGGGTAGGTATATACTGCATCACTTCTGAATATTTTAAGGAACTCAGCTCAACTTCCATAACTATAGCATATATACTCTCTAGTATACCCTATCTCTGTAGCGTATATCTTCCAATTTTCTTTACTGTACCACTGAGAACTTTTTCCGCATAGCTCTGTAACTAAACAACACAGAATGATATGATAAATATTGAAAAAATCCCTGAAAATAATAAGCTAGAAAAAGCAAGGGGTCGTCGTGTAGCTTCATCGTGTAGCTTCTAAATTTCTACTGATACAGGTTGAAATTCTTCCACCCCAGCCATTTGAATGTACTTGTATTTACAAAAATGAAACCCTCCATTAAAAAATGTGTATTATAATTCATTAGTTGATTCAATATATAGGTCCTTAAATTTTTTTGGTTTTAGTCCTTAAAAGTCCTTGATTTTTATAAGAAATGTGTATGAACCTTGTTTTCACATACAGCTATTGAAGACACAAATAAAACTTTGGTTTTGAAAAGTAACATATTAGCATCATCTTTTTAACCCAATTCTGTTATGATAGGAATCAAAAGGATATCTTAAACATATAATGGGCTTATTGATCTTTATGCCTATGCAATATTGTTGATGTCTGAATTTTCCTTCATTTGATTTTTTGTGCCTACATAAGAAGAAAAATTGTAATTTTTAAAAGTTTCTAAGCTATTTTGAAGATGAAGGAAATAAATGGGAACTTCCAAACTAGAGCAGTGTTTTTTTCATATGTAAGATATCAGGTATCAATTTCGCAGATGTTCTTAAATTCCGTTGATTTTTATAACGTTTATAATTTTCTCAAAATTGACAATTTTTCAATTTTTACAACCAATTTAAGATTAACCATGGTGTTCTTTACCAAATTATTATTACTAAATAAATATGTAGATAATTTTCCAGACATATAAATATTTTTAATTTATGTTAAATAGTTTTCCAGATATGGAACTTCAAACTTGCAACTTTGAACAATTGCACACATGCCATTCTATGTCACAAGTTTTTATCTCCAAAACTGCCAAAATATTTAATTTTTTGTCAAGATATTTTGTATAACTACCGATGCAAATCATAATTTTTGATTGTTTTTCCCTCTTGCATCCCCTGGGAAGCAGCTACCTCAAGATAAAGTATAACCCAATGTTTAGGCAGAGATCACCATTATAATGCTGAAAGAAATTTTGAAATTGTTCAGTGTTTTGGAGTAGTTGAGAATTTAGAACATTTTCTGCTTATTTTACCTTTTTAACTTTTGAAAACTTGTTAGTACATACTTACTAGGGTGGAACTTAAGTATAGGGTAAAGAAAAAACTTTTTTGTTTTAATGTGTAATAGTGAAAACTTTTCCTTTCGGGATGTCTAAACTATTGACTGAAAAGGTTTTTTAAAATTGATTTGGTTTCCGGTTCCTCAAGGACGTCAAAGTTTTAAAATTTCAGTATAAAGTAACTTAAAATAAACAATGTATCTGTTAGCTCATATCTGCTTATATTAATTAAATACTACCCAGAAGTCACCACTTGAAAACACCCGCTCGCATTTTTTTTTTTTTTTTTCGACTTAGAACAAAATTGAAGATGAACTAATTAAAAACAGTAACAATTTGCTTTATACACTTATAAAAAAACTAACTATAGGATTCAGTATCAAGATCGAGTATAAAAAAATAAGATATTTTTAAAACAAGATTTTAAAAACAAAAAAGTTTTTTTTAATTGAAAAATTGAAACATGAATGTAAGTATAAAATGTCTTATTTCATATTTCCTAACATGTTGTATAGTTTAACCTCAACTGAACCAAAACTTGAGAAAAGATTCTTTTCTAATGAAGCTGTATATAACTGCTTATTTAAATTAGTTTATCTTTCGATGGTCGTTCTGAATTAATTTTGCCCCTCATAATTATTAGTTCAACATTTATAAATAAAAGCTTCACATCTAAAGCTTGAAAAATATAGTTGTTTTCTTTTTTGGCTAAAAAAATCACATCCAGAAGAGACAAAAGTTCTTTATCTACAGATTCACAGTCAATAACAGTTGAAAATTTATGTCATTTACACTGAAATATTACGACCGAAAATATAAAACATATCTTGCGCACATTCATATTTTGAAAATAAATATCAGCAGAAAATATGAAACATCTTGATATATCTATATAATAAAATACAGTGTAATGCATCCGGGACAAACCCATTAATCTTACCAATCTCCGATAAGATGGAGCCATGTTAGGCTTAATTTCGATTTGAGATGTGTATGAGAAAACTTATTTGCCTAAATACAAATCTTTTCTACCTGAAATCCCTTCTGTTCAACATAATTTTCTATAAAAGATTCAAAACTAACAAAATTTCAATGATTTGCGCAGCCATTTCAGAAATCGAGTTGAAAATAAACTCGGTACTCTGTGCATAAAACGTAAATAAGAAGCTGTGTAGAGAGTCATTCCTTTTGTGATTCATTGAAAAAAAATTAAACCATGGAGCTATGATGATTAAAGGAGACAACATAAATGACATCACTTGAAGCTGTCCTACCCCTGCTACTCATGTGACGTCAGCCAGGGGTAAACAGAAGAAAAATGTCATAGGCATGAAGAACTTTTTAACAATGCTTCCTTTTTGTTCTTTTGGAGGGGATACTTCCGCAAAGATCGTACATAGAAAAACACATGCTTGGGAAATGCCGCTGTCAGCCCCTTGATAGTCTTATACTTTTTTGGGGGTGGAGGGGGTAAACGATAAAAATACAATTTCAAATCTTAATTTTGTTATGGTGTATTAGCCAGAAAGCCTGGTTTACCCAGAAGTATTGTAAATGCTAATAGTTTGTTTATTAGAACATAAACAAGCCGAACTTTGCTCATCTAAACACTTCCATATTGTCAATTATTTTTATCAGTTTTTCAAATTTTAAGTGAAAAACACAATATTTACCCACCGTCCTAGGACGGGCATTTACACTAGTATTGAAAATAAATATCAAGTAATATAAAAACTCTTGATATTTTGAAAATAAATATTGGATATATATCCATTGATATATATCAACAAACCCTGGCTGTATATAAATGATTATCAAAATTACATTTTATCTTTCAATGGCTGTTCTGAATTAACTGTCTAATATAATTATTAGTTCTAAAGCATGGAAAAGATTTGTTTTCTTCTTTTCCTAAAAAAGTCACAGCCAGAGGCAAAAGTTCATTATCTACAGAATGACACAGACTTGCTTTGAATGTGGAAAATATCATTATCTCGCACGGTGATATTTTGAAAATAAATTTCAAATATACAAAATATCAAACATCTTGATATTTTGAAAATAAATATCAAGAACTTGAAAATATCAAAAATCTTGATATTTTAAAAATAAATATCAAGAACTTGAAAATATCAAAAATCTTGATATTTTAAAAATAAATATCGGATATATATCAAAATATATATCCATTGATATATTATGAAAAAAACCTCTCTCCCAATTAATATTTTTTATAAGTCGTCATTTCAATGTTCAAGTAGAGTAAAAAGTGTATTGTACAAAGCTTTTGTGTGTCTGAAGCTGCATGTAATGCAATGTTAATGACACTTGGGGCCAATTTAAAACAGAGTGAAATAAATGCCCTTCCATTGCTTCAATAGCGGTCATGAAGTTAAATATAAAATATCCAAAATACAGGTTGCCCCAGAAACCTTAAGTTTCAGTCATATCTCAAATATCTACTCTGCAGCTCCATATTAATTAATATAATTTCACAACTGAAGTTGCTAATTTAAAACTGACTAAGATATCTGCCATTATTTTTCAAATCATAATCACCAATGAGCCTCATTTTTTTTTTTTTTTTCAAAAGTTTACTAGTATAAAAATAATTTCTAGTCCTCAACAGAGATGAGATGGGCTCAGGCTTTATTTTTGTATTAGTTTTCGAGCTCAGGTTCAAAGTCAAAATTTTACTTATTCAAATTGAAAAAAAGAAAGAAAAAAAGCTTGAAAAACTATTTGGAAAAATGGAATGTAGTCTAAGATTTTTGAAGTATTTTAAAATCCTTTAAAAATCAGTTTGAAAGGGAATTAAATTGTTATTGATGGGATATAAGGAGAAATATTCTATCTGATTCTGAAGCCTTTGCCCAGTCAAGTACTAGTAACTAGGTGGGATATTCCTTGTCTATCCTCACTTTCTGTTTGAAGACCTTTTTCACAATTACTGAAAAACAGAACTAGTCTTTCTGCATACTTGTACAATGAAATTTTAAAAGACTAAGATTTGTGACTTTTGCAGATTTCTGTAAGTGGTTACAGATAATTTTGCTATTTTAAAGAGACTTTCAGGGGCACGAAAATCATAAAATCTTGTCATGAGAGTGAATTTAGGTTTAATACTTATTTTTATGCAAGAGATTTTTAAATCAGAAAATTAATCTTGAAACGATTTTAAAATGTTATGGACCTACTGTGTACTATCTGGCTTGGATTTCAAATGTTTGCTCCAAAAACAAAACCCAAACTCATCTCTAGTCCTCAACCAGATCATCTATCCGTAATTCAGGAATGAAAACAGTTATTTTATGAATTGGATTATTCACTGTGAATGGATCATTCACACTACATAAAAATGTCAATAATTAGTTTGTTAATCATAATGTTTATTATTACCAAACCACATTAAACTCTTGCTAAAGTAGGATTTAATATTGTAACAACTTGTGGTATAAAATTACTGCTTTGCAAAAACATAACATTCTTATATTGTATACAAAACACTTAATTATTCTGTTCTAATTTTTTTTTGACAGTTAAAAACTTTGTATATGATTTTTTTTTTTTTTTTTGGGGGGGGGGGGGTACATCTAAGTTTATACAGTATGGTAGCAAGTTCACAAAATGTTTCACTAGTATGCTATATCAACTGAATAACTATAAATTTTGAATCTTATTTTTCTGACAACATCTATAAGAATAGTCATTTTGCTGAGATAAATCATTCTTAAAACCATTATTAAACAATCTGGGATCAGATGGCATCTCATGCATTAACAGTAATTAAAAAATAAAATACAATAAAAGCATTCTTTTCTTCACATTGCAAGCACATTTATTTCACATTATATAAATGTATTTTTAAAATAATGTGCTCATAGATCCACATTTCAAATAATTCAGTAATGATAGCTCGGTATACATTTACAAAATGAAGTATTTACTTTTATAAACTGTGTAGTGTAGCATTTTATTCCTCTTGCAGCGTTTTAAAAGGTTTTAGGTTTTTGCATTTACAGTTATTGGGGTACGCATTTTTAAATTTAACTATTTTTTTGCATATTACTTGGGTGCATAAATTCTATAGATCATATACAGGTCTACACAAAAGATCGAGTACATTTCCGCTTATTGATGGAAATTGCTAAATAGAAATTTTGAACGGTGCTATGTGTTTAATTGGACTTTAAGCATACTATGTACTATATCAAAAATCTACAGATCATATACAGAGATGCACAAAAAAATTCAGATATTTTTTCAACTACTATTGCTATTGCAATACACATTTTCTAAATTTTTTTATTTAGACATCATTCCACTTAAAAAAAAAACTAAAGTTTTATTACAGTATTCTGAATGGGTTGGAAAGTGTTTCATAATCCATGCAGGACACATGATTTTTCATTATGAATTTGTTTTATCTGTCTGCCTTCCATGCTCTGACTTGCATAAGTATACTTGGATCGTCATGCGGTGGATAGATGTTAATGAGGTTAACTGTATGTTCGGCATTACAGGAACTCAAAAGAATTACATTACGGTCTATAGGAAAACATGGCTTATGGTGTATTTTGATGAAGTTACACTATTTCAACATATTTAAATTCTCTAATTGTTCTACATCACTAAGGTGCACTACAAGAGGCTTACCATGGAATATGATGTGCGCAGCATTCATTGTTCATTTACAGGGACATACAAAAGAATTTGGTTACAGTACTATTTAATAACAATAATTGCTGGAAGTGCATTTTAAGTTGTGATCTGCGTTTTTAAATTAAACTAATTTTTTGCTTGGTGTGTATAAATTCTACAAATGATGTACACAAGATAGCACTAATGATCTCGACATTTCCATTGTCTATTGACAGTAATGGCTGAAAGGGAATGACAACTGCACTACGTGTTTCCTAACAGAACTAAATTTTAGCATACTATGTAGGACATATACAAATCTATACATCATATACAGGGATGCACAAAAGAATTTGGATAGTTTTCTGATTATACATTGCAATTGTTAAAATGTTTTTAAACATATTATGTGTTTTCTGAATTCTTACTTAGATAGCATCTTTCACCTTATTGAACAGTGAAGTTTTATTACAGTATTATGAACATGTGTTTTATAATCTATGCTTCATGCATGATTTTTCATTCTTGTTTTCTTTTTTTGTTGTTTTGCTTGTGTGTGTGTGTGTGTGTGTGCATATCAAATAAACTGCAGAAAACAAAATTACTGAAACCCAATCTGGGTCATGAATTTATTGACAAACAGAAGAGAAGAAAAATTAAACTGATATACAAGAACAGACAATACAACAATTAAAAAAAAAAAATCTCTGTAAATTATATACAAAAGAACAAGGTAAAATTTCTATAAAGCAAAATAAAAATAACAACTGAAAGACAAAATACTGATTTAAAAATCAATTAATAAAATCTTGTAAACAAAACAATTGATTTCAATTTAAACATTTTATGCAAAACATAATTTTAAAAAATGTAGAAATTTTTTTAAATATTAGAAAATTGAGAATAATCTTGCACTTTGATACTGCATAGTTTATACAATGGAGAGAATATTAAATACTATTGCTTCAATGTTATACAATTACAACCGATTATTATTGTTTAAAGTTTTGGTCCACATTCCAGATGTTAATCCTGCTGATGTGATTGTAATTGCAAAACAACTGTATTTTAATCATATTCTTATGGTCAACCATTGATGCACTTTTTTTTTTCTGTCTGAGGAGACAGGTGTACAGAAAAAACTTGATGCAATGGAAGCAGCAGCAGTACATCAATTTTAAGTTATATATATATATCATGTCTGCAAAAACACAACCAAACATCTTTAACTTGATATGCAAGTTCTACGGTATATACAATTATGTAAAACAGTTTAATTTGCTGTGTTTTAATTCAATATGTAATTGTGAATACACAGCAGTCAATAAAAAATAATTCTTAAAAGGCCTCTTATATAAAATGGATTAACTCCATTTCTATAAAGAAACAATTATTGTACATGCTTATAATATTGCATAGAATGCTAAATACACTTTTTTGATATAAAGAAAAGATAATTTAATATTTTCAACATGATTTAGAAACATTTACTAAGTATATCAGATTAGGAAAAATAGAAATAACTCTGAGTTATCAATAAGAAAATAAGTAACACTTTCCAAAGTTCAAACTTATTTAAAGTAGATATTTTTTTAAGCATGAACCAAATATTTTAACTGAAATACTTAATAGTAGTATACAATTACAGATGATTATTTTCTGAGAATAATGGGGAAAGGTCTATCTTGAACATATTTTTTTTTCCCATTTTTACATACTGTACAATCTATCATACTGCATAACATAAAATTTTCAGTAAAAAAGTATAAATTTGTTATATTTAATTACAAATTCAAGGAGATTCTTTAGAATATACATTTACATTAATCGTATGTGTATAAAAAAAAAAAAAAACTTTAAATGAAATACAAAATGAATGAGTTAAAAAGCTATTTAAAAAATTACAAAATGGTAGAAAAGAATGATTTCAAATGAACAAGACAATCATTAAACTGAAAAAAAAAAAAGTATAATAAATAACAATTGGTGACAATGATTACAAAGCTACACATCATTAAAACCCAAAACATTTATACAATGCTGCCAATATGAATAATGAAATAAAATAATAATAAAATAGGAAACAAATTCAATTACAATAAAAGTATTAAAAGTATCGAACATAAATTACTTGTATCACAACTAATTGTCCGCATTTTTTACAAATATATATGATATGAACTTAAAATGCAAGTCAATGACATTTTGCTCATTCCTCTCAAATAGTCACAACTAAAGTGACTCAAACTACATAATTCTATTTCTAGAAATAGAAAACCTTGAAAATTATTTATTTTATTAAAATACTTTCACAGATAAAAGGTAGATATAAATTAGTTTCTTCGTCTTTTTAAAAGAAAAATTTTAACACAAAAGCATTTTTTAGACAAAATTGTTCAAATCTTTAGAGGGTAAAAAAGACTTATTTGGCACCATAATCTAGCCTAACAAAAAAAAAAAAAAAAAAAAATGAAAATAAATATAACAATATTGCCCACAGGGTTCATATGCTTGTAAAATAATAATAAAAAAAGAGAGAAAAAAGATGGTAACTTAAAGTATAAACATAATTATTAATAAATTGAAATTCTTCAAATGGTGTACATTGTTAACATCTATTTATAAAGAAAAAATAAAGCATAATTTCCAAATATGCATGTTAGACAGCTGAGTTATAAAATATGTGTACATGCTTAAAATATTTCTTCCATAAACAATAATGAAATATAAGTTTCTGGTAAAAAATAAGTACAGGGGAAAATGTTTGATGCTCCTTTCAGAAAATATAACTTACCTTTAAAAAATATATTAATCATAGTAAATAATGCCATAGTTATATATATATATATAAAATGATAATAAAGTTCAATATTTGCTGTACAAATTCAATCACTGATTACAAAAAAATATACACAAAACAACAGCTAGAGTAAATTTTTTTTTTAATTCAATTAATAAGAAAAACTATTATGAATCAGTGGGACAATGAAGAAGAAATATATATATAAAAATTTAGAAAACTATTTTCAAAATGTAAAATACAAAACATTCATTAACAACAAATTGCTCAGATTACAAATAAATTATTATAAAATTGTCAATAATTATACCAATCTTGAATAATTATATTTTGAAGCTTCCTCTCTCTCAGATAATAATAAAAATAAATCTTGACAATTTTGTTAACAACTGTGACAACCTTATTAAATTATCACATAACAGTTTAAGTGTAATTGTTAAATAATGTAATAATTATAATGTGTAATTATTAAATAATGTAATAATTATAATGTGTAATTATTAAATAATGTAATGATTAACCCTTAAATGCCTGATTTTTCAAAAATCCTTGTAATAATGTTTTCCGGCTTTCATTTTAAAAATAAATCATGGGAAAAATACTTAAAAAAATATTTTGTTTTAAGTTTACGGCTAAAACACAGTTTGTTACTAATCGGCAATACTGGTCTTTAATTGAAAAATAATTTTCCTTGACAAAATTCTATAATATTAAACACACTAGAATTTTAGGAATTATAATAAGAAATAAATTTTACTTGCTCACTGCAGAACAAAATAGGGTATTTCGCAAGCTTCTAAACAAAACAAAAAGAACAAGTAGCAACAAATCTATCTTTATTCTTAAACAGCACAAGTGTAGCCATCTACATGTTGAAAATCGATTTAATAATATTTTCAGAATGTATTTTACTGGCAACATTAGGCATTATAGCTTCAATATATTCTAATAGTATTTTAGAGCCTAAATTGGGTATGTTGACGAAAAGCAACACCCGGCATTTAAGGGTTAATTATTTTTACTTTATTGTGCAACTATTTATTTTTACATAAACAGAGATAGAAGTCTCACCTATTATGTATGCATTTCAACAACATAAAATAATTAATTTTTTTCAAGGAATTATGAAAATTTTAATTTCTTACTGCAATTAAAGAGCCCAATGACTGTTTATTTTCAGATAAATATATGAATTAGTTCCAAGCATTTCATGAACCCTGCATATAAGTACTTCCATAAAGATTTTCTTTGCAACCATATATATATATATATAAAAGAGGTATAAGAATGCACAAAATATAACTATGTTACATTTATGACCCATAGCAAAAATGCGGTGTTGTTGGATTATCATATATCATATACTAAAGTAAAAGAAATAGAAAAGGGAAAGTTTTTTTTTTTAATTGCTTCATAAAGTATAGCATAAATATAAAATATAAACTGGCAAAATAAATAAATAAAAAATTCAGTAAAAAAAATCTTTTAATATAGATATATATTTAAAAAAAAGATTACATCATTAAAATTTATTCATTGTATAAGGCATAAATTTTCAGCACAAAATTTTCATATTACTTCTAAGACAATGATAAATCAACATTGTAACAAATATCATTACATGTGAAATATTTAAATAATGATTTAGTTATTGCATGATAAAAATGCACCAGTTTTTAAGGCTTTTCTTTTTAGCTACCTGCTAAAATCTTTTAACAAAATGTACATATTATTAAAAATAATAAATGTTTATGAACTCAAATAGATGTATTTAGTAAAGAATTGATATACACTTATAACTGCCCATAACTGTGGGCAGGTATTCATCATCAAGCAAGTCTTTAAGTCATAAAAATCAAATTATATATTTATTATTATGTTAGGAACTCTTCATATTCAAGCTTTTCTTTACAGATATTACCTTACACTGGTACTTCCTTATTATAGCAGCCTCCCAAAGATGAATCAGCAAGCGACCTAGATTTGTCAGCAAGTTAGGTTGTAAAATATCACTGAACCTTTACAATCTGAAAGAAAGCTTATGTAGCACACTTCAGGTTCTAGAATTTCTATTTATTTTTTAAAACTTCTTGGATTATTGGTTTTAACAAATACCAACCATCCATGTTTAAAGAGAACCCCAAGTGTGGAATGCCAAGAACAAAACATAACTTTGCAGGCAATGTATAGTTTCAGAGAAGCGGGGGGTGGGGGGATCTCTTATTAACTGTGTGGCAAATTATTGTACAAAAATGCGACCGATACCAATCAATTAGTAATAACATTTACTAATTAATGCTATATTTAAATTTCATTAGATATTACGGAGATCATCTACATAATACCTAATTTTGATCTCATATTTGGATTTTTCAGTAAATTTTACCTATGAATACAAAATAGGAAATCAATCAGCCAAGTAGTTTAGGAATTGTATACGTTTAAAATTTGGTGCTCTTAATGTTAAATTCATTTTAATTCTTGCAAAACAGCTATCAATGGTACAAACATAGAAATCCAAAATTACAAGTCATCTCATGCTTTTGAGTTATTCTAAAAATAAATCCTCAATTGCAATCTGTTTTGCAAATATATAAAAAATGAATTTACCATTAGAAGTTTCAATCTTTAAATCTGCATAATTTCTAAACAACCTGAGCGAATTACTTCATATTTGGTATCCAAAGATAAATCTAAATATGATATCAAATTAAGGTGTTAGCATTGAAATTGTCAAATGTAGACAACCTCCTAAGAAAAATTTAAATATAGCATTAATAAGTAGACGTTATTACTAATCAATTGGCACCAATCATATTTTTATGTGATGATTTGTTGCAAAGATAATAGGATTTTTTCTTTTTTTCCCCCCGAGGACTGTAAAATAATTGTTACAAATGTTATAAAAAATGTTTTTGATGAATTAGTAAAAGCAATTTTGGAAATATAGCTTATAATGTAAAATGCAATAACAGATTATTAAAAAATATTTTACTGAAACATTGTAAAAAATTGTTATGAAACGTAATAAAAACATTCTTATAAATATATTTTTATTTCGTTATTGCAGATTAACGTTTATCAAGCTTGAAAACAACCCTGGCACAGAGGCGTCGCAATGCCCCCCCCCCCCCCCCCCCAATACATGTAAACTTGGGAAATTTGAGCTTAGAGATGGGAAATTATATATTTTTGAAACACTTTTCCCTTTTTTAAAATAAAAAGTAAAAAAAAATTATTGTTTTGCTGACTATCTTTCTGAGTTCTGTAATAGTAAAATACTTAAACTTTCAAAAGAAATACAAAAAGCAGCCAGACTCGATTTCTCATTATGTTTATCTGTGCTATGAAAATATCATACATCCAGACCTGAATTTCTCTATTGTTGTCTATCAACAGTATATCTAATACATTTCCTCCAAAACTTTGTTCCTTTCTCAAAAATCTAAAAATATGAGGCTATTTTCATATGAAGTATGATTATGACTCATACATAATTGGAGACAAAAACTTTCATTAAATGAACCAATAATTATAATTTTTATGTTTTTAGTTTCAGCATTTTTCTTTGGAAAGATTTTTTTTTTGCTTATAAGTATCATTATCATTAAACAGACATTGAACACATAATTTTAGTTTGAAAATAGAGCAATTTGTTTCATGTTGGGAAATTTTTGAATTATAAGTTGGGGAAATTTTGAACTCCCCCCCCCCTCCCCCCCACACGAAAATTTTTTTGTAGCTACGCCCCTGCCCTGGCAAAATTGTAACTGCAACCTAGGTGCAATCACAATTATAGGGGCTGCTATAATAAGGAGGAATAAATGTGTTAAAAAAGAAGAGCCCCAGAAACACAAAAGTTCTAAATATGATTCCATGCTTTAAAATTCAGCAGATGTTTAAGAAAACCTGATATCACAATAGAAATTAGTTTTAAAAAACTAAGATGCAACTATGATATGTTTTATATTTTGACTAAAATAGATGAGATTACTTGAACACTTTGTGGCATCAAATTGATGAACAATAATAAAAACAGTAACAATAAAAGGAAGAATTCTAGGATTAAATATACACATACTAGCATTGAAGACATGTCTGAATTCGGAAAGAAGATAGGAGAATTGGTGAAAAAACAAAGTGTAAGGAAAACTAATCAAAATTTATTTAAATATAAAAACTATTGCACAAAAAGAGATACTAACATAAAATATATTAAATTAAGAAAAAAATAACTTCTTAAAAACACCATAAAATTTTTAATAATGAATGTAAAATGTTTTAATAATAGTTTCACACACACGCACACACAAAAAGGTGTTTTTAAGAAGTTATATTTTTTTATCATTTCACACCAGTTTATTTAATTATTAATGTATATTAAATTATTTCTAATTCAATTCATTAGAGCTACTAAATTTTAAATAATGTAAGGAATACTAATAATATTGTTTAATATATTTTTTAAATTTACACACAAAAAAAAAAAATAAATAAAGTATAGAAATAATTGGAAATGCACCTAGAAACATTTTGGTGGCCTGAAGAGGGGAGGGAGAGTTGGCCAATATATCAAAATTCATGTCTTCTACTACAACATATTCTATTAATTTATTTTTTTGTGGTTTATTTTTTGCATAAATAAAAGAAATTGCAATATATTCATTTATTTTTATGCTTTCATAACAAGCTATTATAGTAATCTATATTCCTCCAACAATAATTCAGTCAATGGAAAATGATATAAATTTAGTTGTTAATTAAGGTATCTGAATATGTTCGGCACGCTTAAAAAAAACATGACATGGAAACAAATTAAAAACTTTTTTTTTTTAGTTTATGAATGGATTAACTATAAGTTTATACTTCCATTAAATTATTTAACTTTTAGAAAACAGGTAAACAATACAGAATTCTGAAGCAATTTTAGCAAAACTTCAAAAGCCCAAGATGCAAATCTAATTGTCCAATTCAAATAAATTTAGTATAAAAATAATCCTCACACACTTATCTAGGGAATGAATTAAAACTTTCAGGCTAAAATAAACATTTTAGAGCTAGTCACAGAATCAATGCTAAATATTTGACATATGTTACATCATCGTTTTTCATATAACAACTTGGAAAATATTCTTATTGTGAATATTCTTTCAGTTCATGCCCTAGGAAACATTATAAAGAAAAATGTAATAAGTTTTAAAAACATTCCATGACAATATTTTCAGTTACCATTTTTGAAAAAAAAAGCAAGATACTTGAAAAGAGTGATTTTGAAAACTAAAATGTATTTTTTAATTAATAATGCATAACAAGTAGTGCTAGATTTAAATTCTTCATAATATTTTAATTATTCTAAATATGAAGAAAAAAGTCAAAAAATTATATTTGCAAAAAATTTGGTATTTCTGTCTTGTTTGACAGCTTTAAAAGTTATTCAGGCTACTTTAATAATCTCTTCTGGTTTATGGAGCTTTAGAAATTCTTTAATATCTTGGCTTTTAATTGGCATAGATTCAAAATCAAAACTGTTTTGTAAAGCTAAATAAAGGTTTGATTCAATAAATTAAAAAATGGAGACATTTTTCTATGAAAATTGACCATTTCAATTAGGGTGTCAATGATTATCAAATGATTTAAATCATGATTTCAATCAACTGATTTTTTTTTTTTTCTAATCATTGATTAAAATCATAAATCTTCTAAATGTTTAAAATTACGTAAAAAATTATTAAAATCTAAGATTAACATAATTTCGAAAGTTTCTATACGTATTTTGCCTTATGAATAATAAAAAAAAAAGCTTTAAATATTTTTTTCTAAGCTTAGACTATTCCTTAGACTTGTAAAAAAAATTAAGTACAAAGTTTGTAAAAAGCAAGTTCTTAAGCAAGTTCTTATCTATTAAAAAAAGTATTTTTAAAAATGACATTTAATCTAATATAATTTGAAATGTCAATTTCCATTAACTAATCAAATTATTCATTCTTTTATATAAAATAAGCACAACAAAGATATTAAATTTCTGCGAGTAAATGAATAGATTGCTAGCATGTTATTTTCTCATTATACTTTTCCAATAATAAATTTATAGAAAATTGGAGCTAAAGAAGAATGAAAAAAAATGACATCTGCTCAAAAACTATTATAAAAGTATGTATAACAGATAAAGTTGTACCCTCAGGAAATTTTAGCTTCTCCTTCCCCTAACACACAAATTTTAAAGTATTTAAAATTCTTTATTTTCTATTATTGTTCTATTTGTTACCTTCCATAAAGAAATATTTTTTTTAAATGTTTGCCTTATTTGTTTATTGTCTTGCCCTTAATGTTCTTATTTCGAAGTATCAAAAAATAGTTTTTTTTTTGTTTTTTTTTAAGTTACTAAAATATAAGAAGTTTTATGCTAAAAGTTTTTGCTTAGAAAAAAAATTTTAAACAAATTATCAGTTATAAAATGTAAGTCATAAAAGACTGTATTGATTGAACCAATCTGAAATATTAAAGTTTATTTAAAAAAAAAAAAAAAAATGAAAGCTTTGATGAATTCAGCAAAATTGCTACTTAAACCACACAAATGAATTTCCTTCTGGGTTTCACTGGCATATTCTCACTTTTTATTAAAAAGCCCCAGATATTAGGAACATATGTAATAGTATATTTACATGTTCGACTCAGTTGATTTTTAGCAACTATAAATTGAAGTGATCTGTCTACTAATGAGCATTCACAGAAAATATGAATGAAACAAATAATAATAACAATGAAATAAAAAACTAAAAGGATGCAGAAATTATATTGTTCAGACCCACTAAATGAATAATTAGCAGAGAAGACATGCTTTTTCAAATTAATGTGAAACTGAAGTTGTTCCTTTAGTTTTAACAACAAACATTTCTCAATACAGTAATTTTTAATATAGTAAAAAGGGAATACATTACGTAAACAGCAATACAAATACCTGCAGGGCTTGAAAAAAAAAAAAAAAAAAAAAAAAAAAAAAAAAAAAAAAAAAATCTCAACTTCTGTCTATCTATTAGGATAGTCTATACTTTTCCTTCATGGAAGGTTACTTATCATTTACAGTCAATTCTGAAATAAATCTAGAATTTTTCTGTACTTTCAAATTTCTTTAAGTTATAAATAAATAAATAAATGTATAAACATGAATTCTAAACCATTGTTTAAATTTAACTAAGAAAGTATACTGCATACTTACAATAATATATTTTAGTTTTTCTCATGAAATTCTAGCAATGGAAATCTTTTAATTTACAGAATTTTTTCAATCAAATCTGATGATAATATTTAGTATTTTTGGAAACATTTTTAACAGTTATAAAGCCAATTGCCCAGTGACTTTTAGATATCAAGACATAAACGGGTAGTTTCTCAAGCCCTGAATGTTTACAAAAAAATCACAGGATATTGACATAGTTAAAAGAATAATTAAAATAATAATAATAATAATGATATCCAGATTATACGAAAGTAGATAAATGATATATTAATTAAGAAATAAAATAAGATAAATAATGAAATTTTTCCTTTTTCACAATCAAAAATGGCAAATAAAAAATAGTAGGGTGTCTTAACACACCTTCATAACAACAGAATCTTACAAGTAACAAAATAAATGTTCAATTATGTTTCAAAAAATATTTCTAAAAAAATTTTGTGGTTGTTTATTAAGCCCAAACCTGAAGGGAAGGAGGGATGTTCCTTATTCAAAACTACACATGAAAAATTTATTCAGTACTTCATTTTGCATGTGACGGTGAAAGAGTTGTTGATAGTGATATCTGAGATAAATTATCCTTATGAGAACCTAAATCTAAATCTGCATTAACAGGTGGTTCTAATGCAGTCTGAACTGTGATCTGTACATTTCGATTGAGGCTAAATGCTGGGAAAAAGACACCATGAAGATCAGTAAATGCAATAGGTCCTTGGCGTTCATCATTCACAAAGAAACTTAATTGATGTTGCTCTAGATCTAAAAGTATGCCAATAACAGAACCTATTTCAATTCCTCCTTCAGTTCGATTTTCATGACAATCAGCATGTAGAAACCATGATCTCTGGTGATCTATATACATACTCCATCCTTTATCATCTTTGCCTGCAGAAAAATCAATGTAAAATATTCATATTTTTGAAGTACTAATTAAGAAGCAACAAGATACTGACATGAAGTAAGCTTAGTACATTGGTAACAATAAAATATAAAATATTTGCACGTAAATACATCTGGCATTTATATTCATAACAGAAAGTCTTTACATGCATGTGAGTGACTGGCAGGAAAATCTATTGCTAAGACTAATCTTTTTTCCCCTACAAGGACATAGACCAATTTATGTGCATTTCAAAAACTTATTTTCAAACATTTGATTAGAATTTATTTTATGTTTTTTTACATTTTCATGTTTTATGATGATGTAATGACAGCCAAAAAAGGGATTTGATTTCAGCTATCCCCAAATAGTAAAATTTCTGCTATTTTCAATAAATTTTATCAAACCTTATCTGAGATCAAAATGTTTTGTTATTTTTTTTTTCTCCGAGCAAAAATAAGGCCATTTTTAAAAAAATACATTCCAAAAATATTTTGCAACATCTTGGGGAAAAACATTCCAAAAACATTTTGCACCATCTTGGGGGGGGGGGGGGGGGAAGTAATAAGTTTTCAGACTTTTTATGTCATTCCACTCAAAGTTTCAATAAAAGTGGCATATTTCTCTGTGTGATGGATTTTTAAAAAATCAGAAAAAGAAAAAAAATCACCTATAAAATATTTTTTGAAAATTCTTACTTTAAAGTTGATGAAAGAATTATTCCACATATGATCCAAATTAAAAATTTGAATGAGTAAACACATTTAAAATTTTGGATAATAGAGCAAAGAAAATTGTAAAATTGTAAAAGGGGGAAAAAAAATTGGCAAAAATTATATCACTATCATGTTGGGATTTAAATCCTAAAAAGCTAAGGTTGCAGCGGCAGCGGCAGCAGTAGCGTGGAGCGAAAAAAATTAATTTTTTAAAATCAAAAACGGGTAAGTGCCAAAAGTTGCCTACAGCATCTGCATGCAATATTACAGCTGAAAAAAAAATGGCTTGAGTCTGCGCTTTTGGTCCAAAAATCGAAATTCTGGGTAAAATTTGAAATTTTTTCAAAAAAAAAAAAATTCTTATAGAGCTGGTTATTATTTAAAAGTGTTATTTAAACCTTTATTATTATTGACTTAACACATTTAAACGATAAAATGATATCTTTCATCTGTATAACTGGAAAAAAAAAAAAACTGACAACTTTTGGTAAAAAAAAGGCCTTGCCACTCTGTTGTGTCATACAACTAATTGTTTAGAATACATTACGTAGTTGCTTTCAAAACTACCCAGGAGGTACCACGTGGAGGTGGCTACATTTCATGACATAACAGTGCATAGCTCGGCCACCCTTCCATCTGAGCACAATGTTTTATTTATACATTGAATTGTGATTTTTTATCAAAGACTGGCATAAGTTTTCTATGTATCAACCTAGTCCATCTCTTCTTTGTATCCATAGCCGTAGGGTGATGCTTCTGTGACACTCCTTCACGTATATTTCTACTGCTTGTGTATGATACAGTAAGCAGAGTAATACAGTGGAATTAATGGAATCTATTCAGCCGTCTAGTATCTTCACCAAAATTGCATCCAGTTACTCCATAGTGATTGGGAGTTCTGTTCCTTCTACAACATTCAGGTATTTCATCTTTGCGTATGCCATCATTTACTCTACCTCTTGCATTTTTTATATGCTGATAAGCTTGTTGTTTAATGTGATAGCGATCGTCAGAGAACATTGCAATAAGAATTTGCTCTCGATGTGAAAAGCAACCATTGTCCTAAATAATGTTTTTTCACGTTTTCTGTGATGTTTAGTAGCAGAGTAATTTCCCATAAGTTTGTAGATAAATTTTTTAGATGTGGATTACATTGGTGTAAAACCATTCTGCGGCATAAATTTGGATTACATACTTTGTGAGTAAACCTACAGACTCTGGTGGTCAATCAGTGCTTATATAAAGGCAAATAATTTTATTTGCCTTTGTGAGCCATCTTACGTAGGACAAGTTTCTTGAGTTCCTATTCGCTAGTTCTTCTGAGCAATATCTTGATGAAATAACTTTGCAAATGTCTAGCAGGTATTTCTGGTATGTGCTGGGTACAATTTTCTTAATTTCAGGAAATAATGTTTGAAAATTACTCTCTATGGCTTTAAAAAAATAAATAAGAAGGGAATGGCACATGGACAAAGATTTTCCTATTGGTCCAGCGAATCCCTGTTGGTTAGACTAATTTTTGCCAACGATCTTGTCTAATAAATGACGCAGAGGAAATTCACTGGACTTGGAGGTGGCGTATGATCAATTGCAATGGTTCATTCTAAACATGTCCCTCGCAGAAGGGACGACAACGACAAACAGAATTATCCACCTTTAAATGAGCACTTACTGCCCATCAGAGTCTCTAAGCTCACTCAAAAAGTACTATGCAATCCAAGTTTGGCCTCACCGTAGTTTACAATCAAATGTAATCCACAGCTAAAGAAGGGATCTAAAAACTCATGGGAAATTACTCGGCTACTAAACAATGCACAAAACGGAATAAAACAATTACTAAAAAAAGGTTATTTATGACAATGGTTGCTTTGCATATGCAGAGGAAATTCTGATTTAAATGCTCTCTGACGATTGCCATCACATTAAACAGCTAGCTGCTCAGCACATAATAGTTGAAAGATGAGAGTAAATGATGGCTTACGCAAATCTGAAATATCGACAACCAACTTTGAAGTGGATAATTATATAAATCTAATTCATTGGAAAAGTGTTGTGGTAACAGAACCCCCAATCAATATGCACTTATCGTGTGCAATCTTGGTGAAGATAATAGACGGCTGAATAGATTACAGTAATATCATCCACACTGCATTGCACTATTTGCATTCTCTTACACAAGCAGTAGAAAAATACATGAAGGAGATCAAAGCATCGCCATCCAAAGTCTGTGGATGCAAAGAAAAGATGTACTAGCAGACCTGCCAACTTTTGAAAATAAGAAATCGTAGCACACAAAATTAAAATTAATCTGGAGGTTGGTTGGTTGGTTTTTCGTATTTCGCAGCCATCTTTGGATATTCTTAAAAGGAATAAGGTTTCAGTCTTTCAACTCAATATAGTAAATTTCTTCCTCTGAAAATTTTTACACCCGATTTTTAGAGTTTCTTCTCCTTTCAAAGCGTTTGTAAAAGGAGTTTGGTTCCAATTTCTTAGCCCAGTGCGATAAATTTTGATGATATTCGTGATTTTTTTTTCCCGTGATCATTTCAGGATATTCACAGTTTTTTTCCCACAATCGTAATTCACATTTTTCTATACGATTCTTTGTTGAAATCCGCACTTTTTACCATGAACTTTTGACAAAATTCTCATTTTTTACCACGATCTTTTGACGAATTTTGCGATCTTTCGGTGAAATTTGCGTTTTCTTACTGATCTTTCGATGAAATTTGCATTTTCTTACTGATCTTTCAATGAAATTTGCATTTTCTTACTGATCTTTTGACGAAATTAGCGTTTTCTTTCTGGGATATTTTAACAAAATTCGCATTTTTACTATGATCCTTTGACGAAATTTATTTTCTTCTGCAACCAATTAACGAAATTTATTTTTTTTACACGGTCATTTGTCGAAATTTGCGATATTTTATCGCAACCGATCGGCAAAATTTTCGATATCTTTTCGCGACCAATTAACAAAATTCGCTACTCGTTTCTGCAACCTTTTGACGAAATTTGCAATATTTTTCCTTCGATAGTTTACCGAAATTCGTGATTTTTTGCGCAATCTTTAGACGAAATTCGCAATTTCTTTCTGAACTCTTAACGAAATTAGAGATTTTATTCGGCGACCAATTGAAGATAAATACTATTTGTTTGAGATCTTTGAAGAAATACCCGATATTTTTACACGATCATTTAAAGAAATTCTCAACTTTTTCCGCGATCGATTCATCAATTAATTTAGGGAAATTCCATAAAAGAAAAAAAAATCACGAACTTCCAAGGAATTTCAAAATATACTCGCAAAAGAATCATAAGTCTGTGGAAGAATTTGCAGGGGGAAATACTGCACAGCATTTTCTTTATGCAGGACTTTTCTTTTCCATGTGCAAATCATGCGATTTTGCACACTATTTCAAACCTTGCCCCTCAAAGAACCACCTCCCCACCTCCAGAAATTCTTAACATGGCACCCCGTTTCTAAGGAAGGGAATTCCTGTATAAATATTTACAGAAACACGATTCACTCGTGGTTAATATATACATAAAGAGGGTTTTATGTTAAAAAAGCTTGTTTTGCAGCACAGATTTTTTTTTCCTCAATGAGTATTTTTTAATGTCCGAATTTTTGGACTAATGACCAATTTTTTAAAACTTTCGGAAATGCAATACTTTGAAATTTCGGAACAGAATTACTCGTGCAAAATTTGTTGCGCGGGATAAAAATCGCAACTAGAAACAAAAAGTGCGTTTGTGTTATTTGCAAAAAAAAAATCGTAGTTTAAGACCGATTTTCGTAACATCGTAGTTTATAGGTCCAAATCGTAGCAACTACGATTTTTTCGTAGCAGTTGGCAGGTCTGGTACTGGGTTGATACATAGAAAACTTATGTCAGTCTTTGATAAAAAATCACAATTCAGTGTATAAATAAAACATTGTGTTCAGATGGTAGGGTGGTCGAGCTATGCACTGTTGTGACATGAAGTGCAGTCACCTCCTGTGTACTTTTGAAAGCAACTAGGTAAGAGCTGTATTCTAAACAACAATTAGTTGTATGACAACAGAGTGGCAACGCCTTTTTTTCACCAAAAGTTATCAGTTTTGCTCCAGTTATACAGAACAAAGATATCGTTTTATTTTTTAAATATGTTAAGTCATTAATAATAAAGGTTTAAATAGCACTTTTAAATAATAACCATCTCTATAGAAATTTTTTTGAAAAAATGTCAAATTTTATCCAAAATTTCGACTTTTGGACCAAAAGCACAGGCTCAAGCCATTTTTTTTTCCAGCGGTAATATTGCATGCAGATGCTATACTAGTATAAAGGCAATTTTTGGCCCCTACCCGTTTGTGATTTTAAAAAATTATTTTTTTTCACTCCACCGTACTGTGCAGTTCACAAAATAATAATACAGTAAACATCTGATTATCCGTTACTCATGGGATCGACGATGTGGTGGATAATCGAAATAGACTGATAAGTGAAAGACAGTACAAGATTGACACTAAAATTACATTTCTATTTGCAAATTTATTAATAGGAATATTTAAATGCTTTTTTTAAAATCTGTTGTGTACTTTTGCTAATAAAAAGCATAATTGATAATAAAAAATCAATTTATGAGATAAGTTTAGAATTTTACAGAATAAGTATGTAGTACCTATTTTTATCCACAGTAAACTATTATACATTTTTGTTTGGGTTTTGCTAGTGCTTTTACTGAACAAAATTACGAATTCTACGTAATAAAAGTACTTGGGTTGCATCTGATTCTTCTTGTATCTCAAACCAATTAATGCACTTAGACAGAATAGTCTCCACTTCTGCATGAGTGACTCCTGGATCATTCATCTATTCCTTACATTCATCCGCAGAATTTCTTTTTAAACATGGTATGTTTGGTACTATGCTCAATATCTCCAAATCATCAGCAGGTGCTTCAGCATCTTGTGGTTGGTTGGTTGCATTTATGTCGGCCAATTATCAGCACGTAGCATATAGGCCCTAGGGGGGGGGGGGGGAGTGCCTTCCGTGGAGGTCTTTCTAAGGGAGCCTAACCCGTATTAACGCTTGGAGAACCAAGGTTCGAAGAAAACAACGAAAACTCTGAACGATTAGGCCGACGGGCGCGTTTGGGATCGAACTCAGCACCTCCCGTCTACCAGCTTCGAGAGCAGAACCTCTCGGCCACTGGTGGGACACCAGCATCTTGTGTGTTATCAACAATGTTAAGTCACAATTTTCTCCAACTTCTCTGCAAAGTCTCTTCAGACAAATCATTCGAGGCATCAGCCAAGTTGTATATGGCATCTCTGATATCACACGATTTTTAAAAATCAAAGATTTTTGATTCAGTATCAGTGAACAGCATCTTTTGAATAAAAGCTTTCTGATAATGTCTTTTCATTGATTCAATGACACGTTGGTCCATTGGATGTATCAATGATGTTGTATTAAGTGGAAGAAATAAGCATTTCATGTTACCGTCAGTAGACTTTACATTTTCATCTTGATGTGCTCCTGCATTATCAAGCAGTAAGATTGTTTTCTGAGGAAGATTACATTTTTAAAAATCTGTTTTAACCTCAGGTACAAAGACATTGAAAAAAAAAAAAAAAAAAAAAAAAAAAAAAAAAAACACTTCTTAAAAATATCCTGAGTCATTCATGCTCTTTTCTGATTGTAATAATTGGGAGGCAGTACTTTCATGTTAATATTCATAAAAGTTCAGGGTTTCATAGATTTCCACACTGCTGCAGATGGAAATCTATGGTTTCCTGAACGTTGCAAATTAACAAAACAGTTATACAATATTTTTGAAGTTTAAACCAGCAGCACCTTTTTCACAACCTGATACAAGTGTTTTAGTAGAAAGAGATTTCCAGTTCAAGCCAGCCTTATCACAATTATAAAGTTGGTTTCGTGTTAAATCAAACTCTTTGACTGCCTCCAAAAACTCCTTTGAAATTCCCCAATGCATTCAATATTATTAGCACTGAATTTATTTCTCCCCAGTAATGGCCAGTTGTCTAATTCCATAGCAAGATTTATACCAAATAAGCCACCCGTCATTTGCTTTAATGCAGGTTTCACCATCAAGTTTTCTATTCATTTCTAGAGCTTTTTCACAAATTATGGATCCAGAAATTGGAATTCCTTGGGTCCATTTTTGAATGAACCATTGTTAAAGAGGCAATTGTCCATTCTTTGCAGTTTTCATGGTTTTTCTTACTCCTATAGTATTGTCTGTGGTTTCTAACTTGCCTGTCATTCAATCTTTTTTAAATCATTTGCTGTAGATCACCCTATTTCATATTTTTTAGCCCCCGGTATGCTATTTCTTTCTCCTAGCTTATTTTGTGTCGTCTCTAAAAAATAACATTACGTTGTATAAGCCAGAGGTAAAACAAAGCAGATGTATCATTGCACGATTGAATACTCTACAGCAATTTTTTACACTTTTAAGCATCACACATTTTCAATTTTTACACTGTCGTATTGGGAAACAAGTGGGTAAGTGTGATCACAGATCGCACAGAGGGTTTCGTTTAATATTCCTTTAAAACACTTTATCCTTTTGCGAAATCTATTAGTTCCACATTTTGCAACCAGGGGGCGCATTCTATTCTACACAAACCTCTATCCAAAGGAAACTCCGTTTTACAACCTATCCGTAGGTATATTAGTCGAGGGGATCGAGTCTATAGCACCCGAGATAGGTAGGCGCCCCAGGAAATTGCACGGAACATTCTTTTATAAGCCTTTTATTATGTGTTATGAACTATGTCAAAGTTTCCAGCAGATTGACTTGTTAGATTTCATAATTTTAACAAAATTGCATTATGTTAGTTGCAAATTCCACCACCAGGGAGTGCACACTATTCATAACAAAAGTGTATCAGATCGAAACTCTGTTAAACAACCTATCAATGGATGTGTTACTCGAGTTGGTGGCGGCCTTAAGTGAGAAATTAAAAAATTTGCTGAAAGTACTATTCGGAAATAGTGGTAACTAAAATTTTGACATTTTTATATTTCATAAGCAGCACGTGTCTGAGTATATCACAGTGCTCAAAAAACGACATCTAAAAAGGTCGTAAACGCTAATTTTTAAAAAAGAAATCCAGCACCCCTCCCCTGCCCTCCCTTCACAGGAAATTGCATGCACCATTATTTTATAAGCTTTTTATTATGTGTCATGAAGTATCTTAAAGTTGCAAATGGATTGCCGTGTTATATTTCCTAATTTTAACAAAATCGTGTTACGTTAGTTCCGCATTCCACCACCAGGGAGCGCACTCTATTCTTAACAAAAGCATATCTGAACAAAACTCCTTTGCGCAATCTCTCCGTAGATACATGGTCGGGAGGGTGGCGATGCAGTCTTAACCAACAATTTAAAACATTTTCTGCGATAACAAACGCTAAGATTTAATAAATAAATCTAGTCCCCCCCCCCCCCCTCGAAATATCACACTCCATTCTTTTTTACACTTTTTCTTATGTGTTATAAAGTATCTTAAAGTTTCAAATACATCGAGTGGCGGTCTTAAACAATAATTTAAGATATTTCCTGAAATTGCTATTCGGAAATAGCGGGATGAACACTTATAAATGAATAATTAATACTTATCTCATAGCGCGCCGTCGAAACACCCCACACAAATTGTTAGATTTCCTAATTTAAATGAAATCTCCGTTAAAAAAGCACGTGCCTCCATCTTAATCTGGCATTTGATGGAAATAAAAGGAATTAATAAAATAATAATTAATATCTCAGCTCATAATGAAGCTATCTCTTTGAACCGGGTATGTATGAAATCTGCGAGAAATTTCCAGCCCGGATGTCGAAAAATTTAATATTTAAAAAGTTTAAATTTCATATTAGACTTTCCTCCCCTTAAATTTCTCCCGCACCGATATGTTGAGAGATGACGACAGCTGCCTTCCGGTGAATGGAAATCTGTTTTCATTGTCTTTCCAAACACAGAAATTAAATTTTTATCAATCGATTTTTAGTGGATTTTTTGCATTCTATCCTACGCAGAAATTTGAAATTTATACCAAAATAAAGTAGAATTTTTTCCGCATATTTCTACACCTGTTACAAATTTGTACGACTGATACTTCAGCAGATCCGATTTTGCTTTTTAAAGGTCACTTCATTTATTGCTTAAATTACTCCGTGGTAACCCTGCACCGGCTGATTTGACGGAGCATCCGCCGAATTTACTGGCAACCCTTAGGAGAAACTGGGGAGGATTTCGATAACGTGTGTTCGCACCTGCATTCAAAAGGTTGATTGGTTAATTTTAGAATTTAATTAGCCCGTAATTAGGTTAATTAGCAACTTTTTCAAAATTTTATGATTTGCTGTTTGATGTGAGGTGTTCAGCTATAAGTACCCAAAATTTCAAGTCTCTAACATGTATAGTTTCTGAGAACCGTGCTCTGTGATGGACAGACAGACAGACGGACGGACGGACAGACAGACAGACAGACAGGAGGAGCGAGACGAATAGGGTTTCGTCAGATGAACGAAACCCTAAAAAAAAATATTTTTTAATGCAATTTGTTTGAAAACTGCATCTCTATTTATTTTTCAGATATTAATTTTTTTTTATAGTTTTTAGAGCCATTTGCTTAATATTGGTAACAGAAGTACTCCATTTCTGTAGAAAGTAAAGGGAAAATAGTTGTAAAATAGTAATTACCTATTTTTGTTGCCATTTTCTCATAACAACTGAAAAGAAATGTAATTAAAATATGTGCTATTTTGATAAAATATAAACGAATGATTTCTGCTAAAACATGGAGTTATTATAAACTATATTTAATTTTAAGTATCTATATTAATGTTACAAAAAATGAAGGCCTATAAATCATTAGATAGCCTTCTTTTTGTTTGTTTGTTTGTTTGTTTTTTTTTTTTTTGGTTGAAATTCTTGAATGGCGGCATCTTTTTGCTGCATTTGTGTATTATTTCGTGATAGTGATGTCCTATGCATACTTTACAGTAGACGTTAAGAGTAGATCGTAAATGTGGAACTCTTAAGCGGATGCGAATGATGTAATTTTACATAAAATAAAAGCGGGTGCAAATGACCATAGTCTTAAAAATGAAATATGTTTTGTACTATTTATATATACATTTTTTTTTTTCATCGGGGGCGACACTAAATTCTGAAAAAGCAGAATTCTGTTTTCTAGATTTTTAGATTATTTTATTTGTCTAAAGTTGTAGTTTCATCATTTTTTTTAAATGTTGTATAATTGTCAGATTTTTTTTCAAATTAAGAAGAATTAATTTTATTTTTGATTGCATTTTGTCCTCTTAAAAATCCAAAATGAAAAGCAACTAAAATCAAACCTACATTGCAGGTCTGCAACCTGATTAATGACATCTCCAAAAGAAAATGACCAAGCAAGCACACAACACCAAACTTAGCTAGTCAATCAGGAACAGCGTAGCTGATAAACAGGGAAAACCTCATTCCTTTATTTCCTCAGACAACCATTTTTCTCAGAAAGTGCCGCTTCACTCAGACTTACTGTGCATTTGAGTTTTTGTAGTTTGTTTCTGATTTTTAAAAATTTAAGGGAGGGGGTGACACTTAACTAAAGGTGGCCTTTTATAGTGATGGATAATCGTAAGTTCACTGTAATTATTCATTTCAACAAAAAATACATCTTTGATTTTAAAAATTTGTAGACAAAAACTCATTTTCCTATTTCTCTTTAGCTAAAAATATCGTTATGATTCTAGAAAGACAAAATTAAAAAAAATACATAGCAAAATTAAACATAAGAACACAAAAATGATAAATACTGAAGATAAAGCCCAGCATTCAAATAACTTTTTAATTTAATGAAATATAACAACAGACACTTGCCTAACATTTGATCTTTAATGACATCAAATCGTGCTATTCCAAATGCAGGATCTGCATTATTATCATATTTACTTATTGTTACTTCCCAGTAATGTATGCCTCTTGAAAATCCAATACTTCCAAGAACTACTCTATGTTCATAGGAGTCACAGCTAACAGTAAGATTTTCATTACTTAATACTATTTCTGGATGGGCTGTCACAGGATCAAAAGTAAACCAGGCAACTATATTTGAAAAAGAAAAAAAGAAAAGAAAAGAAAAACTTATTTACCAATACACTTACAGCAAAATTTAGAAATAATGCACAAGAATTACAGAAGAAGCAGAAGCAAAAGAAAAATATGCTAAAAGAAACTCAACAAACTATTGGATCTACAAAAAAAAAAAAAAAAAAAAAAATCAATAAATTTCCAATTGCAGCACACATTATTACAAACTTTCTGAGGCGCATTTTCAAGGGTAAAACCAGAGTTGGGCAAATTTGTAATCTCAATTATCTGCAATGTAATTACAAGTTGATTGCATGTAATTGATTGTAGTTACATTCAAACACAGAAATGTTGTCAAATAATGGAATAGGGGGTTCCGGCTCTAGTACTGAAAAAAAAAAAAAAAATTACGTCATGTAATTTTAACTATAATTACATACAATTAAACTGTAATTATATTGCAGATAATTGAGATTACAAATTTGCCCAACTCTGAATAAAACTACTAGAGAAATATTTTTGCTTAAATTTTTTTAAAACATCACCAAAATAAAATTAACATATATATATAAGTACATATATCTACCCTATATATATAAAATCCTAATGAAACGAATTTATGAAACGGAAGTATGAATATGAAGCAAATAAATATTTTAATATTATGATACGGTACTACTTAGTTATTCCGTCGACCAATTTCGCCAAATTATATAAATCGCCAAATTATACAAATTGACATAATTTTTATTTTAAATAACGAAAGAACAAATAAATTAGTATAACATTAATAAATATACAAATAAAACGTCAAAATAAAAATCACTTGATGATGTAAACATGTGTAACTTACTTAAAGTCAAGTGAATGTGACATTTATGATCAACCATTATTGACATTTAATCTTATAGTTTGGTGATAGATTTTTGGTCAACGGGATAACAAAGTAATACCCAAAATGCATATGTAACTGGTATTCAAAAACGAGGTTTTCGCCAAATTTTTGTAAAAAAAAAAAAAAAAAAATCACGCCAAACTAGCGATGCGTAATATGACATCTGGCCAAATGTTAAATAATGCTGGAAGAGTTCCATATTGTGTGCTGGTTTTTTTGGCGAGCTTTTTTTGGCATTAAAAGAATCGATGTGGTTGCGATCTTCAGCCTTTAGAGTTGCTTTTTTCTGGAATGGACTTTATTCATATGTTTTTGGGGTATTTTTTTGCATTTAGCCTATATTTTTCAGAAAAATATATAAATTTTGTTTTAAGTTGACATGTATAATATATGTAATAAATACATAAAATTATATATAAGTACATAATATTTATTTATAGGTGTATTTATATTATGTATGTATAAGGTATATATCTATACGTAAAATATATAAAACTATCTGTATAAACATCGTATTTTTTTTAACATGTGACATATATAACATTTATTAAATATATATATATATGTTTACAAATATTTAAAGACCATGTTTTTCCGCCATCCTGAAAAATTTTATAAGACGCTAAAATGTCTTTTTGCCGCCATTCTGGATTCCTTCGCCAATCGCACCAACCAGCACACAATATGGAACTCTTCCCAATAATGCAACAAACCATGACATTTAATTTCAACTTCAAATCAATGTTTTAATTTACCACTCGAAAAATAAAAAAAATGCTAACTGGCAATTTGAAAAAAAAGCTATTGGCGAGATTTGCACCCGGCTAGCGTAACAGTACCGAGAATTCTTTGTGACCATGACAACTTTTATATAGTTTTATTCGAAAGAAAATTTGATTTTTTAATCAAAATGGAAAACTTTCGGCATAGATGTTATGTATGGCCCCATATTGGCGCGATTTTTTTTTCAGATGCCAATGTCATATACGCAACGGATACTTAACTGGCACCAAAGTATAGTTATTTTGCTTGATATGGTAAGCCGGATGTTGTTGTTTATGCTGTTGATGCGTTCCCCAAATTGGCGTCGGAAAAAAATCGTGCCAATATCGTATATGACCTCTGTGCCAAACTTTTATATGAAAGGCGAAGGGATCAGACCGTATTTGTTTATGATGTTTGATGACTTGAACTATTATAATATAGATGAAATGATGGCGATAAAATAATATTTGGCGACTTATCACCTGTGCATTAGGGTGGAGCGAAATTTTTTTTTTTAATCAAAAACGGGTAGGTGCCAAAAGTTGCCTTTATACTAGTACATCATCTGCGTGCAATATTACCGCTGAAATAAAATGGCTTGAGTCTGCGCTTTTGGTCCAAGTCGAAATTTTGGGTAAAATTTGACATTTTTTTCAAAAAAATTTAAAAAATTCTATACAGCTGGCTATTATTTAAAAGTGTTATTTAAACCTTTATTATTAATGACTTAACATATTTAAACGATAAAAGGATATCTTTGTTCTGTATAACGGGAGCAAAACTCGCAACTTTGGGTAAAAAAAGGCGTTCCACTCTTTTGTGTCATACAACTAATTGTTGTTTGGAATATGCTTTCAAATCTACCCAGGAGGTATCACGTGGAGGTGGCTGCATTTTATGACACAACAGTGCATAGCCCGGCCACCCTTCCATCTGAGCACAATGTTTTATTTATACATTGAATTGTGATTTTTTATCAAATGTTGGCATAAGTTTTCTATGTATCAACCTAGTCCATCTCTTCTCTGCATCCACAGACGTTGGGTGATGCTGCTGTGACACTCCTTCACGTATATTTCTACTGCTTATGTATGATAATGTAAGCAGAATAATGCAGAGGAATTAATGGAATCTATTCAGCCCTCTAGTATCTTCACCAAAATTGCATCCAATTACTGCATAGTGATTGGGAGTTCTGTTCCAACAACATTTTACAACATTTAGGTATTTCATTTTTGAGTATGCCATCATTTACTCTACCTCTTGCATTTTTTATATGCTGATAAGCTTGTTGCTTAATGTGATGCCGATCTTCATCAAAATTGAAATAAGAATTTCCTCTCGTTGTGAAAAGCTACCATTGTCCTAAATAATTTTTTTTAGTATTTGATTTTTGTGATGTTTTGTAGCCGAGTAATTTCCCATAAGTTTTCAGACCAATTTTTTAGATGTGGATTGTATTTGGTGTAAATCATCATGAGGCATAAACTTGGATTACATACTTTGTGAGTGAACCAGACTCTGATGATCAATCAGTGCATATATAATGGCGAATAATTTTATGCGTCTTTGTGAGCGATCTTGCATAGGACAAGTTTCTTGGGTTCCTATTTGCTAATTCTTCTGAGCCATATCTTGATGAAATAACTTTGCAAATGTCTAGCAGGTATGTGCTGAGTACACTTTTCTCGAATTCAGGAAATAATGTTTGAAAATTACTCTCTATGGCTTCAAAAATTGAAATAAGAAGGGAATAAGCTCGTGGACAAAGATTTTCCCATTGGTCCGGCGAATCCCTGTGTGTTAGAATATAATGTTTGCCAATGACCTTGTCTAATAAATGATGCAGAGGAAATTCGCTGGACTTGGAGGTGGCATATGATCAATTCTAATGGTTAATTCTAAACATGTCCCTCGCAGAATGGATGACAACGACTAACTGAATTATCCTCCTTCGATGGGCATTCACTGCCCATCAGAGTCTCTACGTTCACTCAAAAAGTACTATGTTATCCAAGTTTGGCCCCAGAATAGTTTACAATCAAATGTAATCCACAGCTAAAGAAGGGATCTAAAAACTCATGGGAAATTACTCGGCTACTAAACAACACACAAAACGGAATAAAACAAATACTAAAAAGGTTATTTAGGACAATGGTTGCTTTGCATACGGAAAGGAAATTCTTATTTCAATGCTCTCTGACGATTGCCATCATATTAAACAGCTAGCTGCTCAGCACATAACAGTTGAAAGATGAGAGTAAAAGATGGCATACGCAAATTTGAAATATCGACAATCAATCTTGAAGCGGATAATTATATAAATCTAATTCAATTGAAAAGTGTTGTGGTAACAGAGCCTCTAATCAATATGCATTTATCGGGTGCAATCTTGGTGACTATAATAGACGGCTGAATAGATTACATTAATATCATCCGCACTGAATTACACTGTTTGTCTTCTTTTACACAAACAGTAGAAAAATACGTAAAGGAGATCACAGCAGCAACATCCAAAGTCTGTGGATTCAAAGAAGAAATGTACTAGGTTGATAAATAGAAAACTCATGCCAGTCTTTGATAAAAAATTACAATTCAATGTATAAATAAAAGATTGAGTTCAGATGGTAGGGTGGTCGAACTATGCACTGTTGTGACATGAAATGCAGTCACCTGCACGTGGTACCTCTTGGGTAGTTTTGAAAGCAACTAGGTAAGAGCTGTATTCTAAACAACAATTAGTTGTATGACACAACAGAGTGGCAATGCCTTTTTTTTCACCAAAAGTTGTCAGTTTTGTTCTCGTTATACAGAACAAAGATATCGTTTAAATATGTTAAGTCATTAATAATAAAGGTTTAAATAACACTTAACTAATAACCATCTCTATAGAAATTTTTTTTAATTTTTTGAAAAAATGTCAAATTTTACCCAAAATTTCGAGTTTTGGACCAAAAGCGCAGACTCAAGCCATTTTTTTTCAGCGGTAATATTGCTCGCAGATGATGTACTAGTATAAAGGCAACTTTTGGCACCTACCCGTTTTTGATTTAAAAAAATTAATTTTTTTTCGCTCCACCCTACTGTGCATGGCTAACATTAAAGTACCAAAATGGCACCTAGCGTATAAAAAGCGAAGTGGCCGGCCCGAAACTGTTGATGATAGTCACATGACTTAGGCTATTGTTATAGAGAAATCAAAAACGAAAATAACCACTGAATGTCTTAACAGCAACTGATTCGCCCTTACATTTTTGCAATCAAAGGGAATTGATTGGAAACCCATTTACCGGGAGATCTGCACAGCTTTTTACAGTATAATTCAATCTTTTCTTATATTTTTAAAACCCATCAGATTAGAGTGTTTTTAGATTTTGCGGTGTCTGAACGGGGGTTGGCGAGCGTAGCTTGCAGGGTCAGAGCCCCCTAGTATTAAGTATAATAATCGATATTATTAAGTATATACATCCATATAAACTCCTTCTTTAAGAAGTTTTTCTACCGTTAATTTTATTTTCCAAATTTATATAACTTATTTTAACTGTCAAATTCATAATACTGTAAATATAGTACAATATATTTCACAGATTACATTTACTACATCTTTGCATAAGGAGATTTTTTCCCCATTTGCTCATTATTTGAAATGCCTTGTCTATATAAGGTTTAGCTCACTAATCTTTACTAAGATAAGGAGGTGGTTTGCATTTGCAGTATTTAATATTTTCACAGAAATTTTTCCATATCTATAGTAACAAGAAAAGTTTTGATTTGATATTTTATTCCTTTACAATATTAATCTAATAGTTATGATCTAATAGTTATGATTATATCTTATCTATCCTTGTATAATGTATAGATTATCCTACCATCCATAGTGTATAAGTCGTCTGGACTTACTTATGCTAGAAAGGTTTTGAAATATATATTATATTATATTATATATATATATATATATATATTTCATAAATACAATTACATGCTTCATGGGTTTACTTGTTTATTGTGGCACATCAGAATTATCGGCAGTCAAGGTTTCAGACTATATAATGGCTAATATGCTACCATTTTTAAGGGTTTCTTTTTGTCAGTTTGCTAGCTATGTCTATGATTATAGTTCATTTTTGTTTACACTCAGGTGCTGTTGTAATTAGTTATGATATACTGAAAAGTATATGTGGTGCAAAGAAATTATCAGATCCGGTTGGCTAGGATTGCTTCAGTTTTTATAGGTCTATTAGCCATTGCATTAACTTTTTACTATGGTAATTTGCTGGATCTGCTCAAGTTAAATCTTGCTCTTTATGTATCTATAACAATTGTCCCTTTTATCTTAGCTATTTTTGGCTTTCAAGACACCTCCCGTACTACTTTAATCAGTATGGCTACAGGTATACTAACTGTTTTAAACTGGAACAAATGGACTGAACTTTCAACAGCGATAGATGGTTCCTTCCTTGCTATGTTAGACAGCTATGGCCTAGAAATGATAGCTGCCCATTAGGGTGGTTCAAAAAAATTTTTTTTTTTGAGGTAAAGACCAAGACACCCCAGTATTGTTTTCAAATATATAAATGATGCCAGTACAAAGAAACAAATTATAGTAGTTCTGGCATTATTATAAATATTATCATTTTCAAATCCTCCATTGTTTAAAAATTGGTATTCTTTTACAGTATTACATTTTATCTCCTTACAATTACAATTTTTATTTCCTGTGTATTTAGTTTTTGTACAGCTTTTCAGTCCAAGCCGAAACTATGTTTTAGTTTAAGTTTTAGCTTCTTAATACTAAAGTGATATTTTTTTTTTTTTTTTTTTTAATGAGTTTTAAAACAGGTGGATTTTAAAAAATTGTTTTCAACTGAATTTTTCACAGAAATTTGCTTACATTTTCTTTAAAGTTCATTTACATGGATTTAGATTTTATATATATATATATATACAGTTAGACAACTCTAAGAATCTATATTTCAGGAAAAGAAAGAAAAAAGTAAATATTCTCAACTGCATGTTAAGAAAAGAATTTTTTCTAATAATAGTAAAAAATTACAACAGTATTTAAGCACTTATTTAGTCTTTATTGAGAAAGTCCTTTGTACATATATACAGCTACATAACAGATTCACTAGTGATTTCAACTGTTATGCAACAGGTTATTTTTTTTTTTTAATCATTACATTTAAGAAGGATTTCAATTCAGAAATTGAAAATTTTTCTGATATGTCTATATTTAACAGAAAGAATTTTCTTAAGGGTCGTATGTTTTAAGGTAAAAAAAATTATGACAGATCCTTTAAGGCTGTTCTCAAATCCAAAAGGGCAATTTTCTGACATAAGTTTTAATTTATTTTTGTTCGAAAATGGATGCAACTAGCTGGTGTTGTTGTTCAGAAACTATATCATCAAGCTGTTTTTTCCATTTTTTTGCAAACACAATAGATCTTTCAGAAAATAGTATCAAAGTTGACGTTTTGAACAGGAGTTCCCGAAGAAAGCAGAAAAACCAGTCAGTGAGGGCGAAAAAGGTGTTGTGATCAAAATCGCTTATAACTCAATAGGTAATTGATTGATCAAAAAATGGAAAACACAGCTCAATTCCAAATCGCTCCCATGGCCAGGCTTTCAAATTTTATATCTTTCCGTTAAAAAATGAATTTGTAAATGTGTCAAAACGTTTTGCGCTTGTTGAGCAGAGCAGTTAAGAACAGCCTTAAAGGACTCAAGTTCTTCCTAAACAGATTCCTTCTCGCAGATCAGATTTTCCATGTTAAAGTTTTCATGTGGGACACTAAACATGAAAAGGCCATTCAACCCCCCCCCCCCCCCCCAAAAAAAAAAGGTTTTTTTTACTGAACATTCCCATCTCTACCTATTTTTACCTATTTTTGTTCACCTAAAGGTCAAGAGCAATGATTGCTTTAATAAAGTAATCTATCTGAAGCAGGGTTGCCGGCTTTTAGCCAGGCCAAAAAAAGCCGGCTTTTATTTTTAAAAGTTGTTTTTCATTTAATTCGTTTTAAATTTGGATAAATTAATTTTTAATACACTTATAAATATTTTCTACCAAAAAAATTATAAATTTCTATTAAATTTTGTCAAATAAATAAGTCTTTATAACTTCTAGAAGGCAACTGTGAAGGCAATTATGTCTGAAAAAAAAATTATAAATATTGAAAAGAATATAAGTTAGACTCTAAATTGGTGTTTTGAAATTACATATTACATAGCTCCACATATACTACATATTTTAAATATTATATTTAATTGAACAATGACAAAATGTAGAACATCAAAATGGAAACATTCTTGTGTCCATATGGAGAGATTAAGTTATAAATGTTAAAGATAAATTAGAAAGGATATAATATTTGAGGAGAGTTTGGTACATAAGTATATACAAAATAGAGCATTTAAACAAGAAAAAAAAAATCTCTAAATAAAATTTTGAAGAGCTTGCTGCTAAGCATATTCATGCATATGCTATTCATAATGTTTTTAATAGTCAGAAATGGTGTTTTTATTATATGACTATGTATAATTTTAAATGTTTACTACAAATAAAATAAGATTTGTATATTAATAGCTCTTAAAATTAAGTAATAAAATATGGAACTAAGTAACTATTGTCCTCTTTAATTTTATAAAGCAGTAAAAATGAAAAAAATTGGGGGTGGGGAGTTAAAGGTCAGTGTAAAGCAGTTAGTATGGCTCTTTTTAAATTTAGCTGACATATTTGCACTTTGCACTACAAATTCACTAGCAAAACCCTCTAAGTTTTATTCCAGAATTAATGTCTTCATTATTGAGAAATTGGGTTATTTATATCAACTAAATGTCATTAAAACTAATTAAAAACACTTTAAAATGTGTAGTTTATAATTACAATGCTTCATTGTATAAAAGCCAATTATGGCCAAAAAAGTTGGTTAAAACCAATAAAAGCCACCGGCATGGCTTTTTAAAATTTTAGCCGGCTTTTTTGCAACCCTGATCTGAAGGATAGAGAACAGTTTAAAATAATATCCCCTCTATGACTCAACTATGCTTTCTAATGCTAGCGCTGGTACCCAGTCTAAAGGGAATAGCTTTATTTTAGCGCAAGTAGTAGGCAAAATTGAAGAAGCTATCTTCTTTTAAGATAGCAATATGCTCTTTTATAAGCAAGATTTCCAGAGTATTATCAATAAGCTTTGTGATTGAGTTACCTACTTCAGGGGGAAAAAAAGCTAAAAATCATGCCCCTACTAATATTGCTTAAGACAAATCATTTCGTAAGGAAGAGTTTGCTTTGCACCAAGAAGTGGCAGATCCTTCTAGGCTGTTTGTGGAGATAAAAAAAAAAAAGATTTGTATGGGGTGTCATTCCTTCATATTATATGCAATATGAATCAAGTAATCTGCTTATTGGTTCAGGCCATTTTAAATGTAAGCTTTATGGATCCAGTGCAACAATGGTTCGCAGACAACTGAATTTCACCTGTTTGGAATTTAAGCAAGCAGATCCTATAAATGATAGCTATCCTCCTTGTAGGCTTTTTTAGGATCCTGGACTAGTAGTAACACTGATCTCTTCAGAGGCACTTCCCACAGTTAAGCATTTGTATGATGATAGGATAGGCACTATCACTCCATTAGTAGAGCAGGGTGAACTACTGTCGATAAATCTTCAACAGTAAAGCATCTCCAATATTGTGGGTGCCCACTATGGATATTTGAAATATTCTGTTGGATTGTAAGCAACAAGGTATACTGCTGGTACTGCCTAGTGGTGTCACAGAAATTTGTAATAAGATGACTGCTAAACCACCTCTAGATTGCTTAACCTAAGAAGCCGCCCTGTGCCCCCTAAGGAACAAGCCAATTCAATGATGGCATTAATGCAGTTCCATGACTATGTCTGTAAATTCTCTCATCAAGAGGATTCTATTGATATAAAAACAATTTCAGGTTTCCTTTACATATGGCAACACTTTGGCTTTAAGCAGCCTGTTTCAGGTCAATTGTTTTGGATAGATGCAGTAGGGATTGCTGAATTAGTGGTACAATGGGTTTTTAGGTGCGTTCATAATTATATAAATACGTAGCACCTATAGTTGTTGTTTCGTCCGTCTGTCTGCATATAACAGAGCAAAAACTACCCAACCGAATGGTCTGAAATTTTAAATATATTATTGTTGCAAAATTTTGTCGAGTCATTTCAAATTTTATGAAAATCGGATGTATAGTTTAATTACAGGGACAGTCAAAATTGTATGTTACATTACAGCCAATGGAGAAAAATTATTGCAAGTGCATTTTAATGATGTTACAGCCTTCCGAATGGTCTGAAATTTTAAATACATAATTGTTGCAAAATTTTGTCGAGTCATTTCAAATTTTATGAAAATCGAATGTATAAGTTAATTACAGGGATAGTCAAAATTTCTCCGTTACATTACGGTCAATGGGAAAAAATGATTGCAAGTGCATTTTAATGATGTTACAGCCTTTCGGACAGAATGAAATTGATATGCACTTATGAAGTGCACTACAATATACATTTAGTACAATATGCAGTGCAAAAAATATTTATAAAACTAGTTATAGTATGAACGCACCTCATTTGCCACGTTTGACGAGCAATTTCCAACTTGTTTAATTCCCTAAACTGATTTATGTCGCTTTACTCTATGAGTTTGTGCACTGTACTTGATAGTTATAAATGACTGCCAGAAACTTTCCCAGTTAATAAGAAATAAATAATCAAACGTGTGTTTTCCTCAGAGTAAAGATAATATGAGAAGTCGAAGTGTTTTCCGATTGTTTACTTGGCAGAATGACATTCGGAGCTGCTAAAGTCTAGTACCTTCCTCACTCTCATGACAGCACTTGGAGCCATTTAATGACTTGAAATGATCGATTTTTAACTGTGGCTCCAGTTGTTTGATTTTGTTTTCTTCATTTTCAGTTTGACACTTCCATAAATGTTTAAAATGGGGCTTTTTTCTTTCAAAAGTACAATTTTAAAAGCATCTTTTTATTAACATGAAAATAAATTTCGGAAATTTTATTTTTATTATAATTTAAATATGTATTTATAAAAATATATAATTTAAAATACTTTGCAGGTAATGCATTCCAAATTTAACAGGGACTTTCTGGTAATCTGTTACTGAATAATAAGCTATTAAACAATAACATTGTTATTTGTCCTAATACGTTAAATAATGTCCATCTCTACTGTAATACAGTCAACTTTCCAAAATCTGCTACTCTGAAATCTGCAAACATTTCAAATAAACACACCGTTTGCAACATAAACAAAGAAATATTCAGATAAGATTTAATGAAAAAAAATCATGATGCTGATGTTTTGATTGGTGAATTGTAAGCTATGCTGGTGAAGCAGGAATTAATCAGAATCTCACAGCAGAAAAAAAATTATAAGTGGTATAATGAAGTCTTCAAAGCACTCAGGTACTGAATCAGAGGGATTTTTTGTTGTTGATTTGCTCATGAAGATAAATATTTGAATTTTTTAATAATACACTTCTGTGACTGAACAAGAACTGTTTTCAGGTTGCAAGAAATATTTTTAAACATAAAACTAATGCTCTTAAAACAGGGTTGTTTGGTTTAAACTACGCTGGTTTAAACCAAATGGTTTTTTTTCTCTTTTCCCCTAATGTTTTCATTTATTTTACACATTATTGAAAAATACAAAATTCAAGTTATGCAGAAGCTACAAACAAAGCTCTAGAAAAATAATGAATTAACAAATTTGTAAAGTGACAAAGATTTTTAATCCATCAAACTTTTCTTATAAGCTTTAAATCTACATGGCAGACTAGAAAAAAACAAGTAGTTAGTTTTCTTTCTTCATCTTTTTTTTTTTTTTTTTTTAAGCCTTTTATTTTTAAAAATAGCCAAAATGGCAGATTTTATCTAAAAATACACTTTTGCAACTTAGATTGCTTGATTAGTTAAGATTTACTAAGGATTACATTATGCCTCAATGATGACATAATCATAAGTAATTCTCTCCATTGGTTACTCTTTGTTCTGTATGCTAATGAATGACTGGCTGTGAAGTTTCTTTGCTGTATGGGTATTGGATTTAGTAAGCCTTTGTTTTTGTTGCATTCCTTCATTGGGATTGGGGGTTTGCATTATGATTTTATTCTGTTACCAGCAGGGTTAGCACGGTTTAAATCAATTGGTTAAACAACTGGTTTTTTAGAAAAAATCTAATATATTTTCTCATTTTTGTAATTTAAGTGCTTCAAATTATTAGATATAAATAATTTCTACTTTTAACATCTTATCCCTCACTATGTCACTATGAGACATAGTGAGTCTAGGCTATATTTGTATGCATGTAGAATGCAAATTGCATGTGTTGATGAACATATCTGAAGTTCTAAAGAGAAAATTTAAAACATGTGAATTTAGCAAAGATAAAATAGATTAAAAACATTCAATATTTTGAATAAAATATTTTCCTTTGAGAAAACGCAGATTATTTACAATTAATAACATAAAATGATCACTAAGATTTCAATCAAGCTGTAAAAGAAAATTTTCTTGATTGGGGAGATTATTTTTTAAGGCTGTTCTCAACTGCTCTACTCAACAAGTGCAAAACGCTGTGACAAATTTACAAATTCACTTTTTAACAGAAAAATATAAAATTGGAAGACCTGACTATGGAAGCAATTTGGAATCGAACTGTGTTTTCCATTTTTGATAAATAAATTACCTATTGAGCTATAAGTAATTTTGATCACGTGACAAATGTTTTTAACCTTCCTTGAGTGATTATTCTTCTTTTGCATGGAAATTCGGTTCAAAACGCCCACTTTGACACTATATTCTGAAAGATCTATTGGTTTGCAAAGAAAAACGCAAAAGGCTCATTCCACACCAAATCACCTGGGGCCATGTGCCCTTAAGTCTCAGATTTTGTTCATATTTTTTTTGTGTATAGATACCTAAGAGATATGACCACAGTAATTTTTTCAATTTTTTATCTTAAAAATTGACTTCAGGAAAAATATTTGAAATTTGCGAATTTCGTACGATTCTTCCCATCATTGTGTTGGCATCAAATTGCGTAAAATGCTGTAACTCTGTTATTTTCGGAACAATATACATGAATTTGGTATCAAATTAAAGCTAATATTTTATTCTTTCTAACTGTGCTATAATATTCCCCAAAAAATTATTATAAAAAAAATTAGGAGCCCTGAAAATGAAATTTTTGGTTTTTAAAAGTGTCACAATAAATTTGCAATAACGGGCAAGTACCAACAAACACACAGTTTAAATTCCAGCATTAGCTCTATCTCAGCATGTATTTTCAGTTTTGAAAATATTAAAAGGGTGTTTTTTGTGGTTGTTAAATTATGCAAGTTTATTGTTCTCCAATATTTAATGGTGATTATGACTATTCAGCTGCTACTAGACGTTTAAAAAAATGTTGAATGTTAGAAACAAGGTGAAACAATTTGATATTTGGGTAACATATGAATAGGCCAATAAACCTATGTCAAATTATTAATTGTTTGACTACTTTATAAAACAAACTTTTAATTCATTGCACTGTACACTCCAAACAAAATTACTTTGAATGAGAAATACGAAGTTTAGAATAAAATATCAAATGTAACAGATGATGTATCATTGCATCAACATGCAAAAGAACATTTAAAATATTAAATAATTGCAATTTAACTGTTAATACTTGTTCAATGAGCACCAATTTATACAAATCGGAACTTGTACGTCAAATGAGGTGCATTCATACTATAATTAATTTTATAAATATTCAGATCTTGTTGCGATAGCTGTTGCACTCTTATGCAAAAATGCAAAATCTATTACAATTCTATATTAAATTCAGTGATACGGAAATAATAGGACTCCATTTTAAATAGGAAGTAATCATAATGGCAACCTAGAATCATTACCTATCATGGAATATCATTAAACTAATTATGTAGGATAGGATTAATTAGAATTAAAACTTTTATTAATATCCTTTTAAATTTTGATTTGGCATTCATAAAATTTAACATGACTCAACAAAATTCAGCAACGATTCTGTATATTAAATGTCAAACCATTTGGTTGGGTAGTTTTTGCGCTGTTATATGAGGACAGACAGACGAACAGACCAAATAAAGACTATAAGAGCTACGTATTTATATAATTTGACGTTTCCCAATAAACCATAATGTAATGGAATACTTTTGAGTATCTCTGTAAATAAACTGTGAATGCTACATACTTTATTTTCAATATCGAACATGGAATAGTAAATCTAAAAAAAAAAACAAAAAAAACTATCAATTACAGAGCAATCCAACTATATTAAGGCAAATTAGAGTTCAGACGGCCAGACAAACCACATTCATAAACACTTAACTATGTTGGAAAGTGTTAAAAACACATAATAGATTGAAATTTCATTTTCAGCGATTTACATGAATAGATGGAAGCATACTTCAATAATTTGTACAGCCCAGTATTTTACCTACTATCTTTATATATATACTACTGTTCAGCTAAAATTTACTTAAGACTAAAAATGATTAAAACTACTGAAATCACACTTCCAGAGATTATCATCCATCGAAAATTATCGATTATCATTCCAGAAAAATTTTATGCAGTTATTTATAGAAAAAAATGGTGAGTAGGGAAAGCACAACAATGTTCTATGAATGCAAGGGATGCAAAAATTTAATTTGTGACCCCTTGCAGACCTTCCAAAACATTTAGATGGCCAACACCAAATGACAGTTGTTGGATACCTTTTGAACACAAGAAGTACATGTTTTACAAGAAGTGCCTGTGCCTTCATTAACTTCATTGTCAGGCAGAACATATGTTCTGGGAAAAAATATTCAACAATTAATTGTGGAATCAGTTAAAAACATTTTATAAACCAGCACCCAAGCAACAGGTATTAACAGTTAAAATGTAATTCTTTAGTATTTTAAATGTTCCTTTGTAAGTTGATCCAGTGAAACATCATCTGTTACATTGATACTTTACTCTAAACTTTGTGTTTCACATTCAAAGTAATTTTGTTTGGAGTGCAATAAATTTTTATTTTATAAAGTAGTCAACAATTAATAGCTTGACATAGGTTTATTGGTCTATTCATATGTTACTCAATTATCAAATTGTTTCACCTTGTTCCTAAAATTCAATATTTTTTTAAGCGTCTAGTAGCAACTGAATAGTCATAATCACCATTAAATATCGGAGAACAATAAACTTGCATAATTTAACAACCACAAAAAACACCCTTTTAATATTTTCGAAACTGAAAACACATGCTGAGATAGAGTTAAGGCTAGAATTTAAAGTATGTGTTTGTTGGTACTTACCTGTTATTGCAAATTTATTGCGACACTTTTAAAAAACAAAAATTTTATTTTGAGGGCTCCTAATTTTTCTTATAATAACTTTTTTGTAAATATTTTAGCACAGTTACAAAGAATAAAAAATTAGCTTTAATTTGATACCAAAATCATGTATATTGTTTAAAAAATAACAGAGCTACAGCATTTCACGCAATTTGATGCCAACACAATGATGGAAAGATTCGCATGAAATGCACAAATTTCAAATATTTTTCCTTAAGTCAATTTTTAAGATAAAAAATTGAAAAAATTACTGTGGTCATATCTCTTAGGTATCTATACACACAAAAAAAATATGAACAAAATCTGAGACATAAGGGCACATTGAATATTTTATTTTGGGTGATTTGGCATGAAATGAGCCAAAACACAGTTTGATTACACAGTTTCTGAACAACAGCATCTTCTAGTTTCACACATTTCCGAACAAAAATAAATTAAAACTTATGTTATAAAGTTGCCCTTTTGGATTTGAGAACAGCCTTAAGAATGAAAAAGAAACTCAAGATAGAAGTCAAAGAGGACATTGAAAAATTGGGTGCTAGCGAAGCACCTGCTTACTTTTAACTAAAATATGCAATAAGATATATTTAAATCGTCTATTGCATAATCGAATCCACTATTTAGATCTGACAAAAAAAATGGGGGGAAATGAAGATAAGGCTTGCTTGAGACATAATAGAAAAATGTCTCATAAAAATGCCTAAAAAGATATATTATTAATTTTTAGTTTAGACATTTAAAAGTAATACGTATTATAACATAGCTTAGAAAGAAAGCCCGTGTATTAAGTCTGATGGCTGTTTAAATGTTTTAGTGCAGGACAACTTTTATAAATCTGCTTTCCATTTTAAAATCAATGTTTTCAGTAGTCTAAAAAGCTGGTAAATAGGTTTTCTGTTCTGTTTATTTTACTGTCACCTTTTTTTTTAGGAGAAGTGTCAAATGACAATGCACAATACTTCTTGAAACATGTAAAGACTCTACTGCTAAATTCAAATCATTCCAGGAATTCTTTATAAAAAGCTTTACTTTCAACAAAAGATAATAATTGTTCATGTAGTGTTCTAACAGAAAAATCAGATATTTAAGATTGCAATTTTTTCAAAGAAATTATTTTGAATAGCCATGGGAAAGTATATTATATTTATGAAACTACACCATATATTTATTTATTGTACTAGTAATCAAAAGATTGTTTATTAAGATTTTCAAGGTATCAATGTTTCACTATGTCAGACCTGCCAACTTTTGAAAATGAGAAATCATAGCACACAAAATTAAAATTAATCTGGAGGTTGGTTGGTTGGTTTTTCGTGTTTCGCAGCCATCTTTGGATATTCTTAAAAGGAATAAGGTTTCAGTCTTTCAACTCAATATAGTAAATTTTTTCCTCTGAAAATTTTTACACACGATTTTTAGAGTTTCTTCTCGTTTCGAAGCGTTTGTAAAAGGAGTTTGGATCCAATTTTTTAACCCAGTGCGATAAATTTTGACAAAATTCGCGATTTTTTTTTTCCCCGCGATCATTTCAGGATATTCACAGTTTTTTTCCCACAATCGTAATTCATATTTTTCTATACGATTCTTTGTTGAAATCCGCACTTTTTACCACTTTTTACCCATGCACTTTTGACAAAATTTGCATTTTTTACCACGATCTTTTGACGAATTTTGCGTTTTCTTTCCTCGATCTTTCGGTGAAATTTGCGTTTTCTTACTGATCTTTCGATGAAATTTGCATTTTCTTACTGATCTTTTGACGAAATTAGCGTTTTCTTTCTGCGATATTTTAACAAAATTCGCATTTTTACTATGCTCCTTTGACGAAATTTATTTTCTTATGCAACCAATTAACGAAATTGATTTTTTTTACACAGTCATTTGTCGAAATTTGCGATAGTTTATCGCAACCGATCGGCAAAATTTTCGATATCTTTTCGCGACCAATTAACAAAATTCACTGCTCGTTTCTGCAACCTTTTGACGAAATTTGCAATATTTTTCCTTCGATAGTTTACCGAAATTTGTGATTTTCTGCGCAATCTTTAGATGAAATTCGCAATTTCTTTCTGAACTCTTAACGAAATTAGAGATTTTATTCGGCGACCAATTGAAGATAATTACTATTTGTTTGAGATCTTTGAAGAAATACCCGATATTTTTACATGATCATTTAAAGAAATTCTCAACTTTTTCCGCAATCGATTCATCAATTAATTTAGGGAAATTCCATAAAAGAAAAAAAAAATCACGAACTTCCAAGGAATTTCAAAATATACTCGCAAAAGAATCATAAGTCTGTGGAAGAATTTGCAGGGGGAAATACTGCACAGCATTTTTCTTTATGCAGGACTTTTCTTTTCCGTGTGGAAATCATGCGATTTTGCACACTATTTCAAACCTTGCCCCTCAAAGAACCACCTTCCCACCTCCAGAAATTCTTAACATGGCACCCCTTTTCTAAGGAAGGGAATTCCTGTATAAATATTTACAGAAACACGATTCACTCGTGGTTAATATATACATAAAGAGAGTTTTATGTTAAAAAAGTTTGTTTTGCAGCACAGATTTTTTTTCCTCAATGAGTATTTTTTAATGTCCGAATTTTTGGACTAATGACCAATTTTTTAAAACTTTCGGAAATGCAATACTTTCAAATTTCGGAACAGAATTACTCGTGCAAAATTTGTTGCGCGGGATAAAAATCGCAACTAGAAACAAAAAGTGCGCTTGTGTTATTTGCAAAAAAAAAAAATCATAGTTTAAGATCGATTTTCGTAACATCGTAGTTTATAGGTCGAAATCGTAGCAACTACGATTTTTTTGTAGCAGTTGGCAGGTCTGCTATGTAGAGCATTTTATTAATGGATCATAAGACATAGCTTTTACTAAAAATGTTTAAATTTTAAATGATTTCAATTTTCTACATAATTGATTGTAATTATTTAATTTAAATTATTTTTAAATGAAGTTATATTACTTATGTATCCAACAATGTTTATTTTTTTCAACAAATATGTATATATATGCAATAGGAAAATATATAAAAAAAAACCTGGTTTAAACAAAAAAAACACTGGTTTAAACCAAAAAAACACTGGTTTAAACCAAAAAAACGTTAAAATGAGATTTTTTACCAACCCTGCCTTAAAATGCTATGGATAATATGTTTAACAAATTTAAGTTATACTTTGTAATAGTTATTATTTATCAAAAATATTCATTAAATAAATAGTTTTTTAGTAAATTAAATATATTTTCATTAGATATAATGATTTTTATTAGCATTTATTATGTACTGTATTACATAGTACCTAGTTATTCTATAAAGATATGACTATTCTGATGACACATTAAAATCTGCAAAGCCCTTACTCTCAAACTGTATGGATTTTTGAGAGTCTACTGTAATACAAAACAAATTTTGGAGCAATTAAGAACCTGGATTGTGTTTTCCTTAAAATTTGGACTGAAAAGGAATAATCCCCCCTAAAATTCAAACTCTAGATGTAGCATGAAACATATTTATAATGTTAAATAAGCTGTGCGATTTGAAACTCCATCAAAGTCCAAAATCCAAAACAGTATGTCAATTCTTCAAGAATGATCAAATACTAATACATAAACTCAAATATAGCATAAAAAACATTTTAGATATATAATTGAAAAATTAAGTAGACAAGCATAAATAACTTACCTTCTGCAGTCTGTAAGGAAATAGGTTCACTATACTGTCCTTCTCCAGTGCTATTATATGCTTTGACTCTGGCATTGTAAAAACTATTGAAATGCAGACCATCAACAGTGCATATTGTTTCTTTTCCACAATAAACTTCCTATATATTAAAAATATATACTGTAATAGTAACATAGAGTGTAAAAAAAATCATGATAAATAGAAGTAACATTTTTTAAAAATTATTATTATTATTAATATTAAAAGAGATTTTCTATATTCAAATAATTTTTTTATGATTTTTTTCCCTGCTCACAATATTGAATAGACACTAACAATTGTAGGTTTCTAAAACAATTAAACCTCTAATTATTAACACAATCTATGTTTTTATGCTTTAATTAATAAAAGTAATTACAAAAATATTAAAAAACTGTAAATTACTAATTTTTTTAGCTAGTAGCACACAATAACATTGTATACAGTCGTGGAAAAAAAAAAGTAAACACCCCGTACTAACTCCTCAGCAAATTATCGTAAAAGAAAGTTACTGGTACCAAACGATTGGAAATAAAGGCTACTTTTAAATGATGTATATAAAATTTGCTTAGGGGGCCATCAACATATTAAAACAAACCATAACTTTGTTTTTTTCAATAGCAGTACATAATTCTGACAGCATAAATGAACTCTACACCCTTCAATTAGCCTAAAAACAAATTTTTATGCAATTCGTACCATAAGTTTCCAAGAAATTAAGTATTTTAAAACGAGCATATTTTAAGGGCTGTATCCAAATTGAAGTTCCGTACTCGATTGTTAACCAAGAGAGCCCCCTTCTTGATAGAGGAGGATTCACTCAAGGAGTGAATGAAGTCTGTTAGATTACAGGACAGCAGAATAAATTTCAAAATATCTACTCACTTTTATCAAGACGGCCCCTTAAACCATCATTTTGCTTTTTTTAAGCATAATTTGAAAACTACTTGGAAGAAAAATGTGAAATTTTTGATTTCCATAAAGCAGGACTTAATAAATCTAAATCCATCAAAAAAATTGTAGGTTGCAATACATAATTTTTTCGAATATTAATTTCATAATTCATGTCATAAAATTATAAAAATTGCAAATTCAGCATATTTATGTTTGAGTATATTAGTATTATTGCTACAAAAAAAATTAGCACATTAGGAGCATAATTTCAGGAGATAAAAATAAAAGTATGAAAATGTAATTTAACATTAGAAGCACTAAATTTTGAATGTTATAAACATTCAAAACTTATCATTCAAATGACTTGAAATTTGGTGTCTAGGCATAGTTTGAACCGAAGATTTGAAATATCTTGTTAAAATTGGGTATTGCCATTGAAAAAAATGAAGTTTGGATTCGTTTTGTTTTAATATGTAGATGCCCCCCTAAGAAAATTTTATATACATCATTTAAAAGTAGACTTTATTTCCAATCGTTCGGTATCAGTAACTTTCGTCTACGATAATTTGTTGAGGAGTTAGTAGGGGGTGTTTACTTTTTTTTTCCACGACTGTACATTAATATTTTGTAGAATTTAGTAGATAAGGGCATTATTTCATGAAGAAATGTATAGCAGTGATATAAGAAACAAGAACAAAAAATCCGAATGCAGAATAGATTATGAAATACTTTCAAACACATTCAGAATACTGTAAAAATAGTTTATTTAGGTCAAAGATGTCTAAACAAACAATTTGGAAAATGCATAATGTATTTGAAAGCCTAATTTCTGCAATTACCATCAGCAAACGGAAAAATATCTGAATTTTTTTGAGCAGCACTGTATATGATTAATTAGATTTGCATGTATACTACATAGTATGCTAAACGTTAGTTCAGTTAAAAGTACAGCATGGTTGAAATTTTCATTTGTCATTTCTGTCAATAAATGAAAATGTACTCTAGATCTTTTGTGCAGCCCTGTATATGATCTACAGAATTTATACACACCAAGTAATATGCAAGAAAATTGTTAAATTTAAAAATGTGTACTGCAACTTAAAACACTTCCAACAATTATTCGTCATAGGCAGTACTGTAGCCAAATTCTTTTGTGTGTCCCTGTAAATGAATGATAAATTCTATACACACCATATTTGGCAGTTAGTGCCTTGTAATACACCTCAGTGAAATATATATATTTCAATATATTTAAAATAGTGTAACATCATTAACATACACTGCAAATGATTTTTCCTCATAGACTGTAATGTATAAGAATTCTTTTGAGTATCTCTGAAAAAAAAACCTGTAAATGCACACTTCATTTTCAATACCAAACAAGCCATAATAAACCACAATGACAAATATGAATTTCATGGCAATCTGGCTATATTTACGCGAATTAGAGCACAGCCAGCTGACAGACAAACCGGATTCATAAACACTTTTCAACTATGCTGGAAAGTGTTAAAAAATGATATATAATTTTTAAGTATAAATAAAGTGATATTAATTTTTAATGATTTTAGGAATTACAAATTGAAAAATGCAACTAAATTAACACAATTTAACAATTTTCTGTTTTTTTTTTGAAGAATTTAAGTTTGATATTTTTTTAAAGCTCTTGGGCACTTGGATTTAGAAATACTGTGGTATGGGGAAGATTTTTACCAGAAATCTCTGGGTACAACTAAAGGTGAATTTCTCTAATTAAAAAAAAGACGAGGTGCATTTTGCCAATTTTAAAAGGACAGGGTGTTGTGCCCTTACAATGGCTAAGAGGAAACACTGAATAATTACAGAAATAACAAAAACTGCAAATAAGTACTTCCATTAGTTAGTTGAACAAATAACAAAACAAATGTCATGGCAGCTCTTTTTTCATTTGCCTATAGAAAAATCACTGTTTATCTAATTCTAAACTTACATGCATGTATGTACATGCTAGCCAAATAAATTATGAAAATGAGCTATATCCAGTAATTCATACACACATACAAAATAAATATAAGAATGGCCAGTTACAGCTGAAATCATGAAAAAGCAACATTATTACCATTCAATGGGTGTTTTTAGCACAAAGAAAGAAAGAAAAAAATGCTGTCTTTCCAATTATTCCTTTTCTTTGTGTTAAAGTTCAAAAGTAATAAAAAACATTTATTCTATTTCTACTGGAGAAGCTCTTGCTTGTGCTTAACATTTTTATACCAATTAGTTACTTTTTGCTTTTTATATTCTCTTGCAATAGCTGTTGAGAAGATGCCATTCTTATTTCAATCTTTTTTTAGCTCTAATTTGTCTTTGTATATACAGTGGAGAGCCACAAATCCGCTGACCTAAAATCCACCAGAATCCGAAATCCGCACAGGTTTTCAGATGTAAACATCTTTCTTCTGTGGTGCTGAAAGAATGAAGTTGTGAGAAAATGATTATGTCATTCCAAAGCGAATGATAAATTCAGGATGTTTTCATCTCTGTTTACAAAGAATGCAGCGAAAATTGGGACTGAAGTGAAGAGAAGAAGACTGAGTGAAGAGAACATGCACATGTGTGTTGATTGGTTTGAGAAATATATTTGGGAATTTCAGTGACGTTGAATCTGCTGCTATCTGTTTATCTGTATCTAGTCACGTGCAAGGCATTTTTATTCATCATTTAAGTTGTTTTTCAATATTTTTTTCTGGTGAAGTATCATTTTGAATCCAGCTAAAAGCAATTTTGATGATGACTTGGATAATTCTCAGAAAATTCAGTTTGATGAGGGTTTAAATTTGGGAGAGAAACACCAAAGCAAGAAAATTGTGTAACTGAGCAGGATCTAATGACTATCTCTAACCTGCAAATAAAACAAACTAGAACAAACTAAAGTTTTGAAACAGGCCACTATTGAACAAATGTTTTCAAAGTTTAAAAAATAAGTTGTTTTGTTTATATTATTTTCAGATATTCTTTTTTTTCTGTTCATTAAAATTTTCATTTGTAATTAAATAATTTAATCTATTATATATATAAAATCCAAACGGAAATTTCGTTCCGAACATCTATATTTCGAGTTCTACTGCATGGATTTTGACCGAACTTATACTGTTAGATAGGTATCGTTAAAGGGAAGGTTTTAAGCTGTAACACATCATTCTATGTAGATTAGTTATAGAATTATGACGGAAAGTTCTGCTATTTTGGATGCTGAGGTTACCATTTTATTTCTTGGCGAAATTTATCGATGATAGAAAAAAAAATTGAAACGGCTATTACACCTCGAAAAATAAAAGAAAAAAACTGTTACAATTTTTATTTAAAAGAAAAAAAAAAGAAAACATCCGTTTTAATGAGTGATAATATTATAAAATGAAAATATTTAATTTAAACATGAAAGGGGATGTTCGTAATGCTTAAAAAATTACTCAGATAAAATATTGTAATTGAAATAAGATTTGGCTATTTATCTTTTGCATCAGGTTAAGAAAAATTTATCTGAAAAATTGATAGGATGATATCAAGGATCCATAAGCGCATCTCAGAAATATTTGAAAAAATTATATAATGTTCTTCTCATGAGGAATATATAGAATATTCTTCTCATGACATATAATATGTGTATAAAAATAATCGACAGAACCTCAATTTAGCGTTTGTAAAAAAATAATGAAAATTTAATTTGCTTGGCGATTTAATTCTGGTTGGCGACACAATAAAATTTTGAATGATACTTTTTATGATAAATAATTTTTAAGTAAAACCTTTTTCTACTCTTCATATGAAATTAGTAAGATTAAGTTTAACTTAAATAAATACATTTTTATTACTGGAGTTTTGTCATATACCTGTATATAATGTATGTGTATATATTAAAATTTTACTATCATAATTATACGGTTTAAAACAAAATTTAAGTTTATTAAATTTGTTCCAAACTCAAAATTAATGTCCGATTCTGAACATTGGTAATTTGACTTTGATATTGTTAGTGTCAGAAACAAGAAGTGATGGTTATTGTTGTCATGGAAATAACTACTTAATATAAAAATGTTTAATGATAGCATGTTTAATTAGCCAGCTACTTTTAAAGCAAACTTAAAATGGTACTACTTGATTATGCCGTCGACAAAAAACTATTGCCAAACTATAAGATTAAATGCCAATAATGGCTGATCGTAAATTTTACATTCACTTGAAATTAAGCACAGTACATGTGTTTGTTGCATCATTAAGTGATTTTTAATTTGACTTCTATTTGTAATTTTCTTAATGTTTACAAATTTATTTATCCTTTTGTTGTTTAAAATAAAAATTTTGTCAATTTGCATAATTTGGCGAGTATTTTGGCAGTTTATATAATTTGGCGAAATTGGTCGACAGGATAATCAAATAGTATCCTTAAAACTTTTCTAGACAGTGAAGCCATGTAAAATTAAATAACTACTGCAATACGTAATTTGTATATATTATATACGCTTACAGATAAAATTATTACGCTAATCTTTCGTTTAGATTTAAATTCATTGAGTTTTAGGCATTTAAACACTTATTTAACAAGCAATTTCCAAATGCATTTAAATATCTTGCATTTGGGAAGGAAATGTGTTGGTAGCCAAATAGCATGGAACGTTCGTCTTTTTTGCACCAAATACTCAAATATATTTCTTTTTTTTTTTTTCAGATTTTTACTGAGATTCTGCCGCCAAATTTGACTGATGTTTTACTACATACATGAGTACTTTTATAAGCATTTTTTTTTTCTTTTCAAAATAATTTGAGTATGCTCTTTAAGGAGACCTTCCTTGTGAGTAACAATTTTGATTTTGATTTGTTCTTTTTTATTTCTAACTCCTCCATCATGTGACTTACAGATGGAAACTAGCAGATGTAATTGTAAAAATGATGGTAATTACGATTTACATGTTGTATGTTTATTTGTAATTTTGAGTTCACGTTTGTAACCAAACAATTTGATTTTAAGCCAAAAAGATGTAAGCGTGAATTAGGTTCAAGCGATGTTTACAATAAAGGTGATTTTGCAAGTGTACGAAAGCATTTTTAGAGTATTTTTTAAAAATTCAAATGTACAATATATAAATAGCAATTAATATTTTAAAAATGGGGTCAAATATTTTAATTTTAGTATAAATGTCTCCCACACACGCACATTACATATTATAAAATAATTTAATTTCAGACATTTAAAAAATTTATCACCGTACTTTACTGCGAAAACATGTTGGTTTATTTCCCCCAAAAGTGTGACTTTTATAACCTCGAAGCCAGATTAGCTAATACTGCCCACTCTTATTTTAATAAAAAACATATCTCCAATTTCCCTTATAGAAACGTTCAATGCTTGCAATGTTAAGTAGTAAAGATAATTCTTAAGAAAATGTAAGCAATTATGCGTTATTACCATCACGAAAGAAAACATTTTGCAAAAAAAAAAATTAGTTTCTAAAATCACTTTTCGTTATTCCTTTTAATTCGTCATTTTTTTCCATATCCTCCATTCTTTTAGAAATGTTATTAAAAGATATTGGATGAATCTTCCATAATCAACCATCCTACAAGTGGCAAATTTAATTATATAATGTTGGAAGATTCGTTTATATTTGAAAGGAACCGTCGACGGTAAATCCGATTTCAGAAGATTACGTGAAATTTGTACTTAGCGATTAGTAAATTTATGTTTTTGTTTTATTATGGATCAAATGCACAAAAGAATATTTACTATTATATATTTTTCATCTGCAGTTACTTTACTATCACTAAGAAAGCATCACTTTGAATCTACAAAAAAAAACTTTCAAATGCCAAAGGGAGCCAATGGAACAATATCTGTTCATTTAGCCTAGGTTTTAAAAAAAGTACCTCAGATTCAAATAAAATTTCAATCATTATAAAGCAATTTTGGCTGATGCACATCCCGATTATTTGATCGTAGTCACAAATTAACGTTTTTAGTTTTATTTAGGCAACAGTCTGATGAATAATGACGTCTTGAAAATAAAAGCATGTTTATTTCTCAGTCTTATTACCTTCATTAGAGAAATGTGAAAAAAATCTTCGGTTTGCCAAAAAGATCACTACTAAAAATTTTGCATAACTAACTTTATTTATCATTCGCAAAAAGTTTTGATAGTGAAAGATCTAAAATTCAATCAACAGCAATTTGACATCATTTAATGGAATATAGTTTGGTGCGTAATTAACTCTGCTTTGTAGCTAACTCTGGTACATTTGTAGCAATACTATTAAGGTAAAGTACCCAGTAGTTGACACTGGACTAATAGTTGACACTTTTGTAGAAACAGTAGTGTAACAAGAAAACGTCACAGGTAGGAACATGAGAGACACAGAATTTTTAAAATCTATCACCTTGCGGCAAAACTGAGAACTAAAACTATAAACAGTCGAGCCCAATTCCAATATGGCGGAAGACAACAAAGAAGCATGTGTGCAAAGTTGAATTTTTCGAATTTATCTTAAGAAAAGTGATAAGGATTGCACGTTACAGTAAGTATTAAAACCTGTAATTTATCTTAATTTCTGGTTATGTTTTGATTGATATTGATTGTTTCGATGTCCAAGAATTGTATTGGAATAAAATTGATGCATTTTGTGCAAAATAGCGGGAGTGAGTGTGAGTGTCAAATATTGAATATGAAAAGAAACAGATTTTCAAAAGTTGACACCCAGTGTCAACTACTCGCTCATGTTGACGTTTTGTTAATCTAATTCAGTACAATAAAAATAAGCTGGAATCTACCAGATAAATTTATGACTGACCTTTGAAAAACTAAAAATGCATTTAAACCAACAGATGACACAGTGTGTCAATTATTGAAATTAGGGAGTGTCAACTACTAAAATTAATTATTTATTTTTTTAGATGCCACCTACGAAGGGAAATTTTAGGAATCACACGGAAGAGAGCATGAGAGCTGCCGTAGAATACGTTAAAGTCAACAAAGCTGGGTACAAAACAGCGGCTAAAAAATTTAACGTGCCTAGAATAACTCTGAAATACAAAGTTGAGGGAAAAACCCCAATGAAAAGGTAAAATATCGGCCGTTAGTGCTTGCTTTTGCACTCGATCTTTCATTTTTGTTATTTGAGATTAATTAAGTAAGTGGTTTTATGTTATAATTTCAGATCTATGGGACTTTTTTTATTTTCATTAAAACTTCTGATTAAACTGCTGATCTTTCATTAAAACTTCTGATTTCTTTAAAAAATTTTGCTAATTAACGGTTCTTATCATTATGTCTTCATATGGGGCAATTAATATAGTAATATAATAATAAAGAGTATTTATTATTATTAATTTAGGCCCCGCCGCAGTCAGTGTCAATTACTAGTTCATGAAGGTGTCAACTACTAAACTCTCACGTTCACGCTGGTGTCAACTTCTGGGCAAAAATCATGTTTTCATATCCCCTAGTAATTTTTACAAAATGTATTCATTTCGGGACATTAAACGTTATGATTTTGTGGAAAAATGTTCAAACCCCCTAGTAATGATCAAACTGTTTCCCTTAATTGAAAACTGCACGAACCAAAGGCGACAAACGCCGAAAAATTCCTTAAGGTGTCAACTACTGGGTGTACTTTACCTTACGAACATTTCTAAAGTTTCACATCAAAGTTGGATGTGGATCAGATTACGGATGATTGGGAATATTTTATTGAATGAAAACTAGAGGTTTAGTTTTCTATTTGAATCAGTTATCGAGGGTATTTTCCTAGGTTAATAGTTGCATGATTAAAACTGGTTTATAAAAAGAAACGTCAGTTAAAATGACTGTTTTAATTTTATTCACACAATTCAGCTTTAAATATCCACTTTTACATGATTCACATATTTTAAAATATAAAAGTTTAATACTGTTTTGACTGTATTTAATCTACTCGAATTTGAAGATACGAAACTGTAGAAAACCTGCCAAAAGAAGACGTATATTACCAAATATAATGTAACGGAGAGAGAGATTGTATTTATGTTATTAGTTCCACACATAGCAGCAAGCTGAGAAGCCCGGAGTAAAAGAACTAGCAAACGAAAATGTATAACCCGAACATTCTTTAAGTTAAATGGTCAATCTCGGCAATCATTGTAATTCTCTCTTTTTTAGTAGTGTGGTGATTAGAGAACATTGTAATTTCTGATGATTGTAATGGCCGCATTTCCTCCCAAACTCTTCATGATGTACTAAACAGTTTCTTCTGAATTGCCCGAATTTTGTCTAACGCATCAGATAATATAATAGCACAATGGCGTCCGATGCATATTCAGAAAATAACAGAAGGACATTCCAGGTGAAGGTCCATATTAATTTAAAATACAGAGTCGAATTCTCCATTTCGTTTGATTGAAGGTTTATTTGAAAAATGGACCAGCGCAGCAGGCTCAGCCTGCTAGTAATGTAATATAAAAATGTGTTGCTATTAATGTTGTTTTATTTAATTTGTCCTATTTGTTTTTTTTTTAAACCTTTATTGACTGATTTTTTTATAACCCAAAATCCTGAAATCTGCACAACGTCTTCTCCCAAATAGTGTGGATTTCTGGATCTGGCTTTCTACTGAATATATATATATATATATATATAGACATAAAAGTTTTATGACTTTTATAATAGGTGCTAAAAATCTCTAAATGCTTTTAATTATACAAGATAACCTTAATGAATATTTTAAAGGTATTAAAATAATTTTTACACATTTTGATTTTTTTAATGTAAGCATCGAAATTTATATTAAATATTTACGTTATAAATCTATCCAAAAAATTTTCATTATTATACTAGAATTATTTCATAAGGGTAGATTATAAATCATACCCTTTATGTTGAAAAATAATTCTATCAATTTTGTTTGTCTCACCCTTCCAAGATCTTTGAAGAGTGAACCATTCAAAAAAGCAGAATTAACATCATCATGAGTTGGTTTTCTCAGTTTCTTACCTTTAGTTATGTTTTGCTTGTATGTGCATTTTATTGTTTCTCTATATTTTCACATGATGCCAACTGTAGATTTTTGAAGCAAATACCGTAATTTCCCGCGTATACGCCGCAGCTTAGTTAAGTCTTTTTCATACCGGAAATTTTATTTAAAAAATGAAGTCAAATAAATACTAAGCAAAAGTAAGTCACATTTTATTTAAAACGAATTCTGGTAGGAAATCGAATTATCTGAGCTGCGGTATATACGCAGGAAATTACGGTACTCTCAACAAATATCAGCTATCTTAGAACCTTTTGCTATTTTGGACACAATTTCAGCTTTTTCTTTCACGCAAAATGATTTTTTTTTTACCCACCATGATTTTTAAAATTGCAGATCACGATTTTCGCTTAAAAGATTAGATATGACAAATAAGCAGCAAGTTTCTCTATCTTATGAAGACCATAAAATTCAGAGGCATTTATCCTATATGAACAACAAATCAGTATTACTACATTCGATTGGAAAAAAGATAAGATGTTTCCCTTGCAATAGAATGAGAGCCAGGGCTTGAAAATTCTAAAAATTTTAAGGTTTCCAGCTGGAAACCTACATGAAAAGTGTAAGTTCCCAGAAAAATTTATGTGTTCACAGTTCTTTAATAAATTCAGAACTTAATGAATGTAGATATTATGTCACATAGACACAGTTTTGAATAATAAACAAAAATTTTAGTTTTATGGTTTATCAATTAATGTTTTGACTGTTCTCTATCCAATAGCACCTCTTCCCTCCCTGCATATTCTTATAGATGTATAACTGAAAAGGGAAATGTTGCATTACATTTGCCCACAAAGATTAAGCACCATATAACGCATTTACTAATTTATTCAAACGCATACAGAACAAATAATTAATATATATATATATATATACAATATTTAATTTTTAAATTGTCAGATTTACTACACATGCTAAAGATTCTAATTTATTTTTTTTCAATTTCAATTATATTGCACAGAGTTTGATGCATCATTATTAAAAATTACATTTGTAACAAATTCTAAACAAACAAACTGTTTAGATTCAATAAAAACCATATGTGCTAAAGTGAATGAGAAAACAAACTCAAAGTATGACGTCAATTCACACAAAGTCCACGGTGCTGTAGTGCCACAGTGAACAGGAGCGCAACTAGTTTGAGCACAATCAAAGCCGAGAACAGAAACAAGAGAAATCCCCTCCCCCCACACACAGAGGCACGGAAATTCAATTCCCGCGTGTCTTCGGCGCTCCATGCGATCTTTGTCTCACCTCCCCCTTCTGAAAATTGGTGCTGTACGTAGGAGAAAAAAAAAAAAAAAAAAAAAAAAATCAGCACTGATAGCTGCAGCCACAGCGTCTAGCGAGCGCTTACGTTTAGGTTCCCGGCCAGGAACCAAAGTGAAAAAATACGTTCCCAGAAATGATTTCAGGGTTCCCGGCATCGCTACTTTTCGAGCCCTGAGAGCACTAACCTAACAAGTGACAAACAAGTAACTAAAGTGAAATTAGCTGTCATTACCAGCCCATGGGCCCAGGTGACAACAATTGTATACATTCACACAGATTTCTGCTGTTACTATTGCACCTCAATCGTCTTTTTTCAATGAACAGGATCTGTCAGCACTCTTCACATGGCAGATTACTTAATCTCTGAGTACCGATTAAACTTAAAAACTGAGGCGAAGTGTTAATGTGGAGGGGGAAGAGCAGAAGCAAATAGTTTAAAATGTAGCATGCAAGAAGCTAAAAATTAAGATAGGAGCACTTTCTCAATGATGAAATTTTTAAAATGGCAATTGATTTCGTAAAATTCGGAGTCATTTATCCTATAAGAATAACAAATCAGTGTTACTGCATTCCATGGAAAGATAAGGTGTTTCCCTTGCAAGAGAATGAAAGCACTAACCTAACAAGTAACAAAGAAGTAACTAAAGTGAGATGTTTGTTGTTTGAAAAATAAATATTTTTGGAAAAGTAGGCAAAGATTGGGGATGCTATAAGCAAGGGTTTGATAAAGAAGTTTGTTATATACATTAGAAATGTGTTTACTATACAGCAGGTACGTTACAACCAGACTCCGCTATATACATATAACGATAAACGTTATATGGGTGAAAACGAGTAGTGTAGTAGGTAATATTTCAATTGATCTTAGGCCTCTCACACTGGTCGTAGTAGATGATCGTTATGCTGATAAAAATAAGACCAGCAATAACACCTTGACAATCGATGAACAGTGGCATTTGATTATTTATTGTAGATTGATGCAAGTAAATAAACAAATCTTAGCGCAGTCATCATTATACGTTTCACACTTAAGATTATTGCAGTTGAGTGGCAGATGGTCAGAATAATGGAGGTTTTCACTAGTAATTTCTCTGGGAGACAAGGAATGAGGTATTTTATGGTCACAAATTTTTATTAAACAACATCAATAAGCAGTTCTCAATAGCATACTGGGCAATGCCACAGATAAACTCGATGAGTTATCACTTTATATTCTCATTATCCATCAAAACATTGGAGGTAAATCTTTTAGATAACTTCATAGCATCAGACACTCAGCCAGGACACAGTTTACACTTAGAAAATCGAGCAAATTCTACAAAATCTGCCAGAGCATCACGCGCAGTTGTTTTTTAATCAGCGAACATAGTAATATGAATATGACGTAACACGCACTCTGAACCAATTAAGAATTAAGGATGATACACCATTATACATCATAGGAAAGAGGACTGACAGATGAGCGGATCAATTCGATAGTAAAAAGGAAACCCAGGAAATAAGCGCAGGAAAGAAAATTATCGGAAGGGAAAAAATGGCTACTAAAAAGAACATTCGAAACCCAGAAACAATTGGAAATAGAACATTTAATTTAAGAATACTAAAAGTGTAATAATTAAGTAAATTGAGCAAAGTAGATATTAAATTAAAGGAAATTTAAGAGTTAACGATAGAGATGGCGGTTTTCACTAGTAATTTCTCTGGGAGACAAGGAATGAAGCATTTTATGGTCACAGATTTTTACTAAACAACATCGATAAGCAGTTCTCAATAGCATACTGGGCAACGCCATAGATAAACTCTATGAGTTATCACTTTATATTCTCATTATCCATCAAAACATTGGAGGTAAATTTTTTACATAACTTCATAGCATCAGACACGCAGACAGGAGATAGTTTACACTTAGAAAATCGAGCAAATTCTACAAAATCTGCCACAGCATTACACGTAGTTGTTTTTTAATCAGCGAACATAGTAATACAAATATGACGTAACACGCACTCTGAACCAATTAAGAATTAAGGATGACACACCGTTATACATCATAGGAAAGAGGACTGATAGATGAGCGGATGGATTTGATAGTAAAAAGAAAACCCCAGAAATAAGCGCAGGAAAGAAAATTCTTGGAAGGGGAAAAAATGGCTACTAAAAAGAACATTCGAAACCCAGAAACGACTGGAAATAGAACATTTAATTTAAGAATACTAAAAGTGTAATAATTAAGTAAATTGAGCAAAGTAGATATTAAATTAAAGGGAATTTAACAGAGATAGAGATCATTTAAGAATAAGGAATTAGTGAATATAGAGTAGTAATTTAGAATAGAACAGGGAAATCACGAAGGAAGATCTAATAATGTAACATACATATATTTGAAAAAGTAGAATGAGAAAATAAGATATTGGCTATTTTATTTAGCCAGAAAGAAATTTCCTATGAGATGTGTTAGACAACATGTAAATAATAAAAATTCTTTACTATTAAGAACATAGAGAAATAAAAGTTATAATACCAAAGAAAAACTGCTGAAAAAATTAGAAGTGCTAATGAAATGAAAGAACATGAGAAAAGCATGGTAAGAAAAGTTTGGAAAAGAAAGAAAAAAGATATTTTGCAAACAAAAGAAATGTTTGGTAGAAATTGAAAAGTATATGAATAATATTTCTCCACATTCATCTGCTGAATTAAATAATGATGGAAGAGTCCAAGAAAACAATTGTAGAATTGTGAGAGGAAAGAAGATAGTAAGAAAAAATTGATATAAATTAAAAACAGAAGAAATATGCGATATAATAATAATAAAAAAGAATACAGAAGAACTGGAATAGCAAAACAAAAGACTGAATACTAGATTACAAAAGATCAATTGAAGCAGATGGAGTAAATAATGAAGATTAAAGAAAGTGGAAACAAGTAAATATGAATCACAAGAAAGAAAATAAAAAGAAAACTGAACAATGAAAATAGAAATAGTAAACCTAAAGAATCTAAAAAATTGCTATTTTCTAGAGCTTTTAGTAGACAAATACATAACAAATTTAAAAGGGAAAATCATATATGAGAATAAGACAACATTACAAACTTTGACTGATAAAATTAAAAAAAAGGTATAACTTACTAAAAAAGATGAGAGAGAGAGAAAAACAAACAAATAAACACACAGCAGAAACGTTATTTGAATGACGCTATATGTATTTTGCATGAAATGTTTGTAAAAGACTATCCTTAGCATCATAAACCTAGCTATCAAACTTTTTGAATCTTGGTTCCAAAAGATTTGGACAAGGAAACATTTTATGCAAAATAGTAAATGAAAGCATATTAGATGTAAATTTCCAACTGGCCGAAAAATGTCCGGACCAGGATTCGAACCCGGGAGCTCCTGGCTAAAGCCGCCAGTGCTCTGCCATCTGAGCTATCCCGGACGATTCTGGTCGAACTTTTTCACCCAGCTAACCTTGATGATTACAGCACCTGGTCTGAAACCTCGTTCAGCTCAACAGAATAAATCTCAGGTAATCGACCAGAATCGTCCGGGATAGCTCAGATGGCAGAGCACTGGCGGCTTTAGCCAGGAGGTCCCGGGTTCGAATCCTGGTCCGGACATTTTTCGTCCAGTTGGAAATTTACATCTAATATGATTTGTTTACCAATTAGAATAATTGTGTTAATATTAATCTAGTGTAAATGAAAGCATATAACTTTTAAGAAGAAAGTTGGATTACTGTCATTTAATTAGGAGGTTGGGAGGGGGGGGGGGGATACATTAGAAATTCAATGAATGTATGGTGATCCCAAAATAGAACTTTACTTAAATGAGACTTTAATGCAAATTGAATAAAATTGAAATAAACGACTTTCAAGAGGAACCTATATTGTTTCAGAAATGAATTATTAAAAATATTCTTATGCTGATTAAAAGTGAAATAAAAATGTGCCCAAAATAGTGAAAGTGGTACTGAAAAAGAAAAATTATTTTTTACTGATATTGTCTAGTTTTTTAATCATTTATCAAGCATTGTATGCAGTATAAGGCAGGGTTGCCGGCCTTTAGCCAGGCCAAAACAAGCCGGTCGGCTTTTTTTGGTTTTAACCACTTAAAAAAGGCCAGTTTTTATTATTAAAAGTTGGTTTACAGCTATTTCATATTAAATTTAGATTAATTATTTTTTTATACATTTATAAATATTTTCTACTAAAAGAATTATAAATTTCTATTAAATTTTGTCAGATAAATAAGTCTTGACTGCTAGAATGCAACAGTGAAGGCATATCTAAAAAAATATATATATATAAATATTGAAAAGAATATAAGTTAAATTTTAAACTGGTGTTTTAAAATTCTGTATTACATAGCCCCATATATACTACACATTTTAAAGATTGTATTTCATTAAACAATCACAAAATGTAGCACATCAAAATGGAAATATTCTTAATTCTTACGAGTCTATATGGAGAGATTATGTTATAACCGTAAAAAGAGAAATTAGAAAAGGGTATTATATTTAAGGAGAGTTTGGTACATAAGAGTATAAAAATAAATCTAGCAATTATGCAAATTAAATAAATAAATAAAATACATTCTGTAAGTAAAATTGAAATAAAATTTTGAAAAGTTTGTTGCTATTTAAAAGAGTGCATATTCATGCATATGCTGTTCATAATATTTTTTTAATAGTGAGGAATTTTATTTATATTATATGATTATGTGGGATTTTAAATATTAATGAGTAATAAAATAAGGCTTGTCTATTAATATATCTTAAAATTTGTTAAGTAACAAAACATGTAACTTAGTAATTAATCATTGTCCTCTTTAATTTTATAAAGCAGTAAAAATGAAGAAGAAAGGGGGGGGGGGGTTAAAGGTCAGTGTAAACCAGATAAAGCAGTCGGTATGGCTCTTTTAAAATTTAGCTGACATATTTCCAATTCTCACTTCAAATCTCTAGTAGATCCATCTAAGTTTTTTTTTTTTTTTCAGTATTATGTCTTCATTATTGAGAAATTGGGTTACTTATTGTATTCTAAATCAACTAAATGTCATTAAAACTAATTAAAAACACTTTAAAATGTGTAGTCTATAATTAAGATGCTTCACTGTATAAAAGCCAATTTTGGCCAATAAAGGCCAATAAAAACCAGTTAAAACCAATAAAAGCCACCGGCGTGGCTTTTTTTAAATTTTAGCCGGCTTTTTTGCAACGCTGAATAAGGAGGTTCCAAACACAGAGATATTTGAAAACTAATGAAATCCTGATGCACATTGTTTTTCAGAAAATTACATTCTATAAATTCAACATAGAAATTCAATCTGTTCACTTTGTAGGTTAAAGGCACAAGTAACTACACATGCTTGTACAGGGATGCCGCGGACGCGCTATAGCGCGTAAATGACGCGAAAAATCGGAGACGGGACGCAAAAAAATAGCTCTTACGCGTCCCGTGGGACGCGTAATTTCGTCAAAAAAAATCGCGGAAAAAAGCCGATTTTCGTCAAAAAATCGCGAAAAAAGCATAAATCTCATCACAATATCGCACAATAAAACGCGATTTTCGTAAAAGGGTCGCAAAAAATTGCATATTTCGTCTAAGGATCGAGAGCTAAGAATTAAAGAGCTAATTTCAACAAAATATCGCGGAAATAAACGCAAATTTCATCAAAATATCGGGAAAAAACGCGATTTTCGTAAAAGGGCCGCGACAAATTAGCGTATTTCGTCATAAAATCACGAAAAAATAGCGAATTTCGTTAAAAAAAATCGCGGAAAAAGACGATTTTCGTAAAAGGCCGCGAAAAAATAGCGTATTTCATCAAAGGATCGTGGAAAAAAAGCGAATTTCGTCAAAAAATCGCGGAAATAAGCGCAAATTTCAACAAAATATCGCGGAGATAAGCGCAAATTTCATCAAAATATTGCGAAAAACACGCTATTTTCATAAAAGGGCCGCGGCAAGTCAGCGAATTTCGTCAAAAAATCGCAGAAAAAAGCCGATTTTTGTCAAAAAATCGCGAAAAAGCATAAATTTCATCAACATATCTCGAAAAAAAGCCGTTTTTTGTCAAAGGATAGCAAAAAAATAGCGTATTTCGTCAGAGAATAGCCAAAAATAGCGAATGTCGTCAAAAAATCTTGTAAAAAAGCCGATTTTCGTCAAAGGATCGCGAAAAAAGCACAAATTTTATCAAAATATCGCGGAAAAACGCGATTTTTGTAAAAGGGCGACGACAAAATAGCGTATTTCGTCAAAAATTTAGCGGAATAAAGCGGAATTTTGTCAAAGTATCGCAAAAAAAACACGATTTTCGTGACAGGCTCGCAAATTTCGTCAAAAGAATCGGGAAAAAAACGCGAATTTCGTCAAAGTAACACGGAAAAAACGTGAATTTAGTCAAAGCACCAAAAAAGATGCGCAAACTAAACTTATAGGTAGAAAATTCATAAAATGGGATTTAATTTTTTTTTATGAGATTCTTAAAAATACAGCATGATTTCAGTGTACTTTGATAATGTATTCAGAGGGTGGACCAGTGAAAAATCCCCTCCCCTCCTTCTTACTGCATTGAAATATCTCCCGCCTTCGGAACATTTAGGATTTGATACTCATTAATGATTTAGATGTAAATTTCCCTTCCAAGGAAAATGTCTGATTCCAACACAGATCTATGCTGACAGATAATTCAATGGGAAGTATAATGAAAGCACCCGTTCATTCAACAAAAACTACAGCTTTACTTAACCATAAGTATTCTTTTTTCAGCAAAAATATCTTTTTCAATAAACCCGTCTTGCCCCTTTTTAAAAGAAAGCGAACATTACCGATACTTGTTACTGGAACTTGGTATCTTCTACTCTCAAATAAGCGTTATTTACAATTAAAATTATATCTTGCATTTTTACTTTTAAAAAAGTAAAGAAAATTTATCTTAATATTTAAAAATATATATTTCTTATTTGAGTGCAAATAATACTGGTTTTAATTCATTAGTTAATTATTATTAAAACAATAATTAATGCATTTATTTTATATTTTCCAAATAACCAAGTTTCGTTTATTCCTTTAAAATATGAATTATTATTGATGGGGACCCGCTTTTGTAAAAAAGGGATCCAGATTTTTGGAAATCCTGGGTCCCGGGGACCCAGGTTTTTTCAAGTACAGCGACATCACTGTTGTATTGTATACGTAAAAAACTATTTCATATGGAAAAATTAGTGCATATGACAGACATGACGTATCAGCATTACTGCAATTCTTTTTACTTAGAATGGAAATTATTAAGCTATGCAAATACAAAAAATTTAAGCATCAATTATTTATATTTGCATGTTATTTTTTAATCTAGCAACTAAATGATTACTTTCCTGAAAAATGTTGATTTTATTTCAAATTGCCCACGAATTTCAATTTACTTACACAGTGCCATTATTTAAAAAGAACTAAAAATATATGTTTTCTTAAACTAATCTCTAAAAGGTATATACAATTTAACCATTAAAGACAAACCTAACATCTATATCAAATAATTACTCAATTATGTCTTCCTTAAAACTTTTAAAATGTAAAAGTCCCTTCTGTTGACTAGCATGTCTCCTCTGTGAACAAATGGAAATTTAGTCAAAAATTAAACTGATAAGTTTTATCTTTCCTATATGTCTGCCATCAGCTAAGCAAACAGACACGTTAAGCACAAAAGCTCAAAAACGCTTATTAACCAGTTTTTGTGCCTACTTATCTGATTTGTGTAATTAATGCCGAATTCAAGCTTGGCATTCTTTCAAAATTAATGTAATCCTGTAGTCTGCTGATTAAGTAGTAATTACTGAAATTGACTCATTAGAAAGAGATGCACTTAATTTGACATTTCAAAAAGAAAATAAACTTGAAGTTGCCTTCTCATCCTTGATTTTTAAAATAATTTTGGGAGTAGAAAGAAGGGGAAATTTCAAAAGCACTTATTAAACCAGAAATAGGATTTTCCTTTGACTGCAAGCGGTGGGTTTGAAATATCACTTCAGTTCACAGGAAACTCTTAGTTCAACATTCAAGATGCACACTTATCCGGTTTAAATTGGATGAAAATTCATATACTTAAATGTTGTGTTGTTACGCAGGTTTAGATAGTATTAAGTATATAGGAGAAAATCTGGGGATTTCATATTTTATGCATTTATACAGTTAGTTCGCTAAGCGGTTTCAACTGTAATAATACATAACATATTATACATTATTATAAAGATGTTGAGTAAATGACGTCATTGCATAGCAAACTGTTATTTGAAATAAACATATTATCTTACTTGGCTATAGGTAAGAAGCAATTTACTACATTAGCACTTTAGTGCAAAATATTATGTACTTACATTCCAATAAATATTAAAGTATAATTAAAATAACGAGAAATATATAAAAATATTTGTACTTACTCTGAATGCACCATTGTTCCCATCATCCAATTCTAAAATATAACCTTCAACAAAACTAGAAGGATGAGGTTGCCAGGCTATTGTTATGCTATTATTTTCAGATGTACATTCTTCAGGAATTATAATAGGTGGTCCAGGAGCTGTAAAAATTTCTTTTTGTTAAAAACAATAAAAAATAAGTTAATTTATATACATAAATAAAAATATGATATTTAATTAAAGTTGCTTACGTTTCATTTGCAAAAATGTCATATTTTCTACAGACTGAATAACTGTTTGCTGATCCAAAGTAAGATCAAAATCATCAGACACCCAAGGAGTACATGGCATTTCTTGACCCCATGTGATATCAATATTTGAAACCCTATGAATTAGAGATGTTCCAACCTACCAAAAGAAATTTTATATATACATATAAATACAAATATACAAATTCAAATAAAACTGACACAGATTCAAAATAAATTGAAAAATCAATTTTTTGTTCTGGGCATATCTTCTGAATTTGAAATGATACGGTCCCGGGTACAAAAAATAAAAGATCAGATTTATTTTATTATTATTATTATTAAAATCGATTCTTATGGGTGTGGGGGAGAGGATCTTTGAATGATACTGAATTGCTAAAAAGAGTTGAATAATTAAACCTCTAATAACAGAATATTAAGAAGCCAAATCTATTTTTTTACATTTCAATTAAAAAAGATAATTAATAACCATAGAAATAATAAAATCCGTTAGTAAACAATTTCATTAATTAATACCACTAAAAACAATAAGGCAATCTTTCCGGCACTAGCAAATTGTAAGATAATTTTAATCACATAAACATGTATGCATGTAAATGCTTAAAAAAAAAAGAACCACCTTTTAATGAGAGGTGGGATTAGGGATTACAACCCAAAGACTAATTTCCAATCCCAGGATTGCTTAGATTCAATCCCGGAATTACGAAAATTAAAATTTCTCTAATATCATAAATTTTTACAGTAACTAAATATCTACATATATATTTCTCTTACGTAGCGCTAAAAAAGGGCTGTATTTGTAGCTTGCTATTTGGCAACAGCCAAACCGACATTTCTCAGTGGTAGTTATGGTCACATGTCCCAAAACACTCAGCAAATCAAAATCCAGACAGGATCTCTCTTTTAACGCAAACCGTTTGAGCAATACATGAATGACAATTGCTATTGGTCCGTTTTACGGTGACGTAGCATTTTGATCCAAGGTTGTATTTAGACACAGGCGAAAACGTTTTGTTTACATTTCGATAGCGTGATACGTAGCATGTTTTATAGCGTCTTATTATAGTTTTAAATTAATTTAAGCCGTGGTTTTCAATACTATAGGCAAAATGAAAGGAGGAGAATCCCAATTGACACTAACATACCATTTAAATTTAAACGCCGTCAATTAACTGTTCGCTTAGCTTTCTCAATGATGATCAACAAGTCATAGCTCCACACTTTTGATAAATGCATTTTTATTTATATTTTCAACAAAATTTTTAATTACTTTTTTATGAATTAAATATTTTTAAATTTCATATGTTGCTTGCTCGGATCTCATAGCGGCCCAACTAAAAATATTTTTTATTTTGTTTTGACTAAGGTTTTTAATTAATTCTGTTTCCAAGGCACGTTTTTATTTACATTTTCAACAGTTTTCCATTACTTTTTTATACATTAAAAATATTTGTAAATTTAATACGTTGTAATGATTTATGATAGCACTCATTCTGGCTAGAATTGACATAAATAGTGGCGAACAAGCGAAGCAAGCTGGGAACGCTACGCGATCCCAATATGAATTGCATAGCAATTCATGGGGGTTGGTGAGCGTTAGCGAGCAGGGGCTGATCCCCCTAGTCATACATAATCTTATAGAAAAGATAATTAAAGCAAAAATACAGCCTAACTTACATATGAAAATATACCAAGTTAAAAATTCATGACTTGAATTATTAAAAAGTATACGATAAATTACAACAATTGAAAATTAAAACAAATATGCTGTTGATGTTTGGCAATGTAACATGAAATGTCTATGTTTCATCTTCTAGATAATTTATTTTATTTCCTGTTAAACAAGTTTTTGAATAGCTTAATATTTACAATATTAAAAATAATTAATATCACTAATTAAAGTTTGAATTATTTTTATAACCCGTAATTAAAGATTTCAATTCTAGGATATCGCAACTGCAAGATTTTCACCAACATGAAGCTTTTTTTCTTGAAATAAAAGAACTCTCTCTTACACACACACAACAAAAAATTACATAGATGTATAGTTTAAATTTCTAAATAGAGATAGTTGTTAAAATTCGAAAATGTTGCATAATATAAAAAATTATTACATACCACAAGAAAAAAAAATGAGTTTGAATAGTTCACCGTTTCTTAAATAATAGGCTTTCCTTTGAAAATATGATCCAAGAAATACCAAGGCATTTAAAGTATCATCTCCAAATCGACTCCTAATTTTGGTCTCAATAAAACCTGCTGCTGAAAATGCTGCTTCTACACTCGCACGAGGAATTGCCAGCAAATACTGATAAGCTAATTCCAAATGATGACTGCGGACTCCTCCACTTTCAAAAAGAGACATCTCATTTCTAATTTTTTTTATTGATAAATCCATTTGCTTTTGTGTTTCAGGTTTTACAGTTAGCATACTTTTTTCTATTTCTTTTTGCAATTTTTCCTTATATGTTTGGTTATCCGATTGCCATTTCGCAGTAGGCTCACTGTGCGTTATTTCTGCATCTTCAGAATTTTAATTGTCAACACTGTTTAGCCTTTCAATTGTTAATTTTACCTACTTCTTAATAACAGTTTTATAAGGAATAGAAAATATACTGCTAGTTTCTGCACTCAGGTCATCCCTTTTAGGATTATACAAGTAATTTAAAACATAAGATAATTTCATGCGTCGTCATTTTCTGATGCATAGTTTTAGCACGTCTGTCATTTTATAAGTAAATTTTCATTTTTTTTTTTTCTGACAATTTGTTTAAAAGAATTTTTAAGGCTGCATTCTCAGTTAAAAAAAAATTAGAATCCATGCGGTAGAATGCTTCTACTGTGAGATGTGTCGGTTTGAGGACTTCAACAATTTCATTTATAAGTAGAAAATCGGAATTGTCTAAGCAGTTCGAAGGTTTTAAATATATTAAAGCTTTGTGTATCCTGTTTTACAAAGAATAAAATCATCCAAGAATAGTTAATAGGCTATTCCACCTGGTCTTGAAATGTAAAAGAAGTTCTTTCTCTTTTTCAGATTTAACATACTTTTGAAGAACTGCATTCCTTCTTGGAGATCGTTTAAAATAAATTACTAATTTCTGAACTTTTTAACAAGTTTATTGATAAATTCATCAGATTATCCAAAGTCCTGTTCGTCTTCAGAAATTAACACAAACCCTGGTTCTAAACTTTCGGAAGATTCAACATCATCATCATCATCACCTCATTTAAGTCTAAATTTTCATTTCCATAGCATGGTTCAACTATTTTACTGGAGGAAGTTTCTGGCTCTGTATTTCGTTTATTATAATATAAAACATCACAAATTGCCAAGTAAATGCTATGAGCGGAAGAAAATTGATGATCAGCTTCAATTTTTTTTCCGAAATTAAGAATTGTAAATTTGTTCCATCAGTTATGATAGCAATAATGCCTATTTTTAGTGAAATTTCATACTGTTTTAGACGGTCTGTTAGCATTTCAATATACTTTTTTGCTGTAAAAGATCCATGTATGCGCATAAGGACTAAATTCCAGAATTTGTTCAAATTTAAATTTCTTGAATGGACATTAATATTCAGAAATCGCTTGTTTGCAGTAGATGTCCATTCATTAAAATGCGAACTAAATTTTCCCCCTGAATTTTTAAAAGTTTGTATTTCTCTTGTAATTAACTCCTTTATTATGGAACTACAGTTCACTACACGATTTCAAATTGATACTGTAGATTTTGGCAAAACATTACAGCCTATAGCTATCAGTAAATTTCTTAAATCGGTTGAAGTGATGAAAACGTTTAATTTAGCTAGCTGTCATTCACAGTTGAATTAAATCCAGTGATTTATTATCACTACTAAAAGATCCTCTTTTTTACGCTTTTTAGAAAGCAATGTATCTTCTATGCAATCTTGACTTGTCAGAAGGAATAAAGGTTGTATTAAATTCTTTGTGAACTTTAGTACCACGTTTCGTAGATAAATGTGTATGCAACCCCTTAATCGATCCACCTAATGTTTTAAGCACAGCGCTACATCTTTTACATTTAGTGCTTTTCCATCTTTTGACGTTAAATAGTAGTTCCACACTGAAGATGTACCATTATTTTTCCTATGAGCTACAAAATCTTTTTCATTAGACATTTTTAAAGGAAAATAAGTATAAATGCACAAAAAGCAGAGAATTTTGTACATAATAATGACCATGATACACAAATGCGACACTTATCAGTAATAAACTCTAATTCGAAAATGACTTACGAAGCGAAAGATATTTTCTGCACATGCAGTGAAATCGAAATATACAAATTATTTAATTTTTTCTGACTAATAGCTGTGCAAGTTATATCTGTTTGCAAGTTAAAATATTTAATCGCTTAGAAATATATGTAAAAAATACTTGAGATATATTATTTTTCAATGATACATAAATTTCATAAAAATTAATTGATTTTTTTTTTTTTTTTAAGGGAAAGTCTATAAATATATTTTTTTTTTTCAGCTGAATATTGGCTCACTGAAAAAAAAGTCAATCTCGAAAATCCCGGGATTTTCGGGATTAAAAATAAAGTGGGGTACCAGGATATCGGGATTGTAATCCCTAGGTGGCATTCAAATGATTTAACAACTGGTTCTTTGCTCTTCCAAACAAACAAAAACAAAATAAAATGCATGATGTACCACATATAGATTAAGCAGCAGTTTCCAACATTTTAGGAATGTTGTTATAAAATTTTGACCTAAATGAAAAAAAAGAGAGAAAAAATTCCTTGCACATGTTTCCCACATACCTTTGCTTTGCAAATAAATATTTGTTCACATATATCACACAGGGGCATTAAATATTGCTTCTTCAACATTAATCTGTACAGCATTCTTACACAACGCTGAGCAATGTGAATGCTGTACTTTCACTACACTCTCATACAGATTCTGTAAATACCAGCAGGATCTAGTGGGAATTTTTGATATACAAAAAGCTTAAACAAATGAGAACATGTCACACACAGTGTTATGGTTAGAATACACTGTTGCACAAATGAGCATTTAAAGAGATTAAGCAACATAAATACCTATTTAACATTTCATTTACTGGAATCAACAAAAAAAAGGTGACTGTACTACTGAACCATTGTGAACTACTAGAATCCTACCACTGTCTTTAATACAGAGAGTAAATGTAATAAGAATATAATTTATACCCAAAATCCGTAATAACTCTCAAAATATATTAAATTTCAGCAGAAATTCTTCATTAATATTCAGTTGTTATTACTATTGTTAGGCAGGTATAAAAATATTCACAAGTTAGACTGCCTTCATGTTGTTTGGATCACCTTGCCAGAACATTTTCTCAAGTAGTAAGCAAGATCCTTTGTGTCCACACATTGCTGGTTCTTTTCCATTAGTTTTTCAATCACTTCGCATTTTTGCTCTGCTTCTAGGTACAGCTGTATGCGAAAGGGTTTCCTGTTTCGGCAAATGTGTGGTGTTACATTTTCAATTATCTTGTTACTAGTGTAAATGCCCGTCCTAGGATGGTGTGTAAAAATTGTGTTTTTCATTTAAAATTTTTAAAAAAAGAGGAAAATAATTGTCAATATGGAAGCGCTGAGATGAGCAAATTTCAGCTTATTTATGTTCTAATAAACACATTATTAGCATTAACAATACTTTTGGGTAGACCAGGTTTTCTGGCTAATATAACATAAGAAAATTAAGAATTCTTAGAACAAAAGTTTAAGAAACGTGCAATAAAACCCCATAATTAACAAATTCTGCTGCAACTATTAAAATTTTTTGATGATTTGTTTGGTATAAATCTTGGTAAGAGTGTTGTATTTTTTGCAAAAAGCAAAAAGAAAAAAGATTTAGCAAAACTTTTAACGGCTGAATAAGCATGTGCACAACTTTTTGAGTTTAATTTACTGAACATATAAATATTAAAAGTACGTACAGAAACTGGGGATCAGCAGTAAGAACATAGAATTTTCTTCAAAATGTTATTGCATCTAACAGCGATGTATAAGACACCCACCAAGTAAGAGTTTAGATGAGCAAATTTGGTTTTTTATGTTCTAATAAACACACTTTTACGCATTTACAATACTCTTTTTGTAAAATTACAAAAAAGTGATAAAATATCTTTACTAAGATTGACGATCGTTTCATTGTACAAACGGCAACATTTTCAAAATTTTGAATAAAAAGTGATAAAATATCTTTATTAAGATTGACGATCGTTTCGTCGCACAAACGGCGACATTTTCAAAATTTTGAAAATGTCGCTGTTTGTGCGATGAAACAATAGTCAATCTTAATAAAGATATTTTATCACTTTTTATAGCATTATTTAGCTTAATCTGGAAATGTAATGTTTTCCTGTGATCCTTTAAAGAAAATCACTTTTTTTTTATGATCCTTTAACGTTAATTGTGTTTTTTCCGCGATCCTTTGAATTTTTTTTTTTTTCGATCCTTAAAAAAATTTGCGTTTTTCCCGCAATCCTTTGAAGAAATTCGCTTAATTTGGCACAGTTGGTACTTGCGTTTTTCTTGTATTTCTTCCGTTATCCCCCCCACTCCCCTCCAAAAAAATGTCAAGAAATTTTAATGCATATTTGCCTAGATCCACGGGATAATAAAATTCAGTGCCAAAAAAGTGCAATTCCGCGGAAAAGTAACATGTCAGTAAAATGGATTTTGCAGGTTCAAGTCAGGTTCTCTGTATTATATAGTTCTGCATTAATGGAATGAAAAAAAAGAAAAAAAAAATGGAACAGAATATTCAGCAAACAGGAATCTTGTAAATGCATGAATTTTGTCTATGATCACTGTGGATTATAAATGTATGTTGAGAAATTTCTAAATCGCTCTTGTGAAGGAAAAAAAAATCGAAAAATTCACCAATCGGTTACAAGGTTTCCCGTGATCCTTTAAAGAAAATCACACTTTTTTTTTTCATGATCCTTTAACGCTAATCGTGTTTTTTCCGCGATTCTTTGAATTTTTTTTTTTTTTTTTTCGATCCTTCTTCGAAATTCTTCAGTTGGTCATGCCCCCCCCCCCCCCCCAAAAAAAAAATGCAAAATTTGTCAATCTATTGCTTTAAAAATCACAAAATTCATCAATCAGTCGCAGAGGAAAAAGAAAAGTCAACAATTAGTTGTGAGGGAAAAATGAAATTTGTCACATAAAAAAAAAAACCCCACAAAAATTACCCAATCGGTAGAGTAAAAAGAAAAGTACTGCAAAATTCATCAATTGTGGGGAAAAAGTTGCAACATTCTTCCTTCATTCTTTAGAAAAAATCGTGAAGATTGCCAGTTGATCATCAGAAAAAACTCAAAATCCTTTAATCGGTTGCTTTAAAATATTGTGAAGTTCATATGTAAACTGTCGGAAATTCCTCAAACAGTCGTTGGAAAAAAACGCGAAGAAATTCAGAAAATTTTGCAAAATCGCGCAAAAGAATAAAAATCCCTTTCTCGGGGGGGGGGGGGGGGGGGGGGGGATCGGTAAGAGTCACATGTCCGTAGAAAAATTTAATGAGGCAGAACACACAGCATTTTTTATTATGCAGCATTTTCCTATTTTGGGAAAGATCCATGAAATACAGCATGGGATTGCAAATTTTGCTCTCAACGAAATTGTGCTCTCCTCCCCCCCCAAAAAATCATGCCATGTTGGACAGCGTTGATAAAATACATTAAATGTTTTCCCACAAACCGAAACACTGATAATTTTATTGACAGTGTTATGGGAATGAATTTCTACCTTTTTGGAAAAAACTTTTTAAAATAGGATTACACATATTATGTGTTTTGAAATTTATTCACTCTGACTTATTGGGAATTAATCATGAACTTTTCTCTTGATTTAGTAATCTTAATGGTCTTCAGATTTTCAAGTGGAAATTGTTTAGAAATCTATTGATATATATCATATGATAGGGCATAGAGAATGTTATTTTGGTTTTTTTTAACACAAATCGCAATTGTCTGTCAACAAACATTGGAAAAACGGTGATAACTTATTTTCAAATATTTTTTGAGTTATGGGGATCCCACAATAAACAATTTAATTAATTTGTAACTCTAACATTGAATTTTAAATTTACTTTAATGTAAGCATTGAAAAATCCATTTATTTGTCAACAGAAACATTGTAGTCTTTTCTAGCTAAATAGTTTTAAGTTTTTTTATCCTTTTTCGCGAAAAATCAATCACCTTAAAATGAATTAAAAACTTCATTTTGTTTAAATTTGTTAATATTTAAAGTTATTTTAGTTAAAACATTGTGATTAAACATTCATTGTATGATATCTGCTTTAAAAATTAATATTTGTCTCAGCCTTTCCAAGTATTAAGTTTTTCATGCTTAATTTAACATATAATTTTTTAAGAGAAATTTTAATGTATGAAGCTATAAGGTACACTGTCAAAATAATTACTGCTGGATATTAAAATATTTCTATCGTAATCGATATGTAAACAAAACAAAAGTACAGAAAATTTATTTCTGTTGATCTTTTCAGAAGGTATTCAGAAATTTTCAACTATGAAGCCATAAGGTACTATAAAAATAATTACTGATGCTGGATATTAAAACATTAAGAGATATTTCAAGAGAAATTGAACGGTTCATAATATCTACATAACAATAGGGTTAAAGTTTCCACTTGTTAGGTTAAATAGGCAGAAAATACAAAGAACAAATTAAATCTAAGTAAATCAAAAGAAAAGTTAAAAATGGAATCCCAACAAATCAGATTTAAAAAACAAACAATAAATTAACAAAATACCTAATAATGTGTAATCCAAAAAAATTATAAACAGAAGACAGCAAAATCTCAGTATTGCTTTAGATCAATGAATACGCGTCGCGTGACGATATCTGTATACAGACAGGAATAATACGGAACTCCCATTGGAGATCGATCTTAGCACATGCGCTGTTTATCCGAAGTGGGAAGCTTCGTGGCCGAAAGATTATCACCGTACTTGATTTGCGCCATAGCTCCATGGTTTATTTTTCAATTCTATGAATCAAGGGAATGACTCGCTATCGCTTGTTTACATTTTACAATAATGTATGTTTTTAACTCGTTTTCTGAAATTCCTTTTCAACTGCGCAAATCATTGAACGGTCATCAGTTTTGAATCTTTTAAAGAAAATTATGTTGAGCAGAAGGGATTTCCGGTAGAAAAGATTTGTATTTAAGCAGATAAGTTTTCTCTTACACATTTCAAATCGTAATTAAGCCTAACATGGCTCCAGCTTATCGGAGACTGGTAAGATTGATGGGTACAACCCCGGACGCATTACAATGTGAATTATAATATAGAGATATTATATATATTGTATAGATATGCAATGTGGTATATTGATATAGCTCTGTCTGATATAAAACCCAACCTTTTTATTTTACTGTTCATAGAAAATAGCTGTGAACGTTGAATTGTTTTGATGTTTAAATTTTAAATTTAGACTCTGAAGAAAATATGTCTGTTTTTCACTTTTAAATAAAATTATGAAAAATTATTAGCAGCATGGGCTTATTCAGCTGGTAATATTTTCAGTGCTCTGGTCCAAGTTTAAGTTACCAATCCCCTGTTACTTATCATATAGGGTTTTGTATTAAAGAGAAAAAAATCATGTATTAATGATAAGTTATGAAATATTTTTCTACACTTCTAGAATACTGTAATTAAACTTCAGTGTTTAATAAGATGAAAGATATCTTAAGTAAACATCTTAGAAAATGCATAAAATATTTAAAAATCCAGTTTCAGCAATTACTGTCTATAGTTGGTAAGGTACTCCAATTCTTTTGTGGATCCCTGTATATGATCAACAGATTTATATATATATACACTATATAATTCAGTACATGCACCATATTGTCGCCTCAGAGCAACAGTAGGACACCTAGTAATAATAAAAAATGAGATGTCTGACTTACTGCTACAGGGCTTCCAAATGGTCCGCCAACTGAATACCAATATTTTTTTAGAAAAATTTTCTTTAGATTTTTCTTACAAACCGTCCGGGAATCACCTTTGAAAGTTAATTTTAGCGCAAGCCTACCATAAAATTTTCTGTTAAAATTTATTGGTATTCAGTTGGCGGACCATTTGGGAGCCCTGCTGCTATGAGAAACTGTGTTTCCATCTAGTGGAACAACTACTAAAACACGAAGTTATGTTTAATACTATATCTCAGATGTGTTTTATAAAAATTTCCTACTGCTCCACTAGATGCAGACACAGTTTTTCATAGCTAAGTCACACATCTCATTTTCGATTATTACTGGACATCCCACTGTTGCTCTGAGGCGACGATATATTAAGCTAAAATTTAATTCGGTATGTGATGTAGTAATCACATTTATTATTTATTTTTTAAATTGTAATGCAGCATTATTATCTCACGTTTTAAACTATTCATTTTCAACTCAAACATCGTTCAAATAGCTTTTTTTCTTTCCTTTTTACCGCAAGTAACAGAACATTTTATTTCAGAATTTTCCCTTCCTCTGTTCTATTTTTAGAATCAGCGTGACGTCGCCCGCGTCAGATTGGGGTGTGTCTTCGCTTGGCGAATTAGAGCTTTATTCTCTCCCTGTAAAGTTTCGTTTTTCTTTTCTCTAGTTTCATACGATTTAATCATAATACGTAAATTTAATTTAACGAATAGATTTAAATCATTTCTGGAAGTAGTTTTGTAAACCCCTTTTATGTAGTATATATATCAATGCAGCCAGTTTTTTAACAGATTTTAGGATCAGATTTTAAGATTTACGAAAGTTTTAAGATGTATTTTTGACAACGTGAATTGTCTTTTTCAAATCGGGCCTTAGTGCCTGTTTGAAGGATTGCGAACACCGTTCAGCGATCATATTATTCTAAGGTGCTCATGTAATAAGTAAAAGTTTGTCGCAGATCGCTGATGGAATTTAATTCAATGCTTTTTCGTATTTGGACTTTGTTATCTTCAAGACATTCTCTGAGAAAGGATTTTAACCAACTTTAGCCAGTATTCTTTGTAGCCATGGAATTACTTCAAGTTTTTAATAATTCTACGTGGAACGCTCTTCGAATGTGTACAGTGACCTACTTCTCCTAATTACCTTCCACCTCTCAAGTGAATCAACGAATAAAGAAGATTTTTATAACTGCTGTCTCTTCAATGTATTATGTCATCATTAAGTAAAAATGTTACATTTACTTATTCATCTTTCTTTTATTTTTATTTTTACTGCAAGTCAATCTTATCATCATAGCTATACGATCCATTTACGGCATTCAAGAAAATGTTTATTCTCGCCACTTATGTTTTTTCTCAACATATTAACTTCGTCACATTTGGTTTCTGTGACAAAAAAGAACAGTCGGCGTTTTTGCTTTATTTATACAATGCAATGCCTTAAATAATAACTTAATGACTGTACTTTTTCGCCGTATTTTTGACGATAGATGCATACTTTCAAAAGAAAATTTTTGTTCTCAAATAGAACTGCTCTTTTTAATGGAATTTTTAAAATGTTTTAGCATTATAATTGCTGTTATTCTATTTTGCAATAAATGCTGTTCTCATAAAAAGAAAACGTAAGTTTTTATCTTAGAAGAAATTTTGTTCCTGACTGAACTTTCTTTTGCATAAAATTTTGAAGATTTGCTTTATTGAAATATAATGAAAGAAATTCAAATAAATTGTTTTAAAATTATTATTTTTTTAATATGGAATTTTAAGAAAATTATAATATTCTGCTGTTCTCAGATGGAACTTGCTTTTTTAACGGCTGAAGATCGATCAAACATCGTAATGAAAATTTTGTTCTCAAGTTCTATTTGCAATACTTATTCCATGATTTTAAATTTTTGAGCATAGTATAATTAAAAAAAAAAAAAAAAAATCCTTTACTGGTTTTCATTTTGAGTGTCTTGACAAAATTATTGTTGTTTTTAATTGAAGAATGAAATATTTTTAAAATCAAGAAATTTATTTATTTATTCTCGAAAGTCTTTAATGAATTTTGAAATTCTGAAATGAATTCTAAAAATTGTTCTCTGATTTTAAGAACAAATTTATTTAACAAAAGGCTATGGTTTTTCTATTCTCATTCTTATATTGGGTTTTTAAATTTTATTTTATGGCACTAATATATTGAAGTAAAATATTTAATGAATTTGAAGATATATTATGAAAATTAAGATATTTATTGAAGAAAATTATTTTTTTCCCCCTTGAAATCTGTGATAATTATTGAAGTTTAAATTATTTTACTGAAGTTGTTCTTATCTATTACTTGCAAAGAAGTTGAAGTTCTTCATGAAATTCGTAGCTGTAAATATCCTGCATGATTTTTTTAAGTCTTCTCTGCTTTTAAATGTATCAATTTATAATTTTTGCTCCAAAAATACCTTCAATAACTTTCTATAAAAAATATATCTAACTTGCTTGTACCACCTTCCACTTTTGTCTCAAGATATTTTTGTCATTTAGTGCACGATTTGACTGCTAATATCGATTTTGGTGTTTGGTGAGTGCAGTGTTCTTTTACTAAGTTAAATTTCAAGAACTCTGTTTGCTTTCTACAAACTGTTCTCATCGTAACTCTCAGTGCTTCAATTTTTCAAGATTATGTAGTTTCATCAAAATATAATGACATATTTTTTTGCTTAAAGAAGAAATTAAAAAAATTCATTCTCCTGTATCAACCTGATGTCTGAAATAGTTTGATAAAATTTTATTCTGATTTAAAACTTTCTTGTTCACATTTACTTACCTGCTAAAGTTGCCTTCAAGAGTGTTGTTATTAATCCATTTTTTGAAACGCTTCTCTGGTGTATGGAAATGTTGTTCTGAAAGTTTTGAAAATATTATAATACATACCTGCAGAAAAAAAATTCTGTTCCTCATTTACAGCAACCAATAAAGATTTGTGCTCCATTTTCGGCTTTGATGTTCCTGGTGAATTATCAGTGATTTATGTAGTAAAAAAATCCATTTATCTCTGATCTCCTCCAGTGTGTTTTTGAAGTTGGTTTTGAAGCTAAATTAGTATATATATTATTTTTTCATAAACAATAGAATTTCCCAGTCAACGTTTACTTGTGAGTGGAAAATTTTCATCCTTACGTAGGGATAAGCGGCAAAGTTTCATCCTTGCATTGGAAGTGTTTGACTTCTACATCATACCATATTCCACAACTATTTATAAAATTTACTGTTATTTGAACTACAGAAAATGTTTAAGCTTAAGAATGTTTGTTTATTTACTTATTTCTGAAGATTTTTATATGTCAATTATTATTATAGTTCCTTTTCCTTATTTCATAACCCAATTGCTTCAAAATTCTTTAATCTGCCATTTGCCTCACTTTTTCAATTTATGCAAGAAATTATTTTAAATTGATCATGAAGATGTATTTTTAAATGAAGAAAATTTTTATTTGCACCTTTTATACGAAGAAAAGCACAAGTTCTTAGTGAAAATATTTTCCAGCGCATCCTTTTTTTGAAGTGTTCGTGAGTGAATCTTCAACAATTCTCTAAGAATCATAATTAAAAAGTGCTTCTTGACTACCGATTTTGTCCTCTACTCATCATGGTGTATGTGTTTATATCATCCTTAAGTGAAGTGTTACTCCTAAATGTACCACCATGGATTGTCTTCTTTTTGCCAGCAGTGTCTACTGATTTTTCCTTCAAAGTATATCACCATATTCTGCTAAATGTTCATAATTGGTGATAATGTTGTTGCTAACTGTGCCTTTTACAACAAATCTACGTGTTTGAATAGTTCACAGTACTATTCATATCCAACCATTTATGGTTTATACCAAGAGCTTCTTTACATCTGTAAAATACATCATTTTTTTTTCTATGCTGAATTATTTAATTAATTATCTTGCACAAGATCTCAGAAGTCTCTTATGGAGATTGGATCCAGCTGTAGTTTTGTGTTTTGATATAGATATCCTTTACAGGGTTCCTGAATGTGTCCAATGGCCATGGTATCATGAAGGATTGTCTGTTTATTCTACAATATTTTTTTTAATTTTGCAGCTCTTTAATTTCATTTCAACTGTTGTTTAAAGTTAATTTAGAATAATTTACTTTTTCTTTACAAGCATAGAAATTTTAATTTTACTATTAAGTTATCGAAGGAATTAAACTAAATATTTTTATGGTACACTTGTTTGGTAATTTAAAATTTTTTTTCCTGATTATGACAATTTTTTTTTTAACTATTATGATTAATGAAATTCAAGTCCTAGGTTGTCGGAATATACAAGTAAAATATTCTCGACTTTCTCATTGCAATTTATTTTTATATTCATGAGAAAATTGATTAGTAGAAATGACTTGTTCATTTTGAATGTTTCAATATTTATGAGAAAATTGATTAGTAGAAATGACTTGTTCATTTTGAATGTTTCAATATATGAGGAAATTGATTAGTAGAAATGACTTGTTCATTTTGAATGTTTCAATATTATGAGAAAATTGATTAGTAGAAATGATTTTTCATTTCGAATGTTTCAATTTATGATTTATTTTCCTAGGCAGTCAGAATATTTAGAGAGGGTACTTCTGACTTTATGTTGCTTTACTTTTGCAACTTTATAAATTTTGATTCATAAGTGTATCTTATTTTTTATCTTATTGAATTCAAAATTTTTTTTTTTTTTTTTTTTTGTGGTCTCTTTTGGCTAAAAAAAATAAAAAAATTATTTAGCTTTTGGATTTATTATTAATTTAAAAATATTATATGGGGTAATATTTTAAATTTTAGAGATTACTTTACAGGAAGGTGCCTTTCTTTGCCTGTCATTGCAATGGGGCTTGATATTAATATTATTGTATACTATCATGTTATGTATACTATTGAAATTTGAATGTACTACTTGATGTATATTCTTTTTCTTTCTCTTTAGGTCACTGTACATGTACGTTCCCTAAGTGTGCACATGCACTTAAACAAAAATTATTTTTTTATGGCACTTAAATTTTATTCTACATTTTTTGCTCCTTGGCTTTTAAAATTTTGTTTTCCCTTTGTTGAAAAAGCTCTTTCAAGATTTACCTTTTTCACCTTTTGGTCATCCAAAATTTTGTTCGGCAAATGGGGGTAATGTGATGTAGTAATCACATTTATTATTTATTTTTTAAATTGTAATGCAGCATTATTATCTCACGTTTTAAACTATTCATTTTCAACTCAAACATCGTTCAAATCGCTTTTTTCTTTCCTTTTTACCACAAGTAACAGAACATTTTATTTCAGATTTTTCCCTTCCTTTGTTCTATTTTTAGAATCAGCGTGACATCGCCCGCGTCAGATTGGGGTGTGTCTTCGCTTGGTGAATTAGAGCTTCATTCTCTTCCTGTAAAGTTTTGTTTTTCTTTTCTCTAGTTTCATATGATTTAATCATAATACGTAAATTTAATTTAACGAATAGATTTAAATCATTTCTGGAAGTAGTTTTGTAAACCCCTTTTATGTAGTATATATATCAATGCAGCCAGTTTTTTAACAGATTTTAGGATCAGATTTTAAGATTTACGAAAGTTTTAAGATGTATTTTTGACAACGTGAATTGCCTTTTTCAAATCGGGCCTTAGTGCCTGTTTGAAGGATTGCGAACACCGTTCAGCGATCATATTATTCTAAGGTGCTCATTTAATAAGTAAAAGTTTGTCACAGATCGCTGATGGAATTTAATTCAATGCTTTTTCGAATTTGGACTTTGTTATCTTCAAGACATTCTCTGAGAAAGGATTTTAACCAACTTTAGCCAGTATTCTTTGTAGCCATGGAATTACTTCAAGTTTTTAATAATTCTACGTGGAATGCTCTTCGAATGTGTACAGTGACCTACTTCTCCAATTACCTTCCACCTCTCAAGTGAATCAACGAATAAAGAAGATTTTTATAACTGCTGTCTCTTCAATGTGTTATGTCATCATTAAGTAAGAATGTTACATTTACTTATTCATCCTTCTTTTATTTTTATTTTTACTGCAAGTCAATCTTATCATCTTAGCTATACGATCACTCTATTTACGGCACTCCAGATTGTTTATTTTATCCAACAGCAAATTAAACTCTTGATTTACTTAATTCTCCTCCTCAACATATTAACATCGTCACATGGTATAAATTTAATAACTAAAAATGCACTACCAGGAATTACCAATCAATGATGGCAATATATCCAGTTCTTTATGTAGCCCTGTATATAAATTTATTTATACTTTATCAACATATTTTAGTGTACTAAATAGAAATCAGCTGGAAAATGCATTACACCATTAATAAAATAATCTTTTCAAAAAAAATATTAACCGACTTCAAAAAAGCACAAAAAAGAATTAAATAATTCTTTAAACTTCTCTAATGACGAAATGTTATCCTTTAACTGCACATCGGACATCGTGTATTGGCATAAAAACGTTAAATTTAATATATAGAATTTAATATCTACCAAACATGGATTTTCTAGAGAATATTTTTACAAAAGATTAATTTACATATTTATGATTTAATTTACGAATATATACATATAAAAAGTAATCAATTACTTTTTGAAGTTGGTGCCAAACGTTCACAATCGATAATGATTAAACAAATAATTTGCTGAAGTAATAGAGCATTTTTTAAAATTTTGTACAATATTTTCCATCATCACTTTATTCATGGTAATAGCTACAATATATTCACAATTTTACTATACTTAAGATAGGTTGGCACCAACTTCAAAAAGTAATTGATTACTTTTTATATGTATATATTCGTAAATTAAATCATAAATATGTAAATTAATCTTTTGTAAAAATATGCTCTAGAAAATCCATGTTTGGTAGATATTAAATTCTATATATTAAATTTAACGTTTTTATGCCGATACATGATGTCCGATGTGCAGTTAATGGATAACGTTTCGTCATTAGAGAAGTTTAAAGAATTATTTAATTCTTTTTTGTGCTTTTTTGAAGTCGGTTAATATTTTCTTTTTTTGAAAAGATTATTTTATTTCCTACTTTTCAGTTATTCATACCGTAACACATAATTATCCGGATTTCAACATCTGCTGAGAAAGTAAATTATTTGTCAAATAAATTATAATTTACAAAAATTATTTATTAAACAAATAGTTTTTAATAAATTCTTTATAATTTCATTAAAAGTATTGATTTTATTAGCATTTAATACTTATGATATTTTTTTAAACAAGTACATTGTATTCACAACAATCTACATTCATTTATTTACTGATCACATACACCTGACTTGTGTGCTTGACATAAGGGGCCCGCTTATAAGTGATCGTTAATATACAAGGACAAAATAGCACAAGGACTTGGAGTGGGGGTGGGGGGGTTCTAGATAGCACAAGGAAATTTACAACACCAGAGAATTACATCTAGGAGCTCCACAAAGCGTGTGCAAAGAAGCCAGCGGGAGTTGAATCCGCAGCCTAACTACGCTCTCAAGCGATTAGTGGTGTGGTGCCTTAAACATTCAGCCACAGTCTACATTCAAGACTCCGTTATCAAGAAGCAAAATGCAGACTATGTAGCAATATTTGTATTGACTCTTCAAGTATATTGACCAGGACCCAGATATATTTTTTGCTGTTAGCGAAATGAGATTGACCAATCAGAAGCCTGCCTTTTTGCGAACTTATAATTTTTATAGAGTGTGCCCTTTTAAATTTCAAAAATTCTTCTATCAAATAAAACAAAATTTTTTGTACTAAAATACTGGCATCCAAAAAGTTGTAGACTTGTCAGGTTTGAAAATGTGGTCCAGGGCCCACCGTGGCTGATTGGTCAAGGCATCACGCCGCTAATCGGTTGAATGCGTAGGTGGCTGCGGGTTCGAATTTCGCATTCTCTGTTGCACACTCTTTGTGGAGCTCCCGGATGTAATTCTGTGGTGCTGTAAATTTCCTTGTGCTATCTCCTTCCTGTATATTGACGATGACTTATAAGCGGGCTTGACGCCAAGCACACAGGTCAGATATATGTATTCAATAAACCATTCATGTGGTCCATAATTCTACATTATTCTTTTCCGATAATCTCCACCAATTGTTTCCCCATGTAAGGCGCCTCTATTTGAGAGTGGTGACATACAAGGCTCAGACTATGTTTATACATAGGTGTTTGGCGAAACACTACGGCAAAATTAAACATTTTCTATCGCAGAACTTGGCGGTACTCGCTTGGACAAGTTTGATTATACGAGTGGCGGACAATTTAACAAGCATTAGTTTGGCAACAATGGCAAGCTCTTCAAGATTCATGGCAATAGCTTTTGTCCAGAATCTATCAATCAATAATTTTTTTCCGTATGTCACCATTCTCATACCAATACTCCCCATCCTTAGGCAGTAACGACATCAGAAATGAGCGTCAATGATTAGGTGTTTAGTCTGAATCTGATAACCGAACACAGTGCTGCTACACATAAGAAGGCAACTTTAATGTGTACTGCACTGTTAAAAATCTGCAGCTTTAGCTGTATAGTCACTCCACTGCTTTTATAGAATATTTCTAATCTGACCAATGAGAATGCCCCATAGCATAGTCAAGTAATCGTTTTCTATAAAAGCGGTGGAGTGACTATGCAGCAAATGCTACAGACTTTTAACAATGTGTATATGGATGCACTTTGCAGTGCACCGACTAATGGATACACTTTTCTGTACTCTGATGTATAAGGCCACTTTGCTATTGAATGGAGGATATTCCATCTACGATTTGATGACGTGGTCAAGGTAAAAACTTTCTAGCGTAAAGAAGGGAAGGCTCCGTAGACATAATGAAAAACCCTCGCCAGCCAGTGAAACAGTTCATGCGGAAATTAGTAGTAGCCTCCCTTCTTATCAGTTAGAAGTTCTTTGGGTAAATGGAGGATATTCCATCTACGTTTTGATCACGTGGTCAAGGTAGAAACTTCTAGTGTAAAGAAGAGAAGGTTCCGTAGACGTGTAATGTAAATCTCCGCTAGCCAATGAAACAGTTTATGAGGCAAAGCAGTAGTATCTTTCCTTCTTATCAGCTAGACGTTTCTTGGGTAAATTACCGGTATCACGTGACTTTTTCCAGCCTCGAACTTATATTTGGAATATCCTCCATTACCGGTATCACGTGACTTTTTTCAGCCTCGAACCCAGATTTGGAATAAAGTCCATTGTAAGTTTTTTGATACTCACTTCCGATGCCGGTTAGCATCATTTTAGACATTTGGGTTTTTCTGAATGCGCATCTTTTCTAGACAAGATCTTGCACTTCCGAAAGTAAAGTTCGCATCCAGTAAACTATAAGGTCCACATCGATACCTACGGACATCGAAATTGGGTGTAGAAAAGCTGACAATCGATCAATAAAGTTTACACATCAAAGCGTGGCAAAGTGCTTTAAGAGAAACTTATGTCCAAACTATAGCAAACCTACACTGTTAAAAATATCGTGAAAGATTACCTCTGTTTTAAAGGCTATCTATTTTCTGACTAATGAGAATGCTACATAAACTCCTATGAAGCGTTCTTATTGGTCAGAAAATAGATAGTCTTTAAAAACAGAGGTAAATTTTCACGTTATTTTTAACAGTGTAGGCATTTTCTATTATATAACTACAGCGTCTAGAATATATAGTGTGGAAATTGGCTATCCCAGTAATACTTAAAAAAATGCTAAAATATTGGATCCCTTTGTGAGATGAAATCTCACAGTGTTTAAATTATGTTACTGTTTATTTCTTTTTGGCCTTATACATCGATGTTCCTTAAACTTAAATCCATATTTATTTTTGCGCGGGCGATTCGTTTCGATCGCACATCGGCAAGTTCGCTGACGTTCGGCTGCCCCTGGCATGGGATGCTTCTCCTTTGAACTTTGTACGATTGTGATGACGTCATCGGAGCAAGCCTCTCACGGCTTATGCATTGAATGGGTGGCTATCTTTTGGAGGTGTGTCTATTCGCCGTATGAGGAGCAAATTAAAACAAAGCTTTTTAAATGTTTTCTTTTGGATTTGTTTATTAAGACATTAGCTAATATTTTAAATTCTCTAATAGATTTAAATCTTTTCTTTCAGTAACTTTTGAAGTCCCCGTATTCTTACTATAAATTAAAAATTCCGTTAATTTTAAATCAGAATCTGTTTTGTTGGAGAGCTGTCATGACTTAGTTTTGGTTTTAAAAAGATCGCGGGCTCCGCCTCCGGTCTGCCGACGCCGATGAATGTGGAATCCGGTAAAGAGCTTTTGCGTAAACGATGTCTGCGATTTTTAACAACTCCTGTTAAATTATTTCTTAATAATTTCTTGATTCATGCTGCACTTTTAAACTAACTAAATAACTTGAATTAATTTATGAACGGTGACCAACGGGAGCCTTATCTTCTCTTCTCAAGATGAAAATAAAGGATTAATTTATATTGTTATCAAGTCTCCTCTTCATTTATTTTACAGACTACACGATCCAAGTAAGAAGTTTCATTTATTTCTATTTTTTTACAATTGCTGACCTCAAAGAACAGAGGGTTTTATTGCAATACTACACAACGCATTGTAACTAAAAAGAACTTCAAATTTAATTTTACTTTTAATTAACGGCTCATTATATGGATTATAATATATTACAAAATATTTCCATCACACCCTTAAATGTCAAAAGATGCTGAAATCCAATGAGTTGATCACAGCGATATCTGCAGGATATTTTTTAAAACTCCAAGACGATTTGGTTACAGCGTTACGGCGTCTAGAATACCTAGTGTGGAAATATGCTATCCAAACAACGCTAAAAATTTGTATCGCTTAACTGTGCGATGATGCTGCTAAAATCCCAAGTATTGATCGCACCAACATCTGCGGGATTTTCGTATTACATTGTATAGACTAGCAATATCTTGCAGTTGTAGAAAATATCCTGCAGATGTAGCTGCGATCTGTATATTTCAGCAGCATCGTTGCACATTTAAGGGATACAATATTTTAGTACTTTTTTAAGTATTACAGGGATAGTCAATTTCCACACTATGTATTCTAGGCGCTATAACAGCGTCTAGAATATATAGTGTGGAAATCGGCTATCCCCGTAATACTTAATAAAGTGCTGAAATATTGGATCCCTTAAATGTCAAACGATGCTGAAATCCAATGAGTCAATGACAGCGACATCTGCAAGATATTTTCTAAAACTCCAAGAGGATTTAGTCTAGACACGGTAATAATACGATGTTTACTTTGAAATCTGAAAATATATCGCAGATGTCGCTGCGATCGCATCCTTGATTTCAGCGTCATTGCCCATTTAAGGAATAGTGTGATAAATAGTGTGTAAAGAATAGTGCGTCTAGGATACATAGTGTGGAAATCTGCTATTCAAACAGCGCTAAAAGTTGTATCCCTTAAATGTGCAACGATGCTGAAATTCAGGGAGCCGATCGCAGCGACATCTGCGATATATTTTCAAATTTCAAAGTAAACATCATCTTATTATTGCAGTGTCTAGACCAAATCGTCTTGGAGTTATAGAAAATATCCGGAAGATGTCGCTGTGATCGACTCATTCAGCATCGTTTGACATTTAAGGGATCCAATATTTTAGCACTTTTTTAAGTATTACTGGGATAGCCGATTTCCATACCATATATTCTAGACTCTGTAGCAGTAGTACTTAGAAAGTACTAAAATATTGTATCCCTTAAATGTAAAATGATGCTGAAATCCAAAGAGTCGATCGGAGCGACATCTGAGGATATTTTTTAAAACTCCAAGACCATTTGGTCTAGAAGCTGTAATAATACAATATTACACTAAAATTTGAAAATATAACGCAGATGTCGCTGCGATCGGCTCAATGGATTACATCATCATTGCACATTTAAGGGATATAATTGTTTAGTGCTGTTTGGATAGCAGATTTCCACACTATTTATTCTAGGCATTATACTTGTGCTCTCATACATAAGAAACTTTAAAGGTTGATTTTCAACTTTTCGACACCGTCTTCCGATATCGGTTTGTGTCTTTGTGGGCCTTCCGGTTTGGTGGATGACAGAGTGGCCAGGATCCAGATAGATTTTTCGCTCTTAGTGAAACGAGATCGACCAATCAGAAGGCTGCATTTTTGCAAACAGCAAAAAGTTTGCAAAACTGCAGGCTTCTGATTGGTCAATCTTGTTTCACTACCAGCAAAAAATCTATCTGGATCTCGGCCCTTGTCCAGCTAAGTTTTCGCACTTTGAAAGACCTCGTATCTCTGTAAGAGTAACAGTATGAAAGATGAATGCTTATAATGGGCGACTGCTTCAAAAAGGATTTGAATTTTAAAGTTTTTATTTTTTTTTAAATGTTCTAATCATCAGATTTTTATAAAATTGGAATAGGGCCAAATGGGTGACTTGCACTATCAAACAATATAAAAATTATCAAAATCGGTTCATATTTAAGAAAGTTATGCATGAACATGGGCAAAACATACATACAGGTCGAATTGATAACCTTCTTCTTTTTTAAGTCGGTTAAAAACTAGATATTTTTTTCTTCTCCTAAACAGTTCAACTCCCTTCCATTTATAAATGTTAGGAGGGAGACTCCCCTCTTAGGAAAATTGGAATTTCAAACACTGTACATGTTTTAAACTAACTCATCTCTCAAACACATCTATATTTTTTAATAATCTTTCTAAAAATGTAACTTTTATGTAGCTTTACTCAAATAATTTTAAGTTGGTTGCAGGGTTGTTTGATTTAAACCACGCTGGTTAAAACTAAATGGTTTTTTTTTTTTTTTTTTTAAAAACATGCTGGGTTTTTTTTCATCTGTTTTTTTTCTCTTTTTCCTTAATGGTTTCATTTATTTTACACATTATTGAAAAACACAAAATCAAAGTTATGCAGAAGCATATGCAGTTATGCAAAGCTTTAGAAAAATGATGAATTAATAAATTTATAAAGTGACAAAACATTTTTAATCAATCAAACTTTTCTTATAAGCTTTAAATCTACATGGCAGACTAACTAATTTTTCTAAAATTCACTGGGAAGAAAAAAAATAAGTAGTTAGTTTTCTTTCTTCATTTTTTTAAGCCTTTTATTTTTAAAAATAGTTAAAATGACAGATTTGAGCTAAAAATACAGTTTTATTACTTAGATTGCTTGATTAGTTAAGATTTACTAAGGATTACATTATGCCACAATCTATAATAATAAAGAAAGAAGTTTCTGTGTGAGTGAGTGTGTCGACGGTGTTCTGAAGAGACCGCTGCACGTAGAGCTACAAAATTTGGGGAAAAGGTACGTCTATATATGAAGTTTTGCACCTCGAAGCCCGATTTTCGATTAGATTTTTTTTATTTAATTTTTTATGCGATTTTTAGCACTTTTTTAAGTTTCAAGGCGATTTTTTCCATATAAGTGAGAAGAATATGGTTTCTTTCTTTTAATCCAATATAGTAAATTTTGTTCCCTTTTCAAAAAAGTTTATTTGGAATTCGTGCAGCGATTTTTGAATTTTTAGTGAATTTTTTATGCAATTATTGAACAGCACTGAATGCATTTCCATACCTATAAGGAGGTTACCGTAGAGGGACACAGTTCTATCGCCAAATGTCGCCAAGTTTGTCGCCAATCTGGCGGTATATCGCCAAATTTGGCGACCAAAATGATTCGCCAAAAGTGACGCCAACTTGGCGATATCGCTAATATTTCGCCAAATTCCCATAGACTTCCATTGTAAACCAATATGAATTACTTGCTTACAGAAAATCAACAAATTGAGATATTTTAATGCAACAAAAAATAATATTAACTTAAGGGATTATATTAATTCGATTTTTCCACATTAGGAAAAAGAATACGGTTTCTTTCTTTTAACCCAATAATAAATTTTGTTCTCTTTTCAAAAAAGTTTATCCGGAATTCGTACAGCGATTTTTGAATTTTTATCGAATTTTTTATGTGATTATTGAACAGAATGTAATGCTGTAAGGGGCCATACCTATAAGGGGGTTACCGTAGGGGGGAATCCAGTTCTGTCGCCAAATAACGCCAAGTTTGTCGCCAACTTGGCGATATATCGTTAAATTTGGCGACCAAAATTAGTCGCCAAAAGTGACGCCAACTTGGCAATATGTCTAATATTTCGCCAAATTCCCATAGACTTCCACTGTAAAAGAATAGGGTTCACTTGCTTACAGAAAATCAACAAATTGATATATTTTAATGCAACAAAAACTAATATTAACTTAGGGGATTATATTAATTATATTTAAGGGAGTCCAAGTAAATTAATTACGAATAAAAGTAACATGATCTAATGCTTAGCATGATTTCCAAAACATAAATAAAAGAGCCCACAGGTCAAAGGAATTAGATTTGAAACTTTTATCCAGTTATAGTAAATTTTGACTTTCGTGATTTTTGAACTGTTTGTGATTTTTAATGCGATTTTTACATTTCTTCGAGATATGCTGCAATTTTTTGACATTCCATTTTTGATCTAAAGTACATTCTGCCCTCATTTTAATAAAGTTTATTCAGATTTCGTATAGCAATTTTCGAATTTTTCGGGAATTTTGTATGTGATTTTTAGTGCATTTTAGCGATTTGCTACTATTTTTCCACATTAGTGAAGAAAATCAACTTGCAATCTTTGACCACAATATATAATTTTTTTTTGTCTTTTGAAAATTTGAGAAGCGATTTAAAATTTTTTCGCGATATCTTATTGTGCTTTTCAGAGCTTTTTCGTAATTCCTGCTTTTTTTTACGTACCCGGACAACACCGGGCAAGTTCGCTAGTGATGACATAATCATAAGTAATTCTCTCCATTGGTTACTCTTTGTTCTGTATGTTAATGAATGATTGACTGTGAGTTTTATTTTCTGTATCATGGCTATTGGGTTTCGTAAGCCTTTGTTTTTCTTGCATTCCTACATTGGGATTGGGTTTTTGCATTATGATTTTATTCTGTTACCAGTAGGCTTGGTATGGTTTAAATGAATTGGTTAACCAACTGTTTTTTTAGAAAAAATCTAATATAATATTTTCTGATTTTTGTAATTTAAATGTTTCAAATTATTGGATATAAATAATTTCTACTTTTAACAGTCTTATCCCAGCAGTCACCATGAGACATAGTGAGTCTAGGTTATATTTGTATGCGTGTAGAATGCAAATTGCATGTGTTGATGAACATATCTGAAGCTCTAAGGGAAAATTTAAAACATGTGAATTTAGCAAAGATAAAATAGATTAAAAATATTCAATATTTTGAATAAAATATTTTCCTTTTAGAAAAGAAAGATTATTTACAATTAAATAACATAAAATTACCTTTAAGATTTCAGTCAAGCAGTAAAAGAAAATTTTCTTGATTGGGGAAATTATCTTTTAAGGCTGTTGTTCTCAATTGCTCTACTCAACAAGCGCAAAACACTATGACACATTTACATATTCATTTTTTAACAGAAAGATATAAAATTGGAAGGCCTGACTAAGGAAGTGATTTGGAATTGAACTGTGTTTTTTGATAAATAATTTACCTCTTGAGTTATAAGTAATTTTGATCACGTGACAAAGATGTTTTTAATGTTCCTTGAGTTTAATCTTCCTCGAGTGGTTATTCTTCTTTCATGTGGAAATTCGGTTCAAAACGCCCGCTTTGACAATATTTTCTGAAAGATCTATTGCATTTACAAAAAAAAAAAAAAAAAACCCGAGAAGCACAGTTCCATTACATAGTTTCTAAACAACAACATCTGCTAGTTTCATGCATTTCCGAACAAAAATAAATGAAAACTTATCTCATAAAGTTGCCCTTTTGGATTTGAGAATAGCCTTAAGAATAAAAAAGAAACTCAAGATATGAAGTCGAATAAGAGGACATTGAAAAATTGGGTGCAAGCGAACTTTTAACTAAAATATGCAATAAGATATATTTAAATCATCTATTGCATAATCGAAACCGCTATTTAGATCTGACAAAAAAATGGGGGGAAATCAAGATAAGATTTGCTTGAGACATAATAGAAAAAAGTTTCATAAAAATACCTAAAAAGATATATTATTAATTTTTAGTTTAGACATTTAAAAGTAATACATATTATAACATAGCTTAGAAAAAAAAACCTGTGTATTAAGTCTGATGGCTGTTTAAATGTTTTAGTGGATGATAGCTGTTATAAAACTACTGTGCAGTTTAAGATCAATGTTTTCACTAGTCTAAAAAGCTGGTAAATATGTATTTCTGCTTATTTTACTGCCGCTTTTTTTTTTTTTTTTTTAACCTGGCAGTTACTGAGGGGAAGTGTCAAATGACAATACACAATACTTCTTGAAACGTGTAAAGACTCTACTGCTAAATTCAAATCATTCCAGGAATTCTTTATAAAAGCTCTACTTTCAATAAAAGATAATAATTGTTCATGTAGTGTTCTAACAAAAAAATTAGATATCTCAGATTGCAAATATTTCAAAGAAATTATTTTGAATAGCCATGGGAAAATATATTATACTTATGAAACTACACCATATATTTATTTATAGTACTAGTAATCAAAAGATTGTTTATTAAGATTTTCAAGTGATCAGTGTTTCACTATGTAGATCAGTTTTATTCATGGAACATAAGACATAGGCTTTTACTAAAGATGTTTGAATTTCAAATGATTTCAATTTTCTACAGAATTGATTGTAATAATTTAATTTTAATTATTTTTAAATGAAGTTATATTACTTATACAACATTCAACAATGTATTTATTTTTATCAATAAATATGCGTGTATATGTAATAGTAAAATATACTAAAAATAAACCGGTTTAAACCAAAACTGAATGAAACTGGTTTGAATCAAAACTATAAAATGTTGTTTTTGAAGTCAATTCCTACTTAGGTTATCAAAGAAAAAAATTAATATAATCCCTTAAGCTAATATTAGTGATGGGCGATAACGAGATGTTTTTCTCGATTGTATGGACATCTCGATATTTTTCGATTGTATAAATTTTTTCTCGATGACTAGTTTGCAAATTTCTTTTATAAATCATATATTATGTATTATATACGTCATACATTTATCAAGAATAGTCTGCGGGTGAACTGGAATGAGTCGATGTTAATAAAGACTAGGTGACTTCGACCGCTAGCGGGCCCCTCCTTTAATTGGGGCACCTAATTTATACGTAATCTTGTAATATGAAATCACGAACAGGTTACCCGCTATATACGGCACTGATATATGATAGCAGGTGGGTGTGGTGTGCACGCACTACAAAATCTTGTAAAAAATATAATATCGAAATGAATGAACGTCGGACCAGATCTCTTGGGGGAGGGGTCAAAGCGAGCGGAGGGGCACAGCAGCTGCATAATATGATTAAGTCGTCACAGGTCTTTAGGCCTTTCCAACCATATGTCACATGAGAAGTCTGGATCTGAATTTATAAAAATGCCCTCCCCGTGGGGGGAAAGGGGGGGAGTGGTGCGGGAGGTGGATAACATGAGTAAGTGGTCATAAGCCTTTCCAACAATATGTCACATGAGGGGTCTCGGCTAAATTTAGAAAAACACCCCGTGGGGGAAAAGTGGGGGGGGCGGTCACCGGAGGTGCATTACATCAATAAGTAGTCACAGACCTTTCCAACGATATCTCACATGTGGGGTCTTGGCTAAATTTGGAAAAGTGTCCCCCCCCGGGGGGTTCAAAATGGGGGGGATGGACACCGGAGGAGCATAACATCAATAAGTAGTCACAGACCTTTCCAACGATATCTCACATGAGGGGTCTTGGTTAAATTTGAAAAAGTGTCCCCCGGGAGGGGCAAATTGGGGGAGACTGTCACCGGAGGTGCATAACATCAATAAATAGTCACAGACCTTTCCAACGATATCTCACATGAGGGGTCTTGGCTAAATTTGGAAAAGTGCCCCCCGGGGGGCAAAGTGGTGGTGGGGACACCGTAGGTGCATAACATCAATAAGTAGTCACAGACCTTTCCAACGATATCTCACACGAGGTGTCTTGACTAAATTTGAAAAAGTGTCCCCCAGGGGGGGGGGGGGGGCAAAGAGTGGGGGGACTGTCACTGGAAGTGAATAACATCAATAAGTAGTCACAGACCTTTTCAACGATATCTCATAAGAGGGGTACTGACTAAATTTGGAAAAGTGTCCTCCGGGGGGGGCGGCCACCGGAAGTGCATAGCACTAATAAGTAGTCACAAACCTTTCTAACGATATGTCACATGAGGGGTCTTGGCTAAATTTGGAAAAGTGTCCTGAAATTTCATATATTATAAATAATATTTAGCGGAGGGCTCCATAAAAAAATCCGATCTAAAATGATAAGAGCGGAAAAAACTACCCTCGCAGTGGGGGCCAAATTGGGGAGGGGAGGAAGAAAGTCTGATAATATGAAAGAGTCATACGAGAGCTTACCGATGACATATCACATGACTGGTCCAAAAAAAGTTTGAAAATTGCTCCCCCTCTCTCCCCCCGTGGGCCCACTCTTTCACCCCGGAATTCACACAGCCGCCACTTTAAAATTTTTATGTTCAATAAATAATATTTACCGGAAGACTGCATAAAAAACCCATATTTAAAGTGATATTTAAATTTATTATAGAAATCGGCTACGGTTTTAAAAATTTGTTCGCCCCTTCCCACCTCCCTTTGGGCGAAGAAAGGTTCATAGTATGAAAGAGTGGTCAAAGGGCTTTTCGATTATATGCCACAGAAAGGCTTCGGTAAAATTTTTAAAATTGCACCCCATGAGTGCACTCTCACGTCCTCCTCCCTCGAAATCACCCGACCCACCTTCCTCTTTGAAAATTTTATATTTAATAAATAATTTTTATCGGAGGGTTCCAGGTATGTGACATCTTGGTAGGGCTAAAATAAGAGAAACTTTGAAAATTAGGGCTTCATTTCACAGCTCATTGTCATGCCTTTTTCTCTATCTCGTCCCTTGGTACTCTCGATAAATTTTCTTACTTTTCTTCTCTGCCGAGGACGAGAGAAATCCTCGAAAAGCTTCTCATAGCGAAATGTTGAAAAGCGCGAGAGAAATCCTCGAAAGGCTTTTCATTGGGAGATTTCGAAAAGGACGAGAGTAACAAGCGAGAGGCTTCCCATCGAGAAAGGTTGAAAAGGGCGAGAGGACACTCTCGAGAGACTTCCCATCCCGAAAGGTTTAAAACCGCGAGAGAACCAACCATCGAGCAGATTCCCATCCGGAAGCGTCGAAATGCTGGAAAAATCATCGAGATGAGATTTGCCGAAATGCGAGATGGAAATGAAGCTTTCAGAGTCGAACTTACCGCATTTCTGGTTTAAGTCATAATTTCTCAAAGGAGTCCATCTGCTTATCCAATCTCTTTTTTAGCTCACAGGCTATCTAAGCCTGAGAGCTAATGTACCCGTCGGTTCTGTGTGTATGCATGTACTGTACGTACGTATGTATGTACGTAACGCGATAACTCTTGATTAAAATGTACGATTTGCTTCAATTTTTTTTATGTTCATTCTGATAAGGCGTTCCGCTGTTTAGTTTTGACGGTTCATTGGTTAAGGATAAAGGGAGAGAGGGGGGGCTGGTCCCCCCTCTCCTTAATTTAGATAAATAGGTTTTTTCATGCAGAATTCTTCGATTTGCTCCAAATTTCGTATACCGGTTTATTATGTTAAGGAGCTTCCCTGATTAAACTTGGAGGTTCATTAGTTAAGTATGAAGGGGGGAAAGGGGGGTAGACCCCTCCTTAATTTAGATAAATGGGTTTTTCATGCAGAATTATTCGATTTGCTCCAAATTTGGTATACCGGTTCATTATGTTAAGAAGTGCCTTGATTAGATTTGGAGGTTTACGGGTTAGGTATAAAGGGGGAGAAGGGGGCTAGACCCCCCCCCCCTTAATTTAGATAAATGGGCTTTTCATGCAGAATTATTTGATTTGCTCATAATTTGGTATACCGGTTCATTATGTTAAGGAGCTTCCCTGATTAAACTTGGAGGTTCATTAGTTAAGTATAAAGGGAGGAAAGGGGGGTAGACCCCCTCCTTAATTTAGATAAATGGGTTTTTCATGCAGAATTATTCTATTTGCTCCAAATTTGGGATACCGGTTTATTATGTTAAAAAGCTGCCTTGATTAGATTTGGAGGTTTATGGGTTAAGTATAAAGGGGAGGGGCTAGTCTCCCCTTAATTTAGATAAAAGGGTTTTTCATGCAGAATTATTGGATTTGCTTCAAATTTAATATACGGTTTTATTCCGATATGGTGCTTCCTTCATAAGATTTGGAGGTTCATTGGTTAAGTATACAAGGGCGAAAAGGGGGCAAGTCCCCTCCCCTTAATTTAGATAATTGAATAATTCTCCATGAAAATCCATTTTACCTTAATTTTTTTTCTAGGTTTGTTCTGATAAGGAGCTTTCCTGATTAGATTTGAAGGTTCATTAGTTAAGTATAAAAGGGTTAAAGGGGTTAGACCACCCTTAATTTAGCGATATGTTTCTTTTTTTCATGCAGAATTATCTGATTTGCTTCAAATTTGATATACTGATTTATTATAGTTAAGGAGTTTCCTTGATTAGATTTGGAAGTTCATTGGTTAAGTATAAAAGGGGCAAACGAGGGATATTTCCCTTCATTTATTTTTTGAGGGACATTATTCTTTGAAATAACAGTATAATATACAGTTAGTGTTAATAACCTGTGAGCTCAATGCCATCAGTTTAACTGGCACTTATCATTTTATTGCTATTAACCGATGTGGGTTATGAAGCATAGTGGTTTATGTATTCAGTTCTGTATAGTCCTAGTTTCAAACTTTACTGTTAAATTTAGTGTCATTTTGCCCCGAATTTTCAATGTTTCTCATATTTTAGCTCTGCCAAGCTGCCCCATACCTGGAGACTCAGATAAATACTATTTATTAAATATAAAAAGTTCAAAGAGGAAGGTGAGTGAATTCTGGGGTGCGCGAGAGTGACAAAGGGAGGAGGGGGCGGGTAATTTTCAAACTTTTACCAAACCTCTCCTTGACATATCATCGGAAAGTCCTTTCACCACTCTTTCATATTATGAACCTTTCTCCTCCCAGAGTTGAATTCCGGAAGGGGTTCGGGGTGGGGGGGTGAGCGTTGCGGGGGTGACTTTTTTTTTTTAATTGTAGAGATTTCTACAATAAATATCATTAAATGAGGTTTTTTTTAATGGAGCTCTCCAATAAATATTATTTATTAAATATAAAATTTTAAAAGTGGGGCTGCGTGATTTCCGGGTATATTCTAGGATAAAAGAGGGAACCCACGTAAACTCCCCTTACCGCTTCATAGCTACTCGCGTTTTTTCAGCTTTTTTCAACCAGGGGGCACCCTTACAAGACTTTTCCAGTCTTATGGCTCCTTTATAGTTTCCCTTTGGTTTGTTGTTTTTTTATTCCATCTGTTTTCAGTTACCCTATATTTAATAAAATCTGCCTTATATATATGTAAAAACAATGATTTCAATAATCGATTCTAGAACATCTCCTTTGTAGATTCTCGAAAGTAATCGATGACTGCATCGATTGTGTATTTTACGATAACGATTTTTTTCGATTGGTAAATTTTCGAGAATCGCCCATCACTAAGCCCTATCACTACTATGAAATTGTCGGCCAGAATAATAGCTAAGTTTTCCAATAACTGTTTTCAGCTTTTCTCGTTATAATCGATTGTAAAACATCTCGATTGTAGATTCTATGAATTAATCGATGGCTGTATCGATTGTGATTTTTTACGATGACGATTTTTCTCGATTGTTGAATTCTCGAGAATCGCCCATCACTAGCTAATATTAGTTTTTGTTTCTTTAAAATATCTCAATTTGTTGATTTTCTATAAACAAGTAGGTTTACAATGGAAGTCTATGGGAAATTGGCGAAATATTAGAGATATCGCCAAGTTGGTGTCACTTTTGGCGACTCATTTTGACCTCCAAATTTGGCGATATATCGCCAAGTTGGTGACAGAACAGGGTCCCCCCCTATGGTAACCCCCTTATAGATATGAAGATGCATTAAATGCTTCAATAACCGATGGCTGCCATTTTGTCTCCCATGTAAAACTAAAATTAATTAAAATTTAATTGATGAATTAATATTTGAAAAAACTGCATTAACATCAATTGTCATCCAGTACAAGTTTAAAAAATTTTATTTCAACTTAATAGGATGAATAATAAGTATTTTATTAACAATTGAAAATTTGAACAAGATATATATATAAATAAATAAATATAGGGAGAGTGTGAACTAATAGTAGGAATTGAAAAACTGTTGTATCCAAAACTGGGTTTTTTACCAACCCTGGTTGGTTGGTTGGTTGGTTGGTTAGTTGTATGAGGTTTTATGGTGCAAAAATCCCTTAAGGGACATGCTGTGCCAAACTGAGCAGACTAAAAAATTCAAAAAGGTGAGACAGAAACAGTGTAAATATAAAAGAGCAATGAGAAAAGCAATCATCCCATCCAGATGCAGTCAGCAAGTGTAGAAAATAATTTTAATTGTAAAAATTACTTCAAGTAAAAATAGTTGCCTTGCGTACGAAAAGCAAAGCAGTTAGCCTGTATTTGTTTATGAAAGTCACAGGACTTGCTTTATTATAATACAGATATTTTGGATTATTGGAAAAATTTAATAAAATATTATTTTCTCTAATGACTTTGTTTCCTTTCTATTGCTCTCCTATGGCAGGTTCCTTAATTTCCAACTGGCCAGCTTTTACATACTCCTTATTTTCATGTTGGTCAGCTGCCTTATTTTTGATTGGTCAGTATTCTCACCACAAAATCGGCTCCTACATTTATAAAAAAGAAATTTGAACTTCATCACCATTTGCACTGATGGCAATTGTTAATCGTGATATTAAAACTTTCATGAACTATGGATGGGCATCATTTTGATGTTTATAATCATGTCTATTATTGATAATGTAATGGAATGTGTTTATTGATATAATAAAATGAGTGTTTAAATAGTTTTTGAAGCTCATAAAAGATAGGTATTAATAGGATAAGCAATCAAGCTGGCCTAGCAATAATTTTTTGATGGTGTCATGGTAGTAACCAGGATGAGAAAAAGAAAAGCAATGCATGCTGTTTAAATTCACAAATCATATCTTTCACATATCTTATTAAAATATAATTCAACAAAATCTTTTAATGATTTGTTTCAGTTTTCTGTCTCTTCATCTTTTAAAATTTTAGAACTTATAAACTATTTTTGAAGGCTCAAAGTTAAAAATACTCAAAATTATTTAAAACATTTACTTCAAAATAACTTTTAAAAATAATAATAATGAATAATAATAATAAAAAATAGAAATAAGTTGTCATTATAGAAAAACATAAAATAGACAAACACATGCTTCAATAAGAACTAAAAGATCCTACCATAAAAAAAAAGAAAATTTGTAAAAATTTTTTGATGGTGTTTTAAGAAGATAAATATCTTCTTAAAACACCATCAAAAAATTCTTATTGTTTCACACCAGTTTTAACTTATATTCTTTAAAACCATACCTCGTATAAAGAGTGGTATAAGCATTATAGGGTCAGGTGAGGTAAAATGGGTATAAAATTCCCTATTTTTTTATGTTCAGTTAAAATTTTTTGGTAAATGTTAAACAATTAAAACTTTTTTTGGTGTTTTCTTTACGCTTCATATTCTTGGAATGAAAATACACAATTTTTATCTGTTAGGCTACAAAAGTATGTCTATAACAAAACATTTAATAGACAGCATTCAAAATCCTTGGTGGCCCAATGGTCCGAGGCCACCTAAAATTCAATCAGACCACTAATTTGAAAAATTTAGTGGTCCGTGGGACCAGTAACTTTTTTCCCCTCTCTCACAGGTAAACTTAAATTTTCCCGTCCCTGAGAAAAAAAACCGCAACCAAACACAAATCACACAAATTTATTTTACATAAAAAACAGCAGTAGAATTGATTTAAAAAAAAGTCACTGGTCCACAGACATCGTCACTGGCCTGCTGCATAAAATTCTATTAAGTACCTTTAACCCTTTGAGTGACACTCCCCTCCCCCTCCTACACCTAGAATATAAATCAAACTTCCTTTCAGTTACCCAAAATTTTCGGCATAATAAAATGTAAAATTTTTTAATAATTTAACAGTTAAATAATTTGCTAAAAATTAAATAAAGAGAACATAAACAAAAACTATAAAATTATTAATTATGTATTTTATTTCCGATTATTTAATTCAACTGACTGTAAGTTTTAATGCAATTTTTTATGTTTTTTGTTTTTTTTTTAAATAAAATTATGTGATTTGTGTTTGGTTGTAGTTTTCTCAGGGACGGGAAAATTTACGTTTACCTGTCAGAGAGGGAAAAAAGTTACTGGTCCTGCGGGTCACTAAATTTTTTTAATTAGTGGTCCGATTGAATTTTTAGTGGTCTCGGACCAGCGGACCACCAAGGATTTCGAACGCTGAACAAAAAGAAAAAAAAAAAAAAACACATTAAACCTCAATCAGTTGAAATAAATAATCAGAAATGAAATATGTAATTAATGATGATATAGTTTTTCTTTATGCACTGTTTATTTAATTTTTAGCAAATTATAATTTTACATTTTATTATGCTGAAAATTTTGGATAACTGGAAAGGAAGTTTGGTTTATATTCGAGGAGGGGGTGCATTCAAAGGGTTAAAGGGACTTACTGGTCCTTGGGACCAGTGACTTTCTTTATCAATTCTACTGCTGTAATAGACATATGTTTGTTATACCCATTTTACCCCATGCAGGTGAAAATGGGTACAGTGTGGGGTCAAATAAGTATATAAAAGTTTAAAATGAATACTGAAAGGTTTATGAGAGATTATATAAGTAATATGGGAAACAATGTTATATTGTCTTAAAGAATGTCAACACTTTTTTTTAAATATGAAATTTAAGTTAATAGATAAATGAAAATTTTAACATTGAATTCAAGTAGGTTCTTAGGTGTAAATGAAAACATTTTCTTGCTACATTTTTTTTTCAACTTGCATCCTCACCCTTTTACATTATAAGTGTTAAAAGTCTAATTATTAAAAGCATAATAGCCCAGATTATTAAATGTTGGTTCATTTAACGCTTCTATTATCTGATTTCTCCCCCCCCCCCCCCACTATAATCTGAGGGAACTGTGGTATAAATAATTTAAAGAGTTGTTGCAGTAAGATAAATAAAGAGTCAATGTGCCGAGAATAAACATAAGTGGCGAGAATAAACATTTCCTTGAATGCCGTAAATGGATCGTATAGCTAAGATGATAAGATTGACTTGCAGTAAAAATAAAAATAAAAGAAGGATGAATAAGTAAATGTAACATTCTTACTTAATGATGAGATAACACATTGAAGAGACAGCACTTGTAAAAAAATCTTCTTTATTTATTCGTTTCACTTGAGAGATTGGAAGCTAATTAGAATAGGTAGGTCACCGTACATATTAGAAGAACGTTCCACGTAGCGTTATTAAGAACTTGAAGTAATTCCATGATAAAAATGAATGCTGGTTTGATGCTGGTTCAAAATAATTCTTTAGAGAATGTCTTGATGATAAAAAAATCCAAAAATCGAACATGCGTTAAATTAAAAAGCCACAGACCGAAGATAAACTTTCAGATATCGAGATATAGCTATTGAAGAACATCACTCATTGAATTTAGGTGCAAAGGCCCGAAATTCAAAAGACAAATCACATTGTCAAAAATAATACATATTAAAACTTTCGTAAATCTTAAAATCTGTTAAAAAACTGGCTGCATTGATATATATACTACATAAAAGGGGTTTACAAAACTACCTCCAGAAATGATTTAAATCTATTCGTTAAATTAAATTTACGTATTATGATTACGTAGTATGAAAACAGAGAAAAGAAAATGAAACTTTACAGGGAGAGAATGAAGGTTTTTAATTCGCCAAGCAAAGACACACCCCAATATGACGCGGGCGACGTCACGCTGATTCTAAAAATAGAACAGAAAGAGGGGGAAAAGCTGAAATAAAAAGTTCTGTTACCTGCGGTAAAAAGGAAAGAAAAAAATCGATTTGAATGATGCTTTGAGTCGAAAATAAATAGTTTAAAACGTGAGATAATAATGCTGCATTACAATTTAAAAAATACATAATAAATGTGATTACTACATCACAGGAACGTCTATTGTTACTCTTGTGCAGTAGCACCAACTATTGAAAAATATTTGGTAGGCTGAAAAAAAAAATGAGTAAAATAACACGTCCAATTTTTTTCCCCTTCGAGAGAGCACTGGGGAGGAGCGAAAGACTAAAGATGATAATTTGAAGTTAAATTATATTTTTTCTAAGCAAAATACAAAATTATAATTTAATAAATAATTTTATTAAATAACATTCTCATAAGTTCTTCCATATAAATACATTAATATTTATTATAAATAACATAAAAATTGCTAATTATTGAAAGTGCAAAAAACTAAATGTCAAGAAAAACATACATTTTAGACACCTAAGTGGATTATCAATTCAAGACATTAAAACACATGTTTTTGAGAGAAATTTAACTATGCATCCACTGAAGGGGCTTTCAGTGCTCTTGTAAATCTAATTGGTGCCCTTATTATTTTTCAAACAAAATTACTTGAGAACGTCGATAAAACCAAATTCTATTTCAGCAACAAAATAAATAAATAAATAAATAATGAAATAAATCATTTGAAAATGGGTTGGAGGAGAGATCAAATTATTGGGTGGGCTGGCTCGCACTCTGTGGGCCCATATAAGTTGGCACCACTGCGCTTATGACTGAAAAAGCAAATTTTCAGAAAAACTTCCAATTATTTTATTATAAAATATAACTAGGATAAAATTGATACAGTAGACTCCCTTAAATCCGCGACCCTAAAATCCGCGAACGCCTAAAATCCGCGTATTTTTTCTGATGTAAACAATGAAAATTACAGTTCAGTTGCAGGAACAAAATTCAAGATGGCGCCGAAATCAGCGACTACCGCAGTGTTTTTTTTACTACATTTTTTGTTAATCATTCTCTTTTGGCTATTACAGCTTGTTTATTACTAAATAAATTTACATTACTTTTGATTTTGATATAAATTAGCATATCTATATCAAAACTTCCAGGGTTCGAAATGGAAAAATCCACGAACCGGAACTCTATTTAAAAATTATTTTTTGCGGAATTTTTTTTTTAAAATTATAGACAAATTGATTTCTAAACATACAAAGCAGTATAAGAAAAGCATTCAAGACTCTAAATAACAATAATAAAAGTTACAGTGAGTGCAATAAGCTATATATACTGATAATAGCATTAACACTGTTCTCCTTGCTATCACTAGATGGCAGCATAGGACTTTTGGAATCTATTTCATTCGTAATAATTTAATATTTTCTTAAATTTTTATTAATTACTTACTTTTAAACTAATAAATTATTTTTATTATTTTACTTATTTGAATGCTTCACTTTATTGTAAGCATTCATTATAATTTCCCTTGCTTAACTACCAATGAAATTAATGTTTCAAAAATGTAAACAAATCAATGACCAGAAATCCGCAAAATTCTAAAATCCGCACAACCTCTGGTCCCAAGCTGTGCGGATTTGAGGGAGTCTACTGTATAACCAGTTAAATACCATTCTGTTCCACTCACATAAAATATATCTAATTTATAACAAAATTTTGATTTATTATATAGACAAGTAAAATGCTTTTTGTTAAAAATTAGATATATTTTATGTGAGTGGTACATGGTGGTATTTAACTAGTCATATCAATTTTTATCCTAATAATAAAATAATTGGATGTATTTCTGAAAATTTGCTCTAATGGCCACAAGAGTAACGGATGGACGTACCCTTGTGTTTTCAGCAAATATGAAATGAAACATACAATGCACCAACCTTGGTCTTTTCCAAGAATTTTACTTCATATTCATGTTTCATCTTCTTCAATAGCCATAATTTTGCCAATGAATTCTTTGTTTGTCTTTTCCCAAAAATACTGGACTTTGAATAATGCACCTACAAATACACCTATTTTTACTTTGGGGATATTATCTTCATCACATTATAGTCTAATTTGAGCCTCATTTAACTTTTCTTCTTGTTGTCCATTTTAACTTTTTTGGTGTTCAAAGTCATTTTTTAACTGTTTCATAATGTCTTCATTTGTTAGAACTTCATCTGCTTTTGCTTACATTTTAGCTTTGAAGTTTTTACTAAGATTATTTGGAGATGTGGCAGATTGATATGTATCAAGAAAGCAATTCACTATAGGATGTGTCAAAGCCACACTACTCTTACTTTTCTCAACAATTCTAGTTTATTTCTCAAATCTTACAACCACCTCTTCTTAAAATTTCAAATTCAATCAGCACCTCATATTCCATTTAGAAAAGGAATATTTCTATAAATGGGCAATGATTTGACTAATTTATGTACAATGCATTTCAAGTGTTTTCGATCTTGAGAATAACCACACTGTGCATTATATAAATATTTTAAAGCACTTTTAAAACTTATTCTATTCTAATTCTAGTAAAATAAAGAATTTTATTCAGAAAAGTTCTACATGACATTTAAAAATACATAACTACGCCTGGATTACTTAATAATTAACACAATTTGCATAACTACAGACATACACACATTAAAATTTTATTAAAAACAATTAAAATATAATGTAAAAAATATACAAACGTTTCGGCTATTTTCATAGCCCTCATCAGTAAATGGGCAGAGTCACAAAACAGCAAGAGCCACAGCAAACAAAAAAGCAGTTAAAATGACAGCCTAAGTAGGATAAAATAATCAGCAGGAACCTGGGTTGCTTCGTTGATTGGTGATTCAGCTAAAAGCTGAATCTTTTTTCAGCTTTTAGCTTAAATCATATTTTAGCTGAATTGCCAATCAACAAAGCAACCCAGGTTCCTGCTGATTATTTTATCCTACTTAGACCGTGATTTTAACTGTTTTTTCGTTTGCTGTGGCTCTTGCTGTTTTGTGACTCTGCTCGTATACTGATGAGGGCTATGAAAAGAGCTGAAATGTTTATATATATTTTTAATTATATTTTAATATTTTTAATAAAATTTTAATGTGTGTATGTCTGTAGTTATGCAAATTGTGTTAATTCTATATAACACTTTAAAAATACTACAAACATAGCCTAGCACTATACCCATTTTACCCCATTTATAAAATTTAAAATAAAAAAACAAAAACAAAAGACAATTTCTTGCTTGTAATTTGGAAAAGCATTAGAAGTGCTTAATGAACAAAATGAGGTCAAACAAATGAGTTTACATCAAATATAATGAGCTGCAAAGAAAAAAGTTTAATCAGATCACATGTGGCATGAAATTGTCTGCAAAAGGTTTTACTGTTGCCTCTCAAATAGAACATACTATGAAAACAAAAATAAAGAAGGGTAATAATGCTTAAACATCAAGCAATCATATATAATTTTGAAAACTATAAATATGTTAAGAAAAAAAAAAAAAAAAAAACAATATTTTTTTAACTACAGTCAACTCTGAAATCCACACACTTAGGGACCGAGGATTTTGTGGATTATACAGTTTTGCGGATTATAGATCATCCTTTTCTTTACATTTTTTTAAAAAATCTGACTATAAATTAGGAACAACTGCACAAAAATTACAATTACAATGAAAAAGAAAAACATAATGCAGCATTGGTTTAATATATTTTATAACTAAGTTAATTTAAAGCAAAAATAAATTATTACAATATTTATTTTACTGATTATTCATTATTTTAAACATTGACACACACAAAAAAAAAAAATGGTGTTTCAGTTTTGGTTTGTTGTCAATAATTTTTTTCCGTAGTCTATGAAAACTCATTACTTCTTGCTAAGAGATAAAATTTTGTTACTCAAGGAAATTTAAATATTTATTCATTGGAAAATTGATAACTGAAAAAATATATATACCAAATTTAACTTTATAAGTTTAACTGTTAATGACAATTTTCATTATTTACATTCCAATGTCTAGTGTGAATAATAGGCGTTTGCAGATTATACATCGGTGGATTTCACAGAGGATTCGACTTACTCATTTTACCCCACCAGACACTACTATTTTTGTTTTTAATAGCTTATATACAAATTTTAAAAGAACTATTACTTGACCATGCAAATATACTGTACCTGCAGAAATGTTGATGGATCGGTTTCTTTTAGTGCCTCTATGCAAAATTGTAAAAGTCCAGTAGTTTGTTGAAGTTTCCCAGTACATACAGTAACTTGTTCCTTCAAAGATTTAATTTTGAAATCTCTTTCTTTCCTAACGAAATCGACTAGTTGCTGCTTTCGAACATTAATCAATTCAATCAGTAATTCACACTCACTTTCAATGTTATTTTCTAACTGAACACAGTTTTCCTAAAATTATAAAAAAATATTTTATTATTGCAGATACTGACAAATAAATAAAATAGTGATATTACACAAATCTAAAACATTCATTTTTCATGTTACAGATAAATATTTAAAAGTAGTAAGGAACATAACTAGCTATTTTTAATCTCATAGTTACCACAGACTCTTCTTAGTATTTCCCCTGATTTTGCAGAGCCCCAGAATTTAAGACAAACTACTCATATACACTTGAATAACATATATAGAGAACATAATAAATTAGGGAGGCAACGAATAGTGATTTGGCAAAATACCGAATATTTGGCAGCTAAATACTAACTTTTAAAAATAAAGAATATATTGTAATTTGGCAAAATACCGAATATTAGGTGGCTTAATACTAACTTTTTAAAATAAAGAATATGGGAACGTCCATTCGTTACTCTTGTGATAATTAGAGCAAATTTTCGTATATAATTCCAATTATTTTATTACAAAATATAAGTAAGATAAAAATTGATATAACCAGCTAAATACCACTGTGTCCCACACACAAACATATATCTAATTTATAACAAAAAGAAAAAAAATTACTTATATATATATTAAATGATTCTTGTGACACTCTGGTCACAAGAGTAACAAAATTTTGATTGATTATAGACAAGGGAAATGCTTTTTGTTACAAATTAGATACATATTAAATGAGTGGAGCACAATAGTATTTTACTGGTTATATCACTTTTTACCTTAATTATATTTTATAGTAAAATAATTGCAAGTATTTGTAAAAAACCGCATGAATGGTCACAAGAGTAACAGTAGACGTTCCCATACATTGATGATAATTTTTTTAAATGTTAAATTAGAAATAAAGCACAAAAAAAAAATGATCTCATATTATTTGTATGTTTAAAAATTTTAATTGTTTGATGTATTTTTTGCAATATTTGAAACATCTTGATGCTAATTAAACAAGACTTTTACAGAATCTAAATTACTAATAGCATAACTTTATCTATAAATAGAAAGGCTGATGGGCTTAGGGTGGACACAAGAAATCAATTTTCGAATTTTTTCGGGGGGACCCCCCAAAAAGTTGCCAATTGACTAGAAAATGAGATTGGCTAAGTTTCAGCTCATTTGGATAATATTAACCCGTGCCTCATTGAGGTTTAAGTTTGAAAAAAAAACGCGATTTTTTGCAAAAAAAAATGCTGTTTTTCCTTCATGAAATGAATACAATTGAACCTAGAAACATAATGCAGGTCTCATTTTATAAAAAAAAGTTTTGCTTTGAAGAACCACACACCATTTTTTTCTAAAAATGTATAGATTTAAAATTATGTGCATTTTTCAGGACCAGACTTCACCTGAATCCTAAAAATTGACTTTTTATGAAAAAGCGAGAAAAAAAATTGTAACATTCCATTTCATCTGCTTTCCACTTTTTGTTTTTCTTTTTTTTGTTTTGTGAAGTCCAATAAAGTGTTTGATTAAAAAAAATTCCAAAGAAAAGAAAAAAATCGAATTTTAAACTGAAAGAATTTTTTAAAAAAAAAGGAGGGCAAAGGAAGTATAGAAATGAGAGCAAATAATGCTCAATTGCATTTTATTATTAAAGTTGTGTTACAAGAAAGGAGGCATAATAAAGAAAATAAATTATTTTCCCTTACAACTGTCACGTTAACCCTTTCCGGCACAGAAAAATTCTGTTCGTAAAAGGATGAAATGATTGTCTACCCCGGAATTTACAAACGACATTTTTAGAAATTAAAATCACATTACTTTAACCTTTCATTGTAAAAGCAAAATTTTATTAAAATATTCTTCGTGCCGTTTGTAAATTTGGAATTAAAATTAGGTGGTCCCGGCATGGGACACTGTGCCGGAAAGGATTGAAGTGGTAATGGTTTAGATAAGGTGGCTTATGTTGACTTTTTTTACCAAAGTATTATCTAAAAATGAAAATGCAATTTGATCCGAGTTAAGATACCAAAGGCGGTTTGTCATTTTAGCAAGTGCTTTGTCTGTAACCTATTTATCAAATTTTCTGTAGTGAACAAGTGATTTTATTATTTGCAGGTCTTTAATTGGGGGCTAAAGTGGCAGTGGAAGTATTGAAGCATGCTTTTGCATAAATATTGATTAAAAATAAGAAAAGATCTCTGATACCTTCTTTTTCTAAATTTGTTATTGAAAGATGATCCCTGAAACAATATATTTTAAGAGAATGAATGGCCTGTGCCTCCATTTATCTGACATGATTAAAAGTACCAGGTGCTTTGAAAAAAAGTCTCTTGCAGGAAGGAGTTCTAGAAAAATTAAACAAAGTTGGATAAACTCTTTATAATCATCCCTGAGCTGTTAATTTTTAAGAGTTCCTGTAAGAAAATTTGAAATTTCTTCTGAATTAACTATTTATACCTAGTATTTCATCTTCAGTAACATTTGTATACTTACTCTGGTTTAATTTAGACCACCCAATCAGAATTGGGTTTTTTTTTTTTTTTATATCTGGCTGAGGGGCAGTGATTGTGCCCATACTGCAATCAAGAACAGCTTTCTAAATTATGCTGGTGGCATGGTAAATACAGAAGACTTTTCCTTTAACAATTGCTATAGAAAAATGCAGGTTAACTCTGAGGCGACCTGTGTTTACTGCAGTTGTATCAAAAAATATTGCCTGGATTTTACCAACTTCCTCCCACTCTTCAACTGCTGAAAATACAGCTTTCGCCTGAATTATTCGGATACTATTTTCAAGTTGATTAACTCATAGTAACTGTTCTTCATCCCCACAACTAATTAAAACTTTTATCCACTCTACATTTTCTTTATTCAAAAAATGGTGAAGCAGTTTTCCACCCCAGTGAACAACAGTTCTCTCTAAACGGGAATTATAATCCGTTTTTGATGAGCTGTTTTTTGTTTACGAAACAGTTATTTGCAGAGTCGATGTCTGTGGTTAGCTAGTGGATGTATTCTAAGTCTAGCAGCTTCTCTGGCGTTCAGTTCATTTTGCGAATATTATAAAATAAAATACATAAAACTTGACAATTACTTAGCTGCTTACTGTCGATGATTTGATGAGACATGTGGCCAATTTAAAAAATCTTACATTTCTGCCATCATATCAAGAAGGGGAAGGGGTTTTATGGAATGTTTCGTCAATTCTAAAAATAGATAACCATAACAGATAACAAAAACAGCCTTGTAAGAGAAATTCAGAGGTTCAGCTGCAACACAAATCGAGAAGCTCTTTCTTACTAGACACAGAACTAGATAACTAATAATCAATTATAATTCGTGAAATATTTTTAAAGTTACAAAAATTGTTCACTTATTTTTGCCTATTAATAAAAATGATACAAAAAAATTATCAAAAGTAATAAAATTTTTAATTTGTCATTTTTTACCTATGTTTCAAAAATGCAGAGTTTTAGGGTATGGTTCACTAGATGTCCTGAAAAATACTAAATGTTCATTAAATATAAGTTTTCATGACAGTAAAAGTTCAGGGCAACAACAGTTTCTATGAAATAAAACAAGAATCAGGTTTCTAAGACAAATATTTTTCACGTAAGGAAAGAAAAACGACAATTTTTTGCCAAAAATTGCAAATTTTCAAGAATTCAACCTCAATGAGGCACGGGTTAATATTATTTATTTGAGCTGAAACTTTGCCAATCTCATTTTCTAACTAATTGGCAACTTTTAGGAGGGTCCCCCTGAAAAAAACGTTAAAAAAAAATTTCCCCATGTTGCTTGTGACCACCCTAATGGGCATGCATGAACATCATTCCATGTGTGATGTCCTGTCCATATGTACGATTCCACCTCCACCTGAAACTAGCCGGATATACAATCCCAAAACTTTCTTCTATCTCATACAGGTTAATACTTCAAAATTTGCTATCACAGTGCTGAAATTAAATGGCAATATACGCTCATCACGAGGATTCTAAAAAAATTAAATTCCATGCATTAATTCTTGAGATATGACTATCGCTGAAATTGTGTAAATCCAGCAAAATGTAGCATAGCAGAGCCACCTATTGGGTGATTTACACCAGAACCTAATCATCATCAACTTATGTCAACGTCTAACTGAATATGAAGTTTAGGGAAAATCCATGCATTAGCTTTGAGATAGAGATATTGTGAAAATCCTTAAAAAACCAGCATAGCAATGCCACTTATTGCACGATTGACACCAAAACCTAATTAACATAAACTTGTGTCAACGTCTAACTGATTCTGAAGTTAGATGAAAATGTGTGCATTAGTTCTTGAGATAGAGCTATTTTGGAAGTCATGACAAATGCAGGATAGCAGCGCCACCTGTTGAGCAATTTACACCAAAACATAATCAGCAACAATATTAATCAAGATATACTTGGAATATGAAGTTTAATGAAAATTCATGCTTAGTTTGAGATAGAGCTATTGAGAAAATCGAGCAAAATGCAGCACAGCAGTGCCACCTATTGGGCGATTTACACCAACAGGTAATCAGCATCATTTCATATCAAGGAGTAACTTAATCTGAAGTTTGATGAAAATGTGTGCATTAGTTCTTGAGATAGAGCTATTGCTGAAATCATGTAAATCTCGCAAAATGCAGCATAGCAGTGCCATCTGTTGGGCGATTTACACCAAAACATAAACAGCAGCAATTCATATCAAGGACTAACTGAATCTGATGTTTTATGAAAATGTGTGCATTAGTTCTTGAGATAGAGCTATTGTGGAAATTGTGAAAAATACAGTATAGCAGCGCCAACTGTTGAGCGATTTACACCAAAAACTAATCAGCATCTATTTATATCAGGGACTACCTGAATATCAATTTTTATTAAATTTCGTGCATTAGTTCTTGAGATAGAGGGCTCACAAAATTTATGGCACATACAGACAGACATTTAATAAAAACATGTTTTTTGGAATCTCTGATCCCTAAAAACGTGTAAATCCATCAAAAACCGGAATTCGAAAATTTTCACGAATTCAATACTTTCTTCTTGTAAAGATAGAAGAAAGTAAAAAGTAAATCTGTCATGAAATTTTATCATTGTACTTTTAATGAGAGATGAGTTAGATGGAGATAACTGTAATGGGTGACTAAAAGACTAACAAGAGTGTATAAGGCCAGTTAAAAGTAAGAAAAAAAATTATAATTGTATGTACAGCCGGTGGAAAAAAAAAGTGAATATCGTCAAAGAATCGAGGAAAAACAGCAAATTTCGTCCAAAAATCGTGGAAAAACGCAACTTTCGCCGAAGAATCGCGAATAAAAAACGCAAATTTCGCAAAAAATCGAGTAAGAAAGCCGCAAATTTTGTCAATACATCGCGAAAAACCGCAAATTTCGACAAAAAATCGCGAAAAAACTACAAAATTTGATAAAAAAGCGCGAAAAAACTGTAAATTTCGACAAAAAATCGCGAAAAAACTGCAAATTTCAACAAAAGATATCGAAAAACCCGCAAATTTCGTCAAAAGTTCGCGAAAACCCGCAAATTTCGACAAAAGATCACGAAAAAACTCGCAAATTTCGTCAAAAGATCGCGAAAAATCGCAAATTTCGACAAATCGCGAAAAACTCCACAAACTTCGCCAAAAGATCGCGAAAAAGCCGCAAATTTTGTCAAAAGATCGCAAAAAACATGAAATTTCGACAAATCGCGAAAAAAACCCCACAAATTTAGTCAAAAAATCGCAAAAAAGCCGCAAATTTTGTTAAGAGATCGCATAAAACCTGAAATTTCGTTCAAAGAACGCAAATTTCGCCAAAAGGTCGTGGAATCCCCCTATCCCCATATCTGCTGTAACTTTTCAGAAAATATGCTGCGAATTTCAGATTTTTTTTTTTTTTTTTTACTCAGAATTACCCCTGCCTCTCCTACGAAGTGTGATTCAGTTGTTTCAGAAGCAATATCACATTATTTCTGTGAACAGAGTGACTGGCATTTCGTGCAAAGAGGTCACAATATTAAGGATTGGGCTGTTTCTAAATTCATTGACAAAATAATTGATAAGAATTCACCTTTTCTTATCATGGATTTTTAGCTTTATTTTTTTTAACCAAAATAATTATTCTTTAATTAATATTAATTAATTTTTAATTTAAATGGTAATTATTTTAAAACTACCGTTTTTAATTCATATCGTTAAAATAATATAACACGGTATTTTATTAAACATTAAATTAATTTACAGAAAGTTTTTGACCCAAAATTTATGTGCGCAGAAAGTTTTTGGTTTTATACAAGTCTGCGTATGCTGTTAAAATAGCCAATTTCGTCAAAGGATCGCGAAAAAAACGTGAATTTCGTCTAAGATCGCGAAGAAAAAACTAAATTTTGTCATAAGATCAAGAAGGAAACGTCAATTTCGTCAAAAGGCTGCGGAAAAATAGCAGCTTTCGTCAAAGGCTGGCGGAAAAATGCGGCTTCTATCAAATGAGCGCGGAAAAAACACGAACTTAGTCAAAGGGCTACGGAAAAATAGCAACTTTCGTCAAAAGGTTGCGGAAAAATGTAAATTTCATCAAAGGATCGCGAAAATAAAACACTAATTTCGTCAAAGGATCGTGGAAAGAACGCGGATTTTACCGAAGGATCGCTAAAAAGTGAGATTTTCGTCAAAAGATCGTGGAAAATAGGCGAATTTCGTCAAAAGATGGCGAAAATTTTGTCACAAGATCGAAAAAAAGCCCATTTCGTCAAAGGGCTGCGGAAAAATAGCAACTTTCCACAAAGGATGGCGGGAAAACGCGAGTTTCGTCAAAAGATCGCGGAAAAAACGTGAATTTCGTCAAAAGATCGCGGAAGAAACACGAATTTCGTCGAAAAATAGCGGGAAAAAGCTAATTTCGCGCAAAGATCACTAAAAAACGCGGATTTCGCTAAAAGATCGCGAAAAAACACGTATATCGTCAAAAGATCGCGGAGGAAACGCGAATTTTTTTTTCAAAGGATCGGCAGAAAAAAACGCGAACATCGTTGAAAGATCGCGAATAAAAGCGAACAACATCCAAAGATCGCGAAAAAACGCGAATATCGTCGAAAGATCCCGAAAAAACGCAAACATCGTCGAAAGATCGCGATAAAAAAGCGGACATCGTCGAAATGTCGCGAAAAAAACGCGAACATCATCGAAAAAACGCGCATTTCGTCAAAGGATCGAGGAAAAAAAGGTGAATTCCGTCAAAGAATCGAGGAAAATTTTGCTGCAACATTGATGTTTTCATGAGATTTTTTTTTTACAGCTGAGTGGCAGGTTAAATATTAGTTAGCCTTGTTTTGAGTGGAAGCATGTTAAATTTTGAATTGCACAACTAGCTAAGATTGCTAAATAAAACATTGCATTAGAATTTCTTGTAGTATTTGCATGAATTACTCAAATTTGATTTTCTAAGAATTTCAATCTGCTCCAAAAACAGCTTTTATTGCTAAAAAATTAGATTTTTGCTGCTACAAAAATGGATTTTACTGCTACAAAATTAGATTTTTGCTGCTTCAAAGTGGCTTTAGTGCACTTTCATCCCTGTATTGTCACATCTATATATATATTTTGATATTATCACATTGTATCAATCTTTTCAAAAATTTTAGAAATTGGTGTCATATGTTATTTTTACTGTTATTCTGTTTTCTAACTTCACTTTTATGAAATATTTTTCAGATAGTGGTGTTAAAAATTTTGAATACAAAGGTAAATTATTTTTAAAAATGCTTTCCGTTTATGTTAATCACAAATACTGGAGAAGGGGGTTTGAGTGCATGAGGGATTGGAATGAAGGCGTTTGTCCTTAAGTTCTGCAGACTGTTTTTGAAGTTTCTACTTGTGTTACAGACTGCAGAAAAAAATTCTGCTGCTGGGCTTGAGCCAATACTAAAAAATATATATATAAATAATATTTTTTCTTTTTATTGTTTTATAAATACTTTACATAGTCATAAATAAAGATACACAAAGTCCTTTGAAACCAGTTGTGAAACATGCAGGGGTATTGTTATAAGCAGTTTGTATAGGTTATTGTAATTTGTTGTTTTTATGGAATATGTGTATGTCCCAATTTCATATTACCTTAAGTAGACGAGCTTAAAACAGTAGTATTGTTAAATAAATGTCTTGTTTGTAAACAGTTTGAACTAGATTTTTAAAAAGTCAAAGTTAATAGAACCATCCTTTATTTTGTCAACCAAAAGTAAATAAAAGGATGAAATTCAATTCATTGCAATTCATAATTATTCTTAGGAGTTTTGGAAGTTGGCAATTAAAAAAACTATGATGAACACAACAAAAGGGTTCATACCATTATATAGAAATAATTATACTTAAAATTTTGTACAACCTTTACCATTCAATAAATGTACAAAACTTTCATCTCTACAACTTAAAAATACCTGAATGATGACTATAACAATAGTTGTAATTAATGAAAAAATGAATGAAAGTTCTTTATAATAAAGTTTGTTTTGTCACAAGAGCTCATCTACATATTTAAGATTACAATAACTTTGATTTTTCATTACTGGATCAAGGAATCCCAGAAAAAGTATAGTTTACATATTTTTAATTAAATCTTCATAGAGTTAGAAGTCAAAATTTGAGGATATTACAATTAAATATCTACTGGACAAACTTTATAACTTCCCAAATAATCACCCAATTACTTTTTTTTTTGGGGGGGGGGGGGGGGGAATACAATGAATAGACAAAACATATTTCAATCAGAGGCCCAATAGCAGAAAATTCTCCAAGTGTCTGCGACAGATCTTTCAGGGACTGAAAATAATCTGCAGGTAAAATGTTATAAATGAACCTTTAACTAATTAATCATTTACTTTTAATGTTTTTAAGCATTTTACCCATTTTTATTAATAATAATCTTAAGTTTTAGTAATAAATAATAAAGAACTAAACATAATATAAATTTGGAAAAAGATCCAATGGAAAAAAAAATCTGCAAAAGGGAAAAGAAAATCTGCGATGCACGTCACTCGTCAGGAACTTTCTGCTACTGGGCTCAGAGGATTATTAAAATTGGCTGACGTGACAAGGTATTTTAAATAAGATATCAATATCTTACTAATTTAGCTAATGTTTGTTTAATGTTGACTGCAAGCTACTGTTACAGCACTGTCACCATTTAACGTTATCAAAAATACTTGCTTTAATAGCCTACGATGGAAACAAAAATAGCAGCCAAAATATTTACATCTTTACTTTAAAAAAGGAAGGAAAATGTTGTATGCTGTCCTTACAAACAATAGCAAAATCTGTTTTAAAAATCTACATCTTATTCTACTACCACCCAAATTTGCTGTTTTCTGTAATTTCTTTTTTTTTTTTTTTTTTTTTATATAAAATCACATTATTTTCAAAAATTAAGAATTTTTCTAAATTACCATCTGATACAGATGATCAAAATGCAATTTGGTTTTTTCAAACAAAGCTGAATATATATGAACTCTGAACTCTCGTGATAAAAGTGGTATGTAACCAAAAAAAAAAAAAAAAAAAAAAAAAAATCATATGATTGAAGATAATCAATGACCTATCTGTTAACATGAAAAGGTTTTTTTTTTTTTTTTTTTTTCCACCCATATGTCTAATTACCTAGTAGGGATGGTTGAGCCATGGCTCATGTATCCCCAAATCGCAGTGGCACAAGTATCCCCATTACTACCATTTTTGTTTATCAGACTTTTACTAAGTAAAGCATGCAGCTATTTGAACTATTTTAGATTCAAAATACAACTGAAATTATGCTTATTAAATCTGTCTATATTGTTGTAGCTTAAAACAATTTTTTGATTACTAAAAAATATAAAAAGACTAACTTAAATATTTACTTCAGATAGGGAAAAAGCAACTATTAATCACTATACTTTCAAAATGGTATTAAGGTATGCAATATTTTTTTTACATGTGCAGAACTATAAATATATTACCATGTTTTCAATTTTAGAAAGAAAATTTATCCTACTGTAGAGAAAATAGGGGTGGCTCAAATATCTCATATGATGATCAAGTATCCCCACTCTCCCCTACACAGTAGAAGTTTTCTAAAGGATCACACACAAATGTGAAACTTCTTAAGAAGGAAATTTTTAAAATAAGAAATAGAAGTTTGGATATAAAAAAGAGAATTTCTTGTGTTGAAAAATGCCTTAAATAGATTCCACTGTATATATACAGTAAAACCGCACTTATATGTCTTGCATTTATAATTTTTCACAATTATACATTATATTCTTTATTTTCTTATCTTCTTTAGAGTTAAATTTTTTCTATTATATATATATATATGGGGCATTCTCACAATCTTTTGACTTTCGGGAATAAAAATCTGGTGAAATTAAACTTGCTAAAAGAACATTTTAATCAGATAGACGAATGCCTTAATGATTCAAAATAAAGAAAAAATGGTCAGCAGCGAAATTTTTTTTTATTTAACTTAGATCTAAGTTAAACTTGAGAGTTTAATTTTCCTTACAATTTTACCACTATAATTTTCTATTTTCTTCTAAATTTTTACTTATAATGAATTTGCATAGTACCCACAGGACATTCAAATAAGAAATAATAACAATGTAGCAGGGGTGCAGAAAATGTTTCTACTCTCAACATTTCCCCCAATCCACATAAAAATTTCCCCAAAACTTTACGGTATGTTATAGGTAAATGCTGTATTATCGTAGGTATAGAAAATTAATTTTTCCAATATTTCTCAACTTATGCGCAAGTACATATATATGGCAGTGGTGATTCTGAGTGAAAACAAAAAATTCTGAAATTCACAGCTAATTGTCTGAAAGGTTACAGCAGAGTGGGGGAAGGGGGGGGGGAATCCTCTCTCAGCACTATGTTTTTTTTCATGGACCTTTGACGAAATTCGCGATTTTTTGACGAAATTCGCAATTGTTTCGTCTTCTTTTGACGAAATTCGTGGTTGTTTCGCCATCTTTTGAGGTTGGTTGTATTTATGTCGGCCAATTATCAACACGTGGGATATAGGCTCTAAGGGGGGGAGTGCCTTCCGTGGAGGTCTTTCTAAGGGAACCTAACCCGTATTAACGCTTGGAGAACCAAGGTTCGAAGAAAACCACGGAAACTCCGAACGATTAGGCCGACGGGCGCGATTGGGATCGTACCCAGCACCTCCTGTCTACCAGCTTCGAGAGCAGAACCTCTCGGCCACTGGTGGGGCCCATCTTTTGAGGAAATTCGCGGTTGTTTTGCGATCGTTTGGCGAAATTTGCGGGTTTTTTACCATCTTTTAACGAAATTTATGGTTGTTTCGCGATCAGTTGACGAAATTTGTTTTAATTTCTCGATCTTTAGAAGAAATTTGCATTCATTTCGCGATCTTTTGAAGAAATTTGCGTGTTTATTCGCGTTCCTTCGACGAAATTCGCGTTCCTTTGACGAAATTCACGGTTGTTTCGCGTTCCTTTGACGAAATTTGCATTCATTTCGCGATCTTTTGAAGAAATTTGCGAGTTTTTTCGCGTTCCTTTGACGAAATTCGCGGTTGTTTCGCGTTCCTTTCGACGAAATTTGAGGTTGATGTGCGATCTTTTGACGAAATTTGCGGTTGTTTCGTGATCTTTTGACGAAATTCGCGTTTTTTTCGCGATCTTTTGACAAAAAATGCGGTTTTTTCGCGATCTTTTGACGAAATTAGCGTTTCTTCGCCGTCTTTTGACGAAATTAGCATTTTTTTGTGATCTTTTCATAAAATGTGCGATTATTTTGCGATTTTTTGACGAAATTCGTGGTTTTTTTCGTGTTACAAAATTTGTGGTTATTTTGCGATCTTGTGACGAAATTAGCGTTTTTCCGTAATTCTTGGACAAAATTCGAGATATTTTTATGTTCGAATTTTCAGATTGATGACCGATTGCTTTAATTTTCGGAACCAAATGCCTTAAATGTTCGGAAAATTCGGAACAGAATCATTCCTGATATACGGTACATATTATTCTGAGATCGATTTTGTGAAGGTCACCATACGGATCTTTTTATTTGTAGTGAAATTTTTTTTATCTCAGGGAATTATGGAATTCGTTGTTAAAATCGAAATCAGTTGTAATGTTTCTGCAAAATTTCCCCAGGTGGTTAAAATTTCACCCGATCCTATATCGCCGGATCGGACATATTCTGCACCCCTGTAATGTAGTATTTTTAGTACAAAATTTTGGTATAAGATTGTGTTACAGAAGGGACGGTAAGGTAAAAAAAGGTCACGGTATAGGAAAAAAGGGACGAAACGGGAAAAAAAGGGACAGTAAGGAAAATTACTACCTATTTTAGGCAAATCATGTTAAGACTAAGAGGTAGCCACAATGTTCATTGATTTTTAGAAACAGTTATTTACATTGGATTAAATTAAAAAAAAATTCAATTTACCTCGAAAACTGCAGGAATAAACCTTGGGGACGGTAAGTCTACCAATAAAGCCACGATGCTTGAAATTGATATTTAAATGCTGATTTAAATTCTGCAGTAAATTTTCTGTCAAAGAATTTTAGACATTCTTTCTCTAGTAAACTTCTGCATGAGAAAAAACTTGAAAAAAATTCTGTGGTTGCATCTGAAGTGCTTTTCTGTATAATTTTAGAAGAGGGACGGTAAGAATCTAAAATCCAGGGACAGAGTTTTAAAAATAATAACAACCCTAACTAGTATGTTGAGGCCATCACAAAACTTTCTTCTATCTCATACTTGTCAATGCTTCAAAATTCATTATCACAGTGCATCTACGCTCATCATGAGGATTCTAAAAAGATAAAATTCCATGCATTAGTTCTTGAGATATTACTGTCCCTGAAATCGTGTAAATCCATCAAAATGCAGCATAGCAGCAACACCTATTGGGTGATTTACACCAGAACCTAATTATCATCAACTTATGTCAATGTCTAATTAAATATGAAGTTTGGGGAAAATCCGTGCATTAGTTCTTGAGATAGAGCTATCACGCAAATCATGACAAATGCAGCATAACAGCGCCACCTGTTGAGCGATTTACACAACCACATAATCAGCATCAACATTTATCAAGGTGTACTTGAATCTGAAGTTTGATGAAAATTCGTGCATTAGTTCTTGAGATAGAACTATTGAGGAAATAGTGCAAAATGCAGCACAGCAGCGCCACCTATTGGGCGATATTCACCAACACGTAGTCAGCATCATTTCATATCAAAGAGTAACTGAATCTGAAGTTTGATGAAAATGTGTCCATTAGTTCTTGAGATAGAGCTATTGCAGAAATCGTGAAAAATGCTGTATAGCAGCGCCACCTGTTGAGCGATTTACACCAAAATGTACAAAATGTCAATTCATATCAAGGATTAACTGATTCTGAAGTTTGCTGAAAATTGCTGCATTAATTCTTGAGATACAGCTATAATGGAAATTCTGAAAAATGCAGCATACCTGTTGAGCGATTTGCACCAAAACACAAACAGCCCTATTTCATATCAAAGTATACTTGAGTCTGAAGTTTGTTGAAAATCCAAGCATTAGTTGTTGAGATAGAGCTATTGCGGAAATAGTAAAAAATGCAGTATAGCAGCGCCACCTGTTGAGCGATTTACACCAAAATGTACAAAACTTCAATTCATGCCAAGGACTCACTGAATCTGAAGTTTGATGGAAATCCGTGCATTAGTTCTGGAGATTGAGCTATTGCGGAAATCGTGAAAAAGGCTGCATAGCAGCGCCACCTGTTGAGCGATTTACACCAAAAACTAATCAGCACCAATTTATATCAGGGACTAACTGAATATAAATTTTTATTAAATTCCGTGCATTAGTTCTTGAGATAGAGCGCCCACAAAATTTGTGTCACATACAGACAGACTAACAGATTCACAGACAGACATTTTGTAAAAGCATGTTTTTCGGGTTCTCTGACCCCTAAAACGTGTAAATCCGTCGAAAACCGAAAGTCAAAAATTTTCACGAATCCAATACTTTCTTCTTGTAAAGATAGAAGAAAGTAAAAATGTGTGGAGGTTAATTTTTTGCTACATATTTATATAAAACGATAGTTCCAGTTTCGGAAAAAAATTACATCGGATTATTTTTATTGAAACAATTTTATACAGACAGCTCCAAACTTAAAAATCAGCATCAGGGACGGTATAGGAGTTTTCCAGGTGTTTGGACCCCCAACATCGTCACAAACTTATTTATCTTGTTAATATTGTTATGCAATCATGCAATGGGATGTTCCCCAGTATATGAAATTAAAAAAACAAAAGAATATGTACTAAAATAAAAATTATTGTTCAGGGACATAAAAGTCAAAAGATTGTGAGAATGCCCCATGTATATACAGTGAAACCCTGATTTTACATTTCTTAACGGACTGAATAAAAAAAACATAAAATACGGGAAAAACATAAAATGTGGAAAATACATAGAAAGTAAAAAATCGTAAAAAAAACTAAAGGTAGTAAAGATGACTCTTTCAAAAGGTATTACTATACTATCTATATTTTACAAAAAGGACATTATTATACATACCATTTTAAGATCATTTTAACACATTTAGTTGCAAATCCTGGTGTTTAGGTTGAAAATAGTCCGTAATAATGGATTGTTTTTTAGTCATTGAGTTCAAAGTGAATGCAGCATCTTCCAGGATTGAAATACTTTGCAAGTTTTTTTCCAGGTCTTTATGAGAAAGAAAATGGTCTTTCACTATTTGTAAGCTCTTCAATGCATTATTGAAAGAAGGGACGGGCTGTGCTTCTGTTTCTTCTTTATCTTCATGGGTGGACAAAAAGACGATTCTGCAACTACATTTTTTTGTTTAGTTTGCGCAAAAAGTTTTCGAAAAGGGATTAGTTATCCACACATTTTTGTTTGCTTTGTACTTTGTCGGATAACTTCTCATGTTTCTGAAGCATCGTGGGTTGCGCGACTTTCCAACAACAAGAGGCGTCGGCTTCTCACTTCCATCAGAATTGCAGCACAGTAACACCGTATTTAGACATCTTCCCTCCATGGCAGGAGTCTCCTTTATCAATGTAACTTTTATCCGGTAGGAGGTTAAAAGAAAAGTCTGGTTTCATCCGCATTGAATATGTCCTTTGGCTTGTATCCTTCGGTCCAAGGTTGTGATTTTGACCAGGACACTGGATAAAAGTGGTTTTAACCATCTAAAATTGGTTGACCAGTCAAAAGTGGTCAGAAATGGTCTTAATTTTAATAATTATTTTTTCTTTGCAATTAAAAGTAACTTAATAAGTAGTAAAAGTAACAGGCAGTTAAAAAATAATACACTGACAAGTTAATGAGGCTCATTAGTAAAATATGCTTATGCAATACAATAAAAAAGCTAGATCCATAATTGTCCTATATCATTGTTAGTTGCATATCAACAGGAAGAAAATCATTCTTCCTTTCAGCTGTTGATACATAAGCATCTAAAAAAACTGCCCAGTATTGTTTAAAACTAGTAGCTGATACTAAAGAAGAGTTAGAAATTAAGTTTGCTTGTAAAGTAAGAAGTTTTGTAAGTGACAATGAAAACAAGATGAAATGCATGAGAGAAGATTTTCAAAATGCATATAGAGACAAATTGTTTATTTCTTATGGATATGCTGCACATTACTTGAATCTTGTAGGACTAGATGTTACAAACACAAGCAAAGTTAATCAATAATGAAGTATGTTATTAAAGCCCAGAGATACTTTCGAAACAACCACCAACCTTCAGGTTACCTATCTGAATATGAAGCATCTGTTAAACCCCCAACTTCCAGGGGAAACACGATAGAACAGTCAGATTGAATGTTTGACAACTTTTATTAAAAACAGAGATTTCTACATGAAAAATTGCAGGTGAGCATGAAGATGATATTGATGATAACATTGTTAAAATCATTAACAATGTAGGCATATACAAAGAAGTAAAACATTTACAAAATAAACTTAAACCTATTTCCCTTGCTTTAGATAAACTTAAAAAAGAAGATGCTACTATATCTGATGCATGTGACGAATGGTTAAGATTGCCAAAAGAGAAAGATCTTGAAACTTATTCTAAAATGATACAGTTTCGATTTAATGAAAATGTTACCCCAGTTCATTTTCTGGATCATAAGTTGAATCCTCTCTACATAGGGAGTACATTGATGAAGAGAAGCAAGAAATAGCAAGGCAGTGGTTACACAATAATATTGATCCTATCTTTTTGCCTCTTGTGACTGCATTTCAAGCAGAATCCTCACCATACCCAAAATTCTATTTTTTCTGAAAGTGTAAAAGATACAATTAGGCCTGATGTCTGGTGGGCAGCAATGAAGAAGGTTAAAGGCATTGATATAACATTTGTTAAATTCACATTATATCTAATGAACTGTTGTGCCAGCTCATCATCAATGGAAAGATTGTTTTCTAAATTTGGAATAATCCAAAATAAATTACCAAACCATCTAAGTTTAGAGACAACTGCAAAATGTGTTACTTGTAATCATTTTTTAAATTCAACACAAATTACATAAAAACACAAAAGAGCTTATGTAAAAAAATAATTAAAACATTTGTGTTGTATTTTAGTGTTAAGTTATTTATGTTATGACTTTTTTAATGTGGTATTTGCTGGTGTTATGTTACTTATATTATGACATTTTTAACAAATGTTAACTTAGTTTTTAACATATGCTAGTAAAATATATTTGATTAATAGTAAATAAATTGAATAGTGAATTTCAGTGGTCAAAATGGTCAAAATTGATTTTGACCAAGACGGTTAAAACTGGTTTAAACTGATACAACCCTGCTTTGGTCAAATTTGGTAGATTTTTCTTCCAATCTTCTATTGTAGCTTCATTTACACTTGAAGATTCTCCCGAAAGAGATCTATACACAAGATTATGTCTTTTTTTCATCCAGTGAATCCAGCCATTTGAAGCTGTGAAGTCTTTCAAACCACCAAGCCTATCGGTGATTTCTAGAGCTTTTTCTCTTAGCATCGTGCCATTTACAGGTACATTCGCGGCACGAGCTTCTTTAAACCACTTTAATAAGATACCTTCCAGCTTGCCTTACAGCGATTTTTTCAATGTTCTCCATTTCTTGGCATTTTTTTCTCCCACTTTCTCGATGTTTTTTTCAATGCATTCTGTTTTCTGTAGTATGGATTGCAGGGTTGTCGCGGGAACTCCTTGTGATTGAGCGAACGCTACTTTGGTTCCGTGAAATTTATCAAATTGTTTAACAATTTCGGCTTTATCAGCAACAGAATTTTTTTTGCTTTTTTTACTAGTCATTTTGACATAAAAAGGTTAGAAATGCAACCACCACATGCTAAACAGCAACTGAGTATGAAAACTTTAAGAAGGGTAAGGACCCCTTTCCCTCCCGACGAAAGAAATGAGCCACCCCATCTGATTGGTAACTGGAGTGTCTCTTCCCCTGCCCATATCATTCCTACACCAATAAAGTGCGTTGTTTCTGTACTTTGCTACCCTGCCAGCTGCCCGGGGAAGAGAAGGGAGTATCAGTGAAGGAAGCAGTCCGCGACAACAGATGTTCAACAAAGGAGGAGAGGGGGAACCAGTTTCAGAAGACAAGAGTCTGTAGAATGCGTTTCTGTTTTCATAGATTACATACAAAACTTTCAACAATGTGGATTAACTTTAAAAAAGCACAAAAGGAAAAATTATTGCTTATTTTAGAACCTTTTTTCCTTTTTTTTTACTTTCCAGAGAAAACGTAAAATGCAGGAACTTCTATAAATAGCAAACTTACAATCCGGGTTAAATTAACATCACAATTATACGGAAAAACTAGGACCTGATGAAAAAAATGATGCGAGAAAAATGTAGATTCGGGGGACGTAAAATTGGGGTTTCAGTGTATATATATATTTTTTTTCTTGGGAGGGGGGGGCACTGGTCTTACGAAAAACGAATAAATGGGGTTTCATTATAGCTTTATATTAATTCAGATGTTGGAAAAATTTAGTTTTGGCCATTGTTCCTTAAATCAAGGATATTTACATGTTGTGTAAATTAGTCACAGTTTGGTAAGTCACATTGGTAATCTGGTTGACTTTGGTTAGTGTAAAAAGCCATTTATTTAAAAACAAAATATTTTACCTCTCTAATTTTTTTAAATTAAAGCACACACATGGAGCAATGTTTTTACCAAATTAAAAAAAATTCATGATGGTCCATTTTTTTAATGGTCCATTCCAGTAAGCCATTTTTTTAGGGTGATATTTTAAGTTTGCACGTAATAAAAATAAAAAGTATTAAAATGAAAATTTACTGTTGTTTTGATATCATATATGCATTTTTAGTACAAATAGCTTCAAATTGGTACCAAAAATATACAATTTGAGCCATTAGTTGCCGAGTTATGAACATATATAGACATTGGGATAGAATCCAAGATGGCCATCATTTGGTAAAAAGGACAAATTTTTAAAAGGCTATAATCTCAGCCAATATTTCAAAAATTACTTTTAAATTTCAGATTTGAGAGTTTCACTACTATGTCTGTCTATGATAAAAAATTTTAAAAAGTCTGTGACAATAGTGCAACACCCATTGGTTGAATTCGTGTGGAATGACCCTACACTCTACATTTGTCGACATTGCTATATTGACCTAACCAAAGTTTTCTGAGCAGTGTAGGGTGCTTCATTTTTAATATCTTAAGGTTTCTAAAATTTTATTTAAAATATTTAAATTAAGTTTTAAATATTTTTATGTAATTTTTAAATTAAAGAGACGTCAGTTGGTACACCCAGAACTGCCAACCTTTGAAAATGAGAAATAGTAGCACCCAAAATTCAAATTAATCTAGAAATTGGTATTTTTTATGCTGCAAATCAGGTTAACTCTGATTGCTTTCGGTTCGGACAGAGTTTAGATTCCTGCAGGTTGGGTTTGAGTAACACGATTTCTCAATAGTTAGTTCTGTATATTCTTTCAGATTACAAATTATTACAAATTGCAATAATAAACATGATTTTTGTCTGTGTGTGATGTTTTCTGAAGCGAGCACAGAGCAGAGGTGATTTCTGAATTTGAAAAAAAAAAAAAAATTTCAGAAATTTTTCTGAAAGATTACAGCAGTGTGTGTGTGTGTGTGTGTGGGGGGGGTGTCTTCACGGTGCTAATTATGTGTTTTTTCTGCGACACTTTCACGAAATTCGCATGTTTTCTGCAATGCTTTGGCAAAATTCGCTTTCTTCTGTGATTTTTTGACAAAATTCATGTTTTTTTTCGCAATCCTTTGACGAAATTTATTTTTTTCCCCGCGATCGTTTGATGAAATTCAGTTTTTTCGTGATTCTTTGACGAGATTCGCGTTTTTCTGCAATCCTTTGACGAAATTTGTGGTTTTTCTGCGATCTTTTGACAAAATTTGCAGGGGTTTTTTCCGCAATCTTTTGACAAAATTTGCATTTTTTTTTCATGATCACTTGAACAAATTTGCATTTTTTCATGATCCTTTGACGATTTTTTTTTTTTTTGGCGTGATGTGTTTTTTGCAGAAAATCGTAGTTTTAGACCGATTTTTGTAGCATCGTAGTTTTTAGTTCCAAATTTAGAAATTAAGATTTTTTCGTAGCAGTTGGCAGGTCTGCTTAAACCATCCAGAGTGCAGGATGCGGACCCCCTCTCCTTAGGCGCTCAACATTTTTTTAAGTGGTTGGTGCAATTTACATGCTTTTTATGATTGGGTCGCATCTACTTTAGTCCTTCTTTAGTTTATATTCGAAGTCCTCAAAATCTGATTTGTCAATATCAGAGTGGAAGAGTTGTAATTTTTTTCATTCACGCTGTATGGTTCGGTATAATCATCGGAAATGTCACAGTTTTCATTATCGGCAAAATCAGAAAGTTCTTGAGCAGGGTACTTGAAAACAGTCTTAAGGATGTTCAACAAGCATGAAACTTTCTGACACAATGACAGACTCATTTTTAAACATAAAGATATAAAAATGGCAGTCCTGTCTATTAGTGATGCAACAAATAGTGGTTTGGCCAAATAACCAAATACCAAATATTTGGCCTATTCGGTTGCCGAATAATGAACTCATTTTTGTCTAAAAGCAAAATATGGTATGCACTATATGCATAATTCTTGTCTATTTCACAAGTAAAATTGTATGTAAAAATTGTATGTAATGTAAATTTTTGATTTTTTAAAGCATTATTTTATTCTGAAAAAATATTCGGCTATGTCCCCCCCCCCCCCCCCCTCAAAAAATCTTAGCAAAAGTTCATGATCAGGTACTGTCTAGTTACATTTTAGTAGATATTATATATGTTGTTGTTACATTTTAAAATAATGACAAAATTTTAAAAGTACTAGAAAACAAATTTCAACTTTCAGATGAAGGAAAATAAAAAATAAGAAATCTTAACATTCTAAGAAAAACCACTGATAGAAAGGAATATCCTCTAAAATGTTAGAAAGAGATCAGTGTAGACTTTATAAAGTTCACAATTAACAAAAAAGCCATGTATTGCTTAGCTATGTCAGCAGACAAGCACTATTAAGAAGTGTATAGTTTAATTTCAAATTCAGAGGAAGAAAATCTCTAAGGAAAAGCAAATTTTAGATATAAATTTCAAAATATTGAGATGTAGTATCTTAGGTACTGTATTGTTACAATTTAATAGATATTATCTTTGTTGTTGCTGCTACATTTTAAAATAATAACAAAATTTTAAAAGTACTTCACAACGTGAATTTCAAGTTTCAGATGAAAGAAAATCTAAATTAAATAGTGATGTAAAACATACATACATACTAATTAGAAGAATTTAGTACATACATTTCTTTCATTATTTGAGAAGAAATAGTAACACACTTAAAAAAATCACTTAAATTACATGCAAGTTTTAAACCCATTTTACTAAAATAAAAAAAATAATTAAAAAAACCCGCTAAGTATTGTAGCATATATGACTTAAATATTTATATTATACATACATCTATATCTAATCCATTGTATAGAAAAAATAATTATTACATATAACAACAAGGAAAAAAAAACAAAATTACTTTTAGTAAAGAAAGTTACTTTCAATGGTGTAAAAGCAATAATCTTCTATTGCTACTGTTGTAGAAGTGTGAATGTATCCAAATCACATCAGTAATTGGAACATATAGTTATATAACATATATATAAACTGCAACTCTCTATGACAAATTTGACTGATTTTACAAGTAATGTTTCATTGTACCCCGTGTTTCATTGTACCCTGTCTTCCCCTATATATTTATGTTCTTTATTGGCCTAATTAAAAATATCATTGAAAGAAATATTTTTTATATGCAATAAAGGGATAAATATTAAACCTCCCATTATGCTTTAAAAAAATTAGAATTTGCTTGTACAGCTCTCTTATGACAATTTTGAATAGATTAATTTTAAATTTAACAGATTATGTTAACTTATTACAGTTACTTTTTGTACTTATTGATACAGCTTAAAAGTTATAACATGATTCCTAAATTACCCTCTTGTATAAAAATATGGGCAGATAAAACCCATTCAGGGTATGAAAGTTAAGAGAAAAAAAGTGTTAGTTAATTTCAAATAAAATTTTCATTATACATGATGAATATAAATTGTCAAATTAAAAAGTTTTACTGTGTAAATTAAATATAAAAATATTTTTTACAGTATTATTCGGCCAAGGTTGAATAATGGACTTGATATTCGGCTTCAGCCGAATACTCAGCAGATAGGCCAAATGGGCCAGATATTCGGCTTCAGACGAATAATCATTGCATCTCTACTGTCTACGGAAGTGATTTGGTGAGTTTTATGTTATTTGATAAATAAATTACCCATCGAGTTATAAGCGATTTTGATCACATGACAAGATGTTTTTCTCCCTTCACTGACTGATCTTTCTCCTTTCGTCTGGAAATTCAGTTCAAAACGTCCACTTTGACAGCATTTCCTGAAAGATCTGTTGCATTTACCAAAAAATGAGAAACGTCTTACGATTACATAGTTCCTGAATGACAACACTTGCCAGTTTCACGTGTTTCCCGAAAAAAAAAAAAAAAAACTTGTCATAAAATTGTCCTTTTGGATTTGAAAACAGCTATAAAGAATTTTTATTTATCCCAATTTTACGCGTACGGGGGAAAAAACAAATCATAAACAGCACACTTGAAAAAAAATTTTACTTTCAGACTCGTAAACGCTGTGCCGTTTCTTCCTTAAAATACGATACTTGTTATTTATTTGAAAAACAGATAATTTTTATTATTTGTTTTAATTCAAAGGGCAAAGTGTTTTAACTTTCTATTATATGTGTTGTTACACATACCAGGGCAGATAAAGATAATATCCTTCAGATTGTTGTTAAGAAATTAAAGCACTGGAAACAGATTATACTGAGCTTCACTATTCTTGCAAGAGAAAATTTTTTAATTCATCTGTCAGCAGTTATGATTCAGTGAAAACTTGTGTTTTTGACAGAATCAAATTAAAAACAAATTTTAATCTCGAGTCAATTATGCTTTTGTTACAAAAAAAAGTGCATTGCGTAATAATTAATTGGGAGTTTACTGATAATTGTTATACAAAAGTATTCATATTTTTAAAGAATTTATATTAGTGGTCCGTGGGATTTTAAATTACGAATTAAAAGGTCTGTGAGGTGCAAGAGATTGGTGACCACTGGCTTAAACAAATCCTGTTTATCAAAAAATTTATACAATAAAACAACTATCTCAAATAAACAGCAAAAGTTACACATTTCATAACTGCAGTTGATTCAATTAATCAGTGCATGAGTTCAGGAAAGAAGTGAATCATGACAACAACTGTGCAACATATTTTTTTAGATAAACAATGATATAAATCTTTAAAATGCATTTTATACTTACTGTTACTTTTTCAGACATCGCTTTCAGTTTTTGAATAAATTCTGTAGTACCTTTAGCTTTTTCTGATAGTATTTGTAGGTTCTGAGACAGTTCAGTCTAAATACATATAGAAAAAAAGAATTATAAAGATATACATATTATTAAAAATTAAGTGTTAAATAATGAAAGGAGAGAATAGTAAAAAAATATATGCACTAATTTACAACTGACATTCAGTTGAAATTTGGGGATATAAATATTGAACAAAAATAAATATGCTTATGTATTATATTTTACAGCGTACAGGTTGACTTTTTTAATTGCCAAAACACAATGAAAATTCAGGGATCAACTTATACACCGAATATAAAATCAAACATTCATGGATCACAATATATAGCTGTAGTGATAGTTAAGAGATAAGTGTTGATATTTTCCTTACTATTATGAGCTAGAGATGTGCACGGAGCCCGAGTCCGGCCCGATTTTCATTCACTGCACTCGGGCCGTGCTTAACTTATTTTTTCTGTTACAGAGCCATGACTGGTTTCATTCCTAGACTTCAAAAGTTCTTCAAAATTTTCCGTCCTAGTTTTGACCCAGTCTGTATGAAAATCATTGTCAGAGTGTGGCCTGGTCCATTCAAAAGGGAGTTAAATTAGATCTGTCCCAAAAATTCTTTTTAAAAATGCATACATTTTTAAATTGCCATTATTCTACACCTAAACATTAAAATTTATTCTTTTTAAAGAATAATAGATTTCTATTATTATTAAAATATCAGGGTGTCTACAGAAATTAAAAAAAAAGTTCCCTGATTTTTTCATGATTTCCCTGACTCTTTTTATCAAGCTTCCCTGATTTCCATTATTAACAATACACATACGACATTTTTTCATGTATGCCGATTCCTCGTATAACACACTTATCCAGTTTGCTAATATCTCATTTGGAAGAAAAAACAAGAGAAAAACATAAAAATTGCCTAATATTCTTTAAGTATTGGTTGACAGTTTTATAAATCCGAACTCAACTAACTTCATAGCGTCCAACTTCATTAGTCCAACATCATACAAAAACCAATGGATATAGGGTGACCAGAAATTTTCCTCATTTTCTGAAAAATATTCAATTCTAAGACTTATCTAAATCTGACGGAATAACTAATTGGATTAAGCTGGGCACCTGGTCAGGTTATGCTAATGTATCATTAAAATTTTTTTAAAATGTGTAAATTGCCTTCAATATAAGTGCTATGTACAGAAAATCAGGACATCTGATCAACTTAATTTACGTTAAATATCAAAAACTCATACCATGCGTGCACATCTTTTCAAAGATATTGGGAAAGATTAATCAGCATGTGAAAAAACATGGTACATAAAATAGACGAATCAGTCTCGTTGGCAAGGTGAAAATGCAAATATTTTCGCAATATAGGCAAATCTCCCTGATTTTCCAGTATTTTTACAAAGTTCCCTGACATTTCCCTGATTTTTCCAGAGTGATAAACCTCCCTGATTTTTCCATGATTCCCTGATTTCCAGATTCTGTAGACACCCTGAATACAGTAGACTCCCTCAAATCCGCAACCCTAAAATCCACAAACGCCTGAAATCCGCACATCATCACAGATGTAAACAATGAAACTTTCAATTTAGCTGTAATGACAAAATTGCATAATTTTTTAGTTTCATATCATTCTGTATGTATTTTAATATGTAAATCTCATTAATATGACTAAACTCATATGGTTTTTCATGAAGGAAGTATAAATTTATTTTCTGAAAATAATCAAGATATTGCTGATATTACTGGTAATCAGAATCTTTTTACCAAATATATTTATGTATTAATCAAGCTTTTTTTGGTTATTAACACTGGTTAAACCTGAAATAAAACTTAATTACTTTGATTTTGATGTGATTTAATAAGGTATTTTTAAGAAGAAAGTTTCATTGAATAATTCAAGAAAAATGTACCTCATCTTTATTATGCATATTTAATTATACATTAATTATTTACTTGACCTTTACTTTTAATAATTTAATCATTTTTGAAATTACAGTATGGAACCATTTATCCGGAAACCAGTTAACCGGAAAACCAGTTATCCGGAATGATATTTCTGATAGACTGATTTCAGAATCTTTGCAGAAAAAGGCGTCACACACTGCCAGTTTGACATAAGCTTTGCTTGAAAAAATTGTATAATTTGATGACAACATCTAGTATTTGAAATGAAAACATATTTAGTTGTATTTTACATGTTTTAATTTTTATGCAGAGAAACAGAAGAACTTTTGTTCCAAAGGGATTCCCATAAATTACCTTCTTTTAAACTCTGGTTAACTTTTCATCTTTCTTGCATTGATTTTTAATCCAAGTAATCTAATAATTTAATATCAGAAATGATGCCACAACCACAACCACACATATTCCACAAAACTTATCAAATGGAGGCTGCTTTCATACACAACCAGATAACCGGAAAAACCAGTTATCCGGAATACATCTGACCCCAAGAATTCCGGATAAATGGTTCTGTACTGTATCTTACTTTTTATTATTTTAGTTTATCACTTTACTTAATTATTTTAGTATACTGGAAGCATTCATAATAATTTCGATTGCATTATTACATTCAAATTACCTTATTTTTAAATGTAAACAAAGCAATGACCAGAAATCCACAAAATTCTAAAATCTGCACAACCTCTGGTCCCAGGCTGTGCGGATTTGAGGGAGTCTACTGTATAGTAAAACACATGAAAAGGAACCTGCCTATGGTGGAACCCTGTTTTAAACTGAAAAACGTGTTGATCCATGCAAAATTAATATACTAATATGTAAGAAAAGAATATATAATACATTTACACTTGCTAAGTAAGAAGTAGGGGTGCACCGAATATTCGGTATTTGGGCCATGTTACCGAATATTCGGTTTGGCTGAATATCAAAACATTCGGCCCAACTGAATAACTTTTAAAAAATTTTTAAACGTATTTTTAAAAACCTTATAACACTTCTACATTTAACAGTCAACTTATAAAGATATTCAGAATAATTAGAAACAGAATCATATATTTACATAAAAGAGAATGTTTTTTAATTATTTATTTGCTATTTGTTAAGTATTATTTAAGAAAATTAACCAATCGTGAAGATTTTCATAAGAATTAATTATGTACAAATACAAGTTCCTGAACATTGTCCAGTAAAAAATCTGTTTCTTGCTAAGATTTTAAGAATAATGTTTACAATCTTTGAAAATGATCGCCTACTCCAGACACTGATCTAGAACACATTTAAAAACTTCCTTGCTTAATGAAAGGGAGTAGAACAGTTATACTTGCTGATTTGCCACCATATAAAATTTGAATAAATTGTATTATTTAATTACTTTTACTTTAGCTCTTCCTGACAAACAAATAATATATGATCCTGCACAATTTTTCTTCCAATTTTTTCACAATTTCTCTTTGATTTTAAAATGCTTGTTTTAGAATTTAAGAAAATTTTATTTGTTTGTTTTAATTCACAGAAGAAGCCATAAAATTTAAAATTTTATTAATTAAAAAAGTTTTATAACTACCCTCTTACATAACTCAAAGCAGATTTTTTTCAGCATAAAGTTTACTTGAAAAAAGCTCTTGATCATCAAAATGAAAGTTTCTGTTATAAATATTATGTAAAACTGTTTTAAAATTTAACATTTTAATGCCTTTAAACTTTGAAATATAAAATTATTCAACAAGCCGAATATTCAGTATTCAGCCAAATAGCTACTATTCGGCTGGCCAAATATTCGGTATTTGGTTCGCCTGTCAGGGTTGGCACGGTTTAAACCAAGTGGTTTTAACCATGGTTTAAACCGTGGTTAAATTGGTTTTTTTAGAAAAAATCTAATTTTTTTTTTTTTTTTTTGTAATTTAATTGTTTTAAATTATAGCTAGAAGTAATTTCTACTTTTAACACTTCATCTCAGCAGTCAACATGAGACATAATGAGCCTAGGTCATGTTTCTATGCATGTAGAATGAAAATTAGCATGTGTTGATGAACATACCTGGTACCCTAAAGATTTTTCTTAAAACATGTGAAATTAGAAAAGATAAAATATAGATAAATAATATTCAATATTTAGCATAAAATATTTTCATTTAAAAAATGCAGATTATTTGCAGTAGTTAATAACAAAATACAATGATCTTTAAGATCTTGGTTAAGAAGTTGTAAAAGAAAATTTTCTGGATTGGGATTGGGGAAGATTATCCTTAAAGAATTTAAAAGAGTAACTTAAGGACAGAGTAAATTGAATAACACAGCTTGCAAAAATTGAGTGCTAGTTATAGCATTTCAATAATACCAATCAATCTTTTCTGTTAGTTGCTGAATCTAATGGCCAAAAATGTTGCCTTGGACACTTAGAGTTATCACTCAGAAAACAAAATAACCAGAAGTATTTGGATATTAAAAAAATAATAACAACAACCACAGAATAATATATTATATTCATGAAACTGCATCAAATGTTTATTGATTGATTATTATATTATTAATCAAAGGATTCTTTATACGATTTTCAAGGTATCAATGTTTCACTGTGTAGAGCAGTTTACTAGTGTACTTTGAACATAAGACATAGCTGTTACTAATAATGTTTAAATTAGAAATGATTTCAATTTTCTATATAATTGACTGTAATTATTTAATTTAAATATTTTCAAAAGTTATATTACTTATATAATATCCAAAAATGTTTATTTTATCACCAGATATGCATCTGTATGCAATAGGAAATTATATTTAAAAAAACCTGGTTTAAACCAAATAAACTGGTTTTTTTTGGTTTTTTACAAAAAAACCCAGTTTTTTTCCAACCCTGTTGCCTGTAGGCCGAATATTTGGTATTCGGCCAAAATCACTATTCGGTGCATCCCTACTAGCAAGGGAGCTTGTCTATAAACTATTTTTTTTCTTTTCTATGCAATTTCATCTTAGAAGATTTTACTTATAGCATTTAATATTTTTAACACTTCAATACATGGAATATGGATTAACAATATTAATGATAACAAACTTTTACATACAAGAAATAGAGATTCATTAAAATAAATAAATAAATATCACAGCTTTCGGCCCTTCTATTAAAATGAAAAAAAAGTTAAGATAAATATTTTTGTCAGAACTCTTCATACGAGACAAATTCCTAACCAAATCGACGTAAAAATCAAATGTTTTGTAGAAATTCACTTGGGCCAGGACCGACAATTTTTTTTTTTTTTTTTTTCTATGAGTCGGGCCAGGCCCGGGCCTGGAAATTTCAGCTCATGCAAATCTCTATTATGAGCCAAAAAATTTGTCACTTTCTACATGTTTTGCACAATAATTAAAAATTATATCAACGTTATAAAAATAATTTCTTTTTTTTTTTTTTTTAAATATAAATTTTTATATTTCAAATATTTTATGAAAAAGTATCAATACGAAGAAGGATCACGCAAATTATTCATATGGAAATTCTAAATTGTTTTCATCTCTGTTAGATTCAATAAGTTCTGGGAAATCTACATTTACAGATAACTTTTTCACATATTGTAGTAACGTATACTGTAGTTTGTGTATTATGAGCAAGTCTACATCATTAATTTCGAGTGTCTATAAATGGGTTATTCTCTGCAATAGTGCAAAAAGTGCTTCCCAGCCATATAAATGCTCTTAATTTTATTACATTTTTATTTATTTTTATTTTTATTAGAAGATCTAAACATAGTTTATTAGGGGCAGAAAGTAAAATTTAAAAATAAATAAATTTAGTATTTAAAAATATAATATATATCATGCAAACATCATTCCCTCACCTTTCCCCCACCTGTACTACCATGCTTTATTGCCTATTTCTTTCCATCCAGAAATAAAAATAATTAAAAATACCCTAAGAAAATGATGTTCTTATTTGGTACATTACAAAAAATAATAAAAATATTAATTTTTACTATTATTATGTAGTCTACTCAATCAATTATATGTTTCCCCATGTTAGACCATCATTCCCTCACACATTGCTATTATCTCAAATATCTACCACTAATGAGCAGTAGCAGTCTAGCATCCTTCACAGAGAAGAAGCTATTTTGAGCACTTGTCAGTCCAGCAACATAAATTGGTGGTGTAAGATTTTGTTAATTTTACAGAATTTTTTTTTAGTCAGTATATCCGGAAGCGTTTTTATTAGCAGTCATTCCCTCACACAGAATATTAATTTTTTTGTAAACATCAAAAATTTTAATTTTATCATACATTATATATTAAGTGTTTCTCTTAAAGGAAACAGTTCGGATTTCTTCATAATTTTGCATTTTTCCCCTACAACTAGTAAAAATGTCTTATTTCATCATTCCCTCACTTGTCATTCCCTCACATTTTTTATTTTATTTTTTCCACAAATTTTTATTTTATTTTTTTTTTGTTAAGTCAAATTTTTAAAACAATTTCTGTTGCTATTAAAATCTTCAATAATTGACTGATTTCTTACCATTTATCTAATTTTTATGAAAATTTACATATGCATCATTCAAGTCAGACTGCTTGGCCAAATTTGCAAGTATTGTAGAGAACAACCCAAATACATTACAGTCATTCAGGGTAACTTTGAACCACCTCCCATTTTTCAATATTTTTGGCTCCAAAAGACTAAATAAACTCCAGAACTGAGCTCTGTTGGCAAGGTTCTAAACTGAGATTTCTACCAGGGTTGCAAAAAAGCTGGCTAAAATTTAAAAAAGCCAGGCCGGCGGCTTTTATTGGTTTTAACCGGCTGTTTTTGGCCAAACTGGGCCTTTTTTGGCCGAAATTGGCTTTTATACTGAGAATCATTTTAATGTGTTTTTTAATTAGTTTTAAATACATTTAATTGAGGTAGAAATCAATATAACCCAATTTTTCAATAATGTGAAGACATTAATATTGGAATAAAAGGCCATACCAATTGCTTTGTCTGGTTTACACTGACCTTAACACCTTTCTTATTTTTTATTTTATTTTTATTTTTTTTAATGTTTTATATAATTAAAAAGGACAATGGTTGCTTAGTTATATATTTTATTAACTAATTTTAAGGGATATTAATAATTCAAGTCTTATTTTATTTCTTGTAAACATTTATTTAAAATCGCACATAAAGTCATTTAATAAAAACATCATTTATCTCTATTAAAACAGTATTATGAATAACATATGCATTCATTTATCCATGAATATGCACTATTTTAAATAGCAACTAGCTTTTCAAAATTCTAATTCAACAGGTTTTATTTGGAGATTTTTTTTTTTTTAATTATTCTCTTTATTTTATTATTTTATGCACTTACATGTACTAAAATTTCCACAAATGTTACATCCTTCCTAATTTCTCTTTCAACATTGTTCATTCTACGATTTTAATCTGTCCGTATGGACATATCTGGAATAAGTTACATAACAGCTTAGTAGCAGAAAAACTTTACATATATCCTTTTTATAAGTTATCAGAATATCGATTGCTTATTATTGCTCAAGTATTATATAAGATAATTTCACAGAGTTTCCCCCAGACAGTTTCAGGAGGGTGCTGCACCCTGCCTGCCCTTAGGTTTACAAAATAGCACCTCTCTTACCCCTCATGTAAAAAATTAGCTCCCTTGTTGCCCCCACCTGAAAAAAGTGCTTTTGCTCCTTTGTTTATTAAAAAATTTACTTGCATAGTAAAAACTGACTCATTGCTGTCTTTAAAATAGTGTTCTGTCTATTAAATATTAAAAAGTAGTTTTAAAAATCCAAAAGAATGCCTTTAAAAATTTCAAGAAATGCCCTTAAGAATCCAAAAGTGCCCTTTTCCCACAAGCAGTACCCTGCCCTTTTTTAAACCTAGGAGAAACTCTGAATTTCAGTTATTAAATACACATAAGCTATTTAGTTTTAATAGAGATTTTAAAAGTAATATAAATTATAAATAGATTTTAAAAGTAAATATCAGTATATGTAAGAATGTTTCTATTTTAATGTGTGACATCCTCTTATTCTTTTATATAATCTTTAAAATGTGTGGTATGTGTAAAGCTATGATAAAGAATTCCAAACCAATACTTTAGAGTCTAATTTAATGTATTATTCTAAATATTCATAATATTTTTTTTCAGACATAATGACTTCACAGTTACATTCTAGCAGTTATAAGGTCTTATTTATTTGACAAAATTTAATAGAAGTTTATATTTTTTTAGTAGAAAATATATAAGTGTATTAAAAATAAATTAATCCAAATTTTACGTGAATTATCTATAAACCACGTTTTTGAAAAATAAAAGCCGGCTTTTTCCAATTAAAGCCGGCTTTTTTTAAGCGGTTAAAACCAAAAAAAGCCGGCCAGCATTTTTTGGCCTGGCTAAGAGCCAGCAACCCTGATTTCGACTCTTTATTTTAGATAATAAATTAGCAACATTATGTGCTATTAATTGCATCATCTAACCATTTTTGTGAAGTACTGTTTTCAAGCTAATTTTGAATGCTGTTTTGAAGTTGTTGTAATCCAATTAAATTTTCATAGTAAGTAACAATATACTCATTTATCAGACATATTATTGTCTAAATGTCGTAAATGTGATAATATTTTGTGATTATTTATTTATTAATAGTTAATAAAATGTAAAATAAGAAGGCACTAACATTTTATCACATTTTCAGGGTAACTTTGAGCCGGCTCAAAGTTATACTGATGTTTATAATTTACTGATTATAGGTGCTACTGTCAAAAATTTCCCATATTTGCACATATAATTTATATAAATGACGAAAGTGAACATTATATACTATAACATATAAATATTTTCACAAATATGAGTAAAATACATACAATTCATTTAAAGACGTTATTCTTGGCAGAGCTACTCAAATTTGACATTTCATACATTCAACATTTTTTATTCTTGTTTGAATCATACTAGTACTAGTATGTATTGCTGTAACTATGGATATATTATTGAGATAAAACATTGAAAATTGTTTTCCACTGCATTTTTATGTTTTATATGAACAATAAACAGGTTTTTTTTTTTTTTTTTTTTTTTTTTTTTTTTTCCTAAATGTTCATGATTCTCTTCTTCCACTTTTCTTATGCCTGATATTTGTTGTAATATCATAAGTTATACAAATCTTGTGATGTTGGGAAATGTAAATTCGGAGTCTTTATATATCTGAAAACCTTTTTGGGGGTTTAAAGTTGTCCTAACTAGGGATTGACCGAAGCAGCAATTTTGCCGAATACCGAAGCTTCGGTCAAAGTGTACACCGAATATTCGGTATTCGGCAACCGAATACTTAAAAATTTTTAATATGCATTTTTTCATATATTAGCTTATTTAATAAACTTTAATTAAAATTAAATTCTTAGTAATTTAATTCAGTTACATTTTTATTCTTAAATCTAATTACACCAAAAAATTTAATGAGTACTTTCCACTCACAATTTCATTAACCCATCACTTATTTTTTATTATTTTATCACTAGCCAATACCCAAAATAACCTATGAAAGTATTAAACTATACAGGCTATTATTAAGGGAAAGAATTGTTAGAAAAACTAAAGTTCATTCAAATAAAAAGAAACACTGTTGTCATTAAGCTGGTTTACTGATTGTCTAGTTATAAACATATTGAATAGGAATGTTCCCAAATACAAAAGGTATATCAATTTATACATTTGGGTTATTCTCTGCAATAGTGCAAAAAGTGCTTCCCAGCCATATAAATGCTCTTAATTTTATTACATTTTTATTTATTTTTATTTTTATTAGAAGATCTAAACATAGTTTATTAGGGGCAGAAAGTAAAATTTAAAAATAAATAAATTTAGTATTTAAAAATATAATATTTATCATGTAAACATCATTCCCTCACCTTTCCCCCACCTGTACTACCATATTTTATTACCTATTTCTTTCCATCCAGAAATAAAAATAATTAAAAATACCCTAAGCAAAATAAAGTTCTTATTTGATACCTTACAAAAAATAATAAAAATATTAATTTTTACTATTATTATATAGTCTACTCAATCAATTATATGTTTCCCCATGTTAGACCATCATTCCCTCACACATTGCTATTATCTCAAATATCTACCACTAATGAGCAGTAGCAGTCTAGCATCCTTCACAGAGAAGAAGCTATTTTGAGCACTTGTCAGTCCAGCAACATAAATTGGTGGTGTAAGATTTTGTTAATTTTACAGAATTTTTTTTAGTCAGTATATCCGGAAGCGTTTTTATTAGCAGTCATTCCCTCACACAGAATATTAATTTTTTTGTAAATATCAAAAATTTTAATTTTATCATACATTATATATTAAGTGTTTCTCTTAAAGGAAACAGTTTGGATTTCTTCATAATTTTGCATTTTTCCCCTACAGCTAGTAAAAATATCTTATTTCATCATTCCCTCACTTGTCATTCCCTTACATTTTTTATTTTATTTTTTCCACAAATTTTTATTTTATTTTTTTTGTTAAGTCAAATTTTTAAAACAATTTCTGTTGCTATTAAAATTTTCAATAATTGACTGATTTCTTACCATTTATCTAATTTTTATGAAAATTTACATATGCATCATTCAAGTCAGACTGCTGGCCAAATTTGCAAGTATTGTAGAGAACAACCCATTTAACTATTATCTGTCAAATTATTGATACATATTTATATTTTGATTAATAATTTAACATTGTGTTGATTAAGATAACAAATTTGAGCAATTTTAATGGTTATAAAAGCTATAGGATAGGCATAGGGGTATACTTATTTGATGCGTTTTCTTTAATATACACCTTAGATATGCAGAGATGAAGTCTCACGTACTTATTTGAGGTGTATGTTAAAGAAAATACACATTAAATAAATTTAAATTAAGAAAACTAAAGTAGAAATAATTAAAATTAAATTATAAGAGAAAGATGCCCACCTTCCTTACTTTTTTTTTTTTCTCATCGTAGATAGTTGTTTTGATTTCATCCCTATGTAGGCTGTTTTAGGAAAGAAAAAGGTTTTTTTTTTATATTAAAAATGTCCTTTGACTTGTTTTTTGTAGTGCAATTGAACTCTGAACTCATGCACATAATATTGAAACTCATCGTTTAGCCTATTCTACTTCTAATTAAAAAAGAATTCTTCTACTTCTAAGAAAATACTTACCTGCAATTATTCGGCCGAATACTTAAAAGTATTCGGCCGAAGCCGAATATTCGGTTTACATGCCGAATCACCGAATACCGAATCGACTATTCGGTATTCGGTCAATCCCTAGTCCTAACTATAATACTTTTTTTTTTATAATGAATTATTTTAGATAATATTTATCATATGGTGCAAAGTTACTTTAAATGGCTGGGTAACTTTGAACCAGGCTAAAAATTCATTTTTTATTGCTTTTATCCTTATTATTCCTTATTTTTTGATAGTCAAACAATAATTTAGGATCATTTCTTCTCTTTTATGCCCCTAGTTGCAACAATATTCTTAAAATAAGAGTGTGGCATACAGGGTTGCTGGCTTTTAGCCAGGCCAAAAAAAGCCGGCCGGCTTTTTTTTGGTTTTAACCACTTAAAAAAAGCCAGTTTTTATTTTTTAAAGTTGGTTTACAGTAAATTTGTTTTAAATTTGGATCAATTAATTTTTAATACACTTATAAATATTTTCTACTAAAAAAAATAATAGATTTATATTAAATTTTATCAAATAAATAAGTCTTTATAACTTCTAGAAGACAACTGTGAACGCATTATGTCTGAAAAAAATATATATATAAACATTGAAAAGGATATAAGTTAGGCTCCGAACTGGTGTTTTGAAATTCTATATTATATAGCTCCACATATACTACACATTTTAAAGATTATATTTAATTAAAACTGTTCTTAACTGCTCTGCTCAACAAGCGCAAAATGTTTTGACACATTTACAAATTCATTTTTTAATGGAAAGATGTAAAATTCGAAAGCCTGACCATGGAAGCGATTTGGAATCGAACTGTGTTTTCCATTTTTTGATCCATCAATTACCTATTGAGTTATAAAGAGATTTTGATCACGTGACAAACATGTTTTTTCACCCTTTTCTGAGTGGTTTCTTCTTTTGTGTGGAAATTCGGTTCAAAACACTCACTTTGACACTATTTTCTGAAAAATCTATAGCGTTTGCAAAAAAACACAGAAAAAACAGTGCAATTACATAGTTTCTGAACAACAACATCTGCTAGTTTCATGCATTTCTGGACAAAAATAAATTAAAACTTATGTCAGAAAGTTGCCCTTTTGGATTCAACAGCCTTAATGACAAAATGTAACACATCAAAATGGAAACGAGGAATTAGAAAAGATGTTTTATTTGAGGAGAGTGGTACATAAGTGTATAAAAAATAGAGCATTTAAACAAGAAAAAAAAAATTCTCAAATTTTTTTTTTTAAAAAGCTTGTTGCTATGCATATTCATGCATATGCTATTCATAATGTTTTTAATAGTGAGAAATGGTGGTGTTTTTATTAATATGACTATGTATAATTTTAAATGTTTGCTAGAAATAAAATAAGACTTGTATATTAATAGCTCTTAAAATTAAGTAATAAAACATATAACTAAGTAACCATTGTCCTCTTTAATTTTATAAAGCAGTAAATATGAAAAAATTGGCAGTTGGTATGGCCCTTTTAAAATTTAGCTGACATATTTGCAATTCTGAATACAAATCACTGGCAAAACCATCTAAGTTTTATTCCAGTATTAATGTCCTCATTATTGAGAAATTGGGTTACTTATTAAACTGTAAATCAATTAAATGTCATTAAAACTAATTAAAAACACTTTAAAATGTGTAGTTTATAATTACAATGCATTGTATAAAGGCCAATTATGGCCAAAAAAAGCCGGTTAAAACCAATAAAAGCCACCGGCCTGGCTTTTTTTAATTTTAGCCGGCTTTTTTGCAACCCTGATATTAACACAATTATTATAATTGGTAAACAAATCATATTAGATGTAAATTTCCAACTGGGCGAAAAATGTCCGGACCAGGCCAGGAGGTCCCGGGTTCGAATCCTGGTCTGGACATTTTTCGCCCAGTTGGAAATTTACATCTAATATGATTTGTTTACCAATTAGAATAATTGTGTTAATATTAATCTAGTGTAATTTCGTATCCAGCGATTTCTGGAGTTCCATTACCTGAGATTTACTCTGTTGAGCTGAACCAGGTTTCAGACCAGATGCTGTAATCATCAAGGTTAGCTGGGTGAAAAAGTTCGACCAGAATCGTCCGGGATAGCTCAGATGGCAGAGCACTGGTGGCTTCAGCCAGGAGGTCCCGGGTTCGAATGCTGGTCCGGACATTTTTCGCCCAGTTGGAAATTTACATCTAATATGATTTGTTTACCAATTAGAATAATTGTGTTAATATTAATCTAGTGCATATTATGATTATCACAAATATTTTATTAATCTACTGGTATCCTAATTCTTAAATTTATTTTAAAATAACTATTTTGTTTCATTAGTATGTATTCATTAAATTCTGGTTCTAAATAGAATCATAAAAAATTATATTTATTACTTTTTTATGGGGTGTCATTACTGGAACAGAGGGTGCCCATTACTGGGCTTTTGGGTGTTTTGAGAATATTTCAGTTATTTAAAATTAAATTTCTATTCATATTGGGAAATGAGACTATAAGAATGATTAAATATCGTTGATAGGTGAATATAATATTGAAAAAACTGGAATATAATAATTATAATTATTAATAAAAAATTATTTTAAAAGAAATTCCATTACTGGCACATCTACCCTATATGACATCTGTGCCTGGTGCCTAATATAATATTGAAAAAAACCTGAATATAATAACTATTAAAATTAAAAACAATTTTAAAAGAAATTCCTAAAGGGTGTCCATTACTGGCACATCTATCCTATTTACAATGCATTTTATAAAAATTTAATAGTCAAAAACAATAAAATTCATCATAATCAGCATAAGCTTCTTTTTATGTGTTTATTTGTTTGTGTGTTACATATTTGATGTTGGTCTGCTAGAGGTAAGATTACATATTTTTAATAACATTGAGGTAACAGTCAAATTTTGTGAAAGACTTATGTTTCTGAACCCCCTCTGAATGAAAATACATTTTTTTAATAATAAATTGTATGTTATTTTATAAGTAATATAGATAAACACAAAAATAGTAAGGTATCCAAAAAGTATATGGCAATTCCTGTTTATCTGTTACAATACCATTTTTTATTTTAATCATGATTATTTACATTTTATTAATAATAACCAAATAAATTTATCTTCCAATATCATATGCTAATTGTAGCCATTCATCTTTGAATTAGATAATTATTTTTTAAATAAGATAAGGCCATTTTTTCCCTCTATGACTGTTGGTTTGTTAGAATGGAATAGCTCAGAAAGTGAAAAGCACATTTACTGTAACATTCATGAAATGCAAAAATATTAAAATGAGTGATGTGGAAAAAAAATTACTTGGGAAATTCAATGAAAATTGCTAAGTTAAAAGTTTCAGAATTGCAAGATCCTAAAAAAATTATCTTAGTGGTTTCTATAAATATATATATTCTGTAGAATTAGAATACAACAACATATTCTCTAAAAGTACTAACATAAGTTGACACATTAGGTAAAAAAAGTTTATGAAATAACTTTACAATGTATTTTCTGCAAAAAAATTACTAGTTAAAGTTCACGAGAGTTTCTTATAACATCTTTTATACATTATCAAAACAGGTTAAAAGAAATTAGATCATAAGGAATGAGTATTTGTCTTTCAACCAAACAAAATCCATTTCATTTGATTGAAAGACAAAATATTCATTCTTTGATATCTTTAGATAGGATATAGCTAGAATCTTAAGCACATACACTTAAAAATTATGTTAGAAAAGTATGCTTGATATCTTACTTGTATGCCATAAAAGTTTTGTCTACAATATGAAAATTTACAATAAAACTAAAAAAATTCAGATTTATTAAAATTACATTTTCATAATTTTTAAGTAAATGCAATAAAAACTGCTAGTAATAGATACCTTCTGAGCTTTGCACATAGATCCCAGTGCTTGCACGTCATGACTTAAATGTCTCCCTTCTTGTAAACATAAAACACACACAGGAATTTTGCATAACATACAATACATGCTAAGTGATTCCTCACCATGATCTGAACACTTTGGTTCTTTGTTTTTGTTTTTAGCTCGAAGGGCAATTTTACCCTCGTGAGGATTAACTAATGTATGTTTGGCTAATGGTCCCCTGGCAGGATGACAATTATCACGACACAAAGTACAGTAAAACACTTCACACTGCAGACACATAACAGCTGCTTCTTGAGGTTCGTCTTCACACAACTGACACTGAACAGCTAAGTTTCGAATTTCACCGTATTTGTCAACAATGTTTTGCAGAGCACGGTTTTTAGGTAAATTGTGTACTCCGTTCTCATCGAAATATACTGTCTTTTGACACACGGGACAGCTTAAAGATAAAGCACTGCTATGTAAGGGGGGGAAAAGAATTCCTTGATTTGGTGTACCAACATAGCTGTTAGGTCTACTATTACAAACAACACCACTGTCCGTTTCACTGACCAAGCTCAGCTTGTCAATATCTGGGCAGTCGGCAGGAATATCATTCAGATGATTGGCATCCTCTGGAGGTGCTTGATTGACTTGCTGAGCTGGTTGTTGTACATGAAGTGCACAATTTAAACATAATGAATGGTAACAAGGTAAAAGCACAGGATTGCTGAAGAAATGTTTGCACAAAGGGCACTTTAACTCGTCCTCCATCATTATATATCATTCCAGGTGCTAATCAGCATCGAACAACATCAACCTCCATCACGATGAACCAGAAACACTATTATAACGAGATATCCAGAGGACGCTATATTCGGTTTCGCTCTATTTGACAGGTCCTTGTCACACAGTTCGCGCGCTCTGGTATTTATTCAAATAAAACACAAAAATACTCAAGTAATGAAGAGAGGATGATAAAAACCATGTAGAAGTTTTATTTCAAAACTTCTTGCAACTGGTGAGACAGTTTCTATAAAGAATAATAGATTATTTACAAAGAAAACGAAACTACTCTCAAACACAGTTATTAATTGATAAAAGTTAGGCAACACATTTTGGGTTAATGAAAGGTTTGTATGTAGCATTCAAATAATTTGAGAAAGTTTTACAATAAAATGATTGGAAATCTTTTTCAATAAAATTTGAACTGACTCTCTGACAGTTATTCTTCCTTCGATTATTTTTTAGTTGTATAAAAGATACAAACAGTTAATCAGCTGATGACCATCTCAGCCACCAATCACAACTGCCCTTCTGATTTTCAGTAACGCCCACAATCCTGTCAGCCACCAATCACAATTGCCCAGTTGACCTCCAGCGGGTAATTTGTGACTTATTTTCAGCCACCGTTCAATCATTTTCCTTGTCACAGAGATTTTTAAAACAGTTCAAATTCAATTAATTAAAACCATTTATCAGGGTTTTTTTTATTGTTATTAACACATACATCTGACTTGTGTGCTTGACATCTAGGTCCGCTTATAAGTCATCGTTAATATACCCATTTATCAGTTTTTTTTTCAACGTATCTTTATTTATCTATTTACATTTTTTTCTGAAGTGAGGGGGGAGGGGGATATAAATAGCAGTGAATATTTGTGCACTATATTTTCTTATCAGAAATTTTTTCTGACATAAACTTCTTTTTTAAAAAACAGTTTAATTATGATTATTTTTTTATCTTATCTTGATTTGTTAACAAATAAAAAGTTGACTAAGATTTAATATTGTAAATGTTAAGTACTTTCATAATAGAATGACGCTGGAAACAAGTAATGAATCGGTTGCAACATTATTTTAATTTAACTACGTTGCACGGACCAAAGATTAACATCCAAGATCGGGCACTCCCATAGAGCGTGGTAATGCGATTGCGATCATAACGCCTTTACTGACAATGAGGAAGAAACTCCCGAGGAAACTCCCCATCGTTGTAATATTTTTATCATTGAGCATCTACCTTATTATGATCTTTCTTTTTCTAATAATTCATGTTTACGTTTTGAATAGATATAGAATTGATATGAATTGATAGATATGAATAGATATTCTGTTTTATATATCTAATATCTATTGTATGTTCATGCACGGATATATGCTTTTTTTTTTAACATGATGAGTGAACGATATAAGTGCAACGAAAAACAGGGCAAAAATTTCGGCTTGAATGCCGAATATGAAGTAAATATGATATAATTGGATTTAAAGCTACATAAAGTAATGGTGTAATATAAAATTATACGAAGTATTGCACTCTACAAATCCCAGGAAATTTCATAAAAATTCCCATTCGGTAGGAAATTTTTTATAGCCGATGTTTTATTAATTCATGAAGTTCAATGTATTTAACAATCACTACAATAATCTTTTAAAAGTTACGCATTTTCACTTTCTTACAGATAAAATAAAAATATTGTTTTTAATGTAAATAACGTACAATCAATTCAATAATGTTTATAATATTAACATATAAGAAATAACAATAAAATTACATATGGGGAAAAATTCATTTCGACAAATTTTTAGAATTATATAAATCTAACAGTTAAAAATAAATAGAGGTACTGACATTACACTCAGTAAAGTTTTATTCGATATGAATAAATTAACACAATACCTGAATTTGATTTTTTACAATTTAATCTCATAAACTTACATATTTACGTTATTAACAGAATTTTCTAGGGTTTTTCCTTTATATTATTACTCTAATTATCATTTTGTAAGTTAAAGGTGACCAATATAAGAACTATAAAAAAAGCAGCTAAATAAATGAAGCAAGCATGAATAGAATATCGTCTGACACCTGCTCCGTTTTAGGAAAGAACAGATATTGAAAGCATAGAGGGTAAACATATTTCTTCAACATAGGTAAATTTCGGAGGCTTGTTAATTCTTCCCCCTTGTCGGTAGTGACGCTAGTACTGTTGCCATTACAGATTTTGGAGTATATGTCCCATCTTGGTCCTTAACCTATGGCACGGACAAAGACATCAACATTCAAGATAAGATACAGAAGCAGAAATAAAACTTGTTACGGACGAACTCTCAAACCCAGGAGCTTTTTAGACTAGACCATGGAGGCAACACAGAACAGTAGAAGTCAATAAGTCCGTAGAGTCAATACACGACACTCCTCCCCTCTAGGAATAGAGTAGATAGTCACTTAAATGTTTTGGAGTGGATCGGGACGTTCAGAACGTCGTAGTATAGATTCCTCATCTACAGGCTCGGGATCATCTCCACGCCCAGCATCGGGGACCGTTGGTGAATCAGGTCGCACTGGAACCTTCTTTGGAGATGGCGAAATCATAGAAGATGTAATCACCGAAGGCTCTGTTGACGTTTGCTCATCTTGTACACGGCTGCGAACCTGATCAACATGACGTCTGTGGATAACACCATCCACTAAACCTTGAGTTTTGTAGGAGACTGGCCTTGTTGTTTCTACCACTTTTGCTGGAATCCAAGGCGGACCTGAAATACTTAAACCAACAAAACTAAAAAAGACACCGGTAGTGGAGGGTAAATCAGGCGCTGCCAAAAAAGAGCCAACAAACGCAACAAAGAAAGAAGAGCAACAAGAGAAGACAAAAATCACCCTAGCAAAAATTCAAAAATATTTTGAAATAACAAGAGAAGAAGAAGAGGAAGAAGAAGATTCGGACGTAGAGAACCACAAAAAATTGCCCAATGCTGAAAAACCAGAAACAGAAGACCCAGAAGTGATCAACCTAAGAAAACAATTAATTCCACTATGCGATTTACCTGACATCAGTAAACGTAGGTCACTGGAGCTGGAAAAGGATTTGCTAGCGATCAACTATATGAAAATGATAACGGCCAAGTCAACAAGGATCCCACCCTCGACGAAAGGGGCCATTGACCAAGCGCTGCAAATAGTTATAAACTCACTGGTAGAGCTGGAGGTAAGAACCAAGCACGCCGAGGCAAAAATGGAAAGCTTGGGACAAGTGGCAGAAAGGAGAACAACAAATCAAAACGAAGAAGAACTCGCACCGGTAGCTCAAGAGGCAATTCAGAAGACAAAAGTGGCACAAACCTACGGACAGGCGGCGCAAGAGGCAACAGCAACAGTAATCATCCAAGCGAAGGAAAACAGATCTGCGGAAGAAGTAGAAAACCAAATCACGAAAAGTGTGGAAAATAAAGAGGGAATCAAGAATGTTAAGCACATCAGAAATGGAGTAAAAATAGTATGTGAAAGTCCAGAACAAGCAACCAGAATAAAAGATGCTCTGACAGAAAATGAAGCAGAGAGTGGTGGCTTAAGTGTAAAAACTGCAAATCTGAAAAAGAAAAGAATTATAATATTCCATGTTCCGGAATCAATAGAAGAAAATGTCATTATATGCAAAATATGCAAATAACTAGGCCTGAAAACAGAAGATGACGCGGACTGCATGCGACTACTCAAACCAATTAGGGAACCGGCGGGTAAGGTGCATATTCCAGTGTCGCTCCCGGAGTCCCTGGCGCATCATATGCTCAAAGAGAGGACGATCTGCCTGGACCTAAGGGAATGCCCAGTGAAAAACTATGTCACCATCCAAAGGTGCCACAGATGCCAAGGGTTTGATCATATCGCAAGCCAATGCAAACAAACCAATGAGTTTTGCCCGATATGTTCGGGCAACCACAAATATGAAAACTGTCGAAAAGAAAGAGAATGCTGTGCACTATGCATCACATACAACGAATGGAACAAGGGACATCTCACAGCACCACTCCCAGTCAACCACACGGCACACGACGGGCGGCGTAGGATTTACCAGAAACTACTTAAAATTAGACAAATAGAACTCGACAAAGGTAAAACAAAGCTCGAAACGGGTGACGAGGTTCTAAAAGATAAAGTTACAATAAACACATTCAATGGAGTCACGCGGGTTTACAGGAGGACAGAAGCAGAAATTCAAGAAAGAGAACAGAGGGTACAAGAATGAAAAAGAATCAATTATGGAACATTCCGTAGGTAAAATATACACGTGCCCAAGAGGCACTCGAGGGATAAGAAAACAAACACAAAATAGAAAAATAGGCACAGAAAACACCAACTCAAAAGAAAACAAGCAAGCACAGGATAATATTAAATTCATACAAATAAACTTCCACAACAGTTTTCATGTTACCAATTCACTGGTGGGCTACATGGGTGAAAAACAGATAAACATAGGACTCCTACAGGATTATTACCAAACCAAAAAATCTGGTAAAATAACATCATTCAGCGATAACAACTGGAATATAACTAAAACTAAAACAAATAGATCAGCTATTGTAACAAGAATAAGAACTAACCCAATTATTATAGCAGAAAAAGAATACACAACGGCAATAAAAATAGAAAACAAAACTGGTACAATAACAATAATAATTGTTTATACTCCCCCGTCGATAGAAATCGAAACTGTGCTCCAGGAAGTGGAAGACACTCTGAAGATAGCCAAGGGTGAAATACTACTGATAGGGGCTTTAACGCACACTCGCAGCAATGGGGCTATGCAGATATTGACGACAGAGGAAAAAAACTCACAGACTTCCTTTTCCTGAACTCACTCTTCGTCTAAAACCCACCAAGGGCGCCAGCATCGTTCAGTACCGTAAGAGGAAAAAAGAAGTTAGAAGGACATCAAAACTAGGGGAACAAATCACAGAATGGGAGGTAAGTGACGATGAATCTGGTAGTGATCATAAATATATAAAATTTAAAATTAAATTTGATAACGCATGCTATCAAAGACATAGGCGGGAAACTAAATACGGCAAACAAGCAAAATTTGAGAATAAAATAAAGCAAATAAGAAATAAATACATAAAGGAACTAAGGAAAGCAACACATATAGACCAGCTTGATAGTATAACCTTAAGATTACAGAATGCAATAACATCAATAGCTTTTTCCTGCTACAAACAGAGGAAAACCCGGTCTTATCAGCACCACAGTGGTGGACACAAGAGATCAAAGTAGCAAGAAATAGGGTAAGAGCGTTCAGGAGAAGATTCCAAAAGCAAGAAGACGGCGAAATCGAACAAAAATTTCATATAGAGTACAAAAAAGAACGAGCAAAACTAAAAAAAATTGTACAAAAAGCAAAAAAGGACTCCTGGCAAAAATACTGCGAAGAAGTCACAAACACAAAAGGGCAGCAATATAAACTAGTATCAGGCAAGAAAACAAGCCCCTCAAGACTCGTTAACATACTGCCAAACGACCAAGAAGTAACAATTAAAAAAATGCTGAAACATTTCCAAAACAACCTATACCTAACGGACTTCTCAATACAGCACAAACTAATACCAGAAAATAATGAATCTAAACCACCACTAATAACAAAACAAGAAATAAATAGAATAATAAAAAATATAAAACAAAACAAAGCCCCAGGTTACGACTACATAGACTACAACCTAACAAAAAGAATCCATAGAGCAGCACCAGAACTACTTCTAACATTATACAACACCTGCCTATATCTAAATTATTTCCCTAAATCCTTTAAAATCGGCACAGTAGTTCTATTCCACAAAAAAGGCAAAGACCCAAAAGAACCGAAAAACTACAGACCGATATGTCTTTGCCGGCTTTTAGCAAAATACTAGAAAGAATTATACATGGTAGGATAACACACCACCTCACAATAAACAAATATTGGAGTGAAAAACAATACGGTTTTAAACAAGGAATCTCATGCGAACACGCACTAAACAACCTTATAAAAATATAAAAAAGGACAAGGAAGAAGATTAACAAACTTTGCTAATAGCCATGGATATAAAGGGAGCATTTGACAACATCAGATGGCCCGTTATAGCCGAAAACCTAAAACAATCACCATGCCCTACATATCTGACAAACTGGATAAAAAGCTTTTTAAAAGACTGATCCATAACCCTAAAAGAGAACGGGATAAAAACAAGAAAACAAACATTCGGCGGTTGCCCACAAGGTAGCTGCCTTGGGCCACTGCTATGGCTGCTAATAAAAGACACAGCACTAAAGAAAAATTTGGGGAATAACGTAAATTTCCACGCATTTGCAGATGATTTTATTTTAATATTAAGAGCAAAAACGAAAGCAAAACTAGTCAAATTAGCAAACAAAATAATTAAAGAATTTAACGAATGGATCACAGCTAACAACCTAACACTTAACTGGAATAAAACAGAACTATTATATCTAAACAGAACACATACAGGAAACCTCCCAACAGAGCACGCACACAAAATATAGGGTATAAAATTTAACAACAGGGAACTCGAAGGGAAGGAACAAATTAAGTACCTAGGTATAATGATTCATAAAAATCTCAACTGGCTAACACACTGCCAAACACAATCAGCAAAAGTTAGGAACACGTTCAACATGATGAGCACTATGGTCTCACGGGGATGGGGTCTCAAATCAGACTTATTGAAAATTTGGTATAGAACAGTAGTCGAGAAAACACTGACTTATGCAGCCCCAATTTGGGGACGCAACCTTAACACAAGAAGCAAGGAAGAACTAACAACTTGCCAAAGACACTAGTGTCTTTGGCAAGTTGTTAGTTCTATGGCCAGCAGGAAGTACTTCCTGCTGGCCATAGTCAAGGCATATAAAACAGCCCCACCGCGGCCCTTCAGGTTCTAGCAGGTCTGGTTCCAATGGGGAAATTGCACGTTTTTCAATTTAACTTGCATTTTATAGAGTACAAAAGCATGAGCATTTTGATACCATTTTTATGTTTTTTTGAAACTCGGAAAATCTATTAAATCAACTTTAAAAATGCAGTTTTCGTCTTGGCGGGAAAAAGCCGCGTCACGTGACAAAAGCGGTTTTGACGTCACTGCACATGTAAACAAATCTTTGCTGCCTTTCCCCCTCCCCTATGAGGATAGGCTTTGGTAAGGCTCCTATAACTCGGGCTGGCTCACGCCGCCATTTAATTGTCGGTAGGAGAAGCGAAATTTGACTTTCCATAAGACTTTTAGCATTAGTGCGAAATTCTGCAATTTCATTGGCTATCGGTGAAGCGATAGCCAATGAAATTGAACGGAACTTCTTTCCCTGAAAGGACAAGTGTAAGAGTAAAATACTGTGTAAAGCCCGCACATGGTATTTTGATATCTCAAAGCGTATGAATGATCTAACCCAGTGGTCAAGACTAGGGCTGGTTAAGATTTTGCATTTGTAATCCTAAGTTGCGTGTTCTGTCCTTTCGCTGGCGTTTTCACTTTTTTAGAGTTTTGTTTTGATTTTTATTAAGTCAGTTAAAATCAGTCGCTTTTTATTACCAGTTCTTTTGTAATTTTTTTTAAATCAAATTAGATTTTTTAAAATAAATTAAATAATTAAATTAAAAAAATCATTTAATCTATTTTTTAATAATTAAAGTAAACATTTATTAAAATGCAATAATAAATGTCCCAGGCTTACATTAAAAATATTTTCATGTTAGAACTTCATAAAGTTCTGATCATTTTAAATGAAAATTATCAGAATTAATATATTAAAGGTTTTTTATGTTAAAATTATCTTTGAAACATAAAAATCTTTATTAATTTATGATAGGTTACTTGATAATTTTTATTTTAAATATTACACAAATATTTAAATTAAATTTTAAAATTCATAGGACTTATAGGGTATTTTTCTAATAAAAAAGTTTCTTTAATACAGTAATAATAATATTTTCTTAAGTCAGTTAGTTAAAATCAGTTGATCTTTATTACCAGTTCCGTTGTAATTTTTTTTGTCAATTAGATTTTTTTAAATAAATTTAAATAATTAAATAAAAAAATTCATTTAACCTATTTTTTAATAATTAAAGTAAAAATTTATTAAAATGCAATTATAAATCTCCTAGGCTTACTAGGTTAGATTTTTATAAAGCTCTGATCATTTTAAATTTATCTGTTATTTAGATTACTATTTTTTTTTTTTTTTTTTTTTTTTTTTTTTGTAAATGTTATACAGATAATTGAATTAAATTTTAAAATTCATATGACTTATAGGGTATTTTTCTAATAAATAAATTTCTTTAATAATTAAAGAGTAATAATAATATTTTCTTAAGGTTGTTCTTAACTGCTCTGCTCAACAAGCGCAAAACGTATTGATACATTTACAAATTCATTTTTTAACGGAAAGGTATAAAATTGGGAAGCCTGGCAATGGAAGCGATTTGGAATTGAACTGTTTTTTTTCATTTTTCGATCAATCAATTACCTGTTGAGTTATAAGTGATTTTGATCACGCGACAAACACATTTTTCGCCCGCTCTTAAGTGCTCTTTCTTCCTTCGCGCGGAAATTCGGTTCAAAATGCCCACTTTGACACTATTTTCTGAAAGATCTACTGTGTTTGCAAAAAAATGGAAAAAACAGCTCAATTACATAGTTTCTGAACAACAACACCAGCTAGTTTCATGCATTTTCGAACAAAAATAAATTAAAACTTATGTCAGAAAGTTGCCCTTTTGGATTTGAGATCACCCTTAAGTCAGTTAGTTAAAATCAGTTGATCTTTATCACCAGTTCCTTTGAAAAAAAAAATTGTCAATTAGATTTTTTTAAATAAATTTAAATAATTAAATTAAAAAAATCATTTAATCTATTTTTTAATAGTAATGTAATAATAATATATCCTTACCTTACATAAAAATATTTTTTGTTGGAATTTTAGTAAGTTATATATACATATATATAATTAGCAGAAGTAATTTATTAAAGTGTTCATTTCTCAAAATTAAGTATTATCTTTCATATATAAAAATATTTATCAATTTATCAGCTGCTTTCTAATTTTTTTTATTGTATATTCAATACTACTCAATTCTTATCATATATAAACTCTATGTTTAAAATGAATATTTATTAAAATTTAATTTCAATATCTTCTAAACTTTCATGAAAAGTACTTTTATGCTAGAACTTCAGTAACATATAAATAGTAATTAACAGAATTAAATTATTAAATTATTCATCTTTAAAAATTAATTATTTTTCCTTTATATATAAATTACATTAATAATATATATTTCAATGATAATTTATTTAAAATAACGATTATTATTATTATTATGGAGATTTTTGTTTTTATCTTTATTTATTAATTTATTATCAGTAGCTTTACAATTTTTATTCGAAATATAATATTGTGATTAAATTTTACTACATAATACCAGTTAGGAACTAATGTTATATAATTAAAATAAAATATCTACTTAAATGCAATAATAGTATCTTTTAAACTGACATAGAAAAATATTTTTATATATCTAGATGGAACTTCAATTACTTATTTTTCGTTAAGCTGCTAGAACTTTAATACTGATTGCAAACATCTGAGTAAAAAAAAATAAAAAAAGTTCTAAGCAGTTTATTATAACAATCTCATTATTTTATCATAATTTAACTAAGTCAATGAGGTTTTAGAATTGTTGATAATTTTCTTATAGAAAATTAAATCAAATTTAATAATTAATTATATATTATGTTATTAACTTTATAACAATTGATTTTGTGTTCAGTTTGAGAAATATATACGCTTTTTTTAAATGTATCAAGTTATTGTTATCAAGAAATACAATTGATGAAATGAGTAGCAGCGCTGTTACTTGTAAAATGGATTTTTTCCTTTCAGGGAAAAAAGTTCTGTTCACCGATAGCCAATGAAATTGCCGGATTTCGCACTAATGCTAAAAGTCTTATGGAAAGTCAAATTTCGCATAGGAGAAGAACGATTGGCCACGTCGCACTGTGGGGTATTTGAAGAATCTGGCCGGCCAAAAGTCGATTTCATAAAGTACACCGCAGGATCGAACAGATGGATATAAGTTGAAACTGAATCATTGGGGAATCACGTGATGTGATTTTTATCTCCTTTAAGAGAACGATGACCTCCTGTTATCAGTTAAAACTGGAGTGTTGCGTTAAGTGTATGAGTGTCAAATCGTTCTTCATTGTGACTTCCTATTTTTTAATGTGAATAACTTTAGTTTTGGAAGTATTTAAAATCTAATCGTTATGGATAATGACGAGGCAGGTATGTAACATTATTATCATTAACTTTGAATTGAGAAAGAAATAGTTTTAGTATTTACAAAACTAATTTAAAATAACGCATATTTTTCTATTATTTTTTCCCTTGTTTCCCAATTCACGAAGGGTTTAGTTATATTTCCAAGCAAAGTTACTTATTGTACCAATAAATATACACCCTTCTATTTATGTTTTTGTTTAAAGTAGTTCCACCTTCTTCCCCTTTTTAAAATGAAGGCGATATAAATATGCTCTTCCAAAATTCTGAGTAAGCATACAAAATTACTATATATTGATTTTTAACTGATATTTATCATATAAATTTTAATATTAAAAAAATTGTTATGATTCATTAGAAAGTGATCACATTTGTTTATTTTTCAGTCATTCTGATTGAAATTAAATTTATATAATTAAAAAAAAATTGCTTTAAAATAATGTATTCATTCCCTTTTATCTTTTGTTAAGCACTTTTCACAAAATTGAAATAATTTATTGCTCGTTATTAACATTTGTTTACCTAAAAAATAACTCGAGGCAATTTTCCATATGTTTTTGTTAAAAGTTAGTGAAAGATTGTGAGATTTTTTTTTTAAATAAGGGATAAAATGATGTTATCTATCTAAATTGCATATAACTATTATGCATTCTTTTTTGTTCATATTTTGTATTTATTTTTATTTAGGGCCTTCGAATGACAGAGTAATGACTTGAAAAGAATTTTTAAACATTATGCAATAGCAGAGTTTGCCAAACATTAATCATAGATTAAATTTCCTTGAAAATTACCTTCTTAATAGCGATAATTTTGACGATGATGAAATTAAAAACCTGAAGCACAATTTCCCCCAATTTAAATCTCAGTTCAAGAGCAAATGGATCGAAGCCCATTATATGTTAGATAAATTTGTGAAAAATAATAAGGAATGGCTTGAAGGTACAGTAGAAATTTCAAAAAAAGTAAATCGACCAGGAAGGCCAGCAAAAGCTTTCACTGAATCAAGTGTCAGGTCAAAGCGGAGAAAGTGTGAAAGTTTGAGGAGCTCGACTGATGTGGAAGTACTTACACATGCCGCTCAGATAAAGTTAGAAACCTCAGGGAAGAGAGATGCTGCCATGTTCTAAAGGAATTAACATGTTCACCAATGCGAGCAACAAAATATAAAAAAGCATATTTGAGAACTCAGCAGACGGAAAAGAAAACACAAATATGGCCTTCACAAGCGTTATCATTATTCGTCGAAGCTAACCTTTCAAGGAATCAATACGAAATTATAAGACGATATAAAAAAAAATGTATACCCGTGTTATAGTCTTCTACAACGGTCAAAAATGGATTGCTATCCAGACAAAGACTCTTAAAATTACTGAAACTTGCGCTGAAATTAATATTCAAGATTTACTTAATTTAACAGTGACACGATTATTCATTTATTTGAAAGAAGTTTTGGAAAGTTTAAAAGAAGATGAAAGAAATGCATTAATTCTTATATATAAATGGGGCTGAGATGGATTGCAACAAGCACAATACAAACAAAAATTTGAGAGTGATTCCTCTTCCGATGCGCATATATTCCAGATCTCGTTTGTTCCAATTCAGCTAATTTGCAGTATAAACAACAAGACTATCTGGCAAAATCCATTGCCTTCATCACCACGTTATTGCCGGCCCATGCGAATAAGATTTGTAAAAGAAACAACAGAAAATATTAATGATGAGATTAATTACATAAAAAATGCATTAAAATCTGTACAGCCCTCAAAAATTACATTAGAGGAAAATACATTTTTAGTAAAACATAAAATTGTACTTACTATGGTCGATGGAAAAATATGTAACGCAGTCACAAGTACAAAATCGACAATGCGTTGCTACATTTGTGGACTGACATCCAAAGATTTTAATGATCTCTCTAAAAAGAAAAATGTGAAGCCAGAAACATTAGAATTTGGACTATCGATTTTGCATGCTAGGATTCGATTATTTGAAAATTTGTTGCATTTAGCTTACAAACTACCGATAAAAAAGTGGAGATTGAATGCAGAAGACGAAAATGCTCTCGTTAATGAAACAAAATTGCGCATTCAAGAAAATTTCAAAACAAAGTTAGGTTTACTTGTAGATATTCCTAACCCTGGATATGGTAATACAAATGATGGAAATACCAGCAGAAGATTCTTTACTGACCCATCTCTAGCAGCAGAAATTACCGGAATTGATGAAAATTAATCTATCGATTTAAAGTTATTCTTGAAACCATATCCAGTGGCCACAAAATTCACCTTGATAAATTTAAGGAATATACAGAAAAAACAGCAGAGCTCTACGTCCAGTTATATAAATGGTATCCAATGTCACCCACAATGCATAAAATATTAATCCATGGACCCATTGTGATAGAGAAAGCTTTACTACCAATAGGCCAATTGTCTGAAGAAGCAGCCGAAGCACGGAACAAACATTTTCGATTATTTCGCCAAAATCTATCGCGTAAATTTTCAAGAATTTCTTGTAACTGTGATGTTCTCAACAGATTGCTTTTGAGTTCAGATCCAGTTTTAACTGGAATGAGACCCACGATAAGAAAAAAATCAAAATTGTTCCTTAAAGAAACTCTAGAAATGTTACTGCCTATGGAATCTTCTGAAGTTCGTGATCCAGAGGATTCTGATTAAGAAGAAACGGATTACGAATCTGAATTATCATCTGATTAAAAGATCCCACCTTGGGGATTTACAAACTAATTGTTCTTATCATAAATAATCTGTTTTTATAATTTATTCAATTATTAAATACATTATTCCATTTTTTTTTATCATAATTATCATTTATTTTATAACACTATTTATCATAATTATCATTTATTTTATAATACTATTTATCATAATTATCATTTATTTTATAATACTGTTTTTCATAAATATCATTTATTTTATAATATTAATTTTGATCAATAAAAATCAGTACGAAGTTGCAAAACATACATGATTTTTAAGTTATTAAACAATATTTATTTTAAAAAATGCATTTATTTACTGCTTTAAACGTTTAAATTAGTTTAAAAGAAAAAAATAATTTTGGCCGCCCAGATTTGTGAATTACCCCACTGTGCGTCGCGTGGGCAACAATTGCTCATTGGTCTAATTGGGAAACAAAATGCTTGACGATTCAGCCTGTGTTATAGGAGCCCTATCTTGGGTTACGCTGGATGATTTCTTTCTTTTCTTAAAAATGATTAGTAGAACAAACTAAAAGTATTGTAAATTGTTGTAATGAATAAATAATATTGTGAATTCGAGTGATATTTTTTTCCCTCGTTTTTCTAAGGATTTTCATTTCGAGATCTTGATGTAGAAATAAAATATCGGTACAAGTTTATACTACAATTTTATTTTATAGAATAATGTACTTTTCTTTTTCATATTAATATTCCACAATAGTTGATTTCACAAACTGGTTCAAATAGTATTTCTTTCATTACCGACGGGGGGGGGGGGTGGGTGGGGGAGAACTTATAAAAAAGTTTTCGTATTTATTTTATATTTGAAATAAGAACTTTTAAATAAGAATTTGCTCATCAAAATAAGAATTTGCCCATCAAAATAAGAATTTGCCCTGCTTTCGTTAAATGTTTTATCTCTCCAGTTGTTAAATAAGCTATTTTTGAATCAAAAAACAGATAAACTAAGAAAGAGAGCAATTTGCTGAGGTAACTTTAAGATAGCCTTACAGAATTTTTATATACATATACCCAAAAAATTTTAACAATTCTTCAAAAATGTTTCACATGGGCAAAAAATAACAAGTTGTTATTTTAAATACTATCAGTTTTGTGAACTTCATCAGAACTTTGGATTGAGAATTTTACGTTTTACAAAACTGCAGAATTACAACTCACTGTTTAGTTTGTGAATTCTATTTTTTTATTTTTGTTATAAATTAACAGTATTTCAACGGAAATTAAAAGGGCCAAAAGAGAAATTCAGGCATCCCCCCCCCCCCCGACTTAAGTAAGCAATGTGTTCTGTAAACTTTTACGTAACTTGAATTTTATATAAGTCGAATTTGTAAATTACTTAAGCATAATTTTGTAAAAAAGTGCAATATTTATTATATATATAATATTTACACAGTAATATTTTGTAAATGAAGAATAATACAGCAGTGCTTACTCGGATATAAAGTAGTATGAAAAATATATATATATAAAAGCAAACTGAAAGGACACTTTTAAAATAACAAATATTTTGTGGATTACGGAATTAAAATACATATAAGTAATAAAATAATAAATATTATAAAATAATTATAAACGTTTATAAAACATGCTAGTATGTTCTCAATTCTAATGTTTGAGATTTATTACATATTTTCGAATCTACATATGTCGCATAATACGTAAGTCGGGGGATGCCTCAGATTGAAAGAATGATAATTTTTATACATGATCAATAAACTCTTTCTTTATTCTTTGGCTTTATGTTAATTTTTTATTGATAAATTAATACTCAATCCATACCTTCCAAATAATTAAAAAAATAATAATCATGCAAATTCATGTCTTATTTGTGAATTGAATTTAGAAATCACTGTGATATTATAGCAAAGTATTACCTTCTCTTAACATTGCCCTTATGATACTAATGCATTAGCCAAACAAAGAATTAATCTTGAATGACAATATATGCTAAATTATTTATATGTCACTATAAAAAGTTTATGTATAATGACATGTCTGCTTTCAAAAGTGAAAAGAGTGTCCCCCACCTGAACAACATATTCAAATTTTGCAGTTTTCTATAGTATGAGGCTTATTTTCAAAATGAAAACACTGCTTTCTTTAACAAGATATTCAAATCATTTTCCTTATTATTATTATTATTATTATTATTATTATTATATATATATATATATATATATTTTTTTTTTACGAAAGTTAGAGCATTGAGCAAAAGACTGATATAACATGTTTAGAACTTGATAAATGTTAAGTAGAACATTCTGAGAAACTACATTTCAAACAAACAAAAAGAACTACATGCATTCAAAACTTATTCGTAAGCAAATAATACTAAAACGGTAATTAAATTATTTTTACACTTTTTTTATTTAAATTAATTTGTTTTTTTGCATGTAAGGATAGGATTTTGTATTCTATCTTTCACTCACTTTCAGATAAATTAAGAAATATAAAAGTTACGCAGAAAGGTATGCTTCTTTTTTTATTTAAATTAATTTGTTTTTTTGCATGTAAGGATAGGATTTTGTATTCTATCTTTCACTCACTTTCAGATAAATTAAGAAATATAAAAGTTACGCAGAAAGGTATGCTTCCAGTGACAATGCAACATTTTAATATTTTTAGAAGTTAATTATAAATTAATACATTAATTTTAACGTGTTTTCCCGTTAGCCCATCACAGTTGATAAATCGTCGAATACTCTTTGTCGTTACAAGTTGTAACAACAGTGGATTTATTATGCTACAGCCGCCCAAAAAAGGTCAAATGGCTGTGAAGCTGCAATTAGTTTATACAGTAAAAAGGTAGAAAGTATAAGTAGAAAATAAAGAGTGTAATATATTTAAGAAAAATGCTTGAATAAATTAACACTTTCATATTAATTGAACAATGATTATACGTTGAAAATCAATTTAGAAATTCTAAATGATAGTAATAATGCTTTTCTTTGCTTTCCTCTTTCCGTATATTAAAACAGAAATTGAGCAAAGATTACAATTTTTTTTCAAAATAAATTCACGAGTTTACATTTCCTACCAAATGTAAAAAAAGCAGTGAATTTTACATAATCAGGTTTGATAGCCATGCCAAATTATCGTATTATTTTGGACATTTTATGGGAAAATCATGAATTGCAATCATAAAATGAGGTGTGATTATTAAGATAAACATTGGATACTTATAAAAGAGTGTATTTTTTTTTAAGTTTTTGCTTTAATACTTATTTTTAAGTAAGCACATATATTATCTATTCTATTATCTATATTATAAAGGACAAACATATCTGTGCGTAACGCATACGTCATTCTGCGAATGGCAACACTTTGAAATTAGAAATGAAATTTCGCTTTTGCAATTTTCGCTACTGCAAATTTTTAAACTTTTAAACATCCCACATTTTAAATGTTTACACCGTCGTATGCAGAAAAAATGCACTTTTAAATGCAATTTGTTTGAAAGCTGTATCTCAATTTATTTTTGAGATATTAATTTTTTTATAGTTTTTAATACCAATTTTCTAATCGTGGCAACTGAAGTACTTCATTTCTATGAAAAGTGGTTTAGTTATCTTTATTGATTATATTCTTACTGATGCCATTTTCTCATTACAATTAAAATATCTTTTTTAAAAATTTGAACAGAAAATGACGTTACGCTTTAAAAAAAAAAGACACAATTCTCTGATGATGCTGTTATATTTCACTATTTTTTCATTTCGCTGATATTGAGTTTGAATCAATAGGAAAAATAGTTCAGCGACTGAAAATGACGTCATATTTAAAAGTAAACGATAATTTTATTTGATAAAACGAGATATTTCCCCTTGAATACGTCTAAAAGTTACAAATTTCTGGAATTTTTACGCGCAGGTACAGAGATTATACTAAGACCTCAAATCACGAGTGGGAATTTTACATGAAAAGTTGTAATAGTTGACAAACGTGACTTCAAGCTTGAAAATATATTTATTAATAACATATTGCGCATTAAAATGTTTTTAAATGGTTAATATGGATGTGAAACGTGGAAAATGACTTGATTTGGTTTAGATGCAAAGATAGAAAAAGTCTATGATTATGTCAAGGTGAAATCATTTTTACGGATTTTTCATTCCGTAATACCAAGCATCAATTAATAACTTAATCAAAATTACTTATCTTGATTATATTTTACTGATGACGTATATGAATTAAGTTTAATTTTTCAATAATTTTAACAGTTGAAGTTTATGAAAAAAATATTTTGTTAATTTTAGGTTAAAATACGTCTTTGAAGAGTTAAATTAACAAGTGCAAGATGGATTTTTTATTCTAATTATTGTTGTTGATGTATTATAAATTTGATGCAACAGTTCCTTTGTAAACATTTTCTTTCGTTGAAATTCGACGGGTTCCACCTCGTATATATAAAATCCAAACGGAGATTTCGTTCCGAACGCCTATGATTTCGAGTTCTACCGCATGGATTTTTACGAAACTTATACCGTTAGATAGGTATCGTTTCAGGGAAGGTTTTAGCTATAATACATCATTCTACCTAGATTAGTTATAGAATTATGACGGAAAGCTCTGTTATTTTGGACGATAAGGTTTACCATTTTATTTCTTGGCGAAATTTATCGTTGATAAAAAAAATTGAAACGGCTATTACACCTTGAAAAAGAAAAGAAAAAACTTACTAATTTTAATTAAAAGAAAGAAAAGAAGAAAAAGAGAAAATGAAAAACAGTTTTGACGAGTGGTAATATTATAAAAAGAAAATATTTAATTTAAACAAGAAAGAGAATATTCGTAATGCGTAAAAATTTATTCAAAAAAAAAAAAAAATTGCAGTTTTAAACAACATTTGGCGATTTATCTATTGCGTCAGGTTAAGAAAAATGCGCCAGAAAATTTGATAAGACAATATTAGACTTACAATTTTGTTTTTGTTTTGGATTCTTTTTTTATTTACTTTTTATTTTTATCAAACGCATCCACCATTAGACTTAAAATAATGGTACTTGTGAGTTAGATGTTGTGTGTTTATTTACGATATTGATTTTATCGCCAAATAATATGATTTTAAGCCAAAAAGGCATAAGTGTAGCATTGGTTTGAGCGACGTTTGCAATATTGGTGATTTTTCAAGCGGATGGTATCCTTTTTGGAGTAATCTAATTCTACTACACACACACATATATATATATGTATATATATATAATACAAATGGAATTATATATATATATATACATATAATACAAATGGAAATTTCGCTACGGTTGCTTATAACTCGAGTTCTGCTGAACTTGCACTGTTAAATAGGTAATTTTTTTGGAAGGTTTTAGTAACAAATCATTACGTTGTCTACGTTGCTTAGGTATTGAATTCTGGTTTAAAGTTCTTTAACGAGATGAACCAGATTATGAAAAAATAATCTTTTGAAAAGATTCTGCCGAATGTTTTTCGATAGAACTTGCATTTTTAATCAGATAATTTTACAGGGAGGGTTTAAGCATCTAACATATCCTTCTACCTTGCTCAGCTATACAGCTATGGGGAGAATTGTGTAATCTGGTGACCCCAATTATAAAAAAACTTACCTTTTAAAAAGTTCTAATATACTGTTTTTTCTAGGTTTGCATTGTTAGTTTGGTAATTTTTCAAAGACAATTTTAGCATATAATATATTGTTCTACATTGCTTAGTTATATATCAATGGGGGAAATTTAGGTAATTTTCCAATATCCTTGGCAATCCCTTGGCGAGATGCAGAAAATGGGCTTGACGGAAGAAGTAAAGTTTCAATGAGTATTTTTTGTTCAATAATTATAGAATTTATTTACTATAAAGAAGCCATTTATCTCTTTTTATTTAAAAACAGAATTAAATTGAATATTAATAACAATAGTAATAATATATTTCATTAAAAAGTTTATTATATGAACTAGAAGGATAGCCCGTCAAAAATAACGGAAAATGAGATACAAAGATACATACAACACAGTGAATAAGTTGCTAGATAATATGTTGCCAAATTTCATATTCTCGCCAAGGCCAGTTTCTCTATCTCGCCAAAGCCCCTATACTGGAAATGTACCTAAAGCACATTAAAATTGGACATTAGGAAATCAGATAGTCCAGTGCCGCCTAGGGGCGGTTATGTTATTAGTAGCATCGGCATGAAGATGTAAAGACGTACATTTCAGTATATTACATTTTAAATTCTGACGCATAGATTTTGAAAAAAAACCTTAAATGCGCGGAGTTTAAATTAAATTACGGAGAGCTCGATTATGAAAAATTAATTATTTTAAATGGGAATCTCGCCAAATTAGGCAGCTATCGCCAAGTTGGCTACACATATGGCAACTCATTTTTGTCGCCAAATTTGGCGGTATTTCTTTAAACTTGGCGATAATTCGCCAAGTTGGTCGAACTTTGGCGCTATTCTGGTAACCCGTCAGTAGTATTTTTCAACAATTGCTCATTACAGTGAGGCGGTCCACCCGGAATTGTGAGGGACACACAGAAACTTGGATTTTATATAAATAGATACATAGCATAAAAGTTCATCATATTTATTTTTATAGCTGCTCATATCATTTGTCCACAAATCTCACTTTTTGAAGTCCGAATTGCGCCATGCTTAAAAAAAAAAAAAAAACCCGACAAGGCCCCTATACTGGAAAAGTATAGAAAATTATGTAATCAGATGAACCCGTTTATGAGAGATCTCAAATGACAGCATTGCTATTTGGCTAACCATTGTCGATTTGGGGAGAAATATTCGTTAAATGGGTTTAATCAAACAATTCCTGACTGATATTTGACATCAAACTTGATTGTTCCCTAATATAGGCGTCAGAGTGGTCTCTGTTTTGACTAACACAATTTCCTTACAAAATTTTTCGTTTTAGATTTCACTTACAAATTTCGTAGAAACCAGCTACGCGAGAATGTTTTTACGGTCTTTTAAGTTAGCCGGGCACAAATCTCGCGAATATCTTGTTTTTTTTTTTTTTTTTTTTTTTTTTTTTTTTTTTTTTTTTTTTCAGGGCAGTAACATATTTTATTTTTCACAAGTGTAAATTAGAAACAATACATTGATGATAAAGTAGAATATTTTTGTTTATAGCATTATTTGTTATTTTTATCCTTTTGAATTTTTTATGAAATGGGTGAAAAGCAACTATTTTAACTGTATGTAATATGTATATTTAACATGTGTGTATTTTAAATTAAAAGAGTGAAAGTTTATATTTTAAATGTGGCAATAGGAACAATACTTTGTTGTTTATCAAATGTGGCCGGCTAACATAAAAGTACCGTTTTCCCTTGAGATTTTTGAAGCAACCTATCACAGAAATAATTTTAAAAAATGATTGGTGACCAAAAAAAGACCGCTTCCATGACTGTTAATACTATCAGAAATAGTGCTAATATTGAATATTATAATAATATTTCGCAGATCAAACTAAAATGCCGTGACAGTGATAAACATATATACATCTAACTGTAACCATTGATAAAAAAAAAAAAAAAAAAAAAAAAAAAAAAATCAGGAAAATTGGAAAGTAGGTTTAGTTTGTAAAGTATGCATTAATTAAGGAAATAAATTACATAATCGAGTCTACAGACAATAGAAATATTTGGTACAAATAAATTACATAATCCAGTCTAGAAACAAATGACATATGTTATCGGTCGTAGTTTGATGATAATTAACTTAATAAAATAAGTTAAATTGATTCTTTGTTTTTAAAGCGGACCTATTCCATAATCGAGTTTTAAAGAGAATTGGAGTAATTTGGGACTTTTTTTGAAGCCATTTTGCAACATTTACATTACACCAACACTGTATCAAAATGTTTGCTATTGTGTCATTTATTTTAAACCTGAACATGCAAAGATTTTTTGGTACTTTTTCAATATCGGTACCTTGGCGAAATAGGAAAAATAGCTTTGGCGAAAAAGGAAATTTGGCAATATATTTTCTGACAACCTATTCACTGTTTCATTTCATATACACAAGCATTTTTTAAAAAATTTTTTACATTTTATTTAACGTAATAACGCCAATTATCTAATTTTATATCGGAACCCATTTAATATGTATGAAAAAACATTAATAATATACATACATTTAAAATAACTATATTAAAGCAAAATAGTCCATCAAGTTTGTTTTCATAATTGATTATACCATTTGGCAACAAATCTCACTTTCTGATGCCCTTTGAGCCAAACATTGTAACTTGCTATTTATTGAACGTGAATCACTTTTGGCTTCAATTATTATTTAGTCGTAACCATGCATTTTTTCATTTACTATTTTTCCAGTCGAAAATATTTTTTGTTATTAAGTAAAATTAAGTTATAATTTCATTTTCTGCTGATTCAAAAATGGAAATGTTTACAGCATTGCTAAGAGACATAATTTCATTGTGTAGTTTAAATTGCTATTTAAAATAAAATGTTTTATTGTATAATATTTATTTGTGTTTTTATTTTCAGTATATATTTGTATTCATTTAATAAGATAGTTGTCGAAACTCTGTAATTTTGAAATGATATATTTTTTAAATAATAACTTTCGCGCCAACAATTTTTTTTTTTTTTTCAAATACTTTGTTTGGTGCCAACAATTGCGCTTGGCGACAATGGTGTTGAAATACCAGAAAAGTACTAAGCATTTAGATTGGACATTGCAGCATGGATGCTATAACATATAACATGGGACAATACGCAATAAAAAAACTGGTTTATAGCTTCAGGTTGGCACTGAGACATTAAAATACATTTTCTTTAAATAATATAAAAATATAGATAAGGAAAATTCTGTGATCGGAACTCTCACCATATTGGCTCTTTTTAACGAGAATGCTCTGATACAAAATGAAATATTGTATATTGTACTATCATTCTTTACCAAATCCTATTCTGAGGGATAATCTAAAAGAGTTAAACCGTGACAGCTGAAATTTTGTCTGCACATTAGAAAATATAATAGCACAATGGCGTTCATATCGATTCAGCACTGCGGAAGGACATTCAGTTAAAGGTCTTATTTCTATAAATCACAAGATCAAACACATCATTTCGTTTGATTCAAGGTTCGCTTGGAAAAATGGACCAGCGCAGCGGGCATAGCCTGCTAGTAAGATAATAAATAAAAGGCAATACTTATAAATTTACTCACGTACGAGTATGTTGTAGTAATTTATTTCTGATCTATGGATACGCACTTATTGCCGACAGTTGTTAATTTAAAATTTTTATTCCATAAGTCAGTATTAAACATAGAATTTTTTCTTGTTTTCTGCGTTATTGCTCAAAATTTCATTTTCTCATAGTAAATTCGAATTAATTTTGTATCTATAATATAACTTGCATTACACGAAATTTTATTCATAACAAAAAGAATTATTAAGCATTACAATGAATTAAGGAAACATTACATTTCAAGAACTTGATAAAGCCGATTTTACTTTACTGACGATTTATTTTTTAATAAAACTATCATTCTTTATTCTTTTAAGTAAATCAGAGTAAGTTAAAAATAAACGTGCCTTTTAGCTTTAGCTTCTTGTATCTTTACCTACATGAAATGCATTTTTTATGCCCTTAAAATAAATTTGAGGAGGGAAAAAACTAAATCTAGAAGATATAATTTCATATTTTTCGAATCCAACCAACTGCAGCACTTTTCTAAATGAAAATTAATACAAATGTATAAATTAATAGTACATTATATTTGGATATGTTAAAATAATCTTTTGACTCTAATTTGATTTTGTGTAAATGAGTCTTTAAAAGATGTTTATAGTAGATAACAAACAGAAAGCAATGGAAAACAGCTTGCATGCACAATACAGACCGCTACGGAGAATCCGCGTTTCATGCGAGGTGACGTCAAACCAATCCCGTCTCGTTTTCGGATCACGTGGTTTTGTTTTGCTTTTAACGGAGTTTAAAACTGCAATAACTAGTTATTTTAAATTATTTTTACAATTTCGAGTTGAGTTTCGAGGAATGTAAGATCGTCTTCACCAATTAAACATAAAAGAAAGCACAATTTAGAGTGAGTGCAACTTCCCCATTGAAATGTGCTAAAACGGTTGTGCTCGATACGAATGTGCCGTCTGTACGAATGTGCTCGACGGCACAGTCTCAAGGCTAAGGGAAACAGTAAACTTATACGGAACAATACTTAATCATACGGACTATGTTAAAAAAATAAACATATGGCACACCACACACACCCGGTGGAAACGATAGAGCCGACCATAGGACACAACTTTAAAGATATCACAATTTACACAGATGGGTCAAAATTGGAATCGGAAGCTACAGGTTCGGCATTCGTAGCATACGAAAATGAAAAGAAAATAAATATATGGTCAACACCACTAAGGAAGTTTAATAGCGTTTTCCAAGCAGAACTACTAGCAGCATAAGGCAAAGCAGCTCAAGGCAACAGAATGGGGGGAACACAACAGGAGAAGAATACAGTATTCGTTCGGACTGCATGTCAGCCATTCAAGCACTTACTAAACCTTTCAATGTTACACAACTAATAGATTCAATACACGAAACAATAAAAAATCAGATAAAAAGTTCAAAATAAGCTGGGTAAAGGCGCACGTAGGCATACAAGGCAACGAAGATGCCGACAAATTAGCAAAACAAGCAGCACAAAATCAGTCGAATAATATACCATAAAACTTAGAAAGACCAATATCTAACTTAAAAAGAACAATCAAAGAGCTTATAATAAAACAATGGCAGCTCGAGCGGGATTACGGGGACAAGGGCAGGACAACTTATGAATACTTCCTAACAGTTAACACAAGCAGACTAATGGGCTGCAAACTATTAAGTCAAATTTACACGGGTCATGGAGCATTCCCTGACTACCTACACAGATTTAAACGCAAAAACACACCAAACTGCGAATGTGGAGAAATTGGAATCCCTAAACACTATCTTACATCCTGCCCGCTAACAAAACAACACCATCTGGTCCAAATAACAACAAATAACGAGCAACTTTGGCACAGCCAACTAGCAAACAACAAACACGTACAGAACAAGGGTAAATCAGTGGCCAGATGGCTAATGGAGGATATTCCATCTGCGTTTTGATCACGTGATCAAGGTAAAAACGTCTAGCGTAAAGAAGGGAAGGCTCCTTAGACCTGTAATGTAAATCCCTGCTAGCCAATGAAACAGTTCATCAGGCAAAGTAGTAGCATCTTCCTTTCTTATCAGTTAGAAGTTCCTTGGGTAATTTACCGGTATCACGTGACTTTTTTCAGCCTCAAACTCATGTTTGGAATATCCTCCATTGAAAACATAGACATAATATCACAGTAGGAAAAAACAAAAATGCTCACGTTGAATTATCATTATGATACGTATTTCAGGGCAGCATTTGAAGAATCCTCTTCATGCGCACAACAAAAAGTTAAATAATGTCATGTCTTTTCATTGTTATTTATAATTTTTTTTATTTTATGTATTATTTTTTTTTTTATCTTTTTAACAATTTGGAAAAATTGTTATTGGGAATTAAAACGGCCTATAGAGGCGCTGCTCGCAGCCTTCGGTACAGGAAAATTGTCCCTTTAATTTCCCTTTAACTAATGCTAAAGTGCTATTGAAATAAATTTTTATTGTAAATGTATTTGAAAGTTTTAGATATTCAAATTCCGATGATTTTTACTTTGCCTTATAAGACAGAACACAAATATCACATGAAATCTGAAATTCTGCAAAAAAATAATCATTCTGAACAATTTAAAAATACATGTAATGCAATGCGCTTGCACGGCAGTATCCTGAAGCTAGAAGTTATATCTTTTCTCCACCAGATGGCGTATTCAAGCGCTTGAATCGCCAATTGTCCGCGTCAGGGTAGGAAATCAAAAGTATATCTGAAGCTTCTTATTGGTTTAATCCGCATTTTATTCGTTTTCTGATTGGTCTATACAGTAATCTGTATTTCCCTTTACTTTCAACAGAGATGGATACTCCTGTTGCCACTATGATAAAAAAGTAATAAAAACTACAAAGAAAATTAATAACTCAGAAACAAATTGAGATACAGTTTTCAAAACAACTTGCATTTAAAAGTAAATTTTTTTCTCTATACGACGGTGTAAAAAGTAACATTGTGGGATGTTTAGAAGTTTAAGAATGAAATTTCATTTAAAATGGGTCGTCAGATTTCTTGGAAATCTGACGATGGAAAAGCCTTTTTCCGAACAGCCAATGAAATGCTTGGATAATACGTAAGTTTCAGGAAATCTTGCAATTTTTACGTGTAATAACACTATTAATGTTTAATTCATGGCGTACGTAATGTATGATCAACTCCGTGCGATTTTTTATGTCTTAAATTTTAGTCTTTGAAAAAATCATTTTCCAAATGGTCGTTGTAATTTGTTAAATTGCTTTTTTTTGACAACGCCTCTCTTTATATATGCGCTTTCTGCACTAGCTACCGGACCCGCTCCAATGTCAAAGACCAGGGAGCCAGTTTTTACCCGATGGGGTACGGTAGAAAGGCGTAGTCTCATGTCCCTTGCAACGTTAAGTTTGCCTAACAATTCGGCCCAAAAAAATTATCAGATGGTGCAATTTGTCTATCTGCGGAGCCCCATTCTTTGTTTTCTCTACCCCTCCCCCCCCTCTCATACAAAAAAATTATCATTTTCATTTGACAAGTATGCATCAACAATTAGGCTTCAAAAATTCCAAGCTATCCCAATTAAATCGGGCAGCGGTGGCCAATCTGGTAGAGCATTACACTCGAAGCCGTTGGTCGCAGGACCCAGACTATCTGTCGGCTAAAATTCCGTCATGTACGCTAATGGCGCCTGGTGCATGTAAAATCTGTCGTAGGTGCAAAGTCCTCCAAGTTACCTGTGAATTATACCTCTGGAGGTGCCTTGCCAGGTGAAGGTCTCGTCATCTGATCAAGGTTCTAAATTACGAGATCAACTTCAGTAGCAATGTGCAGGTGCCAAGCAACAGGATATAACGTTAAGTAATCGGCAAAACAAAGAATACACAAACGAGCAGTAGGCACTGCAGATAGGATGACGATCGAGGCAATAATGTCAGGTTTATTGCCGCTTCGCGGCGATTAGGCGGTCACCCGTCCTGGTGTCAGATACTAAACCCGTTAAGCTGGGGCAACCCGGCAGGTAGGGTCCTGGTCATCGGTTAGAAAGAAAGAAAAGAACTGTAATTACGAATGTACACAGGATCGTCCATTTGAAATTGACGTAGACGTTTACTTTTGTCTACCTCAGCCAGCTTCTCTTTCTTGGATTTCATCTCCTTATTAAGATCAGGGTGTAATCTATCCAAGAGCGATGTTCATTAAATTTTCTGCGGCGATTTACCGGTAGTTGCACACGGCAAGGTATGCTGTGTAAATAGAAATCTAGTTAGACGAGTTTGCCAGTTACCTTGAATTATACGTTTCAAAGCTTGTTTTGCCGTAGCCAACATTCTCTCAGCCTGGCCATTAGAGGAAGGGTGATAGGGAGCTACGAAAATAGGTCGAATCTGGTTCAGTGCTAAAAATTTTTGAAATTCAGATGATCTAAATGTTTTACCATTATCCGATGCGATTGAATCTGGCAGTCCATGAGTGGCAAATATAGATCTGAGGTTGTCAATGGCAGCCGAAGACGACATGGAGGAAACTGGTATAACCCCTAGCCACTTGGAGTGAGAATCTACTAAAATGACAAATGTTTTCCCTTGGAAAGGACCAGCGAAATCTATGTGAAGGCGAGAGCATGACTTTTCTGCCCATTCCCAAGGATGTATTGGAGTTTTGTCAGGTGCTTTTTGATTCTCTTGGCACAAACTGCAGGTTTTTACTGCATTCTCAATTTCACTATCCATATTAGGCCACCACACATAGCTGCGTGCAAGACCAATCATTCTAACTATGCCAACTATGCCAGGGTGTCCATTATGAAGGAGGACGAGAACTTCATTTTGGAGTGCAGTAGGTATAACAACTCTACTACCCCATAAGACACAGTCTTGATGGACACTTAATTCATTACGACGACTAAAGTATGGTTTGAAATTACTGTCAGTCATTTTGGCAGACCAACCATTCATGATCATCAGAGCTACTCTAGAAAGTACTGTATCTTTTTTAGTTGCCGCTGAAATTAATTTAGAATTGAGTTGAGTGACAGGGGAAAATTCTAATAGTAGCACATCAGCTTGAGCCGGAATTTCACAATCAGGGGTGTTCAAAGGTAAGCGGCTAAGCGCATCTGCATTCACTATGTCTTTACCCTTCCTATATTCTAGATCATAACTATAAGCTGCCAGTATTATTAAACCCCATCTAAGAACTCGCGGAGAAATCATTTGGGCCAAAGGCTTATTTGGATTAAATAAGCCTAAAAGAGGTTTATGGTCAGTAATAATTTTGAATTTGCGACCCTGCAAATATTGATTGAATTTCTTTAGCGCTGAAATTATTGAAAGAGCCTCGCGATCTGTTTGGCTATAGTTTCTTTCAGCTGTTGTTAGAGTTCGGGAATGATAAGCTATGGGAGTTTCCTTACCGTTGGGTAAAATGTGACTTAACACATTTCCAACCCCGTAAGATGACGCGTCAGAAGTGAGAATCAAGGGAAGGCTTTCATCAAAATTTTCTAAAACGGAATCTTCCGCCAATAAATTCTTAGCTGCGGCGTAAGCTTTCTGGTGTGTAGGCGTCCAACGCCAAACTGTATCTTTTCCTAGCAATCTATGCAAAGGTTCTAAAACAGAAGATCTATTCTTTAGAAAATTACAATAAAAATTTAATAACCCTAAGAAAGCTTGAAGTTCAGTCTTATCTTTCGGACTAGGAGCTTCGTGGATGGCCTTAACTTTATTTAAACTTGGTTTAATACCATCTTTAGCAACTTGAAATCCCAGTAACTCTATTGTGGGAACTGCAAATACGCATTTTTCGCGTTTAAGGTGAATGCCTGATAATTTTAAACGTTCCAAAACCTGTTTTAATTTCAAATTATGATCATTCATAGTTTTACCCTGAACAAAAATATCATCTAAGTAAGGTAATACTCCGTTTATTCCCGCCAGAACTTCCTCAAATTTTTTCTGAAAAATTGAAACAGCAACTGAGATACCAAATGGCAGTGTAGTTAACCTAAAAAGACCCTTAATTGTACTTAAAGTTAAAATTTTAGAAGTAGGCTCATCCACAGGAAGTTGTAAATAAGCTTCGGACAGGTCCAATTTGGAAAAAATAGTACCACCTGTCATAGTCGCTAAAACCTCCTTAACTGTAGGCAGCGGGTAGCTGAATTGTTTCACAGCCTGGTTCACAGTACTGCGATAATCCCCACATAAACGAATGCAACCATCTTTTTTAACAACTGGAACGACAGGGGTAGCCCAGTCGGAATAAGAAATTGGCTGAAGAATTCCCATATTTACCATATTTTGAATTTCATAAATTATTTTATTTCTTAAAGCGAAAGGTACATTACGTGCTTTAAGATATTTAGGAGCACAATTTTCATCAACCTTAATTGAAATGGGGGGTCCCTAAAGTTTCACTGAAAATATCACTGGATTCTAATAAAATTGAATTTAAAGTCGGAACATACATTTTATGAACGTTAGAATCCCCCACATTAATATTTATTTTCAAAGCATCAAACCAACTACGACCAATTAGGGATTTACCCTTACCCTCAAGAACTAATAAAGGCAAGGTAACATTTGTGAATTATATTGCACATTTACGTCAAAATAGCCATTTACATTTAATATTTCAGAATTCCAAGTTCTCAGATCTTGATCTGAAACTGGCAGTAAAGAAGGAGGATTTACTGGCCATAACCTAGCATAAGTGCTAGAACTAATTATGGAATGTAAAGACCCGGAGTCTATCTCCATTTTATGCCTGATACCATTTAATTTTACACTTATATCATTAGGCGGACAGTCATTAAGGGAACTTAAAGCATTAATACTATATACACAATCATAACAATCGTCAATAACTGACTTACCTGAATCTATTTCGTGAACTTTAGAATTATTTATAACTAGTGTGAATACCCGTCCTAGGACGGTGGGTAAAAATTGTGTTTTTCACTTAAAATTTGAAAAACTGATAAAAAAAATAATCGACAATATGGAAGCGTTTAGATGAGCAAAGTTCGGCTAATTTATATTCTAATAAACACACAATTAGCTTTTACAATATTTCTGGGTAAACCAGGTTTTCCGGCTAATATACTACAACAAAATTAAGATTTCGTAATAAAATAAAAATTTAATAAATATGCAATAAAAGTGCGTAATTAAAACAGTCTGCTGCAACTATTGAAATAATACTATTTTTTTAATAACACTTTGAAATTGTATTTTTATCGTTTACCCCCATCTTCCTCCCCCCTTCCAATACTTTTTAAATATGTATATTGATTAATAAATAAGTATCGCGGGTTGAATCCCATCCGTCTAATCCCCTAAGCTTCTGTCCTCCTGATGCAAAGCTATAAATCAAAAATTATTAATTTTACTTTTCGTATAAATATTAATTTTTTACTTTTAAAATATTGGATGTGTTTTTTGTTGTTGTTGTTTTTGTTTTTTAGTTTAAATTTACATACACCTGTATATAGAAAAGGAAAGTATAAGCAATGTGTAATTTAAAAATAAGTTACAAAATGCCAGGATATTATTTCGAGGAGGGAGGGGGCGACTAATCCCTTAAGCTTCTGTCATCCTGAGCCAAAGCCATAAATCAAAAATTATTAATTTTACTTTTCGTATAAATATTAATTTTTTACTTTTAAAATATGGAATATCTTTGATTTTTTTTAAAGTTTAAATTTACATACACCTGTATATAGAAAAGGAAAATATAAGCAATGTGTAATTTAAAAATAAGTTACAAAATGCCAGGATATTATTTCGGGGATGGGGGGGGGCGACTAATCCCCTAAGCTTCTGTATGTATATTGATTAATAAATAAGTATCGCGGGTTGAATCCCATCCGTCTAATCCCCTAAGCTTCCGTCCTCCTGATGCAAAGCCATAAATAAAAAATTATTAATTTTACTTTTCGTATAAATATTAATTTTTTACTTTTAAAATATTGGATGTTTTTTTTTGTTGTTGTTTTTGTTTTTTAGTTTAAATTTACATACACCTGTATATAGAAAAGGAAAGTATAAGCAATGTGTAATTTAAAAATAAGTTACAAAATGCCAGGATATTATTTCGAGGAGGGAGGGGGCGACTAATCCCTTAAGCTTCTGTCATCCTGAGCCAAAGCCATAAATCAAAAATTATTAATTTTACTTTTCGTATAAATATTAATTTTTTACTTTTAAAATATGGAATATCTTTGATTTTTTTTAAAGTTTAAATTTACATACACCTGTATATAGAAAAGGAAAATATAAGTAATGTGTAATTTAAAAATAAGTTACAAAATAATAAGTCTAAAATATTTAAATTGATTAGTTTTTTAAAAGAAAGTCAGTTTTATCAATTTTTACAGGGAAAAAAAAGGATTTTTTTTAAAAATACCATATTATTGTTTTCCGTGATTAAAATTCCTTACATGTCGCAAAGCAAATTTAATATGATTGCAACTTAATACTTGAAATAATCTCAGTTAGGAAGAAGTATCTACCACTGCTCAATTATCAAGATTTGTAACCTTGAGAAGTAATCGCGGGATTCTTGTCAACCAATGGGAGATTGGAACCGTTCACCCTTGAGTCTCTTCCTGGGAGACTGGTAAGATTGATGAATTCGCCCCGCCCTGCGTTACACTGCCTTTTATTATATAGAGATTGCCTTTTTGAAATTTTTTGAATTACACATCTTGACTATGTGACCTACCTTTTTGCAGTAGTTACATGTAGCTTTTATAAATCTACATTTCCCGAAAGGGTTTTTCATCCCACACCTATGACAAGGTTTTTTGTTTTGTGTAATTGGCTCTTCCTTTGAACCCCTGTTGTGCGCTTTAGCTTTAATCAGATTCACCGGCTTGTAAGAATCATTATTATTTCCTCGAATTTCAGATGCTTGTCGTAACGCCGCTTCTCCTGCCAGAGCGATATCCATGGCTGTTGCGAGGGTTAATGCCGGATCGGCCAATAACTTACGCTGAATTTCTTCATTTCGGATTCCGCAGACCAGCCTGTCGCGGAGCATGGAATCTAACTGAGTACCGAAATTACAATTTTCGGACAGTTTTCGGAGTTCTGCAACAAAGTCAGCGATACTTTCATTTTGTCGTTGGTCCCTTTTGTTAAACTTTAATCGACACAATATTTCAGATGGTTTCGGCGAAAAATGTCCATCCAACGTCAGTAACAGATCCGGAAAAGTCACAGCATCCGGGGCATTTGGGGTACAAAAAGAACGTATTAAAGAATATAGTGCTGGCCCGGCCACACTGAGAAAATAGCACGCTGTTTAACGGCATCATCAATTCCATTTGCAGTAAAATAGAAACCCAAGCGTTCCTTGTATTCAGTCTAATTAGTTTTTCCTATATGAAATTCGTCGAGTACCGAGAGACATTATTATGCTCTTGCCAAAGAAACAACGAATCGAAACTAAAATAATTGAATTCAGAAAAACTAAAGAATAAAGCATTACTTCAATAAAAATGAATCCATTTGTTCTCGCTCGTCGCCAGTGTTAAGTACAGTAAACTCCCGACTATCCAGCTCGCGACTATCCGGCCCTCCGTACTATCCGGCCAAGTAAAAAAAAAATGAGGAATGCAAAAAATTCTCGGAAAAGCTCTTCTAATTCTTTACAACGCACTTTCGTATCCGTTCATTGATGAACTCACAAATGGAGACATCAATGCTGAATTTTTACCACGCAATGTGACGGCTATTTGTCAGCCGATGGACCAGGGCGCCCTTGAAATAATAAAGAAATGTCGACGCAGGGCCGAAACTAGCCTTTTTTGCGCCCGGGGCAAACATGAATTTTGGCGCCCCCCCCCCTTTCTTCCTCAAAGTATATTTACAAAGAGAATTTTACTAATTTTCTAATGGCCGACTTATTTTAAAATCTAAAATATGTAATACTGAACTACGTAAATTGAGTGTGACGTTTGTTGCAATTATAGTTCGTTCACATAAAAGAATTCGCATGTATTACAGGCTATTTACAGTGTTTGGTTATACAGTAGCGTTCCGATTATCAGAGTCCCGCTTAACCGAGTTTCCGCTTTAACCGAGTTATTTTCTTCTGATGGACTGATGGCTTTCATTATTATGAAACAGCCATTATAAATGAAGCATTAGGTGAAGATGAAAGAACAGTCGTAAAAAGTTTGAACTCTCTGGTCAAAATGGGAAAAAAAGTGGCCATAATTTTTTTTGGCAAAAAAAAAATTATGGCCATTTTTTTTCCATTCTGACTAGAAAATCAGAGTTCAAACTTTTTACAGCTGCTCTTTCATCTTCACCTAACACTTCATTTATAATGGCTGCTTCATAATAATGAAAGCCATCAGTCCATCAGAAGAAAATTATCGATTCCAAAGGTATAATCTTTCATTTGGCGCCCCTTGGCTCTGGCGCCCGGGGCACATGCCCCCTCTGCCCCCCCCCTTAGTTTCGGCCCTGTGTCGACGGCATCTTCTCCGTTCGTTGATATCAGCGATTGGTAATAATGAAGACTACATAACTACTTTGAAAAAGATTGACATTCTAGACGGCATAAAGTGAGGTGGGTGGCAGAAGCATGGGAAGAAATTCCAAACATAGAAATTGCAAGGTCTTGGAACATTTTTTGAACCATAAAGGTGGACATAAACCCATGTGGGAAACTGAAGTGGAAGATAAGAACGATAAGCTGATTTCGTTGCTGAAAATTATACCGGGCTCTGATGATGTCAATGCAGAGGACATTATTGAATGGATGGCAAACAACGAAGTTAATGAATTAGCTGGGAACAATATTGTAGGCATGGTGACCCATGGAGAAGTAACAGAAAAAAAGGACGATGGCAGGAAAAATCTCATCCCACATTCTGAAGGGTTTAAGACGATTGAGGCATCGCTGCAGTACATTAGTCAGCAGGAGGAAGAATCGACGCCAGCTCATAGCATCTGCTTGCGTAAATGGAGGAACATTGCTTCGCGGAAGAAGGTTAACAGAAAGAAGCAGCCATCTATCAAAGACTTTTTCAAAAACAAAAACAACAACAAAAAAAAAACGGTAAGTTTTGACTTTTTTATCTTATCCATAACTTTTCATATTTTTGCAACCATTTATAAATAAACAGTGAAAGAAGATTTACTCAATTTTTTACAAATTAGGCTTACGTTTTACGTTAAAGTTTTGAAACTGTATTTAGTGTATACATAAAATTTATCTTAAAATGTGTGTCATATGTCTTTAATATCAAAGCGGGGAGGGCAGGAAGTGACTAAATATTTATAGAACTCCGGCTTATCCGGTTTTTTTGTTATCCGGCCTAACCTTTCGCCACATCAGGCCGGATAGTCGGGAGTCTACTGTACTTTCATAATAGAATGACGCTGAAAACAAGTAACGAATCGGTTGCAATATTATTTTAATTTAACTACGTTGCACAGACAAAGACATCGACATTCAAGATAAGATACAGAAGCAGAACTAAAACTTTTTACAGATGAACTCTCAAACCCAGGAGCTTTTTATATTAGACCATGGAGGCAACACAGAACAGTAGAAGTCAATAAGTCCATAGAGTCAATACACGACAGTAAAAATGGTTCGATCAGCTAGTTTTTTTTTCCTAACAACTTCCTAACTCCTCCAGCTACTACATGAACGACTAAAAATTTCGCAGACTTCAACTACCACCAATTTTGAATATTAATTACCTACTTTTGGGCCCTTAGTGCAGCTTCCTTAAAAAAGTTCCGAATCGCTTGCAATTTTCTTTAAACGTTCTAACGTCCTCCGACTGTTTTAAAAACTACTAAAAAGTTTCTTTATACACATCTACATTCTAGTTAAGACTCTGGTCTGGATCCTTGGGCCCGGTACAGACACCGCTGAAGGATTTGCGCCCTAAATTGTTAATAAATTGCTTCCTTTTAATTCGATCTTCATTTTTGGGATCCCTTTTCCATTTAGTTATTCTCCCGTTTCAACATTCCAGTTAAGGCTCTGGGTCCCATAGGGCCCGGTACGGTCTCCTTGAACTTTTAGTGCATCTTGCATTTTTTGCGCCCTAAATTGTTAATAAATGGCTTCCTTTTAATCCGATCTTGATTTTTGGAATCCTTTTTTCATTTAGTTGTTCGCCCGTTTCAACATTGCAAGACCCTTGGTCCCTTAGGTCCCGATACTGGGATTCTTGAACTTTTTGTGCACCTTGCATTTTTCACCCCCTAATTTTCTCAGCTTCTCAGTGCATAATTTTAAAGTTGAGTCTTGGAGTCTTCTCCCCGGACCAATATCGTCGGGGCATTAGGGCCCTTTTTTAAGCATTTATCCAGTTTTTTGCGCATTTCTTTAAAATATTATTCTAATGATTAATCCATATGCTTAATTTTGACTAACTGAATATCTAAAACGCTAACTACTGGGACATTTTAACATGTTTTCATGTCAGGGCCCTGCTCTCAACTATTCGTTGGCCTCTTTTGCCCTTCTCCCTTAAAAATGATCCGGTTCACTAGCTTTTTTTCCTAACAACTTCTTAAGTCCTACAACTACTACACGAACGACAAAAAAATTCCTCAGACCTTCAGCTGTCAACCATTTTTTAATGTTAATCGCCTTCTAGAGGCCCTTGGTGTAGCTTCTATATAAAAGATCCTAATCGATTGCAATTTTTCTTAACATAGTTCTAGCGTCTTTCGATTACTTTAAAAACTACTAAAAATATCTTTATACCCAAGTACATTTCAGTTAAGGCCCTGGCCCCTTGGAGCCCGGTACAGAGTTCCTTGAAGTTTTTGTACCATAAATTGTTAAAAAAATTTGCCCTTTTTTAATACTGTCTTCAGTTTTGGAACTCTTTTCAATTTAGTTATTCTCCCGTTTCTACATTCCAGTTAAAATGCTGGGACACCCTAGGGTCCCGGTCCGGCACCCCTTGAACATTTTGTGCGCCATGCATTTTTTAACTCCTAATTTTCTCGTCTTCTCAATGCATAGTTTTAAAGTGGAGTCTTGGACTCTTCTCCCCGACCAACAACTTCATATTTTTATTGGACCCTAGTGCTTTTTTTTAAGGATCTCCCGCGACATTTTAGGGCATTTCTTTAATCTAATGATTTATTCATGCCCTACACTTAATTTTAACTAGTTGAAGATCTGAAGTGCTAAGAACTAAGACCTTTTAACATGTTTTCATGTTAGGGCCCTGTTCTTAACTATCAGTTGGGCCCTTTATTATAGCTCCCTTAAAAATGGTCCAATTTACTAGATTTTTATTCTAACAACTTCTTAAGTCTTCCAGCTACTACATGAACGACAAAAAAAATTCTCAAACTTTAGCTACAACCAATTTTAAATATCAATCTCCTTCTTGGACCTTTGTTGCAGCTTTTTTAAAAATGATCCGATTCTATTACAATTTTCTTTAACATTGTTCTAGCATCCTCCAGCTACTTTAAAATTATTTAAAAATTTTTGATACCTAACTACATTCCAGTTAAGACCCTGCCCTCTGGGCCTGTTCCTTCTTTGTACCTCATTTACCACCTTTTTCAAATATTAAGCGCCTTTTTCGGCAACCAATTACGTTTACTCATTACAGCCGTAAATTAAAAATCGCGTTCCTATAAAGGTAAATTTAGATAAGAGATTTGATCCGTTTATTAAATAATATCGTGTTAATGTTAAAAGTAATCTGTGAAATTTACAGAGGTGGGGGCACCTTCTACCTTTTGCAAGCGCATTCTTTCCTTGGGTTCTAACAGCCCAATTTCAAAGGAATTGGGTTTCTTTAACTTTAATTTCAATTCAGCTACTTCCTGTATTATAAAAGTTTATCTTAGACTTCAATTAATAACATTTTCGAATATTAACGATGCATTCTTTTTTCGGGTTCTGGGCTTGATTACTACGAGGTTTGGATCACCCAACTTAGTTTTCGAATGTCTCTGTCATATGCGGAGCACTTCCGGCACGTGCTGCTTTAGGTAGCGGGGAACCAGGTAACAGGTTCATTCGGAAAGAGGATTGTTGAGAACATACTAGACGCTGCGGCAGACAATAAGACCCCCGAAACTAAGTTCATTTAAAAGATTTTCAAAAGATATAAAGCATATAAATTTGAGTTTTATTTAAAGTTATTATAACGGGCCCCGGACAACGCCGGCGGGTTAGCTAGTATACTAATAAAAGAGAGTGTTTTTCTTTCTGTCTCTGTCTGTGTGCGATGGCTAGAAAATCTACCGCGCGCAAAGGTCTGAAAATTTGCATGAGGATAGTCCAAGACGCATTCTCAGATTCTTATTTTTTTTTATAATTAGCTGAGATATCAATTAAAAACTCATCGAAAACGCAGTCTTTTTTTCTGCAAATGGACTTTACCCAGGAATGGCAAAAGCCACGCCTCTGTAGGTATATAGCATCCGAAAAGGACTGTTTATGGACTTTACCCATGTGACGTCAGATGCGGGTAAACAGAAGAAAAACACCAATAGCCGTGAATAACATTTCAACACTGCTCTCCATTCGCCCAATAAGCAGTCTTTTTAGGAGGGATTTTCCCCGCAGAGGCGTGGCTGTTGCCATTCGTGGGTAAAGTCTATAAGTGGACGAAGGGGAAGATGCGTTAAAAATTTTTGCACGCTTATTGGTGTTTTCCTTTTATACACCTACTTTGACGTCACATGGGTAAAGTCCATTGGCAATCACGCCCGCGCTGCCTCAGTTCAGAACTTTCCGAAGTCGACTAGCAGCGAAAAAGAAAGATGCGAGAGCGGCTCATTTTCTTTGCCGTTTTTCTTAACGCACTACGGTAGAATGGTATAAAATAGGGGAAAACTGGCAAGATATTCTTAAATTTCATATTTTACGTTTGAAAGGCTTCAATCTCTTTGAAAAAACATGAAAGTTAACCCTTTCAAAAAAATTAATTACAAGGTCTCGAACTCATGTCTACTCCATTTTATGAACATCACATTCGCCAAACTAACAAAATACGAAAAAAAAAAACTATTACATCAAATTAAACACTTTACTTTCTGAATAAAAACATGGCCTTTGGTTTAAAAAAAATATTTATATTAACACTTTGAAAAAATTACTGTCGGTACGCCGCGAAGTGGTCCCAAATCTAAAAAAGTTGGCCAAAAATCAGAAAATCGAAGTTTCGTATTTCGAAATGAAATAAATTCCACATCATTCAAAAATACTTTAATATTTTGGTTTTATAAGCATGCATGTATTCACATTGCTTATGTGAAGTTGGGAGTTTTAAACGTTTCCTGCTGGTGCGCGAATTTCAGGCAAATTCGCTGCATTCAAACCCTAATTAAGACCTTTTCACATAGTTTGTCGTGTTTTCTTTTCGCTTCTCTGAAACAACATTAAATTATAGCTTTAATTTGATTTTTCGATTGCAAAATATCTCAAAAATTAAAAAAGTGGAATTTTTAAAAAAACACTCAGTTTTAAGGCAACTTTGTTCATAAAAAGTGTTCTATTAAAAAAGTTCTTCTGAGTTCCTCGAACTCTCACAGTATAAAATGTAGAATGTACTTTCTAAAACCATATCTCAAGAGATCTATTGCGATTTTTTGCGATTATGTGAGAATCAGTAGTTTGAAGTTGCACATTCGATATTGCCAGTATTAGTCCAAAATCAGTAATCGGGTTTAAGATCTATCTAATTTTCGCACTAACACAAAATTGACAGTTTTTATATAATGCAACATTCTAATTAAGATAACACTGTCAATTTTTTTTTTAATTTGGGGGTGGGGGCGCTTGAGAGTTGGGGATGAATTTTTTACTTACACATTGTTTACTTATTTTTACATTTTCCCCCTTGCTTTTTTCGTTTATATTAAAAATAATATTAAAACTTGATCTTATTTTAAAAAATACATATTAAAAGTTTAGTTATGTATATATATATATATATATACTAGTATTAAAAAATGCTCTGACGAGCACCAAAAATGTCTAATATGTTTTTAAGAGCATGAAAAAGGGTTTGACAAGTGCTTCTAATTGAGCATGAAAAAGGACAAGGGGTCCCTTCTTGGCTGCAGCTCACTGTCAATGCCAACTTTGAAAAAATCATATTTGCGCTTATTCCATATACAATAAATTCGCAGTACTTTAGTAAAACTTTCCGCCGTGCTTTACATCTTAACTCCACTGTCCTACTATTGTACTGCGCATGCGTCTGCAATGCAACTTTGTACAGTGCACTGTGTACCATTATTTCTCTACAAATTATACTACACTGTACATTCCTATTATGCTTTTGAACCTCAGCGCACACTCACACTGTGCTTTTGTACTTCCGTATTAAAGGTGTATGCGTCTAATGTTCGTTTATAATTTACACATGCACTGTTGTACTGCATAGTACATCTTACAGCCACAGCCACTTGGATATAATTTATACAATCAATGAATGCATTATACCGTTATGCGTGCACATGTAGAATTGTTCCTGTGCAGAGTGCTGCAACAGTCTGCACTGCACTACAGATCAGTTTTCTGTACAGTTCTACACTGCGGGCGTGCTTGGTGGCACTGCATGAGTGTGATATGCTGCAGGAACTAAGATTTTTGGTACTAAGTCGCCTTACGTGCATATTTAATCAGGCTGCGTCTTTGGTGGCTGTGTCTTTAGACTACACATTTTTATCGTAACTGTGGCTGATTTTTTTTTTATATGGAAAAAGCGCAAATATGATTTTTTCAAAGTTGGCATTGACAGTGAGCTGCAGCCAAGAAGGGACCCCTTGTCCTTTTTCATGCTCAATTAGAAGCACTTGTCAAACCCTTTTTCATGCTTAAAAACATATTAGACTTTTTTGGTGCTCGTCAGAGCATTTTTTAATACTAGTCATTTAAATTTTTTGATAATTATATATTGAATATAAATAAACCTGAGTTGCTTTTAAATATTCCCAATACTTTTTTCTTATTTCGCACAATAATGCACTATTTAACCAAGTAATGCACACTGTTTTAAGAGGTTCAGAGTTTTTTAATCAAATTCACGTTATTTTTATTCATAATTTAATTTACTTGGGCTCCCTTAAATATAATTAATATAATTACTTAAACTGATATTATTTTTTGTTGCATTAAAATATCTCAATTTGTTGATTCTCTCTAAACAAGTAAACCCTGTTGGTTTACAATGGAAGTCTACAGGTATTTGGCGATATATCGCTATGTTGGCGACAAACTTGGCGGTGTTTGGCAATAGAACAGGATCTAGCCTATGGCAACCCCCCCCCCCCCTATAGGTATGGAGATGCATTAAATGCTGTTCTATAAATAATGAGATGCGTTTCATTCGAGCGTTGCCATTAAACAATTAACAAATAATCGCGATTTCTGTGACACATATGATAGCGTAATATATATATAGATTATCGTGGAAATCGAAGGCTGAGCCCACATCGTATCGTTTAGTTAGACCGTTTATACTAACATCGTTCTCATGATTTGCTACAATTTCTTTTATTGAACAGTAATTCGCTTAAGCTTCTATTACTGCTATCACTAAGCACTTTTTCATTCTTAGAAGCCATAATGAGAGCTAATATTAGCGCAAACCTGAGTAAAAGTAAAACAAAAAGTTAATTTTTTTACAGTAATAAAGGTACACAAAGTTCTCTGATATGCACACCTTACTCCAAACTTGACTAATAACAACAGTTATGTGAGGGTTGCCAACTGAACTATTCGGCAACCTTGGTCGTGAACCGAGATATTGCACGCCCACCGAGTCAAATTTTGATCATCGAAGTTGGACATAAACCGAACTGGTCATAAACAGAGGTAGTTGTGAACCGAGGTTCCCCTTATATTTTGACCTATAAGTTTGCAAATATGGCATTATTTATATATTCGATGGCGATGATCATTAAGCATCTTGGCGATTTTGGCGATGAAACTCACCGATTTCAAAGTAACGTTCCGAAGTGTACTTGAATCGCCACAGACGTCATATGAACATCACCTTGACGCGATTTTTTTCCGACGCCAATGTCTTATACGCACAGTGGTACTTACTATCGCCAAAGTTTTATTATTTTGCTTGATATGGTAACCCGAATGTTGTTGTTTATTTATTAATAAATTGTTTATTTACTTTTATTTTCTTTTTTAAATTTATATAAATTGTTTTGTTCTATTGTTATCAATTAAACTTTTTAAAATTTAAATTAAACTTTTTTAAATTGTTAATTCCTTTTTAAAAATATATATGTAACTGGTATTCGAAAACGAGGTTTTCGCCAAATTGGCGTCAGAAAAAATATCGCGCGAACGTGGTGCGTATATGACATCTGTACCATACTTGTTACAATTTGATTATCCTGTCGACGAAAAAATTATCGCCAAACTATAAGATTAAATGACAATAATGGATCATAGCAAATGTTACATTCACTTGACATTAAACACGATACACGTGTTTGTTACGTCATCAAGTGATTTTTAATTCAGGTTTCGGCACAGATATCATATACGTTCCATATTGGGGCGATTTTTTTGACGCAATGTCATATACGCACTAGGTACTTAACTGGCGCCAAAGTATCGTTATTTTACTTAATATGGTAACCCGGATATAGATGATATATGAACGATGTTTTCGCCAAATTGGCGTCGGAAAAAATCGTGCCAATATGGAGCGTATATGACATCTGTGCCCAAGTTTTTATTAGTATTTTTATTAATGTTTTACTAATTTGCTTATTCTTCCGTTATTTAAAATAAAAATTATGTCAGTTTGTATCATTTGACGAATAGTTTGGCGAAACTGGTTGACGGGATAATCAAGTAGTACCGTATCGTTTGCTGTACATTTTCGACAATATCTCAAGCAAAAGTACCTAAAGTTAAACGAAACCCTAATTATTTAAGGCATAGATGTCATATACATAACGGGTTTGGCGCGGGGTTTTTTTCTGACGCCAATTTAACGAAAACCTCGTTTTCGAATAGCAGTTACAGATATATTTTTAAATTACTTTCTATTTTTTTAAAAAGAAATAACTATAAATAATGAAAAGTTTAATTAATAACTATAAAACCAAACAACTTATATACTTTTAATAAATAAAATAAAAGTAAATAAAAAAATAATTGATAAATAAACAACAATAGCTCAGTTACCGTATCAGGCAAAATAATGCATTATCGCGCCAGTTATGTACTCTGGTGCGTATATGACATCTCTTCCTTATTTAAAATAGATGGAATGGTATTTTTTAAGGTATGCTTAGTATGTGAAGTATTTATATTACTGCATACCTATCGCTTGTGTAAGTCAGGATGTTACGATAATTAAAAAAAACTTACATTTAGCTTCTGAACAGAAGCTTGGGATTTACCCTGTTTTTTTTTTTTTCCTATCAATTCGTTTGTGCTCCATTGTGTCTATTACTCCAGTTCAAAATATTAATCAAGAAAGTTTATATATATATTTATGAAAATTATGCATTATCTGCTTAGGTTGACGTCGGTTTCAAAAATACAAAAATCTGCCAGTTGAATTTCAATTTTTATTGACTTATGAAAACAAAAGTACACGTGTTATCCTTTTTTTTTAAATTATTGTACTGCTTTTTAGGGAGTGGCAACACGAAATAAGTTATTGAATTAGAAAATGAAAAGGAGAGATTTCTATAATTTTATGGAGACATTATAAAAGACAAATTCGATTTTCTCAGCGACCGTCAAACATACAAAGATGAAAAAAAAACCTATTCTAAGTTTCAACAAGAGGATCAAAATAAAACAAAAACGAAGCTAATCCACCCACTGGAATGTTAGCTACACTTTGTTGAATTTTGTGTCTTCATTTTTTCGTTTAAGGTTAAATAAAAAACTACTGAAAGCTACATTAATTTTTTAAATGCTACCAGTTTATCCGTCTCGTGGAGTTTTATCTTTCAAAAGAAAACTCATTGTCGTACGTCAACTGGTTCGCCAGAAATTTAAGAAAGTCGTTTGCATTTTCTATTTCTTAATCATATTATAGCTTATTAAATTACGGAGAGCTCGATTATGAAAAATTAATTATTTTAAATGGGAATCTCGCCAAATTAGGCAGCTATCGCCAAGTTGGCTACACATATGGCAACTCATTTTTGTCGCCAAATTTGGCGGTATTTCTTTAAACTTGGCGATAATTCGCCAAGTTGGTCGAACTTTGGCGCTATTCTGGTAACCCGTCAGTAGTATTTTTCAACAATTGCTCATTACAGTGAGGCGGTCCACCCGGAATTGTGAGGGACACACAGAGACTTGGATTTTATATAAATAGATACATAGGTAAAAAAGCATAAAAGTTCATCATATTTATTTTTATAGCTGCTCATATCATTTGTCCACAAATCTCACTTTTTGAAGTCCGAATTGCGCCATGCTTAAAAAAAAAAAAACCCGACAAGGCCCCTATACTGGAAAAGTATAGAAAATTATGTAATCAGATGAACCCGTTTATGAGAGATCTCAAATGACAGCATTGCTATTTGGCTAACCATTGTCGATTTGGGGAGAAATATTCGTTAAATGGGTTTAATCAAACAATTCCTGACTGATATTTGACATCAAACTTGATTGTTCCCTAATATAGGCGTCAGAGTGGTCTCTGTTTTGACTAACACAATTTCCTTACAAAATTTTTCGTTTTAGATTTCACTTACAAATTTCGTAGAAACCAGGTACGCGAGAATGTTTTTACGGTCTTTTAAGTTAGCCGGGCACAAATCTCGCGAATATCTTGTTTTTTTTTTTTTTTTTGTTCAGGGCAGTAACATATTTTATTTTTCACAAGTGTAAATTAGAAACAATACATTGATGATAAAGTAGAATATTTTTGTTTATAGCATTATTTGTTATTTTTATCCTTTTGAATTTTTTATGAAATGGGTGAAAAGCAACTATTTTAACTGTATGTAATATGTATATTTAACATGTGTGTATTTTAAATTAAAAGAGTGAAAGTTTATATTTTAAATGTGGCAATAGGAACAATACTTTGTTGTTTATCAAATGTGGCCGGCTAACATAAAAGTACCGTTTTCCCTTGAGATTTTTGAAGCAACCTATCACAGAAATAATTTTAAAAAATGATTGGTGACCAAAAAAAGACCGCTTCCATGACTGTTAATACTATCAGAAATAGTGCTAATATTGAATATTATAATAATATTTCGCAGATCAAACTAAAATGCCGTGACAGTGATAAACATATATACATCTAACTGTAACCATTGATAAAAAAAAAAAAATCAGGAAAATTGGAAAGTAGGTTTAGTTTGTAAAGTATGCATTAATTAAGGAAATAAATTACATAATCGAGTCTACAGACAATAGAAATATTTGGTACAAATAAATTACATAATCCAGTCTAGAAACAAATGACATATGTTATCGGTCGTAGTTTGATGATAATTAACTTAATAAAATAAGTTAAATTGATTCTTTGTTTTTAAAGCGGACCTATTCCATAATCGAGTTTTAAAGAGAATTGGAGTAATTTGGGACTTTTTTTGAAGCCATTTTGCAACATTTACATTACACCAACACTGTACCAAAATGTTTGCTATTGTGTCATTTATTTTAAACCTGAACATGCAAAGATTTTTTGGTACTTTTTCAATATCGGTACCTTGGCGAAATAGGAAAAATAGCTTTGGCGAAAAAGGAAATTTGGCAATATATTTTCTGACAACCTATTCACTGTTTCATTTCATATACACAAGCATTTTTTTAAAAATTTTTTACATTTTATTTAACGTAATAACGCCAATTATCTAATTTTATATCGGAACCCATTTAATATGTATGAAAAAACATTAATAATATACATACATTTAAAATAACTATATTAAAGCAAAATAGTCCATCAAGTTTGTTTTCATAATTGATTATACCATTTGGCAACAAATCTCACTTTCTGATGCCCTTTGAGCCAAACATTGTAACTTGCTATTTATTGAACGTGAATCACTTTTGGCTTCAATTATTATTTAGTCGTAACCATGCATTTTTTCATTTACTATTTTTCCAGTCGAAAATATTTTTTGTTATTAAGTAAAATTAAGTTATAATTTCATTTTCTGCTGATTCAAAAATGGAAATGTTTACAGCATTGCTAAGAGACATAATTTCATTGTGTAGTTTAAATTGCTATTTAAAATAAAATGTTTTATTGTATAATATTTATTTGTGTTTTTATTTTCAGTATATATTTGTATTCATTTAATAAGATAGTTGTCGAAACTCTGTAATTTTGAAATGATATATTTTTTAAATAATAACTTTCGCGCCAACAATTTTTTTTTTTTTTTTTTTTTTCAAATACTTTGTTTGGTGCCAACAATTGCGCTTGGCGACAATGGTGTTGAAATACCAGAAAAGTACTAAGCATTTAGATTGGACATTGCAGCATGGATGCTATAACATATAACATGGGACAATACGCAATAAAAAAACTGGTTTATAGCTTCAGGTTGGCACTGAGACATTAAAATACATTTTCTTTAAATAATATAAAAATATAGATAAGGAAAATTCTGTGATCGGAACTCTCACCATATTGGCTCTTTTTAACGAGAATGCTCTGATACAAAATGAAATATTGTATATTGTACTATCATTCTTTACCAAATCCTATTCTGAGGGATAATCTAAAAGAGTTAAACCGTGACAGCTGAAATTTTGTCTGCACATTAGAAAATATAATAGCACAATGGCGTTCATATCGATTCAGCACTGCGGAAGGACATTCAGTTAAAGGTCTTATTTCTATAAATCACAAGATCAAACACATCATTTCGTTTGATTCAAGGTTCGCTTGGAAAAATGGACCAGCGCAGCGGGCATAGCCTGCTAGTAAGATAATAAATAAAAGGCAATACTTATAAATTTACTCACGTACGAGTATGTTGTAGTAATTTATTTCTGATCTATGGATACGCACTTATTGCCGACAGTTGTTAATTTAAAATTTTTATTCCATAAGTCAGTATTAAACATAGAATTTTTTCTTGTTTTCTGCGTTATTGCTCAAAATTTCATTTTCTCATAGTAAATTCGAATTAATTTTGTATCTATAATATAACTTGCATTACACGAAATTTTATTCATAACAAAAAGAATTATTAAGCATTACAATGAATTAAGGAAACATTACATTTCAAGAACTTGATAAAGCCGATTTTACTTTACTGACGATTTATTTTTTAATAAAACTATCATTCTTTATTCTTTTAAGTAAATCAGAGTAAGTTAAAAATAAACGTGCCTTTTAGCTTTAGCTTCTTGTATCTTTACCTACATGAAATGCATTTTTTATGCCCTTAAAATAAATTTGAGGAGGGAAAAAACTAAATCTAGAAGATATAATTTCATATTTTTCGAATCCAACCAACTGCAGCACTTTTCTAAATGAAAATTAATACAAATGTATAAATTAATAGTACATTATATTTGGATATGTTAAAATAATCTTTTGACTCTAATTTGATTTTGTGTAAATGAGTCTTTAAAAGATGTTTATAGTAGATAACAAACAGAAAGCAATGGAAAACAGCTTGCATGCACAATACAGACCGCTACGGAGAATCCGCGTTTCATGCGAGGTGACGTCAAACCAATCCCGTCTCGTTTTCGGATCACGTGGTTTTGTTTTGCTTTTAACGGAGTTTAAAACTGCAATAACTAGTTATTTTAAATTATTTTTACAATTTCGAGTTGAGTTTCGAGGAATGTAAGATCGTCTTCACCAATTAAACATAAAAGAAAGCACAATTTAGAGTGAGTGCAACTTCCCCATTGAAATGTGCTAAAACGGTTGTGCTCGATACGAATGTGCCGTCTGTACGAATGTGCTCGACGGCACAGTCTCAAGGCTAAGGGAAACAGTAAACTTATACGGAACAATACTTAATCATACGGACTATGTTAAAAAAATAAACATATGGCACACCACACACACCCGGTGGAAACGATAGAGCCGACCATAGGACACAACTTTAAAGATATCACAATTTACACAGATGGGTCAAAATTGGAATCGGAAGCTACAGGTTCGGCATTCGTAGCATACGAAAATGAAAAGAAAATAAATATATGGTCAACACCACTAAGGAAGTTTAATAGCGTTTTCCAAGCAGAACTACTAGCAGCATAAGGCAAAGCAGCTCAAGGCAACAGAATGGGGGGAACACAACAGGAGAAGAATACAGTATTCGTTCGGACTGCATGTCAGCCATTCAAGCACTTACTAAACCTTTCAATGTTACACAACTAATAGATTCAATACACGAAACAATAAAAAATCAGATAAAAAGTTCAAAATAAGCTGGGTAAAGGCGCACGTAGGCATACAAGGCAACGAAGATGCCGACAAATTAGCAAAACAAGCAGCACAAAATCAGTCGAATAATATACCATAAAACTTAGAAAGACCAATATCTAACTTAAAAAGAACAATCAAAGAGCTTATAATAAAACAATGGCAGCTCGAGCGGGATTACGGGGACAAGGGCAGGACAACTTATGAATACTTCCTAACAGTTAACACAAGCAGACTAATGGGCTGCAAACTATTAAGTCAAATTTACACGGGTCATGGAGCATTCCCTGACTACCTACACAGATTTAAACGCAAAAACACACCAAACTGCGAATGTGGAGAAATTGGAATCCCTAAACACTATCTTACATCCTGCCCGCTAACAAAACAACACCATCTGGTCCAAATAACAACAAATAACGAGCAACTTTGGCACAGCCAACTAGCAAACAACAAACACGTACAGAACAAGGGTAAATCAGTGGCCAGATGGCTAATGGAGGATATTCCATCTGCGTTTTGATCACGTGATCAAGGTAAAAACGTCTAGCGTAAAGAAGGGAAGGCTCCTTAGACCTGTAATGTAAATCCCTGCTAGCCAATGAAACAGTTCATCAGGCAAAGTAGTAGCATCATCTTCCTTTCTTATCAGTTAGAAGTTCCTTGGGTAATTTACCGGTATCACGTGACTTTTTTCAGCCTCAAACTCATGTTTGGAATATCCTCCATTGAAAACATAGACATAATATCACAGTAGGAAAAAACAAAAATGCTCACGTTGAATTATCATTATGATACGTATTTCAGGGCAGCATTTGAAGAATCCTCTTCATGCGCACAACAAAAAGTTAAATAATGTCATGTCTTTTCATTGTTATTTATAATTTTTTTTATTTTATGTATTATTTTTTTTTTTTATCTTTTTAACAATTTGGAAAAATTGTTATTGGGAATTAAAACGGCCTATAGAGGCGCTGCTCGCAGCCTTCGGTACAGGAAAATTGTCCCTTTAATTTCCCTTTAACTAATGCTAAAGTGCTATTGAAATAAATTTTTATTGTAAATGTATTTGAAAGTTTTAGATATTCAAATTCCGATGATTTTTACTTTGCCTTATAAGACAGAACACAAATATCACATGAAATCTGAAATTCTGCAAAAAAATAATCATTCTGAACAATTTAAAAATACATGTAATGCAATGCGCTTGCACGGCAGTATCCTGAAGCTAGAAGTTATATCTTTTCTCCACCAGATGGCGTATTCAAGCGCTTGAATCGCCAATTGTCCGCGTCAGGGTAGGAAATCAAAAGTATATCTGAAGCTTCTTATTGGTTTAATCCGCATTTTATTCGTTTTCTGATTGGTCTATACAGTAATCTGTATTTCCCTTTACTTTCAACAGAGATGGATACTCCTGTTGCCACTATGATAAAAAAGTAATAAAAACTACAAAGAAAATTAATAACTCAGAAACAAATTGAGATACAGTTTTCAAAACAACTTGCATTTAAAAGTAAATTTTTTTCTCTATACGACGGTGTAAAAAGTAACATTGTGGGATGTTTAGAAGTTTAAGAATGAAATTTCATTTAAAATGGGTCGTCAGATTTCTTGGAAATCTGACGATGGAAAAGCCTTTTTCCGAACAGCCAATGAAATGCTTGGATAATACGTAAGTTTCAGGAAATCTTGCAATTTTTACGTGTAATAACACTATTAATGTTTAATTCATGGCGTACGTAATGTATGATCAACTCCGTGCGATTTTTTATGTCTTAAATTTTAGTCTTTGAAAAAATCATTTTCCAAATGGTCGTTGTAATTTGTTAAATTGCTTTTTTTTGACAACGCCTCTCTTTATATATGCGCTTTCTGCACTAGCTACCGGACCCGCTCCAATGTCAAAGACCAGGGAGCCAGTTTTTACCCGATGGGGTACGGTAGAAAGGCGTAGTCTCATGTCCCTTGCAACGTTAAGTTTGCCTAACAATTCGGCCCAAAAAAATTATCAGATGGTGCAATTTGTCTATCTGCGGAGCCCCATTCTTTGTTTTCTCTACCCCCCCCCCCCTCTCATACAAAAAAATTATCATTTTCATTTGACAAGTATGCATCAACAATTAGGCTTCAAAAATTCCAAGCTATCCCAATTAAATCGGGCAGCGGTGGCCAATCTGGTAGAGCATTACACTCGAAGCCGTTGGTCGCAGGACCCAGACTATCTGTCGGCTAAAATTCCGTCATGTACGCTAATGGCGCCTGGTGCATGTAAAATCTGTCGTAGGTGCAAAGTCCTCCAAGTTACCTGTGAATTATACCTCTGGAGGTGCCTTGCCAGGTGAAGGTCTCGTCATCTGATCAAGGTTCTAAATTACGAGATCAACTTCAGTAGCAATGTGCAGGTGCCAAGCAACAGGATATAACGTTAAGTAATCGGCAAAACAAAGAATACACAAACGAGCAGTAGGCACTGCAGATAGGATGACGATCGAGGCAATAATGTCAGGTTTATTGCCGCTTCGCGGCGATTAGGCGGTCACCCGTCCTGGTGTCAGATACTAAACCCGTTAAGCTGGGGCAACCCGGCAGGTAGGGTCCTGGTCATCGGTTAGAAAGAAAGAAAAGAACTGTAATTACGAATGTACACAGGATCGTCCATTTGAAATTGACGTAGACGTTTACTTTTGTCTACCTCAGCCAGCTTCTCTTTCTTGGATTTCATCTCCTTATTAAGATCAGGGTGTAATCTATCCAAGAGCGATGTTCATTAAATTTTCTGCGGCGATTTACCGGTAGTTGCACACGGCAAGGTATGCTGTGTAAATAGAAATCTAGTTAGACGAGTTTGCCAGTTACCTTGAATTATACGTTTCAAAGCTTGTTTTGCCGTAGCCAACATTCTCTCAGCCTGGCCATTAGAGGAAGGGTGATAGGGAGCTACGAAAATAGGTCGAATCTGGTTCAGTGCTAAAAATTTTTGAAATTCAGATGATCTAAATGTTTTACCATTATCCGATGCGATTGAATCTGGCAGTCCATGAGTGGCAAATATAGATCTGAGGTTGTCAATGGCAGCCGAAGACGACATGGAGGAAACTGGTATAACCCCTAGCCACTTGGAGTGAGAATCTACTAAAATGACAAATGTTTTCCCTTGGAAAGGACCAGCGAAATCTATGTGAAGGCGAGAGCATGACTTTTCTGTCCATTCCCAAGGATGTATTGGAGTTTTGTCAGGTGCTTTTTGATTCTCTTGGCACAAACTGCAGGTTTTTACTGCATTCTCAATTTCACTATCCATATTAGGCCACCACACATAGCTGCGTGCAAGACCAATCATTCTAACTATGCCAACTATGCCAGGGTGTCCATTATGAAGGAGGACGAAAACTTCATTTTGGAGTGCAGTAGGTATAACAACTCTACTACCCTATAAGACACAGTCTTGATGGACACTTAATTCATTGCGACGACTAAAGTATGGTTTGAAATTACTGTCAGTCATTTTGGCAGACCAACCATTCATGATCATCAGAGCTACTCTAGAAAGTACTGTATCTTTTTTAGTTGCCGCTGAAATTAATTTAGAATTGAGTTGAGTGACAGGGGAAAATTCTAATAGTAGCACATCAGCTTGAGCCGGAATTTCACAATCAGGGGTGTTCAAAGGTAAGCGGCTAAGCGCATCTGCATTCACTATGTCTTTACCCTTCCTATATTCTAGATCATAACTATAAGCTGCCAGTATTATTAAACCCCATCTAAGAACTCGCGGAGAAATCATTTGGGCCAAAGGCTTATTTGGATTAAATAAGCCTAAAAGAGGTTTATGGTCAGTAATAATTTTGAATTTGCGACCCTGCAAATATTGATTGAATTTCTTTAGCGCTGAAATTATTGAAAGAGCCTCGCGATCTGTTTGGCTATAGTTTCTTTCAGCTGTTGTTAGAGTTCGGGAATGATAAGCTATGGAAATTTCCTTACCGTTGGGTAAAATGTGACTTAACACATTTCCAACCCCGTAAGATGACGCGTCAGAAGTGAGAATCAAGGGAAGGCTTTCATCAAAATTTTCTAAAACGGAATCTTCCGCCAATAAATTCTTAGCTGCGGCGTAAGCTTTCTGGTGTGTAGGCGTCCAACGCCAAACTGTATCTTTTCCTAGCAATCTATGCAAAGGTTCTAAAACAGAAGATCTATTCTTTAGAAAATTACAATAAAAATTTAATAACCCTAAGAAAGCTTGAAGTTCAGTCTTATCTTTCGGACTAGGAGCTTCGTGGATGGCCTTAACTTTATTTAAACTTGGTTTAATACCATCTTTAGCAACTTGAAATCCCAGTAACTCTATTGTGGGAACTGCAAATACGCATTTTTCGCGTTTAAGTTGAATGCCTGATAATTTTAAACGTTCCAAAACCTGTTTTAATTTCAAATTATGATCATTCATAGTTTTACCCTGAACAAAAATATCATCTAAGTAAGGTAATACTCCGTTTATTCCCGCCAGAACTTCCTCAAATTTTTTCTGAAAAATTGAAACAGCAACTGAGATACCAAATGGCAGTCTAGTTAACCTAAAAAGACCCTTAATTGTACTTAAAGTTAAAATTTTAGAAGTAGGCTCATCCACAGGAAGTTGTAAATAAGCTTCGGACAGGTCCAATTTGGAAAAAATAGTACCACCTGTCATAGTCGCTAAAACCTCCTTAACTGTAGGCAGCGGGTAGCTGAATTGTTTCACAGCCTGGTTCACAGTACTGCGATAATCCCCACATAAACGAATGCAACCATCTTTTTTAACAACTGGAACGACAGGGGTAGCCCAGTCGGAATAAGAAATTGGCTGAAGAATTCCCATATTTACCATATTTTGAATTTCATAAATTATTTTATTTCTTAAAGCGAAAGGTACATTACGTGCTTTAAGATATTTAGGAGCACAATTTTCATCAACCTTAATTGAAATGGGGGGTCCCTAAAGTTTCACTGAAAATATCACTGGATTCTAATAAAATTGAATTTAAAGTCGGAACATACATTTTATGAACGTTAGAATCCCCCACATTAATATTTATTTTCAAAGCATCAAACCAACTACGACCAATTAGGGATTTACCCTTACCCTCAAGAACTAATAAAGGCAAGGTAACATTTGTGAATTATATTGCACATTTACGTCAAAATAGCCATTTACATTTAATATTTCAGAATTCCAAGTTCTCAGATCTTGATCTGAAACTGGCAGTAAAGAAGGAGGATTTACTGGCCATAACCTAGCATAAGTGCTAGAACTAATTATGGAATGTAAAGACCCGGAGTCTATCTCCATTTTATGCCTGATACCATTTAATTTTACACTTATATCATTAGGCGGAGAGTCATTAAGGGAACTTAAAGCATTAATACTATATACACAATCATAACAATCGTCAATAACTGACTTACCTGAATCTATTTCGTGAACTTTAGAATTATTTATAACTAGTGTGAAAACCCGTCCTAGGACGGTGGGTAAAAATTGTGTTTTTCACTTAAAATTTGAAAAACTGATAAAAAAAATAATCGACAATATGGAAGCGTTTAGATGAGCAAAGTTCGGCTAATTTATATTCTAATAAACACACAATTAGCTTTTACAATATTTCTGGGTAAACCAGGTTTTCCGGCTAATATACTACAACAAAATTAAGATTTCGTAATAAAATAAAAATTTAATAAATATGCAATAAAAGTGCGTAATTAAAACAGTCTGCTGCAACTATTGAAATAATACTATTTTTTTAATAACACTTTGAAATTGTATTTTTATCGTTTACCCCCATCTTCCTTCCCCCTTCCAATACTTTTTAAATATGTATATTGATTAATAAATAAGTATCGCGGGTTGAATCCCATCCGTCTAATCCCCTAAGCTTCTGTCCTCCTGATGCAAAGCTATAAATCAAAAATTATTAATTTTACTTTTCGTATAAATATTAATTTTTTACTTTTAAAATATTGGATGTTTTTTTTGTTGTTGTTGTTTTTGTTTTTTAGTTTAAATTTACATACACCTGTATATAGAAAAGGAAAGTATAAGCAATGTGTAATTTAAAAATAAGTTACAAAATGCCAGGATATTATTTCGAGGAGGGAGGGGGCGACTAATCCCTTAAGCTTCTGTCATCCTGAGCCAAAGCCATAAATCAAAAATTATTAATTTTACTTTTCGTATAAATATTAATTTTTTACTTTTAAAATATGGAATATCTTTGATTTTTTTTAAAGTTTAAATTTACATACACCTGTATATAGAAAAGGAAAATATAAGCAATGTGTAATTTAAAAATAAGTTACAAAATGCCAGGATATTATTTCGGGGATGGGGGGTGGGGGGCGACTAATCCCCTAAGCTTCTGTATGTATATTGATTAATAAATAAGTATCGCGGGTTGAATCCCATCCGTCTAATCCCCTAAGCTTCCGTCCTCCTGATGCAAAGCCATAAATAAAAAATTATTAATTTTACTTTTCGTATAAATATTAATTTTTTACTTTTAAAATATTGGATGTTTTGTTTTGTTGTTGTTTTTGTTTTTTAGTTTAAATTTACATACACCTGTATATAGAAAAGGAAAGTATAAGCAATGTGTAATTTAAAAATAAGTTACAAAATGCCAGGATATTATTTCGAGGAGGGAGGGGGCGACTAATCCCTTAAGCTTCTGTCATCCTGAGCCAAAGCCATAAATCAAAAATTATTAATTTTACTTTTCGTATAAATATTAATTTTTTACTTTTAAAATATGGAATATCTTTGATTTTTTTTAAAGTTCAAATTTACATACACCTGTATATAGAAAAGGAAAATATAAGTAATGTGTAATTTAAAAATAAGTTACAAAATAATAAGTCTAAAATATTTAAATTGATTAGTTTTTTAAAAGAAAGTCAGTTTTATCAATTTTTACAGGGAAAAAAAAGGATTTTTTTAAAAATACCATATTATTGTTTTCCGTGATTAAAATTCCTTACATGTCGCAAAGCAAATTTAATATGATTGCAACTTAATACTTGAAATAATCTCAGTTAGGAAGAAGTATCTACCACTGCTCAATTATCAAGATTTGTAACCTTGAGAAGTAATCGCGGGATTCTTGTCAACCAATGGGAGATTGGAACCGTTCACCCTTGAGTCTCTTCCTGGGAGACTGGTAAGATTGATGAATTCGCCCCGCCCTGCGTTACACTGCCTTTTATTATATAGAGATTGCCTTTTTGAAATTTTTTGAATTACACATCTTGACTATGTGACCTACCTTTTTGCAGTAGTTACATGTAGCTTTTATAAATCTACATTTCCCGAAAGGGTGATTCATCCCACACCTATGACAAGGTTTTTTGTTTTGTGTAATTGGCTCTTCCTTTGAACCCCTGTTGTGCGCTTTAGCTTTAATCAGATTCACCGGCTTGTAAGAATCATTATTATTTCCTCGAATTTCAGATGCTTGTCGTAACGCCGCTTCTCCTGCCAGAGCGATATCCATGGCTGTTGCGAGGGTTAATGCCGGATCGGCCAATAACTTACGCTGAATTTCTTCATTTCGGATTCCGCAGACCAGCCTGTCGCGGAGCATGGAATCTAACTGAGTACCGAAATTACAATTTTCGGACAGTTTTCGGAGTTCTGCAACAAAGTCAGCGATACTTTCATTTTGTCGTTGGTCCCTTTTGTTAAACTTTAATCGACACAATATTTCAGATGGTTTCGGCGAAAAATGTCCATCCAACGTCAGTAACAGATCCGGAAAAGTCACAGCATCCGGGGCATTTGGGGTACAAAAAGAACGTATTAAAGAATATAGTGCTGGCCCGGCCACACTGAGAAAATAGCACGCTGTTTAACGGCATCATCAATTCCATTTGCAGTAAAATAGAAACCCAAGCGTTCCTTGTATTCAGTCTAATTAGTTTTTCCTATATGAAATTCGTCGAGTACCGAGAGACATTATTATGCTCTTGCCAAAGAAACAACGAATCGAAACTAAAATAATTGAGTTCAGAAAAACTAAAGAATAAAGCATTACTTCAATAAAAATGAATCCATTTGTTCTCGCTCGTCGCCAGTGTTAAGTACAGTAAACTCCCGACTATCCAGCTCGCGACTATCCGGCCCTCCGTACTATTCGGCCAAGTAAAAAAAAATGAGGAATGCAAAAAATTCTCGGAAAAGCTCTTCTAATTCTTTACAACGCACTTTCGTATCCGTTCATTGATGAACTCACAAATGGAGACATCAATGCTGAATTTTTACCACGCAATGTGACGGCTATTTGTCAGCCGATGGACCAGGGCGCCCTTGAAATAATAAAGAAATGTCGACGCAGGGCCGAAACTAGCCTTTTTTGCGCCCGGGGCAAACATGAATTTTGGCGGCCCCCCCCCCTTTCTTCCTCAAAGTATATTTACAAAGAGAATTTTACTAATTTTCTAATGGCCGACTTATTTTAAAATCTAAAATATGTAATACTGAACTACGTAAATTGAGTGTGACGTTTGTTGCAATTATAGTTCGTTCACATAAAAGAATTCGCATGTATTACAGGCTATTTACAGTGTTTGGTTATACAGTAGCGTTCCGATTATCAGAGTCCCGCTTAACCGAGTTTCCGCTTTAACCGAGTTATTTTCTTCTGATGGACTGATGGCTTTCATTATTATGAAACAGCCATTATAAATGAAGCATTAGGTGAAGATGAAAGAACAGTCGTAAAAAGTTTGAACTCTCTGGTCAAAATGGGAAAAAAAGTGGCCATAATTTTTTTTGGCAAAAAAAAAATTATGGCCATTTTTTTTTTCCATTCTGACTAGAAAATCAGAGTTCAAACTTTTTACAGCTGCTCTTTCATCTTCACCTAACACTTCATTTATAATGGCTGCTTCATAATAATGAAAGCCATCAGTCCATCAGAAGAAAATGATCGATTCCAAAGGTATAATCTTTCATTTGGCGCCCCTTGGCTCTGGCGCCCGGGGCACATGCCCCCTCTGCCCCCCCCCTAGTTTCGGCCCTGTGTCGACGGCATCTTCTCCGTTCGTCGATATCAGCGATTGGTAATAATGAAGACTACATAACTACTTTGAAAAAGATTGACATTCTAGACGGCATAAAGTGAGGTGGGTGGCAGAAGCATGGGAAGAAATTCCAAACATAGAAATTGCAAGGTCTTGGAACATTTTTTGAACCATAAAGGTGGACATAAAACCCATGTGGGAAACTGAAGTGGAAGATAAGAACGATAAGCTGATTTCGTTGCTGAAAATTATACCGGGCTCTGATGATGTCAATGCAGAGGACATTATTGAATGGATGGCAAACAACGAAGTTAATGAATTAGCTGGGAACAATATTGTAGGCATGGTGACCCATGGAGAAGTAACAGAAAAAAAGGACGAAGGCAGGAAAAATCTCATCCCACATTCTGAAGGGTTTAAGACGATTGAGGCATCGCTGCAGTACATTAGTCAGCAGGAGGAAGAATCGACGCCAGCTCATAGCATCTGCTTGCGTAAATGGAGGAACATTGCTTCGCGGAAGAAGGTTAACAGAAAGAAGCAGCCATCTATCAAAGACTTTTTCAAAAACAAACAAAAAAAAAACGGTAAGTTTTGACTTTTTTATCTTATCCATAACTTTTCATATTTTTGCAACCATTTATAAATAAACAGTGAAAGAAGATTTACTCAATTTTTTACAAATTAGGCTTACGTTTTACGTTAAAGTTTTGAAACTGTATTTAGTGTATACATAAAATTTATCTTAAAATGTGTGTCATATGTCTTTAATATCAAAGCGGGGAGGGCAGGAAGTGACTAAATATTTATAGAACTCCGGCTTATCCGGTTTTTTTGTTATCCGGCCTAACCTTTCGCCACATCAGGCCGGATAGTCGGGAGTCTACTGTACTTTCATAATAGAATGACGCTAGAAACAAGTAATGAATCGGTTGCAATATTATTTTAATTTAATTACGTTGCACAGACAAAGACATCGACATTCAAGATAAGATACAGGAGCAGAACTAAATCTTTTTACAGACGAACTCTCAAACCCAGGAGCTTTTTATATTAGACCATGGAGGCAACACAGAACAGTAGAAGTCAATAAGTCCATAGAGTCAATACACGACACTAAAAATGGTTCGATCAGCTAGTTTTTTTTTCTAACAACTTCCTAACTCCTCCAGCTACTACATGAACGACTAAAAATTTCGCAGACTTCAACTACCACCAATTTTGAATATTAATTGCCTACTTTGGGCCCTTAGTGCAGCTTCCTTAAAAAAGTTCCGAATCGCTTGCAATTTTCTTTAAACGTTCTAACGTCCTCCGACTGTTTTAAAAACGACTAAAAAGTTTCTTTATACACATCTACATTCCAGTTAAGACTCTGGTCTGGATCCTTGGGCCCGGTACAGACACCGCTGAAGGTTTTGCGCCCTAAATTGTTAATAAATTGCTTCCTTTTAATTCGATCTTCATTTTTGGTATCCCTTTTCCATTTAGTTATTCTCCCGTTTCAACATTCCAGTTAAGGCTCTGGGTCCCATAGGGCCCGGTACGGACTCCTTGAACTTTTAGTGCATCTTGCATTTTTTGCGCCCTAAATTGTTAATAAATGGCTTCCTTTAACCCGATCTTCATTTTTGGAATCCTTTTTTCATTTAGTTGTTCGCCCGTTTCAACATTGCAAGACCCTTGGTCCCTTAGGGCCCGATACTGGGCTTCTTGAACTTTTTGTGCACCTTGCATTTTTCACCCCCTAATTTTCTCAGCTTCTCAGTGCATAATTTTAAAGTTGAGTCTTGGAGTCTTCTTCCCGGACCAACATCGTCGGGCCATTAGGACCCTTTCTTAAGCATTTATCCACTTTTTTGCGCATTTCTTTAAAATATTATTCTAATGATTAATCCATATGCTTAATTTTGACTAACTGAATATCTAAAACGCTAACTACTGGGACATTTTAACATGTTTTCATGTCAGGGCCCTGCTCTCAACTATTCGTTGGCCTCTTTTGCCCCTCTCCCTTAAAAATGATCCGGTTCACTAGCTTTTTTTCCTAACAACATCTTAAGTCCTACAACTACTACACGAACGACAAAAAAATTCCTCAGACTTCAGCTGTCAACCATTTTTTAATGTTAATCGCCTTCTAGAGGCCCTTGGTGTAGCTTCTATATAAAAGATCCTAATCGCTTGCAATTTTTCTTAACATAGTTCTAGCGTCTTTCGATTACTTTAAAAGCTACTAAAAATATCTTTATACCCAAGTACATTTCAGTTAAGGCCCTGGCCCCTTGGAGCCCGGTACAGAGTCCCTTGAAGTTTTTGTATCATAAATTGTTAAAACAATTGCCCTTTTTTAATACTGTCTTCAGTTTTGGAACTCTTTTCAATTTAGTTATTCTCCCGTTTGTACATTCCAGTTAAAACGCCGGGCCACCCTAGGGTCCCGGTCCGGCACCTCTTGAACATTTTGTGCGCCATGCATTTTTTAACTCCTAATTTTCTCGTCTTCTCAATGCATAGTTTTAAAGTGGAGTCTTGGACTCTTCTCCCCGACCAACAACTTCATATTTTTATTGGGACCCTAGTGCTTTTTTTTAAGGATCTCCCGCGACATTTTAGGGCATTTCTTTAATCTAATGATTTATTCATGCCCTATACTTAATTTTAACTAGTTGAAGATCTGAAGTGCTAAGAACTAAGACCTTTTAACATGTTTTCATGTTAGGGCCCTGTTCTTAACTATCAGTTGAGCCCTTTTGGGACCTTTATTATAGCTCCCTTAAAAATGGTCCAATTTACTAGATTTTTATTCTAACAACTTCTTAAGTCTTCCAGCTACTACATAAACGACAAAAAAAAAATTCTCAAACTTTAGCTACAACCAATTTTAAATATCAATCTCCTTCTTGGGCCTTTGTTGCAGCTTTTTTAAAAATGATCCGATTCTATTACAATTTTCTTTAACATTGTTCTAGCATCCTCCAGCTACTTTAAAATTATTTAAAATTTTTTGATACCTAACTACATTCCAGTTAAGACCCTGCCCTCTGGGCTTGTTCCTTCTTTGTACCTCATTTACCACCTTTTTCAAATATTAAGCGCCTTTTTCGGCAACCAATTACGTTTACTCATTACAGCCGTAAATTAAAAATCGCGTTCCTATAAAGGTAAATTTAGATAAGAGATTTGATCCGTTTATTAAATAATATCGTGTTAATGTTAAAAGTAATCTGTGAAATTTACAGAGGTGGGGGCACCTTCTACCGTTTGCAAGCGCATTCTTTCCTTGGGTTCTAACAGCCCAATTTCAAAGGAATTGGGTTTCTTTAACTTTAATTTCAATTCAGCTACTTCCTGTATTATAAAAGTTTATCTTAGACTTCAATTACCAACATTTTCGAATATTAACGATGCATTCTTTTTTCGGGTTCTGGGCTTGATTACTACGAGGTTTGGATCACTCAACTTAATTTTCGAATGTCTCTGTCATATGCGGAGCACTTCCGGCACGTGCTGCTTTAGGTAGCGGGGAACCAGTTAACAGGTTCATTCGGAAAGAGGATTGTTGAGAACATACTAGACGCTGCGGCAGACAATAAGACCCCCGAAACTAAGTTCATTTAAAAGATTTTCAAAAGATATAAAACCATATAAATTTGAGTTTTATTTAAAGTTATTATAACGGGCCCCGGACAACGCCGGCGGGTTAGCTAGTATACTAATAAAAGAGAGTGTTTTTCTTTCTGCCTCTGTCTGTGTGCGATGGCTAGAAAATCTACCGCGCGCAAGGTCTGAAAATTTGCATGAGGATAGTCCAAGACGCATTCTCAGATTTTTATTTTTTATAATTAGCTGAGATATCAATTAAAAACTCATCGAAAACGCAGTCTTTTTTTCTGCAAATGGACTTTACCCAGGAATGGCAAAAGCCACGCCTCTGTAGGTATATAGCCTCCGAAAATGACTGTTTATGGACTTTACCCATGTGACGTCAGATGCGGGTAAACAGAATAAAAACACCAATATCCGTGAAGAACATTTCAACACTGCTCTCCATTCGCCCAATAAGCAGTCTTTTTAGGAGGGATTTTCCCCGCAGAGGGGTTTATGTTGCCATTCGTGGGTAAAGTCTATAAGTGGACGAAGGGGAAGATGCGTTAAAAAATTTTGCACGCTTATTGGTGTTTTCCTTTTATATACCTACTTTGACGTCACATGGGTAAAGTCCATTGGCAATCACGCCCGCGCTGCCTCAGTTCAGAACTTTCCGAAGTCGACTAGCAGCGAAAAAGAAAGATGCGAGAGCGGCTCATTTTCTTTGCCGTTTTTCTTAACGCACTACGGTAGAATGGTATAAAATAGGGGAAAATTGGCAAGATATTCTTAAATTTCATATTTTACGTTTGAAAGGCTTCAATCTCTTTGAAAAAACACGAAAGTTAACCTTTCAAAAAAATTAATTACAAGGTCTCGAACTCATGTCTACTCCATTTTATGAACATCACATTCGCCAAACTAACCAAAATACAAAAAAAAAAAAAAACTATTACACCAAATTAAACACTTTACTTTCTGAATAAAAACATGGCCTTTGGTTTAAAAAAAAATATTTATATTAACACGTTGAAAAAATTACTGTCGGTACGCCGCGAAGTGGTCCCAAATCTAAAAAAGTTGGCCAAAAATCAGAAAATCGAAGTTTCGTATTTCGAAATGAAATAAATTCCACATCATTCAAAAATACTTTAATATTTTGGTTTTATAAGCATGCATGTATTCACATTGCTTATGTGAAGTTGGGAGTTTTAAACGTTTCCTGCTGGTGCGCGAATTTCAGGCAAATTCGCTGCATTCAAACCCTAATTAAGACCTTTTCACATAGTTTGTCGTGTTTTCTTTTCGCTTCTCTGAAACAACATTAAATTATAGCTTTAATTTGATTTTTCGATTGCAAAATATCTCAAAAATTAAAAAAGTGGAATTTTTTAAAAAACACTCAGTTTTAGGGCAACTTTGTTTATAAAAAGTGTTCTATTAAAAAAGTCCTTCTGAGTTCCTCGAACTCTCACAGTATAAAATGTAGAATGTACTTTCTAAAACCATATCCCAAGAGATCTATTGCGATTTTTTGCGATTATGTGAGAATCAGTAGTTTGAAGTTGCACATTCGATATTGCCAGTATTAGTCCAAAATCAGTAATCGGGTTTAAGATCTAATTTTCGCACTAACACAAAATTGACAGTTTTTATATAATGCAACATTCTAATTAAGATAACACTGTCAATTTATTTTTTTTTTAATTTGGGGGGTGGGGGCGCTTGAGAGTTGGGGATGAATTTTTACTTACACATTGTTTACTTATTTTTACATTTCCCCCCTTGCTTTTTTCGTTTATATTAAAAATAATATTAAAACTTGATCTTATTTTAAAAAATACATATTAAAAGTTTAGTTATATATATATGTTGCATTATGGCAACATTGGATAATTTTTCTAGTTAGGATGAAGTAACTAGCTGTCACGATATCAGTAGTGGATCACGTCCAGCAGTAATAGAGTAGTATAAGTTGTCAGAACAGGTAAATTCAATCCTGTTGTACTAGTATAACGAAGATTGGAATCCTGTCGTGTTAAAGACTACGACATTGATGTTATATGATGATTATCAATTGACGAGTTAAGGCCATGGAATACATTTTTCGGTGAAAGTTTCACCAGAAATAATTAAGACAAAACGTAAAGACAGCTCATCTTTTTATTAAAACATCATTCGGCGGCGTAGTTTCCACCAAGAATATTAGCCATCACTTCATAGTAAGTGATTTAGGGATGAACAAAGTTGTAGATAATCGAATACGTGGGCGGTGACCAGGGGGTGGTATGAAAAATGGAAATACTACTAGAATCTGCTGAAACACAGCGAGCATCGGCTTTTTGTGCGTCAAGTGTAGGAATACAAATATGACGTAGGTCGCGCTCTCAACCAATTAATAATTAAGAATACCATGCCATGGAAATAGTGCTGACCGAGCGAGTAGATGAATTTGAAGGTAAAAAGGATAACCCCGGAATACGCGCGGGAAAATAAAATGAAAGCTAAAAGAACATTCTAAAAGAAAAAAAGAGCGGAAATGGAACATTTAATTTATGAATACTAAAAGCGTAATATTTAAGTAATTTAGACAAGTGAGACATTAAATTAAAAGGAATTTAACAGAATTAACGATAGAGGTTATTTAAGAATAAGGATTTAGTGAATATAAAGTAGTAATTTAGAATAAGATAAGGAAATTGCGGAATTAGATCTATTAATGTAACACACACACACACACACACACACACACATATATATATATATATATACTAAATTCTACCAATATGCAGGTATGAGAAATTTAATCAACTGGAAAACATCGTCCAATGTTTTAAATTTCCTGATTATTTGAAAAGTTTTTTTATCTACTTACAAACAAATTTGATTAAACCTTTTTTATTTCCACGTATCGTCATCTAAATATACGTATTGCAATTTTTTTTTATTTGGAAGTTTATTATTTGAGTTTAATTTAATTATATTAATTTATTTGCACATTTAAATTTAAATGAATACTTTAATGTAGCCTTATTTGTATGGATTTCACACATATTTACATTTATTCTCATTAATCAAAGGTCAAAGGTCTCTTATAACATTAATTGAAGAAAATGTACAGTCCACGCTCTGGACTTTTATTATCTAGAGAAATGTGTTGACCTGAAATTCGATATGTGTGTAGAAGTATGATGACAGATTGAGTAGTGAATGGGCTTTTCTCACTGGACACCCCCGCTATCATTATCTATGGTTTTCGCTCATCTCACACCCCATCTTCCTGTGGAAGGGGAGGCCTCCCTACACATTCTCTGAAGAAAACATTAAGAATTTTTGACGGAATCTTAGATTTTCCTGAGGATTTGTTAGGAGTTCCCGGTCCAAGTACATCAGATCCTTCTATATATATAAAAAAGTAACGATTTGGAAATGGACCAATGAAAATCTGCGTAGATACCTCGAAACGCATCGGATTGGTCAGAGCTGTCTGACGCTATAAGGGGGATTACCAAGAAGGGGACCGTCTCTGTCGCCAAACGTCACCAAGTTTGTCGCCAACTTGGCGATATTTCGTCAAAAGTGATGCCAACTAAGCGCTATTTCCAGTATTTCGTCAAATTTCCATTGCCTCCCCATTGAAATCCAAAAGGGTTTACTTGTTTGTAGAAAATCAACTAATTGAGATATTTTAATGCAACAAAAATAATATTATTTTACGAACAGAGATTAATTGAGCTATTTACATTATTTTTAAGAACAAACACTAACTATTTATAATATTCGCAACACTATATATATAATTTTATATTTAATAATTCTTACAATTATGAAACTCTCTAAGCTCTTGTGATTATATGCTTGGAGATAGAGAAATAAAATTGTCAGGAGTTGGGGAGGAGTGCATTTTTACCAAGTGGAATCTAAAAATTGAATGCATAGAAAATAATGGATCGCGAAACAATTTTGTCTGGGGTAGGCTCGAAAATAGAGATTGCTTCCTGATACCGAATGGAATCGCGAAGCGATTATGCGGGGCGTTGGTGAGCGTAGCGAGCAGGGTGGCTCTGCCCCCCTAGTTTAATAATAATAATAAAAAAACGTGGACGCCCTAAAATATCTTATGTTGAGGGTAGCGATCGTACCAAAAGAAGAATAGTAAATAGGAGTCCGATATATGTACAACTTCAGAAGCAGTTAGGGTTTTATCTAGTCGCTTGAGAAATAAAGGAAATAGACCATATAGCATCTATATGAGAATCGTAGCAAATAGTACACCCACATCTTCAAGGAAAAGTCTTGAAAAAATAATAAATGTAGAGAGATCATTTACGCCATATTAGCATGAAGAACCCCCATCTATTCTCGTTGGAACAAAATTAACCAAGCGATCTTATAATATGTTAAGAAAATCGTCAAAAGAGCGAAATGCGAATATTTATCCTAGTTATAAGAAATTAGTTGCGGCTAAGAAACATTGTTATCCGGAAAACATTCGATGTTCAGAAATGGATTGTGAAATTCCATTGCAAAATTTACTCGATCACACCATTAACAGAATATTGCAAACATTAAAAGCCAAAATTTGATGGATCATCCGTATGGATCATAAGTATTGCACCAAATTATATTTAATTTAGTTATTACACGTCTACAGCTATTAGTGCAAGCAATTATATACGTTACGGCCAAAACCCGCAATCTGCTAGTTCGCGAACTGGCCGACCAATTCACGCATTAGCCAACAACTTTTTAAACTAATTTGCCAATTCGGGAATTGGCTGGCCATTTCCCGAAGTGGCCAGATGCGATCGGCCAGTTCCCGAAGTGGATAGTCAGTCGGCTTGTTTGAGACCGTTGTTCGAGACTTATACTTTTTAACCCTTTCAAACATAGTTGAAAAGTGTTTATGAATTCAGTTTGTCTGGCCATTTGCCTGCCCGTGCTCTAACTCGAGTAAAGACTCGGATTGACTCGTAATTGTTATATTATTGAAGTTTATGCATTAGTTTCGGGATTGAAAGTGAAGTGTGTACTATTTAGGGTTAATTTACTGAGACACTCAAAAGTATTTCGTTACAGAATCCTCAAATGGAAAAGGTTTTCCGGTGCACTTTAATGTATGTTGTTATATTATCTCAATTATAATAAAATTGGTATGCATCGTTAAGATGGATGACAAAGTGTTATCTATAGTGTATGGAATAAGTAACAGTTATACTTTGTTTACAGAGACACTCAAAAGTATTTTGTTACATTGCAGTCAATGGTGAAACATCGTTTTTAGTGCACTTAAATGATTTTACATTATTTGAAACATAATGAAATTTATATACCTCATTCATGAGGGAAGCAATGTATTTTTTTTTTTGTAGAGTATTGATTAAGTAGCCATTATAGTTCGTTTTTATAAAGACGCACAACAACATTCCGATAAAGAATTATGGTATATGTGAAAAAATCGTTTGCAGGGAATTATAATGATGTTGCACTACTTCGAACATAATGCAAGTGTTATACATTACTGAGATGTTCTACCACTATTTTCTATAGATTATTGTCTTGATGGAATTTGTTTTTTATTTACAGAGTCACTCAAATAATTTGGTTGTTGGATTGGCTATGAGCCATTCTTGATTGATGTACGTTTTCAGCTGTGATACGCTTTTAAAAATTGATTTATTTTTAGTACATTACGAGGTTTGGAGATCACATGCAGGGCTGCGGACACCCATTCCTGAAATGAAATTTTATTACTTTTTTTTAATGTTTATTTGAATGTCTCATTTCACTAAATGGACACGAGAGAATTTTCTTAACGTTTCGATAGAGTTAGAAGATATTTCATAATATATTCAGTGATTCATTTTCGTTTGGGTTTTAAAGTTAAGATTGTTCATTTGTCAATGAGCCGGACTTAATATTAAAAAAAATCCGCTTCAATTTTATTTTTATTTCAAAACATTTTTAAAGAATCTTCTGCAAAATGGTGTTAATCAGGTTCAAGTGAAAAGGAAATAATGGGGAATATTATAATTTTATTGATGCCATATCCTTATACTATAACAAATAAAAAAAAATATTTCTATTTGCAAAAATGATGTTTAAGACCACTAAAGTGGAAAGGACATAAAAAGATAACTGACGTAATATATCAAAAGAAGACATCAATCTAAAAATATGAGATTGCAGCATTTTCATCGATAAAATGGAAATATTTCACATCAAATGAGTCTAAGTAAGGTAACTTTCTGGTCTTTCACTCTACTGGTACTGAAATTAGGACAGAAAAGCCAACTTGATAATGTTGAGCGAATATTATCTCGTATGCAAAGTTCTAGCAAGTACATATGGCATGCGTTAATGAACTATGAGCGCGAAATACCTCGTTTTAAGAAAGGTATCAATTATAGTGATTGCAGTATTAATCATTTCCTGAAAATGGCGTTCTGTTCCTATCACATGTGCATGTCAGTGCCACCTACCGGGCAGCCTTGCTTGAATCCCTATTTCGTATATTGGCTGGCCACGGCCAATATACCACCTGCCACGGTAACATATACATTACTAAGATTTGTTGATTTTAAATCTAAAGAAGAAAATAAGAGATAAAGAGAGAAAATAAGAAAGAAAATAAGAATATATATATGTGAAAATTTCATTCAACCCTTGGGATGAAATGTTGCGGTTACTTGAAATGCTGATATTTGCTTAAATTACTATTCGAAAATAGTGGTATAAACACTTATAAAATTTTTGATATTGAATAAGTAATAGTTATCTCATCACGCCATCAAAAAACCGAACGCAAAACAGTACAAAACGCCCTGTTATACGGCCTAATTTTGCTTGTGCCCCTTCCCCATACCCCCCCGCCCCAACAAAAATGTGACGCGCCATTCTTTTTTATAATATTTTAGTATTTGTTATAAATTATCTTAAAGTTTCAAACAGATCGCTTTGTTGGAATTCCTACTTTAAATGAAATCTCGGTCTGTTAGTTCCACATTCCACCACCAGGGAGCGCACTCCATTCTTAACAAAAGTGTATCTGAACGAAACTCCTTTACACAACCTATCGGTAGATATATGGGTTGGGGGGGGGTGGCGGTCTTAACCGAAAATTTAATATATTTGCTGAAATTACTATTCGAAAATAGTGGTATCAATACTTCGGAAATTTTTATCTGGCATAAGTCACATTTATGCTGTATTTTTAAAAATAGGACACCGTTCAGAAGAATACTGTAATGAAACATCACGTGACTGCCTTTTAAAAGTAGTATATAATAGAAATAAACCAATTAGTGAAATTAGCGCCCCCCACCCCTCTACCAGAAATTTTACGCGTCAATCTTTGTTAAAACTTTTCTTATGTGTTATGAGCTATCTTCAAGTTTCAAACAGATCGCCTTGTTAGATTTCCTAATTTAAATGAAATCGCGGTTAAAAAAGCACGTGCCTTCATTTTAATATACGCATTTGATAGAAATAAAATCAATTAATTAAACTAGAAAACAGGAATTCTGCTTTTTCAGAATTTAGTGTCACCTCCGATGAAAAAAAAAATATGTATATATAAATAGTACAAAACATATTTCAATTTTAAGACTTAATACACACACTTTTATTTTATGTAAAATGACGTCATATTCGCATCCGTTTAAGAGTTCCCCATTTACGATCCACTCTTAAACATCTACAGTAAAGCATGCATAGGATGTCAATATCGCAAAATAATACACAAATGCAGCAAAAAGATGCCGTCATTAAAGAAATTCGACAACAAAAACGGCTATCTAATGATTCATAGTCCTTCATTTGTTTGTAACATTAATATAGATAACTTAAAATTAAATATAGTTTATAATAGCTCCATGTTTTAACAGAAATGATTCGTTTATGTTTTTTTCAAAATAGCACGTATTTTAATTACATTTTCTATCGGTTGTTATGAGAAAATGGCAACAAAAAGATATAATTGCTATTTTTCAACTATTTTCCCTTTACTTTCAACATAAATGGAGTACTTGAGTTGCCAAAATTAAACAAATGGTGCTAAAAACTACAAAAAAATTAATATTTCAAAAATCAATGGAGATACAGTTTTCAAACAAACTGCATTTAAAAGTACTGACTTTTTCCAATACGACGGTATAAAAATTGAAATTGTGCGATGCTTAGAAATTTTAAAAAATGCTATAGAGTATTTAATTGTACAATGATACAACTGCTTTGTTTATTGCTGGCTTCTGTAAGGTAACATTATTTTTTGGACACAAAATAAGCTGGGAGAAAGAAATAGCATACTGTATCGGAGGTTAATAATAATTAATATCTCAGCTTGTAATTAAGATAGGAATTTGAAATGGGCATGTATGAAATCAGCGAAACATTTCACTTCGGGATGCATAAAAATTTAATCTAAAAATTAAATATTTAAAAAGTTTAAAATATCAAACTATGAAAAATCACGTGATCAGGTGCCATTTGTCTGCAGAGAAAAATTTATCCTAGCCGCCGGAAATCAAATCTATCAACCCCTGCTTTTGTAACGGAAGAAAATTAATTTTTTATCAATCGATTTTTAGAGGATTTTTTTCAGTTATACACATCGCAGAGAAACGATCTGTATACCTACTAAAAGTAGATTTTTTTCTGCGTCTGTCTGTATAAATTAAAAATTTCTAATGCCAATACTTTCTGAGATGTAAAACGATTTAAAAATGTCCAGTACACATTTTAGCTTAAAGTACGCTCTTGTAAACCTGCAATTTCGCATTTGGAAGCACAGCTATGTGGCAATCCGGAGGAGAAGTGAAAATATTTCGAGAGTCTGTTCGTACCTGCGTTCATTTTATGCCCCTTCTTCGTTAATGAGACGCAAAATTGGGAGTTTTTAATTAATAACGTCCGTTAATTACGACTTTTTCAAAATTTTATGATTTGTCGTTTGATCTCAGGTGTCCAGCTATAAGTATGCGAAATTTCAAGTCTCCAACATATATAGTTTCTGAGAACGGGCTCTGTGACGGACAGACAGACAGACAGACACGGAGTGAGACGAATAAGGTTTCGTCAGATGAACGAAACCCTAAAAATAGGAAATTTGAATGCAAGTGTAATTCGTAAGTTTTAGCGATTGCTGTAACCAAGACACTGATGCATTTCGCACATGTGAAAAATTCAAAGGAGTTCCCTCCCACACGTCTAAAAAAGTGAGTTATTTGCTTTAAAGCTTGTTAAAGCTTATTTGCTGCATATCATTCTAAAAAATATAGTTCGAAGTCAAAAAATTAAAATAATTAATTTCATTTGTATTTGGAATTGCATTTAGTTTTATTTGTGTAAGTATAATTGAAAAAGAACAATGGTTCATGTTTTAATAAATTTGCAAGTTATTAACAAAAATTTAAAACTGTAAAATATTAAATTTTGAGTGAATATTGTATTTTTGTAAAATTATTTTCATTATTCAAAATATTAGAATACTAAAATAGGTGGTTCAAAAATTAGAATACATTTGAATTTGCCTAATTGGTTCAGAAGGTTGCATAAAATTAGTTCCTACGGGCCTTCTTGTTAAGTTATAAAAGAGTCATTCCACACAGAATGAGCAAAAATTTTAAAAAAGTCGTGGCTGCATAGTAACCGATTTTAATAAAATTTTATACACAGATTCAATTCATATTCAAATAGAGCATTGCAAAATATTTCGACAAAATATAAAAAATTTGGAAGTTCTGGACATTTAAAAAACTTGTGATATAGAATGTCATGTGTACAATCGTTCAAAGTTGCAAGTTTGAAGTTCCGTATCTTGGAAACTATTTAACACAAATTAAATCTTTTTATAATATTATAATCTCTGGAAAATTATCTTCATATTTATTTAATAATAATAATTTGGTAACGTCATGATTATTCTTAAATTCTTAAATTTAAAATTCTTAAATTCGTTGTAAAAATTGGAAATTTGTCAATTTTGAGAAAATTAAAAACGTTATAAAAATTAAAGGAATTCAAAAATATCTGTGAAATTGATGCCTAATGTAGTGTTAAATATTAAGATCGAATTGCTAAAGTTTTTAAGTTCGCATGTATTTTCTTCACCTTTAAAAAAATTTAGAAACTTTAAAAAAAAGACAAAATCGTAATTTTTCCTCTTATTGATAGGCAAAAAAAATAATGAAGGAAAGGTCAGACACTACAGTTATTGCACAGATATAAAGATAAATAAGTCCATGATATGCTAAAAAAAATTCAAGATTGCCTTTTGATTCCTAACGACAAAAAATTGGGTTAAAATAGTAATATTTGTTACACTCCAAAAGCTTTCTCTTTGAATCCGCGCGCTTTTTTTTACAATATTGCACGATTTCAAAGGGAAAAAAATGTAGTGCTGCCATATATGGATATAGAGGATAAATATATAATTTTTTGTTCAACGTCATTTTTTTTTTTTTTTTTTTTTTTTTTTTTTTTTTTTTTTACCGTAGTTTAAAATAAATATATTAATAGCCAAAAATAAGCTGAAAGCAAGAATAAAAGTTTCGATGTTTAAAATATATACTTTTATTTATAATATCAAATAATTTAAAAGTTTAATAAAGCTTTCCTTCACTTAAAAAGAAGTGATAGAAATATTGCATTTTACCCTCAACATTTTTTACCATTTATTTTTTTCTCATTAAGGAATAAAAAGGCAAGAATGAAACTTTCGATATTTAAAATATATACTTTTAGGTATGAGGTCCAGCAATTTTAAACTTCTCAGTGCTGTCCTTCATGTGTAAAGGAGAAATAGAAATATTGCATTTTTACCTCAAAAATTTTCAAAAATAATTTTTTTCTCATTACGGAATAAAAAGACAATTGCTAACTTATGCCAATCTGTTAATTATTATTCATCCCTAATTATAAATAATTTTTAATATATTCTTTCAAATCCTAAGGCTAATAATCAGAATTGAAATTTTAAGCATGTAGACAATACCTCGATTTTGCATTTACTTTTAATGTATATTTTAATACTTAAATAAAGAATCCTGAAATCTATTATTTTACATTTACTCATAAATAGATAGGATCTACATATAGACTGATTTTCATTAAAATCTGTGACATGTCTGCCACAGCTGATTTGCTCATTTTGCAAGGAATGACTCAAAAAGATTTTGCATCATCATTGTTTACATTTTGTGTGACATATGAGTCGTTCGTCCGACATAACGGAGTTTACAAAGCATCGTATTATTAATTTTCATAAAGAGGGTCGTAATCAGTACTATATCGCCAGTTACTTAAAATGTTCTCAACCAAGTGTTAGCAGAGCAATAAAGCAGTATTTTAACGACGGACATTTTGAAAACAAGCATTTGAATAGCGACCGAAAGCCAAAAATACTCAGAGAGATAATAGAAAGCTAAATAGTATTGCTAAAAAGACCGTTTTAGAAGTGTATGATTTTTGCATCGAAAGTGGAAAGAACACGGTGTTGATGTGAGTAAATTTACAACACAAAGACTTTTCCATAAACTTGGACTTCAATCTAGTGTACCAAAGATAAAGCCCGACAATTAAACAGAAAAGGGAGATAGTGAAGTGATGCAAAAAAGGCTTATATGGGGTCTGGATGATTGGGAAAAGATATTGTTTAGTGATGAGAATATGTTTTGCATAACATATTGTGATCAAGGTATTCGTGTATGTCGAATGAAGCAGGAAGCATATGACAAGGACTGCATGAAACGATCAGTGAAATTTGCAGACAGTGTAATGGTATGGGCTTGCATGACTGCAGATGGTCCTCGAAGGCTATGTATCGTTAATGAAAGGATTAATTCTGAGCTATATCAAGAAATCCTTGAGCATTTCATGATACCATCGTCGGAAGATCTTTTGGTGACTATTTTATTTTCCAACATGATTTAGCACCTTCACACAGGCCAGTGTCCACCAAGAACTGGCTTAGCCAATACCAAATTAACGTACATACCTGGCCGGCTAATTCACCGGATTTAAATCCAATAGAAAATTTGTGGTGAATAATGAAGAAAAGACTGTAAGATATTGCACCAAGCACCAAAAAACGAAGGTGAGCTTTTTTATAGCATAAAGTCGACATGGTCATGTCTGGGCAGAAAACATTGTGAACCACTTGTAGCTAGCCTGACAGAGTGAATTCGTGCTGTTATAAAATGTAAATGTAATGCTACAAAATATTAAAGAATAACTTTTATAATATTCGAATACTTTGAGTTGACAAATCCTTCCAGTAGCAGAATAAAAAAATAAGTGAATTCTTGAAGACCGTGATACTTTCCAATAGAGCTATTCTCCACTCCAAGGTTTTCCCAAACAGCTGGCTTTTTATAGCCTCGAACTGAAAGGAAGAATAAGGTCCATTACAAAAGTTATATTTTTGTACTTGTATACAAATATTATTATTACAACTTTAACAAATTACAAATTTATTGCAATGTTATTTTATGCAAATAACATTGCAATACAGTGTTATTTTTTACAAATGCAAAATAATATTAAACAAGTAATATAAAAATTTTGTTTTTAAAGTCAATTCCTACTTAGGCCATCAAAGAAAAATTTAATACAATCCCTTAAGCTAATATTAGTTTTTGTTGCATTAAAATATGTTAATTTGTTGATTTTCTATAAGCAAGTAGGTTTACAATGGAACTCTATGGGAATTTGGCGAAATATTAGAGATATCGCCAAGTTGGCGTCGCTTTTGGCGACTTATTTTGGCCGCCAAATTTGGCGATATATCGCTAAGTTGGCGACAAACTTGGCGGTATTTGGTGACAGATCAGGGTTCCCCTATGGTAACCCCTTATTGAAAATACTTTCATTGATCTTCAATAACCAATGGCCGCCATTTTGTTTCCCATGCAAAACTAAAATTAATTAATTAAAATTTAATTAATTAATTAATGTTTGAAAAAACTGTATTAACATCAATTGTCATCCAGTACAAGTTAAAAAAAAATATTTCAACTTGATAGGATGAATAATGAGTATTTTATTAACGATTGAAAATTTGAACAAGATAAATATATAAATACATATAGGGAGAGTGTGAGCTAATAGTAGTAATTGAAAAATATATCTATATAATCCAAAACAGAATTTCTAGTACACAAAATTTCTAAATTCCAAACTCTGTGGTTTACTCTGAATTTTATATTTAAATATCCAATAAAAAAATTTAATGGCAACATTTTAAAATTGAATGTGTATTCCAGAAAGAAAATGCTTTGAAATAATGTTTACTTGAGATTTCGCTAGTTTTTTAGTTGCACACTAGCTATTATGGATACAAAATATTATTTGTCAGGAGAAAATGAGGTTTGCAATGAAGCTACTCTCAAGCAATCCTTACTTAGGCGTTCATTTCGAAATAAAGAAATGTCATCCGCTTCATCAATTTCTCCATCGATTTCAATTTCAATTGGAGAGAATTCTGTTGTTTCGCAATTTTCTGCTTTTAGTCAACTGAACGAAATAGATCGCCTGGTGTCTGATCAAGGCCTAATTACGCCAAACATCCAACCAAATGTATCTCGACGAAAAATAAGAGATAAATCTTATTATAAAGGAGTATTACGATTAAAATCTAAAGAAATATTTGATGAAATAAGAAAAATGCAAAAAGAAATTACTTTACTAAGTGTTGAGCAACAAATGTACATACCTTATAAGAAAAAAGCCGAATCAAAAGCTATAGATTTACAAAATCTACAGAAAACTTTAGGTGAATACAATCTCCTGGATGACATGTTACATAGAGACATACAGTTGGATGAAGCTAAAAAAGAATTACAGGAATTAATAACAGCCAATAAGAAGGAAAATGCCAAATTAGAAAAACAGTTCACTGTGGCAGGACAAAAAGAAAGGAAAATAAAAGAAATAGAAACCAATATTAGTCAAGAAAATGATGTATCTGAAATCCTCAGGACAACCATGAATTCAGAAATATGTGAAAAATTAAAAAAATTAAGACGAATGGATTATGGCCTCCAGATATTGAGAGATGAACAAGAAGGAGAATTAGACAAGTTGAAAAAAGAACGAGATAAATTAGAAAACCAATGCATCCAAAGAGAAGGATTAGAAATTATTAAGAAACTGTGGTCTTCTGAGAAGAAAAGAAATGAATTTCAGTTAGGAAATAATTTCCCTTCATCTCAGGAGGAATATGAATATTTACAGAATTACGAAATTGAATGTAACATTTTGTTTAAAGGATTAATCCAAGAACATCAAAATGTGGCAAGTAAAATCCAAAATACTGTAGAAGAGCTTAAAAAATTGAAAAACAAAATTTACAATCCACATTCTGACCGGTCTATTACTTTTTCGAAGCTGAAGAAACAGGAAAAAACTATCGATGAATTTTTCTCACATTGCAGTGACGAACAACGCGAATTATTGATGAAGCAGCAGGAACAAGAAAACGTCATAGTACAGTTATTAGAAAAAATTAGCAATAAGATTAATTCTTTCGATTCCGATTTGCAAGAAGGTGAAAATGATTCTTTGATAGCAGAAAAGAAAATGGAGTATGTAAGAGTCTTTAAAGAGTGGGAAGAATGCAATAACATGGAATCAAATTTTCTTAAACAACTACAAGATTATAAAATCCAGATTATGAATTTTGAAAGTAAAATTTCAGAAGTCTCAACTATTGAAAAAGCAAAAGAAAATTCAAAAGTCAAGAAAATGAAACTTTTAAAGGAACTAAATGAAGTAAAAGAGCAAAAGTGTGTTTGGAAACTTATTCTAAGTGATCTCAAAAATCGTAACGATTCTTTACAATATGCCTTAGATCATAACGAAACATACATAATGTTGTCAAAACTAGAAAAACAATGGCATTTGCTGGAGAAAGAAAATTTTGCCATGGAAAATTTTATTGCTTCCAAAGATTTTCGAAAAGAACTGTTATTGTTAAAAAACAACGTGAGACAGTTACGTTCAGAAATAAATAATATGCTCTAATTTCTAAAAAAAAAAAAAAAAAAAAAAAAAAAAAGTTTTATGTAACATTAAAGAGATCAAGAGTCCCTTATCATCATATTATAGTGACAAGGAAGTCTTGAAAGAGACATTAGCAATATTTCTAAATATTTATTAAAGAAATGATGTAATATTCAAAATTGGGTGCTATTATATTAGGCAGGCGCAGATGATAAGTAGCCAAATATTGTTCCCATCTCCATCACTCAGATTGTGTGCATTTCATTAAAAATATAAACCTTTTACTCATTTCATTTAAAATAATGGTACTTCTTAGTTATCCCGTCGACCAAATTATTGTCGCCAAATTGTAAGATTAAATGCCAAGAATGAATGCCATTAATTAATTAACTGCAAGATTAAATGCCAATAATGGCCAATGAAACCATTAATTCGACGTTTTATTTGTATTTTTATTAATGTTTTACTAATTTATTTGTTCTTTCGTTATTTAAAATAAAAATTATGTCGATGTGTATAATTTGGCGATTTATATGATGTGGCGAAATTGGTCGACGGGATAACTAAGAAGTACCAAAATACTTAACCTGCATTTAATATATATATATTTAAATTACGCACATTTAAAATGCATATAGTACAAACATTTAAAATACACGCCTTTTACTCATTTATTTAAAATACAAAAATTTTAAAAAGAATTAGAAATTATACAATAAACCAAAAAATTTTATTTCAACATCAAAACCTTGTTTCTAATTTACACAAGCGAAAAATAAAAACTGCTATTCGAGAGGGTAAAATATATATTGGCGAGATTTGAGCCTGCCTAACATAAAAGTGCCCAAAATTGTCTTAAAATTTTCATGAAATGCACACATTAGACCTTCTATTAAGTTTAAATTCAGAAAATATTTATATTTAAACATGGAGAATCCACGTATATTTCCTGTTTTAGAACGGATCTGTTAAATTTGCTTTACAAATGCTATAAAACGTGTGTTAAGATAAAGCAACACGTGTGTTAAGATTAAACACGAGATAAGTTGTAATTTTTAAGTCAAGATAAAGAGCCGTAATAAAATGTTAGCGATGATTGTGTTGTTCTTATTGCAAACTTAAAATTTTCCACCATGATCCAATCACAAACTATACAATATAAACTTTATAAGTTCTCCGTTTACTTAAAAGGTGACAGATCATAATACAGATGTTAAAAGTATAAAATACACTGCTCAAAACAATTAAAGGATATTGCAGTTTTAGGTGGATTTTGTATCTGGTAAACTGTTTAGCTGATTGATACATGGTCGACAGACATAGTAGGTTATATGAGAATAAATTACACATGTTTGGCAGAAAAAAATGCATTTTATTGCGCATTTGTGTACTAAAGGAAAAAAACACAATTTGTGCATATGAGAAAAAAAGAATAAGAAAAGGTGTTTTCTTCAAAGAAAATCATTTTCAGTAGGGGGTATGGTTTCCACGGGCGGCCAGCAACGTTGAACACCTTTGAGGCATGGACTCAATGAGGCTATTAATGACGAGTTGGGGTATTCTGCCCCACTCTTCCAGAAGAGCTCTTTCCAGTTCTTGGAGAGTTTGTGGGGGTTGTTGGCGGCCAGAAACTCGTCTTCCTAGAGCGTCCCAAACGTGCTCGATTGGATTCATGTCTGGAGAACATACTGGCCATTCCATTCGAACGATTCCTTCCTCGAAAAGGAAATCCTCCACCAGGTTTGCACGATGTGGCCTGCAGTTATCGTCCATTAAAATGAAGTTATCTCCGATTGCTGCAGCGTAAGGGACTACAATAGGTCTGAGGATCTCATCCCTATATCGGCGACCAGTCAGAGCTCCATCTCGAATGATGTAGAGGTCAGTGCGCCCGTCAATGGAGATGCCACCATACACCAACACTCCTCCACCGCCAAATCTGACACTTTCGTGCACGAACGCGGGATTATTCCTACTGCCACGGTCCCTCCAGATGAAAATACGCCTATTATTCGGATGCACAGAAAAACGGGACTCGTCAGAAAACAGAATATTGCTCCATTCATTTCTCCTCCAGTTGACATGCTCGGTTGCCCACTCCCTGCGGTCGCGACGATGCCTTGATGTTAATCTAACACATACCATCGGTCGGCGAGCATACAGACCTACAGCATGGAGCCGGTTTCGGACAGTCTGAGTTGAAATCGTGGTGCCTGTAGCCGAGCGAAGGTGTTGTTGGAGAAGAGTAGCGTTCATGGTTCGGTGTCTCCGAGCTGTTAACGCTAAATACCGATCTTCATTGGGCGTTGTTGCCCGTCTACGACCTTGCCCTGGTCTTCGGCCTGCACATCCACTCTCCAAAAAACGGTTCCAGATCCTGGAAATGACACTTTGTGACACTCTAATGGCTTGCGCTACTTCGGCTTGAGTTTGGCCCCCTTCTAACCTACCAACAATTCTCAAAGCTTCTGAATCTGTCAAATGACTTCGCTGAGACATCGTACTCATCGAAACAAAGCAATCACTGAATGCCGATCATCCTTGTCTCCATTCTCTTTTATCCAGTTGAAAGTCAAATTTCATTCGCTGCCGCTGAAGCGACGTTTTTGACGTCGAACTCAAAATTTGCATACTCCACAGTTTGAAAACCAGAAAAATTTGCATTTGTGATTCTCTTCTTCTATTTTCGGCAAAAAAAATTTCGTTTATATCTTTATTTTATATAAAACTTCAAATATCCTTTAATTGTTTTGAGCAGTGTATATTACCATAAGAAATTACTTGGAGCAGTACAATATAAATAAAAGGCAACGTTTAAAGCACCAAAACACTTTATTTCTTGTTGCAAACTAGTTTCAGTAGTCATAGCGTATAGTCCGAGAGCTGTTACACATTTTAGGGTAGGTATTTGAGGCACTATGAAAATTTGTGTAACACTTCTTTTGTAATGCCTGAATACAAAATCGAAGGTCCTGGCTGAAAGATCGCGGCACTTAGCCGATCCGTGAATTTTTAAATTTCCTAAATTTTCATTGAAAAAAAAATCCTTGAGGCATTTTGAAATTTTAATATCTTCAAATTTAGTATTTAATGAAATAAAAAATATAAAAGCCAGATTATTTAGTCGGACCAAAAACTGTGCCAGACGGTTTCAAGTGGCATTTTATAACTATCGGAAAAAGTGTATTTGAGGCACGGTGAGATTGAGACAGAATAATATTTATGCTTAGAAAAAAATATTTTGAAAATGACAAACACTTTTGATGGAACTTTCTACTTGCCAGACAATAGGGAATATTTAACGCGAGGGGCAATAAAGTTGATCTTGCGGTGCCGCGCTGAAGATCAATTTACTGACTTACGATACAAACAAAGCGTAAACTGCGTTGCAATGCCTCGCAAAAGCTATCTTAAGATGAATTTCAACTGGATGCGTGCGCAAACACAGCAAATCTAACTGGGATAGGCTCTCGCAAGGCCACGTGACTCATAGGAAGCGTGCAGTTGTTCGAAAATTTTGGAGTAGTTAAGAAATTCTTATTCGTAGTGGAACATGTGCAGCTTTAGAAGGGCTGTTTTGTTTGTATATATAATAACACATATATATATAATAAAATATATAATAAAATATTTTTCTTTTTATATAATACGCGTTACTTAGATATATTAATCATGAAAAGTAAAAAATTTGTTGGAAAAATCACTGTTTTTAGGGAAAAAACTACAAAAAAAAAAAAAAAAAAAAAAAAAAAAAGCCGAGAAAGTGTTGAAAATTCAGCAAAAACATATAATCTAAGGGTACACAATAACGTATTATCCCTCAGTTCATAAACTTAAGATGCAATATTTTTGGTTCTTTCTTTGCCAATAAAGCCCCATAGATTCCATTTCATCATTCTTCGTGCCGCGATTAAAGAAACTCGTCTTGCCATTTCAAGAATTGAAACGGAGCTTTATGACCTGCATCTTAAATTAGCGGTTAATCTTCCTAATTTCATATCTATAGAATTAAATTCATGGGACCATGCTGAAAACTTTTCCACGAAACACTGTTATAAACTGAAGTCTAAATTTGCGCGTCTTCTTCAATCACAGTATTCCATGCAACCCGATGATCTTCCTATCGGCAATCAAAACGCTGTCATCAACCATTCAAGTACAGACATATCGGAAGCACAATACTCAGTTCTAAAACTCAACTCTAATTTTGCAATGTCGAAAAAGACATTTTTTCCTCAGTTAATTGTTCCATTTGAAAAAGCCTTTAAAAACAGTCGCTTAACTGAAGTACAAAAAGAAAATCTGCGTCATCTCATAATTTCTAACTTTAACTTCAATTCTTATTAAACCTAACTTCAAGTCTCTCGAAAAAGTTGCCTTTAATGATCTTAGATCAAATGACAATATTGTAATAACGAAAGCAGACAAAGGCGGTCAAATTGAAATCCTTGATAAAAAGCATTACGTTGGCAGCGTGAAAAATTTAATTAATGATAATCCATACAGACTTCTATCTCGTGATCCATCTTCACAAGAACTATCAAGAGTCAAATCTATTATTAAATCTTGCCCCCTACTTTCTAAGTCAACTAAATCCTATATTTCTCCTTCAGTTGCCAATTGTGCAAGAATTTATGCGCTTACTAAAGTACATAAGCCTAATATACCTTTTCGCCCCATAGTTTTAAACATTGGCATCACTTCTTACCGCTTAGCTAAATGTCTGACTACAATTTTTGCTCCTTTACTTTCCACCAATATACATACTGTAAAAAATTCCATCAGTTTTGCTCAATTAATTCGAAATTTGCGTCCTCCACTAATTTCAATATGGTCTGCTTTGATGTTAAATCCTTATTTACGAATGTTCCTCGAAATGGTGCCCTCGATTGCCTGGAAAAGAGACTTCGCCGCGAATTCCATTGCACACATTTTGAAATTCAAGGGTCTTGCTATGGGATCCCCTGTATCACCTATTTTTGCAGACATTTATATGCACTATTTTGAAAGCAACCTCTTTAATAAATTCTCCTTCCCTTTCTGGATTCTCTATGTTGATGATACATTTCATTTATCTTAATTGACATTTCTCTTCACAATATTGATTACGTCCTTAACATTATGAACTCTATCGAGATTAATATCCAATTCACCTATGAAACAGAAAATAAAGGTTAACTCCTTTTTCTAGAAACCCTTGTGAATCGCACCGAAAACGACTATTCTATATTCGTCTACCGCAAAAGTTTCGCTGTTTCTCTACTGCCACATGCTCACTCATGTAATCCCGCTTGTTAGAAAATTCCCGCTTTTTTTATACCTTTGTAAATCGTGCGTCACATCTTCGCTCTGATTCCCAATCACTAAATTCAGAAATTAAATATCTCAAAGCCATTGCTATCGACAGAGGTTACAACCCTTCCATTATCGATACTACTTTATCTAGACACACGGCAGTGTGTCAGCCAAGTTCCTCTGACATACTCGTGTGTTATATTACACGAAGCATTTCGAGCTGTTTTCGTCTAATTTCGACACTCTACTACTGAAAATCTATGTGACTTACACGAAATACGTAGTAAGACCACCCTAATTACCTAGAATCCAAACTTTTTTAAATAACGCATAATTAGTTTCCGAGGAAAAGACATTTGAAAATGTCTGATAATCGATAATTTTAACACTGACTGACTGACTGACTCACTCACTCACTCATCAAAAAGATCTCATATATCTACTGCAGCTACAGACTTCAAATTTGGTGCGAAGTTCATTTACACTATAAAACTAAGGAATTAAAAAAAAATTGTGAAAATCGATTAATTACCCCGTTGGGGGTGTCCATTTTTATTTTAACATTTTACGTCTATTAGGCGAAATTTTAATTTGCCATAGGGCGGAACGCTGTTCTGTCGCCAAATACCGCCAAGTTTGTCGCCAACTTGGCGATATATCACCAAATTTGGCGACCAAAATTAGTCGCCAAAAGTGACGCCACCTTCGTGATATCTCTAATATTTCGCGAAATTCCCATAGACTTCCATTGTAAACCAATAGGGTTTACTTGCTTACAGAAAATTAACAAATTGAGATATTTTAATAATTTTCTAATATTAGCTTAAGGGATTATATTGTTGTTTCAGATATCTACTGTAGCTACATACTTCAGATTTGGTGCGAAGTTCGTTTACACTATAAAACTAAGGAATAAAAATAAAAAATGGAAAAATCGATTAATTACCCACTTAGGGGTGTCCATTTTTATTTTAACATTACGTCTATCAGGCGAAATTTTAATTTGCTATAGGGGGAACGCAGTTCTGCCGCCAAATACCGCCAAGTTTGTCGCCAACTTGACGATATATCGTCAAATTTGGTGACTAAAATTAGTCGCCAGACGGTACGTTAGCGATATCTCTAATATTTCGCGAAATTCCCATAGACTGCCATTGTAAACCAATAAGGTTTACTTGCTTATAGAAAATCAACAAACTGAGATATTTTAATAATTTCCTTATATTAGCATAAGGGACTATATACTGTTGTTTCAGAAACAATAAAAATTTCGAATCAATACATTTCGTTTCAAAACATGCATTCAATACAGCAGTATTAAATATAGATTTCAGCCACAAATTGATAGCCAAATACTTATTTATCTACTGCACCTACAAACTTCAAACTTGGTAAGAAGTTCGTTTACACTAATAAAACTAAGTAATGAAAAAAATTGTGAAAATCGATTAATTTCCCACCTGGTGGTGTCCATTTTTACTTTCACATTACGTTTATTAGGCGAAATTTTAATTTGCCAAAAAAAGCGCCAAATGTTGAATCCGAGCTAAACATGCAGCAACTGATTGTTGCCCTAACTGATTGTTCACAAAAATCATGTTTTCAGAAAGCGCATTTAAGTTTTTATTTCGTAAAATTTATTAGAAATATTAAACCTCTTCAAAAATATCTCGACTTATACGTTGTACCTTCCATATTTTATTATTGAAAGACATTATCTTTCTTTAGGTTACCTAAACTTACATTTCCTTTTTAAAAATAAAAACTTCTTGTTTTAGAACTGAAATAAAAAAACAGTCATAACTGCACTTCCAATAATCATACAAAGAAAACAAAAACAGTTTTGGATAGCTAAATGCACAGTCTTTCAAGTGAAACAATAAAACTAATATGTTACATTTGCCAAGAATTGGTTATTTAAACGTACTGGGATACTTTAAGCGGGCAGGGAACGTTGGAAATAAGCAAATTTGCTCGAATTAATGAAAAATAACTCTTAAAATCCTTTTATCCAGAATACTCCTTTAAAGAACAAGGCCTGACTCATTTGAAACTAGTCTGTTCTGAAGCCGATTAACATTGAGTAACTACTTTCTTCCTTTAATATTCACCTATATGAAATACCCAAAGCACTTAATGTCAAGTTTTTTTTCTCCGAACCTTATCAAATTTTCAATGAATAGTTGCGGTCTTATTTTTCAAAAACCCGTGTGTTCATTTCGAAAACAGGAAATTTTATAAAAATTAGAACTCTCAAATGCGATAGTACGGTACAAACTTGAGAAAAATCCTGTTTGCAAACGAAATATCCGTTAATTCTAGTAACAAATTTCGACTATAAGAAAAATTTTTAGTTCCTTTTATCCTCAATGTTTTAATTATTTTAAATCACTTGAGAAGAATAAAGTTTATTTTTATTTTCAAAATCACCAGAGAAAAAGAATATTTAGTTAATTAAATTTGAAAATCCAGGGAGGGGCAATGTCTTTCCTCTGCACTTCCTCCTTGCCGGCGCCCATGGATGAATGATACATAGTGTGGCATAAGCACATTACTTTATTTTTCAATTTCAGCACAAAAATCAGGCCCAGCTATAGGAAATTTATTTGGACTATTTAATAGGAAAATTTAATATAAGAATTTAATAGAAATTGTTGCTTCTGAAACAATAAAAATTTCGAATCAATACATTTCGTTTCAAAACATGCATTCAGTACAGCAGTATTAAAATATAGATTTCTGCCGCAAATCGAGAGCCAAATACTTTGTTGTAGGAAATTAAAATTAAAATTGAATGTTGCTTGCTGAATAAAATAGTCACATGTAAACACATTAAAAAGCATTAAGTAAAGTGTCTAAATATATTGTAACTTTACAAAAAGTAATGATATCTAACAAAAACATAACTGTGAAAAAAGGGAGCCAAGTTCTGTAAAGACAATGGCAAGAAAAGAAGTTATATCTAAGTGGGTGCCAAGTTCAAATAAAATTCACTCAAACTTACCTACTGAAGTATTATAGCATTTTTTAAATTGTTTAAAAATAAAAATTATTGATAGCATATTAATAATAAATCTAGAACTTGGCAAGTTTTTGATAAATGTTATGCCTATCAATTTCATGTCTTAATAAAATGATGATGTTAATATTAATCTAACAAAAACATAACTGTGAAAAAAGGGAGCCCAGTTCTGTAAAGATAATGGCAAGAAAAGAAGTGATATCTAAGTGGGTGCCAAGTTCAAATAAAATTCCCTCAAACTTACCTACTGAAGTATTATTTTTAAATTGTTTAAAAATAAAAATTATTGATAGCATATTAATAATAAATCTAGAACTTGGCAAGTTTTTACGTACGAGTCCTTTATTTTTATTAATGACATTATTATATCAAAACGTGTTATTTCATGTTTGGAAGTTTTAATTTGAGTGAGCTCCTTCCCCTTGAAGGGCGGTGGGATAAAATATATCCCACCTAATTTTAGCTGCAAAATGCCACATTGACACCAGAATTCAGGACTAAAAAGTTTAATTTTATTAAATACGTGAAAAGAAGCTTTTACCCATTTTGAAATAAATTTGTTTTTAAATTGTGGTGTGATTTAATCGTTTCAGCATTTTACGAATAAAAGTTCTTTGTCCCGGAAAGGGTTAAAGGGATGCAGTCCAGAGGCGGACTGGCTTAGTTTTGCCCACCCCGCTAGACTTATGCATTGGCCCACTAATCGACATGTTTGAATACAGACTATCAACACGACCCTTTGCTCTAACTCTATGAAGATGACTTAACTCTAATTCGTGACATATTAGCATCTTTGAAATCGTTTATTTTCAATTGGTAATAATTTCATTGTGAAAAAAAAATCTTTTCTTGGGGGTTGAGAGAAATATTAACACTAGAACGCCCGGATGGAGTCGATTCGATTCCGACCACATGATTAAATGTCAATTGGAACCAGAAATTCTTTCACAAAATAAGTTAAATTTTAAAATCGCAGATTTACATTAAATAAATCAGTCAAATAATTTTAAATAAAAATGCTGGTGCAGAATATTTTTATGAAACTTGTGTAAAATTTCCGGGCGTTCTAGTGTTATCTTGCTTAATTTTTATTTATGTTTTGAATAATTAAACTTTAAACAATTAAAATGTATGCACTCAATAAATAAAAACGTTTTAAATTTGTTATGAGAATTCTGTTCAGATATTTTTATTCTTTGTATTAAAAAAATTTGTTTGGTCCAATGACGGGCCAATTGCGCTGTCAGCATCGGCCAACTATATCATTAGAATTGATGATAGCTACTTGTGAAGGGGCTCCCAACGGGATCAGGGCACCGATGACCCTAACCTATGCGCTTTGACAACACCTAGGAACATCCATGCCTCACGAGTCATTCTGAATTTGGACCCAGGCCCCTTTACGTGGAAAGCTAACATGCTAACCACTATGCCGTCAAAAACCCTTAGACTTGTCTGCACACTACATTGTAAAATTTATACTGGAAAGTTAGTATTGAACGGAAAGAGTCAGTACTATTAAAATTGACACACATACATTGATTAATTTGATATTTGAAATACCATTATATTCATTTGCACATTTTATTTTGTTATTTGAAATTATCAACATATATACACTTTGTAAAATGATTAATGTTTGTTTAAAATATCAATATAGTACCTGAAAATTGAATAGTTTTGTTTTATACCCTCATTACTAACTAATTAGAATGTTGGATATCTGGACAATTCTTTTGAACTTCAGGCAACTCCATCTATTATCTTCTCATAATCAAAAGGTCATTGAACACTGAATAGGAAAAAAATCATCTAATTCCAGATAGCATTTTTAATTTGCAGAAAATTTTCAGCAGTCTTGCTTTGAAAACCTGCAAAGTTGCAGCAAGCTCAGCATGACAAGACTGAAAGTTCATAAAAAGACTGCAGCAAGATAACGCAAACGCCGAAGTCACCACACTTTGAACTTGCAGCTAACTTGTCGGGCAAGTTAAATTTATGCTGCACCAAATGTATTGCAAATTAATGGCAAAGAAGTAATCAAAAATACTGCAAACTTACTGCAAAGTAGTAATCTTTTCACGTCCCACTATCTATTTACAACTCTTACACTATAAGTTTAACTCCTTCGGAGGAGTCCATATACCTTATCAGGTCTATTGATGCGAACGCAGCGACAGAAGGTGCATGCATCGTTTTCTTCACCATAAACAAGTTAAGGTAACATTTGTAAGCTTTCAATGTGAGTTTTTTTTCGTATTTGATAAGTATAGCGTTAAGAAAAAGCGGTGCCAAACGAATAAAATTTCTGCGTATGTGCTGATTGTCTATTCTCTCAACAGAGGGATTTTTTGCTTTCGTCACTTTCGTGAATTAAAGACAATCTTGCCATCAGTTTCACAACAAACTACTGATGTAAGTGGGGGGATGGTATACCTTGCGGGAAATTTGCTGAGAATTTCTCAATTCAAATTTGTCACAGCAAGATAATGTCAGAAAAAAATCAAACTTGTTGCTAATGTTCATGCTATATGGGATAATTGTTGTCCTAGAGATGAATGTAAGCAGTTCTTTATAATTTCAAGTGTTGAGAACACTCGTTCACAAGGCACTTGAGTGCATTATAAAGTCAATGTAACTTATAAGCTATGTACAAGGCTGGATAAAAACGACCATTAGGCATTCAACTCGCACAATAATTCTAATGCACAAGCTAGGTTGTTTTACATTTCTTATTAACTTTACAGCGATTCTCATCATCTTTAATGAGTTCTTCTGAATCGCTCGTTTCTTTGCTGTAAACAGCTGAAAGCTCGCTACGCCAAGCTTGTTGCTGCAATGGCGATTGATTATAACCAGCACCGTGCCAGGAAAATTGCAGCAACTCTTTTCTCAGCTACTCTTTCTTGACTTTCGCCAATCCAAACGGAGTACTAAGAGCTTCAACAAGTTTATTTAACAATTTAACCTCACTGAAGTAGCGAGGATCAGACCAGCCAATGTCTTATGAGCAAGTCATTTCAAGTAAATCGTGTATTCAACTGCAGAGTACCTGCGTCGGAGACGACATTATAAACCTCTACACTACCTTAAATGCTTCTGATGGTGATCCGATAATACTTCTTGCCTCATCGTGAGAATATTCACCACATCGACGTTTCGCTATAGATATTCTCTTTTCATGTAGTAAACTCTCAATTTCGATGGTGTACTCCTTTTCTACTAGTTGCTTCTGAAGATGTTTCGCAAATTCAGAAGCAATTTTCAGAACCATATAGAAATTATTTCTTTTGTGTAGCAGATTGGATTTCAAGGTTTGGATTTTGTTAGCAGCAGTAAAGTAGTCCAAGCCGTTTATCTAAAGATACTTCGATGTGGGCGTAGATATATTGAATAGGTAGCTGAAAATGCTTGCTGTTGATATATACTGAAACTTGCACCAATTATATCACTCAGTGATTTTGCCAAAAAAGATACATGTGACGGGAAAGCGTCCATTTCAGTGATCTCTTGTAGGCACTTAAGCAATGTTAAAAACTTATGTCGATCTTTAAAAGGTTTTGAAGACTCGTCAAACATGCTGTTAAGTGCTCGATCCTTACTCCACCACCTAGTAGTGTTTACTTTTTGTAATCGGCGAAGTAGTTTATTTCCACCCACAAATTCCTTATTCACTGAAGTCCACTCTTTCATTCGCTTATATGACTGAGCTCAACACGGTTGTAGCTTGCATTAAGTACAAAAAGTCCGTTGTAAATCTACAACATTCTGTTGCTTCTCTCAGGATCAAATGTATCCCATGTGCATATCAATGCGCAGGCTGTATATTAGGATTGCCCTTTTTCGGTTGTGCCTGTAGACCTTTATATCTCCCACTCATATTTGCTGCACCATCAAAAGAAGTGCAAACTATTTGTGAAGAAGAGAGTTTAAATTTTTTAAGTTCTTTTTTTACATGAAGATAGAGGGCTTCCCCTGTTTTTTTTTGTTTTTTTTTGGAGGGGGGGGGAGGGGGGGGACTATCAACCAATTCTAAAAACTAACTTTCACTTTATCATGCTGTACATAACGAACACAAAGTGTCAACTGCTCCATTATCGATACGAGGTGGTCGAATTTCGACGAAAGAAAATGTTTACAAAGGAACTGTTGCATCAAATTTATAATACATCGACAACAATAATCACAATAAAAAATCCATCTTACACTTGTTAGTTTAATTCTCCAAAGACATATTTTAACCTAAGATTAACAAAATACTATTTTCATAAACTTCAGCTGTTAAAATTATTGAAATATTAAACTTTATTCATATACGTAATAAGTAACGTATAATCAAGATAAGTAATTTTGTTTAAGTTATTAATTTACGCTTCGTATTACGGAATGAAAAATAGGCAAAAATGATTTCACCTTAACATAATCATAGAATCCCCCCCCCCCCCCTTTAAATCTAAACCGAATCAAGTCATTTTCCACGTATCGCATCCATATTAACTATTTAAAAATATTTTAACGCGCAATAGGCTATTAATAAATATATTTTCAAACTTGAAGTCACGTTTGTCAACTATTACAACTTTCCATGTTAAAATTCCCACTCGTGATTTGAGGTCTTAGTATAATCTCTATACCTGCGCTTAAAAATTCCAGAAATATATAACTTTTAGACGTATTCAAGGGGAAATATCTGGTTTTATCAAATAAAATTATCGTTTTCTTTTAAATATGAAGTCATTTTCAGTCGTTGAAATATTTTGCTTATTGTCTCAAACTCAATATCAGCGAAATAAAAAAAAATAGTGAAATATAACAGCATCATCTGGGAAATTGTGTCTTTTTTAAAGCGTAACGTCATTTTCTGTTCAAATTTTTAATAAAGATATTTTTAATTGTAATGAGAAAATGACATTAGTAAGAATATAATTAATAAACATAACTAAACCACTTTTAATAAAAATGAAGTACTTCAGTTGCCACAATTAGAAAATTGGTATTAAAAACTATAAAAAAATTAATATCTCAAAAATAAATTGAGATACAGCTTTCAAACAAATTGCATTTAAAAGTGCATTTTTTTCTGCATACGACGGTGTAAACATTTAAAATGTGGGATGTTTAGAAGTTTAAAAATTTGCAGTAGCGAAAATTGCAAAACCGAAATTTCATTTCAAATTTCAAAGTGTTGCCATTCGCAGAATGACGTATGCGTTACGCACAGATATGTTTGTCCTTTATAATATAGATATCTTGTGTGAAATTCACTTGAATACTGAATGAACCCGACTGTTTTACTTCATCTTCTTGGATCTGAGTGCAGAGATGACCAATTAACTTATTTATAAATGACTTGAACAGGAATGTAATCAACGAATCTCTTCCATGCCGTTTAGAATTTTCCTTTTTTCTTCTTTCTGCTCTATTCTAGCCTTCTTCATACTTTCTTCTTTTGATAGCCTGTGCTACATAACCTTGCAAAATTGTATCATATTTACATAGCAGCATCACGATTTCTAAAAAATAGATGTGTTTAACGGCTCTATTATTCAAGTTTGCCGCTGCCTCCTCTTTTTTTTCTCTATAAGCTAATCTGTGCCTCCCAAGATCCTTGATATGTAGATCATCTTTAGACATATATAAGCTAATTCTTGCCTATCTTTTTGTTACTACTCAAATGTGTGCAGGCAGACCCAAGAGCCAAACCACCGAAAAACTTCCTCCCCTTCACTGACCATATGTGTTTTTTACTTTATCCCCATCTCTCGGCTTCTATAAAAAATGAGTAATTTACACAGATTTCCAAAGATTGTTGATGTGAGAGGGAAAGAAGAAGTTAGGGCTTACCTTACCAAAAAAATAAAATAAAATAAAATAGAAAAGCTTCACGAAAAAAAAGGAAAAGAAAATTTGAGTTTCATATTTCTTTATTTTTTAGTTTTATTGGAAAAAAAAAACTAAAAAAAAATTATTATTTTTTTGGCCCACTACACCCATTTGGCCCACCCCGTGATCGCGGGGTAGCGGAGTGGGCCAGTCCGCCCCTGGTGCAGTCTCCCGAGTGATGAGCAAAAATAAGCGTATCTGTCTCTTTGTCAGGCCTTTTAGTTTGTTTGCATTGAGGTTTCTGGGGAGTGAGTGCTACAGTGATAACCAAAGACAAGTGGGAGTGTATCTGTGTGTTTATTGGTTTATCAAATCTTTAACATGAGTCATTTGTTTATAATAATAACTATATTCATTTTTTTTATAATGCCATTGTTTTTAATATTAACATCATCATTTTATTAAGACATGAAATTGATAGCCATAACATTTACCAAAAACTTGCTAAGTTCTAGATTTATTATTAATATGCTATCAATAATTTTTATTTTTAAATAATTTAAAAAATGCTATAATACTTCAGTAGGTAAGTTTGAGGGAATTTTATTTGAACTTGGCACCCACTTAGATATAACTTCTTTTCTTGCCATTGTCTTTACAGAACTTGGCTCCCTTTTTTCACAGTTACGTTTTTGTTAGATATCATTACTTTTTGTAAAGTTGCAATATATTTAGACACTTTACTTAATGCTTTTTAATGTGTTTACATGTGACTATTATATTCACCAAGAAACATTCGATTTTAATTTAAATTTCCTACAACAAAGTATTTGGCTGTCAATTTGCGGCAGAAATCTATATTTTAATACTGCTATATTAAATGCATGTTTTGAAATGAAATGTATTGATTCGAAATTTTTATTGTTTCTGAAACAACAATTCCTATCAAGATCCTATATTAAAATTTCCTATTAAATATTTCAATTAAATTTCCTATAGCTGGGCCTGATTTTTTGTACTGAAAGTGAAAAATAAAGTAATGTGCTCATGCCACACTATGTATCATTCATCATGGGCGCCGGCAAGGAGGAAGTGCAGAGGAAGGACATTGCCCCTCCCTGGATTTTCAAATTTAATTAACTAAATATTCTTTTTATCTGATGATTTTGAAAATAAAATGAGCATTATTCTTCTCAAGTGATTTAAAATAATTAAAACACTGACAAAAAAAGGAAATACAATTTTTTCTTACAGCCGAAATTTTTTACTACAATTAACTGGATATTTCGTTTGCAAACTAGTCCAGGCAATAGGGAATTTTACCTAGCAAAATTAATGGTAGTTCTGGAAATCGGCTTAGTTTATGTTTTTTGGGTCGCTGAATTCGAATTTGTAACTTCCCACCAAAATTTCCTCCGGCAACCCCCCCCCCCCCAAATTTTGGTAAAAAGCCCCCCAAAAAGGTTTTTATTAAAAAAATCAAAATTTTTTATTGTTTTAGGGGAAAAGTTTATAGAAATTCAGAAAGTAGACAAAATTTGCAACAAATTAGATATATTACATCATGACTTAGGATGAAGGGGAAGGGGGGATCTGCCTCGGAACATGCGCCGCAGTGCTGCGTGGACTAGGTTGCGCAATTCCACTTAATCACTCACACGTTTACATTCGCCCTCCCATCTTCCCCCTAACTTTCCTTATAAGGTTTACTTTAAGTTTTTGGGTCGCTGAATCCGAATTTTTAACTTACCCCCAAAATTCCTCCCCCCCGAAAACCCCCCAAAATAGTTGCTATTAACTTAAATTTCTTACTGTTTTAGGGAAAAACCATTACGAAATTCAGAAATTTGACAAAATTTTCAAAAAATAGGATATATGACATTATGACGTAGGATAAACGGGGAGAGAGGGGGCTGCCTCGAAAAATTCCCCGCGCGCTTTTCTCAAAAACCAAATTTTTTCAAAAAATTAATTTTTTGGGGGGTTGCCGGGCGAAATTTTGGCGGGAAGTCAGAAATTCGGATTATCAGCGATAAAAAAAAAACATAAAGTGAGCCGAAATCCAGAACTAGTATTAATTTTGCCAGGTAAAAACCCCTATTACTTGGACCTTCCGATGTTCCGAGGCAGCCCTCTCCCTCACCGTTCATCCTACGTCATAATGTCATGTATCCTATTTATTGCAAATTTTGTCTAGTTTCTGAATTTCGTAACGCTTTTCCCCTAAAACAATAAGAAATTTAAGTTAAAAACAACTATTTGGGGGGGATTTTTTTTGGGGGGGGGAGTTAAAAATTCGGATTCAGCGACCAAAAAACTTAAAGTAAACCTTATAGAGAAAGTTCGGAGGGGAGATGGTAGGGCGAATGTAAACATGTGAGTGGTTAAGTGGAATTGCGCAACTTAGTTCGTTCACGCAGCACCGCGCGCATATTCCGAGGCAGATCCCCCCTTCCCCTTCATCCTAAGTCATAATGTCATGTATCTAATTTGTTGCAAATTTTGTCTGCTTTCTGAATTTCTAGATACTTTTTCTCTAAAATAATAAAAAAATTGATTTTTATAATAAAAACCTTTTTGGGGGGCTTTTTACCAAAATTTGGGAGGGTTGACGGGGGAAATTTTGGTGGGAAGTTAAAATTTCGGATTCAGCGACCCCAAAAACATATAGTAAGCTTTTTTCCAGGACTACCATGAATTTTGCTAGGTAGAGCCCCTATACGGTCTCTATTGCCTGGACTAAACAGGTTTTTTTTTCAAGTTTGTACCGTACTATCGCATTTGAGAGTTCTAATTTTTGTAAAATTTCCTGTTTTCGAAATGAACACTTGGGTTTTTGAAAAAAAAAGACCGCAACTGTTCATTGAAAATTTGATAGGGTTCGGAGGAAAAATCTTGACATTAAGAGTTTTCTGTATTTCATAATAGGTGAATATTAAAGGAAGAAAGTAGTTACTCAATGTTAATCGGCTTCAGATCAGACTACTTTCAAATGAGTCAGGCCTTATTCATTAAAAGAATATTTCAAGATAAAATGATTTTTAGAGTTATTTTTCATTAATTCGAGCTAATTTGCTTATTTGCAATGTCCCCTGCCCGCTTAAAATATCCCAGTACGTTTAAATAACCAATTCTCAGCAAATGTAACATAATATTTTTATTGTTTCATATTAAAGATTGTGCATTTAGCTATCCAGAACTATTTTTGTTTTCTTTGTACTATCATTGGAAGTGCAGCTATGACTGTTTTTAACCATTTAGAAAAATGGTTATTGTCCTCGTCAGGGTAGGAAATCAAAAACATATCTGAAGCGTTTTAATGGTTGAATCCGCATTTTATTCGTTTTCTGATTGGTCTATACAGTAATCTGTATTTTCCCTTTACTTTCAACAGAGATGGATACTTCTGTTGTCACTATGACAAAAAAGTAATAAAAACTATAAAAAAAAATTAATAACTCCGAAACAAATTGACATACAGCTTTCAAACAAATTGCATTTAAAAGTACATTTTTTCTCTACGACGGTGTAAAAAGTTATATTGTGGGATGTTTAGAAGTTTAAGAATGAAATTTCATATAAAATTGGTCGTCAGATTTCTTGGAAATCTGACGATGGAAAAGCCTTTTCCCGAACAGCCAATGAAATGCTTGGATAATATGTAAGTTTCAGGTGGATAATACGTAAGTTCAGGAAATCTGACGAGTCGCAGGCGATTTTTGTCGCTTGCAATTTTTACGTGTAATAACACTATTAATGTTTAATTCATGGCGTACGTAATGTATGATCAACTCCGTGCGATTTTTTATGTCTTAAATTTTAGTCTTTGAAAAAATCATTTTCCAAATGGTCATGTAATTTGTTAAATTGCTTTTTTATTTATTTTTATTTCAGTTCTCAAACAAGAAGTTTTTATTTAAAAAACGGATATGTAAGTTTAGGTAACCTAAAGAAAAATAATGCCTTTCAATATTGAAATTAATGAAGGTACAGAAATCGAGAGATTTTTGAGGAGGTTGAATATTTCTAATAAATTTTGCGAAATAAAAACTTTAAATGCGCTTTCTGAAAAATGATTTTTGTGAACAATCAGTTGCTGCATGTATTGCTCGGATTCAGCATTTGGCGCTTCTTTTGGCAAATTAAAATTTCGCCTAATATACGTAACGTTAATGTAAAAATGGACACCACCAGATAGGTAATTAACCTATTTTCACATTTTTTTTAATTCCTTAGTTTTATAGTGTAAACGAACTTCGCACTAAATTTCAAATTTGTAGGTGCAGTAGATATATGAGATTTTTTTTATGAGTGAGTCAGTCAGTCAATGATAAAATTATCGATTATCAGACATTTTCAAATGTCATTATCTCAGAAACTAATTATGTGTCATTTATAAAATTTTGGATACTAGGTAATTAGGGTGGCCTTACTATGAATTTCGTATTACAAGTATGTAGGTCAAATAGATTTTGGGTAGTAGAGTGTAGAAATTTGGCGAAAACAGCTCGAAATAGTTCGTGTAACACACGAGCATGTCAGAAAAACTTGGCTGACACACTGCCGTGTGTCTAGATTCATCAAGCAGCATTCAATTTTAATTTAAATTTCCTACAACAAAGTATTTGGCTGTCAATTTCCAGCAGAAATCTATATTTTAATACAGCTGTATTGAATGCATGTTTTGAAACGAAATGTATTCATTCGAAATTTTTATAATATTACAAAATTATTAAAATATCTGAATTTGTTGATTTTCTCTAAGCAAGTAAACCCCAGTAAGTAGATAGGTTTACAATGGAAGTCTATGGGAATTTGGCGAAATATTAGAGATATTTCCAAGGTGGCTTAACTTTTGGCGACTAATTTTGGTCGCTAAATTTGGCGATATAACCGATTTTCACGATTTTTTTATTTTATTCCTTAGTTTTATAGTGTAAACGAACTTTGCACCAAATTTGAAGTCTGTAGCTGCAGTAGATATATGAGATTTTTTTTATGAGTGAGTCAGTCAGTCAATGATAAAATTATCGATTATCAGACATTTTCAAATGTCATTATCTCAGAAACTAATTATGTGTCATTTATAAAATTTTGGATTCTAGGTAATTAGGTTGGCCTTACTACACATTTCGTATAATAAGTACGTAGGTCTCATAGATTTTCAGTAGAGCATTGAAAGTTGACGAAAACAGCTCGAAATGGTTCGTGTAATAAAACACACGGCTATGTCAGACGAACTTGGCTGACACACTGCCGTGTGTCTAGAGACCTCACCTCTTTAACCCTTTCTGGGGAAAAGAATTTTTATTCGTAAAATGCTGAAATGATTGAATAACACCAGAATAGAAAAACAAATTTTTTTCAAAATGGGTAAAAGCTTCTTTTCACGTATTTAATAAAATTAAACTTTTTAGTCCTGAATTCTGATGTCAATGTGGCATTTTGCAGCTAAAATTAGGTGGGATATATTTTATCACACCGCCCTTCAAGGGGAAGGAACTCACTCAAATTAAGGCTTCCAAACATGAAATAACAAGTTTTGATATAATAATGTCCTTAAGAAAAATAAATGACTAGTAGGCAAAAACTTGCCAAGTTCTAGATTTATTATTAATATGCTATCAATAATTTATATTTTTAAACAATTTAAAAAATGCTATAATACTTCAGTAGGTAAGTTTGAGTGAATTTTATTTGAACTTGGCATCAACTTAGATATTACTCCTTTTCTTGCCATTGTCTTTACAGAACTTGGCTCCCTTTTTTTCCCAGTTATGTTTTTGTTAGATTTAAATTAAGCGTCCTCGTTCCTCAAGTTCACGTAATTTTCCTTCCTTAAATAATAGCCTATAGTTTTACCTTTCTTTCCCAAGTCCAGCTTTTACATCGTCAAAGTCCTTAGGCATTTTGACTTCAGAATAATTTTTACCCCCTGCTAATAAACTTACTCTCTCCAAACTGAAAGATCCTATTGAGATATCCAAGTCCTGGGGTATCTATAATATATGTTGTCAATGTGGACTTTCTTATATTGGACAAATCAAGCGCAGTTTAAGGTTTCGAATTAAAGAGCACAAGCAATATGTTTAGAAAGAAGAAATTTAGAAATCTGCCATTGCTAAACATTGCTGGAAAAGGAATCACATTTTTGACTTTAGCGACGCAAAAATTATCTCAAAACCCACTTCCATTCATGAACTTGCCTTTATTGAAGCATTCTATTTATAAAAATCTTAAAAATGTTGTTAATTGTGTTTTTGCTATTCCTCCGTTGTCAGATTTCTGGAAAAATTATATAAAAACCTCTTGTTCATAAATTCCACTTGCGTGTTTTCACATTACATTTATTATATCTTACTGGCTGTTCTCTAAAAATTCCTGAAATTCTATTGGCCAGTAAACATAATCTTTGAATCCGCTCACACGGCCCGTTTCCTAAAATTTCCTATAATAATTTTATTGATAATAAATTTTATCTTTGAATCCACTTCTCTTTCATTGGCTGTTTCCTAAAAATTCCTATAATTTTATTGGCTAATAAACTTTATGATCGAATCCGCTACTCCTACATATATTTCAGCAACTTTCTTGTCTGAGCAATCATATTTTGCACTGATGACGGTACGTAATGGCTACTGAAACTAGTTTGCAACAAGAAATAAAGTGTTTTGGTGCTTTAAACGTTGTTATTTATTTATATAAAATATATATTTTATTTATTTAAATTTTCTAATACTTTCAGTCTGCACCCGGATCCTCCATAATGAAATTATTCCCGGACAAAAACTGCGGAGGCAGATCGAAAATACCAGGAAATTTAAATAAATGAAATTTATATTTCATACTTTTAACACCTGTATTATTATCTGTCACCTTTTAAGTAAACGGAGAACTTTTAAAGTTCATATTGTGTAGTTTTAAATCATTTATAGGTTTGTGAAACTTCCGTACTGAAGTTGAAACCAATGTTTGATAACAATTTCGTACAATGTTTCCCAATAATAACAATTTTTTCATATATTACGCTGTTCTTTATAGGCCATATTTCCGAAATTGCTTTCACTAATTCATCAAAAACATTTTTTTCCATAGCCTATTTCTACACATAAATTCTGTAAATTACAATTCGAGGTGAGGCGAGCTGTCTCATTGTTTTTTATTGCGTCAATTAGTCGAATCCTACATTCTTTTAACATTTTGTGAAGAAAATCCGTTATATATAGGTCAACAAAAATTGTACTTATGGTTCACAGTAAAAGGCTTGTAACCTGCTTTTTCTAGCTCCTCTGAATTGTATCCTTTCCAGCAGTCAGTGCAGATTGTTGATCTATCTTCCTTATGTTCACGAACTTTTTCCATGAATGTATTAGCATCTCTATTTGAGATATGAACGAGTATGCGTTCGGCATATGCCTGCAAAAATTAACTGTCGTAGGTGTACCCTACCGCTGTTGTTTTTTCGACGTACGAATTAACTTCCGTTGGTCTCAACAATTTTATTGGCACCTCCAATTCGACCATTAAATCTTTGTATTAGTTGTAGGAAACACACTTCTCTCTATAACTTTAGTAATCAATTATCGCATTTTGATCCATATTCAGTTGTTTCTTACACAATTTTTTGGATGATAATTCCTCTGCCTAATAGTGCATAAACCTTAGAACAGTTACGAACGATATTCTCGGAGGATTAAGTCAATTTCCAAAACAGAGGCCTGTTTTTTGGTACTTTTCTAGTATAGGGGTCTTAGAGAAATAGAGAAAATGGCCTTCGTGAGAGAAGAAAAGTTGGCAACAACTCTGTGCTAGATAAATCAAATATTTTTTTCGTAAAACTGCTAATAATCTATAGCATTGTTGATGTATTCGATTCATCTGCTGATCTTTGCATTTTATTCGTCTTGATGAGTCGTTCTAACCGTTAAGAGTTTAACAGAAAAATATTGGTTAACATTTGATTTATAACAGTTTAAAATGTATGATACCTATACATGTTACAGAGCAAAAAAATACTAAATAACCTAACTTTCGAGAAAATGCTCTTATTGGCATAGAATTTAGATGCTCTGTCTAGAGTAAGTTTCTTATCGAAAATAATTATTTGAACTTTAACGGTTATTTTAAAAGGTTGCATTAAAAAACATTGCATATATAACATCCCTTTAGATGGTTATGGTCTATAGAATATTTTAATGAATAACTTTACAGAAGATCATTTCAAAGACTGCAAACATTATGTTTTTTTTATGCTTAAAATATGGTGGTTGAGGAGTTTTTGAGTTTATATAAAATTTGGTACTTCTTTGTTATAGCGACCCCCCGACGATGAATCGCCAAGTGACAGAGATATATCGCCAAGTTATTTTGTAAAATATCATCAAATGGCTTGCAGTTATACAGAAGCAGCATGTGTTTATATTATCGTCATCAAAGCCTCCTTACATATTGCTTTTGCTCACTTACTATTGCTCACTTATAATTATTGTCATATTGCTTTTTCGTTGATGCTTTAGAACGTATTTCATATACTTTTTAAACAAATGTTGTTATTTTTTCCCTCTGAAATCCCCCGTATTTATTTTAGTTACTAATTCCAAAGTCATTGTGTGATGTTCTTGACTTTGGATGAAAACCAAACATTCGAAAATTATGCTTCATAAACAGCCTCGTCTCTTATGAAATAATGCTAAAAATGGGATCTCTGTGTCTGAATGGTCAAAGCACCACTCTGCTAATCGCTTGCGAGCGTAAAAGATTGTGGGTTCGATTCCCGCTGGATCCATTGCACACACACTTTGTGTGGAACTCCCAGGGTGTATTTATCTTGTGTTGTAATATTTCATTGTGTTATCTTGTCTCCGACTTATAAGCGGGCTCTCATGTCAAGCACACAAGTCGTATGTTTGTTCCTCAATAAATAAATAAATAATGCTAAAATAAATAAATTGAATGGAAAACTTTATATAATGGAAAACTTTACATAATAACTTTATAAATTGAATGGAAAACTTTATATAATAACTTTATATAATTTATTACTTAATATAACTTCAACATAAAATGAAACTCAGTCTTTTCGTTGAGAGATTTTAATGCTGATCTTCAGAATTTCACTAAAATTATTAAATACTTGTAAAGTAAACTGAGAATCCAGATCAGACAATAAACAGCTGGACAACCAAAATGATTGATATATTTGGTCAGAGAATTAATCACAGCTTGGGATGTATGAGACTTGCTTGGGAAGAGCTCTAAATACTTCGAAAAATATTCAACGATTAGAAAAGAGTCCAGAAAAATACACCGAAACAGTTCACTGACCTGGATGGGATGAACATTTATTTGAAAGGCAGCTGATCGAATTCTACGAGGTTTGTGCTTAATATATGAGGGGTTCACAACCATAGTAGAAAAAGTCCATTAAAAAAATGAAATAATCCATTTAGAAGGTGCATAAAATCTGTTTTCTCTACTCCCACAGTGAACCAAGTCTGTTATCACATACTTTGCCATACATGACATTTAATTATGAAGATGGAGCTTGGTGCAATATAATAGAAATGTAAAAATAACAACGTTAAAAGCACCAAAAAATTTTAAATTTAAAATTTTATACCTTTATAAATAGTGTCTTACATGTTTGCTTTGATTCTCAGTCATTTAATAGTGAAATTCAATACATCAAAGCCGTTGCGATTGACAGAGATTACAACCCTTCTATAATTGATACTGCTCTTTTTAAACTGCAACATCCTCGTTCCTAAAACTCACCTCAGTCTTCTACTCTCCCCAATATTAGCATTGTGTCCCTTCTTTCCTAAATCAAGTTTTCCCATTGCTAAATTTCTTAGACAATATGACTTCAAAATAATTTTTGCCTCTATCAATAAACTCACCGTCTCCAAACTCAAAGACCCTATTGAATTATCCAATTCATGGGATATCTACCGCATTAATTGCCAGTGCAGCCTTTCCTATATTGGACAAACCAAGCGCTGTTTAAAATTTCGTATCAAAGAACATCAACAATCTATATATATATTTCTCTTGCGTGGCGCTAAAATAGGGCTGAATTTGTAGCTTGCCGTTTGGCAACAACTGCAGTAACACAATTTTCTTCTTCTCCACCAATCAGAAGCGTGATTTCACCACTTAAATTGGCCTCATATAAAAAAAAAAAAAAAAAAAGAAAATTTCAATGGTTTTCCTAAAATATAAACATGTTTAAACGATTCCGATTAATTATGCACTAATTGCGTAAGAGCATACACAGATTATTTATTGAGAAATAATATGAAGTAATCTGTGTAAATAAAATGATAGTAAATAAACTTTAATTGTAAGCAATATGGAAAACGAAATGTTTTCGATGAAGATAATGACGTCATTCGGAAAACAAAAGAAGCATTTTCATCCATGAATTAAAATATTTTACTATAATTGTGTCAGTGATGACGTCATATTCCTGATCCTTATTCCTACACATAAATAGACTGGGTTCTTGCTATTTATTTAAAGGTCTTTGGTATACATAAAATAAAATATTTCTGAAAATTTCATAGTTTCCAATTAATTAAAATGGATATTTAATGAAACTCAAGAATTTTAAAACAATTGCTTAAATGACGCATTAATCTCGGAGGGGATGAATGGGTCGGATGGTGAAAATGATGTCATATTTGAAAGAAAGGATTTATTCTCATATGGACTGCAAAGGTATCATGAATACGGTAGAATTTCTGGGAAAGTTTTCCTTAGTGTGAAGGAGTTACCTCCCGGAAATAGCCAGGAAATGCACAGGAACGGTTTTAGGGCTCCTATAACACAGGCTGAATCGTCAAGCATTTTGTTTCCCACTTAGACCAATCAGCGATTGTTGCCCACGCGACGTGGCCAATCGTTCTTCTCCTGCCGGCAATTGAATGGCGGCGTGAGTCAGCCCGAGTTATAGGAGCCTTAAACGGTTTGTTAGGAACTGCCAATGACGTCATAGCTCTAGAGTCTATATAAAGCTGAAATATTTTAGTACGATTTTGTCAATATGACGTCATATTCACTGGCTTTTACATCTAATTCAGTAAATTAAAATTCAGAGCAGGAGCTCTTTTTAAACGCAGTACGTTCTTTTGGAAGACGTAAGAATAGCAATGGCCATTGCTTCGTTTAACGATCACGTGATGCATTCAGAAAATCAGCTTTTTGATCAAAAGTTTCTTTTAGACACATCAAAAAACATATTCTTTATGTTTTGTTAACTTGACAAGTGTGTGAGAGATTGTACTTTTCACGTCGACCGAACTTTAGACAGTGTTTGTTGATTTATATTGAACTATCTTGGTATCAAGTAGTGTTTTTCCAAGAGTTTTTCGAAAGAAATTTAAGCCGTGCTGTACAATATTATGCGCAACAAGTTTAAAAATTAATTGTGTTATAAAATAAATTTTTTCAGTTAATTATTTTACATTTCAAAAATTGATAAATTTCATAATGTCAAAATGATTTATGCCTATTGGTAGCACCAACTAAATGCATTTTCAATTGTGATTTCAATGAAGTTTTCAGTTACTGTTCTTTTACCTTAATTTTTTTTGTGAAAACTTTATAAGTTAAAAGGATTTATGATAGTATTCATTATGGCTAGAGTTGCTGTAAAAGTGTCGAGCAAGCAAAGCGAGCTGGGAAAGCGTAGCGGTTCCAATGTGAACTGTGTCGCAATTCACGGGGGTTGGCGAACGTCAGTGAGGAGGGGGCAGAGCCCCCTAGTATATTAAAAAACAAGAAACCAATAAATCCTCTATTGCAAAACATTGCTGGGAGATGAATCATACTTTTGATTTCAATTTGGTTAAAATAATCTCTAAACCTACTTCTATACACGAACTTAACTTCCTTGAAGCATTTCATATTTATAAAAATTTTCAAAGTATTGGTAATTGTGAATTCGCTATCCCCCCATTATCAGTTTGTTGGAAATATTACATAAAAACTTATTTTTAATACATTTTTTTAACCCGTTCAGGACCGGCCTCTTTTACACGAATTTTATTCGTTTGGCACCACTTTTTTGTTAATTATCCGACTTAACTTTATAAATCACGAAAATGTCGTAATTAAATAAAATAAATTTTACTTTTCTTTTTTATTAGTATCAAACTCAAGTTTTTTAATAACATTTTGAGGGTGCATATATGCACCCATAGTCCCGAACGGGTTAAGCATTTTCTCACTAGTCCGGTTCCATTTCCCATCTATTTTCCTATCGGCTGGTACCTGCAATCCTCTGTTTTCCAATTGGTCAATAAATCTTTAACTTGAATCCTCATCTTTCCTATATATGTGAGCAATGATCAAATTTCCGCCATCTTTAGCACTGAGGAAGGTATGCTACATGCTACCGAAACAGGTATGCTTAAAATTAAAAATGTTTTAACGTTGCTATGCTTTTAACGTTGTTATTTTTACATTTCTATATATGACATCTGTTTACAGACTTGGTTCACTGTGGGAGTAAATAAAACAGATTTTATGCACCATCGAAATTGACTATCTCATTTTTTTCAAAATGGACTTGTTCTACTTTGTAAGACCCGCATATATAGGGTGGGTGCATGATAAAACAAAATTAAATGGATAAGACAAGGTTAAAACAACTTATTATCTTTGAAAAATCCTGACCATAAAAAATCATAAGTAAATTTCTGTAGGTATTTCTAATACCAAAGCAAGGTATATGGCAAATGTTTAGAACCTTGGGTTTTAAAATGTTAGGCACTATAATTTCAGTATAAAGAGAATCTTGAGGTTGTGAAAATTTTCTATTAATATATGAAAACCTGTATCTAGATGTATGAAATAATTTTTAAATTTAGGATTTGGTTTTTCTGAAGTGATGGAGTCAATTATCTTCATGATTTCATAACCATTTCTCTGCTCACAAAGAAAGGTTGTCTCAGAAATTTCAATAATCGGAAATTTCAATCAATTTTGTTGAATTCTATCAGCAATGTGATTCGGCTGTGTTGTCGGTGAACTTGTGGTAACTGGGAGAATATTGTCATGACGGATTAGTTCAAGGTTGGTATTGAGATCTTGAGAAGGGTTAGAAAAATCCTCACAAGAGAAATAATCTGCGAACACATTACTCTTGCCTTTAAGAAACTTAAATGTAAAATCATAGTTTTAGAGATCGGCCAACAAATCTGGTGGTAAGATCAACTGGTGAATTGCAACCGTTATAATATTCTATTGGCTTACTGTCACTAAAATGGTGAAGTGTCTATAGAAAGAATTGAAATGCATTAATAGATTTAACTATTGCCGTGAGTTCTACAGAGGGATTCAAAATCAATGGGACAAAAAAGCAAGCAATTCCTATTAATTTAGAGCCACCCTGTACTTTCAGAGCTGGATATTGTTTTTCAGAGGAAGACAGAGATTTTCTGAAATAACTTACAGGTGAAAGATCGCCATTTCTTTCTTGTAAAACAAAACCAGCAAATGACTGTACAGGATCAGCATTCAGGAAAAATGATTTCGACCGGTCAGGTAAGGAAAGAAAAGGCTTGGGGAAAAATACTTTTTGTATTTGTTTAAAAGTTTTATCATAATACTCTGACAATAGAAAAGGAACTTTAGTTGAAGTTAGCTTAATTAATGGATTCATACTTTTGAGTAATTAAAAATGAGTCTGCGGTAGAGCCCACAGAGACTAATGAATCTTTTTAGATGCTTTTTATTCTTTAGACCAGGAAAAACTGTAACTTTGGTGATATTGGAGATTATCATCTGGATGGTATGATCTTCAGTGTTAGTCAATAGATGTCTGGTGAAATCTATATTTTGCAGGATACAAGGTAAGATTGTTTTTTTTAAACTGAAAATAAAATTTGCAACTTGTGAATCATCTTTTGAAAGGAATCACCATCAACAATGTGTCATCCTGATAAGCGTACACCGCTTGAAGTTTGCTTTCTTCAATAATAACATCAATCTGCATTTGAAAACTGAATGGCTGCTGGTCCTGATTTCTTTGCAATGTGAGCAATTGTCACAGAAGTCAGCCGGTGAATTTTATCTGGTGTAAGATTCATAAGGTACTACAGAACAACGATTATTCTTGGCTGTTGTTCTAAAGACTGAGAATTTAAGTTGCGTATGGAACTGTACGAAGGAGGAAAGCCTATGGAATTTATTTATTAAATTTTGTAGCCTGTACAGACTGCAAAATTTTTTGATATGAGGAGACAGCCTCTACCATTTTCTAATAGGGTTTCAGATGTTGTATGAGTATGTAGAGTTTTAGTTTATTAATTTTTTAATTGGTCCGACCCACCTTCGGATCTGGCATACAGGTAGAAAAATATCTGTTGTCGCCAGGTCCGAAATGTCGTCAGACTAATTAATTAGAACATATATATAGATACTTATATGCATCATGGTAAAGTTTCTTACTTGTAAGAATTATGTATGAAGATAAAAAGTAGGTGGCAACTGTGGACGGATTTTGAAAAATGGCGCGGCAGTCAAAGTGTTAAGAAAGGTAAGAGTTTGATCATTGTTCCATTTAGAACAATAAATAACTCAGTTGATTTGTCCGATGTAAAATTCCAAAAACTCATGATCACCACTAAATGATGTTATTAGTAATCTTAAGGGGGCTTTTTTTGTTAGCCATGGTGAGAAAAAAAAAGCAACAGTAATCATAGGCAATGTATATAATGCTTCCATATAAGTAAAATAAAAGAAGTATATTTACAAAAATACACAGTATTTGTTGAATTTATTTTCATTGTGTGTACCTTTAAAAAAAGTAGACATTTTTAAAAATCCACACCTGCCATATACTCATAACATCCTAAAAATCAACTTCTTCGTAAAAGTATAAGATACCGCTTGTAAAAATTAAATTATACACCAGAATAGAAATCATTTTCAAAGCAAATATTCTAACTTCCTAACATAAATAACAATTGTTTTTCAAAATAAATTAAGCATAGCAGATTCCTTCAACATATTTTGAGAACACAATCCATCTTCAGAATAAATATAACAGAACACCTCAGTAAAATATGTATGCGGTAGTTATATGAAATTCACGTTTTTTGGGCAATCTTTTGACAAAATTTGCAATTTTTTTCCGCGGTCGATGGACACATTTGATATTTTTCTGCAACCGAATGTTGAATTCTGCGATTTTTTTCCGCAACCGATTAACAAAAATAGTTATTTGGTTCAGCGATCTTTGGCGAAATTCGCAATATTTTTCCAGGGTTCGTTTGATGAAATTTGCGATTTTTTTCCGCCACCAATTTCCCAAATTACTTTTTTCCAAATCCAATTGGCAAAGTTTGCGATTTTTTCGCGCAATCGACTGAAGAATTGATTTTGCGTAATTCCGAAAAAAAAAAGAAAAAAAAAAGAAAAAAAAAAGCAATTTAACAAATTACAACGACCATTTGGAAAATGATTTTTTCAAAGACTAAAATTTAAGACATAAAAAATCACACGGAGTTGATCATACATTACGTACGCCATGAATTAAACATTAATAGTGTTATTACACGTAAAAATTCCAAGCGACAAAAATCGCCTGCGACTCGTATTTGGTGTGAAAGATTTATATGTGTTCCTGTCCTATTTATCTTTTTTTTTTTTTTTTTTTTTTTTTTTTTTTTTTTTTTTTAATTGCCTTATACCATTTTTCTTTTGCACGTGAAAATCTTACAAATTAAAATTAACTCTTTGGCAGAAATTGTTATTCATTTTCTTTCATTTTCATTAGTTATTATCCACCTGAAACTTACGTATTATCCAAGCATTTCATTGGCTGTTCGGGAAAAGGCTTTTCCATCGTCAGATTTCCAAGAAATCTGACGGCCAATTTTAAATAAAAATTTCATTCTTAAACTTCTAAACATCCGACAATATTACTTTTTACACCGTCGGATAGAGAAAAAAATGTACTTTTAAATGCAATTTGTTTAAAAGCTGTATCTCAATTTGTTTCTGAGTTATTAATTTTTTTTGTAGTTTTTATTACTTTTTTGTCATAGTGGCAACAGAAGGTATCCATTTCTGTTGAAAGTAAAGGGAAATACAAATCACTGTATAGACCAATCAGAATACGAATAAAATGCGGATTAAACCAATAAAAACCTCCAGATATGCTTTTGATTTTCTACCCTGACGAGAACAATAACCATTTTTCCAAATGGTTAAAAAAAAGAAAGCGAAAGAAAAATCCCGTAAGAATCGCATGCTTGTGACAGAAGTTAAGAGAGCAAAATCCGCACCGCATTTTTTATTGTGCGGGATTTTCCTATTTTGTGCATGATTCTCGCAACCCCGCACGGTGTTTCAAACCCTGTCCCTCAAAGTAAACTTTTATCCCCCCACCTCCCACCAAGAAACTCTTAAAATGACGCCCCTGCAGTAAAACCTGCAAAGAAGGAGTCGAAAGAGACTGGAAGAAAAAAACACAAGTCGAGAAACGACAATCGGAAACAAACGCAATGTGAGATTTTCCTCACAGCTGTCCAACTTAAACTCATTTCCCTACAACGAATTTATCTCAGATCTTTAGAATAAGCTTTTTCCATAATCAAATTTATATTTCGTTAAAAAAATAATGTGATAGGTTTTATTTTGTGTCAGCAGCGCTCTGTTGGAAAGTTGTAAAACTACGCAACTTAAACTTATTTTTCATAAGTGAAATTTGCTCAGATCTTCAGAATAAGCTTTCATCATTGTCAAATTTATGTTTTGGAAAAATGTTTCAAGTGATAGATTTTTTATAAGTAGTGGCCGTGTTTGGAATTGCATAACTGCTCAATTTAAACTTACTTCCCATAAACGCACTTCGCTCAGATCTTCATAAAAAATTCCCGCCATTAGTCAATTTTACGATTCGATAAAACTTTTTCATGATGGATTTTTTTTTTAGTTCCCATAGTGCCGATGGTGAGAAAATACATAATTACATAATTTCCACTCCCTTCACACTTCTGAATTGGGCTCAGTTTTAAGGATAAATTTTTGATTTTGCCATGGACCCGATTATAGAAGAACAATCATACGGTCAGATTAACTATAATATACTTCATTTTGGCACTAAACTGAAACGTCAAACAGCAGCAAAAAAAAAATTTCAATTTTCTAGTATGTGTCTTCATCTATTGCTACGATTGCGATCCACAAAGTAACGACCATTTGACTGTAAAAACCTTAAAAACAAACATTTCTTCAAAAAAAATTATTACCTTACATAAGTGAAGCTTACTTCACATCTCTATATAATCACCCCCTAAAGTTTAGCATTTGTCATATCGGTTCAAGAGCTTTATAATCCTCACGTTATATTCGGCTGCTGCCCGTCTCATATTGAGTCAGTTGTTCACTGCAATCATCAAATCGTCATCACTTCCCATCGTGCACAAATTTTGTTGAAGTGAAGATGTTCTGACAAGATTTCACCAAAAAAAGAACGTGAAATGTGTAAGAAAGTCATGTGTAACTGCCCTCAACGAGTTGCACACTTCTCGACTCCTATCTTTCCGATACATTTCAAGTTCTTTGCTTGATGAAATTGTCTCGGAACATCTTGGCTTCAACAAAATTTGTGCATGATGGAAAGTGATGATAAGTGGAAAACTGCAGTGAACAACTGGCTTAATACGGGACTGATGGCAGCTGAGTACAATATGTGGATTGTAAAGCTCCTAAACAGATATGACAAATTCTTAAATCTGGAAGTGATTATGAGGAAGAAGTAAATTAAACTTCACTTATGTATAGGGGAATAATTGTTTTTGAAGAGATATTTGTTTTAAAGTTTTTACAGCCAAACGGTGGTTACTTTGTGGATTAGAGTCTCCGTGAAAGTGACCACCCCAACTTTTTTTATAATTATTTGTATTTATACAAAGAAAAGTAAATAATTTTCTGGAGATCTTGAATTTTATAAAATACTTTATTCACACTCAATATTAAAACTCGCATGGTGGAGGATTCAAATTTCCAAACACGTTTAATTCAAACATACATGCGATTAAAAGGAATCCTAGATAGAATATAAAACACATTAGTCCAACTTTCCAATTCAATTTCCAACCAGAAACATTGAATGTTATAAATAATAGTACAAGTGTTGACAGTAGAGTAGTCGTGGTGTAAGTCAAAGCAGAACTGTTTATTACCAAACTAGCAGTCGGAGAAAAGAAGAATGTTTTGATAAACCAAGGAACTCCCAGACAGAACAAAATATCGAATATGTTGCTGCCAATGAGATTGCAAATCGCCATGTTTGCCATACCTAAAATAAATAAATAAATAAAATAATAGTTTCAAAAGCACGAATTGTAAGAATAAATCAGCCCAAAGGCTCATTTAAAAATCAACAACAGTTTTGAAATTTTTAAATCACAAAATAAAATTATTTTGTGATTTGTATTTTGCTGTCATTATCTTCATAAACATATTGAAATGCAGTAAACCAACGTTTAAAATGCACAAATAATGCGTGGAAAAGCAGCAAACAGCTGTTTCGAATCTACAGCGAGATTCTTCTTCAGTGCAAGAGAGGGAAAAAAGGAACAGCGTGCTAGGAAAAGCAAGGCTGAGCAAAATGATAGACAGAGACCCGCTGCCTTATATACCCTATGCGGGTAGCGAAAGCGCCAGAAACAACCAATGAGAGAGAAGCAGTGGAAACGACTGGGTGGACAAGTAGCGACATCTACCGGAAAAGGAGAGAAAATGAAACCAAAAAAGAGGAAATTAAATTAACGCTTTCCAAATACTTGGAAAATCTGGAGTACTAGATAAGTCATTGACTAAAGAGTGAGAATTTTTAATGATGTGGTAAGCTTCCCAAAAATCAAGATCAAGGTTAGAAGAACATTTTTGGATAATGGTGGCTGAGGAAAAATCGAACCTATGTTGAGAAGACCAAGAATGTTGAGCAATAGAAGAACGTTTGAGCTCCTGATTTTTAACATAACCTTCATGCTCTTTTAAACGAAATCTAAGAGCACGTTTAGTCTGGCCAATATAAGAAAGGCCACATTGGCAAGAGATTTGGTAAATACCCCAGTTATCTAGGCGATCAATGGGGTGTTTGAGATTTGAAAAAGTGATTTTATTAACAGGAGAAAAAATAACATTAAAATCAAACCTTCTTAAGATTTTAGCAACTTGCTGACTGATTTTAGGAAAAAATGGTAACACAACTGAAGTATTAGAGTTGGAATTAGAATGCTTTTCAGAATGGACGGATTTCGTCAATTTCTTATAAATAGAATCAATAATATTAGAGGAATAACCACGATCAACAGCAATAGCTTTGAGGTAATTAAGTTCAGCACTAAGTAACTGAGGAGTGGAACAAACATTGGTAGCCCGAAAAACAAAAGTATTGAAAGCAGCGAATTTCTGGTTAGGGGGATGAGAAGAATGCCTGTGAGGTGGAAGACTGACAGCAAAAGGTTTACGAAAGACGGTAGTCTGAAAGCCATTATCACAACGAATAACAAGGACATCGAGGAAAGAAAGACAGTTATTGGTCTCAATTTCAGAGGTAAATTGAATGCAGGGATCAATGGAATTCATAATAGAGAGAATATGATTAATATCCGAATTTATTTCAACCAGGACATAAACATCATCAACATAACGAACATAGAACGGAAATTTTAAAATTTCAAAAAGTTTGACCTCAAAATAGTGCATATAAATATCGCATAAAATTGGACTAAGAGGATCACCCATAGCCAAACCATCAATCATGCGGAAGAAATTACCATTGAAAACAAAAGTGTTTTGTGACAAGCAAGCGCGAGTGAGAAGGATAAGTTCCTCGATTTAAAAATAAGAGAAATGGAATTCACAAAGCCTGTTCTTGAGGCAATCCAAAGCCCCCTCAACCGGAACGTTTGTAAATAATGATTTAACATCAAAAGAAACCATCACGTGACCCTGCGGCTTAAAATTATGGAGTTTTTTAACAAAATCAAAAGAATTCTTAACAGTGAAACAGTTACTGCTCAAAAGTGGGGAAAAAACATAAACTAAATATTTGGCAAGCTTATAAGAAGCTGTACGGATACTAGAGACAATAGGTCTAAAAGGAATGTCAGGTTTATGGACCTTAGGTAAAGCATAAAACCTGGCACAATGCGCAATAGATGGAATAAGACACTTCTTAAAGTTAGCAGGAATAATGGAAGAAGACTTGATGGCAGACTTAATAGAATTAATTTCACTAGTAGAAGGATCTTTGCGGATGTCCACATAAGGACCATCTTTAATTAATTTATGGGATTTTTCCAAATACGAAGATTTGTCGAGAAGAACAATCTGACCACCTTTGCCAGCCTTAGTAATGATTAAGTTTGGATCAGAACGCAAATTTTTTAGACATTGTTTAACTGGAATTTTAAGATTGGGCTTATAAACATTAGAATTGAAATCAACAGTATTGGCAATGAGATGCCTGATGGACTCTTTTTGAGAAGAAGATAGAGCGCTATGCTTAAAGGCCCTTTCAATAGGAGCAATTAGATTAGGTAAAGAAGGAATAGCTGAGACAGAGAAATTGTTATTCAATTTGAGAGCATCGAGCTGATTGTCACTTAAAGAAACACTAGAAAGATTGACTTGCGGGAAAAAAAGGTAATAACCCCAGCAATTTTCCTGTTGTTAACCAAAATGTTGTTGTCAATCTTTCTAGTGTTTCTTTAAGTGACAATCAGCTCGATGCTCTCAAATTGAATAACAATTTCTCTGTCTCAGCTATTCCTTCTTTACCTAATCTAATTGCTCCTATTGAAAGGGCCTTTAAGCATAGCGCTCTATCTTCTTCTCAAAAAGAGTCCATCAGGCATCTCATTGCCAATACTGTTGATTTCAATTCTAATGTTTATAAGCCCAATCTTAAAATTCCAGTTAAACAATGTCTAAAAAATTTGCGTTCTGATCCAAACTTAATCATTACTAAGGCTGACAAAGGTGGTCAGATTGTTCTTCTCGACAAATCTTCGTATTTGGAAAAATCCCATAAATTAATTAAAGATGGTCCTTATGTGGACATCCGCAAAGATCTTTCTACTAGTGAAATTAATTCTATTAAGTCTGCCATCAAGTCTTCTTCCATTATTCCTGCTAACTTTAAGAAGTGTCTTATTCCATCTATTGCGCATTGTGCCAGGTTTTATGCTTTACCTAAGGTCCATAAACCTGACATTCCTTTTAGACCTATTGTCTCTAGTATCGGTACAGCTTCTTATAAGCTTGCCAAATATTTAGTTTCTGTTTTTTCCCCACTTTTGAGCAGTAACTGTTTCACTGTTAAGAATTCTTTTGATTTTGTTAAAAAACTCCATAATTTTAAGCCGCAGGGTCACGTGATGGTTTCTTTTGATGTTAAATCATTATTTACAAACGTTCCGGTTGAGGGGGCTTTGGATTGCCTCAAGAACAGGCTTTGTGAATTCCATTTCTCCTATTTTTAAATCGAGGAACTTATCCTTCTCACTCGCGCTTGCTTGTCACAAAACACTTTTGTTTTCAATGGTAATTTCTTCCGCATGATTGATGGTTTGGCTATGGGTGATCCTCTTAGTCCAATTTTATGCGATATTTATATGCACTATTTTGAGGTCAAACTTTTTGAAATTTTAAAATTTCCGTTCTATGTTCGTTATGTTGATGATGTTTATGTCCTGGTTGAAATAAATTCGGATATTAATCATATTCTCTCTATTATGAATTCCATTAATCCCTGCATTCAATTTACCTCTGAAATTGAGACCAATAACTGTCTTTCTTTCCTCGATGTCCTTGTTATTCGTTGTGATAATGGCTTTCAGACTACCGTCTTTCGTAAACCTTTTGCTGTCAGTCTTCCACCTCACAGGCATTCTTCTCATCCCCCTAACCAGAAATTCGCTGCTTTCAATACTTTTGTTTTTCGGGCTACCAATGTTTGTTCCACTCCTCAGTTACTTAGTGCTGAACTTAATTACCTCAAAGCTATTGCTGTTGATCGTGGTTATTCCTCTAATATTATTGATTCTATTTATAAGAAATTGACGAAATCCGTCCATTCTGAAAAGCATTCTAATTCCAACTCTAATACTTCAGTTGTGTTACCATTTTTTCCTAAAATCAGTCAGCAAGTTGCTAAAATCTTAAGAAGGTTTGATTTTAATGTTATTTTTTCTCCTGTTAATAAAATCACTTTTTCAAATCTCAAACACCCCATTGATCGCCTAGATAACTGGGGTATTTACCAAATCTCTTGCCAATGTGGCCTTTCTTATATTGGCCAGACTAAACGTGCTCTTAGATTTCGTTTAAAAGAGCATGAAGGTTATGTTAAAAATCAGGAGCTCAAACGTTCTTCTATTGCTCAACATTCTTGGTCTTCTCAACATAGGTTCGATTTTTCCTCAGCCACCATTATCCAAAAATGTTCTTCTAACCTTGATCTTGATTTTTGGGAAGCTTACCACATCATTAAAAATTCTCACTCTTTAGTCAATGACTTATCTAGTACTCCAGATTTTCCAAGTATTTGGAAAGCGTTAATTTAATTTCCTCTTTTTTGGTTTCATTTTCTCTCCTTTTCCGGTAGATGTCGCTACTTGTCCACCCAGTCGTTTCCACTGCTTCTCTCTCATTGGTTGTTTCTGGCGCTTTCGCTACCCGCATAGGGTATATAAGGCAGCGCGTCTCTGTCTATCATTTTGCTCAGCCTTGCTTTTCCTAGCACGCTGTTCCTTTTTTCCCTCTCTTGCACTGAAGAAGAATCTCGCTGTAGATTCGAAACAGCTGTTTGCAGCTTTTCCACGCATTATTTGTGCATTTTAAACGTTGGTTTACTGCATTTCAATATTCCTGCACAAAGGCTTTAATTGCTATTTTAATTCATAAACATATTCATAAAGTACATTAATTTTAACGTGATATCAATATTATATCAAATAATTAGATGAACTGTATTATTTGAATTAAATTTCTTTTTATAGAAAGAAGCATAAGTTTTTGGCGCTTTAAATTTCAAACGAGTTTGAAAACTAGTTCGTAACAAATTACAGGGTGTGGAATATTTCGCATCTTCCTAAGCGGGGCCTCTTTTCAGTTAGATTAAGGCGCCAGAGGTCACGAGTCTGCTGGAGAATTGTTATTAAATATTTTTTCGTTTCTAAGATGATGTAAATTCGATCGCAATAAGCAAGCAGCACAGATTTTTCTTGATTTTCCAAAATGGAAGAAAATAAATGTTAATGATTTATAAAAATAATAGCTTGGGTTCCCAAAGAGGAACAAATGTTTTTCAAGTATTAACCCTTTAGTGCAGTGTTGCCAGTAGGATACATTTTTTAAATTCAGATATCATGATTGACACCATTTCTTCAAAGTAGTATAACTCTCCTTTTTTTCGTCTTAATTAATATGTCATTAAATAAGGCGAATTTTAGCATTTAAAAAAAGTGGGGCCAATCAAGAAATCCGAATTAAAAAAAAGTAGCCCACTGGCAACACTGCTTTAGCGGGTGGTGTCTACAAAAAAGGACACCAAATTTTAATTCCAAAACTGACAAACGGCATCAAGAATATTTAATTAAAATTTTCCTTTTATAAAGTACGAGAAAGTAAGCAAATTTTTATTTTCTAATGAATTCGTTTGTAAATTCTGATGTCAGTCCATTATCTCACCGTTATACAAACACACTTATTCCGCACCGGAAAGGGTTAATCAAATATTTCTTTATAAATATGATGCACAGATGTAAATTATGCATATAGTCGGAGTGTGAATAATAATCTACAAAAGGATCTCTTTTTGGTGATTATTCTTAAATGACAAACACAAACATAAAACATTTCGATTTTATTTTGCTTCAGAACATAATACGTGAAAATATACTGCTTTTAATATGAAATATATAGAATCATGACATTTTGACTTTTGCTCTCCCTCTATTATTTTCGTGAACTGTGATTTAATTATCTATAAACTCAAGTGCTTGGATTAATCGTGGATTATATGAATATTCTTCAATACAGTGGAATAAAATCCCGAAAAGCTGGCCAAAAGTCGAAAAATAAAGTTGCTGCTTATGGAATTTGATTATACTGTCAGCTAGAATAATGTTTGAATGGACAGAATCTATATTTGAAAAAGATTTTCGCCCTACCCTAATTATTTGCATCATTTCAAAAATGGCGCTCGTGCGAAGGGAATCAGAGTCCAATAAAATAAAAGCTCCTTTAAACATGTACTGCACTTCCCCATATTATCCGATTTTAAAATTTTTAAATAGATTCACATGATGTAGATTATTTACATGCCTTACAAAAATTATATTAACCAAATACCTATTAGAAATTTCGTAATAATTTTTGATTAAAAAATGTTATTTTTTTGCTTTCAAAAACCGAAAAGTTTATAAGTTCCACAGAGTTTTGCAATGAAATTTAAGGAGATAATAGCCTGGGGTAGTGTCTAAAGAATAATAATAATAAACAAGTTGGAAATTGCTCGTCAAACGTGGCAAATGAGGAGCGTTCGTACTATAACTAGTTTTATAAATATTTTTTGCACCGCATATTGTACTGAATGTATATTTTACTGCTTCAATAAGTGCATATCCATTTCATTCTGTTCGAAAGGTTGTAGCATCATTAAAATGCACTTGAAATAATTTTTTCCCATTGGTCGTGATGTAATGGAAAACTTTTGACTTTCCCTGTAATTAAACTATACATCCGATTTACATAAAATTTAAAATGACTCGACAAAATTTTATAACAATTATACATTTAAAATTTTAGACCATTCGGAAGGCTGTGTGGAGAATTATATGTTTTGACGCCAAATGGGCGATAAAGGGATGGCAATGGCTCTATTGTTTACGTAGGGTTACTCCTCCTGGACTCATCTCTGTCGCTCGCGCTGTTCGAGGGTGTGAGTGTTGAAAGAATGTTTTTAAGAACACCTGTTTCGTTTTTACTGTAAATAGATATATCATAGTGTATTATAGCTGTAAATATGTGGTCTTCCAATAAATAGGAAGAGAAAAATTGATATCCCGTGGAATTAACTGAGTAAGTGCCAATTGATTTATTTTAAGATAGTGTTAGTTAATTTAAGAAATCCACTGAACCAGAACCGTTCGCCACACTGGTGCAAAGGCCGCGAATATAAATTGATAACTAGTACGCTACTGGCATTTCATTAAACGGGTAAATTATTTAAAATTTCTCTTAAAATCTAAGATATATTGGAAGACATAATTCTTTGAATGAGTGAATATAAAGATGAATCAAAGTGAAGTTTTAAAACGAAACATAGCAAAGCGCGGATCAATTAGAACCATAGTAACGAAATTGATTAAAAAAATTGATAGTGAAATTAAAAAAGAAAGTGATTCCAAACCGGAAATAGTTGAGGATTCTATAGCGGCATTACTTGAACATAAATTATCATTAGAAAAATTAGATGAGTCGATTGAATCAGAAATTGAAACCGATAATTTAGGAACAGAAATAGAAACTTCGATTGAATATAAGGAAGCCATTGTGACTTGCAAATCTAGAGCCAGTAGATATTTGAAAAATTTAAACATAAATTCAACTATCGCGAGTGAACCAAAAGCAACTACGCCCTCCACATCAGACAGTCAATTAAAGTCGAATACGAAATTGCCGCGAATTGCTTAAAATAAATTTACAGGCGGCATTTGCGAATTTCAAGAATTTTGGCCTCAGTTTAAAGTCGCTATTCACGAAAATGAAGCTCTTCAACAAATTGAAAAATTTACTTACTTAAAATCTTTAATTTCTGATTCAGCAGCTGCCGCTATTAATGAGCTTCCAGTAACAAGTGAAAATTATATAACGGCAATAAATATATTAAAGGATCGTTTTGGGAAAAGAGGTGTTTTAATTTCCGAGCACACTAACAAACGATTAAACTTAGAAGCAGTACGAAGATCAAATGACATACATTCTTTGAGAAAATTATACGATCAGATAACTATAAAAATACGATGTCTCGAAGCGCTTGATGTGAAATCAGACCAATATGGTTGCTTATTATTACCCATTATTTATAAATGTATACCGAATGATCTCGTATTACAATTTCACAGAGAACAATGCGATAAAAAAGATGTTTGTGTAAATGATTTATTGTTGTTCATGAAACGAGAAATAGAAGCGCGAGAAAAAACGATTAATGTTACTTCTATCAGTTTTGAAAATACTAAATCCCATGAAAATAAATTTAGAGAAAATTCTCCCGAACACTTTCACCAAGGAAAAATAAAAAATCCTTCAACATTCACATTAAATAAAATTACTGAAAACCTTTGCCCCTTTTGTTCTCAAAAACACGAAGCAAATTCGTGTCATTTAAATTTGGAACAACGAAAAGAATCTTTATTAAATCAAGCAAAATGTTTTAAATGCTACCGGAAATTCCATAAGAAGCAATATTGCAGAAATACTAATATTCATTGCGCAATTTGTTTTTCTAAAACGCATCAAAGTTCTCTTTGTAACAAAAAAACAAAAAGAAAGATCATCGAATGAAAATAAAATTGACCTCCTTTCGACTGAGCGTGAACCGGGGGGAGAGGAAAATAAGAAGTATGAAAAAATAACAGTTTTGTCACTTTGTTGTAATCCAGATGAATATATTTATTTTCAAACGTTGAAAGGAATTGTGATTGGAAAGAACCAAAATATTAATGTTCGAATATTATTAGACAGCGCCTCGCAGCGAACATTTATCAGAAAGAATTTATCTAATCGTTTAAATTTAGAGGTGACAGGGCAGGAATCATTAAAAATTCATACCTCTGCTGGAACAAAACCTATTGTTGATAATCATAATAGAGTAAAGATTTTCCTAAAAGACAATAATTCGGACAATATAATATGTCTGGAAACATTAGAAACGCCGAAAGTATGTTCCGATATAATACGGGCGCCAAGTTGTGAGTTATATAAAAAAATTAAAAATATGGGTATAGCGTTATCAGACGTTTCTAATAAATTAGATGATGGTGATAATGAAATAGATTTGTTGATTGGGAGCGATTACTATTGGTCAATTATGACAGGAAAATAGAAACACATTTCACCAACTCTTGTTCTGAATGAAACTAAATTAGGTTGGACACTTCACGGCAAATTCTCAGAAGAAGTTAATGTAGATAATTTAGTGGGTGCAATGTACATATCTATTTGGGATAATAACAAGGATGATAAAATGTCAGTTCAGCTTGAAACTGTAGAAGGGTTGGGGATTCAAGAAGATAATACGAACAAATGTAAAGATAACATTAATGAATATAAGACTTTGGGAGTAATAGAAATTGTTGAACCCCAGGAAATAAATTCGACCAATGATAATTTGGCATACTACTTACCCCATCACCCTGTTATTGAAACGGACAAACAAACTTTAACAAATCCGATGAACTGGCGACATTGTTCCGGTAGTTCAAATCCTGCTGACCGACTTACGAGAGGACTCTCACTTCTCGACCTCGAGAGCGGCTTTAAGGCTGCTGATAAAGAACTATAACAATTTGAAAAAATTATTAAAGATCAAGAACTTTAGGATTTTATATCGAATAAAGGTATGACATGGAAATTTATCGTCGAGCGTGCCCCATGGTGGGGAGGGTTTTACGAAAGACTCGTAAAAAGTATAAAAGAACCCTTAAGAAAAATTTTAGGAAGAGCTCTCATCACATTTGAAGAATTGGCAACAGTCTTGACAGAAATAAAAGCCATAATAAATATGAGACCGCTAACCTACACAACAAGTGATTTCGGCGAGCCAGAGCCACTTACCTCGGCCCATTTCCTTCAGCTAGGAAGAGAAAACATTAGTTTTCCTCTACATTTTGCCAAATTAGAAAATAAAATTTCTACTAAAGAAACTTTATTAAGGAGAAAACGATATCAAAGTAAGTTGTTGAAACAGCTCTGGATTAAGTGGAAGGAACAATACTTATTGAATTTAAGCTCAGTTCATGAATTTAAAACTCCTGAAAGGCACAAAAACTTAAAAATTGGCGATGTTGTTTTAGTAGATGGTACTACTAAATCTAAACTGTTGTGGGACTTAGGAATAGTTAAGAAAGTCATTATTGGCAGAGATAAACTTATCCGTGCTTGCATAATAAAAACTGCTAAAGGACTGCTGAGAAAACCAATACAACTTTTGTATCCTTTCGAACTAGATTGCTGAATGATAAGTGATTTCAGTATTTGATTTGAAATTTATTTTTTTCTACTAGTGTTTGAATATCAAAGTGTGTTTATTTTATAAATTCATGGTTGGAAATTTTTTTTTTTTTTGGTGTGATTTGCAATTTGCTGTTTATCTATTTAGTAAAAATGTTTCATTTTATGCATAATTTTACCTTATTTCAAATTGAAAAGGTAATTGAATTAATAATGGTATTTAATTTGTTTATATTATGTATATATATATATATTCAGTTAATCTTATTCAGGTAAAATATCTGGCCAGATATGTTCACGTTATAAGAGTGTCATTTTTTAAAAATTTATATTGATCATAACTTTATTATTTTATGTTTAATTCTTTATACTTCAACACCTGTAGATTGAAAAATTTCTATTTTATCATTTGATTTGTGAATTAAGGTTATGTTTATTATAAGAATTTGTTTATGTTGATTTATCATTATGTACTCCCATGAGTCCAGGTGGGGAGTGTGTGGAGAATTATGTTTTGACGCCAAATGGGCGATAAAGGGATGGCAATGGCTCTATTGTTTACGTAGGGTAACTCCTCCTGGACTCATCTCTGTCGCTCGCGCTGTTAGAGGGTGTGAGTGTTGAAAGAATGTTTTTAAGAACACCTGTTTCGTTTTTACTGTAAATAGATGTATCATAGTGTATTATAGCTGTAAATATGAGGTCTTCCAATAAATATGAAGAGAAAAATTGATATCCCGTGGAATTAATTGAGTAAGTGCCAATTGATTTATTTTAAGATAGTGTTAGTTAATTTAAGAAATCCACTGAACCAGAACCGGTTGCCACAGGCTGTAACATCATTAAATTGCACTTGCAATAATTTATTCCCATTGGCCGTAATGTAACGGAAAATTTTTGAGTGTCCCTGTAATTAAACTATCCATCCAATTTTCATAAAACTTGAAATGACTCGACAAAATTTTGCAAAAATTATATATTTAAAATTTCAGACCATTCGGTTGGGTAGTTTTTGGTCGGTTATATGCGGACAGACGGACTGAACGACGACTATAGGTGCTACGTATTTATATAATTACGAACGCACTTAAAAAGCAGCTGCTAAAAACTGCTAATGCACATTTCGTGCAGGTTTTTGCAAGAGCAAGTAGAAATATCATTTTTTTTTCGTCGCTTAAAAAACTCTGAAATTTATTACTTTTCGCATTAATTTAGCTGGCAAACGTTTTTGAAATTTTTAGATTATTCAGTTTTGAAATAGATTATAATGTATTACATTATAAATAAGCATTAGTAGTTTTGTTTTGACTTCATAAATATGTTTTACGACCGAAGCAATAAAGGCAATTAATCCAAAAGGTAAATTAATTCAATATGCTTTGCAATATGTACGAAAATTGTACATTGTTAATCAGGTGATAAACTACATTCACTATAATAAAACACTCATACTACAATATATATTAAAACACACATACACACATAAATAACGCCTGCATTCAACAGTTAAAGGTATATATAAATATTATACAGACAGTAGCTCAGTGGTTAGAGCAGCAGTCTTGTATACTGTGGTCCCGGGTTCGATTCCTGGCTCTGGCTAATTTTTCACTCCAGTTGGGTTTATTGTATTTATTGTTTGTATGTCTGTATAATATTTATATATACATTCACTATGTTTCGCAATACTACAAAAATTGTACATTGTTAAACAGGTAATAAACTGCATAATCATTTGTAAGGGTCGATCACAATTTTTTATTTACGAAATGAAATAATTTTATGACTATTCCAGAAACGATGGGATATTTTTACGGTCATTTTGTTGCGTATATAATCAAAACTGGTACTCTGCAATAACTGCCGTGATTGAGGAATTTCTTGTTTTCCGTTTTGAAGTGCTTGTTAACTTATAAACAAATAAGATATACTAAGGTGTTACATGTGTTCTCAGCGGCGAAAAATTGTCATATTTTGAATTCTTTTTTAGGAAGGGATTAAAATTAATTGAAAAACTAACAATTCTACGTTATTTTTCATTGCTTCAAGTATTTAAGAAAATTTTTGTTGATAAATTTGGTCACGTATTACGTCGGAAGCCTGCAGCCGCGTTGATCTGTACCAAAATATCCGGACTCAATGGGCAGCATCCTTACTTCCTGTAGAAACAAAAAAATATATATATTAAAATCTCAGTTTCTTCTTGTAGAATAAGGTTGTAGCTAAAGGTTATTGGTTCAAATTTTTGAATTTTTGAAAAATAAGAAAATTGTGCTATTTGGCGAAAAAAAAATCATTTTTCATCATATTTTGACTTTTAAACTTATTGGAAAAATATAAAAAATCCAAAAATGGCTCGATGACGCTTAGACAATTTAATTATATGTAAATTTGATTCAAAAATGTTAGAAAGTGTTTAAGTTATCATGCTGCCTATGTCGAAAAACGTAGTTCCCAGAAAATTGCGTTTAAAGTTTTAGAAGAACAAAATATATTGATATATATATTTTTTCAACTTACACTTAATTTCCTATTACTGCGCCATACTGTGAACCCTCCTGTGCCTTAATATGCTCATTTAAAATGTTTTTGTTGCGCCTACGAGCAGCACGAGCCTCTTTTGTCGCTTGTGCCGTTTTGATTCTAACATGTCGCAAACGGTTGGCGTCCTCCTTGGTATCCCATTACTTGTAGTATCTGCATGTAAATTTCTGCACCATCATTATATGTGGCAGAAGCAATATCGGTGGCAATTTGAACAACAGAGCGACTTAAGGGTATGACTTTTGGACAAATTTTTCAAAATTTAGCATTTAAACTCTCGTTAGCGTTCAAAATGCGAGTAGAATTTTTAAAATAGCTCCACACATTCTCACGTTACTACTTGAACGCTACAGCTGGCGAGGTCGGTTTTATCGATTGGTGCGTGCGCCCACATTTTTGCTCATATCTTTCTCAATGATTGAGATGCCACTTTAAATCTTTTTACTCATAATTCTACATAGTACAAGGATTTAATTTTTGTCCAAAAGAAAAAATCGATTATTTGAAAGTTGAGAACGTATGTAACCCCTTAAACATGCGCAAATTACTATAAAATAAAAGCCAATATCATACCACTTTTTACAACAATGATACTAGAAATTATTTCTGGCACACTTATGCCTGCTGCAAGGATGGTGATTCCAGCTACTGAATCCGGCAGTCCAAACGTGTGACCTAAGACACAAAAGTAAGAAATAATGAAAAAAAAAAGCATTGTATTTGACAAATATAAGTTAAGAGCTAAATACAATAATAAACAGCAAAAACAAAACAAAACAAAACAAAAGTGATAGAATTCATCCATTTTAAGGCTTTACCCGTCTTACGGGTTAAATAAATCTTAGCATGTTATGTGGCGCGTGTATCCTAGTAACATAATACCTATAATTATAATTATTAATACAGGATAGACAAAATAATTCGTGAACATTACCATATGTGGACGTTGGAAAATCGGAGCCAAATATATTGTAAAACTCTAAAAATGAAGCTTTATAGACCTAATGTAGATGAATTATTAAGGATGTTTCAGATTATCTGTGATGATGTAAAATATTTTATCACCAAATGATGGTATGAATATGAATGGGACTGCGCAGCAGTAAGTTAAGTATGAAAACTGCAAGCCGATGTTACAAGCTATACATTAAAGACTAAAAGATACCTTGGATTCCTAGAAGAATTGTTTCTAGTTAGTTTCTAGTTCAAATCTTTCCGATACTTTGTGATCTGCTTATTGTATTTGTAATATTGGGCGAGTGCAAAAGTTCTACCCGTTTTGAAGATATGTAAATGTCAAGTGGAGTACGGACGTTACAGCTGACGGTTTGAAGACACGAAAGTGGCCAATAACGCGTGGAGCAGTAGAGTATGTATAGGCACAACGTTTCTCAGAAGAACTCATGCCGAATGGGAAACAACATAGCAAGCAAGAAAGAACACATCAGACATTGTTTACTGTACGAGTATGATAAAGCCTTTACAGTAGCCGTAGTTTGCCACAGCATTTTTCCAGTGTAGGGGGAAGTTGCCTTGGGCGATAGCACCTGCTGCCGTTGGTTTAGGAAATTCCTGTACGGAGACAGGAGCTGTAAAGCTCATGCCCGTTTTCGACGCCCATAAGTGGTTTCTGACAATGATCTCGACACAGCCATAACAAATTCCCTAAATCGAACAGCTGAAAAATTAGCGGAATCGTTCTCGGTATACAGAACAATAGTCGAAAGACGGATGCATGCGCTTAGCTTCATCACCAGGCTCGATCAGTGGATATCACACTAGCTTACAGTAAGGCAATGAGAAGAGAAGACCAGCACCCGTGTTTCTTTGCTTTCTTGAACAGTAGGGAACTATTTTTGAACCGAATTGGGACGGGTAATGAGAAGTGGATACTGTACCGTAATGCGAGCGTCGAAGGACCGTTTGCCGATGTTGCTCAGGGTACTCCATCGACCTAAAGAGCAGGATTCCATTCCAAAAATTGTTGCTCAGTGTATGGTGGGATGCCAAGGGAATAACCACCTAGGAGCTCCTCGCACCGAACCCAATGCTCGATGCAAACCTCTACGGAAAGCAATTGGACAGACTGCGAGCAAAACTCACGTCTAAGCGGCAGGCACACATCAATCGCAGAGGGGTTCTCTTTCATCACGATAAGGCCAGACCTCATGTTGATTTAAGGACTCGGCAAAAATTACTGGATCTTGGTTGAGAAGTTTTACCTCAGCTGGCTTATAGCCACGACGTTTGCACCTTCGATTTATCACCTTTTTTTAATCTTTACACAACACCTTCGCTTGCCGAACCTTCAATGATGTGAGGCAGTAAAAACAGCGTTACAACAGTATTTTTCGTCCAAAACAGAGGGGTCTTATCGGTGTGGGATTAACTTACTGCCAAACAGATGCGAAGAGATCATACATACTGTTGATGCTTGTGTGAATTCATAGGTGCTTAACTTATTGTGTTCTCCGCCTTTCTGTTTTCACTAAAAAACGGGTAGAACTTTTACACTCACATAATACGTTACTTTTAGGCATTTAATGATGCGAATTATAATTTTGATCTGTGTGTCATTTTTATCGAGTATGCATATTGGGAGACAAAGATGTCTCAGCAATATTCCTGTAATGGTAGGGAGCCGTTTAATAAACTTTCTGAGAAGCATTATTTTTCTTTTTTGGTTATTATTACTATAACGATATTTTAAAATAAATTGCGTACTCCTTTTAAAAATTCTCATAAAAATATACACCTTGTATTAATATTGGTGAACTTTTCGAGGAAAAGGGAAAACTTATTTTATCTTTTAAATTAAAGGTGATTAAAAAACATTTTCCTAATTTCTGCAGAAGAAGACTTTTATTTGATTCGGCTAAGATTTGTGTCATAATCGCTCATATACATTGGGGTTAGGTTTTAAAGAATCAGCTCCAAAAAAGTTTAACTGTATATTACAGTACATTCGTTGTAGCACTGATCCAATCAATGTACAACAATGGTTCTACTACTGAACTGAAATTAGTTATTTCTTATCTATTTTTTTTTAGCTTATTCCGAATCTAATTTTAGATTTTCTCCAGCACGTCTAATTTTTGAGATATTTGCATATTTCGATTTATGCAAATTTAATCTTTTCTGTGCCATTTTATGCAAATTTTAGGCATAATAAATGCCAGACTGGCATTCTTGTTTTATGTTATGACAAGTGGACCATTTGCTTCAGATAAATAGGTGTTTCGTGGTGTGCATATTCTTACATTTATCTGTCAGTTATTAAGCCTAACTTGCATATTTTTCTATAGTATAATGTTTACACTACTTTAAACTTTAAGGTAGTTGCCACAGAACGGACGTAATGTTTTTCTATACTAGATTTTCCTGCTGATTTTAAATCTGCAATCTGTTTCTTTCTATCGCATCTAGTTTTTTATTAAAATGAATTTTTACTTTTGTATGGTATCGGCACAAGTTTGATTTAAAATGCTTTTTAGGGGTGTGTATCTCATTGTCAAAAACTAGACGTGATAGAAAGAGAAAACGGATACCAGATTTGAAATCAATGCAAAAATTTGATTTAGAAACTTATTAGCGTACATACGTGGCATAAATATTTGGACGTCAAGAAACGTTATTTGAAAAATAACCCAACATTTTTGTAAAGTAAGCTGGACAGCAATCTTAACATAAACCAAAAAAGCCAGTCTGATATTGCTTTATGCCTTAAATTTGCATATAATTTTCAAAAATTTCAAAAATTGCATAAATCGAAGTATGCAAATATCTGAAAAACTAGACGTGCTGCAGAAAATCTAAAATTAGATTCGGAATAAGCACCAGACACTAAATAAGAAACAACTAATTTTAGTCCAGTAGCAGAGCAAAATTTTAAATTTGTTGTCCAGTGATATTATCATTTATATTTTGGAAGTATCTACTCATAGTCTGATCAATTCGAAAAAAGAGTAATTTATTAATAAATAATATACAGTAAAGCCTCGATTATCCGCGAGTGGATGATCCGCGGTGCGGTTTATCCGCGAAGCGAAATTATTATTATTTTTTTAATTCAAGCCAATAGCAAGGAAAATACAATAAGCCGTACTAATAAATATAAACAGAAAAATTCATGTATTCGAAAGTAATAGAAGAATATTTCTGGATTTGGTTGCCATGTTTGAAATATCAGATATAAAGTCTTTATGTCTTTTCTTGATTTTATTAAACAAACGTAAACACATCAATTAAAATATTTAACAATAATATAAGACTATTATGAAAAATTCCGGGAGAGTACATGAAGAATAACTTTATTTTCGAGATAAAAATTATTCCATACTAAAAGAAAAACAATAGTTAAAAATTTAGAATAAAGAAAAGATGTTTCCAAAGCAAGAAGCAAATTCAAGTGATTGATTTTTTTTTAAAGGTGGAACTCGGCTCTTTTTGTACAGTATGTCTGGCACTGTTTTTTGTTTACTGTTCTTTATTTTAGTGATTTAGACGTAAAGCAATTGTTTCTGATGTACTGTGCATATGTATGTATTTTAAACGTTTTATTATGTTTTTTTGTACACTAAAACATAGTTTTTATGTTGAATTTTCTTTTTTTTTCGTGTTTGCACCCCCATTTTCAGTCTTTTTCGGGTTATCCGCGATTTTTATTATCCGCGGTGCCCTTGCCACCCAATTCTGCGGATAATCGGGGCTGTACTGTACAAATAAAAACAGTACATTTAAGAAAGCCATTATGTTTAATTTTTCTTTCTAGTTACATGTTATATTCAAATTCATTTAACACAAACTTAGGGCTTATTAAACATTTCCGAAAAATAAAACTCACTTATTATAGTGACCATCCATGAGCACATGTATGATATGATTCCGATCCAAATAACTGACATTATGAAAGTGAATATGAAATTTCCTTGATTTTTCTTCTTGCAAGCTGGGATTGTCAATGTTAAAAGAATCAAAGCTGGCCATGTTATGAGCCAAAGTATAAACTGGAAAGTGCTATCTTGAGGAATAGCCCACGGGGATAAATCATCATCTATATCAGACTCTTCGGACTGGAAAAAATATTAATAGTATTACAGTTGCAAATACAAATCGCTAAGAACTAATCATCAAAATCATTTATTCATATTAAAAAAATATATATATATAGGGGGTGTCCCCCAAAAAGTTGAAACTTGCTTTTTTTAAAGAGAATCAATTATAAGACGAAATGCAATATTCCACATTGATTCAATCACAAATAACACAATATGAACTTTAAAAAGTTTTCTGTTTACTTAAAAGGTGACAGATAATAACAATACAGATGTTATAAGTTTGAAATATACATTTTATTTGTGAATTTTAAAAAGTTTTCTGTTTACTTACACTGTAAAAAAAACACTGTAGATTTTCCAGAACAAACTCGATCACAATGAATGTGCTGTATCTTTCTTTGGTTTCCTGACTATATTAACATGGAAAATACAGCAGTTGCGTAAACTTAACAGCACAATGTGCTGGCAATTTGGACGCATTTTTTTACAGCACAAACTGCTGGCGTCAGCACATTGTGCTGTTAATTTTACGCAACTACTGTATTTTACATGTTAATATAGTCAGGAAACCAAAGAAAGATACAGCACATTCACTGTGATCGAGTTTGTGCGCGAGATGAACAGAACTTTGTACTGTAAAAATGTCGTTTTTTTTTTTTTTTTTACAATGTAAAAGGTGACAGATAATAATAATATCGATGTTATAGGTTTAAAATATACATTTTATTTATTAATTTTAAAAAGTTTTCTGTTTACTTAAAAGGTGACAGATAATAATAATAATGCAGATGTTATAAATTTGAAATATACATTTTATTTGTGAATTTTAAAAAGTTTTCTGTTTACTTAAAAGGTGACAGATAATAATAATACAGATGTTATAAGTTTGAAAGCTACATTTTATTTATTTTATTTCATTTCATCAATAAACTTATCCATGAATGTCATGAATTCAGATTTCATGAAAATATCAAGAAAGCAATCCTTAAAGAAATATTAATAACAAAAAGTTTAAGAAAATTTTCTGGTCTCCACGAGAATTTAAGATATGCGTTATTGAAACACAATATAAATTAGATTTAATAGTCTGTCCACCAAGAAAATTAAAAGAGGTAATTAGTACGAAAATAGACTCAAAACCGAAAGATGAATTGGCTAGTGTATATGCTATCCCTTTTAGAAATGATAAAAATAGCATAATGGAATACACACGAATGACAAAAAGAAAACTCAGAGAAAGAATCAATGAGCATAAAGCAGATGCAAAATTTTGTTGCCAATCCTCACATTTTAATTAGAATATCAAAATAGATTTTGACCAAGCAAAAATTACATACCCAACATCCAATTACTATGCATCCAATTATCAGAGAATCCATAGAAATTCTGTGTAAAAGCAATCAAGTGTTTAACAACGCGCTATCATACAATATCACAAATATATGGTTAAGTACCCTGAAAATTTAAACACCCAATAATTTTATTCTCCGTAGATTTAATACGAAGCTACTTCTGCTTCCGATTTAAAACGAAGTGACGTATTAAAATGAATGGAACGGTAATTAAATATTTTCCTCTACACAAGTTTAATTCGAAGCACTGCTACTTCTAGTAGGTCCAGCTACGCATTTAAAAACGGAAATGACGTATTTGGACAAAGTGACGTATTAAAATGAATGGATCAGCAGTTAAATATATTTTCCTATACAAAAGTTTAATCCAGAGCACTACTATTTTTACTCCCAGCTTAAGAATTATAGACTCTCCCATTTCAAACGAAGTGACTGTTTGAAATGAATAGAACGGAAATTAATGAAAATATTCCCTGACGATGGCTGTGGGTTTGTAGACCAAAATTATTAGGAAATTTAAATAAAATGTATATTTTAAACTTGTAACATCTGTATTAATATAATCTGTCACCATTTAAGTAAACATAAAACTGTTTAAAGTTCATATTGTGTAGTTTGTGCTTTATTTTATTTATTTATTTATTTCTTTTTTTGAGATAAGTAAGCAATCTAAATTGAAAAAGTGTTCTTAATAAGTAGAAATAATATTATTAAGTAGCTCCATTAGTTTTCAAAAAGTTACAAATTTTTACTTTTTATCCACTCCAAGTAGACAAAATTGGTCAATTTAAAATTCGATTCTTTCCACTCTTTCTGCAAACAGATCATTACAAAAAAGTTTTGTGCCTGTATCAGCTCAATTGTATGAAGGAAAAAACTTATTTATACTGTTTTCGAACTATTTAAAAAAATATTTCTTTAGTGAAAATAGAGACGATGCATGTTTAACGAACGTTTGGCTCACCCGGTATATTAAATTTCAAACCATTCGGTTGGGTAATTTTTGAGACAAACGGACAAATAGACGGACGCACCAAACGACGACTATAGGTGCTATAAATTTATATAATTACGAACGCACCTAAAAATATGTTAAAAACTGTGAAAATATTGCATCACATATACATCTAAATAAAGCATTACGCACCTAGAGATCACGAAAAGAGACAAACGTAGTTTTAAATCCCAGAAACATAATAATAATAATTATAATGATAATAATAATGAAAGAAATTCACAAAGTATCCTTATAGTGTTTTCTCTCACCTCCAATACATAACTGAGTTCTTCTAATAGTGCTCCTGCAACTGTTTTTTAACTAACACTGTCACAATCTGTTTCTCATAATACCTCACAAATATACATTTCTAATTTAAAATGTGGTTTCCCTTCACAATAAGCATTTTTTAATTAAATATAATTAATTCGATTTTAAGGATACGAATATGTAATGTTTTATAATGATCGTGTCGTAGCAAATATAAAAGCTTTCTAATAAGCCAATTTTGCCTACAGGAGTAGTATAAAATTTTTAAAAAATCACGTTTATGAAAACTTAACTATTGGTCTGAAAATCACAATCTTATTTTGTAATCAAAAGTGAGACATAAACCCCTTGAAAGGTGGTGGTACATTATTTATATCTTTTTATTTTAATCAAAATTGGTACCAGAATTTTTGAACAAAAATTTGCTTTTACGGTTTTTACATGAAAAAATTTTGAAATAGCATTAATTTATTTTAACTTGAAAATTTTAGAAAATTCTGGTGTGAATTTAAAATTACAGTAACACAATTACTTGCTTTGAAAGAGTTAAAAGCTGGCGTCTAATAAAAGAGAATTTGAAGAACAGCTGGACTAAATTTTAGATATTTTTGAATGATTTGAATAATTTTCAGCATAAAGTTGATAATAAAAGTTAAAATTAACTAAAAATGACCATTTTCCTCCAAAATGTTTTATCGTGCTTAAAAACATTTTTCTGAATCACAAATGTATGCTCAAAAAAAGGATGTAGTATTTTCCTTCAAAATATATAGTTTTAAAAACTTTCATAGTATTTGTCAGATGTTTCATAATAGGAAAAACGTAGTTTCTTTAAACTTGTTGATATAACAGGGAATATCAATGCTTTAGTGTGTTTCTTCAGTAAATAATATCGAAAATTCTAATCATTGTAAATAATATATTTTCAATGTATCGCCAGATTCCCCCGCAGTAAAAGCAGATTTTCTTATATGCAAAAAACGTTTTACATCCTCTTTAATAAAATAAGATTTATAAAGCAACTAATAGTATTTTTACATACTGAAGATGTTGTATCGCTTTTGTCATCGGCATTCAAGTCATCATGTGCACTAGAAAAATCAGATGGTACAGATTTATTTTTCCCTGATGTAGAGGAAGCTAGCAGAAGGCTGGGATCTCCGATTCTACTGGCTTTCAATGATAATGATCGCCGATGTCCAAAGGAATTAGCTCTCGCTCGACGAGACTTTTTCCACCACCTGTGGAGATCTTCAACCTAAACAGAAAAAGAAGATAATCCAGATTGAGATTAGTTTTAAAATGAAGTTACAAGTAGAGTTGAAAAAAAAACAACAAACAAATAAAAATGAATAAATAAAATAAGCAACGAGAATTTTGAAATAATGTAAAAAAAAAAAAAACTGATAAAATTGGAGATTTTGAGGGTGAAAAATACTTATTTGTATAAATAATACTTTTAAGGCTTTTACATATTGTTATATATATTCTATACCAATAAAACAACACATCGCACTGTGTGTCTGTCTGTCTGTCTGTTCGCGATGGCTAGCGAAATCTACGGCACGTACGAGGCTCAAAATGTTTGTGAGGAAAGTCAAAGGCCTCTCCTGGTGCATCTGAGCTTTAGAATTTTAAATTTCTAATAGTTAGTTGAGAAATTAATTAAAAACCCCAAATTAAAAGAATGGAAAAGTATTCATAATTCAACAAAAGCATAGATTACTATCAAACCGCAGAATATTTCTTAGAAAAGCTGAAGAGAGGGCGAGAGGTTAATAGAAAACAGCGCTGCCATGGCGATAAATGTACTGGATTTTTTTTTATATATATAAAGGGCTGTATCTTAAATTCTACTGGGCCTAAAAACTCGAAAATTACACAGCCAGATGCAGAAAAAATTCCCCTTTCGGAAATTCTAAAAAAATATTTTCATACTCCTGTAAATAATTGAAAAATCTATTTATAAAATCACTTTTATTTCTTTTCAAAGAAACACTTGATTTTTGAGAAACCTTTCATAGAGAGAGCAGGTGTTCTGAAAAGCAGACTGGCTGGCGCTATCGGGTAGTGGCATTTATAGACGACCTGTAAAATTTTTCAAATGCTGAATTTATAGGTTTAATTTTCATGCATAAGGATGTAGACTTTTCCGCTGATTTCTGATATGTAAATTTCTGCACAGTCGCTCAATTACAACCTTAGATATTAATTATTATTTCATTAATTGGATTTTACTCTCAAATCATTCTCAATTCTCATTGGATTCTTACTCTCAATTTAAAAGCAAGTTTTTTAAAACCACAAACGATTTTTATACTAGGATTACTTGGAAAGCCGCCAGTTTTTTTAAAATACACCATTTAGAGATTTTAAGTTTATGCATCTAGCCCTAACGCTGTTTAATAATATCTAAATTTTATAAAAATCGATCCGCAAGTTTATGTTTTATAAAAAAAATCGATTTTTAAAAAGGAAAAGAAATGCTGAAACGTGAATTTGTTAAAATTAAGAAAACTCACGATACGATCGATCGATTTGGAACTTTCTTATAAATTATAACAAATAATAAAGATTTTAAAGAGTAGGGGGCATCAAATATCAAGGAGGTGGGTGGAATAAAATTTTCTAGGAGGGGGCGATCAAATATTTAAATTCGTACCGTTTTTTACCGTTCTAGATGCGGTTTTTAGACAAAGCCCTGGGATATTTATTTAATGTAAAACTTCGAGATAGTTTATAACATATAATATAGAGTTTAAAGAGTAGAGGACATCAAATTATGGGGGGGGGGGGGGGAAGGGGAGCAATATTTTATTTTTTATTTTGGCGCGATCAAATATTTAAAACTGTACCGTTTTAGATGCGGGTTTTTGACAGAACCCTGGGATAAATACTACTTATTTAATATAAAATTTCAAATTTGTACTTGCCCCGATTTTCGAATAAGTAATTTCAACAAACATATTAAATTCTAGCTAATAAATTTTTTTAGGGAGGCGCGATCAAATATTTAAAACCGTACCGTTTCTACCGTCTTAGATGCAGATTTTTGACAGAGCCCTGCGATAAATATTACTTATTCAATACTAAATTTCAAAACTGTACTTACCACTATTTTCGAATAGTAATTTCAACAAATATCTTAAATTCTTGCTTAAGTCCGCCACCTTCTTGACTAATGTATCTATGGTTAGGTTGTTCAACGGAGTTTCGTTTAGAAACAGTTTTATTAAGAAGGCAGCGGGGACCCGTTTCGAGGTTCGTTCGGTTCGAGATTGGGTATTTTTATGAGATTTTGCAGTACAAATTTCAGGTTCATTTAAGAATATTATTACGGGCCCGGGCAACACCTGGCGGCTCAGCTAGTAGCTTATAAAATTGGAATGTTGAATTATTTACATTCTACATATGATAACTAATGTCAAAAGTTTGACCTTTTATATGTAAAGCAAGCTAAAATATTCCTATCTGTAAAAAGTACAGTTTGGAATTAAATTCGATTTTCCAATCTTTAATTTATTTACCATCATAATATCTTTCATAATCAGGGGCGCCATTTGGGAAGGGCTAAAGGGTGCTCAGTTACCCCCCCCCCCCCGTTCCTAAGGAATTTGATATTTCAGAGTGTATTAGTCATCACAGACCAGACAAAAAAGGAAAGAAATTGCATAAAAGGTCAAATGGCTTGCCAGATTTGATTACAATAAAAATATTTTCTGCCATGTTATTTTTATCCCCTGACTTATTCGTAGAATTCAAAGAAGCGAAAGTTAAAACAAATACTCAGAAAATAGTGAAAATACAGACGCTCAATAACTCCTCTATCCCATTTAAACAGTGCTTGAAATTATCATTGAAATGAGCAAATGTATGTACATCGAGAACTTTTTATGTGACGACCAAGTGCTTTTAAGAAGATTATAAGTTATTACCGGGGTTTGACTATTTAACAGAATTGCACTACACTTTAACAAGAAAATTTTAAGATTTAAAACATATAGTTAGATTTGAACGCAAGAAAGGAGGTTGTACAACAGGAAGTAAAACAACTTAACTCAATACAGACTGAGATAGAAAACAAACAGGATGATGAAATTCAGAGAAAATTTATTTGAAAAATCGGAAAATAAGCATAACATTAGATAAAAAAGAAACAAAATCAGTCACAACAATTTAATTTCAGCAAAGTCTATCATCAAAAAACCAGCGAATAAAAAATTCAGAAATGTATCTTTTAGACGCAATCATGGTCGAATATTTAGTTTTATCAAAGAAAATGATCGTTTTGTTTTAAGTATGACATAATTTTTCTCAGTAAATCATTTTGTCTCAAACTCAGTATCAGCGTAAGGAAAATATGTTGAAATGTAAAAGATTTATGAGGGAAAATGGTGTGTTTTTAAAGCGATTTTCTGTTAATTTTTTTAAAAAGTTACTTTTATTTGTAATGTAAAAATGGTCTCATTAAGGATATAAAATATCAATAAAAATAAATAAACCTCATTATTTCTTATTTCTCTGCAACAATGGAAGTAACTCAGTTGCCATCATTTTGAATAAATTTCAGAAAAAAAACATAAAAAAATAAAAATAAAATATAAAATGGAAATATATATAAAAAAATAGCTACTGCGGCACATCTACAAATAATCAGTTTTCATTAAAAAAAAAAATATATATATATATATATATATATATATCAGAACTGGTTCAGTAGAAAGATCAGAGCTGATGACTAAAAATCGACCTTGTCTTTTAAATATATAGATTTAAATGGAATAGAATTGGTTCGCTCTATTTTTGTTTTAAAGAAAATGTATTAAATTAAGGAATCTGTAAAACAAGAAACTTTTATATGTAGTTGGAAAACTTGATATGACAAAGAATAACGCCGTAATAAAAAACAACTTTCTTCGTGTTTTGGCAAATAAAAGATAACAACCATTATAGTTTTTTCAGCATAAAGAAATGTCAACAACCTGCCATTACATTTTGTTATCACTGAAATGCGTTTAATGATCTATACAAACGTAAATGGATTTATCATGCAATATAAAAGAACTTTACTAATAGAGAATTTTTCTTTTTCGCAGTTATTATTTCACCCTGGCTATGTGTAGAAATAATATTTATTTACGTTTAAAGACTATAGTCTTAATTTAAACAGTTAAAGTTATCGGTTTTATGATTAAAATATTTGGAAATACCAAAACACTTAAGCGATAAATAAAAGGTTTGGTTGAGTAGTATTTTCAAAATATTGATGTTATTGATTATTATTGATGTTTCCTAGGAAATATATAAATAACATCAATCGAGATTTGAACGATATTTTTGCATGCGTAATTTCCAGATTATTTGCTGCAAAGTTTTAGATAACTTTAATTTATTTATACTTGCAGGCAGTCTAAAAAATCAGAATGAAACCTCTGTAAGATGAGCAGGAAGATATTTTATTTCTTTAAATGATTATTAAGGATTTGCCTTCATTTAAAAGATTTTCTAGGAAACTAAATATTGATTTAAGAAAATAAAAATAATATCATTGAGATTATCGACAAAAAGCTTTTAGTTTTATTAACTCTGTGTCTTCCTCCTTCATCTAGTAATAAAAATTACTGCACATTAAAATGCAAATCTTTAAATCTCTTTAAATGGTTTATGTTGGTTTAGTAGTAGGTCGGTAAATATTATAGCATACAATAGTGCATAATTTGAAAAAAAAAAAAAAAGAAAGATATTTTAATGAACTTTATATAGACCATTAAAAACGTCATAATTTGTTCCGTAAATACTTTCAGTAAACATTTTCGATGCCAGAACGGCTTTAGGTTACTTAATTCATTCCTTTAAAAGTCATTATAAAGCTATATTTAAATTATTAATTAAGTTTTAATATTGATTCTATTTAAAATAGTAAAAAATAATTGCTGAAGAAAAATCCAGACGGTGTTTTCTTAAAACCGCTGCAAGATACGAGATGTTCTTTTCTGGCTGATATCCATTATAATTGTTTAAATACAAATATTTATATGAAATTTCTTACGAATAATGTTTTGATAATTCATATTTCGTTAAAAAGTAATCAACTATATATGTAAAATGCAAACGAGAATTTCATTCCGAACGCTTATATCTCATATTTCAAGTTCTGGCAAATGGATTTGTATGGAACTTACATTGTCAGTTAAGTAATGGATGGAGGGAGGTTTTCGTGAATAATATTCTACTTTGCTTAGTTATAGAACAGTGGGATAAAGTTCTGTAACTAGACCAACTTTATTATGAAAGTCATTCCGAAGGGTTATATAACTCAGGTTCCATGGAATGAATTTTTATGGAGCTTTACATTGCCCACTAAGTAATGTTTGGGAGTAAGTTTTCGTGTATCGTTCTACGCTGCTCTAGAGCTATGGCATACAGTTCTATCTATTATATATATAAAATACAAATGGGAATGTCATACCAAATGCTCATATTTCACGTTCTCCTAAGCGTATTTTTATCGGACTTGCACTGTCAGTTTAGATAATTTTTACAAGATTTTCATTTAATTCGAGATACGGTTGAAAAAACGGACCCTCGTAGCGGGCTACGCCTGCTAGTATGAATATAAATTGAGATAATTTTTTTTATTTCATCCTGACAAAAAAATTCTAAATACAGGACTTTTATTTCATATTAATTCTCCATAAAGAATATTTAGACTTGATGTTTGCAAATATGACATGCTGACAAAGTTATGTGCCAATAAGATGATAACTCATGTCTAAAATGAAGAGATACTATATAACCGTCCATTATCTTATGTGTGTTCCTTTACGTCTAACCCCCCTCCCCCTCCCCCCCCCCCCCGAAAAAAAAGAAAATCATCCCAAGGCTAATTTGCGAGAAAATTTTGATAAATGCCACTACTGCCCCACATCTTCTACTGCTTTGTTGTTGAACACATCTTTATGTATATTATTTATAAAAGAAAACGAAAGTATGTATTTGTAGAATGTAAATTCCGTAGAGTTTGTTGCTTAAAACAGGAATTAAAAACAACACCGCCTCCTTTTCCTACTTCATTTTAGCATATGTGATAACAGACTAAAATGATGACTATATTTTTTATAGAAACATCTCGACCCCTCTTGCTCACCAATTATTGAAACAAACAAACAAAAATAAATCATTCTATGTATTGGTATACTTAATTATGTAGGATATGCTATTCTATTGGGTGTATTAAGAAGTTGTAAAACAAATTTTGTTTGACGTTTACTGCGAAAAAGCAAACCAATCAGTAGAACGCGTTTGTGTCATGTGATAAGAACCATTTAGCGTTTTCAAGTCGACGCAGATGCTGGGAGAATTGTGAAAGTAAAGTTGAAATTTTGAAGGTGAAAGATGTCATATGATAAGTCATTTATTCGTCATTGCACTCGTTATGAATTTCACCAAGGAAAAAGTGCTGCTAAAGCCTATCAATCAATCTGTTCTGTGCTTGGAGAGGAAATCGCATCGAAAAGCGCATGCGAATTTTGGTTTCAACGTTTTAAAGACGGTTATTTTGATGTTAGCGATCGAGAACGTAGCGGCACTTCACTGAAGGCTAGTCATGACGATTTGCAATCACTACTTGATGAAGATGCATCACAGACGCAAAAGGAACTTGCCGAACAATTAGGAGTATATAAAAAAAAAGATTTGTAATCGTTTACAAGCAATGGGAAAGATTCAGAAGGTAGGAAGATGGGTGCCACATGCATTGAGCCAGAGGAACAAGGATGAGCGTGTCTTGAAGTGCATGAATCTGCTAAACGGGCAACAGGAAAATCTTTCTTGTGGAAAATTGTATAAAATGGATATGTTATGACAATCCGAAACGCAAAAAATATTGATTGAATCCTGGTGAACCAGCAACATCAACGCCGAAACGAGTCATTCACTGCAAAAAAGTTCTCCTATTCATCTGGTGGGATATGAAGGGTGTGCTCCAGTGGTGTAGTCGTAAAAAGAACAGAGGCTATACGCTCTAAGCAGAGGGTATACGCTGAAGGCAGAGCGTATACCCTAGAGTGTATATACTATAGCTTTCTTGAGAAACAGAGGGTATACGGTGTTCCTTAAAAAAATCCAGAGGGTATACGGCGTATACCCCCGTATACCCTCCACTACACCCCTGGTGTGCTCTATTACGAACTGTTGGAGCCTGGTGTAAGTGTAACAGCTGAACGCTACAAGCAACAATTGTTTCAATTGAATCAGGAAATCGGTCAAAAACGTCTATTTACTGGAAAAGGTTTGCTCCCGGTGAAATTGCTCCATGACAACGCCAGGCCTCGTGTTCCAAAACCAGTCAAGGACACGTTAGTAATTCTTGGGTGGGAAGTTTTGTGACGCCCGGCGTATAGTCCCGATATAGCCCCTTAGGACTATCATTTATTTCGGTCGTTGCAGAATGCCTTGCCTTCTGTACACTTCCGGACAGTGGACGAAGTGCGAAACTGGGTTGACGACTTCATAGCGTCAAAAGGCGAATCATTCTACACTGCTGGCCGTCAACTGCCCGACCGATGGCGGAAGGTGTTAGATAATGATGGAGATTATTTTGATGAATAAAGGTATTATTCTCAGCTCTTAATCGCATATTCATTTCTCTGAAAAACGCTTTAAAACTTTTTACTACACCCAATCAAATCTGCAGAAAAAATTATAATTTGTTAAATGTGATTCCACTTCTGAAAACATTTTGTGCTATCGTAAAATTAAAACAAATTTGAAGTCACATTTTGAAATCTAAAATCTTTAGCGATGTTCATCCAAGTAAAAGTAAGTTGAAAGAATTTTTCGAACCACTGTTTTTATGACTTAAGTTGGGAGCCTCATATGGGACATAGGTAAGCGAAAGGTTAGCATAAAATTTCAAAGAGAGTATTTGTAATGTCGCTACAGATAATAGTACCTTTAAAAATAAAATTTATTTTATTTTTAAAGCTTTCATTACGGAGTTTATAGAGTAAATTTCCATGTGTAATTAATGATTACCTAGATCTAATTTCTTGCTACCTATGTGGTTTTCGTGGACATGAGTGTGTGTAAGGAAAAAAAAAAAACAAGGGAGAGAGAGTATGCAATAATGAACAGTGTAACACATCTAGAATCTAATATAAGACCTATTTTACTAATAACTTGTATGATTGCGATCTTTGAGATCTGCAATCGTACCCTTTTTTATAAATACAGCTCAGTATGCAAGAAATGTTTGATTATAAAAATAAACATAGAAAAAAAAAATTAAAATTTACGAAGGGAGGCTAATAAAAATAGCTGAATGGTCCTCATGCAAAATATATGTAATTTTAAACATTATTGATCAGGTTATATTGAAGAATAGAGCGGAAACGTTTCTTTAAACTTGATCTTGAAGATCATTTTGAAAGGTTTTCAGTTACACTCGAATTTTGAGTTTACTTATATAATACAGTGGAAAAGTGATCAATTTTCATAGGAAATGTCAAAACTAATATTAGCCTAAATTTTATACAACAGTATTATTTTCAAACAAAATTCCTTCAGCCACCTGTATTCATTTGAAAAATTCTGATATTTTGCCAAATATTGAATCTGTAAATTATACAAGTTCAAGAGCTTCCAAATAGTCAATGCAAAATTTAAAAAAGATTATTTTTTAATTCTCTGTAAGTTACTAATTCTACCTGCAGAGTGATTAAAAATTCACACACTAACCATTTCGAAGAATCAATGTTAAACATGATATGGCGAAACATGAGATTTAGAGGAGTGGCGATTGTTTTTGGAAGTTTAATACAGTCCAATGATTTTAGGTGTACTAATAAATCTTAAAGCATTTTAAGTACACATCTGAAAAGTGTGTATAATCATGGAAAAAAGAAGATAATTTGGTTATGCCGCACGACATGTGTCTTGAATTAAAGCATTTTAAGTACATATCTGAAAAGTGTATATATTCATGAAAAAAAAAGAAAAAAAGAGGAGAGTTTGGTTATGTTGCACGAAATACATCTTGAATTTATTATAACAACATTTTACTTTTCTACAAGTGAATTCTGCAGCAAACTATTTTCCATCATTTATATATACGCTGTTAAGATTCGTGCTTAGAACTCTTTAAAAATTATTTGTTCACTAATATATCACTATAGTGAAAAGGAATAACCTTTACGAGCCTCAAAATATCACCGGGACTAATAATTTCACACAAATGTTTTAAAAAAGAAAGCAACAACAACTTATATTTCGAAGTATGTTTTCGTTTATTCATTAAAAGACTGTTTTCTTGAATTAGATATCTAAGTAAAATATAAAATTCCTAATTATTTTTTTTAATTTCTAATTTCATTAAAAGTTTTATCATTTGGAGTGTGATTTATTTACTAAATCAGCACAAATTTAAATTCCCACAGATTTAAAGTAGTATTTCAAAATGAACTTATGTTTAGGTATGAAACTTCATGCATCAGCTTATAAATCTGTTTATATGGAAATAAAGTTTCAAAGTTTTATGATTTACAATGAAAATATTTATTTTTGTTTAATTTAATAAAACATATCGCGTAAGTCAAATCACTTTAAGGCTGCTAGCCACTCCAGCTTCCGAATTCTCCTCGCTGATGCTAAGTCTATGGGCGTAAAATGCATTCGTATATTTAAAATATCTCCTCGGGAAATTAATATTTTTAACTCCTTTTTTCTGTGTACTCATCTTAAAGAATGTCTTCTTAAAGGACACAGAAAAAAGGAGTCAAAAATATTAATTTCCCGAGGAGATATTTTAAATATACGAATAGATCAAACACCCATGAGTCAATATCACAAAATACGAAATTAGCAATCCACACAATAAAATTTCTATTTAACGTTATATAATTGCAATTTTCTTTTATACATTCTAATAAAAAATATTCTTAGAAGTATTTTCAAGAGATATTATATTCATAATAACTCAAAAATAAAGCAATTAAAAGACTTAAAATTTCAGATTGTCATTTTCCTGGCATGTCACACTGTGATGTGTGCAAAATAAAAGGCTTTCTGCTATCATGTACAAACATCTTTTTCTAGTTTCTTTAATTTCTAATTAATAATTATACCTTATATAACACATATATGTGAAAGGTAACAAGTTCTCTATTTTACAAATAATTTTCCATAATTAAAATATGATTGTCACTGAAAATGAATGTCATTGTCCTGGCCTGCTCATTTTAGTTCATTATGAGGTAATAAATATAGCGTTGCAGAGTAATTCTTGTCCTTGACAAAGTTCAAGTCAGAGGTAGTAAAATCATTGCTACCAGCAAGATCTTTTACATATTTCTTTGGAAATAGAGTGTTTAAAGGCTTTGTAAAAATTGAGTAGACATTTATTATGTCATTTTCCTGGCTTCTATAAATTACAAATAAAACTGAACATTACACTGAATTTGAGGTACTATAGAGGAAACATGTTCCTTTAAACAAAGTTAAAATGTTAGATCTAAAAATATAAAAAACAAGAATGTGAAAAATTATTTAGAATGAAATTGTCATTATCCTGGCATTCATATGCCAAGAAAATGACACATAATTATAATTACATAAAAATGAACTTAAGCTCTTCAAACTTTAACAATTTTACGTATAAATTCCTTTCGTCAGCTGTTCAACCAACATTAAAAAAAAAAATCAGAAGCTTTGAAACGATTTAAATTTTCAAAATTTTTGTTTTCAAAATCTCACATTTTGTGATATTCACCCCCATAGATTTAATTTTAGTCAGGGAAATTTGGAAGCTGAGTGACTAGCAGCCTTAACAAGCTATCCAGTTATTTTTAAAGCTTTATTTGTAACTCATAAACGAATGGCTGCCATAAGCACCAAACTTTAATTATGTTTATCCTAATACAAAAAAGAAAAAGAAAAAAATCTTTAAAAAATAATAATAAATTTTGGAAAAAAATTCCCACCCATTTCACACCTTAATTATGTTAGCATTTTTAAAAAATTAAAATATGTACGTAATAAAAGGGTATTATTCTATATATATAAAATAAGCAAAACATATGGAAAGTGTGTTCACGCACATATATAAACAAAAGTAAAACTAAAACGTTCAATAAAACCATGCATATACATAGAAACCATCTTCTATAGTTTTCATATATTTGCAGCAAAAACATATATTTTTAGGCGTAGCTGAACTTTCTACTTGTTTTATAATTCTATAATTTGTTTTGCTATCATTGCAGTCTTGTTTTCTTCTTCTTAAATTCAGTTTTTCAGAGCAAGTTTTGAAACACCCTAAATAAGTTATTTCATTAAAATATGAAACTAAACGTAGTAAAATTAATTTTAAAAGCTTTGATTCCACGAATCATTTAATTTAAATTCCCCAAAAAGTTATTAAATAAATAAACAATAATAATAGAAGAAGAATAGTAATAATCATAATAACCCGCTTGAAATAGAATTTTTCTTCTGAACATATTTACTCCATGTTGTTTGAGTCTGTCAAATTCATTCTTATCAGATTTTTACCACTTAGGCCCCTTGTATAGGGGTGTAGGGATTGCAATCCAGATGGTCTCTTGGTGGTTTCAAATGCACTCTAATCTGTAGGCTGCGGTGTAATAACCTCCAGTGAACAAAAAGAAAAAAAACATGTAAGAGATCAAATTGCGATTTTCCGTTTTTCTGGTGGCTTGTTAATAAATCTTTCGTATAATCAGAAATAGGACGGCAGATTTTGCAGGTGAAGGTAATATGATTGCATTTTTACATTTATCTGTAGAATGATACCACACTGGAATTGGACCGATATTTAATTTCAGATGGGAGCATTTACAATGCATCGACAGTATTATAAGTATTTAACAATTTGCGTAGAATTATTTTGCGTTCAAACCGACATCAGGAAAAGATTAAGGCTTAAATTGAAGATTGATCTTAAGGTATTTATATAAATATCTTCAATATATAAATATTATCAAACTAAATTGAATAGTGTTAATTAGATAATAAACGTTGCAATATGACATTGAAAAAGCATTAAACTCTGGATAGCGTGAATTGTAATTAATGGATAAAACATGAAAGAAAAAAACATTCGTCAAGCACAGATTATGAAACGCTTTCCAACACATCCAGAAAACAAAACTGCAACGAAACTTCACCGTAAAAAAGGTGAAATAAGATATGTATGTAAACATGCAAACAATTTAAAAATCCAGTTTTAGCAATTTCTTTTTATAGTAAAAAACCAAACAGTCTAATTATCTTCTAAAACCATGTATATGATCTATACATTAGTATATATACTACACAGCGTGCTAAAATTTAGTTAGTTCAGACTAGAGGTCTGCACGGGCCGAAATTTCCAGTCCGTATAAAGTTAAAAGTTCGGCCCGAGCACGGCCCGGAAAAAGTTCAAATCTCGGCCCGGGACTGGCCCGAGTGAATTTCTACGAAACATTGATTTTTACGTCGATTTGGTTAAATATTTGTCTCGTACGAAGAGTTCTGACCAAAAATATTTATCTTAACTTTTTTTCATGTTTAAAATCTTTATTTTTATAGAAGTGCCGCAGGCTGAGATGTTTATTTTTTTAACGAATCTTTATTTCTTGTATGTTTCAGCTATTATTGATATGCCACTAATTCAGTGTCATGTTTCAGTTATCATTAATATTGTTAATCCATATTCCATGTACTGAAGTGTTAAAAATCTGAAAAATGCTATACAGTAAAATCTTCCAAGATGGAATTGCATAGAGAAAAGAAAAAAAAATGCGTTATAGACAAGTTCCCTTCTTAGCAAGTGTAAATGCATTATATGATATATTCTTTTCTTACGTATTAGTATATTAATTTTGTATGGATCAACACGTTTTTCAGTTTAAAACAGGATTCCGTCATTGGCAGGTTTTTTCACACGTTTTACTATATTTTAATTTAGATATATTTTAATAAGCATAGAAATCTACTATTCTTTAAAAAGAATAAATTTTAGTGTTTAATAGTAGAATAATGGCAATTTAAAAATGTATGCATTTTTTGAAAAAAAATTTTGGGCCAGGCCTAATTTAACTGACTTTTGAACGGACCAGATAATGCTTTTCATACGGGTTGGGTCAAAACTAGGACTGAAAATTTTGGGCAGTGAAGACTAGGAATGAAACCAGTCCCTGCTCTGTACAGAAAAAATAAGTTAGGCTCGGACCGGCCTGATCCTTCAGAAAAAAAGTAAGGCCCGAACCCGGCCCGGTCCGGCCTGCAAAGTGTAGTCACTAGGCCCGGCCTGGCCCGAGTGCCGTGAATGAAAACAGGCCAGTGCAGATCTCTAGTTCAGACAGCAAATTTACTTTCAGCGATTTTCACCAATAGAGCGAAATGGCTTCGAATTCTTTTGAACAGCGCTGTATAATGTCTAAAGACTTTCGTGCACACCATGTATTAAGCTAAAATTTAATTCAAGTAAAAAACGCATAACGCAACTTAAAACGCATTTCCAGAAATTACCAACTTTGAACTGCAATGCATCTTATTCTTTACGTGGTCCTGTATACGAATTTATTTATACTCCACAAACTTCTCTTCGTATACTAAATATGTTTCAACAGCACGATGCATAACACAGAACCCTGTATGTGACCAACAGAATTTATACATACCACGCACTATGTAAAAATTTAGTTAAACTTAACGCAAACCAAATTTTAAAACGCACTTCCAGCAATTATCGCTCATAAATAGTACTGTAACCGAATTATTTTGTATGCCCCTGTAAATAAATGATAAATGCAATGCAGATCATACTATTCAGTAAGTCATTCATGGTGCACTTCAATAATGCATATAAATTTCATTATGTTTGAAACAGCGTAATATCATTAGTAAACAATTTTTCCCCGCAGAGACCATTATGTAACAGAATCTTTTGTGTGACCCTGTAAACGAATAATAAATGCTTTGCACTCCATATTCTACACAAAGCATGTTTTAGTGCTTCATAAATGCATATCAATTTCATTATGTTTGAAATGGTGTGACATCTTCAAAATGTACTTGAAACGATTTTTTTCCCATTTACCGTAATGTAACGGAATACTTTTGACTTTGTCTGTTTATGTAAATAAACTATAAACGCTACACACTTCATTTTCAATGACCATCTTGCTATAGTAAACGTCAATATCATATACAAATTTCGGCCAATCCGAGTATATTTACAAGAGTCAGAGCACGGCCAGACCACCAGACAAACCGAAGTCATAAACACTTTTCAACTATGTTGAAAATTCTTAAAAAGAAAGAAAGAAAGAAAGAAAAGAAAAGGATTCATTCATTATATAAATTTATATGTCATAAAGTGTCATCTGCACATTAAAATTGAGTCTAACTTTCGAAAGTTCAATAGCAGCTCTGCATTTTTCAGATAATCAAAGCATAAGCACACTTAGCCATTTGGCCACTTGGAAGTAAAGCACCGTGATAAGAGAGTATAAAGGCTTCAATTTCTTTCATTACATCACTAATAGTCGGACCTCTATTTAACGAAGTCGCTAAATTCAGCAAAAATTTTGTTATATAGAGTATGTTTTAAATAGATATTCACCTTTTAATATACTTTAAAGTACATAAAGGCACTTTTCAAATTCAAAAACACTAAATTTCATTTTAAAAAGTAAATTAATTGCTCTTTTTTTTTTTTTTTTTTTTTAAATAAATTACATCCATTTGTACGAATTTTTCTATTCATAAAAAAAAGAAAATGAAGAAAAAACAATAAAAACACTACATGACTGTCCAGCTGTATTTTTAGTGTAAAATATATATATATATATATATATATATATATATATATATATATATATTCAAAATTAATGAATTTTCTACGATATTACCGTATTTATTATTGCAAAGTAATTTTAAGAACATGTTACCACGAGTCCTCCAATTTAATTACTGAAAGGGGTCTGTTAATTTTGTCTGAGTCGCTTGTTTGAAAAAATATTTTATATCATAATATGTTTCGCGTCTTTGCAATACTTTAAGAACTTTTTCAGGCGTATTTTCTTCAAACTATAATTCACTTCGGATTGTTAAAAAAGATTTTAACATTTCATTTCAACATCATGATCATTTATATATCTGTCCTCTTCATCTTCTTCACAGTCCATTGATGTATTTTATTAGCCCACCGGTATGCTATTTCTTTCTCCCATTTTATTTTGTGTCGTCTCCAAAAAAAAAAAAAAAAAAAGTTACATTGTATGAGCCAGCCTTAAAACAAAGAAGATGTATCATTGTACGATTAAATACTCTACAGCAATTTTTTAAACTTCTAAGCATCACACATTTTCAATTTTTATACCGTCATATTGGTAAAAAAAAAAGTACTTTTAAATGCAATGTGTTTGGAAACTGCATCTCAATTTATTTTTGAAATATTATTTTTTTTTTGTAGTTTTTAGAGCCATTTGCTTAATATTGGCAACGGAAGAACTTCATTTCTGTAGAAAGTAAAAGAAAAATAGCAATTATATATTTTTGTTGCCATTTTCCCATAAAAACTGAAAAAAATGTACTTAAAATACGTGCTATTTTGAAAAAAATATAAATTAAAGATTTCTGATAAAGCATGGAGCTATTATAAACTAAATTTAATTTTAAATATCTATATTAATATTACAAACATTGTGAATCTTTAGAAAGCCGATTTTTTTTGTCGAGTTTCTTGAATGACGAAATCTCTTTTTTTGGATACGTGTATTATTCAGCGATAGTGACGTCCTATGCGTACTTTATTGTAGATGTTGTATAATACTGGATCGCAAACGAGGAATTCTTCTGCGGATGACGTCATTTTATATTAAATAAAATCGCGTGTTTTAAGTCTTAAAACTGAACTACAGTAGAGTCCCGATTATTCGAGTTTCCGCTTTAACCGAGTTATTTTCTTCTGATAGACTAGTGGCTTCCATTATTATAAAACAGCCATTAAAAAAAAAAAAAAAAAAAAAAAAAAAGACCATTTTTCCCCCCATTCTGACCAGAAAATCAGAGTTCTAAATTTTTACGACTGCTCTTCCATCTTCACCTAAAACTTCATTTATAATAATGGAAGCCATCAGTCCATCAGAAGAAAAGGATCCATTCCAAAGTTATAAGTTCGATTAACTCGGATAATTGGGACTCTACTGTACATATATTTATATACATATGTGTTTGTTTTTTCTTTATCGGGGGCGACACTAAATTCTGAAAAAGCAGAATTCCTGTTATCTAGTTTATTTATTTATTTTTTCACACTGCCCAAAATAACCGATTCAGTTGGTATTTCTGAAGTGAATTTGAAATTTCGAATCAATTGAAAAAAAATCACAAATTTGCTCATCGTCATTATTTTTTCCCTTTTTCTCAACTGTAGCCACATTTTAAAAATTTCCTCAATGGGAATATCATACTCATCCTCGTCTTCTATGATTGCTAAATTCTTAAAGCTTACTAAGAATCCAGCTTTGGCAAAACTGTTACGAATAATAGGATCTGCGACATCATACGTCTATGCTTTGCAAATTTCTGTTATGTTTTCCCGTAAGTTGATATTACAAGAAAGGTTTTTCAACGCAAATTCTCAGAAAAAAAAAAAAAAAAAAGGGAAGAAAAACATGGGTTCAGAAAACATTTATTAGTAATTAGAGATGAGAAATAGAGTTACTTAATAGGTTACATAGTTCAATAGTAGCCTGGTCATAGGTTTCAATAACCTGCTATATTTGTAACGTATAACCAGGGTTGCAGAGTCGGAGTCAGGCCCATTTTTGAGCGAAAGAGTCGGAGTCGGATCTGTTGAAATTCCCGGAGTCGGAATCGCCCATTTTACAAGCAGGGCTGTGTTGTCGGAGTCGGAGTCAAGCCCATTTTTGAGCGGAAGAGTCGGAGTCGGATCTGTTGAAATTCCCGGAGTCGGAATCGCCCATTTTACAAGCAGGGCTGTGTTGTCGGAGTCAGAGTCAGGCCCATTTTTGAGCGGAAGAGTCGGAGTCGGATCTGTTGAAATTCCCGGAGTCGGAATCGCCCATTTTACAAGCAGGGCTGTGTTGTCGGAGTCAGAGTCAGGCCCATTTTTGAGCGGAAGAGTCGGAGTCGGATCTGTTGAAATTCCCGGAGTCGGAATCGCCCATTTTACAAGCAGGGCTGTGTTGTCGGAGTCGGAGTCAGGCCCATTTTTGAGCGGAAGAGTCGGAGTCGGATCTGTTAAAATTCCCGGAGTCGGAATCGCCCATTTTACAAGCAGGGCTGTGTTGTCGGAGTCAGAGTCAGGCCCATTTTTGAGCGGAAGAGTCGGAGTCGGATCTGTTGAAATTCCCGGAGTCGGAATCGCCCATTTTACAAGCAGGGCTGTGTTGTCGGAGTCGGAGTCAGGCCCATTTTTGAGCGGAAGAGTCGGAGTCGGATCTGTTGAAATTCCCGGAGTCGGAATCGCCCATTTTACAAGCAGGGCTGTGTTGTCGGAGTCAGAGTCAGGCCCATTTTTGAGCGGAAGAGTCGGAGTCGGATCTGTTAAAATTCCCGGAGTCGGAATCGCCCATTTTACAAGCAGGGCTGTGTTGTCGGAGTCGGAGTCAGGCCCATTTTTGAGCGGAAGATTCGGAGTCGGATCTGTTAAAATTCCCGGAGTCGGAATCGCCCATTTTACAAGCAGGGCTGTGTTGTCGGAGTCGGAGTCAGGCCCATTTTTGAGCGGAAGAGTCGGAGTCGGATCTGTTGAAATTCCCGGAGTCGGAATCGCCCATTTTACAAGCAGGGCTGTGTTGTCGGAGTCGGAGTCAAGCCCATTTTTGAGCGGAAGAGTCGGAGTCGGATCTGTTGAAATTCCCGGAGTCGGAATCGCCCATTTTACAAGCAGGGCTGTGTTGTCGGAGTCAGAGTCAGGCCCATTTTTGAGCGGAAGAGTCGGAGTCGGATCTGTTGAAATTCCCGGAGTCGGAATCGCCCATTTTACAAGCAGGGCTGTGTTGTCGGAGTCAGAGTCAGGCCCATTTTTGAGCGGAAGAGTCGGAGTCGGATCTGTTGAAATTCCCGGAGTCGGAATCGCCCATTTTACAAGCAGGGCTGTGTTGTCGGAGTCGGAGTCAGGCCCATTTTTGAGCGGAAGAGTCGGAATCGGATCTGTTAAAATTCCCGGAGTCGGAATCGCCCATTTTACAAGCAAGGCTGTGTTGTCGGAGTCGGAGTCAGGCCCATTTTTGAGCGGAAGAGTCGGAGTCAGGCCCATTTTTGAGCGGAAGAGTCGGAGTCGGATCTGTTGAAATTCCCGGAGTCGGAATCGCCCATTTTACAAGCAGGGCTGTGTTGTCGGAGTCAGAGTCAGGCCCATTTTTGAGCGGAAGAGTCGGAGTCGGATCTGTTAAAATTCCCGGAGTCGGAATCGCCCATTTTACAAGCAGGGCTGTGTTGTCGGAGTCGGAGTCAGGCCCATTTTTGAGCGGAAGATTCGGAGTCGGATCTGTTAAAATTCCCGGAGTCGGAATCGCCCATTTTACAAGCAGGGCTGTGTTGTCGGAGTCGGAGTCAGGCCCATTTTTGAGCGGAAGAGTCGGAGTCGGATCTGTTGAAATTCCCGGAGTCGGAATCGCCCATTTTACAAGCAGGGCTGTGTTGTCGGAGTCAGAGTCAGGCCCATTTTTGAGCGGAAGAGTCGGAGTCGGATCTGTTGAAATTCCCGGAGTCGGAATCGCCCATTTTACAAGCAGGGCTGTGTTGTCGGAGTCAGAGTCAGGCCCATTTTTGAGCGGAAGAGTCGGAGTCGGATCTGTTGAAATTCCCGGAGTCGGAATCGCCCATTTTACAAGCAGGGCTGTGTTGTCGGAGTCAGAGTCAGGCCCATTTTTGAGTGGAAGAGTCGGAGTCGGATCTGTTGAAATTCCCGGAGTCGGAATCGCCCATTTTACAAGCAGGGCTGTGTTGTCGGAGTCAGAGTCAGGCCCATTTTTGAGCGGAAGAGTCGGAGTCGGATCTGTTGAAATTCCCGGAGTCGGAATCGCCCATTTTACAAGCAGGGCTGTGTTGTCGGAGTCAGAGTCAGGCCCATTTTTGAGCGGAAGAGTCGGAGTCGGATCTGTTGAAATTCCCGGAGTCGGAATCGCCCATTTTACAAGCAGGGCTGTGTTGTCGGAGTCGGAGTCAGGCCCATTTTTGAGCGGAAGAGTCGGAGTCGGATCTGTTGAAATTCCCGGAGTCGGAATCGCCCATTTTACAAGCAGGGCTGTGTTGTCGGAGTCAGAGTCAGGCCCATTTTTGAGCGGAAGAGTCGGAGTCGGATCTGTTAAAATTCCCGGAGTTGGAGTCGACCATTTTCCCAGCGACTCCGCAGCCCTGCGTATAACCAATCACTAGGTTTGGTATCAACGGTCGTTTTCAGTGACTTGTCTTTAAACAGAATGTTTGAAATAATATTGGGAAGTATAGACGTTGGTTTCTGTTACGACGAATTGATACAATTCAAATCTGTTTACTCAGTAAAAATCCCCTTTTTGAGTGACAAAACCAAATCTAGTTAATGATACTTTGAATTTCATGAATTTTCACCGTTTTCTGAAACTAAAAGCACGTTTTTCCGATTTCAGTGAACAATAACGCCAAAAATTCATAAAATTCTAAGTATCATAGATTGATAGATTTTGGTCGTAGAAGAATGGATTTTACTGTTCATACTTTATTAGAACACGGAACAAGTTTTTATAAATAAAACATATGCTCAGGGATGGCATAAGACTTTTAATTTCGTAACTATTGAAAAAGTGGCTCGTTTGAATGTAAATCTATTTTCATATGATGAAGGATAATATTTGGGACATATTTGAAATTGGAACTATACCTCTGTATCTAACCTTTAGGAATTAGCTATTGATCAATATAAGGGTCACCCGGCATGAAAATAAAACACATTTTTAAAAACATGATTTGTAGGAAAATGAAATTTGTTAGGAATATTTTACTCGAATAAAAAAGGATTAATATTAAAAAATAACACATTCTCAACATTTTTACTTTCTTCTTTCTTAAATAGAAGTAATCGAAATTTTTTTCGACTTCCGGTTTTCAATGGATTTACAGGTTTTAGAGGTCAGAGACGCCAAAAAACATGTTTATACAAAATGTCTGTCTGTCCGTCTGTCACCATTGTACCATCAAAAAGTGTATGAAGTTATGCATAGAATTGAGCCAAATGTTTTCTGTGTGTATTTGGATGCGGCAAGCAGGTCCTGTTTCACTTTAGAAATATTCTGCTTATAGGGGGCGCTGTAATAGCAATTTTTGTGCCATTTTCATTATTGTACCATCGAAAAGTGTATGAAATTATGCATAGAACTGAACCAAATTTTTTGTGTATGTTTTTGGCTATGGCCAACATATTCTCCCTGAATTTGAAATGATTCTGCCGGAAGGGGGCGCTGTAACAGCGATGTCTGTGCCATTTTTATCGTTGTACCATCAAAAAGTGTATGATATTATGCATAGAATTGAACCAAAGTTTTTGTGTATGTGTTTGGCTATGGCCAGCAGGTCCTCCAGAATTTGAAAAAATTCTGCCGGAAGGGGGCGCTGTAATAGCGATGCCTGTGCCATTTTCATTATTGTACCATCGAAACGTGTATAAAATTATGCATAGAATTGAACCAAATTTTTTGTGTATGTTTTCGCTAGGGCCAGCAGGTTCTTCCTGAATTTGAAAAAAATCTGCCGAAAGGGGGGACTATAATAGCGATGTCTGTGCCATTTTCATTATTATACCATCAATAAGTGTATGAAGTTATGCATAGAATTGAATTAAATTTTTTGGGCATGCATTTGGCTGTGGCCAGTAGTTTTTCCTTGAATTTGAAAATATTCTGCCGGAAGGAGTTGCTGTAATAGCGATTTTTGTGCCATTTTATTTATTTTACCATCGAAAAGTGTATGAAGTTATGAATAAAATTGAATCAAAATTTTTGTGTATGTTTTTGGTTATGGCCAGCAGGTCCTCATTGAATTTGGAAATATTCTGCCGGAAAGGGGCGCTGTGAGAGCGATTTTGTATAATTTTCTCGGTTTTTCGTAGTTCTGTTGGGCATCGGCAGTACGTGCAGCGACGGGAACTCGCGTCTGCTAAGCCGGCTTTTCATAGACATCTGATGTACAACAGGATCAGGATCACTCTGCCAGGGAGCCAACCAAAAATGGCATAGGCATGAACCCCTGACAGAAAAGTACCCTCTGCGACCTGCAAAACCACAGCTGGGGAATAGCCGAAGAAATACAATGACAAAAAATATATATATATAAAAGTAAAACTCACAAAGAGCGCCCTGGCGCTTGAAAAGTGGTTAAAATAAAACAAAGATTAAAAATCAAAATTTATATTTTATAAACGAAAAATGTTTATTTAGTTCGTTGTAAATAAGTCTGAGTCTGTGATAATTTGATTTCAAGAACAGTATGTTACGCATGTTCCAGCTAAGTGTCCGGTTACGGATAAAGTTAAATGAAGTAGGCATCAATGGACATTTACCAAATAGATAATGTTTGACATCACCGATGTTTCCACATAGGCAATTATCACTCTGGCGTTTTCCCCTTTTATGAAGATAACTAGGAAATGCCCCATGTGCAGATATAAAATAGGCATGGACTTGCGAGAAACACAAAAATGAGGTATCCACTTTTTTAATAATGCTATGCGTGTCTCTTCCCTTATCGCTATAAGACCATTCGTTCTGCCAAATTTTAATAATATTGCTTTTGTAGAACTGCTTCACAAACGAAACAGGGACCTTTACAGGATCAGGATCACTCTACCAGGGAGCCAACCAAAAATGGCATAGGCATGAACCCCTGACAGAAAAGTACCCTCTGCGACCTGCAAAACCACAGCTGGGGAATAGCCCAAGAAATACAATGACAAAAAAAAAAAAAAAAAGTAAAACTTACAAAGAGCGTCCTGGCGCAGGAAAAGTGGTTAAAATAAAACAAAGATTAAAAATCAAAATTTATATTTTATAAACGAAAAATGCTTATTTAGTTCGTTGTAAATAAGTCTGAGTCTGTGATAATTTGATTTCGAGAGCAGTATGTTACGCATGTTCCAGCTAAGTGTCCGGTTACGGATAAAGTTATATGAAGTAGGCATCAATGGACATTTACCAAACAGATAATGTTTGACATCACCGATTTTTCCACATAGGCATTTATCACTCTGGCGTTTTCCCCTTTTATAAAGATAACTAGGAAATGCCCCATGTGCAGATATAAAATAGGCATGGACTTGCGAGAAACACAAAAATGAGGTATCCACTTTTTTAATAATACTATGCGTGTCTCTTCCCTTATCGCTATAAGACCATTCGTTCTGCCAAATTTTAATAATATTGCTTTTGTAGAACTGCTTCACAAACGAAACAGGGATAGGAATGTTTATTTCAGCATCAAATGTACCAGTCTCAGTGACTGATTTGGCAAGGTAGTCTGCGCGCTCATTTCCGACGAAACCAACGTGGGATTTAATCCAGCCTATATTAATAGTTTTATTATGCAATAGTCGTAAATTCGTATAAATATTAAAAAGAATTTCGTCCGTTGGAAAAAGATTTTGAAGCGCTTGAACTGAGGACAAGCTGTCTGTATAAATGTGGAATACACTGTATGAGGAGTCTCTACACCACTCAATTGCGGAATCTAAGGCGGTAAGTTCAGCCTGGTATACCGTATTAAATAATTTAAGTCTAATTCTCTTCTCAAAGATAATATCTTCTTTCAAAAATACCACAAAAGCCGCTCCAACGCCCGTAGGCATCTTAGAACCATCTGTATATAAAACTGGGTGGTTGTACAAAGGGACCTTCTCAGTAATAGCACGTACGAAATTGACATGATGATCATAATAAAAGTAGGGATAGTGAAAAGTATAAACTTTTTTCATCAAACGATCTGTTGAAACATAAACATCTTCTATTCAATCTGAACCATCATTATTCTGAACTTCAAAACATAAAGCCAGTTGTTTTAATTCTACTTCGATTGGAGGAACTCCTGAAAGTACACAAAGTGCCTGTGTTGATATTGACCGATATGCGCGAATGATAGATAAGAGACATAGCCTTTGGCATGAGGATAAACGCTTAATTCCATGGCTCCGTAAATCATTAAACCAAATTTCGTAACCGTAAGTAATCTGTTTCTTTAGCACTGAATTGTACCAAATTTTTAGAAACTCAAGTGGTAATCCTTTATCACGAATTCTGATGTACAACAGAATCTATATATATATTATGCTATCGTATGGGGCACAGAATACGCGATTATTTGTTAATTGTTTAATGGCAACGCCCGAATGAAACGCACTTTATTGGTTAATGAACAGCATTTAACGTATCTCCATACCTATAAGGGGAGTTAACGCAGGAGGAACCCTGTTCTCTCGCCAAATGCCGCCAATTTTGTCGCCAAAAGTGACGTCAACTTGGCGATATCTCTAATATTTCGCCAAATTTCCATAGACTGCCATTTTAAACCAATCAGGTTTACTTGCTTACAGAAAACCAACCAATTGAGGTATTTTAATGCAACAAAAACTAATTTTAACTTAAGGGAATATATTAATTACATTTAAGGGAGTCCAAGTAAATTAAATTATGAATAAAAGTAACATGATACAATGCTTAGCATGTTTTTACCAAACATAAATTTTAAGGGAGACCAAACTGGTCACCAAGGGCTAGTATTCTTTAGAATACTAATGGATTAGAATAGAATGGTGCAAATAAGTCTGAATTGCCGCTCAGTTGGCGCACCAGCGGAAGTGTTGCCGTAGCATCGTTGCACACCACAACTCAATATGAAATGAATGGCAAATCGGTTATCGATGTTACTCAGACTCGAAGACATGAGTCATCGGGTTTCCATTCAATTCACATTGCCGTGAGACGTATGATGTTGCTATGGCAACACCTCCTGTTGCTGCATTAACTGACTGGTGATTTTATTAGCTGTAACACCTAATCTATCACATACTAGCCGCCCTTGGCGAGCAGTTTGGTCTCCCTTCAATAACGAAAAACTATTGATTTTAATAAATATCATGATCGAGATTAACCCGTTTTTACTCCGATTAATTGATTGAAGCAGAAATTTAAGATGAAAATCAAAGTTGCTATAGTATTGATCTAACATATGTAACTACTTTTTCAAACACTAACATGTATGAGATAGAAGAAAGTTTTTGTATTGGCATATCCAACTAGTTTTCTTAAAAATACGAGCGAAGCTCAGTTATTTAAAGGAGTAGATTGTTGGATGGCAAATTAATTGCGCCTTTTTCGTTAAATCTTATAGAAATCTAAAAGCTTAATATTGTCTACAAAATCACAAAAATCATTTTTTTTTTCTAAATTTTTTACTGTAAAATATTTTTAGTAAATGCTAGTTCTGATTTTTTTTTTTAACTCATATTTAAATGAGAGAATTATGAGGATTATTTGCAAAATTGATATCTGGTGTATAATAGGGAAAGCTATAATTCATAACCCAAAATTAGGATTAAGTATCAATTTAGTATTTCTCAAAATCTTACTAATGATGGTCTGAAGTAACTTTTTTATCAGGTATTAATTTAAAATAATAATTTTTCAGAAAGAAAATCATTATTATCCAAGGAAAATATAATGCTTTCCATCAAGAAAATATTTATAAATATTCTTCGTTATGTATATATAAATATTTTTTTAATGTATGTAAAAAGCCATAAATATACTTTACAAAAATAAATAAGTAAAATCCAAAGGTTATCATTGTGTGAGCAATAGTCAAAGTATCGTCAATTACAGTAATTAGTGACTAAGTCTGTAATTTACAAATCAAAAATAAATAAAACTGATGTGCTATTATGATTATTTTTAGTCGTCTAATTACAAATGAAGTAACGTAAATGTACTCACCGTACCCTCTCCCCATTCTTTAATACTTGAGTTAAAATACATTACTGCTATGTACACTCCAAACAAAATCAGCAAAAATACAGATTCAAAGCTGTATGATAAAAATACACTTTAGAATTACAAATACAATTAGAAATTGCAGAACAATTATATTGTTAAACTTAAATTTTATGTAATAATTGCTAATTTTTTTTTTTTAATTCATAAAAATGAATAAATAAATAAATGTAACCGCATGTTTCCTTTTTCTTTTATACACTTTTCATCTATGTTGGAAAGTGTTTATGACTTCGGTTTGTCTGTCTGTCCGTCTACCCGCGCTCTAACTGTCGTAAATATACTGGGTTGTAATGACATGTACTTCATATATGACATTTATGTTTATTATGGCATGTGGTCACTATTGAAAATGAAGCCCGTAGCATTTATATTTCGTTTACAGGGACGTTCACAAGACTTCCCTTACATTATGGTCTATGGGTGAAATTTTTATTCCGGTGTATATTAATAATGTTACAGTATTACAAAATATTAACATTGATACACATCATTGAATTGCACTGCAAGGTGTTTACTGTAGAACATGGTGGGCATAGAATTTATCGTTGATTTACAGGGACACCTCAAAAGAATTCGGCTACATAATGGTATGCGGGAAAAAACAGTTTGCAGCATATTTTAATTATGAAATTGATATACGTTACTGAAATTTACTAAAAGATGCTTGCTGTAGAATATGATGTGATAGCATTTATCGTTCATTTACAGGGACACGCAAAATATTTCGGATACAGTACTGTCTATTGCCGATAATTTCTAGTGCGTTTTCAGTTATGGATGTGTTTTTAAGTTTAACTAAATTTTTGCATACTAGGTGGTGTGTAAAAATTATGTAGATCATGTATACTGGACTACACATACATACACACACACACACACACACAAAAAAAAAAAAATCGTAAGCGTTACTGTGAATGAGCGTGAATTGTTTAAAGGTGGTTTTAATTGAGTCATTCATTTTCAAGCTGAATTATATTTAGTATACCAAGATATTTTTATGCAATATAAATAAATACGTATTCAGGGCTACGCAAACAACTGGATATATTGCCGTCTATGGAGATAATTTCAGGAAGCGGGATTTAAGTAATTTTAAGCGTGTTTTGCATGAATTAAATTTCAGCTTAATAGTCAAGGCAATAGAGACCGTATAGGGGCTCTACCTAGCAAATTTCATGGTAGTTCTGGAAAAAGGCTTACTATATGTTTTTTGGGTCGCTGAATCCGAATTTTTAACTTCCCACCAAAATTTCCCCCGGCAACCCCCCCCCCCCAAATTTTGGTAAAATGCCCCGCAAAAAAGGTTTTTATTAAAAAAATCAATTTTTTTATTGTTTTAGGGAATAAGTATCTAGAAATTCAGAAAGTAGACAAAATTTGCAACAAATTAGATATATGACTTTATGACTTAGGAGGAAGGGGAAGGGGGGATCAGCCTCGGAACATGCGCGCGGTGCTGCGTGAACAAAGTTGCGCAATTCCACTTAACCACTCACACGTTTACATTTGCCCTCCCATCTCCCCTCCGAACTTTCCTTATAAGATTTACTTTAAGTTTTTTGGGTCGCTGAATCCGAATTTTTAAATTCCCCCCCTCCCCGAAACCCTCTCCCCAAATAGTTGTTTTTAAATTAAATTTCTTATTGTTTTAGGGGAAAAGCGTTACGAAATTCAGAAACTAGACAAAATTTGCAACAAATAGGATATATGACATTTTGACGTAGGATGAACGGGGAGGGGCAGGGCTGCCTCTGAGCATGCACTGCGGCGCTACGTGCACTAAGTTATGAAGTCCAGGCAGTAGAGGATATTACCTGGAAAAATTAATACTAGTTCTGGATTTCGACTCACTTTATGTTTTTTGGGAAGCTGAATTCGAATTTGTAACTTCCCACCAAAATTTCCTCCGGCAACCCCCCCCCCCAAATTTTGGTAAAAAGCCCCCCAAAAAGGTTTTTATTAAAAAAATCAAAATTTTTTATTGTTTTAGGGAATAAGTATCTAGAAATTCAGAAAGTAGACAAAATTTGCAACAAATTAGATATATGACTTTATGACTTAGGAGGAAGGGGAAGGGGGGATCAGCCTCGGAACATGCGCGCGGTGCTGCGTGAACAAAGTTGCGCAATTCCACTTAACCACTCACACGTTTACATTTGCCCTCCCATCTCCCCTCCGAACTTTCCTTATAAGATTTACTTTAAGTTTTTTGGGTCGCTGAATCCGAATTTTTAAATTCCCCCCCTCCCCGAAACCCTCTCCCCAAATAGTTGTTTTTAAATTAAATTTCTTATTGTTTTAGGGGAAAAGCGTTACGAAATTCAGAAACTAGACAAAATTTGCAACAAATAGGATATATGACATTTTGACGTAGGATGAACGGGGAGGGGCAGGGCTGCCTCTGAGCATGCACTGCGGCGCTACGTGCACTAAGTTATGAAGTCCAGGCAGTAGAGGATATTACCTGGAAAAATTAATACTAGTTCTGGATTTCGACTCACTTTATGTTTTTTGGGTCGCTGAATCCGAATTTGTAACTTCCCACCAAAATTTCACCCGGCAACCCCCCAAAAATTGATTTTTTGAAAAAATTTGGTTTTTGAGAAAAGCGCGCCGGGAATGTTCCGCACTGTAAAAAAAAATCTGTAGGTCTACAGATGTAAAGTTACATGCTTACTAAACTTTCAACTGTAACTGTACGAAAAAAGCTGCAAATCTACAAAACTAGTTTTTGTAAAGCTACAAAAATCTGTAACTTTATAAATGAATCTGCTAAAATTTCAGTAATCTTACTAAACTTTTATTTGTAACCCTGGCTGCAGTTACATGAAAAGTTCTCGGAATCCCAGTTTCCAAAAAAATTCTTAGTAACCTTACAGATTTTTTGATTTTCGGCGCAAAAGTGTGTCTGTTACATGAAATTTTGTTGTTGCCGTTACATGAAAAGTTCTAGGAATCCCAGTTTCCTAGAAAAACTTTAGTAACTTCACAAATTTTTTTTTACAGTGCGAGGCAGCCCCCTCTCTCCCCGTTTATCCTACGTCATAATGTCATGTATCCTATTTGTTGCAAATTTTGTCTAGTTTCTGAATTTCATAATGGTTTTCTCCTAAAACAATAAGAAATTTAAGTTAATAACAACTATTTTGGGGGGTTTCGGGTGGGAAATTTTGGGGGTAAGTTAAAAATTCGGATTTAGCGACCTAAAAAACTTAAAGGGGTCATTCCATGTCAGTTCAGGCAGGCATGTAACCCACCATCACAGATTTTGATGAAACTGCATGTGTTTGTTCCTATTATTAAGATATGATTACCAGTATTTTTTTTTTTACTCTTTGGTAAAATAGTTTCTGAGAAAAAAATTGTCAAAATTTTGAAAAACTGCCGTCAGTTGGCATTCTTGACTGCTCGGTTTTCAAATGTAGCATGTCATAAATATAATCATATTTCAATATCTACTCTACAAATCATCTTCAAATAATTTATGCATAATATATAGGGTACGCAGTTTATGAAAAAAAAAACTGTTACGCTTATAATATTTTAAGTGTGTCTAAAAAAATGTTTAAACTTAGAAGTCGTGAATTTTTTATGAAAAATAATGCATTAACAAAAAAAGCATTATCAACAAAAGGCGGTATTTTTATTAAATTTATTTTTTGTGGGGGATACACTTAAAGGTGTCCTTTACCTGATTCTGAAATCAAAATAGTGGGATTTTGGGTGTTTTTAATAGTATTTCCTATTTAAAAATATTTTGAGGCGCATTTCAAATCAAATCAAGCGGAGTCATTCCATGTCAGTTCCCCTGAGCCATTTAATTCCCTATCACACATTTCAATAAAACTGGGTATTTTTATGGCTCATTTTAAGACATAATCACCTTTAATTTTCTTGATCCTAAGTAAAATATTTTTTAAGATAAAAAAAATATCAAAATTTTGAAATTAAAAAAAAAAAATTAATGACAGTTCTATATTCAAAGACAGCATTTAAAAAAAGTCATTTCAATATAAAATCACTAAATAAGTTTCAAATAATGTATATGTGACAAATAATGTTGGCAGATTATTATTTTTTGTTTTTTGTCATGGTTAAACACCAAGAGTGTCTTTAATCTTGTGAAATTTTAAAATCAAGAATTTTGTGAAAATAAATGTGTTAATCAAAAATTTATTATTAACCGAAGGTTATTACTTTTTTAAATTGTACGTAGATATATCTTTTAAATGGTTATAAAATAAAAATAGTGAAAATATGAGCAATTTTAACAAGATTTTCCTAAAATGTGAATTTTTAATCATAAATATTGAAGCTTTTCATGCTAAGATGTACTACACTGTTAAAAATTTGCAGCATCCTGGCAGGTCATTTGACCGTTTTTTCCGAAAACGGTTACACAACCGTGAATTTAACACTATTCTGACCATATTATTGGCCATTTTATGGTCAGAATATAGTTAAATTATGGTTATGAAACCGTTTTTTCAAAAAACGGTCGAATGACCTGCCAGAATGCTGCAAAATTTTTAACAGTGTATGATGACTAAGATATAGTGTAATACTACTCTTGCTTAAATATAAAAAATGCAATAATAAAATAACAAATATTATTTATAGCAATAAAAATTAAATGATATTCAAAAAGCTTACTCTTTGTTACAGTACAAATAATAAATGTATGAAAATTCACTTTCTAAACATGTCAAATTAAATTGTTTATGGGCAGAAAGTACTTCCTTTCTTTTAAACTAATACGTTTTTCCTTTTTTTCTAGATGTAGGAATGGCTAACACAAGAAATCAATTGAGATAAAGATATATGCAATGCATCTTCTTTCTTTTCTGGGGATCAGTAAATATTCTCGCAAGATCTTATATGGATGCACATATTTTACTTATTTTTACTCTTCTTCATCTTTTGAAATTACCATCCCCTCAATAAAGTGATTGTCATGCGGACATATGGCATAGGACATAGCTTTCCTTTCATAAGTACCAGTAAAATACCAATTTTAACACCTAAAATTTAAAAACACCACCCCTTAGAAGCAAAGTCTGTTTTTCAATAATTGCAATGGATTCTTTGTACTTATTTTCACCTCTCGTGTGCAGCTAGTTTTATGACACATTGTCCCAGTCCCTTTACCAACACTACACTACTCAACAGACAAAATCAACAGCCCACTCTTATTGAAAAATAGTTTCATTTGTTCAAATAATAAATAAACTACATTTAAAAACCTTAATACCAACTTATTATCTTGAGACGATAATAATAACTAAACAACATAATGAATTTATAAATCAGCTTTTAATTGAAAATACATGAAATGGTCGCTTTAAATGTTGTTGTTCATCAAGTCAATCAAAACAAATTATATAAAAAAAAATAGTGAACGTAATATGCTGACTGAAATGACACTTCTAACAAAACTAATTAATTCATGACCATCTTCCACCAAACCCGTAGGATCAAAAAGAAAAAATCAGCTGTAGTGTAAATGCGACGTACTCAGCTGTTGTAAATTTTACATCTGAAAATATTCATAATTTTAAATATGATTTAAATACTACTAAAACCATCCAAAATCTCACTATTTTTATTTCAGATCCAGTTATATTGTAGTATTAATGTACAACTTAAAATTTAAAAAATAGTCATAGAAACTCAGCCTTTGATTGATAAAGCTTTTTTAATAATTTCATTATTTTTTGTAAAATATTTTTGATTTCAAAGATTATACAATATTTTAGACACATTTAAATATTTTTTAACGTTATAGTAATATTTTTTTTGATAATCTACATACTTTATTTACCTTGCCTAAATTATTTGAAGAAGATTCCTTTATTAGTTATTGAAATCTGATTTTATATATAAAATGATGCCTTTGAAAATTGAACAATCATTAATGGCAACTCGTGGCAATTTTCCAAAACTTTGATAATTTTTTCTCATATTCTGACTATTTTTATTTTATAACCATTTAAAAGATATTTTTACTTACAATTAAAAAAAGTAATAAACCCTGCCTTCGGTTAATAATAAATTTTTGATTAACACATTATTTTTCACAAAATTCTTGATTTAAAAATTCACAAGATTAAAGACACTCTTGGTGTTTAAACATGACAAAAAACAAAAAATAATAATCTGCCTACATTATTTGTCACATATACATTATTTGAAACTTGTTTAGTGATTTTATACTGAAATGACTTTTTTTTAAATGCAGTCTTTGAATATAGAACTGTCATAAAAAAAAAAAAAAAAAAAAAAAAAAAAAAAAAAGAAGAAAAATTAAAATTTTGATATTTTTTTTACCTTAAAAAATATTTTACTAAGGATCAAGAAAATTAAAGGTGATTACGCCTTAAAATGAGTTATAAACATACCCAGTTTCATTGAAATTTGTGATAGTGAATTAAATGGCTTAGGGGCACTGACATGGAATGACTCTGCTTGATTTGATTTGAAATGCGCCTCAAAATATTTTTAAATAGGAAATACTACTAAAAACACCCAAAATCCCACTATTTTTATTTCAGAATCAGATAAAGGACACCTTTAAGTATATCCCCGCAAAAAATAAATTTAATAAAAATACCGCCTTTTGTTGATAATGCTTTTTTTTTGTTAATGCATTATTTTTCATAAAAAAATTCACGACTTCAAAGTTTAAACATTTTTTTAGACACTCTTAAAATGTTATAAGCGTAACAGTATTTTTTTTTCATAAACTGCGTACCCTATATATTATGCATAAATTATTTGAAGATGATTTGTAGTGTAGATATTGAAATATGATTATATTTATGACATGCTACATTTGAAAACAGAGCAGTCAAGAATGCCAACTGACGGCAATTTTTCAAAATTTTGACAATTTTTTTCTCAGAAACTGTTTCACCAAGGAGCAAAAAAAGTTACTGGTGATCATATCTTAATATTAAGAACAAACACACGCAGTTTCATTAAAATCTGTGATAGCGGATTACATATTGATACATTACTGCCTGATTTGATGTGGAATGCCCCAAAGTAAACCTTATAAGGAAAGTTCGGAGGGGAGATGGGAGGGCGAATGTAAACGTGTGAGTGGTTAAGTGGAATTGCACAACTTAGTCCACGCAGCACCGCGGCATGTTCCGACGCAGATCCCCCAGTGTTGATTTCAGGGGGTGGCCCGGGGGGGACATTCCCCCCGGAGCAGTGAGATGTCCCCCCCGGAAGATTTGAGATTTTGTGTTTTCAATGGTCAAAAAGTGCGATTTCCCTCCCGGAACTCTATAATGTCCCCCCCCCCGGAGCCACAGAAATCCCTCCCGGAGAAAAGTGTCTGAATTCAACACTGAGATCCCCCCTGCCCCTTCATCCTAAGTCATAATGTCATATATCTAATTTATTGCAAATTTTGTCTACTTTCTGAATTTCTAGATACTTTTCCCCTAAAACAATAAAAAAATTGATTTTGTTTAAATAAAAACCTTTTTTGGGAGGCTTTTTACAAAAATTTGGGGGGTTGCCGGGGGAAATTTTGGTGGGAAGTTACAAATTCGGATTCAGCGACCCAAAAAACATAAAGTAAGCCGATTTCCAGAACTACCATTAATTTTGCTAGGTAAAATTTCCTATTGCCTGGACTATAATATGTGTATAAAAATCTGTAGATAATATACAGGTTGTGCAAAAGAAATCAAATACGTTTATGCCTGTTTGTAGAAATTACTGAAGGTGAATTTTCAGCTATTTTATATGTTTTCTAACTATCAACTAAATTTTATTATACTATGTAGAATATATAAGTAGAGTTCAAATCTATAGATAATATTATAAAACTCACAAAAGAGTTCAAGTACCTTCCCGGCTATGGACGGCAATTGCTGAAATTTGATTTTCATATGCGTTATGTGCCTTCTAAAAGCTTAGGTATCTTGTTTATCTTATTAAAAGACGAAGTGTTGTTAAAATATTCTGGAAGTGTTTCATAATCTAAGCTTAACGCAGAATTTTTCTTTTTTTTTATCTCCTGCTTTTACTTTTTAGTAAATTAATGAAATTAGCTTAAAAAAAAGTAAAGTCAAGCTAAAAAAAGTAAATAAAAAAAAGGAATTTGCCAATGGAATTAATTTACATTATCTAATCTATACTTAACCCTTTCCGGCACAGACAAATTTTGTTGTAAAATCATGAAATGATTAACTGACACCGGAATTTACAAACGACTTTTTTAGAAATTAAAAACTTGTTACTATAAACTTTCATTTTAAAAGCAGAATTTTATTAAAATATTCTTGGTGCCGTTTGTAAGTTTGGAATTAAAATTAGATGTCCAAGACTGGGACCATTTCGTCGGAAAGTGTTTATATTATAAAGAGGTAAAGTTTGTTTGTTTCTTTGTAGGGGGTAATCTCTGGAACTATCGAACCGATTTCAAAAGTAATGGTGTCAAAATGATAGCGTTTGCTCCTGTTCCAACATAGGCTATATTTCATGTCCGCGCCACTACCCCAAAGGGGTTGCAGGAGCCAAAAACATTCGAAAAATGCAATTTTTGTGTTACTGAAGGACTTAGAAATATGAAATTTGGAATGGTAGTTACTTATAAGATATAAATGATCTCTAAGAACATTTCTTAAAACATTCAAAATTTAAAAGGGGTGAAAATGAACAAAAAAGCGTTCTAAAAAACGTTCTAAATGGCGATTTCTACGCAATCTGAGGAAGTACCGAATCGATTTTAAAAAAAGGTGTCAAAATGATGGTGATAGCTCTTGCTCCAACATAGGATAGATTTTATGTCAGCGACACTACCCCAAAGGAGGTGCAGGAGCGAAAAACGTTCTAAAAATGCGATTTTTGTGTTACTGAAGGATATTGAAGCATGAAATTTGGCATGGTACTTACTTATTAGATATAAATTACCTCTAAGAACATTTCTTAAAAAAATTGAAATTTAAAAGGGGTGTTAATGCGCGAAAAGCGTTCTAAAAAACGTTCTAAATGGCAATTTTAGGAAGAATCAAATCGATTTCAGAAGTAATGGTTGTAAATTGATGGTGGCAGCTGTTGCTGTAACATAGGCTCTAATTCATGTCGGTGTCACTACCACCTGGTGGTTGTAAAAGCAAAAAACGTTCTAAATTGAGGTTTTGTTTTGTTATGGAAGGGCCTAGCAACATGAAATTTGGCATGATAGATATAAATTATCTCTAAGAACATTTCCTGGAAAAACCGAAATTTAAAAGGGGTCGGGGGAAATGCGCAAAAAGCGTTCTAAAAAAGTTTTAAATTGCGATTTCTACGCAATCTCAGGAAGTACAGAATAGTTTTTTTTTTTTTAATTTTGATGTGAAAAAGGATGGGACAGCTCTTGTTCCAATCTAGGCTATATTTTATGTCGGTTGCCACTACCCCAAAGGGGTACAGGAGCAAAAAAACGTTCTAAAAATGAAATTTTTGTGTTATTGAAGGGCTTAGATTAATGAAATTTGCATGTTAGTTACTTATTACATATAAATGATATCTGAGAACATTTCTTAAAAAATTCGAAATTTAAAATGGATGAAAAGACGCGAGAAGCGTTCTAAAAACGTTCTAAATGCAGATTTGTCAGTAATCTCAGGAATTATCAAACTGATTTCAAAAGTAATCGTTGGAAATTGATGCAAACTGCCCCTGCTCTAACATAGGCTCTATATCATGCCGGTGTTACTACTGCATGGTGGTTGCAGGAGCAAAAGAGTTCTAAATTGTGATTTTTATGATACTGCAGGGGCTAGCAACTTGAAGTTAGGCATTTTAGTTACTTATAAGATATAAATGACCTCTAAGAACATTTCCGAAAAAATTCGAAATTTAAAAGGGGTGATAATCGGAGGAAAGTGTTCTAAAAATGTTCTAAATTGCGATTTCTACGCAATCTCATAAACTACCAAACCAATTTCAAAAGTAATGGTTGGAAATTCATGGTGACAGTTATTGTTCCAACATAGGCTCTATTTTATGTCGGTGTCACTACCACCGGGGTATTGCAGGAGCAAAAAACGTTCTAAATTGTGATTTTTGTGATATTACAAGGGCTTGGAACTTGAAATTTTGAATGGTAATTACTTATAAGATGTAAATGCTAGAACAGTTTCGAAAAAATGCGAAATTTAAAAGTGGTGAAAATGCGCGAAAAGCGTTCTAAAAATGTTCTAAATTGCTATTTCTACGCAGTCTCAGGAAATATCAAAACGATTTCAAAAGTAATGGTTGAACATTGATGGTGACAGTCCCTGCTCCAATATAGGCTATATTTTATGTTGTTGTCCCTAACAACTGGGGGTTGCAAGAGCAAAATATAATCTAAATTGCTTTTTTTTTTGTACAACTGAGGGGGGTCTAACATTTTGAAATTTGGCATGGTAATTACTTAAAAGATGCAAATGCTTTTTAAGAACCGTCGAAAGAAAATTCCAACTTTAAAAGGATGAAGTGAGCAAAAAGCGTTATAAATTACGATTTTTAACCCATCTTATGAAATATCAAACCAATTGAAAAAATAATGGTTGCAAATTGGTGGTGATAGAACCTGTTCAAACATAAGGTATACTTTATGTCGGTGCCACTACCACTAGAGGGTTGCAGGAGCAAAATACATTCTAAATTGCGATTTCTGTGATACTAAAGAGGTTAGAAATTTAAATATGGCATGGTAGTTACTTATAAAATATAAATGTTCTCTAAGAACAGTCGAAAGTAAATTCGAAATTTAAAAGTTGTGAAGCGAAAGGAAGGAGCTAAAAGCGTTCTAAAAAATTCTTAAATCACGATTTCTTTGCAATCTCAGGAAATAATAAACCGATTATAAAAGTAACGGTTGCGAATCAATAATGACAATCTCTAACCATACACAGGCTATATTTTTTGTCGGTGCCACTACCACCTGGGGTTGGCAGGAACAACAAACGTTCTAAAAAAGCTTTTGAAAACTTTCTAAATTACGCTTCTATGGATTAATAGGAAATACCAAACCGAATTCAAAATTAATGTTGGCAAATTAATGGTGACAGTCCCTGTTTCAACATTGGCATTTTATGTTGGTGTCATTATCCCTAGAGAGATGGTAGATCGTTGGCAAGAAGCTTGGAATTTGACATGATGGTTAATTTTGAGGAGACCGGCTAACTGCGCCGATGCCGACCCTTCTTTGCCTCCCCCTGCATGAACTGCGCTCAGCGTCACGTTGGACCGGATATCATTGTCACCCCCGTCTCTTATACTTATGGGCACGAAGAGACAGCTTTTTTTGTTAGAAAGACTCTTTTCGGTTGGCGTTAATTTGTTAAATTAGGCGCTTTATCGATAATTTCGGCTATCAATAATGCTTAAACTCTCAAAAAATTTTATAATTTTTTTGTTAATAATAACTATTAAATCACAGAAAAATCGGCAATACAAAAATGTATATTCCGTTAATATAAAATGAAAATTGAAAAAAAAGGGAAATAAATCAAAATATGATGAAAAAAATCCATATACATATAAATATATAAGCATTATAGAATATTGCAAATCATCATCAATTTCAATTATTTACATAAGAAATTTAAACGTTGGAGAATTTTTTTTAACTACTTTAGAAAAGAACATTTTATGAAGAAATAACACTCGTTACCAAATAATGCCTTTTTTTTCCCTCCAAGCCTATTATTTTTCGTTCAGAAATATAATAATTGACATGGTCTAATTATGAATGGAAACAAATATTTCTGTCAGGTTTAAACTAATTTCTCGTTGACTGTGCCTTCAGATGTTTCATTCTAAGATTCTTCAAGAAATTTAAGCGTTATTAACATTTATATATAGATATACAATATTAACATTTATATACAGATATTTACAGATATTTCCAGTGGTGTAGTCGTAAAAAAAACAGAGGGTAAACGTTCTAAGCAGAGGATATACGCTCAAGGCAGAGCGTATACCCTGGAGTGTATATATTATAGGTTTCTTGAGAAACAGAGGGTATACGGTGTTCCTTAAAAAAATCCAGAAGGTATACGGCGTATACCCCCGTATACCCTCCACCACATCCCTGGATGTGGATATTTCGTATTTCAATTACTATGCTAGAAATAATTGTCACCTTAAAGTTATTCTCTGTGGTATTTTGAAGGAAAGATACTGAGGAAAAAGAACAACATTCTAAATAGAAGAATATTCTTGCTGCTGAAATAATCCTATGAACGCTAATTAGTACTTCTTTTATTGTTCTATATATTTTCTTTATACTATTATTATTATTAACTTATTTGGAACTATGGCATTTAAATAATTTATTATTTTCTTTCAAAACTTAATTTTTTTCTAAATTCTAAAGTAAATTTTAAAATTCCAAAGTAGTTGCACGATGTTTTATAACCGAAACTTAAATATGTATTTCTTGATCAAATTTAATTTTTACTGAGTGTATAATTCTTATAATCACGCATGATTCTCTTATGCACATGCTTATAAATTAATAATAATAAGACAAAGAGCATTAAATTCTCATGAATTCAAAACTGAGAATTGGATTATTATTTGCAAAACATGCATAAAAATGTGGTGTAAAGAAACTTAATTTCTTAAGCTGTACTTAAGGTGCTTCTCAAATTCCCTGCTCGCAACACAAAATTTTTAATGACACATTGCCTAATTCATTTTTATACTTAAAAAAATAAAATTAACAAGCCTATTGAAGGTCTATTTTTAATTGAATAGCGTTTTCCATTTTCAGATAAATAAATTACTTATATGAGTTATAAGCCATTCTTGTTATGTGACGACAAGTTTTTCTTCTTTCTCGCACTGCTGCATCGTGAATTCGGTTCAAAATGCCAACTTTTACAGTATTTTCTGTAAAATCTTCTGCTTTTTCCATAAAATATAAAAGTCATTCGATTACATAGTTTCTGAATAAAAACTCCTTCTAATTTAATGTGTTTTCAAGCAAAAATGAATTCAGAAATGTGTCAAAAAATAGCTTCTTTGAATTTGAGAGAAGCCTTAAGACTGTTTAAAATCCTACTGGTTACTTTCCAGAATTCATATTTGTTTGTACTTACATGAAAGTGACAGATGCTGTTACTTAGAAACTGTGAAATCGAACGGTTTTTCGAAATTTTCATTAAAAGCAATATTTTACAAAATGCTGTTAAAAGCATTTAGCATTTGAACTGAATTTCCACAAAGTGTTCTAAACTGAATTTCCAGACGTGACAGTCTGATAAAATTTTCATGAAACAAAAATCGTTATTAATTCAACATATAATTCACTTATCTAAAAATGAAAATATTATTAGATTCTAAATCAATTCAATAGTCAGTCTGCAAGTGACATGCTTTTACGTTTAAAAATGAGTTTGTAAGTTAGAAAATTTCGAAGGAAACTCTCACAACAGCCCTAAATCTTAAAAAAAAAAAAAAAAAAAAATTCATCCGTATAAAATAATGATTTTCTAATTTCGTATTACATCAAATCTCCAAATATAGTTTTAAGGTTTTATTTATCTATAAAGATAAAATATCCTTTTTAATAATAGATGACTTCCTATAAAAAAAAAATACACTTTAAATAATATATTATAGTTGACTTTATGATTGACCCTCAAAATATTTTTAAATTAAATTTTTGCTGACTTTTAAAAGCGAAATTTTTAAGTAGAACTAATGGATCAGTTATTTGATGTCTGAAAGAGAATATCAAATACACGAATAGGTGAAAATTAAGCTGTGATAGAAAAATTTAACATATTAATGATTTTTAAAATAATCCTAAATTGGACCCTTCTCCATTCTGCTTCATTAAAAAAAAATATACTAATAATAATAGTAATACTACAACTTATAGTAATAATGTGGTTAATTTAAAAATGCTACTGACAGATTTGGTATTATATGAGGAAAAAAATTGTGAAAATCATTGAACTTTTGATTATAAAATATTAAAAATCGTGACAAATAGTATATAAGAGTGTAAGCTCTAACTGTTGCCCAATGACTAATTTTCTAAACCTGTAATTAGCTTTATACGTATAGCTTCATTAGCAAACATGTTTCAAAGTTGTTCTTCATGCTATTAAACCCGTTTATACAATATATATATATATATATATTTTAAAATTACAGATTTATTTATTTTTTTTTTTTTACTGGATCTAAGTACTATATATTTAGCAAAATTTTCTTCGTGCACAAATAAATAAAAAAATAAAAGGTTCATTTTTGTACAAATAAAACTTCCCGAGTTATGATAACTTTAATTTTATGAATTTTTATATCATTTTTTGTGATTAAAAACGGAAAATCGTTTTTTATCCAAATATTACAAGTCAAAATAAAAAATTTCTTAACAATGATGTGTGTTTTTAATTAACATTAGATATTGCTTGGAATTCCTTGAAAGAGCTAACAAAACTTGGGGGGGGGGGGGCTGTTTGTACCGGGTCTGTTTAAATCGAAATCCCCCTGTGCTTATACTAGTATTGTGATTATTGCCTTACTTTACATCTGTGAATATTGCCTTACTTTACAATACTCCTTTGATTATTGCCCTTCTTTCGAAGTAAATATTAGTTAGTATCATCTACTTAAGGAATTATATTTCATTTTAATATTTTATTTGTATTTATTACGTTGAATACCTTATTGCTAATATACTTTGACTTTTAAATAAAAAGTAAAGATGTAATGCAATGCTAGATGAATGCAGGCCACGTGCTTATAAGTACGGTGATTATTGTCGCCAGGATTTATTATGGCTAGATTTGCATCAAGAAGACTCTTGGGGAAAAATAACTCTTAAAAGCAACCCTAAATACAATGATGGATTGCTTATCTCACCCCCTCGAGCGCAGTTCATACAGATGGGATCGAAGCTGTAAGCGCAATTTATGATCTCCTCCTACCGTAGGCGCAATTGATGTACACCCAATTTTGAGATATAAAGGCGTACTAAAAAGATGGTTGCTAGAAATGAATACTGAAATAAGCGTAGGAATTGAGCATAAAAATATCAAAATATTTCCTAAATTATCCAAAGAAAAAAGAAACAAACGTTACTTCTTTGTAATATTAGTATCAATGCAAAAACCCTTGACGGGTTAAAAGTTTCTGACGCAGCACTTTATCTTATGCTCTAAGAATTTTAAATATGGAACTTAAAAATACTGATATCAAATTTTGAGTGACGTTATGCTATTTCTTAAAAAATATATTTGTATTTATTTCACCATTTTATTTTTGTTTTATTTATAATCGCATGTGCAAAAGTTATGTTCAACATGAAAAGCTGCATAAAATTTTATTCGCTGTTGCTTTATCATTTACATCTCTCATAAATTCAAAATATGTGTTTTAAAAGATATGATATAAAATTTAAGTGACGCCTTGATGTGACTTTAAAAGGTTTGTTTTTTTAAAATTCAATTTAAATTATTTTTGACTTGGTTAAAATATTTTTTTTACATCTACACAATACTTTTAATTTTCCAATTCACTGTTAAATATATCACTTTCATTGAATCTATACTATGCATTGAAATGTATTTATTTTAGGTAGCTTTCTTTACAAAAAAGCTACCTATTGCAGCCGTTCGGAGGAAAGCGATTTCAAAAAATTTTGGTATATTTTCATCGATCATGACCCCCAGACCCCGAAACCAACCTCCGTTCAAAATTGATATATATATATATATATATATATATATATATATATATATCTGACCTATGTCACACTGTAACTACCGTAATTATGAACCGATTTCGATGTAATTCGGTGTGTACATAGTACATACCAATGTCTCGACCGAGTTCGTTGGCCAGCTTCATCCGCCGTTTTGTTTCAAAATGGCGGCCATTTAAAATTTTTAAAAAAATTTAAAACTTGAAATGTGATACCAAAAAATTAAAAATGGAAAAATATTTTTTTCTTATGTATTTGACCTTTATACAAAGATTCCGGAGCAGTTTTTGTTTCGTCTATATCTTAAAAAATGGCTGAGTTATAGCATTTTGAATTTCTAGCGTGGCTGACATTTTGAAACGTCCTGAAATTTGTCACGCGATAAAAGGCGTATTTATGAACCGATTTGGATGTAATTCAGTGTGTACATAGTACATACCAATCTCTCGACCGAGTTCGTTGGCCAGCTTCATCCGCCGTTTTGTTTCAAAATGGCGGCCATTTAAAATTTTTAAAAAAATTTAAAACTTGAAATGTGATACCAAAAAATTAAAAATGGAAAAATATTTTTTCTTATGCATTTGACCTTTATACAAAGATTCCGGAGCAGTTTTTGTTTCGTCTATATCTTAAAAAATGGCTGAGTTATAGCATTTTGAATTTCTAGCGTGGCTGACATTTTGAAACGTCCTGAAATTTGTCACGCGATAAAAGGCGTATTTATGAACCGATTTGGATGTAATTCAGTGTGTACATAGTACATACCAATCTCTCGACCGAGTTCGTTGGCCAGCTTCATCCGCCGTTTTGTTTCAAAATGGCGGCCATTTAAAATTTTTAAAAAAATTTAAAACTTGAAATGTGATACCAAAAAATTAAAAATGGAAAAATATTTTTTCTTATGCATTTGACCTTTATACAAAGATTCCGGAGCAGTTTTTGTTTCGTCTATATCTTAAAAAATGGCTGAGTTATAGCATTTTGAATTTCTAGCGTGGCTGACATTTTGAAACGTCCTGAAATTTGTCACGCGATAAAAGGCGTATTTATGAACCGATTTGGATGTAATTCAGTGTGTACATAGTACATACCAATCTCTCGACCGAGTTCGTTGGCCAGCTTCATCCGCCGTTTTGTTTCAAAATGGCGGCCATTTAAAATTTTTAAAAAAATTTAAAACTTGAAATGTGATACCAAAAAATTAAAAATGGAAAAATATTTTTTTCTTATGTATTTGGCCTTTATACAAAGATTCCGGAGCAGTTTTTGTTTCGTCTATATCTTAAAAAATGGCTGAGTTATAGCATTTTGAATTTCTAGCGTGGCTGACATTTTGAAACGTCCTGAAATTTGTCACGCGATAAAAGGCGTATTTATGAACCGATTTGGATGTAATTCAGTGTGTACATAGTACATACCAATCTCTCGACCGAGTTCGTTGGCCAGCTTCATCCGCCATTTTCTTTCAAAATGGCGGCCATTTAAAATGTTTTTAAAAATTTTAAATTTGAAATGTGGTACCAAAAAATTGAAAATGGAAAAATATTTTTTCTTATGTATTTGACCTTTATAGAAAGATTTCGGAGCAGTTTTTGTTTCGTCTATATCTTAAAAAATGGCTGAGTTATAGCATTTTGAATTTCGAGCGTGGCTGACATTTTGAAACGTCCTGAATTTTGTCACGCGATAAAAGGCGTATTTATGAACCGATTTGGATGTAACTTCGTTTATACATAGTACATACCAATGTCTCGACCGGGATCGTTGACCAGCTTCACCCGCCATCTTGTTTAAAAATGGCGGCCATTTAAATTTTTAAGAAAAATTTAAATTTGAAATGTGGTACCAAAAATTGAAAATTGAAAAAATATTTTCTTCTTATGTGTTTGACCTTGATAAAAAGATTCGGGAGCAGTTTTTGTTTCGTTTATATCTTAAGAAATGGCTGAGTTATAGCATTTTGAATTTCTAGCGTGGCTGACATTTTGAAACGTCCTGATTTTTCTCACGTAATAACAGGCGTATTTATGAACCGACTTGGATGTACCTTGGTGTGTACATAGTACATACAAATATCTCGACCGAGTTCGTTGGCCAGCTTCATCCGCCATCTTGTTTCAAAATGGCGGCCATTTAAAAAAATAAAAAAATTTAAATGAGATACCAAAAAATTGGAAAATTAAAAAGATTTTTTTTGTATGTGTTTGACCTTAATACAAAGATTCCGGAACAGTTTTTCTTCCATCTATATCTAAAAAAAAATGGCTGAGTAATAGCATTTTGAATTTCTCTTGTGGCTGACATTTTAAAACGACCTGATTTTTGTCACGCGATAACAGGCGTATTTATGAACCTATTTGGATGTAACTTGGTCTGTACATAGTACATACCAATGTCTCGACCGAGTTCGTTGGCCAGTTTCATTCGCCATCTTGTTTCAAAAGGGTTGCCATTTAAAAAAAAATTAAATTTAAAATTCAAAATGAGGTATTAAAAAATTGGAAAATGAAAAAGATTTTTTTTATGTGTTTGGCCTTGATACAAAGATTCCGGAGCAGTTTTCGTTTCTGAAAATTTGTTCTTTTGTTGATATCTTAAAAAAATGGTTGATTTATAGCACTTTGAATTTCTAGCAAGGCTAACATTTTGAAACGATCTTGTATTTGTCACGCGATAACACACGTATTCGCCTATTTCGATGTAAGAAGGCATGTGGATAGTATACATCAACACCTCGACCAAGTTCGCTGGCCAGATTCATCAGCCATCTTGTTTCAAAATGGCGGCCATTAAATTAAAAAATATATATATATTTAAAGTGAGGTGCAAAAAAATTAGAAATTGAAAAAGGTTTCTTTCTTAAGTATTTGATCTTGATATAAGGATTCAGGATCATTTTTTGTTTGTCTTTACCTTAAAAAATGGCTCAGATATAGCAGTTTCAATTTCTATTGTGGGTGACATTTTGAAAAATCTGATTTTTTCCATGCGACAGCACTCCTATATATTAACCGATTCCGATGTGAGTGAGCATGTGCACAGCAATTACTAAGGTCTCGACCAAGTTCACTGGTTAGCCTCATCCACCATGTTGTCTTAAAATGACAGGCACTTTAAGAAATTGCCGAATTTGGCAGCCAAATATAAGTTACTTTAAAGAAAAGCAGCTTGGATAAAGCTGACTAATTTCGCGAAATTCTCATTCATTATATTGATAAAAATTAGTATTGAATCTCCTATATTCGGTTTCCACTAAATTGAGCTTCGTGTGTTTGCATGATATAAGTTGGCTTTTTTTAAATAAGGATTATGAAAGCTACCTCTTCCTCCCGGCACTGGCCGGAAGGACTTTCAATAAATTGATTTATCTTTTGTGTCACGCTATTCAAAATTGTGAGTAAGATTTATGTAAATGGTTTATTTGCGTCAAACTATCATTTTTCATACATTTCATGTAGTTTGGACAAAATGACGCAAAGAAACCATTTACATAAATCTTACTCACAATTTTGAATAGCGTGACACAAAAGATAAATCAATTTATTGAAATAAATACATTTCAATGCATAGTATAGATTCAATGAAAGTGATATATTTAACAGTGAATTGGAAAATTAAAAGTATTGTGTAGATGTAAAAAAAATATTTTAACCAAGTCAAAAATAATTTAAATTGAATTTTAAAAAAACAAACCTTTTAAAGTCACATCAAGGCGTCACTTAAATTTTATATCATATCTTTTAAAACACATATTTTGAATTTATGAGAGATGTAAATGATAAAGCAACAGCGAATAAAATTTTATGCAGCTTTTCATGTTGAACATAACTTTTGCACATGCGATTATAAATAAAACAAAAATAAAATGGTGAAATAAATACAAATATATTTTTTAAGAAATAGCATAACGTCACTCAAAATTTGATATCAGTATTTTTAAGTTCCATATTTAAAATTCTTAGAGCATAAGATAAAGTGCTGCGTCAGAAACTTTTAACCCGTCAAGGGTTTTTGCATTGATATCATTACTTTTTTGAGGTTAGTGATAAAATGATTAAAAAAAAGATACTTATGGAATTTAATGCAGATTTAATTTTTACTATTTTATTACAATTTTCCTTATAGCAGTTTGTATATAAAAACAACTGGGTAAGTATAATCGCAGATCGCACAGAGGGTTTCATTTGATATTCCTTTAAAAACACTTTATCCTTAAATTAATAAATCCAAAATGTTAATTTATAATTATTAAATCCTTACATAGATGTAGCACCAATAGTTCCAATTTTCAATGGGGCAGGGAACGCACTCTTTTAAACAAACCACCTTCCAATTGAAGTCATCAAAAACCAAGTTGAATAAGCCAGAGCCCGTTGTGTTGTTTGACAAACAGCAGTCTCATGTCCCCTCCTTCCCCCCTTTTTAAAAATTTTTCAGACCAGTACCTAAGAATGGAACCGAAATAATTTTTTCTCTTCAGAAATTACGATAAAAAAAACAGTATGCAGTACTCATAAATTTACTTTAATGCTATATAGGGTGATTATTAAGTTAATTATAACGTTTGGAATATGTTGCATTGATGTCCGAAAGGTAGATTCTGAGTTATGGAAGCTGGACCCATAAGGCGCCATAGAGGGGCGAAGCCCGCTAGTGTCTATCATAATTATATCTGCCATGTAGACTAATTGCGATATTTAATCAAAATAGCCCCCCCCCCTCCTCATCCCCGGAAATATAACAAATACAAAATGTGTCTTTATAAACCTATCGTCAAATAGGTTTTTATTTCTTTTTCCCTAAAAAAAACATGATTTTTATATCCGTAACGTAAATAGCTGACGAAGCCCGCTAGTTCCTATCATAATATATATTTTTAATAATTTTATATAGTCTATAATAAAAATCAGACTTAAAATAGTCTAGTTCCATGAGTACTTGTAGTGTCAGTTACATGCTACGATTTTTGGATACCAGTATTTTAGAACGGGAAAATGTGACTTATTTTATCGGAGATATCTCATTAATTGAATAAGGTGAAGCAAACTTTTTGAAAAAAAGGAGACCAACAAGCATGGCAGTTATCAGCTATGTGACTTTGTGCTAAAGTCCATTAATTTGATCTGCTTTAAAAAGATTACGGAAGATTGAATTATAGTAGAACCTGGATTAACCGAGCTTCGATTAATCGAGGTTTCTGTTAACCGAGCCGATAACAAAGTCTGATTTTTTTTCCTTTTGAATGAGCCTTAAAAATAACCACACTCTTTAGCTCACTGTCCGTGCTATACAGGCCCTTCTGCCCCCAAAAGCCCTCAACTCCAAAGAAACATTGGACCCTGAGAAGTCAATAGCGAACAATGCTTTGTTTCCAGTGGCTGTGTGAACTTTCGTAAATTTTTCAATTTGCATTTTAAAATTTACTACTGGTAGTTGATTTTCTTTTTAAATTTGTTAAGCTGTGAAACAGAACTTTACATATATTTACTTTTATTATTTAAAAAACGTTCTATATATTTTCTTAAAAGAGATGTTAAATTCGCAAGCACGGCGAGTTTTTACACACAGTTTCTATTAACCGAGATTTCCGATTCTGATTTACTAACAGTCCCAATTAGCTCGGATAATCGAGGCTGCTCTGTATAATTAAAAAATCAATGGCGATCTTACTGTAAACGGGTTTCCCTTTTACTGAGGGATTTCAAAACCGAATCAGCTGATGTTAGTTGCTGTTTCCCTGCTTGATTAAATAAGATTAGTTAAACATTTGAAAATTACCAAATATAAAAGGAACTAAGTCAACAGAGTCTTTGCTTTATGGTATTTTTTAACAACGCTATAAGAAAATGATTTTAAATAAGAGATTTTAAATGTAACGTTTTAAATCTGACACAATTTTCACCAAACTTTCCTTTCTCTTTGTAACATTCAACTGAAAATATTTTTATTATTAGAAAGATAATATTATTATTTGCACTATCTTAAAATTAGCAACTATAGTTAAAAATATCATCTCGACATTTGAAATAAATCTCTCATATAAATATATTTTTTAATTTACACTGTTTTGCAATATGTTTTGCAATGTGTTTTGTAAACTGTTTTGGCCACTTTGGCCAATATGACGTAATTTCCTCCATTTACGACTTTTAACACATATCAATGAATTTATTATTTAAAAATTTTCTTTTTCTTTTAATATTCACGTGTAAATATAATTTTTATGACGTAATTTTCAATGTTTTCCTTCTTTTAATGCGTAATCATTTAATTCTAATTTGAAAATAATTGATTATTTTATAATTTTCTTTCATTTTAAGTAAGCATGTGTAAAAACAATTTTAATGACGTAATGTTTAATATTTTCCTGCTTTTAACACGTTATCATTTAATTCTAATTTAAAAGGATTTTTTCTGTTTATAATAGTCACGTGTGAATAAATTTTTAATTTAAAGGATATATTATTCTTTGCGCTGTTTTAACATTTGGCAACAATTTAAAATAACCTTTTCTAAAATATGTAAAAAATATCTCTGGAAATTCTGAAAATTTTAATTTAAAATTGAAATAAACCGTCAAAAAATTAGGCAAGTTAAGAATAATAAATGCACTCTGCAAACTTCGAGTTTCTATTGAATGATTAAATTGAATGAAAATGATTAAATTCCCATGTATATATTTTTTTTCCTATGAGACTTTTTTAATGAGACAATTTTATCCAGATTTAACATTAAATATCTCTTAAAATAATTCTTCGATTTAAAAACTGTCTAATTCAACGTTTTTATCAAACATTTCTCTATAATACTACGCAATTGCGTCAAAAGATGGCGACACCAGAATTCTGATATGCTTATTATGTAAACTGTAAATATTGCAAAGTTAAATAAAAAGAATTGTCTCGGGGTTATCAAACTTCATTAATATTTATAAATAAAACATTTCAACTAAATTATTTATTATAAAAGAATTATTACATCACAATAGCTTTTATGCAAGGAAAATAATAATTATAATAATAATAATATTATGGATGTCAGTGATTATATATTGAATGACCGTCATAATAATAAAAAATGATATTATAAAAAGAAGAGCTGAAATGAATTATTTTTTTACGTTTCTGATCGTGTGATTTATATTCAAATAATAATTATTAATGCATATTTTTTGTAAAGTGATTGAAATTAAATATATTTATAAAATTTATGGTAATATTTTTATTGTTGAAAAATTGCCAAGAAATAATCATCATCAAATTGGCGTCATTATAATTGTAATTTTATTTAACTTAATAGCAATTAAAAAAATTACAAAGGAACTGAGAATAATGGTCAACTAGCAGACTTAAAAAAAAATAAATAAATAAATAAAAACATTCACATGTGAAAACACGTACCAGGGAGTATAGAACTGCCTATCTTAAGGTCAGTAAACGATGGCCCTTAGCCACTCAACCAGTGGGAAGACAAAGTTTTTCTCCCCAAAAGTGGTTAAAAAGAAAGCATGTGTATGAATACAGTGTCATGCATTTTCGGTGAAATTTCCATAGAATGGCGAAGAAATATAGTCCGACTTTTCATGCGCATTATAAAACGAACAAGAGTCTTGCTGGAAACAAGTAAATTGTTATTTGGTTCATCTGAAACATATTTATTTGATTTTTAAAAAATCGCCCGTGTCATTTTCGAGAGAAAAAAAATCGAATTATTTAACGAACGAGAGTTTTCCCAGAAAAAAGAAAAGTGTTATTCACCTCGCCTTAATCACAGTTATATTATGTATCAATTTAAAAATAATCGTTAGAACCGTTTTCGAGATTTTCAAATTAGGAACTTCCTCGATATTATACCAACGTTTTCACTTTAAAAATGGCTATTTAGATCTCAAAATATACTGCACGTAGAAATGCAAAAATTTCAGTATACGATTAGACTGCAGATATAAGACTGTTCTAGAAAATTCAGAACAATAAGACATATATCTGCTGAGTTATTAAAAGGCGGCTTTTCGCGTTTTCTTTGATGTCGAGTTAGCTGTATATATGAGTTCCGCCATCTACGAATTCTATGATACGATACGATACGATACGATTTTAACGATACGATTTTAGGCTTAAGGCTGCGTCACTCGAAATACTACCGTCTTCCATGATAGATTTGCAAACATTTCTTTCGAAAAAAAAAATCGAGGGAAAAAGTTGAAACAGAGTAATGTGGGAATGGGACAGTTTTCTTCATCGCCGATTTCTCACCCTCTGATATCAGAAAGTTTGATCAAGAGTTACTATTGAAATTGTAGTAATCATTCATTGATTCATTCATTCTCATTCATTCATTAATATTTTCATTCATTTCTTTAATCATTTTCATTAATTTATTCATTTTCCTTCATCCTCTGTCTCTTTATCTGTGTCCTTTTAACTGAATATCTCTTTTGAATGGGGAAAATGTTAAAGTTAAATTAATATTTATAAATTTTATGTCAATTTTTAAAACATGAATATTCGCGATCAAAAATCTATTGGAGGTTCATATTAAATTACTAATATTAAATTACTTGTATTAATTAATAAAGTTTAGCTTATCAATATATTTTCATTTCAAAAGGAACATAAATAACTATGATAGCCATTAAATTGCTGCTTACCGTGTGACAATGTTATCTTGAATAATGAAAATGAGTGTTGTGACAGAAAGTATACAAACTAAAGAATCACGAGAAATGGGATACCAGTCTACTGGGGATTCCTGAAAAGAAAAAAGAGAAAATGGTCTTAAATTAAATATTAAAACATTTTATATTATTCAAATACTATATGATGTTATAATATGTGTAGACACGAAAATTAATGTTTGGTTTCAGTCAGTAATTTATAAAGGTGATCCATATAAAATGATAAAGCTAATTCACGAATTTGATTAAAAGGCTTAGAAGTTTATTATTGTAAACAAAATTGATGCAAACAAAGAAAACAATTTGCAAAGACATCACAAATATGCGTTTATTTGTCTCAAGATAATATCTCTGAGATCCCTTCTTCAGGTCTCAACTTTCTGAACAAAAAAGTACATTTTTTACAACAATTTATTCTCGTAGATCTTAACCCCTTCGGGACGGGAGCCTTTTACGGAATTTTTAATCTTTTGTTACCGTATTTTAAAAACAGAAATTTGTGTTTTCTTGAATCGAGAAAATGCGCTGATTGAACAAGGCAAATTTTACAGTAAAATTTTACTGGTGAGGAAAAACAAGGATTCTGAGCGCTTCATGCGGCACGTATACGTGTCGCTCGTCCCCAAGGGGTTAATATCAAATATTGCTACTGAACATTTTATATTATAACCAGTAGAAGCAAATTCAACGCAATTTTCCACACCACCTCAAAAGTTTAAAAACTAAACAAATATAAATCAGCTTCTAGTTAAATATTTTATAACTAGATGATAGCCCATGAGAATAACGTGTTTGCATTTTTAAAAGAATTTGCCAATGAGCTCTATGGTCTATATTTTAATCGGAAACATTCATAATTAAATGTTGTTTTCAAAATCGTGAAATGATCGCAAAAAGCAGTAAAATGCGTTTAGTTTTGTATGTTTTATATTGCCATCGAGCAAAATTATTGCATTCATGATCTATATTTTAATGAATCTCAAAGGAATGGATCGCATATTGTTTACCAACGTTGATTGCTGGAGTGAAACGATTTTCAACTATTATAAAAAAAAACCTGCATATTTCGATGTAGCTCATCACTCAAGCTGTTTTTGTTTTTCACAATTTTTCTAAATGGGTTAATCTTATGCAGCTTTATGGAAAAAAAATTAAATCTTTGAAAATTGAAATAAAATAGATGATTTTAACGAAAGATTATCGGGATCCGGATGAGTTCATTCCGGAAGGGTTATACACTAAGCGCTATTATATATATAATTTTCAACCGTTCGTTAGTTTGGGACGTGATTATGTCAATTTTTAGGCTAGGAGAGATTTTATCAAATGGTTTCATGCATTATTGGTAAGAATATTTCACATGAAAACGTATTCGAAACGTTAAATTTTATGTTTATTAACTTTATTAATTTTAATTAAATCGATCATAAATGATGTTGTTATTTGAACTTATAATGCGGAACAATTAATTTTTAATAATTTAAAGATCTGAATTTTCTCTTACTTTTTTAAAATTATTAACACGTTTTGGTCATTATTATTTTTTTTTTCGTCTTATTTATTGTTCGTGTATTAGTCATTGAAGGGGGGATCGAAAAGCGGATAAAAAAAGCTGTGTGTAAAACCGGATTTTTTTTTTTAATTTGGAGGAATGTATAATAATCTAAAAATATTTATTACTTCAATGCATCGATTTGAAGTTCAATGCATTTTACTAGAGACGCAGAGAGCCAACTTGGGGTCAGGGGATAAAATTTTCTAGGGGCTCCAATATTTGTATTCACATATAAGAAGAGGGAACTTTAGAGAGATTTTAGATTTTTAATAATATTTAATAAATTCGTTATTCTTAAATAAAATCAATTTTCATTGAATTCATGTGTTTTTATAAATTATTTTTACTTAAATAATTTCGAAATATAATTAATTATTTTTTAAATAACGTTAGTTTTAATTAATAATTATGTATTCTTTGCGATTTTATGAAAATAATACTCGGATAATAACATGTTAATGTAAATTTTGTATTATGAGCAGCAGAAGCAAATTCGATGCAATTTTCCTCCATATCATCATAGAAGCATTGTATATGGCGCGTTACTTCTTCAGATGCAATGTACCCCCAAAAGGTTTATACAGTGTGCCCGCTTAAGTCCGTTGTCACACCAATAATTTCTGAACGGCAAGAGCTATAGTCATAAAAGTGGGGTCTAGATACAGTAATGTAGCCAAGCGCTACTGAATGAAACCGTCTACGGTGCCACCTGGTGGAAAGCTGCGGAATTAGCATTCCTATCTCGAAAACGGAAAGAGATAGGGGAAAAAAGTGATTTACAAAGTTGTAGAGCATCATCGATTTTGTACGAAATGACGCCTTGTGGACATTAATGCGAAGGGGCATTAATGCGAACGGTTAAAATGCACATTTGTTTTTTCGGGATTTCCTACAGTGTGACGTCATGACACTTGAACGGAAGGAGGGATGACTATCTTTTGGACAAATGTGTATGTTCCTGATAAATTTTAAAGCCAACCTATATGAGGTTTTGTGAGTAATTTGCTAATAAAAGGAACGGTTTGTCTATAAGGCAATTTTGTCTTGATTTTAATAAAAGAAATTGTTTGTCTGTCTGTTTGTGTACATAGCTTCACGAAAACCTCTGGTTAAAGAGCTAGGAATCATGATGCAAGTGTTCTTCGGAACGCCTATTGAAAAACACCAAAGTCCTAAATTTAAATTAAAGCACATAAATTAACGTCTGAATTCTTTTTTAATTATTAAAGGTACACATATATTAAGACAGACTATAAATACAATTAAATACAATAAACCCAACTGGAGTGAAAAATTCGCCGGGACCAGGATTCGAACCTGGGTCGACAGCGTAACGGGTCGACAGCACGTGACGCTGTCGACCCAGGTTCGAGTCCTGGCCCCGGCTAATTTTTCACTCCAGTTGGGTTTATTGTATTTAATTGTATTTATAGTCTGTCTTAATATGTGTGTACCTTTAATCCTAAATTTAAATTTTGAATTAGATTATGTTTTATATAGGATCAATCTATGAGACAAAATTTTAAACTTTTCACAGTTACTTTCGTACTGTTGAAACTAATTCCAAATAAAATATACTGTAATTTGGGTTTATGTTTTCTTTATCTATTAATAGATTAAAAAAAATATTGTATGTTACAAAAGTAAAGAAAAAACAATCCTTGTAATGTTTATATATATATGCGTGTGTGTGTGCGCGTGTGTATGTGTGTGTGTGTCATATGAAAATAAAAAAAAAAAAACAACAAAAAATCAAAGTTCATTACATTCTGTTTTGATTTGAGGTGGATGTTTCTAGTTATATGGTAGGTTAGTATTATTCAAGTTCCAAGCACTGTCTCACATTAACTCCCTGAGTTTGATCGTATGTAAGTCAGGCTACGTTAAAAGTATTCCAAATTATATAAGCTAAAAATACCCATAATTTCTTAATGAAAATGTCTATTAGAATAATTTATCAAAGTTTTTATTTAAGTCGAAAGTTTTGAAGTTTGACAGAAAAGTTTTTTTTATAAAAAAAAAATAAGGTTATATAATGTATACTTTTAGATTTTTCTTTTAAACTTTTAAATGTATTCCTAATGGATATAAGTAAAATGATGTATCTCTCTATTCTAAAAAAAAGTAACTACCGCTGTCACCGCCGCCGCCGCCGCCGCCGGTTTTGATTTTTTTGTGATCGGAGGCCTTTCTTCGTTAATATTAACAAAAATAATGCATACAAAAATATGAAAATCGGTGGTTTTATACAGAAATGTTTGATAAACACGCTGATGCAGACAGTTTTCAAATCGAAGAATTATTTTAAGAGTTATTTAATGCTAAAGTTGGACAAAATCGTTCCACTAAAAAAGTTTTATAGCAGCAAAAACTAGACATGGCAGTGTAATCATTTTTAGATCATTTTATGCGTTAGAATTTGCCGGAGTGCAGATTGCATTAATTTTTTTATTTTGACTCATTTTTTCGGGTTTTATTTCTATTTTAAATTCAAATTTTCAGCATTTCTAGAGATATTTTTTACAGATTTCAGAAAATTGTACTAATTTAAACTGTTGCCAGCTGTATAAAAAGCGCAAGCAATAATGTTTGCTTCAAATTAAAAATTTATTTACACGTGACTATTATAAACAGGAAAAAAAACTTTCAAATTAGAATTAAATAATTACGTATAAAAAGCAGGAACTTATTAAAAATTACGTCATAAAAAGTACACACGTGAATTTTAAAAGAGAAAGGATATTGTAAAATAATAAATTCATTAACATGCGTTAGAAGTCTTAGGAGAAATTACGTCATATTTACGTCACATTATAGTTATTACATAAAATGAACTCAAAATAATATTGCAAAAAAGTTTAAATTTAGAAATTGCGCTAGACATTTATTCGATATTTTGAGAATTAATTTAAAATGTCTCATTTAAAAGAACTTTCTTTTCACTTTGTTAAAAAATACCAAGAGACAAAGACTCTCTTTACTTAATTCATTTTATATTAGCTTATTTTGAAATGTTGTTACACGTGTATACGTCATCAAGTTATTTTTATTTCGACGTTTTATTTGTGTTTTTATTAATGTGTACGAATTTATTTGTCCTTTCGTTATTTAAAATAAAAATTATATCAATTTGTATAATTTGGCGAGTGGTTTGGCGATTTATATAATTTGGCGAAATTGGTGGACAGGATAATCAAGTAGTACCGCAGCGAATTTGGCGTTAAAATTCCCCAATCAAAGAGAAATGAATAGAAATTCGTTTATAGGGAGATCGCCACTGTTTTTTAAATTATAATTCAATCTTTCGAAATCTTTTTAAAGCCGATCAAATTAGCGTGCATTTAGAGTCTGCGGTGTCTGGACGGGGGTTGGCGAGCGTAGCTCGTAGGGGGCCGAGCCCCCTAGTTGCTTACAAAATAATCACAAAGTCAATATTAGTACTATGAAAATTGGTACATTTTTTGTGCTTCTCACATTAACACTATTTTTTAGGGTGTCTCATATTAGCCCCGATTGAAAATGTGTTAACCCATTTACGCCTAATGTACCATTTTTGGAACGTTTCGAATTTTAATAAATTTGTATAAATTTTCTTCTTCTTTATAACATGAAAATTGTATGAAATAATTATCTATAAATGTCTTTACTTGTTACTGAGAGATGACAGCATGAGATGGATATTTATTTACTTAAATGAGGCTTGTTTTCGGTGTTTATAGATTTTTCATTTTTCAAGATGGCGAAAAGTAAAAAATAAGTGTTTTGTAGTTTTTCTAACAAGGATCCAAATAAATATGTCATAAGTTTAGCTTGTAAACTTCTTCGAAGTAGTACGTATTTTTTTTAAATTGTGAAGTTATATGTTCAAGCTTATTTTTTATGCATTTTTGTAACGTACAAAATATAGAGCGCTAGGCACGAATGGCTACATATTTTTATTAGGCATTTAGGGGACAGTTATTTATGTAAAGTTCTTTTCATGATTATTATGAAATAAATTGTTTTAAGCCTCAAATACGATTATTCGTAGTTTATTATTAATAATACTTATAATATTATTAGTTTCTGGAAAAAAATAAATATATTTTTTAGTAGTTCATAAAGATACTAATTATAGTATATAATATACAATTTAAAAGTCTATTTTATATAAATTTAGACCACTAGGGGTTCGGCCCCTACGAGCTACGCTCGTCAAACCCCGTTCAGACACCGCAGTCTCTAAAAGCACGCTAATTTGATGGGCTTTAAAAATATTTTGGAAGATTGAATTATAATTTAAAAAACAGTGGCGATCTCCCTATAAACGGGTTTCTATTCCTTTCTCTTTGATTGGGGAATTTTAAGGAAAAATCAGCTGCTGTTAAAAGATACAATGGCTGTTTTCGTCTTTGATTAAATAAAATCAGTTAAACATTTCAAAATAAGCTAATATAAAATGAATTAAGTAAACAGTGTCTTTGTCTCCCGGTATTTTTTAACAAAGCGAAAAGAAAGTTCTTTTAAATAAGGCATTTTAAATACATCGTTTTTAATCTAACGTAATTTTCACCAAACTTTTCTTTCTCTTTTTAATATTCACGTGAAAATACTTTTGTTTGAAATAAAATATTATTTGCGCTGTCCTCACACAAACAGTTGAAAATATCGTCTCAAAATATCAAATAAATGTCTCGTTCAATTTTTAGATTTAAACTGTTTTGCAATATTATTTTTTGTTCATTTTACGTAATAAGTGTAATGTGACATAAATGTCACGTAATTTCTCCTATTTAAGACTTCTAACGCATGTTAATGAATTTACTATTTTACTATATCCTTTCTCTTTTAAAATTCACGTTTAAATATAGTTTTTATGGCGTAATTTTCAATGAGTTCCTGCTTTTTATATTTACTGTTTATTATAGTCACGTGTAAATAATTTTTTAATTTGAAGCAAATGTTATTGTTTGCGCTGTTTCTACAGTTGGCAACTGTTTAAATTAAAACCATTTTCTAAAATAAGTAAAAAATATTTCTCGAAATGCTGAAAATTTGAATTTAAAATAGAAATAAAACCTAAAACCTCAAAAAAAGAGTCAAATAAAAAAAATAAATGCAATCTGCACACCGGGAAATTCTAACGTATAAAACGATCTAAAAATGATTTAATTCCTATGTATAGTTTTTGCTCCTATAAAACTTTTTAATGGAACGATTTTGTTCAACTTTAGCATTAAATATCTCTTAAAATAATTCTTCGATTTGAAAACTGTCTGCATCAGCGTGTTTATCAAACATTTCTCTATAATACCGCCGATTTTCATATTTTTGTATGCAATATTTTTCTTAATATTAAGGGAGAAAGACCTCCGGTCACAAAAAATTCAAAACCGGCGGCGGCGGTGACAGCGTAAGTTACTTTTTTTCTAGAATAGAGAGAAACATATAATTATGCCTATTATACTATTATAAATATTATGCATATTCTCATATTTAGTACGTTTACATTTTATCAAATAAATACAAAAAAGTTTTAGGGTGATTTTTTTAGTATTTTTCCAGTTCATTTTGCGACATTTTAAAGTGATTTTACCAACAAATTTGAGAAAATAAAAATTCAGGCGCAAATGAGTTAAAGTTTATATTTTGCATTCTACGTGAAAAACATTCTAAAACAGATGATAAGTATCTAAAATTCCTCTTCATTAATTTAAAACCCAATAGAAGCAAGCGATTACAAAATTACTGTTCATAATGATGCAAAACTGTTCCGTTTCTTTACATAAAATGCGAATTACCTATTATATTCATTCGGAGGTCTTTTACTTTTTTTTCACTAGCAGATGTCCTTGATAATATGAATAGATTTTACTACGATATTAAAACTGTAATCTTATAAAAAAAATTCATTGTAAGTATAAAATATCCGAGCAGCATATCAAAGGGAAGGAAGTATAGCTTACGCGAATTTAAATGGCTTTTAAAAAGACATATTCCTGTTTTTATTATTATTATTATTATTCTCAAAAAGCAGACATTGTAGTCATGTTAGCAAAAGAATAATAAACAAGTAATATAAAAATTTTGTTTTTAAAGTCAATTCCTACTTAGGTCATCAAAGAAAAATTTAATATAATCCCTTAAGCTAATATTAGTTTTTGTTGCGTTAAAATATCTCAATTTGTTGATTTTCTATAAGCAAGTAGGTTTACAATGGAAGTCGATGGGAATTTGGCGAAATATTAGAGATATCGCCAAGTTGGCGTCATTTTTGGCGACTCATTTTGGTCTGGCGACGAACTTGGCGGTATTTGGCGACAGAACAGGGTCCCCCCTATGGTAACCCCCCTTATCGACATGAAGATGCATTAAATGCGGTTCAATAACCAATAGCCGCCATTTTGTTTCCCATATAAAACTAAAATTAATTAATTAAAATTTAATTAATGAATTAATATTTGAAAAAACTGTATTTAACATCAATTGACATGCAGTACAAATTTTAAAAAAATTATTTGAACTTGATAGGATGAATAATGAGTATTTTATTAACGATTGAAAATTTGAACAAGATATATAAATAAATAAATAAATAAATATAGGGAGAGTGTGAACTAATAGTAGGAATTGAAAAAAAATGAAAACAAATGAGAAAAACAGTGCAATGTAATTTTTTAATCTGCAAATAACCTAAAGTCTGAAACATTAGAAGCCATTGCTCGAAATAAATCACTTAGTCCTGTATAGAAAATAAAAAAAAAGTTCATCGCGATTTGATTCACCAGTGGTTCTTGTTTCTTTTTCTCAAGATAGATGTTCATTGAAAAAGAAAATGGGTTATCAAAATAACTTTTTTTGTTGCCAAACAAAGAACTATAGTTCTTGGATCGGAATCCAATTGAAATGTGACAGAGAATTTATTCTACTCATGACAGATTATAATTTGAATGCTGGGCGGAAAAATAACTAGTAATAACACGAAGAATGAAAAAAATTAAGATATTTATAAAAGCTTTTTATAGTATGAAAAATATTATGCGGAGAAGTAAGATTGATATTCTTTATACTAGTTTTTTTTAAACCGTTTTTCTATTAATTTCATGCCATTAGTTTGAGATTGGTATGTGGTGAGTTAAAAAATACCTCGCATAAAGCAAATTTAATTATAGTATAGCTGCCATCTTACAAAGTAAAATTGTAGTATTTGAATCGGCAAATATGAGCATTCTCGGTAAATCCAGGCCAACAAAAGCAAATAGAGCTACTATGTTTGTAAAGAATAAATGATACTTTTGATTTTGATGTTCGATTGCAATAATACAACTTATGTTCTTAAAATAATCCAAATATCAAATTAAATAGGGACGCATTTTAAATGTTAATTTAAAACTTCTGCATTAATTTTAATTTTAGCGAATGCTTCTCATTGTAAAAGAAAGTCTAAAATTGATTACCTTTAATAATGCCTTGTAAATTGATGGTAATTCAAAGAAATTTAACCAAAATTTTGAATAATTAAATTTAATTTAACACTTCTCAAAACAATTACAACATTAAAAGCAATGATTTTTATTAAGCTATTTTTCATTTATTCTTCATATGACACTAATCTAGTTTCAGTTTTTATATATTAGGCGTGTTTTTATATTTTTGCTTTAAATTATCATATTTTACAAAATGTACATGAATATATATATATTCATTTCATAGTACTACATAATTTAACCGATATTTTGTTTATAAACGGGGATTAGATAATTTTTTGGTCAATATCATAAAGAAAACTTGACTAGCTTTTAGGATTTTTACTTTTCATTTATAGTTTATTTCTTTCAAACGTTTTATTTCTACCTTTTGTTAAATATTTTTTTCTTATGCCATTTTGCCTATTTTTAAAGCGTTTTTAAAAGGAATTTTTTGAATTTTTATTTATTCAAATATAATTAAAAAATCTTCACTTATTGTTACACTTTTGTACTGTGCAAGCTGGTCGTGCCTTGCAAAACCTAAAAGACTACATTTTTTTTAAAAAATACGTTTTTGTTTCTCCCCTCTTCCAAAGTTCTAGGAGCCCTTTTTTGGGTTGTTGTTGTTACTTGTTCTTAGTTACTATGTTTATCAATTTAGAAAAAGAAAATTGTATCTTGTTATGACACCTGTTTTTCATAGAAATGTTTCATAATTCTCATCTTCGCTTAAATTGCACATTGTTTGTGTGTTCAAAAGACCTTGTGCACATAATTCCAGTTCTCTTTACACGTATTATATAAATATAAATAAATAAATAATACATGTACATATATATATTAGCTTATGTACGCTGTAAAAAAAAAAAAAAAAAAAAAAAAAAAAATGTAATTCTACAGATGTAAAGTTGCAGAAATCTGTATACTTACTAAAATTTTATCTGTAGACTGTACAAAAAAGGATGTAAATCTTCAAAACTGGTTTTTGTAAAGCTACACAAAAGAATCTACAAAAATTTCAGTAATCTTACTAAACTTTTATCTGCAATCCGGGTTGCAGTTACATAAAAAGTTCTAGGCATCCCAGTTTCCTAAAAAATTTTAGTAACCTTACAGATTTTTTGATTTGCATTGCAAAAGTGTAACTGTTACATGAATTTTTGTTGTTGCCGCTACATAATTCTAGACATCCCAGTTTCCTAGAAAATTGTTAGTAGCTTTAGAGATTTTTTTTTTTTTTTCTGCAGTGTATATCAAATTTATAAATGAGTTCGGTAGATTAAAAGATATATTTCTGAACAGCGAACGCAGAACAGCTAATTCAGAACAGAAAAACTATTCAGTTGTTTTAATCGTTAAGTAGCCTGCGTATTCATTTTAAATTTTTTGAAATTACTTATGTTTATTTTGCGGAAAACCACACTGTCAGCAAGAATTGCCAAAAATTTAGATAGAATCAGATATTGATAAAGCAGCAAAATATAACTTAAATGAATTCTTACTAAAATTTAAAAAAAAAAACTCTCGTGGAAATTCCAATTTTAATAATTTATGAAATATTTCAAAGCACTTAGTACAGTTGCGTTGAATTTTTTGCGAAGAGTCAAAAACTATCATTTCACAATTTCTCTTAAATATAAAAAATGCGACTGGCAAGCAAACAAATAAAATAATAATAATTAGTTAAAAAACACACACAAAAAAAACATTCTAGTATTTATGAAACCTAGTGTTGTTGATTCAAACATTTATTTTCATAAAAAAAAAAAAAATAGAAAATGGTGCGCTTTTGCAACATCATCAGGGAAAGGGTTAAATGATTTTGGAAAATTCGTGAATCAGGATCACAATTTATAAAGTTCAATTGTTTAATTTTGGCTTAAAAAACCTACAATAAACTTCTCCTGCTATTACACACGTTTCAAATCCAAAATTGGTCCATTATTCTATATATTTTTAATTAATAACTTCAGATGTAAAATTTGGGGCATTTATAGCCCATTGAAACTCAGATACGCAGCTATAATGTTTCATCGGTGTAAAAAACAGAGAACATCCTCTGTTAAATGGACAAGGCCAAAATTGAATCACCATAACCATCTTGCATGAAATTCAATCGTATAGGTAAGATTTATAGCTATCAAGGAAATCACCAAAAACGTAACATATCAGTTCCACTTGTTAAGCTATGTACTCCAAAACCTAGCAAGCACTCATATTTTCCAAGGTCTAACTAATATAAAGTTTTATGAAATTCCATCCTATAGAATATAGATGAAGAGATATAGACCACGGAATTACTGAAAATCACAGCATTGCAGTGCAACCTACACTGTTAAAAATTTGCAGCATTCTGTCCAGTCGTTTGACCGTTTTTTCCGAAAACGGTTACACGACCGTAATTTAACACTATTCTGATCATATTATTGGCCATTTTATGGTCAGAATATAGTTAAATTACGGTTATGAAACCATTTTTTCAAAAAACAGTCGAATGGCTGGACAAAATGCTGCAAATTTTTAACAGTGTATTGCGTTGATATAGTACCAAAACCTAACGAACATCAATTTATGTCCAGATTTAACCGATTGGGAAGTTTCCCGATATTTCTTCTTGCGTTAGAGGGACCGTTAAATTTCTGTCAAATACCGGCAGACATCCAAACAGACAGACATTTTTCAAAAATAGTCAAATCGTATTAAGGACAACTTAAAACGTGTAAAGTCTTCAAAGGATGGAAATCGAAAATTTCCATGATTGTCAATACTTTGTTCTTATATATATATATACATATATATACATAATAAAATTGGAAGTATTTGAATTAACAGTGTAACATAAATGCATATAAACCCTTTATGCCTCGACGGTACTTTAAAGTACCATTAAAAGAACTTGTTATAAAATCCATTTCATACATCGATTAGTAGCAATAAAGTTTAGAATATGTTATAGGTACTTTACTTTATCTTTTTCCAAAAGCATTATTGGTTGCATAAAACAAAACTATTTTAAAAATCACGATTTATCTTTCATTTGCACCTCTTTAGCTTTCTTGAAATTGAAAGATTGTGGGTGAAAAGTTTCAGTTCGGAAATATTTCCATATTTATATTGCAAGAGCATTTATTTGTACATTTTCTAATTCTATAAAATACTACAAAATATTTTAAATAAAAGATTTGAGTGGAATTATAAATATTACACAAAATCCCTATAATACAAATTTAATTAATTAATTTTAATTGGTAAAATCCTTCTAAAATTTATTAAATGATTGTGTAAGTCTTGTAATGTAGTTAAAAAATTTCCCGAAAAACGCTTTAGAAGATGAAATTTTCATGAATTCATAATTTCGGATATAAGGGGTTAACATGGACATTTTACACTTCAATCAGAATAATTTGAATTATAATATATACACACATATTTATTTATTATCATACATTTACTTAATTAAATTATTTTAAATTGAAATAGTTATTATAGCACTATTTTCTTCTTTCAATTTCATTTTAGATTTGTTTTTGAGAAAACAAAAGACGATTGTGACATCATCCAACTGAATCATCGATATGACTGAAAGCTATGGCTCGCGATGACTCAAGACAGCATAAAAAATATCGGAATGAGTATAAATAAAAAACACAGAGGAAGCCTTTCTCTGCAGTACATATTAAGAATCTTGTTGGAAGTTTTCTGTTGCAAAATAATTATTTATATTATATAAAAAAAAAATTATTGGCCAAAATCTTTTTGTAGGCTGTAGTTTGATTTTTGAAATATTTTTGCCTTTCAATTCTTTTCTAATTAGTAAAAAATAATTAAAGCGGAAATAAGTGCATATGGAAATAAGTACAGTCATGGGGAAAAAAGTAAACATCCCCTATTAACTCTGAAACTAATTATAATAGAAAAAAGTTATTGGTACCAAACGATTGGAAATAAAGTCTACTTTTAAATGCTATAGCTAAAATTTGCTTAGGGAGCCAGCTAGAAATCAAAACAATACCCAATTTTGACACTATATTTTAAATTTTCGGTTCAAATTATGCCTAGAAACGAAATTTCAAGTCATTTGGATGACAAGTGTTTTAATTATGAGCATTCAAAATGTAGAGCTTCTAATGTTAAATTACATTTTCATATTTTTATTAATATCTCCTGAAATTATAATCCTAATGTGATAATTTTTTGTGCGGTTATAATACTAAAAAACTCAAACATAAATACCTTGGATTTGTAACATTGAATTTTTTATAATATGAATCATGAATTATGAAATTAATATTCGAAAAAAATTTTAAATGCAACCTACAATTTTTTTATAGATTTATATTCATTATGCCCTGCTTTATGAGAATTCTCAATATGAATTTTTTCATCCAAGTAGTTTTCGAATTATGATTAAAAAGCGGCAAAATGATGATTTAAGTGAATGTCTACGATGTACAGAAAATCATAATTTGAACAAAAATACATTTTACTTATTTTATTGAAACATTTGGGCTGGCAATATTCGAAACATATTAAGCAAGTGAAATTATCATATTGGTAAAAATAATACATTAATAGAAGTGGCACAGTCATTCTGTAGCATTTCAGAAATTGAATTCCAAACTTCAATTTGGTTACAGCGCCTAAAATAGAATTATTTTAAAATAAGGTTAGTTGGGGTAACTATACCCACGAGGTAACTGGGCCGTAGGCTATTTTATAAAAAACCGTTAATGTATTTTAAGTTTTAGCTTTTGTGAACAATGCCCCTTAACCTCTACTTCTTAAAACAGAGTGTGCCAACTCAATCATAACACTCTCTTTGATGTGATAGGTTGTCCAAAATTTACGTTCCTTTTTTTAAAAACAATGTCAATTAGGTTGAACTTCCTCGGCTTTTTATTAAAATACTGAAAGTACTTTTATTATACAACCTTTATTTTTAAAGCTTAGGCATATAACTACGTTAATATTATTAGGTTTCTATACATATTTACTTCATGTTTCAAATGTAAGCCCGGTGTCCCAGTTACCCCATAATTTTTTTAAAAATGGGGTAACTGGGACATGTATCCGGGGTAACTGGACCATGATGGATCCAGTTACCCCAATAGTTATAAATAATTTTTTTGAGTTTCTCCTACAACGGGAAGTAAATTTCACCATTTTTTTTTCTCCCAATAAAGAAAATTATAGAATACCTTATTAAAATTACGTAATAAAATTTAAAAAAAAAGCATATTGGGTGATATCAAACCAAATTTCTTGACCCCTTGAGAAGCGGTGATGCCGTTATGGCCTCACATAATTTTAATTCCTAATTGCCACATTGGAACCGGAATTTTATAATGAAAATTTCACCTTTAATAAATACGCGAAAATATACTTTTACTTGTTTTCAAATAGATTCTCTTGTAAATACTGGTATCATTAAATTATTTCAACATTTTACGAATACAAATATCTTGCCCCTGAAAGCGAGATAGCCAAACCTTGAAATTGTACGATACAGGGTCGCATTCTATAGGGAAACTTTTATTGTTCCTACCACTATTTTGAAAATAATATCTTCATCGCACCTTTCTTTAGAATATGTTAAATAAAATGATCATGGAAGGTAACTCATTAAGGGTTCTGGTAGGAACAATAAAATTTCCCCTATATAATGCAGCCCCTGGATACAGATAAAGTACTTAAGTACTTACCTAGCCGTTTGTTCATAGATTTACCTTGCTATTTTTTTCCTTAAAATACCCATTTGACTTTTTTAATTATTGCCTATACTAAAGTACATAAGTAATTACTTAATTTTTATGTTTTTGGTATAAATAAATCTAATATTTTAACTTTTAGTGCTTTCTTTAAACACATTGACAGCAAAGGTTTCCTTACAACGCTCTTTATTGACATATAATTTACATGATCTGCCTGGTTTAAAATTTTTTTAAGTTGTTTACACTTTTTCAAACAGGACCTGAAATCCCACATGGGAAAAAAAAAAACAAAACAAAACAAAAAAAAAACGCGTGTGGAACATAGACCCTCCTGGTCCACTAACCACATTTTTATGGGGCAACTGGACCCATGAGGAAAGAAAGATGAAATATGCATATTTTTATATTTTTAAATATTAAAATGTAATTTTGAGCATTTCTGTCTGATGGAGGCAACCTAACTGAACACATTACAGAAGTTCAGGCTTTAATTCAAATAAACATTGGATTTTTGAAGCTGAATTTCAGAAGCTTCAGAGTCACATTGTAGAATCATGGCCCAGTTGCCCCAACTAACCTTAATTAATTTCTCTGAAGTTACTCGTCCGAATTTCATAAAAATTTGTTTTTAGGCTAATTGAAGGGTGTAGAATTTATTTATAGTGTCAAACTTAGGTATTATTATCGAAAAAAACAAAACAAAGTTTGGGTTCGTTTTGATATGTAGATGACCCCCTAAACAAACTTTATATACATCATTTAAAAGTAGATTTATTCTCAATCGTTTGGTACCAGTAACTTTCTTCTACAGTAATTTGTTGCAGAGTTAGTAGGGGGTGTTTACTTTTTTCCCCACGACTGTACATATGGATAGGATGAAACATACAAATATTCGAAAGCAAAAGGGCAATTCATTGCATATTTTGCACTATAAATATTCACTAACTATTTAAAAAAAGAAAAAATGCAATTGTCATATAGCGTGTTTCACCCCAAAAACGATCTATCTCAAAAATAAGACCTATCAGGATACTCGTAATATGACTTATCCCGAAAATAAGACCTTTCTAAAAAATAATACCTAGCATGATTTTTCAGGACACTCGTAATATGACCTACCCCGAAAATAAGATCTTTCTCAAAAGTAAGACCTAGCATGATCTTTCAGGATACTCATAATGTAACACCTTCGCCTAAAATAAGACCCAGGAAAAGTTAAAGATTTAAAAATGAAAATCACTTCATGAATGTATCATAAAGCAGCCAAATGGGATGTGAAAACCGGTATAAATAAAGCGCAAAAAAATCCTCTCCTTCCCATCATTTTTTTGTGTTGTTGTTTCAGTTTTATGAATGAATGTTTTTTTTAAACCTGACATTATTTTATCAGGTGGCAACATTTGGATTTTTTGAGATTAAGGCCTGTCTTAGTACAAATGAAATAAAAAAATATCGCAAATAACATAATTTTACAAAATCGTGTCATTTAAATATTTGTGACCCTAATTTCATCATGGCGGAACGTTTTTATTAGTAAAATCTTACAGTATAAACTTAAATTTTCTTATAACACTGACAAATTTTTAATAATTGCGTCAAAATGACGTGACTATGGTGCCTCTAGTCTGTATTTTGGAATTGGTAGAATCAAAGGTCTATAAAAATGACATAATTGTAACGCAAATATAAACAAAATACATTCGTTTTATGAACTAAAATGCACACATAAAAATAGATTGTTTTAAATGAGCAGATGAATGATTATAGATTGTCGTTAATAGACAAGTGTAAATTACTGTGTATGTAAACAAAAAAAAAAAAATAAATAAATAAAATAAAAGACTTCCCTCAGAAATTAATATCTAGTGCGTTTTTTGAAGCAAAAATTAATATAAGACCCATTATTATTCAGGGAAACATTATAATATCAGGCTTGTCACGGACATACCACAATTGAGTTTTGAATATCACAAATTCCACACAACCTTATTTTACTTGCAAAATTTCTGTATCGAAATAAAGTGAATATTACGGTACGAATATACTGGTATTCAAAATTTAATTGTAGTATTTCCTCGGAAACCATGTGTTAAAATTAAAGATGTCTAATATAAATATAGTATAACCTAAATAATTACTATTTTCCGCTTTTCAACAGCTGATTTATGTGTACAATGCACTTATTTATAACACCACTACACTTTTACATATGGTAGTAAAACAATTTTTAATCTGATACAGGTTAATAATTCTAACAAATAGTCATTTTTAGTGTATAAAATTATAAATAAACTATCATACTGTCTTATACAAAATATACAATTTTTTTTAAATACTTGTTTCCAAAGAAGCAATCCGGTGACACTTGTAACACCTAAAATGTTAAAGACGGATGAACCTACTATTGTGCCGATTCCAATGTCACCTTCTGTAACGAAAGAACCTAAAAAAAAAAAAAAAAAAAAAAAAAAAAAAAACATAAATAGCATATTAAATTCTGATATTAATACGGTCCTTATGTAACCGACCACATTGTTACATTGTTAACGATTAAGTATTTACATAATGAAATTTGTGTACTGTATGAGACTGCTAAAATACATGGGGCATTCTCACAATCTTTGACTTTTAAGTCCCTGAATAATAATTTTTATTTTAGAACATATTCTTGTGTTTTTTTTATTTCATATACTTGGGAACATCCCATTGCATGATTGCATAATAATATTAACAAGATAAATAAGTTTTGGACGATGTTGGGGGTCCAAATACCAAGAATTCTCCTATAGCGTCCTGTGTCCCTGATGCTGATTTTTAAGTTTGGAGCTGTCTGTATAAAATTGTTTCAATTAAAGTAATTCTATGTAATTTTTTTCCGAAACTGGAACAATTGTTTTATATAAATATGTAGAAAAAAATTAATCTGCACACATTTTTACGGCTGATATTATTTTTTGAACTCTGTCCCTGGGTTTTAGATTCCTTACCGCCCCTCTTGCTAAACTTATACAGAAAATCACTTTAGATGCAGCCACAAAATTTTTTTCAAGTTTTCTCTCATGCAGAAGTATGCTAGAGAAAGAATGTCTAAAATTCTTTGACAGAAAATTTACTGCAGAATTTAAATCAGTATTTAAATATCAATTTCAAGCATCGTGACTTTATTGGTAGTCTTACCGTCCCCAAGGTTTATTCCTGCTCTTTTCGAGATTAATTAATTTTTTTTATTTAATCCAATGTAAATAACTGTTTCTAAAAATCAATGAACATTATGGCTATTACTTAGTCTTAACATGATTTGCCTAAAAATAGTGGTAATTTCCTTTACCTTCCCATTCCTTTTTTTCCATTACCGTCCCTTCTTTAACACCCCTTTAAGACAATGTTATACCAAAATTTTGTACTAAAAATACTACATTGTTATTATTTCTTATTTGAATGTCCTGTGGGTACTATGCAAATTCATTATAAGTAAAAATTTAGAAGCAAATAGAAAGTTATAGTGGTAAAATGGTAAGGAAAATTAAACTCGCAAGTTTAACTTAAACCTCAGTTAAACAAAAGCATTTTCGTTGCTGACCATTTTTTCTTTATTTTGAATCATTAAGGCATTCGTCTATCAGATTAAAATGTTATTTTAACAAGTTTAATTTCAGCAGATTTTTATTCCCGAAAGTCAAAAGATTATGAGAATGCCTCATATATACTCCATTACAAGGGCATAGGAAAGGAGGGAGGTCATAGGGCGCAAGACCTCTCCATTCAAAAAGTCACTTGAGTTATCTCAAAGAACAAAGACTATTATTTTCTGACTTCAATATTTAATAATTCTTCCCTGAAAAACGACTTACATTCTTACTTTGTGGCTGTACATATATAAAGTTGTTTCATAAGGGAAAGTGGGTCTGGCACATGTTATCTTAAGATATCTCTAGGGGGAGGGAGGATTTTGTTTTTGATATAGTTATCGTATTGGATCCAACCAAAATTCTCTTTTTATTTGTAACCTATTCCTTACATCAAAATAGTCTGTTATCCTTTTTTGAGTCTGTTATCTATTTTTATGAAATTACAAAGTTATTATTAAAATCGTCAAATGATTATAAAATCATTTAATTCCAAAATATGGTGTACCCCAAGGTTTGGCATTATTCTTCTTCTGTCATATGTGTATACATATATAATCTGTTGTTCGGGAAACCAGGTGCAAAGTATGTTTGAAATGATATTAGTTGTGTTTACAAATAAAGAAAAAGAAAAGAGAAAGAACCACCTATTTCGTTGGTAAAAAGTTTTGCACCCCTCCCCCCCCTGTGTGGGGGCATGTGCAATAGGACATTATTACTGTTGAAATTGAATGCATTATGTAACAAGAATCTACAATTAAATACCTTTAAATATTAACTATTTCTTTTAATTATTATTTGATTTAAAATTATTTCATATACAATAGCGATATTTTATTGACTTCGTTTTATTTTAATTAATAAAGTATGCAAATAATAAATGCATAATATATATATATATATATATATATATATATATCACTGCAAACAAAAGAAAAAAAATGCAAAAATCAAAAGAATTTTTAGACATTGATAACGATAATAGGGAGGTAGGGGGGGGGGGGAGTTGAGGGATCATAACGTATGATATCGTAAGAGCGGGAGTGAGTCCAACATTACCAAAAAGTTGATAGCTTAATACATATACAGCCCCATGCAGATGATATTTTTAATATAGAACAAAATTTTGTGACAACCATAACATGCTAGTTTTAAGTTGTAATTTCTCTGCCATAATGGCCATAGCTGAAAAATATTCATGTCATAATGACTAATGGCCAATCTTGTCGAATGAATTGGGCTGATTTGAAGCAAAGAACTCAAATAAATTGTCAAAACTGGGTGTTACCATTTAAAAAAAGAAAATTGGTAGAATGTTTAATCTGTAGACGATTCCTTATGCGAAATATATATTCATATTCTAAAAGAAGATATTATTTCCAGTTGATTGGTACCTTTCATTTTTTCTGAGACAAATGGTGATTAAAACAGCATGAGCTGTTTTTAGCACTTTCCAACGTAGTTGAAAAGGATTTGTCTATCTGTTCGTCTGTCCATGCTCCAACTTTCGTCAATATACTCGGATTGCCATGCAATTTTTATGCGTAATTGAGGTTTGCTATAGAATGTCAAGTATTGAAAATGAAGAGTGTAGCATTTGTATTTCGTTTAAGGGGACACACAAAAGATTTCAGTTACATTATGGTTTACGTCTACGGGGAAAAATCGTTTGCGGTGCATTTGATTGATGTTATAATACTTAAAATATAATGAAATTGGCTTGTATCAATGATGTTGACTACAAATGATTTCTCAGAAGTGTAGGATAAGTAGCATTTATAGTTCGATTACAGGGACGCCCAAAAGAATACCGCTACATTATGATCTATGGAGAAAAATTGTTTTCGGTGCATTTTAATGGTTGTATGATGCTTCATACATAATGCAATTTAATCACCAAGGGGCACTACAACATGTTTTCTATTATTTTTTTTTTATGATGTTCTTGCAACACTGTAAATGGATTCGGCTGTAGTGTGCCTTTCAATAAATAAATAAAATAAAAAAATTATAGGGTGCAAAGCATTTATTGTTCATTTACAGAAATGCACGAAGTAATTGCGTTAAAAGTCTAACAATGATTGATAATTGCTGTAAATATATTTTCAGCTGTTGTATGCATTTTTAAACTTATCTAATTTTTAATGTATTAAGTGATGTGAATAAATGCTATAGGTCATATACAGGGCTACAGAAAAGAATTAGCACACATTACCGGATATGGACAGCAATTTCTGAAAATGTACTTTTACTGAGTTATGTGTTTTTTAAATTGCTTATTTAAATATCTCATTTTATTGTATGAAAAAATTAAATTCCTTATAATATTCTGTTAGTGTTCTTAATCGATGCAGGATGCCTGATACATGATTTTTCGTTGTTCTTTATTTCAACGACTATGCAAACATTAAAGTATGAGTAGAAATGCTATATATATATAATAAATAACTATTATCGTAAAGAAACATTTGAAGTGAAAACGAAACAAATTAAAAAAAAAACAAATTTTAGAAAAAAAAACTCTGAATATGTTTTTTATTTTATTTTTTATTTTAACTAAGTAATAAATTGAAGAATAGATTTAAGGAAAATAAAAAAACAATGATAATTCTTTTTTTTATATGTCATAAAAGAAAATGGATTACATCTGTTTCTTCTTACTTTTCAATGCATTCGGATAATAATTTTCTGAATTTTCTGATTCAGATTTCAAAATTGAAAATAAGAAGCAATGGAGACAATGGATAAAAAAATGATAGATAATAAAATGTATATTTATTAGGTTTTTTTAATTGCATCATGGTCTATTTCTGAATTTGAGGGCTAATTAAACCAAACGTACGTCCAGCGTTAAGTAGATTTATGTAATAGGAAGTATCGGTTAAGAGAGTATGTCAGATTACTGTATTTCAGATAATCGAAAATACATTTTAAATCATTTACCAAAATCCACCCAAACTTTTGGACTGTAGTGTTTAACACATGTACGTCAATGCAATGTAGTAAACATAAAATTTTCGTTTGCTTTATCTCAGCCGAGTAAAAATAAATATAAATATTATTGAACAAATTATAGAATAATATTTTTTTCATTTATATGTCATAATTGCGTGTAGAAACAATTGGAGAATCTGAAAAGTAACACTCAAAAAACTCCTTTTTTACGTTCTGATATAGTTAACCTCTTCTAAACTTTTCTAACATAATTTCTTCTTTGGAGAAATTGAAAAAATTTCCGAAATAGAAAAAAAAACGCCAATGGAAGTAACATTATTAACCTGACATTTAAAAATTAGGAAATATGAATAAATCTCAGAGAATTAAATGAAAAGATGACAGAGATTGCGTTTCCGATCTCAGAGAATTTAAAACTTTTAAAAGTCTCTGTCAAAAATGATTTTTGTAAATTAAGCATCTTTGTAGTCTTTATTAAGTCTGACTTTTTGAGATCTTTGTAATTGATCAATAAAATTAGAATAATCAGCGAAAGTTAAGAAAGCATATTTTTTTTTTTTTTTTTTTTTTTTTTTTTTTTTTTTTTTTTGAAAGTGAAATAGTTGAAATATATGTAAAATGATTTTTTTTTGGTCAAAGACAATATTGAAGTAAAAATGAGTAAAAGCTTGAGAAATATGACCTATTACATGTTATTTCCATTGATATTAGTTCAATATTTAGACGGGCATAGCCGAATAAGCATGAGCTTTTTCAAGAGTGTTGCTGTTTAGCTGGGGGAAAAAAACCACTTTTCTAAAAACTGCTACTTTAGTCCAGGGGAAATGTACAAAAAAAGGGGGGTTACCTTACAAAAAATCGGGTAGAAGATTTTTTTTTCTGAATTGTTTATAATGATGCCAACATGGAAAAACCAAGTTTTCCAACAAAATTTCTTAAGGCTAAATTTTCTGTGGCCGAAAAACAACAAAATTTTGGGACTTTTTTCGATTTTTTTTTAAATATCTCAATAGCCGTTGCAGTAGCATAATTTTTGTCAATTACAATATTAAAGAGGACAAAATTCTCTACAACGTTCATCATTACAATTTTTTTATACACCCAATAGCAAGCGCAGTACGCCATTTCAAAAGTAAAACAATTTTTTCAATTTTCTTAAAAACCGTGAAAAACGGGAGTTCTTCCCCGATTATTCATGTTTCCCACGGATTTAATCATGTATGTCAACTTCTATATATTGATAGCAGTAAATTATGTGTTTGAGGGCCAAAACTAGCCTTTCGGGGGGGGGGGGGGGCTAAATTCATGCATATTTTGGCCCACCCCTCGTTAATTATTTTAATAAATCTCTAATAGCCAGATTTTGAAAATTTTAAGTGTCTAATCATTAAATACGTAATCAGATTTTTCAAATATGGATTCATTAAAACCTTGAAAACCGAACCGAAATATATTCCGCTTTAAACAGGTTTCCATCTTAGAAGGTATAACTGGTCATATTCTTTCTCTTAAAAATATATAATTTTTTCTTTAAGGACCGGATTCCGTATATGAAGATTTTATTTTCAAAAATTTTATGATAGTTGTAGTATTGAGGCGTTTAATGTCATAGTTATCTGAATTATGAGACTAAATTAGTCATACAAAGACATCGTTAGATATCGACCTCGGTATCATATGAAAAAATAAATAAATATTAAAATTCAAGCAAGAATTCTGAAAAGAACACTTTTGTAGGTTTAACATGAGCGTGCAAATGTTTTCGCGTGAGACTTCACTACTCACGCGAAGAAACTGGAATGCTAAGGTTAAACCTATGGAAGCGTTCCTTTTACAATTTCTCGTTTGCAATTTAATAGTTTTAAATGATTTTTTTTTTCTTGAGGGGCTTAGAAGTGCTGACGTTGAATTCCAACCGTATTAGTGTTTACTTTTTCTATTTTGATTACAGTTTTTATTATTTTTTATTTTTGGTCAGTTTTCCGGCTGCGAGACATTTTTATCCAAATTTCATATATATATATATATATATATATATATCAGGGCCTAAACTAGAGGGGGCAGAGGGAGCATGTGCCCCGGGCGCCAGAGTGGAAGGCGAAGGGGCGCCAAATAAAGATTTTTTTGTCGTCTGATACCAAAAAATATATAGTATGAAATTTGGCTAAAATTGTCTCACAGCCGAAAAATCTAAAATGCAAATTGAACCAAATGCATTAAAACTGGATAACAGAATCCTGTTTTAAATGATAAAATTACATGTTAATCCAAAAGAAAATTTGAAACAAATGCATTAAAATAGGATAACGGAATCCTGTCTTAAATGAAAAAAGTACAGAAAGAATGCTAGCAATTGCAACTGCTGAGAGGGAAACCTATTCAGGATAATGATATTCTTTTGAAACGGAACGCTAATGATCCTACAACAGTGTCATCAAAGAGAAAAAAATATTGTTAAATAGCCTGTAAAAAAATATTATTATTAAAATATATATTTTCATTTAGCTTATTAAGTCATATTGCGTACCTTACTTTATTATTGTGTAGGAAAAGTGGAGTTGAATGCGACAGTGGATCAATGCCAAATTGTTTATATGGTCTGCAATCATAAGTAAATTGGTATTTCATTTGATAAATGCTATCACTGAGATCATTAAACAGACATAGTTTCAAACCAGTGCATAATACAGAAAATTAGAATATTCCACAAAGTGTATTTTTAAACAATCGAAGTAAGTTTTTCTGTTTAAGCTTTAAAGCAATTAATAGATAATCTTAAAGTTTTATATATTTTTGCATGCTAAAGTGTCAGTAAAATCTCTTGTTCTATTTATTCATATAAGTAGGAAAAAACTGGCAGTATTTATTAAAACTAATCTTTTAAATATTTTTATAGTGATCTCAAATATGTTATTGACAAAATTTTTAAATTTTACAGGAGATAAATATATAACATCAGTTGGTGAAATAACCTGTTGTCATTTTTATTGTATCTATTTTATAAGGTAAAAGCATTTCTTACATAAAATATATTTATTTTCTGAGTGCCTCTCCTCCCCCATTTTATATGGAAGTATAATCCAATTTTTACTATCTTTAAAAAATAAAGCATTAAAATATATGTTATCAATAATTGGTAAATAAAATAGACCATTGTATGTTAAGTGTGTAATATGTGGAATAAAGTATGTTTTTCGCAAATTTTCATATCTATCCCATTGTTTCCTGGGAAAATATGCATGCATTATAAAAATTATTACAATTACAAAATTATTAAAATTAAACAAAAATTCTTTCTTAATTGAAACTATAGTACCAATAAGTTATTAAATACTAAAGTATTCTTTTAAACAGTGCTTTGAAATTAACATTATAATCACTTAAAATTACTGTCGATACGGAAATTGTTTTATTCATCTACACACTATCCTATTTTTAAAATTATATAATTTTATTGAATATAAAATGTATGTTGTGATGAAAATAAAGACGTGGGTGTGCAAATAATATTTAATTTACTGCTACCAATTTTTAGAAGTTGACATACGTGATTAAATCCGTGGGAAACATATGAATAACCGGGGGAGAACTACGTTTTCACGGTTTTTAAGAAAATTGAAAAAATTGTCTTATTTTTGAAACGGCGTATTGCGCTTGCTGTTGAGTGTATAAAAAAGTTGTAAATATGAAAATTGTAGAAAATTTTGTCTTCTTTAATATTGTAATTGACAAAAATCATGCTACGGCAACAGGTATCGAGATATTTAAAAAAAATTTAAAAAAGTCCCAAAATTTTGTTGTTTTTTAGCCACAGAAAATTTAGCCTTAAGAAATTTTGTTGGAAAACTTGGTTTTTCCATGTTGGCATCTTTATAAACAAGTCAGAAAAAAAAATATTCTACCCGATTTTTTGCAAGGTAAAATGTACATTTCCCCTGGACTACTTCCATTAAATCAAAATATATTATAGAGGTACTAAAAGCTTATAATATTTTTTTCCATAATTTTCTTTCAGTAAGAAATATGGCAAAATAACGATTACATTTGTTTTAAAATTAAAAAAAAATATTTTAGAAGAAAATCGCCATTTTTTTATTCTTCTAATATTCCTCTTGCGTGCTCATATATAGTATATTTATCTCAGAACTTTCAGCTAGCAGCTTGTGTGTTATTATACTTTTTAGGTAATTAATTCTTTAGTCTCTAGTACAAGATTGCATGATATTTGAAAAGGTATGGTATAGGACAAAGCAGGGTTGTAGTTATTTAAATCAGTTGATTTAAATGGCTGATTTAAATCAAGATATAAATAAACTGGGTTTTTTTTAATTACCGATTAAAATCAATTTCTTTCACATATGGAAAATTATCTGTTTTAATCTAAAATAATTATTTATGCGGCTTTAAAAAGTTATTTAATTTTTCGAATTCACATTTAAAGATATAATGTAATTAATAGACCAATAAATTTTATTGAATTGATGCAACATGTATTTTTTATATCTTTATTTTTGAGAATACATTGAAACTGAAAGCAAATTAAATTTTAGATGAATTTCTCATGAGAAAAACAGTAAAATAAAATGAACCCCCCCCCTTTTTTTAATGGCAAAAATAAATTAAACAAACATTGTCAAAGGCACATGTTCATAAATAAAGAACATAGCAAAATATTACTGAATGGTGTATTAGCATGAAAACAGCTGGAATTGGAACTAAAAGAAGCATCAACACCAAACAATAAAACTTATCATCAGCATATAAACAGAGATATGAACAATCATTAATAGACACACACTTTGCTGCATTTATTTTAAGTCCATCGATGTTAATTTCTAACCTCAAAAGTCGGAATTGATGTCATTAAAAAAGAGAAAAACATAGGTCTTGAATTTATCAAACAAAAATGTGGCTCTAGTTTCCTAGCATTTACATTAAAATTTTTTGGAAGTTGGAACCATTTCATAGTCATGACCAAAATGTTTTTCTTAACCCTAAAGTTGTTGATATACAATGTGTGATTTTGAATGGTGGAACAGCTAAACAGCTCAACTTCTTTGCATTTTGCAGAAAGTTAGTCACGGTTCGTACGGGTGCGGGAATTTTTCCAGGAGAACTACCAGTATTTTTTTTATAGAAAAAGAAATCTAGGTTAGTAGTCTAGGTAAATTTCGCCCTCTTTTAAAGGAGAGATTTTCTATATATATATATATATATATATAAAATACCGGTGCTGAAGAATTATCTGGTCTTCAAAATTCCAGGAGGCGTACGAATCCTGGTTAGCGATTCGCATTTAAGAAAAAAGATATAAAACGACAGCAAATTACCGATCGATCACGTGAAATTATTGCTGCGGAAAAGCTGCGTGTAAACTGTTTTACCCACTGCCTATAAGCATATATTTTTTAAATATTAACAGAAAAATATTTTAAAGAATTAGAATATCTATAAATTCCAAATTGTAGATAAGTGGTACTATCTAGTAGTTTATCTCAGTAAATCATAGTCGAATTAGTCTGTTTGCTAAGCATATCATTTCAGCATAGTTTAATAGATTGTCACCAAGACTAAATCACTCTTTTAAAGGAGATCTAGTTTCCTCATTTCTTGCACGGAATTTTAAAATAACTCTCTATAAAAAAAATAAACAAAATGAAAAAAAAAATCAGTTAAGAAAATGATTAAATCTGTTAATAGTACACTCATGTCCAAAATTAAGGTCACAAACATAAAATCTGTGAAAACTGACGAACTATTCACTGTGTTGTCATGAAATTTGGCGCAAAGGTATATTACATTGGGAGAAAGAATACAGCAACATAATAATATGGAAAAGATTTTAATTGTGAATTAAGAAACAGGGTACATCAAAAGGCGTTAAATCATGAATCAGAGAAAAAGTTTTATCTCGGGAAAAGTCTGTCTGATATGGAGTGTGACCACCGTGCACTGCTGTACAAGCCACACAATGAGCTCTCATACTGTTTATGAGAGTGTAAATAAATGTTTGTGGCAACAAAGCTCATTCTTCCAAAAGCGTGGCTTTTAAGTCCTGGAGGGTCCTTGGAGGGGTGTTACGCTGTGCAATGACTCTTCCTAGACCATCCCCAACATGTTCAATAGGATTGAGCTGCGGAGACCTCGAGGGCCAATTCATATGGCTAATATTCTCTTCTTCAAGAAAATCATCAACGATGTGAGTTCTGTTTGGCTTTGCATTATCATCCATAAACATTAAGTGTGGTCCTACAGTGCCCCGGAACCACCCCACATAGGCTTCAAGGAACTCATCGCTATGGCGCTGTGCATTGACAGTACCCGCATCGAAGACTTGCATTGGTGTACGACTGCCCAACATTATGCCGCACCGGACAAGAATTCCTTTGCCAACAAATCTGTCGATTTCTTTTACGTAGGAAGGATGATTGTGAGCTCCACGTTTTCCCCGGATGAAGATTCGACGAGAATCACTCTGCGTGGTGAATCTCGACTCATCACTAAAAAAACACGCCCCCATTCCTGCTGTGTCCAGGACTCATGTCTTCGTCTCCACAACAACCGGGCTCTCCTGTTGGATGCAGTGAAAGGGACACACAAGATTGGAAGCCGGGCATTAGGGATGAGGTCCTTGAGCCTATGTGAGGTTGAAAACGGGGTTCTGTAGGCGCAAACTTCATGTTTATGGGCGATAATGCGAAGCCACACAGAGCTCACATTATTGATGATTTTCTTGAAGATGAGGATATTCGCCGTATGAATTAGCCCTCGAGGTCTCCGGACCTCAATCCTATTGAACATGTTTGGGATGGTCTAGGAAGAGCCATTGCACAACGTAACACCCCTCACAGGACCCGCCAAGAGTTAAAAGCCGCGTTTCTGGAAGAATGGGCTTTGTTGCTACAAACATTTATTGACATCCTCATAAATAATATGGGAACTCGTTGTGAGGCTTGTATAGCAGTGCACGGTGGTCACACTCCATATTAGACAGATTTTTCCTGAGATAAATGCTTATCTCCGATTCATGAGTTAGCACTTTTTGATATACCCTGTTTTGTAATTCACAATTAAAATCTTTCCCATATTGTTAGGTTGCTATATTCTTTCTCTTATTATAATATAACTCTGTGCGAAATTTCGTGGAAACACAGTGTATAGTTCATCAGTTTTCACAGATTTTATGTTTGTGACCTTAATTTTGGACATGAGTGTAGTAGACCCTGCTTATACGAATAATGTTCTTGGACTAGAATTCGATTCAGTTAAGCAGGTGATTCTAATACATAGCAGGAATAATCCGACCAATAACTACAGGGAATAAAGCGTATTAACAGCTGTTATGTTTTTCTTTGGCATGATACAATACATTGTGTTTTGCATTTTATTCTAAATTATTCGATTCTTAAAAGTAGCTAATTCTAATATCCAGTAGTTTGTGTATAAAGAGTCCTTCATTAATTGAAGACCTGAGTGGAAGAAGATATTATGTAACAAAAATTAGAATTCCAGAAAATTGAAGTGAAAGTTTTATGTTTTAATTTAGTTATTTATTTCCTTCATAGTTTTCATATGTTCGAATGTCAATAGCTGACACTAAACTCTCTTAAAAAAGAATATTAACATTTAATTATTAAATATTAGAAATTATTTTTACCATTTTAATTATTAAATATAAAAATATTAAAAGATATTGTCTCATATCTTCAATACTAAGTAGAGTTTTAGTATTTTAGTTTTTTCAAACAATATAATACCACATCACGTTTTCATCCATAAAATAAAAAAATTTTTGAGAAAATGCGTCATAACCTGTTCTTCCACTAGGCTCTTCAATTATGTCCGCAATTTTTTTTTCTCAACCTGGGCAATTTCACAGAAAATTCTCATTTTGGGGAGGAAATAAAATTTATACGTTTAAATTAATGGTATGATTGAATGATTGATATTTTTATGTTTTATAATAAAATCCTAATAAAAAGGCATTGTAAATGCTGTTTACAAACTAAGTTAAGTGCTATTATTGTCTTGGTAAAGTCATGTCACGTCAGTTACACAGTAAAAGTTACGTCAGTTACATGTGTAAATGCCATTTTTTCTTTTTATTGTTCAGAAATTAATTAAACAAGTTACTGTTATAATTTGTCCTTACTTAGTGTTATTGAGAACATTAAATCATTTTTTTTTAACAGGATAGTTTTGACAATTTTTACACATCAATGAAGGCAAAAAAAATGTTTGTATATTTTATGTTACATCAATTACAGAATTTTGAATTGCAATTTTTGGGACTAAAAGAGAGATTGAAATAATCTGCAGGTATCTGGGTATTCAGTCCTTAGTAAGAAATATTTTAAATAGTAAAAAATTGTCCTAGCTTTATTAGTAAATTTTCTACACAGTTTTGAAAACAAAATTCGGTGATAAAGTGTTACGTCAGTTACGATGGAATTTACCTCCTTCTCCCTATGTAAAAGGTTGTCACATTTAAATGATACACCTCCCCTCCCCGGGTTGTGAAGTCGCATTATTTTGACACTGTTAATTTCCAACTAACTTTAATTAAAACAACAGTGGTATTTTTAAAAATATCTTACAAAAGTGTAATAAAGTAAAATGAACCTCAAAAAATGCCTTTCATTGTCATCAATACATTATAGGAACTGTAATACATTTCACACTGTTTCTATATTAGTATTTATCTCTGATAGTGATATGTTACACATTTCGTCTTATGTTTCAGCAATATTAAGAAGATGTTATATTTAAGATATAATGTCACAGCGTGTTAACCCCCTCCCAATGTTACACTGTGTCATACTTCGTGGACTTCCTCCTCTCTCTTGAAGTGGTGGCGTAATTAATGAATGATCCCTGAATGTTATCAACTGAATTAACAAATTGCTAGCAACTAAGAATAACATTTTTTTTCTCAATTTCCAAGAAAAAATTACTGGAATCTCAAGCAGAAATATCAGATTTTTAAGCATATAGCAGAAGTTATCTTACTAACAAGCTGTTTACATCTTTCTCTCAGAGCCCCCAAATATTTCCCCCTTAATAATATACTAGTATGCTTCTTTCATTTTGGAAGTAATATCTGGATGAACTAGTGACCGTTTCATCGCGATGTTTTATTTTATTTTATTTTTAAAGAGCGATAATAAGAAATCCTTTCAGTCTTAAAATTTTATAATCATGTTTCCCGATATGCAAAAGATGTACTGGCCAATTAAAATTGTATTAATTTTATAATCTTCCATAATTGTTAAGGAATATGCTTTGAATACTGATTCTATTTATAGTAGAATTTTTCATCCATCCTATTTGCATGAATATATGGCAGAATGCATATTTAAATACTTAGGTGCTGGATTACGTTAATTATTAATAAAATATTAAATATTTTTATGTATTGAAAACCAAGTGTTACGTATAATGTCTTCCAAAAATGAGGAAAATTGCAATTTGGTGAAGACATGAGAAATATGTGGCTGTCTATACATAGAAAATGTTATTTTAAAAATTAGATGCACTTTTGCCATTCGGCAGCAAAATTTTTCCACGTCCTGTTATTAATTAATTTTAGTATGGTTTCGATTGAATCGGACGACCCAAGTTGAAAGTTTATGAAACTTTCTGGGATTTCAACTAGTCTATGTTTTGACTACCACTGATTTTTAATGATAATCTTCGCCTTACTTAATCACTGAATTTCTGGTATTAAATAAAGCAAAGATTACTTCTCAAAATTAGTGGTAGCCACAACATAGATTAGGTCGGAACGCTACAATTTATTAATTAAATAACTTTCTTACACTTAATTGAAACTAAGTTCCTTTTTTTTCAACTTAAAAAGAAACTGTATTATTCACAATTAACTTACCGATGACAGCTGAATATAACTCAGGTGACGATGTGCCTATAGCCATGAATGTTGCTCCAGCAACATCTACAGGAACATTCAATGCTAAAAGAAAGAAGAAAAAAATGGGTAAATTAGTTAACGACAAATTTATATATATATATCAATTGGATTATATAATTTATGTAGCATTTTGCCTCTGCTTTTTAGTATAGTGATTTCATAATATTTAGTCAATATCATTTGTTTCAATGGTTTAATCGTACAGAAAGTTTATATCATCATCATCATCAACAACAACAACAACCGTTTTCAATCCACTGCTGGATGTAGGTCTCTCCTAGTTTTTTCCAATGTTTCCTGTCTAGTGCTTTAGTCATCCAATTTACACCGGCTACTTTTCTGATTTCATCACTCCATGTTACTTGAGGTCGTTTTCTTGCCCGTTTTACATCTCTGGGATACCACTGTATGGTGTTTGTGCTCCATCTATTGTCTTGTCTTCTTGCAATGTGCCCAGCCAATTTCCATTTTAGCCGTTTAATTCTTTTAATGATGTCAAAAATTTTCGTCTGACTTCTTATGCAGGTTATTCTTTTTCTGTCTCTTCTAGTTATATCTAGCATACATCGTTCCATACTGCTCTGTGTTGTTTGTAATCTTTGTACCATTCGTTTTGTTAGCGTCCATATTTTTGCTCCATAAGTTATCACAGGCAAAACACATTGGTTAAGCATCTTTCTTTTCAAACAAAGAAGCATGTTACTCTTCAGAATAATATTGTTCTTCCCAAAGTAACTCTATCCATTTCTTATTCTTCTATTGATTTCATTCATGATACTATTATCCGATGATATCTCCTGCCAAAGGTACACATAATTTTGCACTTCTTTAATTTCAGTGTTGTTGTAGACGATTTTCTTTTTTGATGCAAATGAATTGAACACCACCTTAGTCTGACTTTATATATATATATATACTCTGCTCAAAAAAATTAGGGGAGCAAGCAAAAAAGTGAAGAGAACTGTGCAAGACAGCCATTTATGGGCATAAAATGGATAGTACACGTGTATCAATGCGCAACACAGAAAAAAAGACGCAAAAAAATTGTGAGGGAGCTTTTATTCTTTGAAAAGATGAAAAGAACATGAAAAGATGGTTTAGGGCAACAATTTGTTTTCATGTAAATGATAAAAAAAAGTTTTGTTTAGAAATGATGCAAGATTTTTAATATGGCGTGCGGTCTCCTCGAACAGCTAAGACTGCTGCACACCTGTTTTCCATGGATGCGATGAGGTTATCGATAAGACTTTGGGGAATACTGTTCCACTGCACAAGAATTGCAATCTCCAAGACCCGAACAATAAAAGGAGGCCTCGGTCTCGCAGCAATGCGTCGTCTGAGTATGTCGCAAACATGCTCGATCGGATTTAGATCAGGAGAGCATGCTGGTCATTCCATACGCTGTATTGTTTTAGCTTCAAGCATGTTTTCCACAAGACGAACTGTATGAAGTCTGGCATTATAATGCGTGGAAAAAAAGAGATCACTAATTTCTGCAACATAAAATACGACATGAGGTCTCAGTATCTCGCCTGTTTTACTTCGGACCGCCAAGTGCCATTCCGAATGATATGCAGGCCCGCACGTCCACCTATGCTAATTCCAGCCAATAGCATCAATCCACCTCGTCTGTAATGTAATCTTTCACGAACGAATGTGGGATTATTTTGAGTGCCTTTTTCTTTCCATGTCAAAACACATCAGATGTCACATCCAGACTGAATCGGGACTCGTCTGTAAACAGAATTTGACTCCAACAACGTTTCCTCCAAACTCGATGTTCAGTTCCCCACCTTCTTTGGGTCGCACAGTGGCTTGAGGTTAACGGAATACAGACCATTGGCTTACGTGCATAGAGACGACCCTGATTAAGCCTATTTCGTAATGTTTGGCTGGACACCCTTCGGCCTGTGGCCAAGAACAACTGTATTTGCAACTGAGTAGCATTCCCCGTTCCTTCTCGACGAGCTGTTAACAGAATACATAGGTCATCAGTTTCTGTGTTAGCACATTTTCGACCTTGCACTTGTCGATGACTACCATTCCATGTGTCTTGGAATCGATTCCACAGGCATTCATGGACACTTTTTGAGTCTCCAACAGCGTCCACTACACTTCGTTGTGTTTCCCCAAATTCAACTGTCCCGATAACACGCCAAGCCATGGACTGTGGTAAATCATGTTGTTGTGACATTTTCAAGCCACCTTTTCTCAAAACCCAAGCTGAGCAATTGAATTTTACAACTGAGGCAGTGAAACAGACCTTTCTACAAAATCTCGATTTCTGCACTTATCTCCTTTTTCTAGTTTTTGACGTCATAAACTTTAATTTACATGTGAAGTTTTCTTTATCTGTTTTCTACAGCACTTTAAATTATGGATGTTTTATTTTACGTTCTTATCGGTGTAAATATTTTCGTAATTCCGTTAAAACCATGTGCTCCCCTAATTGTTTTGAGCAGTGTATATATATCAAACACAGCTCCTTTAATAAAAGAATGTTGTGATAGAAAAGGGTATGACTCGATAAGCATGTAAAACATTGATATTTCTTTCTTTCTTTATTTTATTTCAGTTTTCCAGATAAAGTATAAAATTTGCTCCAAGACTATAACTGACGAAATTCTATTTCTGAATTTGATTTTCTTTCTTGTGAACAACGTTTCACATTTAGCTTTTTAACACAGCAACGTGGGCGTGCACAAGAAAGGAAGGTGAGCAAAGGAGATGGTTGTACCTGGTCCTAAGCTAAAGAGGGCTTCGTGAGAGACGGAATTGTGTTACGTATATGCACATAGAGGGTAGAGGGCCCAAAAACGTAGTGCTGAGGCTGACATATAATATGTTTCGAGATTAAACAGTGCAGACATGTATATGTAAGGTAAGGATTATGATTCGTAAATAGTGTTAACACAAAAAAGGAATTGTTTGGAGACGGGAAGAAAAGGAAAGGGTAATTTGGGCTTCGGTTTTTTCGTAATTGCTATTAAACTGGGCTCTGGAGCCCTGCATTTATGAGCTCCGGTGAATTTCGACCAATATTTAAATATTTACTAAAAACAAAGAAGTACCGGAGCTGAGCTCCGGTGAATTCCGGCGCAAATTAAGCCCTGTTTATAGTGTTACATATACAAAACTTTTGTATAAATTACTCGGGTATATTTGAGATACTAAATGGGATGAGATAAATTATTTTTTTTATGTTGAAGTGAATTTAATTTTTTGCGGATTCTAAGGTCAGAAACTCGTCAATTTGACGGGTGTTTGATTTTAAGTTTAAAAGTTTAAAAATACAAATATTATTTTTTTAGAAAATGAATTAGTGTTCAATGATATTACGATGTAGATATATATTTTCTTCGCCGACCTTCTAATTTTCCATATCTGTGTAAAGTGAAATAAAGTGATTATTAACATATCCATTTTAATCCATCTTTCAAAATGATTAATTTAAATAAAAATATGTACACATTCAATGTCCGTAAATCTAGAGATATGGGGACACTCTGCCCTTTTTATCATATTTATAATTTAAGTATGTTACAATACCGATTTGGTGTATTATTAATTAATTTTATGAATAAAATTATTCTTATCAATAAAACAGACAGTTGTGTGAGTACAATATGAAGTTTTTTTAAATCATAATAGGGGACCCTGCCCCCCTACGAACTACGTTCGCCAAGCCCTTTTCAGACACAACAGACTCTAAAAACAGGCTAATTTGCTCTGCTTTAAAAATAATGCAGACGCTTGAATTATAATTAAACGACCAATGGCGATCTTCTGTAATTGGGTTTCCATTCATTATTCTTTGACTGAGAGATTTTAAAAAAGAAGGAACTGCTGTCAAGAAAGCTAACGGTTGTTCTTGTAATTGATTAAATAACATCAATTAAACATTTGAGATTCGTTTTATAATGACGCTATAAAAAAAATTATTTTAAAAAAGACGTTTTAAATATGATGTCGTTTTCACCAAAGTTTTCTCTCTTTTTTTAATGTTCGCGTGAAAATAAATTTTTTCATTGAAAGAAAAAAATGTTATTTGCGCTGTTTTATAATTGGCAATGATAGGTAAAAAGACCATCTCAAAATATGAAATAAATCCCTCGTGTAAATATACGTTTAAACTGAAATTGTTTGACTATATTGCTTTTTATGAATTTTAATTATGATGTAATTTCCCACATTTACTGCTTTTAACGCTTAATAATTTAATTATTATTTTAAAGTTTTCTTTCTCTTTTAAATATTCACGTGTAAATACATTTTTATGACAAAAATTTCCCCATTTACTGCTTTACACGTGATCATTTAATTGTTATTTTAAAGTTTTCTTCCTGTTATTCACATGTAAATACTTTTTTTAATTGAAAGGAAATACTGTAATTTATGCTGTTTTACAATTTGGCAAGAATATAAAAAACGACTTTTTCGAATAATATTTACATGTAAATACATTTTTAATTGAAAGAAAATATTGCTATTTGTGCTGTTTTACAATTTGGCAAGTATATAAAAATGACTTTTTCGAAATTGAAAATAAATATCTCTTCAACCAATGAAATTTTGAATAAATAATTTAAAAACACCCTCAAAAATTAGTACAATTAAAAGAATAATTTCATACTGCACACCACAAGCTCACCAAGCATGTCCCTACAAAAGATGGTTAAACTGCTATGCATAGTTTTTGTTCCTATAAAACTTTTATAACGGAACTCTTTTGATCGACTTTAATATTAAATAGCTCTTAAAACAACTCTTCGATTTAAAAACTGTCTGCTTTAGCGTATTTATCGGACATTTCTCTATAAAACTACTAATTTTGATATTTTTATATGAAATAGCTTTCTTAATAATATCTGAAAAAGACCTCCCGTCACAAAAAATTCCTCTACGGCCGCGAAAGCGTTAGTTATTTTTTTTTTTTTTTAGAGGACGGAGATTAAGGAAAAATTTAAAATCCTTCTTCTCTTACAGATTTAAATATTTTACAGTATTTTTTATGCCATTTTTAGAGGTGTTACTTATAACTTTAAGGATAATAATACTGAAAAGTTAACTAACTTTAAAAAATAAATAAAATGTCATGACATATAGTAAAAATATAGCAAAAAGACTATTTTACTTAACATTATTGTTTTAAAAAATAAAGTATTTATGTTATTGGAAATCTGATCCTTAATTTCATAAAATACATCACACGGAACGGCAATAATAAAATAAAATAAATTGAAAAGTATGTGTTGAAGTTTTAGCATTTTGAAGATGCTGAAAAAACACAAACTGGAAAAAAAATGAATTTAAAAACTGAAAATCTGAATCAGTAATGTAAAATGGTGTTGACAGACATTACGAAATGTAATCTCCAAATGAAGGTTATAAAATAAATCAAGCTCAGTAAATTTCTTTTCATCTATCAACATGATTCATAAAAGCAATTATGTAAAGAACTTGTTATTCAAAACAAGGAAATTTACGATTCTAAATAAATACTTTGTATAAACATTCATCGCATATCCAAGAAATTAAGACATTTAAACAATCTATAATCTAAACTGTTTAAGTAACTATAAATATAAATAATGTAATATTAAGATTAATGATACTAATTTCCTGATTTTATCTTCAATAATGTATAATATATGTTTTTTATATTTTACTTGTATTCCAGACTCTCAAAAGGAGAGATGCGGCGATTTTTATGCTGCAAGTGTAACTAATTAAATTCTGTTTCTTTTTTAAAAGTTCAATATACATTTTTTTACAAGTCACAAAAATAATCACGTGTGCTTTAAAACAGCACAGAATATTATACAATTAGCAATGGATCAGAATGGAAATGGGTAGAATTTACAGATGATATTACCCTGATGATGGATTCCAGATAAACCACGGATACAAACATAAATACAAGGTAAGCCAATTTTCTCTTACCTATGCTTTGCTTTTATAATTGAGATATGAATAAACAATAAACTATGGGGAACAACGAATTTCGCGCAAACACTTTGTTGGATAAGTTGAAATACATTAAAATAGCAAATTAAAGCCTTTGTGCAGGAATATTAAAAATGAGTAAACCAACGTTTAAAATGCACAAATAATGCGTGAAAAGCAGCAAACAGCTGTTTCGAATCTACAGCGAGATTCTTCTTCAGTGCAAGATAGGGAAAAAAGAACAACGTGCTAGAAAAAGCAAGGCTGAGCAAAAAAAAAAAAAGCTTGCTCAGCCTTGCTTTTTCTAGCACGCCGTTCTTTTTTCCCTATCTTGCACTGAAGAAGAATCTCGCTGTAGATTCGAAACAGCTGTTTGCTGCTTTTCACGCATTATTTGTGCATTTTAAACGTTGCTTTACTCCTTTTTAATAAGTTGAAATACGTCTAACAAATTGATGCAGTAAAAAGCCTTTTTGACATACAGTCGAACCCGGTTAACCCTTAAATGCGCGATTTTTTATTTTGTTTCGAGAAAATTATGTACGATTCTCTGAAAGGTTTATTATACAGGAAAAATAATGAAAAAAAAAAATCAGAGATACATTTTTCATATAATACGTCAGTCATTTCTTCTGTTATTTACATATCTAATCGTCTAAATAAACTTTAGAGCTTTTAATTATAGGTTTACGGTCGGAAATTGTGTCTTTTATATATGCTTAGATTAAAATTTAATTTTATTCAACTTTAATTGCTTCTTTTAATAGGACCAACTGGAATAATAACTGAAAAAACTATGGATTCAAATATAGCTTTATTGTCGATTAATACGTTACAACAGAAATAAAAGAGCAAAAATAATTCTTCTGCGTGACTAATTTTTTTAACACGAAGAAAAAATATTAAATCTTTGAAGCACAGTACAGTTACTGAAATCTTATTTAGTACTTGTGATAATGAGTACCATTATAATCTGTCCCCCATTTTTAATACGATAAAAAAAAATATCCTTATTAACCCTATCCTTTATCCTTTGTGTAAAAAATATTGTTAGTATAGCAAAAAGTAAACAAAACATAAAACATAAAAGAATTATACAACCGCAGTCATATTTATTTAATCTTCACGAATCTTATTTATTTGCCAATAACATGCATTATACAACATAGTAGTTATATAACGTACAGTCGTGGAAAAAAAAAGTAAACACCCCTACTAACTCCTCAACAAATTATCGTAGAAGAAAGTTACTGGTACCGAACGATTGGAAATAAAGTCTACTTTTAAATGATGTATATAAAATTTGCTTAGGGGGCCATCTACACATTAAAACGAACCCAAACTTAATTTTTTCCAATGGCAATACCCAATTTTAACAAGATATTTCAAATCGTTGGTCAAACTATGCCTAGACACTAAATTTCAAGTCATTTGAATGATAAGTTTTTGAATAAGTTTCAAAATTTAGTGCTTCTAATGTTAAATTACATTTTCATATTTTCATTAAAATCTCCTGAAATTATACTCCTAATTTGCTAATTTTTTGTGTAGCAATAATACTAAAATACCCAAACATAAATACGTTGAATTTGCAATTTTTATAATTTTATGATATGAATTATGAATTATGAAATTAATATTCGAAAAAAATATGAATTGTAACCTACAATTTTTTTGATGGATTTAGATTTATTAAGTCCTGCTTTATGGAAATCGAAAATTTCACAGTTTTCTTCCAAGCAGTTTTCAAATTATGTTTAAAAAACGGCAAAATGATGGTTTAAGGGGCCATCTATGATAGAAGTGACTAGATATTTCGAAATCTCTTATGCTATCCTGTAATCTAGCGGTCTTCTATAATTGCTTGAGTGGCGCTTAAGATGCCTTGATCAAGAAGGAGGCTCTTTCGGTAAACAAGCGAGTACCGAACTTCAATTTGGATACAACCCCTAAAATACGCTCTTTTTAAAATAATTAATTTCTCGGAAACTTATCGTACAAATTGCATAAAAATTTGTTTTTAGGCTAATTGAAGGGTGTAGAGTTAATTTATGTTGTCAGAATTGTGTACTGCTATTGAATAAAACAAAGTTATGATTCGTTTTAATATGTAGATGGCCTCTTAAGCAAATTTTGTGTGCATCCTTTAAAAGTAGACTTTATTACCAATAGTGTGGTACCAGTAACTTTCTTCTACGATAATATTTTGCAGAATTAGTAAGGGGGTGTTTACTTTTTTTCCCACGACTGTACATTTAAAACCTCACTAATACAACAGGTATCATCATCTCTAATAATACAAAAAATTTATGACGCATCTAAGCATCCTCAATTTCTCTATCTCTCTCTACTACAGGAAAAACATACACGAAGGAATAGACAAAGAATATTAGGACGAGAGATCAAAGAAGAATTGCAGTGTGCTAATTCAGCAGGTTTATATTTATTAAAATATTCACCACTATTTCCTTTTAATAATGTTCGCCGTAATTTGTTCTTAAATAAAGTAAATGAAGACCCCAGAAATCAAGGGGGTATAAGTGACAGAACTGAACTAGGTGCACAGACGACCTGGAAACATGCTTTTTTCTTTTCAGGTAAAGAAATGTAGGTCATTTTCTAATTGTGTGTTGTGTTTTAGAGATCAACCACTTTTGCCGAATAATGATCAATATTGATTAATTATAAATTTAAAGAAAATTGCACTCTACTTTTTTCACATTTATTGAAATAAGAGTTCAAAGACCACTGTGAAACAAGCAGCAGTTTCCTATTTCAATTCAGTCAATTATTATTGATGTTCAACTTTAACGTCAATTATCTTTGAACTCAATTTACTCCAAATCGAAAATTTGTCACTTGTACCCCTTGGCTTCTGATGTCCTGAAATATTGCCCGGAAATAGTTTATTCTAATTTTATTCCAAGAAAAATATCCGCTATATTGACAACAATGAGAGAAATAATTCTCATATTGATCCACATCTGAATTTTCTGCCTCAAAGAACCGAAAATCAATCGCGTGCGGGATCGTGTATTAAACGTGATATTTTAGTATGAGCCTTATGGGCGATGTACTAGAGACAGGAAAAAAAATCCGCGTATTAAGCGGGATCGCATATTAACCGTGAGCGTCTTAACTGGGTCCAACTGTATTTATAATTATATCGGATCGTTACATAACTTCGCCAGAATAAACTAGGGATGTTTAATACATACATTTTAAGCAATAGAAAAAAAAAGAAGAAGGAAAATTTATATTCTGTTCATTTTTAGACAAAATGAACGAATACCATTAAAGTCTTAAAGGAAATCTTATTTTTTTCAAAGAATAATATGCAATTTTTTGTATAATTGTAGTTTCTAGTTTCTAGTTACTCTTTTTTTTTTTTTACTGTTCATTTTTATATGGTTATCATAATTGTGTTAAGAGGATATTTTAAGATGCATTTTTGCAGTTTTTAAATGTTCGAGCAAATTACACTTTTTTCTTTTCTTTTTTTTTTTTTTTTTTCAAAAACTCTTAATGAGATGCTTTTTATCTATATTTTTATTATGCCAATGCATTTGAAATCGTAACTATTTGTATTTTAAAATTTTAAAATGTACAAACAATACTTTGAGATACTTTGAAAATCTATGTATGAAATAGACATAAAACAACATTAAGTTTAATCGAGTTAATACTGTATATTCAATGGATAATGAAACCCTTTGTAATATTATTTTTTTCATTGGGAATTCTATATCTGTTACCTGCAGCTATATGTCAAACTTTTAGAAGAAAACAAATTATTCCAACTGCGTTACATTGTGAAATATAAAATGTTTTTGAATTTCTATTTTGATTAACAAACAATCTTTAACAATCTTTTTAACACTTTCCAATACAGTTGAAAAGTGTTTATGAATTAGGTTTGTCCGGCCGTCTGTCTGTCTGGTCTGGTGGTCTATCTGGACGTACTCTAACTCGAGTGAATATACTTGGATTTCCATGTAATTTTTATACGTTATTGAGCTCCACTATGGCATGTTCGGTATTGAAAATGAAATGTTTAAGATTCATATTTCTTTTACAGGGGTACTCAAAAGCATTCCGTTATACTTTGATCTTGGGGGAGAAATCATTTGCGGTGTATTTTAATAATAGTGTTACAATATTTTAAACATGATGAAATTTATGTGCATTATTGAGGTGCACTAGAAGATGGTTAATATGGAATGTAATATGTTTAATACTTATAGTACGCGTACGCGAAAACTCAAAAGTATTTCCTTATATTATGTCTATGAAGAAAAATCGTTTGCGGCGTATTTTAATGATGTTACACTGTTACAAGCATAATGAAATATATATGAATTTCTGAGGTGCCCGAATATATGCTTTCTGTAGAATATGGGGTGAAAAGAATTTATCATTCATTTACTGGGTCACACAGAGCTTGGTCATACAATAGTCTGAAAATCTTTTCACAGTGTATTATGTTGAACTTTCAACGAAACGAAACGAAAACTATTTCAACATAACGAAATTGATATACGTTACTGAGGTTTACTACAAGATGCTTGCAATAGATATGATGTGCATTGTATCTATCATTCATTTACAGGGACATATAAAAGATTTCGTATACAAAACTGTATCCGAACTGTTGTCCATTAGGTATGATTGCTAAAAGTACGTTTTCAGTTACGGTATGCACTTTTAAGTTGAACTAAATTTTTGCATGTTACGCACTGTGCACAAATTCTATAGACCATATACAGGGTACATAAAAGAATTCGTAAGTATCACTGATAATAAGCATGAATTGCTTAAAGACGTTTTTAAATTTGAGTTATGCATTTTCAAGCTTAGCTACATTTAGATACTAAGAAATGTTTGTAGTGCATAAATGAAATCATATACATTGCTGTACCAAAATCTGGATACATGGCCGCCAATGGATAGTAATTCCTGGAAGCTTGATTTCAGTAGTTTTAAGCATGTTTTTCCAGGAGTTAAATTTCAGCTTAGTATTTGGCGTGTGTAGAAGTCTGTATATAATATACAGCGCTATGCAAAAGAGTTCAAGTAAGTTTCTATCCATTGGTAGAAATTGCTGAAGGTGAAATTTCAACAATGGTTTGCGTTTTCTTACTAAACTAAATTTTAGAATACCATGTAGAATCTGTAAAAATCTATAGATCATATACAGATCAGCACAAAAGAATTGGAGTGCCTTTCCGGCTATGGCCGGTAATTGTTGAAATCTGATTTTCAAGTTTGTTATATGTTTTCTAAAATGTTAACTTAGGCATCCTGATTACCTTATTAAATGACAAAGTTTTTTTTTTTTTTTAAATACTCTTGAAGTGCTGGAAAGTGATTCATAATCTATGCTTGTGATTCATTGTGATTGTAATTTGTTGGGATTCAAAATCTATGCTTGAAACATGATTTTTCTTTCTTGTTTATAATTGCAGTGACTTTTGTACAGTACTTATACGAAAGTTTGAATAAGCGTAAACATCTGCAGTTTAAATTTTCAAAGTTTTTTTTTTTTTTTTTACCAATACTCAAGATTATACTTTTACCGATTCACTCCATTGCAACGCAAAATCTTATTGCTAGAAGGAAGTAAAATTACTATCTTAAACTTGAGTTTTTTTTAAAATCGAAGGGGGAAAGTGCTTTGGTTTTAGCAATGAAAAAGCTAAACCAACGCACGTTTAGTGTTGCTTTGGTAATGCGTTGGCACGTTTATTACAAGCAGTGAAATACGAACACTTTGAACAATAGTTTGTTGCAGTATTATTTACTCACATATTATTTCTTATACTTAAAACTTGTTAGTAATCACAATTTCGTTTTTACATTTGTCGTGCCATGTCACAATGTTGGACGAAATGTTTTTAGACAGAAATGTTTTAAAATATATGGTCCAATGCCTTTATACAGTCATACCTTTTGTTAATAATCACACGTCTTTTCAGTCAAACACGAAAAGGATAAATGAACAACTCTAAGTATGAAAAGTTTCGTAACTAATTACTGCCTGGTGTAAATGTATCACTTGTGCTTTTTAGTTAGAAGCATCAACAAAAAATCTTTCTATTGTTAAGATTTGTAATCACAAATTATTCTTAGAAGTAGGTGAATTGCGCTTGAATTCACAAGATGATAGCAAATAAATTAACTTACAGTGAATGTTATTGAATCATTTTTAGGGTTCCGTACTTAAAAAGTAAAAACGGAACCATTATAAGATCACTCCTGTGTCTGTCTGTCTGTTTGTCACACCCATTTTACTCGTAAACTATGGAACGTGGAAAGTTCAAATTCGAGGAAGTAATAAAGACTATTGACCCACACATTTTCAGATTATTAAACATTTATAAATACATTTAGTAAAATGTAGAAGGACAAAGTAAGTGACCTGAAAAAAAATCTTTTCTTTGTATATCATGTGGGGTATCCTGTGAAAGCTTTCGTAACGCTGAATTCAAAAATACATTTCTTTTAATTTTAGGTATTACAGTTTCAAAAATATCGTCGAAAATGTAGCGGAAAAATATGACCCCCCCCCATCCCCCATCTAATTCCGAATCTACTGAAACTAAAAATATGAAGAAATTAGAGGTAGTAAACATTAATTTAAACCTTGCAGGAAAATTATAGCGATCACCCTATGTCACATAGTTTTTGAGAAAATCGCATTTTTCCGTTAAACACAAATTTCGATTTACGGGCATTCAGCAAAGGTGTTGAGCAGCGCTGGACGTACCTATCGTAGCAGAAGTATACAAGCATTGTTGATCATGATTTTCGAAAAAAAACGTCTGTAATTAGTCAAGATATCTCGAAAAACAAAATATCGCCTGTCCAAAAGTAGTATTGGAAATCAAATGCCTTCGAAGACAGCTGGAACTCTTTTGCCGATCCGCCGAAGAAACGAAAGTCGTCCTAAGTGATCTAAAATCCCATGCTAGAATTGCTGAAGATCTATTCTTCAGCATTAAAACCCTCCCATTTCACAAAACTATCCTGTTTGGAGTTCCCGACGGAACAACACTAACTTATATTACCTCGACGTTGGATGAAATTTACGATTATCACCCAGACGAAATCCGATTCATTAAAGCCGTTCCTTCTAAAAGACCCTCATGCAAGGACTGGCACCTCATTCTGTCAGAAAAATTAGCCATGGCAGTAATCCAAGATGGAGGCATACCGCTGGGATACAATCTCTGCAGACTGCGGCCACACACCACAGTCCAAAGGTGCAGAAACTGCCAGCGATATGGCCACGTAGCAAAGTACTGCCATAATGATGAAACCTGCGAAATTTGCGGAGAACTCCACCCATCCTCAACCTGCAACAAATCCCCCTCGTGCGTGAACTGTAGACGCGCAAATAACCTTTTCAATGCACACTGCAGAACTGATCACATAGCCTCTGCCTCCAACTGTCCAACCTTCAAGTTCGAGTATAACAGAGAGCGGGCAAGACTGAATGATCTCTTCCAACTTCCCTTTCGAAATCCCCAAGCACCTCCCCCGGCGGCTCCATCCTCCCACTCTGGTCCGGGACTCCTGGGCGAACATCCTCCTGCACATCGAGGTTATTTTCCTTTTCCGAGTCATGCTCCACCTCCGAACCTCTACTCACCTTACTACCAGGAGGACTACTTCAGCCAGCAGCAGAACTTGGGCTTTCAAGGTAGGAGGTTTTAAACTTTTTATAACATACACAATACAATGTCATCCTCAGCACCTTCTCCCTACCCACCCCTTCCTTTAGGCCGTCTAAATTTTCTCCAAGTAAACCTCAATCACTGCATAGCAGCCAGTGTAAGCACAATCAACCACATGGAAGAGAACGAGATTGACATCGCTCTACTGCAGGATGCTTACTGCTCCGATGGAAACCTCGCTATCTTCAGCAAGGACTGGAGAAGGTTTTCCTCTCGGAATCTCTCCGCCCACATCGTTGTCAGGAGCTCGAGTCTTGTATGTACCCATCTCTTTACCGGCGACAATAGCGTCTTCATCTCCATAACGGCGAAGGAGGGCGAGATTGTCGTCGGATCCTGCTACGCAGCCCCCTCGGCAAACTTTGGCCTTTGTCTCTCGGAATGGGAACACACCATCACAAACAGGAAGGCTTTCCTCTGTGGTGGCGACTTCAACGCGAACTCATCCCTCTGGGGATGTCCGCGTGAAGACGCCCGGGGTGACTTGCTGTCAGGACACATAATTATCCATAACTTGGCACTTGCAAACATGCACAACTCTGAAGCCACTTTCGAAAGACGAGATACAGAAGACAGAGTCATAGCAGAAGGCTGGCCTGACCTAACAATTACAAATTCCTTCACCCTACCACGAATATCACAATGGTCCGTATCAGACATACACAGTGGCTCAGACCATAAATACATACACTTTTCTTACATGACCTCTCCACTCTACACGCAACGTAGACGCTACAACACAACTCGCGGAAACCTTCGCAAATTTAACAACGTCATCAAAAGTCATAAGTCATCCCTTTCAGCACAACTCGAAGGGGTGCACAGCGAAGACACACTCAACTCTTTCACATCTAATTTAATCGAAACCATGCAGACTGCGGCGAAGGCTTCCTTTCGACTGAAAACAGTCCAAAAATCACACACTTTCTCATTCTGGAACAAGGATCTTAGAAAGCGGAGGAACCAGCTGACAGCCCTCAGATGCAAGATTAAAACATTGCGCCTGCTCAATCCTATCCCCCCTGAAGTAAAGACCCTTGCAGCACGTCGTACGAGACTTAAAGCAGTTTACAAACGTGAGATTCTGGCGGCGAGACGGGCGGCGTGGAAGTAATTCTGCAGCAACAATGAGAACCCTTTCGGCATCACTCAAAAATTTCTGACCGGCAAGTTCTTCACTCCGGATGAAATACGTCTAGAAAGACCAACTCACCAAACCTCGCGACAAAATAACCTGGAATTCCTGACACACACTCTCTTTGGCCCCTCGGCTTATCCCCAACAAGACAACCAGGATATCCTTTTCACAGCACACGAAGACAAACGCTTCACAAAGGCAGAAGTAAAAACAGCACTATACACATTGAATGACAAGAAGGCCCCAGGGCCGGATTCAATTGACTTTCGGATACTAAAACTCACTCACAAACAACTTCCACACATATTCACGCGCTGGGCTAACCTCTGCCTCACCATGAGGTACTTTCCTTTAGTACTCAGGCAGGGAGAGGTAGTTTACTTTCTGAAGCAAGGCAAGTCTCCTTCCGAACCCAAGTCATACAGACCCATCTGCCTTCTTCCCACTCTGGGAAAGCTTCTGGAAAAACTTCTGGTTATGCGGTTGACACACTTCTTGGAGTCAAACAACCTTCTCCACCCCAGACAATTCGGGTTCCGCGAGGGCCACTCATGCGAGCTCGCACTTCATGCCATAATGACTGCCTGTACTGAAAGCATAGCCCAAGGCAACGCAACATCACTCGTTTCACTAGACATACAAGGCGCATTCGACAACGTAGAATGGCGAGACATTCTCTTACAACTACAAGCACTCAACTGTCCGGGGAACATAGCTGGTCTCATCGGCTCCTACCTCTCACAGAGGAGCGTCCTGATTAACTGGGGTGCTGGCACATCTACCCACAGATTACAGAAGGGTTGCCCCCAGGGCTCGTGCCTTGGCCCAATCCTCTGGTTGCTTGTAGCAAATGTGCTACTAACAGAACTAAATCGGCTGGGATTTAAACTATTTGCCTTCGCCGATGATTTCAGCTTCATTTTCTCCGGTCGTTACAGACGTCATCTGGAGGAACAATTTGCCGTAGCTCTTCCTATTTTCTGCCGGCTCCTGGATTTACTGCACCTCACACTCTCACCACAAAAGTCTCAAGCACTAGTATTCACCAAACCACACAGATATGATCCAAAACGCCCTCCAGTGATGAGGATCAATAATGTCTCCATTCGACACGTACAATTCATAAAACTCCTAGGTATAACCATTGACGCAAATCTTAACTGGATCCCACACATTAACGACCTAAAACTTAAATTGACATCATATCATAATAATTCATTAAGACTAACTTCTAAATTGGGAGGGGTAGACAACAAAACACTGAAGATCTGGTACCTAACAATAATCGAAAGAATAATACTTTACGGGGCCTGTATCTGGGGGGGTAATTTATCATCCATAGCACAACCTAAACTAAAATCAATACAACGCACTTTTCTCCTACAAATTTCAAGAGGCTACCGCACAATCTCCACAGATGCACTACATATACTTACAGGTATTCCACCCATCACACTTCAACTAGAATATGAACACGCCAAATCCTCAATCCTACAGCTAAAACGTGACACAGTAATAGATTCTCTTTTTCCAAACACAACATTGCAATACAAAGTCAGGAGCTGGCAGCTCCACCCCGCTGAGGAGACTTCACATTTTCAAGTAAACACAACACGCAACAGCTACACACCTGCCCTTAGCACCACACTCTTCACTGATGGTTCAGGCACAGAGACTGGCGTGGGCGCAGCCTATTGCGTCACGGAGGGCACGGTGGTGGTCCATCAGTGGTCTGCAAGGCTAGATGATAATAACTCCGTATTCCAAGCGGAGCTGTTCGCAATACTAAACGCATTAGAGTGGGTGGAATCCCACTCTAGCAATAGTATTATCATCTACAGTGACTGCCTCTCTGGCCTGCAGGCAATACAGGCACACAGGACAAAACATCCTCTAGTACTGCAAATCAAACTAAAACTTAAGAATCTCCTACATCGTATCTCACTAGGTCACGTCTCGGCTCACAAAGGTATCTTTGGCAATGAACTAGCAGACAACCTAGCGAAGAAGGCCACACAGAAAGAAACAATAGACACACACCTCCCAGTGCCCCAGTCATACGTCAAAAGGGTCCTTAGAGCAAGGATACTGACGCGATGGCAGGAGCACTGGGATACTTCAAAAAAGGGCAGGCACACATATAAGCTAATTCCTAAAGTTTCTCTCACACTATATAACTTAACACCCTACACCACTAGCTTCTTAACAGGACATGGCCCTTTCATGGCATATCTGGACCGCTTCAAAATAAGATCCACTGCCACTTGCGTCTGCGGTGAAGATGGCACTATAAGTCACCCGTACTACAGTTGTACTCTCACGCAACGCTGGCACTTGAGGCGTCCAGACATACTGCCAGTCAACTGGCTCCAAAACGTCCTTTCCCGCACCCTCCTACTCAACAAATTAAAACACATTCACAATTTCCTTACATACTTAACAAACTTAACTTAAGCCCTGGTTCTGCTCATCCAGTCTCACTGTCACCATATCAATCTTCAAACAGCACCAGAATCCAGTCCTCTTTGTAGGCTCCAATTAAATTCTCTTACTCATCAATGTGTGGTTTACTACGATCGCAAGAGCCTCTGCTCGTGCTTCTGACCATTCTATCAAGAGATACATCTCCAATGGACGCTTGAGTATCTGCTCGTGCCATCTTACTTGTGCCACACAAAACATTACATCTCCAATGGACGCTGAGTATTTGCTCGTGCCATCTTATTTGTGCCACGCAAATCAGTACATCTCCAATGGACGCTTGAGTATTTGCTCGTGCCATCTTACTTGTGCCACGCATTCCATTCTTTTCCCTTCCTGCCGCCCCTTGTCGCGAGAGGGGTTCCTACCCCGGCGGCCAGGATCAGTGATGTTTATTATTATTATTATTATTATTTATTTTATTTTATTTTTACTTTAAATGTTCTCATACTCCCGCCCTCTGTCGCGAGTAGGCGTTTTCCTGGCGGGAAGGCATTCATCTAATTTTTGTAATCCCACTTTGTCCTTTTTAAAATAAATTCTGGGTTCTGTGGTCGGTGGTGCATAGACGCCCTTAGCGGGTGAGCTTCGCCCCTTGAGCATTTTGTGTTTGTCCGTTTGCATACGGCCGGACAGGGCTGTACTCACTAACGAGCCTCAACGTGTCGGGGAACATACCGGGAGAGACGTTAAGCTCTAAGGGGCAGGCCTAGCCGGCCCTGAGCAGTCTCTCTTAGGCTGCCTAACCCAAAAGGCCACACAGAAAGAAACAATAGACACACACCTCCCAGTGCCCCAGTCATATGTCAAAAGGGACCTTAGAGCAAGGATACTGACGCGATGGCAGGAACACTGGGATACCTCACTCAAGGGCAGGCACACATATAAACTAATTCCTAAAGTTTCTCTCACACTGAAAAACTTAACACCGTACACCACTAGCTTCTTAACAGGACATGGCCCTTTCAAGGCATATCTGGACCGCTTCAAGATAATATCCACTGCCACTTGCGAATGCGGTGAACTTGGCACTGTAAATCACCCGTATTATAGTTGTAGCCTCACGCAACGTTGGCACTTGAAGCGTCCAGATATACTTCCAGTCAATTGGCTCCAAAATGTCCTTTCACGCTACCTCCTACTCAACAAATTAAAACACATTCACAATTTCCTTACTTACCTAACAAACTTAACGTAAGTCCTGGTTCTGCTTATCCAGTCTCACTGCCACCACATCAAGCTTCAAAGAGCACCAGAATCCAGTCCTCTTTATAGCCTCCAGTAATTTCTCCTATCCATCAAATATGTGGTCTCCTACGAACGCAAGAGCCTCTGCTCGTGCTTCCCACCATTCCATCAAAAGATACATCTCCAATGGACGCTTGAGTATTTGCTCGTGCCATCTTACTTGTGCGAGGAAAATCATTACATCTCTAATGGACGCTTGAGTATTTGCTCGAGCCATCTTACTTGTGCCAGGAAAATCATTACATCTCCAATGGACGCTTGAGTATTTGCTCGTGCCATCTTACTTGTGCCACGCGAATCATTCTTTTCCCTTCCTGCCGCCCCTTGTCGCGAGAGGGGTTCGTCCCCTGGCGGCCAGGAACAGTGATGTAATTTTTTTTTAAATATTATTTTATTATTATTATTTTTTTTTATCTTAGATGTTCTTATTATCCCGCCCTCTGTCGCGAGCAGGTGTTTCCTGACGGGCAGGCATTCGCCTTTTTTTGTAAACTCACTTTGTTTTTCAAATAAATTCTGGGCTCTTGGTCGGTGGTGCGTGGCCGCCCTTGGCGGGTGTGCGTCGCCCCTTGCACCTCTTGTGTATGTCCGTCTGCATACGGCCAGACAGGGCTGGATTCACTAACGAGCCCCAACGTGTCGGGGAACATACCGGGAGAGACGGTAAGCTCTAAGGGACAGGCCTAGCCGGCCCTGAGCAGTCTCTCTTAGGCTGCCTAACCCTTAACGATATGGACGGTTTGGACATACATAGAGACAGGGGCGGCGTACTCTATGTATTATCGGCTTTTAAAGCCTAGTTAAGAACTTTTAATGATATATATGTGTAATGCAAGGGCCATAAGCAATAAACTTCAAATTGTTAAAAACAGACTAATTCAAGGGGTCTCAGGACTCTTAAAGCTTCAAAAAAATTTTAATTTTAATTTTTTTAGATGTTAATCTTCTGTCTTTTCTGAACATTTTAATATAATTGTTTCCTTCAAATGCTCTTTAGAACAGAAGTTATGACTTTTAGAATTATACCCGCTCAATAGCTGAAGCGGCATTTTCGAAACTTTTAAGTCATTTTTCTCCAAATGCCTTTTTTGGGCATAACGCGCACGATATCTCAAAAACTTTTGAATATTTTTTCATGAAATTTTCAAAACATCGTTTCATGTTAATCTGTATAAACTGAACTTAAAATTTCCTTTTTATTGCTCAAAAAAATATTTTTTTAAGTGATTATGTTGTTGAAATTTTCAAAATTTTGTATTAGCTAAATTTAACTTTGTATTAAAAATCTAAAAATGCTTTAAATACAAATTTATTTAGGTTCAGGGTAATTATTATAATCTGAAGTATAAGTAGGCACCAATTTTTTTCTTTCTAGTTGCCATATTTATTTTCTAATCGTGCGCGTAAGCTGTTATACCAATTTTCTGCTTGTCAAATGTCTGACTGTCTGGAACCCCCAGTAAATGCTAATTCTTCATCTTGCAACTTTTTAAATACCTAAAATGAAAGAACGTACTTATATCCCTCTCATCTCAATAAAAATTGTCTTTTAAAGTCTCATACATTTTAAGATATTAAATGTTGAAACTGATCTCTTTTTTTTCATTTTTTCCAATTTTAAGAATACTGAGACCCCTTAATTGCAAAGAATTACAAAATACTATGGGATTCGCGACTATTTTGCATTGAGTGGATATTTCAATTGCCCCGAGTGCCTTAAAAGTTAATTAAAAACCTATCTGAAATAACGCTGCACGGAACAAGGCGGCGTTGCAAATTTGTGACCTCCTTTCAAAGCGCGCTTAGCACAATGCCAAATGTAAACTTTTAAGGAATGTTTTGTTTTAGCAACACTGTAGAAAGAAAGGTTATTACTATGCTGCATTTAGTTTTATGAAATGCCAAATGAAGTTTAAATATGCACTGCTTTTATTGTCAGTACCAAATTAAGTTCATTATAAACAGATTAAGGTAATATTAAACTAGTCGGATGTGTCAATCCCAAAACTTTCTTCTATCTCATACATGTTAATACTTCCTGATAAATGCAGCACAACAGCGCCACCGGTTACGTGATTTATACTAAAATCTAATCAGGGACAACTTATGTGAACTTCTATTTGAATTTGAAGTTTGATGAAAATCCGTGCATTAGTTTTTGAGATAGAGCTATTTTAGAAATCGTGAAAAGTTCTGCATAGCAGTGGCACCTCTAGGACAATTTACACCAAAAACTTATCATGATCAATTTACATAAGGGACTAACTGAATCTAATATTTGATGAAAATTCATGCATTAGTTCTTCAGACACTAATGTCTGCTGTTAAAATACAGCTATTGCGGAAATTGTGAAAATTGTAGCATAGTAGCACCACCTGTTGAGCGATTTACACCAAAAACTAAACAGCACTAATTTATATCAGGGGCTAACTGAATCTGAAGTTTTCTGAAAATCCGGGCTTTAGTTCTTGAAATATAGCTATTGTGGAAATCATGAATAATGCAGCATAGCAGCGCCAGCTCTTGAGAGATTTACATCAAAAAGTAATCAGCCCCAATTTATATCAGGGACTAACTGAATCTAAAGTTTTATTAAATTCCGTTCAATAGTTCTTAATATAGAGTGCCCACAAAATTTGTGTCACACACAGACAGACAGACTCACAGACAGACATTTTGAAAAAACATGTTTTTCATGATCCCTGTCCCCTAAAACGTATAAATCCGTCAAAAACCGGAATTCGAAAATTTTCACGAATCCAATACTTTCTTCTTGTAAAGATAGAAGAAAGTAAAAATGAGTTATACAGAATAGCTATATTTGATATTATTTAGGTTCCATATCTCTTTGAACTTTCATGGTATATCCATTTACATTTTTCTAGTATATACTGTTATACCCAACTCTATTTTGTATAGTTTTTTCAAAGTCTTAGTATTCTTTTCGCAACGTTTTTTTTTTTTTAATAATACAATTACTAATTCATATATTTACTAGGGGGCTCGGCCCCCTACGAGCTACGCTCGCCAACCCCCGTCCAGACACCGCAGACTCTAAATGCACTCAAATTTAATCGGCTTTAAAAAGATTTCGAAAGATTGAATTATAATTTAAAAAACAGTGCCGATCTCCCTATAAACGAATTTCTATTCATTTCTCTTTGATTGGGGAATTTTAACGCCAAATCCGCTGCGGTACTACTTGATTATCCTGTCGACCAATTTCGCCAAATTATATAAATCGCCAAACTACTCGCCAAATTATACAAATTGATATAATTTTTATTTTAAATAGCAAGAACAAATAAATTCGTACAACATTAATAAAAACACAAATAAAACGTCGAAATAAAAATAACTTGATGACGTATACACGCGTAACAACATTTCAAAATAAGCTTAATATAAAAGGAATTAAGTAAAGAGAGTCTTTGTCTCCTGGTATTTTTTAACAAAGCGAAAAGAAAGTTCTTTTAAATGAGACATTTTAAATTAATTCTCAAAATATCAAATAAATGTCTAGCGCAATTTCTAAATCTAAACTGTTTTGCAATATTATTTTGTGTTCATTTTATGTAATAACTATAATGTGACGTAAATATGACGTAATGTCTCCTAAGACTTCTAACGCATGTTAATGAATTTATTATTTTACATTATCCTTTCTCTTTTAAAATTCATGTGTATACTTTTTATGACGTAATTTTTAATAAGTTCCTGCTTTTTATACGTAATTATTTAATTCTAATTTGAAAGTTTTTTTTCCTGTTTATAATAGTCACGTGTAAATAAATTTTTAATTTGAAGCAAACATTATTGCTTGCGCTTTTTATACAGTTGGCAACAGTTTAAATTAGTGCAATTTTCTGAAATCTGTAAAAAATATCTCTAGAAATGCTGAAAAATTTGAATTTAAAATAGAAACAAAACCTGAAAAAATGAGTCAAAATAAAAAAATTAATGCAATCTGCACTCCGGCAAATTCTAACGCATAAAATGATCTAAAAATGATTACACTGCCATGTATAGTTTTTGCTGCTATAAAACTTTTTTAGTGGAACGATTTTGCCCAACTTTAGCATTAAATAACTCTTAGAATATATCTTCGATTTGAAAACTGTCTGCATCAGCGTGTTTATCAAACATTTCTGTATAATACCACCGATTTTCATATTTTTGTATGCATTATTTTTGTTAATATTAACGAAGAAAGGCCTCCGGTCACAAAAAAATCAAAACCGGCGGCGGCGGTGACAGCGGGAGTTACTTTCTTTTAGAATAGAGAGATTGTACGGAACCCTCTGTGCGCGAGTAATACTCGCACTTGACCGTTTATTTATATTTTCAAACTTATATATAAAAAAAAGTGCATTTTTTCCTATATAGCTTAAAGATTTATTCATCTCCAATTTTTTTTCTACGCTTACTTTTACTTTGTCGTATTGCAAATGCTTTTTCCTCCAAGAAAATGTAAAATATAATATATATATATATAATATGATTTAAAGCAATCGATATGTTTTACTTGTCGTTGTTTTTCATTGATTTTTACAATTTTGGGATGAATCAGGATTTTCAAATACACCTTTAATGAAATGCTCTACATTTTTTTAAAAATCAATTAAAAGTGATTTAAATATTTAATTTGTTTTCAAATACACTAACATTAATTCTTGGGAATAAATTGATGTTGTATTTTTTCAAAATAAAAAAAAATTGTTTTTTTTTTTTTTCGTTTCAAAAGCTATAAAATAATTTCATATTCTAATAAAACTTTCACGTCGTTGGAAAAGCAGAAAACAAATTTATCTGCTAGTAATAAATTCAATAATTATGAGCCGGAAATGAACCATTAAGATTAATAGTTCTTTCAATTTCTCGCATGCTGCATGGAATAGAAAAAAAGAAGAAGTTTTCCTTGAAAGCAATTAAAAAGCTGGAAAATTAAGGAAGTAATCCCGTCAGTAAATATGAATATAGAAGATGATTAGTTTTCAGCTATTCCGTTCGAAATATTTTAATAGAAAATGCAATCAAAATGCGAAATATCTTAAGTTAATGTTTTAAAATTGCATTTTCATGAGATACTTCTAAAATATTCGCTCATATATATTTTTTTTTTATTGGAGTAATAACAAAATCCATTTCTAACATACACTTACATTACAACGCAAAAACATAGCTTGAAAACTGAGAAATTTGAAGATCATACAGTAGATAAAGTTATTTTTAAATTAGTGATACTTACTACTTTTGCGGCAGGCATTCTCACACAGCTACTTGCGAAATATGGCATTAGCCGTACTTACAGAATGAAATTTTGAGTTTGAATCAAGTTCAGATTTCTATTTAAAAAAGTGGCATCTCCTCCTCTTCTTCTTCTTCTTTTTTTTCCCTCACACTAAGTGATAGTGACTTAGAAAATGAGATATTAGTCTCAGATATAGTCAAAATAGTGGACACGGGAAAAGAATTAATGTAAGACTGTGTAAGAATTTTACAGAGCTATATGTGTAAGAACAGAATATTACACAGGCCTGTGTGTAAGAATATTACACAGAAATATGTGCAAAAACAGAATATATTGCAAAATATGTGTACTTATAGGTATTCAATAAATATCAATACTTGGAAATTTAGCTAGTGAAATAGTAGCTGAATGATTAAGGTGGTATTCTGGAAAGTTACAGTTCCTTAGTTCGTATCCCGTTACAATAAGTATTGCTTGTTTACTGTAGATCGAATTAAATAGAGAATTTCTCCTCTTGATATAAATGTAAAATGAAAAATGATGAATGAAACTGACAGAAGCTGTCACGATTTCTGTATTTTACAGGAATTTATTTTAAAATATATTTATTTAGATTATACAGGCTCTGTTCATAAATTGAGACTATACGATTTTAGGGCTTCAAAATAACTTTAACAGAAAGATGGTATGCAATAAATATAATTTCAGGCAATCCTGTTTCTTGTAAATTAAAAGCACACTATTTTGTAGTCTTAAAACAAATCTGCTTGAAAGAGAACAAACACACAAAGCACATAAATTTGATCTTCATAACATTTGTCTTGCGACCAAATACTAAATCTATAGAAAAATAGCAAATAAAGCCTTTGTGCAACAATATTAAAAAGCAGAAAAACCAACGTTTAAAATGCACAAATAAAATATGAAAAGCAGCAAACAGCTGTTTCGAATCTACTAGCGAGATTCTTCATCAGTGCAAAAGGAACAGCGTGCTAGAAAAAGCAAGGCTGAGCTTTTTTTTTTTTTTTACTAAATTTATATTCCAAAGTAAAAGGTTAAGCTACGTATACAAAAATCTGTCATTTTTGCATATTACACATAGATGTGCGTACTCATGAGCAATTTACATGTTAACCCTTTACCTACTGACGGCACTTATAAGTGTCCCTCACTTTAAATTTTCATTCCATACTGAATATTACTAATATTCTAATGTCACTTTGCAAAAACACTCTTTTAACTCCCCTTTATCGGGATACATGGCAGCAGTAGTCCTAGGTTTATTATTTTAGCGAGGAAGGAAGGTATCTTTGACACAGTAGATGTGTTTTGTGCCGACATTTTGTACAGATTGTTACGCTCGTCTTTTTATTGCTGCAAACACAGTAAGGGATATAAGATAAGTGTTGGATTTTTTTATATGTTCATTATGATCTTAGAATACAGTTTGACTAGATATTTTAGGTGAACGGTGTATGTATTTGATTTAACAGTTGAATTACTCGGTGGTAGTTATAAGTACCGTCAGTACACTGGGTGTTGAAGAAAAACTTCTTGTTTACTTTTCGTCTGTGTAGTTATCCATCGTTTTCACCTGCTTTAAAATGTAATTACTAAAATGTAGTGTAGTAATGATTTCCCTGATATTTCTTTTCTGTTTCATTGTTATATTTTATAGGAAATCGAAAAAGTTGTGGCGCCGGCTCGTTTTTGATATGCTAGAAATGGCGTATGTAAATTCATATATTGCATATGTGGAGATGCGAGAGAATATGTTTTCCCTGAAATATAGACGTCGCATAACTAAAGGACTGCTAACAAGATCGAAACCTAAAGAAAAATATTTTTTTTAACTCTTTCAGGGGAAAAGCATTTTCAATTCTAAAGTGTTGAAATAAATGATTGGCACCGGCATTTGCCAAAATATTTATTTGTAAATAAGAAAAAGCCTATTTTCACATCCTTATTAAACCCAAAATATTTTCTGAGCCATTTGAAATAACATGTTGGTTTTCTGTTACGATATTTTAGTCATAGTGTACTGACGGTACTTTAAAGTACCACTTTAATCAATTACCTCTAAGTAATTAAATTTCTCACGTGTGAGTATTTTTTTATGTTTATCTTTAATTCTCATTGTAGTAATTGAAAAAAAAATACATGAAAAAAATTGTAGTAGATCATAATGCAGTAGATAAAAGGTTAAACTGTGCATTTCAGAGTTATTTCATAACTTCTTTACATACTTCAGCAGCTTAATGAGTTATCGTCAAAATACACAGAATAATGTGTATTTTGAAACTGACACAGATGTCGTGTATTTGGCAATTCACATTCCACTTTACACATATAGACAGATCGTTTTTGTGTCATCAATATACTTGTTTTGATGTGTAAATTTACGCATTTATTTTTAAGAGTATACCTACTTTCATACATTTTACTTTAGGATAATATGAAACAGCAGATGCAATCACACCTCACAACGTGTATAACACAGGGCTGCCACAGGCCACTATATATTCTGTTAGCACCACTATTTAAAAAAATAAATCCATATTGTAGTATATTTCTCTTGCAAATGTTGTCAAAATATATATAAAAGATTTCTGCTTTGAGAAAGTGGTGCGAGATAGAAATAAAAAATAATCACCAGTGGCAGCCCCGATAACACTGTAAAAAAATTCGTTTTTTAAAATTTCATTTATGATTTTTTGAATTGATAAACAACAAAAAAAGTGACTTAAAGCAAATGGACGTAATAAGAATGAGCTGAAAATAATTGATTAACCCTTTATCTACTGACGGTACTTATAAGTACCACTCACTTTAAACTTTTATGCCATAGTGAATATTACTAATATTCTAATGGCACTTTGCAAAAACACTCTTTTAACTCGCCTTTATCGAGATACATGGCAGCAGTAGTCCTAGGTTTATTATTTTAGCGAGGAAGGAAGGTATCTTAGACACAGTAGATGTGTTTTGTGCCGACATTTTGTACAGATTGTTACACTCGTCTTTTTATTGCTGCAAACACAGTAAGAGATATAAGATAAGTGTTGGATTTTTTTATGTGTTCATTATGATCTTAGAATACAGTTTGACTAGATATTTTAGGTGAACGGTGTATGTATTTGATTTAACAGTTGAATTACTCGGTGGTACTTATAAGTACCGTCAGTATACTGGGTGTTGAAGATAAACTTCTTGTTTACTTTTCGTCTGTGTAGTTATCCATCGTTTTCACCTGCTTTAAAATGTAATTACTAAAATGTAGTGTAGTAATGATTTCCCTGATATTTCTTTTCTGTTTCATTGTTATATTTTATAGGAAATCGAAAAAGTTGTGGCGCCGGCTCGTTTTTGATATGCTAGAAATGGCGTATGTAAATTCATATATTGCATATGTGAAGATGCGAGAGAATATGTTTTCCCTGGAACATAGACGTCGCATAACTAAAGGACTGCTAACAAGATAGAAACTTAAAGAAAAATAGTTTTTTTAACCTTTTCAGGAGCAAAACATTTTCAATTCTAAAGTGTTGAAATAAATGATTGGCACCGGAATTTGCCAAACGATTTATTTATAAATAAGAAAAAGCCTATATTTCATATACTTGTTAAATTGAAAATATTTTCTGGTGCCAGTTGAAATACCTTGTGGGCTTTCTGTTATGATATTTTAGTCATAGTGTACTGACGGTACTTTAAAGTACCACTTTAATTAATTACCTCTAAATACTTTAATTTCTCACGGGTGAGTATTTTTTTTTATATTTATCCTTTAATTTTCATTGTAGTAACTGGAAAAAAAAATATTACATGAAAAAAAATTGCAGTAGATCATAATGCCGTAGATAAAGGGTTAAGTAGCATGCATGAATAGTGAAAAATATATCTGAGCATCTAGAAAAATTTGTCAACCACGATAAAAATTGCTATGTGTCATACGGTAATGGAGATGAAAAAAAGATTCAATATGTCAGTATGATAGGGCAATAGAATTCTGTTTTAAGCTAATACCATTTTAAAACTGCTTGAATTGTCCGGTGTTTTAATTCAACAAATTTTATGATATTTCAGTACTTTTTCTGCATTTGTTAATTATTATTGATTTTCTTCATGTATATCATTAAATACCCTTTTTAAAAGGCTCTAAATATATATTTTTTTTCAGAATTTCTCCGTACTTTGTAATTCAAAGTAGATGTAATGGCGATTATATCAAAAACTGCTGATGAAAGAAATATATTTCCAATCACAAAAAGTAGACAAATCAAGCATAACTTCTACATATGGCATTTCTTTTAATAAGGGGCTGCATAGATATTAAAATGCAAAATTTGATTTTTTATACGGCCCCCTTTCCCATAATTCATATTTATAAAAGTGTTCTGCTTCTGAGAAGGACGTTAAAAAAACCTATTCTTTTAAGACCAAAACTTACCGAGTTATGACACCTTGAAATATATGAATTTTCAATGAGATAATTAAATGGTATTTTGTACTAAAAACGGAAAGACGTATTTAGGGGGGAAGTGTTTCCTTTGTATTATTAATTTTTTTTTTTTTTGTAATTTTTCTGTGGTACAAAGATGGAATTCATAGGTGCTCCATGGTAGAAATGTTAACATTTCCAAAATGTTAAAAATGTTAACATTTCCACACATAAACTGAAATATACAGAATGTATGCTATATGATTCTATAAGATGATCCTGATTTTTTCTTCTTTTTTTTAGGTGCGTTCGTAATTATATAAATACGTAGCACCTATAGTCGTCGTTCGGTCCGGATGTCTGTCCGTCCGTCCGTCCACATATAACTGAGCAAAAACTATCCAACCGAATGGTCTGAAATTTTAAATATATGATTGTTGCAAAAATATTTTGAGTCATTTCATATTTTATGAAAACCGGACGCATAATTTAATTACAGGTACAGTCAACAGTTTTCCGTTACATTACGGCCAATGGGAAAAAATTATTTCAAGTGCATTTAAATAATGATGTTACAGCCTTTCGAACAGAATGAAATTGATATCACTTATGAAGGGCACTAAAACATACATTCAGTACAATATGCGGTGCAAAAAAAAATTATAAAATTAGCTATAGTACGAATGCACCTCATTTTCCACGTTTGACGTGCAATTTCCAATTTGTTTTAACGATAAAGCGTACAAAAGCCATTTGAAAATTTTTTTGTTTCTTCTGTCTTCAACAAATTGTGAGTGAATGTTTAGCATTGTTTCGTAAGACGCTTCCATAAGAAAAAGTGTGATAAGATAAGAACTAAAAGTAGTGGGTTCACTGATATAATGATAGCTACAACAAATAAGAATTTCAATGGCGAAGGATTTTTTAATCATTCATTCTACTTTTATTTTTATCTTTCATTTCCTTTGACTATATTTTAAGTGATGATGTGCATATCTATTTCTCTGATGATATGGATATAAAGTGTCAAAGGTGCATCTTTGATGAATGCCGCTGGACTTCAACGTGTCTTCATAGTAATTTAGAGTTCATTTTGTTGTTTTGATCTATAATGATTAGAAAAGACTACATTCGACTGTTTTCATTGTCCTTGAAACAACACATTTACGATTTATATATTTGCCAGTTCTTCTCTATTTTCAAACATCTGTAATTATACCTTTTGTGTAGGTTAATCCTAAGAAAGGGATAAGCTATTTTAAGTTCACGGACATTTATTTTTAAAGAGCTATTGATTAAAAAATTAATAAAGATCTGAATGCAATGATCTCCAATATTCAGCTAAATAAATTGTTATTAAATAAATTACGCAAAAAGAAAAAATACAAAAAAATAATAATAATACAAGTGAAACATCCCCCCCCCCCCTAAACACGCCTTTCCTTTTTTAGTGTAAAATATATATATATATTTCTCTTATGTAGCGCTAAAAAAGGGCTGTATTTGTAGCTTGCTAAATGGCAACAGCCAAAGCGACGATTCTCAGTGGTTAAGTTAAGGTCACATGTCCCAACCCACTCAACAAATCAAAATCCAGAAAGAATCTTTCTTTTAACGCAAACCATTTGAGTAATGCATGAATGGCAATTGCTATTGGTCCATTTTACGGTGACGTGAGGAATTCAGCGAATCAGCTTTTTGATCCAAGGTTGTAGTTTAGACACAGGCGAAAACATTTTGTTTACAGTTCGATAGCATGATGCGTAGCATATTTTATAGCGTCTTATTATAGTTTTAAATTAATTTAAGCCACGATTTTCAATACTATAGGCAAAATGAAAGAAGGACCCCATCTGACACTAACATGCCATTTAAATTTAAACAGCGTCAATTTCCTGCTCGCTTAGCTTTCTCAATGATTATCAACAAGTCACAGCGCCAAACTTTTGAATAAATGCATTTTTATTTATATTTTCAACAAAATTTTCAATTACTTTTTTATGAATTCAAATATTTGTAAATTTTATATGTTGCTTGCTCGGATCGCATAGCGGCCCAACTAAAAATGTTTTTTATTATGTTTTCACCAAGTTTTTAAATTAATTCTGCTTCCAAGGTACATTTTTATTTACATTTTCAACAAAGTTTCCCATTACTTTTTTATGCATTAAAAATAATTGTAAATTTAATACGTTGTAATATGTTATGATAGCACTCATTCTGACTAGAGTTGACATAAATAGTGGCGAGCTGGGATCGCTACGCGATCCCAATATGCAATGCGTAGCAATTCATAAGGGTTGGCGAGCGTTAGCGAGCAGAGGGCCGAGCCCCCTAGTTATATTTAATTATCTCACTGAAAATTCATAAATTTCAATGTGTCATAATTCGGAAAGTTTTGATCTTAAAAGAATGTTTTTTTTCAGGGGGCCGAGTCCCCTAGTTATATTTAATTATCTCACTGAAAATTCATAAATTTCAAGGTGTCATAATTCGGAAAGTTTTGATCTTAAAAGAATGTTTTTTTTTTTTCAGGGGGCCGAGCCCCCTAGTTATATTTAATTATCTCACTGAAAATTCATAAATATCACGGTGTCATAATTCGGAAAGTTTTGATCTTAAAAGAATGTTTTTTTTTCAGGGGGTCGAGCCCCCTACTTATATTTAATTATCTCACTGAAAATTCATAAATATCAAGGTGCCATAATTCGGAAAGTTTTGATCTTAAAAGAATGCTTTTTTTTCAGGGGGCGAGCCCCCTAGTTATATTTAACTATCCCACTGAAAATTCATAAATTTCAAGGTGTCATAATTCGGAAAGTTTTGATCTTAAAATAATGTTTTTTTTTTCAGGTGGCCGAGCACCCTAGTTATATTTAATTATCTCACTGAAAATTCATAAATTTCAAGGTGTCATAATTCGGAAAGTTTTGATCTTAAAAGAATGGAGTTTTTTTAACTTCCTTCTCGGACGCAGAACACTTTTAAAAATATAAATTATGGAAAAAGGGTCCGTATAAAAAATTTAATTTCGCATTTTAATATTTATACAGCTCTTTATTAAAAGTAATGCCATATCTAGAAGTTGTGCTTGATTTGTCTACTTTTTGTGATAGGAAGTATATTTTTTCATCAGCGTTTTTTGAGATAATCGCTATTACATCTACTTTGAATCATAAAGTATAGAGGCATTCTAAAAAAAATTAACCTAATTAGAGACTATTAACAAGGACATTTAATGATTTAAATTCAGAAAATTAATAATAATTAACAAATGCAGAAAATACTGAAATATCATAAAATTTGTAGAATTAAAACGTCGGACAATTTTAAAATTTTACAGAAAGAGATAAAATAAATACAGCAAAAAAAATGCATTAAAATTTTTTTATAGATAAACCAAAAATAGTGACCTAAAAAAATGTACTTAATAAGAATAAGATGAAAGTAATTAAGTAGCATGCATGAATAGTGAAAAATATATCTGAGAATCTAGAAAAATTCTTCGACCACGATAAAAATTGTTATGAGTCATACGGTATAGGAAGTGAAGAGAAAAATTTAATATGTCAGTATGATAGAGTAATCGAACTATGTTTAACACGTTCACTCCGGCGCGGTGGGTCACACTCGACTGTTTCAGAGCTGCCAAGTCTCCGGCTGTTTGGATACCAGTATTTTAATACAGAAAATGTTGTTTTATTTAATTAGAACAATTGGGCGATTTAAAGGAAGAACATTTTCTCTAAAATAACAATGGTGTGCAAAAAGCCAGCGACTTGATATCTCTGAGACAGTCGAGTGTGACCCACCGCGCCGTCGTGAACGTGTTAAGCTAATACCATTTCAAAACTGTTTGAATTTAGAATGACACATTGCCAATTATGACAGTTACGACAAAAATTAAACGTATCTTTAAATGAGAAAATTTTAAACTACTCGGTAAAAGACAGAATATTCACTTGTGTTGAGACTATAACAGGAGCCAGTTCCTAGTTATCTCCAGAATGTTTTTTGCTCAGAAAATCATTTAGAGACTAAACGAGCGTTGTAGTGTTCAAACAACTATTTTTAAAAGTTAAGCAGGTACAGAGATGTAATTGAAAGATGCTCCACGATAGAAATGTTATAAAATTTCCAAAATGTGTTGTCCACCCATAAACTAAAATATGCAGAATGTATGATATATGATTCTATAAGAGTAATGAATAATCTTTAAATAGGTTGGTAAGCACTGACTCTCCAAATATACTTATATCTGCAGTGTTAGTTATACGCAGGGATGTAGTGGAGGGTATACGCTGTATACTTTCTGGATAACTCCGTATGCCCTCCATACGTATAGAGTATATTCTCTGGAATATACATTCTGATTTTTTTAGGACTAATCCACTTGTTATACAGAATTCTACAGTAGAATTGAGAATCTTGTCTTGCCTCAAATTCTCGACCATTTGAGTTCAGAAAATCATATTTTAAAGCAAAGCAATCCCCCCTTTTTTACATTCAGCATCAGTATAAGTGCAGTCGTTAGAAAACACTCGTTACTGATATACATGACTAAGGATAAGAAAAGCTGACCAGTGCTCACACAACAATTTTTATTATCACTGTGCGTCTGAGGCACATGTAAATGTTACTGATTTTTCAAATTGCTTGCGTTATATCAAAAGTTATATTGAAGTTATATCAGAAACTTTTCCTTTCGAGGAAGGGTAAGGGGAAAGGCTTTAAAACAAACGGCGGGAAACCATCCGTAATATTACAATTCACTTCCACAATCGCCATCTCAATTACACTCATTCTGGATGATGTATCAGATTATCTTACATCTCTAAAACTCTGCGATATGAGATTTGTTACATTCATTAAACATTGACGTTATCTAAATTTCAGTTATCTTTCTAAGAATATTTACTTGCTAATAAAAATAACTCTCATAGAGCTGAAAATATCTTACACTAAAATTAGGTATACATTTTCTGATCAGTCAGACGTCTGCCTGACAATTAATCCGAACGGGCTCGCTAGTCATTTTTCTAGATGCACAGATTTATTTCTCTCGTGTGTAATTTACTTAATTTAAATTACCTTCGGCAATGATTTCAAGCGTAGGCACGAAAAACTGATCACATATTACAGCAAGCAGTAAACAAAAATATGCTGTAGCAAATATATGAATGAGAACAAATCCTCTTTGTCTTTGCTCCTGGGTGAAAATATCCTCAGGAAATTCATTGATAGCAGGAGGAATGCAATGAGGAATAGCTGACTGTCTCGACGCTATAAAATAATACAGCCTGTTAAAAAACAAAGCAAAACAAAATAAATAGAATAAATACAGTTAAATTAATATTTTAGGGCCATTTTATTTATTAAAAACTTCCGAATTCATGCAGTAATTCCGCAGCCCTCTTAACTGGTGTTTATTTTGCGTATAGAAAACGAATTTAATAAAAGTGCTTTGATCAAGTCGCTCTCCCATCTCCGTCAAATATCTTACATATACAGGGTGGTTCAAAAGGTCATGTCCAAACGGCACGTGTGGATGTGTTTGGCCATGAGGAGCAAGAATTACATAGGAACTGGTGGTCGGAAACGCGATCGTGACGGCGCAATTGCATCGTGACCGTGACGCAAAGAAAAGATAACAAACGGTGTAAAAGGCCTTTATTTTACAAAAAACTTCATCGAAGTACGAAATACAAATGAAAAATGTTAAAACTCATAACAAGTACTTAAAATGTGCCCCTTTAGCCGTGATGCATGCTTCACATCGGCGCCGCATGGAATTGCGAACACGTTCCAATTGGCTAGGAGTCTCCTGGACACGTGTCTCCGCTTCAGTGATTCTTGCCATGAAGTCCATAGCCAATGGAACGGATGTCTCGTACATCAGAGACTTAAGATATCCCCCAGAGGTCGAAATTCAAGGGGTTTAGGTCCGGGGATCGCAGTGGCCACGGTACAGGGCCGATTGAAACGTGTTCGCGATTCCATGCGGCACCGATGTGAAGCATGCTTCATGGCTAATGAGGCACATTTTGAGCACTTGTTATGAGTTGTAAGATTTTTCATTTGTGTTTTGTACTTCGATTAAGTTTTTTTGTACAACAAAGTTCTTTTTACTCCGTTTGTTATATTTTCTTTGCTTCACGGTCACAATGTAATTGTACCTTCATGATCAAGCTTCCGACCCCCAGCTCCTATGTAATTCTTGCTCCTCATGACCTGATACACCCACACGTGTCGTTTGGACATGACCTTTTGAACCACCTTGTTTGTAATCCAACCACACGAGCAATCGTTTTAGAAAATTGGCATAAGCTGTTTGGGAAGAACCAATTTTATATATAACAAATAAATTGTTTTACATGCAGCTGGTTATTTAAGCTTCGTCCTAAAACATAGGTGCCAACTTCTCCCTCTGTTTGAGACCACTATTATTTTATAGTAATCTTCGTCTTATTTTATCACAGAATTTCTGTCATTAAATAAAATGAATATTTCTAAACGAAATAACTGTACTATAAAACGGGGGGACTGGCAGCTATGCTAGTTTTCTATTTCAGTGGCGATGGAAAGCTAGATAAGACTTTGTGGGTTTTGGACCTGTTGGGATAAGACTTTGTCAGTTTTGGACCTGTTGGGATAAGACTTTGTGTTCTTCGCCATGAAAGCGATATATTAGGAATAAAAATACGTTTAACCCCTTGAAGGGCGGTGATGCTGCTATGGCATCACCTAATTTTAATCCCTAATTTCCACATTGGCACCCGAATTTTTACATGAAAATTTCACTTTAAATTAAATACGCGAAAATATACATTTTCCTGTTTACAAATAAATTTTCTTGTAAATACTGGTGTCACTCAATTATTTGAACATTTTACGAATACAAGTACCTTGCCCCTGCAAGGGTTAAAACTTTCTTTTAGACACTAAAGAGAACACTTTACCACTTCATGATCACCGTGTTTTAACTATCTTGCAAATCATCGATAATTTAACAGTAAAGTTCCCTTTTAACAAAAAATTTCATATTTCTATATAAAGGACTATGTTTTTATATTTAATTAGTAATAAGGGGGCGATTAAGGCGGCCCAGGACACAAAATTAAACTGTTTTTTGAATAAAGTATGACTACGGCCAATAAGTGTATGTAATATATTTTAAAATTCATAAATAAAATCCCATAAATAACAATAATATAATACATCTACATTCCTACAGTTTCGGACAATGAAAAACTTGTCCATTCTCAGATATGGCATCATGGAGAACGGATACGGTCTTATCAGTACAGATAAGGCCTTTAGTACGAGATCCGGTATAAGAAATATATACCCTCATTTGTTATTTAATGATAACAAAGAATATATGTTAGATAATGTATAGATTGATACATTGAATAGGTTGCCTAGCTAAATCACGTGCCGATAATGTTAAACAATAAAGTTTTTAATTAAATTTTTTTGATCAACTTCCTCGATTTGTTATTTGTGAAAGTCGAGAATCAGCTGAGAGAACAAACCCCGAGGAATTCAAAAAATAAGGGTTGCCTACTCTCGACTCTGCCCAACTATGGGGTTGCCAGGTATAAAAAGGTAAGTAAGCGTTGTTAATATACCCTCATAAGTTATTTAATCGAATTACACATAAAATGAAAGCTTATTTTATTCCCATTCCAACCGTATTAGGTTGCCTTATCAAAAAATTGCCTGAATCCATGGTTGCCTAGATTTAAGATGTTCAATTTTCTGCGTGAGCGTTGAGAGTGACAGAGAAGTGTTGCGCGCGCAATTCCATTTGACAGACAAAGATGCAGCGAATTCTTTTTTTAAGATTTCTCCGATAGTGTAAATATTAAAGATGATATCAAATATTTTTTCACTCACACATTCATTTATCAATCATTAATCAATTCATAATTATGAAATAATAAATTTTTCCGTTCAAAATGTCCGCTTTTCAAAAAGAGATTTTTTCGATCGTTTAAGCGCGGATTAAATGCTGATAAAAGTTAAATAAAATATCACATAATGATATAAATATTTTTATTTTAATACATAAATTTATCAATAGCAAAATACAAAGGTTTTATATAAAACACTTATTCACATTCAGAATCGTCAGAAGTGCCGATGTCACAATCTAATTCTAATTCTTCATCGTTTTCTCTTTTTTTTTGATTCTCTTAATACGTCTTTAACTTGTAAAGGTGTTGGATCTCCTTTAAACCACGTAGGCTTCAAATAACCATCCGAAAACCAACCACAATCTTCAGGATTGACTTTAACGCAGCATGCATCGGTTGCATGAAGCCACATAGAATTAACATATATTGTGCGCAAAATTTTCTGTTTCAGTGAGATCCAGCACGGGGGTATCATATTGGAGTCGATGCCTTTAATCTTCTTCATGAACTGTTCTTTGTCTTTGTTCATTGAATATGTTTTTTGGAACAGCTGATATCTAGCGTCACTGATATTATAGCATTGCTTGATCCCATAAAGAAAGGCAGTAAACTCTTGAACAGGTTGAATTTTATCTTCTAGGAGTACATCTACTGGATCCGTCAATGATGCGAATATTTCCTGGAAATCCGTTTGTCTTGAAAATATTTTATAAGGCTTGACTTTCCCTTTATTATAAAAAGCCGTTGTGTAATCACAGCCCGTAAATGCGTGGAAAGCTGGCAGGCCCAGGCATAAAGTAAAACCCAATTTCATTGCAAGCTCGGTACAGTTAATGCAATCAAGATCTTTCTTATTGCTTTTCTTTGATGATGAACCCGCCAACCAAATTTGAGTCTGCGGAATTTTGTGGATAGTGACCAGTAAAATTACCAAGATATCGGTATCATTTGCTTTGACCAATATTTTCGAATTAGGTGGCGCTTTTGATATATGAAACATTATCCGCGTATCTGCCTCTTCATGCTGACATAAATAATCTTCTTCTTCAAGTTTCACGACGTGTTTTCCGACAGTATTGTAAGAAAAACAGTGTTCTCCAACTGTTATGAAATTTTTTTGGTTTTGGATTATTGAAAGTAGATTATCATTTTCCCAGTAATTAGCCAAGAATTGTACCAGGGCTTCTTTGAAACGGTAATTTTTGAGATTTCCGAGAAAATCGCTAGGTCTTGGTTCAAGAGGTCCTAGGATGGCATACGGTCTATCGAACTCCAGTCGACTTTGCCGTTCACAGTCTTTGATAGAGGGCGTAATGTGTCTATCAAAAATTGTGTATTTCAGGGACATTACTTGAGCACAATTTTATTAAGATCGATTCAGCAATCTTGTCAAATGTCTACGGCATAGATGATCCGATAATATACAGGTAATAAAAACCGTCTATTATTTCAATATCGATACTAGTAGGCTCAACTGTTTCGACGTTAGACTTTAATATTTGAGCTAGTTTGGATTTGCCAGTTTTTAGCAAGTCACCAGTGCACGAGAAAAGAGCAGGCGACAGAGGCGCTAATGGAATACATTTTCCCAAAAGTTTGAGTTTTGACAGCAGACTGTGAAGCGAAATTCTGGATTTTGCTACGCTTTATCGGTCTTTCGAACCTTACGGGAGTGGAATTGCATTCTGAAATAAATGTCATTTTTTTGTTGATTTCCAACCGACTTAACGTTGATTAGAAAATCGCAAACTTCAGTAGATACTGCCTTACCAGTTAAAATATGGAACAGAATATTTTTATCTATGCTCTCAACGAAAGGATTCAGCGTATCTCTCATAGTCTTAATGACACTCTGAAGACTTTCGTTATCCTTTTTGATTCGACTCTTCTGCAAGGCATGACAGGTATCATCTTTTTGCGATAGACCGACATTTTCTTTAACGGTGGATACAATTTTGGTCCTTATGCTGTCACTAAGTGCCCATCTTTGTCGCGCTGATATAGACTCTGCTGCAAGATTATATGTTAATTGATTTGAGGCATCAGCATTAATGGTTTGTTCTAACGTCAAGGCAACCGGTGATCGGGAGAATTCAGATTTAGTACGTCGGATACCAAATGCTCCTCGTCTAAATTCAGATACCACCTGCGAATTGCTGTTCTGCGCGCGCCTTCATAAGATTGTTGACGTACATAATGGACCACCTGGCATAATTTGGCTGGTTCAGTGAAAAAAACAAATCGGACATGTTGTAAATGGAGTCTATGTACTGCTCAAAATCACTACACCGGATGCTTCTTGAAAACCGAAGAAACAAATTAATGAACTCACAGTGCTGGAGATAGTATTGAGCCGTCTTCCCATGCTCACTGAGCAAAGTTGAAAGTCACCGAGAAAGTGAAAATGTGTAAATTTTGAAATATTATTGTAACGATTGTTTAATATAATAAACTTCATAAATTAATAAAACATCAGCTGTAAAAATTTTTTCTACCAAATGGGAATATTTATAAAAAATTTTGGGACGTGTAAAGTGCAATATTTCGTATATTTTTATATTACACCATCGCTTTATATGGTTTTAAATCCAATTATATCATATTTACTTGACGTATAATATTCAAGACGAAAATTTCAGCTTGTTTTTCGTGGCGCTTAAATCTTTCACCCATCATGTACAATATATACAGGGTGATTCATAAAAGATGGGCAGAACTTTAAGGGGTTATAGTACACTTAAAGACAAATAATATTAAATAGGAGACTAAGGGTCCCAGACGTATTCCCAAGGAGATAGGGGGCATTAAAGTTTAGGGTCCGAAATTTCAAATGATTATAAAACATGGAAAAATTGGTCGATTCGTTTGCGGTTTTTGCAAAAAATTTTCTTTATACCAGTATTTTCTTGAAATAAAATTTTAAAGTTCAATTTCAAAAAATGCCGATAGGGGGCGCTTTAGACTTTGGAGTAACAAACAACTATTTTTTAACGTTATTTTTTGTATTTCTTTAAATGATTTCGAAAGCTTAGACTTAAACTTAAATTTTGATCTAAAAATCTGAGTCCTAACGAGTAGTTAAGTAGCATAAACTGAAATTTGAAATTTGAAACCCTTCTCCCCCCAGAACAAAAATCAGTTATTCCCGATCTTTGAGTCGTAGATTAGGCTCTAACTACTGCCGCGTTTTGCTAAAATTATTCTTTATGTCAGTATTTTCTTGAAAATAAATTTTAAAGAAAATTTTCAAAAAATTCCGATAGAGGGCGCTTTAGACTTTGGAGTAACGAACAACTATTTTATACCGTTATTTTTTGTGTCTCATTAAATGCTTTCTAAAGCTTAGACTTAAACTTAAATTTTCAGCTCAAAATCTGAATCGCTGAGCGTGGTTCAGTAGCGAGGGGAGGGGGTTCAAATTTCAACTTCTGAACATAGTTCAGTTTGCACTACTTAACCATGCCCAACGATTCTGTGCTGTGATACGAGGCAAAAATACAACTTTCGTCAAGGACTGCATAGTCGGAATTCACTCATAAAGTCACTGGCACAGTTGGAAACGTCGCTCATGCAAACGTTAAAGCTCCATTCCTGACGCTAGTCACCGGGTGAAGAAGGAAACAGAAAGTATGCAAATGTCAAATGGGGAAGAAGAAGAACACGTATGCAAAATTTCGACACGATTCAGGCATAAAAACCACTGAACGGTGAGTCAAGTGTAAGTCGCTGTAGTAATGAATCGGAAGATGGTGCCCTTCACGAATAAGGAAAAGGCTGAGATGCATTTAATTTACGGAGCGGCAGATGGAAATGGTGCAGAGGCACAACGAATGTACGGAGAGCGATTTCCCAACAGGCGGTTGCCTAACCGCAAAACTTTCGAGCGCTTGCACAGACAGTTGTGTGAGACGGGATCATTTCTCGCTTCCCGGTCGAATGCAGGTCGTGCAAAAAAGGACGAATCAGTAGTTGTTACAGAAGCCATTCTGGATGTAGTAGCGGCGCAGCCAAGTACAAGTAAACGAACAGTGGCTAGGCAGGTGGATACCTCACAGTCCATGACTTGGAGGGTACTGAAGGATGAACATTTGCTCCCGTTTCATGTGCAACGAGTCCAGAAACTGTCTCCAGGGGATTATCCAAATCGTATTGAATTCGCCCGCTGGTTTCTGCAGCAGAACGCGCTAAATCCACATTTTGGACGAACTGTGCTTTTCACCGATGAATGTACCTTCACACGTGAAGGTACATTTAACACACACAATGCACATGTATGGGCGGATGTCAATCCACATGCTACGTATCCACATGCTCATCAGAGACGCTTTTCCATCAATGTTTGGGCAGGAATCCTCGGAGACCACCTAATCGGACCGTACCTTCTTCCTGAACGCCTCAACGGTAAAACATACCTCACATTTCTGCAACATGTGCTGCCAGACCTGTTAAACGTTGTTCCTCCACGCATCTGGCGGGTCATGTGGTTCCAGCACGATGGAGCGCCAGCCCATTACGTACGAGACGTCCGCAACTATCTGGACATCACATTTCCGAACAGATGGATTGGTCGAGGTGGTCCTGTTGCTTGGCCTGCTCGCTCGCCAGATCTTTCACCCCTCGATTTCTTTTTTTGGGGACGATTGAAGGCTCTTATGTATGAGACACCCATTGAATCCCCCGAGGAACTGGTCGCCAGACTTTCCGCCGCTGTAGGGGAAGTGCTCGAAAAGCCTGATGTTTTCGCGAATGTTCGCCGTTCCATTCTTCGCCGTTGTTCTGCGTGCATAACCTCTGGTGGTCACAATTTTGAACATTTATTGTAATTACATGTTAATAAATATGCTTTGGTAACATAATCCTAATTTGTGTCTTTTTACCTCGTATCACAGCACACAATGTGTGGACATGGTAAACTGAACTGTGCTCAGGAGTAGAAATTTCAAACCCCTCTCCCCAGAAACTTAACCACGTCTAACGATTCAGATTTTGGGCTGAAAATTTAAGTCTAAGCTTTAGAAAGCATTTAATGAGACACAAAAAATAACGGTATAAAATAGTTGTTTGTTACTCCAAAGTCTAAAGCGCCCTCTATCGGAATTTTTTGAAAATTTTCTTTAAAATTTATTTTCAAGAAAATACTGACATAAAGAATAATTTTAGCAAAACGCGGCAGTAGTTAGAGTCTAATCTACGACACAAAGATCGGGAATAACTGATTTTTGTTCTGGGGGGAGAAGGGTTTCAAATTTCAAATTTCAGTTTACGCTACTTAACTACTCGTTAGGACTCAGATTTTTAGATCAAAATTTAAGTTTATGTCTAAGCTTTCGAAATCATTTAAAGAAATACAAAAAATAACGTTAAAAAATAGTTGTTTGTTACTCCAAAGTCTAAAGCGCCCCCTATCGGCATTTTTTGAAATTGAACTTTAAAATTTTATTTCAAGAAAATACTGGCATAAAGAAAATTTTTTGCAAAAACCGCAAACGAATCGACCAATTTTTCCATGTTTTATAATCATTTGAAATTTCGGGCCCTAAACTTTAATGCCCCCTATCTCCTTGGGAATACGTCTGGGACCCTTAGTCTCCTATTTAATATTATTTGTCTTTAAGTGTACTATAACCCCTTAAAGTTCTGCCCATCTTTTATGAATCACCCTGTATATATATATATATATATATATATATATAGATAGATACAGTGAAACTTGGATAATTCGAACTTGTTTAATTCGAAATTCTGGCTAATTCGAATTTTTTGCTTGGTCCCTAGAATTCTGTATAAAAATAATGTTAAAAAAATGTGGCTATTTCGAATTTTAGTTTGGATAATTCGAATTTTTCGTAGGATCGCCTTTCGAATTTTGCCGTAAATATTAATCCTGAGACTTTTTTCAGCTAAGGTTCAAAATAGCAAAACAGTTTATTTTAATTGTCTTTTTATTTGGCAAAATTCCAAGACTTGGCCGCACCCTTTCGTCTGGGGAATCTATTTCACTGCGCATTGAAAGGATCGCAGCTTAGGTGTTGCAATCGCAGATTTTCGCCAACCCTTCCCCTCCCCCCTTTTTTTTCTCCAGAAGCGCAGCTACATTTCTTTCTATCTTAGAGTCACGTGCACTTTCACGTGAGTGAATGATTTAACGCGGTTGTAAGTTTTTGTGTGTGTGCTTTAAGTATTGTTTTTATGTTCTCTTACGATGGCGTTGTCAAAAGCTAAAACTCCTTATAAGTCATTAACATTAGCTCAAAAGGTAGCGGTGATTAATGAAGTGGATAAAGGCCTTAAAAAGAAATCGGAAATTGCCAAGGAATTTGGAATTCCACCCAACACATTATCGACATATTTGAAGAACAAAGATAAAATTTTGAATAGCGAAAATGGCACAGGAAAAAATAGGAAAAGAACGAGAGGACCTGATAACCCAGTTGTGGACGGTTGTGTTCTTAAATGGTTTAAACAAGCGCGAGATAAGAACATTCCAATTAGTGGCCCTATTATGAGAGCCAAAGCTGAACAGTTTGCCGCTGCATTAGGCATTCAAGATTTCAAAGCCAGCACAGGTTGGCTAAATGGTTTCAAAGATAGAAACGATATTTCTTTCAAAGCAGTGTGTGGTGAAAGTGGTGCAGTAGATATTCAAGCAGCTGATGAGTGGAAAAAACATTTAAGAGAAATTATTCAGAATAAGGAACCAAAAAATATTTTTAACGTCGACGAGGCTGGACTTTTTTATAAGTGTACTCCAAATAAAACTCTTGCTTTCAAAGGAGAAACATGCAGTGGTGGAAAACTAAGTAAAGAGCGAGTAACGTTGCTTGTTGGAGCAAATATGGACGGGTCCGAAAAGTTGCCACTATTAATGATTGGCAAATCGGCTAATCCACGTTGCTTTAAAAATGTTAAGTCTAAGCCAGTCTCCTACGATTCAAATACAAAGGCATGGATGACGTCCGAAATTTTTCAAAAATGGCTTTTAAATATAAACAAGAAATTTGAAAAACAAAAACGACAGATTGTCCTTTTTATTGACAATTGTTCGGCTCACAACAGCATTCCCAAAATGAAAAATGTGGAAGTCATTTTTTTCCCGGCCAACATGACATCTGTGGTTCAGCCAATGGACCAAGGAATCATCAAAAACCTTAAACATTTCTACAGGCGTCTGTTGGTTGAAAGCATCCTCATCGGAGATTTTGACATTAAGAATCTCAACGTTCTTCATGCTTCAAGAATGTGTAGGCAGGCATGGGACAAGGTCAGTGAGATAACGATTATGAAATGCTTTCATAAGGCGGGATTTGTAAAGAAAGAAACAGAAGGAGTAAATGTAGTGGAAAACTTTGACGAAATTGATCCTGAACTTACTATCGATAATTGGGAAGATGTAAAATCGGATCCATCAATCTTGTATGAAGACTACGTCAACGTGGACCAAAATGTGGCTGTGTGTGGCGAGGTAACTGATGCTGACATTGTTGCTCAACTGGCGGAAAACAACCAAGCTGAGGACGGACTATCTGAAGATGAACAGAACAATGAAATACAAGAGAAGCCCTTACCTAGTTGCTTAGAAGCTATTATGCATATACAAGAACTTCGACGCTTTTTTGAAGGTCAGTCCAATGTAAAAGATTCTATTTTTGTGTCAATTGATAAGTTGGAATCATATGCTATGACTCAAAGATTGAATTCGAAAAAGCAATCAAAAATATCTGATTTTTTTTCTTAAAATTAATGAATAATTAAGCTAAATGTTTGATTTAATGAAAAAAATGTAGCAATATCCTTAGATAATGTTTATGTGTTAAATATTTCATTGTGGAGTTAATCTTTTTTTATTTATCTCTTCTTTTTGAGCGAATATATTTAATTCGAATTTTTGGATATTTCGAACTTTTCTTTTGGTCCCTTCAACTTCGAATTATCCAAGTTCGACTGTATATGTATGTATGTATATATATATATATATACATACGTATATATATGTATACATATACATACATATATATATGTATGTATATATATATATATATATACATACATGCATGAACATAGAATAAATATTAGATATATGGAATAGAATATCTATTCTATGTTCATGTATCGGTATAACATTCTGTTGAAAACGTAAACATGCAACATTAAAAAAAGAAATATTACAATAAGATAGACGCTAAATAACAAAGATATTATAAGAAAGGGAAGTTTCTTCCCCATAATCACTAAAGGCGCTGCGATCGCAATTGCATTACCATTACGCTCTATGGAACTGTCCGATCTTGTATGTTAATCTATGCCTCGCTGCATCTTTGTCTGTCAAATGGAATTGCGCGCGCAACGCTTCTCTGTCACTCTCAACGCTCACTCAGAAAATTGAACATCTTAAATCTAGGCAACCATGGATTCAGGCAACTTTTTGATAAGGCAACCTAATACAGTTGGAATGGGAATAAAATAAGCTTTCATTTGATGTGCAATTCGATTAAATAACTTATGAGGGTATATTAACAACGCTTACTTACCTGCTTATACCTGGCAACCCCATAGTTGGGCAGAGTCGAGAGTAGGCAACCCTTATTTTTTGAATTCCTCGGGGTATGTTCTCTCAGCTGATTCTCGACTTTCATAAATAACAAATCGAGGAAGTTGATCAAAAAAATTTAATTAAACACTTTATTGTTTAACATTATCGGCACGTGATTTAGCTAGGCAACCTATTTGCAATGCATCAATCTATACATTTTCTAACATATATTCTTTGTTATCATTAAATAACAAATGAGGGTATATATACCATAGACCGGATCTTAGACTACTTCCTTTTATAAGTAAACTTTATTTGTTTATAAGTATTTTTACTCGCCTTTCTTTAAGGAGATTTGGTATTATTTGAACTAATTTTATATTTGAGTATTTTATAATACCCTTTACGCATACTATTAAATGTTTTTATGAAGGAAAAGGAATTAACCAAGAATAAACTAAATTCTTGTGTCATAATTTTAAAAAGTGAAGAAAATTTTAAAACCCTACTTCTAGAATTTTTAACTTTATGAAACATATTTTCTGCATGTTTTTCTTACAAGAGTTCTATAACAATTCTATAACGGTAAAGATTATATTTCTAAAGAATTAATTAGTTTAAGAAAAAATAAATAAAATACAATGGCATGTAAAAATACAGTAAAAAATTAATATTTAATTAACATCATTATTTTAAAAACGTAAATTATTTATATTACTGAAAATCCAATCCCTAACTTTATGAAATGCACCTTACGTATTGCCCAAAAATAGCAAATTGAAAAGCATATGTTCAAATTTTAGCATTTTGATCATGATGATATATTGAAGAAACACAAACTGAGAAAAAAAAATTAAAGATGGCAACTCTGAATCATTTGAAGGAAATGAATGCAGTAAAAAAGCTTTTACACACATTTATAACCATCGGATCTTGCATAACTTTCTCAGAATATATTAGGGACGTCTAAATACATTTTAATCAAATTTGGAAAATAGCTATTTTCGACAAATGAGTCCTTTTGCTCCATTCAGTGTGTATTTATATGCACATTACTTTTCACCTGTGAAATCTTATGGTATTTAAAATTAACTTTTTGAATTCAAATATTCCAACTTTAGCCACGTTTAAAATTTGATATATTTTCTCAAAGAATAACCCTCTTTTCTCGTTTGAGTACAGCAAAAAATAAATATAAATTTGTTTTCAGAATTAACAAAAATATTTATTTAAAAGTTTTTAATAAAAATATAATAATTTAAAAAATGCCTTTTTAAAAACAATATTTATGCGAGAATTATATTTTCAAATGTTTCCCTCAAAACGAAAGATTCCGAAGACAATTTAAAGAATATACTACTGATAAACACTGAACAAAGATTTACAGTTTTATCTTTTATAGAAACTAGGAGATCTCTATTAGTTCATCTTCTTCATCCGACTCATTGCTGCTGCTATTAATAACCTCGCTATAATGTACAGTCGTGGAAAAAAAAAAAGTAAACACCCCCTACTAACTTCTCAACAAATTATCGTAGAAGAAAGTTACTGGTACCGAACGATTGGAAATAAAGTCTACTTTTAAATGATGCATATAAAATTTGCTTAGGGGGCCATCTACATATTAAAACGAACCATAACTTTGTTTTTTTTCAATAGCAGTACACAATTCTGACAGCATAAATGAACTCTACACCTTTCAATTAGCCTATAAACACATTTTTATGCAATTCGTACGATAAGTTTCCGAGAAAATAATTATTTTAAAACGAGCGTATTTTAAGGGTTGTATCCAAATTGAAGTTCCGAACTCGATTGTTAACCGAGAGAGCCGCCTTCTTGATCAAGGCACGTTTAAGCCTCAATGAAACCTGTTTGAATACAGGATAGCAGAATAAATTTCAAAAATTTACTCACTGCTATCATAGACGGCCCCTTAAACCATCATTTTGCCGTTTTGTAAGCATAATTTAAAAACTACTTGGAAGAAAAATGTGAAATTTGGGATTTCCATAAAGCAGGACTTAATAAATCTAAATCCATCAAAAAAATTGTAGGTTGCAATTCATAATTTTTTCGAATATTAATTTCATAATTCATATCATAAAATTACAAAAATTGCAAATTCAACGTATTTGTGTTTGGGTATATTAGTATTATTGCTACACAAAAAATTAGCTCATTAGGAACATAATTTCAGGAGATATAAATAAAACTATGAAAATGTAATTTAACATTAGAAGTACTAAATTTTGAATGTCTATAATTCAAAAACTTATCATATGAATGACTTGAAATTTGGTTTCTAGGCATATTTTGAACCGAAGATTTGAAATATATCGTTAAATTTGGGTACTGCCATTGAAAAAAATGAAGTTCGGAATAGTTTTAATATGTATATGGTCCCCTAAACAAATTTTATACACACCATTTAAAAGTAGACTTTATTTCCAATCGTCCGGTACCAGTAACGTTCGTCTACGATAATTTGTTGAGGAGTTAGTAGGGGGTGTTTACTTTTTTTTTCCACGACTGTACAGTTTGGCATGTAGATATTTCTGCGTTGCGAGATACATATTAAGGAAATTGACAATCAGGGACATTGAAAATTTTATATAAATACTAACTGATCCGCTCGGCATTGCCTGGGCCCGTGATGAATGACTCTTAAATTAACCTTAAATTTGTATGATTTTATATATTTAATTCCATATTATTTATTTTATATTTTTAAATTAAAAAAATCACAAAAAAATATTGAATTGAAAGTATATGCTATTTAGTAATGTATTTATTGTGAAATTTTATTTTGGAGTCTATGTGTACCGAAAAGGAACGATACCGAGTAGAAACACTCAGGTTTTTACTGATTTCGTCGAAATTTTCACACATTTTATTTTGTAAAATGTATTTCTACCCGTTCGAACGTTTCAAAATTTTTGTAGGTGATGTAGGTCTATTCAGATTCAGATGTTCTATAAAGACTGTGTTTAAAATACGGACGTTTTGTTACTTTAGGGTAGAAAAAATATCGTTTCTGTGAGAAGCGTGGTCACTTGCGTTTGTGGGTATATTTTAAAGGGTTAAAATTCATGTTTTTTAAAACTGATTACACCATTGATTAGAAGAAGATTTCCGCTTTAAGAACATATTTTTGGTTTGTGGGTATCTCTAAAACTGAGTGCTAGAGGAGTGAAACCGTGCCTAAACACTCAGGTTTTTACCGATTTCGTCGAAATTTTCACACATTTTATTTTGTAAAAAATATTGCTATCCGTCCAAACGTTTCAAAATTTTTGTAGATGATGTAAATCTGGTTTATTCAGATTCAGATAGTCTATAAAGATTGTGATAAAATACGGACGTTTTGATACTTTTAGCGTAGAAGAAATACCGTCACCGTGAGGCGCGAAGTGACCTGCATTCGCCGGTGTATTTGAAAGAGTTAAAGATCCTATTTTTTAAAACCGATTGCACCATCGATTAGAAGAAGGTTTCATCAAGAGCATATTTTTGGTTTGTCAGTACCTCTAAAATTGCCTTTTGGAGGTGCGTTGCAATAAGGGGGAAATTTTTTTTCGGAAAAACAACCCTTTTTGAATTTTGTTTTCAAAGGGTTAATTGCGAAACTTTTTGAATTCGCCACTTGAAACGTAATAAGAGTACGATATTTCGGAATATGTCTTTCAATTTTAAGTGTACCGAGCGGTTTGGTCGATTTCGATTAAAACAAAGCAATAATAAACAAGAAAGAAAATCATGCGTCAAGCATAGATTATTAAACACTTTCCAACACATTCAGAATAATGTAATAAAACTGCACCGTTTAATAAGTAAAAATATTATGTCTAATTCAACTACATGGAAACGCATAACTCATTTGAAAACCCAATTTCAACTGTTCCCGTCTACAATCGGAAAATGATCCGAATTCTTTTAGAAGCCCTGTATATGATATATAGCTTTATATCTATTAACTACATGCACTCCAAAATTAGTTCACTTAAGAAATACATATACTTCAGTTTGAAAACTCCCCTTCAATAATTTCCTCTAATAAGGAGAATGGTATACTTTTGTGCAGGCCTGTATATTAGGTATAGAATTGATATGTAACGAATATCATGCAAAATAATTAGACAAATTTAAAAGCTCATACCGAATTTTAAACCGTACACTCCAGCAATTATTACTCAAACACAGTACTGTAATCGATTTTTTTTTGTGTGTGTGTCCCTATAAATGACTAAAAAATGCTATGAATGCCCTGTTCTAACGTGGTCGTAGAGAAATCCAATGATTTATATCAGTTTCAATACATTTGAAACAGCGTAATGTCATTAAAATACTCTGCAAACGATTTTTCCCCCTATACCATAATGTAATGGAATTTTTTTGAGTGCCCCTCTAAATGAACTACTAATCCTATATACAGACGTGTGAAAATTATTAGAATAATTGTGAAATTTACATTATAATCTTGTTATATAAAAGAAATAATACATTTAAAAAATATTGATACATTTACTATTTAGTGTGCATCCCCTTGTTTTTTACTAAAGATACGATACGTCTTGGCATACTTTCAGGGCTTAAATTGCGCCGGAGCCCACCGGAGCCCGGCTCCGGCACTTCTCTGTTTTCAGTAAATATTTAAATATTGGTCGGAATTCACCGGAGCCTATAAATACAGGGCTCCGGAGCCTAGTGCAATAGCACTTCCGAAAAACCGAAGTGCTCCAACTCAATCTGTCTGTAAATTAAAAATTGTATTTACTCAGGTATAGAAAAAATAAAATAACTCTTCCCCCTTTTTTAATGCTATTTTGAACAGAACAGGAGAAACTGAAATCGTGGTTTATCCTACTGCTATTTGGCAGATTGATGTCTGGCATTGATTTTGGCAACATGTATATTGGCGCCATTCAAGAGCGCGAACAATGAATTTGCTTTCAGTTTGATTTTCTTTTCTGACACTAAGATATTTTTTAATTGGATCATTTTTTTTTAAATTCAGATATCTAACCGGAAAAGAATATTTTCTTTTTTTAGTCAACGAGCATCAGCTTGAGATATTGTTTGTTTGAGGTTTTTAGTCTTCCATTGCTTACGGGAACGAAAATAACGTTATAGGGTTTTTTCTATTTATTTTTCCTCATGAATACGGCTCTGCTCTGCAGATTTACAAAGTTGTAAGTGGTAGTCATTTGTAAGTAGATATAATTGTTCTGTATTGTTATTTTTATAGTAAGCAATAGAGCAGCGTTTCCCCTTTTTCTATAAAACCATCGAATCTTTTCGATCACGATGTCAAATGTTTAATTTAATCTGATTTTCAGGGACTCATCACGAAAGATTGTCCTACGGAAGGAATCGATTATAGTTTGATATGCAGCTTTTATAGGAAATTGAAAAACGTTGTTTGATTCTTTAGCATAACAGTGTTAATTTCTGTAAATTTCATTCATTTTTCCATAAAAATGCATAGCTGCGAACTATCCCTTTTTTGTTTTAACACTATTTTCGAATCATAATCCTTATTTTATTTACTCGCAGAATCCTGCGATTAATTAACATTAAAATAAGGCAAACATTTCTATTCGGAAGGAGTGATAACTAAAAAGTGGATAATTGACAGCTAAGTATATGCAGAAATATTTAAAAAATTTATTTTGCTTTAAAAAAAAAAAAAAAATGCTTTTAATTTTGCAAATAATGTACTAAATATAAATATGCGGTTGAGAGTGAAGATGGAGAGGGGGGGGGGGAGACACTACTGTTATTAGTATTTGGAAAAAAAATATTAGGGCTCCGGTACTTTTTTTGTCAGAAATTAAGCCCTGCATACTTTGTATGAGTTTTTGGCAATTAATTTGTATTTCGTTGTCAAGATGACAAATTTGGATGAGTTTTTCTATCAGAAGATTCTTGTTTGTGATGTTGCATTTCTTTAACTTAATTAAAGAAAACTCTACCATCGCCTGGAAACAGTCCAGATATGAACCCCATAGAGAACCTTTGGGACATTGTAAAGAAAAAATTAAAGAAATTCAACATCACAAACAAAACTTGTCTGATAGAAAGACTCATCCAAATTTGGCGTTATGACAACGAAATACAAATTAATTGCCAAAAACTCATACAAAGTATGTCAAGACAAATATGCAATCATTTCTTTAATAAAAAACAAGGGGATACACACTAAATATTAAATGTATCAATATTTTTTAAATATTTCTTTAATATAACAAGTTTTTAATGTAAATTTTACAATTATTCTAATAATTTTCACACGTCTGTACTTCATGTACAATACCAAACATGCTTTGGTGACCCTAAGTAACCTTTATCAATTGCATGAAAATCGGAGTATATTTACAGGAGTTAGAGCGTGGACGGACGGACAGACAAACCGAATGCATAAACGCTTTTCAACTTTGTTGAAAAGTGTTAAAAGACAAACAGAAATACAGTCGAAAACGTTCTTTCGTTGGCACGCATGTACTTTCCTTGAGATCGAATAAATGAATTTTCCAATGAGAGTGAGTTGCGATTGTTAATTAATAACTCAACTAATTATTAAAATGTTAAAATTCTGAGACTCAAGTGCATTAAAAGAGGCTTAAAGGCCTTCGACTACCTTCACAAAAAATTTCAGCCTCGTACGTTAGATTTCGCTAGCCATCGCAGACACACACACACACAGACTGAGCGAAACTTTCTTTTATTAGTATAGATTAGAAAATTTTTCATTTGTTTGACATCGAAAGTTATTCGTTAAATCGAGATTTTAAATTAGTTAAATCGAGATTATAAAGTCTTTAGATCGAAGTATTTTTGCTCCATTTTCGCCGGAACCTTAAAATTCGCTACATCGTGAAATTCGTTAAATCGCTCGACTGCCTTAACCTAGTTAAAACAATTTCAAAATATATGCATACAGTACGAGATAAAGGGGCTTAAATTCAGGAAGAGTTCACGTCAACCATGACAGTATAACGTAAAAAGTGTTACATGTTTTGATCTAGTTATCGTTTTTACATGAAGTTCGAATGATTTTATTCTAAAACTTTTAGCATATCTTTTTTAAGGACAAAACAGGTAAAAATGTGACTTTTTGAGATTTCTATGTCTCAAATTACCTTAAGTGAAGTATTGTCTTACTGATTATACAGTTTGATTATATATTAAATAAGATTAGTAAGCGACAATAGATAAGTTAAAATCACTTTCGAATTTACGGGTCAATGATCTCTTAATCTTTGTTTCTAAAACAAATTATCGCGGTAAACGTCGTAGTTAAAATATGTTGATAAATAAAAATGTTTGTAAAAATTAAACTGCAATTTTTAGGTGTGTTCGGAAATACATAAATACGTAGCACCTATAGTCATCATCTGGTCCGTTTGCCTGTCTGTCTTTCCGCCTGTCCGCATATAACAGCGCAAAAACTACCCAACCGAATGATTTGAAATTTAATATATATAATCGTTGCAGAATTTTGTCGAGTCATTTCAAATTTTATGAAAATCAGATGTATATTTCAATTACAGGGACAGTCAAAAGTATTCCGTTACATTACGGCCAAAGGGGAAAAAAAGTTTCAAGTGCATTTTAATGATGTTACACCCTATCTAACATAATGAAATTGATATGAATTTATGAAGTGCACTAAAATATACATTCTGTAGAATATGCGGTGCAAAGAATATTTATTATTCCTTTACAGGGACACACAAAAAAATTCCGTTACATAATGGTATAGGGGAAAACATTATTTGCGGCGTATTTTAATTATTTTAAACTATTTCACATGAAATGAAATTGATATACGTTGCTGAGGTTGACTGCACGTTACATCCTGTATAATAGAAAGTGCATAGTATTTACAGGAACACACAAAAGATTTCGGATACTTATACTGTATTCGAAGGACGGTACATTAGCGATGATTGCTGGAAGCGCATTTTCAGTTGTGACATGAGTTTTTAAATTTAACTAAATTTTTGCATATTATGTTGCGTGTATAAATGCTGTAAATCATATACAGGGCTACAAAAAAAATCCTAAGGGTAACTGTGTATGAACGAAAATAGCTTAACCGTGGTTTTTATGAGTTATGCATTTTTACGCTGAACTACATTTAGTATACTAAGATATTTTTGTAGAATTTAGATAAAATGATATGCAGGGCCACACAAAGAATTGGATACATGGCTGTCTATGTATGATAATCTCTGTAAGTGTGATTTCAGTAGTTTTAGCGTGTTTTAGTCTTAATGAAATTTTAGCTAAATAGTGGCGTGTATATAATAATAGTGGGTAAATTACAGGGCTGTACAAAAGTATTCAAGTATGCTTCCGTCTATTGGTATAAATTGCTGAAAGTGAAATTTCAACCTATTATGCATATTTAACACTTTCCAATATAGTTCGAAAGGGTTTATCAATTCGGTTTGTCTGTCCGTCTGTCTGCCTGCCCGAACTCTAACTTGCGTTAATATATTTGGATTGCTCTGTAATTGATATATGTTAATGAGATTTACTATGCCATGTTTGGTATTAAAAATAAAGTATGTAGCGTTCATAGTTTATACAGGGACACTCAAAAGTATTCCATTACATTATGGTCTATGGGGAAATGTCGTAATTATATAAATACTTAGCACCTATAATCCTCGTTTGGTCTGTACGTCTGTCCGCATATAACAACGTAAAAACTAACCAACCGAATAATTTGAAATTTAATATATATTGTAGAATTTTGTTGAGACATTTCAAATTTTATGAAAATCGAATCAAAACTTAAAAAGTTATTAATAAAAGTTTCTTCATTCTGTTAAATCGTATCATACGTAATTAATTCAGTGATATTCCATGATAGTTAATGATTCTAGGTTGATATGGTGATTACGTCCTATTTAAGATGGAGTCATATTATTCCGTATTACTGTATTTAATATACATAATAGTAATAAATTTTGTACTCTTGCATTTTTACATAAGAGTACAACAGCTACTGCACCAAGATCTGAATATTTATAAAACTAGTTATAGTACAAACGCACATCATTTACCACGTTTGACATACAATTTCCGACTTGTTTATTTTGTTAAATTGTTATTTCTGTTAAATATAGATACTGATTTTCACTGCAAAGCTTTATCCTTTTCACTGTTTATATACCCTTTTTACTAGTTAGATATTATCCCCTTATTCTATATTTAAAGATAATCTTAATATCTCTAATTAATACTACATATTTTTTTTTTTTACCCACATAGTTATTTTTTAGATGTAAGGTTTAAACACTGCGTTAACTACTCAAATTATCAGTGTCTTGTATATCGGATGTAATATTATTTATAAATAGGTATATTTTTTTTTTACAAATATACTTAGTATTTTATTTAGTATCGCGAATTTAAAGTAAAGAGTCTCCTGTAAAACAGGAAGGAAATCGCAAAAGAAAAATGGAAATATTATAGGTTCCATTTTTTTCACTCCCACCATCTTCTCTTTGAAAGTAAGCTAAAACCTCACATTTCAGACCATTTATTAAACATGTGTATCAAAAGTATTTTGCATAAACTGCTTGAGGAAATTTTCTATCGCCTGATATAACATCAGTATTTCTCATGAGAAAAGGACTTACAAAATCGTATATGAGAACCTATCAAAGCCTTAGTGACAGGGCCCGGCTTTTGTAGGTTTGACGCCGAGGGCGAGATTACTTAGAGATGGAAATTTGCACAGTGAATACTGAAATATAAACCTAGAGAACAGAGGACTTTTGGAATTGATTTCTCCCTACAAACCCAGCGGGCAAAATTACATCTCAGAATTTTCAGGACTATAGAGAAAGCTTTTTGCAAGAAAGTGAATATCAAAATATAAATAAGCGACATATATAAATTTTTGAAAGTTGTCTTGTCCTCTTGCCTTCACAAGGGAGGAGAGGGAGGAGGGGTAGAGGGATAACCCACTTCATCAGAGGGACCAAATTATCCTAAGGAATTCCAAATATTGGAGGAAAGTTCAAATCACAACAGAGGTAAATTGAAATCTGAAGCATTAAAGTTACGCCCCACAAATCTCAATGGATCTTTCAGCAAATAATAATAATAATAATAATAATAATAATAATAATAATTTTCTAAAATATGTTTCACCAAGCGAGTAAAAAAATTAGCAAAAAATAAATAAATAATATTTATCACACAGCTTCTATGGGAAGAAGTTATTAAATAATTATCTTTACAACATTCTTCTACAATTACATATCACGAATATTAATTGCGTGGGGACCCTTTATAACAGTATAAAAATAATTACTTGTTGCAGTTATATTTAAAGTTGATTTGATATAATTCACGAGAATTTCATATGCTTCACATATTGGAAATATTCACATTTATAATAGGCGAGGTTTAAACACTAAATTCCAATCACTCGTCTTTAAATTGTTATATAAAAAATTATATTTTAAAAAATTGGAAATATTGCCCGACATAAATAGAAATAGGCTTATTTTTTATTTTATTTTATTTTTTACAGCTCAATTCGAATCTTAGATATCCTTATTTTAGCAGCACATTTTGTAAAATATTTATCAAATGAAAAAATTAAAGCTGTAAAAAGTAAGTTCTGAATTATAAAGACAACAAGCTCATTCAAATGTGTAAAAATTCAGTTAAATGTTTAAAATGAAATGTAACTGTTAAAAAATCATTGCTGTCGATCACGTAAAGCGTCCCCTCTTTTATTTTTGTAATTATTTTATTGTCCAAAGTCAGCCTGCACTGCCACTTTTGCCCAAATTGTAAACTGTCTGTTTTTTCATAAATTGTTTCCTCACAGTCTATACAAAATGGGTTTTATTGGCTCTTGCACATTCTTTTTAATTGACTAAACACACTTTAATTATGGTCACTCTGTATGTATATATCTATTCTAAATATACATCTTTGTTTGTGTTTTTTTAGGAATATACATTAAATTGAAATCGTATTTATTTAAAGCAAAATTGTAGTCTACTGAACATTTATAATAACTAGAGGGCTCGGCCCCCTACGAGCTACGCTCGCCAACCCCCGTTCAGACACCGCCGACTCTAAAAGCACGCTAATTTGATCGGCATTAAAAAGATTTCGGAAGATTGAATTACAAGCTAAAAAACAGTGGCGATCTCCCTATAAACGGGTTTCTATTCATTTCTCTTTGATTGGGGAATTTTAAGCCAAATCAGCTGCTGTTAAAAGGTACAATGGCTGTTTCCGTCTTTGATTAAATAAAATGAGTTAAACATTTCAAAATAAGCTAATATAAAATGAATTAAGTAAATAGAGTCTTTGTCTCCCGGTATTTTTTAGCAAAGCGAAAAAAAAGTTTTTTTTAAATAAGACACTTTAAATGTATCGTTTTTAGTCTGATGTAATTTTCTTCAAACTTTTCTTTCGCTTTTTAATATTCACGTGAAATTACTTTTGTTAGAAATGAAATATTATTTGCGCTGTCCTGGTTGGTTGGTTGTGTTTATGACGGCCAATCATCAACACGAGGGATATGGGGGGGTGCCCTTCGTGGGGGTCTTTCTAAGGGAACCTAACCCGTATTAACGCTTGGAAATCCAAGGTTCGAAGAAAACCACGAAAACTCCGAACGATTAGGCCGACGGGCGCGATTGGGTTCGAACCCAGCACCTCCCGTCTACCAGCTTCGAGAGCAGAACCTCTCGGCCACTTGCGCTGTCGTGATAAAAATAGTTGAAAAGATCATCTTAAAATGTCAAATACATGTCTCGCGAATTTTTAAATTAAAACTGTTTTGCAATATTATTTTTTTTTTCATTTTACGTAATAAGTGTAATGTGACGTAATTTCTCCTAATTAAGGCTTCTAACGCATGTTAATGAATTTATTATTTTACATATTCTTTCTCTTTTAAAATTCACGTGTAAATACAGTTTTTATGACGTAATTTTCAATGAGTTCCTGCTTTTTATATTTTCTGTTTATAATAGTCACGTGTAAATTAATTTTAATTTGAAGCAAACATTATTCTTTGCGCCGTTTATACAGTTGGCAACAGTTTAAATTAATACCATTTTCTAAAACACTAGGGGGCGCTGCCCTTACGAGCTACGCTCGCCAACTCCCGTTCAGACACCGCAGATTCTAAAAGCACGCTAATTTGGTCGGCCGTAAAAAGCTTTCGAAAGATTGAATTATAAGTTAAAATTCGAAAAATTCGACTGCGTAAAAAGCGAACTAATTAATTATTGCTCACCAATGTGAAACTTTTTTTATATTACTTACCTATTTTTTTATTTACTTGTATTGATGACTTTTAAGTTGCGTTTAATTGTTAGTTCCTATCTATAAACACTGCTTTGATGAGGCCTATAGATGTCTATGAGTTGCAGTAAAGCTAGAGATCCTACCTACGCAACTTCCAGGTTGTGTAATATTTAAACGGAGCTTCTGACTGTAAAATAGTCAATGAAACTTCGCCCTCATTTTGAAAGACCTATCCAATGATATGCCACTCAATAAGGTGCGTAAATTTTTTTTTGTCTCTACCGCCATTTTGTATTTTACAGCCGCCATTTTGAATTTATAAAAACAAAACCTAGCCTATAACCATCCGACGATTATGGCGAATCGATAGAGCCCTCATTCATTAAAATCCATCCAGCCGTTGGGATGTTTCGAGGGAATAAAGAAATCCACATATCCAGATACGCGTCAAACACATAATCCTTCTTGGCAGTCGGGTAAAAACAGTGGCGATCTCCCTATAAACGGGTTTCTATTCATTTCTCTTTGATTGTGGAATTTTAAAGCCAAATCAGCTGCTGTTAAAAGATACAATAGCTGTTTCCGTCTTTGATTAAATAAAATCAGTTAAACATTTCAAAATAAGCTAATATAAAATGAATTAAATAAACAGAGTCTTTGTCTCCCGGTATTTTTTAGCAAAGCGAAACGAAAGTTTTGTTTTAAATAACCCACTTTAAATGTATTGTTTTTAATCTGACGTAATTTTCACCAAACTTTTCTTTCTCTTTTTAATATTCACGTGAAAATACTTTTGTTAGAAATGAAATATTATTTGCGCTGTCCTAATAAAAATAGTTGAAAAAATCATCTTAATATATCAAATAAATATCTCGTGCAATTTTTTAATTTAAACAGTTTTACAATATTATTTTTTATTTATTTTACGTAATAAGTGTAATGTGACGTAAATGCGACGAAATTTCTCATAGGTAAGACTTCTAACGCATGCTAATGAATTTATTATTTTACAATATTCTTTCTCTTTTAAAATTGACGTGTAAATATAGTTTTTATGACGTAATTTTCAATGAGTTCCTGCTTTTTATATTTTCTGTTTATAATAGCCACGTGTAAAATAAATTTTTAATTTGAAGTAAATTTTTTTTGTTTGTTTGCGCTGTCCATACAGTTGGCAACAGTTTAAATTAATACCATCTTCTAAAATATGTAAAAAATACCTCTCGAAATGCTGAAAATTTGAATTTAAAATAGAAATAAATCCTCAAAAAATGAGTCAAATTAAATCTGCACACCGGGAAATTCTGACGCATAAAATGATCTAAAAATGATTAAATTCCCATGTACAGTGTTTGCTCCTATAAAACATTTTTAATGGAACGATTTTGCCCAACTTTAGCATTAAATATCTCTTAAAAAAATTCTTCGATTTGAAAACTGTCTGCATCAGCGTGTTTATCAAACATTTCTCTATAATACCACCGATTTTCATATTTTTGTATGCAATATTTTGTTTAATATTAACGAAGAAAAGACTCCGGCCACAAAAATTTCAAAACCGGCGGCGGTGACAGCGTTAGTTACTTTTTTTTAGAATAGAGAGATGTAAAAAATATCTCTCGAAATGCTGAAAATTTGAATTTAAAATAGAAATAAAACCTCAAAAAATAAGTCAAATTAAAAAACTAAATGCAGTCTGCACACCGAGAAATTCTGACGCATAAAATGATCTAAAAATGATTAAATTCCCATGTACAGTTTTTACTCCTATAAAACTTTTTTAATGGAACGATTTTGTCCAACTTAAGCATTAAATATCTCTTAAAATAATTCTTCGATTTGAAAACTGTCTGCATTAGCGTGTTTATCAAACATTTCTCTATAATATCACAGGTTTTCAGATTTTTGTATGCAATATTTTGCTTAATATTTACGAAGAAAGACCTCCGGTCACAAAAAATGCAAAATCGGCGGCGGCGGTGACAGCATAAGTTACTTTTTTTTTTAGAATAGAGAGATAATACGAACAAATATACTATTTTTTCCATGAAATTTGGTAGTGGTACACTGTTTTATAAACTAAATGCTATCTTTATTTTGAAATTTCCCGTGAAGATTAAAAATATTATTTTCTTCAATAAACAGATTGAAAATATTCAATTTTTTGGGATGTATTTAGGTAAGGTCTTGCTTTTAAATATTATGGAATGACCACCAACGCTGTTTTTCCCAACCGAAAATCGTAAAAACATTAGACTTCTGAATTCGATATAATTATAGTAAATTCAGTTTACATTTTCAGAAGTATCTTTCTTACATGAGATTTTATTGCACTTTTCAATCAGATGTAGATATTTCGTGGTTGGCAGGTTGAGTAAGTATTGCTATTTGGATATTAGGGTAACATAAAATTCCTGTTGAAACTGATGATCATCCTAATCAAATCACAGTTTAAAATGGAATCCAAAATTTACTATTATATAGTAATTAATATACAGTAAAAATTTGACTTGCGAATCTGACGTTGAGCCCTCTGATCCAGATTTACTAGTGCATAAGAATTTAAAAAATATATTTTTATTGAATAAATTATGCTTAGAACGGATGATATATAAAGTTCACAACCCTTTCTAGTTCAGTAAAATGTTTCAAAATTAATCACAAATGATCATGTGCACATTCACGGCTAACACTTAAAATTAAAAAGGAATGCCTTTTGCCACTGAATATTTTCATTTGTTGACAAACGCTGCTATACTATTTTCGGAAATATTGCAGTGAATTTTATTGTAACAGGAGATACAAGAAATATTTGTAACAGCAATTCAAACATAATTTCTGAAAACAATTATGATTCTTATTTAATAATAAAATTTAATTTTTGTATAAAGACATTTTCATACAAAGAAATACATTATTGAATGAATAATATATTTAACATATTCACAAAATCAATGAAGATGATAACAGAGGAAATTAAGCGTAACATGTAATAGAGCCATACAACTATCCCCCCCCCCGTTTATTAAAATAATAATAATATATTTTTTTAATTGCAAATCATTAGTTTTCATCAAATATCTTTTTAATATGTTCTATTACGCGAAACCACTAAAACTTTTATGTTAAATATCCATGTCCAAAATTAACTACGATGTACAAAAAAAAAAAAAAAAAATATTTGTACAATGACTCAGTTATATTTAATTATTCATTCTTGTTTTTTAGGAGAGCTGCTTTAAAAACAAAGGATTACAGATATTATTTTACAGGGTCAGTGCCCTGTATTCCTTCCACATATATATATATATATATATATATATATATATATAAATGAACATAGGAAACCAGTATGTAAAATAAGAAACTATGAATGACTCACAGAATCTTCAGAGGAGCTTGTGAGTTCATTCATAGAAGATGCATTATTTCATCAAATTTTGTCGGCATTAAGCCTAAAATGACAAAATTTAGCTCCTTATAACGCAAAAATAACAGAAAATAGATAATAAAAATCCAAGAGATCTAAAAAAGATACACCTCACACAGGATATTAAAAATTAATAGAGCAAAATACCTTGTATATATATATATATGTGTGTGTGTGTGTGTGTGTGTGTGTGTGTGTGTGTGTGTGTGTGTGTGTGTGTGTGTGTGTGTGTGTGTGTGTGTATAAACAGAGAGAGCAAATTCTTCGATCATTAAACATTGAAATTGTGATAATTTATTCATTGTTGCAAAATTTATAGAAATTAAGATAAGTCACATTACTCATATGAAAGGAATACTAAAACAAATTTGTATTATGATGACTATATGTCTCTTAAAAACAAAGGATACAGAACAACACAAGTAATCAGAATATTTTCAGTCTGAAGCAGGTTCAAAGCTTTATGAAGGAGCCCTTTTTAAAAGCAAAATTAAGAGAGGGAGAGAAAAGAAGGGGACGATGAAGTGTAAAAATAATAATATGCGGGGTAACTACATTACAAGCCATTCTGTTTATTATCAACACTATTATTATTATTATTATTATTATTATCATCATCATCATCATCATCATCATTAACATTATTTTTATAGTTATTATTATTATTATTATTATTATTATTATTATTATTATTATTATTATTATTTGGCTTCCCTTCCTTTGTTATTGTCTTTGCAGTATACATTCATTTTTACTGCTATTATTTCGCAGTTTTCTTTTTCGTATTGTGCGCTGAAGTTAGAATTCCTTGGTACAGCAGTCCTTAACTTTTATTTTCATTTGTGCTTTTATGTTTTAGTGTTTGCACGTCAAGTGTTAATATCAGTAACTCAGATGAAATTTCTTATTTAACTACAAAACAAATATTAAACTTACTCGCTCTTGGTATAGTTAGATCTGCTGTTTCTTGAATTTTTGCCTCTCTTTGCTTATAGAGTCCAACGCAAAGAACAACGACTGGTAGAATTAGAAATAAGGCTTTCTTCTTATTTCGAGATGATTGTCCATCTGAAGTAACAGCTATTGTAGAAGGCATAGCTTTAATAAAGCGTTTTATGTCGTGTATTAAAACGCTATATAGTAAAATGTAAAATTAATACTATATTAACATTGTGTAATATTATGAGCATACTCCGTATTGTTTTCTTAATTTCCCTGGAAATATTTTCTGAGAAAAGTAATAGAACACCTAAGTATCAATACAAGTAGTGTATACAAAATGGAGAGGTACAAAGAACACAGCTTTTCTGCATGCAACTGATAAATTTGAGCATTGTTTTCATGAGTTGTTAGAGTGGTTTAGTATCTTAAATACTTCTTGTGGAAGATAAGGGGGTTCAATACAGTAAAAAAGAGGATTGAAAATGCTTTATCAATCAGCAGCAATAACATTATTTTCATAAGATTAGCTTTATCGATTCTAAATTGTAGTTTTGAAATTAATAAGAAAGTAGTAAGTGTTTGAAAGTATTTCGTTTTAAAAATATCTGTTTGAATTTTATTTAAAAATACGTAGTCATATTTCAAGTTAACATTAAAATATCCGTATATATTTTTCCCCTATCCCCAATCTCACAGTTTAAAAAAAAAAGAAAATATGCAAAATAACGAATAAGGATGTGTGTCATTGGCGAGTATTTTTTTAAATTTCAACCACTATTTTCAAACAATGATTTTCGTTGTAGATTTTTAGAGCATATGCAAAAGAAATCTACCACGAAGATTATTGTTTGCAAATGGTGGTGCAAATAAAATATAAAATAGTTATGAATGGAACTCTTGCAATTAGTCTGCACTGTTAAAAATGGATACGTAAACGTAAGCAAAATGAACTCCTTTTTCAGAATTCTCCCGGTTTAAAATAACTACGAGTAATTAAGATTAAATTTTAAAAACACGCATATTAATTTTTTTTAGCATACCACATAAATAAGCTAGATATGGTTTATTGGTTTGAGGCTCTTCTATAATTATCGTTCTAACAGGAGGATTAAACAGACCAGGAGCTCCATATAAAAGTTAAAATCAACCCACTATGAACATAAAAGGCTGAAACAGGATTTTTCTTGTAATCAACGATTCAACAGCTATATACGCAATACACGGATGCGATATATCCACCTTAAGATGTAATTGGTTAAGTTTTAAATGTGAAGTTGCGTTGCAAGAATTACACTGAATTACTATAAACCTCTCGAAACGCCAGGCAAAACAGATACTAATATGCTTGAAACTATAGAAACTTTTCCCCTTTTATAGAAATTTGTTTCTAGTGAATCAGTTGGTATACCTCAGTATTTTTGCTCTCACTTTGGGCTATAGTCCTTTAAAGTTCTTTAGTTATTCCGTTTTATTTTATATCAATATTGCAATTTACGTTGCAGTTTTTTTTTTTTTTTTTTTTTTTTGTAACATAAAGCTTTTTCTATAATAAAAAAAAAATTCCAAGCATTGTCGTAACAATCACTTTCTAGCTTCAGATATTATAAAAAGTAATAAAATATAAATTAAAGCAGGTTGTTTTCAACTTATAGCTCACAGACACGACACCGAGTTACCACTATTTTACAATAGAAAAATTTGTTTTATTTAATAACAGAAACTTTGCAATTAAATAAGTTGAAGACTACCGGGATTTTTAGATGGTGAAGATTATTGGAACTGTGCTGGAAAACGACTTTACGGCAGAAAGGTTGAAGACTCCTTAATTAAAGTATACATAACTCCATGCTGAGTCTTATGAATTTACCATTTCTGTTCCTTATTAGGTAGATTTCGTAAGAAATACTACGTATTACATTCTCCCCTATGTTGGAATTTCTGAAAAAAAAATTGCAGATCTATGACGATCATGACCCCTAGAGCCCAAAACCACCCTTAGTTCAAAATTTTATCTGTCTACCTATCTATATATCTATAGATATCACTTTTTATGGACACGATAACTTTCATAATTCTGCATAAATCTCTTCCAAACTGGCACATAAAATCAAGGGGTAGAAAATCTCGGTCAAATAGTTAATGGGCAAAATCGGATTAAGGGGGTTGAAACGGTGGGGGGGGGGGGTGATCAAGGGAGTTGAAAAACCGACGGTTTTCGGTTTTAAAACCGAAAACCCCCATCATTTCTTAATTATTATACATATCAAATCAGTTTAAAGCTATTATTATTTCTAGGGAAAGGGCCAAAAATTTATAAATCACAGATTTCTGATAAGATTTAAAATGGATTGAAGGGGCGGAAAAAATAGGATTTTAGAGAGAAAAAATTCATAACTTCGTCAATTATCAAGATATCAAATTCAATTAAACTTATTATAAATCTTCTTGATACTATCTACAACTTTTATACTGACAAATTTTTGATAGGACCAACTCTTACTTAAAAAAAATAATAATAAAATAAATAAATAAAATAAAATAAAATAAAAACGAAAAAAAAGGGAGGAGTTGAGGATGAAAAAAATCCATAACTTCGTCAATTCGCAAGATATCCATACATTTTCTTAATATTATCTACAAGTTTTATATTGACAAGTTTTTGATAGGACCAATTCTTAGAGCAAAAACAAATTAAACAAAAATAGGAGTTGAAGAAAAATTTTTCGTATTAAGGGTGTACTCAAATCCAAACTGCTTGTTTTCTTACTCATTTTTAATTCATTTTTCCTCTCAAACGCATCGAATTGGCAGGTTCTCTTATTCAGAAATTTTATAATATGTCGCATTGGTCGATTTTTTTGATAAAAGCAGGATCTATTTCCAAAAATGCTGTCAAAGTGGGCATTTTGAACCGAATTTCCTGAAGGTGGTCCCGTGCTGGAAAGTAAAAAAAAAATGATCGTACTGAGAAAATAATTGCTTTTAAATCAAGTTCTAATCAATGGAACGAAAAATAAAAACACAGGTTGCTTATAAATATCTTCAAAAAATCACGTCAGCAAGTTTCATGTTTTTGCTTTTAAAAATGAGTCTGAAAAGTGTCAGAAAATTTCGAGTTGTTGAGCGTGGAAAAATATTTTTTTTAATACCTCCTTTACATGATTCTGATAAAACCATAGCTCTTCCAGAAAAATGAAATTAAAAATTCGTCAAAGGCGGCCAGATAAAATTGTTAAACTGTGTTTATCTCTAATCTTGATTTAGTTTTTGCTGGTGAAATAAGTGCTTAGCTTCGAAATCTACCTCCGGCTGTAGGCCGAGCCGTCGGTGATTTTTTTTTTTTTTAATATCGCGTTATTCCATACGACATCTTCCTGATAGACCACTCCTCCACATTGAATCTTTAGCGCAACATTTGTATTCATAGATTCATTTCTCTAAATCTTAAAATCACTTATCTGTTTCCATTATAGCATATTTGTATTTTTTACTTGACTCACAAAGCTGCCGGTTTTACAAGGCTAAATAAGAGACAAATCAAGTCATTAAAAGAAAAATCAGAAGTCGAACTAAGATCATAATTACTTTTGAAAGTAAAATACCCGGTTCTGATTCCACCGAGAAAGCATTTTAACCTTGATAGAGATGTATTTATGTTCAGAGACTGGCAATAAGGACAGATTACTGGTAATAATGATAAATGTAACATGGTTTATATTTCTATTCTTATTTTACTCGGGAGTCTTTTAAACGAGAGTCTTCAGTAATCAAATACAGTAGACTCTCGTTTTTACGAACCTCTTTTTCACGAACACGCGATTTTACGAAGTATAGAGTGGTCCCGAATACGCTCCCATAGAATCAATGTAATTTTTCGCTCCCATTTACGAACTACTGATTATGAAAATCTCTTTTTTGCGAACTCAGTTTTCGTACTTCTGAATTTTTTTTTTTTTTTTTTTTTTTTTTTTTTTTTTTTTTTTTTTTTTTTTAAGTATCAGAATGAAGTGCCAACGTCAGTTAAACTCTATACAGGTACAATGAGACATTAGGTACAGTCCAAGAATGTGTTGATTTTCCCCAATCTCTTTCGTAGGGAGGGGGCATAGCAACAATTTCAAGTAGTGGTTGTCAGGACTAAGGCACTTTTTTGAAGGAAACAATAACTGTGAAAGGTAAAAGTAGTAAAGGTTTCCATAGATAAAATAGAAACATATATTTTTCAAAATGTGATTTTTTTTTAAAAAGATGATTATATTCCTAATTTTTTATCTATGTTTTCATCTATGTATTTTCATCTACTCAGTATTAATACAGTCTGCGTTTTCATGTGTAATATTTTCAAAGCATGGTAACGTATGTTTCTGTGTACTAAAATTATTTTTTGTGCATAAATAATTTTTTATGCATTTGCTTTTATTTCTTGTATATTTAAAAATACATGTATAACTTTATTAAATAATAAATAATCTTGAAATACTGCTTCATCCATGAAGAGAGGGTAGTTTGATAAAAATAGACATAAATAATGTACGTATTCATATCATTTTTGGTGTTTTTCTATTTTACGAACTATTTGGGTGTTCCCTACGAGTTCGTAAAAACGAGCGTCGACTGTACCTTCACCAGACTATCCACCTTTATCTTTCATAGCATTAACTAGTAACTATTACTAAAATGTTCAGAAATATTTTTCCAAGTTTTTTTTAGATGTTACAGAAATTTATGAAGAGTTAATATGCAAATTAATTAGCTAATGAACACATTAAAAAAATTCAACATAAACTATCAGTATAAACTTAATCAACATAAATTACATCAACATTATCTTAGCCAATAAATTTATTCTGTATTTTTTCGTCATAGATAATTTTTTTTAAAGTTATTTTGCTTTAATAAACTTAATAATTTTTCGAAAAGCAAAAAAAAAAAAAAAAAAAAAAAAAAATTTTGGAAATTAAAAGACAGTAAAACATCAAGCGAGAAATATAATAACAGATTAATGTATAAATGATGACAATTCGAAATTTTAATGGTGCTTTTAAAAAGTTTCATAAGAATATTTGACATTTTTCAGAAAAAGAGTTATTTTATTTAAATATTTTTCTTCATATCCTTTGGTTTTATGCATGCAGTTTAAATGCAAACAGTAAATTTAGAGAAAACAAAAGGTGCTTGAAAAGTATTCTTCGAAAACAAAATTTAAAAAAAACAACAACATTCTCCTTTCTTTACGGACTGACTGCACATTATAAAATACTACAATAGAAGTGCTGATGCTCTGATAGAAATTCTTTTAGCTATACACGTCATTGTGAATGTTATTACCTATTTATTTAATATCAAGACAATATTTCTGTTTCAGCTGAGTTGACATAAAGTCTCTTTGTTCTTTTTTTCCCTCTTTTTTCAAATTTTAAGTCTGCGAGAAGATAAAATCCATAATCATCAACGTAAATCTCCGCAACCCTTGAAATTATGATAAGTGATAAATGATAATGAAGTGCTGTATTTTCTTAGACTTTTGATTTATGAGATCGGCTGGTCATTCGTCCAATTTTATCAGTTGAGAGTGATTAAAAAACTAAGAAGAAAACCCCTTTTTGATTATTGGACATGAAGGTCGGACATTTAAAAGTTACTGCTGCTTATTAAAACTTGCTTTCTCGGTCAAGGCTTACCGGAGTTTTGCTATATTATTCGCTTTTTGAAAAGTCTGCATTGTATCAATAAATTGCAATTAAAAGATGAAGATTAACGAAGAATTAGTCGAAGAATATCAAGAGAATGGTGCAGTGTGTGTGCGGAATGCATTTTCAAAAGAATGGGTGGATATAGTTGCTCAAGGAATCGAAAAAAATTTAGAATCACCTGGACCGTTTGGTGAAAAGCTAGCAAGTGACAACAGTAATGCTTACTATTTTGATGATCTTTGTAATTGGCGGCGATTTCCAGAATTTAAAAAGTACGTTCTTGAATCGCCAGTGGCTGCCATCGCTGGACAGTTCATGAAATCGGAGGTAATTTGCTTTTTAAGTTTTCTCACGTGGTCTTTTTGAAATTGTTGTGTTAAACACTGTAGTAGGGAAAGAATAATACAAAAGTATACAAAATAAGTGGATCATTCTATGTAAATTGCCTAGGGGGCCCTGGCCGCGTATCTCGCCACACTCAAACATCTATTGAACGGTTAAAGCTATAATTGTGGAACAAAGGTCTATCTACATAGTAAAAATACTATGCTGTATCATATAAAAGCGGCTCCAGCGCTCCCAGTGATGAAATTTGGAATTTGTCGACCCTACCTAGAAAAAATCGATAGATAGCAAAAAAAAATGTCCATTAAAAAGTGTAGAGTTATTCTGTATTTAGTATTAAAAGTAGTATTACATGTAAAAATAACTTTTTTAGAAGCTCTGAAATGTTGATTTTTCGATTGCCGGTGGTTGCCGATGTGTTCACAATTTTTTGCGCAGCCCTGTATATTATTTATAGCTATTTAGACATATCATATAGTATATTAAAATTTAATCGTATTTGAATTTACTAATATAATACTCACACCACTTAGTATAGTAAAACATAGTTCAGCTGAAAATTCCATTACACCATTAAAAACGCATTTTCAACAGTTCTTACCCACAGACGGTAATACATTCGAATACTTTTGGGCAACTCTGTATATGATCTATAGAATTTAGAGATCATGATCTATAGAATACACATCACATTATGTATTAAAATTCTGTTTGTTTAGAAAACATATAACACAATTGAAAACATAACATATGTCCCGTGGTTACCTCTCATAGACGATAATGCATCTAATTTATTTGTGCAGAATTTTAATTGTTGTTTGCTTAATTTTCTATAGATGAGATATTATCGGGCCCCTCAATAATGTTAATTTTATTAGTGATAACACAACATCGTTAGTGTTACCTAAACTATTACACCTACAGACAATAACAATATTAAATCTTTTTATCTGCCCCGGAAAATGAACAATAAATGCTATACACACCATTTTCTATACAAAGTATGGTTTACTGCATATCATCATTTCTTTATGTTTAAACTAGTGTAACATCACTAAAATATACTTCAAGCAATTATCCTCCATATAATATAATATATCCTATAATTCTTTTGCGTGCAACTTAAAAAAAAAAACGAATTTTCCAAATTGTACCAAAAACTCTACCTAATTTGTGGTCTCTCATAAACATATTCTGCAAATTTCAATCAAATCGCATGCTTTCTGTGGCAGTTACTGCGAGACAGACAAACATGAAAAACTTTTCGTATCTCCACGTAAAGCCTCAACTGACGTTTCGAAACTTATAACAAAAACTTTCCTTGTTTTCATCTCCATGCCACTTACTGGAGGTCATTTAGATTTATACTAATTTGAGTAATTAAAATCTTAAAAAGAAAAAAAAAAAAGAGAGAGAAAAGAAGAAAGTTTGAATGCTAAAAAGAACGTTGAAAAAGGAAGGCTTTAAAAAAATATCAACGAAAAATTATTTATGAGTTCACAAAGAGGTGAGAATCAGGTTACAGCATATTAAAAATTAAATTTCTAAAGTGTGGAAATTTTATTCAATTTAGAAAAGTAAGAGTTACAAACGTAAATCCATTCACGAATTTGAAAACTTTTCACTTTGTTTCTCCTCTTATTTTACATGTTATAACAATTTATATATAAATGTACTATTTGCGATATTAGAACCTTGAAAACAAGAGCTTTTTGTCGAAGGAAGACAAAAACGATTCTGTTCACCCCCCCCCCCCCCCCCTTCTTTCTTAAGCCCTGATTCCAACATGAATAAGCCTTTTATTAAAAACTATTATTGATTGAGAATACACCCCGATTTCGGAAACCATGCAACAAAGGGGGAAAAAAAGTTCCGGCCGTCATCGTCTTTATTCGTCTTTAAGAAAAACCACAAATTCGTCAGCAGAAGATAGCAAGAAAAGACTGATATTCGTAATCTTGTGATTTTTTTCCTTGTTTCGTGTATATAATTGGATCTCTAGATGTGCGGGATGAGGGAGAGGGTAGACCAAGAGCACTATTTTTTGTTTTTTATCTTACTCCTCCTAACAACTGTCATTACGTATATCTCCCTGCATAGCCTCAAGAGAACTTAGAAGGATTCTCTCTTTCGTCATTTCATTAACCGTTTTCTAAGGTTGGATGGATTTCGCGAAATAAGAAATAAAATAAAAGACATTTCCGGCTCAAGACAGGCTCTAATAGACTGAGCTGCTGATCACTTCTTAACAGCGAGACAGATCACTTCTTTACCGATTTAAAAACCCGAAACTACGTCCACTCTCAGCGAAATGCACGTTATGCAATTCTTTTTATAGCTTAAATTGGATCGTGTGTAGGCTGCTTTCTTGCATGTAAGACCATTTCATACGGGATTTTGTTGTCAAAAGATAATACACTCTCATTTTTTATTGTTATAGCTAAAAGGTTTATAGATTTTTATAAATATGGGAGATGGTTTAAGTTTTTAATGTTTTTTTTATATTATTTTTATCTTCTTCTTAAAATTCATATGCGTTATTATGCTATTACCAGCACATCCCCTCGACTTGATAGAAATAGCTGCTTTACATCGTGATCTTTGAGTCCATTTCTTTTTCCAAATCTTCCGGTACCACAAAAACAGTTTTGTGTGTGAACTTGTAAAATTTTGTAAGGTTTTGCCTTCTGTAAAATCGTTGCAAGGAAATGTTTATTTTTCCTGGAGAAAAAAAGAAAATAAGGAAAAATACTTATCCATGTAAACACTTTCATCGTGGAAAAATTAGATTCACAAAACAATGTTATTAACAAGCAAATTAAGATATTTATTTTTTAAATTTTACGATAATTTTGCAATGTTCGTTTGATAGATTCGCAAAACAATGTTATTTACAAAGAATTTAAAATATTTATTTTCGAAATTTTACGATAATTTTGCAATGTTTGTTTGATTGGTCGTTTGATAGATTTGCAAAACAGTGTCATTTACAAACAATTTATGTTGTTTATTTTCTAAATTTTACGATAATTTTGCAAAGTTTGTTTGATTGATGGTTTGATAGATTTGCAAAACAGTGTCATTTACAAAAAATTTATGTTGTTTATTTTCTAAATTTTACGATAATTTCTTTCCCACTTTTTGTTTTTTAATGATTCCTAAACTAAAAACTTTAATCGATAGTGTTAGTTAATCATGGAACTTATTTGATTTTACGGATGCATATGATGAAAATTAAATGCACCTTCAGATTTTTCATTGTAAAGGCACTTGCTTAAAAAAAAAAAAAAAATCACTTAACCCTTTGTATCACCGTGTTGCATATCTGCAACATACACAAAAGTCAATGTTACTTATATAGTGGGCGATAAAAGACGATTTTATTTATTGGGGTTATCTTCCAACACAGTAGTTAATATACAGTGTTTGTAGAATTCTCAACATACAGTAATACTGAGTTATTTTTCATACTAAAGTTTTATTTCTCATTTGAGCAGTTTCACATCGTTATTGCTAAAATAAACTTCGTATATTTTGTGAAATTAAAAAGGCTAGAGACGTCCAGAAATACAGGGCTGAAACTAGCCTTTATTGCACCCGGGCACCAATATTTTAAAATTTAAAATATGCAATCACAAAATATGTTCCGTCAATACTTTGGTCCTTGCGTTACTTTGGTCAATCCCACAAAAAAAGTTTTTATTCTTTGTATTGAATAAACAATACAAGCTAATTTGGAGTTTTTGCCCTTGAAAAATATTTTATACCCTACTATAGGGTATTTGAATAGTTTGGGGGTAATTTAATTTTTTTTTAGTAGCAACACTGGATGTGTTTGTAAACAACTGTTTTCGTATGTAAAATTTAACTCTCCAAACTTTCTATGGTGAAACAATCTGGATAAGAGCTACAAATAAGGTAAGTGTCAAAATATTACCTTTAGTAACCTGTAACCCATATGTGATCACATCATAGTTTTTCCTTTAACTTTTTATTTTGACATGAAATGTTTACATTTTCATGAAGTCAACATGAAAACTAATATTTCGGGGCTACTTTGTGCCAGGCTTTTTTGGTCCGAAAATAGCCACAATTACTTAGAAATGCCTTTTATCCAACCAAATCTCTTCAAACATGTTTTAAATAACATTTTTTCAAATGTTACTGTAGCAAAATGTTACATCCATTGTTTTTGTTCCAGTTGCTGAGGATAGCATGACAGAAACTGTTTCTCGTTTCTTTAATATTAACAATTAGTTTATTATGTTTAAATGTAAAAAAAAAAAAAAAAAAAAAAAAAACATTTGTTTATCGAGTTTGCTGTGTTAATTTATTAGCAAATGCTACTGCAAGGGGGTTTCAATAAAAATGTATTCATTTACATATGAAACGTATTCATTTTATATGAAACTAAGTGAATGGGCCAAAGAAACCCCCAGCAGGGGCTACTTTGTTCCAAAACTTTAAAAATAGTTACAAAGTAAAAGAATAAAAAATTTCCTCTTTAAAACCATACAGTTTACTTCATTGTTTCATGTTAATTGTTTAAAACTGCATTTCGACGTTGAAAAATCACATATAATATTTTTTAATAATGAAAATGTGAGTGAACCAGGAAAAAGTAGTCCAAAGTTGACGGTTGACGGACATGACGGTTGACGGAAATAGGTTGACGGAAATGCTGATCTATGTAACCTACAATGGCGGATCCAAGGGTGAGGTCACGGGGGTCATGACCCCCCTCTGAACAACAAAATTATTCTACAGATCATTTTTAAAATGAAATATACAGTAGAGTCCCGATTATCCGAGTACTTCTTAACCGAGTTTCCGCTTTAACCGAGTTATTTTCTTCTGATGGACTGATGGCTTCCATTATTATGAAACAGCCATTATAAAAGAAGTGTTAGGTGAAGATGAAAGAGCAGCCGTAAAAGGTTAGAACTCTGATTTTCTGGTCAGAATGGTAGAAAAATGGCCATAGATCGAAAATGATCCATTCCAAAGGTATAATCCTTCATTTGGTGCCCTTCATTCTGGCGTCCGGGACACATGCCCTCTCTGCCCCCCCCCCCCTTAGTTTCGGCCCTGCAAAAATATATTTTTTACAAAGATAAATTCGTATCCTTTACAGTTTTGTATCAGAGAAATTGAGAATATTTATGAGAAATACGTAATTTTCTGTTTATTGCAGATGTGAAAAAAGTATCTTTTAGCCAATATCTTTTTATTTTTATGTTCTAAAATTGTTTTATCATTTTTTTAAATAATTTTTCACATGCTTCAAATGATGTATTCTCACATCTGAATAAATATTTTTCTAATCGGAGTTGTTGAGTCACAAAGGGTTAATAAATATCTAAATTTTCTTCTCCAAATATTTTTCACATAAAAATACAGGGTATCCATAGAAGAATGTCTTAGTTACAAATTTTAATAGTATCAACTGTAAGCGTTGTAGAGTGTTGGTTCAAGGTCACAAATAAAAAGTAACTCGAACAGTTTTAGATAAGCGCATGCACGAGTACTGCTTTTTTATTTACTGGCTTACAACGCCACATAAGCAAATAGAGACTCTTAAGCGTAAAGCGGTATTGCTGGCCTGAAGATTAAAAGCCTTTAAGGGGCCTCGGGACTGTTAAAGCTTCAAAATTTTCGAAATTTTAATTTTTCTGGACGTTAAACTCCTACCTTTTCTGAACATTTTGATGCAACTGTTTCCTTGAAATTCCCATTAGAATAGAAGTTATGGCTTTTAGAATTATACCCGCTGAATAGTTGAAGCTGCGTTTCCGAAATTTTGAAGTCATTCTTCTCCAAATGACGTTTTTGGGCATAACGCACAGGATATATCAAAAACTTCTGTATATGTTTTCATGAAATTTTCAAAATATGTCTCATATTAGTCTGAATAAATTGAACCCAAAATTTCCTTTTTCTTGTTAAAAACAAAAAAAAAAAAAATTAGGTGATTATACTGTTGAAAATTTCAAAATTTCGTATTAACCAAACACAAATTTGTATTAAAAATATAAAAACACTTTAAATGCAAATTTATTTAGGTTCAGGGTAATTATTATAATATGAAGTATAAGTAAGCACCAAAATTTACATTCTAGTTACAATAATTATTGTTTAATTTTGCGCGTAAGCCGTTATACCAATTTTCTGTTCGTTAAATGTCTGTTAGTTTGGAGCCCCCCTGTAAATGCTAATTCTGCATCTTGCAATTTTTTAAATACATGAAATGAAAGAACATACTTACATTTTTCATCCCAATTAAAATTGTGTTTTAAAATGATATACATTTAAAGATTTAAATGTTAAAAATAGTCTTTTTTTTTTTTTTTCATTTTTTCCAATTTTAAGAGCTTTGAGATCCCTTAAAGCCATGCGATTTTTTCCTTTGGGGCTTTATAAAAGATATTTTCTACGTTCCGCCGCTACCTCATGATTTGCCAGAGTTGAGACACAGAATTGAAGAGGCTATTCCTTTCATTACTCCGGACTTGTTAACCGAAGTGTGGGAAGAATTGGACTTTAGGTTGGATGTGTGCCGTATAATTAATGCTGAACATTTGTAAGAAAAACTAAGTTCGTTTATCTTCTATTTGAAATGTGATTTATTGTAAATAATCTAAATTAAACTGTTGTAATAGACCTTTGAAACTGGCATTCTTTTAATGGACACTCTGTATTTAGTCTTATTGTCGTTTAGTTTTTTCTTTCTTTACACTATTTCAGGATTATTAAAGAAATTACGGGGATATTGGATGTATCTCACATTAATGAATCGTCCATTAAAATCCCTCGGGTATGGAAAATGAAAAATTCCAACACATGAACATATCGCTCACCCGCAAGAAAAGTGACACATCTCGCAAAAATTCATTTTGCGTTTTATTCCACTAATGAATATGTCATAGGCGTGTCTTGCTACACAAACAGCTTCATAAGTGAAGTTATACGGAAAGTCCCTTTATTACACTATATGTCCATTTGTGACCACAGAAGAGGGGTGGATTGTGTGGGGAGGTAAAATTACCCTACCCTCCAAACCCCATCCTACGTCTTCATTCTTAAGGGTTTTATGCTTTCATGCACTTTTTTATTCCTTCATGAACAGCTAAGTGCTGCAATTTCATCTTATAGTAAAATTATGGAAATTTTCTTTTGCCTCTCCTGTGAAATTTACTTTTGTCGAGATGTGTCACTTTTCTTGCGGGTGAGCGATATGGAAAATTCCAACAAAAAACAATTATCTTTATATCCTTTGAGAGAGACATATTGTTAAGCTGCTATCATTTTGCATAAATAGCGAATCCTTGCAATGAGCGTCGGCGTAAGAATGGATTACAAAAAAGCAACTTGAACACGGCAGACTAGCTCATTTTCCTTCTCGTCTAGATTTATAACAATCCAAGATAATAACTTTCGTAAATTAGGTGCCATAACGCAATTTTAACTCTGTAGGGATGCGAAGAGGAATGGTTTTCGGAAGCCCGAGACAACATTTATTTCTTTTACTACGGGAGAAAAAACTGTATGTGTTATTATTTAAACATTTACCATACGCGTGCCTCCCAAAGCGACGTTCTGGCGCCAGTCAACATAAGCTGATACTGATACATCTCATAACTTCAACGATATTTTATTCCATAGAATGCCTGTTATTCAAATAGTTGAGTTTGTATAACGTAGTTTTATTTTTGTGTAAACAATATTTCCTCACACGGCAGCTTTCAAAAAGTAAACAATATTTATTTAGAGCGTTACTCACCCACTTGACCAAAAAAAAAAAAAAAAAAAAAAAACGCAAGGAACAAGCATTAGAAAAGTTGTTTTAAGGTCTTGTGTCGCATTTGATCATAAAAAAAAATAAAAGAAAATTCTCACTTGAGACAAAATGTGACGATACTTGGAATTGACAGAGAACCCCACTTTTAAAGATTGTTATTCCTCCGTGTTCGAGAGTCAATGGATAAGATTATATTGCTTTGAGTTAGCTCCTTTTCAACTCTGCCGCTGAGTCATCTGTGCAAGGGCCATTTATAATGCTGTGAAATAGCTATGAGAAGGAAAAAAAAAAGGTAAGGAGGAAAAAATCCCTATCTAATACATCTATCAATTTCAGCGACGTTAAATTGTTTTTAAACCAATGGTGACATTTTTTTTTTCATATTTATTCTCCAGCCCTCGAAAAGAAACAGAGTGATCACCTCCTACTTAGTCTACTGCAATTAATCATATGAAAAAGACATAGGTACCAACCAACTTGAAATAATATATATTTTTTAATGTTATAGATAATTTATCGTTCGGATAGGCCATCTACATATCGTCGCCTCAGAGCAACAGTAGGACATCTAGCAATAATCGAAAATGAGATATCTGACTTATTGCTATGAAAAGCTATGTGTGCATCTAGTGCAGTGGTTCCCAATCTTTTATTGGCCGCGCCCCACCGAATCAGATGTAAATTCACGATGCCCCCCCCCCCCTACTCTGTAATATATCTCAATAATATCTTATTATTTAAATAGTGAACTCTATTCACATGGAGGAAGACTAACAGTCTTAACAATAACTACTCATATTTCAAATGAAATCGAATTTCAAATTAATTGCTTAATAGGCGCAAAGGTCAACCTAGTGAAAAAGATTCCATGCCGGGACTCGAACCCGGGCCATCAGTATAGCGCACTGACGCTCTACCGACTAAACCACATGGAACGATACCCAACCTGGAACTTCAGAATTATTACAGGTTGCCAAGGCTACAAACGCAGCACAAGATGGAATATATTTCCGTGAACCACCGACATGGGGCAAACACGAAATACAATTAAATCCAGCATAGATTGAAACTATATTAATACATGGAAATTTTTCCAGGGAGAGAAACATTCGCCTTGCATACAATATTTCAAATGAAAATCAAAGTTTCAAATTAATTGCTTAATAGGCGCAAAGGCCAACCTTGAAACTATATGCCAACCTGTAATAGTGAGACGTTCCAGGCTGGGTATCGTTCCATGTGGTTTAGTCGGTAGAACGTCAGTGCGCTATACTGATAGCCCGGATTTGAGTTCCGGCATGGAATCTTTTTGCGCCTATTAAGCAATTAATTTGAAAATTGGATTTTCATTTGAAATATTGTATGCAAGGTGAATGTTTCTCTCTCATGAAAAATTTCCATGTATTAATAACTATTCATTTCATATTTTTCAACTTATCACAGAAGTGAATATTCTGTCACAAATGTGTTTTTAGCAGAATTATATAAATGAAATGAGGCATCGTCGCCTTTATGTCAAAATGAGTTTGTCTTTCTTTCCTAACTTACCTCGGTGTTAAGCACAAGTCTACGGTCAGCATTGTTATCTTCACAAAATGCTCAAAGAGACTCTCACATTTAGCATTAAAATTGGTAAGATTGGCACATTTTATAATTCATTTTAGTAACATATGAAGAGTTGGTGAAAAAGCTTCGGATACTGAATTTGCTTTAAGGATAACACAATAGCCAAGAAAATTTCAAGATTCTCACCTTTATAAATTTCAAATAGCCCTTATTCCCCATCAAAACACATTTCTATGTTTTCCCTTTTCCATTATCATTAATAGACTGTCATGTACACTTCTATTTTATATTTAAATTGTGTAACATGTCATATATTTATATACTGTGTAAGATGCCTGCACTGTAGTTATAGGCACTGTAGTTACTCATTACCCATTTATTTTTCTAATGCAATTCAAGATTTATAATTTTCAGAAAGTTGGTAACACCTCGTTTAGACATTTTGAATATTTTTTAGGTTAAACATGATCAAGACTGTCAAATTTAGGCAAACCCTTAAATACAATCATCATGTGCGACAGTTTCTTCTTGTGAGCTAAAAACAGAGTGAATAGGAATGCCGGCTCATTCAATAAATCAAAAAAGTTGCGAAGCATTTTAAAATAAAATTACAACTAGAAAATTATGAAATGTTTTATAACTAAAAAAAGAATAGTAGAAGATAGAGAATTGCTATACACTCTAAAACATTATTTATATAATTATTCTGGTTTACTCTAATTTTAAATTTTGATTAAAAATGCTTATAAATTGAAGAAAAAAACTTATTTCCTTCATTATAGTTTAAAATTTTGTATGCACTACTTTTCCAAAAATAAAATTGACAGCGTATGAGAAATTTGGAATTGCCCCCACGTTGGGAACCACTGATCTAGTGGAATAGTAGGGAATTTTTATAAAATACATCTGAGATATAGTATTAAACATAACTTTGTGTTTCAGAAGTTGTTCCGTTAGACTAGATGCAAACACAGTTATTCATAGCAGTAATACTATAATAGTAATACTAGTATAATGTAATAGTAGTAATACTATAAATAGCAGTAATAAATATAAGTCAGACATCTCATTTTTTATTATTACTAGATGTCCTACTGTTGCTCTGAGGCGACGATATTTAAAGTTGCACCAACTGTGATTTTTCAATTCCACTCTCAGAAATACTTTCTTCAATTCATGGAATATTCCTGTCAGCACTGCTACGGTATATATCCAAGAATTGAAGAAATTTAATTATTTTTTCCGTTCTAGAACAGAAAATTTCCATAATCTGAAAAAAGAAGTTAAAAAAAAAAGTCTGTCATCCTTCCGTGGATCCATTTGATTTTAAATCTTGGACATCCCGTTTCGAATCGAGCATCTTAACCACTTGGCCAGCGATCACTTGGTAGAGGGCGAGTTTAAAATGAAAATGCGGGTTTGCTTCAAATGGGGGATTTGAAAGTTAAAATTCGGAATTTAGAATTTCGGAATTCAAATTTAGAAAGTTGAAAGGTTTGTTAAATTTCTTGTTCAGAAAGCTCGGAAATTTAAACTTAATTGCAGGGACATTTCGTCGTTATTAAATAATGCTTGGTGTTTTAGCATTTATAGAATAATAGAGGATAAAAATTATTACATATTAGACATATTTTCAAGACATAGACTGATTGCTAGATGTAAAATATGAATATTAAATTTTTAATTAAATCCGAGAAGAAATGTTTGCTTTTGTGAATAAAATCGATTTTTTTTTTTTTTTACTTGATTGAACTACTATATATTTTTTAATGTGTTCGTTTAGAATGCATTTTACATGCGAATATTTACATACAGTATTTACATGTGAATTTTTACTTAGATTTTTATCGTTTGTGTACATATGGTGCACAAAGACGTACATATATATAGTAGGGATGCGTGTGTACTAGACAGGTGGATTTTGATACAATGTAGGAGAAGATATTGCATGATTTATGTATGGCATTGATGACTAATAAAGCAAAAAATATGTTATTTTTATCTTTAGAAAAAATATTGTATCTTTACAAAACAAAATCGATAAAAATTGCAAATTTTTTGCTAATATTAAAAAAAAAAAATCTAAAAATATCTTTTAGCATTTTTATGACTCCTTTTGAGTTTACTACAATTAAAAGTTTGGAGATTTCTTTCAGATATGCTTTCCATAGGACGATAGTGTTACAACGGTAGAATATTCTTCTGACGGCGAAATGTTCACTGATGATGCACTGACAGCATCACCATCTAGTCATATATGCATCATAGACTAGATATAAGCGCTAGATATAAGCGCATCATACGCTAGATATAAGCATGATAAGTCACATTAAAATAATAAGAAAAAATTGGATATAGTTTTTTTCTAAGTCTCAATTTTTGTCCAAGCGTTATTACCCTACGGCCTTTGAAGTACCACATCAAGTAATTAGCCGTAATTAACAAAAAAAAAGAAATATTTTATTTTTAGTGTATATATCTTCTAATGTATCATAATAATTCAAGGGAAAACGTTTCGAGGAGATAGCTTTTTAATTTCATAATTTGGGATATAAAGTGTTAATAATGTACCTACTAGCCGCCCTTGGCGACCAGTTTGGTCTCCCTTAAAATTTATGTTTGAGAGAATTTTTGTGATTTTAAATTTATGTTTGCTAAGCATTGTATCATGTTACTTTTATTCATAATTTAACTTACTTAGACTCCTTAAATATAATTAATATAATCCCTTAACCCTCTAGTGCATGATTTTTCATTTTCCCTTTAAAAAAATATATTTGATTCCTTAACCCGGGGGAAGTCGCGCATACCCGGAGTGTGAATGGTTTTTACTTTGTCACCAATAAATACAAATAGTAATCGTAACATTACAAAGTTTAAAAATTCTGAAATAAATTAAGTCGAAGAATACTTTTTAAAAAATAGTGGTGACAGCCGTAAAAATCGCACGCACCCGGGGTATGTTACACCCCATGCGACTGCTCCCAGGTTAATGGGCATGCATTAAAGGAAAAATACTGAAAAAATTATCACTCTCATATTTTTCCGTATTTTGAATTTTTTGAAATGGTTGCCAAATGGCAACACCATGCATTAAGCGTTCTAAGTTATTCTAAGCATATTCTACGATACTTCTCTGGTCTTTTTTCTATTAATTGTCGGATGGCATTTTGCAACCCGGGATTCTGTCTCTTCTTATTATTCCAAGGCACCAAATTATTTTTGATTTTAAAAGTGTCGTTAGGTTCACTGATGTTTAATAGTTATCAAATACAATTTATGATTTACAGGTTCAACAAATGGATGAGTTAATCTAGCATTGACTCAAACGCTAACCTCCAAGTCATGTCCACTTGACAGGCTGGTTGTATTTTTCTTCCCAATAAAATGTCAAAATTGTATGCAAATATTGATACTCCTGCGAAAAATAACAATTTAAAACCATATTTATACGAGGTTGTTTTTTTTTTTTTTTTTGGGGGGGGGGGGGAGGATATACTGCTTCATATTATGACGATCCTTTATCGCACTTATTTGCTCATAAACAAAGAAAGATTCGTCCATGGGAATGGATAAGAATTTCCTTCCAGGGTACTGACTATTGGTCTCAACTTGAATAACTTATCTTCCCCCATCAGCCAATGTATTATCGTTCAGACGAGAAAATTGTCGTATACTTTCAAATGCATTTAAAATTATAGTGCAACTACCTGGTGGTACACCAATAACAGGGTTCCCAAACAGTCTTATGATTTTAAAGTTTGCCATGCTGCTCAAGATACAAATTCTTAGATACATTTTTATATCTGTCGAGCATATATTGAGTGGTTTTTTATTATGGTTGAGAACACTATACAGGCTTGTTTGTTCAGAGATATGTTCGAAAAGTACTGGATGGAAAAATACAAAAAATATTTATATGGTGTTTTTAATGATAAACATCTTCAGGCAGAAAAAACATCTCCAATAATCTTAATCCAAGAAAGATCTGGATGAAGAGTTTGAAGCTTTCACTTTTTTCTGTTTACGTTTACCTGACTGCTTTTGTTTTAAAGTAGATGGAATATTCACTATCCCAACGTTTGTATCAACATTCTAGTCAATTTCATTAGCTGATTTATCTGCTTGTAAATCCCAATCAGTCTCATCATAAGTGTCTGAACCGTTTTTGAACAGAAGGTTTGGATCAAAAGTTGGATCGTCATCGCTCTCATTGTCTGAAATGCCACTTTCACTTGATAATACAATCTATATGTCTTCTGTTAATAATTGATTTTAGCGTCTTTGCTTTAAAATATATGTTGAACATGATGAGGCTTTATCAGAACAAATTTTTCGATGAAAAAATTGACAAAAATCAAGAAGAAACAATCAACAAATTCATTGAACCAAATACTAAAAAGGTAAATAAAAGCGGAACTCAATTCATGGAGTTGCCAAATGGCAACAAGCGTATATTCGCATGCATACAATATTTGTTGCAAAAAACCTTACTGAAAATTACTTAAAATAACTTTCAAAAGCATATTCTTGTGAAAAAGATTTTTTCAAATGAAATTTTGCATTTTAAATATTTTTTATTTGTGTTAGAAATACATCAATGGCTAGGAAAATGGAAGGCTTCAAAAGTTGCTTTTTATTTGTAACTGATAAACAACTATTATCACCTATGGTATTTTTAATGAACTAAACATATACATAGGGTTAAAATGAATACGTAAAGTATAAAGTTATCAAGAGGCAACGGTAAATAAATGATAAGGAGACAAAATTTAATTTGTTGCCAATTGGCAACAATATGCACTAGAGGGTTAAGCTAATATTAGTTTTTGTTGATTTAAAATATCTCAATTTGTCGTTTTTCTGTAAGCAAGTAAACCCTATTGGTTTACAATGGAAGTATATGGGAATTTGGCGATATATTAGAGATATCGCCAAGTTGGCGTCCCTTTTGGCGACTAATTTTGGCAGCCAAATTTGGCGATATATCGCCAAGCTGGCGACAAACTTCGTGGCATTTAACGACAGAACAGGGTCTCCCGTAAGGTAACCCCCTTTATAGGTATGGAGATGCATTAAGTGCTGTTCGATAACCAATGAGATGCGTTTCATTCGAGCGTTGTCATTAAACAATTAGCAAATAATCGCGATTTCTGTGACACGTACGATAGCATAATATATATATATATATATAGATACTCAAGTTTATTTTTTGTATTTTTTTTAATCAGTTATTTATTTTTTCCCTTTATAATTTTTAATCCAGTCTTTCATTTGCTAAAATGAGTATTTAAAAATATTAAAATCCTATATCAACGAACTAAACGGTAAAAAAAGGTAGATAGCAGAAATAGAGAAAGTTTTTATTCTTTCACTTGTTAAGGAAAGAAACCTTTTTGCCAATTTGTATTCATAAAGATCTACCATTAATTCCCTTTAAGGTTTCTTGTTCCTTTTTTGACAATTACTTACTCGAGAGCAGAGTGCAGAAAAAAATCAAATATTTTTTTCACTCTTGCAAAACTCATCTGAATTTAGATCAATGTATACAACAGTGAAAAAAAGTAAGCTAATTCGTATGCATTGTAAAATTTTCATTGCTTTAATCTTTTACTTAAAATGTAGCTTCATTCATACATTTTATGGTTTCCTAAAAGAATATTACCTTTCCCAAAATGTAATCGTAACATATTTTACTGTCAGGATGAGGTTATATATTTTACGATGAGGTTATTCAACTGCAAGAAACACGTTCTTTGATGGATTTAAAATTCTGGACAAGCTCATATTGCAAAAGATGTCAAATTTAAATACGATTCTATTGAAAAAGGCTTTTTGATTTCATTTAACCTACTATTAAAACGTAAAAAAATCTGCTTTTCATATAAATTTGAAACATCGCAGATAATTCTAGATTCTTTTATAAACAATTTTTTTGTTACTTTAACATTTAAGGACCGGATAAATAATTTTAGTTTTTTTTAAATACAATGCAATGCACAGAAAAAAATATATTTTTAAAATTTACTAGGATAAATTCGATATTTAAAAACAAATGCAAAGAAAAACAGAGATTAATTGAATAAATATAGCTAACAACTGTTTAAAGTTTTCATTAAAACGACCGCTCCCCTATTTAATTAAAAGAAAAGGAAATAAAAAAAGGGAAGGGAAAGAGATTTCGTGTTTTAATGAAAATTTTAAACAATTCCTATTAAAAAATAACCCGGATAAGAAATCAGACGAAAGTTTTTGACATCAGATTATTTGTTATGATTTATTTACCAATTAGAATAATTGTGTTCAAATTAATCTAGTGTTTTTGACATCATCAAGAAAATTCAACAGTTAAAATAGAAAAGGCAGGGCACATTGGAATAAGACAAGACAATAGGTGAAGTGTAAATGCACTACAGTAGTATTATAGAGGTGTAAAATGACCGAGAAGTCGAGCTCAGGCATGTAAACCAATATTAGCACTTTATATAATGTGATTTTTTTAAAAATAGTTATCTGAATACCATTAAGTTTTTTTTTGTGTGTGTGTGTGAGTGTGTGTTTTGTTTTGTTTTCATGGGCGCAAAGCGCTCACACACACATTTTAATGATAGTGGCTATAAAGAATTAAGTACCTTTAGAGATTCCAATACAACAAAATTTGTTGAAGCCACTGATGATTTTTTTGATTATGGGCACAAAACTCATAAAAGAAATAGTATCCGCACATGCTGATACACGCTTTATATTGATGGCATACTTAACAAACTTCATATTTTCGACATTCGTGTTTTTCATATTGACGGAGGGAAAATGTTATAACATTCAGAAAAACTGCATAGCCAGCTAATCAATCCATTTTTAAAAATGAAACTATTTAATTAAAAAATTAACTTTGTTTTTCCATCTTCACGATCCTCTTCAGTTTTCCTTTTGTTTTGCTATTCTTTTTTTCATTTCATTATAAATTCTATATTTAAATAATTAAAAAACCCTAATATTCATGATCTATTGAAAGCTTTGTTGAACACAAGCTAGCCTGTTTGGGATTTATCCGCTCTACAAATTTATAAGTCCTAATGCATTTGCTCGGGATTCTCAAGCCCTTCTGCTTTTTTCTACGATCCTGTAATACTACTGTATTTTAGTAGTCCTACTTTTCCCCACCAGCAAAGTAAATGAAATGACCCTCTTTCCAGGGATAAAGAGTAGAATTGAAGAGCTAGTCTTATACCTTAGTTATCTTACTATACTGACAGAAATATCCCGAGTATACCCAATGGTCCCTCTTTTATAGCGTCATTGAATAACGTGATATCTTCTGTGACCCTATACAACTAGCCACAAAAATAAGTATGCATCCATCGCAGATAAAGTTTAATTTTTCTTAGTGAAACCAAGAGATATATTTCGTTGGATGATGTTTTTTATTGCTTTGAATTTAAACTTAAAAAAAAAAAAGGAAATTTATCGGAATATTATAGTTTACTGTAAATGTTTAAGTTCATTTTCTGAGCTATCAGAGAAATTTACACTCTGAAAGTGCACTATGCATTCTCAAGGTTTAAATTCTGTAAGCTGTTACAAAAAACTAAGCATTTTTCTTTATACCTTCTTTTGTAATTTAATTGACAGTTTTGAAGGTTTTGTAATAATATTTGCAAGTTAGGCATTAAATAATTACATATAATTTTCCAATGGTTCTACGAGGGAAAAAATTATCTGACTTGGTTGATTAATAAGAAAATTCTGTAAATTAATAAGAAAATTCTGTATTTCTGTAAGAGCAAGGCTCGATGCTGAATCACTAAAATAAATATGTTTCTGATATGTTGTGATATGTTGTGAGAAAAATTCTCACAGCATATCAGAAAGTCGTCAGAAAGCTCCGAGCTAAGAACTGTACTCAAAACTAGAAAACCTACTTCTGTACTCAAAACAAGACAAGAATTGGCAACTGTGAATATTCACGAATAGAAAAAGTTGAATAGTTGTGAGGGAAAGGAAGGAAAATCCAAGAATTAGTGCATTAAAATTAAAAACACATGCGAAAAATACTTTTTGGAAGCTTATTAAATCTTTAGAAAATTTTGTGTTATGGAATGAGATATATCACGATTAGGAAGGAAACCATTTTAAAGCAATGATAATGAGAAGAAATTTTATTCTGTAAATAAAACTAAAAAATATGATACAATTTTCTAGAGTTTTTTGTTTGAACGTAAATTTAACATTCACATATTTAATGGGACAGCAAAAAGTTTTCAGAAATTATATTGCAAAAATCAAATCAAAGACTACGTTAGGAACTGAAAAGCACAAAATGCTTTGAATATAATTTATTCGAACATAGGAGTATCTGCAGTTGACCATTTAACAATAATTAATGGAATAATAAATTAACAGAAACTATTAAGTACTAATAAGACTAGTATTTTAAAAGGTGATTTATTTTACTCTCGATGGATACTTCGGAGACCTTTCATCTCTCAACAAGATAATGATTCAAAACATACTGCTCTATTCGTACAGGTGTGGATTTCATAAAGTGCTCAAAAATAGTTTTACAAAAAAACCCTACGATACTCAATATTATTTTCATTGAATACATTCAACCTATTATTTAGAGTGGTGTAAATAATTTACGGAAAAAACAGGCCTGTGGCCATAATTTCCATGGTTATCATGGCAACGACTATAGCATCTAAATAATGTATTTAAAAAGAAATATTCATTTCGGTGTTCCATGAATCCGTTTTCGCTATTGCATTTATTTTAGTACAAATCAGTCGGCGGGTTTAGTTCTAAACCATTTTTTCAACTATTTTGTGATCCCTCGTTGCATGCCCCACCTCCCAGCCCCCTCCCCCCCAAAAAAAATATTTTAAAAGAAAATTATTTTATAAAACCTCAATTATTCAATTAAGCATTTTTTTTTTCAAACTCATTTTACAATTTTTATACAGCATTGAAAAGCAAAGACAAAAGTGGAACTAGTTTCATTAATCCTGCAAAAACATAGGGAAATTAAACATTGTATGTTGTTGGAAAACAATGGCAAAATATTCTATATTTAAAATAAACTAGACTTCCTTTAGAACGACTATTTAAATTCAATATAATTAACAGGTCTTAATTTCTGACTAGGTAAAATGAAAATTCATTGAGAAAACTTCGAGATTATGAATGAAAGTCACGTTTTCATTAAAATATGAGGTCATTTTCAACAAGTGGAAATATTTCAGTTTTGTAAAATTGGGATCTAATTTTTTATTTATATTTTATATTACTATTTATTTGAACGCATATTATTCTGTAAAGTATTAATTTAATGTAATGGATTATATAAATTTCGTGTGTTACCACATATTTTTAAAAATAAGCATTAAAAACTATTTCTAAACGTCAAAGGTCTCTTTGTTTAATACAGTTTCTTTATAAACATCACAAATTCATTATCTCCCTTTCAGTTATTTTATGTGAAGTCCACCACATTTTAATATCTTTTTAGGTGCGTTCGTAATTATGTAAATACGTAGCACCTATAATTGTCGACTGGAAAGTCCGTCTGTCCGTCCGTCTCTCCACATATAACAGCACAAAAAAGACCCAACCGAGTGGTTTGAAATTTAATGTATAATTTAATATGTAATTTCGGGACGTGGCTGGACAGACCATACACTGTAAAAAAAATTCCGCAACGTTCCTGGGAAAAAATGGGCAGCTGAGTTGCCCATTATTTCCAAGAAACATTTCTTGAAAATGACTGGTACTTTACTGTATATGTTAAAAACTTTCTACAGAAATGCCAGTAAGTTTCGTGCGAAATACCAGGAATATTTCTGTTGACAGCAAAACATTACTGACATATTCAAGGCTGGAGTAGCACAAGAGCGAAAAATGTCCAGTCCAGGGATCGAACCTGGATACTTGGGGTGCCGTGCCAATGCCTTACCTGTTAGGCTATCCGGACCGATACCTGGCTGACATAATTCACTCTGGATGTTCGTTCCCTTCATTATGACATTACTGACGTTTCACAGCATGCGGGATCCGCAAACGATTTTTACATTTCCAGTTGACAATTTTCGCTTTATTATCATTATTTGTTAGAATGAAAAAAATATTTTGAAATTGACATCAAAATTATTATTTATAATTTACAAGAAAAAATAAATTTTCAGTTAAAATTCAATAAAGTAAATATATATGTGATATATTGTTTCTGAACTTTGCTTAAAATATAAAAATATATAAATGTAAATAATAATTAGAAAAAAATCTAGACATGAAATATTTTGGATTTTCATCAGTAATTATGTTAGTTTACAAGTTAGATAAAATACATATAAATTTTCATGGAAAAAAAAAAAAAACCTAAACGTAATTGTATATTTTTTCCGAAAAAAAAAAAAAAATTCAAATTTGCAGCAATTCAAAGTGTCAAATATATTTCAAATTTAAATCAAATTGTAATAAAGTGTTAAAATATAAAATTAATTAAAAAAGAAAAAAAAAAGTCAGGAGGTAGCATCGAACTCGGGCCGTACGGGTGGCGTGCGAGCTTTCTGCTTCCACGCCACGAAAGACCCGTTGAGAGCTGCAAACTAATGGGTATTTGAAACGTATGCTAAAACTCGGCATCTAATTTCTGAAAATCTAAGGCCCATTTGAAGAAATCCTTTCACAAGAATAATTAGAGATAAGAACTCTAAAACATACTTTAAATTAATCAAAATAGGTGAGAATCATATTTGATTGCCCCCTGGTTAATGGAGATCCAAATAATAGGTGTATTTTTTTTACACAGTCTGCTCGTTAAAGATTTCACAGACAAGTACGAGAGATAATCTCTTAGTGATGTCACAGAGGTATTGTATTTTCATCTGAATTATCTTGACAATAGAGACGTAAAGGATTATGTCGTTTATTGATTTATTTGTATTTCATATTGATTTTATTACATTCATTTAAGGAATTCGTTTTTGACACTCGCGCGCGAGCAGCGGATTATAGGGGAAAAAAATAATAAATGGCGGCCGCAGCGTTTTGCTGTTTCCAACTTTTGTTCAGGAACGTTTCAGATAAGAAAACCAGAATTTCACAGGAAAGAGCTAAATTATTCTGAAAACCTGATAAAAGGCGAAACGTTCCTGGATTTTACATGGAACGTTACCATTTTTTTTTACAGTGTAACCTAATCGAGTTTACAGCTGAAATTCCAGGTTAGCATATTAAAATGCAACAAGTCCTGCCAAGTCCTATCTCGGTGAAAAACTCCTGCAGACCTGATTTTAGTGGTTCATCGGTGGATTTATCATTGATTTTTTCCTACACCCCAAAGGTTCGAAAGCATAGAGGGCTAGGAGCAGGAAAACACAATGGCAAACCTACCAGTCAACCACTAAAATCGGGTTTTCATGCGTTTTCCGCCAAGATAAGACTTGGCAGACCAGTTTCATTTTTCGCCAGTTTCATGCTAATTAAGTTTTAACCAATCCTGGAATGTCAGCTGTGAACTCAATGAGCTGATGATAATCATTGTAGCATTTTGTCGAGCCATTTCAAATTTTTTGAAAATCGAATAAAAAAAAAAGATAATCAGAAAAGTTCGCTTCATTCTATTGAATCCTATCATACGTATTTAATTCAATAACATCACATGATAGGTAATGATTCTAGGTTTCCATGGTGAATACGTCCTATTTAAGATGGAGTCATATTATTTCCGTATTACTAAATTTAATATATATAATCGTGATAAATTTTGTATTCATGCATTTTTGCATAAGAGTGCAACAGCTATGGCACGAAAATCCGAATATTTATAAAACTAGTTATAGTACGAACGCACACCATTTGCCACGTGTGAGGTACAATTTCCGACTTGTTAGATCCTTTCAACACATTTCATAACAGAATAAATTACAGACGCTAGTTTATAAATTCATTGCAATGGATTGCAGAGATTTCGTGCGTTGCCGTACATCTAAATAAATGGGCATTAAAAACTATTTCTAACCATCAAAGAACTCTTTGTGCAAAACTGTCTTTTTTATTAGCGTCACAAAATCATTCTCATCCCATTCAATTTTTTGCGCACAATCCATCACGTTTTAGTCTCGTTTAATCTCATTTTACTCCCCCAATCTCATTACTCCGGAATACAATTTCTAATTACCCTCGTCTTCATTGTTCTTTTTTACCATCCACTTTACAAACAATGACTCTAAATACAATTTCTGCTCTTCCTGGAAAAAAAGAAAGAAAACATTTTATTTTTGGAAACACTTGCCAAGCACTTTTTTGGTCGGCTCGTTCACCTGAAACCAAACTATCTTTGCGAGGGCGAATTACAAACATCTGGGTTTAAGAGAACCAAAATAAAAACGGCACCCTCCTCACGAGAGGTAAATATTTTGTTTAAGCGATCATCAACGCTTGTCTCTTTTTATTAGAGTTAAATTGGACTTGTTTAGAAAAATGGAATCTTTCCAAAAGAGGAAAGTAAACTTCAGCTCTTTTTTATAGTACCATCTGACAACGAGTCATTTGTAAAGCTCAACCATTTTTTTATTTTCATTAATATGTATTATTTTTTTTTCTTTCGCACATACAATCAATTTTATCATTTGATTTTATATTTTTTTACGTTTCTTTTCCCAGAAAAGCGACAAAAATTACCACTTTCCTTTTCTGATAAAATGCGTTAAGATTTGTTTGAACAGTCGCGGAAAAAGAAAAGTAAACACCCCTTTACTAACTCTGTAGAAAATTATAGTAGAAGAAAGTTACTGGTGCCAAACGCTTAGAAATAAAGTCTACTTTTAAATGATGTATATAAAATTTGCTTACAAAATTTACCTACAAATCAAAACCAAGCACAACTTTTTTTTTTTTTTTTTTTTTTTCAGTAGAAACAGCCAATTTTGACAATATATTTTAAATTTTAGGTTCAAACTATGCCTAGAAACGAAATCTGAAGTCTTTTGGATGATAAGTTTTGGAATTATAAATATTCAAAATTTAGAGATTCTAATGTTAAATGACATTTTCATATTTTTATTAATATCCCCTGAAATTATAATCCTAATGTGGTAACTTTTTGCGTTGTTATAATACTAAGAAAAACAACCATAAATACACTGAATTTGTAATTTTAAAAATTTTATAACATAAATTATGGATTATAAAATTAATATTTTAAAAAATATGAATTGCAACCTACAACTTTTTTAATAGATTTATATTTATTATGTCCTGCTTTATGCGAATCCAAAATTTCAAATTTTTCTTCCAAGTAGTTTTCAAATTATGCTTAAAAAACGTCAAAATGATGGTTTAAGGGGCCATCTATGATGTTCAGATAAGCATAATTTGGGAAAAAATGTATGTTAATGATTTTATTGAAACATTTCGGCTGGCAGTAGTCGAAACATATTAAGTGATGAAAATAGTTACATTGGCAAGAAATAATGCATTAATAGAAGTGACTTAGTCATTTTGTAGCATTTCGACAATCGAGTACCGAACTTCAATTTCGATACAGGCCCTAAAATATGCTTATTTAAAAAAAATTAATTTCTCTTAAACTAATCATAAGAATTTCATGAAAATTTATATTTAGGCTAAAGGAAGGGTATAGAATTTATTTATGGTGTCAAACTTGGGTATTGCTATTGAAAAAAAACTAAATTTGTATTTGTTTTGATATGTATATAGCACCCTAAGCAAATTTCATCATTTAAAAGTAGTCTTTATTTCAAATCGTTTGGTACCAGCAACTTCCTTCTGCGATAATTTGTTGCAGAGTTAGTAGGGGTGTTTACCTTTTTTTTTTTTTTTTTTTTTTTTTTTTTCTCGTGACTGTTACATATCACTTTTCATTATTTCTGTACCATTCGGAGGAAAGTTTGTAGATTTGTATTATTTCATATCATCTTTCAAAACTGGTGTTTTTATAATGTTATAAAAAACAATTTTTATTTGATTAACTACTTTTTCAAAATCAATAAAAGTTTAAGCATATATTTTTTTTCCTAAACTGGAGTCGTTTATCATACTTTTTTCCATTGCATTTTCTTTAATGTGTAAACTTTTATATATATTGTTAGTATATATAAAAGTTTACTATATCTTACTGTACATGAAAAATTGCAGTAATTTTCTAAGACTAGCCTTTACAAAAGGATAGTCTATGAACTAATTACTGAATTCATGATGCTTTGTTTAAATGAATCTTTTTCCCAGCCATTGAAAAAAAAATCGATTTTTATATTTAAACAGGGCAGCAGCTAAATCAGAACTTATTAATTTATTTTCAATAAACAGGATGGAATAAAACAAGAGACTGTTATGTTGAAGTATTAATGCTGTTTCAATTGATATAATGGCCAATAAAACCTGCTAAGATGGAATGTTATGTATATCTAAGAGGTTTTTTTTGTTTAATTCAAGTATGACGAGATAGCATTAATTAACATTTTGATGGCTGCAAGTGCTACAAAAGGCGGAAATTTTCGATAAACTTCACAAAATTAATATTTTTCAACATAGACGACAAGGCTGTAAAAAATTCGTATTCGCAGCATATGTCAGTTTACGGCAGTCATCGCAGTAGAATATACATCACTAAATACTGAAATATTACACTAAATTTATACTATATATAATCCTGTTAAAAATAATTTTCATCATTTTGTTCTTTTATGTGCCATGATAAGATAATTGCTTCAAAAGATAACCTCTCACTCTAGTGATATGATATGTGTTCAAAATAAAAAAAATTTCTATATTTATAAAGTATTTATTTATTTATTTATTTTTCATTCCGTTTTTGAACATCATCCTACAAATTACGCTATAAATATCATCAATAAGCAATGCCTAAACAAATTTACGAATAAAAATTATTTTAAAGTATCAATATTACTATAAATGTTCAGTGAATTGATTGCCTTAAAATGCACTTTAGTTCAAAAGCGATGCAAGTATATACAAAATTCAAGTGTATCCAGTATATTTAATGTGTTCAAGAAAACGATTTTCTATTACAAAATTACTACTCGCTAATATTTACGAGCGTGACACATAATCTGGAAATTTTAAAAATGTATTTTTGACACAAATTATAGGTTTATCCACACGTGCACTCTTCAGATAATTTTTAAATATCAGATTCAATTAGCAAAATCTCATGCATATTCACAATCCTTTTATTTGCGGCGGAACGTAAGCAGCACTTAACTAATTACTTTCACGCTAATAGAAATTGATGCTGGATTACTGTTACCACCCTGAAAAAAAAAATTTCATAAGATTACTTGGCTCAGTTTCAATTCGACGAGGAAAAAATTTCCCTTGTGTGTAATCAAAAACTGTTTTCTTTGTAAAAGAGATTCACGTAAAATTATTTGAAATACATCTCTGTTTTCTAGTTAGTATGATAATGCGATATCAGATAAGCTATGAACAAATTACCTAAGAGCCGATCTTGAAGAAGATTATTTGTTCTCTGAGTATATCAATTCACGTTTGTGTTGGAAAGGGAATTAAAATATTATATTTCACTGAAAAGAAAGTATTTAAGATTTAGATAAAACTTTGTTGTGGAGAAAGTAAAATGCAAATTGATTATGTAAGCTTGATAAGTTTATATGGAAATAAATGCATTCGTACAAATTATAATTGGGTGTGCTTGGATAAATCACAGAAGTAAATTAAATATATTTCGAAGTGTCATATCCGTTAACTAGAAGACCAAACTTGTGTCATGAAATAAAATTAATTATTTCTATAAGAAAGTTGTTTTCGAAATATGAAAATCTTATTTCCGTGGACATTTTTATCTTTAATATTGCATACCATATATACATCACAAGTGTACAATTTAGACCACAGGTTTTCAAACTTTTTCAACCACGGAGCGCTTTTGAAATTGGAAATTCAACGCAGAGCTCTAAATTTTATCTCGCAGTTGTATACTGTATTTGGTAAATACAACGACAAAATAACATTGGCGGTTCAATATAGTTTCGTCATTTAAGCTTACAGGACATTAGATTTCACCGTTTATTTTTTTCCTGAACTAATTTCCAATTGCAGACAGAAAACACACAAATGAAAAAAAAATGGAAATAAGTTCAGAACAAATATTCCAAATCCACAGTTTGTTATTTTATCAACTCTTTCCGGCGCGTAGTAATTATGTTTGTAAAAGGATGAAATGTTGGATTGACACCGAAATTTACAAACGAATTTATTACAATATAATTACTTACTTATTTTCCCGTACTTTATAAAATGAAAATTTTAATTAAATATTCTTGGTGCCAGTATTGTTAAAATTAGGTGTCCTTTTTGTGTATACAGCCCGCTAAAGAGTTAATTGGCATTATTACATTTGATAAAAAATTTTAGTTGCTTTCGTAAAACAGAAATTTAACGAGAAGTATGAGACTGTTTTGATTTGCACAGTAAGATTATATCTGGCTGAATTTCGGATAGTTGCAACTGAATATCTTGCTCTGCATTAAGACAGGGTCTGTATTTTGTTTTAATAGCGGCGTATGCAGAGAATCCTGTTTCGCATAAATAAGTGGTTGCGAAGCTCAGGAGAATAAGTTTTGCTTTATCTGGTATGATTTTAAATTCATCTTTTAGTGGACACCAAAAATCTGAGATTCATTTCTCAGTTTCAAACTTTGATCTTATCGCTGTATCTGACGTCAAATTAAGCAACCATTCATGTTCCAGTGATGTCAGAGGGGACGGTTTTTTGGATGTAGAGTATAGTATTACAACTAAAGCGTTTTCTTTTGTGTTTTCATACAATCCTTTTGGAAAATAAGAGTTCAAAGTATCAATCAAACGCAAGAGATGAACTTCTTACTCGTTTAAGATATCCACAGGAATGAATGATTCGAGTTCTTCTCCAAATCCTTTTGTTAGTGTAAAACAAGCTAGGCTTCCGTTTTTGATTGGCTGTACCCAATACTTCAGTTTCTTTTACTGCAATTCCTTCAATCCTGCTACTTTATCAGTAGCATCAAAAACGTTTACTGCTTTACCTTGAAGTGACAGACATAAATCATTAACTTTTATAAAACTATCTGCCAAATACTCCAATTGCATTAGCCCACGATCATCACACAACTTCTCTCCCAAAGCAAAGCCATTGTCACTCATGAAGATTAGGACTTCATGCCTTAGTTTAAAGGGGCGCATTAAACTTTTATTACGGGAGAGCCACTTTATATCTGTGTGAAGAAGGAAAGGCGTCGTTTCAAAAGGTTTCGTTTTCGTTTTAAAGTTTTCCTAATTGTGGAACTTGTATCCGAGGTAGTAGGGCTATGCAACTTGTTCGATAGTTCAAGAAATTATTTTTCATCCGCAATCAATGATTTATCCGAAAAACTAGATTGTACAGCAGCAGTAATGCATCTATCTGCTTTCGCACTGCAATTAGAAAGTAATATGAACATTAGCTGTGTATAAAAACAGAATAAATTCAGTATATTGCATCGAAAAAGATTCATTGAGGCAAAATTATTTTTTCCTTTTTTAGATTAACTAATTTAAAGATTTATTTATTTATCTATTTATTATTTTTTTTCACTTAAAAAAGTTATTTTAAAAAATGCATTCTTTAAAAATGCTCAATGTGACATTAAATTTACAATTGATATCTTGAAACTAGGAAAAAATGATTTGAAATTGAATAAATGAAAATTTCAACAATTTTGGGGTCTTTAAAGACAACAAGAGGTAAAAAATGAGACAAAGACACTCCGGTTGACGGCGTACCTAAATGCAACTTAAGAACTATTTTCTTCTGCACTGCGATTAGAAAGTAATATGAGCATTAGCTGTATGTAACAACAGCATAAATTCAGTAAAAAAAAGAAAAAATAAGATATTTCATCCAAAAAGATTAAGTAAGAAAAATAAATTTTTACTTTTTTAAGATTACTTAATTTAAAGATTTAATTTTTTTTTTTTTTTTTTTTTTTTTGTCTCACTTTAAAAAAAAAAAAATCTATTCCTTAAAAATACTTAATATGACTTTTAAATGTTGCAATTGATATCTTGAAACTATAAAAAAAGAATTTGAAATTGAATAAATGAAAATTTCAACAATATTGGTATCTTTAAAGACAAGAAGAGGTAAAAAAATAAGACAAAGTCATCTCGGTTGATGGTGTACCTGAAAACAACTTAAGAACTATCTTCTTCAGCACTGCAATTAGAAAGTCATATTAACATTAGCTGTATATAACAACAGCAAAAATTCAGTAAAAAAGTTTAAATAAGATATTGCATCTAAAAAGATTCATTGAGGCAAAATTGATTTTTATTTTTTAAGATTACTTAATTTAAAGATTTTTTTTCCTTTGTTATAAAAAAAAATGAAAAACTAATAAAACTGAAGAGCAAATAAATAATAAAAATTTTGTTTATTGCTATCACTTTCTTGATTATGGAATGTGTGCTTTAGACTGCAGCCATGACTTTAAATTTTTTAATTTAATACGGTTCATTTAAAAAAAATAAAAGAACTAAATATCTTAATATATTTGGGGTGCTGTGTCCCCTCAAACATCGCATAAAACCAAAACGATTACAAACTTCTTAGATGTTGTAGATATTGATGCGTCTACGTCTATTCCAATTGACTTGGCAGAAGTTTTGATGTTTTTTAAGGGCACCGTCTCTAGCAAGCGATCCGTTGAAACGCAATCGACGTTATTCCCCGTATCACTAATTTAGTATTTGAAGAAATATCCTCAAGACAGGTATTTTGTCATCCAAACGAAAAATCTGAGAAGCTACAATTAATTGATTTTTAAAAATAGTAAATTACTTATAATGAACTTTACAATTTGTCGATTCTCGACTGAATACGGATTTGAGAATGCAGTTTATTTGAGAAATGAGTAAACAACCAGCTTTATATGCAATAAAAAAATTTCTGATAATTCTGGAAAGGTTCTACTGTAATTATATCTATAATTGTTAACTAATAACTAACAATAATTAATAATAACAATAACTTATAATTAATAACTCTTCTATAATTGTTTCTGCAAACTCAGAGGCGGTGATTCCAGCCTCTATTTTTCAGGTTCTGTGTTGTCTGGTGTTGACTTTTGGCGTAATTTGTTTTGTCGACTGGCGGACAACAAACTGACATATCGAATGCCGATTGCCGACTACCTTTTTATATAGCCAATGTTTCACCTGATCGTTGGTAAATAACTTATACTCGATTTTTTGTTACACACCAAAAGGTCATAATGTTCAGATATGTTTGTCTCATTTTTTTCGTGAAAAATGTTTTAAATTTAAATATATGTTTAATAAAAATATTTTTAATTTTAAATATGTCCTACCTTTTCGTGGAGCACTGGGAATTGTTTTGCGAAGCACTAAGTGCTCCGCAGATCACAGTTTGAGAAATGCTGATTTAAACTATGCAGAGAAAAAAGCCGTAGACTTCATTATAAGATATACCCAGACTGATCGGCATTTTAAAATATAGAGGGAAAAAAATTTAAATAATACAAATTATAATTTTATTCAGTTTTAAATATCGATATTTGAAGAAGTATGATAATGCGATATCAGATACGCTATGACCAAATTACCTCAAGAGCCGATCTTGAGGAAAGTTATTTGTTCTATTAGTATGTTAATTCATGTTTGTGTTGAAAAGGAATAAAATTATTACATGGTTTTCCCAAATGAAAAAGGAGACTAAGGTTTATCTAGTGATGGGTATATTACAAAATTTTGATATTCGAATGAATCACTCGGGCATGCGCAAAATCATAGCTGCTAACATTCGTATTCTTTTTAAGCAATTAGAACTAGAAATTTTGTAAAACGAAAAAATAAATCGAGTCTTAAATTGAATCTTTTTTTAAAATAAAACTTCTGGTTTTTATTAATTAAAAATAATTCGAAGGTTCGCATCTATGCTTCTGCGCATGCCCGGATGATAATTCGAATATCAGAATAATTCACTATGTCCATCACTAGATTTATCTAAAGACTATTTTAATTACAGAAGGTTTGAAATAACAGTTAATGTGTAACATGACACCGACACATAATTGACATTGATAATGATGCATAGTTGCCAACCTCCCGATTTTTTTAGTACCAATATTTTTATGAAGAAATACTTGTTTCATACAATCGCACGCTTTCCGCAATTAAATAAAGCGAACATTTTTGTAAGAATTTACTGATATTCAAAAAATCAGGAGGTTGACATCTATGCTGATGCGAGAAGAAAATCAGATGATGGTGCAGAACTTCTTGACTGCTTACGGATGCATGTTTCAACGGTGCCTGCACCTCTGTACTACCTTGTCACGTCTGTTGAACTTTCAGTGATTTTTTTCAAGGACAAAATATATAAGAATTACATGGGGGAAAATTGAGGCTGTATAGAGTATGTTTGACGACTTACCGTAGAAATGTTTTCAGCAAGTCGAGGATCGTCTTGGCCACATGCGCCTAGCGTTGTTCTGGAGCATCACTGCCCCTTCCGAAATTATCCCTGTATTCTTGTTTTTGATGTCTTGTTTAAGCTTTAGTAAAGTGCTGCAGTATCGCGAAGAAATTAAATAACAGCTCGATGCAGTAGTCTGGAGGAGCTGATCATGCAGCACTCCGCACAAACCAACTCACCACAACTCAGGAAACAGAAAGCAAAGATGTTCGCTACTATTGCAAACTGGGAAAAGCACAACGACATCTATCTACACCCATGTACATCCACTTCGGTTAGATACAACGCACTTACAGTAAAAGTTTCTTTTTTGTTTGGGCGCTCCAGATATATTTCATTGCAAAAATAATTTAAGATTTAGATAAAACTTTGTCCAAATCATCCAAATTGACTATGTAACCTTTCTAATTTTCATTCATTGAATATATAATTGGAAATAAACGCAGTCGTACAGATTTTAAGTATGAAAAAAACAAAGGTTTAAATTATAAAAGCTTTGAAGTGTCAAATATATAATTTAGAAAGTGTATAAACTTGTAGTGTAGTATAAAATAAAAGTTATACATGGTTAGTGAAAAATAAGTTACACATTTCAAAGAGCTTTGGTACGTATTCTACTGCTTCGAAGCAGACAAAATGCAAGTTACAGATAATTAAAATACAGCGCTTAACCAGGGATGTAGTGGAGGGTATACGGGGGTATACGCCGTATACCTTCTGGATTTTTTTAAGGAACACCGTATACCCTCTGTTTCCCAAGAAAGCTATAGTATATACACACTAGGGTATACTCTCGGCCTTGAGCGTATACCCTCTGCTTAGAACGTATACCTTCTGTTTTTTTTACGACTACACCACTGCGCTTAACAGTTATTAAATCACTGATTTTCTTACGAAAATCCCTGGAAAATTGCCGTTGTAGCAATTATCCTGTAGACTTGTATGTTTTAATACTAATTATGATTTCACATAAATATTTTATGGCTTACAATGAATGCTCAGTATGCCCGCCATCACTGTCAATAACATGCGCTTTAATCGCATATATCTTATCGTTAAGAGCAGCGAGTGTGGCGATACAACCAGAAACAGGATGATGAATATTTTCTTTCATATCTGACACAAATGCATTTATTGGTGGATTTGTTTATTACTTTTTTTTAATTTAAAACATGTTAAGAGCATGATTCAAATTACTTACAATCTACATTTCTTTTCTTTAGAAGCAATAAAACGCACTCCAGAGTCATCTGAAACGGGTAATTTATTTTTCTCTAACTCTGTATTTCTATAAGGGTGTTGTTTTCGAAATATGAAAATCTCATTCCCGCCAGAATTTTTATCTTATATTACACAGCTCCCACGGTGTATAATTTAGAATGAGAAGGCAAAAATATCGTAGTCTTAATTATAAGATCTTGAAAATATCCAGATTGATCGACATGTTAATAATATGGCAAAAAAAAAAATAAATATAATAATTACAGAAAGTATCATTTTTAAACAGTGGATATGAGATACGCTATGACCAACCTCAAAATCCAATTTCAAAGAAGATTTCGCAATTTGTTAGCATATCAATTCACATTTCTATGAGAAAAAGAATTAAAATATTACATTTGTCTAGTGGTGGTGGGGGGGGGGGGGGGTGAATTAACATTAGAAGGTTGAAAAAATATTGTTATTGAGAAAATAAAAGAAAGTATCCTAATTTATTTTGCAAGTTTGCTATTTTCCCTAACTGAACATATAAATTGATCTAAAATGTTTCGTAACGTTTTTCTAAGGTGTTCTTAGAGAAAGCAAAGACAAGCGACAAGCGTCATTACTAAAAAATTAAAAATATGCATTGTTATGCCATCCTTTACACTTTGAAATCGCTTATAGGGTTTTGAATTGTGATTTCTCAAAATTTGTCAAGAATTAAAAACTTATATTTTTAAATCAGTGTTAAAAAGTATTTATTAATCATAGGCACCCCGGATCATAAATGAACGTGTAAGATTAATAAATAATCTTTAATTTTAATTTTAAAAGATGTGTTTTGCACTCTAGTGCGTAAAATAAAATCTTTCAAAAAGGTAAGTTCTTTTGATTTGTTTTCTTTTTGTCTTGCTCTTTGTTATTTGTTTTAAAGAAATATTTCACTCCATTTCTTTCGTTTATTATGTAAAATTTATCGAAAACAGCCAATCCAATTATTCATATTTCTCATTTAATTGTAACACCTTTTACCGTATAAAACTCAAGTAATTTCTCACGATGTGTTTTGAAGTATTATCGATGTAATCCCTTGTGACAATAAATCTTTTTCTTTGACAATCTGTTACATCAATAAATTGAAATTCTGTGGAACCACAGCAGCATTGTAGTATAATAGATCTGCTTAAACTTTCATTTCATTCTAGACAAATCGGCTCACAGTCTTTTGTGCTGTATCATGGATAACCTCAAAGGAGGTCAGGGAGGGTAATTCTCCTCCCTGGATTTTCAAATTTAAATAGCTTTTTGTTTCTCTGATGATTTTGAATAAAAAGTATTAATTTCAAGTTACTTAAAATAACACACACAAGAAAACCCCCTTAAGATTCTTTCGTTAGGGGCGAGCTACCCCCTCCCCCATGGTGGATAATATTTAGTTCTGGTTTTCTTTTTATGTCCATGCATTTAAAAATTATCCTATAGCGTTAAAGGGGACCCTGCCCCCACCTTCTCCTGACGTAATAGATAATAAACTGTTTCGATTCGCTGTGAAAAAAAAATCCCACCAGTTTTCCTGTAGGAATCGGAAAAATAGTTAACCTTATCGTACCGGAAAATTTTCCGACCCAACTCGAAACAAAATCCGTAAAAAAAAGGAAATAGTCAATAAAACGGTATTTTATGCATTTTATTCCGAGCTGGGTCGGAAATTTTTCCGCTACGATAAGGGCAACTATTTTTCCGATTGCTACAGGAAAACTGGTCGGAGTTTTTTTTTTTTTTACAGTGTTCTTCAGTGTTAGAAAAAGCCGGTAGATGCTTACTTTTGTATTTATAATGTTAAATTTCTATTTTGCTTTTTACGGTAATACTAGTATGTATAAAAACTGTCTTGCAAAGAACGTTCTGATAAAATATTCTTCGTTTAGCTCATTTCATGTATATATCCTTCATTTGAAAAAGCATGGTTTTGGCAGCGTACACTGTAAAAAAAAATACGACCAGTTTTCCTGTAGGAATCGGAAAAAATAGTTGCCCTTATAGTACCGGAAAAATTTACGACCCAGCTCTGAATAAAATCCGTAAAATCGGAATAAAACCCGTAAAATACCATTTTATTGACTATTTCCCATTTTTTACGGATTTTATTCCGAGCTGGGTCGGAAAATTTTCCGGTACGATAAGGGCAACTATTTTTCCGATTCCTACAGGAAAACTGGTCGGATTTTTTTACAGTGTACTACTATAAAATCCTGTCCCTCCCTGGAATTTGTTCTGTGGGTATCTATGTCCAACATACACTGCATGTTCAATATCATCTAGGACAGGGTTTGTTTATCTTTCTATTACGGGAAATTCTTGATACAATAGTAATAACAAGCCATTTAATTGCACATTACGAATTTCATAAATGTAGAAAACTAGTAGCTAGCAACGAAATACCGGCCATGTCACGTACTTCGTTAAAGTAGCATATTAGATAATGGCTCGTATTACTAAACGGGCAAAAATGTTTTTGAGATAAAATGATTTTCGTTTATTCTCTTCTTTTTCTTCTACTAAAGCTAAAATGATCCTTTTCCTTTAAAAATTTCAAAGATATATGTGAAAGTAAAATATCTCTGGGTATTATTCCAAAAGAAATTGCATAGATTAGAAATTTAAAAATATATATTATTAACAATGTATTCCGCCTATCTTAAACTTAAAGTTAAGCTCTTCATAGTATCTTATTCCTGTACTTCTATTTTTACGTGGAATAGCGGCATGGAAAAGAGCTGTACATTTCATGCAATTTATTGTTTTTCAATTATTAAAAGAATGTACCAATCCATTCTATGTTTCTTTCTTTCTTTTTTTTCAATTCCTACTATTAGTTCACACTCTCCCTATATTTATTCATTTCCTGCTATTAGTTCACACTCCCCATAAATTTATTTATTTATATACTAGCTAACTTGCCCGGCGTTGTCCGGGTACATAAAAAAAATAGCACGAATTACGAAAAAGCTCTGAAATCACAATCAGATATTGCGAAAAAAATTTAAATCGCTGCACAAATTTCGAAAAGAGAAAAAAAAATTATATATTGTGTTCAAAGATTGAAAGTTGATTCCACTTCTATCAACGTCTTTCACTAATGTGGAAAAATGGTAGGAAATCGCTAAAATACACTAAAAATCACACACAAAATACCCGAAAAATTCGAAAATTGTTATACGAAATCCGAATAAACTTTATTGAAATGAAGGTAGAAATTACTTTAGTATTATAGGTCAAAAATGGAATGTCAAAAAATTGCAGCAGATCGCGAAGAAAAGTAAACATCGATTAAAAAATCACAAAAAGTTAAAAAATCACGAAAGTCAAAAATTACTATAATTGGATAAAAGTTTCAAATCTAATTCATTTGACCTTCGGGCTCTCTTAAAATTTATGTTTGGGAATGCATACTAAGCATTGTATCATGTTACTTTTATTCATAATTTAATTTACTTGGGCTCTCTTAAATATAATTAATATAACCCCTTAAGTTAATATTAGTTTTTGTTGGAATAAAATATCTCAATTTGTTCATTTTCATATCACAATATTAATATTGACTTACTACTCGCACTTATTTACATTTGTTCATTTTCTGTAAGCAAGTAATCCCTATTGGTTCACAATGGAAGTCTATGGGAATTTGGCAAAATATTAGAGATATCGCCAAGTTGGCGACAAACTTGGCGGCATTCGGCGACAGAACTGTGTAAGACAGAACCCCTAAGGTAACCCTTTTATAGGTATGAAGATGCATTAATGGCTGTTCAATAATCACATAAAAAAATCGCTAAAAATTCAAAAATCGCTGTACGAATTCCGAATAAACTTTTTTGAAAAGAGAACAGAATTTACTATATTGGGTTAAAAGAAAGAAACTGTATTCTTTTCACTAATGTGGAAAAATCACCCTAAAACTTAAAAAAGCGCTAAAAATCGCATAAAAAATTAAATAAAAAAAAATCGAATAAAAAAATCGAATATCGGGCTTCGAGTTGCAAAACTTTATATATAGACGGACTTTTTCCCCAAATTTTGTAGATCTACGTGCAGTTGTCTCTTCAGAACATCATCGACACACTCACACACAAACTTCTTTCCTTATTATTATAGATTTAATTTACCTAGATTCCCTTAAATATAATTAATATAACCCCTTAAGTTAATATCAGTTTTTGTTGCATTAAAATATCTCAATTTGTTGATTTTCTGTAAGCAAGTAAGTAAGCTATTGGTTTACAATGGAAGTCTATGGGAATTTGGAGAAATATTAGAGATATCGCCAAGTTGGCGACAAACTTGGCGGTATTTGCCGACAGAACTGTGTTCCCCCAACGGTAACACCCCTTATAGGTATGAAGACACATTAGCTGCTGTTCAGTAATCGCATAAAAAATGCGCTAAAAATTCAAAAATCGCTGTTCGAATTCCGAATAAACTTTTTTGAAAAGAGAACAAAATTTACTATATTTGGTTAAAAGAAAGAAACCGTATTCTTTTCACTAATGTGGAAAAATCGCTTCTAAACTTAAAAAAGCACTAAAAATTGCATAAAAAAATTAAATTAAAAAAAATCTAATCCAAAAATCGAAAATCGGGCTTCGAGGTGCAAAACTTCATATATAGACGTACCTTTTCCCCAAAATTCTAGCTCTATGTGTAGTGGTCTCTTCAGAACACCGTCGACACACTCACTCACACACAAACTTCTTTCTTTATTATTATAGAAAGAATATATCTTGTTCAAATTTTCAATCGTTAATAAAATACTCATTATTCATTCTATCAAGTTGAAATAAATTTTTTTAACTTGTACCGGATGACAATTGATGTTAATACAGTGTTTTCAAATATTAATTCATTAATTAAATTTTAATTAATTAATTTTAGTTTTGCATGGGAGATAAAATGGCGGCTATTGGTTATTGAAGCATATAATGCATCTTCATATCTATAAGGGGCTTACCATAGGGAGGGACCCTGTTCTGTCGCCAAATACCGCCAAGTTTGTCGCCAAGTTGGCGATATCTCTAATATTTCGCCAAATTCCCATAGAATTCCATTGTAAACCTACTTGCTTATAGAAAATCAACAAATTGAGATATTTTAATGCAACGAAAACTAATATTAGCTTAAGGGAGTATATTAAATTTTTTTTTTGATGGCCTAAGTAGGAATTGACTTTTAAAAAAAATTTATATTACTTGTTTATCTTATACTATAAAGCGAGCAAAAATTGTGTGTGTGTGTGTGTGTGTAAATTTTATCTTGAAAACGACTCTAACGATTTTGATTAAATTTTGCACCCTACCGTTTTCGGGCATGAAAAGACCATTGGGATGGGTCACCTGTTCGAGAAAATTCGATTAGTGGGTCATTTTTGGGTCACTGTGGGTCAAGCTATTTTTATCTAAAAAACGGCTCTAACGATTTTCACTAAACTCTATATTCTACAGTTTTGGATTACGATATGACAATTGGGCTAAGTCACATGTTCGAGAAAATTCGATTAGTGGGTCATTTTTGGGTCACCGTGGGTCAAGCTAAGTTTATCTAGATAACGAACGGCTCCAACGATTTTGACAAAATTTTGCACCCTACAAGTTTTCGGGCACGAAAAGACCATTGGAATGGGTCTCGTGTTCGAGAAAATTCGATTTGTGGGTCATTTTTAATCATAATGGGTCAGGGTCAAGCTAATTATATCTAATGAATGGCCCAATTGATTTCGACTAAATTTTGTATCTAACCATTTTCGGGCACGAAAAAACCCTTGGGATGGGTCTCGTGTTCGAGAAAATTCGATTAGAGGGTCATTTTGGCTCATAATGGGTCAGGGTCAAGCTAATTATATCTAAAGAACGGCTCAATGGTTTTTGACTAAATTTTGTATCTAACCATTTTCGGGCACGAAAAGACCATTGGGATGGGTAACGTGTTCAAGAAAATTCGATTAGTGGGTCATTTTTGGGTCACCGTGGGTTAAGCTAAGTTTATCTAGATAACTGCTCTAACGATTTTGACGAAATTTCGCACCCTACTGTTTTCGGGCACGAAAAGACCATTGGAATGGTTCTCGTGTTCGAGAAAATTCGATTAGTGGATCATTTTGGGTCATAATAGGTCAGGGTCAAGCTAATTATATCTAAAGAACGGCTCAATCGATTTTGACTAAATTTTGTATCTAACCATTTTCGGGCGCGAAAAGACCATTGGGATGGGTAACGTGTTCAAGAAAATTCGATTAGTTGGTTATTTTTGGGTCACCGTGCGTCCAGCTACGTTTATCTAGATAACGACTCTACGATTTCGACGAAATTCTGTAATCTATCGTTTTCGGGCACGAAAAGACCATTGGGATGTGTCACGTGTTCGAGAAAATTCGATTAGTGGGCATTAAGGGTTAGGGTCAAGCTAATTATATCTAAAAAATGGCTGAAGACATTTTCACAAATTTTTATGTACAACCGTTTCTGGTCATGAGATGACCATTGGGCTAAGTCACACGTTCGAGAAAATTCTATTAGTGGGTCATTTTGAATCACAATGGGCCAGGTTCAAGCTAATTGAATCTAAAAACTTGCTCAAAACATTTTGACCAAATTTTATATTATACCGTTTTGGGGCATGAGAAGAGAATTGGGCTAAGTCACGTGTTCGAGAAAATTCAATTAGTGGGTCATTTTGGGCCACAATGGGTCAGGGTCCAGCTAATTGTATCTAAAAAACGGCTTAAACTATTTTGACTAAATTTTGTATTCTATGGTTTTCGGGCTCGAGATGACCATTGGGCTAGGTCGCATGCTCAAGAAAATTCGATTAGTGGGTCATTTTGGGTCACAATGGGTCAGGGTCAAGCTAATTGTATTTAAAAACCGCTTCAAAACATTTTGACAAAATTTTGTATAATACCGTTTCCGGGCATGATAAGTCAATTGGGCAAGGTCGCATGTTCAAGAAAATTCAATCAATGAGTTATTTTGGGTCTAATGGATCAGGATCAAGCCAGCTGTATCTAAAAAACGGCTTAAAAGATTTTGACAAAACTTTGTACTACACCGTTTCTGGACAAGATAAAGCCATTGGGCTGGGTCGCATGTTCAAGAAAATTCTATTCGTGGGTCATTTTGGTGCTAATGGGTCGGGATCAAGCTAACGGCATCTCAAAAATGTTCAAACAATTTTGACAGTTTTTTTTTTTTTTTTTTTTTTTTTTTTTTTTTTGTTATACCGTTTCACAGTACAAAAAAACCATTGAAATACCTCACATGTTCGATAAATTTCGGTTAGTGGGTTTTTGAATCAATGTAGGTCAAGCTTATTTTATCTAGAAAACGACTAACGGTTTTCACTAAATTTTGTATTCCATCGTTTTCAGGCTCGAGAAGAGCATTGTGTTAGATCGCATGTTCGAAAAAATTCGATTAGTGGCTCATTTTGGATCACTATATCTCAGGGTCAAGCTAATTGTACCTAAAACAGCAAGAATGATTCAGTGGGAATAATATATCGAGATAAACACTAAGCTAATTTTGACCGAGCTGAGCTCGGTCATTCCTGCTAGTTTATTTATTTATATATATATCTTGTTCAAATTTTCAATCGTTAATAAAATACTTATTATTCATCCTATCAAGTTGAAATAAATTTGTTTAAACTTGTACTGGATGACAATTGATGTTAATACAGTTTTTTCAAATATTAATTCATTAATTAAATTTTAATTAATTAATTTTAGTTTTACATGGGAGACAAAATGGCGGCCATTGATTATTGAAGCATTTAATGCATCTTCATATCTATAAGGGGGGTTACCATAGGGGGACCATTTTCTGTCGCCAAATAGCGCCGTTTGTCGCCAACTTGGCGATATATCGCCAAATTTGGCGACCAAAATGAGTCGCCAAAAATGACGCCAATTAGGCGATATATCTAATATTTCGCCAAATTCCCATAGACTTCCATTGTAAACCTACTTGCTTATAGAAAATCAACAAATTGAGATATTTTAATGCAACGAAAACTAATATTAGCTTAAGGGATTATATTAAATTTTTCTTTGATGACCTAAGTAGGAATTGACTTTAAAAACAAAATTTTTATATTACTTGTTTCATTTGCACGTTTATACAACAAATTTAATGTATCCAGTTAAATAATATTTAGTTGCATTATGTAAATATTGAATTTTAGAAAACTTTTACATCTATATATGGAGATAAAAGGCTAACTGTTTCTGATTTATTATTAAATTTGAATCTCAAATTTTCTACGCAATAAGATAGGCTTCCAATATATTTTTACTAGTACTGTCACACAAACTTCGTTTAGCTAAGGTGGCCTAAAATGATCCCCTTAAGGGAAATTTTGTGTAAAATAACATAACTGTTTAAATAAAACTTTAGCCCTATGCTAATATGTTTTACACTATATTTTGCATTATAAACATATTTTAATAATATTTTAAAGCCAAATTGAGTAATGAAAAAAAAATAGATTTTCGAAAATGTGTCAATGGATCATTTTACCCTCACCAAAGGGCAAAATGATCCTTCATTTAAAAATAATTGTAAATTTCTTTTATCGGCAAAATAAAGGATATAAAAGTAATTATGACAATACACAATGAAATAAAATAAGTTTTACAATCAAATAGCATACATAATTTATTTTATGTAAATTTTAAAATAAAAAGTGTCACAAATAATTTTGAAAAAACAATAAAATGGAATATTTGAAAATTATGATCTAAAAATAATAGGGTAACACGTGGACTCAAAGAGAAAGATTTGGGGTAGTCACACATTTGACTCCTATGATGGCTAGGACCCGGTACCGGATTTTCTTCAGCCTACGAAATTGTAATAAAACGATCCACATAATGGTTCATTTTACCCGGTAACATGGCCGTCCATTTTAGATCACATAACTGGATGACACCGAGAAACATAACAAACTACACAAGTGTAACTCAAGTCAAAAACATACTCTATTAAGTAAACCAAGTCATATTTCTGTACATGAAAGACTGTATATGTAAATAAATATGACAGTTAGTGCTTATAACAGATGTTATAAAACTAACTTTTTCAAAAAATTCTATTCAGACGCGTAATACTGACAAGAGATCCACTTTTGGTGTTGCTCGCACCTAGCATCGAGACCTGGTGCATTTTATAGCCCTATACATAAAAGTTAGGGTACCTAAAAAATTTCTCTGTTAAAATAATATTTTATATACTTTTTTATACTTTTATTTTTTTATTATTACATATTTATTTGTTTATTTCACGCCAAAAGTGAGTTAAGTCGCCAAATATGGCGCTACAATTTTTCCGCCCGCTTTATCTAAAGAGAAAATGTACAGAACATATTACTAGAATTATAACAGATTGCGATTTTTTAAAATAATTGATAGCATAAGAAACAAATATTAGGTTTTTATTTTTCTTCTCTATTCAGACGATAAATATATAAGTAATAAATATAATTCTATAAAAGCTTGGAAAATCATTGAAAACTATTTTTTAGTGAAATACAAAATAATCAAACTATTTTCTTTTGATATCGAATGAAATAAAGTTTCGAATGTTTAAAATAAAATGTTGCTGTATTAAATGGTCCTTCGATAAAAGTAATCATGAAGTAAATTAATATTTTTACACAATTTAGAAAAATTACTATTACGCCAACTGTTTCCCCGCCAAAAATATGAATATAAAGTTGCAATTTTTCAAAATCAAATTCGTGGGTTTTTGAAGGAATTTTCAAACTATTTTCAACATTTTATATTTATTATTAACTAATTTTTATTTTTAAATGCTTTTCTTTAAAAAAATTCAATGTTAATAGTCCGATAAGTGGTCTCAAAAATTGCATTTTCAGAAAGTTATGCTGCTGTATAATCAAGAAATATTATTTTAACAGAAAAATTTTATCTATTCTCACACTTCATAATATAGGGCTTTAAAATGCACCAGGTCTCAATGCTAGGTGCAACCAAAAGTGGTTCCCTTGTGAGATCGCTTGAATACCGCCATTGCTTCTTCTTCACTTGGCACAACAAGTTTACATGTTACCCTGTAGACAGCGTGACTTGTCTGGAAGAAAACATATGTGGACCGTTTTTCCTGCTAGGATCATTTTAGGCCACCTTCCCTTCTTCTCTACTGTTTTGCATTCCTTTTCTCTTTTTAACAGCAGAGTAGCTACCTATTTCAAATAATCTATTTTTACTTTCTTCTATCTTCAATAGAAGAAAGTATTGTAATCGAAATTTTTTTCGACTTCCGGTCTTCGACGGGTTTACACGTTTTAGGGGTCAGAGATCCCCAAAAACATGTTTATAGAAAATGTCTGTCTGTCTGTCGCCATTGTACCATCAAAAAGTGTATGAAGTTATGCATGGAATTGAACCAAATTTTTATTTTAAGTTTTTGGCTATGGCAAGCAGGCCCTCCCTGAATTTGGAAAAAAAATTGCTGGTAGGGGGTGCTATAATAGCGATTTTTGTGCTATTTTGAATATTGTACCATTGAAAAGTGTATGAAGTTGTGCATAGAATTAAACCAAATTTTTATTTTAAGTTTTGGGCTATGGCAAGCAGGTCCTCCCTGAATTTGGAAAAAAGTCGCCAGTAGGGGGTGCTGTAATAGCGATTTTTGTGCGGTTTTGAATAGTGTACCATCGAAAAGTGTATGAAGTTATGCATAGAATTGAACCAAAAAATATGTTTAAGTTCTTGGCTATGGCAAGCAGGTCCTTCCTTAATTTCGAAAACATTTGCCGGTAGGGGGCGCTGTAATAGCGATTTTGAATATTGCACCATCGAAAAGTGTATGAAGTTACGCATAGAATTGAACCAAATTTTTTGTGTTTGTTTTTTGGTCATGGCACGAAGGTGCTCCCTGAATTTGAAAAAAAGCTGCCGAAAGGGGCCGCTGTAATAACGGTGTGTGTGCTATTTTCTTTATTGTACCATCGAAAACTGTATAAAATTATGCATAGAATTGAACCAAATTTTTGTGTATGCGTAAGGCTATGGTCAGTAGGTCCTCCCTGCACTTAAAAAAATTCCGCCAGAAGGGGGCGCTATAATTGCGATGTTTGTGCCATTTTCATTATTGTACCATCGAAAAGTGTATGAAGTTATGCATAGAATTGAACCAATTTTTTTGTGTATGTTTCTGGCTATTGCAAGCAAGTCCTCCCTGAATTTGAAAAAAAAAAATCTGCCGGAAGGAGGGCGCTGTAATATCGATGTTTGTGCCATTTTCTTTCTTGTACCATCAAAAAATGTATAAAATTCAGCATACAGTCGAACCAATTTTTTTGTGCATGTTTTTGGCTTTGGCCAACAGGTCCTCCTTGAATTTCGAAATATTGCGCGGTAATGTTGCTCTGTGGTAGCAATTTTTGTATATTTTTCTTGATTTTTTGTAGTTCGATTGTCCATCGGCGGCTCGTGCAGCGGCGGGAACTCGCTTCCTGCTAAGCCGGCTATTCGTAAACAGCTGATAATAACAGAATAAGAAAAACTATTAATTTTAACAAATATCATGATATAGATTAACTCGTTTATAGCCCATTAAATTGACTGGAGCAGAAATTTAAGATGAAAATCAAAGTTGGTATAATATTGAACTAATAATATTGAAGTATTAATATGTGTAACTACTTTCTGAAATATTTGGATATATAAGATAGAAGAAAAAGAAAATTTTGGGATTGGCACATCCAACTTCTTAGAAACAAAGTAGCTATTAACTCCATTTGTTGGAAAACAATTTTTTTTTCAAAAATTATATGACATTACGACTATGGAAAATTTTTTAATTTAATTTATCAAGTTTCAGTAGCGTCGGGATAGTTTAAAATAAGAACGAAAGATCGTGCATCACGCATAGATTATGAAACATTCTCCAAAACTTTATCAAATTATTGTTAAAGTGTCCAAACACGTTCGGATCACTCTTTAAAAAAAAAAAAAAAAAAAAAAAAAAAAGGAAGTAAATTAACTACTTTTTCATTTTAGTTTATGACTGCTTTAATTGCGCTAGGTGTATATTCCCATTATGTTAATTTAAGTTTAGAAAACTGATAAATACATTGATTATTTTGAAGACACTTTAGAAAAACTTTTAAAATGCTACATGCAAATCCAATCATCCAATTAAAATAAATTTAGATCCAAATAATCCCTACTATTAATATTTAGGGAATTAACTAAAACTTTTAGGCTATTTCTATAAATAAACATTTTAGAGATAGTCGAAGAATCAATATTAGGTATTCGGCAAATTTTACATCATCGTTCTTCAAATATTATGCCATAATTCGAAAAATATTCTTATTGTGAACATTCTTTTAGTTCGGGCTCCAAGAAACATTATAAAGAAAAAACATATCAAGTTTGAAAAGAATTGAAGGATAACATTTTGAGTTATCATTTTTGAGCTAAACAAGGTATATAAAAGCGCGATCTTGAGAAAAATACACATTTCATTTACATGAGAAAATAAGTGTTGCGAAATTTAACTAAATTCTTCGTTGACAGATACTCTCATCATATAGTAATTATTTTAAATATTGACTAAAAAGCTTTAACAAATTATATTTTATAAAAGTATGGTATTTCAATTTCGTTTGACAGGTTTGTAGGTTTAAATGGGGTTTGCAGATTATTTTAATAATTAATTCCGATTTTTGGACCTTTACAAATTCTTTAATACATTGGCTTCTAATTGACCTAGATACAAACTCAAAGCTGTTTTGTAAAGCTAAAGAAATCCATTATTTAATAAATACAAAACTGGGATTTTTTTTTTTTTTTGGTGTGTGTGTGTGTGTGTGTGTGTGTGTGAAAATTGATCATTTCAAAGTATTCGGATTATTACCTTCGAGTAAAACCCGCGGCTTTGCTCCCGTAATAGTTGAAATATTCCAAGCGATATTTGGTTGTCTAATTTTTATTAAAGAAATTCTAATTTTAGGAATACAGTGGAACCCGGTTAAGACGCTCACGGTTAATACGCGATCCCGCTTAATACGCGGATTTTTTCCGCTCCCTTGAACATCGCCCGTAAGACTAATGCAAAAATATCACGTTTAAGACGCGAATGGTTATTACGCGATCCCGCTTAATACGCGAAAATTTTTCGGTCCTTTGTGGTAAAAAATCACGTATAAGACGCGAATTCATTGGTGAAGATGCGAATTCCTTCTTTCTTCTCCAGTGTTTCCATTTTAGCGGATTTTTTTATTCATATAAAAAGCACTGTTTCTGTATACTAATATTTACTTTATTTAATAACAGATCAATTAAAGGAACATTTCAAAAATAGTGATAGATATTTGAATAAAAAAACCCCTCAATTAGCAACTCTGCAATTCTTCTTTGATCCCGTATTCTAATTTTCTTTGTCTCTCGTTTCGTGTATTTTTTATTGTAGTAGAGAGAGATACATAGAGGAATTCAGGATGCTCAGATACGTCATAAAATTATGATTAAAGATAATTATACCTGTTGTTAGTGAGTTTTTAAATGTATGTTATATCACTATTATGTTTTATAATGCATGTTATATAAAAAGAAGAAAAGAAAAAGAAACTTGCATAGATGAAACAAATACGATTGCTGTTGTATAATTCTTTTATGTTTTCTATGTTTTCGTTACTTTTTGCTATGCTAACAATACTTTTTACACAAAGATTAATAAGGGTAGTTTTTTCTTACATTAAAAAGGACAGATTATATTGGCACTCATTATCACAAGTACTAAATATGATTTTAACAATTGGATTATGCTTCAAAAATTTAATATTTTTATTCTTTCTGTTTAAAAAAAAAAAAAAAAATAGTCTAGCAGAAAAATTATTTTTGTTGTTTTATCTTTGGTTGTAACGTATTATCGACAATAAAGCCGCACGTTTGAATCCATATTTATTTTCAGTCATTATTTCAGTCTGTCCTGTAAAAAGATAGACTGAGTAAAGTTGAATACAATTAAATTTAAATCTAAATACATGTATAAGACACAATTTTCGACCATAAACATATCAATGAAAGCTCTAAAGTTCATTTAGACGATTAGATGTGCAAATAAGCCCAGTTCCTGCAACATTATACAAATCACGCTTAATACGCGATCCCGCTTAATACGCGACTTAGGTCCATTCCCTTGAAACGCGTCTTAACCGGGTTCGACTGTAATTCAAAAATTACTAATTAAGCCACAGTTTGAATAAACTTCATTATTACGCTGCACTAGACAGAAATGAGACTTAAATTAATAAGAACTAAACTAATTCTAAATAAATGATAATTTAGGAAGTATTTTATGTTCATTGCATCCGCTCATTTCAATATTAATTTGACGTTTTGAATTTTTTAGGAACCATCTGCTTAAAACGCATTTACATCTTAAAATTAACCATCATGTCGAATTCCGAGTTTCTCGTCTAACGGTCTACCACCTCTCTGGTGGTAGTGGCACTAATATAAATCTAGTATACTTATACTAATACTAATCTATACTTCTATACTCCTATTATAAAGAGGAAAAAATTGTTTATTTGTAGGAGGTAAGCTCTGGAACTACCGAACCGATTCCAAAAGTAATGGTATCAAAATGGTGGTCTTAGTCCAACTTAGAACATAGGCTATATCTTATGTCGGTGCCACTACCCCAAAGGGGGTGTAGGAGAAAAAAACGTTCTAAAAATGCGATTTTTGCGTTACTGAAGGGCCTAGAAATATGAAATTTTGAATATTAGTTACTTATAAGATATAAATGATGTCTAAGAACAGTATTTAAACAATTCGAAATTTAAAAAGGTTGAAAATGCACAAAAAGCGTTCTAAAAAACGTTCTAAATGGTAGTTTCTACACAATCTCAGGAAATACCAAACCAATTTAAAAAATATTGGTGTCAAAATGATGGTGACAACGCTTGCTCCAAGATAGGCTATGTTTTATATCGGTGACACTACCCCAAAGGGGTGCAGGAGCAAAAAACGTTCTAAAAATGCGATTTATGTGTTACTGAAGGGCCTAGAAATATGAAATTTGAAATATTAGCTACTTATTAGATATAAAAGATTTCTAAGAACTGTACTTAAACAAATCGAAATTTGAAAGGGGTGAAAATGCGCGAAAATCGTTCTAAAAACGTTCTAAATGGTGGTTCCTACACAATCTCAGGAAATACCATACTGATTTAAAAAATAATGGTGTCAAAATAAGGGTGTCAAAATGACGGTGACAACCCTTGCTCCAACATAGGGTATGTTTTATGTCGGTGTCACTATGCGGGTGCAGGAGCAAAAAACGTTCAAAAAATGCGATTTTTGCGTTACGGAAGGGCCTAGAAATATGAAATTTGAAATATTAGCTACTTATCATATCATCATATATATATATTATAAAGCAGTAAGATCTAAAAGTTCCGCCCGAATGTTTTCAAAAACTACCCGGTGGATTTTTTTGCAAATAGTGTCATTCGATAGAGAATATTCACGTGGTGGTTTATGAGTAAAATATACACGGATAACTATGATTTTTGGTAATAAACTTCGCATTTTATTGTTATTTTGAACGAAAAGGTTGCCAGAGGTTATTTTTTGGCGACAAATGAATTGGAATCGCTGTATCCGTTAGAAAATAAATGAAAAAATAATTACTGATATTTAATTGTAAAAAAAGAAAGAAAAATCCATTTAAATGAGGGATTATGTTAAAAAACGAATATATTTAATTTAAACATAAAAGAAACATTTGTAATTTAATTTAAACCTGAAAGAAATATTTGTAATGCTTAAAAATTAATTTAATGTGAAAGATTACAATTGATACGCAATATTTGGCATCGCTTGCGTTAGATTATAGAAATGAAACTGAAAATTTGATTAGATGAATTTTTAATGACTTTTTTCTTTTTGTTCTTTTCTTTTTATTTTTAGGTAATTGCCCCATCACGTAACTTATAGGGAAAAAAAGCAGATGTAATTGTGAGTCACATGTGTAATTATTATTTATTTCTTTATGATTTTTTATTTTACTTTTGGTCGCCAAATAATGTGATTTTAAGTCAAAAATGCATAAGTGTGACACTAGCTTGAGGATATTCTCATAAATGGTGTTTTTTTCAAGTGAACGAGATCTTTTTTGAGTACATTTTTATATTCAATTGTAACTTATATAGATATCAGTTAATATTTTAAAAATGGAATCAAATACTTAATTTTAGTGTGAATTTCTGCCACACATACATATTGTAAAATAATTTCATATTTTTTAAAATGTTTTTCACCGTAATCCCGAAAGCATGTGATATTTATAAACTCGAACTCAGATCAATGACTATTATCCATTTTTTTAAGCAAATATTATCTATTGTTTATTTCATTTTTTCTTAAGACATATCGCCAATATCATTTATAGGAAAATTCACACCTTCGAAATCTAGGAAATGAAGACAGTTTTTAAGGAAATTTATACAATCATGCGTTATTATTATCGAAAATTTCAACATTTTGAAAAAAAAAAAAAATGCAAGTCTTTTGTAATTCGTCATTTCTTCTTCGTCTTTCTTCGTATTTTCTCCTCTGTTATGTAATATTTCAAATGATATTGGACTAATTTTCGATCATCGAGTCACCGCCAAATGGCATATCTATATAGTACCGCTAAGAAAGGATTTTCTAAAGTATCACCCCTAACGGCGTTTTTGCAAGGGGAGAGAAAACATTTCCTTAAAAATCTGATATTATAATTATGCGTCAGATGATAGCATAATTTAATGTATTTTTGTATGCTGAATCGATTGGTGCCAAGTAAATTCTTATAAGTCCAACAGTTCATGACATTTTTCATATTTTTCTAATTTGGCGGTGTCTTTGGCGTCTAACCCTCAAAATATCTAACATTACATCCGTTACTCTAGCAACGAAAAAAATTCAAATTAACTCTTTTGGATAAAGAACAAAAACGGCTCTATGAGTTTGAAAAAAAAAAAAAAATACGAACATCTTAATAACAAGTAATATAAAAATTTTGTTTTTAAAGTCAATTCCTACTTAGGCCATCAAAGAAAAATTTAATATAATCAAGCTAATATGAGTTTTTGTTGCATTAAAATATCTCAATTTGTTGATTTTCTATAAGCAAGTAGGTTTACAATGGAACTCTATGGGAATTTGGCGAAATATTACAGATATCGCCAAGTTGGCGTCCCTTTTGGCGATTCATTTTGGCCGCTAAATTTGGCGATATATCGCCAAGTTGGCGACAAACTTGGCGGTATTTGGCGACAGAACAGGTCCCCCCCCCCTATGGTAACCCTTATTGAAAATACTTTCATTGAAATTCAATAACCAATGGCGGCCATTTTGTTTCCCATGTAAAACAAAAATTAATTAATTAATATTTGAAAAAACTTTATTAACATCAATTGTCATCCAGTACAAGTTTTAAAAAAATTATTTCAACCTGATAGGATGAATAATGAGTATTTTATTAACGATTGAAAATTTGTACAAGATAAATATATAAATAAATATAGGGAGAGTGTGAGCTAATAGTAGGAATTGAAAAAAATGGTACTACTTAGTTATCCCGTTGACCAATTTCGCCAAATTATATAAATCACGAAACCACTCGCTAAATTACATTAATTGACATAAGTTGTATTTTAATAATGAAAGAACAAATAAATTAGTATAACATTAATAAAAATACAAATAAAACGTCGAAATAAAAATAACTTGATGACGTAAACACCTATAACTTCCTTGAAGTCAAGTGAATGTGACATATACGATCAAGCGTTATTGGCATTTAATCTTATAATTTGGCGATAGATTTTTGGTCGACGGGATAACTAAGTAGTACCAAAAAAAAAAAAAAAAATAGTGATTTTATGCAAAATAAAAGGAACAATTTTACTAAGAAATTAGCGTTATAGAACGAAAGGGTACGACTTAGATATTCCGTCGACCAAAAATCTATCGCCAAACTATAAGATTTGTAGCCGTCTGCTATTTCTCTCTCTCTCGCACGCGAGGAGCCAGCCAATAGCAATGAGGCGCATTTCCTCCCCCCGCGTTTTCTGCGGAGAGCTTTTGAAGTCACGTGACGCAGTAACATTCGAACTCTGCAGAGAGCGGCAGATATTCTTTCAGTGACGATGGCGAATATTTGACTATGTGTTGTTGTGTTAATAAAGTTTATTTTTCTACAAAACCTTCTGATTATTTGAGCCACCGAGATATTTTTATCATCTCCCTTCAATGCATTCTCTAAAATGGTGACCGCGGATTTTTGAACCTTCAACTATTTCATAGAACGTCGAACTATTCAACTGTTTCATGGAACGTTTTGTTTAACTAGCAAAATGGCAACTGCTGAAACATCTGCCGTAGTCATTCCACCCTATATCTCTGTGGACCCTACATTATGGTTTCATATGCTGGACAGCACGTTCGAATTAGCTACTCCTAAAGCTATCACTGAGTCGAAAACAAAATATAATTATGTTGTAGCGCATCTACCGCCTGCTACTGCTACTATGGTTCGAGATATAATTATGAGTCCTGATCCTACTGATCCTTATCAGATTTTGAAGGCAAAAGTTATCGAACGTTGTGGAGAAAGTCGCACTTTAGAAATAAGGAAACTGCTAGCTGGAGAAAGCCTGGGTGACAGAAAACCAACCGAATTACTTCGATTAATGAAAAGACGGGCTGAAAGCCATAATATCAGTAACGATCTTCTTTTAGAACTGTTTACTCAACAAATGCCAACCACTGTGCAAACGATTCTAGCTTCCATTGAAAAAATTACTCCAGATAAAGCGGCGGATATTGCTGATAGAATAATTGAATTAACGCCTTCCAACATTAGCTCTGTTTCGATTCGAACACCAACAACTCAATCTCAGACACCACCAGCCATTGATATGCTCGTAAAAGAAATCCAAGCATTACGCCAAGAGGTCGCTCATCTTCGTCGTTCAAGAAGTGTATCTAGAAGTGATAACCATCAGCGAAATCGTTCTCAGTCCCGCAATAGGGATGCAACATTGTGTTGGTATCACCAAAAATATAAAAAAAAAGCAAAAAAGTGCCTAGCGCCTTGTTCTTATTCGGAAAACCAGAAGCGGGAAGAGTAGCGGCGACGGACTTCTCCCCAGCACCTTCTCGTCGCCTTTTCGTTAGAGACAGAAATACAGGTATGTGTTTTCTAGTCGATTCTGGATCTGATGCCTCACTTGTGGCCGCGAATAAAAATGACAAAACTAAGCCTGTTCTTCAAACCTTTCGTGCTGCTAATGGCACAAAAATTAATGTGTATGGTCGTAAATGTATTAATATCAACTTAGGCCTACGCCGAAATTTTACATATTCTTTTTATATTTGTGATGTTTCATGTGCTATTTTAGGAGCTGATTTTTTGCATAATTTTAATTTAAAACTTGATTTACGGAATCGTCGTCTTATTGATTCCACTACTAATTTAAAAGCTCCTGCTATATTAAGTACTTGTAATATATTTTCTGTGAAACCCAATGTTGTAAATGATATATATGGTAAATTATTATTTAAATTTCCTGAAATCACGAAATTACCGGATCCTAACCAACCGGTTAAGCATAATACTGTGCATTATATAAACACTAAGGGGCCTCCAGTCGCTGCTAAGCCTAGACGGCTAGCTCCAGATCGGTTAAAAATTGCCAAAGCTGAATTTCAGCACATGCTACAACTCGGTCATATGAGACCTTCTAAAAGTAATTACTCTTCGCCTTTGCACCTGGTGCCGAAGAAAGGATCTGTCGATTGGAGACCTGTTGGTGATTATCGTGCTCTAAATGCACAAACTATTAAAGAGAAATATCCTATCCCTTGTATCGCAGATTTCATTGCTGAATTACATGGTAAACAAATCTTCAGTCACATTGATCTTGTAAAAGCCTACCATCAAATTCCCATAAATCCTGATGATGTACATAAAACTGCGATTTGCACTCCATTCGGACTTTTCGAAAGCACTCGTATGCAATTCGGCCTTTGTAACGCTTCCTCAACTTTTCAACGATTTATTGATGACGTAATTCGTGACTTAGGATTTGTTTACGCATTTCTTGATGATTTTCTAATTGCATCAAATAATGAAACTGAACATTTAGAACACCTTGAGTTGTTGTTTTCTAGACTTAAAGAGTATGGTCTGTGTATTAATGTTGATAAATGTAAATTTGGCCAATCCACTATCGATTTTTTAGGATTCAAACTTTCAGCTGAAGGAATTGAACCCTTACCTGATCGTGTAAAATGCATCCTAGATTTCCCCCAGCCCTCTACCTTAACTCAACTAAGACGCTACTTAGGTCTTTTCAACTTTTATCGACGGTGCATTCCCAAAGCTGCCGATATTTTAGCTCCACTCGTTAAATTCTTAGAAGGACACAAAAATACGAAAAAACATCCCCGTTCCAATGCTAACAAAACTGAGCAATTGCAATGGAACGATGAAGCCATTCTTTCCTTCACTGCTTCAAAAGAAGCTATAGCTCGAGCTACATTATTACGACATCCAATTCCTGGCGCCCAGCTAAGCTTATGGGTCGATGCCAGCAATGTCGCAATTGGTGGATCTTTAATGCAACTCTCCGAAAACCAATGGGAACCAATAGCATTTTATTCCTGTAAATTAAATAAATCTCAAAGAAATTGGTCTGCTTATGATCGTGAATTATTTGCTATTTATTGTTCTATTAAAAAATTCAGACACATGCTAGAAGGTCGAAATTTCATTATTTATACAGACCAAAAACCCCTTACATTCGCATTTCAACAAAACCCTGATAAATGTAGCCCACGTCAATTGAGACATTTAGACTATATTTCACAGTTTTCTACTGATATTAGATATACTAAAGGCTCTGACAACATTGTGGCCGATGCATTATCTCGAATTGAGATAGATTCAATTTCTCCTAATGTGTTAGATTTTAAAGAGTTTGCCACTGCTCAGACAAATGATGAAGAGCTAAAACAACTTCTCGAATTTGACACCACTTCATTAAAATTAGAAAAACATTATTTTCCACTCGAAGATGTACATTTATATTGCGATATGTCACAAAAACATCCTCGACCATTTGTTCCTAAAAGTATGCGACAATCAGTTTTTTCAACCTTACATTATTTCTCGCATCCTGGTATCTCAGCTTCATTAGATTTAATTTCTAAACGATTTGTATGGCCTCGCATGCGTAAGGACATAAAATCTATGGTTCGCAGCTGTACGAAATGTCAAAAAGCTAAAATCTTTCAACACACCAAATCACCAATTGGTACATTCTCTGAACCTGATGCTCGTTTTGCCCATATTCATATTGATTTTATCGGACCTTTACCATCATCCGATGGCAATCAGTATTGCATGACCATCATTGATAGGTTCACGAGATGGCCCGAAGTTATACCCACATCTGATATGACTGCAGAAACAACTGCTCGTACATTGATACACAGTTGGATCTCCAGATTTGGAACCCCTGTTACCATCACTACTGATCAGGGTAGAAATTTTGAGTCCACTCTTTTCAAAGAGCTTACAGATAGATTAGGATGTAAACGCATCAGAACTACAGCATACCATCCACAGTCTAACGGTTTTATTGAAAGATTCCATCGCCATCTTAAGAGTTCTCTTAAAGCTCACAATCAAATTCAATGGACTGAAATCCTCCCGATTGTCTTACTTGGTTTACGCACTGCTCTTAAAAATGATATCCAAGCGACCTGTGCTCAACTTGTTTATGGCACAAATATCAGACTACCCTCTGATCTCATAAACACTGAAACTATAAATCAACCACCTACTCTTACATACGTCACTGAGTTAACTGAAAAAATGAGAAAGTTAAATCCCATTGCCACTGCAATGCACGGCAATCCTAAAATTTATGTCAATCCCTCATTAAAAACCTGTTCACACGTGTTTCTTAGATCAGATAAAGTCAATCCTCCCTTATCACCCCCTTATACAGGACCTCATCGAGTGATTGACAGGTCTGAGAAAACGTTTGACTTGGAATTAAACGGGAAGCGCTGTACTGTATCTATTGATCGCATTAAACCTGCATATCAATTAGCAGATTATATTTCACCTTCCCAACCTCAAAAACAAAATGAGCCCATAAATATTCCAACTACTCCTGTCGAACACCCTACCACCAAATCTGGTCGTAAAGTTCGTTTTCCGAAACATCTCGTTACGGATTATATTGTTTAAAACATTTGATGTTTATAGTGTGCATATTATTTCCTTCTCAAAAGTATTGTTTTTCATGTAATGCATAATGTATTTTCTATTTTTTTTTTGCATCATATGTACTTTAATTTTACTCAAGACCTTTCTTATGTATCTTATTAATTGCTACCTTTTTGTAATCGCGACTTCGTCACTGGGGGCATACTCTGTAGCCGTCTGCTATTTCTCTCTCTCTCGCACGCGAGGAGCCAGCCAATAGCAATGAGGCGCATTTCCTCCCCCCCGCGTTTTCTGCGGAGAGCTTTTGAAGTCACGTGACGCAGTAACATTCGAACTCTGCAGAGAGCGGCAGATATTCTTTCAGTGACGATGGCGAATATTTGACTATGTGTTGTTGTGTTAATAAAGTTTATTTTTCTACAAAACCTTCTGATTATTTGAGCCACCGAGATATTTTTATCATCTCCCTTCAATGCATTCTCTAAAGATTAAATGCCAATAATGGTTGATCGTAAATGTCAAATTCACCTGACTTTAAGCAAGTTACACGTGTTTACGTCACAAAGTGATTTTTATTTCGACCTTTTATTTGTATTTTTATTAATGTTATAATAATTTATTTGTTCTTTCGTTATTTAAAATAAAAATTATGTCAATTTGTATAATTTGGCGAAATTGGTCGACGGGATAACTAAGTAGTACCAACGAAAATATTTAAATATGAAAGCAATGTTTGTAACGACTTAAAAATTATTTTCAAAGAAAGAAATTGGAATTGGAATAATATTTGGCGATTTATAATTTACTCCTCGATAAGAAGAAAAAAATGGGTACATTTATAACAGCCGTGTGCAGATCTCGCCAATAGCATTTTTAAAATTGCCAGTAGCAGTAGTTACATTTTGCGTATGTAAATTAAAAATAATTCTTTGTTTTTAATTATGGAATTATTTCCTGTTATTGTTTATCTTTTCAGTTTTTTAAATGAAATTAGTGTAAGGCATGCATTTTAAATGAAATGAGTGAAAGGTTTGTATCTTAAATGAAAATAATAAATATAAGAATATGGTATGAACACAATCTTTGTTGATTTATTACCTGCGCCCGGCTAACATAAAAGTATCACAAAAGTCACATATTCACTTGGTAGAGATGTTATATTCGCCCCATATTGGCGCGATTTTTTTCGTTTGCCAATTTGGCGAAAACATCAACAGCATAAACAACATAATCCGGGTTACCACATCAAGCAAAATAACGACACTTTGGCGCAAGTTAAGTACCTGTTGCCTATATTAGGTGTAAGTATTAGGTGGTACAGACGCCATATTGGCGTGATGTTTTATCGACGCCAATTTGGCGAAAACATAAACAGCATTAACAACAACTTCCGGGTTACCATATCAAGCAAAATAACGACACTTTGGCGCCAGTTAAGTATTGTTGCGTATTGCAATGTTTCTGACATTGGCTTCAGAAAAAAATCGCACCTATATGGAGCATGTATGACATCTGTGCCCAAGTGGTTAGGTAATAATTTTGGAAAGGTTTTAGTGTATACATAATGTTCAACGCTACTTAGTCATAGAGCAAAAAAAAAGTTAAAAAATTAAGTGAACCTGATTATGAAAGTTTAGCCTTTTTAAAAAAAAATCTACAGAACGCACTTTGATACAAGTGGCACTGTTACATAACGTTTCAGGAATGGTGTTAGTATATAACATTTCATTATATGTTGATTAGTTATAGAGCTATTAATTCCTGTTGTCATAACGGTCTCATTACCCTACCAAAAGTGCATTGTTAGAAATCAACTAAAAGAATTACTTCTTAATAGCTAAATTTTGACCAACGCTTTAGGTAATATTATATCACAATGGCGTTGGCATCGTTTTCAGCAATGAGTAAGGTCCAGGTGAAGGTCCATATTGTTTAAAATGCAAATTAAAATTCACCAATGTTCATTTGGAAAAATTGACCAGCGCAGCGGGCATAGCCTGCTAGTAATATTTTATTTTCATATTATAAAGAGGAAAAAATTGTTTATTTGTAGGAAGTAAGCTCTGGAACTACTGAACCGATTCCAAAAGTAATGGTATCAAAATGATGGTGTTAGTCCAACTTAGAACATAGGCTATATCTTATGTCGGTGCCACTACACCAAAGGGGGTGTAGGAGCAAAAAACATTCTAAAAATGCGATTTTAGCGTTACTGAAGGGCCCAGAAATATGAAATTTTGAATATTAGTTACTTATAAGATATAAAGGATTTCTAAGAACAGTTCTTAAACAATTCGAAATTTAAAAGGGGTGAAAATGCACAAAAAGCGTTCTAAAAAACGTTCTAAATGGTAGTTTCTACACAATCTCAGGAAATACCAAACCGATTTAATAAATATTGGTGTCAAAATGATGGTGACAACGCTTGCTCCAAGATAGGCTATGTTTTATGTCGGTGTCACTACCCCAAAGGGGATGCAGGAGCAAAAAACGTTCTAAAAATGCGATTTATTTGTTACTGAAGGGCCTAGAAATATGAAATTTGAAATATTATCTACTTATTAGATATAAAGGATTTCTAAGAACAGTTCTTAAACAATTCGAAATTTAAAAGGGGTGGAAATGCGCGAAAATCGTTCTAAAAGACGTTCTAATGGTGGTTTCTACACAATCTCAGGAAATACCAAACCGATTTAAAAAATAATTGTGTCAAAATATTGGTGTCAAAATGACGGTGACAACCCTTGTTCCAACATGGGCTATGTTTTATGTCGGTGCCATTACCCGAAAGGGGGTGCAGGAGCAAAAAACGTTCTAAAAATGCGATTTTTGCGTTACCGAAGGGCCTAGAAATATGAAATTTGAAAAGTTAGCTACTTATTAGATATAAAGGATTTCTAAGAACAGTTGTTAAACAATTCGAAATTTAAAAGGGGTGAAAATGCGCGAAAAGCGTTCTAAAAAACGTTCTAATGGTGGTTTCTACACAATCTCAGGAAATGCCAAACCGATCTAAAAAATAATGGCGTCAAAATGATGGTGACAACCCTTGCTCAAACATAGGCGATATTTTATGTCGGTGCCACTACCCCAAAGGGGGTGCAGGAGAATAACGTTCTAAATTTCGGCTTTGCGTTACGGAAGGGCCTAGAATCGTGAAATTTGGAATGGTAGTTAGTTATAAGATATCAATGATCTCTAAGGACATTTTCTAAAAAAATCAAAATTTAAAAGGGGGGGTCAAAATGCGCAAAAAGCGTTGTAAAAAAACGTTCTAAATTACTATTTCTGTGCAATCTCAGGAAGTACTGAACCGATTTCAAATATAATGGTGTAAAAATGATGGTGACAGCTCTTTCTCCAAGATAGGCTATATTTTATGTCTGTTTCCACTACCCCAGAGGAAATGCAGGAGCAAAATGAGCGAAAAGCGTTCTAAAAACGTTCTAAATGTCGATTTGTCACCAATATCTCAGGAAGAATAAAACTGATTTTAAAAGTAATGTTAAGAAATTGATGCTGACAGCCTCTGCTCTAACATAGACGCTATTTTATGTCGGTATCACTATCACCAAGACGTTGCAGGAGCAAAAAAGCGTTCTGAATTTCGATTTTTGTGATCGGTAGGGTCTAGCAACTTAAAATTAGGCAAGGTACATATTTATTAGATATAAATGTTCTTTAAGAACAGTTTCGAAAAAATTGGAAATTTAAAAAGGGGTGAAAATGCGCGAAAAGCGTCCTAAAAACGTTCTAAAATGCGATTTCTACTCAATCTAAGGAAATACCAAAGCTATTTCAAAAGTAATGGTTGCAAATCAATGGTAACAGTCCCTGCTATAGCATAGGTTATATTTTATGTTGCTGCCACTACCATCTGAGGGTTGCAAAAGCAAAACATGTTCTAATTTGTGGTTTTTGCACAACTGAGGGGGTCTAACACTTTGAAGTATGGCATGGTATTTACTTACAAGATGCAACTGCTTTCTAAGAACAGTCGAAAGAAATTTCGAAATTTAAAAAAATGAAGTGAGTGAAAAGCGTCGTAACTTACAATTTTTAAGCAAACTTATAAATTACAAAGCCGATTAAAAAAATAATGATGACAAATTTTGGTGTTAGAACCTGCTCAAACATAAGTTATGATTTATGTCTGTTCCACTACCACCAGAGGTTTGCAGGAGCTAAAAACTTTCTAAATTGCGACTTCTGTGATACTGAAAAGGCTAGAAACTTTAAATATGACATGGTAGTTACTTATAAAATATAAATGCCCTCGAAGGATCGTCGAAAATAAATTCAAATTGAAAAGGGTTGAAGCGATGGGGAGGTGCGAAAAGCATTCTAAAAAAGTTCTAAATTACGATTCAATGCAATTTCAGGGAATATAAACCGATTATGAAAGTAATAGCTGCGAATCAATGGTAACAGTCTCTGATCCTTCACAGGCTATATTTTATGCCGATGATTCTACCACCTGGGATTCACAGGAACAACAAACGTTCTAAAAAAGGGTTTTAAAAGCTTTTTAAATTACGTTTCTGTGGAATATTAGGAAATAATAAACAAAATAATTTCAAAATTAATGTTGGCAAATTAATGGTGACAGTTCCTGTTTCAACATAGCCCTTTATGTTGGACTTGGAATTTGACATGATGGTTAATTTTAAGATGTAAGAAGATGGTTTCTAAAAAATTCAAAACTTCAAATGAATACTGAAATGAGGGTATTAATTGAGCATAAAATTTTCAAAATATTTTCTAAATCATCATTTATTTAGTTTTATTTCATTTTATTAATTTAAGTCTCATTTCTGCCTAATGCAGTGTAATAATGATGTTTAATCAAACTGTGTTTTAAATAGTAATTTTTGAATTATTCCTAAAAGTAATAAGTATCTTTTAATAAAAAAACCTTTTAATAAAATAAAATACTACCTTTTAATAAAATAAAAATTTAGTTAGTACCTTTTAATAAAAATTAGACATATAAATATCACTTGGCATATTTTAAATATTACGCGAGCAAAGCCGCGGGGTTTGCTAGTAATAATATTATAAAGAGGTAAAAATTGTTTATTTGTAGGAGGTAAGCTCTGGAACTACCGAACCGATTCCAAAAGTAATGGTATCAAAATAAAGCTGTTAGTCCAACTTAGAACATAGGCTATATCTTATGTCCGTGTCACTGGCCAAAAGGGGGTGCAGGAGAAAAAACGTTCTAAAAATGCGATTTTTGCGTTACTGAAGGGCCTAGAAATATGAAATTTGGAATATTAGTTACTTATAAGATATAAATGGTGTCTAAGAACAGTTCTTAAGCAATTCGAAATTAAAAAGGGGTGAAAATGCGCGAAAAGCGTTCTAAAAACGTTCTAAAAAACGTTCTAAATAGTAGTTTCTACATAATCTCAGGGAATACCAAACCGATTTAAAAAATATTGGTGTCAAAATGATTGTGACAACGCTTGCTCCAAGATAGGCTATGCTTTATGTCGGTGCCACTACCCCAAAGAGGGTTCAGGAGCAAAAAACATTCTAAAAATGCGATTTATGTGTTACTGAAGGGCCTAGAAATATGAAATTTGAAATATTAGCTACCTATTAGATATAAAGAATTTATAAGAACAGTTCTTAAACAATTCGAAATTAAAAAGGGGTGAAAATGCGCGAAAAGTGTTCTAAAAAACGTTCTAAATAGTAGTTTCTATATAATCTCAGGAAATACCAAACCGATTTAAAAAATATTGGTGTCAAAATGATGGTGACAACGCTTGCTCCAAGGTACGCTATGTTTTATGTCGGTGCCACTACCCCAAAGAGGGTGCATGAGCAAAAAACGTTCTAAAAATGTGATTTTTGCGTTACTGAAGGGACTAGAAATATGAAATTTGGAATATTAGTTACTTATAAGATATAAATGATGTCTAAGAACAGTTCTTAAACAATTCGAAATTTAAAAGGGGTCAAAATGCACAAAAAGCGTTCTAAAAAACGTTCTAAATGATTAGTTTCTACATATTCTCAGGAAATACCAAACCGATTTAAAAAATATTGGTGTCAAAATGATGGTGACAACGCTTGCTCCAAGATAGGCTATATTTTATGTCGGTGCCACTACCCCAAAGGGGGTGCAGGAGCAAAAAATTTCTAAAAATGCAATTTATGTATTACTGAAAGGTCTAGAAATATGAAATTTGAAATATTAGCTACTTATTAGATATAAAGGATTTCTAAGAACAGTTCTTAAACAATTCGAAATTTAAAAGGGGTCAAAATGCACAAAAAGCGTTCTAAAAAACGTTCTAAATGATTAGTTTCTACATATTCTCAGGAAATACCAAACCGATTTAAAAAATATTGGTGTCAAAATGATGGTGACAACGCTTGCTCCAAGATAGGCTATATTTTATGTCGGTGCCACTACCCCAAAGGGGGTGCAGGAGCAAAAAATTTCTAAAAATGCAATTTATGTATTACTGAAGGGACTAGAAATATGAAATTTGGAATATTAGTTACTTATAAGATATAAATGATGTCTAAGAACAGTTCTTAAACAATTCGAAATTTAAAAGGGGTCAAAATGCACAAAAAGCGTTCTAAAAAACGTTCTAAATGATTAGTTTCTACATATTCTCAGGAAATACCAAACCGATTTAAAAAATATTGGTGTCAAAATGATGGTGACAACGCTTGCTCCAAGATAGGCTATATTTTATGTCGGTGCCACTACCCCAAAGGGGGTGCAGGAGCAAAAAATTTCTAAAAATGCAATTTATGTATTACTGAAAGGTCTAGAAATATGAAATTTGAAATATTAGCTACTTATTAGATATAAAGGATTTCTAAGAACAGTTCTTAAACAATTCGAAATTTAAAAGGGGTGAAAATGCGCGAAAAGCGTTCTAAAAAACGTTCTAAATGGTGGTTTCTACACAATCTCAGCAAATGCCAAACCGATTTAAAAAATAATGGTGTCAAACAGACGGTGACAACCCTTGCTCCAACATAGGCTGTGTTTTATGTCGGTGCCACTACCCGAAAGGGGGGGGGGGGTGCAGGAGCAAAAAACGTTCTAAAAATGCGATTTTTGCGTTACTGAAGGGCTTAGAAATATTAAATTTGAAATATTAGTTACTTATTACATATAAAGGATTTATTTCTAAAAGCAGTTCTTAAACAATTCATTTAAAAAGGGTGAAAATGCGCGAAAAGCGTTCTAAAAAACGTTCTACATGGTGGTTTCTACACAATCTCAGGAAATACCAAACCGATTTAAAAAATAATGTCGTCAAAATGATGGTGACAACCCTTATTCCAATATAGGCTATATTTTATGTCTGTGCCACTACCCCAAAAGGGCCGCAGGAGAAAAACGTTCTAAATTGCGGTTTTTGCGATACGGAAGGGCCTAGAGTCGTGAAATTTGGAATGGTAGTTAGCTATAAGATATCAATGATCTCTAAGGATATTTCCTAAAAAAATCGAAATTTAAAAGGGGGTCAAAATGTGCAAAAAGCGTTGAAAAAACGTTCTAAATTGCGATTTCTATGCAATCTCAGGAAGTACTGATCCGATTTTAACTATAATAGTGTAAAAATGATGGTGACAGATCTTGCTCCAAGATAGGCTATATTTTATATCTGTTTCCACTACCCCAGAGGAGATGCAGCAGCAAAATACGCGAAAAGCGTTCTAAAAATGTTCTAAATGCCGATTTGTCAGCAATATCTCAGGAAGAATCAAACTGATTTCAAAAGTAATGGAAGGAAATTGATGCTGACAGTCTCTGCTCTAAAATAGACGCTATTTTATGTCGGCATCACCTAGACGTTGCAGAAGCAAAAAAGCATTCTAAATTTCGATTTTTGTGATCTATAGGGGCTAGCAACTTAAAATTAGGCAAGGCACATATTTATTAGATATAAATGATCTTTAAGAACAGTTTCGAACAAATTGGAAATTTAAAAACGGGTGAAATGGCGCAAAAAGCGTTCTAAAACCTTTCTAAATTGCGATTTCTACTCAATCTCAGGAAATACCAAAGCTATTTCAAAAGTAGTTGTTGCAAATAATGGTGACAGTCCCTGCTATACCATAGGTTATTTTAGGTAGATTTCGTAAGAAATAGTATCTGTTGCAGTCGTTACCATGGTGCGACTTTTGAAAAATTCCTTCATAACTTTTCATTATATGACCCCAGGAACCCAAAACCACCCCCCACCTAAAAAATTTATATATATATATGTATGTATGTACTAAATTTTGTCCGCACGATAAAAGTCGCAATTATGCACGGATCGTCTTCAAACTTGCCAAGAACTTTGAGATGGCTAATATCTCGGCGGGGATTGAAAATGGGCAAAATCGGCCCAAGGGAATGAAAATGGGAAGGGTTAAAAATTTTGAATACCGTCTTAACAAGATTCTGATAAAACCAGCTCTTACACAACAATAACAGGAAAAAATAAATATTTTTCGTTATAGCAGTTGCCAACAATAAAAAAAACTATAAAATTCTCACCACAACAATTGCTTTTCTATTGCAAGATTTTCACGTGAAAAAAAATTAAATAAATAGTTTGACGAATTGAAAAGGAATTGAATATTACGTCATAAGTTTTGTAGAGCAAGATTTCAGCATGAAAACTCAAAATGGAAAAAAAAAATGCAATTTAACAAATTACAACGCCATTTGGAAAATTATTTTTTCAAAGAGTAAATTTTAAGACATAAAAAATAGCACGGAGTTGATCATACATTACGTACGCCATGAATTAAACATTAATAGAGTTATTACACGTAAAAATTGTAAGCGACAGAAATGTCTGCGACTCGTACGTATTATCCACCTGAAACTTGCGTATTATCCAAGCATTTCATTGGCTGTTCGGGAAAAGGCTTTTCCATCGTCAGATTTCCAAGAAATCTGACGGCCAATTTTAAATGAAATTTATTTCTTAAACTTCTAATCATCCAATGATGTTACTTTTTATATCGTCGTATAGAAAACAAAATGTACTTTTAAATGCAATTTGTTTGAAAGCTGTATCTCAATTTCTTTCTGATTTATTGATTTTTTTTTGTAGTTTTTATTACTTTTTTGTCATAGTGGCAACACTCTGTTGTCCATCTCTGTTGAAAGTAAAAGGAAATACAGATTACTGTATAGACCAATCAGAAAACGAATAAAATGATGATTAAACTAAAAAAACCTTCAGATATGCTTTTGATTTCCTACCCTGACGAGGACAATAACCATTTTTCAAAATGGTTAATAAATAGTTTGACGAATTGAAAAAAAATATTGCGTCATATTGGAAATATAATGGACTTCAGCAGGTGAATATGTAACGTCATGTGAGTTTGAAGAAACGTACATGATAAAACCCGACTATGGAAATATTAACACATTTTAACACTTTGAGGCTCTCTAAATTTGTTTTAGCCATTTTTAAACCTATTCCATATACATGCGTGTGTGTATTCGTGTATATTAGAATTTTCACAAAATGTTTAGCTCCCTAGAGCCCATTCTTAGTGAAGGAACTGGGTTTATCTCTAATCTTGATTTAAGTTTTGTTGGTGAATTTAGTACTTAACTTCGAAATCTACCTCCGCGTGTAGGCCCGAGCCGGCAGGGATTTTTTTATGTTGCTGCCACTACCATCTGAGGGTTGCAAAAGCAAAACATGTTCTAATTTGCATTTTTTGCACAACTTTCAACTTTGGTCTAACACTTTGAAGTATTGAATGGTATTTACTTACAAGATGCAACTGCTTTCTAAGAACAGTCGAAAGAAAATTCCAAATTTAAAAAGATGAAGTGAGCGAAAAGCGTTATAAATTGCAATTTTTATGCAATCATATCAAATACCAAACCGATTAAAAAAATAATGATGACAAAGTGTTGGTGATAGAACCTGCTCAAACATAAGCTATATTTTATGTCTGTGTCATTACCACCAGAGGGTTGCAGGAGCTAAAAACTTTCTAAATTGCGATTTCTGTGATACTGAAAAGGCTAGATACTTTAAATATGGCATGGTAGTTATTTATAAAATATAAATGCCCTCGAAGAACTGTCGAAAATAAATTCGAATTAAAAAGGGGTGAAGCGAAGGTTAGGTGCGAAAAGCATTCTAAAAAGTCCTAAATTACGATTTCTATGCAATTTCAGGGAATATAAACCGATTATAAATGTAATAGTTGCGAATCAGTGGTAACAGTCTCTGATCCGACACAGGCTATATTTTATGCCAATGATTCTACCACTTGGGGTTCACAGGAACAACAAACATTCTAAAAAAGGCCTTTAAAAGCTTTCTAAATTACGTTTCTGTGGAATATTAGAAAATAACAAACCGATTTCAAAATTAATGTTGGCAAATGAATGGTAACAGTTCCTATTTCAACATAGCCCTTTATGTTGAGAGAGGTGTTAGGACTTGGAATTTGACATGATGGTTAATTTTAAGATGTAAGAAGATGGTTTCTAAAAAATTCAAAACTTCAAATGAATTCTGAAATAAGCGTATTAATTGAGCATAAAAGTTTCAAAATATTTTCTAAATTATCATTTATTTAGTTTTATTTCATTTTATTAATTTAAGTCTCATTTCTGCCTAATGCAGTGTAATAATGATGTTTAATCAAACTGTGTTTTAAATAGTAATTTTTGAATTATTCCTAAAAGTAAGTACCTTTTAATTTAAAAAAAAACCTTTTAATAAAATAAAATATTACCTTTTCATAAAATAAAAATTTAGTTAGTACCTTTTAATAAAAATTAGGCATATAAATATCATTTGGCATATTTCAAATATTACGCGAGCAAAGCCGCGGGTTTTGCTAGTATAATATATCCTTGAAAATAATTTTTGAAACCGTAGACTATCAGTAAACTGAGATGCAGTGTGCAAACAAATTTCCTCTGAAAGGGTTTTTCTTTTTATTTGGCGGTGTAAAAATTTAATATGTTCTATTACATGTATGTTAAATTTGTGGTTTTTTAATTTAAATATTACTCTGTTATTTATTTATAGAGGAAGTTTTAATTTCGTTGCGCAAAATTAATCACAAATAAATGCTAAATAATTTTTATTGTTTTACGTGCAAAACGTTTATTATTATTATGTAATGGAGCCTGCGCGTGATAGAGATAAATTACAAAAATTCATGCTTGAAAGTATTAAAAAAACATAATAAATCAGTCTATTACGATACAGTTTTCAAATAAATTGCATTTGAAAGAAGATTTTTTTCCCCTATACGGCGGTGTAAAAATTGAAAATGTACGATGGTTAGAAGTTCAAAAAATTGCAGTAGCGAAAATTGGAAATCCGAAATTTCATTGTAAAGTGTTACCATTCGCAAAATGACATCAGCGTTACGCACAGATACGTTTGTCCTTTATAATATAGATAGATAGATAGATACTACACGCTTTCATCCTGATCTTAATGTTAAAATACAAGAGCTTGAACATCTTCCAAAATTTAAGTGCATATGTCTGAAGAAAATAATCTACGAAATATCGTTTGAAAGGTTGATTATAACGGAAACATTCCTGGAAAAACGCCTTTCATAATCAAAGCCATCAGCATCAAAAGACTGACGTGTATTGTAATCAGGGTGACAGTGATCTTACGGTATCTAGTACAGTGTTATCTTCAACAGTGAGCGTAAATTAATATTTATAAAATTAAGTTTCGCTACTAAACATAGCGTAAAATTGATTCTGATCCAAGAAAATGATGCATAGAAAAGTACTAGACCGAGAGCGAAAGAAAAACTGGAGATTTTAGTATGCGTGGTGTTGTATGTGAAAAAGGGTAGTATGAAAAATCTGTATCAATAACATCGCACAAAGTTTTTATACCCTGACAAACAGAAAAAAATAACAATAACAAAACTAGAGAACAGGAATTCTCCTTTGTCAGAATTTAGTGTCGCTCCCGATGAAATATATATATATATATATGTATATAAATATAGATGCAGTAGAGTTCCGATTATCCGAGTTAATATGGACCAAGCTCATCTCGGATAAGCAAAAACTTTGGATAAACCGGATTTACACAACTCGGGCGCCAACTAAGGAGATGAAATATAAATTTTCACTTAATTCATTAATTAGTTCATAGTTTTTTTTTCAATCGAACTTATACCTTTGAAATGGATAATTTTCTTCTGATGGACTGATGGCTTCTATTATTATAAAACAGCCATTATAAATGAAGTAGGTGAAGATGAAAGAGCAGCCGTAAAAAGTTAGTACTATGATTTTCTGGTCAGAATACGAAAAAAAAATGGCCATATTTTTTTTAATTATATATCGGTATTTTAATAGACTCCATGCCTCACCAAGTATCGGCTTTTATAGCTGCCAAACATGGCTTTATAACCTACTGAAATTGACATTCTTTTTGCTGCTACTAGTCAATAAATTGTTTTTTTTTTCTGAATTTATAATCATTTGTTCATCTAAGCAAACACTATTTACATTCCAAGTTTCATGATCATAGCTCAGTTTTTTCGGGGTTCATATATTTTTTTGCAACAAAGTGTATAATATTGGTATGTATATTGCATAGTATGTAGTATTTGGCTTTTGGCACTAGAACAGTAATAAGTAATACTAAAGTGAAACTTACTACATAACGTGCGAACTTTTACTACATAAAAAACACATCTATTAATAGAAAAAATAACGTTTAAAAATGAATGCTATTTATGGCATTGTTTTGCAGTTGTCTGTGTCTGGAGTGATTTTTTTTTTATTTTAGCCTCAAACCGCTCTCTAGCAAAGTTCAATAAAATACTTTCTTTTCTCAAAGTTATTTATCTTTGCATTTTCCCAATATTTTACTGTACCATATATTTTTTATTGTATTGTTGCAGCATATAAATTTAATCATAAATTTTTGAAAGAAAAAATCTACGATTTATTTTTATAATTTTGACAACCAATCTTTATTAGCATAAGTGTGTTTTGAAATTTTGATAAAAAAAATACTGAATTGCTAATAAGCATAATTATTTTTAATATTTAATTACATAATTTTAATTTTTGCAGTTTAAATTGTGTGAAATAAATATAAGTTTCATTTCTTTAAGTATTAGAAAAAGTGTAATTTATTTTTATAGTTTTGATAAACAATCCCTATAAGTATATAAGCTAGTCTTGAAATTATTACTAAGAAAAATACTGAATTAATAACTTATATGAATAATTGAAAAGCTTGCAAAGGTTGTAACTCCAATTTTATCCAGTTTCGGAAAATTATGAAGATAATCTTAAAATTTCATATTTCAGCTGCAACTAAATTAGGCATGTATATATATTGAATAACATATGAGCTAATAGTAAGACTACTTTTTTCAAAATTAGTCAAAAGATTTTAGAAAAAGATGGCGTGTATAATTTATAAATCTAAAAGCTCGAGCATCCTCGTTCTAGTATAAAAGTATATTTCTAGTATCTTCTATTTTCAAACGCATGATATTTAGAGAAGAATGTATTTTCTCCCTTCAAATTCCATTCTGTTTCCCTATATTATGTTTATGTGTATATATATTAACTTTTAAATGTAAAAATGTTAAATACATAAGCGTCAAAAGCTTTAAACTTGCTCACGAAATTTTTCTAAAGTCTTATTTTGACAAAGTAAGAAACGTTGAAAACATTGTTTTTAGGTGCGTTCGTAATTATATAAATACGTAGCACCTATAGTCGTCGTTCGGTCCGTCTGTTTGTCTGTCTGTCCGTCCGCATACAACAGGTTAAAAACTACCCAACCGAATGATCTGAAATTTAAAATATATAATTGTTGCAAAATTTTGTCGAGTCATTTCAAATTTTATGAAAATCGAACTTATAGTTTAATTACAAGGCCAGTCAAAAGTTTTCCGTTACATTACGGCCAATGGGAAAAAATTATTGCAAGTGCATTTTAATTACGTTACAGCCTTCCGAATGGTCTGGAATTTTAAATATATAATTTTTGCAAAATTTTTGTCGAGTCATTTCAAATTTTATGAAAATCGGATGTATAGTTTAATTACAGGGACAGTCAAAAGTTTTCCGTTACATTACGGCCAATGGGGAAAAATTATTGGAAGTGCATTTTAGTGATGTTACAGCCACTTACACACACACACACACACACAATAACACAATTACAGCCACAGTGCACTTATTAAGTGCACTAGAACGTACATTCAGTGCAATATGCGGTGCAAAAAATATTTATAAAACTAGTTATAGTACGAACGCACCTCATTTGCCACGTTTGACGAGAAATTTCCAACTTGTTATAAATAATCATGACTAAAATGACATGTGTGGGTGACAGAGAGAGACTAAATGTGCACAGGACTTATCAAAGTCTCGGCCGAGTTCATTGGTCAGCTCCAGCCGCCATCTTATTTCAAAATAACAGCCACTTAAAGATTTCAAATTCAAAATGTTGTATAAAAATTTAAAAAACCAGCAACTCCTTAAGTGTTCTGGCTTAATGCAAAGATTCCTAATCATTTTTTGTTTCCCCACTATCTTAAAAACTAGTTTAGATATGACATTTTGAAACAAAAGATTAAAAAAAAAAGCAATTCTCCCCAAAAGAGTTTAATTTTGGAATTTTGATGAACGAGGTTTCTCGTAACTTTCTTTTCATTGCTGTAACTGTCACTCTAACCGTGACCTGAGAGATCGAAGGTCACGCTCTAACTCTCATACGCTTAGAACTACATAGTTATAACCGTCAGTGTCATATTCTCGACAAGCTGTACGATACTTAGCGAAATATCGCCAAATTTGGTAACAACAGTTTGGTCTCCCTAAATGAAGTCAATTTGGCGGTAATTGACGAAATTTTTTAAAGTCCCATTCAGATTCAATATTGACAAAAACTGTTAATCTTCTATAATCGGCTTGCATGCATTTTAGCGTCGTGTGTTTGAGTAAAATTAGCTGGATTCTTTAAAAAAGGGAATAAGGAAGCTACCTTTTACTCCTGGTACAGGCCGGAAGAACATTTTTTTTTTTTTTAAATCGGTTATGAATTCTCATCACAAGAGTTTTGAACACTTCTTTTAATCCAGACCATTACCCCCAAATAGCTTTTTGTGAATTAGCAAAAACTTTACTTTATTTAAAAAAAAAAAAAAAAAAAAAAAAAAAAAAAAAAAAACGCAGTATGTTTTTATAGCCGTCCACTTTTTTTTTATTGGGGGGGGGGGGGGGGTGATATGCAGGGGTTAGAAATTCATTTAACAACACTTCTTAAAATCTTTAATAATACTGTATCAATTTTTCTTTATAAGAGTTTCTAACACTTCGTTTATTCAAGACCCTTATCGCCCAATAGCTACTCCTGCAGTAATAAAAACTTTATTTCAAAAAGAAAAATTCCTTTAAAAAAGAACCTCTCCGTAACATGTTTTCCCTGCCGATCCACTCCTGTTCTCACACTTCTCTGCCACGGGAGAGCAGGATGTACTGCAAAGTTTATGGCCACACGTAGACATAAAAGCTCCCTCGCCCAGATGCAGCCCCCAGCAATTACTCACACTATCCCGGGATGCGGAGATGGGGATTGAATTCTGAAATGATTATAGCAGGTAAAACCGAAATGCTTTCTCTCCCTGCTGTGGTCATAGAAAAGGCCTCCGTACAGCTTGAGTCATCGTCTCTCCCCTGCAACTATCCCTGATGTAATGTTTACGTTCTGTTTGTCATCCAGTGGTGCTTTTAGGGCGGTGTTTTTGTGTGTAGAATGAAGTGCAAATACGTGGAAGCCATCCAGAATCGAAAAGTTCAAAGCATTTAAGTCCTATTGTCCAGAAAAAGGCTATTTAATAGAGATAAATCAGAATCTATACATAACATTAAAAAAAAGAGGGTAGAATGAATACAGACTAACTCAGAATATTTTTATTGGTTTTCCAAAACAGCAGTTCTAGACTAGAGTTCCTCCGAACTTCATTAGTTGTTCAGCAAGCTATTTTTGTTCGGATTAAAGTTTCCGATACAAAAAATAATAAAGGATGATAATACTAATAATAATACATCAAATTTATTAAATAAGGGTTCGATAGAGATTCAGACATTTAACTTTTATTCATATAACTTACAATGAAATTTTACTATCTATCTATATTATAAAGGACAAACATATCTGTGCGTAACGCATACGTCATTTTGCGAATGGCAACACTTTGAAATTTGAAATAAAATTTTTGTTTTGCATTTTCTTTACTGCAAATTTTTAAACTTCTATGCATCACACATTTTAACTTTTTACACCGTCGTATAAAGAAAAAAATTCTCTTTTAAATACTATTTGTTTGAAAGCTGTATCTCAATTTGTTTTTGAGATATTAATTTTTTTGTAGTTTTTAATACAAATTTTGTAATTGTGGCAACTGAAGTACTCCATTTATACTGAAAGTAAAGGGAAAATATTCATGGTTTATTATTTTTATTCATTATATCCTTATTGATGCCATTTTCACATTACAAATAAAAGTAACTTTTTTATAATTTTTGAACAGAAAATGATGTCAGACATTAAATAAAACACGCATTCTTCTTCATAAATCAGCTACATTTTAATATTTTTACATTACGCTGATAAATGAGTTTGAGGCGCTCGGCAAAATGATTCATTGAGCAAAAGTGATATATTTAAAACAAAACGATCATTTATTTTGATAAAACTAAATATTTGACCAATACTACAAATGGCGAATACTATGACAACTAAAGTCAAATTTCTGAATTTTTTTTTCGCGGGTATTAAGATTAGAACTTAAGGTTTGTGCGAATGTTCACATGAAAAGTTGTATCGGACAAACGTGACTTTAACTTTGGAAATGCATTCATTAATAATTTATTCTTTTGCGCGTTAAAATACTTTCAAATTTTGAATTTGAGTGGTGCGTATGTAAATTACGAGAATGTGAAAATAACGTACAGTTTAGATTTTATGGGGTAAAATTTTATGATGTGACAAAGCGAAATCCTTTTTACTGATTTTTCATCCCGTAAAAACAAACATAAGAGCTCCATCGATAACTTCATAATTACTCATCTTGATTACGTAATCTAATACAGTTTAATTTTTCAATAATTTAAGCAGTTGAAGTTTGTAGAAATAATATTTTGGTAATTTTGGGTTTAAAATATTATTTGTTTTAAGAGTTAGACAACCAATGTAAGATGATTTTTTTGTTGTAATTATTTTTGTAGGTTTATTATAATTTCGATCTGACAGTTCCTTTCAAACATTTTAGTACGTCGAATTTCGACGGGTTGCAACTCGTTTAAAATAAAAATCGTATTATAAAACTATCCCAAAACTTAAAATGTTAGTCGTTTGATCTCACTATGAAATCCAAATGAACAATTGTTTATTTTACCTACTAGCACTTAAGAGAGGATCCTACAGCTCTTTTATTCTTTTGCGAGGATAATTGACTTTATATTTCTTTGCTAGAAATAATTAACCCATTGCAGTCCACATTTTTTATAAGAATTCGAAATAAATAAATATGTATCACGTCCCGAGGAAAAGCAACTTTAATTTTCAACATTAAAAGATAATCTGATTAAATGTAAATCTTATCAATTAAAAACAAAAAGACATAATACGAAACTATTGGTTACCATTTATTATTTAATGAAAATGTTAATGAATTTCAGTTAATATTTAATATATTTTCCTAAGAAATATTGATTTTAATACATGCAGTGTATAATAATGCACATATGCAGTTATATTCATATGACAGGGTGATCTCTCATTTATAGGCTTTTTCAATTGTGTGACTTTTTTCCTAAAGGAGGCGAAAACAGTTACGAAATTACATATAAAAACGCTAAAATCGATGAATTTTTTTCTTGGAGAACTACTGAAGATATTTTAATGCTCCATTTTTAATAGTTTTGGCGGAAACTAAATTATAATCATCGTTCAGTAAGAAATAAAAAAAAAATGCAACAGTTAAAACTTTTAACAGTTAATCTATTAAAAAAGAGCTAGATTTTATTTGTTTGAAATTTTTCAAACAAATAAAATCTATTGTATTTTTTATTTTTTATTCTTGTCCAAATTTATAGTTTAATTTTATAGTTTAGCTCCTGTCAAAACTATTAAAAATTAAATCTCTTCAGTACAACATCTCTGTCAGCTGACTTACATGTAATTTATTTTGTTTGTTTGTTTTGTAGAAACCGCGTAACTATTGTAATTTTTATTCTTACCCCTTTTCGAACTATCAATTTATAATTTAACAACTGAGAAAACCATAAAAAATAATATTAAAATCCCACCAGTAGTTTCAGAGAAAAAAGTACACCTGTTGTACCCATTGGTGCTCAACCATTTACATTTGTTTTGTTTTTCTGTTTTTTTTTTTTTTTTTTTTTTTTGAAATCGAGTAACTTATTTCATTTATCGCCGTACGATCAATTTGTAATTTATCTGTAGACAAAACTAATGAAAAAAAAAAGTGTATTGAAATCCCTCCGGTAGTTTTCGTGAAAAAGGTACACCAATGTCAGTTGTTTTACACGTGATTTCGCCTCTGAAATATGGTATAAGTGAGAGGTCATTCTACTTTCAAATGTTTACGAAAGCAAAATTATTTTTTATCCAACTGTTTTGCAGTATGCAGCTTTCTACCATGATCATCCTTTAGTGAAAGAGCCTGGCACCGACAAGAAAACTCCTTGGCATCATGACCAGTCTTATTATCCTATTGATGGAAACAAGGTGGGTTGGTTTTCTCATTACCAGTTTCAAAATTTTGTTTTTACATTCAACAAAGAATCAAAAATTCTATTTACAGTTCTTAAGATCAATTATTTGATCACAGATTATTTTACAAGATGTAATTGTTCACATAAAAGGCAGCTTGATGTAATATAAAAGGTAAAAAATATTTAACACCATTTTTCCAAAATAAATTAAAAAATATACAAAATGTAGCATTTCTGCTACATTATTATTATTATTATTATTATTATTATTATTATTATTATATTGTTGCTTCTGCCTTCTTTAACCCTCCAACACCCGTCAGTAAACTTGTATATATATTTTTTTTTCTACTTCATTGATTGTATTCTATTGTTTTTATTTTTTTAAAAGTTTAATGAAAAACAAATTTGATCAAAAAGTGCATGTTATCAAGTAAATGAAACACAAATTCAAGATCGCATCACAGCAACAAACATTAATCAATCGAAATCCTACAAATATGAATTCAAACTTTAGTTAATTTTAACATTCAAGTAAAAAAAAAAAAAAAAAAAAAAAAAAAAACTTTCTGGTTTTTTCTTTTTCTTTCTTTCTTTCTTTTTTTTTACATTTTATCCTAAAGAAGGAGACCAATTCAAGTCCTTGCTTGTTTGAAAGAGGTATAAAACTTTGGAAGATTATAGTATCATATAAAAAAATACGAGAGACATGCTACTTGTTTTCAATGATTAGGTGAAATCTTCTAGATCCCGAAAAAGGTGCCGCGGTATATATTCTCTTAAATTCTAAGCCTAGATTTCCTTTCAAAGACATGTCAACTGGAGGTGACAACGTGTGTTGGCGGGTTAAAAATATTAGGCGCGATATATCGCTCATGTGGATATTAGTTAGACTTATTCTTTAATCTTTACAACCCATCAAGTTTTTTATTATTGCTTTCATATCTATACTAATAAGAGAAGAGAGTTTACCTGTGTGTGTGTGTGTGACTGTTGAAGACTGCTAGGAAACTGGAAACGGGCCATCACTAAGACTTTTTTGCGTGCGTGTGTGTGTGTGTGTGGGGGGGGGGGGGGGGGGACCTTAAATTGCCAAGTCAAATTTCAGTATTTGCCAACTAGTTTTATAATTTTGCCAAGTTACCACAATTAGAAAATGTAATATAGTTCTTATTTGTAAAAAGTTTAATAATAATCCCAATTAGGTTTGTAATCTTTGTCAAATCTATCAGAAATAGAAAGTATATTATAGTTTTTATTAAAGTTTTAAGCAAATTTGGCAATTATGTTTGTAAATTTGCCAAGTGCAACAGCATTCGCGAGGGGGGGGGGGAGAGACTCACTCCGTCCCTCCGTTAGCGAGGCTCCTGTGTAGAGGTATGAAAATTTGGATGAGGGTAGTCCAAGGCAGGTCCTGTTCACCTGAGTTTCAGATATTTTATTTTGTTAATTAACCGATATGTTAATTAAAACAATTTTTTTACACAGGCTTAAATACTGTTATACTTATAGTCGTTACAAATTTTAAAGAATTTGGACAAAAAGATTTTTTTTTTTTTTTTTTTTTTTTTTACCATTAACGACCCGGAGTGAAAAAAAAGTCTTCCTACAAGTACCTTTACCACTAAATATCAATATTTTTTCACGAATTTTTTTTATAAAGATTACGGAAACATTATATTTTTTACTGATAAAAATTTTAAAGCGTTTCGACGATAACAACTATTTTTTTAAAAATAACATTTAATGTACCCAGCGACTTCCCTCCCTCCTTTTTTCTACATACTTCAAAATTACGCATCGGCTTGAGAAATCAAAACACATAAAAGAAAAATCATTTTTTCTTTCTGACGGTGCAATTCGTTTAAAAGAGTACGAATATTAACTCTTTTAAAAAATTCATTTCCAAAAGTCACTTTTAGCGAATCTCTATTTTCTAAATATTAATATTTTAGCACAAAAATTATACACCAGATTCGAAAACTTTATATTTATAACTCGTGAAAATTTCAAAGAGTTTGGTCAGTAAGGAATATATATGTATGTATTAAGTTTAAATGTGTTTAATGATGGTCGATGAAAAAAACAATTAGCAGAACATTTCTTGAAAGCCTCTTTTACTGAAATTTTCGTTTAAAAATGTAAAACCATTCATTATCTTTTTTAGGTACATTTAAGGCTGTTATCACGGATCCGGGGTGGGAAACGCTGCGCCGGACGGTTCAACTAGTAATTGACTGAAAATAAAAATGCATCATATAAAAATAATTTCAGTTAGTCTGAACAATAAATTAAGATTTCATCGAAATAGACATAGAGTCATGTTATAATTATTTTAAGTTAATTTATAAAATAAGAAATAATAGATAATAATCCACAGCTGCCAAACCTTCCATTATTTTTACTACCCTGCTTTCGAATAAAAATATTCACTTTAATTAATGACAGAAATTTGTGATTATACAAGACAAATACTATTCGGAAATAGTGGTTCTGAAAAATTGGACGGTTTGGTAGTTAAGATAGTGTATTTCGCAATTTCAACGTACTAATCTAATATAATCCAGTAAGAGAATTTATTATTTTTCTGTTTGTTAAGAACCATGCTAAAGTATTTAAAACAATTCTATTATTTTAGTACACAACTGAAATTCAAAAAGAAAATCATGAGTCAAGCATAGATTTTGAAACACTTTCCAACACATTCTGAATAGTGTAACAAAACTTCGCAGTTTAGTAAGATGAACGATAATATGTCATAGCACGAGAGCTGTTAAGCATTTTAGGGTAGGTATTTGAGCACCAAGAAAATTTGTGTAACACTTCTTTTGAAATGTCTGAATACAAAATCGAATGTCTGGCTGAAAGATCGTGGCACTTAGCCGACGCATGAATTTTTAAATTTCCAAAATTTTTGTTGCAAAAAAATATCCTTGAGGCATTTTGAAATTTAAATACCCTCAAATTTAGTATTTAATGAAACAAAAAGTATAAAAGCCAGACAATTTTGTCGGCCCAAAAACTGTGCCAGACACGTGTCAAGTGGCATTTTATAACTACCGAAAAAAGTTATTTGAGGCACTCTGAGATTGAGACAGAATAATATTTATGCTTAGAAAAAAATGTTTTGAAAATGACAGACACTTTTGTTGGAACTTTCTACTTGCCAGACAACAGGGAATGTTAAATCCGAGTGCCAGTTTAAACTGAGCTTGCGGTGCCGCGCTGAAGATCCATTCACCGACTTATGATACAAACACAGCGTAAACCGCATTGCAGTGCCTCGTGTAAGCTATCTTAAGATGAATTTCAACTGGAGGCGTGCGCAATCACAACAAATCTAACTGTGATAGCATCTCGCAAGACCACGTGACTCATAGCAAGCGTGCAGTTGGTCAGAAAATTTTTGAGTAGTTAAAAAATTCTTATTCGTAGTGAAACATGTGCAGCTTTAAAAGTGCTATTTTGTTTGTATATTAAAATATTTTTCTTTTTATATAATACGCGTTATTTATGTATATTAATCATGGAAAGTTTAAAAAAAAAAATGTGTTATTTGCACAAAAAGCGATGGAAAAATCACTGTTTCTAGTGAAAAAACTCTACAAAAATGTCGTGAAATGTTGAAATTTCGGTAAAAACATAGGCTAAAATATAAAGACATTATTTTACCATCCAATGCTAATCTGAAAGAGGATTATCATAGACATTGCTATACAAGTTTCATCCCTTTAATGAAGAAATGCTGTGACGACTACGCTTCAAGAAAATCCAATGTGCCTTCTTCTTCATTAGGTATAGTATACTTTTATTTTTTTCCCTTATAATAATATAATCACAAATAGCTTAAGGCATTCATAGTCTTTAACTAAAATGTTGAAAACGCTCATAATACCAACTATAGAATATATCTATGTATACTATATTTATATCTTTTACCTGCATATCTCAATAGAATAGCTGTAGCATCAGCTCATCTATGAATTTATTATCTGCATGAATTTCAATAGTTGCCTCAATGAATGTTAAGAAACATTTTGCACCTAATATTTTTGTAACATCATATAATTTTAGAAATTATTAACTAGGAATGTTTGCATGAGCGCATACTCAGAAAACTTTGGAAACCTTTCTCCTTAATAAAAAAAAAACTTTGTCTACTCTATACGGAACTAGTTCAAGAAAGTTCAACTTAAATAAATATACTTTTATAACAATGATTTTGTCATATACATTTATATATACATCTAATGAAATTTAGCGATTATTTAGTGACGGTTAGTACAAAATTTAAACTGATTAAAGATGCTTCAAACTCAAAATTAAGGTCCGATTCTGAGCACTGTCAATTTGACTTCGATAGTGTTAGTGTCGGAGACAACATGAAAAAAGTATTGTTGTCATGGAATTTTTTTTTTACTTTCCATGATTAATGTATATAAGTAACGCGTATATGAAAAGAAAAAAAGTAATATACAAGCATAATAGCCATTTTAAAGCTGCACATGTTTCACTACGAATAAGAATTTTTTAACTACTCCAAAATTTTTCGAACAACTACACGCTTGCTATGAGTCATGTGATCTTGCGAGAGCCTATCGCAGTTAGATTTGTTGTGATTGCGTACGCATCCAGTTGAAATTCATCTTAAGATAGCTTTCGCGAGGCACTGCAGCGCGGTGTACACTTTGTTTGTATGGTAAGTCAGTGAATGGATCTTCAGCGCGGTACCGCAGGCTCAGCTTTACTGGCACTCGGGTTTAACATTCCCTGTCGTCTGGCAAGTAGACATTGTTCAGACATTGCAAAAGAAGTGTTACACAAATTTTCACGCTGCCTCAAATACCTACCCTAAAATGTTTAACAGCTCTCGGACTATCATGGGATGACCTCTCCGGGAATATCTAAAAGTAAACAATTTGGAAAAGTCATAACACTTTTGAAAACTTAATTTCAGCAATTACCACCAGTAGTTAGAAAATTATTCGAATTCTTTTGTGCAGCCCTGTATATGATCTACAGATTTGAATATATGCTACGTAGCTTGCTAAAATTTAGTTCAATTAGGAAACACATAGCACAGTTGAAAATTCCCCTTCTGTCATTTCCGTCAATAAAAGGAAATGTACTCGAATTCTTTTGTGCAGCCCTGTACATGATGTTTAGAATTTATGGACATCAAGTACTATGCCGAAAATCAGTTAAATTTAAAGACACATACCACAACTGAAAACGCACTTGAAAACACACTTGGCGATCAATACTTCTTCCCCATAGACAGTCCATTAAACGAATTCTTGTGTGTGTCCCTGTAAATGAATGATAATTGCTATACACATCATGTTTGTTCTAAAGTAAGCATCTTGTAGTTTTTAGTGCACCTCAGTGCTGTATATCAGTTTCGTTATGTTTAAAAAAGTGTAACACCATTAAAATACATTGCAAACGATTTTCCATAGTATAAAGAAATTATTTTGAGTATCCCTGTAAACGAACTGCAAATGCTATACACTTCATTTTCTTTTCAATAATACCGAACATGTTATAGTAAACCTCAATCACATATCAATTGCGACGCGCTCCGAGTTTATTTGCACGAGTTAGAGCATGGCCAGACAGACGACCTGACAAACCGAAGTCATCAACACTTTTCAATTGCGTTGGAAACAACAATGTTGCAAAGTGTTAAAATGTATAATACGAACAAGAAACAACTCATGCAAACAAATCTCTCATACAATATGGCGTACTAAATTTATTCGATTGCAGGTAAAACCCATTACACGTAGTACAGCTTTCTCTCTATACTACATAACTTTATTTATTTATTTGCTTATTTAATATGTTAGTAAGATTTAGAAAATATGAAGATTATATAAAAAAAAACTTTTTTAAAAACTAAAAATGACAACGGAACAATATGTGACGTATATTTTTGGCAACAATGCTTTATCGTTCTCTGTAAAAACAAATTCCCAATCTGTTTTGGTTTTTGTTTTTTTGTTTTTTTGTTTTTTTAATATGAATGTGGTTTAAAACTTTTTTTGACTTGCGATTAATTTTATTAAATTAAATGCGTTTTTAATTTATTTTATTTTACGTCACGAATTTCTCTAAAAAGGAAATTATTTCATAGGCACTCTATAGTTTTTGTATTATTTTGTGTTAAGTTTGTGTATATTCTAGTTTAGGAAATAAAAATATTAACTATTTTCTCTTATATAGGGTGATGCCAGATTTAGAACTTTTCTACACCAGCAATATAAAAGAAAGAAAAAAAATGAACCTACTTAAAAATCTAATGAAAAATATTATTTGATTAGAAGGATTTGATTTCGGGTAATGAAAAATATTTCCAACTTTTTCTATTTTCAGATCGTATTTATTTTTTTTAGCTCGACTAACTTAGAAAATATTTATTTTTTGTACCATCACCGGATAACTGGATGCTTAAGGATTAATTTATCTATAAAGAACAACAAATTACATTTCTTCAGAGTAACTCAACGTAAATTTGAGATTGGCGTGAAATGTTATGTCAATTACAAGTTCAAATTACTTTTATTCCTCATTTTTAATTTAAATTAAAATAGGCCAAGACTTTTTTGATGAGATAAATTCTGATAGAATTAATAAAAAATCGGGGGTTAATGCTGTTACCTTTATTGCCAAGTCCTGAGTGTATTTTTTTATTTACTTACTTAATTTAACTCTGAAATAAAAAGATACGCGAAGAAAAATTTTCTTTGCAAGTTTCTATTTGGGACTGCTGCGCAATAAATACTTTTAAAAGACTTTTTTAACTTTTGAAATTAGGTTGCCTTTAGATCGAGTGAACATTTTTATGCGGATAAATAATTAGTTGAAGCTAAAAGTTTTTCAGAAAAAGGGGAACTTCTTTTAATTAACAGTTAGAACATTCGTAAACAGTTTAATGTACTTAATACGAATTTTATTTATAAAGTTTTAAGTACTTACTCAAGTGGTTAGGAAATACCTAAATTATTTATTCATGACCATAAAAGTTACTTAAAATTAACTAAATAAAATAAAGTTTTTCTTTGAGCACTTACGTGACATGCAGTTTTTCTTTCTTAGAAAAGTGTTTAACAAACTATATTAGTACTCGGTTCTCGAACACAATTTGTGCAAAAACACTGTTCAAGAAGTGAATAAAATCTTTTCGTAGGAAATAATGAAAATACAATTAATTGCTTCAAACCTCCCAAATTACCTCCTCTAATTACCTATTTCAAAAACTACACTGTACAGTACAGGAAAATGTAAAAAAAATAAATGTTATAAAATTTCTAGAGAAAAGAAAAGAAAGAAAGAAAGAAAGAAAGAAAGGATGAACGATAAAGTAGTGTATTCAGCAACAATATTGCACAGGATTTTCAAAATGTGTGAATTTCGTTAACTCTATGGTCACTATACGTCATGTATGCATACGTGCTTTGCGTTCTTAAAAAGAAAAATAACAGCCAAAATTGCATACATTTGGTTGACATTTTGCTAAATCTTTTACATTCGTTTGAATTTGCGAGGATATCCTCACTTGTCGAGAACCGAAACAAATTTTTCTCTAAATTCACTTTCGAGAACATAATTGTTCGAAAATCGAGGTTTTACTGTGTTGAAAATTAATGCATCGTGAGGCACAATTTTTATTTACACATTTTTATGTATATTGCACTTCTACTAACTTCAATTATCTTTACTTTTAACTTTTACTTCAATTCTTACTTTTAAATAATTAATGTTTCAAGACAAATCTATATTATAAAGTAAAAACATGTCCGTGAGTAACGCTTTCGTCATTTTGACTGCGGCAACACCTGATCAATGAATTTCTCTTTTATTGCAAATCTGATTTTTTTTCTGCGGCCCTGTAAGGAAACATTAAATGTTACATGCCCTACTTTTTTCTGTAGAACATGTTATCACGTCTCCCAATAGCGTATGCCAGTTCCACTAAGTAAACAAAAATTGCTGTCTACTGAAAGTAACGCAATCGAACATTTTCCTGTGTCTTTGTAAATGAACAATAAATGCCACGCTCACCATTTTCTATAGAGAACATATTGTAAATCAAGTTTTATTATGCAGATGTATGACGTATCGTTTGAAATACTGTAACATTATTAAAATATACTTGAAACGATTTTCATCCGTAAACCATAATGTATCCGAATTTTTTCTTAATGTCCTGTAAGCGAGATGTACATGTTATACATTTTATTTTTAGTAGAGAACATACTATGGCAAAACTTAATAATATATTTCAATTAGATGGTAATATGAGTATATTTACTCGAGTTAGAGAACGGGCAGACACACAGGCAGAAAGTCCAAATTAAAAAGCACTTTTCAACTATGTGGGAAAGTGTAAATGAAAATGCAATTTATAAGCACTTTCCAACATAAAAGAGTTATGCAAGTGCACGCGGCCAATACTAACCATCTCTCAGTGTGGTACCACCGACTCCGGACGATTTCATAGAACCCAACTGAGCACGTTGGTCAGGGGCCGAAACAGGTCCAGTTTCGAGCAGCCATCACACCGTCGACCCCAAACGTGAGATCAAATAGGAGAATCCCACTACCCCATAACTTCGGTTTTAGGTAGATTTCGTATGAAATACTACCTATTGGGATCGTTCCTATGTTGGAATTTCTGAAATATTTTTGAAGATCTACACCGATCATGACCCCTAGAACCCAAAACCACCCTCAGTAAAAAACTTTATATATCTATCTATCTATCTATCTATCTATCTATCTATCTATCTATCTATCTATCTATCTATATATATATATATATATATATCACTTTCTTCTGGACACGATAACTTTCGTAATTCTGCACCAATCTCTTCCAAACTGATACATAAAATCAATGGGCATAAAATCTCGGTCAAGTTCGTTAATGGGCAAAATAGGACCAAGGGGAGGGATATAGGGAGGGGTTTTGTGAAAACAGAAAACCCCCCATAACTTCTTAATTTTTGTACATATCAAATCAGTTTAAAGTTTTTGTTACTTCTAAAAATAGGGCCAAAAATTTATGTATCACAGATTTTTGATAAAGTTAAAAATGGGCTCAAGGGGCGCAAAAAATAGGGTTTTTGGTAGAAAAAAGTTCATAACTTCGTCAATTCTCAAGATATCAAATTCAATTAATTTTATTATAAATCTCCTTAACATTATCTAAAACGTTTATATTCACAAGTTTTTGATAGGAGCAATTCGTACCGCAAAAAAAAAAAAAATTAAAAACGAAAACAAAAAGGGCGTTTGAAGAAGAAAAAAATCCATAACTTCGTCAATTCTCAAGATATCAAATCCAATTAATTTTATCATGAATCTCCTTAACATTATCTACAACTTTTATATTCAGAAGTTTTTGATAGGACCAATTCGTACCGCAAAAAAAATTAAAAACGAAAACAAAAAGGGGGTTTGAAGAAGAAAAAAATCCATAACTCCGTCAATTCAAAAGATATAAAATCCCCATGAATTTATCATATATCTTCTTAATATTGTCTACAACATCTATATAGACAAGTTTTGGATAGGACCAATTCTTAGAGCAAAAACAAATTAAAAATACATAACGGTTGAAGTAAAAAATGATCTTAGTAAGGGTGTATTCAAATCCAAACTGCTTATTTTCTGACTCATTTTACAATTCATTTTTGCTCTCAAAGGTTTCCAATTGGTACGTTTTCTTACTCAGAAACTATATAATGTACCGTAATGGTCGATTTTCTGATAGGGGCAGAATATATTTTTTTAAATGCTGTTAAAAAGGGCATTTTGAACCGAATTTACCGAAGCGGATTGTGTTGGAAAAATCATTGTATTAAGGATGCACTGAAATCCAAACTGCTTATTTTCTGACTGGTTTTTAAATTCATTTTTGCTCTCAAACGCATTTAATTGGTAGATTCGCTTATTCAGAAACTATATAATGTACCGTAATAATCGATTTTTAGATAGAGGCAGAATATATTTCAAAAAATGATGTCAAAGAGGGCATTTTGAACGGAATTTCCCGAAGCGATTGTGCTAGAAACGAAAAATATTGTCCTTCTGAGAAAATAATTATTTATATATCAAGTTTTAATTAATTGAACAAAAAATAAAAACACAGGTCGCTTATAAATCTCTTCAAAAATCACGTCAGCAAGTTTCATATTTTTTTTAAATTAAAAATGAATCTGGAATTATGCCAGAAAATTTCGAGTTGTTGAGCATGGAAAAGTATTTTTTTTTTTAATACCGCCCTAACATGATTCTGATAAAACCAGCTATTATATGAAAATGAAATAAAAACTCGTCAAGAGCGGTCAGATAAAATTGTTCAAGTGGATTTATCTATAATCATGATTTAGTTTTTGTTTGTGAAATTAGTGTATTTGACTTCGAAATCTACCTCTGACTGTAGGCCGGGCCGGCAGGGATTTTTTTCTGATTGCCTGTCTGTCTGTTCGTGCTCTATCTCTCGTAAATACACTCGGATTGTCATGTAACTAGTATATATGTTATTGAGGATGATATGGCATATTCGGTATTGAAAATGAAGTGTATAGACCATCCGGACGCTGCGATGGAACCAAACTGAACACAATGGAGAGGGGCCGGAACAACTGTCACATCATCGATCCCAAATGTGAGACCAAACAGGAGAATCCCACTGCCTGATGACTTCGGTTTATCTGGACAACTATTTGTCTGTTCCTGCTCTATCTCTCGTAAATATACTCGGATTGTCTTATAACTATATATATCCTGTTGAGGGTCGGTAATGAAAATGAAGTGTAGGGACCATCCGGAAGCTGCGATGGAACCAAACTGAACGCAATGGAGAGGGGCCGGAACAAGTCCAGTTTTGAGCAACCGTCACATCATCGATCCCAAACGTGAGACCTAATAGGAGAATCCCACTACCTCATTTCTTCGGTTTAACTGGCCACCTGTGTGTCTGTTCCTACTCTATCTCTCGTAAATATACTCGGATTGTAATATAACTAAGGATATTGTCATATATGTTATTGAGGGTCAATATGCCATATTCGGTATTGAAAATAAAGTGTATATTATTTATAATTCGTTTACAAGGATACTCAAAAGAATTGCGTTACATTGTGATCTATGGGTGAAATTGTTTACAATATATTTCAATGATGTTACACTATTTCAAACATATTGAAATTATATACTTCAATAAGGTGCTCTACAAGATACTTGCTTTAGACTACTGCTTTAAACTGCAGGGACACACAAAAGAATTCGGTTACAGTACTGTCTATGAGCGATAATTGCTGGGCGTGCGTTTCAGTTGTGGTTTGCGTTTTAAATTTAACAATTTTTTTTGCATATTACTTGGCGTGTATAAATTCTATACATCATATACAAGGCTGTACAAAATAATTCCAGTAGATTTTCGTTTATTGACAAAACTTGCTGCAGGGGAATTTTCAACTGTGTTTTGAGTTTCCTAACTGAACTAAATTTTAGCATGCTTTGTAGTACACATAGAAGTCTATAATTCAAATATGCAAATAAAGGACTTCACATACAAATTCGGATACTTCACCGATTATAGATGGTAATTGCTGAAATTGGAGTATATTTACGAGAGCTAGAGAGCAGACAGACAGGCAAACCGAAGTCATAGTCAGTTTTCAACGATGTTGAAAGTGTTAATAAACAAGGTTTTGCAATTTAGTTCTCGGACAACTTGCTTCATTTCATCACCTGATTATTTAAATATATGGTACCTGATAGGCTGAGCCATGATCGGTAATTTTTTTACGTTCATATTCATCGTAGTATTTTTCTACGTTCATATTTTCAACGTTCATACTATGTTCATATATATCACGCAGCCAGGAGGCGGTTGCTCAAACCCTCACCTCATTGAGTTGACGGCTAAAATTTTAGTATTAGTAAAAACTGGATTCGCATAATAAAATACAACTGGTCTGCCAATTTATATATTGATGTAAAACACTTGCAAAACCGATTTTAGTGGTTGACTGGTAGGTTTACCATTGTGTTTTGCTGCTCCCAGTCCACGCTGTTTTCATACCTTTGGATGTAAGAAAACACTATGATAAACCTACCGATCAACCACTAAAATCTGCAGGTGGTTTCCACCAAAATATGACTTAGCAGACCAGCTGTACTTTAATATACTAATCCAGTTTTGTCTAATTCTTGAATTTGAGCCATCAACTCGATGAGCTGATAGTCTGTGAGTCGCCTACCGATCTATATATAGTATTTGAATGAAGATTCAATTCATTGCAATCTATTCATGCTCATAAACTAAGGGTCTTAAATCAATAGGAATTTTCACAAAATTTTGCACATACCTCCGAATGTCTAAGCGAAATCTACCAATAAATGGTGCAGCATACAAAAATACATAATTTATAGGATTGCACCGTATGTATTAAATGCCCTCAACTTAGTCTGTTTTCCTCTACTCAACAACAGGTCAGCTGGTGGGAGTTTCCACGGGCTTCGTAGTTGCGAAGCAACTCCACGCTCTGTATATGAGTAATGGTCGAGCATATCATGAAAAAGAAGTGATAAATGTATAACTGTAATGCTTTATGCGACTGCTTAATAAAGAAAGTTATAGAAATTTAATGAATAGCATAAAGTAGAAAATGTGGACAATCCAGCCAAGCGCTCACAACCGAACGAATGCCGGTAGTAGACAAAATTAGTCCTTAAAAGGACTGTCTCCAGCACAGAACAAGCATAAGGTGCGAACACCCTGAGAATTGAAGACGAAATGAGTAGAAAATCAAGAAAGAGTCTATTTAAGCAGGCGGCCGAGCAAACAGCCAATCCTAATATAGGGAGGACATGGTTTCGCAAGTAATGAGAAGTCCGCAGTAGAAACAACTCTTCTACTTTTGTCGATTTTTAGGTGACGAATATTTTTTTTTAATTTTCTGGTGAATACTTCCGTATTAGGAGTTATTATTTCATTATGGAAGTACCAGCCGAAGATGGATGGCGCATTCCGCAATGATTATTGCGGAATGAATGCATCCGCTAATTCAAGCCGGATATGATGCTGACGACTGATGTAAGGTGTTCGCAGTCGTAAATCATAGAATAAGCAAATGGTCTTTTGGGTTAAAGTAGTAGGCAAAGTTGGCAAAAAACCAGGTTTTTTTCGAAAAAAAAACCCCAAAAACCGGTTTATTTGGTTTAAACCAGGTTTTTTTTTTTTTTGGTTTAAACCGGGTTTTTAAAAAAATCTTTTCTTATTACATATACATGCATATTTATTGATAAAAATAGACATTGTTGGATATATAAGTAGTATAACTTCATTTGAAAATAATTTAAATTAAATAATTACAGTCAATTTATGTAGAAAATTGGAAAAATTCATATTTTAATTTAAACAGTATCAGTAAACAGCCAGGTTCATAAAACAAACTGCTCTACACGGTGAAACATTGATACCCTGATAATCTTTATAGACAATCTTTTGATTACTAGTAATAAACATTTTATGTAGTTTGTTGAATATAATTTTCTTTTTCACAGTTATTCAAAAAATAAATTTCAAATACTTCTTGGGGTTGACAATTTGAGTGACAATTCGGAGTCAACATTTTTGGTCATAAGATTCAGCAGATAACAGAAAAAAAATATACAACAGTATTATTAAAATGCTATAACTAGCACCCTTGAATATTCTCTTATTCCACTTCATATTTTGAATTTAATTCTTAGAGATAATTTCCCCAATCAAGAGAAATTTCTTTTACAGCTTGACCAAAATCTTAAAGATCACTGTGCTATGTGCAGTTATGTGGCTCCATATTCAAAATCACCATGCATGTTATGACAGATTGCTTTAACACTAGAACCGCCGTAGCGGTCTTTTTGACCGGTAAAAAAGGAAAATATTTCGATTCGAACCAGAATTCTTTTTCTAAAATATGTTAAATATGTACCACGGAGAAATAAGTTAAATAGTTTTAAATAAAAATTCTGGTGTAAAAAAATTTTATTACACTTGAGTAAAATATCCGGCGGTTCTAGTATTAAATAATCTCCATTTTTAAAAAAATGAAAATATTTTATACTAAATATTGAATATTTTTAATCAATTTTATCTCTCATGTTTTAAAATTCTTTCTTTAGAGCAATAAATATGTTCGTCAACACATACCTACTATTTTTCATTCTATGCATGTAAACATGACCTAGACCCACTATATCTAATGCTTATTGCTGAAATAAAGTGTTAAAAGTAGAAATTTTATATATCCGATAATTTAAAACATTTAAATTATAAAGAAAAAAGAGAAAATGTCATTAGATTTCTTCTAAAAAAACCAATTGGATTTTTGAGAAAGAAACCAGTTGATTTAAACCGTGGTTTAAAAAATGGTTAAAACCAATATGTTTAAACCGTGCAAACCCTGGTAGTAGGTACATGAAAAATATTTTCATGTTTATCAATCTTACGTAAACTGACAATTTTTTGTATCAATATTTCGTTATCTGGGAAGCTATGATCGGCTTTGAGTATCGGTGCATATTTCGTTGGTCATATCGACAGTGATTCTTTTGTGATTAGTACTTTTTTTCGTTCGAATAATATGCTCCAGCAATTTTATTATATTCTGGCTCATTCGATGATTGAGAAGAAGTTCGAGTATTTCATTAACAATATCTTTAGAATTTAAAAAGTACATCCATGATCATTTGAATTCACCTTCGTTATTTTGTGTCGCTGAACTTACCTGCCACGAATCCTAGCTCTTTCTTTTCCACCATCTACAGTTTTTTTGGCATAAGAATTATTCATATCGGTCCACAACTTTTCTTAATATTGTTATTTATAAATTTGTCAATTATAGAAATATTGCTTTCCTTTTTCAGACATTATGTCTCAAGCATTGATAAAGTGCTCTTTTAACCTTCAAATGCATTGTAATTTCTTAATATATTTGTCAATATCTTATACAAATGTGCAGAAATATTGTGTATTAATTCTTTTTATGTTGTATTTTTGTTTAATGGATCAATATTTTAATGGCTTTAAAATTACCTTTTTACAGTTATAACTGGGTAAATTGGAGGTGTCCGCTTTTGGCTTTCTGCTGCGATGTATTTAGTCATACTTGTTCAATATTTTTGTCAGCATTTCTTAAATATAATTACATTTCCGTAAAAAATTTCCAGAATCAAACTTAATTACTTTTAAAAATATAAATTTTAATTAACTTCAGTGTTAAATTTACTTTCGGTTCTGGAATAAATTGTCTTTTTTCTGGTTGTAACAACACAGTTTTCTTACTGATTTCTCCCTACTAATTATCTACATCTTATCTAAATGGCAAGCCTCTGACTTAATGTCTGAGTATGAAGATGTGCTTTCAACACGAAATTTTTGCTTGAACTTCCAGACATTCTAGCTCGTTTTTGTGCGTTTAGAGCAATACTGAATTTTTCAATTGTACTCGGTGTTTCAAAATTAATTTTTAAAAGATCTCGTTTTCTTTTCTTCAGTTTTAAAAAGATTTTAGGGCACGGTGGTTTAGTGTTTCTATTTTTCATTCTTTTCATGTACATTTCTTCAGCCGTGTCATAATGTTAAATACTTACTTTTGATTTCAAAATATTTTTCTCTTGCACAGTATCTGCACAAAAAGGTATGAATATGAAGATGCCTTTTTCGTGTTTGAACGTGTATAGGCATACACACGTGTACATATTTGAGTACACACGTGTACACGTGTACACATGATTATATATTTAATTGTTTATGGCTACTTTTGATTTTAAGAACCTGTTAATGCCACTTGTACTTTGGTTTTATGCTATATTCTATTAATATTTCTTCTAGAAGTATTATTATTTAACCTCTTCTTTGCCATCTTATTTTTGTTTATAGCATCATCCCCGGCCCCTCAGCAAACGTTCATAAGTATGTATGAGAAGATGTACCTCATGAACGCGAAAATTCTAATTCTTGTTTTCTCACTTGTTCCTTCTAAAATTTTCATTATGGCATTGCTCCCCCCTCCTGCTTATCTACAATGAAAGTATAAGAAGGTGTTCATCTTGAACGTGAATTTACAATTTTCTTTTATGTTTTTATGCTAAATTTCTCTTTTTGTTTAAAACATTGTCCCTTCTCTCGACAAGTGTTCATAATAAACGTATGGAAAGGTATTAAACTGAATGTCATAATGCCAATTTAGTTTACTTATTTATTCATATTAACTATTTTAAGCATTGCCCTTTCCTCCGACACTTGCTCATAATAATGTAAGAGAAGTTGTGCATTATAGACGCGACAGTAACAATTTAGCTTTCTCACTTCTTTGTACTATATCTTTGTCTTAAACATTGCCTCCGACCCCCTGTCCGGCTCATGTACAAAGGAATGAATAAAAAGGTGTGCATCATGAACGTAAAGGTACCATTTTCATTTTCTCTCTCGTTTATACTAAAATTTTTGTTTAAAGTATCGTAAAGTTAACATTTTTGTTTTTTGATTGCTTATATATAATTACTGTTAAAGCATTGTTGTCCTTTATGATTATTTTACAGTCCTTTCTTTCATCGAGACAAGGGAAGTAGTTCCTCGCTGCCTGGTCCGCTGGATCTTGTAATACATCTTATTTTACAAGCTTAATTCCAACTTTACTACATTTGTCTGATAATTATACTACGGAAGACAAAAGTTATATTTCGGAAGCAGAGTCCCATGTGTCACAATCATCTTTCAAATCTAGTATATTGGCAAGATCAATCAAATCTCGTAGATTAGAGAGTAGCTTATCTAGTAAAATGTCCTTTTCGAGTTTTCACTAACTTGAATTGGCTAAGGAGCTGATAACAATACCCGATAAAATAGATATATCAAAAATAATTTTGACTGCCGTTTGTAAAGACTCTGAATCTACTATCAGCAAACACGCTAAGGTAAAGCTAAATAAATTGACGACACTTCTGAATAAAATCCGTAAGGTGGACATCAAAAACTCCACTATTTTTCAACTGAAGGAAAACTCATTAGGTCCTGGAGAGTCTCGTATCATCACTTAAAACACAAGCCTCTTTGCAAACAGCAGCGGCGAATGCGGTCAACGAATCCAAAAAAAAAGCCACTTGCTCAGGCAAGCAGAAAAAAAATCAACGAATTAACGGTACTTAAAAAAACGGGTACACAACCTCAGCAGAATCAGTCTCACCTAAATCATGACGTAAACAAAGCAACCATAATAGCAAAACCTTGCAACAATAACAAAATGTCTGGAAGGGACATTTATAGGCTTATAGCTAGTCAAAATATTGTAATATCAGCAATTATAAGCTCTATTCGGCTACGCTTGCACGTAGACATCATATCTAATTCAAATCACGAGGTTAAATTTTTAAAAGAGAGCTTCAGCTTAACCACCACCTAAAGAAGGCTGTTTCTTTTTCATGAACAACACAATGCCGCTTTAAAATGCTATTTTAATGGGCATCCACGAATCAGTTGGTAATGAATTTAGCAGCAAAAAGTTAAATTACCGGCGCTAAATAATTATAAATTCTTCGAGATGGAATTTCGGATCTCTTTTGGAATGATTTTAAGATCTGAGGGATTGTTTAATTGGAACATTTTAATGGCAAAATCTCTCTTTTAAAAGAGGTCATAAGATATGGTGTTTTTTACACAGGCCTTAAAATTGCAATCTATGACGCCATACAGTTGTGCAAAAGTGCAGGGAGTGTCAGTTGTTGAAATACCCTGAAGATTCTTGCCGGGATGAAATATTTATGTAAATTGTAGTGGTAAACACGATTCTAGTGACTGAGATCATGTATCCATATGTGTCAATTGTATATCCAGAATAAAAACCACAAGTCAACCTTCGATTCACAACCCTGCTTTTTCCTGTCATGTGTACAGGTTGACATATCAGAAAGAAAGGGACAGATTAGATGGCAAATTCGAACCAAACTACCAACGAATAAAAAACATATGCAACAGCCAATGGCGCCATTATCAAAGCCACGATTTCTCGATAAATCCCATTTCTCCGCTAATCTACTTTTTGCAAGGACTACAATATCTTTACCCATTGTCTCAGTGTGAAAATTCAGGCTTTCTGAGATAACCTGGCATTCCTATGGAACAGTCTCAGAGTTAAAAGGGGACATATCAGAACCTGTTTTTTTTTTATCACCTAGACAATTTTCAGAGGTTCTACTAGTGGAGCAACTGCGACAACCCAGGTAAAAAAAAACTTGTCTTAATTTTGGTATTTAGTTTTACTGATGTCTCTTCAAATCTCCCTTTCTTTCTTTAAGCCAACTAAATTAAATTCAAATTAATCTTAATCCTTCTAAGACAACTAATGATAATGCTGCTAACTTTATGAATGAACATTATATAGATTTCGTTTTGCTGCAAGATACCTATTGCATCTGAGTGCATAAGCTGGAGGGCTTCCGTATCAATTGGACAGTTTTTCTGTCTAAAATGAAAAGTGCTTACCTGGTGGTCAGAAATGGCCAGGTAGTAAGCTTGTATCTTTTTACTGGGGACAATTGTGCTTTTAGCACAGTAACAGAAAAGAAGGAAAATTTTTTATAAGTTCTACTTAAGCATTCTGTTGAGTTCGGAACAACGGTGAAGGATTGGGAACACCTTATTACACTCATGAATGAATTCATCTGTCGAGTTAACTTTAACATCATTCGATATTCTAGGATTATCCGTGTGAAGACCTCAGGGCGAGTTCCTTACAGAACATCTTGTTGCGCATAAATTACCCATTGCCAATGTGCACACCTCATAGGCGAATTTTGTCAAACTAAACTCACAAGGCCAGATCCTTGCCAAGGGCTGGCCAGCTCTTATGATATTTAATCCACAAACACTCTACAAACTCTCGCAATGGCACATTTTTTACATCTTTAGCGCTTCGGATCACAAGTACATTCATTCTAAATTCCAAACCTCTCCGCTTTACACCATTAAAAGACGATTGGATACAACACGAGACATTTTTTGTAAATTTGACAAGTTAATTAAAGACCATAAACAAAATTTAATACAACAATAAAACTTAGTCGCGAACATTGAACAGATTAATACTTTATTAATACATGGAAATTATTCCAGAGAGAAACATTCGCCTTGCATACAATATTTCAAATGAAAATTAAGTTTCAAAGTAATTGCTTAAGAGGCGCAAAGGCCAACACAGTGAAAAATATTCCATGCCGGGACTCGAACCCGGGCCATCAGTATAGAGCACTGACGTTCTATCGACTGAACCACATGGAACGATACCCAGCCTGGAAAATTTCTCACTATTATATGTTGGCAAGGCTACAAACGCAGAACAAGATGGAATATTTATCGAGAGCCACCAACCTGTGGCGAACACGAAACTTAATTAAATCCAGCATCGATAGAAACTGTATTAATACATGGAAATTATTCCAGAGAGAAACATTCGCCTTGCATACAATATTTCAAATAAAAATCAAATTTCAAAGTAATTGCTTAAGAGGTGCAAAGGCCAACATCGTGGAAAAGATTCCATGCCGGGACTCGAACTCGGGCCATCAGTATAGCGCACTGACGTTCTATCGACTAAAGCACATGGAACGATACCCAGCCTGGAAAATTTTCCCTATTATATAATGGCAAGGCTACAAACGCAGCACAAGATGGAATATTTATCGTGAGCCACCAACCTGGGGCGAACACGAAACTTCGTGTTGAACTTCGTTCGTTTCTTGTATCACCTGCCGCCTACTTAAAATAGGTATGACAGACTTTTTCGGCAGAATAAAGTTTATCATACCAAGTTTTTCTGAAAGAGCACAATTTTTTTTATAAAATGCTCTCAGAGTGTTCAATACTCGCGATGACGGTAAAACATTATAACTTTTTAATAATAATTAATTTATTTAATCATATTTTCGGCTTGTCAAACCTAGTCATACCTAGCTCGTTTTGTTCATATGACTTTTTACTAACGATTTACATTTTTTTTTTTCATTTCCGCGATGACGGAGCTTTCGCTGTCACCAGCTCCCGGACTATTAAAACATTTAACAATAATAAAACTCCTGGCCTAACTCAACAGATTTCAGAATTTTAAAATTAACTTTCCAAATTTTGCCTCAATTATTTAGGAGATGGGCAAATCTTTCCGTATCTTTGTTACTTTCCACTTGTCTGGAAACAGTGGGAAGTTGTATATTTTTTTAAGCGATGGAAGTGATCCTCTGAAACATGCTCATATCGGCCTATCTGCTTTGCACTGGGCTGGAGTCTAGCGATCCCCTATATACAAGGGGGTATTCCGGCGGGGACATTATGATCTAAGGACTTTGGTGTAAACCAATCAAAACTAATTTTTCCGAAGTTGAGACCTAGTTAGGTGGTATCCTCGTGCTCGAACAGGTCATATATCATGAAAATCATCGGAATTGTTTTCGACTTATAGCAGCATTTTCAGTGATGAGTTTGTTTTAGAGGTCTGCACGGGCCCGGGCCGGGCCGGCGGAATGAAGGCGAATTTTCAAACGGGCCGGGCCGGCAGAATTAGGACAATTTTTTCAACGGGCCGGGCCGGGCCGGCAAAACAATTAATCGGGCCTATCGGCCCGATATAGGAATTCAAACGAAGCAGATGAAATACGAGCCATTTTCAATGAATATGATTTTCTCGAGAAGTATAAATGTGCGTCACGAACTGATACGAGCTTAACAACATCAATACAGAAATGTAACGTGTCCATCGTAGAGATCGGCATTTTACAGTTACAAGATGTCTGATTCCAATTTTTTTTTTTTCCAGCAGACTCGTGCCGGGACGGAACTGGTCTTAATCGATCTCAGGATGTGTAGGATAGGCATTATGTTTTGTAAAAGTATAAATAGTGATAATGAACTTCTGTTAACAGTAGCTTTGGAAATATGCTTTAAGGTGGTTCTCATATTCATTGCTTAACTCAATTCAATGCGAAACTTTCAGACACATTTTCTGACATTTTTAACTATAAAGGCATAAAATTGACAGGCCTGACTATTGAAGGCATTTGGAAACGAATAGCTTTTTCCATATTTGATAAATTACTTACAGAGATAACAGATTCTTGTCACCTGACTGTACGTTTTTCTCCTTTCCTGTGCGATCGCTTCCGGAAATTCGATTCAAAACGCTAAGTTTGACAGTATTTTCAGAAAGATATATTGCTTTTATCTATGAAAAAACGACATTTACATAGCTTCTGAATAAGAATACCTGCCAATCTTACGCGTTTCCGAAAAGAAATGAATTCATAAATGTGTCGAAATGTAGCTCCTTTGGACTTGAGAAAAGCCTTAAAAATGAGAGAAATACTTTCACAAATCTACTTTTTATTATACAGCTTCAAAAGTTATCATTATTTTTAATCCTTTATTCTGAACTACATTAACCTTTTAATGAATCCTTATTTGAATTTTGAAATGTCTGTAGACACGATGACTAAAACACTAAGTAATCGTTAATGTTTACTATTGTGTGTTTTCTGTTTTGCGAACATCACAGAAATGTAAAATGTACTGTAAAATGTTCCCATAAATATGTATGTAGTATTCATTAAAAGAATCTTAATTGTAAGTGGAGAAAAAACGGATTTTTTTTTTTTTTTTTTTTTGTAGAAATTGTGTTGGGCCTGTTTTCACTGATTTTTGTACGGACCGGGCCGGGCAGAGAACTGTAAAAATGCAAATGGGCCGGGCCAGGCTTGGGCCGAACTTTCAATTTTTACACCGGGCCGGGTCAAAATAGCTTTCGTTCGGGCCGGGCCCGGGCTTGGAAATTCCGTCCCGTGCAGACCTCTAGTTTGTTTTTGCCTATCAAACGAACTTTCCGGATATTATGACTTAGCTAGATCGCTTTTTTGTGCTCAGAAGTTACGTTTCTTAAAAATCGTTAGAACCATTTTCGCTTTATAGCAGCATTTTCTGTGCTGAGTTTTTTTTAACTTCCCAAAACGACTTTTCATAAATTCCGGAATTAGATAGATCGTTTCTCGGGCACAACATAAGTGACATGTTTCGTGAAAATCGTCAGAGCATTTTTCGATTTATAGCATGTAGCATCTTCAGTGCTGAGTTTGTTTTAACCAGTCGAAACTATTTACTCCGAATTCAAGACCAAGCTAGATCGTTTTGTAGATTGTGTTTGGTTTAATGTAAGTGACAAGTTTCGTGAAAATTGGTTAAGCAATTTAATTTTCGAGATCATCCGGACACCCAAAATTGCTTGCTTGTTTAATATATCGTGTTGAGGCTTTCAAAAATTCTATTTTTTCATTTTCAGTTCTTAAAAAATATATTTAAACAGTGCTTAAATGGTTATTTAGAAGAAAAAGAAAAATGAAAAAACGCATAATTATATCGAAACCAGAGCTGTAATAGACCGGTAGCCGTCAGCACAGACAACCACCTCATCTAGTTGGTGGCTGAAATTCCAGTTTAGCTAAAACTCGATTCCCATGTTAAAAGGCAATCGGTCTGCCAAGTCATATCTTGGTAGAAAACACCTAAAAACCCGATTTTAGCGGTCGACTCGTAGGTTTACCATTGCTGTTTTTTTTTTTTTTTTTTTCACTCAAAGGTATTAAAACATGGCGGACTGGGAATAGGAAAACACAATGGTAAACCTACGAGTCAACTGGTAAAATCGGGGTTTTAGGTGTTTTCCACCAAGATATGACCGATTGCGTTTTAATATGGGAATATAAGAAAATAAGTTAAAACTGGTGTGAATGAATAAGAACGAAAAATCTTCTTAAAACACCATCAAAAATTTTTTAATGCGCTAGGCTTTTCGAAAGATCTGAGTCTTTCTTCGTCAGGTGCAAAAAAGACGTCCTTCTACTATGAAAACAGCAGCAAGACTCTAGAAGCAGCAAGACAGGTGTCTTGCTGCTGTTTTCATAGTAGAAGGACGTCTTTTTTTTGCGCCTGACGAAGAAAGACTCAGATCTTTCGAAAGGCCTAGCGCATTAAAAAATTTTGATGGTGTTTTAAGAAGATTTTTTGTTCTTATATGGGAATCTAGTTTCAGCTAATTCTGTAATTTCAGCCTCCAACTCGATGAGGTGGTTGTCTCATGGTTCGTACGCCTCCTTGAATTTTGCAGACCAAAAAATTTTTCGGCACCAGTATTATCTTATAGAAAATCTCTTCTTAAAAGAAGGCGAAATTAACCTAGATTTCTTTTTCTATAAAAAGAGACTGGTAGTTTTCCAGGAGAAATAACGGTATCCGAACGAACCATGTGTCTGTGCTGCCGGCTCCCGGTCTATAATGTTGTGCATTTTTATATCGAGTAGATCATTCATTTGATATAAAAATCGGATATAAGTTTAACAGTTTTGTTATTCGATTTCTTAGAAATTGAATAAGAATAACTGTAAATCTTGCGCATTTAAGCTTGGAAATAGCTACATAAATCTGTCAGAAAGCAGCAAATTTGAATTTGAGAAAAGTCTTGTGAAAGGAGAAGACGACATTATTTTTATTCTGAATTTATTCGGTTAAATATCTAATAGTATTTAGTCGAAATATTCGGCTAACAATATTTGGTTTCAATATTTAATTTTTATCAATATCACTTTGTATAAACACATATAAAAGCTTTTTTATTTAACAGGCTTGTATTTTATGCAATAGTTCGAAATGAATTCGTTGTTTTAATTTTTGTTGTTAACAAATCCTTATATGTGAAGATGCGTTAAAATATGCTTTTATACGATAGTGTAACAACTGTACTCATGAAAATTCATGAATGAAAATGGGAAAAAATCTGTAGTCATTAAAAACCGTGTGAGAGATGAATAGGCTGTGTTATGGCTCCCAAGTGAACGGTGTAGTTTTTCAGCCGTGATAAACTGCTTCATTCCGTAATGGAAGTATATCGATTAAAGGAGCAAATATGACTCAAATTAATCAGAATAGAGAACAGTAGAATGTAGATTAGGGAATAAGAATATTTTTCCAGCTGCCACTTACTTGTCAGCAACACATTTAGAAATTATAGTACTTTATTAATCATAATTCTTTAAGAATAAACTATTACTTAATGAACATAATATTTTCTGAATCTATTATAAATATCAGAAAACGAAGTGAGAAAACTGATACTTAAAGTATACTTAATACTAAAAATTACTTTAAAATAATTATATTTTAATATGTAAACAGAAAAAAAATTGATTGTTTAAAAAATTAAATTTCAAAGTATTTTCGCCACAATCCAAAATAAAATAGCATAAATATCACTAAAATGGCAGAGAAAGCCTCAGTATGTAATTTAAATTCATCGTCTATCGAAAAATATTCTCAACTTCCATACTGTTTCTTCTGTGGGATATTTATTATTTCTTTTTGAAGTACTATTCTATCTTTTTTAAGGTAAATTTAATTTGAAAACATTATTTATTTCATGGTTATTGAAATCAGGTCTGTTATATATGCATTAAAAAAATCCATTTAAAAAAGTTAAACATTAAAAGCAAATTAAAATTAAAATGTCATTAAATAAGTTAATATTCAGTATTTAACTTGAATTTTTTTATGTTGAAACATAGACTATTTAGAATTTTACAGTCATCTATAGCAATGCTAAAACATGAACTTCTAATAATTAATTAATTAATTAATTAAAAATAAAAATAAAAGATTTCACGATTTTTAATAATAGTTGAGACAGATTCCTCATTTATTTCTTAATGAATAATTTTTGGATCCCATTTGTACCAAAACCTCATTGCTTCTCTAATTCAATTAACTTAAATCTTCAAATTAAAAGGGTAAGCACGCTGAAGAAAATTTTTGCACATTAAAACTAGCTTTTTAATGAACTACTAAAAAATAATAACAAAAATACCAAGCATAATTTGCACATTTGACTCTGCATCTGAGGAATTCACACGCTCTAATTGCCCTCCATTACCTTTCGGAACCTGCCTCGCTGAATATTCCACTTAAGTTAATTTGACTTGTTTCGAGCGCAAAGTAATATATATCGCGCTGGAAATTATAAGAGCATACATCTTTTTTATACAGGTATTTAGCGGGGCAAACAACAAGCAAATTAAAACTTTTTCTTTTTAACGCACCATGAATTATAGACAAAAAAAACAGATATCTATATATAGTATGTATACCTATGGAATGTAAAATGAGTACATAATAATTTTATAGATGAAAAAATACCTTTTGAGTAAAATAATAATAATAATGTATTATGTATATACCGGGTGTCCTAAAAAGGACTGACTGATTTTAAAATTCAATAACTTGCAAACGGTGACAGATATTTAAAAATTTCTTGCAGGAGCGTTGTGTATGATGTCAGGAGTTTTTTTATTGTGATTCTGGAATTTAGTTCGATTACAAACATCAATTACAATCTAGATGCCAGTACTATTTCCGTATTTTGACGGAAATTTTTTTCCGTAAATTTCAGAAAAAAATTCCGTTTTTTTCGTATTTTTGTATTTAAAAATTTCCGTCTCACAGACAAAGTATAATAATTTTCCAAGGAGAAACCTACATATTTATGAATTTGACACTTCGCTTTTCAAGGACACGTTTACATCAAGGTCGAAAAAATCACAATTTAATTTAGAAAATACTAAATCAACAACACTTACCCTGACGGGATTCGAACCAGGAAACTGTCCTCTTCCAGATTAGTGCCCTTACGGATTACGCCACGGCTTCACAAACTACATGTTCAAATATCGTTACTTATTTCAGATGTCTTTTAGCAAAGGCTAACGTGTTAAACAAGGAAGGTATTTTCGTACAGATAATATTTTTCCACTGAGTATACAATTATGAATATTTTACACAATTTTCCAATATAATTTTGAATATTTAGCTTTTTAATTTCATGCTTTATAAAAGATTAATTTTACTCTTTAAAATATTACAGGTATGAAAGAATGTATTAAGAGTAATGACTGCTTCTTTTTTGCAAGATTTTTAAAATGTTATTTTAATACTATTTTTATTTATTTATTCATTTAGTTTTGCCAGAATACCAACATAATTTTTTTCAAACATGTACTTTTTCAAATTTTCCACATTATTTGTCTGGTGATCTACTGTAAACTCAAATAAAGATGATTATTACATGGTATTAAAATAAATTTCCTTTCTTGCTTATTAAACTTAGATGAACGTCAAATTGATAATAATTTCATTATTGTATTTCAAATATGTTTTAAATTTTATGTGCGAATCTGTTAAAGTGAATAGATAAAAAAATATTAAAATTAAAAATTGATTTTTTCTTTTTAAAACACCCTAAGAGAAACTTTAAAAAATTTATTAACAGATTGCTATAAATAAGTCAAACATTATTTTAAAATCATAATGAAAAATAAACTGTAACATTTCCTTTTTAACTATCTCAAACTTTAAAAAAAAATTAATAAGATTTCATTTTTTTAATATCGTAAAAATACGTTATCTTTTTATATAATATCTATCTATATATCTATCTATCTATCTATCTATCTATCTATATATATATATATATATATATATATTATAGCGAGTTGTTTAAAAATACGTATTATAGATGACGCCATAATTTTTATCGGTTTTACTTGAAAACACATGTAAAACATACTAGTTGTTATTTAGCCATTATTGGAAAATCATTGAAAGTATTTTCAATACAGAGCCATATTTAGCCAATAATGGGATTTCAATAAAAAATAATATGATTGTCAAACAAGTATATACAACAATTAATTACATTGCTTTCCATGCAAAAGCAACTATTTCAAACCATCACTTGCGGAACTTGTACTGTTTTGAAAGCAATACAGTAATATTCCGTAAAATTTAGGGAAAACTTACTGGATTTATACGGATTCATAATCTCGAAATGTCAATTACGGAAATTGTACTGTTTTCTTAGAAAAATGAAACTATTCCATAAAATTTTACAGAAAAATTTGTGTATATTGGCGAATTTTTTTTACAGTATACAGTTCCACTTATGCTAGCCTAGAATCTTTACCACATAAATCCATAAAAAGTGTGTACGAAGTTATGAACGTTATGATATCGTCAGGAAAGAACCATTCATTCACATTTACGTTAAGGGGTCTTGGGACTTTTAAAATTGGAAAAATAGAAAAAAAAGGCCTTTTCAATACATAATATCTTAAAATGTAATTGATTTTAAGACAAAATTTTATATTGGGATGAAAGATATAAGTATGTTCTTTCATTTCATGTATTTGAAAAATTACAAGATGCAGAATTAAAATTTACAGTGGGCTCCAAAATGTCAGACATTTGACGAGCGGAAAATCGGCATAACAGATTATGTGCACGATTACACAATAAATTTTGCAAGTAGAAAGAAAATTTTCGGTCCTACTTATGCTTCACATTTTAATAATTACTCTGAACCTAAATAAATTTGTATTTAAAGCATTTTTCTATTTTTAATACAAAGTTGTATTCAGTTAATGCAAAATTTAGAAATTTTCAACAGTATAATCACCTATAAAGAATATATTTCTGAAGAATAAGAAGGAAATTTTAGGTTCAGTTTATACAGACTAACATGAAACATATGTTTTGAAAATTTCATGAAAAAAAAATTCAGAAGTTTTTGAGATATCGTGCGCGTTATGCCCAAAAACGTCATTTGGAGAAAATTGACTTCACAGTTTCTGAAATGCCGCTTTAGCTATTGAGGGTGTATAATTCTAAAAGCCATAATTTCTGTTCTAATAGGAATTTCAAGGAAACATTTATACCAAAATGTTCAGAAAAGATAGTAGTTTAATATCTAAAAAAAAAATAAAATTTCGAAAATTTTAAAGCTTTAAGAGTCCTGAGACCCCTTAACAACCTTCGCATACTCATATCGGTTTTCGCCTTTTGCTATTACATATATTCTTAATACAATAACAATTTACAATGACATAAAACTTTTTTTTTTTGGCCGAATATTTCAAAGTCATACTTAAGGCTGCTAGTCACTCAACTTCCGAATTCTTTTCGCTAATGCTAAGTCTGTCGGTGTAGAATGCATTCGTATATTTAAAATATCTCGTCGGTAAATTAGCCCAGTGGTAGGGGAGGGAAAAAGGCCGAATTCGGAATTAATTAGTAGAGATGTGTCATTTGTTGAGGAACGATTTCAAAGGAACGATTCCGGCAGTGAAACTGGAGGAACGATTCCACTCTGTAAAAAGGAATCGGTCCTTTTCAGGACGATTCCGAAAAGGAACGACTCCTCGGAATCGCTCCGAAAAGGACCGATTCCGCGGAGTCGTTCCGAAAAGGACCAATTCCTCGGAGTCGGTCCGAAATGTACCAACTCCGAAAAGGACCGATTCCTCGGAGTCGTTCCGAAATGTACCGACTCCGAAAAGGACCGATTCCTCGGAGTCGTTCCGAAATGTACCGACTTCGAAAAGGACCGATTTATCGGAGTCTGTCCGAAAAGGAACGATTCCGAGGAATCGGTTCTTCTTGTAGACTGACCAGCTTTAATAAATTAAAATACGCTATTTTATTTCAAAATAACAGTTTTTGATTCTATTAAAGCTGACTTTATTGCCAAAATATCCTTCTAATGTGTATGCCCGGCCCCTCCCCCCCCCCCCAAAAAAAAAAAGAAAAAAAAGAAAGAAAAAAAAGGAATTGAAGTGCGGGGCGGAGGAGAGCGTTTAATAAATTATAACTGCGTATTATATTCTCTTAAATTTTATGTTTAGATGAATAGAAGTGTATTATTTTACTTCAATTAAAATATTATCTATTATAAATTATTTAATTATCATCTGTTACTTAATTACATTACTAATGGATCTTTTTGTGCTAAATTATTCTGAAAGAACAAATTAAAAAAAATCTTTTATACGAATTGGATTTTTTCCACCTGAGTTAAAAAGTGCCCGAGATGGGATTCGAACCCAGAAACTTTACATGCTTTACCGATTGAGTACCTGGACTCCGAAGGTAATGAAACACCATGTGTACTTAAATACACTAATACTTTTTCTAATTGGTTTGTATCATACGAAATGAATTTTTTCTAAATGAATTGTTAAGGTTGTTCTCAAATCCAAAAGGGTAACTTTGTGACAAAAGATTTAATTTATTTTTATTCGGAAATGCATGAAACGAGCAGGTGTGTTCAGGAACTATGTAGTCGGGCTGTTTTTTTTTTTGTTTTTTTTTTGCAAACGCAATAGATCTTTCAGAAAATGGTGTCAAAGTGGGCGTTTTGAACCTAATTTCCGCGCGAAAGAGGCATAATCGCTCAAAAATGGGTGAACAACGTGTTTGCCACGTGATCAAAATCACTTATAACTCAATAGGTAATTTACTGATAAGAAAAAGGAAAACAGTTCGATTCCAAATCGCTTCCATGGTCAAACTTTCCAATTTTATATCTTTCCGTTAAAAAATGAATTTGTAAATGTGTCTAAACGTTTTGCGCTTCTTGAGCAGATCACTTAAGAACATGAAAAATCAATGCATATGAAAAATCATGTATCATACATATGAAAAATCAATTTGAATGTATCTATTGGGTCTGTTGCACCGGTCTGGTATGCGGAAGGTTAATATTGCCTTAAAAAAGTTTTACAATATACGAATTTAATTATTAGTTTACAAAGAATGCAAGTTATGATTTTGTACAGTTTATTTCATTTGTCATTTTATTTCTATTTCTTGCTAAAGAATTAGAATTTAAATAACTGTGACTTTGTTTTAATTCAACGTAAAATAAAAGCAAAAAAAATCGTTTATCGTAATAATTTCATATAATAATTCAGATTTCTTGATCGGGATTGATACACGCAAATCCCGAAATCAATACCACGATTAATGCCTGTTATTGTGGTGATGGATAATAGATATATGAGTTGAATTTCGATCCGAGCGAGGCTCCCTTCATGCCAAACTAAATTTAGTGTTTCAAGCCTAATATCAAACTTCCGTTTTTATTGAGGTAAAACTTACTGCAAATACGATACTAAATTTTATGTATTTTCCTTTCTTATTGTTATTCTCTTCACTTAGAACATTTATTTATTTATTTTCATTTTTTTTAATTACTTAAAGTTTTCTGAAAAGTTCGAATTTAACAAAATGTTTTATCTATTTTAAATTGTTTTGACGATAAAAAGTTTAACTCTGAATAAAAAATAGTCAAATTCTCAAAAAATTAAGGTTGGCATTATCTATAACACGTTTTACAACAGATGTCTTTCATTCAACGGCCGAAACATCGTCAAAAGGATGTTAACAAAAGGATATTTCTATATATAACACTACACTCTGTAATAACAATGGACATACTTTTAATTTGTTTAATTTAATTAAATCAATCAACCGTTTTTCAGTTAAAAATTTAGCAAATTTCAAATTTAAAGAAATAGAACTTTGAAATTTAGCGAATCACTATATCTTTTGGCGGAGATAATATGCACTATATGTATAAAATCATATAAATTACTATATATAAATATAATATTAATATATGTAATATTATCTTATATATATCACTAGCCATGCTGCTAATGAATCTGTTTACAAATCATCTGAAGGAGCTTTTACCCTTTCGTGTAACTCAAGTGTTCCATGACTACATGAGTTATGACATTCCAAAGATCCCAATTCAAACAAACGTATTAGCATCGCAATTCAGTCACACCAAACTGAGGTTCAGTATGATATAAGTGGAGAGAGGTTGACGGCAGATGAGGGTGTGAAATTAAAGAAACTCCTGTAGGTTCTCGTGAAATTGGAGATTCAAAAAGAGTTGTAAGTTTATTGAAATTCTACGTAGTTAACAGCAGTTCACAAATAGCGATGTTAGGGTATAAGACAAGACATACATCAGTCACTCGGGAAGGACAGTGTGCAAAAATGTGCTTTACTTTTTAACACTTTCCAACAAAGTTAGTGTTTATGAATGCGGTTTGTCTGTCCGTCAGTCCGTCTATTCACGCTCTAAGGCAAGTCATAGACTAAGGCTACACATAAGACATGTCGCTTGAATTCGCTAGAAAAACTGGTTTAAAACAAGATTGAACCAACTTCGTTCTTTGTTTCGACCGGTTTTCGCACTTCATGTTGCGTTTCATGTCGCTCTGTCGTCTCAGTGTGTGATATACCTAACTCCCGCAAATATACTCGGATTCCCATGCAATTGATATATGTTAATGATGTTTACCATGGGATGTTTGGTATTCAATATGAAGAGTGTAGCATTAATAGTTCATTTACAGGGGCACAGCTACAGAGTACCGCTATTTTTTCAATTTTGAAATTTACTTTTTGCGGAAAACCCTGACATGATGGTTAAAAATGAAGACAATTTTCTGATTCAGCGCTAAAAAAATACATAAAAATCAATTTAAAAAAAAAAAAAACACAACCATCACAGTCTTGTGTTATCTCATCTAAAACTTTTTCGTAAACTTGTTGGCAGTAATCTATCCGAAATTTTTTGTGTTACCCTGTAAAATAAGTATATAATGGCAAGCACTGAAAATCATAATAATATTACATTGCCATCTGATTTACGTCAATATGTAAAATTTAACCTCGATCGCATATTTTAAAGTGAGTTGAATTTCGAGTACAAATTTTGAACTAGAAAGACATACATACGATCGTTTCAAGTTAACCCGTTACCCGCTGGTGTTGCGTTCACGCAATGGTGAAAATAATTGCTCATGCTTAAATTAATTACTTTGTCACCACTATTTTAGAAATAAAAAAAATTGCCTTATTTATTGGCAGAAATTTTGATATTTTAATAAAGCGAAAATTACCTTTCTGAATTTGTGGTGACAAGCGACTTTCAACAAGAAATTTGAAAATTCCTACTTTATAGTTTTGGCGGTATTAACCGCCAAAACTATAAAGTAGGGTTAAATAAAAACTTATAAATTTAGCATAATTTTTGTTAAAAAAATCATGAAAAGAAACAGCTTCAAATCCTTACAAAAATCTGTCGTAATACGATTTCTTTCAAAGCGCAAATACACATGAAATAAATCCTTCAAATACTTTAAACACTTTGTTTACGACCCCTAGAAGCATGGCTAAACTCATGTGTATTCAGATGCAGAAAAATGGCATAAGTCTTGCATTTCAAAGTTTCGTATAACTTCGTCAATTTTAGTGTAGATGAATGGGACTTTTTTTTGTCTTTCTTTTAAGGGAACAGGAAATTTTTACTAAATATCACCTATAGGGCCGGTAGACCGTATAAAGAATTAAATTTCGTAACTTTTTTAGAAATATTTTTATTGATCCAAACGACTTTCAGAATAATTTTTTACCTTATTTAAAACGTTTTTGTAATTGGAACTATAATAGGTCTGTTACTAACGGTTTAGGAATTAGCCATTGGACATCATTGAGAGTAAATACACACTGTATAAAATAATAATATAAACGGACGGTCATTTGACGACATATTTTCAAGAGAAACCAATGATTACACTGAAAATCGAATAGACCACCGCGCCACTCTTATCGCCAAAACCGAAGCTACAGTAAAATTTCCTTGATAAAGTACAGCGATAAATGGAAGGCCAACCGGGAACCAGGGGTAAATTTTCAAGAGGAATTATGCTTAATGCCATGAATCATAAAGTTAGAAATAACTGCAAATTAATTGCACACACTGATCAATGAAATGAACTCTTAAAAACAAAATCATCTGTCCAAAACATTACAAAATTAAGGCGACTGGATGCGTAAGAAAATGGATGGATACATAAGAAAATAAATTAGTAATAAATATTATGGATTGCATAAGGTTCTCTTTATCTCGGAAGTATTTTTTTCCCTTGGAATCCTTTATTTTTCAAAATCATTCCTTTTTTCTCGGATTCGTTCCTTTTTTATCGGAATCATTCCTTTTTCTCGGAACGATTCCAAGAGGAACGACTCCAAAGAACTCGTTCCTTTTGGTGAACGATTCCGGTTGGAAGGATTCCTTAAAAGGAACGATGTTGCCCATCTCTATTAATTAGGGGAAATCTGGAAATTGTTTTAATCCATTTAGTTTAGGTCTAGAATGAATATGCTATGTTTTCCCCCTCATACTACATGAGCGTTAGGAAATATGTATAGATTTAATATTAAAGACGTGAATTATCACAATGCTAACAAAGCGTAAACCAACTTAGTGAAAAATGTCCAAGCCGGGAATCGAACCCGGGCCCCTGGAATAGATCTCCAGTGCTCTACCACTAAACCACAAGGACGATGCCCAGCTTGGCATTTCTCACTTATATTAGTCGGTAATGCTGCTACCGCAGCACTAGATGGAAAAGTCTCCATGAGCACACAATCTAGATCGTGATCACAATCTAGATCACTAGATTGTGCGCTCATGGGGACTTTTCCATCTAGTGCTGCGGTAGCAGCCTTACCGACTAATATAAGTGAGAGATGCCACGCTGGGCATCGTCCTTGTGGTTTAGTGGTAGAGCACTGGAGATCTATTCCAGGGGCCCGGGTTCGATTCCCGGCTTGGACATTTTTCACTAAGTTGGTTTACGCTTTGTTAGCAATGTGATAATTTACGTCTTTAATATTCAATAATTTCAAGCGTAATTTCACTGCTGAAAAGTAGTTGAAAAATTAATTAAAAAATTGTGTATAGATTTGTATTCAGAAAACCCGTTTTTGTACATACAATAACAATATCTCAAAACAGCTAACTCTGTCAAAACCATTGTCAATACAAATGTTGTGGAGCTTAAAATTCTGAGTAAAATGAGTACCTACTTAATATTTTTTTTTGAACATTAAGGTCACAATTCTACTTTAAAATTTTAGACCATGGAAGTGGGTTAAACTCAGAATTAATTAGGAGAAAACTGAAAATTGTTTTAATCCCTTCAGTTTAGGTCTAAAATGAACGTACCATGTTTTCTTCCTCGTAATTGTGTGAATGTTAGAAAATATGCACATATTTATTTTCGAAAAACACATTTTATTTAATCACCTTAACACTATCTCAAAACAGCTAACACTATAAAAAACATTGTCAATACAAATGTTGTAGAGCTTAAAATTCTGAATAAAATGAGTACCATCATTAATATTTTTGTTCAACATTAAAAACGCAATTATATTTCAAAAATTTTCAAATCAAGAGCTTGAAGCCAGGAGAGACCAAGTTAACAACATCTCAAAATTGCGGTCTTAATATTGAACAAAAATATTAAGTGTAGGTACTCATTTTACTCAGAATTTTAAGTTCTACAACATTTGTACTGACAATGTTTTTGACAGAGTTAGCTGTTTTGAGATTTTGTTATGGTATGCTAAAAAACGTGTTTTTTTACTATACATATTTCCTAGCGCTCATCTAGTACGAGGGGGAAACATAGCATATTCACTCTAGACCTAAACAGAAGGGATTAAAACAATTTCCAGCTTTCCCGTAATCAATTCCAAATTCAGCTCCCTAACCACTGGGCTAAATTAATATTTTTCACTACTGGCGTTTATTTTTTTCTAAGTTCTCAAAATATTTCTAAAATATAGGCTTAATTTAATATTTTATGTGTTAAAAGCTAATGAACTGTGAGTAAGACTTTAACACAACACATAAAATTAAGTATATATTTTCAAAATGTTTTGACAACTAACGAAAAACGAGACATCCTTCAATGAGAGCACACAGAAAAAATAAGTTAAAAATATATTTTGTCTGAGGAGATATTTTAAATAGGCGAATACATCACATGCCCATAGACTTAGCATTAGCGAGAGGAATTCGGAATTTGAGTGAATGGCAGTCTTAAAAATCGGTGATCAAAAAATTTTCATAATACATAATAATAATTAAAAAATATTTATACAATTTATTTTCTGGAAAAGAGTACATTGGAAATACAATACCAGCAAGTCAATAAAAAACGCTGTCTTTATTTACACTGATAAAAATTTGCAACAAACTGTCGAGTCATTCGACTGCTTTCGTAGAAAACAGTCATAAAACCGTAATTTAACTCTATTCTGACCAGAGTTGGGCAAAATACATCGAAAAACCATTTTCGATACAAAATACAAAATACATTGTTTTTTCAACTTAAAATACAAAATACAAAATACTTTCCAAATTTCAAAAATTCAAAATACAAAATACATGTATTTTGAAAATACATTTAAAATACAAAATACATTAAAAAAAAAGAAAAAAAAAAAGAAAAACGATTTAGTCAAATGCAAAGCTGGTTTTCAAAACTGATTAAATTTTTAGAAATTATAAATTTCCAAATAAAGAAGCAAAATCAATTAAGCCTCAACGAAAGATAACAAAAACAAAACTGAAAGATTGGGGCAACAATGTGCTTAAAAGTGTATGAAAGTTACAAGAATAACTCATAATGAATAAACTACCCTTTAAAGGTAGTTACTCAGTAGCAATAACTGCATGAATTGATTGTGGTAGAGGTCTGCACGGACCCGGGCTTGGTCCGAGGTCCGTACCCGGCCCGGCCCGCGGTTTGATGAACTCTGAAATGTATCAGAAAGTAGCTCCTTTGGATTTGAGAAAAGCCTTATGAAATGGCAAAGAAATAGTTTAACAAATCTGCTTTTTCTTATACAGCTTCAAAAATTATCATGTTTTTAACCCTCCCTTTTTCTTTTATTCTAAATTACATTAATTTTTTGATGAAACTTTATTTGAATGTTGAAACATCGAAGACTCTAAGTAACCATTAATGCTGCTATTGTGTATTTTCTGTCTTGCGAACACATAGTAATTTTAAAATGAAGTTATCCCATAAATATGTATGCAGTATTCTTTAAAAGAATCTTAATTGTATGTTTAGAGAAATCTGATTTTTTTGCAGAAATTGAATCGGGCCTCATTTAATTGATTTTTCCAAGGGTCGGGCCTGTTTTCATTAATTTTTGAACGAGCTGAGCGACTGAGCCGAGCCAGACCATGCTCGGGCCGAACTTTTAATTTTTTCATCGGGTCGGGATAAGATTACTTGTGTGCGGGCCGCGCCGAACCCGGGTCTGGAAATTCTGACCCGTGCAGACCTCTAGATTGTGGATCGATAAGGAATCTCTTTCACGAAGCATAAGATAGCACCGCCCGCTACTGAGTGTTCGAAGTCAAAATTGAGACAGTATCGATTTTCAGAAAAAGCATAAAAAATTTGGTGCGGTGCAATTCTATTCAATAGCTGCAAAGATATAAAAATCTCGAAAATCGTAAAAAACACAGCACAGAGAAAAATCATCTGTAGGACGATATATGACAGAATGTCATCCATACTAAGTTATATGGTGAAGTTTGATGAAATCCCGTGCTCTAGTTCTTGAGATATAGCTCTCGCGGCACACCTGCCAACTTCAAATTTTTTAAATTCAAATAAATGACAGAAAATTTATTTTAAAAAGGTACTTTTTATCTACGTGGTACTTATTTCATTTCAATTCGATTTACAAATATATTCATTTTGACATGGTGGAAAAAAAACAACAACAACAAAAAAAAAAAAACGAGAGTTTTACATACATGTTACGGCAATCATAAAAACACAGCACAACCGCCACCTCTTTAGCGATGCACCCCAATTTTTATCAGCATTAATTTATTTGAAGATCTAAAATAATATGAAATTGGATTAAATTTTGTCCATTAGTTTTTTGGATATAGTTATCGGGGAAATCATGGAAAACAAAGCATAGCAGCACCACCTGTTAAGCGATATACGCTAAAAACTAATCGGCAAGTACTTCCGTTCTGGCCTATATGCAGTTTGATGAAATTCTGTATATTGGTTCTTACAACATAGCTATCATGGAATAAAATAGTTAAACATAGCAGTGGGCTGTTGGGAGAAATAAACCCAAAGCTAAGTTATACCTAGGTCTATCTTAATCTGAAGTTTGATTATTATTAAACTCCATGCATTAGTTCTTGAGGTTGAAGGGCCACAAAAATTGTGTCTCACACAGACTAACAGACAGACACACACATTTCCCAAAAATAGTTAAATCGCATTCAAGGTATCCTGAAACGTGTAAATCAAGCAAAAAACGAAAGTCGAAAATTTTCACGATACCAATACTTTCTTCTTATTTATTACAAGAATGTAAAAAACAAATTAGTCTAGTATCAGTCTTTTTTAGTATATGTCTACAAAAGAACACATTTTTATAATAATCTTGTATGTACAATGACACAGAATAAAATTGTTTAAATGAGTTTAAATGTATTTTTTTCTTTTTATATAATGCGCATGTGTTTAATAAGAGCTCCCAACTACGCAAGATTTTTTGGGCCATCCACTAATAAAATATTTGGGGCACAATTTTTCGATTATGGTGCTTTTTAGAAATAATGCATACGAAATTTAAAATATGTATTACTGAATACAAAAATATAAATGAAAAAAAAATGGATAATTTTTAACAAAGTTGAATTATTATTATTGACAAAAGTACGAATTCTTCGTATAAAGCAGTTTTAAAATTAAAACACCAGGTAAAATATCAAACTATATATAAGCGCAAAGAAATAAGAAATTATTTGCACTTACTATTAAAGTCTTGAAACTTTTAATATAGAGCAGAAAAAATGTGAAAGCTCTTACATTCGTAAAAAGAAAGCACTTATAAAATATTCATAAAAATTAGGAATCATTCGAATGCAAAATTTGCAAAGTCATACATTTCATTTTTTCATAGTCAAATTGTTCCTTTAAAAGTTCATTGTAGCAATTTTCTTGTGGTTACTGTCTAATGTACTTTTTTACGAAAGTTATATAATGAATGAAGCAGGCGAATTTTTAAGAAATCCTTCTTTGATATTTTTAAATAAAACTACTAAACCAAAAAAAAAAAAAAAAAAAAAAAAAAATTGAGTTCCTTATATGTGTGGTCAACGGGCAACTGTCGATAATAGAGCGCTGCACCTGCGCAACTCTGAAAGATCCTTCCGGTCTATCACAATACATGTTCTTTTTTCTTGTAATTCCCACAGCAACATTAAGTAACTAATCAGCAAGAATACATTTGCTGTATCAAAACAACATATTCATTAACCTCCTTATTTCAGCAATAGTCGAAAAGTGTGTTTATATTAACTTCCAGAACAGAATTTGAAAACTAATCAAAACAGATAGTCGTGTTTTTACTTTTAGTGAATCGCAGCTTTTCTCTGTGCGGTTTAAACATGGCAGTTTGAAATTTGGAAAAAATGTATTTTGAGTATTTTCAAAATACAAAATACATTGTAAAACCATCAGAAAATACATTACAAAAATACTTTGATCTTATCGGTTTAAAATACAAAATACAAGATACAAATGTATTTTGAAAATGTATTTCAAATACATGTATTTTCGATACTGCCCAACTCTGATTCTGACCATAATATGGGCAATAATATGGTCAAAATAAAGTTAAATTACGGTTATATAACCGTTTTCTGAAAAAACGGTCGAATGACTGGACAGTTTGCTGCAAATTTTTAACAGTGTATAATTATTATTTCAATTTTTATTTTTAAAATCTGCTTCAGAATTTTATATTTTATTTCTTATTTTAATTTTTATGTTGTTTTCTTATAAAATTTTATTCATAATCTACTTAAAATATAATACTGAAAGAGAAATTTATTTCCTAAAAATACTTTCTAGAAAAAGGCCCGTTTTCCAAAATTTTACTTTTAAATAACAGTTTTTTTCCTCCCTAACGTCTTCCACTATGAGGAAGGTAATTTGTAAATATCTATATTTGATTTCTGAAGTTAAATACATTTTATCAAACAATTTATTCAGAATTGTAAAGCACTTATCCAAAATGGAATAAATGAAAAATATCAAAATATAGTGAGTTCGCTGGTACTCAAAGCTCATATCCGTATTTTCAAACCATATTTTGCAAAACTTTAACTACCAAACTCATATAGAAAGTCTTATAATACATAATACCTTCGCAAATCCAGTTTGGCGAGATATCCTTATAACATCATTGTAATTTATCTAAAGGATTCTCGTTTCTTTCTTGATGAATGACCCTTGATTTCTTATATTTTTTATGAAATTCGTGATGCTAAGTTTGTAAGATAGATAAGATGTCAAGCAGTGGAAAAAATTGCTAAGTTTATCACCAAGGGTTTAGTTCTGTCAATCTAAATTTCTGAATTTTCGTTTTTTAGTAGTTCATTATGTACTTATTAAACAAATCGAAATGCAAAACTTGGAATGATAACATTTAAAGCAATTGTACACATATTGAATAGATAACATGAATTCTAAAAAATGCATCTTTTATTATTCAAGAGTTCTAGACCGGATTTCTTTTGTGAAGCCCCCCACCCTTAAATATTATAATTTACTTTCTTAATTAATAAGTATTTATTTCTAGATATTGAATCATTATTCGTTAAAGTACTAATGATATATTAAGAACTTTTTAATATTATTGGAAAATTGTAATTTAAAATTCTAAATTTAATTTTCATTATTACGTAATAACGAAAATTAACTGATTAAAATATTTTCTGTTTTAAACACTGTAATTAAGAAAATTTTTACTAATAAGAACTGTTTTAGAACACTGGAATAATTGTAAGAATTTCTATTTCTCTATTGGAAAAATATCCTGAACGGATTTTTTAAACCTGGGTATTTTGTCATGCCTGTAGAAAGTGTAATATTTGATTTCAATGAAAATGTAATTTGATCAAAGTTGAAAAAAAATCAAATGAGGGATATGCTTAATAAATTGTTATTTTTTCCATAGATCCCAAATATACTAATTTTTATACAAAAAATTTCAGTAACGCGAAAAATTATTTCATTCAATATTTGTCTGAACCTGATTTTGAAGTTATACGTCCTTTTTGACTGCATATATGTTTCATATTCCAGCACATTTTATTCTTTACAAATGAAGAAGCTTATTTAACACATTTGTCAGGTTCTGAGGAACATATGCTATTAGAACTATGGTTATATATTATTTTCTTGCTTGTATGTTGTCTGTGTACTGGGAATTTTAAAGTAACACTCTTTTCTTATCTGAAATTTAATCCGAGCTAGTGGGTTAGATAGGGGAATTGGAGGAATATGATTTATGAATAGAGTGGGGTTAATGCAATTCAAATGCATACCTGAGATAAGGCAGACAAAAGGATTTCACCAGATAACGAAATAACGGGCGTCACGGAAAATGACAGGGGGAGGTTCGGTGGATTGGAGGAAGGAAAGGAGATCCTGATGGCTGAAGAAAAAGCCCCGTTTATGTTTTGGGGCGAGGGGTGATATAGATGAGGGAGATGAGTGAAGGCGTATATCGGAAAGTGTGTGGTCGCTTTCTCGCTGAGCACGGTTGATGTCTGGAGCTCAATGTGTGAGTTCGTTCCATAGTAGCTCGTGGATAGAGCTTGATTAGGCAGTGAAGCTCTTAGAGTATAGAGCTAATGTGTTGGGAGATTAAAATGATCTCCGATAAATCTAACTTGTAGGGTGAGAGGAATATAAAGTAGTTTAACAGTACACAGGAAGTATTTACTGTATTTAATTTAATGTTGAACCGGATCACCTATATCCGAGTTCTTAAGTGTAAATAGTCTTTTGTGATTTGTAAATAGTGTGTAAATAAACTGTCAATTAAGTTTAATTGAAGGAGTTGGTTTTCTTTTCATCAACCCTCTCATAACGTGATCGATATCACGTAATCATATCGATGGTGGCAGCATATATGTAGTAAAGGATTTCTTCAAAGTTGTGTGGACTCAGAGGAAACCCGACAGCATTGTCAATCTATATTTATAAAGAATAATAGTATGCTATAATTTGAAACAAATAATACATAGTAATTTACGAAACAATTGTTCCGTTAAAGTAAATAAACGCGAAATAACAATTCAAAATGACTTATAATATCAGCACTAAAAAATAAAGGTTGCTTATCAATTTTTAGATCAAAAGGTAATAAAATGATCATATCTTTATACCTCGCACGCAGTCATAAATAGCAATTTTAGAACTGAATGTATACAAACAGTGTCCCACCTTTGGTATTGTGCAAACTCACAAAAAAAAAAAAAAAAAGGATCTAATTCAAACTCAAATTCACCTTCTGAAAAAATGAATGAAATTCTCGCTCATATTCAACTTAATTATTTTAGTGTTGGATTAAGACTTAAAATAATCCAATGTAATTGAAATATTGTAATTAATATAATTAATTTCTATCAATTCTGAGATTGGCAGTCTTAACAGTATAAGTCCGAAATTCACAATATTCTCGTGAAGTCACAGTGGGAATCCCGTGGTGTAAAAATAGTGGCTAGCGCGTTTGTTGACCTTATTGCGTCATTTGATGCAGCCTCGATTCAGCCTAAATACAGGTAAATGCATGCGTAAAATACTGCAGATTTATTTTGTACGAATTATTTTCGATGAATACTTATATACATATTAATTAAAATATATATATACTTATTAATAATTTTTTAAATAAAATTAATAATATCATGTAATTCCATTAAAATAGAGAAAAGAGAATATAGCTGTAGCTATAGAGCTATATCTGTCCCCGAAAAGGTCTAAAACTTCATACAAAAATAAAATATAAGCATAAGTTTTCTAAACACAATGCTTTTCAGTGGCGTGGATATGAATGTTATTCCCAAGCAGACGAATTTTTGTAGTCTCGAACCAACGTCCGCGAACCCAACGGGTCCATTTATCCATTATTGTCCATTTTAGAGGAAAATGAAAAACTGTGTACGCCCAGTTTTGGTTTAGCTGACAAGGGAACCTCCAAACATGACATGGAGCGCACAGTTTATTCATTTGAAAAGTTTTCTTCAAACGGGCCTTAGTTTTCGAGAAATTGGGGGTCAAACTTCAGCATACGTTTTAAATACCCCTTAGTTTGGCCGCTTTCACGTAGTCTTGATAACGTCAAATTAACGTACGCGTTCGCCATACCGTAGAGAGGGTTCGGTCGCACCTTGTACATTTTAGTTTTTTTTTTTTTTTTTTAAATAAATTTTATATTTTTGACACGTTCCAAAAATTACGCTGAATTATGAATTCGGCTGTTTGAACTTTTTGATATTTTCCTAATAAATTACATTTACATTTTCAAATTCTTTATTAATATTTATATTTTTTCTGAATTTTGTAAACTAATATTTCTATTGACGAAAAGCTAAACTAATTTATGACTAGAATTTTATTTTATTTATTATTATTTACCTTTTCATATTTTAAGCGCAGATCTAAAATATGTGTGTATATATTTTCTTTTACTTTATGGAATCTTAAATGGAAATTTATCTTTTTTTGTATAACTTATACAAAATGTTTTCATGCCGAAGCTCCCAAACGTATTTATGATTAGATAACTACTATGGCATATTTAAAAAAAAGTAATAAATATTATAGATAGCAGTAATGCTTATGTGTAAATTTTTACCAGTCATATAAATTTTCAATGTCCTTTGAATATATTTAGCTGTAACGTTCAAACTCAACACCATTTTTCATTTGCACAGATAAAAAAAATGGCAAATTACATTTTAAAATATTTTTTTTTTTTCATTCTAACAACTATACACGTTGATGTCATTCTTAAAAATTCAACTGTAAATGAAATAATGCTAGATAAAATTTACAATACCTATAAAAAATATTTTTTTATTTAAATCGTCTACTCGACTTCCTCGGTAATATCAGAACCAATAAATTTTTCTTTTTATTGAAATTGGTTAGCTTCTTTAGTGGCATTAAAAAATAAAGTATTTAAAGAATATACCGGGTGTCCCAAAAAGGACTGACTGATTTTAAAATTCAATAACTTCCAAACGGTGACAGATATTAAAAAAATTCTTGCAGGAGGGTTATGCATAAGGTCAAAAGTTTTATTACAGTGATTTTCAATTTTAGTTCGATTTACAAACAATAGATGGCGCTGTAAGCAACAGTCGCTAAATTCAGGCTCGATTTTTGGTACATCGTGGCCCGGATAATACATTTCCATCTCCTTTTTCTGCGTGGAACAAGATAAAGGACCAAAAATCGAGCCTGTATATAGCGACTATTGCTTACAGCGCCATCTATTGTTTGTAAATCGAACTAAAATTGAAAATCACTGTAATAAAACTTTTGACCTTATGCATAACCCTCCTGCAAGAATTTTTTAAATATCTGTCACCGTTTGCAAGTTATTGAATTTTAAAATCAGTCAGTCCTTTTTGGGACACCCGGTATATTATGTTAGTTTATGCATTCTTCCAACATTGTTAAAAATATGCATGCAAAAAATTGTTTTTATAGTAATTTTTAATGCCATTTTATGTTTTGAATATTTTTACGACATGCATCAAACATTTAAGTGCATATTTACTAAACTAAAAATATCGATGTCAGTAATGATAAATATTTTTGTATTTCATCAATTAACATATTGCATTATGTTTAAAATGAATCAAAAATTTAAAGGACATATTAATTCGTTATTTTTTCCTAGTTAATTAAGTACATTTTTTTTTTTATAGAAAATACAAGAATTTTTTTTTTTTTTTTTTTTGTAGTATTGTAAGAAAATTTGTATTTTTTATTCCTCAAGTTTATCACACGTGTTTTCTCAAAATTCTACACTGGAGTTCGACTAGTTTGTGAGAGCTGGCATTTAAAGAACAACGAGAAGAATTTTCAGTAATTTGTAGAAAAAACAAGTGGGTAAGTGTGATCGCAGATCGCATAGAGGGTTTCTTTTAATATCTCTTTTAAAACACTTTATCCTTAATTAAATAATCAAAATTGTTAATTTATAATTATTAAACCGTTGCATAAATGGCAGCACCATTTTATTTAATTTTAAAATAATTAAAAAAATATTTTTAGACCGCATTAAAAATATTCAAGTAAAATTATTTAAATAAAATTAAAAATTCGAATATTTTTAAATTCAGCAATTTCAAAAATTTCGCGGAGGTATAAATAAAATATACTTTTTTTAAAGAAAAAATTGTTTAAAAATTTTTTAAATGCTGAAATAATTCATATTAATTCTTTAATTTTCCAAACACTCACTGGATGGTACCATAAAAGGATGTTGACATTTATTATATTTCCAAAAAAAAAAACAGTAAAATGGCTAAAAAATCCAAAATTTCTTTTAATTAATAGCTCGTGCAAGGATGACATCGTAAATGTTTGGTGGAATCTGTGTTAATTTGGGCCTGATGATTCTGACATGTTTCCACAACTATTTCATTTTAATTAACTTTCTTTTCTGGAGGTATTTTTATATTATTCCTAACAGGTGTAAGTTCATTTTCATTTTTTGATTTTTATTTACCCTTTTGTGTTCGATGAATTCTATGTTATTTTTATGAGGGTTTTATGTATATGTAAATTTATATATGTGTCAGTGATGGTCTGTGAACCTTTAGACGACCATTAAAACGGTATCATATGCGTCATTTTTAATTAAAAGCTTAGTTTCTATTTTTTATCACAATTACAATTTTGAAATTTCTGATACAGATGAATAATGATGCATCTGTCATTTGAGACAATATAAAAATTTTACTTTTTTTAATGTTTTTCAAAATAAAGTTCTTCTAAAAACTCAAATTTGATGTGTCAAGCTTCATTTTTGTAGTATCGATTTAATCTGAGCTGTTCTAATGATTAATCGTCAAGGTTTACGAGGGGAGGGTGAGAGCTATTCAGTAATCCAATGCACAGACTTTATGAAGACCAATTATTCTCCCTATATCTTCTGTTAAACCATGAGCAAAGCACGCTAGATGTTAGTTTGCTATTGATAACAAAAGCTCACGAAATTTGGGGAAAGTAGCTTTTAGGAAAGTGCATTTGATAAATATAGATAATAATAACTGTGAGAGTGTCACGTATACTTTTTTCAGAAAAACTACATTTTAGTAAATCGGATGGTAAATTATTTCACTTAATTTTTCTTTCATAAATTTCAGATTTCAGAATATATATAAATTGCATTAGATTAATATTTTAACACAATTATTCTAATTGGTAAACAAATCATATTAGATGTAAATTTCCAACTGGGCGAAAAATGTCCGGACCAGGATTCGAACCCGACACCTCCTGGCTGAAGCCGCCAGTGCTTTGCCATCTGAGCTATCCCGGACGATTCTGGTCGAACTTTTTCACCCAGCTAACCTTGATGATTACAGCATCTGGTCTGAAACCTGGTTCAGCTCAACAGAATAAATCTCAGGTAATGGAACTCCAGAAATCGCTGGATACGAAATTTCACTAGATTAATATTAACACAATTATTCTAATTGGTAAACAAATCATATTAGATGTAAATTTCCAACTTTTGTTAATTTTTGTTAATTGATTCTTATGTATTTTTTAGCGCTGAATCCGAAAATGGCCTCCATTTTAAACCATCACGTCAGGATTTTTCTCAAATCGCAAAGTTCAAACTTAAAAAGCTCGAAGTTAAAATTGACCCCCCCCCCCCCTCCTCTCCCAACCTCATCGGACCCCTGAGCTGTTTAGCTATAAGAAACCCAGTATAAGCCAAAAAATTGAATAAATGATTGAATTAAATAAAATTAAACTGAATAAAATTGAATTAAATAAAATTAAACTGAATAAAATTGAATTAAATAAAATTAAACTGAATAAAAGAGTCTTACATCTATTTTATAGTATCAGATTTTTTGCTATTTTTTAATCTTGAAATTTGCGATTTGTGAAAAATCCTGACATGATTGAAAATAAAGGTAATTTTTTTATTCAGCGTTAAAAAATATAAAACGTAATTATAAAAGATAAAAAACACAGCCGTCGCAAGTTTATGTTATCTGATCTAAAAGTCTTTCTTAAACTTGTTGACGTTAATCTATACGATTTTTTTTTTTTTTTTTTTTTTTTTTTTTTTGTTATCTCCTAATATAAGTATGTATAAGACAGTAAGCGTCGAAAATCATATAATATTACATTGTTGTCGGATTTAAGGCATGTATGTAAAATTTAACTTCGATCGGACATTTGAAAGGGAGTTAAAGTTCGAGTATAAATTTTAAACTGGAAAGACGGTAGTTGCAAGTTAAATTAAACCTTATGACAATAATATATTTTTTGTTAAAAGAAATCATAGCCTCAAATCCTTACAAAATAAAACATACGTTAAAATACAATTATTTTAACTAATCTGAAACTTAACTAATAAAAGTTAACTCAATCGTAATAGTTCAACTATTACGATTGAGTCAAAGCGATTTCTTTCAAAGCGCAGATACCTTGAAATAAGTTTAAGTACTTTATATACGACCCCTGAAAGCATGGCCGAAATCACCTGTTTTAAGATGCAAAAAAAAGTGGTATAAGTCATTCATTTCAAAGTTTCATAACTCGGTCAATTTTAATGTTAGATGAATGGGACTTTTTTGTCTCACTTGTTAGTGTCACAGTAATTTTTTACTAACCATTACTTATAGGACCGGGGACATAAAAATTTAAATTTCGCAATTTTTTTATAAATGTTTTTCTTGACCCAAATCCTTTAAAAATAATTCTTTACCTTATTTAAACCATTTTTGTAATTGGAAGTACGCATATAGGACCAACGGTTGCGAAAATAAAGGTCGGTAGACACCCTGTATATGTATGTGTGTATATTTCATTCAATACATATGAAAATTATTGCATCCACGTATGCTTAACGCAGATCATATTTGTTCTTTTTTAAAATTTATAGTGCTTTTATGATGCTTCGTTATTCTTTTATTTTTCATTATTCCATAGTCTAATTAGTTATATGGGACATTCTCACAATCTTTAGACTTTTGGGTGAAAAAATCTGCGAAATTAAACTTGCTAAAATAACATTTTAATCTGATAGACGAATGAATGCCTTAATGATTCAAAATAAAGAAAAAATGGTCAGCAGCGAAATTTTTTTTTATTTAACTGAGGTTTATGTTAAACGTATGTTGTGGAAAATTAAACTTTGCGAGTTTAATTTTCCTTACCATTTTACCAATAAAACTTTTTATTTTCTTCGAAATTTATACTTATAATGAATTTGCATAGTACCCACAGGACATTCAAATAAGAAATAATAACAATGTAGTATTTTTAGTACAAAATTTTGGTATAACTTTGTCTTAAAAGGGTATTAAAGAAGGGACGGTAAGGTAAGAAAAGGGGACGGTATAGGAAAAAGGGACGGTAAGTTTGGAACGGTAAGGAAAATTACCACCTATTTTAGGCAAATCATGTTAAGACTAAGTGATAGGCACAATGTTCGTTAATTTTTAGAAACAGTTGTTAACATTGGATTAATTTTTTTTTTTATTTATTTATTTACTTCGAAAAGTGCAGGAATAAACCTTGGGGGCGGCAACACTACCAAAAAAGCCACGATCTTGAAATTGTATTTAAATGCTGATTTAAATTCTGCAGTTAATTTCCTGTCAAATAATTTTAAACATTCTTTCTCTAGCGTACTTCTGCATGAGAAAAAAACTTGAAAAAATTTCTGTGGCTGCATCTGAAGTGATTTTCTGTATAAGTTTAGCAAGAGGGACGGTAAGGATGAAAAACCCAGGGACAGAGTTCAAAAAATAATAACAGCTCTAAAAATGTGTGCAGGTTAATTTTTTGCTACATATTTATATAAAACAATTGTCCCAATTTCGGAAAAAAAAATTACATCGAATTACTTTTACTGAAACAATTTTAAACAGACTACCAAACTTAAAAATCAGCATCAGGGACACGAGACGATGTAGGAGTTTTCCTGGTATATCGTCCAAAACTTATTTATCTCGTTAATATTATTATGCAATCATGCAATGGGATGTTCCCCAGTATACGAAATTAAAAAAGAAAAAAAAAAGAGTGTATTAAAATAAAAAAATATTGTTCAGAGACATGAAAGTTAAAATATTGGGAGAATGCCCCATATACGCTTGCCTTTTGAAATTGATATTTATAATTCATACATTTATAGAGTAATAAATAAATATATCTCTATACTAATATTCCGATTTCGAAAGTAATGATGACAAATTGATGGTACAGTCCCTGTTCCAATGAAAGCTACATTTTATCGTATTTTTCTGTCTTCTACAGAAATGTGTAACATGCACTTAAATGCCCTAGAAATGAAGTATAAAAAGTATCAATAAAGGAATATCAATAGTTTCCTTTGCTCTCTTTTAAGGTAAAAAACCAAGAAAGTTAAAATGAATAATGAACTGCAGTAAATAATGAATAAATTTATTTGTTTCCTAAGAAAACCGCATTAGAAATAGCATTCTATTTTAAATTCAAATGAGCCTTTAGCATTCACGAAACAACAAAGTAACTAAACACATTTGCACTCCGTAATAAAGCTGAAGTTATTGATTTTTTCCACCCTTCGTATTTGAATAAGCATATTCTTCTTGTTCTTGTTGGAGGGGGGAGGGTGAGGGGCGGAAACATTAACCGATCATTCTTCTTTTATCTAGCTGTCAAAATTTTCCTGGGCACGCGAGTCGCAGTCAACCTGCTGCACGAAAGAGTAGATCTGCCACCTGATATTATTTCCGCAAACGAAATTTCATCTACTCATCTGGATCAAAACTGATCAGCGAATGAATGATGGGGTAATGATGCAGAAGATCAGAATAATGCAATGTTTCTGCCAGAGAAAATGCTGAGTGTCATCTTTAGAAAAATATACTTTTGTAATTGTTAATTCATAAAGGTAAGGGAGAAAAGGATATTCTGCCACAAATCCTTTTTATTTGCTGTCAAAAGGATTTATGACTGGATACGTGTACAATACGTAATTCGCGTGACCAGGCACGGGAATTATACATTGTATTCGTTGTTTCAAGTACCGTGATCGTTTTCTAGAAATTCTCTGTTAAAATTTCTAGCTCTCTGGACATGGCTGAGCGTTGAATAGGAATGAAATTAGATTATAAAAATTACTGTAGCTATATTTCATAAGGAATTTAATTAAGCTTAGGGTGGTTGTGATTGTTTTTGGATAATTTAATATTAGTAGATAAAATTTTCACACTAAAAGATGAAAAGTTACTTATTACTTGGAAAAGGAAGATCCTTAGACAAAATTTTGGATCTATTAACCCCTTCGGGACGGGAGCCTTTTACGAAATTTTTAATCTTTTATCACCGTTTTTTTAAAACAAAAATTTGTGTCTTCTTGAATCGAGAAAATGCGCTGATTAAATAAGGTCAATTTTACAGTAAAATTTTACTGGTGAGGAAAAACAAGGATTCTGAGCGCTTCATGCGGCACGTATACGTGTCGCTCGTCCCCAAGGGGTTAAAGAAGGCAATACATGGCGTATCAGGTCAAATATGGAGATTGGACAGTTATATGCCGAAAAAGATATAATTAATCCTATTAAAATAAGAAGAATGTAATGGTTGGGCCATCTAATCAGAATGAGGGATGAGAGAAGCACAAAGAAGATTTGTAATGGTAAATTAATAGGGAAAAGAAGTATTGGTAGACCCAGGAAGAGATGAATAGAAGAGGTAGAGAAAGATCTAACAAAAAACCAAGTTATAAATTATAAATTAAAGGCCAGAGATCGGAAAATGTGGCAAGATATATTGAGGAGGTCAAAATCCTACATGGTTTGTAGTACCATTATGTATGTAGATAAAATTTGCGATTTTACCATTTTCATTTTTTCTTATCCCAAGTGAAAGTTTTCACTTCTATTGAAGTTTCAAATCCCGCCAAATAATTTTAATAACGTAAGTAGGACAATTGCCCCATAAAATATAATAAATAAGATACATATGTTAAAAACACATAAACTTATTTAATGGTATCAACGCAGTCGTTTTTATGACCTTGTTTGAAAATAATCCGTTCCTTTTAATAGCTGGTGATACTCAATGGTCTTCATGCGAACTTCATCTCAACTTATTTTGTTTCTAGATTTTCTGGTGTACTTTACTGCAGTTTTCCATTCATATAATTGATCAAGACTCAAAAAGAAAAAAAAAACTTTCGTTTCTAGATTTTTAAGCATTTCATCATCATATTTATCCTGAAGACGACAGCAGAAGCAGTTCGAAACGTCGATAGTATGCTTTATCATTAATTTTATTTTTACAAATTCATAAAAAAGTACCATTAAGCAATTTTATGTGTTATAACATATACATCTTACTTTTGAAATAATTTTAATTCGATTTGTTTTCATTAAAGGTTGAAAGTTTTAAAACCCAGAGCAAAAAAATTTAAAGAATTGCAGAATTTGCAATTTCCTCTTTCAGGTTTAAATAAAACAAAACAATAACTTAATTGTAGTGCTAAAAAAATTAACAATAAATGAACACTATTAAGGGTTGAACATTTCTAATAATTAACTGCCAGCGAAAATCCTCTTCGAATTGCTATATGTTCTTGTTTAATTAAAATTTTAAGACTTTTACAGAAAATGTTTTGGATACCTCCAACTTTTAATTTGAAGTTGAATGGCCTGCAATTACAGCATAAAAATTGTCGTAACAGTATTTGATAAGGAATTTAGTAATGGTCATAGTGATAATTTTCAAATAATTGGTATAGTGGTTATCCTTTGCAATTTAATTTTTATCTCGGTCATTTTTCTTTTTATCTATTAGTCTTCTAACTAATAGGATGAGCTATATTTTAAACGAAAAAAATTTGAATTTATCTATTCTAATAAAGTTGCAAAACAAGCAAAATAATTTTAATTTCTTTTGTACTCATTGTTAAAACCCACAGAAAGAAAAAATGTCTGACAGAACTTTGAATTTTCTGTTTCAGGCATAAATGAGAAAAATAATAATAATATTTTACTTTATTTTAACGCTTTCCAATGTAACTGAAAAGAGATTATGGCTTCGATTTGTCTGTCTGTCATATTTCCGTGCTTTAACTGTAGTAAACAGACTCGGACTACCATGTAATTGATATATCTCATTGAGGTTTACATTATGGAGAAAATCTTTTGTGGTGTATTTTAATTATGCTATACGCTATTTCAAAACATATGAAATTGATATGCATGTAGGTAGCAATTCATAATTTTTGTGAAAATGAATTTACTAATAATTTTTATAACTAGAAATATGTTTTTGAATAAACAAGAAAAAGACCAAAATTACATTTGGGTTCATTCAACGTATCTCATTAAAGAAGAAACATTTCAAATGAACGATTATTTGAAAAGACATAAATTAAACAACATTAAGAAAGAAATTAGTATCCTCAAATTTGGATCCTTTGGAACTGAAGATTCGAGAAAAAATTCAGAACTTATCCACTTTTCTCAACTTATTTAATTCAAGGAACTCAAGTAAGGGGTCAAAAGTGTGTGCTACCTTTTTAAAAATGAAAGTTCGTGCAATTTTTAATGTTCAGATGACGCTCTAAGCATAATTTATGTATAGCATTAATTAATAGACATTATTCGTAGCAAATTTATATCTATATACTTTTACTACGATTACTTGCTACAGCATTCGTAAGTTTGATCACTTTTTTTTCTGAATTATATATACATATAGAATCAAAGTCATAAATAATTTTCAATTATGTTAGGAAATGTTAAAAAATAACACTATTTAACAAACATTATAATTAATTGATGAAAGTTCGATTTTTCAGAAAGCTTTTTTGCCACGTTTCATTGATCGTTGAATTTTATAAATAATCAGTTTCATGAATAAATAAACAATAATTTTTAAAAACCTTCTATTTTTATTAATTGAACACTGAAAATAATATAATGCCATCTAACACAATAACTTCATTTCTTTTTTTTCTGTCGTTCTTTCTTTCTCTTTTTTCCCACTCAAATTATAAGCATGCTTACAATACTGACAACTTCCTGGCACGATATTTCCGTTAAGCAAATGTCTACCGTTTTCCAGCAGTTGTACAAATAGAGAACTTTCTATTTGCATAACTTAGAAAGAGAAGCTAGTCCAAACTGAGATTTAATTAAAAAGATAGTTGTATGGTTGTCTAATTGTTTGATCCTTCTCAGAAGATTATTGAATCATTTCACATTACATTTCGAAACAATTCATCAGAAATATATGAAATTTGGAATGCTCTGAATGAACAGATGCGAAAGACAGCAAACAAAAAAAAAAAAGGTTATTTAAAAAATAAATTAATTTCAAACTCCTTTCTGGAGTTTTCTGGTAAAATTTCGGCCATGTATGCCGAACCACGTGAAGCAACCACGTGATGGATCTGCTCTCGCATAATGAAATGTTGAATAAAAAGAGTAAAAAATACAATGATTCTCTTGTCAGTCTCATGCCCTTTCCCACGGAAAATGTCGTGCAGTTTACAAGATCGTGCTTTACTGGATCAAAAAGTTGATTCCGCACCAGAAGCTTTGCTGAGGTTTAGTGCTTTGACTATTCGCAGAGGTGCAAGGACTGCAAACGGATTAGGAAAAATGATCAGGAAATCTGAGGAAACGGGATCGCTGAGTGTTCGTTCTGGAAGAGGAAGAAAGGCTGTTTCTACAGAGGTAATTAGAGATATAATGCTTATGGTGGAAGATGTCAGGGCTTCAAACTCAATGGGTAGCACGAGTGTTCGCCACGTTGCAACACCCTTATATCAGTCGACTGTTACCGTTCATAGAGATGTGCAAGGTGAAGTCACGAACAGGTTTTTGCTGCTGCTGTAGGACAGCTATCGGTACCTTTATCAATGTCATTTCTATTTGTGTGTCCTACAGTTTTTTCAACGCTTTACGGTAAAAATCTCGTGATGTGAACTGCTCTATAAGATTCCTCGGAAATTCTACAATATTACCACTATAAAATGTCCCATGTTCACCAGTTTTTGCCAACTGATTGCCCTGCACGTCTAACATTTTCTATAACAGCCGTCGCTGTTACTCGCTGTCAGAGAGACGTGGATTGGCCTTGGAACATTCTATAGTCCGAGGAAGGTCATTTTCAGCTGGATGGCGCAGTGAATATTCACAATTGCCGCAACTGGGGTAGAGGTCTGCACGGGCCGGAATTTCCAGGCCCTGCCCCGGCCCGGTGTGAAAATTGGAAGTTCGGCCCGAGCCCGGCCCGTACAAAAATCAGTGAAAACAGACCCGGCCCGACACAATTTCTAAAAAGAAAAAAAAAATCCGTTTTTTTCTCAACTTACAATTACGATTCTTTTAATGAATACTACATACATATTTATGGGAACATTTTGCAGTATATTTTACATTACTATCATGTTCGCAAAACAGAAAACACACAATATTAAACATTAACGATTACTTACAGTGTTTTAGTCATCGTGTCTACAGACATTTCAAAATGGAAATAAGGATTCATTAAAAGATTAATGTAGTTCATCAGAATAAAGGATTAAAAACATGATAACTTTTGAAGCTGTATAATAAAAAGTAGATTTGTGAAAATATTTCTCTCATTTTTAAGGCTTTTCTCAAATCCAAAGGAGCTACATTTCGACAGATTTATGAATTCTTTTCTTTTCGGAAACGCGTAAGATTGGCAGGTATTCTTATTCAGAAGCTATGTAAATGTCGTTTATTTTCATAGATAAAAGCAATATATCTTTCTGAAAATACTGTCAAAGTTAGCGTTTTGAATGGAATTTCCGGAAGCGATGGCACAGGAAAGGAGAAAAACGTACAGTCACATGACAGGAATCTCTTATCTCTGTAAGTAATTTATCAAATATGGAAAAAGCTATTAGTTTCCAAATGCCTTCAATAGGCAGGCCTGTCAATTTTATGCCTTTATAGTTAAAAATTTTGTCAGAAAATGTGTCTGAAAGCTTCGCATTGTTGAGCAGTGAATATGAGAACCACCTTAAGGTATATTTCCAAAGATACTGTTAAGAGAAGTTCAATTATCACTATTAATACTACGAAACACAATGACTGTTCTACACACCCTGAGATCGATTAAGACCAGTTCCGTCCCGGCACGAGTCTGCTGAAAAAAATTGATCTCTACGATCTCTACGATGCACATGTTACATTTCTGTATTGATGTTGTTAAACTCGCATCGGCTCGTGACGCACATTTATACTTCTCGAGAAAATCATATTCATTGAAAATGGCTCGTATTTTATATGCTTCGCTTAAATTCTTATATCGGGCCGATAGGCCCGATTAATTTTTTTTCCGACCCGGCCCGTTTGAAAATTCGCCTTCATTCTGCCGGGTACGGGCCTCGGGCCAAGCCCGGGCCCGTGCAGACCTCTAAACTGAAGTGAAGAAAATCCTCATTCGATTCTTCAAGTCCTGTTTTATTCTCAGAAGGTGACAGCGTGGTACGGATTTACTGCAGAATTTGTGCTCTATCTGTTTTTCTTCAAAGAATTAACGCCGAGAGGTTTGGTGACATACTCAACAGCCTGAAATTGTTTGCATCGTCGCTAGAAAGTAGCATTGTCCCGTCCCCCACGCTCGTCATTGCCTTAACAGGACAATTTTAATGCAGGAATCAGCTTCTCCACACACTTGCCACTTGCGTTAAAAATGTATTTAGGAAGCATTTTACAAAATATCATGTCATCAGTCGCCATTTTCGTCATGTCTGGCATGGCATGCGGTATTCCAAGACTTGAATAGCTGTGATTTTGGCCTCTGAGGCTACTACGTCGGTCGGACAATGCAAGAACATTGCTAGAACTTTAGGATGGTATTTCTCGTCACGCTCTCAACATTTACAAGAATTTGCTTCGGGTGACTGTTAGACGTGCTATTTTGCAATTCAAAACGGTACTTGACATCTTGACAATAATGGTCAACACACTGAACAGTTCTTTTGCCTTGATTAGCCAATTCTACAGTGTATATAGGCTTGTGTTTGGTTAAAAGTTTCATATTTTTCTGATGAATAGTTTCGACTTACAGACAGCTCTGAGTGGGTGAACTCTAATTATGTACACCCGGTACTCTTAAAAAACTATGGTACATAACTATTGTTATCTGGCTAGATAAAATCCAGTAGATTTGTTTAAACAAAAAGAAATAAATCCTAAAATTTATCTTTTATCATATTTTAAAACAAAAACTCTATACAACACGTAATGGTTAAGCTGACTGCTGCTGTTACTCACAAGCATTGATAGTCGTAATAAATTGACCATTAGCAAAAGTTAGTTAAATTTTCTTTACCCTATTATATAATATATCATAAAACCAAAAATAGGGTATTTAGCGTATCAGTTTGGAGACAATGACTTTAAAATGAGATATCCTTAATTTGTTTTCACATAGATCGTGACATAAAAAGTACATGGTGGCATGCAAAATCTAATATTGCAAGTATCAGAAGGTGCTCAACAAAACTTACTTTTTCTTCTTCAGCCCTATCACGATAGTATGAAATAATAAGCTGCTGATTTAAAAAATTACGCCTTTAAGTGTAAATCAAAATTATTTGTAAAGAAAATAAGCTACAGTTTTACAGTTCCTTGTTGTCCAGTTTAAGGCACTGATCAAAACTGCGGTTAATATCTATTTTCTAGTGTAAATGCCTGTCCTAGGACGGTGGTTGGAAATCGTGGTTTTCACTTACAATTTGAAATAATTGATAAAAATATTCACATACTATTCATCGAGAATAAGGAAAAACTGACATGAAGTGTTAAGTTCAGGGCCTGATTAATGCACAGACCTCTGTGATTTTAACAACAAATTTGCAATCCGATGTTAATAAGATGACAAAACAGAAGGGAAATTGCAGATCTATCGTAATTAGTAAAAGGAAACAGATATATGCAGATATATATATTGAATGCAATATCAATATACAAATAGCTTTTATTGACTGACTTGTACTCTAAGATATATAAACGTGTTTATATATTATTCATTGACAATAAGGAAAACTTACCTGGAATGTTACGTTCAGATCCTTTTGAGTTTTAGCAACAAATTTTTAATCTTATGTAAATGAGATAACAAAACAGAGGAGAAATTACAGATCTTTCTTAATTAGTAAAAGAAAACAGATATAGATATAGTTCAATTTATGTTTTATTTTGAAGTCTTAATTTTTTTATGGCATATTAGCCGGAAACAAATGGTGAACTATTTATATAAAGTGCATAAGTGTTAATGTTTCGTAATCGTTTCGATATTTTTTTTACCGTACAACTACTCTTAATAATTTTATTTTTCCTGAAATCCTCTACTTTTCTGAATTTTTTATTAAAATAGTAATTGATCTTACACATAATTTAGTTTTTAAAAAAAGCAATTGTTAACGTGTAATCAAGGTATACAGTCAAGAGTAAGTAATCAATAAAGGCTCCATTTCTAATTTTCATAATTAGCAATTATGAAATCTGTGGAAATTACGCCGTGTTAGCACAGTCATATAACTTTTTTTTTAATTTTATCAATGTAAAAATATAGTAGTCTACTTTCCATAGTAGGCACCACAATTTTTAATAATGGACTCATCACTCAAATTAGATGCACACTTTAAGATTTAGTAGTAAACTTTTAATAGATGGGGATAAAGATACAAGGTTTACACATCGAACAACTCTATGTACAATTACAATACATATGTACAGATTTAGAAACGCCAGAAGAAATCCTCTCAGGGAAAACATACACACGCGTACATTTTACCACTCCACCTTCTGCCCGCCTCGTAGACAACTTCTGCGAATCGCGTCTCAGGACAAACTCCGCGGGAAAACAATAATGCAATACGCATACATATTACAACCTTTTCATCGCGCGTCTCGTAGAAGAACTCTGTAGAAAACTTATCGCAGGGAATGACGGGAAAATCACTTACAGTAGCTAATCGCTGAAATTAGTGATGCTACCTAGCGGAATAATCTTTAATATAAGATATTCGCTACAAAATTACATTTCAAGCTAAGCATAACGCAATTTTCACCGGCGCAAATTTTTCACACGTATCTTATATGCGTACTTTTATGCTTAACCACCATGAAATCATATAAAAATATTTTTTCTATTTGATAGTAATGAAAAAATGGAATTTATAAAAGCAAAGTACACGTGCAGAAATATTTTTACCGATATTTAACCTGCAAATTAAAAACTTTACGTCTAAACATTCACGTGTCTTAATATTTTTCAGTATTTCTCTTTGTCTGCAACAATGAAAGCAATCCATGGTTACCCATCCATTGTTTGGATGAGTTCGTATCGGAATCGTCACACTGCGTTTTATTATATTTAGATAGCAAATAATAGTAAAATCGGTGTTAAATTAGTTAATTTCTTTAATATGTACATCGTAAAAAAAACGGACTAAAATACGAAAATACTACTGACAATCGAGACGCCAGTACTATTTCCGTATTTTAACGGAAGTTTTCCCCCGTAAATTCCAAAAAACGAAAATTTTTCTGTAATTTATAGGGGGAAAGTTCCGTTAAAATACGGAAATAGTACTGGCGTCTCGATTGCCAGTAGTATTTCCGTATTTTAGTCGTGTTTTTTTTTCTTTACAGTGTAGCGACATAAATCTATGTTTAATTAGTTAAGAATTAATTTAGTATGCGACGACTACATTCCTACCTATATATTAAGGGCCGCCTTCTTTTTTCCTATTATTATTTATAAAGCATGCCATTTTCAGTATTTTTATTCAATTTTTTTTCCCTTGTATTCTAAATGAAAGAAAAGGTACTGTTTTACCTGATGAAATAGAATTCTAGTAGAAGAGAAACCATTGAACCACCGATGTTCAGAGAAGTACATTAAGCCTATTCTCAAATCCAAACTGGCTATTTTACAAATAATATCATAAGACGAAACTAATATTTCGCCTTGATTCAAACATAAAATATATTATATGAACTTTAAAAAGTTCACTGTTTTACTTAAAAGGCGACTAAAAATATTAGAAGAAATGTTACAATTAGTTATTAAAATTTTATCTGATGAAGAGCTTGGAAAAGCTTCAGAGTACTAAGAAGTTTTAAATAAAATGTATATTTTTAACTTGTAACGTCTCTTCTATTATTTTTAGTCACCTTTTAAGAAAAACAGTGAATTTTTTAAAGTTTATATACTATATTTTTTGACTATTTTACTTTCTGACACAATTTTTAATTAATTTTTATTCACAAACAAATCAAATTGCAAGGTGCTCTTATTAAGGAATTATGTAACTGAACTCTGATTATTTTTTTTTTTTTCGTTTTTCGATAAAGGCAGAAGATTTTTCAGGAATTCTTTCAAAGTGAAGGTTTTGAACCGAATTTCTGGATGCGACAGTTTAAGTAAGGGAAAAGAACTACAAGCCTGACACAATAATGGCTTCTAACTCAAGATGTCGGAAAAAGAGAAAACTATTCAACTGGAAATCATTTCAAAAATCATGCTTGCAAGTATCCCACTATTGGGAATTAAAACGGCCTATAGAGGCGCTGCTCGTAGCCTTCGGTATAGGAAAATAGTCCCTTTAATTTCCCTTTAACTAATGCTAAAGTGCCATTGAAATAATTCCTTATTGTAAATGCATTTGCAAGTTTTAGATATTCAAATTCGGATGATTTTTAATTTTTCATATAAGACAGAACACAAATGTTACGTAAAATCTGAAATTGTGCAAAAGAATAAACATTCTGAACATATTTAAAATACATGTAATGTAATGTGCTTGCACGGCAGTATCCTGAAGCCAGAAGTTACATCTTTTATCCACCAGATGGCGTATTCGAGCGCTTGAATCGCTAATAAGAAAAACGGACATCCTACTGGCAATCGAGACGCCAATAGTATTTCCGTATTTTAACGGAAATTTTCCCTCATAAATTCCAGAAAAAACTGAAAATTTTCTGTAATTTATGAGGGAAAATATCCGTAAAATTACGGATTTCTGAAATGTATGGGGGGGGGTATTTCCGTTAAAATACGGAAACCGTACTGGCGTCTCGATTGCCAGTAGAATCTCCGTTTTATAGTCCGTTTTTTATTTTTCAAAATCTATGGGACAGAATTTAAAGAGTAATACACGAAAATGTACGTCTTTAAATCTTCATCCCGATACTACTACTAAAATAACCGCCACTAGACGGCGCTGTACTCTCTGAGCTCCTAACTATCCGATTATGTGTTTTACATAGCCGGATGCAGAAATTAAATTCTCGGTACCTTTCCAGTATAGGGACCTTTGCGAAATAGAGAAAACTGCTTTGGTGAAGAAAGAAATTTGTCAACATATATTCTAGCAACCTATTAACTGTTTCATTTCATATACACCGCATTTTTAAAAAAATATATTTATAAAATTTATTTAATATAAAGAAGCCATTTATCTAATTTTATGCAAAAACAGAAGCAATTTGTACATAAAAAACAATAATAATAATCATTTAATTAAAATACATACATAAACAAACAAAAAATTTCATGAAGTTTGTTTTCATAGCTGTTTGTATCATTTGGCAACGAATCTCACTTTCTGATGACCGAATTCTACCAAGCTTTTTTAAGAAAAACGCCAAGGCCAGTGGAAAATCCTGAAGTATTGTGGTCGAATTTTAATTTATCCTTAAATTTCATTTTTAATGTATTCATAGTTTTCATCATTGTGTTTCGTTTTTAAAATGTTATTTTCATCTGTCATTGCGAAGCAAGAGAGAAAAACACATTATTGCTCATGCGTTGTATATATCTTTTTTGTTTCGCCATTTTCCGTCATTTTTGACGGGCTATCTTTCTAGTAAATATATAATTTAATAAACCACGAACTTTTACAACATACTGCGAAATACTACTAATACTTGAGATTTCTTTTTACCCGACTGAAAAGAACGGTTATGTGTCTGTGTATGTGGATTTCTTTATATCCTCGAAACATCCCAACGGCTGGATGGATTTTAATGAATGAGGTCTCTATCAATTCGTCTTAACGGCCCGATGGTTATAGACAAGGTTTTGTTTTTATAAATTCAAAATGGCGGCCGTAAAATACAAAATGGCGGTAGAGACGAAAAAAATTCACGCACCCTATTGAGTGGCATATCATTGGATAGTTCTTTCAAAATGAAGACGATGTTTCATTGACTATTTTACAGTCAGAAACTCCGTTAAAATATTATACAACCTGGAAATGACTTGGATCAGTTTGGACCAACTGGATCAGTTGTGTATGTAGGATCTCTAGCTGTACTGCAACTCCAACTATCACATAGACATCGATAGACCTCATCAAAACAGTGTTAATAGATAGGAACTAACAATTAAACACAACTTAAAAGTTATCAATACAAGTAAATAAAAAATAGGTAAGTAATATAAACAAGTAATATAAAAAAAATATTTTAAGTCAATTCCTACTTCTCCCATTCTACTTTCCTCTTGAATACCTTAAAATACCTTGATCAAGAAGAGGGCTCTCTCGGTCTCAAAATACCTTGATCAAGAATAGGGCTCTCTCGGTCTTAAAATACCTTGGTCAAGAAGAGGGCTCTCTTGATTATTGAAAATTAATTAATTAAATTTAATTAATGAATTAATATTTGAAAAAACTGGATTAACATCAAGTGTCATCCACTACAAGTTTTAAAAAAATGTATTTGAGCTGGATTGGATGAATAATAAGTATTTTATTAACGATTGAAAATTTGAACAAGATATATATAGCAGGAGTGTGAGCTAACAGTAGGAATTGAAAAAAAAAATAGTTTCACATTGATGAGAAATAATTAATTAGTTCGCTTTTTACGCAGTCGGGTGTTTTGATTTTTTAAATTTAATTGTTTATTCTTCAAATTATCTTGAAATGAAAATAAAATCCTTGCACAAAATTCATTAAAATTGTAATTATAAATGCTTTTGTCAAGCCGAGAAATTTTTATAAGTCTGAAAATGGTACCACGATATCGAGTTTTTTCAGATTATCCTGAAATTGAAATAATATTCTTGCACAAAATACAATTTTGTAAATTAAAATCCACATTAAATAAATTTTAAAGATTTTAAGAGAGGGGAAAATTAAAGGAAATTACATATCTTAAATACGCATTTTAAACTTGATTTGATAAACTTTAATAAACTATCATAGAATAAATTTTGATAAAGAAGGAACATCATTATCTATTTTCATCTCTAATGATTATTTTGTTAACTATTGCTGATCATATTTTAATAGTTAAGATGCCTTAAAACTTCCCTTTTATCTAAACATTTATCACTAAAATACTGAATTTTGGAAATTATTTCAATACGCTCTTTAAAATTTATTCACAATATTCAGTAATACGATTTTTCATCTAAATTTTTGTCACTAAATATTTCAAGTTAATTTACTTTTAGGTTTTCCATTAATTTTAGAAAACTGCCCATCTTAATTGCTCTTGACTTGCTATATAGCAAACATATTCTAATAACATTCATGCAGAATTAAAAAAAAAAAAAGTTGGAAATTGCACATCAAACGTGGCAAATGAGGTGAGTTCGTACTATAACTAGTTTATAAATATTTTTTGTACCGTATATTGTTACTGAATGTATATTTTAGTGCATTTAACAAGTGCATATCAATTTCACTCTGTTCGAAAGGTTGTACCATCATTAAAATGCACTAGAAATCATTTTTTCCCCCCATTGGCCGTCATGTAACGGAAAACTTTTGACTATCCCTGTAATTAAACTATAAACCCGATTTTCATAAAATTTGAAATGAGTCAACACAATTTTGCAACAATTTTATATTTAAAATTTCATGCCATTCGGAAGGCTGTAACATCATTAAAATGCACTTGCAATAATTTTTCCCATTGGCCGTAATGTAAAGGAAAACTTTTGATTGTCCCTGTAATTAAACTATTCATCCAATTTTCATAAAATTTGAAACGACTCGAAAAAATTTTGCAACAATTATATATTTAAAACTTCAGACCATTCGGTTGGGTAGTTTTTGTTCTGGTATATGCAAACGGACAGACGCACAGTGGAGTATTTGACCCGAAATCCTGGTCAAAAATATTTTCCCATGTAAATATAGTCCGATTGGCTTAAAATTCTTAGATGTTAATGGGTATCACTATGGCATGTTTGGTATTGTAAATGAAGTCTATAGCCTTTACGGTTCATTTACAGAGACACTCAAAAGAATTCTCTTACATTATGGTCTATGGGGAAAAATCATTTGCTCTGTATTTTAATGATATCACACTTTTAAACGTGCTGAAATTTATATTCATCACTAAGGTGTACTAAGGCACTTATTGTAGAATATGGTGTGCATAGAATATATCGTTCATTTACAGGGACACACAAATGAATATGGCTGAAGAATAAATTTAACTATTGAAGTCTATGACCAATAATTGCTGGAAATGCGTTTGTAATTGTGATAGGCGTTTTAAAATAGAACAATTTTTTTTTTTTAAATATTACTTGGTGTGGATACATTCTATAGATCATATACAAGGCTGCACAAAGTTTTCAAGTACATTTCCGTTTATTCACTGAAATGGCTGAATGGACATTTTTAACTGTGCTATGCGTTTCACTGAACTAACTTTTAGCATACTATGAAGTATACATACAAATCCATAGCTTAGTTTAATATTTTATATCTTAAAAGCTGACGAAGTGTAAGTAAGATTTTAACACTTCACAAAATAATAAATATACATTTTATAAATATTTTGACAATTAAGAAAAAAAAAAAAAAAGAGTCATCATTTAAAAAGAGCACAAAGAAAAAGAAGTTAAAATATTAATTAAGTAGATATTTTAAAAAGACGAATAAATCACATGTCTATTGATTTAACATTACCAAAGGGAGTTTGAAAGTTGAGCGACATGTAACCTTAACTATTTACTGTTTTTAAAAGGAAAATAATTGTTGATAGGTTTGTCTTATTCACTATTAATGTTTAATTAAATGTATTTAATTTTACTTATTAACTATGTATTGTATTTAATTTTAAATTAAAACTTATTATTTACATTTAATAATGCTTATTACATTTAAATTACATTTAATAATAATTATTGCATTTAATTTAGGTTTAATAATGTTATATTTAATAGTAGGTTCAGTAAAATGGAGTCTATATAGTATAGATTGCTAGTTTTTGAATGTATTTAATATATTAACAGTTTCAATATGATTCTTCAGAACTCATCTTCATCTTCTTCATCACTCTCTTCTTGTCTTTTATCGGGACTACCATCAGCCCTTGGTGGAAGAAGAAGTTGTAGGGTCTCGCTACTGTATGGCTTGCTCTTTTTAGTTGATAAACGGAGCTATCAGAAAATATGAAGTTGCTTATTTTCACGTAGATTATAAACGGAAATTTTTAATTAAATTTTCTTGGTGCCGATTGTCAGTTTTGGAATTTAAATTAGGTGTCCCTTTTTAAGGACACCGCCCTCGAAAGAGTTAATTCCTTCCTTTCTCTCCTTATGTTACACACATGAGCCCCAAGAACTAATTAGGGAACCTTTTTTCAATAAATAAGTATATACAATTGGAAGGCGATTGGATATTTCTATCAAAAGATATCGAGTTGCGTGCGTATGTACGTACCTGCATACGTACATATGTACGTACGTACATACAGACAGACAGACTATGCAGGTGCAGAAGCTCTTCGGTAACATCCTGTGAGCTAAATATATAGTTCTTATCTCTTCAATTCGGTGGCCGCAAAACAGAGCATTTAAATAATCATCCCGAAAAAAAATTTATAAAAAAATGGCAACAATATGCGGAAGATTTTTTTGCAGAAATTGAGACGCAAGACTACAACTAATACGATTATAATTCAAACATGGCTGGGCAAAGCGCGGCACATATTTAAAAAGCTTCCGATATGTATAAATTAGAGCCAAAAACGCTTTAAAAATAACCCTTTTCTACATTTAATGTTTTTTTATTACATTAAAACGAAACTATTTATATTAACACATAGTTTAACACTAAGCTCTGACCTTTGTTAAACACATAAGCCCTGTTTAGTTTCAATTCAACAATTCATTGAGCCACAAAAAAATTATATTTAAACATAGCAACAATGCCAAAAAACAACAAAAAATCACGTCTTCTCAGAAAGAAACATCCTCTTCAGCTGATGCCAGGAGCCACCGGATGTAACTTAGGTTCCTAAAATAGACATAGATCGATGCACCAATTAGTTAGCTATTAAAAAATATCATTTTTACAATTGTTGAAGAAATTTTAATTTTTGCATTTTTGGCCAGGTTTTTGGGTCAAATACTCCACTGTGAGACGAACGGACTGAACGACGACTATAGGTGCTACGTATTTATATAATTACGAACGAACCTAAAATTGTTGTACCGAAAATGTTGTCATTTCTTTTAATGATATATATTTACCTGAATAGAGTTTTATAATTGCAATTTTTCTTCGTTAGTTTTATTTCTGAGATAGGAAAGCTTGTATACGAAATTCCGTTTGATTATTTCCCTTACAAAATTTACGAAATGCATTAATAAATTTATTACTCACTGTTTAACAAAGTTATTCATGCATATTTTCTCAGAATGTACAGGTTTGAAGTCATCCATAATATTATTATTATAATAAGTGTCTTCAAGAATTTCTAGATATTTTTTTCCTTTGACTTAATCTTTTTTTTTTCCCCCTTTTGCATCTGTTCAAACTTTGCTTTGATTATATCTCGTATTTATAAATTTTAATTGATCCCATTAATTTAAAATACTTTATTTTTAAGTGAAAATGAAACAACTATATTTTTTTTATTAGAATTTGCGTGCAAAATTTTAAATATTGCCTTTATTTACTGTGTCTTTTTTTTTTCTTTTTTTTTGAGTAAATTTTTGCAGTAACTAAAAGCAACTTTAATAGAGTAATTAGACATTTAAAGGGTTTATTTACTTAATTGAAACTATTTAGCGATAAAAATAGTTTAACTCCTTGAAGTGCAGTAGTTCACTTTTGGACCACTTAATTTTAATCCTTAAATGACATTATGGAATGAAATTTTTTCCGTTTTTTAAATACGTGGAGAAAAGTTTACTTATTTTTTTACTTGTAAGGAAATACATTGTCCCTGAAAGGGTTAAACGAATTTTGTAAATTTTATAGGTTGTCATTCTTATTTAAGATATTGAAATGTTTGATTTTCAGAAATAAACATTTACATTATATTAAAGATTTATATTTCATACTTTAGTAATAAACATTTAATAACAGATGTTGATTAAGTGCATAAAAAAAATCCTTTCATAAAAAGTTTGAAAAGAAGGAAAGTGTGTTGTTATAAATATCCATTAACAAGCATTTATTTTTTCAAAAGGAGTACTTTGATGCTGTATATCCATTGTGAATAGAAAGGCTTCAGAGATATTTCAGCTTTTATTACTTAAACAAATGTTAAGTGCATTTGATACCTGAAATAATAAATGCTGAAATGTGTTCCTTTCACTTCGCACCTGTTTAAACTGCTGTTCGCCCATAACGCATTCAATATCACAATATTTTATGGAAACATGAATGACGCAGTTATGATCCTGGATATGACGCTAATGTATTTTTCAAACGTCATTTACCTACGTCATTAAACTATTATAACAGCTAAAATGTTTGATAAATTATGAAATATCATGGGTAAAAAAAAAGCCTGTTTTATACTTGTTTAAAACATATGTGATATGTCTACATTTCGAAAATGCTGGCTCAAATTTTCAATAGAATTTTTCTCTTTTAAAGAGTGACAGAGAATCTTTTGACATTAAATTTTTTTAAAAAGGTCAGATTTTTGGAAAAGGTCTACTAATTTGACTTCACGTTAGTTTCTATTTTGTCATACAATTGAAAATGTAATCTTTAGGGGAATCGAAGAAAAACTGGCAAAATTTTAAAGGGTGGTAGGGAAAACCTAAACAAGTATTTTTCGTCTCAGAATGTGAGTCAGGAAATGACGCGTTTAAGCGCTGGTGGCGAGAGGGAAAGTGTGAAAGGTGCAATGAAAGACAGTTTATAAGCGCTAATACACATTAAGGCTCCTATAAAGGAAAAAGTTAAAGGAGCCCTAATACGCATGGTGCGATGGCGCTTATACGTGTCACTTCCGGACACATTCTTGTGACAAAAATAATACTTAATTTGGTCCCCTCTACCACCCTTTAGAATTTTGCCAGATAATTTCCGATCACGCTATATAGTAATATTGTAAATATTGTTTGTTTTTTCTGTTTGTAAGAGATCATCTCTGGAACTACCGAACCAACAAAAATTCTTTCAGTGTAATAATGATATTCTCTGCCAAAAATTGGCTACTTCTCATCTCAGTATCCCTTTCTTCAAAGGGTGCATGAGAGTAAAACGCTCTAAAATTGCGATTTCTTTGAAAGTGTTACGGTTTGAAATTTGAAAAGTTAGCTACTTTTAACAGGTATGGAACGGTTTACTGAGAACGGTTTAAAAAAAAAATCGAAGTTTAAGAGAGTGAAGTGAACGGAAAACGACCTAAAATCAGGATTACATTAAAATTACTTAACCGATTTCCAAAATTCTTTCATTATCAGAGGCGTCGCCATAGGGGGAGGGGGGTTATGGGGGAGAGTCTCCCCCTCCAATATTTGTGAACTTGGGAAATTTGAACTTAGAATTGAGAAATTCTTGATTTTTGAAAGACATTTTTTCTTTTTAAAAAATAATAGTAAAATAGATATGATTTTTTTATTCTTTTGGTGACTTCTTTTCTGAGAACTGTAACTGTAAACAAGTTAACTAATCAACAGAAATACTCAAAAAATCCCTAGTGTTTTTTTTTTTTTGTTTTTTTTTTTTTTCGTATCAAGCCAATGATAGACTCAGTCTGTCACTGTGTTTCTCTGTTCTATGAAAATATCATCCATCCATCAGACCTTAATTTCTCTACTCCCCTCCATCTTTGAAACTGTTGGGGCTAAAACAGAGGGTTTCAACCGATGTGCAACGGCATACCTTCCCTTGACAGGAATTCTAATATGCCAAGAAAATTTTTAGTGCAACCAAATCTATCAAGATTTTACATATTAAAAGAAATATGTTTTTCTAATGGAAAAAAATAAACATTCTAAATAAGTGGTTCCCAATCTTTTTTGGCCACTCCCCATCTAATCACCTGTAAAATAATGATCCCCCACCCCCCTCATTCTTTTTTCCATATAATGTGTACAGTCGGCCAAATAAAAAAGAGAGAACATCTCCGTATCCCTTTTAATCACCAAATTATCCAAGAAAAAAAAAGACTGGAATTGGGCTTAAATAATGTCTGTTTTTTGTTCATTTATGTTATAAAAGTAAGCTTGGGGAATCTCCTTCGTACTGAACTTGTAAAAAACTTTGAAATTTTCAATACGAACACCTTGTTCTGACATCACATTTGGCTTTTTCGGTAAATTTTACCTAAGAATACCAAATGTGCAGACATTCAGTCAATGGCGAAATGGGATGTAATTTTCGATTCGCATATTTGAAGTCTCAAAATCGAATTCTGTTTAAAAAACATAGATGATAGACAAATCATACATATATTTTTTCGAAATATTATATTTTTAAATAAATTTTCGAAAGATATGAATTTTAGCTTATAAATCTTTTAACAAAAATCGACTTCTAGAAGCTTTAAATATGTTAATCTAAAATTACAGATTATTCCTCTTCGTAGTTTTTGAATTATGTTTTAAAAAGATACCCGCATTGCAATCTGTTTCGGAAAATTTCATTAGGAGTTCATTAGGAATTCCAAACTAAAAACCTTCATAATTCTTAAACTACTTAAGAGGGCACAGGACCTTTCAAACTTTCAAAAAATCACTTTTCAGATTTTGATTTTTTCTTAATGTTTAAAAAATTCTCAACAGTATTCAAAAAACCCCATTGAAAAATCTACATTATTTCTTGATTTATGATCATTTATAGATGGCGAGTATAATTGAAAGCCCGTTGATATTGAAACTTTAAAACGCGGTTTCTCAGCTTAGTCAATTTGGAGTTTGCGCGCACTGTTTCTTTCAAACTATATAAGTTATACTAGAATAATTTTAACACAATCCAGCGATTTCTGGAGTTCCATTACCTGAGATTTATTCTGTTGAGCTGAACCAGGTTTCAGACCAGTTTCTATAATCATTAAGGTTAGTTGGGTGAGAAAGTTCCACCAGATTCCTCCGGAATAGCTCAGATGGTTGAGCGGCTCCAACCAAGAGATCCCTGGTTCGAACCCTGGTCCGGACATTTTTCACCCAGTTGGAAATTTACATCTAATATATAAGTTATAACTTTAAAAAATTAACCAAATATGTTTTTCTTTAAAGTCTTCATGCTAAAACCAAAAAAATTCACATATTTTGGTTTTTTATTTTTTTGCACTTGAAAAATTTGATTTTTTTTTTTTATTTTTTAATTTTTCATATTTTGTGCTAAAATTAAATTTTAAACAAACCTGTTTGTATACATTTTGGTTTTAATTTAGAAGTAGGTGTGTTAAGATTCTATTTTGTTCAAAAAAAAATTCTATATGCATAATTTAGAGTTTAATCATGCGCGCAGCACTTAATGATTATAATTCACGCATTAGTGTGGTGAATTTTTAAATTTAAAATTTAAATACTAATTTTGTATATACAACATTTATTTTTCTGCGTAATATAGCTGAGAATATATACTTTAGGCAGAAAGCGAAAAAAAAAGATCTTAATTGCATATTATTTGTATTTTCGTAATCTGAAAAAGATGATGTTTTTGATCGTTTTGACAAACTCAAAGGTCCTGTGCCCCCTTAATCGAATGATTTTCCGTATTGTAACTTAAGGTAGAATTTACCGAAAAAGTCAAATATAATGTCAAAATTAGGTATCCGTATTGAAATTTTCAGAGTTTGCTACAGTTTCAAAGTGAAGACGACTTCCTAAGCTTATATTTTTTTAACATGAATTGAAGGAACGCATAATTTCCCATCGAATGACTATGTCCTTTTTTTCAGTTTTAATTAGTGATTAAAATGTATGTGTTATTAATATTTTTTTAATTATTTTTTAACGGTAACTTTTATTATCATGGCGAACCTTTTTGAGTATGCGTGCAAAAAATTTAAAAATTATTATGTACCAACATTCTAAAGTGCCAGAAACATTTTAACCACTAATATAGCCATGTCGCGTCGAATTTCGTATTAATAATCTATGAATGAGTTTTTCTTTTATTGCGTACTTCCGAATCAGATCATTTTTAGTTCTTCAGGTAGAAGCAGGTTCAATAGATACATAATTTTTTACAATAACAGTTAATGTCAATTTTCAAAATTAAATTTTCAAAAATAAAACCTTTAAAATTTGATAGAGAAGTAAAATGATGTAGAAGACACTATATGTTGAATGGTTTAGCGAGAACATGACGCTACAAGGCTCTTTCATTGAAATTTATTATACCTTCATTCATTCAACAGTAACGGAATATTTTAAATTATATAGCTGTTACATAAAACTATACTTTTTGTATATATATATATATATATATATATATATATATAACCAATAATTAAACATAACCTATATATATATATATATAAAGTGGATTGTTCTCCATAAACTGAATATGATCTATAAGTTTTTTCGTGTGCCAGAGAAGTTTTCGTACGTGCCAAGTTTGGCACACGTGCCATAGGTTCGCCATCCCTGACATAGGGGAAGCCTAAAAAACATTGCAAGTCTTTTCACAACTTATTATCTTATTAAACAGACAAAATTTTGTCCCAGATATATTTTTAACATATCCCATAAGAAAGTTAGTAATAACCCACTTCCTTATCTGATATCTATTTGTAAATGTCTTGATTTTATAATGTTGAGAGTTTCTCGTATAGATATTTCAGATATTATTTACTTAAGACAGTTAAATATGGTATAATTTTGAGCAGTTTAATGCATAAAATTTTGCCACGTTCATAGAAAGAAGGTTTCATTCGACAAATACAAGTCGAAAAACATTCGAAAAATCGAAAAATTCTAAAAAAGAATTAAAAACCATGCCTATTATGAATGCAAACGTTTCATATAATTTTTCTTATTATTGTTGCATTTTTAACTTTTGAATAAGAACTTTTTGAAACTGGATTTTTTTTTATCTGTTTGAATTACTTTTAGTTTTAGTCTAGAACATCATTTTATCAATAAAAAGAGATAAAAGTAAACTGTCAGGTAATGCATAGCATTAATAGTAAATCGTGAATACCTCCTCCCTCCCCATCAAAAAATAAAATAAAGTTTCCCACTGTAGGCCATACGCTCCTCGGTGTGAACCACTGTGAACAAGATACTCTGCAGAACATCGAAAAGCATTTCTGTCACAATTCCTCTCTCGTGATGGCTTAAATAGCGACAGACTAAAGCTTTAGTGCCACTACAGTGCTAACTATCTGTGACAAATGTAGCTGCAATAGCAATATGATTTTCTGTCTATGTCTTTCTGTGAAAACCGCATCGTGCTACTGTCTATATTTTTAGAATTATTGAATTTACCTTTCTTCTGTGGCTTTTGCATAATCGTGCATTTTATGCTGCATATATGGTAAACATGTTAATGAATAGTTAAACAGAAGTAGCTTTAATTAAGTTTTATGTGAGCATAAATATCTCACACTAATCCAAATTATATTAGCTACATGAATCGGACCATTTATTTTCTCATTATAACGACCCTCTCCACCTCCATGATGTTTTACCACCCCTCACATTGCATGACTCAGAATGCCCTTTCATGCAAATGAAGGTGTAATTAAGATAAATCACACAATCGCTACAGCGGGTATTACACTAAGATCCTATTAACCGAAACGGACATTTTTATGTAACATGTGCATTTTAAAAAATGAATTTGCCTTCTCCCTTCTTAATTTACTTTCCTATTTTATCAGGTATCTTGTGGTATGGGCACCTTCAGAAGTTCAGCGAGGAGCAAGATTTTGGATGTAGTGAGCAGTGTTGCCAGTCAGGGACGTAGCTACAGGAGGGGGGGGTGTGGGGGGGTGCGACACCCCCCCCCCCACTTCGGTAAACTCATATACATTCGGTAATTTCACTTTCGTTCAAAAATTGCATCATTTGACTCTGATTTCTTTTTTTTTTTTTTAAGAATTTTTTAAAACATATTACAAAATTTATTACAAAACAGAAAACGTCAAAACATTTAAAATTATTAAATATTTTGTATGCAATTTCACTTTTTAGCTATTCCATTGGTGTAAGAAGGGGAGGGAGAATGGGGGTCCATGATACAGTATCCGAAGATTAAATATACCTTCTTCCTATTTCTATGCAGTATCCCTGTAAGCTAGAAGATTAGGAGGGTAGAGAATATCTTCGTTTCATTGAAGAAAGGAATCTGGAGAAAAAGGCCTTGAGGGTAAATGCGTACACTCCTTGACCAATGCAAATGAAATTAGAAGGCCAGACTTCTTGTTCGTTAAAATTCGTTTTGCTGGACTCTGAAAGCTATGGGTGGGTGGATATTTCGTTTTTTTCGGGGGACAGGATGTCGCCAGATGTTTACTGTTGTATTGTCTGTTTTTCAAAGCTAAAAATAAGAGAGAACCGAGAATTTTTTCTTATCAAAGAAAATTAAAACGGTGTAATAAAATTACATCAGCTACTAGGGATGTACCGAATAGTGATTTTGACCGAATACCGAATATTCGGCCTGCAGGTGAACCGGATACCGAATATTCGGCTAGGCGAGTAGTAACTATTCGGCCAAATACCAAATATTCGGCTGGTGGAATATTTTAATAAAATATTTTTTTAATTAAAAAATTTCATATTTCGTGGCTTCTTCTGGTGAATTAGACCAAGCGAATATTTTTAATTCTAAAACAAACAACTCAGCAAAAATAACTTTTCTACCGAATATTCGGCCTGCAGGCGAACCGTATACCGAATATTCGGCTAGCCGAATTAACTGTTAGGCCGAATACCGAATATTCGGCCAGCCGAGTAGTACCTATTCGGCCAAATACCAAGTACTCGGCTTGTCGAATACTTTTATATTTCAAAGATTAAAAGCATAAAAATGTTAAATTTAAAAATAATTTTACATAATATTTAATGCAGAAACTTACATATTGATAAACAAGACCTTTTTTACAAGTAAACTTTACACATGAAAAAAATCTGCTTTGAGTTATTTAAGAAGAGAATTTTAAAATTTTATTAATTAAAAAAGTTTGACATTTCATAGCTTCTTCTGGTGAATTAAGCCAAGTGAATATATATATTTTTTTTAATTCTAAAACAAACAACTCAGCAAAAATAACTTTTCTACTGCATTTGATTTAGCAAGGAATTTTTAAATGCATCTTAGATCAGTGTTTCGAATGGGCGATTATTTTCAGAGATTGTAAACATACACATTGTTCCTAAAAAAAATTGTAAAAAACTTTCAACGGAGATAATGTGGTCAAGACAAAAAATTTTTGAACAAGAAGCAACACCTCACTCCATTCATTCCATCAAAATTACAATATATTCACATATTCTGTCAAAAATTCTGGCTGTGCAACTACAAGCCGAAACTGAATTTTCGTTCACATTTTTATCAGTAAATGAAGCTATTTTAGCAAGATTTGTTTCATATTAATTTAGTTTGTATTAAATGTCATGATATCATTGAAAGTGACTGAACTGACTTTTACTTAAATATGATTCTGTTTCTAAATATTATGAATATCGACAGTTAAAAGTAGAAATTGAGTAAAAATTTAAAAAAAGTGCTTTAAAAGTTTTTTTAAGTATTCGGTTTGGCCGAATATCTTGATATTCGGCCTAACAGAATATTCGGTAACATGGCCGAAAAGGCCGAATACAGAATAGATACCGAATATTCGGTTCATCCCTATTAGCTACTATATATAATGGTATATTGTGTCTTCGAAAAACTGAAAGTTTTTGAAAAAATTATTTTAAAAAAATGCGGGGAAAAAATCCTTTTCCTCAGAAAGTAGCTCAAATCAAAAGAACTACTTCCTGAGACATTTCTGAATTCATTTTTGTTCGGAAATTATCAGGTGTTGTTATTCTGAAACTATGTAGTCGAAAGACGTTTTCCATTTTTTGGTAAACGCAAAAGATTTTTCAGAAAATATTGTCAAAGTTGGCGTTTTAAACCGAATTCCAGACACGGCAGCTCAAGAAAGGCAAAAAACTTGTCATCATGTGACCACAATTGCTTATAATGCGATAAGTAATTTTATCACAAAATGTAAAACTAGTTTCCGTTGTATTCCGCTTCAACAGTCAGGCCTGCCAATATGCTTAAAAATGAGACAGAAAATGTGTCAGAAAATTTTGCGTTGTTCAGTAGGAAGCTCGAGAACCGCTTTAAAGAAAAACTAGTATGTTGTGGCCATCACAAAACTTTCTTCTATCTCATACATGTCAACACTTCAAAATTCTCTATCTCAGTGCCAAATTAAATGGCAATCTGTGTTCATCCATGGGAATTCTAAAAATATGAAATTCCGTGCATCAGTTCTCAAGGTATGACTGTCACTGAAATCGTATAAATCCAGCAAAATGCAGCATAGCAGCGCCACCTATTGGGTTATTTACACCAAAACCTAATTATCACCAACATATGTCAACGTTTAACTGAATATGAAGTTTGAGGAAAATTCGTGCATTAGTTCTTGAGATAGAGGTATTGCGCAAATCATGACAAATGCAGCATAGAAGCGCCACCTGTTGAGCGATTTGCAACAACACATAATCAGCAGCAATATTAATCAAGTTATACTTAAATCTGAAGTTTGATGAAAATTCGTGCGTTAGTTATTGAAATTGAGATATTGAGGAAATAGTTCAAAATGCAGCACAGCAGCGCCACCTATTGGGCGATTAACACCAACACGTAGTCAGCATCATTTCATATGAAGGACTAACTAAATCCGAAGTTTGATGAAAATGTGTGCATTAGTTCTTGAGATAGAGCTACTGCGAAAATAGTGTAAATCCTGCAAAATGCAGCATAGCAGCGCCACCTGTTGGGCGATTTACACCAAAACGTAAACAACATCTATTCATGTCAAGGACTAACGGAATCTGAAGTTTTATACAAATCCGTGCATTAGTTCTTGAGATAGAGCTTTTGCGGAAATCCTGCAAAATGCTACATAGCAGCGTCACCTGCAGGGCGATTTACACCAAAAACTAATAAGCACCAATCTATATCAGCGACTACCTGAATATAAATTTTTATTAAATTCCGTGCATTAGTTCTTGAGATAGAGCGCCCACAATATTTGTGTCACAGACAGACAGACATTTTGTAAAAACATGTTTTTTGGAATCTCGGACCCATGAAAGGTGTAAATCCGTCGAAAACACGAATTCGAAAATTTTCATGAAACCAATACTTTCTTCTTGTAAAGATAGAAGAAAGTAATAATAAGATAGAGAACTACAAGATATTGGATTTTTTCCTTTGTAACTTAATATAAACCGACGACATGTTTTAAGATCTGGATCTGTTCTTGTCACGGGGTGGTGGAGAGTATACGGAGATATACGCCGTATACCCTCTATCTGGATTTTTTAAAGCAGCTCCGCATACCCCCTGCTTCTCAAATAAAGCATTAGCGTATACTGTATATATGAATTTTCATGACTTTAGTGTTTACCCTTTGTTTTTTTACTACTGCAACACTGGTTCTTGTCATTCAGTTTGAAAATATATTTTTTATTTATGTTTTTGAACTTATTTTAAAATCATCAGTTGTATTGATATCTAAAGACAAGTGCATTAATCTTTCTTCTAATTGGCGTTTTGAGACATACATTTACTTTCTGCTGCAAAAACTGAAAGCAATTTTTACTTTCTTCTATCTTTACAAGAAGAAAGTATTGGTTTCATGAAAATTTTCAAATTCCAGTTTTTGACGGATTTACACGTTTTATGGGTCAGAGATTCCAAAAAACATGTTTTTACAAAATGTCTGACTGTGAGTCCGTCTGTCTGTCCGTCTGTCTGTCTGTATGTGACACAATTTTTGTGGGCGCTCTTATCTCAAGAACTAATGCACGGAATTTAATAAAAATTTAAATTCAGGTAGTCCCTGATATAGATTGGTGCTGATTAGATTTTGGTGTAAATCTCCCTGCAGGTGGCGCTGCTATGTAGCATTTTCCAGAATTTTTGCAAAAGGTCTATCTCAAGAACTAATGCACGGATTTTTATAAAACTTCAGATTCCGTTAATCCTTGACATGAATGGATAATGTTTACGTTTTGGTGTAAATCTCCCAACAGGTGGCGCTGCTATGCTGCATTTTGCAGGATTTACACTATTTTCGCAGTAGCTCTATCTCAAGAACTAATGCACACATTTTCATCAAACTTCGGATTTAGTTAGTCCTTCATATGAAATGATGCTGACTCCGTGTTGGTGTAAATCGCCCAATAGGTGGCGCTGCTGTGCTGCATTTTGAACTATTTCCTCAATAGCTCTATCTCAAGAACTAATGCACGAATTTTCATCAAACTTCAGATTTAAGTATAACTTGATTAATATTGCTGCTGATTATGTGTTGTTGCAAATCCCTCAACAGGTGGCGCTTCTATGCTGCATTTGTCATGATTTGCGCAATACCGCTATCACAAGAACTAATGCACGAATTTTCTCCAAACTTCATATTCAGTTAGACGTTCACATAAATTGGTGATAATTAGGTTCTGGTGCAAATAACCCAATAGGTGGCGCTGCTATGCTGCATTTTGCTGGATTTACACGATTTCAGTGACGGTCATACCTCGAGAACTAATGCACGGAATTTCATATTTTTAGAATTCTCATAATGAACACAGATTGCCATTTAATTTGGCACTGAGATAGTGAATTTTGAAGTATTGACATGTATGAGATAGAAGAAAGTTTTGTGATGGCCACAACATACTAGTTTTCTTTGTTTTCTGAAATGAAGGGATCTCAAAGTTAATTTAAATTAATTTAAAAAAATCCTTTGACTTGAATCAGGCTAATTCATGTAACAGAATCAACGCTACAACTCATAAAAAAATCAAGCAAAGTAATTTTGCAGAAAATAAAATAATTTTCCACACTGTCTACCCTCTCTCCCCTTCCCCTTCTCCATCGAAAAAAAAAAAAAAATCTTTTTGTGTTCAACACATTTTTTTTTTATTTTTGCAAACTAAAATAACAATATTTAATTTTTTTTTATACTTATGCTCAATTGCTCAACATATTTGACTATTTCAATTCTGATAACTTTCTATGCTACGAGTTCCAACTTAAAAATCCAACAGCAAAAATATCCTACTTAAAAAGTGCAGCTTTGATTAGCCACATTATGTGGTTTTTAAAAGCTATTTAAAGCTGTTCTGAAATCGTAACTTGCATCTCTTTTACACTTTCGTGGAGAAATTTTCATTTTTAAATACACGAAATTTGCAGATATTCTTTCTTATTCGTAAACGAATAGCGTTTCTCTTTTTCCCCATAGAGGTAACTGGTCTTTCAGAAAATGGTGCCAAAGTTAACGTTTGGAACAGATCTTTTTAAAATGTGACAATCGGCAAAAGATCATTATGAGGTAGCAATTGATACTTACCCCTTCTATACTTAACCCCTTCGAGACGGGAGCCTTTTACGAAATTTTTAATCTTTTGTCACCGTTTTTTAAAAACAGAAATTTTTGTCTTCTTGAATCGAGAAAATGCGCTGATTAAATAAGGCAAATTTTACAGTAAAATTTTACTGATGAGGTAAAACAAGGATTCTGAGCGCTTCATGCGGCACGTATACGGGTCGCTCGTCCCCAAGGGGTTAATATGTAGTGCATTTATCAGAAAATTTGAAAGTGCTATTTGATTTCAAAGCACTTCATGCCTCATGCCTGCTGATTGCATGCTTCTGGATAAAAAAATGTCTACTTAAATGTGTCAGAAAATTTAACATTCTTAAGGAGTAAAAATATTTTTTAAGAACAAATGTTTTTATTTATATATATATATATAAACGTGGCATTTAATACGAAGTTAGAAAACTGTTTAGTTATTTCAAATCTGAATCCGTGTATGGTGTATTTAATAATTTTGATCATATGTGACATAAAATCGCACAACATAGGAATAGGAGGGTTTGGATTTTATTTTTTATTTTCTTTTATTTCTTTCTCTTTTTCAATAAATATTTATCCAAGTAAAAACGTTCTGTAAAAAAGTTTCAAGTAAAAAAATTCTTCTGTCGAGCTTTATGCAACATTGTCTACTAAATGTTTCCGTCGGCCTCTGTCGTTTGTTTTGGTCCTTTGATCTGCTTTGGGAGACAGACAGTTAAAATTTTCTCATTGAAGTAATCTGCAACAATTATCCTTATTCTAATTACCAGAGAAAATAAAAACTACTAATTAACCAATTCTCTCATATTTTCTTATTTAATTTTTATTAATTTTCTTATTTTATCTTACGTTTTTATTTGGATAAATATTTATGGAAAAAGAAAAATAAATAAAAGAAAATAAAAAATAAAATCCAAATCCTCTTATTCTGATAGTGTGCATTTTTCTGTCACATATGATCAAAATTATCAAATATATCATACACGTATTAAGATTTGAAATAACTAGACAATTTTCTAACTTCGAATTAAATGCCACATTTATGAAAAAAAAAAAAAAAAAAAAAAAAAACTTGTTTTAAAAAAATATTTTTACTCCACTCAGGTTAAATTTTCTGACACATTTAAGTAGACATTTTTTTTATTCCAGAAGCATGAAATAAGCAGGCATGAGGCATGAAGCGCTTTGAAATCAAATAGCCTTTTTAAATTTTTTCATAAATGTATTACATATAAAGTTATAATCAATTGTTACCTAATAATGATCTTTTGCCGATTGTCACGTTTTAAAAAAATCTGTTACAAACGTCAGCTTTGGCACAATTTTGGCAAAATATAAATTAGGCATGACCAGGCCTAATTAATGTTTTCTGTACCGAGCCGGGACTGCTTTCATTCTTCCAAGAATTCACGGTCCAAAATTTATTGAAATTATTATATTTATTTTTTAAAAAATGAAAACTTCGGGTCGAGATTTTCATTTTTTTCCGGGCCAGGATGGTCTCAGGCTGAACATTTAGCTGCTATAACGCCGGTCCAGGCCAATAATTTTTTTCGACAGGCCTGGCCGAGTTCAGGCCTACCTTTTATAATGGGCCGGGTCGAATTTTTTTCAATGGGTCGGCCTGGCCCGGGCCTGAAATTTTCGACCTCTACAGACTTCTAACTTAAAATTTAAAAATTATTGCAAATTTCAAACTTTGAGTTATAAATAAAAGGAAAAAAGAATTATTTTTTTAATATTTTCTGTTTTAAAGTCTTTAAAATTACTTTTTTCCTCTGCTTTATTCGTAATTGTGCAATACGATAAATAAATCAGCAGTTATCTACTTCACTCCCTCCATTCATGATTTCTACTACCCTCGCTCCCCCCAGTTTGTAAAATTTTAAATGGTTGAAATTATTTAGTTTTTTGTTAAAAATTTTTGGTCTGTTTATTTATACATTGCTGAAATAATAAATAAATGTCTAATCCCCCTCCCCCCCCCCCTCGCCCAAAAGAAAATAATGTGAAAAAATACAAAATACAAAAAAAAAAAAAAAAAAAAAAAAAAAATACAAAATTTACTATGAACATTCGGTAAATTCGATCTCCACACCCCCCCCCAAACAAAATGCTCTAGCTACGCCACTGTTGCCAGTCGGCTACTTAAAATAAAATTAATAACGCTTGACTGCAAGCACTTTTAAAAAATAATATAATTCCCCTTATTTTCGCGTTATTTATTCTGTCATTAAATAAGGTAAATATTTGTGCTTCGAAAAAGTGGAGGCAATCAAGCAATCTGAATTTTAAAAAAGTAGAGTACTGGTAACACTGCACGGTGGGTGATTTACCAATTCTAGTTGATCAAAATTATTTCTGGCGTCAATATAATCGCATCGCCATAAAATTGAAAAATGTTATTGATATTCACTATTGAAGGTTAGATAATTGGAAAATGTAGCGTGTACACTGTAAAACAAAATCTGTAAAATTACTAAAGTTTTTCTAGGAAACTGGGATTCCTAGAACTTTTTATGTAACGACAACAACAATAATTCATGTAACAGACACACTTTTGTGCCGAAAATCAAAAAATCTGTAAGGTTACTAAGATTTTTTAAGAAACTGGGATGCCTAGAACTTTTCATGTAACTGCAACCAGGGTTACAGATAAAATTTTAGTAAGATTACTGTAATTTTAGCAGGTTCATTTGTAAAGTTACAGATTTCTGTAGCTTTACAAAAACTAGTTTTGTAGATTTGCAGCTTTTTTTGTACAGTTACAGATGAAAGTTTAGTAAGCATGTAACTTTACATCTGTAGAACTAAAGATTTTTTTTTTTACAGTGTAGTAGTCTTCATTTCATTACAGGGACCTTCAAAAGTATTTCATTATATTACGGCTTAAGGGGAAAATACATATCTATGAAGTGCACTACAAGACAATTGCTATAGAATATGGTATGGATAGCATTTATCGATCATTTGCAGGGACACTAAAAAGATTTATGTTACATTACGGTCTATGGAGAAAATTTTTTTGTTGTGTATTTTATTCATGTTACACTATTTCTAAAGTATTTAAATTTATATATATCTTCGAGATGGTCTATAAGATGCTTACTATTGAATATAATGTGCCATTCATCTTTCATACACAGAGGCACACAAAATAAATCAGTTATATTTTTCTCTGTATAAAAATAATTTATGAAAGTGCATTTTCAGTTGTGGACCGCTTGTTTAAATTATAAAAATTGCATTTTATTTAGTGTGTATAAATTCTATAAATCATATACAGGGCTGCACAAAACATCTGAAGTACATTTCCGTTTATTGACGGAAATTGCTAACGAGGAATATTCAACTGTGCTATGCCTTCACTAACTGTTCTAAATTTTCGCATATTCTGAATTATATGATAAATCTAAAGTTCATATACAGGGATGTGCAAAATTTTCAGCTATTTTTTCGACTTTGGTTGAAATTGTGTTTTCAAACGTGTTATATGTTTTACAAATCATTACTTAGACATCGTTTTTCACGTATTTAAGTATATGACGTTTTATTATAGTAGTCCGAATGCGTTGAAAAATGTTTCATAATCTGATTGACGCATGATTTTAAATTCTTCTTGATAATTTTAATACTTTCTTAACGGTATGGAAGCTAAAGTGATAAAACTATTTTTGTATTATTATAACAAATCCTAAAACTTCTTTTTCTAAAATTTAAGTTACTTGGCAAATATTCGACAGCTTTAATGAAAATTGCTGTATGGTATATTTTGTTGTATATTTATATGTAGTTCTGCATAGAGGAGAATAGTTAAGACGTGTGAGAATGATTCCTTATGTGAGAATCATAAGATATCATGTGAAAATGCCTACATTATGTTTTGCATTGTATCAAATCTGAATTTGTAGAATTTGTCTGAATCAATTTTGTAACCACACAAAATTTGCAGCCAAGTAATATATTTTAAAGTATTTTGTCCTGAGATATACAATACAACTGGCAATTTTTGTCCAAATTTTGTCATAAATTTAAACATTTCGCTCTTGAAAAATTGCATGTGCTCTTCATTGTAATTTTCCTCTATAAACAAAATATTTTCAACCAAATTCACATTTTCGTTAAATTTTAAATCTTGTTGCCGTTGCACAATGGTCCAAAAGTTTATTTAACTTAAATTATGCTATCTTTGATAAAAAGAAAATGGTACTTGAACTAAAATTTCAAAAAATTTTATTTAGACTTAATAAGCTAAAAACAATTCTAAAAACTGGGAGGGCACCTAAGGGCAGATAAATTAAATTGTAACGGAAAGGTAATAATCTAAACTATTTAATCATATCAAAAATAAAGCTTAATCGTGCTTTATCATATAACGTTTTCTATATTAAAACTGAAAAACTGTTAAAAAAATACAGAGTTTTTTGCAACATTAAATAAGAAATAACAGCTGATATGTGCAAACTTTATGCACATAAATCCAATAAAATAAAGTCCATATTTTGTTTGAAAGTGCCCATAATTGAGCAGTATATTTTATTCCGCTTCAAGTAACAGATTAAAGAACTATACTCAAATTGATTGATTCATTTCCTACTAGGAAGCACCAACTTTGTGCTAGTCTATGTACTATGGACTATGAAATTATGTTTATATCAAAACCAATAGCAGGGTACAACGTCCTAACTATTGAGCTATAACAAGCAAAAAATAAATTACGCTAGGATAAACTTTTAAAAATCTCCTTCTGGCCTGCTAGAATCGGTAAATCACCCAACGTGCACTGGTAGTGAGATGTTGATGCAGCAAGATCTGCCTGTATCCGCGGCCAAAACCGCGTTTTTTCTTTCATTTTCCTATTTAATGTAGAGTATAAACATGAAATAAACTAAACTAAAACTTTTTTGTCATAACTTCACATGCAAGGCTATTTTGCTTCAGCCAACATAAAAAATAATACAGGACAAAAAAAAAAAAAAAAAATCCACAGAAATGTAATAAAAAATGCATGATAAAAATTCAAAAATAAGCCCCTGCTGTCTTTTTTTAAAAGGAAAACTGAAACAATATACTATTTTTTTTCCTCAGTTGGGGGCGCAATCCCCCCTGAAACTCCCGTTTAAGATATTTTTTAACACACGAACGTAAAAAAGAAAAACATAACTAAAAATTGACTTGCCCACGTGGGTCAACGGAATATCCTTAGTTCTTTTTCATCTTAGTGCTTAATTAGTTTAAATCATTTGATTTTTTTTTTTTTCAAAATCATAAGAGGAAAAAAAATAGTTAATTAAATTTAAAAATCCTGAGAAGGGCAGTTGCCATTCCTTGGGAGAGACCATGTTACAACTACCGCTGCGCCTCGTCATGCCATGATATTTCACTACCCCTCACATTGCATGACTCAGAGTGACTTTTCATGTAAATGAGGGTGTAATTAAGATAAATCATACGATCTCTACAATGGGTATTACGATCTTAAGATCCTTTGCCCGAAACGGGACATTTTTATGTAACATCTGCAACCTTTTTGAAATGGATTTGCCTCCCCCCACCCCTTTCCCAGTTCTTTCTTTACCTTTTATATAAGGGGAACAGATACCTTGCGTGTCTAAGCAAGATCTTGATGGCAGATAAAAGAGAAATAATTGGGTGATTTCTTTTATTTTGTTTCCACCAGACGTGAGCAAATGGGATATGTCCATTCAAATAGAAGACAAGAAAAATCAATACGTGCCGGTCGTCATTTCGGAAGAAAAATATTTTTTTGCTTTTTATTCAATAATGGAATTATTTTCCTTTTTCTGGGGGAAAAAATGTGTTATCTCAACACATTTTTATTGATATCTCATACTCGAAGAAGAAATTTACTTTTCTTAGCACGGTGAAGGATTCGTTTCTCGAGTTTTTAAGAGTGAATCATTATATTTATCTTCTTTTGTTAAAGAACATAGAAAATTCGGATTGAGACAATATTAAGTTTAATTTTGATAACTGTCGTTACATACATCTGATGTTAAATAAAGAAATTAAAATCTTTAAAACAGTTTCCTACATGTCCTAAATATTTCAATTATGTCTACAATTAAAAAATAAAACAAATACGTTACAATCTTATTAATTTTGCTCTTATTCAAATGCAATATACGTCATAATACGTTAAAAAATTACACTATTCAAAATACCTTATTAAATGATATTTTGCTTAATTGGAATTACAGTATGTTTGTCCCTTTTCCGTAACCTGAGTTCTTTTCGACCCATGGAGTTGCATTCAAAATATAAATTCAAAAGAAATAATTTCAAATAAAATAAATTAAAATGTATAGAATATATAAGAAAAATAATTTAAAAAGAAAATCATGATGTAATTAGAAAAAAATGTATTTTTTAAAAGAAAAATACATATTATTCGAAATTTTTATTATTATTATTATTTTTTTTTTTTTTTTTTTTTTTTTTTTTGCATTTAAAAACATCTGATTCAACTAAAACTTTGTTACCGAAACTCAAGAGAAAGCTTAGAGTAAGAAAAGCTTTTCGTGTCTGTTTTTGTGTTTGTCTGTGTCTTTGTCTCACGATAATTGCTGCAAAAGACATCCGAATAATTTGTAATTAAGAAGGTTTGTTGGTGAGATATCCGGAATCAGCTGTATAGTGTTTGGTTAAATTTGGTTCCCTCGTTCGAAAAATACAAACCGTTTTATTTTATGTCATATTACTTTTCTATGAGATTTCAGACGATTTTCAAATTGTACGATTCATTAAAAAGAAAAGAAATCATTTGGATAACTGATTTAAATGTTAAATTATGGATTCTAAAAATCTTCAATGAGGATCTTAAATTACTCTGATTAATTTGAAATTTTATCAAATAATATATTACACTTTCTAAATTATCTATATATATATATATTTTTTTTTTATCGAATTTTGTGCATCTGTTCGAAAAATATAAAGCATTTATTTTTTTAATTTTGAATAGCAATTCTATTCCACAACGTGTCAGAAAAAGAATATTTGTTAAAATAATTCATTGATTGTGGCTCTCCCGAATAAGAAAGATTTGGAGTAAAAAGTTTAAATAAAAAAGAAAATAGATACCTCTAATTCGAATAATAAGCAGTTGAAGAATATAATTTCATGAAATCGTGTTTATCACTAAACATACCAATAACCGATTTAGAAATTTCGAATTCGAACCAGAAATTTCTTCACAAAATAAAATAAATAAATTCCACAAAAATAAGTTAAATAATGAAATTAGATATTTTTAAATAAAAATTCTGGGGTGAAATATTTTTATAAAACTCGCGTAAAATTCCCTTTATCTTTAGTTTTAATATAACAGTTCTTAAAATTTAGATTTTCTAAATCTTTGGAAAATCTTATGTGCTTAGAAATATACATATAATTTAACATTATTAAATTGCGGATAATATATTGTGGGAAGTGAAATGAAAATTCAAATACTTTGAAAATCTCAGTTGAGTCCCCTGATCTGAAGATTTACTAATAAATATACATTTGAATTGGAGACTATTCTGTAACTGAAGCAACCTATGATTTTTGGTAACAATGTTTTTCAGCAAGTAAAATTAAGCTGAGATATCGTTAATAAATTGCATTGTAAATGTACAAAACGAAAAAAAAATTATGTATCCGAGCGATGTATATAACTTCAATTCGAATTAATGCAATTGAAAAATAAGTATTATTTTACTCTGTACAATATATATATATATATATATATTTCATAAGGGGATATCTACGTATGAAATGTTAACCCAAGTTTTAAACGTTTTAATGCAACACCATAATATTATTGCATATTTAAGTTAAGTATTCTAAAAAACGCAGAAATACAAATTTCTGTCATTCTTGAATGATCAGTTAGTGAGGTATAAGATATTGAAAAATGAACCTCTAAATAATACAAATTTTCATCCACTTCCAATCATTAGTTTTCAAGTAAGTAAATTTTTTTACAGTGAAATAAATCTTTGAATATGTTTCTAGAACAAAAATTTTTAAATTAAAAAATAACATTAACTTAACATATTTTTCTGTGATTTTTTTTCTATTTATATTCATTTTATTATTTATTTTATTATTTTATTAGCTCCCGGTATGATATTTCTTTCTCCCACCTATTAATGTGTCGTCTCCAAAAAATAACGTTGTATAAGCCAGTCGTAAAACAAAGCATGTATATCATTGTACGGAATAATCTCTACTGCAATTCTTTAAACTTCTAAGCATCGCACATTTTCAATTTTTATACCGTCGTATTGGGAAAAAAAGTACTTTTAAATGCAATTTGTTTGAAAACTGCATTTCCATTTATTTTTGAGATATTAATTTTTTTGTAGTTTTTAGCCTCATTTGTTTAATTTTGGCAACTCAAGTACTCCATTTTTGTAGAAAGTAAAGGGAAAATAGTTGCAAAATAGCAATTATATCTTTTTTGTAACCATTTTCTCATAATAACTGAAAAAAATGTAATTAAAATACATGCTATTTTGAAAAAAAATATAAATGAATGATTGCTGATAAAACATGGAGCTATTATAAACTAAATTTAATGTTAAGTATCTGTATATATTAATACTACAAACAAATGAAGGCATATGAATCATGAGATAACCGATTTTTTTTGTCCAGTTTCTTGAATGACGAAATATCATTTTATTATTTTTATTATTATTATTTGTGTATTATTCAGCGATAGTGACGTCATATGCGTACTTTGCTGTAGATGTTGTTTAATACTTAATCGCAAATGAGGAACTCTTCAGCGGATGCGGGTGACATCGTTTTATATAAAATAAAATCGCGTGTTTTAAGTATTAAAACTGAACTACAGTGGAGTCCCAATTCTCCGAGTCCCCTTTAACCGAGTTTCCGCGTTAACCGAGTTATTTTCTTCTGATGGACTGATGGCTTCTATTATTATGAAACAGCCATTATGAATGAAGTGTTAGGCGAAGATGAAAGCGCAGTCTTAAAAAGTTAGAACTCTGATTTTCTGGTCAGAATGGGGGGAAAAAATGGCCAGTTTTTTTTCCCCATTTTGACCAGAATATCAGAGTTCTAACTTTTTACAGTTGCTCTTTCATCTTCACCTAACACTTCATTTATACCGGATGTTTCATAATAAGAGAAGCCATCAGTCCATCAGAAGAAAATTATCTCTTCCAAAGGTACAAGTTCGACTAACTTGGACAATCGGGACTCTACTGTATCTATATTTATATATATATATATTTTTTTTTTTCATCGGGGATTACACTAAATTCTGAAAAAACAGAATTCCTGTTCTCTAGTTTATTTTACTTTTGTCAATTAATCTCTATTATCTGCGGCAAATCTTCTTATATTTAAAATTATGGCCACTCACATAACTCATCCATCCATTCCTTTTACTCTAATAAAAAAATAGCTTCTTGTTTAACGGTCACTGTCCGGTAATCGAAGAAATTGATCATTGACCGCATAAATATGCAGGCACTATCACACTTCAGTAGGACTACAGAATACTTACGGTCAAAGACTTATAAAATAACAATAAAAGAGGTAAAATTTCTTTCAGCTAGAAAAAATATTTATCTTTTTATGACTTTTGTTGATCTTGGGTTTTCGTTTCAAGATAGAAGTAATCTCTATGACTGCCGATCAAGCACTGGGCATTATCTTAAATTTCATTCGGCAAATAATATTAGGCATAATTACTTCTTATATAACTTTTAAAAGCTATATTGGTATCGCTAATGATGAGGTGAATAGTATAAAATCAAACAATCAGTCAAAGAAAGTCTGGATTGTCTGGAGATCTTATAATTAATAATTAAAATTCGTTAAATATTTGAAAATTATTAGATTTAGTATATGTGCGCTCGGGTAAGTATAAATGTGTACCCACCAATCTTGAAAATTCTGAATATTTCATACATGTATTTACGCACGAGGAGGTTATATTTAAAATGATCCTATACAAACATATATACAGGTCTGTCACTGGCGACTATTTTTATATTTTATTTGCACCACTGTTTTAAGAAAATTAATTTTGTAGTATATTTCTGTTGATGATGTTGTCAAAGTGTACGCCAATATTTTTTTTTTCTTTTTGTTTTTAAAAAAGTGGTGTTTTAAAAAAGTGCAAGATAGAATTAAAAAATAGCCGCCAGTGGCAGCCCTGTGTATAGAATCCGTCTTATTGACGTATTTCGTGTAAACTTTGTATATACATTATATGGGCGATGGGAAAAGGGAATCTGAAATAATAATAATAACAAAAGATGTAGATCAAATTTCAACTACTACATGGTGCTTTTCATGTCATTTAGGAAAGGCGTTATAGAAATTAAGAAACGTGTAAAATGACAATATTCGATGGCGGAAAATCCTTCTTCGCCTTGCTGTTAGCAAAAAAAGTTCGAGTCTTACATATCAAGTTGTTTTACAAAGTACAGGAATAGGTTAGCTGCACTGCGAGAATACCAACGTTTGAACAGCTTATAAAAGTTTCTGTACCAAAGAATGGCTTGAAAAAGATTATTACTAAATATGAGAATTGGGTGTTGGCGTTGGGTTTTCTGCTAGCAAAAGGACGGAAACAGATTTCAGGTGAGACTTTGGAAGAAATTGCTGTTATTATTACGGTGGAGAAGGCGTTCGGTTCCGGGTATTCTTCGGCTAGTGCTCAAGTGGTGTCATTTGAATTGTCTGTATTGCTTAATGGTTGCTTTAAATTGCTTACTGTACGGCAGATTCTGCGATCCATTTTAAAGTGGAATCCGTGTAAAATACACATTGTGCAAGAGCTGCAACCTCAGGACCAACATCAACGCATTTATTTTGCTTTGCCGTGATTGACGAAGACAGCCGTTGACAGTGCATGGGCTTTGAAAAATTTGTGGTGAGACGAGACACACTTCAAACCCTATATGGATCACTAATCACCTAGAACTGTCGCATATGTGCGAAAGTTTTTGGGTCATAACTTTTTACAAAAAAGGATGAAAAATAGGGGTCTTATTGGCTAGGTGATGTTTTCTATAAGCACGAAGCCCGGGTGCATTGCATCCCCCTTATGATTCACAAATGTTGTTATTTTTTTAAAAGTTCCTAAAAAATTTTACAAAGAAATAAAATATATTTTACATATACTCTGAAATAAGTTTATTATAGAAATTATTAATTATCGTTGATTTATTATTAAAATAATAACATGTGCCTTAAAATTACATTGCGAATATTGATCACTAAATCAATCTTTGGAGAAAGGGTGCCTTTGTTTTGCTATTGATCTTAGACTCCTTTCTTATTTGGCCCATCGGCCACCACATATGTATATATATAACAAGTATAAAGTAAATGGTCAACTATAAAGCTCTCCCTAAGGCAGTGCGGTCGCTAAAATTATAACCACCCTCTATATATATAACATTATTACGTTATATGGTGATTCGAAAGTGTAGTTAGCTTCGATGTAATAGTACATGAATAATCAATCTGGAAGCCGTGCATTAGATTAAGATGAAAGAGAATGTTTCCTGTGGTGAATCAACATGGATATTGGAAGGTAGTTGCAGTCATCGAGTAGTAGACCAGGTAACACATTTATCCAGTGTAGGTTTCTCCGGAATAAATGAGACAATACGTAAGTTAACTCACAATTTCATTTAAGCAGTTTTCGGTGGTGCAGTTTCCACCGATTCGTTTTAATCAAGCCATCGCTATGTAGTATTTAATTATTGGTAAACAAATTTGTACATAATAGAAAATATCAGACGGTGACCAGGGGAAGTTATCAAAGTGGAAATACGACAAATTCTGTGGAAACGTTGCGAGCATCTCCTTTTTGTGCGTTTAGCGTAGTAATACAAATATGACGTAGGTCGCTCTCTCAACCAATTAATAATTAAGGATATCACGCCATGGAAAAAGCGCTGACAGAGTAGTGGATGAATTTGAAGGTAAAAAGGAAAATAATACAATAAGCGTGGGAAAGTAAATTCTCGAAAAGGGAAAAAAATATGGCTGCTAAAAGAACATTCTAAAAGAAAAAAGATCAGAAATGGTACATTTAATTTAAGAATACTAAAAACGTAATATTTAAGTAAATTAGACAAGTGAGACATTAAATTAAAGAGAATTTAACAGCATTAACGATAGAGATTATTTAAGAATAAGGATTTAGTGAATACAGAGTAGTAATTTAGAATAAGATAGGGAAATCGCATAATTAGATCTAATAATGTAATTAAATACCTCACTCAAAAAATGAATGAACTAGTAGGTCCCGATGACCTTCGAGTTTATTGGGAGAAAAGCAGATACTCGGATTAAAATAATGTTTCTTTGTTATACAATAATCTTCATAATGATACCGTCACTTGGTACCCAAATCGCGTTGGTCAAAGCTTTAATTTCATTTAGAAAGAGAAAAAAATTATAATTTAAAAAAAAATCGCGCCTAAGTGGAAACTGCTGTAATAAGTACATGTCCATAATAAAAACAATTATAATAATATTTGGCTAATATTCAATATTAGCATAAGTTTTTCTTTCTGTTAATATAAGTATAACAATATTAATATAAGTTAATTAAATTGCAACAGTAACACAATATAGTTCAAAACCATTTCGTTTTATCAATGATCATATTTATTCAGTATCTTCACTAAATTATAGTCCTCAAGTGAATTTTAGTCCATACTGAAATATGAGTCTGCAGAATTCATAAGAGTCCTTATGGTTTCCTTAAATTTTATATTTACAGGATATGTTGCAATAATAATTCTAACAGTAATAAATTCTAATAATAACAATAATAAATAAATAATCTAATAATAACATTGTATAATAATAATATATCAGATAAATTAATAAACAATAGTAAATAAATTTTTTGTCAATATAAATGTAAATGTACGTTATTTCTTGATTCGAAAGTGTAGTTAGTTTCGACGTAATAGTAAGATGAATAATCAATCTGGAAGCCGTGCATTAGATTAAGCTGAAAGAGAATGTTTCTGTAGTAAATCAATATGGATACTGGAAGGTAGTTGCAGTCATCGAATGGTAGGCCAAGTAACACATTTATCTAGTGTAGATTTCTCCGGAATAAATGAGACAATACGTAAGTTAACTCAGGATTTTATTTAAGCAGCTTTCGGCGGTGCAGTTTCCACCGATTCCTTTTAATCAAGCCATCGTTACGTAGTATTTAATTATTGGTAAACAAATTTGTAGATAATAGAAAATATCAGACAGTGACCAGGGGAAATTATCAAAGTGGAAATACAACAAATTCTCTGGAAACGTTGCGAGCATCTCCTTTTTGTGCGTTTAGCGTAGTAATACAAATATACGTAGGTAACGCTCTCAACCAATTAATAATTAAAGATATCACGCCATGAAAAGAGTGCTGACAGAGTAGCGGATGAATTTGAAGGTAAAAAGGAAAACCCCGGAATAAGCGCGGGAAAGTAAATTCTCGGAAGGGAAAAAAATATGGCTGCTAAAAGAACATTCTAAAAGAAAAAAGATCGGAAATAGAACATTTAATTTAAGAATACTAAAAACGTAATATTTAAGTAAATTAGGCAAGTGAGACATTAAAAATTAAAGGGAATTTAACAGAATTAACGACAGAGATTATTTAAGGATAAGGATTTAGTGAATATAGAGTAGTGATTTAGAATAAGATAGGGAAATCACGGAATTAAATCTAATAATGTAACATATATGCAGAAATGGTATTGCAACTATTCATATGTCACATATTTTACGATGAACAACTCAAAAGGACAGAAAATGAACTTTCTATAATTCACAGCTTCCGAACCATCGGAAAGGCGTGATTGATAGTTCAGTTTCAAGCTGTTATGGAGCGTTTTATCATATGTAAATCTTGCATTTTGTGTGCTTATTATTTTAGTAGGTGTCTCCATTGACCAGTAATATTAAAACAATTTTTTTCTACTATTGTCCTAGCTCAGTGACAGCCAGTATACAATTTTGACGTTATAGATACAAAAGTACAAAGTCAAACTTTACAATAGTTCAAAATGTCAGTTTCGAATCATCCCATCAGCTCAAGGATCAGCCCTGTGACCTAAGAAATTACAGAGTGCAGCTAAGACGAATGGGGCAGCAAGAAATCTCAGGGCCAATTAATAATTAAAGATATCACGCCATGGAAAGAGTGCTGACAGAGTAGCGGATGAATTTGAAGGTGCCTTAATGTGTGCCTTAGACTGATCTACTCAAAATTCACGGGAGACAGTCAGGAAAGCTCTCTAAAAAGTTATATATTGAGCTGCACGCACGTTTTATTCAAATTCATACAGAATTGATAAGATTTTTCTTAGATTGAAAAAGGATTATTCCGTTTTACAGTTTTATGTAGTTTTACAGGTTACAAGTTATTCAGCTCTTATAGTTTTTCACTTGGCAAATAAACCAGGCAGCATAAGACTCTTCTCTTTGAATTTTAGGGAATGTTTGAGAATGCACTTACGGCTAATTTATTAAAGGGTCAATTCTTACTTCTTGTTGATAGAAAATAGTTATTTTAAACAAAGCTTGACATTTGGTTCCATCAATGGTTATATTTATTATGTATTTTCTGTCGGAAACCTTTAAAGTAACCAAGGTTATTTATTTATACTTATGTTTGTCCATGTAAAATATCTTTTGTTTGAGAAGAAAGGTAAGACACCTTGTCTGGGTATAGGTATTCGTGTTAAATTACCGAATATTTAAATTATGGATAAAATGTTTAATTCCATATTCATAATTATTTATTGTAAATTAAAATAATGCAATTTGATATTCCAAAGGGTTCATTCGAATAGTTAACAAAGCACAATAATAAATATGTTGAATAAAACAAATGTAGAAGTTAAATATTTGAATCATGTGATCCTTCAAAAATGCTACAATGGTAACAACTTCCAATTTAATCTTTTAAACTTGTAAATAAATCTGATTGTGTTTCTGTTTCTTAACTTTGTTACCTTTAATTTATACATCATGCGCGCATTAAATCTTTGGTGTAGGAATATAGTCATTTCTAATTCATGTTTAAATTAACGTGCATGCTTGTTTTATTGGATAGTAGGCTATAAGTAAGGGCTCATCAAAATTACACAACGTATACTTATTACTGTTCTTTATTAATATATTTTGGTATATTAAGTATAATCGGCCATTCTCATTAAACCTTACCAAGACTTACGATCACTTTCTTTTAATGTTTACTTTATATCCTTTTTACTGTAGCCCTGTACCTCAAATGGCAACTATGTTGGTTTGGATGTTTTGGAAGGTTTTCTGAAATCGTAAACATTTATTTAGATTTGCACAGATATTTCCAACAATATGCGAAATAAATTATGAAAAAAATGTAGGTCATTAGAATACAAACAAAAAATAAATAAATGATAGTGTTTATGTAAAGTCATCATTAAATACAAAACAATCAAGTTCAACAGTACAATAATTTAAAATAAACATGTTTCCAGAAGATTTAAATAATCGACAAAAAATAAGCTGTTGTTTTCGATTTAATGATCTAAAATAGCTATTATTTATTTATTCATTTATTTACTGTGGCAGCTATTTTTTGTACTGTTTGCCCAACTAAAAATATTCAAATATTTCTATGTGTATACTGCCTACCAAATTTAGAAGAAATGAAAAAGACAAATATTAAATGCTTGAGATGACCGTCAAAAAGTGCATTTTAGAGATTAAATACTTTTATTTTATTTATATTTCTGAAACTTTAAACTGGAAGAAATAAGTTTTGCAGCATTTATATACTTGAATGGACAAATTTTATCCGTAGGCTGGTTATGATTTTTCAAATCTTTCTGGATCGTTACTTTATGTACTCCGTGTTTTCAGGAGCAGATTGAAGTAACACACATAAAATCGTTTTTCATTTATTTTTGTGTAGTCCGTTTTCTAACTTACATACTTATTTTACCGGTTAACATTTAAAAATAAATCAGGCATCTTATCTTCTCTCAAGTTTAACGAGATATTTAAGATTCAGAATATTAAACTTAAGATCACGTAGCATAATAAAAATAGAAAGCACCATAAACGGAAAGTCTTAAAAGAAAAACAAATTAATTTTTAAATGCTTTAAAAGTTCTTGTTTTTAATTTATTTATTCTTTTTTGAGATATCGTGAATAGCCGAAATGATCCGTGTAAAATTTTTGAAAATAGTGTACAGTCGGTGAAAAAAAAAATGAAAAAAATTATCATTTAATCTATTACTAAATAGACGCAGAGAAAAACGAAAATAGCTATTCGATTAGGATTTATATGTTTTCTTTAAATACAATTCAACTTCTATTTAACGAATCTCATGGTTCCTCCAAACAAAATTCTTAATATAAAACCATTATAGGAACCTTGGCCCTCCCCCCCCCCCCTCAAAAAAAATCTTGGCGCAAGTCGAGCTGAGATTTGTTGCCAAATAATATACAGCGGGGTGAAAAATAATAGGAACGAACAAAAACATTCAAATCAGTAGAAAGCTAATTATTACATGCAAGTGCAAAATAATTCAAAAAAGGCTGCAAGCATTGCTAACTTTTAATCACATTTTCGACCGGGAGCTACATAACATACTAACAAATGTGTAAAAAGGTAGAATTGATCTGTCGCTTATTTGCTATAAGGGTTGAGTTGCAACTCACCATAATACTTCCTCCACAAGTTACAACTTACATATCATTAACTTAAATATTAACTGGATTAAATGGAACTAGACCTAACAAAAGACAAAGTTCTCTAGATCTGACATGGGTCAGAGGTTCCGTCATAATGTCAACTAGCTGCATCTTTCCGGGAACATTTTTAATATGCAGTTCACCTTTAATGACTTTTTCCCGTACAAAATGGTACAGCACATCAACATGTTTAGACCTTTTATGGATCTCTGAATTCCTCGCGAGCTTTACAGCGCTGGCATTCTCCACCAACAGGGAAGGCGTTTCTAGAATTGTTGTGTCGCTTAACAAGCGTTTCAGCCAAATTAACTTTTTTGCACTCCCACTTGCAGCAACATACTCTGCCTCTGTTGTAAATAACACCACGCTTGTTTGTTTCTGGCTCATCCATGAAATGGCACCTCCTGAAAATTTAGAAATCATTCCAGTCCTCGAGCGTCTTGTTTTCGAATCCCCTGCATAATCGGCATCGCTATATACTTCAAGATCATTGGCATGACAATTAGCTTTATACAACAATCCAATGTAGACAGTTCCTTTGAGATATTTGAAAATTTGCTTAACAGCGCACGAATCTTATGATATAGAATTTTCAAGGTTTTCAGAGACAATACTAAAAGCATATGATAAGTGAAGTATTGTTGCAATGGCAAGGTTCATGAAACCGCATACAACGTAACTGTAAGGAATTTCTTTTTCTATCAGTTTATTTCCTTCATCATCAGAAACTTTTGTCACTTGCAGTTGATACTGGATTAGTACAGTCCACATTGAATCTTGCGAGTATTTTCTTTACATAGGAACACTGGTTCACAAAAATTGAACCATCATCAAAATTTGCTGTATTCATACCCAGAAATTGATTCAAAAACCTATTGTGATCTTAAACGCTTGAGCAAGTTGATTCATAAATTCCTCACTTCAACATTATCAGACCCAACAACAAGGCCATCATCTGCATAGATAACAGCAAAAAGTTTCTTTTAATATCTATATCTGATAAACAAACAAGGATTAGCAGTATTAATCTCCAGCTTATGTTCACTTAATAAAATTTACCAAACACTGATTCCAACAACTAGGTGCTTGTTTGAGTCCATATAAACTTTTGTGTAGTAGACAGACTCTCCCACTATTATCATTAAAATCTTCTGTCTGTGTCATGAAGACTTCCTCCTGAAGTATCCGTATAAAAAAGCAGTCTTTACATCGAACAGTTTTAAGTGCAGTTGTTCTTTTGCAGTTACAGCAAAAATATACCTTACAGTGTCCTATCTTTCGACAGAGTTAAACAGCTCATCATATCAATACCAGCTTTTTGGTCATACCCTTTTGCTACAAGATGTGCTCTGTATTGTTCCACAGTGCCATCAGGATAAATTTCTGCTTCAGCACCCATCGACTGTTGATGACTTTGGAACCGTTAGGTCTTTCAACCAATCCCCATGTTTTGTCTTCATGAAAGGTAGGCATTTCTTCTTTCATGGCATAGCCACAAGTCACTTTCACTTGAGGAAAGAACTTCAGTACAAGTAGAAGGATTTTTAGATTCTCCCAAAGCAGCTACATTTTCAAGAAGAAATTCCCCATACTTCATCCATGTAGGCATGTTTCGTTATCTGTTAGATATTCTAAGTTCTGATTTTGCTTCTGACTAATTGGTGTCTTTATTCTGAATTTTTTCACACTTCTCAGATGAGTCTTCCTCCATCTCCACTGTAACAGGAATGGTACATATAGACGTTCAGGTGTAAAACAATCATCACGAGATTTTATGATTTTATTTTGAAAAGGCAAATATGGAGATCTCTTTTGTTGACATATCCCAAAATGTGAAGAAGAATGCTTTTGTTATCAAACTTATGTCGAAAGTTTTTCGGTATGTAAGCATAACATTCAATGCCGAACACTTGCAAATGATGCAATTTAAATTTTGATTGACCAGTCCAAAGCTCATTAGAACTCTTGTTTACTTCTGGTAATACCCCAGTATGGTTTAGTGGATACACTGCTGTTTCACATACATTGTCTCGCAGTGATCGGGGTAATCCACATGTAGAGAGCATAGAGTTAGTAGATTTAACAATTGTCCAGTGTTCTCGTTCTGCTGATCCATTTTATTCAGGTGTGTACGGTATCCTTAGAGCCAGAACTGTACCTCTTTCAGCAGGATTTCACCATAACACGTAATAAATAAGTGAATAAGTAAAATTTTTGTTTACTATTATTTGGACTCTAATTTGGGTTAATTTTATAATTTGAAAGTATAATATCTATACATCACTACAAAAAATATAGACTACGTACATCATGGTTAATTTACTCGCTAAAAATAAAACTATTTATTATTCTTAATTTCACATATCACCCAACTTATAAAATTATATAGAATACAGAACTAGGGTACAATGGACTGTGGCCCATTGTACTCCGATTTTGGGTGTTCCAGTATACTTGGCAGGGAATATTGGGGAATATTGGCAGAATATTCTATTATTTTGCCTATATTTGATATAATTGTAGATTATCTTACCTTTTAATTGTGCTAAAAGCAATGTCTTTCAAATCTCAATTCTTTAATGAAGAAAAGAAGATATGTTTCACTGAAAATATTTACTTTTGCCTGCCCGAAACCAACTGTCTAATATATAAAAATGAAATTCTGTCTGTCTGTCTGTAATTCTATATAAATCCACAGTTTGGAAGCCAGAATTGTGAAATGTTACGTGTATGTGTATTAAAGCACGGCCGAGGCAATTAAAGTAATCCGGAATCGAAATAATTTATAGTTAATTTTTAATTAATGAAAAACCACCAATTTAATATGAATTTTCTATCAAATTTAAACATTTTTCGTTATAGTAGTTACCAAAAATTAAAAACCCACAATAAAATTCTTACCGCAACAATTACTTTTCTATTGCAAGATTCCCACGTAAAAAATGAAAATAAAATAAATAGTTTGACGAATTAAAAAAAAAAAAAAAGATAATATTACTTCATAACTTTTCTATTTCAAGATTTCCACGTGAAAAATGAAAATGAAGTAAATAGTTTGACGAATTTTAAAAAAAATGTGAATACCCAGATAGCATGAACATTAGGAGCAAGTTTGATTTTTTCTGACACTATCTTGCCGTGACAAATTTGAATTGAGAAATTCGGAGCAAATTTCCAGCAAGCCCACTTGCATGAGTAGTTTGTTGTGAAACTGATGGCAAGACTGTCTTTAATTCACGAAAGTGACGAAAGCAAAAAATCCCTTTGTTGAGAGAATAGACAATTAGCACATACGCAGAAATTACAGAAATTTTATTCGATTGGCACCGTTTTTTCTATACGCTATACTTATCAAATACCGAAAAAGACTCGTATTGAAAAGTACAAATATTACCGTAACTTGTTTATGGGGATGAAAATGATGCATGCACCTTCTGACAGTGAATTCGCATCAATAAACCTGATTAGGTCTATGGACCCATCCGAAGGAGTTAAACTTGTAGTGTAACAGTTGTAAACAGGTAATGGGGGTGGAAAGATTACTGCTTTGCAGTAAGTTTGCAGTATTTTTGACTACATGTTTGCCGTTAATTTGCAATAAATTTGATACAGCATAAATTTAACTTGCACGACGAGTTAGCTGCAAGTTCAAAGTGTGGTGACTTCGGCGTTTGCGTTATCTTGCTGCAGTGATGTTATGAACTTTTAGTCTTGTCATGCTGAGCTTGCTGCAACTTTGCAGGTTTTCAAAGCAAGACTGTTGCAGATTTTCTGCAAATTAAAAATGCTATCTGGGTATTACCTCGTACTGGAAATATAATGGATGCCATCAGGTAAATATATAACGTCATATGAGTTTAAAAAAAGTATTGAAAAATGATAAAAATCCGATTGTGGAAATATTGGCATATCTTAACATTTTGAGGTTCTCTGAATTTGTTCTCGTCATTTTTAAATCTATTCCATATATATACGTGTGTCTATGCGTGGATATTAGAATTTCCACAAAGGTTTGGGTCTCTAGAGCTTCATTCTCGGGGAAGAACTGAAATAAAGATTTCAGATTTTTTTTATATATAAAATTCATAGAATTTTTGTACTTGCCATTTTTTTTTTTTAATCAAGAAAAAATTATTTAAATAACAAAATACTCGGAAACAACTGTTCATCAAAAGGTTTTAATCTCGGTCTCAATCAAGATCACAGATTATATTTACTAAGTAAGTAGGTAATCTGTCTTCCGGATTAAATGAAAAAAAGAGTGAAAATTGCGTAAATTAACACGAAATCGTTGATTTTTCAAAACAAACATTCTTAAAATTCCTGTCAACGCCGGGTAATTTAGCTAGTCTAGAATAAAATGACTAAATTGTCAGTAAGCACATAAATTCACATTTTAATTCGCCACTGTAGTGACATCTATGTGCGAAAATATGAAGCATTCAAACCCAGAAATAATATGCATAATAGGGTCCATTGTACCGCAGTCTCCCCTAAATCAAAAATATGCCCGGAGCAACGCTGACGTCATATCAACGATGGCAACGATCTGAACAATCAATTTTGTTTTATCGGAATTTTTTAACTTCTAAACGTCACTCAATTTCTATTTTTACGTTGCCGTAATTTAAAAAAAAATGCTTTCAAATGCAATTTCTTTGAAAACTATTTCAATTTACGGATTTTTCATGATTTTTAAAATAATTTTTACGCATGACTATAATAAATTTTAAATCTATCTCGAAAATAGACATGCAACCCGATTGCGAAAGATCAAACTCTTCGCATTAAAATAATGTAAATAATTTAGCATTTGTTTTCGCGTAATATTCCATAACTAATTTGTCAAACGAAGTTCAAACTTCACAGATAAATAATTAAAACACGAATGTAACAGACATGAAACTGGAAATACCTGCTTAAACCCAAAAATAATCAAAATCGAAAACTTTTCTATAAATACAGTAATCTTTCGAGATTAAACGCTGGCATGCGGCTAATACGAAAACAAAAAATGCTTTTCGGTGTAGTTGGTGGGCAATCTAAAATAATATAATTGTAAACAATTTATTTGAGTTTTCAGTTAAAAAAGATTTTCACCTATTTTCTGTACGCCAGACAGTATATCAGGCGTCTACTGATATATTTATTTTTCTTTTTTTTTCACTTAAAAAATGTTCCCTCTGTTGATAAAATGTTGAATTTACTGCTTAATCCTTTATATCCCAAATTACGAATTCGTGAAAATTTCAGCTTCTGAAGCATTTTTTTTTGTGTGTGTGTGTGTGAATTTTTGAAACTACATTAAAAGATTTACACAATCATTTAATAATTTTTAGAAGGATTTTGCCAATTAAAATTAATTAATTAAATTCGGATTTATAGGGATTTTGCACAATATTTATAACTCCACTCAAATCTCTTATTTAAAATCTTTTTTTGTATTTTATAGATTTAGGAAATGTACAAATATAATGCTCTTACAATAGAAATCAGGAAATATTTCCTAACTGAAACTTTTCTTCCACAATGAAAAAGAAACCACTTTTTTAAAAATATTTTTACTTTGTGCAACCAATAATGCTCTTGAAGCAAGATAAAGTAAAGTATCTATAATTCATTCTAAGCTGTATTACTACTAATCGATGTATTAAATTAATTTTATAACAAGTTATTTTAATTGTACTTTAAACTACCGTCGGGGCATAGAGGGTTAATATTAAGGGTGAAGAAAAAAAAGAAGAGCAGAAGGAGAAAATCGCAACACAAAAAATATTTGAAACATGACGTATGTTTGGCTACATTGTTAATAAAGATAGAAGGATTTTAAAGAGTTAATAACTTCATAGTTTTTAAACTATTCATTTATAAGGATATACCACCATTTCGTTCTACTCAATTAGGACATTTTTTTTCTTTTGGAGCGACTCTTTATTTTGAAGGAGAAATCTTCTTCAAACATTTTAACCATGATCATGAGAATGATGTCACTTTGGACTTGATATTCCAAGAAACTTATTTGTAAAAAGGAAAAAGAGAAAATATTCTGTCCATTGACGCAATTGCTTTGATCGTAAACCTGTCATTACTTGCACAGAAAAGTTCATCGGAAAGATATATGTCATTAACTGGTGGCCATGAGATATTAAATGAAATTAACTACCAGTTTCCGCATCTCCTGGGATATTTAATATTTCACTCTGACACAAAGCAGCAAACTACAAGAGTTGTAAAAAAATAGTTGATATTTGAGTTAGAAGAGTTTATAATGCACAACAGTATATATCAGTTAAAATGGGCGAAAATGCAATATAAATGGTATGAAAATAAATAAATCCTAATTTCAAACCTCTTGGATATAAATAAATAAAACCTAATTAATAATAATAAAATTATACGTTTCCGGGAAACATTTTAAAAATAGAAATTTCTATAGGGTAATATGGATTAAATTTTTAAAGCTCACCAGGTTAAATAGTCTTTATGCAGAAAAAAAATCCAACTGATACTACGATAGCTTTTTGTTTTGTGTTAACAATATGATAGTATTTTATAACAGATAATTTAGAGAAAAAAATCTAAATTAATAAAATAACGAAATAAAGAAAAAATCATGGGACAACATACATTCATTATCGAAGAACGAAAGAAGAAATATATACATATACCTTTATAAAATAAAACTGAGCAATAGGGGCACATAGAATATTAATTTAAAATCAGTCCCTTCTGAAATAAAGCTATTTAGCTTATTTGTTGGATCCTCTCTCTATATTTATTTTTTATTTATGTGCTTTTTTGAAGATAGTGAATGACTTTTGAACCATATTGTATGTGCATATGTATGCGCGTACGTGTAAATGTGTGCATGTGCGCAGGCCCTTATTATCGCATGGGAAAATCGGGATTTTGCCCAGGGACGCGGATCTCAAGGGGCCCCCAAATGCATACATTAATTTATAAAATATTATCTTTTTTTCCAATTCCAACTCTGAAAATTTTCAAATACAAAACACAAATTTCATCTTTAAAAGATTCTACTAAACTCTCTGAAAAACAATTTCATTTTGAATACACTAAACTCACTGATTTCGCAAAGCTAACCTCAACCGCTATTAAGTAAGAAATAATATTTAGATTTTAATAGATTGTATTAGCAATGAACTTAAATCATATCTAAACTTTAGTGGTTGAAAATAATCAGTTCTAACTGTCATGAGCTAAATTTTCTTCTGTATTCAAAGTTTTTCATTTTAACTTTGAGTAAATATGAAGAACAAACCCAAAATCGACATATTTTTCGATTTATTGAAAAAATACTTTTTATTTGCGAAGTAGAATGTATTTGATCTGATATTATGTTTTGTGTAATACAATTTAAAAAGATGTAAAGGAAACTAACTTGATAAACTCATATTTACATGTAAGAGTATTTGACACTCTTCCATAAGCTGAAGTTATTAAATTCATCTTAAAGTAGTATAACAAGTTGCTAAAGTTATATAAAAGAGTTTTGTTCAGTACTTAAGAGAAAAAGTATTTTTATTAATTAAAGTACTTAATTTGGAATTGACAGAGCTAAGAATTTTCTTCTATTTAAAATCCAAGGTGAGAAAATATTGTTTACGCATTACACATATGACTGACCATCAGTTTTATTTGAATAACGTTGCAACGATTCGAATGGGGCCCCCTAATTTATCTTTGCTCAGGGCCCCAATTAGTTATGATCGCCGCCGGCATGTGCGTATGTGTATAGACAAATATACGCTAGTGTATAAAGATGTGCATGCTTAGGCATAAATGAATGTATTTGCGTTTCTAAGTAAAAGAATGCATAAGCTATGTGCGCATATATATGTGTTGGGATATGTGCAGATGTGTATAAGTATATACACTGTAAAAAAAATTCCGCAACGTTCCTGGGAAAAAATGGGCAGCTGAGTTGCCCATTATTTCCAAGAAACATTTCTTGAAAATGACTGGAACTTTACTGTATATGCTAAAAACATTCTACAGAAATGCCAGTAAGTTTCCTGCGAAATACCAGGAATATTTCTGTTGACAGCAAAACATTACTGACATTTCACAGCATGCGGGATCCGCAGACGATTTTTACATTTCCAGTTGACAATTTTCGCTTTATTATCATTATTTGTTGGAATGAAAAAATATTTTGAAATTGACATCAAAATTATTATTTATAATTTACACGAAAAAATAAATTTTCAGTTAAATTTCAATAAAGTAAATATATATATAATATATTGTTTCTGAACTTTGCTTAAAATATAAAAATATATAAATGTAAATAATAATTAGAAAAAAATCTAAACATAAAATATTTTGGATTTTCGTCAGTAATTATGTTACTGTACAAGTTAGATAAAATACATATAAATTTTCATGAAAAAAAAATCCTAAACGTAATTGTATATTTTTTCCGAAAATAAAAAAAAATTCAAATTTGCAGCAATTCAAAGTGTCAAATATATATCAATTTTAAATCAAATTGTAAAGTGTTAAAATATAAAATTAATTTTAAAAAAAAGTCAAGAGGTAGCATCGAACTCGGGACGTACGGGTGGCGTGCGAGCCTTCTGCGTCCACACCACGAAAGACACATTGAAAGCTGCAAACTACTGGGTATTTGAAACGTATGCTAAACCTCGACATCTAATTTCTGAAAATCTAAGGCCCATTTGAAGAAATCCTTTCACAAGAATAATTAGAGATACGAACTCTAAAACATACTTTAAATTAATCAAAATCGGTGAGAATCATGTTTGATGGTCCCCTGGTTAATGGAGATCCAAATAATAGGTGTATTTTTTTTTTACACGGTCTGCTCGTTAAACATTCCACAGACAAGTACGAGAGATAATCTCTTAGCGATGTCACAGAGGTATTTTCATCTGAATGGTCTTGACAATAGAGACGTAAAGGATTATGTCGTCCATTGATTTATTTGCATTCCATATTGATTTTTTTACATTCATTTAAGGAATTCGTTTTCGACACTCGCGCGCGAGCAACGGATTATAGCAAAAAAATAATAAATGGCGGCCGCAGCGTTTTGCTGTTTCCAACTTTTGTTCAGAAACGTTTCAGATAAGAAAACCAGAATTTCACAGGAAAGAGCTAAATTATTCTGAAAACCTGAGAAAAGGCGAAACGTTCCTGCATTTTACATGGAACGTTACCATTTTTTTTTATAGTGTATGTGTGCATAATCAATCATAGGAAGAGTCAGTTTCCGAAATTTCCTAACAATACGCTCTGTACGGTTTGACTGGCTTTTACACTTTAATCCCAGAAGCAGAATTCATAGCAGTCAGATCAAGTGATTGGCGAACGACTCCACTGGGTATAATAGAAGCTTTAATTTAACTTTTTACCTCTTTTTTTCGATATCTTTCCTTTAAAATTATCAAACATTTTCAAATCGATTTTTCATTCTATCATTCTTTCCTTTTTCTTTCTTTCATTCTTTTTTAGCTTTCTTTCTTTTAGCTTTCTTTCTTTTAGCTTTCTTTCTTTTTCTTTTTCTTTTTCTCTTTTTTTTTTTTTTTTTTTTTTTTTCTTTTGGCATGGTATTTATAGTGGTTTATAGTCGTATTTGGCGCAAAAACCTGGCCTAAAATGCAAAAATTAAACTTTGCTCAACAATTGTAAAAAGTACGTTTTTTTCATAGCTGACTAACTGGCTCATCGATCTATGTCTATTTCAAGAACATGACGTATATCCGGAGGCTTCTAGCCTCAGTTGAATAGGAGATTTCTTTGCGAGAAGATGTGCCTTATTGTTACGCTTCAACTTTGTTATTGTGTTTAATTATGTTTAAATGTATAATTTCGTGTCTTCATTAATTTTTCTAACTCAATTGCTTTATTTTTAATGTAATAAAAAAACTAAAATTAAAAATGTGTTTGTTTTAAGCCTTTTTAGATCTAATTTAGATATATTGATTTAAATATATAGTTTTTTAAAGGTGTACCGGGATTTTCAATACCATTTTTGAAGTACTATATTCGTATTGGTTATAGTTTTGAAGACCAATTAAAAAGACATAATCCGCATATAGTTTCAATTTTTATATATAAAATGTTTTGGTAATCTATTAAAAACATTCAAAAACCTGTATCTCTATGCTACAACTCAACTTTAGAGACTCAGCTTTGCTAAATACTAAATGCAAATAATATATATATTAATACATTGGTTTATACAAATAATTAAAAGATTACATATAGTAAAATAACCACATTTATTTAAACGTTACTTGTAAGTAAAGCAACTCTATCAACAATTACTTTCCTCTTATAAACAGTAAAATGTTAAGCAAACTTTGTATTTTATATTAATTTTCTTAAATAGATGCATACTGTTATGCGCATATAACATTGATTATGTTTATTAATATTAAATCAACAGCAATGATTTTAACTGTAAAACACATGAAAAATAATTTTGACCAGGATTACGCTTCAAATACATCAACATGCGCCTGTTCATATTTAATATAGATCATTGACTATTAAATGAGTATAAAATAATGTTACTTGAGCAAATGACACAGAACGGGTTTGTAACTTTGAGTAAACACCAACATGTTTGCTAAATATAAATAAATAAATAGTGGTGCTTTTGAATTGCAAAAGATGCCTACAATTAATTGATCGTAGAATATTAGAAAAAAAATTCCCCTACTTACGTTTATTTTTATTGTATAAAATACATTTACAGAAGAGACAAACAGAAAAACAAACTACAGCAAAATCACTATTTTTTTTTTCAAAAATTTCGTTCATTTTCTTAAGAATTACAGAAAAATCTATGGAAAATTTTTAATTTATACATTAGCAGTTTCAATCTACACATTAATATAACAAATGCTAGGAGAAAATTTATTTGAGAAACAGAAGAATACGTACAAATCCTGTCATAATCACGCCGAATAAAAAATAGTCAAATTATTATTTCGATCCGGAATACCTCTATTACAAAAACAAATTAACAGCAATATCATTTCAGCTCTCTTCTTGTCAGTTGATGACAGTTTAATATGGAAAGAACTTATAAAGTTGTTATATATTTTCGATTACAAAAGCGATATCAAAATAAAAATATCAACCTTTAAGGCACTTACGAGGGAAACTTACGAGGGGAAAAAAATATTCAAGTAATATTCTTTAAATTTCGGCTTTAGACTTATATTAAATGTAAGCATAATGAAAAAAACAAGAACGCATTTCTTTTGTTCATTTTTTCTTTCTTTTTCTTCCTTAAAAAGAAAGTTAAATAAAATAAAAAAAAACTATAAAAAATCTTAAATAGATACATTATCAGTTTCAATCTAAAAATTAATATACCAAATGCTAAGAGAAAATATATCTGAGAAGTAGAAAAATACGACAAATCCTGTCATCATCACGTTGAGTAAAAAATAGCCAAACTATTATTTCCATCCGGAATACCTCACCAAAAACAAATTAATATCAGTACCATTTCAGCTCTCTTCTTGTCAGTTGATGACAGTTTAATATGGAAAGAGCCGGTAAAGTCTTTATATATTTTCGATTAGAAAAGCGATATCAAAATAAAAATATCTAAAGCTCAACTTTTAAGACTATAGCTGCCATTTACAAGGAAGAAGTAATATTCTTTAAATTTATGCTGTAGACTTACATTAAATGTAAGGAAAATGAAACACAAGAACACATTTCTCTTGTTCATTATTTCTTTCTTTATCTTCCTTAAAAAAAAAAAAGTTAAATAAATAATAAAAAAAAAACTATAAAAAATCTTAAATAGATACATTAGCAGTTTCAATCTAAAAATTAATATACCAAATGCTAAGGGAAAATATATCTGAGAAGTAGAAAAATACGAGAAATCCTATCATCATCACGTTGAGTAAAAAATAGCCAAACTATTATTTCCATTCGGAATACTTCACCAAAAACAAATTAATATCAGTACCATTTCAGCTCTCTTCTTGTCAGTTGATGACAATTTAATATGGAAAGAACCTATAAAGTCGTTATATACTTTCGATTAGAAAAGCGATATCAAAATAAAAATATCTAAAGCTCAACCTTTAAGATTATAGCTGCCATTTACAAGGGAAAAGTTATATTCTTTAAATTTCTCCTGTTGACTTATATTAAATGTTAGGACAATGAAACACAAGAACACATTTCTCTTGTTCATTCTTCCTTTCTTTTTCTTCCTTAAAATAATAATAATAATAATAATAATAATAATAATAATAATAATAAAACTATAAAAAATCTTAAATAGATACATTAGCAGCTTCAATCTAAATATTAATATACCGAATGCTAAGGGAAAATATATCCGAGAAGCAGAAAAATACGACAAATCCTGTCATCATCACCCCGAGTAAAAAATAGCCGAACTATTGATAACAGTTTAATATGGGAAGAACCTGTAAAGTATTTTCGATTAGAAAAGCGATATCAGAATAAAAATATCTACCGCTCAACTTTAAAGACTATAGCTGCCATTTACAAGGAAGAAGTAATATTCTTTAAATTTCTGCTGTAGACTTACATTAAATGTAAAGAAAATGAAACAGAAGAACACATTTCTCTTGTTCATTATTTCTTTCTTTTTCTTCCTTAAAAAGTTAAATAAAATAAAAGAAAACTATAAAAAATCTTAAATAGATACATTAGCAGTTTCAATCTAAAAAATTAATATACCAAATGCTAAGGGAAAATATATCTGAGAAGTAGAAATATACGACAAATCCTGTCATCATCACGTTGAGTAAAAAATAGCCAAACTATTATTTCGATCCGGAATACCTCACCAAAAACAAATTAATATCAGTACCATTTCAGCTCTCTTCTTGTCAGATGATGACAATTTAATATGGAAAGAACCTATAAAGTCGTTATATACTTTCGATTAGAAAAGCGATATCAAAATAAAAGTATCTAAAGCTCAACCTTTAAGATTATAGCTGCCATTTACAAGGAAAAATTTATATTCTTTAAATTTCTCCTGTTGACTTATATTAAATGTAAGGACAATGAAACACAAGAACACATTTCTCTTGTTCATTCTTCCCTTTTTTTTCTTCCTTAAAATAATAATAATAATAATAATAATAATAATAATAATAATAATAATAATAATAATAATAATAATAATAATAATAATAATAATAAAACTATAAAAAATCTTAAATAGATACATTAGCCGTTTCAATCTAAACTTTAATATACCGAATGCTAAGGGAAAATATATCCGAGAAGCAGAAAGATACGACAAATCCTGTCATCATCACGCCGAGTAAAAAATAGCCGAACTATTGATGACAGTTTAATATGGGAAGAACCTGTAAAGTATTTTCGATTAGAAAAGCGATATCAAAATAAAAATATCTAAAGCTCAACCTTTAAGACTATAGCTGCCATTTACAAGGAAGAAGTAATATTCTTTAAATTTCTGCTGTAGACTTACATTAAATGTAAGGAAAATGAAACTCAAGAACACATTTCTCTTGTTCATTCTTTCTTTCTTTTTCTTCCTTAAAAAGAAAGTTAAATAAAATAAAAAAAACTATAAAAAATCTTAAATAGATACATTATCAGTTTCAATCTAAAAATTAATATACCAAATGGTAAGGGAAAAGATATCTGAGAAGTAGAAAAATACGACAAATCCTGTCATCATCACGTTGAGTAAAAAATAGCCAAACTATTATTTCGATCCGGAATACCTCACCAAAAACAAATTAATATCAGTACCATTTTAGCTCTCTTCTTGTCAGTTGGTGACAGTTTAATATGGAAAGAGCCGGTAAAGTCGTTATATATTTTCGATTAGAAAAGCGATATCAAAATAAAAATATCTAAAGCTCAACCTTTAAGACTATAGCTGCCATTTACAAGGAAGGAGTAATATTCTTTAAATGTCTGCTGTAGACTTACATTAAATATAAAGAAAATGAAACAGAAGAACACATTTCTCTTGTTCATTATTTCTTTCTTTTTCTTCCTTAAAAAGTTAAATAAAATAAAAAAAAACTATAAAAAATCTTAAATAGATACATTAGCAGTTTCAATCTAAAAATTAATATACCAAATGCTAAGGGAAAATATATCTGAGAAGTAGAAAAATACGACAAATCCTGTCATCATCACGTTGAGTAAAAAATAGCCAAACTATTATTTCGATCCGGAATACCTCACCAAAAACAAATTAATATCAGTACCATTTTAGCTCTCTTCTTGTCAGTTGGTGACAGTTTAATATGGAAAGAGCCGGTAAAGTCTTTATATATTTTCGATTAGAAAAGCGATATCAAAATAAAAATATCTAAAGCTCAACTTTTAAGACTATAGCTGCCATTTACAAGGAAGAAGTAATATTCTTTAAATTTATGCTGTAGACTTACATTAAATGTAAGGAAAATGAAACACAAGAACACATTTCTCTTGTTCATTATTTCTTTCTTTATCTTCCTTAAAAAAAAAAAAGTTAAATAAATAATAAAAAAAAAACTATAAAAAATCTTAAATAGATACATTAGCAGTTTCAATCTAAAAATTAATATACCAAATGCTAAGGGAAAATATATCTGAGAAGTAGAAAAATACGAGAAATCCTATCATCATCACGTTGAGTAAAAAATAGCCAAACTATTATTTCCATTCGGAATACTTCACCAAAAACAAATTAATATCAGTACCATTTCAGCTCTCTTCTTGTCAGTTGATGACAATTTAATATGGAAAGAACCTATAAAGTCGTTATATACTTTCGATTAGAAAAGCGATATCAAAATAAAAATATCTAAAGCTCAACCTTTAAGATTATAGCTGCCATTTACAAGGGAAAAGTTATATTCTTTAAATTTCTCCTGTTGACTTATATTAAATGTTAGGACAATGAAACACAAGAACACATTTCTCTTGTTCATTCTTCCTTTCTTTTTCTTCCTTAAAATAATAATAATAATAATAATAATAATAATAATAATAATAATAATAAAACTATAAAAAATCTTAAATAGATACATTAGCAGTTTCAATCTAAATATTAATATACCGAATGCTAAGGGAAAATATATCCGAGAAGCAGAAAAATACGACAAATCCTGTCATCATCACCCCGAGTAAAAAATAGCCGAACTATTGATAACAGTTTAATATGGGAAGAACCTGTAAAGTATTTTCGATTAGAAAAGCGATATCAGAATAAAAATATCTACCGCTCAACCTTTAAGACTATAGCTGTCATTTACAAGGAAAAGGTAGTGTATTCTTTAAATTCTGCTTTAGACTTATATTAAATGTAAGGAAAATGAAACACAAGAACACATAACTCTTGTTCATTTATTCTTTCTTTTTCTTCCTTAAAAAAAAAATAAAAAATAAATAAAAACTATAAAAAATCTTAAATAGATACATTAGCAGTTTCAATCTAAACATTAATATACGAAATGCTAAGGGAAATCTGAGAAGCAGATCTGAGGAGCAGAAAAATACGCCAAATCCTGTCATCATCACGCCGAGTAAACAATAGCCAAACTATTATTTCGATCCAGAATACCTCTATAAAAACAAATATCAGTACAATTTCTGCTCTCTTCTTGTCAGTTGGTGACAGTAACCTGTAAATTCGTTATATATTTTCGATTAGAAAAGCGATATCAAAATAAAAATATCTAAAGCTCAATCTTTAAGACTATAGCTGTCATTTACAAGGGAAAAGTAATATTCAAGTAATATTCTTTAACTCATTTATGCCTAGCGTCCCATTTTTGGAACGTTTCGAATTTTAATTAATTTTTATAATTTTCTTCTTCTTTACAAAATGAAAATTGTATGAAGTAATTGTCTATAAATGTCTTTATCTATTACCGAGAGATGACAGCATAAGATTGATACTTATTTGCTTAAATGGAGGCCTTTTTTATGTGTTTATAGATTTTTCGTTTTTCAAGTTAGCGAAATGTAAAAGTAAGTTTATTTGTATTTTTTGTATCAAGGATCCAAATAAATAAGTCATAAACTTAGCTTGTAGACTTCTTTGAAATACGTATTTTTTTTAGTTACGAAATTATATGTTCAAGCCTATTTTTTATGCATGTTTGTAAAGTACAAAATATAGGGCAATAGGCACAAATGGGTAGGCATATTTATTAGCCATTCAGGGCTTATATTTAGCCAATACTTATAATGTTATTAGCCTCTGTAAAGAAATAAATATATTTTAATAGTTCATAAAAATACTAATTATAGTATATAATAGTAAATTTAAAAGTTTAATTTATATAAATTTGCACAAAACATATAATTATGTATTTTTCCACTCCCATATTTAGTACGTTTACATTTTATCAAATAAATACTAAAATATTTTAGCGTAATTTTTTTTTTGTATTTTTCCTATTCCTTTTGCAACATTTTAAAATAATTTTACCACCAAATTTAATAAAAAGAAAATTTCAGGCATAAATGGGTTAAATTTCTGCTTTAGATTTATATTAAATGTAAGGGAAATGAAACTCAAGAACACATTTCATTTGTTCAGTCTTTCTTTTTTTTTCTTCCTTTAAAAAAAATTAAATAAAATTTTCTAAAGGCGGAACAAAGTTTTAAACTTCCGAAATATCAATTTTCATTTTTTAACCCTTTGTGCTTTGACAGTATTTTACCGTGCAGTCGGCAAAAAAAAAAAAAAAAAAAAAAAAAATATATATATATATATATATATAGACATTCGACAGGAAATAATTTCTTTTAATTTATGCTATAAAAATAAGTCGTATTCACAATTAAAACTCTAAAATTTACAATACGAACATCTCATTTTGACATCATATTTGTTTACTTTTGGTATATTTTACCTTACCAAACGGGAAGTCATTCGGTTAACTAGTTTAAATATTATGAAGGTTTAAAGTTTGGAACTCCTAACGTTACATTCATTTCTACTCATTGCAAAACACATTGCAATGCGGGTGATCTTTTAAACATACTCTTAACCAATGTTGTAGTCGTACAAAAAACACAGGGCATACATACACCATAGGCAGAGGGTATACGCTAGAGTAATGGACGTTTATGGCTAGAATATACGCTATAGCTTTATTTGCGAAACATAGGGTATACAATTCTGCAAAAAATTCAGAAGGCATATGGCGTATACCTCCATATACTCTCCACTACACCCCTACTCGTAACTCAAAAACTACTTAGCGGAATGAGCATTAATTTTGGATTCGCATACTTGAAGCTTCTAGAAATCAATTTCTGTTAAAAAGTCTTGAGTTACAATTCCTATTGTTCTTTCGGAAATTATTTCTAAAAAATATTTTTTTTAATTACTTTTCGAGAAAAAAGAATTTAAAAATACTCAATTCTGTTGCTAAAATGTTGAAATGCTTGAATACCGCCAGAACTTGCGAAAAATTTATTTAAAATTATATAAATTCTTTTCTTCACGTTGCTTATGGAAGCAAAATTTTATTAAAAAATTCCGGGTGTCATTTGAAAGTTTGGCATTAAAATTAAGAGGTAGTATATATAATATACCATCGCTTTTTAAGGGGTTAAAAGAATATAAAGTGCAATTATAGTAAAATTATTCTAATATGCTTTATATTATACTCAAAAGGCTAAAAAGTAAATACAAAAAAGTCCTCCAATTGAAAAGACATTGCAAAATTTGAAGATATTTTGAAATTATCATTTTTTTCCACGTCCATTTTCTTTTAAAGCATCATTTAGTTTAGTTTTTTTTATCTAATTTATTTTTTTTTTAATTTCACCTGTCATGCTAGGCTTTCATCATAAAAAAATAAAATCTTATAGCTTCCATCTAACATTTCTTACATTTTGTGTTCTGGCATTCTTCTGTTTAACACATATACACACACACATATGTATAATATGCAGGATGCCCCAAAAGTCCCTGACACTTTTTTAAATTCAATATAAAATCAAGTAATTGTCGTAAACGAGTGTGGTTTGGACTAAAATGCTTATGATAAAAACTTTTCTTGAAATGAATAAAAAAATTAGTTCCACACTCCAATCATAGCGGACGCCATTCGTACGTATGTTTGGTTTCAAGCACGCGTTTTTTCTCCTTTTCAGATTAGTTTCGATTTGGTTTCGAAGTACCAACCTATGCAATTACCTTTTTCGCTGGGAGTCGTCGTTTCTGTGTCACAGCATCAAAACTAATCCGAAAATCAGAAAAAAAAACGCATATTTGAAACCAAACATACGCACAAATAGGCGCCATCTATGATCGAGGTTTGGAACTAATTATTTATATTCATTTGAAGAAAACTTTTCATCGTGAGAAGCATTTTAGCCCAAACTGCACTTCTGTACGAGAATTACTTGATTTTATGTTGAATTTTAAAATGTGTTAGGAGCTTTTGAGACACCTTGTACATTGGTTTCTTAATTTGACTTCCATTCTACCATTTACTTGATAATAAATGATATACTCGGTGTAAAACAGCAAAAGGGGGCAAAGCGTCTTGAGAAGTCAATTTTGCTGTGGAAATAAATAAAAGCATGTTTTCGACAAAGGAAATCTATTTTATGACATTATTTTCCAACAACGCCCTTCATTCGAACCGGGTGAAAAAAAATACATTAGCATATTCAAAATGTTATCAGAAAAACATCATGGAAAAGTGCTTTAGTGGCAAGTTGAAAAACGACCTGCTGCCAGCAATGTTAAAGTATGTGGAAAAGTGCGTGTATGGAGAAGTAAAGTATTCGATTTTGTTTTGTAATGAAAAAAAATTCGACGAATAGATATAAAATTAGGTTTTCTTTAGAAAAAACATTCAATATGTTTCAGGTTGTTAGAAATAGCTTTACATATCACTTGATTTTATTTCTTTCACATGTTTCATGCTGTAGCTTATCTGGATTTATCTTATTTTAGAAGCCGACCTTCTAAAGATGTGTAATGAAATGAAAATTTATTTCACTCACACAGTATAAAAAAAGAATGTGCCAGACTGGCTGATTTTTGCAGCGTAAATCACAATTAACGTAGGCTGTAATAACAATATATGTATTTTATTCACTCCTTATGAAAAAGTATTTCATTTTTGAGTCTTTCAGCTCGAAATTAGTATTACAGTGCGTTAAAAAATTAATAAGACCACTTTGATTTTGAAATTTAGAAAGTAAAAAAGGGTTCTAATTATAGTTTAGACACATAAGATATCAAAATATAACATATTTATTAAAATTAGTTTGCAATAATTTTGAATAAGGTAATAAAAAAGTATTTTAACAAAAATATAAGCAATGATTGAAAAATACGCTGTTAACAAATTATAAGACTACTTGTCTAAAAACAAAAATAATATGTAAATTAATACGATATTAGTCCTCCAGTTTTCCTTATAACCTCAAACACTCTGTTTTTCATAGAAGTGACCAGATGATTAAATACAGATGGATAAATATAGTGCCATTCTTTTACAATGGCTACTAGGGCTGGACGATATCAAAAATTTAATATCGCAATATATCAACGAGTTAATATCAATATCGGTGATATATCGCGATAACTACTTTAAAGTGTGGGGGAATAGAAAAATTTCTTATTGCTAAAGACAAATGGTATAGTAGGAATAATTTTATTGCAAATAGCTGTAGGAAGCAAAGAATTAATGTTTTATACCTATTTGCTCACGCAATATTCTTTAAATAAATAAATATATATATATATATATGATACAAATAAATACTTTAGAAAAAGGAACCAATATTCGTTATCTATTTGCACTTATATATCATTGATTACATAGTGGTTTTCTTTAGCTTGTTCTCGATTCTTCCTGTTTTATGTATTATTTATGAATAACTTTTTAACTATTAAATTTTATCGCGTAAACGGAGAATATTATTTAAAAAAAAACTTTACTAGATAAACTAAAAAGTTCTCAATTTTAGGACGTTGATGATTTTAAAATGATTAAAATAAGTGAAAAGCAAAAACTGAAGCAGATTTAATGTCATAATTGCATGTACTCGTAATTAAATAGTCTTCAGTGAATGACAGATGCAGCAGAAATTTTATTTTTTAATATTTTTCTAAGAGTATCAATACATTCTTAATAGTTAAAATATTAAGAAAATTTCTCTGTCTTTATACCTTCATATTTGTTTATCTATGGATGAATAAAACATTAAAATTTTTAAAATATACATATTCAAATCCCATTTGGAAATAGACCTATGCTAAGGAAAGTTCACTTTTTTATAAATATTTTGTAAATAACATCTAGACCCATAACAACATATTTTTCCAGAAAGAAACTAACAAAAAAGAAAAACTTACCATAAAATTCTACTTGATTACGCAAAATACTCTGTTTGATATTTAAATCTGTTTTTTATTTCGAAAGTGCCACTGAATTTAAAAGGAAAAAAAAAAAAAGAAATGTTGCAAATGAAAAAAAAAATAGAAATAAAATAAAGTTATTGGCTAACAAAAACAAATACATAAACAAAACAATCGATATTCTGCATTAGATTTCAAGAAGTTCGAAATCAGAGAGTCTTGGTTAGTTCAAAGAAATCATTGCATTATAAATTTATGAAAATACTCATAACATTTATTTTAAAAGATTAATAAACAAAAAAATGTAAAACATTAATAATCATATAATTATTTACAAATGAATATACATCTTATAGATACCCACGCCTTGTCCGGATGGCTTTTTAAAAAGCCGTCATGACAGAAAACTCCCCCCCCCCACCCTTATTTTAGCGCGAGAACACATTATTCAAATTCTATTCTTTTAAATCGTATAAAAAAGACCTTGAAAGTGACATCAAGTTTGTAGTGCTTAAGTGCAGAGAAAAAAAAACAGTTGCAAGCAAACAAAAAAAGAAAAAGAATGAAAATCAAAATCTGCTTTTCCTTACTGTTAAAAAAATAATAATAATGAATATATCCATATCCCCTATGTAAATTCACCGATTTCTTTCAAATTTTCAGCTAGTTGAAATAATAGTAAATTAGGCTGTGTAAGAAATTTTTATTAAAATTTAATTATTTATTAGAAAGTTACAACGCCTTCCGAAACTTCGAATGAAAAGCAGGAGCGCATCTGCAGTTTGTTTTCGTTTATTCACCTCGCTCCGAGAAATCGGAAGTCATATGTTTACACAATCAGATCATTATGTTTTTCAATGCAGAAAGAAACCATGGATAGAGCTTTTATTTGTTTATTTTTTCTTTTTAACTCAAATATCTACCTTAGTTTTATTATTTTTAAGTACTATCTTTTTTCAGTATTGTAAACGTGTTTCTGATATAAATAATTTGCGGGGAAAGAGAGTGTTCAATGTGGATAGATTTTTTTTTTTCCTTACATAAAAAAAATTCGCTATTAAAACATCTGCTTTAATATTATGGTTTTTTAGTATTGAAAACGCATTCTTGACGTAAATCACGCACTGTTTTTTGTATTTTGGGAGAGGAGGTGGGGTGGAGGGCGGCGGTAGATATATATATATTTTTTTAATTAAAATGAAACGAAATTCGGAATCGCCAAGGTCCAATGGGTGCTGGATTTCGAATTTTGTACCGCATATTTATGTATAAAAATTAAAGTACTGTATTTTTCAGATTATTTGTGAGTCTGTGCCGGCCATAGAACATGGTATATCAATTTTAGTGATCTTGATCTGATCACTTAAGCAATTATAAGCACTAGTGTTGACTCTAAGCTGCTTTAGCAGGGCGCAGCGGCCGGCGGCCCTTTTTAATTCTATTTTACGCCTGGCGGCCCTTTTTATTTCTATTTTGCGCCCAGCGGCCCTTTTTATTTCTATTTTGGCACCCGGCGGCTCTTTCGAAATTCTTCCGATGCGCCCGCCTGCCTTTTTAATACTTCCTATACGCCCCGTGGCAATTCAGTTGATCTCGGAAAAATATCACAAATTCTAGGGACTCTAAACAAACCAGCTCAAAATATTTTTTGTAAACAAGGTACAAGTGTGCCCTTTTTGAAAAAAAGTGCCCTTTTATTAGAATAGTATTCCCTTTTTGAGAAAAAGTATCCTTTTTCAGAATATTGTCCCCTATGTGAAAAATTCCCGCCCGGCGGCTTTTTTTTTCTAGAGTCAACACTAAGCACGTAAACCTATAAAATTTTTAATGTAAATTAAAATGAAAGGAAAATGTGGTTAAAGAAAATCCAAACTTTTAAACAATGAAAAAAGAAAATAGATTTTTAAATTATTACTCTGTAGTTTTTTAAGCAAACATAAAGCTTCAAAATTTCTATTAAAAATGTATTATATAACTGTTATTTTTACCAAAAAATAGAGAGAGAAAAGTAAAGTAAGGGAAACTATCAATTCGACGTATACTACAAAAAAGTTCAAACCCGACCCAGTCTTCAAATTAGATTCTTGCATCGTCTCAGGTTACCCGAATCCGAGCCGACACGCGGTTCGTGTAGACCAACCATTTTAAAAGAAAGTCAGGAATATATTTTATGAAAAAAAACTATATAATTGAACATTAATGAGTGTATATGTATTCAATTTTGTACTAAAAAGATAAATTTGATATTACAGAATAATTCTTTTTTATATTGTATTAAAATATGAATTTATTTTCTTCCACTTCGAGTTTGTGATGAAGTGTGCCGGGTGTCGGTCGGGTTGACTTTAAGCAGAGTTTTCGGATTTGGCTCTGGTAAGACGCGACCCGTGCCGCACTACACCCCGAGTGAGCAGAAAAAAAAGGCCGACCTAGCCTGCATGTCCAGAGCAAAAAGCAAACACGGCTTCAGTCTAATGACACGAAGTTAATCCAAGCGTTCCAGCCCAGTTTGCAGACATCCAGTATAATGCCATTAAATAATATTACATTTACAGACTTTAAAAATAAGGCCCAGATGTAGTAATATTTTTTATTTTTATTGTTCTTTTTTATCTTTTTGCTCATTTATGCCATTTTTTAAAACACGATTTTTTTTTGTCTTATTTAAAATTAAAGAAATTATATAATAAAAAAAAATCAGAAATATATTTTCATTGAAAAATTACAACTGGAATTCGTTTAACTAATTTCCACGCCCGTGTGAATATTATCAATAAAATCAATCAGTAAAGTAAATCTTATAAATAAAGTAAATCAGTAAAATAAAGTAAATCAATTCTTACCTTGAATGTAGTCCATCATATTGTAGAGGATGATTATAGCTAAGATGGCTCCATAAATTAGAAGTAGCTTTTGCAAATACCGGTCGAACGCATATACTGCATACTGCATTTTTTTCATTTATTACTTCACCATTTTCATTACCTGGGCATCCAAAATATTGCCACACGTTACTCTTAGCCTCTTTTTTTAAAATCACTTGATTATAATTCGGGCAATTTACCCGACACCGTACGTTCATCTTACTATAAAATATAAAATCACTGCCGATAACTCGCTCGAGAAGACCATACGAACGAGCATTGAATGAAGCCTATAGACAATAGCAATTATTGACTCAACAATGAACAGATGTTCTAGCTCATGTCATTGGCCAGGACGTATCAAACTTGATATGTTCTAATATGTCTAGACCAATAGTAGCAGCGAAATTAAATCAACGACGATTAAAACATTATTCAGTAACGAACGGACATATGTATGTTGATATATTAGAATATGAATTATTCTGGGTCTGGGATATCAACGAAAGACAGATTATCACAGGAGGGGAGTTTAGAATAAAGCGGGGCTGCGAATAAATGCATCTATCAGATGAGAGAAAGGATTGAAGAAGTCATTGGCCAGGACGTATCAAAGACTTGATATGTTCTAATATGTCTAAACCAATAGTAGCAGCGAAATTAAAACAACGACGATTAAACCATTATTCAGTAACGAACGAACATATGTATGTTGATATATTAGAATATGAATTAGTCTGGGTCTGGGATATGAACGAAAGACAGATTATCACGGGAGGGAATTTAAGAATAATGCGGGGCTGCGAATAAATGCATCTATCGGATGAGAGAAAGGTTTGAAGAAGTTATTGGTTACGCAATATTCGGCGCTTTTTCTTCTTGCGGTTCGAAGTCGTGGTGCGGGAAAAAAATGTTATTGGGATATATAAGTAGAGCCAGAGATTAGATATCGCTATTGGGATATATCGTTAGAGTCAGAGCTTACATATTGTTATTGCGATAGTTAAAAAATATCAATATTTGACCGATATATTGATAATTAATCCAGCCCTAATGGCTACTAGTTCATTGGGTTCAAAACTGTTCATTATTAGCAAAAATTTTGCGACCTAATACGCCCCAAAGATTTCCCATAGGATTCGACTTGGCCATGATAAAACCTGATTTTTTTTTTTTTAAACCATTGATGGATGGATTTAGACATATGGCAAAAAGCATTGTCCTTCTGAAACAACCAGTTAGTACAACCTAAAAAAGGTCCAAAATGTATCAAATGCTCACATAACATAGCCTGATGCTGCGCAGAGTTCATAAGTCAGGAAATTAGGATAAATCGCATAATCCGTCATGACTAAAAGCTCCCCAAACCATTACTGATCCTCCTCCCATTTGTCGACTGAAGCATTGTTTCGGTTCCTTCCTCAAATCATGCCAATAGTGTTTATAACCATCCGGAGCGTCAAGATTAAAATTTTTTCATCTAAAAATATTACTTGTTTCCATTTCTTATCCCATGACATGATATTTTTAGCCCATTTCCGTCTTTCTTTTTTATCATGTTTCATTAACCTCGGTTTTTTCAACAGTTTCATACATTTTGCATTACTATTTGATTTCAGACTCTTCCAAACTGTTACGTGTGAGGTTCTTTTGCTGAAACGGTTCGAAATTTCCCGAGTTGAAAGACCTTTTTGAGTTGATAATCGAAATATTTATCGATCATCCGTGCTGTCAAAATCTTTTTTCTTCCAGTTCATTTAATTTTATTTGAATACCTTTTTCTAATTATTTCATTGGGAATGGCAGTTTTAGAACGCTTCATTAACCGAGCTATTTTTCGTTCAAATTTACCAGCACACTTATAAAACCAAATTGACAACTTTTTACCCCGCGGCATCTTCAAATATATCATAAATAGCACTATCTAAACCTGCACCTTTGCTTCTTGGGAATACTTTCACTATATACAAACGCGTACGTTTTATTATGATTCTGATGCGACGTATAATATGCTAATTTCCTCAGGTGGTCTTATAATTTCTTAACAGTCACCTTATTTAAGCTTTTAAAAAATTAGAAGATTTTAATAAAATGTAACTTAAGTTTTAATGTAGCAATTATAACAGAAAACGTTCTACGATCAATTTTAAATACACGCGCTAAAAATTTGCATATTGTGTCTTCTTCTTCAGAAGTGCATCAATTCGTTGATGGTCTTATGATTTCTTGACGCACTGTATATATACAGGGTGATCGGAAAATAACTGGACAAATTTTAAAGGGTGATAAAGGGAACCTAAACAAACATTTTTCGTCTTAGATTGTATGTTCGCAAGTGACGCGTTTAAGCGCTGGTGACGAAGAAAAATGTGAAAGGTGCAACGAAAGATAGCATATAAGCGCCTATAGATGGCGCTTATGTACTTCATTTCCGGACACACATTCTGTTTGTAACATTAATATAGATACTTAAAATTGAATATAGTTTATAACTCTGGACAACGGTGGTTTTGTCTTAGAACTAAAATTACTTGATTCTAGATCGGTTTTTGGCGCTGATTCCGAATATGCTTTCCGTTTATCTCTAGGTGGTCCAGGTTTTGAGAAATTCGCATATTTAAATTTTTGCAAATTTAAGCTTTTTTGTGCTATTTTATGCAAATTTTAGATACAATATATGTCACATCTAATTACGTTTTCTAGATAATGACTATTTGACTATTTGCTTCAGATAAATGTCACGATTTGCATATTCTTAACATTTATTTATCATTTATTATGCCTAATTTGCATATTTTTCAATCGTGTAATGTTTACATCACTATAAACTTTAAAATAGTTGCCACAAAATTGACGTAATATTTTTCTAGACAAGATTTTTATACTGATTTCAAATCTGCAGTCTGTTTTCTTGTGTCATGTCTAGTTTTTTAGTAAGATGAATTTCTACTTTTGCACGGCATTAAGTTGCGAGCATTAAGGTTTGATAGCACGGCATTAAGGTTTGATATAAGATGCTTTTTAGGGGTGTGTAATTCATTGACAAGAAGGTGAACAGGGTCAAATTCATATCAGAGACATAAACAAAAATTTATATAATCGAAAAAAAAAAATAAGTAGTAGAATCTATCCTGACTAGTTGAAGTTTATCATACAAAGTATCATAAAAAGCTATTTCTGGCTTTTTTGAACAAAAACTAAAATTTCACTTTTTTCAAAAACTAGATATGATAGAAGAAAACAGATACAAGATTTGAAATCAGCTCAAAAAACTGGTTTAGAAACATATTAGCGTACTCGTGCGGCAGAAATATTTGAACGTCAAGAAACATTATTAGAAAAACATGAAAAATATGCAAATTAGGTACAATGTTTCACAGTCACATGTCAGTATAATCTCAGAAACAACGTTTTTGTGAAGTAAATTAGGTAGTAATCATAACATAAAACAAAAAAACCTGTCTGATATTGCTTTATACCTTAAATTTGCAAATAATTGTATAAAATTTAACTAAATTTGCATAAATTGAAATATGCAAATATCTCTCAAACTTAACGTGCTGGAAGTAAATCTAAAACTAGATTCGGAATCAGCACAAAAAACCGCATAAAAAAACAACTAATTTCTGTTTTAGGACAGAGCAAAAGTTCAAATTTGTTGACCAGTGTAATAGCTCCATGTTTTAACAGAAATCATTCGTTTATATTTTTTTCAAAATAAAACGTATTTTAATTGCATTTTATTTTGGTTGTTAAGAAAAAATGGCAACAAAAATAGATAATTAATATTTTATTACTATTTTTCCTTTACTTTCTACAGAAATGGCGTACTTCCGTTGCCAATATTAAGCAAATGGCTCCAAAAACTACAAAAAAATTAAGATTTCAAAAATAAATACGGATGCAGTTTTCAAAGAAATTGCATTTAAAAGTACTTTTTTTTTCTCAATACGACGGTATAAAAATTGAAAATGTGCGATGCTTAGAAGTTTAAAAAATTGCTATAGAGTATTTAATCGTACTGCTTTGTTTTACAGCTGGCTTCTGTAAGGTAACGTTATTTTTTGCAGACGACACAAAATAACCTGGAAGAAAGAAATAGCATACCGTACCGGGGTCTAATACAGAGATGTGAAGATAGAGGGGAAATGTAGTAATAAATAATAATTAATATAGCTAAAATGTGTTGACAAATGGAAGGAAGAATATAGGTAATAGATAAAAATGAAAATTGAGTAAATATAGAAGACGATTTTAATTAAAATTTTTAAAAAAATTAAAAATTAAAAAGGTAAATTATAAATTAATGTTCAATACGGATTCATTTAAGAGAGAATAATATAGCCATGTATGAGGTGCCATCATGTGAAATATTTTATGATATATGATTGCGTTAAATGCATGAAAAATACGAAATATTTTATCATATATGATTTCGGTAAATGCATGAAAACCAAGTTTTTTTATTAATATGTAAATATATATAAAGTTTTAAACTTTTTAGCAATCACGACCACAAGCAACCCGCCATACTGGACTTTCGATTTTATAATTTTTTTGATAAAATTTCATAATGTAAGTCTCAACCCATACTTTCATTTCTTTCATATTAGTATTGCTAAGCAGTTCGAGAACTTTAAATGATGCGAATTGTAACGCGCGATACGATTACATGTACTGATAAAATACTATTTATTTTCCGTCAAAATATTTATCATATAGTGTGTGTGTGGAAAGGTGGAGAGTATGGCCCTATGAACATCTCGTTGTCCCATTAATTTTATAATCGTAATTCTCAAGAATTCTGAATTTTAAATCTTCTGTTTAAACTAACTAGAATATTGATTTCATGATACTGTCATTAATAATTAATTTGAACGATTGATTTTCTTGCAAATATTTTATCAATTGTTGATAATTTTAACTGTTCAATTTATTTGAAAATGACTACATGAGATCTACCCATTTTTTTTTTTTTTTTAATTATTATTATTGCTGCACTATTTTATTTAAATAAGTAAAATTAAAACGTGAGTGGTATGAAAAGTTAATCTCAAACTGAGAAAATAATACCTAAAAATTTCCGGTTTCATAAGTAACAAGTACTAAAAATCATGCGTCAAGCATAGATTATGTAACACTTTCCAACACATTCAAAATACTGTAACAAAACTTCACAGTTTATTGAGGTGAAAGATGATGGCTTAATCAACAATTTGAAAAAAGCATAACGTATTTGAAAATCAATTTCTGCTATTGCCAAAAAAAGCCGGAAAAATATCGTTTTTTTTTTCTGTGTGCGTGTGCAGTCCTGTATAGGATCTATAGATTTGTATGTATACTACATAGTATGCTAAAAGTTACTTCAGTTAAATGAATAGCAATATTGAAAATTTCCACTCAGCAGTTTCCGCGAATAAACGGAAATGTACTTGAGAACTTTTGTGCAGACGATGATCTATAAAATTTATACACATCAAGTATTATTTTAAAAATTGTTCAATTTAAAAACGCATAACGCATTTGAAAACCCAATTTCAGCCATTACAATCAATAATCGGAAAGATATCAGATTTTCTTTTTGTGCAGCCCTGTATATGATCTATAGATTGTTATGTATACTACATAGTATGCTAAAAGTTTGTTCAGTTAAACGCATAGCTCAGTTGAAATTTTCCATTCAGAAATTTCCGTAAATAAACGGAAAGCTACTTGAGAACTTTTGTGCAGACGATGATCTATAAAATTTATACACACCAAGTATTATTTGAAAAAATAGTTTAATTTAAAAACGCATAACGCATTTGAAAACCCAATTTCAGCCATTACAATCAATAATCGGAAAGATATCAGATTTTTTTTTTTTGTGCAGCCCTGTATATTATCTATAGATTTGTATGTATACTACACTGGCGAAAACAATTAAAGGGACAAATGTTCTTTTTGCAATTAAAAAAAAACTAACAAAGCAAATAAAACAAAACTTGGCCAAAATATCATTCGATATAAGATCAATATATGGGAATAGAAAAATGGGCACAACCTGCACCCTAAATAAGGAAACTGGTCACGTGTCCAGCACAGCAGCTGACCGACACCCTGTCAGTCAGAGAAAAACATGTCTAATAGGGTGTATGATCGCCTGTAACAGCTACACAACTCTCGCATCGGCGTTTCATACTGTTTACCAGGGTCCTTATCAATCCCTTTTTGCAACTGCACCCACTCTTCCACCAAGGCACCATAGAGCTCATCGATGGCCATTTGAGCTGGTGTTCGAGCTGCAATTGATCGTCCAAGGGCATCCCATACGTGTTCGATAGGATTAAGGTCATTAGACATCGCAGGCCACTCCATTCGTTGAACATCCTCCGATTAGAGATATTCACTCACCAACTGAACCCTATATGGACGGGCGTTATCGTCCATAAAGACGAAATTTGGTTCATATGCCCCGTGGAAAAGTCTCACATAGGGTGCAAGGATCTCGTCCCTGTACCGCTGACCTGTCAGAGTACCTCTATCAAACCCATGAAGGTCGGTATGCCCGTCTGCAATGATACCTGCCCAGACCATCAGGCCACCTGTACCATAGTGATCCCTTTCGACATTCTTAGAGGACCGATATCGACTCCCGGGTTCTCTCCAGATGAGAACATGTCTCGAGTCACTGTTTAGACTGAATAGCGACTCATCACTGAAGAGAACCCCCCCCCCCCCAACTATCCTCTGTCCAGGACAGGTATTCTCGGCACCATGTTAGACAGCGTGTTTTGTGGTTCACAGTCAAAGGGATGCAGACTACAGGACACCTGGCCTACAGGCCACCTGCATTAAGTTTCTGGGTGACTGTTATTCGTGAAATGGAAGTTCCTGTTGCATTATACAGGTGACGAGACAGTTGTGTCGCTGTCAAGGACCTGTCCCTTTTGGCTAGAAGTCTCAAATAACGATCTTCAGCCAGCGTTGTTGCCCTTTTGTGGCCTTGACCAGGTCGGTGGACTACTGTTCCTGTCTCACTGAACTGTTTCCACAGAGTGGACACCACATTTTTCGAAACACCGAGGTCATTACAACAGGTTGCCTGTGATTGGCCGTCCTCGAGTCTTCCAACAATTCGCCATCTTGTAGCATCATCTAGACGATGACAATTAGCCATACTAACAATGGGTAAACAAAGAAATTCAAAAAACAAGGATTGGGTTATGCTGTGATGTTTCAAAATGTCCTTACGCTACAAGCTTCGGCGGCCAAATGAGGTACCTCTGCACAAACGCAATCACAGCGCCACTGCTTATGACGACACAGACCACTGCGTGGCAGGTGTGTCCGCGAGGAGCTTAACTATCATCTAATACCTTATTTTCGTATGGGGATAACTTATTTTGTTTTGTTTTTTTAAAAAACCGTTTGTCCCTTTAATTGTTTTCACCAGTGTACATAGTATGCTAAAAGTTACTTCAGTTAAATGAATAGCACAATTGAAAATTTCCATTCAGCAGTTTCCGCGAATAAACGGAAATGTACTTGAGAACTTTTGTGCAGACGATGATCTATAAAATTTATACACACCAAGTATTATTTGAAAAAATAGTTTAATTTAAAAATGCATAACGCATTTGAAAACCCAATTTCAGCCATTACAATCAATAATCGGAAAGATATCAGATATTTTTTGTGCAGCCCTGTATATGATCTATAGATTTGCATGTATACTACATAGTATGCTAAAAGTTTGTTCAGTTAAACGCATAGCTCACTTGAAAATTTCCATTCAGAAATTTCCGTAAATAAATGGAAATGTACTTGAGAACTTTTGTGCAGACGAAGATCTATAAAATGTATACACACCAAGTGTAATATATAAGAAATTTTTAAAATGATCGAATTTAACCATGAGAAAATAATGGGTCAAGGGTTCCCACATATTAGAGGCTTGACCCATTTTGTTTTATATTGAAATATTTGTGAAGGGAAATAAAATCTATTTAAAAAAGGCAATATAACTTTATGCTACATGCTTTAATTATTATAAAAAACATTTTTGAAAATATGATGCTTAAACAAATCTGTTTAGACGGAATCGCAAGTCAGAGGAGAAAAAAATTGTTTTAAACAGAATTTCGTCTGAGCAGGTATAATTGCACAGCAGGAAAAATGAAATTTTAACATTTAAGACAGTTAGAGACAGGCTCCGTTTTCATAGGGTTTCATGTATTATTATGCCCGGAATTTATAGCCACTGTTCCGCTTTTTTTGTCTCCTTTTCGTACTTTTTGTAACACTCGACCTGACAACTCTAACTGTCACATAGTTTGGCTTCATTTCACTGTATGCACGCTGGTGAAATTTGTCTACATATATTCCAAAAGTTTTTCGATCAATGCTATGTTCTTTTGCAGCCGCATGTGCACTTAACTGATCTTTATCTTCTTTATCACTCTCAGTGGCAAAGTACTTTCAGTACTAAAATGTTGAAATAAATGACTGGCACCGGAATTTACGAACAAATTTATTTGGAAATAAGAAAAAGGGTATATTTCACATGCATATTAAATGCAAACGATTTTAGCAAAATTATGGTGCCATTGTGGCGTTTCGGAATTAAAATTAAGTGGTTTCATAAGCATACAGCTGCCCCTGATAAATTTAAATCTGCTGCTTTCATACTTTCTAGTCCTTTCTACTGTTTTACACTGTTTCTATTTACCTATTGTAGTAATATTTAAATGAAAAAAGTTTCTATCAACATTCCCATTTCATTTATTTTTTCTTGCAGTGAATACTATAGCAGTTTTTTCACATCTTTCTTTAATCTAAACATTTTCTTTTCCATCACTATTTTACCGTGGCTTTACAGAATAAATTTACATTCTTTTTTATATATAGCCATTAACCTTCATTATGCATAGTGATTAATAAAAAGATTTCATCTGGTCAACCCTCCCTCACACTGACTGGGTCAAGCCTCCCCACATAGCCTTTTTCTAAAGAATGGCACATTGTTATATTAAGCCTAACTTACCGTAAAATCTTTATGCCTGGAATGAAAGCTCGATATTTCTGCATTACTTAAAACTTACTTACTTAAATTTCTATAATATATTTTATCTGAAAAAAGCTTACAAAATATTTCTAAAAAACATAATTTTTAGGTTGAAAACGCCTCACAATTGATTTTTCCACACCCATTTCGATTATCTGTATGAAACAAAGACTGTTGTTTGAGCATTCCAGTAGCTTTGGTTGATACCTAATGATAAAACTCTGAAGTTCGTTTAAATATGAAAACTGATGGGTGAGTCAAGCCTCCCGTATGGTCAACCCTCCCTAGTCTCCCCTACTACATAGTATACTAAAAGTTACTTCAATTAAATGAATAGCACAATTGAAAATTTCCATTCAGCAGTTTCCGCGAATAAACGGAAAGCTACTTGAGAACTTTTGTGCAGACGATGATCTATAAAATTTATACACAACAAGTATTATTTAAAAAAATAGTTCAATTTAAAAACGCATAACACATATGAAAACCCAATTTCAGCTATTACAATCAATAATCGGAAAGATATCAGATTTTCTTTTTGTGCAGCCCTGTATATGATCTATAGATTAGTATGTATAGTGCATAGTATGCTAAAAGTTTGTTCAGTTAAACGCATAGCAAAGTTGAAATTTTCCATTCAGCAATTTCCGTAAATAAACGGAAATGTACTTGAGAACTTTATGTGCAGCCCTGTATATGATCTATAGAATTTATATACACCAAGTAATATTTAAAAAGATCGTTCAGTTTAAAACCGCGTACCAGAACTGAAAATTCACTTCCAGCAATTGTTGTTCGTAGGCTTCAACAGTTCAATTATTGTTCAATTTCTTCTGTGGTCAATTTTTTTTTTGTGTGTGTGTGTCCCTGTAAATGAACGATAAATTATGTGCACATTAAATTCTACAGCAAGAGTCTTGTAGTAAACTTCAGTGATATATATATAAGTTTCAATATGCTTAAAATAGTGTAATATCATTAAAATACATCGCATACGATTTTACTTCATAGGCCATAATATAACGGAATTCTTTTGAGTATCCCTGTAAATGAACCATAAATGCTACACATCTCAATTTCAATACCGAACATGCCATAGTAAATCCAAATAACTTATATCAATTTCATGGCAATCTGACAATATTTACGCGAGTTTACAGCACAAACAGAAGGAAGACGGCAGGAGGACAAACTGAAGTCATAAACACTTTTCAACTAATGTTGGAAAGTGTTAAAAAAGAAAACAAAATGGCAATAAATTTCTCTTGCACAAATATAGTAGTAATATTGGATAACTGAACGTTTTCTGTGATTAAAATTTTGACCAAAAAAGTCTTAATCATTGAGAAATAAAACAACGCTTGGATCATGTTTATTGGGATTCATATATTTTCCTATTCTACAGGGAACACCAATTTCCCATGGGCGGGAATCCGTAGAAGTTTATCTTTGTCAAGGTTGACCTTTGGACGCATTGACATCTGAAAATATTGCAATTGTCCTCAGTGAATTAGTAATTCAAATTATCGCTGGGACTCCTGTCATTTTCAAATAAATTACAATTAGAATGGTTAATAATTTATTATGTATGTGATTATGCAAATTAGTTATTAATGCAATAATCCCTCAAAAAAACTTTTTTATTATTTAGCGATAAGAGAATATTATGAAAAGCGGAAAGAGTTGCAAATATTAAAGTATGAGACGACAAAGGGTTTAGGGGGCAAAGTTCCCTTCACATGATAAAAATATTTTACAGAAAATAGAAGACGAAAGTTTGAAGAACTAATAGAAGCAATAACAAACAAAAAGGGCATATAGACTGAAGCTTTCTATCTCTTTCTGTTTAATATTCTATGCGAAAATATTATTTCCAAAGTTTTTACATTTTGCACGATAGAGTTGCAATACTTTTACAGAACCTGTCTGCACCTTTAGTCAGAAGGGCAATTCCCGCATGACTCAAGGCTGGACTTGATTTGGTATCTTAAAAATTCGGTTGAGTCATTCTCAACCGCATTACCGGTAATCGATAATTCACTCTTAAAATTTGATAGTATCACGTGAATATAATGTTACATTCTGCATATTATTCGAAAATCACTTGTTGCCACTTACACGGGTTTTTTTCTGTTTTGTTTTGTTTTTTCTGTGTTTCTAAAAATTTTATATTTTTATTAGAATTTTTACCTCATACTTGTATAATGTATACTTATTTTGTTTGAAGTTTTTATGTTAAAATTTATATTTTAAAATGTTCTCAAAAGTCTTTTAATTGAGCTCTGTTTTGTGGTGGTAATATAGGAAATTTGTTAAATATTAAACGTACGTATATACGAAATATGCAGGAGAATTTTTAACATTTTCCTTAAAAATCTAATCTTATTAAAATGGTAATCGAAAAAAAAATCGGTATCAGTTTAACATAAGTTTTTTTTTCAATAAAATACTAAAAAATGGGGAGATTCGGAAATTTTAATGATTTTTTTTAATACAATTACTAATGTTATGTGTTATTGTATTCTAATATCATTTAATGAAAATAAATTAAAGCTTAAAATTCCCATAAAATCATGCACTTCTGATTAATTTTCCTTGTGTAATTTTATTACAACAAGTAGATGGACAAATGTACCCAAACATAATTCATGCATGATATATCTCATAGTCTAAGAGCTACCAACGTCAAAAAACATGTCATTTTAGCAAGGCTCAATTTTCTATATGTTCTTCCGTTTTATGATGTAGTACGTATGCGGACGATCTGGCTGGCGGGAGAGTTGCGTTTACCTGCAGGAGAAGAGGTTATGCAGGTCAAAAAACTTCAAAATTACGTCGTTTTTGCAAGGCACATTTTTCGATATGCTCTTCCATTTTGTGGTGTAGTACGTATGCGGACGGTCTGGCTGGCGGGAAACGTTGCGTTTACCTGCGGGAGAAGGTGTTATGCAGATCAAAAAACTTCAAAATTACGTCATTTTTGCATGCTTTTTGTTTATAACATCTGTTTCTACTAACTATTTTTTATAATAATCCATTATTGCCAGACGTTGCCAACGTTGCTAAGACCCTATCAGATCCACATTTATAGGTATGTCATCTTCGCGTCATTTTATCAGGCTTAAAAATTGCAAAAGTAGATTTAAAGCCGTCTGGCATTAACTTTGCAACCGAATTTGTGTCTGGCAAATTAATTATAGGTTTTCTGTTAGCCAAAGAGCAATATCTTGTAATTTTTAAGCTTCCTAAAATGACGTGAAGATGACTTATAATTTTTAACCTATAAACCACTCTTGAAACAGGTCTTTTCGTTGCCAAATTTAAAGCCATCTGGCATTAACTTTGCAACCGAATTTGTGCCTGGTAAATTAATTATATGCTGACTGATAGCCAAAGAGTAATATATTGCAAATTTTAAGCTTTCTAAAATGAAGCGAAGATGACATGTTTTTTTACCTATAAATGTGGATCTGGCAGGTTCTTAGCAACGTTGGGCAATAATGTATTAATATCACAAATAGTTAGTAGAAACAGATGTTATAAACAAAAAGCATGCAAAAATGACGTAATTTTGAAGTTTTTTGACCTGCATAACCCCTTCTCCCGCAGGTAAACGCAACGTCTCCCATCAGCCAGACCGCCCGTATACGTACTACACCATAAAACGGAAGAATATATAGAAAAATGAGCCCTGGTAAATTGATGTAATTTTGAAGTTTTTTGACCTGCATAACCCCTTCTCCCGCAGGTAAACGCAACGTTTCCCGCCAACCAGACCGTCCGCATACGTACTACACCATAAAATGGAAGAGCATATCGAAAAATGTGCCTTGCTAAAATGACGTAATTTTGAAGTTTTTTCACCTGCATAACCCCTTCTTCCGCAGGTAAATGCAACGTCTCCCACCAGCCAGACCTTCCGCATACGTGCTACACCATAAAATGGAAGAATATATAGAAAAATTAGCCTTGCTAAAATGACATAATTTTGAAATTATTTGACCTGCATAACCCCTTTTCCCGCAGGTAAATGCAACGTCTCCCGCCAGCCAGACCGTCCGTATACGTAATACACCATAAAACGGAAGAGCATATAGAAAAATGAACCTTGCTAAAATCAAGTGACGAAAACGTTGCTAGCTCTTAGACTATCAATTTTTATGCAATCATCAATAGAGTTAAAAGCGTAATTGTTTAAATATCTGAATTCTAGGAGAAAAATGGTTCGTGAAATAAAATTATTGAGGCGTTTAACAGCTTATAATATATACAAAGCATGCTGGTATTTAAATATAGGTTTCAGTCTTTACTGATACATAGTACGCTCATTTTATAAAGTTTACAGCACAAAATTCACGAGTTACAGAACAAACATTTCTGTCAGAATTTTTGAATTTTTTTATATGTTTTCTCAGCTTTTTAGATTATACGTGTTCATTTTAAAGATTATGTTATTTAAAATCTCTCTTCAACATTTTATGGTGGCCAAAAACTACATAGAAAACAAGTAATATAAAAATTTTGTTTTTAAAGTCAATTCCTACTTAGGTCATCAAAGAAAAATTTAATATAATCCCTTAAGCTAATATTAGTTTTTGTTGCATTAAAATATCTCAATTTGTTGATTTTCTATAAGCAACAAGCAATTAGGTTTACAATGGAACTCTATGGGAATTTGGCGAAATATTAACGATATCGCCAAGTTGGCGTCACTTTTTGCGACTCATTTTGGCCGCCAAATTTGGCGCTATATCGCCAAGTTGGCGACAAACTTGGTGGTATTTGGCGACAGAACAGGGTCCCCCTATGGTAACCCCTTATTGAAAATACTTTAATTGATCTTCAACAACCAATGACCGCCATTTTGTTTCCCATGCAAAACTAAAATTAATTAATTAATTAATATTTGAAAAAACTGTATTAACATCAATTGTCATCCAGTATACAAGTTTTAAAAAAATTATTTCAACTTGATAGGATGAATAATGAGTATTTTATTAACGATTGAAAATTTGAACAAAATAAATATATAAATAAATAAATAAATATAGGGAGAGTGTGAGCTAATAGTAGGAATTGAATAAAAAAGGGGAGTGCTCTTGTGATTTTCTATAAAAGAAATAAAATTATTTAGAAGAGATACTTTAAAAAGCCATCATGATTTTGTAATTTTTTTATGATATCGAAATTATTATTCTCACATTAATTACTTTTATGTTAATCGTAGAACGAAATGAAAGAAAATATGAATATTTTAGTCTATTTGTTGTGGTGAGTTACAATTCAACTGTCAACTCTACCTTTTCAATTTATTTATTATGTTGTGCAGCTCGCGGTCGAAACGTTATTAAAAGTTAACACTGCTTGCAACCCTTTTGCATTAATTTGTATGTAATAATTAGGTTTTTGTTTCAGCCAAATAAGAATATGTTGGTAACTATAACAGATTATGGGCTTAGCGTGGTTTAAATCTGCGTGAAGTAAATATGCATTTTTGAAAAGCTAACAAACTTTAGTGAATTAAGCCTAACCGCGTGACGCTAATATGACTGAACTGAATGTTCAAACTGATAAACTGGAAGGTGCTGAAAATTGGAGAAAGTGAGAGTGGCAAATGAAAATGCTCTTTGAACAGTACGATCTCACTTCGATTATTGAAGAAACTCGTATGTGTCTTGTCGCTATATAGCCCAGTCATTTGGTGAAAAATAAAAGAAAGTTTTGGTGTAGTTTTGATATTTGGTGCCTTTATGTTTTTTGGGTTGCTGAACACGAATCTGAAGTTTGCCAACAAAATTTTTCTCGGAAAACACGTTTTTTTTTTTTAATAACTCCAAAACTATGCATTTTACATAAAAGCCGACAATAGATAAATTAAAGAGGATAAAATGTCCTACATTTTATGTATTAAAAGTTTTTTTTCTCTGATCAATGGTTTCGCTGTGACAGAGCCGCAAAAATGGGTGTTAAAAGTAGGGGTGTAGTGGCGGGTATGCGCCGTATATTTTCTGGATTTTTTTAAGTATACCGTCTGTTTCTCAAATAAAGCTATAGCGTATACCCTAGGCATGACGTTCATGACTTTAGCGTATACCCTGTGCCTATAGCGTATACCATCTGGGTTTTTTTTACGACTACATCACTGAAAAGCACAAAAAACGTGAATTACAGCAATGTTCGTCGATGAAACATGAAAATTAACCATTTTACGCAAACTTTGACCATTAATGATACTAAAGATTATATTAGGAGCTTGGAAGAGAAAGGCGAACTCGAAAAATCGATTTTGTTTTTTTTGTTTTTTTTTTTCACGTCAGATAGATGATGGCAACAAGTGGGTAAGTCGCTTTGCCCTGGTTCGCCCTTAGTATTCTCATAGTGTCAAGCTAAAGTGAGTACCATATGCTGTAATACTACTTGCAAAACTCTGAGCTTGATTTACCAACACCCAATTTCGGGATTCGCGCTTACTCTTCCAAGGTCCTGATATGATTGACTACATTTTACGGATCTGAGGTTTATTGTTTCTTTCATGTTTCTGAACAGATCGAAAATTACTGTGATGTTCAATTTCACTATTGAAAACAGCATGTAGGCCTGAAAGAGTCTGCAATTGTACGGGACAACATGGATAGTATCAAGATGTACGAATGGTTACTGCAGCATTTCCCTTTCCCTAAAAACCCTGATATATACTCAATAAGCACTGGTGTTTTGGCTGATGGACGAATTAACTGCCATAAGTCTTGGAAATTAGGGATTAAAGACATCAACAGAGTTGTTGTTGGTGACTTTGGAACTGTCAAATTTAAATGGAGCGACAGAGTAAAACCTCTTGCTCTTGCTGAGTAATGACTACTGGGATACAAGTAGACAATGAGTTGGTTCCTGTCAATCCCACAACATTGTTCCAATAAGTTTTAGTTGCAAAGCATTCGGATGAAGACTTTGAGGAGTTTTTGACGTACGATCTAGGCCCTTATTCTTTTTCCCTATTTGACAATGGATTAAGAAAAGCAATAAATCTACTCTCTACAAGGCATTCAAACCCCTTACAAACAAGAGTTTCAGCGACAAGGTTCAATTCATCATTGATAGGAAGGGTTTTATTACATAGAGTTTTTTGGCCTAAGAATCAGTCTTTTTCATCAATATGCGACAAATATGTTCAGTATGTGTAATCAAAATATCAACCACAAGCAGTAGTTGTTTTTTATGGCTACCCTTATGATGTAAAAGTGGTACAAAAACTGCTGAACGTATGAGACGATCAAGAAAACATGCTTCAACTGACATTTTGTTTGACAGAACAATGATACCAACCATTTCCAAATAAAAGTTTCTTGTTAACCCAAAAAAACAAAGGTCGGTTAATATCTATGATTGTTGACAAGTTTCCATCAGCAAATATTACATTCAAGCAAGCACAAGAAGAAGCAGATACCTTTATTATACACACTGTTTTGTCCTTGAATTGTAGTTAGGGAGGAAGTAGATCTTTTGGTCATTTTGATAGGTCTCTGCAGGGATGAAAGCGTTTTGTTTTTAAAACCAGGGAAGGACACCATTTCTTCAACTAATGCTGTGGTGTTAACTGTTGCGGAAAACATCCTCTTCCTACATCCTATGAGCTGTTGCGATACAACGTCAGCACTGTTTATGCAAAGGAAAATGAAGTTCCTCAAAACTCTTGTGAAGAATCCACATCTTGCCGACGTTGTTAAAGTATTTCAACGACTCGACGCTACTCAGGAGATGATTGCAGCTGTTGGGGAACGTTTCCTTGTCTCACTTTATGGTTATAGAGGGACAAATGGGCCTTCTCTAAATTACCTAAGATATATTTCGTACAAGAAGTCAACCTGTAGATACAATTCGAACATTGCTGCTTTACTACCACCTGCTGCTGCAGCGCAACAGCACCCTTTAAGAGTATATTACCAGGTCCAGCAATGGCTGGAGGTTGAAAAAAATGTTGAAGAGTGGGGATGGAAGAGAAGAAATACTAGCCTTGAGCCTGTGTTCACTGTATTACCCTGCTTTTTTGAAGCTTGTATCCTGCTCAACGTATACTGAATGGCGGCGTGACAACGCTAAAGCAGCTGCACGCGTTGCAAGTAGGGAAGACCGGGGCAAGATGACGAATGTCTTAATTTTTCCGTTTTCCATTAGGTGGCAGCATCAACCGGACACTACTGGATCTCCTATCGGCCGTTCGTTAAACAATAATATAGAGACGCTGAAATCGTCATTTTTGTGTTAGTTGTGAAGCTTTGATTGTTTACCGCTGCCACGTTATAACTTTTATGCATGTGTAAATAAGCTCTGCTACAGATACAGGTAAGATATATCGTTTCTCTTTAATATTTATGAGTAACTTAGTTTAAATACTACCTATTACCATGAATAAATGTCAATTAATCGCCTTCCTTCATGGTAATGAAAACGAATATTTTTAAACAAGCAGTCCGGGGCAAGATGACGAGCTCGTCATCCTCAGAGCCTGGTAGTAGAAAATCAATATATAAACCCTCCAGAAGAACCAGAACTTATGGCAAATGCTGATTCCGATGCACCAAAGAAGCCTGTTGGTGTTTTTGATTTCAAACCATTTCCTAAAGCAACACAATGTGAGAAAAAAGAAAAAAGCAAAACACTGAACTCGAGCATCCTTACAAGCACACCCATCAAAGAAATGTTAAAACAAAGGGAAAATGCAGAAGGAAGAGCAGGAACGTTTAAAAAACAGAGAAAAGAAGCTTGTGAAGCTAAAAAGGGAGTAAAAAACTCAAACTAAGTTCCTCTAGGCCTAAGTCTATTAAATTCAGGTCTAACAGTCCAGTTGCATCAACTTCAAAGGATGATGTTTTCAGATGTCCTGCTTATGACGAGGAATATTGTGACCCACCGGCAGAAGAATGGATCCAGTGCTGTAAATGCCAAAAGTGGTGGCATGAGGAATGTTCAATTATGAAAATGGCATTTTTATTTGTGACTATTGTTAGCTACACAACTAAACACTTCAACATTACGTTACAATGCGTTATGCTTAGTTTGATACTTTGTAACATGTAAGAACACAGTTGTCATTTGTTAAACCATGTAACATATTCAAAAGATAAAATATGTTCAACCTTTTTCAGTGTTGTCATCTTGCCCCAAGGCCAAAGTCATCTTGCCCCAGTCCTGGAGCAAGATGACGATTTGTTAATGTTATGAAACAATAAAATTATCCTTTTTTTTTATTTGAAAAATTAAATGGTAGTATATTTAATACTACAAAGGAATACTCTAACAGTTCATTTAAAATTAATTTTACTATACTTAAAAATAAATTAATAAACAACAAAAATTGTTAACATAGTCATCTTGCCCCGGTCTCTCCTACATTGAGTCCATCTATAGCCGATTTACTAATCACGAACACTAATGCAAAGGGCATTTGGATTGCTGTGTTTTTGAGGAAAGCAGCATTCAAAGACTTAATTTACTTATGACTTAATTTTCCCAATTTTGTTAAAGATTCAAATGACAATGTTGCAACTCATACTGCCAAAGTTGAACGGATTTATACAGAAAAGAACAATGAACTTACGCGTATTGACCCGAGTTCCATTCCATCAGAATTGTTACATGGAAAAATTCTTCTTACAGTGGGTCCATCCAGAGTACCAAAAGTTCAACAATGTTTGGGAGTCATTAGACTCGGAAAAACACACAACAAAACATCTAGTTGAAAACTAGGCACGATTAAGCAGCGTGCCAAACCTACTGCTGATGTGGACTATTGTGCATTTGCAACTCGTGCTCCTGTTTCGAGACAGAAAGCTGTGAAAAACATTGAAAATATTTCTGAAACTGTTCCGGGAGGTAATACTAGACATAGTAAGCAAAACTACTTTAAATGTGGATCCAATGCACATTTATGTAAAGACTGTCCAAAGAAAAGATTCAATAATAAGTACCAGCCATCAAAAAATAACAAAGGTGCATTTTAGTGCTAGGGAAAATTTTACTGAGTCAGATATTTGGATTTGTGACTCTGATGCTTCACACCACATGACTGAAAATAAGCAGTATTTGCAACATATAAACATTTTCATATTCCCATTGAAATTTCACTTGCTGACAAGAATAAGATCTATGCATATGGATCTGGTAAAATAAATATTGAAGTTTATATCCATGGTAAATGATATGATGCTGATATGGAAAATGTATGCTATGTTCCTAATGTTCGAAGGCACCCCTTTTCTGTTCAACAAGCTACTAAGTATGATATTGAAGTAAAAATGAGTGACAAGTATGTTGAATTTTATCGTAGTAAAAAACTTGTTGCTGTTGGATCATGGATAGATGAATAAGAACAAAAGATCTTCTTAAAACACCATCAAAAACTTTTAAATGCGCTAAGCCTTTCGAAAGATCTGAGTCTTTCTTCGTCAGGCGCAAAGAAGACGTGCTTCTACTATGGAAGCAGCAGCAAGATTGAAATGAGAGTAAGGGAAGGGAAACAAGCTGAAGAAACAGCCAATAGGAAATTAGAAATCAACAGCCAATAAGAAATTAGAAATCATCAGCCAATAGGAAATTAGAAATCAACAGCCAATAAGAAATTAGAAATCATCAGCCAATAGGAAATTAGAAATCAACAGTCAATAAGAAAGTAGAAGAATAACAGGCAATCACAGAAGAGTGTAATCAAAACAAAAGAACACAGAGTAGAAGGGGAATAAGAAAGCAAATTGAAAAAAACAAACATATATTTAAGTATGGGAACACATGAAAAAAATGAATGAATAAAGTGTAAGAAACAAACTAATATTAATTTAATACAAAAATAAATTACATGATAGTATTGAAAGGGTTTTTCCAAGCTGCAGAGAGCATTGTTGAATCAGATTTATCATTAACAATAACATCCCGATTAAGATAAATAGCTAAATTTTCAAGAAAATCCAATTCAGAGATACTATTGGCATTAAAGATAATTTTATCATTTTGAAAATTAAAATTATGGCCGGAATCCCATGAGTGCTTGGCAATAGAAGATTTAGAAATTTCTTGATTAATTACATAAAGAGAATGTTCTTTTAAGCGGATTTCGAGATTTCTTTTAGTTTGACCATTATAAGATAAATCACAACCATTAAAAGGAACATTATAAATTCTCCATTTACAAAGATCAGGAACAGGAGATTTAGTGGAGGGAAATTTGTATTGATTGACAAGTTTAAAGATAATGTTAAAATTGAAACGTCGTAAAACTTTAGGTAACTTTAGGGGAGGACAACCAAATTATCAGGTTTGCTTTTGACAGATTTGGAAATAATAGGTTTATTAGGTGGTCTGTTGAATTTCTTCACAGCATTTATTGATAACAGAAGGATTGAAACCTCTTTTGACAGCAACGGTTTTTAAGTAATTAAGTTCATCCTTAAGGGATGCAGAGTCGGAACAAATTTTGAGAGCACGATTTACATACGTGTAAAAAACACCGATTTTTTGGTATGATTTGAGAGAGCATGAGGTGAGTTAGAAACAGAAAAAGGTTTTCTATAGACACAAGTTTTAAAAGAAGAATCACATTTGGTAACTAAAACATCAAAGAAAGGAAGTTTATTACAATTTTCTAACTCAAAAGTAAACTGATATGTGAGTCGATAGAATTGACAGAATGAAGAATGGTAAAAATAGCAAAAGGATTATCAACTAAAACAAAAGCATCGTCGACATAACGCATCCAACATTTAAAATTAAACACATTTAATAATTTTTCCTCAAAATATTGCATATAAATATCACAAAGAATTGGAGATAAAGGATTACTCATACTTAAGCCGTCTGATTGTTTGAAAAAATTGTTATCAAATTCAAAAGTAGTTTGAGTGATGCAAGTTTTAGTTAAATTAACAAAATCTTGGACTTCAATGTCAGAGAAATTAAATTCACGTAATCTTTTTCCAAGCAAGAAAGTTGGTTGTGTTTATGTCGACCAATTATCAGCACGTGGGATATAGGTCCTAAGGGGGGTAGTGCCTTCCGTGGAGGTCTTTCTAAGGGAACCTAACCCATATTAACGCTTGGAGAACCAAGGTTCGAAGAAAACCACGAAAACTCCGAACGATTAGGCCGACGGGCGCGATTGGGATCTAACCCAGCACCTCCCGTCTACCAGCTTTGAGAGCAGAACCTCTCAGCCACTGGTGGGGCTCCAAACAAGAAAGAGCGCCTTCAATCGAAACATTAGTAAATAAAGATTTGACGTCAAGAGAAAGCATAGAACAATTGGATGGGTTAATATTTTTTAATTTACTAACAAAGTCATAAGAATTCTTATGATTCTTATTACTTAATACTTATCCCCTACACTAAATCTCCTGTTCCTGATCTTCGTAAATGGGGAATTTATAATGTTCCTTGTAATGGTTGTGATTTATCTTATGTTGGTCAAACTAAAAGAAATCTCGAAATCCGCTTAAAAGAACATTCTCGTTATGTAATTAATCAAGAAATTTCTAAATCTTCTATTGCCAAGCACTCTTGGGATTCCGGCCATAATTTTAATGTTCAAAATGCTAAAATTATCCTTAATGCCAACAGTATTTCTGAATTGGACTTTCTTGAAAATTAAGCTATTTATCTTAATCGTGATGTTATTTTTAATGATAAATCTGATTCCACAATGCTCTCTGCAGCTTGGAAAAACTTTTCAGTACTACCATATAATTCATTTTTGTATTAAATTAATATTAGACTGTTTTTTACATTTTATTCATTTATTTATTTTTTTATGTGTTCCCATATTTAAATATATGTTTGTTTGTTTGTTTGTTTTTTTCAATTTGCTTTCTTATTCCCCTTCTACTCTGTGTTCTTTTATTTTGATTATACTCTTCTGTGATTGGTTGTTGTCTTTTACTTTCCTATTGGCTGTTGATTTCTTATTTCCTATTGGCTGTTTCTTCAGCTTGTTTCCTTTCTCTTATCTCTCATTTCAGTCTTGCTGCTGCTTTCATAGTATAAGCACGTCTTCTTTGCGGCTGACAAAGAAAGACTCAGATCTTTCGAAAGGTCTAGCGCATTTAAAAGTTTTAATGGTGTTTTAAGAAGATCTTTTGTCTTAATCATTCACATCAGTTTTAAATTATTTTCATGGATAGATGGTACCTATGTTATGTCCATGAGAGTCGTTATACCAGCATGTCCAGCTGACATAAGCATTGATGCAGAATCTGAAATGCTAGAGTTGGGGCATGAGCGTCTTGGTCATCAAAACAAATGTCATGTTCGGCAATTGTTAAATGACATGAACATTCGTCTGAATCTTGCAGTAACAAATGAGTTCTGCGATGGATGTGTTCTTGGCAAAGCACATAGAAAATGTTTCAAATCACGTCCCTATACAACCACGTCAGTTGATGAAATCATTAATACTGATGGACCCATGTCAGTAGGATCATTTAGTGGTGCACGATATTTTCTGTGTTTCAAGAATGACTATAGTAAATATCGTAGAATTTTCTTTCTGAAAAAGAAAGGTGAAGTAAGTTCCTGCATGCTTATATTTAGCAATGAAACTACCTATCAAGGTCATGTTGTGAAAGAATTGCGTTGTGAATTCGACTATGGTGAAGTTCTACAAATCCTTGTTGAAAGAGGTACATTTCTAACTCTAGGAATACCGTACATACCTGAACAAATGGAGCAATTGAAAGAGAAACAGGACAATTGTTGAACTTGCTCGCTCTATGCTCCCTGCTTGTGGATTACCTCAATCACTGTGGACCAATGCATGTGAAACAGCTGTGTATCTACTAAATCATACTGGGGAACTAAGATATCACCAGAAGAAAACAAGAGTCCTCATGAGCTTTGGACTGGTCAACCAACATCTAAATTGCATCATTTGCGAGTGTTCGAAACTGAATTTTATGCTCACATACAGAAAAACTTTCGGCAGAAGTTTGATAACAAAAGTGTTCTAGGTCACCTCGTGGAATATGTCAACAAAAGATATGGCTCTAAAATTTATTTAGATCATAAAATCTAGTCATGTGTTTAAACCTGAACATCTCTGTACCACTCCTGTTACAGTTGAAGTGGAAGAAATTACATCTGAGAAGTGTGAAGGAATTCAGAATAAAGACACCAATCAGTCAGAAGAAAAACCTGAACTTAGAAAATCTGACAGACAACGAAGCATGCCTACATGGATGAAGTCTGGAGAATTTCTTTATGCAAACGTATCTGTTATAGGAGAATCTGAAAATTCCTCAATGTATACTGAAGCTTTTTCCTCAGGTGAAAGTGATTTGTGGTGTGATGCTAAGAAAGAAAAAATGTCTGCCCTGCATGAAAACAAAACATGGGAATTGATTGAAAAATCTAAAGGCTTCAAAGTAATTAACTATCGATGAGAGCTGAAGAAGAAATTTAATCCAGATGGCACTGTGGAGTGATACCGAGCACGTCTTGTAGCAAAGGGATATGTCCAAAAAAGCTGTTACTGACTTTGATGAGACGCTTAGCCCTGTCGCAAGACACAACACTGTAAGATCGGTTTTGAGAGTAATCAGTTTTGAGAGTCGAAAAAACAACCTCACTTAAATCAGTTTGGTGTAAAGACTGCGTTTTTATATGAAATACTAACTACAGGAGTAAGTCTTCATGACAGAGCCAGAAGGTTTTAACGATAATAGTAGGAGAGTCTGTGTACTACACAAAAGTTTATATGGACTCAAACAAGCCCTTCGTTTTTGGATTCAGTGGTTTCTAAACATCGTGAAGGAACATGAGTTGGAAGTTAGTATTGCTGATCCTTATTTGTTTATCAGACATACAATGATGTATCAATAAGTTTTTGCCCTCACATAGAAATAATTGAGTGAAATTTATGAAACCGCTACATTGTATTAGTCCTTTTCTATATAGTCACCATGCACAGCAAAACATTTCTGCAAACGGTATTTCAAAGAGAGGGGGAGGATGTATTCCAAGAGGCGCGATAGTAGACCCAAAGGAGGGCATTTTTCTAATTTTTGCCGACCCACCACATGTAACATGTTGTTGGAATGACCTATGACCTTTTATATATGTTATGCACCTCCTGAACCCCTCCTCACAAATTTTCCCCCGGGGGGGGCATGAATGATGTCCGCAGCATTTAGAAAAGTGCCCCCGGAGGGCAAAATTGGGTGGAGGGGCTCGGGAGGTGTATAGCATAACTAAGTGGTCACAGGCCTTTTCAACAATATGTCACATGTGGGGGTCGGCAAAAGTTAGAAAAATGTTACCCCTTTAAGTCTACTATCGCAACTCCTGGAATACATCCTCCCCCCTCTCTTTGAAATACCGTTTGCAGAAATGTATTACTGTGCACACGGACTATATAGAAAAGGACTCATAAAATATAGCAATTTCATAAATTTCACTCAATTATTTCTATGTGATGGCAAAAACTTATTGATACACCCTCGCAGAGATAAAGAGAAACTTTTTATTGTTATAATGTCGATGACGGCCTAGTTATTGAATCTGACAAGGTTAAATTGGAGGAATTTATTAGTCAACCTTCTCAAACCTATTACGATCACAATAGGTTGTCTAAATCAATTTCTGGGTATGAATATAACGAATTGGCAATTTTTGAGAGTCAATATGCTCATGCAAAGAAAAGACTTGCAAGGTTCAATATGGACTGTGCTAATTCGATATCAACTCCAAGTGACAAATGCTATGTTTCTGATGACGAAGTAAATAAACCGATAGGAAAAGAAATTCCTTCTTGTCAGGCTATTGTCAGTCTTATGTACCTTGCCATTGCAAAAAGACCTGATTTATCATATGCTATTAGTACTGTCTCTGAAAGTCTTAAAAATGGGATTGGTGTGTTGTAAAGCGAATTTTCATATATCTCCAAGGAACTTCTCTACTTTGGATTACTGTATAAAGCAAAGTGTAATGTCAATGATCTTGAAGTATATAGTGATGCTTATTATGCAGGGGATACGAAAAAAAGACGCTCAAGGATTGGAATGTTTTCTAAATTTTCAGGGGATGCCATTTTATGAATGAGCCAGAAACAAAGAACAATGGTGTTATCTACAACAGAGGCAGAGTATGTTGCTGCAAGTGAGAATGCAAAATAGTTAATCTGTCTGAAACGCTTGTTAAGTGGCGTAACAACTCTAGAAACTGCTTCTCTGTTAATGGACAATGCTAGTACTGAAATGCTTGCGAGGAATTCAGAGTTCCACAAAAGGTCTATAGACATGTTGACGTGCGGTGCCATTTTGTACGGGACAAATTCATTAAAGAACTGATATCAAACATGTTCCCAGAAAGATGCAGCTAGCACACATTATGATGAAACCTCTGACTTATGTCAGGTTCAAAAAACGTTGTCTTTTGTTAGGACTAGTTCCATTTAAAATAGTTAATGTTTAAGTTAATGAAATGTAAGTTGTAGCTTGTGGAGGAAGTGTTGTGGTGAGTTAAAACTTAACCCTTATAGCAAACAAGCGACAACTCAACTGTACCTTTTCACATTTTGTTATTATGTTATATAGCTCGCGGTCGAAACGTGATTAAAAGTTAACTCTGCTTGCAGTCCTTTTGAATTACGTTTCATGTAATAAATAACTTTTTGTTTCAGCCCAATAAGAATCTGCTGGTAACTATAACAAGTTTCCATAAGTTGCATGGAAATGCGTAAAGAAAACTACATTTTAAGAAAAGTGAGAATTAAATTCTCCGCAATTCTCGATTTGTTTTCATTGTTTAACGAAACTTTTGCGATGGAAATATTCCTTAGGTCGGACGGAGGAATAAAATAGTTCTAGATGCAGAAATAACAAGAGGCTTCGTGGCTGGTGGTGGAGAAGAGGACACCAGAAGATGACCAGAGAACAAACGGTGGTGCGATAAAAAAATGTTTATCTATTTTCTTTCTTTTCTTTCTGGACTAGTGTCTAGATTTACATATCCATACGGCAAGGATGACGTCCATCTGTTTTGTGTATAAATAATTGATGTATTTCTTTGCTTGACAATAAATGGACCACCTAGGTTAATTAAATAATGCATCATATCGATTAAAATAATCGATTCGATAAATCGATAAAGTATCGATTAAAATATTGATTAATTAATTTCACTCCTGTGAATTTAATTTTTAATGTATATTTTTATATTAATTTTGTCCGCTATCATTGCATTTGTCATTTTAAGACGTTAAAAAGAATGAGATGTTTTCATATATTGTGCCTAATTTTACAAACACATTCAATATTGGAAAAAAGTACCATTGAATAAATGTTTTCACTACAAGACATTGTCTGTAGTAAAAACATTTATTCCATATTTATTATGTCGCGTTTCGGGACACGCACACACCTTTTTCGGGTGTTTATTACTCGCTGATTTCCATAAACTATACAGCAGGCATGTCAAACTCGTCTACCGCCGCGGGCCAAATTAAGCATTGCATACAAAGACGCGGGCCACATCAAACAAAGTAGATAATGTTATTAGAATTGCACACAGCAATATTTGTACGTACAAAACATAGCCATATTAAACAAATATTCAAATAAAGTTCCAAAGTTATTATTATAGTTCATAGTTTATTTTATCTTATTTTTCGAAAAAATACTTGGCATTACTTTTTATCAACCGATTATGTTGCTTTTACCAGAAAAATTTTGCTACCGAACATAGTTAATATATACCTAATTGCTCACTTTGTCCCATTGCCAACTTTTTCACTCAGTTGGAAAATTGCAACTCTTAACTGAAGTAAACAAAGGTGAAATGCCAAACGATATGCGGGCCACAAAGAAGTTGTCGGCGGGCCTGTTGTGGCCCGCGAGCCGCGTGTTTGACATTCCTGCTATACAGGGTGATTCAAAAAACGTTTACAAAATGACATGAAAAATCGGACATACAACAAGGATGAAAAATCACGTAGGAACATAGGGTCGCAAACCACTTATTTAGTCACAAATACAGGGTGTTTCATCCTAACCCAGTGTGAGTTAACGGTAATAACTTTCAGAAAACTGAAGTATGTTATAATAAAACATTTAACAGACATTCTCACCTTTGTTGTAAATGTGATAACACCAAACAAAAGTGGTATAAGCTTGCATTATACGCGCCAGCAGTATGCACTTGACGCCCCACATTTTGGACTGTGATTATCAGTTCATACGGTATCATCGATTGCTTGAGCAACACGTTTTTCCAGATCTGTTCGTCATGTTAGCACATTTCACACAAAACAAGGTACATATCTTTGCATTTTCATCACAATGTTTTTATTTTTCTCGAAATTATTACCGTCAATCCGGGTTCAGTTAGGATGAAACAACTCTGTATTTGTGACTAAATAAGTGGTTTGCGACCCAGTGTCCCTATGTGATTTTTACTTTCTTCTATCTTTACAAGAAGAAAGTATTGGATTCATGAAAATTTTTGACTTCCGGTTTTTGACGGATTTACACGTTTTAGGGGTCAGAGATTCCAAAAAACATGTTTTTACAAAATGTCTGTCTGTGACTCTGTGAGTCTGTCTGTCTGTCCGTCTGTCTGTGTGTGTGTATGTGACACAAATTTCGTGAGCGCTCTATCTCAAGAACTAATGGACGGAATTTAATAAAAATTTATGTTCAGGCAATCCCTGATATAGATTGGTGCTGATTAGTTTTTGGTGTAAATCGCCCAGTAGGTGGCGCTGCTATACTGCATTTTGCAGGATTTCCGCAAAAGCTCTATCTCAAGAACTACTGCACGGATTTTTATAAAACTTCGGATTCAGTTACTCTTTGATATGAGTTGGTGCTGTTTACGTTTTGGTGTAAATCGCCCAACAGGTGGCGCTGCTATGCTGCATTTTGCAGTATTTACACTATTTTTGCAGTAGCTCTATCTCAAGAACTAACTCGCACATTTTCATCAAACTTCGGATTTAGTTAGTCCTTGATATGAAATTATACTGACTACGTGTTGGTGTAAATCACCCAATAGGTGACGCTGCTGTGCTGCATTTAGAACGATTTCCTCAATAGCTCTATCTCAAGAACTAGTGCACGAATTTTCATCAAACTTTAGATTCAAGTATACCTTGATTAATATTGCTGCTGATTATGTGTTGGTGCAAATCGCTCAACAGGTGGTACTGCTATGCTGCATTTGTCATGATTTGCGCAATAGCTCTATCTCAAGAACTAATGCTCGAATTTTCCCCAAATTTCATATTCAGTTAGACGTTGACATAAGTTGATGTTGATTAGGTTCTGGTGTAAATCACCATATAAGAGGAGCTGCCATGCTGCATTTTGCTGGATTTACATGATTTCAGCAATAGTCATATCTCACGAACTAATGCACGGAATTTCATCTTTTTAGAATTCTTATGATGAGCCTAAATTGCCATTTAATTTTGGAAAAGTGATAACGAATTTTGAAGTATTGACATGTATGAGATAGAAGAAAGTTTTGGGATTGGTACATCGGACTAGTTATCATTGGTATATGCCTGATTTGCCATGTCATTTTGTAAATGTTTTATGAATCACCCTGTATACATTTTTCAAACTGTTATTTTTATACCTTTAGTTGGTATAGAAAGCTTTTTAAGTTTGAAGCATTTTATATATTGTATGTTATTGATATATACGACTATTATGTTTACTACCCTTGTTGCAGAATGTTGGTGAAAACCATCATATACATTATTTCTGATGTCGACATTCTTTTTTCTTTGCACATACAAAATGCACAGTGATGAATGTGCTATTTTTCGAAAGGTTGTGCAAGCGGCTTTTGGTGTAGTATACTTATATACCGTTAAAACGCGTTGTTTGATTTTTAAAAAATTGCGTTTCAAGAGAACACGTATCAACAAGTAATCTCAAAGATTTCTGTGAGAAAGCCTTGCACGGATCTACTGATTATTATTATTATTGATAACTCTAATAGTTTTTTTACATTTAGTATATTTTTTAGCATGACCATTAGCAATATTAAAAATCATATTTGTATGAAAAACAGCAATAGTGCGTTCAAATAACTCTTTGAAATGTATTAAAAGCGATACTCGCTTGAGAATTTAACAGCTGAAGAAATCTCCAAAAATAGCTATACAATCAGCCATTTTGATTCTGTTCATTTCAATGGTTTAAGCGCGGAATTCGATTGCATGTTTTAAATTTGTGTTTTATTTTTATTTTATTGTTTTCCCTATTGATTATTGGATGTCTTAATTTCGTTACAGAATACAAGCTGGAAACAAATGATGAGCTATTTATATTACTGTAAGCGCAAAGGGATTTATCTTTCTCAATCGTCTTCAGGCAATAGAGATGAAAAAGAAATTCATGCTTGAAAATTATTTAAAACACAATTAAAATTGAATAAATTGCGATACAAATTTCAAACAAATTGCGATATAGTATTCACACAAATTGTATTTGAAAGTGTAACTTTCTCCATGAAAGTTTTCTCTTTCACAAGAGAAGGCACAACCAGAGACGCTTTCCGTGCTTTTCCATGAGTCACGGGCTAAATGTATCTGGTAGTGAGGGTGTTTTGATCTTCTTTGGGGATGCAAATAATCACCGGGGTCTGCCAGGGGATTATGGTTTCTCAATAGCTGAATGAACTCTCTGAAAATTGAAGGCTTTGGTGGAAATTAGGGATGATAAATAACAGAAACAGTTTGATATAAAAATCAATAAAATACCATTACGTTCAACTCATAAAAATAAATGCTTAAAACAACAATTTTTAAACGAAACATTTTACACTACAGTTTAATACAATTTTCTTTTTTAATTCGTAGTTTAAATTTTTCAAATAAAGGTATTTTTCAGGGGATTTTTTTTTGTTGTTGTTGTTGTTCTGTTTTCCTCATTGCAAAAAAATCTTAATACAGATAATGTTAATTTCCAATTAATATCATAGCAAGTCATTTTTTAACTCCATAAAGTGTAAACGTAACATTCATAGTTAATATGAAATAATTGAACTAAAAATTTTTTTTAGAAAAATAAAAAATATAAAAAAAGACTTTTTAGATATTAAAAAAACATTTTGTTTCATAAAAGGGTTTAATTTCCAACCTCCTTTAAAAATCATACTGATTAAAAAAAAAAGAAAACCTATATTAGTAAAAAGAATGGAAAATAAACTATAAGTTAAGCGTTGTATTTTACACATTTTTACACAAAGAGAAGAAATAATAATAATAATAATAATAATAATAATAATAATAATAATAATAACAAAATTTTCGTCCTTTAGGTCCAATACACATTTAATAAAGAATTTTAGGAAAATCCTAAAATTCTTCATTTAAATGTTAATGAATTGTAACTTTTCAAAGTTAAAAAGGTAAATTTTATTAATTACAGTAACTTAAGACATAGCAATCTGAATTTTAACGTATTAAACAGATTATGCAACAGTTGGAGATTTTAAATAAAAGTTATTACATAAAAATAGTGCTTGTATTGAACTGCTATAAATAGTTTATTCAGCCAATTAAAGAAAAAAAATATATATATATATATATATATATTTGTTGTTGGTCGTTATGCGTGTATGCAGATGCAGAGCCGGCTCGTCGTGTGTGCGAATAATGTGGTGCACACCACCTTGAATTCTGGAGCGCCTTTGGATTTTTTTTATAAATATCAACACAACTGGGTAAAGTTAGAAACGTTTTCCAAAATATTTGGAAAAAAAAAATAAAACTTTAAGCATAATATATAATTATATTAATACCAAGTGCAATAATCGCCGGGACAATGAATTAACTCATAAAAAAGTGTTGAACAATGCCTATTTTTGCTCTTTTCTTGTGAAAAGTTAAATGAATTTATTTGATTTATATTTAAATAAATTGGATTGTAAAATATTTTGTAGTAAAAATTCTGTGTTAACAAAGAAATAAACAAATTACCGGAGGATGCATAAATAGCAAAAAACTAAATACTAAACATTTCCTCTGATACAGAAAATAGATGGAATTTAAGGAGCTTCTTCACTCACGCAAAAACACTCATTCGCTAATGTTAATCCTATGGAAGAATTTTTTTAAGATAGCTCGCTTGCATTTCAATATTTTTAAATGCTTTTTTTTTTCTTTTTTACACTGAGTAACTGAGGTCGTTCAGTACAAAGGTCGTTTTCACTTTTTCGATTTTCTTTGCAGGGTTTTTTTTTTTTTTTATGAGAATACTTTCACTTTCGAAATCGGTTCCGAAAGTATCCTAATAAAAAGAGCCCTGTAAACAAAATCGAAAGAGTAAAAAACGATTTTTGTACAAACCGACCTCAGCTACTCGATGCAAAAAAAAATCGTTTAAAAATATTGAAATGCAAACAAGCTATCTTTAAAAATTTCTTCCATAGGATTAACATTAGCGTCGGGTGTTTTCGCGTGAGAGATCGAGAAAAACAGTTGATTCGTAATTATATAGTATATTGCACTTGAGTGGAGTAAACCGTTGCAGGGATGTGCTTCTGAAATTCAGCAGTTTTAAATTCGTTTGGAGACTAGTTGACCAACAAGATACGCCAATCCAAATAAATTCCAATATGAATGTGTTATATTTAGAGAACATGGATGTGAAAATAATAGTATGATCCCAATGAGAAATAACAGACTTTTGTATTATTCATAATTTCGAAAATCCTTTCAAGAAAATATTTTCAATGTCAACATTATACAGTGGAAACAGTTTGGCAAATAATTTCGTTTTTGAGGTATACAGTCCGAAAGAAACAAATATTATTTCGATAATAAACCAAATATTTTTGCGATTTCATTAGATATTTATTATTTCTATATCGTATTTAATAAAAAATGAATGACAAAGAAATATTTACATCAGAAGAGAAAGCACTAAATGAAGAAGGAAAAAATTAAGCAAAAGAGTTTTAATAAAAATTAAAAGTGTTGTCTAAAACAATTAGCGACGTTAGAAAGGGTCAGATGCTATCTCCTGAATGTATTAATTAAATTTACTAATTCAATGTTATGTTTTCTTAAAGCTGTGATAGCATTTAAAATTCTTCTTTCTTTATGTGTTGTATTTACTAAAGTTAAGAAATCTTTTCATGAATTAAAATTAGCAGGACTCCCATTGCTCCATTTTTTTGGAAACCAGTATTATTTAAGAAAAAAATTCATGTTATAGGTTTTTGCAACAATTGGAACAAAAACGCTTTTCCAGGTTAGTTTCGGCGAAAATTATAAATAAGATTTTTCTTTGAAAAAAAGTGATGTTCAAAAAACGGACCAAGTGGGAGCCCTGACTTAGTCAAACATTATTAATAGTCTTAAGTGAGCCATAAAAATATTATTGCTTTGGCTGGCTATTCGATCAATTGAAAACGATACTCTCAAGCAATACTGACGACTGTGAGCAAAATTAAGTAAGGAATTCGTAAAAATAAATGCCTGTCGAATCTTTTTTCACAAGAAGTAAAATTTCTGTAAGTCTTGTTATTGTCAGAATTATTTTTTGTAAGAGGTAATTGTATTACACTTTTTTATAAAGAATGTAAGAGATGTTTTCAATCCCTGTATTGACTGATCAAATTGTTAAGTATTTTGAGTCTTAATTCACGTCTTCCTTCAAATATTGCTCGGACGCGCTGTAACTTTTATGATAAACTCTAATCGAAATTAAATTTGAAAAATTAAATTAAACAGAAATTTTATATTCGTTAATAAGAAGTATCTCTATAACAACAATTTTAAATAAAATCCATAGAATAGTATTAAATAATTAAAGTATTATCTCAAAGGAGGGTTTTAATTGATTTACTTTTTATACTTTAAAATAACCTTTATATGCTTTAAATTTTAAATGGTTATGAATTTTCCTACTAATTAAGATGCACCCTAGAACTCTTTCTAAAAAACAGTTTTAGCAACAGCTGCATACATTGTTTTAATAATAGATCAAATTACAATAAGATTGATAAACCTTTAATTGTCAATAGTTTTCGTTTGAATTGTATTAAACTGCAAGTTTTTCTTTTTTTTTTTTTTTATTCAAAACCGGTGATTCATTTAGCTGAAGAAAACTTCTTTAAGCTGCAGGATATTTTGAGTTAACACTGAATATGTGAAATATATTAAAAATCATGATTAATAACTTATGTAAGAACTGTTTTTGATGCTGTAAATATGCTGCATTTTTTAAAAGAATTTGATGCATTAATGTCAGAAGGAAAATTAACTGAGCGGGCTGAAAATTAACACTGTGTAATTATATTATATACATAATAGGAAAAAAAGTGGTGGTCCATATACTAACTCTGTCGCAAATCATCGTACAAAAATGTGACTCATACCAATGAATTAGTAATGAGGTCTAGTAATTAATATACAATACAGGGTGTCCACTCTCAACGATGTCCAATGGCTAATTTCTAAACCGTTAGTAATAGATATATAGTTCCAATTTCAAAAATGTTTTAAACGAGGTAAAAAAATATTTTAAAAGTCGTTTTGATCAATAAAAACGACTTAAAAAGTTACGAAATTAAATTTTTATGCTGTTTCCCGGTCTTATAAGTAATATTTAGTAAAAAAATTCCTAATACACTAACAAGTAGGGCAAAAAAAGTCCCATTCATCTAACACTAAAATTGACCGAGTTATGAAACTTTGAATTGCATGACTTATGCCAATTTTCTGCATCTGAAGACAGGTGAGTTAGGCCATGCTTCGAGGGATCGTACACAAAGTGCTAAAAGTATTAGAATAATTTATTTCTTGTGTAAATTTCTGCATTGCAGCCGAAGGGAGTCACTTCGAGCAAGTTTTAAGATAACTTTAATTTTTATGAATTAAGTTTTAGATTAGATAATCTAATTAATACCATTTTCAAATATGTATCATTTTGTAAAGAATTACGACCGATGTTTTTCATCATTTCCTTTAACCAAAATTCTGTTATTTTTTAACTTATATTTTTAGTACAAGTTGTATATTTTCCTCTAATATGTCAGAATGAAAATAGATTTCAAGTTTATATTGTTAATTTTATTCTCAATTATATATATGTACTAGGGGGCTCTGCCCCCTGCAAGGTACGCTCGCCAATCCCCGTTCAGACACCGCAGAATCTGAAAATCTAAAAATCTAATGGGTTTTAAAAATATTAGAGAAGATTAAATTATACTGAAAAAGCTGTGCAGATCTCCCTGTAAACGGGTTTCCATTCAATTCCCTTTGATTGCAAAAATTTAATGGAGAATCAGTTGCTGTTAAGACATCCAATGGTTGTTTTTGTTTTTGATTAAAGAGAATCAGTTAAACATTTGAAAAGAAGCTAAAATAAAATGAATTAAGCATTCAGAGTCTTTGTCAACCGATATTTTAAAACAATCTCTGTAACAATAGCCTAAATCATGTGACTATCATCAACAGTTCCGGACGGAACACTTTGCTTTTTATACTCTAGGTGCCATTTTGATACTTTAATGTTATCCAGGCACAGGTGATAAGTCGCCAAATATTATTCTATCCCCATCATTTCATCAATATTATAATAGTTCAAGTCATCAAATGCCATAAACAAATACGATCTGATCCCTTCGCCTTTCATGTGAAAGTTTGGAACAAATGTCATATACGCCTCATATTGGCACGATTTTTTTCCAACGCCAATTTGGGGAACGCATCAACAGCATAAACAACAACATAGCTGCCAATTTGTACGGATTTTTCTTACCACTAAAATTTTATAGAAATTTTTGACTTATTTAAAAGTTAAAATTGCTTGAATTTCGGTGATTCAATTAGCTAAAATTTTCTATTAAATTTTAGTGGTACGAAAAATCCGTAGAAGTTGGCAGCTATGCAACAACATCCGGCTTACCATATCAAGCAAAATAACGATACTTTGGCGCCAGTTAAGTACCCGTTGCGTATATGACATTGGCGTCAGAAAAAAATCGCGCCAATATGGGGCCGTATATGACATCTGTGCCGAAAGAAAAAAAAGCCGGGTGCAAATCTCGCCAATATCTTTTTTTCAACTCGCCAGTTAGCATTTTTTTTTTATTGTTCGAGTGGTAAACTAAAACATTGATTTGAAGTTGAAATTAAATATCATGGTTTGTTACATAATTTAATATTTCGCCAGATGTCATATACGCACCGCATGTTTGGCATGATTTTTTTTTTTTTTTTTTTTTTTTTTTTTTAAGAAAATTTGGCGAAAGCCTCGTTTTCGAGTGCCAGTTACATATGTATTTTTGGTACTACTTAGTTATCCCGTCGACAAAAAATCTATCGCGAACTATAAGATTAAACGTCAATAATGCTTGATCGTAAATGTCACATTCACTTGACTTTTAGCAAGTTACACGTGTTTACGTCATCAAGTGATTTTTATTTCGACGTTTTATTTTTATACTTATTAATGTTATACTAATTTATTTGTTCTTTCGTTATTTAAAATAAAATTTTTGTCAATCTGTACAATTTGGCGAGTGCTTTGGCGATTTATATAATTTGCGAAATTGGGTGACGGAATAACTACTACATTGTACCGTATTTTTGAATTATTTTCTATTATTTTCAAAAGGAAATAGCAAAAAAATACTTAATTACTATAGAACAAAATAATTTATATAAATTTAAAAAAGAAATAAAAGTAAATATACATTTATTATTAAATAAACAACAATAGCCGGGTTACCATGTCTATCAAAATAATGCCATTTGTGCGCCAATTAGGTACCCCGGTGCGTATATGACATCTGTGTCTAATATTTTTCTTTTCGTTTTGTTTCTTTTTTTTTAAAAAAAAAAAGAAGTGAAAGCCATCAATTTAAATGTTTCATTTTTAAATGAAAGTTTTGTATTTAATAAAATGATAACGAAATACAAAAAAAGCATTGTTCTTAGCATAGATTTAAAGGAGGCCCAACTGTCGCCAAATTAATTTAAAATAGTAACCTTTTCTGAATTATGAAAAAAAAATTTCTGTTATGATTAAAATTTGTGTTGCCATCATTAGAAAAAATGTATTTAAAATTAGAAAAAAATTAATATTTCGAAAACTAATTCGAATTTAAAAATTCTAATACCAGTTTTGAGATCTGCGGATCAATGCTGATTTTTGGTATTAATTTCATCGCAAAGTATTCCATATTTTAGGAGAAATCGCCGTGAAACAAAATCAGTTGTTTAATCGGCCGATTCAAAGAATCGATACATTTCAGGCGTTTCATATATTCGTTTCATAAAGTCGTTTCATTAGGATTTTATATATATATAGGGTAGATATATAAAATCCTAATATATATATATATATATATATTTGTCTGTTTATTTATGATTGTAATAAATTTGTGGATGATCCCTCTTTCGCAGCAAAAAAACATGCTTCAACTTTAAACAGCTATTACTCGGTCAGTTTTAATCGTAGAAGAATGAGACTTTTTTTGTCTTTACTTCTTAGTATAACAGGATATTTTTACTAAATATAACTTATAGCACCGGGGGACCGTATAAAAATCTAAATTTCGTAATTTTTTAAGAAATGTTTTTATTGACCCAGATCGCTTTCAAAATACTTCTTTACCCCATTTAAAACATCTTTGTAACTGAAACTATATGCCTATGCCTAACGGTTTAGGAATTAGGCATTCGACACCGTTGAGAGTAGGCAGGGACACACTGTATATTATACTTAAATTTCCTACATATATAAATTGTAATAAACTTCAAAAATGTATGCAGCATTTTTTATAAGATTTTGATGCTTGATGTCAGAGGGAAAATTAACTGAGTGAGCCGAGAATTAACATTTTGTAATATATTATGGAAATAATAGGGGGGGAAAGTGGTGACCCATATACTAACTCGGTCTCAAATCATCGTACAAAAATGCGACTCATACCAATGAATTAGTAATAACATCTAGTAATTTATATACAGGTTGTCAACACTCAATGATGTCCAATGGCTAATTTCTAAACCGTTAGTAATAGATATGTAGTTCCAATTTCAAAAACGTTTTAAACGAGTTAAAAATTTATTTTAAAAGTCGTTTTGATCAATAAAAACATTTCTTAAAAAGTTACGAAATTAAATTTTTATACTGCCTCCCGGTCCTATAAGTGATATTTAGTAAAAAATTCCTAATACACTAACAAGTAAGACAAAAAAGTCCCATTCATCTAACACTAAAATTAACCGAGTTATGAAACTTTGAATTTCATGACTTATGCCAATTTTCTGCATCTGAACACAGATGAGTTGAGTCATGCTTCGAAGGATCGTACACAAAGTGCTGAAAGTATTAGAATGATTTGTTTCGTGTGTACATTTCTGCATTGCAGCTGAAGGGAGTCACTTCGAGCAAGTTTTACGATAACTTTAATTCTTATGAATTAAGTTTTAGATTAGATAATCTAACAGCATTTTAAAATATGTATCATTTTGCAAAGAATTGCGACTGATGTTTTTCATCATTTCATTTAACAAAAATTCTGTTATTTTTTAACTTATATATTTAGTACAAGTTGTATATTTTTCTCTAATATGTCAGAACGAAAATAGATTTCAAATTTATATTGTTAATTTTACTCTCAGTTATTATTATTTTTTTTTATCTGACATATATTTCTAGTAAATTTGTGAATGATCCCTCTTTCGCAGCAAAAAAGATGCTTCAACGTTAAACAACTATTACTCGTTCAGTTTTAATCGTAGAAGAATGGGAATTTTTTTGCCTTTACTTCTTAGTATAATAGGATATTTTTACTAAATGTAACTTATAGGACCAACGACCGTATAAAAATTTAAATTTCGTTATTTTTTAAGAAATGTTTTTATTGACACAAATTGCTTTTAAAATACTTCTTTATCTCATTTAAAACATTTTTGAAATTGGAACTATATGCCTATGTCTAACGGTTTAAGAATTAGGCCAGGCTTCGGCAAGTAATTTCAAGCGGGGTCCGAATACATTTGAAAATTTTTATCGAGGTCCAGAGAAAGAAACGCACAAGTAATATAAGTACTTATTAATTTTAAATTTTTATTTTTACATACACATACATATAATATAAAATATAAAACTGGAAACTGAAAAATTGCTACATACACAGGTATACGTTCTGAATTTTTTTACAAACACATAATAAAATTGAAAAGGCAGGAATTCGTTGAAAAATTAATCCGAAAGATTACACTTGCGGTCTTGAGTCAGTTTTTTTATAGTTTGGTTCAGGTGGTGATTCGAAGAGTATCTTCAAGGTGGGCGCCGTTTATCTCGAACGATATTTGTTCTTCAAAAAAATCGTTTTGTATAGAAAGTTGTTTCACATACGTATGTAGAGCCACTCATAGTAGCGTAGCCAGGTTACAATCAATTTGTTTGAAATTTTCATACTTTTCTGAGACATGTTTACCCCAAAATTCCTCAGGGGATGCAGTTTTATGCATTTGCAAAGAAATATCTTCTTGCAAATCAGTTATCTCCATATGAAAGTAAAAGTTTTTCAAGTTTTTCACGTTTTTAAACTTCGCAACTATATTATTAATAATTTTAATAAATTGTTATTTAGCCATTTATTAACAAATTATTTATTCAAATTCAAAATTTTTGGCGGTCCAGGCTTCGATCTTCCGCGGTCCGCCTATTGCTGACCGTGGAATTAGGCATTCGTGCACTTCAAAATTTTCAATACTAACAACTTTTTACATCATATTTGGATTCCATGATAAATTTTGCCTTCTGATATCAAACGGGAAGTCATTCGATCTATAAATTTAGGAGTTATGCATTTTTAAATTGTGGAACTTCTAACATTTAATTTCATTTTTAATCGTGCAAACAGATTGCAATATTGGTTGTTTTAAGCATAACTCCAAAATTACTATGCGTAATAAACTGTAATTTTGGATTCACATATTTGAAAATTCTGGAAATTGATTTATAGTAACAAATTCATTGGTTACAATATATATTTTTTTTTCCGAAAAATAATTTAAAAAAATATATTTTTTCGAAATTAATTAAAAAAAAAATAGAATGAATATTTTTGTATGATAAATCTATTTATTTGAATATTAATAAGTGTATATGTGTTCATTTCTACACAAAAAGGGTAAAATTGATATTAAAGATATAATTGTAGACTACTTTTTCATAACTATGGTAAAGTATGGATTACACTTTCTTTCATTCCGGGTTCGGGTTCAGGTCGATGTCGAGTTTCGGATTTTTGTTTTCGGCTTTGGGTTGATTTTAAGCAGAATTTTTAAGTTCGGGTTGGGTGTAACACGATCCGTGCAGGACTCGGATAATGTTTTAAAAAGAGCAATAGCATCATAAATATACTGCACCTACCTTTACTATATGATAGGGTATGTAATAAACTTAATAGAACTCAAAAATAAAACTTTTTTTTTTCCTACTCAAATGTCTTTCTTTCAGCAATAAAAAAGATTTTTTATGTTTAGAAAGTTCTCAAAATAAAAGCTTTTACATGAGGGGAAGAAATAAGTAGACTCTGAACACAATTTCTTTCTAATTTATTGTTATTACTATTAGAAATTCGTGCGGCAGTCTGCTTCTTCTCTTTAGAACTCTTTATTTATTCTTTGGTTTAAGACATCTGTGTCTTAGAATATAAAGCTCATGATTTCGCAGGAAAAGGGTTATATGGATCGTAATTCTTGCCTGATCTTTTACAGCGTAACTGCGCAACTATCAATAAAACAGCAAGGTGCTTCTTTCATTTTCTTTCCCGTTTTTTAGGTGCGTTCGTAATTATATAAATACGTAGCACCTATAGTCGTCGTTCAGTCCGTCCGTCTGTCCGTCCGTCTGTCTGTCCGTCCGCATATAACAGAGCAAAAACTACTCGACCGAATGATCTGAAATTTTTAATATATAATTGCTGCAAAATTTTGTGGAGCCATTTCCAATTTTATGAAAATCGGATGTATAGTTTAATTACAGGGACAGTCAAAAGTTTTTCTTTACATTACGGCCAATGGGAAAAATTATTGCAAGTGAATTTTAATGATGTTACAGACTTCGAATGGTCTGAAATTTTTAATATATAATTGCTGCAAAATTTTGTCGAGCCATTTCCAATTTTATGAAAATCGCATGTATAGTTTAATTACAGGGACACCCAAAAGTTTTCCGTTACATTACGGCCAAAGGGAAAAAATTATAGCAAATGCATTTTAATGATTTTACAGCCTTCCGAATGGTCTGAAATTTTTAATATATAATTGCTGGAAAATTTTGTCGAGCCATTTCCAATTTTATGAAAATCGGATGTATAGTTTAATTACAGGGACACCCAAAAGTTTTCCGTTACATTATGGCCAATGGGAAAAAAATTATTGCAAATGCATTTTAATGATTTTACAGCCTTCCTAATGGTCTGAAATTTTAAATATATAATTGCTGCAAACTTTTGTCGAGCCATTTCAAATTTTATGAAAATCGAATGTATAGTTTAATTACAGGGACAGTCAAAAGTTTTCCGTTACATTACGGGGAATGGGGGAAATATTATTGTAAGTGCATTTTAATGATGTTACAGACTATGCACTTATGAAGCGCAAAAAAATATACATTCAGTACAATATGGGGTGCAAAAAATAATTATAAAACTAGTTATAGTACGAACGCACCTCATTTGCCACGTTTGACGAGCAATTTCCAACTTGTTTTTTCTTCTTGCGCTGCTGAAATTTAAAATAAAGGGGGAAATTATCGCTGAGTTTTAAGAAGTAAAAAATAAAGAGCAGAAAAATTAAGTACTAACAGTTACTTAAAGTAAATTGTTTTTACTTTAAGAAAAAGCTTTTGTTTCTTCTTTTGTCTTTTTTCGCTATAATTTTTTACTGCTTAGAAAGCGGGATGAATAATCGCAATAGTCCAGACATTCCCTGTGCATATGTGTGCAACAGTGTGACAATATTTTCTTTTAGAAATTTTATGAATATTAATAATAATATAGTAATATCATTTTAGCCAATAGCAATTATTATAATGATGAATCGTGAAAATATGCAGGTTTAAATTAAGCGAAATTTTCTGAATAAAAATTTATTTTAATTAATCCTCTCAAGCATCCCAACCTCATATGAAGTTGTATTGTGAAACAATCTATAGAGAATTGTACATATTAGTTTTACTATTATTACGTTTATTATTAGTTTTATTTTTTGATTGCATTACTATAGCTGGCAGTCAGTGTTGTAGTTGGAAAAAAATATTTGTGGGAACTCACCTTTTCATAGAGTAGATGTCGATGCTACCGAATTGTTGCTAAACCAAAATCCAATTTAAAGCATTTAGCCAAAAGCCAAATTTTTTCAATTAACAGTTATAATTATTACAGTAGACTCCCAATTATCCGAGTTAATATGGACCAAGCTCACCTCGGAAAAGCAAAAAACTCGGATAAACCTGATTTACACAAATCATCACAAACTTAGGAGATGAAATATAATTTTTCACTTCATTTATTAATTTTTATTGTACTAGTAACATTTCTTTGATGTACATTTCCGCTACTTTTAAGAAAAACGGGGAATGAAATTGTTTATTATTTGAAAAAGCCCTTGATAGTTTTTTGTTTGTTGAATGTCAATTTTGCTACAGTATTACGCTACTGCATAGCTACCAATTTCTAAGATTTTTTCTTATCACTAAAACTTACTAGTAAATTTTGCCTAATTCAATCACCGAAATCTAAGAATTGTCAACGATTAAATATGGCAAAAATTTGTATTCAATTTTAGAGGTAACAAAACCGTACAAATTGGCAGCTATGTGATTCTGTTAGTGTCATGGAAATTGCAAGTATAGCCTCTTCTTTCTGCCCAAAGTATTAAATAGTTTTTTCAATCGAACTTATTCTTTGGAATGGATCAATTTCTTCTGATGGGCTGGTGGCTTCTATTATTATGAAACAGCCATTATAAATGAAGTGTTAGGTGAAGATGAAAGAGCAGTCGTAAAAAATTAGAACTCTGATTTTCTGGTCAAAATGGGAAAAAAATTGCTTCAAAAAAAAAATGGCCATTTTTTTCCCCATTTTGATCAGAAAATCAGAGTTCTAACTTTTTACAGCTGCTCTTTCATCTTCACCTAACACTTTATTTATAATGGCTGTTTCATAATAATAGAAGTCATCAGTCCATCAGAAGAAAATAACTCGGTTAAAGCGGCTTATGAATATAAGTGAAACGGATCTTCTTAAAACTAGCATAAATTACCGTCTCGCTTCCCACGCGTTTCCAGCCAACTACAGCACTGCTGGCAGTACTATTTACTCCGAAAAACTCAATGGGAAATTCTGCCTTTCAGAAAGCTTTTTCTGTTCCGAATGAGAGAAGTTTTTCTCAAATAATTTCTGTTTATGGATCTAAAATAAAAAATAAACAAAAATGTTTTTTCTGCTTTGTCTTAATGTACCCTGCGTCTAAATAATTGTAAATACTTTCGAGCAACTGAATAATAAACTTAAAATTTTAAAACCTCAAATGAGTCATGCAACAATGGCAGACGTTCTTAACAGTGCTGCCGAAACCACATTTGAGGTTGAATTTCTAAAGCCGGCATTTTTATTCTAAGTTAAGGAGGGAAAATGCCAATAAAACAAAATTAAGTACTTCTATGTTATAGGGGACTTGGCATAATTCAGTCTTTAAAAAGTGCAATTTCACGCCAAATATTATAAACAGTCACGAAAATGAAACGGTGAGCAATGAAAAAAAGCTCCCAATCTCATATGGCTAATTTATGCCAATAAATATTTCGAACATTATTACATAGCTTATTTATGTATATATTAAATAAACTGCTCTTCAGTGTATACTTTTAAATGGTGTAAATATTGAACAAATTGCTTATGAGTTTGATATAGTGACAGTTATTTCATAAAGATTATAATAAACTGAGGAGATTTTTAAATTTAAATAAAGGTTAAGAAAGGAACTTCGACAATTTTGCTTTTCTTTCCAAATTCATTCTCACCATTCTCTCTAAGGTCCCTGTAACAAAGAAGTGCCCAAAATTATTTTTAAATTGTAATGAAAATTAGTTTATTACTCTTTTAGAGAATAGAACAATTCGCGCCTGTGTATCAGGATATGTTTATTATCGCTTTGAAATATTTCATGGAGGCTGGTAGGCATCTTCAGAATTCGGTGCAGTAAGTAATGTTGTCCTGAGATAATGTCATGATATTTCAGAAAAAAAAGTCACAAGGAATATTGTTATAATTCTTTACATATATCCCTCTTATTAAGAATCTGGAACAACAGCAAATTTATGTTGTTGGAATAATAAGATCTAACAGAATAAATAATGCTGACAAGTAACTGAATTCTCAAAATCTATAGAAAATAAGAGCATCGGTGTTTGTAACATCATCGCAAAATAATATTATAGTCACTCCTTGAATTGATGGCTCTGCTGTAACATGTGATACCTTATTTTGCAGGTATTGGTCTAACAGATAAAGCTAAACGCTTCTTTACTGTAACTACAATGTAACTTTAATGTAATTTTCTTAAAAACCGTGAAAAACGTAGTTTTGCCCCGATTGTTCAAATGTTCCCCACGGATTTAATCGTGTATGTCGACTTCTAAATATTGGTAGCAGTAAATTACCTACACCCACGTCTTCATTTGGATCTCAACAGACATTTTATATTCAATAAATTTATATAATTTTAAATGTAGGCATAGTGTAGATGAATAAAACAATTTTCATATTTAGACAGTAACTTTAAGTGTATACAATGTTAATTTTAAAGCATTGTTTAAAAGAATACTTCAATATTTAGTAAGTCATTGACACGATAATTTCAATTAAGAAGGAATTCTTGTTTAATTTTAATAATTTTATAATTTTTGTAATGTATGCATATTTTTCCAGGGACCAATGGGATAGGTATGAAAACTTGCGAAAAACATATTTTATTCCACACTACAATGGTATATTTTGTTTACTAGTTATTGATAACATATATTTTGATGTTTTACTGTTTTAAAGACCGCAAACACTGGATTACAGTTCCATATAAAAGGGGGCACTCAAAAAATAAATATCTTTTGTGTATGAAATACTCTTACCTTATAAAATAGCTACAATAAAAATGAAAATAGATTATTTCATTAACTAATGTTACATATTTATCTCTTGACAAATTTAAAAATTTTGTCAATAAAATATTTGAGATCACTAGTTTCATAAAATATTTAAAAGTTTAGTTTAATTACGTGTTTATGTAATTGATTACAGTTAGACACATTCAAACGCAGAAATTACGCACACATAATGGAATGGGGGCAATTCCGAGTACATTGCTGCAAGAATTTTTTATGGCATGTAATTTTAACTATAATTAATTACACGCAATTTAATTGTAATTACATTGAAGAAACTGCGGTAACGAATTTGCTCAACTCTGGATCTCGGGTATCTAATAAAAAAAAATTATTTAAAAGTAATAAAATGCAAGCGAGATATTTGTCAAGAATGCTCAAATAGGTTTATTATTACCTTGCGAATGTCTTCGTGTGACTAAATTAGTCTCATAATTCATATAACTGTGACTTTAAATGCTTCAATACTACAACTGCCGTAAAATCTTTGAAAATGAAATCTGTATATACGGAATCCGGTCTTTAAAGAAAAAATTATATATTTTCAAGAGAAGCAATATGAACAATTATACCTGCTAAGATGGAAACCTGTTTAAAGCGGAATAAATCTCCGTTCCTTTCGGTTCGGTTTTGAAGGTTTTAAGGAATTAATATTTGACAAAGCTGATAACGTAGTTCAGCATTAGATATTTTATGATTACACACTTAAAATTTTCAAAATCCGGCTATTAGAGATTTATTAAAATTCTTGTGGTAAATTTTCTTTTTAAGAGAGGAAGGGGGGTGCATGTTTGCCATGGGTGCAAAAAAGGCTAGTTTCGGCTCTGAAACACATTATTTACTTCCATCAATATATAGAAGTTGGCATACACGATTAAATCCGTGGGAAGCGTTTGAATAATCAGGGAAGAACTACGTTTTTCACGGTTTTTAAGAAAATTGAAAAAATTGTCCTATTTTTGAAATGGCATACTGCGCTTGCTATTGAGTGTATAAAAAAGTTGTAAATATGAAAGTTGTAGAGAATTTTGTCGTCTTTAATATTGTAACTGACAAATAATATGCTACGAGAACGGGTTTCGAGATATTTTTAAAAAATCAAAAAAGTCCCAAAATTTTGCTGTTTTTTGGCCACAGAAAATTTAGCCTTAAGAAATTTTGTTAGAAAACTTGGTTTTTCCATGCTTACCTCAGTATTGACAAATTAAAAAAATAAAATCTTCTACCCGACCTTTTTCAAGGTAACCCCCCTTTTTTGGTACATTTCCTCGGGAATGCGAATTATTTTTTTTTTCCATGTGCTGAATGTTGCTATAATTAATGCGTGCTTGTTATGGCGAAAAGACAATTGAAAACTAATGGATCTACCTCATTTCAAAAGTCTAATTAATATCGACAGTTCACTTAAGTTCAAACCTCATCTACAACGACGGAAGGCAGTGCCTTTTTCGGCTTCTTTGATGTGGAGATGCTTTTGTCGTACGAGAAGCAGAATGCGACGATAAAGTTAGAGGATTCCTGACATGTTTATCACCTCCCCTGGGGAGAATTTCTTTTGTTGATTTTGTGCGTTTGCTTCCAAGCTTTTAAAGAGCAATAAAAATGGTCACAATGCACCACAGAGACTTTGGAAAATAAAGGCCAGAAAAATATAATTGTGACTCTCGTCACAGAATTTTATCTATACGGAGCCTTAAGTTCGCCCCAAATCTACGGGGCGGAAGGTGGTTCTTTTTCGGTTTCTTTGATATGGGAATCTTTGTCGCGCTGCAAGCGAATGCAAGGAACACCGGGGAGGATCTCTGACATGTTTATCACCTCCGTCGTTCTTTAGTTGATTTTCCGCGTTTTGCTCCTAAATAAAGATCAATAAAAATTTTACAATTAACAACAGAGGCTTTGGAAAAGAAAGCCCAGCAAACTAATTTATGACTCTCGTCACAGAATGTGATCTGCACGGAGCCTTAGCAGAAGCTAGAAAGGTCGACCAGTAAGTATTCCTCCCCGCTTTCTGCATCAACATACCACTTGAAAAGAGTAAGATCCAAAAAGAGCAAAATAACTTGGATATGACAGTGAGAAACACATTCTTAAAAAATTAAATGAGAAATTTGCATTGCATTGCAAAAATGAAAGCTGTAAAAGCAAAAATCGTTACATGAGTAATCGCTTTCCGTCTTTTTGTTCCCTGAATATTTTGAGCCTTTTCCTGAGCGATTAAAACAATGTTCACATACTAAATACAAGTATTGTTGAATGAAACACTGTTGATTGATATATTATCTTTAGTGCATATAAACCTTATATAAAATTCATTTTGTAATTTCCTAATAAATGTAATAGTTAAAATAAATTTTAATATTATTTGTCTTTAAGAATTCATATTAAATTTATTTTAAATGTAAAATATTATTTTCATCCATTTAAAATAGCTCATGGATGACAGTCTTAATTGATAATGCTTTTCCATAAATTACATCTGTAGTGGTTTACACCCGTTTTACCCTCATCAGTTCAATGCATAGTTTGTTTTCCTGCGTGTTCACAATTACTTCAGAATACAATTTTTGTTACTATTATACTTATATATACAACCTTGGCCAAATAATATTGAGTACCCTCGTATTTTTAATGTATTTTTAAATATAGTATTCGGATACAAATCATTAACTGCATATAAATATGAATTAATTATTACAGTTTGAAAAAAATAATAATAATAACAGCAAACGAGCAACTTAACTTTTAATACACCCTTATAATTAAACCTTTTTATTTATATAAAAAAAGAAGTTTTTAAAAATTACTAAAGTATTTTTTCTTTTGGAAATTTCATTGTTGTGTTATGCATATTAATAGGTAGTCATGAAAATTGAAATAATTCTTCCAGAAATGGAAAAAATATAAAGAACTTAGCCTTCGCAACGAAAATAATAAAGCAGCTTCTTAATAATAAAAAAATCAATAATCAAAATATTTTTTTTTATTATTTATGTGGAATTTTTCAATTACTTTTATTAAAATATGCGAAAACCTAAAATAAAAAATTACATATATATTTTAATATTATGATTACTTAGTTTAACTTTTTATTATTTTTTTTATTCCTGGAGACTTAGTTCTTTATATTTTGGCTTTTTCTGGAAGAATAATTGAGGCGTTGCAGGTGCTAGGCAGGATTACCAGTTTGGCCTCCTTTCAGGTAGATTTCGTATGAAATACTACCTATTGCGATCGCTCCTATGTTGGAATTTCTGAAAAAATTTTGCAGATCTGCACCGATCATGACACCTAGAACCCAAAACTACCTTCAATAAAAAACTTTATATATATATATAAAACCATTAAATAAACATTACCGACGACCAACAAAAACTGTGAAATTATGAATAAAATGACATTAACAAATACAGTTGACCCCAGCACACTTTACATAGATTCCAAAATCATAGTTAAAAAGTCCTTCCGGCCAGTGCCGGGAGGAAGAGGTAGCTTTCAAATTCCTTATTTTAAAAAAGCCAACTTATATTATTCAAACACACGAAGCTCAATTTAGTGGAAACCGAATATAGGAGATTCAATACTAATTTTTATCAATACTAAATCATTATGAATGAGAATTTCGGGAAATTAGTCATCTTTATCCAAGCTGCTTTTATTTAAAGTAACTTATATTTGGCAGAGATGCTGATGTATACTATCAACATACCTTCTTACATGGAAATAGGCGAATACGTGTGTTATCGCGTGACAAATACAAGATCGTTTCAAAATGTTAGCCATACTAGAAATTCAAAGTGCTATAATTTAACCATTTTTTAAGATATAAACAAAAAAACAAATTTTCAGAAACAAAACCTGCTCCGGAATCTTTGTATCAAGGCCAAATAGATAAAAAAATCTTTTTCATTTTCCAATTTTTTAATACCTCATTTTAAATTTAATTTTTTTTAAATGGCAACCCTTTTGAAACAAGATGGCGAATGAAGCTGGCCAACGAACTCGGTCGAGACATTGGTATGTACTATGTGCAGACCAAGTAACATCCAAATCGGTTCATAAATACGCCTGTTATCGCGTGACAAAAATCAGGTCGTTTTAAAATGTTAGCCACAATAGAAATTCAAAATGATATAACTCAGCCGTTTTTTTAGATATAGACGAAACAAAAACTGTTCCGGAATCTTTGTATTAAGGTCAAATACATACGAAAAAAATCTTTTTCGTTTTCCAAATTTTTGGTATCTCATTTTAAATTTTAAATTTTTTAATTTTTTTAAAATGGCCGCCATTTTGAAACAAGATGGCGGATGAAGCTGGCCAACGAACTCGGTCGAGATATTTGTATGTACTATGTACACACCGAGGTACATCCAAATCGGTTCATAAATACGCCTGTTATCACGTGACAAATATCAGGACATTTCAAAATGTCACCCACGCTAGAAATTCAAAATGCTATAACTCAGCCATTTTTTAAGACATAGACGAAACAAAAACTGCTCCCGAATCTTTGTTTCAAGGTCAAATACATAAGAAAAAAATATTTTTTCAGTTTTCAGTTTTTTGATACCACATTTCAAATTTAAATTTTTCTTAAAAATTTAAATGGCTGCCATTTTTAAACAAGATGGCGGATGAAGCTGGCCAACGAACTCGGTCGAGACATTGGTATGTACTATGTACAAACGAAGTTACATCCATATCGGTTCATAAATACGCCTTTTATCGCGTGACAAAATTCAGGACGTTTCAAAATGTCAGCCACGCTAGAAATTCAAAATGCTATAAGTCCACCATTTTTTAAGATATAGACGAAACAAAAACTGCTCCAGAATCTTTGTATAAAGGTCAAATACATAAGAAAAAAATATTTTTCCATTTTCAATTTTTTGGTACCACATTTAAAACTAAAAATTTTTTTAAAAATTTTAAATGGCCGCCATTTTGAAACAAAATGGCGGATGAAGCTGGCCAACGAACTCGGTCGAGACATTGATATGTACTATGTACATACCGAATTACATCCAAATCGGTTCATAAATTCGAGAGTTACAGTATGACAAAGGTCAGATATATATATATATATATATATATGGATATATATATATATATATATATATATATATATCAACTTTTGAACGGAGGGTGGTTTCGGGGTCTGGGGGTCATGATCGATGAAAATATACCAAAATTTTTTGAAATCGCTTTCCTCCGAACGGCTGCAATAGGTAGCTTTTTGTAATGAAAGCTACCTAAAACAACAATTATTGAATAACAGAAATAGAATGATGGAAATTTATAGAACTTAGACAGAATCATCAGGTCCCAAATGCCTTAAGTTCCACAAATAAAATGTGTGGTTTCATCTTCATATTAGCCATAAATTAGCTAAAGAATATGAATTTGGTATTACCACACACATAAAACCGAAAAATAAACCACTGAAATCAATTAAATTCAAAATGAAACAAAATTAAAAAGGATAGAGGAAAAATAAAAACAAATTACCAAATTAATATCCATACTGCCATATCATTAGGTATAACAAATACACTCATTATGCATTTTATTCTCATTTAAGAAGTATACTATTAGAAATTAATATGATATTGTCTTGAGTAGACTAAAATTTAAATACAAGTTAGTCGTTAACTTTATTAAATATTTATGAATATGAATAAATTTAATATGAATTGATAAATATATAAATATAACTACACCATTATGCATATAAAAGCATCGAATCAACATCCATTATAAAATATGTGTTAGCAACGTAGTTATAGTTATATATATATATATATATATATATATCACTTTTTTATGGACACGATAACTTCCGTAATTCTGCACAAATCTCTTTTAAACTGATACATAAAATCAAGAGGCATAAAATCTCGGTCAAGTTCGTTAATGGGCAAAATCGGACCAAGGGGATGGAAATAGGGAGGGGTTTTGTGAAAACCGAAAAACCCCCATAACTTCTTACTTTTTGTACATATCAAATCAGTTTAAAGTTTTTATTACTTCTAAAAATAGGGCCAAAAATTTATGTATCATAGATTTTTGATAAAATTAAAAATGGGCTCAAGGGGCGCAAAAAACAGGGTTTTAGGGAGAAACAAAATTCATAACTTCGTCAATTCTCAAGATACCAAATCAAATTAAATTTATTATAAATATTCTTATTATTATCTAAAACTTTTATATTGACGAATTTTTGATGGTACTAATTCGTACCGAAAAAAAAAAAAAAAAAAAAAAAAAAAAGGGGGGGGGGGTTGAAGAAGAAAAAAAAAATCCATAACTACGTCAATTCACAAGATATAAAATCCGCATGAATTTATTATATATCTTCTTAATATTATCAACAAGATTTATATACAAGTTTGTGATAAGACCAATTCTTACAGCAGAAACAAATTAAAAATACATAGAGGTTGAAAAAAAAATCATCGCTTTACGGTTGTATTCAAATCCAAACTGCTTATTTTCTGACTCATTTTTGCTCTCAAACGCATCCAATTGGTAGGTTTTCTTATTCAGAAACTATATAATGTACCGTAATGGTCAATTTTTGATAGAGGAAGAATATATTTCAAAAAATGATGTCAAAGTTGGCATTTTGAAAAGAATTTCTCAAAGCGATTGTGTTGGAAAACGAAAAATATGGTCCTACTGAGAAAATAATTGTTTATAATTCAAGTTTTTTAATTGAACGAAAAATAAACACACAGGTCGCTTATAAATGTCTTCAAAAATCACGTGAGCAAATTTCATATTTTTTCTTTTAAAAATACTAGGGGGCTCTGCCCCTACGAGCTACGCTCGCCAACCCCCGTTCAGACACCGCAGATTCTAAAAGCATGCTAATTTCATCGGCCTTAAAAAGATTGAATTATAATTTAAAAAAACAGTGACGGTCTCCCTGTAAACGGATTTTGATTCATTTTCCTTTGATTGGAGATTTTTAAGACGAAATCAGACGCTGCTAAGAGATACAATGGCTGTTTTCATCTTTGATTAAAAACAAGAAAGAAAAATCATGCGTACCCCATAGATTATGAAACACTTTCCAAAACTCCCTGAAAGCTTTAACAAAACTTCGTTATTTAGGGAAATAAGGTAAATAAGATAACTAACTAAACATTTAAAAAACTGATTTCAGCAGTTACCATCCATAGCCAAATATTTATTCCAATTCTTCCGAAGAGCCCTGTATTTGATCTGTAGGCTGATATATATACTATATAATAGAAAATTTAGTTTAGCAAGAAAACACATAACAGTTTGAAATTTCTCTTTTAGTAATTTATACTAATAGATGGAAACATACTTGAATACTTTTGTTCAGTCCTGTTGTTTACCTAGTACCTTTATTACACGCCCCTATTTAGCTAAACTTTAATTCAAACTAAATCACTCTTAAAACTACTGAAATCGCATTTCCAGAATTTATCATCTATAGGCGGCCAATTCTTTGCGTGGCCCTGTATATCATTTTATCTATATTCTACAAACATTTCATAGAAAACTACATGCAGTTCAGCATAGGGCGATTCCATGGATAGTGTCACACACGTAACGCAGGCTTTAATTTTCATTTATTCAATTATTTATTAAATTTTAATGCTAATTCTGATTTTAAGTGGTATGGTAAATAAGTTATTACCATATTTTTAAATTTAAATGTGTGGCAATAAAACTCACAGAAGTATATCATTTAATTTCATTACTCAAAATGTGCTTTTTTTCTACTTCAGAAAAAAAGCACATTTTGAGTATGAAATTAAATGATATCTTTCTGTGAGTTTTATTTCCACACATTTAAACTAAAAAATATGGTAATAACTTATTTACCATACCACCTAAAATCACAATTAAAATTAAAATTTTATAAATATTTGAATAAATGAAAATTAAAGCCTGCGTTACGTGTGTGACTCTCCGCACGGAATCGCCCCATAGCACATTTTAAACCCACCTTTCAGCAATTTACGATCATACTTAGTAACCTTTACAAATTCTTTTGCGTATCCCTGTTTATCAACTATAACATTTACACACACCATATAGTATGCATAAATATAGTGAAACTTAAAAGCGCATATTAGTGCAAATTAAAAATGCATTCCCTGCCATCGCCGCTAATATAGAGTACTTCGGATAGAAAATACTTGTAAGAAATGTTTTGTATGTTCCTATAAATGCTATGCACTTCGTATTATACATGAAATAACTTAAGTAAGCCTCACCGACGTATATAAATTTTATAATATATGAATTTGTATAATTAAAATACGCCGCAAACAATTTCCCATAATACCATTTGTAATGGAATTCTTTTGTGTAGCCCTGTAAATGAATAGTAACTATTCGTTGCACCGCATATGCTAGAATATTCTGCATATTTAAGTGCACTTCGTAAATGCATATAATTTTTATTATGTTTGAAAGTGTGTAATATCTTTAAAATTCATTTGAAATGATTTTTTTCCCATTGGCCGTAATGTAACGGAATACTTTTGACTATCCCTGTAAATGAACTAAACATGCTACAAACTTCATTTGAAATAGGGTTCGTGCTAGGCTAAATGTCAATAACCAAAACTTTCAGTGCGATCCTAGTATATTTACGAGAGTTAGAGCGCGAACTGACAAACCGAAATCAAGAACACTTTTCAACTTTCTTGGAAAGTGTTAAAAATTAGTTAAAAATTTGAAAGTAAGCTAATATAAAATGAATTAAGTACACAGAATTTTTTTCTCTCGGTACTTTTTAACAACGCTATGAAAAAGTTCTTTTAAATGTATCGTTTTAAATCTGACGTAATTTTCACCAAAGTTTCCTTTCTCTTTTAATATTCACATGAAAATACTTTTGTTGTTAGAAAGGAAATGTTATATGCGCTGTCTTAGAATTCACGATAATAGTTGAAAAGATTATCTCAAATATGAAATAAATGTCTTGTGCAAATATATTTTTTAATTTAAATTGTTTTGCCAACTTTTATTTATTTGGCCTTTTTAAATATGACGTAATTTCCTTCATTTGCGACTTTTAACGCATAATAATGAATTTAGTATTTAAAAATTTTCTTTCCCTTTTAAAATTCAAGTGTAACTGTAGTTTTTATGATGTAATTTTCAATATTTTCCTGATTTTTAACACGTAATCACTGAATTCTAATTTGAAAGTTTTTTTGTGTTTATAATAGCCACGTGTAAATAAATTTTTTATTTGAAGGAAATATTCTTCTTTGAACTGTTTTTAAAATTGGCAACAGTTTAAAATAATTGCCCTTTTCTAAAATGTGTAAAAAATATCTCTCGAAATGCTAAAAATTTGAATTTAAAATGGAAATAAATCCTCAAAAATGAGTCAAATTAAAAAGATAATTGCAGTCTGCACATCGGGAACTTCCGATGTATAAAATTATCTAAAAATGTTTAAATTCCTATGTATAGTTTTCTCCTATAAAACTTTTTTAATGGAATGATTTTGACCATCTTTAACATTAAATATCTCTTAAAATAATTATTCGATTTAAAAACTGTCTGCATCAGCGTGTTTATCAAACATGTCTCTATAATACCACCGATTTTCATATTTTTGTATGTAACAGTTTTCTTAATATTAACGAAGAAAGAGCCCCGATCATAAAAAATATGAATGCTGATCTAGTAGGAGTATACCCGGATGATCTACGCAGATTTTCATTGGTCCATTTCCAAACCAAAACTTTTTTTTATATATAGAAGAAAATCTGAAAACTTGCCAGAAAATTTCGAGTTGTTGAGCATGGAAAAGTACTTTTTTTAATACCGCTTTAACATGATTCTGATAAAACCAGCTCTTATATAAAAATGAAATAAAAAACTCGTCGAAAGCGGCCAGATAAAATTGTTAAAGTAGGTTTATCTCTATCATGATTTAGTTTTTGTTGTTGAAATTAGCACTTAAATTCGAAATCTACCTGTGCCTGTAGATAGGCCGAGCCGGGAGGGGTTTTTATATTTTGAAATTCCAAATCCATACCAGAAATTCCGAAAGAAGAATTTTTATTTAATGTAATCACGAAATATCTGTTATTGTATATAGAAATATAACTATTGTGTATTTCTGGAAGGATTTCAGAATTTCTGAATTAAAAAGGAGTATAAACTGACAACTGCTAAGGAAGAATTTTCTAGAAATAGAAGTTTAAAAATTCATTTATCATAATTGTCAGTGCGTTAGTTTTTATTTCAAAGAAAATTTCAGAGTACTGGAAGTGAACTGACTGTTGTAAGATTTTGCCTCAGTTACTACATTCTTCTATGTTACGTTCGTCTTAATTGTTATTTTCGTGATTTTTTTTTCTGATCAAACAAACAAAACTTTTAGATGTATACGCATTTCATCCAAAAGTGCTTAAATAGAGATTTTTATAGCAAAATCATTTGTTGAGGTGAAGCTGAATGCATTGCAAATCACCGAAAAGAATTTTTATTTGATGTGAATCTGAATGAATGAACCACCGAAAAATATTAATTTAAATTTGGAAAGTTATTATTAGCATTATGTTCTTAAAATATAATTATAGACTTCTATATCTCCTATTAAAGGATGAGTGTATAGTGAGCTGCTACTTTCCATAAATTAATAATACTTTCTATATCTCCTCTTAAGGGATGAATCTGTATAGTGAGCTTCTACTTTACACGAATTTATAATAAGCGAATTATTTCGTTATAATTATGTTTGAGGGGAAACTGAATGAATGAACCACCGAAAAATATTAATTTAAAATTGTAAAGTTGTTATTATTTTGGCCTTAAAAAATAATTATAGACTTCTATTTCTCCTCTTAAAGGATGACCCTGTATAGTGAGCTGCTACTTTCCACTAATTAATAATAGTCAAATTAATTCGTTATATTTTTATTTGATGTGAATCTGAATGAATGAACCACCGCAAAATTTTAATTTAAAATTGGAAAGTTATTACTATTTTGGCCTTAAAATATAATTATAGACTTCTATTTCTCCTCTTAAAGGATGACTCTGTATAGTGAGCTGCTACTTTCTACGAATATAGTCTATATTTATATTTGATGTGAAGCTGAATGAAGGAATCACCGAAAAATATTAATTTAAAATTGGAAAGTTATTATTATTTTGGTCTTAAAAAATAACTATAGACTTCTATTTCTCCTCTTAAAGGATGACCCTGTATAGTGAGCTGCTACTTTCTACGAATATAGTCTATATTTATATTTGATGTGAAGCTGAATGAAGGAATCACTGAAAAATATTAATTTAAAATTGGAAAGTTGTTATTATTTTGGCCTTAAAAAATAATTATAGACTTCTATTTCTCCTCTTAAAGGATGACCCTGTATAGTGAGCTGCTACTTTCCACGAATTAATAATAGTCAAGTTAATTCGTTATATTTTTATTTGATGTGAATCTGAATGAATGAACCGCCGAAAAATATTAATTTAAAATTGGAAAGTTATTATTATTTTGGTCTTAAAATATAATTATAGACTTCTATATCTCCACTTAAATTATGATTCCGTATAGTGAGCTGATACTTTTCACGAATTAACAAAGTCAAGTTATTTCGTTATAATTATGTTTTAGGTGAAGCTGAATGAGTGAATCACCGAAAATATTAATTAAAAATTGGAAAGATGTTATTATTTTGGCCTTAAAAATAATTATAGACTCCTATATCCCCTATTATCTGTCTAGTGAGATACTATTTTCTACGAGTTAACAATAGTCAAGTCATTTCTTCATAATTTTATTCGACCTACATTCCATTTATCCCACTAAGTTTTCTGGATGTCAGAAAACTGATTAAAGTTTAACAAGACTCTAACTTTGTGTTCTGACAATATATCCTTAAACAATGTTGAAAGAGTATTAAATATGTTACAAAATAACATTTTTCGAGCTATAGCATAACGGATGCAGGTGTCATTTCCAGTGACAGACGCACTGAAAACCGGGAGTTTAGGATTATCCCTCCGTGATTTAAAAGGAAGGAAGCACTTTTTGGGCGTTTGTGTAATTTGAATCACCGGAAAATATTGCGGTCAGGAATGTTAGAAAAGATGGTGTATGCACCATTTTTTTTCCTTCTATACATAGGCCGATCAAGCCAAAGAAAACTTTAGCGTTTAGAGCGGAATATTCACTTGAAGGCGCCTTTCTATAATGTCACAAAAAAATTAAAGTTTTGTCCTGTCTTAGAACACATATGTAAATAATATAAATGCATGTTTAGATAAATATATTTTTTGTTTTTTATCTTACACTACTTAAAAATACCAAATATCAATTATAATAATCAGTATAAGGTCAAAACAGATTTAAAACATCAGTTTTACATAAATTGCATACCGAATTTGGGAGTCCTCAAAATTAGGATCCATAGCGTAATTGGCCCATGCTTTAATCAGACCTTGTTTCTACGGATTATATAAAAGCATTGTTTCAGAAATGATAAAAAATGTGTGACGTTGGAGAAATAAAGAATAAAACTAGAGAACAGGAATTCTGCTTTTTCAGAATTTAGTGTCGCCCCCGACATTTCCATTACTTCATTTACTTTTGATGGACTGGTGGTTTCTATTATTATGAAACACGCCATGAAAAAAAGGCCATAATTTTTTTTTTTTCAAAAAAAATTATGGCTATCCCCCCCCCCCCCCCATTCTGACCAGAAAATCAGAGGTCTAACTTTTTACGGCTGCTCTTACATTTTCACCTAACACTTCATTTATAATGGCTGTTTCATAATAATAGAAGCCATCAGTCCATCAAAAGAAAATAACTCGGTGAAAGCGGACACTCGGTTAAGGGGAACTCGGATAATCGAGACTCTACTGTAGCTCAGTTTTAAGACTTAAAACACGCGATTTTATTTATATAAAATATATAAATATAATAAAATATAAAATATATAAATATAATAAAATATAAAATATATAAATTTATATAAAACGACGTCATCCGAATCCGCTGAAGAATTCCTCATTTACGATCCAATCATAAACATCTACAATAAAGTATGGGTAGGACGTCACTATCTCAGAATAATACACAAATGCAGCAAAAAGAAAGCAATTCATTTATATTTTTTCAAAATAGCACGTATTTTAATTACTTTTTTTTTCAGTTTTTATGAGAAAGTGGCAACAAGAAGATATAATTGCTACTTTTCAACTATTTTTCCTTTACTTTCTACAAAAATGGAGTACTTGAGTTTCCAAAATGAAACAAATGTCGCTAAAAACTACAAAAAAATTAATATCTTAAAAAAATGGAGATGCAGTTTTCAAACAAATTGCATTAAAAAGTACTTTTTTTCCCCCAATATGACGGTATAAAAGTTGAAAATGTGCGATGCTTAGAAGTTTTAAAAATTGCTATACAGTATTTAATCGTACTGCTTTGTTTTACGGCTAACTTCTGTAAGGTAACGTTATTTTTTGGATATGACACAAAATAAGCTGGGAGAAAGAAATAGCATACCGTACCGGGGGCTAATAAAATATTCTGCATTTGAAAGTCACAGTTTTGTAACAGACATTCGATTTTATTTTAACTACCAAAGAAATTTTCTTACTTAATTGTCTAAAAATTACAACAGAATAAAAATTTTATTTTAGGTTATTAGCCTATCGAAATAATATTATTCATTATTTTTTTATTATTATTCTACTATTTACTTGTTATTCAAAATGCTGATTTTAACCATTTCAGGAGCAAGTAATTGTGTTTCTGTAATGTTGAATTCACACCAGAATTTTCGAAAAAATCATTTCAAAAGAAGGAAAGCAATTTTACAATATTTTTCCACCAAAGTTATAAAAGTAAAATTTAATTAAAAGTTTCTGGTGCAAATCTTGATTAAAATTAGGTGGGATATAATATATCTCACCGCCCCTCCAGGGGTTAAAGTATAGATTTCTATCATTTTTGTGATAATTTGTATCATTTATATCCATTTAATTCATTATTGGTGCGTGGATACAATTGGAAAGCATACAAATTGCATTTAATTTGTGAACAGATGTAGTTGCAATTATAAAAATGGTGTTTACACATAGAAAAGGGAATGTGCACTACACAATGAAACAACTCGCAACGCTCTTAGCAGCAGAGTGCGGAAATTAGCCAGCCAATCTCGAAAACTGTTAAAGATATAGGAGGAAATCAATTAGAAATATGTTCAGCGTTGTTTAATTAATAGGAAAAGGCATTCCATATCCACGAATAGTCATAATCGACAGCGAAAAGGGCAAATTTAAATTTGCCCGAAATTTGTACCTCAATACTACAATGTTGATTTCGTTACAGAGAATAATAATGTGAGGAAAAGTTCGGGGAATTGCAATCAAACAACATGATTAAGAAGAAACAGAACTTTATTGTCTGTACTCGAATTGACCACTTTTGGCTACAAATCATTCGTTCTTGCTGGAGTTATGCCACAAATTACACAAAACTGATATTCGCAATTTTCTCTTACGGTTCAGCCTATTCATGCACGCGAAGCGTGAAGTGCCTTCTTATTAAATCGGCGAAGCTAGACAACTTTCTAATTGACTTTTCCCCTGTCTTATCTCAATTATTTTTCGAGATAGGATTGTTAAGTTCCGAATTTCGTCACAAGGAGACGCGGTTTATATTTATACTTATTTATTTGTTTATTTATTTATTTATAGGTTTGTTCCATCTGGATGGCTATAGATCCTGTTCCTAAAAATGTCTGCGTTCAGTATGTTGCTGGTTCTCATAAATGGGGATGGTACTATCCTGTTAAATTTGAAACTTTATTGCCCTACAAAATAGTGAAACCTGACTGTGTTGATCGGAATTATGAACCTGTTCCAGATATTGATGCTAATATTGACAAATATAAAATTCTATCCTGGGATATGCAGGTAATGAGCACGTTTTCTTTAAAATCGATACAAGTTTCTTTCAATTACAGGTTAAAAAGCAAATTGTTCCGATATTTTGATATTAATATCTCAGAAATCCTGATCTTTTATTTGTGCCACATTATAAATAAGTGAGTGATATGCTTGAGTATACTAAGTGCTTAGTGCAGACAAGGGCACAAGAGAAGGGCTCATGATGTTCAAATTTTTCCTTATTCAAACATTTAAGTCAAATGTCAAAGACTATAATTTTGTTTTGAATGTTCGATAATTTATCTCTAAAAAAAAAAAAAAATAATAATAATAAATAAAATCTCTGCACATAAAGAAGCTTTTGCCAAATATCCTTTATGGTTACAACTGTTTACGAGTTACTAAAACAATGGTGTTAATAGCCTAGTCAACAGTCATTTTGTATCTGATTAGCAATAAATGTATTTTTGTGCATTTTTGCATGTAGAATCCGAATCTGCTATCAGAAATTTTCTATCGCGTAAGAATTTTGAAAATTTTTAGATTTTTTTTTTTTTTTTTTTTTTTACATACATGGTAAAATACGTGGGGAAAATGTAAATTATAATTTACATTTTGTGGTCAAATACTAAGGAAATGAATGACTATGTTGGTTAAAACCATTATTTGGATGCATTCTGCAGTAAAAATAACTATCAAAGCATTCAACACTGTCATCAATAGGAAGATATCATCCTGTTTAAAAAAATAACACTTTTAATATTAACATTATGTGCTTTTATGCAACAGTTTCGCGATCGTATTAATTCATAGTATGTGTTATGTAATTAAGAAAACATTTTTACTGATGAGTATTATGTTTTTAGCCCCCGATATGCTATTTCTTTCGGCCAGCAATTAAAATGTCGTCTACAAAAAATAACGTTCCGTTGTATCAGCCAGCCGTAAAACAAAGCAGGTGTATCATAATGCAGTTAAATACGGATAATCTCTACTGCAATTTTTTAAACTTCTAAACATCGCACGTTTTCGATTTTTATACCGTCGTATAGGGGGGGGGGGCACTTTTAAATGCAATTTGTTTGAAAACTGCATCTCAATTGAAGAGCTGGGTGGATGAACATGTTATGCTACATTTTCTTTTAAAAAAATTTATCTTTTGGATGAAAGCTTTATGAGGTATCCAATCACATGGTGAAGCTAAAATACTAAGATTCTATTTAGTCTTGAAGATTTAAGGCATTATTCATTAATATTTAATATTTTATAATATTTAATAATGTCAATAATATTAATAATTTTTAATATTTGAAAATTAAATGTGAATAAGTTTTTCTGAGAGAGTTTAGTACCATACCTGTTAATATTTTAAAAACATGGTATCAAACAGAAAATAAATCATTAAAATTTACAGCAAAAACTTCCACTTCAAATTTCTTCAAATGTCATTTTTGTTAGTTAACATGTTCTTCCACTTAGCTCTTCAATTCATTTTTGAGATATTCTTTTTTTTTTTTTTTTTTTTTTTTTTTTTAGTTTTTAGCGCTATTAGTTTAATGTTGGCAACTGGGGTACTCCATTTCTGTAGAAAGTAAAGGAAAAATAGTTCGAAAATAGTAATTACATCTTTTTGTTGCCATTTTCCCATAACAATTGAGAAAAAATGTAATTAAAATACGTGCTATTTTAAAAATATATAAATGAATGATTTCTGATAAAACATAGAGCTATAAACTATATTTCATTTTAAGTATCTATATTAATGTTACAAGCAAATGAAGTCATATGAAACATCAGATTGGGCGCCTTTTTAGGTAGATTTCGTATGAAATACTACCTATTGGCGTCGTTCCTATGTTGGAATTTCTGAAAAATTTTTGCAGATCTACACCGATCATGACCCCTAGAGCCCAAAACCACCCTCAGTAAAAAACTTTATATATCTATCTATCTATCTATCTATCTATCTATCTATCTATGTATCTATATATATCACTTTCTTCTGGACACGATAACTTCCACAATTCTGCACCAATCTCTTCCAAACTGATACATAAAATCAAGGGGCATAAAATCTCGGTCAAGTTCGTTAATGGGCAAAATCGGACCAAGGGGATGGAAATAGGGAGGGGTTTTGTGAAAACCGAAAAAACCCCATAACTTCTTAAATTTTGTACATATCGAATCGGTTTAAAGTTTTTATTACTTCTAAAAATAGGGCCAAAAATTTATGTATCACAGATTTTTGATAAAGTTAAAAATGGGCTCAAGGAGTGCAAAAAATAGGGTTTTGGGGAGAAAAAAATTCATAACTTCGCCAATTCTCAAGATATCAAATCCAATTAATTTTATCATGAATCTCCTTAACATTATCTACAACTTTTATATTCACAAGTTTTTGATAGGACCGATTCGTACCGCAGAAAAAAATTAAAAACGAAAACAAAAAGAGTGTTTGAAGAAGAAAAAAATCCATAACTCCGTCAATTCAAAAGATATAAAATCCCCATGAATTTATCATATATCTTCTTAATATTATCTACAACATCTATATAGACAAGTCTTGGATAGGACCAATTCTTACAGCAAAAACAAATTAAAAATACATAGCGGTTGAAGAAAAAAATCATCGTAAGGGTGTATTCAAATCCAAACTGCTTATTTTCTGACTCATTTTACAATCCATTTTTACTCTCAAAGGCTTCCAATTGGTACCTTTTCTTACTCAGAAACTATATAATGTACTGTAATGGTCAATTTTTTGATAGAGGCAGAATATATTTTAAAACATGAGGTCAAGGTGAGCCTTTTGAACCGAATTTCCCGAAGAGGATTGTTTTGGAAAAATCATCGTATTAAGGGAGTATTCAAATCCAAACTGCTTATTTTCTGACTCATTTTTAAATTCATTTTTGCTCTCAAACGCATCCAATTGGTAGATTCGCTTATTCGGAAACTATATAATGTACCGTAATGATCGATTTTTTGACAGAGGCAGAATATATTTCAAAAAATGATATCAAACTGGGCCTTTTGAACGGAATTTCCCGAAGCGATTGTGTTAGAAACGAAAAATATTGTCTTACTGAGAAAATAATTGTTTATATATCAAGTTTTAATTAATTGAACGAAAATTAAAAACACAGGTCGCTCATAAATCTCTCCAAAAGTCACGTCAACAAGTTTCATGTTTCTACTATTAAAAATGAATCTGGAGTTATGCCAGAAAATTTCGAGTTGTGCATGGAAAACTATTTTTTTTAATACCGCCCTCACATGATTGTGATAAAACCAGTTATTATATAAAAATGGAATAAAAACTCGTCAAAAGCGGCCAGATAAAATTGTGGTAAAAATGGATAAAAAGTGGGTTTATCTCTAATCATGATTTGGTTTTTGTTTGTGAAATTAGTATACTTAACTTCGAAATCTACCTCCGCCTGTAGGCCGGGACGGCAGGGATTTTTTTCTTTCGAGTTTCTTGAATGACAGCATTGCTTTTGCTGGATTTGTGTATTATTCTGCGATAGTGATGTCATATGCACATGCACACTTTTCTGTAGATGTTGTTTAAAGACTGGATTGTAAATGTGGAATTCTTCAACGGATGCGAATGAGGTCATTTAATGTAAAATAAAAGCGTGTGTTTTAAGTCTTAAAATTGAAATATGTTTTGTACTACCTATATTTATATATATTTTTTTTTTCATCAGGCGCGGCACTAAATTCTGAAAAAGCAGAATTTCTGTTTTCTAGTGTTCTTTTTTTTATGTTTGTATTTCAAACGGTCAGTTTTTGTCAAATATTTCACTTTTGTATTTATGTAACTGCCCTGTATCTAATAAATGTGACGTGATTGAGAGAATCTGATTATTCTACTGAATTCATCTCCTTAAAATTAGTTAAATGCAACCATTTAGTACGAGCCAGATACATAAAAAAGTTAAAAATTGTTGACTATTGTAGACAAACCACTTTCGCCAAAATAACCCAATGAACTGTGAAACTGCAACAACGAAATATTTTAATACTAAAATGTAGAAAAAAAAAAATAAAAGACCTTACTTTTTATAAATATACTCCTTTATCAATCAATAGTTCAATATTAATTAAACTCTGATTATACATTGAAAAAACAGTTTAAAAACCCTAAACAGCTAGTTTAAATAATGGGTTTTTTTTCTTTCCTGTTGACATATCTTAAAAACGGAACAGAGCTAAAATTTTATTTTTTTTAATAAATTTACTAGTTCCCGCTTTCTATTAACAGTAAATCAACGCTGTAAATTTTCCATAATCGTGGTCCACACCAAATTAACGTATTCCAAATAGGCATTTTTTTAACTATATGAATTACAGTCATGAAATTAGGCATGAATAATAAGATAAATATTGAATGCTTATAAAAGAGTGCTTAAAAGACTGTTTTTACCTATTTCTTTATTTCTAAAGTGTAAATCTGCAGATCAGGAGTCTCAACATCCGTTCAGCAAGTCACATTTTTTTCAACTCATTTTATTTAAAATTTGAAATTTTAACCTACTGAATTTTTATTTTTTTATAACAGCAATACTAACTAAAGTTTAAGGAAGTTTAACTCTTAACGGGAAATTCATTTACATGCATTGATAATACAGGGTTGTGTGTTTTCTTCGAGAACTTTTCATTGTATCAGGTGGAGAGAATCCTCTGAACCCACCGTTGTCTCATTAATTTGATAATCGTAGCCCTCTGGAATTCAATATCATAAGTTTTCTATCTAAATAAACTAAAGTTTTGATTTTAAATTAATCTCATAAATATTTCATTAATTAATTGATAATCTCAATTATTCATTTTTTTAAATGACTGCTTGAGCTTCTCCCCTATTTTTTTAATTACTACGCCGCTGCAGACAAAGATGCATCAGTTCGCAACATTTAAAATTATTTATGTAAAGAACTTCTGTCTCTATCAGAAAATCAGTGAATCACAATTAGTTTTGGGGGAAGTTAATTAGCAACTTCTTTTGTCCTTACCTCGGCAAAAGTAAAATAAATTCTGCATTGAATTGCCTTTATCTGTGGTAAGTAGTGTTTGTTTCACCTGACGAAAGCGGCTAATTATCTGATGTCAAAATTATAATTTTGTTTTTTACTGATTTTTAAAGAGAATTTCATTTGGAAAGAGAATTTCATTGGCTATACTTTTAAGTTTCAGTTTACTTACTACGAGTATTACCACATTTCAAATTATTCTCAAACTATTATTTACCATTTAATGTCTGTTTGAAATGTAAATCTAGTTGTCTATTATATGCATTATGCGTGCTGTATGTTTCCAGTTAATCGTTTACATCAAGCTTTTTGAACGTCGTGTATTTTTATAGTTCACTTCCCCCCCCCCCCATTTCCATTTATTTTTTGGATGTCAATTTGTAAGTTTGAGTATCGGATTTTGAGTACTTTGAGCGCATTAATATGCTTAAGGATTTAGTTTTTAATTTCATTTAGCTTTTCTCTAAATTCAAATTATTATTGTAATATAAAAATATTCAAAGTAGTAAAAATATATATTTGTTAATTTTTTTTTTATAAAATCCACACTTATTAATAATGATATTAAAGTTGTACAATTTAAATACTGCATTTGCGATTTGCTGTTTGAATTTGGACAATACTTAATGAAGACGCCAAAAACATTTCAAATAAAAATACATTATTTTCAACTGGCATCAGAAAAGGTAAATACGTAACGTTTGAAAAGAAAAATCATACGTTAAACATTGATTATGAAACACTTTCCAACACATTCAGAATACTGTAACAAAACTTCACCCTTTAAGAAGGTAAAGTGAGATATCTAAGTAAACAATATGGAAAAATGCAGAAAATATTTAAAGCTCAAGTTCAGAAATTATCATCTGTAGTCGGAAAAGTATTGAAATTTTTTGTATGCATCCATGTATGTTATCTGCATATTACATACATCTGTACATAGTATGTTAAAATTTAGCTCAGCTAGGAAACGCATAACATAATAGGAAATTCCCCTTTAGCAATTTCCGTTATTAAGCGAAATGAATTCTTTTGTTCAGCCCTGTATTTGTTCTATAGAACTTATACACACCAAATTAAATGCAAAAAATTAGTTAAACTTAAAAACGCGTACCACAACTGAAAAGGTACTTCCAGCAATTATCGTTAATAGATAAGTCAAATATTTTGACCCTCCCTGCGCTCTCAGAAATATTTTCTTCAATTCACTGATATATTCCTAGCAGCAGAGTTACCGGGATATTTCAGTTGTGTGTAGAATGTCCGTTTCTTTTTTATCTGTGACAAGAGATAAAATATCCACGAATTGAAGAAACTTCAGTCCCTTTTTGTTTATGTTGCAGGAGAGAATTTTTCCATAATTTGAAGAAAGGAGTTTCCAAAAAAGTACCTCTCTCTTTTTTCTGTGGCTGCCCTTGGCGTTGAACCTGGGATTGGACTGTTTCGAATCGAGTATCTTAACCTCTAAGACAGTGATAACTTGCTAGAGGTCGAGTTTAAAATGAAGATATGGGTTTCTTGAAATGGGGGATTGGCGTTGGGTAAGGCTTGTTGTTATGTTAAATTTGTTGTTCGGAAATCTTGCAAATTTAAATTTAATTGAGGGGATATTTTGTCGCTATGAGATAATGGTTGGTGTTTTAACACATATATAATAATAGAGGATAAAATTGGGAATTAGACATATTTTTAATAAGACATAATTTAATTTTTAGATGTAAAATACGAATATTATATTTTTAATTAAATTATGTTTGCTTTTTGGAGTAAAATCAATTTTTTGAGTTAATTAAACTACTATATACTTTTTAAATGTGTTCGTTTAGAATATATTTTAAATTCGAATATTTTTTTAATACTCTAAAAAAGAAATTGCGAATAATTTTAAATGGATGAGAAAATTGCTACTTTGTTAAATTCGGAAGCAATTTTTTGTTTGTTTGTAAAATAAATTAGAAATTTTTAATTTATTGAATTTTTGGTTTTTCATTTTAAAAATAAATCCGAACTTTAGTATTAATAGAGCTTACACGCATACGTGCAAGGAATAAACGGAAAATTTCCCCTTTTTTTAAGACTTTCGGGAAGAATTAACGGAAAAGCATGTTTGCTTAGGAGTACGGAAATTATTTGTTTAAAAATGAGAAATAATTTAGTGTGTAAAGACGAGGTTTTCTGACAGTGTGCACCTTCGTGATGTATATCAATTTTAATATGTGTGAAATAGTGTAACAAGAACGGACAAGACAAACATTCATTGCTCCCATGTCTTGCTCCTATTTGGAACAAGGCAAAATTTAAAATGGGATCACTAGCAGAACGAGCCATTTCCAGCAAAAGAAAAAAAAAATATATCAAAATTATCGGAGCATCCGTCCAAAAACTAGGAATGGGCTATGAAAACGAATTGTATAACCTCCTTCGTTACAATTAATTAAAAACAAAGTGGGGGTATCTCAATGACTGCAGATATCGTCGAAATTAAATTATTTGTTAATATTCTGATTTAGTTTTTGGAAAAAAGTAATAAAATGGGGTATTTTCCTTATTCTGTTTTATGCTAGAAAAGTTATAAAAACGCTTCGTTCATGCTGTTTTTTGTGTGAAGGTTATTATATTTGCGAGAACCGTACAAGAAGTATGTCATGAGTATACTTTTTGAGAGAGGAGGGGAAGCAACACATGTTTCAGGCGGTGAAATCAAACGAAAGTACGTTTTTTTGTTTGTTTTTTTTACTTTATTTCTTTTTTATGTAGGGATGAGGAACAGATATGTGTTATAAAAATGCTTGTTTCTAAATATAAATTAAAATTCAGCTGTTGGAGAATATTACAAAAACTCCAGGGATAAAACCAGGTAATAAAATGATAACGTGGTGGGTTTTTTTAATATGTAGGTTTTGTGTACTACCTCAAATTCCTTCGAGATGTATGCAAAATGTTTTCATATTACATATATACATGTATATAAGAAAACTAATACAGTAATCATAACACGAAAATTTTGGTTGCAATAGGAAAACCATATTTATCATAACAAATGTAAACAACATACATAACTTTTAATTAATTTTTCAATTAATTTTCAGCAGTAAAATTACGCCCGAAATTATTCAATATTAAATACGTAAATTTATATGTGAGTGAGAGATGTCGGGCTGGGTATCGTCCTCGTAGCTCAAATTGTAGAACATTGGAGCATTCCAAGGCTCCGGGTTCGATTCCCGGCTTGAACATTTTCCACTTTGTTGGTTTTACGAACGTGAAACATTCACGTATTTAATATTCAATAATTTCGGGCGTAATTTCACTGCTGAAAATTAATTGAAAAATTAATTAAAAATTATACATATATATGTTCACCTATGCTGGGCTTTATTTCGTCTCATGCTATGCCGCAGGGTTGTGTGCTCATGTAAACTTTTCAATTTTGTGCTGTGGTTGCAGCCTTACCGACCTATGTGAGTGAGAGATGTCGGGCTGAGTATCGTCCTCGTAGCTCAAGTTGTAGAGCATTGAAGCGTTATTCCAAGAAACCGGGTTTGATTCTCAGCTTAGATATTTTTCACTCTGTTGGTTTTACACTTAGTTAACAATCTGATAATTCATGTATTTAATACTAGAACCGCCACAGCGGTCATTTTGACCAGTAAAAAGGGAAAATATTTCGATTCGAACCAGAATTTTTTTTCTAAAATAACTTAAATATGTACCACGGAGAAGTAAGTTGAATAAATAAGTTAAATAATTTTAAATAAAAATTCTGGTGTAAAATACTTCTATAACACTTGAGTAACATTTCCGGCGGTTCTAGTGTTAACATTCAAATGTAAACAAGGACGAAAAGATCATGCATCTGGCATTATGTAACACTTCCCAACACTAACAGAATTTTATTAAGAAATTTTATTCAATGAGATGACATATATCTAATTAAATAATTTATAATTTGATTCATTATTTGGTCATTCACCAACTCTTGCAATTCCTCACCACTCATCTTCAAAACCATTTACTTCCCGAAATTAACAATTCATTGCACCACATGGGCAGGTCATCAGAGAAAGGCTCAATCCCTTTGAAATCTCTCTCATGCACACATCCTCTGGCCATAATTTCTTCCAGGCAGAGTTCTTCGTCCTGGATGTCATTCCCTGCCAAGCCTTATCTATGAGACTAATACACTTGATAATGTTGAAATGTTTTTCCAGAGCTCTCTAAAGGACAATTCTGTATCTGGCGTCACCTCAAAGCACCTTTGAAACATTACTTTGTGCACAGTTTCTTGAAAATTGAAATGACATTCTAGTGCATGAGCTGGATGAGTTGTGTGGTATTAGGTGGCAAGAACTTCACTGTGATAAAATTGAACTCCTCCAACAACATGTCTTTAAAATATGGAGGATGTGCAAGAGCATTGTTCATTGCCAGGAGGCACTTAAGAGGCAACTGATTATCCTGGAGGTATTTTTTCACACTCGGGTCAAACACTTCATTCATCCACTCATTGAAAATTCGTCTCGTGATCCGTGGTTTCTTGTTTGCCCTCCACATCACACACAATTTACTTTTAATCACATTGTTTCTGATAAAAACTCTAGGAGTTTCTGAATGGTATACCAGTAAGGGTTTCCCTTTAAAATCATCACTAGCATTACCACACTAAGAAAGAGTTAGCTTGTCTTTCATATGCTTTCTTTCTTTCTAACCGATGACCAGGCCCCTACCTGCCGGGTTTCCCCAGCTTAACGGGTTTAGTACCTGGCATCGGGGCGGGTGACCGCCTAATCGCCGCGAAGCGGCAGTAAATCTGACATCATTGCCTCGATCGTCATCCTATCTGCAGTGCCTACTGCTCGTTTGTGTATACTTTGTTTTGCCAGTTACTTAACGTTATATCCTGTTGTTTGGCACCTGCACATTTTCTTTCATAGGCTTATGTCCTGGCAGTGCCTTTTCATCTGTGTAATGAACGTTGTATTTGGCATTTTCTTTCAAAAGAGGCCATTTCATCGCAGTTGAAGACTTTTTGGGGCATGAATCCTTCAGTCTCTACATAATCTTTGAATTCGGACACAAACTTTTGGCCCCAGACTTATCCGAACTTGCACCTTCGCCGTGCCTAGTAACATTGTGTATGCCACTGCGCCTCTTGAATTTTTTGAACCCGCCTCTACTGGCTTTAAAATTGCAAAGACTAGCACTCGTCCCAGGCATTTTCTGAATGAGATCCGAATACAATAGTTTGGTATTTTTCCATATGATGACCTCCGAAACAGAATCGCCATCTAACAGTTTTTGATTGACCAAGATTAATAGAAACTGTTCGACATCTTAAATTGTTTGCGATCTCTGTTTCGTTAGCACATTCACGCCATTCGCTACTTTAGCTTCCTGATTTGATTCCCATTTCGCCACAATGAAACTTATCGTGGATGGTGATTTCCCGTACTTGCGGCCGAATTTAGCAATCTTAATGTTGATCTCGTATTTTTGAATAACTTCATCTCGATCGTGTTCCTGGTCTTCTTCTTTGAAGGGCTGTGCTGGCTCTGAAAATTTTCTTTGATCCCATGATGGAGCACACGCTATCAATAAAAAAAGCACAAAAATACACTAGAAATAAACGAAATAGTTTGCCTAGATGCGGGGGCTGATGCAGACATCACGAGAAATAACACAACACTGCGAAAAAGAACGGGTGGGTAGCCGCCTTTGTTTATGAAAAATGCAGCGATATCAAGTGGATAGAGTTGACGAAACCCGAGGCAACCAACGAAAGCCGAGACAAATTTTTCGCGGAAAAAATCGACGATAACCGAAGTCAACGAAAACCGAGGAATTACTGTATTAAATATACCAATTTTAAATATACATAATGGTGAACACATTCCATATATAACGTTCAAATGGTCATACATTAAAAAGGTCAAATAATAATATTGCCAAACAGTTCAAATTAAAAAATATATTTACACGAGAGGGACATTTATTTCATATTTCCAGATGATCTTTTTAACTATTGTTGCCAATTCTAAGACAGCAGAAATAGTAATATTTCTTTTCTCACAAGAAAAGTATTTATAGTGAATATTAAAAAGAGAAAGAAAACTTTAAAATAATAAATTCATTAATATGCATTAAAAGGGGAAAACTACGTCATATTTAAAATGTCCAAATAATAATATTGCCAAAAGTTTCAATTTAAAAAGATATTTACACGAAAGATTTATTTCATATTTCGAGATGATCTTCTTAACTATTGTTGCAAATTCTAAGACAACGCAAATATTTTCTTTCAAATAAAAAAGTATTTTCACGTGAATATTAAAAAGAGAACGAAAACTTTGGGGGAAAATTACGTCAGATTTAAAACTATACATTCAAAAGGTTTTATTTAAAACAGTTTTCTTATAGCATTGTTAACAAATTCCGGGAGGTAACGGCATTTCTTACTTATTTCATTATACACAGTATGAGATGAATCGTCTTCTTTGATTTTTCTCTTATGAACAAACATGGATCAGCTTCACTTTGTTTAAATCCATATGCCTTTAGAGTATTCTCTATTTCTTCATTCCAGCACTTGGCGGCTTGTTTAAGACCATATATAGCCTTTTTTAATTTATAGACTTTGTCTTTTATTTTCTTCATCATGAAAGCCTTCTGGTTGATGCATATATAATTCTTCATTATCTAATTTACCATGTAGAAAGGCTGTTTTAACATCTACTTGAAATACTTTGGCTTTATGATAAGCTGCCCGGTTCAGAAAAGCTCTAATGGTTGTATGTTTGACGACAGGAGAGAAGGTTTCATCATAATCAGTGCCTAATTTTTGAGTGAAACCTTTGACAACTAATCGTGCTTTGCATTTTATTTCTTCTCCATTTTCATCACGTTTTTTTTTTTTTTTTTTTGCAAACCCACTTACAGCCAATGGCGTGCTTGCCTTTAGGTAAAGTAACAAGCTCAAATACTTCATTTTCCTTTAAACAGTTAAATTCTTCTTTCATAGCTTGGAGCTATTTCTATTGATCTTTTACTAGTAATTTTAAAACATCTTTCAGGATCTTGATTTTTGGAACAACTATCTTCAGTTTTGTAAAAATATCTTTCTGGTGGAATTCCTTTAGTCTCTCTGTTAGATATTCTTCTCTGGGAATTATCTTCACTTTCTTCTGCTGTTCGGCTATCTACCGATTTTTCATCCATTTTTATTTCTTCTGCAGTATTTTCTATTGGCATAGCTTCACAATCATTATCAAGATTTTCTTCTGAAAAGCTGAAATGCATTAAATCTGAGGTTCGCTCTTCAGAATTTTTTGAAAGACATTTTCACAGTTCATATTTTCAAAAAACTTCACTGTTCTGCTTATCACTATTTTTCTACCGCCTGTGTAAATTCGGTATCCCTTGCTTCTTCAATCGTAACCAACAAAAAACTCATTCAGTGGCTTTTTCGTCAAATTTTTGTCTCGCCTGTTTATGAACATACACATATTCTTTGCATCCAAATACTTTAACGTGACTCAAATTTGGTTTACGCCCATTCAACAGTTCATATGGTGTCTTTTCAGTTGGTTTTGTGGATAATCTATTTTGTAAGTAGGCTGCTGTAGCTATGGCTTCTGCCCAGAATGTTTTTGGCAATTCAGCATTTGTAAGCATGACTTTACTCATTTCAATTAGTGAGTGATTCTTTCTTTCTGCGACTCCACTTTGGGACGGCGAATATGGCGTCGTTGTTTCGTGATCTATTCCTAAGTTCTTAAGGTAGTCTCTGACAGATTCGTTGCAATATTTTGTTTTGTCACTACGCAAGGATTTAATTTTCAATCTAAATTTGTTTGTTGTTGATGCAATATACTCTTTTAATTTATCAAATACTTCATCTTTAGAGGAAATAAAATATACTTGTGTATAACGAGAGTAATCATCAATAAATGTAACGAAATATCTTTTTGATCCCATACTTTTTGTTTCCGCAGGACCGCATACGTCGCTGTATATCAAATCAAGTGGTTTTCTACTTCTGTATTGTATTTCTTTTGGAAATGATTTTTCTGTTAGCTTAGCTTTTATGCAACTTGAACATTCAATATTATGAGAACAGTTATTCACAGTAATACCTAAAGCTAAATCATCCTTTTGAATTTTCTTGATAGGTTCCAAATTTCTATGGCCCAGCCTTTGGTACCATTTTAGAATGCAGTTGACATTAGAACAAACGGGTAATATTTCTGAAGCACTATATACCTTTTCATTTGTAGGTATTATTTTTAATCTGTATAACCCCTCATCAGCGTTTGCATCTAAGATGTTGCCCTTTTTAATTAAACATATATCATCTTTAAATGTTACAACAAAACCTTTCTCAGTCAGTACAAGATTGGAAGACAATAAATTACTATCCAACTCGGGAACATAAAGCACATGGTCTAATGTAACTCTATTTGTTTTACCATTAAGTGTTTCAATACTAAAAGTACATTTACCCTTTCCTTTTGCAGTTAATTTAGTTCCATTAGCAATTGTAATTGTATCTTTATTCGATTTTTTTAATTCTGAGAAAACAGTTCCAAAGAATTAGCTAAATGAACAGACGCACCTGAATCAATAACAAAAGCCAAATTTTTGTTTTCATTTCCATTATGTTGAGATTTCATAACAAAACTTGAGGAATTTGATTCTTTCATTAATCCACGATAGTTTTGAGAATCTGATAGATTTTCATTTTGACTAGCAGTAGAAGCAGAGAATTTGTTTGGTTTTTTAAACTGTTGGCGTGATCTATCTTGACTGAAATTTTGTTTTGTTTTGTTAGTATTATTAGCCTTTAAATGAAAACAATCTTCACGGTGGTTGCGATTATTCTTTTTGCAATGAGAACAAAATTTTTGTTTATTCAAATGCTTTGGTTTATCCCTATTACCCTTCAAAGCAATAGATTCAAATTTTGTTGAAATTTGTTTAGTTTCAACTCTTGTAAGATACTCATCAATTAACTTGTTTTAGACATATTTTAATGATAAATCAATTTCATATTTACTTTCAACAGCAGTTATAAAGGTACTATAAGAATTTGGTAAGGAACAGAGCAAAATTGCTATTAAATTATCATCTTGTATTACTTCACCTATACTTCTCAATTTTTCTGCCAATTCTAAGACAGAATTAATATGTTCCTGCATTTTTACACTTTGATTATATTTAATGGAATAGAGCTTTCTAAGAAGATAAAGTTTATTTGTTAAATTTACTCTTTCAACTCTTTAATGAACAGATTTTAATTGATAATATGTTTCTTTAGCACTTTTAGTATGTCTGACATGAACAATTTGTGATGAGATATTTAAACAAATGAATGCCCTAGCATTTCTATCATTTTTTACCCAATTGTCATCATTTTCCTCTTTAGGTTCAAATACAACATCATACAGACCTTCTTTGATTAACAACTGTTCTATTTTGAACTTCCATACTGAATAATTATCATCAGTTAACTTATCAACATAATGAGATTCTTTAAGACTAGACATTATGATATAATAATTTTTGCTTATTTCACAGAAAATAAAACTTTTTATCTTATTAATTGATGAAAACAACAATTATAAACTCAAATATAATGCTAATGATGAAATAAGAACAAAATAAAATTCTTGAGAACAATTTTTGAAGTTACTTTTGATTTCAGAAAAAAACTGTTCTTAAATTTTCAAATCTTCGTTTAAAACATAAAATTTACATTTTCAACTTGCATAATAAAATTTCAATAAGAAACTGACAAAATAAACTTCAAAATAATTTCTTTTCTTATCAATACACAATACTTTTGATTTCAAAATAAGAACAATTCTTTGAATTTTCTTTTATATCATTCACTTGTGAAAAATACAACATTCAGAAAATAATTATTTCTTTGAATTTAAATATTACATTTTTTTTTCCTTTGATATTATTACATTTAAAATTCAGATAATTTCAGTCTCATAATCGACTGTTGGAATGTTATTCCATGTGAAGGCATGAATACGAAATTCCTAAATATTAAACAATAAAAAAAGTTAAAAGTTTTACCCTTATTTTGTTTATGTATTATTCAGTAGAAATATATTCTTCTTAGGATGAATAAAAAACATTTATTTGAAGATTAAATACACTAGAATAATATGCTGCACACAATACTGATAACACTTCACAATATAAAAAACAGATGAATATTCTTGAGACTATTTACAAACACAAATATGAAGAAATACTTTGAACTATGTATTCAGCTATAATTTGTTGCAGTTTTTAATATATTATTACTATTCCTTTGGAATATTATTGGATTTTTAATCCAGCAGCATTTTGCTGCACGCTGCTACGAGCCATGGAGGAACACTAACTGTTCTGAGTGCCTGTGCCAGTAAAACAACAAAGAGGATTGTCTGATGCTGCCATCTGGTGGGATGTTCTTTAAACAAAAGAGCATTTCTCTAACAATTGTTAAAAAATTCCGGGAGGCAAAGGCATTTCTTACTTATTTCATTATATATAAGCTGATTTTCAAATGTTTAACAGACCTTATTTAATCAATCACGAAAACAACCGTTAGATGTCTCAGTAGCAGTTCATTTTACCTTAAAATCCCGCATTTAAAGGGAAATAAATGTAAACACGATTACAAGGAGTTCGTCACTGGTCACTTAATTATAATTCAATCTTCCATAATCTTTTAAAAACGAGTCAAATGAGTGAACGGGAGGTGGGGTGCGTAGCTCGTATCGGGCAGAGCCCCCCAGTTTTTGAAAAAAATGATTTTTTCCCCCATGAATATCTCTCTACTCTAAAAAAAGAAATAATTAATGCTATCACCGCTGTAAATGAATTTTTTGTAACCGGAGATCTTTCATAGGTAATATTAAGAAGACTATTACATAGCATACCAAAATATGATAATTGGTAGCATTATTGAGAAATGTTTAATAAACACGCTGAAGCTAACAGTTTTAAAATTGATGCTATTTAATGTTGAGGTCGGTCAAAATAGTTCCGTTAAAAAAGCTTTAAAGGAACAAAAACTACCCATAGAAATGTAATCATATTTTCTAGGGACATACTTCACAAGGTTGCGGTGTGTAGACTGTACTTTTTTTTTAATTTGACTAATTTTTGGAGGGTTGTTATAATTTTTTATTAAAATTTTCAATATTTCAAGAGGTTTATATATATATATATATATTTAGAAAAAGGTCATTACTTTAAATTGCTGCCAAATTGTAAAAACAGAGCAAAGAATAATATTTCCTTTAAATTAAAAAATGTATTTACGCGTGATTGTTAAAACAGAAAGAAAACTTTAAAATGATAATTAAATGGTCACGTGTTAAAAGCAAGAAATAGGGGAAATTACGTCATAAAAATTGCATTTACACGTGACTATTAAAAAAGAAAGAAAACTCTAAAATAATTATTACATTATTATGTGTTAAAAGCAGTAAATAAGAATAATTACGTCATATAATTATAAAGAAGGAGCTTGGTGCAATATAATAGAAGCGTACAAAATACAACTTTAAAAGCACCAAAAATTTTAAATTTTAAGCTTACCGGTTTCGGTAGCATATAGTACAGATATTTCGGAAACACAATATTCAGTTCTTAAAGCTTAATTCTAATTTTGCAATTTCTAAAAAAGCTTCTTTCCGTGAGCTAATTGCTCCGGTTGAAAAAGCATTCAAAAACAGTCGCTAACTGAAATACAAAAAGAAAATTTACGATATCTCATTATGGCCAAAGTTAATTTTAATTTCAATACTAAATCTAATCTCACCTCACTTGAAAAAACTGCCTTGAAAGGTCTTAAATCAAATGACAATATTGTAATCACGAAAGCTGATAGGGTGGCCAGATTGTCATCCTTGATGAAAAGCAATATATTGACGGAGTGGAAAATCTTATTAAAAACGGTCCATATGACTTCTATCTCGGGACCCTTCCGAAAAAGAATTATCACAAATTAAATCCATTGTTAAGTCTTGTCCTCTTCTACCTAAGTCTATACACCCTTATATTTCCCCTTCAGTCGCTAACTGTGCAAGATTTTATGCTCTTCCGAAAGTTCATAAACCCAATGTACCTTTTTGTCCCATAGTTTTAAATATTGGCACGGCCTCTTACCGCCTAGCGAAATACCTAACAATTATATTTTCTCCTCTCCTGTCCGAAAATTTATACACTGTAAAGAATTCCATCACCTTTGCTAAAATGATTCAAAATTTATCCCCGACTAATTTTACTATGGTCTCTTCTGACGTCAAATCACTTTTCACAAATGTCCCGATAAGTGGTGCCCTCTCTTGTCTTGAACAGAGACTTCGTGAATTCCATTATTCATATTTTGAAATCCAAAGAACTTATATCCCTTACTCGCATATGTGTATCTCAAACTACATTTTCATTCCAAGGAAATTTTTACAAACAATCTGACGGTTTAGCCATGGGCTCCCCCCTGTCACCCATCCTCGCAGACATCTATATGCATTTTGAATGCTCCCTTTTCAATAAATTATTTTTCCCTTTTTGGATTCGATATGTTGATGACACATTCACCTTAATTGACACCTCTCTTCACAATATTTATAAGATTCTTAACATTATTAACTCTATTGATAGCACTATTCAATTCACTTATGAAACTGAAAATAATAGTTCTCTCCCATTTTTGGATACCCTTGTCACTCGCACTGTAACCAGTTTCACTACATCCGTCTATCGCAAAAGCTTCGCCGTTTCTTTGCCACCCCATGCTCGTTCTTGCCATCCCCCAAGCCAAAAAATGGCCGCCTGTTATACCTTTATAAATCGTGCCATACATGTTTGCTCTGATTCTCAGTCATTTAATAGTGAAATTCGATACAATTAAAGGCATTACGATTGACAGAGGTTACAACCCTTCTATAATTGATACTGCTCTATTTAAACTTCAGCATCCTCGTTCCTCAAATTCTCCTCATTCTTCTACTCTTTCCAATATTACTATTGTGTTACCCTTCTTTCCTAAATCAAGCTTTCCCATTGCTAAAATTCTTAGACAATATGACTTCAAAATAATTTTTGCCCCTACCAATAAACTCACCCTCTCCAAACTCAAAGACCCTATTGAATTATCCAATTCATGCGGTATCTACCGTATTAATTGCCAGTGTGGCCTCTCTTATATTGGACAAACCAAACGCTGCTTAAAATTTTGTATCAAAGAACATCAACAATATATTAAAAAAGAAGAAATCAATAAATCCTTTATTGCAAAACATTGCTGGGAGATGAATCATACTTTTGACTTCAGTTCGGTTAAAATAATCTCTAAATCTACTTCTATACACGAACTTAACTTCCTTGAAGCATTTCATATTTATAAAAATTTAAAAAATATTGTTAATTGTGAATTCCCTATTCCCCCATCATCAGCTTGTTGGAAACATTACATAAAAACTTCTGTCTCTTAATTTTTTTTTCGCTCACTACTTCAGTTCTATTTTCCTATTGGCTGTTACCTGCAATCATCTGTTTTCCTATTGGTCAATAAACCTTTAACTTGAATCCCATCTTTCCTATATATACGAGCAAATTTCCTTTATCTTTAGCACTGAGGAATTGTATGCCATATGCTACCGAAACCGGTATGCTTAAAATTTAAAATTTTTGGTGCTTTTAACGTCGTATTTTTCACGCTTCTATAAATACGTCATATTTAAAGTGGCCAAATAATATTATTACCAAAAGTTTCAATTTAAAAATATAACACGAAAGATTTATTTCATATTTCGAAATGGTCTTTTTAACTATTGCTATTAATTCGAAGGCAGCGCAAATATTAATGTTTCCTTTCAAGTAAAAAAAAAAGTATTTTCGCTTGAATATTAAAAAGAGAAAAAAAAACTTTGGTGAAAATTACGTCAGATTTAAACTATGCATTTAAAATATTTTATTTAAAACAGTTTTCTTATAGCGTTGTTAAAAAATTCCGGGAGGAAACGACATTGTTTACTTAGTTCATTTTATATAAGCTTATTTTTAAATGTTCAACTGATCTTATTTAATCCGTCACGAAAACAGCCATTCGATGTCTCAATAGCAGTTGATTCGGCCTAAAAGTTCTTCAGTCAATGGGAAATGAATGGAAACCCGATTACAGGGAGATCGTCATTGGTCTTTTAATTATAATTTAATCTTCCATATTATTTTTAAAGGAGGTCAAATTAACGTGTTTTTAGAGTCTGCGGAGCCTAGACGGGGGTTGGCGAGCGTATCTCGTAGGGGGCAGAGGCCCCTGGTAACTAAAAGAAAAAATTGTGTACTGTTAGATGAAAAGCAAATCATTCCTTTATGAACGACGATAAAAAATTTTGAGTTTTTCTTATAGGTCTTTCTTAAGTCATCTATGTTTTATTACGCTTTAATATGAAAGGAGTCAATCATTTTTAAAGCAACTAGAAAATTAATCTTCAGATCTAACCGCGAGGTGTTTGATTTTCTGGATTATCAAATTGCAACCGTATAACTAAAATAATTTCTAGGACAACATAGAATTTCTGATAAGAGAAACATGTAAAAATATTCAACAATATATATATATATAAAACCATTGATTAAACCTTACCGACCATCATCAAAAACCGCAATATTGTGAATGAAATGACAATAAAAATGGATACCACAAACCTATAATATAGAACTGTATGTATAAAATAAAGTGCCTTATACTTAATTACAAGTATTAATATGGAAGAAAAAAAGAAGAATATGGATACCGAAAAAAAATGAAAAACTTATATATTGAATTATTTCAAGAGTACAAAATTCAATGATATAAGCAAATCGGTTGTTTTCTGTGAGAAAAAAAGCTAACAGCTGAAAATTTTTTTTCTCTTGTACTCAAACAACCAATATGACCAAGAGAATAGTTTCAAGATGAAAACAGAATATATATATATATATATATATTTCATAATTTAAAAAATCACATGTAAATTTTGTATGTCCCCTGTTTTCATAAAGTCCTCTAAATTATCACCTATCAAAGTGAACAGGAAGAATATGAAAATATGTTATGTTTGAAATCTATGATAAAAAAATAAAATCTTAATTCACTCTCGAAATCAACTCGGTGAATGAATTTTCCACCTTTTCCTAAACAGGGAATCAGATAGCATTCCTGGTGTGCTTCCAAGTACCTGAGAGAACGATGACATTTAAACGAAGGTTAAAATTTCTATGAAAAAACTCACAAATGCATTCGCTACGTTTACTGCATTTTTCTTTCATTTAAAATAAGAATGTGTCTTTTTAAGGCTTCTAAAAATAAAATATGACAGGAATATTTTGAAAATTACTAGTGGAGCCATTACTACACATTTTTGTTTTCTAATAAAGCCCTTTTAAGAAATAAAAGGAAAAGATATATAAAATAATTTGAAAATTGGGATACATGGAGCATTTATTTTTATTTTGTTAAAAACTAATTAATATAGCTACATTTTTTCTTATTTTCAGTAAACTGAATTTTCTTTTTTTTTTTTTAGTTGCTTAATTCATGGTACAGAATACTTCTTTGAAGAATTCAGAGAAAATAACAAAGATAATTTTTAATGTCCACTCTTTTTTTTTAAGAAATAAATAAACTGGCACGTTAACAGAAAAGTGTGTATCCATCTCTACCGGAGTTTTATATGCAAAAAGAGATACAGTATTAAATACGTGATTTTGGGGAAGAAAAAACACCTTACCTTAATTTCTTAACAACTTAATAGTGTTTTTAAGCTTATCCTGTTAGAAAATTCTCATTTAAAATTTAACTTTCTTAATGTTTGTCATGTGTTTTTTTTCTATTTGTGTGCTTTGTTTTAAAATATAAGTATATTGTACATAGAAAATTAACAAGATGTCTAATGCTATTTTATATCTTTTAGCCTGGTGACTGCATTGTTTTCCACATGAAAACGGTACATGGCGCTCCCGGGAATTCTTCCAAAACTCTTCGTAGGAGAGCCTTAGCAACACGCTGGCTAGGTAAAATGCCTCAAGACAATTTATTCTTACACAACGGATTAAGTCTAAAATGAAAAACCTGTTCTATTCTTTGGAAAGAAAAGTATTAGAAAATAAATAGCCTATAACATATAAGTGTTATCGAAAAATGATAAATATTGGCATGTTTTCGCGAATTCAATATCAATTGGAAACAGATATTGACTACCTCAGAAAACTTCATATCGCCTCGAGGGAATGAGATAGGAATAAAAACAATGAATGATATCCGATTCCTCAGAACACATCCGGATAAATTTTATATTATAACGTATTTCCCGATTTCGAATCCTAAAGCAAATCGTTGCTTTAATCCTTTCGTTCATAGTGGTACACATGTGCCATGAATATTTTAAATTTACGGAAAGGTAGAAAATATGTCGAAAAATTGTACAACAGCTGTTTTCAGTTATTCTCAAAAGTATGTGCAAATTAGCTGTTTGTAAGATTATTTTACAACTAAATATGACATTACCGCAAGAATTTTCTCTCAAAAAAACTTTAATTTGTGTCGCTTATATTAGTGACATTTCAAATGCAGTAGAATATTTTAATGCCCAGTAAAAACTTCTAAGACGTAATAGCATAGAACCCAAAACAAATTCTGATTTAAAAGTTTTCCGTATTTTTAACAGGTATAATTTTATGGTGTTCTTTTTTCCGTAATCAATTTTTTTTTTATTTGACAGGATTGCGTTATGCCACGATGACAAGTTCAGTAGTCACAGGTTTTACTGTGATTGGACACTGCATCTGATCTGCTATTAGGGCATATTTCATGAAATCATAGTTTTAGAAAATCTATATATTATAAAGCAAAAACATGTCCGTCAGTAACGCTTACGACATATCGACAGTGGCCAATCGTTTTTTCGCAAATTTTATTGCTTCTAAACATCTCACAGTTTTAATTGTTACACCCTAGAATAAAGAAAAAAAAATTGCTTTTTGAAAACTGTAACTCAATTTACCTATTTTTTGTTGGTATTTAAAATAATTTTTAAGCATGATTTTTAAAAAATATATTTCTATTCCGTGCAGTTCGATTACCGAAGATTAACCCGTTTGTAGTTAAAACAATATAAATAGTTTAGTCCTTGTTTCCAGTTAAATTCCATAACGAAATTAACATTTCATCAATAAAATAAATAAATAAATAAAATAATATAAATAGAACACAAATTTAAAAGACATGCAGTCGAACTACCTACTTAACCACGGAAATAATCAGAATAAAACAGGTTCTGTAAGTAGCAAAATCTTTGGCAATTTGTTTAGCTATTAAGCTCTTCAACATGCGGCTAATACGGAAGTATCGTTTTTAATAAATTTCAAAACTTTATTTGAATATATAATTGATATTTTTCATGTAAAAATACTTTTTGTGTTGCTGTTAGTGGACAGTGTAAGAAAATTCATTAAATGTGAAGAATCTATTACAGTTTCCAATTTAAGCTAAGAAAAATGTTTTTCACCTTTGTTCTGCAACCCGGGAAGCCTGGGTTGGACCCTCTAGCTTAGGTAAAAGAAACAACCATTTCTTAACTTATCCTGAAAATTGACGACGTTTCGTGTAAAGTGGTATTTCGGTAAAGTGGTAAGGCTGAATTCGGAATTAATTAGGGGAAAGCTGGAAATTGTTTTAATCCATTTAGTTTAGGTCTAGAATGAATATGCTAAGTTTCCCCTTCGTAGTAGGTGAGCGTTAGAAAATATGTACAGATTTATAGTCAAAAAACACGTTTTTTTAAATACCATAACAATATCTCAAAACAAATAACTCTGTCAAAAACATTGTCAATACAAATGTTGTAGAGCTTAAAATTTTGAGTAAAATGAGTACCTACACTTAATATTTTTCTTGAACATTAAGGTCACAGTTCTACTTTAAAATTTTAGACCCATGGTCAGGGGGTTGAACTCAGAATTAATTAGAAAAGAACTGGAAATTATTTTAATCTATTCAGTTTAGGTCTAAAATGAACGTACTATGTTTTCTTTCTCGTACTTAGGAGAATGTTAGAAAATATGTACATATTTTCGAAAAACATGTTTTTTTTTTTTTTTTTTAATTACCTTAACAGTATCTTAAAACAGCTAACTCTATAAAAAACATTGTTAATACAAATGTTGTAGAGCTTAAAATTCTGAATAAAATGACTACCATTATTAATATTTCTGTTCAACATTAAGGTCGCAATTCTATTTCACACTTTTTCAAATCAAGAGCTTGAAGCCAGGAGAGATCAAGTTAACTTAACAATATCTCAAAATTGCGGGCTTAATATTGAAAAAAAAAATATTAATGCGGGTACTCATTTTATTCAGAATTTTAGGTTCTACAACTTTTGTATTGACAATAGTTTTGATAGAGTTAGCTGTTTTGAGATATTGTTAAGTTAATTTAGTCTCTTCTGGCTTCAAGCTCTTGATTAGCGATTAAGGCAAAATTTTGAAATAGAATTGCGACCTTAATGTTGAACAAAAATATTAATGATGGTACTCATTTTATTCAGAATTTTGAGCTCTACAACATTTGCATTGACAATGTTTTTTATAGAGTTACTTGTTTTGAGATATTGTTAAGGTAATTTTAAAAAACGTGTTTTTCGAAAATAAATATGTGCATATTTTCTAACTATCACCCAAGTACGAGGAAGAAAACATAGTACGTTCATTTTAGACCTAAACTGAAAGGATTAAAACAATTTCTAGTTTTCTCCTAATTGATTCTGAGTTCAACCCCCTGACCACGTGTCTAAAACTTTAAAGTAGAATTGTGACCTTAATGTTCAATAAAAATATTAAATTCAGGTACTCATTTTACTCAGAATTTTAAGCTCTACAACATTTGTATTGACAATGTTTTTGACAGAGTTAGCTTTTTTGAGATATTCTTATGGTATGTAAAAAAACGTGTTTTTTGACTATAAATCTATACATATTTCCTAACGCTCACCCAGTACGAGGGGGAAAACATAGCATATCCATTCTAGACCTAAACTAAAGGGATTAAAACAATTTCCAGCTTTCCCTTAATTAATTCCGAATTCAACCCCCTAACCACTGGGCTATAATGTAACTAATGAAAAATATGATGTATAATTATTATTATTTTATTATTATTGTTTGAATGTATTAACTCAAAATATAAATATAAATAAATGTGTAATAAAAGCAAATGTCTCTTGAAGGAGACATGAGAATAAAAATATGAAAGAAAAAATAACATTACAAAAAAAAAAAAAAAAAAAAAAAAAATCCTGCGTCAAGCATAAAGTAAAAATTTGCAACGCTTCCCAAATACATAAAAATGTCTTTGCTGTTTAACAAGGTAAATAAGATACGTAAGTAAACATTTTAGAAAATGCATAGCACATTTGAAAAGCAGATTTCAGCAATTACCGTCCACAGCAGAAAAAGTATTCCAATTCTTCTGTGCAACCCTGTATTTGATCTATAGATTTGTATATATTCTACATAGTATGCTAAAACTTAGTTTAGTAATAAAACGCATAATAGGTTGAAAATTAACCTTCAGCAGTTTCTACCAATAGACGGAAACATACTTGAATTCTTTTGTACAACCCTGTATATTACCTATCCATGTTTTTATACGCGGCACATATTAAGCTAAAATTTAATTCAGGCTAAAACACGTTAAAACTACTGAAATCATACTTCCAAAAATTATCTTCCCTAGGCAGCCATGTATCCAGTTTTTTGCGTCGCCCTGTACTTTATTTATATTCTACAAACATATCTTAGTATGCTAAATATAGTTCAGCTTGAAATTGCATAATTCAATTAAAATCAACCTTTAAGCAATTCAGTCTCGCACTTAGTACTGCTTATGAATTCTTGATAAGTGCTATGCACATCATACTATAAATACAGCAAGCGTCTTATAGAAAACCTCAGAAATATAAATCAGAAATAAAAATATAAATTTCATTATATTTAAAGTAGCTTAAAAAATACGCTGCAAACACTTTTCCCCACGTACACCATTCTGCAACGAAATTCTTTTTTTGAGTGGTCCTGTAAATGAATAAATGCTTTGCATCCCATATTCTACAGAATGTATGTTTTAGTGCACTTCATAAATGCATATTAATTTCATTATACAGTAGAACTCCGCTAATCCGAAATTCTGGTTAATCCGAACCGCTTTTATTTCGAAAATTTTACTTAACAGATTAACTGAAAAGGTTAACTTACGAAATTTTCCTTATTACAGGATGAATGTCGAGAAGAACGTTCAGAAGTTAGAATTTTTTTTTTTTTTAATGGCAGTAAAGCATGTTTTTTTTTTTCTTTCTTTTTTTCTTTTTTAAACAGCTTGAGTAGAATAAAAAAAAATACTCAATAACGTAAAAGTACACGAATATAAAATGAAAACGTGCACGTAGACCTACTTATAAAAGCCATCTTAAAAAAATCTAGAATATCAGTTTGTTTACCAGACACTATATTATTTTTTTCTAAAATGCAAAAATTATTTAATTCAGATGATAAAAATTTATTTTTTCTTTCAACATAAAAATTGATTTCTTAAATTATCTGCAGAAATGTTTTCCCTCCTCGTCGGCGTGGTGACTGAGCTATTTACTTCGCAATTTTGAACCGTTTGCAATGGGTTGTTATGTCATTCCTCATTCTGAAGTTCCACTGGATTATGGAGTGATTAAACAAGGAATACTATTTTTTTTTCGATAGGCGTGCCGGATTATCCAGAATGTCTAAGAATGCCGGATTAGAGGATGTTTACTGTATTATTGAATACTTATAACTTAAATTTTTTTAGCGCGCATCTTTTTCTTTTCAATTTTTATCCGAATTCGGGTAATCCGAATTTTTTGTAATCCGAACAGGCACTGGTCTCAATTAGTTCGTATTAGCGGGGTTCTACTGTACTTGAAATAGCGTAACATCAGAAACGCATTTAAACAATTTTTTCCTATTAATCATAATGTAACGGAGTAGTTCTGAATGTCCCTGTAAATGAACTATAAATACTACACAATTAATTAGTAGCTATCGCGCTATAATAACGTCAATAACATGTAAAAAAATCAGGCCAATTCGAGTATATTTACAAGAGTTAGAGCTCGGACAGACGCGCAGACAGACAGAAGTCATAAACAGTTTTCAACTATGTTGAAAGTGTTAAAGATGGTAAGAAACAAGAAATGTAAAGAAAATTACAGCCCTTTTCATAAGCAGCGAACTCAAGCGAAATATGAATTACAGAACATGTATTTATAAGTTAGAAGAAACGTGTTGGAGAACATTTCAGTAAGATACCATATTATGTTAAATTATGAGATAATTATATCAGACGGGTCCAACGGACCCGACAAGTATATCCGAAAGGATTTTTTTCAGGGGGAAAAAAAAAAAAAGACTGAAAATTCTGTAAATGTGACTTTTTCTGGAATGTTCAACTTTTTTTATATAAAAAGAGAAGAAAAATTCCAGAAAAAGTCACATATTTACAGAATTTTCAGTCTTTTTTTTTTTTTTTTTCATGAAAAAAATCATTTTGAATGTACCTGTCGAACCCATCGTACCCGTCTGGTAGGCAGAATGTTAAGAAAGATTAAATTGTTTCTTCATTAAAACTCTGTATTTTTTTTTTTCAATCTACTTAATAGTGTAGAATATATACCAGATAAAATTTTAATTCGGTCACAATTTATATATAAATTCTGTGCAGTTCTTAACAACATAATTGAAATGTCGAAAAAGTTAGCAAAGGTGACAGTAAAATTATCCGCCAGAAAAGTTATTCAGAGTTCCTTTGTTGAAAAAGTGCGGGAAAAAATGAAGGAGCAATATTTAAAAATTTTCTGAAAAAGGAAGCTTCGCTGTAGTTCTCCACCAAATGACATTTCAGAGTCATGCGCTATATTTAAATACATTTGCCTTGAATACGATTTACCAGGGTTGGTAAAAAACCCGGTTTTTTTGGTTTAAACCAGGTTTTTTTGGTTTAAACCGGGTTTTTTTACATATATTTTCCTATTACATATACATGCAGATTTATTGATAAAAATAAACATTGTTGGATATATAAGTAATATAACTTCATTTAAAAATAATTTAAATTAAATAATTGCAGTACTTATGTAGAAAATTGAAATAATTTAAACATTTTTAGTAAAAGCTATGTCTTATGTTCCATGAATAAAATGCTTTACATAGTGGAACATTGATACCTTGAAAATCTTAATAAACAATCTTTTGATTACTATAGTACTATAAATAAATATATGGTGTAGTTTCATAAATACAATATATTTTCACTTGGCAATTCAAAATAATTTCTTTGAAATACTTGCTATCTGATTTTTCTGTTAGAACACTACATGACAATTATTATCTGTTATTAAAAGTAAAGCTTTTTATAAAGAATTCCTAGAATGATTTGAATTTAGCAGTAGAGTCTTTAAACGTTTCAAGAAGTATTGTATATTGTCATTTGACACTTCTCAGAAACTGCCAGGTAAAAAAAAAAAAAAAAAAAAAAAAGGCGACAGTAAAAATAAACAGAAATACCTATTTACCAGCTTTTTAGACTACTGAAAACATTGATCTTAAAATGGAAAGTAGATTTATAATAGTTGACATCCCTTTTAAAACATTTAAATAGCCATCAGACTTAATACACAGGCTCTTTTTCTAAGCTATGTTATAATACATATTACTTTTAAATGTCTAAACTAAAAATTAATAATATACCTTTTTAAGCTTTTTTATGAGACTTTTTTCTATTATATCTCAAGTGAACCTTATCTCGATTTTCTCCCCCTTTTTTTTTTTTTTTTTTTTTTTTGGTCAGATCTAAATAGTGGATTCGATTATGCAATAGACGATTTAAATATATCTTATTGCATATTTTAGTTAAAAGTATACAGGTGCTTCGCTAGTACTCAATTTTTTAATGTCCTCTTATTCGACTTCATATTTTGAGTTTTTTATTCTTTAAGGCTGTTCTCAAATCCGAAAGGGCAACTTTATGACATAAGTTTTAATTTATTTTTGTTCGAAAATGCATGAAACTAGCAGATGCTGTTGTTCAGATACTATGTAATGGAACTATGTTTTCCGTATCTTTGCAAATGCTCAGATTCATGTTCAGATCTTTCAGAAAATATTGTAAAAGTGGGCGTTTTGAACCAAATGTCCTCATGAAAGAAGAATAACCACTCAAGAAAGGTTACAAACATCTTTGACACGTGATCAAAATTGCCTATAACTCAATAGGTAATTTACTTATCAAAAATGGAAAACACAGTTCGATTCCAAATCACTTCCATAGTCAGACCTTCCAATTTTATATATTTCTGTTAAAAAATTAATTTGTAAATGTGTCAAAGCGTTTTGCACTTGTTGAGTAGAGCAGTTGAGAACAGTCTTAAAAGATAATCTCCCCAATCAAGAAAATATTAATTGCAGCTTGACGGAAATCTTAAAGGTCATTTTATGTTATTAAATGTAAATAATCTGCGTTTTCTCAAATGAAAATATTTTATTCAAAATATTGGATATTTTTAGTGTATTTTATCTTTGCTAAATTCACATGTTTTAAATTTTCTGTTTAGAGCTTCAGATATATTCATCAACCCATGCAATTTTCATTCTACATGCATACAAATTAACCTAGACTCACTATGTCTCACGGTGACTGCTGGGATAAGGCTGTTAAAAGCAGTGTTGTAGTTGTAAAAAATGCAGAGAGTATACCAAGGCAGAGGGTATACGCTAGAGTCCTAAATGTTCATGGTTAGGCTATACGCTATAGCTTTATTTGAGAAACAGAGGGTATACGGAGCTTCTTAAAAAAATTCAGAAGGTATACATCGCAGAGGGTATACGCTAGAGTCCTAAATGTTCATGGTTAGGATATACGCTATAACTTTATTTGAGAAACAGAGGGTATACGGAGCTTCTTAAAAAAATTCTGAAGGTATACATCGCAGAGGGTATACGCTAGAGTCCTAAATGTTCATGGTTAGGATATACGCTATAACTTTATTTGAGAAACAGAGGGTATACGGAGCTTCTTAAAAAAATTCTGAAGGTATGCATCGTATACCTGCGTATACCCTCCACTACATCCCTGGTTAAAAGTAGAAATTATTTATATCCAATAATTTGAAACACTTAAATTACAAAAATGAGAAAATATTATATTAGATTTTTCTAAAAAACCAGTTGGTAAGCCAATTGATTTAAACCATGCCAGCCCTGCTGGTAACAGAATAAAATCGTAATGCAAAACCCCAATCCCTGTGTAGGAATGCAAGAAAAACAAAGGCTTACTAAACCCAATAGCCATGATACAACAAAGGAAACTCACAGCCAATCATTCATTAGCATACAGAACACAGAGTAACCAATGGAGAGAATTTTTTATGATTATGTCATCATTGAGGCATAATGTAATCCTTAGTAAATCTTAACTAATCAAGCAATCTAAGTAGTAAAAGTTATTTTTAGCTCTCATCGTCTCATCTACCATTTTGGCTATTTTTAAAAATAAAAAGCTTGGAAAAGATGAAGAAGACAGAAAACTAACTACTTATTTTTTTCCCCAGCTAATTTTAAAAAAATTAGTTAGTCTGTCATGTAGATTTAAAGCTTATAAGAAAAGTTTGATTGACTAAAAATGTTTGTCACTTTACAAGTTTATTAATTCATCATTTTTCTAAAGTTTTGCTTGTAGCTCCTGCATAACTTGGATTTTGCATTTTTCAATATTGTGTAAAATAAATGAAAACATTAGGGGAAAAGAGAACAAAAGAAAGGTTTAAACCATGGTTTAAACCAAACAACCCTGCGATTTACGTATAAAGACATTGCCAAGTCAATCTGGCAATAAGATAATTCGTGCCTATACATATATTTTAATTTGTAATTTACGAGTAATACTATGCAGAACTCGTGTGCACCTGTTTTCAGAATAATTGTAGCTTGAAGATGTTTTATTTATCTAGCAGGGATGCAAGCGCTGCGCAACAAATAGCTGATTTTAACCACTAAAGTTTAATAGTATACTCTTTGTTTTATTAAATCTCCGAAATCTTGCCATTAAATAAAACGAAAAATATTGTAAAAATTTAGTGGTACCAATCGGTCATTTGTGACGCAGCGCTTGCATCACTGATCTGGTGACACCAGCAATAGTTAGGTGGATCCAGTCCTCGACGGAGAGACAAGGTAAATCACATCACTTTGTAGACTTCTAAAGGAAATATTTTTAAACCCTAATGTCAATTTTTATAAAACAAAAAGTATTATTCTATGAAGATTTTTTGGCATATGCTGAATCCGCCCTTTGGCTCGCTATATAACATTCTATACCATGTATATTCAGAGCTTAATTTGAGCCGGAGCTCAGTTCCAGTCCTTCTTTGGTTTCAGTGAATATTTAAATATTGGTCGAAATTCACCTAAACTCATAAATACGGCGCACCGCAGCCCAGCGGAACAGCACTTCTGAAAAACCAAAGCCTAAATTATCGTTCCTTTACCAACCATCTCCAATCATTTGCTCTTTCTAACCAAAGTGCTTACATACGTGTCGGAGTGCGTTGCGCACGTAGATGCATACTTTTACCTAGCACTTTCAAGTGTGGAGTCAGTGGTTTTTTGTCCTAATGGATTCCGAAGGACGACAAAGAAAGCCAGAATTAACTGCAACTGTATATACCGTTTTTACTAGGGGCCCACCGGAACAGAGTTGTATGTTGTGTTTTGCTATTTGATAGAAAGAAATCCTTCGCAAGAAGCATTTCTGAAAATTCCCCACTCCTGATATTAATGTTTGTGCTCTGTTCATTTATTAGATCTTATTACGTATAAATGCATAAAGATATAGTCAAAAAATATTAAAATTTTTATTTTTCTGAAGAAAAAATTGCTTTTTTTTATGCAGATAATGTATAAAATATAAATATGGGGACGTGAGGGGGTACACTACAGTTTTTATTACTCCAGAATATTAGAGCTACGGTGCTTTTTTGTTAGAAATTAAATCCTGTATTTATACAGAACTTCATTAAAGCATGGTCCAAGTGGACCATGGCCCTTGGTCTCCTCACTTTGGTGGATGCAATTTTCGTAACGCTGATTTTAATCAATATTTTGTACTTTAAAATAGGATAAGATTAGATTTATCTATCTATATTATAAAGGACAAACATATCTGTGCGTAACGCATACGTCATTCTGCGAATGACAACACTTTGAAATTTGAAATGAAATTTCGGTTTTGCAATTTCCGCTACTGAAAAATTTTAAACTTCTAAACATCCTACATTTTAAATGTTTACACCGTCGCATGCAGAAAAAAATGCACTTATAAATGCAATTTGTTTGAAAGCTGTATCTCAATTGATTTTTGAGATATTAATTTTTTTTGTAGTTTTTAATATCAATTTTTTAATCGTGGCAACTGAGGCACTTCATTTCTATTAAAAGTGGTTTAGTTATCTTTATTGATTATATTCTTACTGATGCCATTTTCTCATTACAATTAAAAATATCTTTTTTTAAAATTTGTACAGAAAATGACGTTACGCTTTAAAAAAGACACAATTTCCCTGATGATGCTGTTATATTTCACAATTTTTTTCATTTCGCTGATATTGAGTTTGAGGCAATAGGCTAAATATTTCAGCGACTGAAAATGACGTCTTATTTAAAAGAAAACGATAATTTTATTTGATAAAACAAGATATTTCCCCTTGAATACGTCTAAAAGTTATAAATTTTTGGAATTTTTACGCGCAGGTACAGAGATTATACTAAGGCCTCAAATCACGAGTGGGAATTTTAACATGGAAAAATTGTAATAGTTGACAAACGTGACCTCATGCTTGAAAATATATTTATTAATAACCTATTGCGCGTTAAAATATTTTTAAATGGTTAATATGGATGTAAAACGTGGAAAATGACTTGATTCGGTTTAGATTTAAAGGGGGGGGGGGGAGTCTATGATTATTAGGGTGGGTCGAAAAAACCGAAATTTTTATAATCGAAATGTAATAGCGCGGAAAAGTTGCCTTTTTTAATACAGAATAAATTCCTAAAATATTACATCGATCGGTTAATGTCTTTTACCGCCGCAAGAGGGCCAAAGTTTCAAAAAATCGGAAAAAAAACATGTTTTTTTTTTTTTTTCATTTTTTTAAAATTATCCAAACATACCAAAACAATTTCTAATAGAACGCATTAGCTACATGAAGATATGAGAAATGTCCCGGTAAATGTTCATTATGATGAAACCATATCTTTATTTGCCGCAAAAAAACCATATTTTTTGTAAAAATTTCAAAAAATTCTCAATTTTTCATTTTTTTTTAAATTTTTATAATTTCTATAATATGTCTAGAAATAAATAATTTTACTTTATTTCTATTAATATATCATAGTTTTATATAACTATCTGTAATAGACTTGAAAATAAAGTTAATCATTCATTTTTCTTGACGATCGCTTCATCTACTGATGTTTTACTTCATAACAGCCAATTCATGCCACAAAAATTATATAAAATGAGCAAAATGTTTTAGTATTTTATTAATTAAAATAAAGAGATGTTTAACCGAAACGGGTTAAAGAAACTTAAAATGAAGAAGTATTTAATTTAAATGAATTTTATAATATGTATAACTTGCTTTCAGATGAAGCCATTATTCCTCGAGAGGCCAATATTGATCAGATGTGATCCTCCCTCTGTTCTAGTAAACAAACTTTATCAGCGCTTCAATGACTAATTTCAGGAATCTTTCTAGTGATTGAGTGGGACAAGGAAAGTTATAATAGCTGGTATCTTTAATCGAATGTTTTAAACTCACCAGCGTTGTTAGTCGATAGAGAAACCATAACAGGTGGTTCCGTTAGTTTTCAGTTTTGCCAGTAGACTAAAGCCATACAATTTTAAGCTTCACTGTTAAAGTCTGCTATGATAGTGACGGATGGCACTATTCTAGTCCACAGAACTTCGTGCTTTTGCAATTTCCATCATGGCTGGGGCCCTGATGTTCTCCTCTTCATATGCTATCATTCCAAAGAAGCTATTTGTATGATTTGCGAAATAGCCATTTCGTGAAAATGCAGGAACTATAATCTTTCGTAGATTATCTATCAAGTAACTTAAGTTACTAACTACAGTGCACAGATTCTGGAAAACATGAGTGATTCACTTTAATTGTGAACCAACTGATGCAGTACACTTTCAGGCTGTACTCAAAGAGTATGACAAGTTAAGAAGAGGGTTTCTTTGTTCCAACGTAGAATCTCAAAATTCGAATAGCAGTAATGATCCACCTTGCGTGAAATATTTGTTCATGGAATCAGCAAAAAAGGTGTCAATTGTATATATGCGTGTTGAAAGAGCTTGCAATATTTCAGATATATACTTCTGGTCAGTTGACAAATCATCTTTATCAACAACTAGGTGATCAGATTAAATTGGCTTCAATTTTGCAATTGGTAATAATTCGCAAATCACAAGAGATCAACCAATTGGGCCACAATATGATAGAGAATCTGTTTTTCGTCATCAAAATGTTTGAAAAGATGTCTCAGTGGAAGCTCATTGAAGTCAGGTCAAGGAAGCCATTAAAATGTTTTTTTTTTTTTAAGTTGTTCTCAAGTAATCCTACTATAACACCACCTTTTACATTCTGTTTTGAAGACAGTTCCGCGAAATTCGACTGCAATTATTATTACAGTTTGGATTGCATTTTTCTTCAAAAAATCTATAATGTCGTTGCATATAGAAGTCACCTTGCCAGACGATGGGGTCAAATGACGAAAATAATTGAGACCTGGTTCTAATATCAGAGATATGTTCCTCCTTGACTTCGCAAAGATGAAACTTTGCCACCTCTTTAATCTGGCAGATATTTCTATCTTTAGGGCCATCAAAGTATAGAGTAAAAGGAGTACATTACAAAAAAAAAAAGAAAAAAAACGAACAAAGTGAAACGTGGCCCTCTAGCAGCGAGAAATTAATTTTACGTGCAGGCAGCTGCCGGTGTTTCTATCATTGAGCAATTTTTTTTTTATAGAATTACAGTGATCATAGTTAACAATGTGCATGAAATTAACAACATAAAATAACTTTCCCAGGCTATTAGAAATGTAAAAAATCTGAAAACATTACAAAAGTTATGAAAATTGAAAAAATGAAAAACTAACATTTTTTAGAAATTTTGGCCCTGTTGCGGCGGTAAATGAAACGATGTCACAAAAATGAAATGTTAATGTTACATTACTAATATCTTGGCGTGGCTATTGCATTCTATTAGAAATTGAATAGGTATGTTTGGATAATTTAAAAAAAAAAATTGCAAAAAGTATGTTTTTCGCGATTTTTTCGAAATTTGGACCCCTTGCGGCGGTAAAAGATATTAACCAATCGATGCAATATTTTACGTATTTTATCTTTTTTACAAAAGGCAACTTTTCCGCGCTATTACGTTTCGATTATAAATATTTCGGTTTTTTCGACCCACCCTAATGATTATGTCAAGGTGAAATCATTTTTGCTGATTTTCCATACCGTAACACCAAGCATCAATTGATAACTTAATCAAAATTATATATTACTGATTACGTATATGAATAAAGTTTAATTTTTCAATAATTTTAACAGTTGAAGCATGAAAAAAGTATTTTGGCAATCTCAGGTTAAAATATGTCTTTGGAGAGTTAAACTAACAAGTGTAAGATGGATTTCTTATTGTAATTGTTGTTGTGGATGTATTATAAATTTGATACTACAGTTCCTTTGTAAACATTTTCTTTCGTCGAAATTCGACGTGTTCCACCTTGTATATATAAAAGCCGTTCTCTGTGTGTATGTCCTTTATACAAATCTTTAGTTTTTGACCGATTTGCACGAAACTTGCTGTACATAGGCTTTAGAACGTGGAATAGATCCCTGTCACCTTTAAAAAATCATCAGACCAATATTTATCCCTTTTTTCTAGCATCTTTCATAATTTAATATTATAGAAATATCTCATTTTAAATTTTCAAATTCAATAGCTTCTTTCCTGTTGCCACACGTCTAAAAAACTGCTCAATAATTTTAAAAAAAATTGATAACTCGAGTACTTTGTTTTATTAGCCAATAAAAATTCAGACTCGACTGCTATATTTTTACATTTTTGAAATCGACGTCATTCTAATCAGAAAATGCACATTTTTCATATATTTATGTAAAAACTTTAACTAAGCATGTTTTAAAATGACCTTAGAAGTACTTTAGTTGAATGTTAAAAAATCTATTTTAATGAAGTCGTTTCAATATCAAGAATCAAATAAGGAAAATGATAATAGTAAAAAAAAAATCGTTTGCTAGATATGACGTCAATGTCATCAATATAATTTCAAACTGGCTCTAAAAACTGGATGCTACAATTTATTCCCTATTTCTTTGTAATCTTTAATTATATCATTTAGATAAATGTTTTAATACCTGAAATGCAGTGATAACATTCTACGATTTGTATCGAATAGGGTTTTATAAAATACGATTTTTGTACGATTTATATTAAACAGAAATTATAGCTACTATTTTTTAGGGTAAGCTTTTTTTCTTTTTTAAACAAAATTTCATGACTGACAGACTTTTTTGTTAGACGTTGAAATAATGAGATGCATGATGTTTAGAGATCAAATTGCAGTAAAAGCGTAATTTATGGTACGGTTAGGTTGTTGCCACCAACAATATGGTGCTAGGCGTTACTCATAGATATGTCTTTTCTTCATAATATTGCATTAATAGCAAACGGATATATATTTCTGAATTGGGTTACAGGTATATTTAAAAATATATCCGTGATTGAAAATTAATTTAAAATGGATAAACAATCCGTAAATTAAGATAAGCTTTAAAAAAAAAGTTACTGAAAGTACTTTTTGTATTCTATTAGATTTTGGAATAATCAAATGTGCGATGTTTAAAGGTCAAATTGCAGTAAAAGTTAAATTTATGGTTGCGTTAGGTTATTGCCACCAACAATATGATGCTAGAGTTACTCATAGTTCATCAATGTCTTTACTTTATAATATTGCATTAAGAGCAAACAGGTATATCTTTCGTAATTGGCTGCATGTAGGGATGAGATTTCCACGTTTTTGCACACCGGTATATTCTTAAAGAAAATGTTGTTCTGTTAAATCAAGAGAGTGTCCCGATTAAATGAAATATCATTTACTCTAACAAAATACTGATGTGAAAAAATGCGGAAATCTTATCCCTGGCTACATGCAAATCAAAAATATCCATGATTGAAAATTACTTTAAAATCCATTCACATGAAAAAATTGAGATACAATTTTCAAATAAATTTCATTTGACAGATGCTTTTTTTATTCGACAGTGTGAAAAACGAAACTGTATGACGATCATAAGTTAAAAAAATTTTAGTAAAGGCAAAATTTATGGGTTAGGTCATTGCCATCATCAGTATAATGTCACAATTGGCATTGTGTTTGTAGTTTTATATATATATATTCTGAAGATGACTCAATGAAAGAGTCGAAACATGTAAATTTTTAATATTTTTTATTATTTAAATGACGCTTTTTAAGCAAATAATTGTACTTTAATATATGTTATGACATTTGTTTGGGATATACATTATTATGGTATAGTTAATAGTGGACGCAATTAAAACTATTTTACTTATATTTCTTATCGGTCTTTTAACGATTCGTGGACGGTAATGCACCAATCTCAGTTATTGTCACTGCCGTATTATTTCATTTTAATGTATTTTACCCGGGTGGACCATTATTATTGACACGAGCGAAACCGGGTAGATCTGCTAGTATGTAATATATTTACACTATGACGCAAAAGTTTAGACAATGACGTCATTCAGCTTTAAAATGTAGAATTATGACGTCAGAATTACAAAAACCTGTAAATATATTCAAAAACTGATTTAAAATGCTATGTACAAAAGACAGTCGTTTTATTTGCTATAATACTAATTTTTTTCATAAAAATTCAAATGTGCTTGTCGCAAAAGTTTAGACACTATTCTAAATTTCTTTGAATATTCGCTGGCATATGCAAATTTAGAATCGATGATGTCACAAATTTGGAGTACTTAAGTTCTGCAAACGATTGCGCTTCATAGTCGACATGCCGAGAGCTAAAGAAATTCAAGTGAATGAGGTTTCAAGGATTTGGCAGTTGAAAGGTGAAGGGAAGAGCGTTTCTGAAATTTCTGCTATTATTAATAGGTCAAAAAAATCTATTTATCGAGTTTTATCGAGTGGTTCCGAATATAAAGCAAAATGTCGGTCTGGGAGGCCACGTGTGACAAATGTGCGAGAGGATCGCCTGATACAAAGACTAGCGAGTACTCAACAAATGAGCGTACGTGGAGTTCAAAGCTCATCGGGACTCTCTGTATCAAAGGATACGATTCGTAGACGAATTTTGGAAAAAGGAACAATCGTTTATAGCAAAATGCAGAAGAAACCAGCTCTGAAACCATATCATAAGTTACAAAGACTTATGTGGGCTCGAAAGCATATGTCATATGGAGAGAAATGGCAGTCAGTCATATTTAGCGATGAAAAAAGTGGAATCTTTATGGTCCAGATGGTTGTTTATCGTATTGGCATGACTTGCGGAAGGAACCTCGACGTTTTTTTAGTCGCAGACAAGGAGGGGGCTCGGCGATGGTTTGGGCAGCCTTTTGCTATAATGGACAAGTATCTCTGACCTTCACCAGTGGTCGTCAAACTTCACAGCATTATACACAGACATTAGAAGAAAACCTACTGCCATTTGCTGAGCTTCTAGGGGGTCCTCAGTGGGAATTTCAGCAAGACAATGCTTCAATTCACACTGCAAAACATTCAAAATCTTGGTTTAATTCCCATAATATAAGAGTTCTCGACTGGCCAGCATGTAGCCCAGGTCTTAACCCTATAGAAAACCTTTGGAGCATCATGTGTCGCAAAGTTTATAGCAACGCTAGACAATACTCTTCTGAAAAGGAACTTAAGACATCTATTGAGAATGCATGGTACGATATCGATCCACAAACTATGCAAGATTTAGTTTCTTCCATGCAATCTCGTGTATATGACGTAATACATAAGCATGGATGCGCAACCAGGTTTTAAAAATTGTTTATTTCGATTTTATTTAATTTGTGTCTAAACTTTTGAGACAGCAGTTTATTTTTGTTACCATTTAATTTATTGCAATATGCACAATTCCACTTTTCTTTGTTATAAATATTGTTTATATGTACAGCACATTAATTTCAAGCAGTGATTTGAAAATTGAATAAATGTTTTTCAAAGTATGTAAGAATTTCTTCATTGTCTAAACTTTTGCGTCATAGTGTATCTAAATATGCATTTGTGCATTCTAAGGCGTTGAAAAGGCTTTGTATTTTGTATCAGTATAGAAAGAGGGGCGAATAAATGATACATGACCATGAACGACAATGGTCCTGCCTAAAGCTTGATTGGATCCTGTAAACAAATGTGTATGTTTCGATCTCTCTCTCTCTCTTTCTGTGTGTGTATATATATACGTATATATCTTTTTTTCTTATTTCAGGGGAAGATGCCATTCTTGTCAATAGGCCTTGGGAACATTCTCCACCAATACTTGGAGGACTCAAGTTTGGGGATAAAGCTGTCAGTAACGATTTTCCCATTCTTTGGAGACGAGATGCTTAAAATGATTCGCTCTTTATTAATGCTAATTATGTGTACTAAAATTTCAATAATATATTTTCTTGTTAAATAATTTTCTCATTTGTGAAATTATTGTTATTTTCTATAGCTGCGAAAAAAAATATTTTTTCACAACGTATACTTCATATGAGCAGAATAGATAGAGAATATCAGGAAGAAAGATCTTTCGAAAGCAAAAAGTAATTTTGAATTAAAAATGCAATAAACAAAGAATCTGAATTTTTAAATTATTATTAAATTATTTTTTTTAAAGTATTTTTCTACATAATTTTCTTAAATACTTAAAATTTAAGAATTCATAATGAAAAAAAAAAATTAGTTACAAGTATGCCGGCCACAAAATGAGGGTCAGTGAAACAGATAAAATAACCACACTGGAAAAAAAAAAAAAAAAAAAAAAAAAACGACATTTTTACAGTACAAAGTACTGTTCATCTCACGCACAAACTCGATCACAGTTGAATGTACTGTATCTTTCTTTGGTTTCCTGACTATTTAAACATGGAAAATACAGTAGTTGCGTAAAATTAACAGCACAATGTACTGACAATTTGGACGCCAGTAATTTGTGCTGTGGTCCAAATGCGTCCAAAATTGCCAGTGCATTGTACTGTTAATTTTACGCAACTACTGTATTTTTCATGTTTAAATAGTCAGGAAACCAAAGAAAGATACAGTACATTCAACTGTGATCGAGTTGTGCTGGCAAATTTACAGTGGTTTTTTTTACAGTGCACAATGTACAAAAAATGTAAATAATCAAACTATTAATACAGTATCTCATCTTTTAAGTGTATTTCTTGCTTGTATACTTGAATGTTGGGTTGGCCACGTGAGTTTTGATTATTTTTTTTGTTGTTGTTTTGTTCTAGTTATTATTTGGGAAGAAATTGATATCTACTGCACATTTAAAGTAAATCCTCACAAGTTCAAAAAACCATGTGTAAAAATTTAAAGTTTTAAACTTCAGAACAATGATTTTCACAATTAAGGTAGCATTTTATGAGTAATATTAAAGGTATTTTTACGATTTATGGGCCTATTACAATATTATAATAATGAAAAGAACTGTTTGTACACAACTTTTAAAGTAATAAATACTTAAAATAAATGTCATCATTTACTGTAAACATTACGTTGATAACCATAGATTGACCCCAGGGTTAATTATTTTATATAATGTCATTATTTAATTATTTAAACAATATTTAAACTATTTTTTTAGAATTTCTAAATTGATTTCTTATCATAAAATTAATTAATATTAAACCACTAATTGATAAAAGCATATTTTTTAAATATTAGATTATTTTTTTTTTTTTTTTTTTTATATATAACATGATTTCTACATTTTACCCTTTAAAATGCTTCATTAATGCAGTTTCACAACCATTTGGCATATTTGGACGAGTGTTTATTGGCGCCTAGTTAATCCATTGTTGCTTCAATTCGTATACGAATTGTACAAGTTACTGAGATTATTTAACTATTCAATACCATGTGGCAGGCAAACGGAAAAATGCCTTTAAAATTAATAAATAAATTTATAAGTAAGTTTTAAAAATATTAAAATGCTGTATTGTCATCGGAAACACACCTGTGTATATGTTTTTTATAATTCTAGTACATTAAGAAGTGGGCGAAAAATTTATTATAAAATTCCACCTTTACATAAGAAAAACCAAGTTGTGTTAAATAAAAGTGTGTAAAAACAAGAGAAAAAATGCAATTTGCAGGGAATTTTTAAAAGTTCTATTTATCCGATACTTCAATTTAAGCGGACTAATATTATCAGAATTCTATCATGCATACATATATTTTATAAACTTTGAAAGAATGTATTTCTTTCCTTCCTGTTACCACTTATGAAAGATACTCTAACTAAGCAAGAGAAATTGTGATAAGTTCTTCCTTAATAAATTGCGATAAGCCTATATATAGTATGTGCTTAAAAATGTCCTTGGTTTTTGGCCACTATTGTATATCTATATTTATTAAACTTAGCTATCAACAAGAATCTGTAATAAGAATGTTTATCGTGTAAAAGCCTACATTAATAATATTTAGCTATACATTGTCCAAATATTAATATTTTCCAAGTACATAGTTTAAGCAATATGAGGTCAAGCCTATGATAAAATAAATTATTGGGGGTTATTTCGAAAAGAAAAATACAGAAGTTGGATAGTTTTTAAAATTCCCAGCAAATTACAACATTTTGTATGGTAACCAGTTAAAACGAAGACCAGGTAAGATGAATAGTTTTATAAAATAATTTAAATGAATAATTTTAATTATTTGTGAACTTACTTTTCAACTTCGTTAGAGGCAGGATTCCATTTCCACTATATATAGCTGAAAGATTTGCGACTCAAGTTTCTCTTATTCATAAAGCCAGAAGCCTTCATTTGCTTGGCATTCTATATTGACAATAACGGCTAAAAATGATACTATATACTACAGTTCCATAAAACAGGTACCTCAAGATCATGCTTTTATTTTATCGAAAAGTATGGTAGCAACATTACACCATGACAAAGTTTAACTTGTTTCCCCAATTTTATTTTAGCGAAACGATTATTATGTGTTCATTGGAAAGGAAAATGAAAATGCACCAAATTGAAGACTAGGGAAAAAGAGAATTTGGGATTGGCATTCTACAGTGCCTTAGCAAGGATTTTATTTCAGAAAAAGAGTGTGTGTGTGTGTGTGGGGGGGGGGGGGGGTGTTGCTGAGTATTTAGTGTCTTACATTAAGAGATGTACATATATAACATTATCAACTTTTTGAGAATTTTGGAGCCCCCCCCCCCCCTTTACGATATCATACGCTCGATTCTTCTTCCCATCCCTCCTCCTCCTCATGATATCGTCATCAGTGTCTAGAAATTCTTTTTATGTTAGCAATTTATTTATTCTTTCTTTTTATATGTCTGTAATGATATACAGATATGGTTATAGATTTATTATTCGCATAGTTTACTTATTTAAATGAAGAGAAGAAGACAATAAAATATCTCTATTATATATGAAATAACATTATACCAATCAGTTTATCAAATAGCTCCCTGGACAGTGAGGGGGTAAGTAGGACTTCTTTTCAAAAAATCAGGCAGATAACATTTTTGCCCATTTTTTTCTGGTAAACATAACATGTATCTTTTCGAACTTGGTTTCTCTAACAACATATTATATGCACATGTGGTAAAATAACAGGAATGCCGAACATTGGAATATTCCATATTTTAAATTATTTTAAAATCATTTAATTGTTTTATAACTTTGTATTTTCATTAAATATATATCACAGATAATATTCTGATGTAAAGAAAAAAAAAATGTTTGGATCAAAAGTGATAACGATATCCCAAAACAACCTCCTTCCCTCAGCCTAGAGATATCTTACTACAGTAGAGGACCCATTATCCGGAATTCCAAAATCCGGAAGGACCCGAAATCCGGAAAAAAATTATTTGAAAATTTTCTAAATTTGTAAATTTTTATTAAAATTTTGAAATTTCTGAAATTTTTTGAAAATTTTACAAATTCCTATTTTTTTTCCAATCCAATGTGTTTCGATTTGTAACCACTAAAATATGTTACTTCAGCCGTGGGGGAACACGCCTTTCTCCCCCCCCCCCCCCCCCCCCGACATTAGGAAAAAAAATAATTTTTCTCTCCAATTTTAGTATAAAATTAATTTGTATTAAGATTCGTTAAAAAAGAAAATCGTCAGATATATTACCAGAGGTAATTGATTCTGTTCTGAATTTTCCGGAAATTTAAAAAAATTGGTCTTCAGTCCGAAAATTTGGACATAAAAAGTATTGCGAATTTCGACAAATGGTCGCCGAAAAAAATCAATTACATCAATCGTCCGCGGAAAAAATCGCCAATTTCGCCAAAGAACTGCGGAAAAAACACGAATTTTGTCAAAGGATAGCGAAAAAAACGCACATTCCGTCAAAGGATCGCGAAAAAAACGCAAATTTCGTCAAAGAATAGCGTCTAAACGCAAATTTCGTCAAAGAGTCGCGGAAAAACGCGAATTTCGTCAATGGATTGCAGAATAAACGTGAATTTTGTCAAAGAATCGCAGAAAAACGCTAATTTTGTCAAAGAATCGTGAAAAAAAAAACGCTAATTAGGTCAAAGAATCGTGAAAAAAAATCTGCTAATTTCATCAAAGAATCACAGAAAAAACGAGAATTTCATAAAAGAATGCGAAATTCTTTCAAAGAATCGCGTAAAAAATAAGAATTTCGCCAAATGATCGCGAAAAAACGCTAATTTCGACAAATGATCGTAGAAAAAATACGCAAATTTTGTCAAACAATCGCGGAAAAAACGCGAATTTTGACAAAGGATCCCGAAAAAACTGAAATTTTGTCAAAGAATCCCGGAAAAAAACGAGAATTTCGTCATATGGTCGCGAAAAAACGCTAATTTCGTCAAATGATCGTAAAAAAAATATGCAAATTTTTCAAAGAATCGCGGAAAAAACGAGAATTTCGTCAAATGACTGCGAAAAAACGCTAATTTCGTCAAATGACTGCGAAAAAACGCTAATTTCGTCAAATGATCGTAGAAAAAATGCACAAATTTTCGCAAAGAATCGTGAAAAAACTCAAATTTTGTCAAAGAATCACAGAAAAAATGAGATTTCCGTCATATGGTCGCAAAAAAACGCTAATTTTGTCAAATGATCGTAGAAAAAATATGAAAATTTTGTCAAAGAATCGCGGAGAAAACGAGAATTTCGTCAAATGACCGCTAAAAAACGCTAATTTCGTCAAATGATCGTAGAAAAAATGCACAAATTTTGGCAAAGAATCGTGAAAAAACTCAAATTTTGTCAAAGAATCGCAGAAAAAATGAGATTTCCGTCATATGGTCGCAAAAAAACGCTAATTTCGTCAAATGATCGTAGAAAAAATATGAAAATTTTGTCAAAGAATCGCGGAAAAAACGAGAATTTCGTCAGATGACCGCTAAAAAACGCTAATTTCGTCAAATGATCGTAGACAAAATGCACAAATTTTTTCAAAGAATCGCGAAAAAACTCAAATTTTGTCAAAGAATCGCTGAAAAAACACAAATTTCGTCAAATGATCGCGGAAAAAACGTGAAATTCGGGAGGACCCGAAATCCGGAAAATTCCAAAATCCGGAAAGCCTTCAGTCCCGAGGATTCCGGATAATAGGTCCTGTACTGTATATCAAGTGGCAGACCCACCTCCCGCCTAAAATGATAGCGTTACATATGTACAGCCCCTTACCCTATGAAAATAGAATGTTTCCATGATTACAGAAAAAAACACACTGACTTTGGAGGGCAGTTTCAGTGCTTAAACCTGTCCCTCTCCTTCCACACACATGCTCTGTCTAACTATGCTTCTCCTTGCATAAAAATGCCATCCATATGCACAAAAATATTTATCACAAAGAGACTGTGTTAACAGAAATTTTCGAGCCTTTTTAGGAAATGTAAAGAAATTTATTATTTTTCACCACTTAATATAGCAATTAATTGATTCTAACCACATGTTTAATCTACTTATTATTGTTATATTTACAAGGCAGCAAAAATAAATGAAACATACCTTAATAATTACACAATACACAAAAGTCACATTCAAAAATATTTTAATTGTAATTTTTTTTACATCATTTATTTTTAAATCATATCGCGAAACAATCCAAGGAACAATTAGTATTTAAGAACAGAAATAATAAAAATCCAGCTGAAAATTTAACAAATCGTATAAAACAAGCCATTTTTAAATTTATAATTAAGCTAAGAGAATTAAATGGCTAAAATGAAGTAAAAAGCAACTAATATTTAAAATTAGCTTCTTTTTTTTTAGAACTAGAACAAGGCTCTTTTTTGATTGTACAGTTCCTCTTGCTGGGGTTTTTTTTCTTCTTAACATAGTAACAGAACTTATTTCATGAGAGGCAACAACTTAAGTAATACATTGTGGCTTTTTTTTCTACTTATGTTGCTATGTGGCAGTCATAATTATCTTCAGGAATTTTCAGGATGGTTAACATAGAATGCTGATATATGCTTTGTCATCACAATTCATTTGTACCTCTTCTAAAATAAAAAGAAATTCTAAAATTTTACTTGCATAAATTTTAAATACATGGAACATTGTATTGATAATATACTAATCACTATTAGCAATATATAAAGTGGAGAGAATATGGTAGAAATTAATCCGTTAAAAATATAAAATGTAAACTCATAAGAAATTCTATTGAAATTCCAACTTTTAATATCACAGAATATTAACATTAAAACAATATTATTTAGTACTAATGTAATACTCACTGGGTTATTTAAAAAAATTAAGAAAAGCTCTTTGGACAGCTTGACACTTAAAATTTAATAAGTAGAATACTGATATTAATAGTAAAAATGTAATCAAATCTATAAACTTTTCACCGGCAATTATAACAAAGCAATGCTAATGCTGTTATCATTTATTGCAAGCTTCACTACAAACTTGTCAAGATATAATATTTCAATATATGCAATAACAAACTTTTATGGCAATTATTTTACTAATATTACATGTTTTCGATCAAACTAAGTGAAAAATAAAAATACTTAGCATAGGTTGCTCTTTCTCTTTTTTTAACAAAACTTGTGATGAAAAAACTTTGTCCTATTTCTAACTTATCATTTGTATTTCGGTTTTCTTAAAATGAATGCTTACACTGCAGTTAAATGCAATGCCTCATTTTGTCTTCAAATTAACATTCAAAACAAAATTATACAATTATACAAGAAATTAGTAATTAATCTAAGAAATCCAAAACAAGGGGTAGACATTCAAATGTTCTACACAGGTGCGAACAATAAAATAATTCATAAGTTTTCAACTTTGACATAAAATATCCTATTACATTAATGGAAAACATAATTTATGTTATAAGCAAATATGTGAACATAATTAATTTAATTATAATTTATTTAAATGTGTGGTGGAGAGGAAGGGAAGGAAAACACAATGTGTTAGCTTATCTTAATACTTTAAAGTCTATTAAACAAATTTAGAGATTTAAAACAAAAAATCCAAAATTACACAGAAAATAATACACAGGATTTTAATAAATTATGTCTACTAATGAATTTCTTTTGCACAAGTAAACAATTAGCATAAAACAAATATACATTGAAGTTTCTCAGTTTGAAAATTAAGACACAATTTACAAAGAACAGTAACTCAAAATTTTGAATACAGTAGAATCTTGTTACAAGGAATTTTTCAGTTTAATGAGGGTAACTGAAATACAAATGTATAATCTAAAAAAGAGTTAAAAGGTAAATATACCTTTTAATATACCCTCTAATGTTGTAATTTTGAAAGGTCAAAGTTCTCTTCTGAAATTCTAGTTTTTCAATTGAAATCTTTTTTTTTTTTTTTTTTTTTTTCCCCAACTCGGCATTTGTAAAACTGAAATGAATATTCCTTTTAAGCCTTCAATAAATTTGTTATAATTTGAAACTTCTTTAATATGTAATTCATTAAAGTGATATCTATATTATAAAGGACAAACATATCTGTGCGTAACGCATACGTCATTTTGCGAATGGCAACACTTTAAAATTTGAAATAAAATTTTGGTTTTGCAATTTTCTCTATTGCAAATTTTTAAACTTCTAAACATCGCACATTTAAAATGTTTACACCGTCGTATAACGAAAAAAAATGCTCTTTTAAATGCAATTTGTTTGAAAGCTGTATCTCAATTTATTTCTGAGATGTTAATTTTTTTGTAGTTTTTATTACCATTTTTCTTTTTGTGGCAACAAAAGTACTCTATTGCTATTGAAAGCCATTGAAAATAAACGTAAAATAGTCGATAATAGGAGATAATGTATCTTTTTGTTGCCATTTTTTCATAAAACCTGAAAAAAAAGTTGAAATTAAAATATGGGCTATATCAAGAATATTGTCTGTTATTCCGTGATAATGACGTCATATGCATACTTTCTATAGACGAAGTTTAAGACGATTTAAAAATTACTGGATTATAAAAGTGGATTGCTTTAGGGGATGCAAATGACGTCATTTTGTAAAAAAGCGCGTATTTTAATTCTTAAACCTGAATTATAATTTGTAAAAGTGCGTCATTTTCACAGCCCAGCTGCTTTGAAATTCTTTACAGGTGAAAATGCTTCACTTTTGAAAATAATGTAATTGAAATCCCACACTGATAAAACGCAATGTTTTACAAAAATTTAGAGTGCCTTTATAGAAGAGGGGTGACATGCAAATAATAGCTATTTATATTACAGAAATTGATGATTCTCGCATGGATGGATTTGCTTTGCCGAGTTAGACAAGCAATCAAATAATTCGTGGTTTAAAATAACATCATGTTCCTGAAGTTTTTGTCCAAAATTCTCTCGAATAATAAAATTTTAATGCTATTCTTTAGGACATTCTACTATAATTTTATCAAAATAACATAATTTGCTTAATTTAATTTTTTTCTAATTTTATATGAACTATATATTTAAAACACAAGTGTGTTTTTTTAGTCTTCAGCCCTGATCTTTCTGCTGAACCAATTTTACTAATATATATATTTTTTTTAACTGAAAGCTCTTCATTTGTAGATGTGATCGAAGTATCAGTTTTTTTTTAAATATCCCCACTTTTATATTTTAATTTTAAAAGCATTTTATGAAATTTCTTCAAAATGGTGAAAATTAGATAGCTTTCATTATTGCAGATAAGAGAGAAATAATGAGGTATTTTTATCTTTATTCATGCTATTTTCTGATAAAAATTCAAAATTGTTGATAAAAATTGTTGTATAGGCTTTAGTGGCGCAAAATCCCATTAACCCTAGATCTACCGGGAATTTTATTCAAGTTTTAATAAAACGTTCTACACCAGAATTTTTATTTAAAACTATTTAACTTATTTATTTACCTTATTTTTGTCTGGTTTATATACTTAGTTTATTTTAAAGAAATTTCTGGTTTGAATGAATATTTTGTATGTACCTGTCGGGTCCAATGGACCCGTCTGGTAGACGGAGGGTTAAGGATATAATATTTTGAACGGAAAATGACGTACTGCTTTTGAAAACACGCATTTTTTCTCATAAATTTTCTATATTGTTTTTTCTTCTGCATATGTACTGATACTAAGTTTCAGACACTAGGCAAAATGCTTAATTAAGTGAAAATGAAGTCACATTTAAGAGAAAACGATGATTTTCTTAGATAAAACTAAACATTTTAACACAAATGCGTCTAAAAAACATAAATTACGCAAATTTTTACTCTCCGGAATTGAGATAAAAATCTCAAGTAAAGGGTGCGTCTGTTCACATAAAAGCTGTTGCTGACAATCGTGACTTCAAGTTTTGAGTTAAAATAATTTTTAAATGATCAAACAAAATACAATTTTTTAAAAAATGATGAATATGGATATGAGAAGTGCGTATGCAAATTTTGAGAAGGTGAAAATTGTTGTTTTTCATTCCAGAATACCAAGCCTAAGAGCCTCAGTTGATAACAACATCCTAATAACTGATCTTTATTATATTTTACTGATTAAGTATCTATCTATATTATAAAGAACAAACTTATCTGCGGGTAATGCTGACGTCATTTTGCGAATGGCAACACTTCACGATCAAATTTCGGTCTTGAAATTTTCGCTACTGCAATTTTTTAATCGTCTAACCATCGTATATTTTAAATTTCCGTCGCATAGGGAAAAAATTTACTTTCAAATGCAATTTGTTCAAAACCTGTATCTTAATTGACTGATGTATTATATTTTCTAAAATAATTTCTAAGCATGATTTTTTTTTTAAATTTATCTTATCACGTGCCGGTTTCAATACATAATAGTAATAAACATTTTACACATAAAGCAACAAACATTTTTCAGCATTTGTTTCTAATTATTTTTGCATAACGAAATTAATACTTCCTTTATAAACAAATAAAATAATAATGTTAAAAAAAACCACCAATCTAACATGTTTGTGAAAGACAAATTAACGAAATTAATACTTCTTTTATAAACAAATAAAAGAATAATATTGTAAAAAAACAAATCTAACATATTTGTAATCGTACAATTTAAATTTTTAGATCACCAAATAGGATTTTTTTTTCAAATGGAATTTGTTTTCAAAGTTCATCTCAGTTTACTGATTGTCTATGGTTTTAAAAACAATTTTAAAGCATGAAATATTTTTAATTTATCTATATCGCGCGGAGCTCGATTACGAAAGATTAATCCGTTTGCCCTTAAAACAAAATAAAGAGTTCATCATTTTCTCATGGCTAATATCCATTAAAAAAAACTTCCCTATGAATAAATTAATAAAATAATATAAATAAAACACAAATTCAACAGACATGTATAAGCTCTGAAATTATCAGAATATAAAAGGATGCCATAAGTAGCAAAATATTGCTGAAATAACTCTTAGCATGCGGCTAATAAGAAAATATCGCTTTTGATAAATTTCAAAATATTAATTGATTGTATAATTCGTATTTTCCATAAGAAAAATTCTTTTTTAATTTAAGTGGGCAATCTAAAAAATTTATTGCATCAAAAAATTATTAGTTTTCAATTAAAATAAAGTTTTCACATGTATTCTTTAACCCGGGAAACCCGGGTACGATCCCCTAGTTTTTGTAATGACAAAATATAGAATTTTTTTAACAGCACAAATAATATTCAGTTTGACGAATATTATTTGTGCTGTTAAAAAAATTCTATGTTTTGTCATTACACAAATATTCACTTTAATGAATTACATACTAAAGAAGTTTCAAATTATAACAAATTTATTGAAGGCTTAAAAGGAATATTCATTTCAGTTTTACAAATGCCGAGTCGGGGGGGGGGGGGGGGGGAGAGAGAGATTTCAATTGAAAAACTAGAATTCCAGAAGAAAACTGACTTTCAAAATTTCAACAGTTTGCTGAGAGAGAGAGGGGAGGGGCATTACTTCCCCATGCACACCTGCAAAAGTAATAAACTAATCCACTGCATTCACAGCGAATTGCTTTTTTTTTTTTTTTTTTTTTTGTAGTCGTTTGTTTATTGCCTTTATTCAGTTTGTATTACACATACATTTTAAAAAAATGTAAAGTCCAAAAAAATTATTATTGCAGTCTTCTTTACCTTTGAATACTTTAACATTTTGTTATAATTATCTATCTCCATTTGTCTGCAGCAATTTACAATTCACATTTGAAGTAAATTTCCTTTATTAAAATGGCAGATAAAAGGAAAAGAAAGCCATTTTCGTTTAAAGAAAAGTTAATGCTATACGGAAAGAATAAGTGTTGGAAGAAAGCAGGTAGACGCAGGGAAAAAATTTGATTCAATTACTTCTACATTAGCTACCATTTTAAAAGAAATGCATTAAATTGCAAAACTCTCTAAGGAGTCTAATATTAATATGTATCCAAACAGAAAACAATCATAGTTTGGAGACTATGAAGTAATTGATGAAATTGTATGCACTTCTTTTAAAGATGTTAGATTTAAAGAACAAAAAAAATCTGCCCATTTCAGGACCTATAATGCAAACGCAAAGTGAAGCCAAAGAATTTTCAGAGGCTCTGAAAATAGGGAAATTTGAAGCAAAATCTGGTTGGCAATTTCGTTTCTGTGAAAGGCATGGAATAACATGGAAACAAATTTCTGGAAAAGATAAAGGTGCTGATGTGTCAGCTAATGAATGGAACGAAGAAAATGTTTGTGGAAATACTAGAGAAATTTCCACCAGGTTATATTTTCAATGCCAATGAAATTGTTTTGTTTTTTTTTTGTTTGTTTGTTTTTTCCTTTCTTTCTTTATCAGCTTCTACCGAATCGCAATATGACAATATAAGGTAAAAACTGGGGAAAGGAGGGGGGAAATCCAAAGCACAATTTTTGGTTTTATTCTTCTGTAATGCCATGCATACAAAAACTAAAGGTACTCCTTAGGAAATCTACAAAAACGCATCGCTTAAAAAATGTGTGAAATCTTCAATCTGATTATGAAAGTAATAGTTTAGGCATTTGAACAAATAAATGTATAAAATGGAAAGAAAAATAATTTTGCTCACAGATAATTCTGCGGCACATTTAGTTAAAGAAAATTTATCTAACGTACAAATAGAATTTTTGCAACCTCTATATCAGGGAATAATAAAAAATGTAAAAATGAATTTCGGGCACCAACTAATAGAAAAGTTCTTGCAGACCTGCAAAGGTAAATGGGAGAAATTCAATAGGCATGATATGGGCTGTCTGGCAAAATATATCTTCTATCACAATTAAAAGCTGTTGGAAAAATACGACCTTAGACAATTGAAGCGGCGGCGGGGAGGGGGGATGCAGAAAGGTTATTTTATTGTATCAAATTTCTCGTTGATCTCTGGACAACTACAGAATGTTTTCAACTTACATCATCTGCTAATTATTACGTTGACTGTTGATCAAGGAGTTATCATACGCCATGACTTAACTACTGGGGATGGGTGTTCATACATTTTTGTAACGGCTTTGATTTTCTGTATGATTTAAATTTAAAATTGAAACAAGCATTATAAAAAAAATATTTAAGTCAATTCCTACTTAGGTCATCAAAGAAAAATTTAATATAATCCCATATAGCCCAGTGGTAGGGGAGCAAAAAAAGGTCTTATTCGGAATTAATTAGGGGAAAGCTGGAAATTGTTTTAATCCATTGAGTTCAGGTCTAGAATGAATATGCTAAGTTCCCCCCCCCCCCCCCTCCTGAACATTAGAAAATATGTACAGATTTATAGTAAAAAAACACGTTTTTTTAAATACCGTAACAATATCTCGAAACAGCTAACTCTGTCAAAAACATTGTCAATACAAATGTTGTAGAGCTTAAAATTCTGAGTAAAATGAGTACCTACACTTAATATTTTTGCTTAAAGTAGAATTGTGACCTTAATGTTCAAGTTTTAGACCCGTGGTCAGGGAGTTGAACTCAAAATTAATTAGGAGAAAACTGGAAATTGTTTTAATCCCTTCAGTTTAGGTCTAAAATGAATGTACCATGTTTTCTGTCTCGTACTTGGGTGAATGTTAGAAAATATGTACATATTTATTTTCGAAAAACACGTTTTTTTAATTACCTTAACAATGTTTCAAAACAGCTAACTCTATAAAAAACATTGTCAATACAAATGTTGCAGAGCTTAAAATTCTAAATAAAATGACTACCATCATTAATATTTTTGTTCAACATTAAGGTCGCAATTCTACTTTAAAATTTTGCCTTAATCACTAATCAAGAGCTTGAAGCCAGGAGAGACCAAATTAAATTAACAATATCTCAAAATTGCGGCCTTAATATTGAACAAAAATATTAATGTGGGTACTCATTTTATTCAGAATTTTAAGCTCTACAACTTTTGTACTGACAATTGTTTTGATAGCGTTAGCTGTTTTGAGATATTGTTAAGTTAACTTGGTCTCTCCTGGCTTCAAGCTCTTGATTTGCGATTAAGGCAAAATTTTGAGATAGAATTGCGACCTTAATGTTCAACAAAAATATTAATGATGGTACTCATTTTATTCAGGATTTTAAGCTCTACAACATTTGTACTGAGAATGTTTTTTATAGAGTTAGCTGTTTTGAGATATTGTTAAGGTAATTAAAAAAATACACGTTTTTTGAAAATAAATATGTACACATTTTCTAACATTCACCCAAGTACGAGAAAGAAAACATAGTACGTTCATTTTAGGCCTAAACTGAAGGGATTAAAACAATTTCCAGTTTTCTCCTAATTAATTCTGAGTTCAATCCCCTGACCACGGGTCTAAAACTTTAAAGTAGAATTGTGACCTTAATGTTCAACAAAAATATTAAATGTGAGCACTCATTTTATTCAGAATTTTAAGCTCTACAAAATTCGTACTGACATTGTTTTTGACAGAGTTAGCTGTTTTGAGATATTGTTACGGTATGTAAAAAAAACGCGTTTTTTGACTATAAATCTATACATATTTCCTAACGCTCATCTAGTATGAGGGGAAAAACATAGCATATTCATTCTAGACCTAAACTGAAGGGATTAAAACAATTTCCAGCTTTCCCCTAATTAATTCCGAATTCAACCCCCTAACCACTAGGCTATTACGCTATACATATTTCCTAACGCTCATCTAGTATGAGGGGAAAAACATAGCATATTCATTCTAGACCTAAACTGAAGGGATTAAAACAATTTCCAGCTTTCCCCTAATTAATTCCGAATTCAACCCCCTAACCACTAGGCTATTACGCTAATATTAGCTTTTGTTGCATTAAAATATCTCAATTTGTTGATTTTCTATAAGCAAGAAACCCTATTGGTTTACAATGGAAGTCTATGGGAATTTGGCGAAATATTAGAAATATCGCCAAGTTGACGGCGCTTTTGGCGACTCATTTTGCTCGCCAAATTTGGTGATATATAGCCAAGTTGGCGATAAACTTGGCGGTATTTGGCGGCAAAACAGGGTCTCCCCTATGGTAACCCCCTTATAAGTATGGATATGCAATAAATGCTGTTCAATAACCAATGGCCGCCATTTTGTCTACCATATAAAACTAAAATTAATTAATTACATTTATTTAATGAATTAATATTTGAAAAAACTGTATTAACATCAAGTGTCATCCACTACAGGCTCAAAAAAAAAGTACTTGAACTTTAGTGGATGAATAATAAGTATTTTATTAACGATTGAAAATTTGAACAAGGTACATATAGGGAGAGTGTGAACTAATAGTAGGAATTGAAAAAAATAACTATATGGAATCAATTCGGAACAGGGTTTAATTATCTTCTGCATTAATAAAAATATTCTTTGCCTCAAAATGTTGCTGAAAAATAAACAATGGATCGAAGGTTGGACAAACAATGGATTTACGCTTACCGAAGAGAAATACTTTATGAAACCAGAATTGAGGCTATTCCATTTAAATGCATCCCATCCTAAGTCTTTTCACGTGTCTACTATGGATTACAGTGCATTTGGACTTTTAAAACAAACTCTTTATACGCAGCATCCCAAAATATCGGATGGACTTTGAAAAATTGTGATCGAGGAGTTGAACAAAATCAAGCTTGATATTTAAAGAAACGCCCTTTTATCTTGTAAATCAAGATGTAATACCTTTGTACAAATGACATTGTAAGAAACTTAACAGAAGAAAGAGAAGTAGGCAATAGTAAAAGTGAAAATGATGATGATTGACCATGATGTACTGAAGAAACTGTTGTATGATCAAAAGTGTCTCTATCGAACATTGAAACTCTTAATAAATAGTGTAAACAAAATAATGTTCTAGAAATATTTTATACAATGCTGGGAAATACTGAAAATTCCGATTTGAAAAAAAAAAAAAAAATATTTACATTAACGACAGACATCAGTGACAATTTTTAAAACTGTTAGGTATGTAAGCAAAATTATAATTTGTTAATAATAGTTATGATTAAAATCTTGAAATTTAATGAACTTAATAATTATCTTATTTCTAACTAGTAAATTCTCAATAATATACTGTATATTTATGATTTACTGACATGTTTGCACATTAAGCAAAATTTAAAATAGGTTAGTAACGAATGTAGTAGTATCTATTATATTAAAATCAATTTGTTTGTATTTCACATTTTCTCCTACAAGAATATAGAGCACAGCATGGTGAAATTAACACCAGTTATCTGCATGGATCCAAAGATGCCATATAAAGCTCTCAGAATTTAAAAATTTGAATTAGTTTTCGGGATATTATTATTATTATTATATTTTTTTTTTTTTTTTTTACTTTTAACAAATTTCTCTAAAGATGGTAACTAAATGACTCCATTTTTGTGAAGAAAAAAAGAAAGGAAAGATAAAGGTAAATAATGGGATACCGTTTGCTATCCAAAATCGAGAACAAATATCTTTTTTTTGTTTTGTTTTGTTTTGTTTGAATAACTCAATTTAATACTTCTTTAACTTAAAATTCTCTTTAAAAATATATAATGTAAAAGAATATTCATATGACTTCTTCACACATTTGCTAAAATTATTATTAAAACGTTGAAAGATTTTAATCTTACTAACCTGTATGAAATATTTTCCGAATTTGTTAAAATGTAAATAAATGGACTGTGATAAAACATGGGATTTTGAGCATGGTGTCGGAACATGCATACAGAGCACAAGCTCAAATTTAAAGTTCTGTCCAAAACATAGCAACCCACACTATAGAACTGAACGATACTGGCCTGAATGGATTTGTTTAGACAAGTTATACAAGTAAACTAAACAAACATTAGCTTGGCAATAATAACAAGCTCTCCCAAAACCAAATTTTTATTCAAAATCATCTTGACTAATGGAATTTTATTGCTTGTATGTCACCATTTTCTTATAAAGGCATTCTACTATAATTGCATCAAAATCATTTCCTAATTTTTGTTTTATTTACATTATAAACATGATTCCTTGCTTATAGTAAGAAATTTAATAAAATTAATGTTATAAATCTTTTTTAAAAGTAGAATAAAATTAGATATCTTTTCCCCAAAAAAATTTAACCATTCCATGCCATACAAATGCAATCAGGGTTGAAAAAAAAAACGATTTTTATGAAGAAGAAAAAAAAAACCCAAAAACAAAAAGTGTTTATTTGGTTTAAACCAGGTTTTTTTTTTGTTGTTGTTTACGCTGGGTTTTTTTTTAATGTATTCTCCTATTACATATACATGCATATTTATAGATAAAAATAAACATTGCTGGATATATAAGTAATATAACTTCATTTAAAAATAATTAAAATTAAATAATTACAATCAGTTATGTAGCAAATTGTAATCATTTAAAATGTAAACATTTTTAGTGAAAGCTATGTCTTATGTTCCATAAATGAAATGCTCTACAAGAAACAATCTTTTCATTACTAGTATACTATAAATAAATATATGATGTAGTTTCATAAATATAATATACTTTCTCAGGGCTATTCAAAATAATTTCTTTGAAATATTTGTTATCCGAGATGTCTGATTTTTCTGTTAGAACACTACATGAACAATTATTATCTTTTGTTGAAAATAAAGCTTTTTTTAAAGAATTCCTGGAATGATTTGAATTTAGCAGTAGAGTCTTTACACGTTTCAAGAAGTATTGTGTATTGTAATTTCACACTTCTCCTCTGAAACTGCCAGGTAAAAAAAGGGGGGGGAAGGCGGCAGTAAAATAAACAGAAATACCTATTCACCAGCTTTTTAGACTACTGAAAAGATTGATCTGAAAATGGAAAGTAGATTTATAGAAGTTGTTATCCACTACAACATTTAAACAGCCATCAGACATAATACACAGGCTTTTTTTCTAGGCTATGTTATAATATGCATTACTTTGAAATGTCTAAAGTAATAAATTAATAATACATCTTTTTAGGCATTTTTATGAGACTTTTTTCTAATATGTCTCAAGCGAACCTTATCTCGATCCCCCCCCCCCCCCACATTTTCTTGTCAGATCTAAATAGTGAGTTCGATTATGCAATAGAGGATTTAAATATATTTTACTACATATTTTATTTAAAAGTAAACAGGTGCTTCGCTAGCACCTAATTTTTCAATGTCCTCTTATTCGACTTCATATCTTGAGTTTCTTTTTTATTTTTAAAAGATAATCTCCCCAATCAAGAACATTTTCTTTTACAGCTTGACTGAAATCTTAAAGGTCATTTTATGTTATTAATTGTAAATAATCTGCGTTTTCTCAAAGGAAAATATTTTATTTTAAATATTGAATATTTTTAATCTATTTTATCTTTGCCAAATTCACATGCTTTAAGTTTTCTTTTTAGAGCTTCAAATATGTTCACCAACACATGCAATTTGCATTCTACATGTATACAAACATGACCTAGACTCACTATGTCTCACGGTGACTGCTGAGATAAGACTGTTAAAAGTAGAAATTATTTATATCCAATAATTTGGAATGCTTAAATTACAAAAATGAGAAAATATTATATTAGATTTGTTCTTTAAAAAAAAAAAAAAAAAAAAAAAAATATTGGATTTTTTTTTTTTTTTTTTTTTTTTTTTTGAGAAAAAAAACCAGTTGGTTAACCAATTGGTTTAAACCATGCCAACCCTGCTGGTAACAGGATAAAATCCTAATGCAAAAATGCCAATCCCAATGTGTGAATGTAACAAAAAGGTTTACTCAACCCAATAGCCATACAGCAAAGAAAACTCACAGTCAATCATTTATTAGCATACAGAACAAAGAGTAATCAATGGAGAGAATTACTTATGATTATGTCATCATTGAGGCATGATGTAATCCTTAGTAGTCAATCTTAACTAAACAAGCAACCTAAGTAGTAAAAGTGCATTTTTAGCTCAAATCTGCCATTTTGGCTATTTAAAAAAATAAAAGATTTTTTTTAAAAAAAAAGGGGGAAGAAGAAAGAAAACAAAAAATTAGTCTGTCATGTAAATTTATAACTTATAAGAAAAGTTGGATTGATTAAAAATGTTTGTCCTCTTTAAAAAATTTATTAATTCATCATTTTTCTAAAGTTTTACTTGTAGCTTCTGAATAACTTGGATTTTTCATTTTTCAATAATGTGTAAAATAAATGAGAACATTTGGGAAAAAGAAAAAAAAAAACTGCCTGTTTTTGTTTTTTTAAACCAAACAACCCTGAATGCAATACATAGGGTTGCTACACTCAGCTAGTAACGAATTCATTCAGTGGTCTCTAGAAATTCCTTATAACAAGATTTTACTATATGAAAATGAAAAATTTTACTAAATAATTAATTTCATTAAACAATACACAATTGGTGGAACCTTTTTATGCATTATTAGTACATGATTGATTACATGTGTCAGCTTTTCACCATACAAACAAGGCTGTAATGACCCATTATTTAGTCAATGAGGGTGTGATATCATGTGGAAAAAATAGTGTGATATTTCAGATGTGGAAATTATAACATTTCAGAACTTTTTTCTGAATACCACTTGTATATTTAAATTTTAGAAAAATAGGTAAATAAATATACATTATGCATCTATCCATCAATAGCAATTTTATCTGCAGTTGTATTTTCATCGCAAAAGATTTATTTTCACTATAATAGCTAACAATATTGTTTTCTCACACATGTTGAAATAAATTCCTCTAGTTATTTAAAAAACTAGCTAAAACTAAATTATACTCAAACAAAAATGTTATTATAGAAAAATAGCAAAGAATGTTTAAGTGTCACGATATTAAATAAGTACATGCAAAAAGGATTTGACATAGAAAATCAGGGAGGGGAATGAAGATATAAAAACTGAGCAACAATTTGCTAACAATGAAAATCAATTGATTTAGAAATTTTCTTAAAATAATCAAAAAGTCAAATCCAATGATTAAAAGATTTGAGACTTGAACATGAAATCACGCTTATACTACTTTTAGCAGATAGATTCATGAAACAATGATTCATATAGCTAGTAAATGATTGTAAATTTTTTCATAAGTTATATTCAAAATTCAACATTTCTGATTAAATATAACACTGAAATTTACTCTTCTTATACTTATAAAAAAGAAACTATGAAATAATATGATACAGCATATTTTTCCATATATTAAAACAGAAATTTAGAGATGAGGCTGTTTTCTAAATATTCTACTTTTAACCCATTCAGGATCAGCATCTTTTACATGAATTTTATTTGGTTGACACCAATTTTTGTTAAACAGTTAACTTTAGTTTATTAATCATAGAAATGTCTTAATTAAATAAGGCAAATTTTACTTTTATTTTTTTCTGGTATAAAACAAGTGCTGTAAGCACTTGGCAGCCACCTTGTTCCATGTACCTGAGCAATTTCACTGGGAGTTTACCTGCGATTTAGCCAATCGGCATACACAGTACAAACTTTCGATTTTCTCCCGTTTTGATAAAAATGATATGGTAGACACAATTGCAGCACACACACACACACACACACATTGCATTTCTTTGCCATAATAAAGAATTTAAAACTTTGCGAAGAATAACTTGAAATTATTTCAAACATTATGTTGTTAACATGGTTAAAGTACCTTTTTTTTTTCATAAAATTTATTATTTTAATATCAGTAAGCAAATAATAAATCACCAAATTAACAATTTAAAAAAAATTACAAAATAGGCTGTATAATGTTGATTCTGCAAATTTACCATTAAACTGGCAGTAACATAAGAATATGCAAAAAATGTAATTTAGCAAAAAAAATTTGCTAAATTATATATCTTCTTTAAAATAATGCGAAATAATGTACAATGTCTCAAACAAATTATTATTTTCAATACAAAAGATCAATGTTTTGTTTATTTTTAGCATCATCGGTGTGTAAATAATGCTCTCAGGCTGTAGAGAGTACTGACGTAAGTCTGCATAGTTTCCATCAGTCAAGAACACAGGCATTTCAAGTATCTTTGTATAGTGTATGTTGATTGGCTAAATCTGAGTCTAGGTTCTTAACATGTTAACATACGATCCAATGAAAACACTTAGGTACATGGAACGAGGCAGTCGCCAAAGGCTAATCTGTAAGCACTTTTTGAAGATGTATATACACACCTGTGGTCCCGAAGAGGTTAACACAGATTTAAAAGAGAAATAAAAGGAAATAGATCAGAGTTAGAATTAGTAAAATCCACACTGTTTTAAACATTTTATGAACATTTAAGCTATATGCAAAACTACAACTGATATATTTGCATTTTTAAATTTTTGGAAAAATTTGTTTGCTTCAAAATGTTTTATGTCTAAAATAACTTTTAGCAGTTTTAGAAAACAACAGGAAATCTGAACAAATTTCACAGAAATATGTTATTGAAATAGCAAACCACTACAGTTAAATACTGAAAAATTTATAAGAGACGGAAAAATATAAATCATTATTGTGATGTTTTCAAAATATGAAAGCTTTCTGTCAAAGATTTAAAAGATATGAAACCTGAAAGTATATAAAATATAAAATTTACAAACTAAAAACATAAGCAGTAAAAATTAATGAATTATAATTTTTAGTTAAACTTAGTTAAAACTTTAATTTACTTCAAAAACATAACAATCTGATAGAACTTTGTATTAAAATGAGCTTAATTACCTAATAAAAGCATCGACAGAAAGACAAAAGAAACTTCATTAAGTATTTTCACTATTTTGTTGAGGATTTTTTTCGTTGTAGAATTCTTGAAATCAGTCTAAAAATAAGATCACTAAGATTCTAACCAATATCAGAAATAAACTATTGTTTTTATATAATTATAATATATATATATTTTTCACAATATCATGTAAAAATGGAAAGGAAATCAGTAAAACAAAATCTATTTTTAAAGTAAAGATTAGTTGGAAAAACTTTGATAGTCATTTAGTACCAAAATCAATTTAGCTGCTAAAATATTAATGCCTTGCTGCAACTTTGTTAACAGTGTTAAAAATTATAAAAATTATTTATTAGAAATAATTATTTACAAAAGATAATATAATTTAACAATCAGAAAAATAAATAGGGTTTACATAACAAAATATGTAATTTAAAAGGATTTTAAACATAAATTTAGATAATGATGCAAGGGTTAAGAAAGAGTGTTACAATACAAGTACATAAATACACACACAGATACAATTATGAATTTAATTCAGGATTTATATTTTAAAAAACGAAGTGGCAGAATATTAAAATTAAGCCAACTTCAGTTAGCTTATTTGACTACTTTGTAAATTAGAATATACAAGACAGTTGGAATTACTTAAATTCATTGCATTTATATACAATTGATGCCATTTAATGTGACTCTGGTTACTGCGATCAATCATTTAATGTTATTGAAATCAGCTGGGTCTGACTGCCTACGTTCAAAGCTACACTAAAATCAATTGCTTTGGCTTACATTTAATATTATCATTTTTTCAGCTGATCAATTCCTGAAAAGAGTAAAACTGACAGTGAAGTTCTGTTATAAAGCTCAATCAAAGCATGAAATCAAGTATGCCAGCTACAATTAATTTTTTCTTTGTTGCTGCAGGATTCTATGAAGTTCGGAAGACAAACTAAAAACTTCAGAAACTCCATAAAAAGCATCCGGGATAAAATAACAAAAGAAGATTAGGAAGCCTATATGGCAATCCACAACATTCACGTAACTGTGAAGCTCGCAGAAACTAAAATTTGCTAAAAGATTCATGAAGAGATGCAAAATAATGATGATGATCAAGAAGATGAGAGCAAGTTTATTGAAAAACTTCTTGCAAATGCAATATGAGTATGAAAAATTTAACAACAATTTAAAACAAAAATTACTGAATTCTTCTGATAAATGTTTCCTACCTTCTTTTAAAAAGTCATCATTTCATAAAGGTTATCATTTCTTAAATAATAATACTAGATATTATTAATATATTTTTAAATCACTTATTGATATCAAACTGATATTACCAAAAACTCATGGTCAAAGGTGATCAAATTATGCAGTATCTGATGTATAATATGTTTTTACTTATCTTCATCCTAAAAAAATTCTACAATTATTTCCTTACAGCTGGACTAATAAACCATATTTATGTGGTATCTTTTATTTCTAAAAAGTTTTCAAGCATGAGTTTAATCAAAATGGACAACTGATTATTACAATTACTCTCACAAAGAAAGTTAAAAACATGCTTATAAAGCATGTTTTTAACTTTCAAGATGGGACTTATCACAACCTTTAAAAAATAAATAAATAAATAAATAAGGACAGAAACTCATTTTTGTTAATACTCTTTTTAAAACTAAGTTACTACAAACCATCTTGGTGTTTTACTATTAGATTCTTAAAACAAATTTCATTCATTTATCAATCATATTAATGGATGTAACTAATAAATTGAAAAAAATAATAATAACTGGATGTATTACATTTTTTAATCAATTACTTGTCAAAACATACTTCTAAAATATGACATCTTTTACACACAGGTACATCAGTAACCCATTCCATCCCAGTGGGTGGAAGATGGTCTACTACTACAGTAGAAGATCTTTATAAGACACAACTTGAGGCAAGAGATTGTGCATATTATAGAATTTTGTGTTATACAAATCACATTTTACACATTATTAAACTTACCTTGTAAACATGGCCAAATATATCTGCAACATATCAATATACAGAAGAAAACCTTTATATTGCATTCCATGAGGCCAGAAGTTGTGCAGATTATAAATTTTTCAATAATATAGATCATTTCGCACATATTATTACCTTATGAACATGATCTAAATATGCCTACACCAAATCATTACATTACTCAATTCCAAAATTACTGTAATTTAATAAAAAAAAAAATTATTAACCCCTTGGGGATGAGTGTCATGTATATGTGACACATAAGATGCTCAAAATCCTTCATTATTCCCACCAGTTATTCTTATTTAATTAGAGTATTTATGTGCTTCAATTACAGAAATTTTACTGTTTTAAAAAACTGGTGGTAAAAGTTTAAAAATTATGTAAAGGACTCTCATTGTGAAGGGGTTAAAAAACTCTGAATTAAGTTGATGAAAACGAAATAATGTCTGAAATTTAGTCCTCTAGACGGTAGCAATATTTCTACAACGTGGATTGCAAGTGCTTCTTAATTGCAAAATTCATTATTTACATCTGAGAAGTTGTGGGTTATAAAAAAAAAAAATTGTGCTATAAAGATCTTCTACTGTTCTACTAGATTCTTTACAATTGGATACATGCTATGTACAGTTATTTCATCTGGGAGTGAAGTGGTTACGACTAGCTCAGTGTTAATTGCTGTCAAGTAATGTAAGCTTTTTTCTTTTCTTTAATTCAAGAGAATTGTTACATTATCCTGATTTTTCTCACTGCAGGAGAATCAAATTTGATAAGTTTTTTAAATAACTTTTGAGTACCAAGGATACCATTTGGAGAGGCTAATGGGAGAAGGGGGACAACTACCCCCTCAAGGAATTAGATATTTCAGAATGTATCATCACATGCCACATTTAAAATACTTTTCACAAATTGCCCAAAAAACTAAAATAACTGCCATATTTGACTAAAATAGAAACATTATCATTAAATAAACACTTTAAGCACAGAAAATAGTAAAAAATTATCAATAATATTTGCTAAAACCTTACTATTACAACATTCTCAAAGTGAGACATCTATTCCATTAATGAATAGGTTGGCTAATTTTTTAAATATACAAGAGTATAAAACTGTACCAACAGCTTCTGAGATGAGCTCAACAAAATCAAAAGAAATTTTTGCCCCCTTCTCCCCAAGAAAGTTCTGAAATGATAAAAATACTTCTACCTGCTTACATTAATATATACATTACATTAAACGTTTGGTTGTATAGGGTTTTATGGCACAAAATCCCTATAGGGATATGCTGTGCCAAAATAAGGAATAAAAAAGAACACTAAAGACTCTTAAAAGGTGAAACTAAAACATTGTCATTAAAAAATACAGAGCTAAGTTAAAAATAGAAAAAGCAATGAGAAAGCTAAGTCATACAAGAGTAGAATCCTCATATTTTTAATAATAAAATGGCAAAGTATAAAAGTAATAATAATAATGCAATAAAAAAGACTATCTGGATGGGGATGTCCTAAAACTGTAAAGGAATATTGTGAATTGGTTAACCAACGAAGCAAATAAATAGTTATATTTCAAAATAAAGCCTTGCATGCTTTAAAAAAGTAAAGAGTGCCCCCATGAGGTGTTTTCCCAATGAGGTTTGTCAAGGTGTGTGATGATGAATTAAAATAAATTTTATATAAGTGTTGGATGTTCGGACAGTCAGTTAAAAAATGATGGATTGTCAGAAAATCAGAATGACAATGTCGACATGTGTGTGCATCTTCCCAAAATAGGATGTTTATGAGTGATCCCTGAATGTCCAATTCTCAGACGAGACAGAAGAACATCTGATTTTCTTGAATAACTCATTACATTAAATGTGTTAAAACTTATGTAGAATACATTCATTTCTTTACGTAAATTTTAATATTATTTTACAACATTACATATCTTAAATAAGTCAGTTTTGCAAGTGAACATTAAAAAATCGTAACAAAATATAATATTTTCCTAATATGTTTAAATACAGGTTTTTCAGTGTCTTTATTTTCATTCAAATGTTTTCAATATGTTATCTGATATCTAACATATGCTGAAACGTTAAACTAAATTTACAGTGATAAATTATGATAAATTATATATTTTCTGCAGATTTAAATTAAAAATCAGCTTGTTCTGATAACATTAAATAGATAGCCTATTTTTCTCAATCAAGGTACAATTTTTATACATTATCATAGATACAAAAATGTCAAAAACGTTACCATAAATCGTACAGATTTGCATTGACTCATTATCTTAGAAATTTCAGATTTAACACTGGAATTATCTTCTTTTGGCCCTTATATATTTGACAAATAGATGTAAAGTATTATCTTTAGCTTCTAATAAAGCTTTTTTAATTTGTGGTAATTTAATAATTAAACAAAACCAAGAGGCTACTACACATTATATCAAGCAATCATTTGTATAAATATAAATTTTAAGCCCATGAGGAAATACTCAAATTTTTGCATAAGCAAGTCATTTTTAAATTTAAAAAAATATACATCTGCCAGCAAGACAGAATAACTTTCATACACAGCTACACAGCACAATGGATAGGATTAATTATAACCAAAACCTATTATAAAAGATAAAAAGTGCATTGATGATGGCAATTCCAATGCAAGGTTTCTTGAAAGATGTAAATAAAGAACTTAATTACTGTTTTTACAACTGAGAATGTGAAACACATGTGTCTTATTCAGATAGTGTTTTCAACAGAAAAGTTGTAATTTTAAAAAAAAAGAGAGAGAGAGAGAGAGATGGTGTGGAAATTGCATAAAAATTAAGACCTACAAAAGGATTAAAAAATGTTTTATACATATTCTCTCAATGGAAAAAAAAAAAAGAAGACAAAATGAACCTTGGATATTTTTCAATTAGAAATCATAAAATTATATAAAATGCATTCACCAACAGGCATGAAAGTGGGAAACTGGAAAACAGGTGGAAATTTTTTCCATTGATACAATGATGCTAAACTCGTATAATTTAAACACATCTTAACAGTCTTTTACACAATAAAATTAAATATAACTGAATGTATGATTGTTACTTTCTCTTGATAACTACGAAAGTATTAAAAACAAATTTAAACTATCAATAAATGTATACATTTATTGAATCAAAAAAGAAAAGCACAGTTTACTAAAGCTGTAAATCAAAATATATCCGATGAACTTATGTGAAGTACAGTGATTAATTTTTCAAAATAAATATTATTCTGGAGTTTTTTCCCTTTCTTTCAAATAAAAATAAAATTATCCATGCTAAATAGATGCACGTCAAACTGATTTTTGCTTAAAAAATGCATCACTGAAATTACCTAAAAGGGTTATATAAATAAGACAAAATATTCTATTCCAAAAAAAAAACCTTTTGGAAACTTGCTTTCCCTTTTAAAGTCCAAAAAAGAAATTCACTCTGGAAAGATACTTTAAACAACTTCATTTACATGATTTTCAAATTTTTATAATATAGGTTCACCTTTGATTTGATGGCTCTTCTGCACAGCATTTCAAAAGCAAACTCCATGGATTTTTGTAGACAGAATGCCTGAATATTAAATTTTTCAGAATTTTTCAGTGCTACTATTAATTATTCCTGTAAGGCAAGTGGTTTTTATTCTTTTTTTTTTTTTTTTTTTTGGTAAGAGTTTTGAAAGTTTTAACACTTTTTTTTAAAAAAAGAAAAGGAAAAAAGAGGAGCCCTTTGTTTAAGCATATAGACAAACACCCCATTATTCAAACTTCGATAAACTAAGAAAATTCAACTGAACAGAATGAAAAGGTAACCCAGCATGCAATATAAAAGTACTAAAAAAAATTATTAATATTTTAACTTTTCTGATAATTTCATGATGGTGGCATATTATTATTATTATTATGATACCATACAGAACAGTGTATCCAAATCCCAGTTTCCGATATTTTAATAAAAGAAATATGAAAATAACATTATTTTGCAGAAAAAAAAATTTATAAACCTCTATAAATCTTTTCCTCTTAAAGTTTAACTCACTTTAATATACAACATACATTACTGGTAATTTCAAGAAACACTTTGAGAGTAAAGGGTCTTATTTTTAGGTGGGTTTATTGATAATATCGCTAGTTTATCAAGATTTTTTAATCTCTTGAGGTTTTTTCTATTATGATTGCCATAAATCTGTCTATTCTAAAAAAAAGTAATTTACGCTGTCACCGCCGCCGCCGATTTTGAATTTTTTGTCACCGGAGGTCTTTCTCCGTTAATATTGAGAAAAATACTGCATACAAAAATATGAAAATCGGCGGTATTATGGAGAAATGTTTGAAAAACACGCTGATGCAGACAGTTTTCAAATCAAATAATTATTTTAAGAGATATTTAATGTTAAAGTTGTGCAAAATCGTTCCATTAAAAAAGTTTTATAGTAGCAAAAACTATACATGGGAATTTATTCATTTTTAGATCATTTTATACGTTAGAATTTCCCAATGCGCAGACTGCATTCACTTTTTTAATTTGACTCATTTTTTTTGAGGTTTTATTTCTATTTTAAATTCAAATTTTCAGCATTTCGAGAGATATTTTTTATTCATTTTAGGAATTAGTATTAATTTAAACTATTGCCAACTGTATAAACAGCGCAAATAATAATGTTTGCTTCAAATTAAAAATTTATTTACACGTGACTATTATTAACAGAAAAAACTTACAAATTAGAATTAAATAATTACGTGTGAAAAGCAGGAACTTATTGAAAATTACTTCATAAAAACTATATTTACACGTGAATTTTTAACATGCGTTAGAAGTCTTAAATAGGAGAAATTACGTCATATTTACGTGACATTACACTTATTACGTAAACTGAACAAAAAGTAATATTGCAAAACAGTTTAAATTTAAAAATTGCGCGAGACATTAATTTGATATTTTGAGATTATATTAATAAGATTAATATTAATTTTATTGAACGCGTTTAGACTGCTTTTCGAGCGATTATTTAGTAATGTAATAAAAAAAAAAAAAAAAGAAAGATTACAAGCTGAAAATGAAGTGTCATCAACAAAAAATATGATTTGAAAGAGAAAAAATCTGTGAAGCAGAAAATAAAGAAATTGCTTAAGTGGTTTAATTAAGATTCGTTAACCTTCTGTGTCATTTCCGTCAAAAGAAGGCATTGGTATTTGTAAAATATATTTGCATTTTGATGCAGATTTGCTTATTATATTAGCTTATTTTGAAATGTTTAACTGATTTTATTTAATCAAAGACGAAAACAGCCATTGTATCTTTTAACAGCAGCTGATTTTTCCTTAAAATTCTCCAATCGAAGAAAAATGAATAGAAACCCATTTACAGGGAGATCGCCACTGTTTTTTAAATTATAATTCAATCTTTCAAAATCTTTTTTAAGCCAATCAAATTAGCGTGCTTTTAGAGACTCCGGTGTCTGAACGGGGGTTGGCGAGCGTAGCTCGTAGGGGGCCGAGTCCCCTAGTTTAAGGAAAAAAAAAGTGTGATAAACTACACAATACAAGAAAATCTTCCATACTTGGGGTTAAAGTAAAATTATTAAAATATTCTAGCAAATTTGTTTTGGCATAATTAACTAGTGTTTTAATCTGGCATAGCTTTTTGTAGCAACAATGAATGTTTTATTACATGATCAATTTATTTATTATCTGATTTTAATTAAACTTATGATGCCTCATCTACCTCTATATATGTCATTTAACTTTTTTAGATGCAATTTAAAATCACTTTCCAAGAATGAATTTTTCTCTAATCTTCAGAATAAGCTCCTGTAATAATGAATTTTATGTTTTAATAAAAAAAGTCACATGAAAGGATATTTATGCTATTAGTACCACTCGCGGAAAATTGCATAACTATGCAAATTGAACTCACTCCCTACAAACAAATTTCACTTAGATCTCCAGAAAAAACTTCTGCCATAGTCAAATTTACGTTTTGATAAAAGTTTTCATGTAATAAGTACTTTTATGCTAAAATCAACCCAAGGGCAATTTCAGAAGTAAGCAATTTAAACTTGTTTTCTAAGAATGAATTTCGCTCAAATCTTCAGAATAAGCTTCTGCCATATTCAAATTTATATTTAACAAAAAAAATCTCATGAGAGAGATGTTATTTTTATAGTAGAAGAAACACTGGTAAGAAATTGCATAACTAAACAAATAAAATTCATTTCTCCAAAAAAATCTTTTCTCAGACCTTCAGAATAAGTTTCCACTGTGGTCAAATTTATGTTTTGGTAAAAACTTTCATGTGATAGGTTTTTTTGTGTTAATAATGCCCCTGGTGAAATATTGCATACCTACACATTTCAGTGAAATCTTCATTATAAGCTTCTGGCATGGTCAATTTTATGTTTTGATAATTTCAACACAATAATTTTTTTTTTTATGCTAGTAGTACCAATTATAAAAAATTGCTTAACTACAAAATGTAAATTCACTTCCCACAGATGAATTTCACTCATTTTTTCAAAATAAGATAATGTCATTGTCAAATTTATGTTTCAATAAAAATTTCAATGTACAGTAGAACCTTGATTATCCGAAGTAATTGGGACCGACCCTCTTTCGGAAAATCAAAATTTTCGAATAATCGAGAATGCTTCAATTTTAAGATAAATATATGCAGTATTTTTTTATTTAAAAATAAAGCAATAGCAAAATAGATAGAAGAATAAATTACCTGAATTTTAATTTTGAAATTAAGTAACTTTTACATATATCACAAGGGTTTGAAAAAATGTTTTGTTTGTCGCAGTTTCGTTTGCCTTTTCTTTGAAACTCTATCACGGAGTTTTTTAATATTATTAGTTCACCAGTATCACAGTCTTTCTGATGCTCCAGCCATGCCAAAACTTTTGCAAAACATTCAAAAATTTCAGAATTTCTAATTTTTTCGTTTTCTTCGTTTCACTCCGCAGCTTACGGGAGCTCAAGTTAAATTCAAATTAACTCTAAGAAAGGGGATCGAAAATATTTATATGTATTCATAGTTCGGAAAGGACCGCTTGCACAGCAGGTTACAAATAAATAAATAAATAAAAATAAAATAAAATAAAAAAATACTTTCAAAATGGAATTGCACACAAGGAATGTGATAGTAGAAAAAAAAAGTTTCCTAAATGGATTTGCACACAAGAAATGTGATGGTAGGAAAAAAAAGCTTTAAAAATGGATTTCGGTTAACCGAGAGTTTCGGATAAAAGAGGTTCTACTGTAATAGTTTTTTTACAATACCCTTTGTGGGAAATTGCATAAATAAAACAAAAATATATATATTATTTTCTATCACACCCTACGTTAACATTAGATAGGAAATACACATTTCAACTTTATTTAATGCTGATAAGCCTTACTAGCAAAAAATAAACTTAATTTTTATTTTTATCATTATTATTGTATGATAGCTGTACTTAAGTTTTTAAAAAAATTACACTTTTTATTTTTTATTTATATTTTTAGTGTTTAAAATATTTTATTGTTGCCATTTCACAGCCAGTTAGCATATTTCGGTGAGAGTGATTTGGTACATAATTAACTTCAGATTTTTGTAATATGTGTAGTTGTAACCATAAAGACAATTTGGTGATTTATCAAATGCGGTCAGCTAAAAGAAAAATGCCTTATTTTAATTTATTATTAAGTTCTAAAATATTAAAACATTGAACATTGAAAACACATCTGTGTACATAAAATTCTAGCATATCAAGAAGTGAGTGAAAAATCAATTACAAAATTCAATCTTTACATACAAAAATTAAATTGAGTTAAATAAAAGTAAATATGTAAGACACATTCAATGCAACTTTTATTTGTGTTTATAGCGCTTCCTGGTGGAAAATAGGCCAGTTAAATTTGTTAAAATTAATTTTTTTCATATGGGAATTCAAACTCAAATTGAAAACATTACAACAGAACAAAATTTTACTTTGTGTTAACCGCTGTTTTATTGAAACACGAGTTAATTTTAGTGAATAAAGTTTTTTAAAAAGTTTTATGATGTTAATGAAAGGAAAAAAATCTACATCTAACAATTTTTTATGGAAAACTTATAGCATTGCAATACACTTTAAAAAGGCTGTAGAATATTTTACTTCCTTTCATGCTTTTGTAATTTTGTTTTAGTAAGTCATCTTTCTAAAATGAAACTTTTCTCAAATGAATGAGGCATATATTTATCAAAAATTATTTAAAATATCAAAAACTGGAGCATTTGGTAGGTAAATTAGATTCATACATACAAACATAATGTAAAATCCTCACTTTTACAAAAGATTGATAAAAAATTTCAGTTAGAAAATACCTATGATATTTGGTTTGAATTATTTTTCAAAACTAAAAAAAAGTTTTAAAATTGGCTTTTTTTCAACTAAAGTGCATTAAAAAGTAGAAAAATATACTTTTTTTCAATTAGTTAAATGAAAATTTTTCTATATCAGTGACTTCCATATATTTTTACTTTATGATATATATATATATTAATGAATAAAAGACAGGACAGCAAATTTTTATTTTTATCAAGAAATATATCTCATAATAACTTAACTGTGTAATGAAGATTTGCTGCCCAGCCTTTTACTCCTTAGAATATACGTTGGATAAAGGATAGATATATGGAAGTTATAAGTGATAGAAAATTTTCTATTTTTCGCACTAATTGGGGGGGAAATCTACTTTTTGGTGCACTTTACTTGGAGAAAAGTCAAAGTTTTTATTTTATTTAGATTACTCACATAACTTTCATATACTTTTTCTTTCCTACTTTTTTACAAACCATATTCATTTTGCACCATATTCACCATAACAATATTCATGTTTATTTCTGATCTTTCGCATGGACTCAAATTATGAAATATTAGCTCATAAATCAATATATTGGTTGGCCTAAACACAACAAACTGCATGTGTATAATAAAAAAGAAAAAAAAAATGAGAAAAGAAAGATAGATTTTAAGAAACTTGATATTACATAAACACTTTTCAAGAGCAATACAAGATTAAGTTATTTTTCTTATTTAAGTAGTAAAAAATAAAAGTAAAATCTTCATACAATTATATAGGAAGTTGTGGAATTATGTTTTAACATTAATTCTACACAGATGAAATTTGAATGAAGAAAATTTTAGAAAGTTCAATGGATTTTGTTTCAATTTCAGAAGGATGGGTGCTTTTATTTAAATTTTTACAGTGACAATATCATCGGTGAGGATTAAAGCAATTTTTTTTTTTTTTTTTTTTTTTTTTTTTTTTCAGTGCCCCAAAATGTTTTACTATTTTTAAATACTGTTCAAAATTTCATAATTTTTTAGGAAAATTATTTTTTGATCCCCATGTTATTATGGCATAATTGTTTATCAATACACTACTCTGACTATAGAGTATATTTTCGTGCACTATAAATAAATATACAGTCTGTAAATAAGCCAAAAAAACAAATATCAAAGATGTCAACTACAAAAATATGCAGAAAGTGCAATGTTATGAAACAGTTTTTGCTTAAAACAATTGTTTTTAAAAATATGGAATGGATTTTAAATAACTCTAGCATAACAAAATTATCCATTGCCCCTTTATGATACATAAGATTTAATATTCATTACTATATGAATTATTCAAACAATAATCGCTGTAAATGATAATATACTTGACTGAACTTGTGTATTTTCTTGGATTAGATTTTGCTATTGAAGCAGGTGAATATGATTAGATCTAACTAACCTTTGTTTTAAATGTCAATATGCGATTCTTTTATCATGCTAATTACTTAGAAAATGTTAATATTGTATTTTGATTTCCATACCATATTTTATGTTTTTGTATTGTAAACATTAAAAATGTTTATTAGGTTTAGGCATGATCATATGAACACAAGGAATGTATCTATAGTACATGCATCAGTAGAACATCAGTAGGTAGCAATATTTACATAATATTTAAAACTAGAATGCTGTGGCCGTCATACAATTTTCTTCTATATTCTTCTAATATATTTATTTAAATACCCCTGCCACACACCAACAATTATGAAGTGTAGCGAATTTGTTTTAATTTAATTTACAGCAATCAGCGAATAAAGAAGGAAGTTCAGAAGCACATCATGCTAGGTATTCAAATACAAAATTGAACATTGGACCATTTTTAATTAAAAACTTCAAATTTAAAATTTGGTAAATTTCTATCCAATTAAAACTGAAATGTTGCTATAATGCTCATCATTAAAACATAGAATAGCAGTGCCTCTGTTGAATGAACAAAGCTAAAACTGAAACAACACAATTTTTAACAAATGTCTTACATTTTAAATTTGCAGAAATTCCCTCCCATAGATGCCAAGATATAGCTATCACAAAAATCATAGAAAGAACAGCACAATAGCATCACCATCTGTTGAGCACTATGCACCTAAACCTAATCAATTCCAATTTATGTCAAGCTCTAACTGAATGCAAAATTTGATCAAATTCCATAAATGCTGAGATATGGGTATCACGGAAATTTTTAATAAGGGAGCATAGCAAAGCTACCTGTTGAAATTATGTACCAAGTTCTAAAGGAATCCGACGTTTGGTGATATTCCATCCCATACATGACGAGAAATGGCTATCACAGAAATCATGAAAAATACAACATAGTACCACCTATTGAGCAATATATATCCAAACCTAATCAAATCAGCCCAGTTTTTGTCAAGGTCTAATAGAACAGGAAATTTGAAGAAATTCCATGCATTTTTTCTTAAGATAGAGAATAATTGTGCCACATTCGCATACATACACATATAAATATATAAATAAACACTTTCTGAAAATAGTCAAATCATGTTCCCAAACAGGACATTCCAAAACATGCAAATCTATCACAAAACAGAAATAAATAAATTTCAAAGTTTCAATACTTTCTCCTTATGTATATAGAAGAAAGTAAAAATCATCATTTAGCATTTTATCATATTTATTGTACTTTCAAAAATTCTATTAATTTAATTCACATTTAATTATCCCCCCCCCTACAAAAATAAAATACAAATAAAAACAGAAAAGGAAATTTTAAACAAAAATGGGGATGATATTAAAGAAATTATCTCACTTCGAAGTTTTAATTTAACTGTCAACTATAAAATATGCTGCATAAAAATTAAAGAATCTTAAAAAAGCTTGTTCTCTACTAATATTTATTCTTATTAAATTATTAATGTTTTGAAGTATGGATGTATTGAAAGGTAACATAGATTAAAAAAAAAAAATACCAGATAGAAAGATGCCATATAAATAAACCATTAACTTGCATCATTGGTATGTTTTACACAATATATATATATTTTTTTAATTGACCCTTACAACAACACATAAAAAAGTGATTTACATGAAACATTTCAAGAAAATATAAAACATTCTTTCCTTAAAAGAACAGTAAAATGTTCATAATACAGCTTAAAAGGAAAAGAGCAGAAGGAGTGGGGGTAGGGTGACGAAAACTTCAAATTAAGTTTATGGAAATACTTTTGTTGAAATTTGCTTCAAGTGCATTAGGGAATAGGGATAATATTTTGTGCTATATAAAACAGAATGCTGTATTTTAATAAAGCAAGCATATGTTTGGCATAATATACATACGAAATTTTGCTAACTTTGCTTAAATTTAAAATCCTTATCATTAAGTATACAAAAAAAATCATAAATTCAAGCCTTAAAATTAAAGAATGAAATAACTTCAATTGTTTTACCAATTTTTCTTTAAAATATAAGTTTTCATAAAAATGAAATATATATGCAATACAATAAATACATTATAAATGCATATGCTTAAAATGGAAGGCTGTGAAGAACTGAATCTTACAAAATAGTAATACTAGTAATAAAGGAATAAAAAAAGAAGCAAATTTTGGTAACTATTCAAATAATTTATTCAACAGATATATTTTTTAATTTATACAACATATGAACATATTTTATAACATCTTCAAAAATTTTGTAAAACACAGGTGAAATCAGGAAGATCAATATACTTGTTACCTAAAGAGTGAACAAAGGATATCAAGTTTCAGTAACATAAAAGTAGAAATAAAACTGTACACATAATCATAAAAAGTACAAAAAGGTAAGAGAAAATATTAAATGTATATATCACAGATAAATGATGTTGTATATGACAAACAATTGTATAAAGTTTTAATTTTTATCCCAAACATAAGCTGTATAATTAATGACTGGACTAAACAGAATCACAATTGTATGCAAGTCTTTGTAATCCAAGTATACAAATTTGACAAATACAGAAATAGGAAAGGAAAACTAAACTTTCTTTTACTCTCAAAATATTGAGAATTTAGACAAACTTTTATTTTCTTTGGTCAATGCAAATATTGCATATAGAATTGAAATCAGAAAGAGAAAGAACAAAAATCGAGCAACAAAGTAATAAATAAGATAAAATAAAAGCTATTCATTGGTAGTAAGTAAATACCAGGTGTTTCAAAACTCTGGAACAACTTTTAAAATTACTAATTCGTAAACGAACAACGATAAAAAAGATGTGGTTTGTACTAAATGGGTGGAACAGAAGGCGAATTTTTTATGACAAAAGCAAAAAAGAATGCTTGAATAAATGCAAACACATGAGCACAAAAGAATGCTTGAAACTGCCATCATTGCAAACACTGAAAGATGCCATCTGCCAATATATGGCTGCTATACCACAAGAAATGTTGCCTAATGCTCCCTCATATGACAACTGTGCTACTGGCTGAGAGACAGCACATTGAACAATTGTAAGCTTACTTATAACTCAGTAAAAAAAAACTATTTAAGCATTAAATTTTGCTTTTGTCATTAAAAAATACGGTTTCTTTTTCACTCGTTCAGTGCAAACTACGTCTTTTTTTATCTTTATTCATTTTTGAATTATTAATTTTTAAAGTTGTTCCTGGGTTTTGGATCACTCAGTACTATAAAAAAATGACATTTTAAAATCCAAAGATTTAATTGGTGTAACCAGGACTACAGCTTAAATGCAATATTAAAAATGAATTTTTTTTTATCTTAAATTTTTTTTAAATACCTTTTAACAGTTTAAAAAATAGAATTATATTGAACAGAAAGAGCCTAATATTAATTAAAAAAAAAAAAAAAAAAGAAAAAAGAAAAAGGTCAATTTGATGATTAAATGTCAGAGACATAGCTATCAGATTAGTGCATCCAAACAGAACATCAAATTTTTGTTCATTCAAAAGTATCTATATAAAATTCATCTTTAATATGTTTATATAGTCATAATCTAGAACTGAAGAAAACTTATTACACACAAATATTTATTACATAGCTGCCAAGTTTTACACTTTTTTCTACCACTATTTTTTAATAGAGAAATTTGCCTTCTTTAATCATCGAAAACATAGGATTAAATAAGGCAAATTTTTCTGATCAAAAATAGGGGTAGGAAAAAAGAGTAAAAGTTGGCAGCTATGTTATTATATATTTTTCTAATTTGAAATCAATAATAAAGAATACATCAGACAAAATCGTTGATAATGCATAATCATTAAAATAATAACTTATCATATTTATCACTAGTTTTAGGTCCTTATTTTTAAGATAATTTTTCTAATATTTTCACTAATATTCTTTAATTGTTGAAAAGTAGGGGCAGGGAATATTTAAGGAAAAAAATTGTTTGACAATAAGGATATGAAAAAGCTGTTGATACAGTTTTGGTAGCAAAAACTAATTTGCTTAAAAACAAGAGAAAAAAATTACATTTTTCAGAGATGAATTAACATTGTTTTATTGGTGAGGATAAGCTTTAATCTGCAGGGCAGCGGTTCCCAACATGTGCTCTGCAGAGCCCCTAGGGTTCAGCATGCACTTTCAAAAAGCTCCACAGCCATTCCAGAAATACAAAGAATTAAAGATTATAAAATGTAAAATATAATCAAAACAATAAAGCTAGCAATTACATTTCTAACGGATATTTAAATTTATACTGTTTAATTTGGAGACTCTTCCAGCAAATGCTTGGCCATTCATATAAATATATATATTAATCTTGTTTTATTTTGAACTTAATTGTTGTTTAATAGTTTATTTCTCTATTTTATGGGTGTGATTGTCCCAAATTCATATTCTTTAGCTATTTTATGGCTAATATGAAGAAGAAACCACACATTTTATTTGTGGAACATTAGGCATTTGAGACCTAACGATTCTGTGTAAGTTCTACAAATTTCCATTATTCAATTTCTGCTATTTTTTACTATATTTTTGGAATTGTTAAGTGTGTTGGTGGGAACTGTATTGTTGTCAATTAGTTGATTTCATTTGATTCATAATTTCATAGTTTTTGTTGGTGGTTGGTAATGTATATTTAATGGTTATATATATATAATAGCTAGCTTTGAATATCAAAATCTATCTCACAACTTCAAATAACAATATTAACCAAAATTCTAATATATATATATATATATATATTTCCAGTATTTGAAAAATTAAGAAAAGATTACTTTAAAAGGATACTGAATTAGTTCAACATGAACAAAAAGCACCCAGCTTAAACTAAGCAGAATATGAGGTCCTCATAGGATTGATATCTTACAGTAACTTAATCAGGATTCAAAATCAAAATCTACCAGAGTTTGAGAGAACAAATTTAGTATTCCCGCCTGTCACAACTATATCTATGAAGTGGAATTCTCTTCTTATACAGCTACCAAAAGAAAATATTGCTGCTTAAATGGAGAATCAGATAGTCACCTGTATTTATCATGAATTGAACCTGATATAAGAAAATTGTTCAAGAAATGCAGCCCAAAATGTCTGATTAAATGTTTATCTAAATTTTACTTGAACTCTACTGTTGCTATCATCAACAAATCTATTATAAAATTTATTATAATGTGAATGGTTTGAATTATTGTGGGAAAGCTTATCTGTGGTCAGGTTTTGACAATATCGTGTGTGTTGCTGTCAGCTGAGAATACATTAAATGCTATGTTAAATTTCAAAGTTCGGGAGTTTGTCCATTTTTTTTTTCCCCAGGATCTACTCTTTGTGAATTTATTTCTATTTTTTAAAAGCACTTTTACAAAAAAATCCATTAAATTTGTACTGATGATGACTCAATTTTAATAAAAAATGGTTCTTTTTTTATCAAAAGTTTCTGTTTTAAAATTATGATATTTATTGAGCAAAGTTTTGAAAGAACACGAAATTGGATTCATGTTTGGATTTTCCCCAAGCAAAGTACTTAGATGAGAGAAAGCTGAATATTTAATTGATGATTTTTCTCAAGTAGTGTTTCTGAAAGAGTCAAAATTAAATTCTTAATTTGATTACATAAATAGGGAGTTATTGCTGTAATAAAAAATTAACTGTTTGCTTTTTTAAAAAAAACTTTGTAATTGTCACAGATCTTAACAGCCAATGATTTTTTTTTTTTTTAAACATAATGATCAGAGTTCTAAGAATTTTATCCTGTAGTATGTCATCTAAGTTTCATACTTTACAAATAATAATAATGAGTTTGACATGAAACTAATTTAAGCGTTAATTAACAAAAATAGACTTAACAAAAACTCAAATAGCAAAGCAAACCAATACCAAACAGAACAAAAGCATGTGAAATGTAAATGATTTTAGAATATTCGGCAGAAAATTCTATTGTCACACCCACCATGTCCCTCACTGTCAGTAAGCAATAATCTTGAATGACAGGCGATATAGAAAATTGAGCAAAGCTTGACTTATTTGTGTAGTAGTGATCAGTAAAATTGGTGGCAACAACGGCCAACAGAAAACTGGATTTTGTAAAATTTCACTCAATTTTCTCATATGCTGGGTATTTTGTGAAAGACCTGTTTTTTTTTGTTTTTTTTTAACTGATATTTGTGAAGGGTTGATTTTTTTAAAGGTTGATACACAAAATTTGTGTCTATTCTTTTGACATCAAATTTTGTGAGGGGTCCGAAAAGGGGCTGATTAACAGACAGGCCAACAAGGCTGAGGCACTTGGGCACGCTGATGATGGGTAGTGGTCTACCTCAAAATAAAATAATTTAGAAACAAATTCTTAAAAATGCAGTTTCTGCAATTGTTTTCTCAAAAACAAAAAATGATTTTAGTTTACTTTGCAACCATATCATAATATCTAATGATAACCTCTGAATATTCCCGGAAAATTTCTAACCACTATTTTGGTTAGAGGGGGCTTCAAAAAGATGATGGGCCCTAGATCCTAATGACATTAATCGGGCTCTGCTCATAAACGGGCACAATTTTCATTCTGGACAGACCCCTGAAGTTTGAAAATATAATTTCCTTGCATGGATCCTGCACAACTGTTTAGATATTTCTTTACTCTGTCTTTCTATCTATCTCTTGTTTCTCTACACTGTAATATTAATTCTAAATACAATTCTTAAGATGAATAATATATGCATTGTAGGACTATCGATTCCAAAAGAGCTTCTCCACTCAAAATGGCTGGGAACCACTGCTTTAATGAATCAAATTGTTTTCATTCCAAACTGTAAAATCCAACAATAACTTACCAAAGAAATTTAAACACATGATTATTCAAATAAGTAATTTAATTACCAAAATCCTATATTCACCCTCAAAAAGTTGACATATGATATTGATGAGTTGCATTTTCAAAAATTATTTTCATGAATTTGAAGCACTTTTTTAAAAAAATGCAATAAACTTTGAAATTTTTACTTCAACAAAATTTTGAAAACTCTTTTATTATTATTATTATTATTATTATTATTTAAAATTTATGGAGACAATTTTTAAAAATGCAGTTACGTTGGTAGTCAGTGAGGAATGCTAAAGCACTCCTTAAATTAAGTTCAACCTCCTTTTTTTTATTGTTTTGCTGTAAATGGGGAAAATATAAAAAAAATGAGAATGAAAAACTCTTCCATCTTAAATTTTTAGGCTTTATACCAGTTGTTAAATGTGAACAGGACACATTTATAAAATAAACAATACTATAAACATAAGAATTTGTTTCAAATATTTTAAAATTATAAATCACAATATCATTCTGAACTAAACACTATGATACTACTGGTTACCATTATTATATTTATTTATAAACTCTGTAAAACAGATGTTTTCAATTTCTTCCACATTTTGAAAGAGTATTTTTATTTATTACTGTGTTTACCTCAGAATTTAAAACAAAAAATGCATATATATATATATATTATATATATTGAGTTTACACTTCAAATTATTTTTATTATTTTACTAATATTATGTATTAAAAAAATATTTTAATCTATTTTTTTTTAATTGCTTCTTGAAGAAAAATGCTTTAGAATAAAATACAATTTACGTAGAATTAAGCATTTTATAGCTATGCTGCCTAAAATAATGTAAAATTTATGCATTGCTTATGTGGATTCTGGTAATTTTCTTTTTGAAATTAGCATAAGTGGTTGTGAAAGTTACAAATGCCCAACCTACAGTTACCTACAGCTACTGCAAACACAAAATTTTGGATTATTTCACAATACATTCTTGGAAGATACTCACAAACTGATCTTTTCTCTCTCTTTAGTAGTTTCAAACAAACATTTGTGTACTATAACGTGTATCAGCAATGAAGATTTGTCAATATATTTCCAAACTAAAACTTTTAAATTATTATCTACTAGAAGTTAAAAACAAAGAATGCTCCACTCTATGCCCTTACGCTACAAATGATCTTGAAAGGCAACTTTCATGTATTTAAAACGGCCTGAATAATTTCTTTTGATGACATGATAATGCCATTAAAAGTAATTTGACAAGGTGATTTCTACTGATTTAGCAACTCAATATCATCTTAATTCCATTTAATAAATAAAATAACTATGATTTCTTTCTTGCAGTGAATTGATCTTTTACTTTTAATTCTTTTAAAAATAGAGAGCTAAAAACATTTAAGAATAATTTACCATATACTTGTTAAGAAGTAGTTAAGAAACACTATTCAAGTTATTACACTATACACCAAATAAATAACTTTACTACATGCTATTTAGACAGATTAAATACTTTAGTTTCTAACAAAAGTCTGGATTCCATGTATAATTTTTAATGCAGAAGAGAAAACTAGACAAACATATTGCAATAAAATGAGCCTAAAATACACTTTAAGAAAAAAATTTCTTTCACTACACAAAGCAATAAAGCGATCATTAAGCACCATGAAAAAAAGGAAATGTATATTAAACAGATAGAATAAAATGTATATAAAAAAAGATCATTCAAAGAAGAGAACAGCACAACCTTCCAGGCCACTGTGCTTCTTTATCAGTAAGTGGAACATATACAACACCCATTAGACCAGTTCTTCTTACAGTACCATCAGGAAGTTTCTCAACTTGCTCTAGCATTTGGTTATGACCTTCTCTACCAACAGGTACAATCAATTTACCGCCAGGTTTTAACTGATTTACTAACTGGAATAAAATACATAAGCTTTAAAAAACTATTTAAATATATTAAAAAGATTGCAATCAGTAATAAGCCAGTGCATTTTCAATAAAATACTATGAGCAATATTTTTTCTTTACCACAGCGGACTTTCATTAATATTAGTGTCAATCTATATTTTAATCTTAATTTCTTGCAGAATTATGAAGCATGCATTATCATGATATAAGAAACATTTTTTATCTACAGTGAACTCTTGTTAATGCAGGCTTCCAAAAGAGGTCATTTTTTGTCCACAGTAAACAAAAAATTATATAAACATTTGAACGGTGTAAAATAATCCCTTTCATTGAATACATTGATCAGTTTTTGATAGAAATTTAATATGTTACCAGTGTGCTCCCGCATAAGACATATCTCTGGTTAATGAAGACAATTTTGTTTTCCCCATCATTTTCTATTTTCATTTAATGTTAAGGACATTGCTTAAAGCATACTACACATCAGATAATAAGGAACACTTTTTCACAAACTGACAGAGCAGAATTGAATCTGCTTTTGCACATTGTTTTTTCAAAAGCAACTTTAATGTAATTTTGGTTATTGAGAGATCAAGAAATTATCAGTGAAGTGATGAAAAGAAAGAAAATTTTCTACTACTAAAAACATGAGAGGTTCAAAAACTGCAAATAGCTGTTTGCCGATATTACCAATCAAAATGTGATATAACACACTAAATTTTCAAGTGTGTGGAAGAACTGGAAAATGATGGTAAGCAGATCGTTTGTCCATGTATCATAAAGAAAAGTAAGAGATTAATTAAATTGTATAAGTACAACAAATTTTTTGTATATTTTGTTTGTCATTAGTAATTTATACTTTTGTATTAACAAAATATCACTAACGTGCTTTTTAACTAAAATGATTAAATTAAAGAAAGAGGTGCTTATTTTAGTATTATGTTGGTAACCTATTAAATTTCTATCAAAAACTGAATTCAATTTATTCAATGAAAGTGATTATTTTACACCATTCACATGTTTACCTCATTTTTTAGTTACTGCAGACAAAAAATGTTCTCTCTTGGAAGTCTGCATTAACAAGAATTCACTGTAGTTAAAAAAAATCCCTGCCGGCTCGGGCCTACAGGCGGAGGTAGATTTCGAAGTTAAGTACTAAATTAACTAACAAAATTTAAATCAAGATTAGAGATAAACCCAGTTCCTCCACTAAGAATGAGCTCTAGGGAGCTAAACATTTTGTGAAAATTCTAATGTACACGAATACACACACGCATGCATATGGAATAGGTTTAAAAAATAGCTAAAGCAAATTCAGAGAACCTCAAAGTGATAAATAAGTTAATATTTCCATAGTCGGGTTTTTATCATGTTTTAATACGTTTCTTCAAACTCACATGACGTTACATATTCACCTGCTGAGGTCCATTTTATTTCTAATATGACGCAATATTTTGTTGTTGTTTTTTAATTCGTCAAACTATTTATTTCATTTTGAGTTTTCATGCGGAAATCTTGCTCTAGGAAACTTGACGTAATATTCAATTTGTTTTCAATTCGTCAAACTATTTATTTTATTTAATTTTTCACGTGAAATTCTCGCAAAAGAAAAGCAATTGTTGTGGTGAGAATTTTATTGCTTTTTTTTTTAATTGTTGGCAACTGCAATAACGAAAAATATTTATTTTTTCTGTCATTGTTGTTTAAGAGCTGATTTTATTGGAATCATGTTAAGATGGTATTCAAATTTTTGAACCCTCCCCATTTCCATTCCCTTGGTCCGATTTTACCCATTTTCAATCCCTGCCGAGATATTAGCCATCTCAAAGTTGTTGGCGAGTTTGAAGACGATCTGTGCATAATTGCGACTTTTATCATGCGGACAAAATTTAGTACATACATACATATATATATATATATATATATATAAACTTTTTAGGTAGGGGTGGTTTTGGGTTCCTGGGGTCCTATAATGAAAAGTTATGAAGGAATTTTTCAAAAGTCGCACCATGGTAACGACTGCAATAGGTAGTATTTCTTACGAAATCTACCTAAAAATGTTTCTTATATCATGCATGCCTCGTAATTATGCAAAAAATTAAGATTAAAATATATATTGACACTAATATTTATTTATATATATTTTGGAAGTTCAAATTTTCTTCTAAAAGGATCTTATATTATAGCCATGTAAAAAAGATAAAGTAAAAAAAAGTTTTGTTTATTCAAATGTTGCTGGCGGTAAGTCAATACTGTTCAATTTTCTTTTAAATTCACTAATAATCACGCTATAGTTAGGGGGGAATATATTTGAAATAGAAATGTGTTACATTAAGAAAGAATATTTAAAAAAATAATAAAAATACTAGAATTTTAAAATAATATGATAAGACACCACTCTTTAAGATTTGCTATTTTTATTTAAGGAAAATGAAAAATAATATCAGAATGATGCAAAGGTATTTATTCAACAATCTGAAATTAATCTGGACACTACCACCACCATCATCATGTCAAATGTCTGTTAATCAAATAAAACACTAGTTCCAATCTACTAAAAAGGCCTTCTCACTTCCTTAAATTATGTAAGGGAGATGGCGGTCTATAAAACTCTAGCAACAATACTAAACTTAATATTAAAACTGGTGTGTACAAAAAAAAGAAGTGCAAAAGGTTACAGGGATGATTGGGAGTTCATGAAAATTTCTGAAATATTTGGAACGTTGAGAGGGGATGTTTTCACCCCATTAAGAAAAATGCTGTGATACACAGAAATTCCATTAGATGAAAGAAAGGTTAAACGAGTATTTAACTGTTTATTTAGAATTAAAAAGAGGTGGATAGATAAGGCTCACTTAGTCTTTCCCTCTCCCTGATAGGAATTTTTATTTTCTCTTTTTCTAAGATGTGTTTTGATTAAAGTTTTTAGTTTCTGTCTGTTAGTCTGTTCTGCAATAACTGCTGCAAAAAACATCCAATTTGGTAAGTATGTTGGTGAGGTACTCGGATTCAGCTGTATAGTTTTGGGTTAAATTTGGTTGATTTGTTCAAAAATATAGAACATTTTCTTTTGCATCATAAATTTAGGACGTCATAACGTTTTTTACTGAAATTCAGGTGATTAAATAGGTGATTAATAATTAAAAAATTATCAAATGGAAATCAAAGAAGTAAATACAGATCCTAAATTATATATAAACACTCAAAACACCTTAGAAAAAAGGATTTTTTTTTTTTTTTAATCCTGTGAGGGGCCAAAAATGAACCTTATCCAAAATAGCTTAAGAATAGTCAGCTAAAAGTATACTATAAAATGTTGTAATTTTAGAAATAAAAGTGTACTATATCTATACAAATACAGTAGAAGATCTTTATAACGCAAACCTAAAAACGCAGAGTTGTGCGTTATATAGAATTTTGCATTATATGGATCACATCATTGAATTCACTATGTAAACAAGGCCAAATATGTCTGAAAGACATCAAAATACATTAGAATATCTTTATACTGCATTCCTTGTTATCAAGAGTTATCCAAATTATAAATTTTTGCATAATATAGGTCAGACATTGTTAAATTTACTTTATAAACATGATCCAAATATAACTGACACAACCATCTCTTAAATTAGACAATTTTAAAAATGTTTATTTTAATAATAGCAATTTTTTTCAGTAAAAAGGTCTTAAATTAGAAGATAAAGTTGAACTAATATATCAAATTGAGTCCTATAGAGAGTAGCAATATTTTACAATGTGAAAATGCAGGTGCTTTTTAACTGCAAAAATCATTGTTTACATCTGAGAAGTTGTGCGTTATATGGAGAATTGCGTTATATAGAATTGCGTTATAAAGATCTTCTACTGTAATATATTTTTTATGTTCTAAGTAAATAAAACTGCAAATGAAACGCATAAAAGAAGGGTGTAAAATATTTAAATAATTGAAATTTTTCAATAGTTTTAATAGAAATTATTCACTTATTTCCCCCCCCCCTCCTCCCTGCCCCCTCCTCAATTTTTCTTGACCATTAACTATCTGAAAATGTATATCATTGCTCCAAAATAGTACATGAAAGAAAACAAGGATGGTGCCTGAAGTACTTAATGTCATAATATTGATACTTCTAACAACTTTCTTTAACAATATTCCAATTTGAATATTTATATAGGCTAAATTAAGAGAAAGCTCCATAGCTCCAATAAACATCTACAATACAAAATTAACAATGCTTTAATAGATTATTTTTTAAACCTTACTTCTTGTGGTAGTTCAGGTGCAGCAGCTCCCACATGAATAGCATCATAAGGAGCTTCTTCTTTGTGACCAAGCCTTCCATCTCCCACTAAACAAATGTTTAAGAAATAAATACAACTCATAACTTAACGAACCAGTTTTAAAATAATAAATTTTATTTGATTTATACTTTTTATAAAACAATATAATCTTCTTAAAAATGCTTAATAAACCACATTAAGTCTTTGTGTATCACTGGTGTATACACATACTAAAGAAATATGTCTTATGAGAAAAATGTTAAATTCTCTAAACAGGGGAAAATCTAGAAAATCTTGCAAAACTATCCTGCTGATATCGCACTGCATCAAAACAGAAAACTTCAATACAAAAGGTTATTAGAAGAAAATAAGCACATGATGCTGGGATTAATCAAAGTAGATTTAAATTTAGTAGATTTTTAACTGAAAAAACTTACCTTCTCTTAATTATTATGACCTAATCACATGTTATACAGACATTTTCGTGTTATCAAAACACTTTTATCATGTAAATGCTATAGTTATAGCTTGGATGAATGAAACTAGTGCTGCAGTTCCCAACCATGTCCAACAAAGAGTGAATTATGTCAGCCAGGTACCATTCGGATAGCTTAAATGGTAGAGCATTGGCACAGCATGCCAAGGTATCCAGATTCGAGTCCTGGTCTGGGCATTTTTCACTCAGTTGGAATAAACCTCAACTATGCTACTCCAACTATGAATAGATTTAAATGTTAATAGGAAATTATTATTTTTTCAATGTGCTATTAAATTTTTAAAATGCAAAATGCAAAAATGACTGTACTATGAGCTTAATTTCCACTAATGAAATCGACCACAGACCATAAATCGAGATGTAAATCAAAATTCTTATTACCATAAAAATATTAACAAATTTCCCTTACCAGTTTCACTAGATATTCCATGAATTAAAAATTAAATTATAGTAAAAGCTAATTAACCAACATGCCCAGAAAAAAATTATTTCTAGACATACAAGAAGTTTGGATAGTCGAGTGCTACAAAATCTATATCATGGAAAGATTGAGGTGGGAAGGGGGGTGCAATTATGTAATACTGAAGCAAGAAATTACTTTTTTCCTGTCAAAGTCAGATAAAAATTCTACTAATATTAATTCAAATTTTCATTTCATAAACTTATTTTTGATAAATAAAAAATAAAAGTAAAAAACATTTTTTTGTTTTGATATAATTTCTAAATTTCTTAATATTTTGTAACATTGCATTATATATATCTAAAAGATTTTAATTTAACATTGTGACTTAGATGAATAACAGATGCTGCTCTTGATCAAAATTTTTTATGAGTAATTAATGTAAACATACTGACTGAGAAAAATAAGATTACAGCAAACTCTCTGTAAGGCAGACTATGTGTAAGACGGAAATCTGTCTAACTCGGAAAGATTTTCAAGCCCCTGTGAAACCATAAGCATTGAGTAACATTTGTCTAAGGCAGAATATTGTCTACTATGGAAAGATTTCTCGGTCCCGACCAATTCCGCCTTAGACAGAGTTTACTGTATTTATTTACAAAAAATGTTGCAAAGTAAGTTGAAATATTCTAGCTGGCTCGCATAAAGTTTCACATGCTTCTAAAATAAATTGCAACACGGACAAAGCTTTTCGCGTTTGCAAAAAAACTCAAGAGTTATTACGTAATGCCCACTTTCTAAAATAATCAATACACTTGCACTCATATTACATAGTCAGAATCAGCAGCGGATAGGGCACTGCCATCGTAATAGCCAGCAGAATGTTTTGATAACAGTGCACCCCCACCTCCACATACACTTCCTCGAAAAACACAATGGAATTTTAATCTTTTCAAAATCCCACCATTCTCCCGGTTCATCACGAGATGTCTCATTCTCGGAAAAGATGTTAAAAAAATGCACATTTATTTCCGTTATTTTTTGGTTTTGCTAAGAGCAGAAGGAAGCATTTTTTTTTTTTTGTCCTTCTGCTTTTGCCAGAAAGAATGGTCGCCACGATATCGCAAACTCAATAATGCAGACATTCAGCATTAGAGATCGAACAGTAGATAATTTATTATGTTGTATTTTCTTTTGCGTAAGAATCACTGGCATGAATATACACACAGATTTGTTGAATGCCAAATCGGTCAATATGATAATTTGAAAATGGAAGCAATAAACTTCCTAAAATAGCAGTCAATATTTTTGAATGATTTGTCTTGTGGGAATAGAAAGTCTGTTTTCTGAAATTTAATTTTGAGAAAGGTCTATAAACAGATCTAATTTTTTTTTTAATAGACCCCTGTTAATTATCATTTAACAAAAAAATTAACACAAAAGGAAATAAACATGAACAGCATAAATGCTTTTTTTCTAAATCAACAATTTTTTTTTTTTATTGCGTACTTTTCTAAGGAAAAGAATGTAATATCAAATTGGTCCTTACCAATTAGCTTAATTTGACCACTTTCAATAAGTCCTGGTTGATCTTTCTTGATATTTTCAATTGACATATTGACTAAATTTTCTATGTGGTCAATTCCCACTGCCAATCCGGATTCTCCAACCTAAATAATTAATTTCAAACTATTTAAAATAAAATGAAATACAAGCCAACATTTTAAATATTTTCATTAGTTTATTTGAATTTTAAAAAAATTATAATATTAAGCTGAAACTAATTCAGTAATGTACTAGTTGAAAAATGACACTGATAAAATCTGTATTAAATTTTGAGACTATTAATAGAGAATATTACTATCACATAGTTTCTTAACCATCCCTGAATAATGTCAACAGGATGGTTATGAAACAAAGTGAAAAACCCTGAAAATTATTAAAGCAAAATATTAGTATCAATTTACATCACAACTGACACAGTAATTGCATGAAAAATCGAAGGAAATAAGAATATTAATAGAATAAGAATAAATTACTACTATGGTTTGAAACATACTATTGTAAAAAACATAATTAGATAAACTTATATTACTTTCTCTGAAAAACTGAATTGTTTCAGCAAATGATGAGTGAAATTTATCTTGCTAAATATGGAAAGTTCAAATTCTCTAATCAATAAAGAAATTTTTTCAAAGTATTTATGAAACAAGCACAAATTAAGTGCTAAGCGCTCTTATTAGATTTAATGCAAATTATGTATAGGACATTTGAAAGGTTTCATCAAATGAATAGCAAAATTTGTTAAATATGGAAAGTTCAAATTCTCTAGCCAGTAAAGAAATTTTTTCCAAGTATTCATGAAACAAGCACAAATTATCTGCTGTGGGCTCCAGGGCTGCAAAAAAGCCGGCATTTTTTACAAAAGGCCAGACCGGCCGGCTTTTATTGAAAAAAAAAACTGTTTTTTTTTTTAAAAAGCCGGCTTTTATTGGCTTTTTTCCCAGGGCATATCTTGCTATTTATTTTAAACAATTATATATGTTATTGTTAATTTACTTCACCAATAGCTATTTTCTATAAATTACAACTAAAATGTTATGAAATTTATTTAAAATCTTGTTTCAGAGGTTCATTTTTATAGCCAATTAATAATTGATATACCATAAAAGCCTCATAAGTAGCCAATATGATTTTTAAAAAACTATCTATAGGTCCAGCGGCACTTTCTCTGCTTAGTAAAGATATTTTCATGTTGTTACGGGTAAGAATTATATTCAAATAAATAATATACCAAATGAAACTGTCTATAAAGTACTCGATTTGGAAAATGGCTCTTAGCATATATGAATGCATTAGTAATATGAATAAGTTACTTGTTTATGTAAAAAGAATTTTTTCATGAGGCAGCATTCCACTTTAAAAATAAGAAAATATAAATTAATAATTAATTTGCATAACTTTTATATTAATTTTATCTTTTTAAATGGTACATACTTTTTCCTTAATTTGTTTTTTCTTATATACTGACTGGATATTTTGTTCTTGTTCCCCCACAAATCTACCCACATATTATTAAACTACACAGCTGTCCTCCAAGTTCTGCATCTATTGAGAGAATTTTTTCGACATATGGTTTTGTTTAGAACTTGGAACAAGATCAGAAATAGCTTAGGTGCTGAAAAAGCAGAAAAATTGGTGTAAAAGTGTACCGTTATTTAAAAACTGAGCCAAATGATTGGTAACTTATTTCATAAACCAATAGCGTATTACTTTTTGAATAAATATCTTATTTGGTAAAAATCATTTGAACTATTTAAAAAAGTTTTTATTGCACAAATTTCTAATAATCATTTCTACTATCTGTTGACCGCCACAACATTTCTACTATCAATACACTTATATTTTAATTGTCAATTTATTTGACAGTTCAACTTTAAATTGATGTACATTTTCATGACAACAGTAATTAAAAGTTACTAATTAATAACATTTTGTTTTAAGAAAAGTTTTTATAAAAGAAAAAATTGTTTTAATAAAAGCCGACTTTTTCTAATATAAGCCGGCCTTTTTAAAGTGGTTTAAACCAGAAAAAGCTGGCCGATTTAAACCGGCCTGGCTAAAATCTGGCAGCCCTGGTGGGCTTTGACTTGATTTAATGCAAATTATTTATTTGGCACCTAGCTATTTAAAAACAGCCAATAAAACGTCAAAATCAATTTTACTTTTCTATGGCTAAGTATTAGAAAGGAAGAAAAAATAAAAATTAAATTTTCAGTGTTTCCACTTCTTGCAAATTTTGATTATTTTTTGGTCTTGCTATTAGCATATAGGGCAGGGTTGGCGAACCTTTTTGTTGCCGCATGCCAAATTTGATCAAAAAATATTTTACGTGACCAAGACGTGCCAAGTAAAAAAAAATTTAGTAGGTGAAAAAATAATGGCTTAAAATAACTTAAAATTGTCTATTATGATTTAAAAAATAGGAGGAACATACATGTAGGTATTATACACTAAAATAATTATGGAAACAAATATATTTTAGAAATTAATAATAAAAAAAATAATGGGATTTAATTTGATTTCTGCTGTTGCATCTTAATATTAAGTTAATTTTAATGCAAACGGAACCGGATTTATCTGATAATTGCTTTCAGTTTGAGTTTTAATACTATTCATTTGTGAAAACAGTGATTCGAAAACACAGATAGACAGAAAAACTATTAAAATAACAAACGTCAGTTTCTTTGAATAACTCTGAAATAAATTGTAAGTTGCCATAACTTTACCATCGGAATTTAGTAATGTCTAATAACCAATTCTTGTCGATTGTTTTCAAATATTTTATTTATTTGAATAATTTTTGAGACCATAATTAATTACATTGGAATATAATATGTGGCAATTATTTTTTTCAATTTCCATTTAATCGAATTTAGAAAAGATCAGTCGCGATTTTATGTAATCTCCCTTTATTTTGATTTAGAGCCACAAGCAATGCTGTGCCAAAAGCGGCATGCGTGCCATAGGTTCGCCATCTTTGATATAGGGTGTTAAAAAAAGGATTTTTTTTTTAATTGAAATCAGATTTTTATGATTTTTTTCCCTGTGTTAAAATATGGAATATCTACCAATAGTTTTTGGTTTCAAAAACAATTAAACCTCTAATTGCTATCATAACCTACATTTTCAAGCTTTAATTAATTACAATTATTAGTTAGTAATAGTAATTATAAAAACTGCATTCATTTGTATTAATAGCATACAAAAATGCTATAAACATTAATATTTTATAATAATTATATAAAACAATATTAAATACTACTGATATTTACATTTATTAAAATTATTAACAACTACATTTAATATTAAATTGTTAACACTGCTTAAAATCAATAATTACACAATCGACTCTCTAATTAGGAAAATAACATACATTTTTGTACTTTAATTACTAAAATGATCATTAATAATATGGTACAGGTACAGTAATAGTAATGTAAGTACAGAATTAATAAAAACTGCAAATAAGTATAATTTCATTAGTTACTACTACTAGCACAAATAACAAAACAAACAAATATCACTTGCAACTCGTTTTGTACTGTTAATCGACTAAATCTAAATTTATGCACATGTATGTATATGCTAACCAAAAAATTTATGAAAAGGAGTTACACTTATTCATACACCCATACAGAGTAAATATAAAAATAGCCAGTTATATCCAGACCTGCCAACCTTTGAAAATGAGAAATCGTAGCACACAAAATTTAAATTAATCTGGAGGTTGGTTGGTTGGTTGGTTTTTCATGTTTTGCAGCCATCTTTTGACATTCGTAAAAGGAATAAGGTTTCAGTCTTTCAACTCAATATAGTAAATTTTTCCTCTGAAAATTTTTACACACAATTTTTAAAGTTTCTTCTCGTTTCAAAGCATTTTTTTGACATTTGTAAAAGGAGTTTGGTTCCAATTTTTTAGCCCAGTGCAGTAAATTTTAACGAAATTCGTGATTTTTTTCCCCCATGATCATTTCAGGATATTCATAGTTTTTTTTCCCACAATCGTAATTCACGTTTTTCTATCACGATTCTTTGTTGAAATACGCACTTTTTACCGCAAACTTTTGACGAAATTCCCACTTTTTTACCTCGATTCTTTGACGAATTTTGCGTTTCCTTTTCGCGATCTTTCGGTGAAATTTGCGTTTTCTTACCGATCTTTCGATGAAATTTGCGTTTTCTTACCGATCTTTTGATGAAATTTGCGTTTTTTTACCGATCTTTTGACGAAATTAGCGTTTTCTTTCTGCGATATTTTAACAAAATTCACATTTTTACCACGATCCTTTGACGAAATTTATTTTCTTCTGCAAACAATTAACGAAATTGATTTTTTTTATACGGTCAGTTGTTGAAATTCGCGATAGTTTATCGCAACTGATCGGCAAAATTTTCAATATCTTTTCACGACCAATTAACAAAATTCACTACTCGTTTCCGCGACCTTTTGACGAAATTTGCAAATATTTTTTCTTCGATAATTTACTCAAATTCATGATTTTTTGCTCAATCTTTAGACGAAATTCGCAACTTCTTTCTGAACTCTTAATGAAATTAGAGATTTTATTCGGCGACCAATTGAAGATAATTACTATTTGTTTGAGATCTTTGAAGAAATACCCGATATTTTTACACGATCATTTAAAGAAATTCTCAACTTTTTTCCGCGATTGATTTATGAATTAATTTAGAGAAACTCCATAAAAGAAAAAAAATTCACGGACTTCCAAGAAATTTCAAAATATATTCGAAAAAGAATCATAAGTCTGTGAAAGAATTTGCAAGGGGAAATACTGCACAGCATTTTTCATTATGCAGGACTTTTCTTTTCCGTGTGGAAATCATGCGATTTTGCACACTATTTCAAGCCTTGCCCCTCAAAGAACAACCCCTCCAGAAATTCTTAACATTGCATCCCGTTTCTAAGGAAGGAAATTCCTCTATAAATATTTACAGAAACATGATTCACTCGTGGTTAATATATACATAAAGAGTGTTTTATGTTAAAAAAGTTTGTTTTGCAGCACAGATTTTTTTCCCCCATGAGCATTTTTTAATGTCCGAATTTTTGGACTAATGACCAATTTTTTAAAACTTTCGGAAATGAATACTTTGAAATTTCAGAACAGAATTACTCTTGAAAAATATGTTCAATAATAAAAATAATGTTGGGATAAAAATTGCAACTAGAAACAAAAAGTGCGTTTGTGTTTTTTGCAAAAAAATCGTAGTTTAAGACCGATTTTCGTAACATCGTAGTTTATAGGTCCAAATCGTAGCAACTACGATTTTTTCGTAGCAGTTGGCAGGTCTGTATATCTGAAATCCTGAAAATAATAAATAACAGCATTATTAGCACTCAATAGGGATCATTTAAAAAAAAAAAAAAAAAAAAAAAAAAAGAGGTTTTGTTGTCTTTTTAATCCCTAACTAATTTCTTTATTTAGTGTATATGAGTTCACAAGTAAAAAAATAAAAATAAAAAAATGTATTCAACCTCTATCAAAGGAAGCTCTTTCTGTGCTAACATTTTTATACCAATATTAGTTCTTTTTGTTTTAAACGTTCTTTTATAATAGTTGTTGAGCAGTTGTCATCCTTTCATTTTTTTAACTCCAATTTCTATAAATTTATATTTGCAGAAGTAGAATGAGAAAATAACATACTGGCTACTTATTATTTTACTTGCAGACATTTAATATACTTGTTGTGCTTATTTTATATAAAAGAATGAATTATTTGATTAGTTGAAGGAAATTATGACATTGGAAATTAGATTTAAATATCATAATATCAAATAAAATGCTTTTATGCCAGGTAAAAACTTGTTTTTCTCAAACTTACCATATTTAATTTTTTACAGGTGTAAGCTTAAAAAATTATTTAAAGCTTTTTTTTGTTGTTGTTAATTTATAAGACAAAATACCTATAGAAACATCCAAAATTATGTTCATCTTAGATTTTAATACTTTTTTATGTAATTTTAAATATTTAGAAAATTTATGATTTTAATCAATGATTTTTTTTTTAAATCATTTGATTAAAATTAAGATTTAATCACTGATTTAAATCATTTGATTAAAATCGTTGACACCCTATTAGCATACAAGGGTAATTTCCTTTTTCTGATTTCTTCCTGGATATTGCACATTAAAGATGTGACTAGCATTTATATATAAAATTCTGGAAATTTTAGCACTGAGATTAATTATTACTTGTTAAAGATGTGACTGACTAGCATTTCTGTATATAATTCTGGAAATTTTTTCACTGACAAAGGGGCCACCAAACATGATGCACAAAGTTTTTGATGATTTTAAAGTATGCTGTAGGGATCACACCCCTAATTATTCCTGTGAAAGGTTTTCTTCAAATGGGCCTTAGTTTTTGAGAAATTGAGAGTCAAAGTTCAGCATACTTTCCAAATATCTATTAATCTGCTACTCACTACGAGTACTTGGTAGCGTGGAGGTAATGTGCAAGTTCGCTGTACTGCATATGGCAAGTTCGAACCCAGCTTGTACCTCTTTTTTTCCTTTTTAATATTATATTTTTGACATGTTACAAGTTTTACGCTGAATTACGGATTAGACAGCTTTGAACTTTTTGATATTTTCCCAATAAATTATTTTACATTTTCGAATTTTTATGAAAATTTGTATGTTTTCTGCAATTTTTAAGCTAATATACTATTGACGAAAATTAACCTAATTTATGTCTAGAATTTTTTGTTTATTATTTACATTTTTACATATTAAGTGCAGATCTATAATAATATATATATATAGCTTTTTTACTTTATGGAATTTTAAGTGCAAATTTATAATTTTGTCCCATAATTTAATTAAAATATTTTTCATGTTGAATCTCTCAAACGTATTTACGATTATACAATTTCAATACCATATTTACAAAAGAGTAATAAAATGTTAAAGAAGTAACACTTATATGTAAGTTTTCACCAGTTGAATAAATTTTTAATAATACATTTATCTGTAAAATTAGAACTCAACATTATATTTTATTCGCATAGATAAAAAATGGAGATTAAATTAAAAATATTTTTTCATTCTAACAATTATAAACATTATTGACGTCATTCTTAAAAATTCAACTGGAAATGCAATAATGCGAGATAAAATTTTTATCATACATATAATTTTTTTTTTAATTATCTGCTGTGCTTTCACGGTAATACCAGAAAAAATGTAATTTTTTTTTTTATCGATCTCGTTTAGCTGTTTAATCATATTAAAAAATTAAGTATTTAAAGAATATATATTATGTTAGTTTATGCGTTCTTCCAATATGTTAAAAAGCATTTCATGCAAAGAAATTGTTTTTATAGTGATTTGTTAATGCTATTTTGTGATTTGAATATTATTATGATATGCATCACCCAATTAATTACATATTTACTAAATTAATAGTGATGTCAGTAAGGATACACATTTTTTTATTTCATTAGTTAACATATATTGCATTCATTAAATTTAGAATAAGTGAAATATTAAAAGTATATGTTTATTCATTAATTTTTTCCAAGCCAATTATTTTTTTACATACTGGGGGGCTTGGCCCCTACAAGCTAGGCTCGCCAACCGCCATTCAGACACCGCAAACTATAAAAGCACGCTAATTTGATTGACTTTAAAAACATTTTGGAATAATGAATTATAATTTTTAAAAAAAACAATGGCAATTTTTCTGTTAATGGGTTTTCCCATCTTTGATTACATCAGATCAGTGAAACATGTGAGAATAAGCTAATATAAGTTAATTAAGTAAACAGTCTTTGTCTCTCAGTATTTTTTAACGGAGCTGTAAGAAAGTTTTTTTAAATAAGACGTTTTAAATGTATTGTTTTAAATCTGATGCAATTTTCACCAAAGTTTTCTTTCTCTTTTTAATATTCACGTGAAAACTTTTCTTGTTAGAAAGGAAATAATATTTGCGCTGTCTTAGAATTTTCAACAATAGTTTAAAAAGATTATCTCAAAATATGAAATAAATGTGCAAATATATTTTTTAATTTAAACTGTTTGGCAATATTATGATTTGTCAATTTTAAATATGACGTAATATCCTCTATTTATGACTTTTGATGCATATCAATGAATTTATTATTTTAAAATTATATGAAAATTCATGTGTAAATATAGTTTTTATGACGTAATTATCAATATTTTCCTGCTTTTAATACGTAATCATTTAATTCCCATTTGAAAGTTTTTTTCTGTTTATAATAATTACGTGTAAATTAATAAATTTTTAATTTGAAGGAAATGTTACTCTTTGCGCTATTTTTAAATCTGGCAACAATTTAAAATAATACCCTTTTCTAAAAGATGTAAAAAATATCTCACAAAATTCTAAAAATTTGAATTTAAAATAGAAATAAAACCTCAAAAAATGAGTCAAATTAAAAAAAAATAAATGCAGTCTGCACACCAAGAATTTCTAATGTATAAAATGATCTAAAAATGATTAAATTCCTATGTATAGTTTTTGCTCCTATAAAACTTTTTTAATGAAACAATTTTGACCAACTTTAATATTAAATATATCTTAAAATAATTCTTCGATTTGAAAACTGTCTGCATTATTGTGTTTATAAACATTTCTCTATAATACCACCAATTTTCATATTTTTGTATTCAATATTTTTCTTAATATTAACGAAGAAAGACCTCCGGTCACAAAAAATTCAAAAACCGGCGGCAGCAGTGACAGTGTCAGTTACTTTTTTTTAGAATAGAGAGATATTAAATGTAAGAAAAAAATATTATGCATTATTTCATAACTGGGTTGTTCTCTACAATACTTGCAAATTTGGGCAAGCAGTCTGACTTGAATGATACATATGTAAATTTTCATAAAAATTAGATAAATGGTAAAAAATTAGTCAATTATTGAAGATTTTAATAGCAGCAGAAATTGTTTTAAAAATTTGACTTAACAAAAAAATAAAATAAAAATTTGTGGAAAAAATAAAATAAAAAATGTGAGGGAATGACGAGTGAGGGAATGATGAAATAAGACATTTTTACTAGTTGTAGGGAAAAAATGCAAAATTATGAAGAAATCCAAACTGTTTCCTTTAAGAGCAACACTTAATATATAATGTATGATAAAATTAAAATTTTTGATATTTGTAAAAAAAATTAGTATTCTGTGTGAGGGAATGACTGCTAATAAAAACGCTTCCAGATATATTGACTGAAATTTTTTTTTGAAAAATTAACAAAATCTTACACCACCAATTTATGTTGCTGGACTGACAAGTGCTCAAAATCAAATGGTTTCTTCTCTGTGAAGGATGCTAGACTACTACTGCTCTTTAGTGGTAGATATTTGAGATAATAGCAGTGTGTGAGGGAATGATGGTCTAACATGGGGAAACATATAATTGATTGAGTAGACTATATAATAATAGTAAAAAACAATATTTTTATTATTTTTGTAATGTACCAAATAAGAACTTTATTTTGCTTAGGGTATTTTTAATTATTTTTATTTCTGGATGGAAAGAAATAGGCAATAAAATATAGTAGTGCAGGTGGGGGAAAGGTGAGGGAATGATGTTTGCATGATATATATTACATTTTTAAATACTAAATTCATTTATTTTTAAATTTTACTTTCTGTCCCTAATAAACTATGTTTAGATCTTCTAATAAAAATAAATAAAAATATAATGAAATTAAGAACATTTATATGACTGGGAAACACTTTTTGCACTATTGTAGAGAATAACCCAACTGTGATAAACAACCATCATCTATACATTAATGTAAACAATAATAGTATGTTTTTAAAAAAATAGCTATATATAAATTAGTTTAATTTTTGTCAACAGAAATATTAGTTTAAAAATTGCAGAGAAAATGTAAATTTTTATTTAAAAATCGAAAATGTAAATGTAATTTGTTAGGAAAATATCAAAAAGTCAAAAGCTTTCAAACCCCTAATTCAGCGTAAAACTTGTAACACATTAAAAATATAATATTAATTAAAAATGAAAAAAAGGAGCACAATCAGATAATGTCGAATACTCTTATTTTTACACCGTAATTTGCCCAAGTTACATTTTGATTACAAATAGTAATAGTAATGTAAAGCTTTTATAAATGATCACTTATCACTGAAGCATATTAAAATAGCATCAAATGAGTAGTGGTCATCATTTATTTTTACAACTAGTAATACTTTACCTATTGATTTTCATAAATTAATTATTTGTAAAATTCGGCCGAATACTTTAAAAGTATTAGCTAGAAACCGAATATTCGGTTTACTTGCCAAATCACCAAATACTGAATCGACTATTTGGTCAATCCCTAGTTTATGGTACTATTTCTTATTAATATTTTAAATGAAATTGTGAAAGGCACGTATTTTAAATTAAATGAGAGAAAGGTTTACATTTTAAAGGAAATGAATGCAGCATGAATATGGTATGGAAACAATATTTGACAATTTAGCACCTGCAGCTGGCTAACATAAAAGTATCAATGTTGCAAATAGTATGCAATATGCAAAATGAAATAATTATATCTAAAATATTATAACTAGAGATCAAACAGAAAACTTTCAGACGGCAACCAAATTTCGGTCTTTTCAAATTTCGGCCAAACACAAAACCCTCACAAACAAAATTTTAAGCTTTTAATACATAAATACATAAAAAAACATTGCTAATCAATTATTCACATACACATATACCTATCTACAGAGACAATTTCACTTATGTATATACATGAATGTGCATGTGCTTGATTTCAATAAAATCAAAATTATCATTTAATCATTTTTTTGTAATGTTATAACTAAACATTTGATGCATTTATGCGTTATTACTTTTATAGTTATTCAAACAATAAAATGTTTCCTCTAAGAGTTTCAAAATGCTTAATATTTAACTTTTCACTTGGTCGAAAAAAGTATTTAAAATATGCTGCTTTAAGTATATAATAGCACATCCATTCATAGCTATTTTCAATTTAAATTATTACTACTTTAGTAGAAATTTAAAATATAGTATGTGTTTTTAATTTTTACACTTGCTAAAAGAGCTTATGAGCTGGCATGTACATTTTATATATATGTATATATATCTCTCTATTCTAAAAAAAAGTAACTACCGCTGTCATCGCCACCGCCGGTTTTGAATTTTTTGTGACCGGAGGTCTTTCTTCGTTAATATTAAGAAAAATAATGCATACAAAAATATGAAAATCGGTGGTTTTATACAGAAATGTTTGATAAACATGCTGATGCAGACAGTTTTCAAACCGAAGAATTATTTAAAGAGATATTTAATGCTAAAATTGGACAAAATCGTTCCACTAAAAAAGTTTTATAGCAGCAAAAACTATACATGGCAATGTAATCATTTTTAGATCATTTTATGCTAAAATTGGACAAAATCGTTCCACTAAAAAAGTTTTATAGCAGCAAAAACTATACATGGCAATGTAATCATTTTTAGATCATTTTATGCATTAGAATTTGCCGGAGTGCAGATTGCATTGATTTTTTTTATTTTGACTCATTTTTTGAGGTTTTATTTCTATTTTAAATTCAAATTTTCAGCATTTCTAGAGATATTTTTTACATTATTTTAGAAAATGGTATTAATTTATACTGTTGCCAAATGTATAAACAGCGCAAACAATAATGTTTGCTTCAAATTAAAAATTTATTTACACGTGACTATTATAAACAGAAAAAATCATTTGGAATAAGAATTAAATAATTATGTACAAAAAGCAGGAACTTATTAAAAATTACGTCATAAAAAGTATACACGTGAATTTTAAAGGAGAAAGGATATTGTAAAATAATAAATTCATTAACATACGTTAGAAGTCTTAAATAGGAGAAATTACGTCATATTTACGCCACATTATAGTTATTACATAAAATGAACACAAAATAATATTGCAAAACAGTTTAAATTTAGAAATTGTGCTAGACATTTATTTGATATTTTGAGAGGATCTTTTCAACTATTTTTGTTAGGAAAGCGCAAATAATATTTCATTTCTAACAAAAATATTTTCACGTGAATATTTAAAAGAGAAAGAATAGCTTGGTAAAAATTACGTCATATTAAAAACGATTAATTTAAAATGTCTCATTTAAAAGAACTTTTTTTTCGCTTTGTTAAAAAATACCAGGAGACAAAGACTCTGTTTACTTAATTCCTTTTATATTAGCTTATTTTGAAATGTTGTTACACGTGTCTACGTCATCAAGTTATTTTTATTTCGACGTTTAATTTGTATTTTTATTAATGTTGTACTAATTTATTTGTTCTTTCGTTATTTAAAATAAAAATTATGTCAATTTGTACAATTTGGCGAGTGGTTTGGCGATTTATATAATTTGGCGAAATTGGTCGACGGGATAATCAAGTAGTACCGCAGCGAATTTGGCGTTAAAATTCCCCAATCAAAGAGAAATGAATAGAAATTCGTTTATAGGGAGATCGCCACTGTTTTTTTAATTATAATTCAATCTTTCAAAATCTTTTTAAAGCCGATCAAATTAGCGTGCATTTAGAGTCTGCGGTGTCTGGACGGGGGTTGGCGAGCGTGGCTCGTAAGGGGCCGAGCCCCCTACGATTATATATAAATGTAAAACATACTAACTTAATGACATCTGTGAGAATTTTTAAAAATATAACCCTTGTGATGTTAAGAGATTACTGTATATAACTTTTATAACACATAGCTTTTTACAATTAAAGCTTCTTGAAAGCTCAGAAACAAAACAGAAGACTACTTTACCATTAAAGCCATACATGCAGTGAGATAGCCACTACCAGAACCAACATCCAAAGCCTTAGCTCCTTCATAGAGATTATCTTTTAACAATTCTAGAGCATGGGCATGCTAAAATAAAAAATGTAATTTTAAAAAACTCTGGAAGTTCCTCATATTTAAACTATGCATGCTTTTTATATATTGAAATGCTAACTTCTTGCAGTTATTAGAGAAAAATATTTTTAAACTCTTTTCATATTTATTTTAATACTTATATAATTTCAAGACTGCATTTTGCATATTTAGAATTTGGCGGCAAACCAACACCTTTCATTAACAAAAAGTTGTGACAAAAAATCTGTTCTTCAGAAGATAAATAAATTATTGAAGTTTATAAAAATTTACAGGTAAAAGTTAATAAATATAAAAATTCCCTAATTTTAATACAGCCAGCTTGAAAAACAAAGAAAATATTCTGAAAGAAAGAAATAAGTAGTGTAACTATTGCTTACAGTGAAGTTATACGAATCAAAGTTAGTTATAGGAATCAAAGTTGAAATAAAAAATGTGATTCTTATAAGCAAAAATTATCGATATAAATTTTGGTTACAAGAATCAAAATTGTAATAACAAACGAGATTGTTATAAGTGGAACTTACTGTAGTATTCTCATTCAAAACATGAATACTATCACTGTCTCAAAATGGAAAAAATCATCAGCAGTTTTACTAAGTAAATAATTGGAGTTGTATCTATATTAAGAAGTTAAAAGATGTCCTTGAGAAGTGCTGATGTCATATCAACAGCAGCAATAATCTCAGCAATAAATTTCTCTTTTTTGTAAATTTATTAATATCTAAATATTGCACAATTTCTATTTTTACACCAAGAAACAGAAAATAAAATTGCAGTTTAAATACAATTTCTTTTAGCTATCTTAATTTACTTCTTTTTTACAGTTTTTAAAATAATCTTTAAGGTTTAATTTTTTTTTTTTAATTTCTCAATCATGTGTAGCCTGATTATGGAAGATTAAGCCATTTACACTTAAAACAATATAAATAGTTCAGCATTTCATTCTGACTAACATCCCATAATGAAATTAAAACTGCACCAAAATATAAATAAATAAATAAAACACACATTTAACAGACTGTGAACTAAAACTAACTGAATTATGCACTTAAATACTGAAATAATTAGAATAAAAAAGGCTGCTGTAAATATTAAAAACTTTGGCACTTTCTTTGGCTATTAACTGCTGACTTGCAGTTAATACAAAAGAAGCATTTTCTAATCAGTTTCTAAACTTTATTTGAATATATAAAAATGATACTTTCCACATAAAAATGCTTTTTCTTTTGGTATTGTTAGTGCAGAATCTAAAAAATCTATTAGTATTTTCAATTAAAAACAGTTTCCATCTATGTTTAGTATACCAGGCAGTATTTTCTGTCACCTGGGAAGCCGGGTTGAATCACCTGATTGTTATAATAAAACTACCATTAATACAATTTTAACAATAAGCAGATCTAGGAATTATTTTTGATGATATAATGGAACCATGAAATGAAATCTTTTCATGGCTCCACAGATAATTTCAATAGCAGGTACATTACAACAAGGGTGTACAAGGCAGGTGCATTACAACTAAAGTGTAAAATAAAGGTTTCTTAAATTTTGCATTTAATTACCTAAAAAATGTATTAGTAGCAGTAAAATGTACAAGTCTAGAAAAAACACAATCTATTTTATTTCTTATGAGGTGAAACCCACCAAAATTGAACGAAAAAAAAATGTTAAATTGAATTTATAATAAAGCTACAAAAATAATTACAATAAAAAAATCAATCTTACATTAGCTAATCTAACTCTAAAAACAATTATTTTTAACCAAAGTTACCAAATTACTATTGAGTAATTCCATACAAAATAAGCAAATCAGCTGTGGCTGACATGTCACAGATTTTAATGAAAATCAGCATATAAGAAGATCATACTTATTTATAAATAAATGCAAAATAAATAATGCAAAATAAATAATTAAATGTAAAAAAATTAAAATCATTACAGATTAAAACCGAAATGGCAGCAAAAAAGTACAGTGAAACCTCCCTGTGCGACCACCTCCCTCAACGACCATTTTTTCCTGGAACGAAATTTATTCCTATAGGTTCAGTACTAATTTTATCTCCATTCAGAGACCATCCCAGATGAGCTCCCTCCATGAGCGACACATTTCTTTGAAGAAAATTCTGTTTTTTCCTGGTCGCTTAAAGAAGGATTTATTAGAAAAATAATTCCGGAGAGCGCATTATTCATCAAATTTCTAAACTATGTTTAGATTTTTTTTATCCCGCTAACTTTTAAGTGTTTAAACCCCTTTGTGCGCTTTTAGGCAATGAATTTAACTCTGATGTCAATTTAAGAATAACGGTCAATAAACTCCCCTGCCCTATTCTGTCAGGGAACTCTCAAAGAAATAGACAAATTAATGAAATCGTCATTATTTGTTCCCATCCAAAAAAAATAAATCATTTATTTACTGAACTTTGAAAGGACTGGGAAATAAAAGTTATAAAAGATAAAATTGCAAAATCAAAGCAAACATCAATGTATTCATTTTTTAAACTCTGCAGTAATTAACTTTTGTTTTGATACTTACATTTTTATATATTTTCCTAAAAAATAATATGTGAAAAATAAATAACCTTTTTTCAACAATTAAAATCTAGATTTTATCATGACCTCCATTAAGAGATCATCTCTCGGAGCGACTAATTTTTATTGGAACGTAACGTGGTCGCTTTAGGGAGGTTTTACTGTAAACATAAACAATACAACTTCAACAGTTACAACAGCAGACATTGTGCGAAAAGCTACTATTGCACCATATTTTTATCTTAGATTAGAATATAATTTACACCATAATTGTAAAATAACAAAATTTTATGTCATGTTTATCCAGATTTAATAAACAAAAAAGCTTAATTGAATAAAAAATGTCTTGGAAAAAGATTGTGATTGCAATTGATATTATTAGTTCAATCTTGATTTTTTCGGAAATAAATTCATATTCTCTTCACAAAAAAGCTTGAATTCAGTCATATTAACCAAAATTAACATGAAAATGTGTATGTAATATTTATAAAATAAAAATTTTAAATGAAACACTGGTAAATGAATGAAAGAAAAATAAACAATTCGGTTACAGTTTATAGCTTGCGAATATTGTGCAGGACCTATAGCAGGGTCGGCGAACCTATGGCACGCGTGCCACTTTCGGCACGCCAAAAAATAATTTTGGCACGGCGCAGCGTTGATTATGTCTCTAAATGAGGATGCAGCTATTTTACACAAACTTAGACGATCTGATAGGATTCTAAATTCGATTGATTTCAAACTGAAGATTTTAATCTTATTCGATATGGTTTTGAAAATTTATCAAAGAAAGAAAATATTTGAAAACTATCATGAATGACAGATTATTACCGATGGTAAATTATGGCAACTTGGAAATTAATTTCAAAACTATTTAAATAAAGTGCCTTTTTTCAATTTTAATAATTTTTTCTACTATTTATATCTGACATTTTCGCAAATTTAGAATATAAAAAATCAAATAGAGAGTGGTTGCCATATAAATTCCTTTAGTTTGCATTCTGTTGAAATTAACTGAACATGAAAATCATATTAATTATTTTTCATCCAAGATACAATAATTAATCACATTATGTTTTAACTCATTTCTAAAATATAATTGTTTCTATAATTATTGCAGTGTAGAAACATGTATGCTACTCATTTTAGAAAATATCCTAATAAGCAATTTTCAAGTAGTTTTGATTCAGTATATTTCAATCCACTAAATTTGTTTTGTAGTTGGCACGTCAAGGTCAGGTAAAATATTTTTTGAAAAAAAAAAATGGCACGAGACTATAAAAAGGTTCGCCAACCCTGACCTATAGTATGGCAAATTTTTGCTGTAGATATGCTAATTTACATCAAAATCAAAAGTAACGTAATTTTATTTAGTATTTAATCAGCCATAATAGCCAAAAAAACATGATTTAAAAAAAATATATATATATGTTGCAATTGCTGTTGATTTCAGTACCATCTTCAACTGTGTTCCTGCAACTTAACTATAAGTTTCACTGTTTATATCTGAAAAAATATGCAAATATTAGGCATTTGCAGATTTTAGAATCGCAGATTTAAGGGAGTCTACTGTACATATATATATCAGGGACCTGTTTAGGAAAAAATTGGGTCCTTAAAGGAACCTTCACAAAATTTTTCATTTCAAAACTTCCCCCTTCACAAAAATTTTCACCTTAAAAAAAGGACCCTTTACAAAATTGTTTGAGTTAAAAATAGGCTTTTTACAAAATTTTTCCACCTCTAAACTAAACCTTTCACAAATTTAATCATTTAAAAGAGAAATCTGACCTATCACTTTTACATATAATATAAAGAAAATATATGTATTTCACATACATATATTTTCTTAAAAACATATTTTTAATCATTTCAAATTTCCAAAATTAGGAGTAGAATTTTCACAAATGTAAAAAAGCTGTTCACAATTTCACATAAACAGGACCCTGAGAGAAAAGTCTGCACAGACCACTGTGTATATTATAAGGTCAGATCATTTTCCTTTTTTCATTAATTTAGAAAATCTTAAAAATGAAAATCTAATTTAAACTAACAATGAAATGTAGGTACAAAAGACAATATGAGAAAATTTCTTAAAGATTAAGTCAAAACATAGTTGATGAATTTGTATAAAGTAGGGTAATAAAACTTTATTTCAAAATTTTCAGCTAGGTTGTTCATTTGTTTGTTTTCAGATTATCTCTTACTGTTTACGAAAAATAAAAGATTTTTTAACTAAGCTAGATCTTTGCATGTCAGTTTTGTTTTATCCCAATAATTTCTCCCCATTACATGAAACTATCCAAAAGTATTTAGAAATGAATGGGCCAAAATATTACGTTTAAAAAAATTCCTCAGGAGCACCCTCCCCTCCTAAATACGCGACAAATATTTTCTTCACTTTTTTGCATCAATTTTGAGAATATCTGAAATTGTTTCCAAAAAGATGGATTTCCTTCCTTAGGAGAAACTCTTTCATGCCTACATTAAATATTCATAAAACAAACATATATTTTTAATCACCATTTGAATCAGTATTATTGAAAACTGTACAAAATATTTTTTCCCCATTATTTCTAATTGTAACTTTACAAAAAAAATAGTAAAAACAGTGATATTAAAGTTCAAATGTTCGTCAATTTAAAAATTCATTTCTTGCCATTTCAAGTATGCTAAGCATATTAGTAAACAATATATTTATGAAATTTTAGGTATTCAACTTTACTCTTGATAAAAATAGTTATAACAGCATTTTCAATAAACTTTAACAATATGTCTTTTAGAATTGACATAATTACCAAATGCATATTAGATCATGTTTATATACTATGATTTTTTTTTTTTTTTTTTTCCAAGATAGGACATTGAAAACTTTATATTTAGGATAAATGCAGCGTGAGAAATAAAATGAAATAAAAACATAGAGCATGTATTGAAAATTCAAAAGTTTGAACATGTAGACTATCTCTCAAATGAACAAAAGTTTAATAGAAATATAAAAAATCATAAAAATAAAACTTTGGGGCAAACAGCTTTTTTCTTGAATGTTGGAAATTGAATTATCATTTGCATTATTTTTCTTTCCCTACTTTACATTGACAAATTAACAGGAACATTGTTTAACTTATAAGCTACCATACATATTTATTTAAGACATAGCAATACAAATAAAAAAAAATATGAAACTAAACACAATTAAATATAAAACATACTTAGAAAGAAATCATTAATAATAATTTTGTTCAAAACTTTTTATTCTTTTACTTTTGGAAAACAGACTATTCTATTAAGAACTGTGTCATTGTTTGAAAAGTTAGATTAATCATTTTAATCATACTTTACAAACATACCATATGAGGAGCACTAATTGTAACAGCAAAACCTATTCCTTGAGGTGAATCAAGGTAGGGATTATTCTTGCAGTAATTCGCTCTATCCACAGTAAGCATAGCTTTTTCCACTCTTGGATCTTTAACAATCCCATTTTCTAAAACAAATAAAGGGATATAGAGATTTTTGATGCCCATTTTTATAAAGAATATTAAGTTTAATAAAAACATAATTGATCTTAAATTTATTAAATTATTATTTATAATAAATCGGTAAACACAAAATCAAGAACAAAAAGAAGCAAATCAGAGCTAGGTAATTAACTAACGAAATCTTTTAAGGCTTTGGGTATAATACAAAAATGTTTCTAAACATATTTTAATAAAGCTAAAACTAAATTTAAACTTTGCATCAAATCATAAAATTATTTTTCTTTGCTTAATTTTAAGAAATTAGTAAAATGTAGTTCAATTAAATTAAAAAGTTAATTTTATTAGTCCTTTAAAATATTCATAACAACTCTTAACAAAAATACTACACTTAAAAATATTACTTACTAAATATATATAACATAAATATAAATAATTAACTATATTAAAATCTCAAATTAAAATGTTACTGATTTCCATATAACATAATGATTTTCTATGTGGCAAACTATTAGACACCATTAAATATTATAATTCTAAATTATATAACATGCATACTTTAAGACAGCAGTCACCAAACTTTCGAATCTCATGAATCACTAAATATGAATTTTTTTTAAATATATATCTAGATCTATATATATAAAATCCTTATAAAACGATTTTATGAAACAACTGATTAAGTTTCACAGCTATTTCTCCTAAAATATGAAACTTTTGGAAGGGAAATTAAGAACAATTATCTGTATTGATCCGCAGATGTCAAAACTGGTAATAGAATTTTAAAATTTGAATTAGTTTTTGAAAAATAGAATTTTAAAATTTGAATTAGTTTTTGAAATATTAAATTTTTTCTAATTTTACATTTCTGTAGTGACAATCTGTAACGGCAACAAAATTATTCCAATTTTTTTTTTTAAAGGGGAGAACAGGGAAAAACTATAGAGATTATTAGATTTCTTCTTTTTCGTCAGTTTCAAATTGATAATTGAAATAATATCTTTTATTTCAATTGATAGTGAAACAATATTGAGATTAAGTTTTCAGGAAAATTAAAAAAATAAAAGCATTTTTTTTCAAATTTCGATCATCTGGAATCAATTTATTTTAGAAAATAAAAATTGTCTGTCAATTTCAAATTCCATAGATGGAAAAAAGGTTTTATTTTCAATTTAAAGAGAAAATGACATCAATAATCTTAAAAACAGAAAGAAGATTTTAAAATAAGAATTTAATCATCACATGTTAAAAGCAGAAAATAAGGAAAGTTACTTCAAAATCTTTACACATAAATATTAAAAAAGTACGAAAACTTTAAAATAATAAAATTATCACACACGAAACACATTTAAAGGTGATAATTACATCATTTGTAAAAATCCCAAACATTAAATATCATAAGATTAAAGTGCCTAAAATAATTAAATTGTTACACGTGATAAACTTTTAATAGTAAATATTAGGCCATACTTAAAAAGCTCAAGTAATAGTTACAAATGCTTTTAAGTTAAATAATATATGTACCTGTGAATCTAAAAACAGAAAAAAAAAATTATAAATAAATTATTACATGAGACATGCATTTAATAAAGAAAATTACGTCATATAATAAAATGATACAGTTAAAACGATTTTTATTCCAGAGACTTTTAATCTGACGTCACATAGTACAATAATAGTGCACCAAGCAAATTTGTTTATATATTACATCACTTGATAAGCATAAATACAAGTAAATGTATGCACAAAATACTTTTGATTTATTTGTACGAATTACTATTCAATAAATACGTATTAGAAAATTCAGATATTCTTATTAATTAACTCATTAATACACAAGTTGCATTTTTTCAATGATATTTGGTATACCATTGTCAAATGTCATGAGATGAACTGGAAAAATAGTAAAAAAAAAAAAAAATTCTACCTGAAAATTTTATGTTTCATTTGAAAAATTTAAAACGTTCCTACAAAGGGACGCTAGGCACCAGAGTACATTGATTTTTCGTCAATTGTTTTTTCTAAAATATGTTTGAATACTTTTATAATACAAACATGTTAAATATTAAGCTTAAGAACAAAAACCTGAGATTAAAGTAGTATTTTACTTTTTATTGTGGAATATGAAATACCATAAAACATTTCTTATGTAGACGTACCATACACTTGCTGCATTTACGGTACACTTTTTTGCCAAATTGAGCGTATCGAACCTAAGTTGCATTTGCAAGAACGTAATGTTTATCTCCATCATATCTCACAGAATCAGGAGCTCTTGATTTTAATGTCTTTGGTCTCCCTAGAGGTATCTCTGACTGCAGTTTTTTATCACCAGCATACTTTTGAAAATATGCTAGAGTGATCTGTCTGCGGAACTGAAGAAAATTCAAAGAGTTTGCATTGATGATGGACAAAGACGATATAACCGCCATGCATTTTGCATAGCAGCTTCCAAACCAAAAATAAAAAGTGGCCATTACCATTTTTGCTGCGAATAGAACGATAATTGGCAATATTCTGGTCCATCCTATCAGTACCTCCCATGCACTGATGACCATCCTCTGAACTAGTACATTTGTATAAAAATATTATAAGAACTTCCATTTTCTAATATTACATGAACCTATTTAATGAAACAAAATTGCAAATATACACGAGGGTAGTCAGTCAGAAAATAAGTTTTGCTAGGTTGCCATGGCAATGTTTTTATTCCAAACAAGTAATATAGTGAGGACATAAAGACATATAGGCTTCAGGGGTCAATCCAGGGTTTTTTTTTTTTTTTCTTGGAATCCATTTTGTGAAAAATAAGTTATTTTTGTGAAATTTGTTATATTTTTATGAAAAATAACATTTTGTAACGAAAGCTGAAATTCTGCTAATCAAATTCGAACCAAGCATTTATTTTCTTTAAGTCCTAAAGATTTCCTTTTATGTGAACCCCCACATGCTACTACAAAATAAATTTCTATTTGTCATCATATTGTTCCTGAGATTTGCCATCATTTCACCCAACTATCTCTTGAATACTCAAAAGTCAGTGAACTATGACCTTTGAAGACCTTTTAACTTGATATACTGCTTACTAGGGGAGAGAGTACAATTTTCCAGCATGCTATAAATGATTCCACTATTGGCAGTTGAAATATATTAACATATTTATTTCAACTATTTCATTTTAGATTAATACTATAATAGAAATTTTAACAAAAGCTTATTGTTTAGCTCTTTTAATTTTTTTTTTTTTTTTTTTTTTTTTTAATGGCCAAAAAAGCTGCCACTAATGAAATTGCTACTACTGGCCGCTGGTTACTAAAGAAATTTCCAGTTTTGGCCTATGGTTTTAGGCCATGACAAAGGAAATTTCATACTAATTTATACAGTGAAACACCAATGTCTCAAAATGCTAAGAGAAATGAAAAATATTCCCAGTTATAAAAATTAACTAAAAAAGAATTTTTTTTTTTCAGAAAATTACTTCAGATGTGAGAATTTGAAGTATAGATGCTAAACTTAGAGAAGTTAACTATATTTACAAAAGTTTAATAACACTAGAAATAAACGGGAAATGAAAAGTATGTGTGTGTAAACAAAAAATTAGTTCTAAAAAAATGCTAGTATAATATCATATATAAATTTTACTTAAATTATAAAAATTTAATAAAATTGGAGACTAACATCCAATCCTCTTCTTGTGAACCTAATTATCACACTTTACAGTGGCAAAATTACAAACAAAAAAACTAAACTTTGTCATTTACAGCAACACGTCAATACTGTAACCATTAACTCTCTACCAGTGTGTCAGTATTTCCGCATATCTGCTTTAATAAATATAATAAAAAATAGCTGTGCAAAGTATCAGTATGTTGAATGATATTTGACTACTTTAGCATATCTATTTATAAATATTAGAAAAAAAATCAATGTAAATTTCAAACTTGCTATACCAGCTGTTTAATTTGCAATTAGATGAATGAAAAAGATGTTTTAAATACTCAGACAATGCATCAAAAGGATTCATATTGCCGAGCAGAAAGAATGAAAAATTTGAGAACGCCTCTAAGTTATTTTGTTCATGCTTTAATTTGATGTAAAATTCTTTACAGTACTAGGTGATTTTATGGTTAATAAGTTTTAAATAACACTTTAAAGCTTATAGTAATAGTTTTCATAAGCCTCATTTTATAAAAACACAAAAGCTGCACTACAATTAATTTTTATGAAGCATCCTAAATGGCAAATTTGGTGTTTCAGATATTCTAAATTAACCATTGGCACTTCTAGGGAATCCATTAATGTTATTCCAATAAAAAATACATTATTTTCTTTCAACATCAATATTGAAAAGTCTTTTGCTAACAAACTACAAGGGTAATTATCCTAAAAACATACAAAATGAAGTCACAGAATATTTATTAAAAAAATAATTGTTATTGTAAATAAGTTAAAATGGAATTGTGAAATGGTATAACAATCAAATGCATGTATATAAATAAATAATAATTTATATAAATTTTTCATAAAAATTACTCCACAGAGCCTGAAAAATTATGTACACTTAACAAATGATGCAGATCTAGTTTTTACTACCTACTGGTTCTATAAAGTTCACATCTAAAACTTTTCTTTCAAGATACATTATTTTTAATGTACGAGTATTTAACCTAATTTCAGATTCAATTTCAAAAGGTAGTTCTACTTTAGTTTTAGTTTTATTTGATAAATAATTACTGTAATAAGAAATGGAGTAAAATATAGTATTCCCTTCCCACACACCCAAAAAAAAGGGGGGGAACAGATGTGTTTGTGAAATGCAAAAAAAAAATTTAATTAAACAGCGAAAAAAGGCAAAATTTTGGTGAGGAACTGTTATTTGTTGCAAACATAGCTTGCTGTATTATTTCGGGAGGGTTATAAAATTTTACAATCTTGTTTTGTACTTGTTCTTTTTTTTTCATATCTTGTGTAAAGACATTTTTACATTTGATTCTTTAATATCAGAATTATTCAGTTTTCTTTGTTTTGTTTTTTTAATCTGATACTCATAACTTACTTCAATATAAATATAATAATTGCATAATGTAAGTAATATTTTTGCATTATTTCTTATTAACTAAACTTAACGACCTGATTTTCTATATTTAGATGCTAAATTTATTAAAATCGAATAGAGCCGTACTGAGTACTCGGTGAAATTTTGGCCGAGTAGTTGTAAGAAGAATTTCATTTTTTAAGCATATGAATTTAAAACTGATCAGTAAAAAGTTATTCGAATATCAATGTATAATATATGCAATAATTCATAAAATTATTTACTCGGTATTTAACAATATGTCTAGAAAATATAGAAAAAGTTAAGAACAAAAACCCTCATAAAATAATTCCAGATTAAAATTTACTTTCACCTTTATACAAATAAAAATAAGTTATTTTTAAATATATAGGAAAACAGAAGAGACTATTATTTTGGATAAAGAAACTGAAAATACAATAAATGTAATAGAAAAAATTAATAATTAAATTTATTAAATTTCAAATTATGGTGCAAAAACACCAAACGTTCTACATTATCAGTAGACAGGGCATTTCTTTTACTATTATAACTTTGGCCTGCCTCTGAAAATGTATGTTCAGAATAAACAGTGGTTGAAGGTGCACATAAGAATTTTTTTGCAAGGTTGCACATAGTCGGAAAAGTTCCCCCCACCACCATGCAAATGGAGTGTCAGTTTTACATAAGTCTTCTGTTAAGAAAGCCTTTTTCGCTTTTTGTACTTCTCTTTGTATTTTTCTCTCTTTTATTTTTAATCAAAAGAAAATAAGGTACAGTTACAAAATAAATATGAAATGTTTTGCATTATTCAATGAATTGTTACAGTAACTAATAAACATTTTTATTTTTGATAGACAGATTTCAGGTATCAGAATAAATTAGAGGGTTGAAGAATGTTTTAATTTTATATTGGTTAATAATTGTACTTGTTATGTGTCAATTTTCCTTTTATTGCTACTGTTTTGAATTGTCAAAAATTGTCTTTAAAAGGTGCACAAATAAATTTCAAATTTAATTAGTTAATTTATATATACTATATATGTATATTATATATATGTATACACAGGTATATACAGTGAGCTTAGGTGTACATATGTGACACATAATGTGAGCTTAGGTGTGTATATATATATATATATATATATATACAGTATGGAACCATTTATCCGGAAACCAGTTAACTGGAAAACCAGTTATCCGGAATGATATTTCTGAAAAACTGATTTCAGAATCTTTGCAGAAAAAGGTGTCATATACTACCAGTTTGACAAAAAATTTTGAGCCCACTCAATATTTAAAAAGTTGGCGCTACTGATTGAAATTGATCGTAATTATGAAACTATGAATAAATTTTGTTTTGAAACATGGCGATCACTTTCAAAACTTTAAAAAACATTAACTTTTTTAAAGTGCCAATAAAATCCCTTTAGATTTGAAAGTAACCTCCATATTGGTTTATCTCAGGGTTTCAGATTGGCGATCACTTTCAAAAATGACATTTTGGGGAAAAATTGCCAAGTTCATTACGCAGACCACAAACACATCCTTTCCAAAAAAAAAAAAAAAAAAAGAGAGAGAGAGAGAACACCCCCATACCTTTTAATCTCTGAAGCCTGTTTAGTGCAATACATGCCAGTGTTCTGAGGTAAAGTTTATTATTATTTTTTTTTTAATAACTGAAAAATCATGAACATAAAGATCAAACCATACGGGCAAGATAAAAACAGGTAAAAATTATAAAATAGTAAAATTAAATATAACTTGTAATATTAATTACAGTATACAAAACTTAATTCAAGAGCATCATTCATTTCGGTCTATAATAATATTTAGTTTGTTTTAAATAATTTATGAAAAATGCATCAGGTCTGAGTACATCATGATTATGAACAAAAACATCTACATAATATAAAAATGCAATTTTAATAAAATATTTCTCACAATCTGGGAAAATACTGCATATTAGATAACTTCAAAGCTATAAAAAAACATTATTTTATCTTTAATTTGGAGGGTGGTGGGAATCAAATAATTTAACACTGAAAATGTACATGTTTCTGAGAGAATGACACATCTCACTGTAAGAAAATGAAAAAAAAAAAAAAAAAGCACGTAAAAGAAATTTATTTTATCACATACAACTGAATTTAAGCAAAAATTCAATAGCTTGCAAAAAACAGTTTAGCAGTATTTTGAAATTCTCCAGCAGTTAACAGAATTTCAAGAATTGCATTTTGAAATCCTGTAAAATGCATTAAAATAATAATAGTTACTAATAATTTGAGTATTTCAAAGTCAAAATGACAGTAACAGACATTCTACTAACAAAACAAAATGGAATGTATTTGTCCATTTAAATATAAAAGTTATACACAATTGATAATTCAAATATAAAATGTGGTGTATGTTAAATCAGAATATAAGAAGAAACAAGAGTTATAAACAATTCAGTAACATTAATAATAAGAAACTATTTTCAATACAAAGTTTAAAATTCAAATGGGCAAAACTTACTTTTTAAGTTCTGAATAAGTTCAGCATTACTTTTACCATGTGAACGCCAAGCCATGGAGAGACCAAAACAAGAATTAACAAATATACACTGCAGATATAATCTAACTAGCCGAGGCAACATCTACATAATAATACATTGAGCATCTGAAAATAAAATATATTTCGTAAACTAATGTGAGTTATTATAAATAAAGTTATTATAAATAAATAAACCGGGTGAATTCATACAGCTCATAGTACGTTTGCATTCCCATCCATTCAGTTCAGCATCAATTGAGCAGATATTTTAAAATTTTGGATTTATTATCCATTCCAAATTACGAAACAAACTTTGAGTACAAAAGGCATCAAATGTAGTTTTTTGCTACTGCATACTCCATGGAAAAAAAATAAACTCAGAATAAGACTAACATTAAAATTATATAAAAATATGTATGTATACATTATTTATGTGTAATTTCGTACATTAAATTGTACTAGTATTTTCACGATGTACTTTCCATTTTTAAAAATTAAAGTATTTAATAGTTTGATTAGTTTATATTTTCAATATAAAGATACTTTTTATTATTTTTTATTCTATATTTATAGCTTACAATTATATTCTGTTTTCCAAGCAACTTGTTGAACCAATATTATGTTTTGAGTTTTACACAGAGTATGTGATTTTTAATGTCTAAAACTGTCAAAAAGTTTAGTCAAATGTCTAAAACTAAAAATTATGAAAGATTGTAAATTTAATGTTGCTGTAAAAATAATTTTAAACAGTTTTTGGACTCAATTTTAGGTTTTTGACAGTTGTTGTCAAAAACTATGTCAAGAAGGGGTTTTTGACACGACAGTTAAAACCATGGTTTTGACAGTTATTGTCAAAAACTATGTCAAAGAGGAGTTTTTGACACGCATGGTTAAAACCATGGTTTAAACCGGATAAAACTGCCACACTGTCAAAAACTTGCTAAACCTGGTACACATACAATGTAAGGAAAGTATTGTAATTTGTAATCATGATAAAAACTCAGTATCAGTAAACTTCAAATAAAATAAAATAATAATAATAAACATTTTCAAAAAAAAAATTTCAGCTTCCAATATTTTACTAGCGACAGAGTCTTATTTCTTTCACTACACACTTTTCAATCGTCATGAGAAATGAGTTGCCTACTTTTGGTAATTGACAAAAACAGGTTTCTATTTTTTTCACTCATAATACACCATTTCTAAATAACATATAATTTCAATGTTTACATCACCAAATTGAAAAAAAAATGTACATACTGTTTGTTTTCAGATAGCAAAACCCTCTGTGCTTTTGCGCATGCATCAGGTAGGTCTTCTTTGATTTTGTGAAAATAGAGGTGATCGATGTTTGTTTAGCTGCATTTGGCTGAGTGCCAATCCTAGTGACAAACAACAAATGAACAACTTCGAAAAATACCCAACTCAGCGTAACACCCCTTTGGTTAGTAGTATTGTCCCAGAGTGCTAGGCATAGCTTTCGAAAGCAAACAGTACAAATGAAATTTGTTTGAAAACTGTTGCTAAATTTAATAGCTTTTTAATTAATTTTCAATCTAGATTTTCTTTTAAATCTATCTTAACACTTTACATACCGGCCGCCGATTAATCGACGTTTGCTCACCAGCGCTTACCGACCAGTCATCGATTAATCAACTTTTGATCTTTCTGTTAGATTTGGTTAGGTTAGATGACAAGTAGCAAGCAGCAAGCATTTCGCATTCTTATTCAGATAATCGGTGCTTTTTTATAAACTTTAGCCTTAGAAATGAATGGAAAGGATAGTCTCGGCGAGTTTTATCTCGACGACCTGTCAGATTATCTTGACTGCCATTCAGCAAGTAGTACTGATGACGAAAGTGATAGCAGTAGTATAGCCATTCGAAAGCGACGTCCTGTACCGCTAATATACAGTGATTGAGAAGACGAGGACATGAATAATAATGTTGAAGACAACAATGATACATGGTCAACAAACGACAAGAGTATAATTTTGGAACCTTTCGAAGGCAGCTCTGGCGTAAAAATTATGCCAAGTTCCTCCAAAAGCGTAATGGATATTGTGAATTTATTCATTGGAAGTGACCTGATTGAGCACTTCGTGAGGGAGTCTAATAGATATCATTATCAAATTGTGGAAAAATATAGAATTACATCAAAAACGAAATTGGGTCATTTTCAGAGCATTCGTTTTCATTTTCTTCAATTTCTTTTTCGTTCTTACTGCTCCCAACGATACCCTAATGGGGATTAGATTTCGCATGCTAAATCTGAAGGGAAAAAAATTAGAGAAACAGGGTGTTTGGATAATTGAAAGTTCGGTTTAAAAAAAATTTTGAGAGAAATAGGCTGTTCAGATAATTGGAAGTTTGGTTAATTGGAGTTCTGATAATCGGCACTCTACTGTACATATTTAAATAAAAAAATAAAATAACATTAAAGTTATAGGTGAAAATTGGTGGTCGCCACTCGCCACGTGGCGATTAAGGTTGTAAAAGTGGCGATTAAAAAATCGGTCATCGATTGCCACCCTAGTTGCCACTCGCCAAGTGGCAATAAAAATCTGTTATTGATCGCCAAGTAAAATATAGCTTTTTTTCATAGAAATATGTATCTCTACTTTGATTACATCTAATTAGCAAACTGGTTAATTCTTTTTCCTACCGGATGCAAGCAGATTACAACGATTTAGCTGTATTTTCAATATTTCGGCTTTTTGCCATTACTCTTCAGGGCAGTATTTTCAATATTTCGACTCCTGCCACATGCTCAACAGTTAGATTATTTTTCTTCAAGAGATACTGTTTAATCCTACGAAATACACTCACCAGCTTAGATTTCAACTGTACGTAATGTGTATAGTATGCTAATAACACATTTACTTATTAAATAAAATCCAAATTGCATTTTATTATTTTTTATATAAAGAAAGTAATAGTAATTTGATTGATAATAGTGTTTATGAAAATATACAAATATTCTAAAAAAATTAATATGATAACAGATTTTGTGTTTTTAAAGTAATTTTCTTGAATTTCGACTGCTTCCCTATTCCTATCATGAACAGTTGGCTGGTATAAAACTCTGACTTATAGAAAAATATGTATATATACGATTATAGTTTATGTAGATGTCAAGAAAGTTTGAAACACTATAGTGGCCACTAATGAAACTGAGTCTACCGGCCACTGGCTACTAACTCAATTTCCTAGTTTTCCCCTATAATTAAAGTTCAGTTGAACTGGTTAAAAGATATGTTACACAGAATATGCTCAGTATAATAATGCATTTTATTTATTTCTTAATATTGTATAACAGAAATGGAAAACTTTATTTTGCTTAAAAATGTAATTTTATTTTATTTTTCTTTCTTTTCCAATTTTATTTACATAAATAAATGCTTTTAAAAATGCTGTCATTTTCATCTGGTAGAAAATTCCTCATTTCAGTTTTCGTTCATCTTTCAAATATGTTTATTAAAAAACACGAGATAAAACTGAAATAAAATACAATATAATATCAGTGATCAGCATTTACGCTTTTTCATTCGGGGACAGAAAATAATCAAAAGTAGAAAACATACTCTCACATTTTTTCAAGAAAATTGTACAATATGGTAAGCATGGCCGGTACATGACATGGAACAAAGCAGCCACTGCAGTCAAGTAACTTCTAAGTTGCAATATAGTGATAAAATAAAAAGTTGAATAGTTGGGAAAATGCTAAATGTGAATAAACGTGGCACAATGGGATGGAAATGTGGACACAGATGTCATATGCCTCCCCGGTAGCAGAAAGTTCAAGACGCGCGACGTGCGTCGCAGATTTATTTTGGACCTTGCAGATAAATTTGCCAACTTGAAAAGAAAAAAAGTATTTCCTTAAAAAAAAAAAAAAAAAAAAAAAGAGTACGAAAATTCTGACAAAAAATATTGCGAATTCGACAAATGGTCGCCGAAAAATATCAATTTCGGCAATCGTTCGCATAAAAAATTGGTAATTTATAGCCAAAGGGTTGCTATAAAAACGCGAATTTCGTCAAAAGAGACCGAAAAAAAAAACATGAATCTCGTCCCAGGGTTGTAGAAAAAATGCAAATTTCTGTCACAGGATCGCGGAAAAAACATGAATTTCACCAAAGGATCGCGAAAAGAATGCGAATTTAGTAAAAGGATCGCGGAAAGAACGCGAATTTAGCTAAACGATTGTGGGGAAAATGCAAATTTGGTCAAACGATCGCGAAAAAACGCAAATTTATGTCAAAGGATCGCGAGCAAACGCAAATTTATGTCAAAGGATTGTGGAAAGAAGGAGGAATTTCGTCAGAAGATCGCAAAAAGCGTAAATTTCTGCCAAAAGATCGCTGTACAAACTTGAATTTTATCCAAAAATCCCAAAAAACGTGGATTTCGTTCCAGGGGCGCAAGAAAAACGCAAATTTCTGTGAATTTCATCAAAGGATCGAGGAAAAAACACGAATTTAGTCAGACAATTGCGGAAAAATGCAAATTTCTGTAAAACGATCGCGAAAAAACGCAAATTTTTGTAAAACCATCGCGAAAAAACTCAAATTTTTGTAAAACAATCACGAAAAAATGCAAATTTCTGTCAAAGGATCATGAAAAACGCATATTACTGTCAAAGGATCTTGAAAAAAGGAAAATTTATGTCAAAAGATCGGAATTAAATTTGCAGAATTTCGTCAAAAAATCGCAAAAAGTGCAAATTTCTGCCAAAGGATCGCTGTAAAAAACGCGAATTTCGTCAAAAGATCCCGGGAAAAACGTGAATTTCGTCCCAGAGGTGCCGAAAAAAACGTGAATTTCTGTCACAGAATCTCAGAAAAAACACCAAGTTCGCCAAAGAATCGAGGAAAAAACACGAAGTTCGTAAAGGATCGCAAAAAAAGCTCATTTTTGTCAAAGGATCGCGAAAAAACGACAAATTTCGTCAAAAGATCGCGAAAAAAACAAGGAATTTCCTCATAAGATCGCAAAAAACAGCATATTTCGTCAAAAGATCGCGAAAAAACCCAAATTTCATCAAAAGTGCGCAAGAAAAGCACATAATTAGTGCCGGTAGTGGATCCCCCCCCCCCCCCTTCCTCTGTTGTAACCTTTCGGAAATTTTGGCTGTGAATTTCAGAATTTTTTCTTTTTTTTTTTTTTTTTTTCCTTCTCAGAATCACCACTGGTATTAATCAGTAAGAACGCTTTTTATTTTAACACTCATCATGTTTGTACATAAGAAAATGTAACACGCTACTCCCGCAGACAATTTTCATCCCACTAAATTGCTGTCGCAGACACAACCATAACTTTCTGCTACTGGGTATGCCTCATATTGGCAAGATTTTCTTCTGAAGCAACGTCATGTAAGCATCGGGTACTTAACTGGCACCAAAGTGTCATTATTTTGCTTGAAATGGTAACCCGGATTTAGATAATATGGTAAAGAGGTTTTCGCCAAATTAGCGTCAGAAAGAAATCGCATCTATGACATCTGTGCCAATAGATGATTTATAAATCAAAACATTGAATATATACAGATTAAAGATACATTGTTTTTCAAGACAATGAATTTGATGTAAGAAACTATGTAAAAATAGATCATAAAATCTTCAAAAATTAAACATTGCGAGTTCTGAAATTGCTTTTATTGTAATCGCATGTTTTTATATGCAATTCCATGAGATACTTTTAACTACATGCATCATTATTGAATATCCAGATCCACTGTGAACATAACATTAATTAAAATCAAGAATCTATTTTGAAAAAAGTACGTTGACAGGTTCTTAAGAAATTTATAATTTTCAAATTAACATGTGGGCAAAAAAATATAACTCAAGTTTTTCAGAAATCAAGTAAATGAAATTCATAAAAACATTCAAAACAAGATACTGTATAATTATTTGTGGTACAGATGTCGGAACAGATGTCATATTCGCCCCATATTGGCGCGATTTTTTTCGGTTGCCAATTTGGCGAAAACATCAACAGCATAAACAACATAATCCGGGTTACCACATCAAGCCTTTTAGCGCAAGTTAAGTACCCATTGCCTATAGGATATTGGCGACAGAAAAAAATCGCGCCAATATGGGGCGAATATGACATCTGTACCCAGATGTCATATTCGCCCCATATTGGCGAGATTTTTTTCTGTCGCCAATATCATATAGGCAACGGGTACTTAACTTACGCCAAAGTGTCGTTATTTTGCTTGATGTGGTAACCCGGATTACGTTGTTTATGCTGTTGATGTTTTCGCCAAATTGGCAACCGAAAAAAATCGTGCCAATATGGGGCGAATATGACATCTGTGCCTTATTTGTTTAAAAAAATCAGTCTTTTTTATGAAAAGGTTATAGCTAAATTTGTGCTCAACTTATCAATTTTACTATTTTCTTTTCCATACTGTTAAATGATATTTGTATTGTAACACGTATTTTTAGAAATCACACAATCGCATACTAATATCTTATGTACTACTATAACAGTAGCATGTTGACTGAGCGATTGTAGAGAACAGAATCCAGTGCTTATAAAAATGCATAAATGTTTGTGGTGTAAAATATATTGTTTATAATCATAGATAGTAATTTAAGTAGTCATTTCAAATATCGCTTTCCTTTTCCTTTTTTTTTTTCTTTCATCCTGTAATTAACAAAACGCAATTTATGAAATGATGTTTAGTCTGATTTTCAATTAATTTGTTTATTAATACCTTAATAATACTCTGAAATGTTTCATGACGGATGAATTACATTGTAATTATAATACGAATGAGATGTACTACCATCTTAAGATCGGAAACCATAAAAGGCCAAAACATTGCAACATTGAAGCTTTTAATATCATTTACCTTACAGGTAATACAGAATTATTAAAAATCTGATTAGTTATAATTAATATATACATATGCATACAACAGTATCATAGAGTACAAAGGTTTCGAGCATAAATTTGAAAAAACATTGAAATCGCGCACAATTTTCAAGACTTTTACAATTTCAAACAACTTTATATAAATGAAATAAAAGGATGCTACGTAAATTAATATACACTAAAATGTAATTAAATTAGTTGTATACCTACACAATTTACAGATAAAAGCTAGGAAATAAATTAATTTTTATGAGTTATTCCCGAATAAACAAAAATCAGGGAGATATTTTTATTTTTATTTTGGTGTTGCCAAAATCCTTTTGGAAATGCTTCATCCGTACGGCACTTGACGTCATTGCATAACCTACCGATACCGATACCACCTCGGATACCACCGACTCACCGACTTGTCTACCGACAGGTCACACGATGACGATCGCGGCGCCTACAGTGACAAGGGGGAAGAAACTTCTCAACCATGGAATATTCACAAACTTCTATCTTTCCTCTGAGGGAATATTTCTACTAGAGCTTCTATCTTCATATGATCTTTCTTTAATAAAATGCTTCCCTTTTCGACAAAACGTTTTTCTTTTCTTCTTTTGTTGTGTGTGTGTAAATAATGGGTTTGCAGCAATATTCGTAAAAACAAAACAAAAATAAAAACTAGAGAACAGGAATTCTGCTTTTTCAGAACTTAGTGTCACCCCCGGCATTTCCATTACTTCATTTTCTTCTGGTGGACTGGTGGTTTCCTTTATTAGGAAACAGCCATTATAAGAAGCGTTAGGTGAAGATGAAAGAGCAGCCATAAAAAGTTAGAACTCTGATTTTCTGGTCAGAATGGGGGGGGGGGGGGGGAATGGCCATAATTCTTTTTCTTATAATAATGGAAACCACCAGTCCACCAGAAGAAAATAACTCGGTCAAGCGGGACTCGGATAATCGGGACTCTACTGCAAAACATATTTCAATTTTAAGACTTAAAGCACACGCTTTTATTTTATGTAAAATGAAGTCATTTGCATTAATATAGATACTTCAAATTAAATATAGTTTATAATAGCTCCATGTTTTATCATAAATCCTTCATTTACACTTTTCTCAAAATAGCACGTATTTTAATTAACTTTTTTTTTTCAATTTTTATGGGAAAATGGCAACAAGAAGATATAATTCCTATTTTTCAACTATTTTGGAAACGAGCGGATAAATAGCATCCGTCCAGATTCCGAAAAGTTCAGTTTTCTCAAGCAGTGCGTTTTGCGCATGCGTTCGAAATCGGGATTTATTTGATTGTGTTTGTTTGTTTACGTTCTGATCGTGATTATGTGATGTCCATGTCGTGCTTATATTGGTATGTCTGATACGTCGTGGACGTGTGAAAATTGTAACATAAATTTCACTTCTCGGGCTACTTTTTATAGACATCGTAGGTTGAAAACATACACAAGGATGTTTTTAGAAAATGTGTCTGCGGAAAGCCCTTTTTTAGCAAGACAAGTTTCTTAGCACATATGTAGAAAAATTGAAGATCAGCTAATTGAAAACAGATACAATTTAATTTTTACATTCACAAAAAACAGGGATTAATTATCAAGTTTCCGGAAAATTTTGCGTTTTATACAACAAAATTATATACAATATACTTCATTTTTATCGAAAAATTTTAATATAAATGAAAGCTTGTGTCCTTTTTCATTCTCTAACCTGTTGTGTAGTTTAAACTAAAGGAAGCCAAAACCAAAAAAGATTCTATGAAGCAATAAAAAACTTCTAGAAATTAGAGAGTTTATCTTTCAATAGCTGTTTTAGGTACCACCTAATTATTGGTTCTGCATTTAAAAATTCAGCTTCAAATGTAAAGCAGGAAAAGATTTTTTTTGTGTGGAGATGGAGGGGGGCAAAAGAGCCTGTCAAAGCCTAAGTTCTTATCTATGGAATGAGACAATCAATAACAGTTAAAAAAATTCCTTTACACTTGTTTTAACTGAAAGTAGGAAAAAAAATATATGCAATATTTTGAAAATAAGTGTCAAATTTATAAAAACATCAAACTTCTTGATATTTTTAAAATAAATATTGGATATATATCCATTGATATATACCACTGAACCCTGAAAGATAGTATTTTGTAATTGATTTTTAACTCACCTCCTGATAAGTTATAATTATAAAAATTATGTAAAAAGATGCATTTGCAATGACAATACCACATTTTAATATTTTTACTTCTTAATTCATTGATTTTTAGGAATACTACATGGAGAATTGACAAAAGAATGGATTTAATAATATGCCAATAAATTCGCCAAAATATGCCAAAGCACTTTTAAACTGCAACAATGAAACATTTTAAATAGAAAATAAATTATAAATAAAAAATGAAGAGTGTAACAAAAATACACTTTTATCAAATAATAGTTAATTAAATTTACAATTCTATATTGAGAAATAATTTAGAAATCCTAAGAAGGTACCATTAATAATGCTTTACTTTTTCTTTCATGTTTAATTTCTTTAAAAAAAAAAAAAACAGAGCAAAAACTATGTATTTTTTAATAAAATTTGCTTGCTTAAACTTTCTATAAAGTGTACCAAAAAACAATGAAATGTTTCTAATCAAGTTCATTGTCCACACCAAAATAATGTATTATTATTGGGAATTTGTAGGGGAAAACATGAATCACACTGAAAAACTAAGGGATATTTTCAAGAGGAACATTGGATGTGCTTATTAAAGATGATTTTAAAAAAAATTGTACTTCTATTTACAAATAAGAATATTTATTTACTTATTGCATTGACTTATTAATAAGAAGAAAGCTAAAGGACTTTTTGCTGATCAACAATAATAATATAAAAAAAAAAATTGCAATCGAAAATTGAGATACCACCGCCACAGCAAAGAACGAGATTTAGGTATTTAAACACTCCTTCCAGATCAGTTGAAAACATATAAAGTAAGAACAAGAACGCTTAAATTATGATAAATAAATCATGTGTAAAAAATAACTAAAAGAAAACATAGCAAAAAAATAACATTAAATTGTTTCAAGGCTTCATGAAAAAGAACAATTTAAGGAGAAAGAGAGAAAAGGAATTAGAAATAGCAGCAGCACATGGTATTTTGATAACACTTTTTATTTTATTCTAAAAGAAGGAGTCTCTTATATGAAGTCTTGAAATAGCTTTCAGCCCATTGTCTGAGTGGTGGGTTTTTCTCTGTGCTTTTAAAAAACTATAACATTCTAAAAATAAAATATCTGTTTCTTAATTTTAATACAATAGTAGTATTTATACAACAATAATAAAATCTATATGTATTTTTGAAAAAAAAAAAAAGAAAAATTGTCTTAAAAGTGATACTAATTAAATATAAAATGTACATTACTACAAGTTAACTAGATTTTAGTTTAAAAAAAAAATCTCATTTTAACTATTTTATTAATAATTAGAGCTATTAGCAAGAAAAGCAAGTAAACACATTTAATTATCTATAATGATAAACACATTACAAATTCTGAGTCGATCCCGGCAAAAAATAAAATTTGATATGCATATTTTATAAACGTTAATTTGTTCAAAGAAAGAAAAAAAATGTTAGGAATGGGCTTATAAAAAAGCTAATATTAATAAATTTATAAGTTCCATTGTATCATTTTATCTTTTACAAAATAAAAAAAAATTACATCAATCACTGCATATAAATTATGAAAAAAAAAATTGCATCATCCCTGCACAAAAGTATATGTCTTTTTTTTTTTTCCCTTCACCCCTCCAAGTAAAAAATGCTAATTCTTGAAATATTTCATGTTATGTTTGCTAGATGGCGCCACCAAATTTGTTTTAAACAGGAATACAGGCAATTTGGAGCGCTCGGGCACGCATGCGCAGAAAGCTCCATTTGAGAAAACTGAACTTCTGGAAAAGTGGACGGATGCGATTTATCCACTCGTTTTTGGAAGTGGCTATTCTTCCGACCAATCGGACTTTTAGCTATTTAGGCAGAAAGTCCGACCATCGTTTGTGCATGCATGCATGTTTGTTTACAGCTTGTCCAGCTAAAATATTTCAAGTTAGAGGAGCGCTGATATTACTAGCAATTGCATGTTTAATTAACAATTGTATTTATGTATTAATGAAGCTCTTTTTTCTGTCGGAATAAACATGAAAGAAACCTTTTTTATATTAAGTTTTTAAATAAATTATTATTGTATTTTTATGAGACAAATTTCATTGAATACTTCAAGAAAAAATTATCTTTATTTTTATGAATATAGGTTATGCATTATTATTTATTTGACCTTCATTTTTTAAATTTTCTTAATTTTTTATTATTTTACTTAATATTTTAAAAAATTATTTTACATGACTTTAATTTACTTTACATTCGTTATAATTTCAAGTGCAGTGTTACATTCAAATTAGTGTTTAAAAACGTAAACAAAACATAAACCATAAATTTTTAAAAGTCTAAAATCTGCATAATTTCTGGTCTCATGATATGCCGATTTAATGGAATCTACTGTATTTTTAAAGTCTCCATTCCCAGTTGTCTTTTGTTACAACATTTGGCCTTTAGAATGTTTTGTTTATGAAAAAACTACTATTCATTTTCACATGAATAAACTATCGAATAATTTAATACAAAACAGTTATTTTAAATTTTAAACTTAGTTTGTTTTTGGTTTTTTTAATAACTTTAATATAATAATAAATAAGTTTTGAACATTGAAAAAAACTTATCACTTTATTATATTGTTAAATTACTTTATTAAAAATTTAGTGTTTCATAAAAAAGTTTCTTAATCAACAAAAAATAATTACTCATTGGGTGAAATAATTTTTGTACACACACAAAAAAAAAAAAGGACTACGTAAATTAAGTACTGCTTATTTTCATGGAATATGAAAGAACCCCCCCGCCGCCGCTTTTCTAAATCTTCGAAAATAATAAGATATAAATTGAAATATTAAGAGATATAGACGCCGACAGAAAGAAATCCAAGGAGGGGCACGATTTTGGAACATGTTTGCCTTTGACCCAACCTAGCTTGCTATTTATTAAAGATGCAAAATATCAACATGAAATAATCTAAACTGCAATTTGTGTTGTCAGAATTCCTAGATATTTTTTAAACATGTTATATATATAAGTTTAAGAATTAAGAAATATCAAATATTCAAACATTTATTATTGTTTATATAAAATAAACTAATTGTGTAATATAAAAAAATTACAAACTGTTTATAATTGTTAATATTTTAATATTAGTTAATAAATAATGATTATTAAATTAGCAATAATAAATTAATAATAATAAATTAATTATTAAATTAATTATAATATAATAAATTATTAAATTAATAACAATAAATTAATTATTAAATTAATTATAATATAATAAATTATTAAATTAATAATAATATATTAAATGATTAATAATAAAAATTTAGAAACAAATATTTAGTACTCTTAATTGCTTAACGAAATATAACGTTTAAAAAATAAATAATTGAAGACAAATATTACTAAATTAATATTTATAAATCTAAATAACTTTCTTCTAAAAAGAAAATGACCTAATTTGCATAAAAGCACTTAATGTGTATTGAAAATAAATAAACAATTACTATATTTTAAAAGGTTGAGTTATGAAAAAGCGATTTCACCCGATCATTTGTTGGCGCGCATGCGTATATGATGGTCGGATGTTCTGCCTAAATAGCTAAAAGTCCGATTGGTCAGACGAATAGTCACTTCCAACAATTTTTTCTTTACTTTATACAGAAATGGAGTACTTTAGTTGCCAAAATAAAACAAATGTCGCTAAAAACTACAAAAAAAAAAATTAATATTTCAAAAATAAATGGAGATAGTTTTCAAACAAATTGCATTAAAAAGTACTTTTTTCCCCATACGACGGTATAAACATTGAAAATGTGCGATGCTTAGAAGTTTTAAAAAATGCTGTAGAGTATTTAATCGCAAAATGAAACATCGGCTTTTGTTTTACGGCTGGCGTATGCAAGGTAACGTTATTTATTGGAGACAAAATAAGCTGGGAGAAAGAAATAGCATACCGGGGGCTAATGAGCTAAAAATTTTATCTTTAAAAAATTAATTTTTTTTACAAAAATAATAAAACGTTTGTTTAACACGTTGCAAACGTTTGAATAAGACTCTAAGGGGAAAATAGTTATATTCGTATAGAGTTAAATATATATATAGACCGAGGCCGGCAGCACAGACAATCACCTCATCGAGTTCATGGATGAAATTCTAGGATTAGTTAAATCTCGATTCGCATATTTTAACGCAATCGGTCTGCCAAGTCATGTCTTGGTGGGAAACACCTAAAAACCCGATTTTAGCGGTTGACTCGTAGGTTTAACATTGTGTTTTACTGTACCTAATGGTATGAAAACATGGAGGAATGGGAGCAGGGAAACTCAATGATAAACCTACGAGTCAACCGCTAAAATCGGGTTTTCAGGTGTTTTCCACCAAGATAGGACTTGGCAGACCGATTGCGTTTTAATATGCGAATCGAGATTTAACTAATCCTAGAATTTCATCCATGAACTCGATGAGGTGATTGTCTGTGCTGCCGGCTCCTGGTCTAATATATATACATTGAATATCTTTGATGAATAAGCGGCATTAATGGTTATCTTTACTTCCCCTATCCCCCCCCTTTTTTTAAACTTACATATTATACAATCTCTGCTAATTTTCATCGCCAAATTTGAATTATTATTATAATGTACGTAAATTCACCATGATTACGTATATTATTATAGTTGCACGTAAAAATATCATGGATATTTTAATTTTCAAATCCGTAAGTATTTAATGTGATTACATATTTAATTTCATATCAGGTGAGTAGCCAGGGAAGGGGCTGAAGCCTCCCGCAAAAATTTAATGATAATAAAACTTTTCTTGTTTTTATCTTCCATTGCAATAATACTACGTAAATTTTAGTTGTAAAAATAGAAATGTATTCAGTTACAGTAACAGTAATCTCTGATTATATCGCTCGTTCCGATATATTGTTCTTTATTCGTATCTACTACTAAATATATTTGGTTGGAATTTGGTTGTCATAATGATAGCGGTCCTCTAACACTAGAGAAACCGATAATAAAAGACGACAAGCTACGAGCTCTTTTAACACGTTAAGCGCCACGTCAGTCAACGGTGACTGACACTGAACTTTCCGTTTAGAATGCGTCATTCACCGATGACTGGCGGTCTAAAATATGATATAAAACTAAATATATACATATTAAACAAAAACATAATTTGAAGAACAAATTAAAAAAAACAAAATTTATTTCCTACATTGTTTAAGCCCGAGAAGGGACATATATAGATATTAAGTTATTTCATTCAATTAGTTCTACATTTAATGTTAAATTTTTGTAATAAATTAGTTAAGCCAATTGAAGATTAAAAAATAAAAATGAAATTCATACAATATGATATATAAAACATCCTAAAAACTTAGATTCCGTTCAAATGAAATCGAAATAGATCTTAGACTTCTTCCATTTTTAATTGAAAATATTTGTATTGCAGATTTAGTATTATGTTTATGAAAATTGTGCATAAAATGATAAGATGCATGCAAAATACAAAACTTTAAAAAAAGTCTAAGATTTATTTTGATTTCATTTGAACGGAATCTAAGTTTTTAGGATGTTTTATATATCATATTGTATGAATTTCATTTTTATTTTTTAATCTTCAATTGGCTTAACTAATTTATTACAAAAATTTAACATTAAATGTAGAACTAATTGAATGAAATAACTTAATATCTGTCCCTTCTCGGGCTTAAACAATGTAGGAAATAAATTTTGTTTTTTTAATTTGTTCTTCAAATTATGTTTTTGTTTAATATGTCAAGTTTTTTAATGACTACAGCACTCAGGCGAACGCATTTCAAAATTAATACAGAGTATCATCATCAGGCTTTGACGTAAGCATCACAATGTGGGATGCAGTTTACGAATGTGTAATTCAAAATGCTTCACCACTGTAGTAATGCAGGTTGCGGCAGTTTGGACAAAAACTTCCAATCTGAACGTAAAAAATCTATAATCAAAACATAAAAAATTAACTTCACTTAAATTTAGATACCTTATTTCCCACTCAGGAACGCTATGGATGTAAATGTAAATTCTGTTGAATCCTTACTGCTAATATTTAACAATATTATAGCTGTGATAAAGTAAAAAATAAAAGTTTTACTTGAATTTTTAAACCTTATTCTCTCCCAAAGGGTGATGTAAACACATCAGAAAATTATTACCTAAGTTTAACTTGAGGTATAAATAGTTCTCATCTCGAAAAAAAAATACATTTTAAAATTTAAGTTATGTAATTCCCCACTAAGTTCGCTACTTGCGTAAAAATAGCTATCCATTAGAAAATTTTTACTACAGTATAAACTTGACCAAAGCAAAAACGTATTCTGAAAATATCCTTTTTATGTCCACTATGACGCCATATTCACCTTTTTAATTTTTGAAAAAAAAAAAAAAAACTATTTCAATTAAATTTTTTCACGTGGGAATCTTTGTAATAAAACCAAATAAATCATTATTACGGCTTTTGAAATTTTTGCAACAATGACGAAAAAATGTTACATTTTCTATTAAAAATGTCCGTTGATTCTCAATGAAAAAAATGAAATTTGGAATTATTAAGAAAAATATCTGAATAATATACAAAAAAATTGGCCCTCGTTTCTCTCTGGGTTATAATTCACACATATGCAAAGATATTTTGCCATTCGTTTTGACCCTGACGTCAGGTAAACGTTTTTAAACTTTAAATTTATGATATTATTAGAATTAGTAAAGAATAAAAAATGAGTGGCATCAGGGACAAAAAGGTGGGAAGAAAAAATGAAAAAGTTATCATCTCCATAGGCTTTTCTGTGTTAAATTAACATTGAGAAGTGACACTGGAAATAAATAAGTATTGCGCTGCCGCGCAATACTTAAATAATAAATATATATATTATTTTAAGTAATTACTGAAAATGTATTTAAAATTTACTTACCTTTTATTTGTTACAGGATTATACTGTCTTAAAAATTACTTAAAACATTGTACAATTTTCAGCTTCATTGTCGGTCACCATGGCACTCAACGTGTTAAGATTTAAAGCAAGGCTTGGAGATGATTAATTCAAACGACATATTATAAATATCCGTAGAAATGCTACTTAAGTTCTTAATTCTGAATGTCTGGGCAGAATTCAGAATTAAATCTTTCAAATCTGATCGGGTATGGTTACCGAAGAACTAAACTAATTGCCAAAATAATTAACGCGATCTGTTTTATCTTGATTGCTGATGAATCTGTGGATATTTCAAGCATAGAATAGCTTGCTCTTTGTGTTAGATATATGGACTATTTAAAAAATTCACTAACCCCAATAATTCGGGAGGATTTTTTAGGTTTCATCCCAGTAAATGACTTGTCCGCTGAAAATTAAACAAAACAGTAGATCAGTTATACTGAAACTCATGTCTCTATTTGAAACAGCTGCTATGATGAAATGACCTAAAAGTTTCGATATTCTCCCCTTTAAACCTCTTAAAGTGGAGAATTTCTAAAATCGTTGAGATATATGTTTAATTATTTTTTAATAATTTGTTATCTTGAATTTCATGCTCCTACCTAAAACTGCTCCTGGAATATAGCCAAATGTTCTAAAATTTTCGGACCCCCCTGCCCCCCTTTAACCTCCTTAGGGAGCAATTTCTAAAATCGCTGAAATAAATGTTTAATTATTTTTTTAGTAGATTTATTTTCTGGAATTTCACGCTCTTACCTAAAACAAGGTAGCTTAGATATGGCCAGATGTTCTATAATTTTCGACGCCCCCCCCTTTTAAGCCCTTAGGGGGGTGGTTCAAAAATCATTTCTTAGTGCACACTCTCGTATATCGTATCCACCCCCCACAATTTTTATGCTTCTAGGTTCAGTAGATTGGGCTGTGCGCTGATTATGAGTCAGCAGGTCAAACTCCTTTATATAGTATACTAGGGGGCTCTGCCCCCTGCAAGCTACGCTCGCCAACCCCCGTTCAGACGCCGCAGAATCTGAAAATCTAATGGGTTTTAAAAATATTAGAAAAGATTAAATTATACTGTAAAAGCTGTGCAGATCTCCCTGTAAACGGGTTTCCATTCAATTCCCTTTGATTGCAAAAATTTAATGGAGAATCAGTTGCTGTTAAGACATCCAATGGTTGTTTTTGTTTTTGATTAAAGAGAATCAGTTAAACATTTGAAAAGAAGCTAAAATAAAATGAATTAAGCATTCAGAGTCTTTGTCAACCGATATTTTAAAACAATCTCTATAACAATAGCCTAAATCATGTGACTATCATCAACAGTTCCGGGCGGAACACTTTGCTTTTTATACTCTAGGTGCCATTTTGATACTTTAATGTTATCCAGGCACAGGTGATAAGTCGCCAAATATTATTCTATCCCCATCATTTCATCTATATTATAATAGTTCAAGTCATCAAATGCCATAAACAAATACGATCTGATCCCTTCGCCTCTCATATGAAAGTTTGGAACAAATGTCATATAATGCCCCATATTGGCGCGATTTTTTTCCAACGCCAATTTGGGGAACGCATCAACAGCATAAACAACAACATCCGCCGGCTTACCATATCAAGCAAAATAACGATACTTTGGCGCCAGTTAAGTAACCGTTGCGTATATGACATTGGCGTCTGAAAAAAATCGCGCCAATATGGGACCGTACGCTTTTTCAGGAAGGCTCACGTTTTCAGCACCAGCCTTGGCGAGTTGGCGAAATCGAGAACATTCATCCAGCTCTAACGCCAATCGTCGTCTTGTGTTTTTCTTTGAGCCGAAATGGCGGAAAACGAACTAAGATATTTTAGAATAACAGTCCTACCTAATTTAAAGAAATACTTTCAATTATGTGTTCTAGATGAAAAGAAATCTTCTTCGAAAGAAATTGTATTACGAACTCTTATACTCTGTTTTATCAAAGGCCTTTATTACTTTTGATGATATAGACTAAAATTTTGAATATTTGATCCCCTCAAAAATCTACATTTTCATTCAATTGAGTATTATTAATTCCATACCTGTTAAACAAAAACTCATTACCTTCATAAATCTAGATATTTGATTACATATAAAGATGGATTTATGGGGATGATGAATTAATGCAGTTTCAGTGCATTTTGATGTATATAAACACAGTTTTAAAAAATACCTGTGGCAGAAAATTACTATATTTTCTGCGATGAACTTATATAATTAATTTAATACCAAATCATTCTGCAGAAACAGTACCCAAAGTCGAGTGAAAACAGGCTAAACCAGGGGAAAAAAAAAAAAACCTATCACACTTCCAACTAGGATGTTTAGAAATTACCCTTTTAATGTGAGATGAAATTCTTAAGGGTAGGTGGGGTAGAAGGAATATTGAATGACTATCTTTTGTTACTTCAAAGTAACAAATAAAATCAGTAGAGAAATTTTTTAACTATGTATGATAGTGAGGGGCTGTAGATTTAAATAGTTAAATTTATCAATTAACAAATAGAAAAATAAACCAAAAAAATTAAAAACTTGGAACTTTTTTTTTTTTTTTGGGGGGGGGGGGGGGATTTGAATAATGAGTCCTTTACTTATAGTTACTTCAAAGTAATAAATAGGACAGAAAATCTTAAAAAATGTAAAGAATTAAAAAAAAAAAAAATGAAAGCGTGTGCACAAAAAGTTAATCCTGATTTTTTTTTTTTTTTTTTTTTCATTCTATTTTTTTCCTTTTCTTTTTTTATGGGAAATTATTTATTTGTTATTTAAAAATCAACAGATAGAGCAAAACACAATTTTAACTAATCTTTTCTGCAAGGCAACAATGAATTTTAAATGGTCAAAAAATAGTGTGCTGGAGAAGAGGGGGGGGGGGGGGGGAGGAGAAGAGAAAATTCGAAATGGGAGGTTGACTCAGATGATTGATCATTATTTTATTGCCACTTCAACTTAATAAATAGTACAATATGTGTGCAGAATGACGAAAAATGGAGTGTGTGTGTGTAGGGGAGGGGATTTCATCCGAGAGAATTTAAATGATTTATTCAAATATAGCAAATGACTATTTTAAAATAACAAATAAAACAATTAGGACGAAATAATATTTAAAAATATGGCACAAATTTTAAAATAAAAAACTGAAGAATTTTAAAGATTTTTAATTTTGTGCACTAGGAGCAGACCAATGTTTTTTTTCCCATAAGAACTCAAATAATGATAAAGACTTAACAGCATTAAAATGTAATAGTAATTGATTTAATTGCATATATCAACTTGCAATTATTTTAACTAATTGATTTAATTGCAGGATACAGCTAAATAATTTATGATTTATTGTTCAATCTAATTATAATCGAATTGATTTTAGTTTCAACTTCCTATTAATGTCTAATCGCAATTAAATGAAGAACAATTAATTTTCAATAAATTATTTCAGTGAAAATATGTTTTATTAATGCAATCAACACGTCACATAATTATGCCGCTTAATTAAAAAAAATTAAATTAATTCAGTAGTAGGGTCAGGTGAGGTAATTATGACCGCCGTCATATTGGAGAAAATGTGGATGGTAAAATTTTATTTCAAGCTTAGATATTAACCTCATAATGTATATTTCATCTTAGATATTCTTTATTACTAGTCTGAACCCTTTTTGAGATCCGAATAGCAATTTGAAATTAAGTCTATAAAATTTTTGATAAACGCATTTCAAAGTGGTCACAATTACCCCAAACAAATGTGTATTAGCAAGTATAAAGAGAAGATATAGTGGTCATAATTTCCCCACTAGTGGTCTTAATTACACCAAACTTATGTAATTTTGAGTTTTTGGTGGGGTAATTATAACCATACTTTTAACTTAAAAAAAAAAAAACAGCTATGAGAATTAAAACTTTTAAAAGGTGTTCTTAAAGAATCAAAGTTACTTCCTATGTACTGAAAACACCACTTTCCCAAATAGAAATAAGCAAAAAAAAAAAAGAAATAATAATAATAATATTGAAAATGTAAAAAGTGGTCATAATTACGTCTCCTGACTATAATGCTAATAAAACTAAGTTCAATTGTGTCATAGAAACATGATCAATAGAATTATATTTATAACAAAAAAAAATCTTCACGTGTGTTTTTGCGAATTAATGAAATAAATTAATATTATTGAACTGAAAAACATAATTTATGTTTGAATTATATATATTGTGCAATTAAAAGAACTTTAATGCGAAAAAGCTCTTTGTTTTAAAAGCAAAAAGCTCTCAGCAAAGGAATGGGGTTGCTGTTCGCTACGCGTAAGACGTCAGGAACAAGAAAGGGTGCGTAGCATTGAATTCATCCCCGCGCCAACCGTTACTCTGGCGATAAAGTGCTCAAAACGTGAGCCTTCTTGAAAAAGCGGACCGTACATGACATCTATGCCGAAAGAAAAAAAGCCGGGTGCAAATCTAACCGGTATCTTTTTTTCAACTCGCCAGTTAGCATTTTTTTGTTGTTGTTCGAGTGGTAAATTAAAACATTGATTTGAAGTTGAAATTAAATGTCATGGTTTGTTACATAATTTAATATTTCGCCAGATGTCATATACTATGTCATGTTTGGCACGATTTTTTTTTTTTTTTTTTTTTTTTTTTTTTTTTTTTTTTTTTTTACGAAAATTTGGCGAAAGCCTCGTTTTCGAATACCAGTTACATATGTATTTTTGGTACTACTTAGTTATCCCGTCGACAAAAAATCTATCGCGAACTATAAGATTAAATGTCAATAATGCTTGATCGTAAATGTCACATTCACTTGACTTTTAGCAAGTTACACGTGTTTACGTCATCAAGTGATTTTTATTTCGACGGTTTATTTTTATATTTATTAATGTTATACTAATTTATTTGTACTTTCGTTATTTAAAATAAAAATTTTGTCAATCTGTACAATTTGGCGAGTGGTTTGGCGATTTATATAATTTGCGAAATTGGGTGACGGAATAACTACTAATTGTACCGTATTTTTTAATTACAGTCGAACCCGGTTAAGACGCGTCTCAAGGGAGTGGACCAAAGTCGCGTATTAAGCGGGATAGTGTACTAAACGTGATTTGGATAATGTTGCAGGAACTGGGCTTATTTACACATCTAATAGTCTAAATGAAATTTTGAGCTTTCATTTATATGATTATGATCGAAAATTGTTTCTTATACGTATAATTAGATTTAAATTTCATTGTATCCAACTTTACTCAGTGTATCTTTTTATAATACACTGGAATAATATAACTGGAATAATAACTGAAAATATATATGGATTAAAACATGGCTTTATTGTCGCTAATACGTGACAATCAAAGATAAAATAGCAAAAATAATTTTTCTGCTAGACTAATTTTTTTTTAAACAAAAATATAAAATTTTGAAGCACAATCCAGTTGTTAAAAACATATTTAGTACTTGTAATAATGAATACCAATATAATCTGTCCTTCTTTTTAATGTAAGAAAAAACTATACTTATTAATTTTTGTGTAACAAATATTGTTAGCATAGCAAAAGTAAAGAAATCATAAAAGAAGAATTAAACAACCGCAGTCGTATTTGTTTAATCTTTGCGAGTTTCTTTTTCTTTTTTCTATAACATGCATTATAAAACATAGTTGTGATATAACGTACATTTAAATACTCACTAACAACAGGTATAATCATCCTTAATCATAATAATTTTCTGACGCATTTGAGCATCGTGAATTCCCCTATATATCTATCTCTACTACAAGTAAAAATACACGAAGCGAGAGACAAAGAATGTTAGGACACGAGATCAAAGAAAAATTGCAGTGTTGCTAATTTAGAGGGTTTTTTTTTAAATTCCAATAACTACCACTATTTTCAATTAGTAATGTTCGCTTTAATTAATCTGTTATTAAATAAAGTAAATATTAGTATACAGAAACAGTGTTTTTTATCTGAATGAAAAAAAGCTGCTAAATTGGAAGCACTGGAGAAGACAGGAGGAATTCGCATCTTCACCAATGAATTCGCGTCTTAAACGTGATTTTTTGCCACAAAGGACAGAAAATCTATCGCGTTTTAAGCGGGATCGCGTAATAACCGTTCGCGTCTTAAACGTGATATTTTTTCATTAGTCTTGTGGGCAATGTTCAAGGGATCGGAAAAAATCCGCGTATTAAGCGGGATCGCGTATTAACCGTGAGCGTCTTAACCGGGTTCCACTGGATTTTCTATTATTTTCAAAAGGAAATAGCAAAAAAATAATTAATCACAATAGAACAAAATAATTTATATAAATTAAAAAAAGAAATAAAAGTAAATATACATTTATTATTAAATAAACAACAATAGCCGGGTTACCATGTCTATCAAAATAATGCCATTTGTGCGCCAATTAGGTACCCCGGTGCGTATATGACATCTGTGTCTAATATTTTTCTTTTCAAAAGAAGTGAAAGCCATCAATTTAAATGTTTCATTTTTAAATGAAAGTTTTGTATTTAATAAAATGATAACGAAATACAAAAAAAAGCATTATTCTTAGCATAGATTTAAAGGAGACCCAACTGTCGCCAAATTAATTTAAAATAGTAACCTTTTCTGAATTATGAAAAAAAAATGTCTGTTATGATTAAAATTTGAGTTGCCATCATTAGAAAAAATGTATTTAAAATTAGAAAAAAATTAATATTTCGAAAACTAATTCGAATTTAAAAATTCTAATACCAGTTTTGAGATCTGTGGATCAACACGGATTTTTGGTGTTAATTTCATCGCAAAGTATTCCATATTTTAGGAGAAATCGCCGTGAAACTAAATCAGTTGTTTAATCAGTCGATTCAAAGAATCGATACATTTCAGGCGTTTCATATATTCGTTTCATAAATCCGTTTCATTAGGATTTTATATATATAGGGTAGATAAAAGTTTCAGAAGGAAAAGTTATAGCATTTTTTTCTGCAGTATTATTAATAGTCCAGGCAATAGAGACCGTATTGGGACTCTACCTAGCAAAATTCATGGTAGTTCAGGAAATCGGCTTACTTTATGTGTTTTGGGTCGCTGAATCCGAATTGGTAACTTCCCACCAAAATTTCCCCCGACAACCCCCCCCCCCCAAATTTTGGTAAAATGTCACCCAAAATAGGTTTTTATTAAAAAAACAATTTTTTTATTGTTTCATGGAAAAAGTATCTAGAAATTCAGAGAGTAGACAAAATTTGCAACAAATAAGATATATGACATTATGACGTAGGATGAATGGGGAGACTGGGGCCTGCCTCGGAACATGCGCCGCGGTGCTGCGTTCACTATGTTGCGCAATTCCGCTTAACCACTCACATTGTTTACGTTCGCACTCCCGTCTCCCCCTCCGAACTTTCCCTATAAGGCTTACTTTATGTTTTTTGGGTAGCTGAATCCGAATTTTTAACTTCCCACCAAAAATTTACCCCCCCCCCCCCCCAAATTATGGTAAAGTACCCCCAAAATAGTTTTTTTAATTCAATATTTTTATTGTTTAGAGGAAAAGTATCTAGAAATTCAGAAAGTAGATAAAATTTGCAACAAATAGGATATATGGCATTATGACGTACGATTAACGGGGAGGGGGGAGGGTAGGGTTACTATAATACAGGCTGAATAGTCAAGCATTTTGTTTCCCACTCAGACCAATCAGCGATTGTTGCCCACGCGGCGTGGCCAATCGTTCTTCTCCTACCGGCAATTAAATGGCAGCTTGAGTCAGCCCGTATTATAGGAGCCTTAGGGGAGGGGCTGCCTCGGAACATGCGCCGCGACGCTGCGTGCACTAAGTTACGCAATTCCGCTTAACCACTCACATCGTTTACGTTTGTTCGCCCGTCTCCCAACCAAACTTTCTCTACTGATGAAAAGTTTTGAAACAAAATAACAAAAAGTATTAAAAAATAATGACAAATCTGAGTCTTTTTCTATTTCTATTTATTATTCTAATTATTTGAAATAATTTTAAATTCTTCTTCTCCGCTTGACTGTAGCCGAGGACCCAGCTTCACTTTTGTCAATGGACTTTATTCCAAATCTGGATTCGAAGCTGAAAAAAGTCACGTGATACCGGTAAAGTTGCAAAAAACCCGCATTTTTGGGAGACGGGAGTAAACCCGGGAATTTTGGGAAATAAACCCGGAATTTTGGGGAATATTGGAAATTTTGAAGGAGTTTTGAAACTAAACAAATTCAGCTATTTTTTAATTTAAAATTTTATTTTTAAGAAATGTCAAATACTGTTCTGAACAGTTTAAGGTAGTTTTTCCTTCAAAATTCATTAATCTTATGATTTCATGCTCTAAGTTTTAATAATTTATTAAAACTCGTTAATTTTACAACAATGGCGACTGTGAATTGCTGAGGATTTGAATGTTTCTTTAGAAATTAAAATTGTTTAATTTCTGTTAGCTGCCGTATCTTCTATTCAGACGTACTCTATATTAATATATAGGGCAAGTCTTATATTCTAGCGAGTTGGTATTTTTTGATTGATTTCTTTTAATTTTATTCTTTTTTTTTTTTTTAAGATTGGTTGATTCAGAGAGCAGGCAAGAGGAATCTATCATCTGCCTTTATCACATTTTACTTACGACGATTAAAATATAAAATTCTTACGATATCTTAAATTCTCTTATTTAATATTTCTGAAAGTTAAGCATATATTTCGTTAGTTCTCAGGCAAATTGTGCTATTTTTCTATATTTATGTTATTTGTATTGTTAACATTTGTATTAAAAAAAAAAAAAAAAAAAAAAAAATTGTTCACATTGACAAAAATTAAAATCGTTAAGAAATAATTAGAAATAATGCATTACAAATTTCCATGCCTAAGACTTTCTGTAAACTCCCGGGAATTTTTAAAATTTCCTTCCCAAAAAACCCGGTTTATTCCCGGGAATAAACCAGGTTTTTCCCACCCTTTGCAACTCTAGAAACCCAAAGAACTTCTAACTGATAAGAAGGGAGGCTGCTACTGCTTTCCGCATAAACTGTTTCACTGGCTGGCGAGGGTATTTCATACCGCCTAAAAGTTAGCCCCCCCATGACGGAAAATAAAAAAGTGACATATGCATTTCGTTTGATCATCGTTTGATCAGATTTGATCAACAATTTTCATCGTTTGATCAACTTTATTTCATGAGTTATGATTAAAAAGGACCAGGGGGGGCTAACTTTTAGGATATTTCAAAATGGGCAAAACTAAAAAAAAATTAGCGATCCTTATCAGAAATCGTCTGTAGAGATTTGATCAACCATTTTTAGCGTTTGATCAAACCCGGAAATGCCCACAAAATCGATATTTTTAGGTTCACGCCCCTAAAAGTTAGCCCCCCCTTGACGGAATTTCGGGACAAAAATGGTGCCATCTAACGTGAAATCGTTTGTAGAGATTTGATCAACCATTTTTAGCGTTTGATCAAACCCGGAAATGCGCCCAAAATCGATATATTTAGCAGCGGACCCCTAAAAGTTAGCCCCCCCTTGTTAGAATTTTCGGACAAAAATGATGCCATCTAACGTGAAATCGTTTGTAGAGATTTGATCAACCATTTTTAGCGTTTGATCAAACCCGGAAATGCGCCCAAAATCGACATTTTTAGGTTCACACCCCTAAAAGTTAGCCACCCCTTGCCGGAATTTCGAGACAAAAATGGTGCCATCTAACGTGAAATCGTTTGTAGAGATTTGTTCAACCATTTTTAGCGTTTGATCAAACCCGGAAATGCCCTCAAAATCGATATTTTTAGGTTCACGCCCCTAAAAGTTAGCCCCACCTTGACGGAATTTCGGGACAAAAATGGTGCCATCTAACGTGAAATCGTTTGTAGAGATTTGATCAACCATTTTTAGCGTTTGATCAAACCCGGAAATGCGCCCAAAATCGATATTTTTAGCAGCGGACCCCTAAAAGTTAGCCCCCCTTGACGGAATTTCCGGACAAAAATGATGCCATCTAACGTGAAATCGTTTGTAGAGATTTGATCAACCATTTTTAGCGTTTGATCAAACCCGGAAATGCCCTCAAAATCGATATTTTTAGGTTCACGCCCCTAAAAGTTAGCCCCACCTTGACGGAATTTCGGGACAAAAATGGTGCCATCTAACGTGAAATCGTTTGTAGAGATTTGATCAACCATTTTTAGCGTTTGATCAAACCCGGAAATGCGCCCAAAATCAATATTTTTAGCTTCACACCCCTAAAAGTTAGCCCCCCCTTGACGGAATTTCCGCACAAAAATGATGCCATCTAACGTGAAATCGTTTGTAGAGATTTGATCAACCATTTTTAGCGTTTGATCAAACGCGGAAATGCGCCCAAAATCGACATTTTTAGGTTCACACCCCTAAAAGTTAGCCACCCCTTGCCGGAATTTCGGGACAAAAATGGTGCCATCTAACGTGAAATCGTTTATAGAGATTTGTTCAACCATTTTTAGCGTTTGATCAAACCCGGAAATGCCCTCAAAATCGATATTTTTAGGTTCACGCCCCTAAAAGTTAGCCCCACCTTGACGGAATTTCGGGACAAAAATGGTGCCATCTTACGTGAAATCGTTTGTAGAGATTTGATCAACCATTTTTAGCGTTTGATCAAACCCGGAAATGCGCCCAAAATCAATATTTTTAGCTTCACACCCCTAAAAGTTAGCCCCCCCTTGACGGAATTTCCGCACAAAAATGATGCCATCTAACGTGAAATCGTTTGTAGAGATTTGATCAACCATTTTTAGCGTTTGATCAAACGCGGAAATGCGCCAAAATCGATATTTTTAGCAGCGGACCCCTAAAAGTTAGCCCCCCTTGACGGAATTTCCGGACAAAAATGATGCCATCTAACGTGAAATCGTTTGTAGAGATTTGATCAACCATTTTTAGCGTTTGATCAAACCCGGAAATGCGCCCAAAATCAATATTTTTAGCTTCACACCCCTAAAAGTTAGCCCCCCTTGACGGAATTTCCGCACAAAAATGATGCCATCTAACGTGAAATCGTTTGTAGAGATTTGATCAACCATTTTTAGCGTTTGATCAAACCCGGAAATGCGCCCAAAATCGATATTTTTAGGTTCACGCCCCTAAAAGTTAGCCCCCCCCTTGACGGAATTTCGGGACAAAAATGGTGCCATCTAACGTGAAATCGTTTGTAGAGATTTGATCAACCATTTTTAGCGTTTGATCAAACCCGGAAATGCGCCCAAAATCGATATTTTTAGCAGCGGACCCCTAAAAGTTAGCCCCCCTTTGACGGAATTTCCGGACAAAAATGATGCCATCTAACGTGAAATAGTTTGTAGAGATTTGATCAACCATTTTTAGCGTTTGATCAAACCCGGAAATGCGCCCAAAATCGATATTTTTAGCAGCGGACCCCTAAAAGTTAGCCCCCACTTGACGGAATTTCCGGACAAAAATGATGCCATCTAACGTGAAATCGTTTGTAGAGATTTGATCAACCATTTTTAGCGTTTGATCAAACCCGGAAATGCGCCCAAAATCAATATTTTTAGCTTCACACCCCTAAAAGTTTGCCCCCCCCTTGACGGAATTTCCGCACAAAAATGATGCCATCTAACGTGAAATCGTTTGTAGAGACCATTTTTAGCGTTTGATCAAACCCGGAAATGCGCCCAAAATCGATATTTTTAGGTTCACACCCCTAAAAGTTAGCCCCCCCTTGTCGGAATTTCGGGACAAAAATGGTGTCATCTAACGTGAAATCGTTTGTAGAGATTTGTTCAACCATTTTTAGTGTTTGATCAAACCCGGAAATGCCCCCAAAATCGATATTTTTAGGTTCACGCCCCTAAAAGTTAGCCCCCCCTTGACGGAATTTCGGGACAAAAATGGTGCCATCTAACGTGAAATCGTTTGTAGAGATTTGATCAACCATTTTTAGCGTTTGATCAAACCCGGAAATGCCCTCAAAATCGATATTTTTAGGTTCACGCCCCTAAAAGTTAGCCCCACCTTGACGGAATTTCGGGACAAAAATGGTGCCATCTAACGTGAAATCGTTTGTAGAGATTTGATCAACCATTTTTAGCGTTTGATCAAACCCGGAAATGCGCCCAAAATCAATATTTTTAGCTTCACACCCCTAAAAGTTAGCCCCCCCTTGACGGAATTTCCGCACAAAAATTATGCCATCTAACGTGAAATCGTTTGTAGAGATTTGATCAACCATTTTTAGCGTTTGATCAAACGCGGAAATGCGCCCAAAATCGACATTTTTAGGTTCACACCCCTAAAAGTTAGCCACCCCTTGCCGGAATTTCGGGACAAAAATGGTGCCATCTAACGTGAAATCGTTTATAGAGATTAGTTCAACCATTTTTAGCGTTTGATCAAACCCGGAAATGCCCTCAAAATCGATATTTTTAGGTTCACGCCCCTAAAAGTTAGCCCCACCTTGACGGAATTTCGGGACAAAAATGGTGCCATCTTACGTGAAATCGTTTGTAGAGATTTGATCAACCATTTTTAGCGCTTGATCAAACCCGGAAATGCGCCCAAAATCAATATTTTTAGCTTCACACCCCTAAAAGTTAGCCCCCCCTTGACGGAATTTCCGCACAAAAATGATGCCATCTAACGTGAAATCGTTTGTACAGATTTGATCAACCATTTTTAGCGTTTGATCAAACGCGGAAATGCGCCAAAATCGATATTTTTAGCAGCGGACCCCTAAAAGTTAGCCCCCCTTGACGGAATTTCCGGACAAAAATGATGCCATCTAACGTGAAATCGTTTGTAGAGATTTGATCAACCATTTTTAGCGTTTGATCAAACCCGGAAATGCCCTCAAAATCGATATTTTTAGGTTCACGCCCCTAAAAGTTAGCCCCACCTTGACGGAATTTCGGGACAAAAATGGTGCCATCTAACGTGAAATCGTTTGTAGAGATTTGATCAACCATTTTTAGCGTTTGATCAAACCCGGAAATGCGCCCAAAATCAATATTTTTAGCTTCACACCCCTAAAAGTTAGCCCCCCCTTGACGGAATTTCCGCACAAAAATGATGCCATCTAACGTGAAATCGTTTGTAGAGATTTGATCAACCATTTTTAGCGTTTGATCAAACGCGGAAATGCGCCCAAAATCGACATTTTTAGGTTCACACCCCTAAAAGTTAGCCACCCCTCGCCGGAATTTCGGGACAAAAATGGTGCCATCTAACGTGAAATCGTTTATAGAGATTTGTTCAACCATTTTTAGCGTTTGATCAAACCCGGAAATGCGCCCAAAATCAATATTTTTAGCTTCACACCCCTAAAAGTTTGCCCCCCCCTTGACGGAATTTCCGCACAAAAATGATGCCATCTAACGTGAAATCGTTTGTAGAGACCATTTTTAGCGTTTGATCAAACCCGGAAATGCGCCCAAAATCGATATTTTTAGGTTCACACCCCTAAAAGTTAGCCCCCCCTTGTCGGAATTTCGGGACAAAAATGGTGTCATCTAACGTGAAATCGTTTGTAGAGATTTGTTCAACCATTTTTAGTGTTTGATCAAACCCGGAAATGCCCCCAAAATCGATATTTTTAGGTTCACGCCCCTAAAAGTTAGCCCCCCCTTGACGGAATTTCGGGACAAAAATGGTGCCATCTAACGTGAAATCGTTTGTAGAGATTTGATCAACCATTTTTAGCGTTTGATCAAACCCGGAAATGCCCTCAAAATCGATATTTTTAGGTTCACGCCCCTAAAAGTTAGCCCCACCTTGACGGAATTTCGGGACAAAAATGGTGCCATCTAACGTGAAATCGTTTGTAGAGATTTGATCAACCATTTTTAGCGTTTGATCAAACCCGGAAATGCGCCCAAAATCAATATTTTTAGCTTCACACCCCTAAAAGTTAGCCCCCCCTTGACGGAATTTCCGCACAAAAATTATGCCATCTAACGTGAAATCGTTTGTAGAGATTTGATCAACCATTTTTAGCGTTTGATCAAACGCGGAAATGCGCCCAAAATCGACATTTTTAGGTTCACACCCCTAAAAGTTAGCCACCCCTTGCCGGAATTTCGGGACAAAAATGGTGCCATCTAACGTGAAATCGTTTATAGAGATTAGTTCAACCATTTTTAGCGTTTGATCAAACCCGGAAATGCCCTCAAAATCGATATTTTTAGGTTCACGCCCCTAAAAGTTAGCCCCACCTTGACGGAATTTCGGGACAAAAATGGTGCCATCTTACGTGAAATCGTTTGTAGAGATTTGATCAACCATTTTTAGCGCTTGATCAAACCCGGAAATGCGCCCAAAATCAATATTTTTAGCTTCACACCCCTAAAAGTTAGCCCCCCCTTGACGGAATTTCCGCACAAAAATGATGCCATCTAACGTGAAATCGTTTGTACAGATTTGATCAACCATTTTTAGCGTTTGATCAAACGCGGAAATGCGCCAAAATCGATATTTTTAGCAGCGGACCCCTAAAAGTTAGCCCCCCTTGACGGAATTTCCGGACAAAAATGATGCCATCTAACGTGAAATCGTTTGTAGAGATTTGATCAACCATTTTTAGCGTTTGATCAAACCCGGAAATGCCCTCAAAATCGATATTTTTAGGTTCACGCCCCTAAAAGTTAGCCCCACCTTGACGGAATTTCGGGACAAAAATGGTGCCATCTAACGTGAAATCGTTTGTAGAGATTTGATCAACCATTTTTAGCGTTTGATCAAACCCGGAAATGCGCCCAAAATCAATATTTTTAGCTTCACACCCCTAAAAGTTAGCCCCCCCTTGACGGAATTTCCGCACAAAAATGATGCCATCTAACGTGAAATCGTTTGTAGAGATTTGATCAACCATTTTTAGCGTTTGATCAAACGCGGAAATGCGCCCAAAATCGACATTTTTAGGTTCACACCCCTAAAAGTTAGCCACCCCTCGCCGGAATTTCGGGACAAAAATGGTGCCATCTAACGTGAAATCGTTTATAGAGATTTGTTCAACCATTTTTAGCGTTTGATCAAACCCGGAAATGCCCTCAAAATCGATATTTTTAGGTTCACGCCCCTAAAAGTTAGCCCCACCTTGACGGAATTTCGGGACAAAAATGGTGCCATCTTACGTGAAATCGTTTGTAGAGATTTGATCAACCATTTTTAGCGTTTGATCAAACCCGGAAATGCGCCCAAAATCAATATTTTTAGCTTCACACCCCTAAAAGTTAGCCCCCCCTTGACGGAATTTCCGCACAAAAATGATGCCATCTAACGTGAAATCGTTTGTAGAGATTTGATCAACCATTTTTAGCGTTTGATCAAACGCGGAAATGCGCCAAAATCGATATTTTTAGCAGCGGACCCCTAAAAGTTAGCCCCCCTTGACGGAATTTCCGGACAAAAATGATGCCATCTAACGTGAAATCGTTTGTAGAGATTTGATCAACCATTTTTAGCGTTTGATCAAACCCGGAAATGCGCCCAAAATCAATATTTTTAGCTTCACACCCCTAAAAGTTAGCCCCCCTTGACGGAATTTCCGCACAAAAATGATGCCATCTAACGTGAAATCGTTTGTAGAGATTTGATCAACCATTTTTAGCGTTTGATCAAACCCGGAAATGCGCCCAAAATCGATATTTTTAGGTTCACGCCCCTAAAAGTTAGCCCCCCCCTTGACGGAATTTCGGGACAAAAATGGTGCCATCTAACGTGAAATCGTTTGTAGAGATTTGATCAACCATTTTTAGCGTTTGATCAAACCCGGAAATGCGCCCAAAATCGATATTTTTAGCAGCGGACCCCTAAAAGTTAGCCCCCCTTTGACGGAATTTCCGGACAAAAATGATGCCATCTAACGTGAAATAGTTTGTAGAGATTTGATCAACCATTTTTAGCGTTTGATCAAACCCGGAAATGCGCCCAAAATCGATATTTTTAGCAGCGGACCCCTAAAAGTTAGCCCCCCCTTGACGGAATTTCCGGACAAAAATGATGCCATCTAACGTGAAATAGTTTGTAGAGATCTGATCAACCATTTTTAGCGTTTGATCAAACCCGGAAATGCGCCCAAAATCGACATTTTTAGGTTCACACCCGTAAAAGTTAGCCCCACCTTGACGGAATTTCGGGACAAAAATGGTGCCATCTAACGTGAAATCGTTTGCAGAGATTTGATCAACCATTTTTAGCGTTTGATCAAACCCGGAAATGCGCCCAAAATCGATATTTTTAGCAGAGGACCCCTAAAAGTTAGCCCCCCTTGACGGAATTTCCGGACAAAAATGATGCCATCTAACGTGAAATCGTTTGTAGAGATTTGATCAACCATTTTTAGCGTTTGATCAAACCCGGAAATGCGCCCAAAATCAATATTTTTAGCTTCACACCCCTAAAAGTTAGCCCCCCCTTGACGGAATTTCCGCACAAAAATGATGCCATCTAACGTGAAATCGTTTGTAGAGATTTGATCAACCATTTTTAGCATTTGATCAAACGCGGAAATGCGCCCAAAATCGATATTTTTAGCAGCGGACCCCTAAAAGTTAGCCTCCCTTGACGGAATTTCCGGACAAAAATGATGCCATCTAGCGCGAAATCGTTTGTAGAGATTTGATCAACCATTTTTAGCGTTTGATCAAACCCGGAAATGCGCCCAAAATCGATATTTTTAGCAGCGGACACCTAAAAGTTAGCCCCCCCTTGACGGAATTTCCGGACAAAAACGATGCCATCTAACATGAAATCGTTTGTAGAGATTTTATCAACCATTTTTAAGGTTTGATCAAACCCGGAAATGCCCCCCAAATCGATATTTTTAGGTTCACACCCCTAAAAGTTAGCCCCACCTTGACGGAATTTCGGAACAAAAATGGCGCCATCTAACGTGAAATCGTTTGTAAAGATTTGATCAGCCATTTTTAGCGTTTGATCAAACCCCGAAATGCGCCCAAAATCGATATTTTTAGCTTCACAACCCTAAAAGTTAGCCCCCCCCATTGACAGAATTTCGGGTCACAATGTGCCATCTAACGTGAAATCGTTTGTAGAGATTTGATCAACCATTTTTAGCGTTTGATCACACCCGGAAATGCGCCCAAAATCGATATTTTTAGCTTCACACCCCTAAAAGTTAGCCCCCTTGACGGAATTTCGGAACAAAAATGGCGCCATCTAACGTGAAATCGTTTGTAAAGATTTGATCAACCATTTTTAGCGTTTGATCAAAACCGGAAATGCGCCCAAAATCGATATATTTAGCAGCGGACACCTAAAAGTTAACACCCCCTCTTGACGGAATTTTGGGACAAAAATGGTGCCATCTAACGTGGAATCGTTTGTAGAAATTTGATCAACCATTTTTAGCGTTTGATCAAACCCGGAAATGCGCCCAAAAAGATATTTTTAGCTTCACACCCCTAAAGTGTACCCCCCCCCCCCCTTTGACGGAATTTCGGGACACAATGGTGCCATCTAACGTGAAATCTTTTCTAAAGATTTGATCAACCTTTTAAGCGTTTTATCAAACCCGGAAATGCGCCCAAAATCGATATTTTTAGGTTCACACCCCTAAAAGTTAGCCCACCTTGACGCAATTTCGGGACAAAAATGGTTCCATCTATCGTGGAATCGTTTGTAGAGATTTGTTCAACCATTTTTAGCGTTTGATGAAACCCGGAAATGCGCCCGAAATCGATATTTTTAGGTTCACACCCATAAAAGTTAGCCCCCCTTGCCGGAATTTCGGGACAAAAATGGTGCCATCTAACGTGAAATCGTTTTAGAGATTTGTTCAACCATTTTTAGCGTTTGATCAAACCCGGAAATTCGCCCAAAATCGATATTTTTAGGTTCGCACCCCCCTAAAAGTTACCCCCCCCCTTGACGCAATTTCTGGACAAAAATGGTTCCATCTATCGTGAAATCGTTTGTAGAGATTTAATCAACCATTTTTAGTATTTGATCAAACCCGGAAGTGCCATAAAATCCATATTTTTGTTTGCAAACCCCTGAAAGTTAGCCCCCTCTTGACGGATTTTTGGGACAAAAATGGTTTGAAAATAGTTTTTCCCGAACTTTTTTAACCTTCAATATTTTCTGTTAATAATGGATGCAAAATTATTTTTTTCCACACTGGGTAAGTACTTGTAGTTACTTTACCAGCTGCAGAAAACATGACTTTGAAATCTTTTATTTGTCGTAAGATGACTTTGCGGCATTTTAAATTTCATGAGAAAATTTCGTCGCAGGTATATTAGTTTGTGAGTTAATTTAATTTATAGATGTGATGTTTTGAAGGACATCGAAAATTACGTTGTTAATCCAAACAGATTCACTGAGCACATACTAAACGAATCATTCGATTTTTAGGTGCGTTCGTAATTATATAAATACGTAGCACCTATAGTCGTCGTTCAGTCCGTCTGTCTGTCCGTCTGTCCGTCCGTCTGTCTGTCCGTCCGTCCGCATATAATAGAGCAAAAACTACCCAACCGAATGGTCTGAAATTTTAAATATATGATTGTTGTAAAATTTTGTCGAGTCATTTCAAATTTTATGAAAATCGGATGTATAGTTAAATTACAGGGACAGTCAAAAGTTTTTCTTTACATTACGGCCAATGGGAAAAATTATTGCACGTGCATTTTAATGATGTTAAAGCTTTCCGAATGGTCTCAAATTTTAAACATATAATTATTGCGACATTTTGTCGAGCCATTTCAAATTTTATGAAAATCGGATGTATAGTTTAATTACAGGGACAGTCAAATTTTTTCTTTACATTAAAGCCAATGGGAAAAATTACTGCAAGTGCATTTTAATGATGTTACAGCTTTCCGAATGGGCTGAAATTTTAAATATATAATTGCTGCAAGATTTTGTCGAGCCATTTCAAATTTCATGAAAATCGGATGTATAGCTTAATTACAGGGACAGTCAAAAGTTTTCCGTTACATTAAGGGGAATGTTAAAAAATTATTGCAAGTGCATTTTAATGATGTTACAGACTATGCACTTATGAATTGCAAATAAATACACATTCAGTACAATATGGGGTGCAAAAAATAATTATAAAACTAGTTATAGTACGAACGCACCTCATTTGCCACGTTTGACGAGCAATTTCCAACTTGTTTGTTCTATCACGATCGTATTCTACCGACATTAACACAACTTACTGGTTCAGATATCCCTAACAGAAAAGAGGATGATCATAAAAATAGAAGTTGAAAAATAGAACATAATAATAGTATTAATTATGCAGGAGGGGTAATCCGATTATTAAAATCAGAAATGACGCGTGCGTACCAAACTGAAACACAATTTAATAGTAGACGCATATTAAGCACAGAAGGACATAGCTAAATTGTAAAATTAGGTTCTTAATCCAAGTAGATTCACTGGGCATTTACGAAACGGATCGTATGATTATGACATTCTACTATAAACCACTGACATTATCATAGTGTACTAGAGGACTGCACGGGCCGATAAACAAAATTAACTGGCTGGCACGGGCCGGTCCTATAAAAAAAGTTAGCGGTCTTTCCGGCTCAGTATTAAAATTTAAACGAAGCCGATAAAATATGAGCTATTTTCAATGAATATGACTTTCGCGAGAATAAGTATACATGTGTGTCATGAGCCAATGCTAGTTTAACATGTCCAGCGTAGAGATTGGCATCGGACAGTTACATGGTGTCTGACCGGGGCTTATTTTTTTTCAGCACACTCGGGTGGGGTCGAGATCAGGCTTGCATTTTTTTCTACACAATTGTGCCGCGCCGGAACTGGACTTAATTGTTCACAGCATATGTAGGGCAGGCAAAATGTTTTGTAAAAATATTAATAGCGATAATGTACTTCTGTTAACGTAATCTTTGGAACTATATTTCAAGGTGCTTCTCAAATTCACTGTTCAACAATGCGAAACTTTGACACATTTTCTGACTAATTTTTAACTGTAAAGGCATAAAATTGACAAGCCTGACAATTGAAGGGATTTGCAATCGAATAGCTTTTCCATTTTTGATAAATAAATGACTTGTCGAGATACAAGAGATTCTTGTCACGTGACTGCAGGTTTTTCTCCATTCCTGTGCTGTCGCTTCCGGAAATTCGATTCAAAACTCTAACTTTGACAGTATTTTCTCAAAGATATATCACCTTTATCAAAAAATATTTAACGCCATTCGATTACATAGTTTCTGAATAAGAAAACGTGCCAATCATATGCGTTTTCCGAAGCCTTAATAAATGACAGATAAATATTTTCCCAAATTTACTTTTAATTATACAGCTTCAAAAGTTATGTTTTTAACACTCCTTTTTGTTTATTATAATCTACGTTAATTTTTAAATGAATCCTTGTGTGAATGCTGAAACGTCTAAATAACTAAGCAATCCTTAATGTTGCTGTTGTGTATTTTCTGTCTTGCGAACACATTGTAATTTTAAAATATACTGTATAAAACTATCCCATAAATATGTATGCAGTATTCTTTAAAGGCATCCTAATTATATGTTAAGAAAAATCGAAATTTTTTGTAGACATTGTGTCGGGTCGGGCCGGGCCTGTTTTCACTTACTTCTGTACGGGCCGGTCCCGGAGCTGGTAATTCCGACCCTTGCAGACCCCTATAGTATACTGATTCGGATATCCAAAACAGAAATAAGGATCACTGTAAATATTGCTTATTTTTTAGAGATAAGAGTTGAAAAATAAGGCATAATAATAATAATAATAATAATAATAATAATAATAATAATAATCCATGAACGGATTCTCGATTAATAGAAACAAACTGACAGGTGGGTACCAAACTAAACCGCAAAAGAGTAGAAGCATCTTAATTTCCGGCCGGAGTCAAGGGTCTCAAAAGTGTATAATGTTTATTTTGAAAAGAGCTGACGTCCACAAAATTCAGAGTTACTAGTTTCCGATAAGAAAAATTGACTGAGAAAGATATTTTGTTAATGAATGAGAATCTGATGAACATGTAAGGGCGGTGATTTTATTTTTTCATTTGGAATTCCTTCAGATTTCGTAATGGCAACTATGGATTTGAAGTTTTGAAGTTATGCTAATAAACGTTTGTGGAGCTCCCAGCTATATTTCTCTGTGTTGTAAATTTCCTTGTGTGTGCTATCTCGCCCATGTATATATTGACCATGACTTATAAGCGAACGCTTGACGCCAAGCACACAGGTCTGATGTATGTCAATAAATGTGTTAATAAAAACAAAGATTCATATTATTTTTTTTTACACTAAAAAATAACAACAATAGCATAGCAGGATTTAATTTGAGAATGGGGGGGGGGGGGAGCGTATGGAAATGTTCAAGACAAGTCCGTGATTAGATAAAAAAAAATAATAATAACTTATTTCAGTGGACGGATAGTCTTTAGGTAAATTACCCAATGCTTAGGGGCTGTACATATATAATGTTATCAAATTTTTAGCAATTTTAGACCCCCACCCCCTGCACTTACGATATCATACGTTATCATTCCACTAACACCCCCCCCCCTTCCCTAATGATATCGTTATCAATGTCTAAAAATTCTTTTGATTTTTTAAATTGATTCTTTTGTTTGCAGTGATATACAGATGGTCATATATTTATTATTCACATAATTTATTGATTCAAAGAAGAAAATATCACTATTATAAATAAAATAACTTTATATAAAATAACGTTTAAAAGAATTAGCTGCTAATTAAAAGTATTTAATAATTAGCCTTTTGTTTCATAATGCATTCAACAATAATGTATCTTCTTGCGCTTGCCTCCGGACGGTGTGTGTGGGGGGCAGTGCGCAGTAAGAACTTCTTATCAACAAAAGAGGTGGACAACGTTATTTCACTTTTCTTTAGCACTAAACACAACAGGTATCATTTTAAACATACTTCGGAAATACTTTCCCATACAGCAGATTATATTCCCAAAATTCCGTCAAGGGGGGAGGCTAACTTATAGAGGACTGCACCTAAAACTACGATTTTGGGGTCACTTCCGGCTTTGATCACACACTAAAAATGTTTGATCAAATCTCTACAAACGATTTCACATTATATGGCACAATTTTTGTCCCGAAATTCCGTCAAGGATAGGGCCAACATTTTAGGGGTGTGAAACTAAAAATATCGATTTTGGGTCACTTCCGGGTTTGCTCAAACGCTAAAAATGGGTGAACAAATCTCTATAAGCGATTTCACGTTAGATGGCATCATTTTTGTCCCGAAATTCCGTCAAGGGGGGGGGTGGCTAACTTTTAGGGGTCCGCTGCTAAAAATATCGATTTTGGGCACATTTCCGGGTTTGATCTCTCGCTAAAAATGGTTGATCAAATCTCTACAAATGATTTCACGTTAGATGGCACCATTTTTGTCCCGAAATTCCGTCAAGGATAGGGTTAACTTTTAGGGGTGTGAACCTAAAAATATCGATTTTGGGTCACTTCCGGGTTTGATCAAACGCTAAAAATGGTTGATCAAATCTCTACAAACGATTTCAAGTTAGATGGCATCATTTTTGTGCGGAAATTCCGTCAAGGGGGGGGGGGGCTAACTTTTAGGGGTGTGAAGCTAAAAATATTGATTTTGGGCGCATTTCCGGGTTTGATCAAACGCTAAAAATGGGTGATCAAATCTCTAACACGATTTCACGTTAGATGGCATCTTTTTTGTCCGGAAATTCCGTCAAGTGGGGGCTAACTTTTAGGGGTCCGCTGCTAAAAATATCGATTTTGGGCGCATTTCCGGGTTTGATCAAACGCTAAAAATGGTTGATCAAATCTCTACAAACGATTTCACGTTAGATGGCACCATTTTTGTCCCGAAATTCCGTCAAGGGGGGGCTAACTTTTAGGGGTGTGAACCTAAAATTATCGATTTTGGGGGCATTTCCGGGTTTGATCAAACGCTAAAAATGGTTGAACAAATCTCTACAAACGATTTCACGTTAGATGGCACCATTTTTGTCCCAAAATTCCGGCAAGGGGGTGCTAACTTTTAGGGGTGTGAACCTAAAAATATCGATTTTGGGCGCATTTCCGGGTTTGATCAAACGCTAAAAATGGTTGATCAAATCTCTACAAACAATTTCACGTTAGATGGCATCATTTTTGTCCGGAAATTCCGTCAAGGGGGGGCTAACTTTTAGGGGTCCGCTGCTAAAAATATCGATTTTGGGCGCATTTCCGGGTTTGATCAAACGCTAAAAATGGTTGATCAAATCTCTACAAACGATTTCACGTTAGATGGCACAATTTTTGTCCCGAAATTCCGTCAAGGGGGGGGGGCTAACTTTTAGGGGCGTGAACCTAAAAATATCAATTTTGGGCGCATTTCCGGGTTTGATCAAACGCTAAAAATGGTTGATCAAATCTCTACAAACGATTTCACGTTAGATGGCATCATTTTTGTGCGGAAATTCCGTCAAGGGGGGGCTAACTTTTAGGGGTGTGAAGCTAAAAATATTGATTTTGAGCGCATTTCCGGATTTGATCAAACGCTAAAAATGGTTGATCAAATCTCTACAAACGATTTCACGTTAGATGGCATCATTTTTGTCCGGAAATTCCGTCAAGGGGAGGCTAACTTTTAGGGGTCCGCTGCTAAAAATATCGATTTTGGGCGCATTTCCGGGTTTGATCAAACGCTAAAAATGGTTGATCAAATCTCTACAAACGATTTCACGTTAGATGGCATCATTTTTGTGCGGAAATTCCGTCTAGGGGGGGGGGCTAACTTTTAGGGGTGTGAAGCTAAAAATATTGATTTTGGGCGCATTTCCGGGTTTGATCAAACGCTAAAAATGGTTGATCAAATCTCTACAAACGATTTCACGTTAGATGGCATCATTTTTGTCCGGAAATTCCGTCAAGGGGGGGCTAACTTTTAGGGGACCGCTGCTAAAAATATCGATTTTGGGCGCATTTCCGGGTTTGATCAAACGCAAAAAATGGTTGATCAAATCTCTACAAACGATTTCACGTTAGATGGCACCATTTTTGTCCCGAAATTCCGTCAAGGGGGGCTAACTTTTAGGGGTGTGAACCTAAAATTATCGATTTTGGGGGCATTTCCGGGTTTGATCAAACGCTAAAAATGGTTGAACAAATCTCTACAAACGATTTCACGTTAGATGGCACCATTTTTGTCCCAAAATTCCGGCAAGGGGGTGCTAACTTTTAGGGGTGTGAACCTAAAAATATCGATTTTGGGCGCATTTCCGGGTTTCATCAAACGCTAAAAATGGTTGATCAAATCTCTACAAACAATTTCACGTTAGATGGCATCATTTTTGTCCGGAAATTCCGTCAAGGGGGGGGGCTAACTTTTAGGGGTCCGCTGCTAAAAATATCGATTTTGGGCGCATTTCCGGGTTTGATCAAACGCTAAAAATGGTTGATCAAATCTCTACAAACGATTTCACGTTAGATGGCACAATTTTTGTCCCGAAATTCCGTCAAGGGGGGGGGGCTAACTTTTAGGGGCGTGAACCTAAAAATATCAATTTTGGGCGCATTTCCGGGTTTGATCAAACGCTAAAAATGGTTGATCAAATCTCTACAAACGATTTCACGTTAGATGGCATCATTTTTGTGCGGAAATTCCGTCAAGGGGGGGCTAACTTTTAGGGGTGTGAAGCTAAAAATAATGATTTTGAGCGCATTTCCGGATTTGATCAAACGCTAAAAATGGTTGATCAAATCTCTACAAACGATTTCACGTTAGATGGCATCATTTTTGTCCGGAAATTCCGTCAAGGGGAGGCTAACTTTTAGGGGTCCGCTGCTAAAAATATCGATTTTGGGCGCATTTCCGGGTTTGATCAAACGCTAAAAATGGTTGATCAAATCTCTACAAACGATTTCACGTTAGATGGCATCATTTTTGTGCGGAAATTCCGTCTAGGGGGGGGGGCTAACTTTTAGGGGTGTGAAGCTAAAAATATTGATTTTGGGCGCATTTCCGGGTTTGATCAAACGCTAAAAATGGTTGATCAAATCTCTACAAACGATTTCACGTTAGATGGCATCATTTTTGTCCGGAAATTCCGTCAAGGGGGGGCTAACTTTTAGGGGACCGCTGCTAAAAATATCGATTTTGGGCGCATTTCCGGGTTTGATCAAACGCTAAAAATGGTTGATCAAATCTCTACAAACGATTTCACGTTAGATGGCACCATTTTTGTCCCGAAATTCCGTCAAGGGGGGGCTAACTTTTAGGGGCGTGAACCTAAAAATATCGATTTTGAGGGCATTTCCGGGTTTGATCAAACGCTAAAAATGGTTGAACAAATCTCTACAAACGATTTCACGTTAGATGGCACCATTTTTGTCCCGAAATTCCGGCAAGGGGGGCTAACTTTTAGGGGTGTGAACCTAAAAATATCGATTTTGGGCGCATTTCCGGGTTTGATCAAACGCTAAAAATGGTTGATCAAATCTCTACAAACGATTTCACGTTAGATGGCATCATTTTTGTCCGGAAATTCCGTCAAGGGGGGGCTAACTTTTAGGGGTCCGCTGCTAAAAATATCGATTTTGGGCGCATTTCCGGGTTTGATCAAACGCTAAAAATGGTTGATCAAATCTCTACAAACGATTTCACGTTAGATGGCACCATTTTTGTCCCGAAATTCCGTCAAGGGGGGGCTAACTTTTAGGGGCGTGAACCTAAAAATATCGATTTTGGGGGCATTTCCGGGTTTGATCAAACGCTAAAAATGGTTGATCAAATCTCTACAGACGATTTCTGATAAGGATCGCTAATTTTTTTTTAGTTTTGCCCATTTTGAAATATCCTAAAAGTTAGCCCCCCCTGGTCCTTTTTAATCATAACTCATGAAATAAAGTTGATCAAACGATGAAAATTGTTGATCAAATCTGATCAAACGATGATCAAACGAAATGCATATGTCACTTTCTTATTTTCCGTCATGGGGGGGCTAACTTTTAGGCGGTGTATTTCATTACGTCTACGAAGCATTCCCTTCTTTACGCTAGAAGTTTTTACCTTGACCCCATGATAATAACGTAGATGGAATATCCCCTCGAATATCGCCCATTGGATCACTGTCAGATCCGTTATATGTTGCTCCGTGCGTTTCATCGAAGTCTGAAATATACGGAAATATTTGTTATTCAAGTTGAAAATTAATTTCATGCGTTGCAAAGATATAATTTGTTTCAAGTTGCGTTTTTAAAGCGGATTGGTTGATCGATAAACCAATCGATTTTAATTGCGTATAGTTAGCCAAATCTTGCCGGAAAAAAATAGGTGAATTATATTCGGAAAATGTTTAGAAAGGGGAGAACAAAAAAATATATATAAATCGACTAACCTAACAAATCATCCATGTTTTCAGGCTCTGTAGAAATTGGATCTTCATATTCACAGGATTCCTCCAAAACGTTCTCGTCAGCCTGATCGATCTTCTCGGTCAACATTTCGAGTTCCACTTCTTGTGGATCATTTCCACAGGTACTTGAGGATAACTCCAGGGATACTATCACATGACTTTTTGGACCCGAGACATATTATGATAGAACATTTCAACCTGCTTTTCTTGCAGCTACATGCGCCGCGGCAGGCTTACACCTGCAGGAGATAAGCTTTAGAAGCTTTGGCGGAGAGGGAGGTATCAAACTATTGACAGGTCTGTAGCTGATTTTTTTCCAGCCCCATTTTTCTGGTTCCATAACATTTCCTCACCAAAGTTGGACTTGGTGGTACGCCTTGAAGGACTGTTGCTCCGCAGCAACTTCAGTTCGGGCAAAGAAGCAACTTTCTGTTTATTGTTACACGCGGACTTGATGAAAATAACTTCACCAACAAAGCTGTATCCTTTGCACTCAACTCCTTGTATCAGCTCAAGTACACGGCTCACAACGGTGAACTAGTTCTGGATAGAAGCGCAAGTTCCTCAGAGTAAAGATAAGAAGTAGAGGCCGAATCCCATTGTTCTTTCGGTCAGAACTTGAAGCTAACATGTTTCCGCTTTCATCGCCAAAAGGTTGTCTTTTTTGGCGGTGATCTCCGTATTGGCAACTGTCGGATTTGATTCATACGAGAGAAACGCCGACGCAAGAAAGTTTCAGAGGGGAACCGGAGGAGGAAAACCGGTTTGGCGCGTTTTCTCTACCCACCATCACGTGACGATGGGCAGTGATCCCGGCTTCAAGTAAGGGTTGCTATTTCTGAGTCCAGTTATATGAGAAGTCTATGGCAAGTTCTTATAACCTTCTCATTTGCATATTTCCATCAAAATCGCACGAACCAGCACCATCTGTCGACTGTTTTTTTTTTTTTTTTGAGTTATTTTTTATTTCTGTCTTCTAAAATTCCCGTGACGATGCTAATCCTGCAAACTGTTTTTCATTTCGGTTATTATGATATTTTAAGGGGACACGGTACCTTATAAACTACTTTTTCGATTTTGAACAATACTGTAATATACTTAAATATAATGTCACTACAGATATTAGGTACTATAAAGCAAATATAATTTCATATAATTAAAAAAAAATCTTGTAGAACAGTCTATTTAACTAAAATTTAAATTTTAAAAAACTAAAAAAAAATTTTTTTAATCCCTACTACTTTTTTAAATATGAATATTTTTGCTTCAATTTTTTTTTACATATTCCTTAGATTATACTACATAAAACTGTGCATGGATTTAACATTCAAGGTTATAGTTATTTTTTTTTAAAGAATTTCAATTATTTTTCCTTGATTTTTTACTATACAAAAGAGAAAAACATTGATATTAAATGTAATATCCCATACATCTAAAAATCCATGCACATTTTTATGTAGTATAATCTAAGGAATATGTAAAAAAAATTGAAGCAAAAATATTCATATTTAAAAAAGTAGTAGGGATTTAAAAAAAATTTTTTTAATTTAAATTTTAGTTAAATAGGCTGTTGTACAAGATTTTTTTTTTTTTTTTTGAAATTATATGAAATTATATTTGCTTTATAGTGCCTAATATCTGTAGTGACATTATATTTAAGTATATTACAGTATTGTTCAAAATCGAAAAAGTAGTTTAAAAGGTACTGTGTCCCCTTAAAGTTTATACGGACTTTTTGCTCACCTGGTATATCTTTTTTTTTTTTTTAAATCGAGAGAAAAATTTATATTGCAATATAAATTAGAAATCTATAACCAATCATTCTGAAATATCAACGCAAATAAACTAAATATATAAGAGAGAAAACAATAACAGAATTTTTTGATAAATAAAATGAAGAAAAGCAACAGCCTCAATTCTTTGCAAAATGATACATATTTTAAAATGCTATTAGATTACACTAGCCTACAAAATTTTGGTTGTCATGTTTTTTAGCTTTTGATAATTGATTCTTATGTATTTTGTAGCACTGAATCCGAAAATGACCTTCATTTTTTTTCTTTTTCAACCATCACGTAAGGATTTTTTGCAAATCGTAAATTTCAAAGTTAAAAAGACAAAGAATAGCGAAAATATGATACTATAAAATAGATATGTTTGTTTGTTTTTAACCTTTTGATAATAACCCAGTGGTTAGGGAGTTGAATTCGGAAATAATTAGGGGAAAGCTGGAAATTGTTTTAACCTCTTCAGTTTAGGTCTAGAATGAATATGCTACGTTTTACCCCTCGTACTAGGTGAGCGTTATGAATTATACATCGATTTAGTCAAAAAACACGTTTTTTTTAAAAATACCATAGCATTATCTCAAAATCACTAACTTTTTCAAAAACATTGTCAATACAAATGTTGTAGAGCTTAAAATTCTGAATAAAATGAGTACCTATACTTAATAATTTTGTTGAATATTAAGGTCACAATTCTACTTTAAAGTTTTAGCACTGTGGTCAGAGGGTTGAAGTCAGAATTAATTAGGAGAAAACTCGAAATCGTTTTAATCCCTTCATATTAGGTCTAAAATGAATATTCTATGTTTTCTCCCTCGTACCAAGTGAGCGTTAGGAAATATGTACGTATTTACATTCGAAAAACATGTTTTTCTTTAATATTTTTAACAATATCTCAAAATATTTAATTCTATCAAAAACATTGTCAATGCAAATGTTATAGAGCTTAAAATTATGAATAAAATGAGTACCCACATCAATATTTTTGTTCAAAATTAAGGTCGCAATTCCATTTCAAAATTTTGACTTAATCACTAATAAAGAGCTTCAAGATAGGAGAGACCAGATTACCTTAACAATATCTCAAAACAGCTAACTATATCAAAAAATTACCAACACAGATGTTGTAGAGCTTAAAATTTTGAATAAAATGAATACTCACATTAATATTTTTGTTCAAAATTAAGGTCGCAATTTCAGATATTGTTAAAAATATTAAAGAAAAACGTGTTTTTCGAATGTAAATGTGTACATATTTCCTAACGCTCACTTAGTACGAAGGGGAAAACATAGAATATTCATTTTAGACCTAATCTGAATGGATTAAAACGATTTCCAGTTTTCTCCTAATTAATTCTGACTTCAACCCTCTGACCACAGTGCTAAAACTTTAAAGTAGAATTGTGACCTTAATATTCAACAAAAGTATTAAGTGTAGGTACGGTACTCATGTTATTCAGAATTTCAAGCTCTACAACATTTGTATTGACAATGATTTTGAAAAAGTTAGTGATTACGAGATAGTGTTACGGTATTAAAAAAAAAAAAAAAAAAAAAAAAAAGTGTCTTTTTTTTTTTTTTAATCTAAATCAATGTATAATTCCTAACGCTCACCTAGTACGAGGGGGAAAACGTAGCATATTCATTCTAGAAATAAACTGAAGGAATTAAAACAATTTCCAGCTTTCCCCTAATTATTTCCGAATTGGGCCTTTTTTTGCTCCCCTACCACTGGGCTATAATTGATTCTTATGTATTTTTTGCCGCTGAATTCGAAAATGACTTTCATTTTTAATCATCAAGTCAAGATTTTTCATAAATCTTAAATTTCAAAGTTAAAATTGAACCCCCCACCACCTCATCAGATCCCTGAGCTATTTAGCTGTAAGAATCCCAGTATAAGCCAAAAAAAAAAAAGAATAAATTATTGAATAAAATAAAATAAAATTGAATAAAAAATGTTTTCCATTTATTTTATAGTATCAGATTTTTGCTATTTTTTAACTTTGAAATTTAGCATTTGCGCAATATTCTAACGTGATGGTTAAAAATGAAGGTCATTTTCAGATTTAGTTTTAAAAAGTACATAAAAATCAATTATTAAAAGTTAAAAAAGCACAACCATCTATTCTTTTTTATAGTATCAGATTTTTGCTTTTTTTTAAACCTTTAACTGATGTCACAGAACTAGTGTGAAGTGGTCTGTGAGACCGCTAAATCGAAAGATGAATAAAAGCCGCGATTATCTCATAAGATGATGTTTTTGTACTAAACTTTTTGTACAGGAGTGTAACAATTAAAATTCACCCATTCAAAAGTCTGTTTGTTTGTTTTATTGAACACATACATCAGACTTGTGTGCTTGACACCAGGGGCCCGCTTATAAGTCATCGTCGATATACAGGGGACGAGATAGCACAAGGAAATTTACAACACCAGAGAATTACATCCTGGGGGGGGGGGGGGCTCCACAAAGAGTGTGCAATGGAACCGGCGAGATTCGAACCCGCCCCACCTACGCTCTCAAGCGATTAGCGGCGTGGTGTCTTATCCACTCAGCCACGGTGGGCCCGTTCAAAAGTCTCTGGTGTTATTACTAAAGTTCCAAACAAAATAACATTTCAGTAGGGTTTGTAGATAAACTGAAATTTGCAAGTTAAACTATGAAAATTGAAAAAAGCACTGGTCTGTGAGACCGGTAACATCAGTTAAAGGTTAAATTTGAAATTAACGATTTAAGCAAAATCTTATCATGATGGTTAAAAATGAAGGTAATTTTAGGATTCTGCGCTAAAAAAATACTACATAACAATCAATTGTAAAAGTTACAAACACAACCATCGTAAGCTTGTGTTATCTAATCTAAAACTTTTTCTTAAACTTGTTAAAATTTTATCTATCCGAAATTTTTTGTGTTATCCTGTAAATAAGTATAAATGGTAAGTATCGAAAATCATAATAATATTTTTATACATTATTAATTGTCATCGGATTTACATCAGTATGTAAAATTTAACATCGATCGGATATTTGACAGTGAGTTAGTTCGAGTAAAAATTTTGAACTCGAAAGACATACGATCGGTGCAAATTAAATAAAAGCTTATAAAAATAACAATCTTTGTTAAAAGAAATCATGGAAAGAAACAGTCTCAAACCCTTCGAAAATAAAACATATGTTAAAATACAATTATTTTAATCAACTAGAAACTTAATTAATAAAAGTTTACCCAATCGTAATAGTGCGATTTCTTTCAAAGCGTAGATACACATGAAATAAGTTCTTCTGATACTTTAAGTACTTTGTATACGACCCCTCGAAGCATGACTGAACACATCTGTGTTCAGATACAGAAAAGTGGTATAAGTCACGCATTTCAAAGTTTCATAACTCGGGCAATTTTAGTGTTATATGAACGGGATTTTTGTTGTCGCTCTTTTTAGTATAACAGGAAATATTTACTAAATATCACTTATAGGACCGGGGGACCGTATAAAAAATTAAATTTCCTAACTTTTTAAGAAATGTTTTTATTGATCCAAACGACTTTGAAAATACTTCTTACCTCATTTAAAATATTGTTCTAATTGGAACTATATGTCTATGACTAACGGTTTAGGAATTAGCCGTTGGACATCGTTGAGAATGGACATCCTGTATATTTTTTAATTAATGATTTTGTATTTAAAATTAAAAGATTAAAACTGATAGATAACGCATGTATTCTAAGAAAAGTAAGTGATTATTTTCCGGGGGGCGGATGGGGGGGGGGGAGAAAAAAGAAAAACAGAAAAAACTGTATATTGGTATTGGAATGCAGTTTGCAATTATATTTGAGAAAACAAAATTTGAATTTCAAAAATTTCTTTTTTTTATAAAATTTTTGAGGGGGGGGGGGGGGGGACTCAGTGTCGCTTTTTTTTCTTTTGATCTGAATACTGAATTCTCTGGAAAATGTTCTGTTGTCTATATCCATGTAAAGGGAATATGAAACCGTAACTGGTCTCCATTAACTATTGCTAACAAATATTCTGTAAAAATTTCTGACATTTTAATAATCTTACGAACCTTTTCTCTGTGAAACTTTTAAGTTATTTATCGTCAAGATATAACGAGCACTATCTTATAGATAATTAAAATACAATTGTGTTTATTCATTGCATATATCTATTACTTTTTTTCCCGAGAGTGGATGTGTAAACGTAAATTTTAGAATCTTTATTTACAAATTAAGCGACTTCAGATATTAGACTTGAGTGGTGAAGGAGGATAATAACATTCCATTCTCAAATCTATCATGCTTTTAAAAAATCTTTATTTTTTTGATTAGATGCTTAGTAAAACAATCAATCTGAAATTAGCATCTAGCCACATAATTTCAGGAGGGAATTTCTAAAATACCATTGCTCTCGATATGAAATTTACAGCATTAATTCTGTCAGTTATGCACAATTATCCAAAGCAAAATTCACACAACATTAAAGGGTCTTTTTAACACTTTCGAACATAGTTGTAAAGTATTTATGAATTCGGTTTGTCTGTCTGCCTGTCCGTGCTATAAACTGGCGTAAATATACTAAGACTGCCATGAAATTGACATATGTTATTGAGGTTTACTATGGCATGTTCGGTATTGAAAATGAAGTGTATAATATTTATAATTTATTCACAAATACACTCAAAAGAATTCTGTTACATTACGCAGGGTTGATTCTGAGTAAACAAACAATTTCTGAGCTTTACAGCAAATTTTCTGAATAGTTCCAGAGGAGGGAGGGGAGAATTTCCCAGGGCCGTAGCGACCGCCCCCATACCCCCCATTTGGGGGGAGTGGGCTGAGCAAAGTCAGGGGCCCAGTAGTGAGCTATTGTACCTTTCAGCCAAATGTTTTTTTTTTTTTTTTTTAACTTTTAAAATTATTTTTTATGTATTTTTAATAACATTTCATTTTGTTTTATCGAAATTCCTTTTTTTTTTGGTCAAAGATCTTGATCAGATTTAGAAATAGAAAACAGATATGTGCTTTTCTTCTATATCCACCATTCTTTATAAAAGTTTTTGAAGGCTGTAAGTTCTACTTAAAAAATAAAATGCCATTTTAGTATTTTTGGGGTGCGCCTATCAATGGGCGAAAAAGGTGAAACCAAATGTTCAAAACATCTTTAATACTATTACTTCCTCCAACCAAAACAGATATGCGCTTTTTTCTACAGCAACCATTCTTTTTAAAGGGGCCCAGATGAAAGAAATTTTGCAGGCTCTAATTCTTTTTGAATTGTCTTTTTTAGGGGCCCCTATAAAAGTGCGGAAAAGTTGGAGCCCAAGATTCAAAACTTTTAAGCCCATTTTTTTATTAAAATTTTTAAAAAATATGCTTTTTAATCTCACTGAGGGACCCAATAAGTTTCAAAACTTCGTTATACTATTACTTCCTTCAATCAAATGTGCTTCCTTTCTTTAGTCATTATTCTTTTTAAAGGTGCCCAAATGAAAGAAATTTTGCACGCTCTTAATACTTTTTAAATTGTCGTTTTTGGGGTCCCCAATAAAAGTGAGAAAAAGTTTGCAACTGAAGATTCAAAACTTTTAGGCCCTATTTTTGTTATTCAAATGTTTTTAAAATATGCTTTTAATCTCGTTGGGGACCCCAACAATGTTCAAAGCTTTCTTAATACTATTACTTCTTTTGGCCAAAACAGATATGCGCTTTCTTTCTATAGCCAGTATTCTCTTTAAAGGTTCCTAGATGAAAGAAATTTTGCAGGCTTTAAATTCTTTTTGAATTGTCTTTTTAGGGCCCTCTATAAACGGGAGGAAAAGTTGGAGCCCAAGATTAAAAACTTTTAGGCCTCATTTTTTTATTCAAATTTTTAAAAAACGTGCTTTTTAATGTGCTTTCTTTCTATAGCCAGCATTCTCTTTAAAGGTTCCCAGATGAAAGAAATTTTGCAGGCTCTAAATTCTTTTGAATTGTCTTTTTTAGGGCCCCCTATAAGCGTGAGGAAAAGCTGGAGCCTAAGATTCAAAACTTTTAGGCCCATCTTTTTATTCAAATGTTTTAAAAATATGCTTTTTAATCTCGTTGGGGGCCCCAATAAGGTTCAAAGCTTCCTTAATACTATTACTTCTTTTGACCAAAACAGATATGCGCTTTCTTTCTATAGCCAGTAGTCTCTTTAAAAGTGCTCAGATGAAAGAAATTTTGCAGGCTCTAAATTCTTTTTGAACTGTCTTTTTTAGGGGCCCCTATAAACGGGAGGAAAAGTTGGAGCCCAAGTTTCGAAACTTTTAGGCCTCATTTTTTTATTCAAATATTTCTAAAATATGCTTTTTAATCTCGTTGGGGGCCCTAATAAGGTTCAAAGCTTTCTTAATACTATTACTTCTTTTGACCGAAACAGATATGCACTTTCTTTCTATAGGTCTTTCTCTTTAAAGGTTCCAAGATGAAAGAAATTTTGCAGGCTCTAAATTCTTTTTGAATTGTCTTTTTTAAGGCCCCCTATAAACGTGAGGAAAAGTTGGAGCCCAAGATTCAAAACTTTTAGGCCCCATTTTTATGATTCAAATGTTTTAAAAATATGCTTTTTAATCTCGTTGGCGGCCCCAATAAGTTTCAAAACTTCCTTAATACTATTCCTTCCTTCAATCAAATATGCTTTCTTTCTACAGTCACGATTCTTTTTAAAGGTGCCCAGATAAAAGAAAATTTGCAGGCTCTAAATACTTTTTAATTGACTTTTTCGGGGCCCCCTATAAAAGTGAGGAGAAGTTGGAACTCAAGATTCAAAACTTTTAGGCCCAATTTTTATTATTCAAATGTTTTAAAAATATGCTTTTTAATCTTGTTGGTGGCCCCAATAAGGTTAAAAACTTTCTTAATACTATTACTTCTTTTAACCAAACCAAACATGCCCTTTTTTTCCATAGCTAGCATTCTTTGTAAAGGTGCCCAGTTGAAAGAAATTTTGCAGGCTCCAAATACTTCATAAATTTTCTTTTTTGGGGCCGCTCTTAAAAGAGCAAAATTCGGAACTCGAGATTTAAAACTTTTAAGCCTAATTTTTTTTTTCAAAAGTTCAAAAAATATAAGCTTTTTAATTTCGTTGGGGACCCTAATAAGCGGGCGTCTATGTGCATTGCATATGCCGCCTATCCCCCTGTGTTCGACCTGTTTCGTTTTTAGCATTTCATTTCTCTTGTCTCGATAAATTACTTATGTTAACTATACATAAATTATATTGTGTATTTATTTAATCTTACTAGCAGAGCTTCGCCCGCTTCGCTGATTTTTTTTTTTTTTTTTTTTAAAGAACCAATATTTTGGAGTTCTCCATTGGGGGCCTTCACTGCCTTCCGCAGCGTAAATCTGTTCCGGATATTTATGCTTCGATCTTGAATCAAACAATCATTGAATTATTGTATTTTTTTTACGATAAAAGTGATAGTGTCCAGATAAAAATGAAATTTTCCAGCATCGTAGCTCATGTTGCTACAGGAACAAATTTGTTATTTTCCCACTTCAGCTTAATTATGACAGCAGCAAAATCTACTGGATCTATCGTAATGTATTAGTTACACTTTCAGAAAAAGATTTAATAAATGCATGTTTGTGCTAGGAATATTATTAAAGTGATCATACGGTCTTTGAAAGTCCTTATGGTTATCCAAAATCTACAACAGGTCCTTAAAAGTCCTTAATTTTATTTTCCTATTATCTCTTAATCAAGAATGAAACTCTTGTTTGTTTCACTGGATTTCTGAAATTTTTTAAAAAAATCTAAATTCCCCCTCTTCTGAAATCCTGCTGAATTTTCCACATTAGTAATCTACTGTCTTCGTTTCAGAAAAAAAAAAAAAAAAAAAAAATGTCAAAAAAACTCCGCAAAACGCGAAAAAAAAAAATGTGTAAAAATCTTATAAAAAATTGGGCAGAAATTCAAAAATCGCTGAGAGAAAATTGATTATATCGAGCCAAAAGATTGAAACTGGAATGTTAAAAAATCGCCGTGAAAGACAAAAATACGCTAAAAATCACATAAAATGTTCGTAAAAAATTCAGAAACTTCTATGGATATATTTTCTATATTGAGCTAAAAGACTGAAACCTGATCTCTTTTTAGGGATGTCAAAATCCGTGCCACAGATGGCAAAATTTTTACTATATTGGGATAAAAGATTGAAACTGGGTTCCTTTTACACTCACACTCTCTCTCTCAAAAAACAGTTAATTGAAGGTTTTTTTCCATAACGTTTTCTTTCGTTCAAACACACACATAAAAAGCTTTGATTTGATTTGCTCATTTTCCGCGAAAATATAGAAAACTCACCAATCTAACGTAAAAATTACCTAACATCCTTACTAAATATTAAAGATTCATTTTTGTCAAATCAAATCACAGGAGTGTTCCGCAACTTAGCTGCATTGTACTTTTCCCTATTAGAAACTGAACTTTTACGCATGACTTTTTTCCTTCATAACACGAAGAAGTCAGAAATCAAAGATCGAAATTTTCCTTTCTAAAGACGAAAATTTCTTCAAATATGGGATAAAATCTCTTCTAATCACAGGTGTCTTAAAAAGTGAAAAAAAAAAAAAAACGTTCTTGAAAAATTCAAAAATCGCAAAGGACGAAATTTAGTACATCGGGCTAAAAGACCTGATTCCTTTTACTAATGTCATAAAATCACGTCGGAACGCGTAAGAAAGTTAAAAATCACACAAAAAATTCGCGAAATATTTAAAAATCGAAGAACTTTACTACATTCGGCTAAAATGAACAGATGGATTGAAAATAGATTCCTTTTATGAATGTAGGGAAAAAAGCACGAAACTCGAAAAAATACAAAAAATAGCGTAAAAAATTAAATGAAAAAAATTCGAATAAAAAATTTAACTCTTTCGAGGTGCATAACTTCAGGCATACAGGTAACCTTCCTGTCAAATTTTGTCCTGAACAGAAAAACACCCGGTCAGACAAAGAAAAACTCTGGACAGATAAACATCTGTCTTTATTATTATCTACTAGGAAACCCATCTTCATTGCCCACAGAAAGGTACCTTCTATCCGAAAGTATTTTTTTTTCTTCTTAAATTTCAACTTGGGTGACAATTTTAAACTGGAGAAAACCGGAATGTATGAGAACGACATCCCAAAAGTAAATTTTTTTGAATTAGTAAATCTGTACATATATATGTATTTAATAAAAAGGCACCAATCCGAGCAGGAAAAAATTGTTATAAGTGAATATTTTCTGCTCAAAGAAAATCTGTCTGGCCACGCGGATGGCATTGTCAAACTGAAGAGAAAAATGAAAATACGAAAACGACTTCCATATTTTTTATTTATTTATTTTGTTTATGAGCAATACTTAGCGGTTTATAACATTTGTAAAAGGAATTCAGTTTCAAACTTTTTGCCAAATTTTGTCCTCTGCTGTTTTTAAATTTTCGAGAATTTTTATGTGATTTTTAGCTTTTTTTCACTTTTCTGGTAGTTTTTTTAATATTCGTAAAAAAAAAAAAAAAAAAAAAAAAAAAAAAACCTGGTTTCAAACTTTTAGCCCAATATAAGTAAAGTTTGATCTCTATGAACTTCAAAATTTTTTATGCAATTTTTGGCGTTCTTTCGCGTTTTTCTTGACATTTTTTTCCCTAAATGGAAGAATTCTCAGTTAAATTTTGCAAGTCCTTTGATTAAATTCACGTTGTAAGAATATCAAATCTGTTCCTGTAGCCAATGTGAACGAAATGTTGAAAATTTGAATTTAATCTGGATCGAAATAAAAAATTTACAATAATTCAAGGTTCGTATGATTCGAGATCGGAGCGGACATAACCCCTATGGGTGTACGTTGCCGAAAGCAGTGCAGCCCAACTACAAATTCGTTCAATTTGAAGTTCGTTTTGGAAAATCTGACCATCGAAACTACCTGGTGTTGTTATAAAATGGAACTCGCGTGGAAAATTAAATATAGATATTTCTCCTAAAATGTTAGAGGGGGGCCCCGAAATATATGTTTTTTTTTTGGGGGGGGGGGGGGGCTCTGAAGACCTTGCTACGGCCCTGGAATTTCCTCCTCCCCTGACGGAGCTACAGAAATTCTTCCCGGAGAAAGCCATGCCTCTACGGGATTAGAGTCAGGTAGTCAGGGTACAGTGACTAGCGTCTCGGTGTAGCTCCGCTCCCTATGGAGATCGTAGTGACTGGATTCAACTAAGTCCAATCGAAGTTAGATTTGGCGAAGTATTGCTAGTTTGGCGAAGTGTTGCTAGTTCGCGAAGCATAAATGTGATATCGAAAACAATTACTAGAAACTTTGAACACAGATAGAACCTGAATAGTGATGATGCTTATTATATATTCCGATTTCGGAATTTCAACTTGTGGATTCCAAGGGTTTCGCCTCCCCCCCCCCCCTACTCACGGAAAAATAACATTTTTGATAATGTGTCTGTGTCTTCTAATTGTCATAAGTACTTGCATTTGTAGGCAGGCACATTCTGAATAGAATCATACTTAAATTTGAAAAATTCTAAAAAAATATACATACCTTTGTTTCAGAATTAAAAACAGCCATAGACACTAGAAATTTTGAATGAACATATAACCTTAATAGTGATGCGAAAATACTCCAATTGAAATTTTAATGAGTGGGGTCCAAAGAATGTTTTCCCCCTCCCCTGTCCAGATAAAAAAAGTAACACTTTTGTTTATGACCCTTCAAATTTTCTTAGCATATATACTATTAAGGATTTACCTGCATAAAAAATTTAAAATACCTTTGATTATTCGAAGTCATACCACCAAAACTGTTTTTTTTAAATCATGGAGGGGGGGGGGGGGGGGCTTTAGCATTATCTTCTCTTAAAGTTTTTAATAAAGTAACACTTAAACAGGATTACTATTCAAAATGTACCTGCCTGCAAAATTCAGATATCAATGTCAATCTAAAGAATAAAATTGCATTTTTTTTTGGGGGGGGGGGGGGAGGGGGGGGGTGATATCCAAGAGCCTAAAAGCAGGCATGAAAGTGGGAAATAGGAAAAAAGGAGGAAATCTTTTCGGCCCATATGATGGCGCCAAACTTTTAAAATTTAGACACATTTTAACAGTTATTTATGGGATAAAATGAAATATAATTGTACGTTATTTTCTTTTAAGAGCTTAGAAAGCATTAAAAACAAATTTAAACTTTTAAATCAAAAGTGTTGCATAAGTAGAAGAAAATATTCTATTCCAAAAAGAACATTATGAAACTTCCTTTTTCTTTTAAAGTCTAAAAAACTTTAACTCTGGAGAAATACTTTAATCAAATTTATTTACACGACTTTCATATGATTATAATATAAGCTTCCCTTTGATTTGATAGATCTTTTGCACAGCAATTCGGAAAAAAAAAAAAAAAAAAAAAAAAAAAACTCCAAGGATTTTAGTTAGACAAAATGTCTGATTATTAAATTTTCAAGATTCCCCCCGCCCTCTCCCCACCTTATATGCTTCCAATATTTTCTTTGCATTTTTGCATCAATCCAGAAAATGACCAAAATTATTTTTTGGAAAGGTGGAATTCCACCTTTAGGAGGAACACTTTCATGCCTGAAAATGGTATCATTTTTTAGAAGTGTTTACTGTACCTTAATAGAAGAAATATGCGATTTTATTAAATTTTTATTTGTAGATACCACGGTTCACATAATATTTGAGAAAATTTTAGGAAAGAATTTTTCTAGTGTTTAATAATGCACAAGAAATTAAAATCCTATCTTCCAACCTACAAAAATCATGCCGCATACAATTGTTTTTGCTGTTTATCTAAAAACATGCTAATTTGCCCTGGTTTAAAAAGATTACCCAATTACGGAAGATTAAATTATAGTACTTTAACTATTTTTAACACAATCAACTGATTGATAAATAAATGAGAGTAGAATTCTAGTATAGAAATAGTAGAATGTGTAGAATTGTAGTAGTGAAAATTTGTGAGTATGAAATTATCGCTGTATTATCCGCCATCGCCATCTTCGCTCAAAAGAAACAACATCTAACCTAAACAGACTTTTCAACGACAGCACGAGCGCGCGCTTGTGTTTCGTCTGAAATACTGCAACCTCAAAAATAACTAGCGCCAATTCCTCAGCCAAGAGGTAGGAGAAAAGTCACCATAGGGAGCGGAGCTACACCGAGACGCTAGTGGGTACAGTGCCTAGAAGTTCTAGGCACTGTAGTCAGGGTTACAATGTATCGAGACGCTGTTGGGTAAAACAACCCGGCTCCCAGGAGCGAGTCGACGCTAATTGTTGTTTTTTGTTGCAGGAGGTCCTGTTTACTTTGTTTTCAGTTCAGATCGGTTTTGGGCTGAATTTAGATTCCTGCAGGTTGGGTTGGGTTCGGGTCAATCCGATTCTTTAAGTTAGTTAAGTATACGGTTTTAAATTAAAAACTATATCTATACTAATAAACACAGATGTTTATCAGTGTATCTGAAGAGACCACTGCACGCAGAGCTACAAGATTTGGCTGAAAAGTACATATATGTCTGAAGTTATGCACCTCGAAGCAGTTTTTTAATTAAGATTTTATTTTTATACATTTTTCGCAGTGAATTTTCCACATTAGTAAAAGAAATCTAGTTTCAATCTTTTAGACCAATATCGCAAATTTTGACCTCTTTTAAATAAAGTTTTCTTTGGATTGCCACAGCTATTTTTGAAAATTTCAAGCGAATTTTTAGCGTTTTTTCGTGTTTGGCGGCGATTTTTGACATTTGTAAATGGAATCCGGTTTCAAACTTTCAACTCAATATAGAAAATTCTCTCATTTGTGATTTTATTTATGACATTTTTAGCGTTTCTTCTCGTTTGGCGGCAATCTTTTGACATTCGCAGAAGGAACCCGGTTTCAATCTTTTAGCACAACGCAGTAAATTTAGTTGTGATTTTTGAATTTTCCCATTTTTTTCGTGTTTTAAGATTTTTTTTCTTTCTGAAACGGAAGGTTAAATCTGGTAACATCTTTTCATCTGAATATTCACGTTTTTTTTTTTTTTTTTTTTTTTTTTTTTTTTTTTTGATAAAAAGGGTCAACACGAAACCACACGCAATAGTGAAAACCCAGCCTGAACTCAAAACACTTAAAGTCAACCTGATCCACAACGAAAAAAAACAGTGTTAAATGGCTCGATGCTGGATTCAATCTGAGACCAAGGTCTTTGCAGATTTCTGAATTGTACGGATTTTAAATCATTGTCTGAAGTGGAAGACAGAAAATAATAATTAAAATTTTTTGTATCCCTATGGAGCAAAAAAGTGCAAATTTCGTAACATATTGATAATGTTCGTGTGCCGATTACATCGTGACCGATTAAATTTTACTATCTTTACCAGAGACCATTTGACGAAATTTGCGTATTTTTTCGCGATTCTTTGTGACTATATCCGCGACATTTTTCCGCCACCGATTGGAAAACTCGCGATATTTTTCCTTGATCGTTTATCGGAATTCCTGATTTTTTTTCTGCAACATATTGACGAAATTTGCGATTTTTTACGCGACTTTTGACGGAATTCGCGATTTTTTGACGAAATCTGTGATTTTTTTCTGCGACCTATTATTGAAATTTGCGATTTTTTTCAGCGACCGTTTGAAGAAAATCGCTATTTGTTAGAGATCTTTGACGAAATTCACGATGCGATCGTTTGAAGAAATTCGCGATATTTTCTGCAAAATAATTTTGTGAAAAAAAAAAAAAAAAAAAAAAAAAAAAAGAGATCGCAGACTTCCACGCTAATTAAAAAAATATTCGCGGAAGAATCACATGCCTGTTAAAGAATTAAAGGAAGTAAAATAACAAAAAAAAAACATTTTTTATTATGGGTATTTTTCTATTTTGTGCGCGATTCGCCCCTCTATTTCAAACCCTATGTTCCTCAGAAAAATCCCCCCCACCCCCCACACACACATACATAGAAAGTCTCGAAACGGCGTGGTTAATACTCATTAAAATGATTCTGCGTTAAGAAGTTTGCTTTCCATCTAAGATTTTTCTTGCACTTCTTTTTATGTCCGAATTTTTGAACTGATGACTGATTCCCCCCCCCCCCCCCAATTTTCGGAACTGAACGCCTTAAATTTTCAGAAATTCTTTCTAAATAGAACCTATGTCTACAGGGAAATTCATTTGCGGTGCATTTTAATGATGTTACATTATTTCAAAAATATTGAAATCGATATATATCACTGGGGTGCACTACAGGATGCTTACTTTGGAATATGGTGTGCACAGCATTCATCGTTCATTTAAAGGGACACACAAAATACCTCGCTTACAATATTGTCTATAAAAAATAATTGCTGGAAGTGCGTTTTCAGCTGATCTACGGGTTTTCAAATTTAACTATTTTTTTTAATATTACTTGATGTGTATAAATTCTATATGTACATCATATACAGGGTTAGAGAGAAAACTTTACATTTTTTTTTTTTTTTTTTTTTTTTTTTAATTGAAGAAAGTTTCTGAGGGGAAAATTTCAGCTGTGATACACATCTCCTAATTGAACTAAATCTTTGGATACAATGCATTACGTATCCAAATCTATAGATCATATACATGGCTGCACAAAATAATTCAGATATTTTTCTGGCTATTGATGGTAATTGTTGAAAGTGAGTTTTTAAATGACTTATATGTTATATAAAATTAATAAAATTCAAAACTGGTATGCCTAACATACAGAAAGCTCAAAAAATATTACTAAATTTGAGCAAAAAAAAAAAAAAAAAAAAAAAAAAAAAAACGGGATTTCTAAATATTTTCTATTTGAATAATATTAGCCACTTTATCCCGGAGGGTTGGTGAAATAAATGTAAGTCCCTTAAGATAAATGGGCACTGCAATCCCAGACAGAACTTATTTGTAAACTCCACACTAAAGCATGGTTTCTGTGGCAAAACTGAAATTAGAGCGGTTAGTTGCGATACAATGTAGTCGGCTCTCGTTAATTCGAAATCGGATAAATCGAATCTTCGCTTAATTCGAACTAAACATGAAGTCCCGAAATTTTCAATGGCAGAATAACGTTAAAACTTTTCCTTTATTCGAACTCATTTTCTCTTGACTTCGTTTAATTCGAACTAATGAGAATTCCATTTTTTCATTTTTCCTTACTTTCTCACGGACTCCAGATCCTTGAAATAACTTTCTTTCTTTCATTTTTGTTAGAATTGTTCTGAACTAGCATAATAATTCCATGCATTTGAAATCCGCTTTCTTAGTGCGCCCTGTCTGTCCATCAATGACACATCCGCCCCTTCTTCCAGTGTACTTTTCCTAATCCCTTCTGTAGCATTTGACCCAGTGACATTCCAAGAAATTCACTGAGTGGACATCTGTTAAAGATAGGGAAACCTGTTTTATCACTACATTCTACTTTCACTCTGGGGATAGAATTTTTTCAGTCAATGGTTTTACTTACTGCTAAATTGTTTTTTGAGAAAGTAAAAGGTCGTGTTTCTTTAAAATATGGCTCCACGTGGAAGTTATAAATCGTTAACTCTAGAAGCCAAAGTGGAAGTTATTAAAAAGGTAGGATGTGGCCAATCTAAGACCGAAATTGCTGCAGAATATGGAATAAAAAAGAATACGCTGCCTACTTACTTGAAAAATAAAGAATTCATCCTGAAATCATGGGAAAAGGAAAGATTTGCTAAAGGACGAAAACGTATGAGAACAGCAGCCCATGAGGATTTAGAGGAAGCTTTACTGTTATGGACAAAAGATGCATTGGCAAGAAATGTACCTTTGAGTGGACCTATATTGGCAGCTAAAGCGAAAGAACTTGCACTACTCATGGGTATTAAAAATTTCAATTGCAGCGAAGGATGGCTGACACGTTTTAAGCAGCGAAATAACATTCTACACAAAACTGTGTGTGGTGAAAGTGGTGCTGTAGACCTCGCTGCTTGCAATGAATTCTGCGAAAAGCTACCCGAACTTATTTCTACTTATGCAATGAAAGACATGTTTAATGCCGATGAAACAGAGTTGTTTTATAAACTTCTTCCTAATAAGACTTTAACATTTAAAGGTGAAACATGCACAATTGATAAACTTAGAAAAGACAGGATAACTGTGATGGAGGTGCCAATATGGATGGAAGTGAGAAGTTAAAATTGTTAGTTATTGGTAAATCAACTAATCCACGTAGCTTCAAAGGAGTTAAAACACTGCCTGTTGATTATGTGGCAAATGCCAAAGCCTGGATGACACGTGAGATCTGCATCAGTTGGTTAAACGAACTGGATAAAAAATTTTCTCGTGAAAACAGAAAAATTCTATTGCTGCTAGATAATGTGCAGAGTCATTGTAAACTACCAACACTGAGCTCTATAAAGATTGAATATTTACCCCCTAATACTACAGCACAACTGCAACCGATGGACCAAGGAATAATTCAAAATTTAAAAACTCATTATCGTAAAAGTATTCTAGAACAAATTTTATTTTCGATTGACCTTAAAGAAAGCTACAACATAACATTACTCACGGCCATCAACGATTTATATGCGGCGTGGGACGCCGTACAACCTGAAACAATAGAAAAATGCTTTCGACATGCCGGATTTATCCATCCATCTAAAAAGAGTGGTTATAATGCAAATGACGAAAACGACAGACCTTTTGAAGAAATAGAATTTCCAAACTTTTCTGAAAAGTTCCAATGCGATATTACGTTCACAGAGTATGTAGCAGCCGACAATAGTTTAGAAGTATCTGGACCCCTAACTGTGGAAGAAATTGTTGAAACAATTTACGAAAAATGCAATGAGGAGATGGAATCGGATTCTGGTGATTCTGCTACTATGTCCCAAGTACTTTCCTTACCCACAGAAAAGTCAATTGCACAATCAATTGAGTGTTTGCGTACATTTATCCTGATGCAGCCGTCATCAGACAAAGAACTTAACTGTTTGTTACAAATAGAAAAACAGGCTAAAAAGTCAAAAATGAATAGGACTAAGCAAACAATTGATAATTTTTTTCATAGAGATGATAAATAAGTGTAAATAATTTCTTAAATGTTCATCTAATTTCAGGTAAGAAAATTATAGTACAATTAAAATGTAATTTTAAATGCCGTTGTTCTATAGAGCTGTGCAAGGTGACGTCACGAACAGGTTTTTGCTGCTGCTGTAGGACAGGCATCGCTACCTTTATCAATGCTTTTTCTATTTGTGTTTTCTACAGCTTTGTTCATTGTTCTCCGATAAAAGTCACGTGATGTGAACTGCTCTATAGTGTATTATTAATTTTTATGTTTTATTTATATTTTTTTAATATTATTAATTATTTTATGTATTTATATCTTTTAATTTAATATTAAGTCATTCTAACGATAACATCCGAAATTAAAAAAAAAAAATACTATAACATTAATTACTTTGTAATAGTACCCCTTTAAACATGTTTTCTCTCATACTTTCCATAATTCGAACTCTGGATAATTCGAACATTTCTTGTGGTCCCGACGAGTTCGAATTAACGAGAGCCGACTGTAACCAGTTTTCTATGAGCTTATGAACACTACTGGCCATGTTTAGTGTTGCACTGAACAGTTTACGTATTTCTGTCAATATTTTGCAGATTTTTACATTTTTCTTCTTTTCACTTTTCTGATTTGTATTGTTGTTATTAGTGATAAAACGTGTTTAATCTTATAGTAATCAAATACTTTATAATTCACATTAGTTTATAATATTAGTAAACTAACTCTTAATATTAGTTAGCTAATGTAACATTTCTATTAGAGATTAATACAATGTATGTATAAATAACCTGAATATAGTATATATCATTTTTTTTATTTCAACTTAATTTAATAAATATAAGCATACTCTTTTAAGTACATTTTTAGGTGCGTTCGTAATTATATAAATACGTAGCACCTATAGTCGTCGTTCAGTCCGTCCGTCCGTATGTAACAGAGCAAAAACTACCCAACCGAATGGTCTGAAATTTCAAATATATGATTGTTGCAAAATTTTGTCGAGCCATTTCAAATTTTATGAAAATCGGATGTATAGTTTAATTACAGGGACAGTCAAAAGTTTTTCTTTACATTACGGCCAATGGGAAAAGTTATTGAAAGTGCATTTTAATGATATTAGAGCCTTCCGAATGATCTGAAATTTTAAAGATATAACTGTTGCAAAATTTTGTCGAGCCATTTCAAATTTTAGGAAAATCGGATGTATAGTTTAATTACAGGGACAGTCAAAAGTTTTTCTTTACATTACGGCCAATGGGAAAAATTATTGCAAGTGCATTTTAATGATATTACAGCCTTCCGAATGGTCTGAAATTTTAAAGATATAATTGTTGCAAAGTTTTGTTGAGCTATTTCAAATTTTAGGAAAATCGGATGTATAGTTTAATTACAGGGACAGTCGAAAGTGTTCCGTTACATTACGGGGAATGGGAAAAATTATTGCAAGTGCATTTTAATGATATTACAGCCTCCCGAATGGTCTGAAATTTTAAAGATATAATTGTTGCAAAGTTTTGTTGAGCTATTTCAAATTTTAGGAAAATCGGATGTATAGTTTAATTACAGGGACAGTCAAAAGTGTTCCGTTACATTACGGGGAATGGGAAAAAATTATTGGAAGTGCATTTTAATGATGTATCAGACTATGCGCTTTATGAAGTGCAAAAAAGTATACATTCAGTACAATATGGGGTGCAAAAAATAATTATAAAACTAGTTATAGTACGAACGCACCTCATTTGCCACGTTTGACGAGCAATTTCCAACTTGTTATAATTCAATTAACTTATTATTCCAAATCATTGCTAGAAGTACTTTTCTAATTTATTTTTAAATATAAAAATATTTTTTTAATTTATTGAAAATAAAAAACAACTTTTCTAATTTATTAAAAAACTTTTTTAATTAAAAAAAAAAAAAATAATTTAAATTAAAAAGAAAAAAAAATATTTTCCATATATAAAAAGAAAAATGTATACATAATTATTTATTTTCTGAATTATTTGGTATTACACAACTGTACATTGAAGAAATATGCATTAACACAAATAACAAACTATCCCGATTCTAAATGTTTCTTTTTAAATAAAAGTTTCTTTAAAACAATACAGAAATAGTAATTTATAATGCAGAAAGACAAATCCCTTTGATCACCAATAAATTTACTTTGCTTTTTTGTGCTACAGAATAAATTAAAGTGACTTTTTCTTCAATGCATTTTCAAAACTAAAAGCACTATCTTTTAATTATGAATACAGTTTCCAAATGCACTCAGAGACTTTGCAAACAATTTGTGTGAACGAGTTTTGTCTTTACCAATACGTTCATAGTATCGAGTGCGAAGGGTGGTGGAAATGACCGTCTCAGTGATGGAACAGCATGGACCTCATTTTGGAGCAGAAAAAGCCATTTCGGAGCAGAAAAAATGCTCATTTTGGAGCAGAAAATAACTATTTTGGAGCATCAAAACATCATTTTGGTATTCTTTAACGAAATTCACGTTTTTTCTGCAATTCTTTGAAGAAAGTCGCATTTTTTTCTGCGATTCTTCGACGAAAGTCGCGTTTTTTCCACAACTCTTTCACAATCCTTTGATGAAATTCGCATTTTTTTCAGAACCTTTGTTGAAATCAGCATGTTTTTCGAAATTTTTCGACGAAATTTGCGGTTTTTCACTATCCTTTGACGAAATTAGCGTGTTTTTCGAAATCTTTTGGCGAAATTTGCAGTTTTTCGTGATCTTGACAAAATTTTTGGTTTTTTGCGACCTTTAGATAATGAAATTCGCGTTTTTTCACAATCTTTTGACCTCGTTTTATTCGTTTTTTGACGGAATTAGCAATCCTTTGACAAATTTCACGTTTTTTTCGCGATCCTTTGATTGGTTTGATTTATGACGGCCAATTATCTGCACGAGGGATATGGGCCCAGGGAGGGTGCCCTTCGTGGGGGTCTTTCTAAGGGAACCTAACCCGTATTAACGCTTGGAAATCCAAGGTTCGAAGAAAACCACGAAAACTCCGAACGATTAGGCCGACGGGCGCGATTGGGATCGAGCCCAGCACCTCCCGTCTACCAGCTTCGAGAGCAGAACCTCTCGGCCACTGGTGGGGCCCGCGATCCTTTGACAAAATTCGCGCGTTTTTTGCAATCTTTTGACGAAATTCGTGTGTTTTTGCGACCTTTTGATAAAATTTGCGTTTTTTTAGCGATATTTTAACAAAAGTAGAGTTTTTTCCCGATCTTTTGACAGTGTTTTGTTCGTTTTTTCATGAAGTTTGGCAAAATTCACGTTTTTTTTTTTTTTTTTCGCGATCTTTTGATGAAATTTGCGGGATTTTTTTCCGCGTTATTTAAACGAAAAAGCGTTTTTTCACGATCTTTTGACCCCGTTTTGTTCGTTTTTTGACGAAATTAGCGATCGTTTGTCAAAATTCACGTTTTTTCTCGCGATCCTTTGAGAAAATTCGCTTGTTTTTCGCGATCTTTTGACGAAATTCGCATGTTTTTTGCGACCTTTAAACGAAAGTAGCATTTTTTCGCGATCTTTTGACCGTGTTTTGATGAAGTTAGCGCTCTTTTGACAAAATTCGTTTTTTTCGCGATCCTTTGACGAAATTCGCGTGTTTTTCGCGATCTTTTGACGAAATTCGCGTGTTTTTCGCGATCTTTTGTCGAAATTTGAGGCCTTTTGATGAAATTTGCCGTTTTTTTCTCTATTTTTAAAATAAATTAGCATTTTTTCACGATCTTTTGACCATGTTCATTTTTTGACGAAATTAGCTATCTTTAGACAAAATTCACCACGAAAGTCGCGTGTTTTTCCCGATCTTTCGACAAAATTTGAGTTTTATTAGCGATCTTTTAACGAAATCACGTTTTTTAGCGATCTTTTGACCACGTTTTGTTTGTTTTTTGACGAAATTAGCGGTCCTTTGTTAAAATTCACTTTTTTTTTTCCGTGATCATTTGAGAAACATCGCGTGTTTCTCGCGATCTTTTGACCAAATTCGCATGTTTTTCGCAATCTTTTGGCGAAATTCGGGTGGAAAATGATCGATTTGGCTCAAGAATTATTGAATTAGCGCAATTTTGTTGAAAAATGATCGTTTTGGTGCAGAAATGCGCAGCATTATCGATTTGGCGCAGCTGTTCCATCACTGCAGTCTGGATGCAAAATTTTAATCCCGTTGAATCTTAAACAAGTGCAAAGGCCAGATGTATGACATCCTCACTAAGGTCTTTTTAAAAATCTATAGATATATTTCAAATTTTAATTGTCATTGCATTTGCTTTGCCAATAATATTCATGAGCACCAATTTTAAACATAAAAAATCATTAGTTTTCAATAGGGTGGCTCTAAATTGGATATAAAATTTGATTGTTAGAGACAATTTTGGACAAAATGAAGCGAGCCTGCCATTATCATCAAGCTAATGCTTGTTGCCATGTACTGGAATGTAGGTTTGTCATAGTTAAGGCAAAATTTGTGTCTGAGCATGCAACCTGTATGTATGTCACTACTCTTATATAGAGGCATCTTAATTTTTTATAGTCAATACAAGCAGTCTTTCAACTTTGATCTATTGGTCTCACCATAAACTAGGTTGCTTCTATATCAGAGTTGCATGATACACACAGAGTACATGCTGAGACCGAGGAATTTGTCCAAACAATGGCGACCAACATTTCAGAACTTGGTGATAATCACCTGGAGAAGTTTGTTTAAACATGTGAGACTAGGTTGCCCTTATATGAGAATGATGCAAGACATACAAGATATAAAATTTTATTGACCGAGACAATTTTGGACCACAACGAATCACCAAGCATCTTGGAGAGCCTGCCATTATCACCAAGCTAATGTTTGTTAACACGTTAAGTGCCATGTCAGCCACTGGTGGCTGACACTGAACTTTCCATTTAAAACACGTCATTCACCGATGGCTGACATCTAAAATATGATATGAAACTAAAAACTTATATATTGTTTTAAGTAATTACTGAAAATTTATTTAAAATTTACCTACCTTTTATTTATTACAGGATTATACTTTCTTAAAAATTACTTAAAACATTGTCAATTTTCCAGCGCTTTAGTGTCAGTAAACGTAGAGCTCAATGTGTTAACTTGTATAAATAAACTAGAGCAGCTGAGTACCACCAAGTTCAAGAATGCAGATTTGCCACAGTTTGAACAAAAATGTGTGTTTGAGCATGCACCCTGTTTGTATGTTGGCATTCTCATATAGAAGTATCCTAAGTGAGGCAATCCAACAAACATAAATTTGGCAATATCGGTTGGCTTGGGAAGATGCTTGCTGTTTTGTTTTTGTCCAAAATCACCTAGACCAATCAAATTTTAATTCTCATATGTCAAAATTAATTTTCGGAAAAATTATATATTGTCACCTATGAATTTTTAAACAAATAAATTTCTGGAAGATTCAAATATGTGAATCCAAAATTACAGCTCTTACTGCCAAGTAGTTTTTGAGTTATGTTTTTAAAAAACCACCCGTGTTGCAATCTATTTTGAAACAATTAATAAATGATTTTAACCTTAAGAGTTCCAAAATTAAATCTCCATAATCCCCATACAAATTGTCCAAATGACTTTCCCGCTGGGCTTGGTATCCTAAAGTAAAATTTACTGAAGAATATTATTACTTATATATTTATATGAGTTCAAAATTAGGTGTTCATATAGAAAAATTCAGAATAGATTTAATTTTAGTATGAAGACGATTTCCAAGGCGAAGCAAAATTTAAGTATAGTATTAAATTGGTAGGTATTTCTAATCGACTGGTATCAATCACACTTTTATATGATAATTTGTGCCTAAGTTTGCACTCAGATTTTTTTTTTTTTTTTTTTAAAGAGTGTAAACTTTAATCTAATTCATTCTCCATTTTCTAATAAAACACTTCATATCGAGAACAAATACTGTCTTAGATTTTCCCTTTGAATAAACCTATATGTCTGATTTTGACAGATTTATAAATCAATTTATAACATGAATTTATCCTTCTATATATAAAAAAAAGGAATGCTTTGGAAATGGACCAATGAAAATCTGCGTAGATACTGCATAACACATCTGATTGGCCAGAACTTTCTGATGCTATCAGGGGGTTACCAAGGGTGGGGGGGGGACCCAAGCCTGTCGCAAGTTTATCGCCAACGTGGCGATATACTGCCAAATTTGGCGACCAAAATTAGTCACCAAAAGTGACACCAACTTTGTGCTATTTCCAGTATTTTGCCGAATTTACATAGACTCCCATTGAAATCCAATAGGGTTTACTTGCTTTCAGAAAATCAACAAATTGAGATATTTCAATGTAACAAAAAGTAATATTAGCTTATGAATAAAGCTTAATTGAACTATTTACATTATTTATAAGCACAAACACTAACTATTTACAATATACGTAACACTATGTATATAATTTTATACATATATGTTGGTGGAAAAAAGGCGGCGAAAGGAAAATTTCTAGATTTATATGATAAGATTATTTACTGTAACTACAAAATAACGACTTCATTAGGAAAATAAGAAAATAAAAATCCAAAAAATTTAAATTTAACATATTTTTTAAATTTACAATATTTTTAATTTTAAATATAAAATCATTAAAAAATTACCCAATAAAAGGAAGATGATTTACATAGTTTCAGAGTTTATAATTTTTAAAAAGTGACAATCTCTCTGTAATTAAATCTTTTTAAAGCCGATCAAATTAGTGTGTTTTTAAAATCTGGGGTGTCTGAATGGGGGTTGGCCAGCGTAGCTCGTAGGGGGTAGAGCCCCTTAGTATTAATAAATAATTGAAATATCATATTACTTTGCATTAACTATTTTATCTTGATGGAAAGGTTTAAAATGGTGGGTACTGGTTTAGTATTTGATGTTTTCTCTGGAGTCTAGATTAAACTAAAAAAACAAACTAACCTAATCTTATGAGTATCAATCAAGAAAAAAAAGAAAGAAAATGACAGATGCCAGTTTGATAATTTTGTTAGATTAAAATGCTTGAAAATTATTTAATGAATAGTCAAAAGTCAGCAAATTAAGTTAAAGTTCTGAAAAAAACTTTATTCGATTTTTGCTTCTCATCTATAGAATTTCCATCAATAGGATTTTAATTCGACAATAATTAGAATCTGAGCTACATGTGATCAAACATTCATAATGAAACAATCTATAATTTAAGAGATTGATGAATTTTGAGCCATTTTTTTTCTTTCCATAAATAAACTTTTATAACCATCTGCATTCTCATAAAGCTGATGTAAAGCAATAAAAAATATTGTAATATGAAAATAATTTTCCATATTTTTCGAACACATCCACACTTTAGAACCAAAAATTGTACAGCTAATTATCTATATTACACAGCAATTGCTTTATGAGAGTTATAGTGTCACATGGATTCATACATAAAGATCTGATCACATCTTCATAGTAGACTTCAACTGACATCATCCGGATTTTGTTTATATATTATTTTCTTGTAAATTAGGCACAAAATATAGTTGGACCTCAACTTTTGAAATCTAATATATACAAATTGTATTTTTACAAGTTTATGAAACAGACAGCCCAAATTTCCACAGATTACCTTACATTTTACAGCTTTATAAACCACTATATTCATGCTGAATATTCAGTAGACTATCTTTTCACAGAAATTAAATTTATTTTACATAATCAAGGAGAAGAAAAACAAATCTTAGAATAAACTTTCTGCAATACTTATAATATGATTTAATATAAAATTGGATGTCTACAGATAAGTTTATTAGATGAAACAGGTGTAATGACATTGATTTTGAATCATTCAATGCAAAATATTTATTGTTATTCAAATATTTACATGCATACATGCTTTAGTTTTTTAACAACATATAAAATCAACTTTTATATCAATTTATATAACAAATTACAATGTAAACAGATGTATATATATACAGGTTGTTTTTTCTGGCGGATAGAGGAGAATGCATAACCTAAACCTTTTGTAAATATAACAAGACAAAATGAAAAAAATTAAATTATATTTATATATTTTGTAATCTATATGTATATATATTATGTTTTGTATATGTATATATTAAATTATACACATATATTTTGGAATTCCTGCTAAACCAACTTTAAAGGTACTGTGTGTATTTGTGCAATGCTTTATATGTAGTTCGTTAATGGACAAGAGGTTTATATTTATACTAATTGTGACCATTCTTTGTTTTATAACATACCGCTGCAATACATGCATATTCTGCAATTGTCTGTGTACAAATAGAAATAAATAAGTCTACAGCTACACTTGGATGAAATCAGTCAAAGCCATATTGCTAAAATGTTGATTTTCTAATCAAAATGAAAATACCTTTAAACATCCCCCTCTTCTCCCACCTTGAAAAAACTCACTGTATATATATATATAATGATCAATAAAAATATTATGATCACCACTTAACTGTGATCAAGTCATCTTGTTTTGATGAATATTTATTTATTTCATTAAAGTGTAAGTTTAATAATGATAGAAGTTGTTTTAAATGCAATGACATATATATACATATACACATAAATAAGTATAAAGTAAAGAAAACATGTTAAGTGATTTTGAACACAAATATTGCACGGAATTAATTAAATGCATTAGTAATTTCCAGAAGATTCAATGACAAGAATTTGGACAAATACAAGCTAAAGGTTATTTTATTTGGGAATTTTAATAATAAAATACCCATGATTAATAAATAAAATAAATAATTTTATCACTAATAATTTATAGATATAAATTACTTACAGATAAATAAAATAATTCAAATTCTATTTCAATATAAATTATTGCAAGACCCATTATTTTTTAAACAGCCTAAAATAAATACAATGTTTTATCAGCAAGTTAAATGTTGATAGCCAAAAGTTTACTCGATGCTGTCTTATTGCAGTCCATACAAAAATATCTAAAAAACTGAAACAAATGAGTTATATATGAGGATATGAGGACACCAGAAGCCAAGGAGTATAAGTGACAAAATTGAAATAAGTGCACAGACAACCTGGAAATATGCTTTTTTCTTTTCAGGTAAAGAAATATATGTGATTTTCTAATTATGTGTTGTGTTGTGTTTTAGATATCAATCACTTTTGCCGAATAATGATCAATATTGATTAGTTATAAATTTAAAGAAAATTGCACTCTACTTTTTTCACATTTATTGAAATAAGAGTTCAAAGACCACTGTAAAACAAGCAGCAGTTTTCAATTTCAATTCAGTCAATTATTATTGATGTTCAACTTAAACGTCAATTATCTTTGAACTCAATTTACTCCAAATTGAAATTTTGTCACTTGTACCCCTTGGCTTCTGATCTCCTCATATTATATATACATACATATACATATATATAAATTATTTCCTTTCCTTAGATTAATTTCTTTGAAATTTTTTGCTGGTAATGGTTTTGTGTCTTGCAATAAATTTTGTTAAGTAATGCCCTATACAATAATTCATAAAATCAGATTTATGACTAATTACTGCATAGATAGAAGTTCATTTGAAGATATTTCAGTAATTTTAATTTTATTTTTTGTTATTAGAAATAAAATTTAAGAGCTTTCCAATTTCCCTTATGTTTATTTCTTTGAATTTTAAGCTGTTAATAGTTATGTATTTTTCAATAAATTCTATTTATATGCCCTACACGATAATTCATAAAATAAAATTTGTGGTTTAATACCACACAGGATTTTTTTAAATAAAGGACTTTAGTAGTTCTGCTTAAATAATTTTTTTAAAAGTGAAAATGAAATAGGAAAATGTTTTATGATTAAAATTTCTATGATAATTTTAATTTAGATTCTAATAAATTACATAAAATTTTTACTCCAACAAATATACTGAGAAATGTTTATATGAGGGAAATGAATCTTTTATTAGTCAGGACAAAATTCAGTCTAAGGCAATCCCATTAGCCTAACAGACAATAATTTAGAAGCTAATAGCTATCTAGTTTTTAAATATGGTTACTTTATGATGTTTTTCATATTCTTTTATTCTCGGTATGATTTAGAATAATCTGGTACCTTAGGGTCTGAAAACATTTTAAGTGTGCTATCTTTGCTTGGAGGATGATCAAATCTGAAAATAATACAATTTTGTGTATATTCTGATTGTATAGTTAAAAAAAAATACCATTAGAGCTCAAATAGCCTTCAATGGCACCCACATTAAATGAAAACGTTACATTCTGAGCAGAAGAAGGTAAGGGAAAGAATAAAAAATTACATAAAATCAAGAGACTAAGACAATAATTTTGAGTTTAAAATTCTTAGAAAAATGAAGAAACAATCGTTTTTAGGGGGAAAAAAAATTGCATATCACAGTATAACATACATTTAAAATCCGTATCAACATTTAAAGAATATACACAAAAAGAAAAAAAAAGTGTGATATTTGAATAGAAATACAAATTTAAGATAGCATTGCCCATTTTCTTAAAAATAAGAGAAATGAGTTATGCAACAAACAGGATGCAAATTAGGTGTATAGCATTAAACAATAAATGATAAAATTAATTGATCAATTAAAAGTTTTATTTATTTATTTTGTTAAAATATTAATATATTTTTTCATAATTACTACAGTGAAAAAGTTGTACTTATTTATTTATCAGAAATTTGACCCCCTTTCCCCCAAAGAAGCTTCTATTAATACACCTTAACAGAATGCATATGCATCCTATCTTAGCAAAGGCAAGTGCACAAGTTTTGCAATTAGAGAGAGAAGAAAAGTTTTTCTTTTTATCTTAAGTATTAACATTTACAAAAGCAAGTAATGAAGTCAACTTAAAATTTAACGTACAGCAATGTAGTGGAGGATAAATGATGGTATATACTGTATACCCTCTAGATAACTCCATATATCCTCCTTAACCACTTCACCGGCTGCCCCGAGATAACTCGGGGGTAAAAGCACTGTTTCCCCATACCCTTCGCCGGTGAAGTGGTTAACAATAGTGTATACCCTCAGCTTATAGTGTATAGGCTCATTTTTTTTTTTTTACGACTACACCAATAAATACATAGAATATTAGAAGGCAAATTTTTATATGCCCAAACTTAAAACTGCAGTTATAGAAATTTTATAATTCTTTCAGTATTTCAGCTGAGTAATAATTATGCATAGTACTATGGGTTAACACTTAAAATTAAATCCTTAATGGCAAATAAAACAAACAGCACATTAAAACAATGAACAACTGAGAAAAGGCATCTATATCAGTCTTAATAAAAATTCTTAAATTATTCTCCATTCAAACATTCCAAAATATTTTAGCACTAATAGAAAGTACAGGAGAAAAAAAAAAAATTCTAATTTATAAAAGAATTTAAATTGTACCTTTAAAAAGGTAAAAAAAGAAATTAATTAAAGCTACGGTTACCATAAACATATTAATAAATAGAACAATCACAACAAACAATCCTGAGATTTTTATGAAAATATCATAAAATTTTTAAAAACTTCAAACATGAGTATAAAAATACAAAGTTTATCGTCAAAGACACAAAGTAATAGTAACTGTCATAACATAGCTACCAGTTGCAATTCATCTTTATATGAGAAATTCAACATTGAAGAGACTCATTAGCTGTTATAACAAATGGAATATTGCTTCTGTATCTTGTATTTCAATTCTTGACTTCAACATTTGTCTGAAAATGCACAGCGCATTTAAATCATACACAATATGAATAATAAATTAGACCTATTGCGCTTGTACTGAACCAAACGGCACAAACCCACCACGTCATGAAACCTAATATTCCTCTATATAAAACTGGAGTAAAAACCTTCTTCAGACTGAGCAGAGTCAAAGAGAATTGCTGGGTTGATTGTAAAATATCATCACCAATAGGTAAAGAAGAATACTTTGTAGTAGACATTGTAGCTGCAGTTTTAGTAGAGTTGATAGCCTCCAATGCAACTTGAGTACCAAAATAACTACCCCAAGTATAGTCACCTTAAAAATAAATAAATAAAGATACAGAAATTGTTTTTAATTGATTTTGCAGTGTTTTCTAAAAACTATTGAACACTTAAAAATAGGAAAAACAACACCAGCGATGCATGAAATATTTTTCTGATCAATTTCAATTTCTTTTTAACATTTTTACAAATTTTACCAGCTATAATTTTTTCATTCATGCTATTTCAACTCACTGCAAATTTTTTTATTTATTTAACATATTGGAATTTTCAATAAAAATCGCATAAAAAAACACAGATGCATTATTTTTTATAAAATTTCATCTTCTTTTTCGTTATTAAAATTAGGAAAAATTAACAGGACTCATACATACTCTTTTCCGTATCAATAATCAATGATGAAGCATGCTAAATAGCAGCGATTGCTGGCTAACATGAACTTTAAACAAGCCTGTACTGGAGGGTATACAGTAGTATACACTGTATACCTTGAGAATTGTTTTAAAAACGCTGTATATTATTTGTTTCTCAAGTAAAGCTATATCATATACTCTCTAGCATATACCCTCTGGTATTTTTATGACTGCAACACTGGCTTTAAATACAGATTAGACATTTTGAACAGTTTTCCAACTTTTGTGATAAATTACTCACTTTTCCTCAAGATTTTAAGACTGTTCTCAAATCCAAATTGGCTACTTTCTGACACATTTCAAAATTCAATTTTGTTCGCAAATGCATGAAATTTGCAGGTGTCCTTATTCAAAATTTATGTAATCAAAAAGTTTTTCTATTTTTCAGTATAATCAGAAAATCTTGCTGAAAACATCGTCGAAGTTGGCCTTTTGAACAAGTTGCGAGAGGGAAAAATATTACTGTCACAACACAACAATCACCTATAACTCAAAATGTAATTAATTTAACGAAAAATGAAAAACAATGTTCCATTACAAGTCATTTCAATAACCATGCTTTTACATTAAAAAATGAGCCCATAAATATGTCAGTAAGTGTTGCATTGTTCAACAGGCAGGGGAAAAGATTTTTTCCTGAAGTGCCTTAAAGCCAAAACAATTTCCCCATTTTCCAGGCTTCTTTGATGAGAATCAATCCTGATTAATAAGAGTTTTCTTTTGATAATACAGTAGACTCCCTCAAATCCGCACAGCTTGGAACCAGAGGTTGTGCGGATTTTAGAATTGTGGATTTTTGGTCATTGTTTTGTTTACATTTTTATAGTAATTTTAATGTAATAATGTAACTGAAATTATAATGAATGCTTACAATATAGTAAAATATTAAAATGATTAAGTACAGTAATAAATTAAAATAATATTTAAGTTAATTTTAAAAATGATTAAAATATTAAAAGTAAAGGTCAAGCAAATAATTAATAATGTATAATTAAACCTGCATAATAAAGATGAGATACATGTTTCCTAAATTATTCAATGAAACTTGCCTCATAAAGGTCCCCTACTAATTCACATCAAAATCATAAAATAAGGAAGTTTTATTTCAGGTTTAGCCAGACTTTATGTCCAAAAAAGCTTAATACATAAATATATAATATATTTGGTAAAAAATTTTTCACTACCAGTGATATCAGCAATATCTTGGAATTTCTTCAGAAATAAATTTATACTTCCTTCATGAAAAAGCATGAGTTTAGTAATATTAAGAAGAATTACATATTAAAAGACATGCAGAATTGATATAAAAATTAAAAGAGTCTTAATTTTGTCCCTACATCTGAACTGAAAGTTTCATTGTTTACATCTGTGATGATGTGCAGATTTCAGGCGTTTGTGGATTTGAGGGAGTCTACTATAATAATAATAGATGTAAATAAAATATACTGTGGTAAAAATGAAATCTAAAAATTTATTTCCATTTTTTCTCTGTGTGTTTATGGTGACTATACAATAAAAACTAAATATATATTTATATCTGGGAGCTATTCATTATCACTTCATTGTGATAATTTGAAACTTAAAAGATGCATTATGATATTAACTAGGTATTAGAGATAAGATAAATAGTGATTTCATAAACAATCAAACTCTGAATATTTGGTGGCAAAAAACCTATTTTGAATTTTGTTACAATCATAATAAAATTAACAATTTTAATTTCATAACAAAAGTAATTGCAAGTTCAAGGCAGAAAAGTTGCAGGTCAGTCATAAAAGATAATTTAATAGCTTCAAAACTACTGAAAGGTATCTGCTATAAATCGATGTATGTAATGTGTTTTGACAATGTACATTCTTTGTACAGACACGGGGGGGGGGGGGGGGAGTATATCCTCATACTAACTCTGCCAAAAATCACCATATAAAAATGTAATGAGTACCAATTATTTAGGAATAATGTCTATTTATTAATGCTGTACTTAGATTTTGTTTAAGAGACCGCTTACATATAGAAATAATACCAAACTTTGAAATTTTCAATACTAACAACCTAATTTTGACATCATACTTGGTTTCTTTGATTTACTAAACAGGAAGTCATTCAGTCCATAGTTTAGGCATTATGCAGGTTTCAAGTTTTGAGTGTTTAATGTTAAATTAATTTGTAATGATAGCATGTGGGTAGTTTTTTTAAAGCATAATTACAAACTTTAAACCTGCATAATTTCTAAACTATTTAACCACATGACTTTCTATTAGGTATCCAAACATAAAATTAACTGAAGAAATTAAACATGTCACAACTAGGTGTTAGTATTGAAATTTTAAAGTTTGGTACAATTTCTATATGTACGCGACCCTTACGCAACATTGAAGTATAACATAAAAAAAAGACATTATTACAAATCAAATGGTACCAGTCATATTTTTATACAATAATTTGTGGCAGTGTCGATATAGAAATATATCTTTTCTCCTGTAACTCTACATAAAAATTAATGTGATCATATTTCCTAAATTTTTAAATATGAATTTATTAATTAAAAAAAAAATCTCATGAATCTCAAATTTGCCAAGATCATGTTTTGATCGTTTCATTATTTTAAAATCAATTGCATGATTTTGTGGAAATATATAAAATAAAGTTTGTCAGTTAAAGCTAACATGCTTAAAATTTGAGTTCTGTTAATTCTATGGCGATTTGAGAAAAAATACATAACATTTAAGCAAACAAATGAGTAGAATGGTAAAATTAATCTTTAAAAAATTAAAATTACACTTAAGGTGCTTATTACTTAAAAGATAGTTTCATTTTATCCCTGATGAAGGCTATGTGTACAGCTGAAAGTATTCAGAAGCAATTGACGTTGGATAATGTTAATGTCTTAATAATAATAATAATAATAATGTTAATGATAATGTCGAACTCTTTCACCCAGCTAGCCTTGATGATTACAGCAGGTTAGCTGGGTGAAAGAGTTCAACCAGAATCATCCGGGATAGCTCAGATGGCAGAGCACTGGCGACTTCAGCCAGGAGGTCCCGGGTTCGAATTCTGTTCCGGCCATTTTTCGCCCAGTTGGAAATTTACATCTAATATGATTTGTTTACCAATTAGAATAATTGTGTTAATATTAATCTAGTGTAATTTCGTATCCAGCGATTTCTGGGGTTCCATTACCTGAGATTTATTCTGTTGAGCTGAACCAGGTTTCAGACCAGATGCTGTAATCATCAAGGTTACCTGGGTGAAAGAGTTCGTCCGGGATAGCTCAGATGGCAGAGCACTGGCGACTTCAGCCAGGAGGTCCCGGGTTCGAATCCTGGTCCGGACATTTTTCGCCCAATTGGAAATTTACATCTAATATGATTTGTTTACCAATTAGAATAATTGTGTTAATATTAATCTAATGTTAATGTAGTTTTAACATCTTTTTATGATTTTAGCATATTTTAAGTAATAAAGCACATTAGGCATAATGTTAATTTTTTACATAACTTTTTTTTTTTTTAAATCTACACATTTTTATTCGAAGAATTCACATAAAGATTCAAAACTGGGTATAACTTCCAAAATAATAAAAAATGCTGGATACAACTTTTACTATGTAGATGTTCCATTATGCCAAAATATATTTTCATATTTTGAGAGAATACATTATTCAAAGTCTAATTTGATATAAGTAATTTGTAATTGCAAGGATTTGCAAACAAATATGTTTAGTAAGGCTTCGCAAAAAATTATTTAAGTAATCACTACTCTCTTACACCACAGTAATATTTTTTGGCCTACATGAGCAATATAACAAAGAATCAAATGTCTTTATCATAGTAAGACCACACAGAAAAGCTTATTTTAGAACTCCCACTTCTTTCACAATAAGTAATAGAATGAGATAAATGGACCCTGTTCTCCCTTTGGGTTTGAGGCTGTGATTTCGGCAATGTTCAAACAAAGCACGTAATCTCAGGTCACAAGAATATGATCTAATACTCTTCTATGGCATGCAGCTATTAGTTGCAAAACGAGTTGTTACATACTTTGACGTCACAAGAATAGGGTTCATTAGGGATACTTAAAAAAATCTTTTAAAAAATAGAAAATATATATATACAAACCTAAAGTTTTAAGCATAAGTGTGAAAAACAAACAAAGCATCAAAGGTGTTAAGTACTGCAGAGTGACAACACACAAATAGTAGAAAACTCTAGCTACCTATAAGAAAAAATAAATATGCACCTAAATTTTTGAGAATTTATTTCATTATTTAATACAGAAAACTGATTCATACATTGAAATGTTTATCTGAAATAACTTATTTCCATGCTTTAGCACAACTACTTTAATTAGCCATTTGTCTCAGTAATTTACAGAGATTTACATGATGCTCATTCAAAATCTATATATATATTACGCTAACATGCTTGGCACAGAAATCACATTTATTTTTTATTGTTTAATGGCAACGCCCGAGAAACACATCTCATTGGTTATTGTGTAAAAGTCCTTTGGCAGGATTTAGGGTGATTGGGTTTATTTACATTTCGCTCTTTCGCTACAATCATGGAGCTTCAAAATATCATTTGAAATGCTGATAAAAGATCTCGGCGAATGCTTGAAAGTGAAGAAGCAGCCGAATTAAGAAGAGAAAATCAAAATAGATTGGATCAAGAACACCGTCACAGAGCATAAGCGATCATTTAAATAAGCTTAATAACCATAGCATTCACGCGTTGCTTCTGAAATCCAAATTACTGGTTTAAACGTTCCGGGGCATAGCTGTGCGATTTCGAGTGAAACGTGCAATTTCTGCAAAGCTGTATTGGAAATGCGAATTAAACAGAAGCAAGAAGTTTACAAAATGTTGTCATGATGTTAAAGTAATTTTGTTTAACCTGCTCTGTACAGACCTGCAATACAAATTTCACGTTCATTTAATAATATTATTACGGGCCTACCAGATGTAAGATACAATAAAACCTGCTTAGACGGAAATGAAAACGACCAGTGATAAATTCCATTTTATGCAGGTTATTAAAATTGAACGAAGCATAATAGCATTTTTGGGGAGGAGGGGGAAGCTGGAACTTTTTTTTTTCATTTATTGCAGGATCCCGTTATAAACAGGCTTTACTCTATTAGAAAATAAATTTGCTGTTTGCTACTTTAAAAAAAAATCTATATAGTAATATTTGCTTACAATTTTATTATTTCTTTTTCAGTATTACAGTTTATGTTGTATCTGAAATTGCTTTTTCATCTAAAGATTTTAAATAAAAAATTTAATTATTGAAAATATAATTAAATTTTAATTGAATTCCTCAATTAATTTGGAATAAAAAGTTTAAAGTATGAGACATATAAAAATTACAAAACTTAACCTGTGACTTTACACAACTTTGGGACTGAACAAGAGTTGGGCCCTGGTAATTTGCACTGTCCCACCCCCCTGTACGGACCTGCGATAAAAACTTCAGATTCATTTAAGAATATTATTACGGGCCCGTGCAACATCAGGCGGGACAGCTAGTAACTTAAAATTACTCCTATCATTTTGAATTGCCTTATGCCAATTAATATAAAACTATCTAATCACACCAATTTAATGATTATAAACTCAAACTACTTCAGAAGTCATGAATAATTTTGTACAGTATGATAAATTGTACAACTTTATGAAATATTTTATACTAACTGTTGGGAAGAAAATGGATCTTTTTAAATACACTAGTAATTATTTTTTTATTTACCAAATAGTCCAGGGGAAATGTACATTTTACATTGCAAAAGGTCGGGTAGAAGATATTTTTTTTACTTGTTTATAATGATGCCAACATGGAAAAACCAAGTTTTTTAACAAAATTTCTTAAGGTTAAATTTTCTGTGCTCAAAAAACAAAATTTTGGGACCTTTTTTGATTTTTTAAAAATATTTTGAGATCCGTTTCTGTAGCATATTATTTGTCAATTACAATATTAAAGAGGATAAAATTCTCTGCAACTTTCATATTTACAACTTTTTTATACACTCAATAGCAAGCGCAGTACGCCATTTCAAAAATAAGACAATTTTTTCAATTTTCTTAAAAACCGTGAAAAACGTAGTTTTGCCCCAATTATTCAAATGTTCTCTGCAGATTTAATCATGTATGTCAACTTCTAAAAATTGGTAACAGCAAATTATCTATTATACTCACGTCTTTATTTTCATCTCAACAGACATTTTATATTCAATAAATTTACATAATTTTAAAAGTAGGGCAGAGTGTAGATGAATGAGACAATTTTCATATTTAGACAATAACTTTAAGTGTATACAATGTTAACCCCAAAGCACTGTTTAAAAGAATACTTCTATATTTAGTAACTTATTGGCATGATAGTTTAAATTGAGAAAGAATTCTTGTTTAATAATTTTTATAATTCTAATAATTTTTACAATGCATACGTATTTTTCCAGGTATCAATGGGATAGCTGAGAAAATTTGCAAAAAACATATTTTATTCCACACTACAATGGTATATTTTATTTACCATTTATTGATATGTTTAATTTTTTACTGTTTTAAAGATAGCAAACATTGGATTGTAGTCCCATATAAAAGGGGGGACTCAAAAAATAAATATCTGTTGTGTAAGAAATACTTTTACCTTATAAAATAGCTACAATAAAAATGACAACAGATTATTTCACTAACTAATGTTATGCATTTATCTCTTATAAAGTTTAAAATTTCTGTCAATAAAATATTTGAGATCACTAGTTTCATAAAAATATTTAAAAGGTTAGTTTTAAAAAATATTGTCAATTTTTTCCCCAATTATATCAATAAATAAGAGATTATATCATTTTAGCATGCAAAAATATATAAAACTTTAAGATTATCTATTAATTGCTTTAAAACTCAAAACAGAAAAACTTACTTTGGTTTGAATTTCAATATTTAATTTATTTTTCGTAGATACCCGAGGTCGATATCTAATGTTGTGCGTTTTTAATTTTTCGAATTTGGTTGCATTTTTTAAATGAGGACACTTTAAATTTCAGAACGGGTTCCAAACAGTTTTAAAAAAAAGAAAGTGTCCAAATATATTTTTTAAAAAATGCAACCAAATCCGAAAAAGTACAAAAGCACAACATTAGATATTGATCTCAGATATCCCATGGGAAAAAAAATTATTTAAAAGTAATAAAATGCAAGCAAGATATTTGTCAAGAATGCTCTCATAGGTTTAATATTACCTTGCGAATGTCTTCGTGTGACTAATTTAATCCCATAATTCATATAACTGTGACTTTAAATGCCTCAATACTACAACTACTGCAAAATCTTTGAAAATGAAATCTGTATATCTGGAATCCGGTCTTTAAAGAAAAAATTATATATTTTCAAGAGAAAGAATATGAACAATTATACCTGCTAAGATGAAAACCCGTTTAAAGCAGAATATATTTCGGTACCTTTCAGTTCGGTTTTCAAGGTTTGATGAATCGATATTTTACACAGCTGATTACGTAGTTCAGCATTACGTATTTACACACTTAAAAATTTCAAAATCCGGTTATTAGAGATTTATTAAAAATCTCGTGGTAAATTTTCTTTTTAGGGGGTGGGAGGGAGCCAAAATCTATGTTTGCCACGGTTGCAAAAAAGGCTAGTTTTGGTCCTGAAACACATAATTTACTGCTATCAATATATAGAAGTTGACACACACTATTAAATCCGTGGAAAACATTTAAATAATAGGGGCAGAACTACGTTTTTCACAGTTTTTAAGAAAATTGAAAAAATTGTCCTATTTTTAAAATGGCGTACTGCACTTGCTATTTAGCGTATAAAAAAGTTGTAGAGAACTTTATACTCTTTAATATTGTAATTGACAAATAATATGCTACGGCAACGAGTCTTGATATATTTAAAAAAAAAAAAAAAAGTACCAAAATTTTGTTGTTTTTTGGCCACAGAAAATTTAGCCTTAAGAAATTGTTAGAAAATTTGTTTTTTCCATGTTGGCATCATTATAAACATGTCAGAAAAAAAAAAATGTTCTACCCGACCTTTGAAAGGTAACCCCTCTTTTTTGGTACATTTCCCCTGGACTAAAAATACCCCATAAAGTTATGCATTAAATTTGAAAAGTAATAAAAAGAGAAAACTATTTGCTTTTGTAGTTGCAATTATTGCAATTAAAAGAGAGAACACACAAACACACACATATATCATCATCATCAACCGTTTTCAATCCACTGCTGAATGTAGGTCTCCCCCAAATTTTTCCAATGTTTCCTGTCTAGTGCTTTAGTCATCCAATTTACACAGGCTACTTTTCTGATTTTATCACTGATTTCTTACTCGAGGTCGTCTTCTTGGCTGTTTTACATCTCTGGGATACTGTAGGGTGTTTGTGCTCCATCTATTGTCTTGTCTTCTTGCAATGTGCCCAGCCCACTTCCATTTTAGCCGTTTAATTCTTTTAATGATGTCAAAAACTTTCGTCTGACTTCTTATCCAGGTTATTCTTTTTCTGTCTCTTCTAGTTACACCTACCATACATCTTTCCATACTTCTCTGTGTTGTTTGTAATCTTTGTACCATCTGTTTTGTTAGCATCCATGTTTCTGCTCCATAAGTTAGCACAGGCAAAAGACATTGATTAAATACCTTTCTTTTCAAACAAAGGGGCATGTTACTCTTCAGAATAATATTGTTCTTCCCAAAAGCACTCCATCCATTTCTTATTCTTGTATTGCTTTCATTCATGATACTATTATCCGATGATATTTCCTGCCCAAGGTACACATAACTTTGCACTTCTTTAATTTCAGTGTTGTTGTAGACTATTTTCTTTTTTGATGCAAATGAATCACCTTAGTCTTTTCGAAATTTATTTTTAATCCCACATTAATGCTAGCTTCTGCCAAATCTTTTAGCATATTTTCCAATTCTTCAGGACTGTTACTGAAAATTAAAATGTCGTCAGCGAATCGGAGATGACTTAAATATTCCCCATTTATTCTAATCCCTTTGTTTTCCCAATCCAGCTTCTTGAAAATATTTTCTAAGACAGCAGTAAAAAGCTTAGGTGAAATGGTGTCTCCTTGTCTTACCCCTCTTCCAAGCTTGATCTTTGTTTTTCCTTTATCCAAGTGGATGGTTGCTGTTGCTTTCTTGTAAATCTTCTTTATAATATTGATGTAAGGTTTGTCTATACCAATGTCCTCCAGAGATTCTACTACTGCTGATGTGTAGACCAAATAAAATGCTTTTTCATAATCAATAAAGGCAAGGCAGAGAGGTAAATTACATTCCTTATGTTTTTCTATGAGTTCCCTTACTGTTTGGATATGATCCATTGTGCTGAATCCACTTCAGAATCCTGCTTGTTCTCTAGGTTCAGCCGAGTCCAGAGCTGATTCAAGTCTTATCGTTAAAACTTTGGTGAAAATTTTATAAATCACTGATAGTAAGCTGATCGGACGGTAGTTTTTAACATTTTCCTTTTCTCCTTTCTTGTAAAGTAGCACCATCACAGCATTATTCCAATCTTCTGGTACATCCAACTTCTTGAGACATTTGGAAAACAGTAAGGATAGCATTTTTGCAAATTCTTCTCCAGCTTCTTTGATAAGGTCAATTGTAATTCCATCTTCTCCAAGGCATTTACCTTTTTTCATAAATTTAATGGCTTGTAAAACTTCGTCTGTCATCACTGGGATTATGGCTTTGGTTTCTGTTAAGTTTTCTTATGGATCACTTAGGTTGATTTCCCTTTGATCTTCACATTTATATAAATTGTTATAGAATTTTTCGACAATGTGTACTATTTCTTTATTGATTTTGGTGATTGTTCCATCTGCCTTAATTTAGTGCAAAAATACCTTTTCTTCCTACACAAAGCTTACACCTAGCTGATTTTAAACTTTTGTTATCTTCTAGAACTTTCTTGACAAGATCAGAGTTAAATTTTCTAATATCTTCTGTAACACATTTTCTTACCGTTTTACATAATTCAGCATATTCAACACTTGATTTAGGATCGTTTTTCTTCATTTTAAATTCTCTGTGTTTCTTCATCAATCTTCTTGTTTCTTCTGTTATTTTCTTTGTCTGCTTTACTTATGCATCACCGGCTATCTTCTTTGCAATATCTTGTAGAGTATTGGTTAGTTTCTTGTTCACTACTGTAACATCTTGCTCTTCTAAAGTTGATTGGAGTACTTGGAAACGGTTTTTAAGTTTCAAATGGAATTCTTTATGTTTCTGGAGATTTATTATATTGATTGATTTCTTTGAGTGTTGCAAAAGCTTCATTCTTTCCCCTTTAGTATTTAACAGCAGTTTGCATCTAACCAACCTGTGATCACTTCCTGTATTGAAGTTATTGAGAATGCTGCAATCCTGAATAAGATGCTTTTTGTTTGTTAAGATGTAGTCGATTTCACTTGTTGAGCCATTTCCACAACACCATGTCCATTTTCTTTGCGGCTTTTTCTTGAAAAATGAATTCATGATATACAACTGTTCACATTCTGCAAACTCAATCAATCTGTTTCCTCTTTCATTTCGCACCCCATATCCATGATTTCCTCCTGATAACTCACCTTTCTCTTTTTCCCCAATTCTAGTCTTCCAGTCTCCCATTATTAATTTAATTTTATGTAGCATTTTCCCTTTTGATGCATTGAAGCTACTTCATAGAAATCCTCAATTTTTTCATCAGTATAGCTTACTGTTGGTGCATAAACTTGGGTAATTTGCAGTTTGTATCTTCTGGACACCTGTATTACTAACCTTGCTGACTCTATCTGATGCACTATCATATTCTACGATGTGATTCTTCCACCTTTTATGAATCAAAAATCCTACACCGCTTGTTCTTCCATCTTCTGTGCCTCTATAGTATATAATACATGTCCGCTGGCAAGATCTATCTTCTCTTCTCCTTTTCTTCTTACTTCACACAATCCTAGAATGTCCCAGTTGATTCTTTCTAATTCTTCTTCAAGTTCCCGTAAACAGTTTTCCGAAGATAGGGATCGTCCATTATACGTAGCCAAGGTCATCAACTTATGGCAGCCTAGCCGAGCCCGGTTATTCTTAGCACCCTCTGTCTTCATGTCTTTCTGATCACTGCCATAACCAGGAACATGCAGACCGCCGGGCATTAAGGGTCGTGAGTGGTCAAATTCCTCCACGCTGGCTAAATAGGTTGGAGGAAGCCCATCCGCATTTGTTCCCTATGCACTAGGCAAGGGTACTAACAGACTGCACCGGTGGAAGGTGCGGATTGGACATTAAGTCTCCGCTCCCAGTCAGTTCCTTTAAGTCCTCCTCAAAGGCAATTAAAGGGTCTTCTCCTTGTTAATAAGCAGAGGCAGGCTATTAAAACAGCCCCCCCCCCCCACACACACACACACATATATATATATATATATATATAAAAAAGAATGAAGAAAATATTTTTATTTTTATGATAAAATCAAGGTAGAATCGGATAATGGTATTATTGCTGGAGCAAAATTTATTTATGCTTCATTGTTGATAAGAGATTTAATTCTAATATAAAGGATAATAGGAATGAAGGAAGATTAATGTTTTTAAAATAATATTTCTTACAATATTAATAATTTCTTTATATATATATTTCTTCATTGAATTGATTCTATATCATATTTCCACATCTTTTACACTTAGATAGCATATGATAAGCACACATCCACAAACAAAACAACATTAAAAAAAATAAACTATCTGACGACAACAAACAGAGACTTATTAAGAATATATTAAAACAATCAGAGATTTATTTACATTACACGAAAATGTGAATGTGATCAAAATTCACATTCATACACAACATTTCTTTTTTTTTTATAATGATTCTTTAGACTTTTAAATTGTTCTTATTTTTATTATTTTGTCTATCCAGGGTTCCTACTGCCAGTTTTTACTATGCCTGTATCTCTTAAATTATCATGTGATTACTTAAAAATATGAGATTCTATCTGTAAATATATTAGAACAAAAACATTTAAATTTTAAAATAAAATGTTACCTTAAATTCAATGCTACATTAAACTAGCTTTCCATAACAGAGTTTATCTGTACATTGTTTTCCCCTTTGTAATGCTGTCATATATCTGCATGTTGGTCATGATTGTATCCAACATTTAAATAAAAATTTTATAAATTTTTATCAAATCTTGGCTATAGCTTGAATAATTTTTATTAATAGACAATGGATTTTATATTCTATATAAACATTAAATCTTAAAATGTTATCTTAAATTCAGTGCAATATTAAACTAACTTTCTATAACAGAGTTAATCTGTACATTGTTTTCCCCTTTGTAATGCTGTCATATATCTGCATGTTGGTCATGATTGTATCAAAGATTTAATTAAAAGTTTTATAAATTTTTATCAAATCTTGGATACAGCTTGAATAATTTTTATTAATAGACAATGGATTTTATTTTATATAAATCTAATTATTACTGGCAAGTAAATTATAACAAATAAATAGAAAATGTAAGTAAAGGTCAGAATTATATTTTCAGACAATAAGTAAAAAGATTTTCTTCTGGTATAAAATTATGAGGACCAATATTTTTAGTTTGGCAATTGACTTTATAATTTTGATTTTATGCCTTGGCTTAGGTACAAGGGAAAAGAGAACTCATTCACATTTACTGAAGGGATATTTATTTTGCATGCTCAGACATCTTTCTCTGTGAATTTTTAAATATATTTTTTTCTAACCATGCTAGTGATCCTGTCTGAGGTTGCTCTACCTCAATCAAAAATATAGTTTGATTGGATTGTAAATCTACATAAAAAATTCCTATCTCATTTTATGCCATTAAGAATGGGTTCTTGTGAATTTTCTTCATAATAGCACCAAACATTTTTCTTATATTTCTAGGTATTTCATTGTGTTTAATAAAGTTTACACATAACTTTCAAATTAATTTACAAGCATGACTTTTAATTTACTTTTCTTTTCCTCAAAATTCAATAAGTTACAAACATAGTTATAAAGAGGTTGCAGAAGTCTGAATAAGTACAACTGATATAAATACTGGCTAATTTTTTTTATTATTATTTATATATGTAATAGCAACATGTCCTTTGCACTTTCATGAAAATTGTTCTGTAACAATAATAATAAACATGAGAAAGAACAAACCATTTTTTGTAGTTCTACATTACTGATGCGCCCAGCTTCTTTTCTCAGGTCTTTAAGCTTTTCAGGAGCCATATTTAGATATGACTGGAGATAATGAGGCATTAAGAAAAATCTCACCGCTACTATAAGCACCATTGACATCAGACGTGTAGTTTCAAATGCATCTGAAGTCATTCTATAAAACAAATTTAAAAGAATGATATAAAGCTTTCAAATAAGTTTTCATGTAAGTAGCAAAATGAAAATGACACAGAAACAAGATTAAATACATGCATCTCTGTTTATAGCATCATGTAATATAATATCAGTGACTAATTTTAAGGCAAGCAATAGAGATGAAGCCCCTAAGCTTCTACATATTTATGTATTTGTTTCAATTATTGCTTTAATAAAATACATAATTTTATACAAGGGAATGTAACATTGTGAAATATTTAGTTCAGAAATGAACTTATAGATTTAAAAATTATAAATACGCCTTTTTTCACTATATTTTTATAGACTGTGAATGATTGTGTTTCTATTAGTAATTACAGCTGAAAAAATCTTGTGTGTAAATATAACGCAGTAATTTGTTCAAATCTAGCATTTATTTCAAGTGATGAAGTTTTAGTTTATTTTTTGATGAAATCTTATTGTTTAATTAAAAATTATTTATACACTGTAAAAAATTCTATTTGATCTTGGTTTAAAATAAGTAAGGTTTTTCAACCTTATCCTACATAATATTGAAGTATTATTGCAATTCCATGCTAATACTTACAAAGGTAAAGGTATGCCAGGCCATGTTCTCTCTGTGAAGTAGTGTCTTGAAACTGGTTTAACCCACATTAACATTGCAAATACAGGTGATATGAAGCTCAGATGAAGAAGCAATCTAATTAAAACCAAAATATAAAATTTTTAATCATCATTTTATACAAATGGAATCTAAAAAAGCTGTGGCATGCAGCTTGGTTACCTTCCGATGTGTATGGTGCATTGAATCATGTTACTTTTATTAAGAATCTGACTTTATTTGGTGATACACAAGAAGTTTTAGGGCATATGATTAAAGATCCAGATATCACCAAATGCATGAATTTTCTGTTATCAGATGCCAACTGTCATATTTAGTTGGTGTAATTTGGCTAGACAGACTGTGTAGAAAAGCTTTAATCCTATCCTATAAAACACATTCAACAGATTACCACTATTACTCAGGCATGCGAACTGATTATGGAAGATTAACATCAAAATTAAGATTTTCTATAGAACAGCATCTAAGTTTTCTATTTCCGTTCTCAGATAACTTTAGTTAATTTTCCTTTGATAATCAACTGCTTTACTACAGTAAAATGTTATAGAGTTATTAATAGAATGTGAATATATGGTATATTTGATCTTTTATACAGAAAGAATATTGTCCAGTTCCAGGAGACACTTTGATGTGTTTCCATTGACACAAAAGATAACACATCATCATACTCACAAATATACTCTCAATAATTTTGGGCTCTGATTGAATTATTATGCAGCAAATTCTTCAACAAATCATAAGTTTGCAACAGGGGTGGCAAGGATACTTCATCGTCATTTCGTATATTTTTTTATGCAATATACTTCAGCCTTCCAATAAAGAGTTTATCAAAAATTGCATACTTGTTGACCCAATTACATATTCATGTAATTGGGCCCACAACCAACTGGCATATTTCAGTGAACATGGTTCAGTGCAAACTAATTTCATTGCTGTAACCTTTACACTTAAAACAATATTTTTCTCACTCTTTAACCTCGGGAGTGGATTCCATTACAGATGATTAGCACTTCACTCAAATTCCACAATTTATGCTCTGAAATATTAATTTGCTTAAAAAAAACTCTTTGTATTTCAAACATTTCTAATAATTTTATGAAGATCCGTTTTGAAATTTGATTATATGCAATAGAAAAGTGATAATTAATGCTATAGCCCTCAAGGTTTCATTTGTTCATACTTTGTTATTGCAGTTCGCAATTATACAAAGAATGCAGACTTCTCTGCCATATATGTTAATTTAAAATATACATATATACATAACCATTAAATAAACATTAACGACCACCAACAAAAACTGTGAAATAATGAATTTTATATATATATATATATAGCGAGAGATATATTAAAAATACATAACACAAAATAGATAATTAACATTAAGAACATAAATATTACTTCATTTTATATGCATATTAAAAGTAAACATCTTTAGGATAAGTGTGATAATATGTAATGCAGTTTAATTTATATAAACTATTCCATTGACAACTGAAAAAAAAAAAAAAAAAATGTTGATGAAATTCGAGATTTTTGCTAAAAATCAGATTAATGCAAACACATACATAGGATCAAAAGATAATGTTTAAAACATTATGTATATAAAAATTTACATATTATCATTAAAAATGATAGACTATGATCAGGATTCTGTTTTTTTTTTTTTTTTTTTTTTTTTTTTTTTTTGTAGCAAAGTAAAACTACATTATTGAAAATGTATAAACAATTGCAACTACTTGTTTTAAAAGTAGCGATTACCAAACTACTTTTCAAAAGTATTCATAAATTCTCTATTTTAAGATTTTGCCAAAGGATTTAACTTATACTCGAAACTGAAGACAAATATTAAATAATACAACGATCCCTCATTATATCGTTTCAATCAGGATACAATTAAATAAGTGTGATATATCTGAGAACATTAAAAGATTAAGATAACATAGAAGGAAATGTTTGCATTTGTCTTCAAAATGCTAGTTTAGACATGTTACAAATTTCTTAGCCAAATTAAGAGCGATACATAACAGAATCAATATTTAAATACAGTTATTTTAAAAAAATCTGGAGTGATTCCACTTGACTTTCCAAACACTTTACAGAATAAAGTAGGTTCAAATAAAGAGTAATATAAGAATAAATAAAAACTTAGAACTTAATTTTATGAAAGTGAGCTGTGGGGACCTAAAAAAGATGAGGAAATTTTTATATAGATGCTTATATCCAATCATTATAAAAATAGCTAAAATGTTCAGGACTCCTACCACAAAATGTAAAAATATACCAATATTTCTATAAGTGGGTTTTATCATAATTGCAATACTTTCCTTACACTGTATGTGTATGGAGAGTAAAAATACAATTAAACATAAATTAGAGCTTACTTGTTCAGGATGCATGAAAACAAAGGTATATTATATTAACGAGGGATTACTTTTGTATTTAAACATATTTATGCACAATCATACCACTGAATAAATTGTATTTACTATTCTTACAGTGTAATTATTGCACTGGGATATAAAATTACTGTTGATATGCATTTACCAACTGATTTATTTACTTAACTCCCCAATACACACTGTTACCATATCAATCGCATACAGTTCTGTTGAGTGTTAATTATATTCAGTTGTCTAATTTTATAATCTAGAAAATTACATAAAAACAACTTTAAAGGAAAACAATAATTAAATCTGTAAATAAAGCAATTCTAAATAAGAAATAAGCAACTCCAAACAAAAAGAAACCAGGCAATAAAACATGAAATCCTAATAACGAGTAAATAGACAAGTGTTTCCAGCAAGAAAACTAACTCCTATAGTGGATTAGTACTTGATTTTAGAAGCAAGTTTCAGTGGGAAAAATCTGATTTCACGTGATGTGTTGTTATACACTGCAGCTGAGATTTGTTGAGAAATTTGCAAATTATTGAGTCGAACAAATTGTGCACTAAAGAAGTGAATTACGGCCACATGATTTTTAGAATGCACATTATTTTTCTTCTTCTTGAAATAACGTTAAAAGTTGCATTGGTTCTTGCTATAAAAACTACTCATTTTTTATATTACACAACTCGCTACTAGTCCAGGTGCTACGGTTAAGAAAACTGCAAATCATGATAAGAATATACTGCTTGGTGAGTATCTACTTTATGTTAATACAATGCATTTCAGAGGAGGAGGCATCGCGAAAAGTTGTGGATATTCAAGATGGCGGCTGTTATTCAAAATGGCATCATTTTCTGAATTTTCTTACTATACATCATATAAATGTGTGTTTCAGGTCGATTTCGATGGTTTTAACGTCAAAAATATTTTTTTAACACTTTCTGTCATAGTTGAATGGGTTTATGATATCAGTTTGTCTGTTTGTTTGTCTGTCTGCTTGCCGTTCCATGCTTAAACTCGCTTAAATATCGCTACTCACTTAAATTCATTCAGATTGTCATGTAATTTATATGTTATTGAAGTTTACAATAACATGTTCGGAAAAAAATTTGAAGTGTATAGCTTTTACAGTCCATTTACAGGACCCTCAAAAGAATTCCATTACGTTATTGTCTATTAGTCCGGGTGCTACGGCTGAGAAAACAGCAAATCGTGATAAGAATATACCGATTGGTGAGCATCTACTTTATATTAATACAATGCATTTCAGAGGGGGAGGCATCGCGTAAAGCCATGGGAATTCAAGATGGCGGCTGTTATTCAAAATGGCGTCATTTTCTGAATTTTCTTACTATACATCATATGAATGTGTGTTTCAGGTCCATTTGGATGTTTTTAATGTCATAAATTTCATTTTTAACACTTTCTGTCATAGTTGAATGGGTTTATGATATCAGTTTGTCTGTCTGCTTGCCATTCCACGTCCTAACTTGCTTAAATATCGCTAATCGCTTAAATTCACTCAGATTGTCATGTAATGTATATATGTTATTAAAGTTTACAATAACATGTTCCGAATAAAAATTGAAGTGTATAGCTTTTATAGTCCGTTTGCAAGACCCCCAAAAGAATTCCATTACGTTATTGAATTGTCTATGGGGGGTAATCGTTTGCAATATGATTTAATCATATTATACTCTCTGAAACATATTCAAATTGGCATACATCAGTGAGGTGCCCTACAAGATACTTACTATAGAATAAGGTGTGCATAGTATTTATCGCAGGGCTTGAATTTCAGGGCGGGATGGCAGGATTCGCGCCCAAAATTTTGAAATCCCGTCCAAAAAAATATTGTGGGCGGGAGACTCCCGTCCAAAAAAGTTCACCATTTTCAAGAAAAACTTTGCATTTTGAACAAGAACAACTTCCACGACCGCCCTGCGAATTTCGAATATTTTCGCGCGACCGTTTGACACTACATTTTTCACGGCGAAAGATCGTTGAAATTAACGATTTTTTCGAGCAACCAATCGACCAATTTTTTTCAAGCGTTCGATTGACAAACTTTTTTGTGTTATTTACCGTGACCGATTAGCGAATCAGGGGTGATTCTGTTCCGAAATTCCCAAAAATTTAAGGCATTCGGTTCCAAAAATTACGAAAAAAATAGTCTTAAGTTCGGAAATGAAAATATATAACGGAAAAATATTGCGAATCTCGACAAATAAGCGCTGAGAAAATATTTCGTCAATTGTTCGCAAAAAAAAAAAAAAATCATCAATTTTGTCAAACGATCGCAGATGAAACGCGAATTTTGTCTAAGGATGGCGAAAAAAAAACGCAAATTTCCTCAAAGGATGGCGAAAAAAAAATGCAAATTTCCTCAAAGGATCGCGAAAAAACTACAAATTTCGTTAAGGAATGATGAAAAAACACAAATTTTGTCAAAGGATGGCGGAAAAAATGCAAATTTCTCCAAAAGGTCGTGGGAAAAACGTGAATTTCGTCAAGGGATCGTGGAGAAAACGCAAATTTCGTCAAAGGATTGCAGAAAAAAGCGAATTCTGTCGAAGAATCGCGGAAAAAACGTAAATTTCATCAAAGGATCGCGGAAAAAACGTAAATTTCATCAAAGGATCGCGGAAAAAGCGCTAATTTTGTTAAAGGATTTCGAAAAAAAAAAAAACGCACATTTCGTCAAAGGATCGCTGAAAAAAACGTGAATTTCGTCTAGGAATTGTGGAAAAATCACGAATTTCATCAAGTGATCGCGGAAAAACGCGAATTTCGTCAAGGAATCGAGGAAGAAACGCGAATCCCGTCAAAGAATCGAGGAAAAAGCACGAATCTCGTCAAAGGATCGGGTATAAAAGGCGAATTTCGTCAAAGTATTGCGAATAAAACACACATTTCGTCAAAGGATCGCGAAAAAATGTGAATTTAGTCAAAGGATCGCGGAATAAACACAAATTTAGTCAAAGAGGCACTGAAAAAAAGGAAATTTCAACCAAGGATCGCAAAAAAATGCGAATTTCATTAAGGATCGAAGGGGAAAACGCGAATTTCGTCAAAGGGTCGCGGAAAAAACACAGCCGTCTCTTTAGAAAACAACACACACACAAATATCTATGTTTATTATTATAGGTTAGTTTTTTTATAAGAAAAAATATTGAACTAGCTTTTGAAAAATTGGGTGTAACCCGAAGCCTACGTCCAGGAATCTACACTCAGCCTGAAATTGACACGAACCAAAAACAGTTAATTCGACCTGCAACAAAAATAACTAGCGCTGGGAGGAGATGTTGATTTAAATCGCTTCAATGCTATTTTGTCATTTCTGTATTAATATCAGTAATTCTTAAAATGACACGTAAAATAACAGTGGTTTTTAAAGATTTTTTTCCAACTCGTGTATAAATTCTATAAAGATCATCAGCTAAATCACCTTTTTTGAGTGGAGCTGTTAGGTATGAAAAAACTGTATTTTGTGATAAAGATATCCCGAATGGTCAGTATCTACTTCATATTAATACAATGTATATAAGAATTTGAGGCATCGTGCAAATTCATAAGAATTCAAGATGGTTGCTGTTATTCAAGATTGTTTATATTTTTATTTCTATACATCATATAAAAGTATCTATGATGTCAATTTCGATATTTTTTAACTGAAAAATTCACTTTTTAATATGAGAAATACGCTTAAAATGAAAATAGGACAGTTATTAAAATGTTTTTGTATTTTATAGTGAGGAAAATGAAAGGAATAATTAAATAAAAAAATGCATTTTTATTAATACCTTAATTATACAAGATATTAAAAATATTGCATGTTACATTTAAAGATAGAGAATATAAAAACTTTATTTTGTATCATTATATTTCTCACATTCGTTTTTGCAATTGCACAATAATGTGCAAGAATGTCTATCCTTTCTATAGCCACAGTTATTTTTACAGATTTTGCACATACATTTTACATCAAACTCACTTTTATATGATGAACAGTATGAAAATTGCAAGAATTCCAGAAAATGACGCCATTTTGAATAACAGTTGCAATCTTGAATTCCTACAACTTGACGCGATCCCTCCCCCTCTTATATGGATTGTATTAATATAAAGTAGATACTCACCAATCGGTATATTCTTATCACGATTTGCTGTTTTCTCAACCGTAGAACCCAGAGTAATAGACAATAGCGTAATGGAATTCTTTTGAGGGTCCTGTAAACAGACTATATGAGCTATACACTTCAATTTTTATTCGGAACATGTTATTGCAAACTTTAATAACATATATACATTACATGACAATCTGGGTGAATTTGGGCGATTAGCGATATTTAAGCGAGTTAGAACGTGGAACGACAAGCAGACAGACAAACAATCAGACAAACTGACATCATAAACCCATTCAACTATGACAGAAAGTGTTAAAAATGAAATTTTTGGCATTAAAACGATCGAAATCGACCTGAAACATACATTCAAATGATGGATAGTAAGAAATTTCAGAAAATGATGCCATTTTGAATAGCAGACGCAATCTTGAATTCCTACGACTTGACGCGATCCCTCCCCCTCTGAAATGCGTTGTATTAATATAAAGTAGATACTCACCAATCGGTATATTCTTATCACGATTTGCTGTTTTCTCAACCGTAGCACGCGGACTAATAGACAATAATGTAGTGGAATTCTTTTGAGGGCCCTGTAAATGAACTGTAAACGCTACACACTTCATTTTTTTCCCGAACATGTTACTGTAAACTTCAATAACATATAAATTACATGGCAATCTGCGTGAATTTAAGAGAGTAGCGATATTTAAGCATGGAACAGCAAGCAGACAGATAGACAAACAAACATTCAAACTGAATTCATAAACTCATTAAATTATAACAGAAAGTGTTAAAAAGATATTTTTGACGTTAAAACCATCGAAATCGACCTGAAACACATATTCATATGATGGATAGTAAGAAAATTCAGAAAATGACGCCATTTTGAATAACAGCCGCCATCTTTAATTACCACGGCTTTACGCGATGCCTCCCCCTCTGAAATGCATTGTATTAATATAAATTAGATACTCACCAATCGGCATATTTTTATCACGATTTGCTGTTTTCTCAACCGTAGAATCCGGAGTAATAGACAATAATGTAATGGAATTCTTTTGATGGTCCTATAAACGGACTATAAAAGCTATACACTTCATTTTTTTTCAGAACATGTTATTGTAAACTTCAATAACATATATGAATTACATGACAATCTGAGTGAATGTAAGCGAGTAGCGATATTTAAGCGAGTTTAAGCATGGAACGGCAAGCAGACAGACAGTCAAACAAACAGACAAACTGATATCATAAACCCATTCAACTATGACAGAAAGTGTTAAAAAGATATTTTTGACGTTAAAACCATCGAAATCGACCTGAAACACACATTCATATGATGTATAGTAAGAAAATTCAGAAAATGATGCCATTTTGAATAACAGCCGCCATCTTGAATACCCACGACTTTTCGCGATGCCTCCCCCTCTGAAATGCATTGTATTAACATAAAGTAGTTACTCACCAAGCGGTATATTCTTATCACGATTTGCAGTTTTCACCTTATTTTGGTTGTGTAGCACTCGGACTATACACTACATTGTTCAAAAATGTAGCATTCAACACTACAAACTACTTTAAAAAGCAGCTACTACTGTAGTTTCACTACAAGTAGTGCACTACTTCTGACCTTTGGTTATGATATACCTCATGCACAAAGTACCCAATTTACAATGATTTTTCCACATGTAACACATATAATTATTTGCTGAAGAAGAAATACAAACTAAAATCATCATGTAAGAAAATCTAATTTATTTAAGTTGCCGTTCATTACTTAAAAAAAAACTTCAATGTTGTAAGCAAAATGTAATACAAATAATACATTTATGAAATGCAATTAATTTATAGAAATAACTTTTAAAAAAAAAAGAGCTATTCATAATCTAACCGGTAGTTATCTTCATAGTAAAAACAACTACCTAAAACTTCATACCTTTTCAACCAGTATTTGAAATAAAATAACAGTTAAAAGCAAAGATTTATACTACTGTATTACAGAAATATTCAATATGAAATTTATTAAAATAAATGTTTCTTATTTCTAAGTTTAAATTTCAATTTATAACTAAAAAAATATTTTCATCAGGATGCCAAATGAGTTTTATACTATTGTATGTTAATTGTCCACTATAATGCAATAATGTCATTTATTCATAAGTTGACAGTTTGATGGTAAATAAAAATACAACTTCATAAATTACAGAAAAACTATGATTAATATAACAAAAGGTTGAAATCATACAAAAGTCAATTCGATGTTAAAGATACAATGCATTTAAGGTGTAAATGCTCGCTAAGAATTGTTTCTGAAAAATTTGAAAAAGGGTGAAATGAGCAGAAACATTCTAAATTACAATTTATATGGAATTGTTAGAGGTAGAAAGTTAACACAGATATTACTTTCAAGATGTAAGTGCTTGCACAGAACAGCTTTTTATAGATTCGAAATTTAAGAAGCAGAAAACTTTCTAAAATTGTGTTTTCTGTACTGTTAGGGCTAGAAGCATGAATTTTGGCATGGTGGTTACTTTTAAGGTGTAAAAAGGTTCCTTAAAAAGATTAATCTAAATTTAAAAGGGTGAAAGAAGAGGAAAACATTTTTTAAATGTTTAACCTGATTTTAAATCTTCTCTCAGGATATTAATGGTAACAAGCTGGGGCCACATTTATGTTTGTCCAACTGCCCTTAAAGGGGTGCAAGTGGGACAAATGCTCTAAAATTATGATTTATTTGGATATGTTGAGACTAGAAAGATGAAATTTGACATGGTAGTTACTTTTAAGAGGTAAATCCCTGCTAAGAGCAGTTCTAAAAAAATCAAAATTTAATAGTGTAAAATAAACTGAAAATGTTCTTAAAGCATTCTAAATTACAATATTTTGGAAATGTTATGGCTAGAAATATGTAATTTGGCATGCTAGTTACTTTTAAGACACACATGCTCGCCCAGAACAGTTTTGAAATTTAAAAGGGTGAAATGAACAGAAAAAGTTCTAAAATAACAAGTAATTTGGAGCTACTGAAGCGATTTCAAGTCTTCTCTAAAGATAATAATGATGACAGTCTCTGCTTGAAAATAGGCTATATTTTATCTCTTTGCAAACTACTCAGCAGATATAAGAGTGAAAAATGTTCTAAAATTCGAATTTCTTTGACTTTGCTGATGCTAAAAACATGAAATTTGATATTTTGGTTACTTTTAAGATGTAAACGCTCAGTAAGAACTTTGTTAAAATATTTGAGATTGAAATGATTAGAAAATGCTGTATAATCAAGACTACTCTGAAACTATTAAGGCTAGAAATTTTTATTTTGACAAGCAGGTTCTCATTAGGGTGTGATTCCCCGAACTTTAAAAAAAAAAAAAGAAAAAAAAAGTGAATTTCAAATAGGTGGAAAGTATGCTACAGTTAATTTTCAGTGTGATCTCTCTGAAACTGCCAGTTTAGAAACCTTACATTTGTCATAGAGATAGTTTCTAAGATACAGATGCATACAAACACTGTATTTTTTAAAATTTAAACTTTAAATAAGCGTATAAAGAAGAAATATCAATTATTTGCCATGCCTGTGTTAGATGCAACTTTTTTTTTAGGAGGAAACACAGGTATCACTAAATACTATAATGAAATAAAATGACAGTAATAAAGAAATATGATTGCCAACTAGCTAAAGAAGTACTGCATATTTAGCCTTTCGCTACACAAAATGAAGATTAAATATACTTAACAATTGTTTTCCAGTTTAGGGACCATCCACAAATGATGTCATGCTTGGAGGGGGGGGGGGAGGGGAGGTTCGTAAAATTGTGACAAGGGGGTGGGAGGGGGTAAGAAGAAATGTGACATCACACATTTTGGTTAAAATAAAAGCATTAAATATCAGCAGATTAAATTTTTATGTTATTTTAAAATTAAAGTATTTTGTATTCGTAAAGTAAGGATAAGATTTAAAGCCAAATATATTAAATTCCATTTCAAATTCCAAAATACTACTGTTTTCAATTGCTCTTTCATATTAATATTTTATTACTATTGTATATTAATTATGTTTTTTGTCGTAAACCTTAATCTTATTTCATACAAAATAAGTACAGGAATCATTTTTATAGTTATGCTCACAAATATCATTAAAACACATAGTTAAAGTTAAAAAATAAAATTTTAAATATGATCTATAACGCAGTGCTTTGCTTTTGAAATGCAAGTACAGTAAACTCCCGACTATCTGGCCCTCCGTACTATCCGGCCTATTAAAAAATGGAGGAATGTTGCAAGCGGCCAAGGCAGGCAGGTTCCCATCCAGGCGGGTGTCAAAAGCATGGGAAAAAATTCTAAACATAGTAACTGCAAGGTCTTGGAACATTCTTTTGCACTAAAAATGTAGACATAAACCCGTGTGGGAAACTACAATGGGAGATGAGAAAGATAAGCTTATTCCACTGCTGAAAAATATACCGGGCTCTGACGATGTCAATGCAGACATACTGACATGAAGAAATACAGAATTGATGGCAAACTACGAAGTCAATGAATTAATTGAAAACGATATTGTAGAAGTGTTGACAGAGGGATAAAAATCAGAAGAAAAAGATTAAAAGGATTGTAGGAAAAATCTCCTCCCACATTCATAAGGGTTTAAGACGATTGGTGCAGCACTGTAGTACATTAGTCAGCAGGAATCGACGCCAACTGATATCATCTACTTGCCTAAATAGACGATCATTGCATCGCGGAAGAGAGCTAAGAGGGAGAAAAAGTCCTCTATTAAGGACTTTAACTAAAAACTAAGTTTTGACTCTTATCTTACGCATAACTTTTCATATTTGTGCAATCATTTATTAATAAACTGTAGAATATGATTTACTCATTTTTTTACGAATTAGGATTGCGTTTTATGTTAATTTTTTTCTTATTTTGAAATTGTATGTAATGTATATATAAAATTTATCTTAATATGTGCTTAATATGTGATTTTAATATCATGGCGGGGAGGGGGGGGGGGGGCACGAAGTTAGTAAATATTTGTAGAGCTCCGACCTATCTGGCTTTTTTATTATCCGGCCTACCCTTCCGCCACATTAGGCCGGATAGTCGGGAGTTTATTGTATATATTTATGTAATATAGTGCGACATGTGACAAAAGGGGGAGGGGGGAGGTAAGGTGAAGTGTGACACTTTGTGACAAAGGGGGAGCGGGGTCAAAAATATTGAAAAAAAAGTGTGACATCATTTATGGATCACCCCTTAGTACTTAATGGTATTTTATTTTTTTATGGGGATTCAAGTTATGCTGCCTTCAAAAAATAAACAAATGTTTGTCTATAGGAAATAACATTGCTTTTCTCTGAAACCACGGAGTGAATTTAAAATATTCTTTTTCTATAACAGATGGTAAACAGTTCTCAAGCACACTGCATTGTATCTTTTTTGGAGGTGGCTGGCTGCAAATGGCTTAGAATGAAGATTTTCTAATTAACTGAAGTCTCACATTCATCTAATGCAATGTAAGAATGACATTTCATCAAAATGAGGCTTAATTAGTAGTATGTAAAATATGCATAGCAGTATAATTTCCCTTAAACACTTGGATATGTCCATGTATGGGGTGTACGTAGTATTAACCATTGAAACAAATGTCGGTTTCATTGACGACATACTCAAGGGGTTAATGTCAATAGGCACATAAATACCACTTGGCATATTTCAATAACCATGAGTGCAAAGCTACAGGTTTTGGTAGTATTTAATAAATTATCATTCTTTTCATTACGCTGCACAGATCAATATGTTTAGTACCTATAGTTTCAGCTGGTGTCAGCATTTTTTATAAATGCCAAGTGGTGTCTTGATAATATAGAAATGTACCAAATTTTCTTTCACAAGGAATAAAGACATTTTTAATTAAGTTTTAATGAATTTTAGGAAAAATCCTAATACTTAAAAAAAAAAGAAAATTACAAAAATTGAGTAAAGTATCACATTAAATGCTATTTTAATATAAAGTAAATGAAATGACATGATAAAAAACATACTTTTTAAAATTTTATTACATAAAAATCATACTTTAAAAAAGTTCTTTCAGCACAGTATTTTAAAGCATCTTTATGCATTTTAGCAAATCTCAGTCCAGGAAATGTGAAAAAGGAACCAATTATTCCACACCACAATGCAAGACACAGTTTAAACATGAGTTTTGAAGCTGGGCCACTGAAAATAAACAAAACCATTGTTTCTGAACATGCTTGAAATGTATTATAATTATTTTTAAATATAGCAGTTTTACCGAAAATTAAACACCAATACAGTTTAAATTCTTCATATTCTAGCCAATTTTTAAAAAATAAACACAAAATGTATCCATAAAACTGAACAAACATAAATAAATTTAGTTTCACTAGTACCTTGAATCAAGCCCTTGATCCTTCAGGAATGCATGAGCACTTGCGTTAAAACTTGAATATGCTGAAAATAAATAACAGTATAAAATGCAAAATAATCAACATACAATCTTACTGATTTTATTTTTCTTTTAAAATCTTTTAAAGTTATATTAAATGAATTATTTAAATGTAATTTATAATCTTATATAGCTTTTTATAAATCTTGTAATATAGCATAATGAATAAGTATTATCTTTTCTGACTACATGTATATCTACATTTCATGTCTGCCCCTCAGAGAATATGATGAATTGAGAGCTAAAATGAACACTAGTTAATCATAAGAAACTGAAAATGTTTCAATAGCTCTTGAAATTTTAAAATTTAAATTTATTTCTGAGACATATTTTTCAACTTAATTGTCTATAACAAATTTAAATGCTAATAATTGGATTATTCTAATGTTGTGGCAAAAAAAGAAATGGGGAATGGTGGGAATTACTATATCTTTAATGATGTCACTTTCTCAATAAAATTTTAAAATAAAAATATTAACGAAAGTTCTAAAAGTAGAACATTTTTGTGGGTGAAGTGACATAATTTTCAATAGAAAGCATGCATTTATAATTTATAAATATGAAATACTTTTCTATATTTGTGTCAAAATGATATTTTCATACACTTTTCATTTAATAGAATTTTCATGAGATGCTTTAAAAATCTGTGAATAAGAATTACCTGGTTCAAGCCCAAATTCAAGTAACTCTTCATCAGCAATTAAAACAACCATTGCAATGAAGAAAAAGAGAAATCCTGCAGTTAAACACAGTGAACGTTCACCAATAGCCTCTTCTCCTTTGAAATACAGACCAGTAAGGGAAAGTAAAATCTTTCTGAGTTAGTTAATTGAATATACAAACAATGAATGATGCTAAATAAATAAAAGGAGCTAATATGTTGCAATTAATTTTTTTTCTCATATAAATAGCTTTCAGAATGTACATTAAAAAAAAACATGAATATTCTCATAAAACTCTACTTCCATTATTATGCTAGTCAAAGATGGGTGAAGGCAAAATAATGCAGAAGTTATTGTAAGTTCAAGTGAAAAAACTAAAACATTCTGATAGGAACATTTTAAATATGTCATTAAAATAGTACATTGACATACCATTTAAAACAAACGTTGATACTTAAGTACTTTTCAGTCAACTATTTTTTAAAATGCAGAAGAAAAAAACAAAACATACAGTTATAGTTAATGTTTACAAAATCGTTAAGATTTAATCTTGACATTCTGACAGGAATATATGTAACTCTTTATTTTTAAAATTAAATATCTACAAATATTATGTAAGAAAAAAAATATATAAAATAGAAATACATATTCTGTTATGAAATTGGGAAATACTATATACAGTATAGGACCCATTATCCGGCATCATGGGAATCCATCCGATTCCGGATTTCGGAATTTTCCGGTTTTCGGATCCATACCAAAAACATAAATATCACCTCTCCACTGTACATTAAAAGCGCAACTAACCGGCATGCTCGGGAAACGCCAATTGCCGGATACCTGATCGCTACAAAATCTGTCATGAAAGAAGGGGGGTGGGGGGGTGGGGGGGGTGGTAATTGATGTAACAGTGAAACAGGAAAATGATTCTTAGCCTATTTTCCTGTCATCAGGAAGTCCATCAAAATAACTCTTATTATTAAATTTGCATTTGATAAAGTAATTGTTACCGAATTAAAAATAAAAGTAATCACAAAGGATGCAATTTTTTAATTTATTTATTTGACACCTCTCCTTTCCGGAAAAAGCACACGGAAGTTTGGAAAATGAACTTCTGTATGATTCACTTGCGTTGCCTCATTTATCACACAGTAATAATGAACCCTTTCTGCATAGCTAAGAACGTTATCAGATTCAAACTAAAAATTTCCATCTTCTCAGATCACGATTAAAAACACACTACACAGTTTTGTTTTTGTTGAAGTGGCTGAGAGAGTAGGCTTTTGAGGGGTAGGGGGTGTTCTAATTTTCTGAAAACTTATTGCATTTTAATATAAATTTGGTAAGCAGTCTAATTTATTATTATTTGAACTTGCTGAAAATTTGAACTCAATGGAACATTTAAAAACAGAGATAGATTTTTTTTTTTTTTTAAATAAGTAAGGAAAAGAGTACCGTTTCGTTCTTGACTTACTAACATTCTGCCCTTTGACCTTGAAGCTGGAAAGTATGCTTTTTATCTCGTTCATTCTTTCAACGAATGTTGAACACCTTAGAAAAATAGAAACAAACTTCTTTGAGGTTACATTTCGATATTTATGGATTTTTTTTTCCCCTTTAACAGTAAGATGTGGCTAAAGCATTATTTTTTTTCCCCTGATAATCGGATGGAGATAAAAAAAATAGAAGAAAAGACCAAATTTAAGCTAATTTTTTTTTTTTTTTTTTTTTTTAAATTATAGTTTAATTTTTTTTTCTTTTTTTTTTAAAATCCTTGATGATATTGTAAAAAATGCCGGTTTTCAGAACATTCCGGTTTTCGGAATGCCGGATAAAAGGTCCGATACTGTACTCCTATTGTGTTTAAAATTTAACATGATTAAAAAAGCAGCATGCAGAATTGAATATTGGAAATCCAATGTCAAACAATCAGTAATTTAAAAAAAGATGTAATGAGTTCATAAATGGCAATTTCTTAATGAACTCCATTAGTGATACTTTTATTTTGTACATTGTTGGTTTTAAAGAATAGCCAAGTCAAAAAGAAAAGTTTAGAAATGTATCTTCAAATATATTTTTAAACAGAAGAAAAAAAGAAACAGAAACTACTATTTTAGATGTATACTGAGTTTAGTAACTTCATTACTTGATAAATAGAGTTTTATCAAAGCATATCTAAGGATTATAATATAAAAAATGCATAATTTCATTTTAAATTATTTTACATACACACATAATTATTTCTGATATGTGAGCTATAAATGAATTTGAATTAAAATGTCTATGATTGAAACAAAACCCTTTATACTTAAAATTAACATAATCCAAATCAAATACTCATTTAAGCTATTTATTCATTAATTTAGCTCCTGATTTTATATAGACTAAAGCATAAGTATGTTCTTTGTTTGTCTTTTTATTATAACTTTAACTATTATAAAAAAATATATATAATATTACAAATGAAGAAAATCGATTAAACCTGTAAGTGGTTTGCCGTATTTTTTTTGTTTCCCAAGAACAACTTAAATCTGTTGTAGACAAAAATATTTTTAAAAGCATTATATTTTTAAATGTCTGTCAAATAAATGGGCATGAAATGTATTTTAGAAACAAACAGGGGAAGAAAATTTAAATTAAGATTATTTTCATAAGCATTTTTATGAAAATGCAGGAAAGCCCTCAAGATGCTTGGAAGGCTGAAAAAAATTACAATACCAGAAAATATTACCAAAATCTATGAATATAACAAATGACAACAGTAGGGGGTAAAGAAAACTTTAGCAAACTGGCAACTAGATAACTTTTAATTTAGATTTGCCTTAATAATGAAAAATTACATTCAAATATTCAGGTAAATTATTATGCACAACAATTCTAACAATTTCTTTTCAATTCAAATTATTTTAGCTCCTTACATCGAAGTTTAACATAATATAAGTTTGCATATCATGAATGGAAATTTAATTTAAAAAAAGAGAAAATAATACACTTGATATCAGTAACAAAAGGATACGCTGCAAAACCAACAACCAAAATACACCATAATATACTTAAGTTAACTTCATCTCTTGCTGGCATTAAATAATAATAAAATTCAGTGATGATATACACCACCAAAGCACAAATTGCAAAATCCAATAACCACTGATATTCTGAATAAAAGTGTAGTTGCAGCATGTCATCCGGCCGTACAGCTGTTGAATCAAGCTGCAATTCTAAGTTTTTTGGAACCATAAATTCAGAGTCATCATCTTTCCTGGAATAAAAATTAAGAAATAGATTTATAAATAATTTTTACATACATTTACAAAACATTTTTTCCAATGTTGCCACTCAAAATATGCTTAAACTTACGAAAAAGTAACAATAGTCGAGTTACATTTTAACGCCACAAAACTTCCTTTATAAGTAGAGAAACTTAAATTTACTTAAAGCCAATAATTTGAACAATTCACAATAATACTTAACTTGCATAGACTGAAGAACAATGTATCAGAATAAACTTCAATATATATTTTTTAATGAAGTAATAAGAGGCCAGGGATCATTCTAGAACATAAAAAAGGGCAGGGTGCACATTACATAATAAGGGCAATTTTGTTGAAAAGGGCATTTTTGTGTTAACTGCATACACCAATATAGTGGTGGGGAAGGGAGTCTGGCAACTGCTTAAAGAAACCATTGTTACTAAAGCCCTACTTAATTCTAGGAATAAATATTTATAATTTACATAACTTTACTGCATGAAAAGCATTAAAAATAGTGAAATTAAATTTATGTTCGATTTTATTTTTGTAAATTAGTCTTTTGCCTTGTTTTCTATATTTACGGTATCCCCCCCACCCCCCCTTTCCTACGATCTTTAGAAGCTCTTTAAAACTTTTTTTTACCAGATAACTTTTTGTTGGTTTTTGCAAAACATATTGCAAAAACTACAAAAATAAAAGTTCTAAAGCTACTTCTAAAGTTTTTTTTTAATAGAAATTGTGTAAGTTTTCATGTGGTCGAAGGTCAGTCTCTGATCTAATACTATTTCAATAGAGAAAATGAAATGAATCAATGACCCTTAGTTACCCTTTATGTCTTGCTCCATGGAAGTAATGAATCACTCAACATCTAAAAATAGACATATTAGGATATTTCATAGAGGAATATAGAGGGTGGGAGGAAAAGGAGATTTACTCCTGACATACCACACTAGCGTTCTAAAAAGAAAAGATAGTTAAAGAATTTTCGAAAGTAAAGTACAATGTAAACAAGGCAGGATTCTACCCAGGAATGAAAGGAGGGTGTGATCCTACCTGGAAAAAGAGCAAGGAGAGTGGGATTTTATGTAAAAAAGGGCATGAGGGCAGATCGCCCATCCAAACTCTCTATACTTGGGGAACGAGCAAATTGACAGTACAGTATATACTACGAACATTATACATCCGCGAGGAGAAGTGCGCAACCTATTTTAATAAAATCTCGCTTGGTATCTGATTTTTTTTTAAATTTTTGAATGCAAAAACGATTGACTGATTAAATGAAACTGATTTAAGTTAAAATAAGCCACTGTTATGGTATATTTATATAAATTTTATACAAAGATGTATCTGTTCGCTTTGGCGAAATTTTGGCGATAGTAAACAGGTGTCACATATAGAGCTGCAAACCCCCCAAACTTTGCAATGTTCTGCAACGGAATTTCAGATGATAAAAAATGTTCTGCAAGCGCAATCGGGGAAAAAAAAGGGGGGGATGTTTATATACATATGTAAGGATGTAATTTCATCTTTTATAAAAATGCTAAAGATGTGTTTCGTAAAACACTGTCAAACAAAAGAAACATATTCTGGAGGCAAGATTTATTTCTAGAACCATGGCATTGACACAGAAGTTACTGTTCTGTCAATAACTTGGGAAGTGAGATATTTAGACATATTACTTTTATGAAGAAAATGTCTTTGGAAATTTGGTTCATACATAGGAAACTTGCAAAAGCTGGCCTTATAACTAACAGATTTATGTCCAGATGGAGGTCCATTCGTATAAATAAACATACGTTTGTCTGTTGTACCAATGGTCATTTCGTTCTCATCAGCTGTATTGGGCCTTTTAGAAAAAAATTTTATCGATTGTAGACCCCATGATTAGCATATAGCTTCAGATAATGGAATAGACAAAATTTTAGTTAGAAAACTGGTTAATTTCGGGATCTCTGATTTTAAAGCATTCACAGCATTTTTTAACATGGTCTTATTTTGAAAATATGTTTCACTCTCTTGGCACTCTTTGACAGTTTCATAAAGCCAATCAAGAAATACAGTGTATTCAAAATACAGCTCCTTCCCTTCCTCTTTGGAGGAAGGAACACAAGGGAGTACATTCAGAATTTCTAAAAAATTGGAAAGATCCAAGATTTTGTTTGTCACATCTGAATGTGGAAAAATCAGATATTCAAAATTGAATAAATATTTTGTTGCTTTGATGATCTCATCAAGTTCTGTGCTTTGTCCAAAATAGACCCTGTATTGATGCAGCAATGCATCAATATATTGCACTATATCTTTGATGTCACTGATAAAATACAATATACTAGAATTATCAGTAGTAGACCTTAACATTTTGCTACTTATTGGAAGGTCTGGCAGAGGTACTCCTTGGAAAGTACTTTCTTCTGAAAACATGTGCCATGAAAGTATTGTATTTTTGAAAAAAACATTTTGGCAATGATCTGACAATATCAATAAATTGTTGCACATTCTCACAATTATGAAGGCTTGTCAGATGGCATTTGATGTTTAGCAAATAACAGTTTAGATTTGTAATTAAATCAGTATACTCCCAAGGAAGAAGATCTGTTACCTGAATACATTTTGACATGGTAGCAAGTACCAAAATTCTATCAGCAATAACTATTATACTGAAGATATTTCTTTTTGATAAAAGTTTCTCCCTCAGACTTGCATTTTTTTATTTTTTCAGAAGCTGCAACTAATGCCTTGAAGTCATTTAGGAATGTTTGAAAAACATTAAAAGCATGTGAAACAAATTTCATAGTTTTAAAAATTTTAGGCTTGTAGAGAAACATTTGCAGTTCATCTGCACATTCATTTAGACTTTCAAATGATTTCCCCCACATGAATTCTTTCATGCAAGTATTGATAAGTGCTAAGGAATCTTGCACGATTTTACTATCTGAATGTATCTGAACCAACTCTAGTCTGTGCACAGGGTCCCAGGATACAGGAATATCTTCTCTAACCAGTGCTGTTTTTATATGATTAATAACCCTTAACAGCACATACTGGCCATCAACAGCAAGACCAACTAAATTCTTCCTTAAGTATGTTAAGTTTATTCCAAATTTTTTTAGTGTGTTTAAGATGCTGTCACTCAATCCTTTACCAGTGACATCCGTGCAAAAATGATGTTCCAGATATTTATTCGTGAACAAAACTGGATTATTAATGTCAAAAATTGGAATTCTAAGTCCTACAATGTGTGGAGTTCGGTGATTTACTGTCATTTTTTGTCAGCAACAATCCCAATTGGAAGTTCTTCATTTATAATGTACTGTATTTTATGGAAGAAATGCCGTGGCGTTTACGAGTGAAAGTTATTTTTTTGTCAAGTGCGGCATTTACACCATGTGCAGCGTTTACGATTTTTTTTTTTTTTTTCGCGCAGATAAAATTGGGATAAAACAAAAATTCATTAATCCCATGAATATATATTATTATAAGACTGTTCTCAAGTCCCCTGCTCAACAAAACTTTATGACTTTACCGATTATGAAAACTGTTACATTTCGGATGATAATACTGAACCATACAGGTAGACAAAGAAAATTTTCTGCTCTTCCATTCAGATATTGACAACTAAGAGTTTGAACATTTTGAGTAGAAGGGCTAAAGTGCATGTGACGTAAAAAGCGTGCTAAGTTGCGATGGTCACAAAAAAATGTGGAGTGCCTAAGGAGAGGGTTCGCGTCCCGCGCTCTGGATGGTTTTAATGCCAGTTGATGTCTCCTTAATTAAAAAAATTACATAAAAATATTTAAAACCTGATTTAAATAATTTAAATAAAATTTTAGAATCCTAAATTATTAAAAATGAGGCACCCTACACTGTTCAGAAAACTTTGATTAAAGTTAGGTCAACGAGACACTGTCAACAAAAGTAGTATTCCCACAGGTGCAGCGTTTATGATATTTTTAAGCTTATTTAGACCAATTTTGAGGAGTGCGGCGTTTCTTCCATAAAATACGGTATGAGGAAATAGTCTTTGATAAAGCAGTATATGAGATAGATATAGCCTTGGAAATCCCTTAGGATGATTTTTATTGCCAACAGAAGCTCCACAATTGTGAAATTCCATTATATTATTTTCATAACTCAAATATGATGTGTCTAATTTATATGACAAATATGCAGCTGAAGCACAATTAATTGCAACTTGCTTCCCAATCTCATTATATTTAGATTATTCTGCTTCTAGTCGTTTCATTTCTGTGTATTTTTCTATATGTCTGTTTGATTTGGTATATCTTTTTAAGTCATATTTGAGTTTTCTAAAACTGTCAGGCAGACAATTTGAAGTAAATGAATCTCCATCTTCAAAATTGTATGTCAGTGTCCAACAGCAAGCTTTGCACATTATTCAGCCTTCATTTCTCACAAACACTTTTTCTGGTGCCCACTTTAACAGGGAATCAATTGTTCTAGCATTAAAAAAAAACATATTCCTGCTCTTCTTTGGTTATTAAATCAATGTTATTTAACAAATTGTGTGTAACATTCAACTCTAATGCATTGTGGGATTTTAAATTCTTGATTTGATCACCAAGATCTGCAAGTAATGAATAATAATTTTAGTTAAAAAAGCTAAAATTATACTTTTAATATAATAAAATTTTAAAGTACTTTTTAAATTTTTATTTAAGTAAAATTATAAAGGAGGCATATATTAATAAAAATTAAAAGCTACTTTTCCATTATCTGTTGTCATTTCTCAAAAAAAAAAAGGAAGCAAATTTAGCAAAAGAACAAATATTTTTAAAAAGTCATTGTAATAAAAAATACATATTTTTAAAGGAGTGAAAATTTGAAATTATATTTTTTATACAAATAAGGTAGAAGTGTAATTGCCAATAAAGGATAACAATATTTAACCCATCTCAAACTCCTATTTTGCAATGTGAATCAAAATTTCAATGTAAATAACAAAAGCAAAAATACTTTAAACCACCCAAAATTCACATAATAGAACACTACATTGAAAAAAAAAATTATTTCAGTTAAGAATTTAATGAAAGCAATAAATAAAACAAAATAGCCCTTTTCAGTTAAATTTATCCATTTATCAGCAAAAACTAGATTATATATAACTTAAATAAATGTATGTTGAATTTGAAAAATAGCAAAATAGATGCTTTGTGTGGTTATAAATAAATTATAATATATGATTAATGTTTAATAAATGTGTCACAAATCACAATGTTTGCAGTTAAAATCCTTTGCACAGTCAAGGTTGCAATAAATGCACATTGTCTGCCTGAGACGGTTCCAAAAACTTGAAGGAATTTCATCCTTAATAAAATGGGCTCCTTCACAAAATTCTATTTCAGAAAAAACCTACTTTTCATTAATTATTTTTATTTTGTTAGATTTAAAATGTGCATTTTGTTCACTAGGAAGAAAGCAGGAGGACTCAAAGAAGTTAGTTAATACTCAGTTCAAATTTGAATATCTGGATTTTGTCTTTCATTATAAAGTGTATTTTTTTTACAAAAATTTAAGTATTTTCACAGAAATAACTTTTACTTTTCACAAAATGGGCCCCAAGACAAAAATTCTGCATCGACCCCTGAAAGAGTTTTAAATTTTCTTGACATCTAGATAAACTATAATTGTCTTAAACCTTTTTCTAAAAATCAGTTTTATATTCACTATGATAAGAATCAGAAAAGAGACAAAATTCAGGAAAATTTCTTTAAAATGAGTCGTATCACATATTTTTAGGATATATTCATAAGCACAATTATTAAATTACAATTACTTTCTTTATATTAAAAAAAAAATCATAATTCTAACAACTAGGTATATGTATATACAACTCAACAAAAGAGCAATTTAAATATAGATTTTTCACCCCTCGGGAGGGGGGATATTTAAGAGGAAAAATCACATTTTTGAACATTTAAAAAATAAAATCTCAAATTTTTCAAGGGAGACAGGGGACATCTCCATGTTCTCAGAAGGGGAGAAGGCAGGGGGGGAGGGGGGGGGGGGGTATGAGTCTGTGGACCACACCTTGTATTCATTGATTTTATTAATAAGTAAATATGTCATTTAAACAATACATACATGCGAAGTCAAAACCAATGAGTATATTTTGCAGGATTAAATAGTATTTTTTGGAGGGAAAAAAATGCAACTGGTGAGCATGTGGCAGGAGTCGAAATATTAAAGAAACTGCAATATTCTTAAAATCTGCTTGCATCCAGTGCGAAAAAGGGAATAAATTATTTGAAATGCACATGGAATCAAAGCTGATGAATATATTTTGCAAAATAAAACTTTATTTCTTAAATAATAAAGCTGAACAACACCTGATTAAAAGCTGAATTATTGAAAATACAACAGTCATTGAAATCTGCTTGCATCCTATAGGAAAAAGAATGAACTAGTTTGCTAATCCAATGTTATCAAAGCAGGTATCTATATTTTGATGAAAAAAGCTGTATTACACTTGAGGATCAAAGACAGATTTTTTTTTAATCGTCATTTGGTGATCAACGACATTTACAACTTTGATCACCACATAGCGAGTGTTAATTTTCACATGGTGTTGTTATAATGGGAAAGTAACTTCATTATTAATTTTTTTAATTATGTACATAATTATGAATATATATATATATATTTATTCTATTTTATCGACCTAAAACTTTGATGGATGTCTATTACTGGCACGACTACTCTAATAAAAAAAAAAGTAAGTAAGCAAAATCCTGCTAAAGCAAATTTGCCAAAGGGCTAACATAAAATCATTGTGAAAAACATGCGTAAAGTGGAGGAAATGTCTAGTTTATTTGTGCATAAGTATGAAAGAATAAAAAGCAATTTTTTCATCATCGATCGTTATTGTTCAGAACAAAAACAAAATTTACCAAAGACCAAACTTTTTTTTTTGTCACCTTATTATAAAATATATATCTTTAATCATGTGCAAATTTAAAATTTTATTTTTATATAATTATAAAAAAAACTTGAAAATAACAAAATCAAAAGCAATATTTTTCATTGTTGGTTGTTATTCCACAAAATCGCACTAAAACAGAGATTAACCAAAGAGCTAACATTTAAAAAAGAAGTCATTGTAATAAAAATTTAAGAAATGAAAAAAGTTTTTTTGGAAAAATAGAAGAATATTTCCTACCTTTTATGGAAAGCAAAAGAGTATTCATGGTATCTTTATCCACAGAAATAAATTCCTTTTCTGCAGTGTTGACAGTGCTATTTTCAGAATTTTCATAAGTTATCTCCGTGACATGGGCCGAAATTTCTACTCCATCTGCAATGTTAACACTATTATTGGGTACAGACCCATCTTCAGAATCTGCCGAAATTTTATTGGTAATCTTGAACATTGAACACATAATTTGAACACATAATCGAACATTGGTCAAACTATTCGTTTCTTCTATCAGTACTTTTGTGGGTACCTTTTCTGAGTCCCCATCTACCAACTTCCTTTTATTTGTAGATGTCAAATTCAGAATACTTCTTTCTTTAATCGAGCAGTGTTTTACTGGTTTCCCGGAATGAAAACGGTTGTAATGCATCTTCAGATTTTTTAAAATTACATGTGCTTTGCAATCAAAGCAGGAAACTTTATTGCGAGCACGAGCCAACATTTTCAAATTACACGTGCTATGGATTAGAACGATAAAAATCAATCACCATATTGAAAGAGAACAACGAAGAGACAGGCTATGAGCTACGACTATGAACGTAAAAATGCAAGGCAGAAAGGAAAAATACTAGACATTAGAAACACGAAAGCTCTTCTTAAAACTAACCAACCACAGTGATTAATTGAAAATGTTTCACTTCTTAGCTAACATCCGGGAATGCAAAAGGAGAAACATTAGCATTAGCGGATTCTGATTGGATTGTTCGCAAACTGTACATCCCAGCTTTTAAGCTTTAGTGAAAAACTTTCCCAGCTTCGTTCTTTGCACATGTGCGGAAGAAAACTCCCGTTCAGAAAGCAATCGCTCGTCATTCAGAAAGTAGGTGAAATAGGAAGGAGAGTGAAAGATTGATTGCCGTGTGACATTCTTACTTCTTCCTAAATAGATTCGAACACAACAAAAGCAGAACCACTCCCCCCCCCCCCATGAATTCTTTTTGCTTTCACATCAATATGCATTTGACTTTTTTTTTACTGTTCTGCGACGTACGTCGCACTTTTAAGCATATTCTGCTTTGGGGTGCAAACCTATTTATGATAAAGTCCCCATCACTTCCACTAAGTTTGAGATAATTACTTGAAGACTGTGGTTTTAAATCTGCAATATATATTTTTTATTTTTGAAACTATTTAAAATAGAGAAACAATCTTTGTGGATTCGAACTTTTCGAGAAATTTTACGTTAAATGACCAATAATAATAGATAATAAAATTACCAAACATGACGATAAAATATTTCAAACAAAAAAAAAGTAAAATAAAATAAGTGGAAAGGTGGTTATTTATAGTGCTGAGGTTGTAAATAAAAATAATAATAAAGTAATTCTCAATAACATGAATCTTTCTGACGGCAATACTGAGTCATTTTTAACAGAAACATAGGTATGTGCAGGGGAGGGAAAGGGGCTTTAAACCTTTGAAAAATGTGAGAATTTTTAAAAAGCACCAAGAAAGCATAAATGTTAAAAGGTTGTTTGTGGATTGAATTGATATTGCATAATTGGAATTTCGTTACATGATAATTTTATTTAAAAGTACTCTAAAGTTTCTCAGTATTGCATTAAAAGTATAAATTGTAGTTTTATTTTCGCGGGAAACAACTTTTCGCTATCTAACATTGCTTTCTATAAAACCAGTGTAACAACCTTATTACGTACAGGTGAGAACTCACCATCCCTCTTCCATCCATCGTTGTGCCTATAGACTTCACAAAATTAATACTTTTGGAAATATATATATACTATTTAAAATATTGAATTATAGTGTGTTTGAATATAATATATTAAATTATATATTACATTGCAAAATAAATCAGACTCTGGGAATGATTTTTCTAAAGGTGAGGTGAGGGGGGGGGGGAAGAAGATAGCAATAGTGGAAGATAATGAATAGTTATGACAACATAGTACATAAGTGCACACACAGACATTAATGCTGAAAATTATTTCAAATGTTAATCTTCATGTGTACAAATATATTAATTAGATAATAATCAGGATTTATAAATTTTTCCTTGTAATTATTTGTATTATTCTTTTGAAAATTTAGAATATTTTTGCAATACATAGTATTTAAAATATTTTCTTATTGGCTCATTGTACATTTGAAAACAGATCGATACAACGCATTATAGGCACTGGTTAGGAGAACGAAAGTGTGTGTGGAGGGGGGAAGGGCACTGCCCCTCAGTACATTTATAAATTTAATTAGCTATTATTTTTTCTGAAGATTTTGAAAAAGAATAGCAGAATGTATTTTTATCAGTCAACTTTAATTAAACGCTTAGAAATAGAGTAAACAATAATTTTTTGGAAGATGTGTGTGTGCTGGGAGGAGGGGGGAGACCTTGAATTCCCAGAGGTAGTTGTTTTTTAGATGTATTTTAATTTTTACATGGATTTGTTTCAAATATATTTTAAACTATCCCGGTTTAAGAGGGGGGGGGGGAGCAGTCCCTCTTAATGAAAATAAACATTACTGCTCCATTCTTTTTTTTTCCTCTTCTCCCTTTTTAATCCTAGTAGAAATTTATTTTTAAATATTTAATCTTTTTTATTCGTTAAATTTTAGGTTGTTTTTATATTGATATGTTTTAAAAATTGTCCTGGAGAGATATTTTTATTATTTTCTAGTTTAGCATATTTCATGTTTATAATCTCCATTACAGGCTGCGGACAACAGTCATATCTGTTCTAATACCTACCTCCCTGAGTTTCGTACTGGGTCAATCCATGTGAAATCATCCAGACCATGTTGCTCAATATTTTTTATTTTTTTTATTCTTTACCACTTAATTTACTGTATTTTTAGAAGTCTAAAACAAGGATTAAAAATTTTTTAAACCTTTCAATTTTTTTTTTTTTTTTTTTTTTTTTTTGCACCCATTTTTTGTGAAGTCACCAGTGGTTTTTCATGAAAATAGTACTTTACGGAAACCTTTATAACTTTATTTCTAAACATATCAAAATGATTTAAAAACCATTATATTGAGTAAAGAATGAACTAAATTTTAATAATAGGTATTTTTATGATAATGATTAAAAAAATTGCACAAAATAAGATTAAATGAATCATTTTTATAGCGAAAAGTTGTATTTTTGACATAAAAATTTTAATAGAAGGAAGTAAAACTCACCTTTACATTTTTTTTTTCTGAAGATATTGAACCTGGAATATATATACCTTATTGAACTATTCTCATAAGAAATAAGAAACATTTTGTGATACCCCTTCTTTTTCTATAATTAGTCAAACTTGCCATCTCAGCATCAAAATGCTAAGTTTAAAGTTCAATACCTAGAAAAGGACTGAATAATATTTTATGAATATTTAGCAGGATAACCTTCTTATAGATGTAAACATGTAGCAAAAACATTATGAATGATATGTATGTGGTTTTGAAAATATAGAGCCACGAAATTGGCTTGAAAACCCATTTGTTTACATATATTTTCACACCATGAAGAATTCATAATGCGTAATATATTCTACTCATTTCTTCAAATGCATCTTTTTAAAGCATAAATAACTTTTTTACATAAAAATAATAATATTACAATTTAATTTATGCTCACAAATTTAATATTTCATTTAATTTTAACCTAGCATTAATAGAAGGTAAGTATTAATTTTATGATTAAGAACAAATTTACAAATCATATCATGTCTTAACTTGTAAACATCTGTTAAATTGACTGAGAACAAGTTTTCATATCCTGTACTATTTATTTTTAAGGTGCCAGTGCATAAATATATTATGGTTTAAACTATAACCCAGATGAAGGCAATTGATAAATTTTTAGTCTTTTGTAGAAAAGTTACTGACTTTAAAAACTCACCATTTTACTGCTAAAACACAGTCTCAGTACTTCCAGGAGTTAAAAGAGAAATTAACTTCAAAAGAATGCATTGTTCTAGCAGATTTTGCTGAAAATTATGCATTTATGATTCAAGATGAAATCCAGAGTTACCACTGGAATAATCAACAGGCTACAATACACCCATTTGTATACAATTACAAAAATGGCACAAAAGTTTGTTGCAGGAATCTATGCATAATTAGCGATCATTTGGTACATGATACAATTGCAGTTCACACTTTTCTGAAACAATTGACGACATCAAAATCATTGCACCTTCTGTCATTGAAAAAGTTATTTACTTCATTGATGGTTCAAGTAGCCAGTATAAAAACAAAAAGAATTTTGTGAATGTATGTCATCATTTCAAGGATTTTGGGATAAAACTGGAATGGAATTTCTTTGCTTTTTCCCATGGAAAAAATGCCTGTGATGGGATAGGTGGAATGACAAAGAGAGAGATAACAAGAATTTCCTTACAGCGGCCATACACAAACCAAATTTTAACACCAAAAGATATGTTTGAGTGCTACTCTCAAAACATTTCTGGAGTTACTTATCTATATATTTCAAGAGAAGAAATCGAAGAAAATGAGAAAAAATTATAAAATGGATTGCAGGAACATGTGCATATCACTGATTTATACCATTAAGTGAAAGTGTTATCAGATGCTTTGTAACATCCACATGTGAACAATATAATGATCACAATATTTCAAAAATTTGGAAAAGCTTACTATCATTCAAAGTAAATGAATTGCTTTGCAATTATATATTATATTGCATGCATTTATGATAAAAAGTGGTGGGTTGGAAAAATTCTTGAGCTGAGTGAAAAAAACAATGACCTATTCCTTCACTTTTTTAAACCCATATGGACTGAAAACATCTTTTCAACTGTCCAAAAATGATACAATTTGGATACCACTAAGTAACACGCTTCGGAAACTAACTCCAGTCACTGGACGCAGCTACAGCATTACCGAGACACTTTGCAATGAAATATCTCTGATATTTATTTCTATGTGTGTAAAGTAAATTTAAGTATTATGTATTCTACGTAAGAAAAATATGTGTACCTTAAAAAGCAGCATTTGAAGTAATGAGAATAATAAATTATGCATTAAGAGGCTACTTCAGTCAAATGAAAAGGCACGTTCCCTAATGCTATATCCTATGGAAGAAATTTATAAAGATATCTTGTTTTAATTTAAATATTTTTAAATGATTTCATGCATTAAATGATCAATCTGCATGCAGGCTGTATTTTACTTTTTCGATTTTGATTGTTTTTGTGAGGATGCTTTTACTTTCAAAACTGGTTCCGAAAATGAAAGTATCCTCATTAAAAATACCTGTCAACAAAATAAAAAAAAAGTAAGCAATGGCCTTTGTTACAGATCGATCTTAACTATTGAATGCAAAAAGAATCATTTAAAAATATTTAAATTCAAACGAGATATCTTTATAAATTTTCCCCATAGGATTAGCATTAGCGAACGGGTCTTTTTGTTTGACTGAAGTAGCCTCTTAAGAGGAGTTCTTGTTGTGAAAAATTGAGTAAAAAAATGTGATTTTCAAGCCAATTTCAAAGTTCCATATTTCTAAAACTACATAAATACCACTCATAATATTTTTGCTACATGTTTACATCTATAAGAAGGTTATCCTGCTAAATTTTCATAAAATTTTATCCAGTCCTTTTTTAGATATTGAACTTCAAACTTAGCATTTTGGCGCTGAGATGCCAAGTTTGACTAATCATAGTAAAAGAAGGAATAACGCAAACCGTTTCATATTTCTTCTGAGAATAGTTCAATAAGGTATATATTCAGAAAAAAATATATAAAGGTTGCCGAAACTCTTTCTTCCATTAAAATTTTTATGTCAAAAATTCTAATTTTTCGCTGTAAAAATGATACGTTTAATCTTATTTTATGCAATTTTTTTAATCATTATCATAAAAATACCTATTATCAAAATTTAGTTCATTCTTTACTCAATATAATGGTTTTTAAATCATTTTGATATGTTTAGAAATAAAAAAGTAATAACGGTTTCCGTAAAGTACTATTTTCATGAAAAACCATTTCTGACATGACAAAAACTGGATGCCAAAAAATATTCGAAAGGTTTAAAAAATTTTTAATCATTGTTTTAGACTCTTAAAAGTACAGTAAATAAGTGGTAAAGAATAAAAAAAAATCAAAGATATTGAGCAACATTTTTTTCTTTTTCTGGATGATTTCATATGGATTGCTACTATGCCCATATAACATTGTTACTTATGTCTATTGGGAATATTGGAACAAACGGCATAAAAATGTTAATATAGTACAGAAGTTTGAACATGACTATGTGACTGAATTCACAATTTAGAACAAACGATTAAAAATATTTTTTTTTAAGATTAGAAAGAGATTTGCATTACTTTAAATGATCATTGCTGAATGAAAAAAAAATGACTGTGCTTAAGAAAATAACAAAATGTTATAGGTAATGTTAAATTGTAACAATATGGGTTTTTTTTCTTCTTTCAATTCAAAATATTAAGTACTCAATTACTTTCTAAGGTCAAAATTTCTTGGAAAACGACGTATGTTTATATAATTTAAATAATGTGCACTCATGATAGATTGTAAATAATCAATTATATTTAATTTTTCTAATGAAGACGGGAAAAAAAAAATACTGTTGTAATTTTCCCTAGCACAATCATAAAATCCTTTTATGTCGCCGAAATGAGTGTTATATCGCCAGATGTGGCAATTAAGTTTCGCCAAGTAAGTGAAAAGGCACTGTCAGGCTTTCTAATACTATTTTCTTGGACCTTCCCCAAGTATAGAGTGATCTCTGTAGGCACCATTTTTAAAATATAAAAAATTATGTTGCATTTCCTTTTAATTTACAGATTTGTAAAAACTTTTCTTTTTGATTCTTTTTTATAATAAACAAATCTCATTAGAATTCTTTTATTTATTTACAATATAATCTGGAAAGATTTTTTTTAAGGCAATGCAAAATAAATAAATATTTGTAAAATTAAGATAAAAAATTATTACTGTTGCTTTTTAGAAATACAGTAGAGCGCCGATTATCTGAACAAGTCGGGACCGACCTTAGTTCGGATAAATGGACAGACAATTGACTGACTTTACTGACTACTTCCTGACTTTACTAAAACTTTCACACTTCTTAGCCATGCTTAGGACAGGCAGCACCAGTTAGTGCTAGCGGGTTTAAAAACTGGGCAGTTTTTTTGTTTACTTTTTTTATCATTTAAAATTTTCCTTTTATCATTTTCTGAACTCCAGAGATTATAATTTAAGCAAAAAAGCTTTCGATTGTTGCTTGCTTGAAAGAAGACGTTCTTTCTAATGCTGCCATATCTCGAATTCTTCTTAAATATTTCGTTAGTTGAATAGGATCAGAGTTCTTCTGCCGTTCGAGCCATTTCATAGCTGTTTCCAAACATTCAAAGGCTTCGTTATATGATGGACCTGGGTCATTTTCAGAGCATTCGTTTTAATTCCTTCAATTTCTTTTTTATCTTAAATCTCATCATCATAAAAAACAATTTTGAAAGAAATAGGCTGTTCAGATAAATGGAAGTTCGGTTAAAAAATTTTTTTTGAGAGAAATAGGTTGTTCGGATAATTGGAAGTTCGGTTAATTGGAGTTTCAATAATCAGCGCTCTACTGTATATTAAAAATCTGATTCTTAATTTAAAAGTTTTTCATTTTCTACTTCCCAAATGTGAAGAATAGCACCTATTAATTATTTAACAATAAAATTTATAAAAACATACATACGATTACAGTATGGAACCATTTATCTGGAAACCAGTTAACTGGAAAACCAGTTATCCAGAATGATATTTCTGATAGACTGATTTCAGAATCTTTACGGAAAAAGGTGTCATACATTGCCAGTTTGACATAGTCTTTGCTTGAAACAATTGTATAATTTAATGACAACATCTAGTATTTTTTGTCATCAAATTTAGTTGTATTTTAGATGTTTTAATTTTTATGCAGAGGAAACAGAAGAATTTTTGTTTCTAAGGGATTCCCATAAATTACCTTCTTTTAAACTCTGGCTAACTTTTGATCTTTCTTGCATTGATTTTTAATCTAATAATTTAAAATGAGAAATAATGCCACAACCATACATATTCCACAAAACTTATCAAATGGTTGCTGCTTTAATGCACAACCAGTTAACCGGAAAAACCAGTTATCCGGAATATATCTGACCCCAAGCATTCCGAATAAATGGTTCTGTACTGTAATCCTATAGTAACAAAAAGTCTTTTACCTATCTTTATTCTTTTTCCCTTTAGATTTTCGATCTGGATTTCGTTGTATTCCAGCAAGTGACATTAGTTCTTCATCAGTAGGATGTAGATATCGAATAAGCCTAAAATTTTTGAATGATAATTCAAAATTTAAATACTAAGACTGGATAACAGCATCTTTAAAATAACGCAGAAATTTCCAAACTTTCACATTAGTATATAATTAGATCAAATAAAAATTACTAATTAAAATTTTCCAAAGCAATATAATCATCAGAACTCTGATTATAACAAATATAATTTAAATCAGGTTAAAAAAAAAAAAAATAAAATAAATACGAGTGAAAACCTGCTGAATTTGATGAATGAAAATGTTTAAAAGATCTGACTGATTGAATTTATATTTAAAAAAAAATTACAAAAAAAAAAAGAATTACAACTAATAATCAATCTTATATTGACTGGTCTCTTAACTCTTAAAAGAAATATTTTTAACTAAAGTTTAATTTCAACTTTTAAAATTATTGAAAAATTAAATTTTACTCCTATACGTAATCGATAACATGGAATTTAGATAAAAAATTATGAAGTTATTAATTGAAGCTTTGATCTTTGGTACTATGTAATGAAAAATTAACGAAAATTGTGCCACTATGACACAATTATAATTTTTCTTTTAACAAAATCTAAAAATAACACCATTTTCAGCATTGCAAAATTTACATGCATACTTTTCATATTCACTGTTTTGAAAATATTTTAACGTGCCATATGTTATTAATAAATATAGTCCCAAACTTGATGTAACATTTGCCAATTACAATTTTGCACTCTTGACTTGAGGCTCTAATATGAATGCCGGCAAAATCAAGAAACTCATTCCTTTTTAAACGCATTCGTAATAAAATATTTAGTTTTATCAAAGTAAATATTCATTTCCTTTTTACTATGATGCCATTTTCACTCACTGAAGCACTCTGAGATTAGCATCTCAATCTCCGTATCAGCGGAATGAAAAAAACATTGAAATGTAACAGCTTTATGAGTAAAAATGAGTTCTTTTTTCTTTTTTTAATCTTGACGTCATTTTCTGTTCAATACTTTTTTTAAAGTTACTTTTAATTGTAATGTGAAAATGACATCCGTAATGGAAAGGTAATTACCATTGTTTCCCTTCTCTCTTCAACAATGGAAGTAACCTGATTGCCAATAATAAGAAGAAATTTCATAAAAGACTTAAAATATAAAAATGGGAATATTTTTAAAAAATACCGATCACATACACATCTACAAATAAACTGCTTTCATTTTTAAAAATAATTATCAAAATTGGTTGAGTAGAAAGCTCAGGCCAGATGACTAAAAAAACAGCCTTGTCTTTTAAATATATATAGATAATTTGGAAAGAAAATATATACATGACATAACTTTTAAGCCCTTCACTCTGTATGTAAAAGTAATAAAACATTTTCATTCATAACTTAATACATATTATTCAAACAGTAGCTCTTAAACTATGATAATATTGTAAGTATCATAATATTATTACTGTATGAATTACTTTTACTGGGAATTAATTTAATATACATAAAATAATTTCTAAAAAAATAGAATAAAAGAAGAATAGACACAAAATATACCATTTTTTAAATCTTCGGACATAAGATCAATAGGTGCTACTTGATTATCCCGTCGACCAAAAAACTATCACCAAACTATAAAATAACATACCAATAATGGATGATCGTAAATACCACATTCACTTTACATTAAACATGATATACACATGTTTGTTACATCATCAAGTGATTTTTAATTTGTATTTTTATTAATGTTTTACTAATTTATTTGTATTTTCGTTATTTAAAATAAAAATGATCTCAATTTGTGTAACTTGGCATTTTGTATTAATTTGGCGAAATTGGTTGACAGGATAATCAAGTAGTACCAATCAATATTTAAGTTAATCAAGCAAAATAAATAAATAAAATAAAGAATAAAAGCCATATATAATGAAAATCGATTTATTATAATGCAGAGTAATAATAATTAATTAAAAATACATATTTACTTATAAGACAAAAGCCATCTTGCCAGAGAAAAATGAGCAGAGATTTTCTGAAGAATACTAGCCATTACCATAGTTATAACGAGCTGAACTCCAAATATTGCCTGAAATAAAGTAAACTCTAAAAATCGAGAAACAGTAACATCATAAAATTCCTAAATATTTTATTCTAAAAGAAGGCAGATAAAAAAGGTCATTTTATTGAAATGTGCTTATTTCTGTCAAAGCTTTTCGCTGTTAGCTAAATATATACCATTTCAATAGATTATAAATGTCAGACACAATTAAAGTAGTTGACAGAAATTGTGTGACCTGGAAAATATAAACTTATAGGTTCCTACATGCCTATATGCCATATTTGTGGATTTATTTAACGAGTCTGTTTTAGTTCAGCCACAACTCTCTCCCATGCCTGCACCCAGGGTTGGCAAGTTTCTGCCGGGGTGGTTAAAACCAGCGGTTGTAACCAGTTAAAACCGGCATGGCAGAAACTAATTTCTGCCAGTAAGTGGCAAAAACGGGTAGAATGTAAGAAATAATACTAATAAGAACTTTAATCTGCAATGATTCATAGTTCACACACGTATTTGATTTGTAAACAATTAAGTTAAAAATTAATGTTAATTTGAATGTTATTCAAAGTAACAAAAAGTTTCAAAATGATCATATATATACTTTGTTTATATAATGCTAATCTTCTTTCACTTGAAAAACAGAAATTTTCATAATGGTAATCTGATGTTGTACAGTTTAAATTATTATGTTTATTTACAGAAAAGTATTTTGAGTAAATATTATTTTTCTTTCTTTTCAGTGTTTAATTTAAAATACTCTAATAATTGTTTGTATATAAAATTACACAGCCATATTATAACAAAATTTGGTACTTTTTGGTTAGCCGGGCGCCAGTGTTTTATATACATACATATATACATACATAATATACACATATTTACATATATATATACATATGTATGTATCTACATATGTGTGTGTATGCACATATATATATGTAAATATATGTGTGTATATATGTATATATGCATGTATATAAAACACTGGCGCCTGGCTAACCGAAAAGTACCCAAAATTTTTATCTGCTATATTACTCATTTTTTCTAATACAAATTTATTTATTTAATTCACACTATCCACAATATTTTATTATTTGTTATTTATCCTGAATAAAATGTAGTTAAGGAATTTAATACTACTAAAAAAAGTCTCAGATCATGTCACGAAATGTGTTTATGCCAGTTGTTGGCAGTTAAAACTGGTTATAACCACTTTCTGCTGGCAAAAAAGCCAGCCCTGCCTGCACCCCTGTAGATAATGCACATCTTAATTGCTAAACATTAAAATAGCTTCAAACAGAGTGGATTACAAAAGCAAAAAATAATTTAATGGACAGTACTATTCTCATGACACCACAGTAGGTAAAATGACAGCCTGGTCATTTTTTTATGCTTACATTCACAAAGTTTTTTTTTTCACTATCTCTCTTAATTATGCTATTTTATTGTAATATTCATGAGCTAGGCAAACGAATTAATGAAAATAAAAGCATATTCTTTCATTATTCAATTGTTAAATAGTGAAAAATTTGATAAAAACATGATTTGCCAAATTTAAATGAAAAATTTTCTAAATACTAAAAATTAACATTCAAATCGTGAAATAAAAGCATATTTCAGTAAAATAAGTTTAATTTACATAATTTATAAACAAACCTCAATGCTAAACAGTTGAAATTTACCTCATTTTTTTAGACATTGGCTATAACCTAATTTGTTTTAACATTACATTTCTAATAAATTCAATAATTAAGACAAAATTAATCTGAAATTGAATAAATACTACTGCTTATACAATTTATTTTTCAAGAGCATAATGTTTTCATATGGAGCGATTTTTCAATATTTTCCCAAACAGTTGGTTTTTTATAGTCTCGAACTGGTAGGAAGAATACTATTGCCCATTTATTTTAAAGCTAAAAAATAAATAAAAAAAATATTTTGATTTCACTTTCTTTTGTGATTTTTTGAAAAAGCTCCTTAATCTACTCTTCAGCCAACTCATGTATTTTGCTGAGTAATAGTTTGAAGGACAATTAACTTCATTGTCATTATTCTCCTAGACTTAACATTATTGCCAGCATGACCTATATTTGAAGCCAATCTTGTCTGCGGACCTGATTACAGAATTTTAGCTATTATTACCATGCAGAAGACAACCACAAACTGATAAATATCAAAACAAGTAAAATATTATTAATATCAGTAATTCAAGGAAATCTTGCAGTAACTGGTGAACACTAAAATAATCATACTACAGTAAATTACAGCAAATTTCCCATTATCATTAATAAAATAATGTAGATGCATTTGTATTTATTATTATTATTACTATTATTTAAAGGTGCCTATTTTGTAAAAGGGAGTATGTAATATATATGTCTGTATTGATTACAATTAGACTATCAAGCTATACTCCCTGTAGGAAAAATCGGCTTTTCAAGGACAAACATCCTCTTTTCATTTTCCCTTTGTTTCCATAGTTACTAACCTAAGATAAGGGCCGAAGAGTGACCAATGAAGGGATAATGAAAAGAGGATGTTTATCCTTGAAAAGCCAATTTTTCCTACAGGGAGTATAAATTACAGGTACTTGTTAGATATCTCGTCGACCAATTTCACCAAATTATATAAATAGACATAATTTTTATTTTAAATAATGAAAGAACAAATAAATTAGTATAACATTAATAAAAATACAAATAAAACGTCGAAATAAAAATCACTTGATGATGTAAACATGTGTTGTCAAGTGAATGTGACATTTACGATCAACCATTATTGGCATTTAATCTTACAATTTGGAGACAGTAATTTGGTCGACGGGATAACTAACAAGTACCAAATTATGCTGTGGCAGTAATTGAAACATCAAAACAAATTTACAAAATACAATGATAATAAAACATAAGTTAATTGTGTGATATAGGCTTATACAGTCAGACCTCTATTTAACGAACCTCTATTTTGCGAACTTTTCCTTGGAAACAAGAACATTTTGCGAATATCTTCGCAAAATAATCTCCAAATAGCGAAGTGCATTCTCTATTTAACGAATTTTTTCTTGTGATCTAAATGTTTTTTTCTCCCTATTTCTCAAAATATTTTTGGACATTTCAAACTTATTCTTTCTTTTAATACATTTTATGATGTTCAATGGCCTTGATTTGGTTTTACCAGGCACCTTCTTTGTCAGCAGTGAGAATTCGGTAAGTACGGAGGACGAAGACGATAGTCCCTTAGAGTAATTTTTTTTAAAATGTGGATACAGCTGAGAAAAAAAGAAGAAATTAACTATGATGTGCTGATTGATGATTGTATTTCATTTAATTCTGAAATTGAGACCTCTGAAACTCTAACTGAATTGGATATTTTCGACAGTGTGAAAAATAAAAACAATACAGCAATGAATTGTGATGAAGACGAATATGATGAAGATGGAAATTATCATGGTCAGGAATTAACAAAACTTCGTATGATGAAAAGCTAAAATCATTTGAAACAATCTGACGTGGATTATAGTTTGAAGAAAATATGCATGAAGGGGTTTTTGGTGCATTGCAAAGATGCGAAACGTATTATGAGAGAAAGCACTTTTTAAAAGGAAAAACTCAGGTAAAATTAACAAGAGTTTTTCAGAAATTAAATTAAAGGACGCATGAGGTAATGTATGGTTAAAATTATTTGTTATAATAATAATGAATACGATAATGCCATTAAAATTCGTTAGTTTTGTAAAATGATTTATATTAAACTGAAAATACAATGTATTCCCGAACAATGTTTTGTTTTCCTCGCAGATTTCAAAGATATAAACACATAGAAAATATGAATAGGTATTGGTGGGTAAAATAAATAAAACAAATAGATATAATTTATATAAAAAAAAGTGTGATTAATTAATTTTTTTAAAAATATTTAGTTTTTATGAATTTAAAATCTGTTTTATGTAGTTTAAAATATTTTAAACAGTGAATTTCTATTTAACGAATTTTCCATATAACGAACATTTTTCCGGGAGTTAGCGACTTCGTTAAATAGAGGTTCGACTGTAGTTTAATATTAATATGTTAATAATGAACTGTTATGATTATTATGTAAGGTAAGAAATGTTAAATAAATCTAAAAAATCAATTGTTTTCTTTTTGTAGTCTCCCAATCTTTAGCAATAAGATTGGATACACATATTATGCAGACCAGGCAATGAATCGTCAAAAATGGTTTACAATTTGCCAATCTTGTTTATTGTTACCAACCATATTCTAAACAATAATTTAACCAGTGGTCTGTCTAGACTTTTCTCGCAGGGTCCTGTTTTTGTGAAATTGTGAAGTTTATTTTATATTTGTGAAAATTCTAGTCATAATTTTGTAAATTTGAAATTATCGTTTTATTCAGATTTCATCCTTCATATATAAAAAAGCTAACTAATATGTTATTTGATGACTTCAGCTGTTTTTGTACAAGTCTGATTTTATTTTTAAAGGATTAAATATGTGAAAGATTCAATTTAAAGGTGGAAAAATTTTGTAAAAGGTCTGTTTATAAGACAAAGAATTTTGTGAAGAGTCCTGTTTTGGGATAAAAAGTTTTGTGAAGGGTCCTGTTTTAGGATAAAAAAAATTGTGAAGGGTCCTGTTTTAGGATAAAAAATTTTATGAAGGGTCCTGTTTTAGGATAAAAGTTTTTGTGAAGGGTCCTGTTTTAAGATAAAAAAAAATTGTGAAGGGTCTTTTTAAAGTACCTAAAACTTTCCTAAACAGATCCCTGTTAACATTATTATTATTAATATAAAACATTGATAAAACTTGTATAGTAAATAATATAAAATAAATAAAATATAATAAATGAACTAAATAAATAAATAACAAAAACACTTATAAATACAATTAAAAAACTGAAAACTTTAATAAACTAGGGCCCAGTAGCAGAATTTTCGGTGTCCATCTGCAGCAAACCAAAACTGATCTGCGACCCTACAATGCAAGGTCTAAAATAATCTGCAGCACTGCTGCACAGTTTCTGATATGGGGAACTAGGGTAGATGTGCTAGTAATGGACACCCTTCAATGTTTTTGGTTTCTAAAAAAATCACCAATAAAAATTTAGCTTTTTTTTTTCCCCTCCATAACTCCCCCTTGCATATTTTATAATCTTGCATTATTGTTGACACTCTCAATCAAACCAATCAGGAAGCAGAAAATAATTTTTTGAAGTTCAACAGTTTTTTGAAAGTCTTAATGAACATGCTAAGAGCTGGCTTCATTTAATAAATTTATATATTCTTTATTTTTTTGCAAATTTTGCAGGTTTTTGTTTTGGTAGTAATAGAACTTTTTGAATTTTATATACTAATAGCCATTTATAAAATTTCATTTATTTTTAAGGTTTTAAGAGGGGTTTCCATGTACTGGGATGCTTAATTAGTCATTTTCCAGTAATGGACACCCCATGTAGACATCAGTAAAAATGCAATTTCAGTAATGTTTATAGTGCATAAAATATTTTGACTTAACTGAAAACCTAAATAATCAAATTTAATTTTTTAATTACACTTACCAAAATGTAATAACACCAAAACTTTTATAAATAAACTAAAAAATAGCTTTATGAAATAAGCTTTTAAGTTATTTTATGTGGTTAATAAAATTTCAATATTATTATTATTTCTTTTATGTATATAACTCTGCCTTGTATATTTTATAAACCGGCAATCAAACCAGTCAGAAAGCAGAAAATATTGTTTAAGGGCATAGTCAAAGAGGGGCTAATAAGGCTCCCTCCCCATTAAAAAAAAAAAAAAAAGTTATAGAAGTTATTAAAAATTTATTTTCTGTCTTAAATGTTTATTTATTCATCTCTGACAAAAAAAAAAAAAACTAATATTAAGGAAGGTTATAGAAATCATGAAACTAGTAAATCTGCAGATCAGTGGCCTCAAACATCAGTTCTACAGTTTTATTTTGAAATTATTTTATTTAGTAGGGAGGAATGGGACAGTGGGTTTTTCTCTTTATGTACCTATCGTTCTAAACATTTCATCAATCACACATTAGATGAAGTAATGGCACCCCAATCTTCGGTTGAAAAAAGTAGCTGATCTGCATAAGTTTGCAATTGTATAAAGAAAAAGATTATTTCAAGAATCAAAAGTAAATTTGCTTCATATACTTTTTACGCTTTCTGTATATTAATGACTTGTTTATGCATAGATGCAATAGTTTCCCTATTTATGGAACACTATACTGTATATTATCCTAACTTAAACTATGCCTAAAAGCAGAATTTTTATACATTTATTGCATTGTTAATACAAGAAGTTTAACATAAAAGAAGGTAGAGGGAGGAATGGGACAAGTCTAATTCCTTCTTTTTAATAAGACAAATGTAAATTGCTAATAAGCAAATATTTTTAGAGGGTAGTATATTTTATAACATTAAAAATATATTATTTACTTCAAAATATAAATAAATTGAACTGATGATTTTTTAATGTCATCTCTGACTGACAATCCTGAATTTTCCTTCCAGTGATGAAGATTGATATTGTAATTGTAGCATAGACATTATCAGCCTACAATCTTTGTTAGACTGCATATATAGCCAACACTAGACTATTTGTGCCTTATCATACATTGTTTTATAGCTGTCCCATACCTCTCTGTTAGTGGAGAGGTATGGGACACATTTTGAAATTTACAATTTGTTTTTAATTACAAAACTGTTTCTACAAATTATGTTTTTATATTGTTCAAGGACATTAGAAAGTGTTTAACTTTGTATTCTATAAATCAAAATTTTTGTTTTTGTGTCAAACAAAGTTGATTTTTTTATTTTTGTAAAAAGTGTCCCATTCCTCTCCACTCTCCTCTATTTAAAATATCCAACTCACAGTATAATTACTTTCATATTTGTAGTATTAATTATTACAAGTAATACATCAAGTAGTCTCTGGAAGTTTAATTGTTAAAAATAGTGAGATGAAATTATTGCACTAATACTCCAAAACTTTTTTTTTTTTTTAATTATTACCTTTTAAATCCCTCAATAATTTGATAGCTGTAATTGCCTGATATTTAGTATTTTAAACTACCCATCTAAAATAATTAAGATATCGATCTTCTGATAATTACAATAATTGATGCAAACGGTGAATGATTATCACAAATATTTTATTAATTACTGGTATCCTGATTGTTAAATTTATTTGGAAATAACTATTTTGTTTCATTAGTATGCTTTCATTAAATTCTGGTCCACAGTCATAAAAACAATTATATTTATTACTTTTTATGGGGTGTCCACTGGCACTTTAGATGTTTTGATATATTTCTGTTATTTAAATTTGATTCATATTGGGAAATGAGACTATGATAATGGTTAAATATTGTTGATAAATTAATATAATATTGGAAAAATTGAAATAAAATAATTAGGCAGAATCCCAAAACAGATGAGACACCCCATTTGGCGACTTTACTGACAAGCACCAAACACTCCACATACGCCAACCTGAAAACTAACGTGATTGGTCCACTTTCCTGAATGCTTCCAGACTATTTTTTACTATGTCATCACCCTGGAATCATGGGAAATACAACATTTATAAATAACAACATATTAGAAAACACAGGAAAGCTGACTTTTATGAGATTCAAAATAAAACAAACGATTTAAACATAATTTGTTGAAAAATGTGAAATTTTTAAAGTACCTTTCCAAATCAGAGTAACGATTTAATGATTAAAATTTTCATTTCTCAACAACTTTCAGAAAAATTCATGGCGTCATTTAATATTTTAAAGTACGTGCCTATATCAGAGTAAACATTGAACAAATTATTTCTAATTTGCGGAACTTTGAACGCTTCGCGTTCATAAAAATATATATATATCACTGAATACAGCAGTTCTCGCTCTGTAGCAGGGTTGGCAAGTTTCTGCCAGAGTGGTTAAAACCAGCGGTTATAACCGGTTAAAACTGGCATGGCAGAAACTAGTTTCTGCCAGTAAGTGGCAAAAACTGGCAGAAACTCAGAAATAATATTAATAAGAACTTTAATGTGCAATGATTCTTAATTCATACATGTATTTGATGTGTAAACAATTAAATTAAAAATTAAAATTAAAGATTATGAATGTTATTCAAAGTTGTAAAAAAGTTTCAAAATTATCATATAAATATACTTTGTTTATATAATAATAGGTACTAATTTTTTTTCACTTGAAAAACAGAAATTTTCAATGGTAGTCTAATGCTGTACAAGTTTAACTATTTTATATTATTGTTTAGAGTTGAATTTTTATTTAAAAGTAAAAAAAGAAATTTACAAAAAAATCTGTGATATTTTAACAAATGTATTTTTCAGAGTATTTTTAAATAAATAATGCAATGCAATAACTTAAAGATTATGATTCTTGTGAAAATATATAAGTAAATAATTGAAGCACAATAAATAACAGAAAATTTTTTTCATGAAATATCTTGCACAATTATTTTACAATATTGAAAGAACAAAATTGCCACTCAAATATACTATTATTACTTTTTCCACAGAACATTCCATAGCATAGGACAAAATTTTGCTAATCTTTCTGAACACACTGTTTCTTTGTTTTGAATGAAAGAAAAGTTTGAAAACATACTTTCAAGACTATCATTACTTGCTGGCAACAGGGTTGGCAAGTTTCTGCCAGAGTGGTTAAAACCAGTGGTTATAACCGGTTAAAACCGGCATGGCAAAAACTAGTTTCTGCCAGTAAGTGGCAAAAACTGGCAGAAACTCAGAAATAATATTAATAAGAACTTTAATGTGCGATGATTCTTAATTCATACATGTATTTGATGTGTAAACAATTAAGTTAAAAATTCAAATTAAAGATTATGAATGTTATTCAAAGTTGTAAAAAAGCTTCAAAATTATCATATAAATATACTTTGTTTATATAATAATTGGTACTAATTTTTTTTTCACTTGAAAAACAGAAATTTTCAATGGTAGTCTGATGCTGTATAAGTTTAACTATTTTATATTATTGTTTAGAGTTGAATTTTTATTTAATAGTAAAAAAAGAAATTTACAAAAAAATCTGTGATATTTTAACAAATGTATTTTTCAGAGTATTTTTAAATAAATAATACAATGCAATAACTTAAAGATTATGATTCTTGTGAAAATATATAAGTAAATAATTGAAGCACAATAAATAACAGAAAAAAAATTTAATGAAATATCTTGCACAATTATTTTACAATATTGAAAGAGGCTGAATCCATATCAACTCAGGCAGGGGGGTTACCTTCATAGTCTCAGAAGTTTTTGAATTGAACATATGTTAAAATTTAAGAAAAAGTAAGATACTTGTATATTTTCATTTTGCCCAAAAAAATTCCTGGCCCGAGATACAGGCCGCCAAAGATGACATCCCCGGCATCTTTTCTCGTTCGCGATTTTCGATAAAAATTTTAAAGTGCTCTATCTCTAGAACTGTGCAAGATATTTTGTTGCGTTTTATTTTATTTTAAAGATAATATTCTTCTGTTTAAAATGATATACCCAATTTTGAAAAATGTATTCAACTTTTCTTGTGGCAACCTTTTGAAAAAAAAAATTTTTTTTCAAAAATTTTTTTTTTTCGAAAATGCCAATCCTAAAAATTTTGATTTTTTTGCTGTTGATCAATACCATTGGGAACTATCTTCACTGTAAAGGAGAACTTCCACTTTTGAGTTTAACAAATTTTAGAAACATTTAAAAAATTCAGAGAATTTTACAGGAACTGTATATATACAGTTCCAGTAAAAGTCACTGAATTTTTGCTTATTTGTATCATATTTGTAAGGATAAGCCTACTATATAGGGTAGATGCTCCAGTTTTGGCCACTGTACCAGTTTTGGCCACATTGGATCAATTTGTCCGATATTTAGCCTGTGAATTGATGCTAACAAATAATATGCAATCTTACACTTTAAGCAAACTCTCTTTTATCATTTACAATATCATTTGTTTATTTTTTGATAAAATGTGACTTGCAAAAAAAAATAAATGTGTGAAACTGTAGTGTGTGCTTACATGTATTAAGATTTTTGCTTAGCTGAGAAGTTTTCAGAATCTTTCAACATTAGGTACTTATCAGGTTCTATTTGTTCTGAAACAAATTGCTATTAGGTTTTATGAGGTAAGCTTTCTCTATACTACAATTTTACATTTAAATTAATTATTTTAACAGTTTGATGGGGGGGTGGCCAAAACTGGTGCATTTAATTTGCTATATGTACCAGTTATGGCCATGGGGGTGGCCAAAAAGGGTACAACATATGTTCCACTTTTGGCCACATGATTCTTTATAGAGGGAATTTTAGACATTTAATAAATTTAAGAACATCTGGATAAATCAAAATCAATTTAGTTTTGTTTTATATAGTAATGGCTTCAATAATAATAATTAAAAAAAAAGCAAGGCTAATGACAGTTCTATAAAAGAGATTTTGTTATTCTCTGTCCAATAGATAATTCACTTTAGAAAGAAGGACATTGTGCTAGTCACTAAAGAATGACATTGCTAAAGAAAATATAGTATTGATAAAACAAAAGGGGAGGTGATATGTAATGTTTAGATATGATAAATAAACTAAAGCATCAATTTTGAAAGATTTTACAACTTATAAATTAAAAAGTTTAATAAAATTATAGCATGATTTAATTGCTTGTATTTTTCCAAAAGAAATGAAGAAGTTCCATAATTTGTGCAATATTTCAGGCACACGGATTTAGAAATACTAAATATTGTGAAAATCTTTACTAGAGATATCTAAATACAAGAAGAATGTATTTCACATTATTTAAAAAGAAGAGGATTCATTTTACCAAATTTAAAAGAGATTCTGTGTTCTTAAAAAATGGCCTAGAGGGAACACTGCTCTAAGATCGGAGGTAAAATTAAGGCCATTCAAAATGTAATGCCAGCACTACAAGCTAGCAAAGTTTTGGAGTAACCCGTTCTTGCCTTACATCACGAGTTTGTAGGACAGACACCACTTTTCTCTAATAATGTTGAATTTCAAGTAGTAGATCTAGATACTAGGAAATGAAGTTAAAATCAATTAGAAAAGTGGATTTTAGATATTGTCAGAATACTATTTCGTATAAAAATGGAACAACTTTTAAAATTCTGTCCAAAAAATTGTAGCCGGCAAGATAGAAACTCTATTTCAAGATGGAAGACCAGGCATGAAATGGTATGATTCGCTTCTGAAATCACACCCTAAAATAACTTGCAAAGAAGCAGGTACATAAATAAGGCACAAGCTAATATAAATCAAAAGACGATTTCAAGAAGTATAACTTTTTGATGAAAATCAAACCAAAATCAGAAAATGCTTTGAAGAAACTAACTCTTTAATGAAGATTCAAGTGTTCTAAACAAGCCACAATCCATGAATAATTATAAAACTGATTAAATAGTTTATCTTTATGTCTTATAAGCACTGTTGTCCCTTTTATGAATCAAATTTTAATATATTTTTTTGGTTTTTAATTGAAATTTTCAGTTAAAATCAACATAAGTATATTTTACTTGATGTTTTTATCAATTCATAAAGAAATTTGAAAAATTCTCTTAATACAGCAAACAAATATATGTGTGGTAAAATAGATGTTGCATAAAAACGCTTTATTTTTACTTATTATCAATTAAAATGTTTGTTAAACTACATGATATTGGAGTGGCCAAAACTGGTGCATAGAGATGGCCAAAACTGGTGTAGGGGTGGCCAAAACTGGTGCAAATTGGAATAAATTACTTGATGAGTTATTACTCACAATCTAAAATATTCTGTAGAAAGTCATTATAGTTAACAGAAAGACAATTAAATTTACTAAAGAATGATGTTGTTATGATTTAATATGCTTCAGTTGGTCAAGAACTGTAAAATTTCTATTTCAAATTTTCTCTAAAGGTGGCCAAAACTGGTGCATCTACCCTATCCTAAACAAGTTAGAAATTGCAATATCAAATGTGGCAAATGAGGTGCATGCGTACTATAACTAGTTTTATAAATATTCAGATCTTGGTGCAATAAGTTACACTCTTGGGCAAAAAGGGCATGAATACAAAATTTATTATGATTCTACATATTAAATTCAGTAATACGGAAGTAATATGAATTCATCTTAAAAGGACTTAATCGCCATGGCAACCTAGAATCATTGCCTATCATGGTATATCATTGAATCAATTATGTATTATAGGATTTTTAAATAGAATGAAGAAAACTTTTATAAATGTCTTTTATATTTTAATTTGATTTTCATAGCATTTGAAGTGATACATACTTTATTTTCAATACCGAACATAGTAAAATAATCTCAATAACATATATCAATTACACAGCAATACAAATTATATTAATACAAGTTAGAGTTCAGACAGATGGGCAGACAAATCGAATCCATAAAGACATTCAACTATGTTGGAAATTGTTAAAAACACATAAATAGGTCGGAATTTGACTTTTAGAAATTTGTCAATAGACGGGAGCATACTTGAATACTTTCATACAACCCTGTATTTTACCTACTATCTTTTTATACATGACACTATTTAGCTAATATTTAATTAACATTAAAACATCCTTAAAACCAGTGAAATCACACTTCCAGAGATTATCATTCATAGACGGCCATGTATCTAATTCTTTGCATGGACCTCTATATCATTTTATCTATATTCTCCAAACATATCTTAGTATACTAAATGTAGTTCAGTGTAAAAATGCATAACTCATTTAAAAATCACCTTTAAGCTACTTTCATTCATACTCAGTAAACCCTTAAGATTTCTTTTGTGTAGCCCTGTATATGATCTACAGCATTTATGCACACAACGTAATATGGAAAAATTTAGTTAAACTTAAAAACTCAAACACAACTAACAATGCACTTCCAGCAATACCCTTACGATTTCTTTTGTGTAGCCCTGTATATGATCTACAGCCTTTATACACACAACGTAATATGGAAATATTTAATTAAACTTAAAAACTTATATCGCAACTAAAAATGCACCTCTAGCAATCTTCGCTAATGTGCAGTATTTCCAATAAGGTAAAGTATCCGAAATCTTTTGTGTGTCCCTGTAAACACTAAGCACTTTCTATGACACAGGAAGTAATTTTTTGTAAACCTCTGCAATAAAGTATGTATCACTTCAAATGCTATGAAAATCAAATTAAAACATAAAAGACATTAATAAAAGTTTTCTTCATTCTATTTAAAAATCCTATAATACATAATTGATTCAATGATATACCATGATAGGCAATGATTCTAGGTTGCCATGGCGATTAAGTCCTTTTAAGATGGTTTCATATTACTTCCGTATTACTGAATTTAATATATGGTATTATAGTAAATTTTGTATTCATGCCTTTTTGCCCAAGAGTGTTACACTTATTGCACCAAGATCTGAATATTTATAAAACTAGTTAATACTATGCACGCACCTCATTTGCCACATTTGATATTGCAATTTCTAACTTGTTTAGGATACATAGTAGGCTTATCCTTACAAATATGATACAAATAAGCAAAAATTCAGCGACTTTTACTGGAACTGTATATATACAGTTCCTGTAAAATTCTCCGAATTTTTTAAATGTTTTTAAAATTTGTTAAACTCAAAAGTGGAAGTTCTCCTTTACAGTGAAGATAGTTCCCAATGGTATTGATCAACAGCAAAAAAATCAAAATTTTTAGGATTGGCATTTTCGAAAAAACAATTTTTTTTGAAAAAAAAATTTTTTTTTCAAAAGGTTGCCACAAGAAAAGTTGAATACATTTTTCAAAATTGGGTATATCATTTTAAACAGAAGAATATTATCTTTAAAATAAAAAAAAACGCAACAAAATATCTTGCACCGCTCTAGAGATAGAGCACTTTAAAATTTTTATCGAAAATGGCGAATTGGAAATGGTGCCCGGGATGCCATCTTTGGCGGCCTGTATCTCGGGCCAGGAATTTTTTTGGGCAAAACCAAAATATACAAGTATCTTATTTTTTATTGAATTTTAACATATGTTCAATTCAAAAACTTCTGAGACTATGAAGGTAAGATTTTTTCTTTGGCTGCCTGAATTGACATGGATCATACCAAGAACAAAATTGCCACTCAAATATACTATTATTACTTTTTCCACAGAACATTCCATAGCATAGGACAAAATTTTGCTAATCTTTCTGAACACACTGTTTCTTTGTTTTGAATGAAAGAAAAGTCTGAAAATATTCTTTCAAGACTATCATTACTTGCTGGCAATGTCATTATTGAGGATGCAAATTTGACAAATCCTCATTTTCACCAGTATTCGTTTTTAAAGATGACCACCACATAGAAGGTAAGGGCAAGACATTTTCTAGGCCTTCCTTGGAGAAATATGTTTCTGAGGCAGGAGTCGATTTTGCTTCAAAGGATATTATATGTGGCACAAAATTGGGATTAATATCAGAAAGCAATTTCCTTGCCTTTTCTTTATGCTCATATGTCAATTTTGATCCCATATACTTAGGATGAAGTAAATAAGTTAGCATATGATAGTCGGTTATTACTGTATCAAATCTGCTTTGAACCTTTGTTAGTTGTTTGTTTTGTAAGTGCAAAATGTGGTTGGAACATTTTCAACTAAGTCTTAATAAAAAAGCTAAAATCTTTAGCAACGATTTTATGCACAAATAACATACAGACGCGACAAAAATATCCCATATAATCGTTTTTTGTCGTGTCTGTACGTTATTTGTGCGTAAAATCATTGTTAAAGATTTTAGCTTTTTTACTAAAATTCGCACAAAGTTTGATCTATGCTTATAACAGTCTTAAATTGAAAAAAAAAAAGTCAGATTTGTTCCTTTGAATACTGTATTTAAATGAAATGTTTTTTAAATTCATGGAATTACAAGATCCGCATATAACTATAACATTTCTATGAGAGATAATTTATAGTGTTATTAAATTATTACGTTAAATTACAGAAAATTATTTTGAGCAAGTATTGAATATTTTTCTTTTCTTTTCATTGTTTAATTTAATATAAGTATTGGATATAGTTTTGTATTTGATTTTTAAACTGAAATTTTAAAATACTCTAATAATTGTTTACATATAAAATTATATAACCATACTATAACAAAAATTTTATCTGTTACATTACTCATTTTTTCTAATACAAATCTATTTATTTTTTAATTAAAACTACCCACAATATTTCATTTGTTATTTATACGGAATAAAATGCACTTAAGGAATTTAATACTAGTAAAAAAGTCTCAGATTATGTCATGAAATGTGTTTATGCCAGTTGTTGCCAGTTTCTGCCGGTTAAAACCAGTTATTACCAGTTTCTGCCACTGGCAAGGCAGAAACCCTTTTTTGCCGGCAAATAGCCAGCCCTGGCTGGCAATGTCATTATTGAGGATGCAAATTTGAAAAATCCTCATTTTCACCAGTATTCGTTTTTAAAGATGACCACCACATCAGACTTAGATAAAATGTAAAACTGTCTGCAAACTCAAATAATTTCTTAAAAATTTTCTGCAGAAAAATGCCAGGCCCCTCCTAAGTCCCATATCGCCGCTAACAGAAAAAATGAAAAAGTCCTCTTTCCAATCCCTCACATTACGTTACATGCTCTCAACACCCCCCCCCCCCCCCCCACAGTTTTCTGAATTAGACTTTATTGAAAAGAGGATAATGTTTACTAAGATATTAAAACCGAATTCCCCTTTCGAATGTAAAATAGTCACTGGAAATCGCAGAGAAATGCTAAACAAGCGCATAAACATTCGTTAAAATTTCCAACCAAATAAACTTTATTTAAAAGAGATTAACATTTACTTTTCAACACAAAATTTATTTTTAATCTGTTAAATTAATCTGCAGCACCTGCTTCGGTGCTGCACTGTTTCTGCTACCGGCCCTGGCAAAAAAAAAAAAAAAAAAAAAAGCATTGTACTTGCTGTTCCGGCATAAGCCCCTCACTTCCAATATTAAGTTTTTAAAATATATATGCCACGGCGCTTCTTCCATGGTACATGGCAAATAATTTCTAGATAGCTTTTTTTATCTGCAGACCTTCTCATGAGTCTGTGACGGGCCTCGCACAGATTCTCCGCCTGGGGTCTTCTTAATTTTTTTTTATGAAAAATTTGTAAAAAAAAAAAAAAAACCATCAGAACTGTCTGCAAACTTTGAAAATTTTCTGCGAACGGCGTTCGCGTGTTCGTCTATATTATCTGACTCTGCACCACATAGAAGGTAAGGGCAAGACATTTTCTAGGGCTTCCTTGGAGAAATATGTTTCTGAGGCAGGACTCGATTTTGCTTCAAAGGATATTATAAGTGGCACAAAATTGGGATCAGAAAGCAATTTCCTTGCCTTTTCTTTATGCTCATATGTCAATTTTGATCCCATATACTTAGGATGAAGTAAATAAGTTAGCATATGGTAGTCGGTTATTACTGTATCAAATCTGCTTTGAACCTTTGTAGTTGTTTGTTTTGTAAGTGCAAAATGTGGTTGGAACATTTTCAACTAACAGTCTTAATAAAAAAGCTAAAATCTTTAACAACAATTTTATGTACAAATAACATACAGACACGACAAAAATATCCCATATAATCGGTTTTTGTCGTGTCTGTACGTTATTTGTGTGTAAAATCATTGTTAAAGATTTTAGCTTTTTTACTAAAATTCGCACAAAGTTTGATCTATGCTTATAACAGTCTTAAATTGAAAAAAAAAAAAAAAAAGTCAGATTTGTTCCTTTGAATACTGTATTTAAATGAAATGTTTTTTAAATTCATGGAATTACAAGATCCGCATATAACTATAACATTTCTATGAGAGATAATTTATAGTGTTATTATTAAATTAATACGTTAAATTACAGAAAATTATTTTGAGCAAGTATTGAATGTTTTTCTTTTCTTTTCATTGTTTAATTTAAAATAAGTATTGGATATAGTTTTGTATTTTATTTTTAAACTGAAATTTTAAAATACTCTAATAATTGTTTACATATAAAATTATATAACCATACTATAACAAAAATTTTATCTGTTACATTACTCATTTTTTCTAATACAAATCTATTTATTTTTTAATTAAAACTACCTGCAATATTTCATTTGTTATTTATACGGAACAAAATGTACTTAAGGAATTTAATACTAGTAAAAAAGTCTCATTATGTCATGAAATGTGTTTATGCCAGTTGTTGCCAGTTTCTGCCGGTTAAAACCGGTTATAACCAGTTTCTGCCACTGGCAAGGCAGAAACCCTTTTTTGCCGGCAAATAGCCAGCCCTGCTCTGTAGCAATCTCAAAATGTACAAAACTCGTTAAAGCGGCAATCAGTAATCGTGTATGAACACTTACGCATTCATTAACCGAAAAAAAAAAACATCACTGGATTCAGCATTTCTCACTGTGTAGCAGTCTCAAAATACAGCAGTTCTCACTGTGTAGCAATCTCAAAATGTACAAAATTCGTAAGGGCAGCATACATGAGAAATATACAATAAACGACTAATATAAAACGCTACATCAAAAAGTGCATAAAATTATTAACATACCTTAACAGACATCTCCTTTCTTGAAAACCAACTCTAAAAAATGTTGAATTGCCATAATTTCGTAAATTTCCAGGCAAACTTCATTTAACTTTCCAGCAAAAAAAATTAACAAATACTCACAATTTCAAATTAAATTATGCAGGTACTTGAACTTTCAAATTTTACATCTAAAAACAACAACAACAAAAAATTAACAATAACAAACTTTTGACTTGCCGACATTCTATTTTTACAAATGCAGAGTTGAGTTGTCAGAACACCGCTGAGCTAACTGTGAATAAAAGTTTTCAGGTAGGCGTAACCATCCAATACACAACAAATCAACCAATCCCAATTCAAGATTAGACCACAGTAGGCATGGAAAGAATTTACAAAACGAGCTCTTAACAAGAAAAATCCATTTATCGCCCTGCCAAATTGAACGATGCCAAGTGTCTCGGCTGTTTTGGGATTCAGCCAATAATTATAAGTATTAATTTTTTTTTTAAAGAAATTCCTTAAGTATGTCCATTACTGACACATCTACCCTATTAGTTATCAAAAAATTAGGGTTATCGTAATCAGTATGATTGGTTTTGGCACAGTTGTATCTGATCTGGTCTGGTTAATAGATATAAGTACATATGTAAGATTACTTTTTAGGAATTTGTGTAGATTTGAATGATTATTGCATCTGTAAAAATCAGGGTTGCTGGCTTTTAGCCAGACAAAAAAAAGCCGGCTGGCCTTTTTTGGTTTTAACCACTTAAAAAAGCCAACTTTTATTTTCAAAGTTGGTTTACAGTTAATTTGTTTTAAATTTGGATCAATTAATTTTTAATACACTTATAAATATTTTCTACTAAAAAAATTATAGATTTCTATTAAATTTTGTCAAATAAATAAGCCTATAACTTCTAGAAGACAAATGTAAAGGCATTATGTCTGAAAAAAAAATGATATATATATATATATATATATATATATAATAAATTTGAAATCACAAATATATGAAGAAATGGATAAAGTTTTAAAGATGATCCAGAAATGAACATATGAAACCAGTATGCAATATAAGAAACTATGAATGACTCACAGAATCATCAGAGGAGCTTGTGAGTTCATTCATAGAAGATGCGTTATTTCATCCAATTTTGTCGGCATTAAGCCTAAAATGACAAAATTTAGCTCCTAATAACGCAAACATTACAAAAAACAGATAATAAAAAGCCAAGAGATCCAAAGAAAGATACACCTCACACAGGACATTAAAAATTATAAAATTAAAATTATAAAATTAAAAAAAAATAATAATAATAAAAGGGCAATTGATTACATTAAAAAATAGCTATCAACTTGTCAATATTTTAAAAAATCTTCATTGTGTATATAATATAACGACATATGACTTCAAAGATCTTTTTAATAATATAGACCTATTTGATTTACATAAAATTATAAATGAATTATTTAAAAAATATTATAAAAAACTGGAATTACCATCTAATATAGATATTGCATATTTTAAATCTTTAACAAACTTCATTATCTATAATAATTATATATTGCAAGATAACACTTTATATTTACAGCATGTCGGTATACTACAAGGCGGTTGTACATCCAGTTTACTATCCGACTTGTATCATTATGAACGTACTTTTACTAATAATACTCTACATTTATATCGTTATATTGATGACATAATTTTAATTGAAACTGATCAATCTGCAATTACTCAATTTCCAGTAGATTATCACACTAATTTGGAATTAACGGAAAACCTTTTATCTAACAATACAATTAACTTCTTAGATTTTAAAATTACAATAAAAGACAACAAAACAATCACAGATTTATATGACAAACGTAAAGAATTTAAATTCAAAGTTAATATATTTACAAATTTTAAATCTTGTCTACATCATTCTGTTTTTCGAAACATAACACTTAATCATTTATATAGAATAAAATGTTTATGTTCTTCTCCTCAAATTAACAATAATATTAAAAAACTAATTTATGATGCATTAAATCATGGTTTTCTAAAAAAATTCATATATTCATTAATATACAATTAGTACTTTACTTACATGATCTTTTAAAACAAATTAACACATGCGTAAACAAAATTACAAAAAAATATATAAAATAAAAAAATATATATAAAAAATTAAAAATTGTAAAATATAAAAAAATTATTATAGGATGGATGGGTGGGTAGATGTTAGAGTACGGAGGAGGGTGGTGTTGTCTGGATAATACGCAATGGTTAATTTATATAAAAAAAAAAAAATGGGGCTTATGTATTATTACTATATTTTTTATACGTATTTTATAAGGATGTTGATTTGATATTTTATATGTACTTGGTGACTTTCATCAATATTATATTTAGCTTAATTATTGTTTCATCTTATTTACAATCATTTGTTATTAAATTTTAATTTACTCAGGACAATATCATATTAATTACTAATAGTTTGCCATTTTTATAGTAATTAATATACATATAAGTATATTTAATAAAGTTATAATGTATGTATTAAAATGGGGTAATTATTTTTATTATTATTCCTCTATTCTTTTTAATATTGATCTATTTTCACTTTGTGTGATAAAATTTATTATCGGTTTAATGTGTTCGAATGTCCCACACTCATACCTTTAGGATTTTTATGGCTGTATGAAAATAATCCACGCACTATATTTGAGATTTTTAGGTAATGGGAATTTAAGTACTATCTGATAATCTTCTATACCCCCATATGTTTATTTCCTGTTCATTTTATAATTATATTATATAAAATAGTTTTCATTAACGAATTTTATATTAATTTTAATATATTTTTATTAACTATTATTGAATTTTTTTTTTATAGCATATAGCAATATGCTATATATTCTCAATGTTATAGAATTATTTAAATTCTTAGTGTAGTTTAAATGAGTAGGATAATAGAATATTTTGTTTCTTTTTAATTTTATTAACAATAGTTTTTAAAAAAATATATAGTGTGGTTTATAATTATCTATATATAAGGATTTGTTTGGTTTTGCTGTTAAACAAAAAATTTTTTACATTCTTAGGATTTCAAATGTTTATCTTGTGGCATGTGAATAATAAAAATACTACTAGATGGCAGCACCAAAATTTGTCTTTTGACAATAAGATATAACTTTTGTATTTTGCAACTCTTTTTAAGTTATAAATTACTACACCAGGTGGATTTTTAAGCTAAATTTTGACGATATTGTTATCTAGTTATTAATTTAATAGTGCATTTTGTTATTTTAAATAATGCAATTACTTTCTATTTATTTTATTTTATATTATATTAATTTTATTTTTCATGAGTTTTCAAAATGTATTAACTGCATCCTTTGGTCTCAATCACTGATTTCTTAACTGTTTTATTCACCTTAATCTTTACGATATTTTGGGTGCCATGTGTGTGTGGCTATATTGAAAAATACTGAAATATTAATCAGTATGTTGTGTATTATTTCTATTTTATATCCTATAAATATTTAAACAGGTTTTATTGATTTTTCCATTCCATATTATTTGTTTTTATTCTGTTTTCATTTTTAATCTATTCACTCGATTATAATGGTTGTTTGGGAACAGGGAAAAATAATATTAGCTTTAGCTTATTTTTCTCACAGAAAACAACCATATTGCTTATATCATTGAATTCTGTGCCCTTGATAACGTAATTCAATATATAAGCTTTTCCATTATTTGTCGGTGTCCACTTTCTTTTTTCTTCCATAATAATTCCTATAATAAATTATTTGGCACTTTTTATACTTACAGCTTTAATTCACAATATTACGGTTTTTGATGGTGGTAGGTTATGTTTAATTAATGTTTATATATATTAGTGATGCAACAAATAGTGGTTTGGCCGAATAACCGAATACCGAATATTCGGCCAAACTACAGCCGAGTATTCGGCCGCCGAATAATGAACTTATTTTTGCCTAAAAACAAAATATAGTATGCACTATATGCACAATTCTTGTATCTTTCACAATTAAAATGTATTGTTTTCTTTTAAAAAAATTATTTATATACAATTTTTTTTATTTTTTAAAGCATTATTTTACTCTGAAAAAATATTCGGCTATGTTCGGCCTAAAAATTGCCTCAATATAATTCAGCCCCCCCCCCCCCCCAAAAAAAAAAAAAAAATTCTTAGCAAAAGTACCTCATAAGGTACTGTCTAGTTACATTTTAATAGATGTTATGTGTGTTGTTACCTTTTAAAATAATGACAAATTTTGAAAAGTACTAGGAAACATAAGTTTCAACTTTCAGATGAAATAAAATAAAAAATAAGAAATCTTAATATCTTAAGAAAAACCACTGATAGAAAGGATGAAAGGAATATCTTCTAAAATGGTGGAAAGAAATCATTAAGCTCACAACTAACAAAAATTTTTTATCATTTATTATTATCATTATTTTTTTTTTTCTTTGCTGTCACCAGATAGCACTAGAGTAGGGTATAGAGTTATAGGTATAATTCAAAATATTATTGAAAGAAATATTTTTTTATGTAACGAGGGATAAATGTTACTTCCCATTATGATAAAAAAAAATTTTGAATTTGCTTGTACAGCTGTATTAAAACAATTTTGAATAGATTAATTTTAAATTTAACAGATTATGTTAGCTTATTACAAGCAGATGCTTTTTGTACTTACTGATACAGCATAAAATTTTTTTAACATGATTCCTAAATTAGCCTCTTATATAAAAATCGGTAGATAAAACCCATTCGGGGTATGAAAGTTAATGGGAAAAAAAGTGTTAGTTAATTTCAAATAAAATTTTCATTATACATGATGAATATAAATTGTCAAATTAAAAAGTTATACTGTGTAAATATAAAAGGCTGAATCCATATCAACTCAGGCAGGGGGGTTACCTTCATAGTCTCAGAAGTTTTTGAATTGAACATATGTTAAAATTTAAGAAAAAGTAAGATACTTGTATATTTTCATTTTGCCCAAAAAAATTCCTGGCCCGAGATACAGGCCACCAAAGATGACATCCCCGGCATCCTTTCTCATTCGCGATTTTCGATAAAAATTTTAAAGTGCTCTATCTCTAGAGCGGTGCAAGATATTTTGTTGCGATTTATTTTATTTTAAAGATAATATTCTTCTGTTTAAAATTATATACCCAATTTTGAAAAATGTATTCAACTTTTCTTGTGACAGACTTTTGAAAAAAAAATTTTTTTTTCGAAAATGCCAATCCCAAAAATTTTGATTTTTTTGCTGTTGATCAATACCATTGGGAACTATCTTCACTGTAAAGGAGAACTTCCACTTTTGAGTTTTACAAATTTTAGAAACATTTTAAAAATTCAGAGAAGTTTACAGGAACTGTATATATACAGTTCCAGTAAAAGTCACTGAATTTTTGCTTATTTGTATCATATTTGTAAGGATAAGCCTACTATATATCCTAAACAAGTTAGAAATTGCAATATCAAATGTGTCAAATGAGGTGCGTGCGTACTATAACTAGTTTTATAAATATTCAGGTCTTGGTGCAATAAGCAGGGTTCGCACAGACTCCTTAGACTCCTTGGAAACTCCTTAGAAATAAAAGCATTCCCAAGTAGTACTTAGAACTACTTAAATAAGCAAACCACTACTTAGAAACTCCTTATATTCTATTGCGGCTTCGGATGCAAGCGATATTGCTGCCGAGGAAAAAAAAAAATCGTGATTGAAAAACACACGGTAAATCCTTTATGCAAGTCATTCATCTGAAGCACAACATTGATTAGGTAGGGTAATCTTAATAGCAGGGCTCCCACTAGGTCCGTTTTTCAATTATTAGGTCCGTAAAGTCCGTTTTTCGACACAATTAGCCGACCTTTATTTAAAATTTTATCGCTGTTTGGCATTTAGCCGAGAATCTTGGAAAATTCGCGTTTTTCACAAATATGTTCCAAAAAAATACGGTCAAATTTCGTCAAACGATCGCGGAAAAAATTCGTAAACTTTGTCAAAGGATCGTGAAAAACGCGAATTTCTCCAACATATCGTGGGAAAACTCGGATTTCTTAAAAAGACGCGAATTTCTTAAAAGACAGCGAAAAAACGCGAATTTACTCAAAGGATCACGAAAAAACGCGAATTTCGTTAAAGATCGAGAAAAAAAGCAGATTTCCTCAAAAGATCTCGAAAAACACGCGAATTTCCTCAAAGGATCGCGAAAAACACGCGGTTTCCATCAAAAGATAGCGAAAAAAAACGTTAGTTTCGTCAAACGATCGAAATAAAACGCGAATTCCATTAGAAGATCGCGAAAAAACGCAAATGTCTCCAGCAGATCGCGTAAAACTCGAATTTTCGCAGAAGATCGCGAAAAACACACGAATTTCGTCAAAGGATAGCGAAAAACACGCGGTTTCCATCAAAAGGTCGCGAAAAAAAAGTCAGATTCGTTAAACAATCGAAATAAAACACGAATTCCATTAAAACGCGAAAAAATCGAATTTTCCTGGAAGGTCGCGAAAAAAAAAAAAAAAAAAAAAACGCGCATTTCCCTCAGAAGATCAAGAAAAGAAAACAAGAAATTCATCATAAGATCGCGAAAAAAATGCGAATTCGTCAAAATTTCACCTCCAAAGAAAGCGACTACCGCTGTTCTAAAAGAATAAATTCAAAACTTATTATATTTTTTCTTGTATGTTGCATTCAGCATTCTTTTTTTTTTGCCTTTTAAAATTTTCTTTAAGATGTATCATGTATGTGATATGCATAATAAATGTTTGGGGTTTGACTAATCTCTATTTATATGACCTGGGGGTGATTCTAGTCCGAATTTTCCGAAAATGTAAGACGTTCATTTCCGAAAATTAAAAAAAAATCGGTCACCAATCCGAAAATTCGAACATAATTTTCGTCGCCTAAAAAAATAAATTTTGTCAATCGATTGCAGAAAAATCGCCAATTTCGTCAAAGGATCGCGGGGAAAACGCAAATTTCGTCAAAGAATCGCGAAAAAACGCAAATTTCGTCAAAGAATCGCGAAAAAACGCAAATTTCGTCAAAGAATCGCGAAAAAACGCAAATTTCGTCAAAGAATCTCGAAAAAACGCAAATTTCGTCAAAGAATCACGAAAAAACGCAAATTTCGTCAAAGAATCACGAAAAAACGCAAATTTCGTCAAAAAATTGCGAAAAAACCCACAAATTTCGTCAAAATATCGCTAAAAAACTCCACAAATTTCGACGAAAGATCGCGAAAACCCAAAAATTTCGTCGAAAGATCGCGAAAAATCGGCAAATTTCGTCGAAAGAGTACATAAAAACCCACAAATTTCGTCAAAAGATTGCGAAAAAACCTACAAATTTCGTCAAAAGATCGCGAAAAAACCCACAAATTTCGTCGAAAGATCGCGAAAAACCCACAAATTCGTCAAAAGATCGCGAAAAACGCGAATTTCGTCAAAGAGCATGGAGAAAACGCATAGCTAGTGTCGGGAGGGGAATCCCCCCCCCCCCCTCTTTGGTGTAACTTTTCAGAAGATTCGCTGTGAATTTCAGAAATTTTCAGAATCACCCCTGTGACATGACGATTGGTCACTGTATAAGAAAGTAGATAGTCAATTTTGTATTTAAACTTACGAAATCAATAAGCAATATATTGTGAATACTGTGCAATTTTAGCACTCACAATTAGATTCTAATAGAGTAAAATTTGTTTTTGAAATGTTTATCTTTCCAAATTGGGCATTAAAAATTGGCGTGTGCATACCACATAACGATGCAGCACATAAAAACAGTGACAACAAAAAAAAAGATGGCAAATCCTTAAAATTTTTTGGACTCCTTGGATTTTTTGGGTACTCCTTGGATTTTTTCTTCACAACTCTGTATGAACCCTGAATATGTTACACTCTTGGCCAGAAAGGGCATGAATACAAAATTTATTATGATTCTACATATTAAATTCAGTAATACGGAAGTAATATGAATTCATCTTAAAAGGACTTAATCGCCATGGCAACCTAGAATCATTACCTATCATGGTATATCATTGAATCAATTATGTATTATAGGATTTTTAAATAGAATGAAGAAAACTTTTATTAATGTCTTTTATGTTTTAATTTGATTTTCATAGCATTTGAAGCAATACATACTTTATTTTCAATACCGAACATAGTAAAACAATCTCAATAACATATATCAATTACACAGTAATACAAATTAAATTAATACAAGTTAGAGTTCAGACAGATGGGCAGACAAATCGAATCCATAAAGACTTTCAACTATGTTGGAAATTGTTAAAAATACATAAATAGGACAGAATTTGACTTTTAGAAATTTATGTCAATAGACGGAAGCATACTTGAATACTTTCATACAACCCTGTATTTTACCTACTATCTTTATATACATGCCACTATTTAGCTAATATTTAATTAAGATTAAAACATCCTTAAAACCAGTGAAATCACACTTCCAGAGGTTATCATTCATAGACGGCCATGTATCTAATTCTTTGCGTGGACCTATATATCATTTTATCTATATTCTCCAAACATATCTTAGTATACTAAATGTAGTTCAGTGTAAAAATGCATAACTCATTTAAAAATCACCTTTAAGCTACTTTCATTCATACTCAGTAAACCCTTAAGATTTCTTTTGTGTAGCCCTGTATATGATCTACAACATTTATGCACACAGCGTAACATGGAAAAATTTAGTTAAACTTAAAAACTCATACACAACTAAAAATGCACTTCCAGCAATACCCTTACGATTTCTTTTGTGTAGCCCTGTATATGATCTACAGCCTTTATACACACAACGTAATATGGAAATATTTAATTAAACTTGAAAACTCATATCGCAACTAAAAATGCACCTCTAGCAATCATCGCTAACGTACAGTATTCCCAATAAGGTAAAGTATTCTAAATCTTTTGTGTGTCCCTGTAAACACTATGCACTTTCTATGACACAGGAAGTAATTTTTTGTAAACCTCTGCAATAAAGTATGCATCACTTCAAATGCTATGAAAATCAAATTAAAACAAAAGACATTAATAAAAGTTTTCTTCATTCTATATAAAAATCCTATAATACATAATTGATTCAATGATATACCATGATAGGCAATGATTCTAGGTTGCCATGGCGATTAAGTCCTTTTAAGATGGATTCATATTACTTCCGTATTACTGAATTTAATATATGGAATTATAGTAAACTTTGTATTCATGCCTTTTTGCCCAAGAGTGTAACACTTATTGCCCCAAGATCTGAATATAAAACTAGTTAATACTATGCATGCACCTCATTTGCCACATTTGATATTGCAATTTCTAACTTGTTTAGGATATATAGTAGGCTTATCCTTACAAATATGATACAAATAAGCAAAAATTCAGTGACTTTTACTGGAACTGTATATATACAGTTCCTGTAAAATTCTCTGAATTTTTTAAATGTTTCTAAAATTTGTTAAACTCAAAAGTGCAAGTTCTCCTTTACAGTGAAGATAGTTCCTAATGGTATTGATCAACAGCAAAAAAATCAAAATTTTTGAGATTGGCATTTTCGAAAAAAAAATTAAAAAAAAAAAAAAAATTTTTTTCAAAAGGTTGCCACAAGAAAAGTTGAATAAATTTTTCAAATTTGGGTATATCATTTTAAACAGAAGAATATTATCTTTAAAATAAAAAAAACTGCAACAAAATATCTTGCACCATTCTAGAGATAGAGCACTTTAAAATTTTTATCGAAAATGGCAAATTGGAAATGGTACCCGGGATGCCATCTTTGGCGGCCTGTATCTCGGGCCAGGAATTTTTTGGGGCAAAACCAAAATATACAAGTATCTTATTTTTTATTGAATTTTAACATATGTTCAATTCAAAAACTTCTGAGACTATGAAGGTAAGATTTTTTCTTTGGCTGCCTGAATTGACATGGATCATACCAAAAACATTTATTACAGTATTATTCGGCCAAGGCCGAATAATGGACTTGATATTCGGCCGAAGCCGAATATTCGGCAGAAGCCGAATATTCGGCAGACAGGCCGAATGGGCCAAATATTCGGCTTCGGCCGAATATTCGTTGCATCTCTAATATATATATATATATATATATATATATATATATATATATATTATATATATACACAACAGCATACGCATCAATA